>JASUUL010000077.1:13475000-23475000 GCA_030449875.1 Aegle marmelos | reverse complement strand
TAATTCCAATTTTAATTTAATGTTTCTTTTCCATAATTATAACCTTTTACATAAGAGGTATCACATGATTATGAAATGGCATATCTTATATTAAATCGTATAACTTACTTGCATAATTACATAATAGCATTTTTTTCTCCCTTGCTTTTCAACCTAAACTATCATTACAAAAAAAATATTGATAATTATCACTAAATATGAATATGAACTATGTGATTTTCCTTTGATAAGCTGTAAGTAATGTCTATCACTCATAACTTCCACCACCATTGACCTTCTATATAATGCTTGAAAAATTGTTCACGATGACAAAATGGTTGGCCTTAATGGATGATATTTGTGTCAACATATTTATGAACCTTGTGACATCATCGAAATTTATTTTACATTTTTATCTTTTCACCGGTCAAACTAGTCATTATAACAAATTTCTACTAAGTTTTGGTCACATCAAATGATAGAGAACCTATTTTTTTTTTCCTTTTATTTTCAAAGTCTACCATTAGGGGATTCAAAAACTTTGTTTTTTTTTTTTCTAAAATATTCATTTTCTTTCATTTTTCTTTCTTTTTTTCATTTTCTCTAAAGCAACGTTTATAATTTTTCACATTGTTACGTAGTTCACCCCTTATTATTATCACCTCATGCCATATCCATTAGTTCCCTCATTCTATTCAAGATCAAGGGCCACGGTCACTCTTGATTAATCTAGAAAAAAATTTGAAAAAGAAAAAGAAAGTAGATGTGCGTTTCTTGTAATGTGGATGTCTATCTTGTTCTAGAAACTAGAAGCACTGAACATATTTATAGAATACTCTTTGAAAGAGTCTAGCGAGTTTTGGAGGTCCGTCATAATGAATTATGTAAAATAACTGTAGTTAAAATGAAACTAAATCATGGATTTAAAGCTTTACCTTTCTGTACCTATGCGCTTCAACCTTTAACTAGGTGAAAAATCATATAGCTTAAATACTTTTTTTCCCTCAATCCTTAGCTTTTAAAGTAGTTTGATTTTGCATCAAAGTCCAGTTAGCTCAAGGTATTTGCATAACAAGACATGCACAAGAGTTTTGCATAACAACGAGCAACAGTAGCAAATTGAAGAATAACATAATAAAGGGAATGACTTATCTATGAAAATAAATAATACACTACTAGCCAAGATCAGAATGCCTTATCATCAATCATGATTCAGCAACAACCAATAGCAACTGATTGAAAGACAGTAGAGACAAGAAAAGAATAATCTTGAAAGACAAATAATCCACTAATTATATTTTTAATGACATGTCTATTTATGTGATAATTCTTAGCCATCAAATTTAGGTTAGCAAGCTGCATGACTTGAAAGACAAACTAATACTTGAGCTGATTTCCTTTTGACAAATGAAAACCAATTTTCCGACATTTATTTCATTGCGTACGAGGATGAGCAAAACACAATTGAATCATTTACCCTTTGTGCTCGGATTTGTGTAAATGATGACAAAATTACCTATCTCCAAAAACTAGCCTCTGTGAGTAATTTTGTGGATTTGCGGGGCTTTTGATTTTTCAAATTTAAATCCATTGTAGATTGCTGTTGAATTTGGTATTGAAAAAATATTCGGCAGATAATCATAGGCATATTTGTCAATCCACATTCTTTTTTTAAAAAGATTATTTATGTTTTTAATCATAAAAATTACATTAAAAATTTTAATCATAAATAAATATAAGCTAAAGGTACTACTCACGTGTGAATGTGTGTGTGTTTGTGTTTAAGATAGATACAATAAGCTTTTAATAAATATAAATTTTATAATTTTCAAATTTCATATTATTGATATTTTATTTTAATTTGATTAATTTTTTTGTTTGCTTTTATGATTAGAACTTATTGATTGCTTATTGTTGGATTTTTATTTGCTTACTTAATTCTTAACAACAATTGTCCAAATTTAATTGTTAATATTATTATTTGGTGTCCCACTAATATGTTTTGTATATTTATTTCAATGCTAAAACTTAATTTCTCATTTACATGGATAAAATTTAGAACTCAATATTTTATGCAGATTTTTTAGGTTAATATTATAAATCTATAATTAAATTATATAATGTGAGTTTTTATGGAGGATTCAAACTATTTTTTAAATATTTATAATTTTAAACACAAAACCTGCTTAAAAACTCACAAAATGTTGTGGGTGAGTTTAGTAAGTATTAAAACCACAGTTTAATAATTATTTAAACCCGCAGAGACAGGCCTTTTTTTTTTTTTCCAACGAAATAAAAATCCCCAACAATTGTGGACAGATTTTTAAATATTTTACAAGAATGTAATAGTAACAATTCTGCAATAGGCGCTATCGATTACTGCCCCATATCTGCCGCGCATCATTTAATATCCCAATTTTTTGAATAACCATAAAATACATGCCTTGCCCGCTAAGCGCATAGACAAACACAACTTACTACAGATCAAAATAAAGTCCTAACAACAAAGTTCTTCGAAATCTATAATCTAGCAATTTAGGCTAACTACAAACGAATCATTCAGCTAGAGCTGCTTGTCTTCTGCTTGGCCTTCTCGATTAGGGGTTTCAACTGCTTCTTTTCAGCAAGAATCTTAAGAAAGTTAAACAAGAAGGGGATATAATTGTGCTTTCTTCTGATATTTTCGGTTCTCCACTTCTTGAATTTTTCTTCCTCCATCAGAATCTTCTCAGTAGCACCTTCAATTCCAGCATTTACTTCTGAAAGTGATTTATTAAGTGCTTCAAAATTGGTTTTGTCAACCATTCTCTCTGACTGCAAGGAAGCAAGCTGCTGCAGAATGCGTTCCCTCTTCCTTTGAAACTCCTTGAGCTCAGCAGTGTACATTTCTTTTCTGTTCTTTATAACTGCCATTAGATTGAATCTTATCTCACTTTTGGAGTACCTTTCAATGCGTTCTTGGATGACTGGTTGCACCATCTGCAGCCAATCCATGTCACCTTGCCCGCCAGTGCATGGACCAAGGCTAATGGGCCCTTCCTTAAGTCCATCAAGTTCATACAGTACCCCATCAACAGGTATATAGCTTATAAAATGGTACACATCATCATCTTTGCCAGCAGCCTTCTGCTCTTCAGGAACAAAAGGCTCAGGTCTAGCGAAGCTATTATGGGCTGCCCTTATTGCATCACTGTTGTTGATAGCCAAACCTTTGAGTTCCGGTGGAAAGTTCTTGGTAAACTCTTTCAACTTTGACAATTCCGGGCCAATGTCGATATCTGCACAATTCAGGAGGATAGACAAGATGGCTTGCGTTGCACAGGCATTATTAATGACCTATGAGAGCATCAAAACAGTAAAAAGAACAAATCCCATAAAATTTATAATGCTCCAGCAGGAGAAAAAAAGAAAAGAAAAGAAAAAAATTGTCTAGAAAACAGACCTGGCTGGCAAAAAACAAGTTAGGATTTGGATCCTTAATCACAACACGGTCATCTTTTTCCCCTGGACGCCATTTGAAAAGGAAAATCAACCCATAGACAGGCCTGAAAATAAAAGGGAATTAAACACAATCTGAACCACCAAACAGTTATTCACCTAAACATATATAGTGTTGGGAGAAAGCAAAGATATTCAGATACTGTGATCCAAGAACTAACCTCAGATTGTTAAGAGAATCAAGGTCCAGGGAATACAACTCCTCAACCTGCATACACATATCACTGAATCAGAAATGAATAAATGGTGTAATTTTGGCTAAGGCATAATAATGAACATACATTTCAACTGAACCAATTTGAGACAAAATAAGACATAATAAGAGGATAGAAATAATAGTACTATGGGTAGCAATGGTGGCAAGCGAATCTGGGGTATCGTTGGTGAAAATAAATGCAGTCATAGAACAGCAAGATGGCTATCAGAGTGGCATTTGCAATACATCAGAACCCAAAAAAGAATTATCTAAATAAAATCACATTCCCATTATCTTGAGAGAGATACCCAATAACTATCAAACATATGGCTAAAGTGAAAACAGCTGAAAAGTCCTTGCCACTAGCTCTGAGAGATGGATGATCATTAACCCCAATTAGCCTATGACAAAGTACAGTAACAAATACATTAAAATGAAAACTGCAATCATAGCCTCCCTTAAATCTATAGAAAGGACCTAGGATACACTATGTGCATGAAGCGTGCACTATTTTGAAGAGAAAAGCATCTAAAAGTCACACTCTTTCCTCAGTAAATTTCAAAAGCACACTCTTTACTCAATGGGCTTTAAAACATGCCAAACTATTTCTTGATGGCTGTCCATATAATAAAATCTCAATAATAACTTGAAAAGCATTTTATGATTATTTTTCTTCCATAAATATAATTAGTCTTTGTAATTACAATATGCAATTTACTTTATTTAAAAAGGATGATCAAGATGATCAAGAGGAAATAATGGGTGGAGAAATAGCTCCAGAAGCACAAGCCCCAAAAACATCCAAAGAAAAGTGAGCAAGAAATCAACAGATACCACGAATTGCAAAGACAACAACCCGAAAAAATAGAGACAAATATATCCCACAAATCATGAACTACCTGTACGCCTTTTACTTGCATTTGTTGTATAAGCTCAGTAAACACACCTGAAATGCAAACATGAAACTTAACAATGTCCGCATTTTAAAAATTATATATACAACTGTATACATGGTGGTATAACACTAAAATACGTAAACAATATGGATGAGATGTGCACGTGATTTCTAACAAATACAACAAGTTGTAGCACTAAAAGATGACAATAATGTATTGATATGCTGGAAAGAAATAATTGCTAGATTAGGTCATGCATACTCAAAGCTTTGAGCTCAAGTAAAATTTCTTTCAGCTCTTTTAAAACCCCCAGGTAATTCTACTTACCGTAAGCACAGACAAAAAAAATTTCAAAATCTCTAGTTCTACCATAACTTTAACATAAGCAAGCAAAAGATGATATTAAAATTTGAAATCCCCTGATAACTAATTCAGCTAGTCGATTCCATCAATTCACTCTCATTTCCAAGAACAGAGCCATTCCCCTTCTTTCCTACAACTGCTAGTACTTTTTTACTACATCGTCTCATAAATCCTATATTCAACCAAATTTTTTAACCTATTTTGCCATTAGCATCTCAACTAAATTCCTCGAAATTTACAATTGTAAGTGAAAAAGAGTTCGTTGCCCATATAGATTGATCTAAAGCCATACCAGGATCAGACTCGATAGTGCACCACGACATGATTCAGAACGTTCTTTAGCTGTTTCCACAAAAAAATAAATAAATAAATAAATAACAAATAAAATAGCACAGCATACGAAGGCCAAACACGAAGTTCGAAAATGTCACAGAACAAGACCAAAAAAAAAAAAAACAACTAAAAATCAAGCGAATTTGTTGAAAAATTTTAGCTTCTTTCTCTAAAACGCAAGGCATAAATTTGTGATTATAAATAATGTAAATCAGTTAATTTTATGATAATTTGCTGTTATCGGGAAGATATTCAATTCTTTAAATTTGTCATGCAATTTCTATAACTACTTAACAAAAATAAAATAATAAATAAATTAGATATCAGAAAATACCTGGGTGGTCTGTGAAAGCTGAGCGGCGCTCGAGAGTAGTTGTGTTGTGTGTTGCAGTGTCTGCAAAAAAAAAAATAGGGGCACTGATAAAAGCTCTCGAAACAAGGCGAGACCAATAGCCGGTCTGAAGAGCCCTCGGTCTCAACCGAAACTCGAACCGGTCCACTCCTATCCTTGTTTCCCGTTTGGCTATAACGTTAACGTAACACAAGTTGGGAGCCTCGATTTACATGATAGAATGATTTGTACTGACGAGCGAGCACTCCTCCCATAGAAGTGGTCAAACCTGATTTTTTCAGTAAGGCATAGGCTTGCAGTACCTTAACCGGGTCTTTTTAGCAATCCCCAATTCTCAATCATCTCCGAGTTTCTAATTAAATTAAAAATATTAAATTTAATCACATTATATTAATTTTTTTTTATATAAAAAAAAGAATCAGATTATAGAAGAGTAAGACTATTTGAATTTATCTTTTATTTGTTAATAGATCCATATTACAAGATGGGAATTTAGGCTGTCCATATAATAAAATCTCAATAATAGCCTCAACTAAAATTTCATTTTTTAATTTTGTTTTTTTCTTTTTCCTAACTCCTAGGTTTAATTCCTCCTCTCTTTAAAGCCAATCTCCCTCTGAAAACGAATAATGTTTTTTAGTTTTCTAATTTCATGCAAATCCCAATTGTTTTAAATAGAAGTAAAAAGATGCTCCTCGTAAAATCAATGACAAATTGATGAAAAACCCTTATTAGTTTGATATAATTGCTCGATCACATTTGGTTTTGTAAATGGCTTTGAATAACACGCCTTACCAGAAGCTAATCGGGAGTTACCTCTGAATGTTCATTTTTCTCTATATTGTTTTCATGACCGAAGTTAGAGGTATTACGTCAAAATAACCTTTGCGTATATTGCTGCAATTGATAAAAAGTGAAATGATTAAAATATCTTTATTTAATTTATAAACAGTGCACATGGGTTAATCACTAAAATCAGTAGAATCAATCAATTGAATACGATAAAGCAAAGATCGATTAAGTTTAAGTAAATTACAGTCAGGCCAAATTGCGTAGAGAGCTCAAATAGTACAAATAATATCAGTTTAAACAAGGGTATTTTGGTACCTTCACCAGTGGTAATGCATGCACTATTGCACTTTGCTGCTCTCGGTAGCCAAAGTACACAGACAAGTATAAATTTGGCGGCGGGCACCAAGAAGCTCCATAGGCACAAATGGCAGCTACTGCAATATTACGCCGGCTTCTTCATTCACCACCACCAAAACAGAGTCTAAGAATAACCAATACTAGGGCTAATGCCACTCTCCAAAGATTATTAAGCTCCTCTTCTGATCAATCCACCAAAAAATACGTCAACACAAAAGTTAACTTCTCTCTATCTGACGACGACGACGACGACAATGACAGTGTTAACAAAATCGACAAGAGCAAACTGCCTCCGCCGTACGATCCCTTCAAGAAAGTCGCCGACGAAGAACCAACCGACCCAAAAAACCTGCAAGAGATATTTCACAAAATGAGAACGGAAGGCCTCACGAACAACGCCGTCAACATGTTCGACGCTTTGTCCAAGGACGGGCTGACCCACGAGGCGTTGCAACTGTTCACTCAGATCAAAGACAAAGGTCACATGCCTGATGTGGTGGCCCACACTGCTGTTATCGAAGCCTACGCGACTGCCGGGCAGAGCAAGGAGGCTCTGAGAGTGTTCATGCGGATGCTGGCTTCGGGGGTTGCCCCAAATGCTTACACCTATGCTGTTCTGATTAAAGGGCTTGCTGCTGCTGCTGCTGATGGTAATGCTAAGTTATTGGGTGATGCTCAGAAATATCTGCTGGAGATGACGTGTAAGGGCATGCGTCCTAATGCCGGCACTTATGCCGCCGTTTTTGGGGCCTTTGTGAGGGCACAGAAGGTGGATGAAGCGAGGGAGCTGTTGCAGCAGATGAAGGCTAAAGGCTTTGTGCCTGATGAGAAGGATGTTAGAGAGGCTCTCGCTGATAAGAGGGGACAAGTTTTCAGAGGTGTCATTGGCATTCTCTTTGGCAAATAAGCTTCATACAAAATCATGTTGAAACTGTCTTGTAATCGGATTCTGCGACCATCGGCAAAAATCCAAAATGTTGAGCTTTATTTTGATTTGTGCTTGAGAAACCAACATCTTCGATGTAGGTTACGTTACGTTCATTTCTGAAGATAAGGAAATCTCCGCAATCATTTCACATGGCCAAACCACCGGCGCCACAGTCCTTTACCCAAATTTTTTAGTCCGAAGATTTTCTTGTCACTATAGCAACAGATGCAGGATTTTTTTACGTGTTTGCGCACCCTGGCCAAAAGATCACAGTAAATCTGTAACAGAAATATGTTCAGAAACTGCTGAGTAATATTATGATGGCGTCATTGTTGGAAAGAAACTTCCGTTAACAAGCATGATATAGAGTTAGCAAACAATTGAAATACCAAAGAAACGAAAATAATGTCATGGGTAAACATGCAAAATGATACAAAGAAATGGATTCCTGTGATGACTACTAATATCTGGACCTAAAGCAGCTACTATGGTTGTAACAAAATAATGCATAAAAGTTTGGCCACCAGCAGCATCAGCAGCCCTTGTAATTTGCTTGCGGTTGTTAAAAGAACCTAACGTAAAAAAGAGCATGCACAACAGATTCTCGTCGGTCGTGGTATCTGATGATCTGTTCCTGCCTCCCAGACTGCTTAAGGTGTAAACAGAAACCTCAAAAGTACAGGCTTAGAAGTCATTTCAGTTGGGACATTCAGATGCTCTGTGGCCAGACCTTCCACAGTTGAAGCAGGCACCTCCAAAGCTTCTGCTGCTGGTTATATTCAAACCACCGTATCAGTGGACAGTACAAGAGAGGAAACATGCACAGGTACAAGCTTCCATGAGAAGCTAATGTTTGCAACATTGAAAACATGTCATATGTAAACAATCTCCCAAAATTAAAGAAGGTATCATGCTCGATAGAAGTTTATTGATATGGCGAATGGTGACTGCCGCTCTGCAATTAATTTGATTGATTCCACTTAGGTTAATAGTTTTATATCTAGAGTAATTTAAGATTTAATCTAGGCTCTTTTCCTGATCAATTCACCAAAAAGCAAGAGAAAGAAACAGAGTTAATGGCAAAAGAATTCTAGTGCATTTTGGCCAAGGATTCAGCCCAAAAACAACAATATGATTCAGCCAGCCTAACAGAAGATATATAGGTAACCTCATGCAAGAAAATTTACCATTGGTTATCTAAGTGATGGCTTGATATTTTAATATTTTAAGATCCTTCCCATGATCAAACAATGAGAACAAACTCCCACAGAATGAATATGTACAAAATGTGCCCCAAAAAGGGGGGAGGGGGTGCCAAAAAAATATGTGTATATATATGTACGTATGTATCCTTAGAAGAAACAATATGTACCTGTCCCGGAACGATGATCTGCTAGATCTGCTACCACCAATCAACCAATCATCATCACTGCTTGTTGAAAACCTAGACCCTCGGTTATTTCCAGATCTAAAACTGCGACCGCCACGGGATGATCTAAATACATCCTCATCATCATTGTCCCAACTGCGGGATGATCTAAAACCTCGCCGGTCCCTAGAACCACCTCCCCTAGAAAAGCGAGGGCCTCCTCCTCTGGAAAAGCGATCCCTGCTAGAGAACTTGCCATAGTTATCGCTTGAGGGCCCATCATCTTGCAAGGCAGGCAACTGCAAATACAATTAACAATCACATGTCAGCAGGAGAATACAAAACCTATAAGAAGAAAAGATTTTATCCAATTCAAGCAACATACAACAGTCATGCAGAAGCAAGTTAATCAAAAACAATAAAATAGAATATGAACCTTAGTGATCTTGGAAATGGTGTTTCCAGGAGGTATTTGTTTATTTAGCAACTCCTTTGCTATCTCCTCTGGAAGATCAAAAACAGCTCCTTGAACCTGTAAGTTAACCAGATTACTGATTTTGTATTAGACAGACCCAAGTGTAAAGAGGCATAGAAATAGAGTAAAATAACTGTGTCGATACAAACCCTGTCATCTGCAATTATGTGTATTTTTCCAATTTCATCAGCAGCGGCAGGATAAACGTCAGAAAGAAACCCCATGACAGATCTAGCAGACATAAATCCTCTAGAAAAAGCCGAATCGCGAGTCAACTGCAATGTGACCCATCCCTGCAATCCAAGAATTGAGTTCAAGTTACCAGCTGAAGACTGCAAAAGCTAATTAGGAAAACTGCAGCATAGCAGAAAGAGAAATGAAAAGAAAACATCTTTGCCAAAACAGACTGAGTAGGACATTCAAAGAATTATATGTTTAGTATTCTATCAGAAGACTAAAGCATTCATCAAATCTGGCATGCAATCTGAACTTTTGACACCAACGAGTGGCCATGAGATAAATGTTCAGAATCGTAATCTAAATAGAAAGTGGGTTATACAGGATTAAGAAAAATAAGCAATCCTTTAATGTAAAACTACAATTACTGCTTGAATTACAAGTGAATTGCATGAGAAAGGGGCGTGGTAAAAAAATCATGATACACAATTGAAATTGAGGTTTGATTATGCACCTGCTCATGGTTGATAAGAGAACGGGATGAAGGAGGTTGTGAAAATCCGCTCAGCTGTGCTAGTGCAGCAGCAAGAGCATCCGTTCCTTTTTCTCCGATCAATTTTTGGGCAGTTGGGGTGAAAAACTCTACAGAATCTGGATGAACTCCATTTAGTGTGGCAACTGCTTGCTCAGCCGATGATTCCAAAACATCTTCTATAGCTGGGGGACTAACAAACTCAAACTTACACCCTACATCACGCTCAAGGGATCTCACCGTTCTCCTTTGGCTACTCGTAAACATCAGGATGGCAGTACCTTCTTTCCCTGCACGTCCAGTACGACCAGAGCGATGCACAAAAGTCTCTGGATCATTGGGAAGTTCATAGTGGATAACCTAAGAAAAGGCGGAAAAGAAACAGACTTTCTCAATTTCTTGGAAACACATCTGAATTTGAGCTTTTTCATGAATGAAGAGTAAAGAATAACTTTTCTTAGAAAGATCTTAAAACTTATTTGGCAGATGCCAACAACATTGAAATATGATAGCTGGTGTGATTCCCTGTAATGCTTGTTAGGTCACTGAATAAAACTCAGTTTGTTTATGCCTACATAAGCAGATGCAAAATGGTCAAAATTTTGTACTCACTAGATCGACATTCGGGATATCAAGCCCACGCGCTGCAACATCAGTGGCAACAAGAACAGTGAATTTTCCTTGCCTAAACCCATTTAGTGTTCTCTCCCTTTGGTGTTGAGAAATATCTCCATGCAGTGCTTCAGAAGCTATAATACTTGTTAATGCCAGTGAGACTTCATCAGCATCTCGTTTTGTCTGGGTAAAGACAATGGTCTTCCCACCCTTTGCATAGACCTGAAAGTTATGAGAATGCTGAGCACCCCTATAATAACAGTCCCCTTGGATTTTTAAACCAGTTGAAGAGTTTATAAATAACTATATTGCAGCATGGTTAGATTTTCTTTTTTATGTATAAATAAAATGTATGACTTGCGTTATAGACATATAAAATGGTCCTACAAATACAAATTTACCAATGCTGGAATATTATCATTACCCATACTGGAACATTGATATAAAATTTTTATTTTTTTTATTTTTTTATTTTTTACTTTAACTAAAGTCATCTACACAGGTACAACTGGATCTGCCCTATCAACTATTTCATGCTCTCTAATCTTCAACTAAAAATAAATAAATAAATAAAATTTTAAAAAAGTTTACTTTTGCAGTAATGCATCAGATTTGTGTCACATATAGCATAACTTGGAAAAATGAAGAACGTCTCTGTCTTTTTATCTCGCTTCTTGCTCATAACAACAATCATTTAGAAAAGTATTAAGACCATTGAGGAAGGGACCCATACTGTTATAAGATCACTAAGAATGGTTCGCTTTGATGTTGCAGTGGTTGATATAGCATAAAGTTTAATCCCCTCTGCAAGCTTTTCGTCTACATCACCAACCTGTGTGGAGTGGCAAAACATAACAAAATAATTCAAGGTTTATTTTCAAAAATTATACAGCTGGAAGGAAAAATATATATATATATCCACACACACACACATACACACATGTATGTATAGATGCATGTATGTATCTCTCTCTCTCTCTCTCTCTCTCTCTCTCTCTCTCTCTCTCTCTCTCTCTCTCTCTCTCTGTGTGTGTGTGTGTGTGTGTGTGTGTGTATATATATATATATAATAACACATTAATAACCCATGCCTTAAACCAACTAAAACATAAAGGAATTAAAACTTTTTTGTAAATTGAATAAGGAAGAAAAGATACTAGTCACACCAAATCAATATTCAGAGGATTGTCCAAATATTTTCTGGACAACTTTTTGACCCAAGAAGGCATAGTTGCAGAGAAAAGCATGCTTTGTCGCTTGGGTGGAAGGTTCTCTAAAATAAGTTCAACATCCTCCTCAAATCCAACGGCAAGCATCTGATCAGCTTCATCAAGGACCAAATACTCAATTTCCCCCAACTTAAGCGAGCTATTATTAATGAGGTCAATAATTCGACCTGGTGTTCCAACGACAACATCAACCCCACGAGAAAGAGCATTCTGCTGTGTATTGTATGAAACCCCTCCATAAACACAAACAGTGTTCAAATAAGGTGCAGACTCTTTAATCTCCTTCTCCACTTGTCTTGCCAACTCGCGAGTAGGTGCAAGCACCAAAACTTTAGGAAGACGACCGCGCCTGACAAAATCAACAAATGCTCATCAGAAATGCAACTTCAATAAAATCAGCATCGCACAAATGATACAGTAAATGTAACGAAGAAAGATTACCTAAGAGATATTGCTTTTTCATACTCCTCAGTAAGGCGTTTCAGTATTGGGATGCCAAAAGCTAGTGTCTTCCCAGTCCCAGTCTTAGCACGAGCTATCAAGTCTCTACCTTGTAAAGCTGGCTCAAAAACAGCCCTCTAGATTATGGAAAAACCATAAATTTAAATTAATAAGGGTATGTTCAAGATTTAGTTGCCTTGCAATCCACAACCTCTCTAAACAAGGCGTGTCTACTGAAAACACTTCAGATATTTCGCTTTAAAAATTAAGCTAAAATCTGTGTTCCATTTAAGCTATTATGCCCCCATTAACTTTACCAAATGGTTTTCACGTAATCATTTGGCTGGCCATCCGAGTTCAAATAAAAAAGAATAAATAAAATCATTAAAATAATACTTTAGCTACTGTGCTTACAAATATATACTAAAAGGAACCAAAAAAAAAACTATTTGAAGATAAACCCTAAGCTATAAAGAGTAAAATGAAGTGACCTGAATGGGGAAAAGGTGAGTAATGCCACGCTTCTCGAGGGATTCAACAAGACGGCCAGGCAAAGCCAGTTTAGAAATGGCGAGTTCGTCTTCATCAGACTCAGTTTGTGACTCATAATCTTCGTCGCTGTCGCTGCCGTCAAGAGAACTAGAATTCTTAGATAGTTCGCCGAGTCCTTTGAAGGCTTCTTCACTGAGGACTGAATTGGGAGTAGCTATTGCAGAAGGAACGAACGTAAGGCTCTGCCTGCACCCGAACCCGAACCCACTACCGCCGCCGTTCTTAAAACCCAACGGCTTTGCTACCGAGGAGGTTGCTATTAAGGCGTTGAAGTGGGACTTGTCGGCTAAAGGCAACGAACATAACGCAGACGAAGTCGCTGCTAGTGGTGTTGCTCGTTTACTGGACACTTCTAGATATGGAGTGGATGACACTCCTACCGTTGTGGAGGACATGTCGTCGTGTAACGAAGGGAGGATTTGGAAACAGCAGCGACGAGGAGAAATGAGAGAGACGAAGATAAGGCCTTCTTAAAATGAATGGCCTTGTAAAACTCCACCTCAGTGGCCAAGCCTTCTAAAGCTGCTCTATATATGTACAGGTGATATTATTTTTATTTTTATTTTTTTTGGGCCAACACCAACACCACCCCACCCAAACCAACCCCCCCCTCCCCCCTCCCCGGGCGCCGGGGCGCCCCAACTCCGAGTACACGATATTACTGGACAATTTTTTGGGTTTTTGAATCGGACTCGGTTTTTGGGTTACCCTATTTTTTAATCTGTTAGGGGCGGGCTTTACCTAAGCCCGACCATTTTAAAAATCTTTTGGGAAAATATAAAAATTAAACGGAGGAGTGCTGCTGCCACCCCTAAATTTATCTTAAGAAACCCCATTCTCAAATATAACTACTAATTTGATAAATAACCTTCTAAATAAACCCCCTATAATTTTTATATCTTTTTTTCCTTGAGCGTTAGTTGTTTATCCCTCTATTTTAATTCCAAAAACATATAGTTATTATACATTAGTTATCTAAAATCTAGATGTCGGCTTTGATTTTGATCAAACAAAGTTATTTCACTTTGGTCTTTTAAGTAGTTAACTAAGGGTCCATTTAACTTTACAAAATGCAGAGGAGGCAACTAAAATTAAAGTGATGCATTCAATCAAAGTAGGTCTTTTTAAAATTACATTAAAATAACTCATTACCATAGAAAACATAGTAATAGAATATTAACCTTGCATAGTCCATTTTCATGTTATTTATTTTTATATAATTTTTATTGATTGTAAGTTATAACAAATTGAAAGTGCTTTAACTCTTCAATTTAAATCTAAATTCAAACGCTGCAAGTAATATCTTGTGAGGTACAATTTTCTTACTTAGATATAATATAATTAATCTAACAAACTCCTTTAAGTATTTATTATAATAATAATAATAATGTATAATAATATAATGACATAAGTGATGATGCAACAAGAAAATGTTGTAGAGATATTAGAAATTCTAGAAATTACTAAAGATATTTATGAAAGGATAAATTAATAATTAAAACTAATGATGACGTAAGTAATGACATAAGTGATGATCTAACAAGAAATGTTGTAGAGATATTAGGAATTTTAGAAATTACTAAGATATTTATGAAAAAATAAATTAATAATTTAAAAGTAATGATGACATAAGCAATGACATAAGTGATGATCTAACAAGAAATGTTGTAGAGATATTAGGAATTCTAGAAATTACTAAGATATTTATGGAAAAATAAATTAATAATTTAAAAGTAATGATGACATAAGCAATGACATAAGTGATGATGTAATAAGAAATGTTGCAGAGATTTAGAAATTCTAGAAATTACTAAGATATTTATAAAGAAATAAATCTTCACCATTAATTAAGTGATAGGTGGCAAAATCTTAGCATTCTAGAAATCACTAAAATATTTATAAAGAAATAAATCTCCACCACTAATCAAATAATATGGTGGCAAAATTCTAATCATACATGGGGACTTAGGAAACTCTATAAATACCCCTTAACCCTTACATTTTCCATAAACCCTAGAAATTCCATTTTTTTCCATTTGAAGCCAAAGCATCACTAGTGAAGAATTTTTCAAGTTTAGGAAGGAAGATTTAGGGAATTAAAAAAACAGATAAGTAACACTTCACTTCAATTGTAATGTAAAGGCAATATGTTAAATTAGCTCTAAGTAATAATTCTCTTATGTTAGGTTTAGTTTTAAATAATCTCTTATCTTATAATGATTATTATTGTGGTGTGATTGACAATTATTAAATCCCACATGGCTGGTTATTCCGCCTACATCAAGATATCATCCTCATATGACCGGTTATGCCGCCTAAGACGCTATGCTTACTACTTACTTGATTGGATGGTCAGCTATGCCGCCTAAATGTGATGCTCTTATTTTATCATGTCATGGTCGGCATTACCGCCTAAAATATGTTGTTGTTATTACTCTTTACATGGTTGACCCTGCCGCTTATATTATAATTTTATTTCTTTAATTTTATTTCTTTATGGACGGCATTGCCGCCTATGTTAGAGATTGTTGTCTTAAATTAGTTTCATATTTTGCTTTATTATATATTTGAAAAATTTACATGTTGTGGCATAAGTTACATTGGTCTCATACATTTCATGAGTAATTTGATAAAAAGGTATTTTAATGAATTTGAAGAAAGAAATGGTTGCTGTACTACTAGGTGGCAAGCATTCATAAAGAGGGCAAGCCCTCTAAGCTAAGAAAAGAGATCTTTTGGGGACGGCGATACATAACGCTCAACGGATCAATTAATTTAAGCTCAAGGACATGTTATAGAATGCTAGTCTTGTAGTACAACAATCTTAGGGCCCTAACATTGTTCTTTATATTTTGAAGTTTCATGTAAAAGATTTAGCACTTAATTCATAAAGTCATTCATGTGTATGATAGGTAATATAGGCATCAAGTATTTACTTACTGGGCTTTATCTCACGTAGTCCTTACATTGTAGGAACTGAGTAGGAAAGAGCTTACGCCAAGTCCCAACCAAGGCAAGGTGTATATGGACATAATAGATCTTGGATTACACAATTGGGCTCAACTGTGTTTCTATCTAAGTATAAATATAACAAGCTTGTTTATGGTATTGGTTTGTGAAATGTTACTAAGAGATCCCTGACTTTTGTAACAAAGTTTTATTTGGTGTGACAAACCCATTTATATAGTTTTTCTTTTTTTTTTATGTAACAAACGTTTTTGTTTGTTCAATATTTATAAAATGCTTATTTTGAATCGTTTCTATAAATACTTAATGTTATACCTGGTTTAACCACTTTATTTACAATCATAAAAGTAGAGTATTACAATTTGGTATCAGAGCCCAAGGTTTAAAGCGATTCTGTAGACCGTCCATATGCACTAGCTAAGGTGGAGGACACAGCTCAGCTCTTAGTAAGAATTAGGAACTAAAATAATTAAATATCTTACATTTAATTTGTTTGACCCAAAGAAAATTGTTAAAAAATTATATAAATGTCAAGTGTTAGGGGTAATAGAGGCAGAAGAGTGGGAGGAACTTTAAAAGAGCAATCCTCTGCAATTGATCGACTTACAGACATTGTCACACAACTCTTAGAAAGAGAAGTTAAAAGAGATGAATGTGCTTAAGTAACGAATAATGCCGAGACTAAATTTAGAAGATTAAGCCCACCTATTTTTGAAGGGGACGCAGATCCTATGGCAGTAGATCAATGGTTACGAACTATGGAAAGAATGACCGAAGTAGCCAAGGTACCAGAAGGGGAAAAGGTCACTTGTGTTTCCTTTATGCTACGGGGGGTAGTTGAATATTGGTAGGACTCCATCAGACGATGCCACAATGAAACAATAATGCGATGGAAAGAATTTAAAGAACACTTTTACAATAAGTATTTTTCAGAGACGGTGAGGTCTGCCAAAAGAAGATAAATTCTTTATTTGCAATAAGAAAAATGACAATATTAGAGTATACCCGAAAATTCGATAAGCTCTCTCATTATGCCCTACACATGGTTGACATAGAAGATTTGAAAAAGGATCATTTTATGTAAGGATTGCATAAAGATTTAGCAAAAGACTTAAAAGTGGCTGGAATTCAGGATGCTTCCTTCAATAAGCTCATGGATTGAGCCTTAGTAATTGAACAAGCAGATGAAGAAAAGAAGAAAGAAAAATGAAGGAATAAAGGGAGCATAGACCAAGGGAGTTGTGTAGCTAATCATGGAAGAAATCTCTTAAACAATAAGAGAAAGAGAGCGCCAACTTACCAAGAGCAAGATAAGAACAAGCGTATAAAGAATCACAAAAAAGAAGCCCTACCAAGGCCTAAATGCAATCAATAGGTATAACTCACCTTGGGGAATGCCGAGTCAATACTAAAACATGTTTCAAATGTGGGAAAGAAAGACACTTCATTAAAGACTGCCTAGAGAATGGTATGCAGCGAGAAAGGACTAACGCACGAGTATTCGCACTTACTAAGGAGGATGCAAAAGTAAACCCCTCAGTAATATCAAGTGAACTATCTATCTTTCAAACTCCTGCATATGTGTTGATAGACTCAGGAGCTATACATTCATTTGTCTCACCAGTATTTATTAGGAAAATCAAAGGGGCCCATTAATATAATAAATAGACCTTATAGTGTCATGCTTCCATCTGGTGAAATATTAAACTTAGGACAACTAGTAAGAGCATGCGAAACTAACATCAGTGGTCGTACAATATGTGTTGACTTAATAATCCTTGAGATGTAGGACTATGATGTGATTCTTGGTATGGATTGGTTATTAAAGTACCATGCCAAGATAGATTGTGAGAAAAAAGAGGTAACATTTCAACCACTACAAAAAGAATCATTTATATTCAATAGGGGATGTAAGGAGAATAGAATACCTGTCATCTCCGCCTTAAAAACAATTAGACTATTAAAGGGAGGATGTAAGGGATACTTAGGGAGCATCATTAAGGTCGAAGAGCAAAGGCCATAGCTAGAAGAAATCCCAATGGTGAATGAATTTTCAGAGGTCTTTCCTGAAGAACTCCTCGGACTACCACCAGATCGAGAAGTTGAGTTCAAGATTGACTTGTTATCAGGAACTGCCCTAATCTCAAAAGCACCCTACAGGATAGCCCCATTGGAATTGAAGGAGTTAAAGAATCAACTACAAAAACTTTTAGACAAAGACTACATACATCCAAGCCATTCACCTTGGGGAGCACCAGTATTGTTCATAAAGAAAAAGGATAGATCCATGCAAATATGCATAGACTATCGAGAACTAAATAAAGTCACCATCAAGAATAAGTACCCACTTACACGAATCGAGGATCTATTTGATTAACTACAAAGAGCAGCAGTATTTTCAAAGATTGATCTACGGTCAAGATATCACCAGCTAAAAGTCAGAGAGGAGGACATTCCAAAGACCGCATTCAGAACATGTTATGGACACTATGAATTTGTCGTCATGCCATTTGGTCTAACTAATGTCCCAACATCTTTCATGGATCTCATGAACAGAGTATTTAAAGATTATTTGGATAAATTTATAGTGGTATTCATTGACGACATCTTGATCTACTCACGAACGAAGAAAGAACATGCCGAACATTTGAGAGTCACTCTTCAAACTTTGGAAGAGAAGCAACTTTATGTAAAATTCAAGAAGTGTGAATTTTGGCTAGAAAACATTATATTACTAGGGCACATTGTGTCTAAGAATGGAATATCAGTCGATCCCTCAAAGGTGGAAGTAGTGAGCTAATGGACTAGGCCAACTAATACTAAAGAAGTTAGAAACTTCTTAAGATTAGCAGGCTATTATCGAAGATTCGTGGAAGGCTTCTTTAAGATCGCAATGCCATTAACCCAATTAACAAAGAAAAACACCAAGTTTGTATGGACACCAGAATGTGAGAAAGACTTCGAATAGTTAAAACGACGGTTATTCACTGCCTCAATCTTAGCCATTCTTAATAGCTTTGAGGAATTCATCATATACAACGATGCCTCCAAAAATGGCATAGGATGCGTTCTCATGCAAAATGGAAAGGTCATTGCATATGCCTCCAGACAATTAAAGGAATACGAGAAGAACTATCCCACACATAACTTAGAGTTAGTCGCAGTGGTGCATGCATTAAAAGTACGGCATCACTATTTGATGGGAATACATTGTACGATTTATACAGATCACAAGAGTCTTAAATACTTCTTTACATAAAAGGAGCTGAACATGCGACAACGCCGTTGGCTGGAATTCGTCAAGGACTACGATTGTGAAATAAACTATCATCCTGGAAAAGCTGGTAGCAAATGCACTAAGTCAAAAGTTAAATTTATTAGCTTTAAAGATGCTACCTAAGCCATTACAAGATGAGATATGCAAGGCGGAGATCGAACTCATGACAGGAAAACTCGCTTACATGACATTTTGCTCAACTCTGTTGGAAAGGATTAAGGAAGGACAGAAAGTCAATTCATACTTAAAGAATTTAAAGATGGAGACCAATTCAGAGAAAGAAATGCCATTCAAGAAGTCAGAGAAAGGAATCATTTTATTTAGAGGTAGGATATGTGTACCAGATAATGAAGATCTAAAGAAGAAAATTCTACTTGAAGCTCATACGGCCCCATATTTGCTTCATTTTGGCACAACAAAAATGTATAAAGATTTAAAGAGGCACTATTGGTGGCCTGGGATGAAGAAGGATATAGTTAAGTTCGTGGCTCAATGCCTCACCTGTTAACAAGTCAAGGCAAAATATCAAAGACTGGCAGGACTTTTAGAACCCAATCAAATTTCTCAATGGAAGTGGGAAGAAATCATAATGGACTTCGTCGTTGGCCTCCCAAGGACTAAAAAAATGCATGATGCCATCTGGGTGATAGTTGATTGACTCACAAAGTCTGCCCACTTTTTACCTATTTAGATGACGTACACCATGGACCAACTCATAGAAATGAACATAAAGGAAATAGTTAGACTACATGGTGTACCTATCTCTATTATTTCAGATCGAGATACAAGATTCACCTCGACGTTCTGGGAGAAGATACATAAGGTTATGAGGACAAGACTTAAATTTAGTACAGTATTTCATCCCCAAACAGATGGCCAATTAGAGAGGACGATTTAAACACTCGAGGATATGTTATGAGGATGTGCCATCGACTTTCAAGGATCATGGAGCAAATATTTAGCATTGGCTGAATTCACCTATAATAATAGTTATCAAGCAACAATCGGCATGGCACCATACGAAGTTTTATATGATAGAAAATGTCGATCACCTATTCATTGGGATGAAATAGGTGAGCAAAGATACCTTGGACCAGACTTAGTTGCGGCCTCATCTGAAACAATTCAGAAAATACGACAAAGAATGCAAGCAGTCTAAAGTCAACAGAAAAGTTATGCAGATAAAAGACGAAAACCGTTGGAATTTCAAGTTGGCTAGAAAGTATTCCTAAAGGTCGGCCCAATGAAAGGATCGATAAGATTTGAAAACAAGGAAAAATTAAGCCCAAGGTTCATTGAGCTATTTGAAGTACTCGAATGTATTGGGAGTGTCTCCTATCGACTTGTGCTACCACCATCATTATCAAGAATACACAATATCTTTCACATCTCCATGTTAAAGAAATATGTTCCAGACCCCTCTCACGTGCTAGACTATGAGCCTCTTCAACTTGAGGAAGACCTAACCTACAGAGAACATCCAGTTCAAGTACTCGATAGAAGAATAAAAAGTTAAGACACAAGAAAATCCCTCTAGTTAAGGTACTATAGTGGAACAACTCAGTGGAGGAGACAACATGGGAGCACGAGGAAGAAATGAAGAACAAGTATCCCGAGTTATTCAGTAATTATATTTCGAGGACGAAATTTTTAAAAGGAGAGGAAATTGTGAGGTACAATCTTCTTACTTAGATATAATATAATTAACCTAACAAACTCTCTTAAGCATTTATTATTATAATAATAATAATAATAATAATAATAATAATAATAATCATAATGTGTAATAATATAATGACATAAATGATGATGCAACAAGAAATGTTGTAGAGATATTAGGAATTCTAGCAATTACTAAAGATATTTATGGAAGGATAAATTCATAATTAAAACTATTGATGACATAAGTAATGATACAACAAGAAATGCTGTAGAGATATTAGGAATTCTAGAAATTACTAAGATATTTATTGAAAAATAAATTAATAATTTAAAAGTAATGATGACATAAGCAATGACATAAGTGATGATGTAATAAGAAATGTTGTAAAGATTTAGAAATTCTAGAAATTACTAAGATATTTATAAAGAGATAAATCTTCACCATTAATTAAGTACTAGGTGGCAAAATCTTAGCATTCTAGAATCACTAAAATATTTATGGAGGAATAAATCTCCATTACTAATCAAATGATATGGTGGCAAAATCCTATCCACACATGGACCTTAGGAAACTCTATAAATACCCTTTAGCCCTTGCATTTTTCATAAACTCTAGAAATCCCATCTTTTTTCATTCTAAGCCAAAGCATCACTAGTGAAGAAATTTTCAAGTTTAGGAAGGAAAGTTTAGGGAATTAAAGAAAACATGTAAGTAACACTTCACTTCAACTGTAATGTAAGGACAATATGTTAAATTAGCTCTAAGTAATAATTCTCTTATGCTAGATTTAGTTTTAAATAATCTCTTATCTTATAATGATTATTATTGTGGTGTGATTGGCATTTAATTTTTGTATGGACGGCACTGCCGCCTATGTTAGAGGTTGTTGTCTTAAATTAGTTTCATGTTTTACTTTATTATATATTTAGAAAATTTACATGCTGTGGCATAAGTTACATTGGTCTCATGCATTTCATGAGTAATTTGATAAAAAGGTATTTTAATGAATTTGAAGAAAGAAAGGGTTGCTGTACTATTAGGTGGCAAGCATTCATAACGAGGGCAAGCCCTCTAAGCTAAGAAAAGAGATCATTTGGGGATGACGATACATAACGCCCAACGGATCAATTAATTTAAGCCCAATGGCATGCTATAGAATGCTAGCCTTGTAGTACAACAAACCTAGAGCCCTAACATCATTCTTTATATTTCGAAATTTCATGTAAAAGATTTAGCACTTAATTCATAAAGTCATTCATATGTATGATAAGTAATATAGGCATCAAATGTTTACTTACTAGGTTTTAGCTCACGTAGTCCTTACATTGTAGGAACTGAGTAAGAAAGAGCTGACGCCAAGTCCCAAGCAAGGCAAGGTGCATATGGACATAATAGATCTTGGATTACACAATTGGGCTCAACTGTGTTTCTATCTAAGTATAAATATAACAAGCTTGTTTATGGTATTGGTTTGTGACATGTTACTAAGAGATCTTTGACTTTTGTAATAAAGTTTTATTTAGTGTGACAAACCCTTTTATATAGTTTTTCTTCTTTTTTTTATGTAACAAACTTTTTTGTGTGTTCAATATTTATAAAATGCTTATTTTGAAATTGTTTCTACAAATACTTAATGTTACACCTGGTTTAACCACTTTAGTCATAATCATAAAAGTGGAGTATTGCATATCTTCTCTCTTTTCTTGAAATTGTATTGTTTTCCTCTTATACTTGAGTCTATTTCAATGTTATCACATGAAAATCTAGTGTTTCCCATTCATAAATTAAATAATATTTTTAAAATATCAAAAATTAAAATTAAAATAACTATTTTTTATACCATTTCTCTTGGTTTAGAAACTCTAAAATGACAGATTATGAAATAAAATTTCTTTATTAATAACTTTGTATCATTTATCTCTTTTATTTATTTATTTGTTTATTTATTTTTATCCATTGAGATAATGAGGGCATTTCACGTTCCCCGCTCAGTGGAATAAAGTCCAAGATTTGTATGATCGCAATGCTAAGTGACTGGTGCTTCTACACTTTAATATTCAAGCATTAGAGAAATATGTGTTGATGCAGAGCCTGGTTTGCTTGCCTTTCAATAGAATTCGTGGTCAACAATTGAACTCTTGATTAGAAAGGGATGATCTTATGTAGCTTTACTCCTCCACAAGCAGAGGGCATAGCATGATTATTCTCCTCTTCGTATTCCTATGTACATAACAACTAGTTAGGGGGATGCCGATATTTTTTCCTATGTAAACCCTCTGACGCTTAAGTCAATGATTCGAGTTTACTTTTTTAGAAAACATGCCGATATTGTTTGAAGCTCAATGTATATTATATAATCGTGTATATGCACAATGGTCGTGTTGTTATCCACCTTTGATTTGATTTGGATGAGCTTATTTATAGTTGGAGCTAAAAACTGGCCATTATTCACCTTTTTGCTAAAAAACAGATCACCGTTAGTCGTTAACGGTTAACCGTTTGCGTTGATCAAAATTACTGTTGAATTGAATTTCAAATTAACAGTTGATCATTAGTCATTACCCTTTCGCCGTTAAAAACTAGAGACTTGCACAACAAAAATCTTCTATCTGTTCTTGCTAAACGGTTAAAGAAGAATGTTAGTCTGGAAATTATTGGCTAGCCGAGAAATTATTGGCTAGCCGTTTATACGTTATCGGTTCACCGTTAAATTTCAGAGATCTGCACTATAAATACCAACTGACCGTTCTTCATAAACAGTTAAGGATTAACAAGATTTGACAGTCTAGATATTATCGGTTAGCCGTTATATGGTAACGATTTATCGTTAAATTCCAGCAACTTATAAAATAAAATGTTTAACCAGTTTGCTTCAAATAGTAAAAGATTAGCACATAATACAAGTTTGCATATTATCGGTTAACCGTTAACATTAACGGTTTGCCGTTTATCTTTAGCGAATTTAGAAGCTTATTGGTCAAGGCTTAAGAAATAACCATTTTTTGAGTATAAAGGTTAGGCTTTACCCTAAATGATTAGCCGTTAAAAATAATGATTAGCTATTTATATCCAGAATAACCCTTCTCTGTATTTTATTAGTTAACCGTTAAAATAAATGGTTCACCGATTATACCCAGAAAATCATATTTTTACAAAAATATTTCAGTATATCTAAAGCTTGTAAATACACACAGAAAGTTTTTAACTTTTAAGAAAATATTTGAAATTCTGAAACTCCAACAAATTTATCAAAAGAGATTAAGGTTTGTTATCATCAAAATCAATAAAAAAAAAAACATTTACATGTTAACTCCTTAAACAATATGTAATGGCTTTATGGTCCTATTATTGAAATACTTTGTCTAATTGAGTTGTAGGATGCAATGATACTCGATTCACATCGACTAAATCTAGTTACACGTTTTACTGAAGAAAGAACTCATTCAAAATTTTTATATCGAGCTATTGTCCAACCTATGAAGGCATGTTGCAGTAATTTTTTTTAAATTTAAAATGTGCCTTTCGTTAAGTAGCAAGTTTCTTAATTTTATGTTTTCTGGTCAATCTAATTTCTAATATTAGCTGTTTTGTTACAAAATTTAGGTACCCTACTATTGGAAAAATATGCTCTTTAAAAGCATATAGGTTTATTTAATTGTAATAAATATTTTTTCTGATTAATAAAATAATTGAGGTATTTTATTCAAATATCTTATTTGTATTAATTTTTGAGTAAAGTCCATTTAATTATATTATATGTATTTATGTGATCACTATGTGGATTCACAGAAGATATAAATATAAGTTATCTTATGATTTAATAAATTAAGTTCGCAGTTGATAAATAAAGTTGGGCACTTTATTTAGGTATAAACTGTAATAAATTTATTGAATGATTTGTCTTATTTATGTATGAATTTATTAATGTAGTACGACTATATTGAATATGATCACATATGAGATTTAATTAACTTTATAATAACTGTCAAACTTATTAAATCTCATAGGCATTGATTTTACTGTAATCTTAATCTTGAGTTAATTATAATTTTATGATTATAGTTGTCATCCCATTTAAGTTACCAATGGGCATGACATATATTTATAGTCAAGATTACCCGGTATCTTGGTGGAAGCAATTATAAGTATTGAAGTTATAGATTAACAATATGAAATTTGTACAATACATCTCTTGATAGGTTTTCGATACTTGATCATAGAATTCTCTGGCCAAAGTGTGTCGACATATTTAATATGTTGAAAATGATTATTAGAGAAAATTAGTAAGTATCAAGAATAAGATATTATTAAATTGGTTGGATAGTTAAGATATCAATTTAATTAACGATGTAGTGCAAAGGATTGTATAGTAAAAAAATCAATGTGGTTTGAGACGAATTATTATTCAAGTATACAATTATGGAGGTCAGTTCCAATTTTATAGTGGAATAGAATTGGAATTAAATAATTAAGCTAGTTTAATTACAGGCTTAATTATTATAGTTACTATTGTATGTTCCCAAATGATCCTCATGTTAGCTCATTTAATTGACTACACCACTATTGGACTTAAAAATAAGAAAATTGGTATATTAGGTGATAAACCTAAATATAATATTTGTTAAAACCTTATGTATTATATTTATGTGTAAATGGGGCCTTGTGATATTTTATAAGGTGGGCCCCAAAGTTGTTACACTTTATCTCCACTTTCACGTTAGTGGAAAGGAAAAATATTAAATTTAATATATTTAATATTTTGAATTATTATATGAAAAGAAAAACACATATTAGGGTTTTAAGTAAGGAATATTATATAAGTGTTCTTCTCTCTAAAAAAAAAGAAAGATGCCTTTTGAGAAAAATATTGAAGAACAGAAAGCTAATAGTTTTTTGAGGAGTAGTAAAACGAATGCCTACAAGTTCGATGCAGATCAAACTTAAGTTATAATTTAGAAGATCGTTTGGTGGTGGATTTGTTGCTTCCAATCGTTCATCTTCTCAAAATTTTTAAGGTATGATTTTTTTAAATTACAAATTTCTTATATATTATATGAGATTGGTCTTAAAATATTTTTTATAAAAAAATTATGATTTTTCACCAACACCTACAATGTCAGAGGGAGCGATAGCAAAGTCTTACCCATTTTGTTGTGGAAATTGCAACTGTTATGCATGTTTGCATAATAGTGAAATAGCTAATGTCGTTTATTTAACTCACTGCATGATTATTTTGTGTGACAACTCATTTGATTTCTTATTATATTATCATATAAGTTCAGAAGAGAGCAGTTCTTGTGATCCATTGTAAGTCAGAGATTTAGGAATACCTGTAAAGATTCTGGAGAATATTGGGCACTTGAAATATTTGTCACATCTATTGTACCCCTTTTGGAGAAAGTTTCGTTAGGATTAGGTGAGAAAAAAGAAGATTTAGAGGCCAAAATTAAAGGTATTAAATATTAGGGTGATTTAACTGATTAATTCTTTCTAAAGCTTATAGTAGAGTCCTTTGTTTCATTGTGGACAGGATTAGAATTATCGAAGATGAAGGTACCACAAGTTGTATGTAAAAGTAATGAGCGTTTGTTTTGGTAAAGTAATGAGCGTTTGTTTTGGTAAGATCAACATCTATAAAAATACTAGTTTCTTCATTTTAGTTTTCTGAAAATATGGATTGAAAATATCGATAGTATGCTCATGTTGTGTCTTGTGCCAGCAACAGCTGTAAAACCTCTATAGTTGATTGCCGTAGAAGCTGCCCTAGATGTTTCTATGATCTTTGCCTTAATTGTTATTGGGAGTTAACATGTACACGAGTCATTTTGACAGAGGGAAAGCTTACAGCTAAAAGATCTCGGATTAAATTAAGCTCAAAGAATCGTATGAGGAAGTTATCTGACTGGAAAGCTAGGGAGAATGGTAACATTCCTTGTCCGGTGGAGAAACTTGGTAGTTGTGGACATGAGCATTTAGAGCTAAAGTGCATTTTTGCAAATGGTTGGCTTTCAAAGTTGAACGTGAAAACCAAAAAAAAAAAAAACTGAAATTCCAAGAAGCTAAAGAGCGCTGGGTGGTCGTGGACAAGCTCCATCATTGTGGGCAGTCCTGTTCTTGTTTTAAATTGACTCGTCATACTGATCATTGTAACAAGAAGCTAAAGAGCGCTACCTCTCGGGATGGCTTTTCTGACAACTATTTGCACTATCCTTCAGCTAGTGATGTGCAACATGAAATTCTGGAGCATTTTAAATTCACTGGATTAACGGAGACCTGTAATCGTTACAAATTTACGTGTAGGAATATTCATCTGTCTTGAGCTGGAAGCCAGTGGTGATGCGTCGTCCAGTTCGTGATACCTCGTATTCCAAAGGCTCCCAAAACTTGATTGTCAAAATGGTTTATTTTCTTTACTTGTGTGAGGCATGCTCTGTTTCTCTAGTTATCTATTTATCAATATATTTGTAAAAGCTTAACCCATGTGTAAAAGCTTAACCCGCGGTAAGAACCAGAAGCAGTATATGATAACAATTATAGAAAAGGATTAATTGTCTCCATATTGTCACCACGGAAAACAAATAATCACATCAAATTATTACAATAATTCCCTCTAAAATTAATATTCTTGCTGCCAAATAATGCTGTACTACTAAGAATAGAACTCATTGTTTTTCCCTTTGTGCCTAACCTTACCCCAAGGAAACAAATCTTAAAAATTGAATCAACAGGGTCCTATTTTCATAATCTGTAGTTATCTTCTGGTATTCATTAGGAAAATAGGCACGATGATAGCCATCGTCATCCCAGGATTTTATATTTGTGTATATTCTGGTGTTGATGATGTTTATAACTGATGTATGTGCAGCTTAACATAAATACTCACCAATTTTTCAAAGGCTATATGGAGAGCCGAACTCACAGTAACTCAAAGATTGGCCACCATTTAGTTTATTCGAGGCGACAGTGCAGAATTTATGAATATTTTGCTGTTGGACGAATGGGTCGCCCATCCGATCCGACACGGTTATGGCAACTGCAAGCAGTTGCCTTACCCGGTTATATGTTATATGGGAGTGGGAAGTTGAATTAAATTAACTTTCCAACTGCTGGCATAAGCCACAAAAACCATTGCTGTAAGGGTGTGGGTAATATCTTGTCATTGAACGAGAAAGATGGCGGTGCCCCTTGGGATAGTTTTCGTAGAGAAGAAGTGCCCAAACTTGAGGAATATCTATGAAGGCACCACAAGGAATTCAGAGACGGCTATTGTTCTCCATTAGAACAAGTATTAATTAATTTTGATCATTACTGTTTTTAGCGTTATTGCATTTGTCAAATCATAAGCTTTTTCGTGGATTTTCCAGTAGGATGATTATGAAATTCTCTGCATTAACTTGAAATATGTTGATGTAAACTTTTGATAAGAAATTTTTTCTTCTGGGTAATGGTTTGGATTCAAGTTGACGGGTCTTTTCAAGTAAATAATCGATTTTGCATCGAATTCCAGTTCAATGAACCGACAATCCAAACAGATGCACAAATGATGACGGGCTAGTTTTGGCAAATGAATATGAAAATAGATAAATGCTTTGTATGGTTGGAGAAACAATTGGTAAAGTAATATTATGTTGCATGTGGTGATAAAACTATTTCTTTTTAAGGGAGTGGGGATACATGGTTGCTAGAATTGCGTTGCATTATCAAAATGGAATATGTTCTAAAACTTAACAAGCAGGACTCTTGAGTGGTGGTGTGTTGGGTTCTAGTCGAAGTCGTTGAAAAGCCGCTGTTTCATAAGGAAGTTCTCTATTTGGCTTTTATTGTGGGGACATGTACTAAAAACCTTTTGACGTGGATTTTAGAGTGTTTCCTACTTGTCATTGATCGTTTGAATTCAAAACCAATTTGAAGTTTCTTAAATGATATCTTCGTCCTTGAATCTGTGTTAATGAGAGAATATACTTAAATCTATTTTGTCTCTCCTGAAAATACTAATGAGTGCATCCGTTAGTTTCGCACTCTGCAAAGAAATCACAGTGCTGAGAAAGACAAACTGCATGTGCATTATTTCATGTCTTTCGAACAAAGCGTGCTAATGTTTGTGTTCGTGATTGCTGATGATTGGACCTTTTACCAAATGTAACAGTGTTTCACTATTTAAGGACGAAGAAAATATTAGGAAAAAAATATTCCCTTTGCATTAATCAGCAGAACATACGCCCTTTCCCGAACAAAACAAGAAAACGTGTCTTCATGCAACAGACTATGCTGTGCAAGGATTAGAAAAACTCACAGAATGACTGGCAAGGTTCATATCTGAAACCCCGATCTGGAGGGTTTCGCTCTGCGTTTTTAGGTCAACCCTACAAAAGAAAAAAGTAAAGTTTGCTGTATTGTTGAAATGTGTGAGATTTTGGTAACATTTTATATAAACATTACTGGGAAGCGCCACAGTTTCAATGTGGTAACGTCCCTTGTTTACTAGAACTTGAACTTGAGGATTATAATTTGAGTAATCGTGTTTGGACCTAGATAGAAACGACACTGCGGTGGATTGTTTTGGTTGATCTTGTGTCACTGTTCGGGCTTTTACCATAACTTTCTTGTTGCATTGGCTGCTTTTGTAAGCTAATGAACTGTTTGAAAATTTAAAAATACCCATTCTTTCTCTCGTTTTTTTCAAACTATAGTAGCATATTACTAATATCACTATTCAGAGGCGGTCGCCAGTCCTCAATTTGGGAATAGGCAATTGGTAATTTACTAAATGCATGAGTTGGTTTCAATTGCCTTTTTCAATTGTTTAGCATCAGCTCTTTCTTGAATCAGTACAATTTAGAGGATGCCATTTTATGTGTAATAATCCAAGATTATGAGAATAGAGACTTCGTTATCAAATATTTGGTGCTGGATATAGCAATAACATCTCTAATTATTATTGGCCATTATGCATTTCTTGATTTTTTTCAATTTTTTAAGATTACAAAAATCCCTTTCTCTAAGTTGTCAATACAAGCTCATCAAACGTTCATAAGATTAATAATAGAAACGAGTACAGAAATGCAACAAAATTTTTATAATTTAACTAAGCATTTTCCAATTAATTACTTCCGGAATTAACTTTCAGAAGAAGAAGACATGATCTTAATTGTAAGCATTTAGGATGACATTAATTTGTGATAGAAGTACCTTTGATTTCTTCAAGTTGAGCTCCAGCTCGGATATTTTAATTTGAGTCCATTTCTTCTCCAATTCAGCTTTGTTTGATTCTCCAATCAATTCAATCAATTCTTCAATCACATCCTCATTCAAACCTTGCATGTAATTGTTTCGAAATTGCAACATCTCTTTCACACACAAAGATTGGTTCATGTTGTTTTGTTCAATGATAGCTCACAAGGTACTGAAATTAATGGGCAAAGAGGCTCTTCGTATAAACTTGCTTAGTATGCGTAATGATCGAGAGGACTTGGATGAGTTTATATAATTAATCAACGTTAACACGAACCCGATAAACCATAATTTGCATAGGTAGAGTAAAACGGTAGTTGCACAAATATTTCCCATAAAAATTCCCCGGGAAGATGCCCGATGCAAGTTAATAATTAGTTAATTAGTTTGGAGCTTTAATTATTGTGCTTATCTGGGAAAGTTGATACACTTTTTAAGAAAGCTAATTTTGTCTCTGGCGCCAAAGGAGAAGATCTGAATGTTAAAATAAGTGAGTTCAATCAATGAGAGATCAAGAAAGTCGAATAACATATCTATATGATAGACAAAAAATTACCCAAAAAAAATTCCACATCACCATGCCAACAAAATGAACCAAATTAATTTGATTAATCCTAGTTAGCTGGGCTTACTGTTAGTAAATGCCTAAAATAAATCCGAGTATTCATCAATGATCTTGTAATAATATTTCTAAGTGTTGTGTTTAATTGTGAATATTTCCACATGCCATTTGAAAAACAAAAAGTACAGATCGGAGTCATAAAGTTCAATCAAAATCTGGGAAAAAAAATGAATTCTAAAGGCTGTTTACAACAATTCGATACAAAGACAGAAAATCAAAAATCTTGTTTAGCATCTTCAATCATATTCAAACTAAAACAAATGAAAGAACGTATATAAATAATAATCGACTAGAGTTGCCTAAAGCATTCTTAATTTCAAGTTCGCTAATTTGTTCAATACTTCTTGATTGCATCTAGCATAATTTCCTATCCGAAGTTTAGAAAATATATCATTTTTCCACCTCACCAGGAACTGAAGTTAAAAAAATACGTTTTTGTTCAAGTAGTCAGTACTCAGGAGGGAGAAAAATATTTTGACATAGAATATTGTGTTAGCTATAAAAATTTAAATTAATTCTTCACCATTTCCATTAGCTGTCAACTATTAAATATTGTGTAACGTTCAATATTTGTCATCACCAATTATATTGGAAATGAATATTTTCAGTATATTCAAAAAACGAGACACGCCGGGGAATGCGAAAGATTTATTACATACTATATTTTTCTTTGTTTTTATCAAATAAAGTGCAAATAAATAGATTGTGGCCAGGTACCTAGGTTGAGTTGATTGTGTCTCTTAAAACAGGAAAGTTTTTGAAATTTTAACTAATTACAACCGTGATTTTTGAGCATTAATTTAATGATCATTGACTAATTAATCACTATACATTTTCCCAAAGTTCTTACTTAATTAAAATTATAGAAAATTCTATAATTATTACATTAATGAGTAAATTAACATAAAATAGTTATTACTCTTCTTAATTTGTTATTAATATAAATTTATAGACCTCGTCACAATTTACTAGGTAGCTCTTTCTTCTTAATTTGTTATTAATAGAAATTTATAGACCTCGTCACAATTTACTAGGTAGCTCTTTGTGCTACAACAAAAAAAGACTTTAGTGATGAAATTGTTCATGGCTAAAACATATAATTTTAGTCACTAAAAGTTCTAGTGATAAAAATTTTTTCATCGCTCTTTCGTCGCCTTAGAAGCATTGATGGACATAATTTATCTACATACTTTACCATTAATTAAATAATTGTTAATTATTTTTATTTGTCATTTTTAATTATTTGAATTATTTAATTGAATAGAGAATTAATTGGAGATTATAGATGAAAAGTGCATGCGGAATAACAATTGGATAGCATTGAAGATCAAATCAATTTGTGGAAGCAATTAAGTAAATGTGCATGAAATTCAATCAATTAAGTCACCCATGCTAACTAGGATTAATCAAATAAAGAGGGAGTTTATTAAGTCACCCATGCTCGTGCAAACAAAGAGGGAGTTTATGGCTAAATTGGGATAATATAATTAATTCACTTCGATCAATTAATAAATGATGTATCATTTGGGATGTTTATTATTACTCTTACCTTATGGACATTATTGATTACTTCATGTTATATTATATGTTGTCCTAAATATTGGCCTGTTACATAGGGATCATAAATCCTTTTGTCTTGAAAGTTTGAATGGTAATATTTATAGATTGGTTTTGTTTCAATATTTACTTTACTCTTTTATTGATTTTTTTTTAATTTGGGTTTTTATGATGGATACTAGATGAGAATGCTTCACAAAGCATGCTTGGGCGATTTAGAGGGGAAACCATATGAAAATTGACAAGGAGGTTTTGAATTTTTTATGTAAAAAGAGGTAAGTTAAAAGAAAGGAATAATTAAAGAGAAAGGAAAAAAGATTTAACGACTGTTGTTAGATCAGTTAGTTTTAAAATATTATCAATTCAAAATAGAGAGTTTTTGTGTTTATTAAGGAAAGTTAACAGTAGATCTAATTCTTTATCACAGAATTACTTAATTATCATGGACTACAATCCCCTACAAACTTTATGAAAGATTAGATTAAAAGAGGATTTAGATGCCGCAATTAATATTGCTATGGCTTCATTCGTTTAAGGAAATTATAAAATTTCTTGTTGAATGAATTACCTTCTCAAATATTGTTCATTCCTTGAGTTCTTATGCACCTGCTTTAAGATTTGAAACATATAGGTTCCATTTATAAAGCAAGTAGGTTGCTACTTCTCAATAACTAAAGAAATTATAAAATTTCTTGTTGAATGAATTACCTTCTCAAATATTGTTCATTCCTTAGGTTCTTATGCACTTGCTTTAAGATTTGAAATATATAGGTTTCATTCATAAAGCAAGTATGGCTGTTTAATGTTGCGGTCCGCTAAAATTTCAGTTCATATGCACATAGATTCGGGCCGCAAGCCCAAGCCTTAGCCAAGAGTGCTAGCTTGGCTCGATTCCAAAAAATTCTAGCATACTCTAGCACATGACAAGCTTGTAAATATTCTAGAATTCTTTACACATCTCTAGGGCTTATAAATATTAAAATATAGACAAGTTGCAAGAATTCTGTACAACTCTAGAGTTTGGCAAGCTCCCTATAAATAAGGTATGTCATTTGCCATTTGAATCATCAAGTCTTGAGAAATTCTCTCAAGCACTCTTGTAAGTTTTCTTGTTAGCAATACAAGTTTTCGATTTGGCTCTATTGCTTTCTCTCCTCTCTAACTCTTTAATAACCTCCGGCTTCGCTAGTTGAGAAGCACATAGACTTACTTAGCAACTCTTAATAAAAGTTGTCTAAGTGCCGCACGGGTTGTTGCACAAAATACTTATCCCGTGACACTAAGCACACATATTACAATTCCTCCCAAATTATAAAAATTAAATCTTCACATTTATATATCTAGCTTAAATAAATATGCATACTAAGACCATATTAGATCCTCATACTCATATTCTTATATTGTTATAAGACACCTTTACATCACTTTAACCAGTAAAATCAACACATACTACTTCTAATCAAGTATCTAAAGCCATTTCTATTCATAAATCACAGCCACTCTTATCTGATTTTATTTTAAGGCTTAATTTTCCATTCGAAGTTGTAGTATTTGTATAGAGAAACTTGTAGAAATCATTGTTAGCCACTATAAAACTTAACCAATCATGGCATTTAACTATATAACTTTTTTTTTTTGTCTGTCTCACATTAAGTTTAACTTCTCTTAGATATTCTAAATTGATTCTAGATTACTTAGTAGCTTGCTTTCCTAGAAATCAACCTTGTATATTAGAGTAATCCATTCTTTATGTATGGAGCCATGATGCCATCTTAAAATTGCATCACATATGCTTGAAGTTTATCTTCTAAAATCTATAATCTTTTCCGATATTCACCTTTATTTGTTTGAAAAACTATGCAAAATTTTAGTCTAGCACCTATACTCTAATCTTTATTTAAAGGTACTATTGTAAATCACCAATCTCTCACTCTCAATACCCGACATAAGTGTAAGAATAAAAGTGAAGTCAACCTTGGCTCAAGTTTCTAGTGACTATATTTGTATTCATCTATTCAATATAAAAATTTATGTTATTATAATGGCTAAAGGAATTAATAAGTACTTGTCTTTTGATAGAAACTAAGTTCTAGATCCAATGACAAGCAATGGCCTTCTTAGGGCTTAGGTTTTAGTTTTGAGCTTTAATGAGTACGTCCAAGGGTGGATTACTTAATAAAACCAAAAAAATAATTAATATTCTATGAAGGTGACATTTTTTTGTCTAAAATCTAAATTTGTTTGAAATATGAATATATGTGAATCTCTAATGATAAATAATAAATTGTATATTTTTCTAACCATCTTCTATGGCTGTTTCCTTAAAATAGATTTTGGAGAATCCTACTTCTTTTTCTTTGCTTCATCTTTATTTTTTGCTGTGTTTGTATATTTTCTGATAATACATAGGTTTCGCATTTACTTACGGCAATTAAAGTGGTTAATTTACATCAAATCTTAATTATGAACTTTCAATTAAGTGTTTGAACAAAGATTTTAGTTATTTCCTTAGTTGACTCTATATAGTTCCACACAAAGCAGGTAAATTAACACCAATTGCTCTATTTGCTTCACCAAGAAGATATAGATTGGAATCACAATCAATTGTTTCAAAACACACACACACACACAACTAATTACTTAATGTCAGGCAATCCTTTCAACTTTCATCATTTTTCAATTTAAAAAATGAAAAAAAAACAAAAATAGCTCTCAACCTCTCACTATATTGCCCGCCAAGCAACTTCTTTGTTCATTTTAACAATTAACATTGACACCTATGTTTTTCTTTTATAAATTCAAAAGATGTATTAGCAACTAATTCACTTGCTAAACCAACTTAATACAATCATTTAAAAAAAGCCATCAAAACAAGTTAAGTTATTACAAAACAACAAATGAAATAGATGACAAAGAAATTTAAAATAGATGGGAAGAAGATTGGAAACCAAGATTTGTCCCCTAAGTTGCCCCTTCCATATAGAAAAATTAAAGAAAAAAATGAGCAAGATGAAAAAAAATTCATCTTGTGTAGGTGGAAAACAATTATTGTTGGATTATAAATTTAATTCAAGATAAAAAAATTCAAACCTAAATACATAGTAGCTTCTTGTGGTAAGTGTGGTCTGTATGATAGGTATGGTTGGTGATGTAAATGAGTATTAGGTTCTAATAAATGATTAGGATTTGTTTTATATTTGAATTAATGAATGATTATGATTGATTTGTAATATATATAAATACCTCTCATGTATTCAGTTTAAGCAACAAGTGAAGCACGTGCTCTGATCGCTAGTGCTTATGTAAGAGGACTTGCATTCAAACATAAGTAGTTTAAGTTCATCTTTAGCGATTTTAACTTACATTTTTCTTTTCAATTTTAAAAAATGAACTTTATTGATTATTGCTGAAAGCATGGAAATGGAAATGGCAGGATCTCTCATTCTAAGCATGGCTTATCTTCAAAGAAATTAACAACTACAACGATAGACATAAGACCTTCATCATCCAAAATGTGAAGATTATAGAAGGGCTTCACGAATACCAAACTAGAAAATATGAAGACTAATTTTGACTAACAAAATTTTGTGAAAATGTCACTTTATATATCATTAACTATGGTTGGTATCCAAATTTTATAAAGACTTATGTTGTCAAGCCTCTTAAATTTGAAAAAAAAAAGATAAGGGATCTTTTGAAACCCTACCATCTTCGCAAATGGTTAGGTAGGTTCATTCTATTATTTCCAATCCCATTTGCATCTTGATGCAATATACAAATCAATGTTTTCTAATTATCTTTCAATTTCAAGGTTATGACAAGAGTCTGATCTTCTCTTCTTACCAACGATGCTTGGTTCATGCAAAAAGGCGAGATATTGAATATATGGTATAGGTCTACATTGTTGATGTATTCTATCTCGCTTCATTATTGTAAGTCATTGTGCCTATGAGATTGCTTTGATTAAGGTCAGTGGAGCTAGTCAAACAAAAGTGCACTTGATGAATGAAAGAGCTAATATTACTCTAAATGTTGTCGAGGCTGCAGAGTAGGAAGGAATCTTACCTAGTAAAAATAATCACGATTAACATAAGAATATAAATAGGTGAACTATTATTCTTTTATGAATATTATGGCTAGATATTATTATTCATATCATAATCAATAAAAGATTTGTATTGTTTTCATATGAATATGATGAATAAACATATGTTATGATGATTAAATAAGAATCATTCTATTAAATTATAAATAAAGTAATTACTTTTTGGTTAAGGCATAAAATTGGCCCTAAGGGCTCAATCACATAGTTTTCAAGCAGTTTTCTACTAATCACTTGTATTTGAATCCTCAGATGTAATGCCCAAATTTTTCTTATTTTATTTTATTTTATTAAAATTTACAAATGGCATTATTACTCTTATAAATAGGGCTATTCATGGGGTAACTTTAGAAAAAAGGTTATTTTTTTAAATTTAATAGAGTTTTTTAAAACTCCCCATACATTTATAGCTTTTTTCCTTCATAGCTCTAAGTCCGTAATTTTTCTTCTTTTCTGCTACTCATTATGCTCTTACTTAAACTTTAGGATTCAAACCCCATTTAAGAGAGAATCAAGGTGATTTTGTAAATTTATTCCCTCTACTCTTTATAATTTTTCCTATTACTCTATTTAGTGTGTTAAATTGACATGATTTTAGATTTTTACAAATCATAGTGCATGATTTAGGATGTGTTTAGGTTTTGTTTAGGGTTTTGATTTATTGTGAGTCTTGTTAATCAATTCTTAATACTTTAGGCACGCTAGATAATTTAGAGTAACATGAGTATTTCGAATTTTAAACACATTTTCTAAATGATTCTTTAAGAAATTTACCTTTCTAGAACTAGACAGGTAGGCTTCTTGAATAAATTTTATTTCATGAAATTTGACCTCATTTTCAATTTTATATATATTTTCAGAGTAGACACTACTACATTGGAAAACTACAATTCTAGTAGAACAATTAGATTCACAAAAATATTTGCACCATCAAACAAATTTGAAAAATTTTAAAATTTCAAACAATGATTAATATATGTGTCTAGTATTCACAGTTTTAATTTTATAATTTTCTAAATTATTTCTAATTTTATAAAAATCTCGAAACTCATTCTTTTTAGTGAGAGTACTGTGTAACAATTTTGAATTTATCAACAAATAAATAGTTTTAAAAATGTTTTTGGTATTGAATCTCCTTGAAAATTTTATATGAGATAGCCATGGATGTCCAAAATAGTTCTATCGAATGTTATTCATTCCAATTGTTAGATTAAGAGTTTTTGTTTAGAATATTGAAGGTATTTGAGACTCTTAAAGACTTTAAAGTATGTTAGATCAATTTTTTATCGAGGTAAGTCACTATATTCCGAATGTACTAGTTATATATGATTATTTTGATATTATTCTAAATACATATATTTTTATAGCTCTTTGAAAGCTGATTATTTTTCATAACAAAACTAGTTCAAATTTTAAATTTTTGTTACTTTATGGTTTAAACATAATATTAAAAAATCCTTTAAATATGTAATTTATTTTTTTACATGATCACCTTTTATGATTTTGTCTATAAAATATTTTGCAAGCCTAAACTATTTTTATGAACTTTTATGAATTTGATACAAATATTTTCTGCATATATATGATTTTAATTATTTATGATTGAATGGGGGCCACTCTTAAGGACCAGTATACCGAAAAATGCCACATATAGTATAAAGCATCATGTATAAATCATTACATAGGAAAGACTAATTTGAATATTTTAGCTCATTTTCTATAGTTATTTTCTAATTTTAATCGTATCATATGATATATATATATATATATTCTGAACTAGTACTAGGGTTTGGTTCTGAGTGTGTATATGATATTTTAATTTTGACTCTAATTTTATTTTGATCGAATCACAAAAAGTATAGGTAATACAATACGATATGAGCTAACTTTTTATTAGCTGTGTATATGTTATATGATTTACTTTTATAATTTATGTGCTTTTGATATTATAAAATTACTATGAATTTATTATTATAATATGTCATTTTATGAAAAGTTACAAATTATAATATATATTTTACTAAAAAGAAGACTTACAATATTTTTTATAATGATAGATCTAGTGTGTTATGAATAGTTTTACTTACTAAGTTAATGGCTCATCCATCGTTATTATTTTTTGCAAATTAAGTTCCTTATTAAGAGGTATGCTTAACATTGGAGTTAGAGATTTATTTCATTTTGCTAGTTAAATAAGAGGAGGAATCAACTCATGACTCTTTTAAGTTTATTTTTGCTATGAACTTATAATTTGGAAGATTTGAGACTTTTGATATATTTATATCTTTAAGAGATATTATTTAGTATTAGACATATAAATTTGTGAATTTATTAGAATAAATATTTGAGATATTTTCATTTAAAATTTTATATATAAGGATTTTAATTTGTAAATAATCACCTTCATCACGTGCTCTGCATGTGCTAATTTAGGGTATTACATAATAGGTAAGGGCTAAAAATCATTTTGGATTTTAGGTTTTGCCCACTTTCTACCTTTAAAAAAAAATCTATTAAAAAGGATTAAAAGATTAGCATTCTATTAAATAATGAATATTTCAATATTTAATTAGCTCTTATTAACGAACAAAACATATAGCTTTATAATTCTACCTAACGGTATAACTTGTCTTTAGTGGGCCAATTTGTCTTTTACCATTAATATTTGATTAATTTTCATTTTAACTAATGATAACTAGGTAAAATATTAGTGTAAATATATAAATTAGTTGAGTAAATATTTAAGTTTCTTATTGGTCCACTAAAATTTTTGTTTGAATTTTATGTTTTATTATTATATTTTATATTAATTACATTTTTGTAGTTCAACATATACCTCTTTAGTGCATCATTTAGTGAAAATGCCTTTGAATCTAACATTTATTTAGGAATATGTTGAGGAATGAGGGAACATACTTGATTAACTATTATGTGGTGTAAAATAAAGTAATCATCCTTTACAGGTCATGGTTTGTCCTTTTTGTTACGTATTTAGGGGACAAATGAGTTCTTTGAATAAGTTCTTTTGAGGTTTTAATACGTTTTGATTCTTAGCTTAATACTGAATGAAGTAAAATATTTGACTTATCATTGAATAAGAAAACACATATATGACTTCCATATTTCTTTGAAAGTTACTCATATAACATTAGTTTATTTCCTGAAACATTAAATATAGGATTATTAATTGACGAAACGGAAACATTAAAGGTAGATTAATAGAAAACACAAATGTTTCTTAATAATGAGTTTATTGAATATTTCTGAAAAGTACAAAATTAGGGCTTTAGGCCCCTTTATTTAACCTTAAATATCATAAATTTACCTAAATAGGCAATTCGAGAAATTATCTTACAATAAAATTCTCCTAACAAAATAGGAAAATGAAATTGGCAATCCGAGGTATTATCTTATAATAAAATTCTCCTTACAAAATAAGAAAATGAAAACAAGTATTACTCAAATATGAATTCTATTAAAAGGATAAAAATCCTATAAGAATTAGAAAAAATAATTAAAAAATCATAAAACTAAAAAACAACCAAAAAAGAAGTAGAATTTCCATCTTCACATTGAGATAAAACAATCACAAGCACTTTTGGGTTAGATTCATCTTATTGTAAGATTCAAAATGATATATTATATACTGAAAAAGGATATGTATAACTTAAATTATGGCCTTTGAAATATACTCTACTCGTAACACACAACCATCCTATATCATTAATGTTTGACTAATTTAGGAATTGCGAAAGAACAAACACGTGTAATAAATGTTGGGGATTAACACTTTATCACTGGGTTAAAACTTCACATTTCACTACACTTTTGTTACCACCGACAATGTCAACTAGGAAAAACTTAAAAGAACATTATATTTTAATTTAAAATTTATGGCTTGATTGAGGTGACATAGATTTAGTGGTATTATTTTTTTTAAAATTACTTAAGCGAATAAAAAATAATTTGGCAGATAATACTTAGAGTCGCAAAGATAGTTTTTGCTTTTCAAGTGTGTTATGATATATTACTTTGAGTGCAAAGTTATTTTTATTATTATAACATTGGTCATTTCACTTGCAGTTGTACTTGGAATGCAGTTAAATTAATGTACTGATTTGTAAAACTTTAATAGAAAAGCATTATGCTATAATACTTTTTGCATCTGTTTGTTATTTTGCAATTCTTAGAATAGTCAAATATAATCATCCTGAAATATTAACCCTTTTCTTCATGCCATTTATCAAATGTGTTAACTCTTATTATTTATTGCGTATCCTTTATCACTTCATCAATATAATTACACTATTTTTCATTTTCATTTTGGATCAATCTTTCTCCCATCTAAATAATTGATTCTCGACATGTTGGCTTGCGAGTAGAAAAATTTATATATCATATCATCAAACAACATTCCAATTAATATATGTTTTGTAATTCTTTTATCTATAAACGATTAGGTGTTCACAATTGAAATTTCTCGAAACTTCGTGTATAAATATATGTAAATCTTAAGAAGGGTTGTGTCTCAAAAAGCTAGTTTTCATATGTTTCTCTTTGTAAGAACAACTAAGTAAGACCTAAGTTTATACATGAAAAAGGAAAAAGGTAATCTATTTAACTAGGGAAGCAAACATTATTTGTTTTGACTTTTCCCCCATTTCTGAGTGTAGTGTTCTAATGTTTGACAAAGCCAAGCTTGTGCATATTATGAAAGCAAATAAGGTTTGTGGTTGCACTTCTCATGCCTCAAAGGAGCTCAACAAATTGCAAACTTCAAGCGCTGGTGAACAGATTGGCGTTTAGCTTTTACAACATGCTCTGAAGGTTTTTCTTTACTTATTTATTTTTCCAACTTTTGTTAATTAATTAATTAATGTACTATTTACTCATAAACATGGGAAGAGCACATTATTACCTGTAGGCGAAGTTTGCTAGGTGAAGGTACTGCATATCCATAAAAACATAGAGTCAAAGCCCCAATGGGCATAAAAGAAACTACAAAACTCTACGATGCAGAATCTCAAGCGATCCTAAAATCCCACCTACCTAGCCTTAAAAGAAAATTATGAAAAATGTACATTGTCTTTGGATTATAACCCTGATAGTAATAAATGCTTCCCAATTAGGTGCAATAAAGAAGAGATATTTGAATCTTGTAGTAGTAGAAGCTTGGAGGTAAGCCTAGAACTTCACTTTGTTCTGAAGATGCAGAGGTTTTTTCTCTAGCTTTCTTCTCAATGATACTCAAGGTTTTTGCTGTTCATGACCCAGAAGCATTAGACAATCATGTCCATTAAGATTTTCTCATGCCACAATTTATTCCATAAATAGCAAGAAACAAGGCAATGAAAAAATAATTCAAAATTTGGTCTAGGATGGAAAAATCAGGGTTGAGCCTCCCGGTTCTAGACCCGGATAAGTTTTTGCTCATCAAACTCGGGTTCAAACCTGGAATTTTAACTGCAGGTGCGGAGAAATCCGGATGATTTCGAGTTTATAGTACGGATGTTCTTTAAAGGCATATAATAAAATGGATCCCAAAATTCTCTCCCTCTTCTCTTTTCTCAATTTCAATTTAAAACTAAAACTCATCTCTTTCTCTCTTTTTCATGTGAGTTGCCATTATATTATCTTTTGCAAAACCAACTTACCTTTAGCACCAACACAACACCTGTGCCAGCAATGTCCAGCAAAGCTGCCACTGCAACCTCAACCTTCAATAATGGCTTGATTTTTCTCTATTGGTGTGTGTTAATTTGGTAGTTTTTGCTAATGTGATTTAATAGTTGGGTTGCGCAATTGAAGTTGAGATTGAAAACTAGGAGTTTATACGTTTGTGGTAGATGGGAAGCTTGCTTGCCTCTGTTATTCTTCTCACTCTAGAGTTTGTAAATAATTATTTTTCTGAATCTTTTAATTGGTGGCTATTTAGGTTGTTAGGGTTTCGTATTTTCTTTTTTAACTCTTATTAAATCATTATTTGAAGGAAAAAAAACTATGATACAAATTTGGATTCGGGTAAATATAGGTTCGGGTAAGCCCAAGATCGAATCTAGACAATTACGATTTTTTTTTTTGCAATCTGGATTATGGATTATTTATTGGTGCCGAACCGGATGAGCAGGGATTGGCCAAGACTGGTGTGAGTATAAATGATTTGTCATCCCTAATTAGGTTTCCTTTGAATCATACCATTGCATTTTTTTTTTCTTTGAGCAACAATCCATAACACCGTCTTCATGCTTTTTAAATTAGGGAAGAGGGATTAAAAGAGGTACCATTGAGTCATTTATAAGGTTAAGAGAGTATGTCTTACTAAAGTCTACGACATTAAAAAGTAAGGCTTAGTGTGAAGATAATCTTTGGTTTCTTTTAAAGTCTAAACCCTCTTACCCTATCTCAAGTCATTAAGAAAAATCCCTTGAGAATTTAAATCTACTTGACCATATACCAAAGCCTTATTTCTGCTTAGAATATTTTTCTAACCCTAATCTATGCTAGGACAAAGGCTGAGAAACCAACTTTCAGCGCACCAAATGGTCTTCTTTTACCCTCTCCCTACCCAAACACCTCCACAGAAGAAATCTCTAGTGCCTTCTTTATCTTTTGGGCCACTAAAACAAGAATTCGATATATAGACATTAGAGAAGCTAGAAAGAATAAATGGGATAAAATTTAGCTTCATTCATTAGAAAGAGACGCCTTTTTTCATCTGCTCCACTCTTATCTCAACATTCTTCTTGTTGGAGTCTAAAAGTCCAGCTTGATAGGATTCCCCTAAGATATGTACCTAAACCCTGGTGTTTTGGCAGCCATATTTGAATCTCACATCCTATAAAAGATGCTGAATCAAGTAACCTGTGTTCCACACAAGAAACCAATAATGTTGAGAAGATTATAAAACGTCATTGAATTGGAAAATAGTGTCACGACAAACTAAAGATAGAAAAAATGAAAATTTATCTAAGTCATAAAACCTTTAATTGAACCCTTTCCATCTACCTGATTAGCCATCAGCATTGTTTGATTTTGTTGTACTTATTTAGCCTCTATTGAATAGCAATAAACCATGTGTACTTGTTTCAGATATATTTGACAAAGCAAATAGAAATAAATCTATCATCACATATATTGGGGCACAACGATCTGAGGTTAGAATTAGCTGTAGAAAATTATCGACGGCAATAAAGAACTAGTTAGAGAAGTATAATTTCTAAAGGTTTTTATACCATATATATAAGTCATAGTAATTCATTTGCCATCGGCTCAAACTATAATCAAAATAACATTGGATGTTATTTCGATCAGCCTTAGTTACGAACTTAGTGTACGAAACAAGTTATAAGGCCTTCAAATTTTCTGCAGTAAGTTTTTTATGTTAAACAGAACAAAAAATTTCCTCTATCGAATCTATGGCAGTTTCTTGATCTTTATGTTCTGAATTTAATGATTTTTGTAAAGAAACAACCGAGAGTTAAAGAAATTGTAAGGATGTGTTCTGGTTTTTCGAGGACTAAGATGAAATTATTTGAGAAGTTTGGTGGCTAAAGTGCAGTATGACTTCAATTGAAGGGGTGATGTTGATATATTCCTGGATAACGAGGCAAATAATTCGTTAAGCTCATTAAGTTTTCCAGATTTATCAGTTTATAAAAGCTGGTCTTTAGCCTCTGATATCTTCATTCGTTTTTCTTCGATTCTTAATGAAATAGGCTGAAATTTGTTTTGTTCAATAGCTTGTAATCTCTTTCTTATCTTTGATTGTATTTAATTCATTGTGATTAATAAAGATAAGCATATTTTTCTTTCTAAAAATGGTAGTTTGGTTTATTGAATCCTGTTCTAGGTTTGTGTTTGTGATTCGTTTTGTTTCTGTTGCTGCAAATTTCTTTCAAGATTGGCTGAAATTGGATCAAGAATCCTCTGAAACTTCAACAAGTGGTATTAAAGCCTGGTGTTTTTCAACCATGTCTCTTCTAAAACTCAAAATAGAGAAATTCACCATTGGCGGTGACTTCTCTCTATAAAAGATGAAAATAAGGGCACTTTTTGTTTATCAGGGTCTTGAATTTGAGTTAGAAGAAGAAGATCAAGATGGTACAGGTGGCTCAAAGCTTGATGAACAGAAAAGACAGATACAAAAGAAGGCTCATAGTACCTTAATTTTAAGTCTTAGTGACTCAAATTTGAGGGAAATTTCTGAAGAGAAAACAGCCATAGGTATCTAGAATAAGGTGGAGGCCCTGTGTATGAAGAAATCCCTAACACATAGATTGTTCTTGAAGAAAAGATTATACACCTTTACTACGAAGGAAGGGTCATCCATCCAAGAACATATCGACACCTTTAATGAGATCATTCTTGATCTTAAGGGAGTTGAAAATGTAAAAATTACTAATGAAGATAAAGCCTTTTTTCCACTAAGTTCATTGCTAAAGTCTTATGAAGGCTTTGTTGACACTATGCTGTATGGTAGAATAGTTTCGACTCTAGAAGATGTCAAAGTTTCATTAAGTTTAAAGAAGATACAGAAGAACAATGGTGAAGGGCTGACTTCAAAAACAGAGAAGAAAAAAAATCAAAAGAACAAAAACTAAGGAAAGAATCAAGAAACTACAGTGAAGAAAAAGAAGAAAAGAAAATATTTTTACTGCAAGAAGGAAGGTTACTACATAAGAGACTGTCTTAAAAAAAAGAAGAAGAAGAATCAAGAGAAGTCCAGAGATATAGTAGTAGCCTCAGATGATGCTTTAGAAGATGGATACCTCAGTGCTGATTTGCTTGTAATTTTAAATGGCAATACAAAAGGTCAGTGGGTAATTGACTTAGGCTGCTCCTTTCACTTGTGCCCTGATAGAAATTTATTTTACAAATATGAGGCTATAGATGGTGGTAGAGTCTTGATGGGAAATAACAATGTGTGTAAAATTATTAGGATTGGTTCTGTAAAACTAAAGATGTTTGATAGAACTATAAGAGTTCTACATGAAATGAGGCATGCTCTTGGCTAAAGAGAAATTTAATCTCTTTAGACATGCTGGACAGCTTAGGGCATTACTTTAATTTTGAAAATGGTGGCTTAAAGGTAATGAAAGAGACTGAAGCAGTAATGAAAAGAGTTAAAGAGAATGGTCTATATGTATTGCAAGGAGTATCAGTGACTACATCAGTAGGATTAACTACTGTCTCTGAGGAAGATAAGACCAAGATATGACATTTTAGGCTTAGGCACATGAGTGTGAAAGGTATGCAAGAGCTCAGCAAACAAGGGCTGTTAGGTAAAGATAGAATTAACCAGTTGGACTTTTGTGAAAATTGCATATTTGGCAAGGCTCATAAGTCAAAATTTCTAAAAAGGTAGTATATATCTAAGAAGATTTTAGATTATGTACATGTTGACCTTTGGGGACAGTTCAAGTCTCATCATTAAATGGTGGGAAATATTTCATGTCTTTGATAGATGATTTTTCAAGGAAGGTATGGATTTACATATTAAAGACTAAAGATGAGGCATTGTAAAAATTTAAGGTGTGGAAGGCTCTGGTGGAAAACCAATCTGCTTTCAAGCTCAAATGCCTTAAAATAGACAATGGCCTGGAATTTTGCAAGAAAGAGGTTGAAGATTTCTTTCAAAGCCATGGTATTAAGAGACATAAGACAGTCAGGTTTGCTCTTTAGTAAAATGGTTTGGTTGAGAGGATGAATAGGACTTTGGTGGATAAAACTATATGCATGCTGGTAAATTCTAAGCTTTCAAGAAGTTTCTGGGCAGAAGCTGTAAATACAGCATGTTATTTAGTTAATAGAAGTCCTTTAGCAGCTATTGGTTTCAAGACACTAGAAGAGATGTGGTCAGACAGACTTGTAAAATATGAAAGTCTGAGGATTTTTGGGTGCTCTGCATATGTCCACATAAACTAAGGCAAACTTAAAGTAAAAGCCTTGAAAAGAGTCTTTGTTGGATATCCACATAGGGTTAAAAGGTACAGAATCTGGTGTGGAGAGCAAAATAAATGCATTATCAGTAAAAATATTATTTTTCATGAGGCTGTCTTGTTAAAGAAAGGTAAAGAGATTGATATTGATGTGTTTAGTGATCAAGATAGGAACACCTCTGCTAACTAAACCAAGCTTAAGGTAAAGTTATCTGATGATAGAGTTGATGAGAATGTGGAGACTGGTGATGAAGATAGAACAAGAAATGACACTAAGGATGCTGATGAATCAGAATTGCAGTAAGCTGATCTAAAAAACTATCAGTTAGCAAAAGATAGGATTAGAAGGCAAACAAAGGCACCAGTGAGGTATGGTTATCCTGACTTAATTATCTATGCACTATTGCGTGCTGATGATATGACAATTGAAGAACTTGGAAGCTATACTGAAGCTATTGAAGGTAAAAATAGCTAAAAGTAGCTTAGAGCAATAAAGGAGGAGATGGATTCACTGCTGAGAAACAAGACTTAGTCTCTAGTGCCAAATCTAGGGAACAAGAAAGTAGTCAGTTGCATTTGAATTTTCAAAGAAAAAAAGGAATTTCAGGTGTTGAACCCTTCAGGTTTAAAGTAAGGCTAGTAACTAGAGGCTTCACACAGAAAGAAGGGGTGGATTTTAATGAAATTTTTTCTCCTGTTATGAAACACAGCTCTATAAAGACTTTCCTAGCTATAGTAGCTTTACTTGATATGGAATTGGAGCAATTGGATGTTAAAACAGCCTTCCTTCATGGTACACTTAAAGAACAGATATTGATGAAACAGCCTGAGGGTTTTGAGAGTAAAGGGAAAGAAGACTATGTTTGTTTATTACACAAGTATTTATATGGACTTAAACAATCTTCTAGACAATGGTATAAGAGATTTGATGAGTTCATGACTTCAATTAATTTCCACAGAAGTAAATATGACAGCTGTGTGTACTTTGGTGGCTAAGATGAAAAGAAAGTTGCATACTCGCTGCTGTATGTAGATGATATACTTATTGCCAGTAAGCATATGTTTGAGATGGATAAGCTGAAGAATTTACTAAATAAAAAGTTTGAGATGAAGAACCTTGGTAATGCCAAAAGGATTCTTAGCATGGAGATTTTCAGAAACAGGGCAGCTAGTACTTTATTTTTAAGCCAAGAAAGGTACATAAGAAAGGTCTTAAAAAGGTTTGACATGTTGGATTGCAAACCAATTCTAACTCCCCTAAGTGCTCATTTCAAGTTGTCAGCAGACTAATCTTTAAACATCAAGGTTCATGTGGATGAGTTCCCATGTGCTCAAGTTGTTGGAAGCCTAATGTATGTAATAGTATGCTCCAGGCCTGATATAACTCATGCAGTGATTGTGGTTAGTAGGTTTCTCAACTATCCTAACAAGACTCATTGGAGTGCTGTGCCGTGGATAGTGAAGTATCTCAGAGGATCTATCACATATAGTTTGCTTTATGGGAAATTAAGAAACAAGTCAACTTTGGTTGAGGGATATGTGGACTTTGACTTTGTGGAGATTTGGATAAAAGGAAGTCAATTTCAGGGTATATGTTCATGTTAAATATGTGTTTAATCAGCTAGAAAGCTTCACTTCAACATGTGGTGGCTTTGTCCTCAACAGAAGCTGAGTTTATTATAGCTACTAAAGCTGTGAAGGAGGTCATGTGGCTTAAAGGTCTGCTTAATGAGCTGTGATTAGATCAGAAAATAGATCAAGTTTTATGTGATAATCAAAGTGTTATACATTTGATAAAAAATTAGATCTATAATGAGAGGACAAAGCATATAAATGTGAAACTTCAGTTCATCAAGGATAAAGTAGCTAAAGGAGCAGTGGCTGTATCTAAGATTCACACTGATATGAACTCAGCTGATATACTCACCAAAGTACTGCCTTCTGTAAAATTTGAGTTCTGTGTAGACTTTATGGGTGTGTTACCCAAACCAAACTGAATTCAAGAGTTAATTACAGTTGATAGGAACTTTTTTGGATGCTGCTTTATCCATAGGATCAACTGAATCAAACTATAAGGTGGAGAGTTGTAAAGATGTGTTCTGGTTTTTCGAGGACTGAAATGAAGTTATTTGATAAGTTTGGTGGCTAAAGTGCAGTATGACTTCAATTGAAGGGGTGATGTTGATATATTCCTGGATAACGAGGCAAATAATTCGTTAAGATTATTAAGTTTTCCAGATTTATCAGTTTATAGAAGCTGGTCTTTAGCCTCTGATATCTTCATTCATTTTTCTTCGATTCTTAGTGAAATAGGCTAAAATTTGTTTTGTTCAACAGCTTGTAATCTCTTTCTTATCTTTCATTGTATTTGATTCGTTGTGATTAATAAAGATAAGCATATTTTTCTTTCTAAAACTGGTAGTTTGGTTTATTGAATCCTGTTCTGGGTTTGTGTTTGTGATTCGTTTTGTTTCTGTTGCTGCAAATTTCTTTCAAAATTAGATGAAATTGGATCAAGAATCCTCTGAAACTTCAACAAAAATAAATTTATACCAAATTGTAGGATTTCTAAAGTCAAGATTTAATTAATTTACCAGATTTCTCTTTTCACCAGGTGTTTGATTAAAGATTACAGGGAAATATTCATAAAAATTGAGAATAATTATTATTATTTTTTAATATCACCAATACTATTAATATGAATTTTTTTTTCTCTTCCAGACTTTATAATCATGGAAGGCAGCAGTGACAGTTCAAAAAACCCTCCAGGCTGTGTGAGAAATATAATATCCTGAAAGGAGAGTACAATGCATTGCTGGTTAAAAAATCTAAGAAGTCGAAGGATGAGTAAACATATACAATGCAATGGATTTATAAATGTATTATAATAGCTCATAATTACCTAGCTAGCTCAATTTCTATGCGTTTGGATGCTTAATTTTATCGTGAAATATATTAATTTTTCAATTCCCTATCGTACTTCATTATTTTTATTTCTATTTAAATGCCTATATGCATTTATGATACACTTTATGCAAAGTATCTATATTCTGAAGCTATAAAATAAATTTTTGCAATAATATATTTTCTTTCACAATTATTCAAAAATTAATAAGATGCAACACCGTACAATCTAACTTAATTATCTAGTTTATACTTGGAGTACTTGTTAGGCAAAAAGAGGCCAAAATTTCTCTCTGTTTCGGCAGGAACCTTTTAATTTTCATCAAACATAGCAAACAAATAAGCTTCAATAACTTTTCCAGGTCGCTTCGGAGTCCCAGCACTCAAATGATTAACCATATACTTATAATAATTACTTGCATTATCAACTGTTGCCGCATGGCCGCCTTCCGAGGGCCACCCTGTCTTTAACACCACGACCTCCAAATCTGGCACACCTGCTTTTTCCAATGCCGAGCAAAGAGCATCCAACGAGGCATTGAAAAGATTTTGGTACCCCAAACTTCCATCCTGAACGGGAGTTCATTGAGAAGTAAATAATGCATAATCTAACCTTACATCTTTAGTGTCACCAATGTAGCTAAAATAAGGATACACATTAGCAAGAAGTGGGACTCTCGTTTGCTTCAGGAATTGCACAAGTGGGTCTATGTAAGAGTGTGCATTGTCTGCAAACGAGCCTGCTTAGAGAGGATAAGAGTTGCCCAAAAGGCTTGTTTGTATTGCGGTAGAAACTTTTACTTGGGCTTTTAAATTAGCAAATTGTCACGAGCCGCGCATTTATCCTCAAACCGAAGCCTAATTCTGCACGCACAGGTGTGCTTAGCAAAAGTTTGCCTCGATGGTGGGTGTGTTTAGAAGCGGGATGCACTTAGTAATAGAGCTGAAATGCGCTTAGAAGTCGGGTGCACTCAGCATTCAAGACGGGATGCACTTAGCAATGGTTATGCTTAAAAATGGGTAGTCTAGCACAAGTAGACAGTCACGGTGCGCTTAGCACTCCGCAAGCCCGGCCCACAATCTAAAGCTTTCCATAATTGTAAATGGGCTAGAAAATTCTAGCACCTTGCATATTAACCCATGTGATAATTGTGCAAGTTGCATGGGAGGTTCTACACTTAGCCATCCAAGTCTATAAATACCCCATCACCCTTGCTATTTTTCCAGCACACACACAACACACTCACAAGCTCTCAAAAAGCCTTATAAAATAGCTCTCTTGTAATTTATTCTCTTAGTGTGCAATATAAGTTATTTTTGGCCAATATTGCTCTTGCTTCTCTTGTATTTCCAACAAGCTTTCTAGCTTAATTTAGCTTGAGAAGTGATCTAGGCTTACTTAGCAACTTAAGTGTTAGAAGTTACCAAGTGCCGCACGGGTTAGTTATGCAAAAACTCTCATCCCGCGACAAGATGCTATGGCATTGTAAATGTTTTACATTGCGGGTAGAAAAAAAGAGGTTGCTTCATCGGAAGGGCTTATTTCGTTGCCAACGGTGATGTACCAAAACTCAACGCCTGGCGTAAAGGCTAGAATGTTGTTTTAGACCCAGGAATTACAGCTGAGGGATCAAAAAGAGCTTGAAAGTCACCGTTTGGGACACCTAACATGATCTCAATGTTTGAGCCTCTCAGGGCTTAGAGAGTTGGATCGCTCGGGTCGTTGATTCTCATTTTTTTGATGCCATTTGAATGATAAAGATTCACAACTGCTTGATCAGATGATAGATTGTTAGCTATTCTTCCATGGCAAACACCTATGGATCGTGTTTGTGTAGTTGCATTAGATTCAATTTAACCATTAGTTAATTAGAAATCGGCACAGATCGGTTCAACTTTGGATCATTTTCACGTATACAAACATATATGTATACAAGAAATACGATACCAGAGTAGAGGAGCTCCAAAGTTTTTTGGGTTACAAAAGGTGGGAGCAATAATAACTGACCTGCTTTTATTATTGTTACACGTTATGAGCTTATGCATGAATTTCTAGTATGACATTTTGGGTTGCGAGGTAAGTATGTAATCACTTAAGTTATAAATCTTTATAGACATTCAATAAAATATACATTTTTTTTAAATGTTACAATCTACACATATAGTAATTTGAAATTTTTTTACACACATACACTTGTACAGTCTAAAGGCCTGCTGAACATTTCGCATTATTGGAATATAAACTAAAATAAACTTGTGTGAATACTCAAACCCAAATCCTTAACATCTCAAAGCCATGTGTTACCTAGTGACATGAACTAGATATTGATTTATACACATTTATTTTGAAAGTAATGAATTATAGTAGTTGTTAGGATAGAAGAAACACAACAAAAGAAAGAAGGAAATTTGACCTATCAACTTGAGGCAAGGTAAAAGCAAACCAATGAGCAGAAGTAACGTAGCAACCATGAGAGTTTTTCTTTTTAATTTATTTTTGCCTGTTGCATGCAATAAAAATTAATCAGAATACTAAAATAAAAAAGGGAAAGCCAAATTAATTAATTTTGGAGTAAGATCTAGAATTCTTTACATTACAACCTCTAATAAAGACACCATATATATCTGTACATATTTTTTCTATCAATCTCTAAATCTGCATTAAGGACCCCGTGATTGATCAATTACTGCAGGCAATGTGATGATGCAGTTTTTATTTTGTGATTATTTTTTAAGATTTGATTGATTAAGATGCGTAATTACTATATATGTTTGAGTAATGACAAGTAATAAAAGACTACGCGATTTAGATTGAATGATATTTATTACAAAATTTAATTTAGTATTCAAACATGCTCAAATGTTTACCCAAAAAAATATCAACCTAAATATTGCTTTGAGTCGTCTACAATATTTATCAAAAAGCTCATTATAAAAATTACCTCTATATTCTCTGAGTCCTATCTCCTCAACCCATAACCCCATCATGATAATCCAAAACAATTATAAGAAATAATGATCACAAGATACTCCTATGGATATTTAGAAAAAGATTCATATGAAGATTTGGAATTTAAAATATATATATATATATATATATATATATAGGGGAAAAAGCTCATTATAATAAACAAGAAAAAAAAAGACTAACAAGATCTTGTGAGGCTGGCTCTTCCTTCAGTTTAGAACAAGATGATCGCAAAATAATAAGTTTATTGTCCTTAATGCATAATTGAAAAGTAAAAATCTCTTGCTTACTTAATTTGAAATTAATGGAAGGATTGAGATCCTCTTCCAAATGTACACATCTCTTTTAGATTTTATCTGATCCCATAAAGTTTTATCACAAAACAATGACATCTTGGCCTTTATCAGATTTTCAGTTATATATGGCTCAATTCCTCTACACATAATAATAATAAACTTTACATATGAAAGTGGATTTAATTTTAATTTCAACCATTATATTTTCAGAATTTTTTTTTTCAGCTAAAGAGAGCTTATTAACAGCCGGTTGGTGAATTTTCAAATTTAGCTATGGTCGTTTTGTCTTCTAACTACTGAATGGGAAAATTCAACCTGAAATGAGAGTTGATCTAAGCTACAACTAGAGATAGCCTACATACGGCACTACCTATCAAAGAAGGCCTTTGAAGGCTGGTGGATTAGGATGACATAGACCACTAAATTAACAGGATTTGCCATGCGTGCCCTTTTTTTCTTTTAAATAAAAAAAGTAACCTCTTAGGCCCATCATGGCACCCGATATGAGTCCACACGTACTATGCCGGGCTATGCCCAAGAAAAAGTATGACAACTTTTTCATTTTTTAAGAGGTTATACTAAGTTGATAATTTGCTTTTTAAGGCTCATATGTTTTTTTCAAGCCATGTACTATTTTTTCTTTTAGGTCAATATGTCTTTAATTAAATTCAATGGAAATATGAAATTAAAAGTTCAAAATTCAAGTTAATAGTCAATAATAATAAACTAATAATAGAAATTGATATAATAATAATATTGACTTAATTAATTGTTAACTAGGATGTATATAAAGTCATAGATTATGATCCAAAATTACAGTAATGCTTAGACTTTTCAAATAAAATATAACAATTGAAAATTAACTTTTCGGTTAATGATATAACATATTCTATTCACAATTTTACTTAATTATGGTGTAAATAATGAAAAATATTTCATTCACAAATGAAACATATTTCATTTGATTCATTTATGATTTCATAAATGAAATATTAAATTCATAAAGTTAGATTTATCTTTTATAAAATTAAAGGTTTATAGTTTTATTTATTGAAATTATGATATCATTTATTCATTTAATAAATTAGAAATATAAAAAAATTAGATTTTCTTTTAAAACTAAGACTTAATTGAAAAAACCTCCAATAATAAAATGCATTAAAAGATTCAATTTCAGATTATTTTTATAGCCATAAAATTTTAATTTTACTTTTCGTTACAAAATTATATTTTAATATACTTTGGCACTTATGATATTGATGGCTCATAGGCTATGTGCTAACCATCAATAAAATGAGCTTATTGCTGATTTTTTCATGTATTGTACTTTAATTTATTTTTAATTTTGTTGTACTTTTACAGTCCACAGACCTAAATTTCTCAACCCAACAAAGTTTGCGTGCTTATTGTGTTATGTTGTGCACCCTATCAAAATGTGCTTCTTTTGTATCATGTTATACGAATACATAACATGTCATGCGTTACTCTTGCCTGTCCTATGCCACGTCTCATACCAACACATGCTCATGCTCGTACTATGACACGTGCCACCTAGCTTGTTGGTCATCTCTAGTTATAACCTACTATCTAGTGATTTGTATTTTGCAAAATTCTAAAATCTCAAAATCTTGATCATTCTAATACTATTTTATCATTAAATAGCAAATTAATACTCAACTTTTCTTTCCCTACTCTTTTTTGGGTTGGATTTTGTAGGTGCCATATTTTAAAGGCACCAAATTACACAATGTATCTGAAAAAATCAATAAATAATATCTAATCTATTCGAGCTCAGGAATAATTTTTAGGAACTCGTTGAGGCCTATTTAAGAAAGTAACACTTGGGATAAAATTCTTCAAGAACTTATGAAAATAACTAGAAGCAAAAAACTCATTCTAATTTTGGATTTCAAAGTTTGAGGGAACCAAGCCCAAGACCATAGGAATAAGGAAGCACATAGGCACATAATAAATGACATAGGTTTGGAATAAATATATTTATTTTCTTATGATTAAATTCACTATCCATCTTAATTGCCCACCCTACCAACCTTAAAATAAATTGACTATACAAAGAAAACTAAAACCATCATCAAAGAGTGATGATTTGAGCCGTAAAGACTCTTTTTTCCTCTTATTTAAGGTTTTCTCATGGAAGAGAGATCACCTTGTGTTAATTAATGGTATATAAAGATGTAAAACATTTTGGTTAAAAATGAATATGCAAAGTTTAACATATTTTTCTTTATATGAAACGATGCGAAATCTCAAGTAATCTTAACTCAATTTATAATAGCAATGATGTAGGAATGTCTATTATATCTTTAAATACAACATATCCAAGGTCGGATTTATTTTGGAATTAGTAGGAACTTAAGTTTTCACTTAAAATATATATATATTTTAATAATTAATTTGATTAGCCTAAAATTCTCATTAAATTTTTCTTAAGCCCTCAATAACTTATATTCAAACCCTTAATACTTAGATATACTTGCATTCTCACACTCGAAATTTTTAAAACAAATCAAAAGAGATGAGCTTTGTAAACTAAAATCAAACCCATAAATATTAATATTAATTAAATTTTTAAACAGCTGAGAAACTTATTAATAATATTTTATTACTCTTACCTTCTCCTCCAATTCCACTACCATTAGACCAACTCTTATTGCAAATCCTTAAATCATCTTCTTGTTTTGGTATCTCCAAAAGCAAAAAAGTTGTGACAATGGACAAGTGGTTTTCATTCATTCTTTCAAATTTCAAACAATCCCTCCTCTCTTCATTCAATAAAACTAAAGTAAAAGTTAACACTTTATTTGCTTTTTATTTTACTGTTTATAAATCACATATGACTAATTGTTGAATTGATGTTATTATTGTTCCTCCTCTCCCCTTAATTAGTGTATCATTTGGTAGTTGGTATACTTGAAAAAAATAATGTGATTGAGTGTGGATTCTATGAAAAAGAACATATATTATTAGATTGAAAAAAATGACAATTGCAATAAAGCATTTACTTATTTAGCTTTATTGCCATCTATTAATTAATCTATAACATTAATATGATTATATAATATGAGAACATCTAAAAGTATTAATAGCCTAAGCAAAGTACATATACTCATCATCTTTATTTCTATTTTGAAATAGGTTTTGGAAAAATATTACAAAAGAAAGAAGCCGCCACTTATAGAAAAAAAAAATGAGGATGCTTCAAAACAAAATAACAACAATGGTTCCAACAGAAATGATTATCGTGATAAAAGACAAAAGGATGATGATGTTGTAACTATGAGAGAAAATAATGTAGAGGTCAATTTATTGAATCTTCCTATAGATCCTTGATTATGACATCCAATATCTTACTACAATGTTAATATCCAAGATCAAGTTCGAAGACAATATTTGTAAAATGGCCCTTTTCAAATAAAAACTCACAATTTTCTTCTTAGGCATTTTGGAAAAAAGTCTTGAAGATTTAATCTAGCTTGGTTTGATATATATGAAAATTAGTTAAAGTATAGCATTGCAAAGGATGTTGCATTTTGTCTTTGCTGTTATCTTTTCAAGTTAGGAATTAGAGAACAAGTAGGTGGTGAATCTTTACTAAATATGGGTTTACTAATTGATATTTTTAATAATTTACTAATTGGTATTATTATTATTAAATAATATCAAGGATAATATCAACAAAGGATATTTTAATAAAATAAAATGGTTTATTTTGATTTCAAAACTAAATAAATATAACTATGGAAATAAATCCCATTTTGATTTTAATTCTTATAACTCAAATAAACAATGTGTTCTAATTCTCATTCTTAATTTTGATTCTATCCCATTTTGATTCCAAGCTATTTTGATTTCAATTTATTCTGATTACTGATTAGTAAATGCACTAATAATACATTCTCACATATGAACATATCTTGTCTAAAAAACCAATCCAAATCCTAAGAAATGGGGCTAGGAAGAACTTATTACCAAATTTAACTTCCTTCAATCTTCATTCGAGCAAGCATATGAGAAAGAAAATTTAAGTTGTATAATCTATAAACTAAAAAGCCAGACCAAAGCATGCAAGCAAACAATTTCTCTTGCACTTTTTTCTTTGTGATTACAATTAATTAAATACCCATTGAGCAAAAGGAGAGAATAATACAAAGGACATCAAGAGGGGAAGAGTATTTTTTTTTAAAAAAAATTAATTCTCTTATATTGTCTATAACTATAATTAACTTGTAATAAAAAATTTCACTAAAAAAATGGATTTAGTAAGTGTCTTATTAAGTCTAAATGGACTCACTCTCATAATATATATATATATATTAAAAAAACTTATATTTTTTGTTTTATCCCTACGTTGGTTAAATTTAATGGCATGTCACATTAATATGTGTGAGAGTATTTTTAAGATAAGTATTATTATATGAAGAATATTAAAATAAGTGTTAGCTGTGTGAAGAATGTTAAAATAATTGTCAGCTGAGTGAAACTAACCCAAAAATAATTAAATTTTGACAATATTTTAGTGATTTTAGTAAATAGAAAAAGAAAAAAAAAACTTAACAAGGACATTAAAAAAAGGGGGAAAATGGGATAAATATTGCGTAAAATAAAGTGAATTGGTTTATACATTTCTTTTTTATCCAGCGAAGAAAGCCAGCCAGCCGTGTCCCTTTCTTCTTCTTCTTCTTCTTCTTCGTTAAGATTATAATTAACCAAAAAAAAAAAAAGGAAAGATTACGTCACGCTCCTTGTAACTTCGTTCCCACTGTCCTTAAATTCTCTCTTACAATTAATCCTCTTTTATTTTATTTTATTTTTTGCTAATCTATTTGCTTTCCCTTTACTCAACTCTCTCTCTCTCTCTCTCTCTCTCTCTCCACTCTAAACCTACGTAGGGTTAGGGCAAATTACTTCGATATTTTCTTTTTCGTTTTTCCAATCAAATGTTCAGCTTCCGTATTACCCATTTAAGACTAGAAACTGTCTAATTAATTTTGGGTTTGAATTTGATTTGTTAGTTTAAGAAAAAAGAAATGGGTGGTGAATCGGTGCCCTTTTTCTATATATTCATAGCATTCTTGTGCACTATTGGAGCCACTGCCTTGGCCATTTTGCACATCTACAGACACCTCTTGAATTACACCGAGCCTACTTATCAGAGATACATCGTTCGAATCGTATTCATGGTCCCAGTAAGTTATAATTTCTTACTTCTTTATCAATTATTTATTACTTTTGTGTTATCGAATTTTGCTCGTTGTTAGTGTTCAGCTTATGACCATGTTGGTTGGTAAAAATGGAATTTGGAGATTCATTCAATTTGAATTTTGAATCTTATGACATTGTGCCATTCATGATTGTGTCATTGCTGAGCCTTGTAACGGTTTGCAGGTCCTTATTTTTATACTATATTTGGTCTAATTAATTTATGCAAATCTTTCTCTGTGGCAGCTTTTTGCGGTGATGTCTTTCTTGTCACTTGTTTTTCCAGAACGTGCAATCTACTTCAATTCCATTCGGGAAGTGTAAGTTTCTGAATAAAGTTAAAAGATTTAACTCAAGAGTTCTGTCTGTTTCATGATTCTAAACTCATGGTTGAGATTTTGGGTTTATTTCTGACGTGTCATTGGATTTCAGTCAAGGAGATATTTCCTGCTTACTTATTTAATAAGATGCATATTTATCTACTGTACTTGACCTTGAAATTATTCATGCTAGGTACTTATTTGTTTTGGGAAGCAATGGCTAGATGCACACCTCTCGAATTTTAGCCTTAGGAGATTTTCCTTTGACATGAATGACTGTATTGAAGTTTGTTTTATGTTAAATGCACTGCATAGCAACAAGCTTGGACATCTAGTTTATAATTTGTTTTACATGAGTTGTCCTTGCCTTTGAAGCTTATTACATTCTCAGTTATTTCTTTTTATCATCCTTTTTGGATTGTGGCAGAGTGTTAAAAAAGGAGAAAGGAATTAGAGTAGGCTTTACCATCTTGAAGCTATCATTGTTGCTCCAACTGCGACATGTCAGTTGGCATTGTGCAGTTTGTCCTAGTTGGCAATATGTTGGAGTCTGTCTTGTTTCTCTTTGCTTTTGGGGAAAAAGTTTTTGTTTAGTTTCTGCTCACTTTTGTACCACATTTTGCAAAGAAGGATCTAGGAAGTGTCGGAAATAAACCAGGGACATAGAATCTAATCTGCTGGACATTCTATTGAGTATGCTGCTGCTTCCCCACCCTCCTCCCCCCGGTCAAAACAAAGTAGAAAATATTAATGTTAGGAGTCGAAGGCTAATGGATAGTTTTGACACTTGCGGAATAGTGGAAGCATTATTTGTGATTTGTAAATCTTACTTGCTTGTTTCCTTTATAGGTTTTAGTTAGTATATACCTAGTTGTGCATCTATTTGGTTGAATTTCTTGCCTGTTCCCGAGTCATGGAGCTTTGTTCTTCTGTGGATTAAATAACGTTTTCTCAATACTTCAAAACGGAAATATCATTAAAAGAAAAATGATACTAATGATCTTAAGAAGATATAGGTTTTAATGATTTGCTGTGTGAAGACACTATATTCTAATTTTTTTTTTTCCCGATTTGTTTCAGTTATGAAGCTTGGGTAATATATAATTTCCTTTCTTTGTGCCTGGCATGGGTTGGTGGTCCTGGTGCAGTTGTGCTAAGTTTAAGCGGTCGGGTATTAAAGCCATCGGTGTATCTGATGACATGTTGCTTGCCTCCTCTACCACTGGATGGGTGAGAATTTTTTTGTTCTTTGGGCACAGTGAATGCATAGAAATATTGAGTTTTCTGGTAAACTGAAAATTGCAGCTTTTCATATTATTTGGGAGTGGATGGTGAGTAATCTGGATATTTTGAGGTTTTTATGTAATTCCAGAACCATTCAGTGTGATCTTTGGTCTTTTCCTTTTCTTTCTAATTTACCTTGTGCAGTAAATCTTTGAATAACTTTTTAAATGTTTGCATTATATTTCATTTTGTGTATGATTTGGGACTAAATAGAATTACATGTACTAAATCAAGGTTCACAGCAAGACATTTATTAGCCTGCGATCGATGAACTTACATATTTGGTACTGTTATTTCAGGCGTTTTATCAGGAGATGCAAACAAGGCTGTGTGCAGTTTGTGATTCTGAAGCCTATCTTGGTTGTTGCTACCCTGATACTTTATGCAAATGGGAAGTATAAAGATGGAAACTTTAGTCCCGACCAAGGATATCTCTATATCACTATCATGTATACCATCTCATACACAATGGCGCTTTATGCGTTGGTATTGTTTTATATGGCTTGCAGAGATCTACTTCATCCATTCAACCCAGTTCCAAAGTTCATCATGATTAAATCTGTGGTTTTCTTAACTTATTGGCAGGTGAAATTTTATACTTTCTTTTTTGCCATTGTCAAATTGAATACACCCTAGAGCTCCAATCTGATCTAGGCTTGGAATTTCTTGGTCATCTCTTTTTGCAGTTACTCTTCACATTTAGCTGCTTATCACTTTATCATGCATGCTGAGCTCCAAAAGAAGAATGTGACCCTCATCTGTGCATGTAGTTTAGATTATTCAGTACTGCAAACTCTTTTATTTGTTGATTATGTGCTTATCCCTTTTACATCATTTTCTAGAAGTAATGGTTACCAAAATTTATTTCATCCACATAAATCATTTTTTCCTCATCAATCCAGCATGAATTTTGAGGAATTGTTAAGTCTACCAAGTGCCAAGCTAAAGCCAAGCAATAACCAGTGTTGTCTGAGAAGTGAACTTAAGAGAGGCCTCACAAGAAGAAATGACAGTTGGGCTCAAGGAGGGAGGTTTAGATAAGAGTTATAGAGCATGTATTAGAGTAAGAGAAAAAAAATATAAAAATTTCTGATAGGGAAGAAATGTGCCACCAACGAAGCGGAAGGAGTGTTATTGCTATAAAAGTGCATATGGTGACTCTAAGAGAAAAGTACAGTAGGTATATAATGACTCAAGAGAAAAACAATGCACAAAAAATGGTGGGTAGGAGCAGAAACAAAGCACCTAAGAATTTTGCTGCTTTAATTATGGCACTTATAAACAAATGTGAGTAGGTTACTCCAGATATCAAATCTACCCCTATATGATAAAATAAAGACTGAAGTTTTTCTGTTTAAAGTATTTGGAGGATAAAGCTTGCTAAACTAACATCAATGACATATCTATAAAAAGAAACATGAGATCATGGCAGTTGTGGATTTTTTACTCAACTGCCTTTTAGGATCTATACACGTGCTGGCTTCTTTAGTCGGACGCTACAGTTAAGCATCTTTTCTTTATTTTTTATTTTATATGGGCAATAAAATAGGTGCAAAATGTACTCATTCCCAGGAGTCTGTCTCTTTTAAGTAGTTTTATCTGTAACCGCAACAGTTGTTGATAAATGTTTGAGAATGCTTTGTTTGAAATCAGTAATGGCTCTGTCTCTGAAAATGCAACTACTATCCACTTAAATGAATCATTTCAGTGTTAACTGCTGGCAGTTTATACATAATATGGTTTTATGATCACCCTGTAGATTTTTTATGTATGTGTCATTGTTACTTTGATCATACATTTTCTAAACATGGTCATCGTTTATCTTTTTAGCATTATAAATATCGATTGGAGGTTCTCTTTAAACATGGATGAAGTAATATGTCATGTGATATGAAAATGGTCAAAACCTAATTAGTGTTTTTGTGGCTTTTGTTGGACTTTGTTTTCTGCATCTGCACGAAGAAAGTTAAGATTTTTAGAACAGTTTAGTATCCCTCATGTTTGTCCTTCCTTTACTTTCAGGGTGTTCTTGTTTTTCTCGCTGCGAAGTCTGGTTTGATTAAGAATGTGGATGAGGCTGCTAAATTTCAAGATTTTATATTATGTGTTGAGATGCTTATAGCCGCTGTGGGTCATCTTTTTGCTTTCCCATACAAGGAGTATGCCGGAGCAAATATCGGCGGATCTCGTGGTTTAACGGGAAGCCTAGCACATGCCTTAAAGTTGAATGACTTCTACCATGATACTGTTCACCAGGTAAGTAAACATGTTATATTATATCTGGCAACTGTTTCATCTATGGTACTGCATGTTCCCATATCCAGATATCTTTTACCTACGAAGCTGTGCTGATGACTGTCTATGTTTTGCAGTTCGCACCAACTTATCATGATTATGTTCTATACAACCACAATGAGGGTGATGAGGGAACAAGAAAATACCGATCACGCACCTTTGTCCCAACCGGACATGAAATGGATGCTGTGAGAAGAAACAAGCTGGATGAAATTCAGCTCTCTAGTGTCTCATCTTCTGATGCTAGCACTCCCAAACATAGCAGCATGATGCCTGATACTGCCCATTCTGATGCAATAAAGTCTTCGCTACTTTTAGATGTCTCGAATTCATTATCTGCACCATATGACATGGCACTTATTGACATTGACATGTCCCATTACCCTGCAAAAGTACCTGCAGCCAAAGAAAATGAGACTAGGTGACAAGAATTGGAAACTACGGCATACATGTAAAAACAGTGCCCATACTGGAGAAGAGAAAAACTGGATTATCAGATCTTGTGTTTGCTTGGAAAGCCCGACTGTCTGTGTGCGGGTATAGCTTTTAAATTACTGAAGAGTGTGGAATCTCACTTCTCTTTCTCATGCGGTTCAAGAATTGTAGTCAGCGATATTTGGCCTCACCACTGATTTGACTTACCGGCTTTGTTTGTCCATGGTTTTCCATTCTATAGGCATCTGCATTGTAGATATGACTTTCACTCCTTACACATGCCAACCTACAATTTCAATCAAAAAATTGGTTTTCCAAAATCTTGAGTGTTACCTAACAGTTTCAACTTGCCATTGATCACCTGAAAGTTAAAAGACATTTTCTCATTTGCTCACTAGACTTGTCACTGGTTTTATTGCACTGTTGTTTCAGCTGCCTCTTTGTTTTTAGGGTGTCCAATAGTACCCTGACTTTTGATTGTCCTTTGCAGATTTTCTCTTTAGTGTTTGGTAGAGGAACAGTCTCAATTATTGAAATTGGTTGAAATGTAAATATTTTAGGTACTTGTTATACACGAGAGTCAGTATTGTGCGCAGCTATCCTTGCCGGAATGAAGGATTATTTTTACTCTGATTGTGATGGGATGATGATGATGATGTTAGAAGGGGGTATGCCGCGTTCTGCTAACTACTCCCTGTTGAAAATCTGACTAGAACCAAAGAAATGCTTTCCCTTTCCTAGTAACCAAAAATTGATACGTGTATCTAATTCTGGTTATATTCACTGTGGTTGGGCTTTAGGCATGCTGCTGTGATACAGTGGTACATATTTTAGGTATTGATTTTAGGGCATTTGGTGGCGACACACGAATGGCAAGTCAAGTCTGACAGAAGCAATTAGATATGAACTTTGCAGTCCTGCAATAATGCTAAGGCAATGAACAAGAGGTGGTTGGTTGCACCTGTCTTGATTATTTGGATCCCAAATAAATTCCCAAAAAATTTTGCAGTGTCTTTGGGTTTGGCTTGTGTGATAATACAAAGTTATTCTTTCTTGTCTCACTCCCACCTGACGGCTTCTTGTTGGGTTGAATTATTATTATTATCATGCATGTATCCTCAGTTCATGATGCTTCCACAACACTATCACCTATAGCCTATGCCTTTCTTTTCCTTGTAGATGTGGGACTAATTAAGGCAACTATTGTGATTAAACAAATCCTGATCATGATCATGTATGCAATTAGGTTATGCTAATTTGGTTATTGATGTTGTATGTGGACCACAATCCAGCCGCTGACATGGACTTTTGCCTAAGAATTCAATTTGTCTTTCGTCAACCTTATTACTTAACATCCAAGAGAAAAACTTACATGACACGAGTGTACTGCAATCATCTATGGCCTCCTTATTCTCTTTGTAAAATTTACCGATCTTAATACGAAGAAAAAATTATTTAGATACACGAAATGCATTTATTGGTTGGTTTTATTAAAGACCATATCTTATATAAGTTTCTTAATTCCAAAAGCTAAGGGAACGAGGAGGGAGGTAGTGAATTGTGATGGCACAAGGCACGTGACGGGTCCCATCTTGCCACGTGTCAAAGATAATTTATTATATAAGAAGCAAACGCATTGGCAGTGAGTTGGTATTTGGTTTCACCAGAGCAAAAGCAAGGTTAATATAGCAGCCAGCTACAGGAGGCTACAGCACCAGCGGCGGCGCACAGCTCGCAGAAGCAAACCAAAACCAAAACCAAACCCAAAGCAAAGCAATAATATTAATACCCGTTTACCCAAAAAATGGCTTTGGTGTTGTATAATAATCAGAGCCATAACAACAATATGTTGTACATGAATATGAATGCGTACGAGGAGTACATGGAGAAGAGGCAGCTGTTTCTGAGAAGCTACCAGTTCTGCAGAAAGAAGAGTTTGACAGAGAGGATGAAAGCTTCTCTGTTCAGAGTGAAGAGGGTGATTTGGCTTCGCCTTAAGAATGCTCGTAAAATCCGGAAGTTGGTTTGGTTCAGATTCCGTTCCATTTGCCGTAGGAGAAGAAGATTTGTTCGTCTCATGAACCAACACAACTACAGCAACAATTATTACACAAACAACAACAACAACAACTCTTCCTGCTTCTGGTAGAATCTTTACTGTTTCTTCTTTTGTTTGTTTTATTTCTTTACTTTGTAGCTAGCGAGCCTTGAATTTATTAAAGAATCTTGTTTCTTCTTTCTTACAGTTTGTTGTTTTTTTATATATAAATATATCATATGATTCTGATGATGAAGTTTCACTGTGTAATTGCTGGGGATTGTTCTGTAATTTTAGGGTGCTTCTAACTCATTTAGTCATAATTTTTTATAATATTAAAATACAATTATACTATATTACAATGCGAAGTTTCGAGACCTGTCTTTGTATAGCTCGTGTGAAGTTCAGTTTCTAGAAATCTATCAAAATTACTTGACGTGATATAATTTATCCGAGGCGGAGTCCGAAATTTATTTCTAAATTAATAGAAATTCGACCCACTACCAATTAGTAATAAGGTTTTTTCAAAGATTTTTAAGTCATAAGCAAGCTTTGTGCTTATGGGTGGGGATATTAATTGTTTTTTTTTTTTTTTGGTGGGTGTTTTAAATAATATTTGGCTTATAACATTTCGAAGTATGGGTTCTTGACAGTTCTTGTAAAGAATAGGACAAAAGAGAAACTCAAAAGAATCCCATTTCCATATGGTATTGATGCTACTACCAAAACCATCTAAAAAACTGAAGTGGAAATGGAATCCACCACTATTGTCTCAATGTGGGTTATGGAAGCATGCAAATTCTGCACAAGCTGCAAGGCCTAGGCATGGGTTGTTGTGGATTCAGAAACTTGTTGTGCAGAATCAATTAAGAGTGTCTAGAAATGGGAAAAGCGAAGCAAATTCAATTTCAATGTTTTGAATTTTCGACTTTCTATTTAGGCTTTTATTAGCTGCTGCTTGCTGCTCCAAAGGCTAAACTAAAGTTCCAAGTTGAGCCGGCATTGTTCCCAAAGAGCATAAATAAAGTCATTTGGGAATCGTGACTTTTACTTTTGTGACACAACAACAATACACACGCCAAATGTTATTGCTCTTCAATTTGACTACCCATACATTTCATATCTTTACACCTAACCAGTTCATCTGGACTTTTGTTATTTTATTTTTTGCAATATGGGTTTCCTTCTTATCCTCTCCTGACGACTCATTTGCCAGATCAAAAAAGACGACTTTATTGCTCCCAAGGCCACGCTTTTTTAGCTCATGGGTTTCCCATTTTTTTCATTTAGCTATATCGCCCATAGTGTGAAAACAAAAAACAAAAAACAAAAACAAAAACAAAAACGTGAGAGTTTCAATTTGATTCACGGAAGAAAGATGAAGATGGCGCAAGATCATTGGAAATCATTTCAACATCATGTACAGGCCGAAAGTGATCAAAGCTGACTCAGCTTAATTGAATAATCATATTCTTTAATTTTATCACCATTGTTTCAAGAGTGACAAATGTGAATTAATACATTTAGAAAAAGGTGTATATATAATCAACGATTAGATTCTTTTAGATTTTAGATATAATTAAAAGGATAAATAAAAATTCTTTAGTTTTCCAGATGCCATAGAGATTCATTTTCTCGCATGGATATCACATTTTAAATTATTAATTGAGGGTTACTTCTAACTTTAAGTTTGCACTTTAAAAATATCTGCACTCTGCATTTTAAGTGTGATAAATAATTATCTTCAAATTTGTATTTAAAGCATGATAAGTAATTGGGAGTGGATTTAAGTATAAGTAAATAAGGTGATTGCCTAATATTTTATATTTTTAGAAAATCTTATTTTTTTAGTATGTTCTTAATAATTCTCTAATTAATAATTTTTTTAAATTATGTATAATAGAAAAGCCTATTAGACATATAAAAAAATTTCTTACTTATTTTATTCGCAAAGAAAATTATTATATTCATTGGTTCATTTAAAAAATAAAAAAATGAGTTTCTTAAAATATAAAGTTAATATCTATTATTTGATAATCGGCTTATCATCTTAACTTTCTATGTGCTACTATTATAAATATTCTATTTGAAAATAAGATTATTCTTATTTATTAGTTTGTTTATTTTTGTAATAATTCTAATGGAAGTAAAAAAATATCTTATTGACTATTTTTTTAAGTTTTATTTTTAAAAATTTTTAAGAACTTTTTCATTACCATTAAAATTTAAGAATTAAAGACGGAAATTTTAAATTATTTTATGTTTCTTGAGTATTGAAATTTAAAAAAAATACCAAAAAAGAATTGTCTAACATTCCGAATATTTTAAAGCCGGCCCTATGAATAACCACATTCAAATTTTTACTTTAAAATGTATGGATGAGTATGGATATTGTGTTTAAATTGTAAAAATTAAAAAAATTAAAAAAAGTACCTTCCAATGTTAATTTCTGTAGGCCCTAGATATAATTATAGCATAAATCATTTTTAACTCTAATCAATAATGAAATATTAGAGGAGAGAGAAAGGGAAAAAGTGTTATAGTAGCAAACCAGATTAGGATGGATTGACAACGACTGAAAAAATAGTTCCATATTATATATGTTATGTTAACACTTTAACACTTAAACCCAAAAGTTAATTTAGAAGGAAAAAAAATGCATATGAAATGTAACTAATTAATTTTTTTTTTCAACAGCATCTCTTCAATTAATGTGTGTGTGTGTGTGTGTGTGTGTGTGATATATATATAGGACATTTAGTTTGTTAGAGTGGCGATATTAGTGAAATAAAAAATATATAGATTTTAATAAATTGAAAATTTTATTTTTTTATTTGTTATGTATTAAAATATGGGTAATTTTTAAAAACTACCCCTGAGGTTTGCCTTTGCTACACCTAGAGAGAAAGTACGCATGTACTGATAATATCCCCCGGCCATGTAAAAGAGTTAGGCAACCATTGCGCAGTTGGAGGAAAGTTAAAAAATGCCCTAGACAATACATTTCAAGGAACGACAAGATCATTTGATACTGTAAATAATCTTTATATTTGGCACAAATGAGTTCGAGTCATGAAAAGCTGTTGTACTCTTGTATATATATATAAAATTTTGAATTCAGTGTTTAAAAGATAAAAATACCTTTTAAAACAAATATTTCAACAATAATAATCACATAATAATAAGACAAATAGATAAATATATTTTGAACTAATTAAAATAAAAATAATATTGATATTATCGTTGGTTAGCAACGGTAATATCAGTGCTGCTCAACTCTATTTAAACCGGTGTCATTTGATACTTTGTTTGCACAATACTCTTTGTTTGCAAAGCATCACAACTCTCATACTTGTCGTGACTTTAGCAAGTTCATAGCGATCAATTGGATCGAGCAACCAAGACAAGAATACAGAGGATGGAAGGATGAGATTAATGGCAATCTCATACGATTTTCAAACAAAATATGTAGATGCTATAAAAGAGCTGCTGTGAAGGTGTCAAAATCAGATGACAACCCAAACAAGCTTTATTATTACTGTATGGACAGCAAACATGGTTGTAAGTATTTCAAATTCTGGATTCCATCTCAAAATAGGCTTGGCAATTTGACCCGGCCTGATTTTTAACCCGATTGACCCGGTCTGAATTTTTTAGATTTTAGCACGAATATTTAGGTTTCAGTCGGGCTCGGGTCAAAAAATTAAAGCCCGATCAAAATTCGGGTCAGGGTCGGATCAAATATCAACCCGACCCAATTGAAAAAAAAACACACAATTCAATAAAATTAAATAGTTATGAAATTACATTGTATTTTTTAATTTAATTATATTTTTTTACTTCTTAATGTTGATTGTGGAATTGAATTGTAAAAGATTATTCTTATCAATCAATTATTTAAAAAATAATTTTGTAATTAATTGTATTATATATTTTGCCTTTATGTTGTTAATTATTTTAAATCAAAAATTATTTTTTGTTTTATATTTATAGAATTGTAATTAGAAGAGAATAAAAATAAAAAATAATATGAATGAATTTAGTATGTGGTTATAAAATTACAAGGTATTAATAAATTTAAATTTTGAGCCAAAATTATTAATTTGTGTCACAACAATTCTTGGAGGGTCGAGTCGGGCCCGACCGGAATCAGGTTACTATCGGGTCGGGCTCGAGCTTGACCAAGCCCGAGCCCGACCTAACAAATTGCCAAGCCTATCTCAAAATGATTTCAACAGAGGTGTTATATTTAATGGTTTAGGAACATGTCAAGCAAATTATGAGCTATTGAGGAGTATGCAAAAGGATATGAAGGAATTAAAGTTAAAGGTGCAAACAAACACAACAAAAAAGAGTAAAATGCAGTGGTGTAAAGGTTATCTTAATCCTAAACAATTTTTTTTAATTTGTGCTATTGCAATTTCAGTAATGATTGTACTTATAGCTCCTAAGTAACTGTCCAAACAACCAATGCATATAGTAGTACCTAAAGTAGTTGAATCAACATGCACTAGCATACAAATATTCTATAAAAATGCTCTTTTGTAAGATTTTTTTATTTGTTATGTATTAAAATATGGGTAATTTTTAAAAACTACCCCTGAGGTTTGCCTTTGCTACACCTAGAGAGAAAGTATGCATGTACTGATAATATCCCCCGGCCATGTAAAAGAGTTAGGCAACCATTGCGCGGTTGAGGGAAAGTTAAAAAATGCCCTAGACAATACATTTCAAGGAACGACAAGATCATTTGATACTGTAAATAATCTTTACATTTGGCACAAATGAGTTCGAGTCATGAAAAGCTGTTGTACTCTTGTATATATATATAAAATTTTGAATTAAGTGTTTAGAAGATAAAAATACCTTTTAAAACAAATATTTCAACAATAATAATCACATAATAATAAGACAAATAGATAAAAATATTTTGAACTAATTAAAATAAAAATAATATTGATATTATCGTTGGTTAGCAACGGTAATATCAGTGCTGCTCAACTCTATTTAAACCGGTGTTATTTGATCCTTTGTTTGCACAATACTCTTTGTTTGCAAAGCATCACAACTCTCATACTTGTCGTGACTTTAGCAAGTTCATAGCAATCAATTGGATCGAGCAACTAAGAATACAGAGGATGGAAGGATGAGATTAATGGCAATCTCATACGATTTTCAAACAAAATATGTAGATGCTATAAAAGAGCTGCTGTGAAGGTGTCAAATCAGATGACAACCCAAACAAGCTTTATTATTACTGTATGGATAGCAAACATGGTTGTAGGTATTTCAAATTCTGGATTCCATCTCAAAATGATTTCAACCGAGGTGTTATATTTGATAGTTTAGGAACATGTCAAGCAAATTATGAGCTATTGATGAGTATGCAAAAAGGATTTGAAGGAATTAAAGTTAATGGTGCAAACAAATACAACAAAAAAGAGTAAAAAGCAGTGGTGTAAAGGTTATCTTAATCCTAAATATTTTTTTTTTAATTTGTGCTATTGCAATTTCAATAATGATTGTACTTATAGCTGCTAAGTAACTGTCCAAACAACCAATGCATATAGTACCTAAAGTAGTTGAATCAACATGCACTAGCATAAAAATATTCTATAAAAATGCTCTTTTGTAAGATTTTGTGTATAAATGTAGTAACTACCCTGTCAAGCCTTCATTTATACTTAAAATAGTTAGTCTCACCATCATCAGCCAATATACTGCAAACTAACATGTATCACTAGCCCACTTTAATCAATAATTAATACTTTATAAATAAAATCACATAATTAATCTTACAATCATGAACAAATCAGTACAAAAATACAACAAATAATCAAAATTACACATCTCAAAGCACAACAAAGACTTGTTAAACTATAACTTAATTAAGTTATTGCTTAGATAAACTTTTCATTCTACTCCAAATCAACTCAAAGTCATCTCAACATCATCGTGAGATTGAAACAACAGGCAATCATAACTAAATTATTAGATATTTAAAACAATATATAAATTGAACGTGACTAATTAGATATAACCATAAGCATAAATTGCATTCCAGCAGAATTTAAGTTTGAACAAGTATCGTTTGGCTAGCTTATACTTAGCCCTTACAAGTGACAGAAAGCACACCGTATACATACTTACAAAAGGGCGACTATCATAGAAATAGTTTGCAATAACTAAGCCAAGAAAGCCATATATGATGCATTATTTGGCATTCATAGCATTAGCCTATATTTTCTAACAAAATGCAATTTAAAAAAACCCAAACCTATATGTTATGTAAGTAAAAGATGATACACCATCTATCGATGTTCCAATTCTTCAAAGGTGTTGCATCATCTGATCCCTGCCAAAAAAAAAAAAAGTGTATCGGGTTTGGTGATGTGCTCTATCTTGTCATCTAGAATTGCTTCTTCTCATCTAGAAACTGCTGGATGGTTTAACCTTTAAATCAAACTTCATTCTTGAATCAAATGCCCTACAAGCATATTGCATATATTCAAATTTTGAAATTTGATTTGGTTAATGAAAAATTAAAAGAAAAGTATAAAGAGATATGAACTGAGGTGTGGAATTTAAACTAAGTAAATTGGTTTTAATTACATAAGTTATATCTAATGATTCTGAATATTCTATACAGTATATGCTTTTGTTGCATTTGTTAAGCTATCAATGTAACTAACTTAGAACTAGTTTGCTAAGTGAACTGGGAAGTAGCAACAAACTCTATTAAATAGATTTAGTGGTTTGCTTTTTGATCTCATCATCTTAATAGATATTCAGGATAAAACAAAGTGACGCAAATAAGGATATTAGATCAATTGGCAATATTTTGAGGATTCCAGAGAGACCATAATTCTGGGCAAATGACTACGTTTGGCTTATTTAACTATCTGTATATTGTGAATTGGAGTTAGTGACAGGTGCCAGTAAAATGAAATTAGAATCATATAATTAGGTCCCTTTTTTTTTACAAGTAAAAACATAATAATTATAAATAGTTTTTTACATGTACTTTATCTTTTTGGATCTGATCAAAAGTGACTCTTAGATAGGTTTTTTTATTGTGGCCCTACTGGCCACATCGAGAGCACCTTGTGCTTGAGTTTCGCTTGAAGGTCGAAGATTCACCCTCTTCTTTTCTTCTCTTGGTTTGTGTTCTACCTACAGACCTTATAGTTGATGGCGGCTATAAATTATCATGGAGTAAAAGTGGCCACCTCTTCTCATTAAGAACTAGTATGATTTGATGCTTGTAAGTGTTAATATAGGCTAACTTTTTTAGAAATAGATGTATATAGTCTTCGACACTATACCTCTTTGCATTTATACAACAAAGGGCGTGTTTGCAAGGCAATCTAAAAGTCGCCCACCCACCACAGTTACACTTTTTCTTTAACAAATCAACAACAAGGATTTTGTTCAGTTCCAAGGATTTTAGATGTCCCATTATGGCCAAAGATGACCAAAAGTGATCTTGCCTTTTCTCTTCCCTTAATAATCTTCTTTCTCAAGGTGATGGAAGCTCACTATTCCATCCAAGGGTTGCCTTATGTCTCTTATGAATTAAGCACATAGTTTTTCTTCATATCACCTTAAACATCCTCACAATTGGTAAACCTTTGAAGTTGTTAATCTAATTTTTGAAAGATTCAGTCATATTATTAGTTACATTCTTGCATTTAGTGTGTCAAGAGAATAAATGTTTTGCCCAACACATGGTAGGGATTTTCATGAGCCATTCATAACCTTCAAGAGTTATAGTTTTTAATTCTTCCATGTGGGAGTTAAAATCAGCAGCATTTGAACTTCTACAGGCTCTCCAGAACACTTTTTAGTAATAGCCTAGGAAGCTTTTGCTTTAAGTTTGCGTAGATGTGTCTACAACAATATCTCTTTAATGATAAAGGGAATACTCGATCTAAGGCATTAAGCACACCTTTTTGTCTATTGCTAATAAAACATAATCCTTCACCACTATTATAACCCACTTGATCATACAATTTATCCATAAAATATTGCCATGAGTCATTATTTTTCTCAGTCACACACAGTACCAAAGGATAAATGCCATAATTTGCATGAATACTCACAGCTGCCAAAAGAACACCTTTGTATAGTCTTTTAAGAGGTAGTCATCAACCCCAATCAATGGTCTACACCCTTCAAAAAATCTCCTTCTATTACTATTAAAACAAACGAAGAACCTCTTGAATGTTGGAAACTCAAAACCATCAAGCCAATCGCTTTCCAGATATACAGTTGAATTAGGGTTAGAGTTTAATAAGGCATGCATATACTTGAATAATTTACTGTAACCAGTCTTATGATCTTAACCAAGTAACTTTAGTGGTCTCCTTTTAGCCTTGTATAGCCTCTGTCCCATACTTTTGTATTAAACTAACTGTAATAACAGAAACCTTAATGTCATGGTTAGCTTTGTACATACAACAGATGTAGATATATGATTGCTATAGAATTTGAAATGGCCTCATAATTGTTATCAACTCTAGGACATGTGTGGTTTAGACAATGAGTCTTAATCTAAAATGACTTCTTATTCCAATTAAAGCTTGCGTGGATTCTTTAAGTACAATCTGTTGCTGTACATACGCATGTCACGCTAGTTTTATTGTTTTTCAACCTTTTCAATCTAAATTTATTCCTAATTGCAAACACCTTTAAAACCTTTCTAAACTCATACAAATTGACAAACAATTATCCAGGCTTCAATACTATCTCATCACTAATAGAATTGAACTCAAGACCACTTACATTTTCTTTATATCTAATTTAAGCTTGTTCTTTAGAATCATCCCTTGAATCACCGCTACTGTCATCCCCAAATTCATAATCATTAAGATATCTGTCACTATCACTTTCACTTCCAAATAAATGATGTGAATCAAATCATCTGGATTTGAACCATCTAGAGCAACCGTATACTTATAATCATCTTTATGTTCATCAAGTCGTCTACAAATCCCTCATGATTGCTATGCAGTTCTTTATTTCTATTGTCAACATCATTATTCAATTATTGTGTAAGCCTATCTGTTGAGGTTTCATCTTTATTCAAATCCGAAAGCACTTCTATTGCTGCTTTATTAGTTTCATTATTATCCTCTTTTAACAGTGCCTTTACTACTGTTTCAGTTGGATCTTTATCATCAATAGAAAGAGCATTCGTAGCCTCTGAAAATTTAATCCAATTAAGCTCAATATCTTTATTTAAGTGAATTGAGAACTGATCTTTATATGTGACATACTAATTAACATTAGTACACTTGTTGTTTGGCGATATAGCTGATGAGAAAGATGAAACATAAACTTCATCAACTGTTACTGTAAATCTAGCCCAAGTGTACCCCTTTTCTTTTAGTTGTTGAAATGCCTCTAACAAGTCTTTATCAAATAATATTATTTGCCGCTCAGTCTGCCATGAAAACATCACTTTGAATCTTCATTCCATTTGCATCCCTAATGGGATGACCCCAGTAAGCATCTCTAATATCAATCCACATGTTGTGTAAGCTACATTGCTCTGGAATATCTAAACAAACCACAAACACTTCACCATCAATTACTGCTTTAATATCAAAGTACACTATGCTACAAGACATTAACATAAATAATTAGCTTAGCTAGTTCGATAAATGTCATTTTCTATACTAATAATCTTAAATGTAGCACTACAAAATTAGATAAGCAATAACATGAGCTCTGACATTGCAAATTATACATGCTTAGAATTTGAAAATGTATATTTTGGTTGAAAAGTTAATCCATGCATAGAATCAGGAGTGTTGCACGGACGAGTTAAGTTTTGGTTTCTAATAATAGGTACCACTCACCTTGTATGTTAAGCATTTTCTTCATTTCTTTTGCATTCCTTATACAGAAACATCATAAGTACTACTTTGAAATTAAAACATATTTATTTTTTGCTACAACTATTAAAGAAAATGCAGATTGCATTTATGTAACTTAATTTTGCTTTTATAATCAAATATGTCCTAATTTAGTAGATACTGATGATATATTTTTCATTAGGAGCCTTTGCAAGAGTAATGTTGAAGAAAAAAAGTTACTACCTACAAGCTCTGTAACCAATTGTCGCTAATTCTTAGCTAATAATATTTCCCTAAATTCTCAACTTACAATATCAAAAAAAAAAATAATATTACTAACTCTCAACTCACTACATACAAGCTCTGTAACAAATTTTCTCTTTATCCTAATTGCAATCTCAAAAAACAATAGCCAAGCATAGGAGTTTTACCATGAAGTACAAAAATTTATGCTTCTATAATTAAATAATGCATCAATTTACCAACAAAGTTTAGTTGTTGAAATCAATCTAAAAAAAACATTTAAATAAAATTGAAGAATCTAACCAGCAAAAAATTCAACAAAATCCAAAAAAAAAATAAAACCCAATTTCAATTTTAAGCTTTCATAGAAATACCCACTTGCTATACTCTTCAATTACCAACTATTCAGATGTCAATCATCATTGGAATTCAGTTTGAAACATAGTTGATCTCATAGACTTGTTAGCAGGTATTAAGTTGTGTTTGCTAAATTCAATGGGTATTAAGTTGTATTTAGAAAAAATGAAGGAACAAATGAAGCTAAGCATTCTTATTATGTTTGAAAATATCCCTTTAGGTTTTAGCAGCTTCAAAATATTGTGCATTCTCAAGCTGCTGTTGTCTAATCAATTTCAGCCAATATCAACTTTTGTAAGATTTAAAAATAAAAATAGAGCATTTACTTTGTTGTCCTCAACTGCCTAATGATTGCCTAACTCTTATACACGGCCAGGGGGGATATTGTCAATATATGCATGCTTTCTCTCTAGTCGTAACAAAGGCAAACCTCAAGGGTAGGTTTTAAAAATTACCTTTAAAATCTGTGCTTTTTTTTTAATTTTACTAGTATCCTCACTTTAAAATAATGTAAATGTCTTTGTGTATGCATATAAATATATATAAAGAGAAAGAGAGAGAGTTTCAAATTGATGATGCTATCAAGTTGTTATTTGGATTGCAAGAAGCACACAAAACTTGTATATTAATCTTTAGTTCAATTGTTATCTCATGTTGGTCAATTTCATCATGTATATTAAATTATACCATAATCTATATCCTACCTAGAAATTTAAGTTATATCTTGATCATTAGATTTTAGCCTTTTATCATAGACTACTACAGATTGTTTGATTTTTGTGCTTGAACACTAAAAATGATTTGATTTCAATCATTTAGTTGTTTTTTTAAAAAATAAAAAAAAATATGACTCATATATCTTTGAATAAAAATAACAAAGTAAAATTTCAAAGATAATCATTCACATGCTTAGGGAAAGTCGTCCATCTAAATATAAGATTTAGAGTGGCAAAATACAAAATGTGCTAAAGCATCTATTGCCTTACTACAATATTCTTGAAATATGACATATTCAAGTATCTTGTTTTGGTTAAACAAAAAAAAGTGTTAAAACTTTTGAAATCTTCCAATGAGTACTTTACTACCCCATTGTAAAATGAATAACATGCAATAAATCTGACTCCACAATCATTTAGTTGTTTTAAATGTGATTGTTCTTCTATTTAATAGAAAAGCTTTATATATACGCATGTTTAAATAAACAAATATCATCTTTTTTTTTACTTAATCATCATAGAATTTGAAATTAATATATCAAAATTTAAGGAAAAAATATATATACCATTTAATTTTGTTAATTCTGACATATTCAAATTAGGTAGATAGAAAACTTTATCATTAATTTTATAATTATTTTCAAAATACTGATTGTTGATAAAATTAGTTCAAATTTCATCCACCTTTAACCTATTAAGGACCTAACAGTACTATTTGATACTAAGCTTTGATAGTCATGAATAAACATTAAATAATCATGCCAAAGGAGAAACAAAAATGACTTGGTCATGGATAGTCCTTACCACAAACACCTATATTCATTCCATTGACTAGAATTTTATTTTCAAGGTCTGCTGAGTACTACCATTGGAAGTTATAGTTTAAAAAGTATTATTTTGAAGTGCTTGATAAACATTCACAATGGTATAATCTAAGTCAAGATGATTTTATTCTATAGCTGTTTGATGAAATAATTCATAATCCTTTTGCTAGTTTTTGTCAAAATATTATTTAAAAAATCATGTTTGTCAAATATAATGATTGATTTTATTTCATAACTAGACCCTTTCTTTTTTCCACAATAGTTAAAGTTTAAGAACCATGGCTCCTTAATTCCAAACTAATCCTTATTCAAGTGTGTATTACAACCTCTCAAACATTTTATTTACCCTTCCTTGCACATTATTATTATTATTTTTAATAAATCAAAACTTATGTGTCACGTCTAAGATATAACAAAAAAAAATTTTGAATGTGTATCCGACTAAACATCATTGTGTGGAATCAATAACTTCTAAAGTATGAATAAAATAAATAAAACACAAGTTGCAGTTGTAACATACAACAATTGTAATCTAAATGTTAGAAAATTTCTGCATTGCTTCAATATGGAGAAAGTGTGCATATAGATAGATAGGAGGAATTTGTACTGTTTTTTCTTTTGAAGAATCTTTTTTTGTACAGGTTCAACTAATTTTGAGTTGTGATGGCGTAACTGTGTAATTCCATAAAATTTAGACGGATTGTTGTTCGGTACAATGTACTCTAAACTTGTAAAATAATAAGAATAATTAAAAAATAAAAGTTTGAAGTTACTGGGTCCATGGGCTGTTGAATTGAAATACGGGCTTAGAGAGGATGATTGGGTCCGTTAATTGGAGGATCCCAAAGTTTGGACCATGGTATTAATGGATTGAGTATGCCAATTATCCCAATCATAACAGAGAGTCACGATTTTCTTAACCCTTCCAATTTATCTCATCAACTCGCACTCCCTCCAATTTACCCAATTTATTTTCATAAGTGCCCTCTGTGAAAGTTAGTATTGTTTTTGATTTGTTGTATTTGAAACCTCGGAAATGAATATTCCACTTTTGGAGCCAAACCACATATTCTAAGTTCTTTTAATGGAATTATTACCCCTCGATCACAGATGGGTGCCAAGCTTCTTTTGACGGATCCAAATTTGGTAATTCTGTCCACTGTTCATCTTTAGGTCGCACTGTTTATGAAAAGTTACAAATTTTGGGCATCAATATTCATCTCATGAGCTGTCATGAGTCCCCTATATGTTCAAATCCTGAGCTGCCATATTAATTTATCTTTAGATTTCGAACAAGGACGTATGCCTCGTTATTGGTTCTCATTCTCATTGAGAAATGATCTTTCCTGACTTATCAGCAAGGATGAGGTATAAAAAAACGAAATCTGGCCAGCCAAAAATAATTGTGAGCCAAATTAGCGAAGTTGCAGTGGTAACAATCGAAAAGTGGGAGCTTGAAAGATAAAATGAGAGGGTTGAATCTCGCTAATCCAACCATAGATTTGTGATCATACGGGCGAAATCACTCTCCCTATGGAGAGCTTGACGCATGGAATGCCATTTGCCCTTGTGATCAGCATTCCAACTACGATCCATCCAAGTATTTGAGACAGATTATTTATATGTAACTATCGTCTCAATATGTTGTTAATATTTTATCATGGATTCACGAAAGATTAATAAATATTGACAATTAATAATTCAACATGATGCGGTAGTTTATTGAGATAATAATAGCCATGGTTTCGGAGTCCCCAACATTATTTTTAATTATTAATAGATTAATTTTACAGCCTCCATCAATCAGTAACACAAGTGCAAAAAACTCTTAAAAAAATATAAATTAATTTAAAATTTTCATATTTTTTTAGAATCAACCCTAGCTAGTCGGCTAATTCTCACATCTCTTTTCCAACTTTGCAGGTCCGGTATCAAGATGTGGTCATATTTCAAAAACATTAATTTGACTAAAATACTCTCCCTGCTCCTCTTCTTACAAATCGTGAGACTAGTTTAGTCAAATTAATATTTTCTTGACTTAAAAGAGGGGGGAAAAAAATATCCTAGCCAGTGTGATAAAAACTGCATTTTTATTCCTCAACTAACTAAACCAATACAATATTCTTCCTTTAATTCCATTTTCATAAATCATAACAATTAAACAAATTTACTATATCTGTTTTCATCGATGGGTGACAAATTGGACTAACAGATCATAGCCTTGACTAATTTTTGTCTTTAATTTGGTAAAAGATTCGCAATCCAATTTAATAATTTAATAACTATCGACTAATCTGCGTCTCAAAATTAAACAAATTAAAAGATATCAATATTCATATTAACGAACATAGCCACATACATTAATTCCATTCCTTATATCATCAAATGATTGGCTTCATTTTGTATCCTAACATGCGCATCAATCATTGCACGTGCTTCCCATATTCATTTCATAAGAAAAATTAAATACAGAGAGACACTGATTCAACACTCTTACAGCCGCTGTGGTTGTTATGTTTTGTGTTAAATAAACAGATAATTTAATAGAGCATCTCACTCTGTCTCTCCTGCTAAATTCTAAAATATAATGGCACCCATGTGTTGCAGCCTTGCAAAAGGAATCAATCAAACCACGTAGCCAAAATTCATCTCTTTACGCTATTCCTTCGTGTATTTGTAGCAACATTAGCACCAGATTCTGCACCAAAATTTCACTCTTAATAGTTATATACTTACATACACACACACACACACAAGTTTCATTACTTCTCCTTACTTAGGGAAATGCTGCAAAAGGGTCTGCAAGATCTCATCGCGGGACGATGCCGGTACGAGAGAGTAATATGTGACGGTGATCATCAAGAAAAGGTAATGGCAAGGCCAAGATCGAGTAGCAGAAAGTGTTATTGGGTGAAGAAGATGAATGGAAGGCTTATTAAAGGTCTTAAGCTTTCGCCACGATCAAGAAAACTAACATTGAAAGCATTGTCTGCAGTTGTTGTGCCAAGCAGGATTAGAAGGATGTATGCTGATGTTATAGATAGGATGAAGATGGACGATTTGTGTCCCAATATCATCTTTTCTGCTCAATGGGGACTTCCTGTTTTATCGCATCCATCTTTGAAATGTAAAAGGAGTCTCACATAGTGTTGATGCAAATCTGAGCTTATCTTATATATAACTATGAATATTCTTTTTCATTCGCTTCTTACCAGAGAAAGTAGAATAATGGAGTTTTCTTCTTTCTTAACTAATGTTTCAATGCTAAAGCTATTAATCATTCACCTTAAATGTCCACAGAATCATAAACCTGTTGCTTCTATATTACAGATGTAATATCTTAAATTCACCTAAAAATTTAGAAGAGAAATTTGGAATAAAATTTCATAATATGAATCTTATTACTATTCCTAGAAAAATCAATACTGTCCACAATTGAAATAAAATCTCCAAAACAATAATCCTCCAAAACAGATTCAGCTCTAAACAATAACCAAAATAATAATAAATTACTCATCAAAGAAAACACTAAAGTTTTCAGCTAAATATATCTTAGTAATAAAAACATAAAATGCCAATTCATAATATGTGCGATATTTTTATTTTTATTTCATATGTATATATTAAACTTTATGTATGAATTCACTTATCTCGATCCGAAGCAAGCAAATGATAATTTCAATCATATAAGCTCATTCTTAATCTATAATTATCAACAAAAGATTCTTATCAATAGTGTTATCAGTCCTGATCTTGATAGGAAACACAAACATTTTTAAACCATTAACACTTATTTAAGCTACACTTGACCATCCTTGATTTCTAAGGAATTATAAACATGACAAAAAATCACAAAATTACCAAGAGCTACTATGAACATGCGTGGTATTCAATATAAAATTTCACAAAATTAATCAGAGTTCAAAAACATCCCAAAAACTATTTTTTTTTTTGCATAAATGTTTAAACAATCAATTAGTGATGTAAAAAGAGGTTTGCTATTTAAAATTCAGGACTTTCATTACATATGTTCAAAAAATAGTAGTTGATGTTTTTATAATTAGAGGAAACAATAAGGAATCAACATTGAATTTATAAGGCATTTAATGATAAAAAGTAGCCTAAATTAACTTAGATATTTGCCTTCAAAATTCCAAGTAATAATTTCTAGGGTTTAAGTAGCCCAACTTTATGATTTTACTATTTGTGTATAAGGCAAAAATTACAAATTTACGTATGTAGAAAATAGACATACATATGTACCATAATAAAAATTTCCATAATTTTTAGAAGTTATTTGAGTTACGAAATGAAGTATAGAATTGAAGAGCTTTGATAAAAATTAGAATTTTCAAGCACTAGTGTGCCAAATTCAAAAAATCATTATAATTAATAGACTATGAATTTTTAAACAATAAACATATCAATAGCAAACTAATGATATCTAGTTTAATAAACTGTAACATCTGATCATATGACTAAATGAAAACAATAGTTATATAGCATTAATTCATATTGTTCATAGTTTCAAAATGACACAAAAGCACAACTTCCACTCAATAACCAAATAAATTGATACATGGCCATGTTTCATAATTTCATCAATATAATACAAAAAGTCATTCAATCTATCACATAAAATCATAAATAAACTAGAAGTTTAAAAGATTATAAATACTAATTGGTTTTAACCTTTTTTCGTCAAAATTATTTTAAAATTTAAAAACTCCATTTATTGAAAACAAAAACACCATAAAAATCTTCTCATCATCCTTTCCTATAAATGTGTACTAGTTGTTCTTTTTTATTCTACTATGTTCTTTTTGGCCTTTAGGATTTTCAAAAATAACGTAAAGGGAGTTTTCAAAAACCAAATTTTTAATATCATTGTTCATCAAGGGATTTTTTTTTATAAGAATTAATAGGTAAATAAGATATAAAAGGGTAAGGAATTTGAAATTCAAAAATTTAAAATAATCATAAATATCGTTAACCTAAAATACCATATTTTATAAAAACAAGTATTATAGCATAGCTTCTAGTATAGTTTTATAAGGAAAAATATATATAAACAACTCATTATTTTCTAAGTCAATAATAAACCTCAAGTTGTCTATAGTCAAATATTTTTTGGCCTAACCTAGTCCTTTTAGGATCATGTTTAAGGTTTTTTAAGTACCTATACACTTTTGAGTTAAGTTAAGTTTCTAACTTCTACATATCTCTTGGAGTGTCTCCTTTTTTTTTAAAAAAAAATTTGAATGTGGCAACCTAACGATATAGCTTCCCCATGAAATTATAAGCATGGCATTTACTTTGGTTTTTAATGTTCTTCATGTTCACATCCTTTATCGATTCTTTATACTTTGATTTTCTTATCTCTTGATTTTCAAACTCACCTTTATAGAGAAAAATTTTCACCAACCTTCCGTTCCTCGATGGATATTTTTAGACATAGCGAAATATTCAATGAGCTTTGCATGTTGTACTCAACATTTAAAATTTAGGCCTAAAATGATCCAAAATAGGGGTTCGTGTGTCTCATAACAAAAGCACGCCAAGCCATTTTAGTTGGTCGACAGGCCCTCTTTTGGTGTGCTTTTATTTTTTGAAAGTACAATTTATTTGTATAAATAACAATAAGATTATTATACATAAGAATAAGAATAATAAATAATATAATTTAAATATTTATGAGATTGCAAAGAAGATTCATATTTAATAATGATGATGATGATGATGATGATAATTGTTGATGCAAAAATTTGGTTATGTTTACTCCAGTGACTAGATTTTTGAGTCAACACTAAAGATTTTTTGTGATAGGGAATGGTATTGCTTGAGGCCATTTCTACGAGCAGATCCTATTAACCTCGTACTTGCTCATCTTGCTTACACCTAGCTACAAAAAATAATTAGTGGCATGAGCTTTTTTCTAGTGAAAACCCTTCGATACTTAAGTCGGTTCTCAAGCTTTCTGGAAAAACTTATACCACTATTCTCTGTGGCTTAATAATGATTGTTTCTAATAAAAAACTTAAGTATTCAAGAAAAAAAATTGTGATAAAATTTATGGGTTCAAAGAGATAGAGTTCCTCCTTAGTTCACAGTGTCTTACCTCTATATGAATTTTTAGGGACTTTATAAGCAGCCAAACATGTAGCATCATCTTTAATTTATAGGCCTTAATGGGTTAGTTGAATGTATGGATTGGATAACAAATGATCATGCCAATTATAAAACATTTAGAAGTTAATATAGTAACTTTTGGGGCTTGGGCATCATGCCCGATCTTCTTGGAACAACTCACTGGACGATGGCTAGATCACAACATCTCTTTGTAATACTTTGATGGACTTATGCACTTGACTAGGTAAGCATTATGGATTTGCTTAGGCATTGCCAAGATCATTAGATGTTATAACCTCGACAAGATATGTGCATATTTAAGTGGTGACGTTTTAACCACCTAAACATTAGTCCATTAATTCTAGTGTTATGGCTAAAATGAAATAAGACTGGAAACTGAAAAATCATTCTATTCAATATAGTATCCCAGTCAACTAGAGGCATTGAAATGCACAAGAGCAAAAATCACGCTCGCGAGTTACCTAGCTGCCTTCGTAAACTTTAGTCAATAAAGATGATATTACCAAGAGTAGACATTCATGCCGTCAAACTATTTTCACTTATTTAACCCTTTATTATCTTACCTTAAATGTTTCTGATGCGACCTTTCTTGTACCACTCGTTTAAAATTTTAAATAGTGGTTCCTATGTTCTTGAGATGCGTCGATTAGACTGACATATTCATCATTTAAAATGTCCTATTTTTTTCATCTTCCATTAATACAATCCTTAAACTAAAATTCTCCCTCCGTCATTAAACTTATCTTTCCCTTTTTTCTTCTTAAAATCAAGGGAATTTTTAAAACCGAAAGACTCCTATTTGCCATCATTACTGTTGAGTGCTAGAAAGTATATATTTATAAAGGAAAAAATTATCATTTTACACTTCAAGTCTCACTAACATTGCTACTTTTATTTATTTAAGTATTTTATTATTTAATTATGTGTGTTTTATTATAATTATGTATTTTATGTATTTTAGGGGCATCACGATGAACGAGTGATTAGACAGCAAAATGAACGTCATATTTGGACTCAGGATGGTCGAAAACCTTAGAAGGAGTATAAAAAGAAAAACGTCACTGTTTACATATACGTACTGTTCATATGTATGGTACTGTTTATGACACTATTCATATATACGGGCCGATGACGTGGCATTGACCGATGATGTATCACGATCTTATTGGGCTAAATTTCTTATGTACTGTGGATCGATGACGTGGCAGCATTTTAGTGGAGCAAAAATCGTGTGTACGGTACATGCACATACATGAGATTATTTACTATTCAAACCGTGTTACTGTCCAAATAGTATTACTGTTCAAACGGCAACTGTTGACTGATGATGTGGCGTAATCCTGGGTAATCCAGCTGTTTTTAATCCGATGATCACGATTCACTTAATGTATCTATAAAAAAAGGGCTCTCCCCCCTTAATTTGACATCTCTTAATTCATTTCTAACCTTAGATTTTTGTAATTACTTCTCCTTCTTATATTTTCTATATATTTTAATAAATTTTTATTTTGTCCCTAGTTAAAAAATGAGTAGCTAATTTTCTTTTAAGTTTGGGTTGAAAGTGAAATCTCAACATGTCCCATAGGCTTAATTTGGTAAATTTACTTTCTTTTTCCCTCTAATATTTGTGGTTGTTTTGACTTTTCGTTGACAAATAATAATAGTCTTATCTAGATACCGCTCTGGTTAAACCGGCACTTTAGTACAAGGTTATTATTATTTGGCACGATAAGCCCTTAGCACCATATTTATTTGAGCTTAATTCATGAGATGTGGAATCACTCCTTATGATTTAATTGGCAATAATATGGAATATTTAGCCCATGGAGCATATTGATGCAGATCCAGATACCCAAGCACGTCATTTCAATAGATTCCAGTTCAATTTAATTCCTACCATTATAATTTAAATTCAAGCATAATTTACATCAATTTCACCACAATTTTATTCACTCATTAAAGAAATTTAATTCTGTACATAATTAAAATCAACCTTCTCGTGGGATCGACACTCGTCATAGTTGATCTATTCTACAATAGATTCGTGCGTTTGCGAGTTCAATAAAATTTACACAACAATTACCGTGATTGCCACTTTAACGGCCCTAAACTACTCTTAGATACTTCTTTTTGAACTCATCCTTAGTTGTTGTTGCAGTGATCTGTGTTGCTCCTTCTTGTTAAATTGTTTGAATTTTGCTTTGGTTTCTACAATATCCAAAAGAAAAGAAATATTTATTAAGGTTGAAAGTGAGAAAGAATTAGATTTTGATCCCAATATGTTGAGAGTTCCCTTACTTAATCCCCGAGCTCCCTTAGATGTTGTATGACCATTTAATGCTAGCAATATCATTAGAGAGACTACACTCGAGGTCTCCTTCTCATTAGGTGATGGTGAACTAAATAGGAATAGTCGTGAGGGGCATCAAGTTCAGAGAGAGCCTCTAGCTTTGAAAAGGCTAAGCCAACTAAGAAAATAAAAGTTGGTCACAAAGTAGAAGTTGAATCTTATCCTATAGACTTTATGAGGTGTAGCACAACATAGAAAGACTTAGATAGGTTGTGAGATCTTTGTGACATACTCACTAATATTCACCTTATTATCCATGGAAAAAAGGACGTCCCTAGTCATCCCTCTAAAGGATGCGTCACACTACACTTGAAGTGTTTTAAACTAGGTGTTAGATTCCTTCTTTAGCCTTATTTGGTAAAGATGTTAGGCAAAATACACCTAGCTTTGAACCAGCTTAACCCAAATGAGCAAAAGGTGCTTTCTGGTTATAGAGATGTAAGCTGAGTGAACCTATGACTAATAAAATAAAGAATTTGTATCAACTGAGAAATATCCCAAAGTATATAGGTTGGTATTACTTCATGTCAAGCCTTATAAAGAGAAAACTTATCACTAATATTCTAATGTCGCGTGGTAATTGGAAGAGCAAGCTCTGTGTTTACTGCTCTTAACATCTCAAGTTTACGGTTACTAACTATTTTTCTTTCTTTTCTCTCACTTTGGTCTTTCAGTTTCTTAGAGCATGGCTTATAACATTAAAGAAATGCTATTATTCAAGGTCTAGGTACCCTAGTCAACACTTGCTTGTGTAAGGATCTCCTATAACCCACTAGTCCTTTGAATCTTAATTGTTGAAGTAGTGACAAGAATGAACGGTAGGATTCTACTTGTTCTATAAAAAAAAATATGCTGATACAATAAGTGACTCGAGCAATGCACTTGTTTCACCAAAAAGGATTAATGTTATGCAGACTAGATCTGCCCTTTAGCACTCCCACCCGTTCTTGAAGTTCGTAAGAGTACAGATGAAAGATTGAGTAAAAAGAGTCTTAAAAAGCATGCCTCACCGATTGATCAGGCTTTGTCACTACTGTCATGAGACTGAATTACTTTCTTGGCTACACACCAAAGGGAACATGCTAAGATTGTGGAGTTTAAATTTGTCAAAGAGCTTGAGGATTTAACTCCATGCGAGATGGAAAATTCCTTTAAAAAAATTGCATTCTCGCTCGCTACTATAACCACTTACTATAAGGCCAAATCTTCTCGCCATGATAAGAGTTGACAAACAGAGATCCAATCTTTAAAAAAGAAAAAATTAAGGAAACAGAGTGTGCCAAGAAGCAATCAGCTAAGCTCAATATGAAAATACCTAATCTGAAATGGAAAACTGCTTTTACGGAATCTAAAGCCACTCAACTTTAATGTTAATTGGTTGAGGCAAACACAGAGTTTGATACCACCAGAAGTAAGCGAGATACCCAAAAATTTATATATGAGAAGCAATTAAAGTCCTTAATATTGCATATTTCTGAGCTCAAGAGCATAGTTGATAGCTTAGAGGAATAAGTAGATGAGAAGTACAACTTTAGGCTCGCCTTTAGCTACCGTTGCATCTTATCTATCTTTAAGAAGGAGTATCCTAAGCTAGACATGGGTAAATTAAAGAAAAGTGAAAACAAATACATGTAAGAGCAGAAATAAAAGGCTGCAAGCCAATAAGGAATTCTTGTTGGTGCTGAAGTACCAAATCAAAGAGTTAGAGACAAAAAGGAAGATCAAGTAGGTGTTAAAGCAACTATCTCCTCTACTCTCATTAGGGGTTCTTCTATTGCTAAACCATCCTCTTCTACAAGATTTATAATTTGCCTTTCTTATAGAAGCTATGAAATTTTTGTTTACTCATGCATTTCGAATGCATATAAAGTCTGTTATTTATTTACTCTACTTACAATTACTACTAATTTCTACTCTGGTAGGGCTAATGTGAATGTGAACTTTTGCTTAATTTATTTCGTAAATTTTAGTTATTTGGTCAACATTATCTAGTTGAGAAAACTTATACTAATTGACGTTTTTGTTTCATTTTAGTAGGTTTTGCTAAGTCTTTAATTTGACTTAAAAAATATTTTATGAATTTACGTCTGCTCATCTCTAATTAATTAAGTAGATTTTAACAAACTTTTAACTTTGTCTTGCCTCAAACAGGCTTCGAGACTATTAAGAATTGTGCTTGCCTTAGGAAATATGAATTTATGCCTATTTTTCCTCATTTAACTAAGTAGGTTTTGGTAAACTTTTGATTTGTCTTGCTTCAAGCAAGCTTTGAGACTATTAAGTCTTTCGTTTGCCTTAGAAAATATTTGCTTCTATCACTGCTTTCCTAAAAGATGGCAAAAATTATTTGAATAAACCTTGTCGAGCTTTTATTACTCAATGCTCTAGAAATTACAAGAAATAAATTGAGCATGCATATTGAATATGCTAAAATAAAACATCAACATGGGAAATATAAGAACTATCTTGTTATATAGAACACTTATTGGAAATATTTCTTTAAGTGCTCCATATTCCATGGTCATTTAACTTCATTGCCATTTGCATATGGTATCTTGTAGGCTTATAGTCTTGCTACTCATAAGACTCAATATGGTCTTTTTCAGCTAGGTCCAAGCATACCTTGGCTTAAACCCTTTGTGCTCTAATTAACCTTTAAAAAAAACCCAATCTCCACTTTTAAATTACCACAGCCCACATTTCAGTTACAATATTGAGCTACTTTTAGATGGTACTCAGTTGTTCTTCTTATGGTTGATTCCCTCTTTCATCTAGAAACTCCAATTTAAACACATCTATTCACCATTCTCCTCTTTATCAAAACTAATCATGATTTTTACAAGGACCACTACTTTATGACCAAAGCTAAAGCAAATGAGATTTCTCTAATGGCAGTCTTATAAGTGGTCCTAAATGCCTAGAGCACACTAGGTAATTTGTCAACGTAGGCTCTCTTCTTCTCTCCCAATTGAGTCTTTAAAAAATTTTTTATGTTTACTACCTCTACTTCCCATTTGCCTTTGGATGAACTAGTGAGTAGAACCTTAACTCTACACCCAGGTTCCTACAAAGCTCTTTAAAGTTTTAATTGTCAAAATGCCTCCCATTATCTATTATCAACATGTAACAAATTCGTATCTGTATATTATATTTCCCCAAATGAAATGTTCTCCTCTCTATGATTTTATTTAGGGCTTTAACTTCAAACCACTTCATGAAGTAATTTATAGCCACAATAACATGTGTGACTACTCCCTTCCTTTAGGTAAAGGCCTAATTAGATTAATTCTCGATTGTAAAAAAGGCCACAAGGAGGACTTTAGCTGCTTTTGTAACACTTGGTCTTTTCTTTGGCAGCCAAACTTGCAGTGTCGCCTTTGGTTTGTGAGCCTTAATGCATTGGTTGAATGCATTGTGCCAATTACAAAATCATTAAAAGTTAATACAATGACTATTGGGGCATAGGCATCATACCTTATTTTTGTAGAACAACTTGTTAGACAATGACCAGATCACAACATCTCCTCATGAAGCTTTGGTGGACCTCATGCATATGAGTAGTCTAGCATTGTGGATCTGCTCAATCATTACCAAGATCATAAATAGGCTATAACCTCGACCAGATATACACACATTTAAAGGGTGATGTTTTAACAAGCCAAACAGTAATAATAACCATCCAAACAATAATAATAATACAATTACATGAGTACTTATAATTGAAAGAAATAAAAATAAACAACATTGAGAACAAAGTTTAATTAACTATTAACGAGGAAGAAGTAATTAAGAATTACAAGCTATAACTACAAAATACAGATTGAGTAAAAAAATTACTTAATAACAATATTGTTATGAAGCTCCATGTGCTTTGATATAATGTTACGTGTGACATTAGATCAAATTTAACTACCTTGAGTATAATTTTACCATAGTCTATGTGACTTTGATGTAATGGTCCATATCTTATTAGACTAAATTTAGTGCATTTGAGTACAATAAGTAATAAAAATATTGCCATTGCCAAATAAGAAATCATATGAATTTGATCTAGGCACTTAAACTCGGGCTTCTCGAGGGGTAATTAGCTACGATGAATTGAATATAACCTTTTAGCTATTGATTGCATTATTAGATGGACTGACATTATCATTCCCATATAAGAGAAGTGGATTATGTGTGATTAGTTATTGAAAAGTAATGTAGATGTATAGTACCAGTCTATACACTCTATGATGTTTATATCATCATATTCTATTCAAAACATTTTGGAGGTTAGGTCTATGTAGCACAATGTAACATAGATTACTATCACGGGATGAGTATTGATGTAATAACCCCGTGTTGTACTTAAACGACTTCTTGCATGCAAATTACTAAATAAGCCTTGACGATTTCCCAAGCTAGCCAAGCATAGATTCTTGCGGAAAAGCTGGCGTTACGTTAGAGTATAATGGCCAAATATAACTATATTATACATAAATAAGTATAAAAGAGTTTATACAAGAAAGCTTGAGTGTTTATGTGTTAGGTATGCTGTGTGAGTGATGCGATGGTGTGATGGTGGTGAGCAAAAATGAGGGGGGTCAACCCCTTTATAGATGTGGGTGCCAAGCTCCTAAAGTTGCCTAGTAACTTATATAAATATCTTGGGGACTTAAATTTTTAGAAAACTCTAGGTAATTGGTAATTGCAAAGAATTCTATATTTCAGGTTAAGCGCGCCATGGTTGGTTAGTTATGTAAGGCGGCCCATTCTAAGTTTACGTCTTTCTAAGTGCATCCTAACATGATTGTTAAGTGTACCTCGCTTCTAAGTGCACTCTACATTTAGGATAGATTTTGCTAGGCACAATCGTGCATGTGGAATTCACCTCTAATTACGGGAGATTTAAGTTGCCCTTGACATTATGCCTCCTTAAGGAACAACCATGCCTGGTAAAAAAGTTATAAAAACATATCTAGACCTTAAAATAGAATTCTGTCACTTCTTATGGTTAACTCTCACAAATATCTACATGATTAGCTCAGAATCGAACATTACCTTAAAATTGTGAAACTTAACCCAAAGCTGTGTGTTATAGCATATAGTTTATAGCCATTAATTTATAGCCATTTTGGATATAAAAATGGACTTAGGATCTTAGCATTATTTTCTCTTTTTTTCTAGCGATAGTAATATTTAGGGTATAAAAAGGACCCAAGTCATTTGTCTACTCATTTTGTTTTTGTTTTTATTTTTTCTCTAATTCTACTTGCCCCCATTTGTGTGAATGCATGATCAGTAAAATAGTTATACTAAAATATTCCCTCATAATCAACTTCCATTTTTTTTTACTATTGTTAATTCCCATATAGATAATTCCCACCAATGTTTATATGATTAGGTAAAAATCCAACATCACTTCAAAAATGCAAGATTTGGCCAAAAGCAATACATGATTTTTTGCCTTTATTTGCCCAAAAGATAGGCTTAAGAGCTTTAAAATTATTTTCTTTAGCCTCTTTCTTCCCCCTTTTTCATTCATCTCATAAAATAACTTAAGTTGAAATATGGTACCTTTCAAAATTTTAACTCATTCAAACATTGTTACTAATTTAAAAAATCATGAAATTTACCATTTTTAAATCTTTAAAAAATCATAAAAAATCATCTGACGGATAAAATGATAGACCGCTTGCTTTTTATGACCTATCTCACCATTCGTTGCGTCCATACAAAAAATCAAGTGAAAATAAGAACATGATTTTTCAAGTGTTTCACTCCTCAACTCTATTTTAGGTAGCTGGAGGTATTTGTTTGACTGAACCAGCCTGAAAATCACAATATTTTTATCTCTTTTCCTTTCAATCCATCACAAAATATGATCCAAATGAGACCCCTAAAAAATGTTACACTTTGAATGGACATCGCTTACTAGTTTCTCAGGATTTTAAAGTCTCGATTTTCTGATATTCGATGATTTTTTAAAAAATACTTTGGCAGATAAAATACATTTTCTTTGCTCCTATCAATTCATCTTCCCAAATGCTCTATGTCCATGCAAAGAGATTTCACCAAAACAAGTTAAATGCTGGGATGGCTCTATGCCAACCATGCTTGTTCCCTTATAGTGCCTTGGCCCAACCATTTCTCGCACAACGAAGGATAATTGTGGCCTCAGGCACTTGTCAACTAAGCCATTTCTAATGCAAAAGAGGCTAATTACGCGAGAAGTGGCGTGGCCTTGCTTAGCTTTACCATGCATGCATTTCGTGTTGAAAATTGATTTTAAAAAGATTGGGTTTGATCACATGGTGAACAGTAACATGGTTTGACCATGCTGTTTGAATGGTAACGCGACATAAACAGTAATGTAGTTTGAATAGTGATGCGGTTTGAATAGTGAAGCAGCATGAACAGCTTTTCACATAATGAATATTTTTTGCTGGTTGTCTTTTGACAAATGCCATGGTTTTTCTCTAGATTTAGAGTTTTCTATATAAATTTTATGTTGTGTGATTGGTGTGTTTTCTATTAATTTATTACTTGATAAATTACTCGAAGTGATTTTAAAAGGAAACTCAATTTCCTAACAGTAGTATCAGAGCCATCGGTTGAAGTTTTAACATTGAGGTACCGTTCACGTATACAATACTATTCATGTGAAGTAGTGGGAGCCAATTCAAATAATCTGTGGTGGAGATCAAAGGCTAATTTATAAAGTGTATGTCAGCAACTAGTGTTTTTCAAACTTGATGGAGTTTGATATTGTTGAAAATTAATGGGAAAATATTTTTGGCTTGTGAAGAATTCAAGTCTAAGGTGTATCTAATCAGTATGCACAAGATTTAAAAGTGTGGACAATTTTAGCACCTAAAGGAAATCATCATGAAGTTAGAGTGGGCTCAGCAAATTACTCTAAAATCAATAAAGGAGATACTGATATTCGCACAAATAGCGAATTTCTTTTTATTAGAGATTGGTTTAGTTCTTTTAGCATGAAGATCTTCAAGTTGCCATGAAAGAGAACATGTTACTATTAGTGAGGTCCAAAAAATTTTGTTAACATATAAATGTTTTTTTTATTGATTTTGATGATAACAAACCTTAATCTCTTTTGATAAATTTGTTAGAGTTTCACAATTTTAAATATTTTCTTAAAAGTTAAAAAATTTCTGTGTGTGTTTACAAGCTTTAGATAAATTGAAATTTTTGTAAAAAATATAGTTTTCTAGGTATAATCAGTAAACCGTTTATTTTAATGGTTAACCGACAAAATGCAGAGAAGGATTATTTTCTAAAGTTTCAACCGATTGTTTTATAAATTAGTAAAAATCAACCACTTAATATAAACGGCTAACTGTTATTTTTAACGGCTAACTGTTTAGGGTAAAGCCTAACCTTTATGCTTAGAAAAGGGTTATTTCTTAAACCTTAACCGATAAGCTTCTAAACTCGCTAAAGGAAAACGATGAACCGTTAATTTTAATGGTTAACCGATAATGTTTAAACCTCTGTTATGTGCTAATCCTTTACCGTTTAAAACAAACTGGTTAAGTAATTTATTTTATAAGTTGCTGAAATTTAACTGCGAACAGTTAATATATAACGGCTAACCGATAATATCAAAACTATCAAATCTTGTTAATCCTTTACCGTTTAAAGCAAACCAGTTAAGCATTTTGTTTATAAGTTGCTGAAATTTAATGGTGAACTGATAACGTATAAACGGCTAACCTATAATTTCCAAACTCACATTCTTTATTAATCGGTAACCATTTAGCAAGAACGGATAGAAGATTTTTGTTATACAGGTCTCAAGTTTTTAACAGCAAAAGGGTAATGACTAACAATCAATCGTTAATTTGAAATTTAGCCCAACGGTAACTTTGACCAATGCAAACAGTTAACCATTAATGGTTAAGGGCGATTCGTTTTCTAACAAAAAGATAAATAACGGCTAGTTTTTCAATTCCAACTATAAATAAGCTCATCCAAATCAAATCAATTGGAGATTACAACACGACCATTGAGCATATACACGATTATACAATCTATATTGTGCTTCAAACACATTCTCACTTCATCTATTCACACATTAGGCATTGATTTGTAATATTAAAGATTGTGTCAGAGAAAAACAATTTGTAATCTTTTGTTTTGGGTGATTGTAACTGTTGGGATATACTTGGATCAAGAGATTAGGGATAATCTCTTCTTGTAAAGGTTTATTGACACCTTGGAAGTCAATTGTTAGCTTTTGAAGTCTTGGAGGCTTGCTTAGTGGAATCCTCAAGCCCGGTGTGTTTGGAGGAGTGGACATAGGGGGGATAGCCGAACTACATAAAAATCATTGTGTTTGATTTCTCTTACTCTATCTCTTTATTTTTCATTGTACATTTATCTATTTGTTTCGAATTTGATTGCTTAGTTTATATTGCTTTAAGTTTTTGTTTGTTTAATTTTTAAAAACCTAGTTCACCCCCCCTTGGGTTGCTTAGTTAGTATTTCAAATTTGTACACAGAGCATGGTTGGCCTTAATGCAGGATGTGTGATAGAATTTATGTCGATGGCTAACGAACTTCTAGGAAAGCTAATATGAAAGTTACACCATAATTTACAATGGACATGTTTGACATGTGTCGAAAAAAATCTTAGAATGGTTGATTCTAAGCAATATACTCTTTATGGTGAAGTATGATAATTTTTTGTATTGAAAATTATGACTATTGGTGAATATAGTGCTTTATAGCAAGTAGCTATAAATTTTTATTTTTTTTAATCAATGTGGAGATTGTTGAAAATTAATTAAAAAATTAGGTTTGACCACGCGGTTTGAATAGTAATTTGGCATGAATAGTAATGCGATTTGAATAGTGATGTTTGAACAGTAAGGCGGCATGAGCAGTGACAGGGTTTAAACAGTTAAACAGAATAAACAGTAATGCGGTTTGAATAGTACTATATATTTTGATTATAAATAAAATAGTCTTTTATAAATTTTGATCATCCTAAATTTGAGAAGTAAGAGGATGCTAAATAAGCATTCACCGTTTCAAAATAGAGAAAAATATTCTTAAGTATATTGTTATATTGAAAAAGCATTTGGCCTTTAAATATGGGTATTACTGATGTGCTTTGTTAAAGAATATTTATGGGGATCATGTATTTGGGGTTAAGGTGAGAGAAAATTATTTTTTAGAGTATAGTTATAAAAATTTTCCACATAGTGAATATTTTTATTTGGTACTTTTGACAATAACCATGGTTTTTCTCCATATTTAGAGTTTTTTACATAAATCTTATATTATGTGATTGGTGTATTCTCTATTTAATTTTTCTGTTAATTTTTTTCTTAACAAATTATTTGAAATAATCTTAGGAGAAAGTTCAATTTCCTAACACTTTACTTGAAAAACTCTCATTCATACACATCTTCAATTTTCTTATAGATCCAATATGTTTTCTTCTCTCTCTAAGCTATTTTTATAGTTCCTTTAGTTTTTATCATTTTTAAAAGTATAAAAATAAAAAATATACATATTTTTGGGTCCTAAGAATTATTATCATTCTCTTAAAAACCCTTCACATTTCTTATTACCATAGTTCAAAATATCAAAACAAAATTTATTTTACTTTGTTTTGCAGAGCGGTAGGGTCACATCAATTGAATGGGTAATGTGTCTATTGCTACCAAGACTAAAAGTGTCTAATATCTCTAATGCCTAGCTTGGTCATTTGGTTGCCTGGCCTTGGGTTGGCTAGGCCTTCGCTTGAGCTCACTCCAACGCCATTCCGACAACCATTCCAACAACCATAATGTTGTATTTTTTCAGTTATACAAACCTATATATTATCTCCTTATTTTGTGATTGTTGGCATTGACTATATAAATTTTTAATGGTGATTATTTGTTCCTTAATTATTACCCTTTTGTAAAATTGAAAATTAATCTTTGGTGTTAGATTAAAAATATCTTTCATTATTGGCAACAATAGTGATTAAAACCTCTGGCTACCTCTCAGCTAGTTTGCCTGAGAGATTAAGGGGAAAGACTTACGATAAGCGCGCGTGGGTTCGAACCCAATAGCCAGCAATATTGGTGTAAGTTTTGATTTCATCAATTTGTGGGATTCCTAAAGAGATAATTTTTTTCCTTTTATAAACTTAAAGATACTCAAACTTTTTTCTTTTCTTAAGAAAACAAAGATCCCAATGTACTAGTATGATTATCAAAATTAAATTTGGAGTAAATCCAAGCACAGAATATTACAAAAATTAAGTTGATTTAATATGGTGATTTAGTTTAGAATCAATTAAAAATTTTCTGAACTAAACTAAATTAAAAGTTATCTACCTTTGAATATACTATTACAAATACTAAGTTACTTCTCCATAAAATACTTTTTAATTAAGTATTTTGTATGCTCTTTATGTAGAATTTAAAAGTTAATAAGATCAAACTTCCACTCATAATTGTCGACACAAAGGAAGTTCTCTACACTCAAATATTGTCTAAAAATTCTTCTGATAAGGAAAATGAGTATCACCCCTTATTGTTTAGTGAAAATTGAAACTAATAAAAAATCTACTCATATTTTAAACCATGTCTAAATCCACTTTACTGTTGTAACATTATTAATTTTATAACACCATTATTTCATTTCTATTACTTATTCTATTATGACTATCACTTTTTGCTCAACTTTTTATTTGTTGATAATATTCTCCAACCATTTTTGGTTTGCCTTCAATATCCCATTTATGTTGTATTACAACAAAATGCTCTTTTACGAGCCAAATCATAAAATGATTCATAAGGTGTCCTGTACATACAGGATATATATCAACTTAAATTCATAAAATTTTTTCCAAAATAAAAAACTTAAATATACAACTAATACATTTGATATAAATAGCTGATTAGTTGGAAATTTATAACAAACTTTTTGGTTTAATGTATGTTTTAATGGGACATTATAGGGTTGTTGACAGATAAAAATCAATGAAATAGTTGAAATAAAATTAAAAAGTAAGTATAAATTAGTGGTAGAATACATTTTTCAATCCATGGCTCATCTCAATATATATGTTCACATTTTTTAAATTGATTGCTCATCTCAATATATATGTTGTAGGAACGATATCAGTGTTTGGCATGTAATTGTTATGACTCCTAAAATGAAATAACTACAGTAATAAAGCAATCATTAGAACTAGCTTCCTTATGGTGAATTTTCATATTATAATATGTAGAGTCGTTAGCATATGTTTTATGGATAATTTAATCCTTAACATATATATCTTTAACCAGACTAAGTTCTCTCCGAAATTATTTGCTTCATATGACATGCTTCTACCTGCAAGGTGAAATTGCAAAAGATTAAGAACCAAATTTGGATATATTGTTGCAATATAAATGATAAATAAGTTAAATTTGTAGTTAGTGATAATGTACGTTTATCTAAATAAAGCTTATAGTAAATCATAATTATAGATGATTGAAACACTATTGCATTAGCATATTAATTGAAATCAATTACCCTTTCATCAATGCTAGCTATTGCGTCCTTTACAACATAAGGACACATTTGGTGATTATTCTGTTGCAGGTTGTAGTATCCGGTAGTAAGATGATGATCCACATCTACTTTCTTGTAGTCTTAATTGTATGGATCATATATTACTATAATTGTTGTTTATACTGCAGTGGAGAAAGGAATCTTTTCGAATCAGAATTATCACCAATAACACAACAATAACAATAGCTGATAACTATTATTCTTTGATGAATATTATGATTAGATAAATAGTTAATACTATAATCAACAAAATATTAATATTATTCTAATATGTTTGTTATGAATAAATCCAACTCTTTCAAATTATGAAGAAAGTAATATCATTTTGGTTAAGGAATAAGACTTACCTCAAGGCTTAGCCAAGTGGTTTTCAAGAAATTTTCTTTAGTTTTACTTGCCTATCCGGTTCAAATCCTAAAGAGGTAGAGATGAAAGATCATTTTGGGTTTTGCTCACACCCCACCTTTAAGCGAAAATAAAGAAAAATAAATTTGATAAAATGATTAAATTATTAGCATTTTGTTTAAATGAAAATTTCCTTATTTCAACGGCCGCCTTTTATTAGTTAACAAAAACATATGCTTTATAGTTCAACTTAGTAGTTTAACTTGTGTTCTTCGAGTCATTTGAATAAATATTTAAATTACTTATTGGCTAATTAATTAAATTTAATAAGTTAATTTTATTATTATACTTTATATTAATGAGTTTTTTTATTTAAAGTTCAACGTAAACCCCTTTAATGCATCATTTAGTGCCAAATGTGCCTGAATCTAACACTTGTTAAGGAATATGTTAGGCAACAAGGGCACATACTTGATTAACAATTATCTAGATCTGCTTCAAAATAAAATATTTGTCTTTATGAGACGTCATGGGATATTGTCGAGTTTTAGTGTCTGAACAAATTAAGTACAACAACGCCATATTATAAAAGTGAATCATAACCAAAGAGCAAGATCAAGAACAAAAACGAATCACAACAGAATTTAGAACCACAAAACCAGCAATGTGGCAGTGACCAAGCTTAAACAATTGAAGGAAAAATTAGGATTCTTTTATTGATCAATTTGATTTGAAAACAAATCAAAGATTATAGATGATATTACATGATTCCAAAGAAACAAGAATCATCCAAAATCATCAAGAAATGAGAGATAAATTGATACAAAAGACCAGCTGCTGTGTATCAGTAGTATATACTAGAGTTTTGAAAAAAAATCTAGAAACAAACTAATAACCTTACAAGGAACAACCTTACAAGGATTTTTGCCACATTAGCAACATTAGCAACTTTTTTACAAAATGTTGCTAATGTGTATCAATCAACACTAAGACCAAAAAATATTCCTTAATTACATTTAGGTCGACAAACTAGAATGCATCATTTCTCACATATGTGATGTTTTAGAGACAAATGACTTATTCACTGTATGAGATAATAATATTTGACTTATCACTGAATAGAAAACATATATGTAACATTTCATATATAAGCGTCAGAGAGAAGCAGGGGAAAGGGACCTTGTCAAAATAAGTAAAAGTAAATAGAGGGCTAAAGTAAAAGAGAAAAAAAAAAGCCTTAAAATAATTGAGTTCTACAAATTGTGCTACTTTTGATGATACCCAAGACACGAGGAAGATGGGTATGAGCATAATGTGTTAACAAGTAATACCTTTGACTATTAGTGCAATTTGGTCACTTTATGTTATGAAGTAAAAAGTCAAATTAAATTTGTATAAAGTTAGGGCAATTAAACTTATAATAAGACTCGATATATCTATCGTTTTAAACTTTATTTTTTATCATATAAATTCACCAATATGTTCTTGCGATTTTTACTAATAACTTTTTTAGTAAGTATAAATAATCTTTAATAGCATTAATAAGGTGCCAACCCTTAGATTTGTCATTCTATTTTTCAAATAAATAGCAAATCTAAATTTCTTTAATCTCTTTGTATTTATACCATGTTAACAATAGACAAGATTTTGGTGCCCTAATAAGCTTGTATTGAACATAAGCTTGTATTGAACACCAAATCTTATTACATTAACAGCATAATGAATTATTAGTGTATGTATACTTATTTATTTTTAAAAGTATTATACTTTTTTCTTGTAATGAGACAATGGAGAAAGAAGTTGGCTCATTTGAGGTGATGATAACAATAAAATGTGAGTAAATGAGGTGATAATAAGGTAAAGTGTAGTATGGGAAGGCAACTATTGAATATTGGAGAATGCATGTTGAGTACTAAAAAATGTATATTTATAAAGGAGAAAATCATCATTTTTCACTTCAAATTCTACTAACTTCTTTATTTTTATGTATTCAAGTTTCTTGTGAATTTAATTATGCGTGTTTCATTATAATTAAGTATTTTACATATATTTAAGGGCATCATGGTCATTTCACAATAAACGAGATATCAGATGACAAAACAGACTGTAAATCTAAACTGAGAACGGTCCAAAACCTTAGGAGAAGTATAAAAGTAAAAATATCACTGTTTACATATACGGTACTGTTCACATGTACTGTATTGTTTATGGCACTGTTTATGACATTGTTCATATGTACTGTACAATGACTTGGCATTGATCGATGACGTGGCGTTGACTGATGATGTAGCACCGACCAATGACGTGGTAGCATTGATTAGAGGAATGATGTGGCATTGACTGATTATGTGGCATTGACTGATGACGTGGCTTGACTGATGAGGTGTCACAATCTTATTGGATAAAAATATTTATGCACTATTGATTGATGACGTGCCAGTATATTAGTGGATCAGAAAAAACGTGCATACGGTACATGCATATACACTGGATAATAGCCCTGATGATGTGTTCAAATCAATCAGAACTCGCCACGTGGCGCAATCTTGTGCATCCAAATTGTTTTAATCTAATAACCATGATTTACTCGTTATATCTATAAACAGAAGGTTCCCCTCCCTACTTTGACACCGCTGAGTTCATTTTTTAGCTCTATTTTATGAAATTCTTTCTTTATCTTATATTTTCTTTGTAATTTAGTAAAATTTCCTTTTTATCCCTAGTTCAAATATGAGTAGTTAATTTTCTTTTAAGCTTGGGTTGAAGGTAAAGTCTTAACATATTCCATGGGCTTAATTGATAAATTTATTTTATTTTTTCTTCTAATTTCTGTGGATGTTTTGACTTTTCATTGACAGATAGTAATAATACAATTATTACTATTTGGCACGATAAGCCTTTATCACCATATTAATTAGAGCATGGTTCATGAGAAGTGAATTTTTCCCTCATAATTTAATTGGTATTAATATGAAATATTGAGCTCTGGAGTATGTTGATGCAGATCCAGATACCTAAGTGCTTTATTATAATAGTTACATTTTTTAATATTCCCGCAATTTTAATTCAAAATTTAGGATAAATTTACCATAATTTAACTATTTACTTAGAAAATTAATTCAACACACAATTAAAATTCACTTCCTCGTGAGATCGACACTCGTCACATTAATTTATTCTACAATAGATTCGTACACTTGTGAGTTTAATAAAATTTACACAATAAGTTTTTGACACCGTTGCCGGGAGGTAAGTTATCTTAATTTGTTAAATTAATTTTTTTCTTGTATTTTTTGCCTTATAAAAAAATAATAATTCTATAATTTAAATTTTTGTAATTTAAATTTCTGTAATTTAATTTTATTATGTAATTTCTTTAAATTTCTGTACTTTAATTTTTGCTTTATTTTTCTTTGTAATTTTTTTATTTATCTTGTAATTTATTTTAATTTTAGTTAATCTATTTATTTTATTTTCTTTTTAGTGTTTGAGTGTATTTCCCTGGTAATTTTTTTCTTTCATTTCATCTTGTCAATTTATTTTAATTAATTCGTCGAATTAGTTTTTTTAAGTAATTTTTTTGTATTTTCTTTTAAAATTGTTATAAAAAAATTAAAATTAAAAATTAAAAAAAAGTGAATCGGCAATTCTTGTGAATTAATTTCTTTTCTTTTTCTCTTTTAAAATTATTAAAAAAATTAAAATTTTAAAATTAAAAAAGTGAATCTGTAATTTAATTTTAGTAATTTAAATTTCTTTAAATTTCAATAATTCAATTTCTTTGTAATTTCTTTAAGTTTCTATAATTTAATTTCTAAGTTATTTTTCTTCGTAATTTTTGTTTATTTTATTAATTTATTAATTCATAGAATTAATTTTAAGTAATTATTTTTTAGTTATTTTTTAAATTTTTTTCCTGTAATTTAATTTCTTTTCTTTTTCTCTTCTTTATATTTCTATAATTTAATTTTTTATTTTTTTCGTTGTAATTTATCTTGTTATTTGATTTTTAGTTAATCTATTTCTTTTATTTTCTTTTTAGCACTTGAGTGTATATTCATGATAAGATTGTAACAACGTGATAAGGTTAGTATCGTAATTTCTCTTTCCTCTTTATTTTTATTAATTTTATTCTCATTTTCTTTTATTTTGCATACTTTACATGCATGGTCAAATGTCATAATTATCTAATCTTGAGCCTATAGACTTATAACTGAATTTTTATTTAATTCTTTCTTTTATTCAATTCTTGCTTACACCTATTCTCAAGTAAGTTACGCTTCTGATGATCTGGATGAGGTTTTGTACAATTATTCACACTGTTTTTTCACATTAAGCAATTGAAATTAATGATCCACAGAATGGTGTCACCTTTAAAGTTAATAGTCAAAGATTAAAGTCATATTTCGAGTACCAAGCACATGAAAAAGACACATAAATAAATTTGCATAACCCATCAATTTTGAATTGAAATTTTTTAGTGATGTAATTTTTCTTTTCTATTTTTCTTGAGATTATTTTAATTATTTTTATATTAGTGTTTTTTTATTTATTAAGTTTTCTATTATCATTTTTCCTAATGAATGTCTCAACTAAAAAGCGTTTCTTCAATATTCTTAGATAATTTCGACGTATTCAATCTTATCTCAGAAGCCAAATATAATTTTATAAAACACATCGTATCTAAAAGTTACAACCACCAGAGTTAGTTTCCCATGTTGAGAATTTAGAAGGACAACTTAGAGAAATTAAGAAAGGCATCTACAACATCCAATTAAAGTTTGAGGTAAATTCAATAAAAGGACGATGGTAAGTTAATTTTTTTGTGTTATTTTTTTATTTTCCTTTACATGTATTGTGTTTTACTAGATTTTTTTTCTTTCTTTGGTGTGTTATCATTTTTCACCCCGGTTAAGTGGCAGATAATGGTACTCCATGACAATCAATGTCGGTTACTTCAGTTTTCTATAATAACTAATATTTTGAGTTAAAGGTATGGATAGAGACAAGATTTTAGCAAAATTTCACAAGTGATTTCTTTCACTTCCTGAAAATGCTCTCCTCACCATTTATAAAGTTCGGTCCAAACGCATACGATTACTTATAAAAAATTATATCCTTACTGACATCCGATAGATAATTAAAGTTAAAGTGTGGTTGGCAGGTGAGTTGCCTCTTACATTTATTACATACATGCCTGGTTGTGGTAAAGGAAATTATTCAAGAAAACAGAGAGCCCGAAAGGTCTCTAATATTTGTCATAAGTGTGCCAGAATGAGATACGATAAAAAGCAATGTTCTTTAGGAATGCTGTCTGATAACAGGAAAGATAAGATTCAATTCATTAGGGATGACTTGAATAAAGAGTCATTGGATGATATCTGTTGTGCAAATTTTATTGAACTCGCAAGCGAACGAATCTATTGTAAAATATATTAACGGTGACGAGTGTCGATCCCACAAGGAGGTTGATATTAATTATGTATAGAATTAATTTTTTAAGTGAGCAATTAAATTATGGTAAATTTATCATAAATTTTGAATTAAAATGGCGGGAATGAATAAAAATATAACAGTAATAATAAAACACTTGGGTATCTGAATCTGCATCAACATACTTCATGGGCTAAATATTCCATATTAATGCCAATTAAATCATAAGAGAGGATTCCACACCTCATGAACCACGCTCAAATAAATATGGTGCTAAGGGCTTATCATACCAAATAATAATAATCTTGTACTAGGGCGTCGGCTTAATCAGGGTGGTACTAGACAATACTATTATTATTTATCGACGAAAAGTCAAAACAACCATAAATATTAGAGGGGGAGAAAAAGTAAATTTACCAAATTAAGCCCATGGGATATGTTGAGACTTCACCTTCAACTCAAACTTAAAAGAAAATTAGCTACTCATTTTTTAACTAGGGGCAAAATGAGAATTTATTAAAATACATAGAAAATACAAGACGAAGAAGGAATTACAAAAATCTAAGCTTAGAAATGAATTCAGGGATATCAAATTAGGGGGGAGAGCCTCTTTTTTATAGATACATTGAGTGAATCGTGACCATCGGATTAAAACAGTTCAGACGTTCAGGATTGCACTACGTCATCAGTCAATAGCCAACGTTTGAACAGTAATACGGTTTTGGCTGCAATTTGCACAGTAATACTATTTACACAATAACGCAGTTTGAATAGTAAATAATCTCATGTATATGCACGTATCGTACACACGATTTTTGCTCCACTGAGATGCTGTCACGTCATCGATCCACAGTACATAAGAAATTTAGCCCAATAAGATCGTGACACATCATCAGTCAATGCCACATTATCGGTCAATGTCACATAAGCAGTCAATACCACATAATTTGTCCAATCAAATACTACCCTGTCACAGGTAGATGCCACGTCATCAGTCAATGCCATATTATCAGTCCGTATATATGAACAGTGTCATAAACAGTACTATAAACAGTATCATATGTATGAACAGTATCATGAATAGTACTATATGTATGAACAGTATCATGAATAGTACTATATGTATAAACAGTATCATGAATAGTACTATATGTATGAACAGTACCGTATATGTGAACAATGACATTTTTCCTTTTATCCTTCTCCTAAAGTTTTCGACCGTCCTGAGTCTAAATATGACGTTTGTTTTGCTGTTTGATCACTCGTTTATTGTGAAACAATCGTGATGTCCCTAAAATACATAAAATAGATAATTATAATAAAACACACATAATTAAACAATAAAATACTTAAATAAATAAAAGTAGCAATGTTAGTGAGACTTGAAGTGTAAAATGATGATTTTCTCCTTTATAAATATACACTTTCTAACACTCAACAATATCTTTTTGTCTCCTGAAACGCATCTCAGTAGATATGTTCAAAATACAATACTCCAATTATAGCTATTATTACAGAAAGATTATGCAAACTATAGTCTCGAGAATTTGACTATAAAAGACTCTGTTTACTAGTTTGTAAGAAAATTAGATGAGAAGCCTATCCTCGACCCATAAAGGGCATTCAAGTCCTTTCTGAATGTAAAATCAGAGGAAGATATGAGCCAAAGTCACAACTACTTGTAAATATCCTTTTATTTCAATATTATTTTATTTCACTATTGTTTGATTACTTACATGTTTATCTTTAACAATTTTATGCTATCATTATTTGCTTTATCTTTTTACTATTTTCTTTTTTACTCTCGAGCCATGTGCGTCACGATTTATTTGACATAGACATGCTACCTCATTTACAGCTGTGAACCATTATCACCAAGATCCTTAAATATGATTTTTTTTGTTAAGGCACTAATAAATTATTTTTAAAAAGTATCCAATGGCAGTTACTCCCAACAACCAAATCAAGAACATTTGTGTACTCTCTAGATTTAACTATAGAAAATATAAAGAATTTATTGAGGCAGTCGTAGATCTTGGTCGAAACATACCAGCCAGAAAATTACACTTGGTTTATAGAGGAGGTGATCAAGGGTTATCAAAACTAGTTTCAGAAGCTGCTTATACCAGAGAGAGCCAAGTGTTAGGCATCATCCCAATAATCCTGAAACCTTTTAGCTGTTTGTCTGACTCATCAACAAGAGAAGAGTTAGTCATTTCAGGTATGTAAAAGAGAATAACTAAAATGCTGAATCATACTAATGTCTTTATTTTTTTACCAGGAGATCTTACAACTCTAAAGGAACTAATGACATTTACATCTTGGTCCCATCTGATTATTCATCATAAACTCATTAGTTTGTTAAATGTCAATAACTTTTATGATGGCTTTGTCACATTTCTTAACCATGTAATAAAAAACTATTTCATTCCTTTCACAGTGAAACAAATTTTTATTTGTGCTCACACTGCTAATGAGCTACTTAATCTATTACAGGCTAATAGACCAAAGCCACATCCTGAGACCTTAATTTTGGGGTGGCCCACTAATGATGGTAGCAGTAGCTGCAGTAAGAAATGCAAATTAGATTTAACTCTCTATTTGTAAATATTTTCTTCTATGTTGCAGCACCTAGGTGATATCTTCTAATCTCTACTTTTTTCCTTTAAAACATTAAGGACAATGTTTTGTTCTGGTCGAGAAGAGAGAATAGTTAATAATTATGGAATGTCTTAATCTTTGTTAAGTTTTTACTAATTTTTATTATAGGAACTAACTGTGGTTAACTTTTTACGTCGAAGATGGTTAACAGTTTACTATTTGATACACGATATATAAATTTCTTTTTAGTCAACCTTCTAAAAAAAGAAAAAAAAAGAAAAAAATTTTGTATGTTGCTACATCTAAAAGTTTATCTAATTAATATATATGGAAGATTAGTTAGTACCCTAAAAGACAATAGAAAGACCATTTTTGACCCATTTGAGCCTTTCTAACCATTCCTTTTGTGAAACATCCTTAGTTAACTCTTTTGAGCCTTTAAGAGAAAAAATTATGATCTTTTTCTTTGTTAACTTATCATCTCGACCCAACTCCAATATGAAATATTACTCAATGTCGTACAAATTTCATAACTCATTCATGTTTGAGAAAAATATAAATAATTAGTTTGTTCAATAAAATTGTGCCTTAGTAAAAAAAAAGAAAAAAATTTAAAATTTATAAATTAGTTTAAAAAAAGAGAAATGTATTCTGTAATCCTTAAAAAAAAACTCTTTTTTTTTCTCAAACATGTATTTTATTTTTTTCCCTATTTTTTCATCTTTGTTCGCCATGTCCCTAGCCTACGTTAAGTCCTAATAAAAGTCCTTCTTAATTTTAGGGAACTATAGTTTGAAGTAGAAACTAGTTACATGGGTTATAAAGATATAGTGATGCATAATCATAATAATAATAATAATAATAATAAAAGAAAAAAAGATAAAAATATAAATAAATATATTGGTCTGACTCACATTTTTACTTGAGATCATATTATTTCTAAGTTGTGGGCACATTTATTTTATCTTAGTGAGATTATGTAATATTACTTTAATATTTTCTCTCAATCTACCATTCATGAGAGTGACTATTATTATTGGGTTTAATTTCTTTGTGAGAGTATCACTGCCAGTGAGATTTTGGAATATTAACATATCATTCTTGAAAGCAGCTTGATTACAATAGTTGTGACAAAGTCTACTAGATTGATTCATGTGGATGGTTGATTTGAAAATAATATTTCTTAAAGACTGGAGATAATGCTTATACTTTTATTTGATTTACATCATAAAGTTTAATCAAATAAACATGATAGTTAAAAAAAAAAAAGGTTTTGGGTTTGAATTTGATTTCGCTTAATTTGCTAGGGACTAGCAATAAGTTGGTTGGAAAGTGTGTTGAGTACTAGAAAATGTATATTTATAAAAGAGAAAATCATCATTTTTCATTTCAAGTTCTACTAACTTCTTTATTTTTATGTATTTAAGTTTCTTGTGAATTTAATTATGCGTGTTTCATTATAATAAAGTATTTTACGTATTTTAAGGGCATCATGGTCATTTCACAATAAATAAGATATCAGATGACAAAACGAACGGTAAATCTGATCTCAGAGTAATCAAAAACTTTAAGAGGAGTATAAAATTAAAAACGTCACTGTTCACATTATGATACTATTCATTTATACATTACTGTTCATGACACTATCATAGATACTGTACAATAACGTTACATGAACTGATGATGTAACATTGATCGATGATGTGGTACCGACCAATGACGTGGCAATATTTGATTGGAGAAATGATATGGTATTGACTGATTATGTGGCATTGACTGATGATGTGGCTTGACTGATGAGGTGTCACAATCTTATTGGTTAAAAATATTTATGCACTATTGATTGATGATGTGCCAGTATATTAGTGGATCAGAAAAAACGTGCATACGATACATGCATATACACTGGATAATAGCCCTGATGATGTGTTCAAATCAATCAGAACTCGCCACGTGGCGCAATCTTGTGCATCCAAATTGTTTTAATCCAATAACTATGATTTACTCGTTATATCTATAAAAAGAGGGCTCCCCTCCCTACTTTGACACCCCTGAGTTCATTTTTTAGCTCCATTTTATGAAATTCTTTCTCTATCTTATATTTTCTTTGTATTTTAGTAAAATTTCCTTTTTATCCCTAGTTCAAATATGAGTAGTTAATTTTCTTTTAAACTTGGGTTGTAGGTAAGGTCTTAACATGTTCCATGGGCTTAATTGATAAATTTATTTTATTTTTTCCTCTAATTTCTGTGGATGTTTTGACTTTTCGTTGATAGATAGTAATAATACAGTTATTACTATTTGGCACGATAAGCCTTTAGCACTATATTAATTAGAGCATGGTTCATGAGAAGTAAATTTTTCCCTCATGATTTAATTGGTATTAATATGGAATATTGAACTCTGGAGTATGTTGATGCAGATCCAGATACCCAAGTGCTTTATTATAATAGTTACATTTTTAAATATTCCTGCCATTTTAATTCAAAATTTAGGATAAATTTACCATAATTTAACTACTTACTTAGAAAATTAATTCAACACACAATTAAAATTCACTTCCTCGTGGGATCAACACTTGTCATCATTAATTTATTCTATAATAGATTCGTGCACTTACGAGTTCAATAAAATTTGTACAATAATGCATATTTATAAAGGATAAAATTATCATTTCATGCTCCAAGTCTTTACAACACTCCTATTTTTATTTGTTTAAATCTTTTAAGCTTTTGTTATGTGTGTTTTATTATAATTATGTATTTTTTTATTTTAGGCATATTTTGGTTATTTCACAACTAATGATAAGTCAGACAGTAAAACAAATGGCATTTTTGAACTCACGACAGTCGAAAATCTTAAGAGGAGCATAAAAGGTTATCTAATACTATTCATTTATACGGCACCATTCAAAAGTTAGCACTATTCATATATACGATACAATGATGTGACATTGATTGATGACATGATAGCATTCTATTGGACTAATAATGTGGAATTAACTGATTATATGGTGTTAACTGATAAAGTAGCATTGAACGATGACATGACAGAATGTTATTGGGCTAAAACACTGATATGGCATTGACCCATGATGTAACAATATCTTATTGATAGAAATGTTGATGTAGTGTTGATTGATGTTCTAACTAATCAAAATTTCTTACATAGAGTAATTCTGAGTGTTAACTTTGATACTAAAAGCCAAAGAATACACAATGTTGTCTTTGATATTAGCCGGTATTTTAGAAAAATGGTTATGATATGCATAAATTAAAATACAAAGTGAAGGTTGGTTAGTTAGCATCCTTCTTTTATTGGATAAGAGAGGCAAAAAAAAGTAAAATAAGTATTTCTACAATTATTCGAAGAACCACATCCATGTGGAATAACCAATTTGCCTTTATAAATGAGCATAGATCATCATAAAGAGGAAGATTACCAATGGTCAGTTGCCCGGTCATTCCTAATCTTAGCACCATGCACAATAACTTTTCATCAGAAATCAGGAGAGCAATTAAAGGCTTAAATGTTATCTTTTCGAGATTATATTCCACTTCTGTATTGTAAATTATCTTCATATATTTGATGGCATAAATTTTTTTGCAAGTTAACTTTCAACCCAAATGCCATAAAAAAGAAATAAGAAAATGTTTCTGATTAGTATATAAAACAATTGAATGAAATGACTACAAAATTAATGGTTGTGCTTCACAAAATAATTTCTGGGACTTCAACATTATTACTTATACTGGCTAGGTGCTTAAATTTAATATTATTAATATCAGTACATGTGTACAATGAACTTAAATATGTCATTCTATACTTAAAAATTAAAAAAAAATCAAATTATTAAATAACTTATCAATTAAGAACACAACAATATAGCAATAGAAAGAAAGAAAGCAAATTAGAGATATAATGAGTATAGAAAGGAATTTTATTCAATCTCAAGTGTGTACAAATTAGGAGTAAAAATCTCTTTTTATAGTGATACAATCATAAAGTAGTAAGTAATACACTACAATTATAAGAGACAACAATTCTCAAATTATGGAGATAATGATAGTTAGAAGAGATGAAGAGTTGTTTAATGGAGAGATAAAGAGTTACTTTTATGAAAACCACACAATTATAATTATTTCATAACACAATTTTTTTCATTTCATTGTATTTAAGTTTTGATATTATTGTATAAGGATTCAGTGCTTAAATTAGTTTATACTAAACACTAAATCTTGGTAGATTAGTAACATAATGAATTTTTAATGGACATCACTTATTAATTTTTGTAAGTAAACATATACTTCAAATATTTAATGTGGCATTAGGGAGAGAAGTTGGCATATTTACATTGATAATAATAATATAAAAAGAGTATGGGAAAGTGATGATGATGATAACAGAAGCAGAGGGAGGGGACCTTGTCAAAATAAATAAATCAAAATTCAGGGCTTGCATATAAGAGAAAGAAAAGCAGAGAACAACCTTAAAAATATTAAGTTTAAAAACCCTCATATCATTGGCTTTCATTCTAGAAACCAAAGGTCATAGTGTTGGCTTTGATGTTAGTTAGCATTTGGAAAAAATGCTTATAATAGATGTAAATTAAAATATAACATGAAGGTTAGTGACTTAGTGTCTCACTTCTATTGGATCAAAGAAATACAAAATACAAAATAACTATGCTGAGGGCTTTCAAAAATTGTTGGGAGGAGTGCCATTCAAGTATAATAACTATTTTGGCTTCGTGAATGTAATAGATCATCGCAGAGATATAGATTACTTAGGCTAAAGGAAACTATCCTTACTAATCCAACACAACAACTTTTGATGAAACATTTATGGAGCAAATGATGCCTACTATGTGATCTATTAGAGGTTACATTCGATTCTTCAATAGTGAATCATCTTTATATATGCCAAGATAAATTTTTTTGCAAGTTAGCTTTCAACCAAGATGCCAAGAAAAAATTAACAAAATATTTTTTTTTATTAGTGTATAAAACATTCGAATGAAATGACTACAAAATTAATGGTTCAGCTTCACAAAATCATTTTTAGGACTTCAACATTGCTGCCTATACTAGCTATACACTTAAATTTAAAAGTATTAATATGATAGGCATGTACAATGAACTTAAATTTGTCATTTCATACTTTAAATTAAAAAAATCCTAAATTTCTTTCATTTCCTTTATTTAAATTATGCTAATTATATAAAGGTTTAGTGCTTAAATTGGCTTATATTGAGCATTAAATATTGGCACATTAACAACTTAAATTTTTAGTGGACGTTACTTATTTATTTTTGCAAGTAAATGTATACCTCTTTTATTTAATATTGATTAGAGAGAGAAATAGACACTTGTGAAGTGATAATAATAGTATGGAAGAAGTAGAGGAAGGTGATGATAACAGTAACAAAATTAGGGAGAGGCAACCTTGTCAAAAGAAATAAATCAAAGTTAAGGGCTTCTGTATGAGAGAAAGAACAGGAGAGAAAAACCTTAAAAAAATATCAAGTTTAAAAACCCTCATATTGCTGGCTTTGATACTGGAAGCCAAAGAACACAAAGTGCTAGCTTTGATGTTAATCAGGATTTAGAAAAAAGTAATTATGATATCCATAAATTAAAATATAATGTGAAGATTGGTTAGTTAGTTTCTACTTTTATTGGATAAGAGAAATAGAAAATGTAAAATAAGTATGCTAAGGGCTTTCTAAAGTTGTTGAGAGAAACATCATCCATGTAGAATAACCATTTTAGCTTCATCAATATGCGTCAATTATTGCAAAGAGATAGATTATGTTGGCTTAGGGGTCTTATTATTTCTAATTCTATAACAATAGCTTTTGATGAGCAAATGGTGCATGCATTGTTGTCTATTGGATATTATATTTGATTTCTCAATAGTAAATCATATTTAGGTATATGTCAACATATATTTTTTTGCAGGTTAACTTTCAACCCAGATTCTAAAAGAGAAATAAGAAAATATTTTTTATTAATGTATAAAACAATTGAACAAACTGACTACAAAATTATGATTATGCCTACAAAATCATTTCTAAGACTTCAACGTTGCTACCTATCTAGATAGGAACTTAAATTTAATGGTATTAATATGGATTAATGTGTACAATAAAATTAAATTTATCATTCTATACTTTAAATAAAAAAATAAGCATATATTTTTTTCATTTCTTTGTATTTAAATTATTTTAATATTGTATAAATGTTTAATGCTTGAATGGACTTAGATTGAGCATAAGCCTTGGAAAATTAACAATATGATAAATTTTTAGTGGGCGTTCACTTATTTATTTTTGTAAGTAAATGTATATCTTGTTCATTTAATGTGGCATTGAAGAGAGAAATTGGAGCATTTGAGGTGATAATAACATTATGGAAGAAGAAATTGGTAAAAGGAGAAAAGGGAGGTGACCTTATAAAAAATAAGAAAATCAAAATTGAGGGCTTACATATGAGGAAAAGAAAAAAGAAGAGAAAAAGACTTTAAAAAAATATTGATTTTAAAAATCCTCATATCATTGGCTTTGTTAATGGAATTGTGAGAACGCATGGCAATGGCTTTGATGCTAACTAGGATTTGGTAAAAATATGTATGATATGCATAAATTAAAATATAAATTGAAAGGTTGGTCAATTAGGGTTTCTCTTTTATTAGAGAAAGGAGATAGAAAATGTAAAATGAATTTTAAGATTTTTAAGGGTTTCTTAAAATTATTGGAGGTATTATCCATGTAGAGGAACCATTTTATCTTCATGAATGAGCATGAATCATCTCATAAAGGTAAGTTACTTAGCCTTAGAGGTCACATCATTCTTAATTCTAGCACAACAACTTTTCATTAGACATTTAAGAAGTAAATGTGAGGTACAATCTTCTTACTCAGATATAACATAATTAACCTTAAGTTAACAAGTTCTATTAAGCATTTATAATAATAATAATAATAATAATAATAATAATAAAGTATAATAATATAATAACGTAATAATAAAATAGTGAAACATAATAATTAAAAATAATTATGACATAAGTAATGATGTAACAAGAAATGTTGTAAAGATATTAGAAATTCTAAGAAATTAGTTAAATATTTATGAAGAGATAAATCTCCACCATTAATTAAGTGCTAGGTGACAAAATCTTAGCATTCTAGAAATTACTAAGATATTTAGGGAGAAATAAATCTCCACCATTAATCAAATGATATGGTGAAAAAATCTTAATCACTTATAAACCTTAGAAAATCCTATAAGTATCCCCTAACCCTTTCATTTTTCATAATCTCTAGAAATCTCATCTTTTTCTATTCTAAATCAAAGCATCATTAGTAGAGAAATTCTCAAGTTAAGAAGGAAGATTTAGAGGAATTAAGAAAAACAGGTAAGTAACACTTTACTTCAACTGTAATGTAAGGATAATATGTTAAAATTAACTTCGAATAATAATTTTCTTATGTTAGGTTTAGTTTTAAATAATCTCTTAACTTATAATGATTATTATGGTACAATTAGTTATTATTTAATCCCCATATGACTAGCTATGCTGCCTATATCATGATATCACCTTAATCATCCTCATATGACCAACTATGCCGCTTAAGATGTGATGCATACTATTTACTTGATTAGATAATTGACTATGCTGCCTAATATATAATACTTTTATTTTATCATGTCATGGTTGGCACTGTCGCCTTTATCATAATTCTATTTCTTTAATTTCTGTATCAATGACGTTGCCACCTATGTTAGATATTATTGTCTTAAATTAGTTTAGTGTTTTACTTTATTATATATCTAGAAAATTTACATACTATGACATAAGTTGCATTAAACTCATGCATTTCGTGGATGATTTAATAAAGAGGTATTTTAATGAATTTTTTTTAAAAAAAGGTTGTTGTACTACTAGGTAGTAAGAGTTCATAAAGATGGCAAGCTCTCTAAGTTAAAAAAAGAAGATCCTTTGGGGATGACGATACGTAACACCCAACGGATCAATTAATTAAGCTCAAGGGTATGTCGTGGAATGCTAGCCTTGTAGTACAACAAACCTAAGGCCCTAACACAGTTCTTTACTTTTTACGTTGCATTTAAAAGATTTAGCTCTCATTTCATCAAGTCAGTCATGTACATAGTAGGTAATATACGTATCAAGTATTTACTTACTAGGCATCAGCTCATATAGTCCTTACATTGTAGGATCTGATGAGTAAGAAAAGCTGACACCAAGTCCGAACCAAGGCAAAGTACGTATGGACATAATAGACCTTGGGTTACACAACGGGCTCAACAGTGTTCCTATCTAAGCATAAATACAATAAGCTTGTTTATGGAGTTGGTTTGTAATATGTTACTAAGAGATCCTTGACTTTTTTAACTAAGTTTTTGTGTAATAAATCTTTTATATAGGTTTTAAGTAACAAATTTTTATGTTCTATATTTATAAAACGCTTATTTTGAAATTTATTTCTATAAGTGCTTAATGTTTCACTTATTTTAACTACTTTAATTACAACTGTAAAAATAGAGTGTTACAGTAAATGAAGGTTATAATGTTGTCTATTTGAGATCACACTCAATTCCTCAACGATAAATCATCTTCATATATATGCTAACATAGATTTTTTTGCAAGTTAACTTTCAAACTAGATGCCACCAAAAAGAAATAAGAAAATATTTCTAATTAGTGTATAAAACAATCAAATGAAGTGACTGTAAAATTAATGGTTGTGCATCACAAAATCATATCTGAAACTATAACATTCCTACTGATATTAGCTAAAGCACTTGAATTTAATAGTATTAATATTGATAGATGTGCAAAACAAACTTAAATTTTTCATTCTATACTTTAAATCAACAACAAATCTAAATTTTTCATTTCATTGTATTTAAATTATGTTAATGTTGTATAAGAGATCAATATGCAAATAAGCTTATATTGAGTATCGAAGGTTGGAACTTTACGAACATAACAAATTTTTAGTGCACGAGCATTTATTTTTAGAAGTGCATTTATGTTCATTCATTTAATGTGGCAGGGTTGGGTTGACCAGAACTAAATTGAAATTGACCCCAAACTAAAGCGAGCCTAAAGTATTATTCGATTTTAGTTCAATTTAGTTTCATAATTTGATTGGTTCGTAATTTGATTTGGGTTAACCTAAACCAAATAGCAAAATTGATTAGGTTAAACATATAAATAAAATAATAATAAATAAATATAATTGAAATAATGGTTATGCAACTCAAGAGAGGAGTAAATTGGGTTTTTAAAATTTAATTTAAACAAAACACACGACAATTCAATATATTACTTTAATGAAATAAAAATAATAAATTTAATAAAACACAATAATAAAAGAGTAAGAAGAGAAAGAAACACAATAATTTTTACATAGTTCGGCAATTCTTACCTATGTGCACACCTCCAAGGTAACCAAACTCGAAGATTTTACTCACCAAACCTGATAAGCTTCAATTTCTTTACAATTAACTTCTAAATTACATGAAGATTACAATAAAAAAAAAACTCCCTTTAAGAGTAGATGTACAATTTATAGCACAATGATGATTTAATATGTAAAGATTTGTGAGATTTTAAAATTAATTGATGGGTATTTCAGTTGTGGGCAATTTAACTAAGACTCAAAGAGCTGGAGTCTATAATCAAGATTTAAATTTTGAATAGAAATAGGTAAAAATGGTTAAATTTTCTAATTGCATGGACACTTTTCTCACTTTAATCTATAAAATTAATTATTTTAACTATAATTAAGGTCAGTGGATTCTTTAGTTATTCCGTTATTTTGTAAATTTTACAGATTACTTATTTTGCATTAATCTTTAACGCTAACCATATAATGGTGGAATTTTAGCACATTGAATTGTTTGGCTCTTTAAAGAATGAGATGGTACCCTAATAACCCAGATTATTAATCGAAACCATATTGTACACTAAAATAAATAACCCAAACATGAACCAAAATTGAAACCAAACCATATTGAACTAAAGTAATTTTTCAACTCATTTAGGTTGAATTGTTAAACTAGAGTGGTTTGTAAACTAAACCAAAACTAAAACGCCCACCTCTAGCATTATGGATAGAAGTTAGCACAACTAAGGCGATAATAGCAGTATGAAAAGCATAGGGGAATGTGATGATAATGGTAAAAGGAATTAGGCGAGAGGTGATTTTGTCAAGATCAGTAAATCAAAGTTGAGGACTTATGTATATGGAAAAAAAAAAAAAAGGAAAAGCCTTGGAAAATATCGTGTTTAAAAACCCTCATGTTGTTGTCTTTGATAATGGAAGCCAGAAAACACATAGTGCTAGTTTTGATGTTAACCAAAATTTACGGAAAATGCTTACAATATGCATAACTTAAAATATAATGCGAAAGTTGGTTCATTAGTATCTCTCTTTTATTGGTAAGAGTAATATAAAATATGAAGTGAATTTTAAGATGTTAAGTGTTTTGATAAAATTGGTAGGAGAAGAACAATATAAGTGGAAGAACCATTTTGCCTTTATGAACAAGTGTGAATCATCGCAAAGAGGTTGATTGCTTAGGTTTAAGGGTCTCATTCCTAATTCTAGCAAACCAACTTTTAATTAGACATTTAGAGTGCACATGATGGCCATAGTTTTATTTGTTTGAGATTACATTCAATTCATTAATGGTAAATCATTTTTTTATATATGCCAGCATGAAATTTTTTTCCAAGTTTACTTTTAACCTAGATGCCATGAAAAAGAAATGAGAAAACATTTCTTATTAGTGTAAAAAAAAACAATCTAATGAAGTGACTGCAAAAATAATAGTTATGTGACAAAATTATTTTCGAACTTCAACATTACTACTAATACTAACTTGGAACTTTAATTTAATAGTATTAACATAGGTAGATGTGTGCAATGATCTTAAATTTGTATTGTATAGTTCAAGTAAAAAATAAACCTACATACATACATACATATACATATAAATTAAAATGAAATATAATAAGAAAATTTGGCTAGTCAGTGTCTTTTTTTTTTGTGTGAAGAGAGACCAAAAATGTAAAATAAATTTCAAGGATGTTAGGTTTTTCCAAAATTGTAAATAGAAGTATTATCATCCAGAATAATCATTTTACCTGAGCATAAACCATCGCAGAATGGTAGACTGCTTAAGTAGGGTGTTGTTGTTCCTAATTCTAACACACTTTTCTATGAAACATTTAGAAAACATATGATGGTTGTACTTTTCATTTATTGGAGATTGCTTGTAATTCCTTAGTGCTGATTCATCTTTATTTTTATGTCTAAATGGATTTTCTCTCCAATTTAACATTCAATTTAGATGCCACAAAAAAGAAATAAAAAATATTATATAAAATAACTTATTAAAATGAACGTAATTTAAAGATGGTATATCACAAAATATTTTCTCAAACTTCAACATTGCTACTCATACTAGCAAAGTGCCTAAATTTAATATTGTTCATACGGTGTCAATCTTAGATCTATCATTCTAGTCTTCAAATCAATAATAACCTTAAATTTCTTCAATCTCTTTGTGTTTACATTATGTTAAAAATAAACAAGAATTCAATGCTTAGTTGAACTTATATTGAGCACCAAATCTTGGTACATTAACAACATAAGAATTTGTTAGTGAACATTTACTTATTTATTTTTAAAGGTACACATATTTTTCATTCATTTAATGAGGCAGTTAGGAGAGGAGTTGGCTTGCCTGAGGTGATGATATGGTATAAACTGAGTAGGGGAGGGTGATGATAAGAATAAAGGTAGTAGGAGGAGGCAATTTTATCCAAATAAGAAAAACTAAGCTAAGGCTTAAAGTATGAGAGAAAGAATACGAGACAAAAATCGTAGAAAATATCATGTTTCAAAACCATCATATCATTGCCTTTGATAATAGAAACCAAAGCTTAGGTTATGCTAGCTTTAATGTTAGCTAAGATTTAGGGAAGATGCATTATATATAGATGTGGCTAATTACTTTTAAAAAATTAAAATGAAATGTAATGTGAAAGGTTGAGCAGTTAGTGTCTCTTTTTTATTCAAGAATGTTCAAGGTTTCCTAAAATTATAAGAAGTACCATCCATGAAGGATAATTATTTTATCTTCGACTACTTAACTTTAGGGGTATTGCCATTTCTAATTCTAACACAAAACTTTTTGTGTAATATTTGGAGAGTACATAATGGCTGCAATTCTATCTATTAAAGTTTACTTGTGATTCCTTAGAGCTAATTCATTTTTATGTTTATGTTTGCATGGATTTTTCCTCCAATTTAACATTCAACATAGATGCCACCAAAAAAAAAATTATATAAAACAACAGATTGAAGTGACTATAAATTAAGGTTAGTGTATCACATAATGGTTTCTCAGACTTCAACATTGTTACTTATACCAGCAAGGCCCTTGAATTTAATATCATTACTACGGTGCCAATCTTAGATTTATCATTCTATACTTCAAATCCATAATAAACATACATTTCTTTAATCTCGATATATTTACACTATGTTAAGGGTAAATAAGGATTCAGTATTTAGGTGAGTTTATATTGAGCATTGAATCTAAAAGTATACGTATATTTTATTCATTTAATTGAGGTAGTGGGAAAGGAGTTGGCTCACCTAAGGTGATGATAATAATAAGGAGGGAACAACGAAGGCGGTGATAAGGGTAAAGGGGGCAAGGAGAGATGACCTTGCCAAAATAAACAAAATTAATTTAAGGATATAAGTAAGAGAGAAAAAAGAGGACACAATAGCCATGAAAAATATTTAATCCCAAAGCCTTCATATCATTAGTTGTGACAATGAAAGCCAAAGCAAAGATTGTGCTGACTTTGATTTTAGCCAAGAGTCAAAGCACATATTGTGCTTGTTTTGATGTTATTCAAGACTAGGGGAAAATGGATACAAATGTAATATGTGAACAAGTAATACTTGACTATTTGTGCAAATTAGTCATTTTTATGTTATAAAGTAATAAGTCAAATTAAATTTATACAAAATTAGGGTTATTTAAACTCATAATAATATTCATCATTTAAAAATTTATCTTTTATCATATACCTTCACTTATCTTTTACCAAGTCCCTATTTTTAGTAAGTTTAAATAAGGTTCATTCTATTCTTTAAGTCAAGAAAGTCATCATTCATAAACTTAAATTTCTTTAATTTTTTTTTGTATTTGCACTAAGTTAATGATGGACAAGGATTTGGTGCTCATATGAGCTTTTATTAAGCATCAAATATTTACACATTAACAATATAATGAATCAATGGTGTACATGTACTTATTTATTTTAAAATAAGTTTCTATTTTATTCATGCAAAGAGGTAGTGCGTAGAAGAGCTAGCTCATTTAAGTGATGACAATAGTAAAAAGAGTAAGGTGTGATGGGATAAGTAAAGGAAAGTTGAACTGAATCCATGTAATTGGACTAATGCTGATTCATACTTCTGGGAGTTTGATTACCATGTAGTCAATACATTCTAAGCTAATTATGCAATATGATCTTAAGTCACAATGTTTTAAGATTGTTTGTGAAGTGGGATTCTCTTCTTGTACTTGAATCATCAAAATTGTTTCAAGTTGTTTTGCAATTTCAAGTTGTTTTGCAATCTATGATCATTTGACAAAATAGCTATTAAAAAAAATAATAATAATAATAATTTTACTCTTTACATAAATTAATTAAAAAATAAAAAAAATTAAGAACTAAGAATACAACTACATGTGCCAACTGAACTGTTAGCATTGTTTTTAGCATGTTTCAACAGTATAGATATATACAATGGGAGTTATCTTTTACCTTCAGTGCCCGATAGTGGAGTTATAATTAACTTTAGAAATGATATAAAGAAAAAAGAAAAATCGTATGCTATATTAATATCATTACTCTAATCTAAACTTTTGATAAGTGATTATTTTGAGAAAAATAAAAAAGTGTGATATAAAAATAACAATAAAATCGTGCTTTGTTATAATATTAATTTTTACTTAACACTATATGATTTTTATAGTTACTTTATCATCGTGATGTAGATTGTTTATTTTAAATCAGTACTCTTATTTTAATAGTAATATAGCTAAGCTAGGCTATAGGTGAATCCATGGAAAGAAGTGCCGAGACTAGATGTGCTTTTATCTTGAGGAATCAATTTCAAACAATTTTTAATTAGGAGTACTTGTTTCCTTGCTTTATTCTTGCTAGGTGGATTTTTTTTTTTTGGGCATGAATATATTTTTCTTTCCTCAACGTTTGCAGCTTGGGCATCAATCTGTAACAATGACCCAGTTGTAAAAAAATGTTGAGTCATGATCCTAGTCTCACGTACATGGTGAATGAAAATCTCAAATCATCACCAATTGTAAACGGATCCTATCAATTTCGCATAAAATTTACAAAATCATGTCCATTTCAGTTAATGATGAAAAGTTTGAATTATTTTTTGATTATACTCGTTATTATTTACAATTAGAGACCAAACAGCTCTGTTCAAATAGCCAGCCTAGCTTGACATTGATGAGCCTCCAAAAGACCCTTGTTGGGCCTCTCACCGAAAGAGCTACACACACATATATGCATGTTTTAATTCAAAATTTTTAAGTGCATAATTATCTAAAAAAATATATAAATTACATAATTTAAATATTTTATATTTTAAATCTTTAAAACTTTAGTTAAAATTTTCTCAGATATTTTTTATATTTTAAAATTATAGACCAGAAAAAATATATATATATATATATATATAATTTTTTAGTATAAAAATATTTAGAAAAACTTTAAAATCGTGGAATTTTAAAATTTAAAATATAAAATGCATAAATTAAGAAAATTTTAAAATTATGAAAAAATTTAAAATATAAAACACTTAAACTACATAATTTATATAATTTTTTAAATAATTTCGTAATTTTAAATTTTAAATTGTAACATTTCTCATAATATATATATATATATATATATATATATATATATATAAAAGATGATGCCTTTAAATATGATATGAACTTCAAAATAAATTTAAAAAAAAAAGAAAGAAAGAAAGAGGGACAGAGAATGTGAATAATAAAGTTTAGTTGGTAAAAGAGTTTGTGAATAATAAAAGTGTATTTGGCGGACAATGCTTATCTAAAGAAAGCAGCTTGTGATCATAATTAAAAATGATTGAAACATTGCTGGAAAGCTGGAGTGAAAGCACTTGCTTTTAGCTTTTATATAAGCAAATTAATTAATTAAAATCAAATGCTCTCTATCTCTCTCATCAGTGCTAGCCACTACTTCCTTTACAACCTAAACATGTCTCAAACATATATATTGTATAATCAAAAAAGACACCCGGTTTCTATGACCCTTCTCAATGCCCTATCTGGCCTTCTTCTCTCTATAAAGAGATAGCAGCATCAGAAGTTGTTAATTCACTCAAATTAATTCCATTCATGTAGCTGTATTAGGGGGATCAAATTTAGAGAAATATTATTAATTAATGGCACGTCGAAAAATGTGGTGGGTGGTACCATGCACGAGCATGAGCAGCAAGAGAAGTTGTTTGAGAACAGAATCAATGAAGAGCATTGAAGATATCCTCAAGACAAAGCTTGCTACCATCAAAGAAGAGCCTTCTGCTGAAGAATATTCATGTCTGACGCCGTCGACGCTCCGGCGATTGGCGAAGAAGGATAAGGCAAAGATATTCCGATCAAAGGCTAAGATGGCACGTTTGTTTCTGCCTCAATTCATCGGCCTCAAGCATTCGATATTGGCATGTTCATGATGATTTTATATATAAAGAGAGAGTTGGGAGATTGTTTTCTTTGGCCGTTATCTCTGTAATCAACTGAGAAAAGCTGCTTCATAATCGCCCGATTATTACACTGGAGCAAGGGTAATTGAGTTTCAACTTTAAAATATTTCTGTATAGCTCTGAGAATAAGTGAGGCGTACGTTTTCAATGATGCTTAAGGACTTGAGCTTGATAGCGTTTGTAATCAATTCTTAATCTTCGGTGTAAATTATAAATGCATGTAATAATTGCTGGATCAAACTAATTTTAGTTAAGAATTTTGTGTTTTTACTGGTTTCTACCATTTATTTACATTTGGAATCATTTTTAAATATCATTTTCAGTTGTCTTTTATATGTGTGTGTGTGTGTGTGTAATTCAATGGACAGAAACACGTTTAGTAATGGGCGCTCTTCCTTCAGAATTGATAAGTATATTTCCTCCGATCCAAAACGATTTACAAAATTAAATTTTAGCTTTAGAAGACAATTGAAAAGGAAAAGAAATATATTATTGAAAAACAATTTTTGCATCTTACAGTTTTCTGTTTTTAATCATATTAAATATTCTTAATTCAAAATATTATTTAAAATAATATATACCAAAACACGAATTATTTTTTAAAATTCTAACTAGCAATTTCAATTGGTATTGAAATGCATGCTAGAAATTTTCTTTCCTTGTTTTCTCCTTTTCCCCTTGCTAGTCAATGGATAATGATTTACTATTCATACTATTCAATAGAAAATCCCTAAAGTTTGCATAGGATGGTTTCTTTTTTTCTTTATTTCCATGTTTCCCTATGAGCACGAAATTCAAAATCAAGTGAAATGTGAATTCTACAGAGTCATTTTATATTCCCTTCTCTTTTTAGAGTTTGTCGTTTATTTGATAGTGTTATTTGTGTGGAAGTTTCATGATTCTGTCCATTTTTTGGTGGTCTTTTTCATAATTTGAATAGAATAATGATCTCAACAAATGAATTTATTTTTTTTAAAAATAATAGCAAGAATATAAATTCAAACACCCTGAATGCATCTCATCACAGCTACTAATCATAAAACATGGTTAGTGTTATTTGTGGGGAAGTTTCGTGATTCCGTCCATCTTTTGGTGGCCTTTTGTCATAATTTGAAATGGCTATTCATGGATGATTTTTCCTTTTTTTTTTCAGGTGGCATTCTTTTTTTCTTTAAAATTTGAATAGATTTAAATTAAGCTAAATTCTGTAAAATCTGAATAATGGCTTATATTTGTTAATTAATTTTATTATAGTTTATGATATTTTTATACAAACAATATTCAAAAGAAATTATGAAAATAAATAATATTAATTTGAAGAAAATAAAAAGATAAAAAAATAATACTAATTTGAAGAAAATAAAAAGATAAAAAAAATAATAGTACAGTATAGCCTCTATAACTTAATAATGTCAAGACCATAGAAATTTATTAATTTAGAGAGATATTAATTAATTAATAAATTAATAATTTATTAATTTATAGAGTGTATTTACAATACAAATAACTAATATTTACTTGATTGAAAATTCATTATATTTTATAAATATAATCAATAAAATTTTATTAAATTCATCAAATAAATAATGTATATTTAATTAAATAAATTCATAAATTTTACTAAATATATTCAATGAACTAAACTAAATGTTAGTTATTAAATTGATAAATTGAATTAGAACTAATCTAATGTATCCATCTACTTGATTAACTAAATTCATATATTTACATAAATTTATCTAAATATATCTAATGAACTGAACTAAATGTTGGTTATAAAATTATATTAATTGAATTTGAACTAATTCATCTAATGTACCTATTTACTTGATTAATTAAATTCATGTATTTACATAAATTGATCTAAGTGCATTCAATCCCAGAACTTTTAGTAGATACAATAAGAAAAATTAAAGATGAGATTCATCTAAATTTAAACTTTAAGAAAAAAATTAAGTTACAATAGACTGATATTTTAATAAACTGACATAGTCAATTACATTTATAATTTCATAATATTTATAATTTTTACAATTATTAACTTATGATATAAATGAGACCACAGAATTATATAGGAGTTTTTAAAAAAATTATTATCTTATTAATTTATCAAAATTATTAATTTAGTTTCAAGGCCCAAGTCGAGACCAGAAAAGATTTATTATATTATAGAAATTATTAATTTATAGTGGTTATACTGTATATCATTATATATTATCACAAGTTATATAAAGATGGGTAATAATATTAATTATTAAATTTTATTTTTATTAAAGATAAAAATTAATTAATTAGATAGAGGTATTTTGAAGAATTATTTTAATGATATCATTAAGACTTTTTATATTAACCAAAAAATTAAAGAAATTAGCTTAATAACTTAATAACTTAATGACTTAATAGTTGAAATTTTTTATTAAATTAAATAGACCTAATAACTTAATTGATTAAGCTATTGATAAAAATTTTTAAGTGTTATTGTTTTTTCAAGTGTTATTGTTATTGTTTTTTCAAGTCGGAGATGATGTTTTCGCTATCTAGATTTGGACACGACTTTGGTGCCATGTGCATCCATAGTTAATGTTTTAATCCGGCTCGATAGATTTCTCTATTCTAACTAGAGTTCTTTCAATTATAAAATCTACGTTGTTGGTAAATATCAATGACGACCCATACTCTTTTAATAATCTTGATACTGTCCTATTGATCCTTTCACCATGTATAGGACAATACTTGGCCTATTGTAATCTTGTACGGTAAGAAAAATGTCTTCTCGTAGATCTTTTTAAGTTTTAATTTGATTTTCCTTTGGTCTTCCCAAAAAGTCTGTTGCTTGTATCACCTCTGCGAACATCTCCATTTTGTTTTCTTTTAATTTCTCTAAACCCCACCGCCTTCCCACATAAACTAAACATGTCCATTTCGATTTGAATTTTTGACATCTTGCTTCTACCTATGTCGAAAAGTCAACCAAATGAATTATTCTTTGTAGGATAAATATGTTTTTTTTTTTTTTTCATATCTTCATGAAAATATTCTTTCACACGTGTGCACCTAGAGATTTGGACTCCCACCCATCATATATACGAAGAATTTAAATCCAATTAGAGATGCGCGAACATATATATTCAAAGAATTTGAGAATCCAATACCGAGTTACTCGCACAGAGTGTGTTGATGACTTAAAACTGTTGCGTATTATATTTTCGTTAGATTGCATCACTTTTAATCTACTGGTGACCAATCGCCGCAGACTAATTCTGGGCGAGATGTAAAGCAACTTAGCAGCTGTTCTCGTGTTAACCTCAAACACTTGACTGTATAAAAAAATTAACAAGACTCTAGCCTGCCCTCGGGCCCCACCCTAGCCACTTGCCATGGGGCAATTAGACACGTGTCGTTTTCTTATTCTGTCTTCTTTTATAATTTATACAATTAACGCATTCAGACGATTCTGTTTTAAAACTTTTGTTCAGAGATTATTCAATAAATTATTAGTTACTGGCATGAGTTGCACCAAAATAAAATTAAAGACCCGACAAAGAAACGCAGTTGGGTACCGGCAGTTTTGGCGTAGAATTCCCTAATCACTGGGCTTTGAATTCTAAATTCAACCCCAATTCTCTGAAGGTTTCTATTTGATTCTTTTCAAGATGATCAATCAATGGCTTTGTTGATCTTTTTATTTTTTATTTTTTCATTAGATAAAGAGAAAAAAATTGATTTATTTTTGTTCATGTCCGAGGCTATTAAGGAAATATCCCAGCTTGATGATGGTGGTGGTGGGGATGGTGGGGTCCATGTTGAGCAGAGGAGTTTCAGAAAAGCGAAGAAGGTGGTCCTGTGTCCATTTGCAAAGGCCAAGAATCTGTTTTTTCACAACAGAAGACATAAACAACAGCGGCAAGAAAATAGAAGGGTTTCTTTTGCTTCGTCTGTAGCAGCTGGTGCTGCAAATGGTGGTGCTATTTCTGGTACCAGTGGCTGTTACTTTTGTTTTAAGCAACCTCATACTTTGGAATCACCTGCCGCGTCTTTCACGAGTGACCCAAATGATTCATCTTTCACTTATGACATGTTGAAGTCGTTGATTGAGAATAATGATTTCTATTCCAAAGAATGCAATCCCCACATTGATTATTGAACTGCTGCTTGTAATCTTCTTAGTTGTCTTTGTGGCTATCATTCTTGACAAATTCATCAAATAGGCTCTCAAATTAGTGGCTTGTATTAGCTTGGTTTCTTGAGCTTGTTGTTTTGGGGCTGTCATTCTTTACAAATTCATCAGATAAGACCTCAAGTTAATGGCTTTCACTGAGGTTTGATTCTTCAGCTTGTTGTTCTGTGGCTGTGGCTCCTTACAAATTCATCAAATAGGCCCTCAATTTATTGGCTTTCATAAGGTGGTTGGTTTCTTGAGCTTGTTGTTTTGGAGCTGTGATTCTTGACAGATTCATCAAATAGGCCCTCAAATTTAATGGCTTTTATTGGGTTGGTTTCTTGAGATGGGGTGACACATATTGACTATCATATATTTGGCTCCCTTGTGGCATTTGGTATTCTTGATTGAAGCTTTGTTGCAAAGTTGTAAGTTTGCCAGTCTACTTGAAGTTTTCAATAGTTTTGAACAAGAGAAAGGAAAAGGATTTTGTTGATCCACTGCAGAGTGAGTTTTCTGATATCTTTTTTATTTTTTTTTAATTCTTTCAAGTTGTAGAAAATTTTTTTGCCTAGCTGATTAGTGTTCACATTCTTTTTATGTATGGTTTTATGTGTTCATTTCATGTATATACCAAAATGCTGTACTTATTAAATCCAATGATTGAGTCTAGTTTTCTATTTTTAGCTTCTTGCCTCTTTATTGGGTGAGCTGTGGACTAGGAATTTTGGAGGTTTCGGAATTTGTAGCTGAGTTCAAAAGGTTTTTTTAAGTTTTTGTTTAATTCATGCAATTTATATAGTTGTAATCAAGCCCTTGCTGGTTCTTGTTCTGTCGACCGAGGTTATGAGGTTTATGCAGGTGGAACATCATTGTGAACTCTAAGAATAAAGCAAAGCTCATGCCCTTCTTATTTAAGACTTCATGAAATTTGGTTTCAGTTTTATACAAATGGTCATCATCTGTGAGAGAATTGATGCAACATCTTTCTGAGTTCTGTTTATGCCATTACATTGGATTAACTGCTTCTGTGGCTTTGATTTGTTTTGTCTGAATTAATTTATGTTTATTTAGGATTGCACTATTGCTAGCTTCTGAAATGTCAAGTTCTCAACTTCCTCAGAACCAAAGCCTGTAAGTTTTTATCTTAATCATATTTGGGCCCCTTTCTTCTGTCATAAAATGATATTAATTGAATTGAGGCAGTGGATTTTGACTTGCAAAAGTTTGTAAAACTGCTCATTTTGGTTGTTAAATCTTTCATTCTGGCAGCGTCCCGTCTTCCTAGCCAATAATATTGAGAAGACTGCTTGAAATAATTTTTCTATAGCACTGCCTATCTACCTGTTGACGCTTGATAATATCTTAGAAATTCTCTGTGAAACTGACATGGTGGTACAGGTTCCTCAGTGTATAAGATTTATATCCTTTTTGTTCTTTTCGTAAATTCTTGACTTCCTTCTGAATGACAACAATGCATGCCTGCCACTTGCTTCATAGAGGAGTTTGTAGTTTCTATCTATTAGCTCTTTGCAAACTTCAATAGCCAGAAGATACCTCAAAATTCACAAGCACTTCAGATATACCTTGATCGACAATCAGTTTGTCCATTCAATAAGTGTTAGCATGAAAATTTGTGACTCTTGACTGCCACATCCCAGGTTTTCTTCTCAGTTTAATGCATTCCCAAGCTTTTAATTGGCTTTATCTATTTCCAACTATACTTTTATTATTAAAATGCAAGACGATTCTGACTAAACCAAACCCTTAAACACAAACATGAGCCTGAGGAGTACTGAAAGTTTCCCAACTTCTGGTGCCTGGAACTGGTTTCTTCTTTGTTACCTTACCATTTGAATTGGTTGCTTCAGAACATGGGACTTGTTTCTTTGCTGTTCTTTCAACTGTCAACAGTGAAGCATATTCCCAGGTAGATACCATATATCATGACATATTGCAGCTCCATATCATGATCATTATTATTCTTCACGCATATGCATTGGATGTTGTTTTTATCTTGTGTCATTACTGATTTAGAATTAGGTGCTTCTCATATACAACTATCATTATTCACTAGCATATATCTGAGACAAAATAGTTGGAGTTGGAGGCTGATACGTGGTTGTTAAGAACATTCTCCTTCAAGCTAAATGGCTCTTATCCCTGGCTGGAACTGTTCAAACAAATAAAGACTTTGCCTTCTGGCTGCGGAATTAGCCTTTTCCCACAACCCCTGCTCCCCACTCTTGACATATATATATATATACAGAAAAAGAGGTTGTATATATATAACAACAAATTACTAAAAGAAGCTAACAAAGACTGGTCCGCAGTGGATTAAAGGATTTTCAAATTTCTTTTATCTATTTCCACTTTTCTTGTAATTGTGAGCGACACTGCGACAGGCTGCAAGATATATGTAGGATTTGGTCTCCTTCAATCCTATCTTATCATCATGGCATCAATATTTGCTTTAAATAAAGGCAACCATCTGAAAATGCTGTTCAGAATTTGTGTGAAGCACATGAAAAATATATTCCAATCCCAGTTCTCAAGGTTGAAATGCATAAAATACAGCATAGTTCATGAAAGAATTCAAAATTGCGGAGGGTCATGGATTATTTTATCACTTCAAACTCCCAAGATGATAAACTTGAAAACAAACACAGTTTATCTTTCGAACCATGTTAAGTTAGTGTTTGATCTGAAAGCATAAGTCTAATGACATAAAAATAGACAATTGAAGAGGTTGATGCTGTCAAGACCAAAATTGAGGTCCTTTTGTGCACTACTTGTTCTCACATCTACTGATTCAGGCAAAGCCAAAATGCCACAGACAGAGAGCACATGCCATTTAATGGTGGCAACCGCAAGTTAGGAAACCAAAACATCAACAGCCCAGCAAATCATAATCAAGTTGAGGAACATCCCTAAACTACGCATGACCCTGTTCAATTGATTAAAGAAAGAAAGTTTCCAAACAAACAAAATGGGTCACAAAAGGATCTGCTTTGCATTGGGTCACAACTCGCAAAGCAAATGGGCCCTTGAGGAAAGGGATAAAGAAATGGATAAACTCAGGAGCACAGCAAAAAGCATGGAGGCTTGGAGGAGATTTATATATTCATAAGCATTATTCATGTGTGGAAGATAAAAGGGTATGGGCCAAAATCTGTGAATGCCGTGTGCTATGTGTCAGATGCTAAGTAATGCACGTGAATACCATAACTCAGTCACTTGTTATTGACTAAATTTAGGGGCACGCCTGCGTGGGCTCTTTTATTTAATTTTATCTGCTTTTGGTTTCTGCATTTGCAAACCTCAAATCTTGACGACTCCTTCGCTGTCACCTGCTCTCAAAACTCATATCTCCATTCCTATATTTATTTATTAATCTTATCTTCTCCCACTGTCCATTCTAAAAATTTTCTCAATCAAAACCTACCGACATGAAAGGAACAGGGCAGATCCAATTAAAATACGGGAACATGCTATTTACAGAAATGATGAATGATGAGTGACAAATTTTTTATTATTAACTTATCTTTCGAAAAGTGAAAAACATACATCGTATATTATTATTTTACATATCATTTTACTTTCTCTCCATTACTTTTCTTTTCTTTTGACTTAATGCTGCAAATTTATCCTTTTACTATCAAACTATTAAAGTTAATAAAATATTTAATAAAAATTATAGTAAAAATTTATTTTACCTTGAGGAGTAATTTAACATTAATTAAATAATTAAAAATTAATTTTATATAAAGAAATAATATTTTTATTGATTAATTATTTTATATATCTAAAATAATTAATTGATAAAATTATTAATATTTTACATTATGAAATTTTGAAAATACTTTTATAATATCAGTAATTTATTAATAGAGTTAGTAATATAATCATAAAATAAAAAAATTAAACCATTAAGTGAAAAAATAATTATCTAATAATTTTTATAACGAGATATATGTTAGGAAATTTTAAATATTAATTAATAAAAGAATAATATCCTACATACATATTTGATAATTTTATCAATTATAGTAACACAATATTATGATGATGATGATTATAATAACAATAAAAAAAAATTTAAAAATAAAAATAATGTTAAATTCACATTTATATCTTAACTTGAGTCTCAATTAATTTATAGTAATCTATTTATAATTCATACATCAAATTTAAAAGAGTCTCAATTGATGTGTGGTAATTTATTCATAATTGACCCATCAAATTAGTAAATAGGTGTTAATATTTAACATATTGTGAATTTTTTATAATAGATGGGTGTATGGAATATTGGAATCCCAACGTTAGAATAGCATAGGCGCCTACAGTAATGACCCACACTTCATGACTTTGTATTAAACTATAATAAAAATATTAATTTGTTAATGCAATGGGGTACTTTTTGTTGTTAAGTGGGTAACTGGCCGACTGTTTAGCAGTGCTAGTGCTAGTGCTAGTTGGGATTTGAAGGGGGCTCAAAGACAGAGAAGACATAGAAGGCGGTGCCAAACTTTTCCATATTACCAGACATGGGTGTTGGGGTTGGTTTGTAGCTCCGAATGGGCATGTGCTTGTAGTTGGGCACTTTCATTTCTTTGCTCTTATTAGATTGACCAAACTCAGACAAGACTTGGGTTATTTGTTGACTGACTTCTCCTCGCTTCTTCAGCTCAAGAACAACAATAACAACGAGGTTTTAAACTTATCTTTTTCTTGCTTTCAGCTCATAAACTGTATATGGCTTATGGGGTTAGTTTTAGTTTTTGTCAAGCTTTGTTAAGTGTGTTGCTTCAGCTGAAAACTTTGTTCAATTGTGGGGTGTTGTTGTGATCAAACTAAGTTTAGCTTTATAAGCTTCATAGCTTTGTGTAGATTTGGTTCAACTTTGGGTTAGAGCAAGTCCAAGTTAGTTTCCTCAAGTTATTGTGTTGCTTAAATAACAGGTACCTGTTAATATTTCATAGCATGATTTGAAACATGAATTCAGAGCTAGGTTCTTTGTTACTGAGTTTTCTTTCCTGGAATGCTTGATAGGGCCTTTTTTTTTAATTATTTAAATGACATTTTTGGCATCTTTAATGCTTATTCTGCAGAAGTTCCTGAAGTCTTGATAATGTTATTGTTAATTACTACTAGTGCTAACTAGTATGATGACAATGGTGGCTACAATGACCTCGATAACAAGTATTACAATAACTAATTGCTATTTGCTCTATCAATATATCAATATCATCGGTCCCTTTATCTTCTGCTTTTCATGATACTTCAGATTTTTTAGTTTAATTTTTTTCTTATTTTTACCAGGTTAATATGTCTTCGTCAAGACCAGCCCAATCATCCAGCAATACGGGGAAATCAAGACACAGTGCTAGAGTTATTGCCCAGACTACTATAGATGCAAAGCTTCATGCAGATTTTGAGACTTCGGGTACTTCTTTTGACTATTCAAATTCAGTTCGAGTTAGCAGCACAGCTGGCAGAGATCAACAGCCTAGGTCTGATAGAGTAACCACTGCTTATCTCCATCATATACAGAAAGGAAAGCTGATCCAGCCATTTGGATGCTTACTAGCCTTAGATGAGAAAACCTTCAAGGTCATTGCATACAGTGAAAATGCGCCTGAATTGTTGACAATGGTTAGCCATGCAGTCCCGAGTGTTGGGGATCATCCGGTTCTTGGCATTGGAAGTGACATAAAGACCATCTTTACTGGCCCCAGTGCCTCTGCATTGCAAAAGGCTCTAGGATTTGGGGAAGTATCTCTTTTGAATCCCATTTTGGTCCACTGCAAAACTTCTGGGAAACCCTTTTATGCAATCGTGCATCGTGTAACAGGCAGCTTGATCATTGACTTTGAACCTGTGAAGCCATATGAAGTCCCCATGACTGCTGCTGGGGCTCTGCAATCATACAAGCTTGCAGCCAAAGCAATAACCCGGTTGCAGTCTTTGCCTAATGGGAGCATGGAGAGGCTTTGTGATACTATGGTTCAGGAGGTGTTTGAACTCACAGGTTATGATAGGGTGATGGCCTATAAATTTCATGAGGATGATCATGGAGAAGTGGTCTCTGAGATTACAAAGCCTGGCCTGGAACCTTATTTAGGTTTGCATTATCCAGCTACTGATATTCCTCAGGCTGCACGTTTCCTATTTATGAAGAATAAAGTCCGTATGATTGTTGATTGTCATGCAAGACATGTCCAGGTACTTCAAGATGAGAAACTTCCCTTTGATCTGACCTTGTGCGGTTCAACCTTAAGGGCCCCACACAGTTGCCATTTACAGTATATGGAGAACATGAATTCCATTGCTTCTCTAGTAATGGCAGTTGTAGTGAATGATGAGGAAGAAGAGGGTGACAGTACACTACCACAGAAGAGAAAGAGACTTTGGGGTTTAGTAGTTTGTCATAATACGACTCCAAGGTTTGTTCCATTTCCTCTTAGGTATGCATGTGAGTTTTTGGCTCAAGTTTTTGCCATACATGTTAATAAGGAGTTGGAATTAGAATATCAGATCCTTGAGAAGAACATACTGCGTACTCAGACGCTCTTGTGCGATATGCTTATGAGGGATGCACCCTTGGGTATTGTAACACAAAGCCCAAATATTATGGATCTTGTTAAATGTGACGGGGCTGCTTTATTGTACAAGAACAAAATATGGAGACTGGGAGTGACTCCAAATGACGTTCAGCTACATGATATAGTGTCATGGCTCTCTGAGTACCATATGGATTCTACAGGCTTGAGTACAGACAGCTTATATGATGCGGGTTACTCGGGGGCCCTGGCTCTTGATGATATAGTTTGCGGAATGGCAGCTGTGAAGATTTCTCCCAAGGACATGATTTTCTGGTTCCGATCCCAGACAGCTTCGGAGGTTCGGTGGGGTGGTGCAAAGCATGAACCTGGTGAGCAAGATGATGGTAGGAAGATGCATCCAAGGTCATCATTCAAGGCTTTCCTTGAGGTTGTCAGGACAAGAAGCTTACCTTGGAAGGACTATGAAATGGATGCAATCCATTCTTTGCAGCTTATATTGAGGAATGCATTCAAGGATGTTAAGGATGTTGAAACTTTGGATGTGGACACTAAGTCAATCCACTCAAAACTCTGTGATCTGAAAATAGAAGGAATGAAGGAACTGGAAGCAGTGACTAGTGAAATGGTCCGCCTCATTGAAACAGCTACAGTACCAATTTTGGCTGTTGATGTTGATGGCCTGGTCAATGGGTGGAACACAAAAATTGCCGAGTTAACTGGCCTTTCTGTTGATAAAGCAATTGGCAAGCATTTACTTACACTCGTGGAAGATTCTTCAATTGATACTGTCAAAACGATGTTGTACTTGGCGTTGAAAGGTATGTTCTAATGCTGGTTTTTCTTTTACTACCAATCTTCCATTTATTTATTGTTCTCATCATATGTGCACAATCATTGTATTTGCCTGGGGCCATCTGTGATCTTATTTATGATGGCATGCATCTTCTTCAAAATGATAAAGAAGACTGAGAAAGCATAAGATGTCTTACTGGTATATTTTACCAGTACAGTGTGCTTAAAACGTAGGAAACATAGTAACTTCCACTTTCTAATGCCAGCACTTCCAGTGAGGGCAGATGGGTTTTGCATTTGGTCTTGCTTGAAACAAAAAGATTTATTTTTTTCTGAAATTCATTGCCAATTCATTTTTGTTCTTATGGGGGGAAGGGGGGGGAAGTTGTTAACATGCTGCATTTTTCCCCTTTTTATCAGGACAAGAGGAGCAGAATATCCAATTTGAGATCAAAACACATGGATCTAAAATTAATGATGGCCCAATAACTTTAATTGTGAATGCCTGTGCAAGCAGGGACCTTCATGATAATGTTGTTGGAGTATGTTTTGTGGCCCAAGATATCACTCCTCAGAAGACAGTCATGGACAAATTCACCAGGATTGAAGGTGATTACAAAGCGATTGTACAAAACCCAAACCCATTGATCCCTCCCATATTTGGTTCAGATGAATTCGGGTGGTGCTGTGAGTGGAATCCAGCAATGGTAAAGTTGACTGGGTGGAATCGAGAGGAAGTTATAGACAAATTACTTTTGGCAGAGGTTTTCGGGACCAACATGGCATGCTGTCGTCTGAAGAATCAAGAGGCTTTTGTAAATCTTGGCATTGTACTAAATAAAGCCATGAGTGGTCAGGATCCTGAGAAGGTTCCTTTTGGTTTCTTTGCTCGTAATGGAAAGTACGTGGAATGTTTGTTGTGTATCAATAAGAAATTGGACAGGGAGGGAGCCGTCACTGGTGTGTTCTGTTTCTTGCAGCTTGCCAGCCATGAGCTGCAACAAGCTCTTCATGTCCAGCGATTATCGGAGCAAACTGCACTGAAGAGATTGAAAGCTTTAGCTTATACTAGAAGGCAGATCCGAAATCCGCTATCTGGGATCATATTTTCTCGGAAAATGTTGGAAGGCACTGAGCTAGGAGCAGAACAGAAACGGCTTTTGCATACCAGTGCACAGTGCCAGCATCAGCTTCATAAGATTCTTGATGACTTGGATCTTGATACTATTATTGATGGGTATGATTAACTACTTTCCTAATGAGTGATATTCATATTCTTCCAAATTATGCAAGTCTATCATGCGCCTGTCAAAATTTTGTCTTGTGGCATAGAAACTCCACCCTCCATCCTGCCTGCTACATTTAGAGAGCCTATAAGCTTAGTGTTTTATTTATTATAGACTAGTGTTTATACCTTTTAGGAGCTACAAATTAAAAATTTTTTCTTCTTTTCCGGGTAGGACAATCGCTTTGACATAAAAGCTTAGAGCCTGTACTTGTATCTAAGCACCTGCAGTTAAAGTCTCCTCAAGTAGCTATGATAAACTCTATTTTAAGATCTATAACTTGGTTATATGATGTTGAATTATATTTCAATTAGGTTTTAGCTCTACTGAATTCACATTCATAATACCCTGAGAGAATGCCCTGAGAGTCACACTGCTTGTATAGGTGTTTGGAAATTTGAATTAAGAATTAGTACTCGTAGATCATACATTTTTACCGATGCCATCTTTATCAATTTTCTTAGTATGGATGCCGTCTTGGTCAATTCTCTTAGTGTGATTGCTCTCAATGATTTTGTTATTTGACATTCTCCTTCGGAATATGTTGTCTAGTGTTGCTATTGATGAAAATTTAGAGTCTTACAAACTGTCCATAAAGGAAGGGGAGAGGGTCAGAGAAAATTGTCTCCTTTCATTGATGCCTCTCAGACTCTAGCGATGATCTCTTCTAACCAAATACTTCTCTTTTTCCGTGAATCTTAGCAGTTACTTGGATCTAGACATGGTTGAGTTCACCCTGAATGAAGTATTGGTTGCCTCTATCAGTCAAGTGATGATGAAGAGCAATGCAAAGGGCATTCACATAGGCAATGAAACGGCTGAACAGGTCATGAGTGAAACCTTATATGGAGATAGTATTAGGCTTCAACAGGTCTTAGCTGATTTCTTGTCGATATCAATTAATTTCATGCCAAATGGAAGCCAGCTTATTGTTTCATCTAGTTTGACCAAAGATCAATTGGGGCAGTCTGTTCATCTTGCATATCTGGAGCTCAGGTAATACTTCAGTACTGTCAAATGCCTAGAAATAGCCCATGCTACTTCAATTAAGAAATTGAAGGAGGACATAACTTTTGGCATTTATATTTTGTTTCAGGATAACACATGCCGGTGGTGGGATACCTGAACCATTACTGGATCAAATGTTTGGAAATGAGGGAGATACATCTGAGGAAGGCATCAGCTTGCTAATCAGTCGAAAACTGGTAAAACTTATGAATGGAGATGTACAATATCTAAGGGAAGCAGGAAAGTCGACTTTCATCATATCTGTTGAACTTGCTGCAGCCCATGAGGCAAATGTCTAAATCTTTTTTTTTTTTTTTTGAAGAAATAGTTTCTGGAATGTGTTCTGTTTCTTCTGTACATAAAAGAGGGTTTTGAAGTTCAATGATGAATATGCCTCACAGTGTGCTTGTAAGTTGTTTAATTTCCTCTTTTGACATTTTATTTTGTTCTATCTTGTAAAAAATTGTTGTGTCAATTCTCTTTTGATTTGATAAATTGCATCCTTACTGGAACCCGAGTCTTCTTCTGTTTTATTCAGTGAGTTATTCTCTCAGCAATTTCAATATTTGGTAATTTCAAATGGGTATCTTGTGCTTTTTCTGCTTTGCATGATTTTTAATTTTACTTGTCCCTTTCAATCATTTCACTTATAAACAATCTGCTACTGTTGTTTCGTCTTTTGGCTTCTAGTATTTGCCTAGACAATGCCACAGTGTAGATATAACTTTATACTAATCATCATCATTATGAATATGATTGTGCGTGCTGTTATTTGTACAGTATGCATATTTTGCTTAGTATTATTTTTGCTTTGCTATGATAGAGAAATGGTCTTGTTTTCTATTGCTTATTTTAGTTTATTTTATTTTATTGTATTTTCCTTGATGACGGGATCTTAGTTTTTGAATTCCAACTGAAGTGTGGTAACTTATGTTCAACTGTCACGTAGGTCAGGTTAGTTATTAATATTTAACAAGAAATAACAGTTACAGATAGGCTACCACATCAATTGAAACTCAAGTTAGAATTTAAATGCTAGGATTAGGTATCTTTTTTCTCTTATTTAGTCAAGTATTTGTGCCCCATGTGGGGTTTTAAGTAAAAAAAAAAAAAAGTTTTATATATATATATATATATATATATATTCAGTAAAAAGTTCTCTTGACAGTGCACAAGATTCCTTTCATGCACCCACAAGTCAACATTAGGGGAGACCTGAAAAGATATGTAACAGTTTTATTTCTTTTAAATATGAAAAATGACATGTCATGAATGAATAAAGGTAAAAATTCACTAGAAAATTAGTAGGCCCATGCATGCTTGTTTGTTGCCAAAGGAATCCGTTAGGTGGCAAGGTTAAACATTTAATCAAGATTCATTAATTCGCAACCGATCTTGAACAAACACAATAAGTTATTGTTACTTTTGAGGTTAGCTTTCAAGATGACAGGACCACTTAAGATGTCATTTAACCTAACTAATTGTGGTTATTGTTGTGTATTATACAGTCACTAGCTTAATCGATATTTTAAGATCTAGTGCACTTATCAATATTCAGTAGTGAAGATATGTGCAATGTATGTGTAAGACCTTTTTTTTATTGTTATTCTTCAATACGGGAAAGCTTGTTGTGGCATTTTTTCTGTGTCCTTGGGTGTTGGGTTCCCAATGTTTGGATTTTAAAGGTTATTGAAGTTTAAAACAGGAGGCGCCCGTACACAATACCCTAGCTCTGATGCTATGTTTACATAACCCACTCAACCCAAAAGCTTGGGGGTTAAGGGTAGGCAGTTTCTAAGTAGCGTAACAAGAATCATTTTAGGCAGTAAATTTGAAGAACCATTCCCTATAAAATTTAGCACTTTCTTCTTTTTATTCTTAAAGAACAGAAACTGAAATACAAAGATACAGAGCTTTTCCACCAAATCTACTCTAATTATCAAACACAAACCCAATTAATTATCACAGGACTCTCAGTACCTCAAATGCATTAAAAATACAACTCAAAACTTAAAATTTAATTAATCAATCAATGAGCCAAGCCACTAGGGTTTAGTTTATTTCTTGGGAGCAAGCCTGGACTTAATCTTCTCAACTTCCTTAGTACCAACCTGGAAAGTCTTAGTCAATACATTATCCGCCACAGGCGGCGTAGACGCAAACAATGTAAGAGCGATGTTCTGAGTCCCCTGCAGCTGGCTATTGAAGCCAGCAATAACAGAAGCAGGAACATTTCCATTGTTCTTCTGGAAATGCACCAACCCTCTTGGAAACACGAAATTTTCACCCTTTTTGATGGATTTTGATACCAAAACGTTGGCAGTAGTGAAGAAGCCGACGTCGAGTTGACCCTCGAGAACAAAGATGATCTCGGTCGCACGGGGGTGTGTGTGGGGCGGGTTTATGCCGCCAGGGGCGTAGTCAATGCGTGCAAGTGAGACGCCAAGAGTGTTTAGGCCTGGGATTGTTTGGACATTGGCTGCTGTTACTGTTGAACCAAACGTGTTGTTCGTGGCAGCTGGCTTTGCTAATTTGTCTGAGAAAAAGTCCAACTCTGAAAAGTTTGCTTTGCAAGGGAACCCATTGACTTTAATAGCTGTTATTGATCATAATAACTCCATGAAAAGAAGTTCATCATTACAGAAAAAAGCTATAACATTATAGAAACAAACTAATGATAATAAATAGCTACCACTAGACCTTCAGGTTTGGTTAAATGTAGGCATAAATCCTTCTGCCTTCAAAAATGATCGCACAGAATTATAATGACCTCACCATATTTGAACATAATTATCTAATAAAAGATCTGTGTGACCGCGTACGAAAACAAATGTGTCTAAATATATGCGAGCAAACGTTACAATGTCGGGTGACATTTCTTTATAATAAAATCATTAGTTATGGAGTATAAGCATTAAACTTTTGCCGTCAGAATTAGAGGTAAAAAAAGTAAAAATAAAAAAAAATAGAAAAGAAGTTCATCATTGCCAGGCTCAAATCAGAAACAAAAAGAACCCAACCTCATAGTAATAACAGCAACTTGGCATGGGCGTATGAGGGATTTGCACAGAATTACTATCAAATAAAAATAATTAGCTGTCATGTAAAAATGACCAAGTGGCAAACTATAACTATCAGATTATTGAGAAATTACTAAAACAACCCTGAACCCAAAAATTAACATTAGGACCTGATGAACTTTAGAGCCAAATAATTAGTAGTGAAAAGGAAGAAACCGAACGGAGGAAAAAGCAGGTCAACTTCTGAATCATTATTATTATGAGGATGCAGAAACAAGGGTGGGTAATGGGTAGATGAAAGAGTACTCAGGGCATTAATTTTAAAATAGCTTGGCCTGGTGAATGAAATAATGATGAACATATAATTAAACATTAAAAAAAAAAGAAGAAAGAGAAAAGAAACGCAAAGAAGTAAGAGAGGTAGAAGAATACGGGAACTGAGGTCTGCCACGCAAACATCTTGAAGCATTTCGGGGTCAGCAGCAGCAGTGTTCAAGATCACAGCAAAAGTGACAACAAAAAGTGTCAGAGCACTAGCAGCAGCAGCAGCAGCCATGGTTACAAAAGTTCAATTATGATCTTGTTATTGCTGCAGGCAAAGAGAAAGAAAGAAGAAAAGATAGAGAGAGAGAGAGATGTTGGTGTTGATTTGTTTGACAAAAATGTGGAGTGGAGAGAATTTATATAAAGAGAGTGACCGAAGGGGATGGCACAAAAAAACAAGATAAACGTAATGTAACATAACACGACTTACTATTAGTTATTCTTTTCTTCAGTTTACACCAAAAGAAAAGTCATCTAATACTAATCGAAAGGGCAAGGCCCATGCTGTTTCTTGCATTCGTTTTTTGGGCCATTTTGACCGCAACATCTGACCCACTTGCCCTCTCGTTACGATTATTATTATTATTATTATTATTATTATTATTATTATTATTATTATTATTATTCTTCCTCCCTCTATAATTTGATGCGCATGTGTCATGCCTACAAAATGCTAGTTTAGGACTTTTCGTGTTAGCTTCTTGCCGTCTCTGGCGGCCGACTCCACATGGATCTAAATGGGTTTTCATCCTCTTCTATTTATTTATAGATTTGTTTTATTGCAGCACATATCTCAATGTTTCCACACAATTGTAATATAAAGAGAATACATTTGTGTAATAGGTAAGAAAAAAAATTTGAGAATAAGATTGTAATATATTTATAAATATGCGTCTTTTAATTTATTTTTAAACTCAAGGAATAAACTAATATTTACTTGAGCTCGAACTTTAAATTATACAAGAGTAAACTATAAATCTAATCATTTGAAAATTATTAATGTAACTCAAAATTCTATCAAAAGTGGACATTTGGTTTAGGATTCTTTGAAGGATATCGAACTAAACTAAAATCTTGAGTTTGGTTCAATTTCCTTTTTTTTTAAAAAAAATCATATGGTTTCTATTTACTTTAAATTAGTTAAATTGAATGTTTATTGGTTCAAGTTTCGTTTAATTTGATTTTTCAGTTCAATTTAATTTTTTTTAAATGTATTTGAAATATTAAATCACCTTAATAATTTTTAAGATTTGAGAAACTAAAAAGTAGAAATCAAAATCAAACTAAAAGCCCAACTGGCTTAAGCAAAAATCAAGGTCAAATGAAATTAAACCGGTTCAATTCGGTATAAATCTGTGAATTTGTAAATTTTGTTTGGATTCGGTCTGGATCTTTTCAAACCGAAAAGTGCCCACACTTCTTAATATCATTGAATATGTTACCAAAATAACTTAGAACTCCGGGTTCAAAGAATTTTACTAACACATACAAAGCTAAATTTCTGTCTCTTATTTAATAGGTTAAGATAAAAGTGTGACGTCTAAAACCAGAAGCTTTACGTCATAATTAAAAGCCTTGTTTGATTGAACAGTAATTGATTCCTAAAACAATGGTATGTTTCGTTTGTCCTTTCAAAGCAGCAATAGCCTATGGAAAAATGATAATATTCTTTATTAACTTAAAATCATAAGGTTAACTTTTATTCTCAAAGTCTCAAAGAGAAAGAATGTGGGTTGGAATTGATAAAGAAATTAAGTTTATCTATGTATATGGATAGAATCGAATATACATGGAATGTTAGGAGACACGTTAGGCATCTCAGACAAAGAAACAAAATTAGCTAAAAGGACAATAATTGAATCATTTAATATAATGCATACCATTCATGACTTCATCAATATAAACAAATAAAATTAAAACTTGAGTTTATTAATTTCACCAATTGTTTTTGTCTTTGTTTTAACTTCAAAGGAATTGAATGACACAAATACACGGATGTGCAGTGCCTTGGATGTAACCATTTGGTAGGTTGTAGAATATTTTTCAGACGTCAAGGTTCTTTTTTCATTTTTTCTTCAACAATTAAAAGAAAAAAAAATTGCTTAGATCACAGATACCTAATCCTTTGTATGCACATTTTCATCGACTTCTCTTACAGGTTCTTCTGCTTCGGTTTTCTTTATTTGTACACTCGGCTTTTCCATCGGCCCTTATGCATGTTGTTTTACAAAATGGATGCATCTGCTATCAACTTTGAGGAATCATTAGTTACAAATATGATTTAAGAAATTATTATTGACAAGAATATGCTTCGGTTTGTACCAGATGAACAATAAAAATACATAAATACTCATGATTTTTTTTTTTTGTTTAAATATATATTGGTGTTTTGGAACATTCATAGAAAATGTTTTGAGAGAAAATTCTTTTGTTCAAACGAAAGTTCCTGGTTAGGCCCATCAAGTTAGGATGGCAATCCGTCGTTATAGGCAACGACTTTGGCCCTTGTGGGTAGCAAATTAAATGTCGTAGAATTATAATATATTATTGTTATTTGTCTTTGTCTATTTGGGCATCACCTCTTTCCAGAATGAAAAATGTTGAACTTGCATAATCTTCCTACCAGAAGGCTCTTTGAGTCGTTTTCAAAGGCTTTTCATCACATTCGAAATGGTCAAGTCCAGCTCATCAAAATGGCAAGGGGTAAACCCAAATAAAATTATTGATCATTTTCAAAATTCATTTGAAACATTGCACTATGCTTTGCGAGGATAGCTCATGTTGATATAAGGACTTCTTCTGCTTGGGCCGAACCAAGCGCAATACATGTATATATTATTGAGAAAATATGCTCTTTAAAAGTATATAAATTTATTTAATTATAATAAATATTTTTTTTAATTAATAAAATAATTGAGGTATTTTATTCAAATATCTTATTTATATTAATTTTTTAGTAAAGTTCATTTAATCATATTATATGTATTTATGTTATCACTATATATATTCACAGAACATATAAATACAAGTTATCTTATGATTTAATAAATTGAGTTCACAATTGATAAATAAAATTGAGCACATTATTTACGTATAAATTTGTAATAAATTCATTGAATGATTTGTCTTAATCATGTATGAATTTATTGATGTAGTATGACTATATTAAACAAGATTACATATGAGATTTAATTAACTTTATAATAATTGTCAAACTTATTAAATCTCATAAGTATTGATTTTACTATAATCTTAATCTTGAGATAGTTATAATTTCATATTTATGGTTGTCATTTCATTTGAGTTACCAATGGACACGACACATACTTATGTTCAAGATTAACCGGTATCTTGGTGGGAGCAATTATAAGTATTGAAGTTATAGATTAACAATATGAAATTTTTACAATACATCTCTTTATGGATTTTCGGTACTTGATCATAGAATTCTCTAGCCAGAGTATGTCGACATTTAATATATTAAAAATAATCATTAGAGAAAATCAGTAAGTATCAAGGAATAAGATGTTGTTAGAGATATCAATTTAATTAATGATGTGGTGTAAAGAATTGTGTAGTAAAGATATCAATGTGGCTTGGAACGAATTATTATTCGAGCATACAATTATGAAAGTCAATTCCAATCTTACAATTCCAATCTTATAGTGGAGTAGATTGGAATTAAATAATTAAGCTAGTCTAATTACAAACTTAATAATTGTAGCCACTATTGTATATTCCCAAATGATCCTCGAGTTAATTTATTTAATTGACTACACTACTACTAGACCTAAAAATAAGAAAACTGACATATTAGGTAATAAACCTAATTATAATATTTGTTAAGACCCTATGTTTATATTTATATGTAATGGGGCCTTGTGTTATTTTGCAAGGTGGGCTCCAAAGTGGTTACACATTATCTCTACCTTTACGTAAGTAGAGAGATAATAATATATTAAATTTAAAATATTTAATATTTAAATTATTAAAAGAAAAGGAAAACACATGTTAGATTTTACAGAGAAATATTATATAAGTATTCTTTTCTCTAAAAAAATACAGAGATACCTTTTGAGAAAAATACTGAAAAAAAGAAGTTAATAGTTTTTTGGAGTGGTGAAACGAATGCCCACACATTCAATATAGATAAAATTTGAGTCATAACCTAGAAGATCATTTGGTAGCGGATTTGTTGTTGTATATCGTTTATCTTTTTAAATATCGAGGTATGATTTTTTAGATTATGAATTTCTTATATATTATATGAGATCGATCCTAAAAAGTTTTTTTTATGAGAAAAAATATGATTTTCACCAATATATATACCTGTATAGGATAACAAATAGGAAATGGTAAAATAGGGTAGAAAAAAGGGGTTTTCACCGATCCCACTTTGATGCTTAATCAATGACTAAAGAATTTGAGTTGAATAATAAAATTGAAGTTTTAGTAAACTTAAACCATAAAATTAGAGCTTTAATGAACTTACTTCTCTTTGATAAAGTAATATATTATACCACATTTCAAAGAGTGGGTCTCCTTATTTTGGTAAATATAAGGAATTTTTGTTGGGATACAATTTTTGGTGAAATATTATTACCGATAACTTAATAATATTATGTTATTGTTAGTTCATTTAAAGTTGAGCTTAATAGCAATGAGGTTGTGCGATTCATTAGGTACAATCAGCAATGCCCCTACTCTATACCCATTTTGATTGGCTGCGCCATAAAAGTACAATTTCATTTTCATTTTATCACTAAGAATCAATAACAAATTATGTGGAAGCGTACCTAAATCTATAACGCTAAATTAATTTTTAGGATTGTATAGTTGACCTTCCAAATCTACACATTCTCTTAGATAGTCCTTTAATTCTCTCTGTGCTCTCTTTCTGATGATGAGATATCAGAAAAAGTGAAAAGAATACGTATGACCTAAGGACCATAACCACTTATATAGACAACATTTTTCTGATGTCACCGGGTATTCCTAATTCTGTCAATCATAGAATTAGAATACTATTAGGTTTTTAAACATTAAATGTCTACATCCTATTAGATACATCAAAGCTTATAATACTGAAAATCTTAATTGATCAATTTTATTAAATTTTACTTCATATAACAGTCTGCAACAGATAATTATTTATATATAAGCCCAATATTGAATTAAAGATCTAACAATATTAGATTAAAAAATCCATAGGCTATACATGTAGCCTTATAATTATATTTTGTAAAAATAACTATATGAGCTCAACCTTACTGACATTATGATCCATGTCATTATACCAATACAAGGGAATGACATAGATCATAATATAGATGTATAGCATGAAAATTTTATGTAATGAGATCTTAACATGCTTATTTTCAATTAATTCACCTTAAACCTTAGTGAGATCAAACCATACCAAATTCAGAGTGTGAATAAACTAAAACCTTATTTATGTAAAAAATGACTCGAAAACATTCAAAACTGAAATAACTAAAAATTTCTATATTATAAAAGCATCTAAAAATTACAAACTCCCACTAAAATTGAATATCTTTAAGTGATATGACCCATATACAAGTAGTGTGCTCATGAAATATCTTAAGTGGCAATCCTTTAAGAAGTGGATCCGCAATCATGGAGTTTGTGTCAATATACTCAACAGACAACTGTCCACTCTGAACTATTTCTTTAATAACTAGGAACTTAATATTTATATACTTTAACTTCGTCGAGTTTCTGTTGTTATTGAAATACAGCACTGTTAACTTATTGTCATAAAATAACTTGAGTGGTTTGTCAACACTATCTACTATATACAGCCCTATGATGAAATTTCATTGCCATATTCCATGATTAAATATCTCATAATATGCTATAAATTATGTTGCCATCGTGGAAGAGGCTATAAGAGAGATTGTTTAGTACTCTTTCAAAAGACAGCATCCCCAACTAGTAGATGGATGTAACCCGAAGTGAGTTTCATACTATCTTAGTATCCAACAAAATCAAAGTCAATAAACTGAACGATCTCAAGCTTATCTGATCCTTGATATGTGAGCATGTAGTCTTTTGTTCTTTGTAAGTACTGTAAAACTCGTTTGACTACTTTCCAATGGTCTAATCCTAAATTACTTAAGCATCTGCCCAATATCCCAATAACATATGCAATATCTGATCACGTACAAACTTGAACATACATCAAACTTTCTACTGCTGACGCATAAGGAATCTTCTGTATTTTTTTTCTCAAAATTATTTTTAGGACACTGATTGAGACTAAACTTGCCTCCCTTAGCCACATGGGTATCATCTAGTTTGTAATCCTGCAAGCCATATCTCTTGAGAATTGTTTCAATATAACTTTTTTGTGATAATCCTAGAATATCTTAGGAGCGATCTCCTTTTATTTATATGCTTAATACAAAAGAGGCGTCATTAAGATTTTTCATCTCAAAGTTCTTAGCTAAAAATTCTTGATGTTATGCAATAAGCCTATGTCGCTGCCGGCAAATAAAATGTCATTGACATATAAAATCAAAAAAATATACTCACTCCCACAGAGCTTATGTTACATATAATCATCAACCAAATTCATCTCGAAACCGAATAAGACGATCACTTAATAAAACTTGAAATACCATTGTCGATATACTTGCTTGAGCTCATAAATGGATTTTTTAAGTTTGCAAACCATATTTTTTAGGTCTCCAAATATAAAGTTTTCTGACTACACTATATAGATTATCTCATCAATGTCTTCATTGAGAAATATTGTCTTCACATATATCTGATGTAACTCAAGATCATAATACGCTACTAATATTATTATAATCCTAAAAGAGTCTTTCAAAGAAATGAGAGAGAAAGTCTCTTTATAGTCGATGCCTTCTTTCTATGTAAAGTCTTTTGCGACAAGACGTATCTTATGTTGAGTGTTAGAAAGTGTATATTTATAAAGGAGAAAATCGTCATTTTACACTTTAAATCTCACTAACATTACTACTTTTATTTATTTAAGTATTTTGTTATTTAATTATATGTGTTTTATTATAATTGTGTATTTTATGTATTTTAGGGGTATCATAATCGTTTCACAATAAACGAGTGATCGACAAAGAAAACGGGCGTCATATTTGGACTCAGGACGGTCGAAAACCTTAAGAAGAGCATTAAAGGAAAAAGTTCTCGTTTCACACATACTGATCGTTTCACACGCACGTGGTGATCGCTTCATGACACTGTTTATGACACTGTTCATGTATACGGACCGATGATGTGGCAACTACCTATGACGTGGCAGTATCTGATTGGACGAATTATGTGGATTGACTGCTTATGTGGCGTTGACCGATGACGTGGAGTTTACCGATGATGTGTCACGATCTTATTGGACTAAATTTCTTATGTACTGTAGATCAATGACGTGGCAGCATCTCGGTGGAGTAGAAATCGGGTGTACAGTACATGCGCTTACATGGGATTATTTACTATTCAGCGGCATTCTTCGTATAAATGTTGATTTGTGACGATTGGTGATTGCTGATCGCTGATCGATGACGTAGCGCAATCCTGAGCATCCGAATTGTTTTTAATCCGATGGTCACGATTCACTCAATGTATCTATAAAAAGGGGGCTCTTCCCCTCTAATATTTGTGGTTGTTTTGACTTTTCGTCGACAAATAATAATAGTCTTGTCTAGTTACAGCCCTGGTTATCTGGATCCTAAGTACAAGTTATTATTATTTAGGACGATAAGCCCTGACCATACTTATTGGAGAGTGGTTCATAAGGTGTGGAATCCCCCCTTATGATTTAATTGGTATTAATATGGAATATTTAGCCCATGGAGCATGTTGATGCAGATCCGGATACCCAAGTGCTTTATTATAACAGTTATAGTTTTAATTCTTCCCGCTATTTTAATTCACAATTTAGGATAAATTTATCATAATTTAATTGTTCACATTAAAAGAAAATTAATTCGACACATAATTAAAATCAACCTCCTCGTGGGATCGATACTCGTCACTATTAATCTATTCTACAATAGATTCGTGCGCTTGCGAGTTCATTAAAATTTGCACAATAAGTTTTTGGCGCCGTTGCCGGGGAGGTAAGTTATTTTAATTTGTTAAATTAATTTTTTTTGTTTTCTTGTATTTTTCCTTATAACAAAATAATTCTATAATTTAATTTTTATAATTTAAATTTTTGTAATTTAATTTTTGTAATTTAATTTTTGTAATTTAATTTCTGTAATTTAAATTTTTACAATTTAATTTTATTATGTGATTTCTTTAACTTTCTGTACTTTAATTTTTGCTTTACTTTTCTTTGTAATTTGTTTTGTTTATCTCGTAATTTATTTTAATTTATTCGTAGAATTAATTCATAGAATTAGTTTTTTTTTAAGTAATTTTTTTGCTTTCCTTAAAAATTATAAAAAAATTACAAAATTACAAAATATAAAAAAAAGTGAATCTGTAATTTAATTTTGGTAATTTAAATTTCAATAATTTAATTTCTTTGTAATTTTTTTAAATTTCTATAATTTAATTTCTGAGTTATTTTTCTTTGTAATTTTTATTTATTTTGTTAATTTATTATTCTATAGAATTAAAATTTTTAAGTAATTTTTTTCCTGCAATTTAATTTTATTTCTTTTTCTCTTCTTTATATTTCTGTAATTTAATTTTTTATTTTTCGTTGTAATTTATCTTCTTATTTTATTTTTAGTTAATTTATTTTTTATATTTTCTTTTTTAGCACTTGAGTGTATGTTTATAGTACGGTTATAACAACGTCACAAGGTTAGTATTGTAATTTCTCTCTACTCTTTATTTTTATTTGTTTTATCTTCATTTATTTTATTTTTTGCATGCATGGTCGAAGGTCATTATCACGTAATCTTGAACCTTTAGATCTTGATTTGGAAAAAACACTTCGCACACACAAACAAACTGTTTTTCAAAAGAAACTTGAAATAGAATTGCAAAATCAGCAACCAGAACCACAAGAGAGGCCATTTAAGGATTATTTTAGTCCTTTAGCTAATTTGAGCACATCATGCATAAGGTACCCGAATGTAGCTGCTAGGAGTTTTGAATTAAAACCTAGTGTGCTAAACTGTCTCCCCACATTCTATGGCCTAGAAAATGAGGACCCATATAATCATATGAATGATTTTCATGCTATTTGTCAAACTTTTAAATACGAGAATTTTTCAGATGATGATGTTAAACTTAGATTATTCCCATTTTCATTAAAAGATAGAGCTCGTTCATGGTTTAATACAATGCCTGCTAATAGCATTACATCATGGGAACAAATGGTAACTAAATTTTTAAATAAATATTTCCCAGTTCATAAAACCAATGCTATTCGCAGGGAAATTTCAGAGTTTACTCAAAGAGATGACGAGCAGTTTTTCGAAGCATGGGAGCGATTTAATGGGCTACTCTTGAAGTGTCCACATCATGGGTACGAGAAATGGCACCAATGCCAATATTTTTTGGAGGGATTATTGCCACATATGTAAGAATGGCTAATGGCAACCAGTGGAGGATAGTTAATGTCCAAAAGCGCATCAGAGATTTGGGAATTTTTCCAACGGCAATCGGATAATTCTCAACAACAGAGTCGATCACTCAGAAATACCAGGAGAATTAAGGGAGTGAATGAGGTTAACATTGGCGAGTCAAGCTCAGGAATTAAAGAAGTCAAAGAGATGGTCGAAGGCCTTGCTCGACAAATAGCATCTTTGACAACCGCTAAATCAACAGAGCCACATGACCATGACTCATATTCAGATCAAGCCAATACCATAGGTATCATGAGAAAACCATCAAACTACAACCCTTACTCCAACACATATAACCCTGGATGGAGAGACCACCCCAATTTTTCATGGTCTCAAGGATTCCAACAAAACGGACTATCAGTTCCACCTCCACCAATGCAACCAGTTCCTCAAATGTCTCAAGCCTCTCAACCACCGTTTAGACCATACAATCAGAACCCAAACCATTCTCAACCTAAACCATGGGAGGAGATATCCCAAAATTTCAGAAATCTTACTAACTCCAAGATCGAGCAGAAGAACCGCACCATTGATGAATTACGAAATGAGATGAGAGCAAGCTTCAACTCATAAGCTCAATCTGTTTCAAACCTTGAGAAAATGGTAGGACAACTTGCCTCTTCAATTCAAACATTGGCCATGACCGTTGAAAAAGACAAATTCCCAAGTCAACCAGTGCCCAATCCTAAAGCAGTGAATGAAGTAAGTTTTAGTTCACCACAGCAGCATGGAGAGGTCAAAGCAGTGATGACCTTACGAAAAGGAAAAGAAGTCGACAACAAAGTGGAGATGCCAAAATCAACTCAGATTGTACCTGTGAACACCGAGGAATCATCATCAGAGGAGAAAGAGGAAACCAACCCATGAGAATATATTCCTAAAGCTCCATTTCCTCAGAGGTTAGCTAAAGGGAATAAAGGAAAATCCACAGGTGAGATTCTTGAAATCTTCAAACAGGTAAGTGTTAACATTCATTTACTTGAAGCTATAAAACAAGTGCCATCATATGCCAAGTTTCTTAAAGACCTTTGTACTAAAAAGAGAAATATTCATGTTCAGAAAAAGGCTTTTCTAACAGAAAATATTAGTTCTATACTCCAACATAAAATGCCTCTAAAATATAAAGATCCAGGCTCCCCCACTATCTCATGTAGTATAGGGAACCACACAATTGAGAATGCTTTGTTGGATTTAGGAGCTAGTGTAAATCTGTTGCCTTACTCTGTATTTGTGAAACTTGGACTGGGCGAATTACACCCAACTCCAGTGGTGTTACAGCTTGCAGATCGATCCATGAAAATACCACCTGGTATTGTGGAGGACGTGCTTATCCAGGTAGATAAGTTTTATTTTCCTGTTGATTTCATTGTAATTGACACTCAACCAGTGCAGGATTCAAGGAAGCATATCCCCATTATCTTGGGTCGTCCATTTTTGGCAACTGCCGATGCTCACATTCAATGCAGGACTGGAAATATGCAGTTGTCATTTGGCAATATGACCATGGAACTAAATATTTTTAACATTGCCAAACAACCTCACAGTACTGATGATGAAATTCTAGATGTGGATTTAATTGATGAATTAGTTGATCACACATTTCCTTTAAACCTTAGTGATGACCCTTTACTGACATGTTTAACTCACTTTGGTTTGGATTTTAATATTGACAGATCGATTGATGAGGTTAATGCCTTATTGGATTCATCACCATGCATGGACATTGATAAGTGGAAGACAAGGATAGAGCAATTGGCACCATTGAAAGAAAATCTCATCTCATTATCAGAATCACCACCAAGAATTGAGCTCAAACCTTCACTCAACCCTTTGAATTCTACATTCTTAGAGGAAGAAGAAATATTGTCAGAGATCATCCCATCCTCTCCTGATTACAAACAAAAGAACACAGACATCATTGACCCCATTTTTGGTTCAAAAAGGAGGATACAACTGGCAAAACCAGAGGAGATTCGTAACAACAAAAATGCTAAGGACTACAGAAAGCGAATGAAAATCCTCCGTGACAAGCGGAGCATTGGAAAATCTTTCACACCAGGTCAGAAAGTATTTTCTTTCAATTCTCAATGGCACGTTTCTCTAAGTAAGTTACGTTCTCGATGGTATGGTTCATCTACTGATCATACTGTTTTTTCACATGGAGCCATTAAATTTAAGAATCCAAGGAACAATGTAATTTTTAAAGTTAATGGTCAGAAAAATAAAGTCATATCACGAATACCAATCATGTGGAGAAAACAGCACAAAACATTGAAGTGACCTGAATTTTCTTTCTTTCTATTTTCGGTGATTTAATTTTTTTTAAATTATTTTTTTGTAAAGTTTAACTATTATTGATATTTTTTTCTTGAATAAGTGTGCCAGAATAATATGCAATAAAAAAAATCATGTTCTTTAGAAATGGTGTCTGATAACAGAGAATATAAGATTCAATTCATTAAGGATGGCTTGAATAAGGAGTCATTGGATGATATCCTTTTGTCTCTTGAAACGCATCCCAGTGAATATGTCCAAAATGCAATACTCCAATTATGGCCATTATTTCAGAAAGAATGTGCAAACTATAGTCTCGGGAATCTGACTATAAAAGACCTGCTTTGCCGCTTGTAAGAAAACTGGATGGGAAGCCTATCCTCGACCCATAGAGGGCGTTCAAGCCGTTTCTGGACGTAAAACCAGAGGAAGATGTGAGCCACAGTCGCAACTACTTGTTAATATTTTCTTCTGTATTGCAATGCCCAGGTGATATCTTCTAATCTCTACTTCTTTCCTTTAAAACATTGAGGACAATGTTTTGTTCTGGTTGGGGGGAGGGAATAGCTGATAATTTCTCCTTTATAAATATACGTTTTCAAGTTTTTAAAGTCGAAGATGGCTGAATATGGAGTGTAGTAACTCTAGAAACGCATCTTCTTTATTAAAAAAAATTTATTTTTCTTTAATTTTTCTGCATGTATGTTTTCTTTTTATGTTTAGAATAGGTTGAGGGGAAATAATTCTGTTTAAAAAAAAAATTTTGTGAATTCTTGATATTGGATGATATGATAACTTTCGAATTTTAGTATTTGTATTATCTTTGGTTTTGAGTGATGTTACACCATGTTTACTATTCTACATGTTGATGTTGGGGACAAATATGAGTTGCTTGAAAGAATGCACATGTCATAATAAATTCCAAGTGAGTTTTTGAGCCTATTAATTTTTCTTGGAGAGTAACCCTTTTTGCCCATTCTTCATGTAGCTTAGCAGTTTATTATTTCATACATGATCTCTAGATTTTCTTTGAGTCAACCCTTTTAAAAAAAAAAGTGTGTGTTACTGCATCTAAATGTCCACTTAATTAGTAGATATGGAAGATTATTTAGAGTCCTAAAAGATGATGGAAGGCCATTTTTGACCCGTTTGAGCCTTTCTAACCATCCCTATTATTTAATATCCATAGTTAGCCCTTTTGAGCCTTTTATTTTAAAAAAAAACATTTTCTTTATTAACTTATCATCTTGACCCACTCCAATTTGGAGTATTATCCGATATCATACAAGTTCCATCCACCTATTCATGTTTAAAAAATATATATAAATAATTATTTTGTTCAGTGAAGTTGTGCCATATAAAAAAAAAGAAAAAAAAGAAAAAAAAGAGAAAAAAAAAGATGTACAATAGTAATAAATAAGCAAAATGTATCCTGTAAAAAGTTCTTGAATTTTTTTTTCTCTCAAACATATATATTTTGTTTCCCTATTTTCCTTTCTTTGTTAGCCATGTCCCTAGCCTACGTTACGTCCTAATAAAAGTCCTTCCTGATTTTAGGGAACTATAGCCTAACATAAAAGCTAGTTATATGGGTAATTAAGATGTAGTAATGCATATAAAATAAAAATAAAATGATGAATACATTGGGTTGACTAATACTTTATTTGAGATCGTATTATTTCTAAGCTATGGGCATATTTTTCATCTTGGTGAGAGTGTGTGATATTTCTTTATTATTTTATCTCAATTTACCATTCATTGTAGTGACAAAATTTTATTGGGATTAATTTCTTTGTGAGAGTGTCACTACAACCGGTGAGATTTTGGGGTTGGATATGTCATTCTTAAAAGTGGCTTGATTACTATTGCTACAACAAAATCTGCTGGACTGATACATATGGATGGTTGATGTGGGTGTGATATTCCTTTAGATTAGAGATAATGCTTAAACTTTTATTTGATTGTTATCATTAATCTGATTGAATAAACACGTGTGTTTAAAAAAAAAAAGATTTTGAATTTTATCTTCACTTTATTTGCTAGGTACTAGCAATAAGTTGGTTGGGGGGTGTGTTGAGTGTTAGAAAGTGTATATTTATAAAGGAGAAAATCGTCATTTTACACTTTAAATCTCACTAACATTACTACTTTTATTTATTTAAGTATTTTGTTATTTAATTATATGTGTTTTATTATAATTGTGTATTTTATGTATTTTAGGGGTATCATAATCGTTTCACAATAAACGAGTGATCGACAAAGAAAAAAGCAGGCGTCATATTTGGACTCAGGACGGTCGAAAACCTTAAGAAGAGCATTAAAGGAAAAAGTTCTCGTTCACACATACTTTTGATCGTTCACACGCACGTCATCGCTCACACGACAAATCGCTCACGACACTATTCATGTATACGGACCGATGATGTGGCAACTACCTATGACGTGGCAGTATCTGATTGGACGAATTATGTGGATTGACTGCTTATGTGGCGTTGACCGATGACGTGGAGTTTACCGATGATGTGTCACGATCTTATTGGACTAAATTTCTTATGTACTGTAGATCAATGACGTGGCAGCATCTCGGTGGAGTAGAAATCGGGTGTACAACATACGCGCTTACATGGGATTATTTACTTTATTCAGCAGCATTCTTGTAAAATGTTGATCGTTGATCGCTGATCGATGACGTGGCGCAATCCTGAGCATCCGAATTGTTTTTAATCCGATGGTCACGATTCACTCAATGTATCTATAAAAAGGGGGCTCTTCCCCTCTAATATTTGTGATTATTTTGACTTTTCGTCGACAAATAATAATAGTCTTGTCTAGTTACAGCCCTGGTTATACCGGCATCCTAGTACAAGGTTATTATTATTTGGCACGATAAGCCCTTGGCACCATACTTATTGGAGAGTGGTTCATAAGGTGTGGAATCCCCCCTTATGATTTAATTGGTATTAATATGGAATATTTAGCCCATGGAGCATGTTAATGCGGATCCGGATACCCAAGTGCTTTATTATAACAGTTATAGTTTTAATTCTTCCGCTATTTTAATTCACAATTTAGGATAAATTTATCATAATTTAATTGTTCACATTAAAAGAAAATTAATTTGACATATAATTAAAATCAACCTCCTCGTGGGATCGACACTCGTCACCATTAATCTATTCTACAATAGATTCGTGCGCTTGCGAGTTCATTAAAATTTGCACAACATCTTATATCTCTACATTGCCTTTTGCTCTTAAATATCCATTTACAACCAATAGGTCTATAGGTTTGCCTCATGTTCTTAGAGAAATATAATGTAATCATCTAGTAATGCATTTCTCTCTTCTCTAGTAGATCTCTTTAGTGACATATGTTCTTGAGGTAGTAGAGTTTATTCTTCTGAAATAACTTTTTGTATGGGACGTTCTTTAATATTGTCTTGATTTATTGTATCTTAAACAAAGTCAGGAATGAAACCTTGATCAATGCCAATAACACCTATGGGAATATTAATATATTCCTCTTTAAAGACAAAGTCTCTAACCATATCTCCCACGGCAAACTCGACATCCTCAAAGAATCGAGCATTCCTTGACTCAAAAATTGACCTAGTCATGGGATCATAAAACTTGTATCCCTTAAATCGTTATGAATATCCAATAAGATAGCAACTCACTGTCCTTGAGTCCAGTTTCTTCCCATTAGTTATATGGCCTTAACTCAGCTAGACATCCTCAGACATGTAAATGCTTTAAATTAGGTTTTTTTTCTTGTCCAAAGCTCATAAGGGATTTTAGTAGTTGTTTTAGTTAGAACCCTATTAAGGATGTATGCTACAGTCTTTAATTCTTCTCCTTAAAGTGATTCTGGTAAGGTAGAATGATAAATCATACTCTTCACCATATCCTTAAGTGTCCTATTTTGTCTCTCAGTAATACTATTCATAGTGGCTGAACTTGGCATAGTATATTGAGGGATGATACCGCATTCTTTTAGGAATTTAGTAAATGGTTCTTGACATTGTTTGTTTGAACCATTATATCTATCATAGTATTCACCACCACGGTAAGATCTAACGCTTTTAATTCTTTTACCAAGTTGATTCTTAACTTCAACCTTAAAATTTTTGGACATGTCAAGAGATTGTACCTTTTCATGGAGGAGATATATATAGTCATATCTAGAAAAATCGCCTATGAATGTCATAAAATCTTATTGACCATTCCAAGCAGCTGTAGGAAATGACCTACAAATATTTGTATATATGAATTCTAAAACATCCGAAGTCCTGTTGGCTTCAAATCTCCTTTTATTGGTTTATTTTTCTTTGATATAGTTGATATAGATATATAAATATGTGAAATCTAAAGGGTCAAGAATTTTATCTAACACAAGTCTCTCTATTCTCTGTTTGGAGATAGGACTCAATCTCCTATACTATAATACAGCTGAATTCTCATTGGTTAATTTTCTCTTTAGACCTCGTGTACTTGATTATAGAGATTCATTAAATAAAACAATCATATCAAGCATATAAAGATTATCCTTACATGATAAAAAGTGAAAAACAACTTGTCTTGAATCATGAAACAAACTACATTTTTTATTCCTAAATAAATAAGAAAAACCAAATTTATCCTAGCAAAAAGAGAAATCAAATTCCGTCTAAAGGATAGAATAACAAATATTTTATTAAGATCTAAGTAAAATACAGTCTTTAATAATAATTTAAACTTTTCAATTGCTTTAACTTCAATTGTCTTGCCATTGCCCACATAAATATATCTTTCACCATCATTGGGTTTTTAGCAACTCAAGTAACCCTGCATAAACACATTGATATGAGTGATTGCTCCAAAATCTATTCACTATGTGTGCCTAGATACCAAAGTTAAATTAACCTTAGAACAAACCAAACTAAGAAGCAGACATTTCTTAGCACGCCATGCTTGATAATTAGTGTAATTCTTCTTCTGATGCCCTTTAGCCCCACAGAAGAAACAACCAGTACCTTCTAAATTACTAGACTTCTTTGGTTGTTTCTTTTGAGGTGTTGTATCTACAGCTTATTTATCCTTCTTATTTTTATTGTCTTTATTCTTGCTCTTAAGAGTAAGCTAGGTGAGCATTTTCTGTCTTATCTTTCTTCAACATATTCTCTTCCTGAACATAGTGTGATATGAGCTCATTCAGAGAATATGTTTCTTTTTTATAATTATAGCTTACCTTAAACTGGTTAAATTATATTGGTAAGGATATCAAAACTAAATACACTAGTAAGTCCTAAGAGAATTCAAGCTTAAATGCTCTTAACTTAGAATAAGATGAGACATCTCATAATGTAATCTCTAATACTGTCTTTAGCCGTATACCTCATTGAAATTAAGCTTGTTAAGAGTATATCAATTTCAATCTTTTAGTTCTTGACAAACCTTTGTTCAATTTATGTAAGAAACTTTTTAGCTGTGGCTGCTTTTCAGTTATTGAGCCCCTAAATGCTTCTAGAATGACCTTCTTCATGATCATGATGCACATGCGATTTGATCTCTCCCATTTTTCTATTTCCTTTTATTATCAGGGCTACTTTTATCCATAAAAGGTGGGGGAGAATCAATCCTTAATACAATATCCAGATCCATGACCACGAGAACTATTAAAAGATTCTCATGTCATAATTTGAAGTTAGAGCCATTTAACATATGAATTGAATTGATATTGATAGTAATATTAGTAGCAAACACAACTGAATCGAGAACAAAAAACAAAGAAAATAAGTTTATATTAGTCTTTAAATAAAAATAAATTCAAATAAAGGTAAGCCATATCTCAAGATACCAGGTACTCCATTAACATTTCATCTTTGGACAAAATATTATCTTATAAGTGATATCTTGATGTAGTAATTAAATACTAATAATAAAAAAATATGTCAAACAATTAATCTTCTTTTGAGCCGATTTATTATTCATATGTAAAACTCAATAATTATCACATATTTTTTACTACAGGTACACATGTAATTCTATTAAATATGAATATTTTTTTGGGTCAATCGATATTCAGAGAAATTACACATACAAAAAACTATTTATATTTTAAAATAAATTAATTTCTACAAGAGAGATCACTTTAGTGACATATTGCTTCAATTAATTCATCTCAAAATAAATATAAACCAATAAATATTTGAATTTAAAATTATACCTAAAAAATTATCTAAAATTTTAAAAAATTAGGTCAAAGTTGATCAACAATCAAAGTTAATTGTCAGTGTTAACCGTTGACTGGTCAATTATTAACCAGGTCTGAATCTTGAACCAACCCACAAATTAAATTAAACCCATAATTTTTTTTAAATGGATTAAATCATAATTTTAATGGTCTAATATAAATTTCTAAATTAATCCCTTGATTTCAATCCATTAAACCCATAATCAAGCCCACAACCTTAAATTTCTTAAGCCCAAACAAGCTTAGGATTTAAATGTAATATATTATAATTATTTAATAAAAAAATAAAATTTACAAAATTATAGGGAGCTTTATGATATTTGCCATGTAAACCTATCATTTTTTCTTTCTTTTCTCCATTTTCTCCTTTTACAAAGCTACGGCCATGTGGCTTTAAGCCTTAAAAAAAATGAATTGGTTTCTTTTTTTAATTTGAATTTTAAAAAAATATAAATCAAAATTAAAAAATTATTCTCAAATTTAAGATAACTAGATTTAAGAACACAAAAATTTAATCGTTAATCAAAATAAATTTGATTCTCAATTATTCAACATGAATTGACTCTGATACCACTTGTTAGTATAAAACCTTTAGTGAAATACTATCACTTATAACTCAGGAATATTATGTTATATCACCAAAAATCAATAACAAATTATGCAAAAGCGTACCTAAATCTATAACGCTAAATTAATCTCTAAGATTGTGTGGTTGGCTTTTCAAATCTACATGTTCTCCTAGAGGGTCTTTTAATTCTTTCTATATTCTCTCTCTGATGATGAGATATCAGAAAAAGTAGAAAGAATACATATAACATGAGGACCATAACTGCTTATATAGATAACTTTTTCCTGTTGTCACTGGTATTCATAACTCTACCCATCATAGAATTAAAATACTATTAGGTTTCTACAAATTAAAGGATCATATCCTATTAGATACATTAAAGTCTATAATACCAAAAACCTTAATTGATCACTTTTATTAGGTTTTACTTCATATGATAGTCTGCAACACATAATTATTCACATACAAATCCAATATTAGATTAAGGATCCAATAATATTAGATTAAAAAACTAAACATTTTTTCCTTGTGTTAGAATCTTCCTTCATGGAATTGAAGTGTTGCACAACGATTATGACTCCATTCTCTTATATTTTAAAAGGTCATGGCATGGTAGTACAATTAACATAATCTAATTCCTACGATGATAGGAGAAATAAGTAGAGCTTGTTTTTAGAAATGAAGGTTATGACCTTACTTTTGTGCGCTTGGTAGTTTTATAGTTAACCACTTCAATAGCTCTTTGTATTACTAAGCCTTATGTCACGAGATGAGAGCTCTCGCAGCACTCTTGTACTGCACTTAGATGACTTCTTAGCATTCTAAGTCACTAAGTAAGCCTACCTCTTTTCGATCTAACCTAAATAGAGAATTTTATCAAAGGATGCTAGAGAAAAACAAGTTGTTATGGCCAAATATATTTATATTACATGCTAAGCATAATGTATACAATACTTTATATAGGAGAGCTCAAGAGCTTATGCGCTAGTGTATACGTGCTGGAAAGTGCTTGAGTATGTATAGAAGTATTGCACAAAATAAAGGGTCTCTCCCTTATTTATAGGCTTGCTGGCTAAGGGTCTAAGTGAGTGATTCTAGAGAAATTTAGCAAACTTATAATTATAAAAAAGTTTAAAACTAGGGTCAGGTCAGTTGCTAAGCGCACCACGTTTGGCTTAATTATAGGAGCAGTCCATTGCTAAATGTAACTCACTTCTAAGCATAACTGCCTTTTGCGTTAAGCGAACCCCATTTCTAAGAGCATCCCATTTTCACAGTGCATTTCAGTCCTCAATGGATTTTTTCCAAACGATCCCTTGTACGCACAATTAGCCTTCGGTTGCGAAAAAATGTTGGTAGCCTGTGACACTTATCCCTATATTTTTGCATTGTTGACTTGGTGGTTTTAACCAATTCATAGTCTTAATCTAAAATTTCTTATTTCTTCCTTTAAGGGATCCTTGCTAGATTTCTAGTCGTGTTTATTCCTAATCTCAAGGGATACCTATTTATTATCTAATAATCCACACCTCTTGAAGTATGTGTTGATAAATTTTCCTATCAATACCTCTTTCATGCTTCTATAACCAATTTTGGAATTCATAAAGCATAGTTATTGCCACATTATGAGAAATCGAGTTCAAGCTCTTTATCAAATAGGATAACAATCTCTTCAAACATAATAAAATAGTAAATTGCTCTTGAGATTGATTTTGCCAGAAAGCAAATGATTCAAGCATTGCAACAAAAAGAAATTCTCATGAGAATATAAGCTAATTAGCATGTAGATTGTATACAATCATCTCAAGTCACTGTCTATTCAATCTATTGCCTAGACATCTTATAGAATGCATAAGGTTTCTTTAGTAGATTGAGCATCTTAATATATAAAAGCATACTTTACTATAATGTAAACTATACCACACATTTTTATGTCCACATCCAATCATTTTCTAATGTCATGGCTTAAGAATGTCTCCATGTACATTGAGTGGCTGAAAATGACTATGCTAAAACTAATTTTAAAGTTTAAGCAAAAATTGATGTGGAAATCATGTAATAGGTAGCCATGGCTTTCAAAAAGTTGTTGTAAGGCCAAAAATCCAAATGTAATCTAGCAACCATTTTCCAAAAGTTGAAATAATTAAGGACTGGATGATACTCTGATACTAAAATTACTTTAGAAATGCATTAAGATTTGAAAGAACCTCTCCTTTTGGACAAGCTCAAAAATACATATATCTTTTTTTTCTCAATGTCTTAGCATTCAAAATTTTATTTCATCCCTTAGACACATTTTACATCTTTCTTTGGAAATTCTTAAACAAATTATTTTGGAGTATACTGCACAAACACAAAGAATTGAATTGAATATATATATAAAATAAATGTGAAGAAAAAGCAATAAATTCAAAGTAACTTATTTAAAGTCTCACCACTCCAAGGAATGCTTTTCACTTGACTTTAAAAAAACCATGAATGAAGGCATCTTTGATTTGATTGCATGGATTAATATATGGCTTTTTAATTGAAGACATTGATAGTTTCTGATAAAATATATTCCCTTTGTTTTTAAGCATGTCACTGACACATCTTCCATTTTTCTTTTTTTATTTTTCCTATCATAATCTTGCATTTCACTAATCAAACTAGGCCCCTCATTTCACTGCTCATCAATTAATAGTTTCATACAATCATAAGGATATTAAATCTTGTAATTGGTTAACTGAAATACATGAACATAGGAGCTTGAATTCTTCCCATTTTTGAATACCAAAAATCATCCAACAAAGATTGAAAGATCTTTTAAAAAGTCCTACCAATTGTTCTGAGACAAAATATTTTATCCATTTTTTTCAACTGCACTTGCCAAACATGAACATTTAGAACCATAAGTGTCATAGTTTCAATGAATTTATGTCCAAATTATTCCATAAACTTTTACAAAATCCTCTACATTTATGCAAGTAATTCAAATGATCATTTGTTTAAATATAGTGAAAATCAACCAAAAAAAAAGAACTTAACACCTTCTTGTTATTGCTTTCATGAACACTCACCACATCTAACACCCCAAGTTTATAGCTAATGTAAGATGATTTACAAGAAAATATTTAGAATCTCAATGCCTTTAGTATAGATACTGATTCTTAAAATGATGGTTTTATAAAAGTAAAATATAAAGCTTTATTACATAAAATTTAATTACAAAATGCAGGGATTCCTTAGTAATATATCTTTAAAAAAAAACTCTACAGTTACATACATAAATAAACTTATGATACTTATTTTTTTAGATAAAAATGTAGTTGAGTCCATTATCTAATCTAAGATTTGTTATGTCTATATGTACTTTTCCTTGATCAAAACTTGACATCATCTTGCTCTACTCAATCAATTCCTGCAATGCAAATATTATATAAGTCAATGCTCAGTAAATTAATACTTGATGCATGTATTAACTACTATGCCCATAAATGACTAAATGAATGCTAAGTCTGTTAAATGAAACTTAGAAATATAAAATAATTTTATTATGGCTATAAGTTTGTTGTACTACAAGGTTAGCACTTTTATTCTTTAAAACAACATGTCATTGAGCCTAATTAGTTGATCTTTTGAGTGTTACGTATCGTTATCCCCAAAAGATTTATTTTTACTTAGCTTAGATGGCTTGCCCTCTTTGTGAACTTTATCACTCAGTAGTAAAATAACCTATTTATTAAAATTTTATTTAAATCATCTTCTTTATGAAGTAATCCATCAAATGCATATGTCCAATCCAATTTAAGTCATAGCATGTGAAGTTTCTAAATATATAATAAAACCAAAAAAGAAAACTATTATAAGACAACAATATTTAATATAAGCAATAACACCGTCCATATAGAAATTAAATAAATGGAATTATAACCCAAGTGACAGAGCTAACCATGTAAGTAGTAAATAGAAAATATCATAATATAGGCTACTGAGTCGACCATGACATAACTAAATAAAAGTATGACATATTAGACAGCATAACCAATTATATAAAAAGTAAGTAATAAAATATCATATTATAAGTGGCATATCCAACTATATAAGAATAATTAAGAAAATATCATAATGTTAGCAGTATAGCCGATCATATAGAGATTAGATAATAAAAAATCACTTATAGTAATCATTACAAGATAAAGGATTCTTTAAAACTAAAGTCTAACATAAAAAGAACTATTATTTAAAACTAAATTTAAATCTAAGAAGAACTTTGTCCTTACATTATAGTTGAAGTAAAATGTTACTTACCTTTTTTTCTTAACTTCTCTAAATCTCTCTAACTTGAGAATTTTTATACTATTGATGTTTTGACTTAGAATATAAGAAAATTGAATTTATATGGTTTTTGAAAAATGAAAAGGGTATAGAATAATTTATAAGATTTCCTAAAGCCAATAGATCGTTAGGAGTTTGCCGTCATAACTCTTGATTAATGGTGAAAATTTATTTTTTCATAAATATCTTAGTAATTTTTATAATTTTAAAATATCTCTAAAACACCTCTTATTACATCATTACTTATGTCATTACTTCTATCATCATTATTCTAGAATTAAATATTTTGTATTATTATATTATTATTAGTATTTTAATACTTAAGGGAGCTTGTTAGCTTGAGATTAATTATATTATATTAAAGTGAGAAAGTTGTATCTCACTATGTAACACCCTTGATGAATCCCACATCAACAAAGTACAAGAAAAATGTTGAGTTTATAAAAGGTGATCTATATCTTAATTGGCACAATGTGTTTTAGGTTGTATTGACACCTTAGAAAATATATATATATATTAAGTCCTAAAGCGGACAATATCTTATCAAGTTTTGGTTGAATCTTGATATTGTGGTATCAAAACGGCTCCACATGTCCTCTTGAGCAATGATAGGACAAATCTCAGTAAGGACACTGAGTCTCTAAGAGGGTGTATACAACTCCCTATGCGAATACCATATCAACAAAGTATGGTAGAGATACTAGGTTTATAAAAAGTGATCCACACATTAATTGGTAAGACATGTTGTAAGGTACAATCTTCTTACTTATAATATAATTAACCTAACAAACTCCCTTAAGCATTTATCATAAGAATAATAATAATAATAATGTATAATAATATAATGACATAAATAATATTGTAGAGATATTAAAAATTCCAAAAATTTCTAAAGATATTTATAAAATGATAAATTAATAATTAAAGCTAATGATGATATAAGCAATGACATAAATGATGATGCAACAAGAAATGTTGTAGAGATATTAGGAATTATAAAAATTACTAAGATATTTATGGAAAGATATAAGCAATGACATAAGTAATGATGTAATAAGAAATATTGTAGAAATTTAGAAATTCTAAAAATTACTAAGATATTTATCTTTACCATTAATTAAGTGATAGGTGGCAAAATCTTGGCATTCTAGAAATCACCAAGATATTTATAGAGAAATAAGTCTCCACCATTAATCAAATGATATGGTGGCAAAATCCTAGCCACACATGGACCTTAGAAAACTCTATAAATACCCCTTAACCCTTGCATTTTCCATAAACCCTAGAAATTTCATCTTTTCCAATCTAAGCCAAAGTATCACTAGTGAAGAAATTCTCAAGTTTAGAAAGGAAGATTTAGGGGAATCAAAGAAAACAGGTAAGTAATACTACACTTCAACTGTAATGTAAGGACAATATGTTAAATTAGCTTTAAGTAATAATTCTCTTATGCTAGGTTTAGCTCTAAATAATCTCTTGTCTTATAATGATTATTATTGTGGTGTGATTAGTTATTATTAAAACTCATATGACTGGCTATGCTGCCTACATCATGATATCATCCTCATATGGCCGACTATGCCACTTAGGATGTTATACTTAATACTTACTTGATTAAATGATCGGCTATGCCGCCTAATATGTGATACTCTTATTTTATCATGCCATGGTCGGCACTGCTACCTAAATTATGATGTAGATATAACTCTCTACATGGTCGGCACTGCCGCCTAAATTATGATGTTATTATGACTCTTTATATGGTTGGCCCTACCGCCTATATTATAATTCTATTTCTTTAAATTTCTGTATGGACGGCACTGCCACCTATGTTAGATGTTGTTATCTTAAATTAGTTTCACGTTATGTTTTATTATATATTTAGAAAATTTACATGCTGTGGCATAAGTTGCATTTGTCTCATGCATTTCACGAGTGATTTGATAAGTAGGCATTTTAATAATTTTAAAGTAAAGAGGGTTGCTGTACTACTAAGTGGCAAGCATTCATAAAGGGGGCAAGCCCTCTAAGTTAATAAAAGAGATCCTTTGGGGACGGCGATACGTAATTCCTAACGGATCAATTAATTTAAGCCCAAGGGTATATTATAGAATGCTAGCCTTGTAGTACAACAAATCCAAGGCCCTAACATTGTTCTTTATATTTTAGAGTTTCATGTAACAAATTTAGCACTTATTTCATAAAGTCATTCATGTGCATGATAGGTAATACATACATCAAGTGTTTACTTACTAGACATTAGCTCACGTAATCCTTATATTGTAGGAACTGAGTAAGAAAAAGCTGACGCCAAGTCCCAACCAAGGCGAGGTGCATATAGACATAACAAACCTTGGGTTGCACAACGGGCTCAACTGTGTTCCTACTTAAGCATAAATACAACAAGCTTGTTTATAGAATTGGTTTGTGACTTTTGTAACAAAGTTTTTGGTGTGACAAATCCTTTTATATAGTTTTATATAACAAACCTTTTGTTCAATATTTATAAAATGCTTATTTTAAAATTGTTTCTATAAATACTTAATATTATACCTGGATTTAATTACTTTAGTTACAATCATAAAGATGGAGTGTTACACGTGTTTTAAGGTGTATGAACACCCTAAAAACAAAACTATGTGAGCTTTATTAAGATTCAAAGTGGATAATATCTTGCAAAGTATAGGTCGGATCTTGACACTATACATTAATGACAAATCTAATCAAAGCATATCACTACTATTAGTATTGTAGATATAAAAAGATATATATCCCAACATAATAAACTAACCAAATAACTTGATTTTGGTGTCGCTTCTCATATACACAAAAACAGCAGCTTATCATTTAAGTTAGAAATCAGACTTAGGAACAATTGGTAAGAAATTTTAAAGAGGTGCTAAAAATTTCATTCCATGAAATAATGAGGTTGAATACAAAGGTAACAAAAGGTGTTGGTTTTGAAATAGACACAAGCTAAATCTTTTAAAAGTTCTCACTAAAAGATGTGTATGGCATGAGTAAGCATCCTCAAAAAAATCCTGTATTAAAATTGTGGTGCTGCAATCAAAATCAGAGATTCTAGGCAAAACATTCTTTAAGTTCTCGCGCAGGAAGTGATTATAGATTAATCAAATATAAAATAAGTGATTGCAACCTTTTCATCAAACATACATGATAGTGACTAAAACAGAAAAATCCGTAGATTAGTTCAGCACTTTAATGGCAGCTCAATCAATTAGACCACTTAAAAGTCTTTTCTATTATCTTATAATACATTTAAAAAAAAATACCAATATATCATTAAGATCTCTTCATTATTATCAAAGGAATTCATATTTCACAATGCAAATTCAGATAACGAAACTCACCTGCACCCCTTTCCCAATTTTGAGTGCAGTACTAGATTTCTTTAATTAAAAATAACATAAACAATAAAAAATTGGGTGCTTAATAATTAAAGTTAAATAATTAGTAGAAGTCTAAAAACAACAAGCATGTAATGGTCAAAATACTTGGTATTCTTCAATCGACATATATTTTTTCTGTGAGAGCAACTTGTAAAACCCACCACCAAAAAGAAATGAAAGCAAAAACATGAGAACTGATCCAGCACTTATCATTCAGTTTGACATACAGCTAACTTAGTTATAAGCTAGTCATGTATGTTATTATATGCTACAAACAAGGTAACAATGCTTTGATAATAAGATGGCCACTAATGTTGATGCTAATAAGAATAGTTGTGTAGAACTAAATATCAGTCTTTTGCTCCAAAGGCAAGAAGAAGAACTACCATCAAGAATTGAAGAGGATTTTTTAGCAAAGAAATGCCAGAAGCCATTAAATTGCTTGAGATAAGAGAACTAGAGTAGGCAATAGGGTAGAGATGCTTGTTTCTTTTCCTTCTTTCAAGACATTAATACTATGCTGTTGTTCAATGCCCCAACAGTTGTCCTCTACTTGGACATGAGAGTCAAGTTATCATAGCTTTAGATATGCTGACAACTTAAATTGAAATGCCGGTATCATGCTTCATTTCTAGTTCTGGTTTAACTCTCCGTCACAATTAGAGGCAGCTCAAGTAATTAACTTTTGACCTGGAAAACTCTTCTAAAACATCCAATAAAACTACTTAGATATTACTAAAAACACTTCATTATTATCAAAGTAATTCAATGAAACTCACATGATGTAAGTCCACTTCCACCACTTTCCTAATTTTGAGAGCAATACTAGATTTCTTTATTTTAAAAAAATAAAAAAATAAAAAATTGGGTGCTTATAATTTATTTTAAATAATTAGTACAAGTCCAGCAACAAGAAGCATGTAATGGTCAAAATACTTTGCATTATTCAATTAACAACTTTTTTCTTTTTTCTCTCTCTCTCTGCTTTTTTTTTTAAAAAAAAACTGAGACCAACTTCTAAACCACGCACACAAGAAAGAAATGAAAGCAAATATATGAAAGCTAATCAAGTACTTAGCATTCAATTTGACTTATAGCTAACTCGAAGCTAAGGTAGTCACATAAGTTATTAAATGTTACAGACAAGGTAACAATACTTTTGATAATCAAATGGTTATGAATGCTAATGCTAACAAAAGCAGTTGTGTAAAATTAAATACCAATCTTTTATTTCAAAGATGGAGGGAAGAATCACCATCAGAACTAAAGAGGACTCTTGGTAAAGAAGTGCTAGAAGCCAATAGTTTCCTTGAGATGAGAGTATTACAGTAGGCTATGGAACAGAGATGCATGTTTCTTTTTATTCTTTCAAGACATTAATACCATGCTGCTGTTGAATGCCCCAGCACCTGTCTACTGTTTGTTCATACTGTTGTAGCTGCAGCAGCAGTTGTGATGAGAACTTTAGACTGAAATGCCAGTTGATCGAAATGCCAACATCATGCTTTTGGTTTTGGTTCTGGTTCGAATCTCTGTCATTATCATTATTTTTCTAATCTTTCATTTTATTTCCTTTCTGATGCTACAATTTTATGTGCTTTGCATACTTTGTCTATGAAAGAAGAACGTAATCACTTATAGCTCCTCAAATTTTATGGTTTATCAAGTAGGATTATGGTTAATTTCTTTTACATCAAATAGGTCCATGTTCCCATTTGATCGGGTTGTTAATCATTCAATCAGCATATGTCAAAGGTCTTATTGCGGTAAAATCAATCAAAGTTGTTAATTTGAAATTTATTAGATAGATTTGGAGTTCATCAAAGTAATTAATTATTCGGTGAGTAGCAGCTGTCTTGGCACAAAACGCGAGAATGTCAAAATAATAGAAAATGGAAATTGGTTAAAGGTGGCAACACGAGTCATTACATGATAGCAACATAAGCATTATGCGAATTTCGTGTCCATGTTTAATACAAATTGATATGGTTAATAATTGAAACATGCGAGATCATGAACTATTAATCCGTTTATGAACACCTTAAGAATAACATTAAAAAAAATTATGTAATGTGTTAAATTAACTTTTTTTATTTTTTTTTATTTTTTTACTTGCGTTAAATGAGTCAACACAAATAAACACGCTTAGTAACCTAACCACATCCTTATTGTGATTTTTCTACACGATCAGTAAATGACTTGGTGCCCGTGCTGACCGAAATTTAACATAGAACACAATATTAACACGCGCGTTGAAACAAATTGACACTCCTAGGTCAAGAGTTATTGCTGTTGCTTTTAATGAGACCATACTTTGTTGTTGATTGCTAAAAAAAGGGGTATGCCTTCAACGGTTAAAAATAAAGTAACTTTCAGCAATAAATTTTTTTTTTTTTTAAGAAAAATATTTTCTTATCTCCATAGTCACAATATTCACCATATTTCTTATATTCTAATACAATAGGATCGCTTCAATTTCACACAAAAGACATTAGAAACCAGATTTTTATGTTGCCCCAGATATTGCACAAAAAATAACTGGAAAAGCAAACTGTTTCAGCATAGGCACGAGGCTTACACAAATCACCTAGGCAAAATTTAATATGTGAGTGATCTGTATCTCAAGCCAACTATAACTATTTCGTTGTTTTCACTTAACATAGATTCAAAATTGCATTGGCTTAGAGGCAAAATTACAACAGTAACTTAATATTGAGGTCAAAGTGAAAATTACACAGATTCTTCCTTCCGCTTTTTAGATGCATGCTCACTGGGATCATTTTTCATCTTAGCTTCACGACGCTCTCTCTTCACTCCTTTGGCTTTGTTAGGTATCGCCATATCTCCAAGCTGAACCAACCAAAACTATTTATGAGTAATCAAAACAAAGAATTAAATTGGGGGCAGAAGGTGGGTAAGGGAAAAAACAGCAATGGATGAGGGAGAGGGTAAGAGTTTAAAAAAGATGAAAACTAATAAGATAAGGATATAAAGGGCATGACTATTTTCTTACCCTCTGATCAGGAATATAAATCTTGCCAATCTTCCCTTGTATTGCATCTTGACCAACATTTTTCACCTGTAAGCCAAAAACAGCACACAACAGTGATTTTTCATTTCAAGCTCATATAATGAAGAAGTAGGCTAATGCCAAGCGAGTCACCTTCTTCTTAGACTGATCTTTAGCTGTTTTCATGGCTTCTTTCCTTAGACTCTCATTAGGAAGACGATGACGACGAACAACAAAATCCATGGAAGGGCCAACTTCTACAAGTTCCATTCTTGGGACTATTGTACCAGACTTTTTCAGCCGCAGAGCACAATGAGTAAAGAACACCCTATTTGAAGATACTGCTGTACATACATAAGCATGGTCCAACCCAGCCAGATTCAAATTCTCAATAACCTGTAAAAATCAGATCTGTTTGATATTTTTTTTCAAATTCAACAGCAAAAAGGGCATGATGTCAGCACAAAAGGACCATACCTCCCCACGGAGCAAATCAACCAAGACTTCCTTCAAATGCTTTAGCTCTTCCACACTCTCAAATCCTTCCCCAGCAAAACAGATGAAAGGTTTTGAACCCACTCTCGGAACTAGTTTCTTATCATATGTGAATGAATTCAGAGGCTTAAAGTTTTCAACCCCAACCTCTACTAGATCATAGATATGGTGATCATATGTTCGCCCTATAACCAGGTTGTCAGGCCGCTTCTTTGAGGTTGAACCATACTGCAATTAACAAGCCATATTATATATCTCAATTACCAAGGGAAAATTCAAGACAGTTGAATAATCAGGGGGTAAAAAAGGATAAATGACCTAAATAATCTGCTTCATGAAATAACATTCCAGTTTGTCGCTCAATCCCTGACTTTGCTTTCATTCAACAATTCCAACAGTGAGGTCACTTTTTGAAAAACCACTGTTAGGTCACTTTTTGAAAAACAACTGAGCGGGCATAAGGTCAGAAAGCATATCCCTACCATATCATCTCTGAAAATATTCAAGTGCAGGGCAGCTTAACTAGTATCTAGACTCTATCCCAAAGGGGGCTCAACAAATATCTACACTCTATCCCAGAAGGGGCAAAACAAAGAACAAGCAAAACTGATTCTCACAAATCCCAAATGCAAAATATTAATTAAGGCCCCAACTGCATTAAACATCCAACTCAAAATGATAATAGAATAAGTCGGAATGCTCAACAATGCTTCCAGAGTTAAATCTAGTTTTTCACTATAGAGTCTTTTGTCTGTTATATGCTCAATCAAAACAGGGCACACTCACAAATTATAATTAAAATGTTCAATTGTAGACCAAATTTGTTCAATGTTGAAGCTTTATCAATAACTAATCTTAACCTTCATGTGGAACCAACTACTAGAGCGCTAGCGAGTCTAAAATGCCAACTAGCTTACCACCATCCAATCTCATATAATGGAAACAACAAGAGCCATATCAACATGAAGACTAGAAGTAAAAATAGAAATTAAATTGTATTTTCCAAAACAGGGTTTACAAACATTACCAATCTGTATGATAAAAACTCTATCACGGAAGGGGCATAAGTTAAATTGCATTGCCATATAATGCATAAGCCACAGAATATATCTTAGATTGCCAAGCAAAGATTCAAGCAGAAAAGAAACAGGGGGTATCAAACTAATCTACATGGCAAAATAACATTTAACAGATTGGCTCCCAACATCCGACTTTGCTCTCATTTAATAATTCAAGCAAAATGCTACTTTGACATTTTCACTATATATCACATGTTAAAATATTCAGTTCAACATAGCTTAACAAAATAAAAACTTTACCCCAAACAGGGCGTAAGTTAGAACATGCAAATGACAAACAAAAAGCATTTGATTTTTAGAAATCCCAACACAAAATTTAAGGGCCCCACATTGTTAAACATCCCACTCAAAATGATTATGAACACAAGATCCTGAACACTGCTTCCTAGATTAAACTTTATCCCAGCATCCACTCTCATGCACTGTAAACAACATAAGTAATACCTGCCAACAATTAATTTATATACAACAACAACATAAGCATTGAATGTTTACATACAATAAAAATGCTGCAATCCGTTTTCAGTGAAAAGAACTCCAAAGAAGTTTCACCACCACTTTCAAAAGGTCTAATGTTTTCATTCTTTCGGGTATATCTTATTGCACTTCCTTTCTTCAGAAGATAAAGTTCTGTTAATACATCATTTAACGTGTTGCTCGTCTTTGTTCCTTGAAGAATAAGTGTCTTCTTCCCCGTCTCAACCTGCAAAACCACCATATTAAAAAAGCAATTAAAAAAACAACCCTTATGTTCTTTTATGAAAACAAATACAACTCATGTAACAAAGTCATTTTTTTTCTTTGAGCTCACAAGTTTTGGAGCACGTTTTTCAAGCGCACGCTTGACTCTGGGATTCTTGGGAGTTTTCACTTTCAACATATTTCTTAACCTGCAAGCAGAAAAAAAAAAAAAAGACTAATAAGTTTATAAATTACAAAAACTGAGAATTGCTAATCAACCAATTGATACAATAAAAATTGAGAATTACAAGTGGGGTTATTAAGCAATTGCAGGTACACTTATATTTCAAACTTAGAACTTAAATTTAAGTTAATATAAATAGAAAAAAAAACCCATTAAATTAATTAAATATGATAACTTTATTGAACAGTCATAAACAACAGTAGAAAAAACGTACCTTATTCCAAATACTGCTGAGTGGCGTGCGGCGGCGGCGGCCGCTCTATTTGATTTATTGAGAGGAAGAGTTTAGGGTTTTGATGTTTTCGGGCACCAGCGCAGCACATCGAAGACGATGCCTGGTCATTTTGAGGGACGAATATTACCAAAATGGACAATTGCCGAATGGCTCCTCCTCTTATTTGGTTTAAATAGCAAGTATACCCATTTAAATTATAAAATTATCAAAGACACCCTCAACAATAACTTGGGACTTGTTTGTTAAATGATAAAGCCTAAATTATGTTTTAAAATTTTCCTTTCGAATTTATATCTGATTTGAAGATATTTATATTTAAATAGAAAAAATAAAATTTTATTGATTTGTGACTTATTTTAATAGGAAAAGATCAAAATGAGAAGTAAATAGTATATCTCAAAACTACATTGGTTAACTATACATATTCTTTAAACTATAGAACTTAATCTTTTTATTCGTTCTTATTTATAGGGATATAAATTCAAATATTAAAAAATAAACATATTAATCAAATATTTATATTCATACTCATTTAAATTTATTCAAAACTATTCATATTTCAAATTAAAGAAAAAAAAAGCTTTAGTGTATGACAATTGTAATGTGTGTAATAGTGGTATGATTTTTTTCCCCAAAAAAAAAACTCTAGAGATTTTTGAAAAATTGAAAATAAATCCAACCAAGAGAGCAAAACATAAGACAGGATAAGTAAGAGTAATGCTACAATATAATTTATTATCACCAATCATTATTTGTTTGTGTTAGGTGTTAGGTAATTTTACTGCTCATGACACCTATACTATTTTCATATGGGAGCTGCTAACTTACAGCTTACAGCTCTCATAAAGGCATGTGAGACCCATAACTATTATGGTGAGATCCACATACCTTTATGAGAGCTGTAACTTACAGCAAGCTGTAAGTTAAAGTTTTCTTTTTTATATTATATACATTTTTGTTCTATCATATTCTAACTTCCTTTCTTTTATCTAGTGCTACCTCTCCTCCTCCCAAACCAAAAAATTAAATAAATAAATAGTGGGTGTTATGTTTATACTCACAAAAATAGTTCTTACACCTTAAAAGAGTTTTTCACATTACTTATCTTAACTTATATAAACAAGCTATCACCGAAGGAAAAAAAATAAGTACTTGCTTGACCTAGCAACCATTGAATAACACATTAAATGACATGTATTACATATTAGTTTATTTTATTATCTATTGATAATATGATATTTCAATTTAAACCTTTAATTATTCCATGACACATCAAACAATAAATCACTTATCAAAATCAACAGTGGCAAATTTTACTAGGGGCAAAATTTTACTTGATATTTAAAATATATTTTTTGAAAATTTGAGGTCACCTCTACTTGTTCTTATGCCATACCACCACTAACACAAACTATGTATTTCAACTATATAAGTTAAGTAAATTTTAAATTAAAAAAATATGTGGCTCCATGTTAATAATATTAAAAATATGAATTAAATAGACTACACCACGTAATACTATCACTTATCATAAATGTGAGCACCATCATCACCTACTACGTCAGTATCTTTTATCAAAACTTTATATATATAATATAGTATTACTAAAGGTCATGTACTAATAGGTGAACTAAGGCAACTGTTTCTCCTCAAGTAATTATATTTGAACCTTTTTAATTTATCTTATTGATCCTTACTCTTTAATTAACTTATTTATTTTTAAAAATCACTATTAAAACTATATTTATTTTCTCTCTCAAATGCTCTCCCTATCTCTCAAGTATCATCATCACTCCTTGCACTTGTCTCCATCACCACCAAGTTAATTATTATTATCACCACCACTTAACTTCATCAGATCAAGATCCTCTACTTATCTTTTCTTCTTCTAAGAACATTTTATTAACATGATTGGTGATAAATAAATTGAAAAGTAAGGGCAATTAAATCTTAATAATACACTAGCATCATAATGCCACAATATATATAAAAGATTAAGAGAGTTTAGATTAAAAAAGAATTAGAATATGATTTCATCACAATCAATCATTATCACTTGCCACGCGTGATGAATGTTTGTTGTATAATTTTATGAATAAGATTCAAGGTTTTGGCAATTTTAATTAGAAGTGAATTAATCAATTATTTTATAAGTTACGAAATTGATAATCTCATAAATAAGTGACACATCATCATTTGACAACGAAAATTAAAGAATAATAGGTTATTATTATTTAAAAATTCAAGTATTATTACCAAAATTTCTCTCATGTACTTTCCAATTCCTTACCTCCCTAGTTTTCTCTAACATCTAATTTGGATATTTTTTAGCCCATTGAACAAACAACCCATTATCGTGTTTCAAGAACCAACTATATTGTCTAGTCCAACAGTTGGACTTAATTGCAAATTCCATTAGGTAGACTCTACCAATCATACTTATCTTGAAATGAACTCTTATTTCAATTGCTAAATTTTATAAGAAATTTGACTATATCCCTCATTATTTTAGACTTTATTTTTCTTTTTCTTTTTGTAACTTCACCAACTTAGTAACATCATCTTGATTTTTTTTATTACAAGATTTTTTATATCTCATGTTATAATAGGTGCACCTAAACTCTAAAAACTAGATTGAATTATTAGATGTTGATAAGAGCTAAAGTGAGAATCATTTCTCTCTCACACCATTATATATTTACCTTTCATTTGTATAATCAAAACTCGATGTTTCTTTTGTCTACATTCAAATAATTTGGATCCATTTTTTATGGGAAATGTTTACTTTTATTTTTTTAAATTCCTCTACACATCTAACTTTTCCTCAAATAGTATCTTGGATTACTTTGAAGTCATCCTCTATGGATAACCCAAAGATTACAAACCAATCATGTCAATTAAAACTTTTATTTTTTAAAAATTCCTCACAATTATATTAATTAAAAGCAACTCAAACTACTGAATGGCATATCCTTTCAAAATTTTTCGAGGTCTATACCCAACTCACTTCACTTTAAAAGAGCATAAACCTTAATAGTGGGTTACTATTATAGTTATGAAAATTATAAGCAGGTAAGTCACTAAAATTGTTTAAATGTGTTGTGTGGAACATATTTTTATCAAAGAATATACATGTCTGACAAGGAACACTAGATAAGGAGACTTGATTTCTGTAGAACACTTAAAAAACAATAAAGTATATATCTAAGAAAAGGATAGAAGTGTACGTAGTATAATACTAATTAGTATTAAAAATTATTTAATTATCAAGAGATTAAAATATTATTTTGAGCTTTTATTATAATTTAATTTACATTTGTCTTTATGCAATATATTAGGAATCGTTGATTATTTTTTAACTATACTTAATTTTGTGTGTTTTATGTGTTTATTAGGTAAAATATTAATTTCAAAATTAACTATATTTAATTTTGAGGCTCTAGAAAGATAAACAGACATCAAATTGGATTTTGAATGTCCAAAAACCTTAAATAAGTCAAGATCGACTTAAAATTGAGCTTACATATAAAAAAAATTAATTTTTTTCTGTTGACTGAGTACTCATTGGATGATAAAATGAGCTTACAATAGATATGAATATATTAGATAAGCTGTTAACTTTGACTAAATCTCAACCATTCACAATTCAGTGGCCACAACCACATCATGTAACAATGGGTGGTGAAGCAAGTTGTAGGATCCAAATCTTGATATTCGGGTCGACCCGATTCACCCATCAACTCATCAAATCTCAACTGCCCTTTGATCAAATCGATCACTTCACAGGTTAGATCTTCATCTAATGGTTGTGAGAAGTGCATCCGTGAAACTTATAATGGACCGCACAACACTGGATTATGAATTAATGTTTCTATAAATAGAGTTTCATTTTTATATTTTTGTATATCTCTCTTCTTTTCGATTTCTCTCAATCTCCTTGTAACTTATTTTCTAAGTGTGTTTTAATATTTTACATGTTTATTTTTATAAATAAATTTAGTTTTATTTTAAATTTTAAATATTGTTATTTCTTTAATCATGAGTAATTTCATTTTAATAATTATTCTAATTTCAATTATGCTTAACCAAATAATGGGGAAGGTGAAACTCTTAGGAAATAAATATGATGTAGTCAAATTCTATTTTTTACTATATAAATTAAATTATTTTCTATTTAATTTTATACATTTTGTATATTTTAGAATTTTGATTTATTATAGACAAATAAGGGAGTTTGGAATAATAAATTTTTAATATCTTAATATAAGATATGGTAAAATGATGTTTTGATTTGTTGTAGATAAATTAATTTTTTGCACAATAAATACTTAATTCATAATAACATTAATGGAAAAATAATGATCATTTTAAAATTAATCTTTTGGGTAATAAATTTAAATAAAATGACAAAAAAAATTATTAAATTTTATTTATTACTAAGAGTAGATCTATAATCCTAACTAATATAATTTAATAGTTGTACTTAAATTAAGTTGAATAAATTTAATTTTAATTTTAATTTTTAGATAAAATGAAATAAATAATTTAAATCTTTTTTATATAGATTAATCGCAGACTCACTGAATTATAATATAATAAGATATTTTTATACTCAAAAATTAAAAATTATTTTTAAGTTATGTCAAATATTACAGATCTAATGATTATTTTAGGTAGAATAGAGTGACTAGTGAACTGCATGGAGTTATGATCCATAAAAACATGCAATTGACCTTTTAGGTTATTGTGTGCCTTGAGATGGCCGTTTCTTATCCCCAATCGGTGGGAATCCACTTTTGAGTTGTCACTATGTTATGTCTAATAAATTCTGTACGCATCTTTAGAAGGAATGAACTCTAATAATGTACATGCTTCTTTGTACCACCTCAAGCTTTCTCATCAGTAACTAGTTTTAAATAAGATAAAGAAATGAAAATTTCAATTATAATATCAAATAAATAAAGAAATAAGCAATGATTTCACACCAAATATCCAAAAATGATGCAAAGAGTAGTTGTGACAAGTAAAAAACTGTAATAAAATGACTATTGTTAGTTTTCAGACAAACTAACTACTGAGGGAAAAAAGCACAAATGTGAGGAAACAAGAGTAATCAAACAAAAATATCTTTCTTGTTCTTCTACTCGAGAAAAAGAGAAGTGCTTGAAAGGGTAAGTAGTTTAGCACTATGTTGATAGTAATAACCCCAACTAAGAGTTGTTACCAAATGCTAATTTATATCAACATAATGTTTGGTCATCATGTTTTCTTTCTTCTTCTTCTTCTTCTTCTTTTTTTTTTAATATACCACATTTGTCCCAAAAACACTTAATTTATACCTATTACACGGATATGCTTTAACAAAGAGGTAAAAGTTAAAAAAAAATTATGAATAAGTTAAGTAGGAAGTTAGGTAAATTAATTATTTAGTAGGGTGAGAAATGAAATGAGTGACTCACGTACATTCTTTGAAAACAAAAAATCTATGTAGAGTCCTCATATTTAAACTATTACATTGACTAAATATTAATAAATATAATAGGGAACGACCATTTAAGAATTGGTATTTTCATGCACTTAATTTTTTTTAAGTCTGTTATGCATAAATTATTATTAATATTACATTTATATATAAATTATTATTATATTATACTAAATATTATAATTAATATTTCAACCAAGACACTGCCAGCACTACAAGAATTTTAGCCTTTAGCGACAAAAGTTTTAGCGACGAAATTATTTTGGTCGCTAAAAGGGACTTTTGGCGACGAAATCCTTATTTTGTCGCCAAATCTAATGAAGAAAGAATTAATATTTAATTGCAGGTTTTAGCGACGCACATTTCGTCGCTAAAAATTACATATTGCGACGATTATATTTTTTCGTCGCCAAAAAATTAGGTGACAAAATAATTATTGGCGCGCTGGCTTTTAGCGACGAATTGACAATCTTTTACGACGAACTATTTTGTCGCTGAAAGTATATAATTAGCAACGAAAAAGAACTCTTTCGCGACGATATATTTCGTCGCTAAAAGGATATTTAGCGACGAAAGTAGATTGGTCGTCTTTCTCCTTTTCTGCAATGAAACATTTAGTCGCTAAAGAATTCGTTTGGCGACAAATTTGATTTCGAAGCTAAAGCTTTTTCTTTTGCGACGACATGCTTAGTTGCAACAAAGGGACCTAGAATAGAAGCTGTAATACGTTTTAGCGACGAAATTTCTCGTCGCTAAAGAACAATCTTTAGCGACGAAATATTGCGTCGCCAATATTGCTCTTTGGCGACGAAAAACTTGGTCGCTAAAGATTACTCTTTTGCGACGAAATAATTTTGGTCGCTAATTGTATTTTTAGCAACTAAATACTTTATGGCAAAAAGTCTGTCATATTAATTACAAATATGATAAATTAATATAAAATTATAAATTTAGAATGCATTTTCTATTATTTTAATTTTTGTTCATGATTAATCCTTTTATTAATTAACACGTAATATAGTTTTCATTATGATAACAAGATAAATTTATTTATATTTTTAAAAATAAAGAAAATAAAATGTGTTAGTTATTAGTGGCGAATTAATAATCATATTATTTATTTACCTTTTTGTTATTACTAAATATGACTTATTTGATTGTTAATAAATTGTAAAAAATATAATATAAAATTTTAATTAATACAAAATAGTGAAATTAAAAAAATAAATGAAATGCAAATGTGGAACACAAGAGGGGGGTGAATATAAGTTTTTTAAAGTTATTCTAAATAAAATTTTATATGGTTCAACCAAATATTCAAAGATTCACAACATTTCAAGAAGTCATAATATATAATCCAAATACAAAGCATCGAAATACAAAGCATCGAAACACAAAGCATTTAAATATAAAATATTCAAATACAAAACATCCAAACATCTCATATTGATTATCCGCAATCCATAAATAAAACATAGATGCAAAAAAAAAAAAAAACATGTACAGTACAGAGTAACAACAAATAAAAGATAAAGAGTTATGGAGATGGCGGATGTGATGAAGATGATGGTGGTGGATACCCAAGAACTGCAAAAAGCTGCTGCTGACCATCCAGAATTTGCTGCTGTTGAGCAAAAAGTCGATGTTGTTGATCAAATAATTGCTGCTGCTGCTCAAAGAGGCGCTGGTGCTCCGAAGTGGATTGAACTGTAAAGGCTTCAAACTAAGATTGAAGTCGGCTCTGCTGTGCCGAAAGAGAATCCATTTTAGCCAACAGTTGCTGCATCGAATCCTCATTGGCAGCTGAAGAAGATTTGGAAGAACCCGTAGAAGATGGATAATGAGAACGCTGTGGGACACTAAGATCAAGAAGTTGCTCTGGTGGAAGAACATCGTTAAAGAAATGATGATCTGTAGGAGCAAGTTCAGTAACTTTGGTTGAGTACCTCCGGTCTCTAGTCCATTTACCTTCCATCCAAATAAATCCTCAGTTGGCAATGGCATCATCTCCTAGTTCTCTTGAATTTAAAAAGATTGGTTCGGTAATGGGTACTTTGAAATATTTGAGGATGCGGGTAATTATACTACCATAACGGAGGGATCTTTTAGCCATACAAGGTGTGCTAAGCATATGATGGAGTATAATGTATCCAACATTAACCTTTCTACCCTCTAAAATACAATCTAATAAAGCCACATCCAATCGGTTAACTTTATCCCCATGACCATACCTAGGAGTAATCACATGATGAAGAATATAATGTAGGATTCTAGTTTGAAGAGGCAAAGCTTGAGATTTCAATGATGATCGACAAAATTTATCGGACAAGTCACGTCGGCGGCAAATTTTTCGAACAACATTTTCAAGAGAAAACCATGGATAATCTATTCTAGTTCTAGTACTGTATAGTTCTAATCCCTCATTCAGAGTCCCAAGAATACGATTTAACTCCGCAACATCAAATTCAATACGAACTCCCCCAACACTTGTAACAATTTTATCCGAAATTTCTATATCCATATTCGAATAGAAACCTTAACTAAATTCTCACAATATGATTCTTGAATAACTAAGATATTTTTCCACTCCATAGCAATAAGAAATTTATCAAGAGATTTATCACAAATTTCCAAATTCGTCAAATTTGTAAGATTGACAAAGTAAGGAAGAATAACCGACCTTGGCATGAAATTGTCGATAAATCGTTTCCGAGGTGGGAGATGCCGAAAATGAGTTGATAAAAACTATGTATTATCTCCATAATCTTCTTTGCGTCTCTTAGCTATTTGTTTGCTCTTGCCTTTTTCACCACCCACCATTGTTGAACAAGCTTAAATAATAATTTCGGTTTTGAGTGAAATGGATGTTTTTGAAACAAGAAAACTTATCCTAGAGATGAATTAAGGCAAGAAATGGTTGTGATTTGAGTGAAGATGAACTAAAAATGCCTTAAAATGGTAGAGAGAGAAATGGGTAAGCTTAGATTTTGATCTCTTGATTTAAAGAACTAAGAGAGAAAATGATGTTTAAATGATGAACAATGAAAGGTTAATGGCTGAAAAATAATTTGAGTGAGTGATTTTGGCAAGAAAATAAGTGAAAAATGAAGAAATTTGAGAGAGCAATGGATAGAATAAGTCACGGCTGAGAGAGAGAGAGAAGAAGTGATGAAAGAGGATGAAGATGACACAAAAGATGGGTTAAAACCCGTGAGCAAGCGGCTAGCCTTTTGCTCACGGGTTTGGGACTTATTCCAAGCGGCTAGCCGCCTGGTTGCTGTCTCACTGCACCAAACTCAATTTTCAGCCATTTTTTATCAATTTCGTCATCATTTCTTGATTCCAAAACTTCTCAAGAACCATTTTAATGCATGAATCATAATTTAAAACATTTAAAATGGCAGAAAGAGAATTCGATAAGCTTAGATTTTGATCTCTTTATTTAAAGAACTAAGAGAGAAAATGATGTTTAAATTACGAACAATGAAAGGTTAATGGCTGGAAAATGATTTGAGTGAGTGATTTTGGCAAGAAAAATAAGGGAAAAATGAAGAAATTTGAGAGAGCAATGGATAGAATAAGTCACGGCTGAGAGAGAGAGAGAATAAGTGATGAAAGAGGATGAAGATGACACAAAAGATGGGTTAAAACCCGTGAGCAAGCGGCTAGCCGTTTGCTCACGGGTTTGGGACTTATTCCAAGTGGCTAGCCGCCTGGTTGCTGTCCCACTGCACCAAACTCGATTTTCAGCCACTTTTGATCAATTTCGTCATCATTTCTTGATTCCAAAACTTCTCAAGAACCATTTTAATGCATGAATCATAATTTAAAACATTTAAAATGGCAGAAAGAGAATTCGATAAGCTTATATTTTGATCTCTTTATTTAAAGAACTAAGAGAGAAAATGATGTTTAAATTACGAACAATGAAAGGTTAATGGCTGGAAAATGATTTGAGTGAGTGATTTTGGCAAGAAAATAAGGGAAAAATGAAGAAATTTGCGAGAGAAATGGATAAAAGAAGTCACGGCTGAGAGAGAGAGAGAATAAGTGATGAAAGAAGTTAAAGATGACACAAATATTGGGTTAAAACCCGTGAGCAAGCGGCTAGCCGCCTGGTTGCTGTCCCACTGTACCAAACTCGATTTTCAGCCATTTTTGATCAATTTTGTCATCATTTCTTGATTCCAAAACTTCTCAAGAGCCATTTTAATGCATGAATCATAATTTTAAACATTTAAAACATAATTTATTCAAGTAAATATTTCATCCACATGTGAAGTGAAGCGCACAAGCATTCAAAATAAATATGTCACAATAACTTACTTATCCAATATATATAGATGTGTGACTAAAACAGTGCATTTAAAACCTATTTTTAAAGTACTTTTAAAACCTGTCCAGGAAACCACTCTTACATAACACCCATCATTCACTCAAGGTAAAACCCTAAAAAATCAATCTTGTACTCAATCAGTTGAGAAACCCATGTCGTTTTAGCATCGTTCAAGTATATTGCTGCCGTGCCTGTAATATTGTTTGAACACCCAAGCCCATTGCTGCTGTGTTCGATGTATTGTTGAGGAAATATAGTCCATTACTGCTGCATCAAAGTTCTTCGGGTTAATAGTCGGGATTTATTCACCTTTGGCTCATCACTCTCTCGTTGTTCTCACTTTTTCCTACTTTGGTCAGTTTCGTTTTGCATCTCAGTTTTCTATTTCTTTAACTTTATCTCAAATTCTCTCAATTAAAACCTCAACATTTCCAGATTCACGACCACCAGCCGATTCCTCACTTGATCTAGATTCGGTTTTTGAGGTATTTAATTTCTTATATATCTAGTTAATTTGTTAATTCAAATTTGATGGTATTATTATTTTCTGATTTCACCTTTTTTTCTGAATTTTCACTCTTCCATTGTTGCTTATATTATTAATTTGTTAGGATGTATACTATTAGACATGGGTAAGCTTGGATTTGTAAAGAATTGAAAAATTATTTTTAAATTGTTAGCTCACCACCATTGCAGTAACCACCTAAGAAGAAAAGAAACCTCTCTGGGATTTACTGTATTTACTGCCAACTTTGTTGTTTTTACTGTTTATTAACTATTGTTTGCTGCTACTTTGTAATTTTTATTGGATAATCTGTTCTTTGGAGCATTTTTTTAATTGTTTAGATTACTTTCTGCTATTATTTATTGCTGATTTCGCTGGTTTTATATTAAAATCATAGATTGTTGTTTTGAGATATATGTTGCATAATTTTTCAGAACTTTTTGTGTGTTGTATTGCTTCTATTCTGTTTTAGGTGTTCTTAATAATTATTGATGAAACATTATTTCTAAATTAATGAAATATTAATATGAACAGGATTTGATTTGATTAAGATGTCAACAACCAATAAAGATTGGATGCGTCTTAAAAATAAACTTTGTGATGAATATCGGAATGGTGTTAATTCATTTATGAGAGCTGCAGAGAAGTGTGCAGATGAGAATAATTGCGTCCGTTGTCCATGTCAAAAGTGTTTGAATGCAATTTTTAGACCATTAAATGTAGTTTATGATCATTTGTACAAGCCGGGGATCTCACCTACTTATAATGTATGGGTTTACCATGGTGAAAAACGTTGGTCTAGTTCACTTTCATCTAGGAAAAAATCAGAAACAGTAGACAATAGTAATATTACTCATGATCGTGAGGACATATTCGATATTCTCGATGAGTTACTGGGTCCAAACACAGGGTTTGATGCAGAACAACCTAATGTGGATAGATTCACATTTCCTTTTGAAATGGGGGATTTTAATACTTGTAAAGTGAGTGGCTTGTTAAATGATGCTCATAAGATGCCTTTCTCTGGAGCACGATTATCATTATTAAGTTTTATTGTCAGATTAATGCATATAAAAGTCCTTAATCAGTGGAGTAACAAATCAATAGATATGTTACTTAAATTGTTGATTCAGTTCTTACCTGAGGGGACTGAGATGCTAGGAACCCTGTATGATGTCAAAAATATGTTGAAAGGATTAGGGTTGAGCTATGAAGTTATTCATGCTTGCAAGTATGATTGTATGTTGTTTTGGAAAGAAAATGAATCAATGGATAAATGTCCAATATGTGGTGAATCACGATATAAATATTGTAGTCGAGGGAAGAATGTACCACAAAAGGTTTTAAGGTATTTTCCTTTGAAACCTAGGCTACAACGATTATTTATGTCGCGACACACAGCAAGTGATATGAGATGGCATCATGAGAAGCGGGTGGGTACAAATGGTATTTTGAGACATCCGACCGATGGTGAGGCATGGAGGGATTTTGATAAATTATATCCTACGTTTGCGAAAGACCCACGTAATGTGAGGTTAGGACTTGCAACTGATAGATTTAATCCTTTTGCAAACATGTATAATTCGACTAGTATGTGGCCTGTTATATTGATGCCTTATAATCTACCATCGTGGAAGTGTATGAAAGAGCCATTTATGTTCATGTCATTGCTCATACCCGGACCCCATGCACCGGGGAGAGACATTGATGTTTATTTAAGGCCTTTAATTGATGAATTAAAGGAATTATGGGCTGTTGGCATAGATACTTATGATGCTTCAACTAACTCTAGGTTTCTTATGCGTGCTGTATTATTATGGACAATTAATGATTTTCCAGCCTATGGTGTTTTGTTGGGATGGAGCACAAAAGGGTACAAAGCTTGTCCTGTATGTAATGAAAAAACTTCCTCGGTAAAGTTGCGAGATAAAATAGGTTACATGGGGCATCGTCGATTCTTGCCGCGTGGCCATTCATGGCGTAGGAGCTTGGAATTTAATGGGGAGATAGAAAGGGACCCTCCTCCAAAAGAATATTCTGGGGATGATATCTTGAAACAATTTGAGCATGTCAAGGATTCAAAGCCTGGAAAGCATCCTAATAATAGAGATAGGAAAAGAAAAAGAAAAGTAGAGGAGTTAAATTGGACCAAAAGAAGTATTTTTTTTTTAGCTAGAGTATTGGCCAAAGCTAAAGCTTCGGCACAATCTTGATGTGATGCATATTGAGAAAAATATATATGAAAGTCTTGTAGGGACATTATTGAACATTGATGGGAAAACAAAAGATACTATCAAGGCTAAACAAGACCTAAAAGATATGGGTATCCGGAAAGAGTTACATTTAAAACCACAATGTAATAGGTACTTAAAGCCTCATCCTTGTTACACTTTAACCTTGATAGAAAGGCGGGAATTTTGCCAATTCTTAAAAGCTGTAAAGTTTCCGGATGGCTATGCATCAAACATTGGTAGATGTGTAAGTGTTAATAATGGTAGACTGTTTGGTTTGAAAAGCCATGATTGTCATGTGTTATTGGAGCAACTACTTCCAATTGGAATACGTCCGTATTTAAAAAAAGAAGTGTGTGAGGCTATTGTAGAGTTAAGTAATTTTTTTCGGCAATTATGTGCAAAGACGGTGACTGAAGAAATTATTGTTGAGTTAGAAAAAGGAATTATCTTGATACTTTGCAAGTTTGAGCGTATTTTTCCACCAGCATTTTTTAACATAATGGTACACTTAACTGTACATTTACCTAGGGAGGCAAGGTATGGTGGCCCGGTTGCCTTTAGGTGGATGTATCCAATTGAAAGGTAATTATTCTATTATAATTGTTAATTATTCATATATGTCGTTTTAGTTTTCGATTATATCTAACCAAATATACCTTTGAATATTATTAGAGCTTTAGGTAAATATAAGAAATATATCAAGAATAAAGCTCGTCCAGAGGGGTCAATTGCAGAAGCTTACATTGTGAATGAGGCATTGACTTTTTGTTCAATGTATCTTAATGAAATTGAAACAAAATTTACTCGACCTGAGCGAAATCCTGATGGTGGGGATCGAGGGGATTGCTCGACCATTTGGACTAGTTGGATTTAAAGAATTGTCACAAGATGATATTAATAAAGCTCATTGGTTTGTACTAAACAATTGTGATAAAGTACAACCATACATAAAGTGAGTTACTCTTTTTAGTTTCTGTACTTAGTAATAGAAACCTATTAAGTATATTAACGATATTAGCTGTTGCAGTGAACATCTAAGGCTGATGGGAATGGAGGGGAAAACAAATTTACTTGAATGTCAAGGAAAACTATTTCCAAAATGGTTTGAGTCACGTGTAAGTATTTTTCTTTACTATAAAATATTATTTCTTTACTATAGAATAATGGTTCTCTACTATAAAATATTAACTAATATTAGCATGATTGAGTTTTAATGCGTGTGTTTGTTACCTAGGTGAGAGAAATGCGTCGTCAAGGATCCTTGGATGATGAACACCCATTGTGTTCATTGGCATTTGGCCCAGATCCTAGAGTATATAGCTATTCGGGTTGTAATGTCAATGGTCTACGTTTTCTTATAAATGAAAGGGATGACCGTCGTACAACCCAAAATAGTGGAGTGGTTGCGTCTGGTTCGCATGACGATGACAATATTGATTTCTTTGGAGTTTTAGTTGATATCATCGAGTTAGTATATTTGTCACGGCGTCGGGTTATTTTATTTAAATGTAAATGGTTTAATGTTGACCCGAAGCAGAGAAGAGTACGCAAAGATTATTATCTTACATCAATAAATGTTACTCGGACATAGTATGATGAAGATGCCTTTATACTAGCAACTCAAGCAGGATTAGCAATGTATATTGACGATCCCACACTTGGTAAAGGATGGAAAGTAGTTGAAAAAATAAATCAAAGAGGTGTATGGGATGTGCAAGAAAAAAATGAGGGGAATGATGACAACGTTAATCACAATGCATATGAAGAGGACGAGGACCAATGTATTAACTTAGATGGTTATCCTGTCTCGATGTCGCAACATGATAGTTTCAGTGAACAATCATTCACTAGAGATGATGTTGCTGGAGATTTAGTCGATGCCCAACTTGTGCAAAAATCTTTACGTCATGATGACTATGTTGAACTCATTTCGGATGATAATGATGATGAAATTATTACAAATTTTGAACCTGTACAAGATTTAGATGATTCTGATTTGGACTGAAACAAATTTGAAGTACACATGGTATACAATTTTATGATTATTGTTATTATTGAATTAGTCTAATTGATTAATTAATATCTATCTTAAACCATTTTTTATGTTACTTTTCTGTTTTAAGTTATTAGAATTTTATTTAATTTTAAATGACATATTCTATCTTGTAGATGGCTCCAGGTTTACGTAGACGTTCTGTTTCGGCTACTTCTTTTGCACAAAGTACTCCAACTTTACGTGATAAAACAAATCCTCGCACTATAGAGGATTCACAAGATGTTCGAAGTAGTGTTGGTAACAAATTATAAGCTTCAATTATAGCTTGCCTAATTCCTATTAATATTTTAACTATTATGTATGTGTGGTTATATTAATGTTTTATTATATGTGTTTTTCTTTTATATAGGTTCACCTCCAGAAGTTCGAAGTTCTCGAGGACCTACAACAGGTCTTAATACGATGGCTATGGTTAGGCTAAAGGGTCGAATAGTTATCAATATCTCGCCAATTACGGAGGAGCAAGAAGGAACATATTATAAAGAATTAGTTAGTAGTTGTGGTACAATTGTTCGAACTCGTGCTCCACTAGGCGTAGTATCATGGTCGAAGATTCCTTGGGACGAGAGGGTAGATTTATTCAAATGTTTACTTGTATGCAAACTTTCTTAACAGCAATGTTATAATTGACATGGTTTTTATCGTCATTTATTTAATAATATTCTAATTGCTTTTATTTATTTATACAGGAGTGGTTCGATCTAGACCTCGATCAATAGCATGTTTTGCGCTATCTAAACAGAATAATGGGTGAACGATATGCTGATTATCGATGCAAGACATTGAGGAAGGCCTACAAAAAATATTCACCAAGTGAGGCACGTAGACATCTACCAAAGGACGTCAAACAAGAGGATTGGGACAAATTATGCGATATTTGGGAGGATGAGGCACATGAGGTATGTAATAAACTCAAGCTATGTCTCATCTACTTTTAGTATTTATGGGATTGGGGATGACCTGAAATCTAATTATCTTGAAAATATATATTAATCCATCTGGAGAGTTTTAGGCCAAGAACCTTAATTTGCATTCAATTTAGATCTATTAGGCCACTGAGATAATTAAAATTAATTATCTCATCTTCTTCTGCTGATTGATTGCTTTCTATGTGAATGTTGACAGTTTGCTTACCAAATTTCCCTGTTAAATTTTTATTATTCATTTTAATAATTGCTTCATGCTCAAATTTATTAGGGTTCTTTACCTAAGAATCTATTTTACTTTTACCCAATAAAACTGTGCTTTCACTTGTACAATTAGCGACCAAAATTAATGAATCACACTAATAGACAAAGTGTTGTTTTTGTATGTTTTGATAAATTGGGACTTCTCATATTTTTGGGGAGGTCATGCTGAAATTTTTTCAGAAATTCACAATAAAGCATATAAAGACTTATTAATGCATTTACTTGTAAATTTTAGTTCAATATATTTTCTATAATTCTATGTTGGGGCATTTGTTGATATATTAAAGTTGAATACATATACCAAAATAGAAATGTCCAAACAGAATTTTATAATGGTACTTTTTATATTTTAATTTATTTATATAACATGAAAATCTTATTTTGTGTTGTTATTTTTAGAAAAAGTGCAAAATAAATGCAGAAAATAGGAGTAAACTTCCTTTCAACCATCGTGGGGGATCAAAACCATTTAAGATTCATCGTGAGCAGGTATAATGTCTTTAAATTTATATTGAGTCATAATTTTTAAGTGTTAGCATTTCTAATGTTATAATTTTTTTTTCTCACAGTCTTCTGAGTCAGGTGAAGTACAAAGTTTTCCAGAATTTTTTCGTTCTACTCACTATAATGAAAAAAATGGATGGATCAATTCGGAAGCACAATCTGCACATGTAAGATTTTTACTATTATTGAATTCAAGATTGTTTACATAATTAAATTTATTTTAAAGTGATTATTTTTCATTATAGGAAAAAATGGTTGAGTTACATCAATTGTCTGAAGCTGAATGATCTCAACCAATTAATGATGAACAGATGTCCCTACAAGTATTTGGAGAAAAGTCAAACTATTACACGGGACTTGCAAAAAGAAAGCGGGCTCGTCAAAATTTTCAAGTTTCATCATCGAATGAAGAGGTGTTGCGCATTGAGTTAGAATCCACCTATTCTTAGTTACAAACAACTCAAGCTCAGCTGCAAACAACTCAGGATCGGTTGCAGATAACTGAGCAGGAGTTGCAGAATACCAAAGATCAATTACAATCGCAGCAATTCAAGATCGAAGACTTGTCAAAGGAGCTAAAGAATGTTACATCATTTTTAACAACATTGGCACCAAGCCAATTTGGCTCCTCATCATAGTTTTTGTGAGGTATTTTTGTAGTTGGTGTTATTTCTCTACTTGGAGTTATGAAAATTAGGATTTTATTGTTGTAGTTGCAATTTATAATTGAAATTTTATTGGCTCCTCATCACACTTGCAATTTGTAGTTGAGATTTTATTGTAGTTGGGGTTATGAAAGTTAATAAAATTAAATATCTTTTTCGATTATTTATCTAATTAATAATTTTATACTTAATATTTTAATAGATTTGATTAATAATAAAATATAAAAAAAAGCTTATGAGCAAATTTAGTGACTAAAATCATATTGATTAATAAAAAGACTATTAGCGACGAAAATTATGGTCGCCAAAAAATATTTCTGCGATGATAGTAATTTCATCGCTAAAGATGTTTTTAGCGACCAAATAAATTCGTCGCAAAAAATATTCTACAACGGAGCAAATTCCTTGCCAAAGCAATTTTTAGCGACGAAATTATTTTCGTCGTCGAAATTTGTTTTTGCGACGACAATTTTTCTTCGCAGAAAGTATTTTTAGCGACTAAAAGGGTTCGTCGCAAAAAGACCTTTCAGCGACGAAATAGCTTCATCGCAGAAAGACTTTTCAGCGACGAACCTTTTTCGTCGCCAAAAATCAACTTTTGCGACGACAACATTCATTACAAAAAAAAGGTTTCCGCGACAATATGCTTCATCGCTAAAGTTATGAATTGGCGACGAAACTAACATTTAGCGACGAAATGAGCGACAATTGATTTCGACGCATTTGATCATTTTTGCGACGAAACTATTTTCGTCACCAAAAGTTTTAGCGACGAATTTATTTATTCGTCGCCAAATGGCTAGCGCGACGTTGCTATTGCGATGATTTAGCGACAAAAAATTTTTCGTCGCAATAACTTTTAGCGACAAAAATTTACGGTTTTAGCGACGAAATGTGTCGTCGCTAAAACCCTTTTTTGTTGTAGTGCAGATATTAACTCACTTAAACATTGTTATATATTAATCTATTAAGACACACACCGTCATTCATTAAATCCTCTTTAATATTTAAATAAAAGATAACTAAAATTAACTTCAATAATACTTCTCATGGAGATTTGAATCCTTTCTCTTACAATTGGAAATGACCGGATTATCCAATTGCACCAGTGGCCATTGATATCTTCGTGCACTTAGTTGAACTTGAGTTTTAATTACTAGCTATATAAAAGAAAAAGAAAATCAACATACAGTTCTCTTTTCTCTCCGAAACGCAAAACCCCGATCTCGTTTGTTGTCAACTTTTGATTTTGTTCAATTTTATGTCTACCTAAGCGAAGTTGAGGGGTACCCATTTCAGCAAGATGCTAATATAGCGAACTCAAGCGAAGCAGCAGCGGTGGCGACCAAGCAAGCAGTGGCCGTGGCGATTAGTTTCTGGAATTTTGATTTTGTAGTTTAGTTCATTTGCTAAGCCATTATCATTTTGCCTAGTGTCAAAATTCACTACTGCAAATTTTATATTACTCGTGCATATTTTTCATTTTTGTATGTATGGCCATGTGGTGATAGTGAGAAATTTGAGCAGTGTCAATGTTAAATGAAACAAAGACGAAGAAGAAGATGCAAGCTTGTTATGGTAAAGGAGAGCTGATGGTTTTGATACCGTATGCAATTGCCTTTTATGTTTTCATTATCCGTCGCTCCCTTCAAATCTCTCACGGTATTTGCTTACTCAATTACTTTGCCTTTCTGTGTGTTTTATGTTGTTTATGATAACAATCAATTCAATGCAATTTGTGTCAGATCATTTCAGCAAGCTCTATGGTTTACGCCCTGGTTGGCTCTTTTCTCCTCAACATCTCAATGTAGTTAAACCCTATTCTTTATCTTTTTGCCTTTGAACGATTACTTTTCTTACTTGGATTGATGGATGATTAATTATTATTTATATATTCCATTTTAGGATGTCTCTGATGCTCAATGGAGAAACTTCCGATCGAACTTACCTATTCTGACTGTGGTGTTCACTCTTTTTGCCATTCTCGCCAACATGTTTAGAACATTTTTTCATTTGAAAGCAAGAGGGATGTCCATTATTTGGCTTTTCATTTCTTTTGTTTACCTATTCTATCTACATGGGGCTTGGTATGTTTTTTTTTTATTATTATATCTTTTTCAATTATTTATTTATTTATTTATTGGCTTTCGCTGATCCTCTTCTTTTATTCTCCTTCATGTAGCATTATATTTATCGTGTCAATTGCTTCCTTTAACTTCCTTCTAGTCAAGGTATCATTCATTATATTGCAAATTCATTCATTTCTCTCTGAAGCTTTCTGTTTTTCTACTTCAGAGTAACTAATTTCCTGTAAGCTTCCTAATGGGTGACCTTATCTTACTGCTTCTTTTCTTGTACAGAGTTTTGCACAAAGAAACTATTTTCCATATCTACTCTGGATCTTCAACATATTCTTCCTTATTTGTAATCGTGTTTACGAAGGATATTCATTCTCAATATTTGGGTGAGTTGAGGATGCTAGCTTATAAGTCGCTTCTTGTTTGGATAGTTGTGTCTTGTTTGTCATGAGACATTTTTTTCTTCTTTTAATAAAACTTGTACTTCTGTTCTTCTCTGCATAGGCAGCGTTGGGCATATTTGGACAACCTTCGGGGCACCTTTAGATGGCACATTTGCTTTAACTTTGGTAATCTTTTGCCCTGATTCATTATTTAATTCTAAAGGGTGGTAAGCTTGAAAAATCCTTCTGGATTGATTATATAAAATAATATTTTTTTTATTTTTTTTTGGTTTTACGTATATTACTCTCATGCTAAGTATCTTCAATATGTTAGTCTTCCCATTTCTGGGAAAAATCTATATGCCATTGAGCTCGACCATAGATTTCATTGCCTATTTTGGAGACTCCCAAGGGGTTCACATTTCCACATGTGTGCCTGAATTGAAGGTGTATTGATCTAAATTAGCACACTAGTATGTTCGAGATTTGATAGCCATAAAGGCAATTTGTGTTTATGAAACGAAAATACCATATATCAATTCCTTTTTCACCCTGTTTAACTGAAAATTGTGTAAAACATATTGTTTCTTTGAGTTCCTAGTTTGACAATGTTGTTTTAGTGAGAAAAAGCTACTGATAGATTGTAGCTCGATAACACAGTTTATATTCTTTATATGGTCTGTTTTGCAAGTCCAGTATATGATTAGTTTTTTTTTTTTTTTCCAGTTATTTTGCGCACGATAAGCTTTGGATATGATTACCACTGGGCACAACAAGGTTCTCATTTTGATCACAAGGTATCTATTATATAGAGATGAGGTATATACATTTTTGTGCATTTTTGTGTATATGTGGGATTTATTGGTTTCTATTTGACTCTTCACTTACGTAGTTAGCCTGTCTATTAGGGAAAATTGTAAATTTTTGAAGCATATGGCAATGACTTAGTAGTTATATGTCTATTGTCTTTGAGCATTATGTGCTTGTTTGCTTACTGCTAAAATTATTTTCTTTTTGAGTATTGCATATCCTTCAATGATAACCTATCCTGTCTCAGTTTACAATTCTTTGTGTTTTACTACGATTTATATGTAAATATTGGTGTGGAAGAATCTGAAGTTCCTGGTTTTCTAAATTGATGTCTCCTAGTCAGTTTTACCTGTATGCTAATAGTTGTTAAGAAATGCTTTCCTCAGCTGCATTGTTTGCTGATATTTTGTGATACCGTTATGGCAATTGCAGAAGCATGTCCAACATTGCCATAGTTGTAAATCAGGAAAACTTTGTTACCAAATTCAACAGGTTGGCAGCCATTTAAGTACAAGGCTCTGTACTTCTCTAGTTACTGCAATCTTGTTGCTGCTATCTTCTATACTATTAAGTTTTGGTGATCAAAAATCTACTTTTATTGCACAGGAGAGAAACGTCAGTGAAAATTACACCTTTGCTATGTACCTTTGCTATTTGGTATATGCACCATTATACATTTCTGGGCCAATTATTAGCTTCAATGCATTTGCTTCGCAGGTCTGTGACTATATCTCAATGCTATATTTCCACGCCATTTCCACTCATTTTCTTTACTGTGCAATAGAGTTCCATATTTTTAGCTGAATTAATCTCTGCGTGAAGTGGTTTTCCTGACACCCTTTGTAGTTGTACCGATCATCAGCTTTCTTTGTTGTTGCTCAAATAAAATCTTCATGATTTCATAAGTAAATAATTATCTGAGGTAGAGGAAAAAATACATGGTTGAAACTTACCTAAATGGTTCACAAAAAGTGAAGATTGATTGTACTTGAAAGCACAGAAACACATATACCTAAGTGACAAACTTAATACCTGCATTAATTGTTGTGAAACTTGGATCAGCTTCTTAATTCAATCAACTATAGAGTTGCTCAACTCCATTTGTATTCCATCAAGGGTGGGCTCCATTTTCTGGTGTGCATGGAAGTTTGAGAATAAACAAATTTGAACCGTAGACAACTGTTTTTCGCTTTTTATGATGTATCCAATCTAGCGAACGGCATTATTGAAATACACTTTACATTTTTCCCCCCTCAAAACTGCATTTCCTTCCTAGTACTTTGTCTTGGCATCTCATATATTTTCTTCCTACTGCCTTTTTACAGTTAGAGGTGCCACAAAGTAATTACTCATGGAGAGATGTGCTTTGTTATGGATTACGTTGGATATTTAGTCTTCTTCTGATGGAACTAATGACACATGTATTTTATTACAATGCCTTTGCGATCAGGTGAGTTTAGTTGAAAGGATAAGCTTCATGTTTGGATCATATTGATCTACTTCTATTGCTTAGTAACTCATTTGATTTGATCCGTCTAGTGGCATGTGGAAACTATTATCTCCTTTGGATGTATTCATTGTTGGATATGGGGTAAGTGGTGATCCTCGTTTTCTTAAGAGTTTTTGTATTTTGATTCTAGGTTTCTCACACACTTATGTGAATCAGTTTTTGAACCATGATCATTTCATACACCAGGTGTTGCTTTAATATGAAGATAATAAGTACAATACTTTCTGATGTAAGAGAACTAAAAGAAGAACCTAATTAAACGCCCAATGAATATTCTAAATTATCCTAAATTTCTGCAAGTTATTATGTATGCTATCAGGATTTTCTTTTTGTGAAGATATATTTCTCTGAATACTCTATGGTCAAGCATGGAAGTTTTGATAAAATGGAAATAAAAATTGAATTTTAAGGATAGGACTATTCCATCTACATATAGGACTAGGTGTTTTGGGGAATGACCCAATATGTAAGGTAGAATATATTCAAATGTTGTGAGCTTAGAGCTTTAGTATTTTCCCCCTCTAATATGTAATGAGAACTCGTGGTTAAGGCTACTATGAAGTTGAGTTATACCACATTATTTGTCTTCTTCCTATCTGCTTCAATGTTATTACATACTAAGCTTCAAGAATAAGATTATCATGTTGATGAGCTCTCTGCTCTTGCATATGCTGTTGCAGGTCTTAAATTTTATGTGGCTCAAATTTTTTCTGATCTGGCGATATTTTCGGCTGTGGTCTCTGGTATATTAGTGGAAGTGTATTTCTTTTTAATATTTTTGCTGAACTATAGTTTCTTTAAATCTTGCCTTATTAGTCTAATTCTTGTAACAGATCTTCTGTAGTTAAGTTGCAACTTTTACCCAGCCCTAATCTTTGTTGCTTTAACACATATCTGATGAAGCTTATTTCTTTATAATTATTTCATTGTAGATAAGTGGAATTGAGGCACCCGAAAATATGCCAAGGTGTGTCAATAATTGTCACAACTTGGAAACTTTTTGGAAAAATTGGCATGCTTCTTTCAACAAATGGCTAGTGAGGTGTGACTTTCAGCTCTTTATCTTGTCTTCTCCGTCTACTTGTTGAATAGCCATTTTATGTTTAAAATATGGACATACTTTTAGGTACATGTATATTCCACTTGGGGGATCTCAAAAAAAGCTATATAATATTTGGGCTATATTCACATTTGTTGCTGTTTGGCATGATCTAGAATGGTAATTCCCATTTCAATAACATTCTTTTGGTCACATCATTTGTTCTGTGGTAATATAGATTTGTTTAATTTTACTGGGTATAATAGCATTGTTTATGTTTACTCCTCAACCGAAAGCTTTTGCCTCTTGCCTTAGGAAGCTTCTTTCATGGGCATGGCTAACTTGTTTGTTCTTTATCCCGGAGATGGTAGTGAAATCAGCAGCAGATGCATTTCAGGTGATGCCTATCCTAATGCAATTCTTTATTTTGTATTCTTTACCTTATTGCATCGGCAGAGTAAGGTGCAACTCTGGTTCAACATAAATATCATCTCCGTTAAGGGTGTTAGCCCATTTACTGTTCTGTTGGATCAGGTTGTGTAAGCTATGGATATGCTTGTCAGCATGGCACACCAATTTGTCTGCTAAAATTTAAGAAAATTTAGGCAGTGATGAATGCATTTGGGTTCAATTGAACTAAACCACTCTTGACCTAAAATCATGCATGCTTAATAACTTATAACATTGGATTTTTAAGGTTGTTGGCTTGCTTTTATCCAAGCATGATTTAAAATTGGTTATAGTTTAGCTCAAGCTTATATGATATTTTGAAATAATCCTAAAGCTGATAATTTCAGGCCTTGTGTTTGGATCATGTTTAGGTATTTCTGGCTCTTGTTTCCAATTGTCTGTTGTACTTTATGTTCCCTTCTAAAAGGAGAAACTGCCTCCACTTGGCAATCATTTTGCTGAAGAATTAGTGAATTAGTATATACACCTACCATTCCAATCATAATAAGACGGATGGCTGAACCTGCAAGTACGTTATCGAAGTACAATTGTTAAAGTGAAGGCTCTCAGATGTTTGCTAGTTGGGTATTCTGGTGAAGTAGAAATTTGAAATGGCTCACATAGCAATTAAGTTAGGAATGTAGCATAACTGCCTTGAGCATTTAGAATCTTAAAGCTAAGTATCAAGCCTTCAATAATTTGATCCTAGATTGGTTAGAAGGATACCTTCTTTTGTTCAACTAGATAAGGAGGATTTTGCATGCTTGAGGTATTATGTTATTGTGGAAGTACGAATGGACTTGTGTTGCATCCCCAGATAGTTCATGTAATACATTATCACATGATCATTCTGTGTGTTGCTATTGAACAAATAGAAAGAACTTTAATTGTTAGTACATAGAAACAGCATCTCATATTTAAGTCTTATTTGATTTTAATTGCAAAAACAAAAATAATATTAATGAATTATAATTGTCAATTTATTTTGTTCCAGGCTGAGAGTGCTTTTGGTGCATTCCTTGTTCGAGAACTTCGAGCATTTGCTGGTTCTATCACTATTACTTGTCTCATGGTGTGTACTGCTTTCCATTAACGCTAGCTGTAGTAATTTAAGTTATGATATATAATTTTTAATTCACTCAGGTAGCTTCCATTTCCAATACTTAAGATTCTTATGGGTGAAGATTCTTCTTGGTATATGATGATTATGTGTTTTCATTTTAATGTATCTAACCTTTAGGTATTATCTGATGTTTGCCTGACCTTGATTTTTGATGATAGCTGAGCAAGCAGTTTCAGGTTCTGTTTTGTATACTTTGATTAAGACAACTAAGAATTTTCTGAAACATTTGAACTTGGAATGTGATTTTGACTTTCCCTCTATTGAAAAGGTTGAAACTTGGTACTTGGTGTGGTTGTCATTAAAATCAAATAAAGCAGAGTTGGTTAATTGTGTAAAATTCACCCTCTTTTTCTCTTGCCATTTTCGTAACTGTATTACCAATGAATATGCAGTTAAACTTTATTACCGCTTGTACGGTTTGGACATCTTACTGATTGCAGCCTAAAAATAAATTTTGCCCCATTTCTCTGGAGTGTAATCAATAATGGATGAGTTGTGAGTATTTGGCATCTTAAGACCTTGCTTCTTTTTGAACAGAATGGTAGATGCAAGGCAGATGCCTTTTCTGATACCCGCTGCTTGTAAACTGACCTAGTTTGTTCATTTTCTCTCTCTTATCCTTCTACCCACTGAATTTGATTCAGCAAATCACTTATCAAAATGTCTATCTCCCTGTTTTGCCAAGCATCTTAAAGCTTCATTTTATGCAGATTGCAAACCTTGTTGGCTATGTTATTGGACCATCAGGTGTTAATTGGCTGATGTCTCGGTTTCTTACAAGAGACGGTACCTTGATACGTTTTATCCTTTAGCATGGTTTCTCATTCTTGGGAACACATGGCTGCAGTGTTTAATAAAACATTCTATCTTACAGGACTGCCTGTGCTAGGTGGCATGTTTCTGACATTTTATGTCGGCACTAAGGTAAACGGCATGAGATTGCTTGGGTATAACTTTTAATCACATTCAGGGGACTGATCACGATTGATTCGACCAACACATTACATTTTGCAGTTAATGTTCCAAATTAGTGATGCTAAGCAGAGAAAGCAGTAAAAACTAGTTGCCAATGGAGGTTCACTACTCGACCAATACAACTGACTGCTGATATACACATCATATGGGACCAAATTTGAGGATGGGGAAATCCAGAATGGGCATTTATATTCAAGTTACAAAGCTCAGATGACACACAATGTTGTAGACTTTGATCACCAAAGATGTTCTGTTAAGACCCATGTATTCTAAATGGTAATCGACCATTGTAACAGCCTCTTATGCACCTTCCCTTTTTTTTTTTTTTTTTTGGGGGGGGGGGGGGGGGGGGTTTTTCAATAGAAAATACTGAAGGAAAGGGAGAAAGAAACAATTGCTAAACGATAAGTTCATATGTTTGCCATTTTTATATGCATCCTTTGAGACATTTGAATATTTAGCCATAATTGCTGTAGTGTTATCTTTTCATGACTAATATAAGTTACACCTTCTCATGATGCTTTGCATGCTTGTTTGATTCCAAGGAAGGGAAATACTTTGGAGAATCATCTTCCAATCAGTAAGATTTCATGAGTCGACCTATTTGTAACCTTAGCGAAGTTTTGTTGAGTGTGCAGCTGTTGATGTTCTCTGTTCTGTTCTCTAGTTCTTGGTGGTGTGGAAACTAGTGCCACTGCTATGACATCAATTTCCTAGTCTGCAAACCTTTTCTTCTTCAAATCTGCAGTTTTTATAAACTCGAGCAAGCGAGTGATTGGTGTAATGACTACTGGAGATCCTGAGCCTCATATCGAAAGTCCTCGGTATCTGGGCTCCTTGAGAGAGATGTCTGTCATTAGTTTTTCACCAATAGTCTCTACAAGAACAGAGCCCATCCCTGAAGTGATGATATCGAACTCTATCTCTAACAATCAAATCTCGACTATATGCTTTGGAAACAAATTTTGTAAATGAATGACAATCACTACAAACTCTCAGATTCTTCACTATTCGGAGACTTGTTCCATCAGGAGTTGTTGCCAACCCAAAAGCAATTGCTAGCTTTTCGCTATGATATGCACTGGATTTTTCCCAGAAATCTTCAGAGGATGATTGTGACATGACCACAAGAGATTCATCTGTTGTATAACCAATCAACTTGGACCTGTGCATTATTTCCTCCAGTTTTTGATAAATCATATCTGTATCAGGGTGTGACTTGTCATCCACAACAAATTTATGCACTTGATCATGGATTTCAATCCAGCTCCAGCCAGGGGTAGTTTTGATTCCATTGCTTTTGATTAATTTCCTCGTCCTCGCAACTCCTCCTCCATCTTCGGTGCAAGCATATATCGTAGCAAGTAGCACATAGTCTCCAGCACTGGATGCCTCAAGTTGAACCAGATTTGCCATCGCAATTTCTCCAATTTCTACATTTCTATGGATTTTGCAAGATCCAAGTAATGTTCGCCACAAGACTGGATCACTCGGAGAAGAAGAGTTAATAACTTCAAGTGCCTTTTCAAGCTTCCCAGCTCGTCCATACAGATCCACCAAGCATCCATAGTGCCTAATTCCAGGCTTCAAATTGTACCTGGAGACCATCATATGAAAATACTCAACACCCTCCTCAACTAAACCTTGGTGGCTACAACCACCCAACAAACCTAGAAATGTTATGGAATCTGGATGGAACCCTGCCATCAACATTTGCTTAAAAAAAGAAATAGCCTCATCACCGCGGCCGTGCACTCCATAGCCAACAATCATCGAATTCCAAGAAAGAACATCCCTTTTTCTCATCCTACTAAACACACAAAAAGCAGAATCCAAATTGCCACATTTTGCATACATATCAACAAGGGCATTCCCAACATAGACACTCTCCACAAACCCCATTTCACGGGCAATTCTATGCAAGAAAATCCCCATATTCAACGCACCCACATGAGCACAAGACGAAAGCAAACCAACAAGCGTGAACCCATCAAGACCCACGTTCTCAAATCTCATTCTCTCATACAACTTCAGCGCCTCAAGGTGAAAACTCGCTTGGGTATAACAAGAAATCATAGAATTCCAAGAAACCAAATCTCTTTCAGCCATATTATCGAACACCGATCTTGCAGTCTCAATCACTCCATTTGCAGCATAACCACGTATGAGATTGGTGCTAACAACAACACATCTCTCATACCCAGATCGAATTATGAACCCGTGAAGCTCCTGACATTTGTTTAGAGCTTTAACTCTCTCGCAAGCCTTGAGTGTGAAGGTGAAAGAGAAGGTGTCAGGGCGGGAAAGAGAGGCCAAAAACATGTGATTGTAATAGAAAATGGCTTGGAGAGGAGACGGGCTCTGGGCAAAAGCTCTGATGAGAGAATTCCAAGCTTGAGTTTGTGGGTTTTGGATTTGATTGAAGAGAAGTTGAGCATATGATAAGGAACTGGCAACTGAGATTGCATATGAATTGAGGAGTCTATTGGAAATGGCGGGATTTTTTAAAAGACCGTTGATAGTGACTTGTGCATGGACTATTTTAAGGCCACTGAGGCTGTTGCATGCTTGTAATGAAGTGAGTATTCCATTGGCTTTTGACATGAATGAATGATTCTAATCAAATGTGATTCTTGGAGGTGCTTATTGTCAGAGGCAACAAATGCATGCTTCATAAATCTTAAATGCGAATTGCATAATACTCCTAGGTTCACTATGAATTTCATCATGATTATTAGACAGAAAATAACGGTATCAATTTATAAGACGCAACCCATTGATATATTACAAATTGTGGTCTATTGAGACTAAATTCATACCTTTCTAATACAATTTAAAAATTTATGGAACACTAAGTTGAAAATCTACACCCAAAAATAACATTGAAAAATTCTACCCATATCCTACATTTTTAACGGAGAGAAGAGATCCTCCGAAAGCTCGATGACATGACGCATGTCATGCGTGCTACGTTGCTGATGTGTGCCATTACATGGTTCTTACTACAACTGTTTAACTTTCATTTTACAAATTTTCACTGTACTTTCCAAAAATTTTCGTTGCATGGATTCAAGTGTTTTTGCCACATTTTCATTTTTCCATTATCTGTTTCTAGAGATGGCCAATAGGCCGGATGACATAAGGCATGTCATGTGACTGTATAATACAACATAACTCGAGCACATTTTGATAGAATATGTTATACGACACAGTATGCATATAGGCCAAGTTGATTTATATTGAAGACATACGAATCTTAAAAATATGATACGATTATAAATAGACTAAGAAAAACAACATGTGAAAAAAAATAATAAACTCGTTTTATTTTTTTAAAGAAAGTAAACTTCAAATTTTATAATTTTAAAAATAACTTCAAATTAAATCTTTTAATACATTTTATTAGCTTAAGTTTTTTAAATTTATTTAATTCTTAATTTCAAAAAAAACAATTAATTTACATTCATAATTTATTCAATAAATCATTGATATCATGATTTTAATAAATAAAATTATATCATAATTTTATAAATATGTATTAATGTTATTATAACATATAATCTATAACTTTACGTAAAAAATTTATTATTGTTATTATTATTAAGCATTAAAAAAATTCTAATACCAGAATCAAACTTAGTAATCAATATTACATTATCTTATTATTTATTTATTATTATTAAATATAGACTTAAATTTTAAATTTTTAATTCTATTAAATTTAAATAAAAACACATGAATTTAAAAATACACATAAAAATTTACGCCATCAACTTAAAGTACGCTCTTAAAAAAAAGATGAAAAAAACTTAGTAAACTTTTTTTTTTTAAACACAACACGGCACAACTCATAACACAACACAGGTGTCAAGTTAGACCCAAGCAAAAGAAAAAAAAAAATAACCACGGCACGACATGACACGAACACGGATGCACATGGGCTTCTCTTTAATGCCAGCCCAACCGCTTGGCCATCTCCATCTGTTTCAAATTCTTAGAAAGTTGAAAATGTAGCAAAAGCTTTCGAGGAGTGACAAAATCATTTGGTCCAATAGTGCAGGAGACGCGGCCCAAATCACCCTGACATTTTTTACAACTTTTCATCGTGCATGAATCATTAAATCGAAAAACTAACTGTAACTTTCATCAAATTTTCTCGTGCATGTATCAAAAGGCAGAAAATAGAAATATGTAAAGTTAAGCACAAAATTGGGCAAAAGCAAACATAGAAGCATTTCGATCAGATCTATTGAAGTACTCAAATCTGCCTTCGAATATTTCTAATCTTAAAACTACAAGACCATACACAATCCGTAGCCAATGCAATCTTCCTCCAGCAGAGCTGCAACAATACACAAAGTTGTCAGTTAATAAAAAACAACTAAACCAATTACAATGAGAATAGAATGAAAAACAAATAAGATATAACATCCCAGATGTCAAATCTATCCCTATCCCTCTTTTAAGTCATAGATCCACTGATAATATTTCCAGACTTATTTTCCATTTTCCAGGCATAAAAAAGCCTTTGTAAGTAGTAATCAAGAAAATAATTGTTTGCAAACAATAACTCTATTAAACCACCCAAGTAAAACTGCGTGGCAGCCCCTGACAAAGGTATTTATTATATAAACCGACATGAAATATTGGTAATTTCAAAGTCCCTTTTAGGGGAAAAATAAAAAAAAATAGTTGATACTTGGAACACATGCTTCTCACACAAGTTTATACAAGATACTTGCACCAAGTGACTTTGAATAAACAACTAAGGAACATTAAATTTAGACTATTCAGTGGCATGAAAAGGCTATATAAGGCCTACCACCTACTAAATACGATAAAAATGCATACTCTGATAATTTTTTCTTGTTTCCACCAATTGAAATAACATAAGACCTATGTCAATTCAGATCTTGGGTTCATGAAGCCAAAATGGTTCACAAAGTGAAGGCGATATGTAAGAAAAATAATAAATCAGACTAGGGAACTCACTGATTCAAAGCAATCTGAAAGATAAGAAGATAACTTCAGAGAAATTTTCATTGCCATAACTACATCCTAACCTGTTCAGAATACAGTCGGAACCATCCATCTGTATTGGCTTATAGTGGAAAACACAACTACTTTCTCTTCCTACCACCTCCACCAGCCTTTGACTTTTTGTTAGTTGCCGCTTTTGGAGTGTTCTCTGGTTCCTGTCATGAGGATGAGCAAACAATGAACACTATAAACAACAGAGGGTGCTACATCAGACATTATACCAAATTTATGATTTCTTATACCAAGTTTGAGGCATTATAACTACTCCTCGCCTCAACCACATACCAGCACGAAAAAATAGATATCAACAAGGAATGGGACGAGGACAAAGGGCACAATTATCTGTATTGATTTGTTATACCATATCATTTACTCAAGGTCTGGGATGTTCCTATTGTAAGAGATACATTAGCATAATCGATAACTGTAAATTTGTTTAATGAATTAAGTGTAATAAGGACCAATACAATTCAGATTGGAAGGTTCAGCAACGAATTCAATCTCATGCACTGAAGCAGACACCTCTGCCTAATGGAGAGGAGTGCTTCAAGCCCAGATCTAGAGTTAGCAAGCATAGGCCACCATTGCGCTTGGGCCCGGAAGAGTAACAAGCTTGGAGAGAGAAGATCCTAGGCTTGATTTCTTGTTTGGGAGATTGAAGCACACATTTGGATCCCTGTATCCAGTATAGCAAGAAATTATCGCAGCAAAAAAAGTGTAGACTACAAACAGGACAGAGAAAGAGTGGGAAAATGATCATTTCATGTTTGTATCATTGTTTCAACTATTACAAAAGGGGGATCTGACACAACTAGCTTCAAATGAACAGCATTGGACTAGGAAGACTTTCCACTAACAATTTGGAAATACTTTAAAAGAGCTTATTGTTTTCCATCAAAATCAACTGATACTCATTAAAAAACATACACTTAGTATATACTATTAGACATCTAAAACAAGGAGCTTATCTTTTATAAATTAGATTGCACCTTTCTAAATCATCATATTTTGATAAAGAAATCACTTTGATATCGGGCAACTAGAAGTAGATTGTAGGTTCTGTCCCACAGTCAGTGGTCTTAATAAATCATAACAAATTGCATTTACCATATTCAACTAAACCCAAATTGCAGATCACTTGATACTACCCAAAGCATTCCCATCTCAAGAATCATCAAAAATCTTATATTTAACTAAACCAAAATTGCATTTACGAGGAGAAAACTTTTGTGATGAATGCTTAATGTTAGTGCAAGTATACCTTCCGTTTAATGGGTGCAGAAGTGTTAGCAACTGGTTTAAAAAATGATTCAAGCCTGCAAAATAAAAATAAACAAGGAATAATCAACAAGAGAGTAAAATAATTGTAGCTAATTTTCATTTGTTGAAGCATGCTTACCGCCCCTGCGATGACTTGTTCTTAGCCGCTTTAATTTTTTCTATTGCCTGATATGCATAACAAATAGAACTCAAGTCACAGATCATTTTATTTCTTGAAAAGCATTATAGCTCCAGGGATAACTATGTGGTAAAACTTTAAGTACAAACCTTTGTTACTCTGTCACTGTTGAACCCATTTTCACTCACCAGAAAGTTAATCAACCCCTGAAAAATAAAAGGAAATTCAACTTTGAATATGTTAGTGAGGTGAAAAGCAATTATGATAGAACTGATAAAGTCCTCAGCTAATCTATATACACCTCTTCATCTGGAGCACTCCATTTAATCTGCAGTTGCTCTTCATCGGTGAAGACTTCAGGTTCTTTAAACAGCCGTCGTGCCTCTTGATAAGGCCAATCCGCCGGAATTTGGTACCTGATTTGTTAATTTAAATTAAAAAAAAAAAAAGATAGCTGACACCAATGCAGAAATATTAAGATCTACGGTGATGCTCATATATCTCACAGAAGAGTTTAAATGTAGACATTTCAAGCTGTATAAGCTAGAAACTTAGAAACCTTAATTATTAATAAGTTTTACTGGATATATTATCTGATCCTGATGATAAGTTGGTGAATGCAGAAATGAATATGTGGCAATCGCCATGGCACCAGAAATTAACCGATATGAACCTAATAACGATGAAACATAAATAGACTATCACTATATTAACATTTTATTAAACAAAGCCACATTTTTTATGCTCCTAAAATGGAAACATTACAACAACTAAGGGAGCATTCAATGACATATGGAAATCCATATCAAACTGATTAGTATGCTTGAAATAGACCACGGTAGTACCATCTAAATATGTTTGACGAAAAATGTAACTGCTAACCCAACAAAACGATTAATGTTTCTACTGTACTCTGACCAAGGTTAAACAATCAATTCTTGCAAATTTTAAAGTTCAACAACTTGATAATATATTTAAGCATCAAACAATTTCACCAAAGCCACAAATATGAGAACACGAATACAACCATGTCATAATTTTCAAATTAAAAAAAAAAAAACAAATGATTACCTTTCTCTGTTTATGTTCTCTAGTATAGTCTCTATAGAGCCATGTTGTCGAATGAGCTTTAGAGCAGTTTGTCCACCAATGCCTGTAGCAGATATTTATAACGGCACAAAATATGAATAAATTATTGAATGTTCAGCTCCAGGAGGAAGTAAACTTCAGCTCAAATTTTGAAAAGAGATGGCAGTGCAAATGAAAAATTGTGAGTACCTCGAATACTATCACAATAATCACATCCAGAGAGAATGCACAAGTCTATGAATTGATCCATGGTAAGATTCAGTTCCTCCAAAATCTGAAAGGAAATAATCATTATAGTGGTGAATTAAGAGTCAAGAAATCACACTTGTGTTCACCGTTCCATGCACCTTTGCAACTTCAAACTCCATGACTGGTATTTTTCTTGAGCTAGGATCCATCAAATGACGAAGAAATCTAGGAGCACCAAAAGTTAGGGAATCCATGTCTTCAGAAGCCACAGCATAAACCTGTAACCAGCCAATTTGACTGAAGTTATTAAGAACCATTTAGAGTGAATAGCTTTGGATAATCCACTACAGGGGAATTATTGCACTTTTCAAAAGAAGACAACAGCATAAATCCAATGAGTGGAACAAAGCCACAGCAGAAAATAGGATCATCAACAGGAATGAGGTAAAAAAATTATGAAGAAGTACATGAAGCCATATAAAGATAATCTAAAGGAAGATCATATATGTAAGAGAAGATTAAAACTCTTTTCAAAATGTTACTAAAATTAAACATGTTGCATGTGTCATGGAAAGCTTAATGGAGTTATTTTATTGTAATGGCTCATGCTGAGAGATCCATAGTAACTCAAAAATCATTAATGAGTGACAAACTTGCCTGTCCTGATTTGCAAAGAGCAGCACACTGGGCTTCTGCTTCAGAAGGAGCCTACAGAAAGAAAATAGAAGTCCCCAAGATTCAATTCAGTTCATTTCATTTCATTATTAGTCAAGAAAGGGTACTTCAGATATTAAACTTCAAGCAAGACACCAGTAAATTGGAAGAAAGAGGAAGAGAGAACATACTCCTGTAAACTATTAAAGCAAAACAAGCAAGAAAGTATACATATATACAATGTCACCTCAACTACAGGCACTCCCATGAGTTTTAGAAGTCTTTTGCAGTCATCGTTGTGCTGCTTTGTCACCTGCAATGATTGGGAGATGTACATAAAAGTTAGCACATACATTCGTGTTTCTTTCTTTACAAACTAGATTCGCATAACTTAATAAAACTGATTAAAAGGCAATCATAAATTTTGATCAGTAAGTCATAAATATAAGAAATGGACCCACCTTTACAGTTCGCTTACTAAATTTCTCAATGTCTTCCTTATTGCCAGCCTACACAGACAAAACAACAAGAATTTCACATACCTCCACAGCTCCAAATTGAAAAATGACTAAAATCGCAACAGATGAAAGTCAATACAGATATTCACATACCTCCACAGCTTCAGCTAAATCCTCAGTAGCATCAGCCCTCTTTGAGTAACTGTATTACAAGAACAATTTGATGGTCATTAATTACAATACAAAATCCTGAAAAATGTTAATCACAATAGGTAATGCAGCAACTATTTGGTACTAGTAAAATTACCGTTTGGCCAGCTCCTGTTTCTTCAAATCCGGAGGCTGCCCATCAAAAACATAGCTGATCACAAAAGCAAAGTAGATTAGCAGAAGTACAAACATAACTAAGCAACATCCGTATTACAATGAGATATCGTAATAACTAAAATCTCCAAGAAATAAAAAGGGAAAGGTAAATAGACACATTACATTGGCTTCATTCCTGCTTCAAGGAGCCTGATTGTGCGAGTAAACATGCCTTGTAAATGACTACAAGAAAAGAGTCAAGAAAAGCCAATGTCAACAATCATGGACCACACAAAGATAATTGAACAGCAATATACACAACCCAATGAACATTAGACAAATCAAACAGCCAAATGTAAGTCATATTTCAATTAAAATTCTAAAAAATTCACTAATTTCACTAAAATACAACAAATTGCTAGTGCTGAGTGCTAACCTAGTAACTTCACCAGCTTCATTAGTCAACATTTCAGTCCCAGTTCTGCCCACAACAATCTGCACTCATTCAAACAGAAAAGGCCCACAAGGCAAATCAACTTCGACCAAAAGAAATACTAAAGTGAATTGCACTTCCTAAATTGACATAAAGTTAAAACGGAGTTATCGAAAATTAACCCAAAAAAAGCAATAAATAAGGAATAAATAAAAACAGACGAGAAACTGGTAAATGCTCATGCTAGCATCAATGGCAATCTTGCGGCCAAAATAGCTCTCAAATTTCTGTTCTTTCATTGCTTTCGGTGCATTGTCCGCTAGAAGCTTCGTTAAGCCCTAAATCACAGCCCACAGCAAAATCATTTTCAGTTAAGGGGAAAAAAATCAGAGTGTAAATGCAATCAAAAGTTACAAGAATTAACAAACCTTTATACCCATATGATAAAATTAACAGGAACGGGTATTAAGCTTTCTACTTAGGGTTTATTTAGAGAGACTAATACACTCAGAGTTCACAACTGTAAAGAGTTTCCCGCCCTATATCCCAATAATCTGTGGAATTCGTAAGTGCGAGTCAATATCAATTAGGCCCTCAGTTTTAGACTAACTGAATTTTAGGCCATTCTAGTTTTGATTTTTAACAACTAACTAGTGCATACGATTACTGTATTGTACAAAGATATAATTGCTATTCAAATATATATTATATTAATATTTATAATTAGATAGATATAATTTATATTTATATTATTATATTAATTTTATAAAATTCATGTCTAGATATATAATCTTAAAAAATAAGAGATATTTCTGTTCTCTTACATTTCGTAAAGGAAAAAGACTTATAAATTAATTTTATATAATTATTTTTACTTAATTAAAGGAGGTTGAGCTTATAAAGACTCGAACCTCTGCCATCATAATTTTTCTTAACTTTGAATTAATGATTCACCATTGGATTAAAGTCTAATTGATCATTACAAATAACTCTTAAAAATTTATTTATCTTTGAAGAAATCTTCAATCTCTTAGATAAAGTTTTAAACAGTATTTGCTTAAGATTCGAATTTATTGTGAGAACTCTTGTCTCTTTTTAATTTTGTGAAAATAAATTTCTCAAATCTTTTGATTTATTATTTCCTAAAGTTCTTTTGTGTTCTTAATGAGTTTAGAATTTTTTTTAAAAAATTTAGTTTGAGTTTTTTTAATATAATTAAACTTATTTCTATAAAATAAACTTTAGGTGGTTTCAATTAACCCTACAAAGAGAAATTAGTCTTTTCAAATCTTTAGTTATGACTAAATAAGTTCCTTTCAAAACACCAAGCACATACATGGAAAGTCTAGTATTATATTATTCAACTTATATTTAATTGATAAATAATTTTTTTTTGAATTTACCAAGTGAAATAAAAGAAAACAAGGGTTTGGATATGTGTTCAACCCCTTTTTATTATTCATATAAATACCTAAGTTTTGGATAAATATATCTTTTTAACATGTCTTGCACATAAGAATTCAAAGGAGAGTTTATCCTTCATTTCCGAAAGGTCAATTTATATATCCTTAATTTTTGAGCTCTCAAAGTAAAAAATATCCCTCTTCTACTTGTAAAGGTGCTCTAACACTCAAATTAGTATCTGGTTCATGTAAAAATATATAGAGAGTTAGTTATGAAAAGATAATGAGTTTGTTTTGAATTAAGGAACATTCTTACTCTTTTTTACGGTTAGAAAACTCATTTTACCTTTTATTATTTAAGTGTAAATATTTTGCAATTCCGAAGACAAGGAGCAATAGGATTTGATGGTAAAATCCATGCATACTTATAATATTGATGGTAAAAATGGCACTATATTTTTTTTAAAAGAGGTGATATTTCCATCCCAAACTTTTGCAAACTCACCCCATTTCTAAGAAATAATTGCAACAAATTCACATTATTCTTAAAAAAATCAAACAAATAATAAGTTTAGAGATTTAATCAAATAAAATTAAAAAAAAAACTAGTAGATGTAAAAGCTTATGTTTCTTAGGACAATTTGGTCATTTAATATTGTAAGGATAAAATAATTAAATAAAATTTATCTTAAAATAATTAAATAAAATTTATCTTAAAACAATTTTAATGGTCAAAGATACTTAAGTAATTAAAAAAAGTTATAAAAAAGATTTAATTGATTAAACTATCTAAACTTCTTATTGATTTATATATTCTAGAAAAATTGTGAACTTATATAAGTTTTTTTTTGAAGGTAAATTGACATAAATTTACAAAAGTAACGGGGTAGAAAGATCCCCACCCTTTTTTAAAAGTCAAGATGCTAGGGTGTAAAAGTTGATATCTTTGAAAATATTAGGTAAAATTGTAGATTGAAAAAATAATCATAAAGACCTATTTTGAAGGGAATGCCTTCTTAAAATTAGTTTCTCGTGCAGTCTTAAACCTAAAGCCCGCAACCGAGTTTAATGCTGTACTTGGGTTGTGTTTGGGGTAGCACCAAATTTAATACTGCTCCACCCATAAGTTTTGCAGGTGAATTCTCCTACAAATGTATTATTTGTATGGATGGAGCAGCTGCCCCAAACGCATCATTGGTAGAAAAGAATTTAGCAAATTGTTGAAGCCGATCGACTCAATAGAAGCTATGAGCAGGATTGATAAAAGCGCTGCTATCTTGGATGCTAACTGAGCATTTTCCTAAAGAAAGACCTTCATTCATCGTAGGAACTGAGACTAAGAATAAAGTCATTGTTATCCAATATATTGAGTGACCATAAAGGCAGCTTCACATTGTCCAATATAATGTGATTTTTGTCATTCAATATATATTGAAGTGGTGTAAACAGGACTTTTATGTATTATATTTATTAATCGATAATTAAAATAAAATAAATTAAAATTAAAATTAAAATAAATTACCATTAAAATAAATTACAATTAAAATAAAATAAAATTAAAATAATAAATAAAAATAAAAATAAATTATTTATTTAAATGTTAAAAGTGAAATTAAATTACTATTAATGTATTTATTTAATTTTAAAATTAAAATAAATTATCTTAAATTATAAAAATATTATTAATTTATTATAATCATTATTTTTATTATATATTAAATAATTATAATAATTATTAAAAAATTATTGTTAATAATAATAATAAAAAGCTTCACTTTTGTTTTTTATATTATTTTATCTCTCCTCCTTTTTTTCTTCTGTCATCTTCTTCTTCTCTTTTTTCTTTCTCTCTCTTCTGCAATTTCTTTGTTTCTTCTCTCCATCGTCCATTTATCTTCTTTATCAACAGCATCATCATCACAATTATCCTCTTCTTCCTTTTGTTAATTTTGTTTCTTCTTCTTCATCCAAATCAAAATCCAAGCTCCCTTTTGACTTAGAATTAAAAAAAAAAATCAAAGTCAATACAGGTCAATACAGGTGTTGTTCTTCATTTTTCTCCTCTTTGACAGAACCAGTTTGGTGGTGGTTGTCGGGGACGAATCGGACCAGTGGTGGCTGTCGGTGACTGATGAGAGAGAGAGTGCGGGGACGATGAATCCTCCTCTTTTTTTTTTTTCTTCAATTTATATTTTTTCGATTGTCAAAGGGGGTATCTTAGGAAAATAAAAAATTGACGAGGATATTTTTGTCATGGGTGGGAATCGAGTGCTGATTCCGACCCTCCCCACATAAATGCCAATCCAGATAATGAATCTCAATTTTAAGTGGGATTCACGCGTCTCATCCCCATTCTCAATTTTTATTTAACAAGTAAATAAATTTTTAACTCCGATTTCATCATTCCAATTTCCCATTTCAGAAATATAAATACATCATAAATATATTTAAAGTGGTGTGTCCAACTATAGAAGATATGTCATTTGGCATATTTAATGGTCCCTAAATTATACCGGCCTGAACTTTTTATGAATTTTTTTATATTAAAGTGGAGTTTTTAAATTTTCTCTTAAGTGTGTTTCTAAATTAATTACCACTAAAATGACTAAATTATGATTCCATAGTTAAAATATTTTTGTATTTATTTCTTCTGAAATCTAATACTAAAAAATAATTTTTTATTCTAATTGGAGATAAAGATTTATTTTATTAAATATATTTGTTTTGTTTAGAAGACTTTACATTACTTGATGTATGTAATTTTTTAACATATTTAATAAATTTAAAATTTAGCCCGGTCCGTTCCCAATCGGGCATGAATCACAATGAAGGGACCCATCAGTCTTTATTTAAATGGAAAGAACCTTCTCTCTCTCCACTCTTAACCTTTAAAAAAAAAAAATGATAAAAGTTTATAGAAGTTTCCATATGGACTAAGCTGGATCAAAAGGGTAAATAAAAAAATTTTCTTATTTTATTTTTAAATAACTGTTAAGTTATAGTTGTTACAATTTAATAAAATTTTTTTATTTTTAATTTTTCTTGATAAAAATAAAAAATGATATGAATAATTATCTTAATAAAATTATCTATTGTCTAAAAATAAACATAATTAAAGATGTTTCAATAGTCTAATTATTATTTATATAATAGAGAGGTTACCTAAGTTGGTCCCAGAAAATAACCAGTATTGTGGCCAACGGAGGCTCAAGCCACTGTTTACCTTTGGAAATTTTTTTTTTAAATTTTATTTCTTCTTTTTAAATAATATCATAAATAGCTTAATTTTTAAGTTAGATTTATCAAAATATTCTCTTTTAAGTTTTCCAAATCTTTATTGTTCATACATGAAAACAAAACTTCTCATCATTTCTTTTTTCTCATTCTCCAGCAGTCAAAATTTGATTGCTTATGCTTTAATTTTTTTTTTTTAAGTTATGCAATATTTAACTGCCTCATAGTTTTTGTTGAAATTTCTTATATCCTAACTCCACACCCGGGCATGAAAATTAATGGTCCCATAATAAGTTGTACATTAAGCACTTAAAATGCAAGTACTTGAATTTCCTCAGGATTTTAATTCTCTCTCTTAGCACTCCTCCAGTTTTTTAAATCTTATCTAAGAATTTGATTATCTTTTTGTTGCTGTGATTATTGTTATCAGGTTCTACTAGTAGCAACAAGAAACCGAAAGCTTTCACTGCCAGACAAGCCCGAAGAATTATACGAGATAAATGAAAAAGAAAGAGTTGGTACAGAGAAGAGAATCCCACATTCCAATCAATTTAGGTAAATTATTAATCTTTCTATGCTTTAATTGCACCGCTTATTTATACCCCCACATAATCATGGGTCCTAAATGCAATCTCATCAGCAAGACTTTTTTTAATTCATTCTTTTTTTTTTTGCTTTATAATTATTAATCTTTTAAAGTCTCAAGTCAGACATCCATCAATGATAATATATATTATTAAGCAAATTTAAATATGGGGAAATCTTAGTTCCTAATACTTTAGATTTTTTTATGAATTTAGATTTAATACTAAATTGATACTTTTGATAACTTTTTTAAAATACAATTGATAAATATTAAATAAAAATATAAACTAATTAAATCCTAACCTTATTTACTATCCATGCACATGGCAGAAAATTACGAAGAATTAGGCATTCTTTTTCAATCCTTACGTTAAAGATTCTCCAACTTATACGCGTAGGGAATATTTTATCCTCGCTTTCTTTTTTCATTGTCTCTTCATTTTTTAATCTTTTACATTTTTTGCTCGAATCCCGACCGTACGAGGTAGACTTAAAACTACCCACGCGCAGTCTTTTCTAAACGGGCATGCCGTACTTCTGGCACATGCATGATTCATAAAACAATTTAATATGACTAATAATTCATTGTATTAACCTGCAGGTGCCTGGACACAGCAGCCACAGTCCATTATTCCCAAAGACTCAGGAGTGGCGGCACCACGGAGAGTTTGCACAGTAACACAAGTTGAAGAAGTGAAGATCCTCACAAGAATGATGCCAATTTTAGCCAGCACTATCCTAATGAACACTTGCCTAACACAACTGCAAACATTCTCAGAAACACAAGGCGCTGCCATGGATCCCCATCTTGGCTCTATCAAAGTTCCCACTTCTTCAATCCCTGTAATCCCTCTTCTTTTCATCTCAATTCTTCTCCCACTCTACGAGTTTCTTTCCGTTCCTTTTGCCCGAAAAATCACGGGACATCCCTCAGGAATCTCACAGCTTCAACGCGTTGGCGTAGGCCTAGTGCTTTCTGCAGTTTCAATGGCAATAGCAGGCTTTGTGGAAGCTATAAGAAGGAATGCATTCAATCACAGGCTACCAAAGCAAATAAGTTTGTTTTGGCTATCATTTCAGTATTGCACATTTGGTATAGCAGACATGTTTACATTTATTGGATTGCTTGAATTCTTCTACAATGAAGCTCCTGCCGGCATGAAAACACTTGCTAGTTCGTTAACATATCTATCACTATCTTTTGGGTACTTTCTAAGCAGTGCTTTTGTTGATCTCATAAACACCGTGACCAAAAGAATAACTCCCAGCAGACAAGGATGGTTACATGGGAAAGACATCAACGAGAACAATGTGAATCTGTTTTATTGGTTCTGGGCCATTGTTAGTGTTCTAAATCTGGTTCTTTATTTGTACTCTGCCGCATGGTACAAGTACAAGCCAGAGGATTGTTCTGATACTAAGCCAAAACTATTAATGGATCCTGCTGCCAAGGAAGAAACGATTGATCAGGATGATGGTGAAGCAAAGCAACATGGCGCAGCCTCTTCTGATGATGATATTGCAAAAGAAAAAGAATTCATTGATGATGAAGCCAAGTCACTGTAATAAAATTATTCTGAAGCGGTTTCCTTTTGAGACAAGACATTATTCTATTGTGTGGAGAAAAAAGAAAAAGTAACTAGTAAATATATCGCAGGTCCTCCTAACTATTTAGTTTTGCCAATCGTAAAAATTTGTTGTGTACACTTTTGTGTGTATGTACATACACAACGGCAGGTTCGGACGACCTTTTTCTGCATATAAATTTTAAGACAAAATATACCTCCTTAAAGGCTCAGCGTTTTCGCTAGGGTTTGTTCCACTAAATTTCGCTAAGATTTATCCCACTATTACTCAAGTGTAGACACTTACTGTATCATAATGTCATGACCCATATCATGTACACATACCATAATATTTGTCCCACTAAATTTCACTGAGATTTATCCCACCATCACTCCAGTGTACTTGCATACTATGCCATAATGTCATGGCCCATATCATGTGCGCATACCATCATGTCATGACCCATATCATGATACAACCTAGACTTGACAAAATATTCTTGAGGCGTTCATACACCCGAAAATATATTTTACTAATTAAGGTGTGAATAATTTTTTATAAACCCAATATTTTCCTAGTACTTTGCCGATGTGAGATTTGTATAGGGTATTACATTACTAACTAATTATATCATAATTCATCCAAAAGCTTTCAAAAAGTGAAATCTCATTGAATTGGGAAAGAAAAACATCTTAAAGATGAAGAAGCCAAGTGTTTCAAAAGATTTTCATCGATACAGAAAACAACTACCCGAACGCAGTGCGCAAACTTAGCTAAAGTACTCGCACTTTATTCGTTACAACTCCTTGAGATATGACAAATTCTGAAGTCCTGCTTTGGTAATTGGCATACATAAAAGTTGCGCCTCAGAATTTATCCAAAACAGATCAAAACCTGTACTTTTATAGCCCAAAAGTCAATTGAGTAATATGCACCAAGTCCAACTCAAAAGCTAGTAATGAAACCAATCATTTTCCATAGCAAGTCATAAATGAAAACAAAAGACCTCCATTTTGGTTAAAAAAAAAAAAAAGAAACATCATTACGTCGCACTAATGTTAGTGCCTGGCATCGTAATCAAACCTCAATGATTTCGTATCACAGCCATAACTTAACATACCTCGTTTCTCGTCTACGGCCCCCTCAGTATTTAGCTTATGGCCGGGCTGCTTCGGCTGTTCCCGAACCACAGAAGCAGCAACGTTGAGAACTTTATCAAGTCTCATAGCAGCCCGTTTCACACAAGTCTCCCAAAGCCCTTCATACATTATTCTCTATCTCTTCCTCTAGATTTCCAAAGCCAAGTGTAACCGAATATCATCGTTCTGGCGATGTTATATTTTGTGAAACAATTTTTTTTTTTAACTGGTCTCTGATCCTATTTTGTTTTTTCTTTTCTTTTTTGTTACAAACATTATTTTAGTCTCCAATTTTTTTTTTTCAGCACAAAAATTTCCCTCAAAAATTAAACATCTTGGGATCATGTTTCATCCTGACAAAGTAAATGGTGGCAAAATATGATTACAATAGATAAAATTATTTCGCAACTGAAAAACAAGCATGACTTTGATAAGGCCATTCTTGATATGTAATGTTAGTCTCTAAAGTTTAATAATTTAAAGACTTCATTTTTTCAGTTATATATGATTACCAGCCGTAACAAAACTAAAATTTTTGTAAATAAATTTTGACTAAATCTATATCTTTTGACATTATATATGTTTGTGTGGCCTCTTATTCAACTCTTTTCTGACAAAGATCATATTAGTCATAAAATAACTTTTTTTAGCACAAAACAAATCCCTTCAAATTTTGCTATTTAGGGCTATGCATGCCGCGATATAATTACAGGTGACAAAACTATTTTACAACTAAAATTGAATGTAAATTCTGTCAGATCATCTGTGCCACGAAATCTCTGGCTCTATAGCTATTTGAGTGTTAGCTAGTTTTACCGACTCTTTCTTTTTGCACAAATTATTACCTAGTGTGACAAAATTGAGAAATAGTAATCATAAATTTAAGATAAAATTGAGAAATAATAATCATAAATTTTATTTTAAATAATATTTTATTTTGTCAAAATTAACGGATTAGTAAATAAAATTGCACAGGATCAGTTGATGATAATTTATGTTTAAATTTAAGTTAAAACTGCCTATTTTTTTATATATTTATTTGTTAACCAATAATTATATTAACAATAATGTTGGGATCCCAATGTGTATCCCAACTACATGAATCACTGATTATTGGATGATAAATGTAATAAATAGTAAAAATACTAATATATTATCAGATAGATGATATCACATGGAGCAAAAATATGAATTGGGATTCCTAACATTTATATAAATAAATTACTTTGAGTTGTAAACTCTTTTACAAAGTCGTAATTTTTTTAATCATTGGACGAAATTACTAATTAATTTTGAGAAACTAATGAGTAGGCTTTACTTGTAAGAAATTTTGTTTAACATTATAATTATATACTTTATTTTTGTCATTTTTTGGGGGATATATATATATATATATATATAGGGGAAAGTTTGTCAAATATATATTCAAATGAGTGGGGCTATCTGAATCCACTAATTTCCTCTCTATATAGATTTTTAGTTCAGAATTTTATTATTTTTTAATTTTTAAAAAATTACTTAATTAATCATTTCTTCTCTTCTTTATTTCACAAATTCTCATCAATTCGTTAAGATATATTCTTTTAGCTATAAATAATTCGTATCATTAACTAAGAGAAACAAAAACTACCATTTGAAAATAAACATCAATGAATTTTTTATCGGCCATAAAAGCTAATGAATATCAAGAAATTAATTTTTACCAAACATAAAAGCTAATGAATGTTAAGAAAAAAAAGTTCTACACGTAGAAAGCATGAAATATAGATCATGATATATTAAGAAAGACCAAAATAATAAATTCAAAAGAGAGTAAAATTGAGTGTTTAGAAAGTGATTAATGAAAGGTGTATTTTAGAGATGTTCAAATTTTCAAATTTTAATGGTGAATTTATTTTTTTAAATATGTTTAATGATGAATTTAGTGGGTTCAAATAACTCCCAACCTATTTAAATATCTTATGCAAATTATTATTAAAAGAAATATCTCTGTTTTATCACATTTTACATATGGTAAACCAAATCATGGTCCTCCCTAACTGTATCCTCGTCGCCATTGACTCAAGCCTTGCTGCTGAGACCACCACAGACTCTGTTTCGATTACTAGGGAGCCATGTTTTGCTAAGAAGAATGGAGGAGGTTTGAGTTCTCATTTTCTGTTTTTTTTTTTCAGTTAATTTGACAAATTTTGCATCCTGACAAGTGCGACATTATGATTATATGCAAATTTTTTAGAAAAATATGATTACATTATTAATTAGATCAATTTCTTTAGGTTGACAGTACGAAAAGAAATGGTAAAACAATGAGTTTTTGGTGTTATTGAGTGCAAGTGGTGGATGCCAACTATTTTTTATAATGGTATAATTGAATGCCTTTAGGGTCCATTTGGATTCGCTTCAAAAGCTTTCTAAGCAATTTTTAAAAGTTAAAATTTAAATTTGGTGTTTGATAAAAAATTAAAATTATTTTTTTTAAAATTAATTTCTCTACAAATAATTTTTAAAAGTAGGAAAAGAATAATTTTTACATTCTGATTTTGAAAATTAATTTTAGTCTTTAATAAAATTTCATAAATATCCTTATAATTATTATTTAAATAAAAAATATTTTTATTTAAGTTAAAAATAAAATGGATATTTTAATAATTTTTTATTAAGATTCATGCATTCTTTTCACTTATTTTATTTATTCTTTATATTTTATATTACATCAAAAGTTCTCTATGGCAATATGGTTTAAATTTTATTTTTAGTTAAAATTATTATAATACATAATTAAAAGTATTTTATGTAGATATTTTTAAATATGTAATAAATTTCAGCTTACATTATATATATATATTTTATTAGTTATTTGTTACATTATGTATATTTTATTACTTATTTATTTTCTCATAATAATTTAATATTAAAATTTATTAGATAATAATAATTGCTTTTAAAACTCACAATATTTTTTAAATAAAAATTTACTAAATACTTAACTCATTCTCTTTATAACTGAATATTTGTATAACACAGCTAAAAATAATTATTTTAAAAGTTATAACATTTTCAAACTAACCCTTAGCCTGACTGGTATTAAAGTTGAGCAATTATAATTTGAAAGATATAATATATATAGTGTTTTGGTAAATAATAATTGTTGTGATGTGAAAGCTTTGGTCATTTAATACAAAAACTATGTGGTATAAAACTTATAATATATATGTTATTTTATGAAAATTATCATTTAAAAATCTTATTTACTATTATTAATTTTTATTTTATAATTACAGATTCTTTCCACATTAGTTGTGAATTTAAAGTTACAACACTTAAATACCAAATAGGATTTTAGTCTCCACTTTTCAAATTCATTAGTATTTGCTCCAACAAATGAATTGGAAATGAACTGATCATGATATTACCTCCGTCCGTCCACCTGTGGATCCTCGTATTTCAAATCACATGCCCCATGTCATTGATATATGATCAAGAAGGTATTCCTCTTGGTGATGATTGAATTTTAGCTATTATAGTTAATAGAAAATTATTTTATGTTTCATTTTTCACATTTTTCCAGCTTTACAATTTACAATTAGTAATACAGCTGGAGCATTATTTGTTGGAAACAAAGGCTTTGCTGACCCTTTGCCACTCGTTACGATACAAAATTAGTTGGTGAAAATCTGTTTCCAAAAAAAGCATAGGGCCAGATTATTATTATTTTTTTAATAGCCTTGCATATATTGAAAAATTTATTCTTGTCATCACTTTTTATGTGGTCTTCTTATTCTTTCTTATCAGGCACATATTCTTAGGAGAGAATCTGTAGAATTCTTAGGCACCATACTGAATTGCTTCGAAGCATGCATTAAGTCATACATCTCATTGCATCCATGACTCTTGCGAATAATTGTTCTTTTGGCCTTTGAAATCTCTTGGATTATAGTCAACATAATATCTTGTAAGTGTACCTGTCACTTGAATTTTCTGTTGATTTGGTTCTATACTAAATTATACCATTTTTGGAATTTCTCCTATATCCACATTCTTTTCTTGCTTCTATTCTTTGTTAATTTTGTTATTAATTCTTCCTTTGTTGGTGAAATGTGGAATTAAACATACTCATTTGCTCTAACACTTGGACTTGAGGGGCATGGCCGCTAAGGAACCTTTTTTTTTTTTTTTGGGGATTACCGCTAAGGAACACTTAAGTACATTATTTGCGCTACAATATTGCTAGTCGAATAAAAAAAAGTTGTCATCATGAAGTTTGTTCTCAAGTTGCTAATTAAATATCCTACATTCATTGTGACTGGAGTTTCTTATCTCAGGGGAGGTGATACCTTTTGTAAATGTTGTTACCACAGAAATTTTTTAATAAATTACTTACTTTATCTATCTTTTTAACCTTCTTTAGAATTTACTATTATCGTAACTAATTCGAATTATGCTCAATCTTATTATTACCCAACCAAGCAAAAATTTTGATCTCCAGTTTTTTTTTTTTTCGATTGAAAGGTATTTGGTCATTGGAAATCAACAGTCCCAAAATAACATTTTCAGAATCTAATTCCTTTGGTAACTAACTAGATATTAATTTAAGTGATTAAGATTGGTTGTCGTCAATTTTTGCTTCTAGCGACAATATAAAATAATCGCATAAAATTTGCAAATGCGACCTAACTAGGATCGAAATAATAGAATACATTGTGTTTAAAAAAATTTTTGAGACCATATTAATCACCTATTGCAACCACGCAAAATCTTCATAATAATACTAATGGAGACAATAATGTTACATCTTGATAGCTAACATTCAATGACCAGAATACACTACCATTGATTGTATCTTCGAACGACCAAAAGTGTGTTTATTTTAAATACTATTTGCGGCAAATTTTACTTACCTGAACATTTTAATGCATATAGTATTGTTGATTGCACTTTTGAACATCTAATTTGATCATTTCCAATAATATTTATAACGTGCGTGACACTATTATAGAGAATTGAGGGGGATTAGCTACTCAAAACTGAAACTATTTAGGTAATCGAAGAATTTTGCTAATTGAACGACTTTATTAATCTTTTACAAGAGAGACATTGAGCTCACTCTTCTTTTTTTCTTCTAATTTTTTAGTTTTCACTTGATGCCTAGAATAAAAAGCTCGGGGTATTTATAGTAAAACAGAACTAATGCAAATTATACAACTATTAAATTACAAAAATATGACAACCACATTTTACAACTATCTTCAATATTCAAGAAATATTTAGATACATATATTTTACCACTATTAAATATTTTTAAAATAAAAATATCTCTCATTCTCTACACAATTCTTGAATTTTGTTCGGGTTAAGCTTTGAACTTGGGCTTAGACAAATGTAGTTGGATTGGATCTTCAAATTGGTGTTGGAATTTTAGCACTCTTTCTTAATACCAACTTTCATCCTTCAAACCATATTGAGCTACCAACATAACTCTTCAAACTTTCTAGTACCATGACCTTTTGTAAACAAATTTGTAACTTGATCGTTTTTCTTTACGTACCACATTTTAACTTCATGTTGTAAGATCTTTTCCCTAATAAAGCGATAGTGCACTTGTATATTCTTAGTTCTAACATGAAAGACTAGATTTTCTACTAAGCTAATTGTTGATTGATTTTTACAATACAATAGTATTGTGTAATCTACTAGTTAGTGCAGATCCTTCATCAATTATATCAACCAAGTGTTTTCTTAAGCTGCCATTACTGTTGTCCTATAATTTGCTTCTGTGATTGATAATGATTAAGTTGGTTGTCTTTTACTACATTAAGAAACTACTCCAAACATAATTCTAATGTACCCAGTAGTTGATCTTCTAGTGTTATGATTTGCAGTATAGCCAACATCGCGACAGCAGTCAACTTGTAACTTTTGCCTTTCTTATACGACATATCAAAGTTGATTGTATTTTTGACATATCTCAATTTGAATTTTGCATGCATCATCTCATTACACGTATTGCATATGAAATGTCTGGTCGAGTTAACATTAGATAGATTAAACTTCTTACTAATTATCAATACATCATTCCATCTTGTATATCTTTGCTTTTATGCATGCATAAATTTGCATTTGAGTTTCACTGAAGTTGAGATCAGTATGCATTCCAACAGTCCAAAGTCCAAACTTCTTCAACAAGTTCTCAGCATATTTCTATTAATAAAGAAATATCCCTTTTTTGTTTAATAAACTTCTAGGCCAAGGAAGGGTTTAAGCTAACCAATATCTTTTTATTTAAAAATGAACTATAAGTTCTCTATTGTTTACTGAATCTCTTTGTGATCGTCACTAGTAAAATGTAAATCATTCACATATAATAGTATAGTTGCTAACTTTCTTTCGCTAATGTTGACGTACAAGTTGAAATCTATATATGCTACTGAATAGCCATTCTAAGTTAGAACTTCAGTAATCTTACTGTACTATGCCCTTAATGCTTACTTTAAATAGTAAAGTGTCTTTCTCAACTTGCATAAATACTCTGAATAAGCTTTATTCTTTAATCCTCTTAGTTGATTCATGTAGATCTCTCAATCTAGTTCTCCATGTAGGAAGGTAATTTTTATATCCATTTGCCATAATTTACATTATTTACCAGCTATAAGTGCAAGTATGATTGTTACTTTTGTGATCTTTGTTATCAGAATAAATGTTTCATCATAGTTTAACCCGTATTATTGTGAAAATCCTTGAGCAACAAACTAAGTCTTATACTTTTTAACTAAAACATTAAGACGATTCTTAATCTTGTACACTTATTTACAAGATATTTATTTTGCATCCTTTAGTTTTAGAGCTATATCTTGAGTCTGATTCTACTTTAACTTGACAATTTTTTTCTTCCATCATCTTTATCCAATGAGAATTCTATGGTGTTTTTTTTTTTTTTTCTGTAACCACTATATTAAAATTCTTGAGGTTTGGTGTAACGTATGGGAATAAATATAAAAGGCTTGGAATAGGGAACACACACACACGCACACTTGCGAGAGAGAGAGGGGGAGAGAGAGTTGACTTGAGTTTGACCTGAGTGGTCCGACCTGAACTTGTGAGTTGACCTGACCAAATCTTGCGATTCTGGTTAACGTTCTAGGCAAGTAAGTACCTTTACGAAACTTTTGACACACTGGTCATAGCCATACCATCCTCATTGCCTGAGAATGGCCAGAACATTGGTGATTTAGCTCAAAACTTGTGGCCACAAAACCATTTTGCTACCGTCGATTTCGTCAGAATTTCGCCGCACCACTGATTGGGTTCCACTTTTCCCACCTCCAGCTTTCATTTCCGACTGGTCCTGTTATCTGAGATAGTCGAGTTACCACCGATCGACCACTTGGATACTCACAATTTTGGGAGTTCAATTCGCCATTGTCACTGCCCATGGGAGGTCACCGCTAGCACCATTGGACTTATTGAGATCAAAGCTATATGATCTTAACTTTCCGTCATCGTTGACTAAATTTCGGTCATCATTGATCGGTAGGGAGCAATTTGATAAATTCATAAAATTTAACAGTTAATTTTATAATTTTTAAAATTTTTGAGCAATTTAATAATTATGTACTGGGGTAATAGGTAATTTAAAATTATAAAGGTAAATTGGTAATTTGTGATATCATGGGCATTTTAATAATTTCAAACTTCAGGGGGAATTTTATAAATACAGAATTTGTGGATTATGTTAGTAAAATAAATTGAGGATATTTTCCTAATTTAAGATTCCAAAGATAATTCAATAAATTATAGTTCTGAGGATAATTTAGTAATTTTTAACATTAGGGGTATTTTAGTAATTTTTTGACATAAGGATATTTTAGTAATTTTAAATATTCAATAGTTATATTACGTGGGTTCGAGCTTTATTAATTAAAATTAGTCATATTTCATGTTACTAGTAATAATGATATCGTTTACTTAATTAAGAGGATTTGTAAACAATAATCAGCCCGTGGACACTGACGATACCAAATTTAAACGTCGTCACTGTGAGTAGATTATACAAAACCTATTTTTCTTGTGGATTGTTATGATTTTTAAATATGGTAAAATATGTTGTAAAATGAATTTTAATGGCTTTGATTTAATGATTTTCTAAAAATGAATTTTATCAACAGAATCAGTATTTATTGTTAAAGATATCTATGATTTAATGATTTTGCTATTGATTTTGAATATATGCATAATGATGATATTTTAAAGAAAAGGAAATGGATTTAAAATTTGTTTAATGAAAAATGAAATGAGATTTTGGACATTATCAGATGTTTACATATATGTGTAAATATATGTGTTTTCAAAATTATTGGATAGTACCTTTCCTTATATACAGTGATACTGATGAGATGATATGAGATGATATGTAATGATATGAGATACAGACTTTTGGAGCCCGTCTGAGTACACATAGGGGCTTTGAGCCGTGTACTTGGATACTTTTGGCTTTTAGAAATTGATAATGCATGCATAATTATTATGATGAGATATGATGAATATGATGAGACGCGAGGAGAGATGATGAGATATGATGAGTATGATGAGATGTGATGAGTATGATGAGATATGATGAGGGATGATGAGATGTATTGAGTATGATGAGATATGATGAATATGATGAGATGTGATGAGAGATGATGAGATATGTTGAGTATGATGAGATGTGATGAGATGCTATTTTCTCATTTATTCGTATAAATTTGGGGTATGATGGTTCACTGATTACTTATTCGTTGAGGTCCAAATATGATGATATATGAGATGTTATTTCTCCTTCTATCTGTGTAGCTCTAGGGTATGATGGTTTCTTAATTACCCGTCTGTTGAGGTCCGGATGATCCTTGTAGTTTCGGGGCATGATGGTTTTTTGATTACTCACCCGTCGAGGTCTTGATATGATGAGATTATTTTCCCTAGGTACTTGTTTGGTGATAATTTTTCAGTATTTAGTATTGATATCATGTATTGTGAATTTTCCTTGGCTTTCCGCAGTATTATGTGATTTTATTATATCTATGTCCGATTTGATTTAAATATGTTTATTTAAATTATTTTATCAGATTGTGTATTTACATGATACTATGATATGATTCTTCCTTAGTTATTTCATGTAATATTATATATATATTTCAAAGTTAGTGATTCGATTTTAAATGTTAAATGATTTGTTAATATTTCTCACCCATGGTTTGATGAAATCATGTTGAAAAATGATATGAGTATTTTAAAGTAAAAAAATTATTTTCAAAAACTACTATCCACTCATTGACTTTCACTGAGTTTTATACTCACCTTTATTTTTATTTATATTTTTTCCTCCAAAGGAGAATTGCAGGTACAACAGTCGACTTAGCAACGATAGATATTTACATTTTGACCACGTAATGGTGTTAGGAGTCACAGAATTTTTAATTGAAATATTTGTATTGTGTAATATTATAATTAAGAATAACTTCCTATATTTGGCACTAAAATATTTCAGATAATATTTGATATTTGTTGAGATATTAATTGACGAAGTTTGTTAAAATTTGAAATTATTCTGAAAGTGTTATTTTGTTATTTGCAGGATTGGGGAATGTTAAAACTAAAGGGAAAACTTTGCCAAAATCTTGGTAGAAATAATAATAATAATAATAATAATATTATTATTATTATTATAGAATCATTAATATTTTAATTTTGAGAATTAGAGAGACTCATCATAGGGTTCGGGACGGGTTATGACATTTGGCTTCCTTAATCTTTTAGATCTTCTAAGTTAAAATTTAGGAGTTCTTGGTTCTTATTCACTTGTTTCTTTGCCTTTAATTGGGTTCTTTAACTCCTATCTTCTAAGGGCTTTATGCTTTATCATACTTAATATCGTCATCCCTTAGATCATTAGAATCTTCAAATTCTTCCTTCCTTAGGTGAATTTTTTGTAATTTATTCTTTCATTTTATCTTTAATTTTTTTTTAAATTGGTAGTTTTTCTTTTTCAAAAGACTACCACAAAGGTGCTTCATCAAACATCATGTTCTATATTGTATAGCATTGTCCACTAGTTAGATTATAATACATTCGTCTTTTTCTTTAATGTTATACTTGACAAAGATACAACGAATCACCTTCCTATCAAACTTACTTGATAAGTCTCTTGGCATGAAAACATAACACATGACTAAATACACGAAAGTGGTTAACTGTAGGCTTTACATCTATAACTTCTTGTAATGTGATATAAACCTTAGGTTTGATTAAGGAAGTCTATTGACCACATGAGCTACCATCTTCATTGCTTCAACCCAAAACCTCTTTATATTCTTTCCATGTATCATACTTTGATATATCTCCACTAGATATCATGTTTTTTCATTTTATTGTGTTGTTCTGTTATGGATATTGGTAAAAGTGAATAGATGGCATGTCTTATAGTCTCAAAGATTTTAAAAGAACTTATGTGATGTATACTCTTCCTAGTTATTTTGTTTATACACAAGAAACCTTCTCTTCAACTTTTTCTTTAGATATCTCTTTGAATTCCTTAAACTTTAAAAAAGTATTAGATTTTTCTTTCATAAAAGACCTAGGCGTTTATAGAGAAATCATTAATGAATATGACCCTGTATCGCATACTACTAATAAAAGGTTATTTGATAAGCTTAAACATATCAAAGAATATTAACTCTAATGGTTCTTTTGCTCTAAACTCTAACTCCTCCTCTAGGAGTTAGTGAGCTTTACCATATTGATATACTTCACATGCCATGTCTATTCTCACATCAAGTTGAGGCAGACCTCTGAGCATTGACTTTTTCACTATCACCTTCAACTTATAATAATTTATATGTCCCAACTAAGTATGCTATAAATCTACTGTCTCATTATTTTAAGTCTTACATAATCAGTCTCTATTGATAATACATAAACTAATTTTAATCTTCATCCTTTTATAATAAGTGTGCTTAAGACTTTCCGGTTGTGATATACCTTGATATGTTAAGGACTGAATAAGACATAATTACCTAATGATGTTAGTTATGATATTGAGGGTAGATTTTTTTTTCATACATGTGATATAACACACATCTTAAAATGATACTTTGTGTAGACCATGTCAAGCTCTAAGAATTATAGTGCTAAAGTGAGCTATTGGTAGTTGTGAGTTATTTGTTGTTACTACCATATGGCTTTCTTTTTTTTTTTTTTAGTTACCCATGTCTTGTAGATTCTTTCTATCACTAGGCATGTGATTTGAAACACTTTAAATCAATGACCAAATCATTCTCATAGTTATTTTAACTAGCTATTGTAATTGTTAAGGCTAACTCCTCTTCCTCAATTGCAATTAATGCTTCAGCTTCTCATTCCTCGTCATTATCCTTCTTTTGATTAAAAGTGGCAGCATTACTCATCAGACTTTTTTTAGGCTAAAAATATTGTGTCATATGCCCTTTTTTTTATCAGTCATAGAATTCCTTTTAAACTTTTTCTTTAGCTTGTATTGGCCATCATTGCTGCAATTCTGTTGTGCTTTCTTTATCCATAAGCTACATTCTTGTTAATGAATTTTTGACTTATCAACATCTTTTTTAAATGCTCTACTTTTATATTGTTTGAATTAATATCTCTTCTCATTAGTAAAGAGTGCTTCCTTATTATTCTTTACTGAGGCCTTATTCATTTGCTCATCGATCACTGCTTGCTTAACAAGCAAGTTTTTAAGTTCCTCAATGGTTGGTTGAGTTAGTTAACCTTGGACAACTATACTAAATCTCTCAAACTCGAGCCTCAAACTATAGATAATAATTCTCTTCATTATGGATTTAGAAATTATAGGAGTAAGATCTAATTAAAAAATTTCATTGTACAAGGACTTTACCTTGTTGAACTACTCATCTTTCCCAGGAAATTAGTGGTTTATTCTCTAAAAGTTATGGTTGTATGTTATTCTTATTTGAAAAAATCATTGCAAAGATGTCTTAAGATTCTTTAGGTGTTTTATTATTATTTTTATATGTTATAACATCTCTTTTTCAATTGTACTCTCAATGCCAGACATGACTTTCCTAGTTTTAATATTCCACTTCTTCAAAGCAGCATCATTAGTTGGTGGTTTCTCATTGTTACTGAAACGATCTCTAAAATTTTTGGCCTTGTAAGTAGGACTCTATCAATATTGCCCATGCATTTAAAATTTTGTTATTAAGTTTCTTGACCCTTTCAACTACTTGAAGGTCACCTTTTGTGTTTACAAGCAATTCACAGTGCCAAGCAAACTTGATCTTCACCAACAAACTTAGAGAGTTTCAAACTCCTTACAATTTAGTAGAACTCTACCAAACAATCTTCAATCATTATCGCTGTACTCTCACAACTTCTCCATGATAATTCTCAATTGTTGTGAACTTTTGGTAGCAATGCTACAGTGGTCCCTAACCAACTATGATCTGATACTAATTATTGGAAACTAAAGAGAACTTAACTGCTCAAAATTAAAAATATTTGGGCAATAGAAAAATTTTATCAAAATAAAGGACTTTCTTCATATTTTTTTAAAAGAAACACGACGGCACTCATGGCTAGCTCTTCGTTTTATCTTTTAATTCTTAATTCTTCACTTGATGTCTATAAGAAAAAGTTAAGGGCTTTTTATAGTAAACTAGAAGTAATACAATTCACACAAATATTAAATTACAAAAAAATGACAACCACATTTTGTAAATATCTCTAAATATTTAATAAATATTTAAACTTAAATACTTTTACCGTCATTAGATACTTTTAGAGTTGAAATATCTCTCATTCTGTACACAATTCTTGAATCTTTCATGGATTGGACTTTTGAACAAATCAATAGGATTAGATCATGAAATTAGTGTTGGTCTTTTATCAAGTACCAAAAACCATCCCGCCATGTTTTCATTAAAACATTACTAATTTAGATAACATGAAATTAGTGTTGGTTTTTTATCAAGTACCAAAAACCATCCCGCCATGTTTTCATTAAAACATTACTAATTTAGATAACTTTGATATATCCTATATCAATCCTGTATTAAAGACTAATATAGACACAGTCCATACTGATTTTGAATTTGCTATCAATGTTGGACACAAGTAATAATTGCCCATGCACTAGATGACTCACATGACAAAAATAGAGAGAATAAATAACTCAAAAATATCAATGTGTGATAGCACGTGGTTACTAGTGAACAATATTATGAGGATTTGATACAGATAAAAATGATATAATATATATGCAATTGTATTAAAAAGAAGTGAATATTATGAGGATTTGATACAGATAAAAATGATATAATATATATGCAATTGTATTAAAAAGAAGTGACTTCTTTTTTTGCTTTTCAAAGTCTACTATAGGGTGAGGTAATTTTATCAAAAGTGATTTTTTAAAAAAAATTTATTAAAAATAAATTAACTTTTAACTTTTTAAAATTAATTTTAAGCCTGTAAAAATAACTCCAAACGAGTCCTTTGAATATTTTTCATTCTTTATACAATTCTTGCACTAAATCTTTGAAATAGCTTAATTTAAGGCTTTCAATGGCATGTATGCTTGACATTTATGTAATTGAAGCCGAACAAAATTTTTTTTATTACTTGAATAATATGAGACTATTATTTAAATCATATCTCATATTATATGATATTTACAATTATATAATTATTGAGACTAACTTACGTTAATACTTATAGTACTGCCTAGATTTTATTCCCTTTAATATTTTAGGAACATTCACTCCACTCACCTTTGTTAGTGGAAAAAACTATCTATATTCAGTTATTTTGTAATGGAGGAGGAAATTAAACTGCTATATTTATTTTTATGGGGGTTCAAAAACTTACTCTCACAATGTATTCTCTTAGTAGGCTAAAAGCCCATTGGTTATCTAGCAAAATTATTAATATATAGAGGTTGAGACTTATTTTGGTTCAGTTTTCTTGACTTTACTTTCATTTTAAAAGAAACAAAAAAATGTCTTATCTACTTGACACATGTCATGTGTCATACAACTCTACATCTTCAATTAAAATGTTTTGTAGCATGTTGACACAACAAGTATCCTTAATAGGATAAAATTTAGAATATATCAAAAGTATCATATCGACTATATAACAAATAAATAGTGTTATGTAATATGTTTATTTATTTTTTTAAAGCTAACATGCAAGTGGTAATTACATTAAATACAACTATGTCACGTATGTAATAATTAGTTGTATTATCTTCGATATCCATAAATATGAATGTTTTATCCTGTTACTAGAATAAATGTCTACATATTTCTTTTTTGTCTGGTACTAGCAAATGTCGCTTAAGGTATTTATATAGATAATTTATATGGCTCTGCTTCTACTTCAGAACTTTGTGAATGCGCATTACCAGATAATTCCTTTACCATGGCTAGTCTTTAATGAAAAGGTAAAATGATCAATGCAATTTTCATATGTGATTCCAATGGAATATCTCATTTAATACTATTCCTTTTCAGTTTTTATTCTGCAAGGTTGTATTTATTTCTTCATGGATCCTAACTTGGCAGAATGCTTTTTAAAGCTCAAAAAAGAAATTGTTAAGCTTCTACATAGAAAGATTTGTTATAGAAAGGTAGAGCTTAAATGATATCACTCATTAATAATGACATGCTCATGATTGAAAATCTCTCTTTTCGCATGCGATTAACAATTTCCTTTTTTCTATCTTTTTCTCTTTTCTTTCTTTCTTTATTATTATTTTAAATGGTCATGTTTTTTAGGGTGAAATGGATATACTAAAGCATCAAATTTACATACTTATTTTACGCCATGGTGCCAACGTTCTTCAACTTAGGGGTCTATGGCCATTTAAAAGGCCAAAATCTATGAGATAGTATGCAAATAACATATTTAATCCATCAATAATATGTGATAAGTGTTGAGTGTTAGAAAGTGTATATTTATAAAGGTGAAAATCGTCATTTTACACTTTAAATCTCACTAACATTGCTACTTTTATTTATTTAAGTATTTTTTATTTAATTATATATGTTTTATTATAATTATGTATTTTATGTATTTTAGGGGCATTACGATCGTTTCACAATGAACGAGTGATCAGACAGCAAAACGGACGTCATATTTAGACTCAGGACAGTCGAAAACCTTAAGAGGAGCATTAAAGGAAAAACGTTACTGTAAACATATACGGTACTGTTCATACGTATGGTACTGTTTACGGTACTGTTTACATATACGGATCGATGATGTGGCAACAACCTATGATGTGGCAGTATCTGATTGGACGAATTATGTGGTATTGACTGCTTATATGGCGTTGACCGATGACGTGGCATCGACCGATGATGTGTCACGATCTTATTGGACTAAATTTCTTATGTACTGTAGATCGATGACGTGGCAGCATCTCAGTGGAGCAAAAATCGTGTGTACAGTACATGCGCATACATGGGATTATTTACTATTCAGACGGTGTTACTGTGCAAATATTGATAGTTGACTGTTGACTATTGACTGTTGACTGATGACGTGGCGTAATCCTGAGCATCCGAACTGTTTTTAATCCGATGGTCACGATTCACTCAATGTATCTATAAAAAGGGGGCTCTCCCCTCTAATTTGAGACCCCTGAATTCATTTTTAAGCTTAGATTTCTGAAATTCTTTCTCCTTCTTGTAGTTTCTTTGTATTTTAATAAAATTTCCTTTTTTATCCTTATTTAGAATATGAGTAGCTAATTTCTTTCTGAGCTTGCGTTGAAGGTGAAGTCTCAACATATCCCACGGGCTTAATTTGGTAAATTTACTTTCTCTTCCCCTCTAATATTTGTGGTTGTTTTGAATTTTCATCGATAAATAATAATAATCTTATCTAAATATAGCCCTAGTTAAACCGGCACCCTAGTACAAGGTTATTATTATTTGACACGATAAACCCTTGGCACCATATTTATTGGAGAGTGGTTTATGAGGCGTGGAATCCCCCCTTATGATTTAATTGGCATTAATATGGAATATTTAGCTCATGGAGCATGTTGATGCAGATCCGGATACCCAAGTGCTTTATTATAATAGTTTCATTCTTAATTATTTCTGTCATTTTAATTCATAATTTAGGACAAAGTTACCATAATTTAATTGTTTTCATTAAAAAAAATTAATTCTGCATATAATTAAAATCAACATTCTCATGGGATCGACACTCGTCACCATTAATCTATTCTACAATAGATTCGTGAGCTTACGAGTTCAATAAAATTTACACAATAAGTTTTTGGCGCCGTTGCCGGGGAGGTAAGTTATTTTAATTTATTGAATTAATTTTTTTGTTTTCTTGTATTTTTTTTATAAAAAAATAATTCTATAATTTAATTTTTGTAATTTAAATTTTTACAATTTAATTTTATTCTGTGCTTTCTTTAAATTTCTGTACTTTAATTTTTACTTTATTTTTCTTTGAAATTTATTTTGTTTATCTCGTAATTTATTTTAATTTATTCTTAGAATTAATTCATAGAATTAGTTTTTTTTAAGTAAATTTTTTTTGTTATTGCTTTCTTTAAAAATTATAAAAATTTTAAAAAATAAAAAAAATAAAAAAAGTGAATCTGTAATTTAATTTTGGCAATTTAAATTACTTTAAATTTCAATAATTTAATTTCTTTGTAATTTCTTTAAATTGCTATAATTTAATTTCTGAGTTATTTTTTTGTAATTTTGGTTTATTTTGTTAATTTATTAATCCATAGAATTAATTTTATTTTATTTTTGTTGTTTTCTTTTAAATTTTTTTCAACGGCAATCAGATAATTCTCAACAACGGAGTCGATTACTCAGAAATATCAGGAGAATTAAGAGAGTGAATGAGGTTACCATTGGCAAGTCAAGCTCAGGAATTAAAGAAGTTAAAGAAATGGTCGAAGGTCTTGCTCGATAAATAGCATCTTTGACTACTACTAAATCAACAGAGAAAACCACCAAACTACAAGCCTTACTCCAACACATATAATCCTGGATGGAGAGATCATCCTAATTTTTCATGGTCTTAAGGATTCCAACAAAATGGACCATCAATTTTACCTTCACCGATGCAACCAGTTCCTAAAATGTCTCAAGCCTCTCAACCACCATTTAGACCATACAATCAGAATCCAAACCATTCTCAACCTAAATCATGAGAGGAGACATTCCAAAATGTCAGAAATTTTACTAACTCCAAGATCGAGCTGCAGAACCGCACCATTGATGAATTACGAAATGAGATGAGAGCGGGCTTTAACTCACAAGCTCAATCAATTTCGAACCTTGAGAAAATGGTAGGACAACTTACCTCTTCAGTTCAAACTTTGGCCATGACCGTTGAAAAAGGCAAATTCCCAAGTCAACCAGTGCCAAACCCTAGAGGAGTGCATGAGATAAGTTCTAGTTCACCACAGCAACATGGAGAGGTCAAAGCAGTGATGACCTTGCGAAAAGGAAAAGAAGTCGATAACAAAGTGGAGATGCCAAAATCAATTCAGATTGTACCTGTGAACACTGAGGAATCATCATCAGAGGAGAAAGAAGAAACCAACCCACGAGAATATGTTCTAAAGCTCCATTTCCTCAGAGGTTAGCTAAAGGGAAGAAAGGAAAATCCACAGGTGAGATTCTTGAAATCTTCAAACAGGTAAGTGTTAACATCTCTTTACTTGAAGCTATAAAACAAGTGCCATCATATGCCAAGTTTTTTAAAGAACTTTTACTAAAAAGAGAAATATTCATGTTCAGAAAAAGGCCTTTCTAACAGAAAATATTAGTTCTATACTCCAACATAAAATGCCTCTAAAATGTAAAGACCCAGGCTCCCCCACTAGCTCATGTAGTATAGGGAACCACACAATTGAGAATGCTTTGTTGGATTTAGGAGCTAGTGTAAATCTGTTGCCTTACTCTGTCTTTGTGAAACTTGGACTGGGAGAATTACACCTAACTCCAGTGGTGTTACAGCTTGCAGATCGATCTATGAAAATACCATGTGGTATTGTGGAGGACGTGCTTATCCAGGTAGATAAGTTTTATTTTCCTGTTGATTTCATTATAATTGACATTCAACCAGTGTAGGATTCAAGGAAGCATATCCCCATTATCTTGGGTCGTCTATTTTTAGCAACTACCGATGCTCACATTCAATGCAGGACTGGAAATATACAGTTGTCATTTGGCAATATGACCATGGAACTAAATATTTTTAACATTGCCAAACAACCTCACAGTACTGATGATGAAATTGTAGATGTGGATTTAATTGATGAATTGGTTGATCATACATCTCTTTTAAACCTTAGCAATGACCCTTTACTGACATGTTTAACTTACTTTGGTTTGGATTTTAATATTGACAGGTCTATTGATGAGGTTAATGCCTTATTGGATTCATCGCCATGCATGAACATTGATAAGTGGAAAATAAGGATAGAGCAATTGGCACCATTGAAAAAAAATCTCATCTCATCATCAGAATCACCACCAAGAATTGAGCTCAAACCTTCACTCGACCCTTTGAATTCTACATTCTTGGAGGAAGAAGAACTATTGTCAGAAATCATCCCATCCTCTCCTGATTACAAATAAAATAACACAGACATCATTGACCCCATTTTTTGTTTAAAAAGGAGGATACAATTGGCAAAACTAGAAGAGATTCGTAAGGACAAAAATGCTAAGGACTACAGAAAGCGAATGAAAATCCTCTGTAGCAAGCAGAGCATTAGAAAATCTTTCACACCAGGTCAGAAAGTATTTTTGTTCAATTCTCAAGGGCACGTTTCTCCAAGTAAGTTACGCTCTCGATGGTCTAGTCTATTTACTAATCATACTGTTTTTCCACATGAAGCCATTAAATTTAAGAATCTAAGAAACGGTATAATTTTTAAAGTTAATGTTCAGAAAAGTAAAGTAAAGTCATATCACGAATACCAACCATGTGGAGAAAACAGCACAAAACATTGAAGTGACCTGACATTTTTTCTTTTCGTTTCCTTTCGGTGATTTAATGTTATTTTTTTAATTTTTAATTATGTTTATGAAAGTGTGTCTATTTAACTTTTAAGCTTTTATTTTTTTTTATCTTTTTCCTCACGAATATGTCAACTAAAAAGTATCTCTTCAGCATTCTTAGATAGTTTTGACGTATTTAATCTCATCTCAGAGGTCAGATATGATTTTGTAAAACACATCGTATCTGACAGCTACAACCACCAGAGTTAGTAGCCCATGTTGAGGATTTGGAAAGCTAACTCTGAGAAATTGAGAGAGGCATCTACAACATCCAATTGGAGCTTGAGGTAAATTCAATAAGAGGACGATTTTAGTTTGTTTTGTGTGTTTTAATTTATTTTCTTGTTTGTGTGTTTTAGTTTGCTTTGTATGTTTAAAGTTTGTAACCCAGGTCAAGTGGCGGATAACGGTACTCCGTGACAATTAAGTCAGTTACTTCAGTTTTTCCACAATAACTGATATTTTTAGAAAAACTTCAAAAGTGATTTTCTTCACTTCCTCAGAATGCTCTCCTCACCATTTATAAAGTTCAGTCCGAACGCATGCGATTGCTTATGAAGAATAACATCCCTGCTGACATCCATTGGTTAATCAAGGCAAAAGTTCGCTTAGCAGGTGAGTTACCTCCTAAATTTATTGCATACATGCCTGGTTGTGGTAAAGGAAATTATGCGAGAAAACGACGAGCTCGAAGATTTTTTGTTGCTTGTCTTAAATGTGCCAGAATGATATGTAATAAAAAATCATGTTCTTTAGGAATGTTGTCTGATAATAGAGAAGATAAGATTCAATTCATTAGGGATGGCTTGAATAAGGAGTCATTGAATGATATCCTTTTGTCTCTTGAAACGCATCCCAGTGGATACGTCCAAAATGCAATACTCCAGTTATGACCATTATTCCAGAAAGAATGTACAAACTATAGTCTCAGGAATCTGACTATAAAAGACCCTGTTTAACAGTTTGTAAGAAAACTGGATGGGAAGCCTATCCTTGACCCATAGAGGGCGTTCAAGCCGTTTTTGGACGTAAAACCAGAGGAAGATGTGAGCCACAATCACAACTATCTGTAAATATCCTTTTACCTCTCTGTTCTTTTATTTCACTGTTATTTTACTATTTGCATTATTGTTTTTAATAATTTCATTTACTTTTTTCTTTTTACTATTTTCTTTTTACTATTTTCTTTTTGACTTTTGAGCCATGTGCCTTACACGTTAATTGACATAATGTCCCATACACAGCTGTAACCAACTGTCACCAAGGTCTTTAAATACTAATTTTTTTTTACTGAGCACTCACAAGTTATTTTTGAGCAGTATCTTAATGGCAGCTACTTCCAGTAACAATTCAAGAACATTTATGTGCTTTCTGGGTTTCATTGTGGCAAACATAAAGAGTTCATGGAGGCAGCCATAGATCTTGGTGTAAGAATAGTAGAGAGAAAATTACACTTGGTGTATGGAGAAGGTGACCGAAGGTTATCTAAAATGGTATCAGAAACTGCTTTTGTCAGAGGGAGCCAAGTGTTAGGCATCATCCCTCAAATTCTAAAACCTTTGGGTTGTTTGTCTAATTCATCAATTGGAGAAGAGTTAGTCGTCTCAGGCATGCAAGAACGAATAACTGAAATGCTCAATCACGCCGATGCTTTTATTTTCCTTCCAGGCAATCTTACAACTCTTGAGGCACATTAGCATGTTGGTCCCATCTGAACATTCATCAGAAACCCATTGGTTTGTTAAATGTTAATAACTTTTATGATGGCTTTCTCGCATTTCTTAACCATGCAATAAAAAATTATTTCATTCATTCCTCAGTGAAAAAAATCTTTATTTGTGCACACACTGCTAATGCGCTACTTGATCTATTACAAGCTTATCAACCAGAGCCAGATCTCAAGGCTATTGTGTTGGACTGTTCAAATAATGACGGTAACAGTAGTGGCAGTAAGAAGTACAAATTAGATTTAACTCTTCGCTTGTAAATATTTTCTTCCGTGTTGCAGCACCCAGGTGATGTCTTCTAATCTCTAATTCTTTCCTTTAAAACATTGAGGACAATGTTTCGTTCATGTTGGGGGGAAGGAATAGTTGATAATTTCTCCTTTATAAATATATGTTTTTAAGTTTTTAAATCGAAAATGGCTGAATATGGAGTGTAGTGACTCTAGAAACACATTTTTTTTAAAAAATAAAAAATAAAAAATTTATTTTTCTTTAATTTTTCTACATGTATGTTTTTTTTTATGTTTAGAATAGGTTAGGGGGAAAGAATTCTATTAAAAAAAATTTTGTGAGTTCTTGATATTTGATGATATGATGACTTTTGAATTTTAGTATTTGTATTATCTTTGGTCTTGAGTGATGTTACACCATGTTTACTATTCTACATGTTGTATTGGGGACAAATATGAGTTGCTTGAAAGAATGCACATGTCATAATAAATTCCAAGTGAGTTTTTGAGCCTATTAATTTTTCTTGGAGAGTAATCCTTTTTGCCCATTCTTTATGTAGCTTAGCAGTTTATTATTTCATATATGATCTCTAGATTTTCTTTGAGTCAACCCTTAAAAAAAAGTATGTGTTACTGCATCTAAATGCCCACTTAATTGGTAGATATGGAAGATTATTTAGAGTCCTAAAAGATGATGGAAGGCTATTTTTGATCCGTTTGAGCCTTTCTAGCCATCCCTATTATGTAATATCCATAGTTAGCCCTTTTGAGCCTTTTATTTAAAAAAAATCTTTTCTTTATTAACTTATCAACCTAACCCACTCCAATTTAGAGTATTATCCGATATCATACAAGTTCCATCCACCTATTTATGTTTGAGAAAAAAATAGATAATTATTTTATTCAGCGAAGTTGTGCTACATAAAAAAAATTCAAAAAAAAGAGAAAAAAAGAGAAAGAAAGAAAAAAAGAAAAAAATGAAGAAAAAAAAGATGTACAATAGCAATAAATAAGCAAAATGTATCTTGTAATTTTTAAAAATTCTTGAACTTTCTCTCACACATATATATTTTGTTCCCTATTTTTCTTTCTTTGTTAGCCATGTCCCTAGCCTACGTTACGTCCTAATAAAAGTCCTTCTTGATTTTAAGGCACGATAGTTTAAAATAAAAGCTAGTTATATGGGCAATTAAGATGTAGTGATGCATATACAAAAAAAAAAGAAAAAAATGAATACATTGGGTTGACTAATACTTTATTTGAGATCGTATTATTTCTAAGATATGGGCATATTTTTTCATCTTGGTGAGAGTGTATGATATTTCTTTATTATTTTCTCTTAATTTACCATTCATTGAAGTGACAAAATTTTATTGGAATTAATTTCTTTGTGAGAGTGTCACTACAACTGGTGAGATTTTGGGGTTGGATATGTCATTTTTGAAAGTGACCTGATTACTATTGATACAACAAAGTCTGCTGGACTGATGCATATGGATGGTTGATGTGGGTGTGATATTCCTTTAGACTGGAGATAATGCTTGTACTTTTATTTGATTGCTATCATTAATCTGATTAAATAAACACATGTGTTTCCTTTAAAAAAATAAGTTTTGAATTTTATCTTCGCTTTATTTGTTAGGGACTAGCAATAAGCTGGTTGGGGGGTGTGTTAAGTGTTAGAAAGTGTATATTTATAAAGGAGAAAATCATCATTTTACACTTTAAATCTCACTAACATTGCTACTTTTATTTATTTAAGTATTTTATTATTTAATTATATGTGTTTTATTATAATTATGTATTTTATGTATTTTAGGGGCATTATGATCGTTTCACAATGAACGAGTGATCGACAAAGAAAAAAGGAGCGTCATATTTGGATTCGGATGACGGTAAAAAACCTTTAGAGGATCATTAAAGGAAAAAAGTCATCAAACATATACTTGATCGCTGTTCGTGCGTATAAGATCGTTTTCACTTCAGATCGCTTCATGATATTGTTCATGACACTGTTCATGTATACGAACCGATGATGTGGCAACTACCTATGATGTGGCCGTATCTGATTGGATGAATTATGTGGCATCGACCGATGATGTGTCACAATCTTATTGGACTAAATTTCTTATGTACTATAGATCGATGACGTGGCAGCATCTCAGTGGAGCAAAAATCGTGTGTACAGTACATGCGCATACATGGGATTATTTACTATTCAGACGACGTTACTGTGCAAATGTTGACAGTTGACAGTTGACTATTGACTGTTGACTGATGACGTGGCGCAATCCTGAGCATCTGAACTGTTTTTAATCCGATGGTCACGATTCACTTAATGTATCTATAAAAAAGGGGTTCTCCCCTCTAATTTGAGACCCCTGAATTTATTTTTAAGCTTAGATTTCTGAAATTCCTTCTCCTTCTTATAGTTTCTTTATATTTTAATAAAATTTCCTTTTTTATCCTTAGTTAAAATATGAGTAGCTAATTTCTTTTTGAGCTTAGGTTGAAGATGAAGTCTTAATATGTCCCACAGGCTTAATTTGGTAAATTTACTTTCTCTTCCCCTCTAATATTTATGGTTGTTTTGATTTTTCGTCGACAAATAATAATAGTCTTGTCTAGATACAACCCTGGTTAAACCGGCACCCTAATACAAGGTTATTATTATTTGGCACGATAAGCCCTTGGCGCCATACTTGTTGGGGAGTGGTTCATGAGGTGTGGAATCCCCTCTTATGATTTAATTGGCATTAATATGGAATATTTAGCCCATAGAGCATATTGATGTAGATCCGGATACCCAAGTGCTTTATTATAACAGTTTTATTCTTAATTATTCCCGCCATTTTAATTCATAATTTAGGACAAAGTTACCATAATTTAATTATTTTCATTAAAAGAAAATTAATTCTGTATATAATTAAAATCAACCTCCTCGTGGGATCGACACTCGTCACTATTAATCTATTCTACAATAGATTCGTGCGCTTGCGAGTTCAATAAAATTTGCACAACAATAACAATGGTAGTTAATACTTGTTATGCACATATGGTAAGCCGAACAAGTAAAGAAAACCTCAATAGCACAGGGCCTTGAAAAAGTCTAATTCAAGTATAGATATTTCTCAAAACTTTTATGATTTTTCTCTTGCTTTCATTAGACATCAAGTTATACTTAATGATGATGGTTGTTTAATTATGCATCTTGACTATCCTAGCCTTGACATTCCTTAAGGAGGGCATGTACATTATGCTTGTTGGTCAAGAGCTTGTATTAGGATATTTATATGAGGGAAGATTTTTTTTCGGTCATGAAACCAAGAAGTGTAAGGAGGCTACTAATAATAGTTGATTTAAGAAAGATGGAGCAAATCCTAAAGGCTTGCTACAAACTCTGATGATGAAAGCGGGGCATCTGCCTCCTAAACACAAAAATAAGAAATTGTTAATATATGAAGAATCTATTCAATTTTCCTTATTATGTTATAGATGACTGGAGTTTCTTCATTGAGAATATAATTTATAGGTTGCTGAACATATCAAGTCATGTTGCCACTTAACATAGATCCTTGATTTAAAAATTGAACACTTGTTGTTAGATGGCAAACAACTCGATTTTGATGTAATTGATATGAAAATGCAATGAATATTGATGAATTTGCTATCAAGCTACTGGAATTTTAGCAAAGCTTATTGGATTTATTCGATGAAAGTTAATGAAACTTGTCGTTTCTTAATGAATATTTAATGGAAGCTTGATGAAAATTATTGAACCATTAATTTTTAAATATATTGTAAGTAGTGTTTTTTATTGACTGATGATAATTCTATTAGGAACTTTTGAAAAATGAGACATATTTGCTAACAAATTTCAAACTTGATTTTATATAATAACACCACGTATCTTATTTTTCTTTCTATCTTTTGAAATTGCAATTTTGTTCTCTAATGAATACATCTTTCTTACATGAATTTCAAACTAATGTTGTTCTTTCATTGAAATGTTGTCCACCAATGAAGTGATTCATTTTATCTATAAAATCAATTGAAGCAAATAAAACCTAATAAAAATTGGAATTTAAGGCACCAATGTGTTGTGGGAAGAACACTTAAAAATGCAGTTTAAGATTAATAAAGAACCATTCTTTCTCCTTTAGTTAATTTCTCTTCCTAAGATATTCTTTTATTTGCTCTCAAACTCTCCTTTTCTCTTTCTAAAGAACATGTTGTGTCGTAGTCAAGATAGTACTTTCCCTATAATTAGTCTTATAATAAAAAGCGAGTGTCTTGTTAATTTGTGAGCGTTGCTTTTCCATTTGGTTCGCTCTTCTTCTACTTTGATTTGTTTGGCTCTGGTTTCGTGCAAAATTTAAATTTAGATTATAATTTTTAAAAATTTACAGCCAGAACCATGACAATCTTTACTTATTCTTTTACTGTACTTGTTCATCATTGAGACGAACTGTTGTTGTTAGATAGATTGAAGCCCACATCTCTCGAATTGGCTACTGGCCAAGCATTGAATGTTCAATCAAATTTCCATTTTTAAACACCACTGGTATGTTAACTGCTTGTGGATTCACCTTTGCTTTGAAATAAAAGCGTTGAGCCAATGTCTTTGTCATTTTTACAGAACCGTTGTGTTGAACCTGAACCAGCAAAGAACTAAAAATAGTTCCTCCAAGATCTACTCAAGTTAAATTTTTTTTGTTAAGAAATAGCAAGAAACAAATTGAATTAACTAAGATGATGAAACAGGATCAACGAGAGAATCAAAAACTGACTGAAAACATAATAGACTTTATAGTAGTTTAGCTCTTGAGGAACCTACATCGACTGTGAAAAGGTGAACTGAGATTTCACTAATTCTGAGTTTGCAAGTTATAGAATTGTAAAGAAGATGACATTGAATCCATATGCTCTTCTATTGGTTTCCAAGGCCATATGTAACTAGAGAAAATGACCAATAAAATTCCTTCATACGCCAACACACATTTCCTAAGGTTTATAACGAACCCAGAAACTTCCCTCACTTGTAACAGCTTTCAACGGCCTTTTGTATAGATTGTAAACACATGTGTGAAGCTCATTGGCTTTCTCTTATTAAAATGCCTATTAACATTGTTAAGTGTTCACGTGTTTTGATCATGTGATTACTTACTTACATAGCTGACAATAAGAGACTTGTCATACAATCTCCATATAGCCTTCCACTGACATGTCATCATGTCCCTAATGCTTTAATCGATTTATCTTACACCTTCAAGAATTTAAATTCGTAGTTCATCTCTCTACATTTTCCACCTTGAAAGGCATTACTTAATTAGTATTTTAGATTCCTTACAAGATATTAACATATCATTAACATAAAGCAGTAAGTAGATTTTGTCACCTTCTTCTAAAATCTTGAAGTAAACACAGTAGTCAAAACTACATCTTTAAAAGCCATTATCTTTCATAAAACAATCAAAATTTAAATATCATTGTCTTAGAGACTGTTTAAATACATACAATGTCTTTCTTAGGTGACAAATATGGTTAGCTTTTTCTGAATCCACCCAACTTTTAGGTTGAGTCATCACATTCATCTCATCTAACTCACTATGTAGGAAAGCTATTTGGAATTTATCTATTCAAGATGCATCTCATGTACAACAACTAGAGATAGAGGATTGTAAGGGAAAAGCGTCTCACCACTGGTGAAAACACTTTTATAAAATCAACCCTCTCCTTCTAAGTGAAGCTTTTTGCCATCGACCTAGCCTTATACCTTAGTGGCTTAACATCTGGTGTACCCTTCTTGATCCTGCATATCTACTTGTATCTAATCGTCCTCTTATTCTCTGGTTTGTTAATAAGATCCCATGTGTGATTCTTTAGTAATGACATCATTTCCTCATCCATAGCTTTTATCCATTCTTCTGATTTATCACAACCCATTGCTTGTATATATATTTTAGGTTCTTCTATAGTGACTTCACGAGCTATAATCAATGCAAATACTATTAGATCTTCATATGCATATTTCCTAGGAGGCCTTATTACTCTTTCTTCCCTATCTCTGGTTAATTGATAATCACTGACCCATAATCACTTGTATCTTGAGTATCTAGACTATGTTTTTCCAAACCCTTTTCTATTTTTACTTTTTCCTTAACTTCTATTTTAGGTCTGAATTTGTTAGTTCTATTACCTTTTTCAATTTGATCTGTATATGTGGTTTTTAATGATTTTGAGTGTTGAAGCATCTCATATTTATTAAATACTACATCTCTGTTGATAATGGCTTTTAGAGGCTTCAAGTTAGTGTACCAAAGCTTGTATCTTTTCACACCTTCTAGATAGCCTAAAAACACACTTTAATTCCTTTGGCTCCAACTTCTTTTATTTAATGTGAGCATATATTGGGTAGATAAAGATCCTCAAGTTTGAGTAGTCAGCTGGTTTGTTAGACCAGAGTTCATATAAAGTTTTAAAGTTAATTCTAGTTGAAAGACTTATATTCACAATATAATCGACTATTGCAAGAGCCTTAGCCCATAAGCTCGTAGATAGCTTTGAATGAATGAGCATGCATTTTGCTTTATCAAATAAGGTTTTATTTATTCTTTTAGCTAAGCCATTTTGTTGAGGTGCATTTATAAATGTCCTATGCCTTAAATTCCATGCTTGCCACAAAACTCATCAAACCTTTTGTTATAGAATTCCAAGCTATTTTTAGTTCTTAACCTTCTGATTTTTCTGCTAGTTTGAGTTTCAACCAATGTCTTCTAGATTTTGAATTGATCAAATACCTCATCTTTATTCTTCAACATTGATACCTAAACCATTTTTTAATAGTCATTAATCATAGATAAAATGTATCTAGCCCCTCCTTAGGATGCTGTCTGTGTAAGCCCCCACAAATCAGTATAAACATCATCTAGAGTTACTTTTGAAGTATGAGCTGCATTACTAAATTTAATTCTTGAGGATTTACCTAAGACACATTCCTTACAGAATTTCAAGGACTCAATCTTATCTCTACCTAAAACTCCATATTTTGATAGTTCTTTTAATCCTCTCTTACTTATATGGCCTAACCTTAAATGCCATAACATAGTTCTACTTAGATTTTAATTTCAAACCCTGCCATAATTAATAATTACAGTCCCTTGAAGAACATACAAGCCATTGTCAAGGTTCCCTTTCATTAACACCATAAACCCTTTCAACATCTTCATTATTCCTTGCTCAAGTTTGATAACACACCTTATTTTATGCCGCATGCCAAGTGAAATCAAGTTTCTTTTAAGATCAGGAATATGCCTCACATCTACTAACTCTCTTACTATGCCATCAAATATTTTTAGTTTAACAATACGTTTGCCAACTACTTTACAACTAGAATTATTTCTCATTACAACTACCCCATAATTATAGGCTTTATAGTTCTTAAAGAAAGTTCTATTAGGACGTATATGAAATGAACAATTAGAATCTAAGACCCAGTTATCTCTTGCTAGGTCATCAGCGACAATGTGAACCTTAGCAGTGTCATAACATCAAATTCTTAAATTTTTTATGTAATAACACTATCATCTATCTTCTCTCTTATCTCTTTATTCTTTTCTTTCTTTTCAAGATAGTTTTTCTTGAAATGGCCTTCTTTATGACAATTAAACCACTTTAAATTCCTAAGTCTGAACTTGAATATTTTTTTCTTTCCTTTGCTACCTTTCCTCTTTTCTAGTCTTCCCTTTATAGTTAACCTTTCTCAATTTCTTGTTTCTTTCTTGGTTGTAGTCTTAAAGCTTAATGTTTCTTTGAATCCACAATAGAAAGGGTCTGTCTCCTATACATAAGTATATCAACTAGGTGCTCATAAGAGCTTGGTAGAGAGCACAATAATATTATGGCTTTATCCTTATCATCAATCTTTACATTGATGTCCTCAAGATTCAATATGATCTTATTAAAGGTATCAATGTGATCTAAGATAAATAATCCTTTTTCCATTTACAGAGTGTAGAGCTTTTTCTTGGTGGCTAGTTTTTTAACCATGGAAATTTTTAGTATACAGGTCTTCAAGCTTCTTCCATTACCTAACTTCTGTTGTTTCTCCACCCATCTCTCTAAGAACACTATCCTCTAAACTTAAAATTATAACACTGTGAGCCTTATAAAGTAAATCATAAAGGTCCTCATTTAACATCTTTCTTGACTTTTTAGATGATGTAACATCCCCAAGGGCTTCATCTAAATCCTGATGCACAAATAAAGATTTCATATTAAGCCTCCATAAGTGAAAGTTATTTGCTCTAATAAACTTCTCTATCTTAAGCTTAAGAGCATCTATTTTTTTGTCAAAAGATTTTAGAAAATGTCTCTTATATTAATTTGAACTAGAACTAGCCAATAACTGGAAATGGCTATTCAAAGATCCACTTAAGTCAAATCTTTTGTCAAGAAATAGTAAGAAACAAATTGAATTAACCAAGATGATAAAACAAGATCAACAAGAGAATCAAACACTGACTAAAAACACAAAGTAATTTATAGTGGTCCGGTTATTAAAAAGCCTACATCCACTATGAAAAGATGAAATGAGATTTCATTAGTTTTGAGACAAAATTGTAGAGAAGATGACACTGAATGCACTCGCTCTTCAATTAGTTTACAAGGTCATATATAGCTAGAGAAAATGACTAATAAAAGTCTCTCATACGTCAGAACACATTTCTTAAGCTTTATAACAAACCCATAAATGTCCCGCACTTGTAACAGCTTTTAATAGCCTTTTGTACAAATTGTAAACACGTTGTGAAGCTCATTGGCTTTCTCTTATTAAAACACCTATTAACGTTGCTGTTTTGTTAAGTGTTCTTATGTTCTGATCATGTGATTACTTTCTCATGTAGCTAACAACAAAAGACCTATCATACACTCTCCATACAGCCTTTCATCGACATGTCCTTATGTCTTTGATTCTTAAATTGATTGGTCTCACACTTTTGAGAATTTAGATTTGTAGTTCCTCTCTCAACGCCTTATATATAAAAGATAGGAAGGTTTTTTTTATCTTTTTAATTAAAGGTAACTCTAAAAGCAGACAAGGAAATAACATTCATCATTTCCTCCTATAGCTGGGTCAACAAATAAGGATTCAAGGAACAGTCTAATGTGCATCTTAATGCTCAATATTTAAGCATAAAAATCATCCTATGAGTTATTTTAAATTTTAATTTGTGAAAAATTACCGCAAAAAGCATGACAATCTTGGCTTCTCCTTCCACTACACCTATTCATACTTTATAACTTATTTTTTGTTAATAAATATTTCAAATCTTAATTGTATAATTAATCGTTAGATACCTTAGAAAAACAACACATAAAATATATTAAAGTAAGCAATTCTTGATTGGAAAACTACTATATATATATTAAAAAAGTGATTTTAAGTCTTCCTCAAAAAGATATCTGAGTGAAAGTCTAATATGAACAATAGTATTATGGTCTCTATTTTGGAAAAGGGTTTTTTAATTTATATATGACAAGTTGATGTTTGCATTGCACAAATATGACAAGTTTTATGAGGTGTTGGACAAAAGTAACCTTGATTTTTGTCAAAAGGCATTATTTCTACAATATTCTTGATATTCTATGAAATTCACAACATTTTGGCCGAAATTCACAAAACTTTTACTCAACATAGACGTCCCAAAAAAATGTTACAAATTATATTTCAACTTTTTAAGTTTTTTGAATTAAAGTTTATCTAGTTATCATTTTTTTTTAAAAGTCGATTCATTTATCTCAAAAAAGTGACTTAATGGATGGTGAACATCCACTTTGTACAATTAATGTAGACAATTATAAAGAGATATGTGAGAAAATAGGGAATGATGACACATTATCTTGTGGCTGCAGAAGATTTGAGATAAGGGGGTTTGAATGTAGTTATATCATCATGATTCTTAAAAATATTATCGATGTCAAAGAAATTACTAACCAATATATTTTGAAAAGCTAAACAAGCAAGAGCATAATATATCAAACACCATGTATAGGTATGAAATCCAAGTGGATTTGAAGTTGCAGTAGACATGTCACTATAATTCTTTATGTTCTATACTTTCTAAGAAATCCAATAGGGCTACTGAGAGTTAAAAAGCATATAAGCTAGTAAATACTTATGAGATGGATTTGGCAAGATGAGTTAAAGATTTTTTACATTTGGAAATGAATGGCAGTACGCAAGAAAAAATTCAAGAATCTCTTCGGCTAAACACATAAATATTGTTAAACCAAAACATCTAAAGAAGAAGGAGTCATCTCATGAAATATGTAGATTCAAGAGTAATTTAGAGGTAATCTTGACAAAAAAATAAGAAAAATAATCTTGACAAAAAAAAAAAAGAAAAATAGGCTAATATATCATTAGCCTCAAATAGTACCCAAGTGATTGCTATACTAATAATTAATTGGTGCATATAGATACAATATTGAAGAATAACTTTCAACTAGATTAATTTTTAATTTAAATTGTTCATTTTTAGCATTAGAATATTTCAAACTTATTTAGGAAGAAAATTAGACTATTAATTCCCACTTTTTTTTACTCTCCATAGCTACAAAATCTCTAGAAATCTATAAAAAAAATAAATAAATAACAACATCTGAATAAATAACAACATATCTCTTATAAAAGAAAATTCAAGCTTTTGGTAGAAGAATGTTGATAATCTCAATAATGAAGATATTGATACTGGATCATTACGACTAAAAAGATTACCACATTTAGTTAACAGAACTTTGGCTTCCTACCTTGTTAATGTTGAGCGATTTAGATGTTCTCCATTTTTTAGATTTACTTTTTTTTTAATTTGATGAAGCTTTAATTTTGGAGACAGAGATAATTTCATGGAGTTTTAAAGTGAGAGACAAAACATGTGTTTTATAAGTAATTAAACAAAATATTAATTGGAAACAAATCCTTACAAATTAAGAGTGCTCATAACCCAATTTGATCTACTAAATTTACCTAATCTATAGAAATTTGATTCATAAAAATCTGATTCGTAGATGAAATTGAATTAAAAATTTAAAAATTCACAGTCGATAGATTAGATATAGATTTACTTTTATAAATCCACAAAATCCAAGAATCCACAAAAAATAAAAAATATTTATTTAAAACTTGTAAATATGATATTATTACTAACTAATAAATAAATAAGTTAATATCTAATAATAATATAAAAAAGGGACATTGTTAATTTTCTTCCTATTGTAATCAATATATACCACTTACCCTCCTCTATTTTATAATACTTAATAACCTCCCTAACAATATAAGTTTATAATATTATCCCTATTTTTAAATAAATAAAATATTTATATTTATTATAAATTAAATAAATTATATGAATAGAAACTAAATAAAAAATTAAGTATTAAAAACAAGAAATATATGTTTTGTTGTGAAAAACATTAATAATAATTTTTTATATTTTATTTTGTAAACATTTTTTTATAATAAATATTTTATAATAATTTAAAACTAAATGTAGAAATACCAAGATAAATATTTTATTATTTACGTTATAATAATTTCTTCTATTTATCATTCAAGTTTTCTTATAATAAATTTTTATCATTTTATAATAATTTTTATATATTTATAATAAGAAAAATTTTATAACGTAAGAAAAGTAATATTTTTTTATTATTTTTTATGTCAAAATATACATATCTTATTTTTAATACTTAATTTTTTGTTTTAATTTCAATCATGTGATTTGTTTAATTTATAATAAACAAGAATAAAAGTATATTTGAAAATAATGATAATATTGTAAATTTTTATTGTTAGGAGAGTTGTTAACTATTATAAAAATAACAATAAGTAAATGGTATATATTGATTATAATGGAGGAGAAATTGGTAGTTTCAAAAAAAATTAAATAAAAAATATTTTTCTAAATAGTTAATTTTTATATACTAATCTAAACAAATTAGATTTTTTATTTTTATTGTATGAATTTTCTGACTTTATTTAAAAATAATTTATTTAAATCTTATTTATTTTTGAATTTGATAAATGGTGAAATTATTTTTATATTAAATTTTTTATTTAGTTAGCTTGTGGATAGGACAAAATTAAAAATTTTTATTCAGCAAAATCAATCCACAAAATGGTGGATTGGATATGTATTAGGTAAATCCGCAATTTGATCTACATACGTATACATTGAATTTGTATTAAATTTTACTAATTCATCGATTGAATTGAATTAAAAATCTATAATTTGTAAAATCATGAATTGATATCCAATCCATAAAATCTAATCCGTGAATACCCCTACTACCAATGGAACTCTAAAATCTCAAATAATGATCAGAGAGGATTTGAATCCCCAAATTGATGGTCTATTTTGTTTAGTTAGAAGATGTTGGTTTCTCAGTCAAAATTGGTGAAATTTATAAAGTTAGGACTCAAATGATAATTATTCTCATCATTAATAACTTTGAAATTTATTTTGAAAATAAACAGCTATGCGACTTTGCTTTTCTCTTTCTCTATCAGTGTTCTTATGAATTGTAAGGTGACATATATAGCTTTTATAAATTATCACATGGAGCTTTCGTAATTAATTAGTTTCTCATTTTATTTTTTTATCTTTTTTCTCCTTGAATTAAAAAAAAAATCCGACTATCAAGAGTATTGTCTCAACTACTCATATCCACAACAATATATGATTAAATTGACGTCATTTAAATAACGACCTTGCATTTTAAGATGTTACGAAGTACTTCAACTATTATTATCTGTCTAAATTACCCATTTTATCAATAGCATTAGGGTTTGGTCTTGTTGAGAATTTCTATTTGAATGAGAGGCAAAATATCTAAATCAACCCATCTCTTTATCTCTGCATTTGAGGGACTTACTTAATAGACTTATCCATTCAATTTTCAGCTAACGAAGCTTGATAAGAAAATTTTATTTATTCCAAAATAATTAAAAGTAAACATGCATTCCCAAGATAATTTTTTGACCTCAACTTCCATATTAGCTCAAGAGATCAATTGTTTGGACAATCCCTTTATTAGATTTATTTTATTTTATTTGATAACTAAATGAAAACTATGCAAAAAATTAGTTGAACAATATATTTAAATAAAGAGGAAGTCTTATTACAACGAGTATAGATGAGAAGAAAGTCGAGGCCTAGGAATATCTAGAAGTCAAATTTTTTTAGAGGTTGTGACGCCAAATCTTTCCTTCATGTTTAAATCTTCTTTCTTTATATAACCAGGTAATTTCCATTCAAAACCATGCAAAAGGTTTATTAATAAAAGTTGTTTTGTTAACTTGTTTGTCCCTTTTAATGAAAGGTTTAAAGTAGCACTTATTCAAGATTAATATAAAAAACATTTTGAAGTTATATTTATTCAAGAATAATATAAAATTATACAAAAAGATATGCTACATATTAGCCTTGTTGTTGAGAATTTCTTTAAATCAAATACTCAAAAATACACTATTTTATTTCTTCAACAATACTCCTTAAATATAACTCTTATTTTTCACTCTCTACAACTTAGAAATTTTGTTGCTTCATTTCATGCATAAACAAATGACATTAGGGAATACTTATATTACATGAAAATAAATCTAAACTATTCAAATAAATACAAAAAAAATCAATAATCATTCATTTTCACCTACAACATCTACCACACCTATCACACTTAACATAAATAATTCAAACTTCACCTATCATACCTATTTATGGAACCTTCCATGAGTTAGGTTTATTAGTTTGGACATGAAATTTGTTTATCTTGGATCAAGTTTTTTATCTTGGATCAAATTTATGATCCAACACCCCTCTTTTAAACTTGATTTTATGACACCAAGCAAACTTCTAAGTTTTACAAAGTCTCCTTGCTCGAGTAGCTTGGTGAAGATATTAGCTACTTGATATTGTGATTTCACATATTTGACTTACACTCCTTTTCTTGTAACATATTCTTTTATGAAATGATAGCGAGCATTTATGTGTTTGCTTCGATCATGAAAAATTGGATTCTTGGTAAAGTAATTGTTGATTTGTTATCAATACAAATCTCGGTTGGCTCTTCTTATAGTAAACTCAGTTCTTTCAATCAATTTCTGAGCCAAATTGCATGACAACACTTGATGTGGTAGCTATATACTCAGCTTCACAAGTGGATAGTGTGATAATTGGTTGCTTATTATATCCAGTAGTGCTCTTTTAGTCATCTACATCTCTACCTCAATTGCTATCACTATATCCAATAAGCCTATAATAATTAGAAAATGAATATAATAAGTTGAAATTAATTTTACTTTTGATGTAGTAAAGGATTCTTTTTGCAGCCTTAAAATAAGTGGTCTTTGGATTTTTCATGTATCAAATCATAAGTCCAACTGCATAAAGGATATCTGGTCTTGTGCATGTCAAATAATGTGAGCTTTCGACCAAATTCTTAAAGAATATTAGCCTTACATCTTTGCCTTCATCATGTTTAGATAACTTAACTCTACATTCCATTAGCATGCTTATAGGCTTGCAATCATTCATGTTGAACTTCTTATGTATCTCCTTTATATAGCTTTCTTGGAGATAAATATGCCTTCTTTCTTTTGTTTGACTTCAATGCCAAGGTAGTATGCCATCAGTTCAATGTCAGTCATCTTGAATTCTTTGATCATCACTCTTTTGAACTCTTCAAATAAGCTTAGATTACTTTCAGTAAAGATAAGATCATCCATATAAAAGCTCACAATTAGAATGTCTCTATCATTTTCTTTGACATAGAAAATATGTTCATATAGGCATTTGGTGAAGTTATTCTCTTGAAAATACTTATCAATTCTGTTATTCCACGTCCTTGGTGCTTGCTTTAGCCGATGAATAGCTTTTTTCAATCTTAAAACTTTGTATTTATGTTCTTCCTCCATATAGCCTAATAGTTATTGGATATAAACTTCTTCTTCGAGGAATCCATAAAAGTAAACTTCACATCCATTTGAAAAATCTTCCATATGTTCTAAACAGCCAAAGAAATGATAAGTCTAATAGTTTCAAGTCAGGTTATAGGAGTAAATACCTCATCATTGTCTATGCCAGCCTTTTGATTATAGCTTCACTTTATGCCTTTCAATTTCCTTTTTTGCATTTCTCTTTATTTTGTATACCTATTTGACACATGTGTTATAAGTTTCCAAGTATCATTTTTCACGATGACTTTGATTTTTTCATCCATAGCATGTCTCTATTTCTTATCTTGTATAGCTTCTTAGAAGTTGACTGGTTCACAATTAGCAAAAAAATAAAAGAGAAAGAGGCTATCAAGTCTCTTAGTTATCTTATAAAGATCTTAAAGACTTTTTGTAGGTTCTTCTATTCTTTTAGTTAAGAAAGATAGTGGTAATTCTCTTCATGTGGTTGATACTGGTAAGATAAGTGAAGTAGTTGGCTCTTGTTATTCTTTTACTTGTTCTCTCTGTGTATAATCATTTTCTACAATAAGAAAGAAGTTGAAGTCATCCACATTAGAGCAAAAATCTCATTCTCTTTCCTCATAAAAAATTACATCTCAGTTAATCACGATATTTTCATTATTTGGATTGTATAGTTTGAAATTTTTATCATAGCCGATGAAGATGAACTTCTCACTTTTATCATCAAACTTGGCTCTTTTCTCATCTGATACATATACATGGGCAATGCTTCCAAAAACCCTCAAATAGATAATATTAGGCTTTCTTTCACTCCATGCTTCTTATGGTGTCTTGCCTCATACACTTGTTATTAGAAAACAGTTAGATAAGTAGACTACGTATGTAATAGCTCTGGCTTAAAATTCTTTGGATAGTCTCTTACAATTTAACATATTTCTTGCCATGTCAAGAATGGTTTTATTTTTTCTTTTTGCAACACTGCTTTACTAGAAGGGATCTTAAAATAGTCAAAGGGCGCTGAATTTCATTTACTTCACAAAATTCTATAAATTCTTTAGAAATAAAATTTTCACTTGAATTAGATCACATAGTTTTTGTAAGGTATAATCTTCTTACTTGGATATAATATAATTAACCTAATAAGCTCTCTTAAGCATCTATTATAATAATAATAATAATAATAATAATAATAATAATAAAGTATAATAATATAATGACATAAGTAATAATGTAACAAGAATTATAGAGATATTAGAAATTCTAGAAATTACTAAGATATTTATAAAGAGATAAATCTTCACCATTAATTAAGTGTTAGGTGGAAAATTTTAGCATTCTAGAAATTACTAAGATATTTATGGAGAATAAATCTCTATCATTAATCGAATGATATAGTGGCAAAATCCTAACCACTCATGGGCCTTAGAAAATATTATAAATACCCCTTAACCCTTGCATTTTTCATAAACCCTTAAGCTAAAGCATCACTAGTGAAGAAATTCTCAAGTTTAGGAAGGAAGGTTTAGGGGAATCAAAGAAAATAAATAATTAACACTTTACTTCAATTGCAATATAAGGACAATATATTAAAATTAACTTTAAGTAATAATTCTTTTATGCTAGGTTAGTTTTAAATAATCTCTTATCTTATAATGATTATTATTGTAGTGTGATTGGCGATTATTAAATCCCATATGGCTAGTTATATCGCCTATATCATGATATCATCCACATATGGCCGGCTATGCTGCTTAGGATGTTATGCTTACTACTTACTTAATTGAATGGTTGACTATGCCACCTAATATGTGATGCTCTTATTTTATCATGTCATGGTCGGCACTGCCGTTTAAAATATGATGTTGTTATTACTCTTTACATGGTCGGCCTTACCGCTTATATTATAATTCTATTTCTTTAATTTTTGTATGAACGGCACTGTCGCCTATATTAGATGTTGTTGTCTTAAATTAGTTTCATGTTTTCCTTTATTATATATTTGAAAAATTTACATGCTGTGCCATAAGTTGCATTAGTCTAATGCATTTCATTGAGTGATTTGATAAAGAGATATTTTAATGAATTTGAAGAAAGAAAGGGTTGTTATACTACTAGGTGGCAAGTATTCATAAAGAGGGCAAACTCTCTAAGCTAAGAAAAGATATCTTTTGGGGACGGCGATACGTAACACCCAACAAATCAATTAATTTAAGTCCAAGGGCATGTTACGGAATGCTAGCTTCGTAGTACAATAAACCTAGGGCCCTAATACCGTTCTTTACATTTTAAAATTTCATGTAAAAGATTTAGCACTTATCTCATAAAGTCATTCATGTGCATGGTAGGTAATAAATGCATAAAGTGTTTACTTACTGGATATTAGCTCACGTAATCCTTACATTACAGGAACTGAATAGGAAAAAGCTGACGCTAAGTCTCAACCAAGGCAAAATGCATATGAACATAACAGATCTTGGGTTACACAACGGACTCAACTGTGTTCTTATCTAAGCATAAATCCAACAAGCTTATTTATGGAATTGGTTGGTGACATGTTACTAAGAGAATCGTTAACTTTGTAACTAAGTTTTTTTTAACAAACCTTTTATATAGTTTTTTTTATGTAACAAACTTCGTATGTTCTATATTTATAAAATACTTATTTTGAAATTATTTCTACAAATACTTAATATTACACCTGGTTTAACCACTTTAGTTACAATCATAAAGGTGGAATGTTGCAGTTTTAATTTGGTGTCCACTTTCTTTTTTCACTGCAACTTTAAACTTCTTGAAAGCTTCAAAGATTTCGGATTTCTGCTTCAAAAAATACACCTAAGGTTTTCTAGGAAAATCATCTATAAAGAAAAAGAAATAGTTACTTTTACTAAGGGAGTTTAAAATAAATAGTCTGCACATTTTAGTATGAATAAGCTTGAGTGGCTTCTGAGCTCTTAAGTCTAACTCCTTTGGAAAGTTCTTTCTAAATTGCTTGCCAAGTAAATATACTTCACAAAGTTTATCAGGGCCATTGACGCTCGGTAAGCCCTTACCATATTCTTTTGGAAAGTAGCTCTAATCCACCAAAGTTGATGTGCCTATATTAAAGATGCCAAATCCATGTAGGATCTTTATGATAAGCTTTAAGACACTTTCTAACAATATTTTGTATATTTAAAGGAAACATTATATTCTTCGATATTTTTATATTTGTAATTAAGTTTTCTTTGTCATCTCTTAGAAAAAAGAATATAATCTTTTAGATGAATATTATAGTCTTTCTCTAAGAGTTGATCTAAACTGAGAATGTTGCTTTTCATATTAGGCACAAAATAAACATTTAAAATTATTTAGTGGATACCATCTTTTGCATGAAAAAAGAATGTTACCTCTGCCTTTCACTAGTATTTTTGAATCATCTCCAAAAGTGACACTGCTATTCATAGATTCATTCAATTCCATAAATATACTTCTATTTTTGCTTATGTGATTGCTAGCACCTGTATTAAGGTACCATGTATTTTATTGGCCTCTACTTGTGTCATTGCGTGCTAGTAAAAGTAAACTTTCTTTACTATTCTTTTCTTCCACGTAATTCACTTTTTCATCAATTCTGACACTTGGAGCTCTGTAATCTAAAGCATAGTGACTAAACTTTTGAAAATTTTAGCACTATACTTGGGATTTGTCATACATTGATCCTTAATTACCCCTGCCTCGTCCTCTGACTGAGCTTTCTCTTTTTCTATAACTAGAGTTGTTGTTGAAATTTTAACCTCGTCCATGACCATGATCTCTACTTTATCCTTGACCTCGACCTCTACCATGATATCATGCCTTCTTTGGTTGTTGAAGCTTTCTTCTTTTTTTCTTTAGATTGACCTTCATTTTGAAGAGTTAGATCTCATATTTCTTCTTTTGTTTTTCTTCATAAGCTTATAACCTTTCTTGAAGTTGCTAGATTATCATAGCCTTTAAATCTTTTGTTTCCTCAATGGTCACACCAATATAGTCAAATTTCGAATCCACCAAATGAAGTATCTTCTCAATAATTCTTACTTCACTTAACTCTTCACCATTCCATGAGTTGGGCTTATTAACTTGGGCTTGAAATTTGTTTATATTGGATCAAGTTTATTATCCAACACGAGAATCATAAGTAGAGTTAAAAACAAAAAAAAATGACTAAAATGAGTTATTTAACTAAGAGAATGACTGCAAGTATCATTATTACTTTGATTCATCTAAAGCAAAATTTTCTAACCCCTTTGTTTACATAGCATTGCATGTGGGAAAAATGTGAAAATACTCATAGCAACCTTTATAACATTGTCACTTACAGCGCAAAGTTAGTATAGTGCAGCACCACCTCTATTAATTAAACGGTTTAATTATCCTAGGGTGACACATTTTTTAACAAACTTTAAAGTGGTGAAACATTTTTTTAAAATACTTTAAGGGGTGACAAACCTTTAATTTTTCTATTAAGTTTAATATGAATAGTAAAATAATTATAAAATGATATTTTTACCCTTAGAATTAATTTTAAATGACATTTTTTGTCCTCATAATAACTACAAAAATGACATTTCTATCCCAACATTAGTTGCAAAAAATGCTTTTATCCCTGCATAATTATTTTTATTTTTTAAATAAAAATAAAAATTATCATTTAAGTGTAATTAATTGGCTTTTTTTGTTAAATCAAATAAACCTTTTTAAAAAATTTTCTTATTAAATTAAACTTTGTAGTTAAATTTAATAAGAAAATTTTTTAAAAAAAGATTTATTTGATTTAACCAAATTACACTTAAATGAAAATTTTTATTATTTTTCTATTTAAAAAATAAAAAAATTATGCAGGGGTAAAAATATATTTTGCAACTAGTTTAGGGATAGAAATGTCATTTTTATAATTATTATGGGGGACAAAAATATCATTTTATAATTAATTCTAGGAGTAAAAATATAAAAACTGTTCACATCAAATTTAACGAAAAAGTTAAGATTTGTCACCACTTGAGAATTTTCAAAAAATGTTTCATCTTTTTGAAGTTTGTCAAAAAATGTGTTACCCAGGGATAATTAACCCTAATTAATCCACATGGCGATGATGCACAGTAACACACGCCATTGTGGGCTTTCGGAAATCTATAATTAGGCTCCTTAAAATTATTTGAAAAATAGAAAATAACATATATTTTTATGGGAAATTCTCACGTAGTTACATATATAGAGCTTTTGTAATCATTTCTCACTTTTTTTTTCACATGCATTTTTTCTTAAATTACAATAAGGTACACCTATTAAGATTGATATCCTGGATACTTATGTCAACATTCTGAAAAATAGAAGGGATTTTGTCCTACGAATTATAAATCCAAGAGGCAAAGTCTATATGATCATATAGCTAAGCGATGCAATGAAAGTTTAATATTCTATTATTCTATTAATTGTTGAGAATACTATAATAAAGAATAATCTAAATTTATAATGATTCAAAAGAATACGTGAACCTAAAGGGTTAAGACTTGTCGATTCTGTAGAATCTCGAAAATTAACAAAATTTAAAGGCTCAGACAAAGCTTTGAAATACTGAAAACATTATTAAACTTAAATCTGGCTTCAAAAGTTATAATAGAGGACTATTTGTACTACTATAATTATCCTAAACTATGAAGTCCAAGGAAAAATAATTCCTAACCAAAAAAAACTAGTTTGAATACGATAAAGATTTCTAATTTGCATCATTATTTCAACAACAAAATATGATGAAATGGACATTATTCAAATAACAATCCACCCAACATATTACAAAATTAAATCTTCAACAATTTTATTGAAAGGAAACTTATTTATTACAAAACACTTAAATATGTTTTATCTTAAAGAGCATACATACACTTCCAACATAATTTGTTGATTTAATTGACTTCACAGCAGAGACCAATTGCCTATACTATCCTCTTAGACACTAATACCAAGAACTTTAACTAGCTTCTTGTGGTTAACTTTATTTGATAATGAATGAAAAACAATTCAAAAATATGGCTAGACGATATCTAAGTGCAGAGGAAGTCTAATCACAGTAAGTATAGATCAAGAGGAAGTCGAGGCTTAGGAACAACAACAAGTGGATTTTTTCTACATGTTGAGAATGTCATGCAAAAGATTTGCCAAAGTTGATTAAACCATTTTTAGCCCTAGGGCATAACCAACGCACATCCTCCTTCTAGATCCAAAAGGCAATAGCTCAAAATTATGGCCTATCTTTTCCGATAAATCTCTCTGGATAAAACTCATTAGGTTTCTCCCATAGGGTTCGATCTCTCCCTATTGCCCATACATTAATAATCACACGAGTTTTTTTTGAGAATGTCATCGCCAGCTACTTCGCAATTCTCTCTAGTTTCGCGAAGAAAAAGCACTGTTAGCGGAGGGTGGAGACGCATGGCTTCTTTAACAATTGCTTGTATGTATGGAAGGTTAAGAATGTCTTTTTCTACTACCCATTTGTTCCTTCCAATTACTCTATCTAACTCTTCGATGGCCTTTTGGATAACTTCTGGATTTTTCAAGAGCTCTGACATCGTCCATTCTAAGACAACAGCTGAGGTCTCAATTCCACCAAATAAAAGATCCTGAAAATCATCAAAATAATAATAAGAATAATATGGTTCTGATTTTTAATGCAAGGAACACTTCAGTAGTTGTATTCATGATGCTTGCTTTAATAGGACAATGATCTATTTCTAAAAAGTTAAAATCATTATTAAGAAAATTATTTTTCATTTCAATGTACATATATATGAGATTAGTATTCATATTAGTATAGTATGCCCAAAAATTGCTATTTAGATTTTTATTTTTATATTTTTTATTGAGAAAAAGTAATTCAAAAATAAAAACCAAATCCTTATGCTTTATCTATGTGCATGTGAGTAGGGTTCTAACCCAAACCTAACTATTTCAAATTGGATTTATTGAAACAAATATGAAATTAAGTATTTATGCGTGAAAGTAATTACCTGTATCGATGCCTTAATGTGATCTCTTTCAAGCTAAATTTCTAGAGTAGGATCATCAGCAAGCTGTAACAAAACATCAACCGTATCATTAGTCCCATGTTTCTTAAATGATTTCATCTTACCATGGCACTCGTGCTCATTTAAAACATGCTCATAAAATTTATCAATCCTCTTCTTCGCATCCTTCATTCTCTTAACATTCCCTTGTAAATCTAAGAAAGCAAGCCATGGAATTGCATCTCTTATATCTAAGACACCAGAAAGGAAGAAGATTTCTTCTATGACTATTAGAACAGTCATGAGCCAACCAACCAAGGAAAATTGTATACTATTATTAAGGAATTATTATGCAACATTTTCAATATACGACAACAATTAAAAAGCTATAATGTTGATATTGATTAATATTGCAAGGGACGACAACAGAGCGAAAGAGATGGGAAGAGATCGACGTCATCATACGTACCCTTGACGTTCTGCTTATGTCTCCTACTCTCTCTATCTCCTTGATAATTATTAAGGCCACTGTTTTATCAAATTGATTTAATCCATCTTAATTTCCTTGCTCTATAATTTTTTTTATGAACATTATTTTTGTGAGTTGAGATATGGCCCCTCATTTAATCATGTATCTATTTTGTTTACGTAAGTCTAAAACAATTTCTTTTCAATTTTATCTTTTCCATTTAAGGATAATTAATTATTTTATACTTAAAAACTACTTTCAAGCCATATGTAACTTAATTAATTATCTTATACTTGAAAGTGGTTTCAAATATAAAATGATTAATTATCTACAAATGAAAAATAAAAAATTGAAAAGAAATTGTTTTACACTTAATGATTCTCATTCATAAATTTATCAATAAAGAAACCTTTTTATTCCCATGAAGGAAATAAGTAGGAGACTCATTTTAAGGGTGATAGAATATACTTAAAAATCAAGAAATAATCATGAGTTAAGAGTACATCTTAAAGGGTATTTTTAGAATCAAAGTAAATATAATTGAAAAAGAGATTTTAAGGGTATATTTGAGGGGGTGCCGATTGTCCAGTTCTATTATTCTACATTAACTAAGGATATTTATTAAGTTAATAATATAAGGTTGGTTTATGAATGTATTTGTAGAATTAATTATAACAAAAATAATAATACTCATTTATTGATTATGATAACTAATTATAGTCCATGTAAGTGGGCCTTTCTAATTTAAGGCTTTAAAAAATCATTTTTCTCATTCTGTCAAAAATAATATATAATAAAATAATATTGTTAGATGCTTATTCATACATCGCTTTAATTGGGTAATTTTTTGTTTATCTTGTTTTATTTATAAATGTCATGTTTCCCATTTAGGTCACATGTTATTTGAAATTTGGTGTTTCTTGGTTTTGTATTTGACATTCATTTTTCATAGATAATGTTTATTGTATTGAGTTCAATGATACATGTTTAAATCAAGATAAACTTAGTTCAATGAAACATATTTGACTTTTATTATTACATCACCTTTGTTTTCTCTTTTATGCATAAATATCATAATTCACATTGAAGTCGCCTATTTCTTGGTGAGGTGGAGCTGTTAAATGTTAGAAAATATATATTTATAAAAGAAAAAATCATTATTTTTTACTTCAAGTTCTACTAATTTCTTTACTTTTATGTATTCAAATTTCTTGTGACTTTAATTATGCGTGTTTTATTATAATTAAATATTTTGTGTATTTTAGGGCATCATGATTATTTTACAATAAACGAGATATCGGATGATAAAACGGACTACAAATCTAAACTCAGAACGGTCAAAAACCTTAGAAGAAGTATAAAAGTAAAAATATCATTGTTTACATATACGGTACTATTCACATGTACGGTACTGTTCATGGTACTATTCATGACAATATCCATATGTACTGTATGATGACGTGACATTGAACAATGACGTGATGTTGATCAATGATGTGACACCGACCAATACGTGTCAACATTTGATTAAAAGAATGATGTGGCATTGACTGATTATGTGACATTGATTGATGATGTGGCTTGACTGATGAAGTGTCATAATCTTATTAGATAAAAATGTTTATGCATTGTTGACCAATGACGTGGCAGTACGTTAGTGGAACAGAAAAACATACGTACGATACATGCATATACATGAGATAATAGCCCTGATAATATGTTCAAACCAATCAGAACTTACCACGTGGCGTAATCCTGTGCATCCAAATTGTTTTAATCCAACGGCCATGATTTACTCGTTGTATCTATAAAGGGAGAGTTCCCCCACCTAATTTAATACCTCTTAGTTCATTTTTTAGCTCCATTTTCTGAAATTCCTTCTCTATCTTATATTTTCTTTATATTTTAGTAAAATTTCCTTTTTATCCCTAGTTTAAATATGAGTAGTTAATTTTCTTTCAAGTTTGGGTTGAAGGTAAAGTCTCAACATGTTCTATAGGTTTAATTGGTAAATTTATTTTATTTTCCCCTCTAATTTCTGTGGATGTTTTGACTTTTCATTGATAGATAGTAATAACATAGTTATTACTGTTTGGCATGATAAGTCCTTAGTACCATATTAATTAGAGCGTGATTCATAAGGAATGGATTTCCCCTTCATGATTTAATTGGTATTAATAAGGAATATTGAGCTCGGAAGTATGTTGATACAGATCCAAATACCAAGTGCTTACCACGTGGCGTAATCCTATGCATCCAAATTGTTTTAATCCAATGGCCATGATTTACTCGTTGTATCTATAAAGGGAGAGTTCCCCCACCTAATTTAATACCTCTTAGTTCATTTTTTAGCTCCATTTTCTGAAATTCCTTCTCTATCTTATATTTTCTTTATATTTTAGTAAAATTTCCTTTTTATCCCTAGTTTAAATATGAGTAGTTAATTTTCTTTCAAGTTTGGGTTGAAGGTAAAGTCTCAACATGTTCTATAGGTTTAATTGGTAAATTTATTTTATTTTCCCCTCTAATTTCTGTGGATGTTTTGACTTTTCATTGATAGATAGTAATAACATAGTTATTACTGTTTGGCATGATAAGTCCTTAGTACCATATTAATTAGAGCGTGATTCATAAGGAATGGATTTCCCCTTCATGATTTAATTGGTATTAATAAGGAATATTGAGCTCGGAAGTATGTTGATACAGATCCAAATACCAAGTGCTTTATTATAATAGTTGAATTTTTAATTATTCTCGCCATTTTAATTCAAAATTTAGGAAAAATTATCATAATTTAACTACTCACTTATAAAATTAATTCAATACACAATTAAAATCTATCTCCTCATGGGATCGACACCCGTCACTACTAATCTATTCAACAATAGATTCGTATATTTATGAGTTCAATTAAATTTGCACAACAAGTTTTTAGCGCCGTTGTCGGGGAGGTAAGTTATTTTAATTTGTTGAATTAATTTTATTATTTTCTTTTTTTCTTATAAAAAATAATAGTTCTACAATTTAACTTTTGTAATTTAAATTTCTGTAATTTAATTTATTCTGTATTTTCTTTAAATTTCTATACTTTAATTTTTGCTTTACTTTTCTTTGTAATTCTTTTTGTTTATCTAGTAATTTAATTTAATTTTAGTTAATCTATTTCTTTTATTGTCTTTTTAATGCTTGAGTATATTTCCTTGGTAACGTTTTTTTATTTCATCTTGATTTATTTTAATTAATTCGTAGAATTATTTTTTTAAGTAATTTTTTGTTTTCTCTTAAAATTGTTATAAAAAAATTAAAATTTAAAAATTTAAAAAGTGAATCCGTAATTCTTGTAAATTAATTTTTTTCTCTTTTAAAATTATAAAATATTAAAAATAATAATAAAATTTAAAAAAAGTGAATCTTTAATTTAAATTTTTTAAATTTCAATAATTTAATTTCTTTATAATTTCTTTAAATTTCTATAATTTAATTTCTAAGCTATTTTTCTTTGTAATTTTTATTTATTTTGTTAATTTATTAATTCGTAGAATTAATTTTTTAAGTAATTATTTTTTTAGTTGTTTTCTTTTAAATTTTTTCCTGCAATTTAATTTCTTTTCTTTTTCTCTTCTTTATATTTCTATAATTTAATTTTTTATTTTTTGTTGTAATTTATCTTGTTATTTTATTTTTAGTTAATATATTTCTTGTATTTTCATTTTAGCACTCGAATGTATGTTCATAGTAAAGTTGTAACAACGTGATAAAGTTAGTATCGTAATTACTCATTTCTATATATATATATATTTATATATATATGGTCGAATGTCGCAATTATCTAATTTTGAGCTTATAGACTTAGAATTGAAAAAAATACTCTGCACACACAAACATATCGCATTTAAAGATAAAATTGAAATGGATTTACAACAACAAGAACCACCACAGGAAAAGCCATTTAAGGACTATTTCAATCCCTTAGCTAACTTGAGCACATCATATATATAATATCCAAATATAGCTGTTAGGAGTTTTGAATTAAAACGTAGTGTGCTAAATTATCTCCCCACATTTCATCACCCATTCATATTTGAGAAAAATGTAAATAATTAATTTGTTCAATAAAATTATGCCTTAGTAAAAGAAAAAAAGAAAAAAAAGAAATGTACTCTGTGATCTTTAAAAATAAAAAAAAACTCCTTTTTTTCTCAAATATGTATTTATTTTTCTGTTCCTTTTTTTTTTCTTTATTCACCACGTCCCTAACCTACATTACGTCCTAATAAAAGTCTTTCTTAATTTTAGAGAACTATAGTCTGAAGTAGAAATTAGTTACAAGGGCTATAAAGATGTAGTGATGCATAAAAATAATAATAATAACAATAAAAGAAAAAAATTTTATATATATATTGGTCTAACTCACATTTTGGCTTGAGATCGTATTATTTCTAAGTTGTAGGTATATTTATTTCATTTTAATGAGAGTTTGTAATATTACTTTAATATTTTCTCTCAATTTACCATTCATGAGAGTGACTATTGTTATGGGGTTTAATTTCTTTGTGAGAGTGTCACTGCCAGTGAAATTTTGGGGTATTGACATGTTATTCTTGAAAACAACTTAATTACAATAACTGTGACAAAGTCTACTGGATTGATTCATGTGGATGGTTGATTTAGAAATAATATTTTTTAAAGACTGGAGATAATGCTTATACTTTTATTTGATTTACATTATAAAGTTTAATTAAATAAACATGATAGTTACAAAAAAAAAAGTTTTGAGTTTGAATTTGATTTCGCTTAATTTGCTAGGGACAAATAAAGCCGGTTGGAGGGTGTGTTGAATGCTCGAAAATGTATATTTATAAAGGAGAAAATCATCATTTTTTACTTCAAGTTCTAATAACTTCTTTACTTTTATGTATTCAAATTTCTTGTGAATATAATTATGTGTGTTTTATTATAATTAAGTATTTTACATATTTTAGAGACATTATAGTTATTTCACAATAAACGAGATATCAGATAACAAAACAGACAATAAATCTAAACTCAGAACGGTAAAAAATCTTAGGAGTATAAAAGTAAAAATATCAATGTTCACATATACAATACTGTTCATATGTACGGTACTGTTCATAGTACTGTTCATGACATTGTTCATATGTACTGTACGATAACGTGGTATTGACTGATGATGTAGTGTTGACCGATGATGTGGCACCGACCAATGATATGGCAGTATTTGATTGAAGGAATGATGTAGTATTGACTGATTATGTTACGTTGACTGATGATGTAACTTGACTGATGAGGTGTCACAATCTTATTGGATAAAAATGTTTATGCACTGTTGACTGATGACGTGGCAGTATGTTAGTGGATTAAAAAAACATGCATACGGTACATGTATATACACGGGATAATAGCCCTAATGATGTGTTCAAACCAATCAGAACTTGCCATGTGGCGTAATCCTGCGCATCCAAATTATTTTAATCCGATGGTTATGATTCACTCGTTGAATTTATAAAAGAAGGGCTCCTCTACCTAATTTGACACTCCTGAGTTCATTTTTTAGCCCTATTTTCTGAAATTCCTTCTCTACCTTGTATTTTCTTTATATTTTAGTAAAATTACCTTTTTATCCCTAGTTCAAATATGAGTAACTAATTTTCTTTTAAGTTTGGGTTGAAGGTGAAGTCTCAATATATTCCATGAGCTTAATTGGTAAATTTATTTTATTCTCTCCTTTAATTTCTATGGATGTTTTGACTTTTCATTGACAGATAGTAATAATGAGGAGTGAATTTTTTTCTCATGATTTAATTGGTATTAATAAGGAATATTAAGCCTTGGAGTATGTTGATGTAGATCCAGATATCCAAGTGCTTTATTGTAACAGTTGAATTTTTAATTATTCCTGCCATTTTAACTCAAAATTTAAGAAAAAATTATCATAATTTAACTACTCACTTAAAAAATTAATTCAACACACAATTAAAATCCATCTCCTCGTGGGATCGACACCCGTCATCATTAATCTATTCTACAAGTGCACTTACGAGCTCAATAAAATTTACACAACAAGAGCTACATGTTCAATACCGACCTAATTATAAACAAAGCTCACCACTTAAGATGATTACAAAGGGATATGTATATTCACCACCCAATGACATCTTATAAAAAATACAAGACATCTTACTTTACCACTCTAGAGAATCAACCTAAGAGATATAAAGTTGCATGAAGAAAATCTAACAAGGACACTCATCTAAGTTACATTCTGAAAACCACCATTACTTTCTAAAGTTATTACCTATTACCCTTATGTAGATAACATCTCTATCATTTTAGAAATCTAATCTAAACATAGTTAGTTAAACAGAGCGCAACACGAGTTAGTTCAACAACAAATCTATGCAATCAACACTCATTTAAATCACATCTTGATGTTGAAAACTCTAAATCAAAAACTATAATATTCATTAACTCCTCAGTCACAAGGCATTCCAGTCTTGTTAACTAGATCTTGATTTGTCGATTCTAGTAAATTTAAAACTTTTAATTTTGTGTAGAATTCTTGACCGCTCTAATCATTTTTGATAATATCTTTACAATAAAAGTCTGAATTTAATTCTGTAAAGCTCTTAAAAAAACGATATAGAATACATTTAATTACATCTAGAAAAATAACATTAATAAGAACAAGTGGCTATAGCTTTGGGTTGTGTTGTCTCTTGGACTAAATGTGAAAACAATCTTGTGCTGCCATTGGAAATTTTCACAAATATCCTTTAATTTTTATAATTTTTCATATTTTAATAAGTTTTTATTTTGTTTTCAAGTACATCCCCATTTCAACTTTTTTAATTGGAGTTACGAACTTATTTTATATAATGATAAAATTATATGTTTATTCAATATATGTATTTAATATATGTTGTTTTTAATTTTTTTTTATGCATTCACACATATTTACAATAAATTTATAAATCAATTTATACTATTAAAAAGCCCTAGGTCCACTCTTGGTTTCATGTTAGGGAAAAATCTCATATTAGTTGAGGATGAATCTTGGACTATATGTATAAGATTGAGTCAATCATAAAATCTTAAGTTAGTTTTTTGAATATTAATTAGGCCAATGACCTTCTATTTAATATATATCACTACAATCTAATGTTAAAAAGTTAATAGGATAAACCGATTTTTTATTCTTACACTTTTGCCCTTGAAACAATGAAAAAACATTTCTACTATAATTATCGATGATTCCATTCATCATTATTATTCAACAGTTCCAATAATTAACAATTACCTTCAAGAAAAACAAACAATTACTTTGTTTTGAAAGTGGCTTGATTTGATTAGGAGACACCACGATTAATTAAAATCTAGGCTATTTTCAATATATACACACACACACACACACATATACTGAACATTAATAGTTGACTTTACAAAATTATGGGTCCATCTAAGTTGCTTTGTATCCATTTATTCAAACAAAGTTATTTTAAATACATAATGATACATATTTGTGAAATTAAGAGAATTTATGCGACTATTTGAGCAACCTTTGAATGTGTAGGTAATTTTTTCTTTTTTATGTAAAAATAATTTATTATAATATTATATTATTTAAGATAACTTTATTGAATAAGTAAGATAACTTTGTTGAATAAGTAGCTTTACTCCAAGACATGAAAGACTGGTAAGTCATCTTCCAAACACATTCAATGGCAAGGAAAGGTCGTCATACATTCCTAGTTCTTTTATCTTCCATAGTTATTATTGAACATGTCATTGCTAAAAAGAACAAAGAACAAAAAAAAAAGGTGTTTATAATGGGTTTTACCCATCATCTACTGTATGCCATTATGGTTGAGCAACTATCATTATTTTGGTGTCAAGAAAATAAGATGATAGTTTTTATGTCATGTAGTACATAACATATTTTCTTATCATGATTCTGTCATAAATATTTTAATGAAAAATTCTTATGCACGACTAAATCTCTCATGAACACTTTCAATGTATGAAGAATATTTGCCATATTAGAATGACAGTATAAATCAATATGCAAATAAAATTTAAATATGAATAAATATTTAAAATCTTCAAATTATTTAAATTCATTTTGAAATTATTATGGTGGGAATTTGAAATTATTTTGGCAAAAATTAAAATCTATATTGAAATTATTATAGTAGCAATTGAAATTTATTTTGGTAGGAATTGAAATTTATTTTGATTTTTTTGGTGGGAATTCAAATTATTTTTATTGGAATTGAAATTAATTAATTTTAAATTATTTTTAGTGGGAACTATTTTTTTAATTTAATTTTTGAATTCATTTATTTAAAAAATACTTTAGTGAGCATTGAATAGTTAATTTATTAATATATATAATTGGATTAAAACAACTAAAGTTGTGTTAACAAATATGACATAATCTTTAATAATTCATAATTTATCAAAAGCATCTCTACTATAAGAAAACTGGCAGTAGATGATATACACTTTATAACAGATTCCATTATGTCATGAAAGTATGATGGATTCGTGATAGAATTTCCATCTATCAAAAGATTGATGGTAGATGATTGTCTATCAATAGGTAGTGATAAGATAGTGACAGAAACTTCTTCTATCAAAATTTTGTGATAAAAATTATTTTTGACCATGTTTGACTACATTTTAAATCATGAATATATTGAAAAAAGACAACAGTTTCAGATGGAAAATAATTTTAAAATAAAAATATATATTAATGATAAAATGAAAATAGTGTGTTTAGGATTCATGATATTCTTACTCATTTACTTAGACACTTAACACTATCTCACAGCAAAACCTTGGAGATTAACCCTACACTCAATCGATCGAGCAAAACATAAATCCTTTGTCATTGTTCAAGTATGTTGTAGCTGCATTATTGTTCTTATCGAAAAGTGATTGAGATTCACTCTTTGATGTCTAAAGACTCCAACAATGGTGAGTTCAATGGTAACATGGTGGAATTACTTATAAATGTGAAGTAGTGAGGTAGTAAAGGCTATCATAACTTGAACAACATTTCAAAATTTTCTAGAGGTCCTAACGTAGGCGATAAGTGTCTGTTTTGAGCATATAAAATATCATTTCAAAGCTTGATTCTACTCCATAATCAACCTAGAAGTTTCACTTTTTTTTTGTGCTTTTCAGTTTTAAGTTATTTTTTTATTTTTCTTGTCTTATTTAGGATTTTTATGTTTTTCTAGATATCATATTTGGGCATCATTTGTTTCAAATTCCTTATTTAGATTAGGATAATTTTGTTATAAAGCATTATTTCAAATTTGCTGTTTTGTTGAATTTACAATATTTAAGGTTTTTATAAAAGGTGTCTAAAAATCTAGTTTTATTCATCCAAACTTTTCGGATGAAACTACCATTATCAATGTTGGGAAAGAAACTCACATAAGTAGCTACAAAATTAACCTAAAACAAGCTCTTTCCCTATTCGAGCCATTAAAATAGAATGTGCACCACAAAGTAATAAGTGAAAAATGAACTAATATAATACAAAACAAAAAATCAATAACAAGAGGAACATATTTTTATGTAGAAAACTCGAATTGGAAAAAACCATGGGACCATAGTATAATGATTAATATTAAAAATTGTTTAATTACTAAGTGATAAAATATTATTTTGTGCTTATGTTATAATTTATATTTGTGTTTGTGCATTATATTAAGAATTATTTATATTAAGAATTATTAACTATGTCTTAACTATATTTAATTTTATGTATTTATTAGGTAAAATATTAAATTCACATAGTTTGAGGCTCTAAATAGATACACGGATATCAAATTTAAATTTTAGAGATTCAAAAACTTTAAAATAATTAAAGATTGGCTCAAAATTAAGTTTATATAAAAAAGTTGACATTTTCTATTGACCAAACACTGATTGAATAATAAAATGAACTTATAATAAGTATGAGTACATTGGGAAAAACTATTAATTTTGACTAAAATTTCAACCATTCATAATTCAGTGACTGCAATCGCTTTACGTGGCAATAGTTGATAAAGTAAGTTATAGGATCCGAATCTTTTTATTCAGGTGGACCCAATCCACCTATTAACCCGCCAAATCTCAACCGTTCTTTGACCAAATTAAACACTTCACAAGATGCCACATGTAATGTTGACATTTGAAGTTTGATCAACTGTTGGATTTTGATCTAATAGTTGTGAGAACTATAAGCATAAAATTTATGATAGACCACACAACATTGGATCATGAATTTATTTTTCTATAAAAAGAGTTTCTTTTTTATATTTTTATACATCTATCTTCTTCTCAATTTCTCTCAATCTCGTTGTAATCTTGTTTTTCAAATGTATTTTAGTATTTTACATAATTATTTTATAAATAAATTTAGTTTTATTTTGAATTTTAGTTGTTTTTATTCTTTTAATCATGACTAATTTAATTTTAATAATTATTTGTATTTCAATTTGCTTAACTAAATAATAATAGTTATGACGAATGTGAAACTCTTAGAAAATAAATATGATTTAATCAAATTTTATTTTAATTATATAAATTAAATTATTTTTTATTTAATTTTATACATATTTTATATTTTAGAATTTTGATTTATTGTAAACAAACAAAGGAATTTGGCACAATAAATTCTTAATATCTTAATATAAGGTATGTTAAAATAGTATTTTGATTTATTGCAAGCAAAATAAATTTTGGCACAATAAATACTTAATTCATAATAAAACTAATAGAAAAATAATGATAATTTATATACTTTCAGACAATAAATCTCAATAAAAATGAGAACAAGAATTTTATTTATTATAAGAGTTTATCCATAATTCTAACTAATTTCCTAGGTTCACTTAAATTAAATTGCTTATATTCAAGTTTTATTTTCATTTTTAGATAAAATAAAATAAATAATTTAAATCTTTTCTCTGTGAATATATCTCATACTCACCGAATTATAATATAACAAAATACTCTTATACTTGGGAGTTAGAAATAACTTTTAAGTTGTGTCATATAATATAATCATCCACTATATTAACAATATGATTACAACAAAAATTTTTCTCTAGATACCATTAGAGATTAGCAACATTAAGAATATGAACAATCTTGGGTTATAGTAATAGTGTGATATTTATTTCTCTCTAACAGGTAAGTATATCAAATAACACCTAGTGAGAATATAAAAGAAAAAATCAAAACCAGCGGGATTGCAAATTTTGCCCCCTAAAACAAATATTTTAGTTATTATTTATTTACTCTTTTTCATTTTTTTTTTTAATCATAGCCTCTACTTGTTATTTATTTTCTTTTATATGTAGTAATTTCATTCATGTCCACAACTTAATGTTAGTTGTACATCAAGCAAGCCTTTTGGACTATAGGCTTTTGGACCACTTAAATAAGATGAACCCGACGATTCTCTACCTCTAAATCATATGGGAAGTAATACCAAGCCCGCTCTTGGCTTACAACTTTTTAACTTTTTCTTGGGCAGTGCCTTTGTCTCTAAATTTGACTTATTTTCTACTGTGTGGATCTTCGCAAGCAGCAATTGTTTTTTTTTCTCAAGCATGTCTCGTATTCAATGAATTGTCACGTGAATATGCTTGAATTTCAAATGATGTGTTGAATTTTTTACTAAGTTCATGGCACTATAACTGTCGTAGTAGACAATATAGTTATCTTGCTCTACACTTAACGCTTATAGGAATTTCTTTATCCTTAAGGTTTGTTTGTAACCTTTAGTAATTGTAACATACTCTGTTTTAGTGGTAGGCAAAGTAACATACTGTTGAAGCTTGGACTGCCATGGAACTACTCTCTTTGCAAATGCCAGCAAATATCCTAATAGAAATTTTCTAGAATCAAATCCCTTATCATGTCAATATTTATGCACACTTGTAAAATAAGTTTATCACACTAAAATATAAACATCCTTTGGAAATAATTCAGAGATATTTAAGAATCCACTTCACTACTATCTAATGCTCTTTGCTAAGATTAGACATAAATCAACTAATTACACCCACTGTATGAGGAAGTTTTGGTCTTGTACAAATTATGGCGTACATCAAACTGTAAACTTCTGAAGCATATCTGTTATTTCTCTTTCTCACTTGTAGAACAATTCTAAAAAATAAGCTTAAAATAACTTGTAACTGGAGAATAAATAGATTTTGCCTTACTTATGATAACTCTTTTAAGAACTCTTTCAAAATATGCTTTTTAGAAAACTATAACTTCCTAGATTTTCTATTGTGGAAAATTTTTTGCTAAGAATTTCTTTTACTAGCATTACTAGAAAAATGGTTTTTACTGATGCTAGAATTGTGTCAATAATTATTTTTAGTGACACTTGATAATTGTGTCAGTAATCTGGCAGTTAGAAAAATAGTAACACTTGTTCGTGGTATCAGTGATTATTATCACTATAGTATTACAAAGTTTATGACACTATGGTATTAGCAGTTACTGACGATGATTGTATGTTAATAATTAATTTCACCATAGTATCACGAATCTTATGATACTATAGTGATAATGTTTACTAACAATTATTACATGTCGATAGTTTGTTTTGCACCAGAGAGATGACATAAGAGAATGAATGGATACTAATACTTTAGTATCAGTAATTTGTATTATTATGATATTGCCAATATTATGACACAATAGTGCTCTTAATAAATTTTTTTACTATCAATGGCTTCTAATTAAATTTATATTTTGGCATTTATGTTGATATTTTTTTTTCATTGTTCTTTTAATTTTGCCAATCAAATGATGGTATTCAAACAAAATATTAAAATTAAACTAAAGTGCTAAAATGAATAATTAAATATTAGTATATAACATTTCAACTAAAATTTAAATAGGTATTAAAATACTAATACAAATATTTCAAATATTGTTTGAAAACATCTCAAGTATAGTTTGTAAAAAAGATAATGACAATTTGCAGAAAACAAGCAATCATCCTCATTGCATCTAATCCCTGACCTTCACCTTTTCCTTTACCTTTTCCACCTACAAGTGCAGTAGATAGAATCAATGAGTTAGTATGCTATAAAAATCAAATCAATTCTTTGATATTTACTAGCATAATATACTTATAATTTACCTAATTGTTGTATGCCACAATTAACTTTGCAATATACATAGCCTACTGATCGTGAAGTTGTGAAAGATCATTTAGAGTATACTGATCACAAACCTTAAATTTCAAAAATAAAGCAACAAAATGCATTCATATATTTCAGAATTTGTTTAAAATAAAACAACAAAATAAATTCATATATTTTTAAATTTGTTATGATTAACATAAAAAATGAAGAACATGCAAATAAAGTGTATCACTATAGAAAATAATAGCTACCAAAGCTATGTAAGAAGTTGATAATTTATAAGACTCATTTTGCTTTATTCAATATTACTTTAACACTTGACACTGGGCTTTATATGCCTTCTATTTCTACATACAACAACTCTAGTCATTTTGATTTACACTAAAATGTCTTAAGTACATAGTAGAAGATAAAAATTGGTATTAATTTTGAATGCATTTAACAAAATATTTTTGACTAGTTATATTTAAATAATGAATCTGACCACTCCATTTAAACCTATAGTGGGATAAAATCTATATGTGTATTATTATAGCTTTTATCAATAATAAATATATTAAATAAAGTGTATGTGATTATCCTAAACATACACAGCACATCCTCTCATCTTTAGCATAAGATATGATTATATAGCTAGTTTAAATATCAAACAACAAACTATTTAACCATTAAATACCTTCACAATTTACCTAATTGATAAGTAGTATTTCATAAATAGTGGCAATTGATCAATTCAACACTGTTCTTAAGAAAATTCATTCCAAAATGCATTCTTCAACAAAATATTAAAAAAAAAAAGAAGTTATGAACTTACATTTTTCTAAGAATGAACAAAATTTCAACGATACCATAGATGTACTTCATCACATAATAACCACATTTAAATGTTCTAGGTTGTTTTAGATACTAAAAAAGTAAAAAAAAAAGATAGTTTAAATATACTGATGAAAGTAATAGTAGAATCTATAGCTTTGTTTTATTAATACTTTCACAGAGACCCATTGCACAACCTTCTTTTTATTAGTGTTCACTTGATGCATTGTTATCTCACTATAAGCAATAAATTATTGATGCGAACAAATTAATCCACAATATAAAAAATTAAAAAAATTAAGTCAACAGATTATACTTACTCATTCACCAATGGCCTCAACTCATCAAGACTATCACCTAATGGATAAACATAGTATATTTTCACCTCACCATATCAATTGCTACTAGCACCCAATGACCACTGAACAAACAATTAAAATAATAACAAATAGATTATAAGATAAATTTAAATCATTCATGTAAAAAAAAAAGAGGAAATGGACAAAAAATAAATAAACTATACCCTAGGTTATATGGAGACACAATGATATGGTCTATTTTTATTTTGTCCACAAGATTTGAAATATCGAAACACTTATTAAGGTAGCCTGCTTAAGTTGAATATAATTATCTATACATCCAAACTGAATTAGAATAATAACACCACCATTATCCATCTCCTCATACAAGTATCTATTGAAAAAAGGAACTTGTATGACATATAAATATAACAAAAAAATTAATGACAATTTGTAAAATTAGAAAACATAACAAAAACATAAATCAAGTTTTTATTTCTTACTTAATCTATATCTCAATTACAGAATTTGAGAGCTCTGTAAACTCAATGATTTCATTACAAATCTACTTGTTCAATCTACTCTGCTAGTAGAGACCAAAAGTTATCAAATCATGTGCATTTATAATCGACTGTGGCAGGAAGCTCTTAATCATTAAAGAAAAAATATTCATTTGTGAGCTCTTGTTCTCTTTTCTTGTGTTCATTGCTCTACGGGAATTCAATTTTAGAACAAATTTCCTTACTGCCATTGGCTCTTCAACAACAAGTTCCTTTGTTGTTTCTTTCTGTTCATACAGATACATCATGCCATTTGCAAAAGACTTTTGGCCATCGAATTTCCTCTTTGAAGTAAGTAATCTTAAAGATCTTCATGGGGTATTTTTAAGGTAGCTTTACAATCTACTTAGGGTGGGTTTTGTGCAATGGCTGGAAAATGAGGTGTGTTGATGTTTTTCTTAGATTTTAAACAAATAATGGGGTCATTAGTCACTGACTTTGGAGTAGCTTTAAGGTTTTTAGTCACTAACTTTGGAGTAATTTTGCTAGGTGATCGATGACTACCTTCATCTTAACACTATAACCACCTTTGGAGTTAGGAAAGTTGGAACTGCCAACTTCAATTTATTGCATGCATATATGCTTGCATTCATTTGATCTAACTAAGCTTGCATAAATTAAAAACTCTCCTAAATATTCTCTATTCTCGTGCTAACTCAATAGAATCAAGAATATTGAAAATCCTTACACCTGACTTCCATTAGACTTCTTCTAAAGGGCTTCACCTAGGATATCATTTAGTCCTTGGGATTGGAATGTTATTTGCTCAATCTGGCTTCTTATGTCACCTTATAGCATAAACACAAAAGGTTTGATCAAAATTATAAATAAAAAAATAAGTTAAATAATGGTAGTTGAAAAATACATCACATTACCAACATTTTTTGAAATAAACAAAACAACTAATTTATTAATTTACATGATCTTGGATCATAAAATAATTTAAGCAGGTTTTAATTTCAAGCAATTTGCATTGGTTTTTTCGGTGGTGATGGAAACTTACAATTCTCTTAACCACTTACTACACTTCAACTGTATAGCTTCCATCTTTTTTCCTATAAGCCAATAACCAGGCTTCACTATGGTCAATCTCACACTTAGAAACTCCAAGGTCTAACTTCTGTAATAATTTAATAAAAAGTGAATTCAAAACTATTCTAAATCATCCAATTATTTTTATTAAAAATGTCATGAGTTTGTATAAGGTGGTTATAATATTTACTCTTTTATACAATAGTCCAATATATATTGTGCTATCCAAATGATGATTGTACATATTCTTCGCTCTTTTATCCTTTGTTGCCTTATTTTTTTCTGCACAAAGTGGATATCAATTAAAATGGTTACAAGCACTCAATAATATTATCTAATTAATAGAAATTTAAATATACCTGAAAGTCTTTGAACAAAGTCTTATGAACAAAGCTCTTCCAATCTTCTTTTCTAAAGCCCTCGTACTCAAGAGGAAGCTTTCTTAGTGAATTCAAGCTTTTTGCATTAGGCAGAATAGATTCATTTGCCAACTTACATCTAAAGCCTTTTAATGCAACTCTCATCCATTTCAACATTTGGGTTTTAGTATTAAGACTCAATTTGAACTTTTCTTGAAAATGAATCTATAACATCTCTTTAATGGCTAATGGCTCTTTCCTCCGCTCATCATATATAATTATAACTCTTTCTCATACAATCACCCTAATATAGTTTCTTAAATCATTTCTCTTTTTTCCAACTTATAAGATCTAACAATCTAAATCAAATCAAGAGAACGAATAACTAAGATTCAGATCTGAAATAAATTTTTCTACTGTTCACTCATGTATTCTCTATAAATGAGAGCATGATATTTTGGTCAAATTCCCAGAAATCAAGTTAAGAGAAGTTTTTTTTCATGATTAAATCTTAAAAAATTAAACAATGCATTGACCATTTAAATCATAAAAATAAGGTTTCAAGAAGATTTGAAGTTTAATCTACTTCGCATGGAAGCGGAACCAGACCTCGAGAAAACCTTCCCCCATCCGTCTGAGGATGATAGGCAAACTAGAAAGCGATATTCTAGGATCAGGAAGGCAGTAAAGAGAGTGGCCAGTTTATATTCTTTAAAGATAAGCTGATGGAGGATCGTTTAACGATAGGGAAGGAGTTGGTTAGGACTGAAGAAGATCTGAAATTTGGATCTGAGGATGTCAGTCATTATTGAAAAGGAGGGCCAAATCCCCTCGATATCCTTTTCACAGTAGGTGCATGCCCAACTTGAATGACCATGGGAAAACGCTATGATAGTGAAGCTCCTGGGGCGGACCACAGGGTATAGAGCTTTGAGCAACAGACAAGAGTCCTTGGGGAATGTCGAAGGGTTTCCATATGATTGATGGAGAAAATGATTTCTATTTAGTGCCTTTTAAAACTGAAACAGAGGTTCATCATTCTCTAACTCAAGGTGCATGGACGATCCTAGGGCACTACCTGACTGTACAACCATGGCGCCCACGTTTTGAAAGTTCCATCGAGACAATTGGCTCTATTGTTGCTTGGATCTGCCTGCCTGGAATACCTCTCCATTACTATAATAAAAGCATTCTCACGATGTTGGGGCTCATAATTAGTGAAGTGTTAAGGGTTGATTATAACACAGAGTCTACGACAAGAGGTAAATTCGTGCAGATCGCAGTGGAAGTCGCACTAAATAAACCTCTTGTGCCATAATTCTTCCTGGATGGAAAAATTCAGAAAATTGAGTATAAAAGTCTTCCAACAATATGTTTTGAATGCGGGAAGTATGGCCATGTCCTTAGTAAGTGCCTGGGTAAAGATACAACTACTGGCCACACAGGGTCCATTATGAAGGAGCATGCTCCGGTTAACGTGGAGGATACGGTGACCATTCCATCACGGACAGGGAGCAGTACTAGCAATGCCATGTACGGCCCTTGGGTGATAGTTGCTAAAAAAGGAAGGCCTAGGCGTCTTAAGGAAGGTGATATGGGTAGATATTCAAGTCGTTTCGAAGAAGGTAATAATAGGGATGGATCAAGATTTTTTATATTGAATAACGAGGGTGTTTTGGAGGATGATCTGAATTCAAGTAACGGTATCTCTAATAGTTTAACGGAAGCCGGTATGCCCAACTTACCTTCTATAAACCAAACCAAAATCCATAGAGATCCTTTTAAGGCTAAAGAGTTGAGTGGAGGGAGCAAGCAGAGCCTAAATACTAGCCTTTCCAAGTTACATACCTCCAAAACCCATGTGTCAAAAGACTCAAATGCTTCTCATGCATTAACGTCACCAAAAGACAATAACACGTCCATACCCATGCAAAATCCCATGCCCTCACGTCAACCCAAGTATTCCCATGCAAAAACATCCCAGAATCACAAATCAAAAAATACATTGACCACACTTGACCCTTTAAAACATTCTGTCATTTCCTTTGCTGCATCGACAGATCAGAGAGCGGATGACTCTCTTGTAACTAGGTCTAATCCTCTTTTTATCTCTCTAGCAAATAATGGGAGAGGTTCTGAAACCAATCCCTCTTGGTGATCCACATGATACAGAAAAGCCAAAGTTGGGGATTATGTCGGATGAGTCTGATGATAGCGATTATATGGCTGAGAGTGGACACGAAGATGATGTTTCTTCAGATTTCACAGGCTCTCTAGTTGAAGAGGAGAAAATAGGTTTTGAGCAGCAATTTGAAAGTCCTACTCAACAAAGGTTTTGTTTTCCATTTATCATAAATTTTTTAATGATGTTCTCTATTATGTTTTAGAATTGCCAAGGTTCTTTTCTCATGATTTTCAGAGGACTTTCAAGGCTCTTGTTTATAATTATAAGCCTGTAATGGTGGCTCTAGTGGAACCTGAAATTAGTGGAAAAAAACTGATAATTTTATTCTCAGTAGTGGTTTTGATAGGTCTCATCGAATTGAAGCAGTGGGTTTTACAAGTGGGATTTGGCTTCTTTGGAGGGAAGAGCTGCACGTAGAGATTGTGATGAACCACAAACAATTTATCCATCTTGGTCTTTTTAATTCGTATGCTTTCTATGCTAGCCCCATTCGTACTGCTAGGAATATGTTGTGGCGTGAGCTTGATGAGGTAGCTTATACCGTTGAATGACCTTGGCTTCTTAGGAGGGACTCTAATGCTATTTTGCATCCCTCTGACAAGAGAGGTGGTTCTCTGCGTAATAATGGAACATGTCGTTTTTTCAAGGATTGGTTTGACAAAAATCAGTTTTGTGATTTAAAATTTAGTGGCCCTAGTTTTACTTGGGGGAGAGGGACTCTACTCAATCGACTAGATAGGACTATCTGTAATGAGGAATGGATGGTGAGATTTCCTGAGTCTCCAGTCTTTACACCTCCTAAGAATCAGTTCGGATCACCGCCTAATTTTTTTCCGTTTTATTAAGAATAGAGCACGACATCATAATACTAACCTTTTCGGTTTCTGGCTTCTTGGCTTACAGATAGTAGATTTCAAGAGTTTGTCTCTAATAACCGGGCAAAGCATGAGAATTATTTGCTAGCTGCCAATAATTTTGTGAAAGAGGTTAGAACGTGGAATAAAGAGGTTTTTGGTCATATTCAGAGACGGAAAAGTCGAATTTTAGCTAAGCTGTGGGGTATTCAACGTGCTCTAGAACTTCACTCGTCGGGAAATCTTATTGAGATAGAAGCTTATCTTAAAAGCGAGCTTGAGGTGGTTTTATCTCGAGAGGAAATTTTTGGTATCAAAAATCAAGACGAGATTGGATTGCTTGGGGAGACCGGAATACGTCCTATTTTCATCGCCAAACAATCCAACGACCGATAGAATTGATATGCTCAAGGATGATAATGGCATTTGGATTAATGATGCAGAACAAATTAAAAGGCATGCTGTGGATTTTTTTACTAGACTTTATACGAAGGAGACGGGTTGGCATCACACCTATCCCTATAAAGGGGACTTCCCTATTATTGAGATTTCTCAAATGGAGAGGCTCAACCAGGTTTTAGATGATGATGAGATTCGGCAGGCCATTTTCAGTATTCATTTTTTCAAAGGGCCTGGAATTGATAGGTTATATGTTGTGTTCTATCAATCGCAGTGGGATGTGGCTGGAGCTTCGGTATGTACTTTGGTGAAAAGGGTTTTTGCAGGTAGTAGACTTCCTAAGGAGATCAATAAGACTTTGATTGTTCTAATTACAAAAGCAGACCACCCGAACCGCCTCAAGATGTATCACTCGATTGTTATCTACAAGACCATTATTAAAATTGTGGCTAATATGCTTAAGACATTTCTTCCTGATTTGATTAGGCCGACTCAAACGAGCTTTGTACCAGGAAGAGATATTACAGAGAATATTGTTATTGCTCAGGAGATTGTACACACTATGCGTCAGAAAAAAGGGAAAATTGGCCAAATACTGATTAAGATTGACTTGGAGAAGGCTTATGATCGCTTAAGCTGGGAGTTTATACATGAAACCTTGCAAGAAATTCGTTTACCTAACAAGATTATTCGCCTTATTATGGATTGTATTACATCATCTACCATCCAGCTTCTATGGAGTGGCATCGGACAAGGCGACCCACACTCACCATATATTTTTGTGCTTTGTATAGAGAGACTGGGCCATGGAATTACTCGTGCAGTTGAAAGCGGACGGTGGCGCCCTATTCGCCTTTCTCGTCAAGGAACCCCGATAACTCGCTTTTTTTTTTCAGATGATCTTCTTCTTCTTGCTGAAGCTTCTTATGTTCAGGCTAGGATTATCCATGAGGTACTGAATACGTTCTGTGTTAGCTCGGGTGAGAAAGTGAATAACAAAAAATCTTAGGTTCCTTTTTTCCAAGAATGTCAAACCGCCTGAGATGCAGAAAATTAGCAAGCAGCTTGGGTTTTCAATTACAACTGACTTGGGAAATTATCTAGGCATGCCGATAATTCATAAGAGAGTTACCACAGGTACTTATCGGGGGATTTTGTAGAAGGTTGAATAGAAGTTAAATGGCTGGAGTGCTAAACTCTTATCCGTAGCGGGAAGAGTTACTCTTACTCAATCAGTTGTTCCGGTGCTTCCTGTCTATTCCATGCAAACCACGAGGCTACTGAATGGTATAACTAATAAAATTGATCAAGCCTGGCGCGCTTTCGTGCCGGGGGCAATTTGGATCATAAAAGGATGCATCTAGCTGGGTGGGATAAACTCTGTCAACGGAAGTTATGTGGTGGCTTGGGATCAAAAGTTTACAACTTATGAATGATGCTTTATTGACGAAAATTGGCTGGGGCATTTTCTTTTCTCCAAATAGCTATTGGGCACAAATAATTTGCTCAAAGTATGGATTTATTCTGGGATCCCCAAATTCCATTCTCCATACTAGAAGCGTCTCGTTCTTATAGAAGGCTCTGGGACACATCAGAAAATACGTTTTTGGTGGGATATTTGGGTGGCTGAAACACCCCTTTATAATATATCTATTGCTCTTGTGCCTGAAAATATTGTTGAGGGATGTACAGCAGATTTTGTGACTCTTGAGGGATCTTGGCGTTTGAGTCTCTTTGGCCATCTTATCCCTCATCATATTTTGTTGATGATAGCTACAGTTAAGCCTCCAGATGCTCATAGCGGCAGTGATCATTTCTATTGGGCTCACTCCCCTTTTGGTTGCTTTATGGCAAAGTCAGCTTATCAACAGCTCAGTAAGAACAATGTCTCTCAAGCAGATCCTTGCTGGAAGAATTTATGGAAATGGAAGGGGCCACAACATATTAAAATGTTTTTATGGCTTGCTGTCCAAGGGAAGCTTAAGTTTAATGCCGAGCTTGTTAAGAGGCATATTTGCATAGATGCAGCATGCCCTCGGTGTAATGGTGGCTTTGAAGATGCTATTCATGCTCTTAGAGATTCTTTTATGGTGAATAGGATATGGCGGGAACTCATTCCAAGTAGCGATCATGGTGATTCCTTTCTATTCCTCTACGTGAATGGATCTTTCATAATTTTACTAATAATGAGCATTGGGATAGAAACTGTGAATGGGCCTGGATATTTGGTGTAGCTTTATGAAGGATTTGTTACTGGCGCAACAAATATGTTTTTGAAAGTAGTGCAACTAATGTTAATGCTATGGTGATGGACATCAAGTCTCGAGTTGAGGAAATTCATCGGGGTTTTAGCAGTTTTGATACAAATAAGTGTAAGAGCGTGGAGAAATATTTTGGTTTGCTGGCCCCGATTTGGCCTGTAAATTGAATACAGATGGAGCTTGTAAGGCATCGGGTTTAGCTTCGACAGGAGGTTTAACTAGAGATGCTCATGGGAGGTGGATAGCAGGTTTCAGCATCAATATTGGGATGTGTTCAATCACAAATGCAGAAATTTGGGGCATGTATGAGGGACTCATTCTGGCTTGGAACAAGGGCATTCGCTGTTGATTGTGGAGGTTGACAGCTTATGTGTTACACAGCTGATCAAAATAGACTCTGTCCACTAATGCATCATCTTCTCTTGTCAATGTCATCCGAGAGCTCCTCTCTCGAGACTGGTAAGTTTCAGCGCATCACATATATCGGGAGGCCAATTTCACGGCAGATTTCCTTGCTACTTTCGCACTCTCACTCCCTCTTGGGCTCCATATTTTACCTACTGCTCCCTCGGTGTTGATGTTTATTTTGCGTCGTGATGTTTCAGGGGCTGCGTTCCCTCGTTTTGTTAAGCCTTATGTCACGGGGTGAGAGTTTTTGCGCAACTAATCAGTGCGGCACTTGGTTACTTCTAGCACTTAAGCCATTAAATAAACCTAGATCACTTCTCAAGCTTATTCAAGCTAGAAGGCTTGCTGAAAATGCAAGAGAAGCAAGAGCAAAGTTGGCCAAAAAAAACTTATATTGCACACTAAAAGAATAAATTACAAGAGAGCTATGTTACAAGGTATTTTGTGAGCTTGTAAGTGTGTTGTGTGTGCTGGAAAATGGTGTGTGTGTGCTGGAAAATTTGACAAGGGTGATGGGGTATTTATAGGCTTGGATGGAGAAGTCTAGAACCACCCATGCCACTTGCACAATTATCACATGGGGGAATATGCAAGGTGCTGGAAATTTCTAGCCCAAACTCAATTAGCGAAAGTTCTAGATTGTGGGTTGGGCTTGGAAAGTGTTAAGCGCACCGCGGCTGTCCACTTGTGCTAGGCGGCCCGTTTCTAAGCGCACTCGCCTTTATTTCTAAGCGCACTCACCTTCTAAATGCACCCTCCATAGAGTTGGACTTTTGCTAAACGTACCCGTGCGTGTGGAGTTTGGCCGTGGTTCGGGGACAAACGCGCAGCCCGTGACACTTAGCTCTTGCTAGGCTCTTTGTTTCTTTACCCAAAATAAGAAGTTTAATCGAGTTCGATTAGAGGAATCAGGTATTGCGCGTCATTCCTCAAACCTTAAAGTAACTGGCATCTAACATTTAAGGTTTTAGAGCTTTCAATATGTTTAATTTAAATTTAGGACAAATATTTTAGTTACAAAAACATAATATTTTAAGTAGTAAAAAATAATTTTGATCACTAAAACTTAATATGATGCACTTTCTATAACTAACATTTTTCTTTTAATTTTCTAAAAATTATAAGGCAACTAATTTGTTATGTCTGGTGACTTAAGTTGGCAGATTGAGTCAGTCACAGCCCTTTTAATCAGCAAATTTAACATAAAAGGCAGCAAATCAGATAAGCCACACCATAGAAAAAATTTAACTTTGGAAGGTACAAATAATCCCCGTGCAGACGCCCACATACAAGAGAGAGACCACTGGATGATTCATCACATTCACATGCCGAACGCATCAACTGCATACCAAGAGACTTCACAGAATACTCTCCATGGCGAACAAAATGCCACAGAACCCGATCTCACAAGACTGATGCTAATTTGAACTTCACAATGATCTCTAAACAAAGGCAATTAATTCAGGGCTTTACAGTTAGATATTAATTTTGTGTTTCTTAAAAATTAGCGAATATATCGTGGATCTGTTCATTAAAATTAAAAGTGGTAAAGTGGTGGTAGCCTGTCTATGTAATCAATTTGTTAGAGAAAAAGCATCGTTTATGTATATAAAAAATTACATTCTCTAATGATGAAATACAAAATTTTGAGACTACCTTAAAATTTTTTCGACACATGCACATTCTCTAGACATTGTCGATCGCCGTAGTTCAACTAGTTGTCAACGTGCTTTATGCAAGGATAAGTGCTTAGTGAAAGAGATTTCTCCTACCATCCAACCTTTCTTTTAAAAGAAAAAAATTATCTTAACTAATTTTTTTTTTACATATAATTCACTTTAAAAAGTGGACTGGAGCTCTCTATTGGTCAATAATTAATATTTGTCAAAAACTAGGAAATTCAGAAGAGCACTTTATTTAGGGTTTTATGCATTTAAACACTCATAAGGAATTGGTTCCACTCTCTTGTTTTGATTTTTGATTTTGTATTGAAGTCTGTGAATAGGAACTCCTCAATGTGTGTGTATGTGTTTGTATGTGTGTAAATTTCTTAATATTATTAATTAATTTTAGTTGGCAGAATGACTGTTACAACTTAAAACAACCTGATTTTTTTTTTAATAATTCCATTGGAATTCTCTCTAACTCTTTTCAATATTTTCAAAAATTTCATGTCACATGTCTAGTGTTGAGGAGAATATCACATTGGTTGAGAATAGTTATCATATTAGCAATATAAACTTGACGTTACCCCTAACACTTGAATGAACCTTTTAGTATGACTTATGTTCATATTTTTCATTAGTCCACGTACTTCCATATAATATCGGAACCAAACTCATCCATGAGTGGTTACAAATTTATCTTTCAGCTATAGTAAAGGTAAATGTTTGTCACCACTAAATCTGATGCTATTTGCTTATCAATCAATTATATGTGCTATATATTTATAAGAAATATGTTTACTAACAACTGGTAAGGGAGGATCACGAAGATAAATCTTTGATCCCTCAGGAATATGTTACACTTTGTGTATGCGTATCATATATGTTCACATCGAGGACCTGAATAAGTATGTACTCAGTGAATCTTTGAAAGCTCCATGATTCCGATATCTCCAAGTTTGAACTTTGCTTCATCCGTCCATTGTCAGCAAAGCCTCACGTTTTTAATTAAGTTTAGATTCTATAACCAAACTGTCAAAAAAAAAAAAACTATAACCAACAATAGAAATAGATTAAAAAGAACAATAATACTAAATGTTAGGACCCCTAACTTTGCTAAAATAAAACTGACATCTGCAGCTTCAGTTGTAAGAAACAAAGCTCAACATATACCGACGATTACGGTCATGAAACGTTATAAACTATGCGTTTGAGTTTTTCTATATATATTTTCAAATAGATAGCAACTTCTTCTCCTACATTAATTTCTCTGTGAATTAAACCTCTCCTTCCAAAAATATTTTTCAAGTATCGGCACCATGGTAATTAAGTTTCAATTCTCTTTATGTTTTCTTTCTTTCTTTCTTAAATTCTCTCTTGTTTTTCTTTCTTTCTTTCTTTCTTTCTTTCTTTCTTTCTTTCTTAATTCTTTTTTTTTTTAACACTATGATATGTGTTTAATATACATGTTGAACTTTATCGCAACTAACATAGGACGACCAGGTGGCTACTATAAAAAGAAAGGGTGGATTCAGAGCTTGTGGCTTCATTTTTGGTGAGCAAATATTAGTTAGTATCAATTAACTTTACCTAGCTAGAGCCTAGAGCTTGTGCAATTGAGTACATTAGCATGACACTTTCTTTGTCTTTGTAGTCCTGTCCTCACTTGAGAACATGGGTTTCATTGCAAATGCGATAAGCATGGTCCTTTACTTTAAAAATGAGATGCACTTTAATATTGCTGGCGCCTCTAACACTCTCACAAACTTGATGGGTTCAACTTTCTTGCTTTGCCTCGTCGGGGGCTTCATCTCGGATACCTTCTTGAGCAGATTTGCCACTTGTTTGATCTTTGGAACACTCGAAGTACTGGTAAGAAAACTAGCTAGTAGTATCGTTGATTCAACTGGTAAAATCTCTTTGGGTGGTATGAGAGAGATTTCAGGTTTTATTGTTATTGTCTTTTAATTGCAGGCTTTGGTGATGATAACAGTGCAAGCTTACTCAGAAAAATTGCATCCACCTGATTGTGGAAAATCAAGTTGTGTAAAAGGTGGAATAGCAGCGTATTTTTATGCATCATTGTGTTTATACGCATTGGGTAGTGGTGGAGTTAGAGGGGCTCTTCCAGCACTTGGGGCAGGCCAATTTGATGAAAGGGATCCAAAGGGAGCAAAGGCTTTGGCCAGCTATTTCAACTATTTCCTTCTTACTACCACACTTGCAGCTGTGATAGGAGTCACTGCCATTGTTTATGTTTTCACTGAGAAAGCTTGGTGGGGCGGTTTCCTTATATCATCTATTGTTACTTTTATTGGTTTTATTGCTTTGATCATCGGAAAGCCTTTCTACCGCAATCAACAGCCCGGCGAGAGCCCAATTATCAGGGTTGTGCAGGTCTCCCTTCTCTCTCTCTATCTCTTCAGACTAGGAGTCTCTCATGATCAGGAGATGATCCTTAAAGACATTAACTAGATACAAAATAAAAAAAAAAATCAGGAAAACTCATATCAGGGAAGGATTCTAATTCTTTCACTTTGCTCTCATCCAGTAATTAGAATCCTCTTCTAATTAATATCGTTCAGAGTTTTGAATGAACTTTTGATATGCATAACCAGTTATCCATTTATGATTTTTTTTTTTTTGGTTGCCTTATAATCCAATCTATAATATCCCAAATAAAAAAGTGATCAGGACAGAATCATGGTTCATTTATCTACCTTATTTAATATTTTTTATTTATCTATTTTTTATTGCTTTAACCGTTGTTGGCAGGTTATAGTAGTAGCAATTAAAAACGGAAAGCTTTCACTGCCAGAGAACCCGGAAGAATTGCATGAGATAAATGAAAAAGAAAGAATTGCTGCAGAGGAAAGAATTCTACACACCAACCAATTTAGGTAAATTTATAATGTTTGTTATTTTTAATATTTTGTGAGTGTCATTATGCTAATTAAGTTTCAAATCGTTCTACTTACATATATGAAATGAGATTAAGCTGATCATAATTGAAAAAAACTAAAGTAATATAACCTCTTTAATCACGGGCATCAATTGCCACTTCATCCGTGGGACACGCTTTGAAATGTCTGCCCAAATAAAATTTTCTCTTCGTACCTGCTTTGCATTGTAAGTACTGCCTGTAAATGAGACCCCATTTACGGCTCGTAATTGTTAAGCAATTTAATTAAGACTGAAAATCTTAATTAATCAGCCCAAAAAATTTTAAAAAGTAACAACTTTTGATTTTAAAGAAAAGAACATCATTATGACTTCCAGCTTTTAATTTCTTTTCGCAGAAGGCATATTCTTGCTGTCTTGTGGTTTTATTAGCAGTGGGCCATGGAAACATTGAATATTGTGTTAATTAACCTGCAGGTGCCTAGACAAAGCAGCCATTGTTCCCAATGACTCAACCGAGGCAGCACCGTGGAGAGTTTGCACAGTAACACAAGTTGAGGAAGTAAAGATCCTAACAAGAATGATGCCAATTTTGGCCAGCACCATCCTAATGAACACTTGCTTAGCGCAACTCCAAACATTGTCGGTAACACAAGGCGCTTACATGGATCCCCAACTTGGCTCTATCAAAGTTCCTACTCCTTCAATCCCTGTAATCCCTCTTCTATTCATGTCAATTCTTCTCCCTATCTACGAGCTTTTGTTCGTCCCCTTTGCCAGGAAAATCACAGGACATCCCTCAGGAATCACACAGCTTCAGCGCGTTGGGGTGGGCCTAGTGCTTTCAGCAGTTTCAATGACAATAGCTGGCTTTGTGGAAGTTAAAAGAAGGAATGCATTCAATCAGATGCCACCAAAGCAAATAAGTTTGTTTTGGCTATCATTTCAATACTGCATCTTTGGCATAGCGGACATGTTTACACTCGTTGGATTGCTTGAATTCTTCTACAAAGAAGCGCCTGCCGGCATGAGAACACTTTCTACTTCATTTACATTTCTGTCGCTGTCCTTTGGCAACTTCCTAAGTAGTGTTTTTGTTGACATCATAAACGCCGTAACCAAAAGAATAACTCCCAGCAAACAAGGATGGTTACAGGGGACTGATATTAACGAGAACAACGTGAACCTGTTTTATTGGTTCTTGGCCATTCTTAGTGTTCTAAATTTTGTTCTTTACTTGTACTCAGCCGCTTGGTACAAGTACAAGACAGCAGAGAATAATCTTGAGGCTAATAAGCCTATGCCACCGATGTTAATGGATATTAATGAAGCTGCTGCTGCCAAGGAAGAAAAGATCAATCAGGATAATGGTGAAGCAAAGCAAAATGAAACCGCAGCCTCTTTTGATGATGATCATACTGGACAAGATAAAAAAATCTCTTCTGATGATCATGTTGGAAAAGAAAAAGAAGCCATTGTTGACGAAGTCAAGTTGTAGGCATTAAAATTATATTTATATGTATGAACTGTGCTTAGAGGTTTTGAAAACTGATGAGTCTTCAAGGTACAAATACAGTTAAATAAAACTAGACACGAAATTGCGTGGATCGCTAAGTAGCTCTCTCTACTCATGATACAAAAGGTCCTTAGCATGCATGATTCGCATCGGATCCGACATATGGGTCGGGGAAGGTCGTGTTACGTAATTGTAATTGTGGTAAATTCAAAGATGTTTATTTTAGCTTAGCAATAAATTCATTAGGTTAAGGCGCGTGATGACAAATTAACAAAACCAAAATTTGTGGAAGATAATGCACGAAGTCATGAATGATTACCTTTTATATACTTATAAATTAAAGTGAGACTGCTAGTCTCGTCATGATGAAATCGCTATCTACCAATTTCTTAATGTTTTTGTAGAAGTAAATTTGGAAGTAAAGATAATATTATATAATTGTGATGTCAATATTAGGAATAAATAGCTACAACAAATTAAAGATCCAAAATTGTTTAACAACTTCATCTTTCCATGTACAGCACGAACAATTGTGCCACCTTCTTGCCTGTGTAAAATGACAGTTGTGTCGTTTTAAAATTAAAAAAAAGTACACAGAATCATGACTTGTTCCGACAAAATTATACTGTCACTAGTTCAACTTGTTTCGTACAAGCACGTGATGCAAACATGAAATTTCACGCACACATCTTCAGTAAGTTAAAAAATGGCTCGGATCTTACCGTTGATTGCAAGTCATGGGATGGAAGAATTCTGGAGTATATTGCTCGACCGTATTACACCCGATTAATATAGAGTTTAATTAAATGTAACCATTAATTACGTAGTAATTTTTTTAATATATATATATATATAATACACCTGTATTAATCAAATGTAGTAATTTTAATATATTTTAAAATTCGCATCCGTGCTGTGCTATGGATGATGACCGTAGTGTATATGTGCTCCATAAAATTTTTTATTAAATAAATGTAAATAAAAAAAGCTTATTATCCTTATTATGAAAATGACTCTGTTTGTTTTAATTATCATTATCTAATTAGGAATCCGTAATGCTCCCTTCGTGTTTATTTATGCAATGATCCTTTGTTGTTATGATTATCATTACGAGTGAATGAATAAATAGGGGACAAGCACTATAAGTCTTCCGCCAGAGTCTCAAATTTTGTATTTTTTATTTACATTTATTTAATAAAAAATCTTCCTTAAAAAATGCATCTTGTGTTTTATGTTGTTAATTTATAGGAAATAAAAGCTCTGTTGGACACTGTCTTAGATCTCATTGTTGCTCCAAAATTTTGTGCATGTGATTGCGGGAGCATAAGGTCATCATATGTAGTTCGTTACCTGTATGTGATATTGGGTATCATCATTTTTCTTAATTGGGTTCGCCACCGCCACCTTAAATTTTGGTGCCTCAGTTCCACATGGTCACAAGTTCACAACAACAATATCTATATATCATCATTATTTGGTAGTTTGATCACCTAATTGACCCCATAACTGTTAGCATTATATATCGGTTTTTCATCCATTGGATTCGATTGTTCCATCAATCGTTTTTTTTTCTTGTTAGTCACTAGTCAGAAACATAGACAACGAATTCTGATCAAATAAGTTTTCTAAATTTTCCTCCATTTGTTAATTAATCTACGAGTTATTAACAACAAATTCTTAAAATGAGCAAAATAAGTTTTCTGTTTATGAAAATGATAACGTAAGGCTTTTTCATCAATGTTGAAGTCGTGCACGGCATCATCTTATTATAGGCAACTGTGAGTTCTAAAATTTACCGCCTTACGCCGCAACACAGGTCCGGATATATTATAAAGCTTATTAATAAACATATAAAATATTTTAGATCAGGATTAGAATAAAGAACCTGCGTGTGAACACGTGGAGGTCACATAAAATCACACAAAAGCCCAGAAACAAGACTAATCCAATCTGAAAATATAACAATTAACAGCAGATCTCAACACCCCCCCCCCCCCGGCCCTTTCTTTCCATTAGACAAAAGTAACCGAAAACTATCCAATATTTTAAAATACATCTAAATTCCGTGAATGTCAACTTTTTGACTGATCTTACTAATTTACTCTTGGTGGTTGTTTAATTCTGAAAATATAAATATCTTTAATTATTTAATTAATTAAATTTATGACAAATTACTTATTTTTATATAATTTTAAATTTAATTTTTTAATCAATTATGATTTAAAAATTATTAAATTAATAATTAAAGATATTCATTAACGGAGTTTGGATGTGTTGTAAAAATTAGAAAGGCTTTTAGTAAAAAATGAGGGTGTTTCACTCTTTTTCCCTTTATTATATTACGGATTATAACCAAAAAAAAAAAAAAACTGAAAAGTGATTATCTTTTAGCCGATCCGTGGAAAAGAATTTTGAAAATTAGGTCGCCTAAAAGATATTTTACTGGGGCTAGATTGGATTGCAGCCCAGCCTAGCACCTCCCACCCCTTCGGCGGTAGCGGCGCGTGATCTTGTTCACGTGGCCAGAGCTCATACAGCAAAAAACAGTTACAAATCTAATAGTGAAAAATATGTGTGCAAAGACTACGATGGAAATCTAGATCTAAAATAGGATTAAGAAAAGACTTTTAGTAATTTTACCAACAACTTAAAGAGAAAATTAAGTTTGGATTAACTTAAATTCACAAAACACAGAACTGACAAGAGCGTTGGAGCATTATTCTCAAACATACACTCGAATTATATTTATGGAGAGATATCAAGAACAAGTGAGTATTTCACACATTCTAAAGAATCAAGTATGATTTTATGCATTGCTTAATTAATTTCATGTTTCCAAATTGTTGAAGGATTTTTTATTCGGTAAATATTATACATAAATTATATATAAACCTAGCTATTTATAATTGACCGTACCATGTGGGATTTGTAGCAAAATTTGCGTAAAGTGTGGGTGCCTCTTGGACCTTAAGTTAGTTCTGTAATTCAAATCCCCTCATCCAAGCTTCGATACAAACATAAGCACAAAATTAACGTCATTTATCCAAATTAATCTTGATTGTTATGAAGGTGTCCCACCAATTCATTCAGCACATCAATGCCTTGTTACTTTTTGATTAATTTATTGCTTTATGAGAGCGATCAGATCTTTCTAATCTAAAAGTAAAGAATTATTAATTAAAAAAAAACTAAATGTAAATGTTGGGTTATCGCTATGCATAGGAGCTTCAATTTAAATGTTAATTAAGGTTCAGACAACAATCTTTAAGCTTTAACAAGTGACAATACATGGGCTACTAATCTTGATATGTACTACGACGGTTATTGATGTTTATCCAAAAAACGCAATTACTAGAAGAATATATATATAATATCAACCCTAGCTAGCTTCCACTAATTAATCTTTAGTTTGAATATGATTGTCCGATTATAAATTTGGAAACAATGGAATAATAATACTGAAAAAGAAGCAATTGCCCCCAATACAACGCGAAAGTGATTGCACGACACATAGATTTGGAGGAATATACGACAGTTTACGTGGGGGTACTGGGGGATGAACACATATTACAAGAAGACAGTGACACATACAAGTTACGTAAACGTAACGAAGATGTAGCATGTGAACCTAAATGCCAAGGGAAGAGTGATCACGCAAAATCTTGTTAAATATTTAGACAAATGAGACTTGACGATCAATCTAAACTAAACAACACAATCAAGAACACAAAATGAATCTAAAGTAAACCACAGAGTACAAATCGAAACGCAACAATAACACTGAATTACGTGGTTCGGTCGTTTTGATGACCTATATCCACAGGTGAAACGTCAGAGCGGGCTTTATTGATTGATTTTTTGAAGAAGATTACAAGAACTCAAGGGAAAGATATGGAGCTCAAGATCAGGCATTCTCACTAGAACCCTCTCAATTTTTCTCTTGAATAAGCTTGGTAACCCAGCTTTTATACAACAGCAGCTTAAAGATCTAAAAAAAAAATCAGATTGTCCAGGATTTATCAACGTATAAAGGTCGTTATAACGACCTTGAAATCACCTGAGCATTCCTGCGCCAAAACAGCTGCTTAAGCTGCCGTTTCAAGCTCAAGTAATTATGCTTCATTCACGTGACTTCAGAACAGCTCAAATACTTACAAAACGCTGCCGTTTATCTCCACTAGTGTTTGAATTCAGATGCTCAACAAAAGGTTTTATGATATTTTAAATTAATTACGCTCTTATTAAATACAGAATCCAAATTTTAAAAAGTAAGATCATCCATATTAAAAAGTGATTCTTCGAGTCTTTTGGTCCAACAACGGATATCCGCTTGAATTTTTGTGCGGGGTGGAGTTCACGCTAGTGTAAATAATCTTGTAATGTTGTATGTGTTGTTTACAACTTCGTAAACTGCTCTACAACGTTGTGAAATTCATTTATAATCTTATAATGGATGTAGACATCAAAATTTATAGGGAAATTCCTAATTGAGAATTTTTCTATTTGTATGTATATTTATTTTCGGTGCAGGCACCCTCATTTTTCTTAATACAAACATGTTGTTAAATTGTGAGATTTAATAACATTTGTACTGACTTTAATAAAGTAAACATAAAAATTCATACCGATGTTTGTATTTAAAAATTTTTCTATTTATATGTATATATATTGTTAGGTGCGGGTATATTAATTTTTGTTCATGCGAATACACTGTTAAATCATACAATTTAATAATATATCTATACTAACTCTTCTAAACTAAATTTTTGTCAACATATTTATATAATAAAAAAAAAGACACCTGTATTAAAAAAAGAATTATATAGATAGATATATAAGCTCTTAAGTTATATTCAATTATAATTTACTTCTATCACATAAACAATACACGTGTGGTCAAGCCTGCATAATTTATGTGAAATGAGTAAATTATATTAAAAGTAACTTAACCTTATAAATTTATGTATGTGTGAGTATGTATATGTATATGTTATTTGAATGGCCGACTCAAAAAAGATAGTAACATAACGATAAAGAAAAGGTTATTGTTCATTTACAACATTCCAATCTTTGTTAAACAAATCACATTAAAAAATATATAATCCAAAAGTGAGCCTTGTCCGCTGAAACTTCTCTTTCATTCCCCTAACTATATTTGTTGGTTAGCTAGTCTTGTATCCCTATTAGTTATTGCTTCCACTTTTCACTTTTGAAATATATAACTTCCTTCCTGCAAATCTCGGGTGCATGCTTTTTCATGTGGATTCACTTATACGTTGAATTTTTGCTGTATATTTATTTCCTTTTACGCAACTGATCATTAAGAAATACGTGTGGCAATAAGAATTTAACAAAAGAAGGAAACTATTTATATTATCCTGTACTTCCCCATTTCATGCATGTACTTAGCTTTTCCCATTTCATGCATCTACTTGAATTTATAGGAAAAGGGAAGTCTATACTTTCAAAGATTAGGAAAATAGTTACCAACACGCCTAAATTTTTAAAGAGGGAAATCAAGATCTCTTTTGACCATTAAACTATTTATTTTATTATTCTAGAAAATTAACTCTAATATTTTACAATAGCTAAAAATATAGTATTAAAATATGTTGTGAAATATATATATTTTAAAATAATTTTAATATTAAAAAATATGTTAAAATTTTCTAATCTATTAGATATATTTTATTATATTAAAGTAAATTTTATAACAAATAGAATCGTAATATTAAAATAAATGCATTAAAAATTTAAATCATTTTAAATATTATGTAAAATAATAATTTTAACAATGTTAATATGTGAGAATATTTTTAATTATAGAATGTATTTAATATAAATATTTATTTAAAATCTTCACAATAAATAAAAATATTTTTTTAAAAATAAATATAATAATTTATACATTAAAATTTATTAAAATATTTTAATATTGTTAGTCTATTACATAAATTATATTATTTTTATGGTATTTGTGTTTATAAAAAAATTTAATGTCAATTTCACAGAATAAAAGAGGTAAAAGGTTTAATAATCAAAAGCAGGTTTTAGTGTTACTTTTTGAAAACTTAAGGATATTGGTAACCATTTTTTTAAATCTAGAGGGTGTAGATGCTCTTTTTCCTAACTTATATAATAAAATTATTTGACATATACATGATTACTAGTTTGCGTAAATGAAAATAAAATTCTTAGGACTATGGTATATGTCTATGAGTGTCTATGAGATTTAGTCCCACGTAAATGGAGAGGGGCTTTAATCATTCATTGATGCAGTGAGTGAAAAATAAGAAAAATATAAAATCATGTCGTATATACTTATATTAAAAATCATAGAAATACAAGCATATGGTGTATACTAGCTAATAAGCATATTGATAATGAGATGTGGATCCCGTTTGGTATACGAAATGTGTGAATTGACATTCGGAAAGCCTTGAGAGGGTCCACCGATTTGCAAGACAAGGGGGAGAGTCAATTTCAAGACCCTACAACTAGACTTGCGTTTCATTTTTTGCCATGAAATCATTGAAATTTATAGCAAGGAATCTCCCATTATTAACTAAATTCAAATCCAATAAAATTCTACACATATGCATGCATGATGTATAACATCGACAGCTAGTGATGTTACGGTTAATTTTTTTTTATTGTAAGAGATTATTATTTAAAAATATAAGTCATACTAGATGATATTATAATTGATATTTATAAATTAAATTATTACTGAAACTAATTTATATTAATTTTATTAAAGTAACGCTCAAATTTTAACCCTTTATAATATTTGAGGAATGACGTACACTCCACTTATATTTAAAAAAAAAAACTATTTTTACTTAAATTAAAAATAAAAATTAAACCCTACAATACATTGTGAGGGCTTGAACACAATCACTAGACTAAAGTCTAGTGGCATATGTTACGTTTAATTTAATATAAATAATTGTAAATCTCATATGAAATATTTTAATTTTAATATGGGTAGCTTACTGCATCAAATCTATGATGATAGCTTTTGCCCTACAATTATTCATTAAGAAGTGGAATCTTTATAATTAAGCAAATCTTTTTATTTATTAACTGATTGAATTTAAATTCTTAATTAAACGGTGGTTCATTGTCAACACTGCCCATTATAATTTTAATTCTTTTTCCCCCATTTGATTTCATCACCGGTAGAGTACACAAAGAGAAACTAATTAATATAACTGCAGAAAAATTCCATGAATCTTTAATTATTGATTGTTATTGAATCTTGATGAGACAAGGAGAAGAAATTAATTTGAGGCAATCGTATGGGGGGAAAGAAACAAAGATTAAAGAACAGTATATGCCGTTGTCATAAATGTCATCTAGAAAATCCATGGCGATTAATGTTTCTGCCTGTTGCAGGCTAATATAATTATGAACTATAATTAAGTTGGTATTCCTGCACTCAAATAATATATTATACATCCCAAGATAATTTACTTAGCATAGGTACCCATTATATGGTAAGTATTTAGATACGTTAATTTTAGAGCTGTGAATTAACTCACATCATGTTACGCTGTTGGTTACAATAAATCAAGCATTGTCGCCCACTAAACTAGTACTCCTTGCATATCAATTTTTTATATTCAAATCTAAATAAATATTAAAATAATTTAACAAGTTTGATTCCTTCAACCACCATCTTTCAATAATGAGTCAAGGTAGGGCAGCTTTAAGCGAAGGGAATATATAATTATAGAACCTCTTTTTTGAATTTCATATAAAGAACAAGAAATTGAGGAAAAATTAGGAAAAATTTTCAAACTTTGAATTTGTAGTTTAATATTTGTTACACTACAGCAAACGAAGGCTAACTTACCCATGACAACCCCCACTATCAAGATCTCATTGGTTAAGCATTTTGTAAGATGAATATACTGTCAAATATCCATCCTAGATTTTTTCTGTATATAAGAATTTATATTACTGTTTATCAAGTAATTAATGAAGTAAAATAATAAATCATCAAGATATCATATTAAAATGGATATTGAAAAAGGTAATTCAACCACCAAAAAAAAATAAAAAATTCAAAGTAATAATGATTTGCAAAAGATCAAATAGGAATAGAAACTAGGACCACTGTGGTTCCATTATCACATGTGCATGGACATTAAGATACAAGAATTTGAACATATATTATATATATATATGTTGACAATTGGCTTTTAGTTTTGATCACATTTATTAAAAATAGTTGCAATATTCTTTTTTAACAAAAAAAAAATCTTCTGAAGTTGGAGAAACACTTGAATTTCGCTTTTTTTTTTAAATTTTTTAAAAATATATACTCATAGATGCTCTTTCACAAAATATTACAAGGAATTAAAATAAACGACAAAATAAAAGGAATTTTATATAAAGAAAAATTTTGGATAATGTAATAAAAACATGTTAAGTGGATAAACTTAAAAAAAAAAATTAAATGTGTTTAAACAAGTGACACAATGCGATAAAACTAATAATGGGATTGGATTAGCGATTAAAATTTTTGACATGCTTAATAACTGATTCAAATAGAAGCCGACTTAGATTCAACAGAGCAAACAAATTCGGCAACTCAACTCAACTTAGCCTAATAGTAAGTGGTAACCAACCCTCGTTCTCAACAAATGTTGAGAGAGTGTCAATAAAGTGCATGGGCTCATATTTCTTTCATTCCCATAACTAGATAGAGGTCGTTTTTATACCTTACAAATGTAGGTAGAAGGTAGATTTATTTGTTTGAATATTATTTTGAAAGAAATCTAAACGGTGACATACGAATAATGGAACTGATTTAGTTTAGCCCCGTAAATTTCTAGTTGTAAAAATATTTTATGTTTAAAAAGGAGAGTCATTTTATTGATATTAAATTAAAGTTCTAATATAGGTAAAGCAATCTAATGTCTTTTAATATCTTAAAAAAAAGCACTCTTCCAAACACGCCCTCTGCAATAAAATCACCGAGCATTTACACCGAAGAGGCACAAAAAACAGCTGTAAGCCGCACTAGCACGGGGTTCCACCACAAAGAAGAAGCCCTAAAGCTAACCACACACAGACATGACACCACACAAATTAATTGGAAAATCGAGGTCCCCACCATTAAAATCTGTCATTTACACAGACCAAAATTTATTATCCCGGTGGTCCATCACTGGGGACCCACTCATCCAACATTCCAAAATTGGCTGTGACGAAAATGCAGTCACAAACACTGTATGTTTAACATAACTCTTGTTAAATGTTAAAATTTTAATGTTAGATTCTAAACGTGAGCTCTGGTCTTAAAATCCTTAAAAAGCCCGGCAAATCCTCACACTGTTCTTTGTAAGAAACCAAACCAAGCAAAACAAATCTCTCTCCACTACCGACCCAACATTTACGTTCATGGGTTTTTATTATAAAATGCAAATAATTTCTCTTTGAAACTAACAAGAAAAAATCTTTTTATTACTTCTGTTAGGAGTATATAGACAATAACTCATTGTCGTAGTGTCAAAGATTGTTTTTTTTTTTTTTTTGGGACTTGTTTTTCAAGATTTGGGGAGGAAAGATGAAGCGTGTGTTGGTTTTATTTGTTGTGTTGATTGCATTTGGCAAATGGGTTGATGGGTTCTTGGAGTTCAACGAAACCGAACTTTATCAAATTGAGAATTACAGTCGTGGTTATGTTAGTAATGGTTCTGTTTATGAGATCTCTAAGGCTTATGATAATGCGTTAATGGTTGATCTCACTCTCATTCAAAGTGCTGGTGCCAAAGGAGCAGGTAGCTATACATCTCTATGACATTCTCTTTATTTAACATTGATTTTGTTGCTTTGCTTGTAATGTTGTCTAAACGATCGCTTGATTTGGATTTGTTTTCTATTTTTGAACTTGATTTAGATTCGTTTGTGTTTCTTTTATATTTTCTTAATTCATCGATTGTATAACTTGATAACTTGAACTTTACTTCTCCTTTTTTTTTTTTTTAAAAAGACTTCAGATAAGGGTTGAAGTGTTTTTTTTTAATTATTTTTTATACAGATGGCGATTTAATGAACCCAATGTTGGTTCTGTGATCTGAGACTGAGAGAGACATTTTTGTTCTATTAGTTGCCTTTTTTTTACTTTAATGTTAGTCAATCGGTCCATCTATACTTGTTCTTTCCTTTCACTGTCATGGAAATAAGGTTTTTGCACACCAAGCTATAATTTTCATGAGCATGAGTGCATGAAAGATTATTTATGTGTAAATTTTAGATTCATTTGGCATATCTTGTGACAAATCTTGACAATGGTGACTTATAATATGGATGTTGAAATCTGTTATGCGAATTCACCTAATCCACCCACCGGTATTTTTTTTCAATCTTGCAGTCTGTTTAGATGGGACATTGCCTGGATATCACTTTCATCGTGGATATGGGTCAGGGGCAAATAGTTGGCTCATTCAATTAGAGGTTAGCCAGATAGATCTGAACATAATTTCTGTAGTAGTTCAATCATTTGCTTGCCTATGTTATTCTCTGTGTCTCTTTTTGGCGTGAAATAATCTGATAAGAGATCTGTTTGGTAAGCAAGGAAGTGAAGGAATGTTAAAAGAGGGAAAATAAGAGAAGGAAGCAATTTTATTAACTATTCAGCAGATCTGTACAAGCATGGTATTTATAGCAACAAGTATTACTAACGTTAGCTAAGATATCACTAACACACAGATGGTCTATAGTAAAGTAACTTGCTCAACACACACAGAAACACACCTGCACACCTAACTAATATAAGCTTGTGCTCATCTGTGCGCTGCCTCACGATAAGCTTTGTGGTCATAACTGATTCTGTTATGAGATAAGCTTAAGTGTGTATGGGTGCTGCTCTCATATGATGGGGCTGAAATCATAATGAAAAATCTGTTATCAGCTCAATTGCTGCGTAATCTCAACCTCAATAAGATGGACCAGCACCAGTATATACTCTACACAGCTGTAATTTAATGCTTGCTGTGGCATTATGCAAATTTCTGGAATTTTGGTAGTTCTAGAACAGAGACTTGTCAGACAATCACAGTATTGTGGCTCATCATGTTTGATGGTAAATTACCAGATGATTAATATTTACTAAAATTTATTTGTGCATTTCCTAGCTGGAAAAAGCAATTAATGTGAATAAGTTATGGCTTAGTTGTCTTTGGTGCTCAGGTTGGTATATCTGGTTGGATTTTGGCAATTCACAGCATTACATTCTTTGTTATACAAGAACTATGATTTTCATCAATGATAACCTCTGTAGCTCCTTGCTGTATTATAGACAATTAATGTTTTTGTTGCACCAGTTTGCCGTTAATAAGCTAGCTATGCAAAGCTTCACCAAGCCATTATGTTACCGTTAACCTTGATTGATAATTTGACACTGCTAACAATCATGTGACAGGGGGGAGGATGGTGTAATAATGTTAGAACTTGTGTTTACCGTAAGAAGACTAGGCGTGGATCATCCTCATATATGGAAAAGCAGATAGCATTTACAGGAATACTGAGCAATAAACCTCAAGAGAATCCTGGTATCCTTCCTAACTTTGTATAGAGCATTCAAGGCTAATCAAGACCTGCATACATCTTTCTTCTTTTGGTAGTTGCTATCTTATTTTGTTTTGTATTGCCTTTTGCAGATTTTTTCAATTGGAATAGGGTGAAGCTTCGTTATTGTGATGGTGCATCTTTCACTGGAGATAGTGAGAATAAGGTAGGTTGCCAACAGGACTATTAGTGAAAATTTTTCCTGAGATGACAACTAAATTCATATTCTTTTTCATTTGTTTTCAAGCATTTAAATTGATATACTATCACTCAGATTTGCGCTGGGTTGATGCTTGTTTCTTTTCATTTACATGCGTAAAGCACATGCTAAAATCAATCGAGATTTGCTTTAGGCAGCAGGACTGCAATTTAGAGGACAGCGTATATGGTTAGCTGCAATGGATGATTTAATGTCCAAGGGAATGCGCCATGCCCATCAGGTCTTATATTTTGTCTTGCATTTGATCTCTTTTCTTCTTGTTTCCATTTCTTTTTTTCCTAAGAAGAAAAAAAAAATTCATTTCAGGCTCTTCTTTCGGGGTGCTCTGCCGGGGGCTTAGCATCCATTTTACATTGTGATGAATTCAGAGACTTCTTTCCTAGAACTACTAGAGTGAAGTGCTTGAGTGATGGCGGCTTATTCCTGGACGCGTAAGTACCCATTAACTCACATTGTTGTGTTGTTTGTGCATTACTAAAATTTAAACTTGTTCTGTAGATTTGTTCTTAAAGAAGATTCATGTGTATGTTGGCTCTTGTTTCTGGAACTTCAGGGTTGATGTATCTGGTGGCCGCACTCTCAGGAATTTATACAGTGGTGTGGTTGGCTTGCAGGTACCACCAGATACTATAGAGTTGCTGACACCCATGTTTGAGAATTTCAAGTTCTATATTTCTGAATGCTTCTTCTGGGGTTTTTGAACATATTGATTTAAGCCAGTGCCTGCTAATGGAATTTTTCCTGTTTGTTGCAGGGCGTGCAAAGTAATCTTCCTCGTATTTGCACTAATCACCTTGATCCAACATCGGTAGTCCTATTTCCCATGGAGTGACATATTGAAAAATGTAGAGTAGTCACTGCATTATTTATTGTCCCTAAAACTGAATTTTCTGTATTTCTCTTCTTCTCAGTGTTTCTTCCCTCAAAATATAATAGGGCGAGTTAGGACTCCGTTATTCATTCTCAACACAGCATATGACTCATGGCAGGTAGAGTTCTTTTTCCTTGTAGAATGGTACTCTTAATAAACTCTTAAAGCACATAAAATTACAGCTTTTGAAAGTATGGCTTTCTAATGAGTGGCACTAGAAGATTCAAATGGTTAGTTAGATGAACTAAGTTGTTTCTTCATCTTGTAATCAGATCCAATCCAGTTTAGCTCCCCCATCAGCAGATCCCCATGGCTATTGGCATGATTGCAGGTTAAACCATGCTAAATGTTCTGTGTCACAGATTAGATTCCTGCAAGGTGAATGATCTATGAAATATCTATTGAGCTTCCAAACCCTAATAAATGCAATCAACTTACAAGGGCAGTTCATTGTTTTGTGGAACAGGTTTCAGGAATCAAGTGCTGAAAGCAGTGAGAGGCTTTTCAATGTCTAGACAAAATGGATTATTCATAAATTCATGTTTCGCTCATTGTCAAACAGAGAGGCAAGACACGTGGTGTGCCGATGATTCTCCTATTGTGGGAAACAAGGTACTGAGCCTAATTAATGAGAAAACTTACATTTGCTTACTAGAATATGTGCATGTAAATTCAGCAAAACTTTATCAGTGTGCTTGTTTGCTGGTGAATACTATCTTCAAGTTCTTAGAAAAAGAACCTTTAGCTTATTTTCGGTGAATGGCATTTTGTTCAGGCTATTGCAATTGCTGTTGGAGATTGGTACTTTGACCGTTCAGGCATTAAGATTGTTGATTGTCCCTACCCTTGTGACAAGACTTGCCACAATCTGGTTTTCCAAAGAGCATAATTTTGTGAATTGGCTGAATTTACATGTTCCTGTAAGTGTATCTTATATTCTTCCCGTTGTCTATTGAAAAAAGTTCTCAATTTAACAAGAAAAGTTGGATATAAGACAATAAAAGTGAGAAGATTGCTGAGAAATGGTAATGTGTTCGGCAATTCACTTCGATATCTGAATCAGTAGTTAGAGTACTAGCTTGAGCATGTGCAATTCTTTATCTCATCAGAATTCATCTATATAATCAGCCAAGAAATGCAAAGGTTTTTTCTGCCTGTACTGTGCTAATGCTAATCCTGGGCTCATTTCCTTTGGTGGCAAAAGTTAAGTTTTTCAATAGGCTGGAATTACTTATTTTTATATTTAGGGGAGGGTAGAAAACCCTCGTGTTTTAAAATTACCAAATTACCCAATCCATTATGTGCTAGAAGCAAGTTATGCAAGCCAATATTACATTCGACCAAAAAATTAAAATTGCTTTGAAATATTTGATATTGGTATGGTGGTTAGTAGTAGTAATAATAATAATAATTGTAATAATTATTATAACAAGTATAATAACAATAAGAATAACTAACATTATGACAGCAATTGTTATTACTTTTATAATAATAATAATAATAATAATAATAAAATAATATATTTTCATTTAAAATGTTTATTTTTTTATTTCATTATTGAATAAATACTTAATAGTAACTAACGGTATTTTAGTAATGATTATTTTTTACAAAATAAAATAAACACATCATTAGAAATATATTTCATTTCAATTTTAATTTTTATGACTCAAATTAAAAAAATTATTTTAATTTTTATTTTTATTCCGGTTCTAGTTTATTATAATCCTATCTCATTCTTATTCATAAGAGATAAACCTACTATAAAAGTCCAAGAAATAAGCTCTACCTAAAGCCGCTAAACTAGCGTTATCCACCGAAAAGTACAAATCTTCAATGATCCTATAAAATTCCTTCGATTTCCACATTTTCTAGAAAGTACATTAATCAAATCGCACTCAATGGTTAGTGGAAACAAACCAACATCACAAGCCCTGGTTCAATTAAAACAGATGGAAATTATTTTGTAAAATCAAAATATATGGAAATTGATTTTGTAAAATCAAAAATAAATGAAAATTGATTCTATAAAATTAACTCTTACTATTAGATAAAGCAAAAATAGTGATACTCTCATTGTCTAAGTATCATTATGTTATGGGATGAGTGTTTTATACAACAAACTCATGTAGCATTTAGACAATTTTTGCTAAAAGTCGTTAAGTGCGCGTTTTTGTTTTTCGACTAACCAAGTTAGAGGTTTTTGAAAGAAATAGAGAGAATAGAGTAATTGAGTCAAAATCAAAACCTTATATTACTAGCAAGAATGTTTACGCAAGAGCTTATAAGAGTACTTGAAATGTTTGCTCAAGACTTGATGCTCAAATGCCTAGTGCCATGTCCTATTTATAGGGAGGTTTGACAAACTCTAGAGTTCTAGAGAATTTTGCCAACTTGACTATATTTTAATATTTAAAAGTGTTAGACAATTCTAGAATATGTTCAAGCTTAAGTGTACTAAAATGTATTGAAAATTTCTAAAATCGGGTCAAGCTAGCACTTTTTGCCTATAATTGGGCTCATGACCTAGAGTTTTTTGGCATTTGGCTAGAAACTTTGGTAGTCTGCAACATCCTCCCCACCTAAGCTAGCAGCGTCCTTGTCACACTTTCATGCTTGAACTTCTTGATGTGTTCAGTGAATTGCCACAAATTATCTTCGCGTTTTCGAGGGGCTTTGTTCTTGGGGAGATTTTTTCACTTCACTAAGTACTCGTTATATGACAGTATGCTTCTTTTTTGAATCACAGGTCGGCAATAATGTAGTCTACATCTTTGTCGAAAATGGTAACAATGGCTATTGGCTCACGCTTTGATTCTCTACGACTTAGGTCTTCCTCATCCTCATGGTATGACTTGAGAAGACTCATATGAAAGATTGGATGAATCTTAAGCCTTAGCGAAAGTTGATTTTGGTAAGTGACTTTGTCGATGCATCGGACAATTCAGAAGGGTCTCTTGTAGCCTCTCATTAACCCCTTGTGCACTTTTTGTAATGTCTTGAATTGTTGGAGTAAAAGTTTGATAATGACTTGACTACCTTCATTGTACTCGACATACCATCTCCTCGTGTTTGTCCACTTTTTCATCTTCCTCGCGACTTTGTCAAAGTATGTTCGCGTAATGTCTATTTTCTCATGCTATTCATGGGCAAGCTTGAGAGTCGTGAGGCTTTTCCTTTCATAAATCAAGGTTTATGGCATTAGGAGTCAAGGTCTAGAATTCCATGACAATTTTGAATGGGCTCTTGCATGTAGCCTCATTTCGTTATCAGTTATAAAAAAATTAAGTGTGTCAAGTAGCTTTACCTAATCTCGTTGGTAAGCACTCACATAATGTCTTAAGTATATCTCGAAGAGGCTATTGATACACTTGATCTGCCCATTCATTTATAGATGGAAACTTGCTGAGAACTTGAGGTCGATCTTTAACATCTTGAAGAATTTCGTGTAAAATCTTCGAATGAGCTGAGGATCTTAGTTGCTTACAATGCTTTTCAAAACTCCTAAATATTTTATGACATGTTTGATGAATAGGCAAACTACTTTATCAACTTTGCAATTGGTTGGTGTGGCAATGAAAGTAGCATAGTTGTTGTAACAGTCAACAACAACCATGATGCTACTGCACCCCTCGAATTTGGGCAATGTTGTGAGGAAGTCCATAAAGACACTTTCTCATTATCTTATTGGGAGTGGTAGGGACACTAATAATCCGGTCGGTAGTTAGTGATCTATTTTGTTTTATTGGTACGCAAGATAAGTTTATATATATGCCTCGATATCATCTCTCATGTGCGATTAATAGTACGAGACTTGCACGAGTACAGTGGTACACTCGATCCCTGGGTAACTAGTCCACTTTGAGTCATGACACTCCTTGAGTACTTGAAGAACTTATCACAAATGTTAGGTATACTCCTTGAGCGTGGTGCTATGTACCACTGTGTCATCCAAGTATATGACCACATAATCATGAGTGTGCAAAATGTGACATGTGCATTGGTGAGGCCAAATGATATAACAAAGAACTCAAAAGATCTATACTTCGTAGTGCATGCGGTCGTAGGCTCATCTCCTTTAGTGATGCACACTTGATAGTATCCAGACCATAAGTCGAGCTTAGTGAAGTATTGAGCTTTGTCAAATTGGTCGAACAATTTTGCAATTAATGGAATTAGATATTTGTTCTTGATAGTGATCTTATTGAGTGCTTTATAATCGATGCACATTTGCAGCAACCGATCTTTTTTCTTTTGGAACAACATGGGCGCATCAAATAAGGCATTGGATGGGCTGATATGCCATAGGATAAAGCGCTAAGGCCGGTAGTTTAGCGCCTTGTTTCAACTTAATCTCATCGAGGTAAGAGCTTTTTTAAAAGCTCAGAAAGCGTGACATTTTTGAATTCATCGAGGATAGCTTGTGAGGGAACTTTGTATGGCGATTTTCTGTAATTTTTCTTTTATTTAGCTCCTAAATGGAGACCAAGAAACTTAGGTCCTTATTGAATGCGTTCTTAAATTATATGACTGAAAATGTCTTCTCTTTGGACTTGCACTGCTCCATGGGAACCATGCATGATTTACTCCCATTGAGGATACTTAGGGGGTCTGTGGCAGGCAACAAAAACTCATGGACTTGGTTAAAGAATTTCATGCCAAAGATCATCTTTAAGCTTTTTGCTCCATGTTTTGAGTGTTGTGTACATATCTTGTGTGATGCCCGCAATGGGCTTAGTGGGTGAGTTCACTGCCTTTATTGTGCATCCATTCTTAATAGTCTTAAGGCTTAGCTACTTGACCTTATTTTCAGAAATAAAGTTATATGTAGTTCGGTGTCTAGTAACTATGCATGGAGTGGCCGTTTATCCTCGCACTCACGTACATAAGCCATTTCTTAGTGAATATATATTGCTACTTATTGAGTTCGCCGAGAAATTAGAGAAAACCTATATTGGGTCGGGGTTCCTTTACCGATGTTGTGGTGTTACCTTTGAGTTAAGCTGCAAGAGTGTTGAATAACTTCTTCTCTGGATAGTCACGTACCTTATAAGGGCCATCTTATATGAAGCATAGGCTTCGAGACTTTGGCGGCTCCTTTTTAGCTTTCAATTTACCTTGCATTTTCGTATTGGTATGAGGTTTTCTCAGCCTCCAATCCTTGCGGTTGTTACCCTTGTCCTTGCAACTCTCTCCCAACTTTGTCTTAGTTAGACTTCTTGCTTTTGGATTGGGTGAAATACTCATTGAGTGACTTTGTAATAGCGATTGCGTCGTCAAGTGTTTGAACGTTATAACTATCGAACTCTGTTTTAGTCTAATCCTTGAGGCCGTCTTAGAAATAGAAGAGGGAGTCCTTGTCGAACATGTTACAGATCTCGAGCATGAGGGTAATAAACTTTTTAATGTAGTCACGGATGCTACCCGATTGCTTGAAGTGATGTGGCAAGCTCGTTGTCACGGGATGAGTATATTGCGTAGTAAACTCGTGCGGTATTTAGGCAACTTTTGTTGAATGTTGCTAAGTAAGACTTTGTGCTTCTCGCCTAGCCGAGACAGAGGTTATCAAAAAGCTAGGAGAAGAGAGAGTAATGGAGCCAAATCGAAAAACTTATATTGCTAACAAGAAATCTTACAAGAGAGCTTACAAGAGAGCTTGAGATGTTTGCTCAAAACTTGATGTCTCAAATACCAAATGTCATGTCCTATTTATAGGGAGGCTTGCCAAGCTTTAGGGTTCTAGAAAATTCCTACAACTTACTTATATTTTAATATTTACAAGCACTAGAGATGTGTAGAGAATTCTAGAATATGTACAAGCTTGTCATGTGCTAGAGTGTGCTAGAATTTTTTGGAATCAGGCCAAGCTAGCACTCTTGGCCAATGCTTTGGGTATGTGATCAAAATTTGTGCGCTTGTGGGCCGAAAACTTAGCGGACCATAACATCCTCCCTCACCTAAGCTTGCAGCGTCCTCGTTGCGCTCTCGTGCTTATAGCTTTGGATGTGCTCGGCAAATTGACACAAATCATCTTTACGTTCCTAAGTGACTTTGCTCTTGGGGAGGGTTTTCTACTTCACCAAGTACTCGTTATATGGTGGCACGCCTCGTCTCCAAATCACGCGGTCAGTAATGATGTAGTCTACATCGTTATTGAAAGCAGTGACAATAGCCGTTGGCGCGCGCTTTGATTTTCTATGCCTTGGTCTTTCGCGTCCTCATGGTATGGCTTGAGAAGGCTCACGTGGAAGACCGAATGAATTTTGAGCCTTGGTGAAAGTTGTACATGATATGAGACGTTGCACACACGTCAAACAGTTCGGAAGGGTACTTTGTAGCGCCTCACTAACCCTTTATACACTTTCTGCAATGTCTTGAATTGTTGGGGCAATAGCTTGATCATGACTTGATCACTTTCCTTGTACTCGACATGTTGTTTCCTTGTATCCATTCACTTTTTCATTTTCCTCGTGGCTTTGTCGATATATGTTCGCGTAATGTCTGCTTCCTCGTGCCATTCACGGGTGAGCTTATGAGCCGCAGGGCTTTTCCCTTCATAAGTCGAAACTATGACATTGGGTGTCATGGGCTGAAATTCCATGACGATTTCAAATGAGCTATTGTCGGTAGCTTCACTTCATTGTAAGTTATAAGAAAATTGAGTAATGTCTAGTAATTTTGCCTAATCCCGTTGATGAGCGTTCACATAATGCCTTAAGTACATCTCGAGGAAGGCATTAATGCGCTCGGTTTGCTCATCTGTTTATAGGTGGAAGTTTGTTGAGAACTTGAGGTTAATCTCTAACATCTTAAAGAGTTCCGTCCAAAACTTCCCAGTAAACGGAGGGTCTCGGTCGCTCACGATACTTTTTGGAGCTCCCCAAGGCTTCACAACATGATTGATGAAAAGGCAGGCCACTTCATCAACTTTGCAATCGGCAAGTGCAACATACTTACTGTATCGATTGACCACGACCATAATGCCGCCGCATCCTTCAGACTTGGGCAATGTTGTGATGAAGTTCATGAAAACACTTTCTCATAGCCTAGACGCCAGCGGTAATGGCTTTAATAGTCCAACCGAGAGTTGGTGATCTATTTTCTCTTGTTGGCATACAAGACAAGTACGCATGTATATCTCGATGTCATCCCTTATATGCGGTCAATGATATGAGGCTTGGATAAGTTTAGTGATGTGCTTGATTCTTGGGTGACTAGACCACTTTGAGTCGTGACACTCCTTGATTACTGCCTTCCGTAAATTTTCCTACCTAGGCATAAATAGTCAATCTTCCTTGGTAAGGAGAATGTCTTCCTCTTGCTAAAGTCACCTTGTCTTACCCTCGAGCACTTTTCCTAGCAAGTCTTATGCGAGAGGGTTTTGTTTGAGGCATTCTTTGATGTATGAAATAAGGTCGGACTTCGGTTGGCTCATCTCAATGTGGCCAATTCCACCTTACGGCTTAGAGCTTCTGTAACGACATTAGCTTTATCTGGTTTGTACTCGAACTAATAGTCAAACTGTGCAAGGAAGTCTTGCCACCGTGTTGCTTCAGACTCAACTTCTTTTGTGTTTAAAAATAACTTGTTGCCACGTTGTCCGTCATGATTGTGAAGTGTAAGGCAAGTATGTCGCCACACTCACAAGTAATGAATAATTGTGGTCATTTCTTTTTCTTGCACTGTGTAGTGGCGTTCTGTTTCCTTTATCTTTCGACTTTCGAACGCTATGGGGTGACCATCTTTTATAAAGACTCCGCCAATGGCGTAGTCGAAGGCATCCGTGTGCTTCGAAGGGCTTGGCGTGATCCGATAGAGCAAGGATTGGTTCCTCAAAAATTACTTTTTTAAGCTCTTCGAATGTGCGTTGGTATTTTTCGGACCACTGTTACTTTCGATTCTTTTTAAGTAAGTCTATCAAAGGTGTCGCCTTGGCTGAGTAGCCCTTAATAAAGCGCCGGTAGTAGTTCACCAAGCCAAGAAATGAGGGAAGTTTGTGCACTTTCGAGGGAGGCTCCCACTTAAGTATGACCTTTACCTTGGAATTTTCCATCATGAGCTTTCTGTCCGTAATCTTATGGCTAAGGAACTCCACCTCTCGTTGGGCAAATAAGCACTTCTCCATTTTGAGGAAGAGCTTGTTGTCTCGAAGTACTTGGCACAAGTGTTGGGTATGTTCCTCAAGTTTGGTGTTATAGACCATGATGTCGTCCAAGTACACGACCACAAAACGGTTAAGGAATGGTTGGAGCACCTTGTTCATAAGCGTGTAAAACGTGGCGGGTGCATTAGTGGGGCCGAAAGCAAAACAAGGAACTCAAAGGAATCATTCCTTGTCGTACACATTGTTTTTAGTTCTTCGTTAGCAATCCAGACTTAGTAGTACCCAGAGCGCAAGTCAAGCTTGGTGAAGTAACGCGCTTTGCCAAGTTAGTCGAGCAAGTCCGCAATCAATGGAAACAGATACTTGTTCTTGATGGTGATCTTGTTGAGCGCCCTATAATCGCATATCCATAACGAGCCATTCTTTTTCTTTTGGAAGAGCACGGGCACGCCTAATGGGGCCTTGGATGGGTGGATGTATCCAGCATTTAGTAAATCTTTGAGCTGTCTCTGCAATTCTTTAATTGGGTAAAGCCATGTGGTAAGCCGCTAAGGCCGAAGGTTTAGTGCCTTGTTCTAACTCAATCTCATGGTTTACCTCTCATCGAGATGAGAGCTTTTTCAAAAGCTCAAGAGGCATCACATCCTTGAACTCTTCGAGGACGGCTTGTATGTATGAGGAGGCTTGGATTGACGGTTTTCCGTAATCTTTCTTGAATGCCTTTTTGAAATGCATGGCTGAGAGTGTCTTCTCTTCAGATTTACCCCGTTCTGTGGAAACCATGCATGACTTACCTAGTCGAGGATGTTTAGGGAGTTTGTGGCAGGCAACGGGAAGGCATGAACTTGTCGAAGAATTCTATGTTAAGGACTATCTTGAAGTCGTCCATGAGTACGATAAAGAAGTCATGTTTTTTGCTTTATGTCCCAAGCGTTATGTGCATGCCTTAGGCGATACCCGCAATAGGTTTAGCGGGTGATTTCACCGCCTTCCTTGTGCCTTCGTTCTTAGTGGCCTTGAAGCCTAGCTGATTGGCCTCATCTTTGGAAACGAAATTATGCATAGCCCCCGTGTCTAGCAACACACGCACAGATTAGCGGCCATTTCTTAGTGAACGCGGGCTGCCTGTTCAGTACTCTAAGGAATTGTAGAGAACCTATGTTAGGTCGGGGCTCGTTTGATGATGTTGTTGCATTGGCCTTGAGTGAGCGACGAGGGCATTAAGTGACTTCTTTTTCAGACAGTTGCGCATCCAATAAGGACCATTGCATATGAAACATGTGCATTGTGGCTTTGGCAACTCTTTCTTTCCTTCTGATTTGCCTTGCCCACTATTGTTGGTGAGAGGCTTTTTCTCTCCCTAATCCTTGCAGTTGTTGCCTTTGTCCTTGCAACTCTCTCCCTCACCTTTGCCTTGGCCTGACTTCTTGTCCTTTGATAGAGTGGTGTACTTGGTGAGGGATTCCGCAATAACGATGGCGTTGTTAAGCGTATGCACATTCTACCTATCGAGCTCTGTCTTGGCCCAATCTTTGAGGCCGTCTTGGCAGTAAAAGAGAGGGTCATTGTTAGACATGTCACTGATCTCGAGCATGAGAGTCGTGAACTCATTGATGTAGTCCCAAATGCTTCTTAATTGCTTGAGACGGCGTAAGTGCGCTCACACTTCCTTCTCTACATTACTTGGGGTTGCTTTCGGAGTTTTTGCTTGAAATTCGCTCATGTGTCGATAGTGCATATGCCATTGTCCATCTCGTCATGCTTCTGATGCCACCATAATTGTACAGCGCCTCGAAGATAGGTGGGTATGGTGCTCACTTTTGATGCCTCGTCTCTAACACCCATGGCATTGAAGTATTAGTCTAGCGCAAAGAGAAAATTGTCCACCACAATGACATTGTGTGTGCCATCATAGGTGTCGGGCTTTAACATGTCAATGCAGCGCACATCACTTGTGCTTGTTGAAGCTAGACAAGCAGATAGTATGCGCTTGTGCCATGCTCAGTCCGAGTGGACCTCTTCTACTTCCGTACAGACAGCCCCTATCTCCTCGTAGATAAAGCTGCGGGTCTTTAACAACTCCTTGTGAAATGCTTGGAATTCCCTACGGAGGGTGTTGACTTGGTCTTGGATGAGGGCCTTGGTTGCCATGGTGAAGTCGGCATACTCCCTTTCGAGACCTTCCACACATTCCTCCAATCCTTCAAGGGTGTCCTAAGCGGCGGACATAACATTCTCAAATGTAACCACATGAGACTCCAAGGCATTAACGGATAGAGCCTTGGACTTGCTGCGAGACTTACCATATCCTTCTTCGATGCCAACAATACCTTATTCAGATGCGCTAGGAAGATTGGGCGTTACTTGGAAGCTTGGTTGCAAGAGTGCAAACCTTTGTTCTGATATCACTTGACACGGAATGAGTGTATTGCGCAGTAAACCTGTGCGGCACTTAGGTAACTTTTGTCGAATATTGCTAAGTAAGCCTTTGTGTTTCTCGCCTAGCTGAGCTGGATGTTTTGGTTCGCTAAAATTTTCAGCCTATATGTGCATAAATTTGGGCCATAAGCTCAAGCCTTGGGCAAGAGTGCTAGCTTAGCCTGATTTCAAAAAACTACAGTACACTCTAGCACACTCAAGCTTGTAAATATTTTAGAATTCTCTACACTTCTTTAGGGCTTGTAAATAATAAAATATAGGCAAGTTACGAGAATTCTCTAGAACTCTGTAGCTTGGCAAGCTCCCTATAAATAGGGCATGACATTTGCTATTTGAATTATCAAGTCTTAAGTAATTCTCTCAAACATATTTGTAAGTTCTCTTACAAAGCTTTCTTGTTGGCAATATAAGTTTTCGATTGGCTCCATTATTTTCTCTTCTCTCTAGCTCTTCGATAAACTCTGGATTTGCTAGTTGATAAGCACAAAGGCTTATTTAGCAATTCTTGACAAAAGTTGTCTAAATGTTGCACGGGTTGTTGCGCAAAATACTCATCCCATGACAAGTGGTATCAGAGCAAAGGTTTGCACCCACGCAACCAAGCTTACAAGTAATGACCAATATCCTTACCGCATCTCAAGAGGGCATCGTTGACGTCGAAGTCCCACAGGACCCAACCCGTGGCCACGAAGAGGGACGGGGTGAGTCTCGCGGTAAGTCCAAGGCACCATCCATCGATACTTTGGAGCCTCATGTGGGCACACTCGAGAATGTTATGTCCGCCGCTTAAGAAACCCTTGATGGGTTGGAAGAATGCGTTGAAGGTCTCGAGGGGGAGTATGCCGACTTCACAATGGCAACCAAAGCCGTCGTCCAAGACCAAGCCAACCTCCTCCGCGGAGAATTTCGAGCATTCCACGAGAAGTTGAAAATTCATAGTTTTGTCCAAGAGGAGTTGCGAGCTGTCCGTGCGGAAGTGGAAGAGGTCCGCTGAAATTAGGTATGGCATAAGCACGCACTGTCTGCTAGTCCGGCTTCGACAAGCACAAGTGAAGCACTCTGCATTGATGTGCCAAATCCCGACACCTACGATGGCACACGTAATGCCACTGTGGTGGACAACTTTCTCTTCGGATTAGATTATTATTTCGATGCCATGGGCGTCCTAGACGAGGCATCAAAAGTGGACACCGCACCCACTTACCTACAAGGCATCAAAAGTGGACAGCGCACCCACTTATCTACGAGGCATCAAAAGTGGACACCGCACCCACTTACCTACGAGGCACCCAGCAACTATAGTGGCGTCGGAAGCATGGCGAGATGGGCAAAGGCATATGCACCATAGACACATGGGTGGATTTTAAGCAAGAACTCCGAAAGCAATTCGCCTTAAGCACTACGGAGAAAGAAGTGCGAGCACGCTTATGTCACCTCAAGCAATCAAGTAGCATTCGAGACTACATCAACGAGTTCACAACCCTCATGCTTGAGATTAGCGACATGCTCGATAAAGACTCTGTCTTTTACTTTCAACATTACCTCAAGGATTGGGCTAAGATGGAGCTCGATAGGTGGGACGTGCAAACACTTGCCAACACAATTGCCATTTCAGAATCTCTCACCGAGTGCTCCACCCAATTCAAAGACAAGAAGTTGGGCCAAGGCAAAAGTGGAGGAGAGAGTCTTAAGGGCAAAGGCAACAACTGCAAAGATTGGGGACAGAAAAAGCCTTTCAACAATAAAAGCGGGCAAGGCAAATCAGAGGGCAAGAAAGAGCCGCCAAAGCCACGAAACCGATGCTTCATTTGCAATGGTCCTCATTGGGTATGCGACTGTCTGGAGAAAAAGTCGCTTAATGCCCTTGCCGCTCAACTCAAGGGCAACGCCGCTACATCATCGGAGGAGCCCTGACCTAGCATGGGTTCTCTCCAATTCCTTAGAGCATTCAATAGGCAGCCTGTATTCACCAAGAAAGGGCTCATGTACGTGAGTGCAAGCATCAATGGTCACTCCATGCGTGCGTTGGTAGACACGAGAGTCGCACACAACTTCATTTCTAAAGACGAGGCCAAGCGGCTAGGCCTCAAGGCCACCAGAAACGGAGGCACCATGAAGGCGATAAACTAGTTCGCTATCCCCATTACGGGTATTGCCCAAGGCGTGCACACGACGCTTGGGACATGGAGTGGAAAACTTAATTTATCCATCTTGCCCATAGACGACTTTAAAATGGTACTTGGCATGAAGTTCTTCGACCAAGTCCATGTCTTCCCATTGTCGGCCACAAACTCCATAAGCATCCTCGATGGGAGCAAGTCATGCATGGTACCTACGGAACAAGACAAATTCAAAGAGAAGACACTCTCGGCCATGCAATTCAAGAAGGACCCAAGCTTCTTGGTCTCTATTAGGGAGCTCAACAGGGTAGAAGATAGAAGAAAAAAACTGAACCAAGCCCCCTCACACATTCAAGTCGTTATCGAAGAGTTCAAGGACATGATGCCTCTCAAGCTTTCGAAAAAGCTCCCGCCTCAATGAGAGGTAGACCATGAGATTGAGATAGAAAAAGGCGCTAAACCCCGGCATTGGCGCCTTACTGCATGGCTCTACCCGAGCTCGAAGAATTGCAGAGACAGCTTAAAGATTTGCTAGATGCGGGATACATCCGCCCATCTAGGGCTTCATTTGGTGCTGCTTTGCTCTTTCAAAAGAAAAAGGATGGCTTGTTGCGGATGGCTTTGCCCCATTGATCGCAGACTTGTTCAACCAACTTGGCAAAGCGCGGTACTTCACCAAACTCGACTTGCTCTAGGTACTACCAAGTCTGGATTGCTAATGAAGATGAGCCCAAAATAATGTGCATGACAAGGCATAGCTCCTTTGAATTCCTAGTTATGCCCTTTGGCCTCATAAACGCATTCGCCATATTTTGCACGCTTATGAATAAAGTACTCCAACCATTCTTCGACTGCTTTGTGATCATATACTTGGATGATATCGTGATCTAGGGCCACGCTCGAAGAGCATGCCCAACATTTACAACAAGTCATCCAAGTGCTTCGAGACAATGAGCTCTTTCTCAAAATAGAGAAGTGTTCGTTTGCCCAACAGAAGTTAGAGTTCCTTGGTCACAAGATTGCGGACGGAAAGCTAATGATGAAGAATTTCAAGGTGAAGGCCATACTCGAATGGGAGCCTCTCTCAAAAGTGTCGGAGCTTCGCTCATTCCTTGGCTTGGGGAATTACTATCGGCGCTTTATCAGGGGCTATTCAGCCAAGACGACACCTTTGAAGGACTTGCTTAAAAAGAATCAGAAGTGGCATTGGTCCAAAGAATGCCAGTGCGCATTCGAAGAACTCAAAAGGGCAATTTCGGAGAAGCCGGTCCTCGCTTTACTAGACTACATCAAGTCCTTCGAAGTGCACACGGATGCCTTCGACTTCGCCATTGACGGAGTCCTTATGTAAGATGGCCACCCTATAGCGTTTGAAAGTTGAAACCTAAATGATACGGAATGCCGCTACACGGTGCAATAGAAAGAATTGATCGCAATCATCCATTGCTTGCGAGTGTGGAGACACTACTTACTCGGCTCACCTTTCACCATCATGACGGATAATGTGATGACAAGCTACTTCTAAACCTAAAAGAAGTTGAGTTCGAAGCAAGCACAGTGGTAAGACTTCTTTGCAGAATTTAATTATCGGCTTGAGTACAAACTAGGCAAGGCCAACGTCGTTGCAGATGCTCTAAGCCGTAAGGTAGAATTGGCTACACTAAGCATGAGCCAACCAAAGTCTGACCTTGTCACACACATCAAAAAAGGCTTCAAGTAAGACCCTCTTGCGCAAGACTTGCTGAAAAAAGTGCTCGAGGGCAAGACAAGGTGATTTTGGCAAGAGGAAAGCATCCTTCTCACCAAGGGAGATAGACTATTTGTGCTTCGGTAGGGAAACTTGTGGAAAGAAGTCATCAAAGAGTGCTACGACTAGAAGTGGGCTGGTCACCCCGAAGTCGAGCGCACCACTGCATTAGTCCAAGCCTTATATTATTAGCTGCACATAAGGGATGATATTGAGGCATATGTGCGGACTTGTCTTGTGTGCTAACAAGACAGTGGATTACCAACTCCTGATCGGATTATTGGAGCCATTATCGCTTGCATCTAGGCCATGGGAAAGTGTTTCCATGGACTTCATCACCACATTGTCCAAGTCTGAAGGTTGTGGCAGTATCATGATCATAGTCGATCGATACAGCAAATATGTTACATTCATTACTGCACCTGCTGATTGCAAAATTGATGAAGCTGCCCGCCTCTTCATCAAGCATGTGGTAAAGTATTGAGGAGTTCCGAAGAGTATTGTGAGTGACCAAGACCCGCAGTTCAAGAAAAAATTTTAGATGGAGATCTTTAAGATGTTGGGGACCGACCTTAAGTTCTCGACAAGCTTCCACCCACAAACAGATGGGCAAACCAAGCACATTAATGCCCTCTTCGAGATGTACTTGAGGTATTATATGAGTGTTCATCAACGGGATTCGGCAAAACTACTTAAGGTCGCCTAATTTTCTTATAACTTGCAACGAAGCGAGGTATGCTCATGTATCATTCGAGATGTACTTAAGGCATTATTCGACATGCCGTCTCCTTGTATCCGCCTACTTTTTCATCTTCCTTGCGGCTTTGTCGAGGTATGCTCGCGTGATGTCTGTCTTCTCATGCCATTCGCGGGCGAGCTTGTGAGCCGCGGGGCTTTTCCTCCGTAAGTCGAGGCTATGGAATTAGGTGTCAAAGGCTGAAATCCAATGACGATTTCGAAGGGACGCTTGCCGGTAGCCTCGCTTTGTTGCAAATTATAAAAAAATTGGGCGATGTCAAGTAGTTTCGCCCAATCTCGCTGATGAGCGCTCACATAATACCTCAAGTACATCTCAAGAAGGGTATTAATGCACTCGGTTTACCCATCCGTTTGTGGGTGGAAGCTTGTCAAGAACTTGAGGAGCTCCGTCCAAAATTTCTCGGTGAATCGCAGGTCTCGATCACTCATAATGCTCTTCAGAACTCCCCAACGCTTCACCATATGCTTGATGAAGAGACGGGCCGCTTCATCAACTTTGCAATCAGCGGTTGTGGCAATGAATGTGGCGTACTTGCTATATCGGTTGACTATGACCATGATGCTGCTGCAACCTTCAGATTTGGGTAATATGGTGATGAAGTCCATGGAAACACTTATCCATGGCCTCGATGCACGAGGTAATGGCTCCAATAATCCGACCAGGAGTTAGTGATTCACCTTGTCTTGTTGGCACACAAGACAAATCCGCACATATGCCTCGATGTCATCCCTCATGTGCGGCCAATAATATTAGGCTTAGACTAGTGCGGTGGTGAGCTCGATTCTGGGGTGACCAGCCCACTTCAAGTCGTGGCACTCCTTGATGACTTCTTTCTGCAAGTTTCCCCACCGAGGCACAAATAGCCGATCTCTCTTAGTGAGGAGGATGCTTTCCTCTTGCCAAAACCGCCTTGTCTTGCTCTCGATCCCTTTTTTCAGCAAGTCTTGCCTAAGAGGGTCTTACTTGAAGCCTTCTTTGATGAGTGTGACAAGGTCGGACTTTGGTTGGCTCATGCTTAATGTAGCCAATTCTACCTTACGACTTAGAGAGTCTGCAACAACGTTGGCCTTGCCTGGTTTGTACTCGAGCCGATAATCAAATTCCACAAAGAAGTCTTACCACCGTGCTTGCTTCGAACTCAACTTCTTTTGGGTTTGGAAGTAGCTTGTCACCACATTATTCGTCATGATGGTGAAATATGAGCCGAGCAAGTAGTGTCGCCACACTCGTAAGCAATGGATGATTGCGGTCATTTCTTTCTCTTGCACTGTGTAGCGGCGTTCCATATCATTAAGTTTTCTGCTCTCGAACGTTATAGGGTGGCCATCTTGCATAAGGACTCTGCCAATGGCGAAGTCAAAGGCATCTGTGTGTACTTCGAATAGCTTGGTGTGGTCTGGTAAAGCGAGGACTGGTTCTTTCGACATTGCCCGTTTGAGCTCTTCGAATGCGCATTGGCATCCCTCGAACCAATGCCACTTTCGATTCTTCTTAAGTAAATTCGTTCAATGGTACCGCCTTAGCTGAATAGCCCTTGATAAAGCGTCGATAGTAATTCACCAAGCCAAGGAATAAGTGAAGCTTGGGTACTTTCAAGGGAGGCTCCCAATCAAGTATGGCTTTTACCTTGAAATTTTTCATCATTAGCTTCCCGTCCGCAATCTTGTGTCCAAGAAACTCCGCCTCTTGTTGGGCAAATGAACATTTCTGCATTTTAAGGAAGAGCTCGTTGTCTCAAAGCAGTTAGAGGACTTGTAGCAAATGTTTGGCATGCTCTTCGAGCGTAGCGCTATAGACCATGATGTCATTCAAGTACACGACCACAAAGCAGACGAGGAATGGTTGGAGCACTTTGTTAATGAGCATGCAAAATATGGCGGGGGCATTGGTGAGGCCAAATGGCATAACAAGAAATTTAAAGGAGCATGCTATTTTGGGCTCATCTCTGTTGGCAATCTGGGCTTGGTAGTACCGCGCTTTGCCAAGTTGGCCGAATAAGTCCGTGATCAAAGGGATCAGATACTTGTTCTTGATAGTGATCTTGTTAAGCGCCCTATAATCGATGCACATCCACAACGAGCCATTTTTTTTCTTTTAAAAGAGCACGGGCATACTAAATGGGGCTTTGGATGGGCGGATGTATCCCGCCTCTAGTAAATTCTTGAGTTGTCTCCGCAATTCTTCAAGCTCAGGCGGAGCCATGCGGTAAGATGCCAAGGTCGAAGGTTTAACACCTTTTTTCAGCTCGATCTCATGGTCTACCTCTCGTCGAGGTGGGAGCTTTTTTGGAAGCCCGAGGGGCATCACGTTCTCGAACTCCTCGAGGACGGCTTGTATATGTGAGGGGTCTTGGCTTGGCGGTTTTCTGCTATCTTCTCCCTCGTTGAGCATCCGGATGGAGACCAAGAAGCTTGGGTCCTTTTTGAATGCCTTCTTGAATTGCATGGTCGAGAGTGTCTTCTCTTCAGATTTACCCCATTCCGTGGGTACCATGCATGACTTGCTCCCATCGAGGATGCCTAAGGAGTTTGTAGCCGACAATAGAAAGGCATGGACTTGGTCGAAGAACTCCATACGGAAGACCATCTTGAAGTCGTCCATGGGCACGATAGAGAAATTAAGCTTTTCGCTTCATGTCCCAAGCGTCATGTGCACGCCTTAGGAGATACCCACAATGGGCTTAGAGGCCGAGTTTACTGCCTTTATGGTGCCTCCGTTCTTGGTGACCTTGAGGCCTAGCTGTTTGGCCTCATCTTTGGAAACGAAGTTGTGCGTGGCTCCTGTGTCTAGCAATGCATGCACGAAGTGACTATTGATGCTTGTACTCACATACATGAGTCCTTTCTTAGTAAATGCGGGCTGCCTATTAAGTGTTTCGAGGAATTGGAGGGAATTCATGCTAGGCTAAGGCTCCTCCGATGATAATGCGGCATTGCCCTTGAGTTGAGCGGCAAGGGCATTGAGCGACTTCTTCTCCGGACAGTCGCGTACCCAATGTGGACGGTTGAAAATAAAGCATGGGTTTCGTGGCTTTGGCAGAACTTTCTTACCCTCCGATTTGCATTGCCCACTCTTGTTGGTGAGAGGTTTTTTCTGTCCCCAATCTTTACGGTTGTCACCTTTGCCCTTGTGACTCTCTCCCTCATCTTTGCCTTGGCTCGATTTCTTGTCTTTGGATTGGGTGGAGTCCTCAGTGAGAGATTCCGCAACGGCGATGGCATCATTAAGTGTTTGCACGCGTAACCTATCGAGCTCCGTCTTGGCCCAATCCTTGAGGCCATCTTAGAAGTAAAAGAGAGAATCCATGTCGGACATGTCACTAATCTCAAGTATGAGTGTTGTGAACATGTTGATATAATCTCGGATGCTACTCGATTGCTTGAGGCGACGTAAGCACACTCGCGCGTCCTTCTTCGCATTGCTTGGGATGAATTGCTTTCGGAGTTCTTACTTAAAATACGCACATGTGTCGATAGTGCATATGTCTTTGCCCATCTCGCCATACTTGCGATGCCACCACGGTTGCGCGACGCATCGAACGTAAATGGGTGTGATGCCTACTTTCGATGCCTCGTCTTGAACGCCTGTGACATCGAAATATTGATCTAGCCCGAAGAGAAAGTTGTCAACCACAGTGGCATTGCGTTTGTCATCGTAGGTGTCGGGCTTTGGCATGTCAATGCAACACGTACCATTTGTGCTTGTTGAAGTCGAAGTCGCGAATAGTGTGAGCTTGTGCCATGCCCAATCCGAGCGGACTTCTTCCACTTCTGCACGAACAGCTTGCAACTCTTCTTGGACGAAGCTGTGGATTTTCAGCAACTCCTCGTAGAACGCTCAAAATTTCCCTTAAAGGGTGTTGACTTGGTCTTGGATGAGGGCCTTGGTTGCCATTGTGAAGTTGACATACTCCCTATTGAGACCTTCAATGCATTCCTCCAACCCATCAAGGGTTTCTTGAGCGGCGGACATAACATTCTTGGACAAAGCTGCGGATTTTCAGCAACTCCTCGTGGAGTTACTCTAAATTCCCCGCAGAGGGTGTTGGCTTGGTCTTGGATGAGGGCCTTGGTTGCCATTATGAAGTTGGCATATTCCCCCTTGAGACCTTCAACTCATTCCTCCAACCCATTAAGGGTTTCTTGAGCGACGGACATAGCATTCTCGATTGTGCCCACACGAGGCTCCAAAGCATCGACGGGTGGTGCCTTGGACTTGTTGCGGGACTTCCCTCGTCCCTTTTCGTGTTCGCGGGTTGGCTTCGATGGGACTTCGGCGCCAACGATGCCCTCTTAAGATGCGGCAGGGATATTAGTCATTGCTTGGAAGCTTGGTTGCGTGGGTGCAAATCTTTGCTCTGATACCACTTGTCATGGGATGAGTGTTTGGTACAGCAACCCGTGCGACACTTAGACAACTTTTGTCGAGAGTTGTTAAGTAAGCCTTTGTACTTCTCAACTAGCGAAGTCGGAGGTTATCAAAGAGATAGAGAGAAGAGAAAGCAAAGAAGCCAATCAAAAACTTATATTGCCAACGAGAAAGCTTTACAAGAGAGCTTACAAGAGTGCTTGAGAGAATTGCTTAAGACTTGATGATTCAAATGACAAATGTCATCCCTATTTATAGGGAACTTGCCAAGATCTAGAGAATTCTTGCAACTTGTCTGTATTTTATTATTTATAAGCCCTAAAGATGTATAGAGAATTCTAAAATATTTACAAGCTTGAGTGTGCTAGAGTGTGCTAGAATTTTTCAGAATCGAGCCAAACTAGCACTCTTACCCAAGGCTGTCTTGCGGCCCGAATGCATATGTGGGCTGGAAATTTTAGCGGACAGGAACAATTGGCCATTGCTCATAAGCTAGCTTGCGTAGATACAAATCTTTACTCTAATACCATTTGTAACAAGATGAGTGTTTTGTGCAACAAACTCGTGCGACACTTAGACAACTCTTATCAAAATTCAATAATTAAACCTTTGTACTTTCAGACTAGCCAAGCCAGGGATTTTTTAAAAAAACCTAGAAAGAAAAGAGCAATTGAACCAAAATAAAAAAAACTTATATTATTAGTTAGAATGTTTACAAACAAACTTACAAGAGTGCTTGAGATATTACTCAAGGTCTGATGCTTAAATGCCTAATGTCATGACTTATTTATAGAGAGGCTTGCCAAACTTTAAAATTTTAAAAAATTTTACCAACTTGTCAATATTTTAATATTTACAAGTGTCAGGCAATTTTAGAATATGTACAATTTCAAGTGTGTTAGAGTATGCTGAAAATTTTTTAAATCGAATCAAGCTAGCACTCTTAGTGTATGATTGGGATCATGGCCTGAAGTTTATAGGTAGTGAGCTAGAAACTTTGGCGATCCGCAACAATAAGCTGTTCCATGTTATACGAAAATCTAGAATTAACAAGTTATAGTCCTATAATTTGAAAAATTATGGTAGACCGTTGGGCTAAGCTAGCACTGTTGCTGTATGATTAGGCTCATGACTTAAAGTGTGTGGGCAGTGGACTAGAAACTTTGGTGGTTTGCAACAATAAGTTGTTCTATGTTATACGAAAACCTAAAATCAACAAGTTGTAATCCCATAATTTGAAAAACTTTTGTGGACTGCTAAAGTTTCCAACCCAATACCCATAAACTCTAAGCCATAAGCCTAATATAAGTCAAAAGTTCTAGCTTGGTTTAATTTCAAAAATTTCTAACACACTTTAGTATACTTGAGCTTGTACATATTTTAAAATTATCTAATATCTATAAATATTAAAATATAAACAAGTTAGTAGACTCCTCTAAAACTGTAGAGCTTAAAAGTCTCCTTATAAATAGAACATGAAATTAGGCATTTAAGCATCTAACCTTGAGTAAGCATCTCACATATTCTTGTAAACTCTTTTGTAAGCATTCTTGTTAGTAATATAAGTTTTCAATTTTGGCTCAATAGCTCTTCTCTCTAACTCTTTCAAAAACCTTTCACTTGGCTAGTTGAGAAGCAGTGTTTGCTACTTGGATACCCTAGACAGATTGGAAGAACGAGTGGATAGTCTTGTGGGAGAGTATGCCAACTTAACTATAGCAACCAATGTCTGCATGATTACACTCGAGAATATAATGTCTGCCGCTCTGGATACCCTAGACATATTAAAAGAACGAGTGGACAGTCTCGAAGAAGATTGAGGGGAGTTTCGAGCTTTCCATAAAGAGTTGCTGTAACTCTACAGTTTTATCCAAGAGGAACTGCGATACGTCCATGCAAAAGTGAAGGAAATCTGTTCAGACTGAGAATGACACAAGTGCACACTTTTCATTAATTTGGCTTCCGCAAGTATGAGTGATGCGTGTTGTATTTATGTGCCAAAGCCCAACACTTAAAATGGCACACACAATGCCACTATCGTATAGATAACTTTCTTTTTGGGCTAAATTAATACTTAGATGCGATAGGCGTATGAGACGGGGTACTAAAAATAGATATTGCACCTACTTATCTTCAAGCACCATAACCATGACTGTATGGAAGCATGACTAGATGGGGAAAAGATCTGCACCATCAATGCTTGGGTAGATTTTAAGTAACAACTCCAAAAGTAATTTACCCCAAGCAATGTAGAAAAAGAAGTGCGAGAATGGGTAGCATCTATGACTATATCAACGAGTTTACTACCCTCATGTCCGATAAAGACGGCCTCAAGGATTGGGCCAAGATGGAGCTCAATAGACGTGGCATTTAAATATTTGATGACAGCATCGTCATTGCAAAGTCATTCACTGAGTACTCTACCTCACCCAAAGATAAGAAATCTAGCTAAGCCAAAGGTAAGGGAGAAAGTCGTCTGGACAAGGACAACAACTGCAAAGATTCGAGGCAGAAAAAGCCCCTCACTTATAATAGCAAGCAAGGCAAATAGAAGAGCAAGAATGAGCTATCAAAACCCCAAAACCTATACTTTATATGCAATGGTCGTAATTGAGTACGCGATTGTCCAAAAAAGAAGTCTCTGAATGCTCTTGCAGCCTAATTCAAAGGTACTACCACAACATCAGCAAAGGAACCCCGATCCAACATGGGTTCTCTCTAATTTCTCAATGCACTCAATAGGAAGCAACCTACTAAGTTTCCAGCCTAAAGGCGCACAAATTTGGGCTGCAAGCTCAGGCATTAGCCAAGAGTGCTAGCTTGGCCCTATTCTAGAAAAATCCAACACACTCCAGCACATTTAAGGTTGTACATATTTTAGACTTCTCTATAAATCTCTAGTGCTTGTAAATATTAAAATATAGGCAACTTGTAGGAATTCTCTATAACCTTAGAGCTTTCTGTCTATAAACAGGACATGACATTTAGCATTTGAGATATCAAGCCTTGAGCAAGCAATTCAAGCACTCTTATAAGCTTTCTTGTAAACATTCTTGTTAGTAATATAAGTTTTTGATTTATCTTCATTACTCTCTCTTCTCTCTTGCTCTTCTATAACCTGCAGTTCGGTTAGTTGAGAAGCACAAAAGCTTACTTAGCAACATTCAACAAAAGTTGTTTAAGTGCCACATGAGTTTTCTGCATAAAACACTCACCTTGTGACAAGTGGTATTAGGGTAAAAGTTTTCACTCACGCAACCAAGCTTTCAAGCAATGATCAATCTTCCTAGCACTAGTGCATAGCCATGGTGCACTTAGCGCTCAGCAAGCCTGGCCTGCATTCTAGAGTTTTCTTTAATTGTAAATGGGCTACAAAATTCCAGCACCTTGCATTTAAACCCATGTGATAATTGTGCAAGTTGCATGGGAGGTTCTAAACTTAGCCATCCAAGCCTATAAATACCCCATCACCCTTGTCATTTTTCCAACACACACAATACACATATACAAGCTCTCAAAGCCTTGTAAAATAGCTCTCTTGTAATTTATTTTCTTAGTGTGCAATAAAAGTTATTTTTTGCCAATATTGCTCTTGCTTCTCTTGCATTTCTAGTAAACATTCTAGCTTGGTTTAGCTTGAGAAGTGATCTAGACTTACTTAGTGGCTTAAGTGCTAGAAGTTATCAAGTACCGCACGGGGTTGTTGACAAATGATGTGTGATTTGCATAGTCGAATTCCGAAGCTTTTTAATAAAAGTAAGAGATTCTTTTCTTTTCTTTTCTCTTTTTCACTAGCTAATGGAATAATAACCATTAAAATATAATTAAAATAACTAAAAAAGCTTACAAACCTTTTTTTAAAGGAATGATTTGATTTTTTATTTTTCCACCCATTGCTCTACAAATCTTTTACCTTTTTATGGATTGAATTGAATTAGAATTCAACTAAAGATTGCATTGAATTAGATTAAGAGTTATGAAAAATTCAATGTATGATGGGATCCAATTAGATTAAAAAAAATCAATCTTAACGATGAAGTAAAAAGAAAAATTATTCACTGGAATATGATTTAGGATATAATACAATTTAAAAAATTGCACATTATTTCAACATCGTTGGATCATACATAGATGGGCCTAATGGAAAGCCCAAAACAAAATTTTTCAGATGAAGCCCTTAGTCACGTCAAAATGTCTTTAGTCAATTAAAAGTACCTTAATTGGCACAGAGGATCTGTATGCCCCTTGGCTTATTTTTTTACTTAAGGACGACTTGTCATTCATGGTCTAGTCCCTGGAAGAAAAGTTGTTTTTGTCATTCATCCACCAACATGCGTAAATAATATACGCCGGCACGTACAATGGTTGATCATCATTTTTGTTTTGAAAGAAAATGTTGCGTCATTAGATACATATATTTATCAATGAGATCCCGCTAAGTTGCTGTTTGCAGTAATTTACATTAGAGATAGCAACAATGTCATGTGAATTCCACTGACACTATTGTTATCTCTGGCGTAAGTTACTGCAAGTAACAACTTAGAGTTTACCTTATTAATGACAAGATGTTTGTATATATTCCGAATAACTAAGTCATTATCTGCAACTTAAATTTTGAATGATTTTCATAAAAGTAAGAGATCATTTTTTTTAAACAGTTACATGTAATATTAACCAATACAATAGTAATTATAAAAAATAAAAAAGACAAACTTTTTTTTTGAGTAATAATTCATTTTTTCCCATCTTTAGGTGTAGGTGTCTTTTATTCTTACTTAATATAGATTGGATTGATTTGAAATTCAACTAAAGATTGCATTGACTTAAATTAAGAGTTACAAAAAATCTAATATATGATTGGATGAAATTGGTTTTAAAAAAAATCATTACACTCTAACTAGTAAATTCAAAAAATTTGAAAATTGTTCCCTAGAATTCAATTTAAAAATATAATTTAAAAAATTACACATAATTTAAATTTATTAGATTATACTTAGAATAGGCCCATGAAAAATTTTAAACAAAATTTTCTAGATAAAATCTCTGGGTAATTATTATCAAAATATCTTTAGTTAATCATTGTAATCCATATTCTTATAACTGTAACAACAATAATGACGAAAAAAAAACCAACAACAATATCTATGATAATAATAAAATAATAAAAGTACTTTAACCTGCACAAGGATCCACGCGTTCCATTGTTTTTATTGTTTTATTATAGGATGACATGTCATGATTTGGTTTAGCATTTGGACCCCATGTCATTACATTCATTCATGCCGCCGACATGCATCATAACTAGTATGCATTGATGCACAATCTTACAGATTGCTTGTCTCTATGTTAACTAAAATGGCCCGTCATTTATGATGACGTTATATCCATTGTATATGATTTTAATAAAAGGATCATTCTATAATTTTAATGACGTGATTAAAATTATAATATTAATATTATAATTAAATATAAATTATATAAATAAAATATAAAATTTTTAGATTTAATATAAAATTTATAAATTAATATTAATTATAAAATAAAATATAAATTTTAAAATTAAATATAAGACTTGTTAATGAAATGTAAAATGAGTAAATTAATATAAAATTAATAAATTAATGTATTATTAGTAAATAAAATAAAAACTTATAAATATAATAAAAAATTAGTAAATCAATATTAAATAAAAATTAAACATAAAACTTATAAATGAAAGGTAGAATGAGTAAATTAATATAAAACTGACAAATTAATGTATTATTAGTAAATAAAATAAAGACTTGCAAATATAACATAACATTTATATATCAACATTAAGTGTAAAATAAAATATAAATCCTAAAAATTCAACATAAGATTTATAAATGAAAAATAAAATAAGTAAATTAATATAAAACTAGTAAATTAATGTATTATTAATAAACAAAATAAAAACTTACAAATATAACTCAAAACAAGTAAATTAACATTAACTGTAAAACAAAACATAAACTTTAAAAATGAAACAAAAGACTTGTAAATAATAACTAAAAAGAGTAAATTACTATAAAACTAATAAATTTATGTATTATTGATAAATAAAATAAAAAATTATAAATATAATATAAAACTAGTAAATTAACATTAAGCACAAAATAAAACATAAATTTTAAAAGTAGAACATAAAACTTGTAAATGGATGATAAAACAAGTAAATCAATATAAACTAGTAAATTAATATATTATTAGTAAATAAAAAAATTATAAATATAACATAAAACTAATAAATCAATATTAAATACAAAATAAAATATAAATTTTGGAAATAGAACATAAGACTTGTAAATGGATGGTTAAACAAGTAAATTAATATAAACTAGTAAATTAATGTATTACTAGTAAATAAAATAAAAACTCACAAATATAACAAAGAACTAGTAAATCAACACTAACTATAAAATAAAATATAAATTTTAAAAATGAAACATAAGACTTATAAAAGGAATGTAAAATAAGCAAATTATTATAAAACTAACAAATTGATGTATTATCAGTAAATAAAATAAAAAATTATAAACTTAGCATAAAACAAGTAAATATGCAAAATAAAACATAAAATTTGTAGATTATACTAAAAACTTATAAATGAAAGGTAAAATAAGTAAATTAATATAAGATTTACTGAAAAAGTTTACAATTATAAAATAAAAACTCTATATAATGTTTATTACCTATTTATTAATTTTTTTATTTAAATTGAATAATGTTAGTTTTACATTTATATATAACATGTGATGTTTTATTAAGGATGAAATTTATGCTCAAAATCGGAATTTAAAAAAATATTATTTTAATATCTTTCATAATTATTGTAAGATGGTGTTAATTTGTATCTTTCTATACTTTCTCAACAATAATCCTAAATAGTCTTCAAATGCAAATAAAATGTTTGAAATTACATAAAATGTACATATGACTCAAAATTAGACATAATTTCATTAATATATCATGTGTGTGTTTAGTAATATAAAAATAGTTTTTTTAATTTTATTTTTACTTGATCCACATCTAGATAAATAATTACAGTTAATTAACGCAAGTAATAAATAGATATGACTATAGAAAATGGAGAAAACAAAGTATACAAATATCCTAAATAAATATAGAATTTATGATAATTAATTCAATAAAATGTATTCTGCTTTTTTTAGTACAAATTATTTTTTTAATTAATTAGTAATTTTTATTTAATTAAATAAATTTTATTTTAAAATGAATAAAATATTTTTCACTAAAATTCTATAAAAACAATATTATTTTTTAAAAAAATTAATAATCTTGTATGAATTTACTAGCTTTCTTTTATATCTACTAATTATATATGTAATTTATAATATTTATGTCCATCACTACTTAGAATTTTCTTAATTAAAATAAGATTTTTTTATGGGTTACATGGAATAATAACCAATACAATATTAATTGTAAAAATCATAAAAACTCAAAAACTATTTTTTTCTTAATTCAGGCAATGATTCAATTTTTTTGCCCCACCCGTAAGTTTAAGCATCTTTGACACTTATTTTATATGGATTTAATTAAATTAGAATTCAACTAAACGTTGCATTGAATTAGTTAAGAGTTAAAAAAAATCCAATGTATAATTGGATCAAATAAAAACTATTAAATTCTTACTGATAGAGTCTAAAAATTTTTATTATGGTTATAAATATAATATTATTTAAAGAGAAGCTCTACGTTACAATGACTGTTACGTAGTGTCTCTCTTATTTAAAACGTTTCACATAATTTCAATATTGTTGTGTCATACTCAGCATGCGCCAATGAGAAGCCCTAAACAAAATTCGTGAAGCCCCTAACAAAAATGTTTAAGTTAAAACAGTCTTCTTAAAACTAAAAAAATAAAAAAAATAAAAAAAGGTTGAAGATGATGAAACCTGGAGGCTGAACTATATTTGGGTGGCAAAGCAAACAAACCACCTTAGAAAGGAAAATTTAATTAAATATGCCTTAAAAGTATGATATTTAGTTAAATATACCCCATACTTGAAAATTATCTAGATACGTCTTTTGATGTGGTACATTGTCTAAAATATCCATACAAAAAAATATAAAATACATACAACTCACCTCTAACACACTTTACTCTTTTTCACTCCACACATCCAAAACTCACTCTACACTCAAAAGCACTCATGAATAGCAATATACTGAGATTTTAGTTCCAGCTGGACTGAAGCACTCATTCTATGAATAAGGTATTTGAAACTTTATTTTTTATTTTGTGTTATTTATTCATTTTGTTGACATTATGTTGTTTTTAGGGTTTTGTTTGGTTTGTGATAAATAATAAAGCAACTCACATTTTCACTATATTTGCATCATGTGGCTGCTATTTGATAGATTTTATAACTACATTCATTAAAACCTGAAGTTGTTGTGAAAATTTTATTCTGCACTCGATATACACGACAGCAGTCATGTAAATATGGATTTACACAATTGTAGTCGTGTATTTACCGATTTACACGACTATAGTCGTGAAACAGTATAAAAGATTCATTAGTGTAAAAAAATATTTTTTTCATTAGATATATTATTTTACTATTACTGGACTATAGTCGTGTGTTTTAATAAGTTACACAACTATTATCATATAGTATGAACTTACATACTATAATTATGCATATATGAAAAATGTTCCAATTATTATGAGATCCCAACATCTTATTAGTGCAAGAAAAATTATTTTTAAAGAAGAAATATGTCGTTTGACTATTTACTGAGTCATGTATTTTTTGAACTTACACTACTTTTATCGTGTATATATGAATATACACGACAGCAATCGTGTAATTTTGAAAGATATAGTAGATGTTATAACACCTAGCATTTTCTTAATACAAAGATTACAGTTTTTTTACTAAATATATCCTCTTACTGTTTACTAAACTATAGTTGGGTATTTTAGTAAGTTACACAATCATGGTCGTGTAAACTAGCAATTACACGACGTCTGTCATGTAAACTAGCAATTACATGATGTCTGTCGTGTAAATATATAGGCAGTTTTATACTTCGTTATATACTTTGTTGGATTTTATATTTGTATTTGTTGTATAATTAACTGTTGTATTATTTCATAAAATGACTTCAGTGCGTGTGCCTATTATGTTTTGTGATGAATGGATTGAGCAAAACGGCCATTATAGATTTAATGGTACAGAGGTAAGAGGGATCATGGTGCCCCGTTCTACCACGTATGCACAATTGATAGAAAGAGTATCTCGAGTTATTTGCATTGATATTTGTGAATTTGACATTGAAATGAAGTTCAAGCTTAAAATATTCGATCCAATACCGCCTGTTCCAATTATGAGTGATGATGATGTAGATTATTTTCTAGAGGAAACAGTTAGTAGAGCTGAGTTGAAAATTCCTCTTTGTATTACTTACCAAAGAAAACAAATTCTGGTGACCCCTATTACTCATGTTGACCCTAACTTTGAGTCAGATAACTGTCCACGAGAACCTATTCAACCATATGTTAGAGATGAAGGTTTAAACCCAAATAATTTTGTTGTTGAAGATCAGTCAATATTTAAATTTATTCTTGAAACACAACCAATTGATAGAATGGAGCCAAATAAGGAAAATGAAAATGTTATTCTTCCTGTTAATGTTGATGGGATAACAGTTAGTGATCCAACAGTGAGAAATGTAGCATCTTTCAGTATGAGTTATCCACCCTCTGATAATAGATATATGCCCAGAGTTAATTTGTTTGCATGCAGTAGTTCATTCGACACAGACAACTCGCATTCTATTAGTATTAACTTTCCATCTCTAGAAGTTATTGGTGATAGTGATGAGTTAATAGGGAAAAGGTTGTTCAGTTCAAAAGAGGAGTTGCAAAAAGTGCTTTCTATGGAAGCTCTAAGGAAAAATTTTGAGTTTAAAACCTTCAAGTCAAGGAAGAATATACTTGTTGTTACATGTGTTGATGATACTTGTAAGTGGCGACTTCGTGCTGTAAAGTTTGGAAGTTTGAATATGTTTAAAATCACAAAGTACTATAGTGTCCATAGTTGTACACTTGATGTGCGTAAGAGAGATCATCGTCATGTTTCATTTAAGCTTATCGGACAGAAAATTTATCACAAGCTTGATGGTGCTTCATCCTCATATAGGCCTAGTGATATCAGAGAAGATTTCCAAAAACAGTTTGGGTTAGAAATAAGTTACCACAAGGCATGGAAAGCAAGAGAATATGCAATGGAGAAAGTTAGAGGCACGCCTGAGGATTCATTCAAGTTACTCCCTTCATACATAAAAATGTTAAAGAAGAAAAATCCGGGCACCCACGCATGCCTTGAAGTTGAAAATGCAAATAACTTTAAATATATTTTTATGGCAATTGGGGTTTTATACATGGATTTATTTCATCAATAAGTCCAGTCATTGCAATTGACGGTACGTTCTTAAAGGAAAAATTTAAAGGAACTTTGTTCATTGCAACAGCACTTGATGGTAACAATCAACTTTATCCTGTTGCATTTGGTATTGGTGACAGTGAGAATGATGCATCATGGGGATGGTTTCTAATGAAGTTAAAGGAAGCAATAAGTGAAGTTCCTAATTTGGTTTTTATTTCTGATTGCCACCCAAGTATCAAGAAAAATGTTAACATCACATTTCCAGGTGCTGCATATGGTATTTATACGCACCACTTAAAGCAAAACTTACGAGCTAAGTTTAAAGAGATTGAGGTAGGTGCAATTGTTGAACTAGCTGCAAAAGCTTATCGACCACAATATTTTAATTACTTCATGAATGAGATACAAAAAATCGATGAAAGAGTGACAAAATATCTTCAAGATGTAGGGTATGAGAAGTGGGCTCGTTCTCATTTTGATGGGTTGCATTATAGTATTATGACAACAAACATAGCAGAATTCATGAATGCTGTTCTTAAAAACCCCCGGTAGTTGCCCATTCATAAGTTATTGGATTCGATCATTGATAAATTACGGGAATGGTTTTGTGATAGGCGAGAAGAGGCAGTTAATTGTCACACACAATTGACAAAATGGGCTGAAAAGGAGTTGTTAAAAAAATCTGAAAATTCTCGTACATATAAAGTGGTGACACTAAATATGTACGAGTTTATTATTAGAGATGGTGACCTTAATGGTCACGTCAATATTCTTGATAAGACATGCAGTTGTTGGGTATTTCAACTCGATAAACTACCTTATGAACATGCATTAGCTGTTTGTAGATATTGAGAAACATTATCTGTATATGATATGTGTTCTCGTTACTATTCTAGTAAAGCATTGGTTACAGCATATGCAGTAACAATATATCCTGTTGGCACAGAAGAATAGGAGATTTCAGAAGAAGTGCAAAGTAACGAGGTTTTGCCCCTCTTGGAAAAGCAGAAAAAGGGTCGGCCACAAGAAATTAGAATAGCATCACAAGGCGAAGAGAAGTTGCGTCGTAAGTGTGGTAAGTGTGGTTCTCGAGAACATAATCGACTAACTTGTAGTGCACCTATCCCACTGTCTAACAATGAGCCTGTATTTAGACCAAATGAAACGTAAACAATCACATGTACTACTGTCAATCTTATATACTTGTCATTATTATTATTTTAATTTTTTTAATATCTATAATATTTAATTGATAACTTTCTACCCTTTTTGTTGTGCAGATGAATGAACATGTTTGTGCGGCTTATGTTGTTTTCAAGGGACGTGATCAGGGACTTATAATCTTCTCATGAGCTAAGTGTTTGAGTTGAAGATACCAAATAATTATGATGATTATGCAACAATTACCATTTTATTATATCTTATTCATGATTTTAATAAGGATTGGATTTATGTTGTTTGATGTACAACTACATTTGTTATTTATCTCATTGAAGTTTGATATATTAAACGGCTGACTATGTATATTTCTCAGTACCCGACTGCAGTCGTGTATTTGTTTAAATACCTGACTGCAATAGTGTATCTAAACATAGAAAGCCAGATCAAGTATTGTAAATACACGACTGTAGTCGGGTATTTACACATAGAAAGTATGTACTGTATTAGCCCAGATTTCCAACTGCAGTCGTGTATTTGTTTAAATACCTGACTGCAATAGTGTATCTAAACATAGAAAGCCAGATCAAGTATTGTAAATACACGACTGTAGTCGGGTATTTACACATAGAAAGTATGTACTGTATTAGCCCAGATTTCCAACTGCAGTCGTGTATTTACAATATCCAACTGCAGTCATGTATCTAAATATAGAGCCAGATCAAGTATTGTAAATACACGACTGTAGTCGGGTATTTACACACAGAAAGCATATACTGTATTAATCTAGATTCCCAACTATAGTCGTGTATTTTCTTACAGAGTATTCCCTGAACATATATAACCATCTAGTTTTGTCACATATATTGTACAAACTATCTTCTTAATATATACAAAAACAAAATATCACAATGCTTGTTCATTCTATTTTCAATGACATAAAATATCAACAACATCTTCATTGTAACCATTACATCTCAAGATCCAAAAAATGACACATCAATTAAGTTTTACAGGACAGAATACTACGAAGTTTTTTTCCACGACCTATGCCCAAATAATTTGATAGCTAATGCTTTTCAAAATTGTGTAACATGATCTTGTTGGCAACATGAATTGACATCCAGTCCATGGGCAAGGACTTCCAAGTACCGTAACAAAAATGCTCCACAATCACCACTATAAAAATTAATATAAAGCAATTGTTAAAAATCATCATTCTTTTTACTAAATTCAAACCACAATATGAATAGTACATACCCTGATTGTTGTTGTGGGATGTTATGCACTCGCACAATGGACCAAGGAATTGAAAATATAACCTCAGTACAGTCTGGATGTGTTTCATGATATGCTATTTTTTGAAGCACCAGAGGTATCATGTCTGCAACAGGTAGTAATTGTCTCACCAAAACTGAATCCTTTGTTAAGTCTATCATGGAGTCATAAATAGAAATCTTGCCCCCAAGTATGTCAACCACACCGAGAACCCAATGTTTATTCATGAATATCGACAAATACACTACGAAATGTGGACAATCTTAACAACTAACGGTAAATATATCAATGAAATATGGGAACTGTTTTTATTTACTTGCAATACATATTTATCAAAAACTAAGAATACAATGTCAAACTTACAGTGAAAACATCTTTCCAAGGAGTGGCACAGTCTAATTTCGCACCATTATCATAGTCAATGCAGTAACAATTCTTTTTCCACACCTTATCTGGGTCTCTCAAGTACACCTCATGTCCGTCCTTTAGATTATTCTAGAAAAAAAAAGGTAAATAACATATTTGTTGTTATTATTCTAACAAGTTAATGAACAGGCTACAGCAAATTGACTATACCAGAAAATTACTGTCCATTATGGCACTAGCTTGTCCATTGCAGGTCGGAGCCTTAGACATCTCTTTCCTTAGGTAGTAGCATCCAATGTCGATGTGCTGAACATAAAGTATGAAATAAGTAAAAATAATAATTATTTATCATAATAATGATAAAATTTTTTTTTATATTTATGACTTACAACATTTGACAACCACATGTCCGGTTTGTATAATTTACGAAAAAATTCACGGTCAACCTCCATAAGAGTCAAATCAATAAATTTACTGCATAGAATAGATTATAAAATTAGTAAAGATCTTAAATAAACATATGGAGGATATAATCGGTATTCATAAATAATTAAGACAATAATATGAGAAAACTCACGGCTCTTTTTTATCATTTTTTATATTCATTCATCGCTGCAGCTCCAATAACTCATCTTCGAGTATAAAAGGACACACCTCAAAGTCCCTGGTCTCTTGAGGGTGGACCTCAACATCCGTCATCTCTCGCGGCTTTTTTAAAGGATTGGTATATGGTGTCCACAGATAAGTGGAAGTTTTCATTTCTTTTCTCTTCCGTAAATTGTACACCGATCTATAATTTTTTTTCTTGGGTTGAGACGATAATAGGATCAGCACTTGATGTACCATGACAATCAGCTGGTGTCATCATGTCTGTAGCCCCTCCCATACTACAAAGATTGACAAGCGTGTCCAAAGGTTGTTGTGTAGGTGACTGACCTGATGCGACGTCCATGGGATCATTCATAGGCTACAGTAATAACAACTAAATTGTTAGATAATTAAATAAACATATAAACTAAATGAAAAAATATTAAAATTTTTATATATCAAACCTTATAATCAACCCCCTTAGATTCTGAGGTTGAAGACTCCTCGAGTAACTGAATAAGCCTAGTCAATTTATAGTCAATCACGTTAATACGACCGATTTTTCCTTCAATGTTATCCATCGTTATGTCCATAATCTTCATGGTATTTTCTATCTTCATAATATTTTCTTCAATATTTTGGATGCAACAACCAAGATGATTAACCTTCTCCTCGAGAATAGAACCATGAAACGTACGGGAGGCATGTCCAGATGGACCACCCTGACATGTATCAAAATTTTAAAATATTATATTAGTCTTGATGTAATCATGTAAGGTATCCAATACGACTACAGTTGAGTGAAGTGTCTATTTCCAAACTATAGTCGTATACAGTAGAAAATAAACTCACTGGATAGGCTGTAACTTAAAATATTTTTCACTAAGTAATGAACTTACTGGATGATAAAGAAGTCAATATATAAATAATATGTTACTTACTCCATAACGGAAATGCATACATAAGTAAACAATTTAGAGTACAATTTACAGCATAGTTTAATACAATAATGACTTACCTTTTTTTTGTGACCTCAGTTGGTATTGATGCTGATTGATTTAAATGTTGTGGAGGCAATGTTGTTGGAGCACTGGAGGTGGGTGTACTATCTGAATCATTATCATCGAGCGAACCATCAAAACTATTTAACCCACTATCATGTGATTCATTATTATCATGTGAAGGATTTGCCTCTGAATGACTTGTTGCTTCAATAGCATTATCATTCTCTTCACCGATTTCTTGAAGCCACTTTTCTTCACTAAAATACCTCATGTAATGTTTAGTTATTTCGACATCTTCAGTAGCATGTAACTTTTCTATGAAAACCATCTTGGAAGCTTTTTTATTTAATATCTTCGTTTCAATCTCTTCAAAATCTTTAAGCTTTGTCGATTTCCATCTCAAAATCCTTGGAAATAAATCACCATAATGCTTTGCACATTTATCACCGATGACAGAAACAGCTTCATATGCCCATACCTATATAGTCAATGACACATTTTACTTTTTAACAAAAAAAATTGGTAAATAATAAATAGAAAAATGATGCTACCAACTATTATAAATAGAAAGATGTTGCTAACAACTATCACTGATAAGAAAAATAAATATCTTATTGAAGAAGTATATGAAAAAAACTTAAATATTCTCAAATTGCAAATACAATAAATTTGTTAGGCAAAAACTGATTGAAATAAGATAAAATAATAAGCACTTATTCAACAACTCAATAAGTGATATATAAGTTTGTTTTGTTTTGTTACCAGAAAAGCATGAGGAAAACCATGCACAATATACGTTGCTCCTTTGTATTTAGAATCTGCAGTTGATTTCTTCTTAGGCTTTGCCGCACGCTTTGCAACTCCTTTTCTCAGACTATCACAAGTCATCTTGAAAGAAATGCATCCCCAGGGAAATTCATTACACTCGGTAAAATTATCCACAAGAATTACATTAGTTTTGTTGATATGATTTCTATTCTCTTTTCCAAGTAACACGAACTCAAGAAAATATAACATGGCCATCTTTAGTATTTTCATGTGATCATTTGACTTTGCTGCTAATAACTTTGTATGAAGGTCTTTTGTTGTGATTGCACAATTTCTACTTAAGAACTCATCAACTATTCTGTCATCATCATCAGTATTTTCAGTATTGGGCTTATACGATAGACTGCAATCTAAGCCTGTCACTAATGCAAACTCCTCCAATGAAAATTGGATATTTTTACGACCAACCCTAAACCACATTGCCTTTTCATTTGATGTCACTTCTCTCCATAATATGCTATGGAGTAACTGAGCAGAAAACTTTAACTCTTTCACATCCAAAAAATGACCAAAACAGGAACGCCTGAAAATATTTTTCTGCTCCTCAGAGAGTTTATTTTTAATGTCCTCCACTGCCTCTAATGATGATCGGTTTGAAATCTTTGCTTTAAAGTATTCAGATTCCTTGATTTTCGGTTCCATCTGCATAAAAACAAAAAAATTTATTTATAAATATATAAATGATTGAAAATTTGCATAATAACATATTTTAAATTAATCATAAAAATTACACGACATACTAGTTGAGTAAATCATTCATTGCACTGCAACAGTTGAGTAAAGCATGCATTGAACTACAATCCACTATATAAACCATAGATTCTTGGTAACATTGAAAAAAAAAAGTGTTCGTACTCGATGCATGATATCGACTGAAGAATTCTTTACAAACTGTGGTTGAGTAAAGAATTAATTACATGAATATAGTGGAGTAAGGTGTTCATACCTGACAATTGTCGAGCAAATGATTCTTTGCACGACGGCTGTCGAGTAAAGGATTATTTACACGACTGCTGTCGAGTGAAGGATTCTTTACACGACTGCATTAGAGGATAGAATTCATTACAAAACTATAACCTAGTGTACACAAAGTAAATGATTCTTTACCTTAGGAAAAAATGCAGAGTATTGAATTCTAGTTAAATTGTCACTATAACGGAAAGCCATGTCTTTCTAAGAAGTTCGAAGAGCCATCACATAGGATGACTGAAAATATTATTTAACAGCAAAAACTAAATCAATAATACCAAGTATCCATTACATGACAACACAATATATATAAAGCATCCTTTACACGACTATAGTCCAGTAAAGTATACATTACACGACTACAGTTCAGTCAAATATACATTACACGATCCTAAGTTTTTATAATATTTGAACCCATCCCTACCACCCAAATTATGGTAATTGGGGTTGGATCGGGGATATCTAGATAATCCCTGATTTGTTCATTTTGGTTCAGTTAAGGTTCGAGTTTTGGATCAGCTTACAATGAAAATTCGGGTCTAACTTTCAATTTTGATTGCAATTTAGGTTACAACCTATCCCAAAATTCAATTCTATTTCAAAATGAATCAAATCCCAGCCAGACAACCACCTACAATTCCAAAAATCTCAAACACCAGCCCAGCTGAATAATGCAAAAATGAATAACAAAAATGAATGCCAACCTTCAAGCATCCTCAAAAAGTCTTTTTAAATGACATAACTTAACAAAGAACAAAAAAAGATAAATAAATAAATAACTTGCAGTCGAGAACTACGGCACTAAACTACTAAAGTTACATGTCCAAATGACAAACATGATTAATAACCCATCTCCATAAAAACATATCTCTAATTGAAAAACAAATGCAATAGATTAATAATCCATCACCTTCAACGCTCGAGACAACAACAATTACAATGTTAAGAAGCCAAATTAGCAACAATAACAACCATTATATAAAAGAAGATTGAACAGTTTCAATATACCTTACCTTTGTGTGACTGACGACGACGAACGAATTCAATGACAGAGCCGATAGTAGTTGGAATGAGGAAGCAAATCGAGGACGACTATAAGTCATAGGGTTAGCGCACTTGAACGGAAGTGATGGCTGCGGCAGCGTGGGCGTAGGTGAACGAAGCTAGAGGCTTCAATGACAGAGTTGACAGCAGTTGGAACGAGGAAGCAAATCGAGGACGACTTTTACAGGATCGGTGCACTTGAACGGAAGTGATGGCTGCGGCAGTGTGGGCGTAGGTGAACGAAATCGGAGACTGCAAACGAAACCGAAGGCTTCAATGACAGAGACGATAGCAGCTGGAACGAGGAAGCAAATCGAGGATGACCGCCTAGAAGTCACAGGGTCGACGCAGTTGAACAGAATTAATGGCTACAGGAGTGTGGGTGTAGGTTCATATAGGTAAATGTGAGACGTTTGAAACTTTTCTTCTTTCCTTCTTTCACCATAGAGAAGATGAAGTGGCTGTGGCGCACTGAATGTTAGAAACAAATCGTGAATAATTTTAGAAAATAAAGTATTTTAAGTAGGATATTTTAGTATTTGCACATTAAATAATGTATATATGAAAAAATTTGAAGTTAGGGATTTATTTAGATAAATAATGTATTTTAAGGATATAGCGGGGACAAATCCCTGCCTTAGAAAGGGTTTCGGCTAACGGATCCTCCTCCGTGGCTCCCTCTCTGGGACCGGACCAATGTATACCACGTCTACTTTCCTAATGCTAGTTTTTTTTTTTAATAAAATTAAACTTACTGTTTTTTTATTATCTATTTAATTTTTTTGGGGTTTGTTTATGATATATGTCCTAGTTGTTATTGATAGCACCTTCCGCTGCTTTAATGGCTCAAAATTTTCTTCTTTTGATCTGGGTGTTGTTTTGAATGCTGAATTGTTAGTGTTAATTGCTGCTGTACGGTATTACCTGCTTCTGCTTGTAAATTACAATTGAACGCTTCTTCATTCGTTTACATGTAAAACATAAGTATATGTATTTTTTCAGGGTGTAGTGGTGTGGTTGGTTATGGAACCCTGTAGGTGTCGCTTGCTGGCAGTGAATGTGCTGGGGGTAGTAACCTGACTTCGTGCAATTACAGGGGCAAGGGTTGGTGTTTAGAGGGTGAAGTTTCTCGTGACTATACATATATATATATTTTTTTGGTCTGATCACACACACACATATTATGAATTTATACCATTTATTCTACTTTTATTTTTGTCCCTCTATCTCCCTAAGATTTGAACTCATGTGGCCAACTAAATAAAACTGTATGAAAATCACTCGGCTAGGGTCCGACGGCTGTTTCTAATCATACATGTAATATTCATAATTTGGAATGAATTTTGATGGTTTGGAAGTCAATATAGCAAAATTAGCTATCTTGAGGATCCTGTGAAGCAGCTAAGAGATAGGCAGAGGCAGCAACAACAATGGCTGGATACGTGGAGGAAGCACAGTATGTAGGTGCCTGGGATCATCTCAACAACACTTGTATAATCTGTCAACCTCTAGACTCTACTCAGGTTTTATAACCCACTTCCTCTATAAAGTTAGGTAAGCTGCTTGTTATATGTATTAGAATTTGTCCTTTAGGTTTGCTGCTGTTTTATGCCAATGGATACTTGAAATTAGGTAGAGCTTATAGTTTATAAGTTTCTGCTTTATGTGTTCTTTTTCTTTTAATTGGAAAAAAATGTTTGAGTTGGTTATTTAAAGTATATAATAACATATCTTCTTTTTATTTATTGATTTACTTTATTGCTGTTGTTTTCAATTGGAAAAAAAATATTTCTCTTCATCTTATAGGTAAATCTATAGAACATGAGGATACAATAAGAGTTCTGTTTTTATTTTATTTTATGTTATTTTTACTGGGTAAGTCCAGGGAAAAAGTCAATTTAGGTTTATTAGACATGATGGGTAGACATTTAACATGAGTCAAGTTTACATGTTTTTTCTTGGTGGCATTACCAAATTCATTCATCCTTGTCAAAACACAAATTGCCTCTGATAATTCTAGTGTAAGTAATGAGAAGAAACAAAAATTTAAAAAAAAAAAAAAGGAAAAAAAGAAAAGAACAAATACACAACCAAATTCTGTAAATGAAAATAGGCTTTAGATTATAGTCTGGTCAGGAATTGTGACCCCAACCAGTAATCGCAAATGGGAAGGGGATATGCCCCTATCCTATGAAGTCACACCATTGAATAGATATTTTTGAATGTAGAATGTTTCCCAATTCTCTTAACCCCTTGCATTATGTACTCTCATCTGTATCTTATGAAGCTGTTCATAATGATTTATGGCCATTTTTTGGATGGTTTGCTTTTATACTTTTCTCATTATTTGATACATATTTCCAATTTACTTAAAGAAAATATTTCCCAGTTCACATAATTTCTCAACTTTTTCTTCATTTGCAATCGATGCTTATTGGAAGTTTTATCCGAATTTAATATATGGATGATGATTGTGTCGATGATTGCTAAAATTTAACCTGATGGGGTCAATATTGGGTTCAGAGCTTAATGGTTGAATCCACACACCCTAAGCATTAGCTAATTATGCTTGGAGTTCACTTCAAAGTCGAACTATAGAAGAACTCAGGATATGTTCCAATGTTGTCTCAGACTATGATGTTGGCAATTGGATTGCATTTGCAATGGAATGGGGTGTCCAGAAGCTAGAGTTGAACTTCATATCTGTCGTATGGAGAACTACTGGGTAATACTGTTTTCCAACCTAAGGTCTCTTACAGCCTTGTGCATGGCAATTGCAGATATAACAGAAGAGGCTGTCCTACTGTCCCTTTCTTGAGACGTGTTTTGAGAGGACTACATGTCTGAAAAGTCTTAGAGTTTCTGGCCCATCACTCAAGTTGAGGCACTTAAGGTTGAAGTATTTCACCAGTTTGGAGGATCTTAAAATTGACGCTGATAATTTCACATCATTGAATTTGGGAGTGACACAACCGTTTCTCTTGGAAATGTCCCAAGCCTTGCTGAGGCATTGTTTGTTTGAGGTATTTCCTTCTACTTCACATGTAACATTAATCAGCTCTCCTGTTTTCTCTTCCCAACTGCAGACTATTAAGTTGGAAATTTTTGGGATTCTGGTTAGTGTCTTTTATCTTTGTTTTGATAATTTGTTTATCATTCATTTTCCTTTTAATATTGCCGTACCAAATTGTTTTAGGTGCCTAAGGCTGTCCCATACAATATTCCCCAAGCATAGAGTCTCAAGCATTTGGATATGGCAGTTGCAGTTGAGGATTATGACTGCCTTCTTCCTTGTGCTGCTTTCTTGAAAGCATCTCCTTCATTGTACAAATTTGTACTCAAAAGGTAGATTTTCTTTGTCTGCTGTGACATTATGTAATTTCAAAAATATAAACGTTGTCTATCTCTTCTGTAGAGCCTTCATCAGGATCAATGCGGAGTGTGAAGGATCACCCATATCTAAGCTTTATGGATTTAAGCATCAGAGTGTTGGAATTGATCCGGTTTGAGGGGCCTATAGCGGATTTGGAGTTCTTGATTTGCTTGATTGAAAATGCTAAGCTGCTAGAGAAAATAACCGTTGATACTTGTAAGTCCTATTACCTGGGAACTTCAAAGGAATTATGGTATGGGGAAAGTGATCTGTCAATCTGCCCGAAAGCATGCTATTGAGTTAGCAGCAAAATTTCGCTTCTGGGAATTTGTTATGCGGTAATAACTCCAACAGCTTACATTTTAGTATTGCCTGGAGTATAAATTAAGACAGCAGAGATATATAGAGGTTCGATTCCTTAAAACAACTTCAAATGGGGTGAATAAATTTTGTAGAAGAATGAACTGATGCCTGTATCCAGTAACCCACCCAACGTTTTGAGGTCGTAAGTATGATTTCTTTAATGCATTGTTTTTGTTGTTGGTAGCCTTGGGCCTATAGGCCATAATCTGGGCCTTCCGGATCAGCTTTATAATTGGTAAGCGGGTCAGATTGTTTATAACTGTTATTAGAAGATTGTTGGTAGGGATTGAAAGCTAGGGTTTTATGAAGGCAGCAAGTTAGGAGGAGGAATTATAGAATACATTAGGGATAATATAATTAATTAATACATAAATGATAAGTATAATTAAGTTTAATATAATCAGCACTTGTATGCATGGTATTTTTTAAAATAAATATATACATGTAATAATAGTATTTACTTGTTGTATAGTTAACATAATACTTCTGAATTTTTCAACTAGGAGCGGTGGTACAGTATTTACCATTTTACATTGATTTCTTTTGAGTTATTTGTAAACATGCATTAGATTCAACCATAGCAAATATTATGTAATAGGCCATTGATAAATATAAAACAAGTGAAACAAATGTTAGAAATTACAACTTATTAAATTAGAATATTTAATAAAATAAAATAAAGAGGTAAGTTTTTGGTATTGATCCTCAAAAGTTAAGTTGTATTTGAAAAAGAGGACATATACGATGAAGTCTTTGTGCGGGTTCGAATCTTAAATCCCTTATTTTACATAAGAGATCATTTCACCATAATTAATTGGCATTGACATAAGATAGAAGTATAATGTTGCATTAATTTTTGATAGTTTCCTGATTTCAATTTTTTTATAAAAAAATAATAGTGGAAGTCTAGAATAGATTTTTTTTTTCTTTGAAAAGTATAATAGAAGAATGATTATAAGAGAATGGAAATTTTATTATTCTTGGATTTGAAAATTATGCCTAAAAATGAGAGAAAGGAATATTAGAATGATCATTATTCTCTTCACCATGCATGGGAAGTGGGAAGCATGTTTGACTAAGAAATATTTTAACTCTTATGTCTCAGTGGTGTATGGATGATTATTCTTATATGGATCGCGCGCAACTAAAAATCATCCAATTTTAAGTCAGATTCAAAATTAAATAAATAAATGAAATAGGAAAATTATAAGCTATGATTTTATTATATAAAGACCAGGAAAAGATCATCATATTGCAAAGTAAGAAATAAATTCAAATAAATGAGATTTGAGTATTTATTAACTAAGTGGTAACATTTACTATTTATTGAAACTTATGTGTTTGTCATTCTCACTTTATTTTCTCTACCAGAAAATTTATTAAAAGAAAAAAGAGGAAGAAAAAATAGGTTTACAAATTAATATCATAAAAAATAATATTTGTGGAGCCTCGAAGAGTTATTACGGAGACTTTTACGAAAATATAGGAGGAACAAGCAATGGCCATGTTAGATAATATATCTGCGACTGATCATGCTCTTATACAATACAACTATTAGTATTGACGATGTGGAATCACTTTGAAGCTAAATGAAATACCAATTCATAGATGAAGCAATCTCAATGGCCTTGACAATGGCAAACACTTCCCCAAAGAAGAAAGTACTATAACCAAGCGACACAGCAAAACAACAATGGAAATCTCCATTGAAACCTCGAAAAATAGCACTACATGCTGAAATGCCTGGATTCCATTTTTCTAAAATGATCTCGATCCACGGTGATCGAGGGGCATGCCAAAAAACTGTTGGCATGATCATGAGCTTGCAAAAATGAATAAATAGGCCACGAAGTGGAAAATGATCCTTGACAAGCATCACTTCGACTTTGTTTGGTGTTAAGTGTTTCATCATATAACTATGTGATTAAATCAATTTAATTTTTTTAATCACAATGATTAATGTTTATCAAATACTTTAATGTCATAATTCTTAAATTAAATTTACCAAAACTGAATACTCATGATCAAAATCATTCTCACTTTGATTCGCTGTGTCATACAAGAATATTTTCATTCAAAGTAAGCTCTCAATAAATTATTTCGACAATAGTACATTTTGACAATATGCTAATTTGTTAAATAGTTATATCATTATCATTGCCGTAATCATTTCATCATCATTGCATTAATCTTCCCCAGTAAATTATTCATTGCTTGAACCTTGCTGCTTATTAATATATTTGAGGAAAAAAGCAAAGATTCCAAAACATATTCAACTTTCTAATATAAATAAATTGAAATTAAAATTTGCCACCCAGAAAAGCTGGTATCTTATCACCAAGCACTTGGATCTGCCATTTCTAATGCAATACTTTTTGTATTCTTTCTTCATTCGTGATTGTTGTAGGGCCACAATTGAAAGGTCTAATAATTTACTTCACATGTGTTTGAATTTTATATATGCATTTGTGTTCATATCTCCATATATTTATATGTCCATTTTAGTATAAACATCCACCAATGCCTCCAATTAGAAGAGGTTTATGCTTATTTTATTGACAAATATAACTTCTTTGGTGCCTGTCCACATGGAGGAACATAAATCTTTCTGTCTTGTTTGTGGAAATCAAATTAACGAATATTGCGACCCTCGGTTCATGCGTTTTAATAACCTTTATAAATACTAAAAAACCACGAAAAATTTTTTATCCTTTTATTTATAATAAAATAAAAATGTGAAAGATTAGTTAAATAAAATTACTTGAAACCTACTCAACTATATTATTATTAATCTTTCAATTTTTGTTCAAGAATAAATTTTTAGAGAGTAAGTGTAGTGTCATGTACTAGTTAGTTCAATTAATAAACTTTCAACCAACTAGTTTTATAATTAAATTAGTTTTTGTTTAGACTTTGGTTTGTGTTTGTTTAATATTCAAGGAAAAAAAGCGGATTAGCACATTGGTTCTAATTGACAATACTATTGATTGGGAAAGAAGTTCAATTAAAATTTCTTCTTCACTATAACTTGATTCTTCCTTACATTTTTATCTCCAACGCATGCCACTGGCCGTAATCAATTCTGAAGGAAAGATGCTTATTCTTCATGATTATGATTAACATACCTAACTAGTCCCCTCTTATCCTTGCAATCAATCAATCATCCTCTGTTACAAAATTGTCCTTTTTTCTCTCCATTGAAGCTTCAGAATCGATCGGTGCCCATTTGAGGGACCCTTTTCACAGTTTCTGAGAGAAGAAGTAAAAGTATAGGCCCATATGGCAAGGACACAGAGTGCTTGGTGTCCTTTTATGATAATTGATGTGCATATCTTGTCACCTATGAATGCGCACTGTGCATTGGATTGAAATTTTTCGTGCACCTGCCCTCTTTCCAATGTCTTCAGAAGATAATATAAATGCCTAAATGGCTGTGATGAAGTTGTGAATGTATGGTTACAATTTTTATTTGACTTGCTTCTGTGTGGGACATTTTTGCATTGCTTTTGTATTCGCTTTAGTTGGAATAACCATTTATGTTTTTAAGACAAGGTAACACACCAAAGAAGAAGACAAGTATAAATTTCTTCCCTTGGACCATTTGAGTTTTGAAGAGACTTAAAGGCTGTGAAAAAAAGTGAAAACTATCTCAATCTTTGAGGGGGACAATGATAGACCCCCATTTATGAAAAATGGTCCCTTGAATTTTGCATTTTGCAAAAGCACTTGCGGAATTTTTCTGTATGGTTGATAGTATTAAAGTAAATATGAATCCTAGAAACCAAAAGATATATGGATATGTAACAAAGACAGTCTCAATCTCCATCCACTTTGGATTTGAAAAGAATCAATCTTTTTGATTGGATTTACACATAAAGTTGAAAGCACAGAGGCAGAAAAAAAAGGTACTCATCACAGGCAAGCCTTATTAGCATAAGCTTAATAAATTGTTCAAATACAAATATCGATTAACAAAATAAAGGGAAGATTTGTATTAGACACATTTACAAAATAAAAAGAAAAATTCTATCCTTTAATAGCACACAAACCTGTGACTTAGAAGACACATTTTTTTTCCCCAATCCATAATAAAAGTAAAAACTTTGTGTAATTTCTCTCTTCCTTTTGATTCTACAAGCTAAAGGGTTTGTCCAAAAGCCACAGAAAGTCTTTGTAAGTCCTTTGTATACATTGCTGGTGTAGCTTGTGAAGCTTGTTGATGCTGGTTTTGAAGCCAAGTGGTGCTGCTTGGAACTTCTGGTATAAAATGTGCTTCTGGTTTAACATCACTGTACATAGACGGAGAGGTTTGATGATTTTGTATTGTGCTTCCAAGAAAGAATGGAGTGCTGAGATATTCAGACCATTTGATATCATCTTGATCGCCTTCTAGCACACGAATTTGAGCTTCTTGATCACTAGATTTGCCACAATCTGCTGTCAGTCCCCATGAGAAGACGTTGCCTTCAAAGAAGCTATTGCTGCTCTGCAGTTCAATGCTTGTTGTGCTTCCATTGCTGGTGCTGCAATGGTTGCTAAAGCTACTAGCTTCCCAGTTTTGTATTCCATTGATGCCATTAGTGCCTACAGAAGGATTATCAGAAGGAAGACTAATTGAAGGCTTTATGCGAATTGGAGTTTGGAAGACTGATGCTGAAATAGAAGGGATTATGCTAGAACTAAACTCAGAAATCATCTCAGAAGAGGTGGAATTTGGATTGAAGCAAAGAGAAGAAGTGTTTGTGTTAACGGAGAGACCAATATTGGGGCCATAATTCAACTTCTGGAAAGGAAAATATCCCACCAAATCAGGCCTACAAGTTGTGGTTGAGCTTTCATTGTTAGAAGCAGCAGCAGCAGCAAACTTGTCTACCAAATTTAACATGTTGGCACTATTTTTATTGTTATTGTTAATCTCAGAGCTTGAAGAAACTTCAAGTGGGTGCATTATTTCAGCAGCCAAGTCCTTTGATGATTCTGCAGAGGCTTTGTCACTGTTTTTATTGATGGTTGTGAGTTGCTGTTCTTTATCATTTTCAACTTCAGAAAGCGGCTTGTGAGTGTTGGGGTCAATGCCCCTTTGCCTCAGCTTCTTCTTAATGCTTGAATTCCATAGATTCTTTATCTCATTATCAGTTCTTCCCGGTAACTGAGCTGCAATCTGAGACCATCTGATCAATTTGCGGCCAACAAAACATATTAGCCAAAAGCGTCAAAAGCAGAATTTAAAAAAAAATGAAGATTATTAAAACAACCTGTTGCCAAGCACCGCATGGAGCTCAATAATCAAGCTCTCTTCCTGTACTGAAAATGCTCCTCTCTTCAAATCAGGCCTAAGGTAATTAATCCATCTTAATCTGCAGCTCTTGCCACATCTTTGAAGGTCTGTAAGTAAAAACATTGTGTTATATGCATTGAACATTAAAATAACAGAGCAAGCATGATTGATTATTTTATAAATAAATTTTACCAGCTAGTTTAGGGACAGAGCTCCAGCAGCCATGGCCGTGTTTAGTGATATAATTCAGAAGCTTCTCATCTTCCTCAGGAGACCACAAGCCTTTCCTCAGCTTCTGCTTGTAACAACAAGAATGCCTCCCCATGTGCTGGCTGTGCAATTCTTTTTTTTTTTTTTTTTTCCTTCACCGGTGGCACAATAACTTTTAAAGAACTTGCAACTAGCTAGGAAACTTTATAATGAGTCTTTTGGCTGTAGATTCTGAACACAGAGAGAGTCAGATAGAGAGAGAGAGAGAAAGAAAGAGAGGTGATAATTGATTAGAAAAGCTGAGAATTGAAAATGAAGTAGAAGCTTGGTAGGGAATCAAATTAATAGGAGGCTTAAAGAGAGAGAGAGGGTCACATTCAAGAGGCTGATTGTTAGATTATAGTTGTAAATTTATATATATATATAGATATCATATGTTCTGAGTTGTGCTTTCCCTATTCTTTGGTTGGTCCATGTCAGCGTTCGGGACCACGAACTCACGGGTCCAGGTTGCATCCAACGGCTTGGATTTAACTAAAGGCATCCCCATGATGGAGACGAAAGCATGGAAAGGACCCTCCAATAATTTGACTTAGCATCATCAAAAGTTCTTGAGAATTTAAGAAAAATTTTCAGCTCCTGGTGGGGCTTTTAGCTTGATAGATATTTATTTTTTTTTATGGTTGAAGTGAAAATTATGCAAATTGGGCTTTTCAACGGTGCATCAGTTGCGCTATACATTGTTAACAAATATTTTATTAACATAAACTATATGTACAATTTAACAATTGTTAACAATAATGAAAAAAATCATTTAAAAAAAATAAAGTGGATGTACAGTGCAGCTGATCTACTGTAGTCACTGTAAAATTTTCATAACAGCTGCCCAAGTAAAAAATTTAAGGCGGTGGTGATAAAGTATACAAGTCCAGACAAATGTGATAACTAAAATAATACCTTATTTTAACAAAGTTTGTATCAGGATTCTTCATAAAAAATTAGCCGCAAGGTTGAAAAATGGATAAAATCGTTTGAAACAAAAAATACCCAAAATTAGGTAAGATTTTTCAATGTAGTGTAGTGCAATAAATTCATCATAACAGAAAGCTATTTATACATAAATAATCCTCTTTTGGTCATATTTACTATGATCAAAATACGTTAACAAATTGAATTTTCTATTCAATGTTTCCATCTTTGACTAGCAATATCTATCACTCGGGAAACTTTCACTTTTAGTACAAATTGTTTTCAACTTCATTGAAAAACGGAAATAGGGGTGCAGATTGCTTTTTCAATTGATTGGCCTTCAAACTCCACCAACCCCCCACTGGTTTTTCTTGTTTCTTTAATCTGAATCCTCCATTATTTCTTCAAATCAAGACACTAATGCTTTAAATTCGTGAGCTAATGCAAATTAAAGCTGTGAAGCTATCCAAGTCTAAAGCCAAAATTATGAATGAAAGAAGTAAATTTGTGTACAATGTATAAAGACAATCACAATAATGAATTTGTCCTCCACGGCATTGCGTGTGTATTAATTCTGAAACTGGAATGAGGACAAATTTGGATGAATTATAGAATTCAGATCCCTGGCTTCCTCCATCTGACAAGTGACAACATGAATTGTACAATGCCAGAATTCAATTTGGCTCTCTAATCAAGAATATGAATTGATTGAAAATGTAAAAATTTCTTTCCATAATTCTCATTTGTGCAAAGTATTTCTAACAGAAGCTTAGGCTGTTAAGTAAGGATGTAAAACTAGTGCTTAGAACCAAGACACTCTTAATAGGCTCTCTCATGACGTAAATATAAACCGAGACTGAGCACATAGGAGGCTAAACATAAAACTTTGGCTTTAATACCATGTTCATTAAATTATTAAACCCAAAAACTTAAGCGATTAAACAAGGATCCAACATTAGTATTAAATTTAAGTTATAACAATTTCATAAATATAAAGAAAGACAAGGTGTCTATTAGAATATTTTGGAGAGTAATTATTCTTTTAGTTCAAAGTCAATTATATATTTAGTCCCTAATATTTTAAAATTATCCAAAAGTTCCTGTCATATATCTATATTCAATAAATCTATTTAATATGTTAATTATATCTATTTTTCACCCGTTGTATGTCAAATTTATTTAAATTTTAAATTATATATATCAAAGTAAAGTATTATTTTACCGGTAGATAGTTAGATCCAACCGCTGCGGGTATTGCTACTTGGGCAATGTTGGAAAATGTAGGGATTGGATGAATAATTGTTTCAAACGCTAGGGATTAAATGGACAGTTATATACCCATATTATGGGTACGAGGAAAAAAAATTAATAAAAGAAAATAGGGAAATAATAGAGCAAGCTGATTTGTTTTAAGAGCAAATCTTCAAAAAAGATGTCAAAAAGACAAAATATTCTATGCAAGATATGCTTGGGATACAAACATCCAAACTGATGAAGAGCTTCTGGCTTTCTCCAAATTTTCAATTATTTATTTCTTAAACACGTCCGCTTAATTAATAATAATTTCATTTATGTGACAATTAATCTGTCTCTTTGTTCTGACATTGTGAAGCTTCCTTGAGCTTTATCAATGTCTTAATTCAGCCATCCAAATTTGATGTTAATATTAAATAAAGACTCCAATAAAGATCATAATGAGCTTCTGAAGCTTATCTTATAGCAAAAAAATGAGCTGTTATGTTATCAAGTCAACTTTTGTTACATGCATATTCTCTTTGGCTTTGCTGTCAAATAATAATATCAGTTTGTTCATAACATAAAGGCCAGTTTCTGATCATTGTTCGATTTTACTATATATTAAAATTTTATGATAAGCTTTTTATCCACTGAACGGAATGTATGTATCTCTGTCATATATCAAATGATTGGAACATACAAATATGCAATATTTTAAAGGTTAATAATTTTGTGATAATGCACAAATTTTTGGGTTGACTTGGGGGATTCAGCATCAAGCTAGAAATTAAACCCACAAAATTCTGAGTGGTTGGATGTTGCTTCAAAGACTTGTAGTATGTGTTGATATTCACAATCACATGGCGGTGCATTAAACAACAAAAGCAACACGTACTACCAGAAGTGTTTCAATTGAGTTTTAGTAGAAACAATTAGATGATATTCTTGAAGAATATCAAATCGGAGATCGAATTCAAATGTTTGTGCATGTCTTTTATTGCAAAAGCTTAGCTGGGGATTCCTTTAATTTGATTAGGTTAACGATTAGTTTACTTAGGAAACCTAATATTGGAGTCATGCGGTCCCAGAAATTTATGTGCGTGTCTAGCCAGCAAGAGAAATGAGTTGTGGTACTATACATTAAAAAAAAAAAAGTAATAATTAACCTTTGTAGATAGGTCCATGCCCTTTACATAACTTAGCCAATAGTGTTTTAGGCCCCAAGAAAAATGCCCTAAAGGTGCAGACGCTGAAGGCTAATCCTTAGTGCAATTAGTTATGAATAGCAGATTTATACAAGAGAATAAGTAAGAGAAAACAAATAAATACAATCATAATTTTATATCCTATTAAAATAATTTTATGTAAGACTTTCTTTTCATGTAAATACTAAAATTGGTAAAACTGTCAAGATGGTCTACATATATATATATATATAATCATTTTCAAGTATGGATGCCAACATTTTTATTTATGCAGACACATTTTTAAACTGTGTAATTTCAAAGAGTTAGTTTCTAAATGAACTATAAAATCTTACTGTTTTAAAGAATTAAAAACTAAATTTATTAAACTCCATAGTTTTAAAGTATTTTCACATGAAGAAAAAAAATGAGGGCGTCCGCATTAGAGCAGAAATATGTATATATATATATATATATATATATATATATATAAGTAAATTATCAAAATCAAAGTCTTTATAATTATAAGCATCACGAGTAATTTTCGAACGTGTTAAATGAGAATCACAAACAAGACTTTCATTGTGATATTATGTGCGTAAGTCATCCACTCAAAATTTTAAGTTCTAAGATAAGGATCTAATTAATATTAGAGTTTCGAAAGTCAAATTTAATAAATTGATTGTTTCGTGATGGTTGAATTTAGTGAAAGGACTTATTCAGACGTTTGTACCAAAACTTAGAAGGAAGAATTTGCATGATTTAGCTAAGCAGCTTGAAGCATACAATTTGAGAGTGCTATTAATTTTTTTTTCTTTTTAGTTAATTTCTTACTTTTATTCACTTTCTTCCTTCAAATGGTAAGTGTATTAATATCAATAGCCCTATAACCAAGCCCGAAGCAAATTCATTATATGGGGGAAAAAAAAAAGAAATTAGATGTTAGTTAATGATGACTTATTGGTAAAGCAATGTCATAATTTCCAAATTGTAAAGGGTTACTAATCAGACATATGTGATAGGGAATTTTGGGATTGAAATATATTCATGTGAAGAAAGATTTGGAAGATAATAACAATCGATTGCTTATTTGAAATTAATAGAGGGCCGGGAGACATAATTCATATGTCCTTGAAATTGGAATTTGGCTCTTTCAATTATCCTTAAGCTATCTTTTCCTAAGCTAATTATCCAACCACAGACAAGTACTTGAAAAGTAAAAGCCACTGTTAACCTAATAATGTAACTATGCTTATTGCTTAGTCTCATCACTATGGCTTAGAATTTACAGTATTTTCTTTTCTTTTTCTTTTTTCTTTAAAAGTATTACATTTGGTGTAAGCGAAACTTTTAAAGCGGAATTCTCTTCTTTCTATTCTATGAACATATGGTGATCAAATTCTCGATAAATTTCAGTTTTATGCTTAATTATTACATTTGAGTCTTAATAACTAAGGTCCAAATTGTATATCTTGAATCTTCATGTTTTATTTCTATCTCAATCAATTCTTCTCGGCAACTAACTTTTCTTCATCAATTCATAATAAGAAATAATTAAACAAGCAACTAAATACTTTCATATGCAAGATGAATTTCTTTTTCAGTTGTCACAATTTATGGGACTAGCAGAAGAGTGCTATTTGAACTATTACATATATCACAACAGAAAGTTGCAGGAAACATCCCACATTTGTTGCCAATTAATTGAAGCCAAAACTAATAGTACAAAAGCAAAATGGTCCATTTGAGATGACCCCATAATGTAACCCTCATTAGCACAACTAGAAAACATAAGCACATGGATTCTCAATGAGTTTTAGTTAAAATCACAACTAAGAACTTAATTATCTTTGTCTTGTCAAAGCAACAAAAGTGATGATGATGATGATGATGATGATGAAACATGAATGTCATAATCATGATGTTGCTTAATTACCATAAATGGAAGCTTAATATCTCACTTGCAATCATCACCAGTTAAAACTATGTTCTATTCTTTCGCCATTACCAGTGTATAGCTATCCTAATGTCCTTGGCACTAGGACTTCTGAAGGCCCAAAGTCACAGTGGAAATTGACTTTAAAAACAAGGAAGCATTATTGTTTATGTAAGAACCAATTATGAAAAGTGTTTAGGGGCTTTAACCGCATCAATTATCAAAAGCATTGTCTAGTTGAAAATGTTTTTAATGTACCCCATCATCAAATTATTACATATTCGCTTTGCTTTGTGGTGGGAAAATGATAGTCAACTTTTTTTTTTGAAACATCCGCATGATTGCTTTCCATGTTGGGGAGGGGTTGCTTAATAGGATTTGTCCTTTGAGTTGATTGTTTTGACATACAAGAAAGAGCTAGAGGCAAAGGTGGCCGCGACTCAACATCTTTTTTATGGATGTGGTGTAAAGTTCTAGTTGGGCACTATTAATTTGATTAAAGTGGCTTATTACGTTTCACGAGAAGGAGAACGTTCCAGAAATTAGTGAATGTATGTACATTAATATTTAATGTTTACGTCCTTTGGTCTAATTAGATGGGCACTTAATTAATATTTTAGTTTTACCGGATTTTATATCAATTTTTTGAGTTTTTACTTTTTGATTTTGAGTATTTTTAAATTTTTAGGTTTGGAAGGATCTTGTTGAAGTGCTTGGGATTGAATTATATGTAGTTGAGCTTTTTTTTTTTCCTTCAATTAAAGAATTTCATTATTGATCTTCTAAATCTTGAAATTGCTTTGTTCAATTGTTATTATTATTAAGATTTGTGAATTGGCATTAAAAATTTAAGGAATCAATGTAAATTAAAAGTAGTAGTTTAGAATTTAGCATACTTCGTATATTAGGAATGGCAAATTTTTTGGATTCGGTTCGGATCCATAAAGATATAAATTTACACATTAAAAAAATATCGATCTACATGCTAAAACTTAAAATATGTATTGGTCCTTATTCAAATTCAAATGTAAATACATTCAAAAAATCAGATATCATGATCTGAGTTATTTATTAATTAAATTATTTATTAAAATAAATAAATAAATAAGTTAAATAAAAATAATAGGACTAGTTAAAAATATATAAGTTAAATTAATTTAAAAAATATATAGGAGTCCGCATTATTTTATATAGATTTGTGGTGTTTTTATAATTTTATTTATGGATTTGTGGTGGTGTTAGACTTGGATTTATATTTTTTTATGTTTGATTTATAATGTAGTGTTTTTATTTATGAATTTATGATGTTGTTTGTCATTATAGGTATTGAATTATTAATTTTTGAATTATGATTGAATTTTATTTGATACCATTACTCAAATTGTTTGAATTTTAAATTATATTTTAATTATTGAATTTTAATTTATGCAGATTTAGATATCCAAAATATTCACCTTCAATCCATGTCGATATTGCTTGCATCTAGATCTTTTTTTTTTTTGTGGATTTGAATGCACCTACATCGGGATCTTCATCCAAATTTTGCCATCCGTACCATAAATGACTTTTGTTTGATTTTTCTTTTAAATAAAATGTTCAAATTCATATTTTTCACATACATACACACACAAAAGAAAAATGATTCAGTGCACCACGACAACAAGCATTGGATCGAGACCCTATGATTGAATTTATGGTGTATTTACTAAGTAGTAATTAAAATAGGTTAGAATTGAAATGGAGTGGAATAAAAAAGAGTTAGAATTGGAATGGAAATGAGATTCAAAATAAATTATTTACTTTAATTGTGAGAATCAAGATCGGACTAAACTGTATTGTCATTGATATGTTTACTTTATTTTAGGATTGGAATGAAATCTTATCTTACAAGTTACTAAACTGACCTTAGTTAATTATTATCTATTATTATATTTTTATCATCATCATCAATAATTTTTTCATAATAATAATAGTATAAGGGACGATAAAATGAGAATTTCAAGATTTAAGCGGGGAATATGGTCATTTTAAGAAATGAGATTTCCATTCCTACTATTTCTATAAGAATGGAAACTATAGCAATCATTCTCAATTTTATGTGAGTGTAGCTATTTTAATTCTCATTCTATCTATCATTTAAATAAATAAACACATTATTCATGCACATTCCTTAAATTGCATTTTCATTCCTAATAAGCAAACACACCATTAAGAATCATAAAGTCCTTTTTTTGTATATATTATTAAGATTGGGTCATGAAATTTTTATTTTGTTACTATATTTTCTTATTATATATATATATATAGACTTTAAATTAATTTTTATTTTTTGAAAACATTCCATACAGGAGATACATTCTCTTCGCCACATCGGATCCCATTTTCATGAGTAGGGTTTGAATCTTAAACCTGTTATATTACTTCGAGTGATTATTGGTTGAGTCATTAAACAATACTTCCTCTGAAAATTATTTACAAATAGCAATTAAATGATCCATTGATTGTTTTGGGATACTCGTATGTCTTATCTAATAGAAATAAAAAATTAACTTGTATTTCAAACTACATTGTTGATGCTTAAAAATCGATAGTAGAGGCTTATTTGTTAAATTATGAAGTCTGAAGTTTTATTAATTTTAGCTCTTTTTTAAAAATTTACTTATTTGTTATTTTATTACTTATGTCTAATTTTATGACAATTACATTTGAACAAACAAAGTGAACTTTGGTAATTTTATCCAAATAAGAAAATATCTAAATGGAAAGTAAATACTATATTTAAATAATTTTCCTATTAAGTATACTTATTTCCTAAATCATAAAACGTAATATCTTTTTTGGTTTTAACTTATAAGAGTGTAAATATCAAATAACTATGTTTAATATTTTATTTTTTGATAAGAGTAATAATGGATATTTTAAATTTTTATCTCAAATGATGTATTCTTACTTAAGTAGTTGATAATTTATTACATAATATAAGTAAATTAATTATACTATCACACTAACTAATTGATAAATGCCATGTCATTTAGGATAAATTTATGAATAAAAGAACTTGAGGTGGATAGTACAACTTTTATAAAAAAAAAAAATTAAAATACCACTTATATTCTAATATTAAAACAATAAATATGTAATTCAAACATCTATATCCAATTATACTTAAATTTCAAACAAAAAAATGAACTCTAACCAACGGTCTAAATAAGTGGCCCAATCTAAAATAATTTTCCTTAATTGATCCTACACAGTATAAGTCTATGCGAGGCCTAAGCCTAAGCTACAAACCTACAAATGGTGCAGCCTCTTTAGCAAACCTAAACAAGAACCTTCCAGAAGATCCCTTCTCCTAAATTTTGAATTACCCTATTTGAAAATACAATCAAACTATGACATGAATATTAAATTTTCTTCCATTGTTATAGAATAAATTAATAGATAGAACAATTCAATAAAAATGAAATAAAGCTATGACCTGAGTTTCAAACTTTCTTCTTATGTTACAGTCGTATAATAAAATAGATAAGTAATCATGTTAAAATGGGTCTAGGTTAAGCTCAAAATGAGTGTTAAATTTTCATTTTTGTAGAATAACTAAAATCCAATAAATAATAAATTAGCATTAAAATAATCCAAGACCGAAGAAAAAATAATAATTCCCTTAATAATAGTTATTTTAAAAATAATTGAGGGATATTTTAGTAATTATAGTAAATAATAATATTTAAAACATTAGATCAAAAGAAGGGCTAATATCAAGACTGTGAAACACGAGACTAATAGTAATAACTGGCATTAGGCTTTGTTGGACCAATGTTTTAAGATTTTAAAAAAGAGTAATAATATAATTATAAATTTTTATATAAATTTTTTTTGTATAAATTAATATAATATGATTAAATTAATTGAATTATATATATTTTGATCTACAAAATTTATTTTAATTATTTTATATTTTTATTCAATCAATAAGTGAATACTATATCAGTTTATACAAAATAAATTTATACATGAATTTATAGTTATATCATCACTTTTTGAAAAACTAAATAACCTGTACATCTATTGTCTTTAAGTAAAAAAACTTTGGGTTTCTTAAATTTTAATGCTCAATGTGTGTAACATATACAGCAGTTGTTTAATTAAACATGGTCCTTCCATTTTTTCAGATAATTTTGATTTAGTTCCTATGGTTTCATATGAAGACTCACATGTCACTGGAACATGTGGCTTATATATGTGCTACATGCATCTCCCTTGTTTATGAGTGCTGCATTCACCCAGAGAATTAGTGGTTATACCAAAAAATGATCCTATCATCGGGGAGTCTCCAAGTTAGGAAACCCCCTCCTCTGAAACTAATGGTGATATCGAAGTCACTAATGCAATGTCCTTAAAAGCTCTGTATGCATGTAATTTTTCTGCATATTTGTGACACATAAATTCTGTTGTTTCTGTGACCTCCTGTTCATAATGTAAAAATTTCGGTTTCATTTTCTCTCCTGTACCCCATTCTTCCGTTGTACATATTGTGTGTGCATTGGTTTCGATGTCAGTGTGATCAAGAGACAAGAACTTTCATTTTTGAAGATGAATAATAGATATTTGTCACAGTAATTTGATGACTACAGTGATTCAACACACTGCTGTTGATATTGAAGTTCATTTTCACATCCAACAAATCAAACGGAACCATGGCTTGTCTCTCATGTCATGTCGAATATGAAAATTACATGATGGAACGTAATGGAAATGAAGCATGCTCTGCAAGTGAATATGTGTGATCATCATTTACCCAATGTCGGAAAATGATCGAGAAATCCATCATCGGATTGACAGATTAGACCTAAAGTTAGAACCAAGAAAAAGAGGATTATCAAAGAACAGTGATATGAAAGAAGGGAAACTGACATTTAGCACGATTATCAAAAACCACGAATGGTGGCACATAGTTAGAAAGCTCTCACGCTCACTCCAAAAAGATTGAAGGAAAGAATGACTAGCTTATAAAAATTCGTTGTATGACAGAGCTTCGGCTGTGGTGCTGAACCTATCAGGAAGAAGATACATTGTTTTTAACTCTTGTAAGCATGACCAGGCATGGAACCTGTTCATGACTGGGGACTGCAGAATCTTTTGAGGACTGTCCTGCTGGATATGGAAGTGAAAATGCAGGCTGTAGAATGATTAACAGTTTCCCAATGCTGGCATCCACACATTATAAACTATAGATTTGGTCCTACAACACTCTGGATTGTATAACACTATAACACCCTTGATTGTAAACATCCCCAATGTCACTATAACACTCTGGATTGCTGTAATTTGACACTATATTATAGTCATTGTATACGGCCAAATCTAAATTTTATAACATGCACACATTTGTAATGAAGGACTCAGAGAGTGAGAGTCCGAGAATTCCCAGCAAAGGTACTCAGGAGTGTCAGGATTTAAAACTGTTGTTTGTTCGGTATTTTCGTGTCCAGGGGCAAAAGGCTTTAAGATGCAAGTTCGCCACTATTCACAACAACTGCTAGAAGTAAATAACCTTATTCTAATAATGAAAAGAAAAAGTAAAATTCCTAACATATAGAAACTCGACCTCCTTGCATAAGCTTCTCAAACCACATTAAGATAGAATTATCCGACAATTGGAACAGTGGCAGAAGAGAGATAAGATGAAGAAATCTTGGAACATTATCATTTCGTTGGTAAAAAGAATGATATCCATATCTACAATAAACATTTGAATACATGCCGCTGGGACATACAACTCTTTAAAAGCTACATTATTTCCGAGGATTGAGTCAAATAAATGTACAAGAACCAGAAAAGATTTCAGTATCCTAAACATACCAAATTCTGTGCAAACTCCTGTTGTTCTGTCCTGATATTAGGATTCAGATTGCTACTCTAAATATAGGAACCAACAGGAATTTTTCTGTCATCCAATTAAAATTATCAGAACTGTGTGTCATTCGAAACCTGCACAAACAAGCAAGCATTTAATCACCCCTCTAAAAACAACAATTTCATAACGTGGCACTTTAACGTAAAGTTAATGCAGTCACCAATGTACACTCACAGGCTGGATTACTAGATTCATTCTCGTTTTTTCTGGAAGAATTGTAAGTTACAAGACCACTAACTTCCGAGGGTTGACAATTATCCTGCACTGCAGTTGGCTCTGCAAAACCTTCATTTGTTGCTCCGCACTGAAATTGGAAATAATGTAAGTTAGATTACATCAGGCAGACTAAAAGCAAAAGAAAAGTGGATTTTAAATAATCCAGGTCGTAGGTTTTCCTGATATCCATGTATTAGTGATATCAAGGAGTTACCGCTTGTGCAATTGACACTCCATTCCAGAAGAGGGTAATATCAAGAGTTATTGCTTGTGCAATTGACATTACATTCCAGATGAGGGAGACATTAGTTAGAGATTCTATCAGTTTCTCTGACAAAATGATTCACCATCCTTATTATTCTTCTTCCCCAATGAGCAAAAATACCTTCCTCACCTTTTTTGCTAGAAATTTTAAAAAATCAGACTAGACCGTCCACAATATGAGCTTTCAAATTTTTCCTTATTTCTTAGACCAAAACAGTTATGTGAAAGACATTCAAGAATCAAGGTCTAAAACTAACCACTGTTGCAGAACAATTTATGTGTACAATTGTGACTGCTTTGGTATAGCAGCTTAATTTTGAAAGCACAGCTGTATTGTTTGGTAAACAGCCACTTTTCCTTGGCAGCAAATATTTACCTACCACTCACCCCCCAACTTATTTTTGGCTGCTACTGGTTATATTCTGCAACAACTGTGAATTAAAGCCCAAACCACAGCACCTCAACCACAAGCACACTCTATGTAAATTCTCCCTCTAAGGATATATAAAAAATGTATCATGCCTATTGCTCTTATATAGCCAAAATAATGGTGCAAAAACTAGAATTGAAGAATACTCATCTTGTAAATGAAAATATAATAGTGAAATCTTGAATCCTTATCATAAGCATAGTTTTTATTGCCATAAACTCATCAATTTCTTCTGCAATGCAATATTTTGTATGGTGTGCCTGTAAAGCTAATTCTTTCCTGGTCAGTGGTGGGAAGGAAAAACAATAACCTGAGTAAGCGCACAAATCCATTTCTTTGGAAATTCAAACCCCATTTTCTTAAAGACTTCACTGAAAATGTGCTACATAATGAATTTACTAACCTGGCCAGATGCTTGATCCACCGGGCCCTTGGCACCAGTGTTTTGCATTACTTGGGAGTTGACGTTGTGCACCAGATCCTTTGAGGTTGAGCCTTTAGCTGCATCCGTATTATGCATTGAACCTACCATGCCAGAGTCATTCAGTCCCATTGCTGACTTCATTATAGGCCCTCCTGATAAAGGATTTACAGGTGCATGTGGCATTGAGATAGGATGTCCTTGAGCAGGAAGCCCAAGCAACGGGAAGTTAGATCCTGCCATCCCCTGCAAAGCCGAGGGCCCTGAAACTGATGTTCCTGGGAAATGTGCCCCACGCATAGTAGGCACCTGAACCATCGGATAACAAGAAGAGCCACCATTAATATCAGGCATACCCATTCCATACCCGACACCCATTCCCATTCCAATACCCATGGGGGGGAAATGAGCCATGTGAGCTGCATGCATGTGTTGCATTCCCGATGGATACATCATTGGTGGCATATAGAAACCAGGTCCCATTGACATAATCTGGACAAATTTGGCCAATGATACAATGCTGTCACTGGATTGTCCAAATTAAAAAATTTAAACAAGGAGAGAAAGGAAACTTCAGAGTTTACCTGCACTTGAAGTTGGAGTGTCTTCAGATATTCGATGGCCTCATCAAGCATAGAAGCTTTGTCCACCTATGCAAAATAGTGAAAGTCAGAAGAACTAACATATACAAAGCATGAAGTGTTTGGTGGTTCAGTTTTTCAATTTTGGTAGAGGCCAGCACAAGTTCAGATTATTATATTGATGAAAAAGATTTTAAAATTTAGAAAAGCTATCTAACATTAACCATAACCTTAAATAAAAAAATGCCAACCTTGTTGCAGTTTGGTATGAGTTCTTGTAATGCACGCATCTTTTCATTGATCCTGTCTCTCCGCCTCTGTTTGTGGCAAACCAAATAAGTACCCTTTTAGAGTTTATAATAGAGAACACACACATATAAGCTCATATGTTATTTTCCTAGAGCTAGTATCATATCTGAATGGTCTAGCTCACCCTTTCAGATAAATTATGCACTTCTGCAGCTCGGCTTCTCTTCGAGCCTGTACCTACTCGACCAGGAACCTGTTTTTTCACACCCACTGATTCTTCTTCAACATCCTGTTCCTGCACATAAAATGGATTGCAAGGTGATAGGGAAGAACGATATAAAATATGGGTCGAGAAGGAAAAACAAGCATCAAACTTAAACTTACTTCACTCGGACATTCAGAATCGTCAGGGTCGCAATGTTTTCTCTTCACATTATGAGGTAGATCATCTGAAGCTCTCTCTACACTATTGCCTGAGCAAACAGAAGAAGCAGCAACCACAGGCTCTACAGTCTTCTCACTTTCCACCACTCCTCTAGTTGCACTTTCAGCATGAACTTGACTAGGCTTTTTATCATTATTCAAGGCATCTTCCCGGCATACGGTCTCAGGTGGTTCAGAAACTGGTTGTTCAGAGGACTTGGCTTCCTCTGGTTTTATATCAACCTTGGATGTCACTGCAGCAGGTTGACAACTAGATTCCTTTCTTAAACAACCACTCGAGTCAATTAGTGGGGATTCAACTGGGCTACGGCTTGCAGCAGAACTCTTATCCTTACTTCCCATCCTTTCTAGCCTTGATAATCTAGCACCAGGCATCGATCCAATATTCTCAAGATTAGCTCTAACAAGAGCAACGGGTCGTGCAAAATGGGAAAAATTCATCACACCAGAGTTATTAGTGGACAACCTTTGATCTTGCTTCTGCAATTTTAAGCCAGAAAGACTTCCAGTGGCAGTTGGAATTGAACCCCGGAAAATAGCATTATCAGTTGAATTCTTCATAACTTTGCTAGTGCTATCAGAAACTCCTGATCTAAGATTCGGAAATGATGTCTGGCATTGCTGCGATGATGAAGTGTACAATGGATTGGTACTAGTTTTAGGTCTAGTAGCCTCAACAATTCCTACTGAAGAATCCTTGGAAGCATTCCCATGTTCTAGCCTCACATCATGATTACCAAACACAGTATTGAATTCCCTACCGAACTGATTACTGCTACTTCTCTTATCAAAAGATGCAAAATTATTCTGGCTGGAGAGCTCATTTCCAGTGACTCCAGATAACTCGTGCAAGAAATCGGAACAGTAATCCTGTTGTAAAGATTCATCAACCGCATAATTCAACCATGGTACGATGTCATCATCTTGATTCAAACCAATTTGGCAGGATGGATCCGACATTTGAATCCCATTCAACATAGCATCCACTGTTTCAAACTTTCCTATCTTTGCACTGGTGCCACTTCCTAAATCTTTATCTCTATTCTTTGGAGAGTGAGATGGTAAACAATATGATGGTAAGCTATTAGCAGTTGGACTCTTTTTGGCTTTACTAGACTGACCTTGCTTCAAAATCTGACCATTTTCCCATACAAGTTCAACAAGATCATTCTCAGGCCTGCACAATTATGCCCCATACAAGAAAAGATGATCAAATCAAAACAATGATTCAACAGCTAAAACAGAAAGAGCTAAAATTTAGAAGATTGTGAACAGAAAATGAAATAGAACTTACTCAAAGGACAAATCAGTTGAAGATGAAGGGTTTTTCTGCTTGGCTGAATCAAGCTTCTCTTTAGTCATTTGATATAGCTCAAACAAAGGCATGATTGATGATTTGGAAACAGCTGCTTGCTTCTCAAAAATTCCTCAAAAACATCAACTTAACCATTATTTGTACTTACCACGCACACTATGACACCACTCTTAATTCTATATGCAGAATTCGATGAACCCAAAAATAAAGAAGCCAGCCAACGACAAGCTTTCAAAACAAATAAGGCACAACAATAAAAAGCCTCACTATAAGACAATCTCAGTAAAATTTGCTTTTACAGTTAGAATTTTCACATGATAGAAACTTTTCTTTTCTTTCAGTACAAAAGTCTTAATCACCTATCAGTACCCATCGCTAAACATACTTTATTAAAATATTAAGTTATAATACTAATATAAAGTATCAGTCAAACCAGTTCTTTAATGACTCTCAAAGATCCGCATTAAGCTCCTTCAATGATCTTTTCAACTTCTCCAATCATTATATCAAAACCCCAGAAAATCCCAGATCAGATTATCAATATTAAACAAATAAACGCTAATCCCTTTAATTAAACTACGGAAGAATTAAAAATTATCTCCGTGCGCTTAAGAACAAGAGCTTAAAATCATCACTACCCTCTAACCAAAAACTAAAAGTTAACACAAAAATGAACCAAATGGAATGAAGTACTGAGCAAAAGTGAGCGAGTGACTGAGGGAGAGTTCCTCGAAGGAAGTCAAAGAACACGAATCCAAATGCAGTGCATGAAAATGTCAAAACATAGTTGCATAAAAACTAAAAAAGGCTATCAGAAACGTAATCTTTTGGAGTGAGTGAGTGAGTACTTGAGCCCGAAGAAAGAGAACTCAAGTTTTGATGAAAACGAAAGCAGAGAGGCAAGTGGACAGAGTCTCAGAAGCCGGCGAAAGCCTCGCAGAGAGTTGCGGCCTGCAGGGGACCAAAGACATATACAGAACAAAACCAAACGAGAAGTTACTATTAACTCTTGGATCTTAGCAATTTTTTTTTTTTTTTTTTTGCGTATTTTTGGTTGCTTTGATCATTTATTAAACATGCTTTTTTATGGAATGGCTATAATATAAGATGATGTAGTTCTAATATCTAGGTTACACCTCAAATCCTTGCCGCTTTCTTACTTTATGAGGTATATTTATAGAATAAAATTTTGTGACATTATTAAGATTTCTCTTAGATACTGTTGTAAGGTACTTTCTATTAATTTAAATTTTTTAGATCAAATAATTAGTCTTAACATGATATGGAAGTTAAGTTCTCACATTCGAATTTCTATGACTTTGTGTGTACTCTTTCAATAATTTTTTTAAAAAAATTTTCAAGCTTGTTTTCGAATCCTTATTTTACTGGTCTATCTAGGAGCTTTTGTCTCAAATATAATTCATGTGTCATGTCAGAAGATTGCTAAAACTTATCTTAAACATTATTACTTAATAGTTGAATTAAGATTTGATGCTGAACTTAATTTTTATTGAGTTTCCTTATAATTACCATAAACTTAAACTTTACCCAAGTTTCATGTGGCAGGATTGCTCCCTTTGGCTTGATTAATCATCTTCTATATACTATTGACAAAAAGTTATTTTTTATGATTACTAATATATAGTTAGAGGTCCGTTATAATCCGAATTGAATTATTTCTTTCATTTAGTTCTTTCCTAGCTTATTTAACTTAGACCTCTAAACTTTTAGTGGATCATGTTTATACTCAAATTTCAATAAAATTTATTCGAAGATAGGGTGCTCATCACAGCTCAAATCTTCAATCTCATACAACAAAAAAAAAAAAAAAAAATCAACCATTATGCTTGCCTCACCTGAACATAAAAGAAATGAAAAGTTCAATCCGATGTATCTAAAGATTAAAAAAAATGATAATAAATTTACAAAATATTTGTACAAAGTAACATGTACAAATTATTGGTTAGAAGAGAGAATAACAATTATTGAACTTAATGAAAAATAATAATGTGGGCTCAATGATGCTTTTATTCAATCAACATAATAACATTAAATCAATTTGAATGAATAAATTATAGATATTATGAATAAATTATAGATATTCTAGTACTAACTTTAAAAAGATTTAATTTATGTTTACATAGATGTATGTAATTCCATACTCAATCGTGTCTTTGGGTTGCTTTTTTAAGATCCATTGATTATTGGTTGGTAAAAATGATAATAATAAAATGATAAAGATCTTACATTTAAGCTATACATAATTAATAGAAAATGATTAAGTGAACATTAAAATTTATTATACGATGAACATATATACAAATTATAAAATTTGTATAACTATCATGAATAATATTATAATTATAAATTAGTCAAATAAGGTTATATAATACTGTCTTTCACTATAAAATGAGCATTATAGTCATTAAATCATTACTTAGTTAAGTAATATTGAACGTAAGCCGTAAAATTCTTCAAAGACAAATAAAAGCAAGATAAGTACATGCTTCATTTCATGCATGGAATAGGGGTTGCCTACTTATTGCTAATATGTGGGCCAATGAAGAGATTTAATGATTCTAATCCAATGGTCAGCAGCAATCCAAATACCTTGATTGTCAAACTGCAAAGCTGGACCACAAAAATTTACCCAATGGTGGGGTTTGGTTAGGCTTTTTCTCTCCATTCATTGATCAGGTAGGTCTAAGGTCTAGTGTCCCCATTCCATGTATTGGAATGGAACTTGTTATCCTTTGATAATATATTTTTTATTTTACCAAATGTTATCCTTTGAACTTGCCTATTGAACATTTGATTTTCTAGTTGTGGACTTTAAGGAACACAATAATATCGAATCTAAATCAGATGATATATTGGGAGGTTGAAATGTTCCTTCTTTCTTCTACTTTTACTATAATCTTAAGGTTTGAAAAAAAAAAATCATTGATTTTTAAGGATTGATAACGTCATTGACGCCCTTATGATGATGCTTTTGGTTAAAAATTTTCTTCTTCCTCTTCATTTAGGGAGAGACTGATATTTGCAGCGCCATAATTTAAATAATAATAATAATAATAATAATAATAATGTCATTCTGTTTTATCAATCTAGGTTGTGGCCACCCATACCATCTTTCGGGTAATAAAACGAACTTTTTTTTTCTTATTTAAGTCTTCGTGAAGGTAAATTATGAAATTTTTTTGTGTGGGGACGATTCCATTTTTTTTTTTTTTACCTGAATTTATGAATTTTTATCTATATATATGATAGCCTTTTTGAAATTGTGTGACTGTAAAGAACTTTCGGTAAACCTTCTCGGTTATGGTGACCAGAAAGTCATCAAATGATTAGACTCCTTTGTGATTGCGTTTGTTTAGTTTAATCACGAATAGATAAGTTTTCAATTATTAATTGAATCCATTGGCACCACACACACACCCGCGCGCGCGCGCGCTGTAAGTGGCTCCCTTGATTAAAGGCATGTAAAATATCTTTTGTATCCTTTTGATTTGAGGTAAGTTCGAAAAAAAAGTATCAAGGTCCTAATTGTCTTTGCATGATTGAACTTTATCAATTAACGGAACAAAATAGTGAAGATTGAAGAGACACCAAATATCACTAACATTACATATATTCAAGCAAATGTAGGACCCATTAATGCAAACAGAAAATACTGTGAAAAATAATATAAAAACAAAGAATTAGGGAATCAAAACATAGCTGATTGTATTTAGGTAACTTTGATCATGTTTTAAATTGGTAGTTTTCATCATATTTTATCAACAAGAACAATAATAATAATAATAATAATAATCACATGTCATTTTCTTGAAGATCACTATATATAAATTGAGATCAATAAAAGATTCAAATCATATATAGCTAAGAGGAGATATCTAAAGTAGAGAGAGGTACCATTTATTTAATATAGATGTTATGTAAATTTGCATAAAGACAATTCATTCAAGGTTAAACTAACCAGAGCCAATGTTTACAAAGTTATAAGCAAAGGGGTTTGTCTGCGCTTTTATAAAAGTGAATAAATTAAAGTTGATGTAAAGTGTTGAGAGTCATCCTTGATTCTTTGCTTCACCTGAGGTGATCAAACACAAACTAATTGTCAAATCGTATATTAAACAATCAAAAAATTCAAAAGAAGGAAAAAAAAATTTTTTTTTTATGGAAGATGTGTTAACTGGAAATACTATATCAAATGACGAAAGAGACATTTGGATTTTTAAGATTTGTTCTAATAAACCGTTAGACTTTTAATATTATATAAGTGATACTTTTCATTGATTTCTTCTATCTAAAATGGGATAAGAACATTAACATATTAGATCTGGTTGCGTGAGCGTGGATTATTAAAATATCATAATCATATGTTGGAAAGGAAATAAAGCAATAATTAGTTATATTGACTTGATTTCTACCCCCTTTTTTTCACCAATTTAAATTGTTTAAATCGAATGCAAGTTTGATTTGAAGACAACCCCTGGCACTTGAAGGCATTAGTGTAGTTTTTTGAAACATAAATCCCACCGTACTATTTCAGGGGCAATACACTAGATCAACGTATTTTAAAGGTTAATCTACATCTCCTACTTAAAATGATAACATTCTATTTATTTCTTCTTTAAAATGATAATTTTTAATTTACTTTCTAAGAATATGAAAATATTAATTTACTCTCATTTACTATTTAGAAGATTAAAAAAATCAATGCGCCCTCATTTTCCTTAATTTTTTGAACAAAAATAAGAATAAATTAATATTTTTCTTAATTTTTTAAACAAAAATAAGATTAAATTAATATTTCCAAAATATTAATAGGAAATATTAATATTTTGTGTGGTGGTGGAGAAGAAATTACCCTCAATGTAAGGATCTCAAGAGGAAAGAAAAGAACCACGAGTCTGTAGTACGTGTCATCATGATGTGGACCAAGAAGAGGAAGCATGAAAACGTGGGCACTGTCCACGTGGACCGTTGCAGATCCAGTAAGGGATTTAGACACATCCGAATGCATTCACCCTTCTCTCTCTCTCTCTTCGCTGCATGAACTGTTGTTTTCATTCAGATTGTCTTTACTCACTCACTCTCATCTGCAGCACGTTGCTGTCGATCTGCTCTATGGGAGGATCAAATTTTTAGGTCCTTAATGGCTTAAACTGACCTCTCATTCCATTTGTTTGAAATTCGGTGATATAGGTGCGTGAATTTCACGTGCATGTCTTCTTTTCACGTGACGCTTTATTTTAATTTCTCTCCATGATCTTCATAACTTCATCATCTTCTCCATCATCAACTCCCACATATCAATAGTATCAACCTCTCTATTAATACTTTAGCTTAAAGTTACATACGTTAGGATTTGTAGTGTTAACATCTTATGCTATAATATCTCTAGTCTTCGTTATATTGATTAATTCCCAGATCATAAAAATTAAGATTAATTTTGACAGGTTATATGTATAATATCTTTATATTGAACATAAGAGAATGGTGTTCCAATTCCTCTCACATGGTGTAGAATTGCTCGGGTTATCGTTGCATCAAATACATACAAAAATAAATAAATAAATAAATAAGTATACCTTCCTATTAGCAACACTATACGGCACATTGGCTAAGGATAAATTTTAGAGGTCTAAACAACTCTTAACTCAGAAGCTAACTTTAAATCATAAGTTAGGTCTACGTGACTTTTATAAATTTTTCCACTCAACAAAATGCAAAGGATTCTTTTTTCTGAATCTTGTCAGTCTCTTGTTATCAATAATATATCTTCCGAACTTTTTGCTCAGGGATTTGATTCAAAAGTGTGCTTTTTGATGCAATGAGATGCAGTCAGACTTTTATCTCTCTTTGCAAGTTTTCGACATCAAAAGTCTTCTTAACTTGCTGAATTATAATGAGTAAGCATTTTTAAGAACTTGAAGAGACGTTAAAACCCTAACAAATTAAACTTTTAAGCATGGTGAAAGTAGCAGAGAGACATAAAAGGCGATACTAAATTATAAAGAAAACAAACAGTGTCTGCTTCAAAGATGTGCGAAGAAACAGAAAAGATAATGTAAACAAGTGAAGGGGTGACCCTTTAGCAGTGAATTGATCATAAAATTATAAACAAATAAATTATATATCATGTAAATGCCATATTGGCTGCGCTAGCACTAGCAGAAGAAACATTTAAAAATTTGGACCATGAATCATGTTTCCGTTTTCTCAGTAGTGCTGAATAACCTGTGCAGGCCATTGTCTCTCTGCTGCTCTGCAATCTGCGCACATGATCACTTGACCCATCTAACATGCACAGGCAATTTTTTTTATTCACTATAAAATCTTAATTTGCTGTGTAATAAAGAAAGAGCAGAAAGCAGCACAGGCCTGAGATAATGACTAAACTGCATGCAGATGCAAGTTGCTTTTTAATTATTTAATCATTTTTTATGTCTTTTAGTTATTAATTAATTGATTTATTATATGCTAATAATATGTGTATTGTCTCTGTTGCGTACCATGTAATTATATTAACTGAAGTTGTACTTTAAACTAAATTTATATTACGGCATGGTTTTTCATTAGATTATATGCTGATAAGATAATCATTTTTATAACTTTGACTAAACAATTATAATAATATATATCTAAAAATGTTAAAAAAAACTTCGAAATTCCTCTTTAATTGTGCTTTATTACATACACAAAGATTAAATATCAAGAATTATGCGCGTGCAACATATTAGGGCAAATGTATGCATATCAGAGAGAGAAAATACTGTCGGGCATGCATATATATTGCCACAGCTGTCAGGTTATGATATTGTAGATTTCGAATTTAATATGGTTGCATTTTATAAAATTTAATATATTTTGGGTTGCTTATGCTTTATATCACAACTTGATCTTTTTTTTTTTGGGTCAAGCATGGTGGCTAATTATGTGATAAAAAATTTAGAGGTAGTAAAATGGGTTTTTAGGTTGTGATTGCATTATATCAAATTCAGGTTAACTCAAACACAACCTATTTAATAATTATGTCGAGAAAATTAAAACATGAATTCGATATGAAAGATAAATGTGTGACATAAATCGACTCATTTAATCATAAGGTAACAGTGCAACCTAGGAAAGAAGCACAAAAAATTTATTATATAATCCTCCATTCCTGGTACTCCTTCAATTTATTATATAAGAAGCACAAAAAATTCCATACATAAAGTAGCTAGAGATAAATTATCTATATATTAATTTGATTACCAAAAAAAAATGAAAAATGAAAAAGGATTATATACAAGAGCTTTGCCCATTATGTTACAGCTAGCTAGCTGAAGCTGAGGATTGTGGACAGCTCAGAATGACAGATCCTGAAAGACTGTTCATATATAAATAACAGTGGAAATGGAAAGTTGTGCTAACACGTCACCTGGATGTGAGAACTCGTTAGCAGCAAAATTGTTTCAACAGGTTATATACATGGAGTAATAAATTTAATCAGAAACTGAAACAATATACAGATATTTCTGAAGAATGTTAATGCGAGGACAGTAAGAATTTTTGGTGCTGAGTGTTGTTAATGGGTGGTTCTTGGCAGGTTTTTGGCCATACTCAGCCAGCTTATTATAAATGGTTTTTGGTGGTTTCATATTGCTGCTGCTGCAATAATATTAATACCCTGAATGACTGCAATTATTGAATTTTGTTGCTCATCATTGAGAATACTGGAGACACAGCGTGCTTAGGATTTTTATTTTTTTGTTTTATTGTTTATCGTTCGATCTGTTCGATCTCTAGCTACTATGTAATGTTATAATAGTCAATATTGTTGGGAAAATATGCTCTTTAAAAGCATATATGTTTATTTAATTGTAATAAATATTTTTTCTGATTAATAAAATAATTGAGGTATTTTATTCAGATATCTTATTTGCATTAATTTTTGGAGTAACGTCTATTTAATCATATTATATATATTTATATGATCACTATGTGGATTCATAGAAGACATAAATACAAGTTATCTTATGATTTAATAAATTAAGTTTGTAGTTGATAAATAAAGTTGGGCACTTTATTTAGGTATAAACTGTAATAAATTCATTGAATGATTTGTCTTAATCATATATGAATTTATTGATGTAGTACGACTACATTGAACAAGATCACATATAAGATTTAATTAGCTTTATATAATTGTCAAACTTATTAAATCTCATAGGCATTGATTTTACTGTAATCTTAATTTTGAGTTAATTGTAATTTCATGATTGTGGTTGTCATTCCATTTGAGTTACCAATAAGCACGACACATACTTGTAGTCAAGATTACCCAGTATTTTGGTGCGAGCAATTATAAGTATTGAAGTTATAGATTAACAATATGGAATTTGTACAACACATCTCTTGATAGGTTTCGGTACTTAATCATAAAATTCTCTGGCCAGAGTGGATCGACATATTTAATATGTTGAAAATGATCATTAGAGAAAACCAGTAAGTATCAAGGAATAAGATATTATTAAATTGATTGGACAGTTGAAATATCAATTTAATTAACGATGTGGTGCAAATGATTGTGCAGTAAAGAGATTAATGTGGCTTGGGACGAATTATTATTCGAGCATACAATTATGGAGGTCAGTTCCAATCTTATAGTGAAATAGAATTGGAATTAAATAATTAAGCTAGTTTAATTACATGCTTAATTATTGTAGCCACTATTGCATGTTCCCAAATGATCCCCGGGTTAGCTTATTTAATTGACTGAACCACTGCTGGATTCAAAAATAATAAAACTGGCATATTAGGTAATAAACCTAAATATAATATTTGTTAAGGCCCTATGTATTATATTTAAGTATAAATGGGGTCTTGTGATATTTTATAAGGTGGCTCTAAAGTTGTTATACCTTATCTCCACTTTTACGTAAGTGGGAAGGAAAAATATTAAATATAATATATTTAATATTTTGAATTATTATATAATAAGGATAACACAAATTAGAGTTTTAACTAAGGGTAATATTATATATAAGTGTTTTTTTCTCTTTAAAAAAAAGGGAGAGACGTCTTTTGAGAAAAAATACTGGAAACAAGAAGCCAGGGATTTTTTAGAGTGGTGAAACGAACGTCCACACGTTCAGTGCAGATCAAACTTAAGTCATAACCTGGAAGATCGTTGGGTGGCGGATTTATTGTCTGGTGTCGTTCATCTTATCAGATTATCAAGGTATGATTTTCTAGATTACGAATTTCTTATATATTATATGAGATCAGTCTTAAAAATAATTTTTATGAGAAAAATTATGATTTTTCACCAACAAATATCATGTATGTAATTCATACATACATGGGTACCTTGTAATATGAATTTGAACTTTTAACATTGAATGTTTTCATTAAAATAAAATGTTAAAATTTACGTAATTAATCATATTATGTCATATCAGTCTATATATATAACTAGTTTGTGATTCCATGATTGAACTTAAAATACGATTAATTGGAAATTAATTTATTTATGATAACATCATTACTCTTATATGATATATGTTATAACTAAAGTAGCTCGATAACAAAGGATGTTACAAGTTTAATATCTTTGGGTGTAGTTCATGATTAGCATAGTAACATCGCTTGGTCATACCTATTTGTTAACCAAGAGAAGCAATTTCAGAGGAAATTAAATAGAATCTCATCCACGTGCAGGAGGAATTCGGATCCGATGCTCATGTTTTTTGTGCTAGTCTTTTCATAGTCGTTTCCCACACGTTCATTTATAAAATATAGTGTTATGATCTAATTAACTATATTTCTTATTTAATAATTATCAATTACAAATTGGTAAAAATTTAGTATGAAAAGTTAAAAAATCAAAGTAGCACTAAATTCTTAAATTGCTAGAACGTTAGAATTCTCAAGAATGTTAGAAGATCATCTCAATCAAAACAATGAAAAGCAATTGTGTGAGCCAAAAATCAATATCGTTATGAGTACATATATGGCAAGTACTATTGTCATTATAATATATATCTATATAACGCAAGTTCATGGCCATATGGAATGAAAGTATACCCAAATTATGTTGATTGATCATGTTACTTTTATATCATTTATAATCTTGCATAAATCGGATTTGAGCCACATCGAGTAATAAGAGTTGAATTTATCTTTTTTCTAAAGTCCTCAATAGAGTCATACTCTGATATTAAAAGTTATATAAAAAAATCTTTAAAAATTTAAAAGAGATAACCATATGAGGAGAGAAGATCTTCATATGCGCAATATCAAGATCATGTATAGAATTATTAGAATTTGAATGTATTGACAAAGGCATATAATTGGAAGTTGCCCAGAATAAATAACATTACCTAATTTTTTTCTTTTATTATATATGTATGTATGGATGGATGTATGGATGAGTGTGGATGTGGGTGCGTGTGCATGTATAATTCATTCTCTCATGTTGGTGTCCCCCCCCCCTTTCCGCTCTTTCATGTAGACACTATATTAAATCATGTGATTTAATAGTATTAATGCATACATACTATTAAATTATATGTTTTATAGTGTATTTGAAATTAATTTTATTAAACTACATGATTCATCAATGTGTCCGCATAAAAAAAAAATGAGAATACCTATACCTAAAAATGATTATATATATATATATATATATGAGATCTGTTTAGTTTATTATTTCATATTTGTATGAAATATAGAGGGAGTTTGAAAGAAATTCTTGATCCGAAGAGATCACAAGGTTGATGAAAGCTAGGTGCATGCAACTTGGCCACATGAAGTTGTGAGGGTTTCAAAGATCGAGCATCAAATCTTGCATAATTTGGTCATGCAATTTTGTTTGCATCTATTTGTTAACTGCGGATAACTTAATATAGCCAAACACATAAAATTGCGATTGCTTCTATGACGAACGAAGCGAAAGGCATTAGATCGAATGTGAACACATAAAATATGTATGGTAAATGAATAGGGATTAAAAAAAAAAAACACAATAAATTTTTTGAAGATCAGCGGTGTTTGATCTGTTTTCAAGCTGGCAACAACACTGAATCTTGAATAATATAAAGTTGAAGAAGTGATATTTTGAGTTTTGATAGAGACGGGTGCAACAATTGTATTTAAGATAAATCTAATGACTATGGATAGGTGAAATATTGACTGAGCTTTGAAATAAATGCTCATCGATGGACCGAAGGACAAGAGCCCAAAAGCGTACTAAGAAATTAAAGCAATGATGAAAGAGTCTGCACATTTGACCTCAAGACGTTGACTCTCAAACCATGTTGAAGGGGCACCTTGACCCAAAAACCAACGCTAGCGAACGTACGGACGGCCTTGTTCAACAACAAATATAAAACAGTAGTTAACAATGACACAATTTTGTTAAAAACTATTAATTCTTTATTTTTTTTCTCCTAAAGTCTCTTCCTCTATTTCTTAATTTCTAATTGACGATGCTTAAATCATTTCTATGAATTAAGTGTGCTTCCAATATCATTTATTTCTTATGAATTTAATTTTAATCAATAAAATTCTCTCATGCCGTCAAAATTACCCTTAAAAAAAAATTTATTTTGTTTATCCTAAGTTCAATTTGTAAGTTCAAAGAAATTGTTAATCAAATAATAATGAAAAAGTCAAAAATATATTTTATAGAAATAATTTAAATAATTAAACACATTATTCATATTCTCATTTCTGTTAATGAATAGAAAGATTAGTTTACAAAATGACACTAAACGCACTTTTATATATCTTCTCTAGCAAAGGATTGCCCAGCCCACAAAAACAAAAAAAAAAATTATGTAAATTAATAAGTAATTATTATAACATTTTCTTGAAGCTTGATCTTATTTTCTGTGAAACTTGATGAGCCCCCACTCAGTTGAATTGTTGTCTCCACCATTGACAATAATAGACATTTTAAGTTTTATTCCAAAACATGATGTCTATTTATTATTCCTTAAATGGATGACCGATTTTTACTTTGACATGTTTCAAGCAAACGGCTGCACAGCATGATCATCGACACACTAAATGTTTTTAGAGAGAAATTTCAGACTAAAACTTAGGTGGCTAGCATTATTTTTTTATTATTATAGTGAAAACATCAGTCATTAGTGAAGGAACTGGGAAGCTAGATCTTACATTTTGGGCTGAGAAGAATCTTAATTATAGGCCAATCCGAGATAAAGTTGGGCCAATATCTGTGAATCTCTGTCCAAGGACATCTCATTCCGCACGAGACATGGATAGAGATAGACTTTTGAACTTGATTGGTTGAATCCATCAGTGAGGATACAATAGGATTCTCTTGACAAGTAGTGGGGCGATGCATCATCAATGTGCATGATATAAAAGTCAATCAAGATGTCCTTTCACTCAAGACTTTAAGAAAAAGAAAATTTTAAAGGAGTGACACTTGGACATATCTTATGCCATAAGCTAACTCGAATGAAGAAACCTTACCTACCAAAAACTAAAAATGAACGGACAAGATTGAACCAACTTTATTAAAGTTTTGATGTTCGGTAACCAGAGTCGTCAACTAGGGTTTCAAAGAATCATGCATCAAACTCCGAGGCACTATATATTCTAACGTAGCGAAAAAGAGTTGGAGCATTACAAAGAGCTTAAAATTGGGTAGCCGCCGATGGGGAGTAATGGAGAGGGAGTTGAAGGATATTGGGAAGGTTTTGGTATGGGTGAGTAGGGAAGATAATTTAACTAAGTAATAATAAAATTAAGTAATTTTATTATTACGATTTGCTTAAGGAATTTGTATATCTTCCCTACTCCACCCATGCCATAGGTTTCCCATTATTCCTCCCTCTCCTTAATTATCTCACCTCTATTCCAAGAAGTATACTCTATATGGGTTGATTAATTTCTTCACTTATAATTTTATTGCCTTTGTGTTTAATTACTTGTTTATATTGGGTTATTTTATGCTAATTACGTATTTGTCTATTTGTTAATAAGGAAACATGCTTGCTAAATAAGTTTTCACACACACACACACACTAATATTTCATATATTGACAAATTATTTTTCTCTCACATCCATATTGTGCACACATTTTTTTTTCTTTTTAACTGTTTACCGCGTAATTTTGATTGTACCTCTGTGTGTTTGTATGTGTATGGGATTGCCAATGTTGTAGCCTTGCAGGTTTTCAGGTTTTGCGGTTTTGCGGTTTTGCTCGCTGGTTCGCTCCTCACAAGAAAACATAAACGAACCAAGCCTTTAGCTACTAATTGGAATTTAAAGCAGAGAGTTCAGATTTCTGGGTCCTTTTCCTGATAACCCTCACGAAACGGTTATAAATTTTTGTAGTTAAATAAATTTATGAGAGAGTGAGTTTTGCCAACGGGCTCATGGTCCATTAGTAATATCCAAGTTCTCACTTGAAAGTAATAGTTCGAAAGTCCTTTTAATTTATTGGTTTCATATTCTCCTCTCAATTTAATTAGATAAGGAGTTGATATCTACCGCACTAGTGCGGGTGCAATAAATTTTTTTCAATGTTGTAAGGATAAGAGTTTTGAGTTGTACAGTAATAGGCTTGATTGTAATGTACAAATGAAAACTGAAAAAAAAAAAAAAAAAAGAAAAAAACAAAAGAAAGGAAGAGAGGGTTTTGACATGTTGAATCAGTTTCAATCATCTTTATATGGTTAGGCAGGTTCATGAGCTTTGTTATGTACAGAAACTGGCTTGATTCACATAAACAGAAATCAAATCAATAAATACATAATCTATAATTTTTTGCACTGCGACAAAATCTGACAATGTCGGAACCATTAAAAGAAAAGCCAGGACAGACGTTACAAACTCAGGGGGAAAAAGATTCAATAAAAGTGGAGAAAGAAAAAGCTGGCAAAGAATCAGAAGATATGCATTGGTCACGTCTGCCATTGATTGGCCCAGCACCCTCCAAAGCGGAAAATCTTTAATGTGAAAGGCAACATGTGTGTGCGCGTGTGTGTAGAAAACAGATGCTTATCAAGTGCTGACATCATGCTGAAATAAAATAAGGTAAACACCCATCTAATCCGCCATAATTGTACAGGTGAAGCAGTTTTATAACAATATAATGATCAGGGAACGTAGTTCGAACTTCAACTATCCTGTGTCTTCTCAAAAATATAAATTTTATTTTTGCCTACATTCTCCACTACGAATTGCCTAACATACAGTTCCATCACTATTTATACGTGTGAGCGTAACGTATAAAAATTTAAAAATTACTTAATATATAATTTTATTACTATTTATGTGTATAGACATAACATACAGAAGTTGTATATTTGTGGGTTCCTCTCCACTAAGGCCAAAAGCCTCAAATTGAAGACTGAACAAGTCCTCGGAAAAGCAGCTTCATAGTATCACGATTCCACTTTATTTTATTGGATTGCAAAGTGGCAGCTTACCAAAAATGTACTCTGATATGGAGGATACAATCAGCGTTAGTTAATTGTTTCAAAGTTAATTAAAGCACCTAATTACTTAATTAATTTACCTGCTTGTTGAAAGGCGATGGTTTGGGTAAAAATCAATAGAATTTTGCTCCGTATCAATTGGAAGTTGCAGCCACAGCTTTTGGTCATACATATTTTTCTTAAGATTTTCTTTGCATTTTTCAATTTGACAATATGTTACATGTTAGTTTTTTAAATGAGAGATTGTTAGTTTTTTCGCTTATTAAAATTAATAGATACTGACTTATTCTCTTATTATTTTTGTATTATCCAAAAACCTCCTTATCATAAAAAATTTTAACGAAAAGGGAGATAAATTAGTCCATAGCTTATCTTATGAATATATTTATGTGTGTGTGTGTTTGAGAAATATGTTTAAAAAATAATAAAAAATAAAAAATTATTATTAATTTTAAATATATATTTCTTATTTTTGGTACTTAAAGTTTTTACTTTAATTTGATTAATTTAATTTAATTGATCTTTTATTAATTTTTAAAGTAATATGTTTAGAAATAATAAAAAATATCTTATTATTAATTTTTAAATATACATTTCTTATTTTTGTTACTTAAATCTTTTCCTTTAATTTGATTTCTTTAATTTATATTAAAAAAAATCAATAAAAGTCAGAATCACAAAGGATGCAAGCACCCTTCTTTTCCTTCCAAATCGGGAAACTCAATTTATTTCTTTCTTGGGAAATTGTGATCGACCCCGACTAGATGACCTGGGCCTGCAGAAGGACAGCCTTTCTGACGCCTGGCCTGTAAGCTTGCCCCCTTAAAAACCCATTACTTAATAAGGACTCGTTCGTTACGTGGGAATACTTTTGAGGAACTCGTCGAGGCCTATTTATATTCCAGCCTCCGAGGCTGTTTTTTTTTTTTTTTTATCCCCTCCGCCCATGGGAGAGAGTGATTTTTCTAAACCCTTAGCTGCTGGCTAAAGGTTTGCTACACAGCAGGCGGCCCCAATCGCCCTACTTTCTCTTTTCTTTCCTAGCCCCACAGATAGCCATCAACCTTTTCTTGCGTTTGCAGAAGTTGCTGCCCTGGTATCCACTTCGTATTCTTATCCTAATTTCTTCGATTCGTCTCCCGCTGGAGAGGAGAGGACTAAGCACTGGTGAAGTGATCCTTTTTAAGAACATGCATGGAAACAGCCCTATTTTGTTTGAGATTTTCCATTTCTGCGTGGTTAATGTCCATAAATCTCATGCGAGATACCCAAGGATTCATAGTGAACTGACAAAAGTCAAGGTCCCGAAAGGATCACTGATGAAATACCACATCTAGAAGCCTGCTGATCGAGCTGGGCGGGGAGGCGATACTTGTTATCAGGTCAGAGAGACGTGCAGGTTCATTCACAGGAACAAGGGCTGCTGCTGGCGGTGTTTCAAGCTTCTGCCAGTCACTTTCTTATAATCTAATTTTTTTTTCCCGCTTTAATTCCAAGTGCTTGTCGAATTCTTTAATTGACACGAACTGCTTGTTTGTCCCTCGTTCATAAAAAAACTGTTATTGAGAAACATTTACGGTCAGTTACGTGTCCCCATATGCGTCTGAAACATATTTTCGTTGCTTTTGGAACTATTAATTGAAAAGGAAAATCACTAAAAAAATATTATGATGATGTGTTGACAATAGAAATATATCCATAAATGATGGATGTCATAATAACCAGATTAGACGACTGATTACATATTTGTCAAATCGAATCTCACAATACATGTAAAGGGAGATATTTAGTATCAACATGGATCCTTTTTTTTTTTTTTTTCAAATACATCAGCGAAAATGATTGAAAGAAACCACTTATAATTTAATGAACCTATGTCCGAACTCGCACAAGTGTGCGCAAAAGCATATGTACACACTCGCACTAAATGATAGATGTTAAAATCAAATGATGAAAGGAAATCTGGTCAATTTTATCAACATATTTGATATGGAACCCCTCTTGTTATAACTTAACATTTGTCATTTGATATTGGCTGTTTCCCTCTGCTCGAACATCCGCCCATTACGTGATCCGATTTTCCTGCCATACAGCCACTGTCAAAGGCACGGAGTTGATGATTTGAAGCGCATTACATTGAGCTGAGCTGTAACATTCTACTATTTTGGTCTTCTGCAAAATGCAAAGAAAATATTTAAGGACGAAGAAAACTGAGAAATCAAGGTGGGAATAAAAGCGAAGAAAATAAATATTTTATATTTTAGTTGTTTGGCCTTTGGCACCTCTCTTTTGTCTTGTACTCTTAACTTTTTTTTTCCTTTTTCTGTTGATAATAAATTTATCTAACAGGTTACTCTTCCAGAACGGTTTTTGAAAAAAAAGAAAAAGAAAACAAATAATGAAATTTCAAAAGGCGTTGGAAATCCTTAGTCTCCTAATGAAATTTCAACCTACATTTTTTCTTAGTACAGGGATTATATTCTTGAAAAAATTGATTATAAAAACATCATATATGGAGCTACAGTTGTTGGAAGAGGCTGTAATGCACAAATATACTTTAATTAGTTTTCGTACGTGAAGATAAAGAAGTTCACAATAATAAACTAATTACCAGGAGATGAATCGAGAATAAGAAGGAAATTTGCATCAAGAGTTATTTCAACGTTCAATAAGTTAAAAGAGGATGTAAGATACATAATCTATGAAATGAGAAACAGAAAACGACTAAGACTATGAAGATAATTAATAACCACCGCATCAAGCTTACATGAGTACCGCACGCTAATAATTTTGGAAAATTTTCTTTATATGCATTAATTTTAAATCTTTACTCAATCAAATGATGATTTCATTAGGGTTACTATACAAACTTTTACAAGCAGTAAAATTGTTGAATTATAAAATATTAGTTAAGCAAAATAATATTAGATCTGTCCCTCAATCCATCAAATTTGTTGATGATCTTAGGGGATCAACAAAAATATAGCAGTAAGTGTTGGAAGAATTAAACTTTTGGTAAAAATCATTGCCTATAACCCATCAATATTATGTTGTATCACTAAAAATTAATAACATAATATACAGAAGTATATTTGAATCCATAATATTGAATTAATCTCTAAAATTATGTGGTTGACCTTCTAGATCTACACATTCTCCTAGAAAGTCCTTTAATTCTCTCCGTGCTCTCTCTCTCTCTGATGATGAGATATTAGAAAGAATGGAAAAAATACGTGTAACATGAGGGCTATAACTATTTATATAGATAACTTTTTCCTGTTGTCACAGGGTATTTCTAATTCTGCCCATCATAGAATTGAATACTATCGGATTTCTACACATTAAAGGCTCACATCTTATTAAATACATTAAAGCCTATAATACCGAAAGCTTTAATTGATCACTTTTATTGGGCTTCACTTTATATGACAGTCTGTAACACATAATTATTCACATACAAACCTAATATTGAATTAAGGATTCAATAATATTAGATTAAAAAATCCAACAACAAGGACATTAAGCTAAGATCCCCCTAAGTTATGTTCACTATAACTTACAGCTCCTTTGTCTTTTTGATTTTTTTTATTATTATCAAATATCGTTCAGCTCCTTAAACTCTATATTATTTATAATTTTTAATAAATATTATGAAATATTTCTATTATAAAATTTTTTGAGGCCTTTACACTATGTTTTATTTTACTAAAACCCCTAAAGCATCAAAGTTAACCCTTTTAATTTTTAAATTTTCAAAATATCTTCTATTTAATTAAAAATATAAATATTATTAAATAAATTATGATTATAATTATAATTATTATTTTATTAGAATTAGAATTATTCTTTTATTATAATTATTAAGTATAATTAAATGAAGAGTATGATAATTAAAAATACCCTTCATTTAATTAAAAAATTATTATTAAATGGATTATAATTATAATTATAAAAATTCTTTTATTATATTTATAAGTATAATTATAATTTTAAATGAATTATTATTATTATTCACAACAAGAATAAAATATATTGTAATTAATTAATCTATTGATAATAATAAATAATAATTTTTTAGTTAAATTAATAATAATAATAATAATACAAACACACCCACACATGGTTTCTCTTTGGAAAATTAATTAATAGTTCTATCTAATGCCTCCATTAAGCATGATTACATGCTTCTTATTGGAGCAGTGTTAATGTAATACCTAAATCATTCTTTTTTGTCATCTTGAGTAACATCATGTTAACTCCTTGACGGATTAAAAAAGTGTAAAATAATTTTTTCAAATATTTTTATTTGTAGCATCATTTAGATTAATTAATTGTAATACTTTTTATTCTTAATAATAATAATAATAATAATTCATTTAAAAATTATAATTATACTTATAATTATAATAAAAGAATTTTTATAATTATAATTATAATCTATTTAATAATAATTTTATTTTTAATTAAATAAAGGGTATTTGTAATTATAGTACCCTTCATTTAATTATATTTATAATTATAATAAAAGAATAATTCTAATTCTAATAAAATAATTATTATAATTATAATTATAATTTATTTAATAATTATTATATTTTTAATTAAATGGAGTATATTTGAAAATTTAAAAATTAAAGGGGACAACTTTGATACTTTAGGGGTTAAGTAAAATAAAACAAATTTATAATAAAAATATTTCATAATATTTATTAATAAAATATAAATAACATAGAGTTTAAGGGGTTAAATGATATTTGACAGTAAAAAAGTCAGAAACGACAAAGGAACTGTAAATTACAGTCAAGGTAACTTAAGGAAAATCCTATAAGCTAAATTAATTACCTTATCCATATTTTGTTAAGAAGCCAATGCCGCCAAGCCGAAGTCATTTAAATCGTCTAGCATTGCTAACCTTAGAAATAGAGATGAAGAGTAAGAGAAGGAGAGGCTAGCACAGTGAATAAATATATTTACTGGATACAGCATTAATTTCATTTTTGGCAATGAAAGGTGGCGGAGAAAACAATCGCTGCTTTCATCACTCTGACGCAAGTTCCATCTCTTTAGTAATTTTATTTCTTTATAAATATATAAATTGTCAAAGATTTTTCTTGGCAGTGTAAATAGATATTGATAAAGAATTAATTAAGATTTTACTCCTCAACTATAAACATTGTGTGTTATCTATATGTTAATATTAGTATTTAATTGAGTTTTTAATTTATATTACAGTATTTTTTTTTAAATTTTAGGTTATCGATAACTAATCAAATCTCTTCCACATATTTTGTATTAATAGAGTAATAATATAGCTATAAACTCTTATATAAGTTCTTTTTGTATAAAATAATGTGGCATGATCTAATTAGTTGAACTATATATCTCTTATCGCATAACCAATGAGTTAATATCACATCAATTTATATCAAATAAATTGGTACAATAGTATGTGACTGTATCATCACTCGTATTAGTATTATTTATAAAACATAGGGAATTAATATATTTATTCAACTTCGTATATTGTTCATATTATCAAAATTATGGAGCTATTTGAACCCTCTAAATTTCTGTCTATATCTATTTTAAAAAGTAAATTTATTAACAAAATTTAAAAATTCTAGAATTACAAAATTATTCTTCATTAATCCCTTTCTCTCTGTTTGATTGCAGATATTCTCTCTCTATTGTCTATCATAACCTCTTACAAACTAAACATTGATGTTTTGTTCTCTTTCAAGTCTTAACCATTTGGTTCTAATTCTCTGTTTCTCTTGTAATTCTGTTCTAATATGTATATTAGAAATGTTGTTGAAAAAATAATATTGAAACGATATATGTTCTGAAATTTTGCAATCAATGGTGTTTTTTTATTTTATATTATCCATTACACCCTTTTCGAAGTACTATTTATCTCCTTTATGATTGATAAAAAGTAACTCTTCAGTGTAGGGTTGGCAAAATCTGGATATAGATCCGGATCCGTATTTTAATTTTTTTTATCCGAATCCATATATTTTTTTACGGATCCAGATACGGGTAATATCCGTAACGGATGCGGACTGATATTCTAAATATTCGGATCCATAAAAAGTAAAATTTAATAATTTAAAATATAATTTAATAATTTATTTAATAATATCAAATATAATTAAATCATAATTTAATAATTAATCATTCAATATGAATGGCATACGACAACATCATAAATTCATAAATAAAAAATTTAATTTTTAGTTTTTTATTCAATTTTAATTTAAGTTAAAATTTAATAATTTATCTAATAATATCAAATTAAATCTAATTATAATTTAATAATTAATAATTCAACGTGAATAACATATAATAATCTCATAAATAATAAATTGTAATTTTTTTATTTTTTTAATTATATTTATATTTTAATTTAAAATAAAATTCAATAATTTAAATTATATCAAATAAAATTCAATCATAACCAACAATTAATAATTCAACATGCAAAATATTCAACAATATCATAAATCCACAATAAGATTTATTTTTTAATTTTTATTTAATTTTTAATGTATATTTTTAATTTAAAATAAAAATTATCCGGATTCGGATATCTGATTTTTCCGATACAAGTGCATTCAGATCTAGATCCAAAAATTTTTGGATTTAGATGTTTGCATCTGGATCTACATTTTTTAATATGCGGATCCAAATCTTTGCAGATCCGGTCGGATCTGGATAAACTTGCGAACTTTACTCTTAACGTTTCATTAGGTCAATTTTTATGGCTTTCATGGCTGATAAAAAGTAACTCTTCACATTTCATTGGGTAAATTTTATTCCTCCATTTGTGAAAGCCTTAAGTCAAATTGATATTGGCAATTGCCAATAGTAAGAGTCAACCCTTAAAAATTTATTTGCAATTTTACATTACAAAATAAATGTGAAGCCAACTGGTGAGTGCAGAAGAATAAGAACAGGGAGAATCGGAAAAGAAAAAAAAAAAAAAAAAGAGAGAGAGAGAGAGATGAGGGCTAGTGCAGTAATTTTATTAAATATTATTTCAATAATTAAAAATTTTATTAAAAAGAGGGTGTAGAGAAAAAAAAAAGGATTTTAATTGTCCCATCCTTATAAAAATTTTATCTATAATAAATTAAAAAAATCTAAACTTGATTTAGATAGATTTTAACAAGCATTACATGCATAACATTCAAAAATTGCTTGGCCAAAATTACATATCATTATAGGCTATTTCACATGATTTACCGTTTACGCATTATTTAGTCCCACTTGACAATTAGTATCCATGCATTACTTTATTAACCTTATCTACGCCATCTTTTTTTTTTTTTTTAAAGGGAAAAGAAAAGACTTTTGCAGCTTCTTCTTTTTGGACAAAGGAAACAATTACCGAAATTTATTATTGAATTTAACAAATCTTATCTACCCATATCTACGATAAAATTACTTTGCTTTTATACCATAATAGACCTTCCATAATTTGTTATTTTGGTCCTTCCCTTGAATAGCCAAATAATTTATTATCCTCATTTATATATATAAGAATATTTAGACAAAAACAATTGTTACCTTGTTTCTTTCATATTTCTATTACACTAAAAACTTAGTAAATAAATGTAAAAATTAATAATAAATAAAATATAGAGTTCTTTAGTAGTTTTTCCTCTTGCAATTTCAAATCATCTGAGTTCAACTCTTTGTAAAATATACATGTAAATTTATTTGTTTTTTCTTTACTTATCTTTTTCCTACACAATGTTCTTATCTCATTAGTCAATGTAAATTTTTTGCTACTTTTAAATTAGAAGTCATAAAGGAGAAATATATGAAATCTCTAATGATTTGAGACTAAAAATTAAAAAATAATTGAATGAAAACTGAGAATATTTTTTGTATTCATAATTCTTCATATCAAAGGCTTACGTAGTAGTGATATATATGCACTAGATTTTTTAATAAAGTGCAGGAACCCTTACCAGATAAGGACTCATATATGTACTTGATTACACAAATTGAACAATTAGGGATGATATTTTATAATTATAAGTTTCCTAACTAAACTATACTATTATGGATAGTAGTCGTTGGAGGATGTACGATTGACTTTATTGACTTAAGGAAGCATGATTTGTTCTCTTTGATAAGTATGGACATGTACTACCAAAACTATTCTTAAGACAAAGTCTGTCACTAAATTAATAAATATCCTTTTATGAATAAATTAGTAAATTACTCAGTTATTGATAAATAAAAAACTTTGTTAAAATAATATTTTTTCTTTATCCCAACATTTTTATTGTATAAATATTCAATTGGTTGTAAAATATTTATCTATAAATTAGATTCATTTTCAAACATTTAGCTGTAGAAACACACATGTATACATGCACTTTTTTGTTTATATTTTAAAGTTATAACCTATTGGCAACTTATTTCCTTCCTCACCTACGGAAACTAGGTCGAATGTTGCTCAGTAAATTTTATTAACTAAATTAGCCAACAACCACTAGATGCCTATGTACATGGATATAATAATCTCCCAATGAGGGACATTATGCTTTATTAAATTAAGAAATCACTTAAAAGATATAAAAAAACAAAAGTTTCAAAATATTATAATTCAAAATATACTGTTTAACTACGAAATTATAAGGGGATTAGAGTATTAGTGCTAATATGATTACACAGTCGCACCTATAAATTCTTTTCCACTGTTTAGGTTAAAAAAAAGAGATGCACAAATTTACATTCCCATGGATTTTAATAATAAAGGATACTAATGGAAATATGTGCAGGCAATTAATTAATGGAATTTTCAATCCGCCTACCCTTTCACGTACAAGGGATTTTCTCTTCTCATATCTACATTCTCACAAGTCCTGATTTATATCAAGATACCATTCCTCCCCCAAAATAAAAAAGATTTATATCAAGATAAGTTTTTTTCGTTAAGCAACATGATTTGGTAATGAAGCCACTGGGGCTGGACAAATTGGATTTTGATTTGGGTTGTTCGGTTTCGGTTTAGGTTTCGAGAATTCAACCTAATCGTGTTCGAAACCCAAACCGGAACCGAATCGAACCAAATTTAATTCGGATCGAATCTGTTTGGGTTTGATTTCAGATTGGACCGGATTAGAAATTCGGGTCAAAATTTCCGTTTGGATTCTTATTTGGTTTACAACCTATTCCAAAATTTAATTCACTTTAGAAATGAATTAAATCCTAACAAGACAGCATCCCAAAATTCCAAAATCAAACACCCACCAAACTCCAGATGCAAAAAATGAAAAGAAAGAATGATACCAAATGACAAAACACATATATAATACACTAACAACCCATCGCCATTAACACTCAATAGAACAACAATTACAATGTTAACAAACCGAATCAACAACAATTACAAATAATCATTACACAAAAGAAGATTAAACAGTTTCAATGCCAGTAATGCCTCTTACCCATGCCCAAAAGAAGATTAATTTACAAACAACCATTCACACACTATTTGGAATCACATACATAACCTTGTGTAGTTGACGACTGTGAATGAAGCCCGAGGCTGTGATGGTAGCAGATGGAGCAGACGCAAACGACTCAAGATGGGCTCAAGGCGACAGTAGCTTGAATGAGGAACCAGATATTTCAAGGAAGGAGGAAGGGTAAAATAGTAATTGCATTTTTTTGATTCCCCTAAACCTTTCTTTTTAAACTTGAGAATTTCTTCACTAGTGATGCTTTGGCTTAGAATGGAAAAAGATGAGATTTCTAGGGTTTATAGAAAATGCAAGGGTTAAGGGGTATTTATTGGATTTCCTAAGGTCCATGAGTGGTTAGGATTTTGCCACCATATCATTTGATTAATGGTGGAGATTTATTTCTCTATAAATATCTTAGTGATTTCTAGAATGCTAAAATTTTGCCACCTAACACTTAATTAATGATGAAGATTTATCTCTTTATAAATATCTTAGTAGTTTTAGAATTTCTAAATCTCTAGAACATTTCTTATTACATCATTACTTATGTCATTACTTATGAGATCATTACTTTTAATTATTAATTTATCTTTCCATAAATATCTTAATAATTTTCAGAATTTCTAATATCTCTACAACATTTCTTGTTACATCATCATTTATGTCATTGCTTATGCCATCATTACTTTTACTTATTAATTTATCTTTTAATAAATATTTTAGTAATTTCTAGAATTTTTAATATCTCTACAACATTACTTATGTTATTATATTATTATACTTTATTATTATTATTATTATTATTATAAATATTTAAGAGAGCTTGTTAGGTTAATTATATTATATCCAAATAAGAAGATTGTATCTTACAAATAGGTAGAATTATAATTACCTAATGACAATTAGAACAAAATTATTTATATAAGTGGTTATGATCTTTAGGTCACATGTATCTTTCTATTTTTTTTATATCCCATCATAAGAGAGAAAGAGTGTAGAGAAAATTAAAGAATTTTCTAGCAAAACATGTTAATATGGAAGACCAACTATATAACACTAGAAAGTAATTCAATGCCATGGATTCATGTACACTTTCGTATAATTTGTTATTCATTCATGATGATATAATATGAATATTTTTGGGTTATCAGTAATGTTTTTCACCAATTTTTTTTATAACAAAAATATTTTAAAAAACGTAGATCAAATAAAAAGATTTTTAGAAACTTAATGTGATCCAATCTAAGAAAATCTCAAGAAAATTCTAGTGTCACACATGTACCAAATAATATATATATATATAGAGTGGTTTTCTAGTATGAGATGAGATTAGAAAAAAAAAAACACAAACTCCAATGCACTATTTCTTTTTTATCTTTTAGCCCATACATTAAAGTCAGGGATCTCAGACTAAAAAACTACTATATATATATATATATATATATAGAAGGGGAGATACAGAGAGAGCGAGAGAGTCTTTTTATAGCATAGGCATCCTCATTTTTTCTCATGGACACATACTTTTTAATTCATAGGATTTAATATTATTAAACTATACGACTTTATAGTGTATTAAGAAATAACTCTATTAAACCAATGATATAATAATATGTTCATATTTAAAAAAATGAAGACAGTTGCACATGAGAATAATTACACACACGCATAACTTTAGGTAAATGAAGCTTACAAGTCTAATCAAAATCCGAGCAATACGAACAACAGGAAAAGCAAGATTTTTAATCTCTATTTTAAAAACCCAAATAGACAAAAAGAAATTGAATGGAGAAACAATTGGTCAATTTTCCAAATATTCTTGTCACTAACTCTTGGCCGCTGCTCATAATACCATCCATCTGGTGGTCCAATATTATTATTATTATTATTATTATTATTATTATTTTGGTCATCTATGAATGGACCTTTAGCATTTTTGCCCCTATTCGTAGTTGAACTGCTAGCTTCCTCCATTTTTCCTTTTGAAAATTCAAAGAAAACCACACGCACAACAGAGTTCAACAGAAATCTGAATTATAAATTTAGGCAATAGAAGTGAAGAAATGATCAAAGAGAGAATCTTTTGCTGTTTCATATACTTGCACCAAGATGCATGTTGACATGTATTAATTGTAGATTAAAGCAACAGCTTTGAAAATTTGAGCGGAAGAAAAAACTGTCATTATTTATTATTGGATTTTGCATTTCTTAATTATTTTTATTACTATCCTAGACAGCTTAGGTGGCTGTCAAAAGATCTATATAGAAAGAAGGCCTATTAAATAATTTATTTATAATTTATATATTAAAAGACATTAATATTTATTGGCTCCAAAAGTAAATATATTTTCATAGTTAATAAACTTACACTTACATGTATGTAAGTAAAACCCTGTAAATAATTTTGTTAATTTTTTTTATAGGAATTATATTGTAATTAACAAATAAAATATTGCCTGAGTTGTTATCCTTTATCCTAGGTGAACTACCTTAACAATTAATCTTCTTTTAAATAAATTCTAGTAAATTGTACTACTAAAATGTCACATAGCCATTCTAAAGCTCTAATAAAAGCCACGATTTCGGTATTAAAAAGAAAATTAATGCGTTTCATTTTTTCCCCATTCTTTGCTATTATAATAATTCTTTTTCTCCTCCTTTGAAGGATGCTTTTCGAAAAGGTTAATTTCATATATAAACCTGTAGACCTTAGTTATTCTGACTATTCTTTGCTATCACAATCCTAATGTTATTGTAACTATTCTCTTATTAATTATTGTTAAGGATACAGCTGTAGCTGAGCCGAGTAGCTGTGTGCGCAATGTGTGCTGGTGTATAGTTGAGCAAAGAAGCTGGTGTGTCCTGAAGCTGATGTGTTAAAGTGCAGCTGAGGTGTCAAGAAGAATATTACGCATGTATATCCTGTTGTAACTACTTGCCATGTGGCAATTACTAATAGGCTATATGTGATCTAATTTGTTATTAGTTAGAGAAGCAGTTAGTAGAAGTTAGCTACTGTAAATTGACCTGAATAAGCTTAGAGTATCTCCAAAAAACTATTTAAATTTTACTCTTTAAATTTTAATTTACTTATTGATGTGGCAAGTAAGTGAATAGAAAAATATAATTTTCTCCAAAAGACTCATCAAATTAAAACAAATTAATATTATTTTAATCAAATCATTCTCTCTATCAAATTTAATTCATTATGGAAACATAAATAATAATTATACCAGTTGTATCTTTTTAATAAATAATAATAAAATATTAATAGAAGAGGGAGAAACTCACTCGGCAATATTGAAGAGTGAGAAACAAATCTTATTTGAAGAATCTAAATTAACGTGTCTTTTGGAGTGTTTAATACTGATATGCCTCTTTAAATAAGAAGTAGAATTTTATTTGAACACTCTTTTAGAGATGCTCTTAGCTATGTATTCATTCAATGCCACTCAAAATTTAATCCAGAATTTTATATTCATTTTTCTCATTGATTTTCTTTACTTCCAACTACTATTACAAATTTTTAATTGTTAAAGTATTCTTATTTATATATGAAGATTTCAAGTATTCTTATTTATATATGAAGATTTCACTTTATTAAAAATAATATGTTCTTATTTGTTTCTATTTTAATAATTTTCCATCTCACATACTAGCTATAAGATATATTTTTTTCTGGTGAATAAAATTTAAATAAATAGTTTATGAGATGAATAAATTTGAACTAAATAATTTTATAATGAAGGTCTTTAAAAAAAAAAAGAAATCTCTGCGGTCCCAAACCTACAAGGGAAAATGATCAAAACCCACTCTTTTTCTGCATCAAGAAAGGCAGTCTCAGGAATACCATGACTCCATCAAAGCTAACATTGAAGCAAGCCAAATGTTATTTTTACTGTAATCCTCATAAAAGTTAAATTTCTACCATGTGCTTCAGGAAATAGGTAGTTTTCTATGCATCCAAATTAGTTTCTTAAATGCACAAGAAGAGTAAAAATTCATAGCAGGACTATTAAACCAACAAGTTTCCCAAATATTAGCAGTTGATACTTACATCTGCTAAAAATTTGTATAATACAAACCTAGTTGGTGGAGGTCAAGCACAAAGAATAACTGTGAGTTACCTTATGGTTCATCAAACCCTTCTTCAAAATCATTCAGTAGAAGATAAAACATTTTAAAATCTTACCAAACTGGAAAAAGTTGCAACAATGTGAATATTCATCTATATGATTGGCATAAATTTTATAGGGAGGGCACGTGATACAACAAGATATAATTTGAGTACTTATCTTGCAAGAAAGAAGAATCTAATTTGTAATTGTGTTGCATAAAGTACAACTGTTTCCTAATACCATCTAGCCTGTGGTTGTTCCAACAATTAATAGAACAACCACCATCCATTGCCAATTAGAGCGTGTCCTCTGTGGCAATAGCCTGAAGCATTGAATAAAAAAAAGCTTTTGTTAGTTAATACCTAATTAAACATCATTATGAATCAGATATACGATTGTAGGAATGGAAAATCGCTGTTGACTGTGTCCTATTTCGAAGGTTAACCAATTTCACATCTTACTCTTCTTTTGAACCTGATTCATAAACTTCCTCGCAGATATTACTCTTATCACTATCTTCAATTCATCCACCTCACAAAAGGTAGATTCTTTATTATTTAGGTTCAGTGAAACAAACCTACGGAAAAAATTCATAAAATAGAATATCAACATTGAAACTCAAGAACTAGATAGTAAATTATAGCATTCCTTGTTGAGGAAATATCCAAAGAAACTAATTATTTTTTTCAAAGAATAAAATGTAAAATCTGCTAGATTTGGGTTGGTCATTCATGTTGGATCATAAACTTGATACAAGTTGAAGAACAATTCATAGAAGTTTCTTGTGGTAAGTAACATTGGTGTGGTTGGTGAGGTAAGTAAGTGATAGGTTATCAGTGGCGGCTTTAGTACTAGGCGAACTAGGCAGTTGCTTATGGCCCTGTATTTAAGAAGGCCCCAATTTTTGGGTATTTATTTATTAATCATTTATAATTAATAATTTTTAAGATTGAAAAAATTAAGTTACGTATATATTTTTTGTACAGTAAAAAAAACCTAATTTTTAGGCCTTTTCCTATCATTACTTTCATTTATAGTTATCTCTTTTATTTAATAATATTTACCTTAAATGTAAGAGATATTTTTATGCTATAATAATTGTTTTGACCGTTACTTCTTCATTTGCTTTTTCTATTTTCCAAAAAAAAATCAATGCTTTCCCTTTCCAAAAACGTCACTTCTTTATTTGCTTTTAATTTTTTCCAAAAAAAGTCAATGCTTCCCCTTTCCAAAAAAACTCTTATTAAAATTATTAACGTTAGATTTTTAAAACTATTAACTAACTTTTAGTATTCTATTTAAAAACTCATTATCTATCAATAGTTATACGTTGAATCAAAGCTACTTTCAAAATTTTTTTTTTTGTTCTCTCTTTTCTTTCTCCACAAAATTCATTGCCATCATCATCTTCATCTTAACTAGTCAATTGACTCAATTCTAGGTGCTATCATTCTATTTTTTTTATTTTTTATTAATATTGTTCTTATCCTTTTTAAATTTAATTTATTTTTATTTTTTATATTGATTTTGGCTTGAATTATCTTGAAAAAAAATTATGTTTGTTTATTTTTTTATTTGAAAAGCATGTCAACTAGAAAATATGCATCGGGATATGAAAAAATGAAAAAAAAGAGGAGGATAGAAAAGTTAGTCCAATCTCAAAAAGGAGCTATTGATAAATTTTTCACAACTAGTAGAAAAGATATAGATTTAAATGAAGAATTAGTTATTGAACAACCAAGTTCAAATGAAATAAATAATAATGAAACATTGAATGAAATAAACAACATTGAAGATGATAATAATAAAAATGCGGACAAAGTTGATGTAGGAAATTTATTTGTTCCAAATAATATTTATGATCCAGGAAGATTGAAAAATATTGATACCAACTTAAGAGATCTTTTAGTAGAAAAAGGCCCAATTAGAGAGAATAACATAACTTTCCCAAAAGATGAAAATTCTAGGCATTTTTCTACTACATTTTATATTAAAATGTTACCAAATGGAGAAACATGATAGAAAATGGTTAATTTATTCAAAAGATTTTGACAAAGTATATTATTTTTGTTGCAAATTATTCAATACAAGTTGTAGTAAAAATCAGCTTAATGATAAAGGAACAAGAGATTGGAAAAATCTTAGTTCTAAACTTAAAAGTCATGAAACAACCAATGAACATATAACTAATATGAATGCATGAGTTGATTTAGAAGCAAGACTATTGAAAAGAAAAACAATTGATAAAGATGTTCAAGAAAGAATTGACAAGGAAAAAGAATATTGGCAAAAGGTATTAATATGAATTATTGCTGTTGTAAAGAATCTTGCTAAAAATAATTTAGCGTTTCATGGAAAAAATGAGAAGATATATGAATAGAGAAATGGGGATTTTTTAAGTTTAATTGAAATGATTGCAGAGTTTGATTCGACAATGTAAGAACATATTCGACGTATTAAAACTGGTGAAATTCATGGCCATTATCTTGGACATAACATACAAAATGAACAGATATTAATGCTAGCACTTGAAATAAAAAAATCAATTGTTAACAAAGTTAAGGAAGCAAAGTACTTTTCAATTATACTTGAAAGGACAAGGATATGATAATGGATCTAATATGAAAGGAAAAAATCAAGGTGTATAAAAAAGATTATTAAAAATAAATCCTAGAGCATTTTATACACCATGTGGTTGTCATAGTCTTAACTTAGTACTTTGTGATATGGTTAATTCTTGTCCTAAGGCTATTTCATTTTTTGGAGTTGTTCAACCTGTTTACTCACTATTCTCTTCTTCACCTAAGAGATGGAAAATTTTATAAGATAATATACATAATTTAACTGTTAAATCATTGTCACAAATACGTTGGGAGAGTCGCATAGAAAGTGTCAAAGCAATAAGATTTCAAGCTCCCCAAATTAGAGATGCTTTACTCGAATTAGTAGAAGTTAGTGAAGATCCTAAAATAAAAAGTGAAGCTAAATATTTAGCAATATATGAATTAGAAAACTTTAAATTTTTGTTAGGCATGATTATTTGGTATGATATATTATTTGCTGTGAACACTGTTAGTAAAAGCTTACAAAAGAAAGATATGCAAATTGATGTTGCCATAAATCAACTAAAAGGTTTTACATCCTTTTTTGAGAATTATAGAGAAAATGGTTTTGTATCTACTCTGATTTCAGTTAAAGAGATTGCAAATGAAATGGAAATAGAACCAAAATTTCATGAAAAACGTATAATTCGTAGAAAAAATAAATTTGGTGAGAATAATAATGAAGAAAAAATTCTATTTCCTGAAGATTCTTTTAGAATTGATTACTTTGTATATATAGTAGATCAAGTTATTTCTTCAATCACCAATAGATTCGATCAATTTCAATTCTATGAAAATATTTTCAGATTTTTATTTAATTTTAAAAAATTAAAATCATTAGATGATAAAAGTTTAAAAAGTTATTGTATTAATCTCGAAAATATCTTGAAATATGATATGTTTTATGATATTGATGGATTAGATTTATTTTCGGAGTTAAAAATCTTAAAAGAAGTTTTACACATTGAAAGAAATACTCCACTTGATATACTTAATTATATTAAAAAAAGTAGATTCTTTTTCAAATGCATTTGTTGCTTATAAAATATTATTGACTGTACCTGTAACTGTTGCTTGTGCTGAGAGAAGTTTTTCTAAACTGAAGTTAATAAAATCTTATTTAAGAACTATAATGTCACAAGAAAGATTAAATGGATTAACTATGTTAGCTATTGAAAAAAATTTGTTAGCTAAATTAGAATATAAGATTTTAATTAATAATTTTGTATCTAAAAAAGCAAGAAGAATAAAATTTAATTGATTAGTAATTTGCATTAGTGATGGTTTGCAGCAAGGATCATAGTAGGTCGAACCAATGGTTTAAAGTTCACATGAAAATTATAGTTGTGGTTGATGAAGTTTTAGAGCATCTTTCCCACTATTTTATTTTTTGGATCTTATTAATAATTGTTATAATTCAAGATATTATTGAATATAGTTGAATTTTGAGTTATTTGATGTTGTTGTGAAAATTTTTTGAACTATTTAATATTCTTGTGAGAGTTGAAATTTTAACATCTAAAGGCCTAAAATAAAATTTCGCCTAAGGCCCCTAGTTGGTTAAAGCTAGCCCTGTAAGTTATAATAAATGGTTAAGATTTGTATGGTAGTTAAATAGATGAATGGTTGTGATTGATTTGTAATATGTATAAATACCCCCTCATGTATTCAATTTGAGAATCAAGTGAAGCAACAAAATCTCTAAATTGTAGAGAGTGAAAAGTAAGAGTTGTAGTATTTGAGAAGTGTTGTTGAAGAAATAAAATAATATATTTTTGAGTGTTTAATTTGTTGATTCTCAAACAAATTAAATGTTGGAGAATTTCTTAAAATTAAACACTAAAAAACACACTATTTTATTTCTTCAACAATAATCCTCAACTACAACGCTTATTTTTAACTCTCTACAATTTAGAGATTTTGTTACTTTACTTGACGCTTAAACTAAATACATGAGGGGGTATTTATACATATTACAAATCAATATCAACTATTCATTTATTCAAATACAAAATAAATCCTAACAATTTATTAAAATCTAACACTCACCAACCACACGTACCATACCTAACATAAATAATTCAAACTTCACCAATTATACCTACTCATGGAACTTTCCATGGGTTGGGCTTATTAATTTGGACTTGAAATTTATTTATCTTGGATCAAGTTTATGATCCAACATTAAATATTTCAATGAAATATATATTACTTCTTATAGCCATCTTCAAATCCATCCACCTCAAAAAAGGTTGATTCTTTATTATGTAGATTTAATGAAACAAACCTACGGAAAAAATTCATAAGATACAATATCAACATCTAAACTCAAGAACACTTGATAGTAAATTATAACATTCCTTGTTGAGGAAATATGAAAAAAAAATTTATATATATATAAGAATAAAATGTAAAATCTGCTATATTTGGTTTGCTCATCCACTCAATTTTACCCACAACCAAAACGTTATAACATCCACACTTGAACACACAGAAACTGTAACATTTAGCATCGTCTCACAAAAGAGTCTTGTGATTCATGAACTCCAAAACAACCCAAAAGATGAACTTTTCCATTAACAAACAAATAATTAGCTCTCTCTTTGGCTTAAAAGATACCATTAAAAGAATTGAAAGATAATCAATATCTTTGGCTTAAAAGGTCATCAATAAAACTAAAGCTCTGTGATAACATTCTTTTAGGTCATGAATAGATTGAATATGGATTGAAATTAATATCAAACACTATCTTGTAACGTGGTATTCTCTAAGATTTTATATTTCAGTTTTCTTTTCATTTCTACTAATGTACAAAAAACTACTACTAAACAACAGTACGTTATGACCACAAAAGGCACAAACACTTCAAATCTTCCCTATGTTTCCTTATTTTTATTTTTTTTTAAGGAACACAACTAAAACCCTGTTTCTTTCTCGGCAATCAAACAAACCAGGTAAATAAAAAATAAAGAAGTAAAAAAAGTAAAAAGATAATTAGCAATCCTAAATAAAATCATCAAATTGTTAAACCAAAATCAAGCTAGCCTACTGGAATTGATACTTAAATCTTAGATATATGGTAAATCAACCAAAAATTGTTAAAAAGAGGAAATTAAGCGCAAAAGAAAAATATTAACTGCCGTCCGGAGACTTTTCACTGGGGCTCAGGGCAAGGGATGTGAAAGCAGAAGGTTTTGTTTTGATTCGCCCTCATATTTTTTCATATTTTATGTTATACATCCAATACTTATGATATGTTCCACAGTGCCCAAAACAGTTAAATCCGTCCTTAAATCTAACATTTTAAGATTTTATCAACCCAAATTATTATAAGAACCTCTTTTTTATTTGAATTTAATAAAAATACAAAAATAAAAGTAAGGTTTTGTTATTCATATTTAAAACAAATGGTTTTTCTTATTAATAACTAGCGAGTTGTTTACTGACTTTGATATTTAGTGCAACAATTTTTTGTGTCGATTTAATTTGGTTCAACTTCAACACAAGCGTACATATCTCTAATTGTTTACTAATTTGTTCGTTCCCTCCTCATCAACCAATCCATCCAGTCTTGAATGCAAGTTTTGTGATCTTTCAAAGCAATAATATGAACTGCGAAAACATAAACTTAAAAAAAGAAAAGGAAAAAGAACGTTATCACACATCAGGATTTATTTGTGTGCATGATGAACACTTTGAATATATACACATAATTTTATTTAAATTAAAAATAATGTACTTTATTTGTTATTATTATCTTGACTCTATGGGTTATTGACATCTATAAGAGTTTTAGACCAAATCTGCTGTGTCTCATTTGAAACCTTCTCTGGTCCAATAGAGGCTGTCCAGTTGTCATTATGAGCATCGGCAAGAACCCATGAAACTTCTTCAGGTTGGTTTTTAAAGTCAAATTTAATTCGTTTTGGTCTAGCACCTATCTTCTTCCTCCTCTTTGGCTGTTGGTTGCTTGATTCGGGGACAGGGTTAGAGCTCCCGCCAGCATCCTTTATGAATATATAAACACATTGATGTTACATAAAATATAATAAAATTAAAAGCAAAATTTAAATACAAGCCAAAAGTGAGATTTCATTTTGAAAGCTCACTCACATTAGTAAGTTCAACTACTGGTGGTGTCTCAAGCTTCTTCTGGTCATTTTCTCGCAATGCGTTAGGAGTAATTGGATTAACATTTTGTCCTTTTGACTGTAAGTGCTTCTCGACTTCTTTAAATGATCTAAACTGTTTGTTTGTCCCCGGCTCATAGTAAAACTGCACACTCATTTGAAACGCGTTCAACAATCAGGTGCACCACATGCTTTTGAAATAAAATTCTATAACTATATATTCGAGCTATTAATTGAAAAAAATACTCAGTATATAATAACCAAATAAAATTAATAAAAATGTTCCACAGAATTATAAACAACATGCAATTTCAGCATGGAGCTCTCTAATTTGAAAGTTAATTTTCAAAACCATGAAAACCTACATAAGAAGAAATTGAGTGTTGGAGCAACCTGGTCAATTATTCCTTTGTAATTAGGATGGGTTCTTTGCCTTTGCTCAATCATCCACCCTTCAGGCAATCCAATTCTTCTGCCATCTATGAGAGGACTTCTAGGCCCTTTTCCCCGTCTCGGCATTTGATCAAGAGGAGGCACCATCCTCAAAGGCATAGCATCAACGATCTGAAGCTCATTGGGTGGAATCAAAATGTTAGCCTCTTCCGCTTTTTTCTTCTGCAAAATGCAACAAAAAAAGAAACCAAAAAAAAAAAAAAAAAGGAAACGCAAACAAATATACAATTAAAGAGAAAATCGACTAATCATAGTGGTGACAAAAGTGAAGAAATGAAATCTTATGCGTCGTTTGGTCTACTGGGTGCATGTACAAACTGGAGGAATGGAGAGAGTGAAATAATTTTTCTGATATCAAATACAGGTAACTAGCAGTCCTTGAGTGTAATGGATTGTGTAAGTGAAACAAAATAAATTATACCTCGGAGGATATATAGTTTAAAACAAGCAATGACTTTAAGGAAAAAAAAAAAAGTTTATGTATGGCCGAAATAAACCTACCTCTACTAGATTAATTTAAGCATGCATGTTAAAATAAACATTCGTGGGCACTAAACCTAAAATTAATTTGAAAGGGACATACGAGTATTGTTGACAAAGAGTGCAATAGTGTTAGTGTTCTCGAGCATCGACCTCAAAAGTTAGCTTAAGAGATAAAGCTTTCCCTTGTATTTATAAAGTCACTACCAACCCCTTTCATAACTGATGTTAGATAACTCTAATAAATCTCCCCTTCACACATTAGTCCTTGGGCTAGAAATATATACACTCATTCTCTCTATTAGACTATTGGGTTGAAATGTTAGTTAACTGAACTCTGATACTAATGTTAGATAGTTTTAGGCCTTTCTCGACCCCAAAAGCTAGCTCAAGAGATGATGCTTTTCTACCATACGCAACATTCTATAATTTTTAACTAACTTGCCCAAGCATAATTAATTTCGATGTCATATAATAAATAATGATCAACACATAATGACGTTTAATCTTACACTAATGATAAATGGTAAGCAACATTGTCATACGATCTCAACATATATACGAATATTTTTCTTTATGACAGTCATATTAAGTAGTTATTAACTAGATTACGTTTTAGTAATTTCTTAGTTTACGTAATCTACAAACACATTTAGTATTAGGTGCGAAACCCATTTTATTCTTTCCTTTTTTGTTTTGACCACTCACGTATGTTTGTCTGTATGTATCAGGCTTCTCTTTTTTTTTTTTTTCAAGAAAAAACGCACGAAATCACATTTACGCTCTACACCCCCCATGACCCAAAAGAAAACTTGAGATCCATAAATTAGTTTGCTAATGAAAAAAATTAATCACATTTATGCATTTCCTGCAATTTTTTTTACTTAGAGGGACGATATAGCTCAGTATCTCTTATTGACTATAAAAAACCTAGAAATAGTTATAAAGACAGCGATAACATACAGCATCATGACTAGAAAAAATGACTGTAATTTATTTAAATTAGCTCACAAATGAGAGAATCATACAGCGGAACTAATATGAATAATAATAAGATAAATAATGTACCATAATTTTTTTCTTCAACAATTATTGTTCTCTTCGGGTTAATTCACAAATTTTTTAAAGTAGTAAAATTGTTAAATAAAAAAATTTTAATTAATCAAAATTACATCAGATCTGTGCCTCGAGGAATCTAATGTGTTGATGATCTTATTAGAGAATCAAGAAAATGGCATATAGCAAGGATAGGAGCTGAATATTACCCCATCGGTCATTTTTTGAGATCCTTGAGAAGCCGATGGAGGCACTGTTGATGAGGCCTTCGTGTCTCTACTTTGCCAACCAATTAACCCTAGAAATTAAGAAAGAGAGGTAGATAGAGGGAGGAAACATATCCAGTGAGTGTCAAATAAATTGGCTTATTGTTGTGTCTATTTTATTGCATGCAAAAGTTGGCAATGTTTGCACATTTGGCAAGAAAAGGTGGAGGAGATTCAGGTGGGTAAATTTGCTAAAGCAATGGCTACTCTCATCATTATGGTCCAAATCAAGTTTATCTAGATATTATCACGATAATTTTATCTAGGCAGACCACATTTTTTCTTTTTTCCCCCTGTTTTGAAATAGTGTAGGATTCGGTAGTCATTTTACTAATTTTATGTAAATGTTACATTTTCGTCCTTTAACTTTACTTTTTTTTTTTTTATTTTTTGCCATATGGTTTTTAGTTTCTCTGTTATGAATCGTATCAAATGGATATAATTCTGCCATTGAGACGAACTTTTTAAAATTTTTTTGGAGAGAGAAATTTGCATGAGGGTTGAAAGAAATTGCAATGTTTATCTCATTTGAAACTATTTTTCTGGAATAAATTCCATATCTTATTTTACCCAGGTCACAACAGTACATGGTTTGCTTTAAATAGCACATAGGAGCTTCCATTATTTGATGTTTGGTCCCCGTATATGCAAGGATTTGCAGTATCTAATAGCTAGGATAATTAATTAATTAAATTATTATTTTTTAATTAGAAATTACATATTTCTTGTGCCTTTTTTTTTAATCAATAAAAAAATTTATCAACTTCTCCGCTGCATTGAATAGGAAAAAATGTAAACTATAGAAATTGTTGTTATCATGTGGTTTATCATTGTTTTTTGTGAAAATAAGTAAACTTAGACATCAAAAGTTTCAAAATCTCTTTGCCTTAGTGATCTTTGATTACAATTTGTATAAGGTGCTTTAAATTAACTAAATAGGAGAAATTCTAGTATATCTCTGATGTATTATAACTAATTGATGCATGTATGAAATGTGTAATTTGTTTTAATATAATTACCATTTGCATGATGGTTTTTCAAAATAAATACACATATATTATATATATATTTTTGTTGTATGGCCAACATGATACTTCTAATTGATTTTAAAATTTTTCAGTAAAATAGAATATATTTATGTTGGCGACTTTAGTAAAACAATCATAAGCATAGACTCTTTTAATCTATCAATAATGAAACCAGAGTTTCTTTTCTTTGACAAAATTTGTTTAGATTTTCTTCCAATTTTTGAGAAGAAATGAGTGCGCTACATGTTAGAAAAATGAGAGCAGTCACATGGATGAATGGCATAAATGTCTACCGAGTGCTCACTATATTTAATATGTAGTGAAAGAATTTGCAAAAGAATTTCGAGTTAGTTTTATATAGGTCTATTTTAATAATTAGCGCATATATCTGTAATTATTTACTCATTTAGTAATTCCTTACCATCAACGTTTGCTTTTTTGGCGTTACTTCTATGCAAACAAGGAGAAAAATGTGAAGCATTAACAAAATCACCACATATGTACATCATCTAGATTTGGATGCGCGAAAGTTGTGTGGAGTATTTAAAAGAAAATTTGTTGTTTATTTTGATTTATAAATTTTGTTATGAATGTAAACTTGAATAAGGAAGATAAAGTGGAGTATCTGGGGGCCTGTGTTGATTTTCTCAATTTCTCGGTTAGAGGGAGTTTAGTCATTGTTTCTTATGCGCTTATTTATGTCACCCTTGTATTGTATGTGACATTTAGTACCTTTATTTCTGCAGGTGGAACAGGATAATTTTACAAACTGGTCACATTAAGTTATGGATTTCATTATAGGGTGAGATGACCTTGCATTATCATATGCCAGTTCTTTGAAATATATAAGTAAAAGCTTAGATTGGTAATTACATAACCTATTAGCTAAACTAATGTCTTTTATAAGGCAAGAAACTTCGAAAATATTAACTTTTCACTATGCCATGCCCTATTTCTCAATGATCCTTACTACAGGACCAATGATAAAGATAGGGGCAATTTTTTAAAGTCAGGAGCTTGTATTGAGCTTGAGGGGCTCTATTTTTATTTTGTATAGAAACTAATTAAGGGTAGGCTAATTAATGATGAGTTAGTGTTCTTTCATCCTATTAGTCGCTCATTTTTTATTTCATTAAAGGTTAAAGCAATAAAATGCAATTGTTTCATGGTTATTAGACTTAGTTTGGATGTTCCATGACTTTGAAATTGATTTGTACAAAGTAGATATTATTTGCCTGTGTTTTTTTGACTACATTGAAGGTTTTAGTTTATATTTAGAGAGAAGTTTACTCTTTTTCTGTTATCTTATTGTTATTGAATGAAGTTGAAATCTAAATGTTTATTTGGTTGCTAAGAAAGTGATAGAGAAAAGAAAGAAGAACGCTAAATTTCATTAAACTAAATTCAATTGATTTACAAGAGTATATATATCATCTCAGATCTTCTATGCACTGTATATACACAATTCGTTTGTTAAGCTAACAACTTTGCTAGTTCAATTGCCATACAAGCAATAGTAACAAACTTATTTCACAAGCTAATTAAGCTTAACAACTTTGTCAATCAACTAAATCATGATTAACTAATTCAATTACCTTAAAAGTCCCCTTCAAGCTCAAGGTTTGAGAAGTACATTGAGCTTGGACTATAGATAATTAAATTGGTCAAAAGCAAAAAGTCTAGTGAGAATATTTACCACTTGTTCCTAATTGAGAATATGACTGATTTTGAGTTCTTTTTGACATATGTGTTCCCTAATGAAATGCAAATCTAGTTCAAGATGTTTAATCTTAGAGTGGTGTTTAGGGTTGCTACCAAAGCTTTTGCACTCTTGTTATCCCATTGAAGAATTGAAACTTATAATAAGGACAATTTTAACTCTTTAAGTAGATAAGTGATCCATGACACCTCTGATGTTGCCAAAGCCAATGTTCAGTATTTAGACTCAATTGTGCTTTTAGAGACTATATGTTGTTTCCTAGAAGACCAAGATATTAGGTTGTTCCTTAAGTAAGCACAATAACCCTCTTAGTAACCTAATCGACTTCTAGAAAGATTGTGAGTGTCAAAGAACTAGAGTTATAGATTTGTAATCTATAATCTACATTACATTGTGAGTACCTAACACTCTTTTACAAGCTTGCTTGTAGAATACCGATGGAGTGATGAGAAATTGACTGAGCTTGTTCACTGTGAAGGCAATCTTAGGTCTTGTTAATGTGACATATTGCAAATTGTGACATATTGCAAAGAACCAACCAAACTTCTGTATAAATAAGGACCTTCAAAGATAGCACCCTTGTCTTTAATTACTTTCTTTGTTAAACTAATTGGAGTTTAACAACCCTTACTTTTCTTTATTTGAGCTTTATTATGGTAATCTCTTATGTACTTGATCTATTAAAGATATAACCCTTCAACAAATGAGGTAACCTCAAGAGTACGAAAGTAATTAAACTGTAAAGCATACTCTACAATTTCAGAATTGGAACTAGTGACTAAGATATCATTTAAATAGATGAGTGTAACAATGATACCCCATGCTACATGATGAATAAATAATAAGGTGTCAGACTTAAAAGTGACAAATCTCCACTGAAGTGAGGAAGATTTCAGTTTATTATACCATGGTCTTAGTGCTTGTTTAAGGTATAAGCACCTTAGTGATCTTAAATACATGTGATACTATTGAGGATATATAAAACCCTTAGTTTGATGATGCTACTGAGGATATATAAAACCCTTAGTTTGATGCATAAAAGCATCCTCAATAAGAATGCCATTAAGGAAAACATTATTGACATTAACTTATTGTCTAGTGATGCATATTTCCAAGACTAAAGATGACTCTCATTGTGTAGGGCTTGACAACTAGACTAGATGTTTCAAAGAAATTCACACTTTATATTTGATGAAATCCCTTGGCATTTAGTCTTGTCTTGTACTTTGAGATATTGCCATCAGAGTTGGAAATGACTTTGAATACCTATTCGTTTCCAATAATCTTCCTAATAAACTCTTTAGGAATAAGAATTGAGGTTTCATTTTTATGTAAAGCATTAAATTCTACTTACATAACTCATCCCCTTATAAAATCTGTCAAGGTTAACTTAATTGATTGTGATTCAACTTTTCGTACTACTAGATGTAAGTCGTTTGTTTAAATACCCCAATTTTTGATTTGGCAATCATTAGATGATCATTTTGATGAATTAGTACTTGTAGTGGTTGATTGTTCAGTGTATGTAAAGATGGACTTTGTGATGAAACATTGGTAGAATAATGCATAGATAATGCCTGAGAGTGGCTTGCATCAAGGCTTGGATTTGGAAATTAAGGATTGAGAGAAGGTTATGCATAGCTACTATTTTCAATGACTATTATAAAGGGAATATTTAGAAAAGGAACGAGGCTTTATTGGACCACAGACATGTTTTGATCAGATTTGTAAGAGAAATAAAATATAGCATATATAAATTTAGATTTATTGAACTACATATATCTAGCAATATAAGTTGTGCCGGTTGAATCATAAACTTATATACTTTGTGCATAGGACTATAACTAATTATAAAATATTTTTGAAATACTAGCTATGCAACCTAAAAGAGGATAAATTAGATTTTTAAAAATTATGAATGGTTGAATAAAAATTAATGCAAATATAAAATAAATTAAAAAGTAATAACTAATGAATAAAACAACTAAAAATATCACTACGACAAAATTGATATATGATAGCACTTAAAAAATGTTGCAAAAAGAAAATGATGGCATTTTAAGCAATGCTATGTAAGCCAATGTTACTAAAAGTCTTACAATTTAGTAGCATTTATTGGATGCTACAAATTTGAAAACATAGCACTAAAAAAAAGCTACACAATCATATGTGATTACTTTAGATAAATGCTACCATTTTAACATCAATAACATTTAAAAACTGCTATTTAATGACATTTAAATCGTTATGAAAGTGTTACTGTTATAATTTTTTATAGCACTCGAAAATGCTACTTTTACTTCATTAAAAATATGTAATAATTTAGTATTTATAACAAATGTTGCTAACATTGAATAAAATTTACAAAATTTAGAATTGACAAATTTTTTAAATTTTATTAGTAAGAATACTCAAATAAATTAATATAATTGAATTATTAAAACATTCAACCCATTCCATTGATAAACAAAAAATAAGAACAAAATAAAAAAAAACTTTATAATCAGATTACAAATTATCCAAAAAAAATGCTAAAGCATATACATGTAATTCATAATTTTTCAAAAAGATTGCACACCAAACAAAAATAAAAACTATATTTTATCTTCATTTTGCATTTGGTACTTCTCCAAATGCTCTTTATCACACAATTGCACATCAACCAAGAACAAGAGACGTCGGAGGGTTACATATTAGAGGGAAAAAAAGTTATAGAGAATTAATCTTATAATGGTTGGAAAAGGAAGCCCACGCCTTTGGTGGTGATTGAAGTAGACATGAATCCATAGGTATTCAACTCCATAATCTAAAACCTCTCAAAAAATCATAAAACAAGATAGGCTAATGAAATGAAAAAGATGGAGAAAGGGCTGGAGAATTGAGATTCCTAAATGAATATTAAGCTATGATTTTTTGATGTGTGTTCTTCAAATAAAGATTTGGGTGCTTATGCCTTAAAATTTTAATGAGAAGACAAGGGAACAAAGAAGGGACTTTGCTTTCTTCCCCTCTCAATATTCCATATTTTGAAGATAAAAATATTTGGTTGCTACTTATTGTTTCATTTTAGCAGTATTTCTCTTTTTCTCATTTTGTAGCTATATTTAAGTACTACTATATATAACAACATTTGGTAGTATTTTTAAAGTTATACATAGCATTTAGAAATATGTTACTAACTAAAGACAAAATGTTGCAAAATTAAATGTTACAATTTGGATAACTTATTGTAGTTTTCTTCTAAAAGAGCTGCAATAAATTGGCATTTCATAACATTATGAAAACAAGTGCTACTATCAAATGCTATCAAAAGTTATATTTTTTGTAATGTATAAAGAGAGAAGGGAAAAGAGAATTAAACACAGAAATTTTTATGTGGCTCGAAAAACATTTCTTACTTTCATATCTCTAAGCTCGCTAGGCTTGAGAATTATACTATATGAGTCTTCTATGGCTTTAATAACTTTTCAATTGATTTCACAAGTGTCAATCACCCTTTATAACAAGATATTATCTTAAATCTCTTAACCTAAATGTTTCTGACAATTTTATGAAATGAAAATTATCATGGCATTTTTAGACTTAAATCAATAATACTTATACAGTAAATAATATATTTTTATTTAATTTTGGTTACATTTTGCATAAGTATTCATTCTATTTTTTCTTTCTTTTTAATAAATTTAGTTGTTAGGAATATTGTGTGTTTAATAATTATAGGTGAACAAAAAACTCAAGTTTTAGTGAAAGAATGCTTATGTAATTGACTAGCAGAGAAGATAAAAGAACTTGGTTGCAAAAGAACTACAACAAGTCTAGAATAATGAAAATACTATAAGCACTATTATAGTAATCTTAGAGTAATGACAGACTAGAATTTGCATGCAACAACTAAAAGGTTATGATCCAAATTTTTTAAAATTAGAGACACACACTACACATTTTCGGTTGCCTTAATTCTAAGTCATAAAAAGAGTACGCAAGAGATGAAAAAGAGAGCCATCACTTAAAAGGATAACAAAACGAAACAATAAGAAAATAGTAAACAAAGAGATAAATTAGAGGATGTGATAGACAATTCAAGGAGAACACTTATAAGATACCACTAAAACCAAGCAGGCTTTTGTTCTTTATCTTGTTTTCTTGTTTCATATTTGTTTGTGGTGATGTATTTGATGGCTAAAACCATTTTTATTATTATATTGCAAATCATGAACTAGATTTTATTATGGTTGAGTGTTAAATGAAATTAATGGATGTTTGACGGACATGTGCTTATTGCTTTTTGTTTACTTTGAAATACTATCTAGGCAACCTAAGAAGAGGGTAAATTGGATTTTTATATAATTAAGCAAATTTTAACTAATCTCAAATTAAACAAGGCAATCAAATATGAAATAAACAAAATAAGATGAAATGTAGAATAAGTGGTAGGGTAAGAGAAAGACAAACATGTGATTTTTTATGTGGTTCGACCAACCTTGTTTACGTTTACACTTCTAAGCATTGAGCTTGAGTATTTAACTATTCAAGCCTTCAAAGTTTCAAGAATTTACACTTAACTTTTAAGGTATCAATATACCTTTATAATAAGAGATTATACTCAATCTCTTATCCCAAGTGTATCCCAACACTTACAGTTAGTCAAGAATAAAGATTACAAAAATGTTTTCTTTCACATAATATAGATGATTACAAATACAAGCTCAAGATATGAATAAATAACAAATGGGAACAAGTTTAAAGCTTAATGTAGATTTTATTCTCAATACCAAGCTCAATAATTAATAATAGATCACCTTTTTTCTTTTTGAATTTGAATGAGACAATTTATAGTTCAAGCTAAAAACTCGCTGTTGTTGAATTTTTTTAGTAATAATCAGGTCACCGTTAATTGCTATCAGTTCACCATTCTGACTAGTCTAAATGATTATTGAGCTATAATTTTGAATAAACAGTTTATTATTTAGAGTTATTGATTCACTGTTAATGTCTAAAATCTTGATGAAGTAGTTTTAGTTTTACCGTTTTTGCTAAACAGTTCAAGGCTAGAGTATAATTCAATTCTAGAGATTATCAATTAACTATTTTATCCTTATTGGTTAATTGTTTTCTTTCAGTAACCTGTAAAACATCTTGAGCTTATCCGTTCGTTTTAAAATGGTTCAAGGTTAGAACTTAATTACTCTCTGGAAACTATCGGCTAATTGTTTAAGATAATCAGTTAACCATTTATTTCCAAAAACCAAAATAACTTGAACTTATCTGATTTTAGCAAACAGATCAATGGTTAGAGATTATTATCTTTTTAGAAATTATTTGTTAACTCATTCAAAATTAATGGTTAGCCGTTTATTTCCAGAAGTCTATTTTATTCATGCATTTTAGAAAATAGAAAATCTAGTTTTTATCAGTTAGCCATTTTCTAGATAAACAATTCACCATTTCTTTCCAGATCAAGAATTTTATAATTCTTCATAGAAAGAGGTCTTTTACAAAAAAATGATGAACATGTCTAGTACTTATGAAAACTCTAATAATTTAATCAAGAGAAAAAAATCAAGTTTGTTATCATCAAAATCAATAGTATAGATATATACATGTTAACATATTGTAGAAATTTGTCTTAATTATATTTATTTTAATTCATTATTTTGGCTGACCACCTATTTGCCAGATACTAGCTAAGAAAAAACCTAAAAAATATCTGATGTAGTGGATTTCATTAAGACAATACTTGATCTTGGATTAAACTTTTTAAGTTGAGTGAATCTTAATTTGAATAAGACCATGTTTAATCTAAACTTTGTGATAATCAAGACTTAAGAATTCACCTTGTAGGGTAAATGGAATTGAGAACAGATAATGCTATATTTAATGTTACCACAACAATTGATCATTGTTAAGTTGCATTTAGATATAAGATATTCAATAGGCGACAACTGAGGATGCATATTGAATTCTACGTATTATTATAGTAAAGGTTGTAGCAACAGAACTGTAATTAAAAAAATAGTCAAAATCTTTAAGTGAGTTTAACTACTCAATTACTTTTTTTTCCATTGAGTTCATCTTTGAATTTGATAGGAGAATTTACTTATTGCATTTTTTTATTGCATTTTTAATTTAGTTAATTCATTAGTCTTATTAATTATTGTCTTTTTATTTCATTAATCTCATTAATTATTGTATTTTTTTTATTTAGATTAAAGATTGCATTGTTAAGATTTCTATAGAAAATATGATACTATTAGTCCTTGTGGAGATAATCTGAATACTCATTAGTATATTATTTATTGTGTAATACTCATTAGTATATTATTTATTATGTACACTTGCACATAGATACTTTTAGTAGTAAGATAAATCAACAACCATTTCCCACACTTACAATATCTAAAAAATGAAGATTAAAAAAGAGTTTCCTTACAACATGTATATGGTTATAAATGAAAGCATGAAGTTTGCATCAATAAAAACAAAACAAGTTTAAAACTCAATGAAAATTGTATACTTAATAGTAAGCTCAATGACAACTATTACATATATTAAAATTTGAATTTGACTGAGTTATTTTATAGCTGGAGCTTAAAAATAGTAATTGTTGACATTTTGATAATAATCAAATTGTTGTTAACTGTTGTTAGATCACCATTTTTACTTGTTTAAGTTATCCTTATACTGAGATTTTAAATAATCAGTCCACCATTTGTAGTTATCGATTATTTTAGAAACCTACAAAATAAATTTGGCTAATCATTTGTGGCAAACGGTTCACTAGTTATGATTTGGTTTCTTTCTAGAATTTATTGTTAGTCGTAATAAATAAGTGATTCACAGTTATTTTCCAGAATCAATAACAATTTTAGAAAATGTGTTGCAAATGACTTCATTTTTTAAATTTATCAATTAATGATTATTAGTAAATGGTTCACCGTTATTTTTCAGAATCATTGTTAAATAATCTTTTGAAAAAATAATTTTTAATTAACAATTAATGATTATCTATTTATTACTAGATTTTTAAAACTTCTCCAGAATATTTTAGATCCAATTTACTAGCTCTAAAAATTTGAACTAAAAATATATATGGTTTGTTATCATCAAAATTATTACAAAAAGATTAATTTTGTCTACAACTTATATTTATATGTATGATTGAATTTGTGTTTACTATAAGGATTGAGAAAAGGAAAAGAAGAACAACCAAATGTTCTAAAAAACTAATGATCAAGCTTTTTGCCAAATAGCTTAGTAAAGGATGGATTGCTATTTAACACAGGTGTTGACATCCTATTTATAAGAAATAAGGCTTTATGAAATGATTCCTTTAAAAGGAACCAGGGCAAAGGTTAGCCCTGATTCTATAGTATGTCTATGCTTCCTCTCTACCACACCATTTTGGTAATGTATGTGAGAGTAAGTGTGTCTACACTTATATTTTCTTTTCTAAGAAATTGTTCAAAGCTTCTATATTGCCCTCTCAATCAAACTATAAGGTCTTTAAAGAATGACCAATCTTTTTTCCAATCTTTTTTTCAACTAATGTTTTGAAGACCTTGAAGGCGTCTAAAGCTCTAAAAGATCTTTTATTTTGATACCTATGGAATAAAGAAAAAATTGATGCATTTTGCCATATTAATAAGCATCACAAAAGTTAGGCATAGATACAGGATAATAGAGTGAGAAAGAAGATAAAATACATTTCAATATATGCTTGCTAAAATGACCAAATCTTTTAGTGTAACAAATTTACTATAGCAGATGACTTAGTAGTATTTATATAACATTGAAGAGGATTTGTTTGAGTACAAGTTTTATTTGCAATTGTATCAGAAAGATTACAAGCTGAATTATTGAAAATAGATAGTATAGAACTAGGAACATTTGTGAGATTACAAGAACTAGAGACGAGATTATTTTTAGACAATAGCTTGTACAATCTACCTCTCACAAACCCTCGATCTAAATACACTTCTTCTTCTTATTTTTAATGAAACACATATTGGTATCGAACTCAATAGTTAAGTTGTTATCTTTAAGTAATTTTTAAATTCTTTTTAGATTTTTGTTAAAATGTGAGTTGCATAAAAAATCTTGTAAATGCAAAAATGTGAAAATGATTTTAATGAATGTTTGACTAACATAAGCATGTTGCTCTATGTTTGCTATAGTATTTTATCTTAATTGTATTTATTTTAATTTCTTATTTTGGCTGACCACTAATTTAGTGGATACAAGCTAAGAAAGAGCCTAAAAAAGGTCTGACTTAGTGAATCTCATTAATAGAATACTTGGTTTTGGATTGAATTTCCTAAGTTGAGTTAATTTTAATTAAAATAAGGCTATATTTGATCTAAAATTAGTGATGAACTACACATAGAGATTTTATCTTGTAGGATAAATAGAACCTAGATTGATTAAGGCTATACTTAATGTTGGCGTAACAATTAGTCACTATTAGATTACATTAGATATAAGATATCTAACAGATGATAGCTAAGAATGCATGAGGGATTTTGCCTAATGTTGTAGTAGATGCAGTAATAATGGTACTGTAGTCAAAAAGTAATAATGGTACTGTAGTTAAAAAATAGTCAATGTTATTAAGTAAATTTATGCACTCAATTACTTCATTTTCATTGATTTTACCCTTGTATTTGATGTGAGCATTTTATTTATTGCATTTTTATTTGTTGTAATTTTATTTAATTAGTTATTAATAAATTAATTTATTTTATTTTAGAGTAAAACTGCATTGTTTAAGTTACTTTAGCAATTCTGATAATATCAATCCTTGTGGAGATGATCTAAATATTCCTCAGCATATTACTTATTGTGTATACTTGCTGTTAACATGTAAATGTTCTTTTTATTGATTTTAATGATAACAAACCTTAATCTCTTTTGATAAATTTGTTGGAGTTTCACAATTTTAAATATTTTCTTAAAAGTAAAAAACTTTCTCTGTGTGTTTATAAGCTTTAGATAAACTGGAATATTTTTGAAAAAAATATGATTTTCTGGGTATAATCGATGAATCATTTATTTTAATGGTTAACCGATAAAATGCAGAGAAGGGTTATCTTCTAAAGCTTCAACCAATTGTTGTATAACTTACTAAAATTCAGCCATTGGATGTAAATAGCTAATCGTTATTTTTAATGGCTAACCGTTTGGGGTAAAGCCTAACCTTTATACTCAGAAAAGGATTATTTCTTAAGCCTTAAGCGATAAGCTTTTAAATTCGGTAAAAGTAAACAGTGAATCGTTAATATTAATGGTTAACTGATAATATTCAAACCTATATCATGTGTTAATCCTTTATCATTTAAAGCAAACCGGTTAAGCATTTTATTACCGGTTAAGCATTTTATTTTATAAGTTACTGGAATTTAACGGTGAACCGTTAATATATAACGACTAAACAATAATATTTAGACTGTCAAATTTTGTTAATCCTTAACCGTTTATGAAGAACGATCAGTTGATATTTGTAGTAAAGGTCTCTGAAATTTAACGGTAAACCAATAACGTATAAATGGCTAACTAATAATTTCTAAACTAACATTCTTTATTAATCTTTAACCGTTTAGTAAGAACGGATAAAAGATTTTTATTGTGCAAGTTTGTGGTTTTTAACGACGAAAGGGTAATTACTAACGGTCAACCGTTAATTTAAAATTTAGCCCAACGGTAACTTTAACCAACGTAAATGATTAACCGTTAACGGTTAAGGGCAATTCATTTTCTGACAAAAAGGTGAATAACGGCTCGTTTTCAGCTCTAACTATAAATAAGCCCATCCAAATCAAATCAAATGGGGATAACAATACCACTATTGAGCATATGCACGATTATACAATATACATTGAGTTTCAAACACATTCTTATTTCATCTATTCACACATTGTGCATTGATTGGTAATATTAAAGATTATGTGAGAGAACAACAATTTGTAATATTTTGTTTTGGGTGATTGTAAGTATTGGGATACACTTGAATCAAGAGATTAGGGATAATCTCTTCTTGTAAAGGTTTATTGACACCTTGGGAGTCAATTGTAAGCTTTTAAAGCCTTAGAAGCTTGCTTAATGGAATCCTTACGTCCGGTGTGCTTGGAGGCATAGACGTAGGTGGGATAGCCGAACCACATAAAAATCATTGTGTTTGATCTCTCTGACCCTATCTCTTTATTTTTCTTTGTACATTTATCTATTTGTTTTAAATTTGATTGCTTAGTTTATATTACTTTAAGTTTTTGTTTGCTTAATTTTTAAAAACCCAATTTACCCCCCTCTTGGGTTGCTTAGTTAGTATTTCATTTAATATCAAAGCTTGGTTCTCTTGTTAGGACTTAACCGTTTAGAGTAAAAGATCCATGGCAACCCAAAATGATTCAACCTTTAGAGAAAGACAATCTACTACTAGACCACTATTTTTTGACAGTAATGACTACCTATATTGGAAAATTAGGATGAAAATTTACTTGCAAGCCTTAGACTATGAAATTTGGGAGACTATTTGTGATGGTCTTTTTATGCCATTGATTAAAATTAAAGTTGGGGAAGATATTCTAAAGCCTTCACGGGAATGAAATGAATTAAAAAAGAGAAAAGCTTCTCTAAATTCCAAAACTATGAATGCTTTATTTTGTGCACTAGATAAGAAAGAGTTTCATAGAGTATCAAGTTGTGAAAGTGCTCATGAAATTTGGCACAAACTTGAAGTTGTCTATGAAGGCACGAATAAAATGAATGAGTAAAAAATTAGTAGATACACTCGACAATATGAGTTGTTTCAAATGGAATAAAATGAGAGTGTGCACTCTATTTATACTAGATTTATGGATATAGTAAACACTCTAGGAGCCATAGGAAATACTTTCTCAAATAATGAGAAAGTTAGGAAAATCATTAGGTCATTACCGAAGGAATGAAGATAAAAAAGAATAGCTATTGAGGAATTCAAAGATTTAAACATTCTACCTATTGATGATTTAATTAGTTCTTTTATATCTTGTGAAGAAGATTTGGTAACTGAAAGAAAAAATAAAGAAAAGAAGAAAAGCATTGCTCTCAAAGTTTCAAAACACGAGAGTGATGGGGAAAGTGAATTGGATGATGAAGAATTAGCTATGCTAGCAAGAAGGTTCAGAAAGTTCTTCAAGAAAATAAGTGAGTGAAGAAAATTTAGAGACTTCAAGAACCAATAGAAGAAGAAGGAAGCAATCAAATGCTATGAGTGCAAAAAGTCTAGCCATATAAGATCGGAATACCCTGTTCTTAACAAGTTTAAGAAACGAGTGATGATGAAGAGCATCAAGAAATGACAAATCTAGCTCTTATGACAATTGGAGATGAATCAAATGATAAATTGGATGAGGTAAATAATATTCCTACTTATGATGAGTTACATGATGCCGTTAAAGAATTGCATGATGAATTGATGAAAATTGATAAAAAGAATATTTGCCTTAAAAAGAAGATGGTGAAGCTTAAAAATGAAAATGATTTATTTAATGCCAAGATTACATGCCTTGAATTAGAGAATAAAGCATTGCATGATAAAATTGCTTTATTTAAGAATTCTAGCACTTTACATGAGCATTTAGAATCACATGTAAATGACTTAAAAAATGAAAATAAATTACTTAAAAAAAGAGTAATAATCTAAATGAAATTGTGCTAAAATTCATAAATGGATAAAATATGTTGGATAACTTGCTAAATTCACAAAAACGTGTATTTGACAAAGGAAGGATTTGTTATAAGCCAAATTTGAAACAAAAATATTATAAGAGTTATTTTATGAAAAGTAGCAATCAAATTGTATGTCATTATTGTAATCAAGATGGTCATATGAAAAATAGATGCATAGTAAAAAGAATGCATATTATGATATGAAATGTATTTGGGTTTCAAAAGGAACCATTACTAACACTGAAGGACCCAAAAAGGTTTGGGCACCTAAGACTTAAGATTTTTTCTGTAGGGCTCAAAGAAAAAGAAGAATAAATGGTTCTTGGATAGTGGATGTTCAAGACACATGACCGAAAACTACGCATGCTTTTCAAGTTTTACCAAAATAAAAAATGGTGGAGATATTTCTTTTGGAAACAATTCAAAAGAGAAGATTCTAGGAATTAAAAATGTCGGTAAGAGTTCATCAACCTTAATTAAAAATGTTAGCTTAGTTGAAAATTTGAAACACAACTTGATTAGTATTAGTCAATTGAGTGACAAAAGTTATAAAGTAGTTTTTGATAAATTTAGATGTATTATTGAAGATGCATGTGATGAAAAAATTTTATTTGTTGGAAATAAATGTGGTAATATTTATACCATTGACATAGAAGTTGCACCTACTCATGATAAATATTTTTCATTATTGCATGATGATAGTTGGTTGTGATATAGGAGATTAGGTCATGCAAACATGAAATTGATTTCAAAAATTTTAAAAAATAATTTGGTTAAAGGACTTCTAAAAATTAGTTTTCAAAAAGATAGAATTTGTGAAGCTTGTCAATTTGGAAAACAAATCAAAACTTCTTTAAAAAACAAGAATCATGTATACACTACAAAACCACTTCAATTACTTCATATGGATTTATTTAGACTACCTAGATATGCTAGCTTAAATGGCAAGTATTATACATTTGTAATTGTGGATGATTATTCTAGATATACATGGGTGTTGTTCTTAGCCAATAAGGATGATGCCTTTGATGCTTTTAAAATTTTTTGTAAAAAGTTCAAAATGAAAAGGGTTATTCTATTTCTTACATTAGTGATCATAGTAGAGAATTTGAAAACTATGCATTTGAGTCTTTTTGTAATGACATTGGCATTGAGCATTAATTTTCATCACCTAGAACTCCACAACAAATGGAGTTATTGAGAAAAAGAATAGATCTATTCACGAAATGGCAAAGACCATGTTGAATGAAAATGCATTACCTAAGTATTTTTGGGCCGAAGCCGTCAACACCGCTTATTATATTTTAAATCAGGTGTTGATTAGATCTCTTCTTAACAAAACTCCTTATGAGCTTTGGAAAGATGGAAAACCCAATATTGGTTATTTTAAAGTCTTTGGTTGTAAATGTTTTATTTTGAACACAAAAGATAATCTTGGTAAATTTGATTCAAAATTTGATGTTGGTATTTTTTTTGGATATTCAACCTTAAGCAAAGCTTATAGAGTTTATAATAAAAGAACTTTAGTTGTGGAAGAGTCTATGCATGTTTCTTTTTATGAGTCTAAACCCCTTCTCTACAGATGAAGGAGTTGTTAATGATGATGCAGATGGAGAGTTACAAGAAGGATCATTAAGGGATAATCAAGAGAATGCACTACACGAAAATCAAGAGGATGATCAAGAAGCCCAAAGAAATATGGAGCAACAAGAAGGTACGATGTAAACACTCCTCAAGAAGTGGAGGTATGTTTCTTTTCACCCTAAAGATGCCATTTTAGGAGATCCATCTAGAGGTGTTACAACCAGATCATCATTTAGGAACATATGCGAGCATGCTGCATTTATTTCTCAAATTGAACCAAAGTCTTTTGCAGATGTGGAAAATGATGAATCTTAGATTATGGCAATGCAAGAGGAATTAAATTAATTTGAGCGAAATAATGTATGGGAATTATTTCTTAAACCGGAACATCGATCCATCATAGGTACTAAATGGGTATTTAGGAATAAGATGGATGAATTTGGTGTGGTTATTGGATTTGATGAAACATTTGCACCTGTAGCTAGATTAAAATCGATTAGAATGTTGCTTGCATATGCATGTTACAAAGATTTCATTTTATTTTAAATGGATGTCAAAAGTGCTTTTCTAAATAGTTATATTATGAAGGAAGTTTATATGAAACAACCCCTCGGTTTTGAAAATGAAAAATTTCCAAATCATGTATATAAGTTATCTAAAGTATTATATAGATTGAAACAAGCACCTAGATCTTGGTATGATAGACTTAAAAATTTCTTGTTGGATAATGGTTTCTCAATGGGTAAAGGGGATACAACTCTTTTTGTTAAATATGAAAATCAAGACATACTTGTTGTTCAAATTTATATTGATAATATTATTTTTGGTTTTACTAATGAGTCCTTGTGCAAGAAATTTTCATTTTGTATGAGTAAGGAATTTGAAATGAGCATGGTGGGGGAATTGAAGTATTTCCTTAGACTTTAAATCAAGCAAAACAATAAGGGAATTTTCATCAATCAAGCTAAGTATGTCAAAGACTTGCTTAAGAGGTTTGGAATTGATGAGTTAAATACTAAGAGCACTCCAATGAGTACATCAATCAAGCTTGACGAAGATGAAAAATGTAAAGAAGTTGATATTAAAAAGTATCGAGGTATGATCTGTTCTTTACTTTACTTAACTGCAAGTAGACCTGATATCATGTTTAGTGTATATTTGTGTGCAAGATTTCAATCATGTCCCAAGGAATCCCATTTGCTTGCTGTTAAAAGAATTTTTTGTTATTTGAATGGAACCATAGATCTTGGCCTTTGGTATCCTAGAGAAACTCATAGATTTAACATGCTATTCGGATATGGATTTTGCTGGTTAGAAAGTTTATAGGAAAAGCACTAGTAGAACTTGCCATATACTAGGTCACTTACTTGTTTAATGGTTTAGCAAGAAACAAAATTCTGTGGCACTTTCAACTACCAAGGCTGAATATATAGTTACAGGGAGTTGTTGTGCACAAGCTCTTTGCATGAAACAAACACTTAGAGATTATGCCATTAAACTTGAACAAATTCCTATTAAGTGTGACAATACAAATGCTATAAATCTTTCAAAGAATCCCATTCAGGACTCTAGAACCAAGCATGTAAAAATTATGTATCATTTCTTGAGAGATCATGTTAAAAAAGGTGATATTGCATTGGAGTTTATTTCTATGAAAAAATAACTCGCAGATATTTTTACAAAACCTCTTTGTGAAGAATAATTTTCAAAAATTTGGCATGAACTTGGGATGATGAAATTTTCACATTAACATTTCTAAATATGCTATTGAGTTTATTTAATAACTTGATTTATGATATGATGTTTTAATATCCTTGAAATACTTGAGTATGATGTACTAGTAGTATGTATGTATGTTTTGTATGGATTGATTGTTTTAAAACATATATGTTCATGAACTTTGCATTAAAATATCCTTATAGCACTTTTAGATCAAAGTCATGACCTTGATTTGTTATCTTTGATTGTCAGATATTGAATCAAATATGCGAAACAACAATTAAAATAAATGGATAACTGTTTTTCTTATAAACAGTTCACCGTTTATTTCCAGAAACTAGGATATTTTGATTGCTCTCTACCCTCTCACCTTTGGAGCTAACGGTAAATCGTTTAAAAATAGAGAGCAACGTAAATGTTACCCTTTCAACCATTAGGATTAACTGTAAACCGACTAAAAATAGAGAGCTATCTTAAATTGCCCCTTCATCGTTTTCCCTCGCGCATTAACCGTTTTCTTGTTACAAGCTCTCGGGAAATTAGCCCCTTACTTTTTATAGAAAATGGCTCGTCGTTTTCGCTAAATATATAACTAGTCAAGGGTTTCTTCTTTTTCCTCACTTAGCCTCTCACCGTTTTCGCTATTTTTGTGAAACCGAAACTTTTTATCTCACTCTTTCTCAAATTTTTTTCGTTTTTACAACAAATTACACTGATAGAATTCTTTCTAATCATTCTTAGAGTGATTTTACTGATTCAAAATTCTAAATCTTATCCAAAATCAAAAAATTCCAAATTAAAACCTTAAGGGCAGCCAACTGGTTTTTGCCCATTTTGATCCATTTATTCAGCATTTCATGATAAATTGAACCACAATTTCTCTTCTTCTACTCCCTCTTAAAACAATAATCATTTCATTTACTCCCAAATCTATTTTCTAAAAATTTTTCTCTTTGTCATGGCTGAGTCATCTCGGAGGCCTTGGAGAAGGAATCATATGCCCCTTGTCAACCCTATTCCACCATGGGAAACTTCTGAATTTGAAAGATTGTACTTCCTTACAGCTCTATTGTACAAATAATTTGAGGATCACTTTATGGGTAGACAGGTTCTTGATTCTTATTTTGTGGACATAGACGATTTTAAGGACTTGATTATATGTAATAGAAGTGTTAGCAACATGCTTAGACCCTGAAAATCCGTCATTGGCATTGATGATAGATCTTATCCTAATCTAGTTCGAGTTTTCTACTCTAATATGGAATTTCCGCTACTCGTTTAGATAAGATTGTTACCCTTGTTGGTGGTGTATCTATTGATTTTGATGTTGAATTTTTTAATACTGTTGTTCTTGGAATTAAGGATGAGAGTTATAATTTTGACACTTTTAGAAAAATCCTATCTTTTGATGAGTTTGTCCACAATGAGGGTTTGCGCAATATATGTCGTCGTAGGGAGCTTAGTGATAAGATTTATGGACTACCTTTCTGATCTCAGTTGCTGCCTCTTCAGGTTTACATCTTACATAGTATTTTACAGCATTATTACACTTAAGAGGGGTCACTCGGATGAGGTTATTCGTATGGATGTTGGGTTACTGGATAGTCTACTTAGTGGATGACCTGTTAATCTTGGTTATATTATTGTGCACCACATGATAACTATTCCTGCAGTCACTCATCACTTGCTTCCCTATGGCAGTATCATTATTAAAATACTATGGCACTTCCATATGCCAATAAGGGATGCTGTGTATAAAGAACCCAAAAAGATTGACTGAGATGCTATGAGTAGCATTGGATTTACTAGAAGGAACGATTAATGGCATAAGACTGCCAACGCCAAGAATCAGGGCACCTTGATCGCTTCTGAGGATGATCGGATGCTTAATGATATTTATCCTCCCAATCAGCTTTCTGACTTTAGACTTGGAGCTCGTCCTCTATTTTCTCGTCGTCAAGATGCTCCTAAGCCATTAGCTCCTTTTGGTTCTGTCGCCTCTGAGATGGATACTAATCTTCTTTCAGTTTCTGAGCCACCTTCAGCTTCTGCGCAGCCCTCTGCTCCTCAACAGCCCCTAGTTCCAGTTCAACCCCTTGTTTTTAATATTTTACAGCAGCTGGTTGCTGAGATTCTCCAAATTTCTAAGCACTAGCAGCTAATTCTTGATTGTATGGATGTTATTTCTCACAATCAGCAGCAGCTCCAGTCTCAAATTCAAACTTTCAGGAGCAGAGCATCGATCACCAATATGAGATCATTGCTGCACAGCGATAAATTCTGGGGTATTTTGGATTTGACCCTGGTAGCTGTTGAGTGTTAGAAAGTATATATTTATAAAGGAGAAAATCGTCACTAACATTGATACTTTTATTTATTTAAGTATTTTGTTATTTAATTATATGTGTTTTATTATAATTATGTATTTTAGGGGCATTATGATCGTTTCACAATGAACGAGTGATCAGACAGCAAAACGGACGTCATATTTGGACTCAGGATGGTAGAAAACCTTAAGAGGAGCATTCAAGGAAAAAAGTCACTGTTCACATATACGATACTGTTCATACGTACGGTACTGTTCATGGTACTGTTCACAACACTGTTCATATATACGGACCGATGATGTGGCAACTATCTATGACGTGGCAGTATCTGATTGGATAAATTATGTGGTATTGACTGCTTATGTGGCGTTGACCGATGACGTGGCATTGACTGATGATGTGTCACGATCTTATTGGACTAAATTTCTTATGTACTGTAGATCGATGACGTGGCAGCATCTCAGTGGAGCAAAAATCGTGTATACAGTACATGCACTTACATGAGATTATTTACTATTCAGGCGGCATTACTATGTAAATATTGACTGTTGACTGTTGACTGATGACGTGGCACAATTCTGAGCATTCGAATTGTTTTAAATTCGATGGTCACGATTCACTCAATGTATCTATAAAAAGGGGGCTCTCCCCCTTTAATTTGGTACCTCCGAATTCATTTTTAAACTTAGATTTCTGAAATTCCTTCTCCTTCTTGTAGTTTCTTTATATTTTAATAAAATTTTCTTTTTTATCCTTAGTTAAAATATGAGTAGTTAATTTCTTTTTGAGCTTGGATTGAAAGTGAAGTCTCAACATGTTCCATGGGCTTAATTTGGTAAATTTACTTTCTCTTCCCCTCTAATATTTGTGGTTGTTTTGACTTTTCGTCGACAAATAATAATAGTCTTGTTTAAATACAACTCTGATTAAACCGACACCCTAGTACAAGGTTATTATTATTTAGCACGATAAGCCCTTGGCACCATACTTATTGGAGAGTGGTTCATGAGGTGTGGAATCCCCCCTTATGATTTAATTGGTATTAATATGGAATATTTAGCCCATGGAGCATGTTGATGCGGATCCGGATACCCAAGTGCTTTATTATAACAAGTTTCATTCTTAATTATTCCTGCCATTTTAATTCATAAATTAAGATAAAATTACCATAATTTAATTGTTCTCATTTAAAGAAAATTAATTTGGCATATAATTAAAATCAACCTCCTCGTGGGATCGACACTCGTCACCATTAATTTATTCTACAATAGATTCGTGCGCTTGCGAGTTAAATAAAATTTGCACAACAAGTTTTTGGCGCCGTTGCCGGGGAGGTAAGTTATTTTAATTTGTTGAATTAATTTTTTTTTGTTTTCTTGTATTTTTTCCTTATAAAAAAATAATTCTATAATTTAATTTTTGTAATTTAAATTTTTATAATTTAATTTCTGTAATTTAAATTTTTACAATTTAATTTTATTGTGTGATTTCTTTAAATTTCTGTACTTTAATTTTTGCTTTACTTTGCTTTGTAATTTGTTTTTTTATCTTGTAATTTATTTTAATTTATTCGTAGAATTAATTCATAGAATTAGTTTTTTTTAGTAATTTTTTTGCTTTCCTTGAAAATTATAAAAAAATTAAAAAATTAAAACAAATTAAAAAAAATTAAAAAAAATTAAAAAAAATTAAAAAAAGAGAATCTGTAATTTAATTTTGGTAATTTGAATTTCTTTAAATTTCAATAATTTAATTTCTTTGTAATTTCTTTAAATTTCTATAATTTAATTTCTGAGTTATTTTTCTTTGTAATTTTTATTTATTCTGTTAATTTATTATTCCATAGAATTAAATTTTTTTTAAGTAATTTTTTTCCTGTAATTTAATTTTGTTTCTTTTCCTCTTCTTTATATTTCTGTAATTTAATTTTTCATTTTTCGTTGTAATTTATCTTCTTATTTTATTTTTAGTTAATCTATTTATTGTATTTTCTTTTTAGCACTTGAGTGTATGTTCATAATAAGGTTATAACAACGTCACAAGGTTAGTATCGTAATTTCTCTCTCCTCTTTATTTTTATTTGTTTTATGTTCATTTATTTTATTATTTGCATGCATGGTCGAAGGTCATTATCACCTAATCTTGAACCTTTAGACCTTGATTTGGAAAAAATACTTGGCACACACAAACATATTGTTTTTCAAAAGAAATTTGAAATGGATTTGCAACATCAGCAACCAGAACCACAAGAGAGGTCATTTAAGGATTATTTTAGTCCTTTAGCTAATTTGAGCACATCATGCATAAGGTACCCAAATGTAGCTGCTAGGAGTTTTGAATTAAAACTTAGTGTGCTAAATTGTCTCCCCACATTCTATGGCCTAGAAAATGAGGACCCATATAATCATCTGAATGATTTTCATACTATTTGTCAAACTTTTAAATATGAGAATTTTTCAGATGATGATGTTAAACTTAGATTATTCCCATTTTCATTAAAAGATAGAGCTCGTTCATGGTTTAATACAATGCCTGCTAATAGCATTACATCATGGGAAGAAATGGTAACTAAATTTTTAAATAAATATTTCCCAGTTCATAAAATCAATGCTATTCGTAGAAAAATTTTAGAGTTTACTCAAAGAGACGATGAGTAGTTTTTCGAAGCATGGGAGCGATTTAATGAGCTATTCTTGAAGTGTCCACATCATGGGTATGAAAAATGGCACCAATGGCAATACTTTTTGGAAGGATTATTGCCACATATGCAAGAATGGCTAATGGCAACCAGTGGAGGAGAGTTAATGTCCAAAAGCGCATCAGAGATTTGGGAATTTTTCCAACGGCAATCAGATAATTCTCAACAACGGAGTCAGTCACTCAGAAATACCAGGAGAATTAAGGGAGCGAATGAGGTTAATATTGGGGAGTCAAGCTCAGGAATTAAAGAAGTCAAAGAGATAGTCGAAGGCCTTACTCGACAAATAGCATCTTTGACAACCGCTAAATCAACAGAGCCAGATGACCATGACTCATATTCAGATCAAGCCAATGCCATAGGTATCATGAGAAAACCACCAAACTACAACCCTTACTCCAACACATATAATCCTAGATGGAGAGACCACCTCAATTTTTCATGGTCTCAAGGATTCCAACAAAACGGACCATCAGCTTCACCTCCACCAATGCAACTAGTTCCTCAAATATCTCAAGCCTCTCAACTACCATTCAAACCATACAATCAGAATCCAAACCATTCTCAACCCAAACCATGGGATGAGACATCCCAAAATTTCAGAAATCTTACTAACTCCAAGATCGAGCAGCAGAACCGCACTATTGATGAGTTACGAAATGAGATGAGAGCGGACTTCAACTCATAGGCCCAATTAATTTCTAACTTTGAGAAAATGGTGGGATAACTTGCCTCTTCAGTTCAAACTTTGGCCATGACCGTTGAAAAAGGTAAATTCCCAAGTCAACCAGTGTCCAATCCTAAAGCAGTGAATGATGTGAGTTCTAGTTCACCACAGCAGCATGGAGAGGTCAAAGCAGTGATGACCTTACGAAAAGGAAAAGAAGTCGACAACAAAGTGGAGATGTCAAAATCAACTCAGATTATACCTGTGAACACTGAGGAATCATCATCAGAGGAGAAAGAGGAAACCAACCCACGAGAATATGTTCCTAAAGCTCCATTTCCTCAGAGGTTAGCTAAAGGGAAGAAAGGAAAATCCACAGGTGAAATTCTTGAAATCTTCAAACAGGTAAGTGTTAACATCCCTTTACTTGAAGTTACAAAACAAGTGCCATCATATGCCAAGTTTCTTAAAGACCTTTGTACTAAAAAGAGAAATATTCATGTTCAGAAAAAGACCTTTCTAACAGAAAATATTAGTTCTATACTCCAACATAAAATGCCTCTAAAATACAAAGATACAGGCTCCCCCACTATCTCATGTAGTATAGGGCACCACACAATTGAGAATGCTTTGTTGGATTTAAGAGCTAGTGTAAATTTGTTGCCTTACTCTGTTTTTGTGAAACTTAGACTGGGCGAATTACATCCAACTCCAGTGGTGTTACAGCTTGCAGATCAGTCTACAAAAATACCTCGTGGTATTGTGAAGGACGTGCTTATCCAGATAGACAAGTTTTATTTTCTTGTTGATTTCATTGTAATTGACACTCAACTAGAGCAGTATTCAAAGAAGCACATTCCCATTATTCTAGGCCGACCTTTCTTGGCAACTGCCGATGCACATATTCAATGCAGGACTGGAAATATGCAGTTGTCATTTGGCAATATGACCATGGAACTAAATATTTTTAACATTGCCAAACAACCTCACAGTACTGATGATGAAATTGTAGATGTGAATTTAATTGATGAATTGGTTTATCATACATCTCCTTTAAACCTTAGTGATGACCCTTTACTGACATGTTTAACTCACTTTGGTTTGGATTTTAACATTGACAGATCTATTGATGAGGTTAATGCCTTATTGGATTCATCGCCATGCATGGACATTGATAAGTGGAAGATAAAGATAGAGCAATTGGCACCATTGAAAGAAAATCTCATCTCATCATCAGAATCACCACCAGGAATTGAGCTCAAATCTTCACTCGACCTTTTGAATTCTACATTCTTGGAAGAAGAAAAAATATTGTCAGAAATCATCTCATCCTCTCCTGATTACAAACAAAAGAACACACACATCATTGACCCCATTTTTGGTTCAAAAAGGAGGATACAACTGGCAAAATCAGAAGAGATTCGTAACAACAAAAATGCTAAGGACTACAGAAAGCGAATGAAAATCCTCCGTGACATACTATTTTTTCACATAGAGCTATTAAATTTAAGAATCCAAGGAACGGTGTAATTTTTAAAGTTAATTGTCAGAAAAGTAAAGTCATATCACAAATACCAACCATGTGGAGAAAACAGCACAAAACATTGAAGTGACCTGACATTTTTCTTTTCGTTTCTTTTCGGTGATTTAAAGTTTTCTTTTCTATTTTTAATTATGTTTGTGAAAGTGTGTCTGTTTAACTTTTAAGCTTTTATCATTTTCCTCACGAATATGTCAACTAAAAAGTATCTCTTCAGTATTCTTAGACAGTTTCGACGTATTCAATCTCATCTCAGAGGTCAGATACGATTTTGTAAAACACATCGTATCTGGCAGCTACAACCACCAGAGTTAGTAGCCCATGTTGAAGATTTGGAAAGCCAACTCTGAGAAATTGAGAGAGGCATCTACAACATCCAATTGGAGCTTGAGGTAAATTCAATAAGAGGACGATTTTAGTTTATTTTGTGTGTTTTAATTTATTTTCTTGTTTGTGTGTTTTAGTTTGCTTTGTGTGTTTAAAGTTTGTAACCCCGATCAAGTGGCGGATAACGGTACTCCGTGACAATCAAGTTGGTTACTTCAGTTTTACCACAATAACTGATATTTTGAGACGAAGGTATGGACAGAAATGAGATTTTAGAAAAGCTTCACAAATGATTCCCTTCGCTTCCTCAGAATGCCCTACTTTTAATTTATAAATCCCGGTCCGAACACATGCGATTGTTTATGAAGAATAACATCCCTGCTGACATCCGGTGGTGAATTGAGGAAAAAGTTTGCTTAGTAGGTGAGTTACCTCCTAAATTTATTACATACATGCCTGGTTGTGTTAAAGGAAATTATGCGAGAAAATGACGAGCTCGAAGACTTTCTGTTGCTTGTCATAAATCTGCCAGAATGATATGCAATAAAAAATCATGTTCTTTAGGAATAATTTCTGATAACAGAGAAGATAAGATTCAATTCATTAGAGATGGCTTGAATAAGGAGTCATTGGATGATATCCTTTTATCTTTTGAAACGCATCCCAGTGGATACGTCCAACATGCAATACTCCTGTTATGACCATTATTCCAGAAAGAATGTGCAAACTATAGTCTCGGGAATCTGACTATAAAAGACCCTATTTGCCAGTTTGTAAGAAAACTGGATGGGAAGCCTATCCTCGACCCATAGAGGGCGTTCAAGCCGTTTCTGGACGTAAAACTAGAGGAAGATGTGAGTCACAATCATAACTATCTGTAAATATCCTTTTACCTCTCTGTTCTTTTATTTCACTGTTATTTTACTATTTGCATTATTGTTTTTTAATAATTTCATTTACTTTTTCTTTTTACTATTTTCTTTTTAACTTTTGAGCCATGTGCCTTACACGTTAATTGACATAATATCCCATACACAAAGTAACCAACCAAGCTCACAAGGTCTTTAAATGCGAATTATTTTTACTGAGCACTCACAAGTTGTTTTTGAGCAATATCTTAATGGCAGCTTCTTCTAGTAAATAATTCAAGAACATTTGTGTGCTTTCTGGGTTTCATTATGGCAAACATAAAGAGTTTATGGAGGCAGCCATAGATCTTGGTCTAAGAATAGCAGAGAGAAATTTGCACTTGGTGTATGGAGGAGGTGACCGAGGGTTATCCAAAATGGTATCAGAAGCTGCTTTTGTCAGAGGAAGCCAAGTGTTAGGCATCATCCCTCAAATTCTAAAACCTTTGGGTTGTTTGTCTTATTCACAAACTGGAGAAGTGTTAGTCGTCTCAGGTATGCAAGAACGAATAACTGAAATGCTTAATCATGCTGATGCTTTTATTTTCCTTCTAGGCGATCTTACAACTCTTGAAGCACTAATGACATTAGCATCTTGGTCCCATCTAAACATTCATCAGAAATTCATTGGTTTGTTAAATGTCAATAACTTTTATGATGGCTTTCTCGCATTTCTTAACCATGCAATAAAAAATTATTTCATTCCTTCCTCAGTGAAAAAAATCATTATTTGTGCACACACTGCTAATGCGCTACTTGATCTGTTACAAGCTTATCAACCAGAGCCAGATCCCAAGACTATTGTGTTGGAGTGTTCAAATAATGATGGTAACAGTAGCGGTAGTAAGAAGTACAAATTAGATTTAACTCTCCGCTTGTAAATATTTTCTTCTGTGTTGCAGTACCCAGGTGATGTCTTCTAAACTCTACTTCTTTCCTTTCAAACATTGAGGACAATGTTTCGTTCTGGTTAGGAGGAGGGAATAGTTGACAATTATGGAATGTTGAACTAACCATGACTAACTTTTTGAATAGAAGATGGCTGAATATGGAGTATAGTGACTTTAGAAACGCATTTTCTTAGTTAAAAATATATATATATATATATTTGTGTGTGTTTCTTTTCTAACTTTCATTTTTCTCCTTTATAAATATATATTTTCAAGTTTTTAAAGTCGAAGATGGCTGAATATGGAGTGTAGTAACTCTAGAAACGCATCTTCTTTATAAAAAAAAAATCATTTTTCTTTAATTTTTCTGCATGTATGTTTTCTTTTTATGTTTAGAATAGGTTGGGGGGAAAGAATTCTTTTAAAAAAAAAATTTGTGAGTTCTTGATATTGGATGATATGATGACTTTCGAATTTTAGTATTTGTATTATCTTTGATCTTGAGTGATGTTACACCATATTTACTATTCTACATGTTGATGTTGGAGATAAATATGAGTTGCTTGAAAGAATGTACATGTCATAATAAATTCCAAGTGAGTTTTTGAGCCTATTAATTTTTCTTGGAGAGTAACCCTTTTTGCCCATTCTTCATGTAGCTTAGCAGTTCATTATTTCATACATGATCTCTAGATTTTCTTTGAGTCAACCCTTAAAAAAAAATGTGTGTACTGCATCTAAATGCCCGCTTAATTAATAGATATGAAAGATTATTTAGAGTCCTAAAAGATGATGGAAGGCCATTTTTGACCCGTTTGAGCCTTTCTAGCCATCCCTATTATGTAATATCCATAGTTAGCCCTTTTGAGCCTTTTATTTTTATTTTTTAAAAAAAAACCCTTTTCTTTATTAACTTATCATCCTGACCCACTCCAATTTGGAGTATTACCCGATATCATACAAGTTCCATCCACCTATTCATGTTTGAGAAAAAAAAATAAAAATGATAAATAATTATTTTGTTCAGCGAAGTTGTGCTAAAAAAAAATTCAAAAAAAAAAGAGAGAAAAAAAATATGTACAATAGCAATAAATAAGCAAAATGTATCTTGTAAAAGTTCTTGAATTTTTTCTCAAACATATATATTTTGTTTCCCTATTTTTCTTTCTTTGTTAGCCATGTCCCTAGCCTACGTTACGTCCTAATAAAAGTCCTTCCTGATTTTAGGGAACTATAGTCTAATATAAAATCTAGTTATATGGGTAATTAAGAAGTAGTGATGCATATACAAAAAAAAAATGAAAAAAATGAAAAAAAATGAAAAAAATAATAAATACATTGGGTTGACTAATACTTTATTTGAGATCGTATTATTTCTAATCTATGGGCATATTTTTTCATCTTGGTGAGAGTGTATGATATTTTTTTATTATTTTCTCTCAATTTACTATTCATTGTAGTGACATAATTTTATTGGGATTAATTTCTTTGTGAGAGTGTCACTACAACCGGTGAGATTTTGGGGTTGGATATGTCATTCTTGAAAGTGACCTCATTACTATTACTACAACAAAGTCTGCTGGACTGATGCATATGGATGGTTGATGTGGGTGTAATATTCCTTTAGACTGGATATAATGTTTGTACTTTTATTTGATTGCTATCATTAATCTGATTGAATAAACACATGTGTTTCCTTTCAAAAAAAAAGTTTTGAATTTTATCTTTACTTTATTTACTAGGGACTAGCAATAAGCTGGTTAGAGGTGTGTTGAGTGTTAGAAAGTATATGTTTATAAAGGAGAAAATCATCATTTTACACTTTAAGTCTCACTAACATTGCTACTTTTATTTATTTAAGTATTTTGTTATTTAATTATATGTGTTTTATTATAATTATGTATTTTATGTATTTTAGGGGCATTATGATCGTTTCACAATGAATGAGTGATCAGACAGCAAAACGGACGTCATATTTGGACTCAGGATGGTCGAAAACCTTAAGAGGAGCATTCAAGGAAAAAAGTCACTGTTCACATATACGATACTATTCATACGTACGGTACTGTTCATGATACTATTCACAACACTGTTCATATATACGGACCGATGATGTGGCAACTATCTATGACGTGACAGTATCTGATTGGATAAATTATGTGGTATTGACTGCTTATGTGGCGTTGACCGATGACGTGGCATTGACTGATGATGTGTCACGATCTTATTGGACTAAATTTCTTATGTACTGTAGATCGATGACGTGGCAGTATCTCAGTGGAGCAAAAATCGTGTATACAGTACATGCACTTACATGAGATTATTTACTATTCAGGCGGCATTACTATGTAAATATTGACTGTTGACTGTTGACTGATGACGTGGCACAATTCTGAGCATTCGAATTGTTTTAAATTCGATGGTCACGATTCACTCAATGTATCTATAAAAAGGGGGCTCTCCCCCTTTAATTTGGTACCTCCGAATTCATTTTTAAACTTAGATTTCTGAAATTCCTTCTCCTTCTTGTAGTTTCTTTATATTTTAATAAAATTTTCTTTTTTATCCTTAGTTAAAATATGAGTAGCTAATATCTTTTTGAGCTTGGGTTGAAGGTGAAGTCTCAACATGTTCCATGGGCTTAATTTGGTAAATTTACTTCTTCTTTCCCTCTAATATTTGTGGTTGTTTTGATTTTTCGTCGACAAATAATAATAGTCTTGTCTAAATACAGCTCTAGTTAAACTGACACCCTAGTACAAGGTTATTATTATTTGGCACGATAAGCTCTTTGCACCATACTTATTGGAGAGTGGTTCATGAGGTGTGGAATCCCCCTTATGATTTAATTGGTATTAATATGGAATATTTAGCCCATGGAGCATGTTGATGCGGATCCGGATACCCAAGTGCTTTATTATAACAAGTTTCATTCTTAATTATTCCCGCCATTTTAATTCATCAATTAAAATAAAATTACCATAATTTAATTATTCTCATTAAAAGAAAATTAATTTGGCATATAATTAAAATCAACCTCCTCGTGGGATCGACACTCGTCACCATTAATCTATTCTACAATAGATTCGTGTGCTTGCGAGTTCAATAAAATTTACACAACAGCAGCACCTCTGCAGGAGTCCCCTCTTCACGACCAACTTCTTCACAACCTTCCGCTTCGAGACTTTCCTCTTCGCGACCCACTTCTACGCGACCTCTTGTTTCTCGCCGAGCTTCTTAGTTTCTGATTTTTGTTTTGTATATACATTTCATGTTTTGATTATACTTTGTTTTATCTTAACTTATTTATTTTATTTATTGATGGATTGGTTTTTTCTTTTGGTATTCTTTGGTTAAGTGTCTATATATATTTGTCTTTCTTATGACTGATTATATTTTTGATTTGGATTACATGGCATTGGAGTTGTTGGGATGTGGATACTTGATTGTTGCCTTTGGAAGTGTTCTTACTCTTATGTTGTATTTAAGGATTTCTCTAATTTTAAAGGGAGACTCTACCAGAATTTCTGACATAATTGTTATCATGGGTAACATCTTTCTTTTCACTCTCATGTTTCTTTACTTCGATTTTTTTTTTATGATGAAGGGGAGAATATAATCATGGATTAAAATTTTACATGTTTGTTTTAAGAAAACATCTTTTTTTGGCAAAACTGTTTTGAGTCATACATGTACGAGGAGCAAAATATTTGAAATATATTTGTCATCATCAAAAATGGGGAGAATGTTAACATATAAATGTTCTTTTTATTGATTTTGATGGTAACAAACTTTAATCTCTTTTGATAAATTTGTTGGAGTTTCACAATTTCAAATATTTTCTTAAATGTCAAAAACTTTCTTTGTGTGTTTACAAGATTTAGATAAACTGGAATATTTCTGAAAAAAATATGATTTTTTGGGTATAATCGGTGAACCGTTTATTTTAACGGTTAACCAATAAAGTGCAGAGAAGCGTTATTTTTTAAAGCTTTAACCGATTATTGTATAACTTACTAAAATTCAGTCACTGGATATAAATGGCTAATCGTTATTTTTAACGGTTAACCATTTGGGGTAAAGCTTAACCTTTATGCTCAGAAAAAAGGTTATTTCTTAAGCTTTAAGCGATAAGCTTCTAAACTCGCTAAAAGTAAATGGTAAATCATTAATATTAATGGTTAACAGATAATATTCAAACCTGTATCATGTGCTAATCCTTTGCCGTTTAAAACAAACTGGTTAAGCATTTTGTTTTATAAGTTGCTAGAATTTAATGACAAACCATTAATATATAATGACTAACCCATAATATCTAGACTGTCAAATCTTGTTAATGCTTAACCGTTTATGAAGACTGGTTAGTTGATATTTGTATTACAGGTCTCTGAAATTTAACGGTGAGCCGATAACGTATAAATGGCTAATCGATAATTTCTAGAAAATGGTTAAGGGCGATCCGTTTTTTGGCAAAAAGGTGAATAACGGCTCATTTTTAGCTCCAACTATAAATAAGCTTATCCAAATCAAATCAAATCAAATTGGGGAGAACAACACGACCATTGAGCATATACACGATTATACAATCTACATTGAGCTTTAAACATATTCTTACTTCATCTATTCACACATTGGGTATTGATTTGTAATATTTTGTTTTGGGTGATTGTAAGTATTGGAATATACTTGGATCAAGAGATTGGGGATAATCTCTTCTTGTAAAGGTTTATTGACACCTCGAAAGTCAATTGTAAGCTTTTGAAGCCTTGGAGGCTTGCTTAGTGAAATCCTCAAGCCTGGTGTACTTGGAGGCGTGGACGTAGGCGGGATAGCCGAATCACGTAAAAATCATTGTGTTTGATATCTCTGACCCTATCTCTTTATTTTTCATTGTACATTTATCTATTTTTTTTGAATTTAATTGCTTAGTTTATATTGCTAGAAGGTTTTGTTTGGTTAATTTTTAAAAACCCAATTCACCTCTCTTTTGGGTTGCTTAGTTAGTATTTCACTTGCATATTAACATTTATAGCATTAGAAAATATATATTAAGTTTTTTGTACCATTGTCGGTAATTTATTGTTCATTATTGTTTATGAAATTAATTTTAAATGGTGCAACTCTTTCAATTTATTTTAATTTTAATTTGTTTTGTTGATAAGTAGCCCTTGCATGTGTAAATATAAACCTGGGAATTTTAGATTGATCCAAAAATTGAAAGAACTATAAAGAGATTAAGTATATAGCATAAGAATTATAAAGCTATTGTAGTAATGGATAATATGCAAGGTATGAGGAATATGAACCCTTGAGGAGAAATACAACCAATTAATGCTTAAGGAGGTTAAGAAGATCAAAATAGGTAGATTATTTATAGGCAACCAGGGAATAACAACATTAGTCATATGGCAGACGATAAAGCTAGAGCCATTAGAGATTATGCATTGTTGACTCTTCAGGCCATAAACCCTGTATTGTTGAAGTGCACGCTAATAATTTTGAGCTTAAACCAAAAACGTTTTAGATGTTGTAGACAGTGAGACAATTTAATAGAATACAATCAGAAGATCTATATCTTCTCCTAAAACTATTTTTAGAGGTAAGTAATTCCTTTAAGCATGCTGGAGCATCATAAAAAGCATTAAGACTCAAACTTTTCTCATTTTCTTTAAGAGATCGAGTAAGAGCATGGCCTAATTCTCTACCATCTAACTCTATCACCACATAGAATGACTTGACTGATAAATTTTTGATAAAATACTTCCCACAAACCAAGAATGCAAAATTGATGAACGAGATCACATCTTTTTATCAAATTGAAAATCAGAGTTTGTATGATGTATAGGAAAGATTTAAAGAGTTGCTTAGAAGATGTCCTTATTGTGGTATTCCTTTTTACAGTTGGAAACCTTTTATAATGGTCTTAACCTAAGCATTAGATTAATGGATGGCGTTTTAGCAAATGGAGCTTTGCTATCTAAATCTTACAATAAAGCCTATGAAATTTTAGAGAGGACAGCTAACAATAACTATTAATGGTTATTGACTAGGAAAGCTGTAGAAATAGGAGCAACAAGAGTTCATAATATAGACGCCTTGACAATATTGTCATCCTAAATAACCTCATTAATACATATGATAAGGTTATGATTACTGCTTTGGCAACTATCAATAACGTGACTGAAGTATTATGTGTTTATTATAGAGAAGAGCATTTATTTGGCAATTGTCCTAAAAATCCAGTATCAGTCAACTATAGAAGTAAATTTAACTAGTAAAACTAATACAATCCATATTCAAACGCTTACAAGCCAGATAAAGACAATACCCAAACTTTTTATAGAGCAATTAGAACCAAAATACTACAACATCTAGTGGACAAAATAGGCTTGCTCGACCACCTAAATTTCATCAATAGAATCAAGGGTAAATAAACACTAGTAATGTTCAACTCAGTCCTCTTGAAGTTTTGCTAAAGGAATACATTGAATAAAATAAAGCAACTGTCCAAAGCAAAGTTGTGACTTTAAGAAACTTAGAAAATTAGATTAGATAACTTGCTACAATTTTGAGCAACAGACCTCAGGGTAGTTTACTTAGCAATACAGAGGATCTTAGAAGAGAAGGAAAAAAACATTGTAAGGTAATTTAACCTAAGGTCTAGAAAGAATGTTCATAGTCATTATGGTATATCAAAAAGAAGAGTTGAATGTATAACAGTCTAAGAAGAGAATCAAATTAAAGAAGAGCCACGACAACCCATTTTCTAGCCCATTGATATGAATGCTAAGTTATAGTAATAGTAGATAATGATGATCCAACAACTATAAAAGATGCTGTAGTACCATCTATAATAGTTTATCATAAGGTAAAAAAGAAACAAACTTTATTGGGTACAATTAGTATATTCCATGTTATTGATAATAATTATGTCGTTTACTTGATTAGAAAGACCAGTAAATGAGAATTAACCTATAGACGTCGATGATATTGTGTTTGAACATAGTCACTGTGAGTAGAATATACAAAACTTATTTTCTTTATAGTTTATTATTATTTTAAATATGGTAAAATATGTTTGTAAAATGAGTTTTAAAGGCTCCAATTTAATGATTTTCTAAAAATAGATTTTATCTGTGTAATGATATTTATTATTAAAAATATCTATGATTAGTGGTTTTATTGCTTATTTTGAATATGTATATTGTTATATTTTTAAAGAAAAGAAATGAATTTAAATTTTATTAAATGAAAAAAGAAATGAGATTACGAATGTGATTATATGTTTATGTATATGTGTATAAATGGTTGTTTATAATCATTAGACAGTACCCATCCCCTCCAGATATAGATGATACAAATGAGACATAAGTTTTTGGAGTTTATCTGAATACACATAGAGGCTTTAGGCCTTGTGTTTAGCTGTTTTTGCCTTTTGGGGAAATATCCATATAGTACGATGATTATAACACTATAGATAATGGAATAAAGATGATATGGATGATATAGACGAGATATAGGCTTTTAGGGCCCATTTGAATACACACAGAGATTTTAGACTATGTACTTAGACACTTTTATCTTTTGAGGACCAGTTATGCATGAACAAATAAGATAAGAGAATTTAAGAGAGAGATTAAAGGTTGGCAAAGGAGAAATTACAGAGATCAATTGGAAATCAATTCTTCTTATTCTTTTTTTTTGTTTTTTATTTATTCATTAGAATGTATTTGATGGCTAAAATGCTTTTATTTATTTTTCTATTGCAAAGCATGAATTAAAAATGATCATAGTTGAGTAGTAAATGATCTTAATTGATGTTTGACTAACATATGCTGTTATTTTGTGGTTTAGTATTTTATCTTAACTATATTTATTTCAATTCTTTATTTTGGTTGATCACCTATTTAGTGGATACAAGCTAAGAAAGTGCTTTCAAAATATTTGACTTAGTGATTCTCATTAAAATAATGCTTGGTTTTAGATTGGGTTTCTCAAGTTGAGTTAATCTCAATCTGAATATGGCCGTGCTTATTTTAAAATTAGTGATAAATTAGACATAAGGATTCACTTTGTAGTGTAAATAGAACCTAGATCAATTAACTCTATATTGAGTATTAGTATACCACTGTTTGGTTGTATTATATATAAGATATCCCACAGGCTAAAATTGAGGATGCATGAGGGATTCTACTAGTGTTGTAGTAGATATTGTAACAACAGTATTGTAATTGAAATATAGTTAATGCTTTTAAGTGAGTTTATTCATTCGTCTATTCCATTCTCATTGGTTTTACCCATATATTTGATGTGAGAATTTTATTTATTGTAATTTTATTCATTAGTTATTAGTTTTATAAATTGTCTTATTTTAGTTTAAAACAAAATTGCATTGTTTTGGTTGCTGTAGTCATTTTATCAATTCCTGTGTAGATAATATGAATTTTCATCAGTATATTACTTATTATGTACACTTGCATATTAACACCCATAGCATTAGAAAACACACACAAAGAAGCTTTACTGATAGTCATTTTAGCGAGATTTGCCATAATATACAAAATTATAGGATAATAAGATGGGCTTAATATCAAGATCAAATAAGTGATAAAATCTAAAAAGCTAATGGAATCACCAGCAATAGCCATTTTTTCTGTTATTTTTTTCAAATTTTTAGAGACATTAGTCATAGACATGGAGCTTTCTTAAGATTGTTAAGCATAATCTTTAGATAAACTTTCTTGGCAAAAGTTTATAATCCAAATTGCTGTTTAAGACTATTTTAAAGTTCAAGAGATGTTTTAGAGCTTACCACAAGGTTGTGAATCTTAAGACTAATAAATGACATCAACTAGCTTAGCAACATTTGATCTTTTCTCTTCTAAGTAATAAAGGCTCAATTTATCTGATCTTCAATTGTAGAGTCCTCAGATTCGTAAGGAATGAAATGTTCTAGATAGAGTTTGATATATAGAAGACCGTTAAATTCATTAAAATGAATTAAGGAGAGAATCAGAGACTTCAAAATTGCATAATTTGATCGATCTAGCTTAATTGGTGAAGTGAAGGTGAACAAAGATATAGAGGACATTGCTTTTTTATTAGAGATCAAATAAGCCATTATAGTTTACAAAGAAACTCAAATATCAATTTGAAATCTAAATGTTTGTTTAGTTACTAAGAAAATGATAGATAAAGCGAAGAAGAATCCTGACTTTTATTCAACTAAATTTAATTGATTTACAAGTGTGTATATGTTTGTAAAACCATTTTGAATTATTTACAAACTATATATAGATACTACATTTGTTAAGCTAACAACATAATTAACTTCGCTAGAACAATTGTTGTGATAGCAGTAGTAACAAACTTACTTAATAAGCTAACTAAGCTTAATTGACTTACTCAACCAACTAAGTCATGAGTAACTAATTCAATTATCTTAACAAATGATGGCATAAGTATCAGCTAGTATGGGGTGAATTTAATATTAATAGGCAAGTGTATCAATTATCAAGAGAATTTAAGACTATGAAAAAATGGTTTCGTGGTTTTAATAGTATAGAGAATATTAAAAATTCTTTTTAATTCCTATAGTAATGTATTGTTAGTTTCACTTTCATATTCTTTGTATAATATTTCAATTTATGGCAGGTTCTTAGAAAAGAAAGATGGTTTTAATTTTTTTAGTTTTAAACCATCTGGTATTTAAAGACTATATTAGGTCCCAATTAATACATATTTGAGTCGGATAGAACCACTATGGTAGTAAATCTCTTTCAATAAGTATTTTAATATAGCTGCATTCCCAAGCCTTAAATTAAGGACTTTGGTTAAGATAGAACAATCCTTTGCAAGTTGATCTATACAGTTATTGATAAGATGGTTTTAAATTTAAATTTGTGTGTTTGTTTTAAATTTTTATCCTAGGTAGCTTTTCTACTAGTCAATATTGTGGCTCAATATTTGACTTTGATAATGAACTCTATAGTCTATATTACAAGAACACCCGATCAATAGCTATAATATTGTTGACATGATAATTCATGGCCTACTCTTTAAATTTGTGCTATCATTCCTTAAAATCATTGTTTTGTTCATGGTTATTGGGTTTATTAATTTTATCTATCTCTGGGGATGTTTTAGTTTTGCCAAATGAATGCATGATAATTGTTATGCTAGTTGATTTTGTTAAATATGGTTTATAGATTTTCTATTATTGTATCACTTAAGATAAAATATTGTAGAAGCATAAAATATGAAGTTAGAAAGGTGTTGCCTCTTAGAGTTTAATGCACAGCTGAAATAATTTAGAAGTTCCTTTTCTTTTAGCATTAGCATGTCATTTCTCACTGTTAAGTATTCATTCATCAAAACACTATATTCTCATGCATAGGTTTCTTCATCTCCTTATGCATAGACATCTTATGCTTTTATTACATAAGGCAACTTATTTCATCATCTAGTCAGATTTATAATAAAATGCTCTCAATTAATTCATTTGGAGTTTGTCAATGCCTTGCTATTAACCGTAACTTATTTTTTCAGCCTCTTCTTATATAATAACAATAGTATATAGCAACAATTTTGGTTTCTTGAGGTGTAACGCTGCACCGGCTAGGGAATTATATAGATCTTTATAACCAATTCACATTTACAATGAGAGAAGACATAAGGTTTACAATGAGGTGATTATCGTAGTCTCATAACCAAGAACTCTAATTAGACCTTTGACTTAATTATTTAGGTTTTATAGCACTTGAAACTAAATGGTTTCAACTAACACAATGGTCTTTGTTAGCATTTCATTCCCTTCTATTTTAAACAGTTAAACATAAGGTTTATAAAGTACCAAAACTTTTATTTAGTTGTTTTTCTTATTGTTTGTACAAGGCTTTCTGGATCGATAGTGGAATTCTAACTATTGAATTTAATGTATAATTTCACAAACAAGATTTTATTTTAGATTTGTACTTAAAACATTTGATACATATATATGTACGGGATTGTATTAATAGGAATTCAAGTTTCCTATGCTTTATTGTGGTGTTTGACGTTCCTGCACAGCCCAAAACAAGAAATTTTCCTATTTAATTTTCTTTTTTAAAAATATATAAATTTATATTTTTTTCGAGTAATTTGTATTTGAAAATTTTGAACAATGTCATGTTTATAAGACTGTTATTAACTATCATGCTCAGTTGACAATCTTATATTATAAAAAATATTTGATTATTATTAATTGAAAAAAATAAATAACAATTTTGCTAAATATCATATAAATATATTTAACACAAGAATACTTCATGATTTTTAATGATAAAATATAACTTTATATGACAATTTTTAAATATCATTTATTCACTTTTTTTCTTGTGGAATATACCATGAAACAATTAATTAAAAGCCACAAATAAATTAAATAGAAGTCAAAACTAAACTTAGCAATTTTTCAGACATTCATATAACTATGGGGTCAACTACTGATGGTGTCTTATTCTTATTATTTTTTTAGTTACAGAGGGGCTCTTGACTAAGAGCTAAGAAAAAACTAAATGAGGGTAAGCTACCCCATACATATCCTGAAAAAGTAGGGACTTAATGCTATCAGGAATATCCATTAGCATACGGAGACCCAACCAGAAAGAGAGGGCAAGATTAGCTAAGTAATCTGTAGCATAGTTAGCCTCGCAGCAGATATGGCCAATGTGACTATGCCAATCACACTTAAGAAGCTCTTTTATGTTCCAGACGAGAGGAGAAAATTAGTTGTTCCATTGAGAAGGATTAGCCACCATCTGGTATACACATAAACTATTTACGTCTACTTGAAGCCAGTGTATACCATATTGCCATGCCGTCTTTATAGACCCTAAAGTTTAGCTATCGTTACAGAACAAGAACCAATATTCATTCCAAACCCTTTAACCCGCCTTCTATTGCAATCCCAAATTAAATCTCCAGCTGAGGATGCCCTTGATTACTTGCAAGCCCCATTAGTGTTTAACTTATGCAAAGGCCACATTGGGCCAGACCAACCAAACCATTTTTCAATCATTTGACCTCGCAATATTGAAGGGGAATTGAACAAGTGATGAATCTTTCCAGCTTTGCTCATGACATCCATAAAAATATCAGAGCAGCCCACATTAACATGTTTTATAAAAATCTCATTCCTCTAAAACCATAATCTCTAAATTGCTAGCCTAAAAGAATAGTGTCACTGCAATCCATGATACAATGACCATTGACTGTCAAGATTCTTGCATAACCAATCTCGCAAACTTAATATGAGAAATCCTTGTTGATGAGCCATAGGAATAACAAGCTTCCAGAAGCCTTTAGCAACCATGCAATCTCTAAGAACATGCAAAATATCTTTCTTAGAAGCACCACATCAATCATATTTACAACTGCTATAAACGTGCCTCTTCAATAGTTCCATTTTAGTCTTCAGATGTCCATGAAGCACTAACCAAATAAAGATACGTATGTTATGGGGTCTCGCTAATGCCATGCCAAATTCCAAGTTTGGTCTACCGCAAGGTAATGATGGAAACTTAGAGCATGGTATGCAGTTTTAATTGAAAAACTACCATTCTTAGAGTGCTTCCAATAAACACAATCTTTACCCTGCTAAGATAACAGGGGAGCACAGTGACACAGAAGTGTTTAGAAACTTATCATTTTTGGAGATTAACCATGAAAATGGATGTGATCATTTAGAAAGCTTAGTCAAAGTAGAAATCAAATGTCAAAATTAACAGCTCAGTTTTTAAATTAACTGTAGTATTTCAAAAATAAATAAATTATTTATAATATATGGTTAAAACGATAATTTTATCTAGTTTCTAAGGGATTTTATGGAATCAAATTTAGACTTCTCTTCTTAAACAAATTCAACAAATCTAGATGCTTCTAGCAATCTTTGCATTATGGAATCCTATTTTTTTGTCGGACTTTAATATGTAGTGAAATTTACTGTATCATATTGTAATTCCTTAGAGTGGTGAGTTTTTCGTTCTTGCCTTTTTCTTAAAATAATAATAAAATTTTAGTTTAAATTTCAGCCAGTGTCACATAAGAGGCTATTTAGAGGATGATGTTATTAGGGAGATAGTGCATAAAAAGATCCCAGTGCCAAAAACCATTATAATCCATGAAATCAGCCACTTGTCACAGGATGAGAGTTGCTGCTCGGCACTCCCGTACGGCACTTAGACGACTTCCTAGCACCCTAAGTCACTAAGTAAGTCTAACCCTTCTCCACCTAGCCTAAGCAGAGAAATTTGTGGAAGAAGGCTAGAGAGAAATGAGCGGAATGGCCATTTGTATTTATATTATACTCAAATGCATAATTACACTATACTTTGTATAAGAGAGCTTGAGAGCAAATGAGCAAGTGTGTGTAAGTATGGGCTGGAAATGCTCAAGGGTGTGTGTGGAAGTGTTGCTCAAAATGAGGGGTGAACCCTTATTTATAGAGGTGCTGGCTAAGGGTGCTTGTGCAAGTCTCTAGAGAATTCCAGCCTATGTGTAATTAGTGGAAACCTCTAGAACTTGGGCCGGGCCGGATGCTAAGTGCACCACTTATGGTTAGTTGTGTGGGTGGCCCATTGTTAAGTACAACCAACTTCTAAGTTAACCTGTCTCTTGCGATAAGCTCACTCACTTTCTAACTGCAAACTGGATTGAGCACTATACTCATTCCGCATACGCTGTGCACTTCGGTTCGTGGCGGATTGGTCCAAAACCTTCCCATGTGTATGGATTTAGCCTTTGATCGGGTAATTCCTTGACAGAAATGGCCTGAACTTGCGATACCCTCTGGTGATCTGTGACATTCCTCCCTCACCTATGCTTACAGTGTCCTTACCGTGATCCAATGTTCGAACTTCCGGACTCTCTCCGCGGCTGGTCATAACTCTTCCTTGTCGCATGCCGTTGCAGCTTGGAAATTGAGGAAGTTTGTCCTTGCGTGACGCTTGTGGTCACGTCGCTTGCCCGAATGCTGCTGCGGTGTCCCTTGCGCTTGTGCCTTGGTGACTGGCCCTTCTGTGGGCTTGGAGGCTGACCGTCCTCGACCTTATTATGGATGACGTGTGGGACTTACGTTGAAGAGTCTTCCGCGTCCTCTCCCTTCGTGTGCCGGTGTGCTGCGACTACGTAATTCGGATTCCTCGCAAATTCTCTCTGACACTACAGAACCGAAAGCGTCTTTCTCTCTAGCTTGGCATGCTCGGCTGGTACTACACATGCTTATGTAACCTTTTATGTTTGTAACTAAAGTAACATTAAGTATTTGTAGAAACGATTTCAAAATAAGCATAACATCAAGTATTTGAACAAACTATTTCAAAATAAGCATTTTATAATGATTGAACAAAAGGTTTGTTACATAAACTATATAAAAGGGTTTGTCGCACCAAAAAACTTTGTTACAAAAGTCACAACCAATTCCATAAACAAGCTTATTGTATTTATGCTTAGGTAGGAACACAGTTGAGCCCGTTGTGTAACCCAAGGTCTGTTATGTCCATATGCACCTCGCCTTGGTTGGGACTTGGCGTTAGCTTTTCCTACTCAGTTTCTACAATGTAAGGACTACGTGAACTAACGCCCAGTAAGTAAACATTTATGCATGTATTACCTATCATGCACATGAATGACTTTATGAAATAAGTGCTAAATCTTTTACATGAAATTTTAAAATATAAAGAACGATGTTAGGGCCCTAAGTTTGTTGTACTATAAGGCTAGCATTCTATAACATGCCCTTGGACTTAAATTAATTGATCCGTTGGGCGTTACGTATCGCCGTCCCCAAAGGATCTCTTTTCTTAGTTTAGAGGGCTTGCCCTCTTTATGAATGCTTGCCATCTAGTAGTACAACAACCCTTTTTCCTTTAAAATCATTAAAATGCCTATTTAACAAATCACTCGTGAAATGCATGAGATCAATGCAACTTATGCCACAACATGTAAATTCTCTAAATATATAATAAAACATAACATGAAACTAATTTAAGATAACAACATCTAATATAGGCGGCAGTACCGTTCATATAGATATTTAAATAAATAGAATTATAATATAGGCGGCAGTGCCGACTATGTAAAGAGTCATAACAACAATATTATATTTTAGGCGGCAACACCGACCATGTAGAGGGTTGTACAAACATCATAATTTAGGCGGCAGTGCCGACCATGGCATGATAAAATAAGAGTATCACATAATAGGTGGCATAGCCGACCATCTAATTAAGTAAGTATTAAGCATAACATCCTATGCGGCATAGCCGGCCATATGAGGATGATTTCATGATGTAGATGGCATAGCCAGTCATGTGTGATTTAATAATAATAAATCACACCACAATAATAATCATTTTAAGACAAGAGATTATTTAGAACTAAACCTAACATAAGAGAATTATTACTTAAAGCTAATTTAACATATTGTCTTTACATTGTAGTTGAAGTGAAGTGTTACTTACCTATTTTTCTTTGATTCCTTTAAAGCTTCTTTTCTAAACTTGAGAATTTCTTAACTAGGGATGCTTTGGCTTAAAATGGAAAAAGATGAGATTTCTAGGGTTTATGGAAAATGCAAGGGTTAAGGGGTATTTATAGAGTTTCCTAAGGTCCATGTGTGGCTAGGATTTTGCCACCATATCATTTGATTAATGGTGGAGATTCATTTCTCCATAAATATCTTGGTGATTTCTAGAATGCTAAGATTTTTCCACCTAGCACTTAATTAATGGTAAAGATTTATCTTTTTATAAATATCTTAGTAATTTCTAGAATTTCTAAATCCCTATAATATTTCTTATTATATCATCACTTATGTCATTACTTATGTCATCATTACTTTTAAATTATTAATTTATCTTTTCATAAATATCTTAGTAATTTCTAGAATTCGTAATATCTCTATAATATTTCTTGTTGCATCATCATTTATGTCATTGCTTATGTCATCATTAGCTTTAATTATTAATTTATGCTTTCATAAATATCTTTAGAAATTTCTGGATTTTCTAATTTCTCTACAACATTATTTATGTCATTATATTATTATACATTATTATTATTATTATTCTTATAATAAATGCTTAAGGGAGTTTGTTTGGTTAATTATATTATATTCAAGTAAGAAGAGTGTACCTCACAGCTTGGCTCTCGTTGAAGATGCCGAGGGAGTTTGTGGCCGGCAGTGGGAATGCATGAGCTATGTTGAAGAACTCCATGCCTAGTATCACCTCGTAGTCGTCTAGCGGCACTATTGAGAAATTAAGTTCCCGTTCCACATCCTTGGTGTAGCACGTACGCCTCGAGTGGTTCTAGCGAACTCCTCAGCTGGCGAGTTCATCGCTTTGATCGTGCCTCCGCGTTCCGTCACCTTAATCCCTAGGCGCTTCGTTTTCTCTTCGACCATAAAGTTGTGCGTTGCTCCGGTGTCGAGTAGTGTATGCACGCTGTGGCCATTGATGTACGCACGTATGAATATGAGTCCTTTCCGTATGTCCTCGGGTGGCTGACTCTTGAGTGCGCTGATGCGTTGGAGCGAACCCATGCTGCGTCAGGGTTCCTCCTCGGGTGTTAACTTGTGTGTCGCGGTCAACGCGTGATTCGGGGTGGACGTCGAGGTCCGTGTAGACTAATCCTTGAGCTGAGCAGCCAGGGCACTTAGCGACTTCTTCTTCACACAGTCACGTGCCCAATGCGGTCCGTTGCATATGAAGCATGGGCTTCGGGGCTTCAACGGCTTCTCGGTTTTGCCTTGCCCGCTCTTTCCGCTTGTGGTCTTTTGGGTTCCTTGCTTTTTCTGACTCTAGTCCGCTTCCTCGTGGCTCTCTTCCCCACCTATGTCCTAGGTAGGTCTCTTCTCCTTGTGCGATGCAGAGTAGTTGGCCAGCGACTCGGCTGCAGTGATGGCATCATCGAGGGTCTGCACGCCACGTCGGTCTAGCTCCGCTTTGGCCCAATCCTTGGACCGTCTTGGAAGTAAAAGAGAGAATCATTCTCAGACATGTCAGAGATCTCAAGCATTAGGGTTGTGAAGTCGTTGATGTAATCGTGGACGCTCCCCATTTGCTTGAGTCGGCAAGGACGCTCTCCCACTTCCCGTTCCGCGTTGGTTGGGGCAAAGTGCTTCTGAAGTTCCCGCTTGAACTTAACCCATGTGCTGATAGTGCAAAGTCCCTTGCCCATCTCGCCATGCTTCTGCCGCCACCATAATTGTGCGGCGCCTCACAAAAACGTAGGCGCAGTGCCTACCTTCGATGCCTCGTCGTAGACTCCAATGGCTTCGAAGTATTGCTCCAGCCCAAAGACAAAGTGGTCCATTACAACGGCATTCCGAGTGCCATCATACGTGTCTGGCTTTGGCACATCCAAGTGGCGCGCATCACTTAGGCTCGCAAGAGCCGGGGCCGAACTAGGTGTGAGTGAGCGCTTGTGCCATGTCCAATCCGAGCGGACAGTATCCACCTCCGCGCGGACTACCAGTAGCTCCTCGTGGACGAAGCTACAGAAGTTGAGCAGCTCATCATGCAACGCTCGAAGTTCCCTTCGGAGAGAGTCGACTTGGCCATACATGAGGGCCTTGGTGGTTGCTGAGAACTCACCATACTAGCCCTTGAGACCATCGACTCTTCCCTCCACCGAGTCAAGGGTGTCCTGGACAGCCGACATCGACCCTTTGACTCGAGACTCTAAGGTATCCAAAGAGGGGGCCTTGGACATACCTTAGGACTTGCCTTGCGCGCGTCCCTCCATGCAGCCTCGAGCTTGCTCCGACACATCCACACAAACTGTGCCCTCTTGCATGCTAGGCTGGTTGGCCATTGCTCTTAGGCTTGCGTGGACTCCGACTTGAACCGTGCTCTGATACCACCTGTCACGGGATGATAGTTGTTGCCCGGTACTCCCGTGCGGCACTTAGACGACTTCCTAGCACCCTAAGTCGCTAAGTAAGCCTAACCCTTCTCTACCTAACCTAAGCGGAGAAATTTACGGAAGGAGGCTAGGGAGAAATGAGCTGAATGGCCAATTGTGTTTATATTACACTCAAATGCGTAATTACACTATACTTTGTATAAGAGAGCTTGGGAGCAAATGAGCAAGTGTGTGCAAGTGTGTGCTGGAAATGCTCAAGGGTGTGTGTGGAAGTGTTGCTCAAAATGAGGGGTGAACCCTTATTTATAGAGGTGCTGGCCAAGGGTGCTTGTGCAAATCTCTAGAGAATTCCAGCCAATAAGTAATTAGTGGAAATCTTTAAAACTTGGGCCGGGCCGGATGCTAAGTGCACCACTCATGGTTTAGTTGTGTGGGTGGCCCATTGCTAAGTGCAGCCAACTTCTAAGTTAACCCGCCTCTTACGCTAAGCTTACCCGCTTTCTAACCGCAAACCGCGTTGAGCGCTAAACGCATCCCGCATGCGTTGTGCACTCTGGTTCGTGGTCGATTCGTCTGAAACCTTCCAATGTGCATGGATTTAGCCTTCGGTCGTGTAATTCCTAGGCGAAAATGGCCCGACCTTGAGAAACCCTCTGGCGGTCCGTGACACACTGCTCTTGTAACAAGATTATTGGGAACCAGACAAATGGCCTCAGAGATCTGCCGTTTTTCTTTTAGCACCCAACGATCCAACCAAAAATGTACTTTAGTACCATCTCCAATATTTTAAGCAACGCCTAAGAGAGCGTCTGACTATACCCTTTTAAGCCAGTGCCACAGTTGGGAACCGTGTCTGCCCAGTAGTTTCGTAGGTAATCAGCACTTAAGCCCAAAGACTAGAAGGAGAAGAAATAATGCCCTACCCTACCTTCATGAGCAGAGATTTATTCATTTCATCCAAATTTTTGAACCCTAAGCCACCATTCAGTTTCGGCTAACAGATAGTATTCCATCTGACCATGCTTAAGTTTTAAAAGTTTGCAGCACTGCTCCATATGAACCTCTTACAAGCTTGATCAATCTTCAATTTCACCCTTCCAAGAAGGTTAACTGTTTGCATTGCATATATTGGGATGGCTTGCAAAACTGATTGAGTTAAAGTAATGCGTCCAGCAAGGGAGAGATGAAGCAGTGACGTGCCGAGATACTTGCCAAGATCATAGGTAATAGTGAATCCAAGCATACTCCCACTACGGTTCCTCTTCCTTTCATTAATATTCTTGGAAAAAAATAACTGGGTTTCAGTCCGACTAACCTTCGCCTCAGAGCTATTACAAAAGTTTGCTAATACCTCACTAATCACCCTAGCTGTTTAGGAGTCGCCTCAGCGAGTAACAAAAGATCATCTGCAAAAAATGAGTTAGAGGAGTACTATGTCGAGACAATATAATTGGCCTCCAATCTCCTGCATTGACAGGCTTACAAATGCCATGGCTTAGTCTTTCGATACATAAGACAACAATATACGGTGAAATAGAGTCCCTTTGTCTAATCCCCTTCGAAGGCAGAAATTCCTCCGTAACCTCCCCATTCCAAAGAATATTCATTTTGTCGAAGTAATACATTCCATGATGAGACGGGTAAAGCCCAAGGGAATCGCAGTTTCCTCTAGAGTTTCATAAATGAAGTCCCAAATAAGCCGATCGTAAGCTTTGTTCAGATCACCTTAAATTGCCATAAAACCACGCTTACCAGTTTTCCTGCCCATGGAATGAATGATTTCTTGTGCAATCACGATATTTTCAATAATATGTCTTCCCTGAACAAAGCTAGTTTGGCGAGGGCAAATGAGCTAAGGAAGCATCATTTGTAATCTATTTGCTATTATCTTGGTAACAGTTTTGCAGGCAACTGTACAAAGACTAATTGGACGATACATTTTAAAAGATGTTGGGTTGTCATTCTTCTGAATTAGAACGAGGAGAGTTGTGTTTATCTCCCTTGGGACCGTTCTGCTAGTGACGGTATCTTTAATGAACCTGCAAAAAGAAGGACCAACTACATCCCATTGAGATTGGTAAAATATAGCATGGAGACCATCCGTACGCGGGGCGTTTAGAGGCTTCATACTAAAGATAGTATTACGGATTTCAGTATTGTCTACTGGCTCTTGCAGAGAATGTAATACATAGTCATCAGAAGCAAGGAAACAATTTGTAATAGGATACGGTGAAAAAACTCTCGACCCTTTAGTATGTAGTGCTTATAGAAATTAACCACATGCCTTTTAATCTCTTAATTATCAAGAAGCCAGTGACCTTTATCATTCTAGATTGCACCTATTCGGTTTTTATGTCTCCGAGCCAGAGTTTTTTTTATGAAAATTCGCCGTATTCCTATCACCATGCATTAGCCAGTCCTGTCTGGATTTTTGGCGCCAGAGAAGATCTTCTGGAGTAAGAACCTCCTCAAGCTCTCATTTAAGTTTTCTTTCAAGCTTGATAAGGCCCCCTGTCAGGTAATTCTCCAAAGCCTTTTGGATGGCTCCCAGGCAAGCTAGTATCCTGAGCTTACGATGGAAAATATTCCCAAAATGATCCTTATTCCATATTACAACTTTGTTGATAAACTGGCTGATCGCATGGTGGTAAGGTACTTGATTATCCTAAACCTCAGCCACATCATTGAAAGAATTATCAGTGAGCCATGTTGCTGAAAATCGGAAAGGTTTGTTACCGATTGTCTCCTGTCATTTTTCTCAAAATGGACAAGCACAGGACGATGATCAGAAGACAACTTTGGTAGGTGCAGCACTGTACTACCAACATATTTTTTAAACTAATCGTCATTACAGACCACTCTGTCCAAGCGTTTGAATAAATTACCCCTAGACCAAGTGAACCGTGGCCCGTTAAAAGGAAGATCGTAGAGCTTATTTTAATAGAACCATCTACTAAATAAACCACAGACTCCAGTGCTTCTAAAACAGCCTCCCCTTTTTTCTGAAGCACAAAGAATGGAATTAACATCTCCTCCCAATGGCCAAGGACCCCTCACCATGCCAGCCAAATGCTCCAAATTATACCAGTGATACTTTCGAATGCAATGGATGAGGCTTGCATAAATAGCAGTGATTCAAGAGCTTGGTTGTTATCGACTTGAGCTGGCACATTGGTATTTTTAGTAACAGGAAGATTACTGCTCGGCTCAGGAATGGAATCCGCATCATCAACGTCAGCGAGGACTCTGAAACATGAATGTTTCCCTACATACTCCGCTGATCACGTTCGGAATCACGAGGAATATCTCTTACCGTTTGTACTCGAGGCTTTCCTTTTCTAGTCACTATCATTCAGGGCCCGAATTTGGCCATATTCCCATATCCCTCCCCTAGATGGTCGCCTCGCTTCCTCCGCTCCATTCAAGTGTGGCATGTTTACTGAGGCATGATCTTCTCCAGCTTTATCCAGGCAATTGTCCATATTGTGGCCGTATTTGCCACACGTAAAGCAAATGTTGGGTAGAGCTTCATATTCCACTTACCGTACTTTATCATCGATAGCGTCGAAGCCAGTAAATATAAATACCGACTCTAAATAAATTGCGTATAGTGATTGAACAGCGTCGTATCCATAGAGATCGATAATTTATTTAAATCTTTTTTAAATGTAAAATATAAAATTTAGAGGTTGATGAAAATAATAAAAATTAAATAAAAATAACAAGAATGCAAATTAAAATTATAATTCAAATTAGGAAAAGTTTTGGTAAAAGGAATTAACTAAGCTTGATATGGTTACTGATCATTGATTTAAATATAAATCATTATTACTTATGAATAGATCGATCATACCTACTGAGACTCTCTAATAGCTAATCTTTCCTTAACTAGTCGATAACCAAGATACAATTATTGGTTATTTTCTTAATCAATAGGTAACCCTAGATACGATCAGAGGATTTAATCAATTGACAGCTTAAAAAACCAGAGAAACCCAAATCCTAATCAACAAATGCATATAATGATTCATTTAAATTAGATTGTTTATTCTCATAATACAATGCACTGTTATACTAATTATCACAAATATTAAAATCTTTATACGATAAATCTTTTAATTGACAATAGATTAAGTTGATAATTAAATAGTAGCCAATTATCTCATTACCAGACATAATTATGACAATAAAACAATTAAAGTATAAGAAAGATCTCACAGTAATAATAAATTAAAACTTTTTTAATCTTCAACTAGAATAACAACTTCAGTTTTTCATAGAGAAAAGAGAAAAATTTCAGATCTAAGGTTTTTTCCTTCCTTCTTTCAAGTCAAATCCCCCTTTTTATTTTTCACGTCTTTCTCCTCTTATAGAGTTTTTTCATAAATAAAATACTAATATATGAAGTATTATCAAAATATTAAATTTAAAATTATAAAAATAACAAAAAAGATAAAGTACGTTAAAATAAAAACTACAGGTCCTTATTTGCTCCTTTCTTATCATGGATCTTGAAGTTGAACTCTTAAAGTAATAAATCCAACTGATAAGTCTCGGCTTCGCTTTCTTCTTAGCTAGCAAATATCTAAAAGTAGCATAGTCAGAAAAAAAAATCACTTTGGTACCCAATAAATATGAATGAAATTTTTCTAAAGCAAAAACAATAAACAAAGTTCTTTTTTCGTTATTGAATAATTACACTAAACATTATCAAGTGTCCTTGATGCGTAATATATCACATGAGCAGCTCTTTCAACTCTTTATCTGAGAACAACACTAATAGCATAGTTATTAACGTCGCATATTATCTCAAAAGGGAGGCTTCAGTCGAGTGGTTGTATAATTGGAGTTGAAGTCAATAACTCCTTGAGCTTATCAAATGCTACTTTACATGTTTCATTAAAATCAAACACTACATCTTTCTAGAGCAGCTTGCATAAAGTTTGAGCAATCTTCAAAAAATTCTTGATAAAACATCGATAAAAACCTACGTGACTAAGAAAAGAACGAACTTCTTGTACACATGTAGAATAAGGTAAAAATTTAATTAACATCTATCTTAGATTTTTCTACCTCAATTCCTCTAGCAGAGACTACATGACCCAAAATAATATTTTGATCTACCATAAAGTGATATTTTTCATAATTTAAGATAAGGTTTGTTTCCATGCATCTTTCAAGTGCTTTCTTTAGGTTATATAGACAATTATTTTCAATGCATCTTTCAAGTGCTCTCTTCAGATTATATAGACAATCATTAAAAGATTCAGCATAGACTGTAAAATCATCCAGAAATACCTCTATAATATTTTCTATATAGTTTAAAAAACTATTGACAATATACCTCTGAAAAGTGGCAGGAGCATTACAAAGACCAAATGACATATACCGATATGCAAAGGTTTTAAAAAGACATATGAAGGTAGTCTTTTCCTGATCCTCAGGCACAACTAGTATCTGATGGAAACCTAAATAGCCATCAAGACAACAAAAGTTGGATTTTTCTATCAATTTTTCAAGCATCTGATCAATAAAAGGAATAGAAAAATAGTCTTTTCTAGTGAGTGAATTAAGTTGTCTAAAATAAATACAAAATCTCTACCCATTCTGAACTTAGGTGGGAACTAACTCACTATAAGAATTCTCAACAATTATTATACCAGCTTTCTTTGGTATCACTTGTATCGAACTTACCCATTTGCTATCTGAAATTAGATAGATCATATCTACATCAAGAAGTTTCAGAATTTCTTTCTTCGCTACTTCTATCATGAGTGGAATCAATTGGCATTGAGCTTGAATTGAAGTTTGGCATCTTTCTTCAACAGTGTTCTATGCATGCATGTAGAGAGACTTATCCCCTTAATATCAGCAATTGTCCAATCAATAGCCTTTTTGTAATCCTTCAGCATTTAAATAAGCTTTTCTTCCTTTAAAGTACTAAGCTTTAAAGAAATGATCACCGAAAGTGTCTTATCATCTCTTAGAAACATATACTTTAGATGACTCGACAACGATTTAAGCTCTATTTTTGGTGTTTGTAAAATAGATGCAAAAAGTTTCACGTGAGATGTAAGTAATTCAATATAAGACATATGATGAGTTAAAGTTCTCAAATAATTTAATTCATAAATTGTCTCTTGCAATACAGAATTTAAAACAAACTCATTTTTATCCTTTTGCAATCCCTTGAGGCTGAAACTGTTATTTAAAACAGCTACCAATGAATCTTCAATATCTAAATAAAAAATTTCCTATACTATAGGGTTAATAGAATCTACAGAAAATACTGAATGTTCTTTATTAGGATATTTCATGATATCATGCATATTGAACTCTATTACTTCTCCATCAAACTCTATAGTGAGAGTCCCTTTATGTACATCTATTTTGGTCTTAGCAATCTTAAGAAATAGTTTTTCTAACAAAATTGAAATAGAATTAGAGGAGTTATCCTCTTCCATATCAAGTAAATAAAAATCAACCGAAAAAACTAACTTATTAACTTGTACTAAGATATCTTGTAATACCCTATTAGAATATACATTAGACCTATCAGCTAGTTAAATTTTCATGTCAGTTTCTTTTAATGAACCAACATTCAAAGATGAATAAATGGAACGAGGCATAACATTAATAGAAGCTCCTAAATCTAAGATAGTCTTCTCAACTCTAACACTACTAATTTTGTAAGGGATAGTAAACATACATGGATCATTGCACTTACGAGGTAGTTTCTTTTAGAGAATTGATGAAATATTCTCCCATATGTAAACTCTTTCATCCCTTCTTAATCTTCTCTTAGAGGTACACAATTCCTTAAGAAATTTAGCATATCGAGGTATTTATTTTATAGCATCTAATAAAGAAATATTCACCTCAACCTAACAAAATGTCTCAAGGATGTCTTTCTCTTGCTCTTCCTTTCTGGATTTTGTAAATCGACTTGGAAAAAGAAGAGATATCACCACAGGTAAAGGTTTCAATCTGGTGGGTTGCACATTGTAAGATTTAGGTATCCATTTATCCTTCTTAAGATCATCTTCTACATGCTTTGTCACTTTCTTACTAGGTTCTTGCAACTCCTTCCCACTTCTAAGGATAATAGCACTAGTGTTTTGCTTTAGATTCACCTTAGTTATGAAGGCAATTTCCTTGATATTTGAGACTCCAGGCGACTTATTGTAGTTGCCAATCGACTCATTTTATTCTTTAAATTTTTAATGCTTGTTATAGTTGCCTGCTGAAATTGTTGAGTGTTAGTCGCAAGTGATTTAATAATTTTTTCAAGAGATATACCTGACTTGGAGTTTGATTGTGAAAGAGCTGGTTGTCTTGGTAGGCATTGTTGTGGGAACCTAACTCTATAGTTAAAGTTTGGGTGATCCTTCTATCCTAGATTGTATGTTTGTGCATAAGGATCATATCTCCTCTGAGACATGCCCGGATATCCTTCAACTATATTGACTTGTTCAATGGGTTTTTCTTGAAGTGTAGGACATATATTAGTTGAATAACCCATATTGGAACAAATGCCACAAGTCTTCACTTGTTGTACATTACTTACAATAAACTTCTCCACGAGAGAAATAAGTTTATCTATACGTTGATCAATAGAAAAAGTATTTACCTCATTCACCTTCCTTGAAATAGGATCTTCCCTACTGCCAAACTGTTGGGCATTAGCATCCATATTTGAAATCAATTCCCTTGCTTAAATAGGGCTCTTGTTCACCAACACACCTCCACTAACGACATCTATCATACTCCTATCTATCAATGACAATCCGTCATAAAAGTTTGGATAAGAAATTGATTAGAAATCTGATATTGAAGATAGCTGGCATATAATTATTTGAATTGCTCTCAATACTGATACAAAGTCTCCCTAGAAAGTTGTCTGATCCCATAAATATCTTTTCTGATGTTGGCAGCTCTTGAAATAAGAAAGTACTTCTCAAGGAACTATTTTTTCAAGCCATTCCACGTTGTAATTGATCCAAAAGGCAAGTAGTACAACTAGTCTTTAGCTAGCCCATCTAAAAAGAAAGGAAAAGCACGTAGTTTAATATGCTCTTTAGTCACGCCTTGTGGTCTCATACTTGAGTATACAACATGAAACTCCTTGATATGTTTATGATGATCTTCACTTGGAAAACCATGAAACTTGGGTAATAAATGAATAAGACCAGACTTTAATTCAAAATTTACCTCTAAGTCTACATATTGAATGCAGAGTGGTTGCTGATTTAAGTTTGGTTCAACTAACTTTCTAAGAGTTCTTTCTATAGGTGCAGTTCTATCCATTACTTGTTCTTTTGAATCGCAAAATGATTCAACTAAATCAGGCACTGTATTTATTTCAGAAAGCAAAGGCGACAGGGATCGTTGCTTGGCTCACTCCGTCAGCTGTCTCAGCTAGCAAGCTGTCTTCTCAATTTCAAAATCAAACGAAAGTGTACTTGTACGAGAAGAAGAACCATCTACCTAGTAAAACGTATAAAGAATTAAATAAATGACACCAATCCCTGGCAATGGTGCCAAAATTTTGATGGATGCCGAAGCCATCAAATATAATTTCCTACTCTAATAAATTGTGTATAGTGATTAAGTAGGGTTGCGTTTACAAAAATTAATAATTATTTAAATTCATTTTAAATATAAAATGTAAAATTAGAGGTTGATGAAAGTAATAAAAATAACAATAATGCAAATTAAAATTGTAATTCAAATTAGGAAAAACTCTGGTCAAAAGAATTAACTCAACTTGATTTGATTACTCATCATTAATTCAAATATATATTACTGCTATTTATGAATGAACCGGTTATAATTATTGTGACCCTCTAATAGCTAATCTCCTTAACTAGTCGATAACTAAGGTACGACCATTGGTTATTTCTCTAATTAATAGACAACCTTAGATATGATCATAAGATTTAATCAATTGATAGCCTGAAAAACTAGAGAAACCTAAATTCTAATCAACAAACACATACAATGGTTCATTTAAATTAAATTTTTTATTCTTACCATACAATGCACTGCTATACTATTTATCACAAATATTAAAATCTTCATATGATGAATCTTTTAATTGAAAATAGATTAAATTGATAATTAAATAGTGGCCAATTATCTAATTAACAAATATAATCATGATAATAATTCAAAGAATAAACAAATACCCAAAAAGTAATAAAACAATTAAAGCATAAGAAAGATTTTATAGTAATGATGATTAAAGCTTTATTAACCTTTAACCAGAATAATAAGTTTAGTTCTTCATAGAGAAAAGAGAAAAATTCAGATCTAAGGTTTTCTCCTCCTTTCTTTCAAGTCAAATCCCCCTTTTTGTTTTTTTAAGTCTTTTCCCTCTTATAGAATTTTTCCATAAATAAAATACTAATATCTAAAGTATTATCTAAATATTTAATTCAAAATTATAAAAGTAACTAAAAAAGTAAAACACGTTAAAATAAAAGTGCAGGTCCTTATTTGACAGTATTCGCCTATGTTTTATCAATAAAATTCTTCTGAAGCTCATAATTTTTTTAAGAAAGCAATCATCCTCAAACATCATCTTATAGCTGAATTTTAATACCAATCAATAGAATTGCACCTACAAAAATAAAACATAAGTAAATCAGTACTATTAAGTATAAAATATCGATATTAAGGGAAATAAACAATGTAAAACTAGTGCATAAATTACACTATAGCAACCATCTAATAGGAAATGGGATATCAAGTGTTTATTTAAATCGATTTCCACAGCAAGACGAGCAAATTTCCCACTGGATGCAGACTCAGTATTATAGTCCATTTTAAAGACTTTCCCAAGGATTTGACCCATCATCCGAAGGATTTTCTTATGGTAATAATGTAAGGCCATGCTTGGTAAAAGGATCCCAGCTATAACAAATTCAATAGCAGCTTCTGAGCTATCAAAATGAGGCATCCACGGCTTTATTGTTAAGTAGTGCACCATTATAATCCAGGGAGCTTGAGTCAGGACAAACGCTGCATCCCCTTCTCATTATCAAGGTCAATTACAGAAAACCCTTGAATCAAACTCTAGATAATTTCCAAACAATTACACAGCGTTCGATATCCGATACGATGACCTAAAAGTTTGACCACCACCATGTGTTGCTGGGGTTTCATAAGCTGAGCATGTACTTTCTGAGAGGAAGACATGGAATGAATGTTATCTGCACATTCAGGAACCACATCTTCTTGTTCAACTATCAAATGATCGCCAAACCCAAACACACCGTCATCATCCACCCTTTCAGAGGCCATCATTTTGTCGCGAAAAGACGAACGCATAGGGAAATCACCATCTTTCCCTTGAGCCTTAAATTTTGCTTTCTTCGTGGAGCGATCATCAGCCAGGGGGGAATAGGTTTCTTGCGAAGATTTCAGATGCCATTCCTTGTAGATATAGCTGGTGTCTTATTTTTATTCTTGTTCTTAGGTCCGTTACTACTAGAATCCTCCATGAGTGAATATAATAGTAAAAAGAACTAAAAAAAATTTAATAAAAACCAAAACTATGTTTATTGATTTTAAGTCTTTATAATATTCCACACCCTATTTTGACTATTGACCCAATCTATATAAAGAGAAAGAACGAGAAACAAAAAGAGAGAAAGAAAGAAAAAAAGAAGTCAGCTCACAGTAGAGAGAAATGTGTCAACCCAAACCCAAAACCCGACAAATTGCCATTCGCCTTTTTGGTCATTCCACCAGCAATCGAAGGCGTGGATCAGATCCCCTAGAGCCATCAAATATTTCCCCACCTCACCATTGCCAAAAAATAAAGCCACGATCAATTATTAAAATTGCCATTGCAGATTGGCTTGATTTGGTCGAAGTTGGGCTGTGATGTTGCTTGGGTTTTGTCCCTCATGGCTGCCACTTCAAAAACCGACCAGTAATAGCCACCAATACCTCTCGATTTGGCCATGATCAGTTGTTGGATTCCTCATGGCTATCCAGCCTGATCTACTGTCGTGGCTGTGCATCAAAGCACATTGTCGTAACCTTGGATTCTGCATGACATGAAGCTTCTATCTCAACCCTTCCAATTACCGTTACGTGAGTTCTTATGATCGTTGGTTGGTGAGGGCATTTCAAAATTTTTTTAGAATTTGAGAATTTTTGAATTAAAGGATAAGTGTTTGAGGATAATTCAATAAATTACGATTTTAAGGATAATTTTGGTGCGTTATGATCTTGATATTTTGAGGCATTATGATGATTTATGATTTTAAGGAATTTTGGTAATTTTTGATTACAACAAATTATGAGAGTGTTCTTATTAGTTTTAGGCCAATCATGAATTCCAATCTTTTGTTACTCAGGCATGCCAGGATGTCACGAAATAAGAGAACTAGATTTTTAAATAAATCACAATAAACGTATGTAAATGTTTGATATGTTTGAAAAGCCTATGTGGTATGTACGGATATGAATTTGTATATTTTGCCCATGTGTTTATACAATGTTTTTATATGATTTGTTGTTATGTATTATGTGTGTTACAAACATGGGCATATATATTTGTGAGAGTTCATTGGCATTAGTACCAAAATACATTATGATTTTAATTAAATGAGAAAGTGGATACTTTCTATGAATTATAAATTGGATTTTAGCCAAACAAAATTACAGAATGAAAGTGAGTTTTATAGTTTTGACTTGAATGCTTCAATTTGTTACTCGTTTAGTAGATACTCTAGATGTTATGTTATTTTATGTTATTCTGTGTTTACGTGAAACTCAAAATGTATGAAAATTATAAAATTAAGTGAGGGTCTTACTAAGAGGTAATTGAGTAAAGGTAGCTCAAATAAGTAATTTGGAAGAAAATGGAAAGTTTGAAATTGACAAAAAGAGATTTTAGTGTATTTGTTTTACAATATTTTTTAAAGATCATGACATGTCATTCATTTTGCATTGTATATAAGTATGCATGTATTTTCATATACAGAAAATTCTTTTACTGACTAAACTTGTAATTGTTATAATTTATTTTGATTCTCATAAATTAGGAATGGTTAAGAATGAGTAAGAGAAGGATATGACTTGAAAATGGAAGATGGTTTGGAATAATTTTAAAATGATTATAGGGAGATTTTTTTTTTAGTTTATATGTAACTAGAGTAAAAATTCGCTCTATAGCATTCGGGGCAGGTTGTTACGGTCTCACATTACTGGGGTCAATTATTTATGAACACTCAAGCTTGTGATGATCATTTTCGGTGATTTCTCCTCTTTATCTTATGTATGTCGCTCCCAGAATCTCGTGCTGTGTGCATTAAATAGTAAAAAATTTAACAAAAAAATAAATAGAACCCAAAACGAAGATTTTGTTTCGCAAGTTCACTCACATGATGAGCAAGATTCACTGCTGATGGCGTCTCAAGATTCTGCCGATCATTTTCTTGCAATGCTTGAGGAATAATCGGCTGAACTTTCTTTCCCTTGGATTCTAAGTGCTTGTCGACTTCTTTAATTGACTTGAACTACTTTTTTGTCCCTGGTTCATAATAAAACTGCATGAGTGAAACTTCAACCTGCGTTTTTGAGAAACAAGAAAAATAATAATGATAATGCTTGCTCTACACTAAGCCCCACAAAAGTGCATTTGATATTCTTAGTCTCCTAATGAGATTTCAACTTGCATTTTTTCCCTCTTAGTGCAGGTACCAAATTTTTGAAAATTTTAATTATTAAAACATTATATGTAGAGCTTAATATCTTTTATAATTTTTCTTGCACTATAAAAAATTAGAAATAGTTGTAGAGACAGTGACAACATACCGCATCATGCGCTCCATCTGTTACTACACTTGATAGAAGAGATGCTAAGCACAATTGTACTTTAATTAGTGTTCACGTAAAGCTAACAAGTCTAAGATAATGGATTAATTATCCTGAAGATGAATAAAAAGTGAGAATGAAATCTAGTTTAAAACATACTATAACATTAACTTAAAAAAGCAGATAATTAAGTCATGTAATATACGAAAAAGATAAAGAGAAAATCACTGAAATTATAAAGATAATTAATGAATAATAGCCACATGAAGCTTCCATGAATGCTGCATTGCTATTAATTTTAAAATTTTCTCCTAATAGAACTTAATTTTATATCTTTTCTTCATCAAATGATGATCTAATCAGGGTTATTCAATCACAAACTTTTACAAGCAGTAAAATTGTTGAAATATGAAGGTTTAATTAAGCAAGACAATATCAGATCTATCTTCAAGCGACAAGCCATCAAAGTCGATGATGGTCTTAAAGATCAAGAAAAATATAGCAGCAAGGACACTAGAAGCTAAATTAATTCCCCATCCACATTTTGTTGAGAAGCCAATGGTGGCGTCGATGAGGCTGCCATGTTGAAGTCATCTAAATTGTCAAGCATTGCTAACCCCAAAAATTGGTAAGAACAAGAGAGAGTGACGGTGACAAAGAGATGAGAGAGAGAGAGAGAGAGAGAGAGAGAGAGATGAATGCTTGATGATTAATTTTTTTTGGTATATTAAATTATCTGGTATCCAAAGACCACATTGGGCCTCAACTATTCTAGATTCGAGCTGAATAGGACCATTAAGGTGATAAAAATCTCCCAATAAGTTTTTAAAATAATTACATTTTCAAGTCTCGAACCGAAAACCTTGGTTAAGCTATACGGAATGCATGATGATTAATGAGTACATATATGACAATCAACGGTAAACACATTTAGTAAGGCGCGGTGGAGAATCAAAGAGTAAAATTTTACCAAAGTAAAATTTTTAATCTAAATAGAAATAGTCAAAGATTTTTTCTAGCACCATGAGTAAATGTTGATAAACATTCAATTAAGATATTTTTCCTCAATTTGAAAGATATTGCGCTATCTTTGTATTAATATAAGTATATGATTGAGATTTTAATTTGTATTATATTATTTTTTAAATTTAAGTTATAAGCAAGTAGATCTCCTTTCAACCCATAGGAGTGATCAAACCCACACCTTTATTTTTACCTAAAGATTTTGTTAATTGAACTAATTGTCACCCCATATTTATATTCTTATATAATAAAAATCAACTATGCCTAACCTTTAATTTTACAAATTTTATTTGAATTTTATGTTTTATCTCCCTTAAGTTTATTAGTTTCATTTTCAAAAATAAAAAATTATTTCATGTTGTGATATCCTCAAGTTCGTAGTTTTTCTATGGATGGCCAAAAAAAAAAAAAAAATTTGTGATTCTAATACTAATTGTATACTGCACAACTATCCTATTTAAAGTATTTAAATAATTTTGCAAAAGTAGCACCATTGCACCAACAACAATTTTCATCTCATATTCGAGTTCAATTCATGCTTTAATAATTAAAATCTTCATTTTATTCACTACCATTAGCACAATCCAATACAATTCCTACAATAATAATTATGATTAATATTTTTTAAAGACTAATTCTTTCTAAACACTAATCTGAATAACAAAATTGTAATAATCCATATGTTAAGTTAAAGAAACTTAATACATAATTATTGAATTTTGAGCAATAGTGTTTGGAAACTTGTAGAATATTCTTATTATTCAATTTAAATTAAACACAAAGTAGATATTTATAGTAAACCAAATGCTTTTCATTGATTCATACTACACACAAGCTAAGCTTGATATGTTAAAGTAAATAACTAACTTTACTCAGAAAGTGCAATGAGCTAATCAGTGGCTCTTGTTTATATAATGCCAATATGCTTTGCCTTTCATAAATCACTATATTCACTAACACCTTTTCTTAAGCTAAAATATCTGGGATTGACATGCAATTCATTATACAAATAATTGAATTGCTTGAAGGTAAGAGCTTTGGTCAAAACATCGGCTATTTAGTTTATTTTCACTAGGCCCAAAAGAAAATTCTACCTTATTTGCTACAATATCTCTCGAATGAAATGAATGCCTAATTCAACATGCTTTGTTTTGCATGATAAACTAAATTGTAAGTTAAGGCTATTGCCCTTTAATTATCACCAACCACAAAATTAAGATGGTGCTGAGATTAATGTGTAGCTCTGCAAGTAAAGACTATATCCAAATCACTTACTATACTGCATAAGCTAAGCTCTATGCTCAACCTCTATGCTTGACCTGATCTGTTAGTTGCTTGCTTCTTAGATGACCATTAAACCAAGTTGGGATCAAGGTGGACTGTAAAACTAGGCCATTGACTTCCTATCATCTTTATTACAAGCCTAGTCAGAGTCTTTAAAATAGTTGATTTGCATACCTATATAGGCATAGTATTGTAATCCAAAATGAAATGTAGCCTATTAGTGATGCAATAGCCTTTTGTGAGATTTCAATTGCTGAATTCTTAGGCAAGAGAAGAACTGATTCGACTTATTTATTGGGAAGGCAATTTTTAGCCCTATGACAATAATATATTGTAAAGTTCCTATAACACTCTTATACTGAGAAACATTTTCAACTATATCACTAGATTCTTTAGTAAGGTGATGGCTGTAGACATAAAAGTAGGCACTGTACTACAATTAACCATGTCATTTTTGGCCAAAATATCAACAATATATTTGGCTTGTGACAAGTGAATTTCTAGGTTTTGATTTGCTAACTTCAATACCCAAAAAATATTTCAATTCTCCCAAATCCTTTAAAGCAAATGTTTGCTGCATATCTTGAATGGTTTGCTAAACTAGAATGGAACAAGATCTTGTAATAATAATATCATCTACATAAACTAGAATAGAAGCAAATGACCATTGATATTCTTGTAGAAAAGTAAATTATCTGACTTAGAAATCTAAAACTTCCTTTGAGAGACCATGGCAGTGGAGAAAAGACATAAAGAAAAAGTTTTAAGATTGAAGAAAGGTATCTATGAGTTCAAGCAAGAACCAAGGGCATGGAATAACAGAATTTGACAAGTATATAAAAAAAAATGGCTTCACCAAATGTCATATAAACATGCTCTCAATTTTAAAGAAAAAGATAGAGACATTTTGATTGTGTACCTGTATGTAGATAATCTCATCTTTACTAGAAGTAATCTAAGCTTATTTGAAGAGTTGAAAAGATTGATGATTAAAGAGTTTCAAATGACGGACATATGCTTGATGGCATATTATCTCGACATTAAAGTCAAGTAAAAAAAAAAACATATTTATCTCCAAAGAAAGTGTTAACATGTACATGTTTTGTTTATTGATTTTGATGATAACAAACAATTAATCTCTGTTAATAATATTTGTTGAAAATTCTAATATTTTTCTTAAAAGTTAAAACTCTCTGCTTGTATTTACAAGTTTTAGAGAAATTTGGAACATTCTGCACAAAAATATGATTTTTTAGGCATAATCGGCAAACCATTAATTTTTAATAGTTAACCGATAAAATATAAAGAGTTTGTTTTTCTAAGAACTTCAACAAATCAAACACTGGAATTAAAATGTCTAACCGTTAACATATAACAGCTAAATGATAACATCCAGATTCTCTTATTTTGTTAATCTTTTATCGTTTAAAGGAAACCGGTTAAGCTTTCTGTTTTATGAGTTTCTGGAAATTAACGGTACACTGTTAACATATAACGGCTTATCGATAATATCCAGATTCTCTTATTTCGTTAATCTCTAGCCGTTTAAAGGAAACTGATTAAGCTTTTTGTTTTATGAGTTGCTGGAAATTAACGGTACACTGTTAATATATATAACAGCTAACTGATAATATCCAGACTGACATTCTTATTAGTCTTTAACCATTTAGCAAAAACAGTTAGAGGATTTTTGTTATGCAGGTTTCTAGATTTTAACAGCGAAAGAGCAATTATTAACGGTCAACCGATAATTTAAAATCAAGGCCAATGGTAACACTGACCAGCGAAAACGTTATCCGTTAACGGCTAACGGTAATCCGTTTTCTGTCAAAAAGGTTGAATAATAGCTATTTTTTGCTCCAACTATAAATAAGTTCATCCAAGTCAGATCTACACAGGAACAATAACACATCTACTGAGCATATTCACATATATACAATTGAGCTTAAGAATATTTTCTTTTTCTACTTTGTCTACACACACATTGGGTATTGAGCATTGATTTGTAATCTTAAAAAATTGTATGAGAGAAAAATTAATTTGTGATCTTTGTTCTAGAGTGATTGTAAGTGTTGAGATACACTTAGATTAAGAAACTGGAAAAATCTATTCTTGTAAAGGTTTATTGACACCTTGGAAGTCAATTGTAAAATTTTGAAGCCTTGGAGGCTTGCTTAGTGGAATCCTCAAGCTCGGTGTGCTTGGAAGCGTGGACGTAGGCGGGAATAGCCGAACCACGTAAAAATTATTGTGTTTGATCTCTCTTACTCTATCTCTCTAGTTTCATTGTTCATTTATTTATTTATCTCAAATTTAATTACTTAATTTATATTCTCTTTTTAATCTTTTATTTTCTAAAATTTCAAAAATCCAATTCACCCCCTCTCTTGAGTTGTCTATTTAGTATTTCATTTGGTATCAAAGTCTGGTTCTCTAATTAGGACTTAACCGTCTAGAGTAAAAGATCCATGGCAACCCAAAATGATTCAACCTTTAGGGAAGAACAATCCACAACTAGACCACCATTCTTTGACAGAAATGACTACTCATATTGAAAAACTAGGATGAGAATTTACTTACAAGCCCTAGATTACAAAATTTGGGAAGTTGTATGTGATGGTCCATTTATGCCTTTGACTAAAAATGAAGTCGGGGAAGATATTCCAAAACCTTCACGGGAATGGAATAAATTGGAAAAGAGAAAAGCTTCTCTAAATTTCAAACTATAAATGCCTTATTTTGTGCACTAGATAAGAAAGAATTTCATAGAGTGTCAAGTTGTGAAAGTACTTATGAAATTTGGCACAAACGTGAAGTTGTTTATGAAGGCACGAATCAAGTAAAAGAGTATAAAATTAGTAGGTACACTTAACAATATGAATTGTTTTAGATGGAACAAAATGAGAGTGTATATTCTATGTACACTAGATTTACGGACATAGTGAACACTCTAGGAGCCCTAGAAAAGACTTTTTCAAATAGGAAGAAAGTTAAGAAAATCATTAGATCACTTTCTAAGGAATGGAGACAAAAAAGAACTGCTACTGAGGAAGCTAAAGATTTAAATGTCTTACCTATTAATGATTTAATCGGTTCTTTTATTTCTTATAAGGAAGATTTGGTAGCTAAAAGAAGAAATGAAGAGAAAAAGAAAAACATTGCTCTCAAAGTCACAAAATTTAAAAGTGATAAAGAAAGTGAGCCTGATGATGAGGAGTTGACCATGCTTGCTAGAAGGTTCAGAAAATTTTTTAAGAAAACTGGTGAGCGAACAAAATTTAAAGATTTCAAGAACCAAAAGGAGAAGAAGGAAGCAATTAAATTTTATGAATGCAAGAAACCTGGCCATATAAGATCAGAATGTCCTCTTCTCAACAAGTTCAAGAAGAAAGCAATAGTGGCCATGTGGGATGACACTGATGAAGAAACAAGTGATGATGAAGAGCATCAAGAAATGACAAATCTAGCTCTCATGACAATTGGAGATGAATCAAATGATGAACTAGATGAGGTAAATGATCTTCCTACCTATGATGAATTACATGAATTTATATTTTTACTGGATTCAACACCCATCACTAGCCTACTGGAATTTATATTGAAATCTTAGATACATGATAAATCAACAAAAAATTGTTAAAAAGAAAAAATTAAGTGCAAAAGAAAAGTGTTTACTGCCGTCTAGAGACTTTTCACATTTGCTCAGGGCTGGGGATTTTGGATGTGGAAATAGAAAGGTTTATTTTCATTCGCTCCACATATTTTTTCATATTTCTTATCATGCATCCAATACTTCTGATGTGTTTCACAGTGAGTCCAAAACAGTTAAATCCGTCATTAAATCTAATATTTTTAGATTTTCTCCTCCCAAATTATTATAGTAACCTTTTTTTATTTGAATTTATAAAAATGCAACAATAAACGTAAGATTTTGTTATTCATATTTAAAACAAATGGTTTTTCTTATTAATAACTATCGAGTTGTTTACTAACTTTGATATTTAGTGCCACAATTTTTCAGTTGATTTAATTTGGCTCAACTTCAACACAAGCGTACATGTCTCTGACTGTTTACTAATTTCTTAGTTCCCTCTTCTTCAGCCAATCCATCCAGTCTTGACTGCATGGTTTGTAATCTTTCAAAGCAATAATATGAATTGCAAAAACATAAAGTTAAAAAAAAAAAGAAAAAAGAAAAAGAACGTTATCACAAATCAGGATTTATTTGTGTTCACGATGACACTTTGCATATACGCACATAATTTTATTTAAATTAAGAATAATGTACGTTATTTGCTATTATGGTCTTGATTCTATGGGTATATTGATCTCTATACGAATTTTAGACCAAGTCTGCTGTGTGTCATTTGAAACCTTCTCTGGTCCAATAAAAGCTGTCCAGTTGTCAGTATGAGCATCAGCAAGAACCCATGTAATTTCTTCAGGCTGGTTTTTAAAGTCAAATTTAATTCTTTTTCCTTTAGCACATATCTTCCTCCTCCTCTCTGGCTGTTGGTCGCTTGATTCAGGGTCGAGGTTAGAACTCCCACCAGCATCCTGCATGCATATGTAAACACATGGATATTACATAAAATATAATAAAATCAAAAGCAACAATTTAAATACAAGCCAAAAGTGAGATTTAATTCTGAAAGCTCACTCACATTTGTAAGGTCAACTACTTGTGGTGTCTCAAGCTTCTTCTCGTCATTTTCTTGCATTGTGTTAGGAGCAACTGGATTAACATTTTGTTCTTTTGACTGTAAGTGCTTCTCGACTTCTTTAAATGATCTAAACTGTTTGTTTGTCCCCGGCTCATAGTAAAACTGCACACTCATTTGAAACGCACTCAAAAATCAGGTGCACCACATGCTTTTGAAATAAATTTCTGTAACTATATATTGGGGCAATTAATTGAAAAAAATGCTCAGTATATAATAACAATAAAAATTAACAAAAATCTTCCACAGAATTATAAACAACATGCAATTTCAAGAGAGAGCTCTCTAATTTGAAAGTTAACATTCAAAGCCATGAAAACCTAGATAAGAAGAAATTGAGTGTTGGGGCAACCTGGTCAATTTTTCCTTTGTAATTAGGATGGGATCTTTGCCTCTGCTCAAACATCCACCCTTCAGGCAATCCAATTCTCCTACCATCTATGAGAGGGCTTCTAGGCCCCTTTCCCCTTCTCGGCTTTTGAGCAAGAGGAGGCACTATCCTCAACGGCAGGGCATCAATGATCTGAAGCTCATTGGGTGGAATCAAAATGTTAGTTTCTTCCGCTTTTGTCTTCTGCAAAATGCGACGAAAAAACAAATCCAAAAAAAAAAAAAGGAACACAAAAAAATATACAATTAAAGAGGAATTGACTTATCATTGTGGTGACAAAGTGAAGAAATGAAATCTTATGCGTCGTTTAGTTTAGTGAGTGGATGTACAAGCTGGAGGAATGAAGAGAGTGAAATACCTTTTTTGATATCAAATACATGTAACTAGCAGTCCTTGAGTGTTACCTATTGTATAACTAAAATAAAATAAATTATACCTAGGAGGTTATATCAGTTTAAAACATGCAATCACTTTTAATGCAAAAAAAAAAAAATAAATTAAAAAAGTTTATGTATGGCCGAAATAAACCTACCTCTATTAGATTAATTTATGCATGCATATTAAAATAGAGATTTGTCGGCACTAAACTTAATGTTAATTCATATTGTTGATAAAGAGTGCAATAGTGTTAGAAGTTCTCGAGCGCCTCTCAACCTCAAAAGTTATCTAAAGAGGTAAGGTTTTTCCTCACATTTATAAAGTCACTACCAGCCCTTTTTATAAGGGATGTAGGATAACCTCAACAATCTGCCCTTCACACATTGATCCTTGGTTCAAAAGTATAGACACCCATTCTCCCTATTAAACTATTAAGCTAAAATGCTAGTAAATTGGACCCTGATACCTATGTTGGATGTATTTAACCTATGTTGGATGTATTTAGTCTCTCTCAACCCAAAAGCTAGCTCAAGAGATGAGACTTTCCTTCATACTTATAAAACTACTACCGGCATCTGCCACAATTGATGTGGACCAATTATGTGTTTATCTAATAAGAATTAATAAAAATTTTGAAAGAAAAAGAATTAACATTAATTTGAAAGGGACATAAGAATATTGTTTATAAAGAAAGCAGTGTCAATTATAAGTTATCCAGTTAGAGTAAATAAAATTTTTGAAAAAAAAAGAATTAATAAGAAGATTCTCTTTTAATGAAAACCATAAAGGAAAAGGGATAAGCTAAATACACATTTATTTTTATCTTTATAGTTATATAAGATTTATACAATACAAAAAAAAAATACAGTAACAATTTAATCTTATATATATCTTATGTTTCACTAGTAGTATGAATCTACATGGCCAAACGATAAACTGTCTCTTACCATGCACAACATTCTATAATTTTTAACTAACTTGCCTAAGTATAGTTAATCTTGATGTCATATAATAAGTAATGATCAACACATAATGACATTCAATCTTACACTAACGATAAATAGTAAACAATATTGTCATACGATCTCAACATATATATGAATATATTTTTTTTATAACAGTCATATTAAGTAGTTATTAACTAGAATTTTTTTAGTAATTTCTTAGTTTATGTAATCTACATGCAGATTTAGTATTAGGCGCGAAACCCATTTTATTCTTTCCTTCTTTGTTTTGACAACTCACATATATTTGTATGTATGTATCGGGTTTCTCTTTCTTTTTTTTTTTTAAAGAAAAATTGTGCGAAATCACATTTACTCTCTATACCCCCATGACCCAAAAGAAAACTTGAGATCCATAAATTAGTTTGCTAATGAAAAAAATTAATCGCATTTATGCATTTCCTGAAATTTTTTTTCCCTAGATGCGCCATATCGCTGACTATCAATTATTCACTACAAAAAGCCTAGAAATAGTTATAGAGACAGCGATAACATACCGCTTCTTGAACTCCATCTATCGCTACATGTGATGGAAGAGGCTGCAATTCATAACAATCCTTTAATTAGTGTTCGTTGATGGAAGCTATGGAAGTCTACAATATGGCAGGGTAGATTAAGAGATGACTTAATAACCTAAAATTGAATTGGATTTAGAGTGCAATTTGGATAGAGATATAATGTTCAGTAAGTTTAAAAAGGACACAATAAGGATGAATCTTGAATAAGAATTTTTTCTTATCTAGGAAATTGTCGATTTATTTTAGTTTATTATTTTTTAAAGGAATTTGTCCATTTCTCACATCATATGTCCCCTTCATGACTAGAAAAGATGACTGTAATTTATTTAAATTAGCTGACGAATGAGAGAATCATACTGCGCAACCAATATGAATAATAATCAGATAAAGCTCACATGAACGAGAGAATCATGTAGCTGCTTAATTTTTCTTCTTCATCAATTGTTGTTCTCTTTGGGTTAATTCACAAATTTTTAATAGTAAAAATATTGTTAAATTAAAAAATATTAATTAAGCAAAATTACATCAGATCTGTCCCTTGAGCTATCTAATTTGTTTATGATCTTATTAGAGAATCAAGAAAATGGCATATAGCAAGGATAGGAACTGAATTAATTACCCCATCAGTCATTTGTTGAGATTCTCGGGAAGCCGATGGCGGCACTGTTGATGAGCCCTTCATATCTCTGCTTTGCCAACCTATTAACCCTAGAAATTAAGAAAAAAAAAAAGGTAGATAGCGGGAGAAAACAGATCTAGTGAGCGTCAAATAAATTGGCTTATTGTTGTGTCCTTTTTATTGCATGCAAAAGTTGGCAATGTTTACACATTTGGCAAGTAAAGGTGGAGGAGATTCAGGTGGGTAAATTTGCTAAAGCAACGGCTACTCTCATCATTAGGTCCAAGTTAAGTTTATCTAGATATTATCGCTATAATTTTATCTAGGCAGACCCCATTTTTTCTTTTTTCCCCCTGTTTTGAAATACTGTAGGATCCGGTAGTCATTTTACTAATTTTATGTAAATAAATGTTACATTTTGGTCCTTTAACTTTACCTTTTTCGGTTTTTTGCCATGTTGTTTATAGTTTCTTTGTTATGAATCGTATCAAATAGATATAATTCTGCCATTGAGACGAACTTTTTTATGTTTTTTCTAGAGATAAATTTGCATAAGCGTTGAAAGAAATTGCAACGTTTATCTAGTTTGAAATTGTTTTTCTGGAATAAATTCCATACCTCATTTTATCCAAGTCACAATAGTGCTTGGTTTGCTTTATAAATAGCACATATGAGCTTCTATTAGTTGATGTTTGGTCCCCATATCTGCTAGGATTTGCAGTATCTAATAGCTTGGATAATTAATTAATTAATTAGTTTCTTTATCTCTTAAAGTAGAAATTACATATCGATCGTGAATAAAAAAATTTATCAACTTCTCCGCTGCATTGATTAGGGAAAAAATCTAAACCATAGAAATTGTTGTTATCATGGGGTTTATCATTGTTGTTTGGGAAAATAAGTAAACTTGGACATCAAAAGTTTCAAAATATCTTTGCCTTGATGATCTTTAATAACAATCTGTATATGGTGCCTTAAATTGACTAAATAAGAGAAATTCTAGCATATTTATGATGTATTACGATCAATTAATGCATGTACAAAATTTATAATTAATTTTATTATAACCACCATTTACATTATGTTTTTTCAAAATAAACGCACACATATCATAACTTTTTTACTTATTGTATGACTAATATAGTATTTCTAATGTATTTAAAATTTCTCACTAAAATAGAATATGTTCATGGTGGTGACTTTAGTAAAAAATCATAAGCATAAACTCTTTTAATCTATCAATAATCACATTAGAGTTTTTTTTTAGTGACAAAATTTTTTTTTATTTTCTTCCGATTTTTGAGAATTACTACAAGAAAATAGGCAATAGATAATGGAAAATAACTATTATAAAAGGGAGTGCATAACAGACACTTCTTTCGTCATCTATGTTACTATCATTAATTCATGATATAATATTTTCTGTCATGAATACATGATGGTATTTTGTAGTTGTATATCTGTCACACAATATTTAATGTAAAAAAATAATTAAATTAAATTAAAATTTATTCAAACTTTCGCTCTATTTTTTTAAATATTTGGTGGGAAATTAAATCATCATTTTTAAATTTATTTTTTAATTTTAGTAAAATTTTTTATGACAGACTTTATGATGTTATTTCCCATCATAAACTTAATTTTTTTTAAAAAAAATTATATTGAGATTATAATTTATTTGTGAATTTCTGTTTACAAATTTATTTAATTAATAAGAATGAATATTGTAAAAAAATAAAAAAACTAATATTAATTAATACCTATTCAATCTAACAATTTTTTTTCAAAATAAATACATCTAATATTCAATATCATCACCACCGACAAATAATAAAACATCCCAAATTGAAAAAAGAATATCAAAATATGAAACTATAGTTAAATTCCAATTAAACTCCAAGAAAAGTAATTCAAATTCCAGCCACCAAGCCAAGATACCCAACAAAACTTCCCAAGATTAATGGAAATATTCCAACAGCAAGACTTCCAGCAGCAATACCCTCTTCCAGCGGCAATATATTGAATAATCTAAAAATTTATTACATTGTTTAGAACTACGACATTAAAACATAAAAGCCAAATAATTAGATTAAACAGACAAAAAGCTTATAATTTACTAGAGAAACTGAAAATATCAATCGTCAACATTCCAAGTCTTTGAAGTTTGCACTAACTTTGACTGCATAACCTTTGTAAGCATTCCATGAGGTATAAACAAGTATAAGCATTACAAGGCTGTATTAAAAAGAATTAAGTGAGAATCTTGTGTTTTGAAATGTAAACTAAAAATGAAGAAAATTAAATAACCTACGGTCAATTGTGAGGTAATATATAAACAATTAAATTTTGACAATAGGAAAATAATAGAAAATTTAAAGCACCTTTAGTCAAAAGACTCAAGCATTCACAGAGTGAGTTGGGTTCTGCGAATGGCTAATATCATCTATATAGATATTAAATTTTTAGCCCAAGAATAATTATGCATTTGCTAGATCTCAGTGCACAAGTGTTTTCAAACAAACCTGGAATGTATCCAAAAACCAATAATTGTACGCACTATATTGTGCATTCCTTTACAATTTCACCATCTGGAACAACGAAAAGAACTGATTTAGTTTTAATGGATTAATTAAAGCAACGTGAATTGTATAACGGCTAAATAATTATGTAAGCCTCACTCGCAAGATTGACAGTCAAGTTCGTTTGAGCGTCAGCCTCAGATTTCAGATTCTTACAAATGTGGAAAGAAAATGTCATAAACATATGCAAAAAAAGGAAAAAGCAACAGCGAGAACCTTTATAGCTAACACATGTGAATCCATGTGAGGAATAAAGACATTATCTTATACTAATCTATAATAACCATTAGGCACAAAAAACTATAGTTACATTTAGAACATGACCTATCTAGACAAAAAGAAATTTATCCTTCCACCTCTTGGCCTCCCTACATAGTTCAGCCATACCTAGTGTTTGGTTTTCTATTAACCAGCAACTTGTATAAGAAAGGCTATGAAAAGAATAAGCAAACAACTAGATAACAATGAGAACGTGGCGAAATGTTGTCATCAATGAGCTAATCAGAAAGTCCATTTCATTTAATTTCTTTATAAATGAAATACAAACCTTTATATAGACAAGTTTGAAAAACCCTTTTTGAAGAGCATATTTCAATCCCAAAATCAAGCTTCCATATTTGGCAACATTATTTTTATTATGCCTATGGCATCTCGTAATTTACAAATATGTTCAAAAAAATAATTAACAAATCTACAAAAAAAAAAATTAAATAGATAAATATGATAAAGAAATGAATTGATTCACAGTAGTAATTGTAACTGTATACTAAACTTTCATCATTAGCTCGTAGCATGGTAGCTACACCAGCCAGTCCAGGATTTCCCTTTGATGCCCATCAAATTCAATAACATAGGAACGCAGCAAACAATTAACCAAATTATAACCAGATACTATGTTAGAGAGCTCTCCAACAAAGGAACCAGAATAATGCAAGCATCAATCTAGTATAAAAAGTAAAAGACGTTTTCCTAATATTCCACATTTTAGTTACATTTACTCTAGCAACCATAGGATGGTAACACCTGTGTAAGTACAAAGGATGGGTCCAGAAGCTAGAAAAGGACTTGTAATAAAGTTACTCTAGCAAATGTAATATTTTTATCTTTATGCAGAAATGAAAAAGGTGCTTACATGGCAAGATGTCAATATGTTACTTGGGGCTCAGTATCATGATTCAACCTGACATGCTGTCTCAAAGGATTATTTAAAATGGACATTAAATCAAGTTCATGCAGCATCACATTCAGAAAAATATGAAAAAATAAATAAAGATTAAGAAAACGCTCATCAATATGTTCTCCAAAGCATGAAAAAGTTGTTCACCCGTAACGGGTAAATGTAGGATAAAGTGAGGTTTCAGGATATAGTCTGACATTAGCATTTCACATAAAATGGCCACTCTTACAAATAGAGAACCAAGGCTAAGCACTTACACTTACCAATCCAATAGTATTTTTCATAACACCATCCAATGGTATCTATATTTTATTATAAGGCATAAGATTTACTATACATTATAAGAATAAGAAAACCAGCATACAGAGCAATGATGTTATTCATATTTTGCATTATAAATGATAAGCAGGCATTTAAAAAAAAAAGGGAGATACAATTGATTGTGCTATTGTTCAGCAAGGATGCACTAGTTCAGAAAATATTAATGTCCACCAACTTACCCAGTCTTTGATCTGATCGTACCCTTTGGTCTCTTTTTAGATGTGGGGTCCTAAAATAAAAAAGTTTCAGCCCCCAATCTCAATATTCTTTGTTGCTGTTAATGTTGATTCATAAATTTCCTTTGTGGTACATAGATTACAAAAAAAGAAAAAAAAATAGAAATTTGAACAACTTTACAAAAAAAGAATCATCAAAATCTAACTCTAACAAAGCTTGAAAATTAGAAACCAAAACAAACAAGAACATCAAAATCACATAAGTTAACCCTAAGTAGCACGAACAAATGAAAGCTTGAAATTGTGAAAACACAATCGGAATTGCGGCATCTTGGATTCATATAAGTGACGAGAAACAACATGGGAAAGAGCAATTAGACGTGAGGAGTAGCTAAGAGGCTGAGATGGTAGAGAGACTCTTCTTGAAGAAACGCTTGCTGCACCAGCGCTTGTTGCTGCTGCTGATGCTGCTTCAGCCTCTAGTGCTGCATTTTCCTTCAAAATAGAAGGATATGCAAACTATTTGGTTTCCGAGAAAATTCGTTAAGGTTTCTTGAGAAAACAAGGGAAAAGAGAAAAAATAAAAAAAAATGAGATAGTGACGAGAAGTAGCATTTTATTTTCTAAGTGTGTGAATGTTTAACACTTAGAGAAAAAAACGAGGAAAGTTTAAAGTATCCAAAACGGTACAGTTTTGCTAGCATTTTCTTTTTTTTTTAATTATTAAAACACACCTTTTGTTTTTAAATAATATATCAAATTTAGGTCAAATATGGTCAAAGTAATTTTCTGCCACAATTCTTGATAAATTAAATTTCTATCATGATTATATCATAAGTTCCTAATAAAAAATAATATTATTATAAAGCCATCATGAATTTATGATAGAAAATATTTCTATCACAAGACCATCATTGATTTATGATAGATTGAAAATTATATTAAGAGTCTGTCATAATTTTATAACATAATCTGTCATAAATTATCCGTCATCTATTGTCTATTTTCTTGTAAGAAATAAGTGCCCTACAAGTTAAAAAAATGAGAGTAGTCACATGGATGAATGGCACTTATGGCTAGCGGTGCTCTACTAGATTTGATATATAGTGCAAGAATTTGCAAAAGAATTTTGAGTTAATTTTATATAGATCTACTTTAATAATTAGCACATATATCTATAATTATTTACTCATTTCTTAATTATTTACCATCAACTTTTACTTTTTTGGCATTACTTTTATGCAAATATATACATTAATAAAATCACAACATATATATATTATCTAGATTTCGATGTACGAAAGTTGTGGAGCATTTAAAAGAAAGTTTGTTGTCTATTTTGATTTATAAATTTTGTTCCGAGTATAAACTTAAACAGCAAACATAAACTGAAGCAACTAAAGGCCTCTATTGATTTTCTCAATTTCTTGGTTAGAGAGAGTTTAGTCGTTGTCTTTTATGAGTTACTTATGTCACTCTTGTATTGTGTGTGATGTTTAGTGCCTTTATTTCTACAGATGGAACAAGCTAATTTTGTAAACTGGTCACATTAAGTTATGGATTTGATTATAGGGTGAGATGACCTTGCATAATTATATGCCAGTCCGTTGAAATATACAATAAAAGCTTAGATTGGTAATTACATAACCTATTAGATAAACCAGTGCCTTTAATGAGACAGGAAATTCGAAAATATAGTTAGGATCTTGTATTGAGCTTAGGGGGCTTTATTTTTATTTTTTACAGAAACTAATTAAGGTTAGGCTAATTAATGATGATTTAGGTTTCTTTCATCCTATTAGAGGTTAAAGCAATAAAATGCAATTGATTCATGGGTATTGACTTAGTTTGGATGTTCCAAGATTTTGAAATAGATTTGTACAAAGTAGATATTATTTGTTTGTGTTTTTTTTTACTACTTTGAAAGTTTATTTTTGGAGAGAAGTTTATTCTTTTCCTGCTATCTTATTGTTATTGAATGAAATTGAAATCTTTATTTGGTTACTAAGAAAGTGATAGAGAAAAGAGAGAAGAATACTGAATTTTATTCAACTAAATTCAATTGATTTACAAGAGTTTATATAATCATCTCGAATTTTCTACACACTACATATGCACAATGCATTTATTAAGCTAACAGCATAACTGACTTTACTAGCTCAACTGCCATATAACTAATAGTAATAAACTTATTTAACAAGGTAATTAAGCTTAACAAATTTTGTATATCAACTAAATCATGGTTAAAGAATTCAATTATCTTGGAAGTCCCCTTCAAGCTAAAGGTCTGAGAAGTATATTGAGCTTGGACTATAGATAATGGAAATGGTCAAAAGCTAAAAGTCTGGTAAGAATATCTACCAGTAGTTTATAATAGAGAACACGACTAATTTTGACTTCTTCTTTTATCTATGTGTTCTTTAATGAAATGCAAATCTAGTTTAAGATGTTTAGTCTTAGAGAGGTACTTAGGGTTGCTGGCCAAAGCTTCTGTACTCTTGTTGCACCACTAAAGAATTGAAAGTTATAGTAAAGACACTTTTAATTCTTTAAGCAAATAAGTGATCCATGACACCTTTGATGTTGCCAAAGCCAATGCTCTGTAATTAGAGTCAATTGTGCTTTCATAGACTATATGTTGTTTCTTAAAATACTAAGATATTAAGTTGTTCTTTAAGTAAACAAAGTAACCATCCCACTAACTTTCTATCATTTAAATTTGTACCCTAGTCAACATCTAAAAAGGTTATGAAGGTGAGAGAACTCAAGGTATAGAACTATAATCCATACTCTATTATACATTGCTAGTTCTATAACACTCTATGTAATATTTACGTGTATATATATATATATATATATATATATATATATATATTTATATTTTAATAAAGAGAGAAGTCGAGAAAGAGAAAGAGAGAGAAAGAGAGAGAAAGAGAGAGAGACTCGACCCGGATCCGACCGCGACCCGCAATCTTGACCGGGCCGGATCTCCCAATTCCGGCCACCGTTTCTGACGATCTTGGTATCGATTTGAAGCTCTTGAGACGCTGGTCGAATCTTTACCATTCTCACTGCCGGAAAACAACCAAAACGTCGCCGGTGAAGCTTGAAAGTTTCGGCCAAAACACCCGTTCTTGCCGCCGTCGATTCAGCCGGATTTTGGCCACGCCACCGGCTGGGTTCCATTGCTCTCACCTCCAGCTTCCATTTCCGACCGGTCTCGTCATCTGAATCGGCCGGATTGCCGGTGAACGGCAACTTGCAACCCGCGGCCTTAGGAAGCTCGATCCGGCTCCGTTACCGCGCGTGGAAGGTCACCGCCGGTACCGTTGGACTCACCGAGGCCGGAACTACAAGATCTAAGCTTCCCGTCACTGTTGACTGAAGTCCGGTCACCGTTGACCGGTGAGGGGCAATTCGGTAAAGACCGAGAATTTTAGGGTTAATTTTGTAGTTTTTGAAAGTTGTGGGTAATTTGATAATTATGGATAAGGATAGTTAGGTAATTTAAGATTTTGATGGTAAATCGATAATTTAAGTGATTGGAGGTAATTCGATAATTTTACACCTCAGAGATAATTTAATAATTTCTAATATGTGGATATGTTATTAATTGATTAAATTAAGGATAAGTAATAATTTATGATCTTGAGGATTAAATTGGTAAATTATGATTTTTGGGATATTTCGATAATTTTGAATTCAAGGTATTTCGGTAATTTTAAAGGATTTGAGGATATTTCGAAAATTGAGAATTTTATGGATAAATTAATAAATATATTATTGGGGGCAATTAAATAAAGTTTGATATCGAGATCATTAGTAATTTTTGGGAATAAGGAAAAATTTAATAATTTTAAATATTCGGGAGTCATATTATGAGAATTTGGGTTTTATTAACTACAATTAGTTGTAGTTTAAGTAACTAATAATTATTATGCGATTTATTTGATTAGGAGGACCCGTGAACGAGAACCAACCCACGGACATCGACGATACCGGATTTGATCGTCGTCACTGTGAGTGGAATATACAAAATCTATTTTCTCTGTGGATTATTATGATTTTTGATTATGATAAAGTATGATTGCAAATGAATTTTTAAATGCTTGATTTAATATTTTGTGAAAAAAGGATTTTATCTGCATAATGTTGTTTATTATCGGAATTGCGTATGATAAATGATTTTATCTTTGATTTTGAATATATGCGTATAAATAATATTTTTAAAGAAAAGAAATGGATTTTAAATGTTGTTGAGAATAAAAGAGAATGTGATTTCGGAAATGATCAGATGTTTGTATACATGTGTATTTTCGATTGTTTTCAAGTCATTAGGCACAAAGACTTTCCTTCCCCGTATGTCAATTTGTGATGTGATGATATGAGATATAGGCCTTTGGGGCCCGTCGAGACACATAGAGGCTTTGGGCCGTGTGCTTGGGCGCTTTTGTCCTTTGGGGACTATGCATGCATAATTATGATGATGAGATATGTCGATATGAGATGACATATGAGATATTATTTTCCCCGTCTATCTGTGTAGCTCCGGGGTATGATGGTTTCTTGATTGCCCGTCCGTTGAGGTCCGGATTATCCGTGTAGCTCCGGGGCATGATGGTTGCTTGATTACCTGTCCGTTGAGGTCCGGATAGGATGAGATTATTTCCCCGGGTACTTGTTTGGTGAAAGTTTTCAGTATTCGAAATTGATATTTTATGTTGCGAATTTTCTTCGGTTTTACGCAGTATTTGGTGATGATTTCACAGTGAGTATTTATACGATGTTATGACATATACTTCCTTGGTTATTTCACATGTTATTATATATGTTTTCGAAGTTAGTGATTGAATTATAAATGTGAAGTAATTTATTAATATTTCTCGTTCATGATTTGATGAAATTGTGTATTTAAAGTTGCTACAGTTATTTTAAGAATAAAATTATTTTTGGAAAAACTATTATCCACTCACTGACCTTCACTGAGTTTTATACTCATCCCCATTCTTTTTCGTTTTATTATATTTTTCCCCCCACAGGAGACTTGCAGTACACAATGATTGACTCAAAGAACGCTAGTTATGTGTATTTGGCCACGTGTTTGTCCTAGGATTTGTGAAGTTCTGTGTAGAATATTTCGGATTGTATAATATTATAATTTAGAATAACTTACTGTGTTTGGTATTAAAATAATTCGGATGATATTTGGTAATTATTGAGATGTTGATTGACGGAGTTGGTTGTATATGGAAATTATTTTGGGAGTGTTATCTTATTAATTGCAGGATTGGAAATTTTAAAATTCTAGTGAAATTCTATTGGAAATTTTAGTAGAAATATTATTGTAATTAATATTAGAATAGTTACTAGTCGAATTTCGAGAATCAGTCGCGATTCGTCCCAGGGTTCGGGACGGGTCGTGACACTCTACTTTTATCGGATGTCTCCGAAAAAAAATCTCTATTTGACAGGGCTTCTTCCTATACCTATGAATTCCATTGGACCCAGAACTGATACATTGGAATAATCTTTTGGGTCTTCCTATTATGAGGTACACTTTTCTTACTTGAATATAATATAATTAACTTAACAAACTCCCTTAAGCATTTATTATAAGAATAATAATGATAATAATGTATAATAATATAATGACATAAATAATGTTGTAGAGAAATTAGAAAATTCAGAAATTTCTAAAGATATTTATGAAAGGATAAATTAATATTAAAGCTAATGATGACATAAGTGATGATATAACAAGAAATGTTGTAGAGATATTAGGAATTCTAGAAATTACTAAGATATTTATGGAAAGATAAATTAATAATTTAAAAGTAATGATGACATAAGTAATGACATAAGTGATGATGTAATAAGAAATGTTGTAGAGATTTAGAAATTCTAGAAATTACTAAAATATTTATGAAGAGATAAATCTTCACCATTAATTAAGTGCTAGGTGGCAAAAACTTAGCATTTTAGAAATCACTAAGATATTTATGGAGAAATAAATCTCCACCATTAATCAAATGATATGGTGGTAAAATTCTAGCCACACATGGGTCTTAGAAAACTCTATAAATACCCCTTACCTCTTGCATTTTCCATAAATATATTGGTGATTTCTAGAATGCTAAGTTTTTGCCACCTAGCACTTAATTAATGGTGAAAATTTATTCTTCATAAATATCTTAGTAATTTTTAGAATTTCTAAATCTCTACAACATTTCTTATTACATCATCACTTATGTCATTGCTTATGTCATCATTATTTTTAAATTATTAATTTATCTTTCCATAAATATTTTAATAATTTCTAGAATTCCTAATATCTCTACAACATTTCTTGTTGCATCATCACTTATGTCATCATTAGCTTTAATTATTAATTTATCATTTCATAAATATCTTTAGAAATTTATGAATTTTCTAATTTCTCTACAACATTATTTACATCATTATATTATTATACATTTTATCATTATTATTCTTATAATAAATGATTAAGGGAGTTTGTTAGGTTAATTATATTATATTCAAGTAAGAAGAGTGTACCATACAAGTTCTTAACATTCTTTTACAAGCTAGACCGTAGAATACTGATGGAGTAGTGAGAAATTGATTGAGCTTGTTCATTATAAAGGCAATCTCAATTCTTGTTAATGTGACATATTGCGAAGAACAATCAAACTTTTGTATAGATAAGGATTTTCAAATCAATATCCTTGTCTTTAATTAAATTCTTTGTTAAACCAATGGTAGTTTAACATACCTTACCTTTCTTCATTTGAGTTTTATTATGCTAATCTCCTATGTACTTGGTTTGTGAAAGATGTAACCATTCAGCAGATGGGGTAACCTTAGTAGCAAGAAAGTAATTAAACTCTAAAGCATACTCTAACCTAATTGATGTACAAATTTTTCCATAAGTTTAGTATTGGAACTAGTGACAAAGATATGATCACATAATTTATGGTTAAAAACGAAAGCTTAAAGCATGAATCAATTAAAACAAATCAAGTTTAAAGCTCAATGAATATTGTATGCTCAGTAATAAGCTCAATGACAATTGTTGGACCCACCAATATTTAAATTTAATTAGGTTATTTTATAGTTAGAGCTGAAAACTAACAGTTGTTAACTTTCTTAGAATAACTAGATCATTGTTAGCTACTGTTGGAATACCGTTTTAACTTGTCCAAGTTGTTGTTATATTCAAATTTCAAATAATTAGTCCACCATTTATAGTTATCAGATAGCTATCAATTTTAAAAAATCATTTATGCTAAACAGTTCACCGATTACAATTTAGTTCCTTTTTGGAATTTCTTATTTAGTTATTATGAATAAACGGTTCATTGTTATTTTTTAGAATTAATGTTAAACAATATTTTCAAAGAAATGGTTTTCAGTTAATAGTTAATGGTTATTCATTTATTACCAATTTTTTAAAACTTCTCTAAAATATTTTATGACTTTAAGATTTTATTCAATTTAATAGCTCTAAAAATTTTAACCAAAAACATATATAGTTCCTTATCATAACAATTTTTATGTATGAAAATTAAATTTGTGTTTACCATAAGGACTCAGAAAAGGAAAACAAGAACAACCAATTGTTCTAAGAAACTAATAATCAGGATTTTTGCCATATAGCCTAAAAAGTGTAGATTGTTATTTAACACAGGTGTTGGCATCCTATTTATAAGAAATGAGGCTTTATGAAATGATTCCCTCTAAAAGAACTAAGGCATTTTAGCTCGACCAAGAAAGGTCAACTTGTTTCCATAGGATGTCTCTGCTTTCTTTCTACCACACCATTTTAGTGATGTGTGATAGAACAAGTAGGTCTAAAACCTACCTTTGCTTTTTTAAGAAATTGCTTAAAGCTTTTCTATTCCCCTCCCTAATCAAACTATAAGGCTTTTAAAGAATGATCAAATTATTTTTCAACTAAAGTTTTGAAGATCATAAAGGTGTCTAAAGGTTATGATTTAAAGGTTAAGAGAAATATCAAATAATACCTACTATATTCATCTACAAGATTAATGTAATATTTATAGTTATGCAAAGAAAAAAGGTGTGTTATACCTCAAAATCAATATAAGTAAGCTCTAAAATAGTTTTTGTTTTAACATTATAAAATTAAAGGAAATTGATGCATTTTGCTATACTGACAAGCATCATAAAAGTTGGTATAGATACAGGATAATGAAGTTAGAGATAAGATAAAATGCATTTCATCATATGCTTGCTAAGATGATCAAATCTTTTGGTTTGACAAATTTACTAACAAACATACCTTAGTGACATTTATATAATATTGAAGTGGATTTGTTTGAGAACAAGTTTTATTCATAGTTGTATTAGAAAATTATAAATTTACTTGTTGAAAATAAAAAGCATAGACTAGGAACATAGATGAGATTATAAGAACTATTGACAAAATCATTTTTAGGTAGTAGGTTATACAATCCGCCTCTAACAATCCTTTAAGCTAAATGCTCTTCCTTTTTCTTATCTTTAATGAACATGTACTGGTAATGAACTTAATAGTTAAGTTGTTATCTAAATTTGAAATTTCTTTAAGATGCTTGGTAAAATGAGGAACGCATAAAAAGTATTGTAAATGTAAAAATAAAATGCAATATGTAAGGAGATAAGTGCAACTAATGTCTGAAATGTGCAACCCTTGACCATTATCATCACATAATAATTATTTACTTAAATAATCTTTTACAAGGCTCAAATTCTATAGCTTATTGGTGAGATGATATGTTCCACTACTATTAATATACCACTCTTGATCATCTTGCTCCATTAGAAGTTGCCAGAAAGTAGTTCTTGTGTAAAGTTTTAATATCAAGTACTTAATGTTAAGTACTAATATGAATTATAGCCTAAAGATGGATAGAAGGGAACAAAGTTTTTATTGAACCTATTGTTGCACTCAACTGTATTATACTTAGGCTTAAATCAGATTTGATAGATCATAGTAGCAGTTGGGCTTAAGAGACCCCTATATTTTTTAAAGCACTAGGCTTACCAAGGTTACCTTTTTTAGTACCAAAACTACCAAGATTACCATTACTAACAGTATGGCCACCTCAAAAATTACCATTACTAGCATTATAGCCATCTCTTCCTTGATAATTTTTGGAATGTATATAATTCCTATTACTTTTCCCTTGACCTTGTGGAAAACCTCTACCATAGCCACCTCGGCCTTCGTTACCAATATTAACATTCTTATTCAAATTATTGTTGTATTGACCTCCAGTTTTGATATTAAGTCCAATTGGAGCAATATTAATAGTATAATTCAGTTTAGCTTCCTCATTAACACTTAACTAATTAGCTTCCAACCTAGTCTTTTGAGTTAAAAAATATAGAGTAGACCTTACTAACAACCATTTTAGCAAGATTTGCCTTAATATACATGATTATAAGATAATAAGGTTGGCTTAATATAAAGATCAAATGAGTTGCTAATAATAGCCAATTTATCGGTTATTGTTATTAATTTTTTAAAGAAATCAATCAGACACCGAGAGCCTTTCCTAAGACTATTAAGCATCATCTTCAAGTACTAATTAAGTTCTTTTTACTTCCTATGATGATATATTTTTTAGTTTCACTTTTATATTCTTTATATAATGTTTCAGTCAGTGGCGGTTCTTAGAAAAAAAAGATGGTTTTGAATTTAGATTTTTATGTGTTTGTTTTATATTTTTATGTCCCTAGTAACTTTTTTATTTCTACTAGCATTGGCTATATCATGTTTAAATGAAGTTAGAAGATGATGAGCTCAAAGTTGTGGCTTGATAGTTGACTTTGATCATGAAATTCTCTAGTCTTTGATACAAGACCCCTAAATCGATAGCTACAATATTGTTGAGTTGATAGCTCATGGCCTACTCTTTAAATTTGTGCTATCACTTCCTTAAAGCATTGTTCTGTTCATGGTTATTGCGTTTATTAATTTTATCAAACTTTGAGGATTGTTTTAGTTTTGCCAAATGAATGCATGATAATTTTTATGCTAGCTGATTTTGTTAAAATATGGTTTATGGATTTTCTAGTACTACTTCATTTAAGATGAAATAAGGTAGAAGCATAAATGATGAAGTTAGAAAGGTATTGCCTCTCGGAGTTTAATGCACTGCTAAATTAATTTAAAAGTTCTTTTTCTTCTAACATTAGTATGCCATTTCTCATTATAAAGTATTCATTCATAAAAAAACTCTTGATATTTCTCATGCATAGGTTTTTTCCTCTCTTTACACATAGACATCGCTTTTATTACATAAGGTAACTCATTTCATCATTTAGTCAAATTCATAACAAAATGCTCTTAGTTAATTCAATCAAAATTTGTCAGTGCCTTGCTGTTAACCATAACTTGCTTTTTCAGTCTCTTTTTTATACAATAACAAGGGTATATAGCAGCAACTTTGGTTTCTTAAAGTGTAGGGTTGCATCAACTGAGGAATTATATAGATCTCACTAACCAAGCTACATTTACAATCAGAGAAGACATAAGGTTTACAACAAGGTGATTGCAGTTGTCTCATAACCAAGAACTCTAATTGGATCATTGACTTAATTATTTAGGATTCATAACACTTAGAACCAAATGGTTTCAGCTAACACGATGGCCCTTGTTAGCATTCCATACCCTTCTATTTTAAACACTTGGACATGAGGTTTATAAAGTATTAGACCTTTTATTTAATAGTTTTTCTTGTTATATGTACAAGGCTTTTTGGATCAATGGTGGAATGCTAACTATTGGCTTAAATGTATAATTTCAAATCTTATTTTAGATTTATACTTAAGACATTTTATATATATGTGTACAGGATCATATTAATAGGAATTCAAGTTTCCTATGCTTTGTTGTGATGTTTGACGTTAATGTGCAATCCAAGAAAGGAATTTCCTTATTACAATTTTATTTAAAAAAATATATAATACTTGATATTTTTATCAAGTAATTTGATGATTTTGAACAATGTCACATGTTTATGAATATTATTAAGTATCATACTCATTTGATAATCTTCTATTATAAAAAATGTTTGATTATTATTAATTGACAAAAATAAATAACAATTTTGCTAGATATCATATAAATATATTTGATACAAGAATACATCATGATTTTTAATAGTCAAATATATCTTTATATGATAATTTTTAAATATCATTTATTCTCTATTTCCGTTTGGTTTACATCATGAAACAATTAATTTAAAAGCAATAAATAAATTAAATAAGGATTGAAACTAAGCTTATCAATTTTGCAGATACTCTCACATAACTATGGCGTTAACTACTAGTGGTGTCTTATGCTTATTCTTAGATTGGTTACTACTAGAATCCTACACGCATATATATAATAATAAAACAAAACTAAAAAAAATTAGGCTCCGTTTAGTGTAACTTTTTAAATAAAACTTTTGTTAATAGAGTTTTTATAAATAGAGTTTTTACAAAAAAAATTTAGTTGTTTAGTTGTCTATAAGAGGTTTTATTGAAAATTTATAAAATTACTTTAATAGTTAAATTTTTAAAGTTATATTATAAAAAGAATAAAATAAGATTGTCAAATAAATAGATAATATTTTAGATATTTTAACATTTAAAAAGAGCTTTTCAACCTCTACTATTAAAAGCTCAAATTTTGAGTTTTTACTAGTAAATGTAAAATAGCTTATTTAAGTTTTAAAAGCTCTACTAAGAAAATAACCAAACAACAATAAAAATTATAATAAGAATTTATGTGATTAAATAAGAACTTCTAATTATTAAATAAGTCATACCAAATATGCACTTAATAAAAACCAAAATTATGCTTATTGATTTTAAGGCTCTATAATATTCCACCCCCATTTTATCTATTGGCCCAATCTATATAAAGTGCAGAAAGAGAAAGAAAAAGAGAAAAATAAAAAGAGAGAAAGAAAGAAAGAAAGAAAGATGAAGTTAGCTCACATGAGAGAGAAACATGTCGACTCGAACCCAAAGCTTAACCGATTAACATATGCTTTTTTGGTCATTCCCCTAGCAATGGAAGGCGTGGATGTCAACCTGAACCCAAAACTCGATCAATTACCATTGCTTTTTGGTCATTCCACTAGTAATGGAAGGCATGGATCAGATCCCCGAGAGCCCTCAAATATTTCCCCACCTCATCATCAGCAGAAAACAGCTAGAAACCACTTAACAAAGCCATGATCAATTATTGAAATTGCCATCATAGATTGGTGCAATTTGGTCGAAGTTGGGCTACGCCGTTGCTTTGGTTTGGTCCCTCATGGCTGCCACTTCAAAACTTGACCATCAATAGCCACTAGAACTTGCCAATTTGTCCATGATCAATTACCAAAGTCCTTACGGCTATCGAACCTAATCTGTCATCATGTTTGTGCATCAAAGCACACTGTCACAACTTTGGATTCAGCATGATATAAAGCTTTTATCTCGACCTTTCTAGTCACTGTCACGTGAATTCTTACCATTATTGTTTGGTAAGGACATTTTTGTAATTTTTTTAAAATTTAGAGTAATTTCATAATTTCTGACTTTATGGATATTTTGGTATTTTCTGAATTAGAGGATAAGAGTTTAAGGATATATAATTGGATAAATTATGATTTTGAAGATAATTTGTTTGTATTATGGTGATTTATGATTTTAAGGTATGTTGGTAATTTATGATTACAATAGATTATAAGAGTATTATTGATTTTAGGCTGATCATGAATTTTGATCTTTTGTTACTCAAGCATGTTCGGCTGCCACGAGATAAATAAATTAAATTTTTAAATGAATCACAATAAATAATATGTATATGATTGATATGTTTGACAAGCTTATTTGATATGCAAGAATATAAATTTGTACGTTTTACCCATGTGTTTATATGATATTTTTATATAATTTGTTGTTGTATGTGTTTACGGACATGGGCATTCATATATGTGAGAGTTCATTGGCACTACTACCAAAATACATTATGTTCTTAATAAAATGAGAAAGTGGATGTTTTTTATGAATAAACAAGTGGATTTTAACAAAATGAAATTGAAGAAAGAAAGTGAGTTTTATAGTTTTGGCTTAGATGCTTGAAACGCTTAATGGAAGACACTCTAGTATTATACCATTTTATGTTATGTGGCTGAGGAACATGTTTACATGAAACCCAAATACAAAAGTTATGAAATTAAGTGAGTGTTTCACTAAACGGTAATTGAATGAAGGAAGCTCAAATAAGTAATTTAAAGAAAATGTAAAGTTTAAAATTGACAGAAAGAGATTTTAGTGTATTTATTTTACAATATTTTTTAAAGATGATGGCATATCTTTCATTTGTATTATAAATAAATATGCATGTATTTTAATATATAAAATTTCATTTGCTTATTGAGTTTGTATTGACTACAGTTTATTGTGATTCTAAGAAATCCGGAATGGTACAGATTGAGTGAGAGAAGGACATGACTTGGGAATGGTAGAAATTTGGTGTAATTTTAAATTCTTCCGCTGCAATGTAATAATTATATTTGAGGTTTGTGTTTTATCGGTTACAGAGAAATATATTTTTTTAAGTTTATATGTAAATTGGAGTAAAAATTCATTCTATGGAATTTGGGGCAGGATGTTACAGTCTCACATTACTGGGGTCAATTATTAATGAACACTCAAGCTTGTGATGATCATTTCAGGTGATTTCTCCTCTTTTGCGTAGGTATGTTGCCCCCAGAATCCAGTGCTTTGCGCATAAAACAGTAAAAAATTTAACAATTTAAATGAAACCAAAACTACGATTTGGTTTCGCAGGTCCACTCACACGATGATCAAGGTTCATTGCTGATGGTGTCTCAAGATTCTGCAGATCATTTTCTTATAATGCCTGGGAGTAATCGGCTGAACTTTCTTCCCCTTGGATTCTAAGTGTTTGTCGACCTCTTTAATTGACCTGAGCTGCTTATTTGTCTTTGGTTCATAATAAAACTGGATGGGTGAAATTTCAAACTGCGTTTTTGGAAAAACAATAAATAAATAAATAAATAATATTGATAATGCTTGCTCTACCCTAAGCCCCAAAAAAAATGCATTTGAGATCCTTAGTCTCCTAATGAAATTCCAACCTGCACTTTTTTCCCTCTTAGTGCAGGTACCAAGTTTTCGAAAATTTTGATTATTAGCACAATATATGTAGAGCTCAATATTTTTTATAGTTTTCTTGCACTATAGAAAAATTAGAAATAGTTGCAGAGACAGTGACAATATACCGCATCGTGCACTCCATTTGTTACTACACTTTATGAAAGAGATGCAAAGCACGATTGTACTTTAATTAGTGTTCATGTGAAGCTAACAAGTCTAAAATAATGGATTAATTACCCTGAAGATGAAAAAAAAGTAAGAATGAAATCTAGGGTGAAATCTAGGGTAGGAGATACTATAACATTCATTAAGTTAAAAGAGCATATAACTAAGTCATGTAATATATGAAAATGATAAAATGAAAATCAGTGAGACTATGACGATACTTCATGAATAACAGCCATATAAAGCTTCCATGAATGCTGCACGCTATTAATCTTAAAATCTTCTCCTAATATAACTTAATTTTAAATCTTTTCTCCACCAAATGATGATCTAATTACGGAAACATTTACAAGTAGTAAAATTGTTGAAATAAGAAGTTTTAATTGCGCAAGATAATATTAGATCGGGCTTCAAGTGACAAGCCATCAAAGTTGTTGATGGTCTTAAAAATCAAGAAAAATATAGCAACAAGGACGTTAGAAGCTAAATTATGTGAGGTACAATTTTCTTACTCGAATATAATATAATTAACCTAACAAGCTCTATTAAGTATTTATTATAATAATAATATAAAGTATAATAATATCATGACATAAGTAATGATGTAACAAAAAATATTGTAGAGATATTAGAAATTCTAGAAATTACTAAGATATTTATAAAGAGATAAATTTCCACTATTAATTAAGTACTAGCTGAAAAAATCTTAGTATTCTAGAAATTACTAAGATACTTATGGAGAAATAAATCTCCACCAGTAATAAAATGATATGGTGGTAAAATTCTAACCACTCATAAGCCTTAGAAAATCCTATAAATACCCGCTAACCCTTGCATTTTCCATAAACTCTAGAAATCTCATCTTTTTCTATTCTAAGCCAAAGCATCATTAGTGGAGAAATTCTCAAGTTTAGGAAGGACAGTTTAGGGGAATAAAAAAAACAGGTAAGTAACACTTCACTTCAACTGCAATGTAAGGACAATATGTTAAATTAGCTTTGAATAATAATACTCTTATGCTAAGTTTAGTTTAAATAATCTCTTATCTTATAATGATCATTATTATGGTATGATTGATTATTATTAAATCCTCACATGGCTGGTCATATTGCCTACATCATGATTTCATCCTCACATGGCCAGCTATGCTGCCTAGGATGTGAACTTACTTGATTGGATGGTTGGCTATACCACCTAATATGTGATGCTTTTATTTTACCATGCCATGGTCAGCACTGCCGCCTAAAATATGATGTTTGTTATTACTCTTTACATAGTCGGCCTTACCGCCTATCTTATAAGTCTATTTCTTTAATTTCTATATGGACGGCGTTGCCGCCTATATTAGATATTGTTGTCTTAAATTAGTTTCGTGCTTTGCTTTATTATATATTTAGAAAATTTATATACTATAGTGTAAGTTGCATTGGGCTCATGCATTTTTTGGGTGATTGATAAAGAGATATTTAACGAATAAAAATAAAAGAAGGGTTGTTGTACTACTAAGTGGCAAGAGTTCATAAAGAGGGCAAGCCCTCTAAGCTAAGAAAAGAGATCATTTGGGGACGGCAATACGTAACGCCCAACGGATTAATTAATTAAGCCCAAAAGACATGTTATAGAATACTAGCTTTATAGTACAACAAACCTAGGGCTCTAACACCGTTCTTTACACTTTTAAGTTTCATTTAAAAGATTTAGTACGTATTTCATAAAGTTATTCATGTGCATGGTAGGTAATACATACATCAAGTGTTTACTTACTCGGCATTAACTCATGTAGTCCTTACATTGTAGAAACTGAGTAGGAAAAGTTGACACCATGTCCCAACTAAGGCAAAGTGCATATGGACATAATAGACATTGGGTTATACAACGGGCTCAACTATGTTACTATCTAAGTATAAATACAACAAGCTTGTTTATGGAATTGGTTGGTGACATGTTACTAAAAGAATCGTTAACTTTTGTAACTAAATTTTTTTTGTGTAATAAATCTTTTGTATAGTTTTCGTATTACAAACTTTTTATGTTCTATATTTATAAAACGCTTAATTTGAAATTAATTTCTATATGTGCTTAATGTTACATCTACTTTAACCACTTTAGTTATAACCATAAAGATGGAGTGTTACAAATTACTTATGCCATCCATATTTGCTTGAGAAGCCATTGGTGGCAGCAATAAGGCCTTTAAGTTGAAGTCATCTAAATTATCAGGCCTCTATGTTGAAGTCATCTAAATTATCAATCATCGCTAACCCTAGAAATTGGTAAGAATGAGAGAGAGTGATGGAGACGGATGGATGAAACAAAAAGAGAGAGGAAAGATAAAAGAGAGAGAGAGACAGAGAGACAGAGACAGAGATGAATGCTTGATAATTAATGATTACATATATGGCATGAAACCTTAGACACATTTGGTAAGGAAAGGCGGCGGAGAATCAAAAAGTAAAATTTTACCAAAGCAACTGCTACTGTCGTCCCCTTGGTCCAAGTATATTCTTTTTTAAATAATTTTATCAATAATTACTCTAAATAGAAATAGTCAAAGATTTTTATGGCACTGTAAGTAAATATTGGTAAACAATCAATTAAGATATTTCTCCTCAATTTAAAAGATATTGTGTTATTTTTGTATTAATATAAGTATATAATTGAGATTTGAATTTGTATCATATTATTTTTTAAATTTAAATTATTAGTAACTAAATCTCCTTCCCACCTATAGGAGTGCTCAAACCCCAGACCTTTTATTTTTATCCTAACAATTTTATCAATTGAACTAACTGTCACCCCAAATTTATACTCTTATATAATAACGGCCAACCATGTAAAACCTTAAACTTTACAAATTTTATATAAATTTTACATTTTATCTCCCTTGAATTTATTAGTTTCATTTTCAATAATTTTTTTTGAAAATAAATGATTTCATGCTGTGACATCTTTTAAGTTCATATCTTTTCTATGGATGTCTAAAAAAATTCCGCTACTATTTGCATGCCGCATAACTATCTTATTGCTTGTACATGTGATAATTTTGCATAAATGCTACAAACAATTGCAATATTCCAGAATAAACTTGACATCCTAATTTTGTACGTACAGTATTATTTGCCAAACATCAACAATTAATATATTTATTCAACTTCGTATATTTCACTCATATTATCAAATTTCTATCTATAATTAATTTTAAAAAAATTCTATGTATATTCAATTTAGGGTTGTCCATTAACTAGCACTAAATACATAACATCCAAAAATATCTTGGCGAAAATTACATTGAGGCTGTCTCATTTGTGATATAATTCCCCATTCACACTTCAATTAGTCCCTTTAGATAATTGGCATTAGGCATGGCATCATGGGAATGAGCACCATCGCTATAGGTTTGCCAATACAAAACTTGCACCTATGCAATATCTAAAATAGCAAACCCATCAGCAATATGCAATAGGTTTTAATAATTTTAAGAAAACCCATCGATTGTGTGTTTTGATGATTCTTAAATTTGCAATGGTACCCAATGAATTTTTTTTGGGGTCCTACATTTAAACTCACAAATGTTCAATATGTAAATTTATAATAATAATATGAAATTCTAAATAAAATACTAAATTCTAAATTTAATCAATGTATATGTAAAATTATAATTTCAATATCAGTCCAACATAAATTCTCAAACTTAAGTATGAAATACACAAGTCCATCAAAACTCAAAAGTATTTTTAATTAAAAAAAGAGAGAAAAAACCATAAACTAACAGAAAATCTATTAGCCAGTAACACAAAATAAAGAACACTACAACAAAATGCCTTTTACTGAAGGAGAAAATCCTTAGGCAATAAACGATTTCCCTCGGTAATTACTATTTCCTAGAGAAATTTTCCTTCGGCATTTGTCATGAAAACAATTGTCATAAACGGTGCAAATTCCATGAGCCCTCGGGAAAATTATTTTTATCAGGGAAAAGTCCCCTGATAATATGAAAAATATTCGTTGGTATAATCTTTCGGGCGATGAGATGAAAATATTTCCTATGGAAGATTTTATTGGTAATAGTTTATTCTTGACCAAAAATTATGTAGGTAACCAAAGTAATCCATCGTAAAATAATATACCTGCAAATTCTAATTTCCCGGTAACAATAACAAAAACCGTAGGTATATGTAGTGAAATTCTAACTAGACTACCTAAGAGGGGGGGTGATTGGGTTTTTAATAACTATGAAAATAAATCGCTCAATTACTCTTCAACAAATTTGAAATAATTGAATAAATAAATAGACAGTGATAAATAAATTAAGAGATAGGGAAAGAAAGCAAACACAGTGATTTTTACGTGGTTCGACTATCCTCGCCTACGTCCACGCCTCCAAGCACTCCGGCCTTGAGGATTCCACTATGCAAACCTTAAAGGTTTCAACAACTTACAATTGACTTCCCAGGTGTCAATGGACCTTTACAACAAGAGATTATTCATAATCTCTTAACCCAAATGTATCCCCATACTTGCAGTCACTCAAGATAGAGAAATACAAATTGATTTATCTCTAACACAATCTTTCAGGGTTACAAGTACAATGTGTGAATGAATGAAGTACAAATCTATTTTCAGCTTTCTGTAGTTGGTAAACTCGTATATAAGCTCAGTAGTTGTGTTGTCGTCAGTCCTTGATTTGAATTGGATGAGCATATTTATAGTTGGGGCTGAAAACTAGCCATTACTCTTCCATCTGACAGAAAACGGTTTGCCGTTAGCTATTAACGGTTAGCTGTTTTTCTTTGGTCAATATTACCGTTAAGTATGATTTCAAATAAACGGTTGACCGTTAAGCATTACCCTTTCGCCATTAACTTCTAGAAACCTGCATAACAAAAACACTTGATCCATTTTCTCTAAATGGTTAAGGGTTAACAAAGAATGTCAATTATGAGATTTATCGATTAACCGTTATGTGTTAACGGTTTACCGATTACTTCCAGTATCTCACAAAATGCCTATCGGTTAAGACTTAAGCTGTTAACCTTTTAACTTTAAAGAGTTCACGATATCGGTTAGCCGTTTTATGTTGACGGTTCACCGATTACTTCCAGTATCTCACAAAATGTCTATCGGTTAAGGCTTAAGCTGTTAACCTTTCACAGTCTTAAGGCAACTTCACTAACGGTTAATCGTTTAATATAATCGGTTAGCCGTTTATACTCAGAATTTCATTTAACTTACAAATTGTTCTAGTTTTTCAAAGAAATGTTAAATACTACCTAGTTTTGACTCTTAACAGAATACTTGAAACATTTGTAAGTCTTAAAAACACATTTATCAACTTAAAATTCATTGTTTGTTATCATCAAAATCAATTGTCAAAACATGTATATGTTAACATTCTTCTCCTTTTTGATGATGACAAACACTTTTAGAACTTTGCTCCCCCTAAGTATATGCTCTAATTCATCTCTCCCCCTTCATCATCAAAGAAGGGTTAACCAAAAATGGGCAAAGGTTTCCCGTAAAATGTAGGAAATCCATAGTTACAATAAGAAGAAAAGACACTCCCAAAGAATTCATATGCCAACTCACTTCCAAACTGTCCATTTCCCAAGATACTTCCAAACTATTCAGATACCAACACACTCCCAAATTTTAATATAATCTAAAAATAGCAACATAAGCAAACAAAACACAGGGAAAAACAAGTCATAACTAGCAATATCAATTAACAAAACACAAAAGATTAAAGTTAACTGTCATTACAGTCATCAATCACAGCATATGGAACTAACTCAGATAATATGGATAATAGAAACTACGAGTCGCGTCGTGAGACGGAAGGTCGAGCAGAAGAGGGTCGCCGTGAAGAAGGTCTCGCAGTGGATGGTTGAGCAGGATGAGAGGAAGTAGTTCGCGGAGGAGAAGCGACTGCAGAGGTGCTTCCAGGTTCATAACCGAAATACCCCAGAAGTTGTCTATGTCCAGCAATGATTTCATATTGATGATCGAAGCTCACCTCTTGAAGAGTCTGAAGCTGAGTTCGGATCTGCAGCTGAGTTCGGATCTGCAGCTGATCTTGACAAATAGCATCTAAGCGATCAAGAATCGTCTGCTAAGTGTCAGAAATCCGATGAACATCAACAACCAGCTGATGCAGGATGTCAGTGATAGGTGGCTGAACTGGAGCTGAAGGATGTACGGGAGCTGGAGGCTGCTCACTAGCGGGAGGGACTGCGGAGGCTGAGGAAGGAGCAGAATCCATCTCAGAGGGAACTAATGGCTGAGGAACACGGCGAGGAAGGGGCTAAGGACGAGCTCTAAGTCTGAAATCAGGAAGCTGATCAGGAGGATAGATATCATTGAGCATCTGATCATCCTCAAGAGCAATTAAGGTGTCCAGGTTCTTGGCGTTTGCAGTTTTGTGCCATTTGCCATTCTTTCTAGTGAATCCTATGCTACTCATAGCATCCCGACCAATTTGCTTAGGTTCTTTATACACTACCTCTCGTAGTGGTACATGAAAATGTCTCAGTATGTGAGTGATAAGACTACCATACGGAAGCAACCTATGAGTGACAGCAGGGGTGGATAACATATGGCGCACAATAATACATCCTAGATTTACAGGTCTCCCACTAAGTAGGCTATCCCATAGTCCAACATCCATCCGGGTTACTTCATCTAAATGACCCTTCCTAGGTGTGATTAAATACTACAGAATACTGTGAACAATGCGAACCTGAAGAGGCAGCAGCTGTGCCCGAAAAGGTAAGCTACAAATATCATCGCTAAGGTCCCTACGACGACATATGTTTTTAACACCTTTATGATGAATAAAGTCACCAAACGACAAGGTCTTTCTAGAGGTATAGAACGATTCACCTTCGTCCAAAATCCCAAGTATGACAATATTCAAAAAATGGACATCGAAATCAATTTTTATACCACCAACTACGGTAACTATTCTTTCTAAATGGGTAGCTGAAATTTCCATATTGGAATAGAATACCCGAACTAAATTAGGATAGGTCTTATCATCTATATTAACAAATAATTCCCAGGGCCTAAGCATTTCAATAACACTTCTACCACATACTAATAAATCCTCAAAGTCTCTTATGTTCACAAAGTATGAGTCCAATACCTGTCTACCTATAAAGCAATCCTTGAATCGTTTTCGCAATGCAGGTGTTGGGAAGTGCAGCCTTTCAAATTCAGAAGTTTCTCGTGATCTTGTTGGGTTGACAGCAGGAGTATGTTTTCTCCTAAGTCTCCGAGAGGACTCAGCCATTGAATAAGAGCAAGAAGATTTTTGAGATGAGTATTGAAAGAAATAGACCGAGTATCTTGTTAAGGAGAAGTAGAGGAGAAGATATTATGTAACAAGGTGTCAAGGATGTGTGAAGAATTTGAACAAATTTCTCAAGTTTCAATTGGCTGCTCTTAGGGTTTCAAATTGGGAATTTTTGATTTTGATCATGATTTGATGGTTTTAATCGATGAAATTACTCAAAAAGTGATGGGAAAGATTTCTACCAATGTAATTTGATGCAAAAGGAAGAGAATCTGAGAGAAAATTGAGATAAAGGAGCTTAGGTTTCGTAACAATGGCTGAAACGGTGAGAGGGCAAGTAAGGAGAAGAAAATAAAACCGTGACCAGTTATATACTTTGCGAAATCGGTTAACCGTTTTCTGAAAACGGTGAGAGGTTAACGTTTGAGAGCCTTTCTGTCTTGGAACAGCTGACCGTTTAATTTAAACGGTGAGAAGATAGAGTGCAAACTAAACAATGTTTTAGATTCTGGGAATAAACGGTGAACCGATTACGCGAAAAATGGTTATCTATTTATTATACGACAACGGATGACCATTTAATTGGAACGGTAAGAGGATAGAGTGCAAACTAAACAAAGTTTTAGTTTCTCGAAATAAACGGTGAACCATTTTCATAAAAATGGTTATCCATTTATTACACGACATTTCAAAATCCATTTAACAACTGCACCAATCAACTAAGGCATATACACACAATTACAGTATATCATCAAAACATTAAATATCAATAATTCCAATAACATGATTAAAGATGTTAATGTGAAGATATCATCATCATCCCAAGTTCATGTCTGATCTTCAAAAATTATTCTTCACAAAGGGGTTTTATGAAAATATCAGCGAGTTGCTCTTCTGTAGAAACAAACTCTAACACTATATTCCCCTTTTGAGCATGATCTCTTAAGAAGTGATGCCTAATTTCTATATGCTTGGTTCTAGAGTGTTGAATGGGATTTTTTGAAAGATTAATAGCACTAGTATTATCACATTTGATAGGAATTTGTTCAAGCTTGATGCCATAGTCTCTAAGTGTTTGTTTCATCCAAAGGGCTTGAGCACAACAATTACCTGCGGCAATATATTCAGCTTCAGTGGTTGAAAGTGCCACTGAGTTTTGCTTTTTACTAAACCATGAAACAAGTGCATGACCTAGAAAATGGCAAGTACCACTAGTACTTTTCCTATCAACCTTATGACCAACGAAATTAGCATCCGAAAAGCATGTTAAATCTATATGAGTTTCCCTAGGATACCAAAGATCAAGATCTATTATTCCATTTAAATAACGAAAAATTCTTTTCACAGCAAGCAAATGAGATTCCTTGGGATTTGATTGAAATCTTGCACATAAACATACACTAAACATGATATCAGGTCTACTTGCAGTTAAATATAGTAGAGAACCAATCATACCTCGATACATCTTGATATCAACCTCTTTGCCTTTTTCATCTTTGTCTAGCTTGATTGTTGGGCTCATTGGTGTGCATTTGGTCTTTGAGTTCTCAATTCCAAAGCGTTTGAGCAGATCTCTTATGTACTTAGCTTTATTTATGAATATTCCCTCATTATTTTGTTTTATTTGCAGTCTAAAGAAATATTTCAGCTCTCCCATCATACTTATTTCAAACTCTTTGCTCATATATGTAGAAAATTCTTTGCACAAGGATTCATTAGTAGAACAAAAAATAATGTCATCAACATAAATTTGAACAACAAGTATGTCTTGGTTCTTATGCTTAACAAAGAGTGTAGTATCGATTTTTCCCATTAAAAATTCATTGTCAAACAAGAAATTTTTAAGCCTATCATACCATGCTCTAGATGCTTGTTTTAATCCATACAATGCCTTTGATAACTTATAAACATGATTTGGAAATTTTTCATTTTCAAAACCAGGGGGTTGTTTCACATAAACTTCCTCTATAATATATCCATTTAAAAAGACATTTTTAACATCCATTTGAAATAAAATAAAATTCTTATAACATGCATATGCTAGCAGCATTCTAATAGATTCTAATCTAGCTACAGGAGCAAATGTCTCATCAAAATTAATTCCTTCTTCTTGGTTGTATCCTTGAGCTACTAATCTAGCTTTATTTCTTACAACTACATCGGATTCATCCATCTTATTTCTAAATACCCATTTAGTTCCTATGATAGATTGATGTTCTGGTTTAGAAACTAATTCCCACACTTTATTTCTCTCAAATTGATTTAACTCCTCTTGCATTGCCATAATCCAAGATTCATTATTTTCTGCATCCCCAAAGATTTTGGTTCAATTTGAGAAATAAATGCAGCATGCTCACATGTATTCCTAAGTGATGATCTAGTTGTAATACCTCTAGATGGATCTCTTAAAATGACATCCTTTGGATGAGAAGAAACATACCTCCATTCTCTTTGAAGTACTTGAGAAATACTTTGATTTCGTTCTGCACTTGTTTCTTTATGTTGATCCACATGATTTTCTTGTGTTGTATTTTCTTTATTTCCTTGTGACATTCCTTCTTGTAATTCTTCATCTGCATTATCATCAATAATTCTTTTCTCCGCAGATAAGGGGTTAGATTCATCAAAAGAAATATGCATAGATTCTTCCACGACTAAGGTTCTTTTATTGTAAACTCTATAGGCTTTGCTTGATGAAGAGTATCCAAGAAAAATGCCAACATCAGATTTTGAATCAAATTTTCCTATATTATCTTTTGTGTTTAAAATAAAACATTTACAACCAAAGACTTTAAAATAACCAATGTTGAGTTTTCTATCTTTCCAAAGCTCATACGGAGTCTTATCAAGGAGAGATCTAATCAACACCCGATTTAAAACGTAACAAGCAGTGTTGACAGCTTCGGCCCAAAAATATTTAGGTAATGTATTTTCATTCAACATGGTCCTAGCCATTTCTTGAATAGACCTATTTTTTCTTTCAACAACTCCATTTTGTTGAGGAGTCCTCGGTGATGAGAATTGATGCTCAATGCCTAAATTATTGCAGAAATTTTCAAATGCATGATTTTCAAATTCTCTACCATGATCACTTTTAATGCAAGTAATAGAGTAACCTTTTTCATTTTGAACCTTTTTGTAGAAAACTTTAAAGACCTCAAATGCATCATCTTTATTAGCTAGAAACAGTACCCAAGTATATCTAGAATAATCATCTACAATTACAAATGCATAATATTTTCCACTTAAGCTAGCATGTCTAGAAGGTCCAAAAAAGTCCATATGAAGTAGCTGTAATGGCTTTGAAGCAGAAACATCATTTTTCTTTTTGAATGAAGTTTTAATTTGTTTGCCAAATTGACAGGCTTCACAAATTTTATCCTTTTGAAAATCAATTTTTGGGAGACCTTTGACTAAGTCCTTTTTCAATATTTTTGATATTAAATCTATGCTTGCATGTCCTAATCTTCTATACCACAGCCAGCAATCATCATGTAATGCAGAAAAACATTTAATATGAGTAAATGCAACTTCTATGTCAATTGTATACACATTACCACTTCTACTTCTAATGAATAAGGTTTTTCCATCACAAGCATCTTCAACAATACATCTAAAATTGTCAAAAATTACTCTATAACCTTTGTCACACAATTGACTAATACTAATTAGATTGTGTTTTAAATTTTCAACCAAGCAAACATTTTCAATTAAGGTTGATGAACTCTTATCAATATTACCAATTCCTAAAATCTTTCCTTTTGAATTGTCTCCAAAAGAAACATCTCCGCCATTTTCAATTTTGGTGAAACTTGAAAACCAGAAATAATTTCCAGTCATGCGCCTTGAACAACCACTGTCCAAGTACCATTTATTCTTCTTCTTTTTTAAGCTCTGCAAAAAAAATCTCAAGTCTTAGGTACCCAAACCTTTTTAGGTCCTTGAATGTTAGCAATGGTCCCTTTTGGAACCCAAACACATTTAGCTCCATGATATGCATTTCTTCTAACATGGCATCTATTTTTCATATGACCATCTTGATTACAATAATGACATATAATCTTATGATTGTTTGTATAGGTAGATTTAACAAAATAGTTCTTATAATATTTTTGCTTAATACTAGGTTTATAACCTATTCCACTTTTGTCAAATACACATTTTTGAGTGCTCAGCAATTTCTCTAAATTATTTTGACCATTTGTGAATTTCAAAACAATTTCATTGAGTTCAATACTCTTTTTCTTCAGCACTTCATTTTCTCTCAATAATTTATCAACATAACATTTGTCATGTTCATATGAATTATTGGGTTTCTCATTTGATGATGCAATCCTATCTTGTAATGTTTTATTTTCTGATTCTAGATATGTTATCTTTATATTTAATGATTCATTATATTTTTGTAATGCATCATTTTCCTTTGAAGTTTCTACCATCTTTTTTTTAAGGCAAACATTCTTTTTACCAATTTTCATCAATTCATCATGTAATTCTTTAAATGCATCATATAACTCATCATAAGTGAGATCACTTACTTCATCAATTTCATTGTCAGATTCATCTCCAATAGCCATAAGTGCCAAATTTGACAATTCCTGGGATTCCTCTTCATCACTTGATTCTTCTTCACTGTCATCCCAAATAGCCACCATGGCTTTCTTCTTAAGCTTACTGAGAAGTAGGCATTCTGATCTTATATGTCCTGGCTTCTTGCACTCATAGCATTTGATTGCTTCCTTTTTCTCCTTTTGATTGTTGAAATCTCTGAATTTTCTTCTATCATTGATTTTCTTGAAGAATTTTCTGAATCTTCTTGCCAGCATAACTAATTCTTCATCATCTGGCTCACTTTGTTCATCACTCTCAAGTTTTGAAACTTCGAGAGCAATGTTTTTCTTCTTTTCTTCATTTCCTCTTTCAACTGCTAAATCTTCTTCATAAGAAATAAGAGAACCAATTAAATCATCAATAGGCAATGTATTTAGGTCTTTGGCCTCCTTAATGGCAGTTCTTTTTGGTCTTCATTCCTTAGGCAAAGATCTAATAATTTTCTTAACTTTCTCACTGTTAGAGAAAGTTTTTCCTATAGCTTCTAAAGTGTTTATTATATTTGTAAATCTTATATACATAGAATAAACACTTTCATTTTGTTCTATTTGAAATAATTCATATTGTCTAGTAAATCTGCTAATTTTAGACTCTTTTACTTGATTAGTTCCTTCATAGACAACTTCTAGTTTATGCCAGATTTCATAAGCACTTTCACAACTAGAGACTCTATGAAATTCCTTCTTATCTAATGCACAGAATAAAGCATTCATAGCTTTGGAATTCAGAGAATCTTTTCTCTTTTCCAAATCATTCCACTCCCTTGAGGGTTTAGGAATGTCATCTCCTAATTCGTTTTTTATCATTGGCGTAATTGGTCTATCACACACAATTTCTCAGATTTCATAATCTAAGGCTTACAAATAGATTCTCATCCTAGTTTTCCAATAAGGATAATCATTACCATCAAAAAATGGTGGACGAGTTGTGGATTGTCCTTCCCTAAATGTGGATTCATACTGGGTAGCCATGGATCTTTTACTCTGGACGATTAAGTCTTGCTAAGAGAACCAAGCTCTGATACCAATTGAAATTCTAACTAGACTACCCAAGAGGGGGGTGAATTGGGTTTTTAATAACTATGAAAATAAATCGCTCAATTACTCTTCAACAAATTTGAAATAATTGAATAAATAAATAGACAGTGATAAATAAATTAAGAGACAGAGAAAGAAAGCAAACACAGTGATTTTTACATGGTTCGACTATCCTCGCCTACGTCCACGCCTCCAAGCACTCCGGCCTTGCGGATTCCACTATGCAAGCCTTAAAGGCTTCAACAACTTACAATTGACTTCCCAGGTGTCAATGGACCGTTACAACAAGAGATTATTCCTAATCTCTTAACCCAAATGTATCCCCACACTTGCAGTCACTCAAGACAGAGAAATACAGATTGATTTATCTCTCACACAATCTTTCAGGGTTACAAGTTAAAGTACAATATGTGAATGAATGAAGTATAAATCTATTTTCAGATTTCTGTAGTTGGTAAACTCATATATAAGCTCAGTAGTTGTGTTGTCGTCAGTCCTTAATTTGAATTGGATGAGCATATTTATAGTTGGGGCTGAAAACTAGCCGTTACTCTTCCATCTGACAGAAAATGGTTTACCGTTAGCTATTAACGGTTAGCCATTTTTCTTTGGTTAATATTACCGTTGAGCATGATTTCAAATAAACGATTGACCGTTAAGCATTACCTTTTCGCCGTTAACTTCCAGAAACTTGTATAACAAAAACACTTGATCCGTTTTCTCTAAACGGTTAAGGGTTAGCAAAGAATGTCAATTCTGAGATTTATCGGTTAACCGTTATGTGTTAATGGTTTGCCGATTACTTCCAGTATCTCACAAAATGCCTATCGGTTAAGACTTAAGCTGTTAACCTTTTAACTTTAAAGAGTTCATGATATCGGTTAGCCGTTTTATGTTGACAGTTGCCGATTACTTCCAGTATCTCACAAAATGTCTATCGGTTAAGGCTTAAGCTGTTAACCTTTCATAGTCTTAAGGCAACTTCACTAACGGTTAATCGTTTAATATAATCGGTTAGCCGTTTATACTCAGATTTTCATTTAACTTACAAATTGTTCTAGTTCTTCAAAGAAATGTTAAATACTACCTAGTTTTGACTCTTAAAAGAATTCTTGAAACATTTGTAAGTCTTAAAAACACATTTATCAACTTAAAATTCATTATTTATTATCATCAAAATCAATTGCCAAAACATGTATATGTTAACATGTATTAACAAGGGAATATTTCCCTAGATAATGAGACTAAATCTGTAGGTGCAGTTGTTAGCTAGAAAATTTTTCCCTTGGTAATAAGATATTTCCAAGGAATTTTTGATGTCAATGAAAATACATTGTTGTCGAATCTCAATACCAATGAATTTTGTTGATTGATCGCCCTTGAAATTATAATTAGAGATATACATTGATCCATTGGAAATTATTGTTTTCCCTTGGAAATGTAACTTCATTATATTGATTAAATATTAAATGATTTTTAAAAAAAATTATTTATTTTCTTTGTCATTCATTAAGCTATTCATTCTCAGATTGGCTAAGAATGTACCTAAATTTAATGAAAATTATAATACCATTAATATAATTATCTAAAGTTCTTTAGTCATTGTTCAACTATATACAAAATTGTCCATCTTCAGCAGTTGTTGTCAGGATTAATTAACAAAAAGTTACATTGCATATTCCTACTTCTTCAATGTTCTATCAAGCATTTGAATTATCACTTGCAGTTTGTTCATCATCTTCATCTTCTCCAATATTATCCTGTATAATTTTAAAACCATATTTTGTTAGTCTACAATAATTAAAGAAAGAAAAAGACATTAACATGATTCAATGATAGCTTTTTCAAATTTGGAATTTAAAATTATTCTAAGGCATCTATTTATTTGGGACTTGAAACCTCAATGCATGGTTTAACTTCATAAACAAGGTCATGCATGTATTAAAACCAGATAAAACGGACAAATTGAAGACAAAGACCAAATTGCAACAAGACCACCGAGTTGACTAAAATGGTAAAAGTGAAAAAGGGGGCTGCTAACTCTAATCAGTGCAAGTTTTCTATAAGCATTCTTAATGTCACGAGATAAGAGTTGCTGCCTGGCACTCCTGTACGGTATTTAGACGACTTGTTAGCACTCCAAGTCGTTAAGTAAGCCTAATCCTTCTCTACCTAACCTAAGTGGAGATATTTGCCAAAAAGACTAGAGAGAAATGAGCTAAATAGCCAATTGTATTTGTATTACACTCAAATGCGTAATTACATTATACTTTGTACAAGAGAGCTTGAGAGCAAGTGCACAAGTGTGTGTTGGAAATACTCAAGGGCGTGTGTGAAAGTGTTGGCCAAAATGAGGAATGATCCCCTATTTATAGAGGTGCTCGCCAGGGTCTTGGTGAAGCATTTTAGAGAATTCCAACCCATAAATAATTAGTACAAACCTCTACAACTTGGGTCTAGCTAGATGCTAAGTGCACCACTCATGGTTTAGCTGTCTAGGTGGCCTATTGTTAAGTGCAACCCACTTCTAAGTTCACCTCCCTCTTGCGCTAAGCTAACCTGCTTTCTAAGGGCAACTGCGTCGATTGTTAAACGCATTTCGCATTCGCTGTGCACTCTGGTCCGTGGCAGATTCATTTAAAACCTTCTCGTATATGTAGATTTAGACTCCGATCGCGTAATTCCTTAGCAGAAACAGCCCGAACTTGCGAAAACCTCTGGCGGCCCGTGACATTCCTCCCCCACCTATGCTCACTACGTCCTCATCGCAATCCAATGTTCGAACTTCCAGACTAGCTCGTGGCTTATCATAGGTCTTCCTTGTTGCATGTCGATGCGGCTTAGACTTTGAGGAAGTTTGTCCTTGTGTGACACTTGTGGTCACCTCGCTTACTTGCATGCTGCTGTGGCATCCCTTGGGCTTGCGCCTCGGTGACTGGCCCTTCCGTGGGCTTAGAAGCTTACCGTCCTCAACCTTGTTGTTTATGACCTGTGGGACTTACATTAGAGAGTCTTCCATATTCTCTCCCTTCGTGTGCCAGTGCATTGCGACTGTATGATCAGGATTCCTCACGAATCCTCTCTGACACTGCAGAACCGAGAGCGTCTTTCTCTTCTACTTGGCACACTTGGCCGGTACTACACATGCTTGGTTCCCATCGAAGATGCTGAGGGAGTGTGTGGCCGGTAGTGGGAATGCTTAAGCTTTGTTGAAGAATTTCATGCCTAGGATCACCTCGTAGTTGTCTAGTGGCACTACTGAGAAATCAAGTTTCCCATTCCACGTCCCTAGTGAAGCACGTATGCCTCCATCAATTCTAAAAAACTCCTCAGCTAGCGAGTTCACACCTTTGATTGTGCCTCCACGTTCTGTCACCTTAATCCCTAGGCGCTTTGCTTCCTCTTCGGCCATGAAGTTGTGCGTCGCTCTGGTGTCGAGCCGTGCATGCACGCTATGGCTATTGATGTGTGCATGTACGAACATGAGTCCTTTTCACGTGTCCTCAGGCGATTGGAGCTAATCTATGCTGCGTCGGGGTTCCTTCTCGGGTGTCGACGTGTGTGTCATAGTTGACGCACTAGTCAGGGTGGACGTTGCAGTCTGTGTGGACTGATCCTTGAGCTGAATGGCTAGGGTGCTTAGCGACTTCTTCTCTAAACAATCACGTGCCTATGCAGTTCATTGCATATGAAATATGGGCTTCAGGGCTTCGGTGGCTTCTCGATCTTGCTTTGATTGCTCTTGCCGCTTGCAGTCTTTTACGATCCTCGTTCCTTTCGACTTCAATCTGCTTCCTCGTTCCTTTCGACTTCACCACGCTTCTGCCGCCACTATAGTTATGCAACGCTTCTCAGAAATATAGGCGCTGTGCCTACCTTCGATGCCTCGTCATAGACTCCTAAGGCATCGAAGTATTGCTCCAACCCAAAGATGAAGTTGTCCACTACGACAACATTCCTGGTGCCATCATATGTGTCCGGCTTTGGCACATCCAAGTAGCACACATCACTTGAGCTCGTGAGAGCTGAGGTCGGACTAGGTGTGAGTGAGCGCTTGTGCCATGCCCAATCCGAGTGGACTGTATCCATTTTTGCGTGAACTGCTCGTAGCTCATCGTGGACGAAGCTACGCAAGTTCAACAGCTCATCATGCAACACTCGAAGTTCCCCCCGGAGAGAGTCGACTTGGCCGTGCATAAGGGCCTTGGTGGCTATTGAGAACTCACTATACTCTTCCCCAAGGCCATTGACTCTTCCCTCCATCGAATCGAGGGTGTCTTGGACAGCAGACATCGACCCTTCGAGCATGGCGATGTAAGACTCTAAGGTATCCAAAGAGGGGTCCTTAGACTTACCTTGGGACTTGCCTTGCGGGCGTCCCTCCTTGCAGCCTCAAGCTTGCTTCGGCGCCTCTACATCAACTGCGCCCTCTTGTATGCTAGGCTGGTTTGCCATTGCTCTTGGGCTTGTTCGCACTCTGACTTGATCCGTGCTCTGATACGACCTGTCACGAGATAAGAGTTGTTGCTCGACACTCCCGTGTGGCACTTAGACGACTTTCTAGCACTCTAAGTCGCTAAGTAAGCCTAACCCTTCTTTACTTAGCCTAAGCAGAGATATTTACCGAAGAAGGCTAGAGAGAAACGAGCTAAATTGCCAATTGTATTTATATTACACTTAAATGCATAATTATACTATGCTTTGTATAAGAGTGCTTGAGAGCAAGTGCGCAAGTGTGTGCTGGAAATGCTCAAGGGTGTGTGTGGAAGTATTGGCCAAAATGAGAAGTGATCTCGCTATTTATAGAGGTGCTGACCAGAGGTCTTGGTGAAGCATTCTAGAAAATTCCAACTTATATGTAATTAGTGGAAACCTCTAGAACTTGGGCCGGGCCAGATGCTAAGTGCACCACTTATGGTTTAGTTGTGTGGGTAGCTCATTGCCAAGTGCAGTCCATCTCTAAGTTCACCCGCCTCTTGCGCTAAGCTAACCCGCTTTCTAAGCGCAAACCCTCGTCGAGTGCTAAACGCATCCCGCATTCACTGTGCACTCCGATCCATGGTGGATTTGTCTGAAACCTTCCCATGTGTGTGGATTTACGTCCAGTCGGGTAATTCCGTGGCAGAAATGGCCCGAACTTGCGAAAACCTTTGGCGGCCCTTGACATTAAGCTCTGTTGTAGTGCATTCCTTATTCAATCATAAAACTACAACAAATTCACCATTTTTTCTTCTCTGTTTGCTATTTTGATACTTTTATCATAAACTAGACTAAACCGATCTAAAAACACAATCTTTTTCCTTTTGTTGTAAACAAATAATTAAAATAAACACAACCAAGAAACCAAAAGCACAAAAAGGAAATCATGTATGCTTTTATGTTGTTAAATAACTCACATATCAAGCTTATAACTTTCGCTTAGCTTTTGATACTTAAATTATATCTTTGTAAAATACATGGAATCTTAACATTAGCTGTAATGTGTCAAAGAAGAAAGATGAAATTGGAACTGACAAAAAATTAATTTCTCTCTTTCTTTCCTGTAGCTTTTTGTTCTTTCCCACCTCTGCTGTAAATTAAGGCTGGCAAACTCTCCAGAAACTAGCCATTTATAGATAACATTTCTTTTATTAGCTCTTGCACTTAGTGTATTTGCAAACTTCCATTTACCATGCAACATAAAATTAAATCAAGCCACATATATATTCCCTAAAATATGTGTTTCCCACTTTTTTCAACCATCAATCTTTAATAACTTTATGAAAATACCATAATCCAATAATTATTATTTAAGGGTCCTTGAAAGTAAACCAACAATACTAAAATAGATTCATGAAAACAATACTTGTTAAGATGTTTATCTATTAACAATAAATTTTCATAATAACAAAGTTTTATTCTTGAGCAAAAGAAAGGGGTAAAAAGAATAATCATACCTTGTTAAACTCTTGCTGGAAGCTTGATTGAGACATAATAAAATTCATTTTCTCTTCTATTTTTTTCATTTGCTCTTTCACATTTCTAAGTTCACTTAATTCTTCTTTTAGTTTCTCTACTCTTAGCTCCAATTCTCTCCTTAGTAACACATGAATGTCCTTATGACTTCCTTCATCTAAAGAATGGTAAACATGGTTTGGTTTCATACCTTCACCCAATTGAAAAAAGAATTTGGTGTCAAAACAAAAATTTACAAATGGAGTCCAAATAAATTAAGTACCAACCTAATATTACTAACTCAAAGTTACATTTTTTATAATAAAAGACACAATTATGTTTATAATAATACCTCTCCAGCCTATAACTCGACATTTCTTAGGTGGTCCTATTACTTGATGATAAATAGCTAAGCTAGATTTTTCAGCTTCACTTTGATACAAGGATTCCATGCTCTCCTATAAATTTTCAGATAGTAATGATTTTTCGATACATAAAATTAAAAAAAAAGACAAAAATAAATCACAAGTGAATAAAGTATGTACGTGCAATTCCTTTATGTGGTCACTTGCCTAGTCGCCATTTCTTTTTACATGAAACTTTCTGAAGCATTCAATTGGATTAGGTTCAACTCCTGATTCATCTAACTGAAATTAAATAAATAATTAGAGTATAAAATTGACACTAGCTTATACACATATGTACACAATTTTATAATCTTTAAGTGTTGAAAACTCATAAAAGACTTTACTAGATCTTTTTTACACTTAGCCATAGGAACTGAACCTGTTGTATGAGCAGTGCGCTTCAATGATCGAACCCTTGTTTAACATACTTTTTTTCTTCTGCGTGTTATTCAATAACAAAACCATTAGGATATATCTTGTATGCTAGTTAAGACTAAAAAGAAAAAGACATCCACATATTACATCATGCTCTCCACATGATTTATTCTTCTCAAAAGTATCATTTCTCAACTCTGACATCTAATCAGGATAGTGAGATTTTACACATTTTCAGACAACTTCTTTAAGTTCTTCCTCAATACATGTATAAGTGAATCCAACATTTTTAAAATTTCTAAACAATCTATCAAATACTTCTTGTAGATATTCAAAAAATGTTATCCAAGGTCCTGAGATACACTCATGGAAAATAACAAAAATTTCTCGAATGACTTCTGTAGTTATGATCCTAAGACATCAAACCATTATACTTATTCATTAACCTTGTACAAAAATAGATTAAAGTTTGCTTATAAATCTAATAACAGCATATGAACAAATAAATGTGCATTTCACGTATAATAACTTGTCAGCATATATTTCCACTTCTATATTTTTGTCTTTAGGTACACCTTTAGCTTATTTTTCATTATATGAAAATAATACAAACTCAAAATTCTGTTGTTTAGAAATAGTTAATTAACTTATTTTTCATTATATGACAATATTTTTCAATTCATTTTAATAATTACCTGCAGCCATTTTTGAAGATTCTCTGCTAGAAACACAAGTTTCACCATTTTATTGTTCTGTATTACTATTTTGATGCTATGCAAGAAGTAAAATATTTGATGCAATGTTGTCAGCTTGAGAACTTCTTGCATCATTATTATTGTTATTGTTGATCATATACTGATCTAAAGTGCTGACGACAGTCACTAATCCAGTACTTTTCTTGCCATAATTGCCAATTGCCTACATTTTCGAAATATAAGCCCTTACTAACAATTACAATAATAGATAATAACATTCGCATGAAAAAAATTAAGAAGAGAAGTGACTAATAACTAGCTCCAAGCAAAAGAAATAAGACAATTAAGAATAATAATTATAATAAATAGCAACCAATATCTGAATTTTTTTTAACTTACTTATTTACAATGGAAAAAATTAAAAAATTATTTCATTCAAAAGCCATTTGAATCGCTTATTCTTGATATGCTTCTCCTTTATTATTAGGCATCTCATAAAGGTTACGAGGCTTTGTCACAATTACAGTACTCCATGTAGGATCTTTTATCCCCCTCATATAGTAAACTTGTTGTGCTTGGGAAGCTAACACAAATGGCTCTTGAGTGTTGAACATTCTTGACATGTTAAGAATAATTTTACCATGACGATCTCTCTTAAATCCAATTCCTTGTTGAACTGTATCAAACCAATCATAGTTAAACAGTACAACTTTATTCCATTCATTGTAATAAAGTTCAATAATTTCTTTCAACACTCCAAAATAAGGCACTACAACACTTTGATCATCACTTCTCACTACAGCTCCATAATTTTGAGTTTTTCTTGTTTCATCACACTGTATTGTGTGAAATCTAAATCCATTTATATTGTAGCCCAAACAAAATGTTGCTTGTTTTTTAGGACTTTGAGCTAAAGACAGCATGTGCTTACTAGCTTGCCCTTCATTATATAGTTTTAAGATATACAAATTGTGAGGTACAATCTTCTTACTTAGATATAATATAATTAACCTAACAAACTCCCTTAAGCATTTATCATAAGAATAATAATAATAATAATAATGTATAATAATATAATGACATAAGTAATGTTGTAGAGATATTAGAAATTCTAGAAATTACTAAAGATATTTATGAAAGGATAAATTAATAATTAAAACTAATGATGACATAAGCAATGACATAAGTGATGATGCAACAAGAAATGTTGTAGAGATATTAGGAATTCTAAAAATTACTAAGATATTTATGGAAAGATAAATTAATAATTTAAAAGTAATGATGACATAAGCAATGATATAAGTGATGATGTAATAAGAAATGTTGTAGAGAATTAGAAATTCTAAAAATTACTAAGATATTTATAAAGAGATAAATCTTCACCATTAATTAAGTGCTAGGTGGCAAAATCTTGGCATTCTAAAAATCACTAAGATATTTATGGAGAAATAAATCCCTACCATTAATCAAATGATATGGTGGCAAAATCCTAGCCACACATAGGTCTTAGGAAACTCTATGAATACCCCTTAGCCTTTGCATTTTCCATAAACCCTAGAAATCTCATCTTTTTCCACCTTAAGTCAAAGCATCATTAGTGAAGAAATTTTCAAGTTTAGGAACGAAGATTTAGGGAATTAAAGAAAATAGGTAAGCAACACTTCACTTCAACTGCAATGTAAGGGCAATATGTTAAATTATCTCTAAGTAATAATTCTCTTATACTAGATTTAATTTTAAATAATCTCTTATCTTATAATGATTATGATTGTGGTGTGATTGGCAATTATTAAATCCCACATGACTGGCTATGCCGCCTACATCTTGATATCATCCTCATATGGCCGACTATGCCGCCTAAGATGTTATGCTTGCTACTTACTTGATTGGATGGTCGGCTATGCTGCCTAAATGTGATGCTCTTATTTTATCATGTCATGGTCGGCACTGCCTCCTAAAATATGATGTTGTTATTACTCTTTACATGGTCGGCCCTGCCGCCTATATTATAATTTTATTTCTTTAATTTAATTTCTGTATGGACTGCACTGCCGCCTATATTGTCTTAAATTAGCTTCATGTTTTGCTTTATTATATATTTGGAAAAATTTACATGCTGTGGCATAAGTTACATTGGTCTCATGCATTTTATGAGTAATTTGATAAAAAGATATTTTAATGAATTTGAAGAAAGAAAAGGTTGCTGTACTACTAGGTGGCAAGCATTCATAAAGAGGGCAAGCCCTCTAAGCTAAGAAAAGAGATCCTTTGGGGACAGCGATACTTAACACCCAACGAATTAATTAATTTAAGCCCAAGGGCATGTTATAGAATGCTAGCCTTGTAGTACAACAAACCTAGGGCCCTAACATCGTTCTTTATATTTCAAAATTTCATGTAAAAGATTTAGCACTTATTTCATAAAGTCATTCATGTGCATGATAGGTAATACATGCATCAAGTATTTACTTACTAGGTTTTAACTCACGTAGTCCTTACATTGCAAAAACTAAGTAGGAAAGAGCTGACACCAAGTCCCAACAAAGGCAAGGTGCATATGGATATAACAGACCTTGGGTTACACAATGGGCTCAACTGTGTTCCTATCTAAGTATAAATATAACCAGCTTGTTTATGGTATTAGTTTGCGACATATTACTAAGAAATCCCTGACTTTTGTAACAAATTTTTTTTTTGTGTGACAAACCCCTTTATATAGCTTTTTATGTAACAAACTTTTTTTTGTGTTCAATATTTATAAAATGCTTACTTTGAAATCATTTCTACAAATATTTAATGTTACACTTGATTTAACCACTTTAGTTACAATCATAAAAGTGGAGTATTACACAAATAGAATGGCATAATCAGATGTCACAACTACAAGTCATGATGAAAATCACAAGTCTTTCAATTATTATGTAAAAACAATCTTTACCTTCTCTTTAAACCAACTAATAAATTCTCATCTATATACCTCTTCTAAGTATCTAACATCTGAATTCAACAACATATTTTTGTGAGCCCTACAAGCAAATAAACTTTTTTAACAGAAGTTAAAAATATTTTATAATGAAAGAATTATTAATATTAGTCTAAGGCCTTATCTTACTCAATAAACGGGAAACATCCATCATTATTTTGAATCACATAAAGTGTTGCAGTATTATGAAGAGCATGACTCAATTCCCTCACATCTAAATCCCATATAATCACCCTGGTGTAGAAAAAATGGGTATTGTGTCTATGGAGCTCTGACCTCCATCATAATTTCTCTTTTGTCTATTAAATTTAGTTTCCACACTATTAAGGTAGTGAGAGGCAAAGGTTAAGCACTTATTAGCCAAGTAACCTTCTATAATGGAATCTTCAAGACGAGCTTTATTGCGAACATATCCCTTAAGCTTATGTAAAAACCTAGAAATGTTTAAATTATTTTCGTGAGTTGATTTTATTAATATAAATCACTAAGAAAATAAATTGGACAGTACCTTTCTATTGGTTACATGCACCTATATTGTTTTGGACTAGTAACTTTTGCTTCCCAAGCCATGTGAATCGGTAAATGTATCATTATATCAAAAAAGGCTGGCGAAAAATCCATTCTAACTTGCAAAGAGTAACAGTAATTTGACTTTTAAGTCGATCTAGCTCATCTTCTTTTAATACTTTAGCATACAACTCTCTAAAAAAATTACTTAGCTCAATTAATGCATCAAATACATGTTTAGGCAAAATATCATAAACTAGTAGTGGTAACAACCTTTCTAAAAATACATGATAGCCATGTGTCTTCATGTTGGAAATTTTTCCATCCTTCACATTAACACATCAGACAACCATTGCAAGGCGCTTTTCTTCTCATCAGCTGTCAAAGTATAACAAGCTGGGGGCAAAACAATTTCTTCATCCACCTCAATTGGATGAAGTTCCAGCCTTATCCTTATTTTTTTTTAAATCCAACCAACATTTAAAGAGTCTTTGTTTTTTCCTTCAATGTTCATAACAGTACCTAGCACATTGTCACACATTTTTCTCAATGTGCATAGCATCTAAACAATGACACAACAAAAATGTTTTCTAATATGGCAATTGAAAAAAGTTGTTGTGTTTCTTCCAATTATGTTTCTTCCCAAAACCAGCAATTACTTACTTTTTTCTTGCCTTTCAAAATGTTATAGGTCTCAATCCTTTAAGTTCATTTAAAATTTCATCAGCTTTTTGACACCTTAGTGCAGCTCTTTTATTTTTTTTATCAAATTGCTTTTTTTAATCTCGCCACAAGTGATTTTTAGGCAAAATTCCTCTATGACTTATATAGCACACTTTATAAGCATATTTTAACCTATGAGATGCAATCTCTTTAGTGCAACATGGACATGCTAACTTTCCTTTTGCACTCTAACCAGGCATATTGGCATATATAGAAAAGTCATTAACAATCCACATAATGCTGTTTTCATTTGAAAATTTTGGATTTTTGAGACATCATATGTATCTACACCACTTTTCCATAATATTTTCAACTCATCAATTAAAGGCCTCAAATATACATCAATATCATTTCCCAGACCTTTCGGCCTTGGGATAAGTAATGACATAAATATATAAGGTTTTTTTCATACACATCCAAGGAGGAAAATTGTATGGAAATAAAAGAAACGACAAAGTACTAGGCCCAATGTTCATATTTCTAAAATGATTAAAACCATCAGTAGGTAACCCTAACCTTACATTTCGCGGATCTGATGGAAAGAATTCTTGTATTTTATCAAAAGCCTCCTAACCTTTACAATCTGCTGGATGCCTTAAAAACTAATCTTTCACATGAGTTTCAAAGTGCCATCTCATGTCTGTAGTAGTTTTGGATGACATGAATAACCTTTGAAGTCTTGGCGTGACAAGCAAGTAGCACAAGATTTTCCATGGAACCCTTTTGGTAAATCCTTTAGCACCTTTTCCTTTAGGCTTCCATCTAGAAATTCCATAAAACAGACATTGAGATAGTTGTGCATTTTTCTTGTAATAAATGAACAATCATCTTTACATGCATCAATTTTCTCGTAATAGAGACCAAGGTCTTTTGCAATTTTCTTTGCCTTATAGTTAGAAGTAGGTATCTTTTGACAAATTGAATCTTTCAATAGCTCCAACAACATGTTAAAAGATTTATTGCTCCAACCATTGATGCATTTAATGTGCATCAATTTGACCATAAAGGATAAGTTGGAGTACCTCTTACAATTTGGATATAAAGGTTGTTTAAACTTTTTCACCAAATTAAAGAACTTTTGTTCCTCTTTATTAAGATCTTAAGAAAAACCTTTTTAGATCAAGTTAAACATCTCCATTAGTTGAATATTCTCATAATTTTCATTCCTACTATTAGCATCCTTATCAGTGTCACTATCATTATCACCATTCTCCTCATGGCAATACCAATTAGTATAATCACGCCTTATCCCTTCCTCTAAAAGATGTTTTTGTACTTCAATTCAAAACTTTTATACCAATTACTACATTTGACGTATGGACATAGTATTTTCATATCCTCTTCTTGAATATGGGAATATGTATAATCAAGAAAAGATGATACTCCATTGTAATAAGCCATTGTTGACTTGACAATTGCATCTAAGATTTGACATCTTGCTAACAACCTTGACAAAGAAATTAAGATAACCAATTCATAAACTGCAGAAATGGTTGACAAAGAAATCAAGTGGAGCACGTGTGCTTTTTGTTCTAAGATAAACATTTCAATGGAGAAATCAAGATAAACAACTCATAGAAAACATTTCAAGCAAGGCAAATGTGATTAATGTGCTTAGTATTCTAAAGAAATTAAGATAAACATTCATTGAAAACAATTAATAAACAATAACATTAAGATAAACATTTCAACCTTGATAAAGAAATCAATCAGCGCAAATGTGCTTACTGTTCTAAAGTTACAAAACTACAGAAACAACTGAAGGCTTTTACAGTTTTGTGCTCTAAACTAAATGGACAATAGCATGAATATGCTTGCTGGTTTTTCTACTACAAAAATATAGAAAAAGTTTAATCTTTTTACCGAAAGTGCAAAAATAACAAACACAATTGCATAGCTATTTTTACTGTTCAAAAGTACAAAAACAGCAGCTGTTTCTACTATGTAAAAGTTTAAAAATAGCAGCTTTGTTTGCTGTGCAAAAGTGTAAAGACAAAGCTATTTTTGCTGGGCAAAAGTGCTATTGTTACCATTCTAAAATGTAGATACAGAGCACATGTGGTTAATGTGCTTACTATTCTAAATAAATTAAGATAAACATTTAATAAACAAAGAAATTAAGATAAATTCATAAACATTATAAACATTTCATAAACATTTCAACCTTGACAAAGAAATTAAATAGGGTAAATGTACTTACAGTTTGAAAGTTACAAAACAATGGAAACAGTTGTAGTTTCTTTGTTATTTTGTGCTCGTAGCTGCATAAACAATAGCATGAATATGCTTGCTTGCTTTTCTACTACAAAAATATAGAAGAAATTTAATCTTTCTACTAAAAGTGTAAAAACAGCAAGCATATTTGCACAACTATTTTTGCTATTCAAAAGTGTAGAAACAACATCTATTTTTATTATGTAAAAGTGCAAAAACAGAAGTTATTTTTGCTGGGCAAAAGTGTAAAAATCAACTAGTTTTGCTGGGCAAAAGTTCAGGGACATCAATTGTATCTGTTGTGCAAAAATGTAAAAATAGCAGCCATTTTTACCGGGCAAAGGGGCAAAAACAGAAGTTATTTTTACTGGGCAAAGGTGCAAAACAATAGCTATTTCTGCTGTGCAAAGGTGCAAAAACAGCAGCTGTTTCTGCTATGCAAAAGTGCCAAAACAATAGTTGTATCTACTATACAAAAGTGTCAAAACGGCAATTGTTTCTGCTATGCAAAAGTGCAGAAACAACAACTGTTTTTGCCATCCAAAAGTATTGTTGCTACTATTCTAAAATGCAGATACAACAACTGTTTTTAATACTCAAAACTATAGAAACAGCAGCATGCTTGTGCAATTTTGAGCAATAACTACAAAAATAATTGCATACTTTCAAATGAGAGAGGGCAGCTCTTAGCATGTTTAGGAAATTCTGAACTCAAAAGGTCTGAACTTTATTTGACAATGTATTTTATCTACTTGTTTCATATAGATATAAATTATTAAGAATGAAAATATATTGTATAACTTGTGAACGTTGCAACATCTATATGATATGAAAATGAATAGCATAAAACAAAAGTTAGAAATCTAACACTTTACCTAACAATTATAGGAAGTTCAACATATATAAGTCATGAGAAATTGGAAGACATATCCCTGAGTTATCAGAGCTTTCACAACATACTGAAAGGATAATAGGAGTAAGCGTTTCCAAGTTTCACTTCAATTCTTGATAAGCTGCTAAAAAAAAAAATCAATGCAAGATTTACAGAGCAAACAAATTTCACAAGAGCTTTGAACTATTATAGGAAAGTATTTAACCACCACCGAGATTCTACAACTAAAAAAATCCAAAACTTTTCCAGCTTGAACACCATTAAAATCAGGAAAACAATTTTTGACATCCAATAGGCCTTTTTTCTGAGAACGGAAAATTTAATTAATCAACCTAATGGAATTAAACAATGTCTTAAAAATTCAAGTGAAAAGCTAATAAAAAAATAGATTAATTAACTAGAGTTTGATGCAGCAAAAAAAGAAATAAGAATATAAAGTATCAAAATTAGTTGAAGGTGCTCACCTAACTGCTGACTCTCTGATCAACCTCCATTTTTCTTCATCAATTAATTTTGGGTGGAACAAAAGAAAAGAAGGATTTTGGTTTCTAGCACATTGGTGAAAAGAAGATTTTGACTTTTAGTAAATTAGTGAAAAAGAAGAATTTTGGCTTTTGGCAGATTGGCTTAAAAGACAGGTATTGGCTTTTGGCAAATTAGGCAAACTCTAAAACAAACAAGGGGAAGAACGGCTTAGGGAATTGCCTGCCTTTTTTTTAAGGCGGTATATTAAAATCTTTCTAGCATTTTCTTTTTTTTTAGCATTTATATAATACTATCAAACTAATATTCATTTTGTAGCATTCAAAATTTATATATTACTATCAATTTAATGTTCTTTTTGTAGCATTCAAAATGTATAGTGTTAATTAATTTCTTAATTAGATCAACAATTTTAAAAAAATCCTAATTTCCAAGGGATAATTGAATCCGTCGGTAAAAAGTTTTGGTCCGTTAATGTGCGAGAAATGTGGTTTCTTTTACCGAGAGACATTTTGTAACTTTTCTAAGGGAAAGTAACTCTAGGTAATATCTTTTTTTATTACCGACGGATTACAAATTCACTTGAAAATATTTTAACTTTAACAAGGGAATTTTCCACTTATTTCGAGAAATACTGCTGTTGTTGCTAGAAAATTTTGGCACTATAACTCTATGCAAAAAATTATTCATTTCCAACGGATTATTTTCTACTTTTCCAACAGATTCAAATTTCCTTGGAAATATACAACTTTTAAAAAAAAAGAGTTTTGCTTATTGCAAAGGAAATTGGCACCCTGGGTAATAATATGTTTACGTTTATCTAATTGCCTATGAACAATAAATATCCATAGGAAACGATATCTTTAGTGAAGGATTTTTGCTTCTAATGGAAAAATGTGGTCGAAACTGTCCATTTTTGTTGTAGTGGAAGCAACACAAGATGAAGAGTAAAATGAGAGAGCAATATATTATAGAGTAATATAGTTAAATAATCACTCTGTAAAATTAATAGAAATATTAAGGATCATAATTTATTATGAGATAGTGAGAGTTATAAAGAAGCAACCCATAAAGTTAGCTAGTGGAAGATAGTAGGGAGACTAAAAGATGTATGTTGTCAACTTCCACATTTATTTTAATATATTCATAACACTCCTCTTTGGATGTTCATTATAAAGAATATGACTCATTAAAAACTTTACAAAGGAAAAACCCTCAAGGGAAAAAAATTAGTCAAAGAAAAAGAGTACATTATTCATTGATGTCCTAAAACAAATAATTATAGAGATATAGAGTTGCCTTATTAAAACCTTACAAGGAAAAACCCTATCGGATTAAAAAAACATAGTGAGAAAAAAGAGTACAACATATAAAATTCTCTTTAAAATAAATCATTTTGCCCAACAAGTATACTCTCCCTCATCTTAACATAGATTCTTCAATATTTTGGAGAAAAATCTTTAAGTTGACGCATCCCAATTTTGTGTACGAATGTTTTAAATGTCGTAATTGGTAGGGATTTTGTAAATAAATCTACAAGATTGTCACTTGAGCGTATTTGATGAATATCTAAATCACCATTCTTTTGAAGCTCATGTATATAAAAGAATTTTGGCGAAATATGTTTCATTCTATCACCTTTTATATAACCACTTTTAATTTAGGTAATGCATGTTATATTATCCTCATATAATATTATGGGATTATTTTTAATACAGAACAATCCATATGTTTCTCAAATAAATTGTATCATTGATCTTAACCAAATTCACTTACGACTTGCTTTATAAATGGCAAGTAGTACCGGATGATTTAAAGATGTTGCTGTTGTGCAAATTTTAATGAACTCGCAAGCGCACGAATCTATTGTAGAATAGATTAATGGTGATGAGTGTCGATCCCACGAGGAGGTTGATTTTAATTATATGCCGAATTAATTTTCTTTGTAATGGGAACAATTAAATTATGGTAAATTTGTCCTAAATTGCTGAATTAAAATGGTGAGAATAATTAAAAATGAAACTGTTATAATAAAGCACTTGAGTATCCGGATCCGCATCAACATGCTCCATGGGCTAAATATTCCATATTAATACCAATTAAATCATAAGGGGGGATTCCACACCTTATGAACCACTCTCCAATAAGTATGGTGCCAAGGGCTTATCGTGCCAAATAATAATAACCTTGTACTAGGGTGCCGGTATAACCAGGGCTGTAACTAGACAAGACTATTATTATTTGTCGACGAAAAGTCAAAACAACCACAAATATTAGAGGGGAAGAGAAAGTAAATTTACCAAACTAAGCCCATGGAACATGTTGAGACTTCACCTTCAACCCAAGCTCAAAAGAAATTAGCCACTCATATTTTAACTAAGGATAAAAAAGGAAATTTTATTAAAATACAAAGAAACTACAAGAAAGAGAAGGAATTTCAGAAATCTAAGCTTAGAAATGAATTCAGGGGTGCCAAATTAGGGGGGGAGAGCCCCCTTTTTATAGATACATCGAGTGAATCGTGACCATCGGATTAAAAACAATTCGGATGCTCAGGATTGCGCCACGTCATCGATCAGCGATCAACAATCAACCAACCAATCAATAATCAACATTTGTATGCGAACGCTTGCTGAATAGTAAATAATCCCATGTAAGCGCATGTACTGTACACACCGATTTTCTACTCCAATGAGAGATCTTTGTCACGTCATCGATCTACAGTATATAAGAAATTTAGTCCAATAAGATCATGACACATCATCGGTCAACGCCACGTCATCGGTCAATGCCACATAAGCAGTCAATCCACATAATTCGTCCAATCAGATACTGCCACGTCGTAGGTAGTTGCCACATCATCGGTCCGTATACATGAACAATGAGCGATTAACGTGAATGCGATCGTATGCGATCGTGCGTTATGAACAAAGGCAGTATATGTGAACAGTAACTTTTTCCTGTAATGCTCTTCTTAAGGTTTTCGACCGTCCTGAGTCCAAATATGACGTCCGTTTTGCTGTCTGATCACTCGTTTATTGTGAAACGATTATGATACCCCTAAAATACATAAAATACACAATTATAATAAAACACATATAATTAAATAACAAAATACTTAAATAAATAAAAGTAGCAATATTAGTGAGATTTAAAGTGTAAAATGATGATTTTCTCCTTTATAAATATACACTTTCTAACACTCAACAGTTGCCACCATTATTTATTTCATAGATCACCATGATACAACACTATTACTAGATGGGAATAAATAGCCAGTTTGAGATCAGACTTTATATAGATTAAAGAGATATCCAGCATCTACATATCCAATTAATAGTGATTTTAATTCATTTGGATAAAATAAACTCATATTAATGGTTCCATAGAGATAGTGAAATATATGCTTTACACCATTTCGATGTCTATGAGTTGGTGTAGAACTATGTCTTGCTAATAAATTAACTGAAAATATAATATCAAGTTAAGTACAATTTGCAAGATATATAAGTGCAATTGCACTTAAATATGATATTTTCAGATAAAAACCGCTTTGCCGTGTTTTTTATGATGAAATAGATCCTTTTTTACATCAAGTGATAGCACCATAATTGGATACTTAATGGATGGGCTTTTACCCATATAAAAATGCTTTTAAACTTTTTTTAGTATTTGTTAATTAATGTAAGAATATTACACTTGGCAAATACTCAATTTGTATTCTAAGACAAAATTTTGTTTTTCCAAAGTCTTTCATTTCAAACTCATTTTTTTAAAAAAATTATTTTTTAAAAGCTTTTCAGGAGTTTCAATGAGATTTAAATCATCAATATATACTGCAACTATTGCAAATTCAATTTTAGATTTTTTAATAAAATCACAAGGATAAATTGGACTACTTATATATAGTTGCTTAGGTGATTATACCATATACGCCTAGACTGTTTTAATTCGTATAAGGATCATTGTAGTTTAAAGAATATAAACTACGTGGTTTAAATTTGTTTGCTTTTGGCATTTCTAAACTTTTAAGGATTTTCACCTAAATATCTATATCGATAGAACCATACAGATAGGCATTCACAATATCTGTAAGATGCACATCAAGTCCTTTAGAGGCTACGAGACTAACTAGAAATCAAAATGCAATTCCATCGATAATAAGAGAATATGTCTTCTTATAATCAATGCTAGGTCTTTGTGAAAATACTTGTACTATTAACCTTGCTTTATATCTCACAATTTCATTTTTTTTCATTTTATTTTCTAATGAATGTCCACTTATAACCAACAAATTTGATATATTCAGGTGTCAAGACTATAAATCCAAATACTTTACGTTTCTCAAGTGAATTTAACTCTGTTTGAATAGTATCTTGACATTTTGGCCAATCATTTTTATATCGGCATCCTTTTATAGTTTTTGAATCACGATCCTCATCAGCATTTATAGTATTAAGAGCAACAATAAAAAAAAACATCATTAATAATTATTTCATTTTGGTCCCAAGATTTTTCTATACTAATAAAACTAACCATAATTTCATCATTTTGTTTCTCTTTAAGAGAAAATGATACTTCTTTTGTTGTTAAATTTCTTCTTTTGGGTCAACAGGACAATTACTATTTAATTGATCAATCTCTGTTATTTGGTTAGTAGGCAATAACTCTGTAGGAATGCTAATTTTATTTTGTAACTTTTCTTATATTTTCCTTTCTAGAGAATTTTTTCTTTGGAGTCAATTGGCCTTCTACATTTCAAACTTACTTTACTTTCATTAGTTTTTTCATATTGTCCTTTAGGTATCTCAACATGTGCTAGGGCATTTTCTATTGAAATATGCAATTCTGTTATTTTTCTTGATTATTAAATGCATCAAAAATTTAATTTGTAATATTTTAAAAATGAATAATCCTTTGAACTTCAAGTTCACTTTGATTTTTATGAGGATCAAGTAGATATAATGATGATACACACTGTGTAATTTCACCTCATTTATTTATTTTTATCTTTTCTCCCTTTAATAATAGGAAAATTTGTTCACTAAAATGGCAATCCATAAATTGTGCGATAAAAAGATCTCTAATTAAAGATTCAAGATATCTAATTCAGCTACTATAATATAAAGTGCCGGAAAATATAGTTATTGACACTGCACCACAAGTTCCTTAAAAACCGTTAATGTAGATAATGGATACATTTGACATTGGTGCCAGATTAAAGGTCAATATAAACTCAGTTCACATTGCTTCTGGATTATAAATCAATATCAATGTGAGTTATAATTGACCCAGGCATAAGGACAACATTCATCGGACGATTCATATGAATGGTCCAAAAAAATAATAAATAAACTAAATAACAATTAAACTATAAATGTTATTAAGTAACGTTACGTGGTTAGTAACGAAACCACGTGCTGGGAACTCGAGAACAAATAAAAATGGTTACCAAATCTAATTATCTAAATCAAACAAAGGGAAGCAATGGCAAGGATTTAGATTTGAAATAAATTTTTCCATCATTGCCCTACCAATAAATTAGAGCAATAGAACAGGAAACCATCTTTTAGTCAATTTTTATTGCAAAGTAAAAAGAAATCTAGATGTAAAACAATTCTCAATCTCCACAAACTAACTTGAACATTGAATTGTCTTTTACAATCACACATTCAAGCTCAATCAAGAAAATCCTACAAGGATTGCTAGTTATTCTAGAGTCTTTAAAGAAATCAAGAGTACTTCCTTATCCACTTTATATTGAATTATGATACATTCGATCAGTGAAGTTTTACACATCTTCAGCCACCAAAAATGGAAAAAAATATATCATTCAACTTGTATAGTTGATTAGATCAAAGTAATAAGATTGAAGTTCAAAAGATCTCTTGCCAAAAGTAACTGCATTCTAGACTTGGTTCATTCTGATATTTAAGAATCACTAGACATATCCATAGGAGGTGCAAAGTACTTGGCGACTTTCATTAATGATTATTCCAAGAGATGTTGAGTGTATCTCATAAAAAAAAAAAAAGAAAGTCACATGTATTTTCAGTGTTTAAAGAATTCAAAATGTTGGTTAAATTTAAATCTGAGAAAATGATAAAGTATTTGAGGATAGATAATGGTGAAGAATATACAAACATTAAGTTTCTTGCATATTACAAGTAATAAAGTATTCAGAGATAGTTTATGGTGACATATACTCTTAAATAATTATCGTTGTGGGAACAACACTCTAATTTATTTGTTCAGGAGTGATACCACATTCAATCTTTTCATCGAGCAGGTTGTGCTACCATGTCAACCTTTGCTCAACTTACACCTGCAACCATAAGCGAAAGTTAGAGAACACCGATTGTTTTGCTAGTGAAAATCCTCTGATGCTTAAGCCATTTTTCAGGTTTCTAAGGAAAAATTAATGAATAAATGTGATCAAAATTATTCATGTTTGAGATCCAAATCACTAGAATGCCCTGGGAGAATAAATAAACAGTTTTGGATTGATTATGATAGAGTTTAGGAAACTTGTAAAACTTTGGCAACTTTTGTAGATTTTGGTCATTTCCCGTGCATCTTGGTGCATGGTTGGCCAAAAATACCCGTCTTAGCACCTTAAATGCCAAAGATCTTGCCCCAATATTGGTTGCCACAAATTCCCTCGTGTATCTCTCTTAATAAATAATCTGCCTCCTTATCATCCAAACACAGCAAGAGAGGCAAAGTAAATCCCCTTCGATAGAGTGTCTATAGAGTAGCGTGTATATGGCCTCTTGATAACTGATTTTTCTTGCCTTTCTTATCATTCGATAAATCTTTGTTGCAAACATACGAGATAATTAAATCTATCTAAGAGTCCCTGATACTCACTCTCGTCACCTCCATCTCGCATTTGATACTTAATGAATGTTAAATGAATGATAGTCTTACATCTGCTGTTGCAGCCATTCTAGCTAACATATCAGCTTGGTAGTTTTTGGGCCTTGATATCTGCTCAATCTCTACTTCTTTAAACATTTCTATCATCTAATTTGCCCCTTCCTTGGAAGTTTTTATTGAGTTGGTTACTTGCAAGTTAGGAGCCTGTTCGAATCTTGATCTTCTCATACCGTAATGCATGAGCTAGCTTCAGGCCAGTGATAAAAGTTTCATACCCTGCCTAGTTATTGGTCACCTAGAATTTAAATTTTACAACATAAGAGATTTCAACTCTTTTTGGGCTATGTATTACCATACTTGCTCTCGACCCCTACTTAATACAAGATTCATCTGCTTGTATTAACTAGACCTCTTTTGAATTTTTTTTGCTAACTAACTATTCCTCTCTGACCTTTTCATCTGGCTTAGTATATTCTACAATAAAATCAACCAGGGCTTGCCCTTTAATAGCTGCTCAAGGTTTATAGCTTTTGTCAAACTTACTCAACTTTATAGACCATTTCACCAGGCTTTTAGAGCCTTTGGTTTTTAAAGTGTGTGTCAGAAAAGCTGATCAGTGAGTACGATTGCCAAATACGCCTTGAAATATAGCCTTAGCTTATGTGCCAGAGTTACTAGCTCCAAAGCCCATTTTTCCATCTTTAGATATCTTATTTCTGCGTCGACTAAGGCCTTATTAGCATAGTACACTGAGTGTTGAGTTATTGGAAAATTGATGGGTAAAGTAGAGTCATAACTAAGATGAAATTAGAAGAAAATAGAAAACAAATACACACAGAAGACACCAGAAATTACGTGATTCAGTTTTTAACCTATGTCTACAGGCGAAGATAGAAGGAAATAATTTTACTAGCATATAAATATTACAAATATTATAATATTTTGACTCACTACCCAGAACCCCAATACATCCAATCTCTCACTCAATAATCACTCAAGAATTCTTTATTTTTTAACTGTAGGAATTGCTTCTCTCAAAATTGAATAATTGCTTCTTTTCTCTGTTTCTATTTATAGATAAAATTTGGTCACTATTCATCATTTATATATTTTTTTATTTTTTTTTTTTACTTAAGCAGCCCGACACCACTTTTTCTTCTTTGTTTCTTTTTTCTTTTTCTTCTTCCTTATTGGCGCCTTTAATCACTTCAACATATGCTAGCATTCAAAATGGGTTGGCTTCCAGATAAGCTTCTTCTAGAAGCCTTTTCGTAACATGAGTTCCTATTTCTTTTCTTACTAGAACTGAGCTAGTAGCCTATTTGGATACAGCTAAGTATATATACAATACAACGCCTTCTCATGGTGTTGACAATAATAGAGCTTTGGTGAGATACTCCTTCAGTTGTATAAAGGCTTTCGCACTATCTATTGACCACTCAATCTTATTCCTTTTTCTCATCACTTGGAAGAAGACGTGACATTTGTCTATTGCTCTTAATATGAATCGATTGAGAGTTACTAACTTCCTTATGAGGCTCTAAACTTCTTTGATCATACGAGGGAATTTCATCTCCGTTATCACCCGTATTTTCTCTAGATTGGCCTCGATCCCCTTCTAGCTCACTATAAACCCTAAGAATTTTCTCGAACACACCCCAAACATATATTTCTTTGGGTTAAGCTTTATCTTGTATTTCCTAAGCAGCTCAAAGGTTTGTTTCAAATGCTAGATATATTCAATTGGATCTTTGGATTTGATGATCATATCATCTACATACACTTCCATAGTGCACCTAATCAAGGATTTGAAGATCCTATTTACCAACCTTTGATAAGTAACTCTTGCATTTTTCAGCCCAAATGACATTATCCTACAATAAAATAAACTCATGCTAATAATAAATACAGTGTTTTCTTCGTCCTACTTAGCCATTGGTATTTGATTGTAGCCAAAAAATGCATCCACCAGTTAATCTATCTTTGGCAAAGGAAAGTTGTCCTCCAAGAATGCTTTTTTAAGATCAATTAAATCTACATGCACTCATCGTTTCCCATTCACTTTCTTCACGAGCACAACATTAGAAATCCACTCCGGATACTTGACTTCCCTCGTGAATCCTGTTCATAGCAACTTCTCAACTTTTATGTTTATGGCTTTATACCTTTATTAGTTGACGCACCTCTTCTTCTGTTTTACTGGCCTCTCGCCTTCCCTTGTTGCTAACTTATGGCAGGCAATCATTGAGTCGATCCTAGGCATATCCTCGCGTGACTAAGCAAACACGTCAACATGAGACCTTAAACAATTTATTAGCTCTTTTCTCAAGACTAGGTCTAGACTTGACCTGATTTTTACAACTTTGTCTAGGTTATCTTACTTCATCATTACCTCTTTTAGGGTCTCAACTGGTTTCTACTAACCTTTCATAGAGTCTCTTAGGCATTTAGAGAAGTAACCTATAAGATTTCATTAATGACCATGGATAACAGCTCCTAACTATCCTCTGCTCGCTCTTAATTGCACCTACTAACTCGTTCACCTTGTATTTGAGTTCTAAGTAGTGGGTAGACATAATGCTTCGGCTTATTCTCATAAATGACCACACAAAAAACATTTGATAAGAGTTGTTCTCTTCGACAACAACGAATTCTATCATCATGACTTTCTTAGTCGATTTCGAGCCTATGGTAACTAGCATTTCTACGATTGCCATTGGAGTCAACCTTCATCTACCAAATCCCTTCAAGAAAGTCTTCGTATGCTCTAACTTCATTTCTGCAATTCCGATCTCCTCAAGATTTGATTTGAAAAGCTTTTCGTGTCTAAAATTTTCCAGTTGAATGCTCTACTCGCAACATTTGCTCTTACCACTAAAGCATTCTGGTTAGGATACAAAACTCCCTCTTCATCACTATCAATCCACATAATTGTATCCTGTCTCACCTTTGCCCTATTTATTGTGGGTAATTTAAAAAGTACTTCTCTGCTGTCATTGCATATCTTCCATATTCCTTTCATGCTCAGTTCGAATCCCCAACAAGTGTAGGTCCTCTATTATCATCCAAACTCGCATTCCACATTCCTCATTTTTCCTTCTTCCACAGCATATTACGAATCTACAGCTTGAAACGGGCCATTAATGTATTCATCAAGATATTGATTCCTCACGAGGTCCTAAACTTGATTCTTGAAGTGACGACATTAGTTTACCGTATGCCATGAGTGCTGTGGAATTTGCAAAACCTTCTCCTGTCTTGCTTACTAACTGGTTTGGTAATTGGTGTTGGCGGATATAGTCGAGTATACTGCTTATAAGTTAGAATTTAATCAACTAGCTAGATAGCTTTCTCTCCATGGAAACTATGGCGGGTTGGCATTGAGGTGGCAAGTTTGGTCGATTAAACCCATTGTTGGTAGCATGATGTGCTCTCGGAACATCATAATGAGGGTACAAATATGGCTGACGGCTTTCCCTTATGTGTTATAATAATAAGGATCAAGAAGGCTGGGCTTTGCTATGATGGAATTGAGATGGTCTATGAGAATATTGGTAAGGATGGATGTGAGTGGCCATTTCATTATGCTTATTCAACCCACTCCTCTTCTGTGCTTTCCTCCCTTTATGCTTCAACTCATCTAATTGCTCACTTTTAATTCTCGTCTCCTTTTCCTTTTCAATCCCGACACCCCTTTTTGTTTGCTCGTAAGCCATCGAATATGTTTACACATTGGGGTTCTTCAAATTATACCATAATCGACCTATCTTTACCTTTCTTTTAGCCCTTTCAGCGCCTGAGGGTTGTTAAAATTCCCTAAGTCAAGTACAGCCCAATGGTATCTTTATACGTACTCCTTAAAGGCTTATTCTCTTTCTGTCATATCCTAATTAATTCCATCACGTCATCTTCTAGGGCTACTGCTTCACGAAATGATTCAACCAACTCTTGGCATATCTACTCGAAGCTCCCTATGTTCTCCCGGAGTGGCTTAAGATATCATTTCCTTATCTCTCTAATATTAAAGAGAATGCTCTGCACCTATGTGTCTGTGTCAATCCCTGCACTCCACTCATCTCATTAAAGCATTTGATATGCACCAATAGATCACTCTTCCCTGAATATTTGAGATTTGGAAAATGAAAATCCACTGGTATCATAGTATTCATAATCTCGACTGTGAGTGAGGATTCATCGTCTAGTATAATCCATCAACCTAGGGGTTTTCTCCTGCCTTGCATCTCGTCGATTATTTATCCAACTGCCGAACTTCCTCTTCCAACTCGATGGCTTGACAAGGATCACGTGTTGTAACTTGGTCATGTTCTTGTTCAATATTGTGCAAATTTTATCTGAGCTTACTTTTTTCCACAATCACTCCTCTGTTATCATTGCCTAAATTTCACTCACTAAGGGGTTGGCGTCCCATTTCAAGACTATGCTCCCCAGAAGTCTGGCCTTTTACTGAAGCACTCCCCTCATCCCGATTCGTTTGGCTATAAGGCTCTGGAAACGGTTATAAGTGTTTCCATCTGTCTTGCCATTCGTTCGTGCATCGCTTTCACTCGTGCTTCAACCATTATTTCTCTCAGAGTAATAGATTCATTACGCCCATGCTCGCCTTCTTGGAAGCCACTCCCTCCAAGATCCATGACCAAATATTCATTTTCCTTCTGGTGTGCTTTTTAACAGTAGGTTTTTGCTCAGTCGTCCACAGACAATGCCTAAATGTTGATGCAAGAATCTGGTTGTGTTATTGTAGAAACCAGGCTGTCATGCCAACACACAAATTTATTTGTTTTTTATTGATACCACGTTCAATCTTTTCGTGGAGCAGGTTGTGTTACCACATCAGCCTCTGCTCATCTTATACCTGCAACCACAAGCGGAAGTCAAAGGGCACCAATTGTTTTTTTAATGAAAATTCTCCGATACTTAAGTCAGCTCTCAGGCTTTTGAGGAAAAACTTAAGGAATAAATGTGATCAAAATGATTCATGTTTGAGACCTAAATCACTTAAATGCCTTGGAGAATGAATGAATAGTTCTGGATTGAAAATGATAAAGTCCCCGGCCCCCCACCTTTTTCCTTCCTCCTTAACTTGAGGTTTTTGGGGTTTCTATAGGCAACCAAATATGTAGTAGAACGTGTTGCATTATCCCTCACCGTCGAGTCTTCGCGAGTTGATGGGAATCGTGGATTGTGCGCTGGGAAACCCACCAATTAGCGAACAATTAGAGGTTAACCTCGTATTTGTCAGGTCATGGGAATCATGTTCGATTTTTTTGGCGATGGTCTGCTGGTCGATTTTCGATTGGAATTTTATATCGAGCAACCCTTGGTATCCTCTTATAGCCTTATGGAACCATTATATACATGAGCAACCGAACACAATTGCCTGCTCAAGCATAGGTTAATTATGACGAGGAGATGCACCCTGGCCCAATTTACTCGTGGTGTCATAACTGGCTAAACAATAATGTTAAATTATATAGCATAAAATCAAAGGCAGATTTAAAAAAAAAAATCTATTATCCGATTTTTCTTAGCATAAAACCAATGGCAGATTTAAAAAAATAATTTATGAGGACTAAATTAAATAATAACAAGATAAAAAAAGTTTGCAAATAAAATTTTCCACATTTTTTAACATCAACTCGTAGCATTATATTTTGTTGTAAATTGACATTTTATGCTAATAATAATAAACTTTATATTACATAGATATGAAGTTGTGTATTACAAAATGAAAAATGTATTTGTAATAAAACTTATCGGGAGTCAGGTTTATTCAATGAGGACCGACAGGACGGGATCGCATCGCATAAAGCCTTTGAATACTTTCAACAAAAACTTTATTTCTTTTCGTCAAAAGAAATTCCACCAGCTCATGAGAAGATTAAAGATTCTAAATCATATGATTTTATTCCTTTGTAATATTCTAATGACTTAATTATTAATTAACCATATTAAAGCCCACAATTCAAGCAATTTCAATCTCAGCAACACACGTGGAAGGTCGGTTGACGATTAGAAGAAGGTTACATCACATGCATAGGACCGTCCGTGTTTACGTGTGGTGGTGGATCAATCTTATTGGTTCTTAAATTTGAAGCCTCTATCTTCGCCGGTGCTCCCCTCATAGGTGGCAACCAACGATCCGTCAGATTCTTGACACCCCGTTTGTGATTTTCAACTGTGACATCACGCGTCCTCGAAGAGGTGGGATACACGAGCATTTGTCTATTTGTCATTGAATCCTCGTGTTTGTTCGATCTTCAATTATCATGGACAATTTTTCTAGTTCTTTCTGAATTTCGGATTATCTCCTAATCTCATATTTTATCTGAGAAAACATACTTATATTATTATTAGTTAATAAATACAAATATAATAATTATGTAAATTTTTACCAATATATTTGTATCAAAAGATTTTATTCCTTAAATATGAGTAGATAATAAGTAAATTTTTATCCTTACAAAATACTATACAAAATTTGTAACTAATTAACATTGTTTGTGAAGTGACATTATCTTATTGAAATTATTTTATAATTAATTTTTAAGTATTATTAATTTTTCATATAATTAGAGAATTTATATTGATATTACATCAATTGAGAAATAATAAATGCATCAATAACTTTTAAGATCTCTTAACATTTCTCATTAAAAATAATTTTTACCACAAGTAGAAATAAATCATAATTAAAGAAATTTAATAAAAATAAATATATGTTTAGGACCTTTGAGTAATATTTAAAATACGGGTTAACTAACACAACTTAAAATTAAAGTCCTAACTGGGAATTCTCTTTTACATATTATATTATTATTATAAAAGAAACCAGATCAGATATTTAAAGTTCAAGCCAATATACTAATTACAAAATTTAACCGGCATGACCAAAACGCTGAATCTAAAGTGTGAATGCGCGTGGCTGAAAAGAAGAAAGGATGTGGATAATCATTAAAATAAAACAAGGAACATTTAATTGTTTAAATATAACGTGGGCACAGCCCCAGCACATGAGAAAGTTGCCTTTAGGCTTTGGCATCACCAGTCCCTTTGCGTGATTCCTTAAAGCCGAAAGTGAGATTTCACACTTCAACAGGACTTTGGCTTATCAAATATATAGCCAGTAAAAGGATATAGGGAATGGATTTTCTTAACTTATCTTTTTCAATTAGGGACATAGATAGTCGTATATTTATTTCCTGTATCTAGTCTTAATCGATTATAACGTAGTTCGAATATTTGGACTAAAAATAATTTTTTTACTCAAATTTCAATTAAATGTAAACTTTAAATCTCATGAGAACCGGCGGATTAATATATTTAGCTATATATATGTATGTGTGTGTGTGTGGGTGTATATATATGTAGTCAAATATTTTATTTAAATTTAAAATTAGGAGACTTATAACTTAAAAATAATAATTGACATTGATAAATAAAATATTTGTTGCGATTCTATCTAAATCAAGTTTAATATATAACACAACTCAGATGTTTCAGTAGAAACGGCCAAATCTCAAATCTACTTCCTGATTAGGAAAAGAAAAACAAAAAATCTATAACTTATCCACCACCCTTAAAAGTATAAATGACTAGTTAAGAAATTAAAAGGGCAAAAATCGAGAAAATTCCAAAGGGTTGCAGCATACGTGATTCAGAAAACTAATTGAACCGCGTTTGATTCGTGGAAATGAAACCCAAAATTAAAAAGGTTCGTCGTTAGTGCGCCTGATAATCAGAAAACATGACACGTGTATAAATTCTTTTGGATTCTATATGCTATCTGTTCGCAACTCTTCTCTATATAAAGGCCAGGACTCTCCTAGCAGTTGCATAATACGAAGGCAGTTACTCCAACTGAAAAAGTACTCCTTTAAAATCTTCAAATTACTTTGACTCTTTAAATTTTACTTAAAGATGGCAGATGAAGGCACGGCAACATGCATAGATATTCTCTTGGCTATCATTCTGCCTCCTCTTGGTGTCTTTCTCAAATTTGGCTGCAAGGTAACGTAACTAGTGCTTCCCTTTTGCGGATGTTTTTAAATTTTTATTTTATTAGAAGTATTCTGTCAATAAGAATTCGTTAATTTTTTTTGTCTGTTACTAACTCTAGTCTTAATAACCATATATGAAATGATTTATGCAGGTTGAGTTTTGGATCTGTTTGCTGTTGACAATTCTGGGGTATATCCCTGGAATTATTTATGCTGTTTATGCCATCACCAAGAAGTGATCTCTCTCTTCTTATTCTGTAAGTGCCCCATACTCTTTTCTTCTCTTCAATCTTTTGGAAATATTTCTGTAAATTTTTTTTTCATAACTATTAAAAGTTGTTACAAGTTTTTTAGATGTTCTGATATATGATATATAAATATTTTCTGAATTTAGGTCTAAATCAGCCTAGTCATTATTTATGAGATTGGTTTTGTGGCAATTGGAAGGAGTTTTAAAAAGAATCTTTCTATAACATCATGTTATAAGTTTATTGATATCTATAATCCGAAATATAAATAAGATTTAGATTAAAAGTTTCTCTTCTGAGACCCCTCCAGGACACCGCAACCGGCATTAATTTATGCCTTTTATTAGTCTTAATTATTTTTGCTTTAAATTGTGGTCTCCATTGTATTAGACTTGGGGAATCAATATCTTTCAAATTCAAACTTTTTTTTCTCTTGAATTGTTTTGACAGATGGAGAGATCTGAAGGGCAGTATGTGTTTACGAGATTGTTATTTACAACCATTTGATGGACAGTTCTGATTTGATGTAGCCAGATGGATTATGATTCTTCTTTAAGTGTTATGTGTTTGTCCGCGTGTGTGAGAGAGTGAGTGAAGTGGTCCTTCATTGATCTTTGTTTTTTTTTTTTTTTTTTCTTTTCTTTTTATATGATTTGTTCCTTAACAGAAAATTCCTTATTTTAATGTGAATTCCTTATCAGAAAATTTTTCTTGGGCTAAAAATTATATATATCTGTTACTAATTCATGTTGATTGTTGCATTCTTTCCCAAATATTTTCTCTCACCGAAGTACAATTTTATAGTAGTGGCAACGATCTACATGGATGTGTGCGCGCGCATGCGCATGTGTTTAAAATTAGTTAAAGGGTTAGAGGTTAGAAATAGAAACAGTAAAATAAGAAATATCTAAAATGAACAATCTCAGGAGAACGATGTTTAGAAAGGTCATCAACATTATCAGGAAAAAACTTAAAAAGTATTCTGCGGGGATGGGTATAGTACGATAATGTTAATGAAAAGCTATTGGTTGCAGCTTGCTTCACTACACAAAAATAATCATTGTGCTAAGACAAACAGGGGCATGTATACATGTCTCGCATTCATATGATCTTTTAATTATTTACTTGTACGCCTGATGCAAGGCCTTCGACTTTGTGATAATCAAAGCATATATTGTGTTCCCTTTGGTGGATGTCTTGTTTTCATCGGCAATGGAAAAAGGATTGATAGACCTCCAACATTTAGTGTGAGGGAAGTGAAATCTCCAATCTTTTGAAAAAGTCATTCACACTCTTTTGAAAAAGTCATTCACACTATGTAATTATTATTATACCCTAAATACGTCACATAAAGTAATTATTGATTTTAATAATTATTGATTTTTCAATCAATCCATTACTCAAGAATAATCTATAGTCCGTTATCTCATACATTGTTGGTACCTAAAGATTTAACCAAACTTCATTTTATCTTACAAATAAATGAAATAAAATTCGACAGTTTCTTTGCTGTCAACATGCAAATATTCTTAGATATTTTGTAAGACAAATCCATTAATTTGAAGTCTTCAGTGAAACTAAGCTTGGACAGTTTGTCTGCTCGGTTACTTTTACTCAGTCTGAGATCCACTTATCACCTTCCAAGGCATTACAATATTCTGCAGGATAAAACTAAAAACAAATTAATAATCTACTTTGATCATCAATACATCTCTTTGCCCTCATTTTTTCTAATAAAAAACGAAAGCAAAAACATATATGACCACCACCATTATCGTTTAAAACCCTGGATACAAAGACAATTTCTGATCATCACAGATGATTACCCAATTGACGAGCAGCAGCTTACAGCGGCAATGAGCAGCACACCTGCTGCGAGGGTTTCGATCGCAAGCAGTACCAGCAGCTTCCAACAGTGCGATCAGTGGCAGCCACCAGCGACGGCGCGATCAGTGGCAGCAACCCGCGGCGGCGAGATCAGTGGAAAGACTGTGACCGCGATGGATGTCGTTCAAGCTCTCAGGAGGCAGGGCAGGACTCTTTATGGATTGTAGGTGTTGATTGTTTTAGGATCTAGAATTGAATATTAATAGATCTTGAATCTTGATCTTGACTATTAATAGATCTTGACTCTTCATTTTAATTGTTTTAAAATGAAGTTGGTGTTATTAGACGGGTGTTTTGTAATTCCATCTGTTGTGGGCGTTAAGCTTGTGCGCGTTTTGTTTGCGTGTGTGAAGACATTTTGCATTAGTGTCTGTTAGTGGGGGGATTTTAGGTAAATTTATTAACATGTAATTATAATATTAGCCTTTTAATGATTTAAGGAAACGGTTTGCCATAATAAATGGGGTGTGAATGTCTTTTTAAAAATATTAGAGATTTTTATGTCTCTTTCATTATCTATTAAGAATGTATTAATTCTTTTTCCATCAGTAATTAAAGACAAATAGACAATTAATAATTGAAAACACGTACATTTATGCACGCGGGCACGCACATGTAGAGTAACTGAGGTCTTTATGATCACTCGTCCTTACACAATTTGAATTTCACAAATAATAGGCTATAATTAATCTCATTGATTTGTTGCAATTGTTGTGGCCGACCCGCATGGCCCACGTTACTATGCCCAAAATCATCCTAGCCACGGTCGGCCACCAGAAAAGAGAACAAAAAATTATCTTATATTTGATTTGGTCAGGTGCATTGAACAAAAGTTTTCGAATCAAATTCACCTTAATTGAATTCGCTTACGGCTTTTATGAAATAGTGTAAAATTAATATGTAAATTCAGAAAAATGATTTATTTGAGGCTAAGTTAGAGGTATAAATTCTATAATATTTGTTATTACATTTATATTTTATAATTGTTCTGGATTTACTTTATGTTTTGAAAATATTGTATAACAATCATTGCTATTATATTAAGATTGACAATATAGTTATAAATTTTAGTACAATTTTTTTTTTACAAATTAATATGGCATAATTTAATTAATTGAAATAGATATTTTTTTAATTCACATGATTTGTTTAATTATTTTATATTTTTATTCAATCAATAAATCATTACCACATCAGTTTGTACAAGAGTTTATAATTGTATCATCACTCTTATATTAAATATAAGATTTCTATTTTGTTTATACTAAATTCATTATATCATCACTCTTATATTAAACAGGAGATTATTATTTTTCTTCATTAAATTCATTATCTATTACTTATCTTATGTTATTATTATTTTCATAATATCCAATGACTCTTCTAATACAAAAAACTTAAAGGAAAAAAGAGGATAAATATATAGATCATTTGCTTGATATTTTCTGAAGCCAAAACTATGTTGCCACATTGGTTTCGTACCCCATTTTTCGGTCTTTTTCTAAATCAATTATAGTGGAGTCCGTTTATTTGTTAAAAAAAAAAAAAAAAAAGGCTAAAGACTGTTATTTTTCACACATTAGTCCTGCACCTAAAAATTTTCAATTGTAGTGATAAGCCACAATCTATTTTAGAAGCAGCACCTTTCGAAGATTCCGACATGAACACACCGATATCGCAGACATGTCAATTTGGACTACATGTATGTGTGTGTGTGTTTGTGTGTGTATATATTGGTATTGCAATATATCTAGAGAAGCGAATTCCTAATTTAGCCATTTGTATGTAAATACATAATTATCCAATATGAATATGGATATTTAATGGTAACATAAACATTTAATTTTTATTATAAATTACTATGCATTTTATAATATGAAAAACTAATTTATGTGTTTTACATAAGAAATTCTTATTTTTATTTAATTTTGTATAATGATTAATATTGAAATGTAATTAAAATTATTTTCAATATAGAAATAGATTATAAAAAAAATTATTACTCTTATTTTTAATTACAAAAAATAATAAAGAAGTATATAAATTATTTTCAAATGGAGTAATTGTTTTGATTTATTTGTTTTACTGTTCTTTACTTAAGTTAACGAAATATCTTAACCATATGGATGTGTGCACTATTTAATGTTGGGGTGGAATAACAAAAATCAATTTATTTAGTTGTGCATTAAATTCATTCTTTTTATTTAAGGACAAAAATACAAAATACTTGTTCAAACGAACAAAAATGATTATATGAATTGATAAACTCATACTTTAGTAATACTAGTAAATTAATATATTTTTCTACATAATCAAATAATTGATAGTATGTTAAATAAATATTATTTTAAAAGAAAATAATAAAACAATAATTATATAGAATATGAAATTAAATTCATTTACATATTTTGTACTTTTCATCTGTTTGAGATGAGAAAATCTCTGTGTTAGAGGAAGAAAAAAAAAAGGTATATTGTCTAAACTCTGTTCACGTGCGTGAGAAAAAATTGGTTGCTATTATATTAAATTAAAAAAAATAATATTTATATGTATGTAGACACACAGATACACACATACATCATCAATTATGGTTAGCAAATAATATACAATGTTTAGCTATATTTTAAATTTATTTATTAATTAATAAGAGAATTATTAATTTAAATATATGTTAAGAAATGCAAGAATAAGTAATTTAATTAAAAACCTAGTTCAATAGTGTAAAAAAATTTAAAATATTATGGACTTGCATGTCAAAATTTTAAAATTTTTATTTTTCTTATTTTTCATAAACAATAACAGGAACATTTAATGTTAATAACCCAATAATACATCTAAGCCATTATACAACTCTTGGGTTAAATCTAATAGTGAATTTGAAAAAGACACAAAAAAAAAAAGATACCAAATCTTGTGCGTAACATAGTTGGACCCTATTTTCTCTTAAAATTATAGAATAGCCATTTAGTATGGGAAAATTTTTTTAAGAAAATGTAGGTGTTATTATCTATGTGAAAGACAAACATGCGTTAAAGGCTGAAATAATTTTTAAGTTTCTTTATTCAATATCATTTTAGATTAAAAATAATAAAAAAAGGTTAGAGTAAATAAAAAAATAAGGGTGAGAATTAGATTTGAATAAATAAAAAATATGAATAATAATTTTTCTTATTTTTAGTTTTTGATATTTTTATTTTAATATTAATTTCTAATTTCTAATTTATAAGAAATATATATGAATAAAACTATACTTTGAAATAAAGATAATATTATAAAATTTTAATGTTAGAAAATTTTAAAATATTATAAAAATAATAAAAAAAATAAGTAATTAATAAATATTAATTTTCTATGAGTCTCCCTATCCAATATATCATTTTCTATATAAAACTAAACTATTATTCATTTATTTATCTCCTATCTAATTCTAAAGTTGATTCTTCGCAAATTTAAAAACACTTATGCTGTGAAATTGGCCCACCCTGTGTTAGTGAAAAGAAAGAAGAAACCATTGTGATGTCAGCCGCTTGCCCTTTCGATAATTTATAGCAATTTTAATTTAATTTAATTTTTTTTTCAAAAAGTGTCTTTGTGAGGAAAGTTATCAAGTGCAAGGTTTATTCCAAAAGACGGACAAAAGGGATGGCTAAAGCAGAAAGCCTTTGCATTACTTTTAACAAACTTCATTTCTTTTCATCAAAAGAAATTCCTCTAGCTCATGAGAAGATTAAAACAAACTCTGTTAAACACTGTTGTTGTTGCCAAAATTTTGATCATAGGATTATGAAAATTTGGTTAATATTCACGATTGATTTTGGTGTGAGGAAACGCACTAAGAGCCATATAAAAATTTAATACAACTAAGATTATGTGTTGCGTTGAAATGCAAATACTATGTATAAAAAAATATATGAAGAAAGTAACAAAAAAGATGGTTTTAATTTTCACCGAATGTTAAGTTTTCCTTTGTAAAGAATAAATCAGTATTTCAGTATTAGCTCAGTATTGGCGTTAGCTTAATTCCAACTTAGAATTTTAGCTAAGTTAGTTAGATAAAAAAACTCTGGTGATGTGGCTGATTGTTGAGTGTTAAAAAGTGTATATTTATAAAGGAGAAAATCATCATTTTACACTTTAAATCTCACTAACATTGCTACTTTTATTTATTTAAGTATTTTGTTATTTAATTATATGTGTTTATTATAATTGTGTATTTTATGTATTTTAGGGGTATCATAATCGTTTCACAATAAACGAGTGATCAGACAGCAAAACGGACGTCATATTTGGACTCGGAATGACGAAAAAACCTTAAGAAGAGCATTAAAGGAAAAAGTTCTTTGTTCATACGTGCGCATCGTTTCACGACATCTTTATTTCACGACACACTGTTCCTGTATACGGACCGATGATGTGGCAACTACCTCCGACGTGGCGATGTCGATTGGGCGAATTATGTGGATTGACCGCTTATGTGGCATTGACCGATGACGTGGCGTTGACCGATGATGTGTCATGATCTTATTGGACTAAATTTCTTATGTCTTCGTAGATCGATGACGTGGCAAAGATCTCATTGGAGTAGAAATCGGGTGTACAGATACATGCGTTTACATGGGATTATTTACTATTCGGTGGCGTTCTTTGTCAAAATGTTGATTGATTGTTGATCGATGACGTGGCGCAATCCTCGAGCGTCCGAATTGTTTTTAATCCGATGGTCACGATTCACTCAATGTATCTATAAAAAGGGGGCTCTCCCCCCCTAATTTGGCACCCCTGAATTCATTTCTAAGCTTAGATTTCTGAAATTCCTTCTCCTTCTTGTAGTTTCTTTGTATTTTAATAGAATTCCCTTTTTATCCCTATTTAAAATATGAGTAGCTAATTTCTTTTTGAGCTTGGGTTGAAGGTGAAGTCTCAACATGTTCCATGGGCTTAATTTGGTAAATTTACTTTCACTTCCCCTCTAATATTTGTGGTTGTTTTGACTTTTCGTCGACAAATAATAATAGTCTTGTCTAGTTCTGTACCCTGTTAACCGTAAGACCCTAGTAAAGGTTATTATTATTTGGCACGATAAGCCCTCTGGCACCATCTTATTGGAGAGTGGTTAAATGAGGTGTCAATCCCCCTTATGATTTAATTGGTATTAATATGGAATATTTAGCCCATGGAGCGTGTTGATGCGGATCCTGGATACCTGTCTTTATTATAATAAGTTTCATTCTTAATTATTCCCGCTATTTTAATTCATAATTTAGGATAAAATCACCATAATTTAATTGTTCCCATTAAAAAGAAAATTAATTCGACACATAATTAAAATCAACCTCCTCGTGGGATCGACACTCGTCACCATTAATCTATTCTACAATAGATTCGTGCGCTTGCGAGTTCATTAAAATTTGCACAACAAGTTTTTGGCGCGATTCTTGCAGGATAAGTTATTTTAATTTGTGGAATTAATTTTTTTTTGTTTTCTTATAAAAAAATAATTTTATAATTTAATTTTTGTAATTTAAATTTTTGCAATTTAATTTCTGTAATTTAATTTCTGTAATTTAAATTTCTGTAATTTAAATTTTAGTAATTTAAATTTTTGCAATTTAATTTTATTGTGTGATTTCTTTAATTTTCTGTACTTTAATTTTTGCTTTACTTTTCTTTTTAATTTGTTTTGTTTATCTTGTAATTAATTTTAATTTATTCGTAGAATTAATTCATAAAATTAGTTTTTTTTAAGTAATTTTTTTTTGCTTTCCTTAAAAATTAAAAAATTAAAAAAAATATAAAAAAATTTAAAAAAAAAGTGAATCTGTAATTTAATTTTTGTAATTTAAATTTCTTTAAATTTTAATAATTTAATTTCTTTGCAATTTCTTTAAATTTCAATAATTTAATTTCTTTGTAATTTCTTTAAATTTCTATAATTTAATTTCTGAGTTATTTTTCCTTGTAATTTTTATTTATTCTGTTAATTTATTATTCCATAGAATGAAATTTTTTTTGAAGTAATTTTTTTTCTGTAATTTAATTTTGTTTCTTTTTCTCTTCTTTATATTTCTGTAATTTAATTTTTTATTTTTCATTGTAATTTATCTTTTTATTTTATTTTTTTTAGTTAATCTATTTCTGGTATTTTCTTTTTAGCACTTGAGTGTATATTCATTGTAAGGTTGTAACAACTTCACAAGGTTAGTATTGTAATTTCTCTCTCCTCTTTATTTTTGTTTGTTTTATTTTCATTAATTTTCATTTATTTTATTATTTGCATGCATGGTGAAGGTCATTATCACCTAATCTTGAACCTTTAGACCTTGATTTGGAAAAAACACACTTCGCACTCACAAACACACTGCTTTTTTTTCAAAAGAAATTTGAAATGGATTTGCAACATCAAAGAACTGGAACCACAAGAGAGAGGCCATTTAAGGATTATTTTAGTTCTTTAGCTAATTTGAAAGACATCACATCATAAATAAGGTAAATGTAGGCTGCTAGGAGTTTTGAATTAAAACCTAGTGTCTTCTAAATTGTCTCCCCACATTCTATGGCCTAGAAAATGAGGACCCATATAATCATCTGAATGATTTTCATGCTATTTGTCAAACTTTTAAATACGAGAATTTTTCAGATGATGATGTCAAGCTTAGATTATTCCCATTTTCATTAAAAGATAGAGCTCGTTCATGGTTTAATACAATGCCTGCTAATAGCATTACATCATGGGAACAAATGGTAACTAAATTTTTAAATAAGTATTTCCCCGTTCATAAAACCAATGCTATTCGCAGGGAAATTTCAGAGTTTACCCAAAGAGACGACGAGCAATTTTTCGAAGCATGGGAGCGATTTAATGGGCTACTCTTGAAGTGTCCACATCATGGGTATGAAAATGGCACCAATGCCAATACTTTTTGGAGGGATTATTGCCACATATGCAAGAATGGCTAATGGCAACCAAAGGTGGAGAGTTAATGTCCAAAAGCGCATCAGAGATTTGGGAATTTTTCCAACGGCAATCGGATAATTCTCAACAACGGAGTCGATCACTCAGAAATACCAGGAGAATTAAGGGAGTGAATGAGGTTAACATTGGCGAGTCAAGCTCAGGAATTAAAGAAGTCAAAGAGATGGTCGAAGGCCTTGCTCGACAAATAGCATCTTTGACAACCGCTAAATCAACAGAGCCACATGACCATGACTCATATTCAGATCAAGCCAATGCCATAGGTATCATGAGAAAACCATCAACTACAACCCTTACTCCAACACATATAACCCTGGATGGAGAGATCACCCCAATTTTTCATGGTCTCAAGGATTCCAACAAAATGGACCATCAGTTCCACCTCCACCAATGCAACCAGTTCCTCAAATGTCTCAAGACTCTCAACCACCATTTAGACCATACAATCAGAACCCAAACCATTCTCAACCTAAACCATGGGAGGAGACATCCCAAAATTTCAGAAATCTTACTAACTCCAAGATCGAGCAGCAGAACCGCACCATTGATGAATTACGAAATGAGATGAGAGCAAGCTTCAACTCACAAGCTCAATCTGTTTCAAGCCTTGAGAAAATGGTAGGACAACTTGCCTCCTCAATTCAAACATTGGCCATGACCGTTGAAAAGGCAAATTCCCAAGTCAACCAAAGGCCCAATCCTAAAGCAAAAATGAAGCAAGTTCTAGTTCACCACAAAGACATGGAGAGGTCAAAGCAGTGATGACCTTACGAAAAGGAAAAGAAGTTGACAACAAAGTGGAGATGCCAAAATCAACTCAAATTGTACCTGTGAACTCGAAGGAATCATCATCAGAGGAGAAAGAGGAAACTAACTCACGAGAATATGTTCCTAAAGCTCCATTTCCTCAGAGGTTAGCTCAAGGGAAGAAAGGAAAATCCACAGGTGAGATTCTTGAAATCTTCAAACAGGTAAGTGTTAACATCCCTTTACTTGAAGCTATAAAACAAGTGCCATCATACGCCAAGTTTCTTAAAGACCTTTGTACTAAAAAGAGAAATATTCATGTTCAGAAAAAGGCCTTTCTAACAGAAAATATTAGTTCTATACTCCAACATAAAATGCCTCTAAAATGCAAAGATCCAGGCTCCCCCACTATCTCATGTAGTATAGGGAACCACACAATTGAGAATGCTTTGTTGGATTTAGGAGCTAGTGTAAATCATTTACTACTCTGTTTTTGAAAACTTGGGTACTCGGCGAATTACATCCAACTCCAGTGGTGTTACAGCTTGCAGATCGGTCCATAAAAATACCTCGTGGTATTGTGGAGGACGTGCTTATCCAGGTAGACAAGTTTTATTTTCCTGTTGATTTCATTATAATTGACACTCAACCAAAGGTCACGAGGATTCAAAGAAGCACATTCCCATTATTCTCGGCCGACCTTTCTTGGCAAATCGCCGATGCACATATTCAATGTAGAACCTAAAATATGCGATTGTCTTTTGGCAATATGACCATGGAACTCAATATCTTTAACATTGCTAAACAACCTCACAGTGCAGATGATGGAATTGTTAATGTGGATTTAATAGAAACACTAGTTGATAACAATTTTCTTTCAAACCTTAGTAATGACCCTTTGCAAACTTGTTTAACTCACTTTGGTTTAAATTTTGATATTGACAGTTCAATTGATGAAGTCAATGCTCTACTTGACTCAGCACCATCCATGGACACTAATAAATGGAAATTGAGAGTTGAACAACTAGTGCTGTCAGAAAAGAAACTCAGCCCATCATCAGAATCACCACCAAAACTCGAACTCAAGCCATTACCCAACACTTTGGAATACGCATTCTTGGGAGAAGAAAGCACTTTACCAGTAATCATCTCTTCTTCCCTCAATGACGAACAAAAAGGTAAGTTGTTGGATGTTTTAAAAGAACATAAAGGAGCATTAGAATGGACCATAGTAGACATAAAAGGTATAAACCCAGTAGATTGCATGCATTACATTCATCTTGATGAAAATGCTAAACCTACTAGGGAAATGCAACGTCGGTTAAATCCTAATATGAAAGAGGTTGTTCGCACTGAAGTCCTTAAGCTATTAGATGCAGGTATCATTTACCCTATTTCTGATAGTTCGTGGGTCAGTCCTGTGCAAGTTATTCCTAAAAAATTAGGAGTTACAGTAGTCATCAATGCTGATAATGAATTGGTACCCACTAGAATAACTACAGGATGGCGTGTATGCATTGATTACAGAAAGTTGAATTCTGTCACACGTAAAGACCATTTTCCTTTACCATTTATCGATCAAATGCTTGATAGATTAGCGGGTCATGAGTTTTATTGCTTTCTAGATGGTTATTCAGGATACAATCAGATTCCCATAGCACCAAAAGATCAAGAGAAGACCACCTTCACTTGTCCTTTTGGCACTTTTGCATATAGGAGAATGCCGTTTGGATTATGTAATGCACCTGCTACATTTCAACGATGCATGTTGAGCATTTTTTCTGATATGGTTGAACGATTCCTTGAGGTTTTTATGGATGACTTTTCTGTTTTTGGAGATTCGTTTGATCAATGTTTACATCATCTAACATTAGTTCTGCAGAGATGTATCGAGAAGAATTTAGTCTTGAATTGGGAGAAATACCATTTTATGGTTAAACAAGGTATTGTTCTCGGTCACATCATTTCAAGCAAAGGTATTGAGGTTGATAAAGCCAAGGTGGATCTCATTTCCAATCTTCCTCCACCTAAAACAAAATGAGAAAGTAAGATCTTTCCTTGGGCATCTGGTTTTTATAGACGTTTCATTAAAGATTTTAGCAAAGTTTCTAGATCCTTATGCAATTTACTTGCTAAGGATGTACCTTTGTCTTTGATGATTCATGTCTTGTGGCATTTAAAAACTAAAGCGATTGTTGACATCATCACCCATCATTCAAATTTCCCCCGAATTGGAACTTACCATTTGAGCTTATGTGTGATGCATCCGACTATGCATAGGAGCGATATTAGGACAACGAGTTGATCGAATTCCCATGTGATTTACTATGCTAGTATGACATTGAATGATGCATTTGAATTATTCAACCACTTTGAAAAAGAAATGCTAGCGATTGTGTTTGCATTAGAAAAATTTCGATCTTATCTCATTGGTTGTAAAATAATTATATTTACGATCATCTTTGCTCTTAAATATCTTCTCACAAAGAAGGATGCAAAAGCGACTAATTCGTTGGGTGCTACTCTTGCAGGAATTTGACTTAGAATTCAAAGACAAGAAAGGAACAGAAAATGTTGTGGGCTGATCATCTTTCCGTCTCCATTTTGACACAACAAAAGAACATCTACCTTTGAATGAGTCATTTCCAGATGAACAATTAATGAGTGTGGAAGTAGTACCATGGTATGCTGATATAGTTAATTATCTTGTTACAGGTCAACTTCCAGAGCATTGGACTAAACAGGACAAGGCCAAATTCTTTGTAGAAATAAAGAATTTATTTTGGGATGATCCTTATCTATTTAAATACTGTGCAGACCAAATTATTAGACGATGTGTCCCAGAGAATGAATTTCAGAATATCCTTTCTTTCTGCCATGAACAAGCTTGTGGAGGCCACTTCAGTGCTAAGAAAACAGCTACTAAAATTTTACAATGTGGTTTCTATTGGCCAACTATATTTCGAGATGCTTACACCTTTTGTTCTTCATGTGATAGGTGTCAAAGAATGGGCAGCATTACACGAAGGAATATGATGCCACTAAACCCAATTCTGGTGGTTGAAATTTTTGACGTATGGGGTATCGATTTCATGGGACCCTTTCCCACATCTTTTGGCCATCAATACATATTGGTCGCTGTTGATTATGTTTCGAAATGGGTAGAAGCTATTCCATGTAGGAACAATGATCATAAAGTGGTAATAGGATTTTTGAAAAGCAATATTGTTTCCCGCTTTGGATTCCCTCGAGTAATAATTAGTGATGGTGGTGCCCACTTTTGCAATAAATTTTTCAAAGCACTTTTGACAAAGTACTCCATCACTCATAAAGTGGCGACCCCATATCATCCACAGACCAGCGGCCAAGTTGAGATCTCCAATCGAGAAATAAAGCACATTTTAGAAAAAACAGTGAGGCCCGACAGAAAAGATTGGTCGTTGCGGCTTGATGATGCATTATGGGCATATAGAACGGCTTTTAAGACTTCGATTGGGATGTCACCCTACAAAGGCTAGTGTATGGAAAAGCATGCCACCTACCCGTGGAACTCGAGCATCGTCGTCTTTGGGCCATCAAGAAATTCAATTTTGACATACAAGAAGTCGGCTCAGAAAGAAGATTACAGTTAGCAGAACTTGAAGAAATTCGAAATGATGCGTACGAGAATGCCAAAATTTACAAGCAACGAATGAAAGTCTTTCACGACAAGCAAATTATGCGAAAATCTTTCACTCCAGGTCAGAAAGTACTTTTATTCAATTCTCGCTTACACTTATTCCCGTAAGTTACGCTCTCGATGGTCTGGCCCATTTATTGTTCATACTGTTTTTCCACATGGGGCAATTGAAATTAAGGATCCAATGAATGATATCACTTTCAAAGTTAATGGTCAAAGATTAAAGCCATATCTAGAATACCAACCACATGGAGAGGACAGCGAAATAAATTTGAGTGACCCACCTATTTTAAATTGAGGTTTTACTTTTCGGTGATTTGATTATTTATTTTCTTTATTTTCTTTCTTTTATTCATTCTTTTGCTGATTGAAATTATTTTTTTGTGTTTGTTTAACCGTTAAGTTTTTCTTATCCATTTAATCATGAGACAGTTCCTCTTAAACATTCTTAGACAGTTTCGACGTATACAATCTCATCTCAGAGGTCAGATACGATTTTGTAAAACACATCGTATCTGGCAGCTACAACCACCAGAGTTAGTAGCCTATGTTGAGGATTTAGAAAGCCAACTCCGAGAAATTGAGAGAGGCATCTACAACATCCAATTGGAGCTTGAGGTAAATTCAATAAGAGGACGATTTTAGTTTGTTTTGTGTGTTTTAATTTATTTTCTTGTTTGTGTATTTTAGTTTGCTTTGTGTGTTTAAAGTTTGTCACCCCTTGTCAAGTGGCGGATAACGGTACTCCGTGACAATCAAGTCGGTTACTTGATTTTCCCACAATAAGCGATATTCGAGACGAAGGTATGGACAGAAATGAGATTTTAGAAAAGCTTCACAAACGATTCCCTTCGCTTCCTCGTAATGCCCTACTTTTAATTTATAAAGCCCGGTCAACGCATGCGATTGCTTATGAAGAATAACATCCCCGCACGACATCCGTTGGTTAATCGAGGCAAAAGTTCGCTTAGCGGTGAGTTACCTCCCAAATTTATTGCATACATGCCTGGTTGTGGTAAAGGAAATTATGCGAGAAAACGACGAGCTCGAAGACTTTCTTTGCTTGCTTGTCATAAATGTGCGAAATGATATACAATAAAAAATCCTGGTCCTTAGGAATGGTGTCTGATAACAGAGAAGATAAGATTCAATTCATTAGGGATGGCTTGAATAAGGAGTCATTGGATGATATCCTTTTGTCTCTTGAAACGCATCCTGTGGATACGCCAACATGCAATACTTGATTATGGCCATTATTCCGAAAGAATGTGCAAACTATAGTCTCGAATCGACTATAAAAGACCTGTTTGCCGGTTTGTAAGAAAACTGGATGGGAAGCCTATCCTCGACCCATGAGGGCGTTCAAGCCGCTTCTCGGACGTAAACCGAGGAGGAAGATGTGAGCCACAATCACAACTATCTGTAAATATCCTTTTACCTCTCTGTTCTTTTATTTCACTGTTATTTTACTATTTACATTATTGTTATTTAATAATTTCATTTACTTTTTCTTTTTACTATTTTCTTTTTGACTTTTGAGCTATGTGCCTTACACGTTAATTGACATAATGTCCCATACACAGCTGTAACGAACTGTCACCAAGGTCTTTAAATGTGAATTGTTTTTACTGAGCACTTACAAGTTGTTTTTGAGCAATAACTTAATGGCAGCTTCTTCTAGTAAACAATTCAAGAACATTTGTGTGCTTTCTGGGTTCCATTATGGCAAACATAAAGAGTTCATGGAGGCAGCCATAGATCTTGGTCTAAGAATAGCAGAGAGAAAATTGCACTTGGTGTATGGAGGAGGTGACCGAGGTTATCCAAAATGGTATCAGAAGCTGCTTTTGTCAGAGGGAGCCAAGTGTTAGGCATCATCCCTCAAATCCTAAAACCTTTGGGTTGTTTGTCTCATTCACCAACTGGAGAAGAGTTAGTCGTCTCAGGTATGCAAGAACGAATAACTGAAATGTTAAATCATGCCGATACTTTTATTTTCCTTCCAGGCGATCTTACAACTCTTGAGGCACTAATGACATTAGCATCTTGGTCCCATCTGAACATTCATAAAAAACCCATTGGTTTGTTAAATGTCAATAATTTTTATGATGGTTTTCTCGCATTTCTTAACCATGCAATAAAAAATTATTTTCTTCCTTCCTCAGTGAAAAACATCTTTATTTGTGCACACACTGCTAATGCGCTACTTGATCTGTTACAAGCTTATCAACCAGAGCCAGATCCCAAGGCTATTGTGTTGGAGTGTTCAAATAATGATGGTAACAGTAGTGGCAGTAAGAAGTACAAATTAGATTTAACTCTCCGCTTGTAAATATTTTCCTCTGTATTGCAGCACCCAGGTGATGTCTTCTAAACTCTACTTCTTTCCTTTCAAACATTGAGGACAATGTTTCGTTCTGGTTGGGGGGAGGGAATAGTAGACAATTGTGGAATGTTGAACTAACCATGATTAACTTTTTGAATAGAAGATGGCTGAATATAGAGTATACTGACTCTAGAAACGCATCTTCTTAGTTAAAAAAAAAAACACAAAAAAAAAACAACAAAAAAAATATATATATATATTTGTGTGTGTTTCTAACCTTTCATTTTTCTCCTTTATAAATATATGTTTTCAAGTTTTTAAAGTCGAAGATGGCTGAATATGGAGTGTAGTAACTCTAGAAACGCATCTTCTTTTGTAAAAAATAAAAAATAAAAAATAAAAAAATAAAAAAGAGAAAAAAAAAATTTCATTTTTCTTTAATTTTTCTGCATGTATGTTTTCTTTTTATGTTTAGAATAGGTTGGGGGGAAATAATTCTATTTAAAAAAAAAAAAATTTGTGAGTTCTTGATATTGGATGATATGATGACTTTTGAATTTTAGTATTTGTATTATCTTTGGTCTTGAGTAATGTTACACCATGTTTACTATTCTACATGTTGATGTTAGAGACAAATATGAGTTGCTTGAAAGAATGCACATGTCATAATAAATTCCAAGTGAGTTTTTGAGCCTATTAATTTTTCTTGGAGAGTAACCCTTTTTGCCCATTCTTCATGTAGCTTAGCAAATTTTATTATTATTTCATATATGATCTCTAGATTTTCTTTGAGTCAACCCTCTAAAAAAAAAAAAAAGTGTGTGTTACTGCATCTAAATGTCCACTTAATTAGTAGATATGGAAGATTATTTAGAGTCCTAAAAGATGATGGAAGGCCATTTTTGACCCGTTTGAGCCTTTTTAGCCATCCCTATTATTTAATATCCATAGTTACCCCTTTTGAGCCTTTTATTTTAAAAAAAAAACACAAAAAAAAAAATCCTTTTCTTTTTTAACTTATCATCCTAACCCACTCCAATTTGGAGTATTACCCGATATCATATAAGTTCCATCCTCCTATTCATGTTTGAGAAAAAAAATAAATAAATAATTATTTTGTTCAGAAAAGTTGTGCCATATAAAAAAAAAAAAGAAGAAAAAAAAAAGAAGAGAAAAAAAAAAAAGATGTACAAAAGTAATAAATAAGCAAAATGTATCCTGTAAAAAGTTCTTTAATTTTTTCTCAAACATATATATTTTGTTTCCCTATTTTCCTTTCTTTGTTAACCATGTCCCTAGCCTACGTTACGTCCTAATAAAAGTCCTTCCTGATTTTAGGGAACTATAGTCTAACATAAAAGCTAGTTATATGGGTAATTAAGATGTAGTGATGCATAAATCAAAAAAAAAATGATGAATACATTGGGTTGACTAATACTTTATTTGAGATCGTAATATTTCTAAGATATGGGCATATTTTTCATCTTGGTGAGAGTGTGTGATATTTCTTTATTATTTTCTCTCAATTTACCATTCATTGTAGTGACAAAAATTTTATTGGGATTAATTTCTTTGTGAGAGTGTCACTACAACCGGTGAGATTTTGGGGTTGGATATGTCTTTCTTGAAAGTAGCTTGATTACTATTACTACAACAAAATCTGCTGGACTGATACATATGGATGGTTGATGTGGGTGTGATATTCCTTTAGACTAGAGATAATGCTTAAACTTTTATTTGATTGTTATCATTAATCTGATTGAATAAACACGTGTGTTTAAAAAAAAAAAGTTTTGAATTTTATCTTCGCTTTATTTGCTATGGACTAGCAATAAGCTGGTTGGGGGGTGTGTTGAGTGTTAAAAAGTGTATATTTATAAAGGAGAAAATCATCATTTTACACTTTAAATCTCACTAACATTGCTACTTTTATTTATTTAAGAATTTTGTTATTTAATTATATGTGTTTTATTATAATTGTGTATTTTATGTATTTTAGGGGTATCATAATCGTTTCACAATAAACGAGTGATCAGACAGCAAAACGGACGTCATATTTGGACTCAGGACGGTCGAAAACCTTAAGAAGAGCATTAAAGGAAAAAGTTACTGTTCATACGTACGGTACTGTTCACGATACTGTTCACGACACTGTTCATGTATACGGACCGATGATGTGGCAACTACCTACGACGTGGCAGTATCTGATTGGACGAATTATGTGGATTGACTGCTTATGTGGCATTGACCGATGACGTGGCGTTGACCGATGATGTGTCATGATCTTATTGGACTAAATTTCTTATGTCTTTGTAGAGATCGATGACGTGGCAGCATCTCATTGGAGTAGAAATCGGGTGTACAGTACATGCGCTTACATGGGATTATTTACTATTCAGGCGGTGTTACTGTACAAATGTTGACTGTTGACTGTTGACTGATGACGTGGCGCAATCCTGAGCATCCGAATTGTTTTTAATCCGATGGTCACGATTCACTCAATGTATCTATAAAAAGGGGGCTCTCCCCCCCTAATTTGGCACCCCTGAATTCATTTCTAAGCTTAGATTTCTGAAATTCCTTCTCCTTCTTGTAGTTTCTTTGTATTTTAATAGAATTCCTTTTTTATCCCTAGTTAAAATATGAGTAGCTAATTTTTTTTTGAGCTTGGGTTGAAGGTGAAGTCTCAACATGTTCCATGGGCTTAATTTGGTAAATTTACTTTCACTTCCCCTCTAATATTTGTGGTTGTTTTGACTTTTCGTCGACAAATAATAATAGTCTTGTCTAGTTACAGTCACTGTTAACCTAAGACCCTAGTACAAGGTTATTATTATTATTTGGCACGATAAGCCCTTGGCACCATACTTATTGAAGAGTGGTTCATGAGGTGTGGAATCCCCCCTTATGATTTAATTGGTATTAATATGGAATATTTAGCCCATGGAGCATGTTGATGCGGATCCGGATACCCAAGTGCTTTATTATAATAAGTTTCATTCTTAATTATTCCCGCTATTTTAATTCATAATTTAGGATAAAATCACCATAATTTAATTGTTCCCATTAAAAAGAAAATTAATTCGACACATAATTAAAATCAACCTCCTCGTGGGATCGACACTCGTCACCATTAATCTATTCTACAATAGATTCGTGCGCTTGCGAGTTCATTAAAATTTGCACAACACTGATTATGTCATTAAGTTAGTTAGCAAGGCTGTTAATTGAGCTGAATTCAAGCACATGCATTTTGTATATATAGAAAGCTCTAGATGTCTGTATAAATAGAGTTGTACCAATCATATTCATAGTTATGAAAAATATTTTTGTTCATAAAATTTCTTCTCTCAACTCATAATTTTTCTCTCAACTTTCTTAATAACAAAATAATATTATTCTGAAAATTAAACTTTAATTTGGTATTAGAGTATTGATATCAGATAATCTCATGGCCTCATTAAGCTTGAATACAAAAGTTTCATCCTCTTCCACAACTCAGATCTCATCATTTACATTCACAACTCTAATCAAACTTGATCGATCTAACTATAAAATTTGAAAATCACAAATTCTATCTTTTGTGAGAGCCAATGAGTTACATAATCTTCTTGATGGTTCACGATCTTGTCTAGATCAATTTCTTACTTTTAATCCAACAAATTTCAATGTTACTGCATAAGAGAATCTAGCTTATATTGGATGGAAGAAGCAAGATCAAATGCTGCTGAGTTGGCTATTATCATCCATCAGTACTGAGATACTTAGTCTTGTGGTAACTTCTAAAACTTCTTATGAACTATCGACTAGCTTAGAACAACAATTTGGGTAAGAAATGATGCTAAGAAGGTTTATTTAAAGATGATGTTGAATAATCTCAAGAAAGGATCCATGTGTGTGACTGAATATTTTAGCAGATTAAGATCTATGATAAATGAGTTAACTGTTGCTGGTAGTCCAGTAAGCTCACTGGACTTTATTTTACACCTAATTTCTAGTTTAGGTCAACCATATTATCTTATTGTGGTGTTTATTGAAGCTAATATTCTCAAGATGAGCATTAATGAAGCATACCTTATGTTGCTAACTCATTAAGCTAGATTAGAAAATGCTCAATCTAATGCTAATAAAGAAGCAAAGATGAACTATGCAGCTAATATAGCTCAAGTTGGAAATATTCAGAAAAAGTCAAGAAATAATGCAAACTGGAATAATAATAACAGTCAAGGGAACTGGAATGGAAATTATGCATATAAGAATAGAAATGATAACCAGAACAGTAACAGGGGTGGTTATGGAATAAGAAGAGGTGGATACATGGGACAAAACTTTGGAAGAGGATGGAATGTTAATCAAGTCAGAGGTCATTACTCTAGTGGCTTCAACAATGGCTATTTCAAAAATTTTAATAGCAATAATAATGTTGGCTTCCCTGGTGGTTTTCTTGGATTTGGAAGAGGAAATGGCAAAGGTTTTATCACTTGTTAAAATTGCTTCAAGCATAACCATTCTGTAGTTGAATGTAGAGACAAGTTCAACAAGAACTTTCTCCCAAAATTTCCAGTGAATAATCATTCTCCTTATCAGTGTCAAGTCTCTAGAGCTGCTTATATGGCTACTACAAAAGGAGTTGCATATCAAGGTTTGTATTTGGACAATGGAGCAACTCATCATCTTACAAATAATATGTAAAATCTAGATGAAGGTAAACCCTATACTGGCCTCAATTATTACTAGTTGGTAATGGTCAAGGCCTTAGTATTACACATATTAGTTGTATATCCTTTTGTTCATCCTTAGAAATCTCTTTTAACCTAAATAATATTTTGTGTGTACTAAACATTAAAAAAAACCTTATTAGCATATCCAAACTTCTTTCTATTAACAATTTTATCATTGAATTTTCCTTTAATTTGTGTTTCATCAAGGACAAAATAGAGAGAATCTTGCTGGCACAGGGGATTACTAAAGATGGTCTCTACAAACTTCTATCTCAAAATAATTCTGATTCTCTCATCTATTCTGAAAATCAAAATTTCAAACCTAGCTCAATGTTATCAATGTTTCAAAATAAAGAAGTTGTAAACTCATTAAAAAATTCAAGTAGGTCTTATGTCTATTTGTTCAACTTTTCTCAACTCCAGTAAGCCAGAGTCAAGTGTTTCCAATCCTGCAATTTTTATTACTTCAATAAACTTGTTGCACAAAAGATTTAGGCATCCAAACAAGCATGCTTTACAAACGGTAATAAGAAAGCTTCCTTTGCATTATGTTTTAAATCAATCTCCTGATTTCTGTTATGCTTGCCAATATGGAAAAATTGCATAAGTTTCATTTTTCTCTTATTCAGATAAAATCTAAGTCTCCACTTAAGCTTACATACACGGATCTATAGGGACCAGCCTTTGAATATTCCATGGATGGATATAAATATTACATTTCTTTTGCTGATGATTTTACTAGGTACAGCTGTATATTTTCTTTTATTCTCAAATCAAAAGCATTTGATACCTTTAAACATTTTAAAGTTTTAGTTGAAAAATAGTTTTCCTTACCTATCAAAATCTTACAATCAAATATAAGGGGTGAATTTATCAATTCAAATCCTTTCTTTAATAAAAAGGTGTTTATTTTAGATATAGTTGCCCACATACCTATCATCAAAATGATGTTGTTGAAAGAAAACATAGACACGTTGTTGAGATTAGTCTTACTTTTCTTGCTCAGTCTAATTTACTCTTTTTTTTTTAAGTGGGAAGCATTTCATACAGCCTCTTATTTAATTAATAGATTGCCAACACTAATTTTAGGTAATTTATCTCCCTTTAAAAAATTACACAACCAAGCACTTGATTATAACTTTCTTAAAGTGTTTGATTACTCTTATGTCTATTTACTCAAACCATACAATCAGCATAAAGTTGATTTTCACACTCAAAAGTGTGTTTTCATTGGCTACAGTCTCCTTCGTAAAGGATACAAATGTTTAGATAAATTTAAAAGAATATTTATTGCTAGGCATGTCATATTTAATTAGTCAGAATTTCCATATCCAGAGTTATTTTCTAAACAATCATCTTCTATTATACCTGAGTCAAGTTCATCACCTTCATCACCTACTCAAATTTCTTTCTTTCAAAATTCTACATTTATTGATAGAAGTAATGAAGGACCATCAATTACCATATCTATTATAGCTCTATCCTCTACATCACCTTTTATTTTAGCTCAACATTCTTCTTCTTTTTCATCCAATCACTCTTCTTATTCTTCCTCTCCGTTAGAATCTACTCAACCAACGTAGTTTATATTACCTACACAGCCGATACATCCAATGATAACAAGAGCCAAAACTGAAATTTTTAAGCCTAAAACCTATCTTGCAACTATCCAAGACCTTGAACCAACTAGTGTTAAGGCAGCCTTACAAGACTCTAAATGGTATTTGGCAATAAAGGAAGAATTTCATGCATTACAAAGAAAGAACACCTAGACTTTGGTTCCCCCTTATGCAGCTAAAAAAATAATTGGTAATAAGTGGCTCTATAGACTCAAATATAATCCAAATAGCAGTATTTCTAAGCATAAAACTTGCTTAGTAGCCAAAGGCTATTATCAGACTTATGGATTTGACTTTTTTAAAACCTTCAGTCCAGTAGTGAAAGCTTATACAATCAAAGTTGTTCTGAGTTTGGGTATTATGCACCACTGGTTTATTAGGTAATTAGATGTGAATAATGCATTTCTAAATGGTGAACTTACTAAGGATGTTTTTATACATCAATCTAAAGGTTTTCTAGATCTTCAGTATCCTTCTTGTGTCTGCAAATTGAATAAAGCCTTGCATGGGTTGAAGCAGGCTCCATGAGCGTGGTATGATAGATTGAAGTACTCTCTAGTTCAGTAGGATTTTACAGCCTCCAGAGCAGATTCATCCCTGTTATTCAACATGTTGACAAAGATATTTTGCTTGTCTATGTTGATGGTATTCTGATTATTGGTTGAAGCTCTAAGCACATTGAAGTTGTCATTCAACATTTGAATTCAAACTTTGCTCTTAAATATCTTGATGAGTTTAATTACTTTCTTGGCATTAAAATAACACTATCTATGGAAAGCTTGCATCTTTCTCAAATAAAATACATTGTTGATATTCTTAAAAAGGCTAATATATTGGATAGGAAGGGGTATTCACTCTTATAAGTGTCAGTGACAAATACTATAAAGGTAAAGGTGTTGCTTTTAACAATCCTTCCCTATATCAAAGTATTATTGATTCTTTCCAATATGTTCTCTTAACAAGGTTTGATATAGCTTAGACTGTTAAGCTCAACCAATTTCTTCAAGCCCCAACAGTTCTTCACTGGCAAGCCTGCTAGAGGGTTTTACAATATTTACAAAGCATAGCCCATTTTGGGATTCAATTCTTTCGTGCAAGTCCTTTAACTTTAACTGCATATCCTGATACAGAATGGGGGTCTGATCTTGATGACTGAAGATCAGTTGGTGGCTATTGTGTTTTCTTAGCCCATAATCTTATTTCTTGGTCTTCTAAAATGCAGCATATTGTGTCTAGATCTTCCACTGAATCTAAATATCATGTTTTAGCTTTAACAACTTTAGAAGTTTTGTGGCTTACTTATTTACCACAGGAGCTTAAGATTTCTCTTTCTCAGACTCTAGTTCTCCTCTGTGACAATCAAAGTACTGAAACATTGACTACTAATCTAAAGTTTCATTCCCGCACAAAACACATTAAGTTGGATCTTTACTTTGTTAGAGATTGTATTGCTCAACAGCAGCTCCTTATTCATCGTGTTTCTAATTCTGACCAGCTTGCTGACATTTTGATCACTTCGCCTCTCGTTGCAACAAGTTTAATGTCCTTTTTAGACTTTAAGCTTGAGGGGGGATGTAAAGAATGAACCAATATTTCAGTATTAACTCAGTATTGGCGTTAACTTAATGCCAGCTCAGAATGTTAACTAAGTTAGTTAAATAAAAAACTCTGGTGATGTGGCTGATTATGTCATCAAGTAAGTTAGCTAGGTTGTTAATTGAGCTGAATTCAAGCACACATATTTTATATGTATAGAAAGCTCTGGATGTCTGTATAAATAAAGTTGTACCTATCAGATTTATAGTAATGGAAAATATCTTTTGTTCATAAAATTTCTTCTCTCAACTCATAATTTTTCTCTCAACTTTCTCAGTAACCAAGCAATATTATTCTGAAAATTAAACTTCAATTTCCTTAGGATCGAGTGATAACACCTCAAAAACAAATATGGTCAAAGTCATCAGTGGGGTTCATTGGCAAAAACTCTTTGACATTCAGGAAAAATGAAAAATGTTTGAAAAAGTGAAATTTAACAAGAAAAGAAAGAGAGAAAAGTACCAACCTTGTATCTTCAACTTTTGCTCTATTTAGAGGTGAATGAAGAGAGAAAAAACTCTTATTAACTGAGTACATGCGTCATCTACCCATTGATCTTACTACCTTGTTATAAACACATCATCTAGGTATTAGATATTTGAATACTTAGGTAACCACAATGACTTACTCTTAGTTTTAGTGGCTCAGAGGTTAGTTGCTTCATTCTCGTTGCAAGACCTTGATCTCATGCCAACTAACAATGCACCTATTTCTTAAACACTTGAGTCTAGATCTTGCGACTCGAATCTAGTTATGGGGCTAATGTAGATACATTTAATGTGGACAATGGATAATGTCAATCGAGACGTTCCTTTGGTCACATTTCCAAATGGTTTTTCACTTGAGCATTAGTAATAGAAACCATGGCAATTATCTAAGTAAGCTACGACATGCATCATGGTGAAAAGGATATGGTGTCGAGATGACATCTTAGTAGAGGCGAGGCGGTGCCAAGAAGATGCATTAGTAACAATGCAGTGGTGCTGATATGACATCTTTGTGGCAACAAGATGGCGTGTTGCTCCTAACACTACGGTATTAAGTGACAATTTTGTGGCAACAGGGTGAAATTGAGAAGGCGTTTTGCTCATAATGCTTGGCGCCGATATTGCACCTTAATCAAATGTTATCCGAAAATTCTCTTTCTTAATGTTGATTTGAACATATTACGTTACCTATTTGATGAATTACTGTAGAATTACGCTAATTTATCATTGCTCTAATACAATCTGCTGGGCGCTGACATGGCACATGGGTACTTAGTGCATGTGTGATGTTTTCCTGGTATAGCCAAGCTGAAATCATATGATTACATTCTTTGTATTATGCTAATTACTTAATTATTAATTAACCAGCGATAATTTAAGCAATTTTAATCTAAGCAACACATCATGTGCATAGCGTGCTCCGTGTTTCCGTTTACAGGTGGGTCAATCTAACTGGTTCTCAAAAACTGGAAGCCTCCATCTTTGCCTAAGCTTCCTCATATGTGGCAACCTACTAGCCGTCAAATTCTGACACCCTGTTTCTGATTTATTATTTTGATATACGCCTCCTTGAAGAGGTGGAACACACGAGCAATAAACATGATTTTGTCAAATTTGTCATGGAATCCTCGTGTTTGTTTGACCTTCGATTCTGCTAGGCATTTTTCTAGTTCTTTCCCATTGCATATTTAAGAAAAAAAAATTTAAAGTTGAGTTTAAAATGAAGTGACATTAATTATATAATTTTATTAATTATAAAATTTACTATCGAATAATTAATAAATCAATAATTTATAACGGCAAGATTTTAAATTGGGTCAAAACTATTAGAATCCCTAAAAATATTAAAGTGAAATTAACAGGGCATTCAATTTCAAAATTTAAAATTTGGGTCCTTGTTTTGATAAAATAATTTTTAATCTGTATGTAGATTAATTATCAAACACTCTTTTAGTTCTCGTAGTTTTAACGAATTTTCTAGTAATTTTTCGTATTTTTTAAAATTATCCAGAACACTCCTCTCATTAAATTTGTAATTATTGATTTAATATTTTGAGTATAAATAATATATCAAATTAATATAATTTTAAATTCAAACAAACCTGACATATAATATATGTAAACATATGATAATTAAATATTTTTAATGAAAATAAATATACGATAGAGATCCTAAAGTAATATTTTAAAAATATAAAGATTATAAAATAACTAACTTAAATTATACGGGATATTTAAATGAGCATTTACTCTTTTATATATTTTAGAAGAAAACAATTCAGATCTGCAACCCAATATCTCTTATATCTGGGACATATACTACATAATAAAAGAGGGAAAAAGGCCACAAAACCACTTAATTGATTTCTCCTTAACTGGCATGACAAAAAAGATGAATCTAAAGAGGGAATGCGCGTGGCTTAGAGGAAGAAAGGTTATGGATAATCGTCAATATATTTAAAAAAGAAAAAAAAAGAACATTTAAATCTAATTATGTGGGCGCAGTCGGAGCACATGGGAAGGTTGCTTGTAGACATGTTCCCCAATTTAAATTACATTAATATCATCATGTGTGTGATATATCCCCAAAACATCCAAAAGTGAGACATTTTTATAGTTCGTGTGGCTAAAAAAAGTAATGCTATGCGTACTCAAATGAGATATAATTAACATAATAATTATTGACATTAGTAATCAGATATAATTTTAATTAGTGGAGTTAGTTTGATTACAGCATGGTTCAAATATTTGGATTAAAATAATTTTTTTATTTTGACATTTGAGTGAAATCTAGATTTCAAATCTCATGAAAGCAACAGTCAAACTATGGATCTTTAAATAGAATAATACAGTTAAATTTTTAAAATTTTAACACTAGAAAAAAAATAATTCCTAAATAATTTACGAAATATTTATCAAGACTTAGATCGAGTTTAATATAAAATAACTTAAAAGTATATATATATTCTATTCATAAATAGTTAAGAATGAGAAAGTAACGTTATATTTTAATTTTCTTAGATTTTATTTTTATTATTTTAACATTTGATAATTTTTTTAATATTTTATTTTATTCATGGTGTCTGAATGGTGATAGAAAAGTACTATTTAAATAAAAGTTACTTTTTAATAAATAATTTAATAAATTTTTATTTATAAAAAAATCACATAATCAATTTTTATGCAGAATGATCATATTATATTATATATATATATATATATATATCCCTCCACGTTGTAATTTTAATAGTTGTTTCAATTCTAGGGATTCAGTGGAGTTTGAAAAATCTATCAAGTGCTAAACATATATTCTAAGAGAGATTAAAAAATACAACTAAAAAATTAAGAAATTAAAGGGAAAATTCGAGAAAATTCCAAAGAAAATGAAAACGAAAACGAAACACACTCAACGAAGGAAAAAGTTACGCGTTACCGTATCTGGTAATCAAAAGATGACACGTGTGCAATTCTTCTGGATGCTGCTGTCTCATCGAAACTCTCTGTATATATAATCCCATCAACTCTCTTTGCAGTTTCATACACAAAAAAACGAAGTACAGAAGCAGCTACTCAAAACTGAAAACACTCCTTTAATCAAAGCTCTTGTTTTTCACTCTAAATTTATTTTATTTTCTTAGAATCAATCGAAGATGGCGGATGGAAGCACAGCAACATGCATTGATATTCTTTTGGCTATTATCTTGCCTCCTCTGGGTGTCTTTCTCAAATTTGGCTGCAAGGTTCGTAACTAATTCTTCTTCGGTGCGGATGTTTTAAAAATTTTAATAAAATATTGTGAGGATCAAAATTTATTAGATTTTCTTTTTTTAATGTTTTAGTAACCCTTTCATATAATTCTTATTTTAATGGGTGAAATGAAATGATCATGCAGGCTGAGTTCTGGCTCTGTTTGCTTTTGACAATTTTGGGGTATATCCCTGGAATTATTTATGCTATTTATGTCATCACCAAGAATTGATCTCTCTTCTTCATCTGTAAGTGCCTGTACTCTTTAATTTTGCTCAAAGCTTTTGGAAATCTTTTTATAAACCATTTTTTTAATTTATAACAATAAAAAAATTTGGTAATTTGTTTGCGATTTTACTGAACTTCTGATGATATATATTTACTGAATTGGGGGTCATGAGTTTGAACGTATGGCAATCAAAAGGAGTTTGAAAAAGAATCTGAAAATTTTTTTTTTTCCTATTATGTTATGTTATAAATTTATTGACATCCATAATCTATAAAATTTATTGTCTAGAAAACGTGATTCAACACAATTTGACCTGAACAAATAATTTAGGAGTACTTACCGTTTAATATATAAGATATTTTTTTTTTTGGAAGGAAAAAAAAATCTTAATATAAGATATATAGTTAACAGAAAATGGCAATCCGAATCACCGAGGATTTGGATTAAAAGTATGCCTTTTTGAGTCCTCCCAAGACAAAACGACTCGCATTAATTTGTGAAATTTATTTATTGGTTAATTATATTCTAATTTAAAATCTTGTCTCCATTGTGGATCCAGTTATAAAAGCGACTGGAAGTTGATGGGACTTGGGGAACAATGTCTTCCTTCTTACAAACCTTTTGTAATTTTTCTTTTGAATTGTTTTGACAGATGGAGAGATCTGAAGGGCATCATGTATTTATGAGATCTTTTATTGACAACCGCCTGATGGACACTTCTGATTTGATGCTGCTAGTTAGACTCTGATTCATCATCAACTGGGGTTGCGTGTGTGTGTGTGTGTGTGTGTGTGTGTGGGGTGTGTGTTTCCTTTGTTAATCTTTATCTTTTTGTCCTCTTTGATTTGTCCTTTTTTATGAAGTTTAATTCAATATTTTGATGTGAAGTTGAGTATTATTGAGTGTGTAAGTTGTTTTGTGAATCATTACAAGTCCCCACAAAACTAAATTTGTTCTAAATTACTGTGACTGCTGAATTATTACCCATATTCTTTTTTGTATTTTGTAGAAAGAACAAAACTAATTGAGGTGGGCTTAGCTATCTCAATTATTTAACGGCTTTGGTGAAATGGAGCTTTCATGAAATTTAAGAGAAAAAAACAGAAACGGAACTTATCATGCAGCAGACAATAAGCATTTTAATTGTGCTCCTGAAAAAGTCTCACATTATTTTTATTTGATAAAGTAATTTTTATTTTTATTTTTATTTTTATTTTTATTTTTTAGTAATTGGAGATCAAATTTTAAGAAAACTGGGGATTAAAAAATTTACTTAAATGAAGAAAAAGGGGAAATTTTATTTTATCCCATTAATCATTCAACGTGAAGCATAGAATAAGCATAGTGATCAATTTATACACGTGGTGCTTATTTTAGATGCTTGCGTATCATTTCGAGTCTCTGGCGATGACTTCATAGAGAAAGGAAGAATCAAATCTTGAGTACATCCATATCCGTTATGAACAAGGACTTGCATTAAATATCTTAAAACTGACCTCTGGGTGGTGCCCACATTCAAATGTTGACGTGAACGTTACGGTTGAGAGACGTGTTAAATCATATAATATGAATGAAAGGGAAATTTGCCAAGTTTAGATGATATCCCCGTTCAAATATCTTATGCATGGGTTTGGACTCGATTCCCCTTCCAATTAAATTAGGTTAGGATATATTTTTCGCTGTTAATATATAAAGCATAAATATTATAAAGGCAGAAATTTAGATTGTATCATATTAGTTTTATCATGAGAAATCGCTATATATTTTTAACTAAAAATATCAATAGGATTTTAATCGTAATATCGCCGTGCATAAACAAAAAAAAAAAAAAATCATAATAAACTCATCAAAATTATGTTACCATTTCAGGAATGCACTCCGAACTCGAAGTGCCATTTGTAGTCCATAATTTAAAATTTGTGTTAATCAACAGAAATTTAGGTGTGTAGTGAAGAGCTATATATTTTATTGGAAATTAATGAGGTTTCGGCTTCGGGTGATGTATTTAGTTTCAGCATCTAATTTCTTCGAAGCACTTTAACAGCTTGCCAGCACAAATTTGAAGACTTTTTCGGTAAATTAAGCTGTATGAAGAACGAGCAAGTGGAAGAAAAATATTGTTCCCTTACAATCAAGTAACCAAACCCGATAAGATACCTAGGCCAACCATTGCTCAAAGTCAAGGAGGCTTCCGTGGAATATTATAGACTCACCTGTTGTCTATATAGAAGATGAAAAAACAGCGGACAGACATTATAAATATGTGAATAATTGAATACAAACATTATAAACTATATAAAACCGCGGACAACTAATTGGATAATTGAATAAAATCACCCCCCCCCCCCCCCCCCCCCCAAGTATTTGCCATCCCACATGCGCATAATAATATCAATTTTGTGTGGAATAATGATATAGTAAATTTAAGAATAAAATTTGAGAAGAATGAACAGAGAGCTAAAGAGGGAAAGAAGTTTTTCTGTAGTTCTTATTCTCCTTCATTTATTTCAAAACAGACTATTTATAATAGTCTTACAACTGGAAAATAAACAAATAATGCAACAGAAAAAGAATCATAACCAAATCACTTGGGATCATAACGAAATACTCAAAACAGAATGCTAAAGACTAGCTCCACTATCTTATTAACAAAATAGATAATCAAGTCTTATCAAGCACACGTATCATTCCTCCCCCCTTAGAGGATCCTTGTCCACAAGGATAAAATCTGGGTAAGACTTGAAAAAATGCCACTCATTCTCCCAAGTTGCGTCCTCCTTGGGAGCTCCACTCCATCGAACCAAAATTTCAGATTTTGGACGATACTTGCCCTTTTGAATGACTCGGCGGTCAAGTATTGCTTCAGGTTGAGGAAGAATAATAGAGTTATCTGATACAGGAGGAAGCTGATTTGAAACGGAGGTGTGAATAGGTCGTAAATGCTTCCGAAGCATGCTAACATGAAACACGTTATGGATTTGTGAGCTTAAGGGAAGAGCCAACCGATATGCTACTGTTCCTACCTTCCCAATTATCTGATATGGCCCAAAAAACCGAGGAGCTAGCTTCATAGAAGCACGAAACGCGACCGACGTTTGTCGATATGGCCGAAGCTTGAGATACACATAGTCACCAATGTCGAAGGAAACCTCCCGTCGTTTTAAATCGGCCTGGCTTTTCATTCTCTGTCTTGCCATAGAGAGGTTGTGGTGGAGCTCTCGCAAAATGGAGTCACGATCTCGAAGGTACTTATCTACTGCTTGAACACGAGAAGTGCCAGGAACATAAGTAAGCAATTGAGGTGGAGGAATACCGTAAACAGCTTCAAATGGGGTCATTTTGGTTGCAGAATGGACGGATGTATTATAGCTGAATTCAGCCCATGGAATCCATTCAGCCCATTTTCGTGGTTGGTCTCCAGCAAAACATCGTAAGTATTGCTCCAAAGTACGGTTTACTACCTCAGTTTGGCCGTCCGACTGAGGATGGTAACTAGAACTCATACTAAGTTTAGTTCCTTGTAATTGAAATAAGGCTTGCCAAAATGAACTTACAAATACTTTATCTCGATCAGTTACAATGGCTGTTGGAATGCCATGGAGGCGAACCACATTGGCAACAAATGCTTTAGCAATTGTGACTGCCGTATAAGGATGCTTGAGAGCCACAAAATGAGCATACTTGGATAAGCGATCAACAATTACCATAATGACAGTATAACCATTTGACGGCGGAAGTCCCTCAATAAAATCCATTGATACTTCAGTCCATATCTGGCTAGGAATGGGTAGCGGTTGCAGTAAGCCGGTTGGACGCATAGAATCAGATTTGTATCTCTGGCAGATGTTACATTGTTGTATGAATTCTTTCACCGTTTTACGTAAGTTTGGCCACCAAAAGCTAAGCTTGACTCGAGATAATGTCTTATGGAACCCAAAATGCCCACCAACTGGCGATAAGTGACAATCAGCCATGACTTGTGGTATTAAAGTAGAAGTGGGATTCAAATAAATTCTACCCTTTTTAAACCATACGCCATCTCGTTGTGTCAATTGTTGTAATAAACGAGAATGATTCAGCTTCTGATAAAAAGAGTCCTGTTGTACCTCCTTTTGCAATATTTGCCACCAATCTGCCTGTGGTCCTGAAATCGACATGAACTGAAATTCAACAACACGAGAGAGTAAGTCAGCAGCTTGATTTTCAGGTCCACGTTTATACTCAATTTTGTAGTCATAACCAAGAAGCTTTGGAAGCCATCGAGCCTGTGTAGGAGTGGTAATTCGCTGCTCAAGTAAATACTTGAGGCTTTTTTGATCGGAGCGAACAATAAATGGTTTACCGAGGAGATATGGGCGCCACTTCTGAATTGATTTGACAAGAGCCAACATTTCTTTCTCATAGGTAGATAGTAATAATGTTGTCCCCTTTAAAGCTTCACTATAGTATGCTATTGGTCGGTTATTCTGAGAGAGTACTGCTCCAATTCCAATTCCACTAGCATCACATTCAATTACGAATGGTTGAGAAAAATCTGGAAGGGCTAGAACTGGTGGAGACGTTAGTGCTGCTTTTAGCTCGGTAAAAGCTAACTCGGCTGCCTTGTTCCACTGGAATCCTTCCTTTGATAACAACTGATATAATGGGGCTGCTATACATCCGAAGTGGCGAATAAATTTTCGCTAATAACCTGCTAGGCTGAGGAACCCCCGTACACCTCTAATAGTAGTGGGCATTGGCCACTCAAGAATAGCTTGTATTTTAGAGGAATTTACGGCTACTCCCTGTTTCGAAATGATGTGACCCAAATAATCCGCCTGCGAAACACCAAACTTGCATTTTGTTTCCTTAACAAATAGTTTGTTAGTTTGTAAAGTAGAGAGAACAATTTGGAGGTGTGCAAGGTGATCATTCCATGTCTTTGAGTACACGAGGATGTCATCAAAGAAGACCAAGATGAACTTCCTTAGATAAGGGCGGAAGATGTTGTTCATGAGGCATTGAAAGGTGGATGGTGCGTTGGTCAAGCCAAATGGCATTACGAGAAATTCGTAGTGCCCTTCGTGTGTTCTAAAGGCTGTTTTTGGTATATCTGCTTTGTGTACTCGAATTTGGTGATACCCAGCTCTTAAATCTAACTTGGAAAAGAATTTAGCTCCATGAAGCTCGTCTAGAAGTTCATCAATTACAGGAATTGGGTATTTATCTTTGATTGTGATGCTATTCAATGCACGGTAGTCCACACAGAATCTCCAATCACCATCTGCCTTTTTGACTAAGAGGACTGGTGATGAAAATGGGCTTCTACTCGGTCTTACCAGCCCTGATTGTAAAAGTTCTCTCACTATCTTCTCTATTTGTGTTTTCTGGTAGTAAAGGTAACGGTAGGGTCTTACATTAACAGGGTGTATATTTGGTTGTAGTGGGATGCAGTGATCATGTGGTCTCTTTGGTGGTAGGCTGGTAGGTGGATTGAAAACGTTGGAGAATTCAGTTAAAATCTGAATTATGTCACTTGGATAAAGATTCGGCTGGAAATTATCGAAAGAGAGAGAGATTTGGAATAAGAACCCACTACCTTGAATAGAGTTGAATTCTTTATCAGATAAGGCCGTTAAAGGGGTGTGTTTAAGACCTTGGAATGTGTAGGTCTCTTTTCCAACTTTGTAGGTCATTGTCAACTGCTTGTAATCCATCTCTATTGGTCCAATAGTCTCTAGCCATTGTACGCCTAAAATCAAATGATAGGCTGCCACAGGAAGCACAAAAAAATCTGCAGTAATTGATTTACCTTGAATAGAGATCGTGAGTGCTTGGCGTAGGCCTTTGCATTCGATTTGTTCTTGGTTAGCAATCGTCACTTGGAACCTTTTATTCTGAAGAACAGGTAGTCCATATTTAGTGACTATAGCTTGATCAATGAAATTGTGTGTGCTGCCTCCATCTATGAGCACCGTTACCAGTTTGTTCTTCAGTTTTCCCATCACACGGAATGTTTGCGGATGACTAGCTCCACAAATGGCGTAGGCAGAAACTTCTGGCATGACTTCAGGGTCTTCAGATTCGGGTTCGACAGGTTCCTTATCAAGGCTTATTTGATTCGAATCTTCTATCATGAATAATTGCGGCCTTTAGCAGCGGTGGTCAGGAATGAATTTTTCATCGTAATAATAACAAAGTCCATTGGCCCGTCGTTCACGTGCCTCTTGATTTGTGATGCATCGAAACGGAATTGTTGAAATGCTGGTATTTTGGTTCACTTTAGAAGTTGGCAGAGGGCCTAATACGCCACTAGAATTATATGGTATAATTCTTTGTGCCCCTGTAGTGGTGGATGGACGAAAGGAAGTGCTTGTCTTCTTTTGTAAGTTATTTCGTTCCTCAATTAATCGAGCAACACCAATAGCATCTGTTAACGTCCGCGGCTGCTTGATTTTGACATCCAGACGAATTTCATCTTTGAGACCTGCAATAAAACAACCCACCAAAAAATTTTCAGGTAATCCGTCAATACAGTAGGACAATTTTTCAAAAGCCTCTTGGTAAGCCTCTAGAGTTGAGCTTTGTTTTAATCGTGTGAGAGCTTCCGAGGGATCTTCATAGTCTGTTGGGCCAAACCTTTGAAGCATGGCTTTTGTGAATTCCTGCCAAGATAATGGTCCCTTAAATTTTGTTAACCACCGATGCCACTGCAAGGTAATTCCTTCAAGATGGAAAGAGGCAAGTTGTTTAATGCTTTTAAATTCAAAGTATTGCTCTGCCTTATAAATCCAGCCGCTTGGGTCTTCTCCGTTAAATTGTGGGAAGTGAAGTTTGAGGTGGTAATGTTGGTCATTTGGTGTGTGCGGTGGATTAGTGATTGTGGTATGGGAGGTGTCTCCGGGAAAAAAGGGTTGATTTCGGGCTGGATGATTGGTTGAGGTCGAGAGACTCGCAGAGCTTGTAACTCAGTCAACACCTTGTGCAAGGAATCATTGATCTGATCAAAATTGGATTCATGTCGGGGTAAGGCTTCATTGACATCATTGCGAAATTCGGCATTAGATTTACCTCGAGTGTCCATTGACAAATCGGCTCTGATACCAAAATGATATAGTAAATTTAAGAATAAAATTTGAGAAGAATGAGCAGAGAGCTAAAGAGGGAAAGAAGTTTTTTCTGTAGTTCTTGTTCTCCTTCATTTATTTCAAAACAGACTATTTATAATAGTCTTACAACTGGAAAATAAACAAATAATGCAACAGAAAAAGAATCATAATCAAATCACTTGGGATCATAACGAAATACTCAAAACAAAATGTTAAAGACTAGCTCCACTATCTTATTGACAAAATAGATAATCAAGTCTTATCAAGCACACGTATCAAATAAGTTAAAATTCAAACAAATATGATGACATGTAATAGGTAGGAAATATATGATTATCAAGTATTTTTTAATGGAAATAAATACATAACAAGGACCTTTCGGGTCATTTTTAAAAAATATAAAAACTAATTGGATAATTGACTCAAATTGTAGTAGCTAAATGAGTATTTACTTTTATTTTCTATATACCTTTTATCTAAATGTCAATTATGTTTGAATTTTAAGGTATATCAAATAAAAATATTATTCTACTCTAGAAAAATAAAATCCAATAACTATAGAAGTAAAACTACGCGGAAGGGTATATTTTAATCATATGTACTTGCTGGTTTAGGGCCATCTCAATAAAGATTTCTTCGGTTCATCTTGAAGACGACTCTAGATAGGGATGAACTCATGCAAGGCCTGAAAAAGAAGAAAATTGCCATTAGATATGTCATCGGCAATGGATAGCCCAACGACACGAAGAAGAGTTGAAAGGGTGAAAGAAGAATCACCCCTCCATAATGAGTTGGACTTAACCTTTATAGTGGAGTGCCTCTTGAGAAAATCTTTGGACATTTTAGACATACAGGTAGGGATGGCAAATTTTGGGTTCGAGCAAGGGTTTGACCGTTTCGGTTATAGACTCGGATGTCAATTTGGTATACCGAACCCGGATATAAACCCACATAATTTTACTGCGGGTCTGGATTGGGTTTAACCTAGTAAAATTCAGAGTTTTGGATCGCGGGTTTCAAACCCGGTTACCTATATGAATCTTTTCTTTTCAGTTCTCTTAACAGGGGGAAAAAAAAAAAATACAACCGCATAACAATTTCACCAAAAAAGTAAAAGCAGTGGAATGTGAACCAATGCAACTACAATCTAACCACTACAACAGATAAGCAATCAAAATAACACAAACTAAAAAAATTAGAATCACGAATCATCTCCCTCATCACCCATTTCACCCTCACCAAACTCAGCACCAACCTCCTCGTAATCCTTCTCCAAAGGCGCAAGATCCTCACGGGCTTCAAAGGACTCACCTTTCTTTATGCCCTCTTCGCAGTACATGAAATCAAGTTTGTGGTCAATGCGAGAGAACATGTTAGCAATAGGATTTGAGTTCGATATCACGCACACAACCCTCTGTACCTTCAGATCACTGCCTTGAACAACAGTTGGCGGCGATGGTAGCAAAGCGGTGAGACGACAATGACGAAAAGGGCAATAGGTGGCGGCTGTGTTGAATTGATTAAGAAGAGAGGAAAATGGCCGGCGACTGTCTTAGAGAGGAAGTTGTAAAGGGTAAACTAGTTTGTTCCTCTTCTTTTTTTAATTCTTTTGACTTTTAGTTTTTGTATTTATATTAAAAAAATTAATGAATATAATATTAACAATAAAGATATCTGGGTCTGGGTTTTGGACGGGTTGACTCATTCTGGATCCGGACCTGATTACGTGCGGGTTTACCATATTGCTTCTAAATTTTGAATTTTTTTTTTTTTGGGTATCTGGAACGAGTTAACCCAGTCCGAATTATTCGGGTTTGTGCGGGTCCAGGTTATTCTGCTATCCCTATATATAAGGGAACATGATTGGTCTTTTCAGTCCTCAAGTAGGGGCTTTCAAATAACATCAGGGTCATGCCTGACAAATGGCATGCCATCATGTAATTGTCCTTTTGAGTTGTCTGACAAGCGCACTAGGGCTTGCTAGGGTGGTTCCATTCGTACAACTCCTTGCAAATGGCTATTTTCAAGGCTCTTCAAGTGGAGCTTAACCAAGAACAACATGTCTAAATATTTTTGGACACCCTGTGTCATGCTACAAATTCAAAAAGGATCAACGGGTGATCTTTCTATGGCTTAATATCTCAAAAGTGTAGAAGACATTAACAATGAGACAACTTACACGATTATAAAGTTGTTAAACTCAGAGTTCAACAATATTACTTCCAAAAGCAATGATGATGATGATGATGATGATGATGATGATGATGATGATTATTGTTGTTGCACTTAATAAGTCAAAAGGTCTTATATCCTAAAGACACATGTCAAGAATCTTTTAAGACTATTGAAACCAAGAAACAGAAATAGCTTTACCAAATTCATTATGCATTAGATCCATTAATCAATACAAACTATAGTGAGTATATGTCTTAGTAAGCAAACTAGTTTTTTATATAGGAAAATAAATGCATAATATACATAATGCATACACGTGTAAGGGCATGAGTACAAAAAGGTTTCATAGATGTTGAAAATTAAGGACTCAGCAATGATCTATGCCCTTGTAATAAGCCCAACACCATTTTTATGGCCCAACTCTAATACATTTGTTAAGCCCAAGCCTAACTCATGGAATGTTCCCTGACTAATCAATATCTCCGTAAATCTAGAATTATTTTTAGTAGCAAACTATCATAACTGGCGGTATGGTAGTTGTAAAATATTGTTATTTTTAAGAGATAGGTGGTAGGTCCAAGACTAATATTCGGAACTCTATTATACTGAAGCCTAACGTTAGAATTTGCTTGAGAGGGAAGAGTCAAAAATCACTAAATTGTTTGGTGTATTTTGTAAAAAGTTGCGTAAAAAATCATTGAGTTCTGCAATTCTAATTGACGATAATGAGAAAAATAAGTGGTGATGTTTCAAAGGTGAGAGAGAGAAAGGAAATAAAATAAAAAGTTTTTTTCTTAATTTTTCATAAAGATAAAAAAAAAAAAAAAATATATATATATATATATATATATATATATATATATATATAAATATAAAATGATGACTGATGACTGATGAGATAAACTAAGAGAATCAAATATCACCGCTCTTCTTGCTCTGTTCATTAGTGGGTTTAAGTTGGGCTTTGGTCGCCTTTAAATGTTGGGCTTTGGTCGCCTTTAAATGTTGGGCTTTGGTTGCCTTTAAATGTTCGCCTTTAAGTTGGGTTTTGGTCGCCGTTAGTGGGTTTAATGTGGTGGGATTACGTTAGGTTACCATAAAAGAATACCAATCCGATCTACAGAGGCAAAAGTGTGATTGAGATAAGAATCTTGAGCCCACCAATTGAATAGTTAAAAAATCAATTTCAAAGGACACCTGGGATGAGAAAAGTAAAGCCTAACAGCACCGATGTTTAACCGAGGTCAAATCCCGAAGCTTTAGAAAACGATGTCGTTTTGAGAATTAATGTTTTAATTAAAAAGAATGCTATTTACACGCATTGAGATGAACTTTTGCTTTCTCTTTTCATTTTCATTTTCTCTTTCTTCCGAACTACAGACTCCCTTCACTGTTTCTTCAACTAGCAAAAGGAGCAATTTATGAAAAAAAACGTAACAAGGTAAAGTTCAAACTTTCAATTACACATATATAATCTTCAAATTTCATATATATACGTAAAAACACTTGCACATTTATAATCTTCAAATTTCGTCACCCTCTTCTTCATCACTTCATGACATTACACTTCGTTGTTCAAAACAAGTGTCAAAAGAAAACAATTCAAGAAGAAAATCACTTGCAGCAACTACGAGAAATATAAATAAGCAACAGTCTCTTAGTTTGCTTCTCATGCCAGAAAAACCACAGCTGGAAGCTTATGCAAAGCTTTCAGCTTAGTAACTTACAACGAAAACAAAAAAACAGAGAATTCGAAATATCTCAGCTCACAAGCAAATTAAAAATCAACTTTCACAACCAGATAACCTCCTTGAATCTTAAAGAGCTCGATCTCTGCTCAAACACATTGGTTGTAGCTGCCGTGTGATGGCTGTCGGAGTCATGCTCTGTGTGGAGTTGTGATTGTGAATTGTGGATTGTGAATGGCAATTTTAGTCGCGGATTGTGGATTGCGAACGGCAGTGGCTGGAGCTCGATTGACCAAGGGAAGGAAAGGGGAAATATTTGGCTGTGGCTAGAGCTCCATTGACGAAGGAAATGGGAAATATTAGTGCTGTAAAATGGCTTTGTTTTTCACTTAAGCAAAATGGTGCGTTTGATTTGCAGTGTTTTGACTCGAGATTTGACCCTGGGCAACTATCATTTTTTAGAGTCAAAATATTTATTCTAATATATCACGGCATGGGATAAGAAAATCAAATATGATATAATTGAATAATATATTTTCATATTTACGGATTAATTTTCTTGTTATATTTATTGATGTTATTATTGCGTAACCTCTTATTTAAAAAATATATAGGCAGGTTGAATATTAAAGAAATTAACGGAAGGTTTTTTGTGCACATACACTTTTGTTAAGTTTAAAATCATTAATTAAATGTTCGACCAACCTTAACTAGTGGATGTATTTTACAACACGGCGATTATAGTTTATAAAAGTAGTTGATACGCTAATATTGTCTGCTTTGGTTGATTTTTCTTCATGCCTTAGATTCAAGATTCAATTTCAGACCAGCAGAATAAACATAATTAGCCTTAATAAGCCTCTGGCTGTAGCCGAGCAAACCTACCTCATGGTGATCAAATCATCTCTTACATTAGAATTTAAACTTTAAACAATAGGAAAATAATAAGTTACAATAATTGTCTCTTATATCCACACACAGCTATAATATATGAGTTCCACTATAATACTGTAGTTATGTATAGAAGTAAGTTACAATTAATGTAATTTACAGATTTCTAAAATAATATTCTCATTCTATGTATCATTCTCTAATGATGTAATCAAATATTTGGAAGTATTCCACTGATATACTCTAAAATTTCTCTTATCTAAGATTAAAAAATTTATTAATTGATCGAATTTGTTCATGTGGAACAATCAAATATTAGGTATCATCCCTCCTACCATTGGAGAACTCTGTTTTTTTTTTTTTTAACGTTCTAGTAAAAAATAGAGTGGTAGATAAAACTTAAATTAATTTTTTATGAAATATTAATTTATATCATAATTTTTGACAAAATAAATTTTTTGGTAAATATTTTTAATATGTTTAATTAGTTTATAATTTTCTACATTTTGCAATCTCAAGTAGGTAAGAGTTGCTTTAAAGCAACTTACAAAACAAATTCACTAGATTATTTCTTTTCTTCTTTTTGGCAAAAATATCACTGACTACCTGATGTCTTGAACTTTATAAAAAATAAAAAATAAAACTTTTTTCTTTTGCAACTATCCAGCTGAAGTTTATTAGTTGTATCATTTTTCTACTTTTTCATTAACACTATTAGAGGGTTTAATAGAATATCGACAAAATAACAATTCTGCTCCTAAAAGTAAAAAGACTATTTAATCCTAACTAAATGATTAAAAAAGGAAAATTTTCATTTTGTAGCAATTAGGACCAATAACAAATCATTATTAATGACTACAAAATTTAATCATATAAACTAATCAAACATGCTAATTTAAAGACACAAAGTCACCAAAATAAGCACTGTAACTAATTAATAGTCATTTACAACATAATCAAGAACCTTTGCTCATATAATTCATCCTAAATAACATATCTTCAACAAAAATAAATCACCATGTGTACAGTCATAGGTATCTAAAAGACATTCAAACTAAGCATGAAACTAGTAATGGAAAATTTTGAACATTATAGTTTGTTCTCATTAACCAGTTAGGGGAAACTTATAGCTTACAATTTGTTCCATAAATTTAAACTAGTAATACATTCTAAAAGTTTGAAAATAATAATCGATAAATAGTTTTTTTTTTTTTTTACATTCAGATGTAAAATAGTCATTTTTTTAATATTCTAATAAATCCTCTAACAATATTAGTGAAAAAGTGGAGAAGTGATACATTTTGTAAACTTCATGTAGAAGACTACAAAACAAAAAAAATTTTATTGTATTTTTTATAAAATGTATAACGTTAAATGGTCAGTAGATATTCGCTCCTTTCTTTCCTTTTCCTTTTTTTTTTTTTTGTCAATACAAATTCACTAGATTTCTAATAACATATTTAGAGTTGATATATAACTTTATTATTTAACCAAAAAGAAATTTATATGCGATTCTAGCATATACCATACATTATAAATAATAGCCCTAATAATTAATAATCAAAATTACTATCAATCATCGTTTATCACTATAAAAAAATTTTTATCTAGAAGCTAGCTCGTATAACTTAAATCATGCATTATAAATCAAAGCCCTAAAACAATTCGCTAGATATTTAATATATATTTAAGGATTGTAATTTTATCTTCAAAGTGTCAATTACCGAGTTTTAGACAACGTATTTATGTCTCTTATACATAGTTGGTGTATACCCAAACAATTATGTAATTATAAAATTTACTAAATACTTGATCACCTTTTAATCTAGTTTATAATTTCATCGGCACAACAAAAATAAATTATTTCATAACTCACAACAATCTCAAGCTGGATCTCAGGCAAATTGTGTTGAACGTTATATCAAAATGATGATGTCATGTCGCATGTCACATGCTCTTTATATAAATCTATCCTTCTTATTCTTGATTTATTGTTTTAATGAAAGAAATGAAAGAAATGAAAGAAATCAGATTGTATAATCAATTTATATTTATGAAAATCTCCTAATATGGAATATAAAATATCAAAATCATGTTTAATTTCTTTTATAAGACAATTATTAAATATTAATGTTACATGAATTTTATCAATATTTTCCGACAACATAATCTACATATTTTGGAAATTTTATAGTAGAAGCATGGATATAAATTTGATGAAGTATACATAAAAATTCAGATTTCTAATCAAAATTCAAATGCGAGATCATCAATTTCTAACCCAACTTTTCAAATATATTATTAGTTAATAATATGTGACTAAAATACATGAAATATTTTGAACCAAATTTTAGAATCTAAATAAGGACTTTTTGTTGGCCTAACAAAACAAAATATGATCATTTTTTATTATTAAGTAAATCTTGTTTGTAAAAACATGATTGTTTGATTTTACTGCAACTAGAAGTGACAAATCAAGATCTTTCTGTCTCCATAATTGCATTTGAAAGCACAAAAATTTTTATTTCCAAAAACAGCAAAAATATAAAATAATTCTTCCGGGGGTGAGTCAGGTATAGAAAGCTATCTCTATATGCAATCAATCAATGGCTATGATTCAAATTTAGATACTATTGTCTATAAGATAAGAGGTTGTCGAATATGAAAGAAACAAAATAAACTCCTAACAAACTCACCAAATTAAATTGTCTCAATTACATTTCCACCTTGATCCCATTGTCTCAGATTTCATCATATCCACTGTTATAAATGCTGTAATGATTTAGGCACCCGTCTTGAGAAATTAAATATTCTATAAAATGCCTCTTTAAATAAGACATAAACCCTGCCATATCAAATTTTATTTGTGCTTATTATATTGATTTTAGCCAAATAGAAGTTACAAGAGCGCCCCATTTAATAGCTTTTCCATTAATTGTCATAAATATGTACAACAAGGATTTGCAACTCTATATCATACGACAATAATTATGGTATCTCTTAAACTCTATATATAGCATAAGCTGTATAGGGTAAGAGAAAACACAGAAAAGGCTTCAATATTCCTATTTGTAGCCATGACAAGAAAGAAGGTGAAACTTGCCTACATTTCCAATGATTCAGCAAGAAAAGCAACCTTCAAGAAAAGAAAGAAAGGTCTATTGAAGAAGGTGAGTGAACTTAGCACCTTATGTGGGATCGATGCATGTGCTATCATTTTTAGTCCCTATGATTCTCAGCCTGAAGTGTGGCCTTCCCCATTGGGAGTCCAACGTGTGCTTTCGCAATTCAAGAAGATGCCTGAGATGGAACAAAGCAAGAAGATGGTGAACCAAGATAGTTTCTTGAGACAAAGGATTGCAAAAGCCAATGAACATCTCAAGAAACAGCGAAAAGACAACCGCGAAAAGGAGATAACACAAGTCATGTTCCAAAGCCTCACTGGTAAGGCCTTGCTCAATCTTAACATGATGGATTTGAATGATCTCGGCTGGTTGATCGAGCAAAACTTGAAGGAGATTTGTAAGAGGATGGAAACCCTAAGCAAGGGTACTTCAACTCAGAACACATCAAATTATGGGGTGGTGAAAAATAATGGGGAGGCCTCTCAACAAGTGGACAAATCTTCAGGGTTTGATCATATGAGCATGGAAGCTATGCAGAAACAGCAATGGTTTCTAGACTTGATGAATCCACAAGAGCATATGGGGTTTGGTGGTGAAGAAATTATGTATCCATTTGCGGAAAGCAGCCACAGCACTCTTTGGTCTAATCCTTTTTACCCTTGACAAATAATTTAATTTGATGATTGTTTGCTGAATGCATGTGTTCTGTATTAGATAGTCTATTAAGATAATATTTTCTAGCTTCTACATTTCTTGAAATTATTGTATTTAAATAAGTTAATTTTATGTACTTTCTCACACAGATGTTATGATAATTGTGATCATTCCAGTTATTATTGATTCTCTTCTTTTCTAATGTTCGGCCATTGAACATGGTGAATGGGATTACCTTTGCGAGATAGTGTGATTGGCAACTTGCAATTTTGCCGAAAATCAATTTTCTTTGATATTCATACACGTACTTTATTAAATTTATCATCTTAATGTGTTAGGATAGGGGGAATTAAATAAAGATTTTTTTTTTATTTCACTAACATCCACAAATAATTATTTTATACTCTTTTCATGCTGGTTTTCTTTACATCATCGTCAATATATAATCACACACTCTTATATAAATTTTTTTGTTACAAACTAACGTAACATGATTTAATTAGTTAGATTATATATTTTTTTATCTTACGTCATTTATTTTAATTATTTTATATTTTTATTTAACTAATGAGTTAATATCACATCAGTTTATACAAGAGTTTGTGACTGTATCATCTCTCTCTCTCTCTTTATATATACATATATATATATATATATGTATGTATGTATGTATGTATGTATGTATGTATGTATGTATGTATGTACGTATGTATGTATGTACGTACGTATGCAAAATAATGTCAGTTAATGAAAACTTGCAAAATAAATGGATGATGATAAAAGACTAATAAGAGTAACTAAATAGAAGAAATCACTGTTTTAGAAGTGAAGAAATCAAATCTTAAATGTGTATTAATTGTAAAAATATATTTACTTATTTTAAATGTCAGCCAAATCGTTTATTGCTTAAATGAACTTGGCGAAATTGAGTGTTTTACAGATCACTTTTATATATATATACCAAATTCCTTTTTTTTCATTAAAAGTATGTAAATGGACTTGGCGAAATAGAGTGTTTTACAGATCACTTATGATAATAAAAAAAAAATTCAATTTAATACATACTCTAAAGAAGCAGCAAATTGTGCCACCAACTCAAGGAAAAATAAATAAATATACATAACCTGCTGATGTATATTACTCTATAAATTTTAAGGTAAACTGGTTGCCGTTTTGCTGAGCGTAAATGCCAAAAGGAAAAGGAATTTATTCCATTTCATGGATCCTTTAATCTGTCTCCGTACGCAAATGATGCCAAAATACAAATTCGGCAGCGCAGAAATTTCTGTACGGCTGAGGCCGCCCATTTGATGTTATGATTCAAGGAGATGAGATCGTTAATTGATTAAAAAAAAAAAAAAAAGAATACAAGATCGAAGTCAGGTATCACTCATGGGAATTATTACTGGATTGCGTTTGTTTGACAGTGCGAAAAAGAAAAATAATGACTGATTAAGTTTAAGAAATTTTAATTTAATTCCATGCGCCCACTTTTTTATCCCGCCCCTGCACTATCGAGCTTCGATATGATGATAAAGACAAAAATATTATCCCATCTTCACCCACAGGATAACCTTTATAAGTTTAAAACAACATCAAACAGATTTTATAATATAAAAAAATATTATAACTTGAATTTAGATATTTATTTTTTATTTTTTATTAACTAATAATTTGAATGTTAAGTACTAACGTTTATATTTAATTAGACATAAACGTAATATATATTGTGGAAATGCATATAAAAGTTAGATTTATATATATATATATATATATATATATATATATATATATATGTTGCAATAAAAATAAAATAAATGTTATCAACATATTAACTTAATGAAAATACGAAATAATTGTATATTGCACTATCTAATTCAATCATATATCAAAAGCTAATTTATTTTTTTAAAGTTCTTATACGAACTTTACGTTCTTGAGTCTTGAGGTATAGTTGGCGGCATTAACTCTTGTGGGAGAGATCAAAGAATTTAACAAGGAGATTAAATGGTTTGTTTAGTTATGTTATGTGAAATAAAAGATGAAGAGAAAAGTTTTCAGTTTTGGAACTTGAGGTAGAATTGCGATTCTTTGATGGGAGAGAAAAATATTAGATAATTTACTTTTTAAAAAATAAATATTAAGGACTATAAAGTAAAAGGCGTATTAATGTGTTTCCAAAGTAAAGAGTTGCCGATTATTAATATTTTTTCCAATTTTTTTCTTTCGAACTCAATATTTTAAAAATCTTAATAGTATTAAAAAAATTCCAAAATTTTGGGATGCAGGGCATAAGAGAAATATGCCACTGTATGTAATTATCACGGGCATTTGCAATCTTAGAAGTACTAATTTGGCAGGGTTAATTTTTTTAAAAAAAAAAAATTTGTTGAAGGTAGAAAAATCAATAGGCAGATAACTATCACGGCACATGATAATTAATGCAAAATAGAAATGAAAAACTGCAAAGATTTCCAAAGATCGAGACTTCGGATTTGTGAACCACCAGTAGCGAAACAAGGATTTTGATTTCACGGGGCCAGCATGGAAAAATTATAACAAAATTGAAGATACCATCACTTGAAAAAAGAGGGAGCCCAACATATTACATCGCACATCCAGAGCCGCATTCAAAAGAATGGGAATTTCGACATCTTCAAAACTTCTCCTAAAATGATTTTTCTTAATATACCTCATTAAAATATTTACAAATTATATGATCTCTTATAATAATTCTTTTAATACTGAAAATAATTTTAATTTACTGGAGTTTCTACTCAGTTTTCCTAATTGCTTTATAACGAGATTTACAGCATTAACCCTAATTGAATATATGTAAAATTTATAGGTGTAATTTTTTTAAGCAAAATCATAATCGCTTAACTAGTAATTAATATTAATCTAGTATTTTGGTGCACAGTGGGTTGATTTGAACTATGAGTATAGTCTATATAAGCGTGTTTTTGAAGAAGTTAAAGATATCTTTTGATTCCAAAGTTGAAAGCTTGAGTCACTGTTTCATTTAAAGCCAACAATAAGAAATCCTCAACCTTTAGAATATATAAGACTACTAGTTAACAGAGTTTTGAAATCTATTAAAGTAAAAGTCTAAGACTTCAAGGCATGATATATAGTGAATTATTAAGACCTTTAGTAAGTCTTCAAGCCAATTATTGCTCTTATTCATGTAAACATGTTACAATTTTCCCAAAAATTCTCAACAACTAAGAGGGAAGAAAAAATGGATGTTAACTATAATGTTGAGATAAAAAATCTTTAGTGAAAATCATCACTTATAACCTAAGAATATCATATTGAATTACTAAGAATTAATAATAAAATCATGTGGAAGTGTACCTGAATTTACGATGCTGAATAGTTTTTAAGGATTATATGGTTAGCCTTTTAAATGTTCACGTTTTCCTAGAGAGTTCTTTAATTCTCTTTGTACTCTCTCTCTGGTAATGGGATATAAGAAAGAACATAAAGATACATGTGATTTACGGATTGTAATTATTTATATAGATAATATTTTCCTGTTATCACTAGATATTTCTAATTTTACGTATCACAGAATTAAAATACTATTAGATTTCTACACATTAAAGGCGCATATCCTATTAGATACATTAAAGCCCATATTGTCGAAAACCTTAATAGATCATTTTAATTGGGCTCAACCTTGTATGATAGTTTATAACATATAATTATTCATGTATAAGCTCAATATTGAATTAAAGATCCAACAACAGTGGATTAAAAAATCCAATAATCTCATACTTGAGCTATACATGTAACCTTATAATTATATTTTATAAAAATAACCATATCAGCTCAATCTTATTGTCATTGCCAAAATATATCTGTATTCAATCCGATCTATCAATCATATTAACATAGCATAAAAATAGCCTTCATTACATCTATCATAACTCGACCTATTAATGATCATTATGTTAATATGACTGAATGTTATATATCATGATATGGATGTCTAGTATGAAAATTTCATGCAAGGTAATCTTAACATACCTATTTTCAACTGTTTCACCTTAAACCTTAGTGAGATCAAACTATATTAAAAGATCAGAGTGTGAATAAACAAAAAAACTTTATTTCTACAAAAAATAACTCGAAATATTCATAAACCAAAATAACTGAAAATATCTACATTATAAGAGCATTTAAAATCACAAACTTTCATTAAAACTAAATATCTTTAAATGACATGACACCTGTATGAACAGTGTGCTTATGAAACAACTTAGGTGGCAATCCCTTAGTAAACGGATCCGCGATCATGAACTCTATACCAATGTACTATATAGACAATTGTCCACTTTGAGCTCTTTTTTTAACAACTAAAAACTTGATGTCTATATATTTCGATTTCATCAAGCTTCTATAGTTGTTGGAATATAGCACTGCTGACTTATTATCATAAAATAACTTGAGTAGGTTATCAACAATATCTATTATATATAGCCCACTGATAAAATTCTATAGCCATATTCCATGATTGGATATCTCATAATAAGTTATGAACTCTGCTGCTATCGTAGAAGATGATATAAGAGACTGTTTAGCATTCTTTCAAGAGACAACACTTTTAGTTAGTAGATAAATGTAACCCAAAGTGAATTTCATACTATTTTAGTATCCAGCAAAATTGGAGTCAGTATACTCAATAATCTCAAGCTTGTACAACCTCTAATATGTGGGCATGTAATCTTTGCTCTCTATAGGTACTGTAAAACTCGTTTGGCTGCTTTCTAATAGTCTACTCTTGAATTACTTAAGCATCCTGATTTCGTTCTCTCACTATCAACGGACAAGGCTAAAGCTATTATATCTATTTCTTTTTGTAGATAATTTTCATGACTAAAAAAAATAAAAAAGAAATCCCATGATTTTAAAAAGAGTTCGTTATCCAATGAACAAAGAAATCCTTTTTCTTCTCTTACTCTTAAGTTTAAGTTACATAAAAAGAAGAAGTCAAATAATTTAAATTTCATTTTAATTGTGACCAACCGCCAATGGTCTTTGTAAGAACTTTTTGAATTAACCCAACATTCTAGTAACATACATAATATCTGATCATGTATAAACTTAAGCATATATCATACTTCCTACTGTTGACGCATAAGGAATCTTTTGCATTTCTTTTTCATTAAGATTATTTTTAGGAAACTGATTGAGACTAAATTATCTCTTTTAGCCATAAGGGTATCACTTGGTTTACAATCTTACATGCCATATCTCTCAAGAACTAATTCGATATAACTATTTTGTGATAATCCAAGAATACATAGAGAATAATCTCAGTGTATCTATATACTTAATACAAAAGAGGCGTCACCAAGATTTTTCATCTTAAAATTCTTAGCTAGAATTCTTTTGATTTCGTATAATAAGCCTATATTATTACTGGTAAGCAAAATATTATCGACATATAATACTAGAAAAATATATTTACTCTTACAAAACTTATGTTATATATATAATCATCAACCAAATTCATCTCAAAACTAAATGAGATGATCACTTGATGAAACTTGAAATACTATTATTGAGATGCTTGCTTAAGTCTGTAGATAACTTTTTTAAGTTTGTAGACTATAATCTTTGGGTCTTAGGACACAAGATTTTCTAGTTACACCATATAAATTGTCTTATTAATGTCGCTATTGAGAAATGCTATCTTCACATCCATCTAATATAAAACAAGATTGAAATGCACTGCTAATGCTATTATAATTTTAAAAGGGTTTTTCAAAGAAATCGAAGAGAAAGCTACTTTATAGTTGATGCCTTTTTTGTGTAAAGTCCTTTGTAATAAGACGCGCTTTGTACCTTTCTATATTACCTTTGGAATCCTTCTTGGTCTTGAATATCTATTTGTAATAAATAAGTTTTACACCTTGTAGCAATATGACAAAATCTCACACCTCGTCCATCATGGACTTCATCTATTCATTCATTGCATCAATCCACTTCTAAGAGTTAGAACTTTTCATAACTTGACAGAAATTAATTGGATCATTTTTCATCATTCTAATTTTTGCATCATGATCTTAGAGAAATTATAATGTGATCATCTAACAATGAACTTATCCATTCTCTAGTGGATCTCCTTAATGACATAAGTTTTTGAGGTGACAAAGTTTGTTTTTTTAGAATAATTTCTTATATGGGAGGTTTTCCAATATTGTCTCGATCTATTGTGTCTTAAATAAAGTCAAGAATGAGACCTTGATCAATGCCAATAACACCTATGAGAATATCAACATAATCCTTTTCAAAGACAAAGTCTTTAGTCATATCTCTCCCCATAAACTTGCCATCCTCAAAGAATTAAGTATTTTCTCACTCGAAAATCAACTTAATCATAGGATCATACCTGGATTGTTCTGAATATCTAATAAAGTAATAACTCACTGTCTTTGAGTCTAATTTTTTCTCATTAGGCCTATATGGCCTTGCCTTAGCTAGACATATCTAAACATGCAAATACTTTAAACTAGGCTTCTTACCTGTCCCAAGCTCATAAGGGATTTTTATAGTTATTTTAGTTGAAACCCTATTAAAGATATACGCTGTAGTTTTAAGTGCTTCTCTCTAGAGTATTTTGATAATGTAGAATGACAAATTATGCTCCTTACCATATCTTTAAATATCTTGTATCATCTTTTAGCAACACTATTTATAGTGGGTAAATCCAGCATGGTGTACTATAGGATGATATCGCATTTTTCTATGAATTTAGCAAATGATCTTGAATGTTGTTCACCTAAACTATCATATCGACCATAATATTTATCATTATAGTCAAATCTAATGCTTTTAATTCTTTTTTTAAGTTGGTTTTCTACTTTAGCCTTAAAATTTTTGAACATATCTAAAGACTATGACTTTTTATGGAGAAGATATACGTAGAATTATTTATAAACATCATAAAATATTGTTGATCATTCTAAGCAACTGTAGAAAATGTCTTATGTATGATTTCTAAGACATTTGAAGTTCTGTTGGCTTCAAATTTCATTTTATTAGTTTGTTTTCCCTTGATACAGTTAACACAGATATCCAAATATGTGAAATCTAAGAGATTAAAAATTTCGTCTAATATAAGTCTCTTTATTTTTTATTTTGAGATATAATCTAATCTTTTATGCCATAACGTAGCTAAATTCTCATTGATTAATTTTCTTTTAAAACCTTGTGTATTTAATTACAGAGATTCATTAAATGAAGTAATCATATCCATCAAATAAAGATTATCATTATTTAATAAAGAACCAGAACCAATCAGTTTTGACTCATGAAACAAATTGAATTTTTTGTTTCCAAATATACAAGAATAACCATATTTATTGAAGTGAAAACATAAATCAAGTTTCGTTTAAAAGATGGAACAATATATGTTTTATCAAGATCCAAATAAAGCTAACCTTAATAATAATCTAAATTTTTCAACTGTTTTAATTTTAACCTTCCTGCTATCACTCGCATAAATGTATCTTTCACCATCAGTGAGAATCAATTTTTAACACAAAGTCAAGATCTGTGACCGCAAGAACTATAAAAAGATTTACATGCCATGATTTAGAGTTAAAGTCATTTAGTATGGGAATTGAATTGATGTTGACAGTAATATTAGCAACATATATAATTGAATAGATAATAATAAATAAATAAAATAATCTCATATTAGTCTTAAAATAAAAATAAATTTAAATAAAAGTAAATTCCATCTTAAGATATCAAGTACTTTAGTAATATTTCATCTTTGGATGAAATATTAACTTGCAAGTGATATCTGAATGTAGTAATCAAGCACTGATAATAAGAATAGATCAAACAATGAATTTTTCTTTGAGCTGATTTATTATTCATATGTAAAACTCAATAATTACCACGTGTTTATTACTTCAAGTGCACATATAATTCTATTATATATGGACTTTCCTTTAAGCCAATCAATATTTATAGAAATTACATAGGCAAAACCTTTTATATTCCAAAATAAATTGATTTTCACAAGAGAGGTCATTTTAGTGATATGCTACTTCAATTAATTTATCTATATATATATATATATATATATATATATATATATATATATATAAATTTACCAATATTTAAATCTAAAATTATACCAAAATTATCCAAAATAAAAAATAACAAAATTTTGGATTAAAGTCAAAATTTGATTGGTCTAAACCACCGATCGATTCTGAAATAGACCAATTTGACTTAAGCCAATCCAGACCAGATCGATCCCAAAAAAACCAATTTTTTTTAATGCGCCAATTTTAAATTAGGCTAATTTACATGCTAAATTAACTCTTTAATCTATCAAATCCAAAATATTAAACCCAAAACTTAATTTCAAAAAGCCCAACCAGATTTAGAGTCTAAATGCAAAATATTTTTATTATTTTACCAAAATAAAATTTCATAACACTTTAAAGACCTTTTTGATATTATTCCTGATACCCTAGTATCTTTCTTTCTTTTCTCTTATTTTATTTTCTCTTTCTTTATGCGCAGCTACCATGGTGCTACTTCCTTTTTCTTACGTAGTGGCCATGGCCGCCGCTTTTAAATTGTGTGCCACTACATGATGGCCATAGCATGGCTCCCAATGTGACCTAAAGGCCCCGCCTTGGCCATTCCTTTTTTTATTATTTATTAATTCCTTTTTGCTTTTTTTGTTTCCTTTTTCGAACACTTGTAGTGGGTGGGCTGCCGTTAGCTTTAAGCCTTAAAACGAATTTTTTTTAATACCAAATTTCCAGATGAAAAAAATAATAAATTTTAGATTTCTAATATCCTATAATACAAAAAAACTCATAGATTTATTTTTAAATTTAAGAATATTAGATTTAAAAATATTAAAATATTTAATTCTTAATTAAAATAAATTTATTTTTAATTATTCAACATGAATTGTCTTTGATACCACTTATTAGGATAAAAAATCTATAGTGACAACTATCACTTGTAATCTAAGAATATCATATTATATCATTAAGAATTAATAATAAAGTTATGTGGAAGTATATCTAAATCCTTAATGTTAAATAGTTATCTAAGATTGTATGGTTGGCTTTTTAGATTTACACATTCTCTTAAGGAGTTCTTTAATTTTCTTTGTGCTTTCTCTCTAATAATGAGATATTAGAAAGAACAAAAAAATGTGTGTAACTTAGGGACCATAACTGCTTATACAAACAAATTTTTTTTATTGTCACTGAGTATTCCTAATTCTATCCATCATAAAATTAGAATACTATTAAATTTCTACACATTAAAGGATCACACTTTTTTAGATGTATTGAAACTCATAATACTAAAAACCTTAAAAGATCATTTTAATTGAGTTTACTCTCATATGCTGATCTGTAATATATAATTATTTATATATAAATCCAACGTTAAATTAAGAATCCAACATATAAATGTTGAATGTGTGAAAATCACTCCTTATTACATATAGCAGTTATAAAAATTTAAAAGAAGATTATGAAATTCTTAAAATAAATTTCAAGCTTAAAACACACCTAGGTGGGGTAAATAGACTTTATCACCTACTCTTCTTTCGCTTGTATGTCTTTAAGCGTAATTTTAGTTAGGGGTAAAGTTGTAAACAAGCAAGAGAGGTATCGAAAGGAAATTGAAGGGGTGCTATTAGCTCACCTCTATTAAAATTGTCAAGTATTAAGCAATCCATTACTCCTGCAGGTCAAACCTCGGGTCGTAATATAGGTTTGGTACCCAAGACAAATCCACTTAGAGGAACCACCTTCTTTGGGCCGAATTCACGTGTTGGTTCACATTTGAGCTGTTCTCTTGAAGACGAATGCTACTATGGCATCCCTTTTTTAAATACATTCATTTTAACCCCTTAAGGTCTTTCCTCAGTAATAATTAGTGGGGCCCTTTCTCCAGTTTCACAGCCAAACCCCCAAATGCATACGTGGTGTTCTCGCAACTCAAAAATATGCTTGTCTTCCCAAACAATAAAGAACACATGGATAACTCAAGTGTATGTGTTTTTTAATTTACTTGGATGTCCAATTTAGAAAAGAAAATAAAATAAGCACAAAATTTTCCATTCTTTAACATGCTTATGAAGTTAATAATCTATGAAAATTTCATAAAATTATTTTTTCTCCAAACTCAAATTGGGATGAAGTTAGTATATATCGAATTCTTACTCTTTTACGTTCGACTTCCATTTATAAGTTAAATAGTTTAGAAAGTGAATAAAAAAATATAGGTAGATTTAATTAGATAAATTTCTGTTTTTAATATGAAAGATAAAATTGTAAACATAAAACATAGAGGGGGTTTTTTAAGAGAAATGGAGTGGCACTAGTAAAGATTTAACATAAATATTCTACCTTCATAAGTAAGTTCTCAAGTAGATCCATTTGAGCCTAGAAGAAATAAAATAAGTTTTATACCCGTCATAGCCTTAAAAGAAATTGTTAATATTTTTTTAAATTACAAAAATACCACTTCGCTTATAGAATATTATTCCAATATTTTCAATTATTCACTTTCCCTTTTCCATATTCTCTTCAATCAACACTTCCACTAATGTCCATTTCTCACAATCAAAGTAAGGAACTTAGATTTTATTAATAATTTACCAAAGTTTAAGTGGGCGTATAACCTCATCAAGGCATCATTTTGCAGTAGGATGAAAACTCAAATTTGTATGGATATTTATTTATGTTGAAGGAGAAACTAAGGATATTATTCACTTAGTTTAGTTTCCACCATTGACGAGTTCTATGATTTGTAATCGCATGAAGTAAAATTTTGTATTCACTTCAAAATATACATTTTTAATATTATTATTTTAGCCCAGAGTGCATGAATGTACTGGGTCCCCTCTTGACTATATTATTCAAACCCAGTTAACGGAGACACAAAGTGCATTTATGATTGTTGAGCTATGACTGGGGGGTTAGATCTCTGGAAATTTGTGTATATATATAGTAGGAAGTAGGAAGGACTTTGCAATTTTTTTTTTTAATGGTTACTTTCCACAAGAGTAAAGAAAACCCAGAAAATGCCCATGCAAATAAAAGCCTGATCGGGCAAATATCTAGGGTTATTGTGACGGTATCAATTATGTGGATTAAAATGCTGGAAAAAGAAATCTCTGGGGCTCAGGATTGGTCAGCAACCAAAGTGCCCTGCATAAATGTTGAAGTTTTGAAGCCTCACTTGGTGGGCTTGACCTTAAAAGAAGAATTTCCAAATTCTCATTCGGCAGTCAACATTATTATTTCTCCTTTATTCTAAGTTATTATATAATAAGAAAGCAATTTAATTATAGATTATAGCAACTTCGGAACAATGGATCTTATTACTGAACTTTCCTTTTCACATATAGGTATCCATATATTTTTGTGACCAAAGAACACAATACACTATAGTTTTCCTTAGAAGTCGCGAAGACCGAACAAATAATTTTAAGGTAAATTTTGGAAGAATATTTTTGGACCAATAAAGGAATGAAAATTATAAAAGTTAAACGATCAAAAAATACTTTGAGCAATAGAGAATGCAATTTTAAAGAATTTATTATATTAGAACGGTTAAGAAAATCAAAGGTCAAAGTTGAAAGTATAAAGATATTTATAGAAAAGAAAAAAACTTAGTATAAAAGAAATATTGTTATTTTTTCTCTAAATACGAGACATAAAGCTAAAAATATTATCTTATTTTAACAAAAAATTGACATCTAACCTTCACTTTTGTGCACCCTTGATCCTTACTACTACCTTCCACTATAGAAATATCTTGTTCAACCTATATTATGACTTCTCTTTCTCTCCCCATTCCCTCCTTCCCTCCCTCTTTAGATTTTGGATCACCCTCTTCTCCATTTTTAAGAGACTATATTTCTTTTATCCATCTTTATCATATGCTATCACTGATCCCATCTTTATTTAGTATCTTTGACTTCATTAGCACCAAACATTTCTATACAGCTATCCCACTTATGGTAAGTATAGGCTTATGAATTTCTATATTTATGAATTTCTATAACTTAGATAGTTTCACAAAATACTTACCTAAACTATTTCGTAATACACATTAACTCCCTATATTAATTCTCTAAATTAACTCTTATGGGGCCTATACTAAGCACTCCCAATTATTTTCAATATGATTAGCTCAAGTCACTAAGCATATTAACTTAACTTACGACCTAGTATACCTAAGGTATACTATTTGCTTCAAACATCATAAATATAGAAATTCATAAGCCTAATTCAACTGAAAAGCTAGCCCAAGAGTTGTAGAAGTCTTATATACTTAATACAAGTTCAATACTTATTCAATATAAGATATTTTTTCTAACACCCCTTTTGCGTGCAAGGTGATTTTTCTAACTAGCCCATATCCCGTGCTAAGGTAGTGTGCGCGCACTTATACATGAATTTTGGCTCTGATGCAATATAGAAGTTTATAGGCTTAACTCAATCCAAAAAGCTAGCTCAAGAGTTGAGGGTTGTCTGAGTCTTGTATAGTAAACCTAAGTTCAATACCTAGTCGATAGTAGGATATCTTTGTTAACAATAAAAATACATCCAAATCCAAACTTAGCACAATCTCTCATTAGATATAAATTTATTTGTTTGGATCATATTTGAGCTATATCTAATAAGAATCACTTAATTGGTTTGAATAAGGTCCTAGCAAAAGTTTGGTGAAAATAATAATAAAATTTACATGTAATTATAAATGTTAATATTTATTTATACAAATATGTTAGGCAGCTCTTACCTAAATAGCATAAGTTCTTGAATTGCATCCACTTTAAACTACAATAGCGTCAAAGCTAAGGTTTTTAGGTATCATATTATTTTTTATAAAGAAGAGACTTATATATTTGTTTCTTTAATATTAGTGAGTCATTGTCATTATAATTTAGATTTTTATACCAAACATATTCTTACGATGAGTTGATAATTAGAATTAGAATTTTTTTAATTTCTTATAACATATACACTTTAATTTTTCTAATTAAGTATATTATTAATTTTTCCCTTTGACATTGATTTTAAAGTTATCGAACTTATTACCAATTGTTATTGTCAAAGTTGATGCAACTCGATTATCTGACATTAATTATGTGTATGGATAACTAAATTTTTGTGTGTTTAATAAATGGATTGTTTTCAAATTTGTTTAAACGTGTCATGATACACGAATCAAGAAAACTCTAGCACAACCATTAACTTAATTTGTATTAATCTTAAAAGAGAGAGAGAGAGAGAAAAGAAAAATGTTTCTATAAATTAAGAGAAATAGTAACGAGAAAAGAGAGAGAAAGAGGGAGACAGAGAAGAGAGAGAGCTGAACTAATTTAACTTGATCCAGTTAAACTTTGCAATTCCAGCCACCTCACTAGCATAACAAGGTATTGAACAAAAGCTTGGAAGTTGGTTATCAATTCCCTACCATCATCACTGTTGAAAATTGACCAAAACACCAACAAACAAGCTCGAAAGGTCGTAGCAAAACCCACCTCTTCTTGCTGTTGTTTCCATTAGATTTTGGACATGTCGCCACTTGGGTTTTATTCCTTAGGTCATCCTTTTTAGTTTTTGACCAACCTCATCACATGAAATGGCTGTATATCCAAGATCAGACGGTAGAAGTTCATAGCTTTAGGAGCTTAATTTGAAGCGATTGTCACTAACCCATGCTTTCTGACCATCATTGACTAAATTTCGGTCACTGTTGACCAATAAAGGTAATTTGATAATTTCTATAACTTTGGGGATATTTTTGTAATTTTTAAATTGGTGGATAACTTTATAATTTCAGGTTGAGTGTAGTAAGGTAAATAATGATTTTGAGGGTACTATGCTAATTTAGGCCTTTAAGGGCATTTTAGCAACTTCACACTTTAAAGATAATTTCATAAATTTTGATCTTGGTGGACCTTTTGGTAATTTTAGATTGCGGTAGTCTAGTAATTCACCATTTCAGGGGTAATTTGGTAATTTAGATTTTTAGAGGCATTTTGATAATTTTAAGATGGGAGTATTTAATTAATTTCATAGAATCGAGAGTTGTGTAATAAGAATAGATGATTGTTTTGAGTTTTATTGCGTAACGTTGATTGCACTTCACATTTACAAATAGTAATTATGTCATTTACTTGATATAAGAGGAACTGCAAACGAGAATCAATTTGTTGATGTAGATGATAGCCAAGTTTGAGTGTCATAATTGTGAAAGGAATATAAAAAACCTATTTTCATAGTTAATTATGATAGCAAAGAATGTTTGTGAAATAAGTATTTTAAATACTCATATTCAATAATTTTCTTAAAATAAATTTTATTTCACAAAATGATATGTTATTAAAAAGTGTGTGGTTAATAGTTTTCAGTATAGACTTTGACTAAAGGATGATAGTATTTCTAAAGACAAGAAAAATGGCTTCAAATGTGTCAATGAAAAGAAAAACATAATTTAAAGTATCGTTTAAAGGTATATGAATATAAGTAAATATTTTTTTCATAAAAATTATTAGATAGAACCTTTCCCCTTTAAATACAACGACACATATAAGATGAGAGGCCTTTAGAACCTATCTAAACACACATTGAGGCTTTGTGTTATGACCCAACCCAGACCTAGTAAGATATTGTCTGTTTTGGGCCTTAACAAGACTTGCACAATTTTATTTCTAAAGAGCCCATACAGCCCAAAACACATCTTTCTAATTAAGGTGTGGATTACCTCTTATAAACGCAGCATCTCTTTTGTGCTTTAACAATGTGAGATTTTTTTAGATTGTTACATAAACCCCCTTTGGGACTCAGTGTCCTTACTAAGGTTTTCCCCATCATCGCTCAAGAGGACACGCGTAGCCACTATGATAGCACAATTGTCATGACCTAACTCAAACCTAGTAAGATATTGTCCTCTTTTGGCCTTAACAATGCTTGTACAGTTTTTTGTTATGGGGCACTCATACACCCCAAAATTCGTCTTGCCAATTAAGGTGTGGATTACCTTTTATAAACTCAACATCTCTCCTATACTTTGGCGATGTGGAATTCACCTAAAGTGTTATACTTTGGATATATATGGGTGCTTTGGCCTTTTGGGAGCATACACATGTGGTATGATAATTATAGAGATGTGGATATTAAGATACAAATGATACAAATATTGAGATATAAATGATACAAATATTGAGATACAAATAATACAGATGAGATATAGGCCTTTGAGGCCCCTATAAGTACACATAAAGGCTTTGAATCGTGTGCTTCGATACTTTGTCCTTTGAGGTCTAGTTCATACATGCACAAATGTGATGAGATATGAGACAACATTTTTTTTCCTACTTGGTACAGCTCTGATGCGTGACAGTTCCCTAATTTATACGTCATTGCCCATCCGTCGAGATTTAGGTATGACAAAATTATTTGCTTGGATACTTATTTAGTGACAGTTTATAGAATTTAGTATTTGATATTACAGTGTGTTATGATTTCATTAATTTTTATGCTGTATTATATATTTTGTTTATATCAAAGTATGATTAAATAAGTTATTTAAGTTTCTTGTGGTAATTTGGCAAAATTATTTACTCAAATGCTATAATTATTTTGAAATAGGTCTTATCTTGAAAAACTATTGTTCACTCACTAAGTTTATATACATCCTATTTTTATTGTATTCTCTCCCTCCTCTATCGAAACAAGATTTGCAAGTATAATAGTCAACCAAGTAGCAATAGTTGTATTTGAAAGTATGGCCCCGTGATGGTATTAGGAGTTATAGATTTTTTTTTTCTTTTGTTGGGGTATTTTAGATTGCATAATTTTGTTATAATTTATGATTAAGGATAACCTATTGTATTTTGACATTAGATGTTTGGATGATGTTTAGGATATTGATTGAGAAAGTTAGTTATGGATATGGTTAAATATTGAATCCTTTTCAGAGTGTTTATTTTATAAAATTATAATTTGGGAATATTTCACTTATAGGGGAGAATTTGTCAAATTTTCAATAGAATCCTTATATATTAAATTTATTATCAATTTGATTAGACGAGCTTAGATAGACTCACCTTGAGCTTTTGGGACAGATCATTTTATTCCTGTAATCATAACATAAGCTAATTAGATTATATAACGTGAAAGAACAACCACGCGCAAATTTTCTTTTTTCCATACTAATATTCAAGACTTGATCATAAGATTATCGGTCATTTAATTTTCTTATTTGTGAAATTACAATTAATTTCATAGAGGATCATTGACTTTATCTGAGCTTATTAAAAGTTACAGTTGGCATGCAACTATGCAAGTGAGTTATTTTCCCCTCCGGCATACACTGTTCTTTAATGCTCATCTAACTGTGAGAATCCGAAATCTTATTCACAATATACGTAAGTTAAAAAAAAAAAAATGAATAGTTGTACCGACTTGAACATTTTGCTTATTAAAATCGGTTTTGATGGGACATATACACACAAAATAAAATATCTGAACCTATTGTTTAAGCTCTTAAGGATTTTTCTTAAACAAACTTAAAACCAAATGAAGAAATTAACATATCATATTCAAGGAAAATATTAAAATAGAAAAAGGGCAGATGTATCAGGAAAAAGAATGCGAAAAAGATGAGTGAATATGTGTAAAAATCAATAGACAGTGATGACAGTGGAACAAAAAGGAAGATTTGAAGCTTTACAAATGATCACAAGTTCAAGGCTGAACATGATAGTTAGTACTTCTAAAAGAACTGAAAATAGGTATCTTAAAAAAAGCGTAAAACTTTTGCCAATTACAGATGGTTATTGCTCCCTGTACAGCTAGCTAAACAGAAGAAAATCAACACCCGTTAACTTTAAGCCTGGCATCAATGGTGGTTCCTTTTATATTTTAATATTTTGCCTATGCACCATTCAAAGAGAGGTATGTAAGAATCAAGAATTGAGGGGGGAAAATGGAAATAAGAAGTAAACTAATTTCGGAGAAATTTTTTAGAAAAAAGTACAGAGAAATTTTTCTGAGAGAGAGAGAGAGAGAGAGAGAGAGAGAGAGAGATAGCTAGACCCAAAATCTTATACCATTATGTAAGAATATAACTTTTTTTAAAGACGAGTGTTAATAGATTCTTTCACATTAAACGTAACTTCAATGTTAAGGTAAATAGAGTTTCTGAAAGATTGAATCAAAGGCATAAAATGGTTGAGACTTGAAAATAGGTTCTTTGAATTGTAAGAGGCTAAATTAACCAAAGGTTTATTTTTATGGGACAAAATAAACCCGGAATAATTTAAACGAAAGGGGACCTTAACTCTAATACATATTAGAAAGACCTCAATACACAACTTTGATTAATATTAAAATAATTTGCTATTAATCTTTTATCCCTCAAAATTATTTTTCGAACCTCTAATTAGAGTGCATATAGAAAATTTATTCACAGTAGAAACTCAACGAAAGCAAGACAAAAGAATCTCTAACCAAGCATCTGAAAAACATCAAGAGGAAAATGAACGTGCGCTTGAGATAGAATCTTTCATAATTACCAACATTACAAAGTCAAATGATGAAGAGATTATTTTCGATTATGGCAAGGCTGCTTCAATGTAATTGAAAGGGTGATAAAGTAGTAAATTCATTCATTCAGGAGGTTTTGAAACAACCATTGCCATTCCTTTTTATTGATTTATGGACAATATACTAATTCAATTCATTGTCACCTTTTGGGCAACTTCCCCATAATATTTTTTTTCTGAAAACATAAACTCAAGCAGACTATAACATTTATGATTGAATGGATCCACCCAAATTTTGTCAAGCCCAAGTGTATAAATTTTCACCTTTATGTTAACAGTCATTATCTGAAACAGCTTGTTAATTTCTTCATACTCTATACATGAGTGGGTGTCCAACATTTAGAAGTATAAAATTATCCGAGAATCGGATGACTTGTTAATAGATCTGCTGTCAAAAGAAAGAGAAAACAGCTGAAAAAAAATTGAAAGGGGAAAAAAAAGAGCCAATAGAAGAAAGCTTGCTAAAAGGTGGAGAATCAAAATATGTAGTAAGTAAAATGATGTTGTGTGGAAGAAACCACAACCCCTCTTCTTGGAAATGTATAAGAAGACTCCCATGCGGCAGATCACTTTTGATTATTTTAACAAGATTCTTATTACCTAAAAGAAAAGGAAAAAAAAAATGAGTAGAATTTGACAACTTTTTTACACCCAATTTTAATTACTCTACACGCGAAATCTGGAGGAACCTAAGATTCTTTCAAAGTGAAATCTAAATTCAACTTTGGCATTTTGATGGAAATCAAATTCTGCGTGCAAAATCAATAGCCCAATGTGGAATTTTAAGTTTCAGGTACACCCTCTTTTTTTTTTTTTTTTTTTTTGAAAGAGAGGGAAATTTGTGAGGTCCACTGTTAAAGGAAAGGGACATAAAGTAAGAATAATTAATAATCATCTGAATTAATAATAAAAAACCTTGTATAAATTTATGCTAATGGAACCAGGGATCTAAAGTTTGTGTTCTTAGCTCTTCATATGCATCCCTCTTTTGCCTTTATTTTTGTTTTTTTTTTTTCCCGGGACAGTGATTTAACTGCTTTACATAGAACCTTCCATTGATTTTTAATAGGGGTCATCGAAATAACAAGCCTGAGGGAATATAAATAATTAGTTTGTATAAAGAAAGAAAGATGGACGAATAGCATAAACAAACCTTACCACTTTCATTATTGTGATTTTACAAGCTATCAACGGTTTCGTAAACAAATATTGCCAAAAACACAAGAAAACGTAATTTAGAATTAAGTAACATTTATTTATATACACACTGCAATTAGCTTGTTGTTGCTGTCAACCCTTGGCAGCTGCATAAACTGCATGGCGTTCGGATTCTGAGATGCGAGCTTCATGAAATTTTGCAATGAAATCTGAAGCTTTGCCGTCAATTCCAGGTTCAGCAACCCAGTAACCACCTTTATCTTCATCACTTGGCCAAATTCTTCTTGCTGTGCTTCCTCCATCATCATATGAATCTTCCCATCTTCGATTAGGTTTCCAACGTTTTAAGATGTTGTGAAGAGAGAAAGGAGATTTCCTCTGCTTGTTTCCGGCCATATAATGAATTTTAATCAACCTGCCTCTTCTTTCCCTCTAATTTTTTGAAGTAAGAAAGAAAGAAGTGTTTGGTGAAGTGTGAGAAAGAAAGAAGTTTTGGTGAAGTGTAAGAAAGAAAGAAGATTTTGGTGAAGTGTATTTTCTTAAGTTTCAATGCATGAAAGCTCCATTGAATTTATAGCAGGAGAGGGACGCGTTCTTGGTTGGAAAAATTCTTATAGAATCTTTAGGAAAATGGAATTGTAACAGGTGTTGGGTTTGAACCAAATGAAACCAACTTTCGAAGAAATGATATTATGTTGGTGGAACTTGTAGCAAAGCAAATGTATTATTCAACTTTCAACTTTGGTAAAATTATTGACTTAGAAACAACATTGTTTAGGCAATCAATTCTCAAACTTTTTATTTAGGCTTTGTCCATTTCTTTATATCATTCAAAAAGATAAAATGACAAATACATACATACATATAGAAATTCTTAGTTATGAGAGTTTTTATTTTTTTTTTCTTGTGAATACATTATCAAACTATATAATTTAATAGAACCCTTGTTCAATTCGTTATAAAATTATATGGCCTAGTGGCGTGGTTGCATGAAAAAATAAGCACACATACATTTGGATTGGAACACCTTTGTAGTAGTAATAATAATAATAATAATAATTCTTCACTAATGAAAACACCTCTGTGTGTGTAGTAGTAATAATAATAATTCTTCACTAATGAAAACACCTTTATTTTAATAAAATAAAAATGTCACTAAAAAAAATATTTCAATGTAACCTATTTAATACTAGGGGTAGGCAAAAACTAAACCGAAACTAAAAATATCTAGTTCAATTTTTTTTTTTTTATGTTGGTTTGGTTTTCTTGAAGTTAAAAAATCGATTATACAAATATCGAACCAAACCATTTGGTTCGCTTCAGTTTTTAGATTAAAAAACCCAAACTAAATAAATATCATTGGATCCCTACCTTTATGAAATTATAGTATGAACCAATTTTTAGGAAATGTTCACATATAGAAATTCCGTTATGGCCTATTTTGTTTATAAATTTTTCAAAAAAGTCCTTGATAAAAAATCGACAGGCTAAGATATCATTTGGTTAATTATATTATGGCATAGGAGCATATTTTATTTTATTTATGCTTGAGACAAAATTTTTTATATTGAAAACAATGATGATGATTGTGAAAATTTTTCATTTTAGTCCAAAAAACTTTGCATTTATTTATTTTTTTTTGCAAATGCAAATTTGTACATTATTTTATTTTTATTGACTATACATTGATTATTGTAGGCTTTGTATGCAAGTTAGAGTAAATTGGAAAGTTAATTTGTTAACCTAAACTGTTAAGCAAACCTTTACCAAAAAACGAAAATCAAACCAGAAAACCTTTATTGAACCGAAACCAAACCAAATTGAACTATCGATTTTGGTTCAAGTTTTATTTTCCTTAAAAGCCAAATGGATTTTTTTTTTAATTTAAGACTTGAACTGAATCGAAGTGAAATTAAAAATTTATCTCAAAACTGAACTAAACTGAACTGATACCCACCCCTATTTAATACATTGCAAACTTTTTAGGTAATTATCAATAAAATTTTCCTTTTGAGTTTATCTTTATTATAAACTCCACATTTTTTGTCTTTTAAATTACCTTTTCTAAAGGCTTTGAGACGTATATTAGAATATTATTGAGTTGTGTCAAACCATGACAATCAAAGTTTACATGATATTGTAATGTTGTTTAGTAACTGATAAAATGCAAAGGAAATAAAAACTTTTAGAAACTAAATTTTTCATATTATTGATCTGAGTTGAATCTAGAAAATGCAAGCTTTTATTTGAGTATTAAAAAATAACTTGCACATACTTGCGACAGAGTTGCTAGGTGTTAGCAAAATCTATAACAAATTTAATTGCCTCAACAACCATGTTACCAAACATTCTAATTAACTAATCTTAATCAATAGGCTAAGCTCAATTTACTAAGATTTACAAGCTAATACAAGCTTGAAAAATCTCATGCTTAACATCTCCCCTGAAGTTATGGTCTCAGCTGGACATTAAGCTTCTCAATGAGATTAGCAAGTTAATCATAAGCTAAATGTCAACCAACTAATCAGGGTTGGAAACATGAGCTACAAAGAGCTTGTTATTATAAGTTGCTTAAATTTACGACAAACATTGGTTAAATTGGCACATGCAAGTATGTAAAATTTTGCCCAGCAGTGAAATGCACTCAATAATAGAGTGTGTTCAGTAATTGATTGTCATATACAACTACGAAACCTTGGTGTGCTTAGCAAGTAGACAACCTACATTCAACGACCCTGACATAAATTCTGAAATTCTCTATAATTGGAAATTGTATAAAAATTTTTAAATTTTTGCATTCTAGTCTTAAGAGGTATTCAGGCAAGTTGCACTTACTTGCTAGAAAGCTTTATGAGGTAGGCAACTAACTTCATGAGTTAGGACACCAGCTTCATAAATAGGGCTTAGCACCTACCATTTTATTCACCATTATAACATACACCACTACATCAATACACAAAAAAAAAAAAAAATAGACAAGCAACTCAAACACTCTTGTAAAAAGTTCACTTATATTTTCTCTTTTGTAAATAATAAAATTATATTTAGCCATATTGCCTTTTCTTCTCTATAGCATTTCTGCAAGCATCTTGCTTGGCTAGTTTGAGAAGTTTAATAAGGCTCACTTAGTAACTCTTGTGCTAGAAGTTGTCTAAGTGCCCTTGGATTACTGTGCAACATACTAATGCCATGATAAATGGTATCATAACTAAAGTTTGCACCTAAGCAATCTAGCTTATGAGTAATGATCAACCCTCTTAGCATATTATAAGAGGGCATTGTCGACATGGAGCCACTTAAGTAAAATAGTGGCTACAAGAAGAGACATAAATAGGTTATGTCCTGCGATAAGTCTAAGACAGTTTTCATCGATGCCTTGGAGCTTCACGTCAAAATGCTTAAAAATTCTATCTCTACTATTTAGGACACCCTCAAAACTTCAAAAGTCGATGATCTCGAGAGTGAGTATGGTGTGTTCACAGTAGCCACTAACGGCCTCATGCAAGATCATGCCAACTTTCTTCAAAGTAAGGTTTGAGCAATTTATGATAAGTTGTTAAAATTGTATAGCTTTGTAAAAAGTGAGCTATGAGTGATTTGTGCAAAGGTTGATGAAGTCTACTCGAATTAGGCTAAGCATTAGTGCATGCTCTCTGTTAGCCCAGCTTAGATAAATTTAAATGATGCATGTCACATCAACATGCCAAAGCTTGACACTTTCTATGGTGCATGTAATGTCACCATTATAGGTAATTTTCTTTTTTAGATAGAACAATACTTCGATGCCATAGGTATTTGAGATGAGGCATTAAAGGTAAATATTGCACCTACGTTACTTCGAGGCATTACACAACTGTTGTGATGATGGAATCATTATAAGATGGGTAAAGGCATATGCATAATCAACACATGGGTTAAGTTCCAATGAGAAATCCTCAAAGCACTTTACCCTATATAACACAGAAAAGGAAGCAAGAGCACACCTAAGTTAGCTCAAGCGAATGAGTAGCATTTAGAACTACATCAATGAATTTACTGTCTTTATAGTTTAAATCTCTAATATGTTCGATAAGGACTCTCTTTTTTACTTCCAAAAATGACTTCAAAGATTGAGCTAAAGTAGAACTAGATAAGCAAGGTGTTTAAAGTGTCAATAACACCATTGGCATTGCGAAATTAGTTACTGATTTCTCTATCTAACCCAACGACAAGAAGCTTAATTAAATTAAGGATGAGAAGAGGGCTAGAAGGACAAAGGACATAACTACGAGGATTAAGAGCAGAAAAAGTCTTTTAGTGGCAATAGGAAGCAAAATAAATCAGATAAATATTTTTCTAAGCCTCAAAGCTCATACTTTATATATAATAGCCCTCATTGAGTATGCAACTATTTAGATAAAAAGTCACTTAATGCCCTTGTTGTCTAACTCAAAGACCATGTTACATTATCAATTAAGGAATCTCGACCCAGTATGGGTTCCTTCTAATGCCTCAGTGAACTCAAGAGTTACTCGTTTAAATTTATAAAGAAAAGTCTCATATAGACAAATGTCCATAAGTGACTAAACCATTCATGCATATCTGAACACCAGAGCGACATATAACTTCATTTCAGAAGATAAGGTTAAGCTTCTAAGCCTCAAGTGACAAAAAAAGAAGGCATCATGAAAACGGTGATCTCACTTACTAAGACCATCATGAGCACTACACAAAGTGTGCATATGACACTCAAGACATAGAGCAAAAACTTGATTTCTCTTTCGTGCCTATGAACGACTTCAATATAGGTTTTTGCATGGAATTTTTTAACCAAGTCCTTTTTTATTTTTAGCCATGAACTTTCTAATCATTATCGATGGGAGTATGGTATATATGATTCCTACTAAGTAGTTTAAGAACATAGATAAGACATTTTTTACCATGTAGTTCATGAAAGCTTTCCATAAAGGTCCAAGCTTTATGGTCTTTAGTTAAGAGTTAAACGATGGATAAGATTGCATAAACTCACTGAGCCAAGTCCTTCCATTTATAAGTCCTCAATAAGTTTAAGGATGTAATACATTTGAAGCATTCGAAGAAACTCCCATCGAGATAAGAGGTAAATCATGAGATTAAGTTACAACAAGGTATTAAACCTCTAGCCTTAGTGCCTTATCACATAGTACTGCCTTAACTTGGGGAGTAGCAAAAACAAGTCAATAACTTATTAAATGCAGGCTACATTCATCCATCTAATGCTTTATTAGGTACGTTGATGGTTCTTTACATGTGTCCATTAGCTATTAGGCATTCTTCAAGATCAAAATCAAGAATAAATATCTGATCTCCTTAATAGTGAATCTTTTCGACCAATTTGACAAAACACAATACTTTATCAAACTTGACTTGTGATCTGGGTATTATCAAGTGCGTATCAGTAAAAGAGATGAGATAAAAAAAACATGTGTAACCAAATATAGATCCTTCAACATCCTTATTATGCCGTTTAACCTTACCAATACATCACCTATATTTTGTTCTCTTATGAATAAGGTTCTCTAATCTTTTTTTTACACTTTGTTGTTGCATACTTGAATGACATCAAGATGTATAGTACCACACTCAAGGAACATGTTCAACATTTGTGATAAGTCCTCTAAATATTATGAGAAAATGAATTCTACTTTAAGATAGATAAGTGCTTGTTTGCTCAATGAGAGGTTGAGTTCATTTATTATAAAATAATAAATGAGAAATTAATGATAAAGAATTTAAAAGTAGGTTATTCTCGAGTGAGAGCTTCTTATTAGAGTGCCTAAGTTTTGATCATTTTTCAGTCACTTCATGAAAGGATATCCAGCCAAGATGGCACCCTTAATCAACTTGTTGAATAAGAACTGAGAATATTATTAGTCCAAAAAGTGCCAACACATGTTTAAAGAATTAAAGAAGGCTATCTCTTAGAAGCCAGTCCATATTTAGCTATTTAAAGCTTAAATAAATGCCTTAAACTACGCCATTCATAAAACACTTATACAAGAAGGCTATCCTATATCTTTTGAGAGTTGAAAACTTAATGATAGGAAACATCCCTACACCATGGTAAAGAAAGAAATGATCATAATCATTCATTGCCTATGAGTGTTACAATATTACTTACTTGGCTTGCACTTCGTGATCTTAACAGACAACGTAACTATAAACTACTTCTAAACATAAAAGAAGTTAACCCTAATTAAGTAAGGTGATAAGACTTTCTTGTGAAATTCAACTATCGATTTAAGTATAAGCCTAAGAAAGCCAATAGTCATTATAGATACGTTAAGTTGGAAAGTGGAGTTAGCAATACTAAGCATGAGCCAACCAAAGTTTGACCTTATCTTACTGATCAAAGATAGTCTTTAAAAAGATTCTTTAGTGAAAGAATTATTAAGGAAAGTTTTCAAAGGGAAGACAAGGTGATTTTGGCAAGAATAAGATATCCTCATCACTAAATGAGATCAATTTTTCATGCTTAGATAAGGAAATTTATGGAGAAAAGTCAATAAAAATTGTCATAACTCAAAATCGGCTGGTTACCTTAAAATAGAGTGCACAATTGCCCTAGCGTAAACCTCATATTTTTGCCAGACATACGGAACGACATCGAGATATACATACAGATTTTTCTTGTGTGCCAACAAAAGAAGATCGATTACCAATTTCTTATAGGGTTGTTTTAGATTTTACCACTAACGTCAAGGCCATAGAAGACTATCACTATGATCTTTATCTTAGCCTTATTGAAATCCAAAAGGTGTAAAATAAATGAAGCTACCTGCCTCTTCATCAAAATATTTTAAAGCTATAGAGAGTTTTAAAGAGCATTATAAATATCGAGACCCACAATTCATGGGACACTTTTGGATGAAGCTCTTTAAGTTATTAGGAACCGATCTTAAGTCTTCGATAAGGTTTCACCCCTAAACCAATGGGCAAATCATGTACATCAATAACCTATTAAAGATGTATCTTAGGCACTACGTAAGCACCCATCAGTAAAATTGGGCAAAGTTGCTGGATATTACTTAATTCTCATACAATCTTCAACAAGCAAGGCTATGGGCAAAAGTCCATTGTAGATCATCATAAGATCCTAGCCTATGATGCCTAATACCATAACCTCAATATACAGTAGGAAAAGCCCAATGGCTTATAAGCTTACTGACTAAGGGCATGAGAAAGTGACATCACATGAGCATATCTCAACAAAATTGCACGAAGAATGAAAAAAGTAGGTTGATTTAAAAAGACACCATGTCGAATATAAGAAAGATGGTCAAGTTATGATTAAACTCTTGCCTTAACAATTTAAGACTTTGCAAAAAATTTATATGGGGTTAGTAAAGCAATAGGAAAGGCTTTTCTAACTTGTATGACATGTGGGCAATGTCTCATACCAACTTTAATTTCCACCAAGACTCAAGATTCATCTGATTTTTCAAGCAAATTTGCTCAAGCTATTCCAAAAAATGTGAAAGACCCAAGCAGTAATAAGTTAACACATACCCTAATAATCATTGTATCTGTATATGATAAGGATCTAAAGTACATCCTTACCAATTGAATAATTTAAAGAAGAGGCATATTGGCGTACAATAAGCACTTAGTGAAATAAAGGAACCTTTCTATGAGAGAAGCCTCCTAAGAATGAGAAGAAAGATTAATGGCAATTCATGGAGTACATTTAAATGTACAGACACTATAATTCGACAAGGACACTATAAGCATAAATGATGGAGAAATATCATAGGCCACTTACATTTACCATAGATATAGACTAAATCGATGCAAGCAAGTATGCTTAGTAAAGTCTGCCCAATAGCAAGATATCTTAGTAGTAGGGTATGCTTAACAATGTGTTATCTCACACAACTAGTGAACCATGGTGTACTTAGCAAGTAAACAGCCTAATTTAACAAGCTTGGCCTAAATTCTAGAATTTTCTATAATTAAAAATTGCCTAGAAATTTCCACACTTTTGTATTCTAGTCTTAAAAGATATTTAGATAAGTTACACCCATTTGCTAGAAAGCTTCATAAGCTAGGTAACTAGTTATATAAATATGGCATATCAATCATGATTTTACTCACCATTATGCCATACACAACCATAACATATACCACCACACCAGTACACATACAGCACACTAGTAACTCAAGCACTCTTGTAAAAAGCTCTCTAGTATTTTCTCTTTTATGAGTAATAAAATTATATTTAGCCATATTGCTCTACCTTCCCTCTATTATTTTTGCAAGGATCTTACTTAACTAGCTTAAGAAGTTCAATAAAGCTTATTCAGTAACTTTTCTGATAGAAGTTGTCTAACTGCTACGTGAGTTACTTTACAAACTACCCATCCTGTGACATTAGCTAAATAGTCACAAACAAAATAGAGATCTATTTCTATATGTTTGGTACATGTTTGATACTTAAAATTACTAGGCTCGACATTTTTATTATCATAGTATAAAGTTAAAATTAGTATAAAGAAACTTTGAGTTATTGCAATTGATAAGTAATCCAAAGCACCTATGAATTAATAAAAGCAAGTGCTTGGTACTTAGACACAATAGTGGATTAAGAGATAATATATTGCTTTTAAAAGGGCTATAAAGCTAAACTATTGCTAGGAAACACACAGTAACAACTAATAGATCTTTTACTACTAGCATCCAAACTTTAGTTTGTGTTAGAGTAAGCATTCAAAAAGAAAGAGTATGAAGAGAAAAATTGAAGCCCACCGTGTACTATGCTATAGAAGTACTTTAAGACCCTCTTATAGCTTGTCAATAGAGAAAAGTGGGGACAGTAAAAGACTAACTGAACTTATTTATTAGAAAAGCAATGTTAGGTCTAGTTAAGACTACATATTGAAGAGAACCAATGATGCTTTTGTAAATAGAATGATTTTTAAATAAAAAACTATTCTTTTTTATAATTTGTTTGTAATACTTATGAGTGTGTTACACCTTTTATTGTCTAACATATGAGCTTTCTGGAGAAGAACATAAACATATTTAGTTTAGGACAGAGGTAAGTCATCAAGATTATGAGTTATTTCTACACTAAGGAAGTAATTAAACTCTTTTAAGACTATGAGAGCATATATAGAACTAAGCTTGCCAATTACATCCTTTATCTACTTTGAATTTGATTTAATGATAAATATATCATTCATATAGATTAGGATAGATAAATATATCATTCATATAGATTAGGATAACTAATATATAAAAAATAAAAAGCCTAATAAAAGAAAAATATCAAACTTGAATGTTTAGAAACCCTATTACACCAGTGAATCTTTCAACTGATCATACTATGCTCTTAGAACTTGTTTAAGGCATACAAAGCTTTGTTCAGCTTATAGACATGCCAAAGAAACCTAAAGTCATTGAAACCCTCTAGTTAATACATGTAAATATCTTCTATAAGTCATTTTATTTAAGAATGAATTAATGTCTAGTAGTCTAATCGTCCAATGTGCATCAATGCTAAGCTAAAGCTAACTCTGATTGTATAGAGCTTTACAAGAAAGCTAAATATTTCAAAAAAAAATCACCCCATGTGTTTGATAAAACCCTTTAGCAACTAGTCATGATTTATACTTGAAAATGCTCATATCTAGATTATACTTGACTTAAAATACATATTTATCACCTACACTCTTTAGTTAGAAAGAACTAGTGTTTGGAAAAAGTTTTGCACAAAGCATCACACTTGTCTTTCATAGCCATATATCACATTTGATTTGACGAAATTGCATTAACACTTAATGGTTCAATGTCTTGTGTTGCAGTTAGATAGGTTTTAGGTTTGCATATTCCAAATTTAGCTTTAGTGATCATAAGGTGTTTGGATAGAAAAGGAATAAAGGCATTAGAAGATAAAAGAGTGGAAGATGGATCAGTATGTGTGGCGTGATTGAAAGTAGAAATCAGACTTAGTTCAAAGGCTAAATTTAAAGGTTAAGCTGTACTTGCTTGTTTAGGCTATTATAGGTGATTGAGCTACCTTATTGTTATTAAGATGAAGAGGAGTAGAAAAAGAAAAATGTGTGGAGGATTGACTTGGAGGAACTATTTCTAAATTAAAAGAAAAATTATGAACAGAAAACAACTATGAGTAAAGAAATTTAAACTCATTAAAGATGACATATCTTGAAAAAGATATTCAACTAGACTCATCTAAACATTTATACATTGGGCTATAATCAATAAAAGCACACTTTTGTGTATGAAAATCAAGCTTGTACTTATTATAAGGAATTAATAAATGAAAACATAAATAACTAAAAATTTTAAGAAATTAATATTCGAGTAATTGATGATGCAACTTTTAGTACGTTTTTCATTATTTCGAACTAACGTAGGCGTCTCATTCTAATAAGAGGCTGTATAAGAGGCTTCTCAGTCTTCACCACTGAAAGTTAAGTGAAAGTTTTACTTAAGCAAGAAAGATGTAGCCAATTTTAACAAAGTCTCTATATGTTCTTTCTATGACACCATTTTATAATGCATATATGGATATACATGAGATGGATCCCTTATTGTTGAAGAAAAAAACCAAAGACTCAAAATTTATCCCTTATAACTTACTGCAAAGCTTTAATAGACAAGGAGACTATTTCTTAACAAAATCTTAAAATATTTGAATATGTTTAATGTTTTAAATATTAATATGAAAGGAAATATTCAACAATATATAGTATAGGAAATGTAGTATTTATATCCATCTTTGTATTACATGGACGATGCTCCCTATAGATCAACATAGATTAACTCAAGTGGAGACCTAGATTTTATTTTAGTAAGAGGGAAGTGAAATTAATGTAGTTTTCCATATTGATAAGCATAAAAAAGATAAGAAATTAGCATTGACAGTATGTAAAATTGTTTCTTTAAAATGATCTACATGGCATGATTGCTTGGATGACAAAGTCTATTATGCAATAACTGAATTGAGATACAACCTAAAGTATTGTAACTTGCATGATGATTGTTAAAGGAAACTAAACGTACAAACATAAATTTGACGTACTTTGGAAATTGTTTACATTTTTATTGGAAATAACAGACAGCATTGAACTTAGTTCAAAGACTTAAACTTTAAAGTTTGATTAAGAATTATCTTGAGATAATAGTTTGTAGAAACTGCTTTTAGCAATTTCTTATGCCAATAGTATGCCTTTTGCCTTATCATTTACAAAACAAAGATTTAAACAGAATTCTATTATTGTATTGTTATTAGTAAAATTTTGGACATACTAATTAAATATTTGGTGATATGAAGGAGACATAATATCTTAGTAAGATGAGCTAAAAAACCAAGAGACGTATAAAAACAAGAATAGCCAACATAAGTAATAGAAAGACCTTTACTATCTCTATCTAATAGCAACTTAGAACCACAATAGGGCTTACTATTTTGCACAGCGTGAGATGATAAGTAATTCCATTGTCTAAGTACTACCCTTGATTAGCAACTTCTTTTCACATTACCGTATAGGTAGTTTTTGGACTATGGTTGGCAAAATCTGGATCCAAATTGCCACTTTTATATCTACACCAGACCCAAACAGATATTTGGATATCGGGATCCATAAAATTTAAATTTAAATAATTTAAATTTAAATTAAAAAATTAACAATTTAATTAATAATATCAAATAAAATTCAATTATAATCCAATAATTTAACATAAATAACATATAACATCAACATAAATTCACAAATAAAACTATCACGACATTAATTAAACATAAAAAATAATTAAATTCAAGTGCATAACTATTAAAATCCATAAATAAAAAACAAAACTAAATTCAAGTACACAACCATTAAATTCCACAAATAAAAATATACAAATCCATGTAGATTCCAAGCTTCTAATTCAAAACGTCATGCAATGATATCGTTAATTATTAGGATCCTCTACTATTTCAGCATTCATAATTTGTTCAGCAAATCGCTTAAGTGGCTCACGATCTAACAATGAAAACATAAAAAATAATTATTAAATTTATGTTAACACAAGAATATAAAAATATTATAATATATGAATAAATAAAATAAGTTATTTTACCTTGGATTTCAGTCCAATACCAATTTTGAGTACACATCAATGCATTCACAATGTTCTTATGAAGCTATTATGATGAGTACTCAAATGCCTACCTCTAGTATTAAAAGCGAACTCAGAAGCAACAATAGACACACGAATAACCAAGAAATCTCTGGCAATCTTAGCAAGTATTAGATATTTGCCCTTATTATTTTTCCACCAAGATAAAATATTAAAATTTTTATTAGTAGGAAAAACTCTCTCATCTAAGTAAGTCTCCAACTCAAACTTAGCTTACTTATAATTGACTTCTTTAGAAACAAATGAGTTCCATTTACTGACCACACTTGAATCCTTAAAAGTAGAGCTTGTGGCATACCTCAAGAATAATTAGCCATCTCAAAATCTCCCCTATCTTCACTTGTTGCATGTTTTGATTCACACTCTTTCACCACTTCACCAAGAAGGCTAAATACCTTTTCAACTTTACAGATAGTGACATCTCTTTAAATCTTAGAAAAAAAAGTGAACCATTATCTTCTTAAACCTAGGTTGAATCATATATACAACCATTTGCCTAATCCCCATTGACATCTTTTATGAATTCGTTGACAATTTAATCTCATTAATTTTAGGAAAAAATAAGTTAAAGGTGGGATATCGAGATCCAAAAATAATTTTGGTTAACATACAAAACAAATCTAAATGGTCACATAAAATTTTTGTCAAATCTCACTCTAACTCTTTAGACAAATATTTATATTGTCTATCTAGATTACTTAATTGAACAAATTCATCTTCATATACCAAAGAAGTAGTGAGCATTAAATAAGTTGAATCTTATTGAGTCTTACAATCAAGAACCAAACATTTGAATTGTTAAATACCTATTTGGTGCATTGCAGCCTCAAATTTTTTTACTCTTCTAGGTGTAGTAATCCAATAATTGACATTATCTCTTATATTTTCAACATCTTTCTCCATTGTTGACATCTTATCCCTCACAATTAAATTCAAGATATAAACACAATAATGCATGTGAAAAATTCTCCCACCCAAAATCAATGAACTAGATGAAAATTTATCCAACAAAATATTAATCATCGCATCATTTGCAACATAATTATTCACAATCACAGTTGATACTTCCCTATCAATATTCTAATCCATGAAACAATCATAGAGAACAACATTACATATTACTGCACTACAATGTAGAGAGAGTACATATATAAATCTAACAATGCAAAAAGAATAAAAAAGAATAATTTAATTACAATAATTAGAATAAGCATAATATAAATAAGTATAATGGATAATAAGTATAATTAAATAAGCATAATCATTAAAATCATTAAAACGATTAAAATTATTAATATAAGCATAATATAAATAAGTATAATAAGAATAATATGCTTAATATAAATAAGCATAATCATTAAAATCATTAAAATAAGAATAATATAAATATTGAAAGGTTGTCTCATGATGCGTCTTCGTAACACCCATAAGTTGTCAATATAATGTACCGTACCATATAACCCTTTTTTTTATTGCTAGTTATCCACATGTCAGTAATAATTGCAATTCTACTCTTACAAGCATCCAACAAACTCATTATCTTGGATATTTCAACATCATAAAGTTTTGAAATTTCATTCTTGATGGTGTTTCTACTTATTATATCAAGTGACAGTTAAACCAACTCTATCAAATCATGAAACCCTTGATATTCAATAATGAAAATAGAAGCTCGTGCAAAATGTTCATCCTTGCACACCGTCTCCATATCACATTTTAGTTTAGAACAACTCTTAATGATAATAGATTCATCATTTTCTTGATAAGAAGCATTTGACCAACACCTCTGAAATTCTTTCTTAAAAAATTAGTAAAATGACAGGTATGTCTATATATACATATACTACAAGTAATTCGATCTCTTTCTTTTTGCTCTCTTTAAGTTTGTGAAGAAAGATAGAAAGAAATTAAGAAAGAAGTTTTTCAGATGTATTTTCTTCAGTTTCAACGCATGAAAAGAAAGCTCCACTATATTTATAGTAGGAGAGGGGCTGTGTGCTTGTTGAAAATTCTTATAGAATCTAGAGACAAAATTAAGGACCAGTAGAATTGTAACAGGTGCGGGTTGTTTAAAGCAAATGAAACAAGCATTTGAAGAATAAATCAAATAAAACAAACATTAGAAGAAATGTTATTATGACCGTCAAACCTGTCGCAAACGCAAATATATAATGAACTATTAACTTTGGTAGAAGCATCGTTTAGGCTTCCAATTCCCAACTTTATTTATTTTATTTTATTTTATTTTGCCTCTCCACCCCTCTATGTGTGTGTGGAGAAATTTATTTAAAGGAGAGGAAAGATTACCAGACATGAAAGCTTAAATCAGTATGTAAGAATTTAACTTTTCTTAAAGACAAGCCCGAAATATATAGGTTCTCTGCCAAATAAACCGTTAGGTAGGAATTATAAAGATAAAATAAATTAGAAATTATAGTGTTTTAATTAATTTAATTTTTATTATTTTATCAAAATTTATCTTGTTTCATTATGTTTATTTCAATTGTACTTGTAATTTTAGTTTAGTTAAGATTTTAGATTATTTTTCTCATTTAAGTATAATAAGGATTAAGTTAGCTACCGCTATAAATAAAGCTATTATTCTAAGTTAGCTACGCTATAAATAGAGCTATTATTCATACTTATAATATTTAGACAATTACCAATAAAATTTTTCTTCCAAGTTTATATGTGTTGTGCACGTTTTCCCTCCTTGTAGTTATCATTTTTTTTTTAAAACTACACTAGGACGATATCTAGCTGCGTCAAAACATAACATTAATTTTAAGGTAAATGGTTTCTAAGAGATCAAGACATAGCTTCAAAATTCAAATTCAAATAAAGATTTGAGCATAAACTTTATGGTTGGTAAGAGGTCAAATCAACCAAATGTTCAATTGAAATAAATTGTGATCGAAATAGAAATTAGTTAAGACCAAATAATCACATAACAATTAAAAAATGGAACTCCTCATCAAATAACATGTTACAGAAACCTCAATGCTCAAAAGCATTACTTTAATTCGATCATTATCTCTCAAAATCATTTTCGTACCAGTATACGTGCATCATAAATTAAGTAGAAACTCAACGAGAGGAAGACAAGAAAATTTTTCATAAAAAACGTTCATGAAGAAATTGCGCTTGCACTTGAGAAAGCATCTTATATTTTAACATTACCAAGTCAAGAGGATCGAATAATGGAGAGAATATTTTCAATTATGGTAATAATTAAGGTTGCCCCAGCGTAATAGGAAGGGACATAAAGTGGTAGCTTCATTCATTAAGGGGGTTTTGAAACGGCCCCCTCCATTCCTTTTCATTGATTGGTCGACAATACACTAACTCAATTCATTCTCCCCCTCGAGCATCTTAATTTTCTGACTATAGAAAGTAGCATACAAACGACTTGTTAATGACTAAAAGTAACCGTTACGAAATAATACCTTCCATGGCTAATTTACTTTATTCTAGAAGACCAAAGTCAGACTAATAACTAATTTCATTGACTTTAATAACTACTAAAATAGTCGTAAAAATCACTTTGTGTAACTTATGTAGTGAATAGTATATTTGAAGATTTTGTGGCTAACTTCGTAGTCTTCTAGACAACCAAAGGCGACTTATTTAGTTATCACCATTCACTACTGTATTAGTCGTTTACAAGTGTATAGTTTAGTTGTTCAATAGTCTAAAACAGTAAATATAAAAAGGGGTTTATAAGAAATTTAGAGCTGTGCTAATAACTGCACTCAACTAAGTTTTAAAATAGATCCATTTGAGCCTAGAAGATCTATTATAAGTACTTGGGCCCGATCTAGCCCCCAAAAAAATAATTGTTAATACTTTTATTCTAAAATTATAAAAAAAATCATTTCACTTATAAAATAATTATTCCAATTTTTTTATCACTTTCCATTTTTACTATTTCTTCACCCAGAACTTCCACTAACTTAGATTTTATTAATAATTTATCAAAGTTTATTGTTTATTGTCCTTTTTTTTTTTACTTTTATAACACTTTTTTTTTTAAAAAAGTTGCATTTTTCATATACAAATTTTATCAAGGCATCATTTTGCAGTAAAATAATCATACAATATTTTTGTTTCCTAAAAAGAGATTGAATGATGATTTATGTTGAAAGAGTAATTAAAGATACTATCAACTCAACTTTCGAAATTGATGAGTTCTATTGTTTGTAGTTTTGAAAACTACAATTCAATAGTATTTTTATTGTCTTTAAGGGTAGGACTCCTAATACTGCCCTTGTTATGTATGTGTTTTTTCTTTTCTACCTATGAAATTTCATCTTCACTTTAAAATATAAATTTTAACTAATCATTTAGTCAAAGGTACATCAAAATCCAAGGTTGGATCATAAATATATTAAGGAATGACAAAATATGGACTTGGGAGGGAATCAAACACATTTTATATGAATTATAAGGGGTTGGGCTTAGGTTGGGTCAAACTTAGACCTTCACTTACATTTTTTAATTTTTTAGTTGTTGTAAATTTAAAATGAGTTATGTTTCAAAATAAAAAAATAAAAAAATAAAGCAAATAAAAACTTAGATAGTTAATTTTTTTAACACAAGATTATCTAATTCAATCACTTTCTTAATTAATTAATTCTTAGTAGAAAGTCTAGTATTATAACTTTAGTTCTTTTTGAATTATTATTGATTTATAAATTAGAGATTTAAGATTTATAACTATTTTCTATTATTTTTATTGAAATTTATTATTACACTTTTTAATTTTCTTTTTTCTTTTTTAAAGATAGGGGGTTAGGTTTGGCCGGGATATTTTTGTCTTGAACTTTTGTCTAAACTCTCAAAATGAGGGCTAAGCCGAAGCCCATAACATTTTTCGCCACCCTAAATATTTTACTCAAGTATAGAGATGGCAATACTGGGGTCAAGGCCCGCATGTAACAATGCCCAAACTCAACCTAAATATGTTTTTGGAACACCCAAGGCTGACTTAAAAAGCATAGCACCAAACCACATTGCTTGATATCTGCTTTTTAAGCTAGGATTTTATATTTTAGTATAACATATATACATTTCTTAAAATTTATTTTATAATTTTATTTTTAAATTTATTTAACAAAATTAACATGAAAATATCCACTTTAAATGTTTTTAATTTTAAATTTATGTAATAAATGAGTTAAATAAATATAAATATTTAAGATAATATGTATACATGTATGTATATATGTATGTATGTATGTATGTATGTATGTATGTATAAAATTCAAGTTCTGAGTTGAATTTGGGCTTCTCAAGTGATACTCGAGACTAACCTAATCTTATCCCCAAGCTTATGGAGTGTATCTATCAGATGTAGTTTGAGTCTAGGTGGGTCAAGTATTTTGACATCCGTGCTCAAACTCATGTGATGGAGACACAAAATGCATTAATGACTATTGAGCTATAACTAAGAGTTACATCCCTTGAATTTTTTTTTTGTTTTTGTGTAGATATATAATTATTTTTAGGTGTGAGCATTATAATTTTTTTAGATGCGGATATGTTATTAAATTACATGATTTAACAATATTAAAATATATTTTTGTTAAATCTCATGACTTAAAAGTGATATCAGTAATTTAAAAAAAAAATTGAGGACAACCGCAATATAATTTCCTCCCTTCATTTTTTTAGTTTTACTACTTTACCCCTATATTTTTTATAAGAGAGCCCGTAACTTGTAGCTTACTGTAAGTTACGGGCACTTACAACTACACTGCTGTGAGGGGGCCACAGCACTGTAGTTGTGAGTGCCGTAATTTACAGCAAGTTATAAGTTAGGTATTTCCTTTTTATAATACTATGTTACTGCTTAAAGTCAAAATTTTAATTTTTTAATAAAAAAGGTTGTACTTTGGGATGAATTTAGTAAGTAAATGTCAATGTCTGTATAAATGATGGAGTTTTGAAGCCTCATTTGGTGGGCTTGAATTCAAATGAAGACCTTCCAAATACTTATTCAGAAGTCAACATTATTCGTTCTCCTTTATTTTAAGTTGTTATATAATAACAAAGCAATTGAATAATAGATTATAGCAACTTTAGGAACAATGGATCTTATGACTGAACTTCCCTTTTAAGTACGACTATTAATACGTTTTCGTGACCAGAAAAAAAGGATATACTAAAGTTTTCCCTAGAGGCAGTGAAGACCGAATAAAATGATAATACTAATAAATTTAAAATAGCAATTACAAAACTTAATATTTACGATCATTCTATGGGATTTAGACTCAATGCTGAGTTAAATTGTTTTCTTAAACTTTTACCAACTAATTAGATCTTAACCATATATTTCTATATACACACACATGTGGCTAGTGGCTAGTGGCTGGTGGGAGGAGCTTAGTTCAAAATTTTTAATTTTGTTTGGGTTGCTTAATTGTTTTACTGTTCACATGAACGTACTTAAAGTCTTAAAAACTTAAACTATTTATTTTAAATGTTGGAATTCATTGTGGCTATATTTTGTGAAAGTATCTTTTTTTTCTAAATAATCTGCATAAAATATCTAACAAAATAAAATTATGTGGCTACAGGATTTGAACCAAGTCTCCAAACCACTAAAAACTAATTTTACCACTAAACTACAAGTATTTTATTTTATAAAAGATATGCCAAAATTTACTTTATTTAACTTTTTCAGAAGAAGCTCAGGGCACATTTAAAAGAAAAATAATGATGAAGGGGCTGAAACCCCTATTCAACCTCGGTTTAATCAGCCCATGCTTATGGCAAATGATTGTAAAGAGTTGAGTACAAATTAGCATTCGATCAAAATCCCACTCTATAATTATGTATTTTTTTTCAAAAACATCAATCATATAAGAATTATGTATCATTGGATCTAATCAATGTATACATTATTCCTATTAATAAAAAAATAAATGTATATAATTAGTTAACAAGTTGGTTAAAAATGTCATTTTAAATTTAAAAAGAAAAGTAAATACAGAGATAATGAAATACTATTTCTCTCTTATCTCTCATGAATTCACTTTTGGTTCTTTTACTTGAAATTGGATTCTTAAAGACTGAATTCTGACATTAGATAGAAAGAGAAAATTGAACCCATTCTCATATGTGCTATATTTATACCTTGCTTTTATTTACAAATATTGAACAGATAGATTCTATCGTTTAGTTAGAAAGTTGTTTGCATGTTTGAAATTTCTACTGATTAATACAGTGAATTGTTTCCTGCATGTGCAAGGAAGGGCTGAATGCGAATGTTTATGGGTTTCTCAACTTCGCTGAACCATAAAGCATTCTCTTCCTGAGCAACAAGCAAAAGCAAGCCCTTTTTCTTTTCATCACCTCTCCAATATCCATTATTTTTCATATCCATAGGTAAACTGTTTAATATGAAATCGGAAAGTAATGCTCCTTTAAAATAATAATTGTTCATTTAATGTTCTTTAGTCAAAAACCGTATCATCTGAATGCTCTACAGAAAAAAGATTACATAAGTTCATTTTTTAAAATTACCGATGGACACTTGAATTGTTTTGTAATATATGGACTTTTATTTCTTATAAATTGAATTATTTATTTTCTGTTCGGTATCGATTTTATAACTTTCGAACTCGTTACATGTTCTTGTGAGTAAAATTCGACGCATTATTAAATTAACCGCGTATGAATAATTTTAAATTTTATCGTGATATAAAACTAGGACAACATAGAATGTGATTTCAAAGTCGGTTAGTTGGATTTTTGTTATCACAGAACCGATATCAATTTAATTGGTATTATAAAAAAAACCATCATTTTCTTTAAATGGAGAGAGAGGAGCCGAGAAAGAGAAGAAGAGAGAGAGAGAAAGAGAGAGAGAGAGAGTTGCCCTATTGACTCAAAAGTTGACATGTGACCCGCGGCCGTGACCCAGCCAGATCTCCCAATTCTAGCCACTGATCTAGTCGAACTTGGTACCGTTTGAAGCTTGTGAGATGGCGGTCATACCTTGCTGTTCCTACCACCAGAAGCCGATTAGAACGCTGCCAATGAAGCTCAAAAGTTTCAGCCAAAAATTCATTCTTGCTGTCGTTAATCCCACTAGAGTTTGGCCACGCCATTGGCTAGGTTCCACTCCTCTCACCTCCACCTTTTGTTTCCAACTGGTCTTATCACCTTAAACGGTCGGATTGCTGGTGAATGGCAACTTGCAACCAGTGGCTTTGGGAGCTCGATTCGCCGCCATCACTACGCGTGGAGGTCACCGCCAGCACCGTTGGACTCACTAAGACTGAAATTACAAGACTTGAGTTTCCTGTTACCGTTGACTGAAGTGTAGTCACCGTTAACTGGTGAGGGATAATTTGGTAAAGCCTGAGAAATTTAGGGTTAATTCTATAATTTTTGAAATTTATGGATAATTTAGTAATTATAGACAAAGACAGTTAGGTAATTTGAGATTTCGAGGGTGAATTGATAATTCAAGTGTCAGAGATAATTTGGTAATTTTGTATCCTAGGGGTGATTTCATAATTTCTAATTTATGGGTATTTTAGTAATTGATAAAATTGAGGATAGATTGGTAATTTATGATCTTGAGGTTAAATTGGTAAATTATAATTTTTGGGATACTTTTATAATTTTGAATTCAAGGGTATTTTGATAATTTCAAAATATTCGAGGATATTTTGGTAATTTAAGATTTCGAGGACGGATAAACAAATTATATTTTTAGGGTAATTAAGTAAATTTCGATATCGGGAGTATTTTGGTAATTTTAGACATAATGATAATTTAATGATTTTAAATATTTAGGAGTTATATTATGTAGTTCGAGTTTTATTGAGTAAAATTAGTTGTATTTTATGTTATTAATAATAATTATGTTATTTATTTGATTAGGAGGACCTGTAAATGAGAATCAACCCACTAACGTCAACGATACTGAATTTGATCATCGTCACTGTGAGTGGAATATACAAAACCTATTTATCTCTGCGGATTATTATGATTTTTAATTATAATAAAGTATGTTTGCAAATGAATTTTAAGTGCTTGATTTAATGATTTTATAAAAAATTGATTTTATTTGCATAATGGTACTTATTATCAAAAATGCATACGATAAATGATTTTATTTCTGATTTTGTATATATGCATAATAATAATATTTTTAAAGAAAAGAAAATAAATTTTAAAGGTTGTTGAAAATAAAAGGAAATATGATTTCGGATATTATCGGATATTTATATACATGTATATTTTCAATTATTTGCAAAGTTATTAGATAATACTATTTCCCATATATTGTGATGGGATGATATCTGATGATGTGAGATACCAGCTTTTAGGACCTGTCGAGTACACACAGAGGCTTTAGGCTGTGTACTTGGTCGTTTTTGTCTTTTGGAGACTATTTATGCATGCATAGTTATAATGAATTGATATGTTGAGATGTGATGACATATGAGACGTTATTCCTCCGTTTATCTGTGTAGCTCCGGGGCATGATGGTTTCTTAATTACTCATCCGTTGAGATTTAGATATGATTAAATTATTTCCTCGAGTGCTTGTTTGCTGACAGTTTTCAGTATTTAGTATTGATATCATGTATTATGAATTTCCTTAGTTTTATATAGTATTTTATGACGATTTTTGATTAAGTATTTATACAATGTTATGATTTGTTCTTCCTCGGTTATTTTACATGACATTATATATTTTTAAAGTTAGTTATTTGATTATAAATGTTAAGTGATTATTGATATTTCTCGTTTATAGTTTAATGAAATTGTATATTTAAAAGTGATACGATTATTTTCAAAATAAAATTATTTTTAAAAATTACTATCCACTCACTGATTTCTACTGAATTTTATACTCACCGACCTTCACTGAGTTTTATACTTACCTTTATTCTCATTATATTTTTTTCCCTTACAAGAAATTTGTAGGTACAACAGTTGACTCAGCAATGATAGTTATTTATATTTCGGCCACATAATAATGATAGGAGTCATAGAATTTCTAGTTGAAATGTTTCGGATTGTATAATATTATGATAAAGAATAACTTATTGTATTTGATACTAAAATATTTTAGACGATATTTGGTATTTGTTACGATGTTGATTGGTGGAGTTTATTGTATTTTAGAAATATTTTGGAAGTGCTATTTTATTAATTACAGGATTGAGAATGTCAAAACTGTAGGAGAAACTTTGCCGAAATGTCAATAAAAATATTATTATTATTATAAAATTGTTATTAGTTAAATTTTGAGAATTAGAGAGACTTGTCTTAAGGTTCGGGATGGGTTGTGACATGTTTACTCTTAAAAATTTTCCCGTTCAAAATGGCAATCATATTGCTATTAAATAAAATTATAACTGCCTATCCCACACATTAATTGCATGAACCTTAAGGGCTTTAGTCCTAACTTGTTTGAATTTTCAAGTATCAAATTCTATTCTTATATTTGTACATTTTCATCTATATACGATTAATATTTACTTCTTTGTTTTATTTATATTTAATAATTATCGATTACATGAATGCATTTATTTAGATAAAAACTCAGATCAAGAAAGAATTTTGATATGATATGTTCACCTCAAACTCTAGGATTTCTCTACGAAGAATTGATAACAAGGTTATTGTTTACCTTGATTTAAGCATTTTAATATCTACCATTTATTTAACTTAGTAAATAAAATTAATTAACTTAAAACTAATAAATAAACTTTAGGTTGCAAGTAAATGTAAGTTTTTTTTTTAATTAATTGATAAAAGAAAAATTCTACTTGGGGTAAAAATGCTGCAATTAATACAAGATTATTATTAATCATTGGATTTAAATTTAGAATCTTCACCCTTAATTTAATTTTAATGGATAATTAATTATGTAACAAATAATTTCAAGTTGTTGTATTTTTCCATGCTTTAGATTATTTTTATCTACTCAATCAATAGATATTTTCAAGTCGCCAAATGGAAACAATTTTGAAAGTTAAATGTTATTTACTGTGTGTAGTTTTACAATTTTACATTTTTTCCTTTTATATTTAGTACTAGAAATATAATAACATTAAAATAAATGTAATTACCTAGTAAAATTATTTCAATAATACTTATGTAAAGATATTCCATAAGGGCTTATCGTAATTTATATTGAATGAATAAAATTACAAGACCATTAATACTGGATCAATATACAGGAGTCTGAAAAAAATTGAGAAATATTTTTATTAATAACTATAATTGAAAAGTATATTTGTTTCAATAACTAGACGATGGCTTGGATATATATTTTTAGAGTTAGGTTATTCTAAGTTAAATTTTTGACACAAATCTGAAACTATTGATTTCATGTAATTCAATTAATATGGATGATTTAACATTTCAAAATGTCACATTAGATTGTAAAAGATTAATAACTCATATATTATGTCAAAATTTAAGTTAAGAAATCTCAAACCATGATTTTATAATGAAAATATAAAAATAAATGCATTATTTTTTCTTATTCATTCCCCTGCGAATATTGATAGAGGCAATAATTTATTCTTAATCACCATCAATCACTATTATAAAAGTAATGAGTCTTAGTGACATAAAATTTTATAACCACAATCCCTAATATCAACAAAATAAACTTTTATGTTTCATAAACTAAATTAATTAAGAAAATATGTTAGTTTAACTTTTATGAAATCAACAAAATGATATGGGAAAATAAAATGAAAATAGGCTTGTAAAACTTCAATTTTTACGGGTCTTGGATAGCATCCAATCTTGTAAGATTATTGATTGTAACATAAACCATAATTTTATGGTAAAAGTAAGCTCTATGAGTGTCAAAAATAATATATACTTTATGATCCAATGATCAATTATACAATGATCCTTAATAGTATACAAAATAGTGGGTATTTTAATATCTTATATTAAATTTGATTAAAATATAGGTGATCAAATATTTTTTTATGTGACGAACAATCTCATCCCATGATTTTATTCATGCAATTTATAACAATCACTTAAATATATATACTTAGATGTACCATTTACCCGAGTTGACCATATATGAATTTTTATAATTACAACTTATTTATTTGATTTGTGTTATATAATCTACTAATTATGATATTTTATTATTAATAATAAATTTTGAAACTTTTTTAAAAAAAGAATAAAATTACAAATTTAAAAAAAATTAAAAAGTAATTTTAAAATAAAATATATTATTTGAATAGAATTATTAACTCTAAGAGCAATTATTTCTATTTTATAAAAATTCTCAGGCCCTTAAACAATTAACAGGTTATTAGCTTTAATTCTAGGTTATTTATTTTTTAAAAAATACAAATTTATTGTACTATTTAAATATGTATTACAGATTATCATATAAAGTTATGCCTAATAAAAATATTTAATTAAGGTTTTTGATATTATAGGTTTTAATGTATTTAATAAGGTATTAATCTTTAATGTATAGAAACTCAATATTATTCTAATTTTATGATGGGCAGAATTAGGAATACCCAGTCAACAGGAAAGATTATCTATATAAGTGGTTATGGTCCCTAGGTCACACGTATTCTTTTCATTTTTTCTAATATTCCATCGTCAGAGAGAGAGCACAAAAAGAATTAAAGGATTATATAAGAGAACGTGTAGATCTGGAAGGCTAACCATGCAACGCTAGAGAATAATTTGACATTATAGATTTAGATATGCTTCTGCATAATTTTGTTATTAATTCTGGGTAATACAACATGATATTTCTAGGTTATAGATGATGGTTTTCAACAAAGATTTTATTTATTCCAACAAACAGTATCAGAGTCAATTCATGTTGAATCATTGAGAATTAAATTTATTATGATTAAGGATTAAATATTTTTGGTGTTCTTAAATTTAGTATTCTTGAATTTGATAAATTAAATATTTTTGATGTTCTTAAATTTAGTATTCTTGAATTTGATAACAAATCTATTATTGTTTTCTTTGGTATTACAACGAATTTTTTTAATTTAAAAATTTGAGATTAAAAAAAATTCTTTAAGGTTTAAAGCTAGTGGCAGCCTAGCCACCTCTGGCATTCAGAGGATGAAGTTGCAGCCACTAGGTCGCGGCTGACCTAGTTAAAGCAACGACCCAAAGAAAAAAAAACCAGAAGGAATTAATAAAAGAAAGATAGACAATTTTCGGTCAGGGACGGCTGTTCAGCCAGCCAGCAGTAGTCACCACTCCATAACGGCTTGTTTAAAGTGGCAGCCATGGCCGCCACCTAAAGAAATAACAAGTCGCAGCATGGCTGCCGTATAAAAGAAGAAAGAAGAAAGGGTTGCTAAGGTTTTATGGCTATTATCACAATGGTCCCTAAAGCAATTTACAATGCTTTTAAGTCTGATAATAAAGATATGTTGCATTTAAACTCTAAACTTGTTTGGGTTAAATGAAATTAAGTTTTGGGTCTGATGTTGGGTTTAATGAAAAGAAATTAAGGGTTTAACTTAGTATTATAATAGTCCATTAATTTAAAGTTATAATTTGACTCAATTTTTTTAAAAAGGATCGGTTTCTTTTGGATCGATCTGTTTCAGCTGAAACAATCTCTTCCAAAATTGATCAACGGTTTAGATTGATCAATAGTTGACTTTGACCCAATTTTTAAAATTTTTTTGGTGATTTTTTGGTAGAATTTTAAATTCAAATATTAGTTAGTTTATATGTATTTTGAGATGAATTAATTGAAATAACATGTCACTAAAGTGACATCTCTTGTCGAAATTAATTTATTTTAGAATATAATTTTTTATATATTTAATTCTGTGAATATCAATCGGCCTAAAGGAAGGTCCATATTAAATAGAATTATATATGTATATATGGTAATAAATACGTGATAATTATTCGATTTTACATGTGAATAATAAATCGACTTAAAGAAATATTAATTGTTTGACATGTTCTTATTATAAGTGTTTGATTATTATATAAAGATATAACTTACAAGTAATATTTTGTCCAAAGATGAAATATTACTAGAGTGCCCGATATCTTTAGATGAAGTTTACTTTTATTTGAATTTATTTATGTTTTGACACTAATATGAGCTTATTTTGTTTATTTGTTTTCTATTTAGTTATGTCTACTGCTAATATTATTGTCAAAATCAATTCAATTCCTATGCTAAATGGCTCTAACTTCAAATCATGGCACGAGAACCTTTTTATAGTTCTTGCAGTTATGGTTCTTGACCTTGTGTTAAGAGTTGATTCTCCCCCACCTCTTATAGATGAAAATATCCTTGATGATAAAAGAAAAATAGAAAGGTAAGAGAGATCACATCATATGTGTATCATGATCATGAAGAAAGCCATTCCAAAAGCATTCAAGGGTTCAATGATTAAAAAAGCAATTACAATTAAGGAGTTTCTTGCGCAAATTGAACATAGAATTGTCAAGAATGAAAAGGTTGAAATTGATATGCTCTTGAAAAGCCTAATTTCAATAAGGTTTAAGGGTAAGAAAAGGAATAAGGATAAAGAAGTTACAAATACAATACCTCAAAAGAAACAACAAAAGAAATTGAATGATCTAGAAGCCACTTGTTATTTCTTTAGTGGAGCTGAAGGGCATGGTTTGGTTTGCCCGGAGGTTAATTTAATTGTGATATCTAGACACACATAGTGGATAGATTCTAATGTAGCAACTTACATTAATATGTCTATATAGGATTGTCTGAGTTGTCGAAAATCCAATAATGGTAAAAGATATATTTATGTGGGTGATGATAAAAAGGTTAAAATTAAAGAATTGAAAATTTTAAATTATTATTAAAGATTAGTTTTTATTTAGATCTTAATGAAATATTTGTTGTTCTATCTTTTAGACAAAACTTAATTTCTATTTCCACGTTAAATAAAATGGATATTCTTATTCATTTAGAAATGGAAAATTTAGTTTGTTTAATGATTCAAAATTAGTAGGCTCCCAATCTTTGTTAGGCGATGATAATCTTTATTTGATGGATGCAATTGTTTCAATTAATGAATCCCTATAATTAAGCACATGAGATTTAAAAAAAAATAACTAGTGAGAATTTAGTAGCATTATAGTATAAGAGATTGGGTCATATCTCCAAATAGAGAGTAGAGATAGTTATGTCGGATGAAATTCTCAATTTTTTAGATTTCATAGATTTTGGAATTTGTGTTAACTGTATCAAGGGAAAACAAATTAATAAAAGGATATTTAAAGTCAAAAGGACTTTAAAGGTCTTAGAATTCATACATACGGACATTTGAGGACAATTTCCTACAACTGCTTGGAATGATCAGTAATATTTTATGATATTCATAGATGACTTTTTTATATACAACTATATATATCTCTTTCATAAAAAGTCTCAGTCTTGGGATATGTTCAAAAATTTTAAAGCTAAAGTTGAGAACCAACTGGGCAAAAGAATTAAAAACATCAAATCTAACGTTGGTGGATAATACTATGATAGATATAACAGTTCAGGTGAAAATATATAGGGCCATTTGCAAAATTTCTAGAGAAATGTTGTATCGTCCCACAGTATACTATGCTGAGTCCACCCTCTATAAATGGTATTTTTGAAATATGAAATAGGACGTCTAAGGATATGGTAAGGAGTATGATTTGTTATTCTACCTTACCAGAATTACTCTGAGAAAAGCCCTTAAGACTACAGCATGTAGCCTTGATAAGATTTCAACTAAAGCAACTACTAAAATCTCTTACGAGCTTTCGATGGATAAGAAGCCTAATTTAAAATAGCTACATGTTTGGGGTATCCAACTGAGGTAAGGCCATGTAAGCTTAATAAGAAGAAACTAAACTCAAGGACTGTGAGTTGTTATTTTATTGGATATTTAGAACAATTCAAGGGGTATAAGTTTTATGATCTCATGACTAAATTAATTTTTGAGTCAAAAAATACTCGGTTCTTTGAGGATGTCGAGTTTATAGGGGGAGATACGTTAGAGATTTTGTCTTTAAAGAGAAATATACTAATATTCCCACAAGTGTTATTGGCATTGATCAAGGTCTCATTCTTAACTTTGTATAAGACATAAGAAATCAAGACAATGTTAGAGAACCCCTACATAAGAAATTATTTTAGAAAAACAAACTCTACCACCTCAAGAATCTAAGCCACTAAAGAGATCCACTAGAAAAAGGAGAAATGTATTGCTAGATGATTACACTATATTTCTCCAAGAATATGAGGTAAACATTGAAATGATAGAAAATGATCCAATCAATTTCTATTAAGCCATGAAAAATTTAAATTCTCAAAACTGAATTGATGTCATGAATTAGGAGATAAAGTCCATGAATGATAATGACGTATGGGATCTTGTCCTGTTACTAGTAAGTACAAAACTTATTAGTTGTAAATGGATATTTAAGACTAAGAGGAATTCGAAAGGCATGTGGAGAGGTACAAGACACGTCTTATTGCGAAGGTCTTTACACAGAAAGAAGACATTAACTATAAAAAGACTTTCTCTCTGATTTCTTTGAAAGACATTTTTAAGATACTAATGACATTAGTGGCGCATTTCAATTTAAGTTATATTAGATGAATGTGAAGACAGTATTTCTCAATAACGACATTGATGAGACAATTTATATGGTGCAGCTAGAAAATTTTAAGTCTGAAAACCCAAAGAACATGGTTTGCAAACTTAAGAAATCCATCTTGAGGCTCAAACAAGCATCTCGATAATGGTATTTAAAGTTTTATTAAGTGATCATCTCATTTAGTTTTGAGGTGAATTTAGTTGATGATTGTATATATCATAATTCTATAAGAGTAAATATACTTTTTTATTTTATATGTCGATGACATTTTACTTGCTAGCAATGATATAGGCTTATTGTATGAAACCAAGAGATTTCTAACTAAAATCTTTAAGATGAAAGATCTTAGTGATGCCTTTTTTGTATTAGGCATACATATACATTGAGATCGCTGCACGAAATATTTTTAAATTATCACAAAAGAACTATATTGAAAGAGTTCTCAAGATATACGACATGCAATATTACAAATCAGGTGATACCCCTATGACTAAGAGAGGCAAGTTTGGTCTCAATCAGTGCCCTAAGAATAATTTTGAGGAAAAAGAAATACAAAAGATTCCTTATGCATTAGTAGTAAAAAGTCTGATGTATGCTTAAGTTTGTATTCAGTCAAATATTGTGTATACTACTAGAATGTTAGGCAGATACTTAAACAATTGAGGGTTAGACTATTGGAAACAACCAAATGAGTCTTGCAGTACTTACAAAGAATAAAAGACTACATGTTCATATATCAAAGGTCAGATAAGTTTAAGATTATTGAGTATACTAATTCTAATTTTTTTGGATGCTAAAATAGTATGAAATCCACTTTGAGTTACATTTATCTAATAGCTGGGGGTGATGTCTCTTGGAAGAGTATTAAACAGTCTCTTATAGTCTCTTTTACGATGGCAGTAGAATTTATAGTAAATGGTGTTGATAGACTATTTAAGTTATTTTGTGACAATAAGTCAGTAATACTGTATTCCAATAACAACAAGAGCTCATTGAAGTCAAAGTCTATAGACATCAAGTTTCTAATTGTTAAAGAAAAAGTTCAGAGTGGACAATTGTCTAATGAGTACATTGACATAGACTCTTTGATTACGGATCCATTTACTAAGGAATTATCATCCAAAATATTTCATGAGTACACTACTCATATAGGTGTCATGTCACTTAAAAATATTCAATTTTAGTGGAAATTTGTGATTTTTAGATGATTTTATAATATAGACATTTTCAATTATTTCAGTTTATGCATATTTTTGAGTTATTTTTTTACAGAAATAAAGTTTTGGTCTATTCACATTTTGATCTTTTAATATGGTTTGATCTCACTAAAGTTTAAGGTGGATCAGTTGGAAAAAGATATACTAAGATCATATTGCATGAAATTTCTATGCTACAACATCCACATCATGATCTATATCATTCACTTGTGTTGGTATAGTGATTATTGATGAGTCGAGTTGCAATAAATGTAATAAAGGTTGCTTTGATCTTATGTTGATATGATTGATGGATCGGATTAGTTGTAGATACACTCTAGTAATGACAGTAAGGTTGATCTCATACGATTATTTTTGCAAAACATAATTATAAAATTACAGATATAGCCCAAGTGGGAGATTGTTAAATTTTTAATCCAATATTGTTGGATCATTAATCCAACATTGGACTTATATGTGAATAATTATATGTTACAAACTGTCATATAAAGTGAATCTCAATAAAAGTAATTAATTAAGTTTTTCAATGTTATAGTCTTTAATGTATCTAATAAAGTGTGGACTTTTAATGTGTAAAAACTCAATAATATTTTAATTCTACGATAGACAAAATTAAGAATATTTAGTGACAATAAAAAATAATTGTCTATATAAGTAGTTATGGTCTCTAGGTCACACGCATTTTTTTTAATATCTCATCATTAGAGAGAGAGTACAAAAAGAATTAAATGACTCTCTAAGAGAATGTATAAATTTAAAAGGCCAACCACACAATCCTAGAAAATAATTCGACATTATGGATTCAGGTATGTTTCTGCACTATTTTGTTATTAATTCTTGGTGATACAACATGATATTACTGGGTTATAGATAATGATTTTCACTAAAGATTTTATTTATTCGAACAAAATAATCTACAAATTATTATATTTTATTCTTAATAATAAATTTTGAAACTTCTTTAAAAAATAATAAAATTAAAAATTTTAAAAAGGATTAAAAAGTAATTTTAAAATAAAATATATTATTTGAATAGAATTATTTTTAACTCTAAGAGCAATCATTTCTATTTTATAAAAATTCTCCAACCCTTAAACAGTTAACATATCATTAGATTTAATTCTAGATTATTGATTTTTTAAAAAATACAAATGTTGTGTACAATGTAATTAAATTCAATGGTTTGCCGTTCACGTTTGCACATTACTAATGCAGGAAAAGAAAAATTATAGCATCATGAAAGAGGAACCTATACTCCGAGTTGTTCAAGTGAAAAGCAAGAAAGGGATATAATACCTAACAAAAGCATATTTATTCTCCAATGCTATGTTGGACTGCTCTTAAGCGTGAGTTTCTTAATTGAGTGCAGTTTAGATTAAAATGGTGTCAAACCCACGGCCTCGTGTTTGAACAATCTCCATGTACTTAACCCGTCAGACTTAACGGAGTTGGGAGGCAATTTTTAGGCATCATATTATTTTGTGAAACGAAGAGACAGTATACTTGTTTTTTAACATTTATATTAACTAACCTTTGTCTATATATAGCTAAGACTATATATCAAACATATTCTCATAATGAGTCGACAATTACAACTAGAAATTTTTAGTTTCTGTAATCAGAATTCAAGTAAATTAATTAGATTTTATAACGTGAAAGAACAACCATGTACAACTTTTTTTTTCCACGCAAATATTCAAGAGCTGATCATAATTCATAAGATTATTAGTCATTCCATTATTTGCTAAATTATAATTAATTTCATTGTGGACCATTGATTTAGTCTGAGTTTACTAATACGTGACAGTTGGATGCAACTATGCAAGTGAGATATTTTCCTTCCTCCATGCACAGTTCTTTACTGCTCATCTGAATGTGAGAATCTGAATTTTTTTTCACAATATGGTCAATTTGCTTTTTAAAAAAATAATAATGAAAAGTTGTGGGGACTTAAACATTTTTTTTTTCTTCAATTAAGATGAGTTTTGACGGGAGATGTCATACACAGAAAACAAAATATCTGAATAACCTACTAGTTATTAAATATTCTCGAAACTTTTTAAGAATTTTCTTAAGCAAGTTTAAATCTAAATGAAGAAACATATCATGCATATTCAAGGATACGAAAAAATAAATTAGAAAAAGGATGCAAAAAAGATGAGAGAATAAATGTATAAATCAACCTACAGTGATGATAGTGGAACAAAAAGAAGATTTGAAGGGTTTATAATGATCACTAGCTTAAGGCAGCACATGATGGCTACAGCTCGCACTTCTGAAAGAAAGTATCTAGAAAACAAAGCATAAAACTTTTGCTTAGCATAGACGGTTATTGAGCCCTGTACAGCTAGCTGTACACAAAGGAAAATCAACACCCCTTTGTAAACTTTGAGCCTGCCATCATTAGTGGTTTCTTTTACGCTGTAGTATTTTGCCTATGAACCATTCAAAGAAAGAAGTATAAGAATCCACAACTGTGAGGAGGGGGGGGGGGGGGTGGAGGGAAATAAGAAATACATTTAGTAACTGGGGTGTCTTTGGCTCATTTTAAACTTCTCAACTATTTATGTGGATTTTTTTTCTTAAACTAATTTATGTATTTTCGCATACAACGGTAAAGTAGAACCCTTATTATCATAGATAACATTATTTGCTATAAACGGTAACTTATGATTTAGGTTATATTATTTATACCATCGGATGGCATATTTAGAAAAATGATTTTATTATTTTTTAAATTAACCTTGGGGCTTTTATAATTCCTAAAATCAAAATTAATTTTTATGGTTTATGAATTATGAGGGCTATTTTTAAAATTTAATGGGGACTATTTTAATAGATTTTATGAGGGGCTAACTAAAAGTTTAAATAATTTTTTCTTAGTTTCTAGCATGTTTTTCCTCCAGCGGGCTTATGCCCCACCGATCATAAGTTAGGTCCACCCCTGCATGTTATCATAACCAAGTTATGAGTTCAGTATTACATTTTTTAAGTCATATTCATTTTGCAAGAAAAAGATTTGAGTGAACCTCAATGAATTAAGTTAGAGAAATTATCTTTAAGGACTTGGTTAAGTGAATTTCAAGTAATTTTATTTAGATGTCACTTGAGTTTAAATTTTGTGGAGTGTAAAGGATAAAAAATTAATTTTTTCTTTACCACCCCTCCTTATATATGAATTTATGTACAAATATATACACATATGTGTAAATATATCTAAGTGTGTGTCTGCGCACAGCGATGGTTCATCAACTACCTAAAATTACACTTAAACTAAAGAGATTAATTTATTTAATTCATTAAATCCTAGCCTTTGATAAGTTTTGAATCTAAAGGTATCTAATATAAAATTAAGTGTAATTTTAGGAATTAAGTGTAACGTTAATATCTGTCCCATATACTTTATGTAAAATTATAGAAAATTATTTAAAAGAGAGAGTTTGTTAGACACAAAGACTATTGTGCCAATGTTTTTTTTTTTTTTTTAAATAAAGACAAGTCTTAGTAGGTTTTCTCATATAGAACCTCACTTCAATTTTAATGTAAAATGGATTTTTAAGAGATCGAAACAAAAGCTCAATGTTTCAAATTTAAATAAGAATTTGAAATTAGGTTTTTGGACAATAAGACACCAAATTAACCATATGTCTGATCGAAATGGGTTTTGATTGAAATAGAAATTAATTGAAATAAAATAATCATAGAGGAACTTAAAGAAAATGGGACTTTAGCTCATATACATATTAGAGAAACCTCAATACCCAAAAACGTGAATTAAATTTAAAACGATTTACCATTAATGTTCATCCCTCAAAATCATATTTCAACCTGTGATTAGAGTGCATAATAGAAAATCTGCTCAAAGCTTTACTCAACGGAAGTAAGCTAGACTAGCAATTTTTTAACTAGGCATTTCAAACACATCATCAAGCAAATGAACGTGCACTTGAGAAAGCATATTGTATACTAACCATGATTGCAAAGTCAAGATGATCAAAGGATGGAAAGAATATTTTCAATTATGCAAAGGCTCTCTCATTGTAATGGAAAGGGACATAAAATAGTAGATTCATTCATTCAAAAGGTTTCGAAACAACCCTTGCCATTCCTTTTAATGTATTGATCGACAATACACTCATTCAATACATTGCATCCTTTTTTTAGCACCTTCTCCAGAATATTTTGGCTGAAAACTTTGTAATCTATTTCGTCTTTTTCTGAAACCCGACATTTCATTTCCATATGTCGTTTCAAATCATACAAGTGTTTATTATTTGTAAGATCTGGGATTTTAGTTAAACGGATCATAAATAGAAAACATAAACTAAAAGTCGGCTTTAACATTGATAATTAAATGACTCAGATGCCAAATCAATTAGATTACAAACTTCTATTTTAAATTTGTATTTAAGCCAAACATTGCTCTATCAAATTTCAATGAATAGGCAACCAACATGCAAAAGAAAAGAATGAAAAACAGATATGGAAAGAAGGAAAAATCAACACAAATTGATTGTCTAAAATCATCATAAACTAACAAATTGTTCAAATCAATGCCAGTCAATTATATTTCCAATTACATTTATTTTTACACTTTTTAAAGAAAAATTATCAATAGTCCCCCAAAGTCTCACCACTGTTCAAAAAAATCTTAAAATTTTGAATTTATTTATCAGCCAAAAACTTACCAAGTCCAAGTGTATAAGTCTTCCACTTTTTCTTTAGGAAACCTTTCTTGAAACAGCTCGTTAATATCTTCAAATTTTATTCGTAACTAGGTGAATAACATTTAAAAGTATAAATTATCAAAGACTTGGGTGAAAAATCTTAATAAACTTATGTTAGGTAGGAAGTAAAAACAGCTGGAAAAATAAACTTTAAAAAAGGCAAAAATGAAAAGCCTGCTAAAAGATGGAGAACCAAAATATGTAAGCAAGTACAATCGTGCAGAAGAAACCACAACCCCTCTTCTTGGAAATACGTAAGAAGATTCCCAAGTGGGAAATCACTTGTTATATTTTTAACAAGATTCCGATTACCTAAAAGAAAAGAAAAAAAATGGTAAGTAAAATTTAACTGAACTAATTAATTAGTCTACACACAAAATCTAGAAGAGCCTTCCTTTCAAAGTGATATTAATCTGAACTCAACCCTGGCATCTTGATGAAATCAAATGCTGCATGCCAAACCAGTAACCCAATATGGACTCCTAAGCTTCATATCCAGCCTTCTTTTTTCCCATTGATTAATTTTCTAGAGAAGGTCACCCAAATAACAAGCCTGACGTAATAAATAATTAGCTTGCATGAAGAAAGAAGGACGGACGAGAGCACAAACAAATCTTACTACTTTAATTCATTATTGATATTTTACAAGATATATATAGTTATATTTTGAAACAAACACTACCAGTTTAATTCTTATTGTGATTTAACAAGCTATAAACATATATTAAAATAGGTGGTACCCGAAAATAAATAAATAAATAACATAAATTAGATTTAATTGTGCGTGTGTGTATACACGCACTACAGTTAGCTTGTTATTGTCATCAAGTCTTGGTTGTTTGATAAACTGCACGGCGTTCGGATTCTGAGATGCGTGCTTCATGAAATTTTGCAATAAAAGCTGAAGCTTTTCTGTCAATTCCAGGCTCAGCAACCCAGTAAGCTCCTTTATCTTCGTCACTTGGCCAAATTCTTCTTGCTGTGCATCCTACATCATCCCATGGATCTTCCCTTCTGCGATTAGTAGTCCGCGATTTGAACATGTTGAGTAGAAAGAAAGAAGATTTCTTTTGTTTGTTTCCAGCCATAGTGAATTTTAATCAACTTTGAACTCTTTCACTCTAAATTTTTTGTAGTACGAAAGAAAGAAAGAGAGAAAGAAAGAAAGAAAGAAAGAAGTTTTTAAGTATATTTCGTTAAGTTTCAATGATGAAAGCTCATTTGCTTTTATAGTAGGAAAGCGTTTCTGTGCTTGGTTGGAAAATTCTTATAAAATCTAGAGAAAAGTTAAGTACCAATAGAATTGAAACATGTGTTGGGTTAAAATCAAATGAGAATGGAAGTATAAGAATCCAGAACTGAGAGGATAAATGGAAATGAGAAATAAATGTAGCAACCTGTCTTTGGTTCATTCAAAACTTCTCACATGTTTATGTTTAAGGACTTTTTTTTCCCTAAATTAATTTTTGAGTGATATACAATAAAATCCTAATTATCATAGAAAACATTATTCGCTATAAACCTTAACTTATAATTTAGGTTAGCTTATAATTTAGTATAGCTTATTCATATCCTTGCAAAACAAGGGGTATTTGTTTTTATTTAATGACTTAATTGACTTAATTTTAATCAGTTATGTAATTATTTTTTTTTAACTTGATAAAATTTTTTAGTCATTAAGTCATTAAGTTATGAAGCCATTTTTTAAAACTTTTTGCTTAATCTAACATGTTTTAATGATGTCATTAAAAGAGATTATTCACAATATCCTATCTAATTAATTAACTTTTCTTACCTAAATAAAATTTAATAGTTAGTGTTCTTACCCATCTCTATAACTTTGTAATAATATAGTGGTAGACTATTATTATTTTTACCTTTTTTGTTTTCTTCAAATTAGCACTATTTATTTTCATAATTTTTAATGAATATTTTTCATATAAAAACATAATGAACTAGAATAAAATTGATTAATATAGATTAATTAGAATATAAAAAGTTTTGTTCAATTGAACGGTGATTTGTGTTATGATAATACATTATCTAATTTAGATTCTTTTTGTTATTTATTGTTTGTTTAACATTTATAATTTGCAAAGAAGAAATGTTAAAATACTAGTTTTCAAAATTTTTAAGTTGAAAACAACTTAATTTTTTTTTAGCAATTCAAACAAAAAAATAAATATATTATAGAAATTCAAATATTCAACTACATTCAGAATTTATACTAATTTAAGTCTATTCAAATTTTAGAGGAAAAAAATACCACGCAAGTTAGTTTAGTATTTTTTTAAGTCATATTCCGTTTTTAAATAAAAACATATTTGGGTGGATTTTAACAAATTCATAAACAAAAATATCATCTAAAGACCTCGTCAAGTGATTTTCAAGTAGTTTTATCTTATATATCACTCAAGTTCCAATGCTGAGAAGGTAGGAAATAAAAATTTGATTTAATTTTGTCTACCTATCTATATTTCACAAGCACACACTTCATATATATATATATATATATATATATATATATATGAAAATAAAGAAATTTATTTAAGAGAGAGAGAGAGAGAGAGAGAGAGAAAGATATTATGCTAGACCTAAAAGTTTAACCTATTATGTGGGAGTTTAATCTTTTTTAATTAAAGACAAATTTTAGTAGATTCTCTCAGACAAGAAGTGTCTTTGATTTTAAGTAAATGGTTTCTACTATAAGATCAAGACAAAGGCTCAAAATAGTTTGAATTTAAAAAAGATTTGAGAAAAGATTTTGTAGATACTAAGAGACTAAAGGTTCACACGAAATGGATTGTGTTTAAAATAAAAATTAATTGAAACAAAATAATCACATAGAATTTAAAAGAAAATGAGACTTCAACTCCAGTGCCATATTAGAGAAATCCCAATAAACAGAAGTTCAATTATAATTTAAAACAATTTAACACTAATCTTTATTCCCAAAAATCTTTTTGAACCTGTAATTAGTGTGCATCATACAAAATCTGCTCAAAGTACAAATTCAACGAAAGCAAGACAAGCAAATCTTTAGCCAGGCATTTCATAAACATCATGAAGCATATGAACGTGCACTTGAGCAAAGCATCTTGAATATTAACCAACATCAAAAAGTAATGATGATCAAATGATGGAGAGAGCATTTTCAATAATAGTAAGGTCGCTCAATGACATAAAGTAGTACATTCATTTATTCGGGCAGTTTTGAAACATCCCTTGCCATTCCCTTTCATTAATTGGACGAGAATACAATAATTCAATTCATTTCCTCTATTTTGAGCGTCTTCCCCACAATATTGTTGGCTGAAAACTTTGTAATGCGTTTTATCTATTTCTGAAACCCAACATTTTAATTTCCATTAATCTGTCTTTTCAATAAAACAGGGATCATAACAGATAAAGCACAAAATGAAGTAGAATATAAATTTATATATAAACGAGGAGACCAATAGTGGGGACTATAACGGAGAAAACATAAACCATGGCAGGATATAATAAATGTACACAACATTAGGGGAGCCAAATCTAAACTTTTAATCTATACTTTTTTTTCTTATCATAACTGTTTGGATCCCTTCAAGTTACGGCTAGCTATAACTTACACCATGCACAACTACAATATATGAGTCTTACTTAAGTACTATAGTTATGTGTGGATGTAAATTACAACATCTGTAACTTAGGATTTTCCTAACTATTTTTTTATAATTAAAGACAAACAGTTTGCAAATTAAAATCTCTATCTCTTTCTTCGACAAAATTGGTGTGCAATTGTTGTATGGTACCACAATCTTGTTTTTTATCTTTGATCCCTACTTTTTTTATTTATAATTTATTTATAAATAATGATAATTTAATTTTAATTCTCTTTTTCTCTCTTTTATGTTCAAGTATTCTATTCTCTTTTTTTTTCATTTAGATAATTAATCAATCATTAGTTACCAACTCGTTTTAAATTAAAATATCATTAATTAATGAATGAGCTAAATTATTTTTCACATCATCACTAAGACAAATATATAACAATTTAAATTGAATATTTTGGATGGTAATTGTGAGGCCGTGCAATTAAATAAATTAAAATAACAAATCAATCTATTACTTATAAGTGATTGATGTCATATTGGTTTGGATCGATGTATAAGTTTAAATTTTTTTATTTTTAGATAACAATAATTTTGAAATTAAATTGTATTGTATTTTTTATTTAAAGTCCAATCTACATATATTTTAAAGTAGTGATCAAAGTGTAAGGAAAGAAAATAAAATACATAGTTTTTATAATTATTTATTTAATATTTTATTTTAGTAATGTCATGTTAATTCTATTCTCTAAGCTAATTTATTAATTGAATTTTAATGTGAATTCATCAATTATCTCACACCTTATATTAAAAACTATTGATGCTTAGTTTTATGTCAAAATTTTTTAACTTGAGACAACCTAGCCAATTTTAATTGTTCAAATTATTTAAAAATTTGAAACAACTGGATTTATGTGTTATAATTTTAAAACTTTTGAAGTTTTATAATTTCAATATACATTAGGGAGTGTAGCATTAATTACTAAACTATAGCATCTTAACCACTGAATCTACTTTAGTTTGAATCTAACGGTAACAGCACAAGTGGACAAAAAAAGGGGGTGCCGTGCAACAATCGCACGGTAGGTGGACCCCTCGTTCCATTCCTATTTGTCCCTGCGATTCTTTCTTACATCTCCTAGTCTCAAATATGACTAGGATAAATTTATTTTTGATTTCTTCCCTAGTTGTGCTTGTTTGTAAACGTACAGAGATAAGACCAAAAATATTATTAACGTGGTCTCTCGAATATCAATTGAATCACGATATAAGCAATTTTTGGTTTTATTATCTCATCATAAATGTAATTATTAATATTTATAATTGAATGACGTATCACATCTTGCATTAGTTAAAATATAATTCTTTTCTAAAAGCATGTAAGAATAACATTACTCTATCAAATCTTCATGAATTGATTGCTTAAAATCTTTATGAAATTGTTTAAAGTAATGTCAATCATCGTATTTTTAAAAAATATTGGCTACACATTTTCCTTTTTAAGAGAAATTATCAACTGCCCACGCGAAGTTTCACTAATGTCATGAAGAAATCCTAAAATTTCAAATTTATTTTACAATCCACCCAACTTTAGCTTGTCACTGAAATAGACTTCCAATTTCTTCAAACTCTACACCTAGCTAAGTGGGTGTCCAACATTTAGAAGCATAAGTACAAAAGAACTAAATGTTAATAGATTTACTTTACAAAGAAAGTAAAAACAGATGAAAAAATAGGGGGAAAAATGAAAAGACTAATAAAAGTTGGAGAATCAAAATATGAAGTAAATCACAACCCCTCTTCTTGCAAATGGTCAGACGATTCCCAATTGGGAGATCACTTTCTAGTTTTCCAACAAGATTCTCATTTCCTAAACGGAAATAGAAAGAAGTAAGGAAATTAAATTTAACGGCTTTTTAAACCCAACTAGTTATTTACTCTCCATAAAAAATTTAGAGGCCAAAATTTTTTTTCAAAGTGAGATCTGAATTCAACTTTGGTTTTCTGACGAAATCAAACGCTGCAGTCTATGCTTCACATCCATCCTTCTTTTTTCATTATTTTTTTAAATAAGTAATAATTAGCAAGGAAACACTACCATTGATTTCTATTAATAACCTGAAGTAAAGAAAGAGAGATGGAGAAGAGGATAAGCAAATCTAAATAGTTTAACTTATTAATGCCAGTCAATCATATTTTCCAAAAATAATTGTACATTTTTATCAAAAAGAATTAATCGTCCCTCAATTTCATCAATGCTCGAAAAAAAAAATCTTAAAATTTTGAATTAATCTTTAGTCCAGTCGAAACTTACCAAGTCCGAGTGTGTAATCCACCTCTCCACTAGAAGTATAAATTATCAAAGAATTGGGTGAGAAATGTTAATAACCTACGTTGCAAAGAAAGTAAAAACAGGTGGAAAAATAGAAAAAAAAATTAAGGCAAAAATGAAAGCTTGCTAAAAGATGGTAATCCGACATATGTAAGCAAGTACAATTCGTGCAGAAAAAACGACAAATCCTCTTGTGGAAAACACGTAAAAATATTCCCAAGTGGGAAATCACTTTTTATACTCTTAACAGGAAAATAATAGCAAGATTGATTCAACTGAACCCAACTGATTAATTACTCTACACACAAAATCTAGAAGAGCTTTGGTATCGTGATGAAATCAAATGCTGCATGCCAAACCAATAACCCAATGTGGAGTCCTAGTGAGCTTCATATCCATCCTTCTTTTTCCATTTATTTTTATTTTTATTTTTATTTTTTTAAAACAAGTAATTAACAAGAGAAAGCTTCTATTGATTTTCTAAAGATATCATCCAAATAACAAGCCTGAAGTAATAAATAATTAGCTTGTATGAAGAAAGAGAGACGGACAAGTACTGCACAAACGAATCTTACTACCATAATTCATTATTGTGATTTTACAAGCTTCTTCTAAACATATTTTGAAACAAGTAGTACCAGATACACAAGAAAATTAACATACTTTTAGAATTAAGCTTATGAGTGTGTGTGTGTGTACACACGCGTGAGCGCGCTACAATTAGCTTGCTATTGTCATCATGACCTTGTAGCCTGATAAACTGCATGGCGTTCGGATTCTGAGATACGAGTTTCATGAAATTTTGCAATAAAAGCTGAAGCTTTTTTGTCAATTCCAGGCTCAGCAACCCAGTATGCACCTTTATCGTCATCACTTGGCCAAACTCTTCTCGCTGTGCTTCCTACATCATCCCAAGGATCTTCCCATCTGTGATTATTCCTCCGCGATTTGAACATGTTGAGTAGAGAGAAAGAAGATTTCTTTTGCTTGTTTCCCCCCATAATGAATTTTTAATTAACCGCTTTCTTCTCTTTCACTCTAATTTTTCTGAGGATGAAAGAAAAAAAGAAAGAAAAAAGAAGTTTAATATTAAGTGTATTTGTATTTCTTGAGTTTCACTGCCTGAAAGCTCTAGCTATCTATTGTATTTATAGTAGGACATTTTTGTCTGTTTAGTTGGAAAATTCCTACAGAATCTAGGGGAAAATTAAGGACCAATAGAATTGAAACATATGTTGGGTTTAAATCAAATTAAACATAAATCTGAAGAAAGATATTAATTATAGTGCTGGTGAACCTCGTAGCAAAAGCACATGTATTGTCGAACTTTAACTTTTGGTAAAATTGTTGACCTAGAAAAAGCATTGGTTGGGCATTCAATTCCCAATTATTGGTTTGGTCGACCGAACTTTCTTATCCATCTTCTGCAAAACTCATTGAATAGCTCTCTTTATTTTACCTTGCATTTGGCCTCTTCCATTAATTATGTACCTACCCCAAACCTAGTTAACCTAATTTCTCTTTCTTATTTTTTTTAAAAAAAGAAATACATATATTTATGATAAGAAAAATATTCAATATCATATATATTGGAAATAATTATTAATGATATACGTTTGAGATAACTATTAACTGTTACGCAATCTTTTAAGTATGAATTTTTACATAATATTAGAGTTAGACTTACATAAAAATGAGGTAAAATTACCTAATGAGGGTAATAAGAAAAATATCTTAAATTGGGTTAGAATACTTACTTTAAAGTAAACATAAACTCAAATCATACGTTTTAACTAAGAGTTAAGCCAAATGATTTTCTTTTTCTCTAATATGTTTCTCTTTTAGTTGGGCCTTTAATTTTTATCTTCCTTCCATTTATCTTTCCCAAACCATTGTGCCCATTCAGCTGATTCTTGTTTACCTTGAAAATATGCTAGATATTGATTGTAAATAAATACAAAAAGAGCTTATTTTAGAATAAATAGCAAGAGCTTGCTTTCTAGACACATACAAATAATCAGGCTGTTAACGAGGTGAACTGAATAGCACAGCTACACTTGTATAATTTAATTACAATAGATGTTGCATCTTTCATGAATTAAAATCGCATTAGAAGCTACATATATATGAATTTGATTCTGAAAATCCATACGAGAAATTGAAACATATTTATTTGATGATTAATTTACTCTATTATATACAGCAGTTGCTGAAGATTTGCAAGCAATGGATTAATATGGATAGAAAGTTTCAAAAAAAATTCTTGTCATCTTGATTAGATCGATTAATTTATTCGCCGATCGTTCACGAAGTTTATATTATATATGTTAGATTTATTTGTTTCTGATGTTAATGCCTGAAACACGTTTTATAGTTAATTTTGATTTTTTTTTTAAATTTGTTTACATAACGTAGTAAACTAATTAAAAGCCTCGAATTGACGGAAAGAAACATAGAATATTGGATAGTGCAAATCTAATGAATGAAGAAGATGGTCAAAAGAAACTTCAAGGTTTTCTTTTTGAATTGAGTAGTCTGGTTCATGCATACAGGTTGGTGGGGTTTAGGTCACCCCCCACCCCCCCCCTCTTTTTTAATGAAAAATTTGTTCCATTTTTCTTGTGATACTGGCTTCTTTTCAATCACCATCACAGCAATCACTAGCTGCAAACCATTAGAGAAACCAAAATGAATAAAGTACCTCTAACTTTTTAACAAAATAGAAACTTAGACTTTATTTTCAGTCTAATAGTTTTTACTTCCTATAATAGTTTTATTTATGCTTTTAGCTAAAGTAACTAACGCAATATCAGAACAAAAGTTTCATGTTTTAATCATCCATTTTTCAATTTTTTTTAAAGGTGTTTCATCCCCAAAAACTTAATCGATGGTTTTTAAATAGCTATCTTTTATTAGTCACCTAATAAATTCAAATTCCAGTGAGGTAAAAACAAAAAAAAAAATTTTCCATGAATAAATTCATAAATAATTAAACTTATATAAAAATGCTAGATATTTTAGAAGCATTATATCGCTATACTATATTTTTTTCGTTTATTTTATTATTATTTTTAACGGTGATAGTTTGTCAAAAGCTCCCCCCACCCCCCCCGGGGGGGCGGCAAACCCCACCCTTGTTTTGCAGCATTGCATGCAAGCTGTCTAGCTTTAAGGTATCTTCTGCAAAAACCCTAATTAAAATAATTAGGGCCGCACAGTTTGGTAGTGCCCAACTTGTACGCCAAATCACGGAACTCTTTTCTTCATCTTTTATGTGTGCTTTAACATGCTTTTGTATATAAAATATTATTTATGTTTCTAGCTGTACTCAATCTCATTGATTATTTTATGTTTCTACATAAACTCTCTTTAGTTTTATATTTTATAAAAAAGAATAATCTTGCTTAAAGAGTTTGATTTGTATTCGATATCGATCGATGTGGCTCGTCGATGCAGTTTGCTGAATTGTTACTTAAGTAATTAGTTAATATTCCATAACTTAATTAAATAATGAATTTGGCTACTCTCACTGTCCCGACACTTCTGGCTAGTCTCCTCCTTGGCAGTTTTAATCACAGTCAAGTGGTTCAACACCTTGCATTTGATTAAATTAATGGATTTTTGTGCCTGACAATTTGTTGGCTAACCAAAATTTGGCTTGTCCTTCCATTCATTACTTGGTAGCAATTTTGCCACTATTAGCTTTAGAATAGCTCTCTCGTGCTCCTTTTTAATGAGATTGACCCATTAATTAATTATCATATATGGTTAGGATAGATAAAACGTAAGAGTAATGATGTATCCCAAAATTTTGACGCTAGAACAGAATGTTAGAACGAGTGGCACGACTCAACTTACTATTGTAATTTCAATTTTCTTTTTAATTATTTATCATGTTCCATTGTTTTAGACACACAGCGTCCAGGTCATCAATTTATTTTCCATAAAACATATTTGAGCAATATGAAAAATAGCAATAATATCACATATTTGAACATCACTGCATTACAGAAAGAGACAATGATCAAAGCAAGCTTACATATAATTACTTATTTGGAACTTCACCTTTAAGCTTGAAGTTTTAAATCTAAGTGATGGTAACTCAATATCTCATATCGGTATCAGAGTTGGTTTAACTTAAAGATCTTGTGTTGAAATTAATTGATAAAGATCATCATATAAACCGTTGGCATACCCAAAATATCAACAATTAAGACTATTATGTTATTATTCACATGAGTTGGACTATTGGCACCCTTTCATTAATTTCATAAAACTCTTTTTATATTGCAGTTACATTTAAAGACAAATATAAATAGAATTAGGTTATTTATATTTTCTTTCTCTCTTTAATTTTATTTTGCTTCCAAAATAAAATTATTTGTATTATCATTAAAATAATCTTTATTAAGAAGTGATACTCTATGTCAAAAAAAAAATTCTTATAATAAACACAACAACTTAATTAAGATAAAACACAATGGAAGAATAAAATTAAATAAAATTTTATCCCACTGCAAATAATTTTTTAAGGATCCTCAAAGCAATTGTTGAACCTGAAATTTATAGGTGACATAAAATTGTATTAGACCCATGAAACATTCATTATTTTTTAAATATAATATTTTTCTTACTTTTTCTTTTAGATTTTTTCTTTAGAAATTAAATAATGAAGAAAGTTTGAAGAGAGGAATATAAAATTAACATTGAAAATGTGAGAAAATTATTAGAAACTGAAAAACTCATAAAAAAAAGTTTGAAAAAAAGGATAATTTTGACATTAAATGAAATATAATTGGAAAAGGGTTTAATAGAATTTTCGAGAGGTGCCAATAGTCCGACTCCATTCACATAAGCCAAGAATCATAATAATTTTGAGCGAGAAAATATGGAAATCAATCTCACTAAATTAATTCAATGCAGCTAGAAGGCCCAAACTTAATACTTCAATGACATAATGGTAACCTATCATTTGATATCAATCATTTAACTTAGAGATTTCTTCCATATTTTGATTATTGCATAACACTTCAATCATAATAATTGTTATATTTAAAGGTAATGATGCCAATAAGTTAGAAAGTTTACGAAAATATTTAAAGCCATTTCATATTTAAAGAAAGGGGAGAATGAGACTAATTAGGTGGCCTATGTTCATTTTGTTTGCCCGTAACTCCATATGCAAGTAACCTAAAGCTGTCTGTGATCAAAATAATAAATTACTACCTAAATTGTTCCTCTCTTATGATGCTAATGGGTTGCTCGTCAAGCAAGTATTTGTATTTGAGTATAAAGATTAAAGGTGTACGATGATGGTTATCAAAATATAATTGGATCAGATATACATATGCATTGCGGCCCAATTTTTGGATATTCTCCGTATTCGAAAGGGACGTTAAAAGAAATTATAAGAATGATCTCATTAAGCTCTTGAGGATTTTGGGACATTTTCAACTGCCTATTTGGAGAAGAAGCATATGCCAAAATCCAAAGTCTGTATCAAAGGGATCATATGGTAACTTTGATGATAGTTACTCTTAACTAATTTGGTGAATAGAAATGGAAGCTCATGAAACGATTCCTATTACTAGTTAGGGGAAAAAAATGAATAGTTCTCTATATGATAAAAACTAAGCTAAGAAAAACTGAATTTGACTGTAAAAAATTATGATATTGAAACATGGTATTGAAGGTGTGGCCACATTTATTAACTTTAGTTGTAGGCCATGATTTAGACAGCAAGAGATGAATTATTTTGGGAAATTCTTTCATAACAAAATATAATGATATTGCTCTGACACTGTGAATCATATCTACGTTAATTTTAATCCTCGGGAAATCTTATTCCCCACAACTTTTAATTTTGTTTTTAAGTAAATTATGTATATTGTGAATAAAAATTCAGATTTATACATTTAGATGAGAAGTAAAGACTTGTTTAGGAAAAGGTTCCATGATTGGTTAAAAAATTCTTATCTCGAGTAAAATTAAAGAAAACATAGGTTCAGTTGAAATCAAATGAACAAACATTAGAAGAAAGAAATTGAAAAACAAGTTTTTAAAGTGTATTTTCTTGAGTTTCAATGCATGAAAAGCTCTGTAAGAGAGGGCTCTATATAGGCGAATGTTAGGTTTGTTTATGTATAAGTGATAGTTCAATCAGGTAAATGTCACTGCTCATCACTTTGATCAAGTAAATGTCACTGCTTATCACATCTAGTATATCACTTCTAGTATGAGTGATATTATGTATTTATTTATAGAAAAACTATCTAGAGTGCACTAGTGTTCACCATAGCACCATATGGTAGCTCATCATTAACTACTATTGCGTACTAGCTTAATTAGATAGTGTCATAAGATATCACCCAACTATCTCATTAGTATGTTTTATACTTGTTCTCATGTGCGCTAGTGAATTGTAATAGAAAAATATTTATACCAAAATAAGTCACATTTCATATCATTACCAATGTTACAAAGTACCATGTGTGCTAGGTTTATGCTACAACCAATTGAGTGTATGTGTGTTACATTACAGTTCACATGTATGCTTATTATTTGGGGATAAATTTAGAAGGACAAGACTAATAAATCAAGAACATGTAAGCAATTACTAGTGCAAAAATGGTCTTGGATCAATATAAATATTCTATTTGAAAGACTTTATTGCAATGGATGTGCTTAGTAATTAATTGTTATGGTGAGACACTTCAAAATATTTATAAAAAAGAATAAAATTAGTATAAAAAGAATATTATGAACATGTAAGCAATTACTAGGGCAAAAATGGTCTTGGATCAATATAAATATTCTATTTGAAAGACTTTATTGCAATGGATGTGCTTAGTAATTAATTGTTATGGTGAGACACTTCAAAATATTTATAAAAAAGAATAAAATTAGTATAAAAAGAGTATTATGATCTTTTTTTTTTCTTAAATATGGCATATAAACCTAAAAATATCCTCTCATTCTCACTTAAGTATAACATCTACCCCTAAAGTTTATACACTTTGCTTACCACTAGTCTTTATTATATAAATGTCTTATTTAGTCATATTTGGGAGTTCTCTCTCTCAATTTTTTAGACCATTAACCACTTCTTCATTTCTCAGAAGTTATTTCTAATCTTTATCTTCATCATCTTCTCTATTATATTATCACTCTCTATATCCTTATTCAATATCAACATCAAACATTTTTATGTAACTATTTAACTTGTGTTATTTATTTTTATAATGTAAAATCTCATGTAATCTCTTATATTATATAGTGGTTTGGTAATGATTGAATTATAGAATGATTGCTTTTTGCAGCAACCCTGCAACACTTAGCAACTTTTAATACACAAGTTGTTAAGTAAACCTATTGAACTTCTCAAGCTAGCCAAACATGATTCTTGGGAAAAAAAAAATAGAGAGAGGAGGGAGAAAGATAATACAAGTGAATTTTATTACTTGAACAAGAAAATACAAAAAAACTTTACAAATATACTTAACTTGCTTGTGCTTGTGCATAGTGTGTGCAAAATGGAAAGTGTCATATCTTATTTATAGGAGATACTTGCCCAATTCTAGTGCCTTCCATGAAACTTGCTTAGCCTAAATATCTAGATATTTACAAGTGCACACATGTTTAGAAAACTTTATATATGTACAAGTTCTTAAGATGTGCTAGAGTCTACTATAAAATTCTAGAATCAGGCTAAGCTAACACTTTTGACTTAAATTTAGGCCTCTTAACTTAGAAACTTGGGCAGGCTATTACCTTGTACACCTTGGCTCGCCTTCTAGCACCCTTAAAGTGACAACTTAACCTCTTTTATTAAGAAATTCGAGCAGTCCATAACATTTTTCTATAGTTATGCTTGCAGCATTCTCGTCATGTTTTTGTACTTATGCCTTTGAATGTACTTATCGAAATACCGTAGATTTTCTTTGCATTCCTAATTGGCTTTACTATTGGGGATGTCTTTGTACTTCATGAAGTACTCATTGTAAGTTGGTACGCCTTTTCTTTAAAGGAATCGATCAATAAAAATGTATTCCATATTTTTGTTGAGCACAACGACTGCAGCTATTGGGGCATGTCTTGATTCGTCATGACTTGGGTCTCTCGCATCTTTATAATATGACTTGAGTAGACTCACATAGAAGACCAAATGAATCTTTAGTCTTAGCAAAATTTAAGGTTGATATAAAAAGCTATCCATACATTAGATAATTAGAAAAGACCTTTCATATCGTCTCACTAACCCCTTTTACACTTTCCATAAAATCTTGAATTGTTAAGGTAGAAGATTTGATCATAGCTTAATTATCTTTCTTATATTTAACGTAATGTCTTTTAGTGTTTGCCATTTTTTTTTATTTTCCTTCGGCTTTATTTTCCTTCAATATTCTTATGCTATTCACAGGCAAGCTTGTAAGTTATAGGGCTTTTTCCTCTAAGCAATAAGTCTATAGCGTTGGAGGTCATGGATTGAAATTCTATGATGATTTTGAACAAACTCTTCCCTGTAGAGTTACTCCACTTAAGTTTATATGAGAATTAAGTGATTTCTAGCAACTTCACCTAATTTTGCTAATGAACACTCATTTAATGCCTTAAAGACATTTTTTTAATATGCTTTGTCTGGCCATTAGTTTAAGGGTAAGATCTTATTGAGAGCTTAAGTTTAGTTTCTAATAATTTGAAGAGCTTTATTCAAAAATAGTTAGTGAATCATGAGTATCAATAGCTCACAATACTCTTTAGAACTCCCCATAACCTTGTAATATGCTTGATGAAAAGACAAAAGGCTTCATCAATGTTGCAATCAATAGGTATCTCAATAAAGGTTGTGTAATTGTTATAGCAATTGACAATGACTATGATGTTTCTGCACCCATCAGACTTAGGTAAATTTGTGATAAAATCCATAAAGACATTTTTCCACGACCTTGATGCAAGTAGAAAAGGCTCCAACAATTCTATTAGAAGTTGGTGGTGTATCTAGTCATGTTACCAGGCAAGACAATGTCTACACATGTGCCTCGAGATTATCTTGCATGTATGGCCAAAAGTATGAGATTTAGACTAGTATCGTATGGTCATGAATTCTACTCTAAGCTGACTAGACTATTTTGATTCTTGGCACGCTTTTGATGACTTCCTTTCACAAATTTCTCCACTTAGGCACAAATAATCGATATCTCTTAAAGAGAAAGATGCCTTCGTCTTGCGAAAATCACCTTGTCCTTTCCTTGAGAACTTTTCCCAATAGCTCTTTAGCCAAAAAATTTTTATTAGAAGCTTTTCTTCATACAAGAGACAAGGTAGAACTTTAATTGGCTCATGGTAAGAGTTGCCAACTCTGTTTTGTAACTTAAGAGCGTTATCAACGACATTGCCTTTCCTAAACTTATATTCAAGCTAATAGTGGAATTTCACAAGAAAATCTTACTATTTTGCTTACTTAGGGCTTAAGTTCTTTTGCATTTGAAAGTAGCTTGTGGCTACGTTATTCATTAAGATTATAAAGTGCAATCTAAGCAAGTAGATCACCACACTTATAGGTGATGGATGATTACAGTCATTTTCTTTTCTTGAATAGTGTAGCAATATCTATATCATTGAGCTTTCAACTCTCAAAAGCTATTGAGTGACCTTTTTTTTATAAAGTACTCTACTAAAGGTAAAGTGAGAGGTATTTGTCTAGATATTAAAGGGCTTTGTGTGGTTAGAAAGAACAAGGACAGGTTGTTTGAAGATTGCCTTATTCAATTCTTCAAATGCATGCTAGCATTCTTCAAGCTAATGTCTTGTTCAATTTTTCTTTAATAAGTTAATCGAGGATGCTGTCTTAACTTAGTAACATTTGATGAAGCACCAATAGTGGTTTATTAATTTAAGAAAATTTCAAAACTGGGGTATTTTCATAAGAGGCCTTCCACTCAAGTGTTGAGTATTAGAAAGTGTATATTTATAAAGGAGAAAATCATCATTTTACACTTTAAATCTCACTAACATTGCTACTTTTATTTATTTAAGTATTTTGTTATTTAATTATATGTGTTTTATTGTAATTGTGTATTTTATGTATTTTAGGGGTATCATAATCGTTTCACAATAAACGAGTGATCAGACAGCAAAACGGACGTCATATTTGGACTCAGGACGGTCGAAAACCTTAAGAAGAGCATTAAAGGAAAAAGTTCTTTCGCTCACACATACTGATCGTTTCATACGCACGCATCGTTTTCACGACATTTATTCACGACAATCGTTCATGTATACGGCCCGATGATGTGGCAACTACCTACGACGTGGCAGTATCTGATTGGACTAATTATGTGGATTGACTGCTTATGTGGCATTGACCGATGACGTGGCGTTGACCGATGATGTGTCATGATCTTATTGGACTAAATTTCTTATGTACTGTAGATCGATGACGAGGCAGCATCTCATTGGAGTAGAAATCGGTGTACAAGATATGCGCTTACATGGGATTATTTACTATTCAGGCGGCGTTACTGTACAAATGTTGACTGTTGACTGTTGACTGATGACGTGGCGCAATCCTGAGCATCCGAATTGTTTTTAATCCGATGGTCACGATTCACTCAATGTATCTATAAAAAGGGGGCTCTCCCCCCCTAATTTGGCACCCCTGAATTCATTTCTAAGCTTAGATTTCTGAAATTCCTTCTCCTTCTTGTAGTTTCTTTGTATTTTAATAAAATTCCCTTTTTATCCCTAGTTAAAATATGAGTAGCTAATTTCTTTTTGAGCTTGGGTTGAAGGTGAAGTCTCAACATGTTCCATGGGCTTAATTTGGTAAATTTACTTTCTCTTCCCCTCTAATATTTGTGGTTGTTTTGACTTTTCGTCGACAAATAATAATAGTCTTGTCTAATTCTGACCAGTTAAACCGCACCCCTAAGTACAAGGTTATTATTATTTATTTGGCACGATAAAGCCCTCGCACCATACTTATTGGAGAGTGGTTCATGAGGTTTTTAATCCCACCTTATGATTTAATTGGTATTAATATGGAATATTTAGCCCATGGAGCATGTTGATGCGGATCCGGATACCCAAGTGCTTTATTATAAGAGTTTCATTTTTAATTATTCTCGCCATTTTAATTCAGCAATTTAGGACAAAATTATCATAATTTAATTGTTCCCATTACAAAGAAAATTAATTCGGCATATAATTAAAATCAACCTCCTCGTGGGATCGACACTCGTCACCATTAATCTATTCTACAATAGATTCGTGCGCTTGCGAGTTCATTAAAATTTGCACAACAAGTTTTTGGCGCCGTTGCCGGGGAGGTAAGTTATTTTAATTTGTTGAATTAATTTTTTTTTTGTTTTCTTGTATTTTTCCTTATAACAAAATAATTCTATAATTTAATTTCTGTAATTTAAATTTTTACAATTTAATTTCCGTAATTTAAATTTTTGCAATTTAATTTCTGTAATTTAAATTTATGCAATTTAATTTTATTGTGTGATTTCTTTAATTTTCTGTACTTTAATTTTTGCTTTACTTTTCTTTGTAATTTATTTTGTTTATCTTGTAATTTATTTTAATTTATTCGTAGAATTAATTCATAGAATTAGTTTTTTTTAAGTAATTTTTTTTTGCTTTCCTTAAAATTATAAAAAATTAAAAAATTAAAAAAAAAAAATTAAAAAAAAGTGAATCTGTAATTTAATTTTGGTAATTTAAATTTCTTTAAATTTCAATAATTTAATTTCTGAGTTATTTTTCTTTGTAATTTTTATTTATTCTGTTAATTTATTATTCCATAGAATTAAATTTTTTTTAAGTAATTTTTTTTCTGTAATTTAATTTTGTTTCTTTTTCTCTTCTTTATATTCCTGTAATTTAATTTTTTATTTTTCATTGTAATTTATCTTTTTATTTTATTTTTTTTAGTTAATCTATTTCTGGTATTTTCTTTTTAGCACTTGAGTGTATATTCATTGTAAGGTTGTAACAACTTCACAAGGTTAGTATTGTAATTTCTCTCTCCTCTTTATTTTTGTTTGTTTTATTTTCATTAATTTTCATTTATTTTATTATTTGCATGCATGGTCGAAGGTCATTATCACCTAATCTTGAACCTTTAGACCTTGATTTGGAAAAAACACTTCGCACACACAAACAAACTGTTTTCCAAAAGAAACTTGAAATGGATTTGCAACATCAGCAACCAGAACCACAAGAGAGGCCATTTAAGGATTATTTTAGTCCTTTAGCTAATTTGAGCACATCATGCATAAGGTACCCAAATGTAGCTGCTAGGAGTTTTGAATTAAAACCTAGTGTGCTAAACTGTCTCCCCACATTCTATGGCCTAGAAAATGAGGATCCATATAATCATCTGAATGATTTTCATGCTATTTGTCAAACTTTTAAATACGAGAATTTTTCAGATGATGATGTTAAACTTAGATTATTCCCATTTTCATTAAAAGATAGAGCTCGTTCATGGTTTAATACAATGCCTGCTAATAGCATTACATCATGGGAACAAATGGTAACTAAATTTTTAAATAAGTATTTCCCAGTTCATAAAACCAATGCTATTCGCAGGGAAATTTCAGAGTTTACCCAAAGAGACGACGAGCAATTTTTTGAAGCATGGGAGCGATTTAATGGGCTACTCTTGAAGTGTCCACATCATGGGTACGAAAAATGGCACCAATGCCAATACTTCTTGGAGGGATTATTGCCACATGTGCAAGAATGGCTAATGGCAACCAGTGGAGGAGAGTTAATGTCCAAAAGCGCATCAGAGATTTGGGAATTTTTCCAACGGCAATCGGATAATTCTCAACAACGGAGTCGATCACTCAGAAATACCAAGAGAATTAAGGGAGTGAATGAGGTTAACATTGGCGAGTCAAGCTCAGGAATTAAAGAAGTCAAAGAGATGGTCGAAGGCCTTGCTCGACAAATAGCATCTTTGACAACCGCTAAATCAACAGAGCCACATGACCATGACTCATATTCAGATCAAGCCAATGCCATAGGTGTCATGAGAAAACCACCAAACTACAACCCTTACTCCAACACATATAACCCTGGATGGAGAGATCACCACAATTTTTCATGGTCTCAAGGATTCTAACAAAATGGACCATCAGTTCCACCTCCACCAATGCAACCAGTTCCTCAAATGTCTCAAGCCTCTCAACCACCATTTAGACCATACAATCAGAACCCAAACCATTCTCAACCTAAACCATGGGAGGAGACATCCCAAAATTTCAGGAATCTTACTAACTCCAAGATCGAGCAGCAGAACCGCACCATTGATGAGTTACGAAATGAGATGAGAGCGGGTTTCAACTCACAGGCCCAATCAATTTCTAACCTTGAGAAAATGGTGGGACAACTTGCCTCTTCAGTTCAAACTTTGGCCATGACCGTTGAAAAAGGAAAATTCCCAAGTCAACCAGTGCCCAATCCTAGAGCAGTAAATGAAGCAAGTTCTAGTTCACCACAGCAGCATGGAGAGGTCAAAGCAGTGATGACCTTGCGAAAAGGAAAAGAAGTTGACAACAAAGTGGAGATGCCAAAATCAACTCAGATTGTACCTGTGAACACTGAGAAATCATCATCAGAGGAGAAAGAGGAAACAAACCCACGAGAATATATTCCTAAAGCTCCATTTCCTCAGAGGTTAGTTAAAGGGAAGAAAGGAAAATCCACAGGTGAGATTCTTGAAATCTTCAAACAGGTAAGTGTTAACATCCCTTTACTTGAAGCTATAAAACAAGTGCCATCATATGCCAAGTTTCTTAAAGACGTTTGTACTAAAAAGAGAAACATTCATGTTCAGAAAAAGGCCTTTCTAACAGAAAATATTAGTTCTATACTTCAACATAAAATGCCTCTAAAATGCAAAGATCCAGGCTCCCCCACTATCTCATGTAGTATAGGGAACCACACAATTGAGAATGCTTTGTTGGATTTAGGAGCTAGTGTAAATTTGTTACCTTACTCTGTATTTGTGAAACTTGGACTGGGCGAATTACACCCAACTCCAGTGGTGTTACAGCTTGCAGATCGATCTATGAAAATACCACGTGGTATTGTGGAGGACGTGCTTATCCAGGTAGATAAGTTTTATTTTCCTGTTGATTTCATTGTAATTGACACTAAACCAGTGCAAGATTCAAGGAAGCATATCCCCATTATCTTGGGTCGTCCATTTTTGGCAACTGCCGATGCTCACATTCAATGCAGATCGAAATATGCGATTGTCATTTGGCAATATGACCATGGAACTAAATATTTTTAACATTGCCAAACAACCTTACAAAGATCGATGATGATGAAATTGTAGATGTGGATTCAATTGATGAATTGGTTTATCATACATCTCCTTTAAACCTTAGTGATGACCCTTTACTGACATGTTTAACTCACTTTGGTTTGGATTTTAATATTGACAGATCAATTGATGAGGTTAATGCCTTATTGGATTCATCGCCATACATGGACATTGATAAGTGGAAGACAAGGATAGAACAATTGGCACCATTAAAAGAAAATCTCATTCCATCATCAGAATCACCACTAGAAATTGAGCTCAAACCTTCACCCGACCCTTTGAATTCTACATTCTTGGAGGAAGAAGAAATATTGTCAGAAATCATCCCATCCTCTCCTAATTACAAACAAAAGAACACAGACATCATTGACCCCATTTTTGGTTCAAAAAGGAGGATACAACTGGCAAAATCAGAGGAGATTCGTAACAACAAAAATGCTAAGGACTACAGAAAGCGAATGAAAATCCTTCGTGACAAGCGAAGCATTGGAAAATCTTTCACACCAGGTCAGAAAGTATTTTCTTTCAATTCTCAATGGCACGTTTCTCCAAGTAAGTTAAGTTCTCGATGGTCTGGTCCATCTACTGATCATACTGTTTTTTCACATGGAGCCATTAAATTTAAGAATCCAAGGAACAATGTAATTTTTAAAGTTAATGGTCAGAAAAGTAAAGTCATATCACGAATACCAACCATGTGGAGAAAACAGCACAAAACATTGAAGTGACCTGAATTTTTTTTCTTTTCTATTTCTTTTTGGTGATTTAAATTTTTTTTTAATTATGTTTTTGTAAGTTTACCTATTATTATTAATTTTTTTTTGAATAAATGTGCCAGAATAATATGCAAAAAAAAAAAATCATGTTTTTTAGGAATGGTGTCTGATAACAGAGAAGATAAGATTCAATTCATTAGGGATGGCTTGAATAAGGAGTCATTGGATGATATCCTTTTGTCTCTTGAAACGCATCCCAGTGGATATGTCCAACATGCAATACTCCAGTTATGGCCATTATTCCAGAAAGAATGTGCAAACTATAGTCTCGGGAATCTGACTATAAAAGACCCTGTTTGCCAGTTTGTAAGAAAACTGGATGGGAAACCTATCCTCGACCCATAGAGGGCGTTCAAGCCGTTTCTGGACGTAAAACCAGAGGAAGATGTGAGCCACAGTCGCAACTACTTGTTAATATTCTCTTCTGTATTGCAATGCCCAGGTGATATCTTCTAATCTCTACTTCTTTCCTTTAAAACATTGAGGACAATGTTTCGTTCTGGTTGGGGGGAGGGAATAACTGATAATTTCTCCTTTATAAATATATATTTTCAAGTTTTTAAAGTCGAAGATGGCTGAATATGGAGTGTAGTAACTCTAGAAACGCATCTCCTTTTGTAAAAAAAAAAAATAAAAAAAAAAAAATTAAAAACAAAAAAAAAAATTAAAAAAAAATTCATTTTTCTTTAATTTTTCTGCATGTATATTTTCTTTTTATGTTTAGAATAGGTTGGGGGGAAATAATTCTATTTAAAAAAAAAAAAAATTTGTGAGTTCTTGATATTGGATGATATGATGACTTTTGAATTTTAGTATTTGTATTATCTTTGGTCTTGAGTAATGTTACACCATGTTTACTATTCTACATGTTGATGTTGGAGACAAATATGAGTTGCTTGAAAGAATGCACATGTCATAATAAATTCCAAGTGAGTTTTTGAGCCTATTAATTTTTCTTGGAGAGTAACCCTTTTTGCCCATTCTTCATGTAGCTTAGCAGTTTATTATTTCATATATGATCTCTAGATTTTCTTTGAGTCAACCCTCTAAAAAAAAAAAAATGTGTGTTACTGCATCTAAATGTCCACTTAATTAGTAGATATGGAAGATTATTTAGAGTCCTAAAAGATGATGGAAGGCTATTTTTGACCCGTTTGAGCCTTTCTAGCCATCCCTATTATTTAATATCCATAGTTACCCCTTTTTGAGCCTTTTATTTTAAAAAAAAAAAAAATCCTTTTCTTTATTAACTTATCATCCTAACCCACTCCAATTTGGAGTATTACCCGATATCATATAAGTTCCATCCACCTATTCATGTTTGAGAAAAAAATAAATAAATAATTATTTTGTTCAGAAAAGTTGTGCCATATAAAAAAAAAGAAAAAAAAAGAAAAAAAAAAAGAGATGTACAAAAGTAATAAATAAGCAAAATGTATCCTGTAAAAAGTTCTTTAATTTTTTCTCAAACATATATATTTTGTTTCCCTATTTTCCTTTCTTTGTTAACCATGTCCCTAGCCTACGTTACGTCCTAATAAAAGTCCTTCCTGATTTTAGGGAACTATAGTCTAACATAAAAGCTAGTTATATGGGTAATTAAGATGTAGTGATGCATAAATCAAAAAAAAAAAAAATGATGAATACATTGGGTTGACTAATACTTTATTTGAGATCGTACTATTTCTAAGCTATGGGCATATTTTTCATCTTGGTGAGAGTGTGTGATATTTCTTTATTATTTTCTCTCAATTTACCATTCATTGTAGTGACAAAAATTTTATTGGGATTAATTTCTTTGTGAGAGTGTCACTACAACCGGTGAGATTTTGGGGTTGGATATGTCTTTCTTGAAAGTAGCTTGATTACTATTACTACAACAAAATCTGCTGGACTGATACATATGGATGGTTGATGTGGGTGTGATATTCCTTTAGACTAGAGATAATGCTTAAACTTTTATTTGCTTGTTATCATTAATCTGATTGAATAAACACGTGTGTTTAAAAAAAAAAAAAAAAAAAAAAAAGAGTTTTGAATTTTATCTTCGCTTTATTTGCTAGGGACTAGCAATAAGCTGGTTGGGGGGTGTGTTGAGTATTAGAAAGTGTATATTTATAAAGGAGAAAATCATCATTTTACACTTTAAATCTCACTAACATTGCTACTTTTATTTATTTAAGTATTTTGTTATTTAATTATATGTGTTTTATTGTAATTGTGTATTTTATGTATTTTAGGGGTATCATAATCGTTTCACAATAAACGAGTGATCAGACAGCAAAACGGACGTCATATTTGGACTCAGGACGGTCGAAAACCTTAAGAAGAGCATTAAAGGAAAAAGTTACTGTTCACACATACGGTACTGTTCATACGTACGGTACTGTTCACGACACTGTTCACGACACTGTTCATGTATACGGCCCGATGATGTGGCAACTACCTACGACGTGGCAGTATCTGATTGGACTAATTATGTGGATTGACTGCTTATGTGGCATTGACCGATGACGTGGCGTTGACCGATGATGTGTCATGATCTTATTGGACTAAATTTCTTATGTACTGTAGATCGATGACGAGGCAGCATCTCATTGGAGTAGAAATCGGGTGTACAGTACATGCGCTTACATGGGATTATTTACTATTCGGTAAAGTTCTTTGTATCGCAAAATGTTGATTTGTTGATTGTTGATTGCTGATCGCTGATCGATGACGTGGCGCAATCCTGAGCATCCGAATTGTTTTTAATCCGATGGTCACGATTCACTCAATGTATCTATAAAAAGGGGCTCTCCCCCTAATTTGCACCCCCCGAATTCATTTCTAAGCTTAGATTTCTGAAATTCCTTCTCCTTCTTGTAGTTTCTTTGTATTTTAATAAAATTCCCTTTTTATCCCTAGTTAAAATATGAGTAGCTAATTTCTTTTTGAGCTTGGGTTGAAGGTGAAGTCTCAACATGTTCCATGAGCTTAATTTGGTAAATTTACTTTCTCTTCCCCTCTAATATTTGTGGTTGTTTTGACTTTTTTCGTTTACAAAATAATAATAGTCTTGTCTAGTTCTGACCTGTTAAACCTAAGACACCCTAGTACAAGGTTATTATTATTTGGCACGATAAGCCCTTGGCACCATACTTATTGGAGAGTGGTTCATGAGGTGTGGAATCCCCCCTTATGATTTAATTGGTATTAATATGGAATATTTAGCCCATGGAGCATGTTGATGCAGATCCGGATACCCAAGTGCTTTATTATAACAGTTAAGTTTCAATTATTCCTGCCATTTTATTTCACAATTTAGAATAGAATTACCATAATTTAATTGTTCCCATTAAAAAGAAAATTAATTCGACATATAATTAAAATCAACCTCCTCGTGGGATCGACACTCGTCACCATTAATCTATTCTACAATAGATTCGTGCGCTTGCGAGTTCATTAAAATTTGCACAACATCAAGGATCACTTTTACTTTCGAGTTCTCTATCATTAACTTCTCATCTATTATTTTATACCTAAGGAACTTCATCTCTTGTTGAGCAAAAGAGCACTTCTCTATTTCGTAGTAAAGTTTATTTTGTCATGGTATTTGAAGGCTTTATTATAAATATTGTGCATGTTCCTTAAGAGAAGCGTTATACACTACGATTTCATCTAAGTATATGACAACAATTTGCTCAATAAATGAATAACAACCATTGTTCATCAATGTACAAAATATGACTAGTTCATTAGTAAGGCCAAATGACATAACAAAGAATTCAAAAGATTTGTACTTGGTGACGTACATTATCTTTAGTTCATGTCCCTTGATAATACAAACTTGGTTGTACTTGAAGCGCAAGTCAAATTTAGTAAAATATCGTGCCTTGTCAAGATGGTAAAAAAGATTCATTATAGATGAAATACTTATTTTTTATTGTGACCTTTTTGAGCACTCTATAGTCGATACACTATGAAGAAAATTATCCTTGTTTTTATAGAAGAGAACTGGTGCACTAAATAGAGCCTTAGCTGAGTAAATATAGCTCACATCTAACAAATCATTGAGTTATTTCTATAACTCTACAAGCTCATGTAGTGTTATACAGTAAAGTGTAAAGACTGAAGTTTTTATGTCTTGCTCAAGCTTAATGTTATGGTTTACCTCTCATCTTAGTAAGAGCTTTTTCAGAAGCTTTGAATGCATGTCATCTTTAAGCTTATTAAGAACTGCTTATATAAGTAAAGGGACTTAAATTAGTGGGTTTCTACAATCTTCCCCTTTGTTCAACTCCTGGATAAAGACCAAAAGGTTCGGTACCTTCTTTAAAGCCCTTTTAAATTGCATGGTCTAGAGCATTTCTGCAGTCTTAGCACACTCGATTGAAACTATGTGTACCATACTCCTATTAATAATGCTTAGTTTATGGCAAGTGATAGAAAGGTATAGACTTAGTCAAATAATTCCATGCTAAAGATCATCTTAAGGTCATCCATAAATATGATGGAAAAGTCAAGATTTTCATTCCATGTTTCGAATATTATGTTCACATTCTATGTAGTGCCCATAATGGCCTCAGTGGGTAAGTTTACCACCTTTATAGTATGTTTTTCCTTCGTTGCTTTGAGGCTTAAGCACTTGACCTTATTTTTTAAATGTTTTAAATAAAGTTATGCATTACCTTAGTATCAAGCAATACATAAACAGCTCAATTGTTGATGACTCACGTATATAAGCCCTTTCTCTATGGGTGGGTGGCTTTTGAGTACACCAAGATATTAGAGTGCACTCATGATGGGTCAGGGTTTCTCTATTGATGGTGTAGAGTGACCTATGAACTATGCAATAAAGTAATTTAATGACATGTTCTCTAGGTAGTCATGTAAACAATGTGGGTCATTATGTATGAAGCATAGACTATAAAGCTTGAGTAACTATTTCTTTCTATTTAATTTACTAGCTTGCTCTTGTTGCTAAGAGGCTTTATCAGCTCTCAATCTTTGCGATTATAGCTTTATAGATTGAGAGAGAAATCTGTAGATAATTCCGCACATGATAGTATCATCGAGAGATTGAATGCTTCGCCTAACAAGTTTGCCTTAGCTCAATCCTTAAGCTATTTTAATGTAAAAAAGGGAGTTCTTGTCCAACATGTCAATAATCCCGAGCACAAGGGTAGTGAACTTATTAATATATCACGGATGTTATCCATTTACTTAAGCTAACAAAGGGGCGCTCTCTCCTCTTTTTTTGTATAGGTCAAGGCAAAACACTTTTAGATTTCATGTTGAAAATATACCCATGTGTTGATGGTGCAGATGCCTTTACCATTTCTCCATGCTTTCGTTGTCATTATAGTTGTGCAACACTTCAAACAAATTTAGGCATTATACTTACCTTCAATGCCTTATCTTGCACACTTATAGCATCAAAGTATTGTTCTAATTAAAAAAGGAAGTTATCCATGACAGTGGCATTGTGTACATTATCATAAGTTTTAGATTTCAACACATTAATACATAACCTATCACTCGAGCCTGTGGAAGCGAAACTAGATATGAATGTGTGCCTACACTCAACCCACTCTGAATGGACATTGTCCATATTTGCTCATGGATCACTTGTAGCTCTTCTTATACAAAATAATAAATTTCAAGCAACTCTTCATGGAATGCTTGAAACACCTGAAAAAGATATGGGCTTAGTCGTAAATGAAGGTTAGTAGGCTATCGTAAAGTTGGCATACTCGCCCTCAAAACCATCAATCTTTTCTTATAAACTTTTTGAGGGTATTTTAAGTAGTGGATGTCGAAGTTTCAAGCGTTGTAATGTGAGGCTCCAAGGCATCAACAGAAGTGGCTTTAGACTTTCTACTGGTCTTTATCTATAAGCAACCATCCGACAACATCCTCTTGTGATGAGTTAGGAATTAAAGAGTTAACCATTACTTATAGGCTAGATTACATAGGTACAAACCTTATTTCTGATACCATTTGTCATTGTATAGTTACTTTAATACTATAACTCATGCAGCACTTAGATAATTTTTAGAATAAAAGTTACTAATTAAGTTTCTTATCAATAGTTTTGATACTGCTTGTCATAGATAATTACTTTGGTACAACAATCCATGCAACACTTAAAAAACTTTTAATACAAAAATTACGAATTAAGTTTATTAAACTTCTCAAGTTAGCCAAACAAGATGCTTGTAAAAAAGATAGAGAAAGAACATAAAGCAATATAGCTAAGTGAATTTTATTATTCGAAAGAGAGAATATAAGAAAGCTTTACAAGTATGCTTGAGTTGCTTATCTTCAATATATGGCGTGTACAAAATGAAAAGTGTCATGCCCTATTTATAAGTGAAGCTTGTCCATTCTAGTGCCTTTCATGCAACTTCAGTAACTTGCCTAAATATCTAAATATTTACAAGCGCACATTTGTGTAACAAAACTCTAGATACACACAAGATGTTGAGATGTGCTAGTGTGTTAGGAAATTATAGAATCAGGATCAAGCTAGCCTTTTTGCTCGGATTTAAGCTTTTTGACTTAAAAACTTACGCAGGCTGTTACTTAGTACACTTTGGCTTCTGTTTTAGTGTATCTTGAAATGTCACAACAAGCTGTTTTGAGGAATTGAATCAATAGGAGAAGATATCCCCGTCAAAGAAAGAATACAAATGCTAATCCTCATTCGAGAGGTGCGTTCTCTTATCTTCTGTTGAGCGAAGTTGGGCTCTTATAGCTAGTCTTTCTTTGTGATGTTTTCTTGTGATTTTGTGGACTAGCTCTAATAAATATAAGTAAAAAAGTAAACCACATAAGCATTATGTGTATTTTATCGATATGTTTATTTTATTATAATTTTAATTTGAGGTCGACATTATGTTTTATGTATGAGCTTATATAAATTACCCTAGTTACATAAAATATTATGGAAGACCACTTGAGCTATCCCATAAACTCACATTAACTCCCTATGTCAACTCTCAAAATTAACTTTTATAAGCTCTATTGATCTCTTCACATTATTCCTTATATGGCCATTTCAACTCTCCAAGTGTATCTTAGTTATGAACTAAGTGGGGCTAATGTTTTTATAAGAAATCTCTAGCAAAAGCTTTTTTCTTATTATCACGCGTACATGTCCCAAATATGATAAAAACATACCTAAACTTAACCTTAATACAATGTTATGAGTTGTTCAAATATACTACTAAAGTAGGCTAAATTGGCGTGACAAGGTGCACTCGATAAAAGACTGCCAAAAAGTAAAATACACTAAGTAGTGTTGTGCACTCAAGTTGCCTAGTATATTAGCGATTTGTGGCGCTCAGTAACGAGAAATCTAAGCATAAATCCATAAGCCAAAGTAAACAAATACAGCCTAATGCTAGAATTCTCAACAACACTTCACACTTGTAATTATCTAGATAATTTTATACTTTTGTATAGCTGGAATTCTCTAAAACGTAGTGGATAATTTTAGACAAGTTGCACAAGAAACACAGAAAGCTTTAGACTTAGGCAAGCCTTTTTATAAATAAGGCATGACACTTATCATTTTGCATCACACACTGAAATCCTAACTAGACTACCCAAGAGGGGGGTGAATTGAGTTTTTAATAATTATGAAAATAAATTGCTCAATCACTGCAAACAAATTCGAAATAATTGAATAAATAAATAGACAAATAAATTAAGAGATAGGGAAGAGAAAGCAAACACAATGATTTTTACGTGGTTCGGCTTGAGGATTCCACTCCATGCTTGAGGATTCCACTATGCAAGCCTCCAAGGATTCAACAAATTACAGTTGACTTTTCAGGTGTCAATAGACCTTTACAACAAGAGATTATTCCTAATCTCTTAACCCAAATGTATCTCCACACTTACAGTTACTGAAGATAAAAGAATATAAATTGATTTATCTCTCACACAATCTTTCAAGGTTACACGATAATGCTCAATGTGTGAATAAATGAAGTACAAATCTATTTAAAGCTTTCTGTAGATGGTAAACTCGTATATAAGCTTAGTAGTTATGTTGTCGTCAGACCTTGATTTGAATTGGCTGAGTATATTTATAGTTAGAGCTGAAAACTAGCCGTTATTCTTTCATCTGACAGGAAATGGTTTGCCGTTAGTTGTTAACGGTTAGCCGTTATTCTTTGGTCAATATTACCGTTGTGCATAATTTCAAATAAACGGTTGACCGTTAAGAATTACCCTTTCGCTGTTATCGTCCAGAAACCTACACAATAAAACACTCAATCTATTTTCACTAAACGGTTAAGGATTTACAAAGAATGTCGATTCTGGAACTTATCGGTTAGCCGTTATATATTAACGATTTACCGTTAAAGTCCAGTATCCTCATAACATAAAGCTCTGTAACTGGTTTTTAATTTAAAGAATTTTAAAGAGTTAACGATATCAGTTAGCCGTTATATGTTAACGGTTCACCGATTACTTCTAGTATCTCATAAAATGCCTATCGGTTAAGGATTAAGCTGTTAACCTTTAAGGAGCTAAGTCTTTTCACTAACAGTTAACCATTTAATATAATCGGTTAGCTGTTTATACTCAGAATTTCATTTAACTTATAAATTATTCTAGTTCTTCTAAGAAATGTTAAATACGTACCTAGTTTTGACTCTAAAAGAATACTTGAAATTTTGTGAGTCTTGAAACACATTTATTAACTTAAATTCATTGTTTGTTATCATCAAAATCAATTACCAAAATATGTATATGTTAACATTCTCCCTCTTTTTGATGATGACAAACACATTTAGAATTTTGCTCCCTCTAAGTATATGCTCCCCCTGCATATATGACTTAAAACACTTTTGTTTTACAGAATGCAATTTTAGTTCATTCATCTCTCTCCCTTCATCATCAAAGAAGGGTTAACTAAAAAAGAAGGGGCAAAGTTTTCCCATAAAATGCAGGAAATCCATAGATACAATAAGAAGAAAAGACATTTCCAAAATAGTCATATCCCAACTACGCCAAGATGATCCAAAAACAATAATATAATCAAACAGAACACAGTGAAGACAGATTATATCCAGCAACATCCATCAACATAACATATTGAACTAATTCAGAAAATATGTATAATGGTAAAATAATAGAAACTAAGAACCGCGTCGTGAATTAGGAGGTCGAGCAGAAGAAGGTCGCCGAGAAGAAGGTCTCGTAGTGGATGGTTGTGTAGGACGAACAGAAGTAGATCACGGAGGAGAAGCGGCTACAGAGGTGCTTCCAGGTTCATAACCAAAATACCCTAGAAGTTGTCTATGTCCAGCAATGATTTCATACTAATGATCGAAGCTCACCTTTTGAAGAGTCTGAAGCTGAGTCCGGAGCTGCTACTGATCCTGACAAATAGCATCTAAGCGATCAAGGATCATCTGCTGGGTCTCAGAAATCTAACGAACATCAACAACCAGCTGATGTAAAATGTCAGTGAGGTGGCTGAACTGAAGCTGGAAGCTGCTCACTAGCTGGAAGAACTGCGGAGACTGAGGGAGGAGCAGAATCCATCTCAGGCATGTCGGAACTAGAGGAAACTGATGGCTAAGGAACACGGCGAGGAGGAGGTAGAGGACGAGCTCCAAGTCTAAAGTCAGAAAGCTGATCAGGAGGATAAATATCGTTGAGCATCTGATCATCCTCAGGAGCAATTAAGGTGTCCAGGTTCTTTGCGTTTGCAATTTTGTGCCATTGGCCATCCTTCCTAGTAAATCCTATGCTACTCATAGCATCCCGACCAATTTTTTTAGGTTCTTTATACACTGTCTCTCTTAGTGGTACATGAAAATGTCTCAGAATGTGAGTAATAAGACTACCATATAGAAGCAACCTATGGGTGACAGCAGGGGTGGATAACATATGGCGCACAATAATATATCCTATATTGACAGGTCTCCCACTAAGTAAACTATCCAACAGTCCAATATCCATCCTTGTTACCTCATCTGAATGACCCTTCTTAGGTGTGATTATATGTTGCAGAATACTATGAATAATATGAACTTGAAAGGGCAGCAGCTGTGCCCGAAAAGGTAAGCTATAAATAGTATCGCTAAGGTCCCTACGACGACATATGTTTTTCACACCTTCATTATGAATAAAATCACCAAACGACATAGTTTTTCTAGAGGTATAGAACGATTCACCTTCATCCGAAAGTCCAAGTATGACTATATTCAGAAAATGGACATCAAAATCAATTGTTATACCACCAACTATGGTAACTATTCTATTTAAACGGGTAACGAAAATCTCCATATTTGAGTAAAATACACGAACTAGATTGGTGTAAGTCTTATCACCAATATTGACAGCTGATTTCCAAGGTCTAAGCATTTCACTAACACTTCTACCACATACAATTAAATCCTCAAAATATCCAATGTCTACAAAGTATGAGTCTAATACCTGTCTACCCATAAAATGATCCTCGAATCATTTTCGCAATATAGCTGTCGGGAAATGTAGTCTTTCAAATTCAGAACTCTCCCGTGATCTTGTTGGGTTGACAGCAGGAGTATGTTTTCTCCTAGGTCTCCGAGAGGACTCAGCCATTGAATAAGAATAAGAGGATTTTTGAAATGAGTATTGAAAGAAATGGACCGAGTATAATGTTAAGGGGAAGTAGAGGAGAAGATATTATGCTACAAAGTGTTAAGGATTTATGAAAAATTTGACCAAATTTCTCAAGTTTCAATCGGCTGCTCTTAGGGTTTCAATTTTGGAATTTTTGATTTTGATCACGAATTGATATTTTTAATCGGTAAAATTACTCAGAAGGTGATAAGAAAGATTTCTACTGATGTAATTTGGTGCAAAAGGAAGAGAATCTAAGAGAAAATTGAGATGAAAAAGCTTAGGTTTCGTAACAATGGCTGAAACGGTGAGAGGGCAAGTGAGAAGAAGAAGATAAAACCGTAACCAGTTATATACTTTGCGAAATCGGTTAATCGTTTTCTGTAAACGGTGAGAGGTTAAATTCCTGAGTAATTATGATTAGTAAACGGTTAAGGATTAAGACTTATCGGTGAAGGGACAACATCAAGATAACTCTCTGGTATTAATCGGTATACCATTAATAATAAACAGTGAGATGATAACGTTTGAAAGGCTTTCTATTTTAGAACGGCTGACCGTTTAATTTAAACGGTGAGGAAGTAGAGTGCTAATAAAACATTTAGTTTTTGAAAATAAATGGTGAACCGTTTATATGAAAACGGTCATCCGTTTATAACACAACAATGGCTGACCGTTTAATTCAAACGTTGAAAGAATAGAGTGCAAATTGAACAACGTTTCAGTTTCTGGAAATAAGTAGTGAACCGTTTACATGAAAACGGTTATCCGTTTATTGCACGACATTTCATAATATATTTAACAACTGCACCAATCAACTAAGGCATAAAAATTAAGCTTCATCCAATGTAATTTAATCTAGAAATCACAATCTTTAGCATTAAAACTTAAATAAGGTATATACACATAATCACAATACATCATCAAAATATTAAATAATAATAATCTCAATAACATAATTAATGATGTTAATGCGAAGACATCATCATCCCAAGTTCATGTTTGATTTTCAAAAATTATTCTTCACAAAGGGGTTTTGTAAAAATATCAGCGAGTTGCTTTTCTGTAGAAACAAACTTTAACACAATATCACCCTTTTGAACATGATCTCTTAAAAAGTGATGTCTAATTTCTATATACTTGGTTCTAGAGTGCTGAGTGGGATTCTTTGAAAGATTAATAGCACTAGTATTATCACATTTGATAGGAATTTGTTCAAGTTTAATGTCATAGTCTCTAAGTGTTTGTTTCATCCAAAGGACTTGAGCACAACAACTACCTGCGACAATATATTCAGCTTCAGTGGTTGAAAGTGCTACTGAGTTTTGCTTCTTACTAAACCATGAAACAAGTGCATGACCTAGAAAATGGCAAGTACCGCCGGTACTTTTCCTATCAACCTTATGACCAGCGAAATCAGTATCTGAAAAACATATTAAGTCTATATGAGTTTCCCTAGGATACCAAAGACCAAGATCTATTGTTTTATTCAAATAACGAAAAATTCTTTTCACAGCAAGCAAATGAGATTCCTTGGGATTTGATTGAAATCTTACACATAAACATACACTAAACATGATATCGGGTCTACTTGCAGTTAAATATAGTAGAGAACCAATCAAACCTCGATACATCTTGATATCAACCTTTTTGCCTTTTTCATCTTTGTCCAGCTTGATTGTTGAGCTCATTGGTGTGCATTTGGCCTTTGAATTCTCAATTTCAAAACATTTGAATAGATCTCTTATGTACTTAGCTTGATTTATGAATATTCCCTCATCATTTTGTTTTATTTGCAGTCCAAGGAAATATTTCAGCTCTCTCATCAGACTCATTTCAAACTCTTTGCTCATACATGTAGAAAATTTTTTGCACAAGGATTCATTAGTAGAACCAAAAATAATGTCATCAACATAAATTTGAACAAGAAGTATGTCTTGATTCTTATGCTTAACAAAGAGTGTAGTATCGGCTTTTCCCATTAAAAATTCATTGTCAAGCAAGAAATTTTTAAGCCTATCATACCATACTCTAGGTGCTTGTTTTAATTCATACAATACTTTTGATAACTTATAAACATGATTTGGAAATTTTTCATTTTCAAAACCAGGGGGTTGTTTCACATAAACTTCCTCCATAATATATCCATTTAAAAAAGCACTTTTAACATCTATTTGAAATAAAATAAAATTCTTATAACATGCATATGCTAGCAACATTCTAATAGATTCTAATCTAGCTACAGGAGCAAATGTCTCATCAAAATCAATTCCTTCTTATTGGTTGTATCCTTGAGCTACTAATCTAGCTTTATTTCTTACAACTACATCGGATTCATCCATCTTATTTCTAAATACCCATTTAGTTCCTATGATGGATTGATGTTCTGGTTTAGGAACTAATTCCTACACTTTATTTCTCTCAAATTAATTTAACTTCTCTTGCATTGCCATAATCTAAGATTTATCATTTTCCGCATCCCCAAAGGATTTTGGTTCAATTTGAGAAATAAATACAGCATGCTCACATGTATTCCTAAGTGATGATCTAGTTGTAACACCTTTAGATGGATCTCCTAAAATGACATCCTTTGGATGAGAAGAAACATACCTCCACTCCTTGGGGAGTGCTTGAGAAGTACCTTAATTTTGTTCTGCACCTGTTTCTTTATGTTGTTCCACTCGATTTTCTGCATTCTTTTGGTTATTCTTTGATGAATCTTCTTGTATATTTTCATCTGCATCATCAGTAACACCAACTTTCTCTATAAAGGAGGTATTAGACTCATCAAATGTAACATGCATATACTCTTCCACAACCAAAGTTCTTTTATTATAAACTCTATAAGCTTTACTTGAGTTTAAATACCCAAGAAAGATACCAACATCAGATTTTGGATCAAATTTTCTAAGATTATCTTTTGTGTTCAAAATAAAACATTTACATCCAAAAACTTTGAAATAACCAATGTTGGGTTTTCTATCTTTCCAAAGCTCATAGGGATTTTTATTGAGATAAGATCTAATCAACACCCGATTTAGAACATAACAAGCAGTGTTGATGGCTTCAGCCTAAAAATATTTAGGTAGTGCATTTTCATTTAACGTGGTCCTAGCATTTTCTTGAATGGATTTATTCTTTCTCTCAACAACTCTATTTTATTGTGGAGTTCTAGGTGATGAAAATTGATGCTCAATGCCTAAATCATTGCAAAAATTTTCAAATGAATGATTCTCAAATTCTCTACCATGATCACTTCTAATACAGGTAATAGAGTATCTTTTTTCATTTTAAACCTTTTTACATAATACTTTAAAGACCTCAAATGCAGCATCTTTATTAGCTAGGAACAGTACCCAAGTGTATCTAGAATAATCATCTACAATTACAAATGCATAATATTTTCCACTTAAGCTAGCATGTCTAGAAGGTCCAAATAAGTCCATATGAAGTAACTGTAATGGTTTTAAAGTAGAAATATCATTTTTCTTTTTTAATGAAGTTTTAATTTGTTTACCAAATTGAAAGGCTTCACAAATTTTATCCTTTTGAAAACTAATTTTTAGAAGACCTTTGACTAAGTCCTTTTTCGAAATTTTTGATATTAAATCCATGCTGGCATGTCCTAATCGTCTATGCCACAACCAACCATCATCATGTAATGCAGAAAAACATTTAATATGAGTAGATGCAACTTCTATATCAATTGTATAGATATTACCACATCTACTTCCAATGAATAAAGTTTTTCCATCACAAGTATCTTCGACAATACATCTAAATTTGTCAAAAATTACTTTATAACCTTTGTCACACAATTGACTAATACTAATCAAATTGTGTTTTAAATTTTCAACCAAGCAAACATTTTCAATTAAGGTTGACGAACTCTTACCAACATTACCGATTCCTAAAATCTTCCCTTTTGAGTTATCTCCAAAAGAAACATCTCCGCCATTTTCAATTTTGGTGAAACTTGAGAACCAGGAATAATTCCTGGTCATGTGTCTTGAACAACCACTATCTAAGTACCATTTATTCTTCTTCTTCTTTGAGCTCTGTAAAAAAAATCTCAAGTCTTAGGTACCCAAACCTTTTTGGGTCCTTGAGTATTAGCAATAGTCCCTTTTGGAACCCAAACACATTTAGCTCCATGATATGCATTTCATCTAACATGGCATCTATTTTTCATATGACCATCTTGATTACAATAATGACATACAATCTTAGGATTGTTTGTATAGGTAGATTTAACAAAATAGTTTTTATAATATTTTTGCTTAATACTAGGTTTATAACCTATTCCACTTTTGTCAAATACACATTTTTTAGTGCTCAGCAATTTCTTTAAATTATTTTGACCATTTGTGAATTTCAACACAATTTCATTGAGTTCAATACTCTTTTTCTTTAGCACTTCGTTTTCTCTCAACAATTCATCAACATAAATTTTGTCATGTTCATATGAGTTACTAAGTTTCTTATTTGATGATGCAATCCTATCATGTAATGTTTTATTTTCTGATTCTAGACATGTTATCTTTGCATTTAATGATTCATTACATTTTTGTAATGCATCTTTTTCCTTTGAAGTTTCTACCATCTTCTTTTTAAGGCAAATATTCTTTTTACCAATTTTCATCAATTCATCATGTAATTCTTTAAATGCATCATACAACCTATCATAAGTGAAATCACTTACCTCATCAATTTCATTGTCAGATTCATCTCCAATAGCCATAAGTGCCAAATTTGACAATTCTTGGGATTTCTCTTCATCACTTGATTCTTCTTCACTGTCATCCCAAGTAGCCACAATGGCTTTCTTCTTAAGCTTACTGAGAAGTGGGCATTCTAATCTTATATGTCCTGGCTTCTTGCACTCATAGCATTTGATTGCTTCCTTTTTCTTCTTTTGATTGTTGAAATCCCTGAATTTTCTTCTATCATTAGTTTTCTTAAAGAATTTTCTGAATCTTCTTGCCAGCATAACTAATTCTTCGTCATCTGGCTCACTTTGCTCATCACTCTCAAGTTTTGAAGCTTTGAGAGTAATATTTTTCTTTTTTTCTTCAGTTTCTCTTTCAGCTGCTAAATCTTCCTCATAAGAAATAAGAGAACCAATTAAATCATCAATAGGCAATGTATTTAGGTCTTTAGCCTCCTGAATGGCAGTTCTTTTTTGTCTCCATTCCTTAGGTAAAGATCTAATAATTTTCTTAACTTTCTCACTATTAGAGAAAGTTTTTCCTAGAGCTCCTAAAGTGTTTATTATATCCGTAAATCTTGTATACATAGAATAAACACTTTCATTTTGTTCCATTTGAAATAATTCATATTGTCTAGTAAATCTGCTAATTTTAGACTCTTTTACCTGATTAGTTCCTTCATAAACGACTTCTAGTTTATGCCAGATTTCATAAGCACTTTCACAGCTAGAGACTCTATGGAATTCTTTCTTATCTAATGCACAGAATAAAGCATTCATAGCTTTGGAATTCAGAGAAGCTTTTCTCTTTTTCAATTCATTCCACTCCCTTGAGGGTTTAGGAATATCTTCTCCTAATTCATTTTTTATCATTGGCGTAATTGGTCTATCACACACAATTTCTCAGATTTCATAATCTAAGGCTTACAAATAAATTCTCATCCTAGTTTTTCAATAAGGATAATCATTACCATAAAAAAATGGTGGATGAGTTGTGGATTGTCCTTCCCTAGATATGGATTCATACTGGGTAGTCATGAATCTTTTACTCTAGACGATTAAGTCTTGCTAAGAGAACCTTACTCTGATACCAATTGAAATCCTAACTAGACTACCCAAGAGGGGGGGTGAATTGGGTTTTTAATAATTATGGAAATAAATTTCTCAATCACTGCAAACAAATTCGAAATAATTGAATATATAAATAGACAGTGATAAATAAATTAAGAGATAGGGAAGAGAAAGCAAACACAATGATTTTTACGTGGTTCGGCTATCCCCGCCTACGTCCACGCCTCCAAGCACTCCAGGCTTGAGGATTCCACTATGCAAGCCTCTAAGGCTTCAACAAATTACAGTTGACTTCCCAGGTGTCAATAGATCTTTACAACAAGAGATTATTCCCAATTTCATAACCCAAATGTATCTCCACACTTACAGTTACTCAAGATAAAAGAATATAAATTGATTTATCTCTCACACAATCTTTCAAGGTTACAAGTTAATGCTCAATGTGTGAATGAATGAAGTACAAATCTATTTAAAGCTTTCTGTAGATGGTAAACTCGTATATAAGCTCAATAGTTATGTTGTCGTCAGACCTTGATTTGAATTGACTGAGTATATTTATAGTTGGAGTTAAAAACTAACCGTTATTCTTTCATCTGACAGGAAACGGTTTGCCGTTAGTTGTTAATGGTTAGTCGTTGTTCTTTGGTCAATATTACCGTTGTGCATGATTTCAAATAAACGGTTGACCGTTAGGAATTACCCTTTCGCTGTTATCGTCCAGAAACCTGCACAATAAAACACTCAATCCGTTTGCACTAAGCGGTTAAGGATTTACAAAGAATGTCGATTCTGAAACTTATCGTTATATATTAACGATTTACCGTTAAAGTCCAGTATCCTCATAATATAAAGCTTTGTAACCGCTTCCTTTTAACTTTAAAGAATTTTAAAGAGTTGACGATATCGGTTAGCCGTTATATGTTAATGGTTCGCCGATTACTTCCAGTATCTCACAAAATACCTATCAGTTAAGGCTTAAGCTGTTAACCTTTTAAGGAGCTAAGTCTTTTTACTAACGGTTAACCGTTTAATATAATCGGTTAGCTGTTTATACTCAGAATTTCATTTAACTTACAAATTGTTCTATTTCTTCTAAGAAATGTTAAATACGTACTTAGTTTTGACTTTAAAAGAATACTTGAAATTTTGTGAGTCTTAAAACACATTTATTAACTTAAATTCATTGTTTGTTATCATCAAAATCAATTACCAAAATATGTATATGTTAACACACACATTATGCTTAACAGAAGTAGTTTACGTATACTTATACAGCTCTTTTGTTATTCACTTTGACTACATTGCTTTCTCTCTTATCTCTAACTTTCCACAATCATCTTTGCTTAACTAGATTAAGAAGTTTGCTAAGCTTATTTTGTAACTTTTGGAATAAAAGTTGTCTAAGTATCACAGGGGTTGCAGCGTAAAGTAATCATCCTGTAAGAAGTAGTATTAAAGCCAAGATTTGCAACCATGCAATCTAGCTCAGCAGTGATGGTCAGCCCTCCAATTCTCGGCACATGACAAGAGGGCTTTACCAATGTGAACCCACTAAAGCCTACTCGTGGTCGTGAAAAAGGTAGGTCGTAACCAAAGACTTGCCAAAAAGCCAAAGTCTTTTCCACTGATGTCTTGGAGTCTCGAGTTGTCACGTTTTATTCAATGCATCGGTCCTTTTTTTAAAAGAAAAAATATAACTTTTTCTACATGTGCATTGACTATTGAGCCCAATACCTTTGATAGCTAATCTTTTTAATTAATTTAGCAGGGTGGGTTATTTCATCAAACTTGACTTGCACTCTAGACACAATTAAATTCAAATCCCCAAGAATGATGAATTAAAGACCACGCATTTTATAAGGTATAAATCTTTCAAATTTCTTTTTATGTCGTTTAGTCTTACCAATTTATCGACCACATTTTGTACTATCATAAACAAAGTTCTCCAATTATTTCTTAACTTGGACATCATTTACTTTAACAATATTATGATATATAACACCAATCTTAAAGAAAATGCTCAACATTTGTGCTTCTAAGTACTATCTGAGAATGAACTCTACCTTAGAATAAAAAATTACTTGTTTGTTCAGCGAGAGGTGAAGTTCCTTAGGTATAAGATAGCGAACAGAAAGCTAATGATAAAAAACTCTAAGATGAAGGCCATTCTCAAATGGGGACTTTCTACCAAAATGCCCTAGTTATGATCTTTCTTTAGACTAATGGACTATTGCCACTATTACATCATAGGGTATTTAGTTAAACCTAAATGTGGCATTGGTGTGAATAATGTTAACACGCATTTAAAGACTTGAAGAAGGATATCTTTAAAGTTCAAACTAATGCCTTGGACTTCACCATTGGTGGACTCTTATCTAAAAAGGCCATCATATACCATTTGAAAGTTGAAAGTTAAATTATACAGAATGTCGCCATACTGTACAGAAGAATGAGATGACCTCCATCAACTATTACCCACAAGTGTGGCAATAATATTTACTTGGTTCCTACTTTATGATCATAACAGACAATATAACCACAAACTACTTGCAAACTCAAAAGGAAAATTGAGCCCAAGCAAGGTGGTAAAATTTTCTTGCAGAATTCAATTATTAGCTTGGGTATAAGCTAAAGAAAGCCAATATAATAACAGATGCATTAAACCATAACACTAAGTTAGCAACTCTTATCATGAGCCAACCAAAGTCCAACTTTATCTCATGCAATCAATAAAGATCTCTAATAAGATCCCTTTACCAAAGACTTGTTAGAGAAAGTTCTCGAGGGAAAGACTATATGATTTTGGTAAGATGAAATCATCCTCCTCGTCAAGAGAGATCGACTATTTATACCTTAGTAAGAAAATTTGCGAATGAAAACAATCAAAGAGTGCCACAACTTAAAGTAGGCTGGCCACCCCAAAGTTGGGCACATGACTGCACTAGTCCAAATATCATTTTTTTTTTCTCCATACATATGACATGACATGGAGGCATATGTGCGAACATGGTATTGTGTGCCAATAAGACAAGGTGGACCACCAACTTCCACTAGGATTATTAAAGCTCATGCCGCTAGCATTAACGTCATAGGAAAGTGTCTCCAGGGACTTTATTACAACCTTTCCTAATTTCAAAAAGTGTGAAAGCATATGGTCATTGTCAACCACTTTAACAAGTACGTGAGATTCATCTCCTCACCTGCAAATTACAAAACGGATAAAAAGGCATGTTATAAAGATATAAGGAGTTCTAAAGAGTATCGTGAATGACCGGACCCATAATTCACTAGATGCTTTAGGACGAAACTCTTTAAATTATTAGAAACCGACCTTAAGTTCTCAACAAGCCTTTATCCGCAAATCGATAGGCAAATTGAGCACATCAATAATTTCCTCGAGATATATTTAATACACTACATCAATGCTTATTAGTAAAATTGGATAAAGTTAATAGATATTGTCCAATTCTCGTACAACCTTAAGCAAAGTGTAACTATAGGCAAGAGTTCATTCTAGATCATCATAGGATTCTAGCCCATGATGCCAAATATTATAACTTTGACATGTGGAGGAAAAGACCCTATAACTGGTAAGATCGCCATTGTGTTGCACAAGGAATCGAACATCACGCTAGCCTATCTTGACAAAGCCGCATGAAAGATGAAAAGTGAGTTAACACTAAGAAACGCCACATTAAGTACAAAAAAGGCAATAAAATCTAATTAAAATCTTACTTTTGCTGTTCAAGATTTTACAGATAATGCACATGGGGTTACCAAGGCAAAATGAAAGGCTCGCTCTTATTATTCAACGTATAGGTAACGTTTCGTACTAACTTCGACCTCTGCCAAGATTCAAGATTCATCCAATCTTTCATGTGAATATACTCAAGTCATACTATTTAGACATAAGAGACCCAAATTATGTTAAGTCAAGACGAACCCTAACAGTTGTCACTGCATTCGACAAAGATATAGAATACAGCCTCGCTGATCAAGTCATGTAAAAAAGAGCAATACCAACCTATAACAAAGTACTTACTGAAGTGCAGAGACCTCCCTAATAGTGAAGCAAAAAAGATCTTTAATAATTCACGAAACACATCCAAAAATACAAACATAGGAATGCAACAAGGATGCCGCGAACATAAAAAGAAAAGATGTCACAAGCTACTTGAACTTACCACTAAAGAAGGCTAAATTGGCGTGCCAAAGTTCACTTAATAAAAGACCCCCTAAAGGCAAAGTACACTAAGTAGTAAGGAGCTCTCAGTAATGGACCATCTAATACATTAGCGATCTAAAGTACATCCAATAGCGAATAACCTAAGATTAAGCCCAAATCCACAAGCCAAAATGAACAAGTCTAATCAAATTCTAAAATTTTGTACAACATTGCAGGTTTGTAGTTATCTAGATAATTCTACACTTGCTTATAACTAGACTTATCTAGAACATAATAGATATTTTCAGACAACTTACGTAAATGGCATACAAAACTCGAAACCTAGACAGACCTTCTTATAAATAGAATATGACACTTGTCATTTTGCACAACATAACACAAAATACAAACAACTCAAGCAAACTTATAAAACTCTTGTTTTCTCTATTTCGAATAATAAAATTCATCTTGACTATATTGTTCTCTCTCCACTTTAGTTTTTTGGCAATCATCTTTGCTTAAATAGTTTGAAAAGTTTGCTAGACTTACTTAATAACTTTTGTACTCAAAGTTATTTAAAAACCACACGGATTACTACAAAAAGTAACTATCTCATGACAAACTGCTTAAATATAATTTTAATCATTTGGATAAGATTTGAACTGAATCCGATAAAAACCACCCAATTTGTTCGAACCAAATCCTAATTAAAATTCAATAAATACACTTATCATTACATTTTACACTATCAACATATACATCTATAATGATTATCTTTATCTATTCCACAAAACCTTGAAGGCAGAGGAATTAAAAACATGAAAACCAAGTGATAAAAAGTTCAGCTATTATGCTATAGATTGTAGAACAATTTTAAAGATGAATCCATTTCAGCGCCCCAGGCAATGGGACTAATGCAGAATTTACAAGCAAAAATCTCTGTACATGAACTTTACTTTTGACACATTTACTGGTGTCGTCCTGCAAAAAGCCAAAACCCATATTTACAAGAGAGAGAAGAAAAGAAGACCTTCCTCCCCTCTAACCCAGTTAGCAGGTATATGAATCCGAAAAATCCCAACGTCGTGTTAGTTCGGTAAGAAATTGAAGACGATCACTTTGGCACCATTGACTCATTTGTCAACTAAAAAGTGATAACCGTAATCACACAGTTTCAACTAACATAAGTCAATCTTTATCGTCAGTTGTTCCAGTATTCAAACCTGTATTAATTCGGCAACCCCGCTTTTTCCTAACTGTCTGGACAGCAAGAGAACTCAGGCTGAGCTGTTGTTTCATATCTGTGGCATGCGTTTGTGTTGCAATCTTTTTTGAGCTAGGCGATACCTTCTTGCAAGATCTGATGGGATGAGAAGCCATAATTTTAGCAGCAGTGCCCTCACTGATTGAACCCTCTGGATTCTTATATTTTTTGTGAATAGGATGACCAGGTGCAGATGAGTTTAAACTTAACCATGAACTACTTGCAGTATCCTTTCCCATGTTTGTCAGACCAAGCTTTAAGAAAGGAGAGCCGCCCTTTCTTGAAGCTGAAGAACTGCTCTGACCGTGCGAGCTCCTTAATTCATGTCGTTGCTCATCACTATCTCCATCTGTTGCCTTCCCCGTCACAAGACTAGGGACCTCCTATCAGCAAGTAACAAATAAAAAATTAGGACTGCAATACAGAAACAAGTACAGACCATTTAACGCAAAGCTGCAAAATGTAAGCTTCTCCACTAGGCCAAGATTAATGGTATATATCGAGAAGTCAAAAGACATGGAAAAATAGAACAGGAGACCACATCAGCCCAAAACAAGATCACATAAAAATCTGTTGGAATAGCTCATAGTGTGCTGAAGAATTAAATTAGAGAAGCCACAGATGTATAGAACAGTTGATAATAAGAGCAATGACATGTTCAGTGCTCAAAACAACTTCAAGTGGAATTTCCCAGAAAAAGACACAGTCCTGGATGCAAAACTAAAACATGCAACATATTCAATATATCATTTATTAGAATTGAACAATGAAATTCAACATGTTCATAGATTCATAAACATTTTTCTAAGCTCATTAATAATCATAGTTTAGCACTTTAGCTGATTAACACATTCAAGAAGGCCGTTAAAACTGCAAGACTGTTCTTCTCAGGGGCAAAAAAGAAAAGGGTTGCACACAACTGTTCGCATCTATGGTTCAAAAAAAGTGAAAAGGAGGTAGAAAGAGCAGAATCGTAGAAAAATCCAGATGGCTGAACCAATTTTATTAACATAGAAGGTTAATAATTTTTTGAAGTATAAATGCCAATGATGTTCTAAATTCTAACAAATAGGTAATTGAATTGAAGAGTTTTCAATATATTGTTATAGAGAAAAAGCAGAGCCACCTTATCGTGCATTTCAGCAATTTGTTCACAGCCTGAACCCTCCTCTCCTTCAGAATCAGTCATTTCCTCACACTCAAACTGTACATGCTCTTCAATTTCTTCATCTGAGTCACTTAACTCTTCCTGTTCCATCACAATCTCAGGATGGGAATGATCATCAATATCATCAATGTTGCTAGTGGTCTGTACGGAGAAATGACCATTTGAAACAACGTGGCTGCAATTTTCACCATACTGATAATGTAAACTGTCATTGTTCCGAGTTCCCATTTTATCTCCAGAATCTGCAAGAGTCATTGATTGCATCAGATTGTGTGGAGCCATTTCCCTGTTTCCTAAACCTCTCTCCTTTGCAGATGAAGAACTTAGATGGATCTCCAAGTCTAGTTCACTTGTCTTCTCATTTATGCTAGAGGGTACAGAGTTGGTGGCAAATGGACCATTGCTGACAGAAGTGTTACTCTGCAAAGCATCAAAAGGATTTTTATGTTGGTCAGATTTTCTTTCTGAACCAACAGATATGCGAGCATTTGAGGTTGTGGTCCCTAAGTTATTATTTGCAACCTCAGTTCTCTTGAGAAGAGGATGAAAGTCAATCACACAAGATCCTGAAGTGGATTCCTTAATCTTCAAAGATTTGTTAAAACAACTGACAGCATGGCTAAGTTGGCGTGGATTATGAAACAGACTCAAATTTAATTGAGGTTGATTCCCTGAAAAGAAACTGAAAGAACCAGATGTACTAGTGCTACAGTTCAATGGATAACATGGCAGACATCCATCTTCAGGGGCCTGGAACAGTAAAGGATGCATCTGAAGATCGGGCTGTGTGCCTCTTTCTTCCTGAACAACATGTGATTCTTCTACTTGAGAAGAATTTGCAACATTTTGTGTCTTATTCCCTTTATCTCTTCTTGCTGTTATCAAATGTTGACTTCCTGAATGACCAGTACAGCTTTCAGCAGCAGAAACCTTTATGGGTGATCCGCATTGGACATTTTTGAAAGCTGACTGTGGGATTACACGAACAGATGGAGGAAGATTCACAGGAGGCAAGTCAGGTGCTAATTTCACCAGGCGTGCATTGTTGCTTCTACGAGCCCGATATGGTGGCAAACAAACTTGAGATTTGGATGTCTTTGATGCTATATTTGGAACTGGATGGTTTGGCTGCATTGTATTCAACACATCATGTCTAACATGAGTCAAATGCGAAGGATACAGGTCGTGAGAATGGTTTAATGCATAAGGATACTCATGCATGTTGGTAGTAGGTGGATGAGCTCCGTCAGACACAAAATTATTTGGTTCTTCACCAATGTGAGTACCCTCTTTCAACAGTATGCCACAAGAAGGGTGTTTATCTCCAAGAAGGCTTATACAAGGAGTCCCAGAAGAACCTTGATTGTAAACACCTGGTCTCCAATCTGCTAAAAATCCCTCATGGACATAGCCTTCCTCTGTATTTTCTATGTAACCATCAGTGCCATTAATATCTCCACCAGCATTTTCAACCTGAGGTCAACAGAAGCAGTAACTAAGTTCAAGATAATATACAAGAATAAAGCTCAACAATTTACCCATTAACCAAACATATTATATGGCTGCTGAGAGAATTCCATGCTCAAGCCAGACTTTTGCTTGATTGACAAAACCTTTTACTGCTGTACTAGACTCCAAAGAGGTGATTCCATTTATATAGAGACTACACATTCTCAAACTAATTGGCCAAGTTATTTATACTTCAATTGCACTAAATCCACAAATTGCCCCATATTATGAAAGATCATAATGATTATTATTTCTGAATGCAAAAAATACAATTTCTAAACTGACTGCCTCAATCCATTTATCATCACTGTCATCCTCAAAAAGATGAAATCATCTCTAAAACATGATGAACTTAGATCAAGCTCTAACTGAGCTGGAAGAAGCCACCTACTTCAGATACCAACAGACAGAATTAACAGATATAAGATTCAAGTGAGTGAATTTGTTTTCCTAATACAAGCCACACATATTGCAACCAACAGAATGTTTGATATATAAAACTCATAAGAACAATGTATAAGATCAAAATAAACATATAGTATCTGGGAAGATGCAAGATCAAAAGGCTTACAAGTTTAAAGTTAAACAAACCTCTTTATCAGAATCCAGATGCCAATTTGCCAGATCAGCAGTTTTGCACCTTCTTTTTAATTCATACAACCGCCGCTTCTCCTTTTTAGTAGCATCTTGCTTATAACATTTCTGAGTTCCAAGGGCAATGCGCCATTGCCGGCGTAACAAGCTTGGATCCCGATGCGGTACAACAAATTTCCATACCGACATCCAATCAAGTTTAAAAACCTTCAGTCCCTGGATCAATTAAGGTTACATTAAGAATGTAACAATGACAACAATCAGCTTATCCAAAAAGGAAACAAATAAATAGAGTTTGAAGAAAGAGCCAATGAAATCACCTCCTGAATACATTCTATCTCTTTTGCAGTCAGTGGAGAGGTTTTCATCCTCCGAACTGCCTGCATTGAGTAATCAAAATATATAAAATTTTTACTATTGACAGCAGATTTTATACAAAAATCCAGGTTCAGTCCAAGGTACAATTTATAACCACAGCAATCCCATAGACAAGTCATCACTTGCAATATACATATCCTGAACCTAGTATTGGTATTTCAGGAAAATCACAATCACATGTTTGGATAATTATTGTGTAGTTAAGAAAGTGAATCTAATCAGGCTAGTTCAAGTACAGTAGATTATGAAACTGATGATCAAATTTTGGCATCATGATCTAATAGTTTAATTTGTGAAATATTCTAACAATTATGATAACTTTGATGTTATTTCAAATACGTCAAAAGAAATGCGCAGAGAGAGAGAGAGAGAGAGAGAGAGAGAGAGAGCGGAGAATAACTAATTGTGAGAATATGCTGTAGAAGGAACAAAGCTAAGATGAAGAAATATTTTTAGGACAAGAGATTGTTTATATACCTTAATGGGATTTTCTGGTGCTTTGGACGAGCAACGATTTTTCTGCCTAACAAAAATCTGAAATCGATAAAGCGTACACCAGTTAAAATAGGCAGTTATCACTTGCATGACACTGAATACGACATGTTTCACATCACCAGGAATTCTAATACAACAAATTTCACATCACGAGGAATTCTATCTTCACATAATGACAAAAAGTTTAATGCCACAAAATGCAAGTCATAACCACCAGGATACATCAAAAAGCTGCATAAATCATACTCCAATTACTCCACACAAAAAACACAGCAGTAATTGACCATATAATGCAACATAAAACTAATATTGCTCACAATAATACTTTGCATTTTTTTTATTTTTCAGGGAATAGGACCTGAGATAGAAAGCTCAACAAAATCATTTTACTTTAAGCCCAAGAAATTGTACCTTAATTCAAACAAACTACACAGAGAAAAGAGAAAGATCAGCATATCAGAGAAAATTTAAAAGCTCATTATATAATTCTGTACTCATCGTCCTAAATCAACTAGACCATGCTATTTCACTCATAGTTTATTAACGAAGAAAAAGCTATTTATATTTATCCAAGCCAGTATCTCAAAAGAAGAACTACTGAAAGGGTTTCACCCTCAGATTGATAAGCAATTGTGCAACAAGGGTAACTCTAAGAACTGCCCTTATCTTAACAGGCATTCACTCTGATTCATCTATAGGCTAAAACAGTTTTACATAAAAATATGAGATACGAGGTAATTTCTTCAATATGTCAACTTCCAAATCAATGATCCATCCTCCTCCACAATCACAACGTTCCCACTAAATGCCAATCTCAGTTGGATTAAAGCCCATGAACAACCACTTCATGCTGACGATTATGGCAACCCATGTGAAAGGAGAAAAGGGAACTTTTCTTTATCAGCATATGATACAAAGGGGTTGGGTTGTTTTGCAGAGTGATGGGGTGATTAAAGCAGTTCTTTGGGACCATGCGAAAAGTGTTGAGATTGAGTCTTGAGGATTCAGAAAAGTCCAACTACTTCCCGACAAGCACATCAATACAGACATAGATTATCATACTTTGAACAAGCCTTCAATATCAAATAAGGTGGCTTCCAAGGAATCATATTATGCACTATTCCTTGTTTGAGCGCAGGTTAATGTTTTTTGTTTTTGGATTTTCTTGACCAATTTAGTTTATTTCTTTGATTTTTGATGGGTTTGCACTTTTGTTCCTTGCTAAGGCTTAGGTTCTTCATCCTATAGGCCGCTTTCTGATATCCTTGTTCATCATCATTTTGCATTCTTAGATGCTTACGATGCTTAGGGTGTTTCCGTAAGTTGATACAAGTTTTAACGGTCAATAACACCAGTTCAACTTTTACAGCAGGTCAGTGCTGTCATAAAACTTTTGAGTTTAATCAAATCAAACCAAAGGATGGTTCCAATAATTTATCCCCTAGTAACATTTAGTACACCCTTAGTGTGAATTTCCTCTACTCATAACATAACAGAGTACTGAAAAAGAGCAAAATTGAGTTCCCCTTCATTGGGTAAATGCTATCATTGTTGAAAGAAAACTTTCAGGCACAACATCAAGGCCAGGTAAAACTGAAAGTGTTCCAAGCACAAAGCAGTTTGAAGGGAGAAAAGAGAAGACTGAAGGGCTTCACCTTCCTAAACTTTCAACAACATGTTGCCTTATAATTAGAGGAAACTGCAACATGCTAATGAAATGGCCATGTTCACTGTTTAGTTCAAGTAACGTCAGCAGGAAATATAGTTTTCGTGATACAAAGCAGAGTATAATCACCTGATGCTTCGATTTGCAAGGAAGAAACCGTTGCTGGATTGCCTTCCAGTCAGTATTATATTCCATCATCCCCAGTGCCAACAATCTGGATCCCAATATGAAAACAGGTGAATATTCAATATAATTTATGGCGAGGTAAAAACCAGAAGACGAACAACAAAACTAAGGACAAGACCATCATCTAGGAAACTAACAAAACACAACAGCAGGAACCCACTATGACCTACTACCAAGTCTGCTGAGGTATGTTGTATACACTCTTGCACATTTTGGCAATTTCTTAAGAAGAGAATGTCATAAAATGAGGGTAGGAAGTAAACAAAGCATAGCAACAAAAAACCAACTTTTACTCAGACTGCCAAAAAAATACTTCTTTAGGTCATCCATAAAAAATAAAGAAACTTGGAGAACAGAGTGACATGTTTTTCTTTATTTCTAATACAAAGAGGAGTGGGAGAGCCAAGGAGTGCATCGCAAACAAAGAAATGGAAGTGAAGAATCCAGATCCTCTACATAGATTTACCCGCAAAATGAGAATTCTAATGACCTGTCTAGTCTTGGAAACTTCAGACAGGGATTAACATTTTTTTTTTCCTAAACATTCGGTAAATTTTCACCATTCTCCAGACCTGTAGTCTCATAAACCACATTTACTTATATTAGCCACACATGAAAATCCTGATTTGGAACCCAGGTAAATTTCCAACAGACATCTTTTCTTTTTCATTTTTGATATTTTACATGAAACCAAGGTTCTTAAACCCTATAAGGTTCCATGGAGCATGTTCGTGGTGGTATTTCAAGTGCTAATGTATAATAACAAACTTTATCTACAGCATCCAAACTTCATGGCAGATGGTATCAAAAGAGCATATATAAAAAACTAAGCATGTCAAGACAATTGCTAATGTAAGTAATGAAGAATATGAAAGCCACCCATTTAATTAAGCACCAGGTCAGACAATGAGGGAAAGAGCAAGAAAGCATAAAACTCACTCATCCTCTGCATCAGTAAAAAGCACTCGATTTGCAACAGATGGAGGAGGTGGCTTATGTGGAAATAATGATGGATTAAACAGGGGAAAAAATCTCTGTGCTAACTTGGAAATTTCCTTAGGAACTAAAGCAACTGATTGCTTTTTGGTACTTTCAACAAGTGCAGCAGCAAGTGACCTTTTTGGTGGTTGTCGACAGGGAGAAGATGTTACAGTATTAGCAGCAGGGAGAATTCTTCCTTTATAAACTTCACTATTAGCCTCAGTCAATGATGAAAAAGAAGGAAAAGGGAACAGAGGTTCTCTTTGAAAGCAAATATCAGAACCAGATGCCAGACAACGCTGTCGATGTTCTTGGACAGCTGTCAAAACAATGAAGAATCAGAGGTGACAAATGTCAAAATAAGCTAATATCAAGCAAATGACTGAAAAGAATCAAAGAAAACTAACAAGTTGAACAGGACTTACCAGTATAAACATCATCAACATATTTTCCAACTAAATTAAGTGGAGCCACATCCAGAACTGATAGAACCGAACCAGTTACTGAAGGCAACCAGAAAGAGCCCTTGCCAGATTGGACCGAACCCGCCTGGCAATTCAAAACATGTCCACAGCTCCCTTCAGAAGTAGAAATGTTTTGAAAATCAGACATATCAATATTTGGAGGAGAGCTGACTCCTGGTGCATCAAGTGAAGAAGATGATTCAAAGGTACTTTGATCAGTGCCAAATTGGGGGTGTGCATCCGCTACAGATAAACAAATATAAGGAGGATGGAAATAAATTTCAGGATATGGCTCATTTCTGAATGCTATTGTTTCATCACGCTTGTTAAGCATCTCAAAAATCAATCCCTGAACTTGGTAGGCAATATTCTGCCGAGAAGTATCAAGAATACAAAGAGAATATACTTGAATAAGAAGTTGGACATGCTCATGTATTAAACAATACAATTGGCCAATTTGATGCGGAGTGAATCCATTTATTAAAGCATCTTGTGTTGTGAATGACGAACAGCTTGGAGACGTCTCCGGCACCAATGTTTTCCCATCAAAAATAGAGAAAGGTGCAATTGGGGGTACATTAGGCAAGACTGGTAAGAGGGGGCGCAATGGCCTCTTTGACTGTTCCAAAAGCTTCTTTTTATACTGTGCAGAGGCCTTTTGGCGTCTATTCTGCCTAGTCTCCGGCCGTCGTATAGCTCTCACAAACTCTTCTTTCTGGGTTTTATCAGCAGTTCCTTCATCATAGTCACTCTCAAGCATCTCTTCAAGCTCTATCTCAAAATCAGCATCATTATCCTCATCTTCATCATCAATATTTTCATTCTCTTGAGTTGCCTGATCATCACCATCTCCACCCTGTAATACAGCAGCAAGGAATTTTCTGTACTCTTCTTCATCATCAACATTTTGAAGATCATCATCATCATCAGTTTCCTGAAGAAATGCCTCAAGTTCATCAAGTGTGAAACTTGCAAGTGAATATCGTGCCCTCGTGCGCCTACAGATGGCATCCTCATCATCTAAATCCAGTATGGGCTTCCGTGAATGTATTGCATTCCTCAAATCTCCCACCATACAATCATTAACATCAATTCCACTACTTGTGGATCCATTCTCCTTTTCTTGAATAGTTTTTTCTTCTGGTTGAGAGATCAAAAGCGATTTTCTCTTCTGATTTTTTCTAGCAACATCTTTATGACATCTTTTCTCTTCTTCGCATGCTCCATTAGGAGAAACTACAGCTTGTGTTGTGATTTCCTCCTCATCATGCTCACAATCTCCAACAATTTCAGAGCTCAAGCTTGAAGAAGCTTCTGGTGAAGGAGTTCCCTTCAGAAAGGGATTAAAATCTACATCTTCCTCCTCATCTTCTTCCTCCTCATCATCCGGTCTCACTGGACTTTTACTAATACCAGGGATTGTCTCTTTTTCAGTGACACACCCAACTTCAGTTGATTGTTCAATTGCACTTGAATGCATTTCGAACAAAGAATAAATACCGACAGCTGATGCTTAAGAACTCTAAGGATGTCTACAAAGTGATAACAGATCAATCATCCACAAGAACATAATCAAATCAAATTATCGCCAACCTAAACCATGGCAGAAAGCCAAAGTTAACAGACACTTAACTTCAAATGCAACCCGTCAACATCAAATACGAAAAATAAAACAAATCAATGTTACGATCAGCTATCTGATTTGAGTTTTAAATTAACTCAGATTATTTCACATTCTAAACAAAACAGCTATACTGGATCGAGAATGCAAACACGTACGCACATTACTACAATCATCAAGTTAAAAACCCTAATGATTGAAATTGTCGCTCCTTCATTTCAACTCAATTGCAATGCCAAAAGAGAATGAAAGTAATGCCAATAACAAAAGGTTTAATAAAACCCAAAATTCGCATCGAATTTAAGATGAAGATTAGTACCTGGTAGGAAGTGCAGTGAAAAGGGCAACCGTAAAAGAGTGAACTTGAGGTCCTACCATTCAGGTGCTCATAGAAATTGGGTGATTTCCCAAGGCAAAGGAAATTAGGGTTTTGAACAAGCACTATCGGAAGAGGGGTTTTTTTATTTCAGAAACGGGAAAGACCGTTTTCCGAAACTGGATTTAAATTTTGAGAAATGTTTGCGGGCAGCGGCAGGCCACAGAATTTGAAGTCCTAGGAAATTGAATGGGTTTTGTGAAAAATGAAAAAGAAATTTTAATTTTAAAAAAAAAGTTTTATAAACCCGCATATAAAGCATTTTTTTTTAATGGGTAAATTCAAATGCAATTTGATTGATAATGCTTTTATTTAAGCGATAGTTTCAAAACAATTATTCCTTTATGAACTACAAATAGGAAAAAAAAGGAACGAAAATGATTAAAATTGCATGTTAAAAGTATAGGAAACAATTGTTTGAAAAGAAATTTGGGTAATTTTTAGGGACTTCTCCTGGAGTTTATGTTGCATTTACTTTCTAGATTAAGGAATTGAAATCTAAAATCGAAATTATTGACAGTGTTTACTTAATAAAAATATATTAAGAACCGGAATAAGAATTGTAAAGCCCATTATTATTTAGAATTAGGGAATAAGAAATTGATTCATATGGAGGGAAGTAGAAATCAATCTCTCGTATCTTAGAGTTCTCATTTTATCCAATTGATATTTAAATATTCTTAAAATACCCCTCCTTTGAATTAATATATTTTTATTATTATAATTAGTTAATATACTATTATAAAAATAATAATAATTAATTTAATTATTATAATTAATTCATATATTATTATTAATTAATTAATTAATATTTTTTACTACTATTAATATATTAATACATTATCAACAAGAATATATTGATAATTATAGTTTTTGAATAAATAATCACAATAATTATATTTTTATGATTATATTTAATTAATTAATATACTACCATAATAATCATTAATATAATTATTCATATATTTTTATTATTCATAATAATTAATATATCGTTATAATAATTATAATTTATTCTTATATTATTATTATTAATTAATATAATTATTACTAATTAATATATTAATACACAATTAACAACAATATATTAATAATTATATTTTTTTGAATAAATAATCATAATAATCAATATTATTATTATTATTAATTAATTAATATATTATCATAACAATCGTTGATATAACTATTATAATTAATTCATACATTATTATTAATTAATTAATACAATAATTTTTAATTAATATATTAATACATTATTAACAATAATATATTAATAATTATAGTTTTTGAACAAATAATCACAATAATTAACATATTTTTATTATTATAATTATTTAATTAATTAATATACTATCATAATAGTCATTAATATAATTATTATAATTAATTCATAAATTTTTATTATTAATAATAATTAATATATTGTTATACTAATTATATTAATAATGATTATAATTAAATCATATATTAATATTAATTATTTAATTAAAATAATAATTATTAATTAAATACATTATTAACAACAATATATTAATAATTATAGTTTTTCAAAAATTAACCACAATAATTAATATATTATTATTATTAATTAATTAATTAATTAATATACTATCATAATAATCATTAATATAATTATTATAATTAATTCATAAATCTTTATTATCAATAATAATTAATATATTGTTATAACAAATATATTAATAATTATTATAATTAATTCATATATTATTATTAATTAATATATTAATACATTATCTACAACAATATATTAATCATTATAGTTTTTGAATAAATAATCATGATAATTAATATATTAATACATTATTAACAATAATATTTTAATAATAATAGTTTTAATAAATAATCACTATAATTAAACTATAAAACAATAATTATGATGATAATTCATTAAATATTTTTTAGTAATTTGTTACAATCTAATTCATTACTATTCTAATTTTAACGTAAAGTAAACACATTAATGCAATCCAACTCATTCTAATTTCGATTTCTACAGTTCAATTATATTAGCCTAAAGGGCTACACATAATGTAATTTTAATTATAATTTTAATTATAACGAATATGCGTCTTAATTAATTTGATAAATATTATATTTTACATTTTCACTAACTCTTGAATAATAATATTTATGCAAGTAAATCAAATAAAATTAAGTTCAATATATTCAACGAGTAACGGTTTAATCAAGAATAAAGTTTAAAGTTCAATAGACTCATTATTACAATAATTCTTATAAACCTGGTATGATATATGCATGGTTTAGTATTTAAGAAGCTCAAGATTTTATTTAATAAATCATTATTTTTCACAAATCTAAGGCTTTACAATTATAAGCTAAGTCTTTTTATTTAATTAATTATTTTTTAAGAGATAGAGTAAAATGATAAAAATTTATAATATTTAATTTTAATAAGCATTTTATTTAAATTCTAAATTTAGACCTATTTATAAAAGATAAAACATTTTATGCCTTACTATAATTTATAAAAGTTTAGAGTTAAAGTACAAATATCAAAACTAGATAGAGAGTTAGTGACTAACCACCTAAGAGCAGCTTAAGAAAAAATTCAGATTTTTAAATTTTTAAAATAAAATGAAAAAATTTTAAGAAATTTAAAATTTAGAAGATTATGTTAAAAATTTCTTGAAAAATATTATTGTACTTTGGGTCACATCATAATTTTAAAAAAATTTAAAAATAATAAGTATTATTTAGAAATTATGGAATTAGACTGTTTTATAAAGTTTTATGATATTTTGGGTTATAATATAATTATAAAATATTTTGATAAAATTATAATTTTAATGAATAGTATTACCGTAGAAATTTAAATTTTAACGATAAATTTACTATTTTGAAGTGGGTAATTGGCTATATTAAGTAACTAGCCGTCTAATTATTAGAATTTACTTATAACGACTATTTTTTAAGCTAAATCTATTTAAACTCAAATCCAACTTCATTTTTAAAACTCTTATGAGCAAAAACAAAAAACATACAACATATAATGGGCTTCCATTTTGTAAAATCATCATATATTAAATCATCATTATGCTATAACTTTTATATCTACTTTAAAGGAAAATTTTTATTGTAATCTTTATTTTCTAATTTAATTTGTGAGTGTATAAGTTTGGAAAATACTTGAGTAAAAAGATTGAAAGATAATCTCTTAATTGTAAATGTTTATTGACACTTTAAAAGTTAATTGTAAAAAACTTAAAACCTTAGGAGGCTTGAATAGTGAAATTATTGAGCTTAGTTGTGTAACACCCACGTTTATAATTGTAACTAAAGTGATTAAAGATATATGGAACATTCAGTACTTTCAGCGTAGATATAAATTTCAAAATAAGTATTTTATAAATATAAACATTAAATTTTTGTTACATAAAAAAATTTTGTTATAAAAGATAGAGATTCCTTAGTAACATGTCACAAAATCAACTCCGTAAACAAATTTATTATATTTAAGCTTTGATAGAAATATAGTTGAGTTTGTTATGTAACCTAAGATTTGTTATATCCATATGCACTTCGCCTTAGTTGGAATTTGGCATCAACTGGCCCTACTTCTCAATTTTCTGTAATGTAAGGATTACATGAGCTAATGTCTAGTAAATTAATACTTGATGCACGTATTACCTACTATGCACATGAATGACTAACTAAAACGAGTGCTAAATCCTTTAAATAAAACTGAGAAATGTAAAGAACTATAGTAAGGCCCTAGGTTTATTGTACTACAAAGCTAGCACTCAACAACTTTCATTAGTTCCGTTGGGCGTTACGTATCATCATCTCAAGGGATTTCTTTTTTTAGCTTAGAGGGCTTACCCTCTTTGTGAACCTTTGCCATCTAGTAGTATAACAACCTTTTTATCAAAATTTATTAAAACATCTTCTTTATGTAATGATCCATGAAATGCATGTGTACAATGCAACTTATATTGTAGTATATAAATTTTTTTAGATATATAATAAATGCAAAATACAAAATTATTTTAAGACAATAGCATTTAACATAGGCAGTAGTGCATATAAAAATTAAAGAAATAGAATCATAATATAGGCAGCAGAGCTGACCATGTAAAGAATAAATAACAAACATTATATTCTAGGCGACAGAGCTGACCATAGCATAATAAAATTAAAGTGTCTTCTATTAGGCGACATAACTAGCTATCTAATCAAGTAAGTAGTAAGGAATCACATTATAGGCGGCATAGCTGACTATCCAATCAAGCAAGTAATAAAGCATCACATCTTAAGCGGTACAGTCGACCATATGAGAATGATTAAGATGATATTATAATATAGGTAGTATAGCTAGTCATATAGAGATTAAATAATAACCAATCATACCATAATAATTATTGTAAGATAAATAATCAATCGCATCATAATAATCATCATAAGATAAAGAATTATTTACAATTAAACTTAGCATAAAATAATTATTATTTAAAGCTAACTTAAGCATATTATCCTTATATTGCAGTTGAAGTGAAGTTTATTCACCTATTTTCCTTGATTCCCCTAAACATTCCCTCCTAACTTAAGAATTTCTCTATTAATGATGTTTTATCTTAAAATAGAAAGAAATTAGATTTTTAGGGTTTATAGAAAATAAATGGAATAGGGGACATTTATAGGATTTCCTAAGGCCTATAAATAGCTAGAACTTTACTACCATAACACTTGATTAATACTGGAGATTTATCTCTCCATAAATATCTTAGTAATTTCTAGAATCCTAAAATCTCTACAATATTTTTTATTACATCATTACTTATGTCATTATTTATATCATCATTACTTTAGAATTAATTATTATATTTATTATTATTATTATTATTATTATTATTATTATTATTATTATTATTGCTTAAGAGAACTTGTTAACTTAAGGTTAATTATGCTATATTCAAGTAAGAAAATTGTACCTCACAAGTTGGCTTAGAGTTGTGAACGTAGGTAAAGATTGCTAAATCACTTAAAAATCATTTTGTTTATTTTCTCTTCCCTTGCTTTTTTTATTATTGCGCTTTTATTAAATTTATTATTTCTAATTTCATTAAGGCAATAAATTGAATCATTATGTGGTTTATTTAGATTAACTTTTTAAAACTCAATTCACCCCTCTTGGGTTGTATAATTAGCATTTCAAAGTAAACAACTTAATCTAATTCTCTAATTCTCATTACTTATTTTCATTCATAATCATTCTCATTTCTGCCCATTCTGATTTTATCTTATTCTTATTCTAGTTTAGTAAATGCAACATTAGTGCATTAATAATCTAATAGAAAGTATCTATGTAATAAAAAAAAACCTTCCCTAATATTAATACAAAAAATGTGTGTCCTCAATATAAAAGGGCAAACACGTAAAAGTGAATTTAAAATTTAAACAAAAGTAAAATTCAAATAAAATTTGCTTCATATCTAAGAATTAAAGATGTAAACACACTATTACCCACCTGTAGTTGTTATCTAACAAACAAATGAAAAGGAACTTTTTCAAAAAAAATATACTCCTTTTTAAAAATACAGCATATGCAACAAAACTCAATTTCATTTTCATCATTGCAACAAAACTCAATTTCATTTTCATCATTAAAGAAGAAGCAATCACTGTCTATTTTTATCTGATGCACAAGATGACATCTGGCAGCAACCAGTGTCTGTTGCGATTGGAAGGTTAGTCTTTGAAATACAACTTGCATGCTTGAATCAATGGTTTATGACTTTTTGTTGATTAAAAATAATAATGGGTATGTTTTAATTAATGAATATGTTGCAGGATGCTGTTTTTTATTTGGAGTTATTAGTGTTAGGTTGAAAAGGTAGCTAGGTTCTCTAAAAAAAAAAAATAGCTAGGTAATAATTGAAAAGAGCTATTATAAAATGACCTACAAGTCTGATAAGTATTAAATGTAGTTTACAAAAGATGAGTTTTGGTTTACTTTATAGTGTGATTACTCAATTTGGGGTGGTGACACTTAGTTTTAAGTTATGTGTTAGCTTCAGTTTATACTATGTGTTTTGTTTTAAAAGAAAAATGACAAAAAGCAAAGGTACCATTAAAGAATGGGTAAAGTTATAATTTCCATTTGTACATATGAATGATAAAAAATTAGAGAGAAAATAGAAATTAGAGACAATTCCATCTTAAAAGAGATATATCTAACATTATTAATAATAAAATTTGTATTAAGGTAGAAAAATACCAGAAGACATATATTTGATGCTCTAGTAAACTAGAACTAGAAGTTCGAAGTATATTGATGTCTAAAAGTTAAATGGCATAGAGAGTTGTACTTTATTGCATTTCTTGACAAGAAGTGATTGTAATGTTAATAATAGCTTAACCATATAATAAATGCTTCTGTTTGAAATATTTGTACCTTTATCTCAAGTTCAAATATATAATGAGCTTTTCTCTTTTTTCTGAATGAGCAACAGATTTTTGATTTATAAGAATCCTATTTAAATAAGCAATGCATAAAAGGAAACACTAATAAATAAACAAAAAGTCAAATGGTTAAGCCTATTTCTACTATAAGCCATTAGAATTATGTCAATCAAATGAATTTGAAATGAAAACAAAATTCTATAAGGTTCCACAAATATGTCAAACTCTAATCTTATAACAAAAGATATTCAAGCTAACGAAAACAAATTAAAAAAAGTTCTAATATATAATGAGAGCTCACTTAGAAAACATTTTATTTTACAATGAAATGAGAAACATGAGATAAGAATTCAACATTATGCTATTAATTGAACATCAAATGTATAGTAACCCAAACTTGAAGTATAAATGTGCAGATTGATCATCGCATAAGAAAAAGTAAATTAGCAATTTTAAGGAGTATAAATACGTTATTCAATAGCATATAAAAATTAAGTAATAATAAGTGTAGTAGGTCCATTACTAGTCAAGTTGATTTCAGCTGCAACAAGTCCATTAATATAAAAAGAGGCTTATTTATTGAATGATATTTATTATGCTAGCAAATATAGTATATTAATGTTGTAGTAGTGATGAAATGATGGATCTTGTTCATTTAGTATAGTTTCTATTTGTGAACAAACTAAATAAGTTGTGTGGTGTTCATTGTGTGTAACAATATAAGCACTTCATGTTTCCATTTATACTAGCCCGATTGATGTCAAGAATTTGATTTTTATTATGGGCTTACATGATAAAAATTATTTAAATGATTGGTAGTTAAGGTGTTTAAATAATTTTAATTGTTTAATAGAATTATCACTTATTGAACTACTAGTATATTCAATGTGTATATACTCTGGGTTGTTGAGTTTTACTCCTATAAACCATTATGTTGTGGTATTAACGTTAAAGAAATTGTAATGTGGAGTATATTAATGAATCTTAAATGAAATTATTTCACATTATTTGCTTTTTCATTTATTATCTTATACTAAGTATATACGATTGACCTTACAACTTAGTTTACATGGATAAAGAGTCTATTATAGGTGGTAAGATTATTAATATTGCATACGTGATTCCAAATCAATACACATTGAAGAAGTTGTAGGAAGATATGAAACATGTTAACTTTGATCTACCTATACGTGAAGCTAAAGAAATAAAGTATTGATGTTGGTAAGATTATTAATGGGAATAATGAATATGACTTTGAAAATTGACTTATAGGATGTATCCAAGAAGCTAAAGAATAAACATCACTCTTAGGCAATGTTTATTATTAAGATTGAGTTAGACAATAAATCTATTCTTGGCATGCAAGATCAGAAAAAAGAGACTTTATTTACCAAGTTTTCAGTTATACAAAATATTAAACCTAAGTTCGATTAGTTTGATTTTACTAGGAAAAATGAATTTACCTTGCTTGACTTAGATGCTAAAATCTTCATTGGTATTATTAGAATTAAAAATTCATTTGAAGCTATACTATATTCTGCAAATGGTGGCATTATTATGTTTGGAGGATTTGAAAATGTTCTTGATAGTGTGAATGATGCTAAAGATAAAGTCAATATTGATAGTTTGGAATATGGTGATAGTGACAGAGAGTTTGATTATGGCAATAAAGATGAGTAGGATGTTAAATTGGATTACTATAATCTACTCATGATAGTGGGGTAGATTCAAATGGTGGTGATTATGAGAATATTATATTAGTTACCTGCAATTATGAGGTGATTTAAGGCACATTTGAGTTTACTTTTGATGGTGCAAATCTTGTATTTAAAGTTGGGTAGCTGTTCAAGATAATTGATGAATTTAGAAATGTTATGAAAGTCTTTACAATAAATAATGGTCTCATATTTAAAAGGCTTAAAAATGAAAAAAGTAGGGTGACACTTAATTATGTAACTCTAGGCTTAACGGATAGATGTGAGTCTAAATTAAAACAAATATGTTTTTGGATCAAGACTCACATGTTTGAACATACTTATAAGAGAAACGATGAGAATTATAAAGCAAATTTCAGTAAGGATTATAGTTACATTCCTCCATTTATTCACAGCTAACAAATAACTCCTTATTAATGTGCTTTACCTACAACTTTTTAGGAACTAAGAGATAAAATGCTATAACTGGAGATTATATAGAGCTAAGAATAAAGGCTTACAGCTACTTGATTAAGATCACAAGGTTAGTTTCACAAGCTTTTCAAGTACATAAATGTTATTTTTTCTTAATTCTTAATTTAATAGTCTCATTAAAAAAAGATTAGTCAGGTGTTGGGATAAATCCTTATTTTAAAAGTTTTTTTATGGTCTTTGATGCCAATAGAAAAGAGTTCTTTAAAGGTCTTAGATAATTTATAGATCTAGATGGTTGTCAACTTAAAGGTTTATATGAAGGGTTTCTATTGTTTGTTGTTATTATAGATACCAATTATGACATATATTTATTAGTCGTGTGTGCAGTAAAAAAAAAAACTAAATCTTAGGTTTACTTAATAGAGAAATTATATAAGCAAATAAATTGTAATCATGGTGATGGTCTTTGTTTTATGAGTAAAAGACAGAAGAGAATACTAAATACTTTTAAGAGGGTTTTTTCTCAAGCTTTAGGAAGATATTGTTATAGGCACATTTATTTAAACTTCAAGCAAAATTTTCCTATTATGTTACTAAAAAAAGAATTTTAAGTTACATGTAAAAGTGCAAACAAAGTTGATTTTAATAACCATATGACTAATATTCACAATATCAACCCTGTTGTCCATAAGTGGCTATTGCAAATTCCAGTGGCCTATTGGGCCAAGCATTACTTCCTCACAAAAATCAAGTGTTAGCATGTCACAATTAATATAACTGGGTTTTTTAATAACTAAATTAGTAACTTCAGAGGCATGCAATTATGAGAATGCTTAAGCAAATTAGAAAGAAGATTATGATCTTGATACAAAAAACTTATAAGCAGGTCAACACTTGGCAAAATGAATTGCCTTTACTTGTTTAGAGGATGGTGATGGAAGCAAGGGCCAAATCTAGAACATTGTCAATTATTATTTGGTTATGACAAAACCTTTAAAGAAATGAAAAATATTTTTAAGAGGTGTGTTGTTGATCTACATACCAAGCATTGTGATTGTAAGGAGTAGAATGTATCAAGTTTACCTTACAAGCATGCTTTATGTTGCATTGATGTGATGAGATGTAAATGAATGATTGTGTCAATCACTTATTGAAGACAACTGCATTCAAGAAAACTTATTCCCACCAACTACATCCAGTGCTTGCTAAAAGCAGATAGTCTTTTATTTTTGCATGATAGTTTATTACCACCACTTGTCATAAGAGTTGTTGCTAGGCCTCAAATCAAGAGGAAAACAGAGGCTAGTGAAAAGAAGACATTTAAAAGGAGCTCAAATGTAAGGTGTTCTAAATATAATAAGTGGGTCCATAACGTAAGGTGTTCTAAATATAATAAGTGGGTCCATAACGTGAAAAGTTGCAAAGCTACTGAAAGAGGTGGAAAAACTAAGAAATTTCTCAAAAACAAATTCCATTAGGTCTCATTTATTTATTGTTTATAATTTTAGTGTATTTTACTTTCATTATAAATTATATTGTATTAATTTATTATTTAATTATCTACATGTAGGAAAAAGAAGATCTATTAGGCTCTATAGATATTTTTGGTTATGTGAATCTCACCTAGAATAGTGTCTATGGAAATGGTATATAATCTAATAACATGTTTTAACTTATATTCAATTACTACATCGATTTAACTATAATAATTATTTTTCTATGATTTAATACAAACCATAAATTACATTTTAATTTGTTTACTTCAATCATGAAGGATAACTTACTCATGAGTGATCAATAGTAAATTAATGCATCTACTAATATTAAAAGCATCAAGTTGTACTTATAGAGTAAAGACAGCAGAAGCCAACCTAATCTCATCCAACAAATTTTTTTGAAGGATTAGATGATGCATTACCTTAAATTGTAAGCATTAGAATGATGAAGATGTTATATCATCTTTTGTCACTCAATCATAAATATAGGCTTGAGTTTTTGTATATTTTATATTTATGATACTTACAAACACACATGCTTCACTAAGCAATTCATGCTTTATGTATGTGCTATCCATTATAGTACTGCTACTCTATACAATGGCTACTACTGATTTAAATAGGCTGATAGAATTCAGCCATTGATGATATTTGATATTATTATTACTATAGGAATGTATATAAAATTATAAGTTATCGTATAATTATTTGTGTTATTGATTATGCTTTTTGTTATTAATTTGATTTTGCATTTTATGATGTTTGTAGCTTTATTATTAGAATTAATATTGGATGTTAGTAATAAAGTAGCTTAAGCTAGGGCTTATGCTTTAATTGTGCTTGATGTTCTATATTATTTGCTTCTTATTGTAATTACCATATCCTAGTGTAATAATGCATATAAGGAGTACAAGAGCTAGATTTCATTGATATTATAGGCTCTCACCTATTTTTTGCCACATTTTTCAAAGAGGGTTATATAAGCATTATATTTTTTATATATCAATGCATTGCATATGAAAAGCACTAGAAGAGCTACACTTTACTACAATCTTTTATAGCTAGGATTACATAAGCTATTACTTCTTAAGCATTAGTAGATGAAGTATAAAGAATAATTCAACATCATCATCTTCATACTTTTCACCAAAACTAGATTTCTGTAGCATCTTTATTAGAGTCATCATTTCTTTTACATTAGCTTCAATAGCATCAAGGCATCAACATTCACAATTGTAGTCATGTTTTCTTCAAGCATAGCTTCATTGTTGAAATCATGTTTTCTTGGAACCCACCACTTGAAGTACTTACAATTTGCTTTATTTATGCATTTATAGTAAAGTTTGTGAAGGTTGTCATCTAATTTATATATCTTTACTTTAGCTCTTATACAACATGTGCATATACAATTTAAAAACCTAATGAGTTTTATATTAATAGAGTTCCTTTGAGATAGCTTATAAACTTGTTGCATGGTTGATTTGCTTGATGTGTTAGAGCTTTGAGAATCCGTTAATTTTAGGTAGAGTTGGCAAAATGAGTCATTAAATCATTTTTGTGTCGTGCCACACTTTATGTCGTGTCAAATTTAGGTAGACTCATACTGATTTATTTAATAATCATATCAAAATATTGAAATCCAAACCCGACATGGAAAAATAATCGGGTTACCCAATAACCTGCTTAATATCTATATATTAAACAAAATTTATATGAACATTTACATATTGCCATACATACATACATACATACATACGTATATACATACAAACATACATAATTAAGCAATATTATAAAATATACATATATACCAAAATATTACATATTTGCACTATAGAAGTTTTTATTATATATATATATATATATAAATAATATTATATATTGATATTATAAAATATACATCTACTAATATTTCACACATTTGCATTATTGAAACCTAAATAAATATAAAATTTTATAAATAGGATATTGTATTTATATTCATTCTTTCAAAAAATAAAAATAAAAATAAAAATAAAAAAGAGAATCAACTCTAATGTTTAAGTTTTGATAATAAGAATTTATAAATTATTTTAAAATAAAAAATATAATCGTGTCATTGATTGAGCAAATGTGTCAAGAACTTTAACTCTAACCCGACATAGAAAAAAATCATGTTGATCTAGACCTAACTCATTTAATAATCATGTTAAATTCGACGATCCATACCCATTTATTCGTATAATGTTTGTGTCGAGTAATTAAATAATGTGTGAGCTTTATTTTTTTGAATGATTTTGTTGATGAGTTTGAAATACTAAATAAACAACCCAAAAGGAGGGGTGAATAGGGTTTTTAAAAATTAAGCAAAAAAAACTTAAAACAATATAAACTAAGTAATCAAATTCAAAATAAGTAAATAAATGTGCAATGCAAAATAAAGAGATAGGGTAAGAGATATCAAACACAATGATTTTTACGTAGTTCGGTTATTCTCGCCTACGTCCACGCCTCTAAGCACACCGGGCTTGAGGATTTCACTAAGCAAGCCTCCAAGACTTCAAAAGCTTACAATTGACTTGCAAGGTGTCAATAACCTTTACAAGAAAAGATTATCTCTAATCTGTTAACCCAAGTGTATCCCAACACTTACAATCACCCAAAACAAAAGATTACAAATTGTGTTTCTCTCACACAATTTTCAAGATTATAAATCAATGCCCAATGCATGAATAGATGAAGTAAGAATGTGTTTTTAAGCTCAATGTAGATTGTATAATCGTATATATGCTCAATGGTCGTGTTGATATCCCCCTTTGATTTGATTTGGATGAGCTTACTTGTAGTTGGAGCTGAAAACTAGCTGTTATTCACCTTTTTGCCAGAAAATGAATCGCTGTTAATCGTTAACGATTAAACGTTTACATTGGTCAAAGTTACCGTTGGGCTGAATTTCAAATTAATTGTTGACCGTTAGTCATTACCTTTTCGCCGTTAAAAACCAGAGACTTGCACAACAAAAATCTTCTATTCGTTCTTACTAAACGGCTAAAGATTAATAAAGAATATTAGTCTGAAAATTATTAGTTAGCAGTTTATACGTTATCAGTTCACCGTTAAATTTCAGAGACCTACATTACATATCAACTGATCGTTCTTCATAAATGGTTAAAGATTAACAAAATTTGACAATTTGGAATAAAACAAAATGCTTAACTGGTTTACTTTAAACGATAAAAGATTAGCACATAATACAGGTTTAAATATTATTGGTTAACCGTTAAAAATTAACGATTCACCGTTTAGCTTTAGCGAGTTTAGGAGCTTATCGATTAAGGCTTAAGAAATAACCTTTTTCTGAGTATAAAGGTTAGGCTTTACCTTAAAGAGATAGTCGTTAAAAATAACGGTTAGCTGTTTACATCCAGTGGCTGATTTTTAGCAAGTTATAAAACAATCAGTCGAAACTTTAGAAGATAACCCTTCTCTGTATTTTTTCTGTTAACCATTAAAATAAACGGTTCACCGATTTACCTAGAAAATCATATTTTTATAAATGTTTCAGTTTATCTAAAGCTTGTAAACACAAACAAAAAGTTTTTGGCTTTTAAGAAAATATTTAAAATTATGAAACTCCAATAAATTTATCAAAAGAGATTAAGGTTTGTTATCATCAAAATTAATAAAAAGAACATTTACATGTTAACATTTTCCCTTTTTTTGATGATGACAAACATATTCCAAATATTTTGCTCTTCTTAACTATATGCTCTCCCTACATGTATGACTAAAAATAGTTTTGCTAATATAAGATGTTTTCTTAAAACAAATATGCAAAATTTTAGTCCATAATTATATCTCCCCGTTCATCATAAAAAAATTGAAGTAAAAGAACATGAGAGTGAAAAGAAAGATGTTACCCATGATAATTTTTTGGTAGAAATTTTGGCTGAGTCTCCACTTAAAATTAAAGAAATCCTTAAATACAACATAAGAGTAAGAACACTTTCAAAAGGCAACTAATCAAGTATCCATATCCCAACAACTCTAATGCCATGTAATCCAGATCAAAAATATAATCAGTCATAAGAAAGACAAATATATATAGATACTCAACCAAATAATACCAAATGAAAAAGCCTATCCATCAATAAAAAATAAAAAAAAAGATAAGTAAAGCTAAAACAAAATATAATCAAAACATGAAATGTATATGTGAAATAAAAATTAGAAACTAAGAAGCTCGTCGCGAAGCAGGAGGTCACGTAGAAGTGGGTCGTGAAGAGAAAGGTCTCGAAGCAAGAGGTCGTGAAGAAGTAATAACCGAAGAAGTAGGTCGCAAATAGGGGGCTCCCGCAAAGAGTGTTGCCAGGGTCAAACCCAAAATACCCTAGAATCTGTCGCTGTGTAGCAATGATCTCATATTGGTGATCGATGCTCTGCTCTTGAAAGTTTTAAACCTGAGACCGAAGCTACTACTGATCGTAAGAAATAGCATCTATACGATCAAGAATTAGCTGCTGGCGCTCAAAAATCTAGCGAACATCAACAACCAACTATTGTAAAATATCAGAAACAGGGGGCTAAACTAGATCTAGAGGCTGCTGAGGAGCAGAGGGCTGCTTAAAAGTTGGAGGTGGCTCGAAAACTAAAGGAAGATCAGTATCCATCTCAAGCGCGGCAGAACCAGAAGGGGTTGATGGCTGAGAAGCATGTTGACTACAAAAAGGTAGAAGACAAGCTCCAAGTCTGAAGTCAAGAAGTTGATCGGGAGGATAAATATGATTAAGCATCTGATCATTCTCAAGAGCGATCAAGGTGTCCTGATTCTTGGCGTTGGTAGTCTTGTGCTATTGGTCATTCCTCCTAGTAAATCCAATGTTACTCATAGGATCTCGGCCAATCCTTTTGGACTCTTTATACACAGCATCCCGTATTGGCAAATAAAAGTGTTGCAGCATCTTAGTAATGATACTGCCATAGGAAAGTAAGCGGTGAGTGACTACAGGAGTAGTCAGCATGTGGCGCATAATAATATAACCTAGGTTAGTAGGTCACCCACTAAGTAGACTATCAGTAACCCAACATCCATACGGGTAACCTCATCCGAGTGACCCCTCCTAGGTGTAATAATATACTATAAAATACTATGTAGGATGTGAACTTAAAGAGGCAGCAACTGAGACCAGAAAGGTAGTCCACAAATTTATCACTAAGCTCCCTATGACGACATATATTACGAACACCTTCATTGTGGCCAAACTCATCAAAAGATAGGGTTTTTTTAGAAGTGTAAAAAGTATGACTCTCATCCTCAATCCCAAGAATAACAGTATTTAAAAATTCAACATCAAGATCAATAGATATACCATCAACAAAGGTAACAATCATATCTAAACGAGTAGCGGACAATTCCATATTGGGTTAGAAAACTCAAACTATATTAGGATAAGATCTATCATCAATGTCAATAGCGGATTCCCAGGGTCTAAGTATGTTACTAACACTTCTATTACATACAATCAAGTCATTAAAATCGTCTATGTCTATAAAATAATAATCAAGTACCTGTCTACTGTTGAGTGTTAGAAAGTGTATATTCATAAAGGAGAAAATCATCATTTTACACTTCAAGTCTCACTAACATTGCTACTTTTATTTATTTAAGTATTTTATTGTTTAATTATGTGTGTTTTATTATAATTATGTATTTTATATATTTTAGAGGCACCACGATCGTTTCACAATAAACGAGTAATCAGACAGCAAAATGGACGTCATATTTAGACTTAGGACGGTCAAAAACCTTAGGAGGAGTATAAAAGAAAAAATATCACTGTTCACATATACAGTACTGTTCATACGTACGATATTATTCATGGGTACTGTTTACGACACTGTTCATATATACGGACCAATGACGTGGCAGTATTTGATTGGACGAATTATATGGCATTAACCGATGACGTGGCATTGACAGATGACGTGGCATTGACCGATGATGTGTCACGATCTTATTGGGCTAAATTTCTTATGTACTGTGGATTGATGACGTGGTAGTATTTTAATGGAGCAAAAATCGTATATACGATACATGCATATACATGAGATTATTTACTATTTAAATAGTATTATTGTGCAAACCGTAGCCAAACCGTGTTACTATTCAAACATTGACTATTGACTGTTGATTGATGACGTGATGCAATCCTGAGCGTCTGAATTGTTTTTAATCTGATAGTCTCGATTCACTCAATGTATCTATAAAAAAAGAGCTCTCCCCTCTAATTTGGCACCCCTGAATTCATTTTTAAGCTTAGATTTCTGAAATTCCTTCTCATTCTTGTAGTTTCTTTGTATTTTAATAAAATTTCCTTTTTTTATCCTTAGTTAAAATATGAGTAGCTAATTTCTTTTGAGTTTGGGTTGAAGGTAAAGTCTCAACATGTTCCATAGGCTTAATTTGGTAAATTTATTTTCTTTCTCCCTCTAATATTTGTGGTTGTTTTGATTTTTCGTCGATAAATAATAATAGTCTTGTCTAGATATCGCCCTGGTTAAACCGACACCATAGTACAAGGTTATTATTATTTGGCACGATAAGCCCTTAGCACCATATTTATTTGAGTGTGGTTCATGAGGTGTGGAATCACCTCTTATGATTTAATTGGCATTAATATGGAATATTTAGCCCATGGAGCATGTTGATGCAGATCCGGATACCCAAGCATGCCATTTCAATAGATTCCAATTCAATTTATTCCTACCATTGTAATTTAACTTCAAGCATAATTTACATCAATTTCACCACAAATTTATTCACCCATTAAAGAAAATTAATTCTGCACGTAATTAAAATCAGCCTTATCGTGGGATCGATACTCATCATTGTTAATCTATTCTACAATATATTAGTGCGCTTGCGAGTTCAATAAAATTTACACAACATCTACCCATAAAGCGATCCTCAAATTGTTTGCGTAATGGAGCTGTAAGGAAGTGCAGTCTTTCAAATTCAGAAGTTTCCCGTGGTGGAATAGGGTTGACAGAAGATGTATGTTTCCTCCTCCAGAGCCTCCGAGATGACTCAGCCATGACAAAGAGAAAAACTTTCGGAAGATAGATTTGAGAGTAAATGAACCGATTATTGTGTTGAGAGGGAATAAAGGAAGAGGAATTATGGTTCAATTTGTCAAGAAATAATGAAAAAATGGATCAAAATAGACAAAAACTAGTCGGTTGCCCTTAGGGTTTTGATTTAGGATTTTTCGATTTTAGACGAGATTTGGAGTTTTAAATCAATAGAATCACTCTAAAAGTGATTAAGAAGAGTTATATTGGTGTAATTTGTTGCGAAAAAAGGAGAAAATTTGAGAAAGACTGAGATGAAAAACTTTGATTTCGCGAAAACGGCAGAAACGGTAAGAGGCTAAGTGAGGAAAAAGAAGAAACTCGTGACCAGTTATATACTTAGCGAAAACGACAAGCTATTTTCTTTAAATGGTAAAGGGCTAATTTTCAGAGAGCTTGTAATGAGAAAACGGTTAATACATAAGGATAAACGGTGAAGGGGTAATTTAAGACAGCTTTATGTTTTTAGTCGATTTACTGTTAATCATAAATGGTGAGAGGATAACATTCGCGATGCTCTCTATTTTTAAATAGTTTACCGTTAACTTCAAACGGTAAGGAGGTAACATTCGCGATGCTCTCTATTTTTAAACGGTTTATCGTTAACTTCAAACGGTGAGAGGGTCTAGAATAATCAAAATATCTTAGTTTCTGGAAATAAACGGTGAACCGTTTATAAGAAAAACAGTTATCCGTTTATTTTATTTATTATTTTGCATATTTGATTCAATATCTGGCCATCAAAGATAACAAATTAAGATCATGACTTTGATCTAAAAGTGCTCTAAGGCCATTTTAATGCAAAGTTCACAAACATATATGTTTTAAAATAATTAATCCATACAAAGCATACATACACACTACTAGTACATCATACTCAAGTATTTCAAGGATATTAAAATCATCATATCATAAATCAAGTCATTGAATAAACTTAATAGCATATTTAGAAATGTTAATGTGAAAATTTCATCATCCCAAGTTCATGCTGAATTTTTGAAAATTGTTCTTCGCAAAGGGATTTTGTAAAAATATCAGCGAGTTGTTTTTCCGTAGAAATAAACTCCAATGCAATATCACCCTTTTGAACATGATTTCTCAAAAAATGATGCCTAATTTCTATATGCTTGGTTCTAGAGTACCGAATGAGATTCTTTGAAAGATTTATAGCACTTGTATTGTCACACTTAATAGGAATTTGTTCGAGTTTAATGTCATAATCTCTAAGTATTTGTTTCATCCAAAGAGCTTGTGCACAACAACTCCCTGCAGCTATATATTCAGCCTCGGTAGTTAAAAGTGCCACAGAATTTTGTTTCTTGCTAAACCATGAAACAAATGAGTGATCTAGCATATGACAAGTTCCACTAGTGATTTTCTTATCAACTTTATAACCAGCAAAATCTACGTTGGAATAACATGTTAAATCTATATAAGATCCTCTAGGATACCAAAAGTCAAGATCTATGGTTCCACTCAAATAACGAAAAATTCTTTTAATAGCAAGCAAATGGGATTCCTTGGGACATGATTGAAATCTTGCAGACAAACACACACTAAACATGATATCGGGTCTACTTGCGGTTAAGTAAAGTAAAGAACCGATCATACCTCAATCCTTTTTAATATCAGCTTCTTTATATTTTTCATCTTTGTCAAGCTTGATTGATGTACTTATTGGAGTGCTCTTAGTATTTGACTCATCAATTCCAAACCTCTTAAGTAAGTCTTTGACATACTTAACTTGATTGATGAAAATTCTTTCATTATTTTGCTTGATTTGAAGTCCAAAAAAATACTTCAATTCCCTCATCATGCTCATTTCAAATTCCTTACTTATACATGTGAGGTACAATCTTCTTACTTGAATATAATATAATTAACCTAACAAACTCTCTTAAGCATTTATTATAATAATAATAATAATAATAATAATAAAGTATAATAATATAATGACATAAGTAATGTTGTAAAGATATTAGAAATTCTTGAAATTACTAAGATATTTATGGAGGGATAAATTAATAATTAAACTAATGATGACATAAGTGATGATGTAACAAGAAATATTGTAGACATATTAGGAATTCTAGAAATTACTAAGATATTTAAGGAAAGATAAATTAATAATTTAAAAGTAATGATGACATAAGTAATGACATAATTGATGATGTAATAAGAAATGTTGTAGAGATTTAGAAATTTCAGAAATTACTAAAATATTTATAAAGAGATAAATCTTCACTATTAATTAAGTGTTATGTGGAAAAATTTTAGCATTCTAGAAATCACTAAAATATTTATGGAGAAATAAATTTTCACCATTAATCAAATGATATGATGGCAAAATCCTAACCACTCATGGGTCTTAGAAAATCCTATAAATACCTCTTAGCCCTTACATTTTCCATAAACTCTAGAAATCCCATTTTTTTCTCATTCTAAGCCAAAGCATCACTAGTGAAGAAATTCTCAAGTTTAGGAAAGAAGATTTAGAGGAATCAAAGAAAATAGGTAAGTAGCAGTTCACTTTAACTACAATGTAAGGACAATATGCTTTAAGCAATAATTCTCTTATGCTAGGTTTAGTTTAAATAATCTCTTATCCTATAATGATTATTATTATATTGTGATTGGCTATTATTAAATCCCACATGGCTGGCTATGCCGTCTACATCATGATATCATCCTCATATGGCCAGCTATACTGCCTAAGATGTTATGCTTACTACTTACTTGATTGGATGGTCGGTTATACCGTCTAATATGCGATGCTCTTATTTTATCATGTCATGGTCGGCACTGCCGCCTAAAATATGATATTGTTATTACTCCTTACATGGCCGGCCCTTCCACCTATATTATAATTCTATTTCTTTAATTTTTGTATAGACTGCATTGCCGCCTATGTTAGATATTGCTGTTTTAAATTAGTTTCATGTTTTGCTTTATTATATATTTGAAAAATTTACATACTGTGGCATAAGTTACATCAGTCTTATGCATTTCATGAGTGATTTGATGAAGAGGTATTTTAATAAATTTGAAGAAAGAAATGGTTGTTGTACTGCTAGGTGGCAAGCATTCATAAAGAGGATAAGCCCTCTATGCTAAGAAAACAGATCCTTTGGGGATGGCGATACATAATGCCCAACGGATCAATAAATTTAAGTCCAAGGGCATGTTATGGAATACTAGCCTTGTAGTATAACAAACTTAGGGCCCTAACATTGTTCTTTACATTTCGAAGTTCATGCAAAAGATTTAACACTTATTTCATAAAGTCATTCATGTGCTTGGTAGGTAATACATGCATCAAGTGTTTACTTACTAGGTATTAGCTCATGTAATCCTTACATTGTAGGAACTAAATAGGAAAAAACTGACGCCAAGTCCCAATCAAGGCAAGGTATGTTGAGTGTTAGAAAGTGTATATTTATAAAGGAGAAAATCGTCATTTTACACTTTAAATCTCAATAACATTGCTACTTTTATTTATTTAAGTGTTTTGTTATTTAATTATATGTGTTTTATTATAATTATGTATTTTATGTATATTAGGAGCATCATAATCATTTCACAATGAACGAATGATCAGACAGCAAAACGGACGTCATATTTGGACTCAGGACGGTCGAAAACCTTAAGAAGAACATTAAAGGAAAAAGTCATTGTTCACATATACGGTACTGTTCATACGTATGGTACTGTTCATGGAATACTGTTCACGGTAATGTTCACGACACTATTTGTATATACGGACCGATGATGTGGCAACTACCTATGACGAGGCAGTATTTGATTGGACGAATTATGTGGCATCGACTGCTTACGTGGCATTGACCGATGACGTGGCATTGACTGATGAAGTGTCACAATCTTATAGGGCTAAATTTCTTATGAACTGTGGATCGATGACGTGGCAGCATCTCAGTGGAGCAAAAATCGTGTGTACAGTACATGCGTGTACATGGGATTATTTACTATTCAAGCGGCGTTACTGTACAAATGTTGACTATTGACTATTGACTGTTAACTGTTGACTGATGACGTGGCGCAATCCTGAGCATCCGAACTGTTTTTAATCCGATGGTCACGATTCACTCAATTTATCTATAAAAACGGGGCTCTCCCCCCTAATTTGGCACCCCTGAATTCATTTTTAAGCTTAGATTTCTGAAATTCCTTCTCCTTCTTGTAGTTTTTTTGTATTTTAATAAAATTTCCTTTTTTATCCTTAGTTAAAATATGAGTAGCTAATTTCTTTTGAGCTTGGGTTGAAGGTGAAGTCTCAACATGTTCCATGGGCTTAATTTGGTAAATTTACTTTCTCTTCCCCTCTAATATTTGTGGTTGTTTTGACTTTTTTTTTTAAATAAATAATAATAGTCTTGTCTAGATATGAAATTTCTGGTTAAACCTAAGACCCTAAGATACGTTATTATTATTTGGCACGATAAGCTCTTGGCACCATACTTATTGGAGAGTGGTTCATGAGATGTGGAATCCCCCCTTTATGATTTAATTGGTATTAATATGGAATATTTAGCCCATGGAGCATGTTGATGCGGATCTTGATACCCAAGTGCTTTATTATAACAATTTCGTTCTTAATTATTCTCGCCATTTTAATTCACAATTTAAGATAAAATTACCATAATTTAATTGTTTCCATTAAAAGAAAATTAATTCGGCATATAATTAAAATCAACCTACTCGTGGGATCGACACTCATCACTATTAATCTATTCTACAATAGATTCGTGCGCTTGCGAATTCAATAAAATTTGCACAACAAGTTTTTGGCGCCGTTACCGGGGAGGTAAGTTATTTTAATTTGTTGAATTAATTTTTTTTGTTTGTTTTCTTGTATTTTTTCCTTATAACAAAATAATTCTATAATTTAATTTTTGTAATTTTAATTTTTACAATTTAATTTTATTCTGTGATTTCTTTAAATTTCTGTACTTTAATTTTTGCTTTACTTTTCTTTGTAATTTGTTTTGTTTATCTCGTAATTTATTTTAATTTATGCGTAGAATTAATTCATAGAATTAGTTTTTTTTAAGTAAATTTTTTTTGTTATTGCTTTCTTTAAAAATTCTAAAAAATTAAAAAAATTAAAAAAATTAAAAAAATTAAAAAAAATTAAAAAAAAAGTGAATTTGTAACTTAATTTTGGTAATTTAAATTTCTTTAAATTTCAATAATTTAATTTCTGAGTTATTTTTTTTTGTAATTTTGGTTTATTTTGTTAATTTATTAATCCATAAATTAATTTTTTTTGTTTTCTTTTAAATCTTTTTCCTGTAATTTAATTTCGTTTCTTTTTCTCTTCTTTATATTTCTGTAATTTTTCATTTTTTATTTTTTGTTGTAATTTATCTTCTTGTTTTATTTTTAGTTAATTTATTTCTTATATTTTCTTTTTAGCACTTGAGTGTATGTTCATAGTAAGGTTATAATAACGTCACAAGGTTAGTATCGTAATTTCTCTCTCCTCTTTATTTTTATTTATTTTATTTTCATTTATTTTATTTTTATTTATTTTGTTGTTTGCATGCATGATCGAAGGTCATTATCACTTAATCTTGAACCTTTAGACCTTGATTTGAAAAAAACATTTCGCACGCACAAACTCACTATCTTTAAAAAGAAATTTGAAATGGATTTGTAAAATCAGCAATCAGAACCACAAGAGAGGCCATTTAAAGATTATTTTAGTCCTTTAGCTAATTTGAGCACATCATACATAAGGTACCCAAATGTAGCTGTTAGGAGTTTTGAATTAAAACCTAGTGTGCTAAACTGTCTCCCCACATTTTATGGCCTAGAAAATGAGGACCCATATAATCATCTGAATGATTTTCACGCTATTTGTCAAACTTTTAAACACGAAAATTTTTCAGATGATGATGTTAAACTTAGATTATTCCCATTTTCATTAAAAGATAGAGCTCGTTCATGGTTTAATACAATGCCTGCTAATAACATTATATCATGGGAACAAATGGTAACTAAATTTTTAAATAAATATTTTCTAGTTCATAAAACCAATGCTATTCGCAAGGAAATTTCAGAGTTTACTCAAAGAGATGACGAGCAGTTTTTCGAAGCATGGGAGCGATTTAATGGGATACTCTTGAAGTGTCCACATCATGGGTACGAGAAATGGCACCAATGCCAATACTTTTTGGAGGGATTATTGCCACATATGCAAGAATGGCTAATGGCAACCAGTGGAGGAGAGTTAATGTCCAAAAGCGCATCAGAGATTTAGAAATTTTTCCAACGGCAATCGGATAATTCTCAACAACGGAGTCGATCACTCAGAAATACCAAGAGAATTAAGGGAGTGAATGAGGTTAATATTGGCGAGTCAAGCTCAGGAATTAAAGAAGTCAAAGAGATGGTCGAAGGCCTTGCTCGACAAATAGCATCTTTGACAACCGCTAAATCAACAAAGCCACATGACCATGACTCATATTCAGATCAAGCCAATGCCATAGGTGTCATGAGAAAACCATCAAACTACAACCCTTACTCCAACACATATAACCCTGGATGGAGAGACCACCCTAATTTATGGTCTCAAGGATTCCAACAAAATGGACCATCAGCTCCATCTCCACCAATGCAATCAGTTCCTCAAATGTCTCAGGCCTCTCAACCACCATTTAGACCATACAATCAGAATCCAAACCATTCTCAACCCAAACCATGGGAGGAGACATTCCAAAATGTCAGAAATTTTACTAACTCCAAGATCGAGCAGCTGAACCGCACCATTGATGAATTACGAAATGAAATGAGAGTGGGCTTCAACTCACAAGCTCAATCAATTTCTAACCTTGAGAAAATGGTGGGACAACTTGCCTTTTCAGTTCAAACTTTGGCCATGACCGTTGAAAAAGGTAAATTGCCAAGTCAACCAGTGCCAAAGCATAGAGGAGTAAATGAAGCAAGTTCTAGTTCACCACAGCAGCATGGAGAGGTCAAAGTAGTGATGACCTTGCGAAAAAGAAAAGAAGTCGACAACAAAGTGGAAATGCCAAAATCAACTCAGATTGTACCTATGAACACTGAGGAATCATTATCAGAGGAGAAAGAGGAAACAAACCCACGAGAATATGTCTCTAAAGCTCTATTTCCTCATAGTTTAGCTAAAGGAAAGAAAGAAAAATCCACAGGTGAGATTCTTGAAATCTTCAAACAGGTAAGTGTTAATATCCCTTTACTTGAAGCCATAAAACAAGTGCTATCATATGCCAAGTTTCTTAAAGACCTTTGTACTAAAAAGAGAAATATTCATGTTTAGAAAAAGGCCTTTTTAACAGAAAATATTAGTTCTATACTCCAACATAAAATACCTCTAAAATGTAAAGATCCAGACTCCCCTACTATCTCATGTAGTATAGGAAACCACACAATTGAGAATGCTTTGTTGGATTTAGGAGCTAGTGTAAATCTGTTGCCTTACTCAGTGTTTATGAAACTTGGACTGGGAGAATTACACCCAACTCAAGTGGTGTTACAACTTACAGATCGATCCATGAAAATACCACATGGTATTGTGGAGGACGTGCTTATCCAGGTAGATAAGTTTTATTTTCCTGTTGATTTCATTGTAATTGACACTCAACCAGTGCAGGATTCAAGGAAGCATATCCCCATTATCTTGGGTCGTCCATTTTTGGCAACTGCCGATGCTCACATTCAATGCAGGATTGGAAATATGCAATTGTCATTTGGCAATATGACCATGGAACTAAATATTTTCAACATTGCCAAACAACCTCATAGTACAGATGATGAAATTGTAGATGTGGATTTAATTGATGAATTAGTTGATCACACATTTCCTTTAAACCTTAGTGATGACCCTTTACTGACTTGTTTAACTCACTTTGGTTTGGATTTTAACATTGACAGATCGATTGATGAGGTTAATGCCTTATTGGATTTATCGCCATGCATGGACATTGATAAGTGGAAGACAAGGATAGAGCAATTGGCACCATTGAAAGAAAATCTCATCTCATTATCAGAATCACCACCAAGAATTGAGCTCAAACCTTCACTCGACCCTTTGAATTCTACATTCTTTGAGGAAGAAGAAATATTGTCAGAGATCATCTCATCCTCTCCTGATTACAAACAAAAGAACACAGACATCATTGACCCCGTTTTTGGTTCAAAAAGGAGAATACAACTGACAAAACCAGAGGAGATTCGTAACGACAAAAATGCCAAGGACTATAGAAAGCGAATGAAAATCCTCCGTGACAAGCGAAGCATTAGAAAATCTTTCACACCAGGTCAGAAAGTATTTTCTTTTAATTCTCAATGGCACGTTTCTCCAAGTAAGTTACGTTCTCGATGGTCTGGTCCATCTACTGATCATACTATTTTTCACATGGAGCCATTAAATTTAAGAATCCAAGGAACAGTGTAATTTTTAAAGTTAATGGTCAAAAAAGTAAAGTCATATTACGAATACCAACCATGTGGAGAAAACAGCATAAAACATTGAAGTAACCTGAAATTTTTTTTTCTTTCTATTTCCTTTCGGTAATTTAAATTTTTTTTAATTATGTTTTTGTAAGTTTAACTATTATTATTTTTTTTTGAAAAAGTGTGTCAGAATAATATGTAATAAAAAATTATGTTCTTTAGGAATGGTGTCTGATAACAGAGAAGATAAGATTCAATTCATTAGCGATGGCTTGAATAAGGAGTCATTAGATGATATCCTTTTGTCTCTTGAAACGCATCCCAGTGGATTCGTCCAAAATGCAATACTCTAAATATGTCATTATTCCAGAAAGAATATGCAAACTATAGTCTCGGGAATCTGACTATAAAAGACCCTGTTTACCAGTTTGTAAGAAAACTGGATGGGAAGCCTATCCTCGACCCATAGAGGGTGTTTAAACCGTTTCTGGACGTAAAACCAAAGGAAGATGTGAGCCATAGTCGCAACTACTTTTAATCTCGAGCCATATACCTCTCCTTCAACCATGTAAATATTTTCTTCTGTGCTGCAACATCCAGGTGATATCTTCTAATCTCTACTTCTTTCCTTTAAAACATTGAGGACAATGTTTCGTTTTGGTTGGGGGGAGGGAATAGCTAATAATTTCTCCTTTATAAATATATGTTTTCAAGTTTTTAAAGTCAAGGATGGCTGACTATGGAGTATAGTGACTCTAGAAACGCATCTTCTTTAAAAAAAATTCATTTTTCTTTAATTTTTTTTTACATATATGTTTTTTTTTTATGTTTAGAATAGGTTGGGGGGAAAGAATTCTTAAAAAAAAAAATTTGTGAGTTCTTGATATTGGATGATATGATGACTTTCGAATTTTAGTAGTTGTATTATCTTTGGTCTTGAGTGATGTTACACCATATTTACTATTCTACATGTTGATGTTGGGGACAAATATGAGTTGCTTGAAAGAATGCACATGTCATAATAAATTCCAAGTGAGTTTTTGAGTCTATTAATTTTTCTTGGAGAGTAACCATTTTTGCCCATTCTTCATGTAGCTTAGCAGTTCATTATTTCATACATGATCTCTAGATTTTCTTTGAGTCAACCCTTAAAAAAAAAATGTGTGTTACTGTATCTAAATGTCCACTTAATTAGTAGATATGGAAGATTATTTAGAGTTCTAAAAGATTATGGAAGGCCATTTTTAACCTGTTTGAGCCTTTCTAGCCATCCCTATTATGTAATATCCATAGTTAGCCCTTTTGAGCCTTTTATTTAAAAAAAAAACCCTTTTCTTTATTAACTTATCATCCTGACCCACTCCAATTTGGAGTATTACCCGATATCATACAAGTTCCATCCACCTATTCATGTTTGAGAAAAAAATGATAAATAATTATTTTGTTCAGCGAAGTTGTGCTACATAAAAAAAAATTCAAAAAAAAGAAAAAAAAGAAAAAAAAGAGAAAAAAAAGATGTACAATAGCAATAAAAATGTATCCTGTAAAAAGTTCTTGAATTTTTTCTCAAACATATATATTTTTTGTTTCCTTATTTTTCTTTCGTTATTAGCTATGTCCCTAGCCTATGTTACGTCCTAATAAAAGTCCTTCCTGATTTTAGAACTATAATCTAACATAAAAGCTAGTTATATGGATAATTAAGATGTAGTGATGCATATACAAAAAAAAAATAAAAAAATAAAAAAAATGATAAATACATTGGGTTGACTAATACTTTATTTGAGATCATATTATTTCTAAGATGAGATCATATTATTTTTTCATCTTGGTGAGAGTGTATGATATTTCTTTATTTTCTCTCAATTTACCATTCATTGTACTGTTCACGGTACTGTTCACGACACTGTTTATATATACGGACCGATGACGTGGCAACTACCTATGACGTGGCAGTATTTGATTGGACGAAATATGTGGCATCGACTGCTTACGTGGCATTGATCGATGACGTGGCATTGACTGATGATGTGTCACAATCTTATAGGGCTAGATTTCTTATGAACTGTGGATCGATGACGTGGCAGCATCTCAGTGGAGCAAAAATCGTGTGTACAGTACATGCGCGTACATGAGATTATTTACTATTCAGGCGGCGTTACTGTATAAATGTTGACTGTTGACTATTGACTGTTGACTGATGACGTGGCGCAATCCTGAGCATCCGAATTGTTTTTAATCCGATTGTCACGATTCACTCAATGTATCTATAAAAAGAGGGCTCTCCCCCCCTAATTTCGCACCCCTGAATTCATTTTTAAGCTTAAATTTCTAAAATTCCTTCTCCTTCTTGTAGTTTCTTTGTATTTTAATAAAATTTCCTTTTTTATCCTTAGTTAAAATATGAGTAGCTAATTTCTTTTGAGCTTGGGTTGAAGGTGAAGTCTCAACATGTTCCATGGGCTTAATTTGGTAAATTTACTTTCTCTGCCCCTCTAATATTTGTGGTTGTTTTGACTTTTCGTCGACAAATAATAATAGTCTTGTCTAGATACAGCTCTGGTTAAACCGGCACTCTAGTACAAGGTTATTATTATTTGGCACGATAAGCTCTTGGCACCATACTTATTGGAGAGTGGTTCATGAGGTGTGGAATCCCCCCTTATGATTTAATTGGTATTAATATGGAATATTTAGCCCATGGAGCATGTTGATGCGGATCCGGATACCCAAGTGCTTTATTATAACAATTTCGTTCTTAATTATTCCCGCCATTTTAATTCACAATTTAGGATAAAATTACCATAATTTAATTATTTCTATTAAAAGAAAATTAATTCGGCATATAATTAAAATCAACCTCCTCATAGGATCGACACTCATCACTATTAATCTATTCTACAATAGATTCGTGCGCTTACGAGTTCAATAAAATTTGCACAACAAGGTGTATATGGACATAACAGACCTTGGGTTATGCAACGGGCTCAACTGTATTCTTATCTAAGCATAAATCCAATAAGCTTGTTTATGGAATTGGTTGGTACATATTACTAAGAGAATCGTTAACTTTGTAACTAAGTTTTTTAACAGACCTTTTATATAGTTTTTTTTGTGTAACAAACTTATTATGTTCTATATTTATAAAATGCTTATTTTGAAATCGTTTCTACAAATACTTAATGTTACACATGGTTTTACTTTAGTTACAATCATAAAGGTGCAGTGTTACAATACAAGATGAAAATTCCTTGTATAAGGACTCATTAGTAGAACCAAAAATAATATTATCAACATAAATTTGAACAAAAAGTATACATTGATTTTCACATTTAACAAAAAGAGTAATATCCACTTTACCTATTGAGAAACCATTATCCAATAAGAAATTTTTAAGCCTATCATACTAAGCTCTAGGTGCTTGTTTCAATCCATACAATGCTTTAGATTACTTATATACATGATTTGAAAATTTTTTATTTTCAAAACCGGGGGCTTGTTTTACATAAACTTCCTCCATAATATAACAATTTAGAAAAGCTCTTTTGACATCCATTTGAAATAAAATGAAATCTTTATAACATGCATATGCAAGCAACATTATAATGGATTCTAATCTAGCTACAGGTGTAAATATTTCATCAAAATTAATTCCTTCTTCTTGATTGTATCCTTGAGCCACTGATATAGCTTTATTCCTTACAACTACACTAGATTCATTTATTTTATTCCTAAATACCCATTTAGTACCTATAATAGATTGATGTTCCAGTTTAGGAACTAATTCCCATACATTATTTTGCTTAAATTTATTTAATTCCTTTTGCATTGTCATTATTCAAGATTCATCATTTTCCACATCCGCAAAGGACTTTGGTTCAATTTGAGAAATAAATGCAACATGCTTGTATGTGTTCTAAGTGATGATCTAGTTATAATACCTCTAGACGGATCTCCTAAAATGGCATCTTTAGGGTGAGAAGAAATATACCTCAACTCTTTGGGAAGTGTTTGCATCTTACTTTCTTATTACTCTATATTTCTTTGCTCTTCTTGATCATACTCTTAATTTTCTTGTGGTGCATTCTTTTAATTATTCTTTGATGATCCTTCTTACAACTCTCCATCTGTATTATCATTAACAACTCCTTTCTCCGCAGAGGAGGAGTTAAACTCATCAAAAGAAACATGCATAGACTCTTCCACAACTAAGGCTTTTTTATGATAAACTCTATAAGTTTTGCTTGAGGATGAATATCCAAGAAAAATACCAACATCGAATTTTGAATCAAATTTACCAAGATTGTCTTTTGTGTTCAAAATAAAACATTTACAACAAAAAACTTTAAAATAACCAATATTGAGTTTTCTATCTTTCCAAAGCTCATAAGAAGTTTTGTTAAGAAGAGATCTAATCAACACCTGATTTAAAACATAACAAGCGGTATTGACGGCTTCGGCCCAGAAATACTTAGGTAATGCATTTTCATTCAACATGGTCCTAGTCATTTCTTGAATAGATCTATTCTTTCTCTCAACAACTCTATTTTGTTGTGGAGTTCGAGGTGATGAAAATTAATGCTCAATGCCAAAGTCATTACAAAAAGACTCAAACGGATAATTTTCAAATTCTCTACCATGATCATTTCTAATACAAGAAATAAAATAACCCTTTTCATTTTGAACCTTTTTACAAAAAAATTTAAAAGCATCAAAGGCATCATCTTTATTGGCTAAGAACAATACCCATGTATATCTAGAATAATCATCCATAATTACAAATGTATAATACTTGTCATTTAAGCTAGCATATCTAGATGGTTCAAATAAATTCATATGAAGTAATCAAAGTGGTTTTGAAGTGGATACATGATTCTTGTTTTTTAAAGAAGTTTTGATTTGTTTTCCAAATTGACAAGCTTCACAAATTCTATCCTTTTAAAAATTAATTTTTGGAAGTCCTTTAACCAAATCATTTTTCAAAATTTTTGAAATCAATTCCATGTTTGCATGACCTAATCTCCTATGCCACAACCAACTATCATCATGCAATGCTGAAAAACATTTATCATGAGTAGGTGCAACTTCTATGTTAATGGTATAAACATTACCACATCTATTTCTAACAAATAAAATTTTCTCATCACATGCATCTTCAATAATACATCTAGATTTATTAAAAACTACTTTATAATCTTGTCACATAATTGACTAATACTAATCAAGTTGTGTTTCAAATTTTCAACTAAGTAAACATTTTCAATTAAGGTTAATGAACGCTTACCGATATTTTCAATTCCTAGAATTTTCCCTTTTGAATTATTTCCAAAAGAAACATTTTTACCATTTTTTATTTTGGTGAAACTTAAAAAGTATGCATAGTTTCCGGTCATCTGTCTTGAACATCCACTATCTAAGAACCATTTATTCTTCTTCTTCTTTGAGCCTTGGAGAAAAAATCTCAAGTCTTAAGTACTCAACCTTTTTGGGTTCTTAAGTATTAGCAATAATTCCTTTTGGAACCCAAATACATTTTATATCATAATATGCATTTTTTTTACTATGCATTTATTTTTTATATGACCATCTTGATTACAATAATGATATAAAACTCGATTGCTATTTTTTACAAAATAACTCTTGTAATATTTTTGTTTCAAATTTAACTTATAACCAATCCCTCCTTTGTCAAACACACACTTTCGTGAATTTAGCAAGTTATCTAACATTTTTTGTCCATTTATGAATTTTAGCACAATTTCATTTAGATCATTACTCTTCTTTTTAAGTAATTCATTTTCATTTTTCAAGTCATTTACATGTGATTTTAGATACTCATGCGAAGTGCTAGAATTCTCAAATAAAGCAATTTTATCATGCAATATTTTTTTCTCTAATTCAAGACATGAAATCTTATTACTAAATGAATCATTTTCATTTTTAAGCTCTATCATCTTCTTTTTAAGACAAACATTCTTTTTACCAATTTTCATCAATTCATCGTGCAATTCTTTAAAGGCATCATATAACTCATCATAGGTAAGAATATCATTTACCTCATCTAATTCATCATTTAATTCATCTCCAATTGCTATAAGAGATAGATTTGTCATTTCTTGATGCTCTTCATCATCACTCGTTTCTTCATTGCTATCGTCCCATACGACACCATTGTTTTCTTCTTAAACTTGTTAAGAAAAAGGTATTTCGATCTTTTATGGCTAGGCTTCTTGCACTCATAGCATTTGATTGCTTCCTTCTTCTCTTTTTGGTTCTTGAAGTCTCTAAATTTTCTTCGCTCACTGGTTTTCTTTAAGAACTTTCTAAACCTCCTTGCTAGCATAGCTAATTCTTCATCTGGTTCACTTTCCCCATTACTCTCATGTTTTGAAGCTTTGAGAGCAATGTTTTTCTTCTTTTCTTCATTTCCTCTTTCAACTACCAAATCTTCTTCATAAGATATAAGAGAACCAATTAAATCATCAATAGATAGAATGTTTAAATCTTTAGCTTCCTCGATAGCGGTTCTTTTTTATCTCCATTTCTTAGGTAAGGACCTAATGATTTTCTTAACTTTCTCACTATTTGAGAAAGTCTTTTCTAGGGCTCCTAAGGTATTCACTACGTCCGTAAATCTAGTATACATAGAGTACACACTCTCATTTTATTCCATTTGAAACAACTCATATCATCGAGTGTATCTACTAATTTTTTACTCTTTCACTTGATTCATGCCTTCATAGACAATCTCAAGTTTGTGCCAAATTTTATGAGCACTTTCATAAATTGACACTCTATGAAACTTTTTCTTATCTAATGCACAAAACAAAGCATTCATAACTTTGGAATTTAGAGAAGCTTTTTTCTTTTCCAATTCATTCTATTCCCATAAAGGTTTTGGAATATCTTCCTCAATTTCATTTTTAGTCAATGGCATAAAAGGACCATCACAAACAACCTCCCAAATTTCATAGTTTAAGGCTTGCAAGTAAATTCTCATCCTAGTTTTTTAATATGGGTAGTCATTGCCGTCAAAAAACGGTAGTCTAGTAGTGGATTGTCCTTATCTAAAGATTAAATCATTTTGGGTTGTCATGGATCATTTACTCTAGACGGTTAAGTCCAAACAAGAGAACCAAGCTCTGATACCAAATGAAATACTAACTAAGCAACCCAAGAGGAGGGGTGAATTGGGTTTTTAAAAATTAAGCAAACAAAAACTTAAAGTAATATAAACTAAGCAATCAAATTTGAAATAAATAAATAAATATGTAATACAAAATAAAGAGTTAGGGTAAGAGATATCAAACACAGTGATTTTTAAATGATTCGGCTATCCCCACCTACATCTACGCCTCTAAGCACACCGGGTTTAAGGATTATACTAATCAAACCTCCAAGGTTTCAAAAGCTTACAATTGACTTCCAAGGTGTCAATAAACCTTTACAAGAAGAGATTATCCCTAATCTGTTGACCCAAGTGTATCCCAACACTTACAATCACCCAAAATAAAAGATTACAAATTGTTTTTCTCTCACACAATTTTCAAAATTACAAATCAATACCCAATGCATGAATAAATGAAGTAAGAATGTGTTTTTAAACTTAATGTAGATTGTATAATCGTGTATATGCTTAATGGTCGTGTTGATATCCCCCTTTGATTTGATTTGGATGAGCTTATTTATAGTTGGAGCTGAAAACTAGCAATTATTCACCTTTTTACCAGAAAACGGATGGCCGTTAACCATTAACAGTTAAACGTTTGCATTGGTCAAAGTTACCATTGGGCTGAATTTCAAATTAATGGCTGACCGTTAGTCATTATCCTTTCGCTGTTAAAAACTAGAGATTTGCACAACAAAAATCTTCTATCCGTTCTTGCTAAATGGTTAAAAATTAATAAAGAATGCTACTCTGAAAATTATCGGTTAGCCACTTATACGTTATCGGTTCACTGTTAAATTTCAAAGACCTATACTACAAATATCAACTGACCGCTCTTCATAAACTGTTAAGGATTAACAAGATTTAACAGTCAGGATATTATCAGTTAGCCGTTATATGGTAACGGTTCGCCATTAAATTCCAGCAACTTATAAAACAAAATGCTTAACTGGTTTGCTTTAAACAGTAAAAGTTTAGCACGTGATACAGATTTGAATATTATAGGTTAACAGTTAAAAATTAACGGTCCAACATTTAGCTTTAGCGAGTTTAGAAGCTTATCGGTTAAGGCTTAAAAAATAACTCTTTTCTGAGCATAAATGTTAGGTTTTACCCTAAACGGTTAGCCGTTAAAAATAACAGTTAGCCATTTACATCCAGTAGTTGATTTTTAGTAAGTTATAAAATAATCGGTTGAAACTTTAGAAAATAACCATTCTCTACATTTTATCGGTTAACTGTTAAAATAAACAGTTCACCAATTATACCTAGAAAATCATATTTTTACAGAAATTGTCCAATTTATCTAAACCTTGTAAACACATACAAAAAGTAAACACATACAAAAAGGTTTTAGCTTTTAAGAAAATATTTAAAATTGTGAAACTCTAATAAATTTATCAAAAGAGGTTAAGATTTATTATCATCAAAATCAATAAAAAGAACATTTACATGTTAACAGAGTTGAACTAAATAAAATATTACAACACAAGAGTTTTTAATAACTTTTAGGAAGAAAAAGAAGAAAGTGTCCTATGATGATTTATTAAGCTACAAAACGCTCTATTTATAGATGCTGCTATTGAAAATATTACTATTTATTTACAAAGGTAATATTGGCAACACAATGTCAAATTTTTTTTGTATGCAATATAATTATTTTGATCCAATAGGTATTTTGGTCTTGTTATGTAAGTAATGATTTTGGTATAAATTTTATTACCCATCAGTTTATCATATGAATAAAGATATATTTTGTCGGTAGGTATATTTTTGCATTTTCAATAGTCAACTAACAATCCATTTAACAAAATACTAACGGTAGTGAATGTTTGTAGAAATTTTGTCCCTAATCTATAAGTGATGATAAATCTAGAAAATTATAATTTTGTAAAAATTATTTTTCATTTAAATTTAAAATGTGAATATAATTATGAAATTATATGGGTGTAAATTTTTTTAAAAATAAATTATTTAAAGGTTTTCATTAAAAATAAAAATGAATTAATTTATCTTGAGTTACTTAAGTAATTTCCATAAAAACAAAGGGTCATAAAAGGTTTGACAACTAAATTAACAAAATTGGGCTTCAAGTTTGGGCCATCGGCGCGTAAAATTCTTTAGATTTATTAGTAATCTATTTTCTTTGTTTTTTTCAACTTGTAACTCTCTTCCATTCAATTAATTTATAAAATTTTAAGATAATTCATTTCTCTTTTTTCTTTATTTTTTAGATTGATTATATTTATTCTTCAGAAGTTAGTGTTTTCTAGGTTTGTAGAGAGGAAAAATTTGAGGAATAGGGCTAACAATACTTAAAAAATTTATCACCCATAAAATTGTTTAGACCGTAAAATTTTCCTTTTCCTGTAGAAATTTTAGTATAAGGAGACAGCCAAAAATCAGAGATAAATTTGAAAAAATTAGTTAAGAATGATTTTTTTGGGTATATAATTGAGGGTCTAGAAGCCGATCTCCAGCCCAAATTCTTTTAAATTGGGCTACCTCGGCCGACTTTGCTCTCTTTAAAACTTATTACTAATGGAACCCACCATGGTCTGATTATCACTTCTTTTATTGTTGTGTGTGCGCGTGTATATATATATATATGTAAACATGTATTGACAGAGAGATACAGACGCGCACGCATACACTGTGAATTAAATCGATCGACCAACAGATGAATATAAGACCAGCAATAGATCAGAAGCAGAGGTAGATTCTCTCTTTGTGACCAGGTGATTTGTGTCTTCTTTTCTCTATTTATTTTTTAAAATTTTAACATTTAATTTTCATTCCCTAAGTATCGTTTTAATTCTGATTGCTGATGATCATGTGGTTTACTTGCTAATCATTGTCTCTTTACACTTTATTTAGGGTTTTTGAATCAGATTTGACTCTGTGATTTTTTTTTTCAACTTATCATTATTCATTCAAGTGTGATTTTGATTAATTTGAAAAAGTCACTTTTTTTTAGGTGCAAGTATTTTAGGGTTTGTGATGAGTTTGGCTAGTTTGTTGAATGAATATACTTGGAATGAATTTCCCAGTTAGAAAATGATAAAATATTAGGAAAAAAATTTACTTCTTCTGTTTTTATAGCATATTGGTGGCATTCATGAACCATAGTGAGTTTCTTTAGGATCATATTTAAATCTATTCCTAGCTTTTGTGTAATGTTGTGTGAATCATGTTTCAGTATTGCGGTATTTGGGAAAAGTTAAATTGCTGAACTGGTTTTAAAGTATTGATTTTTTTTTTTTTTACTGATCTTCTTACTTTTTAAAAAATGTTCTTAATTTAAATATCGTCACACCCTTTGGAAGCAGATGATGCTTACAATCTCGTAAAAATGGTATTTCCTTTAAGCATTCATATGCACAGAGGATCTTCTCTCAAGGTTCTTTGTAATTTCACTTAATATATTACTTCAGTTCAAAACTTAAACAAAATCAGGTTGGAAATGGAAATACATTATAAGATGATGTAATTTTAATTTAATTAGTATGATAATTATGTTGCTATGACTCTGTTTTTGGACTAATGAGTAACTCCTCAAAACATACGTATATATTTTTTCTTTTCGTCAGGGTTAGTATTGTTCATTATTGAATTTTGAACGAAGGTGTTTTTCTTCACATTTATTCTGAACTCGTGATTGATTTGATGCCAGAAATCATCCTATTTACTTTTTGCCACTTTTGTCATGAATTAGGTGATAAGAAATGGATCACGGATGGTACAATGGTAATCAGGGACCAAGTGGTGGAGATACTCAGCCACATGAAAAGGAGCAGGTAAGCCTATTGAATTCTGAATATCATTTCCCGATGGAATATGCCTGTCTACTGAATTCATTAAGTTATTTATGAAAAGTGGTTTTTATTTGCCTAAATAGAATGAAATCCTGATTTAAGTAATTCCTAAATGAACAAAACATTCTATTGCAATATTCTTAAGATAGTTGTCTGTGTGTTACTAAAGTTTTTGTTGATATGCAATATCTATTCACTTAGTCATCAGGACATTGTGAATGCTCAAGAATTTTGTATGGCTATTGTGCTGAGTTGAACTGTTTGCATTTTCTTGTTTAGGCATATCAGGACTCTGTTATTGAGGATTTGGCGGAGGACTTTCGATTGCCAATCCATCAAAAGCTGATAGAGAATGTTGACCTGGATAATGTGGAACAAGCGTCATTAGATACAAAGCTCACATCATCAAATATTGGGTTTAGGCTTCTTCAAAAGATGGGGTGGAAAGGAAAAGGTCTGGGGAAGGATGAGCAAGGTATATTTTCTGGACTTCTGATGATGTATGATAGTTACCATTATTTTGTTGTCAATAATTTCCTTTACTGATGATTTTACATCATACTTTTGCTTTTTGCAGGTATTGTAATTCGAAAATTCTTCCCCATTATCCATGTTGAATCTTGCTGTTGATACTCTTTTCTCATTTTATCTTCTCAATTTATAGTACTTGTTCAGCCAGAGTGATTAAACAAACAAACATTTCTTGTTTTAGTCTGTCTAAAAGTCTACAAATTCCTTTATTCCTGGTCACTACCATTGAGCTGTGGAATGATTGAAATTTATCTCTCGTTATTTCTCCTTAGATTTTCCATATACATACAGATATTTTGAGGCTGCTTAACTTTCTTCAAGTCTTTCTTCTAAATTGAGGATTTAACTTTCATTCACCACAATATGCAACTTCTATACATATATTAGACAAAGCTTCTAAAGTTCCTTAATTTCTTCTGCTGAATTTTAGAGTTAAGGATTATGCTGTCATAGCCAATGAAACAATGAAGTCACTTTTCTATTTTCATTTTACTTTTAAATGTGGTCTACATTTATATCCTTGGAATAACTATGAACTTCTTTTAGCTCATACGGTTAAACCTGTGATGTTCAGCTTATAAATAGACACATTGATGATGAAAGGAGAAATTGGGGGGTGGGGGGAATACAGTAAGTGATTATTCTTCCGTGCGCTTTGATGACTTGAGAAGAAAGGGTCCTAAGGTTCAAAGTTTGATTTTTTCAGTATAAACTTGAGTAGTTTAGGCTTGTTAATTGTTCTGTAATTTTTTTGAAGTTATCTGGACCAATTTTTGAAAGATAGGTTGTGCAATGTGGCTAACATTTTGTGGGTCATTCCGGTTTCTTGTCACTCTATTCTTATGGAGAATTCCTTTGCTTTTGTAAAGGAAAAAGGCCAAACCTCTTTGGATCTGTGCTGTGGCAGCTCTATTTTGGGTAATATGGCAGGAAAGAGATCTTATTTTTTAAAGGGAAAAATGCTAATAATATTGAAGAATTGTGGGAGAGTCTGTCTTCTAGCTTCTCTGTGGGCATCCATTTCTAAGGAGTTGTAACATTCATCTTTTTCCTTCATTCATTTAAGCTGGGAGAGTGTTTTGAGGTATATAGTTGTCTGGGCTGGATTGGTATTGCAGAGGGTTGATTGGTATATTTTGTATGGCTTAGAAAAGTTTTCATCATTTGCACTCTCAGTGGACGGCTGGTCCTCTGCTTGTAATGATTCTTCATCATTAATATAATTTATAGTTTCTTTTTTTTTTAAAGAAAAAAAAGGTTATCTGGATTACACCTGAGGATGTTGGCAGGATTGTGCTGAACCATGTAAATCTGGATTGGTATTTGTTACCTGCTTTAAATTCAATTGCTTATACTTGCTGCAAGATTCACAAGAGTTCTTCTGTATGAATTTGTCATTCAACTTTCAACTAGTCATTCTAGGTTCTGTGTACAGGAATAATTGAACCGATAAAATCTGGGATTAGAGATCCAAAGTTGGGAATTGGAAAACAGGAAGAAGATGATTTTTTCACTGCAGAAGAAAATATCCAGCGAAGAAAACTTGATATTGAGGTAGAGGATACTGAGGAGAATGCAAAGAAGCGGGAGGTATGCTTTTATACTCATAGATAATTGACAGAGATAATTTAACATAGAGGTTGATGCTTTACTTCTTCTGAAACACACATCCAATAGCAGAAGGCAGCATATACCATATATGTTTGTCTTTTGACTGAAATGGTATATCATAGGGGAATATCAACTTTGGAAGCTCTTCACAATATCCTGCAGTTTTTATTACCTGGTGGCTTCTACTGCCCGCTTCGTGCACCTTATGAAAATTCAGGTGTTAGCAGAACGTGAGCAGAAAATTCAAACTGAGGTGAAAGAAATACGCAAGGTGTTCTATTGTGGTCTTTGCAACAAGCAATATAAATTGGCTGTGGAATTTGAAGCCCATCTGAGCTCATATGATCACAACCATAGAAAGGTAAATAATGTATTTCCCCGTGGTGCAACTTTTGGTCTATACTCTTTGTTCTTGTCTAAATCTGCAACATTGTTGGATGAGGATTGCAGCGCTTTAAAGAAATGAGAGAAATGCATGGTACTAGCAGTCGGGATGATCGGCAAAAACGAGAACAACAACGTCAAGAGAGGGAGATGGCTAAGTTTGCTCAAATGTAAATCTTTTCCCTTGCCTTGATTTCATCTATCTGTTCTTGTATTTATTTAATTTTTATTTTAAGTTTTGCCTCACTTCTCATTTCATCTTACTTTCCTATTCGTCATTGCCTCTTAGGGCTGATGCCCATAAGCAGCAGCAGCAGCAAAAGCAGCAGCAGCAGGATCAACAACAAGAAGACGAAGAATTTGGGTCTGCTTCAGTCTCAACTGCACCTAGAACTACTACAGCTCTTACCAATCAGGATCAACGCAAGGCATTAAAATTCGGTTTCTCTTCTAAAGGTGGCACTTCCAAGGTACATTTAACTTCAGAATTCTGAGTTGAGTCATTGCAACTTTGGGTCTTCATGGTTTTTTCTGTTAGAAAATTATCAAGGATGATTTGAAATAATCGGAGTTGTGTAGAAGCAGTTGTCATACATATAGATGCTTGTATATATATGCTGTTGGACACCAGATTCATCTAACCCATGTAACCTTTGGATTTGTGGACATAATTAGATTGTCAAAGCTCTACGTTATATTATAGCTTGGCGAAATGGGTGACTAAATTCTTTGTAACATATGTGAATTTGTGGATGAGTCTATAGTAGATGTTGAATAAGGTTTTGTTTCTCACTTCGTTGTTAAGGCATCTTTTTTGTCTATGTGACCGTTTATGTGATACATGTTTAGTGCTTTTTCCTGCTTTTAAATATTTCTTGAGAACTGTCTTTGGTTCACGCCAATTTTCATTGAGCTGCAAGGTATTATGATACAGTTGCCTAATGGTTCAGTCATGTCTGTCACTGCCATCATACCTATTTGGTACCAAAGTTGTCATTACTAAATATGCCATAAACCCCTTATCAGCCACTGTATTGCACGGTGAAGAAGCATGCCTCCCTCTGCATTAAATTCACTTTTAATAGAGTTTTATGATAGGGTGTTTTTGCATTCTCATGTATACCAGCTCTTAGTAGTTGGGGCTGTAGTACTGCTAGCCATAAAACGTGAGGAGATAAAGATAACTTCACTGGATTTGTTTAGCAGTGAAATAATTACTGTGCATTCAAGTTAAACCTTATGGTGGCTGGAACTAGAAGGCCATTACTGTACTTGTGAAATGAATTGTTGTTTAATACTTCAATTATGTGAGGGCTCAAGCATTTTTGGTTAACACAATTCTGCATCATAATACCTGCCTGCGGTGGTAGTTTTACTAGCTACATAGGAGGTGTAGTATTTCTTCTCTCTGTCTCAAGCTGTGGGGGACCCAACTGCTTCCTTTTTGATGTACAAGGTCTAGAAATTTCAAACATGCATCCTTTGCATGATCAAAATCAGCTTTTGTCAGTAGAACTGACAATTCTCTTAGGGGTATTACTTGTTTCAATCCTGTGTTAAATTTCTTCCCTTGTAAAACCAATTTTGGTGAATAGAGCTCACAACCCTTTTGGGGATGTTATGTCTTCATACTCTTCTGATATTCTTTGATTCCTGTGCAGAACACAACCGGAAGTGCTGCAAAGAAGCCAAAAGTAGCTGTTGCTTCAGTGTTCGGCCACGATAGTGATGATGAACAGTGAAAAGCCATCCCCATGCCTGCTTACCAGCAATGTATTTTACATAGTCTCCCATAAATTTTTGTTGTCTATGTAATATGTCTCCATTGCCCATTGTATGATGCTGTTGGTTGAAATTGGCTAAGATGTTATACATCACTGTCTTCACTTTCTTGTTTGTTTATGCTGATGAGTTTGCCTATTCTGTAACCCTAAAAAATTTCTAATTGTTTTCAAAACTATCAATTCTTCGTGCCCCTTAAAATTCATTCGGATCTAGCTACGGTGTAACAGGTACGCCGTCCGCTCTTTTTGTCATTTTGTGCTTCTGCCGTTGGTTCAGACACAAAAGTAGTTCCAAAGGGGGACATGCATTTATTTGTTTATTGTAATGCAGTCCATATTGTTTGTTGAAAAGTTAGAAAAGTTGACGGTTTGATTGATATTATTTTTAAGTTTTTATATTTTGAAAATAAAAATAAGAAAAAAAAAGGGTGTTTTGTAGATGTTATATTTTAAATTTAAGAATGCGTTTAGTATTTTTTATTTTATATTTTAAAATTGAAAAAAATAATTTGAGTTCAGTTGAAAGTGATAAAAATAGAGACAGAGATAGGTGTTTGGTAGTATTATTTTCAAAAATAATTTTTATTAAATATTTAAGTTGTAAGTATAGTTAGAAAATAATTATTTAATTAATAAAATAATTATTAAAATTACATCATGATAATTAGTATTGATTAAAAAACCTACACCGTCATTACTTTTATATTATAATTAACATAATTACAACGCGTACAACAAACTGAAGTTTTAATTAGCTTCAAACATGACACCAATGACTGGATAATATACCCCATGCTATGCTAATAAAATAACATTCTTAAAGAGTGACAAACAACAAACTAAAAATGTGCATTATCAACAAAATGGCATTTGCAATGAAACCACTATCATGACGACAATCTTAAGAGAAAAAAAAATCATATTTACAAAATAAAAAATATTATTAAAAATTTACTCAAATAAAATAAATACCAACAACTTGCGTAATAGAGACAAAGTCGAGAGAGGAGCAGCGGCCTAGGTAGTGAAGATGGAGCAGCATCTGCTAAGGAGGAGATGAAGCAGCAGCAGCGCCGGAGAGGGAGCAACAGTAGTGGCCAAGATGAAGCAATAGCAGCAGTGGAGACAGAGTACATCAGCTGATATGGGCACACTGAGAGAGAGTCGATGGGGAGAGATAAGAAGAGAGAGTGAGAGAGAGAGAGAGAGAGAGAGTGTGTGTGTGTGTGTGTGTGTGTGTGTGTGTGTGTGTGTTTGCTGTTATGAGTAGATTGAGAGAGCTAAGGGGAGAGAGAGAGAGAGTTGTCGATGAAAAATGAAGAGAAGGATCGAAGAGAAGGAAAGATTAGTTTTTTAAATTTATTCTTTAGTTTAGTTTTGTAAAATGCGGAAACATTTTCTCACTTTAATAGTTATAGAAGTGAATTCTGAATTTCTTATTTTATAATCTATTTTTTAAATTTAGCCCACTCAGTATGAATTACATCCATATGTCGAAAACGAAAATGAGAACAAAGGAAAAATCTAACATACAGAAAACTGTATGTTAAAACTGTATGTTAGAGGGTTCTTGAGAATAAAAGGCCCAAAAATGACACCGAACAAGCCTTAAAGTTTTTAAAATTTTACATAAACATCTTTCTTCTTAAATTCTCTCACTAAGAACCAGGGATTATTAATCATCGTCATTGTGTTATAGTATCTATTTACACAATTTATAATCAAAATTTATAATCAAAAGATGAATCATGTCATATTCATCAACAAAGATAATAGAAAATAAGATAGATTTTGAATATTGGTTAAAACTCTTAGTTTTGATCATTCGCTAAAATTTTTTTATCCTAAAAAAAAACTCATTAGCATAATAATAAAAAAATTTATTGATGATGACGATAATAAACTGTTAGTGAAAAATTAGACTGTTTAAAGAGAAAATAGAGAGACTAATAGAGGAGAAGAAATGTAAAAGACACATAATAAAAAAATCTATTTATTTACACTTAATTTTATCATAAATGATTAATAGAGTGTGGGTACATAAACATATTTATGTAATTATCTTTTATATAAAAAGTATAATTCATTATTACTTATGTGATATAAAATAAATGAATCTTACGGTAATAAAAAAGTAGTTTCAATGAGGGGTTAAAGAAAAAGAAAAAATAAATTACTTTAATGAATTGTAAATATGGAAAAGATTAAGGGCTAAGTAAAAAAAAGAATTTTTGTCAACAATGTTAGAGAATTTTTCAGGATAAATTCTTTCAAATTTTTGAAAAAAAAATGCATTTATCAATTTTTTTTATAAATAGTTGATAAAAAAATTAAAACATTTTAAAATTTAAAAAGAATAAATTTCGTTCGGAAATTATGACTTGTCCACTTACTGTTTTCTTCAATTTTAAAAACCCTAGAAAAATTGAACTTGTTCGACAGCCTACTTGCAGTTTATAAACTGTAGCAATTTTTTTTGTCAACAGTGTTACAGAATTTTTCAGTAAAATAATTATTTTATCCTAAAATGTAATTAAATTAACAATGGGTAGAGAATTAATACCAATACAATTAAAAATTGATACTTTTGACAAACGACAACATGGCATATCTGAATTACCATGCTTTTGACATCACTAAAAATTTATTCATCCTTTATTAATAGCACAAAGTAGAAAAATGACGCACTGTATAATTAAAAAAATTTGGGTCTATTGAAGGAGGAGTAAACAATGGGAGTATAACCAATAATGTTATCTAAATTATACTCAAAAGACAAAAATGGTAACGTTTAAAAGGAAAAAAAGGAAGTCCAGTGACAGTTCCAAGATCAAATTTCTCCAAACAAGCAAAACTATCATGTCAAAATATCATCAAATTTAAGTACTTTAAACATAGGATGATAGCATATTGCTCAACCAAATCTCAGCATCTCATCTGTGACGATGATGGTGTTTCTGCATAAAAGCATACTGGTCGTTTCACAATACATGAAAACCATAATCTACATTCTACAACCCCTCTCATAACAAACAAGCAGGTGATGATCGCTACTACACCGTAAAAAGTTGACAGTAAGTAGATCATTATGCAGCCTCAGCAAAGCCGATCCGGAGATTACCAGAGTCGAAAACAGTGTGATAAACCCCCATGAATACATCTCCCAGAACCCTGCATGAATGAACAAGGAATAAACAAAGGGAAATGTCACACAAACTTGGCTGCAAAAATGCAGTTTATAGTGCATGTCCAAGAAGTTTCAGTCAGAGAGGGTAACGTACCACAGAGGACCCCTTGGAGGAGGCACGTCGAAAGCCATGAAGCCACTGATGCAGACTTCAGCAATGCCTTCTCCAGTTCTCAGAATATACTGCAGAATGTATTACAGGAATTCACAATAAAAAATAGAGGGATAAGAATGCCAATATGCATTTTTGCTAAGAAGATAAAGATATTTAGATTCAGTCATTGACACACAAACACAGAGTCAAATCCTTCCTGAAATCAGCAAATTGTTCTTTTATGTTGTAATTAATGAAATCTTCAAAGCAAAATGTTTACTACAGATGCTACCACCAGTTGAAGTGACATGGTCCCATTTGATAAGTTAGAAGCTTAATCAAGATTCTCTCAAGTAACAATGAGCAGGATGGATGACCATCATTTTAAGCTAATCAGTAAATGGTTGAAGAACAAATATTCTTCATGAATTTTAATTCCAATGCAATTATATCTTGCCAAATTTTAAAAGCTGGCATTTCGAAGTTTAGATCTTTTCTACAACATTTTCCCAAATAAATTTTAGAATATTGGATCGCTCCTTAAGTCCAATAATTTAGAATCTTAAACCATTATTTATACTGTAATTTAGGGGCAGCAGAAGCGGCAAAGTTGATAATGAAAAATAAGAAATTGAAATCCACAAGAGGAACACATCACATAAAACCAACCTGTTCTGGATTGAGGTTAAAAATTTTGCCTCCAATGGTGAATGAAACATTTGGCATGGTTGGAATGCGATCACAGTCAATAATTGATTCGCCCATCGGATTTGGCAGGCTTTCGCAGAGCTGTTTGAAGATTCAATAATGATTAATACAAAGAATACACAATTATGGGCATCTGATAATAGGAGGAATTTCAAAGGAGTCACCTCATTTATATAACTAAGTACTTTCTCCTTTGTTTGCTTTTGTTTTAGCTGATTCTGGACCCAAACCACGGCCATTTCACAAGCAGTGCACACAGCACTATCCCCAGCTGATACATTTTCCTTCTCAACCACAGTCTTGATCCCAGCACTGCAAAGAAAATAGAAGTTAAGGAGCTGCCAGGAAATTTCTTATTTACATCTAAAGAAAAATCCCTGAGCTTTGTTGGAGAACAGTAAAAAGACATGTTTGTCTCAGGATAGAGAACAGCAGGAAACCAACATCTGAGCAGACTCATTGAATCATGATAGCAAAAAGATGCATTTTTGACATATACAAACCAATGGCAAATATATATGTTGCTCAAATATCACAACAGTCTGCTCCAGTAGACTGAGAGCTTGCACAGGAATGCAATTTTTCATGGGCTTAATTGACAGCAAGAGCCTAATGAACACACAAGTTGCATAGCAAGGCAAACATTGAGAACAAATAGAACATGAACAATAGAAATTCCTAACCTCACATATTCAGCACCATTCAAAACACACAAACCAATCTGCTGACATACTTTCTCAGGTAGTAGCTGTTCCATATCAAAATAGATATATCAATCCAAAATTGGTTATTTATATTGATATCGGAAAGAGATGTGGACAAATTTATAAAAATATGCATACCCCTGATACTAAGAGATCCCATATTAAATCACCATACTGAGAAACAACTAGCTTACACTCTGCACTAACAACTCCTTCACCGCCAATGGCATGATTGATTTCGGTCACAACAGGCTGAAAATTATGGTCAATGAGTTCAACTCAGAGGATAAGAATGAAACAAATGCAGAGGTAACATAATTGACCAAGCCTGAAGGCTTTTTGGTAAAGAAACTGTCAAAAAATGAAAGCTCTTACTGTTGGACCAGCTAGTAAGGATGTTCCTGAATCCACAATGGCAGCACAACCACCCTCGCAAACACCTGAGAAAAATAACGATGATTATCAAAACTTAACAAACTTCCTTCTAAGTGCTTGTCAGAATTAACGTGCTAGAACTTCATCCAGAAGAAACTTCATACATGCTTATTTCCCAAACAAAACCAAAAATTACATGGGAATAGTATTTTGAAAGTTAAAGGGGCTAAAGTTTATGTTTTGAAGAAAGGGTTGCGGGGAGTTATCAACTATAAAAGCAACTGGAGTTAATGAATGAAAAATACATGTGTACCCTAACTACTCGAGCACTTGCTAAATATCAGACTAAAATGATACAATCATGCTACGTCCATGTCAATTTTAAGAGGTAATCACACGCAATATTGGTTCAGTGATGGGTAAGCAAAAAAGTTTCATGACATCACCTGTGGACTGATTCGCAAGTAATATATCTCCCAATTTGAACTGAAAATACAACATTAAAAATCAGTTCTTATATTTATGGTTATAGCAAGGAGAAATTTTCCAAAAACAATCATACAAGCTTTAGTCACCTGCCAGTAACCTTTTTTAGTAACAGGAACATAAGTATGCTTTCCTTTAAAGTGCTTTGGATCAACACCACCAAAAACAATCTCTCCACCCTCTTCAGCATCTGGATCCCTGTTAAGCCAGAATGAGAAGACCTCCTCACTTACAAGGTGCTGCTCAACCATATTGTCCCTGCACTCTTGCCATGTATCAGTTCAAACGAAAAAGCACCAAAAGATTTGAAGAAAGCAGAATTTCAAAGTAACCAAACACCATAAAATCGAGTAGATTCAGAAAATCATACCACACAGGCACAGCATCCCCAACTGCAATTTCCTGGAACCCAAGCCCCAATATTCCGTCAAACCTTGCCAATAGAAAAGTGAGACTCCCTTCTCGTGTAGCCTCAATGAAAACCTGCAAAAGAAATATTTGAAGGCATACACATTGCCAAGTGAAAGGATACCAATTTAAAAAATGAACTATTGGAACAAGAACACACTTGATCCTTGACAACAAGATCCCCAACTTCAACGTTGTCTTGACTGAAGAAGCCAGAAATTGATCCAGATCCATAGTTTATTTCACAAGATTTTCCTGAATCACAATTCAAAAAGAAAAATTGGAGCTTTACTTACACAACAAATTTCAAATGCTTCTAAACATCTACCATGCCTATGATCCACAAAATATCAAGGCCATGAAACTGAAAACATTACCAATTTCCGTATATGTATTGGATTTTCTTGACTTGTACCTGGAATGGAAATAGCAGGAAATCTGCACATAAGAATGAGGTATTAGATTGCATTTCTTTTTTTAAGAAAAAATTTTTGGATAGTATTAACAGCAGCAAAAGGGAAATCAGCAGAACTCACGGAGAAATAGCACTTTGACGATGGAACCCAGAGATTGGAACTGCCAGTATCAAATATGACACTGAAATTTTGAGGGGGAGAGCCAATGCCAATCTCTCCAAAGTATTGAGCATCCAAATAGTTCTTCAAAGGCAATATATCTTCATCTGAATTACCCAAATGACTAAGCAGGCCACTAACACCTGCTCCCCCCATATATCGCTCTTTTCTTGTTATTCTTGCAGCATTTAGACTATGAAGATCTAGACGTCGCTTCTTCAAACCAATTCTCCGTATGCCATTAGAGTAAGCAGGAAGAAGCAAGCATGACGCTAGCACCCATAAACAGAAAATAGACCGAAGAAGTTTGTGCTCCATGATGCTCTGTCAGAAAAGATGACAAAAGAGTCAGCACTCGCCTTGCTGCTCAGAATTAACTATTAATTTTGAAAGTTTTAACGTCAAAGAATCAAAATCAGCTAAAATAGTAATAGAATCACCAAACTAACTGTCAATCATAAACAATTTCGCACTCATGAAAAGTATGTAACATGTAGTATAATCAATAAAAACAAACATATCTTCAGGCAGATAACATCAAAACGCTTACTAAATCACCATTTTTTTTAAGAAATAAAGAAACAAATTCACTTTAAATAAAAGAAAAATTCAACCAAATCATTGGAGTACTCATATATATATCTCAGTGGTGACGATTAAGAAAAGAAACCATCAAAAGTAATCATAATCAGAAACCCAAACCAGAAGGATTCTGAAAAATCAAACCCATCATCAGAAACAATTACTTTGATGCCACTGAATATAAGGTATAAACCAAGGAGGGGCAAAAACCCTTTTTGAGTACAGAGGCACAATATTATTTGATCATCAAACATAAAATAAATTACGGTAACCAAGCTTACAAAATACTGTTACTACTAAATAGATGATCAAGAACTGAAGTATGTATGGTGTTGATGATCACTGATCAACAAGTTCTTGTTAACATGTTCATAGACGACCATGTGTTACAACGATGAAGATGATCAAGAGAAAAGAGTCAAAGACTCATGCTCACAGATGATCATATGTTATATTACGTGATGAAGACGATCAAGAGAAACAAGTCAAAGACTCAAAGCCAAACCTTTGCTTTTTCGCTGAAGCTGAGTTTGAAGCAAAGGTAAGTGAAGATAATTATGTACTTCTGGAAGTGTGGAGTGACAAGTATCAAGTATCCATCCACAGAAATAGGAGGCCAAACCTGCTGTCTGAACCTACAGTAATATCAGCATGGATAGCACTTGCTTCACGCGCTTCTATAGCGATTTTACTGTACTCGCAATTTACTGCTTTTTTTTTTGAAGGCATTATTTCTTTTTTCTTTAGAGAAAAAGATTTTAGTGCACTCATAATTTACTTCTGTAGCGATTTTGGTGTATTTTGTGTGTGAAAAAAAAAAAAAAAGGATTTTTGTAGCCCTATAAATGTTGACAGTTGACCGGACTATAAGCCCCAAGACAAGTGCCATTTATTTTATTTTGAGGTACAAACAAAATCTAGAACCCAGAGTGAGAGACCTCCATGGAATGGGTACAAGGTTGACACACGGCTTCAATTATCTTAATTTTTTGACTTTGTATCTGAAAAAGTTATGTTTTTTTTTTTTTTGGGTTTTTGCCATTTTAAAAGAAAGTTTATCTACAGACTAAATGTAAAGCAAGGCACAATCAGTAGGCCAAAAGTCTAGTGACTAGACCCCTCTCTTATAAGTGTAACAAAAAAAGTTTAAATTTTTACAATTGTATTATAAAAATTTAATTTAATAATTTTTTATAAATAAAGATTATAATATTTTAAATATTATAAAAAGTTAAAATTTAAATTATATTATATTAGAATTAGGTTTACGTATTATATAATATGATATATCATACGTAATAGTCTCTTCTAATAAAAAAAATAGTATGCAAAGCATTTGTTTTTATTTTATTTTTATCCATAGGTAAAATCCTTGTAGTTGTTAGTAGCATCCAATAAATAAAATAATACTCCTTTCATAAATTAATTATTATCAAATTATTTAATTTATTTTTTAAAATTTTAAATTACCACTATATTTAGTTAAGAGATATGAAAAAATAATAATACAGTCATAAATTTTTATATAAATTTATTTTATATAAATTAATATGACATTAACTTATTAATATAATATTAACTTATTGATCAAATAAAAATATCAAATAATTAAAATAATTCAACTAAGAGATATTTAGTCTAATTAATTAAATCATGTCATATTAATTTATATAAAAATTTATAATTATATTATTATTAAAAAAACAGATGAGTGGGTTAATAATTTTTTTTTAATAATGATGATTCAAATAATCAACTTTATGAAGACAGTAATCCAAAATTAACTCTTGAAGAAACGGCTTATGTATTTAGTGTTGAAATGGTAAATGAAATGAGCAAATAAAGAAGCAAAATTGCAAATCCAATGATTAACGCGGGTGTTGGAAATTACTTGGAAATTTCCTCTAAGATTGGTCACGTACGGTCACATTTAAGTACTATTTAAAGAGAAAATTCCAAATTACTTAATTGTCCTCAATGCACAAAGTATTATAATATAATAATGTTCGTGACATTCTTCTACATCAGCATTTTGTCATTTAATTGCGGGAAAAAAAGGCAAAAGTTGATAGACCAAGTTATCTTAATTACCGTCATTCCATGCAATTTAATAATTACATGCCAATTTTTTTGATTTATTAGATGGACTATTAGGTTAAAGAGCCGTGAAAGGACCCAAGTAAACTAATTTATTCCCACCTAAAATCGTAACCAGTAATCAGAAGTCACATGCCTCTGGTTCTATCTTTTTTAAATAATTAAAAATAGTACCAGAAATCAAAACCGTGTATATCACAACACACAACACATAGCAATTTTTTATTTTTGTGGGTAACATCATACTTGCAGTTTTGTAACGTTACCTTGACAACAATTTCGATATTTTTTTTATTTAGACTATTTATTACTTATATTATGTATGATAGTGTCAAAACATTCTTATTATAAGTCACGTATCATAATATTATGATTGCTCTAGCATACTTTATGGCAATGCTCTGGTAATATTGAATACGTTAGGGTCAGTATCGTCATACTCTTTTTCTTTTTTTTCGTTTCAATTATATGTGGTTGGAAATTTTATTAAACTAACAAAAAATTTTGACATTTTTCATAATTAGTCCCTGAAACTTTTTCTTACCATAACTAATCAAACACAAGTATTTGTTTCTTAAGTCATCCTTAGTTCAATCTTAAGTTCTCATCTTTTTATCAAAAATTAATGTAACTTTTTCTCTTAAATCATCATTGTCAGCTACAAACGGCCAATGAAGTCTGCCGATCTATCTGAATTTCACAACCGATTGAATTGGAGCAAAAAATATAAGAAAGTTAATTGGAAAAAAATAATTTTATAGAAGTATTACACATTATGTATTTAGTAAAATGTTTCATGATTTATGAATTGATGCTCTTGTGCAGTTTAGATTTTGGCAACAAACACCTGTCGCACAAAGAGATAGTTTATTTACAACTATGAATTCAGGGCAATAGGTGACCTGTTGCATCAAGAACCAGTTTGTTTATAACTATGAATTAAGGGCGAAATTTTTATGACAGGTAACTTGTTGCACTAAGAGTTTTTTTTTTATGTTATATATAAATATTATTGTCTTTCATTTTGTGTGTGTGTGTGTGTGTGTATGTGTGTCAGGCTTAATGAATCTACATATTTTAATTATGTATGATGGATGGTAGAAGACATTAGCAATGATCGTATGCAGTATGTGAATATTAAGAATATAACTTTTTTTTGTTTAAAAAGTTTTTTAGTTTGATTAATTTTTGACAAGGGTATATAAGGTCTTGTAGATAAATCTTAATGAATATAGTATCACAATAAAAATAACTTTAAAATTTAATAACACAATGTATCACATGTTCATTGCCCATAGACATAAGTAATTATGAAATAGTCAAAGTTGTGTTACATATTTATGTGTCCAACTATAGATGTATCCCTATAGTTATTACTCCATCTCCTCGAGTTCTGAGCCAAGATCTTGATCCACTAATCGAAACTAAAACTTCTTTTAAAGCAAAAATGTCATGTCTCGATATTAAATAGGAGGTGCTACCAAGGATGATGTTAATGTTTTAATATTATTCTCCACTTCGCAACAATAAAGACAACATTATTGATAACTGCATTACTTAATGGATGTTAGACAAGAGGTGTTATCATTAACGGTATCGTTAGAGCAACGTTATTCTCTATTTCACGATAATGATGTTTATGACAATGATGATTCTATTGATAATATTACTAACAAACAAGTTGATAATGTTTCTGTAGAACTATCCAATTATACAAGGGGTACTTGTTGAGTGTTAGAAAATGTATATTTATAAAAGAGAAAATCGTCATTTTACACTTTAAATCTCACTAACATTGCTACTTTTATTTATTTAAGTATTTTATTATTCAACTATATGTATTTTATTATAATTATGTATTTTATGTATTTTAGGGTCATTACGATCGTTTCACAATGAACGAGTGATCAGACAGCAAAACGGACGTCATATTTAGACTCAGGACGGTCGAAAACTTTAAAAGGAGCATTAAAGAAAAAAAGTCACTGTTCACATATATGGTATTGTTCATACGTATAGTACTGTTCATGGTACTGTTCATGTATACGGACCAATGATGTGGCAACTACCTATGACGTGTCAGTATCTGATTGGACCAATTATGTGGTATTGACTGCTTATATGGTGTTGACCGATGACGTGGCATCGACCGATGATGTGTCACGATCTTATTGGACTAAATTTCTTATATACTGTAGATCGATGACGTGGCAGCATCTCAGTGGAGTAAAAATCGTGTGTACAGTACATGCGCATACATGGGATTATTTACTATTCAGGCGGCGTTACTGTGCAAATGTTGACTGTTGACTGTTGACTGTTGACTGTTGACTGATGACGTGGCGCAATCCTGAGCATCCGAACTGTTTTTAATCCGATGGTCACGATTCACTCAATGTATCTATAAAAAAGGGGCTCTCCCCCCCTAATTTGATACCCCTGAATTCATTTTTAAACTTAGATTTCTGAAATTCCTTTTCCTTCTTGTAGTTTCTTTATATTTTAATAAAATTTTCTTTTTTATCCTTAGTTAAAATATGAGTAGCTAATTTCTGTTGAGCTTGGGTTGAAGGTGAAGTCTCAACATGTTCCATGGGTTTAATTTGGTAAATTTACTTTCTCTTCCCCTCTAATATTTGTGGTTGTTTTGACTTTTTTTAAATAAAATAATAATAGTCTTGTCTAGCTACTGATCCTTAAACCAAAGACCCTAAGTCTGAGTTATTATTATTTGGCACGATAAGCCCTTGGCACCATACTTATTGGAGAGTGGTTCATGAGGTGTGGAATCTCCCCTTATGATTTAATTGGTATTAATATAAAATATTTAGCCCATGGAGCATATTAATGCGGATCCGGATACCCAAGTACTTTATCACAATAGTTTTATTCTTAATTATTCCCGCTATTTTAATTCACAATTTAGGATAAAGTTATCATAATTTAATTATTCTCATTAAAAGAAAATTAATTTAGCACATAATTAAAACCAACCTCCTCGTGGGATCGACACTCGTCACCATTAATCTATTCTATAATAGATTCGTGCGCTTGCGAGTTCAATAAAATTTGCACAATAGTACTCAGTTTAATAATATAAGTGATGATGGGGGTGTCGGTCCTTCAAATATTCCTATTAATGATGAGAATGAGTGGCAAAACCATATTCCTATGGATAACAGAGACAATTGATCTAATCATCTAATGGCCTTTTTGAGAAATAGAATTGACCCCTGACAAGTTTTGCTTTAATTTTGCTTTCAAATATAGTTACTCTGAACTTTGTTAGCACTTGTGACTCAGATGATATTAGTGTGGGTAAGCTATTTACTGAGAAGAATAAGTTAATATTATAACTGCATAAGATTGCATTTAGGAATAAGTTTAATTTTAAGATTTCATGGTCCACGACGGTACATTTCGAGACCCACTATTATTCAAAATCATGAAAATGGTATATTCGAGCAATAAGAAGTTTAAATGAGCATAATGTTCCTTAGCTAGTGAGGAAAATTAACAATGTGCAGACTTATCATAATAAGGTGTTAGTTGATGGTCATCGTCGAGTAAGAAACCGAGTTGTTGGTCATATTATTATAGATAAATATATATAAGAGAAAATGATATATACTCTGAATGACATCAGAGCAGATATACAGCAGAAATATAATGTGTAGTTAATATACCAACAAATATATTGGGCTAGAAAAGTTAGCCTTGAAATAGTTCGAGAAAGTCTTGCAGAGTCATATAACTTGCTCCTCAAATACTCTCACGTTTTGACCAAAGTCAGTGAAGGTACAATTACTCACCTCGAGTTAGATGAAAATAATATTAAACAAATATCATATTAAAATAAAAATAATAGAATTATTAAATTTAAATTATTCTTATAGTATATAACCGTCTAGTTAAAGAATCCATGTATGAACATTTAGTAAGTGAACCGATAAATCCGACTACTATTTATCTGAAATTTTTAAAATTTTTACACTCTACTTCAAAAGCTGACCTCAACTCATAAATGTTACGATCAATCTTGTCCATTTATCATTTCATGTAATCATAATAATGCTTTATCCTCGACCATTATAATAAAAAAAACTTTATAATCAGGATTTCTTTGGAATAAATAATGATTTATATATGAGGAAAATAAATGATTTATAATCTCTAAATCTAATGCGTCACTAGACTTGTCTGTTTACTCCTGATGGTCATCTGCAGGTAGTTCATCCTCAGATGTGTTATAATAATACTCTAGTTTTGGGCTCTATGTGTCCTAATGCTCTGTTATTTGCATTGTAACGAGTAGCGCATTCATTGAAGGTTGATCTTGCATAAAGTAATATTTAAAACTAGTAAATAATAAGCCAAAAAACTTTGAGCTTTAATGACCAATAAATAAAGTAGTTTAATACACTATAAGATACCTACATTATAGACCAACGTGAAATACATGGCACGTAATCCTTCACGGTCTGTTAATATTTTTTGCCTTTCTCCTTTATATTCGACTCAATGGTTTGTAAAATGTTCTGTTGCCATAAATTTAGTTTAAAATTTTAAGTCACTGTAGTCATCTAGTATTTAGTAATTTGAAAATGAGTATTGTACACTTACTAATAAATTGAACTTACAAGGCGAGAATTGTCATTCAATAATGAATAAATTTCAACAAAGTTTATTTATGAAGAAACCATGGGCTTCTATTGCATGATGCAAGGAATATTCTTTTTTATTTTCATGACCCATGCTGATAGCAGACCTTTGATGATTTTAAAAATTCAAGCCTACAACAAACAAAATGACAAAGTATTAAAACTACCATTAAATATTTAATATTAACAAACTAATTACGTAATAAATAAATAAACAACACACTTGAACCCCAAACTTAAAACCATAAGAATTATACTTTTTAATTTTATGATTTGAATTTTTCAATCAAGAGTTCTTAAATTTCTCATCTTTACTGATTAAACCGACTCTATGAATAATTTCAAAAGTAATTTAAATCATTAACTTCATTAAGCAATGATAAATTTATTTGACAATGACTTTTTCTTCTATCTAGAATGTTATTCATAAAATAAAAAGTGCAATTATTAGTGCATCAATGTCATCTATAGCCCCGAAATACAACTCCTCAAATCTTAATTCAAATTGCTTAAGATTGATGTTGCAAAACAAACCATTAAAATACATATTCAATAACCTATGCACCCTTTTTACATTTTTTAGTACGGTATCTTCACCATAGGAAAGTTTTGAAATTAAGCGTCGTTCTCCGATTAAAACCCAAACATTTATAATTCGAGCCGGGTCAACCTACAAGAATTGTTATGAACAAATTAATAATTTGGGTTCAAAATTCTAATTTGTTAATATCTTATAATTTTATAACCACGTAACAAATTCATTCATGTTATTTTTTATTTTTATTCTCTTATAATTATAATTCTATGAATATAAAAAAATTATTTTTTAATTTAAAATAATTAACAACATAAAGGCAAAATATATAATACAGTTAATCACAAAATAATTTTCAAAACAATTGATTCATAAGAATAATATTTTGCAATTCAATTCTACAATCAACATTAAAAAGTAAAAACATATGATTAAATTAAAAAACACAATTCAATTCTATAACTATTTCAACTCCACACAATTCAATTATAAAATCCAACATTAAAAACACACAATGCAATTAAATAAAAAATGTACAATGTAATACAAATAAAAACATACAATTCAATTCAACAACCTAACATTTTAAAAAAAAATCATGTCTTATACAAATAAAAACACACAATTCAATTTTATGACCCAACATAAAAAAAAAAGTCTTATTCAAATAAAGATTTATAATTCAATTCCACAACCAAACATTTATTTAAAAAAAAAAACTACTCCAATACTTGTGGGCCACTTTCATCTTCATCCACAAATTATTCTCTAATAAAAATTTCACTTTCAAGAATTTTACCTATAAAAAAATAATTAAGAAATAATTTAAGTTTGTGTAATTATTGTTAAACTAATTTTATGCATATTTTATATATTATCTGCATCCATACCTTTAGAGTTCACCCGTAGCCATTATTGAGTACACATAAATGCTTCCAACGTTGTAGGATAAAATCGACTCCGATATAGAGTCAAGACTCTACCTCCAGTGCTAAATGTGGATTCAGAAGCAATGGTTATCATGGGAATGACTAAGATATCCTTAGTTATTTGAGCCAAGATAGGGTATTTGACTTGGTTCACCTTTCACCAATTCAAAGTATTAAAGTCCGAAGTGGATTTAACTAAAGGCTATTCTAAGTATCTCTCAATATAAGACTTCGATGCCATGGTCTCACTATTTTGTCTTGCAAATGCCTCAAACTTCCTTATATCAAAAAATTTATGACCAACTCCTACATCGAAATTAAACCAAATATCGATTGAAGAAGATTCACTAACAACCACATCACTCACATTCTCATTCTTATCTTTATAAAACTTAATCAAATCATTACTTAAATTGCACACCCTTTGAATCTTATTTGCCGCACCCTCACTATAAAGTTGTGGAAAATAATAGTTAACTAATTGCATCGTAAACATTGGATTAAGAATAACCGTCATCACCAAAATCCTATAAATTTGAGCCTAATATTTATCAAATTTCATAATCATAAAACTAGTCATTTCTCTAACCATAGGCACATCGGAAAGTTTTCATTAATTCAAATTAATTCTTATTTCACATATCATTGGAAAAAAAAAAGGTTAGATGTGGGATATTGTGTACCTGAAAATAACTCTATCATAGAGTAAATCGGTAGTAAATATTCCAACATCTTTTCAGTCATATCTCATTCCCCATCTGTTGGCAAAAAGGTGTAATGCTTATCACGCTGTTGTGATCTAGAAAAGTCATTTTTATATTTCACAGCAACATTAAGCATAAGATATGTAGAATTCCATCTTATTACACAATCAAGTACTAATTTCTTCTCACACTTAATTTATAATTATCGTGCAACCATTTTAAAAGTTTCTACCCTCTTTAGTGTGCTCGTCTAATAAGCCATACTCTCCTAATCTTCTTAATCTACTTTTCAATTACTTTTATCCCATCTTTCACAATTAGATTTAAAATATGAGCCACACACCTCATATGAAAAAAATCTCCACCCATTAGCATAGAATCAACTAGAATCAATCCCATCAACCTATCAATTATAGTATCATTGGTGAAACAATTATCTAAAGTTACAATAGATATCCTTCTATCTACATTCCAATTCAAATACATTTAAAAAGTGCTTCGAAAAGAAATTCAATGGTATGTGGAGCCGGCAAATATATAAACTCATTCATTACAAAAAAACTAAATTTTAGAATTAATTAAATTAAATTATAAAATTATAAACACAATATCAAGTTATCAACTTTGCAAGTATATTAACCTATTCATGATCAAAAAAGTAAAATTTTAAATTAATTAATTTGAATTAAAAATAAATAAGAATAACATTGACTTTGCAAATATATTAGTATATTCATTATCAGAAAACTAAAATTTTAAATTAATTAAATTGAATTAAAAATAAGTATCAATTAATAAGAAAAGTACCTTAAAATTCGATTTTGTAATCGCCAATATTTGCCCACAAAATGTCTCATAACAACCATGTAACTTTTCTTTTGATTACTTAATCTACATGTCTTTAGTAATTGCCATTCTACTATCATTATTCTCCATTAAATCCATTGCTTTTGCTTTTTCAGCTTGATATAATTTAAGGATCTTACTCTTTAAAGTGTTCTTACTCAAATTCTTCACCAAATGATTAGCATAAGACATCAAATCCCTAAATGTATCATATTCCACAAAATTAAATAGGAGCTCATGCTTTACAACCAATGTTGCTATCTTTTGTGGAGTAAAAATTGGATCAAATTCTCTCACCTCAACACAACTTGTTCCATCATCTTTCCTCGTCACATTTAGAGTTTTTCGCAAACTATCAGCAACTGAAGGAACACCCTTTCCCTTACATCTTTTTAAGTGTCTATCCAAATGTGAAATTTCATTATTACTAGATGCTACCAACTTAGCTGGACAATAATTACATTTCGCCTTTAATTCACTATCAATGGTTACCTTGGTGAAGTGTCTGCAAACATAAGAAGATTCTCACACACCTCACTTTTTTTTTTTTGTTACTACTTTGTTGCACCCCATCATTATCACGAGATGCCTTTTTAATTTCTTCAACTTTTTGGATCCCTTCAACCTCTCAAATTACATTATTTAGATTCTCTTCACCAATATGAAAATCTTCAAGTGAATTTGATTTCCGTACATCTAAATTTGACATTTCAATCTAAATTAAACGTGTAACAAGTTTAAATTAATTTACAAACTCAAAATATGATTAAATATGATTTACAAATATAATAGTTAATATTTATAACCTTATACAAGACTATATTTATCTAAAATATAATATTTATAGTAACTACATATCAGTTAATTAATAATTATCATAATATTTATAGTAACTACACAATCAATTAATTATCATGAATATGATAACATAATCAATTAATTAATTACATAATCAATTGATCCAAACAGAACAAAATTCACCATAAAATTTAATATATTAAATTCTAATTGAAAGCAACAGCAGAACGACAAACTAAGGAGACAATATTTGCTTTGTTTAAGTGATAAATGTTTACAAATATTTACTAAGCTACAAATGATAAATATTTACATATGTTTACCAAGTTAAAACTGGCGGAAGAGCAAAACAGAATAGATCAATAGAATGCGGGCGTAGATGTAGTTGACGGTGACGGAGACAAGTAGGTTTGGCGAAGATTCACAGCATTGCACGGCTGGAGAATAGAGATGAAGCTAGCTGACGGGCTGACAGCTGCAAGCGAAATGATTGTGCGGCTGGATAATTGTTGCTATTGATGGGCTGACAAGTGCAGGGGAAATGATTGCGCGGTTGGATGATTATTGCTGCTGACGGGTTAACGGACAACTTCAAGAGAAATGATTGCACGGTTGGATGATTGTTGTTGCGTTTTGTTGATTGTCCGGTGGCGGCAGTTAGGGTTAGGTTTTGTTGATTGTGTGTGAATGTGATTGTTTGTGATTGCTGTTGAGTGTTAGAAAGTGTATATTTATAAAGGAGAAAATTGTCATTTTATACTTTAAATCTCACTAACATTGCTATTTTTATTTACTTAAGTATTTTGTTAGTCAATCATATATATTTTATTATAATTGTGTATTTTATGTATTTTAGGGGTATCATAATCGTTTCACAATAAACGAGTGATTAGACAGTAAATCGGACGTCATATTTGGACTCAGGACGGTCGAAAACCTTAAGAAGAGCATTAAAAGAAAAAGTACTGTTCATACATACGGTACTGTTCATACATATAGTACTGTTCATACATATAGTACTGTTCATGATACTGTTCGCGATACTGTTCATGTATACGGACCAATGATGTGGCAACTACCTATGACGTGTCAGTATCTGATTGGACGAATTATGTGGTATTGACTGCTTATATGGTGTTGACCGATGACGTGGCATCGACCGATGATGTGTCACGATCTTATTGGACTAAATTTCTTATGTACTGTAGATCGATGACGTGGCAGCATCTCAGTGGAGTAAAAATCGTGTGTACAGTACATGCGCTTACATGGGATTATTTACTATTCAAAGGCATTCATTCTTGTAAAATGTTGATTGTTGATCGCTGATCGATGACGTGACGCAATCCTGAGCATCCGAATTGTTTTTAATCCGATGGTCACGATTCACTCAATGTATCTATAAAAAGGGGGCTCTCCTCCCTAATTTGATACCCCTGAATTCATTATTAAGCTTAGATTTCTAAAATTCCTTCTCCTTCTTGTAGTTTCTTTGTATTTTAATAAAATTTCCTTTTTTATCCTTAGTTAAAATATGAGTGGCTAATTCTTTTTGAGCTTGGGTTGAAGATGAAGTCTCAACATGTTCCATGAGCTTAATTTGGTAAATTTACTTTCTCTTCCCTCTAATATTTGTGGTTGTTTTGACTTTTCGTCGACAAATAATAATAGTCTTGTCTAGTTACAGCCCTGGTTAAATCGGCACCCTAATACAAGGTTATTATTATTTGGCACGATAAGCACTTGGCACCATATTTATTGGAGAGTGGTTCATGAGGTATGGAATCCCCCCTTATGATTTAATTGGTATTAATATGGAATATTTAGCCCATGGAGCATGTTGATGCGGATCCGGATACCCAAGTGCTTTATTATAACAAGTTTCATTCTCAATTATTCCCGTCATTTTAATTCACAATTTAGGATAAAATTTAATTGTTCCCATTAAAAGAAAATTAATTCGACATATAATTAAAATCAACCTCCTCGTGGGATCAACACTCGTCACCATTAATCTATTCTACAATAGATTCGTGCGCTTGTGAGTTCAATAAAATTTACACAACAATTGCAATAGCATGTGTTAGAGTGTTTATGTGAATCACTGAATTGTGCTACAATTCCCATGTGCATGTGTGGCTATGTAGTGTGTGCATGTGTGTTTCTTTTTTTTTTTAACATAGGGTTGGATTGGTATTCTACCTACTTTGGCCTAAATTTTGATCAGGCTTAAATTTTTTGACCCGAGCCTGACTTGAAACCCAAAAATTAAAGCCAAAACCAAAAAAATTTAAATCGGGTCAATCGGACCAAAAATTGAGTCGAGTCAAATTACCAAGTCTAGTTGAAATTATAGTAAAAGTAACTTAGGCTATTCTAAAATTTAAATTAGAATGACATGAATAAATTAAAATGATAATTATTTAAATTGGAGTACTTAGGTATCTGGATCCACATTAACATGTACCATGGGCTTAATATTCCTTATTAGTGCCAATTAAATCATGAAATGGATGTCCATTCTTTATGAACCATGTCTTAATTAATATGGTATTAAACACTTATCATACCAAATAGTTATAATATTATTATTACTATCTATCAATGAAAAGTCAAAACATCCATAGAAATCAGAGGGGAAGAAAATAAATTTATCAAATTTAGCCTACAAACATGTTAAGACTTCACTTTTAATCTAAGTTTGAAAGAAAATTAACTATTTATATTTAAACTATGGGTTAAATATAAATTTTACTAAAATATATAAAAAATACAAGATAGAGAAGAAATTACAAAAAATGAACCTAAAAAATGAATTTAGGGTATTGAATTAGGGGGGAGTTCCTTATTTATAAATGCAATGAGGAAATCATGACTATCGAATTAAAATAATTTGGACGCTCAAGATTGTGCAACATGACAAGTTCTTATTGAATTAAATACATCATCAAGACTACCATTTCGTGTATATGTATATACCATACGCATATTTTTCGGTCCACTAACATATTATCACGTCATCAGTCAATAGTATATAAATATTTTAATCGAATAAAATCATGACACATTATCAATTAACGCCACATCATTCATTTAATTAAATAATACCACATCATCGATCAATACCACATCATCAGTCAATAGCACACTATCATACCGTATATATGAACAGGGTCATGAATAATAACATGAACAGTGCTATACATATAAATAATGTCATTTATCCTTATATACTTCTCCTGCAGTTTTTTACTATCTTGAGATCAAAATTATTATCCGTTTTGTTATCTAATCTCTCGTTCATTATGAAATGATCATGATGTCCATTAAAATATATAGAATACTTAATTATAATAAAACATACATAATTAAACCACAAGAAACTTGAATATATAAAAGTAGAAATATTGGTAAAACTTAAAGTGTAAAATGACAATTTTCTTCTTTATAAATATATACTTTCTAGCATTCAACACGCAACAGGATCGTGCTTGTCACAAATGAAGGGCGCAAACCTATTGCTCACGTGGGCCTCTTGCACCTCACAAGCATGAGCAAGGCGCGCACATTAAGTGCAACAGATGCACTCCTATCAAGCTCTTTATCTGCAACAGCCGCATCGAATGTAACAAAATATGTATCAACAATACTTCTCCTACACCACCACTATCACAAACATCTCAATCTTCCATCACTATCACCAACACAATAAAAAAAATAAAAACACAAAACAAGAAAATATAATAGAACATGCTAGAGAGAGAGGGATGATGGATTAACTAGAAATTTCAATTGTTGGCTACCAATGATAGACTTCGGGAAGCCGCCAACGATGAGTGAGTCATTTGGAGGAGAGCTTTCGTTTGGCTAAAGAGAGAGAGAGGAAGCTTAGTGAAAATGAGAGGGATTTTTTTGTCACTTAGTGTCTTATTTGGCTAATATTAATATAATTAAATTTGATGGATTAATTTTTAAAAAAGACAAAAATTATAGGTTAGTTTTATAAAATTTTCATTATATGTTAATTTTATAATTATTGTGGAATGCATAATCTTACATTTATTTATTAAAAAAACGATCTTTTAATGGATTTCAGTTAAAGTTTAAAAAAAAAAACTTGATTGGGCCGAAAAGCCCATCACACAGGGTACATGGGCTACTTCCTGCTCATTCTTCGCAATGCCATTGCCATTCGGTAATTAATTTCGTTTGATTTGTAGAGGCTCATTGTAGTAAAAACAATGATTTAACGTATTTACTTATGGAAATTGCAATTTTGACATTTCGGTCAATTAATCAAGTTATTTCAATCACGCCGGTAATAAGGTACCTTTATTTAACTGTTATAAAATTTTAGTCGTCTGGATTGGCTTAGTTTTATTGTGGAAATTACTTCGTTTGGTTGTTTTAGTGATTACATTCCAAGTGTTTGTGAAAATGGCCCACTGAGAAAACTGGTTTCTTAAAAACGAAGACATTGCGTTGTTTTCTTTTGCTTCGGTCATATCAAATATTAGCATTATTGGGCTTCCTGGTACATGGTGTTTTGTGTGTTTCCTTGTTTGTGAATGTGCTGCCGTTTTTTTTTTTTTTTTCCTTGAAATATAATGAAGTTATTTAGGTTGATATACTTGCTTTTTCAGAAGGACTTGAATTTTGAATGTGGTTGCTAAGGGTAATGTTTGAGCTTGTATCAATCCACTATTGTTTTGAATGATATCACTAGCTATTTGAGTAAACATTAGCCGTCAAGTAAAAATGAGTGTTTCGCAAGCTGTTCAATGCCATGTTTTATATCATAACAACCGAGTCCTCCCCCCTCCCCCTTCTTAAATGCTGATATTGATCATTGCAGGTACTTGATTTAGGTGTAGTCTTTGTCTGGGTTGTTTCTTTCAGTTCACCAAAATCAATTGTTGGTGTACTGAAGTGATTTGGTAATGTTTCGCTTGTGACAGTTCCAGTCTCTGTTTCAGGTCTTGACAGAGCAAAGCAAGCAGGAGGACGGTTTTGGCTTTATAACTTTCAACTGTATCGTGTTCTGTATCTGAAGAGTGATTTATAAATGGCATTGAGGCGGTTTTTTGGTTTTTCTGATGGTGAGCTGATGAGGTCAGATGCAAAGCCTTGTTCCAGACTAATGAGGCAGACAGCTGGCATTTTTACTGTTGGAGGAGCACTCGGGTTCTGGGTTCTTTGCCGGCTCCATTATGGTATATTCTACTTTGCTTCTTATATTAGTAATCCCATCACTGGTCATCTGCATACAGTTTGTATGCCTGCTATGGATTCACTCTTTCTTGATGTTATCTCTGCATTGAAAATATAGTAAAGTGTATGCCAATGCAATAAGGATTCAATATATTAAATAAGTGGCTGGGCCTTATCTTAGTGTTTTAAGCTTTTTGTTTTTCTAAATAGAATGTAACATGGATGAAGATGAGCAATCGTTGTCTGTATAAGCGTCAATTTGCTTTCAGACGTGTTGTAAATGTTGTTAGTTATCATTAAGAAGGCTTTCTGTGTCTAAGCAGGGTGTTTTAGTCGATATAACTGTAAATCTAACAAGAAATAACTGACTTGCTTCCCTAAGTTTGTATTATGATAAAATGCATCTGATAATTTTCATCTTTTTGCTTTTTTCTGCATTTTATCCCTTGTGATAAAATTGAAACCATGAAATGACTCTCTTATTTGAGGACAAAAGCTATAAGATGACTCTCTTTTCTCCTTTTCTGTAGTTTCAACAATTGGATATACTAAATCTAATAAGAACAGAAAATATTTATGACTATGCTCTTGCAGGTCCTAGAGTTACTGTTCCTCGATGTCTTCGATGGGCAGGCTGTGGTGCTGTTTCTGTGAGCTCAACCACTGCTCTGCTGGTTTGCCTATTTAGTCCTGAATGTGAGCCTCAGAATATAGCTGCTTATGACAGGGGAAAGTAGTGATTAGCTGGCACATGGACATTGCACATTGCTGCCCTAAATGTTCTATTAATACTCCTTACTTGTTATCTAGCAATTTCCTTGTTATCACTACATGTCCAGGACTAGATTTGTGCAATGCCATTTTGTCCACAAACATATATACTCATTTTTACGGAAATGCTGACTGTGTAAGAGAATTTTTTTCCCTGGATATCACTTGCTCATATATTATATATGGTTTTTAGGACACAAGATATATATATATATATAATAATAATAATAATAATAAAGCTTGAATTCAGCGCCTGAGGTTTAGGCAATAGACTTTGTATTGGTAATTTCTAGTATTTTTGTTAAAAAAAGTTTAAAATAATTACAATATTGACAAATCCAATAATGCTTTTTATCATGTAAGCAGCGTTTGAACCTCAAATCTTTGGTGCTATCCCAAAAATTAATCAAATCTATTAATTATTCGATAGTCATTGAGCCTTTGGCTTGATACTAATTGCTCTCAACTTAAAGGTGCGAGTTTAAGTTCCAGCCTTTAGGAGACTCAAATTTTCCCTCCTAATTATATAATTGGATATCCTTTTAATATTAGTGGCAGTAGGTGTATCTTTACGGGGAAGCCTACATTACAACTGTGTGGTATGGTACCACAGTTATTATCAATCGTTGGATGAACTAGTAAATAATTAAAGTGACTCATTTAACGGTTGACAACAACTGTGGTACCATACCACAGTTGTAAGATAAGCGGACCCGTATCTTTACACTGTGATGTAATAGAATAGATCTAGTGAGGATAAATATATCTAGATTATGATTGAATTCTATATGTATAGGTGAATATTAATAGACTTTTAATTGATATGATTTATATACGTATACATGAGTATTAATAGCCTCTTGGTTGATTCCTTAGTCACTCATCTATAAATTCCAATCTATGCCTTCTTTTGTCATCACAACAACCACAGCATGGATACCAGTGGAGTTGACACTAAAGTATCCAATACCTAGAGCTGACATTAAAATATCCAAAACCTACTAGCCCGAAAAGCCTGAACTTTCACCGACTTTGATTTCAGGCGCTGAAATCCTATCTCAATTCTCACATCATGTCCAAATCATAGCTAGAATCAATAATGGAAGCTTTGGTTGTTGCCCTAAGATTGTTATGTCAACACAACAGAAATAGGAACTTGAGTTCCTCAAACAATGTGATGACGAGAGTTGCTAAATTAAGGGCTTGGGTTCAGTTTTTCAAGCCCAGATCCATTAGAGTAAAAGTCTAAGGGTTGGGCTTGGGTTGGGCCACTGTAAGCATAGACTAGGCTTGAACTTTTACTTGTTTTTTAATTTTTTAAAAATATTATAAATTTGAAATGAGTTAAAAATAATTAAACTGTTATAATTAATAATGAAATCAAGAAAATAAATATTTCAAAATAAAATAATAAATAAAGAAAAGAACCAAATAAAATTTTAAAATTTTAATTTTTTAGTACTAAATTCTCTAATTTAAGTATTTTTTTAATAAATTGACACTTAAAGAGATTTTGTATTATAATTTTAAGTTTTTTATTCATTATATATATATATATATATATATATATATATATAGGAATTTAACCTTTCTTTTTTCATTATTTTTTAAATTTGAATTTATTATTCTAATTTATAAATTTATTTTTTAAAATAGAGAGCCTAGGTTTGGCCCGGACTTTTTTTCTAAACCCTTATATAAACTCTTATATTAGATGCCTAGGTCAAAGCCCGTGAGGATAGGCTTATGCCGGCTTGAGCTTTTTGTCATCCTTTCTGATAACTTTTAGTTCAATCAGCTGAAAGATGGAGTTTGAAATCAAATTTTGTTATTAGAGATTTGGTCAATGCTGACCATGTTGATGAAATATCAATTGTCGATAATGCCACCATTGCCATAGTCGTTGCATTGGAATGTGTTGCTAGGGAATTTTTCTAAGGGAAGTTTAACAAAGGTGATACTATTGTGATGCTTCAATATGCTTATGGTGCTTTGGAAAAATCTCTGGAAGCATATGATACACATGCAAGTAGGTATGTTATTAAAGCTAGGTTTCCATTTCCTATTAATTCTAATAGTGAGATTATTAGTGAGTTTTACAAAGCTTTAGAAAGAGGGAAAACCAATGGTTAGGAAAGTCAGATTGACTATGATTAATCATGTGACATCTATTCCTAGTATTTTAATTCCTATTAAACAATTAATTAAGATTTGTTGAGAAAATGGTGTTGATAAAGTATTTATTGATGGTGCACAGGGGATTAGGTGTGTTAATGTTGATAAGAAACTGATTGGCTATCAAGAGTGCTTGGATTAGAACTAGGGACTATTGTGCCCAATTGGTGATTCCTTAAGCTTTGGAGTTTATTAACATATTTGAAGGAGGAATTGAAGGAATCAAGAAGAGAATCACAGAGCTATTGGTGAGATGGGGGAGATGTTGGCAAAAGCATAAGGAACTTATCTTGGGTCTCCTCTAAAGATGTGTTCTAGCATGATCATGTTTGGGTATTTTTAATGATTCTATTGCTTTAAATTTGAGTATCCACTTGAGAAATAATTTTTTGGTTTGCATATCTATTTATTATAGGACACCTGGTGATAGGATGATTAACTTTGTTATAGGATATGCTCAATTTTCTTATCATATTTACAACAAACCAAATGATTATTACAAGTTCAAAGATGTAGTTAACCAACTTGTTAATGATAAGTTCACTTGTGCACTTCTCTCATAATGAAGAGGTACATTTTAGATTTTCTTATTGTAGGTTTGTAACATTGTTAACTATTTTAGCTTGGATATGTCTTTATATGATTGTTAGTTTTTGGTAATTCATTTCTCTTAGATACCTGCAACTATTAACTAAAGTAGAGTTGGGTTTCACCTTTTTCGACTCAATACATTCACGAACAAAATAACCTATTTTGCTATAGTTGTACATTTTATCTTAGTTTTAATCTTTTCTTGCTAGCATACTTACTCTTAGATATGCTTCGTAGCATTTGAATTGTTCTTATTAGGATCAAATCTCCTACCTCTTCAGTCATTTTCATGACTTTTTTTGTACTTTAAACTCGAAGTTTATTGTGAGTTTGACTCAGCCATATAAACATGATAAAAAAAAAACTTAGTTATCTCAAGGCAATCTGCCTTTAATTTTAAGTGATGTTCTATATCGTTAGAAGTTTTGATACTTTCATTGTAAGTCATATTCACCTTCATCTGTTCCTAAGAATCAAGTAAAGATCTTAACACCTAAACTTGTTGTTTATTAGTCAGATATATCTAGTAGATTTAAGTTCACGAACCATGTTGGACATTTCCTCATATATAACATTATTATATGATTTGGGTGTTTCAGATAAGAATTAAACTTGATAGTTAACCCTCTTAGCTTAGTGATCAAAGTGCCACCAAACTTATCTTTTAGAGTAAGCCATATCTCGTGAGCTATCTCATACTTCTCAAACTTACACATGAAGTGATCTTACATGTTGCTCAACATCACTATGCCAGCATTGCCATTCTTCTTTTTCTAAGCTTAACAAGCATCAAAATCCCTCTTATGTTGAGCAATATTTTAATTCTTAGGTTTAGCTATCGTGTTATTAAGAGCTTTTATAGTCTCTTGCTCTTTAAGAATGTACTAAATTTTACAACACCAAATACCATAATTATCATTATTCAGCTTCTTACTCTTATGTAACTCAACTATAATGTTCTGAGGTGCAAGTGCCACTTCAACTTTCTTTTAAACAGAGACAATTGAAAATACAATTAAAAACATCTAATAATTACACATAAATAATTAATTTTTCCATAAATGTTATCCAACAAATATGACGAACTAATACTAGAAATGGAATCAAAAAGTCATTGAAGCTTCCAATCTTCATCAAATTCCCTTTGTCATATTCATCATTAATTTGATTTTAATAGGCAAAATTATTAATTTTAAATTTGAATTCATAAAATTCAATTTGATCATAACTCTTACTCAATAAAATAATTCATGAGATACCGTAAAAGAGTATATAGAGCAAGCGACAACTAGTGTAGAATTTCATTAACAAAGTCATAACAACATATTGATCAATCAATTAAATGAAAAATAACATATAAAATAATACAATTAACAAACAAAAGAAATAACCAAACATAATTAAATGAATATATATAATTGTCTATATGTTTTTAAAATATTTTTTATTGGTTGTGACTCTTTTATCTAACTTATACTTAAGTCTATTTTCATATAAAAACAATTGTTCTGTCTTGATGATTTTATTTATAGTTTTCTCATACCATAATTTATACTTTGTACTAAGATAAATGACTGATCTACCATTTTGAAGGTTTATGTGAACACTAAGTAATAAGCTTCACTTCATTTTTGAAACAAGACAGCGCTTCTTTATCAACTCAATTTCACATCTCAATGAATAATATTTTTTTAGGAGATTCTCCATTTCCTCTAATATGTGAGCCTTAAAGAGAAATGCATTATCATTATCAAGTAAGAGATTTATGAGGACCCTTTGATAATAATCATAATTTCTATGCTTATATCCAACTTTTCCATACATTAAGCGGATAAAACCCCATATATGTCTTCTATATTCATGCATATAGAATGGGTAGGATCTATCTTATAATTCTCCACTTGCTTCATAAGTTCTTCATAAGATAAGTTATTATTAATCTTAATTAAATCAATAGGTGAAACCCAAACTCTATTTGTTATTAACCTCTCTTCCTTAGTCTACAACTTTCTAATAGGACGCATCTAGGACAAAAGATATAATGTTTATATTAGTGATTGTTAACAAACGACTAAACATAAGATATAATTAAATTTCAGCCAATTTTCTGTGAAAAAAATATTTTCGAGCTCCCATTTGAGTAAAATATTTATTAATATATAATGTAAGTCCATAAGATTATATATAGCCACTCTGAAATTTTATTTTAAAAAATTAGAAATTTTGGTTTCATGTTAAAAATAAATAGGAAATTAAATTTTAGATCAAACAGTGCAAATAACACTCAAATTGGAGTCCCGAATAGCAAGATACATGAAAATATTAATCTGGATACACATATCCCTGCAGAAGAAAGATACATGCCATTCACGCGTGATACATTGTCTACTACAGTCTAGCGTGTTATAGCTTCATTACAATGCGCTACAATGCCATATGTGCGTTCATATGCATAGCTAGCGAGTGGGGCCTATATGCTCTTTTCGAGGCTCTAGCGATGCCACATCCAACACCTTTTGACTCAAATTTTTGTCTTAAGTCTTATGGTGGCCTTAGATTTTTAAATAAAGATTAAAATAAACTGAAATTGCTAAGAGATTGATTTTGACACCATTCATCATCTTCTTCAAAGTAAGGCTTTTGATTTTTGTAATCTTAATCCGACTAAATTCATATCTTTACTATAACTTACTTATTTCAAATTCGTTTTTAACAAATCATATATCTTAAAAAGTTCTTGTGATATATTATACATAATATCAGGATGCCTAAATTAAATGATATAGATAAATAAAGTTTCAGAACCTAAGTCACTTTTTATGTCTTTTAATTTTAGAATTTTTTATCGTGATTCAAGTATTCTAGAACATAAATTTAAGAGCAATTAGATTATACATTCCATGGAAAAATAATTAACATATAAAATTCATGCATTTTCATAAAATAAATTCAACCATATACATAGGATTCAACACAATAAAATACTCTAATATCATTAAAAGGAAAAATAAAAATAATTCAACCTTTTTTCAAGTAGTGAAAGAATTACGTGTTAGATTACATCAATGATTGAAAAGAAATCACAAATGAAAATCTTCCTTTAATCACAATATAAATGCTCTCTTTGTAATGAGTTGTTCAATATTCTTATTTGATTTTGATGAAGAAGAGAAGAAAATGAAGATTATCTTACCACGCACGCATATTCTTTGTGATTTTATTATTAGGGAGTTATTGCAAAAGTGGCAAATTGATATTTTATTAGCTTCCTTCTTAACTTTCAAAAACCACACACAGTAACTGCAAAGCAGTTACTAATTATAGGTTGGGTCGGTTGGCCTATCATAGCTGACCCACGTATCTAACATCAACACCAAAAAAAAAAAAAAAAAAACCAAGAATGAGCAAAAAAGAGTGGCTTTTTTAGAGCTTTTCTTCTACTGGTTCAAATTTCCTTTCTTAAAGGCAAATACTAATGGGATCATGTCGCAAAACAGGCAAGTGATTATTATTAATAATTGTAACTATTGGAATAATGAATCTCCTCTAATCTTAACTAATCTTCTTTTGATTTGATTTTCGTCCCTGTACATTTTTTATTTAGGTGGGGTCAAGATCTTTTTTATTTTTTAAATAAAACTTAGCACAACCTTTCAAGAATTGAGTGGCTAAGGGCTAAATCATAAAAGCACTAGAAAGTCTAAAAAAGGCATTTTTTCTGAATTCTGAATATTTCCCATGGCTCAGATTTTGCTACTTCTTGCATTGAAGAAACTTTGTATTTTATTTATTATTAGGAAAAAAAATCCAACCATACCTTTAAAGTTTGTTTAAATAGTCATACAAGATCACTCACATTCTTTTTTTTTTTAATTATTATATCATTTGATTAAACATAACTATAGTAATAAAATAAAATATTACAATAAGTATAATTAATAAAATAACATTTATAATGAAGATTATTTTTAATATTAAGCTATTATTAGAATATCCCGACAGATTTCATCAACATAAAATCTATTAATCTAAAAATTGACTTTAGTATTTATGCTAATATAACATAGTTAAAAATATTTTAAATATTATAAATTATTATGAATATTAGGTATAATTATTTCAATATTAATTTTATAAAATAGATTTTTATTATTATTGAAAGAATATGATAGAGTAATTAATGTTAAAATAATTTATAAATTTTATTTTATTTTATATATTATATTATTTTAATTTATATTTATATTTATTATAGAAGTTTGTTTAAAGTTAATAATGATAGTTAAAAAGGGTGCGTTTAATTATTTATAAAACTAAAAGAATTTGTGTGACTTTTAAGTAAATTTTGGAGGTATGAGTGAATTTAACTTTTTTTTAGATATTTACTTATTTTTTTTTATTTTTTTTTACTTGTCACTTGTTATCAAATAATTTTATTTGAATAGAAAAAGTTAAAAAAAATTATTTTCATCTAAATTTTGAAATCTAAATGAAAAACTTTAATTTCAAATCTCAAAATATCCTTAACAATTCATATACTTCTAATATTATGTATAAACCTAATTTTTTGTATTATCCTCAAAGCTATTTTTTTTTCAATTGCTTAAATTTTTTTTATCCATATGGTAACATTAAATAAATTAAAATATTAAATAAATTAAAATATGTCTATTGTGATGAATCAAAATTAAAATAATAATGTTGACTTTATAATATAATTTGATGTTATAATTATATCTTTTATTACAAAATTAAGTTAAAATCATCAATGATAGTATTTTTTTAATAGTACCAAACTAATCAACTTGTGAAAACTATAAATTATAAAGAACAAACATATGCACCACTTAAAAAAGATATTTACATCAAAATTACTATCTTTTAAAAATTTTATTTAGATGTTAGAAAAAGAAAAATAAATATTTTATTCAAATCTATTTATACTTAAGTTAAATTCAGACCTATGCAACCTAAAGTCAATTACAGTGTTGTATTGTACGCAATTTTTCTTTACTCTTTAATTGACAATACTTGATATAATTTATTGACCATTTTTTATGCATAAGATTTTTTGATCACACAAGTTTTGGTGTAATGGGTAGTGTTTAGTGGTAAGATTTCCCATCATCTTTAAAGGAAAATTAATAATAAAATATTAGAGATCACGATAAAAAGTCGGCATGGTGCCATAAAATAACACAAGTTGGAAAATTTTTAGTACTCTCTATATTTATAAATGTCAACCAAAAAAATATTACAAGTTGATACAAAGTAAACTCCAAGCACTTAACAATATAACACGAATACCAATGCCATGGCGTAACTATCCTTAAATTTGTTTTTTTTTTTCCCCCTTAATATGAATGAGGTATGGTCCATAATTGAGATTTATTTAAAATGCTAATGCAACCTGCCCTTTTTCACTGAAGACAATTACATTGCAATTTTTGAGGAGAAACCAAAGGGGTAAGGTTTGACAAGAAAATTGAAGATAAAGATCCTTTTATATATGCATATGGTGGTCATACACTAAAAACAATTGCAATTTGTCACAGAAAACGACTTGAACTTTTCGCTATTTGAAGTTTGGAAAAGGGATAATTCCTACATGTTGCAAGGCACAAATAAAACAATTTGTAGTTGGTGAGTTGAATTGAAAAATCAAATTATCACATAAACCTTCTTTAAAAATTACATTTCTCAACTAAAATATGTAATGCAATTAAGCCCATCTTATTACTATTCTTATAATTTTTCATTCCATGAAGCTATCAGAGATGAACCTTGTTCCACTTATTTTCTTGTACATGTTCATTCCATGAAGCTATCAAACGTACAACATCATCATCTCATCATAGTTCACATGAATAAATAATAATGTAGAAACTATATTTGACAAATAATTTTTGTAAAAGAATATTAAATTTGATTAATTTATTTTGTAAAAAACTCATTGTTGTACTCAAGCTTATTGATCATGGGTTTATCAAAACCTTTTACCTCTACCTTCGACTTTTGGGACCCTGTTTGACTATATATATTTAAAAGAAAATATATATTGTATTGCTTTCCATGATAATTTGACCGGCCTTTGTAGGTTTGAACTTTAAAATTTTCGTACTATTTTGGTAGACTCGTTCAGTTTGGTTTTACCCAAAAAATGAATAGAATTAAAATTGACTGCTTCAAAAAATTAGGAATTAAATACAAAGCAAACATGAGAATAGAACAAAATTATTTTAGTTCAATTAGATTTGGTGCATTTCATGAAATTTAGTATTTTTTATTTATATCAGTCAAATTTTATATTTTCACCTAAATTTAGTTATTTTTTAATTTAATTCAATTATAATAAGTAATCATTCATGGTTTATTCAAAAATGCTAATAAAAAATATTATTTTATATATGAATTGAAATTTTTTATTTTAATACTAAATCAATTAACTTTTTTGTAGTCTGGTTCAAAACCAAAACCAATCTTTTCACATTTTTTAAACTATCGGATTCTAACTAAACAAAATGAACCGAACCAAACGGAATCAAGTTGAACCAAACCCTTACCAAACCGAACCGAATTAAGTCGAACCAAACTGTTATCCAAAACCTTTATGAATAGGTTTATCCAACCAAGTTAAGTACTTACACAAAATCTGATCTAAGTCAAGCTCCTATAATCTACTTGACGAATAAATTGATTGATATTTTTTAATAATTATTCTAAAAATGCCAACCTAGATCAAACCTTAATCTAATTCAACTCAATTGCATTAAAAAAAAAAAATCGTAGATCTAGCTTATATGTAACTGATGACATGACTTTAAATGACAATAAATTTGGCTAATAAAATTAATTAATGGGTAATTATCTTCATACGTCACCAATCCACAATGCCTCTCCCACTCTCAGTTGGCACGTTTCTCCTCTCTCTTCACACACACCATCTCAATCTCCCTGCAAGCGCAGCTTCGAACCCTAAACCAAAAGCCCCCTTTTTCTTCCATGTCTTCTTGTCATCACAACCACCACGCCATGGATATTAATGGAGATGACACAAAAATATCCAATACCCACTTGCCCAAAAAGCCTAAACTTTCACCAACTTTGATTTCAGATACTGAACTCGAATCTGAATTCTCTCACCACGTCCAAAACATAGCTAGAATCAATAATGGAAGCTTTGGTTGCTGCCCAAAGAGTGTTATGTCAGCACAGCAAAAGTGGCAGCTCGAATTCCTCAAGCAACCTGACGACTTTTACTTCAACGGGCTGAAAGATGGGATTTTGAAATCAAGACTTGTGATCAAAGACTTGGTCAATGCTGACCATGTTGATGAAATATCAATTGTTGATAATGCCACCACCGCTGCCGCCATTGTGTTGCAGAGTGTTGCTTGGGACTTCATTCAAGGGAAGTTTAACAAAGGTGATGCTGCTGTTATGCTTCATTATGCTTATGGTTCTGTGAAAAAATCTGTGGAAGCTTATGTTACGCGTGCTGGTGGATATGTTATTGAAGTTGAGTTACCATTTCCTGTTAATTCAGTTAGTGAGATTATTAGTGAGTTTAGGAGAGCTTTAGAAAGAGGGAAAGTCAATGGTAGGAAAGTTAGACTGGCTGTGATTGATCACGTGACATCTATGCCTAGTGTTGTGATTCCTGTTAAAGAATTGGTCAAAATTTGTCGGGAAGAGGGTGTCAATAAAGTTTTTGTTGATGCTGCACATGGGATTGGATGTGTTGATGTTGACATGAAAGAAATTGGGGCTGATTTTTATACGAGTAACTTGCACAAGTGGTTTTTTTGCCCACCTGCAGCAGCATTTTTGTATTGCAAGAAATCAAGTGAAATTGATGATTTGCATCACCCTGTGGTGTCTCATGAGTACGGCAATGGATTGGCTATAGAGAGTGCTTGGATTGGAACTCGGGATTATAGTGCCCAGTTAGTAGTTCCCCAAGCTTTGGAGTTTGTTAACAGATTTGAAGGGGGAATTGAAGGAATCAAGAAGAGGAATCATAAAGCTGTTGTTGAGATGGGGGAAATGTTGGCCAAGGCCTGGGGAACTCATCTTGGGTCTCCGCCGGATATGTGTTCGAGCATGATCATGGTTGGGTTACCTGCTAGTTTGGGTATTTCTAGTGATTCTGTTGCTTTAAAGTTGAGAACCCACTTGAGGAATAATTTTTCTGTTGAAGTACCTATCTATTATCGGGCACCAGGTGATGGAGTGGTTAACCCTGTTACAGGATATGCTCGAATTTCTCATCAAGTTTATAACAAGCCAGATGATTACTACAGGTTCAGAGATGCAATTAACCAACTTGTTAATGATAAGTTCACTTGTGAACTTCTTTCATAGTGAAGAGGTATGTTTCAGATTCAGTGATTAAAATATTTTATTAGCTATTTTAGCTTGGATCTATTTTTGAATGCCTGTTGGTTTTCTTGGATAACTGCTATTATGAAGCAGCAACTGATGATCAGAAATATTACTTTTTTGGTGTTCTCGTTATTCCATTTCATCGAAATAGTGAGTGTTAAACTATGTAGAATCTTTTTTTTTTTTTTTTGGAGGATAGCTTGCCTGGTAACCAAATCCCTTTCCACCATGTGAGTAGGGTTCAAATCCCAGATTTCTCGTAGCAACCCATGAGATTTTACTGAGTTGACTAGTTGGAACCCTCATATTATGTAGGGTGCTTTTTCTTCTTAATACAGAGAAATTGTAGCAGGCAGAGGTTTGAGATTTAAACGATTTTATTGTTTACTTTGCAGACCTCTTAGCATTCATATAGCTCTGTAATTATGTTAAAATATTGGCAGCAAATTAATCATTTCTTCTTAGACAGCTTCCTTGTGAATGCAGTCTTTAGTTGTAAGTTATCTTTTGAAGTGTTCATAAGTTATTTCTGCTTCCTATATTCTCAGTAGTTCTATGCCTTGATTCAGTTTTTTTGGAATTGTCTCCCCTCAAATTTATTAGTGATAATGCATGTGTATTTTGTTAGTCAAATTTAGACTGGGAAAGTGAAGGCCTTGCCATAAAACCTGCACAAGTTGAGACATATACAAACTGCAAGTAGTATCTTTTCTTTGTGGGACAGATTTACTCACGGTCAAACCCGAAGACCCTTCATGCAAAGATTAGGCCATCAAAGACGTTATGAGCAATTTAGCAATATTATTGCTTTCATGGAACTGAGAAACAATTATGAGGGTAAATTGTCAGTTCAGATGTTTGTGTCATTGTTCCATGTTAGATTGCTTGTCTCAAATATATTTTCAAACCAAATTTAGAGGATTTTTAGGATAACTGCTCTGTTAAGAAGGAAAAGGTTCTTTGTCCTTAGCATACTGTAACTGTTAACCCCACTTTACAGTAGAATTTATACTTTTTGTTTGAAAAGAGAATTTATCTTTAAATTAGCAACAGGTTGGAAACCACATCATGTTCACTAAAAAAATGTCTTAAAGGCTTAAAAATTGAAGACTGATTATTTTCATACTGTTAATCATGTTCACTAATTTTATTTTACTTTTTTAATGCGTTGATTCAATAATTAAGAATGATCTTCTTGCAAATTTATTGTCATCAGTGCATGCATGCTTTGTTAGTTACAGTTATACTTGAATCTCATTGGAAGACTTTTGTTTTTTCCATTGAGCCGTTGATGATCCTCTGGAAAACTGGTCCTGAAGTTCAGATGGAACGCTTTTTATCTTCTTCAGTTAATACACTAATATAATTCCTTATCAAGAAATGCTTAGAAAAGTGAAGCTGTTATCATATATCCTGCACTATTTGAGACATATCAAGTGTGTCTTTCTTCTTTTGCTAAATAGATTGTCGTGACCAAACCGAGACACATGGCCTGCAAAGACCAGAACATGATACGCTTTGCAAATAATCATAGAAATATTTTTACCTTCACTGAGACTTGAAGCTTAGCATGAGGGTAAATTACCTAGTCAGATTTGCAGTAAATATAATAGAAGTATCATTTCCTGACTTCCTATTTATGATTACTGTGTCAAAAAGACTTTTTGTAGGCAAAATTGTGAGTTCTTTTCATCAATCATTGTTCTGTGTTGGTTCGTATGTCCAAAGTCTAATGTCAGACCATTTTTCGCAAATTTAATAGAAGTTCCTTCAATAAAGAAGATAATGGTTCTTTTCTGTCCTCAACAGTTTTTGTTTCTATCTCTCAAGTTCTAGCCCAATTACCATCACTGAAAGAATCTTTATGACGCTGAATTTTTGGAGCCAGCTTTTTTTCCTTGGTGATATCATCGAAGACTCAACAAAACTAATGTAGAAATTCTTGCTTTAGTGCTAGAAATATGCATTTTGGTTTGCAGTGATTATGTTTGTATGAGTTGGTAATTTTTGTAGGTTTGCTCTCTGACTTAGAATAGTGAATAAATGGCTTGTATTAATCAGCGATAATATGGAGATAAGTTGTTTGGTTGGTGTACATGGAAAACAAGGCTTATTTGGTACTGTCTGTATGATTGACCAAGTGGATTGTGATCCGAATTTTGCAGTCTCTTGAGCTGTTTTCTTACCTTTGTACTCTTTCTGTTTCTCTGTAGTTGAATTCCGAGCAGTAGCGATCTTCCAAGTATTGACAAATAAGGGCTATTTGGCTCTCCCTGGAAAGCTTAAATGGCATGGTTTGACATGGTTTAGGTACCATGAACATCCTAGATGAGTAGAGAAACAAGCTGCATAATGTAATTTAATGTAATGTATGAGAGAAGAGCACAAGGGCAGAGAGACTGTTTCATTTTGCTAGTTGGGCTGCATGGGAGCTCTTCCATTCTCACCATCAGTTTACGAATGTCACCGCGCTTTGGATTGTAAAGATCAAGATACTAAATGGTTAGCGGACCACTACTGCTAAATTGGATGCGTACTAATTCTTTTGACCCACATTTTAAGTTTCTTATCTTTTATTTTATTTTATTTTTAAAAAAAATCTATAGTAAATAAGAAAATATCACCAGATTAAAAAAAAAAATTCATACACAAGATGGACCACTTTCTCAAACTACTTTTATTTAAAAAGAAAACAAATGATTAGATTCGATTGGAATTGTTTCCAAAATGGTAATTTTAGATTTGGTTTAAAAAAGTGTAAATTACCACCCAATTGATGGTGTAAGTGGAAAAATTAAATCAAAAGGGAAATGTTATATATATGTAATTTTCCTTGGTTAAAATAATAATAAATAAATAATAAGAATGCTATATGTGTATTAATCGGTATGTTTTGCTCTTGTGTACAATTCTCCTGCTCCCCCTGCCTTAAGTTTGGATCGTGATGAAAGCAAGCCTTTGCCCCCTATTATTATTATTACTTGAGTACCAAGTGACCAGAGGGGCCTTCATCAATTTTTCTTAAATTTGAATTTGTTTAATTTTCCATCACAAGTTTGTAATTTATATCAACCATCCATTAAAAAACTCATATAAAAAGACAATGAAAGTAATTACAAATTGTATTAGTAGTTATTTTGTAAGGATAATTATTGTGTTTTTATTTAAACATTTATAATATTTTTTATAACATGATAAACTTAAGGTAAATGATTGATAATTTCTCCTTTTGAATATTATGCCAAAGTCCAAACTCATATACAGTTGCAAGTAAAATTACCCTCACTCAATATAGTTAGGTGTACGAAATTGGCTATGGCTCCATCATTTTAATTTTAAAAGCAACAAAAAGGAGGAAAATTATCAATTTTCTGCTTAACAAAAATTCTAAAATAATGTGCACATTTAGAATTTATCATTCTAACATCTTGTCATTAACATAGTTCGAAATTGTTACCAAAAAGATAATTTTATCATTGTAATGTAATCTAACATTATGAGGTAGGGTATTTTATAGCAAGGATTAGAAAGAGCAAATGATGTCGAGTCTATGCATCTAGTATGATAATATATCATTTATAATAAAAAAAATGAAACAGCTAATAAAAATTTCAAGTGGGCCAAGCCAGGGATGGGCCTTCCTGGTCCAAGCATGGGCCTATTGGGTTGTTCGCAATCACTACACTACACGAAGTATTGATTAATAAAAGCTAGGGTTTTGGATTGGACCCGTAGCGGGTGATAAATATTAATATATATACAGCTAGGGTTTTTCGCGTTGGAGTCTCTTCACTCAAAACGAACAAGCAAGGACTAGCAGGCAGCAGCGGAGCCGTCTCTTGAGCAGCAGCTGCACAAACATGGCTGTCGGGTAAAACCCTAAACCCACTTCCCAATTTAACTGTCTCTTCATCCTCATATAATGTAATGAAGTGTTCTCTTGGCTTTTGTTGATTTCATTTTGTTTTGGTTTTGTACAGGAAGAACAAGAGAATTTCAAAGGGGAAGAAAGGAGGCAAGAAGAAGGCGTGAGTTTCTTTTTCTGTTTATTAAATGAAATAAACCAAACCTATTTTGTGTTTTTGTAGATCCGTTGTGTTTTTGTGCTAAGGTTTTGATTTTTGGTGTGCCCTGTTCTGTTCTGTAATAGTGCTGATCCGTTTGCCAAGAAGGACTGGTATGATATCAAGGCTCCCTCTTGTTTCCGTGTCAGAAATGTTGGCAAGACTCTCGTTACCCGGACTCAGGGTACCAAGGTATTTTAATAGAAATTATATTTTTGTTTTTAAACTTGCAATTTCATTATTTGATTTGATATGATGGCCTAATTTAGCTCTTGATAATGAATGACCAATGATTCTTTCTCTTTCTCTTTTAATCCCTGAATGGGATCTGTTGTTTACTCAGATATATTGGTATTATACTACAGTGCTTGTGTATGTAGGCTCCTAAAATTTTATTCGATTCCTGTTTATGCATCACATGTATATTAAATGCTTTTATTTGTAAGATTGGAGTACATGGGATCACTGCATATAGGTTTGGTAATATTTACTTGCTTAGTCGACGATTGATTTGATATGAGGCCTTAGTTAGTTCTTCCTAATGAATGACTAATGGTGATGCTCCTTACTCCTTTAATTCATTGATGGAATATTTTGTTTACTTAGATATATTGGTATTATACTATAGTATGGAGTTGATTTAATGGCTTGTGTCTGTAGGCTTGAAGAGGAGTAGAAGTAAAATTTTATTGGATATTTGTTTATGCATGACAGGGAGGTTAAATTGTTTTATTTTGGACATATGTATTCGCTCTTCACATGCATGGTTGGCGTACTTAAATCTTTCACTGCAGGGGACCAACCAACTAGGCTATCTTTTGTGGATGGATACTCTACACACACACACACCACACACAATTCCCCCCCAACTACAACACAACAAAGTGCACACACGCGCACGCATAATTGCTTTGGTCTTTTTATATACGCACACACACACACCCACCTTTTAATTGCTTTAGTCTTTTTATATACATACATTTTAATTGCTTGAGTCTTTTTAACAGATTGCATCAGAAGGACTCAAACATAGAGTGTTTGAGGTATCACTAGGTGATCTTCTCAATGAAGAAGAGCACGCTTACAGGAAGATCAGACTGAGAGCTGAAGATGTCCAAGGGAAGAATGTTTTGACTAACTTCTGGGTATGCTAGAGTGGATGGGAAATGTTTTGTTTGCTTTCACAAATTTTCACTCTGCTAGTGACATGTTAAGAGTTTTCACCATTTGTTTTGAATTTTTTAGGGCATGGATTTCACTACAGACAAGCTGAGGTCTTTGGTTAGGAAATGGCATACCTTGATTGAAGCTTATGTTGATGTCAAGACCACTGATAACTTCACGTTGAGGTTGTTCTGCATTGGATTCACCAAGAGACTTCCAAACCAGGTTAAGAGGACTTGCTATGCACAGACCAGCCAGATTAGACAGGTAATTGATGATATAAGTGTAATGTTGTTCAGTTTGTACTTGTTGCTTTCTATTTAAATTATCTATACTAATATTACAATAGTGTCTTCTCTATTTTGTTTAGTATTTGAGCTCCACCGTAGATCATATTTTTTCAATGGAAAAAAAAATCTTATTTTTATTGACACAATTTTTTTGAATTGTCTGTTTTGAAAGATTCGCCGCAAGATGAGGGAGATCATGGTTGCTCAGGCAGCATCTTGTGATCTCAAGAGCTTGGTGGAAAAGTTCATTGCCGAAGTGATTGGAAGAGAGATTGAGAAGGCAACCTCAAGCATATACCCCTTACAAAATGTGTTCATTCGCAAAGTGAAGATCCTGAAAGCTCCCAAGTTTGATCTTGGAAAATTGATGGAGGTTTGGCCTCTCTCTCTCTCTATCCCTCCTCTCCCTTGGTGTCTGCTTCTGATTTAACTAGTGTGAAGAGATACTGCTTGGATTATGTATGCATGTCAAGATATATCTTTTGCATTTTCTTGGTATTTAATTAAGCACAAATTCTATCATATGTTTTCAGCATTGATTGATATTTAGTGATCGTTCGTTGTATCCACCTGTCTATGTGTGTGTTTCAAATACCTTTTACCAATTGTGATGTGATGTTTTCTGTAGGTTCACGGTGATTATTCGGATGATATTGGTGTGAAGGTGGACAGGCCAGCTGATGAGCCAATGCCTGAAGCACCAACTGAAGTAATTGGAGCTTGAACTTGAATGAAGAAATTTTTCTAGTTTTGTTTTTCACTACTATTCTGATCTGGGCAGTTTTGTTTGTTATGAACTCATCATATATGAATGTTTCAAGTTGTTTGCATATTTCACATATTCTAGCTGAGATGGTTACTGTTGTTTCTATGGTACGAACAGATGCTTGCTTCTTCCTTTAATCTAGTGGGCTAGATTCGTGACATTATTCAAAATTTCTTCAAATTAAAGAAGCATTTCTCATTTCATTTTGGTGGAAATAACTGCGGCTGAAAGTGACTATTTTTACGTCATTCAAACTATAAAATGTTTCAAATTCACATTTGTTTATGTTTTTCAAATATATGTTTAATAGCTCAAGAGTAGACTTAGTTTAGATTTTTGTGAAGTTATAATGTAAATGGGTTCACCAATTGAATCAACTAGTACCACATAATTTGATTATGGTAATCTTTTTAAATACGATGATATGTTAAGCAGATTGATGCTGTCACATTGTCCATAATAAATTACATTGTACTTGTTGATTTGGCCTATTAAAATTGGAAAAATGCCAGAAGTGGTAAAAAGAATGCCTCAAAATTTTCTTTTTAATTCATTTATATTGTGGAGCTCGTTATGGAATTGCTTATTAATTCATATTCGCCATCAATTAATAGATGCCTCTTCACTTATGAAAATAAGGATTTTGGTAATAAGTATAATACTCCTAAATTGAAAGAAAAAAAAGGAACTCCTATATTTGTTGCATTTTTTATTTGTTTTTTAAACATAATTTGATGAGTACTAATCATTTTGAAACATAATTTTTCTTATGTTTTAAATAAGTTTCAAGATCTGATTATTTATTTAGGATAAAATAGCAATTATATATTTAGGACAAAAATGTTATTTAATTAATATTCTGTTAATTTTTTTAATTGAGTAAAGATGGAAGTAGGTGAGTATAAGAGCATCTCCAAAAGAGTATTCAAATAAAATTTTACTTCTTATTTGAAGAGTCATGTCATTATTAAACACTCCAAAAGACACATTAATTTAGATTCTTCAAATAAGATTTGTTTCTCATTCTTCAATATTAAAGAGTGAGTTTCTCCATCTTCTATTAATATTTTATTATTATTTATTGAAAAGATACAACTGCTATAATTATTATTTATATTTCTATAATGAATTAAATTTGATAGAGAGAAGGATTTGATTAAAATAATGTTAACTTATTTTAATTTGATGAGTCTTTTGGAGAGAATTATATTTTTCTATTCACTTACTTGCCACATCAATAAGCAAATTAAAATTTGAAGAGTAAAATTTAAATAGTCTTTTAGAGATGCTCTAATAAAATGTAATTTTAACTAAAATTCTGCCAAAAAAAAAAGAATATGCACTATTTTTTTTAAAAAAATCTTACAAAATTAGGCGAGGGATAATTACCCAATTATTTAAATGTTTGAGGCCACCAGAGATCTTTTGCCTACTACTAAACTTTAGGCTGTGTAATGCGTGCATTTAAATATTGGCAATTTCCTTAATTGTTTTTATGCGTTACAGTTAATCTAATAATCAGTTTCATTAGGCTCAAGGGGTTGTTTTCTTGGGATACATGTATCGAGATTAAAAAGTTTGAGATTTGTCTAAAATTGAAATTGTCACTTAATTTAAGCGAAAAGTGTGATTTTGTTAGCTTCAGTTATGTTATAAGCAAAGAAAAGTGTTTCAATTCATGTTTTCTTTTCTTTTACTTGTCTTTTTTGCCCTTCCGGTAGATTCTGTGAAATTTTTATGTCACTACCGATGTATTTGTCGCATTGGAAGAAATTGTCGAGCCTGATGTCTCAAACATGCCTGCCAGTAGGTAGTTTTCTCTAAGTCTAAGTTGACATTTTTAATCATATTTAGATCAGTTGCTATTAGTTTGGTAATCCTTGATTTTACAGATCAAGCGGAACAACTAAGTCAGAAGCAGTGCCTCTGGTTGATGTTGTTGAGGACATGGTGGATGGTAACATCATCCGCCTTGGTGCGCCTATTGATGTCAAAGTCGATTCCAACCATATTGATGTGAACATCGATGACACACAGATCAATTTCCCAGCTGAAATATTGCCCATTCTTCCTATTGTTGGTTCCAGTACTTGGTTCTGCATTTATTACACCCTGCTGTTCCAGCTTTTCATGAGCAACCCATCTCTCCTCCATCTAGCTTTGATTTAGTTCAACCCCTTTGTTAGGAGCCAATTTTTGCAACTGGGAAGCCAACAGAATCTGGCAACCTCCCTTTAAAGTAATATAGACTTCAATGTTGGAGGGCGCATCTCAATAGCCGCTGGTGTTAATGACTTCTCATTGAGCCCTGGGTGGTTGTGGCAAGTTCCAACGAAGGATGGTGAGAGTCTGTCAACAACGGAGGAAGTAATTCATCAAATCTCATTTCCATGGGTAATTTGGTTTCCATGAGGAGACATGTTATTTGCAATTGCTGGAAAAATGATTTAATGGATAAGATTGGCAGCATGAGTGGTCAGAGTGGTAATTGTTTGGTGCTGGCAAAATTAGTTGGCTGCGTCAGGAGCTGGTAATATGCCAACGCCTATTCTGTTTTCTCCTTTCTTTTTGTGGGGGAGTTTTTTAATTGCAATGCCTGAGTTGTCACAATTTTGTATTAATCTTCATAGGAAATCCTCGAACATATATGATGTATCTTAGTTTATGATAGGGTCTTAGGCTGGGCGGTTGTATTGTAGATCCTGTCTCTCTGTACTTGTGTGATATGTAACATACAAGCAATGTAGTGAATCTTATGGTTAGTCTTCATTTTGAATTTTAATTTGCATTTTTTGTTGTTAGACTTCTTTTTCCTTTGTTCTCCCCCTATTTTTCAATTTCTTATACGGATTAAGCCCCTAACCAATAAAATCTCTATGGTAGAAAGATGTTACTTATCTGCATTTTGTTTCTCCTTTGAAATTGCCTTTAGTAAGGAGTTGATTTAATGGCTTGTCTATGTATGTAGAGGAGTAGACTTGAAATTTAATTGGATATTTGTTGGTTGATGTATGTAGATAAGTAGATCAAATTCTTTTACTTCTTGATATATGTATTTGTTCTTTGTACTGGTGTTGTTCTTCAGTCTTTCACTGCATGAAACCAACCAACTAGACTATGCTTCAGGGAAACTGTAGATATATATTTATTCATACTTTTTAATTGCTCAAGTCTTTTGAACAGATTGCATGAGAAGGACTCAAGACACAGATATCACTAGGTGATGCTGACAATGAAGAGCATGCTTTCAGGAAGATTAGATTGAGAACTGAAGATGTCCAAGAGCTGTTTTGACTCGGTCCAAGGGAAGAATGTTTTGACTAGCTTCTGGGTATGCTTTAATGGATGGGAAATGTTTTGTTTGCTTTCACAAATTTTCACTCTGCTTGTGATATGTTAACACTTTTCACTGTTTCTTTTGAATTATTTAGGGCATGGATTTTACCACAGACAAGCTGAGGTATTTGTTTAGAAGTAGCATACCTTGATTGAAGCTTATGTGGACGGCAAGACCACCGATAACTCCACATCAAGGATGTTTTGCCTTGGATTTACTAAGAGATTTCCAAACCTGTTAGAAAATCAGGAAAAAATATGTGCTGTAATTGTATATTAGCTGTAAATTAGTCATTAGTTGTAACATAACTATTTAAGTACAAATATATATATTTTAGGAAAGAAATTATTCCTTCCTTAAATCAGTGATTTAGTTTTATAATTTAATAGTTTTTTTATGTGTCGTAAATCTCCATAAAAGAACAATCTTAATGATAGAATGATTCATTTTGTGTAAACCTAATTTTTAAGTAGACCTCACACATTGTTCATTTGTGTAGCGTAACGTACAGCCTGTTGTACATTAGGTTTTCCCTTTTCAAATTGGTATTGAAGTAGAAAAAATATCTTGTCGGACTTCCTTTCCTTTTCCTTCCTTTTGATTCTTGCATCATAAAACCATGTATAACGCTTTGTCCGATTCCAATATTGTCCCTCAATCCTCCCTGAACAATCTTAGCAGCATGGACATTTCAAAAATCAGTGTTACTTTCTCAAAATCTAATTCTATACAAATCAACATAATTCGTTTGAAGGATGATAATTTTCTAAGTTGGTCTCAATTAGTTAGGATGTATATTATAAGGTGTGAAAAAATTGGCTATTTAACTGGTGAAAAAAAGGCTCCTATAGTGGATGATTCGACTTATGCTACATGGGATGCCGAGAATTTTATGGTGATGATGTGGCTCGTAAATTCAGTGGAAGAAGATATTATCTCTAATTAATGTGCTATCTAAACAAGAGCTTTGGAAGAATATAAATTAGATGTATTTAGATCTCATAAATCAACCACAAATTTTTTAATTGACCCTTAAACTCGGAGAGATGCGACAAAGCGAGGACAACGTCACAAAATATTTTAATTTCTTGAAGCAAATTTAGTAAAACCTTGACATTTTCAACACCTATGAGTGGAAATCTCTCAAGGATGCTCAACATCAAAAGAAGACTATAGAGAATGGCCATATCTTCAAGTTTTTGGCTGGACTTAATGTTAAGTTTGATGAGGTGGGGGAGAATTATTGAAAGACAACCTCTACCTTCAATTAGTGATGTTTTTTCAAGGTCAAAAGAGAGGAGAGTTGGAGGAATGTGATGCTGGGCAAGAAGGGACCTAAAGTTGTAAAAGGTTCTACCCTAGTATTCACGACTGGAAGCAAGGCTTCTGTTTTGCACACAAATCTAATGAAAAGCAGCAATTATAGTGTGATTTTTGTAATAAGCCTCGCCATACCTATGAGACTTGCTGGAGAATTCATGGGAAACCTACAAATTAGAAAGCAAAAGCTAGAGATAAATCATGTTGAGCCACCCCTACGGCTAATGAAGTCGAGACCAGCCCCTTTACCAAGGAGCAAATGAAGCATCTTCTTGCACTGCTAAAATCTAATTCAATACCAATGCTTCTAATGTTTCTATAGGACACACAGGTAATAAATTCTATGCTCTATCTTGTCAATTTAAACTTGCTCCATGGATAATAGATTTAGAAGCATTCGACCATATGACCAATTCTTTATATTTGTTTAAGATATATTCACCATGTCTCAAAAATAAAAAGGTTAGGATAACCGATGGTAATTTCTCACTAATTGTAAAGACCTTCTAAAAATTTCTAAGGGAGTAGATCTTAAATCTGCTTTTTATGTCCCTAAACTTGCTTGTAATCTCTTGTCGGCTAGCAAACTATTTAGAGACTATAATTGCTTTGTTATTTTTTATGAATCCTATTATATTTTTCAAGACCGTAACTGGGGGAAGACGATTGGTAGTGCTAAGATGATTAATGGTCTCTCTTATTTTGAGGATAAATTTCTTAGTAATTAAATGGTTCAAGGTTAAGTAGTATTAGTTCTTTATCTATTTGTGATCAAATAATGGTTTGACATTGTCATTTAGGCCACCCAAGTTTTTTTTTTTATTTAAAACAATTATTTCTAGTGCTATTTTAAGTGATTGATCTTTTGTCATTTCAATGTGGGAATTGTTTAATGGTAAAAAATCAAAGAAAATCTTATATTCCAAACCCCTATTAGGCTTCCAGACCCGTTTTATTTCATAATGATGTTTGGGGTCCTTCAAAAGTGACTATAATTTTTTTTTAAAAAAAATGATTTGTGACTTTTATTAACGATCATACATATCTTTATTGGGATTACTTAATGAGAAAAAAATTTGATATAAAATAGATTTTTAAAGAATTTTATAGAATTATTGAAACCCAATTTCAAATAAAAATCTATATTTTAATATTTGACAATAGAACAAAGTAGTTTAATAAAGGTTTGGAAACTTTTTTAAATGAAAAAGAAATTTTACACCAATCCACTTGTTTCGACACACTTGAACAAAATAACATTGCTAAATGTAAGGACAAGCACTTGGTAGAAGTAGCTAGAGCCATGATGTTTTATATGAATGTTTCAAAGTATCCATGAGGTGATACTATAGTGACAGCTTCATATTTAATTAACAGAATACCTATCAAATTTTTATAATATGCACCTCGTTGGATTACTTTAAAAAGGTATTCCCAGAATCTAGAATCAATTCTGATTTACCTTTGATAATATTTGGTTACACAATATATGTGCACATTTCAAAGAGGTTAAGGTCTAAATTAGATCCAAGAGCTGAAAAATATATTTTTATAGGGTATGCACCCAATAAAAAAGGTTACAAATGCTTTAATTCCCTTACAAAAATTTTTCTTTTGGTCACTATAGATATTTCTTTCATGGAAAATACACGATACCAAAAATTTGCTTTAGAGGGAAAAGATAATTGAACCAAATTTCTAGAAAATTGCTGAACCTTTACCTAACATACTTCTTAATACTTTTTTTTGGAAAAGAAACCTTGGAAGCTAGACATAAAAAAGTTGAATCTGACATTGGTTTGATACAAAAAGAAATACTATGAATGCAAAAAAATGAAAACAATCTTGAGCCTTTGGTTTATTCTCGGAAAGGTGTCCTTAGAGGTGGCAGAGACTAGTCTATTATCCTAGCACGTGGTTAACCAAAAGCACTAAGCAATGGTTATCTAAATGCCTCAGTTAATCTTTCCTCTATTCCTTCATCTTCCTTTCCTATTACTGACTTAAACTTACCATTACAATCAAATTCTAGGAAAGAGAACTCTATACCTGAACCTATTTTGAAACCAGCCCATATTATCTTTAAACAAAATCTTGATCTTGACCTTTTCATTGCTCTTTGAAAGGGAACCCAAACCTATACCAAACATCTTATTGCCAAATATATTTTTTTATCAAAATCTTTCTGACAATTATAAAGCATACACTATAAATATTTCAAAGTTTACTGTGTCTAAAAATATTCAAGAAGCACTTAGTGACCCGAATCAAAGGTTGGCTGTGTTTAAAGAGATTAATGCTTTGTAAAAAAAAAAAATAGTACTTGGGAGATTATAGAATTATCGAAGGGAAAAAAGGTTATGGGGTGCAAATGAGTGTTTATTATCAAGAGTAAGATAGATAGGAGTGTCAAGAGATACAAAGCCCTTTTTATAGTAAAAAGTTTTACTCAAACTTATGGGATAAACTACCAAGAGTCCTTTCTTTCGATAGTTAAAATAAACTCGATTAGGGTCTTGTTGTCTCTTGTTGTTAACTCCAATTGGCCTTTACACCAATTGAACATTAAAAATGTTTTCCTTAATGGAGACCTTAAGGAAGAGGTATACATTAGTCCCCCATTAAGCTTTGAAGAAAAGTGCAAAAATGAGAGAGTGTGTAGATTAAAGAAGTTTTTGTATGGACTTAAACAGTCACGGAGAGCTTATTTGGAGGGCTTTGGCAAGGTGATAATAAAACACTATAGGTATGTTTAAATTCAAGCTCATCATACAATATTTTACAGGCATTCGAACGATGATAAAATAACTATTTTGATAGTATACGTGGATGATATAGTGTTAATTGAGGATGATTGTGATGAGCTAGAAAAGTTAAAAAAGAAACTGGTTAAGGAGTTTGAGATTAAAGATTTCGGGGCATTGAAATACTTCATTGGGATAGAGTTTGCTAGGTCTAGAGAAGGCATTTTTGTAAATAAAAAAAAATATTATTGCTTGCTAAATGAGATAGGTATGCTAAGGTTTAAACCTGTTGAAACCTCTATAGAACTTAATGTGAAACTAAAACATGTAGAAGCTGAGTATGTGAAGCATAAGAAGTGTTATCAGACACTTGTTAGGAGATTAATTTATCTATCCCATAAATGCCTAGATATATCTTTCTTTGTTAGTATGGTTAACCAGTATATGCATGTCCTAGGACTGGCACACTTTGAAGCCATCTACAGAATTTTAAGGTATCTAAAGAGGACACTGGGATAGGACTTCAATTTAAACCATAAGTACACTTTCAAATTGAAGCTTACACAGATATAGATTGAGCTGGAAGAATAATAGACTGAAGATTCATTTATGGATACTGTTCATATATATATGGTAACTTGGTTACATGGAGAAGTAAGAAACAGAACATGATTGTTAGGAGTAGTGCTGAGGCTAAATTTAGAGCTGTAGCCTATAGTATTTGTGAGATCATATGGATTAGGAGGCTGTTGGAAGAGTTAAAGCCACATAATCATCCCCTGTGAAGTTGTACCATGACAATAAGGTAGCAATCTCAATAGCACACAATCCAGTCCTTCATGATTGCACAAAACATGTGGAGGTTGACAAGCATTTTATCGAGGAGAAGATAGATAATGAACTAATTCATATGAAGCACATTACTATTGGAGAACAAATGGCTAATGCCTTTACCAAGGGATTACAAAAAAAAGATGTTTGATGTTCTAGTTGGCAAGCTAGCTATGAAAGATATTTTTAAACCAGCTTGGGGGGAAGTGTTAGAAAATAAAAAAAAAATGTGTTGTAGTTGTATATTAGCTATAATATAGCTATTTAGGTACAAATCTATGTATTTTAGGAAAGTTTTATCTAGAAATTATTTTTTTTTAAATCAGTGATTTGGTTTCCTGATTTAATAGTTTTTTTTTTTTTATGTATAGTGTAAATCTCTATAAAAGAATAATCTCAATGACAGAATGATTCATTCCATGCAAACATAATTTTCAAGTAAATATGGTCATGAGGATTTAGTATGCACAAGCCACATCAGACATGTAATTGATATGAAGTGTAATGTTGTTCAATTCAACAAGTACTTAATACATTTTCCATTTAAGGAATATCCTTTCATTTAATTTAGTATTTGAGTTCAATCATATCTTACTTTTTATTAATACAATATTTTCTAAGTTTGTTTTTTTTCGATTTGTTGCAAGATAAGGGACATCATGGTTGCTTAGACAGCATCCTATGATCTTATAGAATCGGCCGAAAAGTTCTTTATTGAAATGACTAAAAAGAAAGGATGAGACATTGAGAAGGCAACCGAAAGCGAATATCCCTTAATAACTTATGATTATTTATAAATTCAAAGATAAAGTTATTATTTAATAATTTACGGACATAATAATAATTTAATATTTATTATTTGATATATATTTTACTATAAAGGTAAAATTAATCTTTTACCAATCAACTAGTCAACTAATAATTTTAGTGAAAAAATAATAAAATGAAAAGTTTTATAAAATTATACTAGTAAAATAATAGATAATAATATTTGTTGTAGGCAAATACTAAATTGTTGAACAAATGAAATGATAATAACTTTTATTTTATTTTTTTTTATTCTTGACGGCTATTTTGATCTGGGCTTTTTTTTTTTTTTTTTTTTATTTCCCCGAATTCAGTATATGCGTTGTATCAAGTTGTTTGCCTGGATATTTTGCTCCCAGAGGCTGACAGCGGCTTCCGAAGCATGAACAGGAGTGCTTTTTGTCTCAATCACCTTGCGGACGAGATTCAGTCCAAATTATAAACGTCTCAAGTTCGCTTCTGTTTATCGAAAATTCACGGCGCCCATTGACAACGTAAGTGTCGTGTCACGTGCGCATGATATTGATTAATTTTATTATTAATTATTAATTTATAATTTTTGATATCAATCAGTGGATGACACTTAACAGTCTATAAATCCTTAAGAAAATTTCAGGTCATCCCAATTAGAGTGGAATTGGTTTCAAAATGGGATTATTTAAATTTGGTAATTAAAAAAGAAAATCTTCGGGAAAGGAACCCACCACTAACGCGGGTCCCGTTAATATCCGTTCAATCTACGTGGCGAAATAACCCAGCCGAAACCCTAAAATTATGATGACGTGGCATGGGCATGATTGCTACGTAATCCAGTCATGTTTACGAAAATAGTAAATAATAACCTAATTTTGTTAAAAACATTGAAAATTAAATAAAAAAAATAACCTCCTCTCTTTCTTGTTCTCCCCTCTTTCTGTGTTTGTAGTTAAGGGTTTTGTGTGATTTGGTGAATGGTGAGGGACCAATTGTTACTACGAAATTTGAAGTTTTGGAGGCATCTCTACTTCAGTTTTATGAAGAGGTAAGTTCCCGCTTCGTCAATTTCTAGGGTTTCATATTTATCTTGATTTAGGGTTCCTATTTGTTTTTGACTTTTGTAGCTGATAAAGGTTTGAACTGTATTTGATTAGTCGTGTGTTTTGGGCTTTTTTTTTTGAAAATTATTTGTCTATGTTTTCCAGCCTTTTTTTTTGGAGATTTTGATTTTTTTTTCTTTTCCGTCGTTTGGTTGGTGGGAAAATTCAGGGCTTGGAAATTGGAATGGAAAGGAGATTTTTTTTTTTTTTTTGTTGGTTAGTATACAGATAGAGATAGTCAGTTTTCATTAGGCTCAAGCGGTTTGATTAATTAAGTGTTTTCTGGGGAGATATCCATGAGATAAGCAAATTTGAAATTTGTCTAAAAGATGAAAAGTTTCGCATAGCTTTGGCACAGAGTGGGATTTGGTTAACTTCAGTTCTGCTCCGTGGAATGTAAAGTGTTCCAACTCATGTTTTCTTTTCCTTTCCTTGTTTCTCTTTTGATAAATTCTAGTTCATAGTATTAGAAATCATTAGCTTTGTTCTTTCTCTTTTCCATTGATTTAGTAAAGTTTCTCATATTCAGTTTGACTTTGGTAGATCATGGCAGGGGACAAGATTATAGCAATTTGTCAGTTGGGTGGTGAATTTGAGACTGACAAGGATGGTTCATTGTCATATAAGGGTGGCGACGCACATGCCATTGATGTTGATGAGCAAATGAAGTTCAATGATTTTAAGACAGAAGTGGCTGAGATGTTTAACTGTAGTTTTAATGCGATTTCGCTCAAGTACTTCCTCCCAGGTAACAAGAAGACTCTCATAACAATCTCCAATGATAAGGACTTGCAGCGGATGATTAAATTTAATGGGGATTCAGTCACTACCGATGTATTTGTCATACTGGAAGAAATTATAGAGCCTGAAATCTCGATCATACCTGCCAGTAGGTAGTTTCTCTATGTCTAAGCTGACATTTTGAATCATGCTTCGATCAATTGCTATAAGTTTGGTAATCCTTGATTTTGCAGATCGAGTAGAACAACTCTGTCAGATTCAGTGCCTCCGGTTGATGTTGTGGAAGACATGGTGGATGGTAACATCATCCCACTTGGTGCACCTCTGGATGACGTGGTTGATACCAACCATATTGATATGAACATTGATGACACACAGATCGATCTCCCAGATGAAATATCGCCCATTCTTCCCCTTGCCGGTTCCAATGATGAGAAGCATGTTAAGACTGCTCAGCAGTGGCAGAATACTATCACAGGTGTAGGCCAACGCTTCAGCAGTGTTCATGAGTTCCGTGAACTGCTACGCAAATATGCCATTGCACATCAATTTGCTTTCAAGTATAAAAAGAATGATAGTCATCGTGTCACTGTTAAATGCAAAGCAGAAGGTTGTCCTTGGAGAATTCATGCATCGAGACTGTCAACTACTCAACTAATTTGTATCAAGAAGATGAATCCTACACATACGTGTGAAGGGGCTGTTGTGACTAATGGGAATCAGGCAACTAGGAGTTGGGTAGCTAGTATTATTAAGGAGAAGCTGAAGGTCTTCCCTAACTACAAGCCCAAAGATATTGTCAATGATATCAAACAGGAATATGGGATCCAACTAAACTACTTTCAGGCCTGGCGTGGGAAAGAGATAGCGAAGGAGCAGCTTCAAGGCTCTTACAAAGAGGCATATAATCAGCTACCCATTTTCTGTGAGAGGATAATGGGGACCAATCCTGGTAGTCTTGCAACTTTCACCACTAAGGAGGACTCAAGTTTCCATCGTCTCTTTGTCTCATTCCATGCATCGTTGTATGGCTTTATTCAAGGTTGCCGGCCTCTCCTTTTCCTGGATAGTGTACCTTTAAAGTCAAAATATCAAGGTACTTTGTTGGCTGCAACAGCTGCTGATGGGGATGATGGAGTGTTTCCTGTAGCTTTTGCTGTAGTAGATGCAGAAACTAATGATGACTGGCATTGGTTTTTGTTGCAATTGAAGTCTGCATTATCAACAGCAACTTGTCCCATAACATTTGTGGCAGACAAACAGAAAGGTCTGAGAGAGTCTATAGCTGAGATATTTAAGGGTTCATTCCATGGTTATTGCCTACGATACTTGACCGAACAACTTGTAAAAGATTTGAAGGGGCAGTTTTCTCATGAAGTGAAGCGGCTCATGATTGAGGATTTTTATGCTGCTGCATATGCCCCAAAACCTGAAGAATTCCAAAGGAGTATTGAAAGCATCAAAAGTATTTCTTTGGAAGCGTACAATTGGATCCTACAGAGTGAGTACCAGAACTGGGCAAATGCATTCTTTCAGGGTGCAAGATACAACCATATGACGTCAAATTTTGGAGAGCTGTTCTACAGCTGGGCATCAGAGGCGAATGAATTGCCAATAACACAGATGGTTGATGTGATACGGGGTAAGATTATGGAGTTAATTTATACAAGGCGAACAGATTCCAACCAGTGGCTGACAAGATTAACACCGTCCATGGAAGAAAAGCTAGAAAAGGAGAGCTTGAAGGTCCGTTCCCTGCAAGTGCTATTATCAGCTGGGAGAACATTTGAGGTTCGTGGTGACTCTATCGAAGTGGTTGATATTGATCACTGGGATTGTAGTTGCAAAGGGTGGCAACTTAGTGGTTTACCATGCTGCCATGCTATTGCTGTCCTTAGTTGTATTGGGTGTAGCCCGTATGATTATTGTTCTAGATACTTTATGATTGAGAGCTACAGATCAACATATTCAGAGTCAATAAATCCTATTCCAGATTTTGATAGGCCTGTGATGAAAGATTCTTCTCAGCTTGCAGTTACCGTAACCCCTCCTCCCACTCGCCGTCCACCTGGCCGACCTACTACCAAGAAAATTGGTACCCAAGATGTGATGAAGCGTCAACTCCAGTGCAGCAAATGCAAGGGTCTGGGACACAATAAGTCCACTTGCAAAGAGACCTTATAGAGTGTCAGACGCTGAATATTTATGTAAGATTCGTGCTCACACCTCTAGTTTACATTAGTTTACGTTAGCATGTAAAGTAATCACTAGTTATATAGATGAATCTGTCATAACGTGTGTATGGGAGGAACTCATGTAGTAGCTTCCTGATGCATCTCTTGCATCTAATCTCCAATACTTTCAATTGACTTGTCAATTTGTTGAGATGAACCAAACTGTGAGTGTATGCCTTCCTAGTTAGTGATTTTTCTATAACCTGCATGATTGGATAGGTGAAAAGCCTGAAATGATAAAATTTCACAGCTGAAAAAATTTTAAGGGACACAATTAGATGCAGCAATACTGCTTTCTTTTCCTGTTTATGCATTGGCTTTCAAATTTTGTTGCTGTTATTTTTCGGCTAACTGATTTTTGTATAATAGGGGAAATATTTGTGCATCAAGGGGGCCACCAGGGTCACGGCAATATGTACAATCTAACAACTGTTTTGAAGGAGCTGCAAGACTTGTGAAAACGTGTACTTGTACTGTCAAAATTCAGAATAACAGTAAGTAGTTGTTCGGATACGGTTAGTGGCAGGCTAGTTCTTTCATCTGTTATTCTTTTTTGAATCCACATATTTAATTCTGCTTTTCTGGTTTTGGTTAACAAAATGTGAAAGCGTGTCTTAGCAGTTTCTTGAACAGTTTTTTATTTTTTTTCTTTTTTAAAATTATTTTGGCTTCTCAATAAGCTGATAAATTTTTGGGAGTAAATGTTGAGATGGTGCGCCACGTAAGTTTTGCTCCTCGACCAATGTCAGATAGATTTGAACAGCTAATAAAGTTTACAGACGCGGCGCAAAGCGCATCATGTCGTTTGGGCGGCGCGTCCATTCGGTAACATTTTGCCACTCACACCTGAAATTTATCAATCGTAATAGTGCAAGAATTTGTTGAACGGATTCATTAAAGATTCAAGATTAATGTCAATGAAAAAGAAAGGTAGAATTTTCTATTTTATTTGCAAAATAGAAAAAGAAAACTTTGTGATTTTTACAATTTTATTTTTCAAAAGAAAATTCTGATATAGAAGATTGATAGAGGGACTCTTCTATCCAAACAAATGAATCACAAAAAGTCAAAGCATATTTAGCTAATGCATCAATCGTCTAATTACAAGTTCGTGAAATATGATGAATCTAAAAAATATGCTGAAGTTAAAGCGAATATTAAACGTAAAAACATGTCAAAACAACTCAATATATAAGTGTTTGTACGGACTAAGACAAATAAAAAAATTACACGGTAAATCTGATTAGACCATTAATGCTTAACTCAAAAAATTAAATATGAAACACTATCATTTTATCAGTTGTCGTCTAACTTTTTCTGACATATCACTTCACTATTAAAATTTTTCACCTAATGTTTTTATTTTTATCATTTTATCACTAAACTGCTAACATCGTTAAAAAATTTACTAAAGTCAAAATTGTATTTTAAGAATTTTAGAACATTAAACAAAATTATCATAACATTTACATTTTTATCAATTGCTTTTATTAGACAAAAAGGCTTTATCTCTTGCTTTCAGAGGCTTAAATTGTACTTACCTTCCACATTTGTCCTAAAAGTTCATGCACCATTTTGGGGCAAAACCAATGGATAATTGCCTTGCCCTGCGAGGCTACAGCACGCCTCATTCGCTTACTTCTTCGTAAATAGTGACAACGGAATTAAATACTTAAAACGACATCGTTGAATTAAAACTCTCCCCTTTCCACTTGTGAAAAAGTCATCAATCGCCCAGCTTTCCCCGGACCCAAAATTGTCAAACAAAAGCCCTAAAACCCAACCCCCCCACAAAAAAAAAAAAAAAAAAAATGAACCATCACCCACCGCCAACCGCTCCTCGTCCTCTTCTTCCGCCGCCGCCGCCGCCGCCGACAACAACAACCGGAGACTGCGGAAACTGCGGGGCCCACGTAGCCACATTCCTCTTCAACGTCCGCTTACGTGGCATCTACCGGAGGCTCTGCACGAAGTGCGTCCTCAAGCTCCACCCATCGTCGTTCTGCCCAGTCTGCTTCGCCTTCTACGAGTCCAACCCTCCTCACCCTTCCAAGCGCCAAGCCTGCTCCCAGTGCTCTTCCTTCACCCACTCTCACTGCGCCACGTCACCACCCTCCCCCTATCTCTGCCACCTCTGCTCCCCCTCCTCCTCCTCCTCCTCCAAAACCCTAATGAACGACATGTCGTCCTCGTCCCTCAAGAGGATCGACGACAAGTCCGCCGCGATGGTTCTCTGCGCCGCGAAGATTGCGTCGTCGTCGATGGCGAAAGCCGTGACCGTGGCCAGGAACGAGGCGGAGAAGAAGGTCAGAGACGCTGCCTGGGCTAGGAAGAAAGCTCGTGAGGCCTTGGAACGCGTTGCCATTTTGATTACTGAAAATAGTAATCAAAATAATAACAATAATGATAATAATGACAACAAAGACGGCGGCTCTGTTGTTCAGGCTTCTGGGTCTGAGAGTTTCTTCAATGCTGTTGCCAAGAAAGAAAGTTTATCTCAGGATTTCATTAACACTTCCCAGACTCCTAATAAAAAAGTATAATTTTTTTTTGTTTTTCTTTTCAAAATTTTTGGTATAGATAGATGCTAGGTTGAATTAGAATTCTTGTCTTTTTTTTTCTTTTTTTCCCCCTCCTCAGTGTTTTCTGTTGTGAATTTGTTGTAGGATATGTTTGTGAATGAGGTGAAAACAGAGTGGAATGGAATCAGTTAGTTGTAAAGTATAAGTGGGTGAGTGAATGGTGGTTCCTAGGCATCAGTTGTGGTGTTTATCAACTGTGCATTCAAAATTAAGTAGAAGTGCCACAAGGTATACACAAATACGCTGAAGTGAAGATTCGGACCCTATATAAATGTACATTTTATTGTTCTGTAGATTGTGAGAAGAAGAGATAATTTATATAATTCAGTTCTCTCTAGTTGAGTTGAGTTCAGTGCTATGAGGCCAATTGTACTTTGGTTATGCTCATTTTGTTCGGCACAACTACAGATATAACAGTTAATTTCTTTTTCCATTGTCCTTTTTTCCCTTCAATTGCAAGAATGATTGTAGATTTTTTTTTTTTAAATTGTGAGGATGAATGTGGATATCGGGTTGCCGTGAACAAAATACGGCATGTCTTGTTTTCAGTTGTCAAGAAAAAAGTTCATCACTATATAATTAGTGTTTGCTTTCATCTTCAGTTACTTGTAGCATTGCTGTTATATGCATGCCTGAAACTCATGGTCGATGGAACTAATTTGAGTCAATGGTGCTGAATGATCCTACTTGCATTCTGATGTATGATGTCCATGCCTCGTATTAAGTTTGTTGTCTAGGTTCGTCTACCTTTCCAAGTTCATGGCTCATACTTTAATACTTGGATGTCAAGGTTGAGATTTGGGTGCTGTATCTTGCATTGTCAAGTTTTGTCCTTTTGGTGTCATAAGGGGAACTTTGAGTTCATTTGATTGCTTCTTCAAGTCTTCCATGAAGTCTATTCACTCTGTGTTTCAGGAGTAAAGTTCGTTGATTTATGTCAGTAACCTTCAGATGAAGCTATTTGAAATCATACGGCAGTTTTGAACATTTTCTTAATAAATTGTTTATAATTCTGGCTTTTGTTGCTTTGGACTTTTTATTTTCTGTACAGATTTCCTCCACTAATTTCTTTTCAGAGAAATAATCCAGTACCACGATATTCTATTACATCGGATGCAGAAATGTATCCTGTTTCTCTCTGTTTTTTGTGGTCTAAACATCTCAGATCCTTCCCCCTTGTGGAAGAACTTTGTACACAGATCAATTTTCTCATAAGTAACAGCATTTCGTTGACGTAATTGGCCAAATTGTTTATATGGTTTGTGGGCTATTATTGTAGAAAGATTGTTTTTACCAAACTAATTGAAGAGTTGGTTCCATGTGATAGTGATTGAGTGTTTAATAGAAGTTCTAATATTGAAATAACTAAACAACGATTGATTGATAGTACTGCTTGCTTACTTTTTCAACAATGCTATTAGACAAACACCACTTTGTTTATCAACTATTCAACTTCATCTGCACAATTTTCAACCAAGTTGATATTTCTGGTAGGTTTGAGTAGATTAAAATGTAACTTGTCATACATTTTTGTGATTAGAGGCCTCCATACTGACAAGGGCTGCAGCTCCCAAGCATTTGATCATCAAGGCTGCTTCACACTTCTTGTCCATGTTTGCAGCAGAGCTCTCTCCTTTTGTCACTTTCCAGGGAAAAGGTAAAAGTTGATGGCAGCTGGATATGCAGGCAATCTTCCCATCCGAAACAAAACAAAATTTCAGCTACCATCTTGCCAGTGAGTAGATAAACTATGGTCAGGAGATGGGTGAAAATTCACAGTGCTAGTGTTCCTTTAGACCTTTGATTCTTCGATGCTTATGCTATTTTTCCAACGATAAAGTGCACAATATTGAAGAATGCTGCTCCCCCCTGTACAGATTTAAAATGATGCATGCTTCAGAACTGTACGTTGGCAGCAACCCCTAAACCCAACTCACTCCGGAGGCTGGTGAAAAATCTCCAGATTCAGAAGAAATTCCCAAGAAGCCTGCAGCAATAAACTTGATCTATGGGTGTATTTTTTACTTCGATTCGAATATGGAATACCTAGAAGCAGGAGATGAAGCATAGTTTCAAGACTCGAGGAACCCGAAGAATAACTTTCCCAAGCACCATCGGATCAATATTGGATACATTTACTAGAAATTTATTGCATATAATTCAATAAGTACACAGAAATGGTAAAATAACACATTTGGTTGGAGGCTACAAATTGTCCTTCAGCATAAGATCAAACGTAGGAAACACAAATTTTCACGGAGAAAGCTTCTCAAAAGAATGACCTGCTAAATTTTCTTGAACAAGCCAAATGAAAATGACAGCTTAAAAAAAAGCCATGCATGAATGCCGCAAATGTACAAACTAAGAAAATAAACATCCTCTACTCACTAGAGCGAAACAAAAGCAGAGCTTTAATAGAACCTACAGGACAACAACCCAGGAGCATCACAATGGAGTGTGGGCAAAAGGTCAGAAGGAGAGTCACTCCAGAAACAAACCAGCAACTTGCGCACCCAAATTGGCAAGTTCTTCCGCAACACAATTCCCTTCTCGAAAAGCATTGTAAGTCTAATCACCATCACATCTAGATGAGATGCACAATTCTGTAATCCAATCCTCCTGTTTTTAAGGTGAAGAACAGAAAGCATTGAATCGAATTCTATAATCCAATGAAATTGTTGAGGGCATATCATCATAGAAAAATAAAAATGATGCTAGAAAAGAAAACGTTGAAATGCAAATCCGAAAAAGATTGAAACAAAATAACTCGACAAAGAAGTGAAATGAAAATCAATTACCTGGATTTCATTCTTCAAATTTACAACTCCTCCAAGTACTGGAAGGCCTATTATATTAGTAGGTCTTCGAGTAAGATGATGAGCCCTCCAACAGCTAGAAAAAGAAAAAGGACAAAAAAAATCTCATTGATTATTTACATTAGTTACAATTACAACTACTTTTGTGCCCATTTTCTGATTACACACACACGTGCGCACGTACCATTACTTTATGTAATTGTTGTATGGTTGTGTTAAGGTCAACATCCCAACATGGAGCCCCTGTCTCTCTGTACCTGACCTCTGCTCTCGGGGGTGTGCTTAATTCTACTGTAGTGAAAATATTCATCCTGGGGCAACCAACCACAAATAGATCTTCTAAAGATGGAAAGTTGAAGATGTAATTGCCAGAGCAGAAGCTAGTGAGACTATCTAAATCAACCAGGGATTACCTCTTCAATTTGTTGAAAACAATCTCTTCTTTTGCTAATTGGTTTCCCTCATCACTTTTTACAACTTGTGTCATTAATCTGCATCCAAATACCTGCATCTGAACAAGTGCCACCAGACTTTTTGCTGCAGAGGATGTTACTAAATTTATCAACTTCTTGCAACCTGAAACTTCGAGAATTTTTAGATTCCGAAAAGATACCGACGACGATGGCAACAGAATTAACAGATTGTTACAGCCGCTTACAAGTAAATCATCAACAAACATACTGAAAAATAGAGTCCATTTGGGAGTCTTGTTTCCACAGTTGATTTAGATTATTTAGTCTGAACAGCCATAAATATTTGATCCGCGCAAGCTTCCCCGCATGTTTATCCAAGTGTTCATCATTCATGAGGATCTTTTTGTAGGAACATCCATCCAATCTGAGCTTTTCTAGATTATGGAATCTCTCAAGTAACTAAGTGGAAAACCAGCAGCTGAGACATCATCTTCGAGTTGAAGAACTTTAAGACTACCAAAGAGGTGTTGTGGGAAATCGCCCTGCCAAATCATTCTGATGTCTTTCCCATCTGGTCCCAATTGCTCCAAGTTGGAGAAGATCTGATCATCATATGAATCACATAATTTAAACTAATTAAGTTAAACTGATGTTTCCTCAAACAATAGGTTTTATTTCCTTTTCTAGGAGAAAAAATAAAGTCTTTTATCTTTTTGACGTTATGAAATGCATGCACATTGTAGTTCAATAAATCCTCAACCTATGAAAAAACTTTCACATGCATTGTACAGAAAATTTTGATTTAATATTAAAAATATATAAATAGTTTCATACCTTTTCGACCAAGAAAAGGGGCTGTCGTGCAGGGATATCAAGTTTGTTCTCCTCACTACTTTTGCAAAATCTAAATAATTCTGAATCAAATACAGTTACTTGGTCACAAGCTGACACATCCAATAATTTTAATGCCAGCCATTCTGAACTCCAGGATATGAGCATTTAAGTTCAGGTAGGCCTATGAGTCTCAGAGTGGCCACCTGTGGAAAGACAAAATTAGGGGTAACTTGATCATCTACTTCTTCCTTAGAAATGATCTCCTGCAAACCCTTGAAGCAGCCAATCTCCAGGTGCTGGGGATGCTCAAAACGTATGAGCATAGAAGCTGAAAATATGTATTTTAATTTGGGACAGTCCCACACATTTAATCGCATTAGGTTTTGAAAGCAAGGAGACACGGCAACTGAAAGTTGATTGTGCCAAATCTTTTCAGTATTAATTTCACACAGCTCCAAAGCCTCCAAATTGGACAACACTACCTGAAAGATATATAAGGTTCTTTCATATTAATTATTAGATCCATTATCATGTATATATGAGGAAGCATCTAACATTATCAATTTTCCACATATAATTAATTGCGAAAGCAAGTCAAAATCTATTTGAAGTGACAACTGATAAGAGCGTGTGAATATGTCGCATTAATCTTTTTTCTTTACTTAATTAATGAATATGCATACTATATAAAGTACAATTATGCAGAAAAATAAACTGTTAAACTTCTGTGTACCTTGTCATTGAAAAGTGGTGAAGAAGTATCGAGCTTGTCTTCCAAACCTCTGAATTTGTTGGAGCATGTCTCATGCATCCCTTGTGCTTGTCTATTCTTTTTCACTTCACAGCAAAAGCTTGTAAGTTCAGGAAGACTTCCCAGGCACAAAGTACTTAATTTACCAAACTCTGTCTGTTGATGATCGATGGCATCATATTCTCCACCAATAATAAATATTTCTTGAATATTCCTGCAATTAATAACCGCAATCCTTTCCAGTCTTGGAAGGCATTTTGCTGCAGACTGCAAGAAGATATTGTTCAACTTGTCACAATGTTCCACTCTTATAGTTTTTAATTCATTAAAAGATTGTATGCTGAGTCGATCCTGACGTATCCTCTCCAACTTAATTGAATTGTAGAGATTAAGTGACTCCAAAACTGGAAAGGCATCATCCAGAGATACATTGAGTCAATGATACACATGAAGTCACGATTATTTTGCACATTCAAATGCTTCAACTGCGAAAAACCCTCCGTGTTCAAATCAAAAAGAACATTCTTTACACCTTGCAACTTGTCCAAACACAAGTATTCAACATTCTTGATGCCCTGCAATTTCTTTACATACCGAGAAATTAGTAACCATTTGAAAGACACTAAATTGTAGAGTTTGATAACCTTAAGTACCTTAATTGGACACTTTATGGGAAAAAGAAAAAATGACCAAGTTATTGAATGATTGTTGCTTCATACATTGTCTTTTCGGTTGAATGAAATGGTATAATGTTGTGTAACATAAAAGTTATAAAGATACCAGATCAAATATTCTTTCATTATCATCATCTAATCTTTATACTTTTTCTGTTTGAAACCATTAGTAATTGCGAAGGATTGCTCTCTTGAAGTTCCTAATACTCTTATGCCTCTGTTACCCCTAGCACTTGACATCTCAATGATTTTTTGACCTAGCTTCTATGTGTCAAACAAATTTAAATGTAAGATATTCAGTTATCTTAATTCCTAATTCTTATTAAGAGCTGAGCTTTATCCTCTCCCTTGGTTTGTGCATATGAATAGTCTACAGAATAGCTTTAAACTTTAGGCTTTAATATCAATTTGTAACGATTAAAAATATGTGAAATATTTAACACTTTCAGTGTAGATATAAATTTCAAAATAAGTATTTTATAAATATAGAACATAAAGGTTTATTACATAAAAAAATATTATTACAAAAGATAGCAATCCCTTAGTAACATGTCACAAAACTAACTCCATAAACTAACTTATAGTATTTACGCTTAGATAGAAATACAGTTAAGCCGTTGTGTAATTCAAGATTTGTTATCTCCATATGCACTTTTCCTTAGTTGGGACTTAGTGTTAGTTGGCCCTACTCCTCAATTCCTGTAATGTAAGAATTACATGAGCTAATGCTCAGTAATTTAATACTTGATGCATGTATTGCGTCCTATGCACATGAATGACTAAATGAACTAAGTGTTAAATTCTTTAAATGAAACTTAGAAATGTAAAGAACTGTGTTAAGGCTCTAGGTTTATTGTACTACAAGACTAGCACTAAACAGTATTAATTAGATCTATTCGATGTTACGTATTGCCATCTCTAACGAATCTCTTTTCTTAACTTAGAGGGCTTGCTCTCTTTGTGAACCTTTGCCACCTAGTATTACAACAACTCTTTCATCAAAATTCATTAAAACATCTTATTTATGCAATCATCCATAAAATACACATGTCCAATGCAACTTGTATCATAGTATGTAAATTTTTAGATAGATAATAAAGGTAAAATACAAAACTATTTTAAGATAACAACATTTAACATAGGTGTTGTGCAAATTTTATTGAACTCGCAAGTGTATGAATCTATTGTAGAATAGATTAACGGTGACGAGTGTCGATCCCACAAGGAGGTTGATTTTAATTATGTACAAAATTAATTTTCTTTAATGGGTAAATAAATTTGTGGTGAAATTGATGTAAATTATGTTTGAATTTAAATTACAATGGTAGGAATTAAATTAAACTAGAATCTAATGAAATGACGTGCTTGGATATCCGGATCTATATCAACATGTTCCATGTAATAAATATTCCATATTAATGCCAATTAAATCATAAGAGGGATTCCATACCTTATGAATCACGCTCAAATAAATATGGTGCCAATGACTTATCATGCCAAATAATAATAACCTTGTATTAGGGTACCGGTTTAACCAGGGCGGTATCTAGACAAGACTATTATTGTTTATCGACGAAAAGTCAAAACAACCACAAATATTAGAGGGAAAGAGAAAGTAAATTTATCAAATTAAGCGCAGAGGACATGTTGAGACTTCACCTTCAACCCAAGCTTAAAAGAAAATTAGCTACTCATTTTTTAAGTAGGGGCAAAATAGAAATTTATTAAAATACATAGAAAATACAAGAAGGAGAAGAAATTATAAAAATCTAAGTTTAGAAATGAATTCCTGGATCTCAAATTAGGGGGGGACAGCCCCTTTTTTATAAATACATTGAGTGAATCGTGACCATCAGATTAAAAACAGTTTGGACGCTTAGGATTGCGCCACATCATCAATCAACAGCCAACAGTCAACATTTGAACAGTAACACGGTTTTGACCGCAGTTTGTACAGTAACACTATTTGCATAGTAACGCGGTTTGAATAGTAAATAATCTCATGTATGTGCATGTATCGTACACACGATTTTTACTCCACTGAGATGCTGTCACGTGATCGGTAGTTGCCACATCATCGGTCAATGCCATGTTATCAGTCTGTATATATAAGCAGTGTCATGAACAATACTGTATATGTGAACAGTGACATTTTTCTTTTTATACTCCTTCTAAAATTTTCGACCGCCTTAAGTTCAAATATGAAGTTCGTTTTACTATCTGATCACTCGTTCATTGTGAAACGATCGTGATGCCCCTAAAATACATAAAATACATAATTATAATAAAATACACATAATTAAACAATAAAATACTTAAATAAATAAAAGTAGTAATGTTAGTGAGACTTGAAGTGTAAAATGACGATTTTCTCCTTTATAAATATACATTTTCTAACACTCAACATACTCCCCAACCAGCTTATTGTTAGTCCCTAGCAAATAAAGTGAAGATAAAATTCAAAATCTTTTTTTTTTTTTATAAAACACAAGTGTTTATTCAATCATATTAATGATAGCAATCAAATAAAGTACAAGCATTATCTCTAGTCTAAAGGAATATCACACCCACATCAACCATCCATATGGATCATTCTAGCAGACTTTGTTGTAACAATAGTAATCAGGCCACTTTCAATAATGACATATCAAACCCCAAAATCTCACCGGTTGTAGTGACACTCTCCCAAAGAAATTAATCCCAATAAAAATTGTCACTATAATGAATGGTAAATTGAGAAAAAATAATAAAGAAATATCATACACTCTCATCAAGATGAAAAAAAAAATATGCCTATAGCTTAGAAATAATACGATCTCAAATAAAGTATTAATCAACCTAATGTATTCATTTTTTTCTTTTTTTTCTTTTATGTATATGCATCACTATATCTTAATTGCCCATATAACTAGTTTTTATTTCAGACTATAGTTCCCTAAAATCAAGAAGGACTTTTATTAGGACGTAACGTAGGCTAGGGACATGGCTAACAAAAAAAGGAAAATAAGGAAACAAAATATATATATTTGAGAAAAAGTTCAAGAATTTTCAAAAATTACAAGATGCATTTTGCTTATTTATTGCTATTGTATATCTTTTCTCTTTTTTCTTCTTTTTTTTTTCTTTTTTTTTGAATTTTTTTTATATATAGCACAACTTCGCTGAACAAAATAATTATTTATCCTTTTTCTCAAACATGAATAGGTGGATGGAACTTGTATGATATCAGGTAATACTCCAAATTGAAGTGAGTCAGGACGATAAGTTAATAAAGAAAAGATTTTTTTTTTAACTAAAAGGCTTAAAAGAACTAACTATGGATATTACATAATAGGGATGGCTAGAAAGGCTCAAACGGGTCAAAAATAACCTTCCATCGTCTTTGAAGATTCTAAATAATCTTCTATATCTACTAATTAGGTGGGCATTTAGATGTAGTAACACGCATATTTTTTTACTTTTTTTTTAAAGTAGTTGACTCAAAGAAAATCTAGAGATCATGTATGAAATAATAAACTGCTAAGCTACATGAAAAATGGGCAAAAAGGGTTACTCTCCAAGAAAAATTAATAGGTTTAAAAACTTATTTGGAATTTATTATGACATGTGCATTTCTTGAAGCAACTTATATTTTTGTCTTAGACATTAACATGTAGAGTAGCAAATTTGGTGTAACAAAACTCAAGACCAAAGATAATACAAATACTAAAATTTGAAAGTCATCATGTAAAAAAAAAAAAATCACAAAATATATATATTTAAATTTTTTTTAAGAAAAAGAAAACTAAAAAGATGCATTTCTAGAATTATGACATTCCATATTCAGCTATCTTCAATTCAAAATTTTGAAAGTGTATATTTATAAAGGAGAAATTAGAAAAAGAAAGTTAGAAAAATCATGCTTAAAATGAAACAAAAACAAAAAGAAAAAATGACTGAAAAGTAATTTTTTTTAACTTTCAAACTAAGAAGATGCGTTTCTAGAGTCACTACACTCTATATTCAGCCATCTTCGATATAAAAAGTTAACTACAGTTAGTTCCTACAACAAAAATTAGTAAAAACTTAACAAAGATTAAAACATTGCACAATTATCAACTATTTTCTCCTCCTAATCAGAACAAAACTTTGTCCTCAATGTTTTAAAAGAAAAAAGTAGAGATTAGAAGATATCACCTGGGTGTTGTAACACAGAAGAAAATATTTACAAACGGAGAGTTAAATCTAATTTGCACTTCTTACTGGGGCTACTGTCACCATCATTAGTGGGCCACCCCAAAATTAATGTCTTAGTATGTGGCTCTGGTCTATAAGCTTGTAACAGATCAAGTAGCTCATTAGCAGTGTGAGCACAAATAAAGATTTGTTTCACTGTGGAAGGAATGAAATAGTTTTTTATTGCACGGTTAAGAAATGCGAGAAAATTATTATAAAAGTTATTGACATTTAACAAACCAATGGGTTTCTGATGAATGTTCAAATGGGACCAAGGCGCTAATGTCATTAGTGTCTCTAGAGTTGTAAGATCTCTGGTAAAAAAATAAAGGCATCAGCATGATTCAGCATTTCAGTTATTCTTTCTTGCATACTTGAAACGACTAACTTTTCTCCAGTTGGTGAGTCAGACAAACAGCTAAAAGGTTTCAGGATTGTTGGGATGATGCCTAACACTTGGCTCTCTCTAGTATAAGCGACTTCTGAAACTAGTTTTGATAACCCTCGATCACCTCCTCCATAAACCAAGTGTAGTTTCCTAGCTGCTATACTTTGACCAAGATCTATGATTGCCTCAAAAAATTCTTTATATTTGCCATAGTTAAATCCAGAGAGTATACAAATGTTCTTGATTTGGTTGTTGGGAGTAACTGTCATTGGATACTTCTAAAAAATAATTTATGAGTGCCTTAACAAAAAAGTCATATTTAAGGATCTTAGATAATGGTTCACAGCTGTAGATGATGTTGCATGTCTATATCAAATAACTTGTGAAGCACATGACTCGAGAGTCAAAAAGAAAATTGTGAAATGACAAAGCAAATAATTATAGCATAAAATTAGTAAAGATAAAAATGTAAGTGATCAAACAACAGTGAAATAAAGCAACATTAAAATAAAAGGATATTTACAAATAGTTGCAACTGTGGCTTCCATCTTCCTCTGGTTTTACATTCAGAAACGGCTTCCCATCCAGTTTTTTTACAAACTGGCAAACGGGGTCTTTTATAGTCAGATTCTCGAGACTATAGTTTGCACATTCTTTCTGGAATAATGGCCGTAACTGGAGTATTACATTTTGGATGTATCCACTGAATCCAATGAATCTTTATTCAAGCCCCCTAATGAATTGAATCTTATCTTCTCTGGTATCAGACACAATTCCTAAAGAACATAATTTTTTATTGCATATCATTCTGGCACATTTATCAACAAATTTAGGAGGTAACTCACCTGCTAAGTGAACTTTTACCTTGATTAACTAATGGATGTCAGAAGGGATGTTATTCTTCGTAAGCAACCACATACGTTTGGACCGGGCTTTATAAATTATAAGAAGGGCATTCTGAGGAAGCGAAGGGAATCGTTTGTGAAGCTTTTCTAAAATCTCGTCTTTGTCCATACCTTCGTCTCAAAATATCAGTTATTGTAGGAAAACTGAAGTAACACACTTGATTGTCACGGAGTACCGTTATTCGCCACTTGACTGGAGTTACAAACTTAAACACACAAATCAAACTAAAACATAAACAGGAAAATAAATTAAAACACATAAAACAAACTAAAATCGTCCTCTTATTGAGTTTACCTCAAGCTCTAATTGGGTGTTGTAGACACCTCTCTCAATTTTTTTAAGATCTCTTTCTAAATCCTCAACATGGGCTATTAACTCTGGTGGTTGTAGCTACCAGATATGATGTGTTTTGCAAAATCATATCTGACTTCTGAAATGAGATTGTATGCATCGAAACTGTCTGCAGAAACGTGCCATTGAGAATTGAACAAAAATACTTTCTGACCTGGTGTGAAAGATTTTCTAATGCTCTACTTGTCAGAGAGGATTTTCATTCATTTTCTGTGGTCTTTAATATTTTTGTCATTACGAATTTCCTCTGATTTTACCAGTTGTATCCTCTTTTTTGAATAAAAAATGGGGTCAATGATGTCTGTATTCTTTTATTTGTCATCATGAGACGATGAGATGATTTTTGACAATATTTTTTTTCTCCTAAGAATGTAGAATTCAGAGGGTCAAGTGAAGGTTTGAGCTCAATCTTTGGTGGTGATTCTGATGATGAGATGAGATTTTCTTTTAATGATGCCAATTACTATATCCTTGTCTTCCATTTATCAATGTCCATGCATGGCGATGAATCTAATAAGGCATTAACCTCATCAATCGATCTGTCAATATTAAAATTCAAAGCAAAGTGAGTTAAACATGTCAGTAAAGGGTCATCACTAAGGTTTAAAGGAAATATATGATCAACCAATTCATCAATTAAATCCACATCTACAATTTCATCATCTGTACTATGAGGTTGTTTGGCAGTGTTGAAAATATTTAGTTTTATAATCATATTGCCAAATGACAACTGTATATTTCCAGTCCTGCATTGAATGTGAGTATTGACAGTTGCCAAAAATAGACGACCCAGAATAATAAGAATGTGCTTATTTGAATCCTACATTGGTTGAGTGTCAGTTACGATGAAATTAACAGGAAAATAAAACTTGTCTACCTGGATAAGCACGTCCTCCACAATACCACGAGGTATTTTTATGGACCGATCTGCAAGTTGTAACACCATTGGAGTTAGATGTAATTCCCAGTTCAAGTTTCACAAATACAGAGGAAGGCAACAAATTTACACTAGCTCCTAAATCCAACAAAGCATTCTCAATTTTGTGGTTCCTTATACTACATGAGATAGTAAGAGAGCTTGAATCTTTGCATTTTAGAAGCATTTTATGTTGGAGTATAGAACTAAGATTTTCTGTTAAAAAGGTCTTTTTCTGAACATGAATATTTCTGTTTTTAGTACAAAGGTCTTTAAGAAACTTGGCATATAATGACACTTGTTTTATACCTTCAAGTAAAGGGATGTTAACACTTAGCTGTTTGAAGATTTCAAAAATCTCACCTGTGGATTTTCCTTTCTTCTCTTTAGCTAACCTTTGAGGAAATGGAGCTTTAGGAACATATTCTCATGGGTTGGTTTTCTCTTTCTCTTCTGATGATGAGTCTTCAGCATTCACAGGTACGATCTGAGTTGATTTTGGCATCTCCACTTTGTTGTCGACTTCTTTTCCTTTTCGCAAGGTCATCACTGCTTTGACCTCTCCATATTGCTGAGGTGAACTGGTACTTACCTCGTGCACTCCTTTAGGGTTTGACATTGATTGACTTGGGAATTTGCCTTTCTCAACAGTCATTGCTAAGGTTTAAACTGAAGAGTAAGTTGGCCAACCATTTTCTCGAGATTAGAAATTGATTGGGCCTATGAGTTGAAGCATACTCTCATCTCATTTCATAATTCATCAATGGTGCGGTTTTGCTGCTCGATTTTAGAGTTAGTAAGATTTTTGACATTTTGAAATGTATCATCCCATGGTTTGGGTTGAGAATGGTTTGGATTATGATTGTATGGTCTAAATGGTGATTGAGAGGCTCGAGAAATTTGAGGAACTGATTGCATTGGTGGAGGTAGAGCTAATGGTCCATTTTATTAGAATCCTTGAGACTATGAAAAATTGGGGTGGTCTCTCCATCCTGGGTTATATGTGTTGGAGTAAGGGTTGTAGTTTAGTAGTTTTCTCATGACACCTATGGCATTGGCTTGATCTGAATATGAGTCATGGTCATGTGGCTCTGTTGATTTAGCAGTCGTCAAAGGTGTTATTTGTCGAGCAAGACCTTCGACCATCTCTTTGACTTATTTAATTCTTGAGCTTGACTCGCCAATGTTAACCTCATTCACTCCCTTAATTCTCTTGGTATTTCTGAGTGATCGACTCTATTGTTGGAAATTATCTGACTGCCGCTGGAAGAATTCCCAAATCTCTCCTTAACTGGTTGCCATTAGTCATTCTTGCATATGTGGCAATAATCCCTCCAAAAAGTATTAGCATTGGTGCCATTTCTCATACCTATAATGTGGACACTTCAAGAGTAGCCCATTAAATTGCTCTTATACTTCGAAAAACTGCTCGTCATCTTTTTGGGTAAACTCTGAAATTTCCCTGCGAATAGCATTGGTTTTATAGATTGGAAAATATTTATTTAAAAATTTAGTTACTATTTATTTCTATGATATAATACTATTAGCAGGCAATGTATTAAACTATGAACGAGCTTTATCTTTTAATGAAAATGGGAATAATCTAAGTTTAACATCATCATCTGAAAAATTCTCGTATTTAAAAGTTTGATAAATAGTATAAAAATCATTTAGATGATTATATGAGTCCTCATTTTTTAGGCCATAGAATGTGGGGAGACAGTTTAACACGCTAGGTTTTAACTCAAAACTCCTAACAGCTACATTTGGGTACCTTATGTATGATGTACTCAAATTAGCTAAGAGACTAAAATAATACTTAAATGGCCTCTCTTGTGGTTCTGGTTGCTGATTTTGCAAATCCATTTCAAATTTCTTTTTAAAAACAGTGTGTTTGTGCGTGCGAAGTGTTTTTTTCCAATTCAAGGTCTAAAGGTTCAAGATTAAGTGATAATGATCTTCGACCATGCATGCCAAGAACAAAATAAATAAAAATAAAACAAATAAAAATAAAGAAAAGAGAGAAATTACGATACTAATCTTGTAACGTTGTTACAATTTTAATATGAAAACACACTCAATAGCTATAATAAAAAAAATTACGAGAAATAAATATTAACTAAAATTAAAATAAATAACAAAGAAGAATAAAAAGATAAATTAAAAAAATTACAAAGAAAAATAACATGAAAATTAAATTATACAAATTTAAAGAAGAGAGAAAGAAATAAAATTCTAATCTATTTTTTTAATGAGAAAAACAATTACAAGAAAACAACTATAAAAAAATAATTACTAAGAAAAAAACTAATTCTACGAATTAAAATACTTACCTCTCCGGTAACGGTGCTAAAAACTTGTTGTGCAAATTTTATTGAACTCGCAAGCGCACGAATCTATTGTAGAATAAATTAACGGTGACGACTGTCAATTCCACGAGGAGGTTGAATTTAATTATGTGTAAAATTAATTTTCTTTAATGGGTGAATAAATTTGTGGTGAAATTGATATAAATTATGCTTGAATTTAAATTACAATGACAGGAATTAAATTAAACTAGAATATAATAAAATGATGTGTTTGGGTATCCGGATCTGTATCAACATGTTTCATGGCTAAATATTCCATATTAATGCTAATTAAATCATAAGGGGAGATTCCACACCTCATGAACCACGCTCAAATAAATATGGTGCTAAGAGCTTATCGTGCTAAATAATAATAAACTTGTACTAAGGTGCCGGTTTAACTAGGGCGGTATCTAGACAAGACAATTATTATTTATCGACGAAAAGTCAAAACAATCACAAACATTAGAGAGGAAGAGAAAGTAAATTTACCAAATTAAGCCCATAAGATATATTGAGACTTTACCTTCAATCCAAACTTAAAAAAAAATTAGCTACTCATTTTTTAAGTAGGGGCAAAATAGAAATTTATTAAAATACGTAGAAAATATAAGAAGGAGAATGAATTATAAAAATCTAAATTTAAAAATGAATTTCGGGATCTCAAATTAGGGGGGAAAAACCTTTTTTTATAGATACATTGAGTGAATCATGACCATCGGATTAAAAATAGTTCGGACGCTCAGGATTGCGCTACGTCATCAGTCAACAGTCAATATTTAAACAGTAATACGGTTTTGGCCGTAGTTTGCATAGTAATACTATTTATACAGTAACGCAATTTAAATTGGTAAATAATCCCATGTATGTGCATGTACTGTACACATGATTTTTGCTCAACTGAAATGCTGTCACGTCATCGGTAGTTGCCACATCATCGGTCAATGCCATGTCATCAATCCGTATATATGAACAGTGTCGTGAACAGTACCGTATATGTGAATAGTGATATTTTTCCTTTTATGCTTCTCCTAAGGTTTTCGATCGTCCTGAGTCCAAATATGACATCCGTTTTGCTGTCTGATCACTCGTTCATTATGAAACGATCGTGATGCCCCTAAAATACATAAAATACATAATTATAATAAAACACACATAATTAAATGATAAAATACATAAATAAATAAAAGTAGCAATGTTAATGAGACTTGAAGTGTAAAATGACGATTTTCTCCTTTATAAATATACACTTTCTAACACTCAACAATAGGCGGCAATGCCGTCCATATGGAAATTAAAGAAATAGAATTATTTATAGGCGAAAGAGCTGACCATGTAAGGAGTAAATAATAAACATCATATTTTAGGCGACAGAGTTGACTATGGTATAATAAAATAAAAGCATCATCTATTAGGCGGCATAGCCGACCATCTAATCAAGTAAGTAGCAAAGCATCACATCCTAGGTAGCATAGCCGACCATATGAGGATAATTAAGATGATATCATAATATAGGCGACATAGTCAATCATGTAGAAATTAGATAATAACCAATCACACCATAATAATCATCGTAAAATAAATAATCAATCGCATCATAATAACCATTACAAGATAAAGGATTATTTAAAACTAAACTTAGCATAAAAGAATTATTACTCAAAGCTAACTTAAGTATATTATCCTTACATTGCAGTTAAAGTAAAGTGTTACTTACCTCTTTTCCTTGATTCCCCTAAACCTATGCTTTAACTTAGAATAGAAAGAGATTAGATTTCTAAGGTTTATGAAAAATGAATGGGCTAAGGGGTATTTATAGGATTTCTTAAGACCTATGAATGACTAGAATTTTACCATCATAACACTTGATTAATAGTGGAGATTTATATTTTCATAAATATCTTAGTAATTTCTAGAATCCTAAAATCTCTATAATATCTTTTATTACATCATCACTTATGTTATTACTTATGTCATCATGACTTTAGAGAGCTAATTATTATTATTATTATTATCATCATCATCTTCATCATCATCATCATCATCATCATCATCATCATCATCATTATATGCTTAAGAGAACTTGTTAGCTTAAGGTTAATTATGCTATATTCGAGTAAGAAAATTATACCTCACACCTGTTTTCCATCATCTAAATAATTATGTAAATATTTCATAAACTATCCCACGTCTTCGTATTCTCAATCTCACAAACACATACTTTCAATAGGACAATCCCATTATTACCATTCATGCCAACTATGACTAATGGTACTCCACTATATTTACTCTTCAAGTGACATTCATCTACTCCAATGAAAAGTCTGCAGCCATTAAGAAATGCATTCTTTATGCCAAAAAAGAAACAAAAATCTTTGGAATAATACCTTGTTTGGTATAGTAACAATATCACACAACACCTTGTATATTGCTTCTAGATTAGCTTTGTGAATGGTTGTAGCATATTCAAACAGTTTCTGATATCTTTCTGAATCATCCCTAAAAATCTTCGTTTATGTCTTTGCTTTAGTTTGGTACAATGTTATACTTTCAATCTTCAAATCATATGTTATACTTTTATCTTAACATCATAGTTGCTGCTATCATTTTTGTCCAAGTAGTCAAATAATAAAGCATTTTTGTCATATTCATCAACCCTAACAAAAGCTTATCCCTCAACAATGGCTTCCTTAAAAAAAAAAAGTATCTCCCATTAGCAACTTTTCTCCTAACAGTAGCTTATCCCCAGCAGAAGCATTTTTTCTAACAGAATCATTTAACTGATTAATCAGTTCATCAGGCAACACAACTCTTAGTTAGTTGATAATACCTATAGTAAGGCATAATCTTGAAACCGAGGATACAATATTGGTGCAACTTCAACTGTAAAAGTATCGACACTTAAAGCCTGCTGAATTTTAAATAAAGATTGTAGCCCAAAATTTGAATCCAGTGTAATCTTAAATTATTCTTCGGGTTCATAACGTTTAACATAATTTTTGAAGTAGAATCTAACCCATATGAACTTGTAATATTTAAAACAATATTTTTAATCTTTGCAATAATACAATCAAGTTGAAGCAACCTTAAATTCTTCTTCATGCCTTGAAAGGATACTACTAACTCTACTTGTTGCATCCTGGGTGTCTAAAAAGAAAAAAGAAAAAGAGATTCAATACTGGTACTGTTCTTGAGTTTTAGAATAAAGCCAAGTATTGATTATTCAAACTTCTTATATTATATGGTACAATGTTAGTTACCGAACTATATAAACACAAACAAATACCTAAAACCCTAAAATTCTTCTTCATGCCTTAAAAGGATATCACTAACTCTATTATCTTCCTATTGATGTATTATTAATATTGCAAGTAAGATGCTTAAAGAAAAGACATGGAAACAAGTATCCTACTGGTTATAGAAGCATATATAGCCAGGAGTTAAAATTGTAGCTAGTTTTTTAGACATTCTAAGTTTGCATGCAACAACCAAATCTTCACTAAAGAGCTTAGGGATATGGACTCATATATAGCCAGGGGTTAAAATGTTTAAAAAAACCATGATCCATAGTTTAGCAACTAAAAGTTTTCAAAAGCCCCAAATTTTATATGTATACCATAGGCAAAGATACATAAGTAGGCAGGGGATAAACATACATTCAACTATAGTAGCACAATCTTTCATTTACATCTCAACAGCTGAGAACAATAAATTACTCGCCAATTTTTCATTACCCCTAATAAGTTTGTTGTAATAACAACGATTAACAAAATTAACAAATATTTTTTCAAAAACATTATTTCACGTGAAAAATTAAATGAAAATAAATGAATAAAAGAGAACTTACTTGATTGTAGCTTTACACCCCAAAAAAACCAAAACATTATGACTTCTTAATAGCTCACTGCTTTTATCGATGCCTATAAATGTTTGAATTAACAAAAGATTTGAAAATTAAGATTGGTTTATTGACGAAAATGCATGGGAAAAATAGGAAAAATGGTGGGATTTTTATGCTACTTGGTGCATGGTGGTGGAGGATAAATTATGGATGTTTTTGTTGCTTGTTGTGCTAGTGGACCACTATGCCTTCTTTTCATTTTTTTCCCCTTATTCCAGAGTTTAAGTGACATCATTTTTTAAGTGTAAGGGAAATTATCATTTTATCTTTATTACGTCAATAAAGTCTTAAAGATTTCAAAATGAAGATGGAGAGGTGAAAAATAGTATAAATCCATATGAAGCTTAACCAAAAAATAATAATAATAAAGAAGTGTATATTTTTGAAAAATTGAGGGAAAACAGATGGACGGTGAATAATTTTCCCTCAGTCAATCAATAAAATCACAAATATGATTAGAAGCTCAAATGTTTACAAGTTCTTTCCTGCCTTGAAGACAAAATCCAAGAATTTCTATAATAGAAATTATAAGCCAACCCTTTTTAAATACCCTTACCCATTAAGGAATTTATTTTCCTTTTAACTGAAGATATTTAATAAATAGAAAAGAGGTTAAGTGATTTGAGATTCTAAAAAATAGAATAAAATAAAAATAAAATACCTTTAAGTACATTAACCCTAAGTATCATATTCTATGAATAGATATAAGAACAACAACAACAACAACAATAAACAGTGGGTGTTACAAAATATATTCACAATAGCTTTTTTGTGATATTTGTGATTTTCTGACATATTTATAGTTTATTAGAAATTAGATCCTATAAGATGGTCGAATGTAGTTTAGTGAATTGATGTATTTAAGTAAAAGTTAATGGTTTAAGGACAATTGGATTTTCCTACAAGGTAACAATTGAATCAGATATTGATAATTATAGGTCAAGGATAAGCTCGTGTGCTTGGGTTATTATTGATTGCTTTGAATTGAGGTAAGTGAATTTATCTATAATGTTTATTATTTGTATATGTATAAATATATTAAAAAAATCATATGGATAGGCATTTTAATGTATTGAAGTAATTTTATTGTTGTAGTTAATAATAATAAGTTATATTTCGGTTAAAAGCTTATTTAAAATATTTTCTTAAATTTATTTTAAAAATGACTCTAAAACACTTGTCTTACCAAAAATTATTTTCCTTAAAAATATCAGTAAAGCCTTGCCAATTAAATATCTTCAAGATCATTTTAGTGATCAATTATTAAATTATTGAAAGACTATGAATTATATTTGAGGTTTTCACTCATTATTTGTAGTTACCGTTACCAATATAACTAAATAGTGAATTGTATTGTGCACATTTGTTGATAATTATTACAGATATAGTACCTTGATTGAACTACTAAACAAGTCAATAGGAATTCAGTTGATATACTAAACTATTGGCTATATTATTGAGAACACACGTGACACTATATGGCATGAGCAATTGAACGAATGAAAGATTTTATTGTCAAATGATTTCTAAAACAATTATTTATTGAAAATGATTATTACTTTACAACTTAGTAATTGCAAGTTTTACCATACATATGTATTAAATTATAAAATGATTATTTGTTTCTAATTACTTTGTAATAATTATTATATACTTTATTATTGTTAGTAACGTTATGCAGATTGATAGTTCACCCTTTGTGTTTAATATTTTTGTCGATTAATTTTAAAGATGTAGACTTTTTGGTTTAAAAAAGAGGGTTTGTTACTAGAAAAACTTTGGTGTTTTCTAGATGAATAAAATATTGCTACTTTGATTATTATTTAAAGCTGAAATTTGTTTTTAAGATTATTACTACATTTGTTATTTTAGAGGGTATGTTTCGACTATAGGCATTATTAATTTTCTTTTAAGAGTAGTAAAAGATATATTATGATGCTCCATCTAAAATTTCTCTTGAGATTCTTAGGTGAATTTGGAGTGTTACAAATTAAGAAGGCAGCAACTTGCAAGGGTTTGGAACAAGCCATAGGCAGCCAATAAAAGCTCTACGAAAAGTTTGAAAGTTTAGAATCATGGCCAATCATTGAACAATCCATTATTCTTGATAATTGGCCTTGGTCATAGCGTATAAAAAGAGTCTGCATTGAGTGGAAAAATATCTCAAATTCATTTTGTATTCATGGAGAGAAAGGGAGTTTTGAGAGTTTTAAATAGAAATTCTTACTGAACGGAGAGTGTAGGTGTATTGGCGTATGAAGTAGTGAAGTAGAATATTTTAATATTTGTATTCTCTTTTGTATAAGTAAAATATTATTCTTTTATTTTCTATTTGCATTCATGGATGTAAACTAAAAACGAAATCTTGTGTATTCACATTTCCTTTTATGCGGTATTTCATCTAAATTTTCTTTATTTTTAATTTAGTTACGTGTCTTCATTATCACACTATTTCTGAGCAAAATTTAATATTCTGAAAGCTTCATGCAACTTGATATAAAACCTATTGATCATAGATGACAGAAGAAGATAAGTTTATGAATTAAAGAAAATTAAAGGAACTTTCGTTAATATTTATAAAATGGAGGAGAATGACACTTTCATGAAAACAGAAAAGTTTATGAGTTTAAACATATTGTTTTACCCCATGTCCCCTGAGCATAACTCGACTGGCTTTAGCTATTCTTTGCATTGTGGTCATGTGAGTTCCGATAACAATATCTGAGAGGTTTATAGTTTAGCGGGTGAGAATTTTCACTTTCATCTAGACTTTTTAAAGTGTGAATAATTTTTTTTTTAAATTTGTTTTAAGATTGGGCATCAACTCAAAAAAAAAAAAAATTGGGTGGACATTGGTGGGTTGGATCGAACTTGTGAATATTCAACCCAATTATTATTGATTGTGTTGAAAAAAAAAATCAATCAAACCCCACCAAATAAACATATCTAATTCTTAAATTATCAGGCTGAGTTAAGTTAGATTAATCAGATTGTTTAAATTAAAAATAAAAAAAATTCAAACATAAATTTTTTAAAAAAAATATTTGGTATTTAAAATTTAAATTCATTGAATAGAAAAAAAAATAACTCTCCATCATAATATTAAATTTTTTCTGTTTTACCCAACAACTATTAATAATATGAATATTCTATCAACTTGCTTTTACTGACAATTTGAGTTTGATTTCTAAATTTTGGAATTCAATCAATGTTAAGCTTAATAAAGAGAAATTGAAAGACTTTATTTTATAAAAAGAAATTTAGGTTTAGCCATCTATGGTCTTCATAATTGAAAGTTGACATTTTTTTTACGATTTTTATTATTTATCTTGAATTGGTTAGGTTATGACCTCATCATTAATAGAAGTGAAAAAATTTTCAATCAACTATTATAGGGTCAGTTTGGGATTACAGAGGCTAATGAAATAAGTAACTTGTGTTGTATGGATAAAATAAGCTGCTAATTAAAAAAGTAACTTGATATTTGGTAAATTATGCTATTGTGGTTACTGTGAATTTAATTACAAAAGTATTATTTTGATTATATAATGATTAAAATAAACATAAATTTAAATTGTCTTTTATTTTTAGAGTATGTTTAATAAATTGTTTATACATAATTTTTTTTCTTAAATATGTAAAATTATATTCAAAAACTCAATTTAAAAAGTCTAAAAAACTTCATAATGTATTACATAAAATATGATAAAAATTCATAATTATACATAATCCAAATAAATAAAAAGTAATATGTATTACATTCATATTAAAGTTTTTGCAATAAAATTTCTCAAATTGTAACAGTATTATGAAATCTAATGATTTATATATTAAGATTTATGGATAAATAAGATATAATTATTTTTTTATTAAAATACTAAGATTATAATAGGAATTTTAAAAAGATGTAATGGTTTATTAAATAAGCTACTTATGAAAACTAGCTTGCTATATCCTTTTAAAAGCTATTGATGAAATAGAGAAAATTATGAAATAAGCTGCTTTTATAAAATTTACCAAACACTTATAAAATTTACCAAACACTATTTTTGTAAAAAATTATAAAATAAGTAGTTTATTATATTTTAACTCCAATACCAAACAGGCTATAGGCTAATCGTCAACTCACCTAAATTAACAATTAATTACTAAGTAAGACCATTCACACAAACTGACAAACTAATTATAGTCGTACATTCATAGAAAAATTTCTTGGTATCTATGGTATATATTATATTAACAAACAAAACGTAAAGAAAGACTTGGGTAAAAATATATATATATATATATATATATATATATATAAAGAATAGGTGATTATAATGAAAGATTTTGATCTTGGTATCTTCATAATTTCTATTCCAAACAAATTTATACCATTTCAACCACCGTGTAAGTTTAAAAATTTAATCAAGAGAAACCAATATTCAGAAAATTTCTAATACACACAATTAATCTAAACTTCATAGTACCCTTTGCAGGTACACTCTTAATTATTGATTGTTCTCAAGATCTTCGAGGCAATTAGATACAATTCCTTTTCTACTCATTCTAAAATAATTTAGAAACGGATTAGTGACGATTTTAAGCACCTTCAAGTCTATATTATATTAACAATCAAAATGTAAAGAAAGACTTAGGAAAAAAGATGAAGTACAAAATTAGGAGATGATAATAAAGATTTGATCTGGTATCTTCATAGTTATATACCATACAACTTTATACCGTTTCATTCAACCAAAAAGAAAAAGTATAAAGCAACATAATTCAATAACTTAATTATTATTTTTCTGGGGAAGGGTCCTGGTACTAACTTAAGGTGATCAAGTTATAGAGAAAATTAAAATTAATCATCTAGTAGCGCCTCACTATAGGATAAAATATTCTAATAGTACCATACTCAGCCATTTTTTAAATGTTTTTAGTTAAATTAAGTTTCAAGATTATATATTACCCCTCATCAATGAGGGTTCATAAAAATAAAAAAATTTCAACATAATAATCATTCAGACATATAGTTTCAGCCGTCATGATTGCACTTTTCACCTATAAGCACACAAATCCAGTAACAATAAAGAATGACAATTGCTATTTAATGGGTCAAATTTTTTATCCTCCGCAAAAACAATTATCTCCGCACACCTGACAATGATAAGGTTTTTCCTACATTTTCAAACTTACAAGGTGGCTGTAATGTAGTGTTCATATGACGATAAAAGCCAACCAATAGATATACTAAAGCATAATGCAATTAGATACGGATGGTGATATTTTCACCTGGCCCTTGCTTTTTTTGAGCCGACACAACTTCTAAAAGTAACTATAACAAGTTGACAAAATTTTTAAAATTTCAAATATAAAAGAAATTTAGAGATTTGATTAACTATATCCATCTTAATTTACATGGCCGTGATTGCACTTTTCAATCATGCGAATCAAGCAATGATAAAGAACCAGAATAGATAATTAATGGGTGAAATTTTTTTATCTTCTACAAAAAAAAAAAAATTATCTCCACAATCTTGACAAAGATACGGATATGCATACATTTTCTAGCTTAAAGGGTGGCTGCTTTTGTAAATTGGAATGTAGTGGTGATCATATGACGGTAAAACCTAGTTAGGAGATATATTAAAGCCCGTTAAACACGAATGGTTCACCCTGGACTTTTCCTGAACCGACCCTACTTTTGAAAAATGATTATAATTATTTGATATAATTTTTTGAAATTTCAAATATAGAAGAATATAAGAGAATTAATTAATTTAATCTATATTAATTTAATCTATATTAATTTAATTTATATGACTTAATTTTTTATTATATTTGACTAATAAGATTGTTAAATTTAAATTGACTATTTTCTATATTAAGTAAAAGTGCCAAAAATTTTACTACAACTTTGATTTTTTTTTTTTTAACAAGATTCATTATTTCTGAATGGAGTGATGATACATCCATAAATTTTTATATAAATTTATTTTATATAAAATAATGTAATATTAATTAATCCATTGAATTAAAATATAAAATAATTAAAATAAATCGAAGAAATACCCAGTGTATCTAATAAATTATATTACATTAATTTATATAAAATAAATTTATATAAGAATTTATGACTATATTATTATTTTTTTAAATAATATGTCCATATTATTTTAATTAATATGATTATAAATCTTTAATTGAGCTAACATAATATCTTTATGGTATAATATTAATGTAAATTATTAAAATATTAAATTTATGTAGTGTATATTTAGGGTATTGAAAATGAGCCGATCTCCAGGTGTTGGAGCTGCTCGAAAGTTCTGAGCATAGAAACTGAAAATATGTATTTCAATTTTTGACAGCTCCTCACGATCAAACGTGTTAGATTTTGAAAGCAAGGAAACATGGCAGCTGAAAGTTGATTGTGCCAAATCATTTCGACATTAATGTTGTGCAGCTCCAAAGCCTCCAAATTGGGCAACACGACCTGATAGATATATAGAGTTCTTCCTTATTAATTATTAGGTCCAATATCATGTATACATGAGGAAGCGTCCAATGGTATCAACTTTTCTACATACAATTAATTGCGAAAGCAAGTCAAAAGCAATTTGAGGTGACACCTGATGGGAGCGTGTGAATGTGTCGCACTAATCCTTTTTCTTTACTTGATTAATGATTATGCATGATATTTAAAATAAAATAATACAGAAAAATAAGTTGTTAAACTTCTGTATACCTTCTCGTTGAGAAGTCGTCAGGAAGCATCAAGCTTGTCTTCCAAACGGCTGATTTCATTGTAACATCTCTCCTGCAAACCTTGCGCTTGTCTATTCTTCCCCACCTTCACAGCGAAGGCTTCCAAGTGCCGTAAGACTTCCCAGACACAAAGTCCTTAATTGACCAAACTCTATCTTCTGATGATCGATCTCATCATCTTCTCCGCCAACTGCAAATATCTCTTGAATATTCCTACAATCAATGACCGCAATCCTTTCAAGGTTCTTCAATTTTCCAATGATGGCTACGTCTCCCAATATGCATTGATCCAGACAGAGAGTTTGAAGATTTAATAGAAGATCAATTGATGATGGCAAAGAAAATAATTGCATTCTACTGAAATCTACGACTTTGAGCTTTCTCATCACTATGAGGAATTTCTCAGGAATATTGATTTCAACAGAAGAACCCTTGCAATCCATATATAGAAACTCAAGTTGTGGACATTCCAATACTCAAGAAGTTCATCAATACTACTATCTCTTAATGAAATTGCGTACCATTTTTTCAATACATCCTCATCTGGCCATTCCCACACCTCCTCATTTCTTACCACAAATACATTTTGGTCACGACATGCAATTGAAATAGCAACAGCTCGAACGACATCATGCATAGAAAGCTGTTCGCTGTCGTCACCCCGAAGCAATAAACAACAATCTCTAAGTTCATGGATCAATGCATAAAAATTGGTGCATTTTCCATCTTATTGACTCTTTTAAATAAACCCAAACCCATGCAGTACTTAAACAAGTCTGAAGTAGAAATTTCATTCCCCGTTAGACTACAGAGCAGAAAAATATTCTTGAGTTTCTCAACTTCCAAGTACTTGTAACTTAATGGTCAAATATGCCTCTGCCGGTACTCCAAAATTCACCAATGAAGGCATTCGAAGTTGCTGCAAGGTAGTCTCCCATTGAGGGACGCTCTTGTTTCTCAGTGCCCTTGCTATTGTAGTTAAGGCAATGGGCAAACCTTTACATGCCTTGGCTACTTCTGTTGCTATAGATTTCAACTTACGATTTTCGACATCATCACCACTCATTAGCTTTAACAATCTCCAAGCTTCTTCTTCATTTAAAATGTCAATCGAGAAGTTTTTCTCCGAACCCATACTGAACAGTACATTACTATCTCTTTCTGTCAGCAACAATTTGCATCCTTTGTGATCATCACCAAAAGGGATTCCAATGTTCTCCAAATCAACACATTTCCAAATATGATCTAAAATTATAAGGATCTTCTCCTCCTTCTTCAATCGTTCATATAGCCTACTTGCTCTTCTTGACTCAGTTTCCTCCTGTATCACCAGACCTAATTTCTTAGCAATTTCTTGCTGAATTATTTTTATGTCTAGCGTCTGGAAAACCTCTGAAAAAGCCACTCGACCAAAGAGCTTGTCTTCCCTGGCTTACCTTGCGACCTCCTTCACCAATGTCGTCTTTCCAATGCCGCCCATGCCGTACACCCCAATGATGCTGACATTATCATCCGTTAATGCATTTTACTCAGACTTCAAAGCACAAAGCCTTGATTGGAAAGCCTCGTAGCCTTTGTGAGACTTAAGCCATATCTCCTCCGGAATGTTACAGTACGAAATCCTACCAATGTCCCAGCTTCTTCCCGGAGCTTAACAATGGCCGCCTCACCTCTGTCTCTGCTTTCTCGCTGAGCTGATAACGAGTCTTCAAATTAGGACACAACCCCTTAAAACAGCGTTTGTTTGTTGCTGTCTCCTCATCTTGAATGAATTTGTCTGCCTCATCAGTGATCTTGTTCGCACTAACCAGCCACTTCTCAAGCTTCTCTTCAATCTTATCACCATTTCTTTCGGCTTCAGAAACTCTGCGCTGAATGCCGGTACTTTCTTCCTTGAGCTTCTCGATTTCTGCCTTGAGATTCTTAATGTTGGCATTGTAGTTACGCAAATAACTAAGTCTGTGCTCTGTTGGAAGAGCCAAGCATTTTACAACTTCTAAAACCAGAGTAAGAATCATTTCCGCAATCTTGCTGTTCATTTATTCTATTGTGAAGAAGACAGTAAAGTGATTTAGATATTAAGTTGAGGGCATAAGATGCGAAGATGGAAACAACGATTCAGAAAATGGTTTGTAGATCAAGATCACAAACTATGCGAAGAGCTAACAAAGTTCGGATGGACCAGTGGTAGCGTGCAACAGAACAAAAAGTGATCACTGAGGTCAAAAGGTGTATAAAGCGTTTCTTCAGTTGATCACTTTAACCTCTGTTTTAATTTGGGCGGTGATAATTGCACGTCGTAATGAAGCAAGGGCTATTAAATTGTCAGCTTGCAATCTCTCGTATATTTTCGCTCGGTCCCTTTGATGGTCAAATATAAGAGACAAATTACCAGGCATTTGCGCGTGAACAATTTAATATCACAAAAATTCGTGCAACTTGTTATAAAGTTTCTTTTTCCCCGTTAATTTTGTAAAAATTGATGACAATGACACTTTCAGCCCTGCTCAAACATATTGCTTTACCATTTGCCTTGTGAGCGTAACTTAGCTGAATGGGCAATGTACTTTACAATATAATGACGTATTCTCTATTTTACTAATAAAATATCATTCTTTTTTTTTCCTTGTCTTCGTTCATATATTCATGTTAAAAGTTGAATCATGTTTTTCCATATTTTCTGTGATTTTTTATCCAAATCTTCCTTAATCTCATTAATTTCTAATGTATATTTTTAAGATGACACTGTTATCCCTTTAAACATATTGCTTTACTACTTGTCTCCTAAGCATAATTCAGTTGATTTTGAATATGCACTATGGTCATATGAGTTAGAATAACAATAGAGTGTTTAGTATTTAGTAGGTAAGAATTCTTTTTCCCATCCAAATCTTTAAAAAAATTAAAAAATTTTTACTTTTACTCCCTTTAAATTTTGCAACCAAAAATTTCATTTTAGGCCACAAGTTATTACTACAATTTACTATTTGAAGTAGCAAAATAATTTTTTCTTTAAGTGTGAACATTTTTTTTTAACAAAACACATTTGAAGCGTTAACACTAGGTGGGCATCAACTTAAAGAAAAAGAAAAAATTGAGTGAGCATGTGTTGGCAGAGATGGCAATGGGGCAAATATGCTTCAAATCCAAATCTATAGTAAAAATTTAAATTTATATCTGCTTCAAATCCATCATGGATTCATTTTTTGGCTCTATATCCGAATCTAAAAAATATATAAATATCTATATTTGCTCCAAATCTAAAAAAATAAAATAAAATCTAAATCATTAATTCTAAAATTCAACAAGAAATTAGTAATAATACTTTAGAATGAAATTCATTCTAAAATAAATTGATAACAACTACATTACATGATTTGTCTAAAAAATCTAATAGATATTGTAACTTATACTTTTATTTCAAAATAAGCAAATAAGAAAGATAATAAAATATCATTCAAAAATTAACTTTTGAGATAATGTTGTACCATTTGTGCTAGTATATGAGAGAAATAACTATATTCTTTAAAAATTATCTAGCTAATATAATAAAATAAATTGCCTAGCATTATTACTTGGCTTGCAAGGTGAATATTGCACGTGAAGACTTTAGGGTTAGCTAATCTGATTATTTTTGTCCTATTCTCATTTAAATTTACAAAACTACTATTTAAGTTTTAAGATTTTTAAATATATGGTAAATACCTCTAATATGATATGAATGAAATTCATTATCATTTATAACTACATAAGTTTAAATCAACTTTAAAAATAAAATAAACTCAAAAGATAGGTGAATACGGATATGGATCTAGATATTAATATAGATCCAGACTCGCTCCAAATCCATTTTAAATCCTCACATTAATATCCCAATCTAATCTAAATTCATTTTAAACTGACCCAAATCTGATCCAATTGGATTTGTATCACGTGGATCTTGGATCAGATTTAATCCATTGCCATCCCTGTGTGTTGGTTAGATCAAGCTTGTGAAGATCCAACCCAACCCACTATTATTGATTAAACCCAGAAGCTGTTCCGAAGATTCCTCCAACCACTGGGTGCCCTTCCCCTTTAAAAAGGTAATTTCGGATAGGACCTCGAAGACCTCAGAATCATACTGGAGGTGCTACCTTCAATTCCTTCTCGCTAAAGAAAGAGTAAAAAGACTTCTAGTTCATAGTTCAATTGGACATGTAGGTTATATTCATACTGGTTTCTCGTGTGGAACCATAGAAGGAATTCAATCACTACTAATTGGTATCTTTATTTATGCATTAATGATGATAGATGCATTCGCCATAGTTTTAGCATTACGGCAAATCCATGTCAAATATATAGCGGATTTGGGCGCTCTAGCCAAAATAGGATACTCCTGAAAGGAGTTCTCTTTGCTCGTAGCTCCCGTTTGATACCGGATAAAGCAAATCTTGGGTTTTGTTTCCCTTGTGATGGGCCTGGAAGAGGGGGGACATGTCAAGCATCCGCTTGGGATCATGTCTTCTTAGGACTATTAAGGCTTTTGGTGATCTTATTAGCGCATACCACGGTGGGGTCTTCGACTGAGGTGAAGTCTTAACAAGGTAGCCATAGGGGAACCTGTGGCTGGATTGAATCCTTCGCGATGGAAATGCTCTCTTCCCCCAACCAACATAGGGGGCTAGCTTGCTTCCCACTGGTAGCGGGCAGGCGAAAGGTCGCCGTAGGTGAGGTAGCTGGGGGCAAAATCCAAGAGTTCCATATCATCATCTAGCTATTGCATTTATTTTTCTCGTTGCTGGTCATATGTATAGAACGAATTTTGAGATTGGGCACAGTATAAAAGATCTTTTAGAAGCACATATTCCTCCGGGAGGACGCTTAGGGCGCGGGCATAAGGGTCTTTATGACACAATCAATAATTTGTTTCATTTTCAATTAGGCCTTGCTCTAGCCTTTTTACCTGCAGCGCAATTACTACTCAAGCTGCGTTATATACTCATCACCAATACATTGCAGGAAGGGCCAGGCATGGTGGGGTAGGACCATCTTGTCTATGGCATGCATTATGTTAGCAATCAAAAAATAAAGAAAGAAATAGGCAAAAAGGGGAAAAATGTAAAGATTAAAAGTTGATAATTTCATCTGATCCGTTGGATTTATTTGTCATGTCTTCCAGACTACATAAATCACTTTTGTTATTTTTATATATTCCAAATTAATACATGATTAGTATTAAATATTAGGAGCATATTTAACAAACTCATTTATTTAATGATCAAATTTATGTTCCTGGGTCTAATTTTGTCACACCCTATACAGTTGTATATTATAGATGAATATAAGCTTTAATTGTGTTATTTTGGCGTATAATGATATGGACAAATTCACATTAATATATCAGGGGTCTTTATTCTCAAACACAACACTTAAGTGACTTCTACATTAGAAGTTCACTATTCACAAAATTGGTACTGAGGCAAAAATATAGAGGATTGTCTCTTATCTCCTCTCTCTCTTTTGTTTACTAGTTGTGTAGATTGTTGAACAGTTGTGTAATGCTAGTTATTTTTGTTTTTATTACTATTATTATGAATATAATTTATAAAATTTAGTATTTTATGCTAATGATATGTAAGGGTGTTTTATTTTTATTTTAAAATTTAAAATCACTTAACCTTTTATCTATTTATTAAAAATTAAATAAATTCCTTATTGTATAAGGGAAATAAAAAGCTTGGTTGATAAAAACTCCTCTTATGCTATTTTGTGTAACACCCATTATTTTTTGTTGTTGTTGTTATTATTATTATTATTTTAGAGAATATAGTACTATAGACTAATGATTTTAAGGATGCTTTTAATTTTTCTATATTTATTTGTATTTATTTGATTTACCAATTTATTAAATACCTTATTAAAAAAGGAAATAAATTCCTCAATAGGTAACGGTATTAAAAGGCTTGGCTTTATAAAAGCTCCTCTTACATTGCTTTGTTTCTCGGAACCATGAAGGCTAATTAAGGGGGGGAAAAAACGAATACTGCAACACACACAAAATTCAAGTTCTTCTTCTTCTTTATTTAAATTTTTAAGAAAAGGATAAGATTTTGATTATATTTTTCTTTTTCATAAAATAAGTTCTTAAGTTTTGATTTTGTTTTGAAGTTAGGTAAGAATTTATAATTCTTTAAACTTTTAGTTTTATTTGTAATTTTATGCGATTGATTGAATGACTTTGTGTGTGTTATATTGATAAAATTGTAAAAGTGTGATCATATATTGATTTATATTGTTATTTAGTCAAATTAGAGTTAGTATTTTATCCAAAAAATTGTGAATAGTATAGATTCAATATTACATAACTACTATTTTCATTAAGTCTTATTAAACTAGAAACTTTGACTTTCTATCCATATATTTATATTACAAAATGTCTATTAATTGTTTTGATTTTTCAAAGTTGGAACACTGTGTTGGAAAACTCTAATTTTCATTAGTAGTTTTTATTTCTAAAATTTATTTGCTAACTCAAACGAATTCTTAAAATTCTAGAAATTTTTATTATTGTACATACTTATGTCTAGCTTATGCATTTCTAAATTTGTAATTTTTGGCTTTATATTAAAATCATTAAAAATCATAGAGTTGGGTGGCTGCCACAATACTATGAACTATTTTCTAGAATGGTGAGGGCTAAGATTGAAGTAAGTTTGGGTTATTTTTTCATTAGTAAAATATCTTATGGATTTTAATTTTGATTCCCTGTTATTTCTCTAATTGTCAAAACTTGAATCACTATTTTTGAATAGGTATAACTACAGTTATGAATTTTTTAACCAATAGTACTCTATTTTTTAATCACCACTGGACAATTTTGATGTTTTTTCATAAAATCAGTTTTCAAAAATGTTTATGAACTCTAATTAATCTTTTCAACTTTTATTGCCAACATATTCACAGTAGCTTTTGATAATATTTGTGATTTTTTAACATAATTATAGCTTGTTAGAAATCAATTCTTGTAAGATAGTCTAATACAGTTTAATGAATTAATATGTTTAAGTAAGAGCAAATGATTTAAGGATTTTTAATTTGTCTTATCAAGGTCATAATTGAATAAAATATTGATAAGAATCTTATCTTGATAATTATACACCAAGAATGAGCTCATGTGATTGTGATTATCATCAATTCCTTTGGATCGAGTTAAATTAATTCATACATAATGTTCATTATAATGATATTTGTAAATATATTGAAAAGATTAACGATGTTCATATGGATTGGCATTGAATGGTTTTGGAGTTATTTTTTTCTTATAATTTATGATAATGAGTTATATTTTGATTAAAAGCTTATTTGAAATGTTTTCTTAAATTATCTTAAAAAATGACTTTAAAATAATTATCTTTTCATAAATTATTTTCCTTAAAAATACTTGTAAAACTTTGCTAATTCAATGTCTTACTGAACTAATTGAATTGGGGACCAAATCACTAGATTTAAAGGTGACTTATTGAACTATTAACTTGGTGACCAGGGTTACAAGCAACTCAAAGAACTATTAACTGATCACTAGAAGTATAGATGACATTATGTGGCATAAATAATTAAAAAAATAAAAAGATTTTATTAATAAATAATTTATAAAATTGATTATTTGTTAAAAATTACTATTTACAATATAATTTAATTGACTATGGGTTTTATTATACATATGTATAAGATTATAAAATGATTACTAGCTTCTAATTTATGGTACTTTAAACTAATTATCATATACTTTATCATTGTTAATAACCTTATACATGAGTTGATAGCTCATCCTTTATTTTAAATATTTTGTAGATTGATTTTAGAGATGTGGGATTTTGTGTTTAGAGAAAAGGATTTATTAGTTGAAAATTTTGTCGTTATTTTAATAAATCATTTGTTGGTACATTAGTTATTATTTAGAGCTAAATCTTTGGTTCGAAGGATTATTGTTATGTTTATTATTTTAGAGATTATATTTCGATTATGGACAATATCGATTTAATTTAGGAATATTAATAAAATTAATTTTATCAGGTTTTATTCTAAAATTCTCTTGAGATTCTTGGATAAATTTAGGGGCGTCACATTTGTTTCTCAGAACCCTAGAGGCTAATAAAGAAAAGAATACTGTAACAAAACAAGAATAAACTCACATTCTTTCATGAGATGAAGGGAATATTTTAATTGTGTTTTTGTTTTCCATTAAAAAAGTTCTTCAATTTTGATTTAGGTTAAAGGTAGGTACGTATTTATAATTCTTTAAACTTTTGGTTTCATTTATGATTTTATAGGATTGATTGAATGATTTTATGTGCTTTACATCACGTATTGATTTATATTATTATTGAGTGGAAGTGGCGCCATTGTGTTATTTTGAGACTTGGAACAAGGTAGAATAAATACTATACAATTGTTGTTTTTATCAAGTCACATGCATGAAACTTTATAGTTTATGACTCTAGACGTCTTTATCTTTTTATCAATATATTGATTTTCAAAACTCATTGTGTATTAATTGTAATGATTTTTCGAAGTTGAACACTGGTGCTGGAAAATTCCTATTTCCACCAGCAATTTCACTTATATAATTTATTTTGTTACTAAAACGAATTTTGAAAATTATGGAAACTTTTTAATTATATGTCTAGTTTCTTTATAATCTTTGGCTTTATATATATATATATATATATATATATATATATATATATATATATTCATTATTGAAAAGCACTGCTTTTGATGATAATATATATATATATATGTGTGTGTGTGTGTGTGTGTGTGTGTGTGTGTGTGTGTGTGTGTGTGTGTGTGTATTCATCATTAAAATTCACTAAAACTGTTTTCTATTAAAGTGAGGCTGAGTGACTTTTTCATCATTGAATTATTTATAAATTTTAATTTAATATATTGAATTATTAGAAAAGGATAACACATATTAGGGTTTGATATAGGTATATTATATAAGTGTATTTTTCTCAAGAAAAAATAGACAGATGAATTTTAAGAAAAGCACTATAGAACGAAGTTAGTAATTTTTAAAAGTGGTGAAACAAACGCTCATACATTAAATATAGATCAATCTTGAATCATAACCTAAAAGATTGTTTGATGACATATTCATTCCTTTCGATCGTTCATCTTCTTAAAATGTCGAGGTATGATATTTTTGTTATGTAAATGGGCATATGTTGTAAGGATTCATCGACATAAGCACGAAAATGCATGAGTTTTCTATGAATAAGAAAATGGATTTTAGCAAATGGAATTTCTACTTTATGAGATTTTGCATTAGAGGCCACCTTTTGAAGTTGTGTGGGGTCACCTCTCAAGGACCGACATGCTACGAAATGCCACGCATGATGTAAAGTGCCACATTGCAAGATATATATTTATAGAAAAAATTTGAAAATTTGAAAGCAACAAAAAGAGATTTTAATGAATTTTTTGCATTATTTCCAAAAAATTTTTGCATTAGTCACAAGATATATATGTGTGTGTGTGTGTATTTTGGTATATTAAAATATATTAAAAACTAATTTTTCTATTGAGTTTTGTACTCATTATAGTTTATTGTGATTCAATTCTCAAAAGTTAATATTGATTTGTGATGAGTGAGAAAGACTTGAATTGAAGATGATTGATGGTTTAACCAAATTATTAGATTATTCTATTGTATATTATATTTGAGGATTGAATTATTATCGATTGTAAGGAGATATTTGAGTACACAAACAAATTGTGGTTAGATTTACTCTCGGAGTTAGGGACAAGGTGTTACATTAACTCTATATTAAAATATAATATAGTAAAATATGAATGGTGATATTTTCACCCCATATTACCCGCCTCTAAAAAATAATTATAATTCTTTGACATAATTTTTTAAACTTCAAATATAGAAGTATTTTAGAGAATTAATTAATTAAATCTATTTTAACTTACTCTTGTGACTTAATTTTTTTTAATTGTATTGAACTATTAAGATTGCTTAACCTTAAGTTTAAATTGATTACTTTATCCTTATTGGGCAAGATTGGTAAAATTTTTCTTAACTTTTGTGTTTATTTTAATTATTTTATAAAATTCACTACAAAAAAAAAAGCATTTATAACAATTTTTACCTATTGTCTATGTCAAGAAAATTCGATGACAGATTTCATATGCCATGTAGTGCATGATATATTATCCATCATGATTCTATTATAAATGTTTTGATAACAGATTATCATGCATGACTAAGATCTATCGTAAACACTTTCAAAGGATGATTAACATCTATCATAAGAAAATGATATATATATATATATATATATATATATATATATATATATATAAATGAATTTGATGGGAATTCCAAAATCTAAATAAATTTGGTGAATTTCCAAAATTTTTAAATGAGTTGGCGGGAAATACAAAATTATTTTATTTAATTATTAATTTATTTCATTAATTACACTTATTATTGAATTAAATTACAATTTTGAAATTGAAACTGAAAATTTTCTTTCTAGTTCTCAAATTCCTATTCGCAATAAAATAATTCCAACTTAATAAGAAACAAAAAACAATCAAATGTTCATTCTAAAATATCACAGCTTCCTAGCATGCACCGATTAGAAGGGGGTTAGTTTGGCTTGTTTGGATTTGGGGGCGGCTGGTTCTAGTTTGGCTCCTTTGGAGAAAATGCAAGGGGGCTGCGTGAATTAAAGAGAAGTCTGGCATTTCGGGTTTTGCTTTAAATTATTGTGGAGGTGCGGTTAGTCATAGAAGAGGGCTAACTTAAAACAATTTAATTTTAAAATTTCAATTATATTGAGAAGTTCATGATAGATATCTATCATAGAGCGCAAACACGGTCTTAGTCATGTAGAAATCAACATCATATTACAATGGTATTTTTGTAATTAAAATTATTATAGAAAGCTTAAAAATAAATGAATCAATAACAAAAAACAATGTCGCGGCATACGATGACAGACGTCTGTCATCGCTTGAAATGATGTCATTTTAATCTATGACAATATATGTCATGCTTTGCAAACGGATGGTATTGTAAAAAGACTTGTCATCTTAATTTATTAAAAATAAAAAATTAACATGACATATATCTATCGTTTATTTATGTCAGAAGCTATAAGTCATGTAATCTTGACATATGATTATATATTAGTATCATGTCATACATATATGATATGTCTGTGACATAATATTATTTATCATAAAAATTCTGTCATTAATTTGCGCTCTTTAGTTGTCCGAGCGTATTGCAAATGCTTCTCAGAAGAGTGACCTAATAAATTTTCTTCACAACTTGGAAATTTTGTGGTGACAGAGAGAAATATCATTTTATACTTTGTACAGAACCTGACCAAACTATCTATTTTGAGTTTTTTTCTTTTTTCGGTGAACCCCGACGATACCAGCGAAGTTTTATTAATTAAAAGAAAAGATGACATATAATGACAAGGAGACATAAGGAGCTTTGTTCCTAAACAACAAGCTTAAGAACAAGCCAACAAAAAATAACACCTAAAGAAAAGTCAAGCACGAATGCAACAAACTGAACGAAATACAATCAAACGTAAAAACTTAGAAAGCAAACATCCTTCACTTGAGCCGTGCATCGAGAGCGGAACAAGAGCAGAGCTTTAACAGAACTACAGAGTAACAATCCAAGAGCTTTATGGTGGAGCGTGGTGGCAGCTTCCGAAACAAAATTGGCGAGTTTTTCCGAAACAATTTGTACCAGCTGCTCGTGAAGAGCCCAAGGCGGTGGAATCCTCCTGTTTTTAAGGCAAAGAACGGAAAGCATTGAATCACATTCTATAATCCAATGATATTATTGATTGAAGGCATTTCATCAGAGAAAAACCATAACTGATGTAAGAAAAGAAAAGGAAGAAACGCAGATCAGAAAAAGATTCAAACAAAATAACCCTGATCATGAAGATATCTGAAGACATTTTTCTGTCAGGGAAAGAAACAAAAAGATAAAAGCCACTGTAAAACAAGCAATGGGACCAAAGAAATGAAATGAAAATTAATTACCCGGGACTTCATTCTTCAAATTCACAACTCCTCCAAGTACCGAGAAGCCTATCAGGTTAGACGGTCTTCGAATGAGATGATGACCCCTCCAGCAGCTAGGAGAAAAGAAAAGAATCTTATTAATATATTTAAATTAATTATAAGTGCGACTACTTTTGTATCCATTTTCTAATAATACACATATATCCGTACCTTTTGTTTCTGTAATTGTTGTATGGTGGTGTTAAGGTCACCAGCCCAACAAGGAGCGCTTCCAATTCTGTACATGACGTCTACTCCTCTCGGCGGTGTGATTGATTTTCTTGTAGTGAAAATATTCATCTTGGGACAACCAACCACAAATATATCTTCTAATGATGGAAAGTTGAAGATGTATTTGCCAGAGCCAAAGCATGTTGAGACGATCTAAGTCAATTAGATACAACCTTTTCAATTTGCCAAAAACAATCTCTTCTTTAGTTGATTCCTTTCCTGCACATTTTACAATCTGTTTCATAATTTTGCATCTAAAAATCTCCATCTCTACCAGTGCCACCAGACTCTTCGCTGCAGAGAATGTTACTAAGTTTATCAACTGGTTGCACCCGGAAACTAGCAGCTTTGTTGTATTCCGGAAAGATAGCAATGATGATGGCAATAGAATTGACAGATTGACACAGTTCGCTACGGATACAGTATCAACATTTTGAAAGATGACGTCCATTGTAGAGTCTCGTTCCCACAGTTGATACAGATTTTTTAGTTTGTACAGCCGTAAGTCTTTGATCTGCGCGAGCTTCCCTATATGTTGACCCAAGTGTCCATCATTTGAGAGTATCTCCTTGTATGAACATCCACCGAGTCTGAGTTTTTGCACATTATGAAATCTCTCAAGTAAACCAAGTGGAAAACCAGCTGCTGAGATATCATCTTCAACTTGAAGAACTTTAAGACCACCAAAGATGTGTCGTGGGAAATTGCCCTCCCAAATCATCCTGATGTTTTTTCCATTTAAAACAAGTTCCTCCAAGTTGGGGATGATCTGATCATCATCATATCAAAGTTTTTATTGCTGTTATATAATGCATGCATATTAATATAGACTATAGTGCCGTGAATTAAGCCTCATCATTTAAAAATATTTCACGTACGAACAATTTTGATTTAATATTAAAAAAAGTAAAAATGGTTCCATACCTTTTCCAGCTAAAAAAGGGGCTGTAATAATCCTGAAGCGAATGTCGTCACTTGATCACAAGAAACCACAGTCAACACTTTTAATGCCAGCCATTCTGAAGTATGGATTCCAGGGTATAAGCATTTAAGTTCGCGTAGTTTCACGAGTTTCAGAGTAGTCACCCTCAGAAAGACAAAATTAGGGGTCATGACTTGATCATGGACTCCTTCTGCAGCAATGACCTCCTGAAAATCGTTACAATAGCCGATCTCCAAGTGTTGAAGCTGCTCAAAACTTCCGATCATAGAAGCTGAAAATATGTATTTTAATTTGTGACAGCTCCTCAAGATCAATCGTGTTAGATTTTTATAGCAAGCTGGAAACTGATTGTGCCAAATCTTTTCGACATTCATTTGATGCAGCTCCAAAGCCTCCAAATTGGGCAGCGCAACCTGCAGGATATATAAAGTTCTTCCTTATATATGAATTGCTATATATAATATGATATATATATATATGAGGAAGTGTTTGATAGCACCAATTTGGGGTTCGAACCCCACTCATATGTGTGGGAGGAAATCAATCTACAATTGACACCTGATAACAACGTGTGAATGTGTAGCGTTAATCGTTGTTCTTTATTTAATTATTGAATGTGCATATGATATATAAAAGGAAATAATAAGGACAATTAAATTGTTAAACGTCTTTGTACCTTCTTATTGGAAAGTGGCGAGGAAATACGAAGCTTGTCTTCCAAACTGCTGATTTCGTTGGAGCACGTCTCACGTAACCCTTTTGCTTGTCTATTCTTCTCCACTTCACAACTAAAGCTTGTAAGCTCCCGAAGCTTTCCGAGGCACAAAGTTTTTAATTGAGCAAACTCTATCTTCTGATGATCGATTACACCATCCTCTACGCCAACAACAAATATCTCTTGAATATTCCTGCAATTAATAACCGCGATCCTTTCAAGTCTTGGAAGGCATTTTGCTGCAGACAGCAAGAAGATATTTCTCAGCTTATCACAATTTTCCACTCTTATGGTTTTTAATTCATCAAAAGATTGTACGCTGAGTAGATCCTGACATATCCTCTCCAACTTCATTAAATTGAAGAGATTAAGTGACTCCAAAAGTGGAAAGGCATTGCGGAGAGGTACCCTCTGCATAGAGTCAGCGATACACATGAAGTCAGGACTATTCTGGATGTGCAAATGCTTCAACTGCGACAAACCCTCCGTGTCCAATTCGAAAAGAACATTCCTTACGCCTGGCAACTTGTCCAAACACAAATATTCAACATTCTTGATGCCCTGCAATTTCTTCGAACAAACGGTCGTAGAATTAAGTTTAAGCTTCAGCGTCCTTAAGGTCTCATCATCAGCGATTGTAAATAGTGACCGGCTCAATCTAAAGCTCATAGCTTTGTTGGTTGCTGCAAGAGATAGGAATGATGCGTCTCCTACTGATATTTTAAATCTTTCCAGCTTTCTGGTGAAAAAGCCTTCTGGTAGGATATCTTCATTTTTAACATCTATTTCTAAAGCATTTAATCGAGGCAAACGCATCAACTCATCAAGGCTACAATTTCTTCTTTCACTGTTGGTCCCTTCAACCTCCCAGTCAACAAAGCAATTACGCATATATAATTCTTCTAATCGAGTCCAGCTTGATATGACATTTGGGCCAATAATTTTTAATTTGAAACAATTGGTTAAATCTACCTGTCTTAGCTTAGTCAGTTGACTGAGTGTCCCAGGCAACTTTACAATACCAGACCCTCGAAAGCTAAGGATTTCTAAATTCTTCAGCTTTCCAGTGATGTCTATGTCTTCCGACATGCATTGATCTAGACATAGTGTTTGAAGATTTTCAAGGAGGCCAATTGAAGATGGCAAAGAAAGTAAGTGCATTCTAGTGAGATCTACACCTCTATGCTTTCTCATCCCAGTGAAAAAGTTAGATGCATTATTGATTTCAAGAAAAGGATCCTTAGGACTGATGTGTAAAAATTCAAGCTGTGGACATTCCAATCCTTCAGGAAGTTCATGAGTACTACAATCCATTAAAGAAATTGCATAGCACTCTTTTAGCACAATGTCATCTGGCCATTCCCACACATCCTCATTTCTCGCCAAAAATACATGTTGGTCTCGGCATGCAATTGATATGGCAACATCGGGAATGACATCATGCATAGACAATTGTTCATAACTGGCACCCTCAAGCAACAAACAAGAGTCTCTAAGTTCATGGACCAATGCACATAATTTGTTTTTTGCATCCTCCAACTTATTTGCCCTTTGAATTATGCCCAAACCCATGCAGCATTTGAACAAGAATGAAAAAGAAAAAGAATTTCCAAGTAGACTACAGAGCATAAAAATTTTCTTCAGTTGCTCACCTTTTAAATTCTTGAAACTCAGTTCAACAGTTTTATAGGCCTCTGCTGGCACTCCTTCGAAGTTTAACTTTGAAGGCATTCGGAGTTCTTGCAAGGCATTCTTCCAAGCCGGCACTTTCTTCTCTCTCAGTGCCCTTGCTACTGTAGTTAAGGCAATGGGCAATCCTTTGCATGCCTTGGCTACTTCTATTGCTGTAGATTTCAGTTCACGATTTTCAACATCATCACCAGCCATTAGCTTGAACAATCTCCAAGCTTCTTCTTCATTTAAAATGTCAATCGAGAAGTTCTTTTTTGAACCCATACTGACCAGTACAGTACGATCTCTTGCTGTCAACAATAATTTACATCCTTTGTGATCATTACCAAAAGGGATTCCAACAGTCTCTAAATCGACACGTTTCCAGATATTATCTAAAATTATAAGGATCTTCTTCTCCTCCTTCAATCTTTCATAGAGCCTACTTGCTCTTCTACTTTCAGTTTGCTCGTGCAGCACCAAACCTAATTTCTCAGCAATCTGTTGCTGAATATTTTTTATGTCTAGAGTCTGGGAAACCTCCGAAAAAACCACCTGATTAAAGTCCTTGTCCTCGTTGGCTTGCCTGGCAGCCTCTTTCACTAGTGTTGTCTTCCCAATACCACCCATGCCGTACACCCCAATGATGCTGACGTTGATATCTGTCAATGCATTTTTCAAAGACATCAAAGTAGAAAGCCTTGACTCGAAGGGCTCATAGCCTTTGTGAGACTTAAGCCATATCTCTTCCGGAATGGTACGGTAAGAAATTCTATCAAATCTCCCAGCTTCTTCCCGGAGCTCAACAATGGCCTCCTTCACCTCTGTCTCTGCTTTCTTGCTGAGCTGATACCGGCTCTTCAAATTAGGACACAAGCCCTTGAGACAGCGCTTGTTTGTTGCTGTCTCTTCATCTTGAACGGAGTTGGCTGCATCATCAATGGTTCTGTTCGCACTAACCAGCCACTTCTCAACCTTCTCTTCAATCTTTTCACCATTTCTTTCGGCTTCAGAAACTTTGTGCTGAATGCTCGTACTTTCATCCTTGAGCTTCTCGATTTCTGCCTTGAGATTCTCAAAGTTGGCATGGTAGTTACGCAAATAACCAAGTCGGCGTTCTATTGGAGGAGCCAAGCATTTTACAACTTCTGAAACAATAGTAACAATTATTTCCAGCATCTTATTATTCAACGAACTTCTGAAGAAAGAGGAGCAACGTAAAAATATAACACCCCAAATCTAGAACAGAGCAGGTGATAAAACAGCAAGTTGCTTACAAATCATAATTCTTTTACAAAATCCTCAAATTCAAGTACCTCAAATTTTACTCAAATCAATAAAAAGAAAAAATCCGTGTAACAACTCTACTACTAACAAAAGTCTTCAAATGTAATAACTCATGACAAGCTACTCAATCTGCACAAAGTAATAATGAAGAGTAAGTTATCAACTCCATAAATAAAACAACAATAACAACGAAGTGATTTAGATATTTAGCAACAGTTCTTCTGATGAGATGATGAAAACAATACGGAAAAGGGTTTATAGATGCAGGATCACAAATTATACAAAGCTAATAAAGATTGGACAGATGAGTACAGAATGATAAGAAGTGATTAAGCTAGCTGTACTTTGAGTTCTAAAGATGAAAATATATCAATGAATGCAAAGACTGGTGGATGTGGATGACAAAGGAGAATTAAAGTGATTTTAGGTCAGGGTGGTTTGTAATCAAATGTCATTGAATTCAAAAAAAATAAGATGAATATAATAAAGGCCAATGTTTCTTTCTTTTTTTCTTTTTTTTTTCTTTTGTCCTTTTTCCCTTTGCCGCGCCAGCCAAATATAAGAGACAAATTATTTGGTATTTGCGGGTGAACAATTTTGTTGAACATCAATGCGTGCAAACTTTGCATGCACCAAAACTTTGAAAACTCACCGTCCATGCCAGTTAGTCGACCCCATGTGCACCCTACTGACAAAAATGGAAGCCACCATTTTTATAATTGAGCAGTCCACTATTCCTGATGATTGGCCCGCATTGAGTGGAAAAATCATCTCAAATTTCGTTTTGTATTCATGGAGAGTTTTGAGAGTTTTAAATAGAAATTTTTAAAATTCTTAATAAAGGGAGAGTGGGTGTGTATTGGGGCATGGGGAAGTGAAGTAGAATACTTTAGTATTTTTATTTTTTATTTTATAATAAAATATTATTCTGTTATTTTTTATTTCCACTTGTAAACTAAAAACTGAATCTTATGTATTTACATTTCCTTCTATGCAATATTTCATCTAAATTTTTTTTAATTTTATTTTAATTATGTGTTTCCGTCACCACACTATTTCCGAACAAAATTTAATATTCTAAAAGCTTCATGCAACTTGATAAGTTTATGAATTTAGATGATAGAAGTGGAAAGGCTCTGATGAAGAAGATAAGTTTATGAATTTAAAAAAATTCGATGAACTTTCGTTAATTTTTAGAAAATGGGGGGAAATGACACTTTCATCAAAACAGATAAGTTTATGAGTTTAAACATATTGTTTTAGCAAATGTCCCCTTAGCATAACTCAACTGGCTTTAAAATTTCTTTGCATTGTGGTCATGTGAGTTCCGATAACAATATCTAAGAAGTTTATTGTTTAGTGGGTGAGAATTTTGACTTCCGTCTAAACCGTTTAAAGTGTGATTTTTTTAAATTCATTTTAAGAATGGGCATCAATTTAAAAAAAAAATTAAAAGTTGGGTGGGCATTGGTGGGTTGGATCTGGTGAATATTCAACCCAACTATTCAAACGTAAAATTTTTAAAAAAATTATTTAGTACTTAAAATTTAAATTCATAAAATAGATAAAGAAATTAGTTCTCTGGTCCATCTCATTTGGGTGGTTTAAGTTCAAAGTTTAATAACTTAGGGTAATTAAGTAATTAAAAGAAAATTAAAGGGTCAAATAAAATTTATCATGAAATTTGACTTTATAAAAGTAAGTGGAAGCCGTAGCCCACAATCCATTCCAAAAAGACGCGAGAGAGAAGAAGACAGTGTTTGGCTATTATAATTTGGAGGCAAGATTTTTAATGTTTAATTAGATAATCGGAAAAGTGAAATTAACTGATTTTTCTTAAATTTTTAAAGTAAGTTTCTAATATTGTCTTTATAATTTTACTAGTCTTGATTTTTATTTTATCCTCTAATTAATTATTATTAGAAATACATACTTGTTAGAGAGATAGATATTAAATTATTACTGTAAGGCTGAGATTCTTAATGTGTTTAACCTACAGTATTACATTATTATTTAGAGAAGAATTTGTACTATAATCTCATTAATATAGTGAAAAATTATATCATACTACAGTCCCATGATTTGTTACTCTTTAAGTTTTTCACATAAAAATTTATGTCTCTTGCAGTTAGTTTTTACTTTAGATTTTATTAGTTTATTTTATACCTATTTATTTATGGTGCACATCCTATTTTAATCACACAAAGAGAAAAAAGTTTTATTTTTGCTTAATTTATAACTACTTATGTGAGTCTCCTTCCCAACACTCTCCATTATAATATTAAATATTTTCCATTTTCCCCAACAACTATTAATAATTTCAATATTTTATCAACTTAATTTTAGTGACAAATTGAGTTTGATTTCTAAATTTTGGAATTCAATCAATGTTAAGCTCAATAAAGGGAAATTGAAAGAGTTTGTTTTATAAAAATAAATAAAAAGAATGAAATTTAGGTTTAGCCAGCTATGGTGTTCATAATTGAAAGTTGACATTAATTTTTTTATAATTTTTATTATTTATCTTGAATTGGGTTAGGTTAAAATCCGATCATTAATCGAATCGAAAAAAGTTCTAATAAACTATTATAGCGTAATCATCAACTCATCTAAATTAACAATTAATTAGCATGTAAGACTATTTGCACAAGTCACTAGGCTCATAGCCCATTCGCAAGCTCATAAGCCGAATAACTTTGGGCACATGGGTTTGAGTCTAAGCATTGCTTGGACTCGCTTTTCTTTTAATAGTTAGGGAAAGCGTCTATCTGTTAATAGAGATTTATTTAGCTCTCCATATTATGAATAATATAATTTTTCTTTTAATATTAGAGTGAGGGTTACAGATTTCTCTCTAATTACAATGAAGATTGTTTTTGGTGTTGTGCTATAATAGTAAAATATAAGAAAAAACTAATTAAATTTTGATTGTCCAATATGAGTAGAATTCTAATTCTAATCGTAATAAAAAAGACTATTTACACAAGTTGACAAACTAATTATAGGCACAAATTCATAGAAAATTTATCTGTATCTATGGTATATATTATATTAACAAACAAAATATAAAGAAAGACTTGGGCAAAGAGACAAAATATAAAGACTAGGTGATGATGATGAAAGATTTCGATCTTGGTATCTTCATGATTTCTATTCTAAACAACTTTATATCGTTTCAACCACCGAGTAAGTTTGAAAAATTTAGTCAAGAGAAACCAGTATCCAGAAAATTTCTAACACACACAATGAATTTAAGCATTAGACTGCCTTTTACAGGTACGCTCTTGATTGTTGATTTCTTCCCAAGATCTTTAAGGCAATTAGGTACAATTCCTTTTCTACACATTCTATAGGTCTCAAGATCTTCCAGCCAATCAGGTACAATTCCTTTTCTACTCATTCTAAAATAATTTAGAATCGAAATAGTGAAGATTTTAAGCACCTTCAGGTATATATTGTATAAAAAATCAAAATGTAAAAAAGACTTGGGGAAAAAGATGAAGTATAAAGACTAGAGGATGATAATAAAGATTTGATCCGGTATCTTCATAATTATATGCTGTACAACTTTATACCATTTCATTCAACTAAAAAGTAAAAGTATGAAGCAACATAATTCAATAATCTTGAATTTTTTTTTTTTTGAAGGGTCCTATTGCGTACTTGTGGTTATCGCACTCAACAAATTAAATACATCGGATGATTATTAAGTTAAAAAGAAAATAAAAATTAATCATCTAATAGTGTCTCACTGTAGGATAAAATATCCTAAGAGTACCATACTCAGCCTTTTTTAAAATATTTTTAGTTAAATTAAGTTTTAAGATAATATAGTAGCTCGCATCTATGAGGTTCATGAAAATAAAAATTTTCAATGTAATAATCATTTAGGCATATAGTTTCAGCTGTCATGATTGCACTTTACGCCTAATGATCACGCAAATCAAGTAATAATAAAGGACGAGAATTGGTATTTAATGGGTGCAGCAAAAACAATCATCTCCACACACTTCAAAAAGATATGTTTTTTCCTACATTTTCAAACTTACATGGTGGTTGCTTTTATAAATTGTAAAGTAGTGGTGATCATGTGATGATAAAACCTGGCCAATAGATATGCTTAAAGTATAATGCACTTAAATACGGATGGTGATATTTTCAGCTGGCCCATACTTTTTTTTAACCCACACTGCTTCTAAAATTAATTATAATAAGTTGATATTTTTTAAAATTCTAAATATAAAAGAATTTTAGAGAATTAATTAACTAAATTCATCTTAGTTTATTTTTGTGACTTAATTTTTTTTATTATATTTGACTATAAAGTTTGCTCAAATTTAAGTTTAAATTGACTATTTTATCTTTATTAGGTAAAAATGTCAAAAAATTTAACTTTAATTTTAGTGTTCTTTTAATTATTTAATTAATTTTTCTAAATGATTTGTCAACAGTACGTTATTAGTATAATTATAATTTTAGTTTAATACTTATGTCAATTATCAGATTGTCACATTTATGTAATTTTACATGTAAGATATCGAAAATTATTAGCTTTCATTTTAAAAAGTTGAACTATAGATGACAAAATTAAATATAAAAATTAGTAGATAAAATAACTTATATTTTTTTTAGGTAATTTTGTCATGTTATGTCATAATGGTATAATAGTTAAATAAAATTTATGTTAAAACAACTTTAATAGTCAAAGGTGGTTAAAGAAAATTAAGTAAGAAAAAGTTATAAAAAGATTTAATTGACTAATTATATAATTTTTAATTAATTATTTTTACATTTTTTATTGTTGTTTAGTTGGGTTGGTTATAACCAAACCATTTATTGGGTTGAAAAAAGGGCAAATCGACTCAATCAACCAGTATAATCTAGTCAACTCATCCGAATTTAACAACTAATTATTAAGGAAGATTATTTACACAAACTGACAAACTGTTACCAAACCAAAAACAATTATTCATCATGAGTGCGTGGTAACCTTGATCGAATTATAGACACACATACTCAGCATAATTTCTCGCTGTGTACGGTATATATTATATTAACAATCGAAATGTAAAGAAAGACTTTGGGCAAACAGAAAAAATATAAAGATTAGGTGATGATAATGAAAGAATATTTGATCTGGAATCTTTATATCTTATATGCTACACAACATTATACCAATTTCATTCAACCGAAAAGACAAGGTGTGAAGCAAAAATAATTCAATAACTTGATTTTTTTAAAAAAAAAAGGGGTCCAATTAAAGTTATCGTACTCTACAATTTAGCTACTACCAAGTGGTCATAAATTTAACAAAAGAACGTAAAATTTAACCATTTACAGTTCCTCCCTATAGGATACAATGTCCTAACAGCACAATACTTGCAGACATTTTTTAAATACTTTTAGTCAAATTAAGTTTCAAGGTAATATATTACCTCACATCAGTGAGTGTTCATTTAAAAGAAAACATTCAAGATCGTAATCATTTCTCATCTGGCCGTGATTGCATTTTAAGATCACATGAATCAAATCACAATAAAGGACAAGAATTGATATTTAATGGGTGAAATTTTTTATCCTCTAACAAAACAATTATCTCCCCACACTTGGCAAAAATATGGTTTCGCACGCATTTCAAATTACAATAGTGGCTGCTTTTGTAAATTGTGTATAGTAATAGTGGTGATCATATGATGGTAAAATCTAATAAATATATTAAAGTATTATCTAGTTAAATAAGAATGACGAGTAAAGATATTTTTACTCGTATTTTCTGTGAACCTACCCTATTTTTTGAAAAATAATTATAACAAATTAAAGTATAACTTAATTTTTATTATGTTTGACTAATAAAATTATTTAAACCTAAATTTAAATTAACTATTTATTATATTACTTAAAAATTCTAAAAATTATGCCAAACTTACTCATTACCTCACATCGGTGAGTGTTCATTTAAAAGATAACATTCAAGATCGTAATCATTTCGGCATATAGCTTCATCTGGCCGTGATTGCACTCTAAGATCACATGAATCAAATCACTATAAAAGGATAAAAATTAGTATTTAATGGGTGAAAATTTTCATCCTCTAACAAAACAATTATCTCCCCACAATTGATAAAAATATAGTTTTGCATAATTTTCAAATTAGAACGTTGCCCGCTTTTGTAAATTGTAATATAGTGGTGATCATATGATGGTAAAACCTAGTTAGTACACATATCAAAATATATTCTAGTTAAATAAGAATGGTAATATTTTCACCCCGTACTTTTTGTGAATCTACCTCACTTCTAAAAAATAATTATAATAATTTAACATAATTTTTCAAACTTCGAATATCGAAGCATATAAAAAAAATTAATTAATTAATTAATTATATCTTACTTTAATTTTTGTGACTTAATTTTTATTATGTTTGACTATTTATCATTATTAGGTAATAGTTTAGAAAATTTTACTTTAACTTTAATTTTTTTTATCTTTTTTTTCTCTTTTAACAAGATTCATTGTTCCTAAGCAATGTGCCGAAAGTACTTTATATTGTTATGATTGTATATTTTTAACTAAGCTAACATAATGTTTTTACTGTATAATATTTATATAAATTATTAAATTATCAAATTTATATAGTGCAGATTTAGGGTATTGAGAATTATTAGACTTTATTCAACAAAGTTAAATTATAAACTACAAAATTAAATATCAAAATTAATACATACAATAACACATTTTTTAGGATAATTTAATCATTTTATATCATAATGGTAAAATAGTTAAATAAAAATTATATTAAAGTAACCTTAATAGTCCAAAACGGTCAAAGGAATCTAACTAAGACAACATTACAAAAAGGATTTATTTGATCAACTGTATAAGTTTTTAGTTGATTTTTATTTGTTAAAAATGATAAGAACCTGTAGATATACTTTTAGAGTGGGATAGGTTTACACAAATAATAGGAAATTGATATGTGATTGCCTCCTTTGCACGTCACAATACAAGTATGCCAGCGAGCTTAATTAAAACTTATGCATCAGAAGGAATTATGTTGCTCAATACGCACATCATCAGGAGCGAAATATGATAGCTAAAAAAAAATTCAATATGCACATCATCTGGAGCGAAATATGAAAGCAAAAAATAAAAAATAAAAAATTTAGATTCAGAAGCACGAGATGAGGCATATTTTCAGGACTTGCGTACATGCGTGCGTACGTGCGTGCGCAACGTTAGTTTTAGGGATATAATGTCTTCGGGAGAAGACGATCAAAGGAAGGAAACACAAATTTGAGAGAGAGATAACCTTTGAAATGACTTGTCCCAAACCCCCAAGGCAAGTCTATCTAATATTGTCTAATCAAATTGATAATAAATTTAATATTAAGAATCCTGTTGAAAATTTGGCATAATCTCCCCACTAATTTATGACATTCTCAAAAGACAAATTGTAAAATAAACACTCTCAAAATAGCTCAATATTCAACCAACCTCCACAACCAAATTTCTCAATCAAAATAACAAATATCATCTAAATATTCTAATGTCAAAGTACAATAGATTAACCTTAATAACAAATTATAATAAAATTATACAATCCGAAAATATCCAACAAAAATTTCTATGATCCTATCACCATCATGTAGCCATAATTTAAAAAATAATTATTATTGTTGATCAACTGTTGTACCTGCAAATCTCCTGTAAAAGAGGAAAGATATGATAAAAAAGGAATGATTATAAAACTCGATGAGCTTAGTAAGTAGATAGTATTTTTTAAAATAAATTCCTTAAAAATAATTTAATCTTTCTCTAAACAATTTTGTAAAAATATCATGAGAAATTAAATAAACATATTTAATTTAAATCATGTACTGATTTAACAATAATATATAATACTGCATAAAATCAAGGAAATCATAATACATGTAATATCAAATAATGAATACCAAAATCTATCACAAATAAGTACAAGTAATCGTGTTATACTCGAACCTCGACGAATAAAATGATGTACTAATCAGAGTACCACCATGCCCTAGAGTTGCAATAGTTATACATAGAAATATCATCTCGTATCTAATTATATATGTGCATGCATAATTTAGTCCCCAAATGACAAAGCATTTAAGCACACGGCCTAAAACCTCTACATGTACTTAGACGGATCCAAAAAGATCTATATCTCATTTATATCATTTGTACCATCTGTATCTCAATATTTGTATCTTTATAATCATCATACCACATGCATATACTCCCAAAAGGTAAAAGCATCCACACACACAGCTGAAAGCTTTTGTGTGTATTCAAATAGACCCAAAAGACCAGTTTGCATCTCATCTCATTTGTAGCACTGTATTTAGAAAAGAGAACTGTCTAATGATTTTTGCAACAATCTTTTATACACGTATATATAAATATATAATCACATTTGAAATCTCATTATTTTTCCCATTTAACATACTTTAAATCTATTTCTTTTTCTGTAAAATGAAATATTATAATGCATATATTCAAAATCAATAATTAAATCATTAATCATACACAGTTTTAATGATAAATACCAATACAGAGATAAAATCTATTTTTAGAAAATTATTAAATTGGAGTCTTTAAAACTTGTTTCGTAAACATATATACTTTATCATTTTTTAAAATCATAAATTATAAAAAAAATAAGTTTTATATATTTCACTCACTGTGATGACAGTTGCACTCAGCTATCGTCTACGTGTGTGAGTTGATTCTCATTCATATTTCTTTTTAAATCAAATCAACAACATAATCACTGTCAGTAAATGCGAAGTATAACTAACTTTATCTAATAAAGCTCGAAAACAACATAACACACATCCTGATAAATATAACATTACCAAAATACCCCTGACATTATAATTTAGTAAATTATCCTCAAAATACTCAATTACCAAACTGTCCTTGGTCTGAAATTACTATATTATCCACCCCTAAAGTTTATGAAATTACCAAATTCTCCTACCAGTCAATGTTGACTAGAGTTCAGTTAACGATGATAAGAACATGAGGTTTGATAGTTCTGATTTCGGTAAGTCCAATGGTGCTAGCGATGACCTCCCCTCAATGATAGGGCTAGAATTTAGCTCCCAAAATTGTAAATGCTCAAGTGGTGGATTGGCGACAATCAGACGTCCGTGGGGATAGTGGTTGGTCCAAAAAGGAAAGCTGGGGGTGAGAGGAGGAAAACCCCATCAGTGGCGCAACCAAATTTCAACGGAAGCGATGGCAACGAGAACAAATTTGTCCTGACTTTTCGAACTTTAATTAGCAGCGATCTGAGCATTATCCGACAACGTGAATGGTGCGGATGTGATGGTCAACCGACAAGGTTTGATTTCGTACCAAGCTTAGATGTTAGGGTGGCCGCAAAAAGGAGATCCCAATGGGTCAAGGTCGCAGGCCAGGTTGAGCTTTCCTGGCTAGATTGTCCACTTTCGATGGGGATAGCGGGAATATAACAGTAGGTCCTCAAGCTTCACATCGGCATCTTGCTTGGCTAGAACAGTGACCGAAAACTGAAGTTCGATCCGAGTGGATTTCATGGGTTGGGTACAGGTCAACGGGTTAGACCCGGTTCTCTCTCTTTCTATTTAAAGAAAAGGACACTCTTCTTTTTTTCCCCTTATGCTTAATATCAATTAAGTTAATATTGAACCCTTATTGATATAAAATTTAACTAAACGGACTTTGAATCACGTTCAAATTAAATTGATTTAATGTCATGACAAATTTAAATTATTATAAACACATCTTAATTACAGTGTCAAATTTAACAACCCATATTTATAATTAATGTCGGATAATCAATTTGTATTTGTTTCACCAATAACAATTTATAATAAATTCGTCAAGTATTAAATCAATGTTGAGATTAAAAAATATATAATACACTCAATTAAAGAAATTAAGGTGCATTTGTTACAGCCTTATTCCAGATGCATTTTTAGAAGAGTGACTAGATAAATCTTCTTCGCAAATTTGACAATCTGTAATCATTAAGAGAATTATCAGGTTCATTGAGTTCCCTGATAAGGTCTCATAAAAACTAAGAAAGCAAACATTTTTACTTGAGCCATGCATCCGAAGCGAAAGAAAATCAGAGCTTTAACAGAACCATAAGGTCAAAGGTCAACAGAAGAGTTACCCCTTCAGATAAAACCAGCAGCTTCCACACCCAAGCCGGCAAGTTTGTCCGCAACAAAATTCCCTTCGCTAAAAACACGAGTTAATAGTACCAACGCACATGAAGTGCTCAAGGCAGTGGAATAAGTGCTCAAGGCAGTGGAATCATCTTGTTTTTAAGGTGAAGAACAGAAAGCATTGAATCACATTCTATAATCCAATGATATTGTTGAGGGCACTTAATCGTAGAAAAAAATAAAAATGATGTTAGAAAGAAAAGGTAGAAATGCAAATAAAAAAAAGTTTGAAACAAAATTATTAAGTCTATTATTTATAGAGTTGACATTTTATGATAAGTTTAATTAAATTAGAAAAGGAAAATGACACAAACTCCTCCAACGTTTAAATAATCGGACAAAAATCTCCCTAAGTTTTATTAATGTAAATTATAATTTTAACATGTAATTATTGTTATACTCTTCTAGCAAATAAAAGAACAATTATTAATTATCTAATGTATCCATATATTGTTAATAAATTTATGAATATACCTTCATTATCCAATTCCTCTATTTAAATTATTGTCAAATTTTCTCTTCAAACAAATAAATTTAATAACTAATTTTAGTATTTATTTGAAACTAAAAAAATAAAATACTAAAAAATAATTATTAAATTTATTTAGTTTGAAGAGAAAATTTGACAAGAACTTAAATAGAGGAATTCGGCAATGAGGGTATATTCATAATTTTATTAACAATATATGGATAAATTAGATAATTAATCATTATTATTTAGTATTTTAGTATTTTTTTAGTTTCAAATAAATACTAAAATTAGTTATTAAATATATTTGGTTTGAAGAGAAAATTTGACAAGAATTTAAATAGAGGAATTGGGCAATGAAGGTATATTCATAAATTGATTAACAATATATGGATAAATTAGATAATTAATAATTGTTCTTTTATGTGCTAGAAGGGTAAAACAATAATTACATGTCAAAATTATAATTTACATTAATAAAAAGAGGGTGTAAATATCTTTTTTAAAACCTTAGGGGGATTTTTGTCCATTTATTTAAATTTTAGGGGAGTTTGTGTCCTTTTCCCAATTGGAAATTTATTTATTGCATATCTTGTAATAGGGATTAATTTATCAATTCCCTAATTTAGTGATATTCTAATTTATTAGAAATATTTATTTCCAAAGTTAATTAGATGGCTAATTTTGAAAGTTAATTAATGATAAGATTATATAATTGGCATATAAAATCTATTTATACCATGAAGTTAGTTCAAACATGTAGTTTATTAATGCTCTAGATATTTCTTAGACAGCAAGTAAGGTAAAAAGATCATATTCTCTTCTATTCAGATTCATAGGCATTATAAGAGAAAAGAAATATTTATTTTGAAAAGAATCCAAGTCATTTTAAAATTTGTTATTTCTTATGAAACCCTAATGCCTATATAAAAAGAGGTATTTCATAATTAAAAGTACATACAACATAAAGTATAAAATAGAAAAGCAAAATTTGGCCTCCTCCCCAGAGAATCCATATTTGACGTATAATGTTGTGTTAATTTATTTTCTTATATTCATTTCATCTTTGTGGAGAATTCTATGGATCTTGAATTACTAAACATTGAAAAATTGAAGGATTGTTGTTGATCACTTTGCAAAATACCTTGAAAATCATGGATCAAAAGGGATAGCAATTATTCAAGACAAGCAAATTTAGTCTAAGGTTGAGTAAGTTGTATGGTGATAAACTGTAAGTGAGAGTCTTAATTTTAGTAAATCCATAGGTTGTAACATCTCAAAATTGTTTTGCATTTGGGCGTGCCCTTATGGATATAGGATTAATTTGAACCATATAAAAATTTTCATGTCATTTATTTTCTACAATTTATTGTGTTTTTGAGAATTAATTTTTTTTATGTGGATGAACAATAACCATAAACACTAATTGTGAACAGTATTATAAACTGTAATGATGAACAATAACATTGAATAGTGTTTTTTAAAAAAATTAATTAAGTTATTAATTTTAGTTTTTTTTATTGTCTACATTTATTTACAAATAGATCTAAATTCTTTTAAAAAATAACCCTGATCATGAAAGACATCTGAAAGCACACTGTAAAACAAGCAATATAACTAAAGAAATGAAGTGAAAATTATTTCTTCAAATTCACAACTCCTCCTAGTACTAAAAAGCCCACCGGATTAGTAGAACTTCGAGTAAGATGATGCACTCTCCAACAACTAGCAAAAAAATAAATCACACTAACTTTATTAAAATTAAAATTCTTCACTGAGTCAAAATTAGTTAGTCATCAATGGATATTTTGATAATTTCAAAGCATAACTAAGATACTTTTGTATCCATTTTTTGATAATGTTTATATATCTCGGTACCTTTACTTTATGTAATTGTTGTATGGTTGTGTTAAGATCACCATCCCAACGCGGAGCCCCTTCGTTTCTGTACATGACATCTACTATGGGTGGAGTGCTTACTTTTCCTGCTGTGAAAATATTCATCTTGGGACGACCAACCACGAATAAATCTTCTAAAGATGGAAACTTGAAGATGTACTTGCCAGAGTAGAAGCTTGTGAGAAGAGGTAAATCAACCAGAGCCAACCTCTTCAATTTGCTGAAAACAATCTCTTCTTTTGCTGATTCATTTCCCTCATCACTCTTTACAACTTGTGTCATTGCTTTGCATCAAAATACCTGCATCGTTACAAGTGCCACAAGACTTTTTGCTGCAGAGGATGTTACTAAGTTTCTCAATTCCTTGCAACCGAAAACTTCAAGAATTGTTAGATTCCAGAAAGATACCGATGATGATGGCAGTAGAATTAAAAGATTTTCACAATAATCCACTATTAGAATTTCAAGAAATTGAAAAATGGAGTCCATTTTGAAGTCTTGTTTCCACAGTTGCTTCATATCATTTAGTCTATACAGTCGTAAATGTTTGATCTTTGTGAGCTTCGCCACTTGTTCATCCAAGTGTCCCTCATTTCAGAGTATATCTTTGTATGCAGAAGCACTCAGCCTAAGTTTTTCTAGATTACGATATCTCTGAAGTAAATCAAGTGGAAAACCAGCAGCTGAGTCATCATTCATAAGGTGAAGAACTTTAAGACTGCCAAAGAGGTGTTGCGGGAAATCGCCCTGCCAAATCATCCTGATGTCTTTTCCATCTAATCTTAGTTCGGACAAGTTGGGGGAGATCTGATCCTTATCATTTTTCACACAATCAACGCTAATCAAGTAAAAAGGTTGTTCCCTCACATTCGAATTCTCTAATCGTACAAATTGATTTCATAATATGAAATATATGAACAATTTTGATTTAATATTAAAAACTAAGTTAATGGTTTACTACCTTTTCAAGCAAGAAAAGGGGCCGTTGTGCTGGGATATCAGGTTTGTTCTCCTCGCTAGCTTCGCGAAAGCAAAATAATTCTGAAGTAAATATGTTTAGCTGGTCACAAGAAAACACAAACAACTCTTTTAATGCTGGCCATTCTGAAGTATGCATTCCTGGGTATAAGCAGATAAGTTCAGTTAGTTGCCCCAGTATCGGAGCGGTCTACCCTCAGAAAGACAAACTTAGGGGTGACTTGATCATCTAATGATCTGCTGCCAACCCACACAGGAGCCGATTTCCAGGTGTTGGAGCTTCTCGAAAGTTCTGAGCATAGAAACTGAAAATATGTATTTCAATTTGTGACAGCTCCGCACGATCAAACGTGTTAGATTTTGAAAGCAAGGAAACATGGCAGCTGAAAGTTGATTGTGCCAAATCATTTCGACATTAATTTTGATGCAGATCCAAAGACTCCAAATTGAGCAACACGACCTGAAAGGTAATATAGAGTTCTTCCTTATTAATTGTTAGGTCCAATATCATGCTTATATGCGGAGGCGTCTAATACATCAATGTTATATATAATCAATTGCAAAAGCAGGCTAAAATCAATTCGCTAGTGACAGTTGATGAGAGTATGTGCGTGCGTGGCATTAATCCTTCTTTTATTTAATTAATGAATATTCATGGTTTATAAAATAAAGTAATACAGAAAAATAAATTGTTAAACTTCTGTGTACCTTCTCGCTGAGAAGCGGGGAGGAAATATCAAGCTTGTCGTCCAATCTGCTGATTTCGTTGGAACATGTCTCCTGCAACCCTTGTGCTTGTCTATTCTTTTTCACTTCACAGCAAAAGCTTGTAAGCTCCGGAAGACTTCCCAGACACAAAGTCCTTAATTGACCGACCTCTATCTTCTGATGAAGATATTTTCTTCTTTTTCACTTCACAATAAATATTTCTTGAATATTCGTGCAATTATTCCCAGTCACAATGTTCAACTCTTATGATTTTTAATTCACTAAAAGATTTTATGCTGAGTCGATCCGGACATGTCCTCTCCAACTTAATTAAATTGTAGAGATTAAGTGACTCCAAAATTGGAAAGGCATCATCCAGAGGTACCTTTTCCATTGCATATGAAGTCAGGATTATTTTGCACATGCAAATGATTCAACTGCGAAAAACCCTCCGTGTCAAATCGAAAAGAATATTCTTTACACCTTGCAACCTGTCCAAACATAAGTATTCAACATTCTTGATTTCTTTAGATAAAATTCTTAAAGAATAACTTTTATTGCTCCCACATTCTTTTTACAGAGTTTTGCTATTTATATGCGGTGCTAGATACTTCACATGGTAGTGTTGATTAAAAATCATAATTTTTCTTATAAAAATAATTTTTAGGACTCATCTCATATAATATATAAGAAATTCATAATCTAGAAAATCATATCTTGATAATCTAAGAAGATGAACGACAAGAAGTAACATCCATCATCAAACGATCTTCCAGGTTATGACTCAAGTTTGATCTGCATTGAATATGCGGGCATTCATTTCACTACTCCCAAAAACTATTGACTTCTTTTTTATCAGCTGTCTCTCTCTTTTTTTAGAGAAAAGAACACTTATATAATATTTTCTTGTAAACCCTAACATGTGTTTTTTTTTTTTATAATTCAAAATAATAAATATTTTAAATTTAACATATTATTATCTCTCTACTTATGTAAAGGTAAAGATAATGTATAACCACTTTGGGGCCCACCTTGTAAAATAACACAAGGCTTCATTTACACATAAATATAACACATAGGGCCTTAACAAATATTATATTCAGGTTTATCACCTAATATGCCAGTTTTCTTATTTTTTGGGTCTAGTAGTGGTATAGTCAATTAAATAAGCTAACCCGAGGATCATTTGGGAACACATAATAGTGGCTACAATAATTAAGCCTGTAATTAAACTAGTTTAATTATTTAATTCCAATTCTACTCTACTATAAGATTGGAATTGACCTTTATAATTGTATGCTCAAATAATAATTCGTCCCAATCACATTGATTTCTTTACTGCACGAATCTTTGCACCACATCATTAATTAAATTGATATATCAACTGTCCAATCAATTTAATAACATCTTGTTCCTTAATCTTATTGGTTTTCTCTAATAATCATTTTTAACATATTAAATACGTCGACACACTCCGGCCAGAGAATTCTATGATAAAGTACCGAAATCTATTAAGAGATGTGTTGTACAAATTTCATATTGTTAATTTATAACTTCAATACTTATAATTGCTCCCACCAAGATACCAAGTAATCTTGACTACAAGTATGTGTCCTATCCATTAGTAACTTAAATGAAATGACAACCATAATCATGAAATTATAACTAACTCAAGATTAAGATTACAGTAAAATTAATATCTATGACATTTAATAAGTTTGACAGTTATTATTAAGTTAATTAAATTTCATATGTGATCATGTTCAATGTAGTTGTACTACATCAATAAATTCATATATGATTAAGATAAATCATTTAATGAATTTATTACAGTTTATACTTAAATAAAGTGTCCAACTTTGTTTATCAACTGGGAACTCAATATATTAAATTATAAGATAACTTGTATTTATGTCTTCTGTAAATCCACATAATGATCACATAAATATATATATATATATATATATATATATATATATAATATAATTAAATAGACTTTACTAAAAAATTAATGCAAATAAGATATTTGAATAAAATACCTCAATTATTTTATTAATCAGAAAAAATATTTATTATAATTAAATAAATCTATATACTTTTAAAAAGCATATTTTCCCAACAGGTGAGTGTTTACATGACAAGAATCACCATTTAATTATACAATATTTTCATGAGATTATCCTTCTCATATTTACAATTTGTTGATCTCTTTCCGAGAATACAGATTCTACGTTGTGTCCAGGGTTTTTGCTTGACAGCTTCACGCACTTACGTGGCGACGTGCACTCTTTTCTAACTCTCTGCAATTTCTTCGAGCAAATGGTCACAGAATTAAGCTTGAGCTTCAATGTCCTCAATGTCTTATGATCAGCAATCGTATATAGTCGCCGGCTCAATGTAAAGCAAATATCAACATTGCTCGCCTCAAGAGGCAGGAATGATATATCTCCTAATGATGTTTTAAACCTTTCCAGGTCTCTCCTGAAAAAGCCCTCTGGTAAAATATTATCGTTTTTAACATGTACTTCTAATGTGGTCAGCCGACGCAAATGCATCAACTCGTCAAGCCTGGCATTAATTCTTTCACTATTGGGTCCTTCCTCCTCCCACACAACAAAGCAATTACTCATATATAACTCTTCTAATCGAACCAACCTTGATATGACATTAGGTGCAATAACTTTTAGTTTGAAACAGTTAGATAAATCTAACTGCCGTTACTTAGTCAAGTGACCTAGTTCTTCAGGCAACTTTGCAATACCAGAACTAGAAAAGCTAAGATTTCTAGATTCTTGAGCTTTCCAATGATGGCAGTGTCCTCCAACATGCATTGATCTAGACATAGCGTATGAATATTTTCGAGGAGACCAATTGAAGATGGCAGTGAAAGTAATTGCATTCTAGTGAAATCTACAACTCTAAGCTTCCTCATCCCCGCGAAAAAGTTACACAGATTATTGATATCAAAAATAGAATCCTTAGGATTGATGTGTAAAAATTCAAACCGTGGACATTCCTATCCTTCAGGAAGTTCATCAATACTACAATCCATTAAAGAACTCTTCTAGTGCAACTTCGTCTGGCCATTCCCACAAATCCTCATTTCTCACCAAAAATGCATGTTGTGTTGAAAAATTAGAAAAACCAAATTCAAATTTAGAGAATTTTTCAAGATTGGCCAAAGATTGAACAATTTGTCAATAAACTTGACGAATTAGCTAAAGAAATATCAAACTCCTTGACATATTGTATAAGGGTTGGTGGAATAATGCATGGGTTAGGTGGAATAGTGTTAGCTTCAAACCTATAAATTGAAGCCATTTTCTTATTTGTTAGCATCTCAAAATCTAATAAGCTTGTAAGTTTCTAAGCTTTGGAGAGTAGTGAGAGAAGTTTGTCTAGAGAATTTATATTTCCTGTAGTGTGAGAGTATTGGATATATTTGGCTTTTGAGAAGTGAGCTTTTCTTTACTCAAATTTATACTCAAATAATTATTAGTAATACAATTATTTTTCTCTTGCTCCCGTAAACTTAGGCATATTGCCGAACCACATAAAAATTTGTGTCTTTTATTTTTCTATGATTATTTGGTGCGCTTGATTCCGTATTCCGGGCACAACATTTGCTCTCGGCATGCAATTGATATTGCATGGACACTTCTTGATCTCTGTCACCCTCAAGCAACAAACAAGAGTCTCTAAGTTTACGAACAAATGCATATAATTTGGTTTGTGCATCCTCCAACTTAATATGCCTTTTGAAGTATGCCCAACCCCATGCAGCATTTGAACAAGTATGAACTGGAAATAGAATTTCCCAGTAGACTACAGAGCATAAAGATTTTCTTGAGTTGCTCAACTTTTAAATTCTTGAAACTCAGCTCAAAGTTGAATATGCCTCTGCCGGTACTCCTTCGAAGTTTACCTTTGCAGGCACTCGGAGTTCTTGCAGGGCATTCTCCCATTCGGGAACGCTCTCGTTTCTCAGTGCCCTTGCTATTGCAGTTAACGCAGTGGGCAAACCTTTGGATGCCTTGGCTACTTCTGTTGCTGTGGATTTCAACTTACGATTTTCAACATCATCACCAGCCATTAGCTTGAACAAACTCCAAGCTTCTTCTTCATTTAAAATGTCAATCGACAAGTTTTTCTCCGAACCCATACTGGACAGCACGTTACGATCTCTTGCTGTCAGCAACAAATTACATCCTTTGTGATCATCACCAAAAGGAATTCCAACGGCCTCAAAATCGACGCGTTTCCAGATATTAACTAAAATTATAAGGATCTTCTCCTTCCTTAAATCGTTCATATAGCCTACTTGCTCTTCTTGGTTCAGTTTCCTCGTGTAGCACAGGACCTAAATTTTTTTTATGCCCACTGCTGGGAAACCTCTGAAAAAGCCACTCGATGAAAGAGCTTGTCTTCCCTAGCCTGCGTTGCGACCTCCTTTACCAGTGTCGTCTTTCCAATGCTGCCCATTCCGTACACCCCAATGATGCAGACATTAACATCGGCCAATGCATTTTGTACAGACTTCAAAGCACAAAGCCTTGATTCGAAGGCCTCGTGGCCTTTGTGAGACTTAAGCCATATCTCCTCTGGAATGCTACGGTAGGAAATCCTATCGAATCTCCCAGCTTCTTCCCTGAGCTTAACAATGGCCGCCTTCACCTCTGTCTCTGCTTTCTTGCTGAGCTGATACCGGCTCTTCAAATTAGGACACAAGCCCTTGAGGCAGCGCTTGTTTGTTGCTGTCTCTTCATCTTGAACGAAGTTGGCTGCCTCATCAATGATTCTGTTCGCACTAACCAGCCACTTCTCAACCTTCTCTTCAATCTTTTAACCATTTCTTTGGGCTTCAGAAACTCTGCACTGAATGCTCGTACTTTCTTCTTTGAGCTTGTTGATTTTTGCCTTGGGATTCTCGAAATTGGCATGGTAGTTACGCAAATACCAAGTCGGCGTTCTGTTGGAGGAGCCAAGAATTTTACAACTTCCACAGCGAAAGTAACAATCATTTCCACCATCTTATAGCGTTCAGTCCTGACAACAACTGAGCTGATGAACACTCAACGTAGAAGTGATCAAGAAGACCAAAAGACAGTAGAAACTACGCGACAACTATATACGACAAGCACTTATAGACGAAGAACAAGTGACAAACAGACAGATGCAAAACAACAAAAGGGTTTTATGATCAAGAACGGATGAAGTATAGAATGAGAAGTAATTGAGGTAACGAGGGAGCTACACGCCTGAGGAGTGAGCAAAACTAAGCAATAGAATAAGTGAATGAATGCAAAGGATTGATAGGCTAGAGTACAGAGAAGGTGATTTTGATTAGAAACCCAACAATGTTTAAAAATGATTCATTGGTAAAACAAAATGATCAAGGTCAACTAGTAATGTAACGACAGATCTAGTTTCGATTTTCGTAATTAAAGTGTGTATTAGTACCGGAAATCCCTAAGTTACATTCAATGTAAGTTACAATCTAAAAAATCTCAACTACTCAATCTGTTAAAATCTCATCCAACAAGCGATATTTGATTTGTCCAAAGTAGTAAAAATAGGAAACTGGCTGAATTGGTCTGTTTAGAATGATAGGCAACTAGAACAAATGGTTAAGACTATGGATGGTAAAAATTAAAGATCGAAGAGGCAAAGGAGGAAGGGCAGCCGGTGGTGGACATTCAGGAAAGTCGGGCCAATCAAGTGTCTTCATTCAAGCGGTGATACAGAAGAACAACAAAACGGAGTGAAAAGCTGGGGGGCCAGAAAATAGTCGAGTCGATCAGGCTCGATTGTCGGAAGAAGCAAATCAAAATCAGGATTTGGCCGGAAAAAAAAAAAAAGAAAAGAAAGTAATACTATGGATATCATGAAGGACCATCATCAATAAAGAATAAAAAGAAATTATCTACTTAAAAGGACCCTCCCTGTAGTGCGCCGCTCCTTGAATTATTTGGTCAAGCAATACTTATTGAATACAAAGAACAAAATCAAGTTAATACTCTGGGTTTATGAAAAGGGAAAAATTTTTAACACTTAGATTTTCTGATATTTATGTTGTATAAAGTGCTCACTATATAGTTGTTAGCATAGTTTTAGCACTAAAAAAAAAAAAAAAAAGCAACCCAAAGCAAAATAGTTTATTGCGGCATTTTATCGAATATTTAGTCTGCATTATATGTTTGCACTATTTTTCTTTTTCATTCGCTCTTCCGAATTGACTTTACAACTCCAATATTACAACCGAAAACAAACTTTACAACTTGGCACAACCATCAATAGAACTCCCACAGCAATTCAATCACAACTCCACCACAATGTAATACAACTATCTAATTCAAGAAACAAAATTTTTTAAAAAACGAGAATAGAAACCCTCTCTAAAAATCGAGTAAGGTATATACTTGGTGACTGAGCTTGATGAGCAAAAATGCTTCTTTTGTTTTGCTAGAGAGCTTAACGTAGATGATGAAAGTCAAAATTAAGTAAACCAAAATGTAAGAACTTGAACTGAAAATGGATGCTCAGAGTTTTCAAAATTTGATGCTCTTTGATTGGCAAAGGTATTGATGTCTGAAAGTCATGTGTTTGAGTGGATATTTGGGTAATTGGAAAGTGAAAAGTGGTTATTTAAGTAAATTTTCTATTTTTTTATTCACTCCTTTACAAGCATTTAACCGTCTAAACCAGTTATATTTCTTTTATATTTTGTAAATGTAGCACATTTTTATTGATTAAGTAGTCAAGTCATAGGCTGTAACTTACGAAAACAGTAACTTAAGAGGTCCGTTAGTAGTAGGTGAAGTGGTGAACGGCTCTTTTGTCCGAGTCAATCGAAAATATTAAGGCCATCTTGCATTTCCTTCAAGTCTTCCATGCAACCAATTTTTAGTTCAGGTCGAGCTTAAACAAATTTTGTCTAACTCCAAACATAAGGAAATATTTTATCCTTCATTGTCGTGTAAGGCATCGTTCAAGTATCTTTATTTCACTGAAAACGTAAATTCAAATTTCGGAGTACGTAGGAATTCAAATAATGAGTAAGATAAACTAAAACACTAGTTGGAAAAAAGGGAACTGTTTTTAACTGAGTATGTGCAGTTAATCAACAATAGACTTATTTTCTGGCAAATTAAATTAACAATGAAGCCTTAACATGTAAACCTGTTTCCTCCCTTTTAAATAGTGAATCAATAGCGAACAAAGCTCAAGTCCTCGTTTATCCATGTAGTATATTTGACTCAATTGCTGCATAGGGTGGTGTATTATTAACCTTTTGGCTCTTTTAATGCATATTGCTAATTTCCAAAAATAAAAATGCATAACAATAATGTAGAATTGATTAATGACTAATCTTTGGATATATGAGGTGAAGTGAACTGACTAATAAGACTCTAGCGTTAACAGACAAAAATATTAGCTACTCGCGCGAGCGTGAACGATTAAATATTCCAAAAGATTCATGCAAATTGTTATTTTCTCAAGCCAATGTAATGACAGATCTGGTTTTGATCTTTGTAATTTAAGACTAAAAACTCCCATGATCAGTACGAGGTGCCCCACTCCTTTTCCGAGTCAGTCAAATGTAAAGACAAATTGCTGAAGCAGAACCTAGAGAAATTATATGGGAGAAATTTAAATATTTCAAAAGATTTTGTTAAAACGAAAGTGCAGAGTAATATAAAAGCTAGCACAATTAGGGACGGCGACAGAACAACTCGGTTCAGAATTGGGAAATCCCAATTCAGTCCTGATAATTTTAGAGGGACACATTGCCATTGGGGGGATAAAAATGTTTCCCACCTCCTGACCGATCAAATATTGAACCCTTTTTAAAATCCAAATTGTCCCGAATATTTTGAGGAAATTCTAATACAGCAAACCAGATTGTGTATACCTGATATGGCGCAGGCAGTGGCTTGGTTTTGAGCAGCAGCATGATAGCATGAGGGTGGTGGCCACACAAGTTCATGGGTGGGTTGTGCTGGGGTAATATCACGTGGAAAGGGGTGGATGACTTGCGCCGGTCGCTCTATTACTTGTGCTGAGGCCTGCTTGCAGTTGGGGGGACATTAGTGTAGCGAGAAAGGATCAAACCACAAAACCTCTTGTATCAGCTAGGAGGTTTTACCCAATGAGCTAACTAGCATCTACAAAAGCTACAGACTATAACATGAAAGGGATGAATTTACTAACCAGGCTGATAGACAATCAAATGCCAGAGAATGATCTCTCATAAGGTTCAGCCGAGAAAAGCTCCGATCCGGTCATTAGAAGTGAGCTAAACTGCTACATTTGGGGCAGAGAACTTTCCGCCAAAGAATTTAGGCAGTTCACCAACTGAAGTTTGTGGTTGACAATGGTAACTTGTCATGTATTTCCCAATCCCTCAGAAAGTATGCCACTAATCCTATCTGGCAAGGAAGAACTTTCAAAAGCAAAACTTCGACTATCTATTTCTTCTCTAACTGAAGACCCAACCAATAAGCTGTGAGTTGTAGCATCTGGTACCCAACCTCTTTCCAACATGAGGTCCAATAAATAAGAGGCCTCACTCATCAGACCTTCTTTCCAGAGGCCATTGATCAGTATGTTGTACATTGATGAATCCAAAACTTCACAGACAGATATAAGCTTACTAAACCCAGATGAAACCAGGTGTAACTGAGAGTCATCAGCCAAGGCCTTAAGCAAACTAAGCATGGTTTCTCGGTCAGGCACCAAACCTGCTTTTACCATCATGTTGAAAAACAAAGCACAATCCTTCGATTTGCTTTGTTCACTCATGCTCTGTATGAGGATGCAATATGCTTCCACATCAAGAGCACAACCCTCCACCAGCATTTGTGCAAGCACTACCAAAAGATCTTTATCTTTTTGTAATTTAACCAATCCAAGCATGATTTTGGTGTAAGTTGAAGTAGTACAAAAAGTACCAGAACTGTGAGCCAAAGACCGTAGCCTGATTGCTTTATCAACTTTTCTCATGACACATAAGCCATATATCAGGATGTTGAATGAGGAAGAAGAAAGGGAACATCCAATCTTAGACATGTAGCAAAATACTTCAACAGCCTCCATAATCTTTTCTACCTGGCAAAGGCCTTCCACCAGCTTTGAGTAAGATATAGAATCCAAAACCAAAGACTGGGTGGAAACTTGTCGAAACACCCTTAAAGCATCCTCATAATTGCATAATTTACAGTTTCCTAGAACAAGAGCCGAGTACGTGGCACCGTCAGGAACAATTGAAGATACAGTCATTCTACCAAGAAGTTCATATGCTTTCCTGATCTCCTCATTCTCACAAAGCCATCTGATTAGAATATTCCAAGAATCACAATCAGCTATTTTTCTGTCGGCCATTTTCTCCAGAATACATTTAGCCAGAAAAAATTTACCAGCATTGCGGCAACATTCAAGCAAAGCATTGTGTGGAGAAGTTACACAACCGCATTTTTCTTCCAGGAAACTGACAGACTCATCAAATTTTCCTACTTCACAGAGCCCTCTTACCATATCCACAAACACATCATCAGTAGGAGTTAGACCAATTACAATCATCTCTTCAAGAATATCATTAGCATCATCTAATCTAAGGTTTTCACATAAGCAACTAATCAGCTCCTCATAAGTCAACTCATCCGGCACGAGATCCAAAGCTCTCATCATTTTAAACAATCGGATTGCCTCCTCTAGTCTATTTTCTCTACATAACATAGGAATTATACAGGTATAGAAACTCAACTCCAGCTGAATCCCAAGATCAAACATCTCGCACAAAATTGAAACTGAATCATCCACTTGGCTGTTAGCAATAAGACCTTTAATTACTATCTCAAAAGTCCTACTGTTAGGACAACACCCTTTCTTATGCATTCTCCGAAACTGATCCAAAGCAGACTCGATTCTATCAGTTTCAAACAAAACTTCCAACAAATAGTTCAAAGTATCAACATTTGGCACAACTCCTGCTTTCACCATCTCCTTATAGACAAACACAAAGTCTCCAAAACCTCTCTTCTCCTCCACAATAGCACCCAACACGACATTAACAGCATCAACTGAAACCTTAAAACCACCCGAATTCATATTCACAAGAACCCTCATTGCTTCGTTTACCCTAGAATGATTAACAAATGAATAAACTAATGAAATAAGAGCTTCTCTCGCATTTGGATACCTTTCTTTTACCATATTTTGACAAAGCCACTCCATTTCTTCAACATTTCCAGCCAAACCCAGCTTCAAAATCATCTTACAATACGTATCAGCAGTGTGTTGAAACCTTTTCTGGATTGATACCCATTTGAAAATCTTAAAAGCAGAGCTTAAATCATTAGTGTTATCCAAAACCTGGACTAAGTGATCCGGGGAAAGCTTATTTCTTAAAGACTGAATCTTTGCTTCATAATCATTGGTTTTGTGTGACTGTATCGTATCAGTTTCAGAGCTAAGCGGGATCGTTTTGGCACATGAAAGTGAAGAAATGCATGAAGTTAAATTGACCCACTTGATGATTTTGTTTGAAATCGTTAAAGAAGCAAGCTTTATGGCCATTGAATGAAATCATGAACAATTAAGAGAACTTTGAGGCAAAAACAATACAAAGGAAGATTATTAATCACTGACCTGGAAATTCAGTAGATAGCTGAAAGTGTAACGAAGCAAATTCTCAGTGTGAAATTTGTTGCCGAACTGAATTGCCGTTCTATTTTGTTGTTGGTGCTGTTTTTTTCAGTCAAACGGCTGGGCTTCATGCCTCTGGCCCAGTGAAATTAGGCCGTTCCGGGCTTGGCCAGGACAGCATCCAGGCAATTTTTTTTGGAAAATCCAGGCCCAGAAAGTACTATTTTCATCAAAGGGAATTTCTTTTCTGCAAATAATTTTTTTCCCCTTGAGAATTAGTTGTATTAGTTGTAAGGCTGGTAAAATTTGACATGACATATTATTTTGAAATAAATAAGATATAAATAAATGAGTTTAGGTGATTAAATATGACATAGTTATTAAATAGGTCTTATTTGTGTTATTTTAATTAATGATCGTGTTGAATTAGGATTTAAAATTTCTAACACGATAACCTATTTATAATATGATTAATTCTATTATAAGTTGACATATATTTTTAAACATAAATTTGGGTTACATTTGTCATATTTTGAAAATCATCTTTTTATTATTTTTTTTGGAAGAAATATTGCTCATTAGATTATATCAGCAGCTAAAGCGGAGTTCAAACATGGGGAACCTGCCGCCCGAGCACGGGAATAGGCTGTGGAATTCACAGATCGCTGAACAACAGAAAAGGAAACTTGGCATAAACTATTTGCCAAAGCTTTGCAGTCATCTATTATTAAACCGAAACCATTAAGACATATAACTAGGGATGGCAATGGGCACCGCCCGCGGCGGGTTTGTCATTACCAAACCCAAACCCACATAAAATTTAAATTATCAAACCCACCCGCAACCCGCAGCGAGTTTGGACAATTACCAAACCCGCAATGGTATCTAGCGGATTTTTTGCGGGTTTCTACATTTAAAGTCATAAATGTTTAATATATAAATTTATAATAGTAAACTCAACTTCTACATAAGATACTCAATTTTATATTTAAACAATATAAATTAAAAATTAAAATTTAACATCAATCCAACACAAATTCTTAAATTTAAGTATAAATTGTACAAATCCATTTAAAAAACACAAATTAGCATCTAAAAATAACAGTTACACTTCATATTATCATTTAAAACAAGCTCCATGAGAAGATACTTCATTTCATTCACCGCCACAAGCTCCCATCCAACACGATACCTACAATAATAATTAAAATTCATATTTTCAAATACTAATTCGAAGAAAAAATTATAATAATGAAATAATTCATATATTAAGTTAAAGAAAAATAGTTCATACAAAATTATTAATAGATATATAATAATCTATGAATTAAGTTAAAAAACTTAATTATTTACCTCATCAACAATATCTTCATCTTTGGAGAATTTGCTATTTCTTATTTTATTAGAAGAATCCACATCTACAAATAACAAGTATATCAAGGAAAAAAAAGATAAATGATTATAAATTTGTAAATTACAATGTATAATAGATATTATACTCTATTAAAGTGAAAATACATGTTCATACCATCAAATTCAGCACACAATCAATTTTGAGCACACATTAAAGTTTTCAATGTCTTTGGATAAAGTCTACTACGATGAGGAGAAACAAATCTACCACTAGTACTAAATGCCGACTCGGATGCAGCGGTGGATACCAAAATGGCTAGAACATCTCTTGCAATTGCTTGTAAAGTTGGATATTTTGATCCATTTGATTTCCACCAACAAAGTATATCAAAATTTTCAGATCTTGAAATAATATATTCTTTCAAATAATAGTCCAATTCTGATTTAACATGGGTTGTACCACTACTTTGATCTACAAAAGCATCAAAATTAGCCAAACGTTTCCCTCGTTTTGAATAAGCTACCACAGCTCGAGATGATGAAGCAACTGAAGCTTGAACTGGAACTTGTGAATTTTCTTTTTACTTACACCTAGTTTGATAATCTTTCAACATATCATAACAAAAGCTTCGAACATTCTCAATCTCTTTTTCAGCACCATCTCCATATAGCAAGTCAAAATAATACTCAATTAATTTAATCTTAAATCTAGGATCCAAAACAACAGCCATAGCCATGAACCCATGAACAACACTCCAATATTTTTCAAACTTTCCAATCATTGAGTCAGCCATCGCTCGAATTTTTTCACAATTAGAATATGTCCACTCATAAATTGACAATTTAATCTCACAATGCCTGAAAAGTAAATATTAGCTATTGGATATCTAGTCCCAAAAAATAATGTAGTCACTTCATAAAATGATTCAAGTCTATCTTGAATTTCTTTAGCAAAAACCCAATCTTCTTTAGTGGGTAAAGATTTGTATAACGATTCTTGTTGTTTCAAACGAGGAAATACTTCTTTGAAAACTAAAACTCTATCAAGCATTAAGTATGTAGAGTTCCATCTAGTCTTACAATCCTGAACTAGATTTCTATTACAAGAAATATTACATTTACGAGCAATCCCATAAAATGTTTCTTGTCTTTTGGGTGTAGCAGACCAAAACAGAACACTATTACGAATTCTCTCAACACTATCACTAATCACACTCATCCCATTTTTCATAATTAAATTCAATATATGAGCAGCACAACGCATGTGAAATAATTCCCCATTCAAACAAAGCGAATTAGTAGAAATATTTTCTAGCAAGATATCAATCATGGCATCATTTATAGTGCAGTTATCAACAGTCAAAGCAGACAACTTACTATCAATGTTCCACTCAAGCAAACATGACACCAAAGTTTCAGAGATTACCTCAGCAGTATGTGGGCATGGCACATATAAAAACCTAAATTAAAAAAACTTATTAGTATCAAGCAATAAGTGTAAAATTTAAAAATAAAATAGACTTAGTAATTTAGTGTAGAAACTACCTAATGATACGACTTTGCAGCTCCCAATTATCATCAATAAAATGTGATGCTATAGCCATAAATCCCTTTTGTTGGTTACTAGAAGTCCACATATCGGTAGTAATCGTAATTCTACTCCGATTTGAGTCCAATAAGCTTATTGTTTTAGCCCTTTCGTACTCATAAATTTTTAATATGTCACCTTTTAATGTGTTACGAGATACAACCTTAAACATTGGCTGGAGAGAACCAACAAATTTTTTAAAAGCCCAATGTTCAACCATATTCAATGGATACTCATGAATAATTATCATATTTGCAAACTCTTTCCTTGAAGTTTCTTGATTAAAAGAAAATGTGGATACTTTACATTTTCCACTCTCTTTCTTAGCTTGCAGTTGTTTTTGAATTGACTCAACTGTGTGGTTCGACCGTATAAAACACAACCCTATATGAGTGCGTAAATGGCTGGTGCCATTTTTACGCTTCGCACTTAATCTCTTATTACAGTAGTTACAAACAGCTATATATTCTAATTTCCGGACAACTTTTTGTCTTTTAAAGTGTTCCCAAACATCACTAGTCAATTTACTATTTTCAATATCACCAGAAGCAATTTCTTTTTCACGAACTAAAATTAGAGTTTGGGTTGAAGCTACCTCAATATCTGCAAGTTCTTCACATGTTATTAAAGATTGATTTGAAGCTATCTGAACTTCTGTTCTTGTTGTAGGTGAATTATTGTCGCTGAGATCAAAGGCTTGCTCCATCTTTTACCTAAAAAATTTTAACAAAATTTAAATCAATAAGCAAGAATATTGATTTGTAGGTTAACATGTTAAGCTAAACTGAACGATAAAATAATGCAAGCTGATTTTAAGCAAGCTAAATTATATTATATCAATTAACATGTTATTTTAAGTAATTTAGATATTGGATTAGAGCGCATGTTTATTAAGCAAAGATAAGATGAAAAATTAGCAAGTAAATTCAGCAATTTACGGTAGCTCAACTATTTATGAAATCAACACAACAACAACAAAATTAATAGATCATTAACAAACTATAAACTATTTTTCAATTTGCAACCTAACTAGTAACTATTCATATTAGTTATAAATTATTAGGAAGCCATAAGAATTTCGTACCTTCCAGGACTCAAATTTGGCTGCAACAGCAACAAATCCTAGGTAGCTACAACAACCCTTTCTTGTTAGGGAATCAAATTTTATAAGCTCTTCTGGAAATTCATTATCTCCGGTCACTGACCTTTATGATGAGTACGTTCAAAGGAACACAGACAAAAGTTGAACAAGAGAAAGAAAAAGATAATGAAGATCAAGAAGAGGCTGGATTGCTGGCTGAGGAGCTCAACAAGACGGCTGAAAAGTATCGCAAAGTTTAACAAGTAAAGGCGGCTCAAAGTCAAAGACAAAAAACGCAAAATGCAGCAATTTGCTTTAGGTTAACTTTAAATGGGCCAACTTTGGCGTTGGAATAAAAATGAGTCAACTGTAATTGTAATTTCTTTTTATAAATTTTCAATGCATAATTTTTTTATATTTTTTAATTAAAAATTTTTAATTAAAAATATTGAGGATTTAGTGGATATCCATGCGGGTATCTACCGGGTATATAATTAATACCAAATCCACTCGTATCCATGTGTGTGTTTTAATTTATAATACTAAACCCGCCCGCAACGGGTAAAATTACCTGCAGCGAGTGGGTTTTAATGGGTGGATTGGGCGGATTTACTGGTAAAATTGCCATCCCTACATGTAACTAAACTATTTAACGCTTCATAGACCTCTAGACAATCAATCACAGTGATCATGGGAGCATTAAAAGAAGTCTTGACCCAACTCAGAATTTCTCGAATGGCTATTGCCTCAGCCTCTCGAGCTACAAAAGAACCAATAATACATTCACTCTTAGTTGCGAAGAAGCTACCATCATCGCATCTAATAACCCCTTCAAAACTGATGCGGCAAGGAGAAGTAAATACACCAGCATCAATCTTCCATTTTAGCCATCCCACGCTTGGTTTATGCCAACAACCACTCCATTCACTATTGGAGGCGCATCTATGTTTAAATACTGCTGTTTCGATCAAAAGTCCATTGGAATAGAATCTGTCCTGCCGATTTGGCCATGTTGTGAGCCTGTCCAATTTTTCCATGCCATATATGATTATTTCGATTAATCCAAACTTGCCAATAGACCATCACAATGAGACAGCAAATCTCTCTATTACAATGTTTAAAAGCAGCATTAAGCCAATCTAGGAAAGAGCCAAAACCTCCTCTAAATCCAAGAAGTGTTAGCATCCAACACACTTTTGCAAAGACACAATAAATCAAGATATGATAGATAGATTCAATTCAGGCACAGCACATGGAACAAGTAGGGCTAACCTTAACGTGCCGAGAATATATGTTGGCTGTAGTTGGCAATACGTTTGTTGCTGCTCGTCACACAAAATTTTGCACCTTAGCGGGAATCTCCGACTACCAAATTTTTCACCAAACATTAGTCACTAGAGCACTAGAGAGATTAGTTAAGATTTTATAGCAACTCTTGACAGTATAAACGCCATTAAAATCCCCTTGCCAATACCACTCATCTCTATCTTTTCTCGAACTCAAAGGTATTTGGAAGATTAATTTCTGGTCACATGCATTAAAAATATCAACAATTAAATCAACATCCAACCGGCGCTGATATGAAATCATAAGGCTGTTAACTGAAGCAATGACAACCATCTCATTCAAGTTAGAAGTAATCAGCCCATTAACTAGATCAGAAAGCCAAGGAGCTTTGCCAATAAGAGTATTCTTGCCGCTGCCGATCTGAATTCTGCAATTCTGGAGCACAACATCTTTGGCTGCAAAAAATAGAATGCCATATATAGCTTGGGTTAGATCCGAGACCAGCCTGCTCAAAGGTGGAATTGAGAAAGTAGCGCGCTTTCATTATCTTGGAGACCAGCAAGTCAGGCTTAGTTAAAAATCTCCAAGCTTGTTTTTCTAACATGGCTAAATTGAATCGTGGATTTGTTTAAAACCCAATCCACCAAAAGATTTCAGATAGCATAAATCTAATGAATTCCTCTGCCTCGATTACTGCCCTACTAAAAAGAGTTCATCATAATTTCAAGACCGTGACAAAGTTCAAAAGGGAGGAGATATATATTCATGGCGAAGTTTGGCAGCGCTTGCGCCACTGTTTTAAGGAGAATCTCCTTTCCGACTCTTGACAGAAACTTTTGCTTCCAACTCATCAAACGCTGTGCTACTTTGTTTCGAATAAACCCAAAGGCTTTACATTTGTTTCGGCCCTATAAAAGTAGGTAAACTAAGATACTGACTCTGAACATCAGCCGCTGTAACTTGCAGGATCCCACAAACCTGACTTCTCCACCATCTACTGGTATTGGTGTTGAAACAACGCGACGACTTATCATAATTGACAATCCGTCCCGACGCTTTGCCATAAGTTGTAAGAGGGTTTTCGACTGCCAAGACCTCCTGTTGATTAGCGGTGAAAAATAGATAATAATCATCTGCAAACAAAAGGTGATTAACCGTAGGTGTGCCTCTTGCAACACAAGCTCCATGCATAAGCCCAGCCTCCTCATTCTTCATCAAAAATAAACTTAGCCCTTCTGCACAAATTAGAAAAAGATAAGGAGATAGTGGATCGCCTTGGTGCAAACCCTGCTCTGGAATGATTGGGCCCACCTCACGCCCCTCTCTCAACACCTTATACTGGACCGTAGTAACACTTAGCATAACAAGTTTGACTCATTCCATGGCAAAGCCCAATTTCAACATCATGGATTGTAAAAAACCCCATTCTACGCGATCATAGGCTTTTGACATGTCAATTTTTAAAGCTGCAATCCCATCCTTCCTCTGAGTATTGCGTTTCAAGTAGTGTACAATTTTTGCTGCAATCAAGTTGTTATCTGTTATTGCACGTCCAAGAACAAACGCGCTTTGAGCCTCAGAAATAACAACATCAAGCACTCTCTTTATACGACTTGTGATCATCTTCGCAATTATTTTGTACAACACATTGCATAAAGCAATGGGTCTCAAATCTGTCAGTGACTCTGGTGCTTTTTTCTTAGGTATTAGAACAATGGAAGTCTCGTTCAAACCTGCGGGAAATTCTTGTGTGTTAATAAAATTTAGATGTCTAAGCGCTCATATTTGAAATCCACCACGAACCAATCCCACCAGCCTTTTTTAGGCGCATCTTGCTCTTCAACGGCTTTCTGACATCAATCATAACCTTTATACGCATATAGTTTCTCCATAGTCCTGTGAGATTGTTTCCATCCGATTCTAAGAATGAGCCAATGTAGTTACCAATGCTTTGAAGTATTTTTAGCGAAAGAAAGCCTATCGGCAGATTGTAAACTTGTATCCAAAAGGCTGCATGGAACAAATCATCTTTTTATTTAGTACAAATAGATTGTAGTTAACAAATTTTCTAGAAATATAATAAAAACATTTTAAGAACTAATGTGGTTTTTTATTAAAAATAAATAAATTGTGTTCAATTAGTGATTTTGTTTTTTGAATTTTAATTTGCACAGTAACTAAGCTTAATGCTACGCTATGATTCAACGACATGAATCTAATATTGATGATACCACGGTGAAGGATTAGGTCCAATTCTTTTGAATGGAGATTCGTACATACAGGAAGATGTTATACGTGGAAGGATCATAATGTATATGTTTTGGGTTATGAAAAGGCAGATTTGAATGAAATGATTTTGATTATATGTATTTGAAAGGATCATATAATCAAATTTTTTTGGATGTCAATTGATTTTAGGGTGATGATCAGGGTCGGTTTGGGTCGAATTCTCCTCACATGGATGTTTGGGTCGAATTCTCCTCACATAGATTATCTTTCATTTTTGATTTCTTGTTATGCTTGCGAGAAAGAAAAAGGAAAACATATTTAAATTGAAAGGATTGGGAATTAATGTGTTTGACAAGATGGTATCACCTCAAAAATGAATTATATTCAAGGAGATTTTGAGGCTTTACGCATAATTTTGTATTCGGGTATTTTTTTTTTTTAAATTAGAAGCACAAGATCAATAAAGTCAGTGAAAGCATTTTCTCAAGATTTTTTGAACCGCATATGGAGAGAATTTAACAATCAAATTAGCAAAGAAAACGAGGTGTGCTAAAGATAAATTATAGAAAAAAGGTCAATGACAATAATAAACAATAACAATTTTAGCAGGATAATCACGTTCCATAAATTAAATAATTAATTATGACATAATAATAAGAAATGTAATATTGTGAAATCATTAGGGGGCCTTGGGCAATATTAGTTATTGCTCATTTGCTGAGCCATGGATAGAATTCCCCAGAGTGAAGTACTACATTTCAAAGAATTATAAAATAATCGAAACCAAAAAAAAAAATCATTTATTAAAACCTAATTAATCTTCTTCCTTAGGGATGTGATTAGATTAGGCGTACATAGATGCCCTTATGTGTTGGCTCTCTTGGCTTCCCTGATCCCAAAAATCAATATATTGGCACGTCACATTCGCGCACGAGCTCTTTTTCATAGGCATCGCAATAGTTGTAAATCATGTGCTCTTTTTCAACCTTTTCAATGTAGTCCTTATCCTCCTGTGTAAGAGGATGATCCTCCCCTTTCTCGTACTCAGTTATGTTGAGATTCCTGTAGTGGGCTACGTAAGGTGAATATTGCCAGTTAATCTTGACGGAGCCACCCCTCGTTGCCCAGTCATCACCATTCCAAATGCTCGCATACACCCTCATTGGTTGTTTTGTTGGGTACGGGAGGTTTAGGTCTTTCTCGTGGTTGTTGTGCACTCTTATGGGCTTGTCATCGACCAGGAACACAATCCGCTCAGGATTCCACACGACCGAGTAAAGGTGGTACTCTTCCGAAGGATCGTACCACAGGTTGTAGGTTTTCTCCTTCCGGCCTTCGCCTTGCGAGTAAATGTTGGTGTGGAGTGTGATCGGTTCCCCGGTAACATTGCCCAAGAACTCAAAATCTATCTCATCGTGTTTTGTCCCGAGAGACGATAAGTAAAATGTCGTTACAACACCGGCGGAATAGCCCGGGGTTAGCTTTAGTTCTACGTCGAATCTCGAGAAGAGGTATTCTTTCTTGGTTTGGAAGCCTGAGCCTGAGTCTTTGTCGAGAGAGAGAGATAGGGATGCGCCGTCCTCGGAGACTTTAACGTGCTCTTTTCCCCATTCATCGATGTCGACGTCGTTCACAAAATCAGCAGCATTTGAGACTGCCACCAAACAAGTACAAATGAACAATAACGCAGCAGCAGCCCTAAGAGAAGACGACGACAACATTTTTTTGTTATTAATATTATTATTGTTTATTTATTTGTTTCCTGATTGATTGATATTTTTCTTGAGCAACGATGCTATGTATTTATAGGACAGTTTCACCTCAAATTTTTACTAATAATGCGGGAATTTGTTTTGATATTTGACTTGTAACCCATCCTGGAAATAAGGTTGTTAAAAATAGCTTTGAATTGCAATAATTTTAATTTATTTTTAATTGAAATTTGTTGAGAAAACTAAATTTACTCTTTTTAACTTTAAGATTATTTTGATAGTTTGACTAGTTATTCGCCCCATTTTCTTGAAAATGTGTATATAATAAGGTGAGATTTATTATGAGTTTCATGACTTTGTGAATAATAAAATTAATTGAGGTTTCATATCACTTAGATTAATTATATACTAAGGTGAGATTCATTATGAGCTTCATGACTATGTGAATAATAAAATTAATTGAGGTCTCAAATCACTTAGATTAATTATGATAGTTTATGAATTTGGTTTTCTACTTAGCATCACTTTGCTTTTACATAAGTTGGGTACCTAATTATCTGTAAAACTTTGTGCGTACTTCTTTTGATCCCTTCTAATTTACTAGAATTCTTATGATTTGAACTTCTTAAACTTGTTAATTCCCAGAAACATTGATTTTTTTTTATTTTAGAATTTTGTATGATATATCATAAACTTATTATTATTTTTTGGCCTAAATCCAAGATAAACGAAGAATCCATTTAGAATTAAGAGGGTTGGTATTTGCACCCCATTTGTTATCTTATAAATCTCGTTTCTAAGGACACTACACTAAAATATGCCATCAATATCATAAATTCTTATATATAAACCCATTTTAGTTGAAAAATATCATCATCATTTGTTGTTACCACTTAGCCATTCATGATTAATTTCACAATCTAAGGACTTTTTTATTAAATGTCTGAATTATGAAATTTTATTAATTTTAGATATTTTTAAATTTTATTTGTTTATTTTCTATAATTTAGTTCTAATTTTTAGACATTTATATCTTAATAAAAAATAAATTTTTGTGACTTCTATTTAAATGAGAAGTAGATCTTTTATTCTAAAGCTATCTCTATTAAATATAATTGTTTCTTAAACTATAATTTTTTTTTTTACAATGACATAAATGTCAAATAACTATATTTAAAAATATATTAATTATTTTCAAATATTAAAAAATAAAAAATAAACAATAAACAATAAACAGGCCATTCAGACATTTATATTCAAACTCATTCAGACTTAAAAAAAAAATTCAGAATCATTCAGATTTCAGACAAAAAACAAATCCTACCTAAAAAGCTTGTGAACCCACAATAATATTTATATTTGACTTTTATCTATGAATTGTAGATATTAATCCAAACTTTTTTGGAAACCAGATTGTAGCTAACATCAAGAAAAATAATGATTTTTTTTTTTTTGGTTGGATGGATCCTCTTGGTTCAATGATTTTTTCGCTATAATTCCAAGAAATTAACATAAAATTGTCAAATAAAAAAACAAAGAAAGAAAAAATTAAGTTGTACAGGCAAATAAATAAGGGCCTAAACTGCAATAGCGTGCATGTAAGACGGTATAAGAGAGAAGATCACTTGTCCTTTGGTAACTTACGAAGAAATAACAATTGTAATTTAGAATAAATAATTCAGGGGGTTAATTAAGATTACAAATAGGGTGCCAGTAGCTCTATGGTCGAAGTAAACCATTACATCGACCATAAAAGCCCAACCAACTGGGCTAATTCTTGTCAATTTAAAATTTTTATTCTGTGCATGGGGGGACATTCTCTACTCTAAACTTAAAATCTGACTTAAATTGAAAACTTGAACTCAATTGTTCGATCTATTCAATTAAATGGTGTGAATTTTCAAGTTAAAAGTTAGATCTCATGCTTCCATCCTCTGACTTACAAAAGGTTAATCAAGTGGGTTTCAATTAGTGTTATTTATTTGGACACGAGAGTTTAAATTTTAAAGAAGACGGAGAAACACATTAATATACACTTTATTATCCACCTTCCGCATTTTCAAAAAGAATAAAGCAATAATTCCTTATCATATGTCATTGAATTAGGTTATCAATGAATAAAAAATTAAAATTAAAATTTTAAGTTCAATGAACTTAACCCATTATGTGGTTGTGACTCCCCAATATTTAATTTAGTGGTATGAATTTACCAGCTAATCTTTTTGTCATTTTTCTATTAAATTTTATCATAGTAATTAGCAAAAGGGCATGATTCCTCCTCCTCCTCCTCCTCTTTTTGTTTTTAAATTAATTAAAGTTACGGATTTATTTTAAAAAGATAAATAAGGATAACCAAATTTTTGGATTAAAATGAGATTGTCTGTGGATATGGTCATTAATTTTGGTGGATTTACTTACCCAAATATATATTCACTAATGGCCACCTTTTTTTTCTCACTCTTTCCTTATGATATACACAGGTAGATCTATTATACTTTCAAAATAAAACAATTATTTCCATAAACGTTTTATTTTTTTAACATTGTTATTCCAATTAAAAAATCTACAAAGATTTATAATTCTCAGACCTACTCCTTAAAATTGAGGGGGCAAGTTTATCGTCAACGAGCTACGTCGTCTTCTCAATCCGCTTTGCAAATTGACTTGAAAAAGAAATTTATGAGCCGGGGGTTTAATGTAATCAATGGCTCAAATAAAGGCACATTGTTCGAGGATGAACATTGAAGCACATCAATCAAAATAAAATATTAAATTACATAAATAATTTTTAAAAAGAGTAATTTCTTATAAGTTATGGATATAAATATTACTAATAAATAAGATAAAGGTTAATAACTCACAATTTAAATACATAAATATATTGTTTAGGTACAAAAGTGATAAAAGTTAATAATTAATCATCACATAACTCGCTAGAATAACCCATGTTAATTAGAATACAATCTTTACGCCCAAAATTCGTAGCCCGATCATTGTTTTTTATTTTTTTTCCAAAATAAAAAGAACTCTCTTACGTGGCAGAAACTCATTTGCCTCGTCCAAAATTTTTGAATTGGCGCGCTCAAACTAGAAGTCAAACGACGGACGAATCTAATTTTACCAAAACCAAAAGGTTCGGATTCTGTCATTTTCTAAGCCCGAGGCTAGGACCTAGCTTCGGGTTCCCCACCTACGCAAGAACGTTGAAGTCCGAACCTAACATGTTATCTCTCCTCTATCTGTCTCTTAAACGCAACAACTCATCCCACATAAGACAACAAAAAAAGTCTCAAAATTCCCAAAAAATCCCTAAAAAATTCCTCCAGTGCTTACTTCTTACCATTTTCATTCAAAATTTTTCCCTTTCATATTGCCCTCTGATTCCATCAGGCCATCAGATTACAGCCGTCAGATCACTTTGCCTCCTCGTTGCCAAGGTGGCGATGTTACAGTCATTTTTTGTCACATGCAACTGCAACTAGCTGGTCAAGTTATCGTTTTTTTTGCTGTTGAATGATTTTGATTTGAGCTTATTTTCTCGAGAAAACTAAGGAGATGAGTGGGTTTGCTTTAAGCAACTCAAATCACTTCAAAAGTTTCAATTTTTTTTCAGTTCTGTCGATCTTCTTAGTGTTTTTTTTTTTTTAAATTTGTATTATCTCTTTAAGAAGAGTCTTCGCATTTATTTATTGGCTGAAATGGACAGACCCTTTACGTGTTGGTTTATTTCTCTCTCTTCATAATAATTTAGTTTGGTCCATTATGGTCCATTTTCTGCCATAAAAAAATATTTTTATTTTTATTTTTTGAAATAATTGTATTTATTTTGCACGAACCAGATTTTCCCAAACAAATGATTGATTTTGTGTAAGTTATGTTGATTTGACCTAGATTTTTGAATTTTCGAGTTGAAATTTTGCATGCACTTTTAGTATATTTAAAGTTATTAATTTTTTATTTTTTGGGATTTATTGGGAGGTGCTTTAAATTTAATGTACAACCACCCCTCTTCACATGCAGCTACGGAGAAGATGATAGCTTTCGCTCTGAAGGCCATGAATCACTGATCACTCAATTTCAAGGCTTTGATTTAGTGTGTGGACACTTGGTCTTTAGATCTTTCAACAGCTACCGTTGGATCAAAAGTTTTGAATTTTTATGTCAGCTTCTGGCCATAGATCATCTATGTCACCATCTCCTTCCTCATCTTCTTCTTCAGTTTCTGCTAGGGAGATTGATCCTTTGTTGAAGGATTTGAATGAGAAGAAGCAAAGTTTTAGAAAAAATGTTGTGTCTTTAGCAGCAGAGCTAAAGGAAGTGAGGACCCGTTTGGCTTCGCAAGAACAGTGTTTTGTTAAAGAAACCCTAACAAGACAGGTACTTTAATCTTGATTTTTGAGTTTTGTTTTTTTGTAGTTTTGATGATTAATTCATTCATTCTTTTTTTTTTTTTTTTGCGTTCAAATTTTGCCTTCAATCATTTTGTCTTTTGGGAAGTTCAAAGCCTTTCTGTATGTGGGGTCATGTGGTGGGTTTGTTTATTATTATCATTATTATACTGAGTTTGGTTTTTGCTTTTTACAGGAAGCTGAGATGAAGGCAAAGAACATGGAGGATGCGGTTTGCAAATTGCAGAAGACGTTAGATGAGAGAAATGGTCAGCTACAGGCTTCAGCTTCTACTGCTGAGAAGGTGATTAATATTTTTTTCAATTTTTAATTTTCTTGTTTTAGCTGCTATTTTATGTTTTGCTTTTGATTTATGATTTCACTGAAATTAGGGCACATGATTCATTTAAAGAAGTTTATTTTCTTGATCTTGGATTATGTTAGCTTTTTTTTTGTTTTTTTTTGGATTGTTGCTTGAAGCTATCGCATAAACCATGAATCTTGTCCTCATCTTTTTAAGATGCCTTTTGGAATTTTCTTTGTTATTTTGGACGGGGAGCCTAGTGAGGGAAAGGTGACCATGTGTTTCTGATATTATATTATTGTCTCACCTTTATCTGCGCCTTGACTGATACCATAAATTTGTCTTTTTAGCTTGCAGATTAAGTTCGTAAATTGAGCCATTTTTAGACATAATAGCTTTTATTTTCCTACATTGAATTTATATGGTAGATGCACAATTTTCTTGGTCTTGTTATTGGGTATCTTTTGCTTTAGTCTTTCCCTTCTGTTTCTCATGCTTCATGTAATGCATTGATACCATTTCTTTCAAGAAGGTACATAGCGAATGTTGCATGATAAAAATGGTAGAGAGTTCCACCTCTTATTTTAATTTCCCATACTTAAGGCTGTCATTTTCATAACCTTCATAGCCACACATTAGCTTGTTTAATGCTGCGTCCACTACAAATTGTGGTTTCCAGTGAGATTATAAAGCAATTTATACAAGTGATCAGATTCCCTCATTTCTCTTTCTTGGTAACTTCAGTTGGTACCCGCATGAACTCCTGTAATCATAAATTATTAGAACATCCAAAAATTCTAGTCAATTCTTTATTGGTGATTAAAAAAAAGAAAGATTAGTTACACCTTACTTTTGTGCCTTGTCATCAAGTGTTTGTGTGTATTGGAGGTCATAATCAGTACCAGAACAATTCTCGCATCTTTAACAAACTGTTACACTCACAGAATCCAAAGTAGGTTGTATTTTTATCATAACACATTAAATAAGCAGCATCAAATTTTATTTGCATATATCTGTATCTTGCACATGTGGGTAGAAGCAACATGATTAGACATACAAAAGGGGCTTTAGCTTCTTGTTCGCTCTTTGTTACCAATTATTAGAAGTTTATTACATATTTAATTCTTGTTTTTGGTGGAAATCAAAGATCCTTAATTGAAATAGCTGATGCTTCCCAATTTTGGATGGGATTTGAACAAGTTCTCCATATGCTCATATTATGTTGCCAATGCCCTGATGATTTAATTACATCTTGGGACATTGACTTTAGGGATTTGCATGATTTAAGTTATAATTAGCTATTAGTTTCTTAAACATCCCATGCCCACTCAACCCAACCCACCAAAAATAAAAGAAACAAAGATACCCCCCAAAAAAAAATCATAATTAACTTAAATGGGCTCTATTTAGTAGAATCAGGTGGAAAGGATTGGCAATAGTTTTTGTTAATATGGTTATGTGGTATAATTGAAGGATATCCAAGGGCCATATTCCTTGTGTTACTACTTGATTTGTTCTTGGTTTGCAGTACGATCATTTTCGATTGTGAATTTTTCGTATATGTTAGTTATTTCAAACTGTACTATCATGCTGTACCTTCAGTGAGTCTGATCTTAATTTTTGGGGAAGCAGTACCTGATGCAGCTGGATGGTCTTAGATCACAGCTTGCAGCCACGAAAGCAACTGCAGATGCAAGTGCTGCATCAGCTCAATCAGCACAGCTTCAATGCTTAGCATTGGTAAAAGAATTAGATGAGAAGAATAGTTCGTTAAAGGAGCATGAGGATCGTGTAACTAGATTAGGACAGCAGTTAGATAATTTGCAAAAGGATCTTCAAGCAAGAGAATCTTCCCAGAAGCAATTGAAGGATGAAGTTTTCAGAATCGAGCAAGATATCATGCAAGCCGTTGCCAAAGCTGGAGTAAACAAGGATTGTGAACTGAGGAAATTGTTGGATGAGGTTTCTCCAAAGAATTTCGAGAGAATTAATAAACTTCTGGTCGTTAAGGATGAAGAGATACACAAGCTGAAAGATGAAATAAAGATTATGTCTGCCCACTGGAAGCTAAAAACTAAAGAATTGGAATCACAGGTACTTCATGTTCTGTTAATTATTGCTTTTTGAGAATGGTATCATTTCGTTATTTCATTTTTGTCACTATCTGTGACTCATCCAATTATAATCTTACAATTGTTTTCTGTAATAGTTAGAGAAGCAACGGCGAGCAGATCAGGAACTAAAGAAGAGAGTGTTGAAGTTGGAATTCTGCCTCCAGGAAGCACGTGCTCAAACAAGAAAGCTTCAAAGAGTAATATTAATGTCTTTATATATTTCATTTACAGTGGGATGATGCCATAGTTTGTAGTGAATAAGATTACTTTTAGTTCAGTTTATTAAAAAATTATTGCTTTTCCTAAAGCTGGATGGATCGCATTTATAAATAATATAGTAAGTGGTCCATTTCATTTCACTGAACTATGGATGCATGCATCAACTGATTAGTGGTCCACCCACTGATACCTTGTGGTGGTTCTCTTGACTTGGTACAAGTTCCCAGGGTCTTATCCTACAAATTCCTTTCTTTTCCTAATATTCAAGAACACACTCTATCTCATCAGCATGTGTAACTTGCTTGAGCTTGGAAGAACATTTCCACTCATTCATTTTTGGGACCTCATACCAATTTTGTCATTCCACCGTTCTTACTGGTACCAGATTCAACGTCTATTACATGTTTCTGTTATGTCTAATTGATGTTATATGTCATGACAGATGGGTGAGCGAAGGGACAAAGCCATTAAAGAACTCAGAGATCAATTAGCCGCAAAGGAACAAGACGCACGTATGGGTACTGAAAAACAGAATTTCTGGGAGACCTCAGGCTTCAAGATTGTAGTTTCCATGTCAATGCTGATCTTGGTGGCGATCTCCAAGCGTTGAAGCATTATGTTATATAGTTACCCCGTGAATAAGTAATGTAGCAACTGAAAAGTCAAATGTGGAGAGGTTAGAGAAAAGCTGTAGGGCCGTTTTGTTTGTAGAAAAAGCTATTGCTGTAGTGTATGTCTTTCTGTGCTTTGTGACAATGGAGAATCTATTTTTCTTCTTAATTCTCTTACATTTAGAACGACGCTGCAATTGCTTGTACATGCTATGCTTGTTTATGCCGTATGGATTTGAGGCTACTATGTTTTAGAAAAGAGCTGGGATCTATCCGACTAAGACTTTATTTGAAAATTGGGAAATTGGGAACCTTTTTTTTTCTTTTTTTTTTTTTTAAATCTTGGCCTAAATGCATGTTTTATCTTCTGCACAGTTCACAGTTCACAGTTCACGCACCCATTTAAAAATTTGGCACACTGTACACTTAAGACAGAAGCACAATCAATTTTATCAAAAGCTACGCAAGCTTTGTGAAAGATATCTTAGCCCCTGATCTTGATCTTTGCTTTGAGAGACTATGTATATATACACACACAATACACATATATATTGGTATAACAGCTATCGTTATTCATATTCTATCAAAATTATCCAAGCATCCAAAACAAACTTACCAACCTGCTATGTATATAATAAGAAGACATTATCAGGTTCATTTACCGAAAGATGGCCGACAATGCAGAAAAATTCTAGCGTCTACAGATACCCTTGATATATTATCCAAGGAATTTTCTAGAAAGCTAGATATTACAAAACTGTTTCATCGTTGGTGATTGATGGACAGGCTTGTTTATGTTTCATAATTTCGAGAATGAGTAGTAAACCTCCAGGGAAAGTGCCTTGAATGCACTCTCAAAGTCACAACATTTTGAAGAAAATACTGGTTGTATGTTAAACAAAACATTAGAAGAGGCTGGCAATTTCCACAGGATAATTTTTAATTTAAGGAGCCGGTTAAGTTACATTTTAACGCGCCATGCACAACAACAGTATCGGTGGTGAGATCTGTTACGATTACTATATCTAACGTAAATTACGTTAAACGTAACTTAATTAAAAACCTTAATTTAAATGTACCCTTTTGGAAAAAGAAAAGCAGCTTGGGTAAATTATGAGTCACCACGTTACAGGATCTAGGCGTGCTCTTAAACATAATGGAAGCTCTATTAACCATAAATCCCTTGATCTCCTACACTAGCCAATAAATCTCTTTCTTGCTCATTTACTAAATCAAGTTCCATAATCAAGGGGGTTAGACCCAGGTCAATTGCTAGCTCAACTCCTTTAACATTGTATCGGATTCTGCATAAATCTAGAGTATTCTTGAAGAATTTTCACATTAAAAAAATGAAAAAAAAATTCAGCTTGTGGATTTCAAGTACGTACAATGGCATATCTATATGTCCAGAGTTTGTTATCTTGTTATTTTAGTATAATTATCATTACAAATTTAATTGTAATTAATAGTTGTTGTTGTAATTGAATTTATTATTATTATAATTATTATTAAAATTGAGTAACCAATGACCAATCTATTGGATGATAAATTGGTAATTTTGATAATTACAAAATTTATCATCTAAATAGATGAGTAATTGATAGAAGTTGGGTCTCAAATTTGTATTTAAATTACTCCTATTTTTGTGTTAGTATTTTTTTATTTTTAATAATTATTTGATTACTAACAATTTCTAACTTTTATCAAAGTCATTTGGAATTTAATTTCCCAGATAACACGTCATTTATCAAGCAAGAATAACATCATATCGTCAATAGATTTACAAACTATACGACTTGTCATCGAGAGTGAGAATGTAAACGACGCGTCGTTCAAAGTAAGCACAGTTCATACTATTCACATATGCTGGTTGCATGAATTTCAAAGATGACGAGTTGTCTTTATGATTAATTAATTAGTGGCTTGTGGTCTACAAATCAATAAACAACAACTCATCTAAGTATGTGGGCGTATTAAAGTACTTTTAATTATTCTTATTGTTGTTGTTGCTGCTGCTACTATTAGTATAGATAATGAAAATATTCAGATAATAATTAATTAAAGATATCTTAGCACTTGTAAGAGTTATTGTGATTTCTAGAGAAAGTAAATGCACAAAAGGAAATACAATATATTTAAATTCTGATTTCTGTAACTAAAGTCAGAACTTATTTTAATTATGATTGTACTCCATTTCAATTCTAGCACATTTATATTCTATTTCAATTTTGATTATTGTAACTTATGTTAGCAACTTATTCTAATTATGATCCTAACCCAATTTAATTCTAACATATTTAGATTCGTCTCAATTCTGATTATTAATTGATAAACACATTGTTAAAGTATTAAAAGTAATGTTCTTGAAATATTGAGGACTTCTCATCCCCAAAACATATTAATTTTCTTACAAAATTTAATTTTTGTTTTAACTTTCTTCTATTCTCTTAAGTCATGCCGCCGAGCACTATTTAGTATAAAAAAATTTTAATGATTTTTTTATTGAATTCTAATTTTAAGGGAAAAAAATTAAACCGAAACTTGAAATCCAACCAAACCAGCTTTTTCGAAACAAATTCAATTCTACCTGACCCTAATGCTAATCATATCTTTCTTCTAAGTATTATTTGGCTCCAAAAGGATTTCATACCTTCATATTTTGTGCCTAAAATTATCCCTAGTTAATTGAGAAGTGTATTTTCTAATAATAATTCTCAGAAAGAATATGTCTCATGAATTAATTTTCTCTTAAATATGAAGAAGTCTTAAAGAATTCTATATACAGAAAATATATATATATATAAATAAATCAATGAAGTTTGTGGATTTCAAGTCTACAAAGTTATGGTAAAATGATGTGTGTATATGACTGGAGTTTATTATCTCGTCATTTTACTATAATCATAATTATAGTTTTAATGGTAATTAATAGTTGTAGTTACAATTAGAATTGTTATTATAATTACTATTAAAATCAGATGATTCATCTATTAGATGGTAAATAAATAATTTTAATAATTATAAAATTAGTGTTCTAATAGACTAGCTACAATGGTTGAGTTTCAAATTGGAACTCCAATCTTGTGATCACTCTTATTTTTGTCTTTTTTTTTTGTTACAATTATAAATGTAATGATCATTATAAAAAATAAACAATCTCTTAGTTTTATTAAAATAATTTGGAATTCAAATTTTTGGATGATCCATTGTTTATCAACTAAGAAGAAAGACATCAAGTCGAGATAAATTTAAATATTATATGAATTGTCGTTATTCATCATAATATAAGCAATCTGTCATCTACAGTATGAACCAACGCATAGTATTTATGAATGTTGGTTTAATGAACGTCATGGACGACATGTCGTTAGTTTGATTGTTTAATGAATTACATGTAATCAATAAACAAAATAATAAATTACATGTCGTCCATAATCTATGTGCTAGTTGCTGTTACTACTATTGTTGTTGCTGCTACTACTATTATTATTATTACCACCACCACCACCCCACTGTTGCTGCTATTTTGTTATTTTTACCATTATTATCGTTATTAGCATTATAGATTGAAGAAGAATCCTCCAAATTTGATTTAAAATGCACTAATGGACATTAGCTGTGTTGGGGGAATAGAATTACCTTGTGTAAAGCTTCCATGCATAACCATTTGATCAACAAAAACGTCCTATTTTATATAGAGATTTTTTTTTTCAGGACTTTTGTTGTAACCCTATCTTTTATTTGGTTCTTTAGGAATTTGTTGAAAGGAAAATTATTAGTTATTCACTAAAAAATTATTATTTATCAAAAATATACAAAAAGCTTAAACTTATTTCATTTTTTACTTATTATTTACAATGTGTATCAATTATCTATTAAAAAAACCAATTATCCTTACAAAATAACAATTGATATAATTTATTTACTTTATTTTATCATTTTGTAAGAGTAATTATGTTTTTTTTTTAACGATGGTTGATACAAATTACATACACTGAGTATAAAATTAAATACAATCAAAATTTTATAATATTTTTAACAACGAAATAATTTTAAGATGGACCACTCATAATTTTCATGTTGAAATAGAATGCTCGTCCACTCAGTTATTGTTAAATTTTTTAATAAATTTAAATGATTTGATGTCAATGAGGCATTATGTAATATTTTCACCAAAACGAATGTTAGCTCTTCTGCGCAAATCATTCTTTCAATTAGCAATGCAAGCTCGTGTGATCTGTAATTCACTCCCCCCAACCCCACCCCCCACCCAAAAACCAAAAAAGCAAACTTATATGAAATCCACTCATAATTAATTTCTTACCAATTCCGAAGCCATAATTGAAGCCATAATTTCTGGTACAATGGACCCCCTTAAGTTAAATTCAACTAGTTCTGTAATTGGCATCCAAAGGATTGGCCTCGGGTCTCGATAAGTGGTTCAAATAATGGAGGCAAAGAATCCTCTTGCATATATAAGACAACAATCTTTTCTCATTTTCTCCAAATCATCATGAAAGTGGGTTAAACTTTTTTGACTCTCTTGCGTTTCACTCTGTCTTCTTCATTTTGCCATTTTCTGTTTTCACAAAACACAATGAAAATGAGACGAGCGGCGTAAACGCGCAGCACATTTTCTAGCAGTTTTTAAATGGGTGCTGTCCACTAAATTTAGGATGTGATTTGGCAGAACACAAGATGGCAAGATGGCAACACTACATTGGATGATTGTGTGTTTGTTTATTTTAAAAAATAATAATTTCAAACTTTAAAGCCGGCGTGCACATGCTATGTACTCTTTTGGGTTGTTGAACCACCTCGCTTCCAATAATTTTGCCTGACTAGATTCACAAGTAAAGTTACTTTCCATTCTTACCGCTGGAGTCATGTTGAGACTCTGTACTTATTTATTTACCACTTGGATGAATGTAAGCAGATGCAAGTTGAAGGCTCATAGTTAACATTATTCTATTCATGGAGGAAGAAAAATAATATTCGATTACCAGCCAGACATCACCATGACAGAAATGATAGTAGTGTAGTATGAACATAATCTTATTCTTTTATGTATTACAATAATACTGTAGTACAAACAGCATCTTATTATTATTATTTTTTTATATTTTGATGGTGTTTAAATATCTGTAGTTAAATGAAATTATAAGTTCAAATCAAAGCTAAATTTAATTGACCGAATACGATGCTTGGCCACCAGTTTGAAAAATAAAATATAAAAAACTTGATCACTTAATTGGCAAGCAAGACTGCCCAAAGATATACAACACAAAAATCCCAATTTTACCATCCAATATCTCATGCTAGAAATATAATCTATTCAAAAACTAGCCTATTATTAAGCATAGAGCATTATATGTTTCAAGAAGAAACTAAGTTTTCTAGTTTAAGTACTAAACGTCTCTACATCTGGAACAAGCTCAAGCAGGCCAGTTAGCATCTAATCAACATCTTTGGTGTGGTGTTAGCTATCATTCAGCCTTGTTTGATTCCTGCAAAAGTGCTTCCATAGACTGCTTGAATTGAACTGCTGCTGCCGCCGCAACTCTGATCCTTTAAACTGAAGCAAAAGCTTCTGATCGTTTCATGTACATGCAGAACTGCTTTTGTGTCTATATTTGTAGGATAATTAATCCAACAACAAAGAATGTTACCAAAGTGAGGGAACTAAGAAGGGGTTGTGACCCAGCTGATGTTGATGTGTTAACAATTGGAGGGCTATCCGACCCAAAACCTGATGCAGGGTTACTTGAATTTAACACTCCAGGTGGAGTAACAGAGCTGCCAATAACAGAAACATAAAACTTCATTACTTCTCCAAGTCAAACAATTATCCCTACCAAGAATATGTTTCTAGCGCTTTTGCTTGACTTAGAAATGACTCCAGCCAATGTTCACCAACATCTCACACACATGTACTTGAAAACTAATGATATAAATCACATCATCTCAATCCCAAACATACCCTAAAAGAATGTCAAATTAGTCATGAGGACAAGCACTTACCCTGGCGTCCCTGGCCCTGGAGATGTTGTCACGGGTGGTGAAGTTGTGGTAGCTGGTGGTGCAGTTGTGGTTGCTGGAGGTGTAGTTGAAGCTGGCTGAGCTGGCGGTGTTAATGCTGATGCTGGTGGTGATGGTGGGGCTGATGATGATGAAGAAGATGACGATGATGGATAAACACAAGAACCAGTGCCTTGAAAGATATGCAGTTGGCATAAGCAACATTTCAAATGGATTCAACAGCTAGTTGTAAAAGTAAAGAAACAAATATCAACAAGCAATTGAGTTTCTTACTTGGGTTGGTGTTGACTATCATAGCAGTCCCTCCAAAATCACAGCTAGTTGGTGATGGATTCTTCTGATAATAACTATTAAATGCAAAAGAGGCATGGTTTTGAAGAGTATTAGGATTGTAACAGCTGGCACCTTGCTGAATCGACGAACAATCTGCTCCCCCCATTCCACAAGCATAGTCCAATGCTTGCTGGAGTGCTGTCTCTGAGACTCCATTCTTGGCAACACACCAGCTTTGACCTGGAATTGCTGGAGCATTTGTCGTTGCAGGTGGTGTCACAGGAGCAGGAACATTCCCTCCTGCTGGTGGTGGATATGTTGTCACAGGATTCGTCGCAGGCTGAGCTCCTCCGGGCACCGTCACTGGTGCTGGAATTGTGGCAGGATTTGTGACTGGTGCTGCAGGATTCACGGGAGTTGCTGGAGGAATGTTTACAGGAGTTGTGGATGGAATTGGCAAAGGAGTACCACTAGGATTGGCTGGACTTACAGTCACAGGATTAGTAGCGGGGACAGTGACAATTGTTGGTGTAGGCTTATTTTCTTGAGGAACTGGAGTAGTCGGAAAGATCGTTGTGTCATGCATGCTTGTCTTCAGGCTGTTTATAAGTTTTCTTCGCGTAGAAGAGATCAGCTTTTCTTCTGCAATCTTCAGGCCCTTCTGCACAAATTCTCCCATGGAAGAAGCTAGATCTGCATATAATTTATCAATCTGAACGTTGTTTTCTAAGAATTTCGAAACAATTTCACTGAATTCTGCTACTTGTTTAGCATTAGGCACAAGAGGACTCTTGATAGCTAAATCAATAACAATGTCACTATCAGGAAGAATAGAGGTGGCCTTGGTTGCTTTCTTGATCAGTGACTGAATCAAAAGCTCTGTCATGCTCAAGTGTTCATCAATACCGGCCTCTATGACAACAACTGATCCTGTTTTCTTGATGAAGCCAAAGATTAAGCCGATTTCTCCTCCATGGGATGTGTTCAAATTCTCCAACAATGGTAATGGAAATGCTACTGAGACTTTAACTTTCATGTCAAGATGAATCCTATTGAGTGCTGAATGGAATGATTTCAATGCAGACAAAATCAACGGCAGCACATTTTTTCCTGCAAGTTCTTCACTGCCACAACTCAATACGATGCTCTCGATGTTCACACGAGGGTGAGAGGTCAGCACATTGGTTTCCAGCCATGAAATAGCTGATAATTCAGATTGCATCAAGTCCACAACTAGGCTCAAATTTAGGTACAAATCAACTGATAAGGATGCATCAGAATTTAACAAAGAACTGAAATTTAGAACCCTTTGATGAGCTACATAAACACGAATTCGCTGTGAAGGGACATTGTTTAGCTTGAGGCCTAATGAATCAAATGATGTTACTTCACTTGTTGATGAAGCTGCAGAAGTGTTTTCTCTTCCAGTAAAAGCAAAACCAACTAGAGTTGCTGAAAGACCAAAATAAGTGGGAAAACAATTTAAGAATAAGAAAAACTCAAGATTATGATCATAATAAGTAAAATAATTTCTTACCAGAAGAGGAGATAGTGAGAATGTTGAAGAGGAAGAGGAAGAAGTACTTAGAAGCTGCTTTAGCCATTAAAATCAGAAGTGCAGGAGACAAGCGGATATTTAGTGAGATTCAGTGATTCAAGCAAGTGCAATGGGAAGTGCTTAAAAGAAATATACAGATAAATTTAGGAATATAAAGGCTTCAGTGATGGGAGATGGAGAGAAAGTAATGAAGATAAGAAGAGGGAGAAAAAAAAAAAAAGTGAAATAAAAGAAGATGAGTAAGGTGAAGTTCAAGTTGCAAGTTTCTTTGTGGAGAAGAATATGATATGGTGGGGGGCTGTGTCGGAATTGTACTGTGTAAAGAATCAAAGCATCGAAGCCATTCCCTTTTTCTTTCTGCTGCTTTTCCTTTTCCAACGGCGTTATAAAGCAGCGTCTATGACTAGGAAAATTGCTTTTCATTTAAAAAAAAAATTTTTTTTTAAGGGCAACGTACGTGTGGAGCTAATTTATAGATGCTTTCATTATTTATATGGAAACCACTAATTTTTTTTTCCCATTAGCTTAACAGAATAAAGTTTTGGTACAATAAAATGATAAATAAATGATATGAGTTTATTAATTGAAGTCTGAATTCATATATTATAGTATAATTTATGATTTTAGTGAGTATAATTCAAAAATCTATATTAATTAGTGGCGAGATCTCTGGATTTACTCTTATATTGGTTTTTAACATGATATATTTATCTTTTCCATAGAGAAAATTCGAACTAAATTCACTGATAAACTAAGGCCTTAATAGTAATAAAGAATTTGAGAAATAAAACTGTTTACAAAATTTAATGGGTTTTATATGATTCTAATTCTATCCTGTAACAATATTATTTAATCGCTTTGTGATAGATGATAATTCATGCGATCAAAATAATTAGTATTTACTTAAAAAAATTGTGTAATAATTTACAATTCTCTGCTTTCTTTTCTAAAATAATAAATAAATGCAAACTAAACTCCCCCACAATCATGTGAGTAACATATGGACCAATAAAAAAAGTACATCAATGGCAATATCAACATCAATATGCTACATTATGGAATTAAAAAATGAATTGGAATCAATTCAGGTCATGATTCAAAAGGATAACATTATGAATTGTCCAAAAATGAAGAGATCAGGAAAGTGATATGCCGCTGTGTCTTTAATTTGGGTTTTTTTTGACACTGGGAACATTTTAAATGAGATAATATGGTCCTGCGTGCATCATCGTCACTGATTTGTTGGGCTTTGTCTCGTGTCAACTTTAGAAAAGGAGTTCTTGCGAAGGATTCCTGCATTAAAGTGGGGTAATTTGATTTGAAAAAGCAACCCCGTAATTTATTGATTTCAAAATTTAAATTATAACTTAATAAAATACGTCCAAAAGAAATTCCAACTAAACATGTGATCTTATGACGTTTCACTTTCACTTGTATACAGCGAGCTAATAACAAAATAATTTATTTGATGCAGCCAGGATGATGACATACTATTTACTAATAAAAATAATAACTAGTGCGCCGACATAATAGCCTCACGGAAGAATTGGAAAAAAAAAAAACATGTAAATTCTTTTCTTTTCCTTTTCTAAAGGACAAAAAATACGAAATGAACAAGCAATACAAATAATGTTTAAGGTAGATATCTCATTGCTTGCTAGACGTGGACCGAACATTTATCTATTTGATTTGGTGTGTGCAGTCACATAAGTTATGGTACGATGGCATGCACACGAAACATTTGCTATCATACACTATAATATGTGCAACAATCCATATTAAATTAGTTTTCGAACATATATATTCAAATATAAGAATAAAAATTTAAGTTGTGCTATAATAAAATTGACGTAAGTTCGTAGTTTAATGAATTTTTAATTATAAACATCTGTAAAAACTCTAATCATACATATCGATAAATAAAGTAAAATTATTAAGTGCTTAGATATTTGAAAGAATAAAATTCATCAATTAATGAAAAAAATACAAATAAAATCAACTTAAGGAAGATGCTAATTACTTGAGATTAGTGGAGGATTGACGGTGGCCACAAGAATTCCACAGACAAAATAATTTCAATGAGAATGATTTGAAGAATATATTACTAACGTTTGTCAAAGGAACCAAGCCTATTTGTTGGAGGGAAAAGAAAATCTGAAGAAACAAATACTACAAGAAACACAACTCTCCAAAGTGTTAAAAAAAACAAAACAAAACAATTTAGGAAATCATTTAAGCCAGAGTCAATTATACGTGGAAATTGTATTTGCTAAATTATTCTTGCATCAAATAGTAACAAAAGGTAACAATAATTTAAGGATTAATTTTACGGGGACAGGAGAATAAAGATCTGGAGAATAATTACCTTTCATTGCAAAAATGAAAATTGAATAGAAATAATTTTCTTTCATATCAAAAGTGCAGCTTTTTTTTTTTTTAATAAATCATCAGTTTGGCAAATTGGAGTAACATAAAAAAAAATAATAAAAAGAATTCGAAACAGATTAATTAGAAAAGGATTATCTGTTCAGCACCCATTACTAGTTTATGCACAAAGACGATCTCAAAGATACATGAACTTGTTTGGACAATGTGAAGAGAGAGGATCAATTGTCAACTTGGCTTAGATCAGCAAAAACCATTACAATAATTAATTAATAATTATCACAAACAAGAGATAAGGAAAAAGGTAAAGAAGCAAAAAATAATTAAATAAAATAAAAACTTTTTGGAGTTGGGGCTGGAAATTTCTTTCCAAAGTTTATGACAGCTTTTTAATAAGATCTCAAACGCCATAAAATCTTTTGGCGTAGGCTGTTGCATATATTGTCTTTAATTATACATGTTGATCATGTAAAAATGAAAATGATTAATTAGTGGACTTGTAATTCTAGTGGTATTCATGCTTGAATATATCTGAGAGTATGATTGAATTACATACGTTTTCATTCTTTCTTAATATGGATAGATATCTCTCTAAATATTAATAAAAATAGATTTCTAAAATGATACTTGTAGATTTATATTTTATAATATAAAAAATATTATTTTTTACTTTTTTATTTGAACTTATACTTTCATTTATAAAATAAGATGTTTATACAGTTATTTATGACATGAACATAATTAAAATTAGGATTTCAAATTAATCTAAAATGATTCGATTATTTATGTTAAAAGATCATATTTAATTTAAATTTAGAGTTTTCAATACGCAAAAAGTCGTTTATTATATGATTAACGAATTGAATAACCTTGGAATGAAAACTATGGTATATATTGCTTTTATTTTAACTAGTGTTTAATCACAAATTATAATATTATACTAAAATTAATTTGAGTTTGAGTAGTTAAAACTATAAGTATTATATAAAATATATTCTAATATACAAAGCCTATGTTAATGAGTGACAAAATTAAAACTACTATAACAACAAAATTGAAACTACTATAACACATTTACTAAACATGTAGGGTTAATATTTGAGATTTTTCACACATTTAATAAACGACCCATATCTTGCTTTATTCCACTATGTTATTAAACACATATTTTGAGATCATAAGTATGCTATATATCACTTGAATTTTAGATTTGTAAATATACGTGTACATAGGTACTATAATGAAGAACAGTTACAATGTAATTAGTTTGGAGTTCAACATCACGGACTTTACATTTTTTATGTGGTACAAATCTCTCCGTTAATGGTACAATTTAATGTTAATTTATCTATTTTGATACCAAAATTCATTAACCATTAATGTCGTAGACAATCATGTGTTATGATTATGCAGAATCATAATACATGATTAAGTAGCAGAAAATCTGCAAACTTTTAAAGCCTTTTCAGAGTGATCTTCACACATATTTATCAGTGTTAACATCGCTTATCCTTGAATTTATATGCTTGCAATATTAACATGATGTGGGGTCTAAACCCATGTGGAATAATCTTATTCTACTTCTTTATTTTGATTTTTCGCCTCTCAAATTTATGAATCAAAAGCAATTGTCTGACTCAGTCACAGCCGAAAGCAACCAAGAAAATATGTATATAAAAAGAGAAAGAATGGCAACATAGTCTTTTGCATTAATTGAAAAGGTTGTGAAATTTAATTATAGGACGATTGGTGCTCTCTTTTGAATCCTTGAAATAAAAAAAAAATAACTAAAAAGAGGCATACAACATAAGATAACAGAGATATGGGCATGGATACTATAGTGACGAATTTGTGATTTTTCCTTTATGATATTATTCAAGTAAAGTCTTAGCTGGGTGATTAAATGTTAATAAATTGAATATAAAAAAATTGAATTGATTTTTTTTAATTTCTAGTATTATAAAAAATTGAATATAAAGATAATAATCTAAATATAAAAGTGAATGAATTTCGATCATACATATTTTAAAAAATCCTTCAAACCCAAGGCACATTCGTGTTAATAAATATTTTAATTCATTTAAAAAAAAACCCTAATTTGTCAAATCTTTTACATTGAAGTATGCAATATGTCACTGGACCTCTACATATTCAAAGTTTTACTTCTGGTGCCACATATCATATTCAATTTTTTATTTTTACATTTTGAGTTCTTTTTTTTAATTATGTATAAAATAAGAAATAAGAGAGAGGACAAAGTATAAATTCTATATTTTAACCCCTTATCACCCTCAAAATTTGTCGATTGAATTATAAAGTTGCACATTTTTTTTTTTAACATGAAGTTGTACATTACTTATGCTAGGGAACTATTAGAAATCAACCCTCGCTTAGCTCCAAAAGATGCACTTCTAGCAATACCAACCACATTGAGTTCGTTAAATAACTAGTTAATTTGATTCAAATTATAGATAGTAAAGCAGCATTTACCCAACTCTTTCGAGTTCTTACTTACCAAAAGCTGGACGTTAACTACTTTCAGTAGTGAAAGAGATTAAGGAATCAATTTTTCTTCCAACAAGCTAAAGATTAACTTTCTACCAACGCCAGTCACACTTAAATTTGTTAAATAACACCTCGTTATTGTAAAATATGCGAAAGAACTTGATAGACTTAATGTCGAATTTAGTACAAATACACATGTCACGAGCAATTAAAGATTTTGAAAAGGATGCAAGTGACAAGAAATCACAACGCATGTGCATGGAAACTTTTGGAAAATGTCATGCTGCCGATTTCTGTAGCAAGATAGAAAGTAGTCTACTATCATCTATTCATCTCTCACCTTTTTGTTACTTATTTTTTTCCCAAATTCTATCCGAGTTGCTTTAAGATGACAAACAAAAAGTAGATTTATTTTTGTAAAGAATCAGAACCTCAGGTTGGAAAAATATACTGTTTTAAAAAATATATATTTATTTAATTATAATAATTTTTTTAATTAATAAAATAATTGAGATATTTTATTTAAATATTTTAGATGCATTAATGTTTTTGTAAAATCTATTTAATTATATTATATATATTTATATGATCACTATATAGATTCACAAGAGATTTAAATACAAATAATCTTATAATTTAATAAACAGAGTTTACAGTTAGACAATAAAGTTGGACACTTTATTTAAGTATAAACTATAATAAACTCATTGAATGATATATTATAATCATATATAAATTTATTGATGTAATATAATTATATTAGACTAAATCACATATGAGATTTAATTAACTTTATAATAACTTTAAGACTTATTAAATTTCATAGGTATTAATTTTATTGTAATCTTAATATTGAGTTAGGTATAATTTCATGATTGTAATTGTTATTCTATTTGAGTTACCAATGGATGCGACACATACTTATAGTCAATATTATCTGATATTTTGATGAGAGCAATTATAAATATTAAAATTATAGATTAACAATATAGAATTTGTACAACACATCTCTTGATGAATTTTCAATACTTGATCATATAATTTTTTGGTTAGAGTGTATTGACATATTTAATATGTTGAAAATGATCACTAGAGAAAACTAATAAGTATTAAGGAATAAGATATAATTAAATTGATTGGACAGTTGAGATATCAAATTAATTAACGATATGGTGCAAAGGATTATATAGTAAAGAGATCAATGTGACTTGGGACGAATTATTATTCGAACATTCAATTATGGAGGTCAGTTCTAATCTTATAGTAGAGTAGAGTTGGAATTAAATGATTAGATTTGTTTAATTACAGACTTAATTATTGTAACTACTATTGTGTGTTCCCAAATAATCTCAGAGTTAGCTCATTTAATTGACTACACAGTATTAGACCTAAAAACAAAAAAACTATCATATTAGGTGATAAACCTAATTATAATATTTATTAAGACCCTATGTGTTATATTAATATATAAATAGGATCTTGTATTATTTTACAAGATGGGCCTCAAAGTGGTTATACATTATCTCCACTTTTACATAAGTGTAAAGAAAATAATAAAAAATTCAAAATATTTAATATTTTAAATTATTAAAAAGGATAACACATACTAGAGTTTGACTATGGATATTGTATAAGTGTATTTTTCTCTAGAAAGACAGTGAGATAACTTTTGAAAAAAATACTGAGAAAAAAAAGCCAGTAGTTTTTCGAAGAAGTGAAACAAACGCCCACATGTTCAGCGTAGATCAATATTGAGTCATAATCTGGAAGATCGTTTGCTGGTAGAATTGATTTAATCTTATCATTCATCATCTCAAATTATTAAGTTATATTTTTGTAGTTTACGAATTTTTTATATATTGTATCAGATCGGTCCTAAAAATTTTATGAGAAAATTTTTTATTTTTTAGCAACACATGTTGCATATTGCATCGTGGCCTCTCATTTATATGATTTTTTTTTTAAAAAAGAAGAGATAATTATTCATTTAGTTCTTATAATTTGAAGTAATTACTCAATTAATTTTTATGATAAATTTAAAAAAGATGGTTATGGCAAGTCAATGGTTTGTAGATTTGAAGAAGAGATATTCGTGGATATTGTTTATGTAGAAATTATGAAGTAAGAAACCATGCACTTTATTCAAGTACGAGATAAAATTTTGCAATGCTTTAAACGAGTTTTATATATTGTTAAACGAGTTTTATATATTGTAAAACAATTTATAATTTACGATATTGTGAAACTGTTTACAATATTCTATTAATTTTAGAAAGGCACTCATTTTTTCTTTATTATAATGATAAAAAAATTAATATCCTGTGGTCAATGAAGGCTTTTGAACAGGTTGATGATTTGGGGGAGAGGGTGTTGTTTTGTTGGTTTTGAACAGCTCAAGTGTTTTTGGGAGAGTTGTATTTGCGTCCATGATCAAATTTTCTAACATAGAAAAATAATGGTGGTGGGAGACTCTCAGGGTCACAGCGTATTATGAGATTCTCCACCAACTTGGCTAAGCAAGAGTTAATTTTCCTTTTTGTCTCTTTGACTTCAATTGAATCTGCTATATATTAGCTGATTTTAAGAATTCTCCATAGCTAGTTGATTGTAAGAATTTTCCTTTTTATCTTTTTTTACTTGAACTGAATCTGCTATATATTTAGCTGTGGTCGGCTGGTTGCTCTGCCTTATTTCTAATCTTCTTTGTATTGATAGCCCTGGAAAATTGAAATTACCTAGCATATACATGTGTTTTGAATTTAGGAAATATCTTATTTTAGTTTGGTTTTAATGCATCTGTGTTTTCTATTATATATCCTCAAACAAAGCCATATGTTTGGTTTCATTCTTACTCTTCTTCTGTAGTATTTACATTGATTCTTTTTCTTTTTTCTTTCTTTTTTTTTTTAAGTTGTTTTTGCCCTTTTCATATCATATGCCCGAAAGCCATTCTGTGGATCGTATTTATCTTTATGAGAATAATTAACAATTTGTCCTATATGATCATAAATTACTTCACACTCAACGGTTGAATTGTTAACGGAAGCTTCCTTACCTGAAAATTTTGCTGTACTTCACACTTGTATTCGAGAATATAATAGTGTTGCGGACTGTCTTGCAAACTTGGGCATACTTTTGCTTAGTTTTTACTTCCGCTTAACAACCAGAAACATTACATCACATCTTGGTACAATAAAATTTTAGTATGATGAGTCTCAATTTGTTGTTTCAATAAAGACACGGTATGGCTATGTCGAGTGTTGTAGCTAAAGCTGTACATGAGAGAACTTGCTTACTTTTTCCTAAATAAAAACTCCACCTGTTTTCCTTCTGGTCATGTTCGTTTCACAAAGGTCTATCTACCATTAAGTCACCCAAGAAAGGATAAAAAATTGCTTCTTTGGCTGAATTACACTTGGCTAGACGTTTCTTCAATGATCTTACAAAATGTCTCATATTTTGAAGAACGATCCTGGTACAGCATTTTGATTAGTCGTACATTCAGCGATTACAATTGTTTTCCGGTTTGCATGAAGTTGATCTGAGAAACTAACATTGAGTATCAGTGACCAGAAATGGGAAAGATACTTACAAATGTTTTCTTCAGAAGTAAAATGTCCACCAAATATACCAAGCACAACACATTCGTTTTGGGAAACTGCATAAAAATAAAATCAACGAGCTCAGCTCAAGAAACAATGAAATGATTAGTTTAATGAAATGAAGAGTCGATAGACATTATCCCATCATAATCTAATGATATTAAAAGAACGCTGAAGCCCTTAAATGCATGCTCGAAAACGGTTTATTAGTTGAGACTGCGGATGCAATTTCCCAGAATAAGCTAGCTTATCAAACTCTTGTCTGGTGTGCAATTGGTTATCAGATTTATCATAAATAATTCTCTTAGCACACTATTTAACAAGAACCTAATTATTAAATCAATCATATGCTCCTACGAAACTTAAGACCTGAGTGAGATCAAGAAATTAATAACATGCAGAAAAGAAAGAGCAAGGAAATTATTGGGAAATTGTACAACTGACTGTAGCGTTTTAGATTATAACCAGTGAATCAATATGGCCAATCTGATAACTCATACCTTCCTTCCCATTGATCTTCTGTTACCTTTTTCATCTTTCGATAAGTGTCAAACTGCTGAACATAGTAAAAATCACTTTGATGTAAAATCATATCAAAGTACTACAATGAAACCAAAACATTTAGTAATATTCCTTACTTGTTTGTCTCCTTTTGGACCATTAAAGAGCTCCGGGTCCTGAGAAAGGTCCAAAAGAAAATATCTTCACCTGAGTTCACATAATGTTCATTAGCCAACTGAACCAGCTAATTTAATCTTCAACGTGACAAATGTATAAGGGGAAAAGAGAATTTTTACCTGTATTAATTCTTGAAAGGGTGAAATCAATTATTGATACAGACAATCCAAATGTTCGAACAAATATTTGCTTCCCGTCAAGAATAGAATTCATTGTAACAGAATCATTTCGACTCAAAAGTACGTTTCCCCTGCAACATGCAAAGTTTCCTAGCTCAAGTATCAGGAAAAGAGATGTGAAAAATGCAATCAAAGAATAGAGTTTGTAACTAAACCAATGCAAGTCCGGTGCTCAAACTCATATGGAGCTTCAGCCACAGCCCCGCCAGCGATAACCCTCAAAGCATAAGAGACACTGGGATAAATAACTTATCAAGGATTCACAAATACAATGGAAAATAACATGGAAAGAAATCTTTAGTGTACCTGAATCAACAGACTCTGTGCTTCATCAATGTTCAATAGCACAAAGCTTTCAAGATCCTTTCCCCCATGCTGTAAAACAAACACAACGTATCACTGAATGCAAATTCATTGAATATAGTTAAGAACCTAAATAAACCCATTTTAGCTTAATAAATGTAGATTGATCATAACAAGGACAATCATCATATCTCAAAAGAACCTTCCCAACCCTTGAAAGTAAAAAAGAAACAACAGAAGGGAGAGAAGCAAAATAAAATACATTTGAAAGAGTACATGTTTTCAACTGGGCATGCGAGTGAAGATAATTGATTTATGTAGATGGTACAAGATGATTGATTCATGTAAAAGGTAACAGCTATGTGCTGCAGGTACTGAAAAAGAGGGAGTTAAAAATCTGAACAAGTGAAACATAATTTGATTCACAGATGAATACAACTAAGATGAACAAGTAACCTGATTCTCTGGAAACTCCTCGGGATTATCATTTTCTGAACAATGCTTATCATCCCAGTCTTCCCATCCTTGGATTAATGCAGCCTCATAAGGACCTTGGCATACTTTGAACCTGCAAAATAATAATAATAATAAAAATAAATAAATAAATAAAAGGATCCATAAACGGAAAACTTTCATTTGTTAACACATGATTTACAGTCGCAAAGATGCATGCTTGGATTATTTTGGTATCAGTTACATGCATATGAGGCAAATCCCAGTCTTTATCCAGCAAAAAGTCAGTCAATCTCATGCCTCTGAATTTGGAATTGACAAAGACCAAGCCAACACCTATGTAAAATCATTGGTCTGAGAGGGGCAAAATTCAGATTAGTCAAGGATCTGAATTGGCCCAAGCTAAAAACTAGCTTGACCATTGAGGAATAATTGAGTGAATACATCATCATGACATTGGTTTTCTTTACCTACAAATTGGCCGTAGTGAACTGCTTAAACAGTAACGGGAATTTATTGAAGCCATTTGTTTCTATGAGATCTGAAGTGGTTGCAACTTATGACTTTGAACACATGAACTGGAATACATGCTCAAAAGTTTCAACAAATGTAGTGCAAGCATTATGAGCATCACCCTCATTTCGTCTCAAATGGTTTAGAGTCCAAGACAGTACAACTTCTTCAAGCAATTCTTGCGATTTCTGAAGCACAACAAAGAATTAAGCAATGAAATCAGACATAAACTTCGTCGAAAATTTAGTAAGAGGCCAAAAAGTGAACTTTAGACAATTAACCTCTCTTGCACATACATCACAAGTGTTTTAACAAACCACAATCCAGTAAATAAAAAACCATATTTAAAAGTAAATAAATGAATAAAAGATTTTCATCTTTAAACAACAGGCTCCCATTGTCTAAAGCCTAGAAAGTTTAAAAAAGTTAAAAAACCCATCATTGGTAACCTGCCAACTTAATCTCTTTCAAGATACCGGTTTGACCAGATACATAACCCTGGACCTACCAAACTTCAACTCATATAGAAGGGAATTTACTTTTGAATGCTAAAGAACGAGTACCTATCTCTAGTGATTTTTCCAGTGCTCCCAACAAAGTGCTCCCAACAAACTCTTCAGCTTTTCAATTTCTTCTTTGTTGAGCTTCTCAAGTTCATGAAATTTAACTTTATCCCCTAATTGTGTAGAGGTCATATGAGCTTATCCTTGTCCCTTCAACTGTCCATTCTGCACAGTTGAATTTTTATTGAATATTAATGGCTTTCCATATAGTTTCCAGCATCGTTCTTGAGTATGTCGAGGCTTCTTGCAATACATACACCACAAAGAGTCCTTATTTGGCACCTTAGATGCATTAATTTGTTCAGTTTCTCTAAGAAGTTGTTGATTTTGGCTAGAGTTCCTCATTATGACATTTCTTGCGACTATGGCTGAACTCTCCACGGATTGGAATTCAACCATGACTTCTCTTCTACTTTCTTCACCCCGAATTGCAGCAATAGTCTCATCCAATGATGGTAAATCTTCCTTCCCCAATACTTGTACTCGAACAGGATCAAACACCTCATTTAGTCCAGCTAAAAATTCATAAATCCTCTCTTTTTCAACAAACCTTTTAATCAAGGTAGCATCAGTATTGCACTTCGTCTAAAAACATTGATAATAATCCATCTCTTGCTATAAATTTTTTAACAAATTAGCATATTCAGTAACAAAACAACCTCCTTATTTAGTTATAGAGATCTTAGTTTTGATCTTATAAATTTGAGCAGCATCACCCACCTTAGAATAAATTTTCTCAATAGCTTCCTATATTTCCTTGGCTATGGTAAGAAACATACATGTGTCATTAATATTTGAGACCATTGAACTCCACAGTCAGGACATAATTATAGAGTCTGCTTCATCCTAAGCATCAAATCTGGAGTCCCCTAGTTTAGGTCTTATATCAAATAGGTGATTGATTTTACCATTTTCTTTTAAAAAGGTTTGAACAAACTGAGACCACTTTAAATAATTTTTCCTATTCAATTAATGAGCTATTGGAATGTTCTGTAAATTTCTTATTGATGGAGTATTTATGTTGTGTCTATTTCAGTTGTCACTCAATTAAGAAAGGTTGGGTTCATTAACAATCTCAGACATGGTTGGAATTTAAAAAATAAAAGAAAAATGTTAAAAAAAAGTTTAGCAATGAAGGCTGAAAAAAAAATTTCCCAAAGGAGCCTAACATAGCTCTTATACCGTGTTGAGAAATTTGTTATTAGTTTTATTAATACTTTCAAACAATACAATCCTAGGTCAATATATACATGTAGAGAACAACAAGAAAGAAAACTGAATCAAATCCCTACAAATTAAAGATTAAATCAAATCCTACAAATTAGGGATTGACAGCTATCAAGATCTTCTATCTAAGACATTAATATTTATAGTGAAAAAACTAGTTAGGTGTTTTCTCACAGACAGTATTATCTGACTCACTAAGAGAAGGAGGTTCCATGTGATTAGTTCAGAAAACAGGAGCTATATTCCTATACCCCAATCACATAAAAGGAGAAGAAAAAAAAACATCAGCAATCTAAAACATGACTGGTGCAGTAATGATCATGATCAATGTGATAATAACTAAAATGCCCAAACGCAAAAAGACATTCCAAATAACACATAACAAATATATAGTCTACTCATCTGGCAAAAAATTCACATGTTTGTTGGTTATAATTAACAAACCCATATTTGGAGAATAAGTCCAATAGCTTTGTAAGACCTAACTGTCCACAAATAGCTAAAAGTGTAGAAAATGGATCCACGTGGTAAACAACTGATGAAGCTGATGTTGATGCTAGAGAGAGTTTCTTCATGGCAACTTTTTTTTCTTCACAGCTCTCATTTTTCACACTTTCAGACACAACATTGCTCTTTTGAGAAATTGTCTCTTTCATGAACATATTTAATAATAAACTCTTTATCAAATCTACTCTTGATAGAAGGGAAACCACAAGTATCTTTGAAAGAAGATTTTTTAGGTGTATTCAAAATTCGAGATTCCAAGTTTCTATATGGAGTTTTTAATATCTTGGAAAGTGTGCTAGACGGTCCACAACTGTAGTTAAATTTAATGGAAAGTAACCACTTCGCTAATCTTGAACATAAATGTGGAATGGGAACTGTAATACCCGGTTCTATTCTATTTTATTTTTTTCTTTATTAATTAATTGTTGTTTGTTTATTAAATATTCTATTTTAATAAAGTTTCCTAAATGAGTAAGGGTTTTAAAAAGGATTGGCCTATAAAAACCTCATTTAAGTTCTTTTTTTTTTAAAAAAAAAACCTAGAGGCTAATAAAGAAAACAATATAGCAGCCCATGAGAGTGAATCTGTATTTTCTCAATACAAAAAAGGAAAGATCTTATTTGTGTTCTTGTTCTTCATTAAAAGCGTTCTTGAGTTTGGTTTTATGTTCAAGGTAGGAATGAATTTATAAGCCTTTAAACTTTGATTTTGATTATGATTTTTGTGTGTGTTGATTGAATGATTTTATATATAATTGTATTTATAAAAATTATGATACGTATGATCATGTGTTAATTAATGTGTATTTGAGTGGAAATAATACTGTTATGATATTCTGGAAACTGTGAACAATATAGATTAACTTGAGATTACTGCTAATTTAATCAAGTTTCACACATAAAACTTATAGATTATTAAACTAGACATCTTTATCTTTCTATCCGTATATTTGTTATTCAAAAACTCATTTTATATAAATTGTTTTGATTTTTCGAAGTTAGAACATTGATGTTGGAAAATTTCAATTTTCAGCAGTAATTTACATTTCCATAATTTATTTCATAACCTAAAAGACTTCTGAAAATTCTGGGAATTTTTATTGTTGCATACATATATGTCAAGTTTTTGTGTTTTAAATTTCGTAATTTTTGGATTTATGTAAAAGCTACTAAAAATCATGGAGCTAGGCTGCGGCAATCTTATAATCTGTTTTCCAGAATTGCGATGGCTGATATTTAGGTCGGTTTTGGGTGATGTTTTTCATTAGTAAATGTTTTGTAAATGATTCCTTTTTGTGTTATCTAATTTCTAAAACTGGAATTGCTATTTTTGAATAAGTATAAATAAAGTTATGATTTTTTTAATTGGCTGTCCTTAGTATATATTGTCACTGGACAGTTTTGATGTTTTTGATGGAAAATCAGCCTTCAATGACGATTATTAACTTTGACTAATATTTTCAGTTTTGTATTGGATATCAACATGTTACAATAGCTTTTTGTAATATTTATGATTTTTCGACATAGTTATAACTTAATAGAAATCAGCTCTTGTATAATGATATAGTATAGTTAGTGAATTAATGTGGTTAAATAAGAGTAAATAATTTAGGGATTTTTGGTTTTTCTATTTAGGTTAGAATTGAATAAAATATTGATAAGAATTTTATCTTGATAATTATAGGCCAAGAGTGAGCTCGTGTGATTGGAGTTATTATTGATTTCATTGGATCGAGGTAAGTGAATTCATGCATAATGGATTTATAAGTTATGGATTTGAAGCTATTTTAAATTTTTTTAAAATTAGTTTTAAATAAATACTCGTTTTTCTATAAAATATTTTCCTTAAAACTATTGATAAAGCTTTGCTAATTTAATGTCTTACAAGTGTTTTATCGAAATATTATTGAATAATTGATATTGATAAACTAAAAATTATTTTAAGTTTTAGCTCATTGTCCGTAGTTACCGTTATTGATATTATTAAACAATTAGCTGTATTGTGCGCACTTATTGATGATTATTGCGGGGTAAAGTACCCTGATTGAACTATTGGCTGGGTCACCAGGAGTACAGGTGATATATTGAACTATTGACCAGGTCACTGGGGATACAGGTGACACTATGTGATATGAGCAAATTTAATAAGTAAAAGAAAAATTTTATTGATAAAGATTTCCTATGCAATTATTTATTGAAAATGAGTATACACTTTTCGTGTTACAAACCTTGTGCATGAATTTACTTATCGAGTTGACGGTTCACCCCTCTTCTCCAACATTTTTGCAGATTGAATTTTTTTAGAGATGTGGGCTTTTGGTCTAGTGGAGAGAATTTGTTAGCTGAAAACTTTGGCATTTTCTAGAAGATTAATTTTAGTTCCTTGGATTATTAGTTAGAGTTGGATTTTTTTTATTTTGGAGGTTATTGATTTGTTTATTATTTTGGAGACTATGTTTTGTTCATGGACAACAGTGACTTTATTAAGGATTTATTTATAAAATGAGTCTTACATTTAAGATTGATGATCAATAGCTAGGGATTGAAGTTTCATAAAATTCTTGCCCACTTTTAGGATTATAGTGATTCATGATAGGTAAAATAGGGAGTTGATTTTAGGTATGTTGGAAAAAAAAAAGCAAAATTTATTGTCATTGATTGATTTGTTATTGGTAAAGGAATGCTTTTTTTAAAGTTACTTATTTACTTATATGTGTGTGCATGATTTTATTTGTATTTTGAAAGAAATGCTTAATGAGCTTGTTTATATGTATATGCTTAATGACTAATAGGATAATGACACCTAGAAATGATACCAATTAAACCCTACCACATGAGAGTGATAGAGTGACTCGTAGGGTAATTGGCCCTCAGACTAGGGTGTTACTAGTATTGCCCAACGTACTACTGTGAAAAACGAGGTTGAGATGAGTAATCCGCAGGGAGTAGCTAATAAAGAAAACCCTACTATTCGTGAGATGGCTCATAATGCCAATCCATCAATGTAGATGTTAATTGGTATTCTACAGACTCAGACTAGGCTTTTGGAAGGAATTGCTCAAGGTAGAGGTCTTTCTCAGAATGTTAGACGTGGAGGACAGAGTGGTGTCTTAGGCAATCGGGCGATAGTGACATTGGAGTAGTTCTAAAAGTTAGGACCACCAATATTTAGAGGGTCGACCACAGATCCTTTGGCAGCAGAGGCATGGTTAAAACAGATACAAAAGGTACTGGATACAGTGGGTTGTACTAATAAGCAGAGGGTAGTGTTTACTACTTTTGTGCTTCAAGGTGAAGCTGAGCATTAGTGGAAGGCCAGGGCCACTTTTACTAAAAAGACCGGTCACATAGAAGATGTTTGTTGATGCTTTTTATGAGAAGTATTTTCCTCGGAGCATTGCGAACCAAATGGAGAGGCAGTTCTTGGATCTAGTCTAGGGGAACAAAACAGTGGCAGAGTATGAGGATCAATTTAATGCCTTATCTCATTTTGTCCCTACATTAATCGGCACGAAATAGAAGAGATATAGATATTTTCTCGAGGGATTACGCCCATCTAACCTAGATCCTTTAGAGGATCTTAGGTTGACAGATTATGCAGACTTGATGGATAGGCTACTAATAAAGAGATGTGCCTAAATGAGTCACAGAAGAGACGGGATCGACGGAACCAATAGGGTCGACATGGGGGATCTCAGAGCAAAAGACCAAACAGTAAGAGTCCTCAAACTCAAAGTAATTTTAATAGTACTAATATGGGTGAACAAAATAGTGTAAGCGGTCATCCATTTTAGAAAAATTTCTTTCCTTGTGCTTGATATGGAAAACTACATCGGGGTGAATGTTACATGAATATTGGTGCTTGCTTTAATTGTGGGCAAATTGGCCATATGGTTAGAGATTGTCTTAAGAGGCATGAGAACACTATTAGTGGCCAAGCTGAAGAGGGTTCAAGAAAGAAGCCAAGAGTTCAAGGTTGAGTTTTTGTAATGACAGAGTAAGATGTTGAGGCATCTAATAATGTTGTGATAGGTACATTGTCTCTATTTTCTAGAGATGCTAAAGTGTTGTTTGATTCTGGTGCAACCTATTCCTTCATATCAATTGCATTTGTTCATTATGCAGATAGAAATACTGAGCCACTTAAGTGTTACTTGACTGTTGTAACTCCTATGGGTGATAACATGATGGTGAATCGGGTTTATAAGTCTTGTTGGATTAATCTTGGGGATAAAAATATTTTACTGATTTGTTAGCAATTATAATGCATGAATTTGATGTTATTTTGGGTATGGATTGGTTAGCAACTTACTATGCTAGTATCGATTGTTGCTCTAAAGAAATTATTTTTAAAACTCCTGGAGAAATAGAATTTCAATTTCGAGGCAACTAGAAAAAGTATGGGGGACTAATATCCGTACTTAAGGGTAATAAGATGTTGACAAAAGGATGTGAGGGCTTTTTAGCTTATATAATAAGTGATAATAATAGCGAGGTATCTCTTGAAGATATTCATGTGGTTAAGGAATTTTCGGATGTATTCCTTGAGGAATTGCCTGGTTTACCTCATGATCAAGAAATTAAATTTTCTATTGATTTATATCTAACACTGCACCTATCTCCAAAGCGCCTTATCGAATGGCACCTCTTGAGTTGAAGGAATTAAAAGTTCAATTGTAGGAACTCCTTGATAAAGGTTTTATCCGCCCTAGTGTATCTTCTTGAGAAGCTCCGGTGTTATGTATAAAAAAGAAAGATGGTTCTATGAGGTTATGCATTGATTATCGACAACTAAATACAATTATCATTAAGAATAGATACCCCCTTCCTCGCATTAATGCTCTTTTTGATACTGCAAGCTGCAGCAATATTCTTCAAAATCGATCTACGGTCTGGATATCATCAGCTGAAAATGAAGAAGGATGATGTGCCTAAAACAATGTTTTGAACGCTGTATGGGCATTATGAATTCCTTGTGATGCCTTTTGGACTAACCAATGCTCCAGCAGCTTTTATGGACTTGATGAATAGAGTCTTCCAACCTTTTCTTGATCGATTTGTCATTATTTTTATTGATGACATTCTGGTGTATTCTAAAACCATAGAGGAGCATGAGGAACATTTAAGAGTGGTTCTTCAAATACTGAGAGAAAGAAAGCTCTATGTAAAGTTTAAAAAAGTGTGAGTTCTGGCTTGACCGTGTAGTTTTTCTGGGGCATGTGATTACTAAGAGGGCATTTCTGTTGATCCAGCCAAGGTTGAGGCCAAAGTGAATTGGCCAAAGCTAACTAATGTTACAGAGATTAGAAGCTTTTTGGGTTTGGCTGGCTATTATAAACGATTCATAAATGGATTCTCTAGTCTTGTAGCTCCATTAACAAAGTTGACTAGGAAGAATGTCAAGTTTAAGTGAAATGACGAATGTGAGAAGAGTTTTGAAGAATTAAAGAGTAGATTGGTTTCTGCTCCTATTTTGACAGTTCCTTCAAGTGGTAGTGGTTATGTCATTTACAGCGATGCTTCTAGGAAGGGACTAGAATGTGTATTAATGCAACATGGTAAGGTAGTTGCATATGCATTTCGACAGTTAAAGAGTTGTGAGCAGAATTATTCCACTCATGACTTAGAATTAGCAGTTGTGGTTTTTGCTTTAAAGATCTAGAGACATTATCTTTATGGTGAAACATGTGAAATCTTTACAGATCACAAGAGTTTAAAGTACTTGTTCACTAAAAAAGAATTGAACTTAAGGCAAAGAAGATGGTTAGAATTGGTGAAAGATTATGACTACACGATTAACTATCATCCTGGTAAGGCGAATGTAGTGGCTGACGTTCTTAGCAGGAAGTCATCGAGTTGTTTGGCATATATGATTACTACTCAGAGTCACTTACTAGAGGATGTAAAGAGGATGGGTATTGAGGTTATTTTATATGGGAAAACTGAGGTTTTAGCTCATTTGAGGGTTCAACCTACCTTGATCGATAAAATTAAGGTTGCACTGAGTGAGAATTTACAATTTCAAAAAAACTTCTAAGATAGTGAAGACTGGACGTTCTGAATTCAGATTAGATAAAAATGGCGTTCTATGGTGTGGACAAAGACTTTGTGTACCGACAGTGGATGAGTTAAAAAGGGAGATCATGAAAGAGGGCCACGACTCAAGTTTTAGTGCCCATCTTGGGAGCACTAAAATGTATCATGACTTAAAGCAAAATTTTTAGTGGAAGAATATGAAGGGTGATATTGCTAATTATGTTTCAAAATGTTTAGTGTGCCAACAGGTAAAGATTGAGCATCAAAGACCTACTGGGTCTCTCCAGCCACTCTCTATTCCAGAGTAGAAGTGAGAGCATATAACCATGGATTTTGTGAATGGCTTGCCTCGCTCAAAGAAAAGTTGTGACTCGATATGGGTTATTGTGGACCGATTAACCAAGTCAGCGTACTTCTTGCCAATGAAGAGTACTGACAAGTTTTGCAAGCTAAGGCAACTTTTTATAAATGAGATAGTGAGATTACATGGAATACTAGTGTCTATTGTCTCAGATAGAGATCCACGATTCACCTCAAAATTTTGGGGTGGCTTGCAGAAGGAATTTGAGACAAAGTTAAGGTTTAGTACTGCCTTTCATCCTCAGACTGATGGACAATTAGAAAAGACTATCCAAACTCTTGAAGACATGTCACGAGTTTGTATGTTGGATATTGGAGGTAATTAGGAAGAGCATTTGCCATTAGTGGAGTTTGCCTATAATAATAGCTTCCACTCTAGTATAGGCATGGCGCCTTTTGAAGCTTTATATGGGCGGAAATATAGATCGCCTATTTATTGGGATGAAATTGGTGAAAGGAAACTATTAGGACCAGAATTAATTCAAATTACTGCAGACAAAATCAAATTGATACGAGAGCATCTCCATACAACTCAAAGTAGGCAGAAAAGCTATGTTGATAGACGTAGACGAGATCTGGAGTTTCAAGTTGGGGATTATGTTTTCTTAAAAGTTTCACCTTGGAAAGGAGTTTTTCATTTTAGGAAGAGAGGTGAGCTTAGTCCGAGGTTTGTTGGATCTTTTGAGATTCTAGAGAGAATTGGCACAATGGCATATCAAGTAGCCTTACCACCAACTTTTCTAGACTTTACAATGTATTTTATGTGTCTGTTTTGAGGAAGTACGGCTGATCCTTCTCATGTCTTGGATTACCGACCTATCCAAATCTCTAATGATATGTCGTATGAGAAGCAGCTGATAAAGATTCTAGATAGGAATGAGTAGGTTTTAAGGAGAAGAACCATACCACTAGTGAAAGTTCACTAGGCGAATCATTCTATAAAGGAAGCTACTTGGGAACGAGAGATAGAGATTAGGGAGAAGTATCTTCAACTTTTTGAAGAAGAAGGTGAGGTTTCAAATTTCAAGGACGAAATTTCTCTTTAAGGGGGGGAGAAATTGTAATACCCATTTCTATTTTATTTTATTTTTTTATTAATTAATTGGTGTTTGTTTATTAAATATCCTATTTTAAATAGATTTCCTAATTGAGTAAGGGTTTTAAAAAGGATTGATCTATAAAAACCTTCTTTATGTTCTTTTTGAAAAAAAAAATGTAGAGGCTAATAAAGAAAATAATATAGCAGCCGCATGAGAGTGAATCTATATTCTCTCAATACGAAAAAGGAAAGATTTTATTTGTGTTCTTATTCTTCATTAAAGGTGTTTTTGAATTTAGTTTTATCTTTAAGGTAGGAATGAATTTATAAGCTTTTAAACTTTGATTTTGATTGTGATTTTTATGTGTGTTGATTAAATGATTTTATATTAAATGATTTTATATGTGATTGTATTTATAAAAATCATGATACGTATGATCATATGTTAATTAATGTGTATTTGAGTGGAAATAATACTGTTATGATATTCTGAAAACTGTGAACAATATAGATTAAACTTGAGATTACTGCTAATTTAATCAAGTTTCACGCATAAAACTTATAAATTATTAAACTAGACATCTTTATCTTTCTATCTGTATATTTGTTATTCAAAAACTCATTTTATATAAATTATTTTGATTTTTCAAAATTAGAACATTGATGTTGGAAAATTTCAATTTTCAGCAGTAATTCACAATTCCATAATTTATTTCATAACCTAAATGACTTCTAAAAATTCTGGAAATTTTTATTGTTGCATAATATATGTCTAGTTTCTGTGTTCTAAATTTCGTAATTTTTGGATTTATGTAAAAACTACTAAAAATCATGGAGCTAGGTTGTCGCAATCCTAAAATCTGTTTTCTAGAATTGCGATGGCTGATATTTAGGTAGGTTTTAGGCAATGTTTTTCATTAGTAAATGTTTTGTAAATTTTAATTCTGATTCCTTTTTGTGTTATCTAATTCTAAAACTGGAATCTCTATTTTTGAATAAGTATAAATAAAGTTATCATTTTTTTAGTCAGCAGTTCTTGGTATATATTGTCACTGGACAGTTTTGATGTTTTTCGTGGAAAATCAGCCTTCAGCGACGATTATTAGTTTTGTATTGGATATCAATATGTTATGATAACTCTTTGTGATATTTATGATTTTTCGACATAGTTATAGCTTAATAGAAATCAACTCTTGTATGATGGTCTAGTATAATTAGTGAATTAATGTGGTTAAGTAAGAGTACATGGTTTAAGAATTTTTGATTTTTCTATCTAGGTTAGAATTGAATAAAATATTGATAAGAATTTTGTCTTGATAATTATAGGCCTAGAGTGAGCTCGTGTGATTAGAGTTATTGTTAATTTTATTAGATCAAGGTAAGTGAATTCATGCATAATGGATTTATAAGTTATGGATTTGAAGCTATATTAAATTTTTTTTTAAAATTAGTTTTAAATAAATACTTATTTTTATTGAAAAACGAGTATTTATTATTGAATAATTGATAAAGCTTAAAACTATTGATAAAGCTTTGCTAATTTAATGTCTTACAAGTGTTTTATTAAAATATTATTGAATAATTGATATTGATAAACTAAAAATTTTTTTAAGTTTTAACTCATTATCCGTAGGTATCGTTATTGATATTATTGAACAGCTAGCTGTATTATGGGCACCTATTAACGATTATTGCGGGGTAAAGTACCCTGATTGAACTATTGGTCGGGTCACCGAGAGTACAGGTGATATATTGAATTATTGACTAGGTCACCGGAGATATAGATGACACTATGTGACATTAACAAATTTAATAAAAGAAAAATTTTATTGATAAAGATTTCGTATGCAATTATTTATTAAAAATGAGTATACACTTTTCGTGTTACAAACCTTGTGCATGAGTTTACTTACCGAATTGACGGCTCACCCCTCGTCTCCAATATTTTTATAGATTGAATTTTTTTAGAGATGTGGACTTTTAATCTAGCGGAGAAGATTTGTTATATGAAAACTTTAGCATTTTCTAGAAGATTAATGTTAATTACTTGGACTATTATTTAGAATTGAATTTTTTTTTATTTTGGAGGATTATTGATTCGTTTATTATTTTGGAGACTATGTTTTGTTCATGGACAACAATGACTTTATTTGGGATTTATTTATAAAATGAGTTTTATAAAATTTCATTCCAAATTCCTCTTGAGTTTTTCTTGAGTGAATTTGTGGTGTTACAGGAACAATATCATTTTGGTTCCCTATGGCCATGCACAAAAGTGCCTTGGGGAGGGGCTTTCTTCAAGCAACTCAAAGGCATCAATTTCTTAAAAGTACTCCCGCTCCTTCTCAAAGCTAGCAGGTTGCACACCTTTGCTCTGTAAAACACAACAATGGAAAAAAGCATGACTTATTATCTTGGGGAAAAAAACCATTAACAATAACGAATATCAATGTACTGCTTAACAAATAAAAAACAAGGCCTCTACAATATACAGTAAAGAAAAAGCAAATTCACAGTCCAACCTTTGGAAGAGCTGTTTTTCCTTTTCTTCTTGCCTGCTTTCCCTGAGTTAACCTCAGCATTATCAAAGCCAATGAAATAACAACCAAATGGTATCTTTTACGCTTTGAGCCAAAAAACACAAAAAATCAATAAACCAAACTCATCTCAAAAGATGTGAAATGCTCTTCAATATTTCTAATGCACCTACCCCAAGGTAATTTCCAAAAATTACGCAAAGGAAAGAACTAAGTCGTCCAAGTGCTGCAAACATGTAGTTAGGTCTTGCACCCTATTTTATACTGACATATGTAAAAATGAATGAGGTCAATCACAAAATTGAGACAATTGAATCAGATAACCTCCCTCATATGCCTAAACTACTGCAAAGGATAACTAATCCAATAGAAGGAAATCTGTTATGTATCTAAAATACGCTGAAACCCAGTGCCCAATGACTGAGGCTGAGATGATAAGACTAAGTTTAAGACTGGTCAATTCAGTTAACTGATTCAGGTATCCCCAAACTTGATCAGTAACACATGATCACATCGTCAAAGGAAAATGTGATCAATTTGCATAACACCACAGTCAAGCAGAGTAAGCACAAAACGAGTCTAATGAAAACAATAAATGTCTCAACCTTTTTGTTTACTCTCACTTGGGACCAGAGAGACAAACATATCAAGCCAAAACCCAATTACTTCTATTGCATTTAACATATTTATAGTTCTTCCTTATTGACATAAGTTGATCAGAGTTTCTGTACACGCCACATTGGTTTTCTCTTCACCTTCACGGATTATTTCTTTCCCTTTTTTTTCCCCCTTATTCCACCCCAAATAAGACTAATCTCCTCCAAAATTGTCAATCATCCCCTTTAGAAGAAGCCAAACCAACTTCTGCAATATCTTATTCGTCAAAGTTCTCTTGTGGAGATTACCTGTAAATGTTTCCTATTTTTTAGCTGCTATACTGAAGCATTCAACCCCTGAACGCAGATCACTAGAGAAATAAATGGGAGCATAATTTAGAAAACTGATCAATAAAATACTCTACCAGCTACGGAAAGCTCTCTCCTCAAATCCAAATCAGAGGGGGCAAAAAAGAAAAAAAAAAAAAGAGACAGAAGGAAAATAATGTAAAATATTATCGAAGCTCACTTCCATCGACATACAAAACGAATCCTATTCATTGTGTTCTTCCTAATGCAACTGGAATCAGGCTTATAAAACAAACAAATTTAAAACTTGATTCCTAATATTTCCTCTCCACGACACAAGTTAATCGCAATTAATAAGTTTGTAATAAAAATAAAAATAATAAAGAGAAATCTCGAGAGAAAACTACCTGGTGGAAAGTGAACGGTTCCAACTGTCAAGGTTCCTGCTTGTATTGTTAGTACCAGTAGCAGCAGCAGCAACAAAGCTCATCCCATTTCTGAAAAAACACACGAAACCAAACCCATATTCCCAAAGAATACAAAATACAAAACCCACATGCAATTTCATTTATAATCCACACCCATAGCATGAAAAATCAAAACTTTATTATATACATACATAAGTGTGTATGAATGCTAAGTTGATGGAAGAAGCAAGAGCCTTCTTCATGTTAAAAGTACGAAATTATGAAACACAAAGACAAAAACGAAACGAAGCCCGGTGTTTCCAAAAACAAAAACAAAAGCAAATCAAATGGGCGTGTTGAAACTTTTTGAAACTCTTACAAGGTTGCATCTTTATGGGTGTGTTGTTGCTGAGGCTTTCTTCTTCTCTCATACATCACTTCAATTTTGTTTTCTTCTTTAAGATATATATATAAAAAAAAAAGAGACTGCTTGTAATATGAAATGCATACAAAATTTGGGAAAGCAAAGGAGTTTAATTTCAAACCCATGATTTGATTTGACAGTAATTCAGAGACTCAAAAGGAAATGAGAGGAAAAAATTGTAGTTAATTTGATAAGACGCAGAGAAAAAAAATTTCAAACACTAAAGTGAAGGCGGGATTTAACAACAAAACTGCGTCGCTTTTGCTGACATAGCAATTAACAGAAGCGACATCGTTTTTTGCTGGCTCACATCTGCAATGTTCTGGTTGACTGGGTATCAATTTTCTAAATTAACACGCACATTGAAAAATTATATCACAATTTTATGACAAATCCGCACAAACAATCGTAACAGCACCGAACCTGAATTCAATAAATGTACACTCATTAAAATTTAATAACAAATGAAACTTAATTAAAAATTATCAAACAGTATTTTACTCTTAAATTGGTCATTCATCACATTATTTTAGGTCAAATTAAAGTGATAAAATTCTGCAACTTCTCTCCCTCTAAATGACACTACATTAATGAATAATTTAAATAATGTGTTAATTTAAATATTTTAAATTTAATATATAAATATATTGGTACTTTTTTTTAAAAAAATAAGAGGACATGTAAAAATTAAATCAACTTTTTAATCTTTTATCTCTTTAAAATTTGAACTCAAGTGATCAACTAAAGAAAATGTAACTACTCAATTAAGATATTTATACCTTATTATATTGAGTTTGGATATCTATAGTTTTAAAACTATTATGCTAAAGTATTTAATAAATACTTAATGTAGTCAAGAAGTTAAGATAATTAGATCATATACTTGTATAATGAAAAATCTCCTTTATTACTTTCATTAAACTTATCATTTAAAAATTATATTTACTATGGTTCGCACCCTTTTTACGGTTCAGCGGGATGGGTCATTAGAACAAAAAAAGACTTGGTTGGGTACTGACCTACTCAAAAAGAATATCTTGAATTATCGAATCAAAGTAAAGAAGAAAACGAACTCGCAGACCAAGAAACTCTCCGGCTATCAAACCGAATATTCAGGAATCAAATTTGGTTTATTTTACGTTGCTTCCTATCTAAATCTATTAGTTTCCTCATTATTTATAACAATTCTTTACTTGGGAGGTGAAATGCCACTCGAACCCGGAGCTAGCTGGTTCTCCCCGAAATGCGTTGCGGCGCAGCAGTTGACTGGACATTTCGAATTGTTTGTTGGGCTCCCTCGCGGAAGCAATGAGACTTGTTCTCACGACTACATCTCTCTTTGGTCGGGGATGATTTCCAAGAATCCGAAGTTGGAGCGGGGAAAAAATCCCCAGTGGGTAGGGAAGCAGTCCCTCAGTTATAGTTGCTTCAGAAAGAGATATTGGAAGGTTGGGCCGAAGGCTTGTTCTGATTGACTGAATCAGGCTATAGGAAGAATAAAAAGGAGCCGCCTTCTCAAGCATCTTCTATTCGCTGGGATAAAGCTTTTCCTCTGCAGGGGCCTTGTGCAGTAAACCCCCTACGGGCGGTCGTCCGTCGTCGTAAAGTAGTCCCCGCGAAGCTTTCGGGAAGAGGGGTAGTCTTGTGTGTAAGCATAGCATTTCTGGTCGAACCAGCCCAAACTACTTCTATTTTATAATTATAATTTTTTCATAATAATTATGACATAAAGATTATGACTCCTCAATACTAACTAAGACCTCATATTGATATTTTAAATTTTAATCAATATTCAAAAAAAAAATAGACCCAGTTAAATTTGTTAATAATAATAATAATAATAATAGTCAATGCTTGAATCTGTATATAAGCTCATTTTTTGGCCCAGCTCAACTTGAATCATTGGCCTGTGGGTTAGGCTAACTTGATTATTGTGGGCCTTTATTGATTCCTCCAACCCACATTTTTAATAAAGTACAAATCACACCTCCTTAATAATTTTTAATCACATCCGGCATATGATTTATTTCCTCTTCCATTTGCTCCCATTTATTTTTTTTCAAAAAAAATATTTTAATCTTTGATTTTTTAAGAAATATTTTTCAAATATTATATATAATAGGATTATTATCATTCAGGATTTTAAAAATTATAAAATATCAGATGGTATAAAAAATATTATTGTTTATCACTTTACTATTTTGACGTTACAACAATTAGCCTAATGCTTTTGTCATGCTTATATTGAACCAAGTAGTAAAAACTTCACATACAAAAACAAGATACAGTTATATATACTTTAGAATTATAATGGCAGGATTTTCATTGAGCTTGAAAATGTTTATAGAAAAGAGAGAGAGAGAAGAAGAAGAAGAAGAATATCATGAGACTTCAAGAACAGTCAAATAAATTGAAGTTGCTTAGGTGGTGTTTGGTTGAGAAGAAAGAATGGAAGAGAGAAAAGTAATTTAAATTCTATTTTTTTCTATTATTTGGTTGGACAAAATATATAAGAATTAATTTTCATTAGAATTTAATATCTATGTAGAATTTTAATTCCACACTAAGTAGTGAAAAATTTAAATTTCTCTTATGTTGAAAATAAAATTTTTTAAAATATCCTTCTTTTTAACTTGTTTAATACCATTAACAAATATTATTTAAAATTTTATTTTATTATTTCATATTATAAATAATTATATATTAACTAAATTAATAAATAATTTAAGAAACTTAACATAATAAATAAACTATCTATTTATTTAATATGAAAATATACAAATATAAATTAAGTTGCCGGACCTCACCGGAGAGTCATCAGAACTCCGCCGGATGTCATTGGACTCGTTAAAGAGTTGGCCGAAATTGTTGGACCACCAAAGGATCTCTCTCTCTCTCTCTCTCTCTCTATATATATATATATATATATATATATTGTATTATTATATTTTATTACTAATATAAATAGTTTAGTATTTAAGGTAAAAGATAAATTTGTCCAAAGAAAAAAATTATAATTCCTTTTCTTATTAAATTTTATGTCAAATCAAACAATGAAATTTAATTTCACTGTTATTTTCCACTCTTTTCTTCTCCCTTCTCTTCTATTCCACTCTCCTCTATTTTCTTCAAACCAAACATTACCTTACTGTTGAACAATAAAACTCAGGTAAATACATGGATATCGATTACAAATTTGTGTATTAAATGATTCTGTTTTGGCATCTTAACATTGGCAATGAATGAATGAATTATCTTTAAGTTTTCATCAGATAGGACCAACAAGATTGGAAAATTAAGGGAAAGAAACTCTAATCAATCCAATTACAATTTTATCCGCAAAATCTTATGCCTAATCTTTGCTCAAAAAAAAAAAAAAAGAAAAAAGAAAAAAGAAAGATTGATGTAATATTTACGTATATATATATTTATTTATTTATATTTTAATAAAGAGAGAGAAGTCGAGAGAGAGAAAGAAAGAAAGAGAAAGAGAAAGAGAGAGAGAGAGAGAGACCCGACCCGGATCCGACCCGCGACCCGCGAATTGACCCGGCCGGATCTCCCAATTCCGGTTACCGTTTCCGACGATCTTGGTATCGATTTGAAGCTCTTGAGACGCTGGCCGTATCCTTGCCATTTTCACTGCCAGAAAACAACCAGAACGCCGCCGGTAAAGCTCGAAAATTTCGGCCAAAACACCCGTTCTTGTTGCCGTCGATTCAGCCAGAATTTGGCCACGCCACCGGCTGGGTTCCATTGCTCTCACCTCCAGCTTCCATTTCCGACTGGTCTCGTCACTTGAATCGGCCGGATTGCCGGTGAACGGCAACTTGCAACCCGCGGCCTTAGGAAGCTCGATCCGGCTCCGTCATTGCGCGTGGGAGGTCACCGCCGGTACCATTGGATTCACCGAGGCCAGAACTATAAGATCTAAGCTTCCCGTCACCATTGACTGAAGTCCGGTCACCGTTGACCGGTGAGGGGCAATTCGTTAAAGACTGAGAATTTTGGGGTTAATTTTGTAGTTTCTAAAAGTTGTGGGTAATTTGATAATTATGGATAAGGATAGTTAGGTAATTTAAGATTTCGATGGTAAATCGGTAATTTAAGTGATTGGAGGTAATTCGATAATTTTACACCTCAGAGATAATTTAATAATTTCTAATATGTGGATATGTTATTAATTGATTAAATTAAGGATAAGTAATAATTTATGATCTTGAGGATTAAATTGGTAAATTATGATTTTTGAGATATTTCGATAATTTTGAATTCAAGGCATTTCGGTAATTTTAAAGGATTTGAGGATATTTTGGAAATTGAGAATTTTATGGATAAATTAATAAATATATTATTGGGGGCAATTAAATAAAGTCTAATATCGAGATCATTAGTAATTTTTGGGAATAAGGAAAATTTAATAATTTTAAATATTCGGGAGTCATATTATGAGAATTTGGGTTTTATTAACTACAATTAGTTGTAGTTTAAGTAACTAATAATTATTATGCGATTTATTTGATTAGGAGGACCCGTGAACGAGACCCAACCCACGGACATCGACGATACAGGATTTGATCGTCGTCACTATGAGTGGAATATACAAAATCTATTTTCTCTGTGGATTTTATAATTTTTAATTATGATAAAGCATGATTGCAAATGAATTTTTAAATGACTGATTTAAATGATTTTATGATAAATGGATTTTATCTGAATAATGTTGTTTATTATCGGAATTGCGTATGATAAATGATTTTATTTCCGATTTTGAATATATGCGTATTAATAATATTTTTAAAGAAAAGAAAATGGATTTTAAATATTGTTGAGAATAAAAGAGAATGTGATTTCGGATATTATCGGATGTTTATATACATGTGTATTTTCAATTGTTTTTAAGTCATTAGACAGTACCCTTCCTTGTACACTGTGATGTGATGATATGAGATATAGACCTTTGGGGCCCGTCGGAGTACACATAGAGGCTTTGGGCCGTGTGCTTGGGCGCTTTTATCCTTTGGGGACTATGCATGCATAATTATGATGATGAGATATGTCGAGATGAGATGACATATGAGATATTATTTCTCCGTCTATCTGTGTAGCTCCGGGGTAAGATGGTTTCTTGATTGCCCATCCGTTGAGGTTCGGATTATCCGTGTAGCTCCGGGGCATGATGGTTGCTTGATTACCGTCCGTTGAGGTCCGGATAGGATGAGATTATTTCCCCGGGTACTCGTTTGGTGAAAGTTTTCAGTATTCGAAATTGATATTATATGTTGCGAATTTTCTTCGGTTTTACGCAGTATTTGGTGATGATTTGACATTGAGTATTTATACGATGTTATGACATATTCTTCCTTGGTTATTTCACATGTTATTATATATGTTTTCGAAGTTAGTGATTTGATTATAAATGTGAAGTGATTTATTAATATTTATCGTTTATAATATGATAAAATGGTGTATTTAAAAGTGATATGATTATTTTAAGAATAAAATTATTTTTGGAAAAACTATTATCCACTCACTGACCTTCACTGAGTTTTATACTCACCCCCATTCTTTTCGTTTTATTATATATTTTTTTCCCCCACAGGAGACTTGCAGGTACAACAGTTGACTCAACAACGCTAGTTATGTGTATTTGGCCACGTGTTTGTCCTAGGATTTGTGAAGTTCTGTGTAGAATATTTCGGATTGTATAATATTACAATTTAGAATAACTTACTGTGTTTTGTATTAAAATAATTCGGATGATATTTGGTATTTATTGAGATGTTGATTGACGGAGTTGGTTGTATATGGAAATTATTTTGGGAGTGTTATCTTATTAATTGCAGGATTGGAAATTTAAAAAAAAAAATTTAGTGAAATTCTATCGGAAGTTTTAGTAGAAATATTATTGTGGTTAATATTAGAATAGTTATTAGTCGAATTTCGAGGATTAGTCACGATTCGTTCCAGGGTTCGGGATGGGTCGTGACAATTGACGACATTCATCTAGGTTTGATTAAATCCTTAGGTTGATATTGTTGGAAAAATATACTCTTTAAGAGCATATAAGTTTATTTAATTGTAATAAATATTTTTTTAATTAATAAAATAATTAAGTTATTTTATTTGAATATCTTATTTGCATTAATTTTTGAGTAAAGTCTATTTAATCATATTATATGTATTTATGTTATCACTATGGGGATTCGCAAAAGACATAAATACAAGTTATCTTATGATTTAATAAATTGAGTTTGCAGTTAATAAATAAAGTTGGACACTTTATTTAGGTATAAACTATAATAAATTCATTGAATGATTTGTCTTAATCATATATAAATTTATTGATGTAGTACGACTACATCAAACAAGATCACATATGATATTTAATTAACTTTATAATAATTGTCGAACTTATTAAATTTCATAGGTATTGATTTTACTATAATCTTAATAATTATAATTTCATAATTATGATTGTCATTCCATTTGAGTTACAAATGAGCACGACACATACTTGTAATCAAGATTACCCAGTATCTTAGTGGGAATAATTATAAGCATTGAAGTTATATATTGACAATATAGAATTTGTACAACACATCTATTGATAGGTTTTCGGTACTTGATCATAGAATTCTCTGGCCAGAGTGTGTCGACATATTTAATATGTTAAAAATGATCATTAGAGAAAACCAGTAAATATCAAGGAATAAGATATTATTAAATTGATTAGATAGTTAATATATCAATTTAATTAATGATGTTGTACAAAAGATTGTGCAATAAAGAGATTAATGTAGTTTGAGACGAATTATTATTCGATCATACAATTTTAGAGGTCAGTTCCAATCTTATAGTGGAGTAGAATTAGAATTAAATAACTAAGTTGGTTTAATTATATGCTTAATTATTGTAGCCATTATTGTATATTCCCAAATGATCTCCGGGTTAGCTCATTTAATTGACTGTACCACTACTAAACCTAAAAATAAAAAAAATTAACAAATTAGGTAATAAATCTAATTATAATATTTGTTAAGGATCTATGTGTTATATTCATATGTAAATAGGCCTTGTGTTATTTGATAAGATGGACCCCAAAGTGGTTACTCATTATCTTTACCTATACATAAGTGGAGAGATATAATATATTAAATTTAAAATATTTAATATTTTGAATTATAAAAGGAAAAGAAAAACACATGTTAGGGTTTAATAAGAAAATATTATATAAGTGTTATTTTCTCCAAAAAATATAGAGATAGCTTTTGAGAAAGATATTGATAAAGAAAAGAACTCAGTGATTTTTGGGAATAGTGAAATAAACGTCTATATGATCAGTACAGATTAAATTTGAATCATAGCCTAGAAAATTATTTGGTGGCAAATTTGTCACTGTTTCGTTCATCTTCTCATATTATAAAAATATGATTTTTTAAATTATGAATTTCTTATATATTATCTGAGATCGATTCTAAAAATATTTTTTATGAGAAAAATTATGATTTTTCACCAACAAATATTTCAAAATATTCGCAGCTTAAATACGAAATTTTTGGACAATGTATCAATAATATATATAAAAAAGTAATCAAATTTTAAAATTTAATCCATTATTATTTTTTTAAATTTCGTTGATTTTTATATAAACCACAATTGATTCACAAGATTAATGAAAGGGAATGAACCTTATTTTTAGCTTACACGACCTTCATTGGTCAAATGCAATGTCAATCTTGTAAAAGCCGAAATCCTTAACAAGATTTTGGTGAGCCACAATCTACTGATACGAACATTATGGTCACAAGCCATGCAGAGGTTACAAGTCATGCAGAGATTACAAGCCATGCAGAGCATGCAGACGTGCATGGGCATTAAGTTTCTTCACATGGTTATTTACTTGGTGAGAATAAAATATGGTAGTGGGGTGCATGTATTTAGTGGCAGTTAGGCACATTCCCATTTAAGGTGTCCATGTTCCTATTCTTTAGGGTTATGCTTGCTGAACTTTTTCTGGCTTTTTTTTTTTTTTATTCTTTTCTTGTTTACTAGTTCTGGTACGTGTACAGGTCTATCTACTTGTAAGGGATATTGGAGAGAACGAAAATTTTCTTTTCCCTTCTAATCAATTTATATTCTTCTCTGACTTCTCTTTCTAAACTGAAAATTAACTATCACCCGGTTTAAGAGCTAGGTTCGCCAAAAAAAAAAAAAGAAAAAAAAAAAGAAAAATGGCTACCCGAAATCAATCAAATGCTGAGTTTCGAAATGAGGTCCAAGAAATCTTAGACCATCGTGAGTATAGCCTAGACCAAGTTCATGCCACCCTACAGACTATATTATCAAAGCTCCAGTCTCTTCGTGCCTCACAAGCCTCACCTGGAATTACCTTTGAAGTTAATCCTTTTGCACCTACAACATCATCTCACCAAGCCGCAAAACTTTCCTCCTTAAGCCTCCCTAACCATCACCACCGTCTCAAACTAACCTTTCCAAATTTCAAAGGAGAAGATCCGACTGGTTGGATCTATAAAGCAGAACAATTTTTTGAATTTAAGAATGTAGTCTCATAACAATAGATACAGTTAGCCTTATTCCATTTAGAGGGGATTGCTCTTCAATGGCATAGATGGCTAATGAAATTTCATGGTCCACTAACTTGGATAGAATTCACAAAGGCGCAGCTTTTACGATTCGGACCAATGGATTACGAAGACCTATCCGAAGCTTTAACATATCTAAAACAAACTTCAACGGCGGCAGCCTACCAAAAAGCATTTGAAACTCCCACAATATCAAAAGGGTGGGATAGAAAGAATGGTGCAAGAATTTTTGGATTATGGAATTATTCGACCCAATAATAGTCCCTTTTAATCTTCGGTATTACTGGTTAAAAAAGCAGATTTGACTTGGAGGTTTTTGGTTGACTACAGGGCCCATAACAAGGTTACAATCAAGGATAAATAACCAATTCCAGTCATTAATGAGCTCTTAGATGAATTGTACGGGGCTCAATTTTATTCAAAAATGAATCTTTGCTTAGGCCACCATCAAATCCGAGTCAGGGAAGAATACCTTTACAAAACTGCCTTCTGCACTCATGAGGGGCACTATGAATTCGTAGTAATGCCGTTTGGTCTCACCAATGCCCTGGCACTTTTCAAAATTTGGTGAATGACATTTTAAACCTTTCCTTCGTAAATTCGTTCCTTTTTTTTTCTTTTTTAATGATATTCTAGTCTATAGCAGGACATAGGCTCATCATTTTCAACATCTCAAAACAATCTTAAAGATTTTATCAACTAACCAATTGAGAGCAAAATAGTCCTACGTGCGAATTTGGCACCTCTCGTGGAATACCTCGGCCATACTATAACATCTGAGGTAGTGGCAGTTGATGTTGGGAAAATATACTCTTTAAAAGTATATTGGTTTATTTAATTATAATAAATTTTTTTTCATTAATAAAATAATTGAGGTATTTTATTCAAATATTTTATTTGCATTAATTTTTTATTAAAGTTCATTTAATCATATTATATGTATTTATGTGATCACTATGTGGATTCACAGAAGATATAAATACAAGTTATCTTATGATTTAATAAATTGAGTTCGCAGTTGATAAATAAAGTTGAGCACTTTATTTAGGTATAAACTGTAATATATTCATTGAATGATTTATCTTAATCATGTACGAATTTATTGATGTAGTACGACTACATTGAACAGGATCGCATATGAGATTTAATTAACTTTATAATAACTGTCAAACTTATTAAATCTCATAGGCATTGATTTTACTGTAATCTTAATCTTGAGTTAGTTATAATTTCATGATTGTGGTTGTCATTCCATTTAAGTTACTAATGGGCACGACATATACTTGTAGTCAAGATTACTCGGTATCTTGGTGGGAACAATTATAAGTATTGAAGTTATAGATTAACAATATGAAATTTGTACAACACATCTCTTGATAAGTTTTCGGTACTTGATCATAGAAATCTCTGGCCAAAGTGTGTTGACATATTTAATATGTTGAAAATGATCATTAGAGAAAACCAGTAAGTATTAAGGAATAAGATATTATTAAATTGATTGGACAATTGAGATATCAATTTAATTAACGATGTGGTGTAAAGGATTGTGCAGTAAAGAGATCAATGTGGCTTGGGATGAATTATTATTCGAGCATACAATTGTGGAGGTCAGTTCCAATCTTATAGTAGAATAAAATTGGAATTAAATAATTAAGTTAGTGCAATTACAGACTTAATTATTTTAGCTTTCTATCAGATGTTAAACGATCCCTGATTAACTTATTTAATTAGACCGCACTATCACTTTGACTCAAAAATAATAAAACAGATATTAGGTGATAAACCAAATATAATATTTGTTAAAGCGCATGTGTTATATTTAAGTGTAAATGGGCGCTGCGATATTTTACTGAGTGGGCCAATTCAAAGTTGTTATACCTTATCTCCACTTTTACGTAAGTGGAGAGGAAAAATATTAAATATAATATATTTAATATTTTGAATTATTATATAATAAGGATAATACAAATTAAGGTTTTAACTAGGTAATATTATATATAAGTGTTTTTTTCTCTTTAAAAAGAGAGAGAGACGCCTTTTGAGAAAAACATTGAAAAAAGGAAGCCAGAGATTTTTGGGAGTGGTGAAACGAACGCCCACACGTTTAGTGCAGATCAAACTTGAGTCATAACCTGGAAGATCGATGGGTGGCGAATTTATTGCCTGGTGTCGTTCATCTTCAGATTATCAAGGTATGATTTTCTGGATTACGAATTTCTTATATATTATATGAGATCAGTCTTAAAAATAATTTTTATGAGAAAAATTATGATTTTTCACCAACAATTAGTATCAGAGTCATCTTATATTCATATATAAGAATATCGTATGAAATCAATTTTGATATTTATGTATGAGAGTGGCACAATTTTATTTAGATATATTATTTGATTAATATATGAATAAGCATGTTAATGGTTTATCTTAATTCATAATTAGATTATCTTTTATATTTTTTTTAGGATCTGTAATAAAAAGGGTAGTTTTTTATCACCATATTTCCTTCTTGATTTAATTTATTGTAATAGAAATTTTGTATGCCACAATTGGCCTAGGAAATTTGTAAAACTCGTTTGTAAATTAAGAAAGACAAATCGGAGAACGGAGGCTGGAAATTTCTGCGGCAAGCAATGGTGGCCAGCGGCAAGGAACTGTGGGCGGGCGGAAAGCAGGTCGCGCGGCCAGCATGCCAACAGCGCTCGCTGGGCAGCACGCCAGCAGCGCGCGCTGGGCGTGCAGCCAGCAGCGCCCGCTGCACAAGCAGCAGCAGGCCGCGCGCTGCTGGTGTTGCAGTTCGCGTGCTGCCAGTCCAACCAGCGGCGCGCGCAGGCTACTGGCCAAAGGGCAGCGTTTTCCGGCATGGTGGCATCCCGGGGAGGCAGCAGCGGCAAAGATCTGGCACCGGAGAACAGCAGCCGATTGTGGATGGTGGGGGCAGGGGAAGAAGGAAAAGAAAAATATGGAATTTAGGGTTTTGGATGGTTTTTATCATTCAAGACCCTATAGTTCCTAATTTTTTCTTTTTGGGCAGAAAATATTTTAATTTTTTGTATTTAAGTCTAAAAATAATTTTAGACTTAGAAAAATCTTAGATTTAGGTCAAATGCAAATTGAGCTTAATGGATTAAAATGTATAGATAAAATTTTAACACATTAAATTTATTTTTGGTCTAAAAATTTTTATTTTTATTTATAAAATAAAAATATTTTTATTTTTCATTCAAAATTAAAATTGGACCAATAATAAATTTAAAAAGCTCAATTTTCCCTAATCCATCAACAAAAGTAAGCCCATGGAAAATAGACATTGACAAGAAGCCCAATGAAGATTAGGCTTAGGGTTAATGTAATTATTTTATTTTATTTTATTTTAGGAAAGCCATAAATTAAGATTATTTAATTATTTTTCTATATGTTATGTTTGGATGATAACATGCCATGGTAACATGTCATATAGAATAGGTAGTGTCACTCTATGCATAATAATATATGTCATTCATTAATTATGAATATTGTTATATTATTTGAAGTTTTGCAAATGCTTAATAATATTGGATATCATCTAGATAATATTATAGGAAGCATGCAATTAACAATATATAATTAATGTATATTTTAAAACGAAAAAAACTAATTTTAAAATATTGAGTGGGAGAGGAAAAATTTAAGATAATTTTTCCCATTGGCTCCATTGTTAGTTCAATAATAAAATTATATATATATCTCGACTTCATGATACGGTGATGCTCCCTACGGAGGGTATACATATTAGATATTTTATTTGATGAACTTCTTTAAAGATAAAATTGAAATATTTTTCAATCGATTGTTCACCCCAACGGTAACTATTGATATCAGAAGTATGTAGATTGAAACAATAGTTATACACTCAACTAAAATTTGTTATTAACCTTCCCAACGAAGTTCTGTTAACAAATTTAGGCCCAAAAAAGGATAATGATAGTTATTTATTATTTTTCCACATGAAAGTAAATAATCCAATGAATAATTGAGTCTAGTAAGTGTAGACATGACTTTCCTAACGGATAGCTTGTCAAAACGGTACTAGATTATCGTCGCAATAAATTAAAAATGCTTTTATGGTTTTTTGCATTTTTGTCATTTATTGTAAATTTTTATCAAATTATTTATGTATGGATGTTTTATTTTTCAGAAAATATCTTTCCTGAACCCACTTACTATTATTCTGAGTCAAAATAAACTCACTGGAGAGAACTATATAGATCGGAAAAGAAATCTATTTATTATTCTAACTGCTAAAGATTATAAATATGTTTTAACCCAGCTATGCCCCCCAATTCCAGCCGAAGATGCTCGTAGAAATCAGAGGAGGCTTTATGAGAAATGGCAAAAGGCCAATGAAATGGCAAAATGCTACATTTTAACCTCGATTTCTAATATTTTGCAGACCAAATATCAGAACTTGGAGACCGCCATTGAAATAATGAATAGTCTCCAAGAGATGTTTGGGCAGAGTACTCGCTCAGCGAGACAAGCAGCGCTAAAAGGTATTATAAATAGTAAAATGGGGAAGGGCACAAGAGTTCGTGATCATGTCCTTAAAATAATGGACTATTTGAATGAGGCTAAGATTCAGGGTGCACAAATTAATGATAACTCAAAGATTGACATGGTGCTAGAATCTTTACCAGAAACATTCAAGGAGTTTAAGGTCAACTATAATATGAATAAAAGAAACATGACCTTAACAGAATTAATGAACTCCATTTCGCTAAAGTGATCTATCGTGCTGAGAAATCTCTAGGAAGTATAAATATTACGGAAAAAGGTTCTTCTTCTAGACCTAAGTCGAAAGGCAAGGGTAAGAAGAAAGCTGAGAAAAGGAAATTGTTTACCAAGCAAGATGGCTAGCCAAAGGGCAAATGCTTCAAGTGTGGACAAAAAGGTCACTGGAAAAAGGATTGCCCTAAGATTATGAAATCAGGTATGGGAAATCTTTTTGTGATTGAGGCCTGTTTAGTTCAAAATCCTAATGACACTTGGGTGTTGGATTCAAGAGCAAGTAATCATATTTTTAATTCACTTTATTGGTTTCAGGAAACTAGAAAACTAAGTGAAGGAGGCGTTAAGCTGCAGTTAGGGACAGGACAGTTCATGTCAGCAGTAAAGAGTAGATCAGTTTTATTATCTTTTAATAATAAGACTTTAGTTTTGAATAATTGTCTTTATGTTCCAGACATTAAGAGGAATTTAATTTCAGTAGCTTGCTTGTCAAAGTAAGGGTACACTGTAAATTTTGGATCCTCTGTTTCTATTTTTTATAATAAGAGACTTGTTTGTTCTGGTACATTGAGAGATAATTTATATCATATAAGTCTTATGATCCATTCTATGCATGACACAGTAATCAATAACAATGAGCATATATATATATATATATATATATCTAAGAAAAGAAATATTTCTTCCAACCAATGTTACCTCTGGCATTTGCGCTTGAGTCACATAAACCAGAATAAGATACAAAGAATGATTAAAGATGGGCTCTTGGGTCCATTTGAAAATAAGTCGTTACCACTTTGTAAATCCTATTTAGAAGGTAAAATGACCAAAAGGTCATTCTCGGCCAAAGGAGTGCGTGTAACAGTACCACTTAAATTGGTACATATAGATGTATGTGGACCAATCAATGTACAAGCAAGAGGAGGTTATGAGTATTTCATCACTTTTCACTGATGATTACTCAAAATACGGTTGTGTTTGTCTAATGCGTCATAAGTCTGAAGCTCTTGAGAAATTCAAAGAGTATAAGGCTGAGACAGAAAAGCAATTAGATAAGAGCATAAAGAAACTTCGATCTGAACGAGGTGGTGAATTTCTCTCTAGAGATTTCAAAGAGTATCTGGTTAAAAATGTGATTATTTCTCAGTTAACTGCCCCAGGCACACCACAACAAAATGGGGTAGCTGAAAGAAGAAATAGAACTCTTTTAGATATAGTAAGATCAATGCTTAGTTATTCGTCATTACCAATCTCTTTTTGGGGACTAGCACTAGAAACTGTGGTTTACCTCTTTAACTTAGTTCCATCTAAGTCAGTGCCTAAAACTCCAATAGAATTATGGTCAAGTCGCAAACCAAGTTTGCGATATATTTGTATTTGAGGATCACCAGCACATGCGCTGAAACCAGAGGCAGAGAAAATGGATTCACGTTCTGAGGTTTGTATGTTTGTGGGGTATCCTAAAGGGACAAGGGGAGGTTTATTTTATAGTTCTCAAGATAGAAAAGTGATTGTGAGCACACACTTCACTTCCCTCGGGGAAGACTATATGAATAATTTTAAACCTAAGAGTAAGGTAATACTTGAAGAACTATCAGCTGATCAGGTTGATGTTCCACTTTCCACACCTGTTATAGAACAGGAAGAACAGCAACAACCAGACGATCAACACAGGATTATCCCTGAACAACAATCTCTTTTAGAACCTCGTCGCAGTGGGAGGGTAACTAGGTTACCTACGAGATACATGTTACTAGGAGAAACCTATAAGGCTATCACAGATGAACATATATAAGATCCCACTAGCTACAACAAAGTTCCAATAGATAGAAATGTTGAATTTTGGAAAAAGGCCATGAATCAAGAAATGAAATCTATGTATTTGAATAAAGTCTGGGAATTTGTAGAGGCACCAAATGGGGTAAAACCTATAGGGTGCAAATGGATCTATTTATAGATTGAAGCAAGCATCGCGATCATGGAATATTAGATTTGATCAAGTGATTAAATTGTTTGGATTCATTCAGAATATTGATAAACCATGTGTGTATAAGAAAATTTAGGGAAAATCTGTAGTGTTCCTAATTCTTTATGTAGATGATATCCTCCTAATTGGAAACGATATTGGAGTGTTGACTACAATAAAGAATTAGTTAGCAAAACAGTTTGATATGAAAGACCTAAGAGAGGCAAGTTATATTCTTGGTATCAAATTACTGCGAGGCTGGAAGAATAAAACTTTAGCCTTATCTCAAGCAGTCTATATCGATAAAATATTGGCTAAATTTAGCATGAAAAATTCTAAGACTGGTTTATTACCATTCAGACATGGAATTGCATTCTCTAAAGATCAGTCACCCAAAACATCTGAAGAGATAAAGAAAATGAAACGACTTCCTTATGCAGAAGCTATAGAAGTCTTATGTATGCCATGCTTTGCACTAGGCCAGACATCTATTTTGCAGTAGGGATAGTTAGCAGATATCAATCTAATCTTGGACTTAAACACTGGACTGCGGTCAAGCATATAATGAAGTATCTAAAAAGAACTAAAAATTATATGCTTGTGTATTCTGATGATGAACTTATTCCAGTAGGTTATACTGATTCTGATTTTATGTTAGATAAGGATTCCAGAAAATCAACTTCTGGCTATGTGTTTACATTAGGAAATGGAGCAATTAGTTGGAGGAGTGTGAAACAATCTTGTATCGCAGACTCCACAACTGAAGCTGAATATGTGGCTGCATTTGAAGTTGCAAAAGAGGCTGCATGGCTCCGTAAGTTTCTACAAGATCTTGAGGTGGTTTCTATTATAACTGCACCCCTTAAACTATTTTGTGATAATAGTGATGCAGTAGCTCAATTTAAAGAACCAAGGAACCACAAGAAACAAAAACATATTGAGAGAAAGTATCATTTTATAAGGGATATAGTGCAGAAAAGTGATATGAAGGTTACTCAGATTGCATCACAGCAAAACTTGGCAGATCCTTTCACAAAGGCCATACCCGGGAAACTCTTTAACTTGCACTTAGAATCCATGGGCATGCGTGAGATCCCAAATATGCTTTAAGAGCTAGTGGAAGATTGTTGGGAAAATATGTTCTTTAAAAGCATATTGGTTTATTTAATTGTAATAAACTTTTTTCTGATTAATAAATTGAGTTCGCAGTTGATAAATAAAGTTGAGCACTTTATTTAGGTATAAACTGTAATATATTCATTGAATGATTTGTCTTAATCATTTACGAATTTATTGATGTAGTACGACTACATTGAACAGGATCGCATATGAGATTTATTTAACTTTATAATAACTGTCAAATTTATTAAATCTCATAGGCATTGATTTTACTGTAATCTTAATTTTGAGTTAGTTATAATTTCATGATTGTAGTTGTCATTCCATTTGAGCTACCAATGGGCACGACACATACTTATAGTCAAGATTACCCAATATCTTGGTGGGAACAATTATAAGTATTGAAGTTATAGATTAACAATATGGAATTTGTACAACACATCTCTTGATAAGTTTTCGGTACTTGATCATAGAAATTTCTGGCCAGAGTGTATTGACATATTTAATATGTTGAAAATGATCATTAGAGAAAACTAATAAGTATCAAGGAATAAGATGTTACTAAATTGATTGGACAGTTGAGATATCAATTTAATTAACGATGTGGTGCAAAGGATTGTGTAGTAAAGAGATTAATGTGGCTTGGGATGAATTATTATTCGAGCATACAATTATGGAGGTTAGTTCCAATCTTATAGTGGAATAGAATTGGAATTAAATCATTAAGCTAGTTTAATTACAGACTTAATTATTTTAGCCACTATTGTATGTTCCCAAATGATCTCCGGGTTAGCTTATTTAATTGACTGCACCACTGCTGGACTCAAAAATAATAAAACAGGCATATTAGGTGATAAACCTAAATATAATATTTGTTAAGGCCCTATATATTATATTTAAGTGTAAATGGAGCCTTGTGATATTTTACAAGGTGGGCCCTAAAGTTGTTATACCTTATTTCCACTTTTACGTAAGTAGAGAGGAAAAATATTAAATATAATATATTTAATATTTTGAATTATTATATAATAAGAATAATACAAATTAAGGTTTTAACTAGGGTAATATTATATATAAGTTTTCTTTTTTCTTTAAAAAAAGATAGAGACGCCTTTTGAGAAAAACACTGAAAGAAGGAAGCCGGGGATTTTTGGGAGTGGTGAAACGAATGCCCACACGTTCAGTGCAAATCAAACTTGAATCATAACCTGGAAGATCATTGGGTGGCGGATTTATTGCCTGGTGTCGTTCATCTTCTCAGATTATCAAGGTATGATTTTCTAGATTACGAATTTCTTATATATTATATGAGATCAGTCCTAAAAATAATTTTTATGAAAAAAATTATAATTTTTCACCAACAGTGGATGCAACAAAAGTTCAGGCCGTTCAGGATTGGCTGTGACATACAGATTTAATTTTCGAATCAGGTGTATCATTAAATTTATTTTTGGGTGTTAATTTAAAACTATCGTACTTATTTCATGTAATTATGGATTAATTCAAAGTGTTCATTAAATTGATTGTGTGTGAAAAATTTTAAATTTGAAGTAATGTGAAACCAAGATAAAACCGAATGTGATTTCAAAGCTGATTAGCTGAATTTTTATTTATCATGGAACCGATATCCACTTAATTAGTATTAAGCTATAAAAAAAATTCTTTCCTTAAATGGAAAAAGAGAGGAGACGTGGGAAAGAGAGAGAGAGAGCGTGAGAGAGAGAGAGAGAGAGAGAGAGAGAGAGAGAGAGTTGATCGAGTTGACTCAATTCAAATCCTGTCGTGATCGTGACCTGGCTGAATCTCCTAATTCCGGCCACCATTTTCGATGAGCTTGGTATCAATTTGAAGCCCTCTAGATATCGGTCATATCTCTACCATTCCCATCATCGGAAATGAACAAAACGTCATTGGTGAAGCTCAAAAATTTCGGCCATAAACCCATTTTTGTTGCCATCGATCTTGCCAGAGTTTAGCCATGCCACCGGCTGGGTTATACTCCTCTCACCTTTAGCTTCCATTTCTGACTGGTCCTGTCACTTGAAATGGCTATATTGCCAATGATTGATAAGTTACAATCCTGCAGTTTTGGGAGCTCAATTCGCTGCCGTCACCGCTCATGGGAAGCCACCGTCGATACCATTAGACTCACTATGGCTGGAACTATCAGACCTGAGCTTCCCATCACCATTGACTGAAGTTTAGTCACTGTTGATCGGTGAGGGGTAATTTTATAAATTTATAAAATTTGAGGCTAATTCTATAATTTTCAAAAGTTATGAGTAGTTTAGTAATTTTAGATAATGACAGTAGGTAATTTGAGATTTTAAAGGTAAATCAATAATTTAAGTGATCAGAGGTAATTTAGTTATTTTATATTCTATGGATACTTAAATTTAGAACTCGTAGACTATTTTTGTAATTTAAATCAAGGATATTTCGGTAATTTATAATTCTGAGGATAAATTGGTAAATTACAACTCTAAGGGTAATTTAGTAAATTTTGATATTGGGGGTATTTTGATAATTTTTGAATGTAAGGATATTTTAATAATTTTAAATATTCAAGAGTTATATTATGTGAGTTCGAGTTTTATTAAGTATAATTAGTTTTACTTTATGTTATTGGTAATAATTATGTCATTTATTTGATTAGGAGGACCCGCGAATGAGAACCAATCCACGAACGTCAACGATATCGGATTTAATTGTCGTTGCTGTGAGTGGAATATATAAAACTTATTTTCTTTGTGGATTATTATGATTTTAAATATGGTTAAGTATGGTCGCAAAATGAATTTTAAATGCTTTGATTTAATGATTTTATGAAAATAAATTTTATTTGCATAATGGTATTTATTATAAAAAATGTACACGATTAATGATTTTATTCCCGATTTTGAATATTTGGGTAAAAATATTATTTTTAAAGAAAAGAAATTGGATTTAAAGTCTGTTTAATGAAAAATGAAATGAGATTTCCGATATTATTAGACGTTTACGTGTATGTGTATATATAGTTGTTTTTGAAATCATTGAACAGTATCCTTCCCCAAATACGGTGATACTAATACTAATGTGATGATAGAGGATGATATGTGATGATATGAGATACAAACTTTTGGGGCCCGTTTGAGTACAAACAGAGGCTTTAGGCCGTGTACTTGGTCTCTTTTGTTTTTTAGAGATTATTTATGCATGCATAGTTATGATAGTGAGATACGTTAAGATGTGATGACATATGAGATATTTTTTTCCATCTATCCGTGCAGCTCCAGGGTATAATGGTTTCTTCATTACTTGTCCGTTAAGGTTCGGATTATCCGTATAGCTTCGGGACATGATGGTTTCTTAATTATTCGTCCGATAAGGTCCGGATATGATGAGATTATTTCCTCTAGATACTCATTTGGTGATAGTTTTCAGTATTTAGTATTGATATCACGTGTTATGAATTCTTCTTGGTTTTACGCAATATTTTTTAACGATTTCAGCGCGACTATTTATATAATGTTATGACATGTTCTTCCTTGGTTATTTCATGTGACATTATATATGTTTTTTAAATTTAGTGATTTAATTTTAAATATTAAGTGATTTTATTAATATTTCTTGTTTATAGTTTGATAAAATCGTATATTTAAAAATGATACGATTATTTTCAAAATAAAATTATTTTTAAAAATTACTATCCACTCACTAACTTTTACTGAGTTTTATACTTACTATTGTTTTTATTATATTTTTTACCTCACAGGAGATTTGCAAATACAACAGTCAACTCAGCATCAATAGATTTTTGTTTTTTGGCTACGTAATGGTATTAAAAGTCATGAAATTTTTTAGTCTAAATATTTCGAATTGTATAATTTTGTGATTAAGGACAATTCATTGTATTGGTATTAAATTACTTTAGATAACATTTGGTATTGTTGAGATAATAATTGGTGGAGTATATTGAAATGTGAAATTATTTTTGAAGTATTATTTTGGTATTTGCAGGATTGGGGAATGTCAAAAGTATAGGGTAAATTCTGTTAAAATTTCAATAGAAATATTATTATTATTATTATTATAAAATCATTATTAGTTTAATTTCAAAAATTAGAAAGACTCGTCCTAGAGTTCGAGATGGATCGTGACATTGGCTAACACCTGCAACGGTGAAAGATGTGCATGCATTCCTTGGCCTTAGTGGATAATATCGTAAATGAAAGCTGCTAAGTTACGGCTGTTGTAAGTTAGCAAAATCCATCGTAAATTTATGAGGGACTTTGGAATCCTTGCTACTCTACTTGCTTAACTTCCGGAGACGGATTCTATTGGAACTTTGAGGCAGAGGAAGCATTTTTGCAACTTAAAAAGGCACTTAACATGTCAGTTTATTTATGTTTTAAATCCATCTCATTTTTTCCTTTACATTATTTATTTTCTTAAAATTTTGAGTTTTTTTCTTTAGCAGTTTCTTTGACCATTAAAATTGGCATTACATGAAACTCTTAGTAAATGATTAATTGTACAATCACTTAAGCATTGTTTGCATTCGTCTCAAGCAGCTAATTAGTCCAAGAAGCTATGTATGTAACTAATAAAATATTAAAACAACCTAGAAAGATAAACTACTTGTTTGGACAAAAGAATAAATTCAGACTCGATGAAGATAATTTGGGTATCCCAAATAATTGAACCTTTCTATGGTTACCTTCTTAAAATCATTTCATCATCCATCCAAATCTCAAATAAAGTTGATAGATCAGCTAGTGAATTTTTTTTTTTTTTTTGGGTCTAGCAATGCATGTCATTTATTTATTTTTGTAGATGTGAAGTTTCTACATATAATTTTCAGATATTGAAAATAATAAATCAATACTTATAGGAGGTTTTCCTTATATCAATAATTGGTATGACATAATTAAGTGGAGGATGATAATGCTGAAAGAGATCTTCAGGCTGTTTAGAAGTCTTCTTTGCGAAGAAGAGATCAGCTTTTCTTCTACAATCTCCAGCCCCTTCTGCACAAATTCTCCCATGGAAGAAGCTACATCTGCATATAATTCATCAATCTGAATGTTGTTTTCGAAGAATTTCGAAACAATTTTACTGAATTCTTTTACTTGTTTAGCATCAGGCACAAGAGGACTCTTGATAACCCAATCAATAAGAACGTCACTATCAGGAAGAATAGAAGTGGCCTTGACTGCTTTCTTGATCCGTGACTGAACCAAAACCTCTGCCATGCTCAATTTTCCATCAATACCGGCTTCTATGATAACAAGTGATCTTGTTTTCTTGATAAGGCCAAAGATCAAACCGATTTCTCCTTCACGGGATGTGTCCAAATTCTTTAATAATGTTAATGGAAATGCTACTGAGACTTTAACTTTCATGTCAAGATGAATCCTATTGAGTGCTGAATGGAATGATTTCAATGCAGACAAAATCAACGGCAACACATTTTTTCCTGCAAATTCTTCACTGCCACAACTTAATATGATGTTCTTGATGTTCACATGAGGGTGAGGCGTCAGCACATTGGTTTCTAGCCATGAAATAGCTAATAATTCAGATTGCATCAAGTCCACAACTAGGCTCAAATTTAAGTACAAATCAACTGATAAGGATGCATTAGAATTTAACAAAGAACTGAAATTTAGAACCCTTTGATCAGCTACATAAAAACGAATTCGCTGTAAAGGGACACTGTTTCGCTTGAGGCCTAATGAATCAAATGATGTTACTTCACTTGTTGATGAAGCTGCAGAAGTGTTTTCTCTTCCAGTAAAAGCGAAACCAACTAGAGTAGCTGAAAGACCAAAATAAGGGTGAAAAAATTAAGAATAAGAAAAACTCAAGATTATGATCGCAATGAGTAAAGTAAAGTAATTGCTTACCAGAAGAGGAGATAGTGAGAACGTTGAAGAGGAAGAGGAAGAAGTACTTGGAAGCAGCTTTAGCCATTAAAATCAGAGGTGCTGGAGACAAACGGATGTTTAGTGAGATTCAGTGATTCAAACAACTGCAATGGGAAGTGCTTAAAAGAAATATGCAGATAAATTTAGGAATGTAAAGGCTTTAGTGATGGGAGATGGAGAGAAAGTAATGAAGATAAGAAGAGGGAGAAAAAAAAAGTGAAATAAAAGAAGATGAGTAAGATGAAGTTCAAGTTGCAAGTTTCTTTGTGGAGAAGAATACGATATGGCGGGGGGCTGTGTTGGAATTGTACTGTGTAAAGAATCAAAGTATCGTAGCCTTTTCCTTTTTCTTTCTGCTGCTTTTCCTTTTCCAACGACATTACAAAGCAGCATCTATGACTAGGAAAATTGCTTTTCATTTTTTTTTTTAAAGGAAATTTAAGGACAACATACGTGGGTAGCTAATTTATAGGTGCTTTCATTATTTGTATACAAACCACTAATTTTTTCCATTAGATTAACCGAATAAAGTTTTGTTACAATAAAATGATAAATAAATAAGGAGTGTTTTGGTCGATTGACTCGTTCATTTCTCTCAAATTTGACAAGTGTTGAATTTTATTTTTTTAGAGCCCACAAATAATAATTTCCTTTCATTCTTTTTATAAATTATTAGATATTATGTATCCATCACTTTAAGCATATTTACACTTAAATGCCATTTACTTTTTTGTTCAAAATACTAAATTATCCTTCTCTTTTTATTTGTTACTAAAAAATTCTAAAAAAACATACAACCAAACTATTACACGTCAGCACTCTCAATTGTTCAATTGAAACAATTTTAATTTATAAACTTCATTGTACCGAATGTTCTTGAAGTACAAATCTATAATAGCAACAAGAACAATTAACAAAATACATAACTACTTATAATGATACAATTTTGTTCAATGTACATTGATCACAAAAATAGTTCTTCTTTATGGATTGAACCATTCTCCATGAAGAGCAAAAACCTTGCCTTGAAAAATTCTTTATAAATATTCACCACAAAAATGATTCAAAGATTCATAACCTTCCTGTTGGACATTTTAGATTTATTTGATGTAAGTTCCAATAAACACCAATAATTAAAATATGATAAAGTACAATATAATACATGTAAAAAGTAAAATAATATCCTTAACATATCATTTTTTGCAAGCAATTTTTTGTATCACAAAAATCATTAACATTCTCATTCCTTAAGGTTGAATGTTCCTGGGACTAAAAAAAAATAAGCTATTAAATACAAATAAATTTCTAATAAGTACAAAAAATATATATATAACATAAAATTTTTTACATGACAAACCATTGTTTGAGAGGAATTTTTGGTTGTGTCGTTCTTTAGAACCTTAAAAAATGTTATCATTAAGAAATAAAAATATAACAATTTAAAGGTTATATTCTTGATTTGGTGTTGAGTATTCTTTTCTTACATTTCTCAATTCCTTTCTTCATTCTTTTTGGAGCTCCTTTTATACTTGATATTTTTGGATCATGTAATGAGATTTCCTACAACAAATTACCATAAATATTTTCCTTGTTAGCACTGTAAGCTCCAACCAATTCAACTTCATGCTCTTTAAGAGAATGATTCACCCTTGTACATTTTTGCAATGCATCCTGTAATGCACAATATGCAATATTGAAACTTTCACTAGATAAAAAGCCTTCCTCACTCAATTTTGTAGCTTGATGAAACAATTTGTCAAACCGTTGCTTTTTGAAATGTATCCCTTCTGAAATATTAGTTGTAGAACTTGCAGAATCCAAACTCTTTGCATTCTTACTCCATTGCTTCAATATGTAACTAGGTGGAATATTAAAAACACCAAGAGATTGAAGAACACATAATGGATGCCTGCAAATAAATCCATTATACTCAAACAATCGACACAAAAATTTAATTTCTTGGCTCCTTGCTTCCCAATTCACCACAAACCGACATTTTCTCAAAATCTTTAACATCAAAGGTTTTTATTATGCCAACTTCCAGCTTCTGTGCTGAGAAACATGTTGATGCTCCTAAGGCTTCAACTTGAAATTTCTTGAAAACTTCATGTGTATAGATTATGGACATTTGTTTCTCAAAGGGTGAATGAGACCTTAACACTGGATTTTTATGCCATGTAACAGCTTGTACAAGCCTCTTTTTCTTGTCTACCTTGTAAAGCCACTTTGTACTGTTCAACAAATTCTGTCAATGATGTCTTCTTACTAACATATTTGTCAAAAAACGAGTTGATGCTTTCAGACCGTTTGGTTGTAGATAATCTAGCAAAGAATGTGTCCCTCATGTATATAGGCATCCAAAACTCGCGATATTCATATAATGATCCTAGCCATTCATTCCCTTCAAGCTCAAACTCTCTAATCATATTCCACTATTTTTTTCTCAAAGTCCTCCTCCAACCATGAGTTGTAAATATAGTCATTGGATGTTCTCATAAAAAATTCATCTTTCTTTATCACGTGGTTAAGCTTTTTGGGAATTTCCTTAGTGTGTGCCACATACAAAACCGATGTCATGTATTCGGAAAGATAATAGAAATGACTACTTTCATAGCTTTGTCTTGATCGATTAATATAGCAATTGGATGCTTTCTACCCATAGCCCTCAGCCATGTTTCCATTAGCCAAACAAATGTTGACGTCGTCTCATCCACAAGCAACGCACGTCCAAATAATATAGATTGAAAATGGTTATTCACACCAATAAAAGGAGCAAAAGGCGTTTTATATTTGTTTGTAGTGTGCAATATCAAAGGAAACGTCATCTCCAAAAATCTTATAATCCTCTCTACTAGTTGCATCCACCCAAAAAATATTTTTTAACCTGTGTTCTTCATCTAAGTCCACTGCATAAAAGAAATTAGGATTTTCTTCCTACATTTACGTAAAGTGGTTAAGCATTGCTGTGGCATCACCTAATTCCAGTGCTAATCGATGTTCTTTATCCAAATGATTTCTAATGTCTTTCTACGTACCCAACATTTTCATATCCACCATTTTTTCTGGCCATTGCAACAAAAATCTTACTTGTACCAATACCAACTGCATGTAACATATTAATACTATGTTTATTGGAGAATGCAATACTTCTATGGCATGGAAAATAATGTGCATGGCTAGGATAAAGTTCATGGTTGTGTTCTTTTATGAAATTTTGAATATACCACTTACCCCAAGAGTTTCTTTTGACATGCAAGAAAGCTTCACAATCTACTTTTAAACATGGGTGTTGATTGATAGCACCAGATTCTCGTTTTATCCCATACCTTGTACATGCGAACTTTGCATCCATAAATTCTCCCGATAACTTTTGATCGATGGCTAGATTTCTTTGAGATATCGAACTTTGTATACTTAGCATACTTTCGATAGAAAAAATATGCATCATCTTGTGTATCAAACTCCAACCCAATATTAGGCTCTAAATTCTTGTTATCTTTATCATCCACTGTGTTTTCGTTCACCACATTTGCATCAATCACATTTTTGTAGTTATCCAAATTTTTATTTAAATCAATAAGTAAATTCATGACTACCTAAAGACACAAAAAGAAAAATGTAAACAATAACATTGTATAAATAATTTAGCATTATAAATGCAAACAATGATTTTCATATAAACTTACTGATTATTTAAACATAACTTTAAAGTATTAATTTTTTAGTAAATAAATACCAATTAACTTAATAATTTTCATAATATAAATAGAGAAAAGTACACAATTTTTCTTCTATTATTATACTTTAACAATAGCATATCATCATGACACCTAATCTATATAGCAAAAATGATAGTATTTTCAATTTTAAATAAATAATGAAAAAAATATAATGTAATTTAGGTGATATTGGAAAATTTTGTTTTATAAAATAAAAGTTAAGAGAATTTACTGGAACTAATTTTGCTAGCAACTTGTTTGTAGTGGCTGAGACTATAATTTAAAATTAAAATTTTCATATACAAATGCTCTGCACTCGAATGGTGATTTTAGAGGTGAGAACGGAGGAGTAGGTGAAAAGGTGATGTGTTGAACAAGCTTTACAAAAAGAGAAGGGCAATTTAATATTTTGAACAAAGAAACAGATAACATTTTAGCGTAAATATATTTAAAGTGATGGGTAAATAATATCCAAGAATTTACACAAGGAATGAGAGGAAATTGTTATTTGTGCGTCTCAAAAAAAGTAAAATTCAACACTTGTCAAATTTGGGAGAAATGAGTGAGTCAGTCGTCCAAATAGGTGACTGACCGTAGTACTCCTTAATAAATAATACGAGTTTATAAATTGAAGTATGAGTTCATAGATTATAGTATAATTTATAGGTTTAATCTCTCGACCTTATATGAAAAAATATATATTTACTTTTATATTAGTATTTAAGGTGATATATTTATTTTCTCCTACGAGAAAATTTGAACTAAATTCACTAATAAATTAAGGATAACTAGCAATAAAGAATTTAAAAAATAAAACTATTTACAAAATTTAGTGAGTTTTATATGATTCTAACTCTATCATGTAACAATATTGTTTAAAAGCTTTATAATAGATCAACAATTCATGCAATCAAACTAATTAGTATTTACTTAAAAAATTGTGTAATAATTTATATTTCTATGCTTTATTTTCTAACATAACCAAGTGCAAACTAAACTCTCAATAATCATGTGAGTGACATTTGGACCAATTAAAAAAGTACATCAATATGAATATGCTACAAATGGAATTAAAAAAATGAAGTGGAATCAATGTAGATCATGATTCAAAAGGATAATATGATGAATTGTCCAAAAATAAACAGATCAGGAAAGTGATTTGCCGCTGTGTTTTTAATTTGGTTTATTTTTTCACAATGGAATATTTTAAATGAGATGTTAAGGTCCTCCATATTGTCATCAAATAATTTGTTGGGTTTGTCATCTGTCAACTTTAGAAAAGGAATTCTTACGAAGGATTCCTGCATTAAAGTGGGGTAATTTGATTTGAAAAAGCAACCTTTAATTTATTGATTTCAAAATTTAAATTATAACTTAATAAAGTACGTCCAAAAAAAAAATTCCAACTAAACATTTGATCTTATGATGTTTCACTTTCACATATATGAGAGAGCTAATAAGAAAATAATTTATTTGATTCAGGCAGAATGATGACATAGTATTTATTAATAAAAATAATAACTAGTACGCCAACATAATAGCCTCACGGTAGAATTAAAAAAAAAAAGTAAGTTCTTTTCTTTCCTTTTCTAAATCACGAAGATAATAAATAAACAAGCCATACAAATAATGTTTGGATAAGAAATAAACAAGCCATACAAATAATGTAGATATCTCCTTGCTAAGTGTGGATTGAATATTTATCTATTTGATTTAGTGTGCAGCATCGCACAAATTATGGTACGATGGTATGCACGCCATACATTTTCATTACAAGAGCTAGTCTGTAGGGGCCAACACCCTAAAAAAGAATACATCACTTGTGCTATCATACATCATAACATGTGCAACAATTCACGTTAGATTAGATTTTTGAACATATATATTCAAATATAAGAATAGAAATTTAAGTTGTACTATAATAGAATTGATGTACGTTTGTAGTTCAATAAATTTTTAATTATAAACATTAATAAAACTCTAATCATACATATCAACAAATAAAGCAAAACTATTAAGTGTTTAGATATTTTAAAGAATAAAATTCATGAATCAATGAAAAAAATGCAAATAAAATGAACTTAAGAAAGATGCTAATTACTTGAGATTAGTGGAGGTTTGACGGCGGCCACAAGAATTCAACAGACAAAATAATTTCAATGAGAATGATTTGAAGAATATATTACTAAAGTTTTTCAAAAGAACCAAGCCTAATTTTGCAAGGGAAAGAAAATCTGAAAAAACAAATACCGCAAGAAACACAACTCTCCAAAGTATAAAAACAATTTAGGAAATTATTTAAGGCACAATCAATTATATATGGAAATTCTAGTTGCAAAATTATTCTTGCATCAACTAATAACAAAAGGTAACAACAACTTGAGGGTTAATTTTATGGGGACAGAAGAATAAAGATTTGTGGAATAATTACCGTTCACAGCAAAAATGAAAATTGATTAGAAATAATTTTCTCTCATATCAAAAGAGCAGCTTTTTTTTTTTTAATATATCATCGGCGTAACAAATTGAAGTAACATAAAAAAAAATTATTAATAGAATTCGGAAAAGATTAATTAGAAAAGGATTATCTGTTAAGCACCCATTGCTAGTTTATACAAAAAGAATATCTCAAAGATACATGAACTTGTTTGGACAACGTGAAAAAGAGAGGATCATTGTCAACTTGGCTTAGATCAGTAAAAACCGTTAGGATAATTATTTAATAATTATCACAAACAAAGACAAGGAAAAGAGGTAAAAAAGTAATAAAAAATAAAATAAAAACTTTTTGGAATTCGGGCTGGAAATTTCTTTCCACAGTTTATGGCAGCCTTTTTTTAAGGCAAATGCTACGTTACGACGAATTGTAACGTAGGGCGCTCCTTTTTTTAATAATGCCTCAAACACCATAAAATCTTTAGCATAGATATTGATCTATGCTAAAGATTAATTATAGATATTTTAGAAAAAGAATTTTAGATATAAAATCTCATTGATCTTATAGAAAAAAAATTAATTAGTGGACTTATAATTGTTATTCATATTCTAAATATATTTGAGGGTATGATTGAACTACGTAAGTCTCATTCCTTTTTATTATGGATAAACATCTCTCTAAATATTTGAGAAAATAGATTTCTGAAGTAATATTTGGTAGATTTGTATTTTATCATACAAAAATATTATTTTTTACTTTTTTATTTAAACTTATACTTTCATCCATAAAACAAAGTGTTTACACTGTTATATATGACATAAACTTAAATAGAAATTAGGATTTTAAATTGATCTAAAATGATTTGATTGTTTACGTTCAAGAATCATGTTTAATTTAAATTTAGATTCTGAGTAAGCAAAATTTTGTTTATGACATGATTAACTAATTGAGTAACCTCGGAATGAAAGCTATGGTATATATTAACTAGTGTTTAATCAAAAAATTATAATATTATACTAAAATTGATTTGAGTTTGAGTAGCTAATTATAAATACTAAATAAAATATATTCTAATATACTAAGAATATGTTAATGAGAGACAAAATTAAAACTACTATAATACATTTAATAAATGTAGGGTCAATATTTGAGATTTTTCACACATTTAATAATGGGTCATATCTTTCTTTACTTCAATATGTTAATTAAACACTTTTGACATCATAAGTATGTTACATATCACTAGAATTTTAGATTTGTAAATATACATATATATATACTATGATGAAGATCAGTTATAATGTAAATAGTTTGGAGTTCAACATCACGGACTTTACATTCTACATGCGGTACAATCTCTTTGTTATGATACAATTTAATGTTAATTTATCTATTTTGATACCAAAATTCATTAAACATTAATGTTGTAGACAATCATGTATTATGATAATATGATTATGCAATTCTACATTATCATAATACATGATTAAATGGCATAAAAATCTACAAACTTTTAAAGCCTTTTCAAAGTGATGTTAACATATTAATTGCTGTTAGCATCTACAATACTAACGTGATGTCGGCCTAAACCCATGTGGAAAAATCTAATTGTACTTATTTTCATTTTTTGACATTGTACTCCTTTATTTTGATTTTTTGCTTCTCAAATTTATGAATCAAAAGCAATTGTCTAACTAGGTCATAGCCGAAAGCAACCAAGAAGATATGTGTAACACCCCAAATTAAACATGTGCAGAGCATGTAAGAGAAAGAGGTTATTAACAAAACATAATCTTTACTCATAAAATTCCAAACTGAAATACCTCAAATGCTTATAAAAATAATTCCCAAGTTCATACATCCAACGCTAAATAATCTCTCCAGAGACATAAAAATAACAAGTCTCAAAATTCAAATTACAAATTTATGGTCGAAATAAACTAAAAAGAAACATGAGTCTATTCTTCTTCTTATTTAAATAGTGACCAGAAATAAAAAATCTTTAACTCCAAGGCTAGGCACACCTCTCAATGGAACTTAATCTGCAAAAAGTAACAATGAGAGGTGAGCCATCAACTCGGTAAATAAGGCCATTCCTAACATACTAGGCCTATCGATACCTAAAAATATTGCAAGCCTTCTTTGAGCAAAACATATTTACTAAATCCATAAATTTCATAAAAACTATATATCATGATGAAATAACATATTTCAATTAGTTAATATAAATCCGTAAGAATTCAGAAAATCAAAAATAGAATTTCTTATGAAGACAAATCATATTCACTTGTCAGAAAATGAAAAGTTAGTTCATATTACATAGTGTCATCTATAGTCCCAGTGATCGGACCCAGATAGAATCAGAATATTGTGTGCACATTCAGAACATATACCCAGTACTGGTCTAAACAGATATATCGTATATTACGATCAGAATTAGAATCAAAATGACTATAGACAATGAGTCAAAACATTAAGAATCTTATAATCATCAATAACTAAAATCACACATGAATACCAAATATTCGTATCAGATTCAAAAAAGTTCATAAAAATAATTTAGGCTTGCAAATTGATTTACAGATAAAATCATAATAAGAAGTCATGTCACCAAAATAATTTATATATTAAAAGAAATTTATAAAATATTTTGTTAAAAGAATTCATATTTGGAAACATTTTCATAAATTGATTTTGCTACGAAAATTCTTTAATTTCTAAATAGTATAAAAATTCTTATAATAATATCAAAATACTTAAACATATCCAGTATATTAGGAATGAAATTACTTACCTCGATAAAAGAATTCAAATTAATAATCTCTAAACCTTTAAGAGCCTCAAGCACCCTCAACACCTTAAACAAATATCAAGTATAACTATCAATAACTAATTATAGGAATATGATTTTCCACTTTATACCCGTATAGGTCTAATTTTCAGAATTTTAACTCTTAATCTAAAACTTAGAATGACATAATATTCTACAAAGATATTCTGAACATCCATAGATACCTCATATAAAATTTTCAAAACTATTTATTCCTCAGCAAGTTCGAAACTGTCTTTGCATAACCTTAACCGAATAGAACAGGTTCTGAGAATTTTATTAAATAAAATACTAATCAGAAAATTATGAAATTAAAACTGAGATAGTAGACATGTGTATTAACATCTGTATAAAATTTCATAATTTTCTAAGTTCATTTGATGGTAAAAATAATTTCTTGAATCCAATTGCAATGCTGGAATCGCAATTTTTCTAGTGCAATAGTTCTATTTCGAAAATTCATATAAAATTGAAAACAAACTCAAATTTAATGAAATAAAATTTATTCCAGAAACCCACATGTCTAGTTTCCAGATATATCAATTTCTAAAAAAATTTCATTCACAAAATATAAGATTAAAAATCGAAATATCATGCTGTCTAGAATCATCTCATATGCTTATTATGCCAAGGGTTGATTAACCAAACTCCTAATCAATTAAAACCCTAAATGCATCCTATATCATGCATCAAGATCTATATAAAATAATCTAAAATCATGCCAAAAATAAACCCTAGATAGGATAATTTAAAAAAATTTTTACAAGGAATAAGGCGAGTATACCTACCGTTTGCTTTGATTCTCTCTTATACGAAGATGAATCCTAGGGTTTGAGTGAAGATATAATGAACAGTAGAAAGGAGAAGAAATATGAATATCGTAGATTTTTAGGGTTATGAAAAAGGAATAAAAGATAAATTTATAGGGAATGAGATTTTGGAGAAATAATCCTTTTTGCAAAAACTAGCTTATAATTAACCCTTAATAATAACTTGATATCCCTTTCTAATAAGGATTAAAAGGCTTCCATAAAATCTAGTAAAAGCCCAAATTCTATAGTAGATCTTCTTCTTTTTTTTTGGCGTTACAATATGTATAGAAAAGAAAAAGAATGGCGACATACTCTTTTACATTAATTTATAAGGTTGTGAAATTTAATTATATGATGATTGATTTTCTCTTTTCAATACTTAAAATAAAAAATAGATAAATAAAAAGAGGCATAAAATATAAGATAATAGAGATATGGGCATGGATACTATAGTGTTGAATTTGTGATTTTCCTTTTTAAATATTGTCATTGCAAATTTTTGCTCAACTTGTAATAGTTAATTTGCAACAACATGTAATAACTAACTTATTGCTTACAATACCGTTCTCTATTAAACTTTACGAGCCATTTTCCTTTGATATGCAAATTTTTGCTGTCAATAGTTCTGCAAAAGAAATCAAATTGTCAAAGGGTGATGGGGTTGCCGGCGATAATCCTCCGACACTCAAGTCATCTCTTTGAATTTAATTCTAGAGAGAGAATTTAAAAAGAGAAGGATAATATTTCTTTATCCTTGTTTTCTCTTACCTCTAAGTATAAGAGAATTTGATCTTTATATAGCAATTTGATTCATGAGGTAGAGGTGTCACCATGACAAGTGGCATTGTCTTAATGACAAGTGTCTACAAAACTCATGCATAAAGACACTTGTCATTATGTGTGAAAACTTCTTCATAATAGATATTTTTCAAACACTTGTCCTAGTTTCGATTTCTTGACATTATTTATTGAGTACTTTGGCTCTTATATTGGTTCTTTATAAAGAGGATTGGTTTTGTGGCATTCAACGTGTATGCTACTTTTGTTGAATATTATTTTCAAGTCGTTACTGAATATATAAGTTGTTCTTTATAGAAGATGGACCTATGTCATTCTTTATAAAAAATAGACTTAGATAAATCTTTATAGAGATATATTTTATAACGATCTATCAAAGACAAACTCACTATTTGAGTATTTTACTTACAATAGACCTAGGTCCTTCTTTATAAAGAGACGACCTAAATTGCTCTTTGTTGAAAATTGACCTAGGCCACTCTTAAAAAATGGATGTAAGTTACTCTTATAGAAACATGACTTTGCGTTATCAAAGAGTCACCTTTTTTAGTGTTTTATTTAGAATGGATGTAGGTACTTCTTTATAAAGAACGAACTTAGGTCACTCTTGTAAAAACACGTATTTGTGTTTTGTTAAAGTAGACATACTTCTTTATAAAGAACTAACTTAGGTCGCTCTTTGTAGGATAATGAATCTTAGTCATTCTTTATGCATAATAGGCTTAGGTCAGTTTTTATAGAAATACGCATTTGTGTTTTATTGAAATGGACCTAGCTACTTATTTTAAAAAAAAAAAAGGACCTAGGTTGCTCTATAGAAAATAACATACCTTGGCCATTATTTATTAAGAGTAGACTTAGGTCATTTTTTATAAAAAAAACTCATTTTTGTTTTGTCAAAAAACTGCCCTTTGGGCATTTTACTTAAAATGGATCTAGATCTTTGTTATAAATAATGGATCTATACTTGCATGGGCTTTTTGGGCTTATTTCAAGTGTGGTACAACAGATCCCAAGGCTATTTTTTTTTAAATTTGAGAAATTAAATGTTTATTTTTGACTTTTTATTAGGCTTGTCTTTGGCTTTTCTTATTACAAATTAAATTTCAATGCTTTAAATTTCTCTAAAGCACCTATCCTATTAAAATTTGTTTATAACCAATCTCATATATTTTTTTCAATGCTTTGTAGCCATTCTCAGTCTATCTTAATTTAACAATTATTGAGAATCATAAAAATATGAAGCTAGTAAAAGTATGTTTTTAAAGGAGATACTTGACTTTCTAAATGGCATGTGAGAATTTTCTGACAATTCTTTAGCGAGCTATTATTGAAGCTCTTTGAGTGTTCATCGATCTGAGAAGCAATTTCAAATCTTTTCCTAAAGCTTATCCTTTGAAACTGAATTGCTTCAATGGTAAAGAATTTCATAAATAGTGAACCTAATTGTTCTCATAGATACTTGTGCTTAGGCTTTTTAGTTGAGATCAACCAAAGCTTTAGACACTCATCCTTAGATGTTTTAGTCAACATCAGCCTTTCAGAGATTTAGTCAACAATTGCCCTTAAGCTTTTTTACGTTGGCTTTGAGGCGTTTCTCGTCAATACTAACTCCAGGATGTTTTTACTAAAACATGTCATCAAGCATTTCAGACAATCATTTGCCTTTTAATGTTTCACTTAGAATATTTTCCAAGCATGAGATGCTCTCAACTCTTTTATTATAATTTGCTTGTCATTGGTTTCCTTTAAAAACTAATTCTAAGCAATTGGACTAAGATTCTCCTTATAAAAAAAAGGACCTAGGTCCTTTTATTATAATTTTGCTAGTGTGCAATTTCATAGAACTTTGCCCGTAGGCATTCTCTTTAAAATGATTTTTGAAGGACTAGACCTAGGTAATTTTTTTACAAGAATGAACCTAGGTCTTTTTATTATAATTTGCATATGGGCACTTTTTATAGAAAACTAGTTCTCAATGATTTGACCTAGGTTATTCTTTTAAAAAAAAGGACCTAAGGTCCTTTTGTTATAATTCGCCTGTGGGCGATTTTCTTGGAAAATTATTTCTAAACAATTGGGCCTAAGCCATTCTTTACAAGAAATGACTTAAGGTTCTTTTGTTATAATTTGCATGTGGGCTTTTTTCTTAGAAAAAAATTTTTAAGCAATTAGACCTAGGTCATTCTTTACAAGAAAGGACCCAGGTCCTTTTGTTACAATTCGTCCATGGATGTTTTTCTTAGAAAATTATTTCTAAGCAATTGGACCTAAATAATTCTTTATAAAGGACTAGGACATTTCGTTACAATTCGCCCATGAGTATTTTTTTTAGAAAATTATTTCTAAGCATTTCTCTAGGTTGAGACTGCCTATATGTTAATAAAGCTTTTGTGATGACAAGCCTTTAACCTTTTCTTCAATTGGAGTCACTATTCGCTTAAGTGTTCGTTATGAATTATGCAATGTAATATCATTATAGAAATATAAAAAATTAAGACAAATAAACTTTTGTTAATTTGTCTATTGATAACAAAAGTTGTCCAATTACAAAATTTTTTGGGCTTTACTGATAATATGATCTAAAGTGCTTGGTATTTTAAGCATGCCCTAAGATATTACCATCAAGACTAGAAAGGGAATAAGTCTCTAGCCTCACAATAAATTTATGATATAAGGTCCTTCCCAGTTTGGCCCAAGAGTCCCAACCTCAGATCTTGTGTATTAGGAAGAACTTTCTTTAAGACCAACTCTTCAACTCTAGAATGTCAATTCTTTACTCCATCATTGTAATATCAAGCCACTCTCCCTTGATAAATAGATACTTTGATCATTGCTTGAGCTCGTTTCTCTTCTAAGAAATCTAAGTTTTAAAGTTGAAGTTCATTATTGTAGCTGGGATTAAAGTTTTGGACTTGATAAGTCAGCATTCTTATTTCTATAGGAATAACAGCTTTTATACCGAAGGCTAGAGAGAATGGAGTCTCACCGATTAGTATCCTTAAAGTAGTTATATATAACTATAGGACAAAGAGAAGTTCTTCTGGCCAATTACTTTTAGCTTTTTTTTTCAATCTTGATCTTGAGAGTTTGCTTTACTACTTGATTGGCTACCTTTGCTTGCCTATTTACTTCAAGATACGCTGAAGAGGAATAATGATTTACTGTGCCAAGAACTTTACCAAAAGGCTTTAAAATTGTCATTGTTGAATTGCTTGCCGTTATCAATAATGATGGTCTGAGAGACTCCAAATCTACAGATAATGTTTCTTTTTATAAAGTCTGTTGTCTATTTTTCAATAATTGTTAAGGCTCTACTTTGACCTATTTCGTGAAGTAGTCTATAACAAAAATAACAAATTTTCCTTGGCATTTTCCTATAGGCAGAAAACTAATAAGATTAATACCTCACTGGGCAAAAAACTAAGGTAAAAGTAAAGAAGTTAAGTCTTTCAATGGCTACTTTGGGATTTTAGCAAATCTTTGACATTTGTACATTTCTTCATCAATTTAATGGCATCTTCATACATGGTTAGCCAAAAAGATCCTTATCTTATTGCCTTGTATGCTAGCATCCTACCACCTGAGTGGTTTCCATATATTCTTTCATGAATTTCTCTTAAAATGTAATTCACTTATGCAAGAGCAAGACATTTCAAAAGGGGAAGAGAAAAACCCTGCTTATATATTTTGTCATCAACAAATAGATATCTAGTAGCTCTAAGTCTGACTTTTCAAGCTTTATTTTTATTTGTTGATAACTCTCCATTTATTAAGGACTTTTCAATAGGCTCCATTCTATAATCGTTCGGTCTATAATTACAACTCCTTTAACCTTTGGTCGCATGATACTTGGTTTTGGGATCATAAAAATTGGGATTGACCTTAGTAATTTCCTTTAGGTGTAGGTGTGAGTTAAGGTTAATGCATCTACTCATTAGTTTTGCTTTTGAGTAATTTATCTTATTTCAAGCCTCTTAAAATCTTTTAGCAACTCACTTACTTACTTAAAATAAGTACTCATATTTAAATCTCGGGTTGTATAGTTACAATTAAGTAGATTAATCACCAACTACGAGTTACAAAATATTAACAAGTTCTTTACATCAAGGGCTTGCACCAATCTAACTACAGCAAGTAAGGTTTTGTACTCAACCTCATTATTAGTTGCATCAAATATGAATCGTAAGGCAAATCTAATTTTTATTTTATGCAGTGTGATACAACTAATCCTACTCATTGCCTTCACTATTTAATGCCCCATCAATATAAAGAGTCCATTGCTCGAAATGATCGTCCACAACTTCAAAATATAGATTTTTTACTTCTGTAAAGTCTACAATGAAATCTGCTACTACTCGCCTTTTAATTAAAGTATAAGGCTTAAATTGGATATTAAATTTACCTAACTCTATAGCCCATTTAACCAATCTTCCCAACACATCAAGTTTTTCCAAAGTCTGTTTCAATGCCTAGTTGGTTAATACGATAATCTCATGGGCCTGGAAATATGGCCTCAATTCACGCACTGAAACAATTAGGGTTGAGGCAAGCTTCTTTAAATTTAAATATCGAGTCTCTGCATCGGTCAAAGCTTGACTTGTGTAATAAATTGGCCTTTGGACCCTCTTATCGTCTTCAACGAGAACAAAACTTATTACTGAGTTAGAAACCACAAAGTACATGTAAAGTGACTCGCCCTCAAATAGTTTATGCAAAAGCAGTTGGGTGCTAAGACATTCTTTTAACTTTTAAAACATTTATTCACATTTTTCAGTTTAAATCATCTCTTTTCCTTTCTTTCAGGCTTTAAAAAAGACAAGGCATTTGTTAGTAGCCTTTGAGACAAAATGATTCAGAGCTGCAATCCATTTAGTTAGTTGATGAATTTCTTTCACATTATTTGGAGACTTTATGTTGACTAAGGCTTGAATTTTTTAGAATTAACTTCAATTGCTCTTTGATTCACCATAAAGCCTAAAAAATTTCCTAAAGCCACTCGAAAAGCACATTTAGCTGGACTAAGCTTTATCTTGAAATTCTTTAGTATATCAAAAGTCTCACAGAGATTTTTTATGTGATCATTTGAATTTTTACTTTTTTTCAACATTTCATCCTTGTAGACTTCCATTATGCGACCTATTTGATTAGCAAACATTTCATTCACGAGCCTTTGGTAGGTAGCCCCCGTATTTTTAAGCCCAAAAGGCATTAAGGCCTCAATCTATAATGAATGCAGTCTTTTCTTAGTCAGATTCATGCATCCGAATCTAATTATACCCAGAGTAGGCATCCATGAAACTAAGAAGTTCATGTCTAGTTGTAATGTCTACAAGCTGATCAATATGCGATAAAGGAAAGATATCCTTAGGACATGTTTTTTTTAGGTCAATAAATTCTATACACATCCTCCACTTTCCATTGGCTTTATTTAATATGACTATATTTACAAGCCATTCTAGATACCTAGCTTCCTTGATAAATTTTATGCTTGCCTACCTTTATGAATTAGTGCAGCTCTTTTGAAATTCAAACTTCTTCTCTTTTGTCGAATAAGTTTTGATAGAGGCTTAGTACTTAGGCAGTGAACAATTATCCTTGGATCAATTCTCAGCATATCTTCATGAGTCTATGCAAATAAGTCTGAGTGTTCCTTTAGGAAATCTATAAGTTGTTCTCTAACTGGATTCATTAACTAAGACTTAATTTTGATTGCCTTATTAAGATCATGTCCAAGGGGGATTTCGTCCAAGTCTTTAACAGGATTTGCTCTTTGATCAACTCTTATTGTTATGAGGTCATGATTTGTGATATAAAAAGACTCTTTCTTTTTATGAAAGAAACCTTATGACATTCTCGAGTTTATTTTTGGTTTTCTCAAACTACCCTTATATCAACCTTCATAGGAAATTTTAAAGTATAGTGATAAATAGAAGTTACAGCCATAATGGTATATAAAGTTGGTCATTCTAGGACTGAATTGTATGCACTTGGTTGATCTATCACTATAAATTGAACCATAAAGTTTAGCTAAAGTTTTTCCAAAAGATACTGCAAGCTTAATCATTCCCTCAAGTATAACACTTTCCCTAGTAAAACCATATAATGAAGTATGTACGACATTAATTGAGATATTTCCAACCTTATTTTTAAGAAACTTAAAAAAAATAATATATCAATCAAGCTCCCACTGTCAATTAAGATTTAATAAAGTCACTTATTTGTCATCGGTAGAGTTATAACTATGGCATCATATTAAGGGAGATGAATTCATTGGGTGTCTTTTTCAAAAAAAAATTATTAGTGTCACTAAACCTTGGTTTATGTAGGCGATCTATTAAATTTATTTCCAAGCCACTAGGCTCATGTCTTGCTTATTTGGCCAAGTTTTTCTTCGTCTTGCCAGAATTACCTGCAAGAGGGCCTCCTTAAATATGATTGACATTAGACATGTTCTCATTACTATCATTTCCTTTCTTTTTGCCTTTGTCTCTTCTTAAAGATTTTAGTAAATCTTTATTTGATTGACTATTCTTATAGTTGACCCTGACACACCAAACTTTTAATTTGTTCTTTGAGGTAAAAGCACTCAAATATACCATGCCTAACATCTTTGTGAAAGCAACAATACTTTTTTTGGTTTCTTCGAGAACAATCAGATTTCAATTAAAAAAAAGGGCTTTAAACAAGGTGGAATTCTTTACTTGTATTAAATGTGCTATCTAAGAGCATTCATTTTAGTAAAGTTAAAAAACCATATAAGAGGTTGTGAACGAGGCTTTTGAAAGCCAAGTTGCTCTTGAAGGTGAAACTAATCTCTTCAAGAAACTTGACCAGGTCATCTAAGTTTTACTTTATGCTTATCTTCATTCTTTTTCTTACTTTACTTGATTCATTTTTCTCTCAATTATTTTCACTTTGAAAATTTTCTTCTGTATTAGCATATTTCTCATCTCTAGAGAGCATTTCTGAATTTATTGATGGTGGATTCTTTGTCATTGACCACTATAGCCTTCCTATCTATAAGCCTTTCATTAATCCAAAAAGGGTAATCCCATCATCATATCCATCAACTTGAGTGGTCTCAGCATTATACCTTTGAACATACTTCATTAACTATTCTCTTTCATGTTGTTTTACCGTTAAGATGTAAGTAACCAGCTTTTCTTTTTATCTTGTGCTCTGAAAATGCATTGCAAATTCTCAAATCAACTCATATGAAAAAAGAAATAAAGTTTGGCCTTAGCCTTTTAAACCACCTTTTTGTAGCCCCAGACAAAGTAAGAGGAAATGCTTGACACAAAATGCCCTGAACTTCCATAAAAGAGCAATATAGTTTAACATGCTTTATAGGATCCCTTTGCCCATCATAAGGCTCTATAGATGAAAGTCAAAACATTGATGGGCATCTAACTCTCATGATCTCTTTTGTAAATGGTAGTTTAGACTCAGTCATCATTTCATCTTGTGTTCCCATTTTGTGAACCATTTGTTCAAGTCTTTGCAATCTTTGTTGTAAATCAAATGGCTTGCCATTATCTTGAGTTGCACTTTGTCATGTCTTTCTTTGATTAAGAGTGTGTCTCAAATCATTGTCATTCAAATCATTCTTGATCTAGTTTGAGAAGAGTTAGTGTTTGCAACATTGCTATCAAAGTTACTGCAATTAGGCCATTTATCATTTCGCCACACCTTTGATGTCGAGGTTGAAAATTTAAATTTGACTATAAATGTTATGCATGAAATTGGTGATTCATATTTTATTAAGGATTAGATAGATGTACTAGGACTGTAGATTTACTCTAGGATCCATAACATACTTTTATCAAAGAAAATGAGCCTTAACATCCCTAGAACTTTTATCATTAACTTTGAGCTCAGAGCAGTTGAAGTTGTTATCCATGCTCAAGGTGACCGCATTGGCTTTTTGTTTGTCTTGGTAGATGGCAATAACTATTATTTTAAATTTTTACTCAATACCTAGTAGTTAATCTGCAAGGACATGTTGTAGTTAACTTGTTGCTTACAATAGCGTTCTATATTAAGATTTATAGGCCATCTTCCTTTTATGTATAAATTTTTATTGTCAATAATTCTGAAAAGGAAATTAAATTGTCAAAGTGTGCAGAGGTTATCGGCGATAACTCTCCAACGCTCAAGTCAGCCTTTTAAATTTAATTCTAAAGAGAGAATTGAAAGAGAAAAGAATAATATTTCTTTACCTCTTTTTTCCCTTACCTTCAGGTATAGGAAAATTTGATCTTTATATAGGCAATTCGATTTATGATGTGGAGGTGTCACTATGACAAATGCCAGTGTTGCCATGACAAATGGCATTATCTTAATGACAAGCATCTATAAAACTCATGCATAGACATTTGTCATTATGTGTGAAAACTTGTTCATAACAGATATTCTTTGAATAACTATCTTGGTTTTGAGTTCTTGACATTTATTTGTCAAATACTTCGACTCTTGTATTGGTTCCTTATAAAGAGAATTGGTTTTATGGCATTTTATGTGTATGCGACTTTTGCTGAATATTACTTTCAAGTAGTTGCTAAACATCTAAGTCATTTTTTTATAGAAATTAGACCTAGGTCATTTTTTATAAAGAATGAACCTAGGTTAGTCTTTGTAGAGATATACTTTATAACGATCTATCAAAGATAGACTGACTTTTTGAGTGTTTTACTTAGAATAAACCTAGGTCCTTCTTTATAAAGAGAAGACCTAAATTATTCTTTATAGAGAATAGACTTAGGTCATTCTTTATAAACAATAAACCTAGGTCATTCTTTGCAGAGAATGGACCTAGGTTATTTTTAAAAAATAGATGTAGGTTACTCTTATAAAAACATGTCTTTGCATTGTTGAAGACTCGCTCTTTGATTGAGCGTTTTATTTATAATTGACCTAGGTACTTCTTTATAAATAACAAAATTAGGTTGCTCTTATAGAAATACACATTTTTGTTTCATTGAAATAGACTTAGGTACTTTTTTATAAAGAATAAATCTAGATCGCTCTTTGTAGAATAACGAACCTTGGCTATTATTTATAAGAATAGACTTAAGTCACTTTTTGTATAAACACGCATTTGCATTTTGTTAAAATGGACTTAGGTACTTCTTTATATATATATATATATATATATATATATATAAAGACCTAGGTCCTTTGTAGAATAACAGACGTTGGCCATTCTTTATGAAAAATTGGCTAGATCACTTTTTATAGAAATACGCATTTGTATTTTGTCAAAGGATTGCCCTTTAGGTATTTTACTTAAAATAAATCTAGATCCTTTTCATAAAAAATGGACTTATACTTATATGGGCTTTTCGGGCTTATTCTAATTTTGGTATAACAAATATTATTCAAGTTAAGTCTTAGCTGGGTGATTAAACGTTAAAAAATTGAATATAGAGAAAGCGTTTGAATTAATGATCTTTTTTTTTCATTTTGAGTATTATCAATGTAAAGACTCAGGTCGGTGAGCGGTTGTTAATAATCCAAAAATAAAAGTAAATGAATTTCGATCCGTATTCTAAGAAATTCTTCAAACCTAAGGTACAATTGTGTTAATAAATGTTTTAGTTCATTTTAAAAAAAGATATCCTAATTGGTCAAATCTTTGCACTAAAGCATACAATATCTCTAAAGAATCTAATTGGATCTCTATATATTTAAGTTTTACTTTTGGTATCACACATCACATTCAATTTATTGTTTTTACATTTTGAGTTCTTTTTTCAATTATATATAAAAAGAAATAAGAGGGAGAACAAAGTATAAAACCTATATTTTAACCCTTTAACACCCTCAAAATTTATAGATTGAACTATAAAGTTGCATAATTTTTTGACATGAAGTTGTACATTACTTATGCTAGGGTAATATTAGAAATCAACTTTTCCTTATTCTAAAATATGTACTTCTAGCAATACCAATCACATTGAGCTTGTTAAATAACTAGTTAATTTATTCAAATTATAGATAGTAAAGTAGCATTTACCCAACTTTTATTTGTGCTTTCTGAGTTCTTATTGATTAAAAAGTTTAATAATAATTACTTTCATGGTAAAAGAGATTAATGAATCAATTTTCTTTCCAACAAATGAAAGATTAAGCTTTTACCAGTACCAATCACACTCTTCGTTATTGTAAAATATGCAAACAAATTTGATAAATTTGATGTCGACTATTGAGTACACAATTTAGTAGAAATACACATGTGATGAATAATAAAAGATTTTGAAAAGGATGTAAATGACAAGAAATCACAACACGTGCATAGAAACTTTTGGAACATGTCATGCTACTGATTTTTGGTAGCAAGATAGAAAGTAGTCTATTATCATTTATTCATCTCTCACCTTTTTGTTGCTTATTTTTTTCCCAAATTCTATCCAAGTTGCTTTAAGATGACAAACAAAAAGAAGATTCATTTTTGTGAAGAATAAGAGCTTCATGTTGCATACTACATTGTGGCTTTTCTTTTAAACATGAAATTTAGACGATCCTTTTAAAAAAAGTAATTATACTATTGGAATATTAGCTGTAATATTAATTGTAAACAACGACGGAGCACATTAATTATAGAACTTGACTATAGAGACGTGATTTTTATATATATGTACATGATTTTGTTGGTAAAGGGAAGAGATTCAATTCTAAAATAGATTCTTTTCATGGTATCAAAGTTAGAAGAATATGGCTAATAACTGCAATGATGACAAGAGGAAGGAAGGTAATAATGGGTTAGTAAAGACCATGACATCACTATATTACCTCTTGACCAATGGTAATCTAACAACATCATCATGTAAGTTCAATTGAAAGACGACAATTATGATGACTAGGCATGATCAATGCGTTGCAAGCCAAGAAAAAATTTAGTTTCATTGATAGTTTGGTGATGTAGCCTTCAGATGATTCTACAATATAAGAAGATTGGTAGATAGTTAACTTTATACTAAATTATAGATCTTGAACACAATCTAACCAACTTTGCACTCAACTATAACTTATATAGAGGCTGCAAAAGAACTTTGGAATGATATTAAAGAATGGTTCTTAGTAGAAAATTGACTATATATTCACTAACTTAAATATGAGTTGGTTGAATGTAAAGAGCAAGGCATAACTATTACGAGCTATTATGGTAAAATAAAGATGACATAAAGACAATTGGGAAACTATGAGCAGTACTTGACAAGCCAATGTGAAAGATGTAAATTCAACATTAGTGCAGAATTAGATAAGAGGCGTGAAAAGAAAATAAAGACTAGATTAGTTTTTTTATGAGCTTAGATGACTTAACTTATAAGAAAGTGTGCCCTAATATCTTGAGTACAAAACTATTGCCAACTTTGAATCTAGCATATGTTATGATTATTCAAAAAGAGCAAGTTTGTAGCATAACTCATAGGAAGGAACAATAAGGTGAGCCTATGGCCTTTGTAGTTCAAAGAACAATGAGTTTAAAGGGACAAAATGAGAGCAAAGACAAAGTTGTGGTGTGTTTAAAGTGCAAAAGAGAAAGACAAGATATAGAATCATGTTTCCAGATCTCTTAATTAGTGAGGAGATTGACCTCGAGGACATGGACGTGGAATAGGTTATGGATAAGAGGGACAGAAGTAGCCTATTGCATTAGAAGGAAGATGATATAATGAATAGGTTTAGGTCAATGCAGCACAGGTAATAGCAAAGGAAAGCACAACTCAAGACCAACAATTAAAGGAGACAAAAGTGGATTGAGCAAATTAAGTTGTGAACAATGAGGTTTATTCCTTAGTCTATTAAACATGCAAAAAGAAGGAAATCAAAAAAGGTTGAATAGTAAGCATAAGATAATGGAATGGATAATTGATAGTGGAGCCTCTCATCATATGATAAGAAGTCTTAAGTTGATGAATGATATGAAAAAAGTCCTCTCGTGTTCTATTGGGTTACCATGTGTGAAGGAAGCAATAATAGAGAAATAAGGAACTACAGTATTAAATAAACACATAAAATTGAATAATGTGTTATATGTGCCTAATTTGAAGTGCAACTTAATTTCAGTAGTACAGTTGACCAAGAAGTCGAATTGTATAGTTTAGTTCACTAATAGATTTTGTGTTATACAGGACTATAATTTGAGGATGGTGATTGGTACAAATAAACAATGTGAGCGGCTCTACTACTTCTAAAGCATAACATTAGTTAAAGTTATGATAGTAGAGGGAAAAGACGTAATTGATCTTTGGCATCAAAGGTTAGGCCATCCTTCCGATAAAGTCATTAAGTTGTTACCATTGTTAATAGAAATAGTAATAAGCACATTGATGGATGTGGTGTTTGTTTCCAAGCAAAACATTATCGAAGAGAGTTTGTATCTAGTGATAATAAGGCATCTAATATTTTTTAGAAGATTTATTATGCTTTATAGGGTCCTTATAGAACTCTAACTGTTTATGGTGCATATTATTTTTTACAATTGTTGATAATTATTCTAGAGGTGTGTGGGTATATTTGTTGAATAACAAAGGCGAAGTGGCCTAAACCATTCAAAATTTCTTTGTTATAGTTCATAGGTAATTTAATAAACATGTGAAAGCAGTGTGTAGTGATAATGGCACTAAATTCACTTGCTTAAATGACTATTTTGTGAAAAAAAAAGTATAATAAATCAAAGCTCATGCATTGGGATCCTCAACAAAATGGGAGAGTAGACCAGAAACATCATCACATACTCAATGTAGCATGAGCACTGTGTTTCCAAACGAATTTACTCATTATGTTTTGAGGAGAGTACATATTGACAGCAGCATACTTAATTAATCGAAATCTATCTGATTTGTTACAAAGCAAATCACCTTACAAAATATTGTTTGGCAAAACCTCTTTATATAGAAATATTCAAGTGTTTGGATGTTTAGCTTATTGTCACAAGCCGAACCAAAGGTTAATTCCACATGCACGGGTGCACATAGCAAAAGTCTGCCTCGAGGTGGTGTACGCTTAGAAACAGGATGCATTTAGTAATAGAGGTAGACTTAGAAGTAGGGTATGCTTAGCACTCAAGGCAGGATGCACTTAGCAATGTTGCACTTAGAAATAAACCACCTAGTATAAGTGATCAGTCATAGTGCACTTAGTGTTCCACAAGCTTGGCCCACATTCTAGAGTTTTTTTAATTATAAATAGCCTAGAAAATTCCAGCACCTTGCACTTAAGCCCAATAGATATTTGTGCAAGTTGCATGGTAGGTTGTAAAATTAGTCATCTAAACCTATAAATACCCCATCACCCTTGCCATTTTTGCCCACACACCAGCACATTCTAGCATACACAACACATACACATACAAGCTCTCAAAGCCTTATAAAATAGTTGTCTTGTAATTATTTTCTTAATGTGTAATACAAGTTATTTTTTACCAATATTGTCTTACTTCTCCAGCATTTCTAGCAAGCATTATAGCTTGGTTTAGCTTCAGAAGTGCTTTAGCCTTAATTAGCAGTTTAAATTCTAGAAGTCGTCAAGTGTCGCACGGGGTTATTGTTAAAAAACTCTCAACCCGTGACAAATGGTATCAGAACTAATGTTTACCCACACGCAAACTAGCTTTTAAGAAATGGCCAATCCTCCTAGCACACAAGAGAGCATAGTTGGTGTGGAGGTTTCAGAGCAAGCCCGTGGCCACAAGAAGGAACGCATGCAAGCTAAGTCCCGCGGCAAGTCCAAGGCCAGGTCCGTAAATGCCTTGGAGCTTCATGTTACCACGCTCGAAACCTCAATATCCGCTGTCTAGGACACCCTCGATAATTTAAAGGTTCAGGTCGACGGCCTCGAGGGCGAGTATAATGATTTCACGATAGCCACCAAGGCCCTCATCCAGGGCCAAGCCGATGCCCTTCGAGGAGAATTTTGAGCACACAGTGACGAGTTGCTGAATTCACGCAACTTTGGGTAAAGCGAGCTATGAGCGATCCTTGAAGAGGTTAATGAGGTCCGCTCAGATTGGGCATGGCAAAAGCGCACACTCACCAGTAGCTCGACTTCTACAAGCACGAGTGATGCGCGCTAGATCAACATGCCAAAGCTCGAAACCTTCAATGGTGCACGTAATGCCACTGTGGTACATAATTTCCTATTCAGGCTAGAACAATATTTCGATGCCATGGGTGTTCGTGATGAGGCATCAAAAGTGGGCACTGCACCTACGTTTCTTCGAGGATCCGTACAATTATGGTGGCGGCAGAAGCATGGTGAGATGGGCAAGAGCATTTGTGCCATCAACACGTGGGCTAAGTTCCAATAAAAACTTTCAAACACTTTGGCCAAACCAATGCCAAGAAGGAAGCTCATGCGAGGCTCTGTCGGCTCAAGCAAATGGGTAGCGTCCGTAATTATCTCAACGACTTCACTACACTAATGCTTGAGATAACCGACAAAGACTTCACTACCCTAATGCTTGAGACTTTCTCTTTTACTTCTAAGATGGCAACAATGATTGGGCTAAAGCCGAACTTGAAAGGCGTGGCGTGCAATGTAACGCCAAAAAAAAAATTCCTTATGAAATTTGGGCTTTCATTAGGATTTATGGAGGCTTTTTTATTAGAAAAGGGTAGAAAAGAGTATTAAGTTATTAATAAGGGTTATTTAAAAGATAGTTTTAGAATAAAATGTTATTTTCAAAGATTCCATTCTCTATAAATTCATCTTTTATCTCCCTTTTTCTTAACCCTAAAAATTTATAATATTCTTGCTTCCTCTTTTCTCAATTGTTCATAATTTTTCTTCACTTAAATCCTAGGATTAATTCAAAGCAAACGGTATGTATACCCTCCTTATTCCCTTCAAGAATTTCTTGTAAATCATTCTATTTAGGGTTTATCTTTGGCATGATTTTAGATTTGTTTTTATAGATCTTGATGCATGACATATGATGTGTTTAGATTTTATTTAGCGTTTTGATTAATTAGGAGTTTGGTTAATCAACCCTTGGCATAATATAGGATGATTCTAGACAGCATGATATCCTGATTTTTAAACTGATGTTTTGTAGACGAATTCGTATTAGAAATTCATATTCTTGAAAATAAAAATATAGAGCCTCCTTAATAAATTTTATTTAATCAAATTTTATTTCATTTTCAATTTAATATGTATTTTCGAATTAGAAACCACTGCACTGGAAAACTGCGATTCCAGCAGTGCGATCGGGTTTACAGAATTATTTTCACTACCAAATGAACTCCGAAAATTATGAAATTTTATATGAATGTTAAAATACGTGTATAGTATCTCCAGTTTTAATTTCATAATTTTCGGATAAGTATTTCATTTTATATAATTCTCCGAAACGTTTCTTTTCGGTTAAGGTTATGAGAAAACAGTTTTGAAATTATTGAGAAATAAATAGTTTTAAAAATGTTTTTGATCTCGGATCCTCTTCAAAATTTTATATGAGATACTCATGGATGTCCAGAATAGTTTTGTAGAATATTATGTCATTCTGAAGTTTAGATTAAGAGTTAAAAGTCTGAGATCAGACCTGTACAAGAATGAATTTGAAAGGCAGATTCTTAGAGTGAGTTATTACTAATTATGTTTTGTATTTGTTAAGGTGTTGAAGACTCTTAGAGACTTAGAGGTGTGTAGTTCAAGATTCTCATACCGAGGTAAGTAACTTCATTTCTAATATACTGGATAGGTATAAGTATTTTGATATTATTATAAGAATTTTATACTATTTAGAAATTAAAGGATTTTCGTAACAAAATCAGTTTATGAGAATGTTTTCAAATATGAATTCTTTTACTAAAATATTTTATAAATGTCTTTCAATATATAAATTATTTTGGTGGCATGACTTCTCATTATGATTTTATTTGTAAATCATTTTGCAAGCCTAAATTATTTTTATGGACTTTTCTGAATCTGATACGAATGTTTGGTCCTCATGTGTGATTTCAGTTATTGATGATTATAAGATTCTTAATATTTTGGCTCATTGTCCATAGTTATTTTGATTCTGATTCTGATCGTAATACATGATATGTTTGTCTAGACTAGTACTGGGTATAAGTTCTGAATGTACACACAATATTCTAATTCTGATTTTGTCTGGGCCGGGTCACCAGGACTATAGGTGATACTATGTGACATGAGCTAACATTTCATTTTCTGTACATGTGAATATGATTTGCCTTAATAGTTTTTTATATTCTAAATTCTTATGGATTTACGTTATCTAATTGAAATACGTTACTTCATCATGGAATATAGTTTTTTTGAAACTTATGGATTTATGAAATATACTTTTCTCAAAGAAGACTTGCAATATATTTTTTTGGGTATCGTTAGTCCTAGTGTGTTAAGAATGGTTTTACTTACCGAGTTGACGGCTCACCCCTCGTCATTATTTTTTTACAGATTAAGTTCCTTTGAGAGGTGTGCCTAGCCATGAAGTTAGAGATTTTCGTTTTTGTTCCCTATTTGAATAAGAAGAAGAACAATAGATTTATTTTTTTTAGTTTATTTCGATCATGAACTTATAATTTTGGTTTTGAGACTTTGTTATTTTATGTGACTTGTGACTTGTGGATTATTCTTATAAGAATTTGAGGTATACCAGTTTGGTATTTATAAGTAGAGATTATGTTTTGTGAGTAATCTCCTTCTCTTACGTGCTCTGCACGTTTTAGATTTAGGGTGTTACAATTGTGGTATTAAAGCCTAGGTTAGGATTCTGTAGACTTCCTTTTAAGGTTTAGTTAGATCGTCTAATAGAATTGATCACTTTTATTTTATAGACATGATGAGGAACAGTATGGGTATGAAAAGTGCTAAGAATAAGAGATGGATAGAAATTGACAAGACCAACAATTTATCTTAGGTGGAGTTTTTGTTAAAGACCTTAAAAGATTTCATAAGGAGCGAATGGATGATCGACTGAAAAAGAGAAAATTAGTCTATGTCGATACTTCTTCAGGACCTTGAGCTTCAAGAAAGAGGCTCAATGAGGCTATACGGGGACTATGTGTTTATGGCAAGGGAGCTAACAAAAATAGGCTTGTAATACGTTGTCTATATTAGATAGGGTCTCAATTTAAGCCTTACTATAACAAAAGATGGGTATCTCTAGGTCTAGATAAACTACCTGATGGAACTCCTAAGAAAATGGAGACAGCTAGAGTCACGACTAAGGAAAGAAAAGTAGAGTTAGATCCTTTCCCCACCCAGTTGAGTGAGCTTATGAACCTTGGGGTTATAGAAGGAAAGCATGAGACTTTATAGATTTTGTTGCGTTTAATAAAAAGAAATGATCTCTAAGGCGATGAGTAATCAGTTATAATTAGCGATTCTATATTGGTCATTTCTTTTATTTATTTCTTTTCTGGTGGTTTATGACTTTGTAATGACTCTTGATATAGAATTTTTGGTATTGTTGTGAAATGAAATATTTGTTTATTTTTGTTGTCGATCACTAATTTTTTTTTTTTGTTATACTACTTAGATAGTACTTTGCACGCCAGTACGACCCTTAGCTATAAATTATTTACCATTTTAGTTATTGATTCATTTTCATTCTTTGCATTATAGTCAAAAGATGTCATATAGGGGAAGTGCTAGGAATGCCTCTAGCTCCAGGAATATGTTAGGCGTCGCTGATGACGTTGACCTAAGCTTGTGCGAGATGGCTAATGAAGGAAATCCTATGATGCGTACAATGATTAGGTTGATGGAATAACAGAGTAGGCTGATACAAGATATGGCTAGAGGTAGAGTTGGAGCACAAGAGAAGGCCAGTTGAAAGGCAAAGTGGCCCAAAAGATCAAGGAGTTATGAACTTAGAACGATTTAAGAAGTTGGGACCACCTGCCTTTCAGGAAAGTGCTGATCCCATGATTGTAGAGGCATGGCTAAAGCAGCTGAAGAAGATATTTGTGGCTATGGGTTGTAATGATGATCAGAGTGTGATATTGGCCTCATTTGTCCTTCAAGGTGAGGCAGACCACTGGTGGGATGTCAAGTCCCATCTCTTGAAGGCTAGGTTGCAAGATACACCCATTACTTGGGAGTTATCTATGGAAGCCTTCCATAAAAAGTATTTTTCTGAACGAGTTCGACATCAGATGAAGGCTGACTTCCTAAAACTGACTCAAGAAACAAAGTCTGTTGCGGAGTATGAGGAATAATTTACTGCCCTCTCTCATTTTGCTCCCTCTTTAGTTGCTAATGAGGGTAGTAAGTGTAGGAAGTTTTTGGAAGGGTTACGTCCTAACATTAAAGGGCGATTAACCATACTTAAAATTAATAACCATACTGATTTAATGGACCGAGCAATTCTTGCGGAGAAGGATATTCTTGAGGCACAAGTTTCAAGGGACCAAAAAATAAAAAAGATCGACAAGGCGGACAACGAAATGGAAATTCTTATAGGCAGGGCACTCAGTCCCAGAAACATGTTAGTGGAGGTAACAAATGGAATAATAAGGGTGTTCATGATGACACCACTTGAAAAAACTACCCCATTTGTCGACATTGTGAAAGGAGGCATCCTAGTGAATGCCATTGGAAAATTGGAGCCTGTTTTGCTTATAGAGAAACTAGGCATAGAATTATGGATTGCCCAAAGAGACGAAGCGAGACTGCGAATGCCCCCTCTAATGAAGGGCAGAGGAAGAAACCAAAGGTGCAAGGGCGTGTCTTTGCGCTAACGGAGAAAGATGCTGAGGTGTCCAATGATGTAGTATTAGGTACATTGTCTTTATTCTCTAAAGAAGCCAAAGTCCTTTTTTATCCTGGTGCTACACATTCTTTTGTGTCTTGTGTGTTTGCTCGTTATGCTGATGTGCCTAGTACACCACTAGATGTTCATGTGACAATTAGTACCCCTATAGGAGATTGTCAGTTAATAGATCATGTCTATAAGTCATGTGTAATCAAATTATGTGATAAGAAATTTCTTGTGGATCTCCTACCCCTAGCGATGCATGATTTTGATTTGATCTTGGGAATGGATTAGTTAGGGCTCTACCATGTCTCAATAGATTGTTTTGCTAAGGAAATTATTTTTCGCCTACCTGGCGAAGAAGAATTTCATTTTCAAGGGAATCATAGAAATTATAGGGGTTTGATTTCTATGGTTAAGGCAACAAAAATGCTAAAGAATAGGTGTGAAGGATTTTTAGCATTTGTAATTGTTGATCATTCTGAAGGGGCATGCATTAAAGACATACTTGTTGTAAGGGAATTTATTGATATTTTTCCAGAAGATCTTCCTAGATTACCCCCAGATCGAGAGGTTGAGTTTACTATAGAACTAGTTCCTAGTACTACCCCTATTTCTAAGCCACCATATCGGATAACACCTATTGAATTGAAAGAGCTGAAGGTCCAGCTACAAGAGTTACTTGATAAGAGTTTTATCCATCCTAGTGTGTCACCTTGGGGTGCTCCCATTTTATTTTTAAAGAAGAAAGATGGTTTAATTAGATTATGTATCGATTACCGACAACTGAATATAGTTACTGTCAAGAATAAATACCCCCTTCTTCGAATTGATGATCTTTTTGATCAATTACGGGGTGCAGCTGTGTTTTCAAAAATTGATTTACAATCTGGTTATCATCAATTGAAAATCAGAAGTGAAGATGTATCGAAGACAGCTTTTCGAACCCGTTATGGACACTACGAGTTCTTAGTTATGCCTTTTGGGTTAACTAATGCTCCCTCAGCATTCATGGACTTAATGAATAGGATCTTCCAACCGTATCTTGACCAATTTTTTATTGTCTTTATTGATGACATATTAGTTTACTCTAGGAGTAAGGAGGAGCACAAGACACACCTGAGGATTGTGTTGGATATATTACGGGAAAAGAAGTTGTTTGCAAAGTTTAAGAAATGTGAGTTTTGGCTTGATCGTGTGACGTCTTTGGGGTATATAGTGATAAAAGATGGTATTTCGGTAGATCCAGTGAAAGTGAAGGTAATTGTGAATTGCGAAAGACCTTCTAGTGTGACTGAAGTAAGAAGTTTCTTGGGATTGACAGGTTATTATAGGCGCTTTATGAAAGGATTTTCTAGTATAGCAACACCATTGACTAATTTGACTAAGAAAGATGTGAAGTTCCCTTGGGATAAAGCATGTGAAAAGAGCTTTCAAAAGCTCAAGAGTCTTTTGATATCCGCCCCTATTTTAACTCTCTCATCTGAAGGTAGAGGTTTTGTGATTTACAGTGATAGTTCTAGAAAGGGCTTGGGTTGCGTTCTAATATAGCATGGTCAGGTTATAACATATGCCTCTAGGTAGTTAAAGAGTCACGAACAAAATTATCCAACTCACGATTTGGAGCTGGCTGCTATAGTATTTGCCTTAAAGATCTAGAGACACTACTTGTATGGGGAGACTTGTGAGATTTGAGGCAGAGAAGATGGTTAGAGTTGGTGAAGGATTTTGACTGCTCTATTAATTACCATTCAAGTAAGGCAAACGTGGTAGTAGATGCCTTGAGTAGAAAATCGTCTAGGTGCATGGCTCATCTTATCACCATACAAACTCATTTGGCAAAGGACTTGAGGAGATATGGGATTGAGGTTGTTACCCAGAGGCAAACAAACTTGTTAGCTCAGTTAATAGTCCAATCCACTTTAATTGATAAAATTAAGGTAACCCAAGGAAACGACATAGAACTCAATAAAATCCGTGAAGATGTAAACTATGGACATAAGCCCGAATTCAAACTTGACAATAAAGATGTATTGTGGTTAGGGCAAAGGTTATGTGTACCAGCAAACGAAGAGTTGAGGGTAGAAATCTTAAGAGAAGCACATCCTGGTAGTACTAAGATGTATCATGATCTAAAGTAGAGTTTTTGGTAGAGGAATATGAAGGGAGACATTGTTGATTTTGTGTCTCGATATTTAGTTTGTCAACAAGTAAAGACCGAGCATCAAAGACCAGCAGGAACTTTACAAACGCTATCAATTCCTCAATGGAAATGGGAACACATTACCATGGATTTCGTCTCTAGATTACCTCGTTCTAAGAGGGGATGTGATTGCATTTGGGTAGTCGTTGATCAACTGACGAAATCGGCTCATTTCTTGGGGAAGAAGAGTACAGACAATGTAAGGTAGCTAGCTAAATTATTTATTAAGGAGATAGTGAGGCTTCATGGAATTCCAGTGTCAATAGTGTCTGATAGAAATCCATTATTCACTTCAAGATTTTGGGCTAGCTTACATAAAGAGTTGAGGACGAAATTGAGATTTAGCACTGCTTTCCATCCACAAACAGATGGACAATCTGAAAGGACTATCCAAACCCTTGAGGATATGCTTTGGGCTTGTGTGCTAGACTTAAGTGGTAGTTGGGAAGAACACTTAATGTTGATTGAATTTGCTTATAACAATAGCTTCCATTCAAGTATTGGCATGGCACCATTTGAGGCATTATATGGAAGAAAGTGGAGAATTGGTCCAGTGGCTTATCGGATAGCTTTACCACCAAGTCTATCTAGACTTCACAGTGTATTCCATGTGTCTGTGTTAAGAAAGTACATCGCAGACCCTTCACATGTGCTAGACTATCAACCGATTCAGATATCTGAACATATGTCATATAAGAAGTAGCCTATTGAGATTGTTGATTGAAAAGAACAAGTATTAAGTAGTAGAGTTATTCCCCTAGTGAAAGTATGATGGATGAACTATTCCATTAAAAAAGCCACATAGGAGCGGGAAGCAAAAATGTTAGAAAAGTATCCTCAACTCATCTTTGCATAAAGTAATCTTCTAATTTCGAGGATGAAATTTTTGTTAAGAGGGGAGGATTTGTAATGCCAAAAAAAAAAGAATTCCTTACGAAATTTGGGTTTTCACTAGGATTTATGGAGGCTTTTTTATTATAAAATGGTAAAAAAGAGTATTAAGTTATCAATAATGGTTATTTAGAAGATAGTTTTAGAATAAAATGTTATTTTTCCAAGATTCCATTCTCCATAAATTTATCTTTTATCTCCCTTTTTCCTAGCCCTAAAAACTTATGATTTTCTTGTTTCCTCTCTTATCAATTGTTCATAATTTTTCTTCACTCAAATCCTAGGATCCAATCAAAGCAAACGGTATGTATACCCTCCTCATTCCCTTCAATAATTTCTTGTAAATTATTCTATTTAGAGTTTATGTTTAGAATGATTTTAGATTTATTTTTATAGATCTTGATGCATGACATATGATGTGTTTAGCTTTTATTTAAGGTTTTGATTAATTAAGAGTTGGGTTAATCAACCCTTGGCATAATATAGGATGATTCTGGACAGTATAATATCTTGATTTTTAAACTGATGTTTTGTGGACGAATTTTTATTAGAAATTCATATTCTGGAAAATAGACATATAGAGCCTCCTTAATAAATTTTATTTGATCAAATTTGATTTCATTTTCAATTTAATATGTATTTTCGAATTAGAAACCACTGCACTGGAAAACTACGATTCCAGCAGTGCGATCGGGTTTACAGAATTATTTTCACTATCAAAATGAACTCCGACAATTATGAAATTTTATATGAATGTTAAGATACGTGTATAGTATCTCCAGTTTTAATTTCATAATTTTCTAATAAGTATTTCATTTTATATAATTCTCATAATCGGTTCTATTCGGTTAAGGTTATGAGAAAACAATTTTGAAATTGTTGAGAAATAAATAGTTTTAAAAATGTTTTTGATCTCGGATCCTCTTCAAAATTTTATATGAGATACTCATGGATGTCTAGAATAGTTTTGTAGAATATTATGTCATTCTGAAGTTTAGATTAAGAGTTAAAAGTCTGAGATCAGACCTGTACAAGAATGAATTTGAAAGGCAGATTCTTAGAGTGAGTTATTACTAATTATGTTTTGTATTTGTTAAGGTGTTGAAGACTCTTAGAGACTTAGAGGTGTGTAGTTCAAGATTCTCATACCGAGGTAAGTAACTTCATTTCTAATATACTGGATAGGTATAAGTATTTTGATATTATTATAAGAATTTTATACTATTTAGAAATTAAAGGATTTTCGTAACAAAATCAGTTTATGAGAATGTTTTCAAATATGAATTCTCTTACTAAAATATTTTATAAATGTCTTTCAATATATAAATTATTTTGGTGACATGACTTCTCATTATGATTTTATTTGTAAATCAGTTTGCAAGCCTAAATTATTTTTATGGACTTTTCTGAATCTGATACGAATATTTGGTCCTCATGTGTGATTTCAGTTATTGATGATTATAAGATTCTTAATGTTTTGGCTCATTATCCATAGTTATTTTGATTCTGATTCTAATCGTAATACATGATATGTTTGTCTAAACTAGTACTGGGTATAAGTTCTGAATGTACACACAATATTCTAATTCTGATTTTGTCTGGGCCGGGTCACCAGGACTATAGGTGATATGATTTGCCTTAATAGTTTTTGATATTCTGAATTCTTATAAATTTACGTTATCTAATTGAAATACGTTACTTAATCATGGAATATAGTTTTTGTAAAACTTATGGATTTATGAAATATACTTTGCTCAAAGAAGACTTGCAATATATTTTTTTGGGTATCATTAGTCCTAGTGTGTTAGGAATGGTTTTACTTACCGAGTTGACGGCTCACCCCTCGTCATTATTTTTTTTACAGATTAAGTTCCTTTGAGAGGTGTGCCTAGCCATGAAATTAGAGATTTTCATTTTTTAATAAGAAGAAAGAATAATAGACTTATGTTTTTTTTAGTTTGTTTCGATCATGAACTTGTAATTTGGGTTTTGAGACTTTGTTATTTTATGTGACTTGTGACTTGTGGATTATTCTTATAAGAATTTGAGGTATACCAGTTTGATATTTATGAGTAGATATTATGTTTTGCGAGTAAACTCCTTCTCTCACGTGCTCTGTACGTGTTAGATTTAGGGTGTTATATGCAAACTCTCAATGACACCATCGTCATTATGGAATCACTTCTGAATGACTCCATCAAGCCCAAGAACAAAAAGTCCGGCCATGGTAAAGGTAAGGGAGAAGGCTGGAAGCACAAGGGTCAAAACCAGAAGGAGTAAGGGCAGAAAAAGCCTCTAGCCAACAAGAGCGGGTAAGGAAAATCAGAGAAACAGCAGCTACCCAAGCCCAGCAGTCCATGATTCATATGCAACAACCCTTATTGGGTATGCAACTTTTTAGAAAAAAAAGTCACTCAATGCCCTCGCCGCTCAGCTCAAGGGCCACTTTGCACTACCAACGAAGAACCCAACACAGCATGGGGACCCTCCAACACCTCGACGCACTCAACCGCCAACCGCCTACGGCCGCCAAGCAAGAGCTCATGTATACGAATGCGAATATCAAAGACCATGCTATCCGTGCTTTGCTCAACACCGGAACAATGTACAACTTTATTTCTAAAGATGAGGCTAAGTGTCTAGTGCTCATGGTGATGAAGTAGAGGTAGTATTAAGGCAATGAATTCTCCTGCAAAACTAATTACGAGCATCACACTCAGCGTGTGAACAACACTCGAAGCATAGAGTGGAAAGCTCGATTTTTCCATTGTGCCTATGAACGACTTCAAAATAGTCCTTAGCATGGAGTTCTTCGATCAAGTCTATGCCCTTACGCCATCAGCTACCAACTCCCTAAACATCATTGACAGGAACATGGCGTGCATGGTTCCAGCTGAGAGCTCTAAGATCACGAACAAGACACTCTCTGCTGTACAATTCAAGAAAGCATTAAAAAAAAAACCCAAGCTTCTTGGTCTCCCTCTGGGATCTAAACGATGGGGAAGATTGCGAAGAGTTACCAAGCTAAATCTCTCTGTTTATTCAAAAAGTCCTCGATGAGTTCCAAGATGTGATGCCTCTAGAACTTCTAAAAAAGCTCCCACCAAGACGGGAGGTTGATCAAGAAATAGAGCTGAAGCAAGGCGCAAAACCACCGACCTTGTCACCTTACCACATGGCGCCACCTGAGCTCGAGGAGTTGTAGAGACAACTCAAGGACTTGCAAGACGCAGTCTATGTCTGGCCATCAAAGGCCTCATTCGGGGCACCAGTCCTTTTTCTAAACAAAAAAGACGGAACCCTCTGGATGTGCATCGACTACCAAGCATTAAACAAGATCACCATCAAGAACAAATATCTAATTCCCTTTATTACAAATTTATTCGACCAACTTGGCAAAGCATTGTACTTCCCAAGCTTGATCTTCGATTCAGGTACCATCATCAAGTGTGCGCCAGGGAGATGAGCTGAAACTGCATGCGTGACTAGGTATGGATCTTTCAAATTCTAGTTACGTCGTTTGGACTCACTAATGCACCAACCACATTTTTCACCCCTATGAATAAAGTTCTCCAATTGTTCCTCAACCGCTACTTGGATGACATTGTAGTATATAGCACTACACTTGAGGAGCAAGCGCAATATTTACGTTAAGTCCTCTAAGTAATACGCAACAATGAGCTCTAACTCAAATTAGAGAAATGCTCGTTTGCTTAGTAAGAGGTAGAGTTCCTCGGCCATAAAATAACGGACGGGAAACTAATGATGAAGAATTCAAAGGTGAAGGTCATCCTTGATTGGGAGCCTCTGACCAAAGCACTTAAACTCGGGTCTTTCCTCGGATTGGTGAATTACTACCGTCGCTTCATCAAGGGATACTTGGCAAAGGCAGCAACCTTGACGGACTTGCTCAAGAAAAATCAGACATGGCATTGGTCCGAGGAGTGCCAACACACCTTTAAAGAGTTAAAGAAGCAATTTTGGAGGAAATGATTCTCATTCTTCTGGATCAGTCTAAGCCATTCAAAGTACAAACAGATGCCTTTAACTTTGCCATAGGTGGAGTACTTATGTAAAACAGCCATCCGATTGCATTCGAAAGTCGAAAACTCAACGATACGAAATGCCACTACACGATACAAGAAAAAAAGATGACAACCATCATTCATTGCCTATGAGTGTGGCAACATTACTTGCTTGGTTCACACTTCGTGATACTAACTGACAATGTAGCCACAAGTTACTTTTAAACACAAAAGAAGTTGAGTCTCAAGCAAGCAAGATTTCCTTGTAGAATTCGATTATCACTTGAGTACAAGCCGGGAAAAGCCAATGTCGTTGCGAACGTGCTAAGCCGCAAAACAGAGTTGGCAACACTTAGTATGAGCCAATGCAAATCTGAACTTGTCAAGCAGATTAAGGAAGGTCTCTAGTGAGACTCGTTAGCTAAGAACTTACTAAAAAAAGTACTCGAGGGCAAGACAGGGTAATTTTGGCAAGAGCAAGGCATCCTCCTCACCAATAAAGATCAGCTTTTCATGCCTAAGTGAAAAAAATCTACAAAAAAAATTGATCACCGAATGCCATGACTCTAAATGGGCTGAATACCCCAATGTCGCGTGCACAACCGCGCTCCTTTAAGCCTCATATTTTTTACCGTATCGAGGCATATGTGTAAATGTGCCTTGTATGCCAACAAGACAAAACAGACTACCGACCTCCGGCCAGACTGTTGGAACCTTTGTCAATAGCATCAAGACCATGGGAGAGTGTTATCATGGACTTTATCTCGGCCTTATCTAAGTCTAAAGGGTGTAAGAGTATAATGGCTGTTGTCGACCGCTACAACAAATATGCAACTTTCATCACCGCACCAAGGGATTGCAAAGTAGATGAGGCTGCCCACTTATTCATTAAGCACATTGTGAAGTTTTAGGGGATTTTAAAAAGTATTGTGAGAGATCAAGACCCACGGTTCACCTATCGCTTTTGGACGAAGCTCTTTAAGCTATTAAGAATCGACCTCAAGTTCTCAGCAAGCTTTCATCTCTAAACGGATTGGCAAACGGAGTGCATTAACAGCCTACTCGAGATATACCTAGGGCACTACATGAGTGCTCACTAGCGAGATTGGGCTAAGTTACTAAACGTTGCCTAATTCTCATACAATCTTCAATAGAGCGAGGCTACGAGTAAGAGTCTTTTTGAAATTGTTATAGGATTCTAGCCCATAACACCCAACGCCTTAGCCTCTACATATAGAGGAAAAAGTCTGACGGTTCACAAGCTCACCCACGAGTAGCACGAGAATACGGATATCACACTAGCATACCTCGATAAAGCCGCACGGAAGATAAAGAAATGGACTAATTCCAAGAGACACCACGTCAAGTACTAGGAAGGCGACCGAGTAATGGTAAAACTTCTACCCCAACAATTCAAGATATTACAGAAAGTGCATAATGGGTTAGTAAGGCAATACAAGAGGTCTTTCAAGATAGTGCGATGGGTCAGTAATGTCTTATACCAACTCCAACTTCCCCTAAGGCTCAAGATCTATCTGGTCTTCCACGTGAGCTTGTTCAAGCCTTATGACAGAGATACGAAAGATCCAAACAGAGGTGAGTCAAAATGTGCCCCAACCGCCATTGTCACTACATAGATAAGGATGTGGAGTACATCCTTACTGATTGAGTCATTCAAAGATGGGGCATACCGGCCTACAATGAGTACTTAGTGAAGTGGAGGAACCTCCCCGTAAGCGAAGCAATATGGGAACGTGAAGACAACCTATGGTAGTTCGCGGAGCATGTCTAAAACTACAAGCACAAGAACGCGACGAGGACGTCACGAGCATAGATGAGGAGGATCGTCACATAGGCTAATTCCACATGCACAGGTGCGCTTAGCAAAAGTCTACCTCGATGTGGTGTACACTTATAAGTGAGATGCATTTAGTAATAGAGGCAGAGTGGGCTTAGAAGTGGGGTACGCTCAGCGCTCAAGGCGGGATGCACTTAACAATAGTTGCGCTTAGAAATGGACTGCCTAGCACAAATGATCAGTCATGGTGCATTTAGCGCTCTGCAAGCCCGGCTCACACTCTAGAGTTTTCTTTAATTATAAATAGCCTAGAAAATTCCAGCACCTTGCATCTAAGCCCAAGACATATTTGTGCAAGTTACATGATAGGTTCTAAAGTTAGTCATCCAAGCCTATAAATACCTCATCACCCTTATTATTTTTGCTCACACACCAGCACATTTCAGCATACACAAACGCACAAAAGCTCTCAAAACCTTATAGAATAGCTCTCTTATAATTATTTTCTTAGTGTGTAATACAAGTTATTTTTTGCCAACATTGCTCTCATTTCTCTAACATTTCCAGCAAGCATTCTAGTTAGGTTTAGCTTAAGAAGTGTTCTAGGCTCACTTAGCAATTTAACTACTAGAAGCCATTAAGTGCCGCATGGGGTTGTAGCGCAAAAACTCTCAACCATGACATTATGCTCATAATCAGAGGCATGAAGGAGATAAATTTGTCAGTCGAAGTAGGAAATGTGTTTTTGTTGGGTATCTTTACGGGAAGAAAGGGTGGAACATGTATGATCTGAACTCGGGTGAGGTCTTTGCCTTGAGGGATGTATTCCAGGAATATGAGTTTTCTTATATGAACAAGGACACTAGTGAGCAAGGCAAGACAGAAAACAATGAGTTTGATGGCTTGGTTGCCGAAGAAGAAATGATATGGAGAGTTGCTGTAAGCGAAAACTTAGACATGAAGCACCACTCCAGGATGCCACACTAAGCAGAAGATAGTACAAGGGATGGTGAGCAAGAAGGATCGAAGAGAAATAGGGGATGTAGATGATGGGAAATTTGCTGAAATGCTTATGTATGATGCACAAGGTTAAGAAATATTATAGCGAGAGGGATGCTAGTGAGTCTATGGATAGTCAGCACTCGGAAGTTTTGCTAGGACGTGGTTACAGGCAATGAAAACCATCCACTAGACTGCGAGATTATGTCTTACACACAATACAATGGTTTACTCGAGCCCCTTTACAAGCTCGCTTGGCCCTACGTATTCCTTAGGTAGTCCTTATCCGACAGCACATTATGTGAATTATGATAAGTTTTCATTTTGACATTATGCTTTCTTGACAGCTATTACTGGAGGAGTTGAGCCCAATTCTTTTGCTGAAGCAGTAAAAGGCGGAAATTAGAGAGATGCAATGAAAAAAAAGATACAAGCGCTGGAAGATAATGAGACGTGGACTGTAAAGCCTTTATCACCAGAAAAATGAGTTATAATGCATTTTTACAATGACACCTGGAAGAAGATATGTACATGCATATGCCTCCTGGTTTTCATCCCGAGAAACCAGGGATAATATGTCCTTTAAAGAAGTCTTTATATGGATTAAGACAAATTCCTCGGTGTTGGTTTGCTAAATTGGTTACTGCCTTGAAGAATTATGGTTTCAGGTAATCATACATGGACTCCTTTCTTTTTACTTTGCATCAAGGCAAGGTACAAATCAATGTCCTTGTATATGTTGATGACAGAGTCGCGTCTAGTAATGATAATGCAGCTATTCAGATTTTTAAGGAGTATTTGAGCAAGTGTTTTCATATGAGGGATTTCTGAGTGTTGAAATATTTCCTGGGCATTGAAGTAGCCCGAAGTACTATTGGGATTTTTTTGTGCCAACGTAAATACGTGATGGATATTATTTCTGAGGTTGATCTGCTAGGAGCTAAACCTGTGTTTTTCCCACTCGAGCAAAATCATAATTTGGCTTTGGCAGATGGAGCTTTTTTATCTAATCCTGAGAGTTATAAACATTTGGTGGGCCGACTTATTTATCTCTTAGTTACCCGTCTTGAGTTATCCTACAGTGCGCATGTGTTGGCACAATTCATGCAACAGCCATGGGAAGAACATTAGAAGGCTGCTCTACACGTTGTCCGCTACTTGAAAGGGAATCCAGGTCAAGGAATTATGCTAAGGTCAGATTGTAATTTACAATTATCCACTTGGTGTGATTCGGATTGGGCAAGTTATGTGCTGACTCGTCGTTCTTTGACTGGATGGTTCATTCTACTGGGAATTCATCAATCTCCTGGAAGACTGAGAAGTAACATACTGTATCTTGGTCGTTGGCTGAGGTAGAATATCGGTCTATGGGAACAACTACATGCGAATTAAAATAGTCGAAAGTGCTGATATTGGCACTTGGTGTGGAGCATCCAAATCCGATGAGGCTATACTGTGACAGTCAAGCAGCCTTACACACTGCAGCGAATCCAGTGTTTCGTGAGCGGACAAAACATATTGAGATAGACTGTTATTTTGTTCCTGATTACGTTCGCGTTGGTAACATTCGACCAACATTTGTAGATCTATGAACAACTGGCTAATATATTTACAAAGGCATTGGGTAGATGACAGTTTTGAGTTCTTTCTTCGCAAATTGAGTATTCCGGACTTGCGTGCTCCAACCTGAGGGGGGTATTGGAATATTAGCTGTAATATTAATTGTAAAGAATGACAAAGCACATTAATTATAGAAAGATTAGCTGCTTGATTATAGGGATACGTAGGAAGATTAGCTCCTTGATTATAGGGACATGATTTTTACATATATGTACATGATTTTTTTAGTGAAGGGAAGGGATTCAATTTTAAAACAGATTCTTTTCAAGTCATTTAGTTCTTATAATTTGAAGTAATTACTCAAATAATTTCTATGATAAATTAAAAAAAGATGATGATGACAAGTGTATGGTTAGTAAATTTGAAGAAGAGATATTCATGGATATTGTTTACGTAGAAATTATCAAGTAAGAAACCGTGCACTTTTATTCAAGTACGAGATAGAATTTTGCAATGCTGTAAACGAGTTTTATATATTGTTAAACAATTCATAATTTACGATATTGTAAAACTTGATTACAACATTCTATTAATTTTAGAAAGGCACTCATTTTTTGTTATCATAATGATAAAAAAAATTATATGCTGTGATCAATGAAGGCCTTTTGAACAGGCGGATGATTTGGAGGAGAGGGTGTTGTTTTGTTGGTTTTATTGTTCTCTCTTTGTTTTTTCCTTTTTATGTTTGGGTCTCAGCTCAAGAGTTTTTGGGAGACTATGATCAAGTTTTTAACATGGAAAACTAATGGTGGTGGGAAACTCTCATGTTCCCAGCCTATTCTGAGATTCTCCACCAACTTGTCTGAGCAAGAGTTAATTCTCTGACTTGTCTCTTCGCTAGTTGATTGTAAGAATTTTCCTTTTTATCTTTTTTAACTTCAATTGAATCTGCTATAAATTTAGCTGTAGTCGGCTTGTTGCTCTGCCTTATTTCTTATCTTCTTTGTATTGATAGCCCTGGAAAATTGGAATTACCTAGCAAATTTAAGGGTTTTGAATTTAGGAAATTTCTCAGCTGAGTTTGATTTTAATGTATTTCTAATCATCTGGTTTCATTCTTACTCTTCTTCTGCAGTATTTGACATTGATTCTTTCACTTTTTCTTTTAAGTTGTTTTTGCCCTTTTCATGTCATATGCCCTCAAGCCATTTTGTAGATCGTATTTATCTTTATGACACTAATTAACAATTTGTCCTATATGATCATAATTACTTCACAACCAATGGTTGAATTGTTAACGGAAGCTTTCTTACTTGAAATTTTGCTGCACTTCACACTTGCATTGGACAATATAATAGTCTTGCAGATTGTCTTGCAAGCTTGAGCATACTTTTGCTTAGTTTTTACTTGGGCATACTTAGTTTTTACTTCTACTTAACCTGAAACATTGCATCACATCTTGGTATAATAAAATTTTGGTAAGATAAGTTTGAATTTGTTGATTCAATATGTACACGGTATGGCTATGTCAAGTGTTGTAGCTAAATCTGTACATGAGAGAACTTGCTTAGTTTTTCTTAAATAAAAGCTCCACCTGCTTCTGGTCATTTTCCTTTCACAAAGGTCCATCTACCATCAAGTCGCTGAAGAAAGGATCAAAAATTGCCTCTTTGGCTGAATTATACTTGCCCAGACGTTTCTTCAATGATCGTAAATCTCTCTCATCTTTCGAAGAACGATCCTGGTACATTATTTTGATTAGTCTTACATTCAACGATTACAATTGTTTTCGGGTTTGTATGAAGTTGAACTGAGAAACTAACATTAAGTTTCAGTGATCAGCAATGGGGAAAGATACTTACGAATGTTTTCTTCAGGAGTAACATGTCCACCAAATATACCAACCATAACACATTAGTTTTGGGAAAACTGCATAAAAGTAAAATCAACAAATTCAGCTCAAGAAACAATGAAGTGATTAGTTTAATGAAATGAAGAGTCAACAAATATTATCCCATCATAATCTAATGACATTAAAAGAACGCCAACACACTTAAATGCATGCTGGAAAACTCTTTTCTGGTGTGCAATTGGTTATCAGATTTATCATAAATAATTCTCTTAGCACACTATTTAACAAGATCCTAATTATTAAATCAATCATATGTCCCACGAAACTTAAGACCAGAGTAAGATCAAGAATATTCACTAAAATGCAGAGAAGATACAGCAAGGAAATTGTTGGGAAATTTTTTATGGTGTAAAATGAGATATTATGAATAGAGAGAATCAGCAGAACAATCTAATTGTACAAGTGGCTGCAGGGTTTTAAATTATAAGCAGTGAATCAATATGGCCAATCTGATAACTCATACCTTCCTTCCCATTGATCTTCTGTTACCTTTTTCATCTTTCGATAAGTGTCAAACTGCAGAACATAGTAAAAATCACTTTGATGCATAATCAAATCAAAGTACTACACTGAAACTGAAAGGTTGAGTAATATTCCTTACTTGTTTGTCTCCTTTAGGACCATTAAAGAGCTCAGGGTCTTGAGAAAGGTCTAGAAAGAAAATATCTTCACCTGAGTTCACAGAATGTTCATTAGCTCTATGAACCAGCTAATTTAACCTTCAATGTGACAAATGTATAATGGGAAAGGGAACTTTTACCTGTATTAATTCTTGAGAGGGTGAAATCAATTATTGATACAGACAATCCAAATGTTTGAACAAACATTTGCTTCCCACCAAGAATAAAATTCATTGTAACAGAATCATTTCGACTCAAAAGTACATTTCCCCTGCAAATGCAAAGTTTCCTAGCTCAAGTATCAGGAAAAGAAATGTGAAAAATGCAATCAAAGAATAGTGTTTGTAATTAAACCAATGCAAGTCCCGGTGCTCAAACTCATATGCAGCTTCAGCCACAGCCAGGCCAGCTGTAACCTACAAAGCATAAGAGACACTGGGATAAATAACTTATCAAGGATTCACAAATACAATGGAAAATAACAAGAAAAGAAATCTCTAGTGTACCTGAACCAACAAACTTCGAGCTTCATCAATGTTCAATAGCACGAAGCTTTCAAGATCCTTTCCCCCATGTTGTAAAACAAACACAACATATCGCTGAATGCAAATTCATTGAATATAGTTAAGAACCTAAATAAACCCCATTTTAGCTTAATAAATGTACATCAATCATAATGAGGACAATCATCATCTCTCAAAAGAACCTTCCCAACCCATGAAAGTAAAAAAGAAACAACAGAAAGGAGAGAAGAAAAATAAAATACATTTGAAAGAGTAAATGTTTTCAACTTGGCATGTGAGTGAAGATAATTGATTTATGTAAATGGTAAAAGACGATTGATTTATGTAAAAGGTAACGGCTATGTGCTGCAGGTACTGAAAAAGAGGGAGTTAAAAATCCGAACAAGTGAAACATAATTTGATTCACACACGAATACCAATAAGATGGACAAATAACCTGATTCTCTGGAAACTCCTCGGGGTTATCATTTTCTGAACAATGCTTATCATCCCAGTCTTCCCATGCTTGGATTAATGCAGCCTCATAAGGACCTTGGCATACTTTGATCCTGCCAAAAAATAATAATAATAATAATAATAAATAAATAAATAAAAAGATCCATAAATTGAAAACTTTCATCTGCTAACACATGATTTACAGAGTTGAAAAAGATGCATGCTTGGATTATTTTGGTATCAGTTACACGCTTTTGTGGCAAATCCTAGTCTTTATCCAGCATAAAGTCAGTCAATCTCATGCCTCTGAAAATGGAATTGATAAAGCCCAAGCCAACACCTACATAAAATCGTTGGTCTGAGAGAGGCAAAATTCAGATTAGTCAAGGATCTGAATTGGCCCAAGCTAAAAACTAGTATGATCATGGTGGCATAATTGAGTGACTAACCGGTCAGGACATTGGTTTTCTTTGCCTACAAACTGGCCATAGTGAACTTCTTAAACAGCAACTGGAATTTATTGAAGCAATTTGTTTCTTTGAGATATGAAGTGGTTGCAACTTATAACTTTAAACACATGAAGAGGAATACATACTCGAACGTTTCAACAAATGTAGTGCAAGCATTATGAGCGTCACCCTCATTTCGTCTCAAATGGTTTAGAGTCCAGGACAGTACAACCTCTTCAAGCAATTCTTCTGATTTCTGAAGCACAACAATGTACACAATTAAACAATGAAATCAGACATATAACTTCATCCAAAATTTAGTAAGAGGCAAAAAGTAAACTTTATACAATTAACCTCTCTTGCACATGCATCATGAGTGTTTTAACAAAACACAACCCAGTGAATTAAAACTTGAATTTAAAAATAAATAAAGGATTTTCATCTTTAAACAACAGGCTCTCATTGTCTAAAACCTATAAAGTTTTAAAAAGTGAAAAACCCATCATTTAGTAACCTGCAAACTTAATCTCTTTGAAGATACCAGTTTGACAGATATAAAACCCTGGACCCACTTCTTAAAAAATAAGTTCACTTACCTAAACGACTCGTAACAAAAACAGCTGATGAGATCAAAATGAGTACCTTTTGAACTTCCCCATTGACTTTTAAGTCTCCATCAATTGGAACTACTTTGCAAACAGTGTTGCCTGCCAGGAATGCTTCCCCAAAAGTGCCTTCACCAACTTTGACAATATTTTGTGGCTCACTAATAGAAGGAAGTTCCATGTGATTAGTTCAGAAAACAGGAGCCACACTCCGATACCCCAATCGCATGAAAGCAGAAGAAAAGAAACATCAGCAATCTAAAACATGACCATTGCAGCAATGATCATGATAAATGTGCTAATAACCAAATTGCCCAAACACAAAAAGACATTCCAAATTACACATAAGAAATATATTGTCTACTCATCTGGCAAAATCTTCACATGTTTCTTTTTTGTTATAATGAACAAACCTATATTTGGAGAATAAGTCCAATAGCTTTGCAGGAGCTGACTGTCCACAAATAGCTAAAAGTGTAGAAAATGGATTCACGTGATCAACAACTGATGAAGCTGATGTCGATGCCAGAGAGAGTTTCTTTACAGCAACTTCTATATCTTCACAGCTCTCATTTTTCACACTTTCAGATACAACATTGCTCATTCGAGAATTTATATCTCTTTCATGAACATTTTTAATAATAAACTCTTCATCAAATCTGCTCTTGATAGAAGGGAAGCCAGAAGTATACTTGAAAGAAGATTTTTCAGGAGTACTCAAAATTGAAAAATTAACTTCCCCTTGGAGAGATTCCAAGTTTCTATATGGAGTTTCTAATATCTTGGACAGTGTGCTAGACATTCCACAACTGTAGTTAAACTTTTTGGAAAGTAACCACTTCTCTAATCTTGAACACAAATGTGGAATGGGAACAGTATCATTTTGGTTGCCCATGGCCCATGTACTAAAGTGCTTTGGGGAGGGGCTTTCTTCAAGCAACTCAAAGGCATCAATTTCTTGAAAGTACTCCCGCTCCTTCACAAAGCTAACAGGTTGCACACCTTTGCTCTGTAAAACACAACAATGGAAAAAAGCATGACTTATTATTATCTTGGGGAAAAAAACCATTAACAACAACGAATATCAGCATACTGCTTAACAAATAAAAAACAAGGCCTCTACAATATGCAGTCAAGACAAAGCAAATTCACAGTCCAACCTTTGGAAGAGCTGGTTTTCCTTTTCTTCTTGCCTGCTTTCCCTGAGGCTGGATGTCCAGACAAGCACCAACTGCAATACTTGTCCTCCCTCTATGTCAAGAACAAATCCAGAGTTAACCTCAGCATTATCAAAGCCAATGAAACAACAAACAAATGGTATCTTTTATGCTTTGAGCAAAAAAAATAATCAATAAATCAAACTCATCTCAAAAGATGTGAAATGCTCTTCAATATTTCTAATGCAACTAGCACAAGGTAATTTCCAAAAATTACACAAAAGAAATAACTAAGTCATCCAAGTCCATTTTATACTGACATATGTAAAAATCAACGAGGTCGATCACAAAATTGAGACAATTGAATTACATAATCTCTCTCATATGCCTAAACTACTGCAAGGGAAATCTGTTATGTATCTAAAGTAACCCAAAACCCAGTGCCTAGCGACTGAGGCTGAGATGATAAGACTAAGTTTAATACTGATCAATTCAGTTAAACGATTCAGGTGCCACCAAACTTGATCAGTAACACATGATCACATCGTCAAAGGAAAATGTGATTAATTTGGATAACACCACAGTCAAGCAGAGTAAGCACGAAAGGAGTCTAACGAAAACAATAAAAGTCTCAACCTTTTTGTTGACTCTCACTTGGGACCATAGAGACAAACATATCATACCAAAACCTAATTACTTCTATTGCATTTAACATATCTATAGTTCTTCCTCGTTGACACAAGCTGATCAGAGTTTCTGCATATACCACATTGGTTTCCTGTTCACCTTCACAGATTATTTCTTTTCTTCTTTTTCCCCCGTTATTCTAACCCAAATTAGACTAATCTCCTCCAAAATTGTCAAATTCATCCCCTTTGCAAGAGACCAAACCAATTTCTGGAATATCTTATTTGTCAAAGTTCTCTGGTGGAGATTACCTCTAAATGTTTCCTATTTTTTAGCTGCTATACTGAAGCATTCAACCCCTGAACTCAGATTACTAGAGAAATAAACAAGAGGATAATTTAGAAAACTGACCAATAACATACCCTACCAGCTACAGAAAGCTCTCTCCTCAAATCCAAATCGCGGGGGGTGGGGGTTAATGGAAGGAGACAAAAGGAAAATAATGAAAAATATTATCGAAGCTCACTTTCATTGAAATAGAAACGAATCCTATTCACTGTGTTCTTCCTAATGCAACTGGAATCAGGCTTATAAAACAAAAAAATTTAAAACTTGATTCCTAATATTTCCTTTCCACAACACAAACTTAAAGACAATTAATAAGTTAGTAATAAAAATAAAAATAATAAAGAGAAATCCCAAGAGAAAACTACCTGGTGGAAAGTGAACGGTTCCAACTGACACGGTTCTTATTTGTATTGTTAGTACCAGCAGCAGCAGCAGCAACAAAGCTCATCCCATTTCTGAAGAAACACACGAAACCAAACCCATATTCCCAAAGAATACAAAATACAAAACCCACACGGAATTTCATTTACAACCCACACCTATAGCATGAAAAATCAAAACTTTATTATATAAATACATAAGTGTGCATGAATACTAAGTTGATGGAAGAAGCAAGACCCTTCTTCAAGTTAAAAATATGAAATTATGAAACACGAAAACAAAAACGAAACGAAGCCCCGTGTTTCCAAAAACAAAACCAAAAACAAATCAAATGGGTGTGTTGAAAACTTTTTAAAACTCTTACAAGGTTGCATCTTTATGGGTGAGTTGTTGCTGAGGCTTTCTTCTTCTCTCATACTTCACTTCAATTTTGTTTTCTTCTTGGTTTTGTTGCTGTTGTGACGCTATTAAATGCGCCCACAAATCAACACTGCTGTCACCTGAAAAAAAAAATCATTTTTCTATAAAACAAAAAACTTATAATGTAAGATAAATACAAAATTAGGAAAGCAAAAGAGTTTAATTTCAAACCCATGAGTTGATTTTGACAGTGATTCAGAGACTCAGACAGAAATGAGAGAAAAAAATTGGAGTTAATTTGGTAAGACGCAGAGAGATCAAAAGTTTTCAAATACGAGTAGAGGCGGGATTTAACAACAAAACTACGTCGCTTTTGCTGACATAGCACTTAACGGAAGCGACGTCGTTTTTCGTCGGATTGCGACTGTACTGTTCTCGCTGACTCAGTATCATTTTTCTAAATAAACCCGCATATCAAAAAATTATATCACAATTTTAAGAAAAATCGGCACAGAGAATCGCATCAGCACCAAATCTAAATTTCACTGATTAAAATTTAATAAAAAATAAAAATTGTTAAACAGTATTTTTCTCTTAAATTTGTCATTCATCACATTATTTTAAGTCAACTTAAAGTGATATAATTCCCCAACTTCCCTCCCTCCTAAATGACACTACGTTAATGAATAATTTAAATAATCTGTTAATTTAAGTACTTTAAATTTATTATATAAATATATTGATACCTTTTCGGTCACATTAATGTGATATAATAGTCGATGCTTAATCTGTAAATAAGCTCATTTTTGGGCCCAGCTCAACTTGAGTCATTGTTCCGTGGGCTAGGCTAGCTCATTATCTTGGGCCTTCACTGATTTCCTCCAACCAACAATCCACATATGTACAAATCACACCTCCTTAATAATGTTTTAAATCTACTATTTAAATATCACATCAGGCTTATGATTTATTTCCTCCTCCATTTGTTCCCATTTATCTTTTTTTAAGAAAAAAATTTTAATCTTTGATTTTTAAAAAAAAAATACTTTTTGAATATTACATATAATAGGATTATTACCATTTCTAGCCTAATGCATCTGTCATGCTTATATTGAACCAAAGATAAAGTCGTAAAAACTTTACATACAAAAACGAAGATACAGTTGTACATACTTTATAATCATAATGGCAGGATTGTCATTGTAGCTTCAAAATGTTTATAGAAAAAAAAGGAGGGGGGGGGGTGAAGACAAAAGAAGAATAGAATATCATGAGACTGTAAAAATACAGTCAAATAAATTGAAGTTGCTTAGTATTCAACGACGGAACTCACATAAATACATGGATGCGGATTACAAATTTGTGTGTTAAATTATTCCATTTTGGTATCTTAACGCTGACAACGAATCAATGAATTATCTCTAAGTTTTTGTTGATGGAACTAACAAGAATTGAACTCTCCACTTAAAAATTAAGGGGAAGAAACAATTACAATTTTATCCGTAAAATATTATACTTAATCTTTGCTAAAAAAAAAAAAAGAAAAATTGACAACATTCATCTATGGGTTTGATTAAACACTTAGGTTGATATTTCAAAATATTTGCAACTTAAAAAATTACAAAAATTTTGGACAATATATCAATAATACATACATACATACATACATATATATATATATATATATATATATATTAATCAAATTTTAAATTTTAAGTCGCGTAATATTCATCGGTGTAATTAAGATTAACCCATTATTATATTTTTGACATTTATTTGATTTATATATAAACTACAATTGATTCGCAAAATTAGTGAAAAGGGAATGAACCTTAATTTTAGCTTACATGACCTTCATTGGTCAAATCCACCGTCAATCTTGCAAAAGCCGAAATCCTTAACAAGATTTTGATGACCCACAATCTACATCAACTACACCAACAAAGCTCCTAAGCACTTTCTTTTTCCTTCATTACCAGTTAAAAAGAAAATAAAAAACTTTAGTTACAATATTGCTCACTTTGATAAGATGTTTTGATGCAAATTAGAATTTTAATAATTATATAATCAGTCATTTTGACAAGACATTTAAATTGCAGCCATACCTACCTTGTAAAATTGCATGGATTCTTTTGTTTCTAGATATTGTCTTTTTAGTTTTTGCCGACAAAGATGTTTGTGGTTAGGACCACATTAGCATAATCCCACTATTATTATTATTATTATTTGAGATACTACAATAATGGAGACTCTCTCAAATTTTTAATGCTTTTTTTTAACTATTTAAACAGTTAGATGTGCAAGCACATGGTATCAATTCATATATTATGAATCTTTAAGCTTTTGAAAAAAATCAAACTTTAAGCATAAAATTTCTAACAATTTTTTCCATCAGTTGATGTGATTAATAAAAGTTGTAGATGAAATTAAATTTAATATCATCAATAAATTCACACTTAATTATATTTGATTTGAATTTTGATTAAGACTTGAGTGAGAGCTACTAACCAACCCTTATTGGCTTATTGCCCCACTGACATCATAATCATATCAGCCCTTCATTTCGATCTTTAAATGGAACTCAATTTGCACATCGTCCCATTAAATACATTATGAGAGTTGGAAAAATTGACAAGAAGAATGTGATTATATTCTTTTTAATTAAATTGGCTTATTTTCTGTTATACAATAAGTTTCTTCTACCAAATGATTGATACCTTTTATCACATTCTCCCATTAAATGCATTAGGAAAATTGGAGAAATTAACAAGAAGAATGTGATTATATTCTTTTACTTAAATTGACTTATTTTGTGGCATACAATAAGTTTCTTCTACCAAATGATTGACACCCTTTATCACATTGTCCCACTAAATGATCATTATGAAAATTAGAGAAATTAACAAGAGGAATGTTGTTATATTCTTTTAATTAAATTGACTTATTTTGTGTTATAAAATAAGCTTCTCCTACCAAATGATTGATATCTTTTATCACATTTTTGTTAGAATTTCATTTTCATATTTTCAAACATTACAAAGACAAACCAACCTATTTTGTTTCTTCTCCTCTGGCGAGAAAACGTGTGACAATTATGATTTGTTTTTGTGATAAGAGAAAATTATGTCAGGCTTAGCATACTAATTTACACATAATGTATTTATACCCTAATAGTGAATGCAATATTTCCCTTTCACAAATCTAAATAAGTAAGTATCTCTCAATGAATATTAGAGTGGGAAATGTTTGATAGGCCTATAGATTTTGCGTATGTGTTTATATATATACATATGGGGCTTGATAATGGCGTGGAAGATTTTTACAACATTGTTAAATAATTTTTAATGATGTAATTAAATTTTTTTTTAGTTTTTATACCATTGTGAATCTTAAATCTATGTAAAAATTCATATAGAATCTACACATGAGATTTTTTTCTCTCTATATATGGATATTGATTTATATATTTAAATATTATATAAACATAAATCAAATTACTTACTAATTAGTACGAGCGAGGTTCAATTTCTATGCATAGTATAATGCGAAAGATTTTATCCATGCAAGGATTATAATTGACGATTATATTTATCAATTGGAGAGATTATTTTTTTACAGTAACACGTCTATCACAATCAATTTTGAAACAAAAAGTTCAACAATTTCTTTGAATCGGGAACATATATTAAAGTTGAATTAATGCATGGAAAAAGTTCAAAGCTAAAAGAATCAATTCAACTTTCTGTATAGATATAAAGGCTACGAAAACTCACAAGCATGTACATTACTGGGTCCACTTCCCTCAATTTGAGCATTGACTTGTTCTTCATTAACCATGCATATTGTATTATTATTATTATTATTATTACTATTAACATAAAATTTATGATAATCATTACATTACAAATTGTCGTGATTAACGATGGATTATGTTCACAATCACCGGAATCATAGGACATAGGATTCAAATGCATACAATTGATTTCTTATGTCAATTACTCGATCACGGGCTGCCTAATTGGATTGAGTAATTAACGAAAGAGAAAGACCCGGGACATTATATTTACTATAATATGAATCCAGGTGTTTCGCTAAATAAAGTTATCAAAAAAATAATCGGTCTCGTTCTCTATGGGTATTATAGACTCGTTCTTGATACAATGAATTTGTAAGTTAAGTTTAAAATCTCATGCTCGATCACTTTAGGCCAATCAATTTATTTTTTTAATTCTATCACATTCTTGTGCCTCTACATTATTTATTTTAAATGCGATAACTTAAAGTTTTGGGTCTTTGTCTTGAGCAGCTTCTTTGACCATTAAAATTGACATTACGTTAAGCGATTAATTATACAATCACTTAAGCATTGTCTGCATTGACCATTAAAATTGGCATCACATTAAGTGATTAATTATACCATCGCTTAAGCATTGTTTGCATTACGTAAGAAGTAGCTAATTAGTCCAAGAAGCTATGTATGTAACTAATAAAATATTAAAACAACCTAGAAAGATAAACTGCATGTTTGGACAAAAGAATAAATTGAGAATCGATGAAGATAATTTGAGGGTATCCCAAATAATTGAACCTTTCGGTGGTTACCTTCTTAAAGTCATTTCATCATCCATCCAAATTCAAATCTATGATAGATCAGCTAGTGATTATTGATTTTATTTTTTATTTTTTTTTGTCTGTTAATATACGTTATTTATTTATTTTTGTAGATGTGAAGTTTCTACGTCTAGTTTTCAGAGATCGACAATAACATAATAATAGATCAATACTCGTAGGAGGTCTTCATGATATCAATAATTGGTATGACACGATTAAGTGGAGGAGGATAGTGTTAAAAGGGTCGAAGAGAATTCTCAAAAATCTCCAAACTATTACGTGCACATTTGGTAGCTATATCTTCTAAAAATATGATTGTACTAATTTTCTTCCGACACATTATTAAAATCTCATTGGTTTATCCAAATGTCTAACTTGGATTAAAAAGTTCTCCTGTTATTTTCACTCTGCCTTTTCTATTTACGAAAGTATTCCCGAGAACCGTTGGGATTTACAGATTCTTTTCCAACAAATTAATAATCAATCTACTTGCAATTAGCACTTTGATTTACACTTTCTGCTTTTTTATTTGTTTTCACAGGCTCAAATCCGAAAAGTGATTTTGATGTGAATTGTGCCACTCCCACTTTTTATTAGCATGCAAATGTTTTGGTTTCACGCTTTTTCGTAGGGAACTTTGTACTGAATCTTACTCACTGTGTCTTCTTTGATTTTAGGGTCTTAATTTTTGCTTTTTCACTCATTTGCTTTAATCACCAGACGCTTTGGCAGGCAGGTTGATTGAGCCCAGGATAATTAACTCTTTTTTTTTTTTTTTTTTTTTTTGGTTATGGTTTTGGTTTCACCCAAAGTATTCAGAAGGAGATCGGCCAGTCTGTTATGCCGAACGATATTTTAATTTAATAAAATTAGATAATCAGAAAATTAATAAAATTTAACGAAATTCGATGATCGAACGATGCTCAAGTAATGGCCGCGTGCAAGTACCCCTAAGATGCAGTAGTCAAAGCCTTCAATTACATTCTTAGGGAGTTGTCTATGAAAAATGCTAAAATGATTAGAGAAACGACGTCGGCAAGTAATATCTCCTTTTTTTTTTTTTGTTTAATTATTTAAATTGGTTAGGGAGATGGAAACCATTTGCTGCTTGCTGTTTCTCTCTCGTATTTTATCTCGTTGTCTGTATAGACGACCTGTTTGTGATCCCAAATGTCCTTTGGATTAGGGACGGTCAGCACTCCGTGAGCAAGGACACAGCGTTCCTGGCCGTCAAAGAAAAGCACTTTGGGTTGGGGATAAGTTGCTTTTGCCTGCTAATTGCTGGCTTTGCTGCAACTTAATTGAAGCACTTCTGTCTTGTTTGATTGGTCGTAAATATAATGGCTTGTTATGAGCAAAGTGTACAGAGAATCTGAAGAAATCTAATTAATTTGTAAGCAGAAGATTACAAAGTAGCAAGCCATGCCAAACAAATAAGGTCAGAAGAATTATTTAATACTGATTTTGAGGACCCTTGCTTGTCTGCCCTATGTGCATTGGGCATTGGATCCCTTGAAAATAGGTACTTATATTTGATTAATTTGGGTCCTTAACCATGCACAAACAATTTTCCACCCCACTCTAATATATGTGGCAAATTTTTTTTCTTTGTTAATTTCTTAATATTTAATGTTCATTGACAACACTTTGATCCATAGCCATAGGAAATAATAATGAGTAGATTCAATTGATAAATTTTTTTTTTTACATTTGTTTAATAAGTTTGAGATCAATCCTTATATAAAAATTGGATTAAAAAAATTAATTCGTATTTATTAAAAATTAATAAATTTTGAACTATGATACAAAAACGGTTTTTACGGTAATTTTTTTAAATCACTTTGATCCGAAACTTCCTTATCTTCTTCTTATTTATTATTTGAACGTAATAATCATGATGCGTATGTATTAATTCAAAATAGAAACTTTAATTGAGAAAGAATGTTGAACTTTCACGTAATGCTAGAAGTTTAGCTTTCATATAAAAAGTGATTACTGTATAGATTTTCACAGTATAAAATCTATAAATTTGTTTCATGGACTTAAAAAAAGTTTGCAAAGTCTCTCCCTCTTTTGCGCAACATGTTTCCCTCATCTATAAAGAGAAACAAATTATTGTCATTCTCTAAGCTTTTAGCCAACGAATTTTCATATAAGATTTAATTATTAATTGATATAGACATCATCTTAATCCAAAGAGAATAAAATATTGGCATTTTGTGAACATTAACCTTTCTTATAATGCTGGCATCACATGCCATGCACCCTTTTGCCTGTTCTTGGAGATGAGGTGCGGATAATGGAGACTTTCGTTTCTCATTTCTATGTATCAGCGTTAATAAAAAAAAAAAAATTGTTGTAAACTTAAATTCTATGTGTAAAATTTTATAGTCCCTAATTAATCATTTAAAATCCTTTATACCCCATATATAGAGTTCATATAAGTAAGATTTGTATTAAAAGTGATATTATATTGTATTAAATATCTAAATAGTGTTGGGTTTATTTTTTGTAAAGTAAAGAATCAATTTTCAATATATACCTAACAATAATTGATTTAGTACTTAATAAAACCTCAACTCAGTACTAGGTTTTATCTTAATAAAACTACTGCGAGTGTATATTGTTATTATTAATTTCTTTTTTAAAATTGTTATATGAAAATTCCCAAAAATATAAATTAAAAAATTTAAATTGCAATAAATTCAAATTAAAAAATCTCCTTTCTTGCCATCTCTAAAATTAGGGCGCGTGAAATGAAAATATGAAATTATGAATGAGGCAGGTCGGTGGGTGAATCTCAAAATTAACTTATTATTATTATTATTTTCTATAAATTCTCTACGGCCTGAGCTACTGAGTATTGACGAAATCATTTAAATAGGCAGATGAGATCTTTAATATTTGTTACATAAAAGTAGATGAATAAGGTATTAATATTGCAAATCGGCTGTTATAATTTGGTCACCTTGTTGGATGCAGCTAAGTCTATCAATAACCATAGGGAACTAGACCCACATATTTGCTCCTATTTAATGCATGCACCCTTTTTTTTTATTTATCTATTAGGGAGGAAAAAAAATTAATCACAACCACACACATATATTTTACATATCATAAAGTAAAGTATTGGTACAAGTACATGATTATTTTTATTTAAAAAGATGTAAATAATTACTTGTGATATTGTTTTTATTTTTAGATTAAAAATTGAACTAACCAATATATACTATGGGTCCTCTCGCAATCTTAACTTCTCCCAAGTTCAATTCATTTGTGTGATAGCAAATATATCTACCAATCTCAAAATACATTAGAAATACACTCGTATATATAAAAAAAATTAAATAAAATATCATTCTGATGTTCACATTCATATAAAATGGTTTAATTGTTATGTTTGATAAATTTGGGGGGTTTCAAAAAGCATATGCAAAATATTGTCTCCTAGTTGTCAAGATAATAAGGCTGCTTGGTTCCAAAGAAAATTTATATCATGTTGATACAAATATATGAGGGCGATAACTAAACGGGTTTTTGCATTTTCACTGAGACATTACAAAATATCTTAAATTTGTGAATACCATCATTCAATCATAGAACATCAATTAGGGTTCTAAATTTAAAATTGCAAATTGCAAATATTTTATGCATATGTCAACTTGTAAGATTGAACTCCACATATATGACGGAAACAATTTTACTTAAGTCTTTTTTTTTCCTTTTTTTTTAATCATCACAATTCGCATACATATTACAGTACAAAATCTGTAAGAGTTTAAATTGATGCATTATAATGGAGTTCATAAATTGAAAAGACATTTTGAATTAATAACACAATGACTTCGTTTTAATTGTACTCTTATTCAATTCCCATTCATTTGACCAGCCAAACGAACAATCTATTGAGTCATTAATTCGCCTCTCTATCATCATAAGTTCATAACTTTCAATATTTTTATTATTTTAATCTTAAATGAGATCTTTGACCAATACATACAGCAGTTTAATTTAATATTAGACAATAAGTTAAAAAAATTGAACCAAAATGAAACAGCAATTTAATTTAATGGAGATGAAATAACAACTGAATGCCTAAAAAGTAAAAATATTACAATTAAAGACACAGTTGAAATTTTTTTTAACACACATCCTGTATATTCCGTGTAGAATCAGTTAATAAACCAATATTCGATTGTTATGCCCCTGAAATTAGTTTATATAAAAGAGTGTTTGTTAAAATTTTCTTCTATAATATTATTACTTAATTCTTAGTTAAATATGATACAATCCTTTCATGAAAAAAAACATTAATATAGAATTCTTTATATTTTAAACGTAATTATTTTATCTTGCAGGGTAATAGGGTTGATTCAGTCTCTCCGAATGGTTCCATGAGGCATAAAGATCAAATTCTCTCATACTAGTTTTGGCTAAAATAATATTTAGCTATTGTTTGTGGGAAAATCCAATTGTGCGAATGGGCTTGGGCATTCATACGAAAAATAAATTGAAAAGGTGCTGTTATTTGTATTTGTGTCAGAATATAGGGGTTCAAATGTTAGTAACCAGAACGGTAAATTTTCTGGATAAAGGATGTGTCATCATGTCAGAAAATTACAGGAAAAAGAACAGAAAAAAATAAAAAAAAAACTAAACAAGGGAGAGGGAAAGCTGAGAAAATGAAATGACTGATAATCAGTCAGCTTCAAAGCAGATTAATCAAACGAAAAAAACTCTACAAATTCTTGCATTATGCTTGTGTTTTACTTCCAGTACAAAATGCAATGTAATGTGTTGTAAGGCATCTAAAACTCATCACCTACCGCTGATAACTCCATCTCTTCTTCTTCCGTTCTTTCTTTCTCTCTTATCATCCCCCCCATCACTCAATAAACTCCCAGCACCTACAACGCCACCACCACCAACAACAACAAAAAGGAAAAACGTATTTTCAATACTTCCATTTGTCCATTTACTCTTTGGTACAAACCCAACACAGTCACGAGCCTTTTTGTTGTGGCCTTTGGTGCAAGAAAGCTCTTTCACAGCTTAGATTTAAGACTCACATTTGCCTTTTCACTCACAACCCAGATAAGAAAATCAAGTCTTTTTGGCTGCACACTTTAAATTTTCTATCTTTATCAACCGGCTTTGGTTTCGGTTTCTGTTTCTTTTTCTTGCTCTTCAAATGGATAGTTTTTTTGGAATGAGATCTGGGTGGCTGTGTTGAAAGAGTTACGAAGATCTGAACTTTGAAGGTAAGCGTCTGAACAATTTGCTTTATTTTTTTTGGTGGTTGTTCTTTAATCCCTTTTTGAGTTGATGTATATGTAGTTCCAGTTCGTTGCATGATCTGTTTGTTTAGAAATTGGTTTGTTTATGCTACTGACTTTTGTTAGCTCTATGTGGAAAATTTATGAATACTTTAAGTCTAGGGAATTTTGACTTATAATATTATTGGCATCAACCTTAAAGTCAGATGGTGCATTGATGAAGTAGCATTTTTTTTTTTTTTTTGTCAATTATGTAGGTTGTGGACATTTGAAAATAAAAAAGTATGGCCAACGATCTTAATGCCGAATTATCCAAGAAAGCTATCTTTGGTATTAAGGTCTGGGAAGTAATTGGAATTTCTGTTGCATTATTCATCATTATTATTCTCTCTATATTATCCTTTTGCTTAACATCAAGGAAAAAATCAAAAAGGTCCAGAAACAACCTGCCGTTCAATCAAATCCCCACTGTTTCTAAGGAAATTAAGGAAGTTAGGGTGGAGCAAGTGTCAATGAATGAGTTTGTTCCGCGTGATGGTGTTCTTCTTACTATTCATGACAAATCCAGTGACAAAGAGTCAGATAAGGTGATGGTTCATTTGGGTATGGGAAAATTGAAGAATGGAGAAAATAGCAGTCAGTCAGGTTCATTTCATCATGCAGATAGAGATGGAGGGTCTATATCAGGGGAAGATTCAGGCAGCGCAACTCTGCACAAGCCGTCGTCTTCATATCCCATTACTGCTCCTTCTCCTCTCATTGGTCTGCCTGAGTTTTCTCAATTGGGATGGGGCCACTGGTTTACATTAAGGGATCTTGAACTTGCTACCAACCGATTTTCAAAGGAAAATGTCCTTGGTGAGGGTGGATATGGAGTTGTTTATAGGGGAAATTTGATCAATGGGTCTCCAGTGGCAGTTAAGAAGATCCTGAATAACGTGTGAGTTCATGACTGTACCATTCAATTGCATGAATTTATTAATTAGTTTGTTCTTTTTATTAATTTGAACGTCTTGAATTCATCCCGTTAGGGGCCAGGCAGAGAAAGAATTCAGGGTGGAAGTTGAAGCCATTGGCCATGTCCGCCACAAGAATTTGGTTCGTCTTCTAGGGTATTGTATTGAAGGAATACACAGGTACCATATTCTTCTACTTCTGTTTTCTTAGCCCCTTGGATTGCTTGCTTTCAGTGATGTATTTGTACTAGAAATTGGCTGAGCTCTTTCTAGGAAAAACCAAAAAGATAGTCGTTTTCATCATTTAGATATTTTACTGCTTTGCAAATTGCAAACCATATCTTCTCATTTTTTATGACTATAACAACAGGATGTTAGTGTATGAGTATGTCAACAATGGAAATCTAGAACAATGGCTTCATGGAGCTATGCGTCAGCATGGATATCTTACTTGGGAGGCCCGTATGAAGGTTCTTCTTGGCACAGCTAAGGCGTAAGTCAATTAATTCCTTTTTTCAGTTCTCCAGTTCTTGGCTTGACGTGATATACTTGATGCAGTCTTGCCTATCTGCACGAGGCTATTGAGCCTAAAGTGGTTCACCGGGACATTAAATCTAGCAATATATTGATTGATGATGACTTCAATGCAAAAGTTTCTGATTTTGGCTTGGCTAAGTTGCTGGGTGCTGGGAAAAGTCACGTCACAACTCGAGTTATGGGGACATTTGGGTAAGTATGTTTCCAAATTTGGGACGGAACCTGCATTGATATTCTCTGCCTTATAACTTTATTTTTTCTTCTCAAACTTTGACAGATACGTGGCTCCGGAGTATGCAAATACTGGTCTATTGAATGAGAAAAGTGATGTTTATAGCTTTGGGGTTCTGCTTTTAGAAGCAATAACTGGTAGAGACCCTGTGGACCACGGTCGTCCTTCTCATGAGGTATGCACGAATCATTCTGCAAATCTATTTTTCAAAATACAGTTATTCAACCATAATCAATTAGTGCAACCTGAGTTGTTATGTTAATTATTTTATTCTCCTCAAGTGTTGGTTGATATATTTTTGATTTGGGCAGCATCTATTGTGGCTGTAACTTGCATTTACAATGTAGATAAACTTGACACTTAGAAAGTGCTTTGGATTTCTTCTAATATACTTGGTTTCTTGATCTATGGTAATTCTATCTGATGTGATCTACCTGATAATATTGAAAGAGTTTGAAAATTTTATCCTTTGGACTGTATGATAGTTAATTAAACCAAATAGATTTCTAACTAACAAGAAGGATTGCTGTATCTGTTATGCACGAAATTTAATTATAATATAGACCCTGATATTTTTTAAGCTACTTGTACTGTCGTATATCATCCCCTATCATATCCCCTTCATAGTTTCTTGCTTCTATCAGTTGCTACATGGAGATATATTTCAATCACGCATGAGGTTTGCCATCTTCAATTTGACTCACTACCCTGTTGCCTAGCCCACTTATCTAGGGCCTTCCCCTTTGTAGGTGCGTTGTGTATGTGTGTAGTACAGGACTGATTTTATGTGGCGACTGTGTCTTCCTATCTCTATGTGTGTTCTCCTAATTGCTGAAATCTGGACAAAATAGAGTTATTTTGAAATAAAAGTAAAGTCAGTCAATCTTTTCTACTGTAGCAATCTTCCCACTTTTTATCTGAGCTTCAACTTGTCTTCATTATAAAGGGAAGATTTGTTCAATTGATTGGCCATGCATCTTCTGCCTTGTCTGCTGCTGATAAGATAAATTTTTACAAACCAGATATAATTGAAAATGTGCACCAAAGGAAAAACAAACTAAAGAATCTGTATTTCAATGAGTTGGGTCTCCTACAGCTACACATTGTTCTCTTGTGAGTAATTAACTAAGAACTGATAAATTTCAGATTGTTTCAAGCTGTACCCTTCGAATGATTTTCCCTCTACTTCAAATGACTTTGATTGCTGGACATCATTTATTTCTCTGTGTCCATTTTCCTAGTTAAAACCATTAATTATTGAACAGCAATTGAAGGTTAAGGGAAATATTGTTTTTTATTCATATATCTTCCCTATTAGCTTTCATTGTTAAGCTACACATTGTTCTCTTGTGAGTAATTAACTAAGAACTGATAAATTTCAGATTGTTTCAAGCTGTACCCTTCGAATGATTTTCCCTCTACTTCAAATGATTTTGATTGCTGGACATCATTTATTTCTGTGTCCATTTTCCTAGTTAAAACCATTAATTATTGAACAGCAATTGAAGGTTAAGGGAAATATTGTTTTTTATTCATATATCTTCCCTATTAGCTTTCATACTGTGTTTATGATTTGTATATATGCTTTTTATTATTGCTTTTTATTATTGCTTCCATTAGTGAATATACTTGTGTGATTTCATGTCATGAATAAGAAAATTAATATCTCCACTTTATTGAGATAAGTAGGACCTTTTTCCTTCTTCGTGAAAGTTTCAAAATCAGTACATGGGTCCATGATGTTCCCATTCCTATTGAGGTTTCTTTTTGCTTTATAAAATTGCATTCTTGAGAAGCAAATGTCTATTATCAGTTAAATGAAAACCGCTTCATTGCATCACTATGCCGTGAGCTTGAACATAATATATCTTGGTATCAGAAGTATTGATGTATTTGGTAGTTTGAACGTCTGTTACTTTTTAACTTTCTTGCATCTACCTGGAATCTATTGCTCTTTGATGAACATTTTCCAGAAGGTATTTAACATGAAATCATCTTTAGGTAAATTTGGTTGATTGGCTGAAGATGATGGTTGGAAGCAGGAGGTCAGAGGAAGTGGTGGACCCAAATATTGAAGTAAGACCATCGACCAGAGCTCTAAAGCGTGCCCTGTTAACAGCATTGCGGTGCGTTGATCCAGATTCAGAAAAAAGACCCAAAATGAGCCAAGTTGTGCGCATGCTTGAGTCTGAGGAGTATCCTATAGTAAGAGAGGTTAGTTCAATTTTTCTTGCTCAAATTTACTTAAGCTGATTAGAACTGTATCATTGAACTCTTTTATTTCATTTTATTTTCCCCTTTTTCACTCTTCAGTAATTTTATTAAGCGTAATATCATTTTATTCTCTTCATCTTAATCACCACTTTCCGCGAAACAATATCTTGAAATATTGTAAAGCTCTGTGAAGCTCATTGCATGCTTTGCTTGTATTCAGCTGTGTCCAATTGAGCCTTTGCCGAGGATTTTGTTTAGCTGAATTTGAATGAAACTCGTCTATTTTCAGGATCGAAGACACCGAAGAACTCAGGGAGGCACCAGTATGGAGCTTGAATCCCAGAGAGACAATTCTGACACGGACAGGAGTGATTATCCAGGTTCAAGGTCGGAGAGCAAGCGGGCATAAGGGGAGCAAACAATTCATTTTTCAGATTTGGAGGGATTTATAATTCGTCATGGAGGATGAAAGGGGGGGGGGGGTTAATTCTTACGAATTTTTTTCTACTCTTATAAATTCTTGAGTTTGCTTTTCATATATTAGTTGTCCATATCTAGGGAATGGGGGGGCCTGGAGAGGGATAATATGATCTTTATTCTTTTCTTTTTTTCGCCTTTTTTTTTTTTTAAATTTCCTTAAATTGTAGATGGAGAGCCTGATTTGTTTGTGTATGAAAGTAATGGTGTTTTGTGAAAGAACCCATAAGATTTGGGGTGTGTACAGAATTTAAGTAGCTTAACTCTTCAAGATTGTTTGAGGAGAAAACAAAACAAAACAAAACAAAAGAGCCATAATGCTTTGAATGGTGAATGCATGCATTGAGAAGACAGTTGGCAGGAGAATTGAGAAGCCAACGTTGACGTTGTGGGACCAAATTTATAAATTAATGGTCACTTACGCTTTAATGTTTCCAGCTAGCATTTAGCTGTCAGGCACCATAATGGTTTGCATAGCTGTAAAGCTCAACACTAGAAGGTAACCAAAAAACACGACGACATGAAACAAGGTAAGTCGGGAAGAAAACTCATTTGAATAACGAGTACAATTAGTGGCTAAGAGAGGCCTCATCTAATGTTTGAAGAGAAAATCACTTATGTTCACAACCGACCAGTCCTTTTTGAGTGCATTCTAAAATTAATTATATGGTAGGATTATTTCTACTCTAAATTTAGTTTCAACATTCTTATTTTAATAAATTATTTGTGGGATATAATTCTGTGATTAATTATTATTATTATTGATCCATTCATTAGAGAAAAGCTAGTTAGAAACTCTTTTGTTGATTAGGCCCATCTCAGATCCAAAATTCCGTAATATGCCAACAAAATTTTAGTTGTAAAAGGGGTTTCAAAAGATAACAATGGGGCATATAAACAGTGACTATCAACTTCTTTTAACACAACCTTTTTCTTTAACATAAATGTAAATTTCTTTCCACTAAAGAGGAAATATTACGATATCGAGTCATGTCAGACTTTTAATCAATTTAAAATCAGTCTACATTAGAAAAACTGGCGAGTGGATATAAAAATGAACTGAACCCAGTTAATATTTTTCAAGTTCTTGCCATTTTATTGCCAACGGAAAACCTTCAAATGCTAAATTTGCAGCCAACTCAACTTCACCATCTAGAATTTCATTACCTACAACAAATCAAAAAGACTACAGTGCCTCTTCCAATAAACTAGCAAAGTTTCTAATTAAATATACAAAAAATAAGGTATTTAATTAAATACTTAAATATTTTGTGGATATGTCATTTTATATGATGTATTGTAGAAAACATCCCTAAAGAAAAATATAAAACACACACAAATAATATCCAACGCACTCTTTACTTCTTATATTTTTTTACTTCACAAGATAAAAAATTATCCCGTATTCTTACAATCACTCATTAACAACTAATGTTCTGAAATTTTAATTTGCTACTAAGTGTATTATTCATCCAATAAATAAAGTACTTTAAACTTTATATATATTTATTTTATGTTATTTATTTATTTTCTTAACATTGTATTATTTTTAGAATTTTCGTTCGTTTTGTGATAAACAGCAAAACAACTCACATTTAGATTACATTTGCATCATATCATTGCTACGTGATGGATTTTCTAACTAAATTTATTGAAATCTTAATTTCTCAATTTTTTTTTTTTGCACTTGTATTACATGATTGTACTCAAAATTATAAAATCCATTACATTTATTGAAACCCTAATTTCTCAAAATTTTTTTTAATAGTCATATTACACGGCTGTAGTCGTGCAGGTGTTCAAAATATTTCAATTGTTATGACACTCTAACATTTTATTAGTGTAAAAAATATAATCTTTTTGACTAAATATATCCTTTGGCTATTACTACACTACAATTGTGTATTTTAATAAACTACACAACTATTGTCATGTATATAAAACTTACAAACTACAATCGTGCATATATGTAAAATATTCCAACTGTCATGAAACCTTAGCATTGTCTTAGTGAAAAATAAAATCTTTTGGAGAAGAAATATGTTCTTTGGCTATTTACTGAGCTGTAGTTATGTATTTTTGCAAGTAACATAACTTTTATTATGTATGTATAAATTTACACACCAGCAATTGTACAAGTGTGAAAACTATAGTAGTTGTTATGGCATCTGGCATTTTGTTAGTGTAATGAATATACATATATTTTTTTATTAAATATATCTTTTGGCTGTTTATTGGACTACAGTTGTTTATTTTAGCAAGTTATAAAACTATTGTTATGTAATGAGCAATTACAGTTATGTAATTACACAGATGATTCCACACTTTATTATATGCATTATTTGATTATTTTCATATTTGTTGTAGAATTATGTGTTGTATTATTACAAGAAATGACCTTATACATGTACCTATTATATTTTGTGGTGAATGAATTGAGCAAAACAACCATTATAGATTTAATGTCATAGATGCAAGAAAGATCATGGTGTCTTATTCTGCAACGTATGCACAATCAATAGAAAGAGTATCTTGTGTTATTTCCATTGATATTTTTGAATTTGACATTGAAATGAAGTTCAAGCTTTTCCATCCAATATTACTCGTTTAAATTATGAATAATGATGGTGCAAATTATTTTCTAGACGAAACGATTAGCATTATCATTGTAGTGACTATTTTAGATGATTTTTGTATTATGCCCACATACTTGATTACAGTCATGTATTTGTAAAGTTACTCGACTATTGTCTTGAATGTCTAATTATGCTTTATTACGGCCATTAATTAAGAGATGAATAACTAATATTTCACTAATAGATAATGTGTGTTTTTTTTAAAAATACTCGTGTATATATGAAATCTCAGATTGTAGTTATGTATCGTACAAACCCAATTATAGTTGTGTATTTACAAAAATATTTAACTGTATTTGTGTAGTTGGGCTGAACATTCCTTAAATGTATATGTCATCATGTTATATTACACACATTGTACAAAATTATCTTGTTATCTTTGAATAGTACACTTAACAAAAAATAATTTGATACTATATAGTTAGAAATACTTAACTTTAATTCTATATCAATAAAAATATTTCAATGTATTTACGTATTTATAAAGATAGCTGATTATATTTTTGTGTTTAGGTTGGCGATTTCTTGAATGTATATGACCATTTTGTTATATCACATGCAGTGTTCAAAACTATCTTATTATCTTTGAACAATAAACTTAACAATAAATAATTTAACATTATGTAGTTAGAAATATCTGACTGTAGTTGTGTATTTATAAAAGTACTTGACTATATTTGTTTAATTAGACTAAGCGTTCCTTAATATGACCATTCTATTATGAGGGTAATTAGGTAATTGCAATGAGGTGTATTTAGATAAATACCCAAAATGTGGGGTATGGTATGGACAAATTCTTAAAAACTAGCACTACTTAGAGCTATAATTTGTTAGGACAATGAATTAACTTTTGATGAAAATCATCACCTAAAGTCAGGAATATTCATATTATACTATCAAGAATAATAATAGAATATATGTAAGCATACTGTTGAGTGTTAGAAAGTGTATATTTATAAAGGAGAAAATCGTCATTTTACACTTTAAGTCTCACTAACATTGCTACTTTTATTTATTTAAGTATTTTGTTATTTAATTATATGTGTTTTATTATAATTATATATTTTATGTATTTTAGGGGCATCATAATTATTTCACAATGAACGAGTGATCAGACAGCAAAACGGATGTCATATTTGGACTCAAGACGGTCAAAAACCTTAAGAAGAGCATTAAAGGAAAAAGTCACTATTCACGACACTGTTCGTATATACAGACCAATGATGTGGCAACTACCTATGACGTGGTAGTATTTGATTGGATGAATTATGTGGTATTGAATGCTTACGTGGCATTGACCGATGACGCGGCATTGACTGATGATGTGTCACAATGTTATAGGGCTAGATTTCTTATGAACTGTGGATCGATGACGTGGCAGCATCTCAGTAGAGTAAAAATTATATGTACAGTACATGCGCATACATGGGATTATTTACTATTCAGGCGGCGTTATTGTGCAAATGTTGACTGTTGACTGTTGACTGATGACGTGGCGCGATCCTGAGCATCCAAACTGTTTTTAATTCGATAGTCACGATTCACTCGATGTATCTATAAAAAGGGGGCTTTCCCCCCCTAATTTGACGCCCCTGAATTTATTTTTAAGCTTAGATTTCTGAAATTCCTTCTCCTTCTTGTAGTTTCTTTATATTTTAATAAAATTTTCTTTTTTATCCTTAGTTAAAATATGAGTAGCTAATTTCTTTTTTAGTTTGAGTTGAAGGTGAAGTCTCAACATGTTCCATGGGCTTAATTTGGTAAATTTACTTTCTCTTCCCCTCTAATATTTGTGGTTGTTTTGACTTTTTATCGACAAATAATAATAGTCTTGTCTAGATACAGCTCTGGTTAAACTGACACCCTAGTACAAGGTTATTATTATTTGACACGATAAGCCCTTGGCACCATACTTATTGAAGAGTAGTTCATGAGGTGTGGAATCCCCCTTTATGATTTAATTGGTATTAATATGGAATATTTAGCCTATGGAGCATGTTGATGCAGATTCGGATACACAAGTGCTTTATTATAACAGTTACATTTTTTATTATTCCCGCCATTTTAATTCACAATTTAGGATAAAATTACCATAATTTAATTGTTTCCATTAAAAGAGAATTAATTCGGCATATAATTAAAATCAACCTCCTCGTGGGATCGACACTCGTCACTATTAATCTATTCTACAATAGATTCGTGCGCTTGCGAGTTCAATAAAATTTGCACAACACATACCTGAATCCAAAATGTGTGATTGCTTTCTAAAACTGTGTAGTTTACTTTAAAATCAATACTTTCTCCTAGTGAATCCTTTAGGCTTCTCTCAACACTCTCTCTAGTCCTAGGCTGTCAGTAGAAAATAGAATGATGTGTGTATCTTAGAGACTATAAACACTTATATAGATAATTTTTCTATTATCTTAGAGTATTCATATTTCAGCTTATTATAGAAATAGAAATTACCTTTGTATTTCTACACATTAAAGGCCTAAAACTCTATTAGATATATTAAACTAAAGCCCCAGTTACCAAACACCTTAATTAATAACTTTTAATTGAGTTTAATTTATATAACAATTTGCAATATAAAATTATTTATATATTAGTTCAATATTAGATTAAAAATTTAGTACTATTAGATTAAAGATTCAACAATCTCTCACTTTGGCTTTATGTGTAGCCTTATAATCATGCTTGGCAAAAAAATAATGATAGGAGCTCAATTTTACTGTCATTACTGAAATTTATTTACAACTAATTCGGTTAATCAATTATACTAACATAGAATAAAAGTAGCCTTTGTTGTAACTATGTAACTAGATTTATGAATGGTCTATGCTAATATAATTGAATAACATGTATCATGATATAGATGTGCAATATAAAAATTTCGTGCAATATGATTTTAACATGTTTAATTTCAATTAGTCCACCTTAAATTTTAGTGCAATTAAACCATACTAAAATAAAAGTGTCAATCAAACAAAATTTTATTTTTTCAAAAAATAACCTTAAATATCCATAAATTGAAAGAAATGAAAATTATCTATAACAAAGAGCATCTAAAAATTACAAAGTCCTGCCAAAATTAAATATCTTTTAATAATATAATACCTATATGATTAGTGTGCTCATAAAGCATTTGCAATCCCTTAACTGGATCTATAATTATAGAGTTTATATTGATATACTCTACAATAACTGTTCATTCTAAGCTATTTCTTTAGTAGCTAGAAACTTAATGTCTATTTGCTTCAACTTTATCGAGCTATTGTTGTTATTACAACAAAAAACTTAAGTGGTCTATGAATAACATTTACTATATGAAGCCCCATGATAAAATTCCGCAATCATATTTTTGTGATTAAACATCTCATAATATACCATAAACTTTATTACCATCATAAAAGAGGTTAGAATTCCCTAGGCTAACAGATAGATGTAGCCTAACATGGACTTCATACTATTTTCACAAATTGAAGTCAGTATGACTAATGATCTTAACCTGATTTAACCTTTGATATGTTAGTATGTAGTCTTTTATTTTGTGTAAGTACGAGAAGACCTGTTTGATTGCTTTCCAATGGTCTATTCTTGGATTGCTTAAATATTTGCCTAATATCCTTATAATATACGTAATATCTAGTCACGTATAAACTTAGACATATATTAAACTTTCTACTATTAATGCATAATGAATCTTTTACATTTTTTTTCTCCTTAAATAATTCAAAGGGCATTGATGAAGACTAAATTTGTCTCATTTAGCCATAAAGATGTCACCTGGTTTGTAATCTTTTGTGCTATACCTCTTGAGAATCTTTTTGATATAAATTTTCTAATGATAATCCAAGAATATCTAGGGAATTGATCCCATCATATTTATATGCCTAAAACAAAAAAGGTGTAACTAAGATATTTCATCTCAAAATGTTTAGCTAGAAATCTTTTAATGGCATGTAATAATCTTATATCATTGTTGGCAATAAAAATGCCATCAAATTATAAAATCAAAAAAATATACTTGCTCGTACAAAACTTATGATATATGCAATCATCGATTAAATTTATCTCAAAATTGAATGAGATAATGACTTGATGAAACTTGAAATACTATTATCGAAATACTTGTTTAAACTTATAGATTGATCTGTTAAGTTCACAAACTATATTCTTCATGTCTCTTGACAAAATTTTTTTGGCCGCACTGTATGCAGATCATCTAATCATTGTTATTATTAAGAAATGCTATCTTCACATCCATATAATACAACTCAAGAATGAAATATACACTAATCTTATTATATGAAGTCTGCAACATATAATTATTTATATATAAATTCAACATTGAATTAAGAGTTTAATAATGATGGATTAAAGATCCAACATAATTAACATTATAAGTAATTTACTTTCATAAAAGTAAATCACTAAGGGTTAAAGTTGAAAAATATATATTTAACTACTGAGTTAAACTATTTTAATAGTTGAATTTATAAAGATATATCATATATACACATATAATTTTTTGCTAGCTAACAACTTCCTCTATTAGGGATCTATAGCATCATTCATCACCAGTTATGGTTTCTTTAATCTTTTAACTATTAATCCAAAACTTGAAATTTCTTGTATATGAAGCTTTGAGACTTTAGATAGATCTATAAGGAAAATAGATATTTCCATAATAAAACAAAAAAAAGACAATAACTGCCGCACGACAAAGAAAGAACAATTGTATATTTAAATTTAAAGGGATGAAAGTATCTAGATTCCGAAGACAAAGAATTACCACGCAATTAAATTTTTTACATAAGAAAGGATAATCAGAAGTTTTTCGCATCGCTTTTGATTAAACTAATGGTACATTTGCTTGTGTGAGTTAGAATTATTGATACTATTTACCTACCAAAATAAAGATGAGAGTCAAAATGGATTTAGTGGGCCCATCTTAATATGAGATTAAGGAATGAAAGCTTGATCTTCTTGAAGGGTTGCGAATCAAGTTTCTATGTTTGGAATTAACTATTTTACACTTAAACTAAAATTTCTAATTCTCATTTTGTCCTTGATTTAAATAATAATAAAAAATGAATGGAAATTAAATCCCACAAAAATCAAACCCAAACTTGAGATTGGTCTAAACAAATTTGAATTAGTAGTAGTGGCATTCAATCACATTGTGTGCAAGCATTTGTCACCATGCGACATTCATTAGCCGTTTATCAATCATTTTGAGCCAACAACAATGATTGCATAACAAACATCATCTGGTAGCAGCAGGTCGTTGGTGTCATCATTGCCATTGTTGATCACTACTGATGATAATGATGATGATGATGATGATGAGGATCTGTTGCTATTGTTGATTGTCGATTATTATTATTACTGTTATTGTTGTTGTTGTTATTATTTTTAGCAATAAAATTTTGACTAATATTTATAATAATTGTAATTATTATAAATAATAATGACAATGATTAATTAAAGATATTTTAAGAACTTGAGCCAATTCAATCTAATTTTAATACAAAGTAAACATATGAATAGCAATATAATTTATTTTAATTTGGGTGTTTAATTCAAATAAATAACTTATTATATTTCTCACTTTAGCTTATTCTAATTCCAATTTATTCTAATTTTAGTCCATTCTGATTATTGATTGATGAACACACCATAAAAAAAAAATGAATTCTTAACTAAGGCAAGAATAAAACTCTTTAACAATAATTTTTTACCATATGTAAGTAAAAAATTTTTGAGAAAAAAATCTTCATAAATGGAAGCAGATTCCTATAGATTCACAAGATAACAATTTTTTCTTTTAAAAAAATTGAGCAAATCAATGCCAAGGCATTAACTATTATGCTATTAGATTCTGAGCTAACTTCTTTATATATTTAATTATGTTCGGCATCTTGTTTGACTATCTTTTTTTTAAAACTCAATTTTTTTAAAAGTAAAATATCTCTTTCTTAATGGCTAATGTTTTTTTAATATGCACTCTACTCTTCTTTATTTGTTTATTTATTCATTTTATTTGGGAGTTTATACTTCCAACATCTCATTATTTTAAAATTATAAAGATTTTTTTCCCATATGCTTAAAATTAAAAAAATTGAGATGAGATTTTATGCTATGGGTTTTTGCCACTCATCTAGGGATATATAAAATAATCTAACTACGTATATAAAAAAAAATTCCTTTTCGCATGGAAATTTTTAGACAAACCAAAATTTAGAGTTAGGTCTTTATTGTTATTGGGAGGTCAGTATTATTGTTTTAAAACTAATAATTTATAAGTTAATTATTACTATTATGTAATATTTGTTTATGGTCTCAACTTGAGTTAAAAGGCTAAATTAATATTTTAATAAAGTACTCAGACAATATTTTTATGAAATCTTCTAATATAATCTTATGTCCTATTCATATTGTAAATTAATAAATTACTAAAATTGAAAATGTAATTGATTATAGCATTTCATTAAATAAAATATGATTTTGTCATTATTTTTAATTAAATTTAAATCTAATGAGACTTCATGGCTAATTTTTTTATTGTGTTTAAAATTTTGGAGCTTTTTTGAATTACAATAAGTTTTAAATTTATTTCTCAGAAGATTTAAATTTATAAAATTGAATAATTTAATTTAATTTAATTTTTTAAAAATTGTTTACAAGATAACCTCTATTAATTTACAGAGATGATAACCTCTATTAATTTACAAAGGTTATACTGTAATGAACAAGGATTTATCCTAAGTGGCATCTCTCAAATACGTTGACCTTTTTCACTTAATTATTTTACTTAGAATTTTCCCACAAATTTTGAGTTATCTCATGCAATTTAAATAATCACCATTGCATTGCATAAAAGAAAGTTTTTAACTCATTATGTTCTAGGAATTCAGCTGTGGCTGATAACCACTCAAGATTTGAACATTTTGTGAGGATGGTCTTTCAGTCAGGTAATCAAGATGAGAATTATTATTTTCTTTAAAAAAAATTAAACTTTAATAATTTTTGCTTTTCGGATTTTTTTTATATATTTAGAGTCATGCGGGTTTGTTAATTTAATTTAATTTTTCCAGAAAATATATGAGGAGATTCAGTTTTTTCTGCACTCTGATAATAAGTTCTCCTTCTTCTTATTATTATTTTAATATCTTTTTTAATTTTTTTTTGTATATTTTACTTTCCTATTGTTCAAAGGAAACAATGAGTCTAAATAATCATGGCTCAGCGCAAGTGCTATTTATGTGACCAAAAGAAACGATAAGAACTTAGAATGCTATGACGTTTTTACATTATGTCCCGCTAGTTGTGAATGGTGGATGCCATTTTATCTAAGGTTTTCTAACTAGGCAATTTGTTATTTTATTATAATAAGCTTAAAATGGTCTTTTCATTAATTTGTTAATCCAACACTTGAGATGTTTATAGCTTGTCCCCTGGACTATGCAGAACTTATGCAAACATTACACGAGGGATGTAAGTAATCGTTTTGACCAACTTCTGGTTTATTATTATTATTATTTAGTTAATTTTGTCAAGTGGGTCTATGGATGTGATTTCACTGTCACTGACAAATGATCTTGGCCGTTAATGTGGTTATTGTCATCTTGAGTGCATTTCGTGCACCCGGTAAAAATTTCAGTGTCATTGTCTTGACTTCCTGTGGACGTGGATTCGATTGTCTTGCCATAATGTAATTGTTGTCATGATTACCGAGAAGTTTGTGATACAGAAGCTTACGTGAATTTCATCTTAATGAACAGGACGCAACATTATTATATGTTTTCAGGAACTACTCCATTTCTTAATTGTTGCATGTACACTGGAGTTGAGCAGGTTTATAGGAGCAATTTTAGCTGTTATATATGATTTTGGCATGTGATCCTACTTGTTTAAGTTTTTATCTCTGTTTCTGGGACCAATGAAACAGAATTATTTATTGCATATTATCATTGACTCTGAGCTCATAGAGATGGGCAAGAGTGGTCCTATTGCTTCACTGAATAGCAGATTTGAGTCCAAAATATTGGCGTACATCACGAATTGCTGATCTGTACTCAGACAGATTGTCAATGTTTTAATACGTTGTCTGAAGCATCGTGTACATTCATGTGAATTAAGCTTATGCATGCTTCTGGGTTGTTCATATGATTAATATCCAGTGTTATGATTATTTTATTGCTGTTAATTTCTTTCTTTGAACTTGAGGATTGTCCCTGAAATCTTGTGCCCCTGAGTTTTTGATATCTTGATCCATTTCAACAAACAAGAGATTCTGCAGCTATATGGGTTGGCGTGCAGGAACGTAAAAGGTTGCATATCTGACCTGGAAATGGAGGTCTTATGTATTTGAAATAATTCTAGATATTGTTGGGAATAAACAAAGGCCTTAATTAAATTGACATATGTTAAATATGAATATTGACCTTGGTTTATTTTATTGGGGGTAGGCATCGAACGAATAGCGAAGTCACGACCTGCATTGCATCTTGAAATTAGGCTGCAGAATTTTTATTTTAATCTAATGAATGAAACTGATTAACAACCGTTACATCTCTCTTTCTCTGTTCAACATACTCTCACATTATATGTTCAAATTTGTGTGCAAGTCTCTAGATTCTCTTTGTCACTTGTAGCACCATACTTCTTACATTTTCAACTGCGTTGTCAACTTCCCTATGTTTTGATGTGAGAATGAGACGTTACCTTACTTCCATCTCATAATGTATTTTAGGCAAGAGCCTACCTATGTGTGTATGTATAAAAATCTCGCCCAATCTTTTAGTTTTTAAAGTTTGAAGCACGCTAAACTGTTAAGGATGGCTCAGATGATTGGCACTGATGAGATAGAGTCTGTTAGAATTGAGTTGGCAGAGATAGGAAGAAGCCTGAGATCGTCATTCCGGATTCCGACCTCCAGTTACAGAAGCAGCTCAGCACTAAGCTCAAGGAAAGAGGATATTGATGTTGAACATTCTCCGCTGTGGGCTGAAATCGAGAGATTACCTACTCATGACCGGCTGAAAGCATCTTTGTTTGATGTAAACGGTCATGGAAACCTGGTTGATCATCAGGGAAAACAGGTGATTGATGTTACCAAGCTTGGAGCACTCGAACGGCATGTATTCATTGAGAAGCTTATCAAACACATTGAGCATGACAACCTTCAGTTGTTGCGGAAAATCAGAAAAAGAATGGACGTGTAAGCCTAATATAACTAATTAAACATATGAATCTTTCTGCAAGAGTATGCAAAATTATGCAGAGACATAGATCCAGGAACACTGACAACTTGTTTTTCATAGTTGTAGACATTTAATTCTGAATTCTGTACATATTTACTCTCTATATATACAATGATGAAGAATCATCTAACATCATTGAATCACATCATAAGTTTTCTCTGCATATAGTTTTGTTTTACTTTCCATTTCTAAGGTGCTTTGGTGCCTAAATTTTTCTTCCTGTTTCTGTCTGCAAAGACATAAATGCATCATTTTGTTGGATAACCTGAATTCAATTCTGTAGAGTTGGCATAAAGTTGCCCACTATAGAGGTGAGATACAAGAATTTGTGCGTGGAAGCCAAGTGTGAGGTTGTTCATGGAAAGCCACTCCCGACCCTTTGGAATTCTTTTAAAGCCATGATTTCTGTAAGTATCTTCATCTTCGGAAAGTACTTACCAAAATTTTCGTCTTTATTTACGGGTTGAATATGTTAGCCAAATTCCTATATGGATAACATCAGATAATATCAAATATTTGCTATGTAAATCAGACTCAGAATACTGAGTCCATATCTCATTACCGATGCCTAAAGGCCTTTTTTTCCTGTAGCTTACTAGTCTTAGAAATGATTTGATTCTAGTTTGATACTAGTTGATCCTTGCTTTACAGGTCTTACCAAAGCTTTCAGGTTACAAGTCTCTTGAAGCAAAGATAAACATTCTTAATCATGTCAGTGGCATCTTGAAACCTGGAAGGTACAGTGCACGAGAGAATATATATCATTCAGCTCAACTCAATTCATTAACCGAAAAGCTTTTTAGGGTCAACCTTGCTGATCTTTTTACCACTCTACGTTCTCCTGGATATTTTTTGCTAAGCTATGGCTCTTGATATCTTTTTAAGTCTGTTTTCTCTTGTGCTTTGGTGTTTGCATGCATTTACTTGCGCGTAAGTTATATCCTAATTATGGAAGCTACATCTTCTTTGATGGCTGTGCATTATTTAGCAGAATTGCTAATTAATTACTCCTCAAATCTTCCTTCTAAAGCCTTGCAGTAATTGTGGATTTTGCCCAGCTAGTCATTTGTAATGCCTATCAATCTTTGTTGTGACTTTGTTCAAGTTGATATATACATTAGTGAATTTCAGGGAAAATTTCAAGGCTGTTGGCAATATGATAAGAAACATGTACTTAATCAAGTAAGCTTGAATTTATTGTAGGATGACTCTTCTACTTGGCTCTCCTGGATGTGGAAAGAGCTCCCTTTTAAAGGCTCTCTCGGGAAATCTTGATCCATCTCTTAAGGTTGCAAACTTTCTCCTGGCTTCCTCATGCTTATTTACCTATGATAATATATTGAAGATGAAATGCAAACCAGCTTGAATTTGCAACTTAAAATTTGGATCCCTACAAAATTATGATATAGAACAAAAGCTCAAGACAACAGTAGGACAGATTTTGATTGTAATTAGGCAGTTCAATGGCAATCTGTCTTATGTCTGGCTTTGAAGAGAAATATTGATTTGCATGACCCAATTGATCCGGTAATATCTTTTTCTTTTCTCCAAAAGGTCACTGGGGAAATTTCTTACAATGGATACAAGCTGGAAGAGTTTGTCCCGCAGAAAACTTCAGCTTATATCAGCCAAAATGACCTTCACATAGCTGAAATGACTGTGAGGGAAACTGTTGACTTTTCTGCCCGTTGTCAGGGTGTTGGAAGCCGAGAAGGTATTTGTATCTTGGGCTTATTTCACTGATACTGCACTTATGGCCACCTTACCAATGCTAAAAAATAAATGATAATTAAATTAATATGTATGTTCTGCCTATGCAGAGACTATGATGGAGGTCAGTAGAAGGGAGAAGGAGGCAGGAATTGTTCCCGATCCAGATATAGACACGTACATGAAGGTCTTTTGTATCCTGGTGTACTTTTTGTCCATTTTTTGAATCCAATTGATAGAGCCAAATTATAGGAATTATATCTGACGTTGAATGAATCGGTGATAAAGATCTCTTTCTGTGCTGTATAGTCGTGTGTGCTATTTGATGTTGATGTAGATCGCTGTATTAATGACAATCTTTGTTATAACAGGCAATTTCTGTCAAAGGAGTAAAAAGAACCCTTCAAACAGATTACATATTGAAAGTAATTCTCTCTTTCCGGCTCTGAACTATAGTTCTCTAAGTCGATCTGTATCTATGCAAATGCTTTATCGGTTCATATGTCCATTGTCTCCACGACTTTTCAGATCCTTGGACTTGATGTCTGTGCTGACACAATGGTGGGAAATGCCATGAGAAGAGGGATCTCTGGAGGTCAGAAAAAGAGACTTACTACAGGTAATTTTAATTCAGATGTTTATAGGTTCAATAGATTATCATCCACTTGGGATAACATATTGACTGGGAAGAACTATAATGAATATTTTGACAGACTACTAAGGATCAGTTTTTGTTGACTCTGTAGGGGAGATGATTGTTGGACCAACAAAAGCGCTATTTATGGATGAAATAACAAATGGTTTAGATAGTTCCACTGCAAATCAGATCATTGCTTGTATTCAGCAGCTGGTGCATATAACGGATTCTACTGCATTGATTTCACTTCTTCAACCAGCACCAGAAACTTTTGATCTCTTTGATGACATCATTTTAATGGATGAAGGAAAGATTGTGTATCATGGACCCCGGGATCATGTCCTAGCTTTTTTTGAGGATTGTGGCTTTAGGTGTCCTGAAAGGAAAGGGGTTGCTGACTTCCTGCAGGAGGTAAGTGCATTGCAGCTTAAATGTTCTCCTTTTCATGTTGAAATTTTGTTACTTCATAATTTGATATGCTATTTTCAGATTTTGTCCAGAAAAGACCAGGCACAATACTGGCTCCATACTGAACTTCCCTACAATTACTTTTCAGTAGATATGTTCTCTAAGAAATTCAAGGAATCTCCTCTTGCTAGAAAGCTTGATGAGGAACTTGTAGTGCCATATGATAAATCAAAAAGCCACAAAAATGCAATTTCCTTTAGTGTGTATTCTCTTTCTAGATGGGAACTATTCAAAGCTTGCATATCAAGGGAGCTTCTTCTCATGAGGAGAAATTCTTTTGTCTATGTATTCAAAACAACTCAGGTTAGCAATGCTTTTAAGTTTCAGTTTATCTCACATGCTTAAATTAGATTGTTTAAGGAACACGAAATTGAAATATGTGGAGAATATTTTTGAGACAGCTTATTATGCTCGCAACCATGGCAATGACTGTTTTTCTGAGAACGCGAATGGAGATTGATGCTTTTCATGGCAATTACTACATGGGTTCCTTATACTTTTCACTCGTTATTCTTCTTCTTGACGGCATGCCTGAGTTGTCGATGACGATTCAAAGGCTCGCAGTTTTCTATAAACAGCAGGAGTTGTGCTTTTACCCAGCTTGGGCGTATGCAATTCCAGCCACTATTTTGAAAGTTCCTCTTTCTTTAGTTGCAGCTCTCGCTTGGACATGTCTTACTTATTATGTCATTGGATACAGCCCGGAGGTCTGGAGGTGAGTTTCATTTGAGAAGGCAGAAAGCTCTGTTTTTATTGGTGCATTAAATCTTCTCACGAAGAATAATTCCTGTGTTCTGCTTGTTATATGTGATAGAATAGAATGAGTTGTTGAGTTTCGTTTTCACTGATTAGATAGAATAGAATGAGTTGTTGAGTTTCGGTTTCACTAATTATTACATATTGAACTTTTAGGATTTGCTTAATTTCCTTCTGTCCAGAAGGGAACGATGAAAGTGAATAACAAAAAGAAAAGAAAACAAATTACGCATATAGGATTTACCTATATCCACTCTTTGAAAATGATAGCGCAAGCCTGCCCATTTTGTTTTGGGTGATCCCCAAGATTCTGAAATTTGATTTCTGCTCTTTTTAGGTTCTTCCGTCAGTTCATTCTTCTTTTTGCCTTGCACTTTACATCAATATCCATGTTCCGATTCGTGGCATCAGTCTTCCAGACTGAGTTTGCTGCTATGACAGCTGGAAGTGTTGTGATACTGTTTGTGTTTTTATATGGGGGCTTCATTATCACACGACGTAAGGCAATTTATACCTTCTCCAATTTGATTTTCGAATCATCAGCCAAAAAATTGTTAAACTTATGGTGACTGTTGGTTGCAGCCTCGATGCCAGTGTGGTTGAAGTGGGGTTTTTGGATATCACCTGTTACATACGGGGAGATAGGTCTCTCTGTAAATGAATTTCTTGCTCCTCGGTGGCAAAAGGTGCGTCTTAGAGCATAATTTTGTGGTTCATCTAATTAGTACTGCAACTTTGTCGAGAATGAAGTAATTGGTTCCTGAAACTATTTTGCTGTGTACTTCTTATTATGTTGTAGATGCTGCCCACAAACACTACAATAGGGCAACAAATACTTGAAAGCCGTGGACTAAACTTTGATGAATTTTTTTTCTGGATATCACTTGGTGCATTGTTTGGCATTGCTTTACTTCTTAACATTGGCTTTACGTTGGCCTTAACTTTCTTAAAGTGTAAGTTCATCTTTGTAGTAATCCTGTCTCAACTTAAGATAAATCACGTTTCTGTACCTAATTTGATACAAATACAGCTTCTGGGTCATCTCGTGTTATGATTTCGCATGAAAAGTTATCCAAGATGCAACAAAGTGAAGATTCCAGTTATGGCGAACCTGTGAAACAGAATTCTGGGAGTACTCCTATGACTAATAAAGAATCTTATAAAGGTTAACCCCATTTCTACTTTGTACTTTTATTTTTCATTTTAATGTTTACATGCTTCATCATTTGAACTGATTCCTTATCTTAATCAATAGGCAGGATGGTCTTACCTTTTCAGCCCTTAACAGTAGCATTTCAGGATCTGAAATACTATGTTGACACCCCTTTGGTAATCTTGTTATCCATTGTTTTGATCATACTCTTAGACAACGCAGTATATTTAGAGGCATTCGATCAACTTCTATACATTTTTACTTAACTTAATTTGCCTCCTTGAATTTTAGGAAATGAGAGAACGGGGATTTGCTGACAACAAATTTCGACTGCTTTATGATGTTACGGGTTCATTAAGGCCAGGTGTTCTAACAGCATTAATGGGCGTTAGCGGAGCTGGAAAAACAACTCTGATGGATGTTCTTGCAGGAAGAAAAACAAGTGGCTTTATAGAGGGGGAAATAAAAATTGGTGGGTATCCTAAGGTTCAAGAAACATTTGCTAGAGTTTCAGGTTATTGTGAGCAAACAGACATACATTCTCCTAATATCACTGTCGAAGAATCTGTAATTTTTTCTGCTTGGCTACGTCTGGCTCCTGAGATCCACTCAAAAACTAAAGCCGTAAGATTCTATAGTTCTGATGTTCACTGATTGCTTTAGCTTTCAGAAACTGTATATTAACAGTCAACACTTCTATGGCATGTACCCACAGGAATTTGTGAATGAAGTACTTGAGACCATTGAGCTTGACACAATTAAGGATTCCTTAGTCGGCATACCTGGTGCTAATGGTCTATCAACTGAGCAACGTAAGCGGCTTACTATAGCCGTGGAACTTGTTGCCAATCCTTCTATAATTTTTATGGATGAACCTACAACTGGTCTTGACGCACGAGCAGCAGCAATCGTCATGCGAGCTGTAAAGAATATAGTTAATGCAGGAAGAACAATAGTTTGCACCATACACCAACCAAGTATTGATATATTTGAAGCATTTGATGAGGTAAAACAATTTTAACTTTGTCTTAGTATATAAATGTAAAACTAGAATTTGATTCTGAAACTTTGATGCTGGTTTCTTTCTGGCGATGCTTTTATACGTGATGGTTAAGTTTTGGCATATCAAGTTGCTATAGAGATAATTTGGCTTGAACAATCGAATTACTATTATTTTGATGAATTATTACAAACATTTTTATCTGGATTTTCAGCTGATTCTTTTGAAAACTGGTGGACGCATCATCTACTGTGGGCCATTAGGAAAGCATTCAAGTCAAGTCATAGAATATTTTGAGGTCAGTTACATTTATTTACAATCAAATAATGACAACCACAATATGCTTGTTGTCCTCCATTTTCTTGTCAGTTCTTACAAAAATTCTTTTGCAAAACCATTGATTAAACAACTTTTAGTGACAGGGTATCTCTGGAGTGCCAAAGATTAGAAATAATTATAACCCAGCAACATGGGTAATAGAGGTCACTTCCACGTCTGCTGAAGCTGAACTTTGTGTAGATTTTGCTCAAATATATAGGGAATCTGTTTTATATGGGTAAGTTGACGTATAAAAGTCTAGATTTTGTTATTGTGGTTTTGAAATGTGTTACTTCCTCGAAATTAATATTTAGTCCAGAGAAGGTTCGCCACAGACTAGTTAATTAATTGTTATGCTTACAAACATCACAGTAGGATTTAAATGATCAATTGGCCCGCGCGCGAGCCTACACACACACACAATATGTCGCTTTTTATTAGAGAACCTATTATACTTGACATCAATTGGTTACGATTTTATTTTTATTTATTTATTTATTTTGTGTTTCATAATGTTGCGCTGCTTGTAGTAACAACAGAGAGCTTATAAAGCAGTTGAATACTCCGCCTCCAGGTTCAAAAGCTTTGCATTTTCCAACCAGCTTTTCATGCAATGCCTGGAGGCAATTTAAGTCTTGCTTGTGGAAACTGCATTTGTCTTATTGGAGAAGTCCTTCATACAATTTAATGCGTATCATGCACACGGCTACCGCTTCTTTACTTTTTGGTGTACTTTTCTGGGACCATGGACAGAAATTGTAAGTGCATTACTAATTATATATTTACCAAAGAAAAAAGAACTATTTTCTGTTAAACTGTGCAAGGGGTTATCTGCATTTTGGTTTTTTAAAAATATTTTATTGTAGACCTTGCAGCTTCTGAAGGTCTACCGAGCATTTCGATCAAAATTTATGCTCTGTATTCCTAGCCCCTCTATCTGACTTTAGAAGGTCATTTGGCTTCATATATTTAGTAATAACATCGCATTGTTTTTTGGTGCACAAATTTATTGGGAAGCTTTTTGATACACAAATTTACGCATTGATGCCGTCCCATTACATTGTCTTTAAATACACCTAAAAGTATTTTTTTGAGTCGAGACCACCAACACATGTGCTCTACTTTCATTTGCTTTTGTAGGATGAAATTAGTAGTTTGCAAGCACCTAACATTTATTTATTTTCCCTTAAATCTGCCAGAGATAACCAACAAGATTTATTCAATATTGTGGGTTCATTGTACTCGGCTGTGGTATTCTTGGGAATAAACAATTGTTCATCAGTTATACCAAATGTGGCGAGGGAGAGAACTGTTATGTATCGAGAAGGATTTGCAAGAATGTACTCTCCATGGGCTTATGCACTTGCGCAGGTACAAATGAACTTTACTCTATTCTATGTTGACTTTGTGTTCAAGAAACCACAAATAGAATCTTGTAATGTGTTCTGTTCATTGATAATGTTTCTTATTTAGATATGCATACCGATTTTGCAGGTGACAGCTGAGATTCCTTATTTACTTATTCAAGCACTTTCGTATGTGATCATCGGTTATCCAATGATTGGTTATTATTGGTCAGCATATAAGGTTTTCTGGAATTTCTATGGGATGTTCTGTATAATGATGTTTTACAATTATCTGGGAATGCTACTGGTGTCGTTGACACCAAATTCCATGATTGCTTCAATTCTATCCTCAGTTTGCTACACATCGCTTAACCTTTTCGCTGGATTTTTGATTCCTGGACCGGTAAGCCTCTCAATTCTACCATAGACACTTAATATTTATGTGTATCTATGAGTGTATATATAATTAGCAAAGTGTTTTGAATATTAACTTTGAATCTTTGGTATTTAATTTTCTGCAGAAAATTCCTAAATGGTGGATTTGGATGTATTATATGATGCCTACCTCTTGGGCACTAAATTGCATGGTTACTTCACAATATGGAGATATTTACAGGAAAATTATTGTATTTGGTGAAACAAAGAAATTGTCTTCCTTCATAGAAGATTATTTTGGTTTTCACCACGATCGCTTGCCGATTACGGCTGCGGTTCTTATCATCTATCCCCTTGTTCTTGCTTGTCTTTTTGCATTTTGTATAGGAAGATTGAACTTTCTCGGAAGGTAATATATATTTTTGGCGAGGATGTAATGTTGCAACATATATTGCCTAGAACTAGAGTACATACATTTTCAATTCATGTGTACTCTTGATCGATATTGTAGCGAACAGTTGACTGCATAATTGATGTACACAGTTTAGCTATTCTCTAAGCTGATCAAATCACAATATCATCCTCTTGGATTTCTAAAATTGCCCAAGAGATCTCTTCAGAGTTGCTTTCGTTGCCCTTTATCAAATTTACAACAGTTTCTCAGCACCCGACTACCTCAAATCTGATTGTTTCTGCTTCTGCAAGCTCAACATCACCATTAGAGCTTGAGTTATGTATTGTGCCAGCCTTGTATTAAATCCCCCGGAACTGTAACAACTGCCCCTAGGCCTGCCAAGTTCGTTAACTCGCTAAGAGCTGCATGTGCATTTAGGTTGTAATAATTTCTGGAAAGGTAATCTAAATTGACTTCTTAAGCCTGTTTGAGAATGCAGCTTAAATGCTAGAAGTTGTTTATTTCATAAATTTTATGAATTTTTTAGAAATTATTTATTTCATAATTTTTTTTTAATTTTGATTGTTGTTTCTAAGAACAGGTAGGACATTCATTGACTCAAGACAATTCCACCACGATGAATGGTTGGCAGAACTATTAGCACTTCCAGAATTCGTATCTCACGCTAATTATAACCATCAATGAAAACTTTTATATTTGAGTTCAAAGGAAGGTTAAAGAGGAGGGTAACCAACTGCTAACGTATTGCCACTACCAATCCTCAACGTTTTTCAATTTTTTGCAACACTAATGTGCCACATGTACAATCAACTCGGCCAAATAAACCAAGATTGTCAACCAATTTTATGCTGAAAAAATCACCTCTTTTGAAGTATGTAGCTTTAGGATTCTGGACACCAATGAGATAGGTAGAAAAATTTTTACGGTACATGCGTATCTCCCTAGCCTGTTGAGATAGTACGCTTATTTAATTAGAGTCTATTATTTGACGGGTCTAATGGATCTCATTATAGGACTCATAAAATTTTTATTTAAACATATATAAAATTTATATTATTTAATTTATGAGTCCTATTGTATGATGTAATATATACACTTTTATTTTGTTATTAAAGTTGATCATTTAATTTCCATTCGGTATCAATTTTATAATTTTAGACTCGTTATATGTTATCGCGAGAAAAATTTGATGTATTAGTAAAAACATCGTGTGTGTAAAAATTTATATTTTATGACGGTGAAAAATCGAGATAAAATTGAACGCGATTCAGAGTTAGTCAGTTAGAAAATTGTTATTACAGAGCTGGTATCGATTAAATCGGTATAAAATAATAATAATAATAATAATAATAATAATAATAAATAGTTAAATCAAATAAAACAATAATAAAATTTTTATTAAATAGAGAGAGAGAGAGAAAGAAAGAGAGAGAGAGGAGCTGACCCGTTGACCCGGATCCCGACCCGACCTGGCTGGATCTCACAATTTCGGCCACTGTTTCTGACAATCCTGGTACCGATTTGAAGCCCTCGAGACGCCGGTCATATCCCTACCGTTCTCATGTCCGGAAAACCACCAGAACATCGCCGGTGAAGCTCGAAAGTTGTGGCCAAAAACCCATTCTTGCTGCCGTCGATTCTGCTGGAGTTTGGCCACACCACCAACTAGGTTCCACTGCTCTCACCTCTAGCTTGCATTTTAGACTAGTCTCGTCACTTGAAACTGTCGGATTGCCGGTGAATGGCCACTTGCAACCCTACGGCTTTAGGGAGCTCGATCTGCCGCCGTTACCGCCCGTGGGAGGTCATCGCCGACACCGTTGGACTCACCGAGGCCGGAACTACAAGACCTAAACTTCCTGTCACCGTTGACTAAAGTCCAGTCATCGTTGACAGATGAGGGGCAATTCGGTAAAGCTTGAGAATTTTGAGGTTAATACAATAATTTCTAAAAGTTATGGGTAATTGAATAATTATAGACAAGGACAGTTAGGTAATTTGAGATTTTGAGGGTAAATTGGTAATTTAAGTGATCAGGGGTAATTTAGTAATTTTACACTCTAAGGTAATTTGAGATTTTGAGGGTAAATTGGTAATATGTGGGTATTTTAGTAATTGATAAAATTGAGGATAGGTTGATAATTTATGATCTTGAGGTTAAATTGGTAAATTATAATTTTTTGGGATATTTCGATAATTTTGAATTCAAGGACATTTCAGTAATTTCAAAGGATTTGAGGTTATTTCAGTAATTAAGAATTTTGAGGATAAAATTAATAAGATTATATTTTTTAGGGCAATTAAGTAAATTTTGATATCGGGGCCATTTTGGTAATTTTTAGACAATAGGATAATTTAGTAATTTTAAATATTTGGGAGTTATATTATGTGAGTTCGAATTTTATTGAGTGCAAATAATTGTACTTTAAGTGATTAATAATAATTATGCGATTTATTTTATTAGAGGGACCCGCGAACGAGAACCAGTCCATGGACATCGACGATACCGGATTTGATCGTCGTCACTGTGAGTAGAATATACAAAACCTATTTTCTTTGTGGATTATTATGATTTTTAATTATGATAAAGCATGATTGCAAATGAATTTTTAAATGCTTGATTTAATGATTTTATGAAAAATTGATTTTATTTGCATAATGGTGTTTATTATCGAAATTATGTATGGTAAATGGTTTTATTTCTGATTTTAAATATATACGTATTAATAATATTTTTAAAGAAAAGAAAATGGATTTTAAATGTTGTTGAGAATAAGAGAGAATGTGATTTCGGATATTATCGGATGTTTATGTACATGTGTATTTTTGATTGTTTACAAGTCATTAGACAATACTCTTCCCGTACATTGTGATGGGATGATATGAGATGATATGTGATGATATGAGATATAGGCCTTTGAGACCCGTCTGAGTACACACAGAGGCTTTGGGTTGTGTGCTTGGGCATTTTTATCTTTTGGAGACTATGCATGCATAATTATGATGATGAAATATGTCAAGATGTGATGACATATGAGATGTTATTTCCGCATCTATCTGTGTAGCTCCGAGGCATGATGGTTTCTTGATTGCTCGTTCGTTGAGGTTCAGATATGATGAGATTATTTCCCCGAGTACTTGTTTGGTGAAAGTTTTCAGTATTTGGTATTGATATTATATGTTGTGAATTTTCTTCGGTTTTATGCAATATTTTGTGATGATTTTAGATTGAGTATTTATAGGACATTATGACATATTCTTCCTTGATTATTTCACATGACATTATATATATTTTCGAAGTTAGTGATTTGATTATCAACGTGAAATGATTTATTAATATTTCTCGTTTATGATTTGATGAAATTATATATTTAAAAGTGATACAATTATCTCAAAAATAAAATTATTTTCGAAAACTACTATCCACTCATTGACCTTCATTGAGTTTTATACTCACCCTCATTTTCTTGTTTAATTATATTTCTCTCCCATAGGAGATTTACAGGTACAATAATTGACTTAGCAACGATAGCTATTTGTAATTTGGCTACGTATTTGTCTTAGGAATTGTAGAGTTTTATGTGGAAATATTTCGGATTGTATAATATTATAATTAAGAATAACTTATTGTGTTTGGTAGTAAAATATTTCAGATGATATTTAATATTTATTGGGATGTTGATTGACGGAGTTGGTTGTACTCGAAATTATTTTGGAAGTGCTATTTTATTAATTGCAGGATTGAAAATGTAAAAAACATAAAAAACTCTACTAGAATTTTGGTAGAAATATTATTATTATTATTTATAGAATCGTTATTAGTTAAATTTCGAGAATTAATGAGACTCGTTCTAGGGCTCGGGACGGGTCGTGACATATGACCCATTTGAAATGCTAAATGGTAGTTCTTTAATGAACGGGTGAATAATTTTGGTAGGTTACGGTGATGTGCCTGTGTACCTGTCCTACATAAGTTTTTCTATAAGTTAGGAGATTGAATCATGTACATGTCTAGTAAGCAAACAGTAAGAAAAGCCATTGCTTATGTTACAAAAGAGAGAAAGGCTTGGGGTCTTGAAACAACCATTATAGGTAGACCGCTCGGCCTAGCCCACAAAAAATTCTATATCCAATCTTTTATGTCTTTCCCAGCTCCATTAGCCCTAAGCTACCAAATTTAATTTGGAAACTTAAGATTCCTATAACACTCCAAACCAATACTTAGAGAGCATATAAAGAAGGAAATTATTTATAAATTAAAATATTTAGGCATAAAATTTTAAAATTAAAATATCTTAAATATTTATTCAATTAAAATCATAAATTCATATATTTAGTACTAAATAATATTTTCTAAAGATATAAATATATCAAAGTCTTAAATCTCTCAAATTACAAATGTATAACAAAAATAAACTTAGAGGAATCATGAGTTTATTCCTCTTCTTATTCAACTATCAAAATAAATCAAATATTTATCTCTAATGCTAAGCAAACCTCTCAAATAAGAAACTTAATCTACAAAAAATAATGACGAGGGGTGAACTGTAAATTTGGTAAGTAAAATCATTCCCAACACATTAGGCTTATTTTATAAAAAATATTACAAGCCTTCCCTTTTTAGTAAAACATATAATATAATTCTTAACTTTTCTTAAAATGGCATATTGCAATAATAAATTCAAAATAATTTCACAATATCAAAAGCACATAAATCATGAAAATATATCATATAACTTGTACACAGATAATAAGAAGTTAGCTCATGTCACATAGTGTCACTTATAATTCAAGTGACCCACCCAAAACATAATTATAATCAGAAATATCATGTGCACACTCAGAATATAAACCCAGTATTGGTCTAGAACTTATTATCATATGACATGATCAGAATCAGAATCACAATAACTATAGATATTCAGTCAAAACATATAAATAGAATTTTCATATATAATAACTTATACATAGCACTTTGCACTATATGTAACATTTTGCGGCACGTCTGCCCTCAAAAGATGGACCCCTTACAATCATAAATAGTTAAAATTATATATGGAACAAAACTTTCGTATCGTATTCATAAATATCCATAATAATAATTTAGACTTATAACATAAATTTTATAATAATATTTTATAAATAAATTCATAAAAATTAATCCTGTAACAAAACAATTTACACTTTTAAAGTATTGACAATATTCTTGTTAAAATTATAAAAATAAGATAATTTTCATATTTGAAAACATTTTCACAAACTAATTTTACAATGAAAACCACTAATTTTGAAAAAAAAATAATAAAAACATATGTACTTATATTAGTATCAAAATAATCTTATTTATCTAATACATTAGGAATAAAGTTATTTACCTTAATTCTTTGAATTGATCTAATATATTTATAAGTTTCTAAAATTAGTTTGTGCAAATGTTTTCAAATATGAAAATTATCTTATTTTATAATTTTAACAAGAATATTATCAATAACATACTTATAAGTCTCTAAGAGTCTCAAACACCTCCAACATCTTAAAGAAAATATAAGATACAATTATTAATAGCTTATTCTAAGTATTGGATTTCCTATATATATCTGTACTAGTCTGATTCTCAAAATTTTGACTCTTAATCTAATAGTCAGAATGACATAATATTTTGCATAACTATTCTAAATATTTATGGGTATCTCTTGTACCATTTTCAAGAAGATCTGAAACTAAAGAAAAATTTAAAAATATTTATTTCTTGACAAATCTGACACTATTTTACATGATCTTTAATTCAATAGAATGATTTTTGTGAATTTTATAGGATCATAAATGAATCAAAAAATTATAAAATTAAAAAGACACATATATAAGTTAGTTTTTAAAATTTCAAAATTTTTAGATTTCGTTTGGGGGTGTAAATAGGTTTGTGAATCCAGTTGTTTTGCTAGAATCATAATTTTCCAATGTTGTAGTGTCCATTGCGAAATTACATATAAAATTAAAAAAATCAAATTCTATAAAAATAAATTTATTTAAGAATCTCTACATATCTGGTTTCCAAAAAGATAAATTTCTTGGAAAGTAATTGAGAAAATAGATGTTTAAAATTCGAGATAGTCATATTGTCTGGAATTATCTAATGTGCTAAATATATTAAGAATTGACAACCATGTCTCAATAATAAATCAAAACCCTAAATAGATCCTAATCATACCTTAAATCATGCATTATGATTTTCAAAAATTTATAATCATGTTAATTCAAAATCCTAATTAGAGTAATAGGAAAGATTAAGAAGAATAGAGAGATCAAACTTACAAAATTGTCTTGATGCTTCTCTTAAATAAGGGTTTGAATACTAGGGTTTGGCTAAGAGCGTAAAGAGTGAAGAAAAAATAAATGTCGTAAACTTAGGGTTATGAAAGAGAAAAAAGTATGTATTTATAGGAGTCTTAAGAAATCCTATTGAATTTGAAAAAAATAACCATATGCATAACCCTTGTTATAATTTTAATATCCTTATTAATAACAATAATTATAACATTTACAAATTCTAAAAAAAATAAAAAAAATAAAGGAAAGTTGGGCGTTATATTTCCAGTTTAGGACTCTTTTTTCTCCTTCTAATTGTATATATAATTGAGTAGGAGCTAATTTTTCTTCTGTTAGTTTTCTAGTAGAGTTGTAATATCCCTTTGAATTTATAATGAATCTAATTATTTTATAGTATTATTGATATAAGTGAATTCTAATTAAATTATAATTATAAATATGCCAACTAAATTGCACCATAGCTATAAGACCCTACTTTTATAATTGTAATTAAGGTGATTTAAAAAAAATATAAAACATTCGACACTTTGAGTATAGATATAGATTTTAAAATTGGCTTTATATAAGTATAGAACATAAAAGATTTGTTATACAAAAAAGAAAACTTCCTTACAAAATGTAGAAATTTTTTAGTAACATATCTGAAAGCCAACTCTATAACTAAATAAACTTATAATATTTATGTTTGGATAGAAACATGGTTGATCCCAACATACACCTAAGGTCTGTTATGCCAATATGTACTTTGTCTTGGTTGGGATTTAACATTAGCTTGCCCTATATATTATTTTTTGTAATGTAAGGACTGCGTGAGTTAATACCTAGTAAGATAACACTTTGATGACATAACGAACACTAAATCTTTAAAAAAGACATAAAATCATGTTGTAGACTTAGGTCTGCTGCACTACAATGTTGACACTTTTTTATCTTTTAAAATGACTTGCCCTGGGGCCATATTCAATAGTTGAACTTTTGAGCATTACATTTCGTCGTTCCCAAAAGACTAGCCATATGTAAGACGTAATGTCCTACCATCCCCAAAAGACTACTCTTTGCTTAACTTTAAAGGCTTGCCCTCTTTAGGAACTTTGCCAACGTTTGTAGTAATAGCCACCCATGAAATACATGCAGAATGCATAATCATATCATAGTATCCATAACAAGATAAATGATTATTTAATGGTGAATTTAACTATAAAACAACTTTGCCCTTAAATTAAAGTTGGAGTGTTACTTATCTCTTTTACTTGACTTCTCTAAACCCTCCTAACTTGAGGATTTCTCTACTATTAATATTTTGACTTAGAATAGAAGAGAATTAGATTTTTAGGGTTTACGAAAAAGGAAAGGGCTAGGGGTATTTATAGGATTTCTTAAAGCTAATAAATGGCTAGGATTTTGCTACCATACCTCTTAATTAATAGTGAAGAATTTATCTTTTCATAAATATCTTAGTAATTTTTAGAATAAAAAAATATCTCTATAACATCTTTATTGCATCATTACTTATGTTATCGTAATTTTAGAATTTCTAAATATTTCTACAAATATATCTTATTACATCATCATTTATATTATGATTCATGTCATCATAATTCTAGAATTTCTAAATATTTCTACAAGTATCTTTTATTACATCATCACTTATGTCATCACTCATGTCATTATTACTCTAAAATATATAATGATGACTATTTTTATATTATTGTTATTATTATTTTAGTACTCAAGAAGATTTGTTAATTAAAATAAGTTCTATTATATTTTAGTATGAAAGTTGAACCTCACAATAGCCCAAAAAGAGAAAGTGAAAAAATTAAACAAGAATGAATTAGTGCTTAAGAATATGTTCCAATGATACATTAACTTAACGTGCACATAACTAAGTAGAGAGCTCAATCATGAAAGCCCTTGGTTCCTTAATAGAATTCTCCACCACTAAGTTTGGCTTCGCCAACTAATGCAATGACAAATATCTTGCAATTACATATTGATCCAAAATCTATAATTTCCATAATCTAAAGCTTTGGAACTAGTTCTATGAAAAAAGTACTTTGCATAACAAATTAATAAAAAAGACAATAACCACTGCAAATTTTGTGATGGATAAAGACCCACTATATGTCTATGCTCGAAAGCAGAAACATCGCCACATAATTGAATCTGTCATGAAATTTATGTTTTATATAAGAAAAGTCTGTATATGAGAAAAGAGCAAAATTCTTTTGTTGCTTGACTAAATTAATCAAAACCCTCATAATATTTAAAGAACTTCCAAAATGCTTGAGTGTCAACTTTTTTACCCATCTCATTTTATCTTTGGTGGCCATATGATGTTGGGAATATGAATACTTTTAGTTAATTAATTAACTAAATATTTTTATCATAATTAATTAAAAATTAAATGTAAAATTATTCAAAAAAGTAAAGAAACAGTCATAATAAGTTCTAAAGCATTAAGAAAATTTGAAACACTATAAATACACATGCACATATTAATTTTGCATTTGATTTTCCAATTGAATATGATTAAAAAATTATTCAATTAATTAAATAATTAATGGTTATCATAATCTCAATGTCAAAAACTCATCAAGGAAAAAAAATGGAAAGATAGTAAAAAAATTGACACTCGTGAGGGATTTAAATTTGTTTTAAAACATATGAAAATTTTGATTAATGTAACATATACACATTTATTTTCCTATTAAAGTGGATTATTTTTTTTTGTTTGGTATCGATTTTATAAATTTCGGACTCGTTACATATCATCGCAAGAAAGATTCAACGCACTAGTAAATTAATCGTGTGTGTAAAAATTTTAAATTTATCATGATGAAAAATCGAGACAAGACCAAACGTGATTTTAGAGACGATTAGTTGGATAATTGTTATTACAAAACCAATATCGATTTAATCTGTATAAAAAATAATAAGTAAATAAAATAAAATAAAATAAAATAATAATAATAATTTTCTTTAAACGGAGAGAGAGAGGAGCCGAGAGAGGGGAGAGAGAGAAGGGGAGAGAGAAAGAGAGAGAGAGAGAGAGAGTTGACTAGGTTAACCTGATCCTACCCGTGACCTGCAGTCATGACTCGGTTGGAACTCGTGATTCCGACCATCGATTCGGCTGAGCTTGTACCGATTTGAAGCTTGTGAGACACTGGTCCTATCTCTGCCATTCCCATTGCCGGAAATCGACCAAAATACCATCGGCGAAGCTCAAAAGTTTTGGCAAAAAATCTGTTCTTGCTGCCATCAATCCCGCTGGAGTTTGGCCACCCCACCAGTTGGGTTCCACTCCTCTCACCTCCAGCTTCCATTTCCAATCGGTCCCATCACTTGAAATGGTCAGATTGCCGGTGATCGGTAACTTGCAAACTCACGGCTTTAGGAGCTCGATTCGCTGCCGTCGCCACATCTGGGGGTTCCCCACTGACACCATTAGACTCACCGAGGCCGGAACTACAAGATCTGAGCTTTCCGTCATCGTTGACTTGGGAGGGGCAATTCGGTAAAGCTTGAGAAATTTAGAGTTAATTCTATAATTTCTGAAAGTTATGGATAATTTGGTAATTATGGACAAGGATAGTTAGGTAATTTGAGATTTTGAGGGTAAATTGGTAATTTAAGTGATTAGGGTAAGTTGATAATTTTACACCATAGGGGTAATTTCATAATTTCTAATATGTCGGTATTTTAGTAACTGATAAAATTGAGGATAGATTAGTAATTTATGATTTTGAGGTTAAATTGGTAAATTGTGATTTTTGAGATATTTTGGTAATTTTGAATTCAAGGGCATTTTGATAATTTTAAAGGATTTGAGGATATTTTGATAATTTAGGATTTTGAGAATAAATTAATAAATTATGTTTTTGAGGGCAATTGAGTAAATTTTGATATCGGGGCCACTTTGGTAATTTTTGGACATAGGATATTTTAGTAATTTTAAATATTCGGAAGTTATATTATGTGAGTTCGAGTTTTGTTGAGTACAATTAGTTGTACTTTATGTTATCGATAATAATTATGTCGTTTATTTGATTAGGGGGACCCGCGAATGAAAATCAACTCATGAACGTTGACGATACTAGATTTAATCATCATCACTGTGAGTGGAATATACAAAACCTATTTTCTCGTTGGATTGTTATGATTTTGAATTATGGTAAAGTATGATTGCAAATGAATTTTTAAAAGCTTGATTTAATGATTTTATGAAAAATAGATTTTATCTGCATAATGATGTTTATCATTGGAATTATATATGATAAATGATTTTATTTCTGATTTTGAATATATGTATAAGAATAATATTTTTAAAGAAAAGAAAATAGATTTTAAAGGTTGTTGAAAATAAAAGGAAATATGATTTCGGATATTATCAGATGTTTATTTACATGTATATTTCTGATTATTTATAAAATCATTAGACAGTACCCTTCTCCATATACTAAGGTGAGATGATATGGGATGATATGTGATAATGTGAGATACCGACTTTTGGGGCCCGTTTGAATACACACAGAGACTTTGGGCCATGTACTTTGGTCGTTTTTGTCTTTTAGAGACTATTTATGTATGCATAGTTATAATGATGAGATATGTTGAGATGTGATGACATATGAGATGTGATTTTTCCGTCTATCTGTACAGCTCTGGGGTATGATGGTTTCTTGATTGCTCATCCGTTGAGATTCGGATTATCGGTGTAACTCCACAGCACGATGGTTTCTTGATTACTCATCCGTTGAAGTCCAGATATGATTAGATTATTTCCCTAGGTACTCGTTTGGAGAAAGTTTTCAGTATTCAGTATTGATATCATGTATTGTAAATTTTCTTCAGTTTACGCAGGATTTTGTGATGATTTCTGATTGAGTATTTATATGATATTATGGTTTGTTCTTCCCTAGTTAATTCACATGACGTTATATATATATATTTGAAATTAGTAGTTTGATTATAAATGTTAAGCGATTTATTAATATTTCTCATTTATGATTTGATGAAATTGTATATTTAAAAGCGATACAATTATTTTCAAAAAAAATTATTTTCGAAAATTACTATCCACTCACTAACCTTCATTGAATTTTATACTCACCCCCATTTTTATTATATTTTTCCCTTCATAGGAGATTTACAGGTATAACAGTTGACTTAGCCACGATAGTTATATATATATATATTTTGACCATGTAGTAGTGATAGGAGTCATAGAATTTTTAATTGAAATATTTTAGATTGTATAATATTATGATTAAGTACAATTTATTGTATTTGATATTAAAATATTTCATACGATATTTGGTATTTATTAGGATGTTGATTGGTGGAGTTTGTTGTATTTTAGAAATATTTTGGAAGTTCTATTTTCATTGATTGTAAGATTGGTAGTGTTAAAACCATAGGGGAAACTCTACCAAAATTTTCGGTAGAAATATTATTATTATTATAGAATCATTTTTAGTTTGAGTTTCAAGGATTAGAAAGACTTGTCATAGAGTTCGGGACTGGTCGTGACAATTAATTTAATCAAATAATAGGAGATTTCACTATTTTTGCAACAGTTAGGTTTCACTATTTTTTCCCAGGCAACATAGAATCTTTAGCATCATATTTAAAGTCATTTTACTAATAAAATTTTACCATTGGAATAAAAAAAAATCTTTTATAAATGAGCAAGCTCTAAGCAGAATCCAATAGATTCACAAGTCTTTTTTTTTTTTTTAAAGTTAGTGCAAATTGATACTAAGGTATTATGCTACTAAGATTCTAAGCTAGGGATGACAAAAGTCCGGGTCGGGTCCGGGTTTGGGGGTGCCCGAGACCTACCCGCATGCTACACTTAAGCGCCCGGACCCGGCCCGTGCCCGGATTTTTTTATGCGGGCCGGGTACATACCCGCTATTACCCGGGCACGGGCTTTTTCCGGGTTTTCTTTACCCGAATTTTCAAAGGTAAAATCGGAAAATATGATTTTTGGGTATAAGAGTTTAAAATACAGTAATATAACATAAGAGTTTAAAATACAGTAATGTAACATAAGAGTTTAAAATACAGTAATGTAACATAAGAGTTTAAAATACAATAATGTAACATAAGAGTTTAAAATACAATAATGTAACATATGTAAATAATAATTTCATGTCAAGCAACTCGACGATTGTGCCCCATCATCATCATCATCTGAAATTAACTCCTCCCTAGCAAAAATCTCATTTTCCGGAACTCCACCTAGTAAAAAAAATAACATATTGAGATTTAAAAGCATTTTCAGTAAACAAATAATATTATAACATAATTCAAATAACTTTATACCTCGAGAAGCAGTCCAAATCCAATTTTGAGCACACATCAAGGATTCCAAAGTGTTAGGATAAAGTCTACTACGATGCGGACTCAAAAATCTACCTCCAGTACTAAAAGCGGACTCAGAGGCAACAGTGGATACAGGAATGGCTAAGATATCCTTAGCTAACTCACCCAAAATAGAGTATTGGCCTGTGTGCATCTTCCAAAAATCTAAAATATCAAAGTTCGGAGTAGTATCTAATAATTCATCATCTAAATACCTATCTAACTCCGACTTAGTCATCTTAATACGCTTATTTCGACTCCGAAATGTTTCAAACTCATCTACATCCCAATACTTATTTGGATTCAAAGAAGATTCTAAAGGAAAATCATCCAACCCAACATTCTGCCTATCACTCAAAACCACAGCTTTCATTTCATATTCTTTCACTAAATCATGACAAAGCTTACGTGCACGCTCAATATGCTCATCCGCTGTATCACCATAGATCTTTGGAAAATAAAAATCAATCAACAACATCTTATATCTCGGATCAAGAACTACAGCCACAACTAACATTGGATGAATTTCATTCCAATATTTTTCAAATTTATCAACCATTTTATCAGCCATAATTCTAATAGCAAGATTATCGGAAGTGCGCCATCCATTAATTGACATTTTCATTTTACATATTAACGGAAAGAACAAATTAGCAGTAGGGTATTTTGTACCCGAAAACATCTCCGTTAACATGTAAAATGATTTCAAATGCTCCACCATTGTGGCTGCCAAATCCCACTCACTATCACTAGGCAAACTCTTATATTGAGACTCACGTTATTGTAACCGAGAAAAAACACTTCTATATATCAATGCTACATCAAGCATGGCATAAGTAGAATTCCAACGAGTTGGACAATCTAACTTCAAAGTTTTTTTACAATTAATTTTCAGTTGCCTAGCAGCTAGCTCAAAAGATTCAAATCGCTTTGGTGTTTGTGTCCAGTAACTAACACTCTCCCTAATCTTTCCAACCCCATTTTCTATAACTTTCAACCCATCCCGCACAACCAAATTCAATATATGAGCAGTACATCTCATATGAAAAAATTTACCATTAGAAATTAAAGTACCAAGATCAAACCTTAATAACAATTTCTCTACCATCGCATCATTAGTGTTACAATTATCCAAGGTCATTGAAGACAACTTTCTATCCACGTTCCAATCCAACAGACATTGCACCAACTCATCAGAAAGGACCTCAGCAGTATGAGGGCTTGGAACATAAATAAACCTAACAAATATTCAAGTGATAATATTAAATATACAAACTTAAAATATTATAACAATTTAAACTTTAAAAGAAATCAAATATAAGCAATAAAAAATTGAAAGAAAAATTAAGCAAATAAAAAGTTATAGAAAATTATAAATTACCTTAAAATTCGGCTATGCAATTTCCAAGAGTTGTCAATAAAATGTGCTGTGACAACCATGTATCCCTTTTTCTGATTACTTGCTGTCCATAAATCCGTAGTAATAGCCACTCTTCCATGATTTTTCTCCAACATATGCAAAGTCTTAACCTTCTCAATATTATACAATTTCAAAATCTCATTTTTCAATGTATTCCTACTCATTGGCTTAACCATGGGGTTGGCATGTGCCATCATTTCTCTAAAGCCTTTATATTCCACAAATTTAAGTGGAAGCTCATGCATCACCACCATCCTTGCAATCAAACTCCGCAAAACATTTGGATCGAAATTGTCAAAGCCAATGTCACAACTCCCGTCCTCTCTTTTGAGCACTTTGAGACTTCCTTGAAGTGCTTCTTGTATTTTCGGTTGCTTCTTCGAAAAACAAGATTTCACATGTCTATTCAAGCTTGTGGTCCCTGATGTGTATTTGGCTTCTAAAATTGCATTACAGTGCATGCACTTTGCCTTTTTTTCTCCATTAATAGTTACTTTTGTAAAGTGATCCCAAGCTGCAGAGACTTTCTTTCCTTTCTTATCTTTAACAGTTGACAGTGAAATCTCCTCAACCTCATTATCATTGCTATCTTGAACATTCTGAGATAAATTTGGAGCATTCGAAGAATTAATTTCTATATTATCCGACTGTGATTGTGACATCGCACTGCTGTTTATCATAAAAAATAATGAATAATTATAAATAATCATGCAAATTACATAGTTATAATATTATATAACAAAATTAACTTACAAGCAACCTAAATGCTAAAATTAGCCCTTATAAATAAAAAAATTATCATACAAATTACATAACTATGAATGTTATGCAACAAATTAAGTTAAAGCAATCTAAATCAAAATTCAACTCCTATTAATAAAAACTAATCATAAAAAGTAACCTAAACACTAAAAATGTTTACTATTAAATAAAATAATTAAGCATCCGAAACAGTCAAACAAGTTGAAAATGTTTACTATTAAACAAAAGCAGAAACCAAAAACAGAAAACGAGATTAAAAACAGAACATAAACAGCTTTTCAAACTAATTAATAGGACTTTCTTTCAACATCCAGAATTAGAAAATCATCATATATATAGGATATGGTCCGAAACAGTCAAACAAGTTGAAAATGTTTACTACTAATAATGCTACTTTATTCAAGAAATATTGTTTGAATTTTTTCCAGGAAGTGAAACGTTAAAATGGTCTGTTTTAATTTGCCCTCAAAAAATTTGAAGAATATATACTTAAATTTGATTAAATTAAATGAATTGTTATAAAATAATTTTTGTTGTAAATGAAAGCAAAAAATATTATAATATTTGAAAGAGATAAAATAAAATAAACGTTAAAAAAAAATTAGAACATGACATCTTGACTTTAATCAAAAGTTCTCCATTAAAGGAATATTCTTATCAAAATTTCTAAAGTATAACGATATAAAATAATATTATTGTCCTTATTTAAATTTTAAAGTTCTTGAAATTGACATGTTTATCATTCGTCTTAACCCTTTTTCTCAACTTTTCTCTTTGTTTTTTTATTTCTTTTTTACTTTTACTTTTGATTAGAAAATACAGTGAAAAAAATTATTTAAGTGAATATTAATCAGTCCCTAAACTAATAAATTATTAATTTATGATAATATTCTATGAAATAACAATTGATTCAGTGAACTATGTAGCCTTTTGTGCTATAATCAATGATAATATTTCTGACTTGTTGAGCAGTTAAGGATTTTCCTATTCTAGGTAGTATATTGCAACCAGGACAAACCAAATTCAGAACATCAGCCACGTGAAAGTAATCAGTTCTTGGGTCTGTTTTGTTGCACATACATTTCACGTAGGTTTTCAATGCTAAACACAACCATAGCATCCAACAAAATAATTAAGCATATATACACATACATATATAACATCTAACAATAATTATGCCAATCAATCAATTTCATCAATTTTTTTGGAAAAAACAGCCAAAAAAATTAATAATACCATGTGGGTCGTGGCTGTGATAGTGAAGTTGCAGCTGCCAGTTGATAAGCTTCAATGGAGTTGCAGCTGACGCTGTTGCGCAGTGGCTGCCGCGAAGATGACCAAACGATGAAGACTAAAGAGCTCTGTGAGAGGCTGTTGGGCTGACGGCTATGCTTTGTGAGAAGTGAAAAGACGCTGAAGAGTTGGCCGAGGAAGGTAAGAGATGGAGGTGGGTGACTACGTGGTGGGCTTGGTAGCTGCAGTAGAGTCGGGAGAGACGGAGGGAGGTTCTGATTTGATTTCAGTCACAACTTCACTTGTGGCGCGAGGAAGGTACGACGTTCATGGAGGGAGAGGCGGTGTCAACACTGCATCGATGCCGCTGCGTGGTGGTTGCTGGTGGAGATGGGAGAGACGGAGGGGGCCGAGAGTAGGAAAGCCGATTTGTGAATTGTGAGTGTGTTGTCGCTGTTTCGTTCTTGCCTTCTTGGTTTAGGGTTGGAATTGGATTTGGAATTTTGGATACTTAGATTCCGATCTAGGTTTTATATTTTCTTTTTTTTTTTTTACTTAATAAAAAACCGGGCACGGGTCCGGGTTTTGGATCTTAATTTTGTGACCGGACCCGTACCCGGAAACAGCCGGGTATTGAAAATCAATACCCGGACCCGCTTTTTTTTACATCCGATCCGGGTTTTACCCGGACCGCATACACCGGGTCCGGTCCGGATCCGGTCCGGGTGGATTTTTTTGCCATCTCTATTCTAAGCTAACTTTTTTAATTTATTTAACAATGTTGGGCATAATGTTTGACTTCTCTTTTGATTTAAGCAGATTAGTTTTCTTTGAAACAGAAAATATCTCTTCCTTAATGTATATATATTGTTTAATATTCACCCCACTATCTGTTTTTTGTTTATTTTGTTCATTATGAGTAATATGAGTTTATACTTATAGTATCTCATATCTAAATTTTGAAAGTTTGAGATGAGATTTTATGCTAAATGTTTTAGAGTAATACCATAATTTTTCAATTTTAATTTTAATTTATATGACATTTATTAATTAAATGGTAGAATAAAATAATATATCATTTTAAATTTACCATATGAGTGATATATCATATTAGAACTCAGGTTGAAATTCAAATATTGAAATTTTAAATTTTATTAATGTTTTTAACATATATCTGGTGCTGTAAAGTATAATCTAACCACATCTATAAAGAAGAAAGATGCGATGAATTTAAAATCTATATGTGGGTAAGTTAAGACTTAAAATCTTTAACATAAATATCAAATCTTAAAAAAAAACAGAAAAGAAAAACGAAAATGATTCGAACCTATACAAATTGTGTGGATCTTATTATACTTTTAGTTCAACCAATAATAATATGTCACATTTTATATGATAATATTTATACAAAAACACTCATGGTTGTATTATTGCTTACAAATACCTTTTGCTCTTTTCCAATCATAAAATTTTGGTGTCTCTTAGAATCTTCTTGGTATAATAAAAGAATTACAAATTCTTATATAAATTTATTTTGAATAAGTTGATATGGTATAATTAAATTGATTGGATAAATCATCTTTTAATTTACATGATTTATTTTTGTTATTTTATATTTTTATTTAATCAATAAATTTATATTATAATAATTTATACAAAATCAATTTGTATAAAAATTTATAACTCTATCATTAAAAAAAAGAGCTACCAACATTGTTCATTTTAGCAAATTGAACAACTTAGCCTTTGATTTTTGCATAACTAGAGTCATGCTAATTGATATTTATTAAATAGTTAAGTTGAGATGTTATATTTATTTTAACCTAAATCTTTTACACATATTTTGAGTTTTTCAGTCTAATATTAGATATTTAAAACTAAAGTAATATTTAATGAAGCCAAGTCATGATCATGTGATTGCAAATTTACATGAAATAATGACTCAAAATTTATGTTAAAATGTGCATTTTGAAGTCTTGGTGTGTGTGTTTTTGTTTCAAGGGACTATCAAGATATTTTTTTATTTTTAAGTATTTGATTTTTTTAAGAAAAATAAAAAAGAAAAAAATGAAACCAAATTCCTTTTATTTTTAATAATTGGCTTCCAAATATTCAAATTTGGGTATGCTTGAAAAGAGTAAAAATAAAAATTTTAAATTTTTATTTTTAATAATGTGTTATTAATTAAGTAATTATTAATTTTTTAATAAAATTAATTATATTATTTCGTAACTAGTTAATAAATATATTTAAGATAAATTTTTGAGATAAAAATTTGGAATGGGGAACACTATCCAGTCGAATCATTCGGTCGGTCATGCTCCGGGAAAAGACCAAATGCTCTTGATTGGACGTTTTAATGTGAAAATCAGGCAATAAAGACGAGAGATTTTTATTTATTCAAACTGACTTAAATTTTCAAGTTAAATTTTTTAATTCCTTTATGGACTACGGTGTATATTAGTAATCATTTTATTTTTAAAAATTAGGGTATAATCATTTTGCCCCATGGTTGTGTTCCTGACTTCTCGTATAGGTCATGTGGATTTGCTAATTTATTTTTGCTTTCGCAGAAACCATGTGAGGAGAGGAATGAACATCTTCAGCTTTTACCATACACCTAAACAAGTTCTTCTTTTCTTCTCACCGTAAATTTTTTTTTCCGTCAATTTGTTTTTGTATTTCTAACTCTCTTATTGTGTAAAGCAAACATCGAGTCAATGACCATGGCTTAAGTCAAGTGCTTAGATGATTGAATCACTAACTATTCATGTGATAAAAAAGAAGAAAAAGATTGTTGAAAGCGTATAAGGAGGTATGCTGCCAGCAAGTCTTTACCCTTGTGTTTTGTTAGTTGTCATTGGTAATGGGCTATTTGTTCTTTAATTATTATAAAGGGTAAAGTAGTCTTTTTATTAATCCTGTGGACCAGGCAGAAATTTGCAAACATTACATGAGGGATGATGTAATTCATCATTTTGACAAACTTCTGATTTATTTGTATTTGAGTTAAATAACGAGTGTATAATTTTGTCACGTTTACAATTGGGTTCATGGATATGATTTCACCGTCATTGTCAAATGATCTTGACTGTTAATGTGGTTATTGTCACCTTGATTGCATTTTGTGCACTTATTAAATTTCATTGTCATTGTGTTGACTCAAGAAGCTTATGTGAATTTCATCTTATTCAATAAGACAAAGGTTCCAGGGGGGAATTCAGCGCTGCATCATGCTGATTCTCTCATGCCCTCCCTTTCACATTTCTCTGTCTGTAAATTTCTTGGATGTCAAGGCAATCATCATACTTGATTAAATTATCTGTGCATATCTTGTTATGATGTGGATATACAAAGAAATCTTGTCAATTAAGCATACTTCAAATTCTGCAATCAGCAATGACGACAACTGCTCCAGTTTTAATATGTTTGTAGCAGGTTTATTGAATCAATTTCTGCCGTCACGTTGTATCTGACTTTGGCTTGTCATCTTACTTGTTTGATTTTTTTTTTAATTTCTGTTTTTGAGACCAATGAAATAGAATTATTTATTGAAGGTTATGGTTGACTTTGATCTTCTGGAGATGGGCAAGATTGGAACTATTGCTTTTATGAATATCAAATTTGAGTCCAAAATAATGGTGTATATCATGAACTGTTTCAAAAGTGTTGCTTGAACTCAAAAATGGTGTCCCTGGTTTCAGTTTGAAGCATAGTGTAGATTGGTGTGTATAAATTATTAAACAAATTATTAAACTTATGAATGCTTCTGGGTAGTGTTTCTATGAATCATATCTCCTATTATGATTATTTCATTGCCAATAATTTCTTCCTTTGAACTGGGAGATTGTCCATGAAAATTTGTGCTCATATATTTTTATATGTTGATCAATTTCAACAACAAAGAGACTCTGCAGCTATGTATGTTGCTGTGCAGGAAAGTAAAATGTTGCGTGTTTGACCTCAGATTGGAGAGGTGAGATATATATATAAAGCACAAATAAACAAAGGCCATTGTCACTTGATATATTTAATAATGAATATTGACCTCAGCTTATTTTATTGGAGGCATGCATTGAATGAATAATAAAGTCACAATCTGCATTGTAAGCTGGAATTATAGCTGTAGAATATATACATTTTTTTAAATCTTTGGATTGAGATTGATCAACAATTGTAACATGTCACTTTCTTTTTCTTGCATACTCTCGCTTTAGATGTTCAAATTTGTTTTAGACTTCCTAGATTCTCTTCTCACTTGTGGAGCCGTAATGCTTTTGTCTTCAACCAAAATTTCAACTTCCTTATATATTAAGTATAAGAATAATGCATAGCCTGACTAAATCTCATAATGCATTTTAAGCAGAAGCTTACATGTGCATATGCAAATCTCCCCACTGTCTTTTAGTTTTCAAATTTTGAAGCTCCCAAATCTGTAAACATGGCTCAGATGATTGGTACTGATGAGATAGAGTCAGTGAGAATTGAGTTGGCTGAGATAGGAAGAAGCCTGAGATCATCATTCCGGCTTCAGACCTCCAGTTTCAGAAGTAGCTCTGCAATAAGCTCAAGGAGGGAAGATACTGATGTTGAAAATGCCTTGAAGTGGGCTGAAATTGAGAGATTACCTACTTATGACCGATTGAAAGCATCTTTATTTGATGTAAACAGCAATAGAGACCTGGTTGATAATCGAGGAAAACAGGTGATTGATGTTACCAAGCTTGGAGCATTTGAACGGCATGTATTCATTGAGAAGCTTATCAAACACATTGAGCATGATAATCTTCAGTTGTTGCAGAAAATCCGAAAAAGAATGGACAAGTAAGCCTTTTACAGCTAATTGATGTGTATGAACCTTTCTGCATGAGTTTGCAAAAGTATGCAGAGATATAGACTCGAAGAATCATCTTCCATTACTGAATCACATCATAAGCTAGAGTACTCTGCATATATCTTCATTTTACTTTCCAATTTGAAGTTGGTTTGGTGCCTACATTTCTCTTTTTGTGTCTGCAATGGCATAAATGCATCTTTTTGTTGGATAACCTGAATTCAATTCTGTAGAGTTGGCGTTAAATTGCCCACTATAGAGGTGAGATATAAGAATTTGTGTGTGGAAGCCAAGTGTGAGGTTGTTCATGGAAAGCCACTCCCAACTCTGTGGAATTCCTTTAAAGGCATGATTTCTGTAAGTTTCTTCATCTTTCAGAAAATACTTACCGGAAATTTTGGTATTTGTTTAAGGGTTGTATATAATATATTTCTGGTCAGGTTTTGCTATATAAATCAGATGGAGAGTATTGAGTCCATATCTAATTGCCAATGTCTAAAGGGTCTTTTCTAATTGTAGCTTAATAGTTTTAGAAATGATTTGATACAAGTTGAAACTTACGTTACAGGTCTTGCCAAAGCTTTCAGGTTGCAAGACACTTGAAGCGAAGATAAACATTCTTAATCGTGTTAGTGGCATCTTGAGACCTGGAAGGTACAGTCAGAGAATTTATCAGTCTACTCAACTCAATTCATTAATCTAAAATCCTTTTAGGGTCAACCATGCTGACTCTTTCACCATTTTACATTCTCTTGATGTATTTCATGGTCTATTTCTTCTTGTGCTGTGGTGGTTGCATGCATTTACCTTGCTTGTAAGAATTTGTTTATATATCCTATTTATGGAAGCTATATAATATCTGATGGCTGTGCATTATTTTAGCAGAGTAGCTAATTCATTACTCCAGAATTTTTTCTGCTCTAGTCATGTGGTAATTTGTGGATTTTGCTAGGCTACTCTTTTGTATTGCCTATCAATCTTTCTATGTCTATATTCAGGTTAATGTATGCTTTAGAACAGTTTCCTTTCCTGATTCCTTCTAAGAGCAGAGACTTTTTCTTTGGGTAGCTTGACTTCAAAAGTTATAAATAAAGTCTGCTTTCTGGAAGCAAATTTGCAGGGAAATTTCAAGTCTCTTGGCAATAGTAAAAATAAGCTTGAATTTATTGCAGGATGACTCTTCTGCTTGGCCCACCAGGTTGCGGGAAGAGCTCCCTTTTAAAGGCTCTCTCAGGAAATCTTGATCCATCTCTCAAGGTTCCAAACTTTCTTCATGCTTTGTCATGCTTATTTACATCTGATAATCTAGGGTAGATGAAATGTGAACCAGCTTGAATTTGTAACTTAAAATTTGGATCTCGAGAAAACCATGATATAGAAGAAAAGCTCAAGATAATACTGCAGCAGATTCTGATTATTAGGATTTAGGAAGTTTGATGTCACTCTGTCTTATGTGTGGCTTGTAATATCTTTTTCTTTTCTTCAAAAGGTCATTGGGGAAGTTTCCTATAATGGATACAAGCTGGAAGAGTTTGTCCCCCAAAAAACTTCAGCTTATATAAGCCAAAATGATCTTCACATAGCTGAAATGACTGTGAGGGAAACTGTTGACTTTTCTGCCCGTTGTCAGGGTGTTGGAAGCCGAGAAGGTATGTATTGCACTTGCAGCCATCCTACCAGCGCTAAAATATAATGATAACTGAATTAATATGTATGTTTTGCCTATGCAGAGACCATGATGGAGGTCAATAGAAGGGAGAAGGAGGCAGGAATTGTTCCCGATCCAGATATAGACACCTACATGAAGGTCTTTTGTATCTCGGTTTACTCTTGGTCCATTTTCTGAATCCAGTTGATATAGCCAAATTATAAAAATTATATCTGGCATTGAGTGCATCAGTTGTGAAGATCTTTTTCTGTGCAATATAGTCATAAGTACCATTTGACGTTGGTATCAATTACTGTATTCTTAACCATCTCTTTTTTTTTTTTTTTTTTTTTTTATAACAGGCAATTTCTGCCAAAGGAGTAAAAAGAACCCTTCAAACAGATTATTTATTGAAAGTAATTCTCTTTTTCTGAGCTCTAATTGATCTGTATCTATGCAAATGCTTCATTAATTCATCTATACGTTGTCTCCACGCCTTTTCAGATCCTTGGACTTGATGTCTGTGCTGACACAATGGTGGGAGATGCTATGAGAAGGGGCATCTCTGGAGGTCAGAAGAAGAGGCTTACTACAGGTAATGTTAATTCTGATGCTCACAGGTTCAGCAGATTATCATTCACTTGTGATACAATTCCTATATTAACTTGAAGAGCTATAATTAGAATTGATGAAATAATAAGGCTCAATTTTCCATTGAATCTGCAGGAGAGATGATTGTTGGACCAACAAAGGCACTATTTATGGATGAAATAACAAATGGTTTAGATAGTTCCACCGCATATCAGATCATTGCTTGTATTCAGCAGCTGGTGCATATAACAGATTCTACTGCATTGATTTCACTTCTTCAACCAGCACCAGAAACTTTTGATCTCTTCGATGACATCATTTTAATGGCTGGAGGAAAGATTGTGTATCATGGACCCCGGGATCGTGTCCTAGCTTTTCTTGAGGATTGTGGCTTTAGGTGTCCTGAGAGGAAAGCAGTTGCTGACTTCCTGCAGGAGGTAAGTGCACTGCAGCTCAAATGTTTTCCTTTTCATGCTGAAATTTTGGTACTTCATAATTTGATATGCTATTTTCAGGTTTTGTCCAGAAAAGATCAGGCACAATACTGGCTCCATACTGAACTTCCCTACAATTACTTTTCAGTAGATATGTTCTCTAAGAAATTCAAGGAATCTCCTCTTGTTAAAAAGCTTGATGAGGAGCTTTTAGCGCCATATGATAAATCAAAAAGCCACAAGAATGCAATTTCCTTTAGTGTGTATTCTCTTTCTAGATGGGAGCTATTCAAGGCTTGCATGTCAAGGGAACTTCTTCTCATGAGGAGAAATTCATTTGTCTATATATTCAAAACAATCCAGGTTATCATTTTTAGTTTTACATCCTTTATCCATTCTTTCTCTGTTTCTCCCTTTCTTTTAATTTCTGCTTATCTTTTCTTTCTTAGATTGAATGGCCTGAGAAAATTGAAATATGTGTACAAGGGCCTGAGAAAATTAAAAAATGTGGACAATCTTTTTGTTGCAGCTTATAATTGTTGCAATTATTGCTATGACTGTTTTTCTGCGGACTCGGATGGACATTGATGTTTTCCATGCAAATTACTACATGGGTTCCTTGTACTTTGCACTCGTCATTCTTCTTGTTGATGGCATTCCTGAGTTGTCTATGACGATTCAAAGGCTTGCTGTTTTCTATAAACATAAGGAGTTGTGCTTTTATCCAGCTTGGGCGTATGCAATTCCAGCCACTATTTTGAAAGTACCTCTTTCTTTAGTTGAAGCTCTGGCTTGGACATGTCTTACTTATTATGTCATTGGATACAGCCCAGAGGTCTGGAGGTGAGTTTCATTTGAGAAGGCAGAAAGCTTTGTGTTTTTTGGTGCACTAAATCCTGTTATGCAGACCTCTTATAAAGAATAGTTCATGTCTTTTAGGTTCTTCCGCCAATTCATTCTACTTTTTGCTTTGCACTTTACATCAATATCAATGTTCCGATTTGTGGCATCAGTCTTCCAAACTGTGGTTGCTGCAATGACTGCCGGAAGTTTTTCGATACTCTTGGTGTTATTGTTTGGGGGTTTCGTTATCTCGAAACGTAGTACAATTTATACCTCTCCAATTTTATTTTAGAATCATCAGATCAGCCTGTTAAACTTATGGTGATTATTGGTTGCAGCCTCGATGCCAGTGTGGTTGAAGTGGGGTTTTTGGATTTCTCCAGTTACATATGGGGAGATAGGACTCTCTGTGAATGAATTTCTTGCTCCTCGGTGGCAAGAGGTACTGTGTCTTACAGCAGAAGTTTCTTGGTTAAGCTAATCAATACAGCATTGTGCAGCACTGTTGGTAGAGAAGTTTCTTCTGTTACTTCTTGTTGACAAAACTTATCATATGGCCATATGTTGTTTTATTATTTATCAACATTTGTAGAAAGTAATTTTGTTTCTTATTATATTGTAGATGCTGCCCACAAACACTACAATAGGGCAAGAAGTTCTTGAAAGCCATGGACTAAACTTTGATGGATATCTTTTCTGGATATCACTTGGTGCATTGTTTGGCTTTGCCTTACTTCTTAATGTTGGTTTTACCTTGGCCTTAACTTTCCTGAAGAGTAAGTCCTTCTTTGTAGTAATCCTTTATCAACTCGAGATGAATTATGTTTATGTACCTAAGTTGATACAAATACAGCTTCTGGGTCATCTCGTGCTATGATTTCACTTGAAAAGTTTTCGGAGATACAAGGAAGTGAGGATTCCACTTCTGGTGAAATTGTGAAAGAGAATTCTGGGAGTACTCCTATGACTAATAAAGATTCTTATAAAGGTTAATGCAACTTCCATGTTCTTTTTGTCCCCCCATTTTAATGTTTTACATTCTTCATAGTTTCATTTGATGCCTTATCTTAATCAACAGGCAAGATGGTCTTACCTTTTGAGCCCTTGACAGTAGCATTTCAGGACCTGAAATACTATGTTGACACCCCTTTGGTAATCTTGTTATCAATTCTGTGATGTTTATAATCCTGGACAATGCAACATATTTAGAGGCATTAGGTAGACTTTTTACAGACTTTAATTTATCCCCTTCGATATTAGGAAATGAGGGAGCAGGGATTTTCTGAGAAGAAACTTCAACTCCTTGATGATGTTACAGGCTCATTGAGGCCAGGTGTTCTAACAGCATTAATGGGTGTTAGTGGAGCTGGGAAAACAACTCTGCTAGATGTTCTTGCAGGAAGAAAGACAACTGGCTATATCGAGGGGGAAATAAAAATTAGTGGGTATCCTAAGGTTCAAGAAACATTTGCTAGAGTTTCAGGTTATTGTGAACAGACAGACATACATTCTCCTCAAATCACTGTCGAAGAATCTGTAATTTTTTCTGCCTGGCTACGTCTTGCTCCTGAGATCAATCCAAAAACTAAAGCTGTAAGGTTCTGTAGCTCTAATGTTCACTGATTGCTTTAGGTTTCAGATGATGGATATTTAATGCTTCTATGGCATATTCCAATAGGAATTTGTGAATGAAGTCCTTGAGACCATTGAGCTTGATGGAATTAAGGATTCCTTAGTTGGCATACCTAGTGTTGATGGTCTATCGACTGAGCAACGTAAGCGGCTTACTATAGCTGTCGAACTTGTTGCCAATCCTTCTATAATTTTTATGGATGAACCTACAACTGGTCTTGATGCACGAGCAGCAGCAATTGTCATGAGAGCTGTGAAGAATGTAGCTGATACAGGAAGAACAATAGTATGCACTATCCACCAACCAAGCATCGATATATTTGAAGCGTTTGATGAGGTAAAACAATTTTAACTTGCTTTATCATATAAATGTAAAACTAGAATTTGATTGTGAAACTTCAATGCTGGTTTCATTCTCGCAATAATTTTATACTCAACGGTTAAGTTTTTGCATTTCGATGAATTGATACGAGCATTTTATCCGGATCTTCAGCTGATCCTCTTGAAAACTGGAGGGCGCATCATCTACTGTGGACATTTAGGAAAGCATTCAAGTCAAGTCATAGAGTACTTTGAGGTTAGTTCTTGCAATTTTTTTTTTTTGAAAAGCCAACAACTAAACAACTTTTACTTACAGGGTATCTCTGGAGTGTCAAAGATTAGAAAAAATTATAACCCAGCAACATGGATGTTAGAAGTCACTTCCACATCGGCTGAAGCTGAACTTGGTGTGGATTTTTCTCAAATATACAGGGAATCTGCCTTATATGAGTAAGTTCAATTAAAAAAAATGCTTAGATTTTTGTTGTAGTTTCGGAATGTGCTACTACCACAAAATTTTAGTTACTCTGGAAAAGGCCAGCCATAAATTTTTTTGATTGTTATGCTCATAAATAGCAAAAGAGGATTTGGACAGCCAGTTGGCAGTGTGTATACATATATATAGTAATAATGCAGCCAATCTTTGATATGAAAGATTTGCATTTGGTTAGAGAATATCTCATTTCCTAAGAACTGAGGATAAATATCAGATTTTTATAATTGTAGAATTCATTTTCTTGTGTTGCAGTTAGTATACTTGGGTGACAACCACTGACGCCTTTTGCATTTCATGATCTTGTACTGCTTGTAGGAACAACCAAGAACTTATAAAGCAATTGAATACTCCACCTCCTGGTTCAAGAGATCTGCATTTTCCAACTCACTTTTCACGCAATGCCTGGGGACAATTTAAATCTTGTTTGTGGAAGCTGCATTTGTCTTACTGGAGAAGTCCTTCATACAATTTAATGCGTATAATGCACACGACTACATCATCTTTACTTTTTGGTGTACTTTTTTGGGAGCAAGGACAGAAGATGTAAGTACATTGCTAAACATATATTTATCAAGGAAAAGTGTAATACTTTCTGTTACATAGTGCCAGGGGTTCTCTGCATTTTGGTTCTTTTAAATATTTTATATTAGACCTTGCTCCTCGTCAATGTTTATTGAGCACTTATGATCAACAGGTTATGCTTTGAATTTCAATAACTCCTCTGTCCGACCTTAAAAGGTCATTTAGCTTCATATTTTTTTTGATAGCATGTCATGGTTTGTCTACACATCGGCAGCAGCAGCAGCAGAAGCCAAGTATATCAATTGGAAGTTTTTAGGTGCACAAATTTATGTATAGTTTCTGTCCCATCACATTGTTTTCTAAAATGAACCTAGAATTACTTTTAATTTACTAATAATCATCAGCACATGTGCTCTAGTTTCATTTGTTTTAGTAAAATGAAATTATTAGTATAGTTTGCAACCATCTAACATCTATTTATTTTCCCTTAAATCTGCCAGAGATAACCAGCAAAATTTGTTCAATATAGTTGGTTCATTATACTTGGCTGTGGTATTCTTGGGGATAAACAATTGTTCATCAGTTATACCAAATGTTGCGAGGGAGAGAACTGTTATGTATCGTGAAGGATTTGCTGGGATGTACTCTCCATGGGCTTATGCACTTGCACAGGTACATATGAACTTTATTTCATTCTTGATGTTGGCTTTTTGTTCAACTCACAAAGAATCTTTTAATGTGTTATTTTTATTGATAATTTCTCTTATTTAGATATGCATACTGATTTTGTAGGTGACAGTTGAGGTTCCTTATTTACTTATTCAAGCACTTGCATACGTGATCATCAGTTATCCAATGATTGGATATTATGGCTCAGCATATAAGATTTTCTGGAATTTCTATGCGATGTTCTGTACAATGATGTTTTACAATTATCTGGGAATGCTACTAGTGTCATTGACACCAAATCTCATGATTGCTTCAATTCTATCCTCAATCTTCTATACATTATTCAACCTCTTTTCCGGATTTTTGATTCCTGGGCCGGTAAGCTACTACATTATGTGTATCTATGAGTATATATGTGTTTACCGAAATGTTTTGAATATTAACTATGATATTTAATTTTCTGCAGAAAATTCCCGACTGGTGGATTTGGTTGTATTATATGATGCCTACCTCTTGGGCACTAAATGGTATGATTACTTCACAATATGGAGATATTGACAAGGAAATTATTGTATTTGGTGAAACAAAAACATTATCTTCCTTCTTAGAAGATTATTTTGGGTTTCACCATGATCGCTTGCCAATTACGGCTGCCATTCTTATTATCAATCCTCTTGTTCTTGCACTTCTTTTTGCATATTGTATAGGAAAGTTGAACTTTCTCAGAAGGTGAAATATTGTTTGAGAGCGGAGGTACTATCACAATATTTATTGCCTAGAACTAGAATTTACACATTTGTAATCTATGTATTCTGTTGATCAATATAGCAGCAAATAGTTGACCAGTTGGCCATATATATAATTCAACACAGTTTAGCTATTCTATAAGCTGAACAATTACAATATTATAAACTCTTGAATTTCTAGAACTGCCCAAAAGATCTCTTTAGAGTTGCTTTCATTGACTTTTATCAAATTTACAACATTTTCATAGCTTCAGACTGCGTCATCGAAGGCTGCAACTTGGACTTTAAATCTGATTGCTTCCGCCTGTGCAAGCTCAACATCATCATTAAAGGCAGAGTTATTTACTGTGATAGCCATGAATTCAACCTCCCGAATATAAAATTCGAATCTACATGAAAAGCATGTACTATTTTTCTCGTGAGGTAGTCCAAATTGGCTTCTTAGAATTGTTTCTACTTTGTATTATCATCACATATTGACGTTGGCTAGAAGGTTCGTAGACCAAAGATAAAAAAACCCCGACCCTTTTTTTTTTTTTAAATCACTTGACACAAGATTGAATACATATATGTAATTGAAAATCCACAAAAATACATAGATTTATAAATTGTTATTGCCTCCAGCAGCCCCAATATAAATTCATTGAGGCATTTCATCAAAAAATAGGCTTGAGAAGTTTTTCATTTATCAACGACTGGCAAAATCTGTTCAATGATCCAAGCAAGGGTAGTTTGGTCTGCCTAGTTCCCAAAGGTCCCTACACCAAACTAAGATCGAAATGCTATTATAATAAACCAATAAAGCTCAAAATCAACGTGGACAGCAAAATTTCATCATCCTGCCTCCTCTAATTGGAAATACTCTGTAATATCCGTTTTTATTTTTATTTTTATTTTTATTTTTTTGACTTTATTAATTAATTATTGTTTATTTATTTATTTATTAAATATACTATTTTAAAAAGGTTTCCTAAATGAGTAAGGGTTTTAAAAAGGATTGGCCTATAAAAAACCTCCTTTACGTTCTTTTTTTTAAAAAAAACCCTAGAGGCTAATAAAGAAAACAATATAGCAGCCGCATGAGAGTGAATCTATATTTTGTCAATATGAAAAAGGAAAAATCTTATTTGTATTCTTGTTCTTCATTAAAGGCGTTCTTGAGTTTGGTTTTATCTTCAAGGTAGGAATAAATTTATAAGCCTTTAAACTTTGATTTTGATTGTGATTTTTTGTCTGTGTTGATTGAATGATTTTATATGTGATTGTATTTATAAAAATCATGATACTTATGATCATGTGTGAATTAATGTGTATTTGAGTGAAAATAATATTATTATGATATTCTAGAAACTGTGAACAGTATAGATTAAACTTGAGATTACTGCTAATTTAATTAAGTTTCATGCATAAGACTTTATAGATTATTAAACTAGACATCTTTACCTTTCTATCCGTATATTTGTTATTCAAAAACTCATTTTATATAAATTGTTTTGATTTTTCGAAGTTAGAACTTTGATGCTGGAAAATTTCGATTTTCTGCAGTAATTCACACTTCCGTAATTTATTTCATAACCTAAACGACTTCTAAAAATTCTGGGAGTTTTTATTCTTGCACACATATATGTCTAGTTTCTGTGTTTTAAATTTCGTAATTTTTGAATTTATGTAAAAACTACTAAAAATCATGGAGGTAGGCTGCCGCAATCCTGGAATCTGTTTTCCAGAATTGCGACGGCTGATATTTAGGTCGTTTTGGTCGACGTTTTTAATTAGTAAATGTTTTATAAATTTTAATTCTGATTCCTTTTTGTGTTATTTAATTTCTAAAACTGGAATAGTTATTTTTGAATAAGTATAAATAAAATTATGAATTTTTGAGTCAGCAGTCCTTGGTATATATTGTCACTAGACAGTTTTGATGTTTTTGGTGGAAAATCAGCCTTCAGCGATGATTATTAACTTTGACTGATATTTTCAATTTTTTATTGGATATCAACATGTTACGATAGCTCTGTGTGATATTTATGATTTTCCGACATAGTTATAGCTTAATAGAAATTAGCTCTTGTATGATGGTCTAGTATTGTTAGTGAATTAATATGGTTAAGTAAGAGTACATGATTTAGGGATTTTTGGTTTTTCTATCTATGTTAGAATTGAATAAGATATTAATAAGAATTTTATCTTGATAATTATAGGTCAAGAGTGAGCTCGTGTGATTTGAGTTATTATTGATTTCATTGGATCGAGGTAAGTGAATTCATGCATAATGGATTTATAAGTTATGGATTTAAAGCTATTTTAAAATGTTTTTTTTAAATTAGTTTTAAATAAATGCTCTTTTTTCTATAAAATGTTTTCCTTAAATCCATTGATAAAGCTTTGCCAATTTAATATCTTACAAGTGTTTTATCAAAATATTATTGAATAATTAATATTGATAAACTAAAAATTATTTTAAGTTTTGGCTCATTGTCCGTAGTTACCGTTATTGATATTATTGAATAGCTAGCTGTATTGTGAGCACTTATTGATGATTATTGCGGGATAAAATACCCTGATTAAACTATTGGCCGGGTCACCGGGAGTACAGGTGATATATTGAACTATTGACTAGGTCACCGGGGATACAGGTGACACTATGTGACATGAGCAAATTTAGTAAAAGAGAAAATTTTATTGATAAAGATTTCGTATGTAATTATTTATTAAAAATGAGTATATACTTTTCGTGTTATAAACCTTGTGCATGAGTTTGCTTACCGAGTTGATGGCTCACTCCCGTCTCTAACATTTTTCCAGATTGATTGTTTTTAGAGATGTGGGCTTTTGGTCTAGCGGAGAGGATTTGTTAACTGAAAACTTTGGCATTTTCTAGAAGATTAATTTTAGCTACTTGGACTATTGTTTAGAGTTGGATTTTTTATTTTGGAGGATTATTGATTCATTTATTATTTTGGAGACTATGTTTTGTTTATGGACAATAGTGACTTTATTCGGAATTTATTATAAAATGAGTCTTACAAGATTTCATTCCAAATTCCTCTTGAAATTTCTTGGGTGAATTTGGGGTGTTACATACTCCATACCGCCAAAATTCTTATTATAAACCTATAGAATTATACAATTTTGATAAAATTGTTATTCCCCCCGGTAGCCGTGTTTTCCTCGTCAAAGATCAAATTCCACTTTCTTCTGTTCCATGAAGCCTTTAACTTCGTTGCCTTGTGATTCATAAGACTATGACTGTAGAAAACATAAAAACAAAGTAATGAGCCCTTTATTTGTCCCATAAGATGATACAATGTAAATTATAGCACTTGGGCAAAAGAATATTACATTATCTAGTTATCTGTTTGCTGGTAGAACATAGTTTTAGGTTCAAGGAGATTCTTGACTGATTGTAACTCATGGACAACATTGGTGATGTTCATTCGATCTTGCGGTGACTCCATTGAACAAGCAACTCCAATTCTGACCATAGAAATGAGACATTCTAATCTGTTGTCTGTTCTTGTTTGCCTTCGCCTGTGGTTATTAGTACCCACCAAAATTTCACCATCATTTAGAAGTATCGGATCCACAATGTCCGCCACATTATCAGGCAAGGCCATTCTTGCAAAGTTATTAAGATTTAAGTCTCCCTCAAAGATAACATCAGTTGGTTTTTTTGTTGTCACCATTTCCAATAGCAATATTCCATAGCTATAAACATCTCCATTTGTTGACACCTCACTTCCAAGGCCATACTCTACCATTCAAAATAAGATTTATTAAGAAGTTAGGAGTTGCAGAAAGGAATTAAAAAACTAAAAAAGTAAATTATGGATTAGAGTATAACCTGGGGCTACATAGCCAATTGTTCCCCTTACTCCAATAGAGCTGTTAAAAGTTGGATTTGAGACTGCTTGATGAAATCTAGCTGATCCAAAATCACCAATGCGAGCAGACAAGTCATTATCAAGAAGGATATTGCTTGGCTTTAGATCACAATGGAGAATTGGTTCTTGGCAGTGGTGATGAAGATAGTCCAGTGCACATGCCACATCAATTGCAATGCCTACTCTCTGAAGAAGGGTAAGCTTCTGAATTTCAATTTCTTCGTCTCTTTGTGGAACAGCATTTGGATGCAACCATTTTTCAAGACTCCCATTTGAAATGTACTCATAAACAATAGCTTTAAAGTCGTTACCTTGAAAATCAACACTTGAGCATGAAGTTATGACCCTGACAAGATTTTTATGACGAATATTTTTCAAGGCTTTGCACTCAGCCATGAAGCTCTTAAAAGCTCCATGGCGTTGAAGGTTAATCACTTTGATTGCAACAACAGTTCCATCTTCGTCAAATACTCCCTTATACACAGAGCCAAAGCTACCAACTCCAATCAAGTGTGTTGAAGAAAACCCATCAGTTGCTTTGAGGAGGCTTTTATAAGACATCTTCGGAAGTGCTTTTCTAATCATTGGTCTTGAAGGCTCCCTGGAAGGTCTCCTTCTCCTTTTGTTCCAATTTAAAATGAAAAATGACACCATCACTATTCCTGAAAAGACACTTACAATTGAGATTAATATTTTTAGGCTTCGAGAGATCCTTTGGCTGCTTGATTTGTTCTCGGTGCAATTAGGTAGTTGCAATTCACGTATGCCCCCACAAAGGCTATTACAACCTACAACTGATATTGCACTTGTATTTGAGAAAATTCCTTTTGTTGATACTTTCCCCTCGAAATCATTGAAGGATAGATTAAGATATTCCAAAGAAAGAGCCTCGAGGAATAATGGAATTTGGCCAGACAAATTATTCCGTGAAAGATCAATCTTTCGAATGCCTCTTGAATTTCTGAAAAATGAAGGAAAGGATCCGTGGAAGAAGTTTCCTGCCAGATAAATCTCTTCAAGACTAGAGCAAAGACCAAGTTCACTCGGAATTTCACCAGTTAAGTAATTATTAGACACATCAAAACTCCACAAAGCTTTCAAATTACCAATCCTTGGAGGTATAGATCCAACGAAGTGGTTTCGGGCTAAATTCAGAGAATTTGAAAGATAGGATATATTGAAAATGGCTTCTGGGATGGATCCACTGAGGTTATTTTCAAACATTTCTAAGAATCTTAATTGCTCCAAATTTCCTAGACTAGAAGGGATGACTCCAAATAAATTGTTACTGTTTAATCCAATTTCATATAATGATGACAGATTTCCTAGAGCAGAAGGAATTTCCCCTGAGAAATGGTTGCCACTAAAAGCCAAGGCCTGTAACTTCAGAAGCTTACCGATTTCTTTCGGAATTGGGCCTGTAAATTGGTTTTCCTCCATTCCTAATGCATATAAGTTGACAAGGTTACCTATTCCCGAAGGGATGCTCCCATATAACTGATTAAAACTAAGGGCCAAAATTTGAAGTGGACTTGACAGATTAGCTATTGAATGAGGCAATGCTCCTTTAAATTGATTTTTATCTAAAATGAGAACTCGCAATTTGCTACAGTTAGCCAAAGAATTCATAAATCCCATCTCATCACTTTCCCCACTTCCTAAGTTACTAGAATACGAATTTAGGTATGAAAGATGCTTCAAGCCTCCAAAATTGACTGAAAGTTTTCCGGAAAAACTGTTTCTCCCAATTTGAATACTTTCGAGTTTTGAAGCATTGGATAGAGATATTGGAATGGATCCGCTGAAGAAGTTTCTGTTGATTTGGAAGATTTTGAGGTTCGGAAAAGTAAGCCCTAAACTTGGTGGAAGGCTTCCATGAAGTTGATTATGAGACACCGAAAACTCGACAAGGAAGGAAAGATTGTAAATGGAAGGAGGGATTGTACCGGAGAGGTTGTTTGAGCCAATTGCAAGGGATTTTAACTCTTTCAATTGACCCAATGAATCTGGAATTTTTCCTCCAAAAGAATTCCCACCTATATACACAACTTCCAGCGATGTTAAATTCCCGACAGAGGGGGGAATGCCTCCTATCAAATTGTTTTCGTGTAAAGCTAGTTTTTTGAGTTTGTACAGACAGGCAAACTCAAATGGAATACTTCCTACTAGCTTGTTGTGTCCCAAAGTTAGTACTGTGAGCTTGGAGCAATAAGATAAGTTGGCTGGAATTTTCCCAACCAGGGAGTTATTTGACAGAAGCAGAGCTTCTAACCTGAGCAGACGCCCAAATTCACGAGGGATTTCACCTTGGATAGTGTTATTCATAAGATTGATCTCTCTTAAGAAGCTGAGGTTGCCAATGTGAGGGGACAACAAGCCACTCAAGGCTTTTGACCTCATGTTTAGGGCTGTGACTCTTCTGTGCCTGCGACCACATGTAATGCCCTCCCATTCGCAGAAATGGCGAGAATCATTCCATGAGTTCAGGATTCCTTGAGGGTCATGTGAAATCATTGACTTAAAGACCTGCAGGGCAGCACGATCTCCCTCCTCAAAGGCTGCAACTTGCAACAGTGTGATGAAAAAAAGAAACATGGATGGAAAATAGAGAGAGTGGGTACTCATTTCTACAAGTGAGAAGGCAATTTCCTTTGCTTGCCTTGATATGTGAGCTTCACCTAGCTTTGAGTGTAGGACAAGTTTAGACTTAAAACAAGGGCGTCGCCTTTCTTCTTCTTCTTCTTCTTCTTCTTCTTTTTCCCTTAATTTAAAGTAGACTTGACTTGGACATTTTCAATTTGGTTGCACGCAGGAAATTGCAAGGTCAAAAATTGCGTTGCTATTGATGCTTAGTGGCTGCAAGGCTTGATTTTAAGTTATTTTGCCATGACGCATCACATGATCAAAGAATGTGTGGGATGGATTTCAAGCTTTTGTACGATGATATCTCACATTATCAGTGATGCCATGATGACGTGGAAAGAGTAGCGGAAAAGATTTTAAGCTTTTGTGTCAGAATTCGTGTTGCTGTTGGTGGTCATGGGCTGGAAGAATGTGTGGACTGGATAATGAAATTTTGTGTAATGATACATCACATCATTAATTATGTCATGCTGACGTGGATGATGATGTGGTGCTGAGATGGCGAAGCCATGGGGCCAATTGTTTGGGGGTTTCGTTATCTCCAAACGTAAGACAATTTATACCTTCTCCAATTTGGTTTTAGAATCATCAGCCGAAAAAAGGTTAAACTTATGGTGATTGATCGTTGCAGCCTCGATGCCACTCCGATTGAAGTGTGGCTTTTGTATTTCTACTATTACATATGGGGAGATAGGACTTTCTGTGAATGAATTTGTTGCTCCTGGGGGGCCAAGATGCACTGTGTCTTATAGCAGAACCTTTTTGGTTAATCTAATCAACACCACGTTGTGCAGCACGCTTCGTGTTTTTGACAAAGCTTATTGTATGGCCATATGATACTTATTATTCATTAACATTTGTAGAAAGCTATCTGGCTCTTATTATATTGTAGATACTGCCCGCAAACACTACCATTGGGCAACAAATACTTTGATGGAAATCTTTTCTGGATATCACGGGGTGCATTGATTGGTTTATGGTATGGCCATAGACACTATGTTAACATTTCTGTGTGTCTATGAGTATATATATGATTAGCAAAGTGTTTTGAATATTAACTTTGATATTTAATTTTCTGCAGAAAATTCCAAAATGGTGGATTTGTTTGTATTATACGATGCCTACCTCCTGGCCAATAAATGGTATGATTACTTCACAATACGGAGATATTTAGAAGGAAATTATTGTATTTGGCGAAACAAGAACATCGTCTTCCTTCTTAAGACAATGTTGGTTTTCATCGTGATCGCTTGCTGATTACTGCTGCTGTTTTTGTTATCTATCCTCTTGTTCTTGCAATTCCTTTTAGCATATTGTATAGGAAAGCTCAGAATGTGAAATGTGTTTTTGGATCAAAATTGCGTGGATCAATATTGCAGCAAATAGTTAACTGCATATTTAATTGAACATAGTTAAGCTATTTTAGATATAAGCTGGACAATTACAATATTATCATCTCCTCTTGAATTTCTAAAATTTGCCGAAAATATCTCTTTAGAATTGCTTGCATTGCCCTTTATCAAACTTACAACCTTTTCATAGCATCCGACTCTATCATAATGGCAGGCAATACCAACTTGGACTTCAAATGTGATTGCTCTACCTCCACAAGCTCAACATCACCATTGAAGCCTGAGTTATTTACTGTTACAGCCATGAATTCACCCACCTCAGAATCTGTAACAACTGCCCCTAGACCTTCCAAGTTCTTTTAAGCAGTAACATCCGCATCTCCATTAAGCTTGTGCTAATTCTCTAAAGAGGTAGTCCACATTTGATTCTTAGCATTGTTTCCGCGTTGTTATATTATTACATCTTGATGTTGGCTAGGACATTCATTGAGCGAAGATAAAAAATCCGAAACTTTTTTTTTTTTTTTTTTTAATTTGACACAGATTGAATACATATATGCAACTGAAATCTACAAAAGTACATAGATGGATAAAATGTTATTGCACCTAGCAGCCCCTATATGCATTCATTGAGGCATTTCATCAAACAGTTTTGCATAAAATCAAACGGTGGGATTGAAAATTTTCTGTTTTGTCAACCCCTTGCAAAATCTATCCAAGCATAGGTAGTTTGGTCTGTCTCATTCCCAACAGTCCCTACACCAAACTAAGACGAAGCTGATTTTGCAATAAACTAATAAAGCTCGTAATCAACGTGAACAAGAACAGTTCATCATATTGCTACCTCTAATTGGAATACTCCATACAGCCAAAATTTTTGTTATAAACCTATAGAATTATACACTTGTATAATTCTTATTCCCTCCGGCAGCCGCGCTTTCCTCGCCTAAGATCAAATTTCACTTTCTTTTGTTTGACGAAGCTTTAACTTTGTTGTCCTGTGATTCATAAGACTATGACTATAAAAGGCATAAAACTAATGAATGAGCGTTTTCCTCCGCTCATAAGATACAATGTGAATTTATTTCACTTGAGCAAAAGCTATAGGAGAATAGTTAACGTTACTGAAATGACTGAACAATTAGTCGTATTGTGTAATACTAGTTGACAATTATTGCAGGGTAAAGTATTCTTATTGAATTACTAGCCGGGTCATTAGGAATACAAATAAAATTATATGGCATGATGCAAAATTGAATAAATAAAAAGTTTTATTAAAAATGATTTATTAAATAATTATTTATTGATAATGATTTTTACATCATGACTTAACTAACTATGAATTTTACCTTATATGTGTATTTTATTAGAAAATGATTACTAGTTTCTAATTTATGGTACTTCATAATGATTATTATGTATTTTTATAACACCGTAGCCCAAACTCCAAGCGTAAATCTAGCCATAATTTCTTTATATACCTAAATATCTCCTTACAATCAATAGTAATTCAACCCTCAAATACACTATTTATATAGTGAAACATTTTTAAAAAATTTGCTAAACCATCTACCATCCTTAATTTAAGTCATCTCCTTACTCATCACGAATAAATTCAGATATCTGAAAATTGAAGTACAATAAACTATAATAAATATAAAACTCAATATGCAAACTAATTTTTCTTTTGCAAAAATACATACTTATATATATTAAAAATGGATGATACGCTATGATCTTTTCAAAGTCCTTTGAAATAAATTATTAAAATCTTTATGTGGCTTTCAAACTTTCACATTTTCTTTCAACAAAATATATATCGTATAATGTAGTAATTTACACCATTCATGACACATTAGCCTTTGAGGGGTGACACTTGTTGTGCAAATTTTATTAAACTCGCAAGTGTACGAATCTATTATAGAATAGATTAATAGTGACGAGTGTCGATCCCAAAAGGAGGTGGATTTTAATTGTGTATTGAATTAATTTTCTAAGTGAGTGGTTAAATTATGGTAAATTTATCCTAACTTTTGAATTAAAATGGCGAGATTAATTAAAAATGTAATTGTTATAATAAAGCACTTGGGTATCTGGATCTGCATCATTCCAGGGCTCAATATTCCTTATTAATACCAATTAAATCATGAAGGAGAAATCCACTCCTCATGAACTACGCTCTAATTAATATGGTACTGAGAGCTTATCATGCCAAACAGTAATAATTGTGTTATTAGTATCTATCAAAAATCAAAACATCCACAAAAATTAGAGGGGAAAATAAAATAAATTTACCTATTAAACCCATGGAACATGTTGAGACTTCACCTTCAACCCAAGCTTGAAAGAAAATTAGCTACTCATATTTGAACTAGGGATGAAATAGAAATTTTACTAAAATATAAAAAAAATACAAGATAAAGAAGGAATTTCAGAAAATAAAGCTAAAAAATGAACTCAAGGATGTCAAATTAGGGTGGGGAAGCCCTCTTTTTATAGATACAGCGAGTAAATCATAGCCATTGGATTAAAATAATTTGGATGCACAGGATTAAGTCATATGACAAGTTTTGATTGGTTTGAATACATTAGGGCTATTATCCCATATATGTGCATGTACTGTACGCACATTTTTTTGATACACTAACATATTGCCACGTCATCTGTCAACAGTGCATAAATATTTTTATTCAATAAGATTGTGACACCTCATCAGTCAAGCCATATCATCTGTCAACGCCACATAATCAGTCAATGCCACATCATTCCTCCAATCAAATGCTGCCACGTCATTGGTCGGTGTCACATCATCGGTCAATGCTATGTCATCAGTCAATGCTATGAATAGTTTCATGAACAGTGCTGTATGTTGAGTGTTAGAAAGTGTATATTTATAAAGGAGAAAATCGTCATTTTACACTTTAAGTCGCACTAACATTGCTACTTTTATTTATTTAAGTATTTTGTTAGTTAATTATATGTGTTTTATTATAATTATGTATTTTATGTATTTTAGGGGTATCACGATCGTTTCACAATGAACGAGTGATCAGACAGTAAAACGGACGTCATATTTGGACTCAGAACGGTCGAAAACCTTAAGAGGAGCATTAAGGGAAAAAGTCACTGTTCACATATACGGTACTGTTCAAAAGTTACTGTTCACATATACAATCTTATTGGGATAAATTTCTTATATACTGTAGATCAATGACGTGACAGCACCCTCAGTGGAGCAAAAATCATGTGTACAATGCATGCACATACATGGGATTATTTACTATTTAGACGGCGTTACTGTGTAAATGTTGACTGTTGACCGTTGACTGTTGACTGATGATGTGGCGTAATCCTGATCATCCGAATTGTTTTTATCCGATAGTCACGATTCACTCAATGTATTTATAAAAAGGGGGCTCTCCCCTCCTAATTTGATACCTTTGAATTTATTTTTAAGCTTAGATTTCTGAAATTCCTTCTCCTTCTTGTAGTTTCTTTGTATTTTAATAAAATTTCCTTTTTTATCCTTAATTAAAATATGAGTAGCTAATTTTCTTTTGAGCTTGGGTTGAAGGTGAAGTCTCAACATATCCTATAAGCTTAATTTGGTAAATTTACTTTCTCTTCCCCTCTAATATTTGTGGTTGTTTTGACTTTTCGTCGACAAATAATAATAGTCTTGTTTAGATATCTGTTTCGTTAAACCTAAGACCCTAGTCTGAGTTATTATTATTTGGCACGATAAACACTTGGCACCATATTTATTTGAGCGTGGTTCATGAGGTGTGGAATCTTCCCTTGTGATTTAATTGGCATTAATATGGAATATTTAGCGCATGGAGCATGTTGATGCAGATCCGAATACCCAAGTGCTTTATCATAACAGTTTCATTTTTAATTATTTCTGCTATTTTAATTCACAATTTAAGATAAAATCTACCATAATTTAATTTCACCCATTAAAGAAAATTAATTCCACACATAATTAAAATCAACCTCCTCATGGGATCGACACTCGTTACCTTTAATCTATTCTACAATAGATTTGTGCACTTGCGAGTTCAATAAAATTTGCACAATAAGTTTTTGGCGCCGTTGCTGGGGAGATAAGTTATTTTAATTTGTTGAATTAATTTTTTTGTTTTCTTGTATTTTTTTCCTTATAAAAAATAATTCTATAATTTAATTTTTGTAATTTAAATTTTTATAATTTAATTTTATTCTGTGATTTCTTTAAATTTCTGTACTTTAATTTTTGCTTTACTTTTCTTTGTAATTTGTTTTGTTTATCTCATAATTTATTTTAATTTATTCGTAGAATTAATTCATATAATTAGTTTTTTTTAAGTAAATTTTTTTGTTATTGATTTCTTTAAAAATTATAAAAAAAATTTAAAAATTAAAAAAAAGTGAATCTATAATTTAATTTTGATAATTTAATCTTCTTTAAATTTCAATAATTTAATTTCTGAGTTATTTTTTATTTTCTACAATTTAATTTTTGAGTTATTTTTTTTGTAATTTTGGTTTATTTTGTTAATTTATTAATCCATAAAATTAATTTTTTTAAGTAGTTTTTTTTGTTGTTTTCTTTTAAATCTTTTTCCTGTAATTTAATTTTGTTTCTTTTTCTCTTCTTTATATTTCTGTAATTTAATTCTTCATTTTTCTTTGTAATTTATCTTCTTATTTTATTTTTAGTTAACTATTTCTTGTATTTTCTTTTTAGCACTTGAGTGTATGTTCATAGTAAGATTATAATAACGTCACAAGGTTAATATCATAATTTCTCTCTCCTCTATATTTTTATTTGTTTTATTTTCATTTATTTTGTTCTTTGCATGCATGGTCGAAGGTTATTATCACCTAATCTTAAACCTTTAGACCTTGAATTAGAAAAAACACTTCGCACACACAAACACACTATTTTTAAAAAGAAACTTGAAATGGAATTGCAAAATCAGCAATCAGAACCACAAGAGGCCATTTAAGGATTATTTTAGTCCTTTAGTTAATTTAAGCACATCATGCATAAGGTACCCAAATGTAGCTGCTAGGAGTTTTGAATTAAAACCTAGTGTGCTAAACTGTCTCCCCACATTCTATAGCCTAGAAAATAAAGACCCATATAATCATCTGAATGATTTTCATGCTATTTGTCAAACTTTTAAATACGAAAATTTTTCAGATGATGATGTTAAACTCAGATTATTCCCATTTTCATTAAAAGATAGAGCTCGTTCATAGTTTAATACATTACCTGCTAATAGCATTACATCATGGGACAAATGGTAACTAAATTTTTAAATAAGTATTTTCCAGTTCATAAAACCAATGCTATTCGCAGAGAAATTTTAGAGTTTACTCAAAGAGACGACGAGCAGTTTTTCAAAGCATGGAAGCGATTTAATGGGCTACTCTTGAAGTGTCCACATCATGGGTACGAAAAATGGCACCAATGCCAATACTTTTTGGAGGGATTATTGCCATATATGCAAGAATGGCTAATGGCAACCAGTGGAGGAGAGTTAATGTCCAAAAGCGCATCAGAGATTTGGGAATTTTTCCAACGGCAGTCGGATAATTCTTAACAACGGAGTCGATCACTCAGAAATACCAAGAGAATTAAGGGAGTGAATGAGGTTAACATTGGTAAGTCAAGCTCAGGAATTAAAGAAGTCAAAGAGATGGTCGAAGGCCTTGCTCGACAAATAGCATCTTTGACAACCGCTAAATCAACAGAGCCACATGACCATGACTCATATTCAGATTAAGCCAATGCCATAGGTGTCATGAGAAAACCATCAAACTACAACCCTTACTCCAACACATATAACCCTGAATGGAGAGATCACCCCAATTTTTCATGGTCTCAAGGATTCTAACAAAATGGACCATTAGCTCCACCTCCACTAATGCAACTAGTTCCTCAAATGTCTTAAGCCTTTCAACCACCATTTAGACCATACAATCAGAATCCAAACCATTCTCAACCCAAACCATGGGAGGAGACATTCTAAAATGTCAGAAATCTTGCTAACTCCAAGATCGAGCAGCAGAACCGCACCATTGATGAATTATGAAATGAGATGAGAGCAAGCTTCAACTCTATTTCGAGCCTTGATAAAATAGTAGGACAACTTGCCTTTTCAGTTCAAACTTTGGCCATGACCGTTGAAAAAGGCAAATTTCCAAGTCAACCAGTGCCTAACCCTAAAGCAGTGAATGAAGCAAGTTCTAGTTCACCACAGCAGCATGGAGAAGTCAAAGCAGTGATGACCTTGCAAAAAAGAAAAGAAGTCGACAACAAAGTAGAGATGCCAAAATCAACTCAGATTGTACCTGTGAATGCAGAGGACTCATCATCAGAGGAGAAAGAGAAAACCAACCCACGAGAATATGTTCCTAAAGCTCCATTTCCTCAGAGGTTAGCTAAAGGGAAGAAAGGAAAATCCACAGGAGAGATTTTTGAAATCTTCAAACAGGTAAGTGTTAACATCCCTTTACTTGAAGTCATAAAACAAGTGCCATCATATGCCAAGTTTCTTAAAGACTTTTATACTAAAAAGAGAAATATTCATGTTCAGAAAAAGGCCTTTCTAATAGAAAATATTAGTTCTATACTCCAACATAAAATGCCTATAAAATGTAAAGACCGAGGCTCTCCCACTATCTCATGTAGTATAGGAAACTACATAATTAAGAATGCTTTGTTGGATTTAGGAGCTAGTGTAAATCTATTGCCTTACTTAGTGTTTATGAAACTTGGACTGGGAGAATTACACCCAACTCCAGTGGTGTTACAGCTTGCAGATCGATTTATAAAAATACCACGTGGTATTGTGGAGGACGTGCTTATCCAAGTAGATAAGTTTTATTTTCCTGTTGATTTCATTGTAATTGACACTCAACCAGTACAGGATTCAAGGAAGCATATACCCATTATTTTGGGGCATCCATTTTTGGCAACTGCTGATGCTCACATTCAATACAGGACTGGAAATATGCAGTTGTCATTTGGCAATATGACTATGGAACTCAATATCTTTAATATTGCCAAACAACCTCACAGTGCAGATGATGGAATTCTTGATGTGGATTTAATAGAAACACTAGTTGATAATAATTTTCTTTCAAACCTTAGTGATGACTCTTTGGAAACTTGTTTAACTCACTTTAGTTTGAATTTTGATATTGACAGATCAATCGATGAAGTCAACGTCCTACTTGACTCAGCACCATCCATAGACACTAATAAATGGAAGTCATGAGTTGAACAACTAGTGCCATCAGAAAAGAAACTCAGCCCACCATCAGAATCACCACTAAAACTCGAGCTCAAGCCATTACCCAACACTTTGGAATACGCATTCCTAGGAGAAGAAAGCACTTTGCCAGTAATCATCTCTTCCTCTCTCAATGACAAACAAAAAGGTAAGTTATTGGATGTTTTAAAAGAGCATAAAAGAGCATTAGGATGGACCATAGCAGACATAAAAGATATAAACCCAGTGGATTGTATGCATTACATTCACCTTGATGAAAATGCTAAATCTACTAGGGAAATGCAACGTCAATTAAATCCTAACACGAAGGAGGTTGTTCGCACTGAAGTCCTTAAACTATTAGATACAAGTATCATTTATCCCATTTCTGATAGTTCATGGGTCAGTCCTGTGCAAGTTGTTCCTAAAAAGTCAGGAGTTACAGTAGTTATCAATGCTGACAATGAATTAGTATCTACTAGAGTAACTACAGGATGGCGTGTATGCATTGATTACAGAAAGTTGAATTCTGTCACACGTAAAGATCATTTTCCTCTACCATTTATTGATAAAATGCTTGATAGATTAGCAGGTCATGAGTTTTATTGCTTTCTATATGGCTATTCAGGATATAATCAGATTCCCATAGCACCAAAAGATCAAGAGAAAACTACCTTCACTTGTCCTTTTGGCACTTTTGCATATAGGAGAATGTCATTTGGATTATGTAATGCACCTGCTACATTTCAACGATGCATGTTGAGCATTTTTTCTGATATGGTTGAACGATTCCTTGAGATTTTTATGGATGACTTTTCTGTTTTTAGAGATTCATTTGATCAATGTTTACATCATCTAACAATAGTTCTGCAGAGATGTATTGAGAAGAATTTAGTCTTGAATTGGGAGAAATGCCATTTTATGGTTAAACATGGTATCGTTCTCGGACACATCATTTTAAGCAAAGGTATTGAGATTGATAAAGCCAAGGTGGATCTCATTTCCAATCTTCCTCCACCTAAAACAGTCAGAGAAGTAAGATCTTTCCTTGGGCATGCTGGTTTTTATAGATGTTTCATTAAAGATTTTAGCAAAGTTTCTAGACCTTTATGCAATCTACTTGCTAAGGATGTACCTTTTGTCTTTGATGAATCATGTCTTGTGGCATTTAAAAAACTAACGCAGTTGTTGACATCATCACCCATCATTCAGCCTCGAAATTAGAACTTACCATTTGAGCTTATGTCTGATGCATCTGACTATACAGTAGGAGCAGTATTAGGACAAAGAGTTGATCGAATTCCCCATGTGATTTACTATGCTAGTATGACATTGAATGATGCACAGTTGAATTATTCAACCACTGAAAAAGAAATGCTAGCAGTTGTGTTTGCATTAGAAAAATTTCGATCTTATCTCATTGGTTGTAAAATAATTATATTTACAGATCATGCTGCTCTTAAATATCTTCTTACAAAGAAAGATGCAAAAGCTAGACTAATTCGTTGGGTGCTACTTTTGCAGAAATTTGACTTAGAATTTAAAGACAAGAAAGGAACAGAAAATGTTGTGGCTGATCATCTTTCCCATCTCCATTTTGACACAACAATAGAACATTTACCTTTGAATGAGTCGTTTCTAGATAAACAATTAATGAGTGTAGAAGTAGTACTATGGTATGCTGATATAGTTAATTATCTTGTTACAGGTCAACTTTCAGAGCATTGGACTAAGCAGGATAAGGCCAAATTCTTTGCAGAAATAAAGAATTTCTTTTGGGATGATCCTTATCTATTTAAATACTGTGCAGACCAAATTGTTAGACGATGTGTCCCAGAGAATGAATTTCAGAATATCCTCTCTTTTTGCCATAAACAAGCTTGTGGAGGCCACTTCAGTGCTAAGAAAACAGCTACTAAAATTTTACAATGTGGTTTCTATTGGCCAACTATATTTCGAGATGCTTATACCTTTTGCTCTTCATGTGATAGGTGTCAACAAATGGGGAGCATTACACGAAGGAATATGATGCAACTAAACTCAATTCTAGTGGTTGAAATTTTTGACGTATGGGGTATCAATTTTATGGGACCTTTTCCTCCATCTTTCGGCCATCAATACATATTGGTTGCTGTTGACTATGTTTCAAAACGGGTAGAGCTAATTCTGTGTAGGACCAACGATCATAAAGTGGTAATAGGGTTTTTGAAAAGCAATATTGTTTCCCGCTTTGGATTCCCTCGAGTAATAATTAGTGATGGTGGTGCCCACTTTTGTAAGAAATTTTTTAAAGCACTTTTGACAAAGTACTCCATCACTAATAAAGTGGCGACCCCATATCACCCACAGACCAGCGGCTAAGTTGAGATCTCTAATCGAGAAATAAAGCACACTTTAGAAAAAACAGTGAGGCCCGACAGAAAAGATTGGTCGTTGCGGCTCGATAATACATTATGGGCATATAGAACGGCCTTTAAGACTCCGATTGGGATGTCACCCTACAGGCTAGTGTATGGAAAAGCATGCCACCTAACTGTGGAACTCAAGCATCGTGCGTACTGGGCCATCAAGAAATTCAATTTTGACATACAGCAAGCTGGCTCAGAAAGAAGATTACAGTTGGCAGAACTTGAAGAAATTCGAAATAACGCATACGAGAATGCCAAAATTTACAAGCAACGAATGAAAGTCTTTCACGACAAGCAAATTATACGAAAATCTTTCACTCTAGGTCAGAAAGTACTTTTATTCAATTCTCGCTTGCACTTATTCCGAGGTAGGTTACGCTCTCGATGGTCTGGCCCATTTATTGTTCAGACTGTTTTTTCACATGGGGCAATTGAAATTAAAGATCCAATAAATGGTGTCACTTTCAAATTTAATGGTCAAAGATTAAAGCCATATCTAAAATACCAACCACTTGAAGAGGATAGCGAAATAAATTTGAGTGACCCACCTATTTAAATTGAAACTTTTCTTTTTACTAATTTGATTGTTTATTTTCTTTATTTTTTTTAGTTTTTATCATTCTTTTGCTAATTGAAATTATTTTTGTTTAAGTGTGTTTGTTTAACCGTTAAGGTTTTTTTCTTATCATTTTTCATGAGAAAGTTCCTCTTAAACATTTTTAGACAGTTTCGACGTATACAATTTCATCTTAGAGGTCAGTTACGATTTTGTAAAACACATCGTATCTGGCAGCTACAACTACCAGAGTTAGTAGCTCATGTTGAGGATTTGAAAAGCCAACTCAAAGAAATTGAGAGAGGTGTCTACAACATCCAATTGGAGCTTGAGGTAAATTCAATAAGAGGACGATTTTAGTTTTTTTTGTGTGTTTTAATTTATTTTCTTGTCGTGTGTTTTAGTTTGCTTTGTGTGTTTAAAGTTTGTAACCCCGATCAAGTGGCGAATAACGGTACTCCGTGACAATCAAGTCGGTTACTTCAGTTTTTCCATAATAACTGATATTCTGAGACGAAGGTATGGACAAAGATGAGATTTTAGAAAAACTTCACAAGCGATTTCCTTCATTTCCTCAGAATGCTCTCCTCACCATTTATAAAGCTCGGTCCGAACGCATGTGATTGCTTATGAAGAATAACATCCCTGCTAACATCTGTTGGTTAATTAAGGCAAAAGTTCGCTTAGCAGGTGAGTTACCTCCTAAATTTATTGCATACATGCCTGGTTGTGGTAAAGGAAATTATGCGAGAAAATGATGAGCTCGAAGACTTTCTGTTGCTTGTCATAAATGTGTCAGAATGATATGCAATAAAAAATCATGTTCTTTAGGAATGGTGTCTGATAACAGAGAAGATAAGATTTAATTCATTAGAGATGGCTTGAATAAGGAGTCATTGAATGATATCCTTTTGTCTCTTGAAACGCATCCCAGTGGATACGTCCAAAATGCAATACTCCAGTTATGACCATTATTCCATAAAGAATGTGCAAACTATAGTCTCAGAAATTTGACTATAAAAGACCCTGTTTGCCAGCTTGTAAGAAAATTAGATGGGCAGCCTATCCTCGACCTATAGAGGGCGTTCAATCCGTTTCTGGACGTAAAACCAGAGGAAGATGTGAGCCACAGTCGTAACTACTTGTCAATATCCTTTTATTTTAATGTTGTTTTATTTCATTTTTGTCTTTACTAATTTTATGTTATAATTATTTGCTTTGTCTTTTCACTATATTTTTTTACTCTCGAGCCATGTGCCTCTTCTTCAACCATATAAATATTTTCTTCTGTGTTGCAGCACCCAGGTGATGTCTTTTAATCTCTACTTTTTTTCCTTTAAAACATTGAGGACAATGTTTTGTTATGGTTAGGGGGAGGGAATAGTTGATAATTTCTTCTTTATAAATATATGTTTTCAAGTTTTTAAAGTAAAAAATGACTAAATATGGAGTATAGTGACTCTAGAAACACATCTTCTTTAAAAAAATTTTTTTTTCTCATTTTTCTTTAATTTTTCTGCATGTATGTTTTCTTTTTATGTTTAGAATAGGTTGGGGGGGGAAGAATTCAGCTAAAAAAAAAATCTGTGTAAGTTTTTATTGGATGATATGATGACTTTTGAATTTTAGTATTTATATTATCTTTGGTCTTGAGTGATGTTACACTATATTTGCTATTCTATATGTTGATGTTGGGGACAAATATGAGTTGCTTAAAAGAATGCACATGTCATAATAAATTCCAAGTGAGTTTTTGAGCCTATTAATTTTTCTTGGAGAGTAACATTTTTTGCTCATTTTTCATGTAACTTAGCAGTTTATTATTTCATACATGATCTCTAGATTTTCTTTGAATTAACCCATAAAAAAAAGTGTGCGTATTACTGCATCTAAATGCCCACCTAATTAGTAGATATGGAAGATTATTTAAAGTCCTAAAAGATGATGGAAGGCCATTTTTGACCCGTTTGAGCCTTTCTGGCATCCCTATTATGTAATATCCATAGTTAGCCCTTTTGAGCCTTTTAGTTAAAAAAAAAATCTTTTCTTTATTAACTTATCATCTTGATCTACTCCAATTTGGAGTATTACCCGATATCATACAAGTTTCATCCACTTATTCATGTTTGAGAAAAAGAATAAATAATTATTTTGTTCAGCGAAGTTGTGCTACATAAAAAAAAATTCAAAAAAAAAAGAAAAAAAAGGAAGAAAAAAGATATACAATAACAATAAATAAGCAAAATGCATCTTGTAATTTTCAAAAGTTCTTGAACTTTCTTTCAAATATATATATTTTGTTCCCTATTTTTCTTTCTTTGTTAGCCATGTCCTTAGCCTACGTTACGTCCTAATAAAAGTCCTTCTTGATTTTAGGGCACTATAGTCTGAAATAAAAGCTAGTTATATGGGCAATTAAGATGTAGTGATGCATATACATAAAAAAAAAATGAATACATTGGGTTGACTAATACTTTATTTGAGATCGTATTATTTCTAAGCTATGGGCATATTTTTCATCTTGGTGAAAGTGTATGATATTTTTTATTATTTTCTCTCAAATTACCATTCATTGTAGTGGCAAAATTTTATTGGGATTAATTTTTTTGTGAGAGTGTCACTACAACCGGTAAGATTTTGGGGTTGGATATGTCATTCTTGAAAGTGGCCTGATTACTATTGCTACAATAAAGTCTGCTGGACTGATGCATATGGATGGTTGACGTGGGTGTGATATTCCTTTAGACTGTAGATAATACTTGTACTTTTATTTAATTGCTATCATTAATCTAATTGAATAAACACATGTGCTTCCTTTAAAAAATTTTTTTTTTGAATTTTATCTTCGCTTTATTTGCTAGAGACTAGTAATAAGCTGGTTGGGGGGTGTGTAGAGTGTTATAAAGTGTATATTTATAAAGGAGAAAATCGTCATTTTACACTTTAAGTCGCACTAACATTGCTACTTTTATTTATTTAAGTATTTTGTTATTTAATTATATGTGTTTTATTATAATTATGTATTTTATGTATTTTAGGGGCATCACGATCGTTTCACAATGAACGAGTGATCAGACAGCAAAACGAACGTCATATTTGGACTCAGAACGGTCGAAAACCTTAAGAGGAGCATTAAGGAAAAAAAGTTATTGTTCACATATGCGACACTATTCATATGTACGGTACTGTTCACGGTACTGTTCACGACACTGTTCATATATACGGACCGATGACGTGACAACTACTTGTGACGTGGCAGTATCTGATTGAACGAAATATGTGGTATTGATTGCTAATGTGGCATTGACCGATGACGTGGCATCGACCGATGATGTGTCACGATCTTATTAGGCTAAATTTCTTATGTATTGTAGATCGATGACGTGGCAGCACCTCAGTGGAGCAAAAATCATGTGTACAATGCATGCGCATACATGGGATTATTTACTATTCAGACGGCATTACTGTACAAATGTTGACTGTTGACTGATGATGTGGCGCAATCCTGAGCATCTGAATTGTTTTTAATCCGATGGTCACGATTCACTTAATGTATCTATAAAAAGGGGGCTCTCCCCCCTAATTTAATATCCCTAAATTTATTTTTAAGCTTAGATTTCTAAAATTCCTTCTCCTTCTTGTAGTTTCTTTGTATTTTAATAAAATTTCCTTTTTTATCCTTAGTTAAAATATGAGTGGCTAATTTTCTTTTGAGCTTGGGTTGAAGGTAAAGTCTCAACATGTCCCATGAGCTTAATTTGGTAAATTTACTTTCTCTTCCCCTCTAATATTTGTGGTTGTTTTGACTTTTCGTCGACAAATAATAATAGTCTTGTCTAGTTCTGACACCCCTTTAAACCACACCCTAGTACAAGGTTATTATTATTTGGCACGATAAGCCCTTGGCACCATATTTATTGGAGAGTGGTTCATGAGGTGTGGAATCCCCCCTTGTGATTTAATTGGTATTAATATGGAATATTTAGCCCATGGAGCATGTTGATGCAGATCCGGATACCTAAGTGCTTTATCATAACAGTTTCATTTTTAATTATTTCTGCCATTTTAATTCACAATTTAAGATAAAATCTACCATAATTTAATTTCACCCATTAAAGAAAATTAATTCCACACATAATTAAAATCAACCTCCTCATGGGATCAACACTCGTCACCATTAATCTATTCTACAATAGATTCGTGCGCTTGTGAGTTCAAGAAAATTTACACAACACTGTACATGTGAATAATACTGTATATGTGAATAGTGACATTTTTACTTTTATGCTCCTCCTAAGGTTTTTAACTATTCTAAGTTCAGATTTGCTGTTCTTTTTGTCATTCAATGTCTTGTTTAATGTGAAATGACCATGATGCCCCAAAAATACGTAAAATACTTAATTATAACAAAATATACATAATTAAATTTACAAGAAACTTAAATACATAAAAGTAAAGAAGTTAGTAAAATTTAAAGTGCAAAATGATGATTTTTTTTTTTATAAATATATATTTTCTAGCGCTCAACAGTACTAATATAGTTTGAGAAGATGGCCCCTACACAACCTTAAGAGGTAGCCTTTATGGCAAAATCTCATAAAACAAATTTTTCATATGCTAAATTCACTTTCTCATTCATACAAAACTTTAATGCACTTTTTATACTTATGCCAATGAACCCTCACACAACATATGCCATGTTCATAATCATGTACATAACAATGCATCACATAAACTCATGGGTAGAAACATATTAATCCATATATGTACATATCAAAAGAGGCTTTACAAATAAGTCAAACATATATATATTGTCAACACGTGCGAAGCACGTGATGAATGAAGTTACTTATAGATCAAAATCCTTAGACAAAAATTTTAAGTTGAAATACCTCAAATATTTATTCATTTGAAATCACAAATTCAAATATAATATTAATATTTTCTAAAGACATAAATATATCAAAGTCTTAAATCTCTCAAATTAGAAATCCATAACAATAATAAACTTAAAAGAATCACGAGTTTATTCCTCTTCTTATTCAGCTAGCAAAATAAATATATCTCTAACTCTACTGCTATACACACCTCTCAATAAGAAACTTAATATGGAAGAAGTAATGACGATGGGTGAGCTATTAACTTGATAAGTAAAGCTATTCCTAGCATACTATACCTATCCTTAATAAAAATATTTCAAGCTTTATCTTTTTAGTAAAACATTTAATATAATTCATAACTTTTCTTAAAACAACATATTACTATAATAAACTCATAATAACTTTAGAGTATTATAAGTACATAAATTATGAAAATAAATCATATAACTTATACACAAATAATAAGAGGTTAACTTATGTCACATAATATCACCTATAGTACTAGTGACCTAGCCAGAATAAATCATAATCAGAATATCATGTGCACACTTAGAATATATACCCAGTATTAGTACAGAACTTATATAACTTATATGTATCATATGATATGATCAGAATTATAATTAAAATAACTATGAATAATGAGTCAAAACATAACTTAAAATTATACATGAGACAAAACTTTCATATTATATTCATAAATATCCACAATAATAGTTTAGGGTTGCAACATAAAAATTTATTATAATAATTTATAAATAAATCCATAAAGGTTAATCTTGTAACAAATAATTTACACTTTTAAAGGCATTGATAATGTTTTGTTAAAATAAAATAATTTTTAGATTCGAAAATATTTACACAAACTAAATTTGTTATGAAAAACAATTGATTTTAAAAAATTTTAAAAACACTCGTATTTATAGTAGTATCAAAATACTTATTTATTGAGTATATTAGGAATGAAGTTATTTTTCTTGATTCTTTGAATTGATCTAACGCAATTAAAAGTCTCTGAAAGCCTCAAATACTTTCAACACCTTAAACAAAATATAACTTACAACTATTAATAGTTTGTTCTAAGAATATGATTTTCTATGCATACCCTGTACTAGTCTGACTCTCAGAATTTTAACTCTTAGTCTAGAAGTCGAAATGACATAATATTTTCTATGATATTTTGGACATCCATAGGCATCTCCTGTAAAATTTTCAAGAAGATTTGAAACCAAAAATATTTTTAAAACTATTTATTCCTTGACAAATCTGAAACTATTTTACAGTATCTTAATTGAACAGTATGAATTCTGAGAATTTTATAAAATTAGAAAGGAACTACGAAATTATGAAATTAAAAATGTGCATACTAGACATATACATAAGTTTGTTTAAAATTTTGGAATTTTTTGAAATTGTTTGATGGTACCCATAATTTTTCTAATCTAGTTGTTCTGCTGGAATCGCAGTTTTCTAGTGTAGTAGTTTCTGCTTCGAAAATATATATGAAATTGAAAACGAAGTCAAATTTTATGAAACAAAATTTATTCAAGAAGCTCTACATGTCTAGTTTCCAGAAATATAAATTTCTTTTAAAATCATTGAGAAAATAGGAGTTTTGAAATTCAAGATACTTATGCTGTTAGAAATTATCCAATGTGCCTAATACATTTGGAATTGATTATCATGACTCAATAATAAATTAGAACACTAAACAAAATCTAAAAATGCCCTAAATTTTGAATTAACATATGAAATAATCTATAATCTTATCAATTCAAAACCTTAATTAGAGTAATAGGAAAGATTAGGACGAGTAGATAGAGTGAACTTAGAAAATTATCTTGATTCTTTTCTTAAACAAAAGGGCTTGAATACTAGGGTTTGATAAGTGAGTTACGAGTAGCAAATAAGAAGAAATAAATGTCATAGACTTAAGATTATGAAATAGAGAAAAGTATGTATTTATAAGAGTTTTAAGAAACTCTATTGGATTTGGAAAAATAACCCTATGAATAACCCTATTACAAATTTAATTTCCTTATTGATCAGAGTTAAAGAGTCACATGTGTATCCTAATAAAAGTCAAATTTTTATAATTAAAAATTATGAAAGAAGAAATAAATATCGTAGACTTAAGATTATGAAATAGAGAAAGGTATATATTTATAAGAGTCTTAAGAAACTCTATTGAATTTGAAAAAATAACTCTATGAATAATCTTGTTACAAATATAATTTTCTTATTGATAAGGGTTAAAGAGTCACATGTGTATCCTAATAAGAGTCAAATTTTTATAATTAAAAATTATGAAAAGTGTTATTACATATATTGTTTATTGTGATTCAGTTGGAAGTCTTGTTTATTTATCTCCTGGCATCCACAATTAACAAACATGTATTAATATCATTACCCCTAAAAATCATTGATAAAATTCTCATAAAATATAATCAAATCCTAATTATAAATTCAATGTCCTCAAATATCCCCTTTTAAATAATTGCTAATCTCAACCTCAAAAGTCCTCATTATCCAGCCCTTAAAATAGAACAATTCATGTTCTTTAATTTTTAATAAATTATCATCTTATTGGAAAAATCTAAAATTTTATAGAGCATATTGTCACGGGCCACGCGTTTATCCCCGAATTAGAGCCTAATTCTGCACGAACGGGTGCGCTTAGCAAAAGTCCGCATCGATGGTGGGTGCATTTAGAAGCGGGATGCGCTTAGTAATATAGGCGGAGTGCGCTTAGAAGTCGGGTGCACTTAGCCCTCAAGGCAGGATGCACTTAGCAATGGTTGCGCTTAGAAATGGGCCGCTTAGCACAAGTGGACAGCCGTGGTGCGCTTAGCACTCCGCAAGCTTGGCCCACAATCTAGTGCTTTCCATAATTGTAAATGGGCTAGAAAATTCCAGTACCTTGCATATTAATCCATGTGATAATTGTGCAAGTTGCATGGGAGGTTCTATACTTAGCCATCCAAGTCTGTAAGCACCCCATCACCCTTGCCATTTTTCTAGCTCACACACAACACACGCACAGGCTCTCAAAAAGCCTTATAAAATATCTCTATTGTAATTTATTCTCTTAGTGTGCAATATAAGTTATTTTTTACCAATATTACTCTTGCTTCTCTTGCATTCCCATCAAGCTTTCTAACTTGATTTAGCTTGAGAAGTGATCTAGGCTTACTTAGTGATTTAAGTGCTAGAAGTCGCCAAGTGCCGCACAGATTAGTTGGGCAAAATGGTTGAAAGACTTACCCGACAAATCGCATCTTTAACTATTACTAAATCAATAGAGCCACATGACCATGACTCATACCTAGATCAAGTTAATGCCATAGGTGTAATGAGAAAGCCATTAAACTGTAACTCTTACTCCAACACATATAACCCTGGATGGAGAGACCACTCTAATTTTTTATGGTCTCAAAGATTCTAACAGAATAGACCAACAACTCTAGTTCTACTAATGCAATCAATTCCTTAAGTTCTACAAGCCTTTCATCCACCATTCAGACCTTACAACTACAACTCAAATTATTCTCAACCCAGACCAAAGGAAGATGTATTCTAGAATTTTAAAAATTCTACCTACTCTATGATTAAGAAATAAAATCGCACCATTGATGAACTACGAGATGAGATGAAAGCAAGCTTCAACTTAAAGACCCAGTTAATTTCAAACTGTGAGAAGATGGTGGGCCAGCTTGTCTTTTCAGTTCAAACCCTGTCAATGAGTGTTGAGAAAAATAAATTCCCAAGTCAACCAGTGCCAAACTTTAAAGGAGTGCATGAAGTGAGTACTGGTTTATCTCAGCAATATGAAGAGGTATGACCTTGTAAAAAGAAAAAGAAGTCGATAACAAAGTGGAGTTATCAATGACAAAAATAGCTCAAATTATACCTGTAAATACTGAGGACTCATCATCAGAAGAGAAAGAAGAAATCAACTCATAAGAGTATGTTGTTAAAGCTCTATTTCCCCAAACGTTAGCTAAAGCAAAGAAGGAAAAATCTACGAGTGAGATTTTTCAAATCTTCAAACAGGTAAGTATTAACATCCCTTTGCCTGATGCTATAAAATAAGTGTCATCTTATGTTAAGTTTCTTAAAGATTTTTGTACTAAAAAGAGAAACATTCATGTTTAGAAAAATGTATTTTTAATAAAAAATATTAGTTCTATACTCCAACATAAAATTCCTCTAAAATGTAAAGATCCAAGCTCCTCTACTATCTTATGTAGTATAGGAAACCACACAATTGAGAATATTTTGTTGGACTTAGAAGATAGTCTTAATTTGTTGCCTTACTCAGTATTTGTGAAACTTGGACTGAGAAAATTACACTAAAATCTAGTAGTGTTACAGCTTGCAGATCGATCCACGAAAATATCTCATGGTAGATAAGTTTTATTTTCCTATTGATTTCATTATAATTGACACTCAACCAGTGTGGGATTCAAGGAAGCACATCCCTATTATCTTAGGCTGACCTTTCTTGGCAATTGTCAATACTCATATTCAATACAGGACTGGAAATATGCAGTTGTCATTTAGCAATATGACCATAGAACTAAATATTTTTAATATTGCCAAACAACCTTATAATGTATATGATGGAATTATAAATGCGGATTTAATTGATGAATTAGTTGATCATATTTTTTCTTTAAACCTTAGTGATGACTCTTTACTAACATGTTTAACTCACTTTGGTTTGAATTTTAATATTGATAGATCGATTGATAAGGTTAATGTCTTATTGGATTCATCATTATGTATGGACATTGATAAATAGGAGACAAAGATGGAGCAATTGGCACCATCAAGAGAAAATCTCATCCCATCATCAGAATCATTACCAAAGATTGAGGTCAAATCTTCACCTGACTCTTTGAATTCTACATTCTTGGGAGAAGAAAAAATATTATCAGAAATCATCTTATTTTTCCCTGTGACAAATAAAAGACTACAGACATCATTGACCCCATCTTTAGTTAAAAAAGAGGATACAACTGGTAAAACCAGAAGAGATTCGTAACAATAAAAATATTAAAGACTACAAAAAGCGAATGAAAATCTTTCATGACTAGTGAAGCATGAGAAAATCTTTCACACCAGATCAAAAAATATTTTTATTCAATTCTCAAATATATTTCTCCAAGTAAGTTACGCTCTTGATAGATTGGTCCATTTACTGATTATGAATATTACAATTTTTAAAGTTAATAATCAGAAAAGTAAAGTCATATCACGAATGCTAACCATGTGGAGAAAACAGTGCAAAAGATTTAAGTGACCAGATATTTTTTTCTTTCTGTTTCCTTTTGGTGATTTAAAGTTTTCTTTTCTATTTTTAATTATTTTGCGTAAGTGTGTTTGTTTAACTATTAATTTTTCTTTTATCATTTATTGTTATGAATATCTCAACTAAAAAATGTCTCTTCAACATTTTTAAACAGTTTTGATGTATATAATCTCATCTCAGAGGTCAGATACAATTTTGTAAAATACATCATATCTAGAAGCTATAGCCACCAGAGTTAGTACCCCATGTTTAGGATTTAGAAGAAGGTCTCAAAGAAATTAAAAGAGGTGTCTACAGCATTTAATTAAAGCTTGAAATAAATTCAATAAGAGGACAATAGTAAGTTAATATTGTTTAATTATTGTGTGTTATTTTGTATTTTGCCTTTATGTGTGTTGTATTTTTTCTAGATTTTTTTTTTCTTTCTTTGGTGTGTTATCATTTTTCACCCTAATTAAGTGACAGATAACAATACTTTGTGACAATTAACAATGGTAACTTCAGTTTTTAATAATAACTAATATTCTGAGCTGAAGGCATGGATAGAAATGCGACTTAGCAAAGCTGTAAAAGCAATTTCCTTCACTTCCTCAGAATGCTCTTCTCACCATCTATAAAGCTTGGTTTGAACGCATGTGGTTGCTTACGAAGAATCACATCCCTGTTGATATTCGATGGATCGAAGCCAAAGTGTTGTTGGCAGGTGAGTTACCTCCTAAATTTATTATATACATGCCTGGTTATAGTAAGGAAAATTATTCAAGAAAACAAAGGGCTCAAAAGCTCTCTAATATTTGTTATAAATATGCCAAGGATGAGATGGGATAAAAAGCCATGTTCTTTAGGAATGGTGTCTAATTATAGGAAAGATAAGATTCAATTCATTAGAGATGGCTTGAATAAAGAGTTATTAGATGATATCTTTTGTCTCTTAAAAAGCATCTCAGTATATACGTACAAAACGCAATACTCCAGTTATAGCCATTATTCTAGAAAGAATGTGTAAAATATAATATAAAAAATCTGACTATAAAGGACCTTGTTTGCCAATTTGTAAAAAAATTGGATGGAAAGCCTATCCTCGAGCTATAGAGGGCGTTCAAACTATTTCTAGACTTAAAACCAAAGAAAGATGTGAACCACAGTCGCAACTATTTATAAATATCCTTTTATTTCTATATTATTTTATTTCACCGTTGTTTAACCGATTATATTTTTGTCTTTAATAATTTCATGCTATCATTATTTACTTTATCTTTTTACTATTTTTTTTTACTCTCGAGCTATTTGCTTCACGATTATTTGACATAGACATGCTACCTCATTTACAACTATGAACTATTATTATCAAGATCATTAAATATGAATTTTTTGTTAAGGCACTCACAAATTATTTTTTAGAAGTATCCAATGGCAGTTACTCCCAATAGCTAAATCAAAAACATTTGTTTACTCTCTAGATTTAACTATGACAAATATAAAGAATTTATTGAGGCAGCCATAAATCTTGATCGAAGCATAGTAGCTAGAAAACTATACTTGATTTATGGAGGAGGTGATCAAAGGTTATTCAAATTGGTTTCAGAAGCCACTTATACTAGAGGGAAACAAGTGTTAGACATTATCCCAATAATCCTGAAACTTTTTGGTTATTTGTCTGACTCACTAACTAGAGAAGAGTTAGTCGTCTCAGGGATGCAAGAGAGAATAATTGAAATCTGAATCATGCTGATACTTTTATTTTCTTACCAAGAGATCTTACAACTCTAGAGGCACTAATGACATTAGCATCTTAGTCCCATTTAAACATTTATCAGAAACCCATTACTTTGTTAATTGGCAATAACTTTTTTTGATAGCTTTCTCGCATTTCCTAACCATGCAATAAATAATATTTCATTTCTTCCACAGTGAAAAAAAATCTTTATTTGTGCTCATATTGTTAATGAGCTACTTGACCTGTTATAAGCTTATAGACTAGAGCCACATTGTATGAATTTATTGTTGGAGTGACTAACTAATGATTTTAGCAGTATATTAGTGGATAAAAAAAATTTACGTACAGTACATGTATATGTAAGGGATAATAGCCTTGGTGATGTGTTCAAATCAATCAGAACTTGCCACGTGACGCAATCTTGTGCATCCAAATTGTTTTCATCCGATGGCCATGATTTACTCGTCAAGTCTGTAAAAGGAGTGCTTTTTCCCCCTAATTTTACACCCTTGAATTCATTTTTGAGCTTTATTCTCTCTAATTTCTTCTATATTTTGTATTTTCTATGTATTTTAGTAAAATTCTCACCCTTAGTTTAAATATAAGTAACTAATTTTCTTTCAAGCTTGGGTTGAAGGTGAAGTCTCAACATATTGCATGGGTTTAATTAATAAATTTACTTTCTCTTTCCCTCTAATTACTATAGATGTTTTGACTTTTCTTCGACAGATATTACTAATATAGTTATTACTGTTTGGTACGATAAGCCTTTAGCACCATATTAATTAGAGCATCGCTCATGAGGAGTGGATTTCCCTTTATGATTTAGTTCGTATTAATAAGGAATATTAAGCCCTAATGTATCTTGATGTGGATCTAGATACTCAATTACTTTATTATAATAGTTGTCATTTTAAATTATTCTTGCCATTTGAATTCAAAATTTAGGTTATTTTTACCACAATTTCAATCACTCACTCAAAAAATTAATTTAACACATAATTAAAATCCACCTCCTCGTGGGATTGACACTTATCACCATTAATTTATTTTATAATAAATTCGTGCACTTGCAAGTTCAATCAAATTTGCACAATAGCTGGTACTTTGTTCTTAAGTCAAGAAAGGTACATAAGAAAGGTCTTAGAAAGGTTTAACATGTTGGATTGCAAACTTGCTCTAACTCCCTTAGGTGCCCATTTCAAGTTGTCAATAGTCCAATCATCAAACATCGAGGTTCAGGTGAATGGGTTTCCATATGCTTAAGTTGTTGGAAGCCTAACGTATGTAATGGTATGCACTAGGCCTGATATAGCCCATGCAATGAGTGTGGTTAGTAGGTTTTTTAGTTGTCTTATTAACCCTCATTTGAATGCTGTATAATGGATAATGAAGTATCTTAGAGGATCTATTACATGTGGTTTGCTTTATGGGAAATCAAGAAATAGGTCAACTTTGGTTGAGGGATATGTGGATTTTGACTTTAGAGGAGATTTGGATAAAAGAAAGTCAATTTTAGAATAAATGTTTATGCTAAACATATTCCTGATTAGCTAGAAAGTTTCACTTCAGCATGTAGTGGTTTTGTCCTCAATAGAAGCTCAATTTATTACAGCTACAGAGGTTGTAAAAGAGGCTATGTGGCTCAAAGGACTTCTCAATAAACTTTGGTTAGATCAAATAATAGTTCAAGTTTTCTGTGATAATCAAAGTGCTATACATCTAATAAAAAATCAGACGTTCATGAGAGGACAAAGCATATAGATGTGAAACTTTAGTTCATCAGGGATACAGTTGCTAAAGGAGCAGTGGTTGTATCCAAGATCCACATTGACATGAACCCAGCTGAAGCACTCACCAAAGTTTTGCCCTCTGTAAAATTTGATTTATGTGTGGATTTTATGGCTGTGTTGCCCAAACCAAACTGAATTTAAGAGCGAATTGTAGTTGATAAAAAGTTTTTTGGGGTGCTGCTTTATCAATAGAATCAATTAAATCAAATTGCAAGGTGAAGAGTTGTGAGGATATACTCTGACTTGGTTTAAGGACCTAAACGAAATTTTTGAAAAAGTTTAGGGATTAACTATAGTATGACTTCAGTTAAAGGGTGTTGCAGTTTTTACGTTTTCCAGTTTCAATAGTATAAAACCAGCTTATTATTTGCCTCTGATAGATTCTTCTTTCTTTCTTCAATTCTTTGTAAAATGAGCTGCAAGTTGTTTGTTTAATAGCTTGTAACTTCTTCTCAATCTTTCATTATATTTGATTCATTGTGATTAATAAAGAAAAATATATTTTTCTTCTTAAAACTTATTCCTTGGTGTTTTTCGTTCTGTTATGGGTTTCTTGTTCTTGATTAATTTTGTTCCAATTGCTGTAATTTTCTTCAAGATTTGCTGAAAATCGATCAAGAACTCATTGAAACTTCAACAGTTACTGATAATAATAATTAATGTTCCAACAAATATAAATTACTATGATTATATGTCATCTGTAATTTATGTGTCTAAATGATCCAATAACAAGTAAATAAAGTATTAATGTTCCAACAAATATAAGTTACTATGATTATATGTCATCTATAATTTATGTGTCTAAATGATCCAATAACAAGTAAATAAAGTATTAAATGATACAAAATCTATATTATAAATTATGTTATTTTACAACTATTTTAGTTGTTTATGTTATTTGTTAAAATTAACATCTATGATAATGATAATTAAAGACCATTTAAAATAATTTGATGTTGAAAAAGATTTTATAAAGTTATTTTATCATTATCTTTTTTGTCTCAAAATTTTCAAACAAATAAGCAAATATAATTTTACTATCTTTATTTTCATACGCTTTTTTAGCACAATCAACAAAATGCAGTTTTAAAGTCACCAAAGATTAATCATTCTTATTCAAAAAAGTAAATTCAAAAATATTGAAAAATAATACCAAATGCACTCATAAGTTGGCGACTATCAATTCGTTCACAAGAAAAAGCTAGGGCAAAGTTGACATGATCGTTGGCCACTTGACAAAGTGAGTGGATTTGGCTAAGAAAATATATATATTGGCAACTACAATTTGCTCACAAGAAAATAGTATGCCAATATTATTTTGATTTGTTAATGATAATAGTAATTAATGTTTCAACGAATATAGATTACTATAATTATATATCCTCTATAATTTTTGTGTCTAAATCATCCAATAATAATTAAATAAGGTATTAAATGATATAATGTAACACTCCAGCCAAAACTTCGAGAACAAATTTAACCATATCTCCCTTGTGTACTTGAATATCTTTATATAAGCGATAATAATTAAAGTCTCAAATATAGTAGGCAGCGAAATGGTTTAAACTTTTGGCCAAATCTTCTACCATCCTCAATTCAACTCCTCCTCGCTCATCACAAATTAATCCTCACTTCTAAGAACTAAATCACAATAAACTATAATGAATACAAAATGCAGTAAATTAATTAGTTTTTCTTATGCCAAAATACATATATACTTATGCATAATGCAAATGGATGATATTGCATGATCTTTTGGAAATATTGTAAAAAAATTCATCAAAATCTTTTTTTGTTGCTATCAAACTTTCACATTTTCTTTCCACAAAATATATACCCTGCAATGTGGCACTTTGCACCATGCTTGGCACTTTAAGGTATGTTGGCCCTCGAGAGGTGGTCCTCTCATAGTCTCGAGGTGGTCCTCCCATAATCTCAGATGTGGAGTTCAATGCAAAATCATATAAAATAGAAATTTCATTTGCTAAAATCCACTTTCTTATTCTAAAAAACTCAGTGCATTTTTGTGGTTATGCTAATGAACCCTCACACAACATATGCCTATGTATATAATCATGCACATAAGAACGCATCATATAAACACATGGGCAGAAACATATAAATCTATATGTTTATATATCAAAATAGGATCTACAAACAAGTCAAACATATATGTGTTGTTTATTGTGATCCATTTAAAAGTTTAGTTTATTTATCTCTTGGCATCCACACTTAACAAATGCGTATTGATATTATCAACCTAAGAATCATTAATATTAATAAAATTCTCATAAGATAAATTTCAAGTCCTCAAATATCTCATTTAAACAGCTCATAATCTCAACCTTAAATCTCTTTAATATATATTTGGTCCTCAATACAAAACTATTCATGTTCTCTAACTTTAATAAATTATCTTCTTATTCAAAAATAAATCTCAAATTTTAAATAGCATATGCTGACATATTGAAAATTCATTCATAAAAATTTCATAAATTAATTCCTTGAAAAATTATTGAAAATAATTTATGTTCAAACATCGTCAATTCTGTCAAAAGTTTCCTGTTCTGGACATGCTAGCTTGAAAAATAATAAAAAATTATTGCTTTACCATAAAACCATGAAAAATTTCAGAATCAGACTAGACATTTACAAAAATCATTGGTCCAACTTTCATACATTTTGAAGAAGTCTAACTATGGTAAAATAATTTTGTAATTAATGTTCTTCATCAAAATCATAAATTTCTAGGTTTTCAGACTTGGCTTTGAAAAATTTTGAAATTAATTGAAATCTTATCCGATCAGCTTGAGACAACTTTCAAAAAATTCTAGAAATGTCTAAGTTAATGTGTCCAAAACTCAAAATCAAAATCAATTTTTACAAATTACTATGATTTTTGAAATCACACACTATCAACATATTTTTTGCAAAATCTTAGGTCTTTACTTCTATTGCAAATATCTAATCATGCTTCTCCATAATAAATTAATAAAATTAAGAATTTAAACTTATTGCCAAATTATATCTTAACAATATCCAATTCAAACAATACAACTTGATTTCATGTGTTGCTTATGGCAGATCTAGAAAGAAGACTGTTGAGTATTAGAAAGTGTATATTTATAAAGGAGAAAATCGTCATTATACACTTTAAATCTCACTAACATTGCCACTTTTATTTATTTAAGTATTTTGTTATTTAATTATATGTGTTTTATTATAATTGTGTATTTTATGTATTTTAAGAGTATCATAATCGTTTCACAATAAACGAGTGATCAGATAGCAAAACGGACGTCATATTTGGACTCAGGACGGTCGAAAACCTTAAGAAGAGCATTAAAGGAAAAAGTTACTGTTCACACATACGGCACTTTGACTCATTAAATACGTCTTCGTCTTGTTCACGATCTCTTGTTCATGTATACGGCCTGATGATGTGGCAACTACCTACGACGTGGCATTATCTGATTGGACGAATTATGTGGATTGACTGCTTATGTGGCATTGACCGATGACGTGGCGTTGACCGATGATGTGTCATGATCTTATTGGACTAAATTTCTTATGTACTGTAGATCGATGACGTGGCAGCATCTCATTGGAGTAGAAATCGGGTGTACAGTACATGCGCTTACATGGGATTATTTACTATTCGCGCGGCGTTCTTGTACAAAATGTTGATTTGATGGTTGTTGATCATTGTTGATCGATGACGTGGCGCAATCCTGAGCATCCGAATTGTTTTTAATCCGATGGTCACGATTCACTCAATGTATCTATAAAAAGGGGGCTCTCCCCCCCTAATTTGGCACCCCTGAATCCATTTCTATGCTTAGATTTCTGAAATTCCTTCTCCTTCTTGTAGTTTCTTTGTATTTCAATAAAATTTCCTTTTTTATCCTTAGTTAAAATATGAGTGGCAAATTTCTTTTGAGCTTGGGTTGAAGGTGAAGTCTCAACATGTTCTATGGGCTTAATTTGGTAAATTTACTTTCTCTTCCCCTCTAATATTTGTGGTTGTTTTGACTTTTCGTCGACAAATAATAATAGTCTTGTCTAGTTCTGTTTCCTGTTAAACCTAAGACACCCTAGTACAAGGTTATTATTATTTGGCACGATAAGCCCTTGGCACCATATTTATTGGAGAGTGGTTCATGAGGTGTGGAATCCCCCCTTATGATTTAATTGGTATTAATATGGAATATTTAGCCCATGGAGCATGTTGATGCGGATCCGGATACCCAAGTGCTTTATTATAACAAGTTTTATTCTCAATTATTCCCGTCATTTTAATTCATGATTTAGAATAAAGTTACCATAATTTAATTGTTTCCATTAAAAGAAAATTAATTTAGCATATAATTAAAATCAACCTCCTCGTGGGATCGACACTCGTCACCGTTAATCTATTCTACAATATATTCGTGCGCTTGCGAGTTCATTAAAATTTGCACAACAAGTTTTTGGCGCCGTTGCCGGGAAGGTAAGTTATTTTAATTTGTTGAATTAATTTTTTTTTGTTTTCTTGTATTTTTCCTTATAACAAAATAATTCTATAATTTAATTTCTGTAATTTAAATTTTTGCAATTTAATTTCCGTAATTTAAATTTTTGCAATTTAATTTTATTGTGTGATTTCTTTAAATTTCTGTACTTTAATTTTTACTTTACTTTTCTTTGTAATTTGTTTTGTTTATCTTGTAATTTATTTTAATTTATTTGTAAAATTAATTTATAGAATTAGTTTTTTAAGTAATTTTTTTTGCTTTCCTTAAAAATTAAAAAAATTAAAAAAATATATAAAAAAAATTAAAAAAAAGTGAATCTGTAATTAATTTTTGTACTTTAAATTTCTTTAAATTTTAATAATTTAATTTTTTTGCAATTTCTTTAAATTTCAATAATTTAGTTTCTTTGTAATTTCTTTAAATTTCTATAATTTAATTTCTAAGTTATTTTTCCTTGTAATTTTCATTTATTCTGTTAATTTATTATTCCATAGAATTAAATTTTTTTAAGTAATTTTTTTCCTGTAATTTAATTTTGTTTCTTTTTCTCTTCTTTATATTCTTGTAATTTAATTTTTTTTATTTTTCGTTGTAATTTATCCTTTTATTTTATTTTTTTTAGTTAATCTATTTCTTTTATTTTCTTTTTAGCACTTGAGTGTATATTCATTATAAGGTTGTAACAACTTCACAAGGTTAGTATCTTAATTTCTCCCTCCTCTTTATTTTTGTTTGTTTTATTTTCATTTATTTTGTTCTTTGCATGCATGGTCGAAGGTCATTATCACCCAATCTTGAACCTTTAGACCTCGATTTGGAAAAAACACTTCGCACACACAAACAAACTGTTTTTCAAAAGAAACTTGAAATGGAACTGCAAAATCAGTAACCAGAACCACAAGAGAGGCCATTTAAGGATTATTTTAGTCCTTTAGCTAATTTGAGCACATCATGCATAAGGTACCCAAATGTAGCTGCTAGGAGTTTTGAATTAAAACCTAGTGTGCTAAACTGTCTCCCCACATTCTATGGCCTAGAAAATGAGGACCCATATAATCATCTGAATGATTTTCATGCTATTTGTCAAACTTTTAAATATGAGAATTTTTCAGATGATGATGTTAAACTTAGATTATTCCCATTTTCATTAAAAGATAGAGCTCGTTCATGGTTTAATACAATGCCTGCTAATAGCATTACATCATGGGAACAAATGGTAACTAAATTTTTAAATAAATATTTCCCAGTTCATAAAACCAATGCTATTTGCAGGGAAATTTCAGAGTTTACCCAAAGAGACGACGAGCAGTTTTTTGAAGCATGGGAGCGATTTAATGGGCTACTCTTGAAGTGTCCACATCATGGGTACGAGAAATGGCACCAATGCCAATATTTTTTGGAGGGATTATTGCCACATATGCAAGAATGGCTAATGGCAACCAGTGGAGGAGAGTTAATGTCCAAAAGTGCATCAGAGATTTGGAAATTTTTTCAGTGGCAATCGGATAATTCTCAACAACGGAGTCGATCACTCAGAAATACCAGGAGAATTAAGGGAGTGAATGAGGTTAACATTGGTGAGTCAAGCTCAGGAATTAAAGAAGTCAAAGAGATGGTCGAAGGCCTTGCTCGACAAATAGCATCTTTGACAACCGCTAAATCAACAGAGCCACATGACCATGACTCATATTCAGATCAAGCCAATGCCATAGGTATCATGAGAAAACCACCAAACTACAACCCTTACTCCAATACATATAATACTGGATGGAGAGACCACCCCAATTTTTCATGGTCTCAAGGATTTCAACAAAACGGACCATCAGTTCCACCTCCACCAATGCAACCAGTTCCTCAAATGTCTCAAGCCTCTCAACCACCATTCAGACCATACAATCAGAACCCAAACCATTCTCAACCTAAACCATGGGAGAAGACATCCCAAAATTTTAGAAATCTTACTAACTCCAAGATCGAGCAACAGAACCGCACCATTGATGAGTTACGAAATGAGATGAGAGCGGGCTTCAACTCACAGGCCCAATCAATTTCTAACCTTGAGAAAATGGTGGGACAACTTGCCTCTTCAGTTCAAACTTTGGCCATGACCGTTGAAAAAGGCAAATTCCCAAGTCAACCAGTGCCCAATCCTAAAGCAGTGAATGAAGCAAGTTCTAGTTCACCACAGCAGCATGGAGAGGTCAAAGCAGTGATGACCTTGCGAAAAGGAAAAGAAGTTGACAACAAAGTGGAGATGCCAAAATCAACTCAAATTGTACCTGTGAACTCGAAGGAATCATCATCAGAGGAGAAAGAGGAAACCAACTCACAAGAATATGTTCCTAAAGCTCCATTTCCTCAGAGGTTGGCTAAAGGGAAGAAAGGAAAATCCACAGGTGAGATTCTTGAAATCTTCAAACAGGTAAGTGTTAACATCCCTTTACTTGAAGCTATAAAACAAGTGTCATCATATGCCAAGTTTCTTAAAGACCTTTGTACTAAAAAGAGAAATATTCATGTTCAGAAAAAGGCCTTTCTAACAGAAAATATTAGTTCTATACTCCAACATAAAATGCCTCTAAAATGCAAAGATCCAGGCTCCCCCACTATCTCATGTAGTATAGGGAACCACACAATTGAGAATGCTTTGTTGGATTTAGGAGCTAGTGTAAATCTGTTACCTTACTCTGTTTTTGTGAAACTTGGACTGGGCGAATTACACCCAACTCCAGTGGTGTTACAGCTTGCAGATCGATCTATGAAAATACCACGTGGTATTGTGGAGGACGTGCTTATCCAGGTAGATAAGTTTTATTTTCCTGTTGATTTCATTGTAATTGACACTCAACCAAAGTGCAAGATTCAAGGAAGCATATCCCGTTATCTTGGGTCGTCCATTTTTGGCAATCTATGCTCACATTCAATGCGGGATCGAAATATGCGATTGTCATTTGGCAATATGACCATGGAACTAAATATTTTTAACATTGCCAAACAACCTTACAAAGATCTTGATGATGAAATTGTAGATGTGGATTTAATTGATGAATTGGTTTATCATACATCTCCTTTAAACCTTAGTGATGACCCTTTACTGACATGTTTAACTCACTTTGGTTTGGATTTTAATATTGACAGATCAATTGATGAGGTTAATGCCTTATTGGATTCATCGCCATGCATGGACATTGATAAGTGGAAGACAAGGATAAAGCAATTGGCACCATTAAAAGAAAATCTCATCCCATCATCAGAATCACCACTATAATTTGAGCTCAAACCTTCACTCGACCCTTTGAATTCTACATTTTTGGAGGAAGAAGAAATATTGTCAGAAATCATCCCATCCTCTCCTGATTACGAACAAAAGAACACAGACATCATTGATCCCATTCTTGGTTCAAAAAGGAGGATACAACTGGCAAAACCAGAGGAGATTCGTAACAACAAAAATGCTAAGGACTACAGAAAGCGAATGAAAATCCTCCGTGACAAGCGGAGCATTGGAAAATCTTTCACATCAGGTCAGAAAGTATTTCCTTTCAATTCTCAATGGCACGTTTCTCCAAGTAAGTTACGTTCTCGATGGTCTGGTCCTTCTACTGATCATACTTTTTTTTCACATGGAGCCATTAAATTTAAGAATCCAAGGAACAATGTAATTTTTAAAGTTAATGGTCAGAAAAGTAAAGTCATCTCATGAATACCAATCATGTGGAGAAAACAGTACAAAACATTGAAGTGACCTGAATTTTCTTTCTTTCTATTTTCGGTGATTTAAATTTTTTTTTAATTATGTTTTGGTAAGTTTAACTATTATTATTAATTTTTTTTAATAAATGTGCTAGAATGATATAAAAAAAAAATCATGTTCTTTAGGAATGGTGTTTGATAACAGAGAAAATAAGATTCAATTCATTAGGGATGGCTTGAATAAAGAGTCATTGGATGATATCCTTTTGTCTCTTGAAACGCATCCCAGTGGATACGTCCAACATGCAATACTCCAGTTATGGCCATTATTCCAGAAAGAATGTGCAAACTATAGTCTCGAGAATCTGACTATAAAAGACCCTGTTTGCCAATTTATAAGAAAACTGGATGGGAAGCCTATCCTCGACCCATAGAGGGCGTTCAAGCCGTTTCTAGACGTAAAACCAGAGGAAGATGTGAGCCACAGTCGCAACTACTTGTTAATATTTTCTTCTGTATTGCAATGCCCAGGTGATATCTTCTAATCTCTACTTCTTTCCTTTCAAATATGGAGGACAATGTTTCGTTCTGGTTGGGGGGAGGGAATAGTAGACAATTGTGGAATGTTGAACTAACCATGATTAACTTTTTGAATAGAAGATGGCTGAATATAGAGTATACTGACTCTAGAAACGCATCTTCTTAGTTAAAAAAAAAACAAAAAAAAACAAAAAAAACAAAAAAATATATATATATATTTGTGTGTGTTTCTAACCTTTCATTTTTCTCCTTTATAAATATATGTTTTCAAATTTTTAAAGTCGAAGATGGCTGAATATGGAGTGTAGTAATTCTAGAAACGCATCTTCTTTTGTAAAAAAAAATAAAAATAAAAAAAAAGAAAAAAAAATATTCATTTTTCTTTAATTTTTCTGCATGTATGTTTTCTTTTTATGTTTAGAATAGGTTGGGGGGAAATAATTCTATTTAAAAAAAAAATTTGTGAGTTCTTGATATTGGATGATATGATGACTTTTGAATTTTAGTATTTGTATTATCTTTGGTCTTGAGTAATGTTACACCATGTTTACTATTCTACATGTTGATGTTGGAGACAAATATGAGTTGCTTGAAAGAATGCACATGTCATAATAAATTCCAAGTGAGTTTTTGAGCCTATTAATTTTTCTTGGAGAGTAACCCTTTTTGCCCATTCTTTATGTAGCTTAGCAGTTTATTATTTCATACATGATCTCTAGATTTTCTTTGAGTCAACCCTTTAAAAAAAAAAAGTGTGTGTTACTGCATCTAAATGTCCACTTAATTAGTAGATATGGAAGATTATTTAGAGTCCTAAAAGATGATGGAAGGCCATTTTTGACCGGTTTGAGCCTTTCTAGCCATCCCTATTATTTAATATCCATAGTTACCCCTTTTGAGCCTTTTATTTAACAAAAAAAAATCCTTTTCTTTATTAACTTATCATCCTAACCCATTCCAATTTGGAGTATTACCCGATATCATATAAGTTCCATCCACCTATTCATGTTTGAGAAAAAAATAAATAAATAATTATTTTGTTCAGTAAAGTTGTGCCATATAAAAAAAAAAGAAAAAAAAAGAAAAAAAAAGGAAAAAAAAAGAAAAAAAAAGATGTACAATAGTAATAAATAAGCAGAATGTATCCTGTAAAAAGTTCTTTAATTTTTTCTCAAACATATATATTTTGTTTCCCTATTTTCCTTTCTTTGTTAACCATGTCCCTAACCTACGTTACGTCCTAATAAAAGTCCTTCCTGATTTTAGGGAACTATAGTCTAACATAAAAGCTAGTTATATGGGTAATTAAGATGTAGTGATGCATATATCAAAAAAAAAATGAAAAAAAATGATGAATACATTGGGTTGACTAATACTTTATTTGAGATCGTACTATTTCTAAGCTATGGGCATATTTTTCATCTTGGTGAGAGTGTGTGATATTTCTTTATTATTTTCTCTCAATTTACCATTCATTGTAGTGACAAAAATTTATTGGGATTAATTTCTTTATGAGAGTGTCACTACAACCGGTGATTTTGGGGTTGGATATGTCTTTCTTGAAAGTAGCTTGATTACTATTGCTACAACAAAATCTGCTGGACTGATACATATGAATGGTTGATGTGGGTGTGATATTCCTTTAGACTAGAGATAATGCTTAAACTTTTATTTGATTGTTATCATTAATCTGATTGAATAAACACGCGTGTTAAAAAAAAAAAAAAGATTTTGAATTTTATCTTCGCTTTATTTGCTAGGGACTAGCAATAAGCTGGTTGGGGGGTGTGTTGAGTATTAGAAAGTGTATATTTATAAAGAAGAAAATCGTCATTATACACTTTAAATCTCACTAACATTGCCACTTTTATTTATTTAAGTATTTTGTTATTTAATTATATGTGTTTTATTATAATTGTGTATTTTATGTATTTTAAGAGTATCATAATCGTTTCACAATAAACGAGTGATCAGACAGCAAAACGGACGTCATATTTGGACTCAGGACGGTCGAAAACCTTAAGAAGAGCATTAAAGGAAAAATTCTTCGTTCACACATACTACGACCTTTGTTCATACGTCTTTGTCATCGCGCTTCGACGATCTTTGTTCATGTATACGGCCTGATGATGTGGCAACTATCTACGACGTGGCATTATCTGATTGGACGAATTATGTGGATTGACTGCTTATGTGGCATTGACCGATGACGTGGCGTTGACCGATGATGTGTCATGATCTTATTGGACTAAATTTCTTATGTACTGTAGATCGATGACATGGCAGCATCTCATTGGAGTAGAAATCGGGTGTACAGTACATGCGCTTACATGGGATTATTTACTATTCAAAGCGGCGTTCTTTGTAAATGTTGTTGATGATTGATGGTTGATTGTTGATCGTGATCGATGACGTGGCGTAATCCTGAGCATCCGAATTGTTTTTAATCCGATGGTCACGATTCACTCAATGTATCTATAAAAAGGGGGCTCTCCCCCCTAATTTGGCACCCCTGAATCCATTTCTAAGCTTAGATTTCTGAAATTCCTTCTCCTTCTTGTAGTTTCTTTGTATTTCAATAAAATTTCCTTTTTTATCCTTAGTTAAAATATGAGTGGCAAATTTCTTTTGAGCTTGGGTTGAAGGTGAAGTCTCAACATGTTCCATGGGCTTAATTTGGTAAATTTACTTTCCCTTCCCCTCTAATATTTGTGGTTGTTTTGACTTTTCGTCGACAAATAATAATAGTCTTGTCTAGTTACAGCCCTGGTTAAACCGGCACCCTGGTTAAACCGGCACCCTAGTACAAGGTTATTATTATTTGGCACGATAAGCCCTTGGCACCATATTTATTGGAGAGTGGTTCATGAGGTGTGGAATCCCCCTTATGATTTAATTGGTATTAATATGGAATATTTAGCCCATGGAGCATGTTGATGCGGATCCGGATACCCAAGTGCTTTATTATAACAAGTTTTATTCTCAATTATTCCCGTCATTTTAATTCACGATTTAGAATAAAGTTACCATAATTTAATTGTTTCCATTAAAAGAAAATTAATTTAGCATATAATTAAAATCAACCTCCTCGTGGGATCGACACTCGTCACCGTTAATCTATTCTACAATAGATTCGTGCACTTGCGAGTTCATTAAAATTTGCACAACAAAGACTTTCTTCTTCTTCTTCTTCTTTTCTTTCCATTTTTTTTGTCTTTTATCTCTATCTCTTTTTTGTCTTTTTTAAATTTTTTTCCATAGCCGATCTCTCTCTCTCTTGCCCACTCTCATAATAAAAAAAAAGACATCTTATTCTTTTTATATTAGGGTATAAAGATAACTAAAACTAAAAAGTCCTAAATATCCTTAGGAGAATTGGAGTATTACATATAAAATCTATATTATAAATTATGTCATTTTATAACTATTTTAGTTGTTTATGTTATTTGTTAAAATTAACATTTATGATAATGACAATGAAAGACCCTTTAAAATAATTTGATATTGAAAAATATTTTATAAAGATATTTTATCATTCTTTTTTATTGTTTCTAAATTTTTAGACAAACAATCAATAATATTTTTACTATCTTTATTTTCATACAACATTTTAAGACAATCAATCAAATGTGGTTTTAAAGTCACCAAAATTAATCATTCTTATTTAAAAAAGTAAATTAAAAAATACCATTTGAAAAATGATACCAAATGCTCTCATAATTTAGGCTACTGTCAATTCGTTACAAGAATAAGATAAGGCAAAGTTGACATAATCGTTGGCCACTTGACAAAATGAGTAGATTTGGCGACTATCAATTTGCTCACAACAAAAAGCTAAGGCAATGTTGACATGACTGTTGGCCTCTTGACAAAAGCTTTTGCGTGATGACATCAACATGACATCATAAGTTATGTCACGTTGAATGGCAATACTGATTGAATGATGTGGGACTAAGGACACATGGTTGTGTATGTAGCATTTGACTCAAAACTTCTATGTTAAGAGTGGATGTGCTTACCATTGCATCACAATTGAATTTATGTGATAAAATGCCAAGAGGCCATGTAATTCAAGAAGAACCAAAGCTTCTTGGTCTTCATTCGAGAGCTGAATGATGGAGAAGATTGTAGAGAACCACCAAGCCAAGTCCTCTCACATATACAAGCTGTCTTTAAAGAGTTTAAGGACATTATGCCTCTCGAACTTTTATAAAAGCTCTCACCTCGATGAAAGGTAGATCACGAGATTGAGCTGGAATAAGGTGCTAAACTATCGGCCTTAGTGCTATACCACATGGCTCCATCTAAGCTCATGGAATTGTGGAGACAACTTAAAAAGTTACTAGATGCTAGATACATCTACCCATCCAAGGCCTCATTTGGCGTCCTATGCTATTTCGAAAAGAAAAAAATCGATCATCGACTATAGAGGGCTCAACAAAATCACAATTAATAACAAGTATTCGATTTCGTTGATAGCGCACTTGTTCGACCAACTTAGAAAGGCATAATACTTTACCAAGCTTTACTTACGCTCCAAGTACTATCAATTTTGAATTGCTAAGGGAGATAAGCCCAAGACAAAGTGCATAACAAAGTAAGATTCCTTTGAATTTCTTATTATGTCTTTTAGCCTCACCAATGCACTTGCCATATTTTGTACGCTTATAAATAAGGTACTTTAGCGATTCCTCAACCGTTTTATGGTCGTACACTTGGACGACATCGTGGTATATAGTACCATGCTCGAGGAGCATGCCTAACATCTATGACAAGTCCTTGAAGTACTTTGAGATAATGAGCTCTTCTTTAAAATGGAGAAGTTCCTCATTTGTCCAATAGAAGTAGAGTTCCTTGACCACAGGATTGCAGATGCGAAGCTCATGATGAAAAATTTCAAGGTGAAGGCCATACATGAATGGGAGCTTTCCTCGAACGTGCTTGAGCTACGCTAATTCCTTAGCTTGATGAATTACGATTGGTGCTTTATCAAAGATTATTCGGCCAAGGCGGCACCTTTGATAGATTTACTCAAGAAGAATCAAAAGTGGCATTAGTCTAAAAAGTGCCAATGCACATTCGAAGAATTAAAAAAGATAATTTCTATAGAACCAGTTCTCGTTCTTCTAGACTACACCTAGCCCTTCAAAGTGCACATTGATGCCTCGACTTCACCATCAGTGGAGTCTTTATATAAGATGGCCACCTTGTAGTGTTCGAGAGCAGAAAACTAAATGACACAAAATGTTGCTGCACGGTGTAAGAGAAAGAAATGACCGCAGTCATCTATTGCTTGTGAGTGTGGCGAAATTACTTGCTCGAACCATACTTCACGATGCTTATGGATATTGTGGCCACAAGTTACTTTCAAACACAGAAAAAGTTGAGTTCAAAGCAATCACGGTGGCAAGATTTCTTTATAGAGTTTGACTATCGACTCAAGTACAAACTGGTTAAGTCCAATGTCGTTGTGGATGCTCTAAGCCGTAAGACAGACTTGACTATATTGAGTATGAGCCAACCAAACTCTGACCTTGTCTCATGCATCAACGAAGACCTCAAACAAGACTCTCTCGCACAAGAGTTGTTAGATGTTGTGCAAATTTTATTGAACTCGCAAGCACACGAATCTATTGTAGAATAGATTAACGGTGACGAGTGTCGATCCCACGAGTAGGTTGACTTTAATTATGTGCAGAATTAATTTTCTAAGTGAGTAATTAAATTATAATAAATTTATGCCAAATTTTGAATTAAAATAGCAGGAATAAATAAAAATGCAACTGTAATAATAAAGCGCTTGGGTATCTGGATCTTCATCAACATGCTCCATGGGCAAAATATTCCATATTAATGCCAATTAAATCGTAAGGAAGGATTCCACACCTCATGAACCACGCTCAAATAAATATGGTGCTAAGGGCTTATCGTGCCAAATAATAATTATCTTGTATTAGGGTGCCGGTTTAACCAGGGTGGTGTCATGTCTATTATTATTTATTGATAAAAAGTCAAAACAGCCATAAATATTAGAGGGAAAGAGAAAGTAAATTTACCAAATTAAGTCCATGGGATATGTTGAGACTTCACCTTCAATCCAAGTTTAAAAGAAAATTCACTACTCATTTTTGAACTAGGGATAAAATGGAAATTTATTAAAAATACGTAGAAAATACAAGAAGAAGAAGGAATTACAAAAATTTAAGCTTAGAAATGAATTCAGGGATATCAAATTAGGGGGGAGAGCTCTCTTTTTATAGATACATTGAGTGAATCGTGACCATCGGATTAAAAACAATTCGGACACTCAGGATTGCACCACGTCATCAGTCAATAGTCAACAGTTGCCGTTTGAACAGTAATACTATTTGGCCACCGTTTGAACAGTAACACTATTTGGCCACCGTTTGAACAGTAATACTATTTGGCCACCGTTTGCAGAGTAACACGTTTTTGCACAGTAATACTATTTACACGTTAACGCGGTTTGAATAATAAAAATCCCATGTATGTGCATGTACCGTACATACGATTTTTGCTCCATTGAAATGCTGCCACGTCATCGATCCACAGTGCATAAGAAATTTAGCCCAATAAGATCGTGACACATCATTGGTCAATGTCACGTCATCGGTCAACGCCACATAAGCAGTCAATGCCACATAATTTGTCTAATCAAATACTGCCACGTCATAGGTAGTTGCCACATCATTGGTTAATGCCATGTCATCGGTTAGTATATATGAACAGTATTGTGAATTGTATCATGAATAGTACTGTACGTATAAACAGTATTGTATATATGAACAATGACATTTTCCTTTTATACTCCTCCTAAGGTTTTCGACCATCCTGAGTCCAAAAATGACGTCTGTTTTGCTGTCTAATCACTCGTTCATTGTGAAACGATCGTGATGCCCTTAAAAACCATAAAATACATAATAATAATAAATCACATATAATTAAAAAACAAAATACTTAAATAAATAAAAGTAGCAATGTTAGTGAGACTTGAAGTGTAAAATGACAATTTTTTCCTTTATAAATATACACTTTCTAACACTCAACACACCCCCCAACCAGCTTATTGCTAGTCCCTAGCAAATAAAGGGAAGATAAAATTGAAAACCTTTTTTTTTTTATAAAACACACGTGTTTATTCAAACAGATTAATGATAGCAATATAATAAAAGTACAAGCATTATCTCTAGTCTAAAGGAATATTACATCCATATCAGCCATCTATATACATCAATCCAGTAGATTTTGTTGTAGCAATAGTAATCAGGCCACTTTCAAGAATGACATATCAAACCCCAAAATCTCATCGGTTGTAGTGACACTATCTCAAAGAAATTAATCCCAATAAAAATTGTCACTACAATGAATAGTAAATTGAGAGAAAATAATAAAGAAATATCATACACTCTCACTAAAATGAAAAAAAATATACCCATAACTTAGAAATAATACGATCTCAAACAAAGTATTAATCAACCCAATGTATTCCTTTTTTTTATGTATATGTATCACTACATCTTAATTGCCCATATAACTAGTTTTTATTTCAGACTATAGTTCCCTAAAATCAAGAAGGACTTTTATTAGGACGTAACGTAGGTTAGGGACATGGCTAACAAAGAAAGGGAAATAGGGAAACAAAATATATATGTTTGAGAAAAAGTTCAAGAACTTTTGAAAATTACAAGATGCATTTTGCTTATTTATTACTATTATATATCTTTTTTCTTTTTTTTGAATTTTTTGATATATATAGCACAACTTCGCTGAACAAAATAATTATTTATCCTTTTTCTCAAACATGAATAGGTGGATGGAACTTATATGATATCGAGTAATACTTTAAATTGAGTGGGTCAAGACGATAAGTTAATAAAAAAAAGGCTTTTTTTTTTAAATAAAAGGTTCAAAAAGGCTAACTATGGATATTACGTAATAGGAATGGCTAGAAATGCTTAAACAGGTCAAAAATGGCCTTCCATTGTCTTTTAGGACTCTAAATAATCTTCCATATCTACTAATTAGGTGGGCATTTAGATGCAGTAACACGCATATTTTTTTTTACTTTTTTTATTTTAAAGGGTTTACTCAAAGAAAGTCTAGAGATCATGTATGAAATAGTAAACTGCTACGCTACATGAAGAATGGGCAAAAAGGGTTATTCTCCAAGAAAAATTAATAGGCTTAAAAACTTACTTAGAATTTATTATGACATATGCATTCTTTCAAGCAACTCATCCCGAACATCAATATGTAGAATAGCAAATATAGTGTAACATCACTCAAGACCAAAGATAATACAAATATTAAAATTCGAAAGTCATCATATCATCCAATATAAAAAACTCACACAAAATTACTAAAGTTTTTTTTTGTTTTAACAGAATTCTATCCCTCCAACCTATTCTAAACATAAAAAGAAAACATACATGTAGAAAAGTTAAAGAAAAATGAATTTTTTTCATTTATTTAAAAGAAGATGCGTTTCTAGAGTCACTACACTCCATATTCAACTATCTTCGACTTAAAAACTTGAAAATATATATTTATAAAGGAGAAGACAAAAGAAAAGTTAGGAAAATTACACAATTTTTTTTGTGTTTTTTACTAAAAAGATGCGTTTCTACAGTCTCTACACTCCATATTCAGCCATCTTCTACTTAAAAAGTTAGTTATGGTTAGTTCTATAAAAAAAGTATTAGTAAAAACTTAACCATCATTCCATAATTGTCAACTATTCCCTCCCCTAACCAGAACGAAATATTGTCCTCAATGTTTAAAAGGAAAGAAGTAGAGTTTAGAAAATATCACCTGGGTGTTACAACACAGAAGAAAATATTTACATGGTTGAAGGAGAGACATATGACTCGAGAGTAAAAAAAAATAGTGAAAAGACAAAGCAGATAATGATAGCATAAAATTAGTAAAGACAAAAATGTAAGTGATCAAACAATAGTGAAATAAAATAACATTAAAATAAAAGGATATTGACAAGTAGTTGCGACTGTGGCTCACATCTTCCTCTAATTTTATGTCAAAAATGGTTTGAACGCCCTCTATGGGTCGAGGATAGGTTTCCTATCTAGTTTTCTTACAAACTGGTAAACATGGTCTTTCATAGTCAAATTCTCGAGACTATAGTTTGCACATTCTTTCTGAAATAATGGCCATAACTGGAGTATTGCATTTTCGACATATTCACTGGGATGCGTCTCAAGAGACAAAAAGATATCATCCAATGACTCTTTATTCGAACCATCCCTAATGAATTGAATCTTATCTTCTCTGTTATCAAATAGCATTCCTAAATAATATCGCTTTTTATCGCATCTCATTCTGGCACACTTACGACAAATATTTCCTTTACCACAACCAGGCATGTATGCAATAAATTTAGGAGGTACCTGCTAAGCTAACTTTTACCTCGATTAACCAACCGATGTCAGTAGGGATGTTATTCTTCATAAGCAATCACATGTGTTCGGACTAAGCTTTATAAATAGTGAGGAAAGCATTCTGAGGAAATGAAGGAAATTGCTTGTGAAGTTTTGCTAAGATCTCGTCTCTATCCATGCCTTCAACTTAGAATATTAGTTATTATGGAAAACTAAATGTAATCGACGTTGATTGTCATAGAGTATCGTTATCTGCCACTTGACTGGGTGAAAAATGATAACACACTAAAGAAAAAAATATAACAAAAACACAACACACGTAAAAATAAAAAAATAACACACAAAAAAATTATCTTACCATCGTCCTCTTATTGAATTCACTTCAAGCTCTAATTAGATATTGTAGATGCCTTTCTTAATTTCTTTAAGATCTCTTTCTAAATCCTCAACATGGGCTACTAACTCTGGTGGTTGTAGTTGTCAGATACGATGTATTTTACAAAATTGTATCTGACCTCTGAGATGAGATTGTATACATCGAAACTGTCTAAGAATGCTCAAGAGATACTTTTTAGTTGACATCTTTATGAGGAAAAATGATAAACAAGTTAATAATAATAATTAAACAAATAAACTTACACAAATATAATTAAAAACAAAAAAGAAAACTTTAAATCACCGAACGGAAACAGAACGAAAAAAGAAATGTTAGGTCACTTCAATGTTTTGTGCTGTTTTCTCCATATGGTTGGTATTCATGATATGACTTTACTTTTCTGACCATTATCTTTAAAAATTACTCCATTCCTTAGATTCTTAAAATTAATAGCTCCATGTGGAAAAAATAGTATGATCAGTAGATAGACCAGACCATCGAGAGCGTAACTTACTTAGAGAAACGTGCTATTGAGAATTGAATAAAAATACTTTCTGACCTGATGTGAAAGATTTTTTAATGCTCCGCTTGTCACGGATGATTTTTATTCACTTTCTGTAATCCTTGGCATTTTTGTCGTTACTAATCTCCTCTAGTTTTGCCAGTTGTATTCTCTTTTTTAAACAAAAAATGGGGTCAATAATGTTTGTATTCTTTTGATTGTTATCAGGAGAGGATGAAATGATTTCTGATAATATTTTTTCTTTTTCTAAGACTGTAGAATTCAGAGGGTCAAGTGAAGGTTTAAGCTTCATCCTTGGTGGTGATTCTGATGATGGGATGAGATTTTCTTTTAATGATGCCAATTACTCTATCCTTGTCTTCAATTTATCAATGTCTATGTATAGCGATGAATCCAATAAGGCATTAACCTCATCAATTAATATGTCAATATTAAAATCCAAATTAAAGTGAGTTAAACATGTTAGTAAAGGATCGTCACTAAGGTTTAAAGGAAATGTGTGATCAAATAATTCATCAATTAAATCCACATCTATAATTCCATCATCTGTACTATGAGGTTGTTTGGCAATGTTAAAAATATTTAGTTCTATGGTCATATCACCAAATGACAATTGCATATTTCCAGTCCTGTATTGAATGTGAGCATCAGCAGTTGCAAAAAATGAACGACCCAAGATAATGGGGATGTGCTTCCTTGAATTCTACACTGGTTGAGTGTCAATTACAATGAAATCAACAGGAAAATAAAACTTATCCACCTGGATAAACACATCCTCCACAATACCACGAGGTATTTTCGTGGATCAATCTACTAGCTGTAACGCCACTGGAGTTGAGTGTAATTCTCCCAGTCCAAGTTTTATAAACACAAAGTAAGGCAACAGATTAACACTAGCACCTAAATCCAACAAAGCATTCTCAATTATGTGGTTCTCTATACTACATGAGATAGTGGAGGAGCCTAGGTCTTTGCATTTTAGAGAAATTTTGTGTTGGAGTATAGAACTAACATTTTATGTTAAAAATGTCTTCTTTTGAACATGAATATTTCTCTTTTTAGTAAAAAGATCTTTAAGAAACTTGGCATATGATGGCACTTGTTTTATAGCTTCAAGTAAAGGGATGTTAACACTTACCTATTTAAAGATTTCAAAAATCTCACATTTGGATTTTCCTTTATTCCCTTTAGCTAACCTCTGAGGAAATGGAGCTTTAGGAACATTTTCTCGTGGGTTGGTTCTCTCTTTCTTCTCTAATGATGAGTCCTTAGCATTGACAAGTATGATCTGAGTTGATTTTGGCATCTCCACTTTGTTGTCGACTTCTTTTTCTTTTCTCAAGATCATCAATGCTTTGACCTCTCCATGCTGCTATGGTGAACTAGAACTTGCTTCATTCATTGCTTTAGGGTTAGGCACTGGTTAACTTGGGAATTTGCCTTTTTCAACGGTCATGGCCAAAGTTTGAACTGAAGAGGCAAGTTATCCCACCATTTTCTCAAGGTTAGTAAGATTTTTAATATTTTAGAATGTATCCTCCCATGGTTTGGGTTGAGAATGGTTTGGATTCTGATTGTATGGTCTAAATAGTGGTTGAGAGGCTTGACAAATTTGAGGAAATAATTGCATTAGTGAAGGTGGAGCTGATGGTTCATTTTGTTGGAATCCTTGAGACCATGAAAAATTGGGGTGGTCTCTCCGTCCAGGGTTATACGTGTTGGAGTAAGGGTTATAGTTTGGTGGTTTTCTCATGACATCTATGGCATTGGCTTGATCTGAATATAAGTCATGGTCATGTGGCTTTGTTGATTTAGCGGTTGTCAAAGATGTTATTTGTCGAGCAAGACCTTCGACCATCTCTTTGACTTCTTTAATTTCTGAGCTTGACTCGCCAATATTAACCTCATTCACTCCCTTAATTCTCCTGTTATTTTTGAGTGATCAACTCTGTTGTTGGGAATTATTTGATTGCCGCTGGTAGAATTTCCAAATCTCTTATGCGCTTTTAGACATTAGCTCTCCTTCACTGGTTGTCATTAACCATTCTTGAATATGTGGTAATAATCCCTCCAAAAAGAATTGGCATTGGTGCCATATCTAGTACCCATGATGTGGACATTTCAAGAATAGCCCATTAAATCGCTCCCATGCTTTGAAAAACTGCTCGTCGTCTATTTGGGTAAACTCTGAAATTTCCCAACGAATAGCATTGGTTTTATAAATTGGGAAATATTTATTTAAAAATTTAGTTACTATTTGTTCCCATGATGTAATGCTATTAGCAGGCAATGTATTAAACCATGAACGAGTTTTATCTTTTAATGAAAATGAGAATAATCTAAGTTTAACATCATCATCTGAAAAATTCTCGCATTTAAAAGTTTGACAAATAGTATGAAAATCATTCAGATAATTATATGGGTCCTCATTTTCTAGGCCACAGAATGTAGGGAGATAGTTTAGCACATTAGGTTTTAATTCAAAACTCCTAGCAGCTACATTTAGGTACCTTATGCGTGATGTGCTCAAATTAGTTAAGGGACTAAAATAATCCTTAAATAGCCTCTCTTGTGGTTCTGGTTGCTAATTTTGCAAATCCATTTCAAATTTTTTTTTAAAAACAGTGTGTTTGTGCATGCGAATTACTTTTTCCAATTCAAGATCTAAAGGTTCAAGATTAGGTGATAATGACCTTCAACCATACATGCAAAGAACAAAATAAATGAAAATAAAATAAATAAAAATACAGAGGAGAGAGAAATTACGATACTAACCTTGTGACGTTGTTACAATCTTAATATGAAAACACATTCAATAGCTACAATAAAAAGAAATTATGTGAAATAAATATTAACTAAAATTAAAATAAATAACAAAAAAAGATAACAAGATAAATTAAAAAAATTAAAAAGAAAAATAACATAGAAATTAAATTATACAAATTTAAAGAAGAGAGAAAGAAATAAAATTCTAATCTAATTTCTTTTTTTTATGAGAAAAAATTACAAGAAAACAACTATATAAAAAATAAATATTAAAAAAACTAATTCTACGAATTAAAATACTTACCTCCCCGGCAACGGCGCCAAAAACTTGTTGTGCAAATTTTATTGAACTCGCAAACGCATGAATCTATTATAGAATAGATTAACGATGACGAGTGTCGATCCCACGAAGAGGTTGATTTTAATTATGTGCAGAATTAATTTTCTAAGTGAGTAATTAAATTATAGTAAATTTATCTTAAATTTTGAATTAAAATGGCGGGAATAAATAAAAATGCAACTGTGATAATAAAGCACTTGGTTATCTGGATATACATCAACATGCTCTATAGGCTAAATATTCTATATTAATGCCAATTAAATCATAAGGGGGAATTCCACACCTCATGAACCATGCTAAAATAAATATAGTGATAAGGGCTTATCCTGCCTAATAATATCCTTGTAGTACTAGAGTGCCGGTTTAATCAAAGCGGTATCTAGACAAGATATTATTATTTATCGACGAAAAGTCAAAACAACCATAAATATTAGAAGGGAAGAGAAAGTAAATTTACCAAATTAAGCCCACGGGACATGTTGAGACTTCACCTTCAACCCAAGCTTAAAAGGAAATTAGCTACTCATATTTTAACTAGGGATAAAAAGAAAATTTTATTAAAATACAAAGAAACTAGAAGAAAGAGAAGGAATTTTAGAAATCTAAGTTTAAAAATGAATTCAGGGGTATCAAATTAGGGGGGAGAGCCCCCTTTTTATAGATACATTGAGTGAATCGTGGCCATCGGATTAAAAACAGTTCGAACACTCAGAATTGTGCCACGTCATCAGTCAACAGTCAATAGTCGCCGTTTGAACAGTAATACTATTTGTCCACCATTTAAATAGTAATACTATTTAGCCACCATTTGCACAATAATACTATTTATACAGTAACGCGGTTTGAATAGTAAATAATCCCATGTATGTGCATGTACCGTACACACGATTTTTGCTCCACTGAAATGCTTCCACGTCATCAATCTATAGTGCATAAGAAATTTAGCCCAATAAGATCATGACACACATCGGTCAATGCCATGTCATCTGTCAACGTCACATAAGCAGTCAATGCCACATAATTCGTCCAATCAAATATTGCCACGTCATAGGTAGCTGCCATATCATCCGTTAATGCCATGTCATCGGTTCGTATATATAAACAGCATCGTGAATAGTATCATGAACAGTACCATATGTATAAATAGTACCATATATGTGAACAGTGACATTTTCCTTTTATACTCTTGCTAAGGTTTTCGATCATCCTGAGTCCAAATATGACATCCGTTTTGCTGTCTGATCACTTGTTCATTGTGAAACGATCGTAATGCCCTTAAAATACATAAAATAAATAATTATAATAAAACACACATAATTAAACAACAAAATACTTAAATAAATAAAAGTAGCAATGTTAGTGAGACGTGAAGTGTAAAATGATAATTTTCTCCTTTATAAATATATACTTTCTAATACTCAGCATTAGAGAAGGTGTTCGAGGGCAAGACAAGGTAATTTTAGTAAGAGAAAGACACTCTCTACACTAAGAGAGATTGACTATTCGTGCCTAGATAAGGAAAGCTTCAGAAAAAAGTAATCAAGGAGTGCCACGACTTGAAGTGGGTTGGTCACCCAGGAATTAAGTGCACCACCTTACTTATTTAAGTCTCATATTATTGACAGCACATGAAGGACGACATCGAGGCATATGTGTAAACTTGTCTTGTGTACCAAAAAGACAAAGTAGATTATCAATTCCCATTCAGACTATTAAAGCCATTGTCACTTGTATCTAGGCTATAGGAAAGTGTTTCCATGGACTTTATCATAACATTGCCAAAGTCCGAGGGATGCAGCAATATTATAGTCATGGTCGACCCATATAGCAAGTATACCACTTTTATTGCTACACCAATCGATTGCAAAGTCAATGAAATGGCCCACCTCTTTATCAAGCATGTTGTAAAGCATTGGAGAGTTCTGAAGAGCATTGTAAGTAATCAGACGATTGGTTTACTGAAAAATTTTAGACGGAGCTCTTCAAAATGTTGGAGATCGACCTTAAGTTCTCAATAATCTTTCACTCTCAAATGGATGGGCAAATCGAGCACATTAATGCTCTCCTCGAGATGTACTTAAGACATCATGTAAGCGATTATCAGTGGGATTGGGTGAAGCTACTCGACATTGCCTAATTTTCGTATAACTTACAACGAACGAGGCAATCAGCAAGAGCCCATTTGAAATAGTCATAGGATTTTAACCCTTGACATCCAATGCCAGAGCCTTGACTTACGCAGGCAAAAGTCCTACAGCTCACAAGCTCGCCCACGAATGGCATGAAGAAAGAGACATCACGCGAGTATACCTTGACAAAGTTGTGAGAAAAATAAAAAAATAGACAGACATAAGGAGACGACATGTCCAGTATAAGAAAGGCAATCAAGTTATGATCAAGCTATTACTCTAACAATTCAAGTCATTGTGAAAAGTACATAAAGGGTTAGTGATACGCTACAAATGACCCTTCTAAATTGTCTGACATATAGGCAATGTCTCAAATCAAGTACAACTTCTGTCAAGGCTCAAAATCCATCTGGTCTTCCATGTGAGCCTTCTCAAGCTATACTATGAAGACACGAAAGACCCAAAGTGCAAAGAATCGAGGCCTGCACCAACAGCTATTGTCACCGTTTTCGACAAAAATATAGACTACATTATTGTTGATCGCGTGATTTAAAAATGAGGTCTTCCACCATACAACGAGTACTTAGTGAAGTGGAAAAACCTCCCCGAGAGCGAAGCCACTTGGGAATGAGAAGATGATATATGACAATTCACTAAGCACATCCAAAGTTACAAGCACAAGAGTGCGACGAGGATTCCGTGAGCTTAAATGAGGGAGGATGTTGCGGTTCGTTAATTTTTCAGCCCACAAGTGCATAAATTCATGCCACAAATCTAAGCATTGGCAAAGAGTACTAGCTTGGCCCAATTCTAAAAAATTTTAGCACACTTAAGCTTATGCATATTCTAGAATTCTCTACACATATTTAGTACTTATAAATATTAAAATGTAGGTAAGTTGTAAGAATTTTATAGAACCCTAAGTCTCCCTATAAATAAGGCATGATATTTAGCATTTGAGACATCGAGCCTTGAGCAAGTAACTGAAGTACTCTTGTAAGCTCCCTTATAAGCATTCTTATTAGGAATACAAGTTTTTTATTTTGGCTCTATTTCTCTCTTCTTTTTACCTCTTTCGATAATCTCTGACTCGGCTAGTCGAGAAACACAAAAGTTTACATAGCAATATTTGACAAAAGTTGCCCGAGTGTCACATGGGTTTGTTATGTAAAACACTCACCTCGTGACATATTACTACTGATTGAGAATACACTACTACTAAAGTTAGAAGGCAGTAAATTAAGACTAATGTTGCTGTTGCTACTTAAAAAGTGATTGAACCTCATCTATTAATTGTTGTAAAACTCTTCTAGAAATTAAAGGCTCCTCAGGAAATGGATGCTAATCATTGTCTATCTTATGGTCCTTAGAATTAGGCTCTATTAAAAGTTGTATTGCTACAGCAGGCCATGGATCCTGAGCTTTCGCTTCTAATTAAAAGTCTAGTGACTGATCAGTTGAGTAGATATCATTGAAATCTTTGTCATCCTCAGGGGCTACTAGGGTGCTTAATTTTTATTAGAGGTGGTTTTAATCCATTCTCTATTCCTACTATGAAATCCTAATATAGTAATAGCCTATCTATTAACTTTCTAGACTACTCATAGATGAGCTCATGAAGGTTTTATGAAATGCTATAGGATCCTAATTTTAATACTACCAGAAGGAAGTAACTAGTTATTAACCCTAGAAGTACTCAATGTATGTCTTATAATCATATATTTAAAGTTAACCAGTTGACAACAAAAGATAAAATATAATAACCTAACATCCAAATGGGTAAACTCTTCAGCATGTCCTTGCCCAGAGTAACTATATGCTAAAGGATGCTATAAATTACTCAAACCTGTAGGGGTAAGAATTTGGAATGAAAGGGAAGATGGCAAATATAATAAAAAAGATCTCTAGGCTTAACCGAATTAACGTGAAGAAAATATTTAACATAAGTTCTTTCCTATAAGTATATATCTCTACAACCTTATTCTTATATCCTAAAATCAAGTTTAGATCCTTTATATTAAACTTAATAAGCACTCTTTTAACATTAGTAGTTATCTTATTTAGCCTAGTTGTAGAAAGTTTTATATTTAAGTAGAATACTTTAACTAGGTTACAATATACCCCTCCTCAGCACTCTAGGCTTCTTCCTAAGTTCCATTTTTTTTTTTTAATAATACTATCACATGTAAGCAGCTTTTCAAAATCATACAAATCCACAATGAAAGAATTTGTTACCTTGCATTTCATAAAGCAAATTTAGAGCCATTTAGTCATAAGAATAATGAGAAATAGGTTATTTCAAACTCTAAGACATCCGTATAAGGTGCTAGATTCCTCCTTGCCGCTTGTTTTCATTTTTTTTTTCCAGTACTTAAGGACTCAACACTAGCCATTTATACTAAATTTGGGAATTTTGGAAAACTCAGTGTTTTGAGAGAAAATGAATGGATTAAGATGTAAATAAAAAGTATAGGAAACAACATCGGTGCTCAATTTGATAAAAAAGTGGGTGAAAATTTATTCAATTTTAAAGAGAGAGGTTTGGTTGACAATAGGGTTTCAAATTGGGAATTGTTTATTTTTAGGCTTGAAATTATGTTTTGATCAAATAAAAATGTTCCTAGAATGATAAAAAAAATAATTGTATGGCTTTAATTTGGTAAGAAAAGACAAGGAAATAGAGGATTTTAGAGAGAGAAAGTGTAATTGCCGTGGTCTAGAGGGACAATGGTAAAGGGTTTATTAGAAAAGAAGAAGAAAACCTAGAACTGTTCTATTATCAAGTGATAATGGCAAGTCATTTTCTACAAAAGGTAAGCCGATAATTTCCAGTAACTACTTAATGTGTAATCAATGCACCATTTATTCGAATTGGTTAACTGTTATGAAATAGAATATTTTCCTACTTAAACAGTCACTTGTTTACCCCAATCGGTTATCCGTTAACATAAATAACTATTATCCTCGATCGGTTAACTAATAAATCATAGTATTTGTGTCGTAAGTTTCTATTTTTAAATAGTAAATTGTTTATTTACAAATGGCTATCTATTTATATAAACAATAATTTCAGGCATCTATTTGACCTTTGGCCAATAATTGTTCTATTCCAAGGTTATTCAAGAACTCAAAACATCTCAAAAAGCCAATTTTAATGCATGAAAAGTGAATAAAAATATAAGCTTCAAAATGAAAACAAAACATTCAACATTAACACAAGCGTGCATCAATAAGCACCCAATAGATAGTTTAATAATGTCGATATCATATAAAGATATGATAGTGTAAAAATTTCATCATCTTATGTCCATGTCAAAGTTTGATAAACTGTCCGTCATTATGGGTTTTGTAAAAATATTGGTAAATCATTTTTTCGTTGAAATAAATTCTAAAACGATATCTACTTTTTAAATATGATCTTTCAATAAATGATAACTAATTCATATGCGCTTGGTCCTAAAATATTGAATAGGGTTCTTTGACAAATTTATAATATTTATATTGTCACACATGATAGGCATATGATCAAGATAAATCCCATAGTCTCTAAGGGTTTATTTATTTAAAAGGCTTGTGCACAATAACTACCAACAATAACACACTTAGTCTTAGTAGTTGAAAGTGCAAGCAAATTTTATTTCTTATTAAATTAAGAGATAAAGGAATGATTTAGAAATTGACATATACTACTGGTTCATTTTCTATCAACTTTGTAACTAGTAAAATCAATATTTAAATAACAAGTTAAATATATATCAGTTCCTTAGGATACTAAATACCAAGGTTAATTGTTATACTTAAATAACGGAAAATTCTTTTTACACTAACATGCAAGATTCCTTAAGACATGATTAAAATCTTATACATAAATATATACTAAATGTGATATTGGGTCTAGTAGTAGTTAAGTAAAGTAAAGATCTAATCATATATCGATATATTTTGACATCAACATTTTTACGTTTTTAATTTTGTCAAACTTAATTGTTTGCTCATTGGAGTGCTACTAGTCTTTAAGTTATCAATGCCAAATCTTTTGAGTAGAACTTTCATGTAATTTGCCTGATTCACGAAGATTTTTTCATTGTTTTGTTTAATTTAAAGTATAAGAAAATACTTCAACTCTCTCATCATGCTCATTTCAAATTAATTACTTATACAAAATTAAAACTCCTTGTACAAAGATTTATTAGTAGAACTAAAGATAATATGTTAAACATAAATTGGAATAATAAGTATATCTTGGTCTTTGTGCTTAACAAAAGGAGTAGTATCTATTTTTTTCCATCAAAAAATTATTATTTAATAAAAATTTGTTAAGTCTATCATACTAGACTCTAAGTGCTTGTTTTAATCTATACAAAGCTTTGAACAACTTGTAAACATGACTTGAAAATTTTTTATTTTCAAGACTACGGAGTTGTTTCATATAAACTTTCTCTATAATATAATCACTTAGAAAAACACTTTTAATATTCATTTGAAATAAAATGAAATCTATGACATGAAAATATTAAGAGCATCCTAATAGATTCTAATCTAGTTACAGGTGCAAAGGTTTCATTAGAATCAATTTCTTCTTCTTAGTTTCATTGAGCTACTAATCTAGTTTTATTCCTTACAACCATATTAGATTTATCCATCTTATTTCTAAATACTATTTTGTACCTATAACAAACTAATTTTCTGGTTTTAGAATAAGTTTTCATGTATTGTTTCTTTCAAATTGATTAACTCTATTTGCAATGCCATAATCTAAGGTTTATTATTTTTTTGTATCTAAAAAGCATTCTAGTTCAATTTAAGATATGAATATAGTGTGTTTACATATATTTCTAAGTGATGATTTGATGGTTTACCTCGTAAAGGATCCTTAAGATTAAGTTTTTGGGGTGAGATGAAAGATACTTCTACTCCTTGAAAAGTGTTTAAGAATTACCTTTATTTTGCTCCATATTAGTTTGTTCTCCTTGCTAGTCCTCTTGATTCTCATAAGGTATATTATCTTGTTTACATTAGAAAATTCTTCTTTTTATAACTCTTCATTTGTATCATTATTAACAATAACTTTCTCTATAGAGGAAGTGTTAGATTCATCAAATGTAAGATGCATAGATTTTTTAACAACCAAGATTTTTTTATTAAACACTCTATAGGCCTTTCTTGTATTTGAATATCTATGAAAAATACTAACATTAGATTTTGAATCAAATTAACTAAGATTGTCTTTAGCATTCAATGTAAACATTTAGATCTAGAAAATTTGAAATAATTAATGTTGGTTTTTCGATATTTCCAAAGCTCATAGGGTGTTTTATTGAGATAAGGTCAAATCACACGTGATTTAAAATATAACAAGCGATGTTGATAGTTTCGTCATAGTCTTTGTCATTTCTTAAATAGATATACTCTTTCTCTCAACAACTCTATGTTGTAGAATCCTTTGTGTTGAAAATTAATGTTCTATATCAAAGTTATTGCAAAAATTTTTGAAATCAAGATTTTTCAAATTTTCCATCACAATCACTCTTAAAACAAGAAATATCATAACCTTTTTTCATTTTGAATCTTTTTACTAAAGATTTTAATAGCATAAATAGCATCCTCTAGCAAAGAACAATACCCACGTACATTTAAAATAATTATCAATAATTACAAATACATAATACTTGCCACTTAGACTTGTATACTTAGAAGGTCCAAATAAATACATGTGAAGAAGTTCAAGTGGTTTAAAAGTAAAAAGATGAATTTTATTTTCAAAGAAGTTTTAGTTTGTTTTCCAAATTGGCAAGTTTTGCAAAATCTTTCCTTTTGAAAACCAAATTTTGGAAGACTTTTAACTAAATTATTTTTTGAAATTTTTGAAATTAAATCCATGCTTGCATGACCTAATCTTCCATACCATAACTAATTATCATTGTATAGTGTGGAAAATATTTATCATGAGTTGATTCGCAATTTATATCAATGGTGTATACATTAATACATCTTTTTTCAACAAATAAAACTTTACCATCACATGAATTTTGAACATCACATTTTTTTTTATCAAAAATAACTATATAGTCTTTATCATACAATTGAATACCAAATAAATTGTGTTTCAAATTTTTAACTAAGCATATATTTTTAATACTTGTAGAGAAAGTTTTACTGACATTACCAAAGTTTTGAAATAAAAGTAATTTTGACAGATACATATATTTTTAATATAATTTTGAAATAAAAGTATATCTTGGTTCACTGGAACATTAAATCAATCATTATATTGATTGATGATGATTTCCATGCAAAAGTTTCTAATTTTGGCTTGGCTCAGTTGCTGGGTGCTGGGAAAAGTCATGTCACAACTCGAGTTATGGAGACATTTGGGTAAGTATGTTTCCAAATTTAGGAAGGAACCTGCATTGATGTTCTTTACCTCGTAACTTTAATTTTTTGTTCTCAAAATTTGATAGAACGGGGCTCCGAAGTATGCAAATCGGGACTATTGAATGAGAAAAGTGATGTTTATAGCTTTGGGGTTCTGCTTTTGGAAGCAATAACTAGTAGATAACATGTGGACCATGGTCCTCCTGCTCACGAGGTATGCATTAATCATTCTGAAAATCTATTTTTCAAGATAGAGCTATTCAACCATAATCAATAGCTTAATGCAACCTAAGTTGACAATGTTGATTAATCTATTCTAATCATGTGTTGGTTGATATCTTTTTGATTTGGGTAGCATCTTTTTGACTGTAACTTGCTTAAACTTGACACTTAGAAATGCTTTGGATTTCTTCTAATATACTTGGTTTCTTGATTTATAGATCAGTAATTCTAGCTGATGTGATCTACCTGATAATATTGAAAGAGTTTGAAAATTTTATCCTTTGGAGGGTATGATCAAACTTATAGTTAATCTTGACCCTGATATTTTTTAAGCTACTTGCATTGTTGTATATCATCTCGAATCATATCCCCTTCGTAGTTTCTTGCTTCCATTGGTTGCTACATGGAGATATATTTCAATCACGCATGAGGCTCACCTGTCACGACCCGTCCTGAACCCTGGAACGAATCATGACTAATTCTCGAAATTCAACTAATAACGATTCTAATAATAATAATAATAATATTTCTATCAAAATTCCTACAGAATTTCTCTATATTTTTGAAATTCTCAATCTTGCAATTAATAAGATAACACTCCCAAAATAATTTCCAAATACAATCAACTCCGTCAATCAACATCTCAATAATTACCAATTACCATACGAATTATTTAGTACCAAACACAGTAAGTTATTCTAAATTGTAATATTATACAATCCAAAATATTCTACACAAAATTCTACAATTCCTAAGACAAATACGTGGCCAATTACACATAACTATCATTGCTGAGCCAACTGTTGTACCTGCAAGTCTCCTGTGGGGGAAAATATAATAAAATGAAAAAGAATGGGGATGAATATAAAACTCAGTGAAGGTCAGTGAGTGGATAGTAGTTTTCGAAAAATAACTTTATTCTTAAACTAATCGTATCACTTTTAAATACACCATTTCATTAAATCATAAATGAGAAATATTAATAAATCACTTCACATTTATAAACATATCATTAACTTCGAAAACATATATAATATCATGTGAAATAACCAAGGAAAAATATGTCATAACATCATATAAATACTCAATCTGAAATCATCACAAAATATTGCATAAAACCGAAGAAAATTCGCAACATATAATATCAATTCGAATACTGAAAACTTTCACTAAACGAGTACCCGGGGAAATAATCTCATCCTATCCAAACCTCAACGGACGGGAAATCAAGAAACCATCATACCCCGGAGCTACACAGATGGACGGGGAAATAATATCTTATATGTCATCTCATCTCGACATATCTCATCATCATAATTATGCATGCATAGTCCCCAAAGGACAAAAGTGCCCAAGCACACGGCCCAAAGCCTCTATGTGTACTCCGACGGGCCCCAAAGGCCTATATCTCATATCATCACATTACAGCGTACAGGGAAGGGTATTGTCTAATGACTTGAAAACAATAAAAAATACACATGTATATAAACATCCCATAATATCCGAAATCACGTTCTCTTTTATTTTCAACAACATTTAAAATTCATTATCTTTTCTTTAAAAATATTATTAACACGCATATATTCAAAATCAGAAATAAAATCATTTATTATATGTAATTCCGATAATAAACAGCATTATGCCGATAAAATCCATTTTCCACAAAATCATTAAATCAAGCATTTAAAAATTCATTTGCAATCATGCTTTATCATAATAAAAAATCATAATAATCCACAGAGAAAATAGGTTTTGATATTCCACTCACAGTGACGACGATCAAATCCGATATCGTCGATATCCGTGGGTTGATTCTCGTTCGCGGGTCTTCCTAATCAAATTAATCACATAATTATTACTAATCACATAAAGTACAATTAATTATACTTAATAAAACTCAAACTCACATAATATGACTCCCGAATATTTAAAATTATTAAATTATCCTTATGTCCAAAATCACCAAATTATCCTTATTTCTAAAAATTACCAAAATGCTCTTAATATCAAACTTTATTTAATTGTCCTTAACAATATATTTTATTAATTTATCCTTAACATTCTCAATTTCTGAAATATCCTCAAATTCTTTATAATTACTTGAATGCCTTGAATTCAAAATTATCTAAATATTCCAAAAATCATAATTTATCAATTTAACCTTAAAATCGTAAATTACTAACCTATCCTCAATTTTATCAATTACTAAAATACTCACATATTAAAAATTATGAAATTACCTCTGAGGTGTAAAATTATCGAATTACTCCTGATCACTTAAATTACGGATTTACCATCGAAATATCAAATTACTTAACTATCCTTATCCATAATTGCCAAATTACCCATAGCTTCCAGAAATTACAGAATTAACCCTAAAATTCTCAATCTTTACCGAATTACCCCTCACCGGTCAACGATGACCGGACTTCAGTCAACGTCGACCAGAAACTTATATCTTATAGTTCCAGCCTCGGTGAGTTCAACGGTACGGGCGATGACCTCCCACGCGCGGTGACGGAGCCGGATCGAGCTCTCTAAGGCAGCGGGTTGCAAGTTGCCGTTCATCAGTAATTCGGCCGATTTAGGTGACAAAATCGATCGGGAATGGAAGCTGGAGGTGAGAGCAATAGAACCCAACCGGTGGCGTGGCCAAACTTCGGCAGAATCGACGGCAGTAAGAAAGGATCTTTTGACCGAAACTTTCGAGCTTGACCGGCGGCGTTCTGGTCATTTTCTGGTAGTGAGAACGGTAAGGATATGACCAGCGTCTCTAGGGCTTCAAATTGGTACCAAGATCGATGGAAACGATGGCCAGAATTGAGAGATCTAGCCGGGTTAAGTCGCAGGTCACGAGTCGGATCCTGGTCAATGCCTCTCTCTTTCTCTTTCTCCCTGTCTCTCTTTTTCTTTCTCTTTCTCCTTCTCTCTCTCCTCTGTCGACTTCTCTCACTCAAATAATAAAAATATATTATTATTTTATTTAATCTATCTATTTAATATAATTATAATATTATACCGATTAAATGAATATCGGTTTCGTAATAACAATTTTCTAACTAACTTACTCGGAATAGTGCTCGATTTTGTCCCGATTTTTCACCACGATAAAATATAAAATTTCTACACGCGCGTTGTGTTTACTAATATATCGAATTTTCTCGCAATGACATATAACGAATCCGAAATTATAAAATCGATATCGAATGAAATTTAAACGATCCGCTTTAATAGAAAAAATAAAAGTGTATATATTACATCACCATCTTCAATTTGACTCACTACCCTATTGCCTTAGCCCCCTATCTAGGGTCTGCCCCTTCGTAGTTGCGTTGCGTATGTGTGTAGTGTAGGGCTGATTTTATGTTACGACTGTGTCTCCTTGTCCCTGTGTGTGTTCTCCTAATTGCTGAAATCCAGACCAAATAGAGTTATTTTGAAATAAAAGTAAAGTCGGTCAACCTTTTCTACTGTAGCAATCTTCCAACTTTTTATCCGAGCTCCAACTTGCCTATATTGTAAAGGGAAGATTTGTTCAATTGATTGGCCATCATCTTCTGCCTTGTTAGCTGCAGACAAGATAATTTTTACAAACTAGATATAATTGAAAATGTGCACCAAAGGAAAAACAAACTAAAGAATCTGTATTTCAATGAGTTTCGTCTCCTACAGCTACACATTGTTCTCTTGTGAGTAATTAACTAAGAATTGATCAATTTTAGATTGTTTCAAGTTGTACCTTAGTGCACAGCTGGAATAAACATAATGTTCCTGGTTCCCATTATTTTCCCTCTACTTCAAGTGATTTTGATTGTTGGACATCATTTATTTCATTGTGTCCATTTTCCTAGTTAAAACAATTAATTATTGAACACCCATTGGAGGTTACGGGAAATATTGTTTTTCATTCATATTTCTTCCCTATTAGCTTTCATAGTGTGTTTATGATTTGTATGTTTGCTTTTTATTATTGCTTCCAATAGCGAATAGACTTATGTCATTTCATGTCATGAATAAGAAAATCAGTATCTCCATTTTATTGAGATAAGTAAGGCCTTTTTGCTTCTTAATGAGATTTTCAAAATCAGTTCATGGTTTCATGATGTTTCCATTCTCATTGAAGTTTCTTTTTGGTTAATTTATTTAAGTGCATTCTTGAGAAGCAAATGTCTATTATCAGTTAAATGACAACCGCTGTATTACATCATTATGCCTTGAGGTTGAAGATAATATATCTTGGTATCAGAAGTATTGATGTATTTGGTAGTTTGAACTTTTGTTTCTTTTATAATTTTCTTGCATCTGTCACGACCCGTCTCTAACCTTAGGATAAGTCTTTCTAATCTTCGAAATTCAAACTAAAAATGATTCTATAATAATAATAATAATAATAATAATAATAATAATAATAATAAAATTTCTACCAAAATTCTGGCAGAGTTTCTTTATGATTTTTTACATTCCCAAACCTGCAATTAATAAAATAGCATTCTCAAAATAATTTTCAAATACAACCAACTCCGTCAATCAACATCCCAATAAATACCAATTATCATCCGAAATATTTTAGTGCCGAAATAAATTATTCTTAATTATAAGATTATACAATCCAAAATATTCCCACACAAAACTGTATAACTTCTAAGATAAATACATGGCCAAAATACAAATAGTTATCATTGCTGAGTCAACTATTATACCTCCAAATCTTCTATGGGGGAAAAAGAAAAATATAATAAAAACGGGGGTGGGTATAATACTCAGTGAAGATCAGTGAGTGAATAGTAATTTTTGAAAATAATTTTATTTTTAAAATAATCATAACACTTTTAAATATACAATTTCATCAAATCATAAATGAGAAATATTAATAAATCACTTAACATTTATAATCAAATTACTAATTTTGAAAACATATATAATGTCATGTGAAATTACTAGGAAAGACTATGTCATACCGTTGTATAAATATTTAAATCATAAATTGTCACAAAATATTGCATAAAACCAGGGAAAATTCACAACAATATCAATACTGAATACCAAAAACTTTCACCAAATGAGTACCCAGGAAAATAATCTCATCATATCCGGACCTCAACAGACGAGTAATCAAGAAACCATCATGCCCTGAACTACATGGATAATCTGAACCTCAACGGATAGGCAATCAAGAAACCATTATACCTCAGAGCTACATAAATAGATGGGGAAATAACATCTCGTATGTTATCACATCTTGACATATTTCATCATCATATTATGCATGCATAAATAGTCCTCAAAGGACAAAAACGGCTAAGTACACGGCTCAAAACCTTTGTGTGTACTCAGATGGGCCCCAAAAGCCTGTATCTCATATCATCATATATCATCTCATATCATCTCATCACAATATATAGGGAGGGGCATTGTCTAATGACTTTGTAAATAAATGAAAATATACATATACATAAACATCCGATAATATCTGAAATCATATTTCTTTTTATTTTTAACAATGTTTAAAATCCATTTCTTTTCCTTAAAATTATTATTAATACGCATATGTTCAAAATTAGAAATAAAAATAATTTATCATACACAATTCCGATAATAAATATCATTATGCAGATAAAATCTATTTTTCATAAAATCATTAAATCAATCATTTAAAAATTTATTTGCAATTATGCTTTCTCATAATTAAAAATTATAATAATTCACAGAGAAAATAGGTTTTGTATATTTCACTCACAGTGACGACGATCAAATCTGGTATCGTTGACGTCTGTGGGTTGATTCTCATTCACGGGTCTCCCTAACCAAATAAATCGTAAAATTATTACTAATTGCATAAAGTATAATAATTATACTCAATAAAACTCGAACTCACATTATATAACTCCCGAATATTTAAAAGTACTAAATTATCTTTATGTTTGAAAATTATCAAGATGCCCTCAATATAAAAATTTACTTAATTGTCTTCAAAAAATATAATTTATTAATTTATCCTCAAAATCTTAAATTTATCAAAATATCCTAAAGTCCTTTGAAATTACCAAAATGCTCTTGAATTCAAAATTACCAGAATATCTTAAAAATCATAATTTACTAATTTAATCTTTAGATCATAAATTATCGACCTATCCTCAATTTTATAAATCACTAAAATACCCACGTATTAGAAATTATGAAATTACTCCTATGGTGGGAAATTACCAAATTACCCCTGATCACTTAAATTATCGATTTATCTTCAAAATCTCAAATTACCTAACTCTCCTTATCCATAATTACCATATTATCATAACTTTTAGAAATTATATAATTAACCCCAAATTTCTCAAGTTTTACCTAAGTTCCCCTCATCGGTCAACAATGACCAGACTTCAGTCAACTGTGATGGGAAGCTTAGGTTTTGTAGTTCCGACTTCAGTGAGTCCAATGGTGCCAACGGTGACCTCCCACGCACGGTGACGGCAGTGGATCCAGCTCCCTAAAGTCGTGGGTTGCAAGTTGCTGTTCATCAGTAATCCGGCTGTTTCAGGTAACGAGACTGATTGAAAACAGAAGCTATAGATGAGAGGAGTGGAATCCAACCAATGGCGTGGCCAAACTCCTACAGGATTGACGGCAGCAAGAATGGATTTTTGGTCGAAACTTTTGAGCTTCACAGGCAGCATTCTGGTCAGTTTTCGGCAGTGGAAACAACAAGGATATGACTGGTGTCTCGAGGGCTTCAAATCATCGGCAACGGTAGCTGGAATTAAGAGATTTGGCCGGGTCACGGTTGCGGGTTAGATCCAGATCTAGGTTAACGGGTCAACTCCTCTCTCTCTCTTTCTCTCTCTCTCTCTCTATCTCTTTTTTTTTTCTCCTTCTCTCTCTCCCCTCTCTCAGCTCCTTTGTCTCTATTTAAAAAAAATTTATTATTTTATTTGATTGAATTAATTAATTATTATTATTTTAGACCGATTAAATCAATACTGGTTCTGTAATAACAATTTCCCGGCTAACCGGCTCTGAAATTGCATTCGGTTTGTTTCAATTTTACATCGCGATAAAATTTAAAATTTTTACACACACGATTAATTTACTGATGCATTGTGTTTTTCTTTGCAGTAACATGTAACAAGTCCGAAATTATAAAATCGATACTGAAGGAAAAATAAAGAATTCACTTTAATAAGAAAATAAGGGTGCATATATTGCAGCATCTACCTGGAATCTTTGGTCTTTTATGAACATTTTCCGGAAGTTATTTAACATGAAATTATCTTTAGGTAAACTTGGTTGATTGGCTGAAGATGATGGTTGGAAGCAGGAGGTCAGATGAAGTGGTGGACCCAAATATTGAGGTAAGACCATCGACAAGAGCTCTAAAGCGTGCCGTTTTGACAGCATTGCGGTGCGTTGATCAAGATTCAGAAAAAAGACCCAAATGAACCAAGTTGCGCATGCTCGAGTCTGAGGACTATCCTATAGTAAGAGAGGTTAGTTCAATTTTTTTCTCGCTCAAATTTACATAAACTCATGAGAACTGAATCTTTGAACTCTTTTTTTCCCTCATTTTCACTCTTTAGTAATTTTATTAAGCGTAATCTCATTTTATTCTCTTTATCTTAATCACCACTTTCGGCGAAACTATATCTTCAAATATTGTAAAGCTCCGTGAAGCTCATTGCATGCTTTGCTTGTATTCAGCTCTGTCCAATTGAGCCTTTGCCGAGGATTTTGTTTATCTGAATTTGAATGAAACTTGTCTATTTTCAGGATCGAAGAAACCGAAGAACCCAGGGAGGCACCAGTATTGAATCGCAGAAAGGGAATTCTGACACAGACAGGAGTCATTATCCAGGTTCAAGGTCGGAGAGCAAGCGTGCATAACGGGAGCAAATAATTCATTTTTCAGAATTGGAGGGATTTATAATTCGACGCGGAGGATTGGGGGCGGGGGGGGGGGGTAATTCTTACAAAATTTTTTCTACTCATATATTAGTTGTCCATATCTAGGGAATGGGGGCCTGGCAAGGGATAATATGATCTTTATTTTTTTCTTTTCACTTTTTTTAAATTTTCCTTAAATTTGTAGATGGAGAGCCTGATTTGTTTGTGTATGAAAGTAACGGTGTTTTGTGAAAGAACCCAGAAGATTTGGGGTGTGTACAGAATTAAGTTGCTTAACTCTTGAAGATTGCTTGATGAACAAAACAAAACAAGAGAGCCATACTTGCATTCAGAAGACAGTTGGCATGAGAATTGAGAAGCCAACTTTGCGGGACCAAATTTATAAATTAATGGTCATTTACGCTTTAATGTTTCCAGCTAGCAATTAGCTGTCAGGTACCATAATGGTTTGCAGAGCTGTAAAGCTTAACAGAAGAAGGCAACCAAAAACACAACGACGTGAAGCAAGATGAGTCTGGAGAAAACTCATTTGAATAGAAAATGCAGTTAGTATCTAAGAGAGGCCTCATCTAATGGTTGAAGAGAAAGTCACTTATATTCACAACCGACCAGGCCTTTCTGGATGCATTCTAAAATTAATTATATGGTAGGGTTACTTCCACTCTAAAATTAGTTTCAGCATTCTTATTTTAATAAAATTATTTTTGGGATAATCCTCTGATTAATTATTATTATTAGTATTATTTTATTGATCCATTCATTAGAGAATGCGTAAAGCTGACTCGAAATTAGGCTTGGCAAAAGCCGGGTCCAGGCCGGATTTTGTGTTGTCCGGAACCGGCTCGGATGATAGAGGAATGAAATCCGGATCCGGTTTTAAACCCGGATTTTTTAGCACGGGTCGGATCCGGCCCGGCACCACTCCGGGTCCGGGTTTTTTAATCCGGGTTTTTAAATCCGGTTAATATTTATGAAATTTTTGAAAATTAATGTAATAAAATTATTAATTCATAATGTTTATTGTTAAAAATATATAAATCAAATATTAAATTTTTTTTACATATCTAAATCTCCAAAGAAATAAAAATAAAATTTATTAATTTATTATTTTTTTCATATAATTTCTAACCTATATTTTTTTAAGAAACACAAAATTTTTAACCTATATTCATTCTATTTATATCAAAAAAATTTAAATTCAACAACATAATAATCAATAAATAAATCTAAATAACATCTAATATATTATAGATTTATCAATTACTAATATAATATATAAAAATTCTAAAATATTCAATACTAATATTAATTTATTTTATTGCGATTTTATTTTTTTTAATTTTTTTAATTGTAACCCCGGTCCGGGCTTGAAACCCGGGTTTTTATATTGTGTCCGGATCCGGGACCGGAAATGTCCGGATTTGAAAAATTCAAACCCGGATCCGGTCCGGGTCCGGGTCGGGCGGGCTTTTTTGACATCCCTACTCAAAATTCTGATAAAAAAGTGCCTTTGAGCTCCCTTCTTAACTCTTTCGTAGGTTGGGCTCATCGCACATTCAAAACTTAGTAATGCACCAACAAAATTTTAGTTGCAAAAGGGGTTTCAAAAGATAACAGTGGGGGCATATAAATAGTAACCACCAACTTCTTTTAACACCACCTTTTTCTTTAACATAAGTGTAAATTTCATTCCACTAAAGAGTAAATATTACAATATCAAGCCATATCAGACTTTTAATCAATTTACAATCAGTCTGCTTTAGAAAAATTGGCGAGTGGATATAAAAATAAACTGAACCCAGTTAATATTTTTCAAGATCTTGCCATTTTATTGACAACGGATAACCTTCAAATGCTAAATTTGCAGCCAACTCAACTTCACCATCTAGAATTTCATTACCTACAAAAAAAAAAAGACTACAGTGACTCTTCCAATAAGTTAGTGAGGTTTTTAATTAAATATACCCAAAAATAAGGTATTTATTTACATATACTCCATGTTTAAAATTTTATGGATATGTCATTTTATATGGTGTATAGTTTAAAATGTCCCTAAAGAAAAATATAAAGCACAAACAAAAATCACCTCTAACACATTCTTTACTTCTCATAATCTTTTTACTCTACACAATAAAAGATTATCTCTCAATCTTAAAATCACTCATGAATAGCCAATGTACTGAAATTTTAATTTGAAACTAAGAGCATTATTCATCCAATAAATAAGGTACTTAAAAATTTATATATATTCATTTTATGTTATATATTTATTTTCTTGACATTTATTATTTTTAGAGTTTTCATTTGTTTTGTGATAAATAGCAAAATAACTGCCATTTAGATTACATTTGCATCATATTATTGCTTTGTGATGGATCTTCTAATTACATTTGTTGAAATCGTAATTTCTCAAAATTTTTTTGCACTACTATTACACAACTATACTCAAAATTAGAAAATCTATTACATTTATTGAAACCCTAATTTCTAAAAAATTTTTCTACACTCGTATTTCATGATTGTAGTCGTGTATGTATGAATTTATGCGGCTGTAGTGGTGCAAGTGTTCAAAATATTTCAATTGTTATGACACCCTAACATTTTATTAGTGTAAAAATATTTTTTTATTAAATATGTCCTTTGACTATTACTAGATTGTAGTTGTGTATTTTAATAAATTACACAACTATTGTCATGGACATAGAACTTACACACTACAATCATGCATATATGTAAAATATTCCAACCATTGTGAAACTTTAGGATTGTGTTAGTGGAAAAACAAATCTTTTGAAGAAAAAATATGTTCTTTGACTATTTACTGAGCTATAGTCACATATTTTTGCAAGTTACATGACTTTTACTGTGGAAATATCTTTATCGTGTATGTAAAGATTTACGCAACAACAATCATACAAGTGTGAAAACTATAGTAGTTGTTTTAAGACCTAGCATTTTGTTAATATAAAGAATATATACTGTTTCATTAAATATATCATATGGCAGTTTATTGGACTATAGTTGTTTATTTTAGCAAGTGACACGACTCCTATCGTGTGACGAGCAATTAAATGATTACAGTTGTGTAATTGCACAAATGGTTCCACACTTTGTTATATGCATTGTTTGTTTGTTTTCATATTCGTTGTATGATTATGTGTTCTATTATTACAAGAAATGACTTCATTGCATAACCTATTATGTCTTGTGGTGAATGGATTAAGCAAATAGTCATTATAGATTTAATAGTATAGAGGCAAAATGGATCATGGTTCCTTATTCTACAATGTATGGACAATTAATAAAAAGAGTATCTTGGATTATTTCTATTGATATTTTTGAATATGACATCGATTTTATGTATTTTAGGGACATCATAATTATTTCATAATAAACGAGATATCGGATAACAAAACGGACAATAAATCTAAACTCAAAATAGTAAAAAACCTTAGGAGGAGTATAAAGTATAAATTTCACTGTTCACATGTACGGCACTGTTTATAGTACTGTTCATGATACTATTTATAAATACTGATCGATGATGTGATATCGATCAATGATGTAGCAGTATTTGATTATGTGGCATTGACTGATGATGTGGCTTGACTGATGACATGTCATTGACTTATTGGATTAAAATATTTATGCCCTGTTAACCAATGATGTAGTAGTATGTTAGTGGATTAGAAAAAAATATGCATATGGTACATGCATATACACAGGATGATAGCTTTGATGACATACTCAATTAATAAGAACTTGTCACGTAGCGCAATCCTGTGCGTCCAAATTATTTTAATCTGATGGCTATGATTTACTCGTTGTATCTATAAAAAGAGGGCTCTCCCTTTAATTTGACACTCTTGAATTCATTGTTTAGCTTCATTTTCTCTCATTCTTTCTTCATATTATATTTTCTATATATTTTAATAAATTCTCATTTTACCCTTAGTTCAAATATTAATAGCTAATTTTCTTTTAAGCTTGGATTGAAAGTGAAGTCTCAGCATTTCTATGAGTTTAATTTGGTAAATTTATTTTTTCTTTCTCTCTAATTTCTGTGGATATTTTGACTTTTCATTGACATATATTAATAACACAATTATTCCTATTTGGCATGATTATTATTGCTTGACACGATAAGCGCTTAACACTATATTAATTAAAGCGTGGTTCATGAGGAGTGGACATCCCTCTTATGATTTAATTAGTACTAATAAGAAATATTAAGCCATGGTGCATATTGATATGGATCTAGATACCCAAACCACCTTATTATAATAAGTTGCTACTTTTAATTTATTCCTACCTTTTCAATTCGAATTTTAAGATCATCTAAGTTAAATTCACCACAATTCCAACTATCCACTTAGAAAATTAATTTAATATATAATTAAAATCGACCTCCTTATGGGATCAACACTCCTTACCATTAATTTATTCTAATAGATTTGTGCACTTATAAGTTTAATAAAATTTACACAACAATGTTCCAACGTGATTCGTGCAGTTTTCCTAAGAATTTTCTTAGAGCTTAATGAATCTTTATAAATTTAAACTCATATAGAGATTAATGGGTTAATATGTGAAGATATTTTTAATGTTACTCGATATAGGGTATTAAATAAATTAGGGAAATTCACTATCAACATGGGTAATAATCTTTAATAGCATTGATGGAGGATTAAATTAGATTAGTTATGGTAAAATTGAATGTCCTAGTGTCTTAATCTCTTGGTGATTTTTATTACTGGCTCCATCTTTATTTTATTTCTAATTATTTTAGTTTATTTTAATTTTTAATCTAAGTTTTCCTATTCGGTTATTCAAATAAATTAGGGTTAGAATAATTTTAGTAGCTAATAGGATATATAATCTCTGTGAGACGATACTTTACTCTTCATTATATTACTTGTACCAACTAGTACACTTACTAATTTATGTAACAATCTCTACTTAATAGAGCTTTGTTGTAGCTTATTGGATCTTATACTTGTCCATTTGAGATAGCTGAATAATGTTCTCCTAGTAACATGAACCATCTAGTCACACTTTCACTATGATGAATTTTATAAGTGCTTGTTTCAGGGATATTTTCATGATCTTCAAGTTATAAGTCATTATATAATCTTCCTCAAGGAATGTAATTTTTGTGTCTATAAACATATTCTTATCTTAAGGTTTATAAATTAGACTTTCCCTTATTGTTTTATGATACCTGAAACATGCAAACTTTTGAACATGAATCCATCTTCTCTGCCTTCGATTCTAGTACAAATGCTAGTGAACTCTAAATATAGATATGTCTCAAATTATATTTGTGACTTCACATAATTCCTTGGAGTAATAGGCACCAATACATATGAAACTAAGTTCCATAGACTATATAGTTTTAAATACTGTCATGTAAAAACAGAACAGTAAATGAAATGACTTAATATATACCTTATCTTATCCAAAAGGGCCTTGTTTCTTCATTTAGTTACACTATTATGTCATAATCTTCATTATAAATATTAGAGCTTTATTCTATTCTACAACCAAATAGATTTCAAATTTGCTGTAGAGATATTCTTTTTTTTTTAATTACATTGAAGTTCATTTACGTTTGATCTAATTGCTTCTCTATGTTATCCATGTACTTTCTTGAATTTTGAAAGCCATGTAATATGATTCATTTAGACAAATATAAATTAAATGAATAGTCATCAATAAGATTGTAAGAATACACTTATAACCTCCTTAACTTGTAAAATGATTAGTCTGCATGCATTTGTGTGCACTAAGTCATACAACATAATGTTATACTCTCTTATAGCTCAAAAAGAGACTCCTCGTCATATTACTTTTCTATATAAGATTTATAGGGTCACAATGATCAATCTTAATTGGCCTAAAAGCTTATCATTAATCATACTCGTAAAATCTTATTATAGTTTATATAACTTAAATATAAATATCAAAGGAGGTATTGATTGTAAGAAACTTTCTTTTCTTAGATACTGCAAATACGTTTTATCACTATATCTTGCTTTTAATAGATCAATGAACTTATATGATATAAATTGTCTTTGTAAAGTACCAAACTAGTAATAATAATAAATAACGGATCTAAAAGTAACAGTGTACTCCCATTTATTAAAAACAAGCCACTAAATTAAAATTCTCTACTATTTGGAATATAAAGACAAATATTAAAAGCTAAAGTATCATAAATTGATCTAGTCTTCTTAGTTGATATAAGTTAGTACTTCCTCAACTGCAGTTTTGGAGCTTTCTTTACTTAGTCTCTTGGTTTCCTAAAACCAAGAAAATAAATCACAAATAAGATTAATTACATCTGAATAAACTATTGCATGAATTAATAGAAATCTAAACTAATCAAAAAGCTTAAAGATTTCCTACACCCGATTTTAATAATCTTAGGGCAACCTTTCTTTCAGTGACTCTTTTGCCTATATTTGTAGCACTTGCCTTTTGGCTTGCCATCATTTTTAGCAAATAGTTTTCTTATTCTAACTTTCTTCTACTTATCCTCAGTCTTTTGACTTTGGCCTTGAAGAGAATTCTTTTACATGAAGTTTCATACTATGATAAAATTCTTTTATAGCATATAGTTTGTATACCAATTCAATTAAGGCTATATTTTCATTGCTTAAAATATAGCTATTACGTAAATTTTATTGAACTTGCAAGTGCATGAATTTATTGTAGAATAGATTAATGATGACGAGTGTCAATCCTAGGAGGAGGTGGAATTTAATTATATGTTGAATTAATTTTCTAAGTAGGTGATTGAAATTATAGTGAAAGTAATTTAATCTATCTTAAAACTTAAATTGGAATGATGGGAAATAAATTAAAATAATAACTGTTAAATTGAAGCACTTGGGTATTTAGATCTGCATCAACACGCACTATGCGCTTAATTTTCCTTATTAGTACTAATTAAATAATGAGGAGAATATCCACTCCTCATGAACCATGCTCTAATTAATATGGTGCTAAGAGCTTATCGTGCCAAACAATAATAACTTTGTTATTACTATCTGTCAATGAAAAGTCAAAACATCCACAAAAATTAGAGGGAAAGTGAAAATAAATTTACCAAATTTAGTCCATGAAACATGTTAAGACTTCACCTTTAACACAAGCTTAAAAGAAAATTAGCTACTCATATTTGATCTAAGCGTAAAATAGAAATTTTATTAAAATATATAAAAAATACAAGACAGAGAAGGAATTAGAGAAAATGGAGCTAAAAAATAAATTTAGAGGTATCAAATTAGGGAGGAACCCTCCTTTTATAGATTCAACGAGTAAATCATGGCCATCGGATTAAAAGAATTTGGACGCACAAGATTGCGCTAATGACAAGTTCTAATTAGATTGAACAAAACATCAAGACTATCATCCCATGTATATGCATGTACCATACGCACTTTTTTCATAATCCACTAACATACTGCCACATTATCGGTCAACAGTACATAAACATTTTAATCCAATAAGATTGTGACACCTTATCAGTTAATGCCACATTATTCCTTAAATCAAATGCTGCCACGTTATTTATCACTACCACATCATCGGTCAATGCCACGTCATCATACTATATATATGAATAGTGTCATGAACTGTACCATAAACAGTATCATATATGTGAACAATGATATTTATACTTTTGTGCTCCTCCTAAGGTTTTCAACTGTTCTAAGTTCATATTTGCTATTTATTTTGTCATCCAATATCTCGTTTATTGTGAAATAATTATGATGCCCTTAAAATGCATAAAATACTTAATTAGAGTAAAACACACATTATTAAAATTATAAGAAACTTGAATAAATAAAAGTAAGGAAGTTAGTGAAACTTGGAGTGTAAATGATGATTTTCTTTTTTATAAATATATATTTTCTAGCACTCAACACACACCCCAACTAGCCTATTGCTAGTCTCTAGCAAATTAAGTGAAAATAAATTCAAACTCAAAACTTCTTTTTTATAAACAATTATGTTTATTTAATCAAACTTATGATATCAATTAAATAAAAGTATAAGATTATCTCCAGTCTTTAAGAAATATCACTCTTAAATCAATCATCCACATAAATCAATCTAGTAGACTTTGTCATAACTATTGTAATCAAGATGCTTTCAAGAATGACATGTTAATATCATAAAATCTCACCGCTAGTGATACTCTCACAAAGAAATTAAACCCAATAATAATAGTCACTCCTATAAATAGTAAATTAAGAGAAAATAATAAAGTAATATCACACACTCTCACCAAGATGAAATAAATATACCTACATCTTAGAAATAATATGATCTCAAGCCAAAATGTAAGTCAAACCAACGTATTTATTTATTTTTTTCTCTCTTTTTATATTCTTTTTATATTTTTTTATGCATCACTATATCTTCACAGCCCATATAACTAGTTTTTACTTCAAACTATAGTTCCCTAAAATCAAGAAAGATTTTTATTAGGATGTAATTTAGATCAGGGACATGGCGAACAAAGGAAGGGAATTAAGGAAAACAATGTATGTTTGAGAAAAAATAGAATTTTTTTTTAGAGATTGCAAGATACATCTTGCTTTTATTTTATTTTGAACTAATATATATATATATATAGACACACACACACACACACACACACACATATATATTGAATTGTTTTAGCATAACTTTATTGAACAAAATAACTACTTACATTTTTGTGAAACATGAATAAGTGATGGAACTTGTACGACATTGAGTAGCATTCCAAATCGGAGTTAGGTCAAAATGATAAGTTAATAAAGAAAAGATTTTTTTTAAGGCTCAAAAGGATTAACTACGGATATCAATAAAAGGGATGGTTAGAAAGGCTTAAACAGGTAAAAAATGACAGTTTTGCCATCTTTTAGGACTCTAAATAATCTTCTATGTCTATTAGTTAGATAAACTTTTAGATGTAGCAACACACATTTTTTTCTCTTTTTTTTAGAAGGTTGACTCAAAAAGAAAGTTAGAGATCGTATATAAAATAATAAATTGCTAAGCTGTATGAAGAATGGGCAAAAATGGTTACTTTCCAAGAAAAATGACATATTAAAGAACTCACTTGGAATTTATTATGACATGTATATTCCTTGAAGTAACTCATACTTTTGTCTTTAATATCAACATGTATAATAGCAAACGTGGTGTAATATAACTCAAAACGAAAGATAACACAAATACTAAAATTTAAAATTTTTCATGTCATTCGATGTTAAAAGATTAATATTTAAAAAAAAAACTAAAAAGATCATTTCTAGAGTTATTACACTTCATATTCAGCCATCATTGACTCAAAAATTTAAAAGTGTATATTTATAAACGAGAAATTAAAGATAAAAAAGATCAAACTTAAATTAAAGCTTAATAATAAGAAAACATATGAATTTTTTAAAAAGAAATTAGGAAGATGCATCTTTAGAGTCACTACACTCCATATTTAGCCATCTTTGACCAAAAAGTTAGCCAGGTTAGTTTCTACAACAAAAATTAGTAAAAACTTCTCCAAGATTAAAACATTCCACAATTGTCAACTATTCCCTTCCCCTAATCAAAACAAAATATTTCCTCAATGTTTTAAAAGAAAAAGGTAGAGATTAGAAGATATCACCTAAGTTTTGTAATATAGAAGAAAATATTTACAAACGGAGAGTTTAATTTAATTAGCACTTCTTATTGCAGTTACTGTTACCATTATTAGTTGGCCACTCCAATATTAAGGTCCTGAGATGTGGCTCTGATTTATAAGCTTGTAACAAATTAAGTAGCTCATTAGCAGTGTGAGCATAAATAAAGATTTTTTTCTCTCTAGAATGAATGAAATAGTTTTTTGTTGCATGATTAAGAAATGCGATAAAACCATCATAAAAGTTATTGACATTTAACAAATCGATAGGTTTCTGATGAATGTTCAAATAAACTCAAGATGCTAATGTAATTAGTGCCTCTAACATTGCAAGATCTCCTAGTACAAAAATAAAGGCATCAATATGATTTAGCGTTTTAGTTATTCTTTTTTGCATACCTGAGATGACTAATTCTTCTCTAGTTAGTGAGTCAGACAAACAGCCAAAATATTTTTAAGTTGTTGGGATGATGCTTAGCACTTGGCTCCCTCTAACATAAGTAGCTTCTAAGACAAATTTTGATAACTCTCGATTACCTTCTTCATAAACCAAGTGTAATTTCCTAGTTACTATGCATCGACTAAGATCTAAGGCTACCTCAATAAATTTTTTGTATTTGCCATAGTTAAATCTAGAGAGTACACAAATGGTCTTGATTTGGTTATTAAGAGTAGCTACAATTGAATACTTCTAAAAAATAATTTGTGAGTGCCTTAAAAAAAGTCATATTTAATTATCTTAGAGACAATGGCTCACAACTGTAAACAAGGTAGCATGTCTATGTCAAATAATATGTGAAGCACATGGCTCGAGAGTTAAAAAGAAAATAGTAAAAAAAGAAAGCAAATAATGATAACATGAAATTATTAAAGAAAAAAATACGAATGATTAAACAGCAATAAAATAAAACAACATTGAAATATAAAGATATTTACAAGTAGTTGCGACTATGGCTTACATCTTCCTCTGGTTTTATGATCAGAAACAGCTTAAATGCCCTCTATGGATTGAGAATAGTCTTCCCATCTAATTTTCTTATAAATTGATAAATAAGATCATTTATAATTAGATTTCTGAGACTATATTATGCACATTCTTTCTGGAATAATGGCCATAACTAGAGCATTGCGTTTTGTATGTATCCACTGGGATACATTTCAAAAGACAAAAGAATATCATCCAATGACTCTTTATTCAAGTCATCTCTAATAAATTGAATCTTATCTACCCTGTTATTAGACACCATTCCTAAAGAACATAGGTTTTTATCGCATTTCATTTGAGCACACTTATGACAAAAATTAGAGAGCATTTGAGCTCTTTATTTTTTTGAATAATTTCCTTTACTACAACCATTCATGTATATAATATATTTGAGAGGCAATTCACTTGCTAATCACACTTTTGCTTTAATTATCCATCAAATGTCAGTAGAGATGTTATTCTTCATAAGCAATCATATGCATTTAGATCAAGTTTTATAAATCATGAAGAAGGCATCTGAGAAAGTAAAGAAAATTGCTCGTGATGTTTTCTAAGATCGCGTCTTTGTCCATGCCTTTAACTCAGAATATCAGTTATTATGAGAAACTAAAGTAACCAATGTTGATTATCATGGATTACCGTTATCTACTGCTTAACGAAGGTGAAAAATGATAGCACCCCAAAGAAAAGAGAAAAAAATCTAACAAAAACACAACACACGTAAAGGTAAATAAAAAAACTATCACACAACAATAAAAAAAATGTTAACTTACCATGGTTCTTATAATAGTTTACCTCAAGTTCTAGTTGAATTTCATAGATTCCACCTTCTATTTTTTAAAGTTGTCTTTCTAGATCTTCAGCATGGGATACCAACTCTAGTGGTTGCAGATCCCAAATTGAATGTGATTGACAAAATTGAATCAAGCCTTTTAGAAAGCGCTTTACATGTAGAAGTTGTTTAAGGTGGTTAAAACGAATTTGTCTTATTGAGGTACTCATAAGCAATAAGTGTAACTACAACTACTAAATAAACACCTTTTAGCAAAAATAATGATAAAATGACAAAATGTTAAATTATAAAAAAAAATCAGATTTAGTGGGTTGCTTAAATCTATTGCACTGTTTTTTCCATATGACTGGTATTCGTGATATGACTTTACTTTTCTAACCATTAATTTTAAAAATTACACTGTTCGTTATATTCTTAAATTTAACGGCTCCATATGAAAAAATAGTATGAACAATAAATGAATCAGACCATTGAAAGCGTAACTTACTTAGAGAAATATGCCTTCGAGAATTGAATAAAAATACTTTCTGACTTATTGTGAAAGATTTTCTCATGCTTCGCTTGTCATGTAAGATTTTCAATCACTTTTTATAGTCTTTAGTATTTTTATCATTACAAATTTCCTTTGATTTTACCAATTATAATATCTTTTTTAAACTAAACATGGGGTCAACGATCTTTGTATTCTTTTATTTGTCATTAAGGAAGGATGAGATGATTTTTGACAATGTGCTTTTTTCTCCCAAGAATGTATAAGACAAAGAGTTAGATGAAAGTTTAAACTCAATCTTTGATAATAATTCTGATAATGGGATGAGATTTTCTCCTGATAGTGCCAATTGCTCTATCTTTGTCCTCTGTTTATCATTATCTATGCATGACGATGAATTCAGTAAGACATTAACCTCATCAATCGATCTGTCAATATTAAAATCCAAACTAATGTGAGTTAAACATGTTAGTAAATGGTCATCACTAAGGTTTAAAGTAAAAGTGTGATCAACTAATTTATCAATTAAATCAATATCTACAATTCCAACATTTACATTGTGAGGTTGTTTGGCAATATTGAAAATATTTAGCTCTATGGCCATATTGCCAAATAAAAACTGCATATTTTCAGTCCTACATTGAATGTGAACATCGACAGTTGCCAAAAAGGTCGACCTAGGATAATGGGGATATACTTCTTTGGTTCCTATACTAGTTGAGTGTCAATTATAATAAAATCAACATAAAAATAGAATTTATTTACCTTAATAAGCACGTCCTCCATAATACCATAAGGTATTTTCATGGATCGATCTGCAAGCTGTAATGTCACTAGAGTTGGTTGTAATTCTCCCAGTCTAAGTTTTAGAAATATTGAATAAAGTAACAAATTAACACTAGCTCCTAAGTCCAACAAAAAAGCATTCTCAATTAGGTAGTTCCCTATATTACATGAGATAGTGGGGGAGTCAAGATATTTGTTAAAAAAATTTTGTGTTGAAGTATAGAACTAATGTTTTTTATTAAAAAAGACTTCTTTGAACATGAATATTTCTCTTTTTAGTACAAAGATCTTTAAGAAACTTGTTATAAGATGGCACTTGTTTTATAACATCAAGAAAAAAGATTTTAACACTTATTTAAAGATTTAAAAAATCTCACCCGTGGATTTTTTTCTTCTTTGCTTTAGCTAACCTCTAGGGAAATGAAGCTTTAGAAATATACTTATCATGGGTTGGTTTCTTCTTTCTCCTCTAATGATGAGTTTTCAGTATTTACAGATACAATTTGAGTCATTTTTGTCATTGAAATCTCTATATTATTGTTGACTTCTTATCCTTTTCATGGGTTCATAAATGCTTTGACCTCTCTATGTTGTGAGGTGAACTGGTACTTGCTTGATGCACTTTTTAAGGGTTAGGCACTGGTTAACTTGAAAATTTTCCTTTCTCAACAATCATTGCTAGGGTTTGAACTGAAAAGGTAAGTTTTCTTACCATCTCCTCAAGGTTTAAAACTGATTGGGTTTATGAGTTAAACCTGCTCTCATCTCATTTCACAGTTCATGAATGGTGCAATTTTGTTGCTTGATCATAGAGTGGATAGAATTCTTAAAATTTTAGAATGCATTCTCCCATGGTCTGGGTTGAGAATAGTTTGAGTTTTGGTTGTAAGGTCTGAATGGTGACTAAGAGACTTAAGGAACTTGAGGAATTTATTGTATTGGTAGAGTTACAGCTGCTGGTCTATTTTGTTAGAATTCTTAAGACCATGAAAAATTAGGATGGTCTCTTCATCTAAAATTGTATGATGGCTTTCTCATTATATCTATAGAATTGGCTTAATTTAGGTATAAGTCATGGTCATGTGGCTTTGTTGGTTTAGCAGCTATTAAAGATGCGATTTTTTTTGGAAATTCTTTCAACCATCTCTTTGACTTCTTTGATTCTCGAGCTTGACTCGCCAACTTGGATTTCATTTACTCCCTTAATTTTTCTCACATTCCTAAATGATCGATTTCGTTGTTTGGAATTATCTACTTGTCGCTGGAAGAAATCTCAAATCTTTGATAGATTTTTGGTCATTAGCTCTTCTCCACTTGTTGCCATTAGTCATTCTTGCACATTTGATAATAATCTCTCCAAAAAGTATTGACATGATGCCATTTCTCATATCCATGATGTGGACACTTCAAAAGAAGCCTATTGAATTGCTCCCATGCTTAGAAAAACTGCTCATCCTCTCTTTAAATGAACTCTAAAATTTTCTTGTGAATAGAATTGGTTTTATGAATTGGGAGGTATTTATTTAAAAATTTTGTTATTATTTATTTTTATGATGTAATGCTATTAGCAGGTAACGTATTAAACCATGAATGAACTCTATTCTTTAAAGAAAATGGGAATATTCTGAGTTTAACATCATCATCTGAAAAATTCTCATATTTAAAAGTTTGACAAATAGCATGAAATCATTTAGATGATTATATGAATCCTCATTTTCTAGGCCATAAAATGTTGACAGACAATTTAACATACTAGATTTTAATTTAAAACTCCTAACAGCTACATTTGGGTATAATATACATGATGTGATCAAGTTAGTTAAGAGACTAAAGTAGTTCTTAAATGGCCTCTCCTGTGGTGGTTCTTGTTGTTTTAAATCCATTTCAATTTTATCTCTAATTGCAATGTGTTTATGTGTGCAAAATATTTTTTTCAATTCTAAGTCTATTGGTTAAAGATTAGGTGATTATGACCTTTTAAATGCATAAAATAATAATAATAATAATAATAATAATAATAATAAGTAACAAAAAAATGAGAACAAAATTAATAAAAATAAAGAAAAGGGAGAAATTACGATACTAACCTTATTACACTGTTACAACCTTACTATAAAAATAAACTTAAGTGCTAAAAAAATACAAAAAATAGACTAAATTATCTTGAAGAAGAGAAAAAAAGAAATTAAATTACAGGGATTGTGGATTCACTTTTGTTTTCATTTTTTTAATAACAATTTTAAAAGAAAACAACTAAAAAAGTTACTTGAAAAATTAATTCTACAAATTAATTAAAATAAATTAACAAGCTAAACAAAAAATTTACAAAGAAAAATAATTTGAAAATTAAATTACAGAAATTTAATGAATTACAAGGAAATTGAATTACAAAAATTTAAAAAAATTAAATTACAAAAATTAAATTGCAAAAAAATAATAAGGAAAACATACAAAAAATTTACAAAAATTAATTCAACAAATTAAAATAACTTATTTTCCCAACAACGGTGCCAAAAACTTATTGTGCAAATTTTATTGAACTCGCAAATGCACAAATCTATTAAGAATAGATTAATAGTGACAAGTGTTGATTACACGAGGAAGTAGATTTTAATTATATGTTGAATTAATTTTCTAAGTTGGCGGTTGGAAGTATGGTGAAAGTACTTTAATCTATCTTAAAATTTAAATTGGAATAGTGAGAAATAAATTAAAATAATAACAATTAAATTAAAGCACTCGGGTATCTAATCTACATCAACATACACCATGAGCTTAATTTTCCTTAGTAGTACCAATTAAATCATAAGGGGTATATCCACTCCTCATAAATCACATTCTGATTAATATGGTGTTAATAATTTATCGTGCTAAATAATAATAACTTTATTATTACTATCTGTCGACTAAAAGTCAAAATATCCATAGAAATTAGAGGGTAAGTAAAAATAAATTTACCAAATTTTGCCCATAGAATATGTTGAGACTTCACCTTTAACCCAATCTTGAAAAAAATTAGCTACTCATATTTGAATTAGGGATAAAATGAAAATTTTACTAAAATATGTAGAAAATACAAGATAGAGAAGGAATTAAAGAAACTAGAGCTAAAAAATGAACTAAGGGGTATCAAATTAGGGGGACCCTCGTTTTATAGATACAACGAGTAAATTATGGCCATTAGATTAAAACAATTTAGACGTACGAATTGCACCACGTGGCAAGTTCTGATTGGATTGAACACATTATCAAGGCTATCATTCCGTGTATATTCATGTACCGTATACACTCTTTTTTTTTTTATCCACTAACATACTACCACGCCATTGGTCAATAGTGCATAAACATTTTAATCCAATAAGATTGTGTGACACCTCATCAATCAAGTCATGTCATCAGTTAATGCCACATTATTCCTCTAATCAAATGCTGCAATGTCATTGGTCGGTGTCATATCATTAGTCAATGCTATGTCATCGGTCAATGCTACGTTATCATATAGTATATATGTACAGTGTCATGAACAGTACCAAAAATAATGCCATACATGTGAACAGTGACATATTGAACCTCTTTTCTGGATTTTTGATTCCTAAACCCCTTTAAACTCTTCCATAGACATTATGTTAACAAAATGTTTTGAATATTGACTTTGATATTTAATTTTCTGCAAAAAGTTCCCAATTGGTGGATTTGGTTGTATTACATGATGCCTACCTCTTAGGCACTGAATTGTATGATTACTCCACAATATGGAGATATTGACAAGGAAATTATTGTATTTGTGACGCAATAACACAGTCTTCTTTCTTAGAAGATTATTTTGGGTTTCACCATGATCATTTGCTGTTAGAAGATTATTTTGGGTTTCACCATGATCATTTGCCGATTGCAGCTACCGTTCTTATTATCTCTCCTCCTGTCCTTGCATTTCCTTTTGCATATTGTATAGGAAAGTTGAAATTTCTCAGAAGGTGAAGTATTTTTTTTGGAGAGGATGTAATGATGCAATATATAGAGGACGTAATGATCCAACATATAGAGCCTAGAACTTGACTTGAGACTATTGATCAATATTGTAGTAAATAGTTGGCTATATATATAATTGAACACAGTTTAGGTCTTCTATAAGCTGAACAATTACAGTGTTATCATCTCTTCATTGAATTTCTAAAACTATACAAAGATCTCTTTAGAGCTGCTATCATTGCCCTTTATCAAATTTACAATATTTTCATAGCATCTGACTCTATCATCATCAAAGGCAATAGCAACTTGGACTTGAAATCTAATTGCTTCTGCCTCTACATGCTGCCAAAATTTTTGTTATAAACCTATACAATTATACAAGTGTGATAAAATTGCTATTCCCTCCTCCAACCTTATTTTCCTTGTCTAAAGATCAAATTTCATTTTCTTCGGTTTAATAAAGCTTTTAACTTTGTTCCCTTGGGATTCATAAGACTATGACTGAAAATGACATAAAACAAAGTAATGAGCCTTTTTTTGACTCTCACAAGTTACAATGTGAATTTATTTCACTTCGGCAAAAGCTACAAGAGAATATTATATCATCTAGTTATATTTGCTTGCTTGTTGAACAGTTTCACATTCAAGGAGAATTTTCTTGACCGATTGTAACTCATGGACAACATTTGTCATGTTCATTCGATCTTGCGGTGACTGCATTGAACAAGCAACTCCAATTTTAATCACAGTAAGTAGACAATCTAATCTGCTACTGATTCTTGCTTGCCTTTGCCTATGGTTATCAGTGCTAATCAAAATTTCACCATCATTTAGAAGTATTGGATCCACAATATCCATCACACGATCAGGCAAGGCCATTCTTGCAAAGTGATGAAGATTCAAGCCCCCCTCAAACATAATATCTGTGGGTTTTTTTGTTATCACCATTTCCAATAGCAATATTCCATAACTATAGACATCTCCATTTGTTGACACCTCACTTCCAAGACCATACTCTGCCATTCAATATAAGATTTATTAAGAAGTTAGGAGTTGCAAAAAGAAATTAAAAGACAAAAAATATAAATTATGAAATAGAATATAAATTATAACCTGGGGCTGCATAGCCAATTGTTCCCCTAACTCCAATAGAGCTGGTTAAAGCTGGATTTGAGACCGGTTGATGAAAAATTCTAGCTAGTCCAAAATCACCAATGTGAGCAGTCAAGTCATTATCGAGAAGGATATTGCTTGGCTTTAGATCACAATGGAGAATAGGTTCTTGGCAGTGGTGATGAAGATAGTCTAGTCCGGATGCCACATCAACTGCGATGCTTATTCTCTGAAGAAGGGTAAGTTTTTTAATTTCAATTTCTTTGTCTCTTTGTGGAACTGCATCTGGATATAACCATTTTTCAAGACTCCCATTCGGCATGTACTCATAAACAATGGCCTTGAAGTCGTTACCTTGAGAATCAATACTTGAGCAGGAAGTTATGACTCTAACAAGATTTCTATGACGAATATTTTTCAAAGCTTTGCACTCAGCTATGAAACTTTTGGAAGCCCCTTGGCATTGAAGATTAATCACTTTGATTGCAACAACAGTTCCATCTTCATCACATACTCCCTTATAGACAGAGCCAACACTACCCACTCCAATCAAGCGTGTTGAAGAAAACCCTTCAGTTGCTTTGAAGAGGCTTCGGTAAGACATCTTTGGAAGTGCTTTTCTCATCATTGGCATTGAAGGCTGCCCGCTGGAAGGTGCCCTTCTCCTTTTGTGCCAATAGAAAATGAAAAACGACACTATGACCAATCCTGAGAAGGCACTAATAGTTGGGATTATTATTTTCAGTGTTCGAGAGATTTTCCGACTGCTTGATTTGTTCTCAGTGCATTTGGGTAGTTGTAATTCAGGGATGCCCCCACAAAGTCTATTACAACCTACAACTGATATTGCACTTGCATTTGCAAAAATTCCTTTTGTTGGTAGTTTTCCCTCGAAATCATTAAAGGATAAATTAAGATATTCCAGAGAAAGAGCCTCGAGGAATATTGGAATTTGGCCAGACAAATTATTCCGAGAAAGATCAACCTTTTTAATACCTCTGAAATTACTGAAAAATGAAGGAATGGGTCCGTGGAAGTAGTTTCCCGCCAGATAAATATCTTCAAGACTAGAGCAAAGACCAACTTCACTTGCAATTTCACCAGATAAGTGATTACTAGCCACATCAAAAATCCTCAAAGCTTTCAGATTACCAATTCTTGGAGATATAGATCCAACAATGTGGTTTCGGGCTAAAATCAGTGAAATTGAGAGAGAAGATATATTGAAAATCTCTTCTGGGATAGCTCCACTGAGGTCATTTTCAGACATTTCTAAAAGTGCCAATCGTTTCAAATTTCCTAGACTAGAAGGGATGACTCCAGATAAATTGTTATTGCTTAATACAATTTCATATAATGCTGACAAATTTCCTAGAGCGGAAGGAATTTTTCCTGAGAAATGATTGCCTCCCAAATCCAAGCCCTGTAAGTTCAAAAGCTTACCAATTTCTTGAGGAATTGTGCCTGTAAACTGGTTTCCCTCCATCGCAAATAAATATAAGTTAACAAGGTTACCTATCCCTGGAGGTATGCTTCCATATAACTGATTAAACCCGAGGAACAAAACTTCAAGTTGACTTGACAGATTAGTTATTGAATGTGGCAATGCTCCTCTAAATTTATTTCTACCAAAACTTAGAACTCGCAATTTGCTACAGTTGGCCAAAGAATTAATAAACCCCATCTCATCAATTTCCCCGCTTCCTAAATTACTAGATTGCAAAATTAGGTGTGAAAGATTTTTCATGCCTCCAAAATTGACTGAAAGTTTTCCAGAAAAACTGTTATTCGCAATTTGAATAACTTCGAGTTTTGAAGCATTGGATAAAGATACTGGAATGGATCCAGTGAAGAAGTTTTGGTCGATTTGGAAGAATTTGAGATCAGGAAAATTAAGACCTAAACATGGTGGAAGACTCCCATGAATTTCATTTTGAGACACCGAAAAGTTGACAAGGAAGGAAAGATTGCAAATGGAAGGAGGGATTATACCGGAGAGATTGTTTACGCCAATTCCAAGAGTTTTCAACTCTTTCAATTGACCCAATGAATCTGGAATATTTCCTTCAAAAGAATTGTAAGATAGAGTCACAAGTTCCAGGAATGTTAGATTCCCAAGAAAGGAAGGGATGCCTCCTGTCAAATTGTTTTTGCGTAAAGAGAGTCCTTTGAGTTTGTATAGAGAGACCAACTCAAATGGAATACTTCCTACTAGCTCGTTTTGTCCTAAAGATAGTACTGTGAGCCTGGAACAATAAGACAAGTTGGCTGGAATTTTCCCAACCAGGAAATTATTTGCTAGAAACAGAGCTTCTAACCTGAACAAACGCCCAAATTCAGGAGGAATTTCACCTTGGATAATGTTATCCATAAGATTGATCTCTCTGAGGAAGCTGAGGTTGCCAATATGAGGAGACAGTGAGCCACTCAAGGCTTTTGACATCAAGTCCAGGGCTACGACTCTTCTGTGCCTGCGACCGCATGAAATGCCCTCCCATTCACAGAAATGGCGAGAATCATTCCATGAGTTCAGAATTCCTTGAGGGTCATGAACAATCATTGACTTAAAGGCCTGGAGGGCAGCACGATCTCCCTCCTCAAAGGCTGCAACTTGCAAAAGGGTGATAAAAAAAAGAAGCATGGATGGAAAATAAACGGAGTGGGTACTCATTTCTACAAGTGCGGAAGCAATTTCCTTGGCTTGCCTTTGTATGTGAGCTTCACCTATCTCTGAGAGTTATAAATTCCAAGCCAATAGGACAAGTTCAGACATAAAATGTTGACCATTACGAGTTTGTTCACAAGAAACAGCTAAGAAAATCTGAATGTTGGCCACTATCAACTTGTTCGCAAGAAAAAGCTAAGACTTCAACTTGTCCACTTCAAAAGCTAACACAAAATTGATGTGATCGTTGGCCATTTGACAAAAGCTAAGGCAAAATTTAAATGTTCCACCAGAGAAAGTGGGTGGATTTTACACTTTTCCGATGCGGTAATACTGCACACTGCACTTGAACCTAAGACTTCAAGACTTCTATTATCGAGAGTGTTCAGTGAGAGAATGCAAAAAGTATTTTATATGCTTCGTACTACCGCCTAAATTATTTTATAATAATTCTCCATTTAAGCATTATTATAAAATAACTACTTATGAAAATTAATCATTAAACTTAATTAGCTAAAAAATATAAGTTAAGAATAATAAATATGATACAAATTATGCCCACCAAATACCCTCAAATCTAAATGTTACTAGTTCTCAAGCAAAAAATGTGAAAAACTGAAAATAAAATCTAACTGCACCACTTTTGCTGCTAATTTCAATTGCATTTAGCGTATTGCCTTTAAATCTCTAGGTGTTCTTAGTGGATGAGTTATAATCTCGTGAGAGTTTACAGAGATAATATCAACAAACATCATAAGGTTTTGGAATTTGCTCAGTAAAAAAAATTGATTTAATCTTTGTCATCAACAAGAATATTAGAGACAAAAATACGATTATCTTTTCATCATCAAACTTAAAATAGAGAGCACAATCAAATTTTAGATTCTCTTATTTGGACCTTGTGATGTGAAAGTCAGGTAACAAAGATGAGGTTTTTCTTAAAAAAAAAAATTCAAATTGACTTCAATTTTTAACTTTCAAGCAAAATTTTGGATACATTTTACAGTACATATAAAGTATTCATTTTATTTTTTAAAATGAGGTTTAATCGTTTTCTTTTTTTTTTTTTTTGGGCAGAAACTATGCTAGGAGAGCAATGGACACATTCAGCCTTTTACCATACACATTAACAAGTTCTTTTTATTAATTTAAATTCTTTTCGTCAATTTGTTTTTGTATTTTGACTCTCTTATTGTGTAAAGCAAACAATGAGCCTATGGTCATGGCTGAAGTGAAGTGCTTGGATGATTGAATCGCTAACTCTTCATGTGATAAGAAATGAAGAAAAAGATTGTTGAAAACTTAGATACTGCTTGGAAGTCTTTAACACCTTCATGTTTTTTTCCTTTATTACTATAAATGGTAAAGGAGTCTTTTTATCAATATGTTAATCCAACAGTAAGATGGTCATAGGCTGTCCTATGGAATATGCAGAAATTTGCATACATTACAGGAGGGACGATGTAGTTCATCATTTCCACAAGACTCTGGTTTACTTGTATTTTAGTTAAACAACAAGTGTATAATTTTGCCACGCTCGCCAATTGGGTTCATGGATATGATTTCACCGTCATTGTCACCTAGATTGCCTGGTTGTATGGTGTCCGTCATTTATTTTAGTTTATTTTAAATTTTCCCCTCTGCATTTGGATTATGAGTGGATATTTGTTCATGTCTTTTAATGGGGGCAAAGTATCTATAGTTTTAACTTAAGGAACATGTGCACATAGGAATGATGATTAATTTAGTTATCAAAACTGTCCAATTTCTGAAACTGTTCTTAACTTCTCTTTCTGTAACTATCTTTAACTTCTTTATTAAGGAACTTAAGCCACCAGTTGCAAATTTTATTTTCATCCGTCCTTTAATGCATAAAGTTTTCTCAAAGAATTTTAGCAATTCTTTCCTCCACTCTTCAGTTTCGGTAAGTAAATTATTTTTAATTGTTGACCTTGGAAGTGTTTTGAAAATATTTCTTTATAAAATTAGAAAGTGATGTTTAGTTATTTTAGAATTATTCTTTACTTTAATGCAAATTCTATATGGCCACCGGCTGAAGTTATGGCTACTACGATTGTTGGAGTTAGAGTGTAATAGTTTGAGGGTTGTTGGATACCGGTTGAGCCATGTTCTGTTTGATAATTAGAACACTTAATTGTTGTATGAGGCTGGTTCGTGTTGTGCTTAGATCGTTTAGTAGACTTGTGCATATAGAGTTAGAAAACAGTTAATTTTTAGTTTTATCTATGATTAAATTATGGAAACTTAGAAGTTTAGTAGTTCATATGTGCAGCTAATGATCGGGATGGAGCTAGGAATTCTTGAAGTCTCAAATTTTAAGTGTTATGCTGAGTTTCAGAAATTGGTTGTTCTAAGTACACTGGTAAAGAATGCATTTGTATTAAACAACATGTTTTGTTTTTTATTATTAGGATGTGCCGGTGACTTGTTAGATTAATAGGCAGAATTTTAAAGATTATTTCCGTTTAAGGTAATTAGACCCATCCATGATGAAATTATGGTTTCATTAAGATGTTTTGCAAGTACTCTTATCATTATTTTCTTTCAGATTAATCACTTTTCTAATATTTGTTTTGTGCTAGTCGCTACTGTTATAATTGTTATTTATTGTAAGTCTTTTGATTTATTGAAGAATTTTTTGTTTGTAACTAAATATTGTTTGCTCAAACCTTTGATTAAAGTTTGATTTTTGAAAAGTTATAAATCTTTGGAGAATCTAAATGTTATAAAGTAATGGTATGTTTATTTCTTATATTGGGAAATCAGAATCTGGAATCAAAATAATTGATGACGTTTATTTCGCAAAAATAGAGGAGGAATTGAAATTGGAATGGTGTAGCTCACCACTATTTGGGAATGAGGAGTGAGAGATTGATTCCCATAGGGGGTGGGAATCAATCTCTCATTCTTTTAACTTCTGATTTTGCCCCCAATAATTTTTTAATATTTCAAAAATATTCTCCTTAAATTAATATATTTTTATAATTATAATTAATATAATTGTTATAGTTATTTCATATATTATTATTAATTAATAAATATAATTATTACTATTATTAATATATTAATATATTATTAACTAGAATATATTGATAATTATAGCTTTTGAATAAATAATCACAATAATTAATATATTATAATTATAATTAATTAATTAATTCATATATTATTATTAACTAATTAATATAATAATTATTAATTAATTAATATAATAAATTTTTAATAATATATTAATTATAGTTTTTGAATAAATAATCACAATAATTAATATGTTATTATTATAATTAATTAATTAATTAATATATTATCATAATAACAATTAATATAACTATTATAATTATTTCTTATATTTTTATTATTATTAATAATTATTATAATTATCATATATTATTATTAATTGATTAGTATATTAATTATTAATTAATATTAATACATTATTTAAAAAATAGATTAATAATTGTAGTTTCTGAATAAATAATCACAACAATTAATATTTTTCTTATTATAATTATTTAATTAGTTAATATACTTCATAATAATCATTAATATAATTATTACAATTAATTCATATATTATTATTAATTAATTAATATGATTTTTATTAAATCATATTAATTAATTAATATATTAAAACATTATTACAAAAAATATATTAATAATTATAGTTTTTAATAAATAATCACTATAATTAAAATATAAAATATTAATTATTACAATAGTTCATTAAGTGCTTTTTAGTAATTTATTACAATTTAACTTATTCCAATTCTAATTTCAAGACAAAGTAAACACATTCATGCAATCTAGCTTATTCTAATTTTGATTCCTACAGTTCAAATAAAAAACTTATTTTCATTCCGATTCTATCTCATTCCGATTTTACCTCATTTCGATTCTAGTTTAGTAAACGTAGCATAAAAAAAAAAAGTTTTTAGCTAAATGTAAGTAGTTGATTTGATATGTTTTGCTTCAGCCGAGTCACTAGGAGGAGCAGGTGACATTCACTAGTGAAAATCTTTAATGTGATAAACAGGTGGCAATATAAGTTTATGATCCAGGTTATCGTAGGTGCAGTGACACTATTTGATAAGAGTCATTTAAAAAGTCTTGTTATCAAAATTTGTTACCAATTGAGTCAAATAGTTAGCTTCGAATATTTTTTTTAATAAGATGCATGTAAGCATGTTTAGTAAATTATTTAATTCTGATATATTTGGTTTATCTAATAAGTAGGTTGGCTTGTGTTGGAAATGTTGTGAAGTTATTTAATTTTCTTAAAGGAAACCGGAAATTTTTTTTTGGGATAATTGATGAGCAAACAACATATTTTTTGGTTTTATTTGTTATTTCTTTGTTTTTCTAACAATTTATTGAGTTGGCAGCTCACAATTGTCAATTTAATTTTTCAAACAAAGTGAGTAAAAGCTGAATCTTAGAGATTTAATGTGAAGCTCTACGTTAGTTTCTTGTGCATTGTTTTGAAAACTCCCATGTTTGGTTATTTGTAACAATGATGTGTATCTTTGGAGATGAGCTCTTGTGTTGGTTATTTTGCCAAATTTCGAGCATCAACAAAGCTGAACTCGTGTTGGTTTATTTGTTAAAAATTGTGTATTGGCAGAGACAAATTCCTGTGTTTGTTTATTTCCTATATGTCCAAAAAAATTCAAGTTAATTTGCTAGAATGACATGACCTGGACGAAAAACTAAAACTCATGGCACAAATCTAATTCATGATGATATATATAAAAGTGGTCTCTAATATAAGTATATAATAACCTTTGTGTCTCGTTTGAAAATATACATTCAAAACTTACTCAATTCATGTCTCACTGTACTTATCACACAATAATTATATATATATATTGACATATGAAAACATAAGCAACATAAATGTGCTCAAAATGCATGATATTTAATAGTGCGTCTTGTGGCCCAACCTCAATTAACTAGAATTGATCTACACAAAATCCTATGGAATCCTGGGAGAAAAATGGGTAATTAGGAAAATAGTGAGCTTGCGGCTTAGTGAGTGAATGTAAATATATATATATATATATAAAGATAATAACAATATTAATATTAAAGTAGCGTACTAGTACTTATGCATAATCATGTGAAATAACTCCACATTGAATATCATACAGTAGCAAACATAGAATTCATACATACATAACATAACAAAATTTTACCAAATAGTATCTAGGGGAAAATAACTTTCAATACTCACTGGGATCATTATCGTGCAAGTAGAGCTGGGGAGAAGCCTCTCAATACCCGATATAATGAAACTATCTTGCACGGGTAGAGTAACATAACTCTCGATACGCATGTGCAAAGTCTGTAGGGAAAGGTACCTATATGTGACTAACAATCACATCTCATGACTCAATCAAACATATAATATGCGTACATATGATTATAACACGAAATTAAATCATAATATTGAACATAAATGCTTCACAGAATACATAATAATAATAATAGCATCCACTCACAAATCTCATTTCACTCTGAGGTTTCTTGGGGCTATTGTGGGTCTCTAAACTCAAGGGTTCCTCCTAGAATACATGATTCAAAAATTAATAGTTAGAACTAATATAAAAATTGATACATATCACAAAAATTATCAATAACTGTTCAAACTTCATGAGTATATTACCCACTGGTTTACTATATATTAATCTAACTATCCAATTCTATTTTATGTGACTTTCCTTTTCAATTTCTCTTTTTCCCACCTTCGGCTTCTTCCTTTTCTTCCCTTATTTTTCTTTTCTCTCTGTTTTTTCTTCTTTTCTTCTCTTTGTTTTGTCCTGGTTTGATTTTGTTATTCAAAATGGTGAACTACTTCAATATCGTCATTATATATATATATATACACCATCACTCACAATCAAGTAGCTTTTGTTACTTTTAGAGATTGCCACGTTTGGCTTCTTTTTTTTTTTTTCCCTGAAGCAATGCATGGCATAGAAAGTTTAAATGAGTTGGTTATTAGTTAAGCGTGCATCTTATCAGAAAATTTCTTGTTCTATTAGCTAATAGAAGTGACTAAAAGAATAAGGTTAGTTTTTCTTCTGTTGCCGAAATTGATTTTGTCGATAGGAGACTTTGATGTTTAATTAAATTTTTAAGGAGATAATAATATCTAGTAATGAGAAAATTGGATGTTGAACTGCTGAAAATTTTGGCATGGGATGTCACAGATTGTTTCACCATTTAACATTCTCTTGGATTTTTTGGCTGAAGTATAGAGGTGAGATATAAGAATTCGTACATGGAAGCCAAGAGCGGGGCTATTCATGGATGCACTGTAAGCACATTTTTTTAATCCACTAATATGCTGCTACGTCATCGGTTAAAACCTCATAAATATTTTAGTTCAACAGGATCGTGACACATCATCGGTCAAAGCCACATTAATAGTCAATGCCATATCATCAGTTAGTGCCACGTTATCAGTCAATATATGTGAATAGTGCTGATTATGCTTTTATGCTCTTCTTAAAGTTTTCAACTATTCTGAGTTCAAATTTATTGTCCTTTTTCATTCGATGTCTCATTTATTATAAAAATACTATGATGCCCCTAAAATACATTAAATGCTTAATTATAATAAAACATACATAATTAAAATCAAAAGAAAATTAAATACATAAAAATAGGAACATTAGTGAAATTTAGAGTGTAAAATGACAACTTTCTCTTTTAGAAATATATATTTTCAAACACTCAGCACACCTCCTAATCAGCTTATTGCTAGTCCCTAGCAAATTAAGTAAAAACTAATTTAAACCCAAATTTTTTAAAAAAATCGTGTTTATTTAGTCAAACTAATGATAACAATCAAATAAAAGTATAAGCATATCTCCAGTATTTAAGAAATACTACTCCCAAATCAAGCATCCATATGAATCAATCTAGAAGACTTTGCCACGGCTATTGTAATCAAGGTGCTTTCAAGAATGATATATTAATACCCTGAAATCTCATCGGTAATGACACTCTCACAAAGAAATTAAACCCAATAACAATACTCATTCCCATAGGTGGTAAATTGAGAGAAAATAATAAAACAATATGACACACCTCAATAAGATGAAATAAATATACCCACACCTTAGAAATAATACGATCTCAATTTAAAATACAGGTTAGACTAATGTATTTATTTATTTTTTTCCATTTTTTATGCATTACTACATTTTCACAGCCAACATAAATAGTTTCTACTTCAGGCTATAGTTTCCTAAAATCAAGAAGGATTTTTATTAGGACGTAATGTAGGCTAGGGACATGACGAATAAAGAAGGGAAAATAGGAAAAAATAAAATATATGTTTGAGAAAAAGAAGATATATTTTTTTTGGGAGATTGCAAGATACTTTTTGCTTTTATTTTTTTTGAACTAAAATATTTCTAGTTTTTTTGAATTTTTTCTCTTCTTTTATGGTATAACTTTATTGAACAAAATAATTATTTACATTTTTCTCAAATATGAATGGATGATGGAATTTGTTCAACGTCGAGCAATATTCCATATCAGAGTTGGGTTAAGATAAGTTAACAAAGAAAAGTATAATTAATTTTTTTTTAAAGCTCAAAAGGGTTAACTAAGGATATTTCATAAAAGGGATGGTTAGAAAGGCTTAAATGGGTCAAAGATGGCATTTTCATGATCTTTTAGGGCTCTAAATAATCTTCATATCTACTAATTAGATAAAATTTTAGACATAGCAACACACTTTTTTTCTTTTTTTTTTTTAGAAATTTAACTCAAAAGAAATTTAGAGATTGTGTATAAAATAATAAACTGCTAAGCTGTATAAAGAATAAGCAAGAAGAGTTATTCTCCAAGAAAAATAATAGATTCAAGGACTTACTTGAAATTTATTATGATATGTATATTCCTTTAAGTAACTCATATTTATCTCCGTTATTAACATGTAGAGTAGCAAACATAATGTAACATAACTCAAGAGCAAAGATAATAGAAATACTAAAATTTCAAAGTCATCATGTCATCCAATGATAAGAGATCACAATTTTTTTTAGAAAAACTAAAAATTTATGTTTCTAGAGTCACTATACTCCCTATCAAGCTGTTGTGCAAATTTTATTGAACTTGCAGGTGCATGAATCTATTGTAGAATAGATTAATGGTGATGAGTGTCGATCCTACGAGGAGGTGGATTTTAATTGTGTGTTGAATTAAATTTCTAAGTGAACAGTTAAATTATAATAAATTTATCCTAAATTTTGAATTAAAATGGCCAGAATAATTAAAAATGAAACTGTAATAATAAAGCACTTGGGTATCTGGATCTGCATCAATATGCTCTATGGCTCAATATTTCTTATTAATACCAATTAAATCATGAGGGGGAAATCCACTCCTCATGAACCACGCTCTAATTAATATGGTGTTAAGGTCTTATCGTGCCAAACAGTAATAACTGTGTTATTATTATCTGTCAACGAAAAGTTAAAATATCCACAGAAAATAGAGGGGAAAATAAAATAAATTTACTAATTAAGCCTATGGAACATGTTAAGACTTCATCTTCAATCTAAGTTTGAAAGAAAATTAGCTACTCATATTTTAACTAGGGATAAAAAGGAAATTTTATTAAAATATAAAGAAAATACAAGATAGCGAAGGAATTTCAGAAAATGGAGCTCAAACATAAACTCAGGGGCATTAAATTAGGGGAAGAAGTCATCTTTTTATAGATACAATGAGTAAATCATAACTATCAGATTAAAATAACTTGGATGTACAGGATTGCACCACATGGCAAGTTCTAATTAGTTTGAACACATCATCAGGGCTATTATCCCGTGTATATGCATCTATTGTACGCATATTTTTTCTGATCCATTAATATGATGCCACGTCATTAATCAACAGTGCATAAACATTCTTATCCAATAAGATTGTGACATCTTATCAGTCAAACCTCATCATCAATCAACGCCACATAATCAGTCAATGTCACATCATTCCTCTAATCAAATGCTGCTACGTCATTGGTCGATGCCACGTCATCATATAGTACATATGAACAATGTCATGAACAGTACAATGAACAATACCGTACATATGAACAATGTCATGAACAGTACCATGTTTATTTAATTAAACTTTATGATGTAAATCAAATAAGAGTATAAACATTATCTCTAATCTTTAAGAAAATATTATTTCCAAATCAACCATCCACATGAATTAATCGAAGCGACTTTGTCATGGCTTCTGTAACCAAATTGCTTTCAAGAATGACATGTGAATACCCCAAAATCTCACTAGCAGTGACACTCTCATAAAAAAATTAAACCCAATAACAATAGTCACTCCCACGAATGGTAAATTGAGAGAAAATATTAAAGTAATATTACACACTCTCACCAAAATGAAATAAATATGCCCAAAGCTTAGAAATAATACGATCTCAAGTAAAAATGTGAGTCATACCAATATATATATATTTTTTCTTTTTTCTTTTATTTTATATATATATATATATATATTATGTATCACTACATCTTTATAACTCATGTAGTTTATACTTCAGACTATAGTTTCCTAAAATCAAAAAAGACTTTTATTAGGACGTAACGTAGAGTAGGGATATACCGAATAAAGAAGGAAAAATAAGGAAAGAAAAACAGAATACGTGTTTGAGAAAAAAAAAGGAATTTCTTTTTTAAGATTACAGAGCACATTTCTCTTTTTTTTTAAAAAACTAATATATAAATTTTGTATTTTTTTCTAAGGCTCAATTTTATTGAACAAATTAATTATTTACATTTTTCTTAAACATGAATGGGTGATGGAATTTGTACAACATTGAGTAATATTTCAGATTGGATTTGGGTCGAGATGATAAGTTAACAAAGAAAAAAATAATAATAAAGGCTTAAAAGGGTTAACTAAGGATATTTTACAAAAGGGATGGCTAGAAAGGTTCAAACGGGTAAAAGATGACCTTTCCATCGTCTTTTAAGGTACTAACTAATCTTTCATATCTACTAGTTAGATAAACATTCAGATGTAGCAACACACAAGAAATTTTTTTTCTTTTTTTTTTAAAGTTAACTCAAAAGAAATTTATAGATCATATATCAAATAATAAACTGTTAAGTTGTATAAATAATGGGAAAAAAAGATTACTCTTCAAGAAAAATGATAGGTTCAAGAACTCACTTGAAATTTATTATAACATGTATATTCTTTCAAGCAACTCATACTTTTATCTCAGATATCAATATGTAGAGTAGCAAACATGGTGTAACAAAACTCAGACCAAAGATAATACAAATACTAAAATTTGAAAGTCATTATGTCAAAAAAAAATTTCACAAAATATATATATTTTAAAAAAATTTTAAGAAAAAGAAAACTAAAAAGATGCGTTTCTAGAATTATGACATTCCATATTCAGCTATTTTCAACTCAAAATTTTGAAAGTGTATATTTATAAAGGAGAAATTAGAAAGAGAAAGTTAAAAAAATCACACTTAAAATACAGCAAAAAAAAGACGGAAAAGTAAATTTTTTTTTTTAACTTTCAAACTAAGAGGATGCATTTCTAGAGTCATTACACTCCACATTCAGTCATTTTCGAAGTAAAAAGTTAACCACAGTTAGTTCCTATAACAAAAATTAGTAAAAACTTAACAAAGATTAAGACATTTCACAATTACCAACTATTCTCTCCCCCTAACCAGAACGAAACATTGTCCTCAATATTTTAAAGGAAAGAAGTAAAGATTAGAAGATATCACTTGGGTGCTGCAACACAGAAGAAAATATTTACAAACGGAGAGTTAAATCTAATTTGTACTTCTTACTGTGGCTACTACTACCATCATTAGTGGGCCACCTTAAAATTAAGGTCTCATGATGTGGCTCTGGTCTATAAGCTTGTAACAGATCAAGTAGCTCATTAGCAGTATGAGCACAAATAAAGATTTATTTCACTGTGGAATGAATGAAATAGTTTTTTATTGCATGGTTAAGAAATGCAAGAAAGCCATCATAAAAGTTATTGACATTTAACAAACCAATAGGTTTCTGATGAATGTTCAGATGGGATCAAGATGCTAATGTCATTAGTGCCTCTAGAGTTGTAAGATCTCCTAGTAAAAAAAATAAAACATCAGTATAATTTAGCATTTTAGTTGTTCTTTCTTGCATACTTAAAATGACTAACTCTTCTCCAGTTGGTGAGTCAGATAAGGAGCTAAAAGGTTTTAGGATTGTTGGGATGATGCCTAACACTTGGCTCCATAAACCAAGTGTAGTTTCCTAGTTGCTATGCTTCGACCAAGATCTACGGCTACCTCAATAAATTCTTTATATTTGCCATAGATAAATCCAGACAGTACACAAATGTTCTTGATTTGGTTGTTGGGAGTAGCTGCCATTGGATAATTCTAAAAAATAATTTATGAGTGCCTTAACAAAAAAAATGTCATAGTTAAGGATCTTAGTGATAATAGTTCACAACTGTAAATGAGGTTGCATGTTTATGTCAAATAACTCATGAAGCACATGGCTCGAGAGTTAAAAAGGAAATAGTGAAAAGACAAAGCAAATAATTATAGCATAAAATTAGTAAAGCAAAAAATGTAAGTGATCAAACAACAGTGAAATAAAACAACATTGAAATAAAAGGATATTTACAAGTAGTTGCGACTGTAGCTCACATCTTCCTCTGGTTTTACATCTAGAAACAACTTGAACGCCTGCTATAAGTTAAGGATAGGCTTCCCATCCAATTTTCTTACAAACTAGCAAACAAGGTCTTTTATAGTCAGATTTCCGAGACTATACTTTACACATTATTTCTAGAATAATGGCCATAATTGGAGTATTGCATTTTAGACGTATCCACTGGGATGTGTTTCAAGAGATAAGAGGATATAATCTAATTACTCTTTAGTCATGCCATCTCAAATGAATTGAATCTTATCTTCCGTGTTATCAGATAGCATTTCTAAAGAACATCGCTTTTTATCGCATTTCTTTCTGGCACACTTATGATAAACATTAGATAGCTTTCGGGCTCTCCGTTTTCTTGAATAATTTCCTTTACCACAACCAAGCATGTATACAATAAATTTGGAAGGTAACTCACCTGCCAACAACATTTTAGCTTCGATTATCCATCGGATGTCATTAGGGATATGAGTTTTCATAAGTAATCGTATGTGTTCAGACAGAGCTTTACAAATGGTAAGGAGAGCATTATGAGGAAGTGAAGGAAATTGCTTGTGAAGTTTTGCTAAAATCTTGTCTCTATCCATGCCTTCAACTCAGAATATTAGTTATTATGGGAAACTAATGTAACTGATGTTGATTGTCACGGAGTACTATTATTCTCCACTTAACCGGGATAAAAAATGATAACACAGCAAAAAAAAAAGAAAAATAAATCCAGCAAAATCACAACACACGTAAAGAAAAATAAAAAAACAAAAAAATAAAATATTAAGTTACCATCGTCCTCTTATTGAATTTGCCTCAAGCTCTAATTGGATCTTGTAGATGTCTCTTTCAATTTTTTTAAGATCTCCTTTTAAATCCTCAATATGGGCTACTAACTCTGGTGGTTGTAGCTGTCAGATATGATGTGTTTTACAAAATCGTATTTGACCTCTGAGATTAGATTGTATATGTCAAAACTGTCTAAGAATATTGAAGAGATGCTTTTTAGTTGACATATTCATGAGGAAAAATAATAAAAAAAATTAATAGCTAAACAAACAAACTTATACAAATATAATTAAAAACAAAAAAGAAAACTTTAAATGACCGAAAGGAAATAGAAAGAAAAAAATGGTCAGGTCACTTAAATATTTTACACTGTTTTTTCCTCATGGTTGGTATTCGTGATATGACTTTACTTTTCTGACCATTAACTTTAAAAATTACACGTTCCTTGGATTCTTAAATTTAATGGCTCCATGTGGAAAAATAGTATGATCAATAGATAGACCAAACCATTAAGAGTGTAACTTACTTGGAGAAACGTGCCATTGAGAATTGAATAAAAATACTTTCTGACTTGGTGTGAAAGATTTTTTAATGCTCCACTTGTCACGGAGGATTTTCATTCACTTTTTGTATTCCTTGGCATTTTTGTTGTTACGAATCTCCTATAGTTTTACTAGTTGTATCCTCTTTTTTTAACCAAAAATTGGGTTAATGATGCCTGTATTCTTTTGTTTGTCATCAGGAGAGGATGAGATGATTTCTGACAATGTTCTTTCTTCTCCCAAGAATATAGAATTCAGAGGGTCAAGTGAAGGTTTGAGCTCAATCTTTGGTGGTGATTCTGATGATGGGATGAGAATTTCTTTTAATGGCGCCAGTTGCTTTATTTTGTCTTCCATTTATCAATGTCCATGCATGGCGATGAATCCAATAAGACATTAACCTCATCAATCGATTTCTTAATATTAAAATTCAAACCAAAGTGAGTTAAACATGTTAGTAAAAGGTGATCACTAAGGTTTAAAGGAAATGTGTGATCAACTAATTCATTAATTAAATCCATATCTATGATTCTATAATCTGTACTATGACGTTATTTGGCAATGTTGAAGATATTTAGTTCCATGGTCATATTGCCAAATGACAACTGCTAATTTCCAGTCCTACAATGAATGTGAGCATCGACAGTTGTCAAAAATAGACAACTCAGGATAATGGGGATGTGCTTCCTTGAATCCTGCACTAGTTAAGTGTCAATTATAATGAAATGAATAGGAAAATAAAACTTATCTACCTAGATAAGTACATCCTCCGAAATACCACGAGGTATTTTCATGGATCGATCTGTAAGTTGCAACATCACTGGAGTTGCGTGTAATTCACTAAGTCTAAGTTTCACAAACACTGAGTAAGGCAACAGATTAACACTAGCACCTAAGTCCAACAAAGTAATCTCAATTGTGTGGTTCCCTTTACTACATGAGATAGTGAGAGAGATTGGGTCTTTTCATTTTAGAGGAATTTTGTGTTAAAAATGCCTTCTTTTGAACATGAATATTTCTCTTTTTAGTACAAAGATCTTTAAAAAACTTGGCATAAGATGACATTTATTTTATAGCATCAAGCAAAGAAATGTTGACACTTAACTGTTTAAAGATTTAAAAAATCTCACTTGTGAAATTTTCCTTCTTTGCTTTGGCTAGTCTCTTGGGAAATAGAGCTTTAGGAATGTACTCTCGTGGATTGATTTCTTCTTTCTCCTTTGATGATGAATCTTCAGCACTTACAGGTACAATTTAAGTTATTTTGGTCACTAATAGCTCCACTTTGTTGTCGACTTCCTTTTCTTTTTGTAAGGTCATGATGACTTTGACGTCTCTATGTTGCTGAGGTGAACTAGTACTTGCTTCATGCACTCCTTTAGAATTTGACACTGGTTGACTTGGGAATTTGCCTTTCTCAACAGTCATTGCTAGGGTTTAAACTGAAGAGGCAAGTTGGCCTACCATTTTCTCGAGGTTAGAAATTGATTGGGCCTGTGAGTTGAAGCCTACTCTCTTCTTATTTCGTAGTCCATCAATAGTGCAGTTTTATTGATCGATTGTAAAGTGGATAGAATTCTTGAAATTCTAGAATGCATCCTCCCATAGTTTGGGTTGAGAATAATTTGAGTTTTGGTTATAAGGTCTAAATGGTGGCTTAGAGGCTTGTAGAACTTGAGGAATTGATTGCATTGGTGGAGCTGGAGTTGTTGGTCAATTCTGCTGGAATCCTTGAGACCATGAAAAATTGGGGTGATCTCTCCATCCAGGGTTATATATATTGGAGTAAGGGTTGTAGTTTGATGGCTCCCTCATTACACCTATGGCGTTGGCATGATCTGGATATGAGTAATGGTCATGTGGCTCTGTTGCTTTAGCAGTTGTTAACGATGTAATTTGTCGGGTAAGTTTTTCAACCATTTCTTTAACTTCTTTGATTCTTGAGCTTGACTCGCCAATTTGGACCTCATTTACTCTCTTAATTCTTTTATTGTTTCTGAATGATCGATTCCGTTGTTGGAAATTATCCGTTTGTCACTGGAAGAAATCTCAAATTTCTGATGCACTTTTGGACATTAGTTTTCCTTTCTTCATTTGTTGCCATTAGCCATTCTTACACATTTGGCAATAATCCCTCCAAAAAGTATTGGCATTGGTGCCATTTTTCATATCCATGACGTGGACATTTCAAGAGTAGCCTGTTGAATCGCTCCCATGCTTCGAAAATCTGCTCGTCTTTTCTCTGAATGAACTCTGAAATTTCCCTACAAATAGAATTGGTTTTATAAACTGGGAAGTATTTATTTAAAAATTTTGTGATCATTTGTTTCCATAATGTAATGCTATTAGCAAGCAATGTATTAAGTCATGAACGAGCTCTGTCCTTTAAAGAAAATGGGAATAGTCTGAATTTAACATCATCATCTGAAAAATTCTCATATCTAAAAGTTTGACAAACATAATGAAAATCATTTAAATGATTATATGAGTCCTCATTTTCTAGGCCATAAAATGTTGGGAGACTATTTAGCACACTAGGTTTTAATTCAAAATTTCTAATAGCTACATTTGGGTATCGTATACATGATGTGCTCAAGTTAGCTAAGGGACTAGAATAATCCTTAAATAGCCTCTCCTGTAGTGGTTCTTGTTGTTGTAAATCTATTTTAATTTTATTTTTATACGAGTGTTTTTTCCAGTTCTAAGTCTATAGGTTCAAGATTAGGTAATTGCGACCTTTGACCATGCATAAAAAAATAATGAAAAATGCACAAAAAAAGAGAACAAAATTAATAAAAAAATAACGAGGAAGGAGAAATTGCGATACTAACCTTATCATGTTGTTACAATTTTACTATGATCATACACTCAAGTGCTAAAAAGAAAATACAAGAAATAGATTAACTATAAAATAACAAGATAAATTACAACGAAGGATGAAAAATTAAATTATAGAAATATAAAGAGGAGAAAAAGAAAAGAAAATAAATTACAAAAAAGAAAACAGCTAAAAAAATAATTAATTAAAAAATTAATTCTATGAATTAATAAATTAACAAAATAAAAAAAATTACAAAGAAAAATAACTCAGGAATTAAATTATAGGAATTTAAGGAAATTACAAAGAAATTTAATTATTGAAATTTAAAGAAATTTAAATTACCAAAACTAAATTATAGATTCATTTTTTTCTTTTAATTTTCTAATAATTTTAGAAGAGAAAAAGAAAAGAAATTAATTCACAAGAATTGTGGATTCACTTTTTTTAATTTTTTTATATTTTTAATTTTAAAAGAAAGCAACAAAAAAATAATTTACTTAAAAAAATAATTCTATGAATTAATTCTACGAACTAATTAAAATAAATTAACAAGATAAACAAAAACAATTACTATGGAAATACACTCAAGTACTAAAAAGAATATAAAAGGAATAGGTTAACTAAAATTAAAATAAATTACAAGATAAACAAAAAAATTACAAAAAAAAGTAAAGCAAAAATTAAGGTACAGAAATTTAAAAAAATTACAGAATAAAATTTAATTACAAAAATTTAAATTACAAAAATTAAATTATAGAATTATTATTTTTTATAAGGAAAAAATACAAGAAAACAAAAAAACTAAAAAAAGTTAATTCAACAAATTAAAATAACTTACCTTCCCGGCAACGGCGCCAAAAATGTGTTGTGCAAATGTTATTGAACTAGTAAGTGCACAAATCTATTGTAGAATAGATTAATGGTGATGAATATTGATCCCATGAGGAGGTGGATTTTAATTGTGTGTTGAATTAATTTTCTAAGTGAATAGTTAAATTATAATAAATTTATCCTAAATTTTGAATTAAAATGGTCAGAATAATTAAAAATGAAACTGTAATAATAAAGCACTTGGGTATCTGGTTCTGCATCAACATGCTCCAGGGCTCAATATTTCTTATTAATACTAATTAAATCACGAGGGGGAAATCTACTCCTCATGAACCACGCTCTAATTAATATGCTACTAAGGGCTTATCATGCCAAACAATAATAACTGTGTTATTACTATCTTTCAACAAAAAGTCAAAACATCCATAGAAAATAGAGGGAAAATAAAATAAATTTACCAATTAAACCCATGGAACATGTTGAGACTTCACCTTCAACTCAAACTTGAAAGAAAATTAACTACTTATATTTTAACTAGACATAAAAAAGGAATTTTAATAAAATACAAAGAAAATACAAAATAAAGAAGGAATTTCAGAAAATGGAGCTAAAAAATGAACTTAGGGACGTCAAATTAGAGGGGAGCTCTCCTTTGATAGATACAATAAGTAAATCATAGCTATCGGATTAAAACAACTTGGATGCATAGAATTGCGCCACGGGCCAAGTTCTAATTGGTTTAAACATATCATTAGGGCTATTATCCCGTGTATATGCATATATTGTATGCACATTTTTTCTAAATCACTAATAAACTGCCACGTCATTGGTCAACAGTATATAAACATTCTTATCCAATAGGATTGTGACACCTTATCAATCACGACAGGTCATCAGTTAACGCCACATAATCAGTCAATGTCATATTATTCCTCCAATCAAATACTACCATATCATTGGTCGGGGCCACATCATCGATCAATATAACATCATCGATCAATGCCACGTCATCGTACAGTACATATGAACAGTGTCCTGAACAGTACCATAAACAGTACCGTACATGTGAACAGTAATATTTTTATTTTATGCCCTTCTTAAGGTTTTTAACCGTTCTGAGTTCAAATTTGCCTTCTTTTTTGTCATCCGATATCTCGTTTATTGTAAAATGACCATGATGCCCTAAAATATGTAAAATACTTAATTATAATGAAACACACATAATTAAATTCACAAGAAACTTGAATACATAAAAGTAAAGAAGTTAGTAGAATTTAAAGTAAAAAACGATGATTTTTTCCTTTATAAATATATATTTTCTAGTACTCAACACCAGCCATCTTCGATTAAAAAATTTTGAAAGTGTATATTTATAAAGGAAAAGTTAGAAAAAGAAAGTTAAAAGATCACACTTAAAATGAAGCTTAAATAAGAAAATATTGGAAATTTTTTTAAGAAACTAAGAAGATCTATTTCTAAAGTCACTATACTCCAGATTCAGCTATCTTCAACCCAAAAAGTTAACCACACCTAGTTTCTATAACAAAAATTAGTAAAACTTTACCAAGATTGAGACATTCCACAATTTGTCAACTATTCCCTACCCTTAACCAAAACGAAATATTGTCCTCAATATTTTAAAGAAAAGAGGTGGAGATTAAAAGATATCACCTGAGTGTTGTAACATAGAAGAAAATATTTACAAGTGGAAAGTTAAATTTAATTTGTACTTCTTACTGTGGCTACTGCTACCATCATTAGTTAGCCACTTCAATAGTAAGATCCTAAGATGTGGCTTTGGTCTATAAGCTTGTAACAGATCAAGTAGCTCATTAGCAGTATAAGCATAAATAAAGATTTTTTTCATTGTGAAAGGAATGAAATAGTTTTTATTATATGGTTAAGAAATACGATAAAGTCATCATAAAAGTTATTGACATTTAACAAACCGATGAGTTTCTGATGAATGTTTAGATGGGCCTAAGATGTTAATGTGATTAATGCCTTTAGAGTTGCAAGATCTCCCGATAGGAAAATAAAGCATCAATATGATTCAGTATTTCAGTTATTCTCTCTTGCATACTTGAGACAACTAACTCTTCTTCAGTTAACGACTCAGACAAACAACCCAAAGGTTTTAGGATTGTTGGGATAATGCTTAGCACTTGGCTCCCTCTGATATAAGTGACTTCTGAAAACAGTTTTGATAACCTTCAATCAAGTCCTCTATAAACCAAGTGTAATTTTCTGGCTACTATGCTTCGACTAAGATTTAAAGCTATCTCAATGAATTCTTTATATTTTTCATAATTGAACCCAGAAAGCACACAAATATATTGAATTGGTTATTGTAAGTAGCTGCCTTTGGGATACTTCAAAAAAATTTTTGTAAGTGCCTTAACAAAAAGTCATATTTAATGATCTTGATGACAATAGTTCACAGCTGTAAATGAAGTAGCATGTCTATGTCAAATAATATGTGAAGCACATGGCTCGAGAGTAAAGAAAAAAAATAGTAAATAGAGAAAACAAATAATGATAACATGAAATTATTAAGGCAAAAATGCGAATGATCAAACAATAGTGAAATAAAACAACATTGAAGTAAAAATATTTACAAGTAGTTGCGACTGTGGCTCACATCTTTTTCTAATTTTATTTTTAGAAATGGCTTGAACGCTCTCTATTGGTTGTGGATAGACTTCCTATCCAGTTTTCTTATAAATTAGCAAACAGGGTCGTTTATAGTGAGACTTTTTAGACTATATCATGCACGTTCTTTCTAGAATACTGGCCCTTACTGAAGCATTGCTTTCTGTATATATCCACTAGGATGTGTTTTAAGAAACAAAAGGATATCATCCAATGACTTTTTATTCAAGCCATCCCTAATGAATTTAATCTTATCTTTCCTATTATCAAACACCATTCTGAAAGAACAAGAGTTTTGATCGCATCTCATTCTAACACACTTATGACAAATATTAGAGAGCTTTTGAACTCTTTCTTTTCTTGAATAATTTCCTTTATCATAACCAGGCTTATATAAAATAAATTTAGGAGGCAACTCGCCTACTAATCGCACTTTGGCTTCAATTATCCATCTTATGTTAGCAGGGATGTTATTCTTTATAAGTAATTGTAGATGGTGAAGAGGGCATTCTAAGAAAGTAAAGAAAATTGATTGTAAAGTTTTGCTAAGATCGCGTCTCTATCCATACCTTTGCTTAGAATATCAATTATTGTGGGAAATTGAAGTAACCGACGTTAATTGTCATGGAGTATCATTATCCACCACTTAACTAGGGTAACTAACTGAAACACACAAAGAAAAAAAAAGAAAATAAATGTTAGAATCATCATTTTATTAGATTTACTTCAAGCTATAGTTGGACGTTGTAGATGCCTCTCTTAATTTCTATGAGACCTCCTTATAAATCCTTAACACGGGCTACTAACTCTGGTGGTTGTAGCTTTCAAATACGATGTATTTTACAAAATCATATATAACTTCTGAAATGAGATTGTATATATCGAAACTGTCTAAGAATATTAAAGATGTGCTTTTTAATTGAGGCACTCATGAGAAAAAATGATAAGAGAAAACTTAATAGTTAAACAAATACGCTTACAAAAAAATAATTAAAAACAGAAAAAAAAACTTTAAATCACTAAAAAGAAATAAAAAAAAGGTCAAATTTAGTGGGTTGCTTAAAACTTTTGCATTATTTTCTCCATATGATTGGTACTCGTGATATGAATTTACTTTTCTAACTATTAACTTTAAAAATTTTACCATTCCTTAGATTCTTAAGTTTAATGGCTCTATATGAAAAAATAGTATAAATAATAAATGGACCAGACCATTGAAAACGTAACTTACTTGGAGAAATGTACCTGTGAGAATTGGATAAAAATACTTTCTGACCTGATGTGAAAGATTTTCTCATGCTCTACTTATCATGAAAGATTTTCATTCACTTTTTGTAGTCCTTAACATTTTTTTGTTACGAATCTCCTTTGATTTTACCAGTTGTAATCTCTTTTTTAAACCAAAGATGGAGTCAATGATGTCTGTACTCTTTTGTTTGTCATTAAAGGAGGATGAAATGATTTCTAACAATATATTTTTTCTCCCAAGAATATATAATTAAAAAAGTCAGGTGAATGTTTGAACTTAATCTTTGATAGTGATTTTGTGATAGGATGAGAATTTCTTTTGATGGTGCCAATTGCTCTATCTTTGTCCTCTGTTTATCAATATCTATGCATGTTGATGAATCCAGTAAGGCATTAACCTCATCAATCGAACTGTCAATATTAAAATCCAAACTAAAGTAAGTTAAACATATTAGTAAAATATAATCATTAAGGTTTAAAGGAAAAGTATGATCAACTAATTTATCAATTAAATTTACATTTACAATTCCATCATCTACATTGTGAGGTTGTTTGGCAATGGTAAAGATATTTAGTTCCATAGTTATACTGTCAAAGGACAATTGTATATTTCCAGTCCTGCATTGAATGTGAGTATCGGCAGTTGCCAATAAAGGTCAGCCTATGATAATGGGGATGTGCTTCCTTGAATCCTGCACTGGTTAACTGTCAATTACAATGAAATCAATAGGAAAATAAAACTTATCTATCTGGATAAGCACGCCATCCACAATACCACGAGGTATTTTCATGGATCGATCTCCAAGTTATAGCACCATTGAAGCTGGGTGTAATTCTCACGATCCAAATTTCACAAATACTGAATAAGAAAACAGATTTACTTTAGCTTGTAAGTCCAATAAAGTATTCTTAATTGTATGATTCCCTATATTATATGAGATAATAAAGGAGTTTGGGTTTTTGCATTTTAAAGGAATTTTATGTTAGAGTATAGAGCTAATGTTTTTTGTTAAAAATATTTTCTTTTAAACATAAATATTTCTTTTTTTAATACAAAGATCTTTAAGAAACTTGGCATAAGATGACACTTATTTTATAGCATCAAGCAAAGGGATATTAACACTTACCTATTTAAACATTTCAAAAATTTCACCAGTAAATTTTTCCTTCTTTGCTTTAGTTAACCTTTGGAGAAATTGAGCTTTAGGAACATACTCTCGTGGGTTGGTTTCTTCTTTCTCTTCTAATGATGAGTCCTTAGCATTTACAGGTATAATTTGAGTTGTTTTTGTCACCAGCATCACCACTCTATTGTAGGCTTCTTTTTCTTTTCGCAGGGTCATGATGGGTTTGACCTCTCTATGCTGCTAACGTGAACTAGTACTTACTTCATAGACTCCTTTAAGGTTAGAAATTTGTTGTCTCAAGAATTTATCTTTTTCAATAGTCATTACTAGGGTTTGAACAAAAGAGGCAAGCTAGCCCACCATCTTCTCGAGGCTTGAAAGTAATTGGGTCTGTGAGTTAAAACTTGCTTTCATCTCAAATCGTAGTTCATGAATGGTGTAGTTTTACTGCTTGATCGTGGAATGGGTAGAAGTCTCAAAATTTTGGAACGCATACTCCCATGGTCTAGATTGAGAGTGGTTCAGGTTCTGATTGTATGTCTAAATAGTAGTTGAAAAGCTTGAAGGACTTGAGAAATTAGTTGCATTGGTGGAGCTGGAGCTACTGGTCTATTCTATTAGAATCCTTGAGACTATAAAAAATAGGAATAGTCTATCCATCCAAGATTGTATGTGTTGGAGTAAGGATTGTAGTTTGATGGCTTTCTAATTACACGTATGACATTAGTTTGATCTGCGTATAAGTCATGGTCATGTGACTCTGTTAGTTTAGTAGTTGTTAAAGATGTGATTTATTTAGAAAGTCCTTCAACCATCTCTTTGACTTCTTTGATTCTTGAGCGTGACTTGCCAACTTAGATTTCATTTACTCCTTTGATTTTTCTCACATTCCTAACTAATCGACTTCATTGTTAGAAATTATCTGTTTGCCGCTGAAGAAATCCCAAATATCTAGTGCACTTTTAGACATTAGCTTTCCTCCACTTGTTGCCATTAACTATTCTTGCACATTTGGCGATAATCCCTTTAAAAAGTATTGGCATTGGTGTCATTTCTCGTACTAATGATTTAGACATTTCAATAGTAGCCTATTGAATCGCTCCTATACTTCAAAAAACTATTAATCTTCTCTCTGAATGAACTCTAAAATTTTCCTGCTAATAGAATTGGTTTTGTGAACTGGAAAGTATTTATTTTAAAATTTTGTTACTATTTATTTTCATGATGTAATGCTATTAGCAGTAATGTATTAATCCATAAACAAGCTCTATCCTTTAAAGAAAATGGAAAATAGTCTGACTTTAAAATTATTATCTAAAAAATTCTCATATTTAAAAGTTCGACAAATAACATGAAAATCATTCAAATGATTATATGATCCTTATTTTATAGGCCATAAAATATTGGGAAATAATTTAGCACACTAGATTTTAATTCAAAATTCCTAACACCTACATTTGGATATGGTATACATGATATGCTCAAGTTAGCTAAGGAACTGAAGTAGTCCTAAAATGGCTTCTTTTGTAGTGGTTCTTGTTATTGTAAATCTATTTTAATTTTATCTTTAATTATAATGTGTTTGTGTGTGCAAAGTATTTTTCTCAATTCTAAGTCTATAGTACAAGATTAGGTAATTATGACCTTCGACCATACATAAAAAAAATATAGCAAAAAAATGAAAAAAAATTAATGAAAATAAAGAAAAGAGAGAAATTACTATACTAAACTTATCACACTGTTACTACTTTACTATGAAAATAAACTCATATGTTAAAAAAATACAAGAAATAGCTTAACTAAAAATAAAATAACAAAATAAATTACAATGAAAAATGATGTAAAAATTAAATTACAAAAACATAAAGAAGAGAAAAAGAAAAGAAATTAAATTACAGGAATTGCATATTCACTTTTTTTATTTTTGATTTTTTAATAATAATTTTAAAAGAAAACAACTAAAAAATTACTTTAAAAATTAATTCTACGAATTAATTAAAACAAATTAACAAGAAAAAACCAAAAAAATTACCAAGAAAAATAACTTGAAATTAAATTATAGAAATTTAAAGAAATTACAAAGAAATTGAGTTACAATAATTTAAAGAGATTTAAATTACAAAAGAAATTACAAAGAAATTGAGTTACAACAATTTAAAGAGATTTAATAAGAAAAAATACAAGGAAACAACTAAAAAAATTACAAACATTAATTCAATGAATTAAAATAACTTACCTCCTCGGCAATGGCGCCAAAAACTTGTTGTACAAATTTTATTGAACTCGTAAATACACAAATCTATTGTAGAATAGATTAATGATGACAAGTGTCGATCCCACAAGGATGTGGATTTTCATTGTGTATAGAATTAATTTCTAAATAGGTGATTGGAATTATAGTGAAAGTGATATAATTTATCTTAAAATTAAAGTTGGAATGACGAGAATAAATTAAATGGACAACTGTTCTATTGAAACACTTGGGTATCTGGATCTACATCAACTTGTATCATGGGCTTAATATTCCTAATTAGTATCAATTAAACCATAATGGGATGTCCACTCTTCATAAACATGCTCTAATTAATATGGTGCTAAGGGATTATCGTGTCAAATAGTAATAACTGTGTTATTACTATGTGTCGACGATAAGTCAAAACATTTATAGAAATTAAAAGGGAAAAGAAAATAAATTTACCTAAATTAAGCCCAGAACATGTTGAGACTTCATCTTCAATCCAAGCTTGAAAGAAAATTAGATACTCATATTTAAACCAGGGATGAAATAAAAATTTTACTAAAATACGTAGAAAATACAAGATAAAGAAGGAATTAGAGAAAATGGACCTAAAAAATTGTGAGATACAAGCTTCTTACTTAGATATAATATAATCAACCCAACAAACTTCCGTAAGTACTTATCATAAGAATAATAATAATAATAATGTATAATAATATAATAACATAAAATAATATTGTAGAGATGTTAGAAATTTTAGAAATTACTAAAGATATTTATGAAAGGATAAATCAATAATTAAACTAATAGTGACATAAGTAATGACATAAGTGATGATGCAATAAGAAATGTTGTAGAGATATTAGGAATTCTAGAAATTACTAAAATATTTATGGAAAGATAAATTAATAATTTAACAGTAATGATGACATAAGCAATGACATAAGTGATGTGTAATAAGAAATGTTGTAGATATTTAGAAATTCTAGAAATTTCTAAGATATTTATAAAGAAATAAATCTTTATCATTAATTAAGTGCTAGGTGACAAAATCCTAAGTATTCTAGAAATCACCAAGATATTTGTAGAGAAATAAATCTCCACCATTAATCAAATGATGTGGTGGCAAAATCCTAACCACTCATGGGCCTTAGGAAACTCTATAAATACCCCTTAGCCCTTGCAATTCTCTAGAAACCCTAAAAATCCCATCTTGTCCCATTCTAAGCTAAAGCATCCCTAGTAAAGAAATTCTCAAGTTTAGGAAGGAAGGTTTAGGGGAATCAAAGAAAAGCAGGTAAGTAACACTTCACTTCAATTGCAATGTCAGGGCAATATGTTTAATTAGCTTTAAGTAATAATTCTCTTATGTTAGGTTTAGTCCTAAATAATCTCTTGTCCTATAATGAGTATTATTGTGGTGTGATTAATTATTATTAAATCCCAGTGGCTGACTCTGCTACCTACATCATGATATCATTCTCATATGGCTGGCTATGCAGCCTACGATGTGATTGGATGGTCGGCAATGTCGCCTAACATGTGATGCTCTTATTTTATTATGCCATGGTCGGCACTGCCGCCTAATATATGATATTGTTATGACTCTTTACATGGTCGGCCCTGCCGCCTATATTATATTTCTATTTCTTTATATTTCTATATGGACGGCACTGCCGCCTATGTTATATGTTGTAGTTTTATGTTATGTTTTATTATATATTTAGAGGAGTTATATGTTGTGACATAAGTTGCATTGATCTCATGCATTTCACCAGTGATTTGTTAAATAGGCATTTTAATGATTTTAAAGAAAAGGGGTTGCTGTACTACTAGGTGGCAAGCATTTATAAAGAGAGCAAGCTCTCTAAGCTAAGAAAAAAGATCCTTTGTGGACGGCGATACGTAACGCCCAACGGATCAATTAATTTAAGCCCAAGGACATGTTATAGAATGCTAGCCTTATAGTACAATAAATCTAGGGCCCTAACATTATTCTTCATATTTTAAAGTTTTATGTAAAAAGTTTTAGCACTTATTTTATAAAGTCAGTCATAGGCATGATAGATAATACATGCATCAAGTGTTTACTTACTGGGCATTAGCTCACGTAGTCCTTACATTGCAGGAACTGAGTACGAAAAGCTGACGCCATGTCTCCACCAAGGCGAGGTGCATATGGACATAACAGACCTTGGGTTGCACAATGGGCTTAACTATGTTCCTACCTAAGCATAAATATAATAAGCTTGTTTATGGAATTAGTTACGACTTTTGTAACAAGTTTTTTTTTGTGTGACAAACCCTTTTATATAGTTTTATGTAACAAACCTTTTTGTTCAAAATTTATAAAATACTTATTTTGAAATCGTTTCTTCCAAAATACTTAATATTACTTTAGATACAAACATAAAAGGTGGAGCGTTACAAAAATAAACTCAAGGGTATCAAATTAGAGGAAGGGAGCCCCCTTTTTATTAGGGGTGGGTAAATTCGGTTTGGATCGTTTTGAGACAAATTATCAAACCGATCCAAACTTATATTTTTGAAATATTTTCAAACCGATCTTGATCTAAAATTTTTTAAAACTGAACTCGGTTTGGATTCTCAATTTGAACTTATTCACTAAAAGTTCACCTTTTTTATATTGGTGCACCTAAATCATTTGTTATTTTTTTTATCTCTTTAATCTATATTGACATCTCTTTTATATTATTGGTTTCTACCTTGATATCTACATAACAATTTGAAAATATAAGTTCACAACAAAATACATTCATATAAGTTCACAACAAAATCTCTTTTATATTGTGAGTGTTTGAAAATTAGGTTTTTGTGTTTTTGTTTTTATAATAAGAGGTATGTTATTCTGTATGAAATTGTACATTTCTTTTCTTAATAATCCAATAATAAATTGACACATCACATGTCACAAAGCTTTTTAATTTCTCTAGATTGGATGAGTTTGAATCGGTTTGGAACTGATTTTTTACAGATGAAAAAATTTAAACTGATACAGATGAAACCGATTTAAATTGGTTTGGTTAAAATATGCCCACCCTTACCTTTTTTAGATACAATAAATAAATCATGGCCATTGAATTGAAATAATTTAGATGTTCAGGATTGCACCACGTGACAAATTTTGAATGGTTTGAACACATTATTAGGGCTATTATTCTGTATATATACATGTACCATACGCATATTTTTTTAATCCACTAACATGTTATCACATCATCGATCAAAACCTCATAAACATTTTAGTCTAATAGGATTGTGACACGTTATCGGTGAAAGCCAAATAAGCAATCAACGTCATGTAAGCAGTCAATGTCACATCATTCGTTCAATCACATACTATCACATTATCGGTTGGTGCCATGTCATTTGTCAATATATGTGAACAGTGTTATGATCATTGCCATGAACAATATTGTACATGTGAACAATACCGATTATGGTTTTATGTCCCTTTTAAGGTTTTCAACTGTTCTAAGTTCAGATTTGTTGTCCGTTTTATCATCCGATGTCTTGTTTATTATGAAATAACCATGATGCTCCTAAAATACATAAAATACTTAATTATAATAAAACAAGCTTAATTAAAATCACAAGAAACTTAAATACATAAAAACAGGAATGTTAGTAGAACTTGGAGTGTAAAATGATAATTTTCTCCTTTATAAATATATATTTTCTAACTCTCAACAAATAGTGAAACATATTTTGATAAAGGTACCTTCCTTATATAATATAAATATGTTTGACTCAAAAACAAGTTTGAATCCAAACTTATTAAGAAGGTTACCAAATACAAGATTTTTTTTTTTAACTTCAGAACATGATAAATATCAATAAGAGTTAAGGTTTTTCTATAAGTGAACTCTAGTTGCACATTATCTTTCCCTTTAATTAATAAAGTGGAGGAATTTCTCATGTAAAGAAAACTCATCATTTATTGCTTTCTAAGATTTGAAAAGGCAAAGATCCTCACATACATGCTTGGTTGCACTTAAATCTATCCGCCATGCATTATCATTTTTGAAAATGTTAATCTTAGATATTATGACCATAAAATTTGTGTTTAAATCTTCCTTCTGCCTCTTAAGAAGTCAACAATCTCTTTTTAAGTGGCTAGGATTTTAGTAGTGGTGGAATGTACCCTTCTTTTTATTCTTGTTGTTTTGATCCTTTTTGGAATCAAACTTTCTCTTTTGGTTATTCATAGGGTGATTAGAATGCTTAAATTCCTTCCTCTCCTCTACAATATTAATTTTAGAGGACATAGTAGCCTAATCCTCAAAATTATTAAGCTTGAGTTCCTCTTTAATACGAAAACTTTAGCCTAAGCCTTCTAAATTAATTTCCTTTTTGCTATGTTTAACACTTTTCTTATAGTCTTCTCAAGTAGGAGGAAGTTTATCAATAATTGAAGAGACAGTAATAAACTTATCCATTTTCATGTTGTGTTGGTTAAATTGATCAAAATTATGCAAAATCACCTTATATTGTTCAATTGCAAGTCTACTATAAACAATTTATAATTAAAAAATTTATAAGCCAAGAATTTTTTACTTGTTGCATCTTCTATCATGAACATAGTATTGTGCAAATTTTATTGAACTCGCAAGCGCACGAATCTATTGTAGAATAGATTAATGGTGACGAGTGTCGATCCTACGAGGAGGTTGATTTTAATTATGTCCAGAATTAATTTTCTTTTAATGGAAACAATTATATTATGGTAATTTTATCCTTAATTGTGAATTAAAATGATGGGAATAATTAAAAATGAAACTGTTATAATAAAGCACTTAGGTATTCAGATCTGCATCAATATGCTCCATGGGCTAAATATTCTATATTAATGCCAATTAAATCATAAGAGGGGATTTCACACCTCATGAATTACACTCAAATAAATATGGTGTTAAGGGCTTATCATGCCAAATAATAATAACCTTGTACTAGGGTGCCAGTTTAATCAGAGTGGTATCTAGACAAGACTATTATTATTTACCGATGAAAAGTCAAAACAACCACAAATATTAGAGGGGAAGAGAAAGTAAATTAACCAAATTAAGCCCATGGGACATGTTGAGACTTCACCTTCAACCCAAGCTTAAAAGGAAATTAGTTACTCATATTTTAACTAGGGATAAAAAGGAAATTTTATTAAAATATAAAGAAACTACAAGAAGGAGAAGGAATTTCAGAAATCTAAGTTTAAAAATGAATTCAGGGGTATCAAATTAGAGGGGAAAACCCCATTTTTATAGATACATTGAGTAAATCGTGACCATCAGATTAAAAACAGTTCAGACACTCAGGATTGTGCCACATCATCAATCAACAGTCAATAGTCAATGTTTGAACAGTAACGCCGTCTGAATAGTAAATAATCCCATGTATGCGCATGTACTATACACACGATTTTTGCTCCACTGAAATGCTGCCGCTTCATCGATCTACAGTACATAAGAAATTTAGCCCAATAAGATCGTGATACATCATCGGTCGATGTCACGTCATCGATCAACACCACATAAGCAGTCAATACTACATAATTCGTCCAATCAGATACTACCACGTCATAGATAGTTGCCACGTCATCAGTCCATATATATGAACAGTGTCATGAACAGTACCGTGAACAGTACCGTATGTATGAACAGTACCTTATATGTGAACAATGAATTTTTTTTTAATGCTATTCTTAAGGTTTTCAATCGTCCTAAGTCCAAATATGAGGTCTGTTTTACTATCTGATCACTCGTTCATTGTGAAACAATCGTGATGCCCCTAAAATACATAATTATAATAAAACACATTTAATTAAATAACAAAATACTTAAATAAATAAAAGTAGCAATGTTAGTGAGACTTAAAGTGTAAAATGACAATTTTCTTCTTTATAAATATACACTTTCTAACACTCAACACGCACTCTCAACCAACTTATTGCTAGTCCCTAGTAAATAAAGGGAAGATAAAATTCAAAACTTTTTTTTTAAAACACATGTGTTTATTCAATCAGATTAATGATAGCAATCAAATAAAAGTACAAGCATTATCTTCAGTCTAAAGGAATATCACACCCACATCAACCATCCATATGCATTAATCCAGCAGACTTTGTGGTAGCAATAGTAATCAGGCAACTTTCAAGAATGACATATCAAACCCCAAAATCTCACCGGTTATAGTGACACTCTCATAAAGAAATTAATTCCAATAAAAATTGTCACTACAATGAATGGTAAATTGAGAGAAAATAATAAAGAAATATAATACACTCTCACCAAGATGAAAAAATATGCCTATACCTTAGAAATAATATGATCTTAAACAAAGTATTAGTCAACCCAATGTATCTATTTATTTATTTTTTCTCTTTTTTTTTTATGTATATGCATCACTACATCTTAATTGCCCATATAACTAGCTTTTATTTCAGACTATCGTGCCTTAAAATCAAGAAGGACTTTTATTAAGACGTAACGTAGGCTAGGGACATGGCTAACAAAGAAAGGGAAATAGGGAAACAAAATATATATGTTTGAGAGAAAGTTTAAGAACTTTTGAAACTTACAAGATGCATTTTGCTTATTTATTGCTATTGTCTATCTTTTTTTCCTTCTTTTTTTAAAATTTTTTTTTATGTAGCACAACTTTGCTGAACAAAATAATTATTTATCCTTTTTCTCAAACATGAATAGGTGGATGAAACTTGTATAATATCGAGTAATACTCCAAATTGAAGTGGGTTAGGATAATAAGTTAATAAAGAAAATATTTTTTTTTATATATATAAAAGGTTCAAATGGGCTAACTATGGATATTACATAATAGGGATGGTTAGAAAGGCTCAAACGGGTCAAAAATGGCCTTCCATCATCTTTTAGGACTCTGAATAATCTTCCATATCTACTAATTACGTGGGCATTTAGATGCAGTAACACGCACACACACATATATATATTTTTTAATGGGTTGATTCAAAGAAAATCTAGAGATCATGTATGAAATAATAAACTGCTAAGCTACATGAAAAATGGGAAAAAAGGTTTACTCTCTAGGAAAAATTAATAGGCTCAAAAACTCACTTGAAATTTATTATGACATGTGCATTTTTTCAAGCAACTCATATTTGTCCCCAACATCAACATGTAGAATAGTAAATATGGTGTAACATCGCTCAAGACCAAAGATAATACAAATACTAAAATTCAAAAGTTATCATATCATCCAATATAAAAACTCACAAAGATTTTCTTTTTTACTAAATTCTTTTCCTCCAACCTATTCTAAACATAAAAAGAAAAACATACATGCAGAAAAATTAAAGAAAAATGAATTTTTTTTCTTTTTTAAAGAAGATGCATTTCTAGAGTCACTACACTCCATATTCAGCCATCTTCGACTTTAAAAACTTGAAAACATATATTTATAAAGCAGAAAAACGAAAGGTTAGAAGAAACACACACAAATATTTTTTTGTTTTGTTTTTCTTTTCTAACTAAAAAGATACGTTTCTAGAGTCACTACACTTCATATTCAGCCATCTTCTACTCAAAAAGTTAGTCATGGTTAGTTTAACATTCTACAATTGTCAACTATTCCCTCCCCCCAACCAGAATAAAACATTATCCTCAATGTTTGAAAAGAAAGAAGTAGAGTTTAGAAGACATCACTTGGGTGCTGTAACATAAAAGAAAATATTTATATGGTTGAAGGAGAGGCACATGGCTCGAGAGTAAAAAAAAAAGAAATAGTGAAAAGACAAAGTAAATAATTATAACATAAAATTGGTAAATACAAAAATGTAAGTGATTAAAAAATGAAATAAAACAACATTAAAATAAAAGCATATTGACAAGTAGTTGCGACTGTGGCTCACATCTTCCTCTGGTTTTACGTTCAGAAATGACTTGAACGCCCTTTAAAGGTCGAGGATAGGTTTCCCATCCAGTTTTCTTACAAACTGGCAAACAGGGTCTTTTATAGTCAGATTCTCGAGACTATAGTTTGCACATTCTTTCTGGAATAATGGCCATAACTGGAATATTGCATTTTGGACGTATCCACTGAGATGCATTTCAAGAGACAAAAGGATGTTATCCAAAGACTCCTTATTCAAGTCATCCCTAATGAATTGAATATTATCATCTTTGTTATCAGACAGCATTCCTAAAGAACATCATTTTTTATCGCATCTCATTCTGGCACACTTATACAAGAAAAAAATTAATAATAATAGTTAAACTTACACAAACATAATTAAAAATAAAAAAAACTTTAAATCACCGAAAAGAAATTGAAAGAAAAAAATTTCAGGTCACTTCAATGTTTTGTGCTGTTTTCTCTACATGGTTGGTATTCGTGATATGACTTTACTTTTCTGACCATTAACTTTAAAAATTACATTGTTCCTTGGATTTTTATATTTAATAGCTCCATGTGGAAAAACAGTATGATTAGTAGATGGACCAGACCATTGAGAGCGTAACTTACTTAGAGAAACATGTAATTGAGAATTGAACAAAAATAATTTCTAACCTGGTGTGAAAGATTTTCTAATACTTCACTTGTCATGGAGGATTTTCATTCGCTTTCTGTAGTCCTTGGCATTTTTGTCGTTACGAATCTTCTCTGGTTTTACTAGTTGTATATTTCTTTTTGAACAAAAAATGGGGTCAATGATGTCTGTATTCTTTTGTTTGTCATCAGGAGAGGATGAGATGATTTTTGACAATGTTTGTTCTTTTCCCAAGAATATAGAATTCAGAGGGTCAAGTGCTCAATCTTTAGTGGTGAATCTGATGATGGGATGAGATTTTTTTTTTATGGTGCCAATTGCTCTATCTTTGTCTTCCATTTATCAATGTCTATGCATGACGATGAATCCAATAATGCATTAACCTCATCAATCGATCTGTCAATATTAAAATTCAAACCAAAGTGAGTTAAACATGTCAGTAAAGGGTCATCACTAAGGTTTAAAGGAAATGTATGATCAACCAATTCATGAATTAAATCCACATCCACAATTTCATTATCAGTACTGTGAGGTTGTTTGGCAATGTTGAAAATATTTAGTTCCATAGTCATATTGCCAAATGACAATTGCATATTTCCGGTTCTGCATTGAATATGTGCATCAGCAGTAGCAAAAAATGGACGACCCAAGATAATAGGGATATGTTTCCTTGAATCCTACACTAGTTGAGTGTTAATTACAATGAAATCAACAGGAAAATCATATTTGTCTACCTGGATAAGTACGTCCTCTACAATACCACGAGGTATTTTCATGGACCGTTTTGCAAGCTGTAACACCACTGGAGTTGGGTGTAATTCTACCAGTCCAAGTTTCATAAACACTGAGTAAGGCAACAGATTTACACTAGCTCCTAAATCCAACAAAGCATTTTCAATTATGTGGTTCGCTATACTACATGAGATAGTTGGGGAACCTGGATCTTTGTATTTTAAAGGTATTTTAAGTTGGAGTATAGAACTAATATTTTTTGTTAAAAAGACCTTTTTCTGAACATAAATATTTCTCTTTTTAGTACAAAGATCTTTAAGAAACTTGACATATGATGACACTTGTTTTATGGCTTCAAGTAAAGGGATGTTAACACTTACCTGTTTAAAGATTTCAAAAATCTCACCTGTGGATTTTCCTTTCTTCCTGTTAGCTAACCTCTGAGGAAATGGAGCTTTAGGAACATATTCTCGTTGGTAGGTTTCCTCTTTTTCCTCTGATGATGAGTCCTTAATGTTCACAGGTACAATCTGAGTTGATTTTGGCATCTCCACTTTGTTGTCGACTTCTTTTCCTTTTCGCAAGGTCATCACTCCTTTGACCTCTCCATGCTGCTGTGGCGAACTGGTACTTATCTCATGCACTCCTTTAGGGTTTGGCACTAGTTGACTTGGGAATTTACCTTTCTCAACAGTCATTGCTAAGGTTTGAACTGAAGAGGCAAGTTGCCCTACCATTTTCTCGAGATTAGAAATTGATTGGGCCTTTAAGTTAAAGCCCGCTCTCATCACATTTCATAATTCATCCATGGTGTGGTTCTGTTGCTCGACTTTAGAGTTAGTAAGATTTTTGATATTTTGGAATGTATCCTCCCATGGTTTAGGTTGAGAATGGTTTGGATTATGATTGTATGGTCTGAATGGTGGTTGAGAGGCTTGAGAAATTTGAGGAACTAGTTGCATTGGTGGAGGTGGAGTTGATGGTTCATTTTGTTGGAATCCTTAACACCATGAAAAATTGGGGTGGTCTCTCTATCCAAGGTTATATGTGTTGGAGTAAGGGTTGTAGTTTGGTGGTTTTCTTATGATACTTATGGCATTGGCTTGATCTGAATATGAGTCATAGTCATGTGGTTTTATTGATTTAGCAATTGTCAAAGATGCTATTTGTCGAGCAATACCTTCAACCATCTCTTTGACTTCCTTAATTCCTGAGCTTGACTCGCCAATGTTAACCTCATTCACTCCCTTAATTCTCCTGGTATTCCTGAGTGATCGAGTTCGTTGTTGAGAATTATCCGATTGTCGTTTGAAAAATTCTCAAATCTCTAATGCGCTTTTGGACATTAACACTCCTCCACTAGTTGCCATTAGCCATTCTTGCATATATGGCAATAATCCCTCCAAAAAGTATTGGCATTGGTGCCATTTCTCGTACCCATGATGTGGACACTTTAAGAGTAGCCCATTAAATCGCTTCTATGCTTCGAAAAACTGCTCGTCGTCTCTTTGAGTAAACTCTGAAATTTTCCTGCGAATAACATTGGTTTTATGAACTGGAAAATATTTATTTAAAAATTTAGTTACCATTTGTTCCCATGATGAAATGCTATTAGCAGGTAATGTATTAAACCATGAACGAGCTCTATCTTTTAATGAAAATAGGAATAATCTAAGTTTAACATCATCATCTGAAAAATTCTCATATTTAAAAGTTTGACGAATAGCATGAAAATCATTCAAATGATTATATGGATCCTCATTTTCTAGGCCACAGAATGTTGGGAGACAGTTTAGCACACTAGGTTTTAATTCAAAACTCCTAGCAGCTACATTTGAGTATCTTATGCATGATGTGCTCAAATTAGCTAAAGGACTAAAATAATTCTTAAATGGCCTCTCTTGTGGTTCTGGTTGTTAATTTTGCAAATCCATTTCAAATTTTTTTTGAAAAACAATGTGTTTGTGCGTGCGAAGTGTTTTTTCTAATTCAAGATCTAAAGGTTTAAGATTAGGTGATAATGACCTTCGACCATGCATGCAAAGAATAAAATAAATGAAAATAAAACAAATAAAAAGGAGAGAGAAATTACGATACTAACCTTGTGACGTTGTTACAATGAAAATACACTCAATAGCTATAGTAAAAAGAAATTACGTGAAATAAATATGAACTAAAATAAATAACAAAGAAAGATAACAAGATAAAATAAAAAAATTACAAAGAAAAATAATATGGAAATTAAATTATACAAATTTAAAGAAGAGAGAAAGAAATAAAATTCTAATCTAACTTCTCTTTTTCTTTTTAGAGGAAAAAAATAAATTACAAAAAATAAATATTAAGGAAAAAACTAATTCTATGAATTAAAATACTTAACTCCCTGGCAACGGCGCCAAAAACTTATTGTGCAAATTTTATTGAACTCGCAAGCGCACGAATTTATTGTAGAATAAATTAATAGTGATGAGTGTCGATCTCACAAGGAGGTTAATTTTAATTATGTGCATAATTAATTTTCTTTTAATAGGAACAATTAAATTATGGTAATTTTATCCTAAATTGTGAATTAAAATAGCGAGAATAATTAAAAATGAAACTGTTATAATAAAGCACTTGGGTATTCAGATCTGCATCAACATGCTCCATGGACTAAATATTCCATATTAATGCCAATTAAATCATAAGGGAGGATTCCAGACCTCATGAACCACACTCAAATAAATATGGTGCCAAGGGCTTATCGTGCCAAATAAAAATAACCTTGTACTAGGGTGTTGGTTTAACCAAAGCGGTATCTAGACAAGACTTATTATTTGTTGACGAAAAGTCAAAACAACCACAAATATTAGAGGGGAAGAGAAAGTAAATTTACCAAATTAAGCCCATGGAACATGTTGAGACTTCACCTTCAACCCAAACTTAAAAGGAAATTAGCTACTCATATTTTAACTAGGGATAAAAAGGAAATTTTATTAAAATACAAAGAAACTATGAGAATGAAAAGGAATTTCAGAAATCTAAGTTTAAAAAAGAATTCAGGGGTATCAAATTAGGGGGGAGAGCCCCCTTTTTATAGATACATTGAGTGAATTGTGACCATCGAATTAAAAATAGTTTGGACACTCAGGCTTGCTCCACGTTATCAATACCGTACATATGAATAGTACCATAAACTATACCGTACATATGAACAGTACCGTATATGTGAACAGTGACTTTTTCTTTTAATGCTCCTCTTAAGGTTTTCAACCGTCCTGAGTCCAAATATGACGTCCGTTTTGCTGTTTGATCACTCGTTCATTGTGAAACGTTCGTGATGTCCCTAAAATATATAAAATACATAATTATAATAAAACACATATAATTAAATAACAAAATACTTAAATAAATAAAAGTAGCAATGTTAATGAGACTTAAAGTATAAAATGATGATTTTCTCCTTTATAAATATACACTTTCTAACACTCAACACATAGCTTCTAATGAGTCCCATAATTCTTTTGCTATAGATTCATTGTGATATTGATTAAATAAAGTATCAAACATGGCATTGCAAATGTGTTCCTTGCACACGAAGTCATCTTGCTCCCCCTTTTACTGCACCCTGGTTTCTGCTAATGTCTCATTCTTACATTCTTGAGGCTTTGGTGTTGTAAAAACATAGACCACATTGAGGTCGTTAAGAAGAAATGCAATGTTTTTTGCCAATGAATAAAGTTACCACCGTTAAACTCTTTCAATTTGACAAAATCTATTACGAATTGTGAAAGAGATGAACTTGGTGCCATTTTTACAGAAATAACATCTTAAGATTGTTGGTGGTATGTACTCGTGGATAATTGCAAATGTAGAGAATTTTAGTAATAATGGTAAAACTTTATTGTGTAAAGTAATGTATTTACAACTCTGTATGTTAGAAGAAAATAGTAGTATTAAGCTTGTAGAAAAATAATATGCAATTCAAGGCATGTTACAAATGACACTTTCGTTAAGATGCTATTTAGCTCTAACAATTGAGTGATGCACGTGTGTTAAGCAAATATGCATCTAGGATATAATGAAGTACTTATATGTTTACTTGCATTATGCACAAATGAAAGCAAGCGAAAGTACTCTTAAATATTGCAAGCTTGGCAAGAAAACAATATATTGTTCTTGTAGAAAATAATATATTAGAGTTTTAATAAAAAAAATTAGTATTTTGTGATGAAACTCGTTTTAGAAGAGAAGGCTAAAATAAAAATGGGGTAGGATCATTATTTTCATGTTGAAATGGACTAAACATGACCTCTATTGATGCTAAAATTTGATCTAGTTAATTAGTGACTAATATCAGACTTCTGCACCAGCATTAAATTTACTTAGTGAAGAATTAGCTTGCCAATCATCAAAACGTCCTACAACCACTAGCAAATAATTAGTGAATACCTAAAATCACAAAAGATGGTGAGAGGCATCAGAAGTTCTTCTAGAGTAAACCTTCTGACGGTCAAGTCAATAATCAAATGTGTTTAAGAAAACAATGAAAAATAATAATTTCTTATCTTTTTAAATGACAATATAATATTAGATAAATATATCAAAATGTCAAAATTAAAAAGGAAAGTCTCTCATACTTTGGATTCTTAAGTATTTGCTACAAGTGTATAATTATCGTACCATTTTCAATGAGTTGGTGTTGCTAGGTTGAACATGCTACTTGAATCATGGGTTAATGCACTTGTTATAGAGTAGTTATTGAGTGACAATTATGGAAGGAACTAGTTAGTTGAATTTAATTATGGTCTTTGGATTGACTTGGTTTTAGTCTCCCCAAACTCATCTGCTCAAGGTTACTAGAATTATCTCTTAATGGAAAAGTCCTGGTTGAGGTGGTCTACTCATAGTCTCAAGAATTATCACTTGGTTGAGTTAATCTATCCATGGAGACCAAGATCACCACCTAGTCACCTATCAACTACCTTCTCACTTTTTACATAAAGGAGATTATGGTCTCAAGAACTATTTCCTACTTGCCTATTGACTATATGTTCACTTTTTACTTAGAGGAGATTGTGATCACCCTATTTTATTCCCTAAACACTAGTCCCTCAGTTTCTAGTGTTGAGGGTGAAACTATAAAGTTTATAATTTTTACAAACGTAAAACCTTAAGCAACATATTTTACTTCCTCTGCTGACCAAGACATGGATAAGCAAGTATTGTTAGCTTAAGGTTTTATGTCTCATCTAGAGTAAGTTTCAAGACTTTTATCCTTTAATTGACTTAAGTAATTTTAAGCTACTCTTATCAGTTTAAGGTCTTATACCTTACGTTTAATAGGTTTTAAGGCTTTTAATTTTTTATTGACATAAGCAACTTTAAACTACTCTTGTCAATTTAAGGTTTATTGCCTTACCTTGAGTAGGTTTTAAAGTTTTTAACGTTTTATAGATTTGGTGTTTTCATTTTTCTTACTCAATTTAGATCAAGACTCAAGTTTGAATGAGGTTATGTTATTATTCTTATATGTATTTCAACTTTCCTTGAGCCTTTTAAAATTTTCATAGAGTTCACTGAGCCTTACATAAAAAACATCAATGGAAACAAAGCCAAGTTATTGAGTTCAACCATAAACTGTCATCTTATCAAATGGGTTTCAAGAAATCCAATTGATTGAGCCATACTATTACCTCTTATTTGAGTTCAACAAATCCATGTTTGCTAGATATAAGCTGTCATTTTGTTAAAAACTACTAGCTAGTAAATACTATACCTACAAATAAAGGCTGCACCTGTATGTTTTAATAGATATCAAGACATAAATTTGTTAGAATTTTTTACCTGATTAGCTTGCAACTTTAGCATTAAGGTCTCCTTTTAAGTGCATAGCCTGCCTCTTTCGCAAATGTAATAAAAATGAACTTGGCCAATCAAGTAAGAATTTGTCAAATCAATGAGTGTAAGACGTAAATTAAAGTCGTTATATCATTCATTAGGAATTATGATTCGAAAACATAGTTTAAATAGCAATGAATCTAATATGCAATTGTTTAAAGCCGAAATTATTATGAAACATCTCAAACCAAAGTAGCTTATTATAAATTACCTAGAAAGTAGCTCATAAAATCAAATACAATATCGGGCCTTCTAACCATTTACGACTATACTTCTAGTCATTTATTTATGCATCCTTTTTTTTTAAGAATATTCATTCCTTATGTTGCATTATTATCAAGAATACATTCATCTGTCAATATGATAAGTCATTTGCTAAATGTCTATGGTATCATTTTTTATTGCTATGAATATTTAAATATAAAATAAAGCTTAGCATTTTAGAATAAGCAATCAGAAAAAAGATGGCAATTTAAATCATTAAAAAGAATCATATCATTATATCAAGTGAATACAATGCCATAACATAGAATCTGTATACTATAAAATGCCTAATGACGATGAATCAAAACCCGATCTAACAGAAATTCTTAAGTGAGTAAATAGATTTAAAGGGTAAATAAAAAATTGAGGCTAAAGAACAAGTGCACTTGATTTGAATTTTAAGCATTTTGCAACAACTTATAATAGACTGACTTTCATACCATAATTGTTCTGAATCCCTTCCCTACATATTCTTCACATGAAAACAAGCTACTAGGTTGATTAATGAGATGTAAAACTAGCAAGAAATATCTTGAATAAACTAAAGCTCCATGGATTTTTGCTCATCACCAAATAAGTTTAACTATATGAGTAACCTTTATTTAAGAACTTGAACATTGACTATACCGCAAATCATTTATTCTTTGGGCATGCTTTATTTCTAGAGTCTAATGAAATGAGAATAATCAATTAAGGATTATTAATATGTTAGGAAAATAATGATGGTACTAACGTTATAAATCTAAGTAGCCAGAACAAAGATCAACTATAAGTTGTTTAAGACATTATGACAAGCATGTCATGGACATATATAAAATAAATTAATTTATAAGTGTAATAATATGTAACCTTATTGAATGAAATATAAATAAATCCCATTCTAGCATGTTGATTTCATAAGAAAATATTATCAATGAATTTCAAGTGGTAATATTCAATTTCATCGAGGATATCATGCATGTTATTGAAACATGCATGTTACTAAAGAATTTCCAAGCATCACACTTTGATAAACTAACCACCATGGCAATTGCAATTTAATTTTTCATGACAATTTACTTTAAAAGATAAATAAGTCAAAACCTTCATGGGTAGCATTCCATCTGGTCTTGTTTGGTTCTCTTGTCATAATGAGCTCAAACATTCATGCATGATAATATTCTACCTTTCCTTTGGCCAAATGAAAAATGATAGAGACAAAGATGACATTTTGCACCATTCCCTACAAATGTTGATGCTAAAATTTGATCTAGTTGATTAGCGACTTGATATCAGACTTCTACACAAGCATTAAATTTACTTTAGGGAGAATCGACTTGCCAATCATCAAGATGTCATGCAACCACTTGCGAATACTTGAAATCACAGAAGATTGTGAGAGGCGTCAGAAGAACCCTCCAATGGTCCAGTCAATAATTGGGCCATTTTACAAAAAACAATGAAAAAATAAATAATTTCTCTTTTCTTTAAATGAGAAAATAATCATAGATAAATATATCAAAAGAGTCAAAATTGAAAAGGAGAGTCCTTTTTGCTTTAGATTCTTCAGTATTTTTTATAAGCATATAGAATTATCATACCATCTTCAATGAGTTGGCGTTACTAGATTGAATGCACTGCTTGAATCACGAGTTAATGCATCTGTTATAGAGTAGTTATTGAGCAACAATTATAGCAGCTGGGCATGCATGGATGCTATGCATTACTTTATGGAAGGAACTCGTCAATTGAACTTAACTAGGGTCTTTGGACCCACTTGGATTTGGTCTCCTTAAACCTATCTACTCGAGGTTACTAGAATTGTCTCCTATTGAAAAAGTCCTTCTTGAGGTGGTCTACTCATGGTCTTAAGAATTATTACCTGGTTGTGGTGATCTACTTAAGGTGACTAAAATCACCACCTAGTCGTCTATCAACTATCTGCTCACTTTTTACATAGAAGAAATCATGGTCTCAAGAACTATCTTCTACTTGCCTATCAGTTATCTACTCACTTTTTACTTAAAGGAGATTGTAGTCACCCTATTTTAACCCTAAACAACCCCTGTTTATAGATATACTTTGGTCATTCCATTTGAGTTGTTATCTTTCGTAATACCTCTTCATTCATGGTCATTGGATTAAGATTTAATTTTAATTAATGGCCCAAATTGAACCATCACCATTTCAAATGAAATTCACTATGAATTATACATCTCCAAGTAAAATGTCAGTATAAAAAGTTATATACTTAAGTGAAAATAAACATTTTTTTTAAGGCACAATTAATTAGACATGTCTTTACAATAAGACACCATTTATTTTAAAAAAATTTTTGACACCCTTTACTTTGCACTCATTGTTTTTCTTGTTGATGGCATTCATAAGTTGTCTATAATGATTCAAAGACTTGCCATTTTCTATAGATAGAAGAGCTATGCCTTTACTTGGGTGTATGCAATTTGAACCACTATTTTAAAAGTCCGTTTTTCTTTATTAGAAGCCCTTGCTTGGACATGTCTTACTTATTATGTCATTGGATAAAACCCTAAGGTCTAGAGTTGCATTTTATTTGAGAAGGCAGAAAACTTTATGTTTATCGGCGCATAAATCCTATCATACAATCATCTCATAAATAATATTTCATGTCTTTTAAGTTCTTCCACCAATTCATTATACTTTTCTTGGTGCACTTTACATTATTATCGATGTTCCAATTTGTGTCATCAGTCTTCTAGATTGTGGTTACTGCTATGACTACTAGAAGTTTTGTTATTCCACTAGTGTTATTGTTAAGGATTTTTGTTATCTCAAAACTTAAGACAACTTATACCTTATCCAATTTGATTTTAAATCAACGAATCAGCCAAAAAAGGGTTATACTTATAGTGTTTATTAGTAGTGGCCTATTGTCACGGGTTACTCAAATCTCCCTCAACTAGAGGTTAATTCTGCACCTACAGATGCATTTAGCGAAAGTCTACCTAGATGAGGAGTGTGCATAGTTGTAGTACATTTAGCACCAAAGATGGGTTGCAATTAAAAGTGAAATGCACTTAGTAGAAGAGGCGGATTGCACTTAGAAATAGGTTGTCTTACATAACTAAATAACCATGGTGCACTTAGTAAGTGCGATCTAAAATCTAGAATTCTCTAAATATTTACACAAGTTACTAGGCACTTTGAAAGCTTGGGAACCAACACCTATAAATAGAGGTGAACTCGCTCCTCATGTGCTTATTACCACCACACCACTCAAAGCACACATGGCACACATAAGTTCTTAAACAATCTTGTAAAGCTTTCTTGTACTTACTCTCTTTGTGTATAATATAAGTATATTTGGCCATTTAGCTCTCATTTCTCTCTGGAATTTCAGCAAGTGTCATTGATTGGCTAGGTTGAGAAGTGTTCTAGACTTACTTAGCGACTTGCGTACTAGAACTTGTCTAAATGCGGCATAGAATTGTTGCACAAAACTCTTATCTCATAACACTGTACTCACTACAACAAAAAAGGTTTTAACAATGAAACTTTATGTTGCTAAAACATACAATTTTCATTGTTAAAAGATATAGTGACAAAAAAATTTTATTGCCATTTTGTTGCAAACGGAACTAACTCAAATTTTCAAATTTTGTCACTAAAAGTATTTTAGAATTTTTGTGGCGACAAAATAATTTTCTACTAAAAGTACTTTTTCCACTAAAATAATTTTTGTCACTAAAAGCTCTTTTACTGACAAAATAAAATTTGTTGTTAAACATGCTTTTAACTTCGACTAATAATCATCATCGCTAAAAGGTATCATTCTTCTATTATTTAATTATTATTACTATTATTAAAACATCATCATTTTTAATACTAAATAACAATGACCATTATCAGTATTATGATAAAAAGAGAATTAATTAATTTTTAAAAATTTTTATTATTGCTGAAAAACACAAAAATAATTACAAACTTTAATATTTTTTTAAAAAAATGCTACAAATGCATATAATAATCTTTATTTTCTTCATCTTGATGTAAATATTCCCTATAACATAAACACACAATAATTAGGTAACGTAATAAACATAAACATAATAATATTATAAGTTGTAACAAATGAGGTAAGTAAAAATTTTTAAAAAAGTTACACTTTTAGCAATAAAACTTACTTTCATCGCTAAAAGTCTTAATTTAAAAATAGACATTTAGCAACAAGAGTTAAAGTTTGTCGCAAAAGATCTAAAATTTTGGCATTATTTTAAATATTTAAACGAATGTTTTAAGTGATTAAATTTTGATTTCATTGCTAAAAGTACACATTTGGTGACACAATTTAATGTTCATATCAAAACCTCTAAAATTTTGATATTATTTTAAATATGTAAGTGAATATTTTTACCAAAACCATTTATATTTAATTACTAAAAGTATTCTTTTAGTGACAAAAAATCTAAATTTCATTCCAAAAGGTCTAAAATTTTGGCTTAAATGAATATTTTCAATGATGGATTTATAACTTTGTTGCTAAAAATATATATTCGGTAATGAAATTGAAATTTCATCATAAAAATACCAATTTTGTGACAAAAAATGAAAATTTGTTGCTAAAATTTCAATTCTAAAAACTTGAAATATATTAATTTTTTTCTTCTATATTTGCAATGATATTTTTTTTCAGTTGGTAAAACATACCTAAGTCAATGAAAAAAATTTCATCACTAAAAAGTTAGTCACTAAAGACCTGAATTCTTATCATTGCACTAAAGTGGGGTTTTTGGATTTCTCCTATTACATATAGGAGATTGGACTCTATGACTGAATTTCTTGCTTCCTAGTGGCAAAAGATACTGTGTCTTATAATAGAAGTATTTTGGTTAAGCATTGTGCAACACACTTACTAGACAAGTTTCTCCCTTTACTTCTTGTTGGATAAAGCTAATTCTATGGCCATATGATACTTTTTATTACATTGGTATAAACTAATTTGTTTCATCATGTGTTTGTTATTAAATTGTTTATGCTTGAAAGCCATGGACTAAACTTTGATGGATATCTTTTTTGGATATCACTTGGTCCATTGTTTGGGTTTGACTCACTTTTTAACATTGGATTACCTTGGCTGTAACTTTCTTTAAGAGTAACATCATCTTTGTAGTATTCCGTACCCATTTATAGAGAATCTGAGCAATACATGTTTTTGAACCTCACTTAAAAATAATATAGCCTTTGGGTTAGGGGAGGGTGTTTAGATCGAGTTAGCCTACGAGACTCTGATGGGTTAAAAATGCCAACCTAATCAATTTAAATTTTAGTTTGAATTAAAAATATATCCACTAGTGGATTTGACCTCATTTGATTCAGAGATGTAATTTGCATCACTGTATACCCTTCAAGCATTAGTGGAGATCTACTATAATTAAACCCTAATTAACAGTGCCTCTCAAGTATCTTGCTGGTCTAGCTACTACAATCCAGTGATCCTTGTTTGGATTTTGAGTATATTTACTCAATTAGCCTACGGTATATGCGATGTCAAGCAGTGTATTGTTTATCAAGTGTATTAGACTACTAATTGTTTGGGCATAATTCACTTGATCAACACTATGTTCAACATTCTTTTTAATGTGGGTATTTCATCATATGGAGTGGAAACTGTCTTGTAATCATAATGTTCTTATAATAACATGAGACCAAGTCTTTATGATTTTGATGCCTAAAATAACATTTGCCTTTCCTATATTTTATATCGAATGCTTGGTCTTGGTCTTATCAATAATTTCAATATTAGAATTTAAAATAAACATGTCATCAACATAGAGATATATGATGACAAAAATATCAGTGTCAATGGATTTAAAATAAATACATTTATTTGAATTACTAATTGTATATCCATTGCAAAATAACAATTGATTAAATTTCTCATGTCATTATTTCGATGCTCATTTTAAACCATGAGACTTAACTAACTTGCACATTTTATGCTTAAAATCTAAAACTACACAAACTTTAGGTTGATCCATATAGATCTCCTCATCTAAGTGTCTATTGAGAAAGGCAATTTTAACATCTATTTGACGCACATGTAAATTATGAACTGCTATAAAAGCAATCAAAACTCTAATGGATGTAATCCAAGTTACAGGAGCATAGGTATCAAAATAATCTATATCTTTCTTCTGCATAAACCCTTAAGTGGAATAATCCACTTGCATCTAATAGGATTTTTCCTTAGAGGTAAGTCAGCTAACTCTCATACATGATTGTTCATGGTGGAATCTAGTTCATTATTGCCAACTTCTTTCCATAATGCTGCATCTAAAGAAGTCATAGCTTCTGTGAAGATCTAAGGATCATTCTCTACAAGAAAGATATAGAAATCATCATTAAAATTAGTGGCTTTTCTATCCTTGTGCTTCTTCTTGGTTTAACATTTAAACTTTTAGTAGTATAATTATTGACTCAGTATACGATAGTTATTTTTCAATGTGATGTCTTCTTAGGAAAAACATATTCAAAGAACTCAGAATTCTTAGACTTAGTGATAGTATTTATTTCAAATAATATGCTTTTATTTTGTAATACCAAGAATCTGTAAGCAGTACTATTGTGTGCATACCCTTTAAACATATAGTTCATGGTTTTCAGTTTTAATCACATTCTTTTGGGATCTTGTTTTATAACTTTAGTAAGTCACTCCCATACTCTGAGACACAATAAGTTAGGCATATAGCCTCTCTATAATTCATAAGTGTCTTACCGATTTTCTTATAAGGTATTCTGTTTTTAACATAGCAAGCAAACAATATCGCTTGCCCCCATAAGTTCAATGGTGCCCCAAAATTTACTATCATGGCATTTATCATGTTCTTTAAAGTTCTATTTTTTCTATTAGCTACACAATTAGATTTAGGTTAATAGAGAGGTGTCACTTCATAAATGATACCATGATTCTCCCAATAAGCATTTAATATGCTTTAATCATATTCATCTTCTTTATTGGTTCTTAATCTTTTAATTTTCTTATTAAATTGATTTCAAATTCACTTTTATAAATTAAGAACTTTTCAACTACTTCATCTTTATGTCTCAATAGATAGATTTTTTTATACCTTGAGAAATCATTAATAAAGGTTATATAATGCCTCTTTTGGTCATAGTATGTTTCAAATCACCGAGGTTGCTATGAATTAGATTGAGAAACTTAGTTTTCTTATGTTGAACTTATTTTACTTTTCTTCTTTGTGGATTTGTCCTCTGCACCCACTTCACATTTATCATTAGACAAGCTCAAATTAGATAGTAAACGAAGTTCTCTCATTTTCTTAATTTAAGAAAAATTTACATAACCAAGTGTCTTCTACGCCAAAGATTAATATAGTCAACAATATAAGTAGAAGAAGAACCTTTTTCATTCATTATGACATTGAATACATTTAGTTTGAAGAGCTCTTTAGAGCAATACCCTTCCCAATAAACATCTTATTTTTTATCATTGTAATTTTATCACCCTGAAAGGATGCTTTGATCCCAACTTTGCCTAGCATATAAACAGATACTAGATTGTATCTAATCTTAGAAACAAAGAGTGCATTACTGAGTGAGAGGTTTTTTCTATATGTAAGCTTAAGAAGGGTTTTACCCTTGCCTAGGACTAGTGTAGACTGAGAATCGCTAAGGTAAATGACTTCTTATCCTTCCCTCACTGGAGTATAGTCAAAGAATGTTTTTATTATTACATATATGTCTTGTAGCACTAGAATCAATTACCTAATCTTTGCTTCCATCCACCATGTTCACCTCAGAGACAATTAAAATGGCAATGATGTCATCTTCTTAGCATAATATTGGCTTTATGAGGTTTTTGTTGTCCTTTCATTGAGCTTTGTGCTTGCATTGATTAGCATAATGCCTAATTTTTCCATAAATAAAACAATTACCTTTCTTCTTAGCAATGTGTTTTTAGGAGTTATTAAGGCGTCTATTATTAGGATTGTTCTATTTTAAGATTGTTCTATTTTTTTATTAGATTGAGGAGTTTTCTCTATTGATTTGCATTAGAATGAAATTTCTTTACTTTATCAAATACATTTCTAATTTTATTCTTCTCCTCAATCCTAATATGTATAATAGCATCTCAAAAACTCACTTTCTTTTCCTTATGCTTTAAGGTTTTAATATAATCTTTTCATGATTTTAGTAGTTTTCCAATCAAACAACGATTACAAATCATTAAGAAATATTCCCTCCCTTTTAATATTATTAACTAATATGTGGTATTCATAGATTTTCTCAGACACAGATTTATCATCCAGACACAGATTTATCATCCATCATTCGATAATATAAAAAATTACTAATATAATATTGTTGAGTCTTAGTATCTTCTACCACATATTCTTTTTTTTTAAGCAGAGCCAATATCTCATATGCATTTTTATATGGATAATAAAATCATAAAGGGAAGTAGTAAAAATATTAAGTATTGTATACCTGCAGACCTTATTACAAGCATTCTAAGTATATAATTTCTTGTCATAATCTTCAGTGCCCTTTTCTAGTGGTGATGACTGTAGGTAGTCAACAAGGTCATGAACATCAGCAAGGTCATGAACATCCAGTACACGGAAGACCTTTTCTTGCCAGTGTTTGAAATTTTAACCATTTAACAATTTAATCTTGGAGGCACACAACAAGCGTTTTCCATTGTTAAAAGTGAAAGCAGGAAGACCAAAAACAAAGAGATCAGGAAGTCTAGGGGCTGCAGGTGCAGCAGGCGTAGTAGCTAATGAAGATGGAAGATCACTTATATTTATTTTTAAGACTGTTGAAAATTTGATATAGAAACAACAAAAGTTTGGAAGTAAACTAGATAGCAACTAAGAATCAGTAAAGACATGCTACAACACTGTCTTTAAGACTAAATTTTGTGCCTCAAGAGATAATATCTTGATTCGAATTCTCAGGAATAGAAATACAGCAAACTTTTTAGCAGCATTGCTACAATAATATTAAAGGAAATATAAAAGGGATTACATTTTGAAAATTTATCCAAAAAGTCACAAGTACTCGAAACCATTATCGTTCTTTCCAAGTGCATGTCGCATTCTGATGTTCATTTTACACTTAAAATTTGTAAAAAAGGGAAAGGCAGATCATAAAGTGACAATTGAACCACATGATGGCTATGTTCATTTTTCTTCAGATTCAAAGTCTTTTGCTGTATGTTCATTTTTCCCGCATTTGACAAGATAGCTGCGACCACAAGTTTAGAAAAAGAGAAGCCAAAACAAAGACTAGGTGACATGCAAAAAGATCCAATTACAAGGACCTGAGAAGAAGGACTAACAACCATACACATTATCAATGATTAAAAATTTTCAGTTAAAAACTGCTCTTTCCAACTCCAATGCATAATTTTCTTGAATATACGGTGATTTTTAAATAATTTTATTTAATTAGATACGTAAATTTAGATCTTAAAAAAATAAGAATTAAAAGAATGATTTAGATTTTACTTTTATTCGCTGCACGATCATTTTTTTTTAAATTTTATTAAAGGAATGAAGCACTGTTAATGATTGGGTTAGGCTCCAATCTTTGGATTTTGATTATATTTTTTTCCCAGTCAAGTTTATTGGAATTCATGTAAATTAATTATCTTTGCGTGGTTAAGCCAATTTTGTTATTCAGGCGCTGTTTTTTTACCTAATAATTTAATTAACTTAATTTTAATTATTTAAGTCATCAAATTTATTTTTTTTCAATTTAATGAAATTTTTCAGTCATTAAGTCATTAAGTTATTGAGTTAATTTTTTAGCTTTTTGCTTAATCTAAAACATTTAAATGATATCATTAAGAGATATTCTTTAAAATATCCCTATCTAATTAATTAATTTTCATCCTTATCAAAATAAAATTTAATAATTAATATTATTACTCACATTTATAATTTGTGACAATATAGTGGTAGATTATTATTATTTTTATTTTTTTATTTTATTTAAATTAATATTATTTATCTTCACAATTTTTTGTGAGTATTTTTCATATAAAAAAATTATATATTAAAATAAAATTAAATAATATATATTAATTTAAAATATAAAGAATTGTATTTAATTAAACATAATTTATATTATAAAAATGAGGACGACATCTTTCTTCTTATTCTACTTTCTTTTTTCCTCTCTCTTAATTGAAACCATATTTGACTTGACTTGACTTGACTTGATTTGTCATTTTCAAAATATAAATGTTGGTCACTATCAACTTGTTCACAAGAAAAAGCTAAGAAATTATAAACATTGGCCATTATCAATTTGTTCACAAGAAACAGCTAAGCCAAGTTGATATGATTAATATTCCCCACTTGATAAAGTGGGTGGTGGGTGGATTTTAAGCAAAGCTGATACGATTAATGCTGGCCACTTAATCAAGATTAATGTTGTCTAAGAAGTGATAAAAATTTAATACGACTCACCATTAGATGATAAAATGAATTAATAAATTGCTTCATTAGTAATGAAATTTATTGGTCAAATGTTTAGTTAAATAAAAATAATGGATAAGACGCACCACCTTAGTACTAGTAGAAACCTATCGTGTGCCTAGATAAAAAAAATTTCACAGTATGATTCACTTGACCTGCAAAAATAACAAAAATTTATGCTGAGATTGTTTACTGGACTGGTATAAATTTTCCTCCCACTTAAGATAATAGTTGTAAAGTACAATATTATCTATGATAACCACTACGTATCCAAATTTGAAAATTCGACTAAACTATACCGCAAACGTTTTAGCAGCATTGTGTAATGCTATTAAAGGAAACCTAAAGGGGTTAAACGTTTGAAATTTTGTCCAAAAAGCCGCAAGTATTCGAAACCATTATCGCTCTTTCCATGTGCATGTTCTGACGTTCATTTACACGTAAAATTTGGAAAAAAAAACAAAAGAAAGGGAAAGGCAGATCATAAAGTGACAAATGAACTACATGATGGCTATCTTTTTTCTTCAGATTCAAGGTCTTTTTCTGTATCCTCTTGTAATTGTCCAAATTTCGAAGGCATGACGCGCATTTAACAATATAACCAAGACCATAAGTTTACACAAAGAGAAGCCAAAACAATGGCTGTTTAGTACTTAGATGGTGTAGTTTAAAAGTAGCGGTTGTTCTAAATAAAAGCACTATAGTTATGAAATAAAAATCTTAGTATAAAGAAAACATGATTTGTAGGTAATAATTTTAATAAAATTAGTAAAAACATAGTAGATTTCTTTTCATACAAGTCTAAAATTAAATTAATTTAGTTTCTAAATCACATCAACTGATTTTTATGAAATATTTTAATACTATAACTTTTAAACTACAGTTACCCAATGTCAATCCTAAACAAGGTGCTAGATTGGGTTACATGTAGAAAGATTAAATTACAAGGACCTAAGAATTAGGAGCACCAATTATACAAATTATATTAGTTGAAAATTACAATTTCCATCTCCCAATGCATAATTTTATTAGAATATACGGTGGAGTGATTTTGGAATAATTTTATTTAATTAGTATGTAAATTTAAATTTTACGAAAGATAGGATTGCAAAAAATAATTTAGATTTTATCTTCTTCTTTTTTTCCCTGGGGATGGAGCTATTAAATTCATTAAGATTCAATTTTTTTCTTCTTAAAAATATCCATAACCTAAATTGCTAGATATATATATATATATAGGTATCAGTTGAAAAGACCCGTTTAGGACAGGGATCCGCTTAGGGCTGTAAAACCGTACCTGTAGCCATACATATAGGTATTAGTTGAAAAGACTTAGGGTTACATGGATTCTCTACTCTGTAGAGCATCCTCTTTCTTTATCTCTTCCTCTAGGAGGACTAGTGTTTCAAAGAATATTGTGAATTCTGAGGAATTCATAATTGAGGACTTTAATAAAGCCATAAATTGTTGGGAATTACCCAAAGTAGCTAAAGATATGATCTATAGAACAAAGAAACTAGATTTCCTAAAGTCAGATTACATTATAAAGACCGAAGAAAGAGATATCACTCTTTCAAAGCCTTTTGAGACAATTCAATTGTTCTCAGAAAGCTCTTTAAAGATCTTAAAGGATAAGAAATTCAAATATGTTCACATAGGTTTAATCCAAGTAGGAATTAAGCCCTTGACCAAAGAAAGTTTAGATACCTCTATATTAGCCGTTCTGAGAGATGGCAGGTTCATCTCCTTCGATGATTCACTGCTTAGCAGTATTGAATCAAGCCTTTGTAAAGGCTCAATATCGTTTGATTGTTATCCAAATATAACAGTCTCGATTAAAGACAAAAACATTCTTAGGAGCATGATCCTTCAGATCAAAACCCATAATTATCATATGATCGAAGGGTCAATCCCTGTTGCATTGATTTATAAAATGTCATATAAAGCAATGCATTCTGCGTTTAACACGCAACATAGATTTCAGTTTAAAAGAAATGAAACAGTTCTTTTCTAGACTGACTTATCCAAAGCCAATATTGTTGTATCAAGACCCATCCAATGGAAATATGTCCATCTTCTTGAGGAATGGATCCTTGATGGAGCCACTAAACCAGTGATTCCAAAACAACTTGAGCCCAATACAGAGTTACAAAATGTGGCTTAATATTCTGATGGTAAAGTCAAACTATCCTTTAGAAGGTCTACTTCATCTAGATTCTCAGACGTAGGTTCTGTATCCAGTATTCCTTCTATAGATAGAACATTTACTAGAGTACCTTCTATAGTAAATGTCCCTTACAAAGACAAACATAGGTTTTCCACCTCGGATATTCCTAGTAGTTCTATACGTTCTGTTGATTACACTACTAGTATACCTCACCCAGTATATACTAGTCTTAGAAAAGCATTTGAATTAGATAAAACATTATTGCATAATGATTTTTATTCTGATTCAAATAAAGAGAAAAGACTTTGGTTTTTTAAGCATTACTTAAACCAAAGGAAACAAATTCAAGAATCCTATTATGAATTTGTTAATGAGCAAAAAGCCCATATTTTTTTTTTATTGGTTTGAAATATATGCTTCAAACAACAATATTTCTTACCCTTTAAAAAATTCAAATCCTATTTATAGAAAGACAATTTCTGAATGGAAACTTTCAGATAGCCAAACTAAGGTAGAATCTGAACACCCTTCATTGAGAAATATCACCATTGAACATGGTGAACCTCTAAGAGAGATAAAGGCATCACCTTACAAAATCTACAGAAGCAATGATGTAGATAAAAATTTATATAGTGTTATCCAATAGAATAATTTCTGTAACACTAATCTAAATACAATAGGAAAATAGTTGACTAGGATAGAAAGTCAAATCCAAAAGTCAACCATAACTGTTTCCCTTACTATTCTTTCAAAGCCAATTACAAAATCTGATCTTGAAAAATGACTTAAAGAGCCTATTTTCAAACCTTTCCAGGTTTCGAAGACAAGTCAAAAACTTGTTCAAGATTCGAAATCAGATTTTGCTAAAGTCATTAGAGAATAATTAGATAGGATAGAAGCCTCTTCATCCTCATCTAAGAAAGTAGAGATAGCCCCTGATACTCCCCAATCCAGTAAGATAGGAGTATTAGATCAGGATCAGTCTTGTATAGCCTCTTCTGATGTAGAAGCATTTCAGGAAGAACTTTAACCTGAGCCTAAAGTCAATAAAGTCCATTGGGAATTAGCACTTCCTGCTACTTCTCGTATTCCACCAGATCTAGCAATAGATAATAGACCTAGTGCAATAAACCAATCTTGGTTTAATGCATCCTCAGTCTATGAGTGAAACCTAGATGGAATGTCTGAGTATAACATACTTGGACTACTCCAACAAATGACCATGGCAGCAAATGCCTATAAAACCCAATCAGGGACGGCTGATAGAGCTATTGAAGAAATCCTGATTGCTGGTTTTACTGGTCAACTTAAAGGATGGTGGGATCATCTTCTCACTAGTCAACAACATCTTGAAATCTTAAATGCTATTAAAATTGATCAAGAAGGATTGCCTATTCTTGATGAGTTTAATAACCCGATTCAAGATGCGGTTACAACCTTAATAATGGTGATATCCCTTCACTTCATAGGTGACCCTTCTCACCTTAGGGATAAAAATGCCGAGTTACTACACAACCTTAGGTGTAGAAAACTTAGTGACTTTCAAAGCTATAAAACCACATTCTTTACCAGACTCTTTCTAAGAGATGATGCAAATCATGTTACTTGAAAAGAAAAATTCCTTGCAGGGTTACCTACTCTTCTAGGAGAAAAGGTAAGGAATTCCATTAAAACCCTTTATGACAACCAAATTTCTTATGACAATCTCACCTATGGTGAATTAGTTAGTTATGTCAATAAGGAAGGATTAAAGATATGTCAAGATTTGAAATTACAGAAACGACTTAAGTGGGAACTTAAAAAATCTAAACAAGAGTTAGGTAGTTTCTGTAAACAATTCAATTATGACCCTTTCAAAACCTCTAGTTCCAAAGACTGTGATGGTAAGTGCTCAAAATCTTATAAAAAACATCACAAATCAAAGAGATATAGGAAACTCCTTCCAGAACTTAGAGAATCTTTTTATAAAAAGCCTCGAGACCTTATAAAAAGCACTCCTCTAAAAGAAAGGAAAGTAAAGCTAGACCTATTACAAAGAACTCATTCAACTATAAAGAAGCCACTTGTTTCAAGTATGGAAAAAAAGGACATACTGCAAAATTTGCAAGATGGCCAAAAGACTCCATGAGTTAGGACTCAACGAAAAAATATTTTCCCAAATAGCTCCTTTACTAGTTAAATCCTCCGATTCAGAATCTTCCATTTCAGAAGATAGTGAGTCTCTACAAGTTGATGAGTTGGTTGACTCTGATACTTCAGAATCTTTTGATACTGATTCTGACACAGAATCGTATCTACAGAAAGTCAATGTACTGACTAAAGAACAAGAAACTTTTCTTGAATTAGTCAAGTACATTTCTGACCCATCTTTGCAAAAAGAGTATTTAGATAAACTTTTAAAGACTTTTGAGCAAAGAGACAAACCCGAGACCTCCAAAGCACCTGTTATCCAAAAGCACACTTATGATCTCACTGATATTTTAAATAAGAAAAAAACTAAAAAGCCTTCTCCTACTATCCAGGATCTTCAAAAAGAAATTAAAGAAATAAAATCTGAAATTTCTGATTTAAAGCAAAAACAAAAAACTGATTCTAAGACTATCCAAATATTGTTACAAAAATAATTGGAATAAGATTCGGATAATCAATCAGACTCAGAAGGTGGTGAGGATAAGGAACAAAAACTTGAAAACATTGAGTCTCTGCCTCCTGATTTTTTATTTACTTTAAAACAAATCACCACTAGAAAATATCTTATTAAAGTTACATTAGATTTTTCCAAAGAACTTCAAATCGACACAATTGCATTATTTGACACTGGTGCTGATTTGAATTGCATTAAAGAAATAATTGTTCTAAAAAAGTTTCATGAGAAAACTAAAGAAAGACTTTCTGCTGCCAATAATTCAAAATTGAGAATTAACTCCAAAGTTGACGCCTCCATTTTGAACAATGATTTTGAATTCAAAACCTCCTTTATTTTGACAAATGATATTCATCATGCTGTCATTTTAAGAACCCCATTCATAAATTTAATTACCTCATATACTGTTAATTATGACAGTATATCTTTTAAAGCTCAAAAGACAAAACTTGTTTTCCCTTTTATTGAAAAATCGAGAACAAGGAATTTGAATATAATTAAAGCCACTTCTGTTTATCAAAACCAAATTAATGTTTTATTAAAAACAAAACAAAATGATTTGATTTGTCTACAGAAGGACTTAAGTTTACAAAGAATTGAAAAACAATTACAAAATGATTTTGTAAAGAAAAAGATTTCTGATTTCAAAAGTCAAATTGAAAATGAGATCTGTGCTGATCTCCCATTTGCTTTCTGGGATAGGAAACAACACATGGTAGACTTGCCCTATGAGCCCAATTTCGATGAAAGACAAATTTCTACCAAGGCTAGGCCCATTCAGATGAATATGGACTTAGAACAACACTGTAGGAATGAGATTAAAGACTTAGAATCTAAAGGGCTAATTGTGAAATCAAGGTCTCCATTGTCTTGTGCCACTTTCTATGTCAATAAGAATAGTGAGATAGAAAGAGGAAGACCTCGACTAGTGATCAATTACAAGCCTTTAAATAAAACTCTAAAATGGATTAGGTACCCTATACCTAACAAGAAAGATTTGCTTCAAAAATTACATTCTGCTTTCATATTTTTAAAATTTGATATGAAATCAAGATTTTGGCAAATTCAAATCCATCTGAAAGACTGATATAAAACTACTTTTACTGTTCCATTTGGACAGTACGAGTGGACCGTTATGCCATTTGGATTAAAGAACGCGCCATCTGAGTTTCAAAGGATTATGAATGACATTTATAACCCTTACTCAGATTTTTGTATAGTTTATATAGATGATGTGTTGATCTTTTCAAAATCAATCGATCAACATTTCAAACATTTAAAGACTTTTTATTATGCCACTAGGAAAGCTGGATTAGCCATTTCTAGTTCAAAGATTTCTTTGTTTCAAGCAAAGATTAGGTTCTTAGGACATTATATTTCCAAAGGAACAATTACCCCTATTGAGAGATCACTTGCATTTGCTGACAAATTTCCAAATCGAATACTTGATAAGACGCAATTGCAAAGATTTCTTGGTAGCCTAAATTATGTTCTAGATTTTTGTCCAAACATCAATAGGATTTCTAAACCCCTGAACGATAGGTTAAAGAAAAATCTTGTTGAATGAACTGATGAACATACTAGAGCCATCAGACTAATTAAACAGTCTGTTAAAAGCATACCATGTTTGCATTTAGCAAATCCTGCATTACCTAAGGTAATAGAGACTGATGCCTCTGACCTAGGATATGGTGGTATATTAAAGCAAGTAGACAATGGTAAAGAACAAATAGTACAATATGTCTCGGCACATTGGAATGAGTGTCAAAAGAACTACTCTACTATCAAAAAGGAAATTTTATCCATTGTTTTATGCATTATAAAGTTTCAAAGTGATTTGTTAAATCAAAAATTTTTACTTAGAATTGATTGCAAAGCTGCAAAACACGTTTTGGAAAAAGATGTTCAAAATATTGCATCCAAACAAATTTTTGCACGATGGCAAGCCATTTTAAGTGTTTTTTATTTTAAAATTGAGTTTATAAGAGGTGACAGAAATTCTGTTCCAGATTTTCTAACGAGAGAATTTCTTCAAAACAAATAAATGGCACCCAAAAAGAAAGATAAAGGCAAATGAGTCATGAAAGACCCTCAGCCTCAAACTCTTAAAGCCCAATCTCCACCTAAAGAAAAATTACTGTCTTCAACAATCTTTACAAAGTCTTGGATCGACATGGTCTAGGAAGAAGAATCCAAAACCTTGGCCTCACAAGAACAGGTAAAAGAATCTGTTGAATCTATTTCAAAATCTCCTGAACTAATGATGGCATTACAAAGCATTCAAATATAAAACCTCTTTCTCAATTTTTGGAGAAAGAAAAAATTATTTCAAAAGAAATTGTAAAGCCATCCTCTTCCAAAGAAATTGTTTTTGCTGAAAGCTCTTCTTCTTCAATGGTGCTTTTACAATTAAAGAAAAAATCAGATTGGATTAATAAAGCCTATCGACAAAACATTTTAGTTATCGAAGATGGGTTTTATCACTCTGATCCATTTCAAAGTATTTCAAAGATTTTCCCTAAGGGTTGATTTTTCAAACCATGGGATTTAACAAAACCCCAACCCTATTATCAAAGCATTCTTGAATCCACCAATTCGATGAAATTCAAACATTTTTACCTCTCTAAAGGCCATAAAGAACCGACCTATTCCACAGCTACTATTTTAAATGTCTTGAGCCCAAAACAATGGGGTGATCAACTCCATAAGTCCAAATACTTTCCCTTAAATTTTTAAAGCCATTTAGACCATTGCCAGTCCTTTTCATATTGGGACTACCAACAGGCTTGGTTTAATACATTTTTCATACAAAATCCTAAAAAATCTCATTCATGGCTATTTTTCTTTAATTCAAAAATAACTATGCAAACCCTTCCAAACTGGTTTCACCAATGGTGGAATTATTTCGGGCCAAACCCAGAAATATTAACCCCCAATGCTGTAAACTGCTTGAACCTTTTCAAAACCCATTATAAGCCCACAGAATCAAAAAAGAGATTTCCTCTTTTCCTCTGCTTCTGTATAAATTTCTTCCTCCCTTGAGTCTAGATGTGGAGTCTTCAATTCCACAATCAAGAAACCCAATTGTTTTTACAAAGAACCTTTAAAGTAAAATGGTGGTCAAAGTTTGACGAAAAGTCAAATTTAACCGAGGCCATCGTCCAAAAATGGCTTTCCTCTAAGGGACATCTCACTCCAACTTTAGAGGAAACTAAAGCCCAGTCCATATTCCTCACCCAAAAGTCTAAGGTCCAATCCCTATTGGCCTCAGCCAAATCAGAAGAGGAATATTTCAAAGTCATGGAACAGCTCTTAGCTTCCAGATCCAAGCCTTCTGCACATGACTCCTCGAATACCGAAGATGAAGAGCCGTTTATATCCTTGGGAGGTGACAATGACGATGATTGTTTTGGCATCTTCCCACTTGTAAAGTATTGTAAATAATTGTGTTTGTAATTATTATGGTTTTGTAAAAAAAAAAAAGTAAAGCATTTTACTTTTCCTGTTCTTTTCCTCTGTAATTATTTTATTTCAAATGTAATTATTTTCTTTTATATTATGGATACTTCCCTCTTCACTCACTATTCCTTTCACAAGGAAAAAAGCTGTGGGGACAAGATTACATTTTCTTTTGGGACCTACAAAGACTTTTGAAGACCTAAAACAAAGATGCTGTCTCCACCAACGGGATTCCCAGGGTTCTCATCACCAAAGGTGGACCTACCCACATGAAGACTTAATTATTTCATTTGTAAAGCAACGGGTCTTTGGCTATATAGTTACCATTAGCCTTCAATTGAAGGGATTTGAATTTTTCTTCTCTCTCTCAATTCTCTCTAATTCTTCTCTCTAAGATTTCAAATTGGTAATCAGAGTTAAATGTCAAAGAAATCTTCTTGACTCTAGACATTTTTCAGAAATCTTCTTCTTCTTCTTCTTTTCAAAGACTTAAAGCCTCTGTAAATTTAAATGTAAGCATTTAGATTTAATTTTATTTAAAGCATTTAAAGCATATTCTCTTATCTGTAATTTAATTTTTAAAAGCATAGATTAAGGGTGTATGTTTTAAATTTTAAAGCTTTTTAAAGTTTATGCATGTTTGTAGACTGATTTGTATCAGCTCTACCATAAAAATTGTTACTTAGCCTCTGAAGCAAAGAGACCAGATCTCTGTCTTCAGTTGTATCTTCTTTTCTCCCCCCACACTCAGAGCATCCTTTTTGGGATCCAGACTGGGTACTGTATTTGATTAGCAACCAACCTTAATCCATGTTTATTTTCTACAAACCCTCTATTACTAGGCTTGATTAAAATAAAACTAGTTTAAAGAATTTAACTAAAGTTTTAAAGTCTTCAATTTTATTGGTATATCGGCTCGAAACCAAGACGTGCGGGCTGATAATTTTTCGGTTGACATAAATCTGAACTTGGGCCCTAAGGCAGGACTTGACTCATGCATGGACCAGGTGTAAACAACGCCACGTTCCAGTAAGCTTCTATAAAGAAGCTGACATTTCATCAGTAGTAATCACTTAAAGCCAACGGTATGTCCAAAGCAATCAACTGACTTAATTAAAGATAATTAATTTGATATTCCAAAGCAATTCACACACCTTCCCACGATCACTGTTAATATATATATATATATATATTCTCTATACAATCATTTTCTTTGATTTTTTTCCCTATATCATCTCTTAGTTTTACTTTGCCATCAACACCTATTGATAGAATGAAGCTCTGTTAATAATTGGATTAGGCTTCAAACTTTTGGATTTGGTTGATATATTTTTCCTAGTCAAGTTTATTGGAATTTTGAGATCGCAATTGGGCCAGGCCTAAGCTTGAGCTTATTACTAAAATTAACGGTCCGACTTGAAAAAAAGTTTGACTATTTATATTTCGAGTTGGGTTGAGCCTGACTCAATTCGAATCATGGTCGGGTTAAATTTTTTAAAAGTCTGCATAATACTTTCTCTCTCACCTTAAATATTTTGATTTGTTTTGCCTGATTTTGCTTTGCTTTCTCCAATTTTACTTTATTTGTCAATGATATAAAACAAAATTGCTTTGTTCTAAAACCATTATATCTCCATATTTTTTCATTAAAAAAAACTAATTTTTATACAAATAAAAGCACACAATTCCACAATTTAATTCTACAACTCAACATAAAAAAAAATTTAATAATTTTTCTCCTTTGCACTACACCCAAGATGACTCTTTTATATATGCATACATGTATATATATAAATTAATAATTTTTCATTTTTTTTCTTAGTTTAGGATCGGGTCAACTCGAGTCGGCTAAGGCCCTACCCTGACCCAAATTTTGATCGATCCTTAATTTTTTAGCTTGAACCTAACCCAAAACTCGAACATTCAGGCCAAAATCCAAAAAGTTCAAGTTGGGTCAAATTACCATCCTTATTGGAATTCATGTATATTTACATTTCTTTGGATTTCAATGTCATGCATTGTATTTGGATGTTTTGTATATTAAATATTTTAAGGTCTTTTTTCATGTGGCTACAATTTTTTAGTCACCAAATTTTAATTTATATGACTACAATATGTTGTTGTGGATGCTTTGTTTGTTTTTTTTTTTTTTTTTGGTTTTAAATCATGATTGAGAGTAATCACTTTAATTTTTTGGATACAATATAGATAGTTGTCAATTAATAAAATATATGGTGGTGAAAAATAATGTGAGACTAAATTACATATATTTTATAATGATTGGATTTGTCACAAAATGTTAATTTTTATAACTAAATATAGTTGTAACAAATGCTTACTTTTTATGATAGGAAATAATGGTCATCTAAAATTTTTTGATACAATATAACTGCTCATGAAATAACAAAATAAATTGTCCTTAAAACAAATTTAAGACTAAATTAATATCTAATTGTATCTACAACATTTATCACAAATGACAACTACTTAAGATGATTATGTAATGTCATGATATACAAACTTTAACGAAAAAAAATAGCATTGCTAATTGCATCTTCAAACCTCTAAAATGACAATTTTAATAATTATTTCGACTATATTTACATACTCTTGGGACAAATATTGTAGTCACAATAAATCATTTATCGTGACAAATATCAAGTGTCATTGATTGCTTTTGTGGTATCTCTAATTTCACCATTTTGAATACCATTTGTGACGATTTTAATTTAATTTTAAGACAATGATTTTTTTCACAAAACCATATATTTAACATGACAAAAATAATTTTAGTCACTAGAACCTTATAAGACGATCTTTCCACGACCAAGGTGTGACAATTTGTTGTTCTTCATAGAAAATATAGGGTGACTATCTTGTTATCTTTTGTGACTAAAATTTTTCTAGTAAAATATTTTTTCTTATAATGATAAGATTGGAACTGGCCTCCATATTTATAGGTTCAAATAATAATTCATTCCAAACGACATTGATCTTTTTACTACATAATTCTTTATACCACATCGCTAATTAAATCAATATCTCAACTATCCAATCAATTTAATTACATTTTATTCCTTAATACTTACTGATTTTCTCTAATGATTATTTTCAACATATTAAATATATTGACATGTCTAATTAGAGAATTCTATGATCAAGTGCTAAAAATCCGTCAAGAAATGTATTGTAGAAATTCTATATTGCTAATCTATAACTTTAATACTCATGATTGCTCTCCCAATATACCGAGTAATCTTAACTACAAGTATATGTTGTGCCCATTAGTAACTCAAATGAAATAACAATTACAGTCATGAAATTATAATTAAATCAAGATTAAGATTACAGTAAAATCAATGCCTATGAGATTTAATAAATCTAAAGTTGTAATAAAGTTAATTAGATCTCATATATGATTCTGTTCAATGTAGTTATACTATATTAATAAATTTATACATGATTAAGATAAATCATTCAATGAATTTGTTAAAATCTATACTTAAATAAAATGTCCAACTTTATTTATTAACTACAAACTTAATTTATTTAATCATAAGATAACTTATATTTATGTCTTCTATAAATCACATGGTGATCACATAAATACATATAACATGATTAAATAGACTTTACTTAAAATATTAATGTAATTAAGAAGCTTGAATATAATACCTCAATATTTTATTAATAAAAAAAATATTTATTACAATTACATAAACACATATACTTTTAAATAGCATATTATCATTATTTTCTTTCAAATTAATCACTTTTCTAATATTTGTTTTATATTAGGAGCTACTGTTATATTTGTTATTTATTGTAAGACTTTTGATTTCTTGAAGAATTGTTTGTCTGTAACTAAATAGTTTTTGATCAAAGCTTTGATTAAAGTATGAACTTTGAAAATTTATAAGTCTTTGGAGAATCTGAATGTTGCGACGTAAAAGAGAAAGGTTTTTGGTTGAATGTAAGTAGTTGATTTGATATGTTCTGCTTTGGCGGAGTAACTGGGAGAAATAAGTGACTTGCGCTAGTAAAAATCTTAAATATGATAAATAGGTGGCAATATCAGTTTTTCGAAAAAAAACTGTTATTCTCAATTTGAATAACTTCGAGTTTTGAAGCATTGGATAGAGATATTGGAATGGATCCGCTGAAGAAGTTTTGGCTGATTTGGAAGACTCTGAGCTTAGGAAAAGTAAAAGCTAAACTTGGTGGGAGGCTTCCATGAATTTGATTTTCAGAGACTGAAAATATGACAAGGAAAGGTCATAAATGGAAGGAGGGATTGTATCGAAGAGGCTGTTTACATCAATTCCATGACTTTTCAACTCTTTCAGTTGACCCAATGAATCTGGAATATTTCCTCCAAAAGAAACATCAGCTAGCAACACATCAATGGATAAGACGCACCACCTTAGCACTAGCAGAAACCTATCGTGTGGATAAGTCAAGAGGATTTCAGAGTATAATTCACCCCATCTGCAAAAGTAATAAAAATTTATACTGAGATTGTTTACCGGACTCATATAAATTTTTCTCCAACTTAAGATAATAGTTGTAAAGTGTAATATTATCTATCAATTGCTGGAAATTTGATACGAAAACAACAGAAGTTTGGAAGAAAACAGGACAGAAATAGAAAAACAGTCAAGGCATGTGATAGCACTGTCCTTAAGATCAAATTTTACTCTCAAGATACAATATCCCAGTGTAAGAGTGTGTAACAAAATTGGTTTGATCTCCATGATAAAATGACTCTACTGTTGTCAGGTTGCACTCAAAACAGCAGTTTAGAATAGTTAAACGTCCAATAATGAAGGCGAAAGCAAGAAGAATAGAGAGCAAGCTTTTCCGGATAAAGCAATGTGATATAATCATCCCTTTAAATAGATACATGCCCCAGTTCTTTTTTCTCTCAAAATCTGAATTACAATTAAAGAAGGATTAAAAATAAATCCCAATTCAATTGGGAATCGAATTCTTAATATAATTTGAATTAAAACAAAGGGTAAAAATGTAAAAAATGACCAAGCCACGCACATATATGATATCCCTGCAAGGGTATCCCCGCGCGCCTAGTTGAAAGAGTTCCACAACGTGCCCAGTTAATACCTGCTTCACTCTCAGGCTTGGTCTCATGCGCAGGGTCCTCCTTTGACTGTGGTAATCACCACTGTATTTTTGGTTTTAATATATAAACTAATTTATGCTCTCATAAATAAGCAATATGGGATATTAGTATTTTGAGATATCAACTCATATCTCTAACATCAATATCCACTGCATATCCAAACTTGAAAATTTGACAACACAATACAACAAAATTTATAGCAGCATTACGCACTCTCAGGTAAAGAAATAAAGCAAAATTTTTAGCAGAATTGTTGTATTACTATTTAAGGAAACATAAAAGGGGTTACATTTTGAATTGTTTTTCCAAAAAGTCACAAGTACTCGAAACTGGTATCGTTCTTTCCAAGCGCATGTCACAGTCTCATGTCCATTTTACACGTGAAATTTGAAAAAATGGAAAAGGCAGATTATAAAGTGACAATTGAACCATACGATAAGCTATCCCTGTATGTTCATCTTTCACGCATTTGACAAGATAGCTTGGACCATAAGTTTAGACAAAGAGAAGCCAAAACAAAGACTGGGTGGCATGCAAAAAGGTCCAACTACGAGGACCTAAGAATAAGAACCACCAAATATACACGTTATCAATTATTAAAAACTTTCAGTTAAAAACGCTCTTTCCAACTCCAATCATAATTTTGTTGAATATACATTACAATGATTTTTAAATAAATTTATTAACTAATTACGAAAGTTTAAATCTTAAAAAAGATAGGAGTTAAAAGAATAATTTAGATTTTTTTAAAAAAAAATGGAGCGATTGAAACTCATTAAATTACTTATGAAATTTATTTTAAAAAAATTATTCCTAAAAATATCCATAACCTAAATTGCTAGACCCAAAAAAAAAAAAAATCCCTGAATCTATTCACCGTACGATCATTTTCTTTGATTTGTTTTTTCTAACTTGTCTCCTGGTTTCTCTTTCTCATCAACACTTGTTAATGGAATGAAGCGCTGTTAATACTGGATTAGGCTTCAATCTTTTGGATTTTGCTGATATATTTATCCTAGTCAAGTTTATTGGAATTCATGTAAATTAGTTATCTTTTGTGGTTAAGCCATATAATTAAGCAAAACAGCACAATATGAGAATCGAAAATTTAAGTCAATTTTGTCATTTAGGTGCTGTTATTTTTTTTACTTTATGATTTAATTAACTTTATTTCAATTATATAAGTTATTAAGTCCAATTATTTTTTCAACTTGATGAAAATTTTCAATAATTAAGTCAATAAGTTATGAGTTATGATATAGCCACAAATTATTGTATAAATTTATTTTGTACAAAATGATTTGACATTAACTCATTGGTTGAATAAACATAAAAAATAATGAAAATAAATCATGTAAACTAAGAGATATTTAATGTAACTAATTTAATCTACCACATGAGTTTGTACAAAAAAAATAATAATTGTACAAAAGGTTGTGACTATATTATTACTCTTAAGTTATTAAGCCAATTTTTTAGCTTTTTTCTTAATCTAAAACATTTAAATGATATCATTAAGAGATATTCTTTAAAATATACCTATCTCATTAATTAATTTTTGTCCTTAACAAAATAAAATTTTATAATTAGTATTATTACCCATATTTATAACCTGCGATAATATAGTATTAGATATTATTTTTTATCTTTTTATTTTCTTCGAATTAACATTATTTATCTTCACAACTTTTTACGAAATTTTTCATAAAAAAATATAAACTAAAATAAAATTAATTAGTATATACTAATTTAAAATATAAAAGATTGTATTTAATTAAACATAATTTATATTATTTTAACTTATTTAAAAACAATGACGACACCTTTCTTCGGCAATTGAAACTAGACTTGACTTGACTTGTCATTCTCAAAATACAAATGTTGGCCACTATCAATTTTTCTACAAGAAAAAGCTAAGGAAATATAAACATTGGCCATTATCAATTTGTTCACAAGAAAAAGCTAAGCCAAGTTGACATGATTAATATTCCCCACTTGATAAAGTGGGTGGATTTTAGGCAAAACTGATACGATTAACGTTGGCCACTTAATCAATATTAATGTTGTCAAAGAAGTGATAAAAATTTAATACGACTCACCATTAGATGATAAAATGAATTAATAAATTGCTTTATTAGTAATAAAATTCATTGGTCAAACGTTTAGTTAAAGAAGAATATTGGGTAAGACGCACCACCTTAGTACTAGTAGGAACCTATCGTGTGCATAGATCAAAAGAATTTCACAGTATGATTCACTTGACCTACAAAACTAACAAAACTTTATACTGAGATTGTTTACTGGACTCATAAATTTTCCTCCCACTTGAGATAATGGTTGTAAAGTATAATATTATCTATGGATATCCACTACGTATCCAAATTTGAAAATTTGACAAAACTATACTGCAAACGTTTTAGCAGCATTGCTGTAATGCTATTGAAGGAAACATAAAGGGGTTAAACATTTGAAATTTTGTCCAAAAAGCCCCAAGTACTCGAAACCATTATCGTTCTTTCCAGGTGCATGTTCTGACGTTCATTTTACAAGTAAAATTTGGAAAAAAAGGAAAGGCAGATCATAAAGTGGCAATTGATCTACATGCGGCTGTCTTTTTTCTTGAGATTTTGAGATTCAATGTCTTTCTCTGTATCCTCTTGTAATTTTCAAAAGCATAACGCGCATTTGACAATGTAGCTGGGACCATAAGTTGAGACAAAGAGAAGCCAAAACAAAACATGTTTGGTATTGAGATGGTGTATTTTAAAAGAAGTGGTTATTGTGAAAAAAAACACTATAATTATGAAATAAACGTCATAGTATATAGTAATAATTTGGATAAAATTAGTAATAATATAATAAATTTTTCATTATACAAGTGTAAAATCATATTAATTTAATTCTAGAGTTACAGCAAATGGTGTTTACTAAAAATTTTAGTTCTGTAACTTTTAAACTATAGTAACCCAACATCAATCTCAAACAAGGTGTTAGATTGGGAAACATGCAAAAAGATCAAATTACAAGGACCTAAGAATTAGGAGCACCAAATATACACATTATATTAGCTGAAAACTGCAATTTCCATCTCCCAATGCATAATTTTATTAGAAGATATGGTGGAGTGATTTTGGAATAATTTCATTTCATTAGTTATGTAAATTTAAATTTTATGAAAGATAGGATTGCAAAAGAAATTTAGATTTTACCTTCTTCTTTTTTCCCCTGAGGATGGAGCTATTAGATCCATTAAGTTTCAAATTTTTTTTATTCTTAAAATATATATATATATATATAGTACAATCATTTATTTGATTTTTTTCTCCCAAATCTTCTCCTAGTTTTTCTTTTTGCCATCAACACCTCTTGGTAGGATGAACCACTGTTAATGATTGGATTAGGCTTCAAACTTTTGGATTTGGCTTATATATTTTCTTCTAGTCAAGTTTATCGGAATTTTGAGATGGCAATTAGGCCAAGCCCGAGCTTGACTCGATCACTAAGATTAAAGGTCTGATTATTTATATTTTGAGTTGAGTCAGGTCTGACCTAATTTAAGTCACGGTTGGATTAGGTTTTTTAAACCTGTATAGTACTTTCTCTCTCACTTTAAATATTTTGATTTGTTTTATCTGATTTTGCTTTACTTTCTCTAATTTTGCTTTGTTTGTAAACGATATAAAACAAAATTACTTCGTTCTAAAAACATTATATTTCTATATTTTTTCATAAAAGGAAAAAAAACTAGTTCTAATACAAATAAAAGCACACAATTCCACAATTCAATTTTACAACTCAATACAAAAAAAAAAATTCATAATTTTTCTCATTTTCATTGCACCCAAAATTACTCTTTTTATATATATGTGCATGTATATATATCCTCCATAAAATGAAAATTCATAATTTTTCATTTTTTTCCTCAATTTAGGATCGGTGCGATTCAAGTCGGCTAAGGCCTAACCCTGACTCAAATTCTAATCTAGCCTTAATTTTTTTATTTAAGCCCAACCCAAAATTTGAACATTTAGGCCAAAACCAAAAAATTCAGTTCGGGTCAATTGGAACAAAATTTGAGGCGCGTCAAATGGCCATCCCTATTAGAATTCATGTAAATTAATTATGTTTTAATATTTAAGCCATATATGAAAGCAAAACAACATCATATGAGAATGAAAAAAATAAAGTCAATTTTGTTATTTAGTGTGGGGACAAATAGGAATGATAAATTGTGGGTCTAGACTCGAAGCCTAGGTTAAGGGAAGTATAAGGGCTGGACTTAGGCCGAGCCCACTACTAGCTTAGGATTCTATATACGTACTTTCTATTTTTTTTAAAAAAAATTGTTATAAACTTTTCATGAGTTAATAACCAACAAGCTTTTACAATCAACCATGAATTAAAGAAAATAAATATTCAAAAATGAAAATAAAGTGAATAAAAGCTTACAAATTTAATTTTTTAACATTAGATTCTTTAATTCCAATGCCTTATTAATTAATTAAGCCTAGTATTATAATTTTAAGTTTTTTGAATTATCAATAACTTATGAATTAAGAATTTAAGTTTTTTTAATTTTTAATTTTTATTTATAAATTTATTGTTAAAAAAAGGAGGGTCGGGCATGGTTTGGCTCAGACTTTTCTTTCCTTAAGCCCTTGTTTAGACCCTCATGTGGAGGGCCGGGTCAACCTGAGCTTGTTGACTAACCTTATTTACAAAAATAAATTTATTATCGATTGTTATTTCCTGAATCTTGCATTGGTTTGTAACGGTTTGTTGCATTAGTTTCAAAATCAAATTGAAAAGACAAATAAAAAAAATGAAAAAAAGGGAGATTTGAGATTAAGCCCTTGGCAAATATACTGATGGAGAGAGACAATTTTCTTTTAATCATTTTTTTATTTTTTCTTTTTTTTCCTTCAAGCCAAGATAAGTTAGACGTTTATCACTTCTTAGACAGAATCGGCGTTAGACTTTATTCAGACTGAAAAAATGCTAGTATGCTAGTGAAAGTTTGTCAAGCATAACTTGTGAATTGTTCCTTAAATATAAATAAGTAATAGATTGTATATTTCTGTTTGATATTGAGAAGAGAGGTTCTAACTTGCATAATTTTTTAATGTTCAACTATTTACAATTATCAAAATATAAATCACAAATTGCCTGCATATGGTCAATGTGGAAACATAAATTCTGCCAACAGGTTCACCTTCGCTGAAAGTTTAATCGTCCTACAGAAAATGCAAAGAGAGAAGCAAAAGCTAAAGGAAATGCAATGAGAACAATCGCCATAGAATGTAAGTGATCAAAATGAAACCAAAGTATTTTTCTAAGAAAGCAGCTTTTGTTTTCTTTCCCAGAAACACTTGTATTTCCTGGTCTACATGTCCATATTGTGAAGTGAGCAATTCCTCCATTGTCCAAGATATTGGAGTCAGGCTGTACACCACAGCTACCATTTCGGAATTTGCTGAAAATTTATATTAACAATCATTCGAAACTCAATACTATGAACATATTCTCTGTGAAGCAATAGTTCTTAAGCTCTGATTCTGTTGAATGCTCATATTTGGAATCAATAGTAGCTTACCGGTTTCGGAATCGAAAATCCAGAGAAAAAATTGAATGTGGTGTAGAAAGCACAGAATAGAATGCTTATATTTGGAATCAATAGTAGCTTAGCGGTTTGGGAGTCGAAAATCCTGAGAAAAGATTGAATGTGGTGTAGAAAGCAGAGAATAGAATTAAAGCAACAATAACATTTGGAGTCAACAAGCAGCATTCCTAGGTTACTGAAGTACAATATTGTACAGAATATCACGTTGAGATTCAGGAAAATCTTATGCATCGACCAATAATATCCAATCTCGGCAAAGTGATGATCACATAGGCAACTGCTTGAATAAGTGTACAAGGAATCTCAACTATTACCTGAAAAAAAATAATAATAAAGATAAGTGTACTTGGGTCATTACATGTGTTCGATAGTCAAGTTAACAAGCAAAGTCAACTGTATGCTCAAAAAGAAATTTTACCTGAGCAAGTACATTAGGCCATCAAGAGTACATGCCAGCTGATTTTTCGCGGTACATGACAGTTCGTTATAATGCAACATATGGCAAAACTGATGCAACTGATGTTGAACAAAGTTTACTGGTTCTTTCCGAGACATTACAAGCGAAGAATGTTAGAGACCTACGAATTAACAATAGCCATTGGCAGTAATACACAGTGAGAGATTCTCTTTTTAATTCTTGTATTAGAGATGCTAGCATATTTCAATTGATGTGAACACTGATAGTGAACTTACATTTTATTTCCTTGGTTCCAAAATATTCCGAAAAGCAAAGATGCTCCAACTGCGTGCATAATTCGCATCAAGGTATATGAAGGGCTTCTCCATTGTGCTTTCATAAGCAAGATTTGAATTGTCCCCAAGCGTTTTGCTAGAAGTGGAATACTCAACTTCCTCACAAGCTCTTTGTTGCTCCTCCAAGTAAAGCAATGTCCACGAAGTAACAGGGAGCTGAGTTTATGTCCTGCTCGGTATTAATAAAGAGGAGAATTTGCGCATATTTGGGCGAAATCTAATCCAAGTTTAGCTTCTGCAAATGAGGAAGTGACCTCTACTATCCTTGTTGCTGGATTATATTTGTCTCTAGTTTTCGGCACCTCAGAAATGCCCTGACATTTAAAGTTGTGTTGTAAATGGTTTCCGGAAATTATCTATGGGAATCAGAAGGTTTTGGTTTGTCTATAACAAACTAGCCTCAAAATATTCTTTTACTTTGCTTGAATGCTTCCCCCAAGGGCCAGAGTAGATGATTCGGCGGCCCGTTTTCAGAAGGATCAACTACAATCAAGATCAAAAAGTTTGACAAAGTTGAAAATCCAATGATCTGTTACCAACCGTGTTTGTACAAATACTGTTACTCGGAACTGTTAAACAGTATCTTGTCCTAATAGACCAGAGTAGCATCTCAGTTTCACAATAGAAATACACTTTACTTGCCTCATCAAAGGCTTAAAGTCAATGATAGGTTGGGCGATTTGATAGGTTGGGGGATAGTGAAAACAATAGTCTTCCAGTATCAGCGCCATTTGTATTAAAAAAAAGTAGGTACTCATTTCGACAAGTGAGAAGGCAATTTCCTTGGCTTGATTTCATCTAGCTTTGAGAGTTGTAAGTTCAGACTTAAACCAAGGACGTCACCTTTCTGCTTCTTCTCCTTTGAAACTAGACTAGACTTGGTCATTTTCAGAATGTAATTGTTGGCCATTATCAATTTGTTCGCAAGCAAAAGTGAGAAAGTGCAGTGCGTTTGGTAACCTTTTACATCTCATTTCTCATTTTATAGAAGCACAAAATAAGAAAATAACAAGAACAGTTTCTATTTTCCAAAAAGGAAATGAAACCAGTCATTTTCCGTTTAGTGTCTTTAATTTAATTTCACTTAATTACCTTGTATCAATACTATCCTCCAAGAACTCAGTGAATATATGAAATATAATTTTAATTAAAATAATTAAAACACATATTTGTTATCATTAAAATTACATTATGTGTAGCCTTTAGGCTAACAATCTCCCCATTTTTTATGATGACAAATATCCAATATATTTTGACATTTATATTCCCCTTTAATACATGACATACATGAATCAACACATTAAAATAAACTTTAACTTAATATATGATCCATAATATGATCTATAATATTTTCTATAACTCCTTCTTAATGTTTCAAAAACATGTACAAACTTCTCAAGATCAAAATATGTTCTTTAAGATCAAAATATGTATTAACTGTCTCCAAGAATTCAAAATACATGATTTCTCCCCCTTCATCATCAAATTTATCAATAAATTATGTAAAGATCAATAAACATAAATGGTTAATCAAGAAATATATAAAACTCAAGCATAAGACATTCCACAATTATCAATTATTCCCTCTCCCCAACCAAAGCAAAACATTGTCCTCAATATTTTAAAAAAAAGAAGTAAAGATTAGAAGATACACCTAAGTGCTGCAACACAGAAAAAAATATTTACAAATAAAGAGTTAAATCTAATTCGCACTTCTTATTGCGGCTAATACTACCATCATTAGTTGGCCACCTCAAAACTAAGGTCTCAGGATGTGGCTCTGATTTATAAGCTTGTAATAGATCAAGTAGCTTATTAACAATGAGAGCATAAATAAAGATTTTTTCACTGTGGAAGGAATAAAATAATTTTTTTATTGTATAGTTAAGAAATGCGAGAAAGTTATCATTAGAGTTTTTGACATTTAACAAACCAATGGATTTTTTATGAATGTTCAGATGGAACCAAGATGCTAATGTCATTAGTGCCTCTAGAGTTGTAAGATCTCCTGGTAAAAAAATAAAGACCTCAGCATGATTAAACATTTCAGTTATATCTGAAACGACTAACTCTTCTCCAGTTGGTGAGTCAAACAAACTGCTAAAAGATTTTAAGATTATTGGAATGATGCCTAACACTTGGCTTCCTCTAATATAAGCAGCTTCTGAAACCAGTTTTGATAACCCTCGATCACTTCCTCCATAAATCAAGTGTAGTTTTGTAGCTACTATACTTTGACCAAGATCTATGCCTGCCTCAATAAATTATTTATATTTGCCATGGTTAAATCTAGAGAATACATAAATGTTCTTGATTTGGTTGTTGGGAGTAGCTACCATTGGATACTTCTAAAAAATAATTTGTGAGTGCCTTAACAAAAAAATCATATTTAAGGATCTTGGTGATAATAGTTCACAGTTATAAATAAAGTAGCATGTATATATCAAATAACTCGTCAAACACATGGCTCGAGTAAAAAAGAAAATCGTAAAAAGACAAAGCAAATAATGATAGCATGAAATTATTAAAGACAAAAATATAAGTAATCAGACAATAGTGAAATAAAATAATATTGAAATAAAAGGATATTTACAAGTAGTTACGACTGTGGCTCATATCTTCCTCTGGTTTTACATCTAAAAACGGCTTGAACACCCTTTATAGGTCGAGGATAAGCTTCCCATCTAGTTTTCTTAAAAATTGGCAAATAAAGTCATTTATAGTCAGATTCCCGAGACTATAGTTTGCACATTTTTTCTATAATAATGGTCATAACTGAAGTATTGCATTTTGGATGTATCTATTGGGATGCGTTTCAAGACACAAAAGGATATCATCTAATGATTCTTTATTCAAGTCATTCCTAATGAATTGAATCTTATCTTTCTTATTATCAAACAATATTCCTAAAGAACATCACTTTTTATCGCATCTCATTCTGGCACACTTATGACAAATATTAGAGAGCTTTCGAGCTCTCTGTTTTCTTGAATAATTTCCTTTACCACAACCAGGCATGTATGTAATAAATTTGAGAGGCAAATCACTTGCCAACCGTACATTGGCTTTGATTATCCATCGGATGTCAGTAGGGATATGATTTTTCATAAGTAATCGCATGCGTTCGGAATGAGCTTTATAAATGGTAAGGAGAGCATTCTGAGGAAGTGCAGAAAATTACTTGTAAAGCTTTGCTAAGATCTTGTCTCTATTTATGCCTTCAACTTAGAATATTAGTTATTATAAGAAATTGAAGTAATCAACATTGATTGTCACAGAGTACTATTATCCGCTACTTAACTAAGTGAAAAATTAATGTCAAAATTATGCTCTTATTGAATTTACTTCAAGTTTAATTGGATTTCGTAGGTGCCTCTCTCAATTTCTCTAAGTTGTTCTTCTAAATTCTCAACATGGAAAACTAACTCTGATGGTCGTAACTCTCAAATAAAATGTCTTTTATAAAATTACATCTGACCTCTGAAATGAGATTGTATACATCGAAATTGTCTAAGAATGTTCAAGAGAAGCTGGTTAGTTGAGTTACTCATGATTACAAGTGATAAGAGAAAATTTAATGGTTAATAAAAAAATACTTATATAAAAATAATAAAAATAATAAAAATTAAATCACCGAAAAATCTCAATTCAAATTTGATGGGTTATGCAAATTTATTTCGGTGTCCTCTCCATGTGATTGGTACTCAAAATATGATTTTAATCTTTGACAATTAACTTTAAAGGTGATACCATTCTGTGGGTCCTTAATTTTAATTGCTCCATATGAAAAAACAATGTGAAAATAAAAGGCCAGACCATCGGGATGGCAACTTACCTGGGAATAGGTGCAAACGAGAATTGAATAAAAGTACTTTCTGACTTGGGATGAAAGATTTTCTCGTAATTTACTTGTTGTGAAAGACTTTCATTCTCTGCTTGTAAATTTTGGTATTTTCATATGCATTATTGCGAATTTCTTCATGTTCTGCTAGCTATAATCTTCTTTCTGAGTTAGCCTGTTGTATGTCAAAATTGAATTTATTGATGGCCCAGTACGCATGATGCTCGAGTTTCACTGGTAGATGGCAAACTTTTCCATACACTAGCCTATAGGGTGACATCCTAATTGGGGTCTTGAAAGTTATTTTGTATGCCCATAATGCATCAATAAGTCACAGTGACCAATCTTTTATACCTGGTCTCACCGTCTTTTCTAATATATGCTTTATTTTTTAATTGGTGATCTCAATTTGACCACTGGTTTGTGAATGATATGGGGTTGCCACTTTGTGAGTGATGAAATATTTTGTGAAAAGAGTTTTGAATGATTTGTTATAAAAGTGGGCACCACCATTACTGATTATCGCTTGAGGGAATCCAAAGCATGAAACAATATTACTTTTCAAAATCCCTATCACCACCTTGGGATCATTGGTTCTACATGAAATTACTTCTACCCATTTCGATACATAGTCAACAGCAACTAGTATGTATTGATACTCAAAGGAAGGCAGAAAGGGTCCCATGAAATCGATACCCTATACATTAAAAATCTCAACTACTAAAATTGGGTTTGGCGACATCATATTCCTTCGACTAATGCTCTCCATTCGTTGACACCTATCACATGAAGAATAAAATGTTTAAGCATCTCAAAATATAGTTGGCCAATGAAACCACGTTGCAAAATTTTAGTTACTGTCTTTTTAGCACTAAAATAGCCTCCACAAGCTTGCTTACTGCAGAGTGAAAGGATATTTTGAAACTCACTTTCTAGGACACATAGTTTGATAATTTGATCAACACAATACTTGAACAAATAAGGATCATCTTAAAAGAAATTCTTTACTTCTGCAAAGAATTTAACTTTGTCCTGCTTAGTCCAATGCTCTGAAAATTGACCTATAACAAGATAGTTAACTATGTCAGCATACAGTAGTAATACTTCTACGCTCATCAATTATTCATCTGGGAATGATTTATTCAATGTTAATGGCTCTTTAATTGTGTCAAAATTTAGACAAGAAATATGGTCTGCCACAATATTTTTTATACCTTTCTTGTTTTTAATTTCGAAGTTAAATTCCTGCAAGAGTAGCATCCAATGATTAGTCTAATTTTTGTTTCTTTGTTTGTGAAAAGATATTCAAGAGCAGTATGATTTGTGAACACAATTATTTTACAACCAATGAGATAAAATCAAAATTTCTCTAATGCAAATACTACTGCTAGCATTTCTTTTTCTATGGTTGAATAATTCAACTGGGCATCATTCAATGTCATACTAGTATAGTAAATGACATGGAATTCGATCAACTCTTTGTCCTAATACTGCTCCTATTATAAAATAAGATGCATCACACATAAGCTCAAATAGTAAGTTTCAGTTTGGGGGTTGAATGATGGGGATAATATCAACAACTGTTTTAGTTTTTCAAATGCCACAAGACATTAATCATTAAAGACAAAAGATACATCCTTAGCAAGTTGATTGCATAAGGATTTAGAAATTTTACTAAAATATTTAATGAAACGTCTATAAAAACCAGCGTGCCCAAGGAAAGATCTTACTTCTAAGACTGTTTTAGGTGGAGGGAGATTAGAAATGAGCTCGACCTTAACTTTATTAACCTCAATACCTTTACTCGAAATGATGTGATCGAGAGTAATACCTTGTTGTACCATAAAATGACATTTCTCCTAATTTAAGACCAAATTCTTCTCTATACATCTCTGCAGAACTAGTGTTAGATGATGTAAACATTGATCAAATAAGTCTCCAAAGACAAAAAAATCATCCATAAAGACTTTAATGAATCGTTCAACCATATCAGAAAAAATAATCAACATGTATCGCTGAAATGTAGCAAGTGCATTACATAATCCAAATAGCATTCTTCTATATGCAAAAGTGCCAAAAGAGTAAGTGAAAATAATTTTCGCTTGATCTTTTGGTGCTATGAAAATCTGATTATATCCTGAGTAGCTATTAAAAAAGCAATAAAATTCATGACCTACTAATCTATCAAGCATTTGATCAATAAATGGTAAAGTGATCAATAAATGGTAAAGTAAAGTGGTCTTTATGTGTAACAGAATTTAACTTTCTATAATTGATGCATATATGCCACTCTGTAATCACTTTAATGGGTATCAATTCATTATCGACATCAGTAACTACCGTGGCTCCTGACTTCTTGAGGATAATTTACACAGGACTGACCCATAAACTATCAAAAATTGGGTAAATGATACCTGCATATAATATTTTAAGGATTTTAGTTCTAACAACTTCTTTCGTGTTAGGATTTAATTGATGTTGCATTTTCCTAGTAGGTTTAGCATTTTCATCAAGATGATGTAATACATGCAATCTACTGGGTTTATACCTTTTATGTCGACTATGGTCCATTCTAATGCTCCTTTATGTTCTTTTAAAACTTCTAACAACTTACCTTTCTATTTGTCATCTAAAGATGATGAAATAATTACTAGCAGAGTACTTTCTTCTCCCAAGAATACATATTCTAAAGTGTTGGGTAATGGCTTGAACTCAAGTTTTAGTAATGATTCTGATGATGGGCTGAGTTTCTTCTCTAACAGTGCTAGTTGTTCAACTATTGACTTCTTTTTATTTGTATTCATGGATGATACTGAGTCAAGTAAGGCATTGATCTCATCGACTGATTTGTTAATATCAAAATCCAAACCAAAATAAGTTAAAATATTTGTAAAAAGTCATCATTAAGGTTTGAAAAAAATGTATCATCAACTAATGCTTCAATTAAATCTATATTAACAATTCTATCATCTCTATTATGAGGTTGTTTGGTAGTGTTGAAGATGTTTAGCTCCATTGTCATATTGTTAAAGGACAAATGCATGTTTCTATTCCTATATTGAATGTGAGTATTGGCAGTTGTTAAAAATAGACGATCAAAATAATAGGGATGTGTTTTCTTAAATCCTACACTAGTTGAGTGTCAATTACAATGAAATCAATAGGAAAATAAAACTTATCTACCTGGATAAGCACATCCTTCATAATACTACAAGGTATTTTCGTAGATCGATCTGCAAGCTGTAATACTATTGGAGTTGGGTGTAATTCTTTCGGTCTAAGTTTCACAAACACTGAATAAGGTAACAAATTAACACTAGCTCCTAAGTCCAACAAAGCATTCTTAATTATGTAGTTCCTTATATTACATGAGATAGTAGGAGAGCTCAGGTCTTTAGAATTTAGAGGAATTTTGTGTTGGAATATAAAACTAACATTTTCTATTAAAAATACCTTCTTTTGAACATGAAAATTTCTCTTTTTAATACAAAAATCTTTAAGAAACTTGGCAAAGATGACACTTGTTTTATAGCATCAAGCAAAGAAATGTTAACACTTACTTGTTTAAAGATTTCAAAAATCTAACCCGTGGATTTTTTCTTTTTTACTTTAGTTAACCTCTGGAGAAATTGAGCTTTAGGAACATACTCTCATGGTTTAGTTTCTTTTTTCTTCCTGATGATGAGTCTTCAACATTTACAGGTACAACTTGAATTGTTTTAGTCATCAGCATCTCCACTTTGTTATCGATTTCTTTTTCTTTTCGTAGGGTCATGATGGTTTTGACCACTCCATGTTACTGAGGTAAACTAGTACTTACTTCATGCACTCCTTTAGGGATTGACACTGGTTGACTTGGAAATTTACCTTTCTCAACAGTCATTGCTTGGGTTTGAACTAAAGAGGTAAGCTAGCCCACCATCTTCTGAAGGTTTGAAATTGTCTGGGTTTGTGAGTTGAAGCCTACTCTCATCTCATTTCGTAGTCCATCAATGGTGTGGTTTTGTTGCTCAATTGTAGAGTGGGTAGAATTCTTGAAATTCTAAAATGCATCCTCTCATGGTCTGGGTTGAGAATAATTTGAGTTCTGGTTGTAAGGTCTAAATGGTAGCTGAGAGGCTTATGGAACTTAAGGAATTAGTTGCATTGGTGGAGCTGAAGTTATTGGTCCATTTGGTTGGAATCCTTAAGATTATGAAAAAATAGGGTGGTCTCTCCATTCAGGGTTATATGTGTTGGAGTAAGGGTTGTAGTTTAATGATTTTCTCATTATACCTATGACATTAGTTTGATCTGGATATAAGTCATCATGTGGTTCTATTGAATTAGCAGTAGTTAAAGAGCGATTTGTCGAGTAAGTCCTTCTACCATTTCTTTAACTTCTTTGATTCCTGAGCTTGACTCGCCAATTTGGACCTCATTCACTCCCTTAATTCTTTTATTATTTATGAATGATCGACTTTGTTGTTGAAAATTGTGTGCTTGTTGCTGGAAGAAATCCCAAATTTCTGATGCACTTTTAGAAATTAGTTCTCCTCCACTTGTTGCCATTAGCTATTCTTACACATTTGGTAATAATCCCTCCAAAAAATAAACATTGGTGCCACTTTTCATATCCATAACGTGGACATTTCAAGAGTAGCCCGTTGAATCGCTCCCATACTTCAAAAAATTGCTGTCTTCTCTCTGAATGAACTTCGAAATTTTCTTGCGAATAGAATTGGTTTTATGAATTAGAAAGTATTTATTTAAAAATTTTGTAACTATTTATTCCCATGATGTAATGCTATTAACAGACAATGTATTAAATCATGAACGAGCTCTATCTTTTAAAGAAAATGGGAATAGTCTAAATTTAACATCATCACTAGAAAAATTCTCATATCTAAAAATTTGATAAAAAGCATGAAAATCATTCAAATGATTATATAGGTCCTCATTTTTTAAGCCATAAAATATTGAGAGACAATTTAGCACACTAAATTTTAATTCAAAACTCGTAGTAGTTATATTTGGGTATTGTATACATGATGTGCTCAAGTTTGCTAAAAAACTGAAATAGTCCTTAAATGGCCTCTTCTAGGGTGGTTCTTATTGTTGCAAATCTATTTCAATTTTATTTTTAAATGTGATGTGTTTGTGTGTGCAAAATATTTTTTTAATTCTGAGTTTATAAGTTCAAGACTATGCAATTATGACCTTTGACCATGCATGAAAAAAATTTAATGAAAAATATAATAAAAAATGAGAATAAAATAAATAAAAATAAAAAAGAGAGAGAAATTATGATACTACCTTATCACGTAGTTACCACTTTACTATGAAAATAAACTCAAGTGCTAAAAGAAATACAAGAAATAGATTAACTAAAAATAAAATAACAAGATAAATTATAATGAAAAATGAAAAATTAAATTACAGAAATATAAAGAAGAGCAAAAAAAGAAATTAAATTATAGGAATTGCATATTCATTTTTTATTTTAAAAAAATTAAAAGAAAACAAGAAAAAGTTTTACTTAAAAAATTAATTTTATGAATTAATTCTATAAATTAATTAAAATAAATTAACAAGAGAAATAAAAAAATTACCAAGGAAATACACTCAAGTACTAAAAAGAAAATAAAAGAAATAGATTAACTAAAATTAAAATAAATTACAAGATAAACAAAAAAAATTACAAAGAAAAGTAAAGTAAAAATTAAATTATAGAAATTTAAAGAAATTACAAAATAAAATTGAATTACATAATTATCACTTTTTAATAAGGAAAAAAGAAGAAAACAAAAAAATTTAAAAAATTAATTTAACAAATTAAAATACTTACCTCACAGACAACGGGACTAAAAATTTATTGTGTAAATTTTATTGAACTGGCAAGTGCATGAATTTATTGTAGAATAGATTAATGGTAATGAGTGTCAATCCCATGAGGAGGTGAATTTCAATTATATGTTGAATTAATTTTTAAGTGAATAGTTAAATTATGGTAAATTTATTCTAAATTTTAAATTAAAATAGTGGGAATAATTAAAAATATAACTGTTATAATAAAGCACTTGGGTATCTGGATTTGCATCAATATGCTCCAAGGCTTAATATTCCTTATTAATACTAATTAAATCATGAAGGAGAAATCTATTCCTCATAAACCATGTTCTAATTAATATAGCGCTAAGGTATCGTGCCAAACAGTAATAACGGTGTTATTACTATCTGTCAATGAAAAGTCAAAATATCCACAGAAATTAGAGGGAAAAATAAAATAAATTTATCAATTAAGCCCATGGAACATGTTAAGACTTCAATTTCAACCCACGCTTGAAAGAAAATTAGCAACTCATATTTGAACTAGGGATAAAATGAAAATTTTACTAAAATATAAAGAAAATACAAGATAGGGAAGGGATTTTAAAAAATAGAGCTAAAAAATGAACTCAGGGGTGTCAAATTAGAGAGAATCCTCCTTTTATAGATACAATAAATAAATCATGGCCATCAGATTAAAACAATTTGGATACATAGGATTGCGTCATGTGGCAAGTTCTAATTGATTTGAACACATCATTAGGGCTATTTTTCTGATCCACTAACATGTTGCCACGTCACCGGTCAATAGTACATAAACATTTTTATCAAATAAGATTGTGATACCTGATTAATCAAGCAACATCATCAGTCAACGCCACATAATCAGTCAATGTCATATCATACCTCCAATCAAATGCTACCATGTCATTGGTGGATACTACATCATCGATCAATGCCACATCATCGTATAGTATATATGAATAGTGTCATGAATAGTATTATAAACAGTACTGTACATGTGAACAATCCATATATGTCAATAGACATTTATATTTTTATGCTCTTTCTAAGGTTTTCGACTCTTTTGAGTTAAGATTTACCGTCCATCTTGTCATCCGATATCTCGTTTGTTATGAAATGATCATGATACTCCTAAAATACGCAAAATACTTAATTATAATAAATCATACATAATTAAATTCACAAGAAACTTAAATACATAAAATTAAAGAAGTTTGTAGAATTTGAAATGTAAAATGACGATTTTCTTCTTTATAAATATACATTTTCTAGCACTCAACAATCGAGTCTACTAGCAATTAAATAGAGTAAAGAACCAATTATACCTTGATATTTCTTGATATCAACTATTTTACTTTTTTCATCTTTGTCATGCTTGATTGTTGTGCTCATTAGAGTACTTTTGATTTTGAGTTATCAATCCTCAAATGTTTTAGCAAATCTCTGATATACTTAGCTTGATTGATGAATATTCTCTCATTGTTTTGTTTTATTTGTAATCCAAGAAAATATTTCAACTTTCTCATCATACTCATCTCAAACTCCTTACTCATAAATGTTGAAAACTCTTTAGACAAATACTCATTAGTAGAACTAAAGATAATATCATCTACATAAATTTGAATTACAAGAATATCTTGGTTCTTATGTTTAACAAAAAGAGTAATATCTGACTTTCCCATTGAAAAATTATTTTTCAGTAAGAAATTTTTAAGCCTATCATACTATATTATAGGTGCTTGTTTTAATTCATATAAAGCTTTTGACAACTTAAAAACATGATTTAGAAAATTTTCATTTTTAATACCAGAGGGTTGTTTTACATAAAAATTTTTAACCAAATCATTTTTTGAAATTTTTGAAATCAAATCCATGTTTGCATGACCTAGTCTTCAATGCTATAACCAACAATCATCATGTAATGCAGAAAAACATTTGTTATGTGTAGATGCACAATTTATATTAATTGTATACACGTTTATATACCTACTACCAACAAATACAATCTTGCCATCACATGTATGCTTAATAATATATTTTGATTTATCAAAGATAACCCTATAACATTTATCACATAATTGACTAATGCTAAACAAATTATGTTTCAAATTTTCAACCAAACTCACATTCTCAATGAGAGTGAAAGAATCTTTACCAACATTACCGATACTTATAATCTTTCCTTTTGAGTTATTTTCAAAAGATACATCTCCACCATTTTCAATCTTGGTAAAGCTTAAAAACCAAGAATAATTCCCTATCACGTGTCTCAAACATCCACTGTCCAAGTACCATTTGTTCTTCTTTTTCTTCAATCCCTACAAAAGAAATTTCAAGTTTTAGGTACTCAAATCTTTTTAAATCCTTGAGTGTTAGCAATGGTTCTTTTTGGAACCCAAACACATTTAGCTCCTTGGTATGCATTTATTTTAATATGGCATTTATAACTCATATGACCATTTGTATTGCAATAATGAGAAACAATCTTAGGATTATTTGTAGAGATAGCTCTAACAAAATAATTCTTATAATATTTTTGTTTTAAGTTAGGTTTATCCCCTATCCCACCTTTACCAAACACACATTTTTTAGTGCTTAACAATTTTTCTAAGTTCTTTTGACCATTTATGAACTTTAACACGATTTCATTGCATCCATTTATCTTTTTCTTAAGTACTTCATTTTCTTTCAATAATTTATCACTACATAATTCTTTATGCTCATGTGAAGTACTTTATTTATCTTTAATTGATGTAATTTTATCATGCAATTCTTTATTATCTAATTCTAGCCTCTTGATCTTTTCTTTTAATGAATTATTGCACTTTTGAAATGCATCCTTTTTATTTGCAATTTCTAACATTTTCTTTTTAAGGCATTTTTTTATCAAGTCTCAACCAATCATTATACAATTCTTTAAAAGAATCATACAATTCATCATAAGTTGGATCACTTACCTTATCACATTCATCATCTGACTCATCTCCAATTACCATAAGTGTCAAATTTGACACTTTATGAGATTCTTCTCCATCACTTGATTCTTCTTTACTATCATCCCAAGTAGCTACCATGGCTTTCTTTTTGGGCTTGTTGAGAAGTAGGCATTCCGATCTTATATTGCCAGGCTTTTGCATTTATAGCATATAATAGCTTCCTTCTCCTCCTTTTGATTTCTGAGGTTTTTGAATTTTATTCGCTCAATGGGTTTCTTAAATAATATTCTAAACCTTCTCACTAGCATAGCCATCTCCTCATCATCTAGCTCGCTATCCTTATCACTCTCATGTTTTAAGGCTTTGAGAGCTATGTTTTTCTTTTTCTCCTTATTTCATCTTTCACCTATCAAATCTTTCTCATAAGAAATAAGAGAACCAATTAGATTATCAATAGGCAATATATTTAAATTTTTAGCTTCCTCAATGATAGTTCTCTTAGGCCTTTATTTCTTTGGTAATGATCTAATGATTTTCTTAACTTTTGCGCTATTAAGAAAGGTCTTCCCTAACGCTCCTAGAGTGTTCACTATATTCGTAAATCTAGTATATATAGAGTATACACTCTCATTTTGTTCTATTTGAAATAATTCATATTGTCTAGTATATCTACTAATTTTAGACTCTTTCACTTAATTAATACCGTTATAAATAACTTTAAGTTTGTGCCAAATTTCATAGTTACTTTCATAACTAGAAACTCTATGAAATTCTTTCTTATCAAGAGCATAAAACAATGCATTCATAGCTTTGGAATTTAAAGAAGTTTTTCTCTTTTCCAATTCATTCTATTCCTATGAAGGTTTTGGAATATCATCTCCTAATTCATTTTTAGTCATTGATATAAATGGTCCATCATAAATAACTTTCTAAATTTCATAATCTAAAGCTTGTAAATAAATTTTTATCCTAATTTTCAAATGGTAGTCATTACCGTCAAAGAACAGTGGTCTAGCTATGGATTATCCTTCCTTAAATATGGATTGATTTTGGGTTACCATGGATCTTTTACATTAGATGATTAAGTCTTAATAAGAGGACTAAGCTCTGATAACAATTTAAATTCTAGTTGTGTAACCTAAGAAGGGGTGAATTGGGATTTTGAAAATTAACCTAAGCAAATCACACAACAATTAATTCTAATGCCTTAATGAAATCAAGAACAAATAAGTTTAACAATGGTAAAACATAAAATAGCAGGGAAAAGAAAATAAACACAGATATTTTTATGTAGTTCAACAAACCTCACCTACGTCCACGTCTCTAAGCTAACTAAGTTTCAGGATTTCACTATCTAAGCCTCCCATAGCCTCAATTCTATTACAATTGACTTCAAGGTGTTAATGAACCCTTATAATCTAGAAATTATTCCCCAATCCCTTCACCCAATTGTTTCTCACACTTATACAACCATAAATTTGATAAGAAATTAAAAATTACAATAAGAAAAACTCTTTTCAGGAGTGGATAAAAAAATATAGCACTACAATGATTTAATTTATATTGATTTATAAGTTAGAAACTCAATTAATGATGTATGAACTTATTTTTGGTTGTTCAAGAGATTAGAAATGAGTTTGATTTGAGATTCGAAAAATAGCTGTTATAAGTAAATTTCAATACCGAAGTGGCTAACCTCTACATTCAAGCGGTTAGCGGCTTGCTATCATGAAGTTATTGTTAAATTTGAATATTGTTATACTGTTCATGAAATTATAATTTTTCTCAAATGTTTTTATAATTATACTATAACCTAAAAACTTATAAGCTTTGCAAATAGGTTCATTTTTGAAATAATTTTAACTTGCTACAGTACCATTATTCATAAATAATTGCATATTTAAGGTTAACTAGTCGACAATAGAGGGTACAATATAATAACCTAACATTTAAATGGGTAAACTCTTCAGCATGTCTTTGAATAAGAGTAACTATATGCTGAAGGATGCTATGAATTACTTAAAACTATAAGACTAAGAGTTGGGAATGAAAGGAAGGTGGCAAATATCATTAGAAAGGTCATTATGCCTATAAATATTTCTAACCACCTTAATATAAAGAAAATATTTAACATAAGTTCTTTTCTACAGGTATATATCTCTAAACCCTTATTCTTATCTCTAGAAATTGAGTTTAAATCCCCACATTGAACTTAATAAGCACTCTTCCAACATCGATAGTTATCTTACATAGCCTAGTTGTAAAAAATTTCATATTTGAGCATAATACTTTAACTAGGTTACGATATACCCTTTCCTCAATGCTCAAGGCTTCTTCCTAAGGTTCCAACATTATTTTTATAATATTATCACACCCAATTGACTCATCAAAATCATACAAATCCACAAAGAAAGAATTTATTTCCTTGGATTTCATAAAGTGGGGTTAGAACCATCTAGTAATGAGAATAGTGGGAAATAAGTTCTTTTAAACTCTGAGACATCCCTATAAGGTGCTTGATTCCTCTTTGTCGCTTGTTTTCATTTTTTTCCATTACTTAAAGAGTTAACTACAGCTATGTGTACTAAAACTAGGAATTTTAGGAAACTTGGTGTTTTAAGAGAAAGTGAATGGATTAAAATATAAATAAAGAGTATAAGAAACAATGTGGGTGCTCAATTTGATAAAAAAAATGGGTGAAAATGTAGTCAATTTTAAAGAGAGAGGTTTGATTGACAGTGGGTTTTTAAATTAGGAATTTTTTATTTTGGGCTTGAAATGATGTTTTGTAAGATAAAAATATTCCTATACTGATAAAAAATGATTGTATGGCTTTAATTTGGCATGAAAAGACATGGAAATGGAGGATTTTAGAGAGAGAGAAAATATAGTGTCTGCAGTCTAGAGAGAAAATGGTGAAGGGTTTCTTAGAAGCAAAGAAGAAAACCTATAACTGTTTTATTTTCAAGTGATAACAGCAAATCAATTTCTACAAAATGTTAGCTAATAATTTCTAATATCACTTAACGCATAATTTGTGCGCTATTCATGCTAATTGGTTAACTGTTATAAAATAGAATATTTTCTTCACTCAAACAGTCATTTGTTTACCTAACCAATTATCTGTTAACACAAATAGCCGTTATCCTCAATCGATTAATTAATAACTTGTAGTTTTCTTGTCTTAAGTTTCTGTTTTTAAATGATAAACAATTTATTTACATCCACTTATATTAACAACAATTTTGCACATGTATTTTGAATTTTGGCCAATAATTGTTCTATTCCAAGGTTATTTCAACAACCCGAAGCATCTTAAAAAGGCAATTTTAATCATGAAAAGTGAATAAAAATATAAGCTTTAAAAGGAAAACAAAACATTCAACATTAACACACGTACACATCAATAATCACACAATAGATAGTTTAATAATCTTGATATCATACAAAGATATGATAATGTGAAAATTTCATCATCTGAAGTTCATGTCAAACTTTGATAAATTGTTCCTGACTATGGGTTTTGTAAAGGTATTAGTAACATTTTTTTTGTTGAAACAAATTTCTAACATTATATCTACTTTTTGAACTTGATTTCTCAAGAAACGACGCCTAATCTCTATATGTTTGGTTCTAAAATATTGAATATGATTCTCTTATAGATTTATAGCACTTGTATTTCACACATGATAGGCACATGATCAAGATAAATCCTATAGTCTCTAAAGGTTTGTTTTATCCAAAAGGCTTATGTCTTAATATAATCCCGTAGTCTCTAACGGTTTGTTCATAGGCTAATTTAAAAAGTTTTAAAACTCTGGAAATGGAGTTATTTATAAAGTTTTATAAAAACTTAAGCCTTAGTATAATTATAGAAAGTTTTAAGATAAAACTATAGTTTTAAAAACAGTTTCACTGTAGCAATCATTATATCAAATGGCTTACCGTTTTTTAAAAATAAAAAATCGATAATTTCTAGTAAGCATGTCTTACAATGTTTGTTAAAATAATGATTCTAGAAAATAACAGTGAGTTGTTTATGAAAAAGTGTAAACCAATAATTTCCACATTGTAATCGTGAACTGTTTAACAAGAATAGATAACCAAAATTGATTTTCCAGGTCTTTAAAAATAAACGGCTAACCGATAACGTCAAGCGATGAGCCAACTATTTGAAATCTCAGCCTAATAGCTATTTGGACTATTTAAAACGATTAATTGATAGTAGTTAATAATAATATAGTTTTGTCTAGAAAGTCAACAATGATTGCTCTTTAGCTTCAACTATAAATTGGCTTATTCAAATTCAAACAAGTAGAGATCGAAGAGTTATCATTGAGCTTGCTACTAAGCATACAACTATTATTAAATTTTAAACTTGGCTTTGTTTCTTTGATTCACACATTCAGATTATATTTGTAATCAAATACATTGTGTGAGAGAAAATTCATTTGTAATAGTTACCTTTGAGAAGCTATAAGTGTTGGGATACACTTATGTGAATGGCACTTGCAAGATTGGTGATGTTTTGAGGAGGATAGAGGATTTCAGATTTAGGGAATGCTTTGGGGCTGAGATTTCAGATACGTCAAGCACGTTGATCAATCAATTGATTGGCATTTAGTATATGTCACTATTACTAGGGGAGTTTGTTTGATGGAATAATTTCGTGGATTTATTGCTGAATCTCTAAGGGTTAGGCCTACATTTTATGGGTCAGTGGAATCTTTAGGCACAAAACAAAGCTGCCTGAATGCTTGAAGAACAAGCAAAAATCAAAACTCTTTATATATATTCAATTCATTTTCTTATTATTAGTCGAGGTAGTTTACTTGCTTACTGGTTTAGTAAGGCATTAGTCGATGTTCCATAGTTTAGTCCAGAACTTCAGATGAGTAAGTAATGGCCAAGTGGCTCTATCCTTTTCAAAGAGGTTCCTTTTGTCGCATTTCACTCAAAGGGTTGAAGACAACTAGTGCATCAAGCTATTCGCAAGGGCCAACTTGATCTTTTTCCCTAAGGATCCCAAATGAGAGAACCTAAGAGAGCCGCCGACTCCAACTCGTGGGATTGTTCGGATTATTACAACCTCTAGCAGATCGTTTGAAATTGATTCTAAAAGAACTTATTTCACTAAGTAGCGCTCATTACTCCCTTGCAGACTAACACTTTTGAGACTACAAGTCCCTATAGTAACGGTGCAACCTCGTTTAGGTCAGAAGCCATCCCAACCCAGGCATAGAGAACTAAGAGTTATCATTGAGTTTGCTACTGAGCATACAATTATTATTAAATTTTAAACTTGGTTTCGTTTCTTTGATTCACACATTTAGTTTTTATTTGTAATCAAAGACATTGTGTGAGAGAAAATTTATTTGTAATAGTTATTTTTGAGAAATTATAAGTGTTAGGATAAACTTAGATTAAAAGATTGGGGATAATATCTTATTGTAAAGGTCTATTAATAGTCAATTGTAAAAGTTGTTGAAACTTAAAGGCTTGATTAGTAGAATGCTTAAGTCTAGTGAGCTTGGAGGCATAAAGTAGACACAGTTGGTCGAATCACTAAAAATTACATGTTTTCTCTCTCTTACTCTGACTCTTTATTGTTGGTTTCATATTAACTTATTCATTTTCAATTTGATTACTTTATTTGAGTTATATATAATTTAATTATTTATATTTTAAAAACTCAATTCACCCTCTTTTTAGGTTGCCTAGTTAATATTTCACTATTTAAGTCTATTCCTCTAAGCTAATCGAGCTTAAGAATCCCACTATTCAAGCTCTTACAATCCAAGGCTTTCAGATCTTTATAATTGACTTCTAAGCTATCAATAGAACCTTTATAATCTAAGATGATCCCTCAACCCTGTTAGCCTAATAGGTTATAAATATTATGATTTTGATGATAACAAACATATGCATTAAAGTGTTTTATTTTGTATTTCACAAGTTCACTAGTTTTGAAGGATAATGAATCAAATGAAATCAAATTCAAGACACTCAACGGGGAACGGCGACTCAACGGATAATTTATTGTGACAATTTCTTGTAAAGCCGGTATGATTTAATTTATACTTGGATTAGCATTTGTGAAGCTCAATTTTATGTTAATAAAATAATTATTTTTCAAGTTAAATACTTTTATGTTTATGAGATAAAATATTTTATGGATTAAAGTAATTTGGATAAAAATAAAAATGTTTTAAATTTCGGAGTTGGACTTATTTGCTAAATTCTAAAACATTTGGGCTTTATTGTAACTTATAATAGATTGTGGGCTTAAGTGAAAAATTTTGAAAACTTTAAAGATTATGATGATTTAGCTAAAACTCAAAAAGGACTTATTTGAAAATATTTTCTTTAGTTTGGGCCACACTATAATTTCATAATATTTTTAGGAATTAAATAATAATTAAAATTTCTGAGATTGGGTCTTTTAAAAAAGTTTTATAACGTTTTGGGTCATAACATAATTTGAATAAATTTTGAGGTAAAACTGTAATTTCGTGAACAATATTACTGTAGCAAAATTCAAAATTAACGTAATTTCATATTCACAGTGGGGAGCCGGTTGAATTAAGCGGCTAGCCGCTTGAGCACTGGAATTTGACAATAACGGCTAGTTTTCGAGCTTTAACTATAAAAACTCAACTCCAACTTCATTTCAAAGTTTTTGGCAAGCAAAAACAAGTTTGTAAAACATATATTGAGCTTCCATATTGCAAATCACAATAGATTAAATCATTCTTGAGCCATTATTTGTGAATCTACTCTTGTAGAGAGTGCTTTTACTGTAATTTCTATTTTTATTGTGTTAAGAGTGTTCAAGTGAGGGAAACACTTGGGGTAAAAAGATTAGGGTGATAATCTCTTGATTGTAAAGGTCCATTGACATCTTGGAAGTCAATTGTAAACATTGGAAGCCTTGGGAGGTTTGGATAGTGAAATCCTCAAGCTCGGTTGGCTTGGAGGCGTGGACGTAGGCGGGGATTACCGAACCACGTAAAAATTGCTGTGTTTGCTTTCTCTTCCCTTACTCATTTATTTTGCAAGCATTGCCTAATTTATTATATTTGATTTAATTCCTGTAAAACTTAATTTTTGTTTGGATTAAGGCATTAGATTGAATTATTTGTAAAATAAATTTTAGTAACCCAATTCACCCCCCTCTTGGGTTGCTTATTTGTATTTCAATTGGTATCAGAGCAAGGTTCTCTTATTAGGACTTAACCGTCCAGAGTAAAAGATCCATAGCAACCCAAAGTGATTCAACCTTTAGGGAAGGACAGTCCACAACTAGACCACCATTCTTTGACGGAAATGACTATCCATATTGGAAAACTAGGATGAGAATTTATTTACAAGCCCTAGATTACGAAATTTGGGAAGTTGTTTGTGATGGTCCATTTATGCCATTGACTAAAAATGAAGTCGGGGAAGATATTCCAAAACCTTCACGGGAATGGAATGAATTGGAAAAGAGAAAAGCTTCTCTAAATTCCAAAGCCATGAATGTGTTATTTTGTGCACTAGATAAGAAAGAATTTCATAGAGTGTCAAGTTGTGAAAGTGCTTATGAAATTTGGCACAAACTTGAAGTTATTTATGAAGGCACGAATCAAGTGAAAGAGTCTAAAATTAGTAGATACACTCGACAATACGAATTGTTTCAAATGGAACAAAATGAAAGTGTGTATTCTATGTATACTAGATTTACGGACATAGTGAACACTCTAGGAGCCCTGGGAAAGACTTTTTCAAATAGTGAGAAAGTTAAGAAAATCATTAGATCACTTCCTAAGGATTGAAGACCAAAAAGAACTACCATTGAGGAAGCTAAAGATTTAAATATCTTACCTATTGATGATCTAATCGGTTCTCTTATTTCTTATGAGGAAGATTTGGCAGCTGAAAGAGGCAATGAAGCGAAGAAAAAAAATATTGCTCTCAAAGTCACAAAATTTGAAAGTGATGGAGAAAGTGAGCCGGATGATGAGGAATTGGCTATGCTTGCTAGGAGGTTCAGAAAATTTTTCAAGAAAATTGGTGAGCGAAGAAAATTTAAAGATTTCAAAAACCAAAAGGAGAAAAAGGAAGCAATTAAATGTTACGAGTGCAAGAAGCCTTACCACATAAGATCGGAATGCCCTCTTCTCAACAAGTTCAAGAAGAAAGCAATGGTGGCCACGTGGGATGATACTGATGAAGAAACAAGTGATGATGATGAGCATCAAGAAATGACAAATCTAGCTCTTATGGCGATTGGAGATGAATCGAATGATGAACTAAATGAGGTAAATGATCTTCCTACCTATGATGCTTTTAAAGAGTTACATAATGCTTTTAAAGAGTTACATGATGAGTTAATGAAGATAGATAAAAAGAATGTATGCCTTAAAAAGAAATTGATAGATCTCAAAAATGAAAATGAATCATTGAATGCAAAGATTACATGTTTAGAACTAGAAAATAAAATGTTGCATAATAAAGTCACATCTTCAAATAAGAAATTTAATACCTTATATGAGCATGAAAAATTACATGTTGAGAAATTGATAAAGGAGAATGAAGTTCTCAAGAAGAAAAATAATGAGTTAAATGAAATTGTGATAAAATTCACAAATGGCCAAAAAATGTTGGATAATTTACTTAACTCTAAAAAATGTGTTTTTGATAAAGGAGGACTTGGGTATAAGCCTAACTTGAAGCAAAAGTATTATAAGAATTATTTTGTTAGAGCTACATCCACAAGTGATCATAAAATTACTTGTCATTATTGCAATAGAAATGGTCACATGAAAAATAGATGTCCTGTGAAAAGAAATACTTATTATGATATAAAATATGTTTGGGTTCCAAAAGGAACCATTGCTGACATCCAAGGACCCAAAAAGATTTGGGTACCTAAGACTTAAAATTTCCTCTGCAGGGCTTAAAGAAGAAGAATAATAAATGGTACTTGGACAGCGGGTGTTCAAGACACATGATAGGAAATTATGCTTGGTTTTCAAGTTTTACTAAGATCGAAAATGGTGGAGATGTATCTTTTAGAGATAATTCAAAAGGAAATATCATTGGTATTGGCAATGTCGGTAATGTATCTTCTACTCTTATTGAAAATGTGTGCTTGGTTGAAAACTTAAAACATAATTTACTTAGTATTAGTCAATTATGTGGTAAGGGTTATAAAGTAGTCTTTGATAAATCTAGATGCGTTATTGAAAATGCATGTGATGGCAAAGTTTTGTTTGTAGGAAATAGATGTATTAATGTCTATACTATTAATATAGATTGTGCATCTACCATTAAAAAATGTTTCTCGGCACTGCATGATGATGGATGGTTATCGCATAGAAGACTAGGTCATGCAAACATGGATTTAATCTCAAAAATTTCGAAAAATGATTTGGTTAAAGGACTTCCAAAAATTATTTTTCAAAAGAATAAAATTTGTGATGCCTGTCAATTTGGAAAACAAATCAAAACTTCTTTTAAAAACAAAAATCATGTCTCTACTTCAAAACCACTTCAAATGCTTCACATGGATTTATTTGGACCCTCTAGACATGCTTGCTTAAGTGGAAAATATTATGCATTTGTAATTGTAGATGATTATTCTAGATACACTTGGGTACTATTCCTGGCTAATAAAGATGATGCATTTGAAGCTTTTAAAGTTTTCTGTAAAAAGGTTCAAAATGAAAAAGAATACTCTATTACTTGCATTAGAAGTGATCATGGTAGAGAATTTGAGAATCATGCAGTTGAAAATTTCTGCAATGATTTAGGCATTGAGCATCAATTTTCATCACCTAGAACTTCACAACAAAATAGAGTCGTTGAGAGAAAGAATAGATCTATTCAAGAAATGGCTAGGACCATGTTAAATGAAAATGCTTTACCTAAATATTTTTGGGCCGAAGTCGTCAACACTGCTTGTTATTTTTAAATCGGGTGTTGATTAGATCTTATCTTAATAAAACTCCCTATGAGCTTTGGAAAGATAGAAAACCCAACATTGGTTATTTCAAAGTTTTTGGATGTAAATATTTTATTTTGAACACAAAAGATAATCTTGGAAAATTTGATTCAAAATCTGATGTTGGTATTTTTCTTGGGTATTCAAACTCAAGCAAAGCCTATAGAGTGTATAATAAAAGAACTTTGGTTGTGGAAGAGTCTATGCATGTTACTTTTAATGAGTCTAATACCTCCTCTATGGAGAAAGTCACTGTTAGTGATGATGCAGATGAAAATATACAAGAAAATTCATCAAAGAACAACCAAAAGAATGCAGAAAATCAAGTGGAGCAACTTGAAGAAACAAGCACAGAACAAAGTCAAGGTACTTCTCAAGCACTCCCCAAGGAGTGGAGGTATGTTTCTTCTCACCCAAAAGATGCCATTTTAGGAGATCCATCTAGAGGTGTTACAACTAAATCATCACTTAGGAATACATGTGAACATGCTGCATTTATTTCTCAAATTGAACCAAAATCCTTTGTAGATGCGAAAAATGATGAATCTTGGATTATGGTAATGCAAGATGAGTTAAACCAATTTGAGAGAAATAAAGTATGGGAATTAGTTCCTAAACTAGAACACCAATCCATTATAGGAACTAAATGGGTATTTAGAAATAAGATGGATGAATCCGGTGTGGTTGTAAGGAATAAAGCTATATTAGTGGCTCAAGGATACAACCAAGAAGAAGGAATTGAGTTTGATGAGACATTTGCACCAGTAGCTAGATTAGAATCCATTAGAATGTTGCTAGCATATGCATGTTATAAAGATTTCATTTTATTTCAAATGGATGTCAAAAGTGTCTTTCTAAATGGATATATCATGGAGGAAGTTTATATGAAACAACCCCCTGGTTTTGAAAATGAAAAATTTCCAGATCATGTTTATAAGTTATCAAAAGCATTATATGGATTAAAACAAGCACCTAGAGCATGGTATGATAGGCTTAAAAATTTCTTGCTTGATAATGATTTTTCAATGGGAAAAGCCGATACTACACTTTTTGTTAAGCATAAGAACCAAGACATACTTGTTGTTCAAATTTATGTTGATGATATTATTTTTGGTTCTACTAATGAGTCATTGTGCAAAGAGTTTCATCTTGTATGAGTAAGGAGTTTGAAATGAGCATGATGGGAGAATTGAAGTATTTCTTTGGACTTCAAATCAAACAAAACAATGAGAGAATTTTCATCAATCAAGCTAAATATGTCAAAGATCTACTGAAGAGGTTTGGAATTGAACAATCAAACACTAAAAGCACTCCAATGAGTACAACAATCAAGCTTGACAAGGATGAAAAAGGTAAAGAAGTTGATATTAAAAAGTATCGAGGTATGATCGGCTCTTTACTTTCCTTAACCACAAGTAGACCTGATATCATGTTTAGTGTATGTTTGTGTGCAAGATTTCAATCATGTCCCAAGGAATCTCATTTGCTTGCTATTAAAAGAATTTTTCGTTATTTGAGTAGAACCATAGATCTTGGACTTTGGTATCCCAGAGGAACTCATATAGATTTAACTTGTTACTCGGATGTCGATTTTGCTGGTTATAAGGTGGATAGAAAAAGTACTAGTGGAACTTGCCATTTTCTAGGTCATTCTCTTGTTTCATGGTTTAGTAAGAAACAAAACTCGGTTGCACTCTCAACCACTGAGACGGAATATATTGCCGCAGATAGTTGTTGTGCATAAGCCCTTTGGATGAAACAAACACTTAGAGACTATGGCATTAAACTTGAACAAATTCCTATTAAGTGTGATAATACTAGTGCTATTAATCTGTCAACGAATCCCATTCAGCACTCTAGAACCAAGCATATAGAGATTAGACATCATTTTTTTAAGAGATCATGTACAAAAAGGTGATATTGCTTTAGAATTTACAAAACCCCTTTGCAAAGAACAATTTTCAAAATTCGGCATGAACTTGGGATAATGAGATTTTCACATTAACATCTCTAATTATGTTATTGGATCTATTAAAATTATTTGCTTAATGTTTGTTAATGTTTTTGAAGAAGTTTGAGCATGATAGATAAGTAAGGTGTTATGAAATATTTATTTTAAATGCTTGTGTGCTCTATGATATATACTTGATAGATGAATCATTTGCTTGATTTAATCATGTTTTAAATGTTTAAGATCATGATTCATGCATTAAAATGGTTCTTGAGAGGTTTCGGAATCAAGAAATGATGACGAGATTGATCAAAAATGGGCGAAAAGTGATATTGGTGTGTTTGGGCAGCAACCAGGCGGCTAGCCGCCTGAACCAAGCAGCTAGCCGCTTGGAATGGCACCCAAACCCGAGAGCAAGCGGCTAGCCGCTTGGTCACGGGTTTTACCCTCTTCATCTCCCTCTTTTTGGCTTTCTTCATCACTTACCTCTCTCTCTCTCAAAATCGTGACTTCTCCTCCATTTTTTTTCAAAAATTCTTCATTTCTCAACCATTTTCATGTCAAAATCTTTGATTCAATCCATTACCCATCTATTTAACTTCCATTAAACATCTTCCAATCATCTTTTCAACTCCCTCTTCTCTTGTTCATCACTTTCTCTCTCTCCCGCGTAAATAGTGCTTCACCATCTCTCTCTCAAATTTCTTCCATTCTCACTCATTTTCTTGCTAAAATTAATCATCCAAACCATTACCCATCCACTACTCCTTCATTTTTCATCATCCAAACACCATTTTATCACATCTCCATAAAAATTTGAAATCTAAAAACCTAGTTTTGGCCATTTCTCTCTCTAGATTTTCAAGTTTTCTCTAGCCCATCTTTAATCAATTCCACAGTATCTCTAAACCTTATTAATCTCTAGGATTACATTTCTTGGCTCAAATTTATCCATTTTACTCAAATCCGAAATTGATTCTTTAAGCTTGTTCAACAATGGTGGGTGGAGACGCAAGGAAGATTATGTCACTCTGTACCACACATTTTATGCATTTACATTTTCTTTATGGATTGTGAATGATCATTATGAGCTATTTGGATGTTCTGTATTTGGATGCTTTGTCTTTGGATGTCTTGTATTTGGATGTTTTGTATTTCGATGCTTTATCTTTGGATGTTCTGTTTTTAGATGTTTTGTATTTGGATGCTATATTATGACTTCTTGAAATATGGTTGATTATTTGGTTGATCATTATTGCCTTAGTTTAATTTTGATGATGAAAGGGGAGAAGTCATGTATTTTGAAGACAGGTATCGTATTTTCTCTTTACACACTTGTGCATGTTTTCTGAAATATTAAGGGGGAGCTTACAAATTGTTATAGATCATATTTTCAGGGGGGTTTATTTTAAATTTGATTATATACGCCATGTATTAAGGGGGAGCATATATGTCAAAATACATGAGATGTTTGTTATCATCAAAAAGGGGGAGATTGTTAGCCTAATAGGTTATAAATATTATGATTTTGATGATAACAAACATATGCATTAAAGTGTTTTATTTTGTATTTCACAAGTTCACTAGTTTTGAAGGATAATGAATCAAGTGAAATCAAATTCAAGACACTCAACGGGGAACGGCAGCTCAACGGATAATTTATTGCGACAATTTCTTGCAAAGCCGGTATGATTTAATTTATGCTTGGATTAGCATTTGTGAAGCTCAATTTTATGTTAATAAAATAATTATTTTTCAAGTTAAATACTTTTATGTTTATGAGATAAAATATTTTATGGATTAAAGTAATTTGGATAAAAATAAAAATGTTTTAAATTTCGGAGTTGGACTTATTTGCTAAATTCTAAAACATTTGGGCTTTATTGTAACTTATAATAGATTGTGGGCTTAAGTGAAAAATTTTGAAAACTTTAAAGATTATGATGATTTAGCTAAAACTCAAAAAGGACTTATTTGAAAATATTTTCTTTAGTTTGGGCCACACTATAATTTCATAATATTTTTAGGAATTAAATAATAATTAAAATTTCTGAGATTGGGTCTTTTAAAAAAGTTTTATAACGTTTTGGGTCATAACATAATTTGAATAAATTTTGAGGTAAAACTGTAATTTCGTGAACAATATTACTGTAGCAAAATTCAAAATTAACGGTAACTTCACTGTTACGAGTGGGGAGCCGGTTGAATTAAGCGGTAAGCCGCTTGAGCACTGGAATTTGACAATAACGGCTAGTTTTCGAGCTTTAACTATAAAAACTCAACTCCAACTTCATTTCAAAGTTTTTGGCAAGCAAAAATAAGTTTGTAAAACATATATTGAGCTTCCATATTGCAAATCACAATAGATTAAATCATTCTTGAGCCATTATTTGTGAATCTACTCTTGTAGAGAGTGCTTTTGCTGTAATTTCTATTTTATATTGTATTAAGAGTGTTCAAGTGAGGGAAACACTTGGGGTAAAGAGATTAGGGTGATAATCTCTTGATTGTAAAGGTCCATTGACACCTTGGAAGTCAATTGTAAACATTGGAAGCCTTGGGAGGCTTGGATAGTGAAATCCTCAAGCTCGGTTGGCTTGGAGGCGTGGACGTAGGCGGGGATTGCCGAACCACATAAAAATTGCTGTGTTTGCTTTCTCTTCCCTTACTCATTTATTTTGCAAGCATTGCCTAATTTATTATATTTGATTTAATTCCTGTAAAACTTAATTTTTGTTTGTATTAAAACATTAGATTGAATTATTTGTAAAATAAATTTTAGTAACCCAATTCACCCCCTCTTGAGTTGCTTATTTGTATTTCAAACCCTTTCCTAAAGTGTTTTCCTCACTTATAGTCAATTAATTTTAATGTTGAAATGAAGATTACACAAATTTTCTCTTACATAATGTATATGTTTATGAATAAAAGCACAAAATGTAATTTGATGAAAGAATAATAAGTTATAAGCACTGAAAATGGTAGAATTTGTTCTAATTTGAATTTTAATAAGATTTATTTTTATAGTTGGAGCAGAAAATTAGCTATTCTTTGCTTTGTGACATAATTAGATTGTCTTTAATTGTTGTTAGATTGTATTTTTTTACTTTGTACAAGTTATTATTACATTGAAATTTGAATTTTTGGATCATCATTTGAAATTGTCGATTTATCGTTTAATTCCAAATAATTCACTAATCAAAGTTAGCTTGTCATTTACAAATATCAATTTGTTATTTTAAGATAAATTCCTTTTTGGAATTTTTTGGTTTGCCATCTTTTCATAAATGGTTAATTGTTAATTTCCAAAAATTATGGTAATTCAACCATATGTTATCGATTTCCGATTTTAAACTTAACGATTATCCGTTTGTTTTTAGAACCTAATCTTGTCTTAAACATAATATAAATTAAGAAATTTGATCAATTTAAAATACTTCATCATTTTTAATCTTGTTTCTTATCATCAAAATTAATATTATGGATACATTTATGTCTACAAAAAATGGCTACAGGAACAAAATTATTCATGCCCAAAACTTTACTGATTACTCGAACTCTTACTATTGTATAAATAAAGGGCTCGATTACCAATTAAAGGCTTGGTTAGAATGTTTCCATTTTTTTCTTATTTTCCTTTTCTTCTTCAAGCCTAGAAAAGTTAAACTTTTATCACTTCTTAAACAAAGTCGGCTTTTAACTTTATTCTCTTTAAAAAAAATGCTAGTGTCCTAGTGAAAGTTTGTCAAGTATAACTTGTGAATTGTTCCATAAGTATAAATAAGTAAAAAGGATTATGTTGTGGGATAATTTCTTTTAGAAAACTTATGCATTCTTGATTTCAATGGATTCTTGATCTAAATTCAACCAAGAATATCAAATTGTAATCAAATATACAATCATGCATCCAAGTTGATGATAATAAATATAAATCATGAGAGAATTTCAAGACATTATTGCAAATTAACCTAAATTTTTTTATTTTTGATTTTTATAAACGAAAATTAATCAAAAACCCTTCTCCTCAAACCTAGTTTAAACATGGTTCCCAATGTTTCTTAAAATGCATACGTATCATAGGAAAAAAAAAGAAAACATAAAAGCAAGATGGAAAATCTCACCAAAGATAACTTTTGATTGTGTTCCAATAATATTGCAAAGGCCAGTGGGTAATACTAATTGTCAAAAAGAAAGAAAATGCAAAATAGAAAATATCAAGAAAGAAAAGTAGCAAACCAAACAAAAATGGATCGATCCTGGTAAATAAGATTTTTGAAAAGAATTTCCTCAACTTCTAAGATTTTTAACTTTAAAAATGGTTTTAACTAAAGACCATTGACTTTAAACGTACCATTATTTTTAAGATTTTCAATTTCTACAATGTTGCAAGAAAAATTAGTATTAACAATGAATGGTCTTGAACACCTAGAATGTAATTTCCTAGCAAATGTGTGCAAATGTGAATTATACAAAAGGATTTTTTGACCAAGTTGAAAGAACTTCCTTAGGATGTTCTCATCATAGAAAAATTTTATTCTATATTTATGCAGTTTAACACATTTCTATTCATCATTCCTAATTTCATCCAACCTATTGAGTTGTACTTTTCTATGAGACTTTGCTTTATCAAGAGAAAAATTGAGTTGTTTAATCTAAATACTTTCTACGCTCCTATTGAATAGGGAGATGACATGCCTTACCATACACAAGTCAATCTGGGGACATTCCAATAGGATTTGAAAAGTGGTATGGTAGGCCCATGATTCATTAATAAGTTTTTAAGACCAATCTTTCCTATTAGGGTAATTGTTTTTTCTTTCAAGAATGTACTTAATTTCCTTATGTGAAATTTCAAGTTGGCTGCTTGTTAAAAATGACAAGGAGTAAAAACTTTATCTATAATGCCATATTCTTCATTAAATTTTCAAAAGGCCTATTACAAAAATGCATTCCACCATCACTAATAATCGCATAAGGAGTGCCAAAACAAAAGAATATATTTTTCCTATAAGAATTTTATCACAACTTTTGGTCAATTATTTTACATGCTCTTGCCTCTACCCATTTAGAAACATAATATACAACAATAAGGATGTAAAAGTTACTAAAAGAATTTTGGAAAGATCATATCAAGTCAATGAGCTAAATATCAAATAATTCAATAATTAAAATGGGGTTTAAAAACATCATAATTATTCATAAAGTACTCCTTAATTTTTGACATCCCTCGCAAAACTACAGTATGTACGAGTGTCTTTAAATAATGATAGACAAGAAAAGCCACATTGCAAGATTTTTATAGATGTCTTCTTTGCACTAAAATGATCCTGACATGAGAGACTACAACAAAAGGCAATAATTTCATTTTGTTCATTTTTAGGGATACATCTCTTAATTATTTGATTTAGTCAATACTTAAACAATGTGGATCATCCCAAAAGAAATATTTATCTTTAGTTAAAAACTTAACTTTACTTGTTTAGACCAATTTGTTGGCATTTAATCAGTAACAAGATAATTAATAATGTTAGTAAACTAAAGCAACTAGGAAACAAACATTAGTTATTCATTAGGAAAGGACTTTCTAATAGGAATAGTTCCATCCAGGGATTTGACTATCAGTCTAACATTTTAACACCTTTTTAATCCTAGTTTCAAGCTTAAATTCTTATAGCAACAAAATCCATTGTATTAGATGAGGTTTAACATCTTTTTTTAAGAGAGAAGATATGTTGGTGTAGCATGAATTGAATAGACCAAGACTTTAGACAGTAACAAGTAAGATCTAAACTTGTTTAATGCAAGAAACTACTATTAACGATTATTTTTCTATAGTGGAATAATTCAATTGTGCATCATTAAGAGTTTTACTAGTACAGTTAATGACATAATATAGTTTATCATCACATTGCACTAAAAAGGCTCCAATGGCAAAATCAAATGCATCACACATGATTTTAAAAAGAGTATTCCAATTTGTTGGTCGAATGATAGGTGTTGAGTCTAAAGGTTCTTAAGTTTCTTGTAGACTTTTAAAGACTTTTCATCAAATACAAAAGGTGAATATTTGGCGTGCCAGTTAAAATTGTAATTTTGGTAAATAGAAAGTTTAAGGTAAAATTATAATTTTGGTAAATAGTGTTACTATAGTAAATTTAAATTTTATCGGTAACTGTACTATTATGAAGTAGGCAGCCAGCTAAATTAAGAGATTAGTCACTTGCTTGCTAGAATTTGCCTATAATGGCTAGTTTTTTTGCTAAAGCTATATAAATTCAATTTTAGCTTAAAGATTCTGGCAAGAAAAGACAAAAGTATGCACCATATATTGAGCTTCTATTTCATAAAATCATCATATATTGAATCATCATTGTGTTGTCATTTATATATCTACTCTAAAAAATGAGTATTTATTGTATTTCTTAAATTCGTTATAAAATTTATGAGTTTATAAATATGAAAATACTTGAGTAAAGAGATTGAGAAATAATCTATTGATTGTAAAGGTTTATGGACACCTTGAAAGGTAATTGTAAAGAATTTAAAGTTTTGGGAGGCTTAGATAGTGAAATCATTGAGTTTGGTTCGCTTGGAGGCGTGAATGTAGGCAAGAATTGCTGAATCATGTAAAAGTCATTGTATTTGTTTTCTCTTCCCTCACTTTTTTATTATTGTGCTTTATTAAATTTATTATTTTTTATTTAATTAAGGTAATAGATTGAATTATTGTGTGGTTTGTTTAAATTAAGTTTTAAAAACACAATTCACCCCTCCTTGGATTGCATAACTAGTATTTCAACTCACTTGTTAGATTAACAAATATTAGTTGTTATTGTAAGAAACAATTATTGAGATTCTTGATATTATTTGCCTTTAGTGTTATTTAGAAAAAAAATTTATGTAGTAATTCCATTATTATATATTGGAAGATTATATCAGACTATGGTCCTATATTTTTTTCCAAATTAGATTTTCAAAGTAAAAGTTTCTTTCTCTTATAATTGATTTTATTACTTTGAATTGTATTTTTTTATTTTCTACTTATTAATTTGTGGTACGCATTTCGTTTTAATCGCATAAAGAGGAAAAATTTTATTTTCACTTAATTTGTAACTATTTGTGTGAGTTTCTTTCCCAACAAAAATTGATGAAGTATTAGATATAATCAAATCAATTATCATAATGCCCTGCTTTCAAGAAATATTGTACCTACTTGGTTTTCCACACCTTGAAAACAAGCAAAAAAATGCAGTGTTTCTCTCAAAGTCATCTCACGAATATGTGGATCATATTGGCTTACTTATCCAGATGTTTTTTAGAGGACAAATTCTTCTAGTTTGTATCAATTGTAAGAACATCTCTAAAAACTTTTATAAATTTATTTTTTAAATATTTATTTACTTATCTATGTGGCAAACAAAAGAGTAAAAAAAATTTATTTTCCAAAAAACTATTAAAATAGAAATAAGTTAATATTATTTTAACTAAATAACATTTTCTCAAAGAACAAATCAATAGCAATTAAAGCACTTCTCTATCTTTCTCCAATAAAAAGTAATAAAACATAAATTGAAGAGGGAGAAAAAAACTCTTCAAATTTAAAGAGAGAATCATTTCTTATTTGAATAATTTTATTCAAAGTGCCTCTTGGAGCTTTAAATATTGATGTAACTCTTTAAATAAGTAATAAAATATTATTTGAAGAGTCTTTTGGTGATTAAGGGTGGCAAAATGAATAAACAAATCAAATTCGAATCGAATCATAAACAAATTAGCTCAAAATTATACTAATTCTAATTTGATCTGTTTATTAAATAAATTAAAATCTCAAGATTCATATTCGATTTGTTTATTAAACGAATATTTAGTTCGATTCATTTAATTCATTTAGTAGAATTATCCTATTACGAATCGAATCAAATTAGGATTCATTTATAATTCGTTTAGAAAAATATACTTGATAAATAAAATTAATCAAAATAAATATAAAAAAGCCACAAATTTAATATCCTACAACAAAATACAAATAACCCAAACCATATTCTAGGATTAAATATAGAATCATCCAAATTACAAATTACAAATCCCTAATAATGCAAATAACAATAATTAAGATTCAAATTATGAAGCAAGGTGATTTCTTTAATGCTCTTCATTTTGTCTTTGTCATCTTAAAAATAAAAATCCTACACCAATAATTAAATAAAATGTTATTAACATGCTGCAATATTGATAATTGAAGAATATAAGCAAGAAATGAAAAAGGTATCACTAATGATTAATTAATTAATTAATTTTTCAAATTTCTAATGGTGATATAATTGAAGAATATGAGCTATTCTTTTAAATATGTTTATTCTTGCAAAAAACTATTTAAATTCTGGAAAAAAAGTTAGAAAAAAAGTTAAGAACAAAAACAAAAAAATAAAGCAATTACATCATTCAATCATTTCTCGAACCCACTATTCTGGACAAAGAAATCGAAAGTGTTTAAATTTTGTCCAATAGATAAACTAAAAGAAGGTGAAAAAAATAATTTCAAAACATTATCATTGGCTCTATTGTTTTTTCTTTTGCTTGATTATGTCTTCTTTTTAAGTCGAAATACCCCAACACACTAATTCATTAAAAAAAAAGGCTTATAATCCAAAAGGAACTTCCTTTCTTGTTTAACTCTTATTCATTTTCATAAGTTTTTAAATGGACAGTGCCTTTTCAATAGACCCAGTCGAAAATTAATAGCATAATTATGGCACAAGTTTTGTTTCCACGTAAAAAAAGATAGTAATAAGAATGATCTAACAGAGTGACAAACCCAAATCAAGATTCAATATGAATAAAGACAAACCCAAGCCAAATTGTAGCACTTGCTAGATGCAAAAATTAAAAAAAAAATTAGAGCTTACTTTGCTATTGTGATGAGAGATAATAGCTATTGTTGGTTGAGAAATTACAAAGAAATTCTTGAAATGGCTATTGAGGCTAAGTAATTGCTATGGGGTGAAGGGAAAGTGAGTGTCATTGTGTCATTAGTATGAAATGTGAAATTAGAGTTGACCACCCTAAATGTTTTTGGACTTTTATATGTTATGCTTAAAATTATAATTTTAGCCTTCAATTTTTAAAATATTTTTTAAATAAATTTAAAGATAAAAAAGTAATTTAATTAAACGAATAATAAAAGTTTTTAAACAAATCAAAATATATTCGATTCTTTTATGACATGTTTATTAAATAAATCCTAAACGAATAAACGAGTTAAAATCTTCAAACCTACATTCGATTCGTTTAATTAACGGATCGAATAGAATTTACTCATTTATTAGATGCATCAATTTCTTCAAATCTAAACCCATTTAATTTGTATTGAATTGAATCGAACAAACAAATCCTGACCCATATTGCCAACCCTATTGGTGATGCTCTAAGAAACCTCCCCTAAGACTTATTGAAAAAAATTAAGATAGACCAAAACCACAACAGTGATTAGAGATTCCTTTTTTTTATACTCTTTTATTTTAATTTCTTATGAAATATTTGAGATTTAGACAAAAAAAAATTGATGATATAACATGTTAACCATATTGTAGACCGATTAGTTTTGTGATTTCACAACTTCATTTATTGATTCTAAAGGCTGAAAAGAATCTTTTCATTATGCAAAATCATAATGTTGATAAAAAAAATATTTTTTTATACCTTCTAGAGGTTTGTTTAAGTTTCTGAAAAGAGCCTTCAAAGGGATAGTTTCCTATATCGTGAAGGACTAAGCAAGAGTGTCATCCTCAGAAAAAGTAAGCCAAATGTAGTTAATTTGTATATTTATTTTTATTAGGAAATTATCAATTGTATATCCCTAGATTACTCTATTATCAAATTCACTACAAGTGTATCAATCGTTTACCCTAACAAACTATTAGTTGCCATTTAAATATGATGATGTCAGACGGATAATCTAATCTTTTTAATAATACAAGTGATAATTTCCAAGGGTAAAATTATTAATTCACTATTGTTCCATTAACTTCCAAATAGCAGCTAATGATTGGTGGATGATAGATACATTTTGTCAATAAAAGGTAGACGATTAATACACCCTCAAAGTATTGTACTTTTTTTTACATAAAAGTACACATTTAGGGTATATGAATGATAATTTTTTATTATTATCTTGTAATATATGCACTTTTATTTTCTTATTGAGTGAATTATTTATTTTTCCATTCGATATCAATTTCATAAAATTTCAAACTCGTTGCATGTTATCGTTAGAAAATTTGACGTATTATTAAATTAATTGTTTATGAATAATTTTAAATTTTATGACAATGTAAAACTGAGACAAAACTGAATGTGATTTCAGAGTTGGTTAGTCAGATTTTTGTTATCACGGAACTGGTATCAATTTAATCGATATTAAAAAAAATTCAATTTCTTTAAATGAACAGAGAGAGGAGCCGAGAGAGAGGAGTGGGAGATAAAGAGAGAGAGAGGGGAGAGAAAGAGAGAAAGAGAGAGAGTGTTGACCGGGTTGACTTGATTCGGATTTAACCCGCGATCGTGACCCGGGCGGATCTCCCAATTTCGACCATCGTTCCTAACAAGCTTGTCACCGATTTGAAGCCCTCGAGACACCGATCATATCCCTACCATTCCCACCATTGGAAACTGACCAGAACACCGCCAATGAAGCTCGAACATTTCAGCCAAAAATTCGTTCTTGCTGCCGTCAATTCCGTTGGAGTTTGGCCATGCCACCGGCTGGGTTTCACTCCTTTCACCTTCAGCTTCCATTTCCGACATGTCTCATCACCTGAAACAGCCGAATGACCGATGACAACAACTTGTAACTCACGAGTTTAGAAGCTCGATTTGCCGTCGTCACCGCACGTAAGAGGTCACGTCGGCACCATTGAATTCACCGAGGCTGGAACTACAAGACCTGAGTTTTTCGTTACTATTAACTGAAGTTTGGTCACTGTTGATCGGTGAGGGGCAATTCAATAAAGCTTGTGAAATTTAGGATAATTATGGATAAGGACAATTAGGTAATTTGAGATTTTGAGAGTAAATCGGTAATTCAAATAGCCAAGGGTAATTAGGTAATTTTGCACCAAAGGGGTAATTTCATAATTTCTAATTTGTGGGTATTTTAGTAATTGATAAAATTGAGGTTAAATTGGTAAATTATGATTTTTGGGATATTTTGGTAGTTTTGAATTCAAGGACATTTTTGTAATTTCAAAGGATTTGAGGATATTTCGGTGATTTAAGATTTTGAGGATAAATTAGTAAATTATAATTCTGAGGGCAATTTAGTAAATTTTAATATCGGGGATATTTTGTTAATTTTTGGGCATAAGAATATTTTAGTAATTTTAAATATTCCCGAATTATATTATGTGAGTTCGAATTTTATTAAGTAAAATTAGTTGTACTTTATGTTATTGGCAATAATTATGTCGTTTATTTAATTAAGGGGACCAGCGAATGAAAATCAATCCGCAGACATGGATGCTACCGGATTTGACCTTTGTCACTGTGAGTGAAATATACAAAACTCATTTTTCTGTGGATTATTATAATTTTAATTATGGTAAAGCATATTTGCAAATGAATTTTAAATGCTTAATTTAATGATTTTATGAAAAATAGATTTTATTTGTATAATGGTATTTATTATCAGAAATGCGTAGATAAATGATTTTATTTCTGATTCTGAATATATGCAAAAGAAAATGGATTTTAAAGGTTATTAAAAATTAAAGGAAATGTAATTTCGAATATTATCGGATGTTTATATACATTATATTTTTAATTATTTGCAAAGTCATTGATAGTACCCTTTCCCTTATACTGTGATGAGATAATATGAGATGATATGGGTTGATATGTGATGATTTGATATACCGACTTTTTGGGTCTGTCTGAGTATACATAGAGGTTTTGGGCTGTGCACTTAGTCATTTTATCTTTTGGAGACTATTTATGCATGCATAGTTATGATAATGAGATATATTGAGATGTGATGACATATGAGATATTATTTCCCTGTCTATGGGTGTAGCTCCGGAGTATAATGGTTTCTTAATTGCCCGTCCGTTGAGGTCCGAATTATCCATGTAGCTCCAGGGCATGTGGTTTCTTGATTACTTATCCGTTAAGGTTTGGATATGATGAGATTATTCCCTCGGGTACTCATTTGGTGATAGTTTTCAGTATTTAGTACTGATGTCACGTGTTGTGAATTTTCCTTAGTTTTACGCAATACTTTGTGATGATTTCAGACTGAGTATTATATGATGTTATGACATGTTCTTCCCTGGTTATGTCATATGACATTACATATATATTTTTCAAAGGTAGTGATTTGATTATAAATGTTTAGTGATTTATTAATATTTCTCGTTTATGGTTTAATGAAATTGTATATTTAAAAAAGATACGATTATTTTCAAAATAAAATTATTTTCAAAAATTCCTATCCACTTACTGACTTTCACTGAGTTTTATACTCACCCCTTTTTTTATATTTTTCCTCCCATAAAAGATTTGAAAGTACAACAGTTGACTCAGTAACGATAATTATTTATATTTTGGCCATGTAATAGTGATAGGAGTCACATAATTTCTAGTTGAAATATTTCGGATTGTATAATATTATAATTAAAAATAATTTACTATATTTAGTATTAAAATATTTCAGATAATATTTGATATTTATTGGGGTGTTGATTGGTGGTGTTTATTTTATTTTAAAAATATTTTGGAAGTGCTATTTTTATTAATTGCAGGATTGAGAATGTAAAAACTGTAGGAGAAATTCTACCGAAACTTCAGCAGAAATATTATTATTATTATAAAATCTTTATTAGATTGACTTCGAGGATTAGAGTTACTCATCCTAATGTTCGCAACCGGTAATGACATATCTTATATATAATACATTAACCCCAAATACAACATCAATCAAAATATTTTGCAGCAGCAAAATATTCTAAAATCAGGTTATAAATTACAATTCTGAATCCTTAAATATTTGAGCACGCATGTAAGAGAAAACTTGAGAATGTAGTGAAACAATTGAGACGTATTACAAGAAATTTAAGGAATATATATGACGAAAATAACTTGGTGTGAAATATAAATGCTGATCTCAAAATATAAAAGATCAAATAAACTGATAATTAACATATTACTGGGAAACCTACCATAAATATTCAAGCCAAACCTGTTAAAATGATTTACATAATACATACTGTGCAATCAAGTTTAAAAAGCAAATTAAGTTGTTTTTTTTTTTTAAGCTTTTGGTAGGGGTGGGCGAAAAACTTTGGGAATTTAAAAGCGGAATCGAACTGTCTGTTAAAAATTGATTAGTTCAATTTTTAATAAAACTAAATTTTCCAGTTCAATTTTTCGCTAACTCCATTGAACCTAAAACTGAAAACTGAAAATGCAAAAAAAAAAATCATTTCTAATCAAAGGCCCACAAAAGCAAACGAACAGATGCCAATAGGTTATTTATTTTTATTTCAGTCAATTCAATCTTCATTTAAAGAGAGCGCAACGGTGTTGACCACCTAATTTTTTCTTTTGTTTTTATTTTGCATAATAGCCTGTAGCTTCTGGTTCTATTACACCACTTGCATCATGAATGATACTTATCTTGGCTTGCCGTGAGCTAACATAATACAGATATGACATGAATAATTAATTTAGCAGTAAGTACATACAAGTTTTTCTTTCAATAGTATATTACATATTAATAGATATAAACAAGTAGTCATGTTGAGGTTGTCTGACAATGATATTCATGTCACAAGTAAAATCACATATTATTCGTGTCGTTTCCTGTCAATATTTTTATTAATTATGCAAACTTATGTAAACACAAATTCAAAAAAAATTTGTCCGCGTTCTGTAATCGTATCCGACCCATTTTGCTACCTCGAACTAGAATACTCTACACTGTCAAAATTTCTATCATAGACCCATAGGATTTGTGATAACAATATCATTCTCTTCGTCAACCCCATTTTTCTTGTCTAGGATCAAATTTCACTTTCTTCTGTTTGATGAAGCTTTTAACTTTGCTACCTTTTGATTCGTAGGACTATGTCATAGGACTGTTGACTGTAAAAAAACATAAGACAAAGTAATGAGCGCCCTTTGCCCCTCACAAGATACAACGTAAATTTGTAAATTTATTTCACTTTAACGAAAAGCTACAGGAGAGCATTGTATCATCTAGTTATTAGTTTGCTAGTTGAGCATAGTTTCATGTTCAAGGAGAATGTTTTTGACTGCTTGTAACTCACGGACAACATGAGTTATGTTCATTCGATCTTGCGGTGACTCCGTGGAGCAAGCAACTCCAATTCTGACCATAGAAATGAGACATTCTAATCTATTGTTGATTCTTATTTGCCTTCGCCTATGATTACGAGTATTACCCAACATTTCACCCTCATTTAGAAGTATTGGATCCACAATGTCCATCACATGATCAGGCAAGGCCATTCTTGCAAAGTTATGAAGATTCAAATCTCCCTCAAACATAACATCTGTAGGTTTTTTTGTTGTCATCATTTCTAACAGCAATATTCCATAGCTATAAACATCTCCATTTGTTGACATCTCACTTCCAAGGCCACATTCTGCAATTCAAAAAACCATACATGAATTGGTAAAAGATTTTTTGAGAAGTTATAAAAGAAATTAAAAAAATAAATAAATTATGGATGAGAGTATAAGTTGAAACCTGGGGCTACATAGCCAATTGTTCCCCTTACCCCAGTAGAGCTGCTTAAAGTTGGATTTGAGACTACTTGATGAAATCTGGCTAGTCCAAAATCACCAATGTGAGCAGACAAGTCATTATCGAGGAGGACATAGCTTGGCTTTAGATCACAATGGAGAATTGGTTCTTGGCAGTGGTGATGAAGATAGTCTAGTGCAAATGCCACATCAATTGCGATGCTGATTCTCTGAAGAAGGGTAAGTTTCCGAATTTGAATTTCTTCATCTCTTTGCGGAGCTGTATTTGGGTGCAGCCATCTTTCAAGACTCCCATTTGGCATGTACTGATAGACAATAGCTTTAAAGTCGTTACCTTGAAAATCAATGCTTGAGCATGAAGTTATGACCTTAACCAGATTTCTATGGCGGATTTTTTTAAAGGCTTTACACTCAGCCATGAAACTCTTAGAAGCTCCTTGGCGGTGAAGGTTAATAATCACTTTAATTGCAACAATGTCTCCATCTTCATCAATTACTCCCTTACACACAGAGCCAATGCTACCCGCTCCAATCAAGTGCGTTGAAGAAAACCCATCAGTTGCTTTGAGGAGGCTTTTGTAAGACATCTTTGGAAGTGCTTTTCTCATTATTGGTCTTGAAGGGCCCTTGGATGGTCCCCTCCTCCATTTAGGCGAATACAAAATGAAGAATAGCACCATGACTAGTCCTGAAAAGGCACTTACAGTTGGGATTATTACTTTCAGTCTTTGGATGATCTGCTGACTGCTTGATTTGTTCTCAGTGCATTTGGGCAGCTGCAATTCATGTATTCCCCCACAAATTCTGTTACAGCCTATAACTGATATTGTACTTGCATTTGCAAAAACTCCTTTTGTTGGTAGTTTCCCCTCCAAATCATTAAAGGATAAGTTAAGATATTCCAAAGAAAGAGCCTCGAGGAATAATGGAATTTGGCCAGACAAATTATTCCGTGAAAGATCAATCTTTCGAATACCCCTTGAAGTTCTGAAAAATGAAGGAAAGGATCCATGGAAGAAGTTTCCCGCCAGATAAATCTCTTCAAGACTAGAGCAAAGACCAAGTTCACTTGGAACTTCACCAGATAAGTCATTATTAGACACATCAAAACTCCTCAAAGCTTTCAGCTTACCGATCCTTGGGGGTATAGGTCCAGTGAAGTGGTTTCGAGCTAAATTCAGAGAATTTGAAAGATAGGATATATTGAAAATGGCTTCTGGAATATATCCACTAAGGATATTTTCAAACATTTCTAAAAATGCTAATTGTTTCAAATTTCCTAGACTAGAAGGGATGACTCCAGATAAATTGTTATTGTTAAAGAAAATTTGAAATAATGATGATAGATTTCCCAAAGTGGAAGGAATTTCCCCTGACAAATAGTTGCCACTAAAAGCCAAGCTCTGTAACTTCATAAGCTTACCCATTTCTTTAGGAATTGTGCCTGTAAATTGGTATTCATCCATGTGTAATGCATATAAGCTGACAAGGTTACCTATCCCTGAAGGGATGCTCCCATATAGCTGATTAGCACTAAGGACAATAATTTGAAGTTGACTTGACAGATTAGCTTTTGAATGAGGCAATGCTCCTCTAAATTGATTTCCACCTAAGTTGAGAACTCGCAATTTGCTACAGTTTGCCAAATAATTCATAAATCCCATCTCATCACTTTCCCCACTTCCTAAATTACTAGAAAGTAAATTTAGGTATGAAAGATTCTTCAAGCCTCCAAAATTGACTGAAAGTTTTCCGGAAAAATTGTTTCTTCCAATTTGAATAATTTCGAGTTTTGAAGCATTGGAGAGAGATATTGGAAAGGATCCGCTGAAGAAGTTTCTGTTGATTTGGAAGAGTTTGAGATTAGGAAAACTGAGGCCTAAACTTGGTGGAAGACTTCCATGAATTTGATTATGAGACACCGAGAAATTGACAAGGAAGGAAAGATTGTAAATAGAAGGAGGGATTGTACCAGAGAGGTTGTTTGCGCCAATTCCAAGAGAATTTAACTTTTTCAATTGACCTAATGAATCTGGAATATTTCCTCCAAAAAAATTCGCACCTAGAGACACAACTTCCAGTGATGTTAGATTTCCCAGAAAAGGTGGGATGCCTCCTATCAAATTGTTTTCGTGCAAATCTAGTAGTTTGAGTTTGTATAGAGAGGCAAACTCAAATGGAATACTTCCTACTAGCTTGTTGCCTCCTAATGATAGTGCTGTGAGCCTGGAACAATACGACAAGTTGGCTGGAATTTTCCCAGCCAGGGAATTTTTTGCAAGAAACAGCGCTTCTAACCTGAACAGACGCCCAAATTCACGGGGAATTTCACCTTGGATAGTGTTATTCATAAGATTGATCTCTCTTAAGAAGCTGAGGTTGCCAATGTGAGGAGACAAAGAGCCAATCAAGGCTTTTGACATCAGGTCCAGGGCTACGACTCTTCTGTGCCTACGACCACAAGTAATGCCCTCCCATTCGCAGAAATGGCGAGAATCATTCCATGAGTTCAGGATTCCATGAGGGCCATGAGAAATCATTGACTTAAAGGCCTGCAGGGCAGCACGATCTCCCACCTCAAAGGCTGCAACTTGCAACAGAGTGATGAGAAAGAGAAACATGGATGGAAAATAAACGAGATGGGTTCTCATTTCTACGGATGAGAAGGCAATTGCATTGGCTGACCTTTATATGTGAGCTTCACCTAGCTTGACGTGGTCATTCCCAAATCTAAATGTCTAATCCAATGACAAGACAAACGTAAACATATTATACGTTTACTGTTGTCCATTTTTTCTTGTTTGAGTTTTGATATTGACAGGCGTGATTTTATACAAATCTTGGATCTTTATGAACTAATTTCAAGGGTTGTCCCTTCTCCAGTTCTCCTTCTATGTGGACGAATGCAAGTCTATACCACAGAAGGCTCCTTGGCCTGAGTTGTTTGTCCTATGCAACAAATGATGATGGATAATTAATGAGAATCTTGTTTTTATAAATATTCAAGCCATTTGATAAACTTAAGCTAAGTCATTCACCTGACATTTCCATATGGACTCATTTTCATGATTCTAAAATTTAATATCATATCAAAACTCTTTAATTAATTCGTTTTCGAAATTTAATATCCCAAAGCACATTAGAAAATAATAAATATGAATATATGACCAAATCGGCAAGGTAAAGCCATATACATTTTCTCTCTTTCTTTATAAAATCTTAAAAAGTAATAATTACGGCTGTGTTGATTGTTTATGATGTCTGCAAATGATCCTCTAGGATTCACGCATGCCCACACGTATGCTTGTGTACGTGTAAGGTGTGTGGGATTCTTTCTACTTTATATTGTATGCCTTCTACTGCATTTCTGCACACTAGTTCGGCGGAAAATGTATATATCTTTATAGTACTTGGGTCAAATTCAGTGCCAAATTCAGAACCGATCTATCATGAGAAAGAGAGGTTTTGCCTCTCGAAAGGAAGCAATGAAGTTTTCCTGAGATTGGAAGAAACATTGTTTGTTTGATTGATTGATATTGAGAAGAGAGGTTCTGGCCATTTTCAATTTTCAAAACATTGATCACAAATTACATGCATATGGTCCATGCCCATACAATGTGCAAACATTAACTCTGCCAACAGATTCACCTTCGCTGAAAGTTCAATCATCCCGCACAAAATGCAAAAAGAGAAGGAAAAACTAAAGGAAATACAGTGGGAACAACTGCCGCAAAAGGTAAGTGTGATACCATAAATTCTTAATATCTTAGTATAAGGTATTGAAAAGTGATATTTTGATTTGTTCTAGATAAATTAATTTTTGGCACAATAAATATTTAATTCATAATTAAATTCATGGAAAAATAATGATAATTTTTATTATTAATCTTTTGGACAATAAATCTAATAAAAATGGCAAAAAGAATTTATTAAATTTTACTTATTATTAACAGTGGATCCATAACTCAAACTAATTAAATTTTACAGTTTCATATAAATTAAGTTGCATATATTTAAGTTTTCTTTTCATTTTTAAATAAAATAAAATAAAAAATTTAAATCATTTCTCTGTGGATCGATCTCAGACTCACTAAACTATAATATAACAATACACCCTTATATTTAGGAAGTAGAAATCACTTTTAAGTTATGTCAATTTTTTGCATAGCTGTTGGGGGAATTTTTTATTTTGATTTTTTTTCTATTTTTCTTTTTTTTTTCTCTTTTGTATAAAATTTCATTTCTCCCTTTTTCTGTTCTTAAATTTTGTTCTATCCTCCAAATCTTTCATAATCTCAATTTCACCCCAAAATCTTTGCTTCAAAAACATTCTTTTCATAATTGCAATTGACCATAAATTATAGAAAGTTCTCACATAGGTCCCTTGCTGAAATTTTCTATAATAATCAAATTTAGACCTGCAACTTAGAATTATATTTAGTGTCACGACTCGTCCTGAACCCAAGGACCAATCTATCTAATCTTTAAAATCAAACTAATAACGATTCTATGATAATAATAATATTTCTACCAAAATTTCGACAAAGTTTCCCCTATAGTTTTGACATTCTCCAATCCTCCAAATAACAATTAACTCTTCCAAAATAATTTCAAATTTCAACAAACTCCATCAATTATCATTTCAATAATACCAAATGTTATCCAAAATATTTTAATACCAGTATAGTGAATTATCCTTAATCATAAAAATTATACAATTCGAAATATTTCAACTTTAAAATTCTATGATTCCTAACACCATTACGTGGCTAAAATATAAATAATTATCGTTGTTGAGTCGATTGTTGTACCTACAAATCTCCTGTGAGGGGGAAAATATAATAAAAATAAGGGCGATTGTAAAAACTCAGTGAAAGTCAGTGAATGGATAGTAGTTTTCGAAAATAATTTTACTTTGAAAATAATCATATCATTTTTAAATATACGATTTCATCAAACCGTAAGCGAAAAATGTTAATAAATCATTTTACATTTAAAAATCAAATCACTAGCTTTAGAAAACATATCTAATATCGTGAGATAATTAGGGAAGAATATATCATAGTATCATATAAATACATAATTTGAAAACATCACACAATATTGTGTAAAGCCAAAGAAAATTCACAACACATGATATTAATATTGAATACTGAAAACTATCACCAAACAAAGCACCCAGGGGAAATAATCTCATCATATCTGAACCTTAACGGATGAATAATCAATAAACCATTAAGCTCTAGAGCTACATAGATAATTCGGACCTCAACAGACGGGTAATTAAGAAATCATCATACCTCGGAGTTACACGGATTGACGGGAAAATAACATCTCATATATCATCATATTCGAACCTCGATGAATGGGTAATCAGTGAGCCATCATACCTCGGAGCTACACGGATAGATGGGGAAATAACATCTCATCATGTCTCATCATACTCATCATCCCTCCTCACATCTCATCATCATAGTTATGCATGCATGATCGGTTTCTAAAAGACAAAAACATCCAAGTATCGACTGTCACGACCCATCCCAAACCCTAAGACGAGTCTCTTTAATCCTTGAAATCAATCTAATAATGATTTTTATAATAATAATAATATTTCTAACAAAATTTTGACAGAGTTTCCCTTATAGTTTTGACATTTTCAATCCTGCAATTAATAAAATAACACTTTCAAAATACAACAAACTTCGTCAATTAACATCCCAACAATTATCAAATATCATCCGAAATATTTTAGTATTAAATATAATAAGTTATTCTTAATCATAATATTATACAATTTGGGATATTTCAACTAAACATTTTATGACTCCTAACACCATTACGTGATCAAAATATAAATACTTATTGTTAAGTCAACTGTTGTACCTGCAAATCTCCTATGAGGGAAAAATATAATAAAAACGAGGATGAATATAAAACTCAGTGAAAGTCAGTGAGTGGATAATAATTTTAGAAAATAATTTTATTTTGAAAATAATAGTATCATTTTTAAATATGCGATTGCAAAACCACTAACGAGAAATATTAATAAAATCACTTGATATTTAAAATCAAATCACTAACTTTGAAAAATATATATAATATCACATGAAATAACCAGAGAAAAATCATGTCATAGCATCATGTAAATGCACAATTTGATATAATAATATAAATAAACATATTTAAATCAAATAGGGTACTGATATAATAAAATCATATAATATCGTATAAAGCCAAGGAAAATTCACAATACATAATATCAATACTGAATACTAAAAAACTATCACCAAAACAAGTACCCAAGGGAAATAATCTCATTATACCCAGACCTCAATGGATGAGTAATCAAGAACTCATTATGCCTCGGAGCTACACAGATAATCCAGACCTCAATGGATGGGCAATCAAGAAATCATCATACTCTGAAGCTATACGGATAGACGGAAAAATAACATCTCATATATCATCGTATTTGGACCACGACAGATAAGTAATCAGCAAACCATCATACCGCGGAGCTACACGAATAGATAGGGAAATAACATCTCATATCTAATCACATCTCTCTATATGTCCTCACATCTCATGATAATCCATCATATCTCATCACAACTCTTCACAACTCATCACATCTCATCATACCCATCATGTTTCATCATCATAGCTATGCATGCATAACTAGTTTCTAAAAGACAAAGCGCTCAAGTACACAGCCCAAAGCCTCTATATGTAATAAAACAGGCCCAAAAAGCTTGTATCTCATATCATCACATATCATCCCATATCATCTCATCACTATATATGGGGAAGGGTACTATCTAGTGACTTTTCAAATAATAAAAAATATACATGTACATAAACATCCGATAATATTCGAAATCACATTTCTTTTTATTTTCAACAACCTTTAAAATCCATTTTCTTTTCTTTAAAAATATTATTATTACGTAAATATTTAAAATCAGAAATAAAATCATTTGTTGTACACATGTCGAATAATAAATACCATTATGCAGATAAAATTCATTTTTTCATAAAATCATTAAATCAAGCATTTAAAATTCATTTGCAAACATGCTTTATCATAATTAAAAATCATAATAATCCACAGAGAAAATAGATTTTATATATTCCACTGACAGTGATGATGATCGAATCTGGTATCCTCAATGTCCGCGGGTTGGTTCTCGTTTGTGGGTCCTCCTAATTTAAGAAATAGTATAATTATTATCTATAACACGAAATACAAGTAATTATACTCAACCAAGCTCGAAATCCACGTAATACAACTCTCAATTATATAAAATTACCAAAATACCATTATATCTAAAAATTACCAAACTAGGCTCGGTGTTTAAACTTACTAAATTACCCTCAAAAGTCAGAATCATAATTTATTGAATTATCCTCAAAATCTTAAATTACCAAAATACTTTCAATTTATTTTACTGACATAATCCACAGATTCTAAATTTATAAAATTACCCTTAAAGTGTGAAATTACCATAATGTCCCTAATATCACAAATTACCAATTTACCCTTATAATTTCAAATTACATAACTGCATTTTGAAGTTACAAAATTACTCTAAAGTGTAAAATTACAAATTACCCTTGGTATAACAAATTATCAAATTTTCCTTAGAATTTTAAATTACCTATTACCCTAATCCATAATTATTAAATTACCTAAAAAATTCAAAAATTACAAAATTAACTATCAAGTTTTATGAATTTGTCAAATTGCCCCTTACTAGTGTCAACGATGATCGAAATTTAGTCAATAGTGAAGAAAAACTCAAATCTTATAGCTCTAGCCTCGGTGAGTCTAATGGTGCAGGCGATGACTCCCCACGCACGGTGACGGCGGCAAATCTAGCCCCCAAAGCCACCAGTTTGTAAGTTGTCGATCATCGGCAATCCTGATGTTTCAGGTGATGGGATCAGTTAAAATAAAAGCTGGAGGTTAGAGGAGTGGAACCTAGCTGATGGCGTGGCCAAACTCCGATGAGATCGACGGCAACAAGAGCAAGTTTTTGGCCGAAACTTTTGAGCTTCACTGGCGGCATTTTGGTCATTTTCTGACAATGAGAACGGCAGTGATATAACCGACATCTCACAAGCTTTGTAACGATACCTTACTCGCTTAGAACGGTAGCCCGAATCGTGAGATTCAGCCAGGTGAACTCGCAGGTTCGGGTCAGTTAACTTGAGTCAACTCTCTCTCCTTCTCTCTCCCTCTCTCTGTCTCTCTTTCTCGCCAGTGTGCGTGTGTGTGTCCCATGTTCCTAGCCTTTTATATTTATTTCCAAAGTATCTATGTGTACTCAAACGAATCTCAAAGCATGTATCTCATATAATCACATATTATCTCATTTCATTAGTATCACTATATAGGGGAAAGGATATTGTCCAATGATTTCGCAAAAAACCATATATACACATAGATGAAGATATTTAAAAATATCTGAAATCTCATTTCCTTTTTTCATTTAAATAAACTTTAAATTCATTTTCTTTTCTTTAAAATATCATCATTGCATATATATTCAAAATCAATAATAAAATTATTAAATTATAAATATTTTTAATAGTAAATACCGATTCTGTTGATAAAATCCATTTTCAGAAAATCATTAAATTAGAGCCTTTAAAAATTCATTTGCAAACATGCATTACCATGTTTAAAATCATAATAATTCATAAAGAAGATAGGTTTTGTATGTTTCACTGATAGTGATAACGATTAAATCCAGTATCATCAACATCAGCGAGTTGGTTCTCATTCACAGGTCCTCCTAATTTTAGAAATAATATAATTATTACTCGTAATATGAAATACAAGTAATTACATTCAACAAAGCTCAAAACCCACATAATACAACTTCCGATTACGTAAAATTATCAGAATACCCTCATGTCTAAAAATTACCAAAATGCCCCCGATGTTAAAACTTACTAAATTACCCTCAGAAGTCAGAACCGTAACTTAATGAATTATCCTCAGAATCTTAAATTGCCAAAATACCTCCAATTTATTTTACTGACATAATCCACAGATTCAGAACTTATAAAATTTCTTTGAAGTGTGAAATTACCAAAATGCCCATGATATTATAAATTGATAATTTACCCTTAGAATTTTAATTACCTACTGCCCTAGTCCATAATTACCAAATTGTCTAAAAATTTTAAAAATTACAGAATTAACCACTAAGTTTTATGAATTTTTCAAATTGCCCATATCGGTCAACTGTAACTGAAATTTAGTCAACGGTGACGAAAAGCTTAGATCTTGTAGTTCCAGCCTCAGTGAGTCTATTGGTGCTGGCAGTGACTCCCTACCCATAGTGATGGCGACAAATCGAGCTTCTGAAGCTGTGGGTTTGCAAGTTGCCAATCATCAGCAATCCAGCCGATTCAAGTGATGGGACCGGTCAGAAATGGAAGCTGGAGGTGGGAGGAGTGGAACCTAGCCGGTGGCGTGGCCCAACTATGATCGAATGAATGGTAGTAAAAACAAGTTCTTGGCCGAGACTTTTGAGCTTCACCGGTAGTGTTACAGTTGCTTTCTAGCAAAGAGGACGGCAAGGTTGTGACCGGCGTTACAGATGCTTTTGAATATGATGGCCGAAATTATGGGATCTGGCCAAGTCACGACCGTAGTTTAGATCTGAATTCGGTTAAACCCGGTCAGCTCTCTCTCTCTTTCTCTCCCCTGCGTCTCTTCTCTCTTTCATTTAAGGAAAGAATTTTTTTATAGCTTAATAATAATTAAGCCGATATCAGTTCTATGATAAATAAAAATCTGATTAACTGACTTTGAAATCGTGCTTGGTTTTGTATCGTTTTGACATTGCGTTAGATTTAAAATTTTTCATACACAATCAATTCAATTAACACGTCAAATTAATCCATAATCACATGAAATAAATTCGATAGTTTTAAATTAATACCCAAAAAAATTAAATGATACGCTTGATTCAAAAATTAAATGTGTATGTTACATTTTGGACCTATTTGGACTTATTTGAACTTAATTAGACCCAATTTGGATGAAGCAAAATGAATATTTACCCTGCAACTAGCTTATTGCTAGCCTCTAGCAATTAAGCTGCTATATTAAATTAAGATTTACAAAATTCACGCATAAATTAATAGTTGTTCATCTATGCTCTAAACTACCAAATAAATAAACTCTCCAAAATTTCCTTATTTTTTTGTCGTTCACTAATTATTGAGGATGTCACCAAACCTTCTTTTGTGCCTAAATAATTAACACAATATTTATAGGGCTTTATTAAAAGAAAACAACATTTACATTCTAAAATTCATTAGAAATTCTACTTTTAGGTAGTAGATTATTCAAATGATTTATAAAACATTATGTTTTTAACCTATGTAGTGAGCTTTAGGCTAGTGACTACCAAACTAATTAGCCTTAGGGCACTAGGTGTTGAAACACCCCTACAGACTTAATTACTTAAGTTTCTAATAAATAAATAAACTATATATCTATAACCTATGTAGCAAGCTTTAGGCCAATGACTTTCAAACCAGTTGGCTTGAGGGTATTAAGTGTTGAAATACCTCTACGGACTTAATTACTTAGGTTCTAGATATTGCAAAATTAAACACATTCAAATAATTTTTCTCTTTTTTTTCTTTTTTTTGTCTTCTTTTTTCTTTTTATTTTTTGGTTTTTCATATTTTTATTTTTTTTAATATACACTTTCTACTACCTTAGATATTATCCCTAATAAATCAAAGGAACTAAATACTACAAAAATTTTAACTTGCAACCCACTAATATGTGAAGAATAATCTAATAATACCTATTAAATGAGTAAACAATAAAATAACTTGATAATCAATTAAAGAGTCTACAAGTTTGAGTAATTCAAAGAAAATGGAACAAAAACAACTTACTATGAATTTTAAAATCAAAATATAATACAATAGGACTATTAGAATGCATCTCAAAAGTCATGACTCTTAACACAGTCATTCTAGGTAAAATTTTTTTGGGTTTTTTTTTAGAGAAACATAAAGAAAAAAACACATATTTACAAATACACATAAACTATCCTCTCCTTCCAACCTAATCGAAATATTATTCATAATTTAAATATATGCATGCAAAAAGGCAAAAAAATTAAAGAAAACATAAATATTAAAATAAGAAATAAAAAAGATCACATCTCAACGAGCTACAAAAGATTTATTTTTAAAGTTGCTACACTCCATATTCAGCCATTGTTTATATAAATTTCATAACTGTCAACTATTCCTCCCCCTAACTATAACAAGACATTTTCCTCATTGTCTTAGAAGAAAGAAGTAGAATTGATATTACATGACTCCTCTAACAAAATAATTACAACTAAAAAGTTAAATCTAACTTGCACTTTTTATTAGGGCTATGGTTATTATCATTAGTTAACCATTCCAATGCTAAAGTCTTAAGATCTGGCTTTGTTTTGTAAGTTTGCAAATGATCAAGAAACTCATTCGCATTAGAAATACAAATAAAGAGTTTTTTCCACAGAGATTAGAATAAAATAATTCTTAACTGCATGGTCAATGAATATGAACAAGCCACTATAAAAGTTATTAATATTTAACAAATCAATAAATTTTTTTTATGGATGTTCAAAGTGTGCAAGATGTAAATATAATCAGTGCCTCTAAAGTTGCAAGATCTCCTGATAAGAAAATGAAAGTGTGAGCACGATTTAACATCTCAGATATTTACTCTTGCATACTTAAGACAACTAATTCTTCTCTAATTGGTGGGCCAAACATGTATTCTGGAAGTATTAACGCTTGTAGAATAATGTCTAGCACTTGGTTTCCTCTAGTAAAAATAGCTTCTAAGATAAGTCTTAATAACCCCCGGTCACTTCCTCCATATATAAGGTGTAGTTTTCTTTTTGCTATGACATAAATAAGATCCACATCTGCTTGAATGGACTCTTTGTCCTTTCCATAGCGAAACCCAGAAAGTACATAAATATTTTTGAATTATTTACTTGAAGATGCTGCCATTTGAATAGCCTTTAAAAACAAGCTGTGAGTGTTTAGAAAAAGAGCTCATATTTAAAGACCTTAGAGATAGACATAATGATAACAGCTGTAAATGGATTAACATATTTGTCAAATGACGCATAAAGTTCATGTCTCAATAATTCAAAAGCAAACAATAAAAAGAAAAAAAGATAGTGATTAGAAAAAACAACAAAAGAAAACAAATAATGATTAAATATAAAATCACACTATTGAGTGCTTAAAAATATATATTTATAAAGGAAAAAATTATCATTTTACACTCTAAGTTTTACTAATATTTCTACTTTATATATTTAAGTTTCTTGTAATTTAATTATATATATTTTATCATAATTAAGTATTTTATATATTTTAGAGGGCATCATAGTCATTTCACAATGAATCAAAGATTATATGGGAAAACAAATAACAATTCTGAACTTAGGACAGTTGAAAATCTTAGGAGGAGCATAAAAGAATAAACAACATTGTTCACATATATAGCACTATTCACATGTATGGTATAATGACGTGGCATTGACCGATAATGTAGCACTAACTAATGACGTGATAGTATTTGATTGGATGAATAATGTGGTATTGACTGCTTATATATTGTTAACTAATTAAATGACATTGACTGATGATGTGTCACAATCCTATTAGACAAAATGTTTATGTGGTATTGACCGATGACATGATAGTATGTTAATGATCCAAAGAAACATGCGTACGGTACATGCATATACATAGAATAATAGCCTTAGTGATGTGTTCAATCTAATCAGAACTTGTCATATGGTGCAATCTTGAGCATCCACATTATTTTAATTTCATGGCCATAATTTATGTATAAAAAATAGATCTCCCTAATTTGACACCTCTGAATTTATTCTTTAGCTTTATTTTTTCCGTAACTCCTTCTCTATCTTGTATTTTCTACATGTTTTAATAAAATTCTCATTTTATTCCTAGTTTAAATATGAGTAGCTAATTTTCTTTCAAGTTTGAGATGAAGGTGAAGCATTAATACATTCCATGGACTAAATTTGGTATATGTATTTTCTCTACCCTTCTAATTTTTGTGGATGTTTTCACTTTTCATTAGTAAATAGTAATAACCTTGTTATTACTGATTAACATGATAAATTCTTAGTACTATATTAATTAGAGCATGGTTCATAAGGAGTGGACATCCTCCTTATGAGTTAATTAACACTAATAAGGAATATTAAGCCCATGGTACATGTTGATGTAGATTTAGATATCTAAGTACTGTAATTTAATAGTTGTCATTTTAATTTATTCCCGTTATTTCAATTTAAATTTTAGGATAGTATAAATAACTTTCACCATAATTCCAACCACCCACTTATAAAGTTAATTCTATACACAACTAAAATATATCTCCTCGTGTGATTGACATTCGTCACCATTGATATATTCTATAATAGATTCATACATTTATGATTTGAATAAAATTTGCACAACACACACTACTAAATGTAATAATGCAAATGACAAAAGAACAATAAAATAAAAAGATATTTACTGGTAGTTATAATTGTAGCTCACATCTTCCTTTGTTGTTACATTTAGTAATAGCTTGAATGCCTTCTATGGTTTGAGGATAAGTCTCCTATCCAGTTTTCTTATAAACTAGCAAACAGAGTCTTTTTCAGTCAGATTTCTAAGACTAAAATGTTCAATTTCTTTTTGCGCGTCCCAAATTGCACACATCCGCTTTAATGTATCTTAAGAGATTCTAAGATATCGTCCAACGATTTCGGCAGAGTTTTCCTTATAGTTATGACATTTCTCAATCCTGCAAACAACAAAATAAGACTCCCAAAATAATTTCAATTTACAAAAAACTCCACCAACTATCATCTCAATAATACCAAATATTATTTGAAATATTTTAACACCCAACATAGTATGTTATTTGTTGTGTAAATTTTATTGAACTCACAAGTGCACGAATCTATTATAGAATAGATTAATGGTAACGAGTGTCGATCCCACGAGAAGGTGGATTTTAATTGTGTGTTGAATTAATTTTCTAAGTGAACAGTTAAATTATAATAAATTTGTCCTAAATTTTGAATTAAAATAGCTGGAATAATAAAAAATGTAACTGTAATAATAAAGCACTTGGGTATCTAGATCTGCATCAATATGCTCCAGGGCTCAATATTCCTTATTAATACCAATTAAATCATGAAGGAAAAATCCACTCCTCATGAACCACGCTCTAATTAATATGGTGCTAAGGGTTTATCGTGCCAAATAGTAATAACTGTGTTATTACTATCTGTCAACGAAAAGTCAAAACATCCACAAAAATTAGAGGGAAAAATAAAATAAATTTACCAATTAAGCCTATAGAATATGTTGAAACTTCACCTTCAACCCAAGCTTGAAAGAAAATTAACTACTCATATTTTAACTAGGGATAAAAAGAAAATTTTACTAAAATATAAAGAAACTACAAGATAGAGAAGAAATTTCAGAAAATAGAGCTCAAAAATGAACTCAGGGGTGTTAAATTAAGGGGAAAGCCCTCCTTTTATAGATACAATGAGTAAATTATAACCATCAGATTAAAACAATTTAGATGTATAAGATTGTGCCACGTGACAAATTCTGATTGGTTTGAACACATGATCAGGGCGATTATCCCGTGTATATGTATGTTCCGTACGCACGTTTTTCCTGATCCACTAAGATACTGCCACGTCATCGATCAACAGTACATAAATATTTTTGTCCAATAAGATTGTGACACCTCATCAGTCAAGCCACGTCATCAGTCAACGCCACATAATTAGTCAATACCACATTATTTCCCAATCAAATGCTACCACATCATTAGTCGGTGTCACATCGTCAGTCGACGCCACGTCATCGATCAATGCCATGTCATCGGTCAGTATATATAAACAGTGTCATGAATAGTACCGTACATGTGAACAGTACTATATATGTGAACAATGACATTTTTACTTTATGCTCCTCTTAAGGTTTTTTACTATTATGAGTTTAAATTTACTATCCGTTTTGTCATTCGATGTCTTGTTTATTGTGAAATGACCATGATGCCCCTAAAATACGTAAAATACTTAATTATAATAAAACATGCATAAATAAATTCACAAAAAAACTTGAATATATAAAAGTAAAGAAGTTAGTAAAACTTAAAATGAAAATTGATGATTTTCTCCTTTATAAATATATATTTTCTAGTACTCAACATTATCCTTAATTATAGAATTATACAGTTTGAAATATTCCAACTTAAAAATATTCTATGACTCCTAATATCATCACATGGCCAAAATATAAATAGCTATTGTTGTTAAGTCGACTGTTGTACCTGCAAACCTCCTGTGATGGAAAAAAATATAATAAAAACAAGAGTGAGTAAAAACTCAATGAAAGTCGGTGAGTGGATGGCAATTTTTTTAAAATAATTTTACTTTGAAAATAATCATATCATTTTTAAATATACAATTTCATCAAACTGTAAGCGAGAAATGTTAATAAATCATTCGACATTTTAAATCAAATTACTAACTTTGGAAAACATATGTAATATCACATGAAATAACCAGGGAATAATATATCATAGCATCATATAAATACTCAATTTGAAATCGTCACATAATACTACGTAAAGCCAATGAAAATTCACAACACATGATATCAATACTGAATATTGAAAACTATCACCAAACGAGTACTCAGGGAAAAAAATCTCATCATACGCAGCCCTCAACGGATAATGTTGAGTACTAGAAAATATATATTTATAAAGAAAAAAATCATCATTTTTCACTTCAAGTTCTACTAATTTCTTTACTTTTATGTATTCAAGTTTCTTGTGAATTTAATTATGCGTGTTTTATTATAATTAAGTATTTTACGTATTTTATGGGTATCATGGTCATTTCACAATAAACGAGATATCATATGATAAAACAGACAGTAAATCTAAACTCAGAAAGATCAAAAACCTTAGAAGGAGTATAAAAGTAAAAATGTCATTGTTCATATATATGGTACTATTCACATGTACGGTACTGTTCATGTAACTATTCATGATACTATTCATATGTATTGTACGATGACGTGGCATTGACTAATGATGTGGCACCGACCAATGACGTGGCAGCATTTGATTGGAGAAATAATGTGGCATTGACTGATTATATGGCGTTGACTGATGACGTGGTTTGACTGGTGAGGTGTCACAATCTTATTAGATAAGAATGTTTATGCACTGTTGACCGATGACGTGGTATTATCTTAGTGAATCAGAAAAAATGTGCGTACCGTACATATATATACACTAAATAATAGCCCTGATGATGTGTTTAAACCAATCAGAACTTGCCACATAGAGCAATCCTATGCATCCAAATTGTTTTAATCCGATGGGTATGATTTACTCGTTGTATCTATAAAAAGAGGGCTCCCCCCATAATTTGACACCCTTGAGTTCATTTTTTAGGTCCATTTTCTGAAATTCCTTCTCTATCTTGTATTTTCTTTGTAGTTTAGTAAAATTTCCTTTTTATCTTTAGTTAAAATATGAGTAGCTAATTTTCTTTCAATCTTAGGTTAAAGGTTAAGTTTCAACATGTTCCATGGACTTAATTTGTAAATTTATTTTATTTTCCCCTCTATTTTCTGTGGATGTTTTGACTTTTCATTGATAGATAGTAATAACACAGTTATTACTGTTTGACACGATAAACCATTAGCACCATATTAATTAGAGTGTGGTTCATGAGGAGTGGATTTTCCCCTTATGGTTTAATTAGAATTTATAAGGAATATTGAGCACTGGAGCATGTTGATGTAGATTCAGATACCCAAGTGCTTTGTTATAACAATTGCATTATTAATTATTTTTGTCACTTTGATTCAAAATTTAAGATAAATCTACCATAATTTAATTACTCACTTAGAAAATTAATCCAACACACAATTAAAATCCAATTCCTCGTGAGATCGACACTCGTCATCATTAATCTATTCTACAATAGATTCGTGCACTTGTGAGTTTAATAAAATTTGCGCAACAAATGAGTAATCAAGAAACCATCATGCCCCGGAGCTACACAGATAATTCGAACCTCAACAAACGAGCAATAAGAAACCATCATACTCTAGAGCTACACCGATAGACGAGAAAATAACATCTCATATCTCATCACATCTTATCATATATCATCATATTACATCATCATAACTCATCATATCTATGCATGTATAATTAGTCTCTAAAAGACAAAAACGACCAAGTACACAACTCAAAGCCTCTATGTATATTCAGATTGGCCCCAAAAACCTGTATCTCATATCACCACATATCATCCTGTATCATCTCATCAATGTATATAGGGAAGGGTGCTATTTAATGATTTTGTAAATAATAAAAAATATATGTGTACACAAACATCTAATAATATCCAAAATCACATTTTCTTTTACTTTCAACAACCTTTAAAATCTATTTTTTAAAAAAATATTATTAATACACATATATTCAAAATTAGAAATAAAATCATTTATCGTACTCGTTTCTAATAATAAATACTATTATACAGATAAAATTCATTTCCATAAAATCATTAAATCAAAGCATTAAAAATTCAATTGCAAACATGCTTTACCATATTTAAAATCATAATAATCCACAAAGAAAATAGGTTTTGCATATTCCACTCACAATGATGACGATCAAATCCGGTATCGTCAATGTCCGCGAGTTGGCTCTCGTTCGCAGATCCTCCTAATTTAAGAAATAATATAATTATTATCTGTAACAAGAAATACAAGTAATTATACTCAATAAATCTTGAAACCCACGTAATACAACTCCTGATCATATAAAATTACTATAATACCCTTATATCTAAAAATTACCAAAATACTCCCAATATCAAAATTTACTAAATTTTTCTCAAGATCATAATTTATCAAATCATCCTTAAAATCTTAAATTGTTGAAATATCATCAATTTAAATTATAACAATAATCTATGAGTTTTGAATTTACAAAATTACCCCTGGGTGTAAAATTAACAAATAACCCCTTATCACTTACATTACCGATTTACCCTCGAAATCTTAAATTATCTAACTATCCTTGTCCGTAATTATCAAATTACCCATAACTTTTAGAAATTATAAAATCAACCCTCAAGTGTTATAAATTTATTGAATTACCCCTCATTGGTCAAGGGTGATCGGTCTTCAATCAACAGTGACCAAAAGTTCAGGCCTGGTAGTTCCAGCCACGATGAGTCTAGCGATGCCAACGAAAACTCTCCACGTGCGATGACGGCAGCTGAAATGCTAGTTATGCAATCCAAAAAGGGGGTGAATTAGGTTTTTAAAATTTAATCTAAGCAAACCATACAATAATTTAATCTATTATCCTAACAAAATAAAAAACAATAAGTTTGATCAAGTGCAAAATAAAAGAATAAGGAAGAGAAATCAAATAAGAGTATTTTTACATGGTTCAGCAATCCTCGCTTACGTCCACGCCTCTAAGCAAACCAAGCTTGAGAATTTCACTAACCAAACCCCCCAAGATTTTAAGTTTTTTATAATTGACTTCAAGGGGTCAACAAACCTTTATACTCAAGAGATTATCCTCCAACCTCTTCACTAAAATATTTCCCACACTTAAACACTTATAAAGTTTACAATGAATTTGAGAAATATAATAAATACTCTCTATCTAGAGTTGATATACAAATGATAGCTCAATAAAGATTTAATCTACGAAAATTTGTAAATTGGGAGCTCAATCAATGAAGTATTAACTTGTTCTTGGTTGTTCAAGAACTTAGAAATGAATTTGATTTAATTTTATATAGTTTAGACTCGAAAAATAACTGTTATAGACAAATTTCAATGCCGAAACAACTAGCCTCTTCACTCAAGCAGTTAGCCGCTTGCTATAATGAAGTTACCGTTAAATTTAAAATTCCTACAGTAAAACTATTCACGAAATTATAATTTTACTCAAAACTTTTTATAATTATGCTATAGCCTAAAAACTTATAAAATTTTACAAATAGGTCCATTTTCGAAATTGTTTTAACTTGCTACAGTATCATTATTCATAAAATTATAATTTTACCCAATATATTCTTATAATTGTACTATAGCTCAAAATGTTAAAAATCTTTGCGAACAAGTGTAATTTCAGAATTTCTAAATAATATTTCTCATTTTCACAACTTTCTGAAATTATGATATGACCAAAAATATTTTTAATTTTATAAATAGACCCAAATTCATATTTAAAATATTACGTATTAAAATAAAAAAATTACAAAACTTTTTCACTTTAATCCATATTTAGAAAATCAATTATTTTGCATGAAATACTTGATTTATGATTAAAACTTTAGATTAATGAATAATAATTAATTAATTAAAATCTTGAGCTTTGCAAATTGCCAAATTAAGTATAAATTAAATTATACTAGTTTCACAAGAATTTATCACAATAATAAGTCCATTGTGCTCTAAACTTTGTTATTGACTAAGCCGTTATCCGTTGAGTATCTTGAAATTAATTTCACTTGTTTCACTTGCATAAATACTATCCTTGAAAAGCTTAGTGAAAAATGTGAAATACATAATTAATTTAAAACAATTAAGACACGTGTTTGTTATCATCAAAATTATATTATGTGTAATCTTTAGGCTAACAATCTCTCCCTTTTTTATGATGACAAATATCTCATGTATTTTGACATTTATACTCTCCCTTAATACATGGCATACATGAATCAACATATTTAAAATAAACTCCCCCTCAATATTTCAAAAATATGTACAAACTCTTTAAGATCAAAATACGTATTACCTGTCTTTAAGAATTCAAAATATATGATTTCTCTCCCTTCATATTTCAAAACCATACATATATACTTCAAGATAAAAAAAATACGTATTACCTATTTTCAAGAATTCAAAATACATGATTTTTCCCCCTTCATCATCAAAATTACCAATAACTTATGCAAAGACCAATTAACATAAATGGTTAGTCAAGAAAGATATAAAAATCGAACATGCAATTAACCAAAAAGTTATAACATTCTTAGAATTTAGAAAACTTTAATCAAATATAAAGCATCCAAATATCAAACAATGATCATCCTCAATCCACAATTTGAACAACAATATATATGAAAATATAGGTGGATAATATAATACAAAAATAAGGTAAAATCCATAAGGATAACACACTATAGAAGTGGTGATTTAAAACTCCAGAAATGCACAAATTTGTTTTGTAAAGTAATGGGTGAAATGGATGAATTTAAATTGATTATATTAATCCAAGAGATTATTTAAGACAATGGATGGTATTAATTTGATAAAAAAATGAGCTAGAAAGAGCTTATGATTGAAGAGACAGAAATGAGCAAAATTAAATTTTAATGCTAAGATTTGGAGAACCAAGTGATGAATGATGATTGGAAAATGTTTAATGAAGATTAAATGCATGAGTAATGGTTTGAATGATTGATTTTGTCATAAAAATGAATGAGAAATAAAGAAAATTTGAAAAGGAATGAAGGAAAGATGAATGGCTAGGAGAGAGGTTGAAGAAATCAAGATAAAGGAAGGGAGATGAAGATAATGGTAGACAAACCTGTGACCAAGCAGCTAACCGCTTGGAGCAAGTAGCTAGCCACTTGCTCTCAGGTTTGGAAGCTGATTCTCGCTTGGCTCAGGTGGCTACCCGCTTGCCACAGGCAGCTAGCCGACTGTCCTTGATTTTCTTCACTATTTTGCTGCCTGGCTGAGTTTTGAGCAATCCTAAGACAATTGTATAATTCCAAAACACTTTAAATTTTAATGCATAAAACATGATAATAAACAATCAAATGATGGTGAATTCATGCATATATAACTCATCTATTATGCATACATATATCACACAATCATTAAATGTGATAAGCGCTGAAGGATTACAAATTCATGCATATCATTTATTTGTCATACTTAGGCACTCCATAATTATTAACAATCATTCATCAATTCATTTTAATAGTCTCAATAATATGATTAAAAATATTAATACGAAAATTTTATCATCCCAAGTTCATGCCGAATTTTTTAAAATTGTTCTTTGCAAAAAGGTTTGGTAAAAATATTAGCAAGTTATTTTTCTGTAGAGACAAACTCTAATGCAATATCACCTTTTTTAACATGATCTCTTGAAATGATGTCTAATCTCTATATACTTGATTCTAGAATGTTGAATGGAATTCTTAGATATGTTTATGACACTAGTATTATCACACTTTATAGGAATTTGTTCAAGGTTAACGCCATAATCTTTAAGTGTTTGTTTCATCCAAAGAGCTTGTGCACAATAACTTCATGCGGTAATATATTCGGCTTCAGTGGTTAAAAGTTGTTGAGTGTTAGAAAGTGTATATTTATAAAGGAAAAAATTATCATTTTACACTTTACGTCTCACTAACATTGCTACTTTTATTTATTTAAGTATTTTGTTGTTTAAATATGTGTGTTTTATTATAATTATATATTTTATGTATTTTAGGGACATTACAATTGTTTCACAATGAACGAGTGATCAGACAGCAAAACGGATTTCATATTTGGACTCAGGATGGTCGAAAACCTTAGGAGGAGCATAAAAGGAAAAATGTCACTGTTCACATTATGGTACTGTTCATACGTACGGTACGGTTCGTGGGATTGTTTATGATACTGTTTATGTTACTGTTCATGACACTATTTATAAATACAGACCGATGATGTGGTATTGACCGATGATGTGGCAACTACCTATGACGTGGCAACTACCGATGATGTGACACTATTCATAAATACTGAGGAATCATCATCAGAGGAGAAAGAGGAAACCAACTCACGAGAATATGTTCCTAAAGTTCCATTTCCTCAGAGGTTAGTAAAGGGAAGAAAGGAAAATCCATTGGTGAGATTCTTGAAATCTTCAAACAGGTAAGTGTTAACATCCCTTTACTTAAAGTCATAAAATAAGTGCCATCATATGTCAAGTTTGTTAAAGACCTTTGTACTAAAAAGAGAAATATTGATGTTCAGAAAAAGGTCTTTCTAATAGAAAATATTAGTTCTATACTCCAACATAAAATGCCTCTAGAATGCAAAGATACAGGCTCCCCCACTATCTCATATAGTATAGGGAACCACACAATTGAGAATGCTTTATTGGATTTAGGAGCTAGTGTAAATTTGTTGCCTTACTCAGTATTTATGAAACTTGGACTATGAGAATTACACCCAATTCCTGTGGTGTTACAGCTTGTAGATCGGTCCATGAAAATACCACGTGGTATTGTGGAGGACGTGCTTATCCAGGTAGATAAGTTTTATTTTTCTGTTGATTTCATTGTAATTGACATTCAACCAGTGCAGGATTCAAAGAAACACATCCTCATTATCTTGGGTTGCCCATTTTTTGCTACTGCTAATGCTCACATTCAATGTAGGACTAGAAATATTGAGTTGTCATTTGGCAATATGACCATGGAACTAAATATTTTTAACATTGCCAAACAACCTCACAGTACTGATAATGAAATTGTAGATATGGATTTAATTGATGAATTAGTTGATCACACATTTCCTTTAAACCTTAGTGATGACCTTTTACTGACATGTTTAACTCACTTTGGTTTGAATTTTAATATTGACAGATCGATTGATGAGGTTAATACCTTATTGGATTCATCGCCATGTATGGGTATTGATAAATAGAAGATAAGGATAGAGCAATTGGCACCATTAAAAGAAAATCTCATCTCGTCATTCGAATCACCACCAAAGATTGAGCTCAAACCTTCACTTGACTCTCTGAATTCTATATTCCTAGAAGAAGAAAAAACATTATCAGAAATCATCTCATCATCTCCTGATGACAAACAAAAGAATACAGACATTATTGACCTCATTTTTGGTTCAAAAATGAGAATACAACTGGCAAAACCAGAGGAGATTCGTAACGTCAAAAATGCTAAGGACTACAGAAAGCAAATGAAAATCCTCCGTGACAAGTGGAGCATTAGAAAATCTTTCACACCAAGTTAGAAAGTATTTTTATTCAATTCTCAAGGGTACGTTCCTCCAAGTAAATTACGATCTCGATGGTCTGGTCCAGCTACTGATCATACTGTTTTTCCACATGAGATAATTGAAATTAAGGATCCAATAAATGGTGTCACTTTCAAAGTTAATGGTCAAAGATTAAAGCCATATCTAAAATACCAACCACATAGAGAGGACAGCGAAATAAATTTGAGTGACCCATCGATTTTAAATTAAGATTTTTCTTTTTACTGATTTGATTATTTATATTCTTTATTTTCTTTCTTTCTTGAAATTATTTTTGTTTAAGTGTGTTTGTTTAACCGTTAAGTTTTTTCTTATCATTTTAATCATGAGACAGTTTCTCTTAAACATTCTTAGACAATTTCGACATATACAATCTCATCTCAAAGGTCAGATACGATTTTGTAAAATATATCGTATCTGGCAACTACAACCACCAAAGTTAGTAGCCCATCTTGAGGATTTAGAAAGAGATCTCAGAGAAATTGAGAGAGGCATCTACAACACCCAATTGAAGCTTATTTTGTGTGTTTTAATTTGTTTTCTTGTTTGTGTGTTTTAGTTTGCTTTGTGTATTTAAGTTTGTAACCCCGGTCAAGTGCCGAATAATGGTACTCCATGACAATCAAGTCGGTTACTTTAGTTTCCCACAATAACTGATATTCTGAGACGAAGGTATCGACAGAAACGAGATTTTAAAAAAGCTTCACAAATGATTCCCTTCACTTCCTCAGAATGCCCTACTTTTAATTTATAAAGCTTAGTTCAAATGCATGCGATTGCTTATGAAGAATAACATCCCTACTGACATTCGTTGGTTAATCGAGGCAAAAATTCGCTTAGCAGATGAGTTACCTCCTAAATTTATTGCTATACATGCCTAGTTGTGGAAAAGGAAATTATGCGCGAAAACGACGAGCTTAACGACTTTCTGTTGCTTGTCATAAATGTGCCAGAATGATATGCAATAAAAAATCATGTTCTTTAGGAATGATGTCTGATAACAAAGAAGATAAGATTCAATTCATTAGAATTGGCTTGAATAAGGAGTCATTGGATGATATCCTTTTGTCTCTTGAAACGCATCTCAGTGGATACGTCCAAAATACAATACTCTAGTTATAGCCATTATTTCAGAAAGAATGTGCAAACTATATTCTCAGGAATCTAACTATAAAAGACCCTGTTTGCTAGTTTGTAAGAAAACTGGATGGGAAGCCTATCCTCGACCTATAGAGTGCGTTCAAGCCGTTTTTGGACGTAAAACTAGAGGAAGATGTGAGCCATAATCACAACTATCTGTAAATATCCTTTTACTTCTCTGTTCTTTTATTTCACTGTTATTTTAGTATTTATATTATTGTTTTTAATAATTTCATTTTTTTTCTTTTTTTTTTACTGTTTTCTTTTTCACTTTTGAGTCATGTGCCTTATACGTTAATTGACACTGACATGATGCCTCATACACAGCTGTAACCAACTGTCACCAAGGTCTTTAAATATAATTTTCTTTTTTAGCACTCACAAGTTGTTTTTGAGCAGTATCCTAATGGCAGCTACTTCCAGTAAACAATTCAAGAACATTTGTGTGCTCTCTGGGTTTCATTATGGCAAATATAAAGAGTTCATGGAGGCAGCTATAGATCTTGGTCTAAGAATAGCAGAGAGAAAATTGCACTTGGTGTATGGAGGAGGTGACCGAAGGTTATCCAAAATGGTCTCATAAGCTGATTTTGTCAGAGGGAGCCAAGTGATAGGTATCATCCCTCAAATCCTAAAACCTTTGGGTTGTTTGTCTCATTCACCAACTGGAGAAGAGTTAGTCGTCTCAAGTATGCAAGAACGAATAACTAAAATGCTTAATCATGCCGATACTTTTATTTTTCTTTCAGGAGATCTTACAACTCTTGAAGCACTAATAACATTAGCATCTTGGTCCCATCTAAACATTCATTAGAAACCCATTGATTTGTTAAATGTCAAGAACTTTTATGATAGCTTTCTCGCATTTCTTAACCATGCAATAAAAAATCTTTATTTGTGCATACACTACTAATGTGCTACTTGATCTGTTACAAGCTTATCAACCAGAGCCAAATCCCAGGGCTATTGTGTTGGAATGTTCAAATAATGATAGTAACAGTAGCCACAGTAAGAAGTATAAATTAGATTTAACTTTCCACTTGTAAATATTTTCTTCTGTGTTGTAGCACCCAGGTGATGTCTTCTAAACTCTACTTCTTTCCTTTCAAACATTGAAGACAATATTTTGTTCTGGTTGGGGGAAGGGAATAGTTGACAATTGTGGAATGTTGAACTAACCATGACTAACTTTTTAAGTAGAAGATGGCTGAATATGGAGTGTAGTGACTCTAGAAATGCATCTTCTTAGTAAAAAAAACTTTTTTTAAAAAAAAATTTGTGTATTTTTTTTCTAACCTTTCATTTTTCTCCTTTATAAATATATGTTTTCAAGTTTTTAAAGTCGAAGATGGATGAATATGGAGTGTAGTTACTTTAAAAATGCATCTTCTTTTAAAAAAAGAAAAAAATTTATTTTTCTTTAATTTTTTTGCATGTATATTTTCTTTTTATGTTTAGAATAGGTTAGGGGGAAAGAATTCAGTTAAAAAAAAATCTGTGTGAGTTTTTTTATATTGAATGATATGATGACTTTTAAATTTTAGTATTTGTATTATCTTTGATCTTGAGTGATGTTACACCATGTTTGCTATTCTACATGTTGATGTTGGGGACAAATATGAGTTACTTAAAGGAATGCACATGTCATAATAAATTCCAAGTGAGTTTTTGAACCTATTAATTTTTTCTTAGAGAGTAACCCTTTTTGCCCATTCTTCATGTAGCTTAGCAGTTTACTATTTCATACACGATCTCTATATTTTCTTTAAGTCAACCCTTTAAAAAAAAGAGAAAGAAAAAAGTGTGTTACTGCATCTAAATACCTACCTAATTAGTAAATATGAAAGATTATTTAGAGTCCTAAAAGACGATGGAAGGCTATTTTTGACCCGTTTGAGCCTTTCTAGCCATCCCTATTATGTAATATCCATAGTTAGCCCTTTTGAGCCTGTTATTTAAAAAAAAACATTTTCTTTATTAACTTATCGTCCTAACCCACTCTAATTTGGAGTATTACCCGATATCATACAAGTTCCATCCACCTATTCATGTTTGAGAAAAAGGATAAATAACTATTTTGCCCAGCGAAGTTGTGCTACATAAAAAAAATTCAAAAAAAAGAAAAAAAAGAAGAAAAAATATATACAATAGCAATAAATAAACAAAATGCATCTTGTAATTTGTAAAAGTTCTTGAACTTTTTCTCAAACATATATATTTTGTTTTCCTATTTCCCTTTCTTTGTTAGCTATGTCCCTAACCTACGTTACGTCCTAATAAAAGTCCTTTCTGATTTTAGGGAACTATAGTCTGAAATACAAGCTAGTTATATGGGGAATTAAGATGTAGTGATGCATACACATAAAAAAAAATGAATACATTAGGTTGACTAATACTTTATTTGAGATCGTATTATTTCTAAGTTATGGACATATTTTTTTCATCTTGGTGAGAGTGTATGATATTTCTTTAATATTTTCTCTCAATTTACCATTCATTGTAGTGACAAAATTTTATTAGGATTAATTTCTTTGTGAGAGTGTCACTATAACTGTTGAGATTTTGGGGTTGGATATGTCATTCTTGAAAGTGGCCTGATTCCTATTGTTACAACAAAGTCTGCTGAACTAATACATATGAATGGTTGATGTGGGTGTGATATTCCTTTAGATTGGAGATAATGCTTGTACTTTTATTTATTTGCTATTATTAATCTAATTGAATAAACACGTCTGTTTTTTAAAAAAAAAAAGGTTTTGAACTTTATCTTTATTTTATTTGCTAGAGACTAGTAATAAGCTGGTTGGGGGATATGTTGAGTGTTAGAAAGTATATATTTACAAAGGAGAAAATTATCATTTTACACTTTACGTCTCACTAACATTGCTACTTTTATTTATTTAAGTATTTTGTTGTTTAAATATGTGTGTTTTATTATAATTATATATTTTATATATTTTAGGGACATTACGATTGTTTCATAATGAACGAGTAATCAGACAGCAAAACGAACGTCATATTTGGACTCAGGACGGTCGAAAACCTTAGGAGGAGCATAAAAGGAAAAATGTCACTGTTCACATATACGGTACTGTTCATGGTACTGTTCATGATACTGTTCATGTTACTATTCACGATACTGTTCATAAATACGGATCGATGATGTGGCATTGACTGATGATGTGTCACAATCTTATTGGGCTAAATTTCTTATATACTGTAGATTGATTACATGGCAACATCTCAGTGGAGCAAAAATCGTGTATACGATACATGCGCATACATGGGATTATTTACTATTCAAACGGCATTACTATGCAAATAGCGTTGTTACTGTTAAACGTTGACTGTTGACTATTGACTGATGACGTGGCGCAATCCTGAGCGTCCGAACTATTTTTAATCCGATGGTCACGATTCACTCAATGTATCTATAAAAAGGGGGCTCTCCCCCTTAATTTGATATCCCTGAATTCATTTTTAAGCTTAGATTTCTGAAATTCCTTCTCGTTCTTGTAGTTTCTTTGTATTTTAATAAAATTTCTTTTTTATCCCTAGTTAAAATATGAGTAGCTAATTTTCTTTTAAGTTTGGGTTAAAGGTGAAGTCTCGACATGTCCCATGGGCTTAATTTGGTAAATTTACTTCCTCTTCCCCCCTAATATTTGTGGTTGTTTTGACTTTTTGTCGACAAATAATAACAGTCTAGATACTGCCCTAGTTAAACCGACACCCTTATACAAGGTTATTATTATTTGGCACGATAAGCCCTTAGCACCATATTTATTTGAGTGTGATTCATGAGGTGTGGAATCCCCCCTTATGATTTAATTGGCATTAATATGAAATATTTAGCCCATAAAGCATGTTGATGCAGATTCGAATCCCAAGTACTTTATTATAATAGTTTCAATTTTAATTATTCCCACCATTTTAATTCACAATTTAGGACAAATTTATCATAATTTAATTACTCACTTAGAAAATTAATTCTGCACATAATTAAAATCAACCTCCTCGTGCGATTGACACTCGTCACCATTAATCTATTTTACAATAGATTCGTGCGCTTGCGAATTCAATAAAATTTGCACAACAAGAGTACAACTGAGTTTTGTTTCTTACTAAACCATGAAACAAGTGCATGACCTAAGAAATGACAAGTACCACTAGTACTTTTCCTATCAACCTTATGACCGGTAAAATTGGCATCCGAATAACAAGTTAAATCTATATGAGTTCCTTTAGGATACCAAAGGCCAAAATCTATTGTTCCATTCAAACAACGAAAAATTGTTTTTACAACAAGCAAATGAGATTCCTTGGGACATGATTGAAATCTTGCACACAAATATACACTAAACATGATATTAGGTTTACTAGCAGTTAAATAGAGTAAAGAACTAATCATACCTCGATACATCTTAATATCAACCTCTTTATCTTTTTTATTTTTGTTAAGCTTGATTATTGTGCTCATTGGAGTATTTTTTTATTTTTGAGTTATCAATCTCAAAATGTTTGAGCAAATCTCTGATATACTTAGCTTGATTGATGAATATTCCTTCATTATTTTGATTTATTTGCACTCTAAAAAAATATTTCAACTCTCCCATCATGCTCATCTCAAACTCCTTATTCATACATGTTGAAAACTCTTTGACAAAGTGCAATAACAAAAGAATAAGAGAAGAGAAATCAAACACAAATATTTTTACGTGGCTCGGCAATCCTCGCCTATGTCCACACCTCCAAGCAAATCAAGCTTGAGGATTTCACTAACCAAGCCTCCCAAGGCTTCAAGTTCTTTACAATTGACTTTAAGGTGTCAACAAACCTTTACACTCAAGAGATTATCCCTTAATCTATTCACTAAAGTGTTTCCCACACTTAAACACTCATAAAGTCTACAATGAATTTGAGAAATACAACAAATACTCTCTATCTAGAGTTGATATACAAATGATAGCTCAATGAATATTTAATCTATGAAGATTTACAGATTAAAAACTCAATCAATGATGTATGAACTTGTTTTTTGTTGTTTTGGAGCTTAGAAATGAATTTGATTTGAGTTTATATAGTTTAGACTAAAATAGTCGTTATAGACAAATTTCAATACTGAAGCGACTAGCCTCTTCACTTAAGTGGTTAGTCGCTTGCTACAGTGAAGTTATCGTTAAATTTGAAATCGCTACAGTAACACGGTTGATGAAATTATATCTTTACCTAAAACTTTTTATAATTACACTATGGCCTAAAAACTTATAAAACTTTAAAAATATGTCCATTTTCGAATTAGTTTTAACTTGCTATAGTACCCCTATTCATAAAATTCTAATTTTACCCAATATATTCCTATAATTGTACTATAACTCAAAATGTCAAAAATTTTTACGAACAAATCTAATTTCAAAATTTCTAAATAATATTTCTTATTCCCACAACTTTTTAAAATTATGATATGACCAAAAATATTTTTAATTTTATAAATAAACTCAAATTCATATTTAAAACATTACGTATTAAAATAAAAAATTATAAAACTTTTTCATTTTAATCCATAACCAATTCCATAAACAAGCTTGTTGTATTTATGTTTAGGTAGGAACACAGTTGAGCCCGTTGTGCAACCCAAGGTCTCTTATGTCCATATGCACCTCGCCTTGGTTGGGACTTGGCGTCAACTTTTCTTACTCCATTCCTACAATGTAAGGACTACGTGAGCTAACGCCCAGTAAGTAAACACTTGATGCATGTATTATTTATCATGCACATGAATGACTTTATGAAACAAGTGCTAAATCTTTTACATGAAATTTTAAAATATAAATAACGATGTTAGGGCCTTAGGTTTGGTGTACTACAAGGCTAGCATTCTATAACATGCCCTTGGGCTTAAATTAATTAATCCGTTGGGCGTTACGTATCGCTGTCCCCAAAGGATCTCTTTTCTTAGCTTAGAGGACTTGCCTTCTTTATGAATGCTTGCCACCTAGTAGTACAGCAACACTTTTTCCTTTAAAATCATTAAATTGTCTATTTAACAAATCACTCGTGAAATGCATGAGACCAATGCAACTTAAGCCACAGCATGTAAATCCTCTAAATATATAATAAAACATAACATGAAACTAACTTAAGATAACAACATCTAACATAGGCGGTAGTGCCGTCCATACAAATATTTAAATAAATAAAATTATAATATAGGCAGCAGTAACGACCATGTAAAAAGTCATAACAACAATATTATATTTTAGGCAGCAGCGCTAACCATGTAGAGGGTTGTACCAACATCATAATTTAAGCAGCAGTGCCGACCATGGCATGATAAAATAAGAGTATCACATATTAGGCGGCATAGCCAACCATCCAATCGAGTAAGTATTAAGCATAACATTCTAGGCGGGATAGCCGGCCATATAAGGATGATTTCATGATGTAGACAGTATAGCCAGCCATTTGGGATTTAATAATAATAAATCACACCTCAATAATAATCATTATAAGATAAGAGATTATTTAGAACTAAACCTAATATAAGAGAATTATTATTTAAAGCTAATTTAAAATATTGTCCTTACATTTCAGTTGAAGTGAAGTGTTACTTACCTGTTTTCTTTGATTCCCCTAAATCTTCCTTCCTAAACTTGCGAATTTCTTCACTAGTGATGCTTTGGCTTAGAATGGAAAAAGATGGGATTTCTAAGATTTATGGAAAATGCAAGAGCTAAAGGGTATTTATAGAGTTTCCTAAGGTCCATGTGTGGTTAGGATTTTGCCACTATATCATTTGATTAATGGTGGAGATTTATTTCTCCATAAATATCTTGGTGATTTATAGAACACTAAGATTTTACCATTTATCACTTAATTAATGGTGAAGATTTATCTCTTTATAAATATCTTAGTAATTTCTAGAATTTCTAAATCTCTACAACATTTCTTATTACATCATCATTTATGTCTTGCTTATGTCATCATTAGATTTAATTATTAATTTATCCCTTCATAAATATCTTTAGAAATTTTTAGAATTTCTGATATCTCTACAACATTATTTATGTCATTATATTATTATACATTATTATTATAATTATTATTATTATAAATGCTTAAAGGTGTTTGTTAGGTTAATTATATTATATTCAAGTAAGAAGATTGTACCTCACAATCTCCTCCCCCTTAAAAAATTTTGTCCTCGAAATTTACTTACTGAATAGCTCGGGATACTTGTTCTTCATTTCTTCTTAGTGCTCCCATGTTGTCTCCTCTACTGAGTTGTTCTACCACAGTATCTTAACTAGAGGGATTTTCTTGTGCCTTAACTCTTTTATTCTTCTATCGAGTACTTGAACTAGGCGTTCTTCGTAGGTTAAGTCTTCCTCGAGTTGAAGAGGCTTATAGTCTAGTACCTGAGAGAGGTCTAGAACATATTTCTTTAACATGGAAATATGATAGACATTGTGTATTTTTCATAATAATGGTGGTAGCGCAAGTCAATAGGAAACACTCCTAATACGTTTGAGTACTTCAAATGGCCCAATAAACCTTGGACTTAATTTTCCCTTGTTTCCAAATCTCATCTATCCTTTCATTGGGGCGACCTTTAGGAATACCTTCTCGCCAACTTGAAATTCCAACGGTCTTCGTCATTTATCTGCATAACTTTTCTGTCGACTTTGGGCTGCTTGCATTCTTTGTCATATTTTCTCGATTGTTTCAGATGAGGCCGCAACTAAGTCTGGTCTGAGGTATCTTCGCTCACCCATTTCATTCCAATGAATAGGTGACCAACATTTTCTACCATAAAGCTTCTACCATATAAAGCTTTATATGGTGCCATGCCGATTGTTGCTTAGTAACTATTATTATAAGCGAATTCCGCCAATGCTAAATATTTGCTCCATGATCCTTGAAAGTCGATGGCACATCCTCGTAACATGTCTTCGAGTGTTTGAATTGTCCTCTCTAATTGGCCATTTGTTTAGGGGTGAAATGATGTTCTAAATTTTAGTCTTGTCCCCATAGCCTTGTGTAGCTTCTCCCAGAACGTCGAGGTGAACCTTGTATCCCGATCAGAAATAATAGAGACAGGTACACCATATAGTCTGACTATCTCTTTTATGTATATTTCTGTGAGTTGATCCATGATGTACGTCATCCGAATGGGCAAGAAGTGGGCAAACTTTGTGAGTCGATCAACTATCACCCAGATGGCATCATACATTTTTGTAGTCCTTAGGAGGCCAACAACGAAGTCTATTGTGATTTCTTCCCACTTCTATTGAGGGACTTGATTGGGTTCTAAAAGTCCCACCGGTCTCTGATGTTCTGTCTTGATTTGTTGACAGGTGAGGTAATGAGCCACGAACTTAACTATATCCTTCTTCATCCCAGGCCACCAATAGTGCCTCTTTAAATTCTTATACATTTTTGTTGTACCGGGATAAAGCGAATATACGGTTGTATGAGCTTTAAGTAGAATTTTCTTCTTTAGATCTTTATTATCTGGTACGCATATCCTATCTCTAAATAAAATGATTCCTTTCTCTGACTTCTTAAATGGCATCTCTTTCTCTGAATTGGTCTCCATCTTTAAATTATTTAAGTAAGAATCGACTTTCTACCCTTCTTTAATCATTTCCAACAAAGTTGAGTAAAGTGTCATGTAAGTGAGTTCTCCTGTCATGAGCTCGATCTCCGCCTTGTATATCTCATCTTGTAATGGCTTGGGCAGCATCTTTAAAGCTGACAGGCTTGACTTTCGACTTAGTGCATCTGCTACCACATTTGCTTTTCCAGGGTGATAGTTTATTTCACAATCGTAGTCCTTGACGAGTTCCAGCCAGCGGCGTTGTCGTATGTTCAGTTCCTTTTATGTAAAAAATTATTTGAGGCTCTTGTGATCCGTATAGATCTTACAATGCGCTCCCATCAAGAAGTGACACCATATTTTCAATGCATGCACCACCGTGGCCAACTCTAAGTCATATATAGGATAGTTATTCTCGTACTCCTTTAATTGTCAAGAGGCATATGCAATGACCTTTCCATTCTGCATGAGAACGCATCCTATGCAATTTTTAGAGGCATCGCGGTATATGATGAATTCATCAAAGCCATTTGGAATGGCTAAGATTGGAGCAGTGACCAACCGTCGCTTTAGCTCTTCGAAGCTTTTGTCACATTCTGAAATCCATACAAACTTGGTGTTTTTTTTTCTAAATTAGGTTAATGGCACTGTGATGTTGGAGAAGCCTTTCACAAATCTTCTGTAATAGCCAGCTAATCCCAAGAAGTTTCTAACTTCTTTAACATTAGTTGAGGATTGCTTCCACCTCGGAGGGATCAACTGATATTACATCCTTAGACATAACGTGCCCTAGGAATATAACGCTTTCAAGCCAAAATTCACACTTCTTGAATTTTGCATAAAGTTACTTCTCCTTTAAAGTTTGAAGGGTGATTCTTAGATGTTCGGCATGTTTTTTCTTCATTCGTGAGTAGATCAAGATGTCATCAATGAATACCACTATGAATTTGTCCAAATAGTCTTTAAATACTCTGTTCAAGAGATCCATAAAAGCTGCTGGGGCATTAGTTAGACCAAATGGCATGATAACAAATTCATAGTGTCTATAACGTGTTCTGAATGCGGTCTTTGGAATATCCTCCTCTCTGACTCTTAGCTGGTGATATCCTAACCGTAGATCAATCTTTGAAAATACTGCTGCTCCTTGTAGTTGATCAAATAGATCCTCGATTTGTGGAAGTGGATACTTATTTTTTATGGTGACTTTATTTAGCTCTCAATAGTCTACGCACATCTGCATGGATCCATCTTTTTTCTTCACGAACAATACTGGTGCTCCTCAAGGTGAATGGCTCGGACGTATGTAGCATTTATCTAATATTTCTTACAGTTGATTCTTTAAATTCCTTCCATCGCATTGTTGTTTCGTTGTGGCATCGTCTGATAGAATCCCACCAATATTCAGTTGCTCCCCTTAGCATAAAGGAAACACAAGTGACCTTTTCCTCTTCTGGCACCTTGGCTACTTCAGTAATTCTTTTCATAGTTCACAACCACTGGTCTGCTGCCATAGGATCTGCGCCTCCTTCAAATATAGATGGGTTTAATCTTCTAAATTCAGCCCTAGTATTATTCGTGGTTTGAGTACATTCATCTCTTCTAACTTCTCTTTTTAAGAGTAGTGTGACAATGTTTATAAGTCGATCAATTGCAGAGGATTGCTCTCTTGAAGTTCCTCCTACACTTCTGCCTCTATTACCCCTAACACTTGACATCTCTACAATTTTTTAACAAGCCTCTATGGGTTAAACAAATTAAATGTAAGATATTTAATTATCTTAGTTCCTAATTCTTACTAAGAGCTGCGCTATGTCCTCCCCCTTGGCCAGTGCATATGGATGGTCTACAGAATCGCTTTAAACCTTGGGCTCTGATACCAAATTGTAACACTCCACTTTTATGTTTGTAACTAAAGTAACATTAAGTATTTGTAGAAAAGATTTCAAAATAAGCATAACATTAAAGATTTGAAGAAACGATTTCAAAATAAGCATTTTATAAAGATTGAACACAAGGTTTGTTATATAAACTATATAAAAGGGTTTGTCACACTAAAAATTTTGTTACAAAAATCACAACCAATTCCATAAATAAGCTTGTTGTATTTATGCTTAAGTAGGAACACAGTTGAGCCTGTTGTGCAACCTAAGGTTTATTATATCCATATGCACCTCGCCTTGGTTGGGACTTGGCGTCAGCTTTTCCTATTCAGCTCCTGCAATGTAAGGACTACGTGAGCTAACGCCCAGTAAGTAAACACTTGATGCATGTATTACCTATCATGCACATGAATGACTTTATAAGTGCTAAATCTTTTACATGAAACTTTAAAATATAAAACATGATATTAGAGCCCTAGGTTTGTTGTACTACAATGCTAGCATTCTATAACATGCCCTTGGGCTTAAATTAATTGATCCATTGGTCGTTACGTATCACCGTCCCCAAAGGATCTCTTTTCTTAGCTATGCTTGCCACCTAGTAGTACAACAACCCTTTTTCCTTTAAAATCATTAAAATGCCTATTTAACAAATCACTCGTGAAATGTAAGAGACCAACGCAACTTATGCCACAGTATGTAAATTCTCTAAACATATAATAAAACATAACATGAAACTACTTAAAGATAACAACATCTAACATAGGCGGCAGTGCTGTCTATACAGATATTTAAATAAATAGAGTTATATTATAGGCGGCAGTGCCAACCATGAAAGAGTCATGACAACAACATTATATTTTAAGCGGCAGCGCCGACCATGTAAAGGGTTGTACCAACATCATAATTTAGGCGGCAATGCCGACCGTGGCATAGTAAAATAAGAGTATCACATATTAAGCAGCATAGCCGACCATCTAATCAAGTAAGTATTAAGCATAACACTCTAGGCGGCATAGCCGGCCATATGAGGATGATTTCATGATGTAGGCAGTATAGCCAGTTTTGAGTGTTAGAAAGTGTATATTTATAAAGGAGAAAATCGTCATTTTACACTTTAAGTCTCAATAACATTGCTAATTTTATTTTTTTGAGTATTTTATTATTTAATTATATGTGTTTTATTATAATTATGTATTTTATGTATTTTAGGGGCATCACGATCGTTTTGCTATGAACGAGTGATCAGACAGTAAAATGGACATCATATTTGAACTCAGGACGGTTGAAAACCTTAGGAGGAGTATTAAACCAAAAAGTCACTGTTCACATATATAATACTGTTCATACGTATAGTACTGTTCACGGTACTGTTTATGGTACTGTTTACGAAACTATTCATATATATGGACCGATAATGTGGCAACTACCTATGACGTGGCAGTATTTGATTGGACGAATTATGTGGTATTGACTGCTTATGTGGCGTTAACCGATGACGTGGCATCGACCGATGATGTGTCACGATCTTATTGGGCTAAATTTCTTATGTACTGTAGATCGATGACGTGGCAGCATCTCAGTAGAGCAAAAATCGTGTGTACAATACATGCGCATACATGGGATTATTTACTATTCAGATGGCTTTACTGTTAAAACGTTGACTGTTGACTATTGACTGTTGACTGTTGACTGTTGACTATTGACTGATGACGTGGCACAATCCTGAGTGTCCGAACTGTTTTTAATCTGATGGTCACGATTCACTCAATGTATCTATAAAAAAAGGGCTCTTCCCCCCTAATTTGACACTCCTGAATTCATTTTTAAACTTAGATTTTTCTAATTCCCTCTCTATCTTGTAGTTTCTTTTTATTTTAGTAAAATTTCTTTTTTATCCCTAGTTAAAAAATGAGTAGCTAATTTTTCTTTAAGCTTAGGTTAAAGGTGAAGTCTCAACATGTCCCATGGGCTTAATTTGGTAAATTTACTTCCTCTTCCCCTCTAATATTTATGGTTGTTTTGACTTTTCGTCGATAAATAATAACAGTCTAAATACTGCCCTGGTTAAACCGGCACCCTTGTGCAAGGTTATTATTATTTAGCACGATAAGCGCTTAACACCATATTTATTTTAGCGTGGTTCATGAGGTGTGCAATCCCCCCTTATGATTTAATTGGCATTAATATGGAATATTTAGCTCATGGAGCATGTTGATGCAGATCCGGATACCCAAGCACATCATTTCAATAGATTTTTAGTTCAATTTAATTCCTGCATTGTAATTTAAATTTAAGCATAATTTACATTAATTTCACCAAAAATTTATTCACCCATTAAAGAAAATTAATTCCACACATAATTAAAATCAACCTCCTCGTGGGATCGACACTCGTCACCATTAATCTGTTCTATAATAGATTCGTGCGCTTGCGAGTTCAATAAAATTTGCACAATAACCAGCCATGTGGGATTTAATAATAATAAATCACACCTCAATAATAATCATTATAAGACAAGAGATTATTTAGAACTAAACCTAACATAAGAGAATTATTACTTAAAGCTAATTTAACATATTGTCTTTACATTGCAGTTGAAGTGAAGTGTTACTTACCTATTTTCTTTGATTCCCCTAAATCTTCCTTCCTAAACTTGAGAATTTCTTCACTAGTGATGCTTTGGCTTAGAATGAAAAAAGATGGGATGTCTAGGGTTTATGGAAAATGAAAGAACTAAGGGGTATTTATAGAGTTTCCTAAGGCCTATGTGTGGTTAGGATTTTTTCACTATATTATTTGATTAATGGTGAAGATTTATTTCTCCATAAATATCTTGGTGATTTATAGAATACTAAGATTTTGCCACCTAGCACTTAATTAATGGTGAAGATTTATCTCTTTATAAATATCTTAATAATTTCTAGAATTTCTAAATCTCTACAAGATTTCTTATTACATCATCATTTATGTCATGGCTTATGTCATCATTAGCTTTAATTATTAATTTATCCCTTCATAAATATCTTTAGAAATTTCTGAAATTTTTTATATCTCTACAATATTATTTATTTCATTATATTATTATACATTATTATACATTATTATTATTATTATTATTATTATTATTATTATTATTATTATTATAAATGCTTAAGGGAGTTTGTTAGGTTAATTATATTATATTCAAGTAAGAAGATTGTACCTCACAATGGGAGACAAACCTGTGACCAAGCGGCTAACCGCTTAGGGCAAGCGGCTAGCTACTTGCTCTCGGGTTTGAAAGTTGATTCCAAACGGCTAGCCGCTTGCCTCAGGAAGCTAGCCAACTATCCTCAATTTTCTGCACTATTTTGCTGTCCGGCTGAGTTTTAAGCAATCTTAAGACTATTTTATGATCCCAAAACACTTTAAAAGCCATTTTAATGCATAAAACATGATAATAAACAATCAAATGATCATGAATTCAAACATATAACTCATCTATCATGCATATATATTTATATATAGACACACACACACACAATCATGAAATGTGATAAGTGCTTAAGGATTAAAAATTCATGCATATCATTTATTTATCATGCTTAGGCACTCCATAATCATTAACAATCATCCATCAATTAATTTTAATAGTCTCAGTTACATGATTAAAGATGTTAATGCAAAAATTTCACCATCCTATATTCATGCCGAATTTTTGAAAATTGTTCTTAACAAAGAGGTTTTGTAAAAATATCGGCAAATTATTTTTCTGTAGAGACAAACTCTAATGCAATATCACCATTTTGAACATGATCTCTCAAGAAATGATGTCTTATCTCTATATGCTTAATTCTAGAATGTTGAATGGAATTTTTTGATAGATTTATAGCACTAGTATTATCGCACTTGATAGGAATTTGTTCAAAATTAACGCCATAATCTTTAAGTGTTTGTTTCATCCAAAGAGCTTGTGCACGATAACTACCTGCATTAATATATTCAGTTTTAGTAGTTGAAAGTGTAACCAAGTTTTGTTTCTTACTGAACAATGAAACAAGTGCATAACCTAGAAAATGACAAATGCCACTAGTACTTTTCCTATCAACTTTATGATCAACAAAATCGACATCCGAATAACAAGTTAAATCTATATAAGTTCCTTTAGGATACCAAAGGCCAAGATCTATGGTTCTATTAAAAAAATAGAAAATTCTTTTCATAACAAGCAATTGAGATTCCTTGGGGCATGATTGAAATCTTGCATACAAACATACACTAAACATGATATTGGGTCTACTTGCAGTTAAATTAAGTAAAGAACCAATCATACCTCAATACATCTTGATATCAACCTCTTTACCTTTTTCATCTTTGTCTAGCTTGATTGTTGAGCTCATTATAGTACTTTGGTTTTTGAGTTATCAATCCCAAAACGTTTGAGCAAATCCCTAATATACTTAGCTTGATTGATGAATATTCCCTCATTGTTTTGTTTTATTTGCAGTCCGAGAAAATATTTCAACTCTCCTATCATACTCATCTCAAACTCCTTACTCATACATGTTGAAAACTCTTTACACAAATACTCATTAGTAGAACCAAAGATAATCTCATCCACATAAATTTGAATTGTAAGAATATCTTGGTTCTTATGTTTAACAAAAAGAGTTGTATCTACTTTTTCCATTGAGAAATTATTTTTTAACAAGAAATTTTTAAGCCTATCATATCATACTCTAGGTGCTTATTTTAATCCATATAAAGCTTTTGATAACTTAAAAACCTGATTTGAAAATTTTTCATTTTCGAAACCAGAGGGTTATTTTACATAATAAACTTTCTCTATAATATAATTATTTAAAAAGGCACTTTTGATATCTATTTGAAATAAAATAAAATCTTTATGGCATGCATATACTAACAACATCTGAATGGATTCTAATCTAGCTACTGGTGTAAATATTTATCAAAATCAATTCCTTCTTCTTGATTATATTCTTGAGCTACTAATCTAGCTTTATTTCTAACAACTACACCAGATTCATCCATTTTATTCCTAAATACCCATTTAGTACTTATGATTGACTGGTGTTCCGGTTTAGGAACTAACTTCCACTCATTATTTCTCTCAAATTGATTTAATTCCTCTTGCATTACCATAATTCAAGATTCATTATTTTCTGCTTCCACAAAGGATTTTGGTTCAATTTAAGAAATAAATGCATTGTACTCACATGTATTCCTAAGTGATGACCTATTGGTTATACTTCATGTAAGGTCTCCTAAAATTAAATCCTTAGGATGAGAGAAAACATACCTCCACTCCTTATGGAGTGTTTGAGAAGTACTTTTTTGCTCATCCATGCTTGTTTCTTCCTCTTGTTTATCCTCTTGATTTTTTGGTAATGTCTCCTCTTGTTTATCTTTTATACATCCTTGTAATAAATCTCCATTTGCATCATCATCAACAACTACTTTTTCCGTAGAAGTAGGTTTAGACTCATCAAATGCAACATGCATAGACGCTTCTACAACTAAAGTTCTTTTATTATAAATTCTATAAGCCTTGCTTGTGTTTAAATAACCAAGAAAGATACCAACATCAGATTTTAGATCAAATTTATTAAGATTTTCTTTTGTGTTCAAAATAAAATATTTGCATCGAAAAACTTTATTAACCAATGTTAGGTTTTCTATCTTTCCAAAGCTCATAGGGAGTTTTATTGAGATAAGGTCTAATAAACATACGATTTAAAACAAAACAAGAGGTGTTGATGGCTTCGACCCAAAAATATTTTAGTAAACCAGTTTCATTCAATATGATCCTAACCATTTCTTGAATAGACCTATTCTTTCTTTCAACAAGTCCATTTTGTTGCAGAGTCCTAGGTTATAACACTCCACTTTTATATTTGTAACTAAAGTAACATTAAGTATTTGTAGAAACAATTTCAAAATAAGCATAGCCTTAAAGATTTGAAGAAACGATTTCAAAATAAGTATTTTATAAAGATTGAACAAAAGGTTTGTTACATAAACTATATAAAAGGGTTTGTCATACCAAAAATTTTGTTACAAAAGTCACAACCAATTTCATAAACAAGCTTGTTGTGTTTATGCTTAGGTAAGAACTCAGTTGAGCCCGTTGTGCAACCTAAGGTCTCTTATGTCCATATGCACCTCGCCGTAGTTGGGACTTGGCGTCAGCTTCTCCTACTCAGTTCCTGCAATGTAAGGATTACGTGAGCTAATGCCCAGTAAGTAAACACTTGATGCATGTATTATCTATCATGCATATGAATGACTTTAAAAAATAAGTGCTAAATCTTTTACATGAAACTTTAAAATATAAAGAACGATGTTAGGGTCCTAGGTTTGTTGTACTACAAGGCTAGCATTTTATAACATGCCCTTGGGCTTAAATTAATTGATCCGTTGGGGGTTACGTATCGCCGTCCCCGAAGGATCTCTTTTCTTAGCTATGCTTGCCACCTAGTAGTACAGCAACCCTTTTTCCTTTAAAATCATTAAAATGCCTATTTAATAAATCACTCGTGAAATGCAAGAGACCAACGCAACTTATGTCACAGCATGTAAATTCTCTAAATATATAATAAAACATAATATAAAACAACTTTAAGATAACATCTAACATAGGCGGCAGTGCCATCCATACAGATATTTAAATAAATAAAGTTATATTATAGGCGGCAGTGCCGACCATGGAAGAGTCATGAGAACAACATTATATTTTAAGCGGCAGCGCCGACCATGTAGAAGGTTGTACCAACATCATAATTTAGGCGGCAGTACTGACCATGGCATGATAAAATAAGAGTATCACATATTAGGCGGCATAGCTGACCTTCCAATCAAGTAAGTATTAAGCATAACATCCTAGGCAGTATAGCTGGCCATATGAGGATGATTTCATGATATAGATGGCATAGCCAACCATGTGGGATTTAATAATAATAAATCACACCACAATAATAATCATTATAAGACGAGAGATTATTTAGAACTAAACCTAACACAAGAGAATTATTACTTAAAGCTAATTTAACATATTGTCCTTACATTACAGTTGAAGTAAAGTGTTACTTACTTGTTTTTCTTTGATTCCCCTAAACCTTCCTTCCTAATCTTGAGAATTTCTTCACTGGGGATGCTTTGGCTTAGAATGAAAAAAGATGGGATTTGTAGGGTTTATGGAAAATGAAAGAACTAAGGGGTATTTATAGAGTTTCCTAAGGCCTATATGTGGCTAGGATTTTGCCACCATATCATTTGATTAATGGTGGAGATTTATTTCTCCATAAATATCTTGGTGATTTCAAAATGCTAAGATTTTGCCACCTAGCACTTAATTAAGAGTGAAGATTTATCTCTTTATAAATATCTTAGTAATTTCTAGAATCTCTACAACATTTCTTATTACATCATCACTTATATCATTGCTTATGTCATTATTACTTTTAATTTATCTTTCCATAAATATTTTAGTAATTTCTAGAATTCCTAATATCTCTACAACATCTCTTGTTGCATCATCACTTATGTCATTGCTTATGTCATCATTAACTTTAATTATTAATTTATCCTTTCATAAATATCTTTAGAAATTTCTGGATTTTCTAATTTCTCTACAATATTATTTATGTCATTATATTATTATATATTATTATCATTATTATTCTTATAATAAATGGTTAAGGGAGTTAAGGGAGTTTGTTAGGTTAATTATATTATATTGAAGTAAGAAAAGTCTACCTCATAATCTCCTCCCCTTTTAAAAATTTTGCCCTCGAAATTTACTTACTGAATAGTTCAGGATACTTGTTCTTCATTTCTTCCTCGTGCTCCCATGTTGTCTCCTCCACTGAGTTGTTCCGTCACAATATCTTAACTAGAGGGATTTTCTTGTACCGTAACTCTTTTATTCTTCTATCGAGTACTTGAACTAGGCGTTCTTCGTAGGTTAAGTCTTCCTCGAGTTGAAGAGGCTCATAGTCTAGCATGTGAGAGAGGTCTAGAACATATTTCTTTAACATGAAAATATGAAAGACATTGTGTATTCTTGATAATGATGATGGTAGCGTAAGTCGATAGGAGACATTCCCAATTCGTTCGAGTACTTCAAATGGCCATATAAACCTTGGACTTAATTTTTCCTTGTTTTCAAATCTCATCAATCCTTTCATTGAGGCGACCTTTAGGAATACTTTCTCGCCAACTTTAAATTCCAACGATCTTCATCTTTTATCTGCATAACTTTTCTGTGGACTTTGGGCTACTTGCATTCTTTGTCGTATTTTCTCGATTGCTTCAGATGAAGCTGCAACTAAGTCTGGTCCGAGGTATCTTCGCTCACCCATTTCATCCCAATGGATAAGTAACTGACATTTTCTACCATATAAAGCTTCATATGGTGCCATGTCGATTGTTGCTTGGTAATTATTATTATAGGCGAATTCTGCCAATGCTAAATATTTGCTCCATGATCCTTGAAAGTCGATCGCACATCCTTGTAACATATCTTCGAGTGTTTGAATTGTCCTCTCTGATTGGCCATCTGTATGGGGGTGAAATGTTGTGCTAAATTTTAGTCTTGTCCCAATAGCCTTGTGTAGCTTCTCTTAGAACGTCGAGATGAACATTGTATCTCGATCAGAAATAATAGAGACATGTACACCATGTAGTCTGACTATCTCTTTATGTATATTTCTACGAGTTGGTCCATGGTGTATGTCATCCGAATGGGCAAGAAGTGGGCAGACTTTGTGAGTTGATCAACTATCACCCAGATGGCATCATGCATTCTTGTAGTCCTTGGGAGGCCAGCAACAAAGTCCATTGTGATTTCTTCCCACTTCCATTGAGGGATTTGATTGGGTTCTAAAAGTCTCGCCGATCTCTGATGTTCTGTCTTGATTTGTTGACAGGTGAGGTAATGAGCCACGAACTTAACTATATCCTTCTTCATCCCAGGCCACCAATAGTGCCTCTTTAAATTCTTATACATTTTTGTTGTACCGAGATAAAGCGAATATACGGTTGTATGAGCTTTAAGTAGAATTTTCTTCTTTAGATCTTTATTATCTGGTACGCATATCCTATCTCTAAATAAAATGATTCCTTTTTCTGACTTCTTAAATGGCATCTCTTTCTCTGAATTGGTCTCCATCTTTAAATTATTTAAGTACGAATCGACTTTCTACCCTTCTTTAATCATTTCCAACAAAGTTGAGTAAAGTGTCATGTAAGCGAGTTCTCCTGTCATGAGCTCGATCTCCGCCTTGTATATCTCATCTTGTAATGGCTTGGGTAGTATCTTTAAAGCTGACAGGCTTGACTTTCGACTTAGTGCATCTACTACCACATTTGCTTTTCCAAGGTGATAGTTTATTTCACAATCGTAGTCCTTGACGAGTTTCAGCCAGCGACGTTGTCGTATGTTCAGTTCCTTTTGTGTAAAAAAGTATTTGAGGCTCTTGTGATCTGTATAGATCTTATAATGTGCTCCCATCAAGTAGTGACGCCATATTTTCAATGCATGCACCACCGCAGCCAACTCTAAGTCATGTGTAGGATAGTTCTTCTCGTATTCCTTTAATTGTCTGGAAGCATATGCAATGACCTTTCCATTCTGCATGAGAACGCATCCTATGCCATTTTTGGAGGTATCGCTGTATATGATGAACTCCTCAGAGCTATTGGGAATGGCTAAGATTGGGGTAGTGACTAGCCGTCATTTTAGCTCTTCGAAGCTTTTCTCACATTCTGGTGTCCATACAAACTTGGTGTTTTCCTTTGTTAATTAGGTTAAGGGCATTACGATCTTGGAGAAGCCTTCCACAAATCTTTAGTAATAGCCTGCTAATCCTAAGAAGCTTCTAACTTCTTTAATATTAGTTGGCCTAGTCCATTGGCTGACTGCTTCCACCTTTGAGGGATCGACTAATATTTCATCCTTAGACACAACGTGCCTTAGGAATATAACGCTTTCCAGCCAAAATTCACACTTCTTGAATTTTGCATAAAGTTGCTTCTCCTTTAAAGCTTGAAGAGTGCTTCTCAGATGTTCGGCATGCTCTTTCTTCGTTCATGAGTAGATCAAGATGTCATCAATGAATACCACTATAAATTTATCCAAATAGTCTTTAAAGACTCTATTCATGAGATCCATGAAGGCTGCTAGGGCATTAGTTAGACCAAATGGCATGACGACAAATTCATAGTGTCCATAATGTGTTCTGAATGCGGTCTTTGGAATATCCTTCTCTCTGACTTTTAGCTGGTGATATCCTGACCGTAGATCAATCTTTGAAAATACTGCTGCTCCTTGTAGGTTATCAAATAGATCCTTGATTCATGGAAGTGGATACTTATTCTTGATAGTGATTTTATTTAGTTCTCGATAGTCTATGCACATCCGCATGGATCCATCCTTTTTCTTCACGAAAAACATTGGTGCTCCCCAAGGTGAATGGCTTGGACGTATGTAGCCTTTGTCTAATAGTTCTTGTAGTTGATTCTTCAACTCCTTTAATTCTAATGAGGCCATCTTATAGGGTGCTTTCGAGATTGGGGCCGTTCCTGGTAACAAGTAAATTTTGAATTCAACTTCTCGATCTAGCGATAATCCAGTGAGTTCTTCAGGAAAGACCTCAGGAAATTCGTTCACCACTGGAATTTCTTCCAGCTTTGGCCTTTGTTCTTCAACCTTGATGATGCTTGCCAATTATCCCTCACATCCTCCCTTTAATAGTCTGGTTGCTTTTAAGGCGGAAATGATAGGTATTCTATTCCTCTTACATCCCCCATTGAACATAAATGATTCCTTTTGTGGTGGTTGGAATGTTACCTCTTTTTTCTCACAATCTATCTTGGCATGGTACTTTGATAATCAATCCATACCAAGAATCACACCATAGTTGTGCATCTCAAGAATTATCAAGTCAACACATAGTATACGATCACTAATTTTGACTTCTCATGCTTTTACTAGTTGTCCTAAGTTTAATACTTTACCAGATGGAAGCATGACACTATAAGGTTTACTTATTATATTAAGGGCCCTTTTGATTTTCCTAATAAATACTGGTGAGACAAATGAATGTGTAGCTCCTGAGTCTATCAATACTTATGCAGGAGTTTGAGAGATAGATAGTTCACTTGATATTACTAAGGGGTTTACCTTTACATCTGCCTTGGTAAGTGCGAACACTCGTGCATTAGTCCTTTCTCACCGCGTACCATTCTCTGGGCAGTCTTTGATGAAGTGTCCTTCTTTTCCACATTTGAAACATGTTTTAGTGTTGGCTCGGCATTCCCCAGGGTGAGTTCTGCCACATTGATTGCATTTAAGCCTTGGTAGGATCTCTTTTTGGTGATTCCTTGTACCCTTGTTCTTGTCTTGCTCCTGAGTAATTGGTGCTCTATTTCTTTTATTATTTGACAGTTGTCTTCCGTAATTAGCTATATAATTCCCTTGATATATGCTTCCTTTATTCCTTCATTTTTCTTTCTTCTTTTCTTCATCTACTTACTTAATCACTGAGGCTCGATACATGAGCTCGTTGAAGGAAGCATCTCGAATTCCAGCAACATTTAAGTCTTTTGCTAAATCTTTATGCAATCCTTGCATAAAATGATCATTTTTCAAGTCTTTTATGGCAACCATGTGTGAGGTATAACGAGAAAGCTCATCAAATTTTTGAATGTACTCTAATACTGTCATTTTTCCTTGTTGCAAATAAGCAAATTCAGTCATTCTTTCTATAGTTCGCAACCACTAGTCTGCTGCCATAGGATCTGTGCCATCAAATATAGGTGGGTTTAATTTTCTAAATTCAGCCCTGGCATTAATTGTTGCTTAAGCACATTCATCCCTTCTACTTCCCTTTTTAAAAGTCGTGTGATAATGTCTGTAAGTCGATCAATTGCAGAGGATTGGTCTCTTGAAGTTCCTTCCACTCTTCTACCTCTATTAACCTTAACACTTGACATCTCTATAATTTTTTAACAAGCTTTTATGGGTCAAACAAATTAAATGTAAGATATTTAATTATCTTAGTTCCTAATTCTTACTAAGAGCTGCGCTATGTCCTCCCCCTTGGCCAGTGCATATGGACGGTCTACAGAATCACTTTAAACCTTGGGCTCTGATACCAAATTGTAACACTCCACTTTTATGTTTGTAACTAAAGTAACATTAAGTATTTGTAGAAAAGATTTCAAAATAAGCATAACATTAAAGATTTGAAGAAACGATTTCAAAATAAGCATTTTATAAAGATTGAACAAAAGGTTTGTTACATAAACTATATAAAAGGGTTTGTCACACCAAAAACTTTGTTACAAAAGTCACAACCAATTCCATAAACAAGCTTGTTGTGTTTATGCTTAGGTAGGAACTCAGTTGAGCCCGTTGTGCAACCCAAGGTCTATTATGTCCATATGCACCTCGCCTTGGTTGGGACTTGGCGTCAGCTTTTCCTACTAAGTTCCTGCAATGTAAGGACTACGTGAGCTAACGCCCAGTAAGTAAACACTTGATACATGTATTACCTATCATGCACATGAATGACTTTATGAAATAAGTGCTAAATCTTTTACATGAAACTTTAAAATATAAAGAACGATGTTAGGGCCTTAGGTTTATTGTACTACAAGGCTAGCATTCTATAACATGCCTTTGGGCTTAAATTAATTGATCCGTTAGGCATTAATTATCGCCGTCCCCGAGGGATCACTTTTCTTAGCGTAGAGGGCTTGCCCTCATTATAAATGTTTGCCACCTCATAGTACAGCAACCCTTTTTTCTTTAAAATCATTAAAATGTCTATTTAACAAATCACTCGTGAAATGCAAGAGACCAATGCAACTTATGTCAAAGCATGTAAATTCTCTAAACATATAATAAAACATAACATGAAACTACTTTAAGATAACAACATCTAACATAGGCGGCAGTGCTGTCCATACAAATATTTAAATAAATGGAGTTATATTATAGGTGGCAGTACCGACCATGGAAGAGTCATGACAACAACATTATATTTTAAGCAGCAGCGCCGACCATGTAGAGGGTTGTACCAATATCATAATTTAGGCGGCAGTGCCGACCGTGGCATGATAAAATAAGAGTATCACATATTAGGCAGCATAGCTGACCATGCAATCAAGTAAGTATTAAGCATAATATCCTAGGCGGCATAGCCGGCTATATGAGGATGATTTCATGATGTAGGTGGCATAGCCAGCCATGTGGGATTTAATAATAATAAATCACACCACAATAATAATCATTATAAGACAAGAGATTATTTAGAACTAAACCTAACATAAGAGAATTATTATTTAAAGCTAATTTAACATATTGTCCTTACATTGCAGTTGAAGTAAAGTTTTCTTTGATTCCCCTAAACCTTCCTTCCTAAACTTGAGAATTTTTTCACTAGGGATGCTTTGGCTTAGAATGGAAAAAGATGGGATTCTAGGGTTTATGCAAAATGCAAGAACTAAGGGGTATTTATAGAGTTTCTTAAGGCCCATGTGTGGCTAGGATTTTGCCACCATATCATTTGATTAATGGTGGAGATTTATTTCTCCATAAACATCTTGGTGATTTCTAGAATGCTAAGATTTTTCCACCTATCACTTAATTAATGGTGAAGATTTATCTCTTTATAAATATCTTAGTAATTTCTAGAATCTCTACAATATTTCTTATTACATCATCACTTATGTCATTGCTTATGTCATCATTACTTTTAATTTATCTTTCTATAAATATCTTAGTAATTTCTAGAATTCCTAATATCTCTACAACATCTCTTGTAGCATCATCACTTATGTCATTGCTTATGTCATCATTAGCTTTAATTATAAATTTATCATTTCATAAATATCTTTAGAAATTTCTGGATTTTCTAATTTCTCTACAACATTATTTATGTCATTATATTATTATACATTATTATCATTATTATTCTTATAATAAATGTTTAAGGGAGTTAAGGGAGTTTGTTAGGTTAATTATATTATATTCAAGTAAGAAGAGTGTACCTCACGTAGGTGATGAAAATTGATGCTTAATACCTAAATCATTACAGAAATTTTCAAATGCATGATTTTCAAATTCCCTACCATGATCACTTATAATGCAAGTAATAGAGTAACTTTTTTTCATTTTGAACGTTTTTATAGAAAACTTTAAATGCCTCAAAATTAGCTAAAAATAATACCTAAGTGAATCTAGAATAATCATCTGTAATTACAAATGCATAATATTTTTCACTTAGACTAACATATCTGGATGGTCTAAACAAATCAATGTAAAGTTATTGAAGAGGTTTTGAAATAAAAACATGATTTTTATTTTTGAAAACAAAATATTGATTTGTTTACCAAATTGACCAAGATTAATAAATTCTATCTTTTTGAAATCTGATATTTGGAAAGCCCTTAACTAAATTATTTTTCAAAATTTTTAAAATCAAATCCATGCTTGCATGACCTAATCTTCTATGCCATAACCAACTATTATCATGTAAAGAGGAAAAATATTTATCATGAATAGATACACAATCTATATTAATTGTATACACATTTATACGTCTACTACCAACAAACAAAATATAGTCATCATATGCATTTTTAATAATACATCAATAAAGTATAAAAAATGCACCAATTCACTAATCATAGATCTTATAAGATCAAACTTCATCAAGTACAATGTAATCATGAAAGCACTTTCTTTATCAACGAAAGCACTTTCTTTATCAACCAAACTTAAGTAAAGCATAAATACATAATGACAATATATAGATCATCAAAATCAACATAGCTATTAAGATAATGGTATTATTATGAGCTAAAACAATAAGTGATCAAGTTTATAAGTACAATAAGTCATAAATGTTAATTTTATAAAATGAATAATGAACAAATAAGAAATATAAATATATGAGATGAAATATGATGATAGATAATTAAGAAGATGAAATCAAAGATCATACAATTATCAAAATCAAATAAATGTGTCTTGATAAGTTGATATGATATCATCATATATATCGATCCATGTATCATGATAAAGCACTCAATGCAATACACATTGATAATTCAATTATATAAACATACAAGCATATTTTCACAAATTCAAGTTATCATCCATCCATCATAATCCATTCAACATAATCAGTATGGCAAGAATTATTACCAAAACAATTAAATCATCTTGCCTCATATTTTTCTCCTAGGTCATAGTCAAGTGATTATCCTTACAAGCTTTCATCAAGGAACTCTCCACCGTCGCTTGATTATGGTACCTATAAAAGAATATTCAAGTTGTTCATTTTGGAATCCAAATACTTTTAGGTCTTTGAGTGTTAGCAATAGTTCCTTTTGAAACCTCAATACATTTTATTTCATAATATACATTTCTTTTAACTGAACATTTATTCTTCATGTGACCATTTTGATTACAATCGTGATAAACAATTTTATGATCACTTGTAAAGGTATCTTTAACAAAATAATTCTTATAGTAATTTTATTTTAAGTGAGACTTATATCCAAGTCCTCTTTTGTCATATACACATTTTTTAGTGTTCAGTAATTTTTCTAAATTCTTTTGACCACTTGTGAATTTTATTACAATTTCATTAAGCTCATTACTCTTTTTCTTAAGTATTTCATTTTATTTCAATATTTTATTACAACTGACTCTTTATGCTCATGTGAAATACTTTGTTTATTGTTTATCATTTGATAATACAATCCTATCATGCAATGTTTTATTCTCTAATTCTAGGCATGTAATCTTTGCATTTAATGAATCATTGCATTTTTGTAAAGCATCATTTTCACTGGAAGTTTCTAATATTTTATTTTTAAGGAATGCATTCTTTTTACCTATTCTTCTCCAATCATCATGCAATTCTTTAAAAGCATCATACAGCTCATTATAAGTAGGACAATTATTTATCTCATTAAGTTCATCATCCGATTCATCTCCAATTGCCATAAATGCCAAATTTGACAATTCATGAGATTCTTCCTAATTTGTAGCCTCCGTATACACAACTTTAAGTTTTCTCCAAATTTCATAAGCTGAACAATTTGAAACTTTATGAAATTCCATTTTATCTAAGGCACAAAATAAAGCATTTATAACTTTGGAATTTAGAGAAGCTTTTCTCTTTTTCAATTCTTTTAATTGCCGCGAAGGTTTTGGAATGTCATCTTTTAATTCTTTTTTTGTTACTGGCATAAATGGTCCATCACAAACAACTTCCCAGATTTCATAATCTAAAGCTTGTAAATAAATTCTCATTCTAATTTTCCAATATGGGTAGTCATTACCGTCAAAGAACGATGGTCTAGTTGTGGATTGTCCTTCCCTAAATGTGGATTTATTTTGGGTTGCCATAGATCTTCTACTCTAGACGGTTAAGTCTTAATAAGATAACCTTACTCTGATAGCAAATGAAATACTAATTATGCAACCCAAGAGGGGGGTGAATTGAGTTTTTAAAATTTAATCTAAGTAAGCCACACAATAATTTAATCTATTGCCCTAACAAAATCAAAAATAATAAGTTTGAAAAAATGCAATAATAAAAGAATAAGGGAAGAGAAATCAAACACAAGTATTTTTACGTAGTTTAGCAATTCTCGTCTACGTCCACGCCTCTAAGCAAAGTAAACTTAAGCATTTCACTAACCAAGCCTCCCAAGGCTTCAAGTTCTTTACAATTGACTTCAAGGCGTCAACAAACCTTTACACTCAAAAGATTATCCCTTAATCTCTTTACTAAAGTGTTTCCCACACTTAAACACACATAAAGTTTATAATGAATTTGAGAAATACAACAAATAATCTCTATCTAGAGTTGATATACAAATGGTAGCTTAATGAAGATTTAATTTATGAATATTTGCAAATTGGAAGCTCAATTAATGATGTATGAACTTATTTTTTATTGTTTTAAAGCTTTGAAATGAGTTTGATTTTGATTTATATAGTTGAAACTTGAAAAATAGTCGTTATAGACAAATTCAAATGCCGAAGCGATTAGCCTTTTCACTCAAACGATTAGCAGCTTGCTACAGTGAAGTTACCGTTAAATTTGAAATCGCTACAATAACACAGTTCATAAAATTACAACTTTACCTAAAACTTTTTATAATTATACTATAGCCTAAAAACTTATAAAACTTTACAAATATGTCTATTTTTGAAATAGTTTTAACTTGCTACAGTACCACTGTTCATAAAATTATAATTTTACCCAATATATTCCTATAATTATACTATAGTTTAAAAAGTCAAAATCTTTACGAATAAATCTAATTTTAGAATTTTTAAATAATATTTTTCATTCCCACAACTTTCTGAAATTATGATATGACCAAAAATATTTCTGATTTTATAAATAAACCCAAATTTATATTTAAAATATTACTTATTAAAATAAAAAATTATAAAACTTTTTTATTTTAATCCATATTTATAAAATCAATTATTTTGTATAAAATACTTAATTTATAATCAAAACTTTAGATTAATGAATAATAATTAATTAATTAATTAAAATCTTGAGTTTCACAAATTGCTAAATCAAGTATAAATTAAACCATACAGGCTTCACAAGAATATTTAATAATAATAAGTCTGTTACGCTCTAAACTTTGTTCTTGATTGAGCCGTTGTCTATTGAATATCTTAAAATTGATTTTACTTAATTCACTTGCATAAATATTATCCTTCAAAAGCTTAGTAAACAATGTGAAATACATTATTAATTTAAAATAATTAAGACACATGTTTATTATCATCAAAATTATATTATGTGTAGCCTTTAGGCTAATAAAATTATTTTTTATCTAAGGCACAAAATAAAGCATTCATAACTTTGGAATTTATAGAAGCTTTTCTATTTTCTAATTCATTTCATTCCTGTAAAGGTTTTGGAATGTCATATCCTAATTTATTTTTTGTCATTGGCATAAATGGTCCATCACAAACAACTTCCCAAATTTCATAATCTAAAGCTTGTAAATAAATTCTCATCTTAGTTTTCTAATATGGGTAGTCATTACCGTCAAAAAACGATAGTCTAGTTGTGGATTTTCCGTCCCTAAATGTGAATTCAGTTTAGGTTGTCATAAATCTTTTACTCTAGATAGTTAGATCCTAACAAGAGAACCTTGGTCAGATATCAAATAAAATGCTAGTTATGCAACCCAAAAGGGGGATGAATTGGGTTTTAAAAATTTAATCTAAGCAAACCACACAACCAATTTAATCTACTGCCTTAATAAAATCAAAAACAATAAGTTTGATAAAGTGCAATAACAAAACAATAAGGGAAGAGAAACCAAACACGAGTATTTTTATGTGGTTCGGCAATCCTCGCTTACGTTCACGCCTCCAAGTAAATTAAGCTTGAGGATTTCACTAACCAACCCTCCCAAGGCTTCAAGTTCTTTATAATTGACTTCAAAGTGTCTGTCAACAAACCTTTACACTTAAGAAATTATCCATCAATCTCTTCACTAAAGTGTTTCTCACACTTAAACACTTACAAAGCTTACAATGAATTTGAGAAATACAACAAATACTCTCTATCTAGAGTTGATATACAAATGATAGCTCAATGAAGATTTAATCTATGAAGATTTGCAGATTAAAAGCTCAATCAATGATGTATGAACTTGTTTTTTGTTATTCCAGAGCTTAGAAATGAGTTTGATTTGAGTTTATATAGTTTAGACTTGAAAAATAGTCGTTATAGAAAAATTCCAGTACTGAAACAGCTAACCTCTTCACTTAAATAGTTAGTCGCTTGCTACAGTAAAGTTATCGTTAAATTTGAAATCGCTACAGTAACACAGTTGATGAAATTATAACTTTATCCAAAACTTTTTATAATTACATTATGGCCTAAAAACTTATAAAACTTTATAAATAGGTCTATTTTTTAAACAGTTTTAACTTGCTACAGTATCACTGTTTATAAAATTATAATTTTACCTAATATATTCTTATAATTGTACTATAGCTCAAAATGTCAAAAATCTTTGCGAACAAGTCTAATTTCAGAATTTCTAAATAATATTTCTCATTCCCACAACTTTCTGAAGTTATAATATGATCAAAAATATTTTTGATTTTGTAAATAAACTCAAATTCATATTTAAAACATTACTTATTAAAATTAAAAATTACAAAACTTTTTCACTTTAATCTATATTTAAAAAATTAATTATTTTACATGAAATACTTGATTTATGATCAAAACTTTAGATTAATGAATAATAATTAATTAATTAAAATCTTGAGCTTCACAAATTGCTAAATCAAGTATAAATTAAATGATACCGACTTCACAAGAATTTATTGCAATAATAAGTCTGTTGCGCTCTAAACATTGTTCTTGATTGAGCTGTTGTTCGTTGAGTGTCTTGAAGTTGCTTTCACTTGATTCACTTGCATAAATATTATCCTTCAAAAGTTTAGTGAAAATATGAAATACATTATTAATTTAAAATAATTAAGACACATGTTTGTTATCATCAAAATTATATTATGTGTAGCCTTTAGGCTAACAGTGATAAATCGAACTCTCAAAACTGTGAGTTTGCAACTTGCTGATCGCAGATAATCCGACCGTTTCAAGTGACGGGATCAGTCGAAAATGGATGCTATAGGTGAGAGGAGTAGAACCCAACCGGTGGCGTGGCCAAATTCCGGCGGAATCGAAAGCAACAAAAATGAGTTTCTAGCCGTGGGTTTTCGAGCTTCACCAATGACGTTCTAGCTGCTTTCCGGCAATAAGGACGATAATAGTGTGACCAAAGTCTCACAAGCTTCAAAATAGTACCAAGCTCGCCTAGATCAGTGGCCTAAATCGTGAGATCTGGCTGGGTTACCGTCACGGGTCAGATTTGGATTTGGGTCAATCTGATCATCTCTCTCTCTCTCTCTCTCTCTCTCTCCATATTTAAAGAAAATCCCTCTCTCTTTTTTTATTTCGTAATACAAATTAAGCCAATACTGGTTCCGTGATAAACAAAAATCTAACGAATCGGCTTTAAAATTGTGCTCGGTTTTGTCTCGGTTTTACATTGCAATAAATTTAAAATTATTCATACGCGATAATTCAATAAATGTGACGAATTTTTAATCGCGATAATATATAACGACTATGAGATTTATAAAATCCACACTAAATGAAAAAAATAAAGAAATAATTCATTCCATAAAAAAAAAAAAAAGTAAAAGTACGTGTACTCATCCACTGCTATTATTTCACAAGAAAAGCTTTCGCGGACACCAAATCCGAAAGAAAAGCCCATGGTTTCTTTTAGCTGTCCTCAATGGCGTTAAATGGGAGCCTGTCTCTATCTACAGGCCGGATGTTCTTGCCTTTTGAGCCCCTGATGCTTACTTTTCTGGATGTCAAATACTACATCGCCACCCCTTTTGGTAAAAATCATAAAGAGCATTCATTCAAACGAGTTCTGAGTCACAGCTAGATAACGAGATCCTCTACGTCACATAGCATTTTTGGTTTTCTGAAATCATGTTTACAGGAAATGAAAAAAAAGAAAAAAAGGATCTGCTGAAAACAAATTGCAACTTCTTTCGGATATTACTGGCGCGTTTAGGCCTGGGATTCTCACAGCATTGATGGGTGTTACTGGAGCTGGAAAAACTACTCTTCTTGATGTTCTTGCCGGAAGAAAAACAAATGGTTACGTTGAAGAGGAAATAACACTTAATAGGTTTCCTAAGGTTCAAGAAACATTTTCTAGGATTTCAGGTTACTGTGAGCAAGCCGACATACAATCTCCACAAATCACGGTAGAAGAATCTCTGGTTTTTTCTGCTTGGCTGCGTCTGGCTCCTCAAATTGACACAAAAACTAAGACTGTAAGATTATATGCATTGTGTCTAGAGTTTGAAACTAAATGCATTGCTGAATAACTTGTATTGACGCTGATACAGCATTTTCTGCGCAGGAATTTGTGAATGAAGTCCTTGAAACGATTGATGAAATCAAGGATTCCTTAGTCGGCGTACCAGGTGTTAGTGTTCTATCAATTGAGCAACGCAAGCGGCTAACAATGGCTGTAGAGCATGTTGCGAATACCTCGATAATATTCATGGATCAACCTACAACAGGTCTGGATGCAAGAGCAGCAGCTATTGTCATGCAAGCGGTAAAGAATGTAGCTGATATCGGAAGAAGAACTGTTTGCACCATCCACCAACCAAGCATCGCCATTTTTGAATCATTTAATGAGGTAAAACATTAAGATCCCCCCAACCAAACGCAATATTGTTAAACTTTTCTTGTTACAAAATCTCAACAAGGTCCTATGATTTTCATTGCAGCTTACTCTTTTAAAACCTGCCGGCGCATAATATACTCAGGACCAGTAGGACGCCAATCAGGTCATATTATTGAATATTTTCAGGTTAGTTCATCGTAAAAATTCTTGCAAGTGCGAGGCCTTCTTCTTCTATCCGCCCGTAAATCCATTTTGCTTGTATAAGCATTATCTGCATCTTGCCAATAATTTTTTTACTAGTCTTACTTTTGTGATCGGCAGTCCCTGGGGTGCCATGGATTAGAGATAATTATAATCTGGCAACATGTATGTTAGAGGTTTCTTTCTAAATCTGCTGAAGCACAACTTGGCGTAGATTTTGCCCATATATACAGAGATTCTGCTTTATACGAGTGAGTTCCTTCTATATTTCAAAGTGGTTACTAAATATCATACGCTTAAATTCGGTTGATGCAAAATTAAAAGAAAAATGAGAAAGATTATCAGAGAGCTAGGGATCTAGCCAGGAAGAATCACCTCTTATGGAAACCAAGGGCTCAATGTTGGCTATCAGTTGAGGTATGTACAATCTCATTGTTGTTGCACAGAGACCAAACCAGTGCGGACAAATGTCATCTAGAACATGTACTATATTAAACCACCCAGTCACACTTCAGATGCTTTCAGGGGCATTGCATATATGACATGCACTAGAACAATGGTATTTACCTGAAAGTGTTTCTGGAACAATTCAACTTTTACTGAATATGTGGAGTGGCTTCGATGCTATTTTTCCTGAGGAAGATGGTCAACTGAAATTTTTCTCTTTCCTGACATCTAGGAATAACAAAGAGATTGTAAGGACACAGGTTCAAGTGACCTATATTTTCCAGCCCAATTTGCACAAAATGGCTGGGAAGAATTCAAGACTTGCCTTTGGAAACAGAACTTATCTTATCGGAGAAGTCCCACATACAATTTGACCCGTATGATGCAAGCGTTTATCTTATCTTTGCACTTTGGTGTAATATATTGGAACCAAGGGAAAGAAATGTGAGTCTACCTGCTGTTTATCTTTAATTTTTCTTTCAATTTAGCTATACGAAAGTCAGATTGCAGGATATAAGAGAGAGCAATTGAGGAAAGCCTGAATATTATCATTTATTGCAAGCAGGTCACTTCAACTAGTGTAGTGCATTCACTTCATAGCATTATCGATAATATTATTTTTCATTTTCACATAAGCATATGCAGAATATAAGCAAAAGTTGTGCGCAGGAAATCATATGATAGGAGGGACAGCTTTTACAGGTTCTGTATGCTGAAAATGATGCTCTTCCTCGTTAAATCTTCTCAGTTCAGTTTCTGTAGTGTGTATATTGGATCCTTGTAGATGTGGCAAACCACTTGAGCTTAAAGAGTATAATAGGTCTTTACCTATCATCAAAAACTTTTTGAGTTCTATGAAATTATTTGTTTCGTTTGCATTCATTCTAATTTTCTGTTTAGAAATTATGAATACTGCCGTAAGATATAAAGTTTTTCATTGGCAAAAATTTTGTAGATATTTAACTAAATTTATTTTACATTTGCCAGCCATAATCAGTGGAATTTGTTCGATATACTTGGTTCACTGAGTGCAGCTGTGATCTTCTTTGGCCTAATCAATTGCACATTAGTGTGACCATATGTTGAAACAGAGCGGACTGTCATGTACATGGAAAGATTTGCAGCAACGTACTCTCCTTTGGCTTATGCACTAGGGCAGGTGAAATTTCTGGAAAACTTTCAGCTCATTGAATTAACTATCAGGTCAATACATCATCTCTGTCGTGATAATCTTATTCAAATTATATGTGCTTGTTCTCAGATCATAGTTGAAGTTCCTTATATGTTCTTCCAAACAGTAATTTTCATCATGGTTACATATCCTATGGATGGATATTATGGACAGCGTATAAGATCTTTTGCTACTTCTATATCATGCTCTGCTCGCTGCTGTACTATAACTACCTGGGAATGCTACTTATGTCATTGACACCAGACTACATGGTAGCGGCAATTCTATCATCAGCCTCCTACACCATGTTAAATCGTTGCTCCTGGTTTTTCATTCTTGAACATTAAAAACAGAAAAACATGACTTAGATTTGCTTTTGGTCCGATTAGTACATTCCGGTAAAACTAGATTCTGTTGTTCATTTTACAGCAAGTTCCGAAGTGGTGGCAATGGCTCAACTACTTAATGCCTTCATATTGGACAGTAAAAGGTTTGTTAAGTTCCCAATACGGAGACATAGTCAAGGAAATTACGGTATTTGGGGAGACCAAAACAGTAGCTGCATTATAAGGTTCTAAAATCTGAATCCTAAAGCTCAGCACCAAGTCCAGTACCGCTAGCCTCTTTGCTACTGGTTACTGACAGGCGGCACCAGAGAGTACAATTGAAAAATCTTTTGCACCTTAAATGGGTTTACAGTCTCTACGCAGCAACTGTTGAATATTTTACAAGTTCTCTTATCCAATTCCTCAAATTAAATAATATTTTTCAGAGTTATATGGTACAAAACCTAAATATGACACATACTTCTAGAAAATATAACAGGTTATAATGTGTATTCCAAACTTAACAAATCTCATGGCAGAATTGATTTTCCAGGTACCACACCAACAAGACAAGATATAAGAAGTAGATGAATACACATAATTTGATTATGAAGAAAGAAATGCATTAATAGTACATTAATAATGTTTCTCCACAAATGAGCTCTTCTTCCATCTCTATTTCTCTTCCTAGCAATCTCATACAGGCAGCTTCTCTGTAATTCTTTCATCTACTAAGACTCAATTAGACCACATATATCTTTCTATTGTGGCAAAGATAATACGAATTTATTTTAAGAAAAAATGCAAAAACCAAGGGAGAAAAAGACAGAATCTGACAAGCAGACAAAAGAACAAGTAAACTATTGAGTTCAAACAAAGAATGAAATTGCATACTTAAATTCTACTCTTGGGGTTTCTCGTACTTGAGGGGCTTCACCACCTCCCATGTGAAGTCAGGATCCTCCCTTCCAAAATGCCCATATGCAGCAGTCTTCAGAAACCTGCTGTTTCCACCCCTCCTGAGATCCAAGTTAATGGCAATCATTCCAGGCCTGAAATCAAAGTTGTCCTTCACAATCTTCAGGATCTCCTTGTCCGGAATCTTTCCAGTTCGATAAGTGTCAACAAACACCGAAAGGGGCTCTGGGACACCAATAGCATAAGAAACCTGCACAATGCAGCGGCGAGCAAGGCCACTGGCAACGATGCTCTTTGCTGCCTGCCTCACAATGTAAGCACCACTCCTATCAACCTTGGTTGGATCTTTTCCAGAGAATGCACCACCACCATGAGCTCCCCAACCACCATAAGTATCGATAATGATCTTGCGGCCGGTCAAACCAGCATCACCATGAGGCCCACCAATCACAAAACGACCTGATGGGTTAAGATGGAAGATAGTCTTCTCATCAAGGTACTTCTCAGGAATAACAGGCTTGATCACATGCTCTTTCAAATCAGCAGCAATCTCATCATTAGTCACAGTTTCGTCATGCTGAGTAGAGATCAAAACTGTGTGAACTCTCACAGGAACCATAGCACCATTCTCATTGTAATACTCAACAGTAACTTGTGTCTTGCCATCAGGCCTCAACCAAGGGCAAGTTCCATTCTTTCGAACCTCGGTAAGTTTAGCACCGAGCTTGGTGGCAAGAACATGACTCAGAGGCATTAATTCAGGAGTCTCATCGGTTGCATAACCAAACATATGCCCCTGATCACCAGCACCGATTTCCTCAGGGCGTTTAGACAAATGACCATGAACACCCTGGGCAATATCAGGGCTTTGTTGCTCAATGTAAACCAAAACCTTACAGTTATCAGCATCCAAACCCACATCATCAGAGACAAATCCAATGTTTCGGCAGGTGTCACGAACAATTTTCTCATAATCAACATTAGCTTTGGTTGTGATCTCTCCGAAAACCATAACCAAGTTAGTCTTGGTACAGGTTTCACAAGCCACCTTGCTATCTGGGTCTTGTTCGAGACACGCATCGAGAATGGCATCGGAGATCTGATCACAGAGCTTGTCTGGATGACCCTCGTTCACAGATTCTGAAGTGAACAAAAAAGACTCCATTTTTTCTTCAAAAACTGCAAAATTAAAATTTAAAAATTCCAAAAAAATTCAGAAGAACTCCAGATCTATTGAATTAACACACACAGACACACCAAATGAAAAATAATAAAAAACAAGGTCCCATATCAGCCCTATCAACCAAGATGCATATGAACTTATCCAACATCAATTATTTTCATCACAATTCCCAGAACTCTCTGCTAAGTTTCTCAATTTCCAATTTTTCACTTATTATCTTCTTTTTAAAAATATAAATTCCTTAAAAAATCAAATATAACACAAACTAACCCACCAAAACTCAATTAAATTATGAAAGGAGCAGCAATACGTAATCAGAAGCTCTACCTGTGAACTGGGTAGATCTAGAATTGAGAGAGAGCTGACCAGAGAAGAAGATATAGAGGGATAGGGCGACTTTTACAGTTGAGCCTTGGCTGCCTATTTATAGCTCGAAATGGTGGGCTTTGCAATATTTTATTTTTATTTTTCAATGTGTTTTCAGTGGTAGGATCTTGTGGGTCCGGATTTAGGGGAATTGTGTAGTATGCCGTTGGATGAGTGCAGATGGACGGTCTCCATTTGTTGTAGTCGGTGGGAGAAAACGACAAGGGGACACCGATTTATTTGGGATTTTTTTATTGAGTAATGACAATAGGGTCCCTAAGGTTTTTCGTTTTCTCCAAATAAGGTTCCCTGTCCATTTGTATCAGATAAACCCGATGCTTATTGAAATGACGAACGTACACTCGTTATATCAAATCCTCAGTAACTTAAAAAAATTAATTATGTAATTGTTGATAATAATTATGAACGAACAAAAACTTAAAAATATATTGGTAACAGAACAAAATGTTTAAAAATTATGTCATTAACGAATTATTTGGGAGTAGGGACTTATGTGATATAATAATAAACTATGAGTTTACCTGATAAATAATAAAAGTATAGGGACTCAATATTGTTACTTTGTTAATGTTTAATTTATTTCTGCACGCGGTTTGACTTTCCTGTTGGACCAGTTGAAGGTGGCTTCACCAACTCGGTTCTTTTTTTCTTCCCCCCCCCCCCCCCCCTCCTCTCTATGGTGGAAAGTTATAAGTTAGATCTGATGTTTAACTACTAAACGCTAATTGAATTTTTTTTTTTTAAGGTGGAAAATTTTAAGTTAGATTTGATGTTCAACTACTAATTGATTTTTTTTTTTTAACAATACTTGGGTAACTTTATTAAGTAACAGGAACAATTTTTCAAGATGAGCATGTCCAATTAACGATTAATCTGGTTTAAGGTAGGAGATAAAAGATATTAACAGAACTCATGAAGAAATAATTGAATAAAATATTTTAGGAAAAATATCAACAATATTTTACTTTAATTATATTTCATTTTATTTTTTTAAATAAAAATAATAATTCACAAGTATCATCTTCAATTTTAGTCATCAATCTCGTGTCTTTCATTTATAGTTGTCAATCAGTACCAATCATAATTGATCAATATCTATCATTACTAATTATTAATCAAGATAAAAAAATTATACTAAATTCTGTACCAACTTTTAATCGACACCAAAAAAAAAAAAATCCCTAATAGTCAAACAATGGAACATCCCATTTTCCCAAATGTCTAAATATAGTTTTTTTTTTTTGGCTTAATGTTATTTCAATTAAAAATGAATTAATGAATAAAAAAATGTAAACCATAATTTTGCCAGTGATTTGGCTGTAGGAGTATAGAAATAAGCATTGGGTCGGATTTTTGTCAAATTTGAATAAATTCTATTTTTAAGCATTTTAATTAAATTATAAAAAATAAAATAATTTAGTAAAATCTGGATTCCTGTTGGTCCGATCAATCTCAATTTTTCAATTGAGATAAAATTTAATCCTTAAATCGCTATAGATTATTTTAAATCAATTGTTTAGAACATATAATGAATCTCACATCAAACGATAGAGAATTCAGAATTTAGATCGAAATTCGGTTCTCTATGCCAACATCACTAATTTCATTACAAGAATCAAACGAACTAAACTTACCGTTTTGGGATGATCGATCTCTGTTATACTATGCTCTAACGTCTAAGTACAACAAAATAATCATCACGATGATAAAACTAATAATCTCGTCTATTGTAGATTTTGAAAATATGCTATCTTAATAATCATTAATTAGGCAAAAAAATAGATAGCTTAAAAAGAGTACATATATTCCTAAAAATATGGTATCTTAGTAATTATTTTGGATTTCGAAAATATGCTATCTCAATAATTATTAATTAGGCAAAAAATAGATAGATCCCTAAAAAATTTAATATGAACTAAAAAAGATAAACGTCTTTTATGTACCGAGTAAATAAGTCTATTACTATCAATTTACGATAATTTTGACAATTTTGTTGCTAATACCGAGTAAATAAGTGGGCAATATAATTAATTTATTGCTATATAAAAAGGCCATCAATTAATTAATGTATGGCCCCGCCGACACCCTTAATTCCAGCCAATTGCCAGGTATAGCAAAATGTATGTGCAAATATAATGTAAAGATAGTGCTGACTGAAGCAAACCAGCAAACAGCGGGGCCACGCATGCATATTGCACATTAAGATGCCAGCAATAACCAATTGCAAATCTCAATTATTTTATTTTTATGTCTATATTATTATTGTTATTGAGTGACTTGCCTTGATGCTTCTCGTTTTACCGTTGCTAATTCACTGATTCGCTGCCTATTTTGGGTACCGCTCATACATATAATTTAATTCCTTACAAGTTTTTTAGATCTTTTTGAGTTTGTTTAGATTTGACTAACATGTTAAATGTGCAAATTGGGCATGACTATGCTACTACAAATTAAGCACCAAAGTATTTACTAGTATTAAGATCACTAATTTTTTACCTAGTTTAACCCTCAATATTTTTGTTTTAAAGTTCCCCAAAAGTATAATTCAAAGTGTTTTTCCCCATGATTTAAGGAATTTAAAAGTTATTTAAAATAACAAAGGTTATTATTATATAACCAATTTTATTTTATTTTATTTTCTTAGTATTATTCAATAGCAACATAATTAATTATATTATCTCACCATTCAATCAATTAATGTCGTATCATTTAAACTAAATTTTTCGAATAAAATTTTAAAATGTGTAGTACTACACTACTCATTACAAAAATAACCCCACTTAAATTTTTATTAATTATCTAAGATAAAATTATCGACAAAATTACCCTTATCAACTCTAAACTTGCAAAACTTATATTGTCTCTAGTAATTAGGTCTCAAAATCGACGGCTGTGATCTATACCATCTAATCAATGATGGCTTATTGTTTCGCTGTCATCATACTAGTTTTTAATAATGGCAGCACATACTTGTAATTGATTTAATTGGACGGAAAAATCTAAATTACAGTCAATTGCAACGTATTCGTGACATAATTATTATACTTTGTGGGTCTTATCTAATGTTATAGTATCTCACGCGTATGTTTCAGTCGATTGTAATATAAAAAGGTACTAATTTAGCATATTATTATTGCCAAAAAGTAGCCACACCGAAAATACGAGGGCTTTAGAAGTTTAGGCTTGATAAGGGTAATTTTGTCTACAAATTTATATTTTAAACCAAAAAATAATAGAATTTTTTAATGCCTCTATTTTTTATAAAAAAAAATCTTTTTTTAATGGATAAAAAGGTTTAAAAAATTGAGCTATTTTCAGTGAATTGCAATTATCAAAAGGAATACGGCAAACACGCTGGTGACACAGAGAATCCACCAAACCCACCCAAAGCCTGGGGTCACAGCTGCGCCAGCCTAGCATTGAGATTAAGGATTAAAGGACACGTGGCAGACATAAGTAATGGGTTGGTGAAATGATAATTTACCATTAAAATATAAAATACCCATTTTCAATTGCTTTTTTTTTCCCCCTTGTTCTATAGAGTCCCAAAGCTACAAGGTTCATGATTAAAGTTTTTAGAATTATTATATGACACTGTATGATATTTTTACAGTATTAATAACGGGTATTTAGAATCTTTTGATTTGAGTATTTTATTTTTATTATTAGTTTAGTTAAGTAGATAAAAAATTAGTTAGTTAGTAAGTGATAGGTAATCTTTAAAATTAAGTTGATAAATTCAAATTAGATAGAGATACTTATGAAGCCAACATGAAAAGAGAGAGATTGCGATCCACTATAACTCTATTCATTTTTTTTCCTTCTTTTAAGTCAGATATAATCTTTTTAACCAGTTTGTTAGCCATATACAATATTTCTAAAGAATTTATATCTTTTTGTCTGTACAAATATTTTAAACATTGATCAAAATCTAAAGGCGTACATTTATTGTACTATTAATTTGGTAGAAAAAAATTATAGTATCATAGAGAGACATATTATTTTAATTATTAATATCAATCTTATGTGAAGAAAAGAATAAAAATCATATGAAAACATATAAATAAACCCATAATGGTAATATAATTAATTTAGGGGTTGTCTATTAAACAACTAGACGTTTGAAATTTTATTATTTTACTAATTTCAAATATTTTTTAAAATTTATTTATTTGATTTTATAATTTATGTTTAATTTAAGATATTTACATCAAAATAAAAAAAGTAAACTTTTGTGACTTTTATCTAAATGGAAAAAGATTTGAAGAAATAAATATTATATTTAAAAAATATTTCTATAAAATATATTTATTTTCTAAACTACAAAATCTAATCTCTTTTATTCTTTTGATTTATAAGGACATAAATGTCAATAATTATGCTTAAGATATTTTCTAATTCATAAAAACAAAAAAAATGCATCTTAAATTCATATATTCAAAAATAATTCATTCAAATATTTGTATTCAAAGCTATTTAAAATTCAAAAAAATAAGATTGAGATTTTTAGTTTCCATTTTCATTGAATTTTTAAACAAGAAAAATGATTATGCATCTAAAATATCATAATTAATTACCTTTACCTTGTTAATTTAATCATAGATGATAGGCTATACTCGTTTAGATTTCAATTATAAAGAGGAGTTCTTAAAAAATTCTGGATAAATTTTATATATCAGAAAAGTCGTTTTTAGTATTCTATGAGAGTTTGGTAACGATTTTACAAATTTTATAAGAAATTTAAGACGAATGTTTAATTTAAACCTAAAAATTCAATGATTTAAAAGAATATCATTCAAGGAAATGGATTATCAATAAAATTAGTCAATGTGCACTTAACTGGCTAACTCAATTAGTTCATTTATTGCTTTTGACATTTGAATATGAATAAGAATTTATTATTAGGGTAAATATATGTTTATCTATTAAATTTTAGGTTAACTATCTATTTAGTCCCTATATTAAAAAAAATTTAAAATATCGTTCTAAAAGGTATGTTACACTTCTACCATTAATTTTTTTTTCTACAATAATACATTTACAGTAATATTTTTGAAGATATTGATGAAAAATGTTAATTTATCAAATTAATCTTAAAAGAAATATAAGAATTTACACAAATATTTTTATTTTTATGCTAATTGTAAGATTAATTTGGTGAATTAATTTTTTACAAAGTAATTATTAGTAAAATTGATGCATGGTACAAATAGTCACATTGACATTCATTGGTTAGTTGCTAATAAATAATTATTGGCTAATTTTCTAATTAATTTTTTTAATAGATTAATTAATTAATGTCAACAATATTTTTGCAATGATATTATTATAATAGAAAAAAATAAGGATAAGAATGTAACATATTTAACTATAGGCGTGTTTTGATTTTTTAAAATATAGAAACGAAAAAGATATTTAAAACAAAATATAAGGGTTAAATAAATATTTATCTTAATTCTACTTATTACACTTGTGTATAATGAAGTTTTAGATTTTTTAAGGATAATTTTCTCAATAATTTTCTATATTATTGATGCGTAATTGACTCTTATTATCTAATTAAAAAGAAAGTGTAACCACCTTCAAAATTTCAATTCATGTTTTGTCGTTGAAAAGTAAAATTGTTAGACAATTCAATTCAATTTAGAAGTTTTAAATGTTGGTATCTAATTATAAATTATAATCTTCAATGAAAATGATTTTTTGGAAGTCAATCTTGGGGTACTTGGACTTGGACTTGGACTTCTAATTTTCAACATTTGTAAAACGAGATACATTATCCTTAAAAAGCGGCAAATAAAAAATTGCCAAATCACCAAGGGGGGAAAAGTTTGACGTCAATCAAGGCGACCCAAATAAGTCATTGACAATAAGATATTTGGAATTTACGTCATCAAAAGGAAGATGTCCGTCCTAGCCTCTTTTTTGAAATAGTAAGTTCAACTAAATTATTGGAATTAAGTTGATCTTGTGATGATAGAAAATTATTATATCAACATGTGGCTTTATATAAGGGCAAGGATCAGCAGCCTCTAATTGTACACTGGAATTTATGGAAATAGCCACAACATTTAAGGGTTCTTAAATTTGATCCTTCAAAAATTTTCACTAAATGCTAGTTGCTTGGACCAAATAATTCTCATCAGTTTCAATAAATTTGTAAACAAATATCACTCCCATAAAACCAGAAAAAAGTCAGCACGCTCTCAACAAATCATCAAATCTCATCACTCTTGACAATCACCAAATCTAATCAAACAAGTATTATATAACTAAAGATATAATTATTAATTGAAGAGCTTCTTAAACTTAGTGTATTTATACAATATAAACTTTTAATGTATTAAGTTTAGGATCTAGTCTCAAAATTGACGTGGACTTTATTATAAATGTTGTTATTTTTGCATCATAAAAACAATGTATCTTAAGAAATCTGGGCTTCATTTTATCACTGGTAATCTGGGCTTTATTTTATCTCAAATTTTTATTGTTTTCAATGATTTTTTTATGGGACTTCTCAACTCAAACTAAATATCTTAAGAAATTGCATTGCTTGATGATGAAAACAACAACATCTGTAACAAAATCTATATTAATTTTGAACCTAAATCCTAAACTTAATACATTAAAAATTTACTTTTGTGAAAGAGCATACACTAACCCTAAGAAACTCTCAATTTGATAATTATATTTTTAGTTATATAATAATTGCTCAATGAGATCTCGTGATTTATTAATAGTAATGAGGTTTGATGATTTGTTGGGAGTGCAGAGAGTGTTGAGATACTAATTTTTTTCTGGATTTTATAGGAATGACATTTGTTGTAAATTTGTTGAAAGTGATGAAGACTATTTGGTTCAAAAATTAGCTTTTAGCTAGTTGTGATAGGCAAAATTTTGAGGGGTTAAATTTGAGAAAATCTAAAATTTTGTGGCTATTTTGATAAAATTCCGTTCATGAGTTAGTTTACACATTAGTTTAAGTTTAGACGAACTAAAAAATTATGTGGATTTCATATTTTAGGAAAATCTAATGTTTTGGATATTTTCTTAACAATATTTTAATTAATAAATATTTATTTTTATGTTGTATATTGTAGAAAAGTCTATTTTAAACATCTTTGTAATTAGTAATTAATATTTTTATATGAAAAATCTATATTTAAGAACTATAGCGTTAAAAATATTATCCAACACCATCAATTCTTTCATCATCTCTCTTTCCAATTTATAAATAACTTAATTATTTAACCTTATGACCTTTTGCTTTTAGTATTCCATTTCATTTTTATTAAAAACCTTATAATCAAATTTTCTATAAAGAAAATTATTACATTCATTGACCCACTTAAAAAGAAAAAAATTAATTTCTCGAAATATAAAGTCTATAACTATTATTTGATCATTAATTTATTAACTCAACTTTTTAAGTGCTATTCTAAACATTCTACTTGAAATTAATATTGTTCGTATTTTACTCCTTTTATAGTGCTTCTAATGGAAGTGATAAAATTTCTTCTTGACTCATTATTTTTAGAATTTTTTAAATTCTTTTTAGGATCTTCTTGATTATTATTGAAATTCAAGATAACTAAAGTTGAAACGAAGTTTGAGCTTCTTTATACTTCTTTGAATATTAAAGTTGTTAATGAAATGAGGTCCTATTGGGGAAAAAAAAAATTCTTTGACCATAAATACTCTATTGTTGGCCCTACAATGATTAGTTTTTACACACATTTGCAACTCCTTAGATCAGGCATGAATGAATGGTTATAATTAGATAGATAAAAGGTTTGTCTACATTACATATGTTGCAGCTCAACTAAGCAAAATAATAGAAACATAAGCAACCGAATAATGGGGCTATGTCGATCAGTGGATGAATTTTATGGTTGTAAGTTACAATAAATGTAATTTACAGTTACATAAATATTGAATGACATATAATATTTTCCTAATAATTTCTAAATTTTTTTTATATGTCTTCTCTCTCTTTAATGTATTTTTCCAATTATTTTTTGAGAAACTGATAGTGGCACTCTTGTGATTTAGCAAAATAATTATATAGACAACGTTATTTTTAGAAATATTCATGTTGCTGAGATGAACTATGGTTCAGTTGCTGTAGTCAAAAGACATAGTTGCTCTAGAATGAGTCAATGTGGCGATTTTCAAAAACAAAACAAGAGGATTTTCGTCGCTATTTAACCAAACCACGAGAATGTCGTTATTTCTTGATCAAAAACATGTGAAAAATATTTTTTTCCAGCAAAAGGGCGCCTCATAGTTTCTTCAATATCAACCTCTCAAACCAACTGCGATTTGGGCTCATGATTAGCCCACCTTCTAAATCAAACTGATGCCCAATATATTATCCTTGTTCGCGTCACCTAAACAAAAGGCCTCTGACGCTACATCGGCAAGGATCCAAGTTTGCTTTGCAGAGCTGTTTGATGAAAGTTCTGAAGTGAGCAGAAACATGCTTTTCGCCTTTTTTTTTCCCCACCTAATTAGGAGCATGGGCTAGATTAGTTTTGCTCCATTAGCGTACCCCTTTCCTTTTGAAGCTTTCTGGGCAGTAGCTCAAAGTGGAATAAACGCAGCTGGGGTTTATTAAAGAAGCTTCATCCTGAATTCATTTAAGGTAATTCTAGTTGATTTGTTTTTTCAATTTTGTTCTGTCTGTAGCTTCTTTAAAAAAAAATGAATTTTTCAGAAATTTTATAATGCAGATTTATAAAATTTCCACCAAATGAGGAGATTCTGCACTTATTTATTTGCTAGAAAAAATCCGTGCTATTCAAATGTTAAGAGTATGTTGGTCCCTTTCACTGTCACTCACTCTTCAAGCCATCATCACCGACTACGATCATCAGCAACAGTCCCATCTTTCAGTTCGTTGCCAGCCACTGTTTCAGTTTCCTCACAATTGGATTGCAATGTTGGTAGTGATGTTAGATACTGGAGTTCCGGTTCTGTGAGTGATGTTGCTAAGTTATACGAAGCTATTATTGATAATTCGAATGGATATGACAATATGGAGAAGGCACTCGGCAGCCTTGGTGTTCCGCTGACTACTGATTCTGTTGTTGGGGTCCTTCAAAGGTTTCAATTTGAGGAGAAAATAGCGTTTAGGTTCTTTATGTGGGCTGGTCATCAGGATAACTATGCCCACGAGCCTCAGGCATATAATCTTATGCTTGATATATTGTCTAGTACTAAGTATAAGGCCAAGCAATTTCGATTAATTTGTAGTATGCTGGACTACATGAAGAGGAATAACAAGGTTTTTGTTCCCGTTGATGTTTTGCTGATGATTTTGAAACAATATACTGAGAAGTACATGACCAGTGTTCAGAAATTTGCTAAGAAAAAAAGGATTAAAGTGAAGACACAGCCGGAGATCAATGCCCTTAACTTGCTTTTGGATGCTTTATGTAAGTGTGGTTTGGTTGATTATGCCGAGACCATATGTAAGAGGGTCAAGAACAAAGTTAAACCCAATGCTAATACCTATAACATTTTGTTTTTTGGGTGGTGTAGGGTTAGAAATCCTACTAGAGGAATGCAGACGCTTGAAGAAATGATCCAAACGGGTCATCCTCCTGATAATTTTACCTATAACACTGCCATTGATACCTTTTGCAAAGCGAGGATGGTGACAGAAGCGGCTGATCTTTTTGAGTTCATGAGAACAAAAGGTTCGACCATCTCTTCACCAACTGCAAAAACCTATGCAATCATGATTGTGGCCCTTGTACAGAATGATAGAATGCAGGAATGCTTTTCACTTTTGGGACATATGATACACAGCGGTTGCCTTCCTGATGTTTCAACATACAAGGAAGTTCTTGAAGGGATGTGTCTGGCTGGAAAGGTTGAGGAAGCCTACAAGTTCTTGGAAGAGATGGGCAATAAAGGTTACCCTCCTGATATAGTTACTTATAACTGTTTTCTTAAGGTCCTGTGTGATAACAGAAAGGGTGATGAAGCGCTTAGGCTTTATGGAAGAATGATCGAAGTGGGTTGTTGGCCAAGCGTGCAGACTTATAATATGCTGATTTCAATGTATTTTGAACTGGGTGAACCTGATGGGGCATTTGATACCTGGCATGAGATGGATAAAAGGGGTTGTGCTCAGGACATTGATACTTACTGTGTGATGATTGATGGGCTTTTTGATTGCAGTAAAGTGGAGGAAGCTTGCTTTCTGTTGGAAGAGGTTGTAAACAAGGGATTGAAATTGCCATATCGGAAGTTTGACTCCTATCTCATGCGGCTATCTGTGATTGGTAATCTTCGAGCAATCCACAAACTTTCAGATCATATGAGGAAGTTTTACAACCCTATTATAGCAAGACGTTTAGCACTGAATCAAAAGAGGTTTAAAATAAGCTTAAGAGAGAAGTAAGAAGATAGAAATATAGAATGAAGAACTTGAATGAATCAATGAGAATATAATGTGCGCACCCTGATTAACATTCATTCTTTTGTACAGTTGTGATTAATATGTTCATTTATAAATTTCAAGAGGATGTATGTTCTCAGGTATTTGATGTAAAACTGATGCAAACGAGATAAAAAACCAGAATTTTTGTGTAATGTTAGTGTTTTTGATTAGCGTATCTTTCTGATTGGTTCATAGCTTGCTTATGAGTTATTGAATTTGCCAGCTGTAATTGGGATTTTTTTTGCGAAAATGGCCTTATGATTAGTGGGTGTAATTCCCCTCCCCGCCCCCCCCCCCCCCCCCACCACCCCAACCAAAATTTAATTAGTTGTTGAAGCAGTGTTTTCATTTGGAAAGAATTTGACAGCTGTAGGAGAGAGAAACTTAAGAAAGGAATCTTGCGAGTGTGAGCTCTGGCGAGCATTTTTGTTTCTGTAGTTGTGTTGCATATGCATGTATTTTGATTTAAATTTCCCTGATCAAGTTTTGGTTTATCTAATTATTCATGTTGCCGCAGACTTATCTGTGTGGCTGGCAGGATAGACCAAGCCCTCCTTTGTAGTGCTGTTATATTTTTCATATTTCTAGCATGCAACTTTGTGACCTTGCAGTTATAGATGGAAGATTTATCCAAACAAAGTGATAGGCATGGAATCCATTTATGGATTTTGGAGGCAACTAGAAAGGAACAGAATATAGCCAAGCAAAGATGCATCAAATGTTGTCAACGATTGTTATGTAGTCTCCAGCTTAGGAATCGGTGAGTCCAAATCTTGGATACCAAATATTAGTATGGACAATGTTTTGCACATCAGATTCAATCTTTTATATAAGTTTTGTACACTTATCTTTAGCTTTTGAGGTTTTTGTTTCTATAGGTTTATAAGAAGTTTATTTTATATTTGATAGTGGGTGATGTGAAATATGGGGGATATGTGTTGACACCACGGTTTGGTGGTGGCTTGACAAACTATCAGGGTGATTATGGACTTTTCTTTTCCTGTTTTGAATGAAGATATTATGGGATTTCTTTTCTCTGGAAAGAGAAGAAAAGTATTTCAGTTTAAGTGTTTTTTTTTTTTTTTGAATGGTGGCTGTGGTTTGTTGGAAAATTTAAAACATTTCTTTGGGGCATATAAAAGGCTAAAGGATGATTTTTTATTTTTGGGTTTTGGTGAGTTAAAAGATGCTTTTTTTAGGAGAAATAAGGGTATGTGGTGGAGGTGTTGCTAGTGGAAGACACGTAAGTAAGAAAATGGTGGATGGAAGTAGTCTTGGTTAGCTACTGAGCTGGAAAATGAGTATTTAGAATAAATTGATCCTGAAGAGCCCTTTATTTTATTTTTATTTTTGCAAAATCTCTGAACATTTAGTACATTTAATTTTAGTCGTTGAAGATTGTTTTCATAAACCATTATGTCAATCTTGATTATTAACATTAATACCTTCCCTAATTATCAGCCCAATAACAATTGATTGTTTGAAGTTCATCTCAATGACTTTTAACTATGATCATATGCATATTTTAAAAAGCTGAAAGATAGGATACGCTAAAAAATAGTTGTAATAAGTTTAATTATTGCATTTGCTCTTGTAAATTTGTTCATTAATCTTGCTTCTCTTAAATTGATCGTCACAGAATGAATAGTCTGAGATTGTTGATGTAAAAGCAAGAGAAGGGGATCGGAGCAGATTTTGTGTGTAATATAAGTTTTCCAATTAGTGTGGCTTTTGGATGGATTCAGAGAAATGAACAGATTGATTGTTTCCAAATCTTTGAATCTACTAGCCATAATTGGGTTTTATGCTTATGGGTCTTATGATTAGTGTGCATAATTTTTTCAGTTAATTTAACTTAATTAGCTGTTGAAGCTGCATGTGTTTTTTGTTTGGAAAGAATCTGAAAACGCAGGATAAAGAACCTTAGGACAGGATTTTGCGAGAGCGAGCCTGTGAGAGATTTTTGGTTTCCATAGTTCTGTTTCACATGCAGGTACAAATTTTGATTTAAATTTCCTTGGTGATCTAAGTTTTGGTTTATCTAATTATTCATGTTGTTGCAAACTCATCCATGCAACTATGCGGCCTTGCAGCTATTCGTGGCAGATTTAATCAAATAAGGTGCTGAGCATCGGATCCATTTATGGATTTTGGTGGCAACTGAAAAGGAATAGAATCATTTCATGCAAGGATAATCAAATTTTTGGTGATTCAGAATCTCAGATAGCCAATATTGCTATTATTCACAATTTTTTTTTTTAACCTCAAATTTGATCTTTTGTACCAGTATTGTGCAGTTAGCATTAGTTATCTTTGTAGTTGTTGTCTCTACTTGTATGTACTTAATTCCAATTAGTGAAACCAATATTTTTTGTTAAATTCTGATTAGTGAATTCAATTTTTTTGTTAACTGAGATTCATTTATCATGAATTAGCTGATAAAGATTCCAAAATATGTTTCACTGGATTAAGAGAAACTTGGAAGCCAAAAGTGATGCTTAATTTGGTTTTTATGCTGATCAGCCGGAGGTTTTCTTTTATCTAGGTTGACGAACAGTTTGTGGAAAGTGTGGAATTCGATCCTTATATCCAGTTGAGTGAGTTTGCTAAAAGCGTTGACATTCTGGATTTGGCGATCCATAGGAATCAATTATACTTTATCGCCAACAAGTTATTGTTGTTCTCTATTCGTCCTTTAATTATGAAATTTTTTACTAAGTTTGAAGTTTCATCTTTGATGACATACTCCTGTCTTTTAACACTTTTGCGCACTAATTTGGCTCTTAAGGAGCCCTGCTTTCTGAGGAGAGATGAACCTATACATTAGTGCATTAAGTAGCCCCACTTCTATTTTGGCTCTTAAGTAGCCCGACTTTCTAATTGTCATGGTCCACAAATGTAACTTAGTTAGAAAAACCGTCCATTGATCTAATCAGAGAAGGACCCCAACATCAATGTAAAGAAGGTCTAAACGACATTGACTCTTTAAACTAAACTTGTCACAAGGTAATTAGGGGCTTTTATCACATTGGCATGAATCACAAAATGACAGCCTAAAAAAGGCTAAAAGACTATTTTGGGAGATAATTTGGTGATGAATTTTTGTTGGCAGGTGATTTGAGTTTTTCATGCCAGTAAAGAGAGGCTTTGACACCCATGCACACTTGCTTCATCATAGTTGTAGAGATGTCTTCAGCCGACTACTCGTAGACATTATTCTTACTCTGTCGCAGTGGCCCCCGTGGCTAGATCCTAACCTATACGTTAGTGCATTAAGTAGCCCCACTTCTAATTTGGCTCGTAAGTAGCCCTACTTTCTAATTGTCATGGTCCAGAAATGTAACATATTTAGAAAAACCATCCATTGATCTAATCAGAGATGGACCCCCTGCATCAGTGTAAAGAAGATCTATAAACAACAATTAGATGCCAAGTTATTGGAAGAAGTGGTTGGATTTGCAATAGGTGCTAAGGCTATAAAAAAATAATATCTTTGTAACAATGCATCCTTGTTTCTCACAAAATTGACAAATCATGGCAGTATTCTTGCCCAAATTTGTGTTTCTAATTAAAGATGGTTAATGGGTCATGCAGCATGTGGCATGATACGTGTCCATGTAGTACGGTACAATATAAAAACGTTTCAATAAGACAAATGACATGGTACGACATGCATGTAGGCTGGACTGAACCTAAAATTTTAGACATGCGAGCCTTAAAAATATGACACGTGAAAAGACATGTAATAAACGCACTTTATTAGTACGTTAATATACAACTTATGAGTCATCAATAGCATGTGAATTAAAGTATATTAAAGTAAAATTTTTAATAAAAAATAAATATAAAATGTTATAATTTTATAAATATCTTGAAATTAAAATTTTTAATATATATTTTTAGCATATGCTTTTAAAAATTAATTTAAATCTTAGTTTAAATAAATATTCTAATTTTTATGTCTATAATTTATTAAATGAATAAAAAATATCATGATTTTAATAAATAAAATTATAAATATTATGATTGTATAAATGGCAAATAAAATTTAACGACATTAATATTTCATCAATGAAATCATAACTTAGTTAATTGCTAATGGAGATATGTTTCATTTGCGGATGCAATATTTTTCATATTTATACACGAAAAAAATAATAAACAAAATATTTTCATGATAAATAAAAAATTACATTGTCATATATCAGAGTTCAATTGCAATTATGATATTAATACTTCTTGTAATTATTACCTTAGAATTGTAATTTTAATTCTCATAAATCATTATTTTGATCTATCAAGTTAAATTTATGTATTGTTACGTTATAATTAATTATTGTAAAATTAAATATATAATTATAAAATTGTGATAAATTAATAATAAAAAATTAATTACTCTCTTAATAAAAATTATTATTATTGTTGTTGTTATCATATTATTATTATTAATTAGTTGATGGATTTAAAAAAATACATCAGGCATGTAGGTTTGAATAAAGCACGCTAGCTACGGAAACTTTTTTATACGTGCTAGGCTTAAAAGGCAAAAAAAAAAAAAATTGATGGACCTTTTTAAGGCAAGGCCAACAGAATGGCTCGAGTGAGTTCCCGCCGTCGGTCATGCCGGGCCCTTACAAAAAAAAATAATAATAATAAGCACAGCCCTACCTGTAGTCTTTATTGTTTCCAATATTATTGGGATTGGAGGTACTACCGTGATTTTCAGAGTCGGTAAGATGCTGACCTTGACTTCCTTTATTGTTTTGGAAGTTCTTCGCTCAAATTGATCACCATCTTTTGAGGAAGAGAAGCAGGTAATATTAGGGATGATATTTCTAAGATTTTCAATAGAGCAAAGTTCCTCTCATTTGAGAAATGCTTCATCTTCGACAAGTTTGTTGTAAAGTTCATCAAAGCTGATCATGATATCTTTCGCTTGTACGGCAATTGCAAGTTCCTTGAATCGAGGACCCACCGCGTTGACAGTGTGAGTAATGGGGTACTGATCCAGAAAACGTGCTCCGCTTAAAACCAATTTACCAGCAAGATATTCGACTACTGGTTGCGAACCTTGAATGATTAAGTTGACTAACCCCATGGTTCTTGAGGATGAAGGATTAGCTAAATATTTTGCTAGGCATGTCCAGTCTTGAACAGAAGTTTTGCACAAGCTAACCATCGGAGCAACTTTGTGATTGAGAGCGCCAATGATGCCAGGCGAAAAGAATTTGTCTTGTCTAAAGAATATATTCAGGAAAGACTTTACTACCATCGGATTCAATTTGTGAGGAGGACAAGAATTTGTTCTGTCAATGTACCCAGGTAAATCATACCCATAGAGCAAGACATCAAACCGTGATTTTTATGAATCATAATTTGAAAGAGTCTACTCTAATGGAAGTCGATTGACTACACTGATGGCAACAAGGTTGTCTGGGTTTAAGGATATGTTGGCAACTGTTTGGATTGAAGAAGAAGCACTTGAGTTTTCACTGGTCCTGGTGAAAGTTAAAAGCTAAGAAGCAAGGACTCGTGTGAGCTGTAACATGCTCTGACAGCATATAAAGCCAGAGACAAGGATTAAGAAAAGATAATTTTATTCCTCTAAAACCAAGCTATTATATACACGAGCACCTGAAACTGAAGAGGAAAGAGACAAAAAATCCCTTAGTCTAAGGAATTATAGAGATTACTCTTGAATTCAGGCCCCATCACTTGAATCATTTTGGTTTAAAGAGGGGATCGATTTTATCCTTTTTAGTCGTAAAATTTAGAGTAAAATACTTGTTGCAAAAAAGTTTTACTTCCATTTACTTTCAATAGTAAAAAGATAATAATGGCACAAATTAAATGCTAGGTTTTCAACTCCAAATTTATTGTTTATTTTTTACCATTAAACCTTGTGGATGCCAAGAAGAGTTTCCTCTTAACTAGGTGAAGATAAGACTTGACTAGAAAAATCTTTACCTTTTTTCCCCTTAAGAAAAAGAAACTTAATTAACTGTGAATTATATATCCTTAATAATTTCCAAGAAGAAAGTGGTTTTGCTCAATTAAGTGCGCGCACTAGACACTTCAGCTGCCAAGAAACCAACTTTCAATAAGTAGTACATACACCAGACCGGTATCAAACCTAGAATATATGAATTGTAGGTAAGCATTTACTGTTACTTTATAGCAGTTACCAATAAACAACTAACTCAATGGGATAATGAAGGATGAAATCACTGTCTTTAGAGCACGCTCAAAGAAACTAGGGATACGACTATATTTCTCAAGTTTCTTGTGCATTGGTCTGGAGCTACCATTTTAGGACTTGTGGAGTGTGACTGCCGATGAAAAAGAACTATGCACTAGTATTTTTTCCCCTCCTTCCTCCCTTCTCTGTCTTTTTTTCCCAAAGGCTAAACAAGAAGTCCAGTGGATTCTTTCTTAATTTTTAACAGACGAATCAAAAGGGATGAACAAGAAGAAGCCCCTAACGTAGCAAATGCCATGAAAGCCATTCTATCACCACAATCTTCTCTTATCCCTATTTCTGGTGGATTATCGGCTCCCCAGATTTTTAGAGCCCAAGCTTCATTCATATTACATTGCCCAAATTTTTAGAGCCCAAGTCTATTTTGAGAGACATGACAAAGTGTGTCATCTTTCAAGTAAGTATTTTTCTCAAGTTTTCTTTATTATTTTAAGTTTTGTTTGTTTTATGGTTCAAGAAGTATATTTCTTTGTTTATTTATGGTTCAAATATGTATATTTCTCAAGTTACTTTTCTCAGATTTTTTGTTTAATTATATATTCTTCTCAAGTTTTTTTATTTAAACTAGTATTTTTCTCAAGTTTTCTAGTTTAAGTATTTTTCTTAAGTTTTCTTGTTTAAATTAGTAATTTTCTCAAGTTTTCTAATCCAAGTAAGTATTCTTTTCAAGTATTTTATTTCAAATATTTTTTCCATGGTTCAAGTGAGTATATTCCTTTTTTAAGTTTCTAAATAAATATTTTTCTCAAGCTTTCTAGTTCAAGCAAGTATTTTCTTTTTTTTGTCTTGACTCGAGTATTTTTCTCAAGTTTTCTTAGCTTTCTAATTCAAATTAGTAGTTCTCTAAAGTTTTCTAATTCAAATGAGCATTTTCTCAAGTTTTTTTTTTTTTGTTGAAGTAAGTATTTTTCTAAATTTCTCTTTGTTTTTTGGTTTTGAAAATAAGTTTTGTACTTCCAAATTAAGAGAAAAACAAATTAAATGTTTGCACAATTCTATCGTGCAATCTTTGGTTAATTTTAAAAAATTTCATATAATCATGCTTTTATGCGGAGATCTAAATATAAAGAATTGGATACATAGATACCATGTTTTAGCTTGAACTTTCGTATTTATTCTTTTCAAGGAATCAACTTTCAGTACTATTATTTTATCAAAACCTATAATTTTATAACTATACTAATTAAGATTTCATCATAGAGGACTCTATTCATTAATCTTAATTTCTTGGATCCAAATGTATTTGGAAAATTGCGTAATGATATATTTTTTACAACCAATTGCTGCCTTGTGATATGTTAGCGAAAGAAAGATATATTCTTCTTCTCATTTTCACAATATATGGTAAATTAGTATATGCAGTGTATTCTTTTTTGTTAATAGATTATAGTTCTTTTTCTAACTTATTTAAATTGTTAATTCTTAATAGAAAAAAATAAAATTTCAGTAAAGAATACATAAAACACATAATGCACATGGAAGTACATATTCTCAAAATATTAAAGTCGAGATGCATTATGTAAGTCTTACTCTCATATGCTTTTTAAAGTACTTTTTATACAGATCTCAATAGGAGAAAAAATTCAATTTAAAATTCATGAGATTATAATTCAAGTACTAGGAGGTTAGATAGTTTTTAAAATAAAAATTTATTGTACAATTATTATTCCATACTCCGTTATGATCACCAATTCTTGATTTTCATAAGAGACATCAATTTTACAAGATTTAGACCCTTAGAGATTGCTGCATCAACAATTCTTCTTCTATCAAATGACAAAACATCTATTGCTGGGGACAAGACAAATCTTTTGACTTGCAAATATGAGCGAAAGGAAATGAGCAAAATCATATCTATCAATTTTGTTGTATGATTATCTGGACAAGGTTACGAGTTCTAAATTTTGATATATGTCTAGTTTCAGAAGGAAGGAGACCCCTGATATGCGCATAGAGAAGTAGATTTTACAAAATGTTGAGAGGCCATGTGATTCCAAAGACTGACTCCCCAATTTTGAGTGTAAGTTGTATCCATATTACTTGTCCTAGACTCAGATTAGATTCTCAACTTGCGATTTAGATTTTTACTTATCCATTCACTGGCGCTAAATCTAGTATAGAATAACAATTGAACAATAAATTTTTATTTTGAAAAGCTATCTAACCTCATAGTGCTTAAATGATAATCTCATAGATTTTAAATTAGATCTTGTTTCCCACTGAGATTTATTTAAAAAAGGCATTCACAAAATATATGCGAGTAAGATTCACATAATATATCCCAGACTTTAATCCTTTGAGAAGATGTACTTTCATGTGCATTAGGTGTTCTATGTATTCTTTTCTCATACTGAGATCTATTTAAGAAAGTACTTCAAAAAGCATATGCAAATAAAACTCACATAATACGTCTAAAGCTTTAATCTTATGAGAATATGTACTTTCATGTGCACTTGGTGTTCTATATATTCTTTACTAAAATTTCATTTTTCCTATTGAGGATTAGCAACTCAAATAAGTTAGAAAAAGAACCACAATCTATTAACAAAAAAAAAAAAAATACACTGCATATTAATACTACAAACTGTGAAAATGAAAAAGAGAATAAATTTTTCTTTAGCCAACATATAATAAGGCAACAATTGACAGCTACAAATATATCATTTCGTAATTGTCCCAACACATTTTGATAAAAAAAATTAAGATTAATGAACATAATCACCTATGAAACTGTAATTAGTATAGTTATGAAATTACAAGTTTTGATAAAATAATAATATTGGGAGTTGATTTCTTAAAAAGAATATATCACAAAAGTTCAGGCCAAGATATGGTATCCGAGCATCCAATTCTTTATATTTGGAGTTTCGCATGAAAGCACGACATTATCAAACTTTTTAAAATCAATCAAAGATAGCATAATAGAACTATACAAACATTTTATTTGCTTTTCTCTTGATTTGGAAGCACAAAACTTATTTACAAACCAAAAAACAAAGAGAACTTTAGAAAAATACTTACTTGAACTAGAAAAAAATTGAGAAAATATTCATTTGAATAAAAAAACTTAAGAAAAATATTTATTTGAACCAAAGAGTAAAGAAAACTTGAGAAAAATACTCGAGTCAAGACAAAGAAAGGAAATACTAGCTTGAACCAGAAAGCTAGAGAAAAATCCTTATCTGAACCAGAACACTTGAAAAAATATACTCACTTTACCTATGAGAAAAATACTTTGAACCAGAAAACTTGAGAAGAATACTTACTTAAACCAGAAAACTTGAGAAGAATACTTACTTTAATCAGAAAACTTAAGAAAAATACTTGAACCAGAAAAGTTGAGAAAAAGACTAGCTTGAACCAAAAAACTAAAGAAGAATATATAATTGAACAGAAAACTTGAGGAAAATAACTTGAGAAACATACTTGAACCATAACCAAACAAAGAAACATACTCCTTGAATCATAAAACAAACAAAACTTAAAAACAATACAGAAAATAAAGAAAAAACTTGACAAAAATACTTACTTGAAGGATGACACACTTTGCCACGTCCCTCAAAATGGACTTTTTGCTTTCAGCATAGCCCTCAGCAGATATGGAATCAGTTTCTACATTGAAATAGTTCTTAAACCGATGTTCTTCATCCGGACCAAATGCAAATGACATTTCATTAGAGCAAAGATAAGGAGAAAAGAACAAAGGCGGCTTTAGAAGAGAAAGGAGACAGAAAAAAAGGTTAGTATTTTTATGCTTGAGTAGCTCTCTTCTGCTCACTCTCACTAAAACAGCTCACTCTGCACACACCAACCCCACCCCCCTGCAGAGCCTCTGCGCAAGTACACTCAGGCACAATGCTATGTTTTATGGCATTTTTCTGAAACCTTAAACTTCGAGAATGAAATATTTTAAAGTTACATGAGGCAGCATACTATTCCATACTAAATCTCTCTCTCTCTCTCTCTCTCTCTCTTCTCTTTGTCTGCCTAAATATATGTTCTCTCTTAATTGTCTGTGACAGACTGGCAGTAAGGGCTGAATGTAAGCTTTTTCTAAGCCAATTTTGAATGGATGCAACTTTTTATGTTTAGCAATTTTATGTAAATTGATTATCATTCTTTTTATTTTATTTTTATTATAAGATGAAAACAAAAACCATGTGTGTTCTCTTCTTTTTTGATATTTATAACATTATCATCTTTGCATGATAAAATTAGTTTTGTTGTGGATTACTCATATCATATGGTAATTAATGAAGCTAATCATTATATTGGTCAATAAAACCATTAGCAAACATAAAATCAAATGATTTTGCCGGAAATGGAAAGTGAGATAACCACCTGACACTGTGAGCCTACAATGGATCTGCAGCTAGTTTTGAAAGTTGGAAAGTGGTAAATGAAGTAGAAAATGAATAAAAGAGTCAGTCCAGAGGGGAGTTTCTTGGAGACCATGATCGCAGAATCCATTATGTTTATTCAGAATATATCCTATACTCCATAAAATTATTCATCCAAATTTTAGCGCTTGTGGTGTTGAAGCTGGGGGTTACTTGAATATAAGTTATTCATGCACTTCAAACTGAACAAAATTTGGATTCATTACAACAGAGTTATAACTTTTTTTAATAATTTTTTTAATTATCAACTAAAACATTATGCTTGTATTCAAAAACATATTGCCAAAAAAATAATAATAAAAACTAACCAAATGCAATTTTTAAGAATCCCTGTTTTCAATAATACCAAATAGTATATCAGACAGGCCGTATATCTATAAACGAATACTGAACCATCCATTAATGAAAATAAGAATAATATTCATTGGAGGTTCCAAGTTGATATTGAAACAAGATCAAGAAAATCAACAGTTCTACAAGAGTATGATCCAACAATAACCTTCATTTACCAGCCTCCTATTTTCAATTTCTTGTAAAACTTCAAAAACAGGTTCATGGAAAAATCAAGCAAAATTCCCTCCCAAGAACAGGAAAAGACAAAAGAACATTTGGTTTATATGAAATCCTCCGAAGCAATTCACGTCAGAATAAAATCCACAAACCCCTCTTTGTTTTTCACTTCTTGCTCCTTAACAAAGTACAAAAAGCGTTGGGGGGTGGGGGGTGGGAGATTGATAAGATATTGTGGATAGAGATAACTGCAGCACAAACTCAGAAGCAAATCATTACAAAATTAATCTACCATGCAGAAAATAGTGACACCTAACAAAATTCTACAGCCCAATACCAGCAAAGAAGGAGAAAACTAATATATAAAAGAATGTCAGAAATAGTTTCATACACTTTGATTTGTAAACATTTCAAAATTGTGCACAGAGGGTAGCAAACTTCACAGCTTCCCCCCCCCCCCCCCCCAACCCCCAAACAAAAAAAAAAAACCTACATGAAAAAAAAGAAGAAGAAACCATAAATTGTATTAAAGATGAAGAATCGTTACAAGAGGGAACCAGCTATCCACTGAGAAAGCAAAATAATGAAAACTTTTTTGTACTATACAAAAGTATACTAATCATCCCTCTATAAAACTAGACCAGTCTACTTTAGAGCAGTTAAATTGAGAAATATACAGAGTACATACACAATAATTATAGTACAAGTTAGTTTAGCTGAAGAACAACGAAATAGTTTAGCTGAAGAAGAAAGAAAAATACCTCCACACGTCTTTATGGTCATTCTTTAAGAGCAATTGGAGGAAGCTGGACTCCAAAAACTTTGCAATGATTTCTGTGAGAGTTGAGAGCAATTAAACAAAAAGGAGAACACTATAATCACATAGTTAGTTTGTTAATCACATAGGTAGTTTAAGTCTGCAGGTACATGAAGTTTACATAAACCAAAACTTCGACCTTGGAAATTAAATAAAAAAACATGCATAGGAAAAAGAACCATGGAAACAAAGCAGGTCTCAAAGGCCCACACTTGCAAAAATCTTTTCTTAAGTTTCTTCTATCCTACAGCATTCAGACTCTTTCCAAACGAAAAAGAATGCTTCAAGAACTAATAAAGTTAAATTAATGAAATATAAACACTCACACTACTTGTAAGGCCATTTTCCCATAAAACATAAAATCCCAATTAGAGCTAGCAAATTCAATAATTCGAAAGCAATCAAGATCTTTTTTTCCCCCCATATAACTAACATTTTAAGGAAAGTAAGAAGTCTTTTTTTTTTTATTTTTTACAAGATCTGATTATTTTAAACAGTCATTTTCCAACTCAATAGTTAATTAAAGTTTATGATCATCAAAACCCAAAAATAAAAAAAAACCCTCCTTTACCCTTCTACTCGAATGAAACTAAATGACCCCATTTTTTTCAGTTTTTTCCACAAGCCAGACAGCACCACAACTAAAAAAAAAAATTAAAATTAAAAACAAAAGCTTTCCTTCTCTTTCCCGAGAAAAAAAATTTAAATTCCCATAATATCGTCATTCAAAAATAGCAGAAGAACAGAGTAGTTTGTTAACCCAGCACAGAACAGAACGGCGTCGTCAAGACATATCCCGCGTTTCACATTATCCATTATCAACATAAACAAAGCTTCTTATAAGCCATACATTTGTAAGGGGGGGAAAAAAAGAAAAGGAAAAAAAAAAAAAACCACTCACTCTATTTCGTCAAATGCTTTCTTCTCTGGTTTCATGTTTTCCATCTCTACTTGAAACTTTTTCACTCTTCTCTTTTTCAATTTTTTTATTTTTTATTTTTTCACGATTTGGACCGTACTGATGTCCTGGAGACGATGATGAGATTTGTAATTTTTTTTTTCAGTTTCTTTTTGCCAAGGACACGTGTTGACTGGATGAAAATTATTTTTAAATTCTTAATGTAAATAAAAAAATAAAAGGAAATATTTGGGCCAAAAGTAAGATAAGAAATTGGGCCTTCCTTTGTGAGCAATAAATCCAATTGGGACCCAATTAGGTGCAGCACAGGGAGCAAACCCTTGGACCAGCTCAGGGAGTTAAATCAGATCAGCAAGCCGAACCGGAGTCAAATGATACCATGAAGGCCTGTTGAGTAGTGTTGCATGTCAGTCTCTCTCTCGCTCATTAAATGTATAGATAACAATTAGAGCAAAAGAACCGACACCGGACATGAAAAACAAAACCCTGCCAGAATCTTTATATCTCTCTCTCTCTTTCTTTTCTTTTCTTTTTTTTTTTCAAAAAAGGCAATCGCAGATGGTAGATCAAACGATGGAGTTTAAATCCACTAAAATACTTTTCATATTTATTTTTTAAAAATTAAAATTTACTCAATAAACTTATTTAAATGTCAAATATATCCTCTTGCGCTAAATTCTTATTTTTGACTTTTTTTTTAACCAAACAAACTCACCAAAGTCTAAAACTATTTTCAGTTTGCAGACCGAATTCCATTTACAGGTTTCATATCAAGTAACCAAACTCAAATAGAATTGAGTGCAGAATTTAGCCAAACTAATTTTTATATTATGGTTAACTTTTCATTTTTGCAAACAAATCCAAATAGTGAGGAGACTTTTCTTTCTTTCACAAGTTTTTTCTTGTTTTAATTTGCAAATGATATCAAAATAGAAGTTGGCCAAACGCTTATTAGCTTGCGGGCAATTAATCTAGTTGAAGTCCAATTTTTGTTTGGTGACTATGCCGTCAGTTTTTAGTCGAACTGATTTGGAGAACCATTTATGCATTTGGTGAAGCTTTAACATCTGGAGACGAGTCTAAATCTGTTTGATACTTATTGGAAATTCGGGGGTTTACAGGGGGGAAAAAAAATGAGTGTCTATCATTCGTTGTGAACAGTTTTACAAAGGGATTCAACCATGATATGTAGAAAGTCAAATTTTTTTCTTTAATAAATTATTTTGCCCTTAATGGTAACTTATATTATGACTATTTTAATTATATAAAATTTAATTAAAAAATAAGTTTAATAAGCATTTTATTAAGTATAAATAACTTCATCTCATATCAAATTATAATCTTATTCTCTTAATTGCTTCTTTAAAAGCCAACAATACACATACCATATCAAGTTAAATTATGGTTCATTTATTCACTTACAAATTCTTCCATTCATCAATCTCCATATTTTCAGAAGAAAAATATCTATTAAGGCCCAATCAAAATTGAGACATTATACTACACCTTGAAAGTTGAGAGTATAGCTTCTAAACTACCAATAAAAGTTGGTGCTATAACTAGTTCTCCTCTTATTAGTAGGCAGCAATAATGAGGACTTTACTTTTCCCTCCTATTGCTAGGCATGAATATATGGGAGAAATGAAAATGTTATTTTGAAAAAAAAATTAGGTTAGAAAATATAGACAAAAAATATGAAAATAATAAAATGTTTAGATAAAAGATTAGCTTATGTAACTATATTTATTATTATGATTTGATAGTCATTATCCATATTTTATGATGGAGCAGTTCTACCTTAACCAATGCCTTACATAAAAACTATTTAGTTTAGAAATTTTTTTTTTAAAAAAAGAATTACTGTATGTCACTTTGTTCCCTCTGGCGTGCTGCTTGTGCTATGTTGAGGTCTAACTTTGCAAACTTGATCAAAGTTTTATTATGCAAATCATCTCTTGTACAGACATACAAGAAATACTTTGCCTCTAATCTTGGTACAGGTTTACTGAGCGGACCGAAAAGAGCATGATTTATTTTTTCAGCAAGGTTCTGGCTAACAAGAGATACCATTGATGTAAGATGAGTGGTGGTGAAAACAATGGCTTCTTTTAGAATATCTTCTCAGTGAATAGCTAGGCATGCAGCCTCATACAAATTCAGCGTGCCTTGCACATCGTTCATCAATGATGCCTTGAATTTAACTTCATCATCATCATCTTTGAACTTCTCAGAGACATCTGATCATATTCAAAAACATGTCAAATAGATTTAAACAATAGTGAAATTACTATCCTTCGTGAGAAGGACCAGCAAAAGAACTGGCAGGTTTTAGGCAACTTGCAGCTCTTGAGCTGGTTTTTTTATTATGAGTTAGGCGTCGAACTTCTATATTAATTGCAATTAACACACACACATACAGCTAGCTTAAGAAAATACTTCAAAAGTATCACATGAAATGTTAATTTTTGCTGCCTAAGCAGTCGAAAATGAAGAGAAACAGTGTCGAGATCAGCAATATCACTGACAAGCTCGTCGTGACATATTTTCTGTAATGCATCTTCAATCTCTTTTTCTAAGTGGTAAGCCACTCCTAATCTTTGGACGGCATCAATCAAGTGCAATTTCTGGGCAGACTTATGATCTGCATCAGATGTTATCATTCTCCTTAACTCTTGTTTTTATACGTGTGTTTGTGTTTGTGTGTGTGTATATAAAATATTTTCTGATGCGGACATCAAAATACAAATTTTGTGTAGATTTGATGTTACACAATATGATATTACTATGTTTCTTTAACTAACTATAATGCCACATAGTGTAATAGTGAGTCAGTATGACATCAATATTTGTATGTTTCTTTAACTAACTATAATGCCACATAGTGTAATAGTGAGTCAGTATGACATCAATATTTTTAGCATCTGCAATTGAGAATTATCATCATCATCATCATCACTATCATTATCTTTATCAATATATGTGTGTGCACGCAAATGTGTGTTGAAAAGAGTTAACTTTTACTATGGGAATTTCGAACTTGTTTAAAATTTGGGATTTTTTTTTTTTGGGAATAAACCTTGCCGAAGTAAGGAAAACATTATTAAAAAAAATTTCAAGAGATGACGACTGATGGGATACAAAGAATCTGACTCCAAACATTCCAACAAAAAGGATAACAAAATAAAATAAACAAAAGATCAGCATGTTGAGGAAGAAAAAGTTTTGGAAATTCTCTACATGGAAGATGAAAGCATCGAGCCACGATAGGGAAATTCGTCTCATCTCATCGTATTGATTCAGCCACATTAAGTTTAGTAATCGTGCTTGTTCCTTTTAATGACGTTGGTTTTCAACAATTACTTAATTTTAGTCTTTTGTGTCTCTGATGAAATAGACCTCTCGTATATAGTTTGTTTATGTTTCCTTTCTTTGATGACTATAACGTTTGGATCATTCGAATGACTTTCGTTAATCTGTGGTGGTTTTTTTTTTTTTTTGGGGTGAATACTTGTTTTCTCTCTATAGATATATATGCGTAATTGTTACGCTTTTAACATTTTTAATAACTTGATTTGCACTCTCATGGCTGAAATTATTTGATTATATAAGGTTTATTTTCTTTATTTATTCTTTCCTCTTATAAGGGTTCCGATTCATCATCTAATGTAATTCTTGTTATAAAATTGAGTTTTTCGTTTCATCATCTTAATCAGCTATGTGGGTTGAAGTTATCATTAATTGTTCCTAGGCGTAGTGTAGCAAACAATTTGTCGACTTTATACATGCTGTAACTTGAGGACAAATAAGAATACGGGGCAAAAGTCAATACTAGGTGAGACTTCTCATCTCCATCCAGAAACTTTAAAAAAAATTGTGGTTTGCTAATTTTAATTTTTTACGTGTCTCATTTGAAATAACTTTTCGAATATTATTTTTGTCTATGCATGTATGGTTTCTTTGATGAATGATTTTTCCGCTCAGGTTCTTGGAATAACTTTTGTTTATGGTTTGGTCTCATAATATATAATTGCGTTGTTATCTGTTTTTAACACCTTTAAGTTATAAGCTTGAGTTGCACTCTCCAGGCAAATATTATTAGGTTGCAGTTCTTGTTCTAAATGAGCTTGTGTTTTGTGAAAAATAATAGTTATTATTTATTTCTTAAAAACCATATTGTTCTCGACTCAGATTTTCCTGATTCCATGGGAGTGAAGAATTTAAAATTCTCTGGCCAAAGTAGACTCTCTAAACACGAGCCTTTCGGGAAGAGAGCGGCGACGCTCCATGGTTCTATGAAATGATTAAAGACCCTTTAGTTTATAAAATAGTTGCATAAAATCCTTTGTTTAGAGGTTAACTATGTAATTTAACTATAGTGACCCAACTGTATGTTATTTGAGCATAATTGTCTGAGAAGGATCTATGAGACTATTTATATAAACAAGAGGGTCTTGATGGCTATTTTGCCAAACCGTTTGGACATGTCACTAACCTTGTCCCACCGGAAAAGTTAAATTCGTCGTTACTTGTTTTGTCTTGATTTGGTTAGCCACCCAAAAAAACAAAAAGGACAAGAAAAGGTTCACTTAAAAACTCTGCTAAGGTTACTTTTGATTCAAAGGAAAACAGCTGCGGAAGAGAAATAACTGGCTCAAGACACATTTTAAAAGATTACATGATACGATCGGATCCAATAAGTATTATCCAAATAGTTTAATTTACGAAGAATAAAAGGCAAGGGGATTGATCGAGAAAGATGTCTTATTCTTATTATAAAATAGTGTGATCAGATCTGTTTTCTTTCTCAAGTTTTCATTTGAAAATATTTATTTTAAAAATATAACTAAGTATATGTTATCAAAATGAAATGACCCCTGAGACTGTATTTGAGATTGAAATGTCTTTCCTTATAATTTACATTTTTTTGTAGAATGAATAGTTAAACCATCAATAATAAACCGGAACATATCATATAAATTTAGTAATTTATGCATATAATTATTATTATATGCTAATAATAAGCTAGCTTAAAAGTGCTTTATTTTTTACAACGTAATCCAGGCAGAAACCCTGGCAAGAACGCGCTAGATCAACATATGTATAGGACTAATTTATTAAGGATTATCAGGTTCAGATACAGATTCATTTTCAGATTCTGATTCAGCGTCAGGATCCGGTTCAGATTCGGATTCGGATTCGGATTCAGATTCAGGGGTGCTGGTGCAGTTGTTGTACAGCTTACAGGTTGCATAATTGACTGTTGCATTAACTAGAGGAGCAGCGTGAGGACTCAACAAAGCGTTGCCGATCAAGCCAAGTCCTGCAGCAACAACCTTACTTACGCCGCGCTCCCCATGGTCGTGCACCTGGGATTGCTTGAATATGTCTTCACCGTTGCTGTTGTGTTCTTGAGCATTCGATGCAAGAACCAAGAGAAAGAGATTCATGAGGACGTTGGACATTTTTGTAACCCTCACCATTTTAACTTGGTATAAAACTCTCTAAAGTCTCAAATGTTTGATACTTTTTCAATGAGAGTTCTTCACTTTTTCTTTTTTTTTTCTTTTTTGCAACGTGAATCAACATCCCAGGTGCAATCTTATATAGTATCAGATTTTCTTGTTCAAGAATGTCCCAATAAATTTTCGTTAAGGTGGGATAAGTATTTTATGAGGCAAATTAGGTTACGGTGACAAAATTACTGATACAAGAACTTAATTTTCTGTTCCATTGCAAAAAGTTTTCATAAAACTTGTCATGTTTTATTTTGGATTCCCAACTTGATATGTACATGTTGTATTTCAATTTCTTAAACAATTTGAAAACTGTAATTAGGGAAGTTTAACTGACATAACTTTTAAATGTGTAATGAAATTTTAGATTGCTTTAAAAAAAAAAAAAGATCAAGGTGGGAGGTTAGGTCACTATCTATAATATAAATCAGTATCCTTAAATTGTAGATTTGCTCAACACAATGTATTAGGAGTCGTGCTTACAAGGACCCTAGTTCCATAGATAACAAAAATTTCGTTTCATATCGTGTAAGTTGCGAAATTTAATCTTGTACATAAAGCCTAGTACATCACCGAGGCAAAGAGCTGAACGTGTTTCAGTGCTTGACAATTATTGCATCAAAGAAAGTCTTAAATGGTGTCGAAACGACCCAACAACACGCCATGTATATACCACCATCATACACTATACTATCATGTATTTTATATGTGTCAAAACGCAATTACAATGATTTTGAATTTAGTGATAAGTGCAAACATTATGAAACACAATTAACAGATGGTGATATAATAATCTAGTGGTGTAATGAGTAAGAGTGAAAGTTTATTTGATCATATTTATGAGTAGATCATTGTTATTTTTGTAAGGAAATTAGCGGGTGAAGTAGACACGCAGCTAAAATAAAATTGAGAAAATAATAAGACACAATAACACACAGGACACCAGAAATTACGTGGTTTGGCTTTTAGCCTACATCCACGGGCGAAACAGAAAAAAAATATTTTACTAGTGATATAAGGATTACAAGTATTGTAATATTTTGGCTCACTACCCATAACCCCAATACACCCAATCTCTCACTCACTAGACTCTTAAAATATTCTCTGAAAAGAAGGAAAGAAACTGAAGAATTTGATGCAAAGAAATGAGAGAAGCGTTAGCCTTTTTTATAAGCAAAATTTGGCTCATCATGCGATTTAATTTAATTAATTAAAACGCGTGCGGCGTTTCAATTTTTTCTTCTTCTTTTTCTTCTTTCCTTTTTTTTTTCTTCATTCAAAGAATGCAGCAACAGCCACATTCTGCGGGCACCACCTTCTAGAAAATGTTGCTAGTTCAATGTCACTTTCTTTAACATATGTTGAAGTAATTTTTCTTCAAAGGGTGGTCGGACATAACACAAGTGTGTTATGCAGATAGGACAGATCAATAAAAATGTTGTGTTGTCCTTGTGTCCTTGAGTATTAGATAAATAAAAATTCTGGGTTAAATTAAACGAGTAAAACACACGAAAATTTAAAGCAAAAACAATTTATTTTTAATAGCAGAGAGATTCTGAAGAGTTCTGAAAAATGAGGGAGAAATAATTAGAAATAATTCTGCTTAATTAAAAGTAACAAAAACCAATTACTTCCCTTCCATTACTCACTACCAGCCATATATTTCCACAAAAGAGTTTGAATGGATGATCCAAAGCTGCTATGAGGAGTGATTCAAACTTATTGCTTTGATCTAACACAGGAAATCTTAAAGATTTGCATTAATGAATTGCCAAGTACATTAAATTTAATGTTAGGCTCACCATTTTTATCTGTTGGTTGACATTATAGCAATTAAAATAACTGACAATTGAAATTCTATTTCTTAAAATCTACGGAAAATATTCAAAATCCTTCTAATATTTCTAATAATTAATGATAACCAACGTCTTTTATTCATAAAATCCATCATTTAGTTATTCTTATATCTTCAACTCCTTATCAAAATTAAGCTTTTAACACTGTCGAGACACATTGACATCTTGTTTAAAAATGATGCTTAAGAGTCAGTTAAATATTGTTGTCATAGTTATCTTAGTGTTAAAAATCACATACAACTTTAGAGTCGTGTTAAGATAAATGAAATGCAGCATGTGTTAGTAGAGTGAAGAAGGTTCCAGATCGCAGTATATAAACCTGTGTAACTAAACAAATCATTTAGTGAGCTGAATGCATGAAATTCGTTTCCTTGATTCTCTAAATTTTCTTTCATTTTCTCAGTAAACAAACAAATTCACCAATCTTAACTTGGTATCAGAGGCTCACTTTGTGGCTACTTCCAGCTCAAAACTAAACACAACATCTTCAGTTTCTTCGTTCACCTTTACCTCACCAATCAAACTTGATCGAACAAATTATACAATGTAGAAATCGCAAAATTCTCTCTTCAGCTCGTGCTAATGGTCTTGAAGATTTTCTCGACAGCTCAAAACTCTGTCCAGATCAGCTTCTACATGATGGAGCTGCAAACTCAGATCATAATGCAACTGAAATCTCTTCTACTGAAGGTACCCGAGAGAATCCAGCTTTTATTTCCTGGAAACGAAAGGATCAAATGTTGCTGAGTTGGTTGATGTCTACAATCAGTCTTGAGATTCTTAGTCTTGTGATAAACTCTGAAACTTCTCTTGAACTTTGGACTAGCCTTGAACAACAGTTTGGATCTGAAACTTTTGCTAAAATGGCTCATTTGAAAATGATGCTTAGCAGCCTTAGGAAAGGCTCTACGTCCACGACTGAATTCTTTAGAAAATTAAAGGCAATTACAGATGAACTGGGTCTGGCTGGTAGTCCAGTTAGCTCTCTAGATTTTCTTACTCATCTGATCTATGGATTAGGCCAACCTTATTATCCCGTGGTTTTATATATTGAGGCAAATCTTGCTAAGATGACTGTGAATTAAGCCTATTCTATGCTTTTAACTCATGAGGCTAGCTGGAGGCTAATCAGTTGAGTTCAAGCAAAGAAGCTAAAGTGAATTTTGCAGCTAGTGTTGCTCAGACTGGACCTAACACTAAGCCTGGACAATATAATGCTAGTTGGAACAAAATCCTAAATGGTAATTGTAATGGAAATCGAGGTAGAGGAGGTTATGGTAGAGGCTTTTCACAAGGTCAAGTGAGAGGAAATTAGAATGGTGGAGGATAATAATTGGAACAAAGCCTGGAATGGAGCATTATCTGGAAACTATCAAAACAGAGGTAGTTTTGGTACTGGAAATGGAAATTTTGCTAAAACTGGTGGCTTCAATAATGGTAATGGGAATAGTAGCCATGATCCTAATACAGTTGGTCTAATCTGTCAGATATGTTTTAAGCCTAAGCATACTGCAGCTGAGCGTAGAAACATGTTCAACAGAGAAACTACTGATAACAAAACATTTCTTAATCAGTTAACTTGTGACTAAATAATATTCAATCAATTCATTTATCTTAACAAGTTGGAACAAGTCACCTCTAAATCATAATAAAGAAGTTGAAGCAAGCTAATAGGAAGAAAAATCAACTGATAGAAACTGTCCTTACTAGAGGAGGAGATATTAGCTTATGGCTTACTAGTTCAATCTTAATCTTTAAATATTTTTTCATAATTGGCACTCACTATCTTTTCTTTTCTGATTTTGTATCATGGTTCTTTCAAGATAAAATATTTATTATATCCTACAATTATGTGTCTCTTTCTTTTTAGTTAATAAAAATTCGCTCCCACCGTCGAGGTTCACGTATAAAATTAAAAGAAGTTAAGTGATGCTTTTTACAAATTCCCCTTTTTAATTCATTTTCTATAAACTATTGAGAAAATATGTTCTTTAAAAGCATATAGATTTATTTAATTGTAATAAATATTTTTTCTTATTAATAAAATGATTGAGGTATTTTATTCAATTATCTTATTTGTATTAATTTTTTAGTAAAGTCCATTTAACCATATTATATATATTTATGTGATCACTATATAGATTCACAAAAGACATTAATACAAATTATCTTATGATTTAATAACTTGACTTCGCAGTTAATAAATAAAGTTGGACATTTTATTTAGGTATAAACTGTAATAAATTTATTGAATGATTTATCTTAATCATGTATGAATTGTATTAATGTAGTCCAACTACATTGAACAGGAGCACATATGAGATTTAATTAACTTTACAATAACTATCAAACTTATTAAATCTTATAGGCATTGATTTTACTGTAATCTTAATCTTGAGTTAGTTATAATTTTATGATTGTAGTTGTCATTCTATTTGAGTTACCAATGGACACGACACATACTTATAGTCAAGATTACCCGGTATCTTGGTGGGAGCAATTATAAGTATTAAAGTTATAGATTAACAATATAAAATTTATACAATACAACTCTTGATGGGTTTTCGGTACTTGATCATAGAATTCTCTGGCCAGAGTGTGTCGACATATTTAATATGTTGAAAATGATCATTAGAGAAAATCAGTAAGTATCAAAGAATAAAATGTTATTAAATTGATTGGACAGTTGAGATATTAATTTAATTAACGATTTGGTGTAAAGGATTGTGCAGTAAAGAAATCAATGTGGCTTGGGACGAATTATTATTCGAGCATACAATTATGGAAGTCAATTCTAATCTTATAGTGGAATAGAATTGAAATTAAATAATTAAGCTAGTTTAATTACAGGTTTAATTATTGTAACCACTATTGTATGTTCTCAAATGATCATCGGGTTTGTTCATTTAATTAACTACACCATTACTGGACTCAAAAATAAGAAAACTGACATATTAAGTGATAAACTTAAATATAATATTTGTTAAGGCCCTATGTGTTATATTTATGTGTAAATGGGGCCTTGTGATATTTTACAAGGTGTGTCCTAAAGTTGTTACACTTATATCCACTTTTACATAAATGGAGAGAAAAAATATTAAGTTTGATATATTTAATATTTTACATTATTATATAAAAAGGAAAACACATATTAGGGTTTTAACTAAGGAATATTATATAAGTGTTCTTTTCTTTAAAAAGAGATAGAGACGTCTTTTGAGAAAAATAGTGAGAAAAAAGAAGCCAGTGATTTTTTGGGAGTAGTGAAACGAACGCCGACACGTTCAGTGTAGATTCAACTTGAGTCATAACCTGGAAGATCGTTTGATGACGGATTTGTTGCTTCCTGTTGTTCATCTTCTCAAAATTATTAAGGTATGATTTTCTAAATTACGAATTTCTTATATATTATATGAGATCGGTCCTAAAATATTTTTTATGAGAATAATTATGATTTTTCACCAACATAAACAACAGACTTACGAACAAAAAGCCATAAATTTTAGGTACATTTGGTAACATTTTCGTTCTTTGTTTTCTGTTTCTGAGAAATCATGCATATGCACTCGCATCATCTTAAATCTTGAGTAACGACACAACCACAAATAGTTGTACAAATATTTTTCTGCAAATTGAGTTGCTAGCTTATATGGCACGAAGGAATTGGTTAAATTTTTACAATTATTTCACGGTATTTCTTATAATGAGTTATTTCGGAGAAGCAATTAACAATAATAAACACAACTTGATCACAGTAAGCTCAAACTATTGATCATATATGGAGGTGTCCTACTTATCCGAATAATTAACAAGCGTGGAAATCCTATATTTTGAACCAGATAATAAAGAAACGGCATATATAGGATTATGCAGGAATGTTTAGTCATGGAAGATACCATAACCAACCATTCCGGCGCCAGTGGCAGCGGTGGCACCAAGTCAGCCGGCAACAACTGCAACCGGCAGAAAATTGCTGACGTCGGGCATGCTTTTGCCCCCATTGGTGTCATCCCCATCGCTTTGCCCTTCATTAAGTGCTGTTCTTGGCCATTTGACGTAAGAATCAAGAGAAGAAGAAGAGTCATGAGAACCATACAACCAAAATTAACTCTCTACATTCTCAACTGTTTGATATTTTTCTCATCTTAATTTCTCTTCGTTGCAATATTGTCAGGTTGGAGATTGAGGGTTAAGCAATCAATATCCCACCATTCTATAGCAACAAGTTTTCTTGTTTGTGAAAGTTTGTATCGAGTCATACGTACCGTTGGACAAGTCATTTTTAATGAAAGTCTACTTTAAAAGTTAAAGCATATAAAGCATATGGGTTGTATGCTTATTGCTTAGGAAAATAAAGGAGTTAGGTTGACTTATAATAAAGATAGTAGATTAGGGTAAAAAACTTAATAAATTAGATTGACTAAAGATTATTTTGGCATGCAAAAAGCTAGTTTGTTCGGGGCCTGTGGTGTTTTTGGCGCTGTAGTTGGGTGTTTGAATAGGCAGAATGAAAACGACTTCATCTTGATTTTATTTGTTCGGATATATTTTACAATCATTATAGCAGTGTTCTTTTGGTATTAACTAGTTCGTATGTAGATTAAAAGTTAATTTTTAAATTTATTAAGTGTGCATATAACAAAAGAATGTTTAGCGGATATTTTAGGGTGCAAAATAATCCCGCCATCTTGCTTAACAGAAGAATGTGACATTGGTAGGCTTATGAGGGGAAATCACTAATATCGACAAATTAACAGCATGGGCTTTGGTCTTGTATTTGATGAAACAGCCAAGAGAAAGAGAGTCATAAAAGTTAGAAACACTTTTGTTTGATATTTTTTCTGTCAATTCGATGTTACCGAAGAGTTTTCAGGATTAAGCAGCACCCAGTACTCTTTTTTATGAATATATTTGAGCTTTTTTTATGAGCTTTACACCTTGTAGTACTTGTACATACTCTAAACAACATATATGCATGTAGAATTTGCTAATAGTACATAATAATATTAATATTATACATAATCAAGGGCAATATCTTAGTTCTGTATTTTTTTGTAATCAGACTTTGCAAGAGTCATTATTTTATATCATATTAACTTAATTAGCTCCTAGGAGGACTCAGCCCGGTTATCATTTCGCAGTTGGTCGCGCCGGTAATGGGTGTCATTTCTATCTCTACGCCATTCATTACCCGTTCTTGGCCATTAGATGCAGCAATCAAGAGAAGAAGAAGAGGAATCATGATGAAAATCATAAAAACTTTCATAAATTTCTCCATTTTAGCACCAAATTATTTACTCTTATGAACTGTTTGAATTTTTTTTTCCCCAACCGGATTTTCTCTTTGTTGCGATGGGAAGGTGGGGATTGGTTAGGCAATCAAATCCCCTCCTTTCTTATATAGTATCAAATTTTGTCCTCTGACTGAGTTACTTATAAAGAAAATTAGGTATGCTGCTTTAAAAGTTAAAGCATATGGATAATTTTTATTTTCTCTTTCTTATGCCGTTAGCAATTTCAAATACACGTTTAAAAAATAACAATTCTAGATGAGTATCATTTGAGAAGTTTGTTAGTTTATTAACAAACAATGCCAGAACCAGGATTTTAGTTAAACAGAACCATAAAGCAGAAGGATTCTGTTGTAGCTACTCTCGTCTAGCTAACTAGGACGTTCTCAATTTGTGATATTTCTGCCTAATTACAGATGTAATAAACATCATTTATTTTCTTCTACTCCCTTCCATTACTATCTACCAGCAATATATTTGTACAAAACAATTTGAATGGATGATTCGAAGCTGCCACGAGGAATATTCCGAACCTGCCACTTTGATCTGATACAACAAATTTTAAAAATGAATCCATTTATGGTTATTTACCAAGTACATTAAATTTAATTTATCTCGCCATTTTTATCTGTTGGTTGACATTATACTCTTTCAAAAAGCAAACTGAACATTTTAAACTATTTTACAATTGAAATTGTATTTTTCATTGGAATACCTTTTTTTTTTTTTTGGTTTAAATGATGGCAACCATATTGTCTCTGTGACAATGTAAGTAGCATTCGAATCCAAACCTTTTGCATCACCTTAAGAGATTTTCTTGTTAATGCTAACTAAGCCCACAACTGAAACTGTATGTATCTCGGTCAAAAGTGCATCGTTGGTGAGTATTAGTCATTTATCTTTAAATTTTCCTTAATGAGTAAAATAATTCTCTTTGTGTTTTGTTTAATAAGCTTATTTAGATATTATTCATTCAATTATGGGTTCTCCTTGAATACTGGTGTAAGTATATTTTCGAATCACTGCTTATAGACTTCTAGTTGCATACTGCAAGTAAGATTTTATAAATCTGTAGGCATGTAAGATTTTTTTTTTTATATAAATATAAAAGTAACTTTCAAGGAGAACTAGTAACTTTTTCAATAAAACTTTGAATTTTAACCACTCTAATATGCAGCAATTGAGAATATTGTATAATGAAGTAGGTTTAATTAATACAAAGACGAACTAAGCTACTAGATGAAACTATAATGATTATAAAAGCATTTGAAAACGATAGTAAAGGCAGTCCCAAGGTACTAGTACTCTCGAGGAAGCGGTATTATTTTCAAACTCAAATCATCATTTTTTTCTTATCATTAATTGTAAATAAGAAAGCCAACAATAGCATATTAAACTATTGAAAAGCTTAAAATTGAACTGATAATTTTGTTTGGAAGCTAAGGAAATGAAATAAAATGTTCTAGATTCTTTTATTTTGATCATACTAACAAATGATGACAATAGCAATATTTATACTAGTTGCTTATAACATGGAAAAAAAAAATTAAAGTAAGATTAACAACTGTAATAGAATCAAAGGCATGTTTAACTAATTGGTTGAGTTGACATATACTCTTAACTAATAATGTTGTCGAGACCTCAATTCACATGTGCTTAGTGTGCAACTCCTCTTAGCTCACATGTGCTTAATGTGCAACTCCTCTATATATAGCATGTGCTTTCTTAATAGCCCCCTCAAACTCAAGGTGCATGGATGCACATTGAGTTTGCTTCTGAAGTAGTTGAAGTGAATGAAAGTGAGAGGCTTTGTTAAGATATTTCCAACCTGTTCATTACTTGGAATATAACTGATTTCAAGCTCTTTTACTACCTTGTCTCTTATAAAATGCATGTCCAACTCAATATGTTCGATTCTTGAGTGATAGATAGGGTTCTTTACTAATTCTGTTGTACTGACATTATCACATCAAGTTGTAGGTATTGATGTGCATATAATTTTGAGCTCACTGAATAAGGACTGAATCCATGTAATTTCTACACTTGTAGAGGCAAGTGCTTTATTCTCAATTTCTGATCTAGATCTTGTAACAACAGATTGCTTCTTTGATTATAAAGATATCAAATTATTTTCTAGATAAATACAATATGCACCTATTGACTTCTTATCATCAACATCACTACCCCAGTCTACATCAGTATACCTTGTAATATTCATTGCTCCTCCAACTAAAAATCTTAGACTAAAATATTTGGTTTTTTTTAGGCATCTAAGAGCCCTTTTGCAAGTTAAACCATGTTCAAGTGTTTGATTTGACACACATTTAGTTTGCATACTACAAATGCAATTTCTAGTCTAGTCAAAACTAACTATTGTAAGCCTCCAACAATGCTTTTATAACTTATCACATCTTTAAAGTACTATCTTAATGACCTTTAGCTTCTTTCTAAAGTTTAGATCCGGTAACCATTGGAGTGTCAAACGCCTTTGCATTCCAACGTATTAGCTTTATTTAGCAAATCTCTAATATATTTCTTTTGGGATAAATAAATATTATCCTTAGCATAAGAGACTTCTATTCTAAGGATGAATGAAAGTATTCCTAAATTTTTTAAGGCAAAAACTTTGCTGAATTCAAAAATGAATTCTCTCCAACTCTTCAGTGTTAGGACCAATGATTAAGATATCATTAGCATATATCAAATTCAGTATCACGATCCTTGTATTTCCTTTAACAAAAGTAAAGCATCAACTTTAGAGTTCTAAAACTTCCAATCGTAATCAAATACTCTTTTAGCTATTTATAAGAAGCTCTAAGAGCTTATTTCAATCCATAAAATACATTCTTCAATTTACACACATAATTTGGTTTCTACATATCATGATCCTTGTATATCCTTTACTTTTTGGGATTTTAATTATAATATATTTCTACATTTTATAAGTCATGTTCTTGTTTGACTCTATTTAATTTGCTTATGGACCAAGCAACGCTCTATTATTATTGACTTTATTTTATTGGGCTTGACTTTTTAATAGTTCGACCATATTATTGTTATGATTTTTTCCATCTTAAGCCCTATTCCTATAAACCCCAGCTCTACACATTTCCTGCAGCTTTTTTGCTAGGAATCTATAACTCTTCCATTAGGATTTTTGCAGCTCATTCCTCAAGAATTCTTGTAGCTCCTTCCTTAAGAATTTTTGTAGCTCTTTTCTCAAAGTTCTTGTATCTTCTTCTTTAAGAATTCTTATAGCTCCTTCCTCAAGGATTTCTTATAACTCTTTCCCCAAGATTCCTATTTTTTCCTCAAGGATTCTTACAGCTCCTTTCCCAGGGATTCTCTGGAGCATGATTCTGCCACATTTTATTGACTCCATATAATTTATGCTTGCTCTATCTTTTCTCATACACTTTAACTATCTTTCCTACAATTGATATTATGTTGAAAAGCTTAAAATCAAACTAATAATTTTACTTGAAAGCTGAGAAAATGAAATAGAATGTTTTAGATCTTTTATTTCGATCATACTTACAAATGACAACCATAGTAGTAGTTATACTAGTTGCTTATACTATGAAAAACAAAATTAAAGCAAGATTAACAACTGTAATAGAATCAAAGGCATGCTTAACTAATTGGTTGAGCTGGCATATACTCTTAACTAATAATACTGATTAGACCTTAGATTGTGTTTGGTATACAGCTTTTTTGTAAATAACATGTTATCACAGGCCGCCAAGATTTTCCACAGCAAAAGGCTAATTCCACACCCACAGACTTGTTGACCAAAAATCTATCTAGAATCGAAGTGCATTTAGAAGTTGGATGCCCTTAGTACTCAACACAGATTGCACTTAGAAATGGCGTTCTCTTAACACAAGAGGCAGGAGGTATTTAGAAGTAGGTTGTACTTAGCAATAGGCTGCCCATACAACTAAGCCTAACGTAGTGCGCTTAGCAATGACCTAGCCTGACCCGAGTTCTAGACTTTTCTATAATTACTCATGTGCTGAAAAATTCTAGACTCAGGTATTTACACCCCTTTGTCAACATGCTCAATCCCTTTGCCTATAAATAGGGGTAAGTCCCTTTATTTTGTGCAATATCTCCACACACACACTAGCATGTTCAAGCACACACGCGCGCACACTAGTGCACAAGCTCTCGAGCTCTCTTGTACAAAGCATTGTGTAAAATACTATTCAAGTGTAATATAAACACATTTGGCCACAATACCTCGTTTCTCTCTAGCCTCCTCTACAAACTTTTCACTTACGATAGATCGAGAAGGGTTAGACTTACTTAGTGACTTAAAGTACTAGAAAGTCATCTAAGTACTATACAAAAGTATTGTATGTTAACTCCCATCCCGTGACAATATGCTTATTGTACGTTAACTCTCATCCCGTGACAATATGCTTCCTTAAAATAAACATACACTTAACTAATAATATTAACTGGATCTTAGCTTATACGTGTTTAGTATACAGCTCCTCTGTATATACTATGTTGTCATGAGCCGCTCGATTATGTTTAAACCGGAGGTTAATTCCACAAGTACGGTTGCACTTAGCAAAAGTCTGCCTAAATGTGGTATGCACTTAGAAGGAGGATGCATTTAGTAATAGAGGCAAAGTGCGCTTAGAAGCGGAGTGTACTTAGCACTTAAGGTAGGATAAACTTAGCAATAGTTGTATTTAGAAATGGACTGCCTAATACAAGTGACTAGTTGTGATGCATTTAACGCTCAGCCAAACCCGACCCGAATTCTAGACTTTTTTTAATTATACATAAGCTAGAAAATTTTAGTAACTTCTACTTAAGCCCTAAGAGATATTTATGCAAATTGCATGATAAGTTCTAGAATTATTCATCCAAGCCTATAAATACCCCATCACTTGTATATTATTTTCTTAGTGTACAATACAAATTATTTTTTTATCAACATTGCTCTCATTTCTCTAGCATTTCTAGCAAGCATTCTAGCTGAGTGTAACTCGAGAAGTATTATAGGCTTACTTAGCAACTTAAGTGCTAGAAGTCGCCAAGTGCTGTATGAGGTTGTTACGCAAAAACTCTCATCCCATGACAAATGATATTAGAGCTAAGGTTTGCCTACATGCAAACTAACTCTTGAGCAATGGCCAATCTTCTTAGCATACAAGTTAAGTCCCACGACAAGTCTAAAGCTAGTTTTGTAGATGCCTTGGAGCCTCGCTTTGCCACACTCAAAACCACAATGTCCGTTGTTCAGGACACCCTCAATAATTTAGAGGTTCAGGTCGATGGCCTCAAAGATGAGTATATTGAGTTCACAATAGCTACCAAGGCCCTCATACAAGGCTAAGCCAACTCCTTCGGAAGGGAAGTTTGAGCAATGCATGATAAGTTGCTGAGTTTGCGTAGCTTTGTGCAAAATGAGCTGCGAGCGATCCGTATAGAGGTTGATAAAGTCCGTTCGAATTGGGCTTGACACAAGCACACACTCACCCTTGGCCTGGCTTTCACAAGCAAAAGTGATGTACTCTATATCGATGTGCCAAAGCCCAACACTTACAATAGTGCACACAATGCCACTGTGGTGCACAATTTCTTATTTAGGTTAGAACAACACTTTGATGCCATGAGTGCTCGTGATGAGGCATCGAAGATAGCTACCGTGCCTATGTTTCTTCGAGGTGTCACACAATTATAATAACGGTGGAAGCATGGTGAGATGGGCAAAGGCATTTGTGCCATAAACACGTGGGCTGAGTTCCAAAGAGAACTCTACAAACACTTTACCTCGAGCAACGCAAAGAAAAAAGTTCATGCGCGGCTTTATCGACTCAAGCAAACGGGTAGCGTTTATGATTATATCAATGATTTTACTACCCTAATGCTTGAGATAACCGACATGTCCAATAAGGACTCTCTCTTCTACTTTCAAAATGGCCTCAAGGATTGGGCCAAAGCGGAACTCGATAGGCATGACATCATTGGCACTGTAGAATCACCTTTTGATTACTTTGTGAAGCCCAAGGATAAGAAGTCTAGACATTGCAAAGGTAGGAGAGAGGGTCAGAAGGACAAATGCCAAAATCAAAAGGAGTGAGGGTAGAAAAGCCTTCCGACTAGCAAGAATGGGCAAGAAATATCAGAGAAACAATGGCCACCCAAGTCTCAGAGCGCATGCTTCATATGTAACGGCCCTCATTGGGTATACGACTGTCTAGAGAAAAAGTCGCTCAATGCCCTCATCGCTCAACTCAAGGGCCACTCCACTCCACTAATGGAGGAACCCCAATACAGCATGGGTGCCCTCCAATGCCTCAGCACACTTAACTACCAACCACCTAAGACTGCCAACAAAGGGCTTATATACGTAAGTGCAAACTTCAACGACCATGTCATTCGTGCTTTGCTCGACATCGGAGCAACGCACAATTTATTTTTGAAGATGAGGCCAAACGCCTATGCCTCAAAGTGATGAAAGAAGGAGACAGCATCAAGGCAGTGAATTCCCCCGCTAGGCCTATTGTGGGTATCGTAATTAGCATATAGACAACACTTAGATCATAAAACGAAAAGCTTGATTTCTCCATCATACTTATGGATTACTTCAAGATGGTCCTTGGCATGTAGTTCTTCGACCAGGTCCATGTCTTTTAGCTACTGGCCACAAACTCCTTAAGTATCATCGACGAGAGCAGACAAGACACTCTCATCTATGCAATTCAAGAAAGCATTTCTGAAAGACCAAGCTTCTTGGTCTCCATTCAGGAGCTAAATGATGAGGAAGCTCAAGGAGACTCACCGAGCCAAATCTCTCCGCTCATCTGAAAGGCCTTCGACGAGTTTCAAGATGTGATGCTTTTGGAACTTTCGATGAAGTTCCCATCAAGACATAAGGTTGATCACGAAATTGAGCTAGAGTAAGGCATAAAGCCACCGACCTGTGCGCCCTACCAAATGGCGTCACCCGAACTCAAAGAGTTACAGAGACAACTCAAGGATTGGCTGAATGCAGGTTATATTTGACCATAAAAGGCTCCATTTAGTGCACTGATTCTTTTTTAAAAGAAGCAAGACGGATCGCTCTGAATGTGCATCGACTACTAGGCACTAAATAAGATTACCATTAAGAATAAATATATGATTCTCTTGATTGCGAATCTGTTTAACTAGTTTAACAAAGCATAGTACTTCACCAAGCCTGATCTCCAATCCGGGTACTATTAACTGCGTATTGCCAAAGAAGATGAGCTAAAAACAACATGCTTGACCAAGTATAGATCTTTCAAATTTTTAATTATGTCGTTCGAACCTACAACACACCAACCACGTTTTGTACCCTTATGAACAAAGTTCTCTAATCCTTCCTCGACTGCTTTGTCATGGTGTATTTAGATGACATCGTGGTGTATAGTAGTACACTTGATGAACATGCATAACATTTGCGGTAAGTCCTTCAAGTACTACGCGATAATAAGCTCTACCTTAAATTGCAGAAATACTGGTTTGCTCAGTAAGAGATAAAGTTCCTCAGCTATAAAATAGTGAACGGAAAACTAATGATAAAGAACTTGAAGGTAAAGGCCATCCTCGATTGGAAATCTCTAACCAAGGTGTCCGAACAACAGTCTTTCCTCAGATTGGTGAATTACTACCATCATTTTATCAAGAGATACTCAGTAAAAGTGGCACCCTTGACAAACTTGCTCAAGAATTGTTGAACATGGCATTAGTCTAAAGAATGCCAACATGCCTTCAAGGAGTTAAAAAGGCAATTTTAAAGGAACCGGTCCTCTTTTTTTCGGATCATACCAAGCCATTCTTAGTACAAATGAATGCCTCTTACTTTGCCATAAGCGGAGTAATTATGCAAGACAACCACCATATAGCGTTTAAAAGTTAGAAACTCGATGACACAGAACACCGCTACATAGTGTAAGAGAAAAAGATGGCAACCATCATTTATTGCCTATACGTATGGCGATATTACTTGCTTGGCTCACACTTTACAGTTCTAACTAACAACTTAGACATAAGTTATTTCCAAACGTAAAAAATGCTGAGTGTCAAGCAAACAAGATAGCAAGACTTCCTTGTGAAATTTAACTACCAGCTCGAATACAAATCTAGAAAAGCCAACATTGTTACAGACGTGCTAAGTCACAAAGCAAAGTTGGCAACACTTAAGATGAGCCAACCAAAGTCCGATCTTGTCGAGTGGATCAAAAAAGGTCTCCAAGAAGACTAGTTAATAAAAAACTTATTAGGGAATGTACTCAAAGGCAAGAAAAGATTATTTTGGCAAGAGAAAGGTATCCTCCTTACCAAAGGAAACTGGCTCTTCGTGCCTAAATGGAAAAATCTGCGGAAAGAAATGATCAAGAAGTGTCATGACTCTAAGTGGGCTGGTTACACAACCGCTCTCGTTCAAGCCTCATACTTTTGGCCACATATAATAGATAACATTAAGGCATATATGCGAACATGCCTTGTGTACTAATAAGACAAGGCAGACTACCAACCTTCAGTCGGACTGCTGGAACCTTTACCAATAGCATCGAGGCCATAGGAAAGCCTCACCATGGACTTTATCTCGGCCTTACCCAAGTCCAGGGGTGCAGAAGCATCATAGTCGTGGTGAACCGCTACAATAAATATGCAACTTTTATTGCTACACCAATAGCTTACAAAACGGATGAGATTGCCCACTTATTCATCAAGCACATCGCAAAGTTATAGGGAGTTTTGAAGAGTATTATGAGTAATTGAGACCCACAATTCACTGATTGCTTTTGAACGAAGCTCTTCAAGTTATTAGGAACCAACCTCAAATTCTCGATAAGTTTTCATCTGCAAATGGATGGCTAAACGAAGCCCAATAACAATCTACTCAAGATGTACCTAAAGCATTACGTGAGTGCTCACTGTTGTGCAAATTTTATTGAACTCGCAAGCGCACGAATCTATTGTAGAATAGATTAATGGTGATGAGTGTCGATCCCACGAGGAGGTTGATTTTAATTATGTGCAGAATTAATTTTCTTTTAATGGGAACAATTAAATTATAATAATTTTATCTTAAATTATGAATTAAAATGGCGGGAATAATTAGAAATGAAACTGTTATAATAGAGCACTTGGGTATCCGGATCTGCATCAACATGCTCCATGGGCTAAATATTCCATAGTAATGCCAATTAAATTATGAGGGGGGATTCCACACCTCATGAACCACGCTCAAATAAATATGGTGCCAAGGGCTTATCGTGCTAAATAATAATAACCTTCTACTAGGGTGCCGGTTTAACTAGGGTAGTATCTAGACAAGACTATTATTATTTGTCGACGAAAAGTCAAAACAACCACAAATATTAGAGGCGAAGAGAAAGTAAATTTACCAAATTAAACCCATGGGATATGTTGAGACTTCACCTTCAACTCAAGCTCAAAAAGAAATTAGCTACTCATATTTTAACTAAGGATAGAAAAAGAAATTTTATTAAAATACAAAGAAACTACAAGAAGGAGAAGGAATTTTAGAAATCTAAGCTTAAAAATGAATTCAGGGGTATCAAATTAGGGGGGAGAGCCCCCTTTTTATAGATACATTGAGTGAATCGTGACCATCGGATTAAAAACAGTTTGGATGCTCAAGATTGCGCCACGTCATCAGTCAACAGTCAACAGTCAATATTTGCACAGTAACGCCATCTGAATAGTAAATAATCCCATGTATGTGCATGTACTGTACACACGATTTTTGTTCCACTGAGATGATGCCACGTCATCGATCTACAATACATAAGAAATTTAGTCCAATAAGATCGTGACACATCATCGATCAATACTACGTCATCAGTCAACGCCACATAAGCAGTCAATACCACATAATTCGTCCAATCAGATACTGCCACATCATAGGTAGTTGCCACATCATCGACCTGTATACATGAACAGTGTCGTGAACAGTACCGTACGTATGAACAGTACCGTATATGTGAACAGTGATGTTTTCCTTTAATACTCCTCTTAAGGTTTTCGACCATCCTAAGTCCAAATATGACGTCCGTTTTGCTGTCTGATCACTCGTTCATTATGAAATGATCGTAATGCCCATAAAATACATAAAATATATAATTATAATAAAACACATATAATTAAATAATAAAATACTTAAATAAATAAAAGTAGCAATGTTAGTGAGACTTAAAGTGTAAATGATTTTCTCCTTTATAAATATACATTTTCTAACACTCAACACTCACTAGTGAGATTAGGCCAAGTTACTGAACATTGCCCAATTCTCGTACAATCTTCAATGGAACGAGCCCACAGGCAAGAGTCTGTTTGAGATCGTCATAAGATTTCAGCCTATGACGTTGAATGCCCTAGCCTTTACTTATAGAAGAAAAAGTCCAAGGGCTCATAAGCTTGCCTGGGAGTGGTACGAAGGAGCAGATATCACAGGGCATACCTCGATAAAGTCGCAGGAAGAATGAAGAAATTAGTTGATTCCAAGAGATGCCACGTCAAATACAAGGAAAGTGTTCAAGTAATGGTAAAACTCCTACCCCAACAATTCAATACTTTACAGAGATGCATAAGAGGTTAGTAAGACGATATAAGCGACCTTTTGAGATAGTGCAATATGTTGGTAATGTCTCATACGAACTCCAACTTCCCCCAAAACTCAAGATCCATCCAGTCTTCCACGTGAGCTTGCTCAAGCCTTACCACAAAGACACTGAATACCCAAGCTGAAGCGGGTCAAAACGTACCTGAACTGCCATTGTCACTACATACGACAAGGACATAGAGTACATTCTTGCTAATAAAGTCATTTGAAGATGGGGTATACCAACCTACAACAAGTACTTGGTGAAATGGAGGAACTTCTTCTAGAGCGAAGCAATATGGGAATGCGAAGACGACCTATAGTAATTCGTGAAGCATGTCCAAAACTACAAGTACGAGAACGTGACGAGGATGCTGCGAGCATAGGTAAAGGAGGATGTCACTGGCTACTCCATTATACCCGAACCGGAGGCTAATTCCACACACAAAGTTTTGCTTAGTAAAGTCCATCTAAACGTAGTGTGCACTTATAAGCGGGATACGTTTAGTAATAGAGGTAGAGTGCGCTTAGAATAAGAGTGTACTTAGCACTCAAGGCAAGATGCACTTAGCAATAGTTGCACTTAGAAATGAGTCACCTAATACAAGTGACCAACCGTGGTGCACTTAGTGCTTAGCCAAGCCTAGCCCGAACTCTAGATTTTTTCTTAATTGTAAATAAGCTAGAAAGTTCCAGCAACTTGTACTTAAGCCCTAAGAGATATTTATAGTTGCATGGTAGGTTCTAGAATTAGTCATCCAAGTCTATAAATACCCCATCACATTTGCCAGCTGAAATACAAATAACCAACCCAAGAGGGGGGGTGAATTGGGTTATTAAAAATTATTTTACAAATGATTCAATCTAATGCCTTAATGTAAACAAAAATTAAGTTTTACAGCAATATAATAAATTAGATAATGCTTGAAAAATAAATGAGTAAGGGAAGAGAATGCAAACACAGCAAGTTTTACGTGGTTCGGCAATCCCCGCCTACGTCCACGCCTCCAAGCCAACCGAGCTTGAGGATTTCACTATCCAAACCTCCCAAGGCTTCAAACGTTTACAATTGACTTCCAAGGTGTCAATGGACCTTTACAATCAAGAGATTATCACCCTAATCTCTTTACCCCAAGTGTTTCCCTCACTTGAACACTCTCAATACAATGCAAAAATAAAAATACAAAAAACACTCTCTATAAGAGTAGATTCACAAATAATAAGCACAAAAATGATTTAATCTCTTGTGATTTGCAATATGGAAGCTCAATATATGTTTTACAAACTTGTTTTTGCTTTGCAGGAGTTGTTAAAATGAAGTTGGAAATGAGTTTTTATGTTTAAAGCTCAAACTAAATTAGTTATTGTCAAATTCCAAGACTTTCAATGCGCTTTGTAAACTTAATTTAACCAAATTTCCCGCTCGTAATAAAAAATGAAGTTACTGCTAATTTTGAATTTTCTTCTGAAGAATACTGTTCACGAAATTATGGTTTTACCTCAAAACTTATTCAAATTATCTTTACGACNCANAACGTTATAAAACTTTTCAAACAGACCCAATCTCAGAAATTTTAATTATTATTTAATTCTTAAAAACATTCTGAAATTATAGTGTGGCCCAAACTAAAGAAAATATTTTCAAATAAGTCCTTTTTGAGTTTTAGCTAAATCACCATAGTCTTCAAAGTTTTTCCAAACTTTTCACTTAAGCCCCCAATCTATCATAAGTTACAATATAGCCCAAATGTTTTAGAGCTTAGCAAATAAGTCCAACTCCGAAAATTAAAGCTATTTCATTTTTATCCAAATGACTTAAAATCACAAAATGTTTTATCTCATAAATATAAAATTAATTTAGTTAAAAAACAATTATTTTATTAACATAAAACTTGAGATTCACAAATGCTAATCCAAACATAAATTAAATCATACCGGCTTTACAAGAAATTGTCGCAACAAATTAACCGTTGAGCCGCCGTTACCCGTTGAGTGTCTTGAACTTGATTTCACTTGATTTCACTTGATTTATTATCCTTCAAAACTAATGAACTTGTTAAATACAAAATGAAACACTTTAATGCATATGTTTGTTATCATCAAAATCATAATATTTATAACCTATTAGGCTAACACCAGCTTTGCTCACCACACCAGCACAATCTAGCACACACGACACACACACACAAAAGCTCTCGAAACCTTATAAAAATTGCTCTCTTGTACATTATTTTCTTAGTATGCAATATAAATTATTTTTTACCAACATTGCTCTCACTTCTCTAGCATTTCCAACAAGCATTCTAGTTTGCTTTAGCTTCAGAAGTATTATAGGCTTATTTAAGGGCTTAAATGCTAGAAGTTGCCAAGTGTTACACAGGATTGTTGTACAAAAACTCTCATCGGGTGACTATGAACTTCTTTAACACAAACATATGGCCTTATTTTTCCCTTAGGTCTCTAATATTTCTCAATTTTTACCACTTATTTTGCTTTTTTTTTCCCCCTTGATGTTTGGTTAGGGATGAGAAACTTCACTTGCTAACTATTAATCATTGTTACTATTCTTACTTAAACTCAAGTGACTATCGGCACAAATGCATGGATAGTTTTCTAATTTATTTTCTATCTAGCTTTTATATTATATGCATTGACGTTATAATTTTAATGTTTGAAACATTTTAACATACAAAACTCTTTCTACTTTTAGCAAATATATTTTACATTAATAGCAATGTTGTTTCATTTTTCCTTCTTTCTTTCTTTTTTTTTATCGGATAGAGATGTTGTAAGTAGTAAAAACACCTAATGGCTATGTTGTTTATGTTGTAGTTTTAGGTGTTGTTCGGTATTGAGAATGGATACTATATATATAATTTTTGAAGTTAAAGCAACGAACTCTTTGATAACACTTGCTATTATGGTTTAGACTTTGAACTATGAGTACAGGTTTCATTTGTGTTTCGTGTTCAATTTGTTCAATTACCTAGTTATTCTCTAATTCTTTTAACTTTATAACAATATTTTAAAAAAAAACACTAAAAATAAGTCTTTACTCTTTAGGATAAACACAAGCGACACGATTAAGGGTGGGTTGGGATTAATAATGGGTTAAGTAGGTTAAATACATTTCTACTCACAATGCCGACTGGGTGGGTTCGATGCCAAGCTGACTTGTATCCTTACCTAATTTCAAAGTGTATATGCACTGATGCCCAATTTACTTGTCTACTGAGCACGTTTATGATAAATTTATGCATCAATTGACCGATTGATCATGATTGTTCATCAAAATTTACCACGATAATTGATTCAATACAATCTGTCAACATTTTATCTCACAATATAATATTTCTCTTCGACTTGATTTTACCAATTCATTTTTGAAAATAATATAAACCCATTTCCATTTTGTAAAAACATTATTTTAAAAAAATAATTTAAAATAATGAACCAAATTAAGAACTCCCAATATACTTTACAGTACTCTTTGGTGATTTATTTAACACATGAATATAAATCATATAATTAAGCTTAATTTGAACACCGAAACTCTAGGAACAGCCCAAAAATTCTAGCAATTGAACCAATTAACATATAGCAGCAATTCAATAGTTTGCGGAAAATTATAAGCCAATTTAATATTCATAGATGGGATTGACATCATCGTCATACATTAATTGTTACGGTTCCAAAACAACATAATGCAGAAACACATGATCTTGTTTATTCTAAATTAACAACGAGCTTAAAGATCCTTTATTATTTAAACAATATATAAAGAGAGAGAGAGAGAGATGAATCCTTCTTAAGTATGAACATCTCTATTTTGTTTTCCTTAAGAACACACAATTAAGTCATATGCCTTTAAATAAATCAAACACTAACTGTATTAAATTATATAATTTAATAGTATGTCTATATTTAAAAAAAAAAAGAGGACATCCACACTTGAAATTTCGATAGAGAAAAAGAGAGAGCTTCTAATGAGAGATTTATAACTATGTTCAAATTAAAGATAAATTAAGAGATAAAATAATATTAATATTAATATATTACATGATAAAATATATTGTATTAGAGTCTCTATTTTTTGTCTTTCAAACCATCCCTAACTATAATATGATCAAGGACAACTTATTGAAAAATTATTGCATGTGAATACATATATATCTCTAGGATTGGCATGAAGAATTGAAGATTGTATTGTTAGTTTTACTGTTGATTCTCCTCCTCCTCCTCCTCCTCCTCCTCCTCCTCCGCCGTAGTGCTCTGGTCGTCAGCATCCTCCGCATGTGTAGTGTTAGCAGTACAGTTATTGGAGATCCAACAAGATGTAGAATTGATTGCTGAGTGAACGGCAGGGCTTTTGATGGCATAATCAGCCACTATTCCTCCAACAAGTAGGGGCAGAAGCTTGCTGACACCCTGCATGCTCTTGCTCTTCTTGGGAGTCGTGTCAATCTCTTTTTCATTCATTTCGTGTTCTGGCCCATTTGAATTTGATGTTGATGCAATGCGAATTGAAAGAAGCGGAGTTGTGATGAGAATTAAAAAATAAACTTTGACAAGTACTCTCTCCATTTGGGCACCAAACTCAACCTTAATTTGATATTCTCTCTATTTATAATTCTCTTATATAGTGCCGAATTTTCTGATTTAAGGAAGTTTGTCTAGAGTTATAATTGCATTGGACAAGTCATTTATAATGAAACTTAGGTATTTACTACAAAAGTTTAAGCATATGTTTGTGGAATTGGAATATATTTATATTTTTTTCCCCAACCAAAAAAAAAAAAAACAACTAAAACAATGAAATCAAAGGAAAGTAATTATAACTCCCTTGTTGTTTATCGAAATTAATCCCTCTCTCTTATATTTGAAAACTTATCGATCAAACCCTTTCTATTTTAGAATAACAACTATAATTAATTTATCCAAAATTGTTCGCAAAATAGAATTTGAAGGATAGAATTATCTTTGTGATATTTTTACTCAACTAATAAGAGCAATGATTGAGTATCAAATTGTACACTAAAATTTCATCCTAAAAAATGTATTATGTAACTTACCAAAAAAAAAAAAAGGTATTATGTAGGTTTCAAGTTTGTCATTTAGTATTTGAGGTTCAAAATTTAAGGTTTGAGGTTTAGAATTTGTGGTTTGTGACATAACTTTCAGGGATTTTCATAAGTTTTGATGCACTATCACTTAGTAATCAGATAGTAAAATATTAATATCGAAGGGTAAACTCATAAAACATATTTGAAACTGAAAAAAAAAATTAAACACAAATAGCATTGACGGCCAAGTATGGCAATCTAGATTAGGATTCGTTTATTAAATCCAATTCAATGCTAATTAAGCAGGTTAAGTGTTGGTAAATTGATTAAATGAGTAAATTTGATTCGATTCGCTAATTAAATAAATTAAATTCAAGTATGAGGATAATGATTTGCTTATTCATTTATGACTCGTTTAATAAAAATGTTTTAAGAGAATCCAATACGATCCATTCTTTTATTATTTATTTAATTAAAGTATTTATTTATCCTTAAATATATATGACAAAAATTTTAAAACTTTATTTTGCTTAATCTTATTTATTAATTATATTTTTATAAACAAACTAATATTCAATTTGATCCGTTCTAAATTCATTATAGAATAAATTAATCTAAATTCAATTCGGTTCATTTATTAATTTTACTAAATTTATTAAATAAATAGAACCAAAAATTTATTTAATAAATAAATTAAATCTAAATCCTTCAATTTTAATTCCTTTAATAACCGAATAAAAATTGGTAATAATCAAATTTTTGATCTAATTCGTCTACACTTAGATTCGATTTGTTTAGTGGTTCGGCCACCCTGATAACTCCACAGCTACATCCCATCGTGTAATAATAGTTTCATCAAACCAGTCTTGAGCATTTTATTTTCACTTTTATTCACTAAACTCCGCAGCCATTTGCAAACACTTGGAGTTCTGAAGGAGAAGTTACTGCAATCACAAACAATCATCACCATTTTCAACTGAGAAAGGCTTAGGTAGTGGCAGAAGGGTGCCATCGAGCGAGTTTCACCGGCGCCCGGTGTCAGAGGCAGCTGGGATTGAGATGAGAAGAAAGTTAGTCTTCAAAAAAAGAAGAATCATTGCATTTTAGAATCTGCGTTTTTAATTGTTTAGATTTTTAAGAATGAAAACTCTAATCCTAATGTATTGAAGAATCAGCTGGAACTATTATCATATTTTATGAAAATGTAAATGAGTTTGCTGATGATATGTTAAAGAATCTGTCGCATATTAAATTAAGTGTTTTTTGGTTGATTTTTATGTGAAAAAAGAAAATGGGTTTACTGATTTTGTTGTGTTAAAGCTGATTTGAAAGTTGTTTTGATTACTTGTGCTCTTATGCCATGTGAACAAGCTGCTGTATTACCAGTGCATGTAATAAGAAAATGCTGGTTTAGGCTAAAATTTGGGACTTTATCACTGTCAAAGCGTGCCACTATTGATATATGCTGTTTGCTTAGATCTAATTTCCATGTGGTTAAGCTAAAGAAACAATTGCATGTTAAAACCTGGTGGTTTATGTGTGACTTTATTGTTTAAAAAAACATGGCTTTTAGGTTTTTTCCACTATTCTTGAACCTGCATTTTTTATGGGCAAAACAATATTTAGGTGATATTGATGTTAAAAATAGCTGCAGGTCATTTTGATGTTACAATATATATATGTGTGTGTATATATATATATAGTATGTATGTATTTGTTAATAAATCAACTTTTGGTTCATAGAACTTCATTGAATTTTTATAAGCATCAAATGATCCAGAAGTGCAACTGATCTTAAAAAAACAGGACTTGGTAATTAGAATTTCCTTTGTAGTGATGTTACTCACTACTAAAAATACTTGTCAGAAACATCCCCCAGGAAAACCTCTAATGGCAATGAAATTGTTTGCAGTATGCCATCTGAACAACTGCAGTTTGGTTGCAGTAGAAATTGCAGTTGCTGAAAAAGAACTAGGATTGTCTCATTTTGTTGACAATAAAAGTAAAGCTACTGCTGTTCACTGAGACTAAAAATTGAAGAACTGAAGAGCCGCACATTACTTTTAATTCAAGATCAAACAAAAGCAGAGATATCCCGTAAGCTTGGATACTTCAATTTGTATCTTCTGCCATAAATTTTTGTCCATCTCCTTTGCATTTTCGTCAAGATTTCAAACTTCTGTGAGTATTGCATGGTGTCCTCCTTAAGTGTTCTTTATGACACCACGAGACTCGTGGCTTCTTCCAGTAGATCAGCTTTTGATTTCTCATTTCCACAGAGATCCTTTCTCAGGTCTTGTAACTTATCCTCAACAACATTAATTTTCCCTGTAATCTTGGGGAAGAGCTAATGTTTGGCTGCCAAGCCTTCCCTCAAGGACTGAGCATGCTCTCTTTCTTCATCTGCCTCCTGAGATACCTTTGGCATTGAGAATGTAGACATTTATTGTTCAGGAAATTCAATTGTAAATTACGTAACATGTAAAGCATGTTGGGAAGTGTCATGTTTCATCAGCAAGTTCAGGGAGACCAATCCCTCTAATCAAGTTGCAAGAGTTGCTCAAAAGTCATGGAATAGCAATGATTGAAGCAATTCTTTGCTGCCTTAATTTGTTTTGGAGTGACTGACAATTATTGTGTAAAACCTAGGAGTTCGCAAAGGAACTCGTCAAGGAGAGGCTGAAGGTTGACAAAGAATACTTGTTCCTCACCTAAGAGGTTGATGTCTGCTCTCTCATCATTCAGTTTAATTAGATCAGTAACTACTATCTTCCTCTTAGGCTTTGAGACAGTAGTTGTAGCTTGTAATGGCAGTGCTGATGCTTTAGGGACCTCAGGCCGATTGTGGCTGAGGGTTGTGACAGCGCAGCTGCTGTTAAGGTAAAGAAGTTAAGGCATTTAAGCGTGTATATTACTCGTACTCAGTTATGTAACCAAAAATGACCAGAGAAGTTTAAAAAACAAAGCAACTCAAAGAAACTACCATGCAAATTGGTTAACATATCCCAACCCTGTTTAAGGTTGGGGGAATATCAGATGAGACTTGTGTTAAGGAAATTAGAGAGATGGCAGAAGCAAACTTGTCTATTAATAAAGCGAGTATCAGAGTTGATGGTCAGAGCTTTGTTTGAAATGAATCTATTATTCTTAATTTTGTTCCCCTTAATTGTTCAAGTGCTTAATTGTGATTTGGGATTTTTCGTGCAGAGGGAGGTTTTGAGAAGGAAAATGGAAGGACTGTCAAACGGGTTGTTGTTCGAGACAATGAACGGGGAATATGGATCAACATTACTCTCTATGGCCAACAGTTCCACTGTGGGCGCTTTCCTTACTCCCAAGAGAACTAAAGTTCCTAATGTATCTTCATCACCAAAACGGCGTCCTTGTAAGGTAAATGTCCTTTGTTGTTTCTGTTGATTTTGTTTATGCATCATTAATTCAATGTAGTAATTGCTGATACTTGGAATTAGCACAGTTTAATAAGTTGAATCAAGATCTAAGTGTTAAGTATGTTATCTAGTAGTTCTCAGTTGCACTGCTGCTCCAAATTTTCAAAACATAGAAGTGTGATGTGTTTATCAGTTTGCAAGGTGTTTCTTTTTATTTGTTTGTTTTGTCTTTTGAAACTTCTCTGGTCATTTATGATTACAGAACTGAATACGATTAATATAAACACTTGAATGCCTCAATTTGTCTAAGCTTCCCGATCAAAATCCACAACCACTACCCTGAAGCATCGGCACAAGCTGCAACTACTGGTCTTCAACCATAAGAAGAAGGCAATAATTACTGATGTATTTAAAGTGAAAGATGAGCGAGTGGAGATCAACCTCTTAGGTGAAGAACAAGTATTCTTTGTAACCTTCAGCCGCTCCTTGAAGAGTTCCTTGGCGACCTCACAGGTTCTTCACAACAATGGTTAGTCACTCAAAAACAAATTAATGAGGGAAAGAGTTGCTCTATTTACATAATCGGGGGGATTATTTTTATCCCTAAACTCGCTGCTAAGACACGAACATGCTCGACATGTTATGGAATTTACAATCAAACTTTCTGAGCAATACATGTCAGGTGCGTGTCAGGAGGCGGATTGAAGAAAGAGAGTATGCTCAGTCCTTGAGGGAAGAGATGGCAGACAAACATAATTTCTTCCTTTAGATTACGGCAAAATTCAAGGTTTTTGAGGAAGAAGCCTTGAGACTCATGGCGTCATCAAAAACATCTCGAGAGGGACCTTGTACTGCAAAAGTCTGAGATTTTTGAAAAATGCAAAGGAGATGGACATTGGTACCTCCTAGAAGAAGTAACGAAATTGAAGCACCCAAATTTTCGTGAAATCTCTACTTAAATGTTTTAATCTTGAATTACGAGTAATGTATGGCTCTTCGTTTGCTAACTTTTAGTCGCAGCGAACAGTAGTCCTCGTACTTTTATCTCTTGCTACGGCCATGTGAAATTTATTTCTCCATTTGCTTTGATAGAACCTAGTCATTACACCTGAATTATCAGTGTCAACAGATGGCAAAATTCTTAATGAAGTGCTGATGCATGATTAATTTTAAATTTTGATAGCTCCAAATTTTCCCATTTGGTTAGTTAACACATCTCATGAGTTTCACAAATCAAAATTCCATTACGTTATTACACACGCACACACACTCATATAAAATACATAGCGCGATGAAGTAAGGCAATGCATCATTCTTACGCTTGATATTTAAAATAGACAATGCAGCTGAAGAGAGAAAAAATTATAATAATAAAACTATGGACCCACGATTGGAAAGAGAAGACACACAAATTTGAACGTATAAAGTGACAGATATGTGCAACAGAGAAAGAGAGATGTTAAGCTTGATCAATCTCAACCCAATAATTAAAATAAAAATTCTACTGCTATATTCCTGTTACAAATGCAGGTTGTGACTTTATTATTCATTCAATGCCTGCCTCCAATAAAATAAAATAAAGTCAGCATTCCTTTCCTTACTAAACGTGCATCAATCGATTAAGCCTTTGTTTATTCTAAGCACTATTTCATTGGACACAATGACTCATGCTTTTGGTAGATATCACGTCTCCATTCCCAGGTCCAACACGCAACTTCTTACATTCCTGCAAGGCAACATATACAGCTGCAGGATCTCTGGCTTGTTGAACTGGATCAAGATATCAGAAACATATATGGGCACAAATTTTCAGTGACAATCCACAAGGTCAAAGGAAGCGATTGATGGCAAAGAAATAATCAGATATGATTCATATGGACACAACCCAGAGGCATGCATAAATTCAATACATATCAGTTTGCAGTATATTGGCCATTTGTCTGATAATAGATCAATACTTTGGATCCACTGCTGAGTTTATCTATCCTCAACTCTTTATAATCTTCTGCCGTCACATGAACAAGTATAGCAATATGTAATTGAGATTTAATCAATTGTATATTTTTATTTAATAACTACCAATTATATTTTTCTAAAATATTAGTTTAAAAATAAATAAATCAGCTCAGCAGTAAACACCTATATCCCAAAAAAGAATAGAGCAGTTGTGTCACTGCTGATTACAAATTTATGAATCTTCCTGTGTACACGCAACAATAAGAATACTGTTTCCAAAACAAGTTGAAGAACAGGGTAGAGCAAGGCATGATAAGAACAGGCTGATGGCAACACATTAAAGGACAACTAGATATCTGAAATTCGGAATTTACGTCCCTGGAAGTCAAGAAAATGACAGTGAAATTTTTAACAAGGGCATGAAATGCAATCAAGATGACAATAAACACATTAACAGGCAACACCATTTGTCAATGACAGTGAAATCACACCCATCAACCCAACTGGCAAACACTGACAAAATTATACATTACTCGCAGGTCCTTGTTTTTAAGGACGTAGTCAGAAATTTAGTTCATAAGAGACAACCTCATAATGAATTTAATATGAGTCATCACAATTTCAACTCACATGAAATTACAATTAGGTAAAACCTTCAATAAAATGGCATCTACCCATCACGACTAACGAAAGACAAGGTATTTACTTCATAGTCCTATGCTTCAGGTTATAAGTTCTCAACAATCTTTTTTTTTTTTCTCCCTTTTTTTAAATCATGAGAATAGTTAGTGATTCAATCATCCGAGACCTGACTCAAGCTACGATCATAGATTCATGAATCAACTCATTTCTCCGGATTTATAACCCCATTCGTTAGTTTAATTTAGTAATATAGTACGTATAAAATAATTTTGAACAACCAAGAATTTATTTTGGAATTTTTTTAAACTTAATATACTCTGGGTGAGATAATTGCACCTAAAATATACTCTCGACTCTCTCCCTCATTTTAGTACACAGTTTTATTACAAAAATACTCATAATTTAAATCATTATCATAGACAATTTAATATAAGTAAATACGGGTATAAAATTCCTTGCCAAATTGATAAACTAATATATTTTAGCAAACATGTGACTATTTTTAACCACTTGATTTATCGACTTCTGCGGTTATACCCCTTTTTTAATTACTATAGAGATACGCCCTTATGATAATAACAAAAAAAATTGAAAAAATAAAATGGATACATAGGAGTACAATTTCTACCACAATAAAAAACATATTTTCAAATAAACGGGATCAAAAGTTCACAAATGTGATGTACAAAGGTACAAGAGTTCAAGCCTTATTGAAAAGCATTGTCTCAAAATCGACCAAAAAACTTTTTAAAAAAATAAAAAACAACAATATCATCATCGTCTGCCCCCAATGAATCCATAAATGCCAAATTATTTTCTCCACTACCATGACGCAAACTTACTCTCCCGCAACACCTTGACAATGGAGAAAAAGGAATTGTTGAATCTATGATGCCGACATGATGCAGTCAATTGCCTGCTTGCATATGCCTGTCATCGTGGCCTCAGGGCCATAGACCTGCAACTCAGGTAAAAGTTTCACAGAATTTTAGTAACATTTTCAATCTAATAGCACAGTTTACTGATACGTATTGATCTCGTACCTCAAGTGGTATTCCTAGCTCCTCTCCCAGAGCACGCATCTTTGCAAGACCAATCTGATAGTTCGGACCACCTCTTCGAACAAATATGTGCATTCTTGCTGCTTTTAGTTTGGATTCCTATGAGCAGAAGAAAATCAGAATAATATAAGAACAAGGAATTAGCCAAAACAATGAGAAACTACACATGAAGTTGATTCAGTTTGAACTAGAATATTTACATACCTTCTCCCTCAAAGCTCGAATAATCCCATTGAATGTTGTAGCAACATCAGTAAAATTTGCAATACCCCCTCCAATGAGAAGGGCTCTCTTACGACCATCAGGATCTGCAGTGGCACACTACAAAGCCGAAGGTTACATTATTCCTCACCACAAATGTTAAAATTGCCCGGAAACATAGAGAACTGAGTTACAAAAAACAAAACAAAGTTATTAAAATCTCTTACATCAATAACAACTCTTGCATACTGCAACACCTCCTCCTCGTTCGGAGCTCCGCTGTACTCTGCATAGTTACCAAGCTCTAAAGCATAACCCAAGTCTCCAACCTAAAGAAGTTCAAATAGAATTAAGTTCCTGTAAACAAGAGTAGATATTGAAACTTGCAACAATATTGTTTATAAAAAGCATTGCAATATACATAGTTCAACAAATGTGCCAATCGAAAAGTGAATAGAAGGACATGCTGGCAGACTTACAGTATCAGCATATATTACACTAGCACCACCTCCAGCTACCATTGTCCAAATACGCCCTTTAGGGTTCAATACAGTGAATTTCAAAGATGCACTTGTCTGCAGTGTAAGAGCAAGAACATGATAAAGACAATATCCTCTGCTTTCTGGAATAAATTTCCTAATGAACAGAAGGTAGAACAAGGGTAAGTGTACCTTTTCATCCAATGAGTGAATGAAGCTTTCAGTAGAGCTCAAGACTCTTCCAAAAGGCAAAGGAAACTCGACATTCGCCCACCTGCTCGTACAAAAGTATTTAGTTAATACAAGATACCTAATAGAATATCTTCGGATTACCTGGCGATACACATCAAGCATATATGCACATACTTCTTAAAGTTCTTAAAGGCAGCAGTGTCATCCAGCTCTCCCCTCATATCCAGTGGGTATGGCTCCCCATTAACCAGTGTAAAGGGATTCATCTCTATGAAACTGAAGTCGAGATCTATGAAAAATATAAAGTTAAAAGTTAACAGTGTTACCATGAAGAATATTATTTAACAATCAAGTATAAAAAAGGAATTTTAAAAAGTTAAATAAAAAATAAGAATTCCTTTCCCCCACCCCCTTGTCTCTTTCTCCTTCAATTAATTTTTTACTCGTTAAGGATCCTATAGATGATTAAAATAGTTTTCCGTATTTATGATCCAAAAAATAATTTGGGATATCCCATTCATCTTCCAGCAACTTTGAAACCTTGTTCCTGATGGTTCCTAATCATCAGAACAATGAAGGTTCAAATAATCTGCATACAAAAATAACTAGCTGAAATTCCAGTATGAGGCTTCTAAATCCTTTCTATACTTGTGATGATGCCTGTTCCAAAAGCAGAGGTAGAAAATTTTAAAACTTAGAGACGGTGTACCTTGAAATACGGCAAAGACACCCATGATGAAGTCACCAATTTTTCCACGAAACTAAAACAATACAATATTCAAGTTAGCATATGCTAGGTGCAAAGAAATTTATACAACAAAAAAGAGAATGAAATCAGTAATTGATACAGGAATCTAAAAGAAGGAAAGTAGCATCATTTAAGGTGAACATACGAACAGAATTTGTTGGACTAAATCATGTCAAACAATGTTACATCAATTGAGGACAAAGTTTTTCCTAGTATTCAAACAAATATATAATAAAAACTATAAACTACTGAGCAAGCGTAGACGAACTCACCTCCAAAGGAAGTGTTGCTATCAATGGAGCACATGCCTCGAGCATCATATGTTTCTCTGTTGGAAGGAATATTGTTTTCACCTGTAAAATTTTTAAAATAATAAAATGAGTCTAAATTCATATAGTCCTTGTGTGCTATAGACTCCACCAATTCTAAACAAAACTGTAATCGAACAGAAAACTCAATTCCAAAATAAATAAGAATTGGAAGAATTGTACTTTATGGCTATACCTTGTCCCAGTTCTCTTCAATTTCAATACCCCCACACTCTGAGAAGCTAATGGTGCATCCAAGCCTATCAGATACTATTGACAGATAGTACTCTTGGTTGTGAGGGACAAATGGTTCAACGATAAAGGTAGTTATTGGTCCCTTGCAACCGCCCATCTCAACCTAATAAAGATCCCATCCACACATCATTATAAAGAAATCAAAATTAACAAAGTTTGAAATCTCTGCTTTATTTGATTCATTCATCACCTCTGTACCAAGGCGTCCTTTGACAAATTCAGCCACTTGAGCTAGATCTAAATTCAATGCTACCAAACCACTCTTCCCACGTTTCCCAAACAACATATCGGGTTTCACAACCAATCTTGAGGATGAAAGCCATGGTTCTTTGTTTGTCAACTCAGTGAAGTCTGTAGATTCTGTCACCTAAACAAAAGAACAAGAATAATTATTTCTCTAAATTTCTAAAATGTTACAAGTATTTTTCTTCCTTTTATCTTCCTTTAAAAAAAAATGTTATGGCAGAGTGAACTTAGATAACATTCTCAGTTATCAATTTACAGAAAAAGATGCCATAACTTTGACCAATGATCATATCCATAGAATGATATGCAGCACCAAACCAAAAAGGCAGAATTCAAAAGTGAAAACACAAATCCAACGTCACAACATAACTCAATTTAAATTCTTATTTCTTACGGTGCAAAGTGAGGGGAAAAAAAAAAGGAAAAAGAAAATATTTAACCCCCGGTCCAGTAGGGTGGTTATAACTAAACTTCCTCACAAAACCATTGAATAAGTTTTTTCCCAATGCTTCCTTTTAAGTAAGAAAAGCATGATGAGTATCCCACAAAAATGGGAAAAGAATAAATCAAAGCCCTTAGCAGGCCATGACTTCCCTAATTGAAGTTAACCTTATAATAATCCAACTGAATTTCACCAAATTTCAACTAAATATTCAAATCAGATTGCAAAATTCCCATCCAAAACATATGAAGTGCATCAAAGAATATGGAAATCTTTTGGATCTATGAAACAGAATCGCCACATGATAGATATTCTAATGATAAGAAACCACTATGCTGCTCAAACATCAACTAAATCCAGTCACAAGTTCTGGTTTCAATCCCAGTTCAGCCAACTATACCTAAAGCTTAGAACTTGACAGAAAGACATACTGATCTCATCTCATCACTTTATTTAAGGACAAAAACCAGCACTATGTGCTCATACAAATAAATATTCAAACTTTAACATGTTCAAAGAAATTCAAAAATAAAATCACGATCAAATGAACAATCTTCTTGTCAAGTGATTATCAAAATCAAGAACGTCCCACCAAACCTAGATGAAGTCTTGGCCTTTCGCACAGGATGCTCACACTGGCACAATCAAACAAAAAATAAACACAACCACAGATGAACATTCACCCTTTCATAACAGATAGACAGATTACGCTACTCAAATATCAACTGAATCAAGTTCCAAGTGCTGGATCCAATCCCAATTGAGCCAATTAGTACAGTTCATATATTTCATTCAATCCTGTTATAAAAGCACAAAGCCATAGAGATCTCAACTCATTGTTACTAGTTAAGCTCAAAAACCAGTCATTCAGATAAATAAAACGTGCTTTCCAATCTTCAGAGCATTACATCACTACAACAATGATGAAATTATAACTAAATGATCAAAATAAAAAATTTCAAACAAACCCCAGATGAATGTCATTTCCCACAAGATGCACACACTTGCACAAGAAAACATAAACATGGTCACACAAACAAAAAATTTATATTTTTAGGATAATTTAATAAACAAGAAGTTTCCAAACTGTAGCTATCCTAATAATCGGCAACTATTATGCTACACAAATATCAACCAAATCCATTTCCAAACCCCAGATCCAATCCCAATTTAGTTAGCTTTTCAAAAAGCTTAAATTTTTCATTCAAGTCCAATAACACAACCAAAAACGTACAGTGATCTCAATTCATTATCAATAATTCAATAAACTGTCCCCTATACACCCATATTACAAACTTCAGAGAAATTCAATACCAAAATCATGGTCAAATTCCAACCCAACTAAGTGACCATCAAAATCAATAATTCCCAGTCGAACCCAGATGAAGTTTTGACATATCTAGCAACATAAACACACTGACACGATCAAATAAACGATCACCTGAGCAGAGCAGATCTGAAGGTCGAGGCCAGCCAGACGCTTCAAGTGCTCTTTCAACAGTCTCTTGGAATCATACTCTCTGATCTTCTTCCTAGCCATATCAAATATAACTCAATATCTCTGCAGTAAGAACAAAACAATAAGGTATTTTTCAAATCAATATATCAAGCCAATGCTGTACGATACAGTCTCTTGATTGAATTATATATATATATACACGCACAGAGAAAGAGAGAGAACCAAGAAGTAGGTTTATTACATGAAAGATAAGACAAGATAAAGGATTGATTCTTACTTTTTCAGATATTAATATTATAATAAAAAATTAAGCTTACAGTCCAGACAGAACAACAGACAGGAAGTGAAGATGAGAGAAGTTTTGAGGAGTTGGATTTGCTTTTGGTAAGTTGCGGTTGGTTGGTAGGCGAATTCTGCAAGAGACGTTGAGAAATAAGAAATAAGAGTTAGGTGCCAAGTCAACAAACTCTTCTCCACCCTTCCCCATTTTTTTCCCCCTCTTTTTTTCATATTTGCCCCCACTACTCTAATTTTTTTCCCCTAATTTTCAGTTTTTAATTTATTTTCTCTACTTGTCTTTATTTTCGCCATTCTTATGAATATATTATTATTAATTTTTTTCACTCCAAATTCTATATTTTTTGTTGTTAGTATTTAGATTTTATTTTAATTTTAATTTATATGATTTATTTAATTTACGATAAATATAAATAAAAGTGTATATGAAACTAAAGGTAATACAGTAAAATTACGGTGTTAGTGAATTATTAGCTACTATAAAAATAATAAGAGTTAGTGATGTATATTAATTTTAATATAAAAAATTGACAATCTTCCAATGTAAATCTTATAAATTTATTGAATTTTCAATTTAGCAATCTAGCCATAAGTTAACTTATAAAAAAAATTATTTAATTATCATCAATTAATAATTTATAGAACTTTTGCTGTATTTGGACTCACATTTGAGTTAAAATTTAAGCACAATTTAACTTATATGCTGTCACAATAGTACATGAAATATAATGACAAAGGGTCACATAGTACATGAAAGGATTTCTACACAGACCCATCATAAATAGTTCAAGAATTTTTTCACCAGATGTAGATGGTATGTACATTTTAATATTTAATAAATAAAAGAGAATTCACAGGAAAAAAAAAGATTATTTTGAGAGAACTATTCTCTAAATCAAGATTGTAGTTTAGGAAATACTTATCTCTTTTTTAATACGTTTATTACAACACACATAAATAGACAGATAATTACTTTTTACTTACAAATAAAGCAACTTTAAATTCACTAGGAATGATAATATCTTCAAGTCTTGATTATTTTAAATTATGTTTATCCAAGTGGTTGTGGTTAATGTGTTAACATGTACATGGTTCAATAAATTAATAGCTACTTAATTAGCTAATTATTTACATTAGTTTAGAATTGGGGTTCCTATTCTTTAGTTTCAAGTTTTATATGTAAGCTAGTATTTAAACTTGCATCAATGTCATTAATGGGAGGGTTGATATATGTTATTTGGTGACTGAGAAGTTGTATTAATAGGTATCTAGTTCCTTGAAACACCCAAAAATATTTATGGAGATTTAGATTTCCTCTAATTAACCCATTTATCACTTGCTCTTTTTATTTTGTTTGATTTTCCATGATAGACAACTTGTGTTTGTAACAACAGATAATTAATGGTTTAGGAATAGACCACAGAGAAGAAATTCTTGTGCAAACCATGATAATATCAATAACATATATATATAGGGTGCAGTTACCACATTGTCTTGTATAAGGGTGCAGTTAACATATTGTCTTATATTATGCTATAGTGTATTAATATTGTATTGTAATCATGTTGTATAACTTTTATGGTCCACTGTATTGTATTAATTTTTTATTTAAATAATAAAGTGACACAATAGTGGTAACATGTTCACTAATAAAATAAATAGTACGTGTGATAATATTTTATATTATCATTTATATTTGTAGTCATTTTAAATTAATATTATTTAAATTTATTCATATGTAAATATTTATTATCAGTTATATTCAATTATTATTTAAGTATTTATTATTAGTCATATAACTTATTAAATATTAATCAATTTTATATAATAATTATTACATAATTAAATAATGCACTATTAAAATATACTTTTAATATAATAGAAATTAAAATATGAATAATAAATTATAAATTCATTAACTTATATTAATATTATATTGTAAAGATAACAAAAAATAAAAAATTAATATTATATAATATCATATTAAATTAAAAAGTTACATTTATTTATTATTATTTATTTAAAAACAAGTAATAATGCAGCAGTTGTTAAATTAGCATAACCCCCTCTAATCGCTTAAAATTTCTTTCTAAGAATGATATTGGTATTAAGTTAATATGAGCAATATTTCAATATCCTATAATCTTATGTTCCGGACTCATCATTAAATAACTAACTTATAATTAGTGGTTATGTTAAATTTAATTACATATGCCATACACACATTAATTAATTATATTTTTTTCATAAGATATTAGTGCATTTTAGGATTTCTTCCAATGCTGACTTTGGAGGAGGAATTCTTTTCAAATTATGATGATGCGTTAGCGACGATAGAGTGTTGGATATTTTTTGTCAAATCGTAATGACTAATAAGAAACCGTAAAAGATGAATCCCTCATAGAACATCGTGACTGACTAGACTATTCACTAGAAGAAAAAAATAAAGATTTCATAGTCAAACTTTAAATAATGTAGTGAGACCATGAATAATTATTGGTAGAATATATTTATTTTATTAAAAATTTAATGATAAATAAATTAAATAAAATATGAAAAATTACTATTGAATAAAACAAAATTACCAAAGTGGACATTTATGAGAACATAATGAAATGGATATTTTACACTTATATGAAAAATTAGGGGTATTATTGGTATTAAGAGTTAGGAATCAACCCCCTCACAAAAAAAAAAAAAAAAAATAGGTGTCTAACCGAATCCGTTGAACATGTGCGTGGTGTGATGTAAGAGGAAATTAAATACGTCACAGTTGGCAGTTATCAATTGATTGATAAATACGTCACAGTTGGCCGTTAAAATGACTCATTTATCCCTTAAAATGGCCGCTCAACTTAAAATTCGCGAAGAAGAATGTATGGGCCATACCAATCATGGCACTGCACGGATTGGAAGAGTGTAAGGGAGTGTTATACTCTAGCCCTTAAAAGGCTCTATCCCTTAGAATCCTAACTCTTATCCGAATCAGGGTCGGGTTTAGATTTTATTTGAGCCCATCACAAGCTGTTTTTACCCCTTTTTTACTTTTAGATACTTTTTATAATAGAATTTCAATTCTTCATTTTTTAAACAGAATTATATTACTATTATTCCATTTTTTTTGGTTGAATTTGGTTATAAGAAATTTATAATATATTTTTATTTAGCTTTAACAACAATATGACATATAACAATATAACTAAATTAACAAGTAAATAAATCAAAAGAAAAAGAATATTTACACCCTCAAGATTTAAAAAAATAGTCACCGACACCTTCAAATTTTTAAAGAGAAACACCAAGACTTCTTTTTTACTATTATACCATTTACCTATACTATTTTAAAAAATTAACTCTAATATTTTACAAGAAATAGAAATATAATATTAAAATAAATATTGTAATAATATATACATTTTAAAATAATTTCAATATTTAAAAAATATTTTAGTATTTTATAATCTACAAGACATATTTTATTATATTAAATCAAATTTATGATAAATAGAATCATAATATTAAAATAAAGGTATTATATATTTAAATTATTTTGAATATTATGTAAAATAATAATTTTAACAATGTTAGTATGTGAGAATATTTTTAATGGTAAAATATATTTAATGTAAATATTTATTTAATATATCTACAATAAATAAAAATATATTATTAAAATAAATATAATAATTGCCATATTAAAATTTATTAGAACATTAAAATATTTTAGTATTGTTAGTCTACTGCATATATTACATTATTTTTATGGTACTTGTCTTTACAAAAAATTTTAAAGTTAACCTTTTAGAATAATAGAGATAAATGGTATAATAGTTAAAAAAGATCTTGGTATTTCTTTTTGAAAACTTAGGAGTGTTAGTATCTATTTTTTCAAAACTTTATTTGTAGATTTTTTTTTCCTAAATCAAATAAAAAATAGACACAAGTATTGGTAGATTGAGTTGTAACCATGCATTTGTGCACGCGCGTGCGTGTGTGTTTTTTTTTTTTTTTACTTTTAGGTGTTAGATTTTTTTTAATTTTAAGATATAATTTAAAAATAAAGAGTTAGGTTAAGACATTTTTGCAAGACCTTGGCCTTAACCCTAACCCTAACCCAAATATAATTGAGCCTAATTCTTTAAGGGCTAACTCTACCTTTGACCTTTTAAATTCGAGATAAATCTTTAAAAACTAGGTGTAAACATAGTGATATATCATTTGTCATCTAAAATGGTGATATACTCAATATAGTGATATATCATTTTGGCTAGAACACATAAATGTCATATCGTCAAGAGTACGCACTAGTACACACTATTTACTCACATTGGTTGTATGAATGAAAACGATGACATATCATCATCATATTTGTCTTGTGCATGGCATGGTTTGTTATCAAAACAATAAATAACAATGTCATCCAGTATCTATGTATTGATCAAAATATTGAAAATATTTTTTTTATTATTATTATTATTGTCATTATTAACGGTAGTATTTTTAATAATGATGATGATGATATCATCATCATCATTACTACTATTACTACTATTATTATAATAAATAATAATATATTAAGGACAAATAATTAAGTATGGTTGTGGTTGGAACATAATATTAAACTGTATTATATTATTGTTCATGTTAAGTCATTACTTACCTATGTTTGAAAGTTTTGAAGTTGGATTGTGGTGAATTACTATTTTTTTTCACTATTGTTGTTACTATTATAATGCACCACCATGCATCAAAATTGTGGATTAAATAAAATATTAAAATAAACTGTATTATAATATTATTTTATTTAATAATACCTTGTTATATTACTATTTTATTTAATAATACTAAATTACACCATATTATTATTCCATGTAATTGTTAAAAACAAACAATCTCGGGCTCTTATTATTATCAATTGGAATTCAACTTTATAGATGATGCTTCATTTACTAAGAAATGATAAAGATGTCATGGCATCCATGCGTTGTAAGCCTATTGCCATGTTATTTTGCACGATGCATCATCTAGAGTACATGCCAATGCATACTATTTATGCACGTCGTTTGTGTAAACGCAACAGAACATATCATGTGTTTTTTTTATTTTTTTCTTGTGGACAACATGTCATTTGTTAAGAAAACAATAAATAATGACATCATCCAATACTTATGTGCCGATTAAAATATATTAAAAATATTTTTTATTATGTTATTTTCATTTCAACAAATATTATTTTTAATAATATTATTATTAATATTCTTATTATTTTATTTTTTATTTTTGAGATGGACTATTAGTACCCCTTCATTAATCTTATAAAACCCCTATTACATTACAATTATATTTAAGGACAAATATAAATAGCATTAACCCCATGTATATCTTCTTATTCTCTTTAAATTTATTTTGCTTGCACAATATAAATTTCTTTCATTATCATAAAACTAACCTGAATTGAAGGAGTAATCCTCTATGCTAAAATAATACTCTTGTAATATACATAGTAACAGAATTAGGACACAACATAATGGGAAAATAAAATAAATAAATTTTATCTTGTCACAAAAAAATTGTTTAAGTATTATCAAACTAATTATTGTATCTAAAGTTTATACATACGGTAAAATAGTATTAGACTCATAAAACATTTATTATTTTTTAAGATTTTCTTATTTTTTCTTTATAATATTTTTTCTTTATAAATTAAATAAAAAGAAAGTTTGAAGAGAGGAATACAATTATTAAGCCTGAAAGAGTGAAAAAGTTATTAGAAATTGTAAAATTTATAAATGAAAAGAGTATTAATTTAGAAAAGGGTATTGTTGTCATTAACTAAACTATAATTGGAAAAGGGGTTTTAAGAGGATTTTGAGGGTGCCAATAGTTTGACTCTTTATTTTTATCACTATTATTGTTACTATTGCAATAGATAATAATAATAATAATACTAAGGATAATAATTAAATGAACTGTGTTTGCAACACAATATTACAATGTATTAATTATTATTTACAATGATTCTCAAATTTTCATCTTAAATGATATGATACTTAATATGTAATTTATTAAATAATTGATAAATTTTTAATAAATTTTAAGTGAATTGATTTTATTATTTTATCAATTAGTGAATGAACATCACATATTTTAAAATAAAATTTTGAGATGTATAACACTATTCATTTACCCATGATCACACTCACACCCTCTATGGTTGTTCCTTTATCTTGTAATACAAGATGAATGCAGTAGTAGAATAGTAATATTTAGAGTAGGGATTACTATTCATGTTGCTTATTTTAATTTGATAAGTTGACCTTCGACCCATGTTGTTATTGAAAAAGATAAAAAGATATTTTTTTATTATTTTGTTAGAAATAGTATGCTAGTGTCTTCAAAAAGATAAAAAAAAAAGAATTAGTACGCAAAAGGAAAAATGATTCGAGAAAATGAAATTTGAAATTAACTTGAAATTTTAAATAGTGAATGGATTAAAAAAGAATGAAATAAGAAACGTGATCTCCCGCCTTATTTTGGGGCTCTAAATCCATCTCCCGCCATTTCTCAGTGATCATATTTGGTTAATATAAACAGAGGGACCTAACCAAAACGACGCGTTGCACGAAATAAAGTCCCACTTGTACGGCGCGGTTTCTGGTCCCACAGCTTTGGAAGAACGAGGCCCTCATACAAAACGACCACTAAGAGCAAGAAAGGTTGATATTACTAATGAACCCCCACAAGCATTGCTTAAATTACACCATCCTCCGGTTTGATCGCTCACAAATGTCTCTCCCAGCTTCTGTACTTTATCGTCCAAAAATTAACAATTCAAAAATCCAGGAGCCAAGTGTCGGTGGCATTTACCGTAAATAATATCAAAACCAAGACTTAATTGTTAATCACTAAACATATATAAGCCTGGCTCTGCAGCACTCGAAATCAAAATTCTATTTTTCGCTCTCTCGCACAACATCTAATTTTTCTCTCCTCGATTTCTCTTCTTCTGTTCTTCCTTTTTTCTTTTTTCTCCCAGTTTTCTCATTATTTTGTTTAATTTTCAGTATTTATATCGAGCATCTAGAAGATTCAATCTCTGAAAGTACTCAGTTTGTTTTTTATTTTTTTATTTTTGCTCTTCATTTCGTTCTGAAAATTTGTTTTCCTTTTAACAAACCCTAACCCTAGCGTTTGTTTGAGAACAGCGTTGATAAGCAAGATAGACGAGTAATTAGTCGTCAAAATTCCACGTTTTGGAGAGGAAGCATCGCGTTCAAGAGTAAGTAACTTGAGTTTTATTGATTTTAATATTGTTGATTTTGCTGTGTATTTGAAGTGGCCGAAGCCCTAATTTTACGATTTTTTGGGGATTTGGGGGTTGAGTGAAGTAAGTATCTGAAGTGTTGAAACTTATTGAGGTGCTTTTGTGTAGTAGTGGTGTTTTGTTGAATTAGAAACCCTAACCCTAGTTTTTTTTTTTTTTTACAGTTGGTGCTTTAAATGGCTGATAATCGAAATGGGAATGCCCAAATGGCGAATGGAACTGGAGGGGCAAATGCTTATTCGATTAATTTGGAGAATTTTAGTACACGATTGAAGGCACTTTATTCTCACTGGAATAAACATAAATCTGAATACTGGGGCTCTGCTGATGCGCTTGCAATAGCAACACCTCCAGCTTCCGAGGATTTGCGGTACTTGAAATCGTCAGCCTTGAATATATGGTTGCTGGGTTATGAGTTTCCGGAGACTGTAATGGTTTTCATGAAGAAGCAGATCCATTTCTTGTGTAGTCAGAAGAAGGCGTCTTTGCTTGGGATGGTTAAGAGGTCTGCAAAGGATGCTGTGGGTGTTGATGTTGTGATTCATGTGAAGGCAAAGACTGATGATGGTGTTGAATTGATGGATGCAATATTCAATGCTGTTCGTTCACAGTCAAATGTGGATAGTAGTGATGGCTCCATTGTTGGGAGCATAGCAAGAGAGACTCCCGAAGGGAAGCTTTTGGAGACATGGGCTGATAGATTGCAGAATAGTGGTTTTCAGCTCAGTGATGTGACAAATGGGTTGTCTGAACTGTTTGCTGTTAAGGATCAAGAGGAGATTATGAATGTGAAGAAGGCTGGTTACTTGACATATAATGTGATGAATAAAATTGTGGTTCCAAAGCTTGAGAATGTTATTGATGAGGAAAAGAAAGTCACTCATTCGTTGTTGATGGATGAGGCAGAGAAAGCAATATTGGAACCTACTAAAGCTGGAGTGAAGTTGAGGGCGGAGAATGTCGACATCTGTTACCCTCCTATATTTCAGAGTGGGGGTGCATTTGATCTTAGACCTAGCGCCGCCAGCAATGACGAGTTACTGTATTATGATTCTGGAAGTGTAATTATCTGTGCAGTTGGTTCACGGTATAATAGTTACTGCTCGAACATTGCTAGGACATTCTTGATTGATGCCACTCCCCTGCAGAGCAAGGCATACGAGGTTCTTCTGAAAGCGCATGAAGCAGCTATTGGTGCTTTGAAGCCTGGGAACAAGGTTAGTGCTGCTTACCAGGCTGCCCTTTCAGTGGTTGAGAAGGAGGCACCTGAGTTGGTTCCGAATTTAACAAAATCTGCTGGCACAGGTATCGGCCTTGAGTTTCGTGAGTCCGGTCTGAATCTGAATGCCAAGAATGATCGAGTGGTGAAAGCAAAAATGATCTTTAATGTGTCAATTGGTTTCCAGAACCTGCAGAACCAGACCAGTAAGCCAAAGAATCAGATGTTTTCTCTGTTACTTGCTGACACAGTTATTGTTGGTGAAAATAATCCAGAGGTGGTGACTTCCAAGAGCTCGAAAGCGGTTAAGGATGTAGCTTACTCATTTAATGAGGATGAGGAAGAAGAAGAAAGGCCTAAGGTGAAAGCTGAGGCTAATGGCTCAGAGGCCTTGCCATCTAAAACGACACTCAGATCTGATAATCAGGAGATTTCAAAAGAAGAGCTTCGGAGGCAGCATCAGGCAGAACTTGCTCGTCAGAAGAATGAAGAAACTGCTAGGAGACTTGCTGGTGGGGGAAGTGGGACCGGCGATAATCGTGCTTCTGCTAAAACAACGACTGATTTGATTGCCTATAAAAACGTTAATGATCTTCCTCCTCCAAGAGATTTGATGATTCAGATTGACCAGAAGAATGAGGCAGTGCTCTTTCCTATTTATGGAAGTATGGTCCCTTTCCATGTAGCTACTATAAGGACAGTTTCCAGCCAGCAAGACACAAATCGGAATTGCTATATTCGCATTATTTTCAATGTCCCTGGGACACCTTTCAATCCACATGACACAAACTCATTGAAACACCAAGGGGCAATATATCTGAAGGAGGTATCTTTCCGATCTAAGGATCCAAGGCACATAGGTGAAGTGGTAGGGGCAATTAAAACACTACGTCGTCAAGTTATGGCAAGGGAATCTGAGAGAGCTGAGAGGGCAACGTTGGTTACACAGGAGAAACTCCAACTTGCTGGTAACAGATTTAAGCCGATAAAGCTGCATGACCTTTGGATTCGACCAGTTTTTGGAGGCCGTGGAAGAAAGATTCCCGGTACTCTTGAAGCTCATTTGAATGGATTCCGTTATGCCACTTCTAGACCTGAGGAGAGGGTCGACATAATGTTTGGCAATATAAAGCATGCTTTTTTCCAGCCTGCAGAAAAGGAGATGATCACTCTCGTCCACTTCCATCTGCACAATCACATAATGGTGGGGAACAAGAAAACCAAGGATGTGCAATTTTATGTTGAGGTGATGGACGTGGTCCAAACATTGGGAGGTGGAAAGAGGTCTGCTTATGATCCAGATGAGATTGAAGAAGAACAACGGGAGAGGGCCAGGAAGAACAAGATCAATATGGATTTTCAAAGCTTCGTGAATAGAGTAAATGATCTCTGGGGGCAACCTCAATTTAATGGGCTTGACCTTGAATTTGATCAACCTTTGAGAGATCTCGGTTTCCATGGAGTGCCGCATAAAGCCTCTGCCTTCATTGTCCCAACTTCAAGTTGCTTGGTTGAGCTGGTAGAGACTCCTTTCCTTGTTGTCACCCTTAGTGAGATTGAGATTGTGAACCTGGAGAGAGTTGGACTTGGGCAGAAAAATTTTGACATGACCATTGTCTTCAAGGATTTCAAGAAGGATGTTCTGAGGATTGATTCCATCCCTTCATCATCTCTTGATAGCATCAAGGAATGGCTTGACACAACTGACATCAAATATTATGAGAGCAGATTGAATCTTAACTGGAGGCAGATATTGAAGACAATCACTGATGACCCCCAGAGTTTTATAGATGATGGTGGTTGGGAATTCTTAAATCTGGAAGCTAGTGATTCTGAATCTGAGAACTCGGAGGAATCAGATCAGGGCTATGAACCGTCGGATATGGAGGTAGAATCCGTTTCAGATGATGAAGACTCTGACAGTGAGTCGCTGGTGGAGTCTGAGGATGAAGATGAAGAGGATTCAGAAGAAGACTCCGAGGAAGAGAAAGGAAAGACATGGGAAGAGTTGGAGAGGGAAGCCACCAATGCTGACAGGGAAAAAGGGGATGATTCAGACAGCGAGGAGGAACGAAAGAGAAGAAAGGGAAAGACTTTTGGGAAGTCACGTGGGCCGGCTGGTGGTGGTTTCCCAAAGCGGACCAAGTTAAGATAGATCTGAAGAACTCTTGTGTTTACATGTTCTTATGATTTGTGGTTGAACAAGATCTACTTGTAGTTGCGGCTTAGAAATTAGAATGCAGTGTTCTAACTTAGCTTTGGATTTTGATTTCTTTCTAGCTTTTGTATCCTGTGTTTTGGGCATGCATTTGTGTATAACCTAGAAGACAATATTTTTGCTTGTACATTGCCAGGATTAGTTTTAGTTTAAAGTAAGGTTCTCTTGTTATCACTTTCTACTTTGTTTGTTTCAGCTGTTGATATTTTCCCGCAATTTTGTTGGTCAACTTATCTTCAACAGCTTGAAAGGATTCGTTTGCTAGTGAGGGCTCTCGGGTGCTTGTACTGAGAAGCCTACAATTTCAGCTGTTTCTGGAATTTCTGTTACAAAAATAGACGTTGTCAAAAAGTTATTTGATCGCTCATCTTTGTATCCCTCATTTTATTTATTTATTTTTTCTCAGAGGCATGACAACAGTATAAAGTAATATCTATCTTGCTCTAAAGAACATAAATGAAAAGGAAAACACTGAGTTACACAGTGTAATTTACAGCCTCTTTTATTAAACAGTAAAATCACTGACGGTAACTTAACAGTCTCCAAACTTAAAATATGCATATTTCCTGGAAAGTTGAAACTAAAATGTTCAAGGAAGCGGGAGCGAAACGATTGTGCTCACTGCTCACTCTAAAACTTGTTGGTCGTTGATAAGTGTGATTAGAACTATTGCAAAAGATTTATTGATCGGCTGAACAGCAGTCCCAATTCTTGAATATTCTGCTACATTCCATGCTTACATGATTTGGTTTTTAACTTTTTAATAAAATGTATGTAATGGAAGCAATCTTTCCCACTTCTCAGTATCTTTGATAGGTGCAAGGGCTGTTATGCTTCTTGGCAATTGAGCCTTTATTGCTTACACTTTGCACGAGTTAATGGATTTTATATTAAGAATGGTGTGTGACTGCGAGCTCCTGACATGGACCCTTATACGAAAACACCTTCAGCAGAGAAAGGGCCTGTGCCTGTTACATAAAAGCATTTTCAGTGGGGAAATGCCTGTTTGAATTGAATACAAAGAGAAAGAAGTTCTAATAATGCTCTAGCTTTATGATTGGTAGAATAGAACTCAAAATCAACATCCCCATCAAACCCAGCGAATCTTTTGGCTCCATATTAGCTTACTATTCCTCAATCCTCAGAGAGGTCGGTTTTGAGATTTCATATGTTCAAATGGAATCAATTTGGCACCATCATTCATCTAATATCTTTTCTTTAACATAAATGACATTCTCAGCAAATATTTCAAAAGCAAATTGGATCTCACAGGTGCTTTGCCAGATGCAAGAAGCCAAAGTCAAGATCCAACGTCCATGTATATAAAAAGCTATTAAAAGCTACCGATCACTCTGAAAGCCGAGAGTAAATTTGAAAATTTTGCAAATTTTTCTTCAAAAGTAAGCCAACCTGAATTGATAGCGAAAAGGAGCAAGAACTTGGAAAACAAAATTTTTTCGTATTCACGAAATGACTTGCGCACAGTCAAGGAGAAAATTCCCAGTTTTTAACAACTCGCTGCCTATAGCCCTTATTGTCTGAAGTTCTGGCAGAACCAATATATATTATTGTTCCAACTGATAAGATATAGCCCTATTCAGTCCATTACAGCCTGCCACTACAGTTTCAGCTATTCAACTAATATTACCCCTTGAAAAAAAGTAGATAGCTATCTCCTCTCATGCATAAAAATGCCTTTTACTGCTTGATGGGTGAAGTAGTCCAAGCATATTAAACCACAGAAATATCATCTCAATTTCTTGATATGTCTACAAACAATTCCATGGCACAGTAAAGCAATGATAAATCAGTGCCAGAAGATTCAGAAGATATTAAAAGCAGAATGACGATGAAAATAAACACAAACATAGAGAGGTACAAAGCAAAATCCTCTCGGAACTTTTTGTCCCAGCTACTTCATGATAAGCATTTTAACTTAAAATATTTGCTCAACACACAAAAAAGATAGTAAAACCATAACCTATCAAAACATAGCTCCCATAATAGTGGTATTTTACAGGCTAACTATGTTATAAAATCAACAGCTATTGCTGGTACAACTGCATAATTTACACATCAGACCAAAAATACCAAAAACCTGTTACCTCAATTTGGCCCTCTTGGGCAGACTGCCACCGGGATTTCTCTTCTCAGGTGCTCGAGCTTTTCCAAAAGCCTTCATCTTCCTTCTCTTTCTCTCATCTTCACTGTCTGAGTCGGCCCCTTTTTGCCTGTCTGCATAGCTTGCTTCCCTTTCCAACTCTTCCCATGTCTTTCCTTTATCCTCTTCCGAGTCTTCCTCAGAATCCTCTTCCTCATCATCCTCTGACTCCACTAATGACTCACTGTCGTCATTCTCCTCGTCAGATACGGAGTCAGACTGCACATCTGAAGGCTCATATCCTTGATCTGAATCTTGTGAGTTCTCAGAATCTGAGTCACTGGCTTCCATGTTTAGAAACTCCCACCCACCATCCTCTATGAATTTTTCAGGATCATCAATTATGGTTTTCAGTATAGGCCGCCAGTTCAAATTTAATCTACTCTCGTAGTACTTGAGGTCTGTAGTGTTGAGCCACTCCTTGATGCCATCTAGTGATGAAGACGGAATAGAATCAATTCGAAGGACATCACGCTTGAAGTCCTTGAATACTATAGTCATATCAAAATTCTTCTGCCCGAGTCCAACTCTCTCCAGGTTCACTATCTCAATCTCACTTAGAGTGATTACCACAAAAGGTGTCTCTATCAGCTCCACTAGGCAGCTTGATGTTGGGACAATGAAAGCAGATGCTTTGTGGGGAACACCATGGAAACCAAGCTCCCTCAGAGGCTGGTCAAACTCAAGGTCAAATGCTTTAAATTGAGGCTGACTCCATAGATCATTTACTCGGTTCACGAAGTTCTGGAAGTCCATGTTGATTTTATTCTTTCGCGCTCTCTCACGTTGTTCTTCCTCTACCTCATCCGGGTCATAGGCAGATCTCTTTCCACCCCCTAGTGTCTGCACCACGTCCATTACTTCAATATAAAATTGGACATCTTTGGTCTTTTTGTTTCCCACCATTATGTGATTGTGCAAATGGAAGTGTAGTAGAGTGATCATTTCCCTTTCTGCTGGCTGGAAGAATGCATGCTTAATATTACCATACATTACATCAACACGTTCGTCAGGCCTTGAGGTAGAATACCGAAACCCATTTGTGTGTGCTTCTAGAGAACCAGTCAGTTTTCTTCCACGACCACCAAAAGGTGGACGAATCCATAGATCAAACAATTTTAGTGGCTTAAATTTGGCCGATGCAAGTTGAAGCTTTTCCTGAGTAACTAAAGTTGCCCTCTCAGCTCTTTCAGACTCCCTGGAAGTGACTTGCCGACGGAGTGTTTTGATCTGCTGAACCACCTCACTTATATGCCTTGAGTCCTTTGAACGTAGTGAAATCTCTTTCAAATAAATTGATCCTTGGAACTTTAGAGAGTTTGAGTCGTGAGGAGTGAAAGAGGTTCCTGGTACATTGAATATTATTCGGATGTAGCAAGATCTGTTAGTGTCCTGTTGGCTTGAGACACTCTTCACAGTTGCAACATGGAAAGGAACCATGCTTCCATATATCGGCAAGAGGATTGCCTCATTCTTCTGGTCAACCTGAATCATCAAGTCTCTTGGAGGGGGCAGATCATTTACATTCTTATATGCAACCAAATCACCAATTGTTTTTACAGAACCACGGTTATCTGCTGTTGATGAACCGCCACCAGCAAGCCTTCTAGCTGTTTCTTCATTCTTCTGACGGGCAAGTTCAGCCTGGTGCTGCCTCCGGAGCTCCTCCTTTGACATTTCCTGATGGTCTGATCTCAATGTTGCCTTAGACAAGGTTGGTTCACCACCTTTAACCTCAGCTTTGACTTTTGGTTGTTCTTCTTCTTCATCATCCTCATTGAACGAGTATGCCACATCCTTTACAGCTTTAGAACTTTTAGATGTCACTATATCAGGTACCTTTTCACCAACAATAACAGTATCTGCAAGTAACACTGAGAATTTCTGGGTCCTTGGGTTCTTGGACTCTGTCTGCAAGTTCTGAAAACCAAGTGAAACATTGAAAACCATGCCTGCTTTCAATATACGATCATTCTTCGCATTAAGACTAAGCCCTGACTCGCGAAACTCAAGACCAATTCCTGTTCCGGCATTTCTGGTCAAGTTTGCAGCTAATTCAGGAGCATCCTTCTCCACTACAGCGGATGCTGCTTTATAAACAGCACTCACCTTGTTCCCACATTTCAAAGCACTGATTGCCACTTCATGTGCCTTAAGAAGGACCTCATAAGCTTTGCTCTGCACTGTATTGGCATCAATCAGAAATGTCCGAGCCACATTTGAGCAGTAGCTGTTGTATCGGGATCCAATTGCACATATGATCACACTAGTAGAGTCATAGTACAGGTAATTATCATTGCTCGATGCACTTGGTTTAAGATCAAACTCTCCTCCACTCTGAAAAATTGGAGGGTAGCAAATGTCAACATTCTCTGCCTTCAATTTGACCTTAATTCTAGCAGGTTCTAAAATAGCCTTCTCTGTCTCATCCATTAACGAGGAATGGGATACCTTCTTCTCCTCATCAATTACCTTTTCAAGCTTAGGAACCACAAATTGTTTCATCACCGACGAACTCAAGAATGCAGCTTTCTTGATATTCGTAAGCTCAGTATCATCTTTGATGGCAAACAAGTCCGAGAACCCATTTGATACATCACTTAGCACAAAATTTGCTTTCTTTAATTTCTCATCCCAGGTCTCCAAAAGCTTCCCTTCAGGAGCTTCTCTGGAAATTTGTCCAACAACAGGAGAATTCTGACCACCTGATTTCGACTGATCCTTAACAGCGCCAAAAATTCTGTCCATCAAACCAGTGCCATCATCTGTTTTCCCTTTCACATGTATCACAACTTCAATACCCACAGCCTCTTTGGCAGACTTTTTAACAACTTCAAGCAAGGATGCCTTCTTCTGGCTACACAAGAAATGGATCTGCTTCTTCAAGAAAACCATAATGGTCTCTGGGAACTCATAACCAACCAACCAGATGTTCAATGCTGAGGATTTTAAATATCTCAAATCTTCTGAAACTGGAGGAGTTGCTACTGCAAGAGCACTAGAATCACCCCACAGCTCACTGTTGTGCTCAGTCCAATGAGAGTATAACATTTTCAACCGCTTACTGAAGTTCTCCAGATTGATGGCATATGCATTGGCAGCGGCATTCCCAGCAGGCTTGCCACCAGCAGGTTTGACAGTACTTTTCCGATGTTCGGCCATTGGAAATGATTCAAGATTGCAACTTTTATCCTTGACAACTCAGCATAAACTATGAGAAATAACAAACAATTGATTGTTTAGCTTTTTGTTGTGCTGAGTAAATGTTAATGCTGATTATAGAAATTTTCCATAAATGGATAGAGGAAGGCAAACAATTAAAAAAGAAAATGACAAGAGTCACATTTACTGAAAAATCAAGAATCAGCTAGTAATATTAAAGCTAGCAGATTTGACTGCAATACAATTACAAATCACATCATAAGTTTGCATCATGTAGCTAAGTGTTCTCAGATTTGCATGTTATCGACCATAAATTCATTGCAATAACACAATATTCATGTAATTATCTGCATTTACAACGACTTTTTTTTTTTTCCATTTATATTTTCATTCATCAAGTCAACAAGTACAAGAGTTTTATTAGCACAAATTGATTAAAATATTCTCTTTTTCCAAGACTTCGATAAAAAGTAAATATTTAACAACAATACTACAGTTTCTTTTTCAACTTTCCCACAGTTTCTCAGCAACCAAACAAGGCAACAGACGATACCAACCAATAAGTATAACACATGCATTCAACCCCACAAAGCAAATTCCATTAATTGAAAAAAAATAAAATCCAACTTCAATTCAAAATCAGCGAAATAAAAGATCACCTCAGCGTCCGCTAATGAAAGCCCTGAACTCTAATCCTTATATCCCAAAATGAAGTCAAATTTTTTGTCCTTTTGGGTTAAAAATTTGATTTTGATTGCAGAATCATCTGAATTTGAGAAAATAAAAACAACCCAGATGAAGAAAGCATTCAAATTCAAATACGATCATACGATCATACAATCATATGCGATCAGGCAACTTTACAAGCAAGCTAAGTTGATGTGAATTCAAAAAACTAGTAAGCATTGAGGAAGGAAAAAAAAAAAAAAAGCGGGAACTTCAAAGGGTATAATTTGGATCAAGAGGATTTGAGGAAATTGGTGAAGATTTGATTGAGAAAATTGAAGAAATGAAGTTGTAGAGATGACGAATGGTTGAAGACAGAGAGATTGGATTGGAAAATAAGTTTAAATACGTGTTCTCATTTCTGTGTGCAACATTTCATGGTATTAGTAATTTATTTTTTGGAAAATTATGTTGATGATCAGAATTTTTTTTCCAATGTAATTTAGATGCATGAAATCTGTAACAGGTATATTCCATTCAAATTCTTAAATCTTAAATTTATTTGAAATAATATCCAAAAATAATTTTTTTTAAACATTAAACAACATTAATTTTCGGATAATCTTTTTATTTTCCTTAATTTAAAATTAATTTAGTGGATTCAAATATCTTTATCCCAATAACTACATTAGCTGAAATAAAATATTAAATGAGTATAATATTAAATAAAATTTAACTGTAAGAACAATTTAAATTACTATATAAGAGAGTTGCTAGATTACAGTTATTATAACTTACAGTGTATTTAAAAGTCATATAAATAATGTAATTATATATACTATTTATGTAATTTTTAGACACACTATAAGTTATAGTAACTATAATTTAGTAAAATCTTTACCATAATATTAAATAAAATTCATTTACACATATACAAATATATTATATAATAATATAGATTGATATATTCAATTGGTTAAAAATATTTAACTTACAATAATTTTATCTCTTTTTGTTTTGTTTTATAGGGAAAAAATTAGACTACAATTTTCATAACAGAAATACTGTATATAAACAAAATAAAATGAGCTACACCTTTCAAAAACTTTTGGGGGAAAAAAAAGCTTGATGACATTCGAAATATCAAAACAAGAAATTACGAAAAGGTTCTGATTGCCTTAAGCATCAGTTTAGAATCAAGCAGTTGGTTAAATAAGTTATTTTTGTTATGCGGATAAAATAAATTATTGATTAAAAAATAATTTAATATTTGATAAATTATGGTATTACGGTTATTATAAGTTTTAAAAGCAGTGTATGTGCATTTAGTAAATTTTATTATGAAAATATTATTTTATTATATAATAACTAAAATATATATAAATTTAAATTATGTTTTATTTTTTAGAGTATGTTTAATAATGTTTAGACATGTTTTTTCTCTTTTGTAAGCACATCAAGTGAGAAAAACTCAATTAAAATTAAAATATAATAAGAATTCATATAATAAATAATAAAAGGACACCATGACCATAGAAAAAATATAAATAGATTGAATATTAAAATTTATAGCTATAAAATTAATTTTAAGAGCCAAGACTAAATTTCATATAAAATTGTTCATAGTTCAAAGAAAAATATACATAATCATATACAAATCCCTATTGAATTTTATAATAGAAAAAAAATTGAATTAACTGAATCAAAAAATTTTTACTGGAGAGAACATATAGTAGTTATGGCAATAAATTATTGTGATGATATGATATCTAATTGTATATATATTAGAGTGTATAAAAAAATTAGACATTATTTTTTTTGTTGAATTATTAATGACATAATATGAACTTTAACAAAATGTAATGACTTATTTAATAAAGTGTTATGAAAAATCATCTTTTACTTACTTTTAAAAATTATTATCAAAATAAAAAAATTATGAAATAAGCAATTGGTTGAATTCGAACTGTAATTCCAAACGGGCTCTGCGTTAAACTATTTTGAGAAGTCTAACCTCATACTCGATTTGGTACAGGCCCGTTGGGGGTGAACCAAAACCCCCTCAAATTTCCGTACAGAACTTTACTCTGCCAAATGCTGCTTGCAATATATAACAATTGGATTTCTATATAAACCCCCTATTTACTTTGAGAGCCCAAATACTAAGTGCAGGCCCAGACTCACTTTTAAACGCAATAGGAAATGTACACGGGCTTTGAGGGAGTCATTTCATGCCCACCGGTTACCGTTGGCATTAGCCCTCTTGAACGTTACGTGAGAAGTAACTCCAGGCCGTGCCACAATAGATTTAACCGTAAAAAACTCTAATAAATTTCTTGATTGTAATATCAGAAATTTCTAATTGTAATATCAATAAATTTCTAATTATATTTTAATGTATTAAAAAAATTAACTTTGCATAGAAATGTTAAATTTGCTTAAGAGTTTTTGAAAATTATTTCAAGTACATTGACAAGATCAAAGGCAGTTGGTGACTGTCCCTCTGTCACGGGATTGAAATTGTGTTAATCCGCATAAAGCAAAACAGCAGATTTTGTAGTGAATCTCATTGTTTTGAAGAAAATATTGTTCCAAAATCTTTAATTGTTTATCTTATCATATTATATTTATGTAGAAATATACAGGACATTTCATTTTGAATTCAATTTAGTTCATGCTCTTTATACCCAAATATATATAAAAAAAAAAAAATTTCTGGAGATAACTGAGCTTCATCTGCTTATGTGCTAGGAGAAAAGATGGAAATTGTTGACTTAATTTATAACCTGTGGATTTTTATTTTCTTTTAATTATCAAACACCAAATGAGTGATAATTAGAAATTGGGTCAGACTAATTAAATCAACTCTATTATGACACAGTTTATAACTTTTTATTCTTATATTAAGATATATCCATCCCAACCAGTATTATTTATTCCACTCTGCTCTTATTTGTAAGACTAAAAAATATATCCACTCACATCGAGTTGTATAACTAAGAGGGGAAGTGAGTGGCACATGGGCTTGACTCGATCTATAGTGCCCCGGGCCGCCACCTCGCCAAATCATATTCAAATAATTAATGATGTCGAACTTTATAGAAAACTGATGTAGTAGACAACGATGCTTGTCCTATAGTGTGAGTTAGCAAGTGATATTATCTAATTAATTCATAATTTTAATATTATTTATTAACGGTTGATAGACTTCTGTTACGAGTAATTAGGTGCCCACTCATCATACAATGGGTCATCAATTGTGCTAGCTAATCCTAAAATTTACACGAAAAAAATTAATAAAATAAAAAATCTTATCCAAAAAGCATTGAGTTGCCAATCATGAAATGGAAAATTATCAACAATCCGGCAGAAGGTTAACATTGTTAGAATATTTAATATAAGAGTTATGTTAGAACAATTTTAAGATAATCACATAATTTAAATTAAAATAAAATTTTTTATTATTTATCACTTTGAGTACGCGGTTGAAATTCATATTTCATCATAAATCAATTTTAACATAGTCATAATCTTAACATAATTTAAGTAAAATGACTATCTTACTCTTGAATTTAAATATATTTTTGACTTTGTACCATAATAAATAATAAAGGGGGAAATTATCAACCATTCACTTTAAATTTACTTATAAAAAATATCACAAAAATTCAAGTTTATTTAATTTTCCATTCTAAGTTTATAATTTATATTAACTATGCACAAAAATATTAATACTGTTAGAATATTTAACGGAATCTGAGTAAAATGACAATTTTACTCTTGAATTTAAGAATTTTTTTTTTTTTACTTTGCTCTATACATAATAAAATACAATCTCAAAAAAATGATAAATATCAAAACCCAACAAACTCGACGTACTCTTTGTTTCGAATCCTTCATCGCGGAATCCTTTAATAAACTATGGTAATTGACAAAAACTTGCATTGAGCTATAAAGATCGACCATCAGGAGGCTTGTGGTAGTTGTAGCTATCCATGAGGTAGCGGCAACGACAATCAGCAGCAATGGCAGCTATGGCAGTGCTAATTGGGTTTCATTGGGTGTTTATGAAATCGAATTTAAGAATTAGATTAATTGAATGTTTATAAATTAGGGTTTAGGATAATTTGTTGGATTGGATTTGATTATGTAAATTTATGAAGATTAATTGAGAATTATTATTATTATTATTTCACGAATCATGAGATCAAATTAAAGGATAGGACTGAATGAGTATTTGTGAATTAAGGTTTATGGTGATTTGTGGATTAAGTTGATTAAATAAACTTGTGATGATAAATTGAGAAGATAATTATTTTTATTAATTTAAGAATAAATTAGAGTTTTAAGTATATCTATTGAATATTAGTTATAAAAAATATAATTTTTTTTATTTATCTTCATAAATGCATAAATTATTCTAGTGAAATCATTAGTTATAATTGGCATTTAGTTGTGTTTGCCATGAAACAAAAATAAATATATGAGAAAATATAAATTAAAAATAATAATTTTAATAAAATTATTAAATTTATAATAAAATTTTCATCATATTATAAAATTAAATCATCTTAATTTTTAAATTATTAAATACTTTATGTTTATAATTTTTAAACTTTTAACTATTTAACATCCATCTCAAATATTATCTCAATAATTTAATGAATAATTAATATAAATTATACATTTATAAGAAAAAAATAAAAAATTTTTATAATATAATTAATAATATATTATATCTCTTATATAAATAATTAATATATTATTTATGTGAGAGACATAACGTTTTGTATTTGAGGGATATCATGTAATAAATTCAAATCTCGGTAGGACAGCAAAATAAAAACGCGCATGATAATTTCGCTCACGAAAATGGTCCCTCATTAATTTCCCACCGTCATCATCTCAACGCAACAAAGGCAAGGCTTTTTGCAGCAACTGCTACACTCCACTCAGCAGCAACTTGGCAACTAACCCACCGAGCTGCCGCCACCGCCACCATCACCATTAGAGGTCCAGACCTTCTGCAATGGCCCTGTGAGCAGAAAGTCAGCTCCCCCAAGTCTCCCACTAGCCCAGGTCCGGTAAAAAAAGAAAAAGAAAGGGTCCTTTAGAGTTTCCCAAGGAAGTTGGGGACAGACCCAGATACGGTTTCAAGCTTCTGCGATTGGAACCTGTGTAGTGGATTGAAGCTTATTCCTTGGTGGTTTATCTTGATGTTCTTCCCGAGAGTGTTGTCTGTTTGCTTTATTATGCTTTTTAATATTTTTCTTTGGTTGGGTTTGTTTTGTGTGTGGCTTTGATCAAATGTGGTGCTATTGGCTTCAGGTTCATTGCAGGTTTGAAGAGGAGCTTGTTGAGCTTCAAGGTTGGTGAGTGAGGCTTTAGAAATACGTGGTTTGTAATCTTAAATTGAAATATAAGAATGATGAGTGTAGTTTGATGCAAAATGATGAGTGTAGTTTGATGCAAATTCACTTTCTAATCTTAAGAAATTCAACTTTTGCTTCTGGAATGAACTACAATGTTGATCTTTCTATCACTACTACAAGCCTGGAGCAAGTGCAAACTGAAAACATATGATCTATTTTGGGCCAAATTATCAATATAATTGTAGTTTCTGCTGACTCTTATCTATACATGTACTTATTTTTGCGATTTTGATTTATTTGATGCAGGAACCCATCTATTGAACACAATATTAGGTGTGAAAGAATATGTCCGGAATGAATACTTAAAAGTAGACGAGGAATTCGTACTCCCCCTCGAGCAACTATTTCTGCACCCTGTCACTTCGGAAGTCTTTGTGTGGCCCTTTGGGATTCTGAGATAAAGGGCATTCTCACAGCTTTAAGGTCAAAGTCTTGTTTTGATCCCCTTGTGGACTGGTTAAGGGCTTTTGTCTTTTGCCTTCAAATTGTTTCAGTTGCTAGAAACTAAAATATATAGGTAGTAAATGTTTGAATGTTTCTTTTGGAGTTCCTGTTGTTTCTTTCAGTTTCAAAGGTTAACTTACAGTCTGTGTTAAGAGTCTTAATACTAGCTTTGCGAAAACAAGTCTACTGAGGAAGTGTGAGGTTGCATTTAGATTCTCTCTTGGACATGTAAATTTGAGACCAATACAATCTTGGGCTAGTTTAGGCATCTGATTCTCTTTGTCTGAGTCAGTTACAGTCCTTCATTTGTCTCCAGAACATGTAAATTGAAAGTTGGCTGTTCTGTTTTCACCTGATCAGAGACCAAAGATTTGGAAAAAGTCAAAGCGCTACAAGCTCTCTAGTCATGTCCAACTCCATTTCCACTGGCTCATCGCTTGCTGTCCAGAGGTACTAACCTTTCCAATCTTGATGCCTCAGTCATTCCATATTCCATGCTCATTTATTTAGTTACCTTTATCTATGCATGTTTTCTTTTGTGTTATCCCTTTCTTTACTTTTGCAATCAAGGTTCATGTTTTCTATTCTGTCTGCAAGTATTTACTGGGTTTGTGATATAATTATGGTTTCAACCTTCAAAGCAGCAGACAACAGGTTGTCTGTTACTGCAAGTAGAGTTAGAGCCCCTTTATTTGGATTTCTTTGTGACTACTTTTATGCTCTATTCTGTGACTAAACCAGCCTTCAGTAAATGGCTGAGTTTTATTATATACCAGTCAATATACTGAGTTTTTATCAATTTTTGTTGTTTGAACTATTTTTCAATTTCAATGCTGCAATTAATGATTGATGTTGTTCATATTGAGTTTTCTGGATTACTAAACTTGATTTCCGGCCATATACTTGGTTTGATTGATTTTGTTGTTTCATGGTTGAATTGGATATCACGAAACTAATTTTTGCTAATTGATGATGAAACCCAAGGGAAGTTGGAGTCATCTTTGAAACCTTTATTTGGAAATCAGCTTCCAACCAAATGCCCGACTATCTTTATGGAAATTTTAGGCTATTTGCAGCATAATTGCATAGCGACCATGATGGTTATGTTGTTGGTACCATAGATGATATGAGTTCCACATTCTGTGCCCTTACCATTGGCTTATAAACTTAAACCTACCGGAAGGCACATCCAGAAGCAATCTGCTGGGCAATAGTTTTATTACACGAAATGTTCTAATTCTTCCTAAATGGGCTTTCCAAGAAATGTTCTAACTCTTCCTAAATGAGCTGAGAGGTGTTTTCTTTTCCTAACATTTTTTGAGTATAATTATTTTTTTATAGTTATCATTTTAATAATTTAGATGATTATCAGCAATTTTTATCCTCAGATTAGTGGGGCAAGTGGCATTGGTCACAGGTGGAGCTACTGGCATTGGAGAGAGCATTGTGCGCCTATTCCACAAGCATGGTGCAAAAGTTTGCATTGCAGATGTGCAAGACAGTCTTGGTCAGCAGGTCTCTGAATCCCTTGCCGGTGACCCAGACACCTTTTTTTGCCATTGTGATGTCACAAAAGAGGAAGATGTTCGCTCTGCTGTTGACCTTGCAGTTGAAAAATTTGGCACACTTGATATCATGGTCAATAATGCCGGCATTTCAGGTGCTCCTTGTCCTGACATCCGTGATGCGGACTTATCAGAGTTTGAGAAGGTATTTAACATAAATGTGAAGGGAGTTTTCCATGGAATGAAGCACGCAGCTCGGATCATGATCCCACGAACTAAAGGCACTATCATATCAATCTGCAGCGTTGCAAGTGCCATTGGTGGTCTTGGCCCACATGCCTATACGGGGTCCAAGCATGCTGTTCTGGGACTCAACAAGAATGTTGCAGCTGAGCTCGGAAAATATGGGATCCGTGTGAACTGCGTTTCTCCTTATGCTGTTGCAACAGGCTTGGCTATGGCTCACTTGCCTGAAGAGGAAAGGACAGAGGATGCCATGGTAGGGTTCCGTAATTTTGTTGCCAGAAATGCTAACATGCAGGGCATGGAGTTAACAGCTAATGATGTGGCTAACGCTGTGCTCTTCCTAGCAAGTGATGAAGCTAGGTACATAAGTGGAATGAATCTGATGGTTGATGGGGGCTTCACATCTGTGAATCATTCATTTCGAGTCTTCAGACAAAATATTGGTTCCACGCCAATGGACAACTAGATGCATAAAATATCATTAGAGCATTTGAGTTTCTTTGTTATTGTGGTAAAAAACGTGGGAGTGATACCATATTTCAAATATCAATTTAAGAAAGTGTGATGCAAGTGTGAATGGAGTTTACCTCTTAAGACTGTCGAGAACTCGTAAGCATGTACTTCTTAGATTATGAAAACTTATAAAAAAAAATACATGTTTGAAACGTTTTGATCATGGCTTCAATGTTCAATACAATACTTAGATTAACGCCTAAGAGTAAATCCTGATTTAGGATAATGCCTAACAACATAAATACAAACACTTTTATAACAAGATAAGTAAGCTTTATTTTTACTTTTATTTGGTCATTTTTTAGTGTGAATATCATTGTCAATTGTAATTGGCTCAGGGGTTTGTCAGTCTTTTGGGATCATCAGCAGTGTCAACGGCAACCTAAAGGTCGTAGTAGAGGATATCAGTAGTTGATTTTGGTGGGTATTTTAAACAATCGATTGACGGAATCACCAACACCACCGCCCCTGGCGATCGTTGAAATTAGAAGTAAAGATTCTATTTAATTGAGAAAAGTCATAAGTTAAGTGGTCGGTAAGTGAAAACTACCCAGTGAATAGACCAGAAAGTGAAAATTACCATTCGCACTCTCGTTTTCACGATGAGCAGTCCCTCTCCCCACAGAAGTTCTCAAATTTCTCTACGAAAATTTTAGTTTTCACTTCTCTATTAAATTTCGCACAAAATTAATTATTATTTTTTAATAAACATATTTCAAAATAATTTAAAAAATCACATTTACTTTTAAAAAGTTGGATTTTTTTTTCCTTTAACATCTATCACAAGACTAATTTTTGAGTTTAAGTCCTTGTTTTGATATTTTATGGTGATAGAAGTGTTGAATTTTTAAGTGTTAGGTATTTTTAATTTAATACCTTTTTCTTATAAAATAAAATGAATTATATGTGAATGTGCATGCAAAATATCATTAGGATATATTATACTTGTACCGTTGATAATTGAGTTTAGTGTTGGAATTTTTTAAAAAAATTATAATATAAAATTCTGAACTTTTAGATTTTTAGACAAGATTTGGGGTTGAAAAGTCTAAAATTTTAATAAATATAAAATTAGTTTTTACATCCAAACTTTTAGGCCATTCATCGGTACCATAATAATAATAATAATAATAATAATAATAATAAAATTCCGAGTCGTATTAAATAAAAAATACTAAAAGGATACTTATGTATTTTCGCTTTAACATTCTATTAAAAGAGAGGATTCATGTGTCTTCAGTTCATATCCTGTTAAGTCCTTCACGACGGCTTAACAACACCGACACACTTCCTCTTTCAGTGTGTGTTGTGATCGGCGATCAATTCAATTCGAACTTTCGAACCTCCTCTCTGACAGCAGTCCTGTAACCCTAAACATACGACAACGTTTCTCCCTTCTCCTTCCGCTGCTGATAGTAACTAATTTCTTCAGCTCCCGACAATTCACAAGTTAACAAATTACGCCACTAGAAACGACATCGTTTTTGCTAGATTAACCAGATAAATAATCGAACCGGTTCTCTTTTCAACTTTGCACAGTCATGGCGATTAAAGCGGCAAACGACGCCGTTCACAAACTCCAACTCGCCTTACTCGAAGGCGTCGAGGCCGAAAAACAACTATTCGCCGCTGGCACTTTAATCTCCAAGAACGACTACAATGACGTCGTAATGGAACGATCAATCGCGGACCTCTGCGGATACCCTCTCTGCTCAAACCCCTTGCCGCCGGCCGATTCTCGGTCGCGGAAGGGCCGGTACCGGATTTCTCTTAAGGAGCACAAAGTCTACGACGTTCGGGAGATGTACCTGTACTGTTCGACGAATTGCCTCGTGAATAGTAAGGCGTTTAGCGGGAGTTTGAAGGAGGAGAGGAGTGTGGTCTTGAATGAGAAGAAGATTAAAGAGGTTTTGAGAGTGGTTATTGGGAAAGTTGGGGATGATGAAAATGTGGAGAGTAAGATTGTGAAGCTGTTTGGTGGCTTGGAGGTGAAGGAGAATGAGAATGTGGAGAGGAATGTTGGAAGAGTTAGTGTGGGTGGTGGTGGTGGTGGTGCTTCAGATGCCATTGAAGGATATGTTCCGCAGCACAAGCCTAAAGCTGTGCCCCCAGAGAGTAGAGGTATGTTTGTAAGTGTTGTGCTTCGGATTAATTTTGAATGTATATATAAACGTGAGAAGCTAGTGATTTTAATTCTTTTTTGATAGTTAGACAAGGATTTCGTTTCATCAATTTTAAGAAATAATTTAGGGTATATTTGTAATTGTTGTGCTTCTTATTTATATTGAATTGTATTCTTGCACATATCCATTTTGCTAGTGGTTTCATCTCAGAGTTATTTGATCATCATGAACTGTTGTGCCTTAATCTCTAGATATCTATTCTTATTTTGCTGTTTTGGTTTGGTTGTTCATCAGCCGTGTTATACATGATAACTAGTGATTACATTTTCATTCCATTGTAGTAGCCATGGATTAAAAGCGACAATACCTCACAGTATATGTGCTTGCCACGAATATGGTGACTGCTACCCAAGTGATGATAATCAATTTTGGATGATGTATAAAACAATATGCAATAGGCTTGATTAGGATTTAAATTTAATAGGTAAAATCATCCTTTTGTTCACGTATCTGTGCAACTAATTGAGATGAGTATGTTGTGCTTAATTGTTTATTGACTTGTTGATAACTCTAGATATAAGGTGGAATTTTCAGTACTTAAAACTTGTTTTGGCTATTCTTTACTAATCCTTATAGTTTAATTTCTGCATGATTATTTGATTCTTACACTAATCCTTACTGATTAACTTGTTTTTGTCACTTGATTCAATATTTTAGTTTCGACATGACTTTCAAGTGTTTATACTTGAGTACTGTTATCTTCATTCTCCATCTTATTTGTTTTCTATGATTTGTTGTAAAAAGCAATTTTCCTTTTTCTTTTTCTTTCTGTTTTTTCTTTATTACATTTTCTTGTTGATATATCAACTTTCAACCTTTTTTTAATTATGTATACTGCTGTATTGTTTTTGCTCATCATTCTTTTATTTTTTTTTCCTTCAATTAAATTACGTAGTTTTCCATTGCAGGGGTCAATGATAATACTAGTAAATTGAATACTAAAAATGATTTAATTTTGAATGAGATGGACTTCAAGAGTGTCATAATCACTAATGATGGATATAGCATCTCAAAGACACCTTGTGGTTCAACTGAGACAGAATCCAAGTCAAAATTTGTAGAACCAAAAGAACAAGAAGATGGTGAAATCTTGGATAATCGATGTACCACATCAGGATCATTAGCTTCCATTAAAGATGATTCTTGCATGAATTCAAGAGAATCAACAGGAAGAGATGATGTTGCTGCTCAGGAGATGCCTTTGGCTTTGGATGCAAATGAAGGCCATGTTCTGCAAACAGGGTCGATGACCAAGACTTCGATTAAGAAGAAAGAAGGTCTTGATCTTCACTTTGACTGTTTGTTAATTGTTACATGATTTCATTTCTTCAATTCTAAGAAGGAACTGAATGCAATAGTCTATTACCCTAAGTTATAGAATTTGTTTTTTAAATACATTCTCTGCAACTAATTCTGACGCGAATTTCATTTTTTGAAAGTAGTGCATCAAATGATAACCAGACCTATCGCCAATCCGCCAATTCTGTTGTGAGCAGAATTTAAAACCAAAACTCTTTTGCCACCACAAGAGGTCAACAGTTCAGCTGACAAGTATCCGCTAGATATGATTATATTATTCTGAGTTGTTGACTGCTTTTTTTAGACTTTTAGATAGGAGGTGGAAGCTTCTTCAACAGAACTTTTTGCCAAATTTTAAATCATTACACTAAGCTTATTGCTTATTGATGATTAATTATTGTGTTATCAACACAGCGAAGTCTCTTGCATGGCTTCTGACTTGATCCAAGTTCTCATAGTGGCACACTTTGAAATCTTTGTACTTTCAGATATCCTGCAATGTATTTGAAGTTATTACTGTTAGGGCATTTGATAAGCTGGTGTATGTGGTTTTATCTCTTTCTATCTTTTTCTGCATCATCTTGGCTGTTGTAATCAACAATAATCTCTCTTTCTCTCCCCTTTTTCTTTATTTCTTAATATATGTTCTTTGTTGTCTGCAACTCTGTGACTTGTACAAGTGTTCCTACTGCTATAGTATGTTCAATTGATCATTCGATTTTTTGGGTTGTTATCCTTCAAACTGTGTTTGAAGTACTTGTACATTGCAGGAGTTAATTCTAAGACTAAGAAGCCAAATAGTAAAAACAATTTACTTTTCAATGAAATGGACTTCACGAGTGTGATAATGACTAACGATGAGTATAGCATTTCCAAGCCACATTGTGGTTCAACTAAGACAATATCCAAGTCAAAATTTGAAGAAACAAACGAAAATGCAGATGGTGAAGGCTTGGAGGATCAATGTGCTGCATTGGAATCATTAGCTTTAATTAAGGATGATTCTTGTATTACTTCAAAAGGATCGACGGGAAAGAGTAAAACTGTTTTGAAAACTGAAGTCAGTGCTCAAAGGGCACTTTCAGCTTCAGTTCTTCCCCTCACTGGTTCCAAAACCAGTACTGTTGAAGCTGAAAGGGAAAGTCAGGTTGAGAAAGAATCTATATCAGGTGTAAAAATGCCCAAATCCTCTCTTAAATCTTCAGGTTCAAAGAAGGTGGGTCTCTCTGTCACTTGGGCAGATGAGAAAATTGACAGTTGTGACAGTAGGGACCTTTGTGAAGTTAGAGATATGGGTGATGATGGTAATGATAATAATGCTGATGACATGCTGCGGTTTGCGTCTGCTGAAGCCTGTGCAATGGCATTGAGCCAAGCAGCAGAAGTAGTTCTGTCTGAGGATTCTGATGTCGCTGATGCTGGTAGTTGATTTGTGCACTATCCTAAATTATCTAGTTTATATTTTGTAAACTAATTTTGTGGAAATTTCTGTTCATTATGTTACTTGTGATATTTAGTGTCTGAAGCTGGAGTTATAATATTACCAAGTCCTCATGATGGGCATGAAGGGGAGTCAATGGAGGATCCTGATGTGCTTGAGCCAGAAGCAGCTCTCTTAAAGCGGCCAAGTAAGCCTGGGATTCCACGTTCTGATTTGTTTGACCCTGAGGATTCATGGTATGATGAACCACCAGACGGGTTCAGCTTGACAGTAAGTCATTTTAATTTTTCCTATCATTATGTTCTATTTTTAGTTCAGATTTATATTACTCATGCTTTTAATGTGTTTAGCTATCTCCTTTTGCAACCATGTGGATGGCAATCTTCGCTTGGATATCATCGTCTTCGTTGGCTTACATTTATGGGAGGGATGAAAGTTTCCATGAAGAATATTTATCACTTAATGGAAGGGAATATCCCCAGAAGATTATTATGGGAGATGGTCGCTCTTCCGAAATTAAACAAACTCTTTCTGGTTGTCTTGCTCGGACTTTTCCTGCACTTGTTGCTGATCTCAGGCTGTGTATTCCAGTATCTACTCTGGAGAAGGGACTGGTAACAACTCTAAACTGGTTATTCAATGTCAACGGCTATCAAGGGTTTTGTGATCGTAATTGAGTTGAAACAATATGTGTTCTTTTGGTAATAAGGGATAAAGAGTGATTTCTTTGAGATTAATTTGTTTTTTTAATTCTATTGATATTTTTCACTGAAGCTGTAATTGATGCATTATGCATTTAGCTTCACCACATCCAATATTTTCCTAGATAACTCTTTTAATGTATTCTTAGAATGTGCCTTGATGGTAACATTCTTTCATTTATCATGTATGGCATGCACATGTGAACTCACATATCAGATACAACTTTCTAGAAATTTGCCTGAAGCTTGAAGTTTTCAAAGCTCATATGCTTATGCCAGACACTGTAGCGTTCTCAAGATGTTAACATTGTTTGTGAGCTTAAGCTTGAGTTGTATATGTATTTTTGTATTATATGAGGAAACAATAACAATAATAGGAAAACATTTAAAATATTGCCACAAAATTCAGAGTGTTGTGTTTGCGTCTCAGTGTTGCAAAATCTCGACACTGTTTCATTTTTGTTTCCACAGTGCATATTTTTTATCATCTTTTGTTCAACTAGAGCAGCTATGCTTCATTAGTATTATCCAACCTACGCGTTCTCTGTCTAAATTTATGTGATTACAATTACTAATAGAGAAAAGTAGTGAAGTTGAAGACCTGTTACATATTTCTTAGAGCAGAGATTATATGTCTTTTTAAAACATCGTTGAGGAATTAGTTCATATGTTACATGGAACACCTAAGATTGAGAGAGTTTGACTTCATCGTTCACTTTCTCTTGCGGCATTTACTTTCTGTCTTTTATTATGCTGAAAGATTCCCATAGTGCTAGGTTGATGAATTTGAATGTGAATGCTGATTCTGATTCCACAGGGCTGTTCCCTGGTAACTACTCCAATATGCTGGGTTTTCTGTTGTTGATCTAATCTTTTTATTGCCATTCTTACGTGCTTGTAGTCTAGCAAACTCCACACTTCAGTTACATTCTTTGCTAATTTTTCTCTGAGAGGTATCTCTTGATTCTTATGAGTCTTCTGCAATAATTGTTTGTTTGCTTGTAAGAACGAGGGTGTGATGGTTATGCAATAGAGGTGTGATGGTTATGATGTAGATTACAACTTTTTAAAGAGGTATTTATAATGATCTTAATCTGATCATGCATCTGATTGCTGAACCCTTCCCTATGTTACAGGAAGGCTTGTTGAATACAATGTCTTTTGTTGATCCGGTTCCAGCATTCAGAGTGAAGCAGTGGCAAGTGATTACAGTTCTCTTCCTTGATGCTCTCTCCATATGTAGGATCCCTGCTCTTACTCCACACATGACTAATAGAACCATACTGCTTCACAAGGTAAGAACCCTGGAAATGGTATTGGTTTCATTTGTTTATGTTATGATGAAACTTGCTAGAAAAATATTGTTGCTTAAAATGATTATTTCACAATTCTATGTATTGTAGACAAGATGCAATACTCCATGATGAAAGATTGATATCGAGACCTTGTTACTTATCATTTCCCATAACTTTTAAGTTAAAAGGTTTATGTGGCATTGTCTTACTCTAGTTTCTATGAGTTATGTAAATAATTGATTATGGTCTTGCAGTTAGGTGATTGAAGTCTCGGGAAGTTAAATTTGGAATATGTCTTCTATATATTGTGATAAGGTTTACTTGTCAGTTATCATATCCAATCAAATTGCAAATTGTTAAAGTAGTAACAGTGAATGTTGACATATGAATTATGGGGCTGGTGGAAAAGCCGATGGGGTATCTTTGAATTCTATGTAGAGTTACTAAATTTGACAGTGTGGTAGTATATATTATGTGCTATTGGAAAATTCACTATTTCTTTTATATTGTTGACTGAATAGGTGTTGGATGGCGCCCAAATAAGTGCTGAGGAGTATGAAGTTATGAGGGATTTTTTAATGCCACTTGGCCGAGCACCTCAGTTCTCATCACAATCCGGTGCTTAATTGGGGACAAATTTATGATTTTTGTTGATGCAGTTGAGATTTCTGATTATAGACATAGAAACATTGGAGATCCAGTCATAGACCCAGGCTCCCTGAAATGTTGAATGGACAAAAGTTTTTGCTCCTTTTTTCTACCCCCTTCCTTCTACATTGTTAAGAGTGGGTAGTTCATATTCTACATATTGGCATATTGCATTACCTGAATGGTTGGTAGGCTTAGAATCATGATAGATGATTTGGTGTTGTGGCCTGTAATAAAACAACAATACATATATTTAACAGAACTGTAAATGTGAAAATTTTGATTATGTTGAATCTGTTTTGCTATGTATTTGCATGCCGGAATTCGAGATATGTATGTAATATGTTCGGTGCAAAGAAAAACAGGGATTTCAGCTTTTGTAGATTCAAAGACCTTGAAATCTCAGTTTCCAATTCAAATTTGAGCTTCTAGCTATTTGGCGTTATGAACGTTTGTTTGAAAAGGGTTTATTTTTATTTTTATTTTTATTTTTATTTTTCTTTTTTAAATGCTTTGAGAATGCAAGTTGACTATTTTCAGAGAATCATTTAAAGTTAAAGATTTGTCTTTCATAACTTAATCAGCCTCCATTAGGATAGGTATGAGACACGCTGCTTAGGGTTTATTTGGTATTCTGGTTATATAAAATCAAAATTGTTGCGGCAAAAATGCTATTTGTGAAATGAAACTTGATTATTTTTTAGATAATATTCTGGACAAAATTAGTAAACACCAATGGAATAAAGTTGGCCTAAAAAGTTGTGGGTGGCTAACAAAATTAAGGTTGCCAAACGGACCTTTAGTTTTCGGGGAATGGTTTACTTGAGAAGCTTTGTTTTTGGCTTGGCTACTTTTAAGCTTTAAAATGGCAGTACTGTAATTTTGTTGATGATATGTTTACCGAAACATTAAGCGATGCGTATTATTGCATACACTCTTAAAACCGACATTTTGAGAAATAGCAGCTTGATTTTTTTGTGCCCGTTGTTGACAAAATAAGCACTGTTTCGTGAAAAGACATTACGTTGCGGCTATCTCTTGTTTGATAGAGTTCACCGTTTACGGAAGATACTGACTTATGTTTGGTATAAATTATAATATTGAATTGAACTGTAAATTGGTTTATATTAATATTTTCAGTACTGCTTAGAAGGTAAAATAAAATCAATCAAGTTGAATGGTCAAATTTTGGTGGGTGCCTAAATCATTTTTTCTTTGATCTTTCCTACCAAAAGCTTGAAAGCCACATTATTTTTAAAACTTCAAAATCTATCTATAGTAATATTGTATGCAATTCAATGGTCAAACACCAATGTAGTCCACAAAATTTATCACAAATATTTCTTCATAACAAATAAAAAGAATATTGAAAACATGACCCATTATGATACTATTATTTTATAATTTAGCTATCATTTTTCTGTCGCAGCACACCGCACCACGCCACACTCCATTCGGAAAAGATTATTATCACACCAGTCCTTGGTAGTTCTAAAATCTGATAAAAGCCCTTTTATTCAACACTCGTCTATATTAGCCCCTTTCAAGGGATTATTTTGTATCCTGCAAAAAACAAAATTACCATTACATTCCAAGTGGCTCGTTCATGCAGAGTTCTATTATATGTCAATAACAAGCTAAAAGATCACTTCACAGACTTACAAGCGGGCAAGAATAAGTAAATAATTTTGATGAACAGGGAAAAAATATATTATATAAGATATCTTTATTCACCATATATATAGTATATTAACACTTAGATAAGAATATCATTTAATTTTTTTAAAAAACTAGTTATCACTATAGTCAATTTTGTTATAGACCTTCGGGATGTTTTGATTTAAAATATATAATTATTCAAATTCAAAGCTTGAAACCTCACAAATTATAACTAGAAGAAAATTTTATTAACATATAATGAAATATCAAAAGAAGATAAATCATCATCATAAATCTTGAAATGCATCACTATATATCTAAATTAATGGAGACAATTGCCTAAACATAAGAAGGAAGCATAAAATAAAAAAATAAAAAATAAAAATTGAAAGAAATCCTTCTTCGACAACTAAAAGTTTGACTTGATTTGTAAGGAGAGAAGTTACTTTTAAGAAATGGTTTAACTGTTACAAGAATTGATTTTGATATATATATATATATATCACAATAATTAACAAAAAATTGAATGAGTGTCAATTGTTAGGTTAAATAATGTTTGACACAGTTGATTTTAATTAAATGTTTTAAAATATTTATAAATAAAAATTAACAAGGAAACACCCTACCATACAACTTTAAGTATCTTACGCTACATACATAAATAGTGTATAGACTCCACATCGTATACTGTTAAGGTGTGTGGCGTAAGATATTGAAATTGTATGATAAGATTTGCCATTAGCAAGTTAATTTTATAAAAGTTATGAATCAAAAGCCATAATACTTCAATTCCAAACTTGATTGCAGCTAACAAACTTGGGATGTATTTAGAATAGTTGTACTACCACAGGCAGCTGCTTCATCTATTATACATTTATGGGTTTTCTATAGCGCAGCTGCCCCAAGCCGATTGTGGCATAAGTGGGGCTAATTTGAGACAGGTCGTAAGTTGTGGACTCATTTGTTATTTTTCATGAACTAATGTTGACAAATTCATAATAAAACTAAAATAAAAATAAATAGAAAAAGAAAACTAGAAAACACAAAAAGCAAAAACAGCGAGAGAAAGCCAAATAAGCTCATTAGCATAACCCAAAGGAAAAAAAAAAGGGTTAAAAAAAAAAAATTCTATCATCTTCAAAAGTTCCTCTCTCCATATTCAACGTGATCTTCGAAATTCGCTGGTTCCCAAAACGACGCCGTTTTTGGTGGTCTCCTTGTGGATACCCAGAATTTTATCTTTCGATTGGTATACATATTGTTTATAATCCTTTTGATTTTTATCTTCTTTTTGCGTGTTCCATTTCTTCAGCTTCTGTTTCTTCTTGTTTACTTTTGTGTTTCCTGCAATGGGTTTTTGTTTTCTGTTCGTTGGATTTGGATCGGGTTTTGTTTGCACTGTTGGTTTGGATCTGTGGGTTCCTTTTATGTTTTGGGTCAATTTTTTTTTTTTGTTTGAACTTCTCTTTATATTTTATACTTTTCTCTTCAGAGTTTTTGATTTGTGGTTTTTGGTTTGATTAGTAGATCTTTTTATTAATCACTTCTATTTTTCTTACTTATTTTGGGTGATTTTGTTTGATGAGGGTTGTTGTTGATATGATTATTTGTGTTTTGTTCTTATATTTGCTTATTTAATGAAATTTCCTTTCTGGGTATGTGTATCCTTTATGCGTCTGCAGAATCTTTTTATATGTATGTTTTAATGATTCATTTTATTCTTAATTTAATTAGTTATTAATATTCTTATTATTTTTTTATGAATTTATGGGTCAGTAGCGGAAGCTTTAGTTGCTTTGATTGTGCATATCAAATAGTGTTATGCTTTATGTGGGGTTCTTGGCTTATGAGTTTTGGAAAATAAAGGGAATTGTTATGCAGTTGGTCAGTCGGGTTGTCTAGTTTTCATAAGTATTATGAGCTTTGTGATTGAAATATCAATTGAATTAGTTGGGCTTGTTTCGTTACATGCGGAGGATGATCTCTTGTGATAATCTAATCTCACAGCATGTTCTAAATCAAAGTAATCTGTGAGTTGGTTGGTTTTGTTTAGTTACAGAAGTAGGATTAACTTCGTGATTGTTTAATCTCATAGCGTGTTCTTAAATTGAATATTAGCCGAATTAGGATCACGAGGCCATCATGAATGGAATTGAAATATTTCCTTATAATGGAATGTTTTGGGTCGGTTTTGATGGTATGAACTGCATGTACTGATGAAATCTAGTGACAAGATGACTCATTTTCAACCTGAAGCAAGGTGTATATGAGAAATTTTAAAAAGCAAAGCCTAAAGATCATAGTGCATGTAAGAAAAAGAGAATATGGAACGATTGAGGATCTATTTTCTTCACCTTAGGAAGGTATTTACGTCACATTTTCTAAAGATGCCAATTGGAATAGAGACAGGAATAAACAGGAAGTAAAACTGAAAATCAAGTACTAGGCTTATCCAGGGTAGTGGAGTTATGTGCCCATTTACTTGGTGCTTAGATGCCGTTAAAGTCAGATGTGAAAAAATGGTAAGACTTTATTTGTTTCTTAGTTTTAAATCAAGGATAGAAATTGTGATTTTGGACCTCAGTTTGTTCTATCAAATGATCTTTTTGAAGTTTTGTTGTTTGCTATGCTGCATGTACCATTTTTTGGGGGGAAAGTGTAGTGATTTTGAGGATTTTAACAGATTCAGATAATTGATTGATTTGATTGTTTGCAATGTCGTCAATGAAGATGTTGAGAATGAATAGAGAAATTATTTTGTACCTTACATCTTGTAATTTAAAGTTTTCAGTTCTATTAACGTCATTTTTGGTGGCAGCTGAATGCATGGTACTGGTGTGGTAAAAAGTAGCAGGACGGGGTGCTTTTACATCTTGTAAATGGCTTCAGTGGGCGTGGCACCAACATCTTGTGTGAGAGAATCCAGTGGTCATACTGTTGGTGTTGATAAGCTACCTGAGGAGATGAATGACATGAAAATTAGGGATGACAAGGTATATATGTCATTGGTTTACTTTTTCCCTTGACACTTTCTTGTCTTTATTAATTATCCAATATAGGGCATTAGCATTTATTGATCCTTTAACTTTGTAGGAAATGGAAGCAACAGTCGTCGATGGTAATGGAACAGAGACGGGCCATATAATTGTTACAACCATTGGTGGAAGAAATGGTCAACCAAAGCAGGTATAGATTTCTTTCTTTCTATTTCTTCTTCTTGAGGTATCATTGCCATCATGATTTTCTTTGTTGAATTGTTACCATCTGCTGGAACTGTTTTTAATGCTGGGTTTTATTCATTTCCTAAGCAATAAGTTTTATTATACACATTGGAACAGTTTGCTACCACTGGCTGCCCTCTATACTTCACAAAGCATCACTTAGAAATCATTTGTGCAGTCGTTGATGGATGTATGATAAACCTGTAAATGTTTTATATTTGTCTAATTAATTATTTCATTATCTAATTATCTTATTTAACTTCATTCTGTGCATACTTTGCTGGGTATTCAGTTGAACAGATGTTCATAATGTTTGTCAATTTGATTTGGCATAAAAGTTTGCCATCTGAGATACTCATTTGCTGATGAATATGGTGTAAATTGTTCTCGAAGTTTTATATTGATATTTTTCCTCTCATTGGATATCCATTTATGATTCCTTATGGAAAAAAAGGGGAATTTTGGTTTTCGACTAATGGAATTATCTGCTTAAATTCTAGACAATAAGCTACATGGCTGAGCGCATTGTTGGACAGGGATCGTTTGGAGTTGTTTTCCAGGTAACCATTTTTGTCATTTGTTTTGTTAGTGGTAGCTATGATGCACAGGTGTAATTATACTTTAATTGGTTAACAATATTCTCCCTCTTGTTTCTTTTGTAATTTAGGCCAAGTGCTTAGAGACAGGTGAAACTGTAGCTATAAAGAAGGTTCTTCAGGATAAGAGGTACAAGAATCGTGAGCTTCAAACTATGCGTCTTCTTGACCATCCAAATGTTGTCTCTTTGAAGCATTGCTTCTTTTCAACAACTGAAAAGGATGAACTTTATCTCAATCTTGTTCTTGAGTATGTTCCTGAAACTGTTCATCGTGTGGTCAAACATTTTAACAAGTTGAGCCAAAGGATGCCAATGATATATGTGAAACTTTATGCATACCAGGTATATGCTCGAAAGCAAGTTCAATACTTTTTTAGTGTTTCTTTCTCTGCCTCTTCTCTGTTGATTATCATTTTCCTTTTGAAAATTATTTCTTGATGCTAATATAATTCTGGAATTTGCAGATCTTTAGGGCATTGTCTTACATTCATCGCAGTATTGGAGTGTGTCATAGGGACATAAAACCTCAAAATCTTTTGGTATGTTCTACATTTTTTTCATAACTTTAATACCAATTTGATTGAAGTACCTGGTGGGACTTAAATACTATTTATGAGATTTATAATCAAATGATTGTTGAGCTGTACTACATTGTCATACACAGTCAATATGATGATGAGATAAAGTTAGATAACTTTGTACTTTGCTGGAAATAGATAAAGTTGATTTTATGTTTGAAGTGAAGGATATTTTTTAAGCATTATATGGGCGGTGCTTCAGTGGAATACAATACAAGCAAATTTCATTATATGAAATTCACTCTGCTTTTGACCTTTTGATTTTTATTTTAAGCACCATCTCGACATCGTTTGAAGTTTGCTTGTGGTTAGCATTTTGTTCATTTATTTTTTGCTGGTGCAGGTAAATCCACATACCCACCAGGTCAAACTTTGTGATTTTGGAAGTGCAAAAGTCTTGGTATGTTTGGATTTTGTAAATTTAATACCGCGCAGTTCTATTTATCATTCTCTTGATTTGACTGGAAGGTTTGACAATATTATTTTGTGTCACGGTTGACAGGTAAAAGGTGAACCAAATATATCCTATATATGCTCCCGGTATTATAGAGCACCTGAGCTTATATTTGGAGCAACTGAGTACACCACAGCCATTGATATATGGTCTGCCGGCTGTGTTGTTGCTGAGCTGATGCTTGGAAAGGTAGGCAGTTCATTGCACGGAAGATTTATTTTTCATTAAAAAATAATGCATGTAAAGTTAGCTTAGTTATTTTATTTTATTTTATTTTTTCAGCCTCTATTTCCCGGCGACAGTGGAGTCGACCAGCTGGTTGAGATTATTAAGGTAATTGTATTATCTGACAGTGTTCATGTAATGCGATATATATATTTTTTGGCATACATTAAATGTGTGTTTACTGTTTACTGAGTGGATTTTATTACTTTCGAGTAAAAACAAATCTTATGGGCCTAAAATGCTTGGATGTTGGAATGACACCAACTTCCAAAACACACATAGATACATGTGTCTTCATATGCATCTACCTTGGTGAAATAAAATATCATTGTGCAATATTTGACACTGTTGAATCTTGCCAAATATTTGAAATGAAGGACCTTGATTGTGTCAGAGAAATGTCAGCTGGTTGATATTTACTTGGAATATGCCCTTTGCTGGTGGTGGATGTGTAATTGGGTTCCATGTTTGATTTCGTGTTTTGATTAATGTACTTCTTGTATTGATTTGATAATGATGCTTCTTGATAGGGTACAATGATGGTTTATCTCAATCCTGTATTGCTTCTGTTAGATTGGTCAGATTTTTGATGATGGATGACGGATGCAATGTCATTGTTTCTCAGGTATTAGGTACTCCTACAAGGGAGGAAATAAAATGCATGAACCCCAACTATACCGAATTCAAATTCCCTCAGATAAAAGCTCACCCTTGGCACAAGGTATTAGGAATCATCACTCAATTCGTTTGTGTGAATCAAGAGAGAAGAGATGTGTTTTGTTTTATGTTTTATCATAATATTGATTATTTCCTCATCTTCAGATATTCCCAAAGCGCATGCCACCTGAGGCTGTTGATCTGGTTTCAAGATTGCTGCAATACTCTCCCAACTTACGGTGCACTGCTGTAAGTGAAAGAATCTTATTTTCCAAGTGTCCATTGCTAGTTTTATATTATTTTTGCTTTTGCTCTTAGTCTGCTGTACTCCGTTGAAGTATGTGTGACATTTTTGAATGAACTCGAAGGAGATACTAATTTGGAGAACATGGAAATGATAAGGCTAGTTTTGTGAATTATTTGACTCATTCTAGAGGTAATCTATAATAATATTCAATTTTGGTTGTACGTTGATTAGGCTTTTCAATCCTTTCTGTCTCACTTCCTTTTGTGAGGTGGATGGCTTTCTTGTTAACAGTGTTGCATGTTATTAATAACGGAATTGGTTTATAGTACATTTGCTATATTAGTTGGGTTGCAGGCTTCTAATTTTTCATATTAAAAACTATTATTCAGATTGCAAATGTTAGTAGGAGTTATGTTGCTGACTTTATGCCCTTGATTTCTATAAATTCTTAATTTTAACCTCGATTGCAGCTAGATGCATTGATCCATCCCTTCTTTGATGAGCTTCGTGACCCAAATGCTCGTTTGCCAAGTGGACGTTTCCTTCCGCCGTTATTTAACTTCAAATCTCATGGTAGGCATTTATTTCAAAGCAGTTTCCTTAATATATAACGTTAATTAATTCCAGATCCGAATTGACTGATTGTTCTGGATGCTATTTGCCACTTTGTGAACTACTAGAACTGAAGGGCGTACCAGTGGAAATATTGGTGAAATTGATACCAGAGCATGCTAGAAAGCAATGCCCCTTTCTTGGCTTGTGATTTGATGTGATGAAATGTAACAAAAGCAGACAAAAGTGTTGCCTGTGTATGCAAGATATGTCTGTATCGGTCTTATCTATGATGTTTGTATTTGTTCCTCTTTCTTGTATGTTTTTTGATGTATCATTATGTTATTATGTGAAAGCAGATTTGGTGCCATATGCTACTTAAATCATGCCTAAACCTCAATGCGTATTCAGATGCATCCGATCCCTGTATCACAACAGATTGTAACATCCTTAGCAGACAAATATCAACGTTTTTATCTAAATGCTTCATCTGTTTCAAGTGTTCTCTGTGCTTTTACAAACTGGTCGCCGCACCATGGAAGTTCTTGTAGGGGTTGGAAAGTGAGCTTTTCTGTTTTTGTTCTTGTTTACACTGCTTGTCCCAAATGTGGAAGCACTTCTGCGGATGATTGGGATCCTGGTAAAAGCTGCATGTGGCTCTGACCTTCAAAAACTGGTGGCACTGAGCTGAGTCTGTTACCTGTTTATCTTATTTATAAATTTGTTCAACTTTTAGTGATGGAGAAATGATAGGGGTCTTGTTACTTTACATAACATGTAACAAATATTAAAGAAGTTGACAAACAAATCAATGGCAATACGCCACGTGCAACTGTTATAATTCTAATTTTACTGGTTGGAGCGGTTTGTAGGTAGGTTGAAAAAATAGGTCGAAAAAGGAATAATTTCTCTTATTGCCTGTGTTAACTCAAAAAGTGACGGTGATTTCTTTGCACTTTTTAATTTTTGTGAGGAGCTTGATCCGATCTGCTGCCAAAGGCTCAGGGGAGAGAGATTTTGCTGTCCATCTGACACCTGCGAATGATGTAGTTTCGTGTCTTGCTCGTACTGGATGCAGAAAATTGAAAGTTTAATTGGATTCATTAGAATCTTTTGCTGAGTTGATTAAGTGACTGGAAACTAACTTATGGATTTCATGCGTTATGCTGCCTCTCCATCAGCCAACTCGAAAAAGAATCCCTTGGAATTTTGATGTGGACTAATTTGGGGAAGGAAGGAATGGTGTGCTTTTTTAAAAAACGGCGTGAAGATGTGGAGAAGGATTTTGCCAAAGCTGAAGCTACTCCACTGCTTGTGCATCATTGAAAGGAGTCATCAATGAGGCATTAACTCCACTAATGCAAGCTCCAAGGAAAATTTCATGGCCCCCCCTGCCCCTAAAAAATGGCATAAATTAAATCTTGAAGATGGAATGTTTCATCATAAATCAAGGGCAAGAGTTGGTGCTATTATAAAAAAAATCATAGATGTACAGCTGCTGTGAAGACCATGAGCTCTAACGGCGTCGTTGAGCTGGCAGGACCTGAAGGTTTTAATTTCGGTGTTGAAATTACAAAAAAATTAGGATTCTTTTCTCTTGTAATTGAATCAGATTCGAACAATAGCCCCTACTTTCACCCGGTAGTCTAAGTGGTTCTCTTGTACCAACTTCCCAGGTTTTCCATCACTTCTCTTTTTTTGTTCGCTTCATTTTCGTCTGTTCGATTTTATTGTTCACATCTAACGGTCCTCATTACAATTAAATAACTTGTCAAGGTTTTATGTGCTTATACTTCTTAACAAATGCGTTTTCTATAATTATTACAAACCTTGAGGGCACTTAATGAAATTCATGCTCACAAGAACCTATAAATATGGATTTTGGGCAGGGGAGATATCAAACAAATCCACAAAGAAATGCCGCTGGGAAAATACTACTGCGACTACTGTGACAAGCAGTTTCAGGACACTCATTTCGCGAGAAAACGCCATCTTCAAGGCATCCAACATCTTCGAGCTAAAGCTCTTTGGTACGATTCTCTCAGTGGTCAGTAATTTTCCCCCCCTTTTTTTTCTAATGATATTTATAAACTATGCTTGAATTTACAATATCATACTTTCTTGATTGCAGAGACAAATCAAGCCTACCCAGATGGACTTCCAAAGGGGGTTTGCAGCCGCTTTGTCAAAACGGTACGTTTCTTTTTTGGGGAAAATTATCAATTATGTTGTTTTTATTTTCATTTTGTTGAATTAATTGTGCTTTATATGGGATTTGTTTTGAAGGGTTTTTGCCCATTTGGTGATTCTTGTAAATACTTGCATCCCAAGAGCAACCCCTCTCAAAATACTGGCAATCAGCGTCTCAGAGGTACTTTTTCATCCTTGCATTTTATTATTTGTTGTTGATGTAGATGATATAATGTGTTCTTCGTCTTGGATGTACTATTTTAGCCAGAATTTTTTGGAACTTTTTTTGCAATGCATTTCTCTTATCAGCTACTGGATTTACGGATATTAATGCTCAGTCATCATCAGTTGATCCAAGGATTTATTTAGCTGGTGGAAGCTCTTTCCCTGGTAAATTTATACTAGTTGTTGCTTAGGTTTGAATTATGTTCGTTAATATATCTGCAAATTCTGATCAGCCTGTTTATTATTGTTTCATTCTAATGTTACGAAACAATTTCCCTTTTTTTTTGGGTAGACTTGTTAAAATTGTGTTAGTTGATACCATTTTTATGATTAAGTAGTTCTGTAAAGTTATGGATTTGACCTTTACTTTCTTTCTTTTTGTTTCTTTTTACATTTTTCGCTGATGCTTATGTCTATTGGCCTTTACATTTTTCTCTGATGCGTACGTCTATTGGCCTTTAAAATCATAGGTGATATGGTGAGAGATAGCATAGGAATGTCATGGGGAAATCTACCTCCGTCCTTGAAGCCCCCACCTGAAGGTGGATATCCCCCACTTCCCTTTGTGGATTGGGGATAGTTCCTTTGTTTTTCATTCAGCCATCCCATATGTTGGATCAGCAATGTGAAGCTTTCATATAGTTACATGCCACGCAAATTGAATGTATCTTCTATATCTGCTATTTCAGTTGTTCAGTGTGTATACTATGTTACATGTCATGTTAAGAGATGCTGTGGCTTAGACCATACTCTGCATGCCTATATTTTACATGACTGGTAGTCTGGAACTTCTATCAAAGTTAGGTATATCTGCTGAATGCTTATTTTATCAATATAATCCTTTTGTTCAGTGGTTGAACATGCAAGTGCTTATTCTAGAATATTAATCATTACTGGTTAGGTTTTAACAGAGGAACAGATATATTTTATCCTTTGCACTCTTGGAGGATTAACTAAGCAGTCAATGGAGGTGAAAAGAAAAAAAGAAAAAAGAAAATAAAAGAATCAATAATCTATATATCAGTAATGCACAGCAGTGTTCATACATCCTTGCATTCAGTGTTATTTACTTTTGTTTGCTGCTTCTTTCAATCACATCTTGTCTTGTCTCAGCTTCTAGCTTCTGCTGGATTCTTCAGTGTCATTTTGTTGCACAAACATGCTTCATCAATCTCTTTCATCTTTGGGATAATGTGATCCATCTGACATAGATTGAGGCTAGACATGAGAGCATGAGTTGTGCTTCAGAACAATAAAGATTAAAGAACACACAGGCGAGGCTGGCAAAGAGTACACACATTGTGGAGAATATGAGTATGTCTTTATCAATATTCTTGTAGCTCAAACTTCTCTCTGTTGCCAGTCTATCCCACACAAATGACGTATCTGGCAATTGTGGGCACATGCAGTCTGATTCACATCCCTTTGGATTACAACTAAAGCTGATGGAGGTCACTGCATTAATTGAATATTGGAATGAATTATTCCATTACATCCAGCTGTGGAACCTTATGTCAGATAGGACAACCACCACACTGGAAGCTGACACCCATAGTGATGTGACTATTGACACATGAAAGGCTGCTAGTGTTGGCAATGGTGTAGAAATGTGACCATCATTCCAAAATATGTTACACACAGTGTGAACATAAAGAGTACAGTCCAATAACTCATAAATTCTGAGCAGACCTTGTTCCAATTCCTGGCATGCCATTGCCAATCCCAACAACTGCAAGCATTGTAACTGAAAAGGAACCTCTCCTACTGCCCATGATATTGGATAAAAGGTTGGGTGATACGTTCTGGCCCTCTTCTCTTGAAAGTAAACCAACCCATCTGTGCCTATCTGGGAAATAACATTGTTGGCTGAGATCGCACCGATGAGTATAACTTGCATGCAGATGTAAAGTGAATGTGAAGTTACACCAAATATACCCTTGTATTCAATTTGAAAATAGAGAGAACCCATTAGAAGACCAATCATGGTGCATCCTGTAAGTCTGCCATATGTATATTGCACATTTCTCCACAAGAATCTTCTTATCCATACGTATCCTTTCATTTTCTGTTCTTGGTGAACTTCATTATGCTGGAAATTTCATTATATAGTTGATCTCTTCCAGAGTGCTTGCCTTGTAAATTTCTGCGAACTTTAGTGAAGCCGTGCCCACTTTGTTATTCCTAAGCCAACACCCCTCATGATGTACCTAATTGGGCTTTCTCCTTTTGAATATCTCGGATTCTTGGGAATTGACAAGAAATAATCCAGTACCATGTTATGGTTAGATCCTATTGGACCAAAATATGCTTGATGGCCTTCCCCTATTAGAATGAGAGGAAGGTCAAAGAGAGAAACCGTGGGTGCATTGGGGTGTGTTAGAGAGGCAATATTGGCCCACCCTGATTTGACAATTGAGAGAGTATATTGAGGATGGTCAAAGTTCTTATGGTATCAAGTCCAGATACTGGTTCTTCAAGGAGGATACTTTGTTTTGCAGCCAGAGCAGCTGCAATGGTAATCTTTTTGGCTATTTCAAAACTTTTTCCTGTGGGCCCATGAAGGGAGTGAACTAGTTGGTTAGAATAGGGAAGTAAGCCAAGTTGGTTGAGGACCAGCTCAACATGGATGTGATGACTCATGGGATTGGCTGCTTTTCCAAGATGGAGTGCATCACTGAATTGAAGGGATTCACTTACAGAGTAAGATTGGTGAGCATTGAGCTTCTGAACATAACGTATTAGTCTAGAAAACAAGGCACCTGCTGGGAAGCCATTTACCAGGGCATTGCTGTTGAGACTGCCGGTAAAAGTTGTCCTTTCAGCCAAGCATTGGAGGAGTGTTGCCTTGCTTGTTCTAGAACCACCTAATAGAGCAAGCATGTTTTGGGGTTTAGCATGGCATTTTACGTGGCTGAAAAGTGGTGTACTTTCATTTGATCCTTCTTCATACCTGATGCACAGGTAAAATGTTGTTATTTGAGATTAGTTGGTTTAAAGAGTCAGTGGGATGTCTTCTGTTATGTTCCTGAAAGTGTGATGAAATATGGAAGGATTGCAAGTATAGCGGATGGAGGAACACACCTTGAAAATGGCAGACCCTCGGATACGAGAGTCACTGGCTCCACTGGATGCCTTTCCCATTCATCTTCACATCAATGTGAAATTCCTTACCTCCGTCATTCGTGTGGTTATATCCTGAATATAATTTCTATGGCACAAAATATTTAGAAAAATCCTCTTAATTATAGCTAATCCTTATAACTGTGAATTATTGGAATCTTTCCGAGCTGGGGCAGTGACTGACTTGTTCCTGTGAATTCTATATTCCTGAGACCTGTAATGCCGAGAAGTTGGCAAGTACTATCTGGCCCAGCAGAATAGTATAAAGTAGCCAGGGTCTCTTAGCAGCTTCAGAAAGCTTGTAAGGGCTTTCTGACATTGTTGGGAATTGGTCGCAGAAAGGAAGTTGGCCAAGGTAGTTGGTGCAGGGGTCTGCATAGCCTTCGTTGAACTGGCATTTGCAGTACAGAACATTTGCCCAGGATGCTGGATTCGCATAGATGAGCCATTTCCAGTAAATTGGGACATTGGACGGATAGATCACAAAGCCACGGAAAAGTAGAAAGATTGAAACTAGTATGCCTGTGTGAAATACACAATACTGAAAACAGTTACCTATACTTACCACCTAAACCATCTCGACCTGTTTTATATCCCTCTCAGATTGATGCTTGTGATTTATTTTTTCTTTTTATTTATTTATTTTTTTTGTTCACAGCATGTAAAACAACTTGGAAAAACTCTGTGTTTTCTAATTTACATAGATCATTAACTTATGGTTATTTACATCATTCAGCTTATTTGAAAATTTGTTTTGCAATGTGCTATACTAGGACCTTGATTTAAATGTATTGAATCTTGGAGATATAGTTACCTATAGTTATGTTTCAATATTGGTAAGACTTCCCAAACCTTTTTTGAAAAAAGATATATTAATTGGATCTAATTCTTTCAATGTGCTTTTTATAATTTTTTAATTTAAAATTCTTTCAATTATATGTCATTTGTCATCTATAATGATTTTTCGGAAAATTCTAGATAACGTGTATTATTACTCAAATAAACGTATAAAAATCATGTAAAACAAAACTGATAAACACCTTTACATATATATTAGGCTATTTGAGCATCTTGTAATTTCTTTTGGAGTAAAGTTTATAATAATAATTTACTCACACCTTCTATTTAAAAGGAATTTAGATCTATTACAAATAAATATAGGTAATTTTAAAACCCTAAAATTGATCAATTTAAATAATTAGTCCAAAATTGAAAAACTAAATTAATTTTTAAAAATATTATTCAATTACTGCTCACAAATATTGTCAATAGCTACTATTTATCACTTAAAAAATAAATTATAAAAATTAAATGACACAAAAATTTTTATTTGGTTTGGATTAATCAATCTCACATTTACGAGATCATGCCCAGAAGAAAAATAATTCATTAAGTTGAGATATTACAACCTAAGATTTAGTAAACTTAAAATTCTCACTTATAGTTTATCATCATATAACTTACTTAACCTTAAATTGAATCTACTTCTCTTGAATAATAGATACCTCTCTTGATCCACGATCCTGAAGATACTTCGCAATACAATCAATAGCAATTTTTTAATTCTTCAATGTCTAGTGATCGAAGATCCAAATATACTCTTCATAGAGATTAAAAAAAAAGTCTCATTATAAGATTTGAATGAAGAAGATAATAAAATAAATCAACATAACATTATATGCCAAATCTAGAGTTTCTAGGGAGGAGGCCAAATTTGGCTTCTGTGGTTTGTGCTCTATGTCATATTTCTTTAGTTGTGAGATACCTCTCTTTATATGGGCATTAGGGTTTTATAAAAATTACAAGTCTTAAAAGACTTGAATTCTTTCAAAATTATAGTTTCTTTTCTTTTATAACTCCTATAAATCTTTATAGAAAAAAAAAATTAATATTCTTGCCTTACTTATCTCCTACGAAATATTTAAAACACTTAATAAACTTTCTGTTTGAACCAACTTCTTATTTTAAATAAACCTTACGCACTAATTATAGAATATATCTAATAAAACTAGGAAACAAATATTGTTAATAATTAGAATATCACTAAATTAAGGAATTAATAAATTAATTTCTTTTATAAGATATGTAATAAATAAAATTTCAATTTAACTAAAGTCGCTGTAAGACGCTAATTCTATAAATAATAGACTTAACACCATTTATTATAGAATCTTCCTAATTGTGTGCCATCTATCACCGTAAATCATATTTGTTACAAAAAAGTTTTATCTCAAAGGTCTACATAGAATACCATAGCCAGTTCTTGAGATACAATATAAAACTAGTGCATATCTAATTAATTCCAAAAAAACTATTGCAACAACTTGTTTATGGTTTTAGTCTTTGACATAATCGGTCATGATGCATAGAAGAAGCTTAGCTCTTTATCTCTTATTTCAACTGCGTTTATTACTCATTAATGACAATTTTCTAATTTTTAGATATTTCAACTAAAATTTTTTTAATGATTTTTGTAATATATATGTCATATTTCGCTACCACATATCAAATTTTGATAAGAATTTTATTAATATATTTCCCATCTTGTTAATAAAAATTTGAACTTATTTACGACTTATATATATGTGGTCTTCTATATATAGTATATACTAGCGAGAATATATAAATAATCAAAGTATTTGCAACTACTGACATTGAAAACCGAAATTTGAACAAAAAAATCCTTCAAGATGAAGAATAAATAAAAATATTATTTTCTTTTTAACATACTTCTGTTTTGAGCCTTTTGGCTCGCTTCATCATCATCGTTCTCTCTCATTTTTTTGTGATTTTGCTTGTTCCTTAAATTTTTAATTAGATTTAATAAATTATCTGTATACATTGATCTTGTACTTGTGATTGATTTATAAAAATTGTGTTAAATTTCCTTTTACATTGTGGCTTTGAGACTGCTCTATTTCTGTTCTTCATTCTCTCTGGGTTACTGATTTTTCATTTGATTCTCAATCTCTGATCAACATTTGGATTCCTTTGTTCATTCGGCTCTGAAAACACAACTGATAAACCATGTAAAACATAAATTAATGAAGGAAGAGTTTTTTCTTATTTAAACATTTCGTTTTAATTAATTCATTCTTTGATCAGTAGATATTCACACTTGGAAATCCGCTTTCAGAAAAAGCCCAGACAAAATGATTTCTAACCATCTTGAAGCTAAACTTGCTGCTCCACTTCTTGCTCAAAAAACCTTAGATCATTGGTTTCAGCTCTGCTCGTATCCATGTCAGTTTGTCATATAAACGCAATAAAATCACTTTAATTATAGCTAAAACCCTTCAATTTCAAACACTTGTAAATGGAAGCGCATATATTAGAGAGTTAGTTATTAGTAAAAGCGAGAGTATGAAATTACCAAAAGCATGTTTAATCTTTGAGAAAGGCCAGCTGCTTTTTCGTTTAAATTTATAATCTTTCTAATGGATCCAAAAAGTGAAGTAGTAGAAGTTCCCCTCTCAAATAAATTGATAATGAAATGAGATTTTGTCATGTATATAAAGATCTAATAAAATTCTTATTTAGTTATATTAGCAAGTAGAAAATAATTTGTATACAGAACCTGGTGGAACCAAGATTTTGGTTCAACAAGGACTGTAATAATAAAATATAAAGTAAAATAGATCGTAACATTACTTCAAACCAAAAGATGGGCTTAATTGTGAGTGAATAAAATACGATAGGGTATAATAGAATTGTATAAAAATTAGGGGCTAAACTAAAAATTACTTAGAAAATGTCAACTTTCAATTCAAGATTTTTATTTATCTTTATATTTTTATTAAGCTCGGTGGTGGCCAAGGCTAAGTTATGCTTTTATCTAGTTTAAAGATAGGCAAATAGACATCAGTACCCTCAAAATTTAGAAAAATAGTAACTAACATCCTCAAATTTTAAAAAGAGACACCAATATCCCCTTTTAACCATTATTACTTTTGCCTCTATTATTTTAAAAAATTAACGTTATCACAATATCTATTGTACAATAGATTTCTACAATTGCGAGTTCAATAAAATTTACATAACAAATTTTTGGTATTGTTATTGGAGAAATAAGTCATTTTAATTTGTCGAGTTAAGTTTCTTTGTAACTATTATGTGAATAATTTTGCATCTTGGTTTTAAGCATGTTTTCGTAGTAAGTGTTTAGTAACGCGATAAGGTTAGTATTGTAATCCTCTTTTTATCTCTTTATTCTTATTGGTTTTGTTTTTAATTTTCACATGTTCTTTGCGGTGCATGATTAAAGGTCACAGGCACCTAATCTAGAATAGGCAGACATTGAATTGAAAAAAAAAACATTTCCTATATTAAGACACTTCATATCACAGAGTCAAATTGAAGATAATATTCAAATGGATTTGCAAGAAGAATAAGCACATCAAGAAAAGCCATTTAAGGATTACTTTAGTCTATTGGCTAATTTGAGCACATCATGCATAAGATACCTAAATGTAACTGCTAAGAGTTTTAAGTGCTAAATTGTCTCCCATCATTCTATGACTTGAAAAATGAAGATCCATATAATCGTTTGAATAATTTTTATGTTATTCGCTAAACTTTTAAACATGAAAAATTTTCAGATGAAGATATTAAATTTAGATTATTTTTATTTTCTCTAAAAGATAGAGCTCATTCATAGTTTAATACATTGTATGCTAATAGCTTCACAATATGGGAAGAAATGGTAACTAAATTTTTAAATAAATACTTCAAAGTATTTAAAACTAATGCTATTCGTAGGAAAATTTCAAAATTCACTAAAAGAGAAGACGAGTAATTTTTTGAAGTATGGGAGAGATTCAATGGGTTACCTCTAAAATGTCCATACCATGAGTACGAGAAATGACACTAATGCTAATATTTCTTAAAGAGATTATTGCTACATGTACAAGAATAACTAACGACAACAAGCAAGGGTGAATTAATGTCCAAATGTGCATAAGAGAGTTGAGATTTCTTCTAGTGATAAATAGATAGTTTCCAACAACGAAGTCAACTATTCAGGAGTGTGACAAAAATCAAAAGAGTAAATGAAATCTAAGTTAATAAGTCAAGATCACAAATCAAGGAAGTCAAAATAATCGTTAAAGGACTTTGTAACACCCCATATTTATAATTGTAACTAGAGTAAATAAAAACATGTGAAACATTTAGTACTTACAGTGTAGATATAAATTTTAAAATAAATATTTATAAATATAGAACATAAAAGGTGTATTACATAAAAAGTTTGTTACACAATGTAAAGATTCTTTAGTAATATATCTCAAAACTAACTTTGTAGCTAAATGAACTTATAATATTAATGTTTGGATAGAAATACAATTGAGCTCAATTTATAACCCAAGGTCTTGATATGTCTATATACACTTTGCCTTGGTTGGGACTTAGCTTCAGCTTACTCTACTCCTCAATTCCTGCAATATAAGGACTTCATAAATTAATGTTCAGTAAGTAAATACTTAATGCATGTATTAGCTACTATGCATATGAATGACTAAATGAAATAAGTACAAATTCTTTTTATGAAACTTAGGAATATGAAAAAACTTAGTTAGGGCCCTCAGTTTATTGTACTGCAAGGCTAGCTCTAAACGATATGCCTTTAGGCCTAATTAATTGTTCTCTTAGGTGTTAGGTATTGCTATCCTTAAAAAATCTCCTTTCATTTAGCTTAGAGGGCTTGCTCTCTTTGTAAACTTTGTCACATAGTTGTACAACAACCTATTTGAAAAAATTCCTAAAAACATTTTTTTTATGAAATAATCCATGAAATGCATGATGCCCAATGCAATTTATGTCATAACAAATAAATTTTCTAGATGTATAATAAAGGCAAAACATAAAAATATTTTATGATAATAACATTTAACATAGGTAGCAATACCATCCATATAAAAATTAAAGAAATAGAATTGATAATATAGGTTGTATTGCTGACCATGTAAAGAGTAAATAACAAACATCATATCTTAGGTGGTAGAGCTAGTTATGACATAATAAAAGCATAATCTATTAGACACACAATTGACCATACAATTAAGTAAGTAGTAAAGTATCACATTATAAGCGTCATAATTGACCATTCAATCAAGTAAATAGTAAAATATCACATTATAGGTGGTATAGAAAATCATATGAGGATAATTAAGATGACATCAAAATATAGGCGATATAGCCAGCCATGTAGAGATTAAATTGATAACTACTTACACCATAATAATACTTATAAGATAAAAGATTATTTAAAACTAAACTTAGTATAAAGAATTATTATTTCAAGCTAATTTAAGTATAATGTCCTTACATTATAGTTGAAGTGAAATGTTACTTATCTCTTTTTCTTGATTCCTCTAAACCTTCATTCCTAACTTTAGATTTTTTTTTATTAATGATGCTTTAGTTTAGAATTAAAAGAGATTGAATTTCTAGGATTTTTGAAAAATGAAAGGGTTATAGGGGATTTACAAGATTTCCTAAGATCCATGAATGACTACGATTTTGCCATCTTAAATACTTTATTATTATTATTATTATTATTATTATTGATGCTTAAGAGAGCTTGTTAGCTTAAAATTAATTATACTATATTCGAGTAAAAAAATTATACCTCATAGACTTCCTCGCTAAATAGCATCGTTGACAACTGCCAAGTTAACATAGCCATAAGTTTATAATCAATTTGACCAAAGTTTCATACCTAGATCAAATCAATGTTATAAGTGTGATGGGAAAGCAGCCAAATTACAACCTTTACTCCAATATCTATAATCATGGATAGAGAGATCATCTTAAATTTTCATGGTTTTAATGATTCTAACTGGATGGAATAACAGCTTTAGCTCTACCAATCCAACCAGCTCATCAAGCTTCTCAAGTATCTTAAGCATTCAAACCATATAATCAGAATTAAAGTTGTTCATAACCAAAACCATGGGATGAGGCCTTCTAAAATTTCAAAAATTTGGCCCATCACAGTATTGGGGAGTTACAGAATGAGATGAGGGCTGGCTTTAATTCACAAGCCTAATCAATCTTAAACTTTGAGAAGATGGTGAGCTAAGTTACCTTTTCAGTTTAAACTTTGGCAATGACCATAGAGAAAGGAAAATTCTCAAGCCAGTTAGTGCCTAGTTCTAAAGAAGTACTTGAAATGAGTACATGTTTATCCTAATACCATGAAGAGGTCAAGGCATCATGATTGTGAAAGGACAAAACAGTAGATAATAAAGTGAAAATGCCAGTAATAAAAATAACTCAAGTTATACCATTAAATTCTGAAAATCTATCAACAAAGGAGAAAAAAGATAGTAACCTATAAGAATACATTCCTAAAACTCTTTTTCCTTATAGGCTAGCCAAAGCAAAGAAGGGAAATACCACTTGTGAGATTATGGAGATTTTCAAATAGGTAAGTACACTTGATGCTATTAAAAAAAATGTCCTCTTATACTAAGTTTCTTAAAGATTTTTACACTAACAAAAGAAGTATTCATATTTTAAAAAGGACATTTTTAACAAAAAACTTAGTTTTATACTATAACCTAAAATTTCTCTAAAATAGAAAGATCTAAGTTGTCCTACTATCTCATGTATTATAATAAACCACATATTTGAGAATGTTTTATTGGACCTGTAAGTTAATGTAAATATTCTGTCTTATTCAGTATTTGTGAAACTTGGATTAGGAGAATTACACCCAACTCTAGTTGTGCTACAGCTTGTAGATCGATTCGTAAAAAATACTTCGTGGTAGTGTGGAGGATATGCTCATTTAAGTAAATAAATTTTATTTTTTAATTAATTTTATTGTGATTAACACTCAACCAGTATAAGATTTAAAGGGGGCACATCCCCGTCATACTAGACTAACTTTTCTTGACAACTACTAATGCTCATATTTAATGCAGGAATGAAAATATATAGTTATCTTTTGACAATATGAAAATGGAATTTAATATTATTAACATTGTTAAACAACCCTCTAATAAAGATGAAAGACTTGTAAATATGGATTTAATCAATGAAGTAGTTGATAATACTTTTTTTTAAACCTTAGTGATGACTCTTTACTAATATGTTTAACTCATTTTGGTTTAGATTTTAATATTGACTAATCAATTGATGAGGCTAGATTCATGACTATGCATGAATATTAATAAATAGAATACAAAGATAGAGAAATTTACACCATCAAGAGAAAATATCTTCCCATCATCAAAATCACCACCAAAGATTAAGATTAAATTTTCACCTGACTCTTTGAAATATATATTCTTGAGAGAAGAAAACACAATATTAAAAATTATCTCATCCTCCCCTGATAATAAGCAAAAAAATACAGACATCATTAGTCCTATCTTTGGTTAAAAAAAGAGATTACAATTTGTAAAACTTAAGGAGATTCACAATGATAAAAATGCTAAGATTACAAAAAGAGAATGAAAATCTTTCATGGCAAGTGAATTATGAAAAAATCTTTTATAGCAAGTTAGAAAGTGCTTTTATTCAATTCTTATTGGCACTTTTCTCTAGATAAGTTATCCTCTCGATGGTCTGGTCTCTTTATTGCTCATACTATTTTTTTATATGGAGCCCTTAGACTTAAGAATCCAAGAAACAGTATAATTTTTAAAGTTAATGGTCAATCAAGTAAAGTTATATTACATGTATCAGCTATATGGAGAAGACAGTGTAATGAATTTAAGTGACCCAATAAATCTGACATTTTTCTTTTTTTTTTTGGTAATTTAACCTTTTGTCATTTTGTTATTATTTTTATTGAAGTGTGTTTGTTTAGTAGTTGTATTTACACTTATCACTTATGCGTACTTGAGTGAGACGAATTCTTTTCAATCACCTCAAATAACTTTTATGTGTGAAATGTTACATTAAAATCTTGATCAAGTTTTGTCAATCACATCTAATTTGGGATTTACTATTATCAGAGTTGGTATCCTATGTTCAAGATCTAAACAGACAAATTTGGGAAATAGAAAGTAAAATCTATGAAAGTCAACTAGAATTTAATATAGAGTCAATAAAAAGACGATGATAAGTTAACATCTTTATTTTTTTTGGGCATTATGTATTATTTTTTCATTTACCTTCACGTATATTATGCTTTTGCTAGGTTTCTTATTTTCTTTAGTGAGTTATCATTTGCCACTTTTGTTAAGTGGCTGATAATGGTGTATGGTGATTGTTGAAGTCGGTTCCTTCAGTTTTCTACAATAACTGATATTCTTCAGCAAAAAAAAAAAAGCACAATACACTCTCAAAAATCTAACCATAAATGATCGTGTTTGCCTATTTATAAGAAAATTGGATAGGAAACATATCCTCAACCTACAGAAGAAGTTCAAGCCATTTATGAATGTAAAATCAGGATAAGATGTGAGTCATAATCACAACTATTAATACATATTCTTTTTACTATTTGCTTTATTACTTTTAATAATGTGATTTTTTATTTTAATCACTATTTGTTTCTTTTTGAATAATTGGGCCACAAGCCTTACGCATTGTTTAACAAATCTAACCTATTTATAGTTGTGTGAATATTATCTATTGTAACATTCAGGTGATGTCTTTTAAAATTTACTTATTTCTTTCAAGACATTAAGGATAATGTCTCGTTTTATTTAGGGAGAAGGAATAGTTGATAATTGTGAAATCAATAATAGTTATTTTTTGTGTAGTTACTAACTTTTTCTAAAGTTTTGAGTCAAAGATGGTTGAATATGGAGTTTAATAACTCTAGAAATATATTTTCCTAGTCTTAATGTTAAAAAAAATAAAAAAAATTTTTTGTCTGAATTTTTATATTATTGACTAACCTTTTTTGGTCTACTTTGACCATCTTGAGAGATTTAACAAACCAGTCTAAACATATACATAGAGCAAGTGATGGTGGTGGTAAGGTTGTAATACCTAATCTTTCATTTCATTTATAAGCAATAAATAAAGGCAGTAGTTATTATAACAAAAAAAAAAAAAAAGAAAAAAGAAAAAAGTGAAAAAAATTGAATAAGAATAAACATTCTCACTTAGTAACTGAGTATCTTGCCTCAGTAAGCAGAAAGTATTCGTGTCAAATGGTAGGAGATGATTTAAATTACATGAACTCTTACTTAATAACCAAGTGTCTTGCCTCAGTAAGCAGAGAGTGTTCACGTTAAATAGTGAGAGTTCAATTGATTTAACCCAGCTATTTCTTAGTAACTTGGCCTCTTGCCTTAGTAAGGAAAGAGTGTTCGTGTCAAATGAATAGAGTTAGTTAAAAATAAATAAATAAATAAGTTTACTGCTTACGGAAGAAACTCTGGTGAGATGATAAGAATGAGAATATTACTTTATTTTGACTAAATCCCATAATTATTATGTCAAACATTGCTAAGCACTAAAGATAGATTGTTGAATTGTTGATTGATAGTGGAGTAGCAAATGAGGAGAATGCAATTTTTTGAAAAAGTTCACTGATTTGGTAAACATATTTCAGTTTAAATTTTGTTAGATTTGTTGCTTAGATTGCCAAGGGCTAGCAATAAATTGGTTAGCAGGTGTGTTGAGTATTAGAGAATATATATTTATAAAGAATAAAACTGTTATTATATACTCCAAATCTTGGTAACATTTGTGTTTTTTTTTGTGTTTCAATCTTTTAAGCTTTTATTATGTGTATTTTATTATAATTTAAGTATTTTATGTATTTTTGATATATTTTAGTTATTTCACGTTAAAAAGAAGTTAGACAATAAAATGAATGACATTTTTATACCAAGAATAGTCGAAAACCTTAGGAGAAGAAAAAGTATATACGATCCTGTTCACGTGTATAATACTATTCAAATATATGATACTGTTCATATATACAGTATTGTTTATAAATTTAACACTATTTATATATATGATATGATGACATGACATTGATCGATGATGTTCCACTTATCGATGATGTGGCATCATTTTTTGAACTAATGATATGGCATTTATTGATGATATAATATTGACTGATATTATTGGACTTAAATATGATGTGGCATTTGCTGATGACGTGGTAGCACCTTATTGAACTAAAATATTGACTGATGATGTGTTCCAACCAATCTAAACCTGCCATATAGCGCAATTCAGAACGTTTGAATTGTTTTCATTTGATTACCATATTTTACTTGTTGTATCTATAAATAGAGGGCTCTCTCCTTAATTTGACATCTCTGAATTCATTTTTAGGCTTCATTTTCTGAAATTTCTTTTTTTTTTTTCTATTTTTTTACATATTTTAATAAAATTATCATTTTACCCCTAATTCAATTATGAGTGTCTAATTTAGTTTTAAGCTTGCGTTAAAGGAAAAGCCTCAACATGATCTATGGACTTAATTAGGTAAGTTTATCTTCTTCCTCTTTAATTTATATGGCTATTTTGACTTATTATCAACAGAGAGTGTATTATGTCTAAATTTTGCTCTATATACTAGCTCTCTAATGAAAGACTATTACTGTTTGACATAGTAGGCACTTAGCGCTATATTAATTAGAAAGAAAATTTTTCTTTAGTATGTTATAGGTCATCTTAACTTATTATTGATAGAGAGTGTATCTAAGCTATTTAGTGGAATATCTTGCCAAGTTGTCAATTGAAAGATTATTATTGTTTAACACAACCTGAATCGAGAGACTCAAGCATTTTATTTACATTGTATCATCTTTAATTTATTCCTACCTTTTATTTTAAATCTTAATTTTAAAAAATAAAATTCACTTCCAACTAACTCACATTTTCACCTAAAAAATTAACCCCATGCATAATTAAATCTACCTCCTCTTGGGTACGACACTCGTCACCATTAAATCTATTCTACAATAGATTTGTATATTTATGAGTTTAATAAAATTTATACATGTGGTTTGGGAAAGAGGAAGATTTTATTAATATTGCTCTCTTCAGTTGCTAAACAAATTTTGTAACACCAAAAAAAAAAAAAAAGAGAATTCCTTATGGAATTTAGGCTTTCACTAGAAAAGAGTATTAAGTTATTAATAAGGGTTGTTTAAAAGATAGTTTTGGAATAAAAGGTTATTTTTCCAAGATTCCATTCCCTATAAATTCATCTTTTATCTCCTTTTTTCATAACCCTAAAAAACTTATGATATTCTTGTTTCCTCTCTTATCAATTGTTCATAATTTTTCTTCATTCAAATCTTAGGATTCAATCAAAGCAAACGGTATGTATACCCTCCTTATTCCCTTTATGGAAATCCAGTGTCAATAGTGTCTGATAGAGATTCACTGTTCACTTTAAGATTTTGGGCTAGCTTACATAAAGAGTTGGGGACGAAATTGAGATTTAGCACTACTTTCCATCCACAGACAGATGGACAATCTGAAAGGACTATCCAAACCCTTGAGGATATGCTTCGGGCTTGTGTGCTAGACTTAAGTGTTAGTTGGGAAGAACACTTAATGTTGATCGAATTTGCTTATAACAATAGCTTCCATTCGAGTATTGGCATGGCACCATTTGAGGCATTATATGGAATAAAGTGTAGGTCCCTAATCTGTTGGGATGAGGTTGGTGAAAGAAAACTTTTGGGTCCGAAATTGGTACAGATTACTGTTGACAAGGTCAAGTTGATTAGAGAACGTCTTTGAACAGCTCAGAGCAGACAAAAGAGTTATGCAGATCGTCATAGACGAGAGTTAGAATTTGAAGAAGGAGACTTTGTTTTCTTGAAGGTATCGTCATGGAAAGGGGTGTTCGATTTGGGAAGAAAGGGAAGCTTAGTCCAAGATTTATTGGACCATTTGAGATTCTAGAGAGAATTGGTCCAGTGGCCTATCACATAGCTTTACCACCAAGTCTGCTTAAATTTCACAGTGTATTCCATGTGTCTGTGTTAAGAAAGTACATCGCAGACCCTTCACATGTGCTAGACTATCAACCGATTCAGATATCTGAAGACATGTCATATGAGGAGCAGCCTATTGAGATTGTTGATCGAAGAGAACAAGTATTAAGGAGTAGAGTTATTCCCCTAGTGAAGGTACGATGGATGAACCATTCCATTGAAGAAGCCACATGGGAGCGAGAAGCAGAAATGTTAGAAAAGTATCCTCAACTCATTTTTGCATAAGGTAATCTTCTAATTTCGAGGATGAAATTTTTGTTGGGAGGAGAGGATTTGTAACGCCAAAAAAAAAACAAAAAGAAAAAGAGAATTCCTTATAGAATTTGGGCTTTCACTAGGATTTATAGAGGCCTTTTTATTAGAAAAGGGTAGAAAAGAGTATTAAGTTATTAATAAGGATTATTTAGAAGATAGTTTTGGAATAAAAGGTTATTTTTCCAAGATTCCATTCCCTATAAATTCATCTTTTATCTCCCTTTTTCATGACCCTAAAAAACTTATGATATTCTTGTTTCCTCTCTTATCAATTGTTCATAATTTTTCTTCATTCAAATCTTAGGATTCAATCAAAGCAAACGGTATGTATACCCTCCTTATTCCCTTCAAGAATTTCTTGTAAATCATTATATTTAGGGTTTATGTTTAGCATAATTTTAAATTTGTTTTTGTAGATCTTGATGCATGACATATGATGTGTTTAGGTTTTATTTAGGGTTTTGATTAATTAGGAGTTTGGTTAATCAACCCTTGGCATAATATAGGATGATTCTGGACAGCATGATATGTTGATTTTTAAATTGATGTTTTGTGAATGAATTTTTATTAGAAATTAATATTCTGGAAAATAGACATATAGAACCTCCTTAATAAATTTTATTTAATCAAATTTGATTTCATTTTCAATTTAATATGTATTTTCGAATTAGAAACCACTGCACTGGAAAACTGCGATTCCAGCAGTGCGATCGGGTTTACAGAATTATTTTCACTATCAAATGAACTCTGAAAATTATAAAATTTTATATGGATGTTAAGATACGTGTATTGTATCTCCAGTTTTAATTTCATAATTTTCTGATAAGTATTTCATTTTATAAAATTCTCAGAAACGGTTCTGTTCGGTTAAGGTTATGAGAAAACAGTTTTGAAATTGTTGAGAAATAAATAGTTTTAAAAATGTTTTTGATCTCAGATCGTCTTCAAAATTTTATATGAGATACTCATGGATGTCCAGAATAGTTTTGTCAAATATTATGTCATTCTGAAGTTTAGATTAAGAGTTAAAATTCAAAAATCAGACCTATACAGGAATGAATTAGAAAGGCAGATTCTTAGAGTGAGTTATTAATAATTATGTTTTGTATTTGTTAAGGTGTTGAGGACTCTTAGGGACTTAGAGGTGTATAGTTCAGGATTCTCATATCGAGGTAAGTAACTTCATTCCTAATATACTGGATAGGTATAAGTATTTTGATATTATTATAAGAATTTTATACTATTTAGAAATTAAAGGATTTTCGTAGCAAAATCAGTTTATGAGAATGTTTTCAAATATGAATTCTTTTAATAAAATATTTTATAAATGTCTTTCAATATGTAAATTATTTTGGTGACATGACTTCTCATTATGATTTTATTTGTAAATCAGTTTGCAAGCCTAAATTATTTTTATAGACTTTTCTAAATCTAATACGAATGTTTGGTACTCATGTGTGATTTCAGTTATTGATGATTATAAGATTCTTAATGTTTTGGCTCATTGTCGATAGTTTTTCTGATTCTGATCGTAATATATGATATATCTGATTCTGATCGTAATGTTTGGTCACCGGGACTATAGGTGACACTATGTGACATGAGTTAACGTTTCATTTTCTGTACATGTGAATATGATTTGCCTTAATAAGTAAGTTTGTTTTTGATATCTTGAATTCTTATGGATTTATGTTATCTATTTTGAAATACGTTACTTTATCATGGAATATAGTTTTTGTGAAACTTATGGATTTATGAAATATATTTTGCTCAAAGAAGGCTTACAATATATTTTTTTTTGGGTATCGATAGGCTTAGTGTGTTAGAAATGGTTTTACTTACCGAGTTGACAGCTCACACCTCATCATTATTTTTTTGCAGATTAAGTTTCTTTGAGAGGTGTGCCTATCCATAAAGTTAGAGATTTTCGTTTTTGTTCCCTATTTGAATAAGAAGAAGAAGAATAGACTTATGTTTTTTTTTTTAGTTTACTTTGATCATGAACTTGTAATTTGGGTTTTGAGACTTTGTTATTTTATGTGACTTGTGACTTGTGGATTATTCTTATAAGAATTTGAGGTATATCAGTTTGGTATTTATGAGTAAAGATTATATTTTGCAAGTAACCTCCTTCTCTCACGTGCTCTGCACGTGTTAGATTTGGGGTGTTACAAATTTTGTTGATTCCTATTTCTAGTGTTGGGCTGAATATGCTTCATTGGTATCTATCCAGAAATGGGGATTTCTCTTTAAGAAGTGTTTGTTTTTTTGGTAGCAATATATTCCTTTATGAATATTTATTTTAATGGCACACATTGTATGGTGTTCTACCCAAGGAGTGATGCGTTGTGCTCGAGGGGGTCTTTACATGGTTTTGCAATGTCATTGTAGTTAGGTTATTGAGATTGTCTAACATTTGTTTTTGGATTGCCTGATGGTTCAATGGGTTTGGTAGTGGTCTTATTCGATGCTTGGTCTTTCATACCTTTATTTTCTCTCTATGCTTTGCTTGTTCACCGGTAGCATTGTAGCTATTCTTACTTCGCCGTTTATCATGTTTGAAAAGCTCGAAATGCCTATAGATTTGATTATGTTATCTTTAATATAGTCGTTGTTATTTTTTCAAGGGGTTTCTTAACCTTAGGCTCGTTAGGTTTGCTTTTAGTCTTAAGCCATATCCATTGAGGGGTATTTTAGATACTTAGATTAGAAAGAGTTTGTAGATAATTCCATCTCCTCCTAGGCTAGTTTGCTTATTTCTAGAGGCCACTATCTGGGGTAGTGAAGTTGAGTGTAGATAGTTGTTCCAAGGGAAATCCTAGTATGCTTATAGTGGTGGTGTTTTAGGGGATCATCGAGAAATGGTGTTAGTTGGTTTTGGTTTCTTTTTGGGTAGCAATCCATTCTTTTTTGTTGAGTTGACACTTTTTTTAGAGGTTTTAAATGTTATTCAGCTTAGTTCTTTTGCTCTTGAGGTGAAGTCCACTATGGTTTCTTAGGCTATTTCTTAAGGCTCTAAATGGTGAGATTTTATTTATCTCGTTGGCTAAGTTTGGCTATTATCTTCTAGACCTTCTATCATTTTCAAATATGTCTTTTGGAAGGCTAAATCTACTGTTGATTTTATGGTCACCTGGCCTGTACACTATTAGACTCGTTAGATTTTTCAGCCCTAGGGCCCTTTTAGTTGGTTTATCTAGTATTGTTCAATTGGATGCTCTCAAGATCTCACATGTTCGACGTTAATTTCGCCTTTTAACTTAAACTTTTTGTATAAAATTTACTTTTTTGCCTTCTCTTGGGAGGTTTTGATTTATGTCCCATTCACTATATTTTTTCTCTTTAGTGAATTTATATTACAAGTAGGGTCTAGCCTAAACTCCCCCCCCCATCTTGGTAGTTTATCTATGGAGTTGACAACCATATAATAATAAATTTTTTGTCATTATTCTTTCTGTCAATTTATTTTCTCTTTAATAATGTTTACCTTATTTTATCTCCCTCCTATATTTACATATTATAATTAATTCTTTTATATTATTCTTTATATATGGATTAAGCATTATTTTCCACTACCTTGACAAGTTTTATTGGCACCAGCTGAGGTTAGGTATTTAATAGTTTTCTTTATTGGGAGCACTAATTAATCCTAGTGAAATTCTTGCTAAAAAGTTTTTCTTTTTTACTATCTATACATGCCCTTGAAACTCGTATTCTTGCCTTTTTTGGTTAGCATTTATTTGAATCATGTCATCACCTTTATTATTCATTATCACAAATTTATTTCAATTATTACTAATATCTACGATATTTTTTAATCTGTCATGATTTTATTATAATATAATTGATGGTTTTGTCGTTGGATATAATTTTTTCTCTGTATCTATGTATATGTCATCTAGACTCATTTGAGGGCCCACAATATGAGTTATCATTTACATTAGGTATAAAATCCATACATATATCTAGATTGGTAAAATTTCCCCTACCTTTTAAAGCAACATTGGTAAAAAAAAAAATTGGTAAAACTTATAAGAAGGTCCGACTATTTCAATTAAATTAGATCTAGTTCTTTCAATGTGCTTATTATATTATTTTTTGTTGCAAATTCTTTTAATTCTACATTTGTTATCTGAATAACTTTTGAAAAGAAGTTCTTATTTTGAAGGATCATAAAGTGAATTATTACTCATATAAAAGTATAAAAATCATACATATAAAAACTAATTAGATATGAACATATATAAAGGTTAGGCCATTTGAGTGCCTTGTAAGTTCTTTAAAATAAAGTTTATAATAATAATTTATACATATCTCCATTAATAATTTATACATATCTCCATTTATAGTATATTCTCCTTAATTGAGTGCCATTTGTCACTATAAACTGTATCTGTCATAAAAAATCTTATCTCCAAGGTTCATATAGAAAAATCTCACCGACTCTTCAGATACAGTATAAAAACAATACGTACTTAAGTTCAGAAACCACCAGAGCAAACTTGACCATTTGACCTGTTGCTTAGGTTTTGGATCTTTGACATAATCGATTACGATGCATAGAAGAAGGTTAGTTCTTTATCTCTTATTTCAACTCCGTTCATTATTGATTAATAATATTTTTTTAATTTTTAGACTTTGCTACCACATGTTCTATTTTGATATGATTTTATTAATATATTGCCTATCTTGTTAGTAAAAAAGTGAGCATATTTAAGACTTATATTTTTAAATTTTTTAAGAGGATCTATCATGTATCATATATACAAGCAAGAATATACAAATAAATAAAAAACATTATTTTCCTTTTAGGTCCAAAATGTAAATAGTAAAGTTTAATTGCACTTGCTTTATTTTTTTATATATTTTGATCTATTTTTTGAAGAATTTTTTGGCATCTACGTTACTAGAAATTCTAGAATACGTCAATTATACCATGTTTACCGTACACAAGCAGATGATTTTATGTCAAATGTTACTAATTGATTGTATTACCTTTGAGATATTATAGAATTTCTCATAAATGACAAATTTTTAATATTTTCTTATGATAATTAAGGACAAACATATCGTACCAAAATGTTTACTTCTTTAATTTATGAATTCATTAATTAATTATGAGAAGGAGATATTTTACATTTAATCTTAGAATGTTTTAAGTAAATTTTTGCCCTTGCTCATTAATATTTAGTGATACATTAAACTCGTGAAATTTCTTTTGTTTAATTTATTTGGAAAAAATAAATTTTTAGGGTTATTTTCATTAAATCAGCTCATGTATGTAAAATAAGAGCAATGTCTGGAGCCAGAAAGGAGGACATAGGTACCTAGTATATACTCATTGCCACCACCCGACTAAAAAAATTAAGAAAAGTGAAAGATTGAATTTAAATAATACATTATCATTTTAATTTATACAAATTGATTATAGCCCACTATATTTTATACATTCTCCATTATGCCTCCAACTTTTGGCATCATTAACTTTGTTGAAATAACGTTACAATGTACTTTAATTTAATTTATATTTTCTTTGTTATGGTCTTCTTATACAAAAATCTTGGTTCTGCTACTGTTTATATGCAAACTATTTTCTAGAAATTACTATTTAAAAGTATAAATTTAGTTAAATCTTTACATACATGAGAAAATTATTATTTTATTATCAATTCACTTAATAGGGGAATTTCGGCTACTTCACTTTCTGGATCCATCCTGCGGAATATGCATTACGTAAGTGATCTGAGAAGAAAGATTAGAAACCTAGAGAAAGAAGCAGCTGAACTCTCCCAAAGATTAAACATGCTTTTGGTAATTTCATAATTATATTTTACTAATACTTTATGCTTTTAATATGCCTCAATTTGCAAGTGTTTCGAATTACAATTAATGTGTAATTATAATAAAACTTTTGTTACATTTATATGGTAGGTTGACGTGGATGTGACTGAAGCTCAAAACAATTATCTTAGGCTTTTTATGCAAGAAGCAGAGCACCAGTTGCAGCTTAAATATGGTTAGAATTTTATAATTTTGTGCAAGATGAATCTCTTGGGATAAGTTTTGGCATGTAACATCATTGAATAAAATAATGCCAGTGCCATTTATTTTCTAATAGCTTAAGTTTTTAGTTAAATAATTTCTATAACGTGGTATCATAATAAGGTCTTAAATTGTAATCCTTGTATTTTTTTTTTCTCGTCAAATTTAGCTTTTATTGTCTTTATTTACAATTTAACTCACTAGCTTCTTACTTGGTCTCTTTGGATCAAATTTCTATCTATGCCCTTGTTTTCTTACTCTTTCTCATTTAGTTTTTATTTATAATTGAATTCCTTAGAGTCTTGGTCTCTTAGAATCTGATGACTTGTGTTACACTTGAAGGTGTTACGAATAATATCCCACATCATCTAAGCTCGAATGGTAGGTTAAATGTATTAGTCTTGGATAATCTCAACTTTTGAGATAGCTCTTGAATATAAGGTAGCCCATGAGTTTTAAATGATAATAGAGCAGATTTATGCATGAGGAGCCCCACAACAGCTTATCACTTGATAAGAACCATATAAAGGGATTGACTTGCGAGTGACTGGTAGTTTTAAGGGCAAGTTGAACTAGGCTATATGTGATAGACGGTCTTAGGGATAATATCCCACATTGATTATGGACAATTACTCGTATAAGGTTGAGATAATTCTCAAAATATGAGTTAACTTTGGAGTATGAGTTAGACTTATAGACTTCTATGAAGAGTGATTGTTAAAAAACTTTTTAAAGATTTGGGTTTTGATGAAAAAACTCATCCATTAAGCCCTAATCCATCATATTACTTGAACATCAATCTTCTTACCCTACATGACCAGCTGAATTGTAGGCAACCAGAGATTGTTAAAACTTCTATTCAATAAATGGTGTTAAGGTTTTAGCAGCTAAAGTTTAGCTATAGCAATTCAATAACAATTGTGGTAAAAGAAAAATTGATCGTGAAAAAAAAATCTTCTTTTAATTGAGCAACCACATAGAATTTTTATTGTTACATTATGACATAATCTTTTCCAACAATGACATGCAGCTTTGAATTTATCACTCCAAGAGGAAATCAGACACTTAAAGCAGCTAACTGTCATAGAACCTACTCGAGTGAGCATCAATTTGGTTAAATTAGAGCAATCAACAAGCAAAAGTGGTGATGCTACAGATGATCATGATCGACTGAAGCTTGAAGAGGCTAAAGGAAAGTAAAAAGTATGATTGATATGCTTATTGGAGGTCCAAACAAATAAAACTAAACTAAAGAACTTTTGCTTTGGTTGTGGAATTTCATTTTTTATTTTGTCTAGACTTTTTATATAACTATGTTTTCAAGTTTGAATATCTGCTGATCAAAGTATGAATTAAGTAAAATAAAATGTTTAAATAAGAAGAAACTTTTTCTTCATTCCTTTTGTTTAACATAATTTATTTGTTATGATTCAAGGGCCAATGAACAAAGGAAAAAAAATATTGATCAAAGATCAAGAATCAAATGCAAAAAGAAGTGTCATTGGGCTTTAAACTAGTAGTTAGAATCCATGAATTTATAATTGTGAGGTCATGAGTTTGAGACCCCACAATACATTTTGAAATCTCAAAAAACAAAAGATTAAAAATGATATAAATTAAGCAATTAAATTTGAGATAAATAAATAAATGAACAATAAAACTAGAGAGATAGAGTAAGAGAGATCAAACACAATAATTTTTACGTGGTTCGGCTATCCCCGCCTACATCCACGCCTCCAAACACACCGAACTTGAGGATTCCACTAAGCAAGCCTCCAAGGCTTCAAAGTTTTACAATTAACTTCCAAGGTATCAATAAACCTTTATAAGAAGAGATTTTTCCAGTCTCTTATTCTAAGTGTATCCCTACACTTACAATCACTCTAGAACAAAGATCACAAATTGATTTTTCTCTCACAAAATTTTTCAAGATTACAAATCAATGTCCAATGCCCAATGTGTTTGTAAAAAAAATATTCTTAAGCTCAATGTAGATTGTATATCTGTGAATATACTCAGTAGATGTGTTGTTGTTTTACAATTATTTGACTTGGATGAACTTATTTATAGTTAGAGTAAAAAAATAGCCGTTATTCAACATTTTTGACAGAAAACGGATTACCGTTAGTCGTTATCGGATAACCGTTTTCGCTGGTCAATGTTACCATTGGCCTTGATTTCAAATTATCGGTTGACCGTTAATAATTGCTTTTTCGCCGTTAAAATCCAGGAACCTGCATAACAAAAATCCTCTATCCATTTTTGCTAAATGGTTAAAGACTAACAGGAATGTCAGTCTGGATATTATTGGTTAGCCGTTATATGTTAACGATGTACCATTAATTTCCAGTAACTCATAAAACAGAAAGCTTAATCGGTTTCCTTTAAATGGTAAAAGATTAACAAAATAAGAGAATCTGGATATTATCGGTTAGCCGTTATATGTTAACGGTTAGCTGTTTTAATTCAAGTATTTGATTTGTTGAAGTTCTTAGAAAACAACCTCTTTGCATTTTATCGGTTAACCGTTAAAATTAACGGTTTGTCGATTATACCTAGAAAACCATATTTTTGTGCAGAATATTCCAAATTTCTCTAAGGTTTGTAAACACGTGCAGAGAGTTTTAACTTTTAAAAAAAATATCTAAATTTTCAATAAACATTATCAACAGAGATTAATTATTTCTTATCATCAAAATCAATAAACAAAACATGTATATGTTAACATTCTCCCCCTTTTTGATGATGACAAACAATTTTAAAAATATTGTGCTCCCTATAACTATGTGCTCCCCCTATATATATGACTTAAAAATATTTCTGTCAAAAGGACATGTTTTCAGATGTAAAATTTTAGTTCAAGATTTTTATGTTTTTCTTCTCCTTCATCATAAAAAAATATGTAAAAAGTAACATAAAGAATAACATAAGAGTAAAGAATGAAAAGCAAGTTGGTACACAGAATTTTGGTAAAATTTTGGCAGAGTCTCCCCTTAAAAGTTGAGAAATCCTTAAGTACAACATAAGAACAAAAATAATTTCAAAATCAAACATGCATATCCCAATATCTCCAATGCTAAATATGAACAAAAGCACTTCCAAAATCAAACATGCATATCCCAACATATCCAATGCCAAATAAGAACAAAAACACTTCCAAAACAAAAAAATACATATCCTAACAACTTCAAAGCATTATAATGGAGAACAATAATGTAGGCAGCCATAAGAAGAACAATTATTTATAAAATCAAATAAACATCCATAAAAAATATAGTTAAGAGAAAATATAATCAAAATATAAACTGTTAATGGGAAACAACAAAACAAACTAGAACTAAGAGGCTTGTCGAGAGGAAGGAGGTTGTGTAGATGTGGGTCGCGTAGAAGTAGGTCTCAATGAGGTAGATTCGTAGTGGAAGGTCGGGAAGAGATAGGTCGTGGAGGAGAAGCTGTTGCAGAGGTGCTTTTAGGGTCATACCCAAAATACTCTAGAAGTTGTCGATGTCCAGCAATGATCTCATACTAATGATTGAAGCTCACCTCTTGAAGGGTCTGAAACTGAGTCTGGAGTTGCTATTGATCATCAGAAATAGCATCTATGTGATCAAGGATTATCTGCTGGGTTTCAGAAATCTGGCAAACATCAACAACCAGCTGATGCAAAATATTACAGATAGGAGGCTGTGCTGGAGCTGGAGGCTGCTCAGGAGCATAGCGCTACTCAGGAGCTGGAGGTACCGCGAAGACCGAGGGATGATCAGAATCCATCTTAGGCATGACAGAACCAGAGGGGGCTGATGATTGAGGAACACGACTAAAAGGAGGTGGAGGACGAGCTCTAAGTCAGAAATTAGGAAATTGATCTGGAGGATAAATGTCATTAAGCATTTTATCATCTTCAGGAGCAATTAAGGTGTCCTGATTCTTAGCATTGGCAATCTTGTGCCATTGGTCGAGATGTAATGAGTAGTTATGATACTGCCATAAGGAAGCAAACGATGGGTAACTGCTGGAGTGGTTAACATATGATGCACAATAATATATCCTAAGTTAATAAGTAGCCCTCTGAGTAAACTATCCAACAGTCCAACATCCATACATGTAACCTCATCTGAATGACCCCTCTTAGGTGTGATTATATGCTGTAAAATACTATGAAGAATGCGAACCTGAAGAGGCAATAACTGAGTCCGGAAAGGTAGACCACATATCTCATCACTGAGTTTTCTACAACGACATATATTTCTCACATCCTCATTATGGACAAAATCATCAAAGGACAATGTCTTTCTAGATGTATAAAATGTAGTACCCTCATCCTCAATCCCAAAAATAATGGTATGAAAAAATTCTACGTTAAAATCAATAGATATACTACCAACTACAGTGACTATTCTATCCAAATGGCTAGCTGATAACTCCATATTAGAATAGAAAACCCGAACTAGATTGGGGTAAGATTTATCATCAACATTAATTGCTAATTCCTAGGGTTTAAGCATATTTCTAACACTTCTACTATATACAATCAGATCCTGAAAATCATCTATGTCTACAAAGTAAGAATCTAGTACCTATCTACCTATAAAACAATCCTCAAATTGTTTGCACAATGCAACTGTACGGAAGTGTAATCTTTCAAATTCAGAAGTTTCCCGTGGTCGTGTTGGGTTGACAGAGGGTATATATTTCCTCCTCTGTAGTCTCCGTGATGACTCAACCATGACGTATAGAAGAAATCTTTTGGAATGTGAATTTTGAAGTAAATGAACCGATTATTATATGAAAGAGAAGCAGAGAAAGATGAATTTTAGGTCAATATGTCAAGAGATTGTGAAAAATTTGATCAAAATGATCAAACTCCATCCCGTTGCCCTTAGGGTTTTGATTTGAGATTTTTCGATTTTGAGTACGATTTGGAGTTTTGAATCGGTAGAATTTTCCTAAAAGTGATTAAAAGGCTTTTTAATGGTGTAATATGTTGCGAAAAAAGGAAAAAATCTGAGAAAAAATGAGATAAAATGCTTTGGTTTTGCAACAATGACGGAAACGGTGAGGGGGTAAGTGAGAAGGAAAAGGAGAACTATGACCAGTAATATAGTTTGAGATAACAGTGAACCGTTTGGAATAAACGGTGAGAGACTAAACTCCCGAGAGTGTGTAATGAATAATCGGTTAAAGATTAAGGATAAACGGTGAAGGGGTAATGTTAAAGTAGCTTTCTGTCTTTAATCGGTTTACCGTTAATCGTAAACGGTGAGGAGGTAATAGCTGAGATACTTCCAGTCTTTAAACGGCTTACCCTTATCTTCAAATGGTGAGAGGGTAAAGAGTAGACAAAAATATCTTAGTTTCTGGAGATTAACGGTGAACCGTTTATAATATAACGGTTATCTGTTTATTTGTTTCACATATTAGATTCAATATCTGACCATTAAAGATAACATATTAAGATCATAATTTTGATCTAAAAGTATTCTAAGGTCATTTTAATGCCAAATTCATGAACATATGTGTTTTAAATCAATTAAATCATACAAAATAAATATACACATTACTATGATATTAAAACATCATATCATAAGTTCAGTTATTGAATAAACTTAATAGCATTTTTAAAAATATCAATGTGAAAATTTCATCATTCCAAGTTCATGCTGAATTTTTTAAAATTGTTCTTCACAAAGAGGTTTTGTAAAAATATCGGCGAGTTATTTTTCAGCAGAAATAAACTCTAATGCAATATCACCCTTTTGAACATGATCTCTTAAGAAATGATGTCTAATCTCTATGTGTTTGGTTCTAGAGTACTGAATAAGATTCTTCGAAAGATTAATAGCATTAGTATTATCACATTTGATAGGAATTTGATTAAGTTTAATGCCATAATCTCTAAGTGTTTGTTTCATCCAAAGAGCTTGTGCACAACAACTATCTGCGACAATATATTCCGCTTCAGTAATTGAGAGTGCAACTAAGTTTTGTTTCTTACTAAACTATGAAACAAGAGAATGACCTAGAAAATGGAAAGTTCCACTAGTACTTTTCCTATCCACCTTATAACCAGCAAAATCGGCATCTGAGTAACAAGTTAAATCTATATAAGTTCCTCTAGGATACCACAGGCCAAGATCTATAGTTTCACTCAAAATAACAAAAAATTTTTTTAATAGCAAGAAAATAAGATTCCTTGGGACATGATTGAAATCTTGCACACAAACATACGCTAAACATGATATCGGGTCTATTTATGGTTAAGTAAAGTAAAGAGCCGATCATACCTCAATACTTTTTAATATCAACTTCTTTACCTTTTTCATCCTTGTCAAGCTTGATTCTTATACTCATTGGAGTGCTCTTAGTGTTTGATTCTTTAATTCCAAACCTCTTGAGCAAATCTTTGACATATTTAGCTTAGTTGATGAAAATTCCCTCATTATTTTGTTTGATTTGAAGTCCAAGGGAATACTTCAATTCTTCCATCATGCTCATTTCAAATTTCTTACTCATACAAGATGAAAACTCTTTGCACAGGGGCTTATTAGTAGAACCAAAAATAATATCATCAATATAAATTTGAATAACAAGTATGTCTTGGTTCTTATGCTTAACAAAGAATGTAGTATCGGCTTTTCCCATTGAGAAATCGTTATCAAGTAAGAAATTTTTAAGCCTATCATACCATGCTCTAGGTGCTTGTTTTAATCCATACAATACTTTTGATAGTTTATAAACATGATCTGAAAACTTTTCATTTTCAAAACCAGGGGGTTGTTTCACATAAACTTCCTCCATAATATAACTATTTAGAAAAGCACTTTTGATATCCATTTGAAATAAAATGAAATTTTTATAACATGCATATGCTAGCAACATTCTAATAGATTTTAATATAGCTATAGGTGCAAATGTCTCATCAAAATTAATTCCTTCTTCTTGGTTGTATCCTTGAGCTACTAATCTAGCTTTATTCCTTACAACCACACCATATTCATCCGTCTTATTTCTAAATACCTATTTAGTTCCTATGATGGATTGATGTTCTGGTTTAGGAACTAATTCCCATACTTTATTTCTCTCAAATTAATTTAACTCCTTTTGCATTGCTATAATCCAAGATTCATCATTTTCTGCATCCATAAAGGATTTTGGTTCAATTTGAGAAATAAATGCAGCATGCTCACATGTATTCCTAAGTGATGATCTAGTTGTAACACCTCTAGATGGATCTCTTAAAATGACATTCTTTGGGTGAGAAGAAACATACCTCCACTCTTTGGGGAGTGCTTGAGAAGTACCTTAATTTTGTTCTACACTTGTTTCTTCATGTTGCTCCACTTGATTTTTTACGTTCTTTTGGTTGTTTTTTGATGAATCTTTTTGTATATTTTCATCTGCATCATCACTAACAGCAACTTTCTCTGTAGAGGAGGTATTAGACTCATCAAATGTAACATATATAGACTCTTCTACAATCAAAGTTCTTTTATTATAAACTTTATAAGCTTTGCTTGAGTTTGAATACCCAAGAAAAATACCAACATCAGATTTTGGATTAAATTTTTCAAGATTATCTTTTGTGTTCAAAATAAAACATTTACATCCAAAAACTTTGAAATAACCAATGTTGGATTTTCTATCTTTCCAAAGCTTATAGGGAGTTTTATTGAGATAATATCTAATCAACACCCGATTTAAAACATAACAAGCGGTGTTGACGGCTTCAGCCAAAAAATATTTAGGTAATGCATTTTCATTTAATATGGTCCTAACCATTTCTTGAATAGATCTATTCTTTCTCTCAACAACTCTATTTTGTTGTGGAGTTCTAGGTGATGAAAATTAATGCTCAATTTCAAAGTCATTACAAAAGATTTCAAATGCATGATTTTCAAATTCTCTATCATGATCACTTCTAATACAAGAAATAGAATAGCCTTTTTCGTTTTGAATCTTTTTACAGAAAATTTTAAATGCATCAAAGGCATCATTCTTATTAGTTAAGAACAATACCCATGTGTATCTAGAGTAATCATCCACAATTACAAAAGCATAATACTTGCCATTTAGGCTAGCATATCTAGATGGTCGAAATAAATTCATGTGAAGTAATTGAAGTGGTTTTGAAGTTGAGACATGATTCTTGCTTTTAAAAGAAGTTTTGACTTGTTTTCCAAATTGACAAGCTTCATAAATTTTATCCTTTTGAAAATTGATTTTTGGAAGTCTTTTAACCAAATCATTTTTCACAATTTTTGAAATTAAATCCATATTTGCATGACTTAGTCTTCTATGCCATAACCATCCATCATCATGCAAGACAGAGAAACATTTATCAATGGTAAATGCACAATCTATATTAATAGTATAAACATTAACACATCTATTTCTTATAAACAAAACTTTTCCATCACATGCATTTTCAATAACGCATCTAGATTTATCAAAAACTACTTTATAAACTATCACATAATTGATTAATGCTAAGTAAATTATGTTTCAAGTTTTCAACCAAGCATACATTTTTAATAAGAGTAAAAGATACATTACCGACATTCCCAATACCAATGATCTTTCTTTTTGAATTATTTCCAAATGATACATCTCTACCATTTTCGATCTTGGTAAAACTTGAAAACCAAGCGTAATTTCCTGTCATGTGTTTTGAACACCCGCTGTCCAGGTACCATTTATTTTTCTTCTTCTTTAAGTCCTGTAGAGAAAATTTTAGTTTTTAGGTACCCAAATCTTTTTGGGTCCTTAAGTATTAGCAATAGTTCCTTTTAGAACCTAAGTATATTTCACACCATAAGTATATTTTTCATATGACCATTTCTATTGCAATAGTGACAAGTAATTTTATGATCACTTGTGGATATAGCTTTAATAAAATAATTCTTATAATACTTTTGCTTCAAGTTTGGCTTATTATACCCAAGTCCTCCTTTATCAAAGACACATTTTTGAGAGTTATGTAAATTATCCAACATCTTTTGGCCATTTGTAAATTTTATCACAATTTCATTTAATTCATTATTATTATTCTTAAGCACTTCATTCTCTTTTATCAATTCTTCAACATGTGATTTCTCATTTAAGGATGTAACTTTATTATGCAACGTTCTATTTTCTAGTTCTAAGCATATAATCTTTGCATTCAATGATTCATTTTCATTTTCGAGATCTATCAATTTCTTTTTAAGATATATATTCTTTTTACCTATTTTCATCAACTCATCATGCAATTCTTTAAACGTATCATATAATTTATCATAGGTAGAAAGATCATTTACCTCATCTAGTTCATTATTTGATTTATCTCCAATCGCCATGAGAGCTAGATTTGTCATTTCTTGATGCTCTTCATCATCACTTGTTTCTTCATCGGTATCATCCCACGTGGCCACCATTGCTTTCTTCTTAAACTTGTTGAGAAGAGGGCATTCCGATCTTATATGGCCAGGCTTCTTGCACTCATAACATTTAATTGCTTCCTTCTTCTCCTTTTGGTTCTTGAAATCTTTAAATTTTCTGAACCTCCTAGCAAGCATGGCCAACTCTTCATCATTCGGCTCATTTTCTTCATCACTTTCAAATTTTGTGACTTTGAGAGTAATGTTTTTCTTCTTCTCTTTATTGCCTCTTTCAGCTGCCAAATCTTCCTCATAAGAAATAAGAGAACCGATTAAATCATCAATAGGTAAGACATTTAAATCTTTAGCTTTCTCAATAGCAGTTCTTTTTGGTCTCGATTCCTTAGGAAGTGATCTAATGATTTTCTTAACTTTCTTGCTATTTGAAAAAGTCTTTCCTAGGGCTCCTAAAGTGTTCACTATGTCTGTAAATCTAGTGTACATAGAATATACACTCTCATTTTGTTCTATTTGAAACAATTCATATTATCGAGTGTACCTGCTAATTTTAGACTCTTTTACTTGATTCGTGCCTTCATAAACAACTTCAAGTTTGTGTCAAATTTCATAAGCACTTTCACAACTTGACACTCTATGAAATTCTTTCTTATCTAGTGCACATTCATAGCTTTGGAATTTAGAGAAGATTTTCTCTTTTCCAATTCATTCCATTCCCATGAAGGTTTTGGAATATCTTTACTGACTTCATTTTTAGTCAAAAGCATAAATGATCCATCACATACAACTTCCCAGATTTCGTAATCTAGAGCTTGTAAGTAAATTCTCATCCTAATTTTTCAATATAGATAGTTATTTCCATCAAATAACGATGGTGTAGTTGTGAATTGTCCTTCCCTAAAAGTTGAATCACTTTGGGTTACCATGGATCTTTTACTCTAAACGGTTAAGTCCTACTAAGAGAACTAGGCTCTGATACCAAATGAAATACTAACTAGACAATCTAAAAAGGGGGTGAATTGGATTTTTGAAATCTCAGAAAATAAAAGATTAAAAATGATATAAATTAAGCAATTAAATTTGAGATAAATAAATAAATGAATAATAAAATTAGAGAGATAGAGTAAGAGAGATCAAATATAATAATTTTTACGTGGTTCGGCTATCCCCGCCTACGTCCATGCCTCCAAGCACACCAAGCTTGAGGATTCCACTAAGCAAGCCTCTAAGACTTCAAAGTTTTACAATTGACTTCTAAGGTGTCAATAAACCTTTATAAGAAGAGATTTTTTCAGTCTCTTAATCTAAGTGTATCCCAACAATTACAATCACTCTAGAATAGAGATCACAAATTGATTTTTCTCTCACACAATTTTTCAAGATTACAAATCAATACCCAATACCTAATGTATGTGTAAAAAAATATTCTTAAACTCAATGTAGATTGTATATCTGTGAATATACTCAGTAGATGTGTTGTTGTTTTACAATGATTTGACTTGGATGAACTTATTTATAGTTAGAGTCGAAAAATAGTCGTTATTCAACCTTTTTGACAGAAAATGGATTACTGTTAGTCATTATCGGATAACCGTTTTCGCTGGTCAATGTTACCATTGGCCTTGATTTCAAATTATCGGTTGATCGTTAATAATTGCTCTTTCGTCATTAAAATCCAGGAACCTATATAACAAAAATCCTCTATTCGTTTTTGCTAAACCGTTAAAGACTAACAGGAATGTCAGTCTAGATATTATCGATTAGCAGTTATATGTTAACGGTGTACCGTTAATTTCCAGCAACACATAAAACAGAAAGCCTAACCGGTTTCCTTTAAATGGTAGAAGATTAACAAAGTAAGAGAATCTGGATATTATCGGTTAGTCGTTATATGTTAATGGTTAGCTGTTTTAATTCTAGTGTTTGATTTGTTGAAGTTCTTAGAAAACAACCTCTCTGTATTTTATCAATTAACCGTTAAAATTAACGGTTTATCGATTATATCCAGAAAATCATATTTTTGTGCAGAATGTTCCAAATTTCTCTAAGGTTTATAAATACATGCAGAGAGTTTTAACTTTTAAGAAAAATATCTGAATTTTCAACAAATATTATCAATAGAGATTAATTATTTGTTATCATCAAAATTAATAAACAAAACATGTATATGTTAACAGTAGTGACAAACTTCAGGCATGCATAAATAATTTAATTTTGTAAACATTAATTTAAAATTACGCGTAAATTGTTAAAATACTCTTAACCTTTTCACATTTCTAGTCAATTTTGTTGTGTGCAATTGTTATACTTTATTTAAACAATAATTCACTTTTTGATCATTCAAAAGAAGAAGTTTTATTTATAATTATTCTATGGACGATATTTTGGATTAAAATAACGTATAAATGAAAGAATTTGTAATTGAAGTCAATTAGAAGGACTTCGAACATCTCAAACGCTTGAGCATTCTTCTAAGTTTTACCAATCTGATATGTATGGGTCTTTATATTTTATGCAATTGAGAATTTACTCTAATGAGAAGGCATTTTAGATGACTTATATCCATATAAAAAGTAACATAAATGTATGAGAGGTTGAAACAATATCCATTAATAAGGTCTTAATAATGAATAATGGTGGTGACTTATTTCAAACAACTACTAACAAACAAAAATACCAAGAAGAAGAGTTTCAAAGGCATGAATTAAATAGGGAAAAAAATGCATTTTACTAAGAATTTAACTAAAGAAGATTTTTAGAAGGCATGTATTAAAACTTGTCAAGAAATAGATTTTCTTACCAAGAATTTCACTAGGATTAAAAGGCAACAACAATTGTCAAGTTGAGTGGAAAATGTTGCTTAGTTCATATATAAAAAAAAAAAGAATTAAATAGTGATAGTTTTAACTTCGTATTTTTTCTGTCTCCTTTAATGATGATAGAGGACATTAATTCGCGGTTTTAGAATTTTTATTATTTAAAAAATTTTTATTTTAATTAAAGTCAATTATGCTATGTGCCTTAATCTTTTATTTATAGTATGATTGTGATTTTAGTTTCCTTTCTATGTTAACTTACGATAGTAGTTTTTTTTTTTATATAAATAAGGAGGTTTTGTTATTTTTTTTCATAACTTGATCTTCAATTATTCGATAAAATCCCCTTTTATAATTCTCTACAGGGTTATCTATTAAAATCTCTCTTGTATGATCGTTTAGATTAGAACTTTATATAATCTTGCTTAAACATGATACTAAAAATCTGATTGAGTTATTTGGATTAATACGAGATTTAATCATATTTCTATTAGAGCATATTCTAATCACCTTATATTGCTCTAATATTAGAACAATATCTAGTTTTATCTGCCCTATTATTTCTACTTCCGCTACACTTGCTTTGTCAATTGGCATTAGAGTAGTTGTGTGCAAATCGCATAGCTTTTTTGGATACCCAAATTCATCCCCACTAAAGCCACCATTGAAAAAAAATTTATAAAAAACCCTAAAATTAAAAATCATAGCCGCACAGCGCAACCATTGCTTCCACCTCTCAACTAGCCATTCACTGTCGACCAACACAACCACAAATTCTCCAACCATTGACGACCAATCCCCAGCTATCGCCTTTCTCAATTCTCATTTAAATAGTTGCAAATCTCCCAAAAACCTATAGCTCCACCATTAAACTTCTTCCTCACCACTGACCGACGCCACTAAACGCCAGTCATAAATTGCCAAAATCTATCATAAGATGCCACTACTTCAATTAAGCTTTCCAAAAAATCACTGTAAATCCCACCAATTTGCAGTTACTATCATGTTCCTCAGCACAAATCGTATAAATCTGACTATCTTTGATCTTAAGTTGGCGATAACAAATGCGAGGGTTCAGCCTTGCGTGGTTTTGCCATTGGCTTTGGAAGCTTGATGGAAATTATGGTCCTAAATATTTTCTTTCATTATTAGATAAAGTTGATCAGGAATACATGATTAGATTACCATATTACTATCAAGTACAATTTGTAGTTGATTTTCTATTAGTAAAGAGTTCTTCAAAATAGTGGACTATAGTGCAAGGATGTAGATAACTTATCGAAGACCTTTTTAAAATTACTTTATAAAGACATATGAAGCATATGTTGATATCAAGATTTACTCTTCTTTATTATTGTTTGGTACAACAAGGTATGAAATCAATTTCTAATTATGCTTCCAAGCTTGAACAATTTAATGGATCCAAATATTATTATGAATCTTAAGAGAATACAATTACAGGATTTGTGAAGGAGCTCAATTTAAATGTTAAAGACATAAATATACATCTTATAGCGTGCAATTCTTTCTGCAAAAATTGTATCGCAAATTAGAAGAGAAAAAAGCCAAGAATTAAAGCAATTAAGACCAACTCATCCTTGACACTAATTTGAGCTCCTTAATTGTATCACAAGCTAGTAGTCTAAAGTGAAAAAAGTTTGTGATTCTCTATATGTTGGAGATATGCCTAATATTGTAGAAGAAAAGGTATTTATTATTTACTTAAAGTTTCAATCTAACAATTTGTGTGAGATGTTTCCCTGGAGAATAAGAAAAGTGTTGAAGATGTAAAGATATTGATTTATTTGATTTACACATTAAGCCTGCCAATATGATCTAGGTTATATAGCAAAATAAAGTTGAATAAGTTAAAATAAATGAAATGATTTTGCCTATTCACATCAAAGATAAAAAGATTTTTCATGAAGAAGATTTGTTTGAAAAGGTAAAATTTGTTAGAGAGCGCATTAAGGGATAATGGGGAAAAGGCAAATATTATTCGATCATTGTTCATTCTTTGGAAGTCTTCATCACCACAAAGAATATACAAGTGAAGGAAGTTGACTTATACCCTAGATTGTATTCAAACTCGATGATAAGTTTCTTTTAAGAGAGAGAGAATAATGTATGACGTTAATTTATGATTCTAGATTTTTTTAATAATTTTAGAATTTTATATCTTAATTAGAGTCAATTATAGTATGTGTCTTACTCTTTTATTTCTAGTATAATTGTGATTTTAATTTTCTTTTTAAAGCTAATTTAGAGAAGTAAATTTTCTGTATTATAAATAAAGAGGTCTTGTTATTATTTACATAACTTCAGCTTTAATTATTTAATAAAACCTCATTTTATAATTCCCTTTGATTTTGCCTATTCACATCAAAGACAAAATGATTTTTCATGAAGAAGATTTGTTTGAAAAGGTAAACTTTGTTAGAGAGCGCATTAAGGGATAATTGGGAAAAGGCAAATGTTATTTGATCATTGTTCGTTCTTTGGAAGTCTTCGTCACCACAAAGAATATACAAGTGAAGGAAGTTGACTTATACCCTAGATTGTATTCAAACTCGATGATGAGTTTCTTTTAGGGGGGGGGGAGAATAATGTATGACGTTAATTTATGATTCTAGATTTTTTTTAATAATTTTAGAATTTTCTATCTTAATTAGAGTCAATTATAGTATGTGTCTTACTCTTTTAGTTCTAGTATAATTGTGATTTTAATTTTCTTTTTAAAGCTAATTTAGAGAAGTAAATTTTTTGTATTATAAATAAAGAGGTCTTGTTATTATTTACATAACTTTAGCTTTAATTATTTAATAAAACCTCATTTTATAATTGCCTTTGATTATTCATCAAAATCTCTTTTGTAGAGTTATTCGATTAGAGCATTATTTAATCTCCCATTTAAATACGTTACTAAAAATCTCATTGAGCCATTTAGATTAGAATGAGATCTAATCACATTTAAATTAGAGCGTAAGCTAATCATGTTGACTTGATCTAGTATTAGAGCGATACCTAGTATTATTTACATTATCAATCTTACTTTTACTATGCTCGCTCTATGTATAACACTAGATATCATTCTAGTACTAGACTAAGCTAAAGCGCTTAGCTTATGGTCTAATTGAAGCATGATTAGATTTCATTCTAATCTAAACAATTCAATGAGATTTTTAGTAATGCGTTTAAGTAAGATTATATAATACTTTAATCCAAATGATTTTACAATAGAGATTGATAGATAATCTTAGAGGAAGTTATAAAAAGGATTTTATTAAATAATTGAAGCTGAAGTTATGAGAAAACTTACCACCTTAAGTTAACATGAAAAAAGAAACTAAAATCATAATTATACTGGTGTCAAAGATTTGATGCCTATAATTGAGGAAGATCCTCTGCATTCAATTTAAATAGAATAAGCTAAATTAAGAAGTAGGATATTTAGCTGATTTGTTATTATTCTGTTTCTTAAAAATCATGGTAGGGTTATGTTTTAGAAGCTTTATAAATATCTTCTTTGTAAACATTATTAGTAGGGACAAAAATTAATAAAAAAGTGTTTAGTTTTTTTTTCCTTCATAAAAACTTTCATGGTATTAGAGTCTTGTGTCACGGGATGAGAGGTTTCAAGCCCGTGCAGCACTCTCGCATCCTATACTACGAGAGTAAGCCTCGTGGAAGTTGTACAATATTGACTAGTTTCGCCATGCCGTGGGCTCATCAGGAGAATAGCTTTAGTTCCCAACCAGTGTATATAAGACTTCGCTTAGAACCCTCTTCCACGTTAAATTCTCGACTAGCGACAAGCTCTCCAAACTTAACCAGGTCGGTCTGCCTGAACTCTAAAGAGTCTAGGTCCTTGATGTTTCCCAACACACATCCCTCTAAAGGACGTCTCCCATAATCAGCACAACTTTATCGATATTAACGTACAAGCGTATATCTTGGGTATCACGATTGCGGTCCATGACATTCTCCTACTGCCATAACAATGCACGTCCTCGTGCATGCAAAGTACGCCTCGCAAATGTTCACTTCTGCATGAAAACATAAAGATCGGCTTAACCATTTGGCCCATGAACTCCCTGCCTACTCGTCTTCAATCTGGAGAGAGGACCTGCGTACAGACACTGCTAGCCTCTGTATGATGCTTGGGGGTGTGAGAACCCACCTATTCATCCCTACTTGTCAAACTTTGTGTTTGAAAGGGCGGGGACTTGCATAGTGCGGCATTAGAGTGCTTGGCGAGCTCGCAACAAGGGCTTTAAGAGATGGCAAGCACGGCTCTAATACCATTTGTTATGGGATGAGAGGTTTCAAGCCCGTACAGCATTCTCACATCCCATACTATGAGAGTAAGCCTCGTGGAAATGGCACAATATCAACTGGTTTCACCTTGCCTTGTGCTCATCAGGAGAATGGCTTTAGTTTCCAACCAGTGTGTATAGGACTTCACCCAGACCCCTCTTCCACGTTAAGTCCTTGACTAGCGACAAGCTCCCCAAACTCAACCGGGTCGGCCTGCTTGAACTCCAAAGAGTCTAGGTCCATGAAGTTTCCCAACACACATCCCTCTAAAGCACCTCTCCCACAATCAGTATAACCTTATCGATATTAGCGTATAAGTGCATATCTTAGGTGTCACGATTGTGGTCTGTGACACCTAGCTCTCTACTAAATCTAGATCATGAATTATTGTGCTGCCATGATTAGATCCAGGCAATTTGCTACCCACACAAGTAGAGATCCAAGTCGTAATCTATAATTGCTACAACTAACCATTAATAAATTGAATGGTTCTAATTACCTAAAATGGGTCCTGTCCATAAACCTTGCAATTGATGGTAAGACTAGGCCATCTTATAGGAGAAGTGAAGTAGCCAGTCGCTGAAGATCCTAATTTAAAAGGCGATGTTCAGTGAATTCTCTAGTGATTGCTTGGCTGATAAACTCCACAAAACCAGAGGTTGGAAAAATGTATTTATTTTTTCCCATAGCAAAGTTGTATGGGACATTGTTCGAGATATGTATTCTAATATAGATAACTTTTCACATAATTTTAAGCTTAAGATGAAATTATGAAACTCAAGATAGAAAGATGGAGATGTTACTATATACTATAATGAGATTGTAACTTTATGGTAGGAATTAGATCTTCGTTATGTGGATGAATGGACTACCGTATGGATAGTGTTCAGCACTAAAAAAAGGAGAATGATATGGTCTATGTTTTTCTTGCTATACTCAATCAAGAATTAGATGAACTATAAGGATGTATTTTAGGTAAGAAGCTTTTTCCCTCAATTCATAAAGCTTTTTTTTAAGTTCATAGAGAAAAAACCAAGGAATAAAGGGACGTTAAAGAAAGTTAAATCCAAGATAAAACCCAAAGTAGAAAGTTCAAGATTGGTTTCTAAGACAGAATAAAATGGAGAGAGATAAGGGAAATGCTGGTATGAACACCGTAAAAAGTTGTGGCACACTAAGGATACATGTTAGAAATTACATGGAAAACTATTGAATTTTAAGAAGAAGAATGGCAGTGATAATAGGGCGTTACAGACTATGAATGAGGACTCTGAAAAGTAATTAATCAACTCTGAGACACTGGCTTTCACAAAACACCAATTAAGCCAACTATGTACACTTTTTTAAGTCTACACAGTTTTTAATAACGCCTTCCTATTCTTTGCTCAAAATGATAATCTTTTCACTATTCCTCCTTCATGTAAAACATCTAATCCATCTTGTTCATGGATTATTGATTCTGGGGCCACTGATCACATGATTGATTCATCATAATTATTTTTATCTTATAGTCTATGCGCAGTTAATACAAAGATCAAGATTGCCAATGGATTATTATTTATAATTGTTGGAATGGATTCTATTGTTGTTTCCCCAACTTTAACACTCTATAAAGTTCTTAACGTTCCAAGCTTATCATGCAATTTACTATCTATAAGTAAAATAATTAGTGATCTTAAGTGTTTAATTAATTTTTTTCTTTTCTTATTATGAGTTTCAAGAGCTGACCATAAGAAGGATGATTGGATGTACTAGAGAAAGTGAAGGATTTTACTTCTTTTAAGATGAATTAAGTATGACAAGACTAGTTCAAAGAACATGTTACGATTCGATCTTAATTATCAATGATAAAGAGATTGTGTTATGACACTTTGACTAAGTCATTCTAATTTTTAATGTTTAAGATATCTACTACCAGAGTTATTTAATAATAAAGATCTATCTCTTTTTCAATGTGAAGTCTATAAATTGGCTAAAGATCGTGGATCTACATTTTTTATACAGCCTTATCAACCCTCAAAATCATTTTTATTATTACATATTGATGTATAGGGACCAAACAGGTTTCCTACTTTGTCAAGAAGAAGATGGTTTATTATATTCATTAATAATCACATTAGAGTTTATTAGGTTTATTTGTTAAAAAAGAAATCAGAAGTTGAAAATGTTTTTCAGAAGTTTTACATCTGACATAATTTAGAGAAAAAAAATCAAAACATTCGAAGTGACAATACAAAGAATATTTCAATAAAATTTTAGAAAAACTTTTTCTTGAAAAGGAATTGTGCATTAAAGTTCTTGTAATGATACCTCTCAATAAAACGAGTAGCTAAAAAAAAGAATAAACATCTTCTTGAAGTGGCATCGGTATTACTTTTTTTAGAAAATCTTTGTAAATATCTGTAGGGTGAAGCAATTATAACTACTACTAACCTTATAAGTCGAATACCCTTGAAAGCTTTGAATTTTCAAACTCCTTTGGATTTTTTCAAAACACTTTATCCTAATTCTCGATTAATATCACGAATTGCATTAAAAAATTTTGGGTGCACTGCTTTTGTATATAATCATGAACATGGCTAGGGTAAGTTAGATCATAGAGCAAGAAAATGCATTTTTGTTGGATATGCACCACTCAAAAGGGTATAAGCATTTTGATCCTATTTCCAAAAAAGAAAATGTGTATAACCCATGTATGCAACATTTTTTTTTAAGACAAATCTTTTTTTGAAAATAATCTTGATGTAGGACATTTAGGTAATTTAGGATTCTAGAATATTTATTACTTTAAGATTTTCTATTTTAGCTTGAGCCAATTATGGTACGTATCTTAGTCTTTTATTTCTATTATAATTATAATTGAGTTTCCATTTTTTAAGTTAACTTACGGAAAGTGTCTTTATCTCTATTATAATTTAGTTTTTCTTTTTAAGTTAACTTAATAAAATAGGCTTCCTCTATTATAAATAGAGAGATCTTGTAATTATGTTCATAACTTCATATTTAATTATTCAATAAAATCTCTCTTTTATAATTCCCTCTAGGATTATCTATCAAAATTTCTCTTATAGAGTTGTTTGAACTAAAGTGTCATCTAATTTTGCATTGCACGTTGTTAAAATCTCATTAAGTTATTAGGATTAGAATGATATCTAGTCATGCTTCAATTATAGCATAACCTAATTATGTTGGCTGAGTCTAGTGCTAAAACGATATCTAGTTTTCTTACTATATCAATTCCTCTTCTTAATTTTCTTACTCTATCAATTTTGCTTTCAACCTATTCTATCAAATCTTTGGGGGATAAGGCATGAAGAAGAACTTGTAGAAGATGATGTTTTCAATTTTGCAAATCAAATAATTGATCAAAAGATTGTAAATAGAGACATTGATTGGATGGAGGAATATCTGATTTCAATTACAACATATTTTCCTTAGAAAGAAATTTCCAGAATAACAATCCAAAAAAGTCAAATGTCTCTATCCAATCAACTAGTCAAAAGGAATTTGAAAAAGATAGAAATAATAACCAGGAATTCAAAAAAATAAATATTAAGAATAACAAGAATTTGGATTCATTGCCTTTAGTGCCAATAACAAAATCAAATTTTCTTAGTGGAAGAGATAGGAACGTGGCTAAAAAACTCTACAAACCTATATCAGAAGAAATTATTAAGTGAAGGATAAAGTTCTCCCTTCTCTTCAAAATAAGGAATCCAAATCGAGGATAGAATCTGTTGTGTCAAAATCTTCAAGTAAAAATTCATTTGATATAAAGTTTAATTATTTGGATCTTCTTATTGCATCACAAAAGGGTATGCATTCTTATACTAAATATCTTATGTTTAACTATATCTCTTATGATAAACTATCTCTTAATTTTTTGGCCTTTACTTCTTAACTTTCTAATATGGAAATTCCAAAGAATGTACAAGAAATGTTAAGAGTTCCAAAGTGGAGAAAGGCTATCGAAGTCGAGATACAGGCTCTTAAGAAAAATCAATCATGGAAAGTAATAGACTTACCAAAGGGGTAAAAGCCATTAGAGTGTAAATGGGTCTTTACTATCAGATACAATTCTAATGGGATACTAGAATGGTATAAAGCTTAATTGGTGGTTAAAGGATTTATTCAAACCTATGGCATCAACTATCTCAAAACCTTTGCTCTGTGGCAAAATTAAAAACTTTTTAAGTGTTTCTCTCAAAGGCAGTAAATCTTGATTGGGCACTCCAACAACTAATGTAAAGTATGCATTTTTAAATAGTGATCTAGAAGAAGAAGTATATATAGACTCTCCCCTTAATTTGAAGAAAAATTTCAATTTAGAGTTTGCAAGCTAAAGAAATCATTATATGGCTTCAACTGGCCTAGGGCTTGGTTTAAAAAATTTACTAGGTAAGTCAAATGTCAAGGTTATACTTAGGCTTCATGTAATTACACCATGTTTTTTAAGCACTTTAAAGGTGGAAAAATAACATTACTTATTGTCTATGCAGATGAAATTATCCTTATAATAGATGACTAGATAGTGATAGAGCAGTGGAAGAAGAGTCTTACTTCTAGCTTTGAAATCAAAGACTTGGGAACACTTTGATATTTTCTAGGGATAAAGATAGATCAATCTACTAAAGGTTTAGTTGTGTCCTATTAAGTATATCATGGATCTTTTAAAAAAATAGAGATAAATAGATGCCAACCTATAGATACCCCTATGGACCCAAATTACAAGCTAGCAGAAATCAAAGATGAAACTCTAGTTGACACTATAAGATATTAAAACTTAGTAGGCAAGCTCATTTGCTTGGCTTAGACTATAAGATCTGCTTCAATTTACAAGTGTTTAAAATAGAATTAGGTTGTTAATTATAATACAACTTTTATTACATTTATATGATAAGCTGATCTAAATGTGCCTAGAGATATAAATAGTTATCTTAAGCTTGTTTATCAAGAATTAGAGCAGCATTTTGTAGCTTTATTTGATTAGTACATCAAGAAATTATTCACAAGTTAACATTTTTGTCCAAAGTTGAAATTTTAATAGAGGGTTTGACATCTTGAGATAGAGTTTATCCTTTTTCATGTATTGAGAATTATATAAATTTTTTTGTTTATTTATTATTCTCTGTTAAGTTATTATTCTTGTTAATATTACTCTCAATATCAATTTTATTTCTATAGTAAATGGCTTTAACTTTAAGTTGCAAGAAAACCTCTTAATAGTTTGCAATCTTAGATCTCATCTTTACTTTGAAGGTTAATTTTCCTTTATCTTTTATGGATGAGAGTACTTCTAATGATAATAAGCATAATGAAAAAAGTTATTCTAAAAGCATTCAGGGGCTCAATGTCTAAAAAGATAACTATAGCTAAGGAGTTTCTTGCGAACATTGAAAAGTTTGTCAAGAATGAAAAGGTTGAAATAAATACGCCCTTGATAAGTCTAATTTTAATAAGATTACAAGCAAAGACAATATCAGGAAGTATATCATGGACATGTCTCATCTTGCATCTATGCTTAAGACACTTAAGCTTGAATTCTTCAAGGACTTGCTAGTGCATCTAGTTTTGATATCTTTAACAACACTATTTAACCAATCTAACGAAAGCTATAATTGTCATAAAGAGAATTGTTTTTAAATGAGCTCAAATCATATCACAACATGTTCAGAAAGAGAAAAGGCTGAGGAAAGATAAAACAAAAATTGCTCACTAAGTCTCTACCTCAAAGGGTAAGAACAAAGGAAATAAAAGGAAGAACAATAAGAAAACTATAGATATAACATCTCAAAAGAAACAATAAAAGAAATCAGGTGATCTAGAATTCTTTTATGGAGCGCAAGGACATAAAAAGAAACATTGCACCAACTATCACGCATGGCATGCTAAAAACAATATGCTTCTTAGTTTAGTTTATTCTGAGGTTAAGGTAATATTAGTACCTAGATACATATCGAAAATTTATTATAGTGCAACCAATTACATTATTATTTCTATACAAGGTTGTTTGAGTTACTAAAAGCCTATTGATTATGAAAGATATATCTACGTGAACAATGGCAAGACTATTGAAGTTGAAGCAATTGAAAATTTTAAATTATTACTAAAGACTGAATTTTACTTAGATCTTAATGAAACATTTATAATACCATCTTTTAAAAGGAATTTTGATGTCTATTTTCATTCTACACAAATTTATTTTTGCTCGTTCATTTGGACATAAAAAAATTTAGTTTATTTTATGATTCAAAATTTGTTGGTTCGGGCCTTTGTCAAGTTATAATCATCTTTATTCGCTTAATATAATTGTTTCATTTTATAACCCCTGCAACTAAGTATGCAAGGTTTGAAGAAAAAGTTAACCAATGAGAGTTTTGCTACTTATGATATAAGAGATTAGGTTGTATCTTTAGATGAAGAATATAAAGACTTATATTGGATGAAATTCTCAATTCCTTAAATGTCATAGATTTTAAAACTAATATGACTTTAGACGTCTTAAACCTCATACATTTAGATATTTTTGAGCCATTTTCTGTGTCAACTTAGAATGATCAATAATATTTTATAATCTTCATTGACAATTATTCTTAATATCGCTATATATATCTTCTCCATGAAAAGGCATAGTCGTTGCATATGCTCAAATATATTAAAGTTAAAGTTGAGAACCAACTAAAAATCAAAAGCATCAAATCTAACTATACTGTTGTATTATGTAGATATGATATTTCAGATGAATAATCTCTAAAAATGCTTGTCAAGTTCTTATTAGAAACTAGTATCGTCTGATAGTATACTATGTCATGTCACAAACTATGAATAGTTTTTACTATTTTACTATAAGTACTTTGGGAGAAGCAGTTAAAATTGCCTCATTATTTTTAATAAGGTTCTAGTTAAAGTGATAGCTAAAAACTCTTAAAAATTTTGGATAGGCAAGAAGCCTTATTTAAACCATCTTTATGTTTGGGATGTGTAGCAGAAGCAAGGCCTTGTAGACTTAATGAGAAAAAAAAAACTAGACTCAAGGATAGTCAACTTTTATTTCATTGGATATTATGAAAGACCCAGGGACTACAAGTTTTACAATCACATGATTAAGTTGCTTTTTAAGTAAGAAAATGTCCAATTCTTTGATAATATTGAGTTTGCGGGAGGAGATACAGTTGGGAACTTTGTCTTTAAAAAAGAATATAAATGTTGGCATTGATTAAGGTTTTGTTCATGACTTTGGTTAATACACAACAGATCAAGATAATGTTGGATAAATCCTCATATAATAAATTATTCTAGAGGAATAAACTCTAGCATTTCAAGAACCTATTTTATTAAGAAGATCCACTAGAGAAAAGAGAAGTGTAATACGAGATGACTGTGTTACATTCCTCCATGAACATGAAGTTGAAATTAAACTGATGAAAGATGATCCAATTAACTCTGTCGAGTTACGAAAAGTTTTATCTCTAAAAAATGGATTAATGTCATAAATGAAGAGATAAAGTCCATGAAAGTTAATGACATATCGAATGTTATCCGATTACCAAAAGTTGAGAAACTTATTGGCTAAAAATGAATATTTAAAATTATAAGAGATTTGAAAGATAATGTAAAGAGGTACGAAGCATAAATTGACACAAAGTGATTACATAGAGAAGAGACATCGACTAAAGAGAAACTTTCTCTCTAATTTCTTTGAAAGACTCTTTTAGAATAATAATGCATTAATGGTGTGTATTAAATTTGACTAACATTAGATGGATGTGAAGATAGTGTTTTTTAACAATGATATTAATGAGACAATCTATGGCATAGTCAGAAAATTTTGTGCCAAAAGACTTAAAGGATATAACTTACAAATTTAAAAAATCCATTTATAAACTCAAGCAAGCATCTCGATAATGATCTTTTAATTTTCATCAAGTGACCATCTTATTCAATTTTGAGATAAATTTGGTTAATAATTGCATATATTATAAGTTTTATAGGAACAAATATATTTTTTTAGTTTTATATGTCAATGACATTTTGTTACCAACAACGACATGGGCATATTGAGCGAAACCAAGATATTTTTCTAGCTAAGAATTTTAAAATGAAAGATCTTAATAATGTCTCTTTTATATTAGGCATATAGATATATCGAGATCACTCCTAAAGTATTCTTAGTTGATAACAAAAGAGTTATATCGAGAAAATTATCAAGAGATATAACATACAAGATTGCAAACCTAAGGATAAAGGAGACAAATTTTGTCTAAATCAATGCCCTAAGATTTATTTTGTGGAAAAGAAAATAAAGGAGTTTCCTTATGCATTAGTAGTAAGAAGTCTGATGTATGCTTAGATTTATACATAATTAGATATTTTGTACATTACTGAAATGTTAAGTAGATATTTAAATAATCTAAGAGTAAGTCATTTGAAAGTAGCTACAAGTGTCTTAAGATATTTACAGAGAACAGAAGACTATAGTTTGTTGTATGATAAATGTTGCGCATCTAATGTATTCTAGAATTTCTCGTAATATAGATGCAAAAAATTCCTTAAATAAATAGTTCAAAATATGTGAACAAATAAAGCAAGTGCAATTGAACTTTACTGTTTGCATTTTTTTGACCTAGAAGAAAAATAATTTTATTATTTCCATTTATTTATGTATTCTCACTTGTTTGTATGATATGTAACAGTTCAATTTAAACAAGTTAAAACTATAAGTCTTAAATATGTTCAAATTTTTATTAAAAAGATGCACAATATATTAGTAGAATTCTTGTCAAATTTAAGATGCAACATCAAAGTGTAAAAATTAAAAAATTGTTATTGATCAATAATAAATGCAATTGAAATATGAGATAACTCCTATGCATTGTGATCGACTATTTCAATGAACAAAATCCTAAGCAATAGGTCTAGACGGTCAAGTCTATTATATTGTTTTCCGAACTTAGGCATGCATTGTGTTTATACTGTATTTAAAGAGCTAGTGAGAGCATTCTCTGTGGACCTCCAAGATAAGATTTTTATGACAGATGTGGTTTATAATGATAGATGGCATGTAATTAGGAAGAATCTATTATAAAAAGAAGACATACATAAATTATTATTATAAACTTTACTTTAAAGAGGTGCTTAAATGACTGAACATTTATACATCTACATCTTTTAACCAATTTTGGTATGTATGATTTTTATACTTTTATATGAATAATAATTCACTTTATGATCCTTCAAAATAAGATTTTCTTTTTTTAAGTCATTTAGGATAACAAATATGTAACCAAAAGAATCTGCAACAAAAAATAATATAAAAAGCAGATTGAAAAAGTTAGATCCAATTAAGTTTGAAATAGTCGGACCTTCTTATAAGTTTTATCAATTTTTTGCATTACCTATATTGTTTAAAAGTTAGGAGTAGTTTTTCCAATCTTGATATATACAAGGATTTTATACTTAAATGTAAATGAGATTTTAGACTATAGGCCGGTACCGGTGAAATGAGAAGCTATTCTGGCCTCTAGATGACATATACATAAAAATAAAAATAAAAAAAAGTTATCTATCAGGACAAAACTATCAATTATATTTTATGAAATTATGAGAGATTGGCAAAATATGCGATCAAGATTTGGGTTACAGTTTTGTGTCTTGTGATTGTTCTGTTTCTGTTCTTCATTCTTTCTGGGTTATTATTTTTGTGTTTGATTCTTGATCTTCGATCAAAATTTTTATTTCTTTGTTATTGGGCTTTCAAATCACAGCTAATAAACCATGGAAAACGTAAATTAATGGAGGAAGAGTTTCTTCTCGGTTAAAAATTTCGTTTTACTTAATTCATACTTTGATCAGCGGATTTTCACACTTGAAAATCCGCTTGTAGAAAAAGCCCGGCCAAAATGAAAAACGAGGTTCCACAACCAAAGCAAAAGTATTTTTGGCTTTCTGTTCCTTAATTCCGTTACCAAATCAATCACACTTTTCACTTCCCCTCAGGCAACTCAGGCTCTGGTTTGTCATCATTTGTAGCATGGCCGCTACGGCTTGTTGATGGCTCAGATTCAGCCATGTCGAAGCTCACTCATTAAGTGTCTACGGCGCTTTGCTGCCTTAATTAAAACTAAACTAGAAAGAGTAAGAACACATGGGTCCAAAAAGAAATTTGATTGAAAGGGACCGAGAAAGAGTCCAGGGAGTTGAATTGTAAATAAAAATAAGTTAAATGAGACAAGAACAAGAATACCGGGGTTCAGATGTGAGACCTTCGTATTAACATGTTGTTAGTGAAATCATCTAACTAAAAAACTTAAATTACTAGATAATTAATGGCCCAGCATTACTATCTAATTATGTTGTCAATACCAAAACTTATTCTAGAAGACTCATACAAGAAATGCTTTCATGAAAATTAAAGACAATTAATTAGGTGATGATCATTGAATTCTAACCACCTTGAAGCTGAAATTGCTGCTTCACTTCTTGCTCAAAAAACCTTAGATCATTGTTTTCAGCTCTGTTCATATCCAGGTCAGCTTGTCATTTATAAAAGAAATAAATATACTTTTAATTATAATTTAAACCTTATAATTTCAAGCACTTGTAAATTGGAGCATATTTATTAAAGAATGAATTATTAGTAAACATAAGTGTGAAGTGACCAGAAGCATGTTTAATCTTTGAGGGTGGTCTGCGGTCCTTTTCTTTATGTTTCTTCTTATTTTGCTTATAGCACATGTTCTTCTGAATGAATCCAAAATGTGTAGTAGGAGAGTTTCTCCTATCAAATGGATTGATAATGAAATGATAATTTTCTCATATATAAAGATCTAATTAAATTTGTACTTAGTTATAATAGCATGTAGCAAATAGTTTGTATATAGAACGTGGTGGAACCAAGATTTTGGTTCAACAAGGACCACAATAAAGAAAATATAAACTAAATAAAGTACGCTGTAACATTACTTCAGGCCAAATGTGGGGGCTTAATGGTGAGTGAATAAAATATAGCAGGGCACAATAGGATTGTATAAAACTTGGGAGCCAAACTAAAATTTACACGGACAATGTCAAATTTTAGTTCAAGCTTTTTATTTTTCTTAATTCTTTTTCTAACCTACGGGTGGCCAAGGCTATACTCAACTTTTATCTAGTATAAAAATGTGATGAAGAATAAATAAAATTAAAAATATGATGAAGTAAGCCGAAAAGTATTAACACAATTCTTCTGTTTCAGCTATGTTTGGATTATGTCAAACATCCAAAACCTGAACAAGAGGTCTAATTGGTCAAGGCTGTTCTATTGCTTTCCACCTTTTTTTTATATTATATATAAAGAATTAGTGAGAGTGTTTTCTGTGGACTTTCGAGATAATTTTTTTTTTTCCAATGATTGATAAGCCTTACAATAACAAACGGCATGCAATTACGAAGAATTTACAATAAATGGAAGAAATACATGAATTATTATTATAAACTTGTAACTATTAATGGAAGACATGCAACTGAATATGAGGTTAAACTTGTTACTATTAATTATTTTCTATTATTTTCTATATATGGATTAAGCGTTATTTTCCATCAACTTGAGTGGTTTTGTTGGCACTAAATGAGGTTAGTATTTAATTTGTTTTCTTTATTTAGAACACTAATTAATCCTAGTGAAATTCTTGCCAAAAGGACTATCATTTTTTACTGTTTTTATAAATGCCTTTTAAATTCTTACTCTTGCCTTTTCTTGGTTGGCATTTATTTGAATTACTTTATCACCTTTATTATTCATTATTAGGTTTAATTTATTTTCCGTTATTACTAATATCTAGGATATTTTCAATCTCTCATATTTCACATAATCTAATTGATAGTGTTGTCCTTGGACATAACTTTATATTTCTCATTTGAAGGCTCACAATATAAATTATCATTTACATTTAATACAAAATCCTTATATATATCAAGATTGGCAAAATTTCTCCTACATTTTAAAACAATATGGGTAAAGAAAAATTGGTATAACATATAAGAATTTCCAACTATTTCGATTAAACTGGTTCTAATTCTATGAATACATATAAAAATTCTTTCAATTATAAATTTGTTATCCAAAATGACTTTTGAACTAATTACTTATTTTGAAGGATTATAAAGTGAATATTATTTACATAAAAGTATAAAATCATATATACCAAAATTGATTAACTAAGTACATATATAAATGTTAGGCCATTTGAGCTCTTGTAAGTTCTTTAAAGTAAAGTCTATAATAATAATAAGTTTTGCATATCTTCCATTTATAGTATATTCTTCCTAATTGTGTGTCATTTGTCACTATAAACCATATATGTGATTAAAAGAAAATCTTATTTCAGAGGTGCACAAAGAACACTTTCACTAGTCCTTTTGACATAGTGTAAAAACGATATATAGTTAACCTCGTAAAACATTAGAACAGACTTGACCATTTGACCTATTGTTCATGTTTTAGATCTTTGACACAATCGATCATGATGCATAGAAGAACGTTAGTACTCACATCTCTTATTTGAACTCTGTTCATTACTAATTATAACAATTTTTAAATTTTTGGATTTTGCTACCAAATGCTAAATTTTGATATGAATTTTATTAATACATTGCCCATCTTGTTAGTAAAATTTTGAACATATTTAAGATTTATATTTTTAATTTTTTTGAAAGGATCTATTATATATCATCTATACAGGCAAGCATATATAAATAAAAAAGAATTGTTTTCTTTTTAGGTAAAAAAATGTAAATAGTAAAGTTTAATTGCACTTGTGTTATTTATTTATATATATTGATCTATTTGTTTGAGGAAATTTTTGGCATCTAAATTACAAGAAATTCATCTCATTTGAGTGGCTTTTGGCATGTACGCTCTCACTAGCTCTTATTTTATTTATTTAATATTTTATTGAGATAATTACAGACATACCAACTATATTAAATATCTTTACATTTTAATTAATGGATTCATTAATTAATTTTGGGAAGAAGATATTTTACACTGAATCTTAGAATGCGTTACTTAAATGTTTGCCCTTTTCATTAATAATTAATTAAATATTAAATCTATGAAATTTCTTTTATTTAATTTATTTGAAAAAAAAATTTAGGAGTAATTTCATTAAACTACCTCGTGTATGTAAAATAAGAGCGATGCCTAAAACCACCAAACTAGAAATGGGGATTGCACCACTAGGCTAAAAAAATTAAGAAAAATAAAAGATGGAATTGAAATAATGCTTTATCTATTTCAATCTTTGTGAGCCCCTCAAGATTTATACAAATCTATTATAACGTACTATAGTTTATACCTTCTCTATTATGTCCCTGCTTTTTGCATCGTCAACTTTATTGGTATAACGTTACAGCATACTTTAGTTTATATTTTCTTTCTTATGGTCTTCTTATACCAAAATTTTGGTTCTTTCTACTACTGTCTATATATAAACTATTTTGTATAGATCAATGTTTACAAAATATAAATTTAATCAAATCTTGACATACATGAGAAAATTATTATTTCATTATCAATTCACTTAACAGGGGAACTTCAAATACTTCATTTTCTAGATCCATCCTGTGGAACATGCGCTATATAAGAGATCTGAGAAAAAAGATTAGAGACCTAGAGAAAGAAGCAACTGAACTCTCGCAAAGATTAAACATGCTTTTGGTAATTTCATAATTATGTTTTACTAATAATTTATACTTTTAATCTGCTTCAATTTACATTTATTTAAAATTACGATCAAGGTGTTAATTACAATAAAATTTTTGTTCCAATTATATGATAGGCTGACATAGATATGACTGAAGCTGTGAACGATTATCTTAGGCTTTTTGATCAGGAAGCGGACCACCACCTGCAGCTTCAATATGGTTAGACTTTTACGATTTTCAGTTAATTTTCATGAAATTATTTGTAGGAAAAATCTTTTAGGATAAGTCTTGAATAAGTTGCACCATTGGATAAAATAATAACAGTGTTATTAATTATCTAATAACTTAGGCTTTTAGTTTAAATGATCTCAATAACATGATATTAGAATAAAGGTCTTATATTTGAAACTTTGTGTTCTCTTATTCTTGTCTCATTTAGCTTTTATTGTTTTTACCTACAAATTTATTTGTACCTTATTTTTCTTACTCTTTTGCATTTAATTTTTATTTAGAATTAAATTCCTTAGCCTCTTCCTCTCTTCGAATGTGATGACTTATTTTGCACTTGAGAGTGTTAGGGACAATACCCCATATCGAGAGAAAATGAATCTTGGGATCTTGGGTTAAGTGTATTAGTCATGGACAACCTCAATTCTTGAGCTAGCTTTTGAATATGAGTAACTCATGAGTTTTTAATTGACAGCGGAGCCAAACTCATGTATGAGTAGGCCCATAATATTACATCGCATGATAAGAATCATATCAAAGGACTAACTTGCAAGTGAATGAGGGTTTTAGGGGCAAAAAGAACTGGTCTACATGTGACGGAGGGTGTTAGAACATCACTAAAAGACTCTTCAAATAAGGTTTTATTACTTATTTAAGAAGTCACATCAATATTTAGAGTTCTAAAAAGTACTTCAATTAAAATTTTTCAAATAAGAAATAATTTTTTCTTTAAATTTAGAAAATTACTTTTTCTCTCTTCAATTCATATTTTATTACCGTTTATTGAAAAAGAAGAGAGAAACTTTTTAATTGCTATTGACTTTTCCTTTAAAAAAATAGTTATTTAATTAAAATAATATTAATTTATTTATATTTGTAGAGTTTTTTTTTTGGAGAACAATATGTTTTTTCACTTATTTATTTGTCACATAGATAAACAAATAGATATTCAAATAGTAAAATTTGTAGAGTCTCTAAAAATGCTCTTAGAGACAATATTTCACATTGATTAAGAATTAATCTTAGGCTCCATTTAGTATAGCTTCAAGTAGAGCTTATTTATATAGAATTTTTATTAGTAGAGCTTTTATAAATATAGCTTTTGTTAAAAAAAATTTTAATTATTTGTTTGTCTATAAGAGATTTTATTAAAAATTTATGAAATTACTTTAATAGATAAGTTTTTTAAAAAATATGTTATGAAAAGAATAAAATAAGATTGTTAAATAAATAGAGAATATTTTATATATTTCAACATTTAAAAAAAATCTTTCTAGCTTTACTTCTAAAAGCTCAAGATTTAAATTTTTGCTAGTGGAAGTAAATAGCTTATTTAAGCTTAAAAAACTTTATTAACAACCAAATAATAACAAAAATTATAATAAAAATTTATTTAATTAAATAAATATTTATTACTATTAAATAGGTATATTAAACAGACACTTAACTTAATTACGAATGATTGAGATAATCCTTAAGTCTATGAATTAATTTTGGGTATAAATTAGACCGATGGGCTTTTGTAGCGAGAGATTGTTAAAAGGTTTTTTAAAGATTTGGGTCCGGATGAAAGTCTCATCTACCAAACACTAATCCATCCTATTACTTGAACACCAATCTTAACACCCTGTTGGACCAACCAAGCTACAGGGAGCAAGAGATCTTTAAAATTTGTATTCACTAAATAGTGTTAAGAATTTAGCAACTAAAGTTCAGCTGTAATATGTTCAATAACAATCGTCGCAAATAACATGAATCAATTGTGACAATAGAGCCGCATCAAGTGAGCTTCAATCTGCGGTTTGAACCCAATCCATCAACGCCCAAAGTGGCCATGCTATAGATGATCTTGACAAACCAGAGACTGAGGGGCCCGAAGGTAAGCAAAAAGTATGATTGACTTGCTTATTGATGTTCAAAGACATAAAGAAAGAACTTTTGCTTTGGGTGTGGAATTTCGTTTTTCATTTTGTCTGGACCTTTTTAATAAGCAGATTTTCATATGCTAATACCTGCTGATCAAAGTATGAATTAAGTAAAAGGAAGTGTTTAAATAAGAAGAAACTTTTGCTTCTTCTTTTTATGTTTAGAATCGTCTATTTCTTGTGATCAACGAACAAAGAATGCAAATCTTGATTGAAGATCAAGAATCAAAAAAAAAAAAAAAAAGTAATCCAGAAAAAATGAAGAAACATAAGCCGAAACTTATCTAAAAGTTCATCCTACAAATAATTTCATGAAAATTAACCAATCCTAAATTATAAATTATTAAGGTGATGATCATAGAATTCTAACCATCTTGAAGTTGCAGCTGCCACTCCATTTCCTGCTCAAAAGCTTTATTATAATTAATACGTTAATTAATCTTGAACACTTGTAGACTGAAGCATATTTAAAGAATAAATTATTAGTAAAATTATGAAATTACTAAAGCATTTTCAATCTTTGAGACAGTTCGGCTGATTCTTTCTCTAAGTTTCTAATCTTTCTTCTTAAATCACTTATGCAATGCATCTTCCACTGTATGGATCCAGAAAGTGAAGTAATTGAAGTTTCCCTGTTCAATGGATTGACAATTAAATAATAGTTTATTGGATCCGCAATCTAATTCTAGGCTTATATACAAATAATTATATATTATGAATATTTTTTTATAACAATGAAATAATAGTATATTGGATCCGCAATCTAACTTTGGAAATTATATATGAATAATTACGTGTTGTGGGACTATTATATAAAGTTAAACTTAATTAAACGTGATATATTGATCTAGAAGATAAATCATATAGTGCTAGTAAGTAATTCGACATTGTGGATTTAAATACGCTTATGATATTCTTTTATTAATTCTTAGTAATATAAAATAAATGTTTTCAGATTTTAGATTATGATTTTCACCAAAAATAATTTTTGACATAATAGTCTCATGTATATAAAGATTTAATTAAATTTGTATTTTATAAATATTAGTCTGTACAAAATAGTTTGTATATCGAAGTTAGAGAACCCAATTGTGGTATAAGAAGACCATAATAAAGAAAATATAAACTAAAATATGTTTTGACATTATGCGATTCCAAAAGTAAGGGGCATAATAAGAAAGTACAAAATATAACAAGCAATCAAATATGGAGGGTCCCAAAGACTTTTAAATAAACAATATACTCTTTCAATTCAATCTTTTATTTTTCTTAATTTTTATAGATAATTTATCTATTCTCGCTTATATATACATATATATAGATATTTGTGAGTGTGTATATAACAGATCCTTTTCAAACAAAAATTCAAAAGTAGAAGTCTTAAATATGTTCAAATTTTTATTAACAAGATGGCCAATACATGAATAAAATTTGTATCAAAATTTAACATGCGGTGGCAAAGTCTAAAAATTAGAAAATTGTTATGAATTAGTAGTGAACGAAGCTGAGATAAGGAACAAGCCTTCTTCCATGCATTATGATCGATTTTGTAAAAGTCCATAACCTTGAACAAATGTTGAAATGGCCAAGTCTATTCTAGTATTTTCTGAATCCAAGTATGTACAATTTTTATACTGGATCTAAAGAGCCAGTGAGAGTGTTCTCTGTGGACCTTTAGATAAAATGTTTTACAATATATATGGTTTATAGTAACAAATAGCATGCAATTAGGAAAAATATACTGTATATGGAAGACATGCATAGGTTTTTATTACAAACTTTAATTTAAAGAACTTATAACACACTCAAATGGCCTAACCCTTAATATGTACATGTTTAGTAAGTTTTGATATGTATGATTTTTATATTTTTATGTGACTAAGAATTTACTTTATGATTATTCAAACTAAGAATCTTTTTACAGTCATTTCTAAGGACAAATGTATAATTGAAAGAATTTACCATAAAAAATTATACAATAAGCACATTGAAAGAGTTAGATCTAATTAAGTTGAAGTAGTTGAATTTTTTTATAAATTTTACTGTTCTTTTTATTTACCTACATTTTTTGAAAGGTAGGGGATGTTTTACCAATCTAGATATATATAAGGATCTTACAGTTAACAGAGATGAGAATTTACACAATGAGCATCAAATTGAAAGCCATCTATCCTCTATATGAGGTATACATCAATAAAGGAAAAAATAAATTTTCATCCAAGGACAAAATTATCATCTATACTATGCTAAATTACGAGAGATTAATAAAGTATTCTAGATATTAGCAATAATTGAAAATGAATTAAACCTAATAATGAATAATAAAGGGACAAAAAATTAAATATAACTTTAGACACAATATTTTAGCTATTAGAAAAAAGTTAATCAATGCTTAAGGTTAAAGTATATATAACATTTTTAATTTTAAAAATTAATAAATTAATATAGTGGATCCTCATATAATAATGAATTATTCCTTATTCTTCTCTCTCTTAGAGCTATTTTTTTTTAAATTAAAGACTTATTTGAATTAATTTCAATTAGTGAAGTCATTAAGTCCCTTTATGTTTTTAACTTAATGAAAATTTTTAGTAATTAAGTTATTAAGTTATTAAGCTGAGTCTAAAAGCAATCATTAAAAAAAATTCTCAAAAATATCTCTATTTGATTAATTAATATTCATCCTTACCTAAATAAAATTTAATAATTAACATTATTATCCATCTTTATAACTTGTGATAGATGTAGTGGTAGATTATTATTATTTTTATCTTTTTTGTTTTCTTTAAATTAGCATTATTTATCTTCATATTGTTTTATGAATATTTGCATATAACAATATTATGAACTATAATAAAATTTATTAACATATGCTAATTATAGACATGGCAATTTTATGAGTTGGTACACAAACAAAGGGCTTAAACTTGATAAAAAGTCTGATTTTTTTACTTTCGGGTCCGACCCTAACCTTGTCAAACTCGTACTCAAGTAAATTTTTTAAATATTTAAATAATTTAAATTTATCTCTCCTTATATATTAAAATTAAATATTAAATATTGACATAATCAATATCTCAATCATAAAATCTTATAAATAACTAAATATAAACAAAAACCATGTCCAATTCAAATAAGCACACAAAATTCAAATGAAAACATGTATTTTTTTAACTTATTAAATGGCTGAGGCGTGTCAGATCAGGATGGTTAAGGATTGAACTCTAACTAAAACTTGCTCAAGCTTTGATCTTTTAAGTCTAAGCCCAAATTTTGAGCCTTAAATTGGCATCAAATCCCAAAAATTTCAGGTCAAAATTCGAGTTAGATTTTTTTGCCATCCTTACTAAATTTAGAATATAAAAACTTTTATTCAATTGAACATATTTTATATTATGATAATTTATTTTCTTATTTAAGTTCTTTGGAATATTTGTTACTTTTTTAATATTTTTAATTTATAAGAGTACAAATGTAATAATACTATTTTAAAGATTTTTTAATTTAAAAAAATATATTTAATTTTAGCAATTCAAACCAAAAAAAATTATATCATTCATATTTAGTCCAATTCAGAATTCAAATTAATTCCAATCTATTTAGATTTCAAAAAAAAAATGCCATCTTATTTAATGCACTTCTTCTTTATCTTTAATAATATTTTACCTTGTTGTATCTCTCTCCTATAAAAGCTAAAAACTTCTAACGTACGTTAACAAAACAAATATTACAGGAATGGACCTAAGAAGAACTAGAGCATAGAAAAGACTGATATGTTTAAAGACATGTTTTGAAAGATTTTTTTGAATCATTAAAAGATACAGCTAAACACGAGATTAAACTTGTACCAATTAACTCTTTTCTATTATTCTCTATATGTGGATTAACCATTATTTTCCGCTTAACTTGACAGCTCTGGTTGGCACTAAATAAGGTTGGGTATTTAATTTGTTTTCTTTATTTAGAGCACTAATTAATCCTAGTGAAATTCTTGGTAAAATATCCATTTTTTCCTATTTCTGTACTTGCCTCTTAAACTCTCATTCTTCCCTTTTTTTTTTCTTTGGTCAGTATTTATTTGAATCACATCATCACCTTTATTATTCATTATTAACTTTACTTTATTTTCAATTATTATTAAATATCTATAACATTTTACCAATCTGTCATAGTTTCAAAATATAATTTTGATAATTTTGTCCTTCGACAAAACTTTTATGTATGTGTGTGTGTGTGTGTATTGCATATGTCATATAGAGGCTAGAATAGCTTCCCATTTGAGCTTGCGGTGTAAGTTCTCATTTACATTAAATATAAAATCCTTTTGTATATTAAGATTGGTAAAAGTTTCCCTCGCTTTTTTTTTTTAAAATAACATAGCTAAAGAAAAAAGTTGGTAAAACTTATAAGAGGGTTCGACTGCTTTGACTTAGTCAGATCTCATTCTTCCAATGCATTTATTATATTATTTTTTGCTGCAAATTCTTTCAATTATATGTTCATTATCGAAAAAAAGATTCTTATTTGGAAGGATCATTAAATAAATTATTATTCACACAAAATTATAAAAATTATACGTATCAAAATTAATTAAATATGTACATATATAAGGGTTAGGCTGTTTGGGCTTGTTTTTAAGTTTTTTAAAGTAAAATTTATAACAATAATTTATTGATGTCTTTCATTTATAGTACCGTCTTCTTAATTGTATGCCATTTGTCACTATAAACCATATCCATCATAAAAAACCTTATCTTGAAAGCCCATAGAGAATACTCTCATGGTGCGTTTATTTTCTGAATTGGGAAATCAGAATCTGGAATCATAATGATTGATAGTGTTTACTTTACAAAAATAGAGTAGGAATTAGAATCGGAATCGAAATGGTAGGATCCATCACTATTTAGAAATGAAGAATGGGAGATTGATTTCCATAGAGAGAGATGAGAATTAATCTCCCATTCTTTGAACTTTTAATTTTGCGCCCAATGATATTTTAATACTCAAAAAATATCCTCCTTTAAATTAATATATTTTTATAATTATAATTAATTAACTAATATTATAAAATAATAATAATTAATTTAATATTATAGTTATTTTATGTATTATTATTAATTAATTAATATAATTATTACTATTATTAATTTATTAATACATTATTACAAGAATATATTGATAATTATAGTTTTTGAATAAATAATCACAATAACATAATTTATTATTATTATAACTAATTAATTAATATACTGTTATACTAATTAGTAATATAATTATTATAATTAATTAATTAATATATTATCATAATAATCATTAATATAACTATTATAATTAATTCTTATATTTTTAATGTTATTAATAATTATTATAATGAATTCATATATTATTATTATTATTAATTAATAAGATTATTATTAATTAATATATTAATACATTATCTAAAAAATGTGTTAATAATTATAGCTTTTGAATAAATAATCACGATAGTTAATATATTATTATTAATAATTAATTATTATTATTATTTTAATAATTATAGTATTTTAATAAATAATCGCTGTAATTAAAATATAAAATATTAATTATTATAATAATTCATTAAGTACTTTTTAGTCATTTGTTACAATTTAACTTATTCTTATTCTAATTCAAAGATAAAGTAAACACATTAATGCAATTCAATTCATTCTAATTTCGATTCTTAAAGTTCAAGTAAACAACTTATTTTGATTCTCATTCCTCATTTCGCAGCTCATTTCCATTCTTATCCATTCTGATTTTAGTTCATTGCAATTCCAGTTTAGTAACGCATTATCACTGGATCTTTAGATGCAATATAAAAGTTGCACGTAAACAAATTTGACCACTTCAACCTCTTATTCAGGGTTTTAGTCCATGACACAATCAATCAAGATGCATAAAAGAAAGTTTGTTTTTTATCTTCTATTTCAAATGCATTCATTACTGATCTAATTTTCAAACTTTGCTACCTCATACTAGATTTTGATACATATTTTATTAATATATTATCCATCTTTTTAATAAAGGCAAATGCTACCATGCAGCTTGGTTGGGTCCATTAATAAATATTTGAACATATTAAGACTTATATTTTTAGTTTGTTTTAAAATAGATCTATTATATATCATATATATATATCAGTAAGAATACAAAAATAAGTCAAAATAAAACATTATTTCTTCTTAGAAAAAAAAGGTAATTAGTAAAGTTTAATTGCACTTATTTTATTTATTTATGTATTTTGAAATTTGTTTGAGAAACCCTTGATAGCAACACAATGAAATGTATTCTAAAATTTCTCATAAATTACACATTTTTTAATCTTAAGATAATTAAAGACATACATATTGCATTAAATAATATTATGAATTTAGTTAATGGATTCATTAATTAATGATGGGAAGGATATACTTTACATTGAATCTTAGGATGTATTATGTAAATTTTGCCTTGTTCAATAATAATTAACTAAACCTTAATTCTGTGATATTTCTTTTCACTAATTTATTTAAAAATTACTTTCAAATTCATGAAATTTCTTTTCTTTAATTAGTTTGAAAAAAAAATTAGTAGTATTTTTGCTAGATTGCTTCATGTATGTGAAATAAGAACAATGCCTAAAACCACGAAGGTAGAATTAGGTACAAACCTAGCATAGCCCTTGCCACCACGATGCTAAAAAAATTAAGAAAAATAAAAGATTGAATTGAAATTATATATTGTTTATATAAAAAATTTTTAGCCCCATCATGAAACAACTCATCTTGGATTCCCAAGATACATTTATTTAATCTCATTAATATTAGACTAATAATAATCTAATTAAAAATTTGGTAAAATCTCTTTTATAAATATAATACTCCTGATCTATAAATATGTAAAAGAAACACTACCAAAATATTGAAATAACAAACAACTCTAATGATCAACATTCAGAACCAAAATACTATAATTTACTCAAGATATCTCTAAAGTATTAAAAGATTATATTATAGCTAATATTGATATACATTGACTTATTCTTTATCTCAAAAAAATAATACAACAAAATTATACAATCCCAAAAGAAATGAGATGATCCAAATACCCTACAAAAATCATCTATGTCTTCTAATACCATCACGGGCTAAAATTTAAATGTCTATAGTTGGTGGGTCAATTTGGTATACTTGCAATCTCTTGTTCAAGGATAAATATAATAAAATAGAATGAGTATAAAACTCAGTGGCTCAGTGAGTAGATAATAGTATTTAAAAATAAATTTACTTAAAAATGATTTAATCTTTCTTTAAACAATCTCATCAAAATATCATAAGAACTTAAATAAATTTATTTAATTTAAATCATGCACTTAAATAACCATAACACATAATATTGCATAAAATCAAGAAATCTTAGCATTTATAATAACAAATATCAAATACCAAAGATATCAACAAATAATATCCAGGAAAATAATCACATTATATTTGGATCTAACGGACAGGCAGTAATGTACTAATTAGGTACCGTTATACCCTGAAACTACATAAATAAAAGGAAAAATATCATCTCATATCTTATCACATCTGTGCATATATAATAGTCTACAAATAATAAAATCGCCTAATTACACGATTAAAAACCTCTGTGTGTACTCAGACAAGTTTTAAAGACCTGTATCTCATTTATATTATTTGTATCTATATCACTATTATCATCATATCACATATAAATGCCCCTAAAAGTTAAAAGCACCCAACACATACAACCTAAATTATCTATATGTGCTTTGACGAATCCCAAAGGCCTCAAATCATATCTACGTCAATATAACCAAAAAAGAGTACTATCCAATGATTTTATAAATAACTTTTATCCATATAAACATAACACATGATCATGCTTAAAATCTTTTTCCTTGTCGTTAACATACTTTAAATTTGCTTTTCTTTTTAAAATACTTTCATACGTAATCAAAATCAATAAGGAATTATTAATCATATACTTTTCAAATAATATGTCAATACATAAATAAAATCATTTTGAGAAAATTATTAAGTTAGAACTTTAAATGCTTATTTATCAAACATGTTTCACTGTATCATAAAATCATAATAATTTATGAAAATAAGTTTTGTATATTCCACTCACAATGATAATGTTTAGACTCCAAGATCATCCTTGCTCACAAATCCTCCTAAATCAAGCAAGCAACAAAATTATTTTTTGTAAGTCTGAATTCAGACTAAATTTATATAATAAATTCAAAATGAACATCTATTCAAAATTTACAACTCTCATGTCGATAAAATTACTAAAATACTCTCACATCTATAAAGTATTACAACTTTTCAAAATCATAAATCATTGAATTACTCTCGGAATTGTAATTACTAGCTCATTCTCAATTTTAGAAAGGGTAAGGTTATTTGAACCCATTAATTTACTATTTGAACCTATCATTTAATAAAAGTTTTAATTACTAATGAATCCTTGAACAAAATTACATAAAACAACAATAGAATTTAAATAAACTAAACAAACAAAAACTATAATTTAATAACAGCCATTTTTTGATACACCAAATCCACATATTGCATGCATATTAGATTCATTAATAAAAAAATAATATAAATTAGTTATACAGAAAATTTCCCAAAACAAAGAACCATAATTCACTCTTCAGCTTTTGGCTGAGAAAGAACTTACAGTTTTTGCCTTAGAAAGAACTTACATTGCCCCACAACACCCCCCACTAACCACCCCACCCCCCCCTCCGCTGCCCAACTCGGCGCTCCCACATAAACTTGAAATTGGGATAATGAAGAAACAAAGCAAAGAACAATTGCACCTATTAGATTTTTTATATGTTGTAGTTATCACCCTAGACGTGGGTGTTCGAATCAAGTTAGCCTGTGCAATCTGAATGGGTTGAAACTTAACCCAATCAGTTTAGATTTTGATAGCGTTCAACATCAATCGAAATTAAAATCCGATCGGGTTAAGGTTTTAAAATATTAAAAGAAAAGGAAAAATCTCTCTCTCATGCTCACATCTCATCCTCACAAGTTATGACCTAACACTCACAAATTGCAATTCACAAAACCAACAGCACAACAGTAGACAGCAGCCTAGCACTAGGCGACGCCCAACGTCGCCGTTCACCTCAGCATGCCCTCAACACCCTCACAGCTAGTGCCCAGCAATCGTGAGCATAGCAGTCGTTCATCTCACGCACACGACTGACTCACTCTCAAGTGGCCAAACAATGTTGGTGAAAAATCATAATTTTTCTGATAAAATATATTTTAGGACCGATCTCATATAATATATAAGAAATTTGTAATCCAGAAAATCATACCTTGATAATCTGAGAAGATGAACGACATCAAACAATAAATCCGCCACTAAACGATCTTCTAAGCTATGACTCAAGTTTGATCTGCACTAAACGCGTGGGCATTTGTTTCACCACTCCTAAAAATCACTGGCTTCCTTTTTTTCTGTTTTCTCAAAAAGCGTCTCACTCTTTTTTTAAGAGAAAAGCACACGTATATATAATATTTCCTAGTTAAAACCTTAATTTGTGTTATCCTTCTCATATAATAATTTAAAATATTAAATATATTAAATTTAATATTTTTTCTCTCCACTTACGTAAAAGTGGAGATAAAGTGTAACAACTTTAGAACCCGCCTTATAAAATATCACAAGATCCCATTTACACATAAATATAACACATAGGAACTTAACAAATATTATATTTAGGTTTCTTACCTAATATGCTAGTTTTAATATTTTTGAGTTCAGTAGTGGTGCAGTCAATTAAATGAGTTAATTTGGGGATCATTTGGGAACATACAATAATGGCTACAATAATTAAGCCTGTGATTAAACTAGTTTAATTATTTAATTTCAATTCTATTCTACTATAAGATTGGAACTGACCTTCATAATTGTATGCTCGAATAATAATTCATCCCAAGCCACATTGATTTCTTTACTGCAATATCCTTTGCACCACATTGTTAATTAAATTAATATCTCAATGGTCCAATCAATTTAATAACATCTTATTCCTTGATACTTATTGGTTTTTTCTAATGATCATTTTCAACATATTAAATATGTCAACACACTCTGGCCAGAGAATTCTATGATTAAGTATCGAAAACCCATTAAGAGATGCATTGTACAAATTTCATATTATTAATCTATAACTTCAATACTTATAATTGCTCCCACCAAGATACCAGGTAATCTTAACTACAAGTATGTGTCGTGTCCATTGGTAACTCAAATGGAATGACAACCATAATCATGAAATTATAACCAACTCAAGATTAAGATTACAATAAAATCAATGCCTATGAAATTTAATAAGTTTGATAGTTATGATAAAGTTAATTAAATCTCATATGTGATTCTGTTCAATATAGTCGTATTACATCAATAAATTCATACATGATTAAGACAAATCATTCAATGAATTTATTATAGTTTATACCTAAATAAAGTGTCCAACTTTATTTATTAACTGCGAACTCAATTTATTAAATCATAAGATAACTTGTATTTACGTCTTCTGTGAATCCACATAGTGATCACATAAATACATATAATATGATTAAATGGAGTTTAATAAAAAATTAATGCAAATAAGATATTTGAATAAAATACCTCAATTATTTTATTAATCAGAAAAAAATATTTATTACAATTAAATAAACCTATATACTTTTAAAGAATATATTTTCCCAATAAACAACAGGCCACACTCCTACATGGCCGACGCTCGTAGCCTATAACCTTTTACCCCATGCCATTCATTTTCAAACTAGCTACTATCTCTTGACTCACTTCCATCTCTATCCAGCTTTTAATCAATCTGATTCATCGATTCATCAACTCATCAACATCAAGATTAGTAATGATTTGATCTTAAGCTCTCTTGAGTATCTTGCATGTTAATGCCATATTATAATTCTGCCAATTGCCAATTTTTAATCTTTTAATCAATTATCAAGGCAATCTCCAATTCACTGTTGAGTTGTAAATAATACTCTTTTTTTTGGGAAAAATTTCCTCCAAATGCTTTCTTTAGTTAAGTATAATTAATGAATTAACTAAGTGGCTATTAGTCAATGTGAGTAATAGAGTAACCCCAACCCCTAAGCAAGTCTTTTAATGAGAAGATTTTTTATTGCAACAATACGTCTGTAACTATAAATATTGATTTAGATCAAGCACAATGGCGAATTACACAATTAAGGTATATTTATATGCAAAAATGGTATTAGTAGTATTTAGAATACACATTATTCAAGCATATTGAGTATTTTACTAAATGTCAATTAATTTTCTTTTTTTTTTAGATTGAACTAACTTGCTTAATTTTTTATCCGTTGTGGCTTGATTCGATTAATTATTACTAATTTGGAGGTGGTGTTTAAGGTGGTTGATGCCTTAATGCTGCTAGAGATGGATTATTAATGTTGTTTGTTGGTGGAAATATGTTAATGGAGATGAGATTAGTAATCATGATTGCCATTTCATTTTTTAAATTTGTAATTTCAGTAGCTTTATTGTACTTAATAACATTTGAATAAATCTTTTTAAGGATGCTTTACATTTAAACATATAATTAAGGATGCTTGGTAGTTGATATTGTTGTTAAAAATGTTTGAATTGGAGATTTTGGAACTTTAGGTGACTGCCAACATGATTAAATTATTCGAACTCATTTTAATCCGAATTAACCTGAATTTTTAGATTTAATTGTTCAAATCTGAAATAACTCAAATCGAACTTCTAACGTGAAATACAAACTCAAGTCGATCCAAATTACAAACTCGAAACAAACCGAACCGAATGGTTTAGATTTGTGTTTTTAACCTGATTGAGCTTAATTCTCTAATTCCATCGGATGGTAACCCAAACTAAAACTCAAACAACCAAAATCGAAATTTGATTTGTCCACCCTACCCTATACCATGAAGACATTATTTTATATCAAAATTCTTTTAGAAAAAACCAATATTATTATATATATGAAACAAAACCACAAGGGCAAGAAGAAAAACAAAAATTTTCAATTTGTCGTTGGTTCTAAGAAAATGGCCCCGTTTAGGCTTTAATCTCTTGTCAATTAATTAAAAATATATCGAACTTTGAATGAAACTAGAAAAGGAATTACCTATTTTGGTGAGGCTAAAGAGGTTGTAATTATACTTGTAACCATTGAGAAGTTAATAATAGGTGTAATTTTTTTTTAAATGAAAAGAACGTTATTTTATTTTAAATATTTTTGAGATTTTATAAAGTAAAAATGTAATATTTAAATTTTAGTAATAAATTATGGAAAAAATAGAGTTAATTAGTAAAATTATAAATTCAAATAGCCTTACTCTTTTAAGAATTAATAAAATATCCAAGGGGCGCAAATTACAAAATCGCCCTCAAAATAAATCGGTCAACGGTGACCGAGTCCAGTCAACGGTGGTCGGAATACTCATGTATGATAGATCCAACCTCGATGAGTCCACTGGGGTCGACGGTGGCCCCCAACGCGCACCGACGACGGTGGACAGAGCTCCCAAATCTGTGAGCTTTTCGGCAGTCATTCGCGGCAAAAACGACGGTTTTAGATGGCGGCGTTCGCCGAAAAATTATGAGGGTGAACTGAGGAACAAGAGCCGTGTGGACACGCGCCCTAGATCCGGCAAAATCAACGGCGGTGGTGATGGGTTTTGGCCACGGTTTTTCGTGCTATTAACGGCGTCGTTCCAGTCGGTGATTGGCAACGTTGATGGCAGGCAAGTGATGGCCTTTCTTCAAGCTTTTGTTTGCTAGCTTCCATAGTTGGTGAGGTGGCCGGAAACTGAAGAAACAACCGGGTCAGTTTGGCAGGTCTAGGTCGGGTATACGGGTCGGTTTGACAACTCCCTCTATCACACCCGTGTGTATGTGTTTCCCCTATTTTCCAGCTGCTGCTTCTTTTATTTATTTATTTATTTTGTTTGGTTCCTAGTTTAGAGTGTACTGCACCTAAGGAGGTTGAGGGTCCGTCTCCAGAATGAATAATTCTTTCTTTCGGCACATATAAGAGATTGGACTAGAGACGGTAGAAAAATCCGTCCGAACTAGATCCGGACCGGATCCGGCGATGCATAAAAAAGTAGATTTGGCATTGATTTTTAATACCTGGATGCTTTCGGACACACTTTCAGACACAGGTTCGATCACAGAACTAAGATTTACAACTGGGATTCATATTTAATTTTTTATTAAGTAGAAAAAAATAAAAAATATAAAAATCAAAAATTTTCCTTAAGGCCCCAATTTATTAGAAGTGAATTGTTTTAATTATTTTTTTTTAAGTGATTTCACCTTTGAAATTTCGAGTAGAGAAAACCCATAAAAAGCCTGTGCTTAGATAATAGAGGGCAGTCCGGCCTGCATAAAAAAAATTCAGGTACGATCTCGGTCTGAGTATTTAGGTGTGATATGTGAATAAGTCTCGGACACCCTCAAACCCAGACCTAACCTGAACTTTTGTCATCCTTAGAACAGACGAGGAGTGACCTTTGAGTGACACGAGAAAGGCATACAAGATTTATACAAATCTATTGTAGCCTTAACAATATTTTATTCATTCTCTGTTATGCCCCTTACTTTTAGTATGGTTAACTTTACCTATATAATGTTACAATGTACTTTAGGTTATATGTTCACCCAAATCTTGGTTCTGCTACTGTCAATATACAAACAATTTTGTGTAAATAAATGTTTACAAAATAGAAATTTAATTAAATCTTTACATACATGAGAAAATTATTATTTCATTATCAATTCATTTAACATGAAACTTCAACTGCTCCACTTTTTGGATCCATCCAATCGACACATGTGTTACACAAGTGATTTGAGAAGAAAGATTAGAAACTTAGGGAAAGAAGCAGCTAAGCTTTCTCAAAGATTAAACGTGTTTCGGGTATTTTCATAATTATGTTTAATTAATAATTTATGCTTTTAATATGCTTTAGTTCACAAGTGTTGAAAATTACAATTAAGGTGCTAATTATAATAAATCTTTTGTTACATTTTATGCAATAGGCTGGCCTGAATGTGATGAAAGCTGAAAACAATTTTCTTAGGCTTTTTGAGCAGGAAGTGGAGCAGCAGTCGCAGCTTCAAGACGGTTAGGATTTTATGATCATCAAACTAATTGTTAATTTTGTTTTAATTAGTTTTCATGAAATGATATGTAGTATGAATCTTTTAGGATAAGTTTTGGCATATATAACATCATTAAATAATAATGTTAGAAGCCGTTCATTATCTAATAATATCATAATGATGTTGGGGCTATTCATTATCTAATAACTTGAGTTTTTTAAGTTAAATAATTTCACCAGCATGATATTAGAACAAAGGTGTTATATTTAAACCCTTGTGTTCAGTTATTCTTGTCTCATTTAGCTTTTATTGCTCTCTCTCTTTTTTTTTTTTAATATAAATTCAACCCTCTAGACTCTTATTTGGTCTCTCTGAATCAAATTTCTATATGAACCCTCAAGTTCTTATTCTTTTACATTTAGTTTTCATTTACAATTTAGTTTCCTTAGACTCTTACTTAAATCTCTTTAAATCCAATGACCTGCATTACACTTGACAGTGGTAGGAAAAATATCCAACGTCAGCAAGGAATGAATCTTGAGTTAAGTGCATTAGTTTTGGACAAGTTTAAACTATTGAGTTAACTTTTAAGTATAAGTTGAGTTCATGAATTTTTAAATGATATCAGAGTCAGACTTATATATAAGTGAATGCATATTGTCTTACCACCTAATAAGAATTAAATAAAGAAATTGACATGCAAGTAATTGAGCGGTTTTAGATGTAAAAAAGTTCAGTTTATACATGACGAAGGGTATAAGGACAGTATCCCACGTAGATTAAAAATGAACCATTAGTTAAATATATAAGGTTTGGCCAACTTCTATAGAGTAAAACTATTAAAAAGCTTTTCAAATGTTTGGATGAGCGGAAAAAGCATCATCCGCCAAACACCAATCTTAACTCTCTGCTTGGCCAGCGGAGCTACAGGGAGCTTTAGATTGCTAAAACTTATTCAGTGAACAGTTTTAAGGCTCTAGCAGCTAAAGTCTAGCTAGTAAGTTCGGTGAGAATTGTGGCACATAGCGTGAATCAATAGTGGTAAATATTCTTTTCTCATTGAGCAATGAACAATTATTTATTTATTTATTATTTTTTTTAACATTATGGTATAAACTTTTCCAACAATGGCATGCGCCTTTGAATTTATTACTTCGAGAGGAAATCAGGCACCTAAGACAGCTAACGGCCATAGAACCTCATCGATTAAGCATCAATCTGGTTGAATTCGAGCCATCAACAAGCCAAAGTGGCCATGCTACAGATTATCATGACAAACCAGAGCCAAAGAAGCCTGAAGTAAAGTGAAAAATATGTTTGATTTGCTTATCGGAATTCAAAAACATAAAGCCAAAAGAACTTTTTCTTTGGTTGTGGAACTTCGTTTTTCTTTTTGTCTAGAATTTTTCTGTGAGCAGATTTGCTAGTACGAACATCTGCTGATCAACCTATAAATTAAGTAAAAGAGAATTAACAAGAAACTTTTGCTTCAGTAATTTATGTTTAATATGGTTTATTTGTTGTGATTTCGAAGCCCAATAGACGAAGAAATCCAAATTGCGATCGAAGATCAAGAATCGAACACAAAAACAATAACCCAGGAAGAATGAAGAACAGAAGCGGAACAGTCAGAAGACTGAAAATTGCGAAGCATAATTAGCAAACTTTTTTATGAATCAATCACTTGGTAAACAATCAATGGATGCGGAGAATTTGTAGATGTGATTAAAAAAATAAAATAAAATAACAAGCAAAATTGCCAAGAGATGAGAGAGACTGATGATGAAGTCAGACCACTGATCAGCTTACATAACAGATTCCGGGATTATTTCGAACGATAATAGACTCAGCTGTCCACGTCAGCACACACGTTATCACGGCAACCGTTCAACGGGGCGTGATTGACACACTATTCGATCAACTCTCACTTGTTTTTAGATGTTTTCTGAATAAAGGCGTTCGAGGCCGGGCTTTTTTTAGTGGCCTTTAAGAACTTGAATTTTAAGTTTTATAATTTTATCTATGTATATATTTTTAAATTTATTTTATAATTTCATAATTTTTAAAATTTATTTTAATGAAATTAATTTCATATATTTAAAATTTTAATAAATATAATAAATTAACCAAATAAATATAATTATTTAAATTAATATATATTACTGAACTTATCAAATAAAACTTAAATCACCCATGTGAGGCGGCTGTTATTTTTTAAATGTAAAACAGCCCACTCGATGGTGGGTAAGTGATGCAGCTGATTAAAGAAGCACCAGGGCGTCACTTTTTTTTTTTTTTTTTGGGGTGGGGGGGGGGGGGGTTTGGGTAGATTTGTTCAACTCATTAAATGATGTAGCACAAATATGATTTTAAAATTGTCACGATTTAATTCCTTTCTATATACGGATTAAGCATTATTTTCCATTCAACTTGACCCTGTTGCCACTAAATGAGGTTAGCTATCTAAATTTGTTTTCTTTACTTGGAGCAATAACTAATCCTAGTCAAATTCTCAGCAATTTAAACTCTTCTTTAGTTAGATTCTTGGTAAAAAGTTCATTTTTTGACTATTTCTAATTAATACCCTCCTTTTAAAACTCTTCTTCTTGACTTTTTTATTGGTTAGTATTTGTTTGAAATAAGTCACCACTTTTATTATTCATTATTAGGGTTTAATCTAGTATCAATTATTAAAAATATCTAGAATGTTATGTCAACCTCTAATAAGTTTATATAACTTCTTATATGAATATATGTCTTCTAAAACGCTATCTCATTAGAGTAAATTCTCATTTACATAAAATATAAAAATACATAAGTATCAAAATTGGTAAAACTTAAAAGAATGTTATAAGCGTTTAGGATGATCTAAGTTCTTATTGTGACTATAGAAAATTATTTATGATTGAAATCAATTACAAAATTCTTTCATTCATATGTCATTTGCAATCCAAGCTTTCTTCCATAAAAACATAATTAATAAAGCTTTTATTTTGATTTTGAGCGATCAATAAGTGAATTATCATTTACATAAGGTATAAAAGTTTAGCATAACAAAATTGATTAAACATGTCAAAAGGTTAGAACGTTTTAGTGTTTCGCTTGTTTGTTCATTAAAGTAAAATTGAAGTAATTGCAATTTATGGTTATAAATAATATTTGTCAAAAACAATATATTATCTCGGGGTTTATAGAGAAAAATCTTGTTGTCTCATTATTGACAATATGAAAATAGTATATTCCTAAATTTGCGAAACATAAGAATAGGCACGATCATTTTCACCTCTCATTCAAGATTTTGGTAATTGTTCATCATGCACAATAACAGTAAGAAAAATCTAATTCGGGAAAATATGAATTGAATAAGATTTAAGTTTTATATAGTTTGATTTTGACGTTCAACGTGGTTTATTTTTTGTTCACTGTAATTCAACTTGTTTGGTTTTCTTTTATATTTTTCATTAATTTAATTTTTTCTAAGAACTAAATCAATTATTAAACCGATTGGTTTAAAAAATTTTGACCTAAATATAAAGTCAATTTAATTCGGTTTAGTTCGGCTTGAACTGAAATAAGTACCCAACCCCTAGGAGAAAGCCGGTTCTTTATCTTTTAATTTCAACTAGGATTAAAACATTTGCCGTGCGGTAGGGGAGACCTCATTATTACATTAAACCAATGAGGACAGATCTTTAAGATAACTTATAAAACACACGAGGCAAGTTGTCTAGCCAAAAGTTACTCTATTTTCAGAATTAAACACTTATTATACAGCAAAAAAAGGGAAAAACAAATTGTAGCAAAGACCAATGCCAGCATCATTAATTAATTACAATAATATTTCTTAAATTCAGAATTATTTTTTTAAAATATTGTGACTCGTAATAGTTTTTGGATATAAGATAAAATGTAACTAAATCTTATTTATACAGAACTACGCAAATTCCATTGTTAACTTTGCTAACTTCCCCCAAACACGTGTAATTAAATTTTTTTAAATATCAGGTCATCCTGATGAGTTATATATATATATATATATATATATATATATATATATATATATATATATATATATTATATTATATTAGCACTAGCAAGTTGGAATATTAGATTCAAAATATCCTTGAAATATGAAGTGGTTGAAAATAGTTAATACCCCAAAAAAAAAAAAACAATTAACTTTTGGTTTCATTCGTACGTTTATATATTCCTACGTTTGAATATATATGTTCAAGTCATTAAAAGATATAGCTCTATGTGATGTTAAGCCTTATTTCCCACTCAACGTGACAGCTCTTGTTGTTACTAATTGAGGTTAGGTAATTAATTTGTTTTCTTTATTTAGAGCAATAATTAATTCTTATGAAATTCTTGGCAAAAAGTCTGTCCCTTTCGCTATTTTTATACATGCCTTTTAAACTCTTATATTTGCTTCTTTTTTTTAAATTTAGTTGGAAAACATCACCACCTTTATTATCTATTATTAAGCTTATTTCTTTTCAGTTATTACCAATATCTGGAATATTTTACCAATCTTTCATAATTTCCACATAATATAATTGAACATAACTTTTCATAAATGAATATATGTCATAACCTCTCATTTCAAGATTCAGAGCGTGTATTCACCTTATATAAGGTATAAAATCCTTACATATATCAAGATCGTTGAAACTTCCACTAAATTTGTGTGTGTGTGTGTGTTATAATAATAATAATAAGAAGAAGAAGAACAACAACAACAACAACGACGACGACAATGATGATGATGATGATCATGATGATAATAATAATAATAATTTTGTGGTAAGGGCATTCTCATTTTAACAAAGTAAATATATTATTAGTAGACAAAAAAATAAAATTTAATATAATAATAGATAAAAAACACAATCTCCAATGTATTAAAATCTTCTTCTTTTTCCCCTAATTTTAGTGTATTAGAGAAGGAATGTATGTGTGTGTATATAATTTAATAAAATTCATAAGAAGGTTCTACTATTTTAACTTGTTCTAAGTTATTTTAATATGCTTATTAAATTATATGTGCATGAGATCAGTTACAAAATTTTTCAATTATATGTCATTTGTCATCCAAAAATACTTCTAAGAAAATTTCCCATTTTGGAGGATCACAAAGTGAATTATTATTTTGATAGAAGTTTAAAAGTACCAAAATTGATCAAATTCATGCCAACATTGATTAAATATATATGAAAAGTTAGGTTCTTTAAAGTAAAGTTCATAAAAATTATGTAGATAGGCATATCATTTACCATAGATTCTTCCTAATTGCATATCATTTGTCACCACAAAATATATCTATCATTAAAAAGACTTATCTCGGAATCCCCACTATAAGAATATTGGTCTTTAGCAATACAACTTTTAGCGATGAAAATATTTTCGTCTCTAAAGAGGACATATTGCAACAAAATATTTTAAGCATTTTTGTTGTTAAAGAGGACATATTGTGACAAAAAATTTTACTGCTTAACTTTTAATATTTCGTCGCTAAAGTCCTTTTTTGTTGTGGTGCTCACAAAGAACACTCTTACCGATCTTTACATATTTAATAAAAATAACATATACCTAAGTTTGGAAAACAAAAGAACGGACTCAACCATTTCGATCTCTTGTTCAAGTTTTGGCTTTTGACATAATCAATTACAATGCATAGAAGATGGTTAGTTATTTATTATCTTTTACTTTGACTGTGTTCATTACCATCATTATTTAAATTTTTTTAACTTTCAAATTTTTTATCTAATTGTTTATTTTTTTTTATTTTTTATATAAATATTTCATACTTTGCTATTATTTTTGTTTAATTTTTTTTACATATGTTAAACTTTGTTGCCACATGTTGAATTTCAGTAAGAATTTTATCATTTGATACTCATATTCTTGTCAACAAACAAGTCTTCTTCGAGTTTTGAAGAAAAGTAACACAACGCCGTTGTAGTTTGGTGAAATGGTAATAGAGATCCCATGTTTGTACAATGATTGTACAAACCTTTTTTATGAGACACTGACTCTCTTTTTGAACAAATATTAAGGGCTTATATGAATCTATAGTCTTTTCTTAACACGATATTTCATTTATTGTGAAATAACCATGATACTCCTAAAATACATAAAATACTTAAGTATAATAAAATATTCATAATTCATAATTAAAATCACAAGAAGCTTAAATACATAAAAGTAAGAATGTTAGTAGAACTTGGAGTATAAAATAACAATTTTCTCTTTTATAAATATACACTTTTTAACACTCAACAGGAGGCTATGAAGAATTAATAAAATTATGATTCGATAGGGATTAAGCAAGTCAGTAATACTATATAAAAAGAAGAGAAGATTCGACAAGAGAAAAAGAAAAAGACGACTGCAGAAGTTTAATTTTCTAATGGTTGACTTTATTTCTTTTGTTACTCCTAATTTAAGTATATCTAACTAATTTTTTTTTACACTGATGTTAAGGATGAAGCCCTATTTAATGAAATAATTTTTTTATTTAATTAATTCCTTACATATATACTTTAAAGTTATGGTTCTTATTTTACATAATTAGTTAAATATTATTAAATTATTTTATCAATTTTGTCATGTAGTATTGATTGTTAGGGTTAATATTTGACTAAATTTATGCTTAGATATATATAAAGTCTATGTACGATTATTTTTTATTCTGTATCTTTTATTAAATTATTTACACAGAGTATTTAGAAAAATTTTGACTCTCTATTATTTAATATGTTTACATGATATGTTTGGATATCATACTATTAAGTAAAAAAAGAACCTACACAAAATTATTTTTAATTGACTTTAATTATAATATTCATGAGATGACAAATATTGATGTGAAGTTGTTACTTTAAAATTGAGAATTAATTGATAATTAGATAAACACTAGTTGAACAATGGTGGATTCTGAAACCTTGGTAATTTTTGTCTTATTGAATTATCTTTTGCTTTAATTATTTTCTTAATTTAATTAGTTGAATTTCTTTTAAAACTCAATTTGATCAACTAGGTTAGAATTAATGTTAATTTTAGGTTTAAATTAGAATTTTCAGTTTATAACAATCCTTATAGGTTCGATCTCGTTACCACTACTATATTCCTAGATTCATGGGCTTGCGACTATATCAAAATTTTTCACAACAAAAAGCAACATCCTTAGTTTGGGTTAAATTTTGAAAAAAAGGTTATGATATTCACTTAAAGGATAATAGTCATTTTTTAAGAGATGACAATGGAAACTTAATTACAAAAATGAAGATTTTAAAGAATAAAATTTTTCCTTTAAATATACCAAATGATGTTGTAAAGTGTCTTAAGGCTTGTCATAAAAATTCAACCTAGATTTGACGTCTTTGATATGGGCATCTTAACTTTGATAGACTAGAGATACTATTGAATAAGAATATAGTGAAGGGCTTACCATGCATCAATCACCTTGATCAACTTTGCAAACGATGTTGCAGCTCAGAAAGAGCTTTCAAAAGGAGTCAAACTCAAACAGCCCAAAAACCACTCGAGGTTATTCATGCTAATGTGTACGGACCATTGAATCCAAACTTTCTTAGTACAAGTAACTATTTCCTTCTCTTTATAGATGATTTTTTAAAGAAAAGCTTGAATGTATTTTTTTAATGTTTTCAAGAAGTTTAAAGCTATAAGAGAAAAAGAAAAGGAAAATGATAGTTGCCTTGGGTCAAATTTCAGTTCAAATCCTAAAAATTCAAAACATGCTATTTCATAATTAGAGACAAAAACAATTATAGATGATTTTTTAGGAAAAACTTAAATGTATTTTTTGAAGCAAAAATCAAAAGTTTTTAAATTTTTTGAGAAGTTTAAAGCTATAAGGGAAAAAAAGGAAAATGATAGTTGTTTGGGTCAAATCCTGAAAATTCAAAACACTTCATTTCTCAACTAAAGAAAAAAATAATGTGTTTTGCTTGCCAAATACTTCCCTTTCCCTTTATTGTTTCCCTATTCCTGTCTCTTTTTCTTTGCTCACATTAAACTCAAATCATCACCTTCTTCAAAGATGCCAAGATCCTTCACTTCTTTTCTCTCGTAGGAAATCGCAAACACTTGCCTTCAAAGATTACTACACAAATTAGTTTAACACTCTATAAAAAAAACCTTTTCCCTCTTGTTCATACTTTATGTTATTCGTAAACCCATATTTACTCCCATGTTGACCTCATTCTCAACCATTTTCTTTCATATTATAACGCATTGACAATATGGCCACTCAAGAAAATCTAGTCAAGCTTCTCTTTCCATCTTGGAGCAATTGTCTTGAAATCTAATTTATGGCATTGAGGAATTATAAAAGAATCTAATGTCACAAATTGAGCAAATTAAATATAGGTTGAGGCTGATGGTGTCGGCATTGATTGGTAGGATCAAGAAAGTGTAAAATGGTTTCGTGATAGCATACGGTTGGATGGCTTTTGAGGGATAGAATGATAAAAGACTCAAACGGGTTTTTGAGAAGGCAACGAAAGAGGCGATGGATGATATAGTGAGTGTGTTTGTGGATACTAATCGGTTAAGAAGAGTGTGATTACTAAAATTATGGGTGCCTTAAGTGTTCATTTAAGTGGCTTTGTTTTTAGGGTAAGATTATGGCTGTAGCAGTCCAAAAAGTTTCATACTGGTTAAATGTGTCTTCTATGGAGACAGAAGTTGTGATTTTTGGTATTCAAAGTGCCAAACAAACATATTGTTCCCCAATTATAACTGAATGAGATTCAAAGCAAGTGAAGGATCTCTTTTTAAGCAAGAAAAATAGCAAAGCAGAAATTTCATGGAAAATTATAGAAATTCAAGCTAAAATGAAGAATTTGATCTTGTTCTCTGCTACTTATTGTTGAGTGTTAGAAAGTGTATATTTATAAAGGAGAAAATCGTCATTTTACACTTTAAATCTCACTAACATTGCTACTTTTATTTATTTAAGTATTTTGTTATTTAATTATATGTGTTTTATTATAATTGTGTATTTTATGTATTTTAGGGGTATCATAATCGTTTCACAATAAACGAGTGATCAGACAGCAAAACGGACGCCATATTTGGACTCAGGACGGTCGAAAACCTTAAGAAGAGCATTAAAGGAAAAAAAAGTTCTTTCACACATATCGCATCGCTTTGTTCACATACATACATGACATCGCTTTGATAATCGTTTCTGATACATCGTTCATGTATATACGGACCGATGATGTGGCAACTACCTACGACATGGCAGTATCTGATTGGACGAATTATGTAGATTGACTGCTTATGTGGCGTTAACCGATGACGTGGCGTTGACCGATGATGTGTCACGATCTTATTGGACTAAATTTCTTATGTACTGTAGATCGATGACGTGGCAGCATCTCAGTGGAGTAGAAATCGGGTGTACAGTACATGTGCTTACATGGGATTATTTACTATTCAGGCGGTATTATTGTACAAATGTTGACTGTTGACTGTTGACTGATGACGTGGCGCAATCCTGAGCATCCGAATTGTTTTTAATCCGATGGTCACGATTCACTCAATGTATCTATAAAAAGGGGGCTCTCCCCGCCTAATTTGGCACCCCTGAATTCAGTTTTAAACTTAGATTTCTGAAATTCCTTCTCCTTCTTGTAGTTTCTTTGTATTTTAATAAAATTTCCTTTTTAATCCTTAGTTAAAATATGAGTAGCTAATTTCTTTTGAGTTTGGGTTGAAGGTGAAGTCTCAACATATTCCATGGGCTTAATTTGGTAAATTTACTTTCTCTTCCCCTCTAATATTTGTGGTTGTTTTGACTTTTCGTCGACAAATAATAATAGCCTTGTCTAGATACAAATACCTGTTAAACCTAAGACCCTAATACAAGGTTATTATTATTTGGCACGATAAGCCCTTGGCACCATACTTATTGGAGAGTGGTTCATGAGGTGTGGAATCCCCCCTTATGATTTAATTGGTATTAATATGGAATATTTAGCCCATGGAGCATGTTGATGCAGATCCGGATACCCAAGTGCTTTATTATAACAGTTTCATTTTTAATCATTCCCGTCATTTTAATTCACGATTTAGAATAAAGTTACCATAATTTAATTGTTCTCATTAAGAGAAAATTAATTCAGCATATAATTAAAATCAACCTCCTCGTGGGATCGACACTCGTCACCATTAATCTATTCTACAATAGATTCGTGCGCTTGCGAGTTCATTAAAATTTGCACAACAAGTTTTTGGCGCCGTTGCTGGGGAGGTAAGTTATTTTAATTTGTTGAATTAATTTTTTTTTGTTTTCTTGTATTTTTCCTTATAACAAAATAATTCTATAATTTAATTTTTGTAATTTAAATTTTTACAATTTAATTTTTGTAATTTAATTTCTGTAATTTAAATTTTTGCAATTTAATTTTATTGTGTGATTTCTTTAACTTTCTGTACTTTAATTTTTACTTTACTTTTCTTTGTAATTTGTTTTGTTTATCTTGTAATTTATTTTAATTTATTCGTAGAATTAATTCATAGAATTAGTTTTTTTAAGTAATTTTTTTTGCTTTCCTTAAAAATTATAAAAAAATTAAAAAAATTACAAAATATAAAAAAAAGTGAATCTGTAATTTAATTTTGGTAATTTAAATTTAAATAATTTAATTTCTTTGTAATTTCTTTAAATTTCTATAATTTAATTTCTGAGTTATTTTTCTTTGTAATTTTTATTTATTCTGTTAATTTATTATAGAATTAAATTTTTTTTAAGTAATTTTTTTTCCTGTAATTTAATTTTGTTTCTTTTTCTCTTTTTTATATTTATGTAATTTAATTTTTCATTTTTCGTTGTAATTTATCTTCTTATTTTATTTTTAGTTAATCTATTTCTTGTATTTTCTTTTTAGCACTTGAGTGTATGTTTATAGTACGGTTATAACAACGTCACAAGGTTAGTATTATAATTTCTCTCTCCTCTTTATTTTTATTTGTTTTATTTTCATTTATTTTATTCTTTGCATGCATGGTCGAAGGTCATTATCACCTAATCTTGAACCTTTAGACCTTGATTTGGAAAAAAAACTCCGCACTCACAAACACACTGTTTTTCAAAAGAAATTTGAAATGGATTTGCAACATCAGCAACCAGAACCACAAGAGAGGCCATTTAAGGATTATTTTAGTCCTTTAGCTAATTTGAGCACATCATGCATAAGGTATCCAAATGTAGCTGCTAGGAGTTTTGAATTAAAACCTAGTGTGCTAAACTGTCTCCCCACATTCTATAGCCTGGAAAATGAGGACCCATATAATCATCTGAATGATTTTCATGCTATTTGTCAAACTTTTAAATATGAGAATTTTTCAGATGATGATGTTAAACTTAGATTATTCCCATTTTCATTAAAAGATAGAGCTCGTTCATGGTTTAATACAATGCCTGCTAATAGCATTACATCATGGGAACAAATGGTAACTAAATTTTTAAATAAATATTTCCCAGTTCATAAAACCAATGCTATTCGCAGGGAAATCTCAGAGTTTACCCAAAGAGATGACGAGCAATTTTTCAAAGCATGGGAACGATTTAATGGGCTACTCTTAAAGTGTCCACATCATGGGTATGAGAAATGGCACCAATGCCAATACTTTTTGGAGGGATTATTGCCACATGTGCAAGAATGGCTAATGGCAACCAGTGGAGGAGAGCTAATGTCCAAAAGCGCATCAGAGATTTGGGAATTTTTCCAACGGCAATCGGATAATTCTCAACAACAGAGTCGATCACTCAGAAATACCAAGAGAATTAAGGGAGTGAATAAGGTTAACATTAGTGAGTAAAGCTCAGGAATTAAAGAAGTCAAAGAAATGGTTGAAGGCCTTGCTCGACAAATAGCATTTTTTACTACTGCTAAATCAACAGAGCCACATGACCATGACTCATATTCAGATCAAGCCAATGCCATAGGTATCATGAGAAAACCACCAAACTACAACTCTTACTCCAACACATATAACCCTAGATGGAGAGACCACCCCAATTTTTCATGGTCTCAAGGATTCCAACAAAACGGACCATCAGCTCCACCTCCACCAATGCAACCAGTTCCTCAAATGTCTCAAGCCTCTCAACCACCATTTAGACTATACAATCAGAATCCCAACCATTCTCAACCCAAACCATGGGAGGAGACATCCCAAAATTTCAGAAATCTTACTAATTCCAAGATCGAGCAGCAGAACTGCACCATTGATGAATTACGAAATGAGATGAGAGCGAGCTTCAACTCACAAGCTCAATCTGTTTCAAGCCTTAAGAAAATGGTAGGACAACTTGCCTCTTCAGTTCAAACATTGGCCATGACCGTTGAAAAAGGCAAATTCCCAAGTCAACCAGTGCCCAATCCTAAAGCAGTAAATGAAGCAAGTTCTAGTTCACCACAGCAGTATGGAGAGGTCAAAGCAGTGATGAACTTGCGAAAAGGAAAAGAAGTCGACAACAAAGTGGAGATGCCAAAATCAACTCAGATTGTACCTGTGAACACTGAGGAATCATCATCAGGGGAGAAAGAGGAAACTAATCCACGAGAATATGTTCCTAAAGCTCCATTTCCTCAGAGGTTAGCTAAAGGGAAGAAAGGAAAATCCACAGGTGAGATTCTTGAAATCTTCAAACAGGTAAGTGTTAACATCCCTTTACTTGAAGCTATAAAACAAGTGCCATCATACGCCAAGTTTCTTAAAGACCTTTGTACTAAAAAGAGAAATATTCATGTTCAGAAAAAGGCCTTTCTAACAGAAAATATTAGTTCTATACTCCAACATAAAATGCCTCTAAAATGCAAAGATCCAGGCTCCCCCACTATCTCATGTAGTATAGGGAACCACACAATTGAGAATGCTTTGTTGGATTTAGGAGCTAGTGTAAATATGTTGCTTTACTCTGTATTTGTGAAACTTGGACTGGGCGAATTACATCCAACTCCAGTGGTGTTACAGCTTGCAGATCGGTCCACAAAAATACCTCGTGGTATTGTGGAGGACGTGCTTATCCAGGTAGACAAGTTTTATTTTCCTGTTGATTTCATTGTAATTGACACTCAACCAGTGCAGGATTCAAAGAAGCATATTCCCATTATTCTGGGCTGACTTTTCTTGGCAACTGCCGATGCACATATTCAATGCAGAACCGGAAATATGCAGTTGTCTTTTGACAATATGACCATGGAACTCAATATCTTTAACATTACTAAACAACCTCACAGTGCAGATGATGGAATTGTTGATGTGGATTTAATACAAACACTAGTTGATAACAATTTTCTTTCAAACCTTAGTGATGACCCTTTGCAAACTTGTTTAACTCACTTAGGTTTGAATTTTGATATTGACAGATCAGTTAATGAAGTCAATGCTCTACTTGACTCAGTACCATCCATGGACACTAATAAATGGAAGTCAAGAGTTGAACAATTAGTGCTGTCAGAAAAGAAACTCAGCCCATCATCGGAATCACCACCCAAACTCGAACTCAAGCCATTACCCAACACTTTGGAATACGCATTCTTGGGAGAAGAAAGCGCTTTACCAGTAATCATCTCTTTTTCCCTCAATAATGAACAAAAAGGTAAGTTGTTGGATGTTTTAAAAGAACATAAAGGAGCATTAGTATGGACCATAGTAGACATAAAAGGTATAAACCCAGTGGATTGCATGCATTACATTCATCTTGATGAAAATGCTAAACCTACTAGGGAAATGCAACGTCGGTTAAATCCTAACATGAAAGAGGTTGTTTGCACTGAAGTCCTTAAGCTATTAGATGCAGGTATCATTTACCCTATTTCTGATAGTTCGTGGGTTAGTCCTGTGCAAGTTGTTCCTAAAAAGTCAGGAGTTACAATAGTCATCAATGCTAATAATGAATTAGTACCCACTAGAGTAACTACAGGATGGCGTGTATGCATTGATTATAGAAAGTTGAATTCTGTCACACGTAAAGACCATTTTCCTTTACCATTTATCGATCAAATGCTTGATAGATTAGCGGGTCATGAGTTTTATTGCTTTCTAGATGGTTATTCAGGATACAATCAGATTCCCATAGCACCAAAAGATCAAGAGAAGACCACCTTCACTTGTCTTTTTGGCACTTTTGCATATAGGAGAATGCCGTTTGGATTATGTAATGCACCTGCTACATTTCAACGATGCATGTTGAGCATTTTTTCTGATATGGTTGAACGATTCCTTGAGGTTTTTATGGATGACTTTTCTGTTTTTGGAGATTTGTTTGATCAATGTTTACATCATCTAACATTAGTTCTGCAGAGATGTATCGAGAAGAATTTAGTCTTGAATTGGGAGAAATGCCATTTTATGGTTAAACAAGGTATTGTTCTCGGTCACATCATTTCAAGTAAAGGTATTGAGGTTGATAAAGCTAAGGTGGATCTCATTTCCAATCTTCCTCCACCTAAAACAGTAAGAGAAGTAAGATCTTTCCTTAGGCATTCTGGTTTTTATAGACGTTTCATTAAAGATTTTAGCAAAGTTTCTAGATCCTTATGCAATTTACTTACTAAGGATGTACCTTTTGTCTTTGATGATTCATGTCTTGTGGCATTTGAAAAACTAAAGCAGTTGTTGACGTCATCACCCATCATTCAGCCCCCAAATTGGAACTTATCATTTGAGGTTATGTGTGATACATCTGACTATGCAGTAGAAGCAGTATTAGGACAAAGAGTTGATCGAATTCCCCATGTGATTTACTATGCTAGTATGACATTGAATGATGCACAGTTGAATTATTCAACCACTGAAAAAGAAATGCTAGCAGTTGTGTTTGCATTAGAAAAATTTCGATCTTATCTCATTGGTTGTAAAATAATTATATTTACAGATCATGCTGCTCTTAAATATCTTCTCACAAAGAAGGATGCAAAAGCTAGACTAATTCATTGGGTGCTACTCTTGCAGGAATTTGACTTAGAATTCAAAGATAAAAAAGGAACAGAAAATGTTGTGGCTGATCATCTTTCCCGTCTCCATTTCGACACAACAAAAGAACATTTACCTTTGAATGAGTCATTTCCAAATGAACAATTAATGAGTGTGGAAGTAGTACCATGGTATGCTGATATAGTTAATTATCTTATTACAAGTCAACTTCCAGAGTATTGGACTAAACAGGACAAGGCCAAATTCTTTGCAGAAATAAAGAATTTCTTTTGGGATGATCCTTATCTATTTAAATACTGTGCAGACCAAATTATTAGACGATGTGTCCCAGAGAATGAATTTCAGAATATCCTTTCTTTCTGCCATGAACAAGTTTGTGGAGGCCACTTCAGTGCTAAGAAAACAGCTACTAAAATTTTACAATGTGGTTTCTATTGGCCAACTATATTTCGAGATGCTTACACCTTTTGTTCTTCATGTGATAGGTGTCAAAGAATGGGCAGCATTACACGAAGGAATATGATGCCACTAAACCCAATTCTGGTGGTTGAAATTTTTGACGTATGGGGTATCGATTTCATGGGACCCTTTCCCACATCTTTTGGCCATCAATACATATTGGTTGCTGTTGATTATGTTTCAAAATGGGTAGAAGCTATTCCATGTAGGAACAATGATCATAAAGTGGTAATAGGATTTTTGAAAAGCAATATTGTTTCCCGCTTTGGATTCCCTCGATTAATAATTAGTGATGGTGGTGCCCACTTTTGCAATAAATTTTTCAAAGCACTTTTGACAAAGTCCTCCATCACTCATAAAGTGGCGACCCCATATCATCCACAGATCAGCGCCCAAGTTGAGATCTCCAATCGAGAAATAAAGCACATTTTAGAAAAAACAGTAAGGCCCGATAGAAAAGATTGGTCGTTGCGGCTTGATGATACATTATGGGCATATAGAACGGCTTTCAAGACTCCGATTGGGATGTCACCCTACAGGCTAGTGTATGGAAAAGCATGCCACCTACCTGTGGAACTCGAGCATCGTGCGTACTAGGCCATCAAGAAATTCAATTTTGACATACAGCAAGCTGGCTCAGAAAGAAGATTACAGTTGACAGAACTTGAAGAAATTCCAAATGATGCGTACGAGAATGCCAAAATTTACAAGCAACGAATGAAAGTCTTTCACGACAAGCAAATTATGCGAAAATCTTTCACTCCAGGTCAGAAAGTACTTTTATTCAATTCTCGCTTACACTTATTCCCAGGTAAGTTACGCTCTCGATGGTCTGGCCCATTTATTATTCATACTGTTTTTCCACATGGGGCAATTGAAATTAAGGATCCAATGAATGATGTCACTTTCAAAGTTAATGGTCAAAGATTAAAGCCATATCTAGAATACCAACCACATGGAGAGGACAGCGAAATAAATTTGAGTGACCCACCTATTTTAAATTGAGGTTTTACTTTTTGGTGATTTGATTATTTATTTTCTTTTTTTCTTTTTTTTTATTCATTCTTTTGCTGATTGAAATTATTTTTTTGTGTTTGTTTAACCGTTAAGTTTTTATTATCTATTTAATCACGAGACAGTTCCTCTTTGTTAGCCTAATAGGTTATAAATATTATGATTTTGATGATAACAAACATATGCATTAAAGTGTTTCATTTTGTATTTCACAAGTTCATTAGTTTTGAAGGATAATAAATCAAGTGGAATCAAGTGAAATCAAGTTCAAGACACTCAACGGGTAACGGCGGCTCAACGGTTAATTTGTTGCGACAATTTCTTGTAAAGCCGGTATGATTTAATTTATGCTTGGATTAGCATTTGTGAAGCTCAAGTTTTATGTTAATAAAATAATTATTTTTTTAACTAAATTAATTTTATATTTATGAGATAAAACATTTTGTGATTTTAAGTCATTTGGATAAAAATGAAATAGCTTTAATTTTCTGGAGTTGGACTTATTGCTAAGCTCTAAAAACATTTGGGTTATATTGTAACTTATGATAGATTGGGGCTTAAGTGAAAAGTTTTGAAAACTTTGAAGACTATGGTGATTTAAAAAAACTCAAAAAGGACTTATTTGAAAAGATCTTCTTTAGTTTGGGCCACACTATAATTTGAGAATGTTTTTAGGAATTAAATAATAATTAAAATTTACGAGATTGGAGTCTGTTTGAAAAGTTTTATAACGTTTTGGGCCATAAAGATAATTTGAATAAGTTTTGAGGTAAAATCGTAATTTCGTGAACAGTGTTACTGTAGCAAAATTCAAAATTAACGGTAACTTCACTGTTACGAGCGGGGAGCCGGTTAAATTAAGCGGCTAGCCGCTTGAGCACTGGAATTTGACAATAACGGCTAGTTTTCGAGCTTTAAACATAAAAACTCATTTCCAACTTCATTTTAACAGTTCTGGCAATCAAAAACAAGTTTGAAAAACATATATTGAGCTTCCATATTGCAAATCACAAGAGATTAAATCATTTTTGTGCTATTATTTGTGAATCTATTCTTATAGAGAGTGTTTTTTGTATTTTTTCTTTTTGCATTGTATTGAGAGTGTTCAGTGAAAACATTGGGTAAAGAGATTAGGGTAATAATCTCTTGATTGTAAAGGTCCATTGACACCTTGGAAGTCAATTGTAAACGTTTGAAGCCTTGGAGGCTTGGATAGTGAAATCCTCAAGCTCGGTTGGCTTGGAGGCGTGGACGTAGGCGGGGATTGCCGAACCACGTAAAACTTGCTGTGTTTGCATTCTCTTCCCTTACTCATTTATTTTACAAGCATTATCTAATTTTTTATATTGCTGTAAAACTTAATTTTTGTTTACATTAAGGCATTAGATTGAATCATTTGTAAAATAATCTTTAATAACCCAATTCACCCCCCCTCTTGGGTTGGTTATTTGTATTTCACTCTTAAACATTCTTAGACGGTTTCGACGTATACAATCTCATCTCAGAGGTCAGATACGATTTTGTAAAACACATCGTATCTGGCAGCTACAACCACCAGAGTTAGTAGCCTATGTTGAGGATTTAGAAAGCCAACTCCGAGAAATTGAGAGAGGCATCTACAACATCCAATTGGAGCTTGAGGTAAATTCAATAAGAGGACGATTTTAGTTTGTTTTGTGTGTTTTAATTTATTTTCTTGTTTGTGTGTTTTAGTTTACTTTGTGTGTTTAAAGTTTGTAACCCCGGTCAAGTGGTGGATAACGGTACTCCGTGACGATCAAGTCGGTTACTTCAGTTTTCCCACAATAACTGATATTCTGAGACGAAGGTATGGACAGAAATGAGATTTTAGAAAAGCTTCACAAACAATTCCCTTCGCTTCCTCAGAATGCCATACTTTTAATTTATAAAGCTCGGTCCGAATGCATGCGATTGCTTATGAAGACTAACATCCCTGCTGACATCCGTTGGTTAATCGAGGCAAAAGTTCGCTTAGCAGGTGAGTTACCTCCCAGATTTATTGCATACATGCCTGGTTGTGGTAAAGGAAATTATGCGAGAAAACGACGAGCTCGAAGACTTTCTGTTGCTTGTCATAAATGTGCCAGAATGATATGCAATAAAAAATCATGTTCTTTAGGAATGGTATCTGATAACAGAGAAGATAAGATTCAATTCATTAGGGATGGCTTGAATAAGGAGTCATTGGATGATATCCTTTTGTCTCTTGAAACGCATCCCAGTGGATACGTCCAACATGCAATACTTCAGTTATGGCCATTATTCCAGAAAGAATGTGCAAACTATAATCTCGGGAATCTGACTATAAAAGACCCTGTTTGCCAGTTTGTAAGAAAACTGGATGGAAAGCCTATCCTCGACCCATAGAGGGCGTTCAAGCCGTTTCTGGATGTAAAACCAGAGGAAGATGTGAGCTACAATCACAACTATCTGTAAATATCCTTTTACCTCTCTGTTCTTTTATTTCACTGTTATTTTACTATTTGCATTATTGTTGTTTAATAATTTCATTTACTTTTTCTTTTTACTATTTTCTTTTTGACTTTTGAGCCATGTGCCTTACACGTTAATTGACATAATGTCCCATACACAGCTGTAACCAACTGTCACCAAGGTCTTTAAATATGAATTGTTTTTACTGAGCACTCACAAGTTGTTTTTGAGCAATATCTTAATGGCAGCTTCTTCTAGTAAACAATTCAAGAACATTTGTGTGTTTTCTGGGTTCATTATGGCAAACATAAAGAGTTCATGAAGGCAGCCATAAATCTTGGTCTAAGAATAGCAGAGAGAAAATTGCACTTGGTGTATGGAGGAGGTGACTGAAGGTTATCCAAAATGGTATCAAAAGCTGCTTTTGTCAGAGGGAGCCAAGTGTTAGGCATCATCCCTCAAATCCTAAAACCTTTGGGTTGTTTGTCTCATTCACCAACTGGAGAAGAGTTAGTCGTCTCAGGTATGCAAGAACGAATAACTGAAATGTTAAATCATGCCGATGCTTTTATTTTCCTTCCAAGCGATCTTACAACTCTTGAGGCACTAATGACATTAGCATCTTGGTCCCATCTGAACATTCATCAGAAACCCATTGGTTTGTTAAATGTCAATAACTTTTATGATGGCTTTCTCGCATTTCTTAACCATGCAATAAAGAATTATTTTATTCCTTCCTCAGTGAAAAACATCTTTATTTGTGCACACAATGCTAATGCGCTACTTGATCTGTTACAAGCTTATCAACCAGAGCCAGATCCAAAGGCTATTGTGTTGGAGTGTTCAAATAATGATAGTAACAGTAGCGGCAGTAAGAAGTACAAATTAGATTTAACTCTCCGCTTGTAAATATTTTCTTCTGTATTGCAGCACCCAGGTGATGTCTTCTAAACTCTACTTCTTTCCTTTCAAACATTGAGGACAATATTTCGTTCTGGTTGGGGGGAGGGAATAGTGGACAATTGTGGAATGTTGAACTAACCATTATTAACTTTTTGAATAGAAGATGGCTGAATATGGAGTATACTGACTCTAGAAACGTATCTTCTTAGTTAAAATATATATATATATATATATATATATTTTTGTGTGTTTCTAACCTTTCATTTTTCTCCTTTATAAATATATATTTTCAAGTTTTTAAAGTCGAAGATGGCTGAATATGGAGTGTAGTAACTCTAGAAACGCATCTTTTTTTGTAAAAAAAAAAATTAAAAAAAAAATTCATTTTTCTTTAATTTTTCTGCATGTATGTTTTCTTTTTATGTTTAGAATAGGTTGGGGGGAAATAATTCTATTTAAAAAAAAATTTTTGTGAGTTCTTGATATTGGATGATATGATGACTTTTGAATTTTAGTATTTGTATTATCTTTGGTCCTCAGTGATGTTACACCATGTTTACTATTCTATATGTTGATATTGGGGACAAATATGAGTTGCTTGAAAGAATGCACATGTCATAATAAATTTCAAGTGAGTTTTGAGCCTATTAATTTTTCTTGGAGAGTAACCCTTTTTGCCCATTATTCATGTAGCTTAGCAGTTTATTATTTCATACATGATCTCTAGATTTTCTTTGAGTCAACCCTTAAAAAAAAAAGTGTGTGTTACTGCATCTAAATGCCCACTTAATTAGTAGATATGGAAGATTATTTAGAGTCCTAAAAGATGATGGAAGGCCATTTTTGACCCGTTTGAGCCTTTCTAGCTATCCCTATTATGTAATATCCATAGTTAGCCCTTTTGAGCCTTTTATTTAAAAAAAAACCCTTTTCTTTATTAACTTATCATCCTGACCCACTCCAATTTGGAGTATTACCTGATATCATATAAGTTCCATCTACCTATTCATGTTTGAGAAAAAAATGATAAATAATTATTTTATTCAGCGAAGTTGTGCTACATATAAAAAAATTCAAAAAAAAAAGAAAAACAAAAGAGAAAAAAAAAGATGTACAATAGTAATAAATAAGCAAAATGTATCCTGTAAAAAGTTCTTGAATTTTTTTTTTCTCTCAAACATATATATTTTGTTTTCTTATTTTCCTTTCTTTCTTAGCCATGTCCCTAGCCTACGTTACGTCCTAATAAAAGTCCTTCCTGATTTTAGGGAACTATAGTCTAACATAAAAGCTAGTTATATGGGTAATTAAGATGTAGTGATGCATATAAAATAAAAATAAAATAAAAAAAATGATAAATACATTGGGTTGACTAATACTTTATTTGAGATCGTATTATTTCTAAGCTATGGGCATATTTTTCATCTTGGTCAGAGTGTGTGATATTTCTTTATTATTTTCTCTCAATTTACCATTCATTGTAGTGATAAAATTTTATTGGGATTAAGTTCTTTGTGAGAGTGTCACTACAATCGGTGAGATTTTGGGGTTGGATATGTCATTCTTGAAAGTGGCTTGATTACTATTGCTACAACAAAATTTCCTGGACTGATACATATGGATGATTGATGTGGGTGTGATATTCCTTTAGACTAGAGATAATGCTTAAACTTTTATTTGATTGTTATCATTAATCTGATTGAATAAATACATGTGTTTAAAAAAAAAGATTTTGAATTTTATCTTCGCTTTATTTGCTAGGGACTAGTAATAAGCTGGTTGGGGGGTGTGTTGAGTGTTAGAAAGTATATATTTATAAAGGAGAAAATCGTCATTTTACACTTTAAATCTCACTAACATTGCTACTTTTATTTATTTAAGTATTTTGTTATTTAATTATATGTGTTTTATTATAATTGTGTATTTTATGTATTTTAGGGGTATCATAATCGTTTCACAATAAACGAGTGATCAGACAGCAAAACGGACGTCATATTTGGACTCAGGACAGTCGAAAACCTTAAGAAGAGCATTAAAGGAAAAAGTTACTGTTCACACATATCGTACTGTTCATACATACGGCACTGTTCACGATACTATTCATGTATATGGACCGATGATGTGGCAACTACCTACGACGTGGCAGTATCTGATTGGACGAATTATGTAGATTGACTGCTTATGTGGCGTTAACCGATGATGTGGCGTTGACCGATGATGTGTCACGATCTTATTGGACTAAATTTCTTATGTACTGTAGATCGATGACGTGGCAGCATCTCAGTGGAGTAGAAATCGGGTGTACAGTACATGTGCTTACATAGGATTATTTACTATTCAGGCGGTATTACTGTACAAATGTTGACTGTTGATGGTTGATTTGTTGATGATTGATGATCGATGACGCGCGATCCTGAGCATCCGAATTGTTTTTAATCCGATGGTCACGATTCACTCAATGTATCTATAAAAAGGGGGCTCTCCCCCCTAATTTGGCACCCCTGAATTCAATTTTAAGCTTAGATTTCTGAAATTCCTTCTCCTTCTTGTAGTTTCTTTGTATTTTAATAAAATTTTCTTTTTTATCCTTAGTTAAAATATGAGTAGCTAATTTCTTTTGAGCTTGGGTTGAAGGTGAAGTCTCAACATGTTCCATGGGCTTAATTTGGTAAATTTACTTTCTCTTCTCCTCTAATATTTGTGGTTGTTTTGACTTTTCGTCGACAAATAATAATAGTCTTGTCTAGATATGTACCCTTTAAACCAAAGACCCCAGTACAAGGTTATTATTATTTGGCACGATAAGCCCTTGGCACCATACTTATTGGAGAGTGGTTCATGAGGTGTGGAATCCCCCCTTATGATTTAATTGGTATTAATATGGAATATTTAGCTCATGGAGCATATTGATGCGGATCCGGATACCCAAGTGCTTTATTATAATAGTTTCATTTTTAATCATTTCCGTCATTTTAATTCACGATTTAGAATAAAGTTACCATAATTTAATTGTTCTCATTAAAAGAAAATTAATTCAGCATATAATTAAAATCAACCTCCTCGTGGGATCGACACTAGTCACCATTAATCTATTCTACAATAGATTCGTGCGCTTGCGAGTTCATTAAAATTTGCACAACACTTATGTATCTAGAAGTTGCAATCCTATTGCTTATTGTCTTGCCAGAATAGCTCTGTGTTAGCCTAAAGGTTATACATAATGTAATTTTGATGATAACAAATATATTTCTTAATTATTTTAATTAATATTGTATTTTATATATTCACTGAGTTCTTGAAGGATAGCATTTATGTAAGTGAAATCAATTTCAAGGCACTCAACAAACAACGACTTGATAAAGAGTAAAGTTTGGAGCTCAACGGACTTACTATTACGACAAAATTCTTGTAAAGCTGGTATGACTTAATTTATATTTGATTTAATAATTTGTGAAGTTCAAGATTTTAATTAATTAATTATTATTCATTAATCTAAAGACTTGATCATAAATCAAGCATCTCATGTAAACTAATTGATTTTCTAAATATGGACTAAAGTGAAAAAGTTTTATAATCTTTGATTTTAATAAGTAATGTTTTAAATATAAATTTGGATTTATTTACAAAATCAAAAATATTTTTAGTCATATCATAATATCAGAAAGTTGTGGGAATAAGAAATATTATTTAAAAATTCTGAAATTACACTTGTTTGTAAGGATTTTTGACATTTTGAGCTATAGTACAATTATAGGAATATGTTAGGTAAATTATAATTTTATGAATAGTGGTACTGTAACAAGTTAAAACTATTTCGAAAATGAACCTATTGTAAAGTTTTAAAAGTTTTTAGGTCATAGTATAATTATAAAAAGTTTTGGATAAAATTATAATTTCATGAACAGTATTACTGTAGCAATTTTTAAATTTAACAATAACTTCATTGTAACAAGCAGTTAACCACTTGAATATAGAGGCTGGTCGCTTCGGCGCTGAAATTTGCCTATAATGCTATTTTTTAAGTAAAAAATATAAAAATCCAAATCAAACTCCTTTCTAAGCTCTTGAACAACCATAAACAAGTTCATACATTATTGATTGAGCTTTCAACTTGTAAATCATCATAGATTGAATCATTGTTGAGCTATAATTTATTCATTCACTCTTAAAGAGAGATTTTTTTATTGTAATCATTAATTTCTTATCAAATTTGTGAATGTATAAGTGTGGGAAACACTTGGATAAAGAGTTTGAGAAATAATCCCTGGATTGTAAAGGTTCATTAATACCTTGAAGTCAATTATAATGAGTTTAAAGTCTTGAGAGGTTTGGATAGTGAAATTCTCGAGATTGATTGTTTTGGAGGCGTGGACGTAGGTGGAGATTACAGAACCATGTAAAAACTCATCGTGTTTACTTTTTCTTCCCTTTCTTGGATAGCATAACTAGCATTTCACTCTGGATATTGATAGGCAAACTCTATTGCTAAAACAAATCATGTGTATCTTTTCAAAGTTTGTGTAATGGAAAGCTTTACATTGCCCTAAAAAAAAAGTGGCTTTGTTTTTTGAAGGCCTATCCTAATTTTCATTGCTTTTGTTTTATATCATTTTGTTTATCCAAAATCTAGTACTGATATAGAGATGAGAAACATAGCAAATGACGTTGCTTTTTTGCAAATGGAAACAAAAAAAAAATTCATGAAATGGCATCGTTTACATTAGTTTTGGGCTTGACTTGGATTTTAACCTTGAACAAACATCAGCATTTAAAAGAAAGTAGACATAAGAATTAAAGTCATGAGATCTGATCGAGGTAGAGTATCTATTTCTAAAGAATATGTAGATTTTTTTAAAGTAAATAGAATTCGGTAACCTTAGACAGTTTTAAGATTCCCTTAACAAAATAGTATTATAGAAAGAAAGAATATAACCATTCTCGACATGGCAAAAAATATGCTCAAAACTAAGAGACTTCCCAAAAAATCTCTGGTTGAAGCTATTACATGCTCAATCTATTTGTCTAACTAATCGTGAATAAGAATCGTGACACATCATCGGTCAACGCCACATAAGCAGTCAATACCACATAATTCGTCCAATCAGATATTGTCACGTCATAGGTAGTTGCCACATCATCGATCCGTATACACGAACAGTGTCGTAAACAGTACCGTGAACAGTACCGTACGTATGAACAGTTCCGTATATGTGAACAGTGACTTTTTTCCTTTAATGCTCCTCTTAAGGTTTTCGACCATCCTGAGTCCAAATATGACGTCCGTTTTGCTGTCTGATCACTCGTTCATTGTGAAACGATCTTAATGCCCATAAAATACATAAAATATATAATTATAATAAAACACATATAATTAAATAACAAAATAATTAAATAAATAAAAGTAGCAATGTTAGTGAGATTTAAAGTGTAAAATGATGATTTTCTCCTTTATAAATATACACTTTCTAACACTCAACATCAATCTTGCTCTGAATGCGGCAAGTTTCTAATTCGAGCAATTTTTTAAAATTAACCCTTTGAGTATCCAGGTCTTTCCTAGAGTTAAGAAACTCATCTCTTACTTTTAACAGTTCAGATTCAAGTTAGGAAACCTTGGACTCAGACATGGCAGCTCTCTCCTCAAGCTTTTTAATCACTGAATTGAGTTTAGCCAATTCTTTTTTCTCTTGCTCGAGCTCATCTTTTAGGCTTTTAGCCTCAGCTTTCTGCTTCTTATCGTAATTAGAAAGCCTAATCTTGTAAACTGAAGTTGTAAATGACAGCTAGTATTCAGATTACTGTATGGTATTGTATAATTTAAAAAGGCTAGAGCTGCTCTGGCTATCAATAAACTCCTATTTTATAAATTTGTCGAGCTCTCTCTGGAAGGAACTTAGGTGGTTAGAGTCCTCAGATCGACGAGCGACTCTAGAGCGAGTTTGAACAGGGGTTGAGCACACAAGATCTTGGGCGAGAATTCACTCATGCGTTTCTATTTCTTCATCAGTTAAATAAGGTAATGATCGAATAGGTAAAGCAGCTCTGACGATGTTTTATCATCTAAAAGGTGTAAAAGAACTCTTAGGAATACTACCAGAACTACTACAGTTCTTCATCCACTCAAGAATACTCCTCATGTCATTTGATGCAAAAGAAACAAGGCCAAAACTGACTAAACTGGTTGGGGATAGCAAGTGTTTATATGAATACACATTAATTAAAGCAATTTCGACCCGTAGCTTATGCTTTTCACTAATTTCGTGCATCAAATTCTAGGAAACTAAGGAAAAAAGAAAAGAAAAGCAGGTGTGTAAGATGTGTCAAGCTAAAAAGAAAGAGGAATTGTAAAGAAAAATATAGAGAAAACCTAGGGTGCATAAAAGAGGATGAACACCAATATTCCCCTTTGCAGTGGAAACCAACTGACCCCAATTGCCTCTCATAAAAGAAAAAAACTTACCCTTCTAATTGCCTTCAAAGGTAAGGAGATCTACAATGGGTTTCCTCTGCTTTGAGCTACTCATAAAGTAATACCAGCCAACATCTTTTGGGCTACTTCTAAGATGGTAGATGTGCTTCACTTTCTCTACAGATGGAACACCTATCCTACGCCTTTGGTATAGCACGTACAGCCCAAAAAAAAACCGTTTAACCATTGGGGTTAAATTGACTAGGTACTAGCTTTAATCTCTCTAAGATTTTGAAAAAATATAGCTGAAGAGGTAATCTAACACCTAATTTAAAGCATTTTAAGTAAAAGGTAACAAAACCCATTGGTGGATGGGTAGAAGCGTAATCCTTGCTGAGAATTCTCAACTTAATGTTTTCGGGGATCTCATATTCCTTCCTTTACTCATCCAACTCTTCTAGGGTGATCTCACATTCCATAAAATCATTAGGGAATTATCCAACTTTAGCCCTATGATTAATCTTGGTCCGTTTCGCTAATAGGAGTTCCTCAGAGGAGTTATCTTTATTGCTCCCAATGTCACTATCGGGTGGAACCACATTGGTGTCAAGATTATCAATCACCTGAACATCGACTTACTAGATAGTTCAACGGATCTAGCCACTTTAGGTGAAAAAGCCTCTAGAGACATTCTTCTAACGGTTTCTCTAGAAAGTCCAGCCACTTGAAGGGTGGTAAGTTCATCCTCATCATTAAGATTTAAAGAGACACATTTTATCTTAAGCATTGAATCTAGAGAAATTGCAACCTAAACGAAAGAAAGGCATAAACATGATGAAAGCACGAAGTAAACAAAAAGCAAAATGAAGGCACAATTAGGAAGAAAAGTTTGGGATAATACTTGGGATAATCAGGCCAAGAAAGATAGGGGTTGCAGTGAAAGCATTTAAGATCGGTCATAGAGAGAAGTGAGAATATATAGAGAAAATGGATTTTATAGGCTAATAAAGAGATCTTTGGTTTTTCAAAAACAACAGCAAAATGAAGCTTTGTGGCAATTCAAAGGGGCTGATATTTAAAAAGAAGAAGGGCATGCCTGGAAGTTCAAGAGACACCACGTCAAATTTGAAAAGATATGATTCAGGTTCAGCCACGTCATAAACATCTAACATAATGAGGCGAATGAGGATGTCAGTAAGGGACCAATCAATTCAGCAATGGGCATCTTGCTCAGATTGAACTATAAAGTTTCACGTCTTGTTCAGTTTCACTGCAAAAATGCGAAATTGAGGGATCGGTGTTTGGAATGTAAAGTGTAAGAACCCTATAAACTCGAGAAGCAGCTAGTAGTCATTAGAAGAGCATTTAAACTTACTAGGATCTGGTTGAAGGGGATCAAACTTAGCATAGCAATTAGTATGACCAGAATCAAATCGGGCCCCGATTGCCAATTCACTACCATATGGAAACGTATAAATGCACGTTATCCAAGCAATAAAGGAAGAAGACAATATGATCGGCAACATGGTAATCAAATAACGATAAGTTAAACTTTTAAAATTTATTAATTGACTTTTAATAAGAAAGCAACTGATAAGGTGGAAGGTATATAAAAAAAAAAAAAGAGACTCTGATGTGGTTTTTTCTGGGGTAGAGAGAGGATAATTAAAAAAAATACATTTACTTTCAAGAAGATTATATTGTAATCTGATTTAAGTGTCAGAAGATTTTCGCAGGAAATCCTGACACCCCTGATAGTTGGTTTCAGTAATTTCAGGTGGAACACGTCCTGGTCGATGAGCTTAGCTCGGCTGGATTTCAGTATCAACAACCATTTTAAAATACAAAAAAAAAAAAGGCTCTATTTATGTTAAAAAGTGATCATTTATGAAAATAAGAGAGTTTTTGTGACTATTTACTCAAATTAAGAGATTCTTAATGTCTTTTCTCTTTCTTTAATATTAGTATGACCATCTTGTTAAAAAATTCAACATAATTCATGTTTATATTTTTTTATAATTTTTTTAAAAGGATCTAATTATATATAAATAGACTTGGATATTTAAAAATTTTTAATATTTTTAAGCAACAGAAGAAATCACTCTTTATTTACCCACATAAATAGTAGAGTTCTATGTTGTTTAATTTTTATGTCCGAAACTATAATACTTTTTTGTATTACAGTTGCTTTATTAATTAATCTGTTTATATTAATCTATTTGATTCAGGAACTCTTATCATACGATAAAGATTACACTTTTTTTTTCTCATGATAGTTAAGGGGATTTTGCTAAGTTGCAATTCATGTATGTTATAGCTTTTTAAAAATTGAGTGGATTCCACCACTTAAATAATCTTTTACACCATTGTTAAAGTGGCTATAAGTTACATGAGCTGTAACTTAGCAGCTCCCTAGTTAAGGACATGATTTTTAATAATTTATTAAATAAATTTTCACCTTCAATTAACGGATTCAATAGTTATTGATGGGAAGAAGATATTTTACATTTTATATATAAGGATGTGTTCTGTAATTTTAATATTTTGCCCTTTCTCTTTAAGAATTAATTAAGCAATAATTAATGAAATTCTTTTTTTTTTTATTGTAGTTGAAAAACATTACTTCTTTGTAATATTTTCTCTAAAGCACTTCTTGCATGTAAAATAAGAGCAATGCCAAGCGCCACACGAACTGTATACAAAATTATTTTGTGCAAGTTAAAGTTGGTGTCGACCCGCATAATTTATTTTCATTAATTGCATACAAATTTAAAATGAATTAAATGTTTAGACAACAAACGAAGTATGAGAAAATTATCATTTCATTATCAATTTATTTGATAGGGGAAGGTCAACTACTCCACTTTCTGGATCATTCCAGCCGAACGTGCGTTACTTAAGTGATTTGAGGGAAAAAAAAAAGATTAGAAAATTAGAGCAAGAAGGAGCTGAGATCTCTCAAAGATTGAACATGCTTTTGTTAATTTCATAATTATGTTTTACAGATAATTAGTGCTTTTATGATTTAATTTGCAAGTGTACTGTTTGAGATCTGAAGGTGTTGATAATTAAAATATATATATATATATTCTTGCACTGATATGTCAGGCTGATCTTGACGCGAACAGAACTGAAAGTAATGCTCTTAGGCTTTTTGAGCAAGAAATGGAGCAGCAGTTTAAGCTTCAAGATGGTTAGAATTCTATCACCCACAATTAATTGTTAAATTTCATCATGATGCAGGATGAATTTTCTAGTGTAAATATGTAATATCACTAATACGTGGCAAATAACATGAATCAATTATTTGCGTATATTGTCTTTCCAATATCAATGATATATATCATTTTTAGTATTACATCATAGCATAAAGTTTTTTCAATAATGGCATGCAGCTTTGAATTTATCACTTCCAGAGGAAACCAGACACCTGAAGCAGCTAACGGAGATAAAACCTCGTCGAGTGAGCTTCAATGTGGTTCAATCTGAGCCATCAACAAGCCAAAGTGCCCGTGCTACTGATGATCATCGTGACAAACCAGATCCTACGGAGCCTAAAGGAAAGTGAATATTGACGGTTGATTTGCTTATTGAGTTCAAAATATGAAGCCAAAAGTACTCATACTTTGGTTGTGGAACTTTGTCTTCAATTGTGTGGACTTTTTTATAAGCAGATTTTCAAGTGTGAAAATATCTGCTGAAAGCATGAGGTAGCTTAAAATAAGAAGAAATTTTTACTTTCATTTTTTTTTTCTTTTTTCATGTTTAACAATTAACGTGGTTTATTTGCTTGCTATTTGGAGAAGAATGGATAAAGATTTTTATATACAACATTATGAAAATGCATGTCGTTTGTTCAATGCATTAAGTAGATTGAGAACCAAATTTTGAATTTGTATAAGCCAAATCAAAATGTGACCGATATTTTAATTTAAAAACTTTTTTTGTTATCATGATCAAATCTTTACTTGAGAAGAAAATAAAACTAAAGATATTTACTGTCCTACCAATCAGTAGAAATAAAAGTTTAATGTTGACACAATATGACCTACAAAATTAATAAAAAAAAGTAAATAAACAAAATGATTTTTAGATCTTGCCCAATTGGCCTATGCCCACGTATCAAAATACTATGAGCTTAATTTCACTAACATTGAATCTTACGTCTCAGGATTGTAGAATGAATAATTAAACTTCAAGATATTAATAATGATAAATCTCTACAAGTTTGAGATGTGTGTTACGCACCCTTCCACGAAATGTTTTCCGTACTCAGAATCACTCAAATCAAAGAACCAAAAAAATTGTTTTAAAAAAAATTCAAAAGAATATATAAGCAAAGCGATAAATTAAAAATTACGAATACATGCGCGACCCCTCAAAGGTTCGTTAAATATGGCGGTTCTAATTTCTAAATCAAATCAACTTCAGAAAGTAATCGAACAGTGGCGTTCATTTGTGGGCCAAAGTCTCATTAACATGGGCCTAATCGGCCAGAACGTCATTGGGTATCATTAATACACGCTGCATCAAAACTCAGGAATAAATGAGTAAATGAATTTTACTGCTTAATTTGTTTTATCAAAACCTCACTTTTGAAATAATTAATTTATTCTTAGAATTATTCTTGTTGAAAATTGTTAAATATTTATTATTATTTATTTTATTTTATTTTATTCTCTTTCTAAAAGGAAATGCTCTCTCTCTTACTCTCCCCTAACCATTACCGCCGCCATCGGCAACAATCATCATTACCATTCACCACATGCAGTGCACGATAGATTTTTTATCATTGGCTATTATTAAATTTAAAAATGGGTAGTGAATTTTATTGCTATTGACACTATTGATCTCGAGTTTTATTTGAAATCATGAAAAAGCCTCCCTAAGATTTAGAAAATTAATCAAAGACCCCTCGGGCATAATTAATATCATATCTTCAAACCAAATTATATGTACTTAAATTGGGCATAATTAATATCCTTCTTTCAAACTAAATGTTTTTAAATTGTATTGAACTATTAGGTAAGTTACTCGTTTTTCTCTTGAAATTACTACCAATCATCCATCTACTGTTACTTGCTAGCTAGTGATTCCAATCTACAAATTCCAAACATCCCCAAAGTCTTTCTAATCATAGAGAATTAATCCAACTTTTTTATGCATGGTAACATCAAGTGCAGCATATCCAGTTAAGCTCTTAATTTCCAATCTTAGGACTTATGGCCTAACTTGGCAACCTAAAAAGCCACAAGAGCCGTGTGATCCTACTATCCTGGGCAGAAATTTCAAACCCTTAGACATCTTTGTTGAATCGAAGGATCTTTAACCCCAAGACCTTACCATCAGAGTAGAAAGATGTGGCGAATAACACCCAAGGGTCAACTAATGCAGTAATAACTGTAATTGTATGTTAAGGTTTTAATAAAGCAAATAATAATAATAAATTAAAAGAAAAATAATTTTATTTGCATTAATTTATCAAAAGAAAGTTATAGTTATCCATAGGCTATCCACAATTAGGCCACTCAGAAGGAAACTGCAGAGTTAGCTCTGTTTGGAATCAAGAGAAATAAGTAAAACTTGAGCAATAATATTGTAAGGATTAAAGAAACCCCGGATTTCATTCACATATTAACATTAAGGATTGCAAGAACTTAGAAGAAACCTTCGCAAAAACATCAAAGAAGAGTGCAAGAGATGCAAAGTTTGCAACAATTACATTTTTTTTTTTTTTTGGTTGCTTTTACAAACACCGATTTGTGTTTATTAAAGCATTTCAATAACACCGATGGACCACCTTCACACATAGACCAGTTACAAAGCACACATATAAGCTTCTGGATGTAAAGATGTCTAGGTGAACGACAATACAGTCCACTAACATAAAGTAGCAAGTACCTCCAACAAGGAAGCCGCAAACTGCATTTGGGTCTCCTCATCTATGGTTAAGAAGAGAGGCACATGAACGAAGAGTGACTTTGTCCCATTTTGTTCTGCAAAGCGAAGGGAGTGATAGTAAACATAGTTGCATACAAATCGGCCTGCATCATCTGAGGTAATCACCTCATAACCCTTCTTTGCCAATGTTCTTGTAATCTCCTCAACAGGAATTGAAGTCTGTGGGAAATGGGAGCAAAAAAACCCTCATGATGGATAAATCAGAATAAATAAAATTTCATCATAGAGTGGCTGGAATTTAGACATTAAAAAGTACAAAGAAATAACGAAATCATTTCTACCTCTCGTACTCGTGATATGTCACCATCAGCAGGAAAAATGGGTACTTTCTGCAGAAGAGGAAGAGAAACCAAGTTTAATAAGTGGATGCTTGGACAGTGGTGGAAAAAAAACTGCAGTTAAGAGAGAAAATTCGTGGGCATATCTCACCTGAGGTTTCCACCCCATTTCATCCGGACATCGAAAAGTAGCTTCATTGACAGCTTGTTGCTCGATTGCGAATCTTGTTGCACCACTGTTAACGCCAAAGTGAACCTGTAAATACGTTGTTAGAAAAGAAAAGACATGTAGCAAACAAATGTCAACGGAGACAAGTTTATTGGCACCAAAGACACATTCTTCGGAACTACTTATTCTAGATTTGGTTTAGGCTTCAGGTTTTCATTTGCAGTAAACAAGCTTTAAAATTAGTATGCATCAAACACAGAAAGATAATCTACAAAATGAACTCAGGAACATAAATCCAAAAGCAAGAAAAATCGAACACAAGTATTTCATCAATATTAAATGACATAAGTTATGAGTTAACAACTGACCCAAATAATTCTCCTTGAATTTGCTGATTCAAAATCCTTCTCACTTATGGCGGATTGCAATGTCTGATATAAGGAAGCAACTGCCCCATGCCCGGCAGTCTCAAGAATATTGCAACTTCCAAGAATTAAACCTTTTGGCATACCCTTCTTCTTCATATACTCTCTCAAATTACTAACAATTGTTTCGGTTGGATTCTCTGAAACTCCATGGAATTTCTTAAAGCCAGTCACATGGATTGTTACGGCAGGTGGCCCTTCGGACCCCATTACAAACAATTGTCTTGAGATGAAATATGGCAATGTGTTATGGCATGAAATTTGAAATCAATGTCTAAGCACCTGCATCAGAAAACATAAACACATTTCATCAGTCATACAACCAGAAAAAGGAGGACAAAAAACAATCATAATGAAGTAGGAGTTTACAATATCCGTCAACAAGAACTGCTTTCACCCTCGGATTTCAACAGCTCTGATGCATAAGAAATTACACTAACACTTCCCCTGTTTATTAATGAAGCTACTGATCCTCAATAAAGATTGAACCATAGCCTAAGATTATAATGCAATGATCATATCCACATGCAGTCTCATGACATGAGAGATTCTGAAATGCATATTTATAGTATCATTGAACCCATATGTTATCCTAGTGAAAACAATTGAGTCACATGCCAAATTTGAAAGAACAAACACGGAAATTCAATATTTCGACAATAACTTCTTTAACTTTCTCAAACTCTGCATGAAGTGTCTTAAAAAAATCCAACTTTTCCAGGAAAAAAGTTACACTCGATATCAGAATTTACCATCACAGTAGGCTCAACAGCAGATAAAACTGATCAAAACCAGATAAGAAACAACGAAATATATCAAAATTCAAAAGCAATAGAGAGCAACACACTTTCTAAAACTATCCAAAGATCAGATTTTGACTTATGATCTGAACCAAACATCAATGATACAATTATCACACAGCAGAATCCACCTCAGAAACAGACTACGATGAAAAAAATAAAAATAAACAAACCCATTTAATCACATGATTAGTAAATTATAAAAACTAATACCCCACCTTAAAACTAAAATTAGAAACCGAGATAACCTATGAAATTAAAAACCCAGATGCTAAGTCTTCCTTAAGAATAAAAGAAGAGACACAAACTAAAGCATGTATACGTTAATAAAAAAAAAAATTATATACAAAAAGGTCAATGGTTATCTTATCTAATCCTCACCTGTAAAATCATCAACAAAGAGAGGCAGACAGATAAGAGAAAACTTCCAAAATGAAAAAAGAATAAAAAGATGATGAAGTGACTCAACCACCAGTCTTTTTTGTTGATTTAAACTCAAGAAGACTAAATTGATAAAGATTCCCCAACCAGATTGAGAGAGAGAGAAAAAAATAATGAAAAAATTAAAAAGATTGTTAGTGGAGGGTCACTTTCAAAGAAGGAACCCACAAAGTTATAAAATGAAAATTTAAAAAACTAAATTGTTATATTTGTTTTATTACTCAATTACATAGGATGCATGGAATTTTCTTTTTTAATCATCACAGTCTACACATGTAAGACCCATTGGAAATTATATGCCGTACATACATCTAAAAGTCCATAAATTTATAAGAGATTAATTTAAAAAGTTTAGTTTTCATTAACAATAATATTAAGGAGAATAAAGAATTTCATTAAAAATTATATGTAATACGTATATTTAATAATTTATAAATTTATTGAGAGTAATTTAAGTAATTTAATATTTACTAATAATAATATGGAGGAGAATAAAGAATTTCATTAATATTTTATTGTTTTACTTATTTAAAAATCTATTGGATCATCTGTTGTGTTTTTAATGTGTAAAATTATTTTAGTTATATTTGAACTGAAATTAATAAAGTGTTATGGATGCCAACAGAAAGTAATTGAAGAATTTGGTAAATAATATAATTATTATAGAAAATATGGGAGCTGAATGTATAAGTTAAAGGGAAAAGTTTTGAATTGAGTTTAAACTGTTTTGAATACAATGCTTCACAAACTTATTCTTAGGCTATTATTCTAATTAATTAAATTAATCACATTTATTCTAAAAAAAATTAATTACGTATATAGATATCTTTTTTATTTAATTACTGTTCTCTTCATGAATAACGGAACTAACTGAGCTATTAAATTAAATCTCCATATGTTGCTAACTGGCTAAATTAGTTAAGTTCAAGGAAACAGGCATCTTCAATAGCATAAATTTTCTTTTTGGAAGATGAAATTATTAATATTTTAAACAGAAAGTATAAACAAATGTGAACGGAGGATCACCTTCGGGGAGGACCCAAAAAGAAAAGAAAACATTAAAATTAAAGAATAAAAAGAAAAAGATCGTTTCTATATTTGTTTGTCTTTTTATTTTATTACATGTAAAGTGACTTCTTACACGACATCAGTACATGTGTACGTTCAATTATAGGATCTTGCAAACAGTGAAGTTAAAAGTTGCTTTGAATGTACTCCTACTATTTTCTTTATATAATGAGTTGTCTGTTTTTGGGGCTTCCCTCATGATTTTTGTTTTGTTTATTCTTGAAATTAGCAGAAAAAAAAAACACCCTAGTGATTTGGTTCACTTGTTGTAGCCATCCCTATGACTGCTTTCTTATTAATGTTGTTATTATTTGATTTGAATAAAATAAAAAATAAAAAACGTGTAACTGAGAGTAATTAATAAACTTTTGGTTAAGAGTCAGAATATAATATTTGATCTACATCAATATATGATGATATAAAAAATATCAAAGTAGAGTTAGAACTTATAATATCTAAAAAGCGTATTTTAAAAAAATAATTATGCTATTTTTTTGTTAGAAATTATATATTTTTATTATAAAAACTTATTTCATCAACTCATTAAAAAAAAAAAAAAACTAACATGATGTTACATGTGTGTGTGTGGGTGGGGTAAATATTAATATTATCGGTGAGTATGACCCATAGCCATCATTTATTTTAATTAAAGTAATATGTATAAATTTATTAAGAATAGTTGTCAACTTGTAATCATCACAGTCGTCGCATGAAGTTGTGGCATTAGAAGTTTTTATTTATATTTTTAATAGAAAATTAGTCACACTGATTAACAAATAATTATGATGGATGTCTGATGATGGATTTCATAAATAAAACAAAAGAATTCAGCTTCTTTTTTTTTTAAGGATTTCCAGTTTATGAATATAAATGGGCCTCTACAAACCGGTTGAGTTGGAGCTTGACCTGAGCCTTTGATCAGAACAAATAAACAATACAAAAACTCATTTTTTATTATTATGACTTATCTTTATAAATATTTATTTAATTCCATAAATTTTTTAAATTTTTATTTTTGTTCAATTATTTTTTAAGTAAACTTTTTTTAAAAAATAAATAATTATTTTACATCTACTATAAAAACTCAAATTTTGAATTTTTATTAGTGGTTAAAAAGTTTTTTAATATTAAATTGTTTAAAATATCCTTATTTAATTGACTATTTTATTTCATTTTTAAAATATAACTTTAAACAAATTACTTATTAAAGTAATTTTAAAATTTTTAATTAAAACTCTCATGGAAAACTAAATAACTAATTTTTTTTAATAAATCCAATTTATAAAAGTTCTATTAACAAAAGATATACTTACGTAAGTTTTTTTCTTAAAAAGGTTATACCAAAGAAAGCCTTTGCACTATATAAAAAAATTAAATTAAATTAAAAAATCTTAATTGGTGTAGGATTGATCCGTCTTTATAAAATTCATGAGTGTTCTAATTGTCCTCTAATGTTCTATGATCATGAGTTTTGTATCTCGTTACTTATACATTAATTAAAGCTTTGTATAGTATAAATTTTTAAATAAAGCTTATTTAGGTAGAGTTTTGTTAGTAGATCCTTTACAAGTAGAGTTTTAATCCAAAAAATTTTGTTGTTTGGTTGTCAATAGATTTTTTCTAAAAAAATGTTATAAAATTACTTTAATAGGTAATTTTTTTAAAAGTTATATTACAAAAGAATTAAATATAATTATTAAATAACTAAATGATATTTTAAATATTTTAGCATATAAAAAAGTATTTTAACTTCTACTTCCAAAAACTCAAACTTTGAGTCTTTCCTAATGAAACGAAAATAGTTTATTTAATCTTAAAAGTTTTACATAAGAAACAACCAAATAATAATAAAAATGTTGATATGAGCTTATAGAATTAAATAAATACTTATGATTATTAGATAAACTATATCAAATGAGAAGTAATAATAAAAGAAAATGACTTGGACTTTTAGAATTAAAAAAAAAAAAGAATGAAAGGGGTTGAATCTCCCAAAAATTTAAAATAAAATTGTACCTAATTCATTTAATTTGAGTAATGCAATACTTGTTGTTCTAGGAGCTTTGAGGTTGAATTCTGAAATTAGAAGAATTTTAATTTTTTTTGTTAATTTAATCTATAATTAGTGGACTGATTCATTTTTAATATATTAGGTTAGTACATTGCAATAAATTTTTAGCTGATTAACATATATGTTATTAAGCTGTAGTAGACCCTATAATTTGATAAACTATTAATTTTTTGATTAATTAATAAAATTTATATGATGCTTCCGTTATTAATTTATAAAAAAAATTGACTGTAATTTGAATTCTTCGTTATCAAAGTAAACTGTTAATCTTTAGGTGACAAAACTATTTTTACTAACGGCAATATGCGAGGAAGTGATGTACCTGTGTCAGCACAGCCTCTCAGTCGTCGTTGATTTTACATACTAAAGAAAGTCAACTTCATCATCCACCATTAAACCTACATCAACTTCAATCACTTCTAAGTAATTGTCATTCTTCCCCATGTCATTTCATAGTTCCTATATTTATTAGAAACCTTAAACCCTTCAAGTAGTTAAATAGAGAAATGGAGGATGTCAGTGTCGTTTTCGCATTTTCCAGCACCATTCCCGGTTAGCTTTCTGTATATGGGATTGTCTAATTATTTCTTTATTTTTTGTTTTTGATTGAAAAAAAGTTTTGTATGTTTGATGAATTTTGTTAAAATAGTGTATGAGTTGTTTGGTTTCTTGGAAATGATGATACGAAACTCTACTTTGTAGATGATCTTAAAGTACTGTATTGCATGAAATTAATAATCCGTATTTGCTTTTCAATCTGGCATAAATCTTTGTGTTGAAAATGAAAGGATATACAAATCTTGATTAAGTGCATTTCATTGGGATTTTTCAACAATTAAAATTTGATTTTGCTTCTTCCAATGAGTTTGTGTCCAATTATATATTGCAACACTTCAATTTGTGCTATAGTATTTGAAAGCTCCTCACAAATGCTATTGTTACTTGCATTGACATTTCCACTTTTGTTACTGTTATTACATGGGAAAACTTGGTACCTTGCTTTAATAATTTGTCGGGTAACTGTTGTTGCATCTTTGGCATGATGGAGGCTTACAAATGGGGAGTACAACCATATGCTAAATTTCTATTATAATAGAGTCATACACTAGCTATGCTAAGACACAATTTTCTTGGTTTGTTGTATCTAGAAGACAGTGAAAAATATTCACATGTTAGCCAGTGATCGTTTTGTGCTCTATCGAGGTTCTGCCATGTATGCCAAAATTTTTGTGGCTTAAAGCTGTGGTTACTTGAGAGACTGAACTTTAAGCAGTGCGGTAAAAAGTATGCACTACTGAGTGAGTGCAAGATTATAAAGAATCAAGATAAGGATAAGCTAGATAGTCATTTAGAAACTAATTCATCAAATGATGGACGAGATTCTGAAGGAGTTTCAACATTATCTATACCTAATGGTCGATAAAGACTATTCTAAGTTAGACTCTTTATTTTGGTCATTTATTATGTCTATCAGTGTGATTGATTTTGCTATATTCATTTTCTCATATTTTGCAATTGGAAACTTAAAATCTCTAGACTATGGAACTACAAGTTCCATTGTAGAAATGAAACTTCACAATTACTAACACATTCCTCAAATTTTCCTATTCAGAGCGATTAAGCACCTTCACTTTGCATTGCTGTAATAGGAGCCTACTGGTGAGCTAGTAGGAAGGAAGATATTCCCAGCATTATTTGCTCTATATTACAGTGGCTTTCCTCCGTAGGTAGTACCACAATTTCTTTATCTTGTTAGCCCTCTTTGCCTTCTATCTTGAGTTGCTACAGCTAGAGTCTTCTTTTTTTCACCAAGCTTGGTGTCTTCATTGTTGCAGTTACGATGTATTTACTTTTCTGGATCATTAATCCAATTACGTTGTTATGTGCATCAAACATATTCGACTTGCTTCTAATATGGCAAGGAAAATGAGACTTTCTAATAAATTGAATGAAAGATATTATTTTCATCAATGTCTTACAATTTTCCAAACTTGTTCAAAAATTATTTGTGAATTTTTTATTTTTATTATTTTTTTCATTTTCATTATTTTCTGCCTACAGAATATGGGAATGGTTGGTTATTCGAGAAAGAATTTGACGGATGAAGACTTGAGGTCCATCATAGCTTCAACTTTGATTTGCCGCATTGATCATCGTGTGGTTCTCATACAGCCATAAAAATTCTTTTTCTTGCCATTTATTTGTCTTGTTCGACATCCTTGAGTGAGTCGAATTGTTGGCCCTTATAATTTTTGAATGCAACGCACATAAACGCTAGAAGCTGCTTGCATGATTGTAATTCATGGCTGGCACCTATTTACATGCTGATGGGGTTTCATCAATTTATAACTTCGGGATCCTTTAGGCTACATTTACTGAAGTTTTCCAAAGAGGAGAAAAAAAAAGGAGGGGGGTTGGTTAGTTACATATCACATTTATTAGCTAGTTGTTAGGGCAGGATTTCTATCAGTTTAAAGGTATTATGAGTGTGTTTTTGAAATGACCCTCTCAAGTACGTCAACACGCAACCATTGCTTATGGAAAGCGCTTTGCGTCTGGAACAAGCGTTAGACTTTTGAAAATGTGTTAAGTTGAAATAAATGCAACCAAGGCTAACGATGTAGTCCGTCAAGTTAGTTTGATTGCTATAAAATTAGAATAGAATGAATTGAAGAAGTTTAATACGGCAGTTGTTCCTCGTGATTTTAACATCGTTCAAAGAAAACTATGGGGATAAAATGGATGCCTTTCTCAGTAGAACATATTATCTTAATGGTGGTTATGACAACTGAGAAGGGATGTTAAAGATCAGCGCTTTGATGGAGCATATCGAGGTAGGGTTGATAAAATCACAAATCATTGCTATTTACAAGCATCTAGCTTTATCGTGCTTCCTATTTTATGCAACTTAACGGTATTACCTGCACCCTGGAAAAAAAATATAATGAAACTATTTGACATGATTTTTAAATTGTTGGGCTATTTGCCACTCACCTAGTAACTCAAGTTTTTGCGTCTAGTGATGTATCTTACAGTACCTCATGAAAAATCAATGTTTCTTCTATCTTTTCAGTCATAATTATAAAAGATCAACTTATGTGCTTTTTTTTTTTTTTTAACCTCTAAAGATTTGTTAAAAATAGAGAAAAAATTAGATATTAATAGTAGTAATGTGCGATAGTTTATACTATTCAGTTCATGTTTATATCTTAGAGTGCAAATTACCCGATTCCATTCTTGCATGATACTTTTATTTGTTTTATCATCAGCTGTTATAAAATAATACATAAATCTACAAGTATAATATGACAAAACTTATTAATTGTACACTTATTTGTAATTATTTTTGAATGATTTTATAGTAATGATTGTGTATAGGTTGGTTTTCTGGATTAAGTTCCTAAAAGATAATAGATAATATATTTTTCGTCATTAGAAACACTTCTCAATTATTACTTCGTTAAAACAAGGAACAAGAAAAAAATTATATTGAAGATAGCATATGAGACAATGTCGTTAGACTCAATTCACTTGTGTGCATTCTAGTTTAACAACACCAACTCTCTTTTTGTATAATTAATATTTCATACTTTAAAAGTTAACTCTTTTTTGTCATTTCTTTTCTCAAATTCCTTAAGCCAAAAGTTAAAACATTTCATCACTCTTATAGAATAAGAGTAATTAGCTTAAAGTAAAATCAATATGGGTTGATAATGCTTTATCAATGTTCAAGCTGGATGCTTTTGATAATTGAATTTTGGCAACTTACCTATCTCAATTGGGACCTAAAGCAAATGGGATATTTTACCTATCTGTGCCACAAGAAGCATTTTTGGATGCTGCATCCACTCCTGTCATCAGTGCCCAAAGTATACGAATTGAGAAACTTTTTGAGTTTGACGTACTCTCCTCATCGACTGAAACAAAGCTCTTTTTTCCAAGTTCCAGGAGAAGCACTATAAAGGTGCGTAAACACAATAGTTATATTGATGGATTTATGTGCACGCATTTAGTTTAACTTTCTTACTTCTTCAATTTTTAAGGATAGTTCATCTTCTGGGGCGGAATCTGATTGAGAACCTAACAGTATTAAGGTTCTCTAATCTAATTTTTAAGCCATTATGGAATTGAAGATACATCCACAGTATACATGTAAATTTTATTTTTTCTCTAAACACAATGACATTCCTTTGTACAGCTAATGATAGTCAGTACCGTTGGAATTTTCTTGCATGTCATTTTGTCAGAAAAGATGGGTGTGCAGCCTGAAAGATACTAAATACAAATACTTCATTTTATCTTCACTAACAAAGCCAATTATCTTATCCTCATGTCATTATACGGTATCAATATCATGTTGTGTAAGTTTTCAGTTGTATGAGATATTTGACGTTACAGGAGTGTAGGTGCCATATTCTAAAGGGTACCTAACAATGCAATGTGTCCATTCTATTAGATAAGAAAAGATATTTTAAATAAATAACACCTAAGCTATTCTAGGATAAATAACACCTAAGTTATTCTGGAGTAAATACTATCCAAGCTATTCCGGTAGGAATAACACCTAAGGAAAAATTATTCTAGAGCTTATAAAAATAGCAAAAGGGGAGAATTAGCTCTGCAATCCATTGGTCTATGGAATTAGGCCTAAAGGTCATATGAATAAGGAAACACACAAGGGAAGGAAACACACAAGGGGGGAATAATTCCTAGATCAAATTCACCTCCACATGTATAGGAATGGTGAGTGACACATGTGATTAGATTGAGGATTAAAAGACAAACTCTAAATTTACATCACTCATCATCTATAAATAGAGACCTATCTCTAAGAGAAAAGGGTCTTTGACCTAAAAAAAGAAACATTGTTCATATCTAAAGAGAGAAACTCATTTTCTCCATTTTTCTCGTTTCTTTAATTTTAATCAAATACTAACTTGGGCATCGGAGTGACTTTTTCAGGTACTCATCCCTTTGGACTCGAGGCCAAGGATCATGACAAACTCTCTACAAACTACAAATGCGTGTGAAGGTAAAAAATTCTAGCACCTTCCGGGATCATCCCAAATATAATGCACAGTCATGTACTCCAAACCATAGCATTGCTTGCAATGGAGCCCCCTGGAAGTCTCAATGGTGAAGATATCCGGAATGAAAGGGTACCTTTTCTTTCATCAAGATGATCTATTTTATTCAAAATCAATTTGGTCAATTCTTTGTTTGTAATGAGCAAGCAAGATTGTAGTTGATTCTAGCCTTGTGGGAGTGATTGGATATACTTTTGTATGGCACAAATATTCCATTGTCTATTTTAAATCTTCTTTATTCATATATTCTTGAGTTTCTTATTGAAAAAAAAAAATGCACAAGCAAGATTAGAAAGCACTGGTAATCTACTTCCACTGTCCACCGCAGTGAAGCTGAGGAATATACTTGTTAAATTGCTAACTTCTTGTGGATGTCCCTAACTTCATGTGTCTTATTAAGTCTGGAGAAAGGTAGATAGGCATCAGCTTATCAAGTTGTAGTTTATGTGGAAGTGACTGTAAAAACAAAAGAGAAGTTTAGAAAATCCTTAGGAAGAAATTAATATTTCTTATGAGATATAGCTCAAATTCTTATATCCATGTGAGCACAATTTTAATAGAACTTCACAGTTTTTCAATAAAAAAAGTTATGGGCAGCATGCAAATGATTTTGCTATTGCAGAGGCTATATTATATAGCCTAATTCTTATGAAAGTTTCGTAGAAGGTTTTTAATTTGTTTTGTGAGAAAGGACATCTAGTCCACCTTTCTCTGTAAAGTCCTTCACACTAATAGATATTCTGTTTTAACCCGCGCTTCCTCAAAAGTGAAAAATGAATACAACAAAATTTGATTGTATGTGGTCATGTTGATAAATAGCTCATTCATTTCAGGTCAAAGTTTTCAGGTCAGTCTACAGTTCGGAGCCAAGCAATGTCATTCTTGGCCAATATAAAGATACTTCTGGTGACAAGGTTGATGTTAAATTGAACAGCCTGGCCCCCATATGTTTTGCTGCTGTATTATACTTTGACAATGCACGTTGGGATGATGTGCCTTTTCTAATAAAAGCTGGCATAGGACTGATCAAACATAGTTTATAGCTATTTCAGTTTTGCTGTTTATGCCTTAATAGACGTTGTCGTGGTTTGTACACCACCAGATTACGATAGGAACCTATAACGCACCCTTAAAAAGCCTGCTTGTAAAGGAAGTGCAACCATTTGCTTATATTCCTGTTTAGATATACGACTTACAATATTTATGATATTAACCTGTCAATCTATTGTTACAATTCCATGAACAACACAAACAAGAATTCTTCAGTGGATTAGTGTGTAATCCCTACAGTGGGGTACCACTGTCCATTTTTTTTTCCAGATAACCATCACTTTCTATCATGTAACATAACCAGCTGTTGGTATAATTGAGTGAAAATGACTTTTTCGTTTTTTATAAATTTGCATGGCAAACTTTGGTAACAGATTTTTGTGATCCAGTGCAACCAACAACTTAGATAAACATCACTTGTGTAAGTGTCATCTTGTAAGCTGTTCCGACAATTCTTAGACATCGCCAACTCTTTGAGGTTTTTGATTGTTCATATGGATCTTATTCCATGACAACTCAAAATACATAATAAATAAATGCATGTTTATTACATGCTCAGGATTTAAATTGATTAGGTTTATTAAACTTGTCCAAATTATTATCAATGTCATTGCTTCAATTTTTTCACGACATTCCAGTTCAATATATGTGTATGTGTACATATCTCTTATCTCATAATTCACAGAGTCAAGGCCAATGCCCCAATGCTTCATAACTTACTGTAATTGTTGGCTTCACTTCACTGATCAAGATAATGCACTAACTATGGAAGTGAAAGGCTGTAGTCTTGCATAATGAAATGCCCATTTCATTAATGACTGAACAATCTTTTATTTCTCAAACACCTGTGATTCAGATATTTTTGTATAAAGAGCTAAAACGAATGGTTACCGCCTCTACGAACAAAGACAGAGTTGGCTTAAACCAGCATTTATTTTGCACTATGGGATGTGCTAACCAACATTAGCCATATAATGCAGAGCGGAGATGTGCCTGATGAGGCCATTCTAGTTACAGTCAACAATAAAGTTCTAGGATTAGGCTTGCAATTGGATGCTTCGGAGCTTAATTTGCTCTACAAGGATAAGTAACCACTTCAGTTTATGGAACTTGTTCTGTGTCTGCTATTGACTTGTCGTCACCTTTGATGTCCTTCATGGGCTCGTCTTTTGTGTTAATACTGTAGGTATAATGTAGAGGTGCCTGATTCATACGAGCATCTTCTTCTAGATGTTATTGGAGGCAACAACCATCTCTTCATGAGAAGCAATGATCTTACTGCTCCATGGAATATTTTAAACCCCGTTTTTCAGGATATAGACAAGAACACTATTGCACCAGAACCATACGAGCTGGGTGGTAGAGATCCCGTTGGAGCATATTATCTTTGGGCGAAACATTGGGTTCATTGGACCGAAGATTGGAAGCAACACTTGTTATAGGGTAATGTTGCTAATCTTTCCAAAGCTAAGACAAATACACAGTAGCTTTGTACATGTAAATTGTGTGAAATTAGGCTCGAGAAATGCCTATTCGGATTCTGAGGGTAATTGTCAAAAAGTACCCACGTAAATTGGGTAGCATGCATGTGAGTCGAAAAGTACCTTAAATTTCATTTTCAAATGAACAAATGATGGATGTTCATTTGCTGTTTCAATATAAAGATTTGCTTTTACTAGATTGTAAATGAATTGTTGATGATGATGGATATCCGTTGGTGGTTTTGAGTGAATGTGTCTGATCCTGGATTCTCTTTGACTGTTGGCAGAGGGGAGGATGTGAAGAAGGAAAGTTATTGAAATAAATTGACACGTTATTTTCTAATATTTGTCCAAACATAGTATGACGCTCTCTCAAGCATGCTTTTCGGTGAGTGAATTTGATACCACTGAAGTGTATTTTTTCTGGGTACGTATAAGATTGGTTATGTCAAACAATCTAAGGAGCCTTACTCAAATGCAGCTTCAAAAAAAAACTTGTGGCATGGCTGCTGCATAATGACCTTAGTTGCCTGCATGGTCTTTGCCTTTATCGTGGATCTCAGGAGAGCTTGCATTTTGCTAACCTAGAGTGAATAATTTTATTTTATCTGGTCCCTTATTTATACATCTGCTCAATTGATCTCCCATGTAGCCGTAAAAGAGTCTGTGCCTCTGTGTTATGTACAGAATAATATCCTACCTTGGAGTAGGAGTTGCATAATGTTGTTGTTTCAAGAATTTTCACCGCATTTGAGAACGTCCTATGCAGAATGCTCTAGAAAATTGCATAATAATATCAAACGGGGTTTAAAAGATTGAACTAACGCGGAGAAATTCATTGAAAGCTTAGCTGGCAACAAAATATTCTATAATCTCCGGTTGCAGATATTATGCGGTTCCTTTTTTTTTTTTTTTTCCCTCAGCAGAAGTTTTATGCTTATTGACTTATGAAATGAGAAAATATTATCGATTAATCCGGTGGATTGAACAGAAATGCCAATTCAAGAAAGCTAACGTTGTAAACAGCTATTACATAATCAATAAACATTGTCATTTTAAAAAAAAAAAAAAAGTCCTATCACGTTACCCTTTAATGAATAAAACAATTTCACGTACTTAAGCTGAATATAATCAAGGAAAGAAACAAACACCAAATAGTATGAGACTTAAAAACAAAAGCCTCCAGTCCTTAAGTATATGGAACACTTTTAATTTTTAATTATAAGATAGTTAATGCCCATCACATGATCGACACATAAGAGAAATGTAAGCTTTAAGACTTAAAAAAGTTATATAAAAACAATTTAAAACGTAACGCACCAGATAATAGAAGACTTAAGAACAAAAGCCTTATTCTATGTAGAAGACTTTAATTTTTAATCTCAAGACGACTAATTCAACAGCAGAAAAGTCAGTTATAATAAAGCTCGTCGTGGAATCCCAAACATTGTTCTCTTCTTCTATTGATAAAATCAGTTCATATTACAATTAAATTACAAGTAGAAAAAAAAAAAACTGAAATTATGATTACACAATCTAATTTAGTTTACAAATTGAAGTCAAGTATCAACTGAAATCACCGGCTGGGCCGTCCTCAGAATCACGTGCCAATATTCGGACACGAGGTATATGGGAAATCATGTGCCAATATATTCCTTCATCCTTTCTGCACCTTCTTTCTATCAACGGGCAATGATAGATGGCTAGCCGGAAAAGTGACTTAGGCAGGCCCTGCTTTGGAAAGTATTTGAGCTTCGGATGAGAAATAGAAATTTCAATGAAGTGAGGTTTTCACCAATTGAGGATAGGCATTCCAGATCTGACATATTTGAAATCAGCAGTTCGGTTAGAGTGTAACGCCTCAAATCAATATTTGGGGTATTTCAAGTTAAAATACTTCAAATATTTATTCATTTAAAATCACAAATTCATGTCTAATATTAAATAATATCTTCTAAAAATATAATTATATCAAAAGTCTCAAATTCTCCCAAATTATAAGTTCATAACAAAATTAAACATAAATGATTCACGAATTTATTCCTTCTCTTATTCAACTAACAAAATAAATAAATCTCTAACTCCACTACTAAGCACACCTCTCAATAAGAAATTTAATCTGTAAAAAGTAATGACGAGGGGTGAGTCGTCAACTCAGTAAGTAAAACTATTCCTAATAGACTAGGCTTATTGTTACCAAAAATATTGCAAGCCTTCCTTTTTAGTAAAACATATATTATAATTCGTAACTTTGCTTAAAACAACATATTATGATAATAAATTCGTAATAACTTCAGAATATCGGAAGCACATAAATCATGAAATCAAATCATATAACCTATGCATAGATAATAAAATATTAGCTCATGTCACATAGTGTCACCTATAGCCTCGGTGACCCGGCCCAAAATAGAATTAGAATATTGTGCATACACTTATAATTTAAACCCAGTACTAATCCAAAACTTATATATATCGTATGATATGATCAGAATCAGAATCAAAATAAATATGGACAATAAGCCAAAACATAACTTAAAATTATATATAAGACACAATTTTCGTAATATATTCATAAATATCCACAATAATAGTTTAGACTTGCAACATAAAAATCCATTATAATATTTTATAAATAAATCCATAAAAAGGTTAATCTTGTAACAAAATAATTTACATTTTTAAAAGTATTGATAATATTCTGTTAAAATCATAAAAAAATAATTTTCAGATTTAAAAACATTTGCACAAACTAATTTTATAATGAAAGCTACTAATTTTGGAAAAACTATGAAAGCATTTGTACTTATAGTAGTAATAAAATAATTCTATTTATTCAGTACATTAGGAATGAAGCTACTTACCTCGATAATAGAATCAATCTAACTCACTTCTAGTCTCTAAAAGTCTCAAATACCTCTAATACCTTAAACAAAAAAATGAGATACAATTATTAACGACATAGTCTAAGAATCTGATTTTCTATGCATACTTGTGTTAGTCTAATTCTCGAAATTTTAAATTTTAATCTAGAAGTCAGAATGATATAATATTCTAGATGGCTATTTGGACATCCGTGGGTATCTCCTCTAAAAGTTTCAATAAGATTCGAAATCAAAAACATTTTTAAAACTATTTATTCCTTGACAAATCTGAAACTATTTCACAGTATCTTAACTGAACAAAATGGGTTTCGAGAGTTTTATAAAATGAGAAACAAACCAAAAAATTATGAAATTAAAACTATGTGTACTGGACACATAAATAAGTCTCTCTTCAAAATTTTGAATTTTTTGAAATCGTTTGATGGTACAAAAAATTTTCCGAATCTTGTTATTTTGCTGGAATCACTGTTTTCCAGTGTTGCAGTTTCTACTACGAAAATATATATAAAATTGAAAACAAAGTTAAATTTGATGAAACTAAATTTATGCATGAAGTCCTACATGTCTAGTTTGCAGAAATATAGATTTTTTAGAAAATCATTGAGAAAATCAGTGTCTAAAATTTGAGATACCCCATATTGTCCAGAATTATCTAGTATACCTAATGCATTAGAAATTGATTATCACGACTCAATAATAAATTAAAACTCTAAACAGAATCTAAACATATCCTAAATCATAAATTAGCATATGAAATAATCTATAATCATGTCAATTCAAAACCCTAATTAGAGTAATAAGAAGGAGTAGGAAGAGTGGAGAGTAAACTTACAAAATTATTTTGATTCTCTTCTTAAACAAAAGGATTTGAATACTAGGGTTTGATAAGAGAGTTATGAACAGCATATAAGAAGAAATAAATGTCGTAGATTTAAGGTTATGAAATATGAAAAAATATGTATTTATAGAAGTCTTAAAAAATTCTATTGATTTGAAAAAATAACCCTATAAATAATTATATTACAAATTTAATTTTCTTATTGATAAGGATTAAAGAGTCATATGTGTATCCTAATAAGAGTTAAATTTTTATAATTAAAAGTTATGAAAAGTGGCATTACATAAAGAGGCAGGAAACCGTGGAAATGACTTCAGGTCAGGACATCGTCTACAGATATCTACTTTCCTGAGAGAGGTGAACTTGTTCGATCCCCACTCGAGCAATGGCCTTGATATCTTCAGTCTTGTAACCTCAAGAGATTGGAGGTTGGTGGGAGAACCATCGTCTGGCAAAGATACCAAGCGACAACACCGTATAATTTCTGAATGTTGAAGAGAGGTCATATTGTGCATGTAGTTGGGTCAGGCCTTCAGATCATCACAATCACGTATCGAGAGCTCAGTCAGTGTCGTAGAAGGCAATCCTTCTTCAGGATTTAAGGTTTCGAAGGCCGGCAATTTTGATTTCTTCAAGGGATGTGTTGTCCAACCTTTCTGTTAACGAATCCAGCTTTGAGCAGTTACAGACTCTGAGGTACCTAAGAGCCGGAGGTAGATTTTCATTCCATGACAAGAAAGCAAGATTCGAGCATAACTGACTACAAGGTGCTCCAGCGTGGCAGAAAAGGATGTGAGGGAGGTGCACCCCCTTCTGCTACTGCAGATGTCTTGTTCCCCTGTCAAAGTCCTTAAATTATCACATCGAGAAATAATCAACCGCTTCAAGGTCGGAGGTAGCTTGATTCTGGCATTCTATGTCAAAGAATTACATTTATCAATGGCCATACTTTCAAGAGATGTACTGCTATTTTGCATCCATGGCCCAGGTAAGGATTTCAAAGCATTGCATTCTTGAATTCTAACTGTTCTCAACTGGGAAGGCAGAGCAACCTCTGGAAATGAAACAAATGGATTACAACCCCAAATCTCCAACCTCTCAAGAGATGAATTGGAGTTGGGCATCCATGCCTCAGGTAAGGATTTCAAAGCTTTGCAATCTACAATTCCAACTTCTCTCAACTGGGAAGGCAGAGCAGCCTGAGGAAAGGAAACAAGCGAAGTGCAGCCACATATCTGCAGCTCTGTAAGGGAACTAAGGGTGAGCAATGCTTGTGGTAGCTTTGTAAGGCCTTCACAATCTCTCAATTCCAAAAATTGAAGTCTGCACGGCAACTCTGGCTGTTGTTGGTCATGATCTTCCTCTGTGACCAAGGAAAGAAGTTGGGGACATCCTTCAATTTGCAGCCGATTAAGGGATCTAATGTCTTGCAACAACCGAGTTTCACTCTGCCATAAATATGTTTGCTCTCGAAGTTCAGCAATCCCTAAAATTTCCAATTCAGGTATCCCTTGTTCAAATAGACCTGCTAAAACCTCTACATTTGCCATATCCCTCAATTGCACTGATTTCAATGAACACAGGTCGATTGGGCTGCTGAACACCACGATTTGACATCCGTGGATTAGTAATTCACTGAGAGCAGGAAGACATTGAATTGTCACTAGCAACTGGTCACAATGGTTGATGTTGAGCGTCTCCAATGACAGAAGACGATTGGGCAATGCTCCTTCAAGTTCAGGACAACAGCAAAGAGAAAGCTTTCGCAACTTAGGAAACACTCCATGAACTTCTTGACCATCTCCACAAGGAATCCACTCTTCCCATTCTGTCATTTGGAAAAAAGAAAGAGTCTCCAGTGATGGAAAGCGCACTGAACAACTGTTTCCATAAAACTCTGGACCGACGCCCTTTACTATATCCATCCTACTTATCACAAGGTCCTTTAGAAGTGGTGGTAGTTGTCCAACTGATGGCAAAGATGCGCACATGTGACAATTATAAAACCCTAGATGCATCAATTTTGAGAATGAGGAATCTCCTAACCAAATTGGAAATTCTGTACCACCGTAGCCTCCGATGGGAGCTCCTTCAGCTCTTGATGAGGTTTTAGCATGTCAAGCACAAGTGTTGCATTTTCGGGCTCCACCGTCTCCCTAATATAGGACTGACCACCCCATTGCAATGATAAAGCTTTAAGATTCACCTTGCCTCTAATTGGGCCTCACCTAGCATCTCCAACAGCTTTGACATTCTCAAACTGTGAAATTTCAAGTGTGCCTTGAAGATGTATCAATGGCTTCAACTCTCGCATCCCAGAACCACCGTCTTTTCCCACAACAAAACTACACAATGTCAAGAGAGAGGTTAATTTACTAATTCCCTACGGCATTTCCTCTAATGACTCAACATTAGAATTGTTCAGATTGCAACTTTGTCAGGTTTCCCATGTCCTTGCACGGCTTCTTAAGCCGACTACAATACTCCAATGAAAGCGTATGCAAGTTGTACAGTGTGTTAATTGACTCGGGCAAAATTTTAATTTCAGTTCGAGATAAGTTAAGAAACCGTAAATGCTTCAAATTTTCAAAATGCATTCGGTAGCTCGAAGAAGTTATAATACCCGCGCAAAGAAAGGACCCTTAACCGTGGTAGATTCAACAGCCGCTGAAGAACACTCCAGGTCAAAAAACCCGCAGTCTTGAAATTTATTGGTAAAAAGGTTCGCAATTGTTGCACGTCACAGATGGAGTCTAACCTGTTGTCGCCGTCATATTCTCCACCACTGTATGAAAAATGACGCAACGCTTCAGAAAAATTTTGTCGGTTTTCACCTCCTAAGGTATCCTCCATTCTCAAGCACCTCTCGCCTGCAGCCCACTGAGCAAGATCATTAATGAGGTCGTGCATCACAAATCGAGATCCATCTTCACCTGACTGCTGGAAGGAGGACCTTGAATGTAGCTCTCGAACGAACTTGCTACCCAAATCTTCCATTTTGCTTCCTCTGTTTTCTTGGTCCAAGAAACCTTGAGCCATCCCTAATAAGATTATCTCCTCTTCTTGAAACTCATAATCTTTGGGAAATGATGAGCAGTATGCGAAGCACTATTTCAACTGCGCAGGAAGAAAACGGTAGCTCACTCTTAGGGCTGGTATGATATCACATTTGTCATCTGCGAAATCCCATACTTTAGTATTGAGCACAATTTCCCACTCTCTAAGGTCATCTTTTGCGGCCAACGGCAATCCTCCGCATTTCATGGCTATCTTCTCTCCGACTTCCTTCAACGACTCATGCATGTTGAAATACCTAGCTCCCAGTGAGTGTTGAGTGAGCACACGCAAAGAGTCGCTTCTGGTAACACTTTCAGTGCATATTCTCGAACACTTCCCACCTTTAGTGCGACATTGCGAATGCAAGTGGTGGCAATAATCTTACTTCCTGGCGTGCCAGCATTAAACAGCCGGCTTAGGAGGTCCCAATCATTGTAAGTGTCGTTCCACAAGTCATCCAAAAGGAACAAAACTTTCTTTTTGATCAGTTCCTTCTCCAGCTTCTCTTGAAGTGAATTCAAATCATTGTCATTAACTGCCACGTTAGAAACGGACATGAGAATCGATTTTGAAACCCTAAAGACATCGAGATCCTCAGAGACACAAGTCCAGGCTTTGATCTGAAAATAACGTCGCACTCGATCATCTTTATAGAGAAGCTGAGCTAGAGTTGTCTTCCCAACGCCGCCCAACCCCTTAATAGAAATAATAGAGAATCCATTGTCATGTCACGGGATGAGAGTTTTTGTACAACAACTCTATAAGGCACTTAGCAACTTCTAACACTTAAGTCATTAAGTAAACTTAGATTACTTTTTAAACTAAGTTAAGCTAAAATGTTTGCTGGAAATGCAAGAGAATTGAGAGTAATATTAGCAAAAAATAACTTGTATTGCATACTAAAAAAAAATTACCAGAGAACTATTTTACAAGGTTTTGAAAGTTTGTATGTGTGTTGTGTGTGCTAGAATGTGTTGGTGTGGTGAACAAAAATGGCAAGGGTGATGGGGTATTTATAAATTTAGATGTCTAATTCTGGAACCTACCATGCAACTTGCATAAATATATCTTGGGCTTAAGTGTAAGGTGCTGAAATTTTTTAAGTTATTTATAATTAAGAAAACTCTAGAATGCGGGCCGGGGTTGTAGAGAAAAGCAAGACAACACTACTGATCACTCACTCTTCAAACAGTCCATTTCTAAGTCAAGAACTTTACTAAGTCAAGACCCCCGCCTTGAGCATCTTAAGTGCACTTGACTTCTAAACACACTCCACCTCTATTACTAAGCGCATCCCACTTGCAAGCGCACACCATATCGAAACAGACTTTTGCTGAGCGCACCCGCGTGTGGAATTAGCCTCCAATTCGAGGATAAAAGCGCTGCCTGTGACAATCAGCTCTTAAATCATCCCTCAACAACAACTTTTTAATTGCCTCTTTATCTTCTTCCCTGCCATATACTTCGACTTTGTTCACTAAAGATGTTGTGGGTAATCTTTGCCTAACATGGATCCGCCTAATTTACAGTTTATGTAAATTACGCAGATTTTGTTTTGTGCGCACAATTTCATTAGGCCCCTTAAGTTTGCTATTATTTATATGTTACTTATAAATATTATAAAATATTTTATTTACATATATTATAAAATTTTATTCAAATTTTTATATTTTTTTATTTTATTTAAATCTTTAATGTATTAAACTGATCTTTAAAATTTTTAAATTTTAAAAATACTCTTCATTTAAATTAAAAGAATGAAAAGCATTAAATAGATTATAATTATAATTATTGTATTAAATTAATATTATTATTATAACAATAAAATTTTTATTTAAATTTTTAATAATAATAACTAATAATAATTATTATTATTAAAGATTAATAAAATAAAATAAATTATAAAAATATAAATGAAGAGTATTTTTAAATTTTAAAAATATTGTTTATTTAAATTAAAAATATAATAATGATAAAGTATGTTATAATTATAATTATAATTGTTACATTAAACTAAAATTATTATAAAAAATTATTATAATTAATTAATACATTAAAATACTTAATAATAATTTTTATTTAAATTAGTAGTAATAATAATTAACAATAATTGCTATTATTAATTAATTTTTATTAAAAATTTAATTTATTTTTTTACACTCTTTTTCATTTACTAATTTTTTATAAGTATCAAAATAATTTAATTATTGTTATTTATATTTTATCTGTCAATATTATAAACTCTTCTATTTACATATATTATAAAATTTCATTAAAACCATTATAATTACTAGTTTTATTATTTGTAAATATTTTATTTGTAATTTTTATCATAATTACTACTTTTAATTTAATTATTGTAATTTTTGTTATTTTTATTTAGAAATTAATTATTAATAATAATTATTGTTAGTTATTATTAATAATAATAATTTAAATAAATTTTATTATTAATTATTGTTAATTACTAATTAATTTAATAAATTTTAATTGTTATAATAATAATAATTTAATAGAATAATTACAATTATAATTATCTATTTAATAATTTTATTCTTTTAATTTAAATAAAAAATATTTTTAGAATTTAAAAATTATAGAGGTCAGTTTAATACTTTAAAAATTTAAATAAAATGAAAAAAATATAAGGGTTTAATGAAATTTATAATATATGTAAATAGAAAAATTTATAATATTTACAAATAAAATATAAATAACAATAATTAAATTATTTTAATACTTACAAAGAATTAATAAACAAAAAAGAGTATAAAAAGATGAATTAAATTTTTAATAATAATAATTAATAATAATTATTATTATTGTTAGTTATTATTATTAATAACTAAAATAAAAGTTATTATTAATTATTTTTAATGTATTAATTAATTATAATAAAATAATAATAATAATAATAATTTAATATATCAATTGTAATTATAATTATAATTTATTTAATAATTATTATATTTTTAATTTAAATAAAGAGTATTTAAGAATTTAAAAATATTCTTCATTTAAATTAATATTTTATAAAACTACTCATCATTTATTTTTTTATAATTTGTTTTTATTTTATTTAATTTTTTTATTAAAATAATAATTAATAATAATTATTGTTAGTTATTATTATTAATAATTTAAATAAAAAATTTATTGTTATAATAATAATTTAATATAATAATTATAATTATAATTTATTTAATATTTTTATTCTTTTAATTGAAATGAAGAGTATTTTTAGAATTTAAAAATTATAAGAATCAATTTAATATTTTAAAAATTTAAATAAAATAAAAAAATATAAGAATTTTTATGAAATTTTATAATATATATAAATAAAAAATTTTATAATATTTATAAATTAAATATAAATAATATAAAATATATTGGATCAAACGAAGTTGTACCTAAAAAACACGCGTAAATTATTGTAACTATAACTCAAGCGGCAGATCATCTTATTAAATGTACTCGTGCTAGTATTATTGTGAAGTAGTATTATTTTGTACTACTACAGTCCAATCTTTTTAATTTTTTAATTTATTTTAATTTAAATAGTAAAGAAAAAATAATTATGTTCGGGACATTTAGTATATTCTGAATAATTGAGACATTACTTTTATTTTCATCGGTAGAGAATTATACCGATGACACAGAATTCATTATGATTTTTTATTTTAATTTAATAATCAATAGGGATCGATAATAGCCAATCCTAATTGAGACGTTCTATTGCCAATTTTCATTGACCCACACTTAATTTTAAGACTGTAAAATTAACGAATTAGTTAATCACAAGTTCATTTCATCTTATCAAAATATGATGAGCAAGAATAGTCTAATGGGTATGCGTAGTTCAATCTAATGTACATGATTCATTGACCTTTAAGAAGGACAATGTATACTTATTTTATACAATATTTTATGCTGAAAGATCCTTATCATGAGTTATGGGATTCTTCTATGTCAGTTGCCATATCAAGACTTAAAAGGCTTAGGGTGAGACATTTCATCAAACATCTAATTCTTTTCATCGCCTGTATTGTTCTAACATCAATAAATTGTTATTTGTACTATTTAGAATTCATAATTAATCCAACGGCTAATTAAAAAAGACTTTTTAAAGTAGTAAATAAATCGAACACAAGAATAATTATTAAAAAATTATAACATAATACATCATACAGAATTACACATTGGGATCAAAACATACTCACTTATTTTGTATACACGTGTAAACTTTTAAGTGCAATGTGAATTGTATGCAACGAAAGTCAATAGAAACAAGCGTTACTCATCCACCTTGCAAATAATTAGGCGACAGAATGATTAAGCTTTCGGCGAAAGCAAAATGCAGGCGGAAAGACAAATCCATGTGGACACCGATCGAAATTAAAGCGAAATAAACAGAAGAATTAGGCGGGGTCAACGTTACAGCTTATAACGTACGCCTCTATTATTATAGTGTTGTAAAATTTATATAATATTATAATTATGAGAGGTGTATGTTACAAAAATTATAATGTAGTGGGATCCAAATAATTAAGCTTCCTAGTAAACAGAATATCTCCTTCCCAGACCTTGCTGCGTTGCGGTTTATGTTACTTACAGATTCAGAGTTGACAAGATAATATTCGGATGTGTGGCACGTGGACGGTTAAAGAAATGGTGAGAATGTACCATTCCAGTTTGCATCCGGTAACCAAAGAAATCCTCCCCGTTGCAAACAGTTTACCGGTCGCTGGATCTGTAAGTCCAACGTTGTTTCTGCTCAATGTTCTGTCTGTTACGTGTCTTTATTAAGAACCACAATTCTTCTGTCGGATTATTCGCGAGGGTGGTCAATAATGTATTAAAAAAAATGCTCTGGACAGCCAGTTGCTTTCATATGTTTCACAAACTGAAGGAGGAACTAAATCAGGGCATGACAATAATTCGCAAAATGCAAGTGCTGATGGAGAGATTTTGACAGAAAAGAAAGATCAATCGCTCTTGATTACAGTCAATGAAGGAGGTTGAGCACTGTTAACTATCTCGTTGGGAAAAACAATTGAACCACGTGTGAATGAATGTGTTCTATTATTTGCCATTTTCAATTTCTACTCTTTGCATTACAATAATATTAAACCCTTTGCCCCTTATTGATACTGAAATCCAGCCGAGCTAAGTCGTCGATCAAGATCTCTTATCAACTTAAATACTTGTTGTGCTCTACATAAAATCACTGAAATTAATTATTAAGAGTGTTAGGATTTCCGAGAATCTCCCTAACTCTCAAATCATATTATAATCTAATCTCTTTGAGAATAATTATATTTTTGTGCGTTATCTTCTCTGTCCCAGAAAAAAACACATCAGATTCTCCTTTCTTTTTTTATATACCTTCCTGCCTCACCAGCCGTTTTCTTATTGAAAGTCAATTGATGGATTTAAAAGCTTAACTTACCGTTATTTAATTACCACATTGCCAATCCTAATGCTTTCTTCCGTTGTTGTCTCGATAACATAGGTTTATACGTTTCGATATAGTGGTGCAATCAAGGCCCGAGCTGATATTAATTGCCAAATTAAGTATGGTCTCCTTCGATCAAATCTTTATCTCTTTAAATGCTCTTCTAGTGGGATTCAGGTGCTCCTCGAGTTTATAGGGCTCTCACATTTTATATCCCAAGGAGCACATGTATGCTGAGAGTCTTACTGTGGGTGTAAATATAACCTTGTTACCCACTCATGCACCATTTGCTGGGAGTAACCAACAAAAATGTTAATCTTGAAAATTGGACAGTAATTTTGGTTATTGTTACTTTAAAATAAAGATACTTTTTATAAACATTGCTCTTTTTGTTTGCCGATCCAGAGGTTGACTCTTTTTATTTTTTTTTAACCCAAAAAACACAAATATAATAACCAAAATGGTTTCAAAACATAGGCCACGCATCATTGCTCATTCGTGGATGCTCTAATAATTTCAGAACAAATTTGATAAAAGTAACAATATGTAATATTCTTGTCAGCCTTTGATCAAATTATTTAACACTGTTGAAGGACCCGTTGGGAGGAGGGACCGCATCACGTTATTTGCTGGTGAAGGCAATGATAAGCTATTGTCTAACACGCTTAATTTGGTGTTGAGGGAATTCTTGATTCTCTCATTGCGACGGACAATCAAAAGAGTAAGTAAGCGTTTCGCATCGTCACCAAAATTTTCAAAGTAGAGGAATGGTTATAAATTAAAAAGTAAAATTTAAAATTAATATTAATTTTAATTTAATTGAATAAATTGAATTTTAAGAGAAATTAAATTAATTAAGTTTAAAAAAATTATTAAAGTAAAGGAGAATTTAATAAGATAAAAATTACCAAGGTTTTAAAATCACCACTAATCAACTAGTAATAATCTAATTATTAATTAATTCTTAATTAAAGAGTGATAACTCGAAATTAATTTATGTCATCTCATGAATATAACAATTAACTTCAATTAAAATTAAGCTTGTATAGGTTCCTACTTAATAGTATAATATTTAAGCATCCATGTAAACATATTAAATAACAAAGAATCAAAGCTTCCTTAAACACTCTGTGTAAATAATTTAAAGAAAAATATAGAATAAAAGAAAATCATATATAAACTTTATAAATTCAAGCATAGATTTAGTCGAATATTAATCCTAACAATCAATAATGCATGACAGAATCGATAAAAAGATTTAATAACATCCAACTTAATCATGTAAAATAGGAACATAAACATTAAAACACACATATAAGGAATTAATTAAATCAAAAGATAATTATTTCATTGTATAAGGTTTCATCTTTCGCCTCAGTATCAGAAAATTAACTAAACACACTTGAATTGAGAACAACAAAACAAATAAAACTAATCATGGCAAAATTAAGCTGTTGTTGCCCTTCTCTTGTTCTTGTCTCCACTGAATGCTTCTCTTCTCCCTTTTATAATACCCAAGACCATGCAATTATGGGAAAAAATTTCCGTGTGCTTTAATTTGCCTTTCTGAATATCGATTTCAATTCCAATTCTAAGGTCAAATTTCCTAATTAATGCTATGGTATGTGATAAAATTGTTTCCACTTTTTATTACTTTCCACATATCTCAATGCCATGCACATGCAAATTCCATAAGCCAAATCTTGTTTTCCAATTGCATGTCTAACATTCATTATTTGAAGGAATTGACTTCCTCTTTTGGTCTTCTTAGCTTCCAATTAATTCTTGGCTTTTAATTAATTTCCCATTTAATCGCCATTGCTTCTTAAATTGCACTTCTTCATGCCCTTTTTAGCTATAATCTCCAATTAATTCCCTATCAAGAAAATAATTTAAAATAATTTAAAATAATTAAAAATAACAAATAAAAATAACTAACAATTATACAATAAAGGGTAAAATATATATATAGATTATGCTATCACTATTCACATTGTTGTGATTTTCCTTAAAAGTTTTAAGATTTTACATGTATGCAATAGCATGTTAACACAAAATTCATTTGAAAGGTTATCTTCATCAACTGTGTATTGTGCTTTTATATGGTTACTAGCGATTTTGTGTTAGGTCAATTTGTTTAGTCTTTAAAATTCACATAAATGCTTTATTTTGATTGCTTAGCAATTACAATTTTATCAATAGAAGGTGTCAGTAATGAAGGTGCATGACACGGCTTGATATTAGCATATATTTAAATGATAAAATAACAATTCCATAATGTTAAAATAAGAAAAAAAAAGGATAGAAATTTTATGATAGATCAACCAACTGCAATGACTTGGCCATTGGCAATAACTTATTATTTATGTTATAAACAAAATTTTAGATCCATTATACATAGTCTCTTTGCATAAAATTTCTACAAAATATTATTATATTTAGCGTAAATATAAGCTGCCACTATCGTTGAAATCATGTATATAATAGTATGTTTTGTAGCATGACAGTGTTTGATAATTAGAACCATGATTGTTTGAATCTACTTATGTTTGCGTTCACATTATCTTCATGACTTATAAATTCACTATAAGTTACATACTAATATGAAATTTTTATTAATAAATGGAAATTAACCCCGGCCTAAAGAGATAGTGGATAGTGAATCTTGCATTAGCAACTTTGGCAACAAGGGTGTTCATTAAGTAGTAGCACTAAAGTCCAAATTAATGTCATATGACATATTTTGAAGTGATAAGATGATATATCATTTTTCTTATGTAAGCCTTAAATTGTAGAGATGTTGTATCATCTTTTACTTGGTTGTATACATATGTTTGAGTCTTTTATATTATACTTAGAAACTCACTTCATTGGCAAGGCTAGTCTTACCTTTGTTAGTTTTTATCTTTAAAAATTGCTATTAGTTGCTCATATATAAATATGGATTAGTAATTAGATGACAACCATTGATGACTGACTACATTAATATCGATGTTGGAATTTGTTTATAAGTACCACACGGCTAAGCTATATTTCTACAATTAAATGCTTGTATTTGCCCATGTGAATTATATCGATGCAGAAATGCTTTTAAATACATCATGTGGTCGAGCCATGTTTATATACTTCAATAGTTGTATTTGTGTTTATCTCTATATTGATGATGAGATTCTTCTATATATATATCACATTGCAGGGATTAGGAAACTACTATTGATTGATTTATCTTATAATCACTACATTAATCTTCTTAACTATTTGTGTCTTGATTTTAACTTGCCAAAGTGATTTTGTTATTGAATATGGTATGTTAAAGAAAATCAATTTTAGGTTCACTCATTCTAGTGCCCTTTGCTTGCATTTGTATTAAATTGCAAGTTAAGTTGGATCATAGGTTTGTAAATTGTAGTTCAAAATTTTTTATTTACACTTAAATTTGCATATTACTTAGAAAACACTATTACATTTTTTATATATAAAACAATAGATTTAGGGACATATTATGTAACGGTCATTCAATGTATTTGATTAGTTTGATATGTTTAAACTTCAAGAATACATTGACATGCATAATTGCCCTACCTTTGAATAATGTTTGGAAAGTGGTGAGATTTCAATGATTTTTGAAGAGTTTGTAGATGCATGGTTGATATAGAGGTATGAGAGAATATCGGTAGTGATCTCTTGATAATGTTGAAGGAAAAAGAAAGCTTTAGTTATGAGAAGCAGAAGTTTTGTTGTTGTTGAGCTTGACAATGGTTAATTATAAAGCCAACCAACATAAATATTAGTAGCATAAGTTATATTTTGTAAATTTATTTTTAATTTTTTACCCTAATGCAACTAAGTTATGTTGGCCAAAGCAGATATAATGCTATTAACCAACGATGCAGTATTCTTAAGCCAAGAGTATTTTAGTCATTCTTGCAATCAATTAACAGTCTAAGGATGGAAATATGAACGCAAGGAGAGGTTTCTGAAAATATATGAATACATTTAATTAAAGTGAGAATATCCCAAACTTTAGGGAGGTTTCTAGAAATTATTTTCAATTATAAGATGTTGCAAATAGTGAAGTTAAAAGTTGCTTTGATGGTACTCTTCTGTTTTGTTTATTCCACGGGTTGTCTGTTTTTGGGCCTCCCCATGATTTTTGTTTTGTTCATTTTTTAAATATACTCTTCAGGAATGTTTAGGTTCACATGAACATGGTGTTATGTGTTATAGCCATCCATATAAATGCTTTAGTATTATTGTTGTTATTATATGATTTGCATAAAAAGTTAAAAACACATATATTAAAGAAATTATAAATTTTTAATTGAGAGTCAAATTATAATATTTGATCTATATCAATGTATGACAATATATTGATATCAAAGTAGAGTTAGGATTTATAATATTTGGATATGAATTTGAAAAAAATAATTATGCCTATTTTTTTTGTTACAAATTATATCATTTAAACATAAATTTTGAAGTCGGTCGAATGTGTATTTAAAATTAGTTGATGAAATTTATTTCATCAATTAATTTTAAATGGTACCATATACATGACATGGTTGGTAAGTGTTAATATAATACCCATATCTATGCATTTATTTTCGTTGAAGTAATATAGATAAATTTACTAAGAATAGTTGTCAGTTTTCACAGCCATCACATAAAGTCGCGGCACAATAAGCCATCTAGAACTTAATTATAATCAAGCATCATTTATTGACAGATAAATATAGAAATATAAAAAAATGCATCTTTAAATGGAAGACTTTTAATTTTTAATCACAAGATAATTAACACCCGTCACATAATTGACACATAAAAGAAATGTAAGCTTGAGACTTAAGAAAATAAAAATAAAAACAATTTAAAACGTAACACCCCGAAACCTTCAATTTTTTTATCTCAGGACGATTAATTCAATTGCGGAACAGTCAGTTACAATAAAGCGCATCATGGAATTCCAAACGTACTTTTCTTCATTTAAATTACAGGTAATTAAGAAATGAAATCACGATTACACAATCTAGTTTAGTTTACAAATTGAAATCTCGTATCAATTGGAACCACTGGATCAGTCTTCATTTCTTTTTAATTGCTGAGGCAAGGTATGTGTTTAATCATGGGCCAATATTCTCCTTTGTCCTTTCTGCTCATTTCTTCCATCAACGGGCAATCATGGATACGTAGACTGCAAAGGGATTGGGGAAGGCCTCGCTCTGAAAAGTATTTGAGCTTCGGACATTTATTGAGACCCAGAGTTTCCAATGAAGTGAGGTTTTCACCAACTGAAGATAGGCGCTCCAGATTTGGCAAACGTGAAATCCACAGTCGGGTTAGAGAGGCAGGAAACCGCGGAGATGACACCAGGTTTGGACATCCTCCGCTGATTTGTAATGTCTCGAGAGAGGTGAATCTGTCCAATCCCCACTCGAACAGTGGCTCTGATATCTTCAGATCTTGAACTCTAAGTGATTGGAGGTTGGTGGGAAAACCATCCTCTGGAAATGATACTAAGCTGGGACACCCTTTTATTTGTAAATGTAGAGGAGAGGTGAGATCGTGCATGTGGTTGGGTAAGGCCTTCAGATTCTTACAGTTTATGATCGTTAGCCCAGTCAGTTTCGTACAAGGCAATCCTCCTTCGGGAAATGACTCAAGATTTGGGCATGCGGATATCCAAATGCTTTGAAGATGTCGGAGATTATGCAAACCGTTGGGTAATGATTTTAGATTTTCCAACCGTGAAATAGTGATATGTTCAAGGGATGTGTTGTCCAACCTTTCTGCTAACGACTCCAGCTTTGAGCAGTTACTGACCCTGAGGTACTTAAGAGCCGGCGGTAGATTTTCATTCCGTGACAAGAAAGCAAGATTCGAGCAACAAGTGACCTGAAGGTCCTCCAGCGCGGCAGAAAAGGATGTGAGGGAGGTGCACCCCCTGCTGCTACTGCAGATGTCTTGTTCCCCTGTCAAAGTCCTTAAATTATCACATTGAGAAACAAACAACTGCTTCAAGGTCGGAGGTAGCTTGATTCTGGCAATATATGTCAAAGAATTACAGGCAACAACGGTCAGACTTTCAAGAGATGTACTGCTATTTTGCATCCATGCCCCAGGTAAGGATTTCAAAGCATTGCATTCTTCAACACTAACCGTTCTCAACTGGGAAGGCAGAGCAACCTCTGGAAATGAAACAAGTGAATTACAACCCCGAATGTCCAAACTCTCAAGAGATGAATTGGAGTTGTGCATCCATGCCTCAGGTAAGGATTCCAAAGCATTGCATTCTCGAATACTAACCGTTCTCAACTGGGAAGGCAGAGCAACCTCTGGAAATGAAACAAGTGAATTACAACCCCGAATCCCCAAACTCTCAAGAGATGAATTGGAGTTGTGCATCCATGCCTCAGGTAAGGATTCCAAAGCATTGCAATCTACAATTTCAACTTCTCTCAACTGGGAAGGCAGAGCAGCCTGAGGAAAGGAAACAATCGAAGTGCAGCCACATATTTGCAGCTCTGTAAGGGAACTAAGGGTGAGCAATGCTTGTGGTAGCTTTGTAAGGCCTTCACAATCTCTCAATTCCAAAAATTGAAGTCTGCACGGCAACTCTGGCTGTTGTTGGTCATGATCTTCCTCTGTGACCAAGGAAAGAAGTCGGGGACATCCTTCAATTTGCAGCCAATTAAGGGATCTAATGTCTTGCAACAACCGAGTTTCACTCTGCCATAAATATGTTTGCTCTCGAAGTTCAGCAATCCCTAAAATTTCCAATTCAGGTATCCCTTGTTCAAATAGACCTGCTAAAACCTCTACATTTGCCATATCCCTCAATTGCACTGATTTCAATGAACACAGGTCGATTGGGCTGCTGAACACCACTATTTGACATCCATGGATTAGGAATTCACTGAGAGCTGGAAGACATTGAATTGTCACTAGCAACTGGTCACAATGGTTGATGTTGAGCGTCTCCAATGACAGAAGACGATTGGGCAATGCTCCTTCAAGTTCAGGACAACAGCAAAGAGAAAGCTTTCGCAGCTTAGGAAACACTCCATCAACTTCTTGACCATCTCCGTAAGGAATCCACTCTTTCCATTCTTGCATATCCTCAAAATCAAGAGTCTCCAACGATGGAAAGGGCACTGAGCAACTGTTTCCATAAAACTCTGGACCCACGCTCTTTACCCTATCCATTCTACTTATCTCAAGGTGCTTTAGAAGTGGTAGTTGTCCAACTGATGGCAAAGATGTGCACATGCCGCAATCATATAACCTTAGATGCATCAATTTTGAGAATGAGGAATCTCCTAACCAAATTGGAAATTTTGTACCACCGTAGCTTCCGATGGTGAGCTCCTCCAGCTTTTGATGGGGTTTTAGCATGTCAAGCACACGTGTTTGATTTTCAGACTCCACCTTATCCGGAATACGGTTAGGCGTTCCGTCATCATTTAACACACGACCCCATTGCAGTGATAAAGCTTTAAGATTAACCTTGCTCTCTAATTGGGCCTCACTTGCGTCGCCAACATTCTCCAAGTTTGAAATCTCAAGTGTGCCTTGAAGATGTATCAAAGGCTTCAACTCTCGCAATCCAGAACCACTGTCTTTTCCCACAACAAAACTGCACAATGTCAAGAGAGAGGTTAATTTACTAATTCCCTTCGGCATTTCCTCTAGTGACTCAACCTTAGAATTTTTCAGATGATGCAACTTTGTCAGGTTTCCCATGTCCTTGCACAGCTTCTTAAGCCGACGACACTCTTCCAATAAAAGCGTGTGCAGGTTGTACAGTGTGTTAATTGACTCAGGCAAAATTTTAATATCAGTTCCAGATAAGTCAAGAAGCCGTAAATGCTTCAAATTTTCAATTGCATTCGGTAGTTCGAAGATATAATACCCACGCAAAGAAAGGACCCTTAGGCGTGGGAGATTCAACAGCCGCTGAAGAACACTCCAAGCCAAATAACTGGGCCCGTACGTTGATGAATTTATTGGTAAAAAGGTTCGCAATTGTTGCACGTCACAGATGGAGTCTAACCTGTTGTCGCCATCGTATTCTCCAAGAATGTATGAAAAATGACGGGGCGCTTTAGAAAACTTTCGTCGGTTTTCACCTTCTAAGGTATCCTCCATTCTCAAGCACCTCTCGCCTGCAGCCCACCGAGCAAGATCATTAATGAGGTCGTGCATCACAAATCGAGATCCGTCTTCGCTTGACTGCTGGAAGAAGGACCTCGAATGTAGCTCTCGCATGAACCTGCGACCCAAATCTTCCATTTTGCTTCCTCTGTTTTCTTGGTGCAAGAAACCCTGAGCCATCCACAATAAGATTATCTCCTCTTCTTGAAACTCATAATCTTTGGGAAATAATGAGCAGTATGCGAAGCACTGTTTCAATTGTGCAGGAAGAAAATGGTAGCTCACTCTTAGGGCTGGTATAATATCACATTTGTTATCTGCGAACTCCCATGCTTCAGTATTGAGCACCCGTTCCCACTCTCTAGGGTCATCTACGCCGAGTAAAAGACCGCCAAGGGTTTTTGCGGCCAACGGCAATCCTCCGCATTTCACGGCTATCTTCTCTCCGACTTCCTTCAACGACTGATGCATGTCGAAATCCCTAGCCTTCAGTGAGTGTTGAGCGAGCACACGCAAACAGTCGTCTTGTGATAACACTCCCAGCGCATATTCTCGAATACTTCCCACCTTTAATGCGACATCGCGATTGCGAGTGGTGGCAATGATCTTACTTCCTGGCGTGCCAGCATTAAAAGGCCGGCTCAGGAGCTCCCAATCACTGTAATTGTCGTTCCACATGTCATCCAAAACAAGCAAAAACTTCTTTTTGAGCAGTTCCTTCTCCAGCTTCTCTTGAAGTGAATTCAAATCATTGTCATTAACTGTCACGTTAGAAATGGACATGAGAATTGATTTTGTTACCCTGAAAACATCAAAATCCTCAGAGACACAAGTCCACGCTTTGATCTCAAAATGACGTCGCACTCGATCATCTTTATAGACAAGCTGAGCAAGGGTTGTCTTTCCAACGCCGCCCATACCAATTATAGAAATAGCAGAGAATCCATCATCAGCTGTTGAATCATCCCTCAACAACAAGTCAACAATCTCCTTCTTCTCCTTTTCCCTGCCATATACTTTGGCTTCGTCCACCACAGACGTTGAGGGTAATCTTTGCCTGACATTTCTAGACTTCCTATCTGAAATTACGTTTTTCAGCTTCAGCAGGCCTCTTTGCGATTCAATATCTTGCAACCGAGCAGTAACCTCCCCCATTTTCGACACCATCTTGGATTCGAACTGAATAGAGCGAGGGCTAAATTTGGTACAGCAAGTAGGAATGATCTTACGAATCTTACTCGTGCTAGTACTGGGTTGATAAGCAGCAGCTGGTTCTTGAAGCAGCAACTCCCTCCGCAGAGCTTCAGTTTCGAACTCATCCAACACGTCTTCAACATCATAAGCCAAGTTCTGAAGATCGTCGAGCCACTCCTTCGCCCTGTCCTTTGTCTGCCTATCCTCAGCATCAGCAAGCACTTCTTGAATCGTCTTCAACGTTTTCTTCCACTTGACGAAATCAGTCTTCAACTTCTTATGCCGTGTAAACATTCTATTTAAACTATTATTCTAAATATTCTATTTAAAATTTGTATTGTTTTTATTCATATAATTTATATAAGCTCTGCTAAAAGTAAAGAAAGATATCTTTTTTATTACTTTTCTAAGATTTTTTTAATAAATTATTCAGGACGTTCTTGATCATTACTGAACTTCAAGATATAATTAAATATGAATAAATTTTGATCTCTTTTCTATTTCATTTAAGTGTTAAAAGGTTTTGAAGATAAGGAGGTCTCTTCATTGCCTTAAAGCCCTGCAAACTCTAGCTAGAGCCAATCTTGATTTTATCATTAGGTAATAACGTATCTCAGAGGCACTATAATAATCTATAATTTAAATGATTTAAATTTGTTTATGGTAATTGTGAACGAACACCCAATAGTTAATTTATTATATATTTGATTTTTTTTATTAGCTGTCTTCTTTACAAGAAATCTCGTCATAATTTTTTAAGTTATTGATCAAAACAAAAAGTGCCATTTAACTATGTTGAACTATCAAAAGTCAGACTACATGGAATCATCCACAATTTGCTGGCATGAAATCAATGTCGCAATATATATGTAAAATATTTAAATTAAAATAATCCTTAATAAGGATTTATGCACTTGTACAGTTGATACAGAGTTTGAATTCCAAGTATATATATCATGAATCATTGCTTAGCATTTGTTAAATAATTGTCCATGGTTGCATGAGATGATTAAGCAATCCGTAAAGACGTTCTGCATTTTAAGCGATTACTAGACAGCAAAAACGATATTGAGTAAATGACTATTAATTAAATCGAATTATATATAATTTGATCTTAAAGCCCTGAGCCGGATAGGCAAACAGGATCAAGAATAATCTGATTCTCGCAAATAGAGTAAAAAGATACAATGTAACATCACTTTTTATTATTTGGATAATATTAAAAAATTAAACAAAAAAAAGAAAAGAAAAGAAAAGAAATTATGGTGAAAGTATGTTTCGTATCTATTGCCTATTGGCCCTTACACTTTTTGAAGAGAAGGAGAAAAGAAAACAAATAAATAAAAGAAATTTTCGTTTGTTTATTTATTTATTTGCTATACAAGTCTTGGGATCCTATGCATTCCATTATTGGTTTTGAAAGACATGTACAAGAGTGGATAAGAAGCCAGAAATATACACCAAAATATTTTCATCTCAAACTGTTTCCGCGTGGACCATTGCTTTGCTTTGTTACCACAATTTTTCCTAACCGACTTTGGACAAGAAGCTCAAATCTAGTACCCTTCAGTATATCATCAACGGCATATATTTAATCAGCTGATTAAAATTTGATATAAATTTTTGACTAAATTTTATCTCAATTAAAATATTGGGAGTGATTGGGACTCTCGCATTGGAGTCGGGATCCCAACTGTAACGAATTTCTTTCTTTCTTTTTTTTTTTTAATTTTCATGTTTAATTAAAATGTAAAAAAAAAAAAAGGATTCATTCAAATGGCGGCAAAAACCCAACCCCGATGCTTTCTTTTATACTACTACAGCCCAGTCCTTTTAACCTATTAATGTGTTTTAATTCAAATAATAAAGCAAAAAATAATTGATATTCTAAAAAATTGAGACATTACTTTTACTCTCATCGGTAGAGACTCATACCGATAACACATAATTTGTTATGATTTTTTTATTCTAATCAACCACAAGTTCATTTCATCTTATCAAAATATCTAATGGTTATGCATAATTCAATCTAATGCACACGATTCATTGACGTTTAAGAAGGTCAATTTACACTTATTTTATGCTGAATCATCCTTATTATGAGTCATGGGATTCTACAGTGTCGGTTGTCACGTCCAGACTTAACGCTTAGGGTGAAACATTTCGTTGAATATTTAATTTATTCCGTTCAATCACCTGTCATGTTCTAACATCAATGAACTGTTATTTGTATTAATTTGAAATTCATAATTAATCCAGTGGCTACTTAAAAGAGAATTTTTAAAATAGTAAATATTTCAATTGTCTACCATTGGATATAATTAATGATACTCAGTACTCATATTAAAAAATATAATAATTAAAAGATAATTGTAACAGGTCTGTTAAAGATTTAAGGAAGTAGAGATTTTTTTTAATCAAAAATAAATGTGATCACCTTTGTAATTTGAAACAATTTCACTTAAATATTATGTTTCATTTAAAAATCACTTTTCAACCCTCCTTGAAATTTGTAATTTGATAAAATATTATTTAACATAAATGTTTCAAAATCTATTACTATTATTAAGTATATGATATAATATTTAATAAATTATCTAACACAAATCAAATAAGCAAGTTCCAATTATAAAATTTATAATTGGTGTAACAAATAAATGATAAAACTAAGTACATGCATTTAAACAAATATCATAAATTGAATCAATAAACTCATGGGCGAAATTGCTTATGACCTAAAAAAATAGTTGACGATTCATGTTTTAATTAAATTTAATACAACGTATTAAAATAACTATTATTTAAATATAATTAAGAACATTATATAATTGATCGTAAAGTATATATTTTTTTAACACCGATTTAACATACTTATTCCATGAAATTATGGTTTATATTACAATTAATATTCTTACATGGTAGAAAATTATCCAAAATAAAATCTAAGTTTCACAAGCCTATATATTTTCATTTTATTTTCAAATTTTTCTTTGTTAATTTCATTAAAGTTAAATCTTAAACAAGTTCCTAATTACCTTTAGTTTATGAATTGTAAAAGATTATTTTATTTATAGTCCTTTGATTGTAATATGAAATTTTATGTTATTGAGAATCATTACTCTTATTATATAGTTAATGGTAACAATACATAAAAGTAGTAACTCCAATAATATATATTTACATATGAAAGAATGAGAAAAAATTCTTTATATAATTTTATATTTTCATTATAAAAATCTAGTTTATGATATTTTAACTTAAAATTTTGATATAAGGTTTGAGCTATTAATCCCTCACAATCTAACGGTTGATATTAAAAGTCAAAGCAACATTTTTGAATGTTATATTATCCCCTTGAATTGCGTGAAATTAATAATTTACATTTTGTGCTAAAAATTTAAATTAAGATAACCTAACTCTAAAAGTATATATCTTAACTCTAGAGGTACATATCCAAGCTATCATGTAGTTTATATACACATATATTTTTCAATTATAGTTATTGAATAGAATATTTCTCATTTGTTGTGACTCATATGGTATCATTAATGAAACATAGATCAAATAATTTATGACAATACCTTCTATGATCATTGTTGTTTAATATTAATGGTTTTATAATTAAATTAATACAATATATTATTATTAAGACCTTATGAAATATCTTCATATAAAGTATTATTAAAATAACATTACTTGTAAAATTGTAAAGTTATAGATAGTAGAAAATAATTTTAATTTCTAAATTATCTATATTTTTATTTTTTTAGTGATTTAAAAATATTTATGAATTGATTAGATTAAAAATAATTCATAGTCTGAAGAAATACTACAACTTGTAAATCACTAGTTACATAATTACTTATCCATCAAAGTTAAAATAAGGGTGAAGATTCTAGTATTTAAATCCAATGATCTCATTTTTTATTGTGGGATTTTTATTCTAACATAATAGAATTTTTCAGTTGTTATTAAATAAAAATAAAAAATTACATTTACTTGCAACCTAAAATTTACCATTATTCTTCAATTAATTAATTTTTATCTACTATATTAAATGAATAGTAGAGATTAAAGCACTTATGTCTAAGAGTCCATAAAAATCTCATTATTAAAGTTGTAGAAACTCATACAACATTATAAAAAAATCCATATTTTTATCATAATTTGTCTATTTTTATTTTACTTCTAATGGTTTTAAACTCCAAAAATAAATAATTTGAAGTTTAATTAGTTGAATGGAGCTAACTCTATAGGTCGAATTGTGAGTGTTAAAAGATTAAAACGAGCCATACGACATTTTTTTTTTCATCTTTAAAGTTATTTCTATCCAAGAAACCATTTTTCAAATGTTTGCGTCATGTCATGGGCCGCGTGTTTGTCCTCGAACCATGGCCTAACTCCACACGCACGGGTGCATTTAGCAAAAGTCCGCCTTTTATGGTGGATGCATTTAGAAGACTGATGCGCTTAGTAATGGAGGCGGGTGCGCTTAGTAATGGATGCACTTAGCGCTCAAGGCGGGATGCACTTAACAATGGGTGCGCTTAGAAACGGACCGCCTAGCAAAGTGGACAGCCGTGGTGCGCTTAGCACTCTCCAAGCCCAACCCGCAATCTAGAACTTTCTCTAATTGAATTTGGGCTAGAAAATTCTAGCACCTTGCATATTCATCCATGTGATAATTGTGTAAGTGGCATGGGTGGTTCTAGACTTATCCATATAAGTCTATAAATACCTCATCACCCTTGCCAAAAATTCCAGCACACACACACCATTTTCCAGTCTATACAACACACTCACAAGCTCACAAAAAGTCTTGTAAATTAGCTCTCTTGTAATCTATTCTCTAGGTGTGCAATATAAGTTGTCTTTGGCCATTATTGCTCTATCTTCTCTTGCATTTCCAACCAGCTTCCTAGCTTGATTAAGCTTGAGAAGTGGGTTAGGTTTACTTAACGACTTGAGTGCTAGAAATAGGGTTAGTTGTGCAAAAATTCTCACCCCGTGATAGACAGCTCCACTGGCAGTCTTCCTTTGCGTTGCGTTAGGATGTGGGTGAAGAGGGGAAATGTAAACAAGATTAAGCGGGGTTTAAATAGTGATATGGGCGGTGCTAATAGCAATAGCTTAATTGTTGGATCTTGAGCCCACATTCTCTAACCTACGTCAACCTACGTCCAAGTCCAACCATTAGCAGGGTCAAAGAGCAAATGGGCATATACTGTCACCGAATTTTTCCTTTTGAATTTTTTTTTTTGTGTTTTTGCATAAGCATTATCAGTATTACTACTCCAGCTTGAGTCAATTTATCTTTTAATTTATTTATGCGAGAATGTCTAACATGGACTGAGTGATTTTCAAACAGTTATTTAACTTATTACCCAAATCTGAATTTTTGGAGAAATAGAAGTTTGGATACCACCTCTTAACAGTTAATGAATATTAAAAAGGATAAAACAGTTTAAACCAACTAATTTTTTCTTTAAATTCTCTTTTTAATTAAGTCTTTTATTCAAAAATTATTTAATTAATCTTTCTTTTTTTTTTCTCTTCTCAATTTCACAAATTCTCATCAATTTATTTAGATGTTTTCTTTTAGTTGCAATAATCAATATCACTAAGAGAAACTAAACAACCATTTAAAAATAAATATCAATAAATTTTTATCAGCCTTGGAAGTTACTAAATATCAACAAATTAATTTTTTTCTAAATACAAAAGCTAATGAATATCAAGAAAAATATTCTTATATATAAAAAATAAAACATAGAGATCATGATATACTAAGACGGGTCAAAAAAATGAATTCAAGAGAGAATAAATTGAAGTGTTTACTTTATAAAATGTAAAAGTAGAGAGAGAATATGCAATTGTTAGGTTAAGAGAGAAAGTGATACTGAAGGGTAATTTTGAAATTTAAAATTTTAATAATGAATTTTATTTTAAAATGGATTTAGAAAAAAATTTAGTGGTCCAAATTGCCTCACTTTATAAAAAAAAATACATGTGGCACGCTAATATTTATCTCCTCATTTTTTCTAGTTCAATTAATTACACTGAAACCCTTGTTGTTTTCTATAAAATAAAAAAATGAAACGTATCACAATTTTTACACGTAAATCCTTCTTTATGTCAATTTACTTTCTATGTCAACAGATAAATATCTTCAATGCAAACCAATAAGACTATGTTCAGATGTCGGATAAAAGATGGGATTCAACTATTTTGAAAGATAAAAAATTAGTCCAAACCAAAATCATGTTATGTTGTTAGGACTAATAAATTAGATAAAATTTTAGTCCAACATTCATAGAATTATTAATCTCCATTCACATGGATTTAGATTAGTTTAGATATCTTATAATTTAAATTTTTTCCTAATATTAAAATCTTATTCAATAATTTATTTTAAACTTTTTAAATTTAAGATTAGATAAAAAAGTTAGTTCGACTAGGTTCCCTAAATTTTCAACCTATCTTAACTAGGTAGCAATATATTACAGATAAAAAAGTTATTCAATTACTCAAATATGATAATATTAAAAAATTTAAATATTAAATTCAATAAATAGTAATATTATTTAAATAATTAATATTATTTATAAATAATAAATTCTTTAAATAATTATTTTAACTTCACTAAATTAAATTTGACATAATCTTATTTGAAACTATATTAAAGTTTTAAAAGTGTGAATTATTATTGATAAAATGTCACATCAAATATCTTTTTAATTGACAATAAAAAAAATAAAAGTTCGTAGTTTCAATCTCAATTCTCAACCATCCCAATTGGAATCCAAAATGCCCAATCCTTCAAGAAATAAATAACAACGAATTTAAAACTTTTTTGCAATGGAGGCTATCATTTTCATTAAACAAAACAAAGACCGAAAAGAAAATTAAAAATTAACAAAAGTAGACTTGGGGGCCCAAAATGATTCTAACGAATGTATAAAGCACGAAGCATGGCGTCAACATGTTTGGAGTAAAGCATTGCGTTATGGGCGTGATGCAAACAATTATTCTTGGTCGCTTGACCTAACTGCTTCTATCCTTTTATTTTTTTAATAAGTACTTGGCCTTCTTTTTAATTACCATTTAATCCTTCTCTCTCTTTTATTTTTATTTTTACCTTTATTTTTTCAATCTCTTAATATTATCCTATTGATGAATGGAAAGATCAAGACTTTCTTAATACTTGATGTTTTATTCGTTAAGTAGGAGGTAATTTATTTTGATATAAGAGAAAATATAAAACATTTAATCTTAATCAAATATCTTTGTTAATTCATACCAAAAATAAAATAATTTAAAAAAGTGTGATTTTCTAGAAACTTCCACCAAAGTTTGGGTTACCTACCCACATGTTATTTTATTTTGTATAAATTAAGCTTATAAGGGTAAAATTATAATTTATTAAATTAATAATAAAAAAGTTCAAACAAATTTGATATTTTCACCTTGGGCTTTGAAATTGGTCTGAACTTTGTTAATATCCATAGGGTAACAAGCTGAAACATGCTTTTACATGAAGCACACTTAAACATATTTTTACTCGACAGATATTAATACAAAAGTATTGATATTAATCTCAAGTCAAATTCTAAATAAAAATAAAATAATACTATTTCTTTTACTATTATTATTATTTCTCATAAAACGTCGTCATTTTAGAGCTATAGAATATGCCAAATATTCAAAATCACTTTCCTTTTTCTTCGTTGCCACTGCTTCCTTTGTAAATTTCAACACCCAAGCTACAAAATCCAAATGCACACTACTTAAGCTATTATCTTCCTCCAAGGCAAAAGCAAAAGTTTGAATAAGTACTATCTTCTTAAGCTATTATTTGCCACATTTTTGTTCTCATGTTGTATGAAATTTTTTTGGTTTATATAATAGTCATTATGAGATCTTTTAGATGAAAGTAATTAAATTTCGTAAATAACCAAGGCAAATTCATAATTTCAGTGACTGCATGCGCATAAAATTATTTTTACTCTTTAAAAAGCTCTTGTAAAATATGAATTAATATGGGCTATACTTACCGACTAAGGCCTACATAAAAAAATTATTAACTTGGTTTCATTGACACGATTATTTGTTTAATCAGAATAAAGGTCAATGTCAGCATACAATATTTTTCAATTGTTATAAGTAAAAGTAAGTAAATTATAATTTATAAAGGAACAAAAGGGATTTTTTTTCACTGGTCCATTTCGTAATCGAGGGACTTTCTTTAGATAAAAGCGAGGGACAAAATCATTTTGATTATTGTATTTTAAGGTGAAATTTTGTTTTGAATGCTGAGTATTTGCCTGTATTTTATTTTAAATGTCGGTTGATAAGTTGAGCATTTATTTGTATATCCCAACTTACGTTGTGATGCTTTTACAACAAACTTGAGTTGTTTCATTTTGTTTTTAATTATTGTTGCTAAATTTAATGAAATTGTGATAGTTAATTAATAATATATTGAATTATTTTAATTTTTTGCATTTAATGGATAATTTGGAACAAGTGAGGGAGTGATGAAGTTGAGGAATTAGATTTACAAGGGCTGATTTGAAAGAAAATATTTAGCATAAAGGGCTACACATAATCTAATTTTGATGATAATAAATACGTGTCTTAATTGATTTTATGAATATTGTATTTTACATTTGCACTAATTCTTGACGGATAGCATTTATATAAGAGAATCAAGTAAAATCATATTTAAGACACTCAACGGATAACAACTCGATCAAGAATAAAGTTTAGAGATAATGAATTCATTATTGTGATAAATTCTTATAAAGCTAGTATGATTTAATATATACATGATTTAGTATTTGTGAAGGTCAAGATGATTTTAATTAATTATAACTTTTTATCAATCTAAGATTTATAAAATTATAAAGTATTTTATACAAATTAATTGTTTTTCAAAGTGCGGACTAAAATGAAAAAGTTTTATAAATTTTTTATTTTAATAAGTATTTTTTCAATTATGGATTTAGACTTATTTGCAAAACTAAAAATATTTTTTGCCATATCATAATTTTAAAAAGTGTGAAATAACAAGTATTATTTATAAATTCTAAAATTAAACTTGTTTGTGAAATTTTATGAGCTATAGTATAATTATAAAAGATTTTGGATAAAATTATACATTTGTGTGAACAATGATACAGTAGCAATTTCAAATTTCTGAAATTGGACCTATTTGCAAATGTTTATGACTTTTTGAGTTATAGTATAATTATAAAAAGTTTTGGTTTGCTTGGAGATATAGACGTATGTAGGGATTATTGAATCACGTAAAAATATTCATGTTTGATTTCTTTTTCCTACTCTTTTACTTTTGAGCGCTATTAAATTTATTATTATTTTTACTTCATTAAGGCATTAGATTGATGTTGAGTGTTAGAAAGTGTATATTTATAAAGGAAAAAATCGTCATTTTACACTTTAAATCTCACTAACTTTGCTACTTTTATTTATTTAAGTATTTTGTTATTTAATTATATGTATTTTATTATAATTATGTATTTTATGTATTTTAGGGACATTACAATCGTTTCACAATAAACGAGTGATCGGACAGCAAAACGGACGTCATATTTGGACTCAGGACGGTCGAAAACCTTAAGAAGAGTATTAAAGGAAAAAATTCACTGTTCACATATACGGTATTATTCATACTTACAGCACTGTTCACGACACTGTTTATGTATACGGACCGATGATGTGGCAACTACCTATAACGTGGCAGTATCTGATTGGACGAATTATGTGGTATTGACTGTTTATGTGGCGTTGACCGATGACGTGGCATCGACCGATGATGTGTCACGATCTTATTGGACTAAATTTCTTACGTACTGTAGATTGATGACGTGGCAGCATCTCAGTGGAGCAAAAATAATGTGTACAGTACATGCGCGTACAGGGGATTATTTACTATTCAGGCAGCGTTACTGTACAAATGTTGACTGTTAACTTTAATTATTGACTGATGACGTGGCGCAATCCTGACATCCGAATTGTTTTTAATCCGATGGTCACGATTCACTCAATGTATCTATAAAAAGGGTGCTCTCCCCCCTTAATTTGATATCCCTGAATTCATTTCTAAGCTTAGATTTCTGAAATTCCTTCTCCTTTTTATAGTTTCTTTGTATTTTAATAAAATTTCCTTTTTTATCTTTAGTTAAAATATGAGTAGCTAATTTCTTTTTGAGCTTGGGTTGAAGGTGAAGTCTCAACATGTCCCATGGGCTTAATTTGGTAAATTTACTTTCTCTTCCCCTCTAATATTTGTGGTTGTTTTGACTTTTCGTCGACAAATAATGATAGTATTGTCTAGATACAGCCCTGGTTAAACCGACACCCTAGTACAAGGTTATTATTATTTGGCACGATAAGCTCTTGGCATCATATTTATTGGAGAGTGGTTCATGAGGTGTGGAATCCCCCCTTATGATTTAATTGGTATTAATATGGAATATTTAGCCCATGGAGAATGTTAATGCAGATCCAGATACCCAAGTACTTTATTATAACAGTTTCATTTTTAATTATTTCCGCCATTTTAATTCACAATTTAGGATAAAGTTATCATAATTTAATTGTTCTCATTAAAAGAAAATTAATTCAGCACATAATTAAAATCAACCTCCTCGTGGGATCGACACTCGTCACCATTAATCTATTCTACAATAGATTTGTGCGCTTGCGAGTTCAATAAAATTTGCACAACAATTGAATTATTGAAAAATGATACTTGCCCCAACTTAAGCCCCGAATGAAATCCTGAAACAAAATGCATTGTTTAACTAATCCAAAAACGCACCGTTTGGCGTCAAATTCCTTTTCCCTTTCACAGGCACCAACAAATAGTCAAATTCCTACTATTTGATGTGCCTAGCTGTACCTATTAGAAGTTCAACAAATTTGTGGAAAGAAATGGCAAATAAGGAGTTAATTTCTTCTTCTATCTATTAGACTATTATAAACATGAGTAAGGTGAATATATATATATATATATATATATATATATATATATATTCTATTTTCTCTATGAATTTAGCAAGAATTTTTGCTTTTCTACTTTTCTTATGTTTGATTTGGGCAAAATCCTAACTCACAACCTGAGGTAATATATGGTTGTTGCTTTTCTTCTGTTTTACGAAGAGTAAAATATGGTTGTTGATTTTCTTGTTGTTGGTTGTTGATTTTCTTGTTATTGGTTTCTGATTTTCTTCTTGTTAGTTTGTCCAGGGCTCATTCTCCTCTTCTCGATTGTCCGATTGGGGTAAAACCCTAATCTACAGCCTGAGGTAATGTTCCATTATAACAAATTAATTTTGAGTAAATGAATAGTTTAACAAGGTTTAATTCAAAATCAGCTTTCCTAGGTGTACAATTTCTGTTGGTTATTGTTTCTGTGTTTATAATTTCTGTTGGTTATTGTTTCGGGGTGTATAATTTCTGTTGCTTATTGTTTTTTTTTTTTGGTGTAATACTCTTTTTGTTGTTTAAAGTTTCATGCTGAAGTTGGTTATTTATTGCTGGGTTATAGATTGTAGGGTTCTTTAAGCACTAAAATATTACATATTTCTATTGAAGTTTATCAGAACTCTTCATGTTACTATGTGCATTTAGCTGAGATCATATTATGAAATTATAAGCTTGGCTCTACTTTTACTGCACTAGCAATCTTTTAGTTAGATTCTGTGTTAACTTCATAGAACATTGGTGATGTGTTGCTATTGTTAGTTACCTTTGTATTTGTTATTGAGTATACACCAAGTCTTCATATGAAAAAAAATGTGTTGAGTTATTTTCATTGTTTTTACTAATTGGAAAAATTGATATAAAAGTAAAATTTCTTACTTTTTCATTTATATGAAAAATCTATTGATTTTGTCGTACTGACATCCTGAAAAAGTTATAAAACACAGAGAATAGATGTGTACATACTGAATTATGAGTGACAATTCTGATCACATGATTATAACAACAACTTCTAAATGTAATTACCTCTTGTAATTTTATTGGATTGGAATTGGTCTAGAATATGTGCTGAATTGTTTGCATTCAAAATTGTTGCATTGTCTGCATTAAGTGCATTTACAATTGCTCTGCATTTTATATAGCTAATTTTTTTTTCAATTTTTAGGCAGTTTCTTTCCAACATTGTATTAATCATAAAATGTCATCCAACACAAGTGAGAATCAGAGCTCATTGCATCCAATGTGTAATGGATGTGGTGATCAAATGGAGTTGTTAACGTCACGTACGACAAAGAATCCGAATCGTAAATTCTGGACTCGTAGAGATGTAAGAACTTTCAATAGGTAGAAGATTGTAGACCCAACGAAGAGAAAATAAACTTGTTAGTTGAGGAAGTTAGGAAGTTGGTTTTAGAGATTGAGTGCTTGTCTGTTAAATTTCAATTATTGCATAAAGAACTTGAGCATATGCAAGAATGTGAAGTTCAGAGGCGATTGTTGGATGATGAAATTCAAAGTAGACAAGCACCGTGATGTGATTTTATTAAAATACTCATGATTTTTGTATTTTGCTTTTTATCCAAATATTATTTTTAAGTTGTCTCAATTTGTACCATGTAACTCGAAAAGACTTCTAAACATATGTAACTCAGTTAGAAATTAATATATCTTACTTGAAAGAGGAAAAGGCTTATGAACTCTAAAAATTACATATTTTTTTATATTATTACTTAAATCTTAGAAGCATTTATATTCATAACTATAAGACCTTAGTTTTTAAAAATAATAAATTACACATACATCAAATTACATCATCCTCACAATAATACATAAAAAGAAAAGCTAATTTCGATGAACTTAGTTTCCGAAACACATACACCAAATTACATTATCCATCCTGACAAGAAACATAAGCTAATTTCAATAAACTTAGATCATGATCTTGGTTCATTAGTTGAAAACTCCCCTTGATTGACGTCTTCGAAATTTTGTTGTGATAATTGTTGCAAGTTTATCTGATGCACTCCCTCATAATTTACCTGAGACTGATAGTAAGGGGAGAAAAATGCATGCTGTGGGGGTGCTTGCTGGAGGGGTGTTAACTGTTGTAGAAACAAAAAATAATAATAATTAAATACAAATTATCAAACATATGACTATGAATGGAATGGAAAAACAACACACGAACAAAAAAATATTATCGTTGCTATATTACTTTCTTTTGGAATTGAAGTGGCCATCTGAAAAGATAAATCATGCATCTCCAAGCCCTACAAAAGCAATCAAACACATTTAAAGTATATATTAAATAAATTTAATACTTTTTAAAAAAAGCAATTTAAATTACTTTTATAGTTGTGCTTACCGAAACATTCGTCGATTTCTGTTTTAGCTTATTAAATTGCTTTTGTTTTCTTTGAGAAGGTGGATGAGTTACCACGGGATCTTGTATGTTCTCAGCATAACTTCCTGATCCACAATCAATAGTTGTATCATGCTTGTGACATCCAACATTTAGAGATACATCCTTCATTACTTTCTCGATCCAGCCCATTATATTTTTATGACTTTCTTAAGTTTTTGAAGCTATCTCAGCAACATCATAAAAAGCAATGCACTCCTCTTTATATCGCTGATGTTCAATGCTTGAACTCCTGGCATCATAATTGACTTTGATTTTACTATAGAATCTCCACACATCTTTCTTTTATCTTCGTATGATATACTTTTCAGGAAGCAATTGTATACGGTTACATGACAACACTGCGGTGGCATGTCTACAAAGAATTCCCCTATATTCAAACATTAAACACACACAACGAATTTCACCCTCATCTTTTTCATAAATGACTTTAAAAGTCTTTTCTCGACTAGTTTCATTATTTTCAATAACTTCATATTCTAATCCCCCACAATTAAAAACCTTACAATATATCTTATTCAGTAGCTCCTGTTGAAATTTTTAAAACTTCAAAATAGTGTACACTTCTTCAATTTGTTTCTCCATTGCAACACTGGTACGATATGGCATCCGTTGGCTAAAACACCAAGCATGTGCTTGCCATTCTTTCTCAATTTTACTTTCCATTGCTTTCTCATATTTCTCTACAAATTGCTTCAAAGTTATTTTTGAGTTAACATACCCATCAAAGAAAGTATTCATACTCTCACCACACTGAGTGGTTGACATTTCAGCCTAAAAAGTTATCTTCACAAAACATGGAACCCAACGATTTCTTTCCTTAAATAAACTATTTAACCACTGATTATGACAAGATTATATTTATCTAACATTTTATGCCAAGCTTCCTCAAATTCAATAGGGGTATGTGAATCATAAATAACAGAAAGTAAAGAAACTTTAATGGCATGATATTCTGCATACCTTTCCAACTTCTCAGGCACTTTCTTTAATATATGCCACAAACACCATCGATGCCTAGTATTTGGAAAAACAATCTCAATTGTATTTTTCATCGCTTTGTCTTGGTCTGTAATGATTCCAAGGGGAGGAGAGCTACATATACAAGATAGCCATGTGTTAAATAACCAAATAAATGACTCTGTATCCTCGTGCAAAATTAACCCACATCCTAACAAAATTGATTGACTATGATGATTTACTCCCACAAAAGGAGCAAATGGCATGTCATACTTATTTGTAAGGTATGTAATGTCAAAATCTTTATAAGTTGCCCTGCTCCGTGGATCTGCCCAAAATACTTTTTTTAACTTACCCTCATCATCCAAGTCAACACTAAAGAAAAACCCATCATTTTCTATTTGTATTTTTTAAAAATATCTTTGAATTGCAACAACATCCCCTTCTCTAAGCCTTAATCGCCTCACTTTATCAATATGATTTCAGCATCTCTTTCTAAGAATGAGACATTTTCATAGCCACCAGTCTCGACAACAATTGACTTAAAACTTTGAGCCATTTTAGTTCTAGCTTCTTCATTTATTTTCAATATATTATTAATTTATTTGCACAATTTCATTAAATTTAAAAACAATAATTAAAAACAAAATGAAGTTGATTTACGAAATATCACAATGAAGTTATTAACTTAGTTTTATTGAAATTGTTATTGACAAGATTATTCATTTAATCATAATAAAGATCAATATCAACATACATTATTTTGCAATTGGGATATTTAGCATGCAATATTCTGTTGCATTAAGAAAATTTTCTACAGAAAATTTTTACAATCACTAAAATAAAATTCATAAGGAAAATTATTATCCATTAACTACAACAAATGAAAATAATTCAATATATTATTGATTATTTGCATAATTTCATTAAATTTATAAACAATAATTAAAAATAATATAAAGTTAATTTACAAAATTTGTGACTTGGTTTTATTGACAAGGTTGTTCATTTAATCATAATAAAATCAATTTCATCATACAATGATTTGGATTATAGCAGAAATGCAGAAAAATGAAAGAATTCAATTGAATAAAGTAGACCATAACTGAACAAGGAAGACAGAAGAAAAATGCAACAATTCAATTGAATAAAATAATAGTGATTATCACTGACCAAAAGCAAACATTCTTGCAGATGCATGCCACTCTGCAGTGAAATGATTCTTGATTATATAAACTTAGAGCCATCTTCTATGGGTTTAAGAATATTAAACATACAATGCTCATAAAAATTTCTCCGCAATCCTGTCAAGCCTCATTTTCCCCTCTAGGCATCGTACAAACATTCAATGTCTAAAAGATCCCCCAACAACAATGCTTCATAAAAGTTTCCAACTAGGTAAAACTCAGAATATATTCCAAGTTGTGAATATAGAAAGAGCTTAATGTAAGCGAAATTTTACCAGGTGGGGCATATGCAAATGGTTAAAATTACAGGAAGTTTAATTATATATATAAAAGGTATACCCTACATTATCATGATGGTAAACTATAATTTAGCATTAATACGCTTAATGTCAACATCTTCATTTACTTAAATGAAGCTTATAGAGGAAAAAATTTGAAGATAATCCTTTTATCATACCATTCACCATAAAATTTGGCAGTTTAAGAGGCCAAAATCGTAGTACCATAGTTTAAGAAAATTGTGTTTACGTTTTGAAGTAAATTTTGAAATATAGCAGCAACACAGTGACGCAGTATAAATTTTCAAATATGGCAGCAAAAATAACGACCAGCAACCTAGCAAAAATAACCCACAGTAACGTAGCAACGATATTTTGAAATGCAGCAGCAACACAACAACGCAACAAAAATAACCCACATCAATGCAGTAATGATGATGAGATCTTGAGATAAAATAGCAACAACGCAGTAACGATGACGAGCAAGAGATTTTAAAACAGAGCAGTAATAACGCAGCAACAAAATAGAGCAGCAGCAGCAACCTAGCAACGATGAAAAAAGTTTTATGTTACAAATCTTCAGTTTAAAATGTCATTATTTTAATTCAAAATAAAAAAATCAAACGACATTGTTTTAAAAGTATTTAGGGTTTGACTTGGGGTTTGACCCGGGGTAAGTATTAGTGCTCTTGAATTATTACGTGGTTTGTTTTGATTAAATTTTTAAAAATTCAATTTACCTTCTTTCTTATTGAGCTTGAGGTTAAGATGTGTTATAATAGTCTGAATGAAATATTTGAATATTACAAAGCCTATGGCCTACAAAAAGGATTTCCAGTGATTCAATGATCTTGTAAAAAAGGAGATGATGGAAGTTTGAGATATATGACATTTACTCGTGGGTAATGACAAGTCAAAAGCCAAATTTACTTATGTCTTGCTACTTCAACCAAACCAAAAAATTGGATGCAATACCAAAATTGAAGGATGTTTAGATTGTATTAATGAAAAATGGGTGATTAGAAATTTGATTTTTGAACACAATCATGTTGTGAGTCCAACCAAGAGTAGGTATTACTAATGCAATCATACCATTAGTCATTTTGTTAAAAAACAACTTAAAATAGATGAAGAAGCTAGAATTAAAATGACTCAAAGTTTTAAGTTAATTTTTGTTGAGGTTGGTGGCTATGAAAATGTCTCATTCTTAGAAAGAGTTGCTAGAAATCATATTAACAAAGTGCGGTGATTTAGGCTTGGAAAAAAGGATGTTGTTGCAATTTAGAGATATTTTAAGAAAATGTAAACAAAAAATGATGGATTTTTCTTTAGTCTTGACCTGAATGATGAGGGTCGGTTAAAAAATATATTTTGGGTAGATCTAAGGAGTAGGACTACCTATAAAAATTTAGGAGATGTTGTTACATTTGGCACTACATACCTTACAAATAAGTATGACATATCATTTGCTCCTTTTATGGGAATAAATCATCATTGTCAATCAATTTTGTTATGATGTAGGTGAATTTTTGTACAAGGACACAGAGACATTTATGTGATTATTTGACAGATAGCTATCCTGTATGTCTAACTCTTCTCTCCTTGGAATCATTACAGAGCAAGATAGAGCGATAAAAAACGCAATTGAGATTGTTTTTCCAAACATTATGCATCAATAGTATTTGTGGTATATACTAAAGAAAGTGCCTGAAAAATTAGGAAGGTATATAGAATATCATGCCATTAGACTTTTCTTGCATTCTATTGTTTATGATTCACATACTCCTGTTGAATTTGAGAAAGTTTGACATGACAGGTTAGATAGATATGATCTTGGTCATAATCAATGGTTAAATAATTTATATAAAGAAAGAAATCATTAAGTTTTATGTTTTGTTAAGATAACTTTTTACGCTGGAATGTTAATCACTCAGCATAGTGAGAGTATAAATGCTTTCTTTGATAGGTATGTTAACTTAAAAATAACTTTGAAGTAATTTATGAAGAAATATGAGAAAGCAATAGAAAGAAAAATTGAGAAAGAATGGCAAGCAAATGTTAGGTGTTTTAGCCAACAGATGCCATGTTATACTAGTTTTGAAATAGAGAAACAAATTAAAGAAGTGTACACTATTTTTAAGTTTCAAGAATTTCAATTGAAGCTAATGAATAAGATATATTGTGAGGTTTTTAGTTGTGAGGGATCAGAATATGAACTTATTGAAAATGATAAAACTAGCCTAGAAAAGACTTTTAAAGTTATTTTTAAAAAAAGATGAGGATGAAATTCATTGTGTGTGTTCAATGTTTGAATATAAGGGAATTCTTTTTGGACACGCCATTGCAATGTTGTCATGTAACTGTATACAATCGCTTTTTGAAAATTTTATCATACGAAGATGGAGGAAAGATGTGCGGAGATACTATAGTAAAATCAAAGTTAGTTATGAAGCGAAGAGTTCGAGCATTTTACATTAGTGATATAAAAAGGAGTGCATTGCTTTTTATAATGTCGGAAATAACTTCAAAAAATTAAGAAAGCCATAAAAGTATAATGGGTTGGATCAAGAAAGTAATGAAGGATGTATCTCTAAATATTGGATGTGACAATCATGATACAACTGTTGATGGTGACTAAGGAAGTTGTATTGAGATCATACAGGATCCAGTGATAACTCATTGTAAAGGTCGTTCGCCTTGTCAAACAAAGCAAAAGCAATTTAGGAGACTAAAACAGAAGTCGATCAATGTTTCGATAAGCACAACTATAAAGGTAATTATATTACATCAAAGCAATTTAAATTACTTTAATACATTCATTTTAATTTAATTTAATATATACTTTAAATGTGTGTTGATTGCTTTTATAGGACTTGGAGATACATGATTTATCTTTTTAGGTGGCTATTTCAATCCCAACACAAGAAAATAATATAGCCATGGTAATATATATATATTTTTCATTTGTTGTATTTCCGTTCATTATCATATGTTTGATAATTTGTGTTTAATTTTTTTTTTGTTATACAACAACTGGCACAACAAACACCCCAAGAGCATGCATTTTTCTCCCTTTATTCTCCCTTTACTATTAGCCTTGGATAAATTATGAGGGAGTGCATCACATAAACTTGCAATAATTATTACAACAAAATTTCGAGGATGCTAATTGAGGGGAGTTTTCAACTAATGAACCAAAACATGATTGAAGTTCATCAAAATTGGCTTGATGAAGCTACGAAGTTAGCTTTTTTTTATGTATTATTATGAGGATTATGTAATTTAGTGTATGTGTATTTTATTATTTTCGAAAACTAAGGTTTTATAGTTTTAAAATAAATTATATTATCAAAATGAGTGCTCCTAATATTTAAGTAATAATCTGAAAAGATCTAAATTTTTGGGGTTCATAAGCCGTTTGGTTTAAATTCTAAAATAGATCTATTTGAAAAATATTAAAATAATTTAGGGCACTATATAATTTTAAAAAGTAATTTTGAGGCTATATTCAAATTTTAGAAAATTGTGAATTTAGAAATTTATGTTAGTTCTAGAAAGTTAACTAATCAATATATTGATTTCTAACTAAATTAAGTTGAACAACTGAAAAACTTATATTTAACATGAAAATGCTATTACATGTCTTTACAAGTCTTTTTGAGTTACATGATACAAATTGAAACAACTTAAAAATATTATTTGAATAAAAAGCATAATACAACAATTATGAGTATTTTAATAAAATCATATTGTGGAACTTGTCTACTTCAAAGTTTGTCGTCCAACAATCACCTTTGAACTTTACATTTTCGCATATGCTCAAGTTCTTTATGCAATAATTGAAATTTAACAGATAAACACTTAATCTCCAAGGTCAACTTTTAACTTTCTCAACTAACAAGTCTATTTGCTCTTCGTTAGGTTTACGATCTTCTGACTATTGAAAATTCTTAAATCTTCTATAAGTCTAAAATTTACGATTTTGATTCTTTGTTGTACGTACCGTTAACAACACTATTTGATCACCACATCCGTTATAAATTTGCAATGAGCTTTGATTCTCACTTGTGTTGGATGACATTTTGTGGTTAATAGACTATTAGGAAGAAACTGCCTAAAAATAAAAAAAATTAGCTAAATAAAATGCAGAGCAATTGTAAAAGCATTGAAGTATATCATTTTGAATGTAGAGCAATTTATTACATATTCCAAACTAATTCCACACTAATTTCAAACCAATAGAATTACAATAAAACGAGTTGGTCAAACAAATGATAGCAGTATCCATTACTTTAGTCTTGAAACATTAAATTCTAGCAAATATAAGCTAACGTAGAATTTATGACTAAGAATAGTGGTGATTTTGGGCTTGCCAAAATGAATCCATCCATCACATCTTAGATACGTAGCAAGAACCAAGAGATATATACTTCAGTATGAAAAGAAACACCGGAACAGATCAAGTACGATTCAAAAGCATAAAAAACAAAAAGTGATCAGAAATCCATATGTATGTTCCAGAAACAAAAATAGTCATATGACAGAAGATGACAACATATAGCACTTTATGACACTTACAAGAAAGAATGACACAAAATCATTTTTCTTACTCTTTTCTCATCAGACAAAGACCACATTATAGACTTTAGATGCATGCTAAGGTGATTTCATTTTCTCATTAATCTAGAAGAAGGGCTTAATGACAAATCATAAATCACTTTAAATTTTATTCAATTGAACAAACTTTAAAATCAGAAAAGAAATTTGATTTCTTTACCTTTTTTTCCTATATTCCTTGTTAACATATACATGTTCTGGTAATTGATTTTGATGATAACAAACAATGAGTTTAAGTTAATAAATGTGTTTTAAGACTCACATAATTTCAAGTATTCTCTTAAGAGTCAAAACTAGGTATGTGTTTAACATTCTTTAGAGAAACTAGAACAATTTGTAAGTGAAATGAAGTTCTGAGTCTAAACAGCTAACCGATTATATTAAATGGCTAACCGTTAGTGAAAAGACTTAGCTCTGTAAAAGGTTAACAGCTTAAGCCTTAACCGATAGGCATTTTATGAGCTACTGGAAGAAATCGGCAAACCGTTAATATATAACGGCTCACCGGTATTATCATACTTTTGTTAATCCATTACCGGTTAAAGAAAACGGTTCAAGGTTTGTGTTTTGTGAGATACTGGAAGTAATCGGCAAACCGTTAATAGATAACGGCTAATCGATATCGTCAACTCTTTAAATCCTTTACTGTTAAAAGAAACCAGTTACAGAGTTTTATATTATGAGGATACTGGACTTTAACGGCAAACCGTTCATACATAACGGCTAACCGATTAGTCTCAGAATTGACATTCTTTGTAAACCTTTAACCGTTTAGAGAAAACGGATCAAGTGTTTTTGTTATGCAGGTTTCTGGATGTTAACGGCGAAAGGGTAATTCTTAACGGTCAACCGTTTATTTGAAATCATGCCCAACGGTAACATTGACCAAAGAAAATGGCTAACTGTTAACTACTATCGGCAAATCAATTTCTGCCAAATTGAAGAATAACGACTAGTTTTCAACTCCAAGTATAAATATTTCATCCAATTCAAATCAAACTAGACAACAACACAACTACTGAGCTTATATACGAGTTTACCATCTACAAAAAGCTTCAAACAAATTTATACTTCATTCATTCACACATTGTGCATTTAACTTATAACCTTGAAAAATTGTGTGAGAGATAAATCAATTCTTATTTTGTTGTCTTGAGTGACTGCAAGTGTGGGGATACATTTGGGTTAAGAGATTGAGAATAATCTCTTGTTGTAAAGGTTCATTGACACTTGAGAAGTCAATTGTAAGTTGTTGAAGCCTTGAAGGCTTGCATAGTGGAATCCTTAAGCCCGGTGTGCTTGGAGGCGTGGACGTAGGCGGAGATAGCCAAACTACGTAAAAAATCATTGTGTTTGCTTTTTCTTCCCTGTTTCTTAATTTATTTATCATTATTTATTTATTTATTCAGTTATTTCAAATTTATTTGTATTGATTGAGTAATTTAATTTTGTAATTTAAAAAAAAAACCAATTCACCCCTCTCTTGGGTTGTCTAGTTAGAGTTTCATTCCTAAATCAAACTAGACAAGGAGATTGAATAAATAATATGCTCACATACAAGCAATTAACAGACTAACACAAACTAGAACCCACACATCTAAAATACTGAACTCTATATAAGTTTAATCTCTATGGTTAAGACTTGAGAGCACATCAATATCAATCTAGACAAAAGTCAAATCCTAAGGCAAAGTAACTTGGTTTACAAAAAATCTAATTAAGGGAAAAAGGCAATAATAAGAGAATCAAATACTCCTAAAAAATTTGAAGTAACATAAGTAATTAGTTTTTTCATATATGAAAATAAGATCCAAACTGCAGCACTTAAAATAATTTTTTAACTTTTTGTCAAGAATAAGAAAGTTAATTTTTTTCTAATTTCTCTCCCAAGTCATCATCGACATTAATAACCATCAATTGTAATTTAACACTAAAAGGGAAAAATGAACATCAATTCCAATTTAACACACTTATCTTCTTAACATTTCATTTCAATCAAAAATTAAAAAAAATAGGAATGACATTCCTACTTGAAAACTATGCAAAGGCAATTATATTTCTCCATTTTACCATAACCTAAAAAACTGGTAATTTAGTTAATTAATTACATAGTATGTCAACCAAAGATCAAAGCATTACCTCAGACTGTTATAACTGTGCCGCTTCGTGCATTGAATTAGCTACTACATGATGGCTATTGACATTGACAGTGATTGTGGCTGTGAGCTATTATTTCTGGTGGATTGTGAATGGGTGGTGAAATGAAAAAGAAGAAAAGAAAGAGACAATGGCGTTATGTTTGAGTTTGATTGGTGAAACGAACATGAAGAGAAAAAGTAGCAATTTGTTAGGGTTTTGTCTTTGTTTGATTAAGTGATAAAGAAAAGAAGAAGCACTAGAGAAAGAAAGAAGAAGAAAAGTACCAACTATTTTGTTCATAAGTAATTAAAAAAAGGAATAAAATAGTGTGCTTTTGATTTCCTTCGAGATTTGACCAAGGGCAACTATTGTTTTCCTTGATACAAAATGAAAAATTCTTATTTCTTTCCTCTATCAAATTTGAAGCAACCAAGCTCTCGAAGCAACTAAGCTTAAACTCCATTTCATTTTCTCACTCGTACTTTCATCAAGTACTTTGTCTATAAATTGAGGATCATGATGGTGAAGCTTAGGACGTTAATACGGGTTATAAATGATTTAGGCCGCAAGGTGAGAGAGTATCGACTAGTGAGTATCATTGGCTATTGGTTAATATCCTACTTTTTCCTAGCCACGAATGAGGCATGTATAAGAAATTTTAGTCAATGTTAGTTTTTGTATGCTTTGTTGATGAGTTAAGTAAAAAACTAAAAATAGGTCTTCAAAATAGATTGAAAATATGGCTAATACTTCTCATTTTTGTCATCAATTAATGTTAGTTATTGCAAATGGAGTAACTCAAATACATGTTTGAAATTTAATTGAAGTTCGTAATTAGTATTCTATAAAAGAAAACACTTGAATCCTACCATGCATAACTTTCTTGTATTTAACATGCCTTGGTTAGATTTATAGCCACTAGGAATAAATGTAATATTTAAAGAGATTATTTTTATTTTTATTTTTTTGTATTATTGAGATTTTTTAATTTTAGAAAATTCAAGATTCTATTCATGTTTGTTGTGATTTTCCTTAAAAGTTTTAAGATTTTACATGTATGCAATAGCATGTTACTACAAAATTCATTTGAAAAGTTATCTTAATCAACTGTGTTCTATAGTTTTACACGGTTAATAGCTATTTTGTGTTAGGTTAGTTTATTTAGTTTTTAAGATTCATATAAATGCTTTATTTTAGTTGATTATTACTTATAATTTTGTCATTAGAAAGAGTCAGTAATGAAAGTGCATGATAGGGCTTGATATTAACATACATTGAAATGATAAAGTAACAGTTCCATAATGTTAAAACAAGAAAAAAAAAAGAATAGAAATTTTATGATAGATCAACTGCAATGACTTGGCTATTGGTAATAGCTTATTATTTATGTTATAAACAAAATTTTAGATCTGCCATACATAGTCTCTTTTCATTAAATTTCTATAAAATATTGTTATATTGAGCATAAATATAAGTTGCCACTACCATTGAAATCATGTATATAATGGTGTTTTTTACAGCATGATGGTGTTTGATAATTAGAACCATGATTGTTTAAATCTACTTATGTTTGTGTTTACATTATCTTTATGACTTATAAATTCACTATAAGTTGCATACTAATATGATATTTTTATTAATAAAGGGAAATTAACCCAAGCATAAAGAAATAGTCGACAGTGAATCTTGCATTAGTAGCTTTGGCAATAACAATGTTTATCAAGTAGTAGTACTAGAGTCTGGACTAATCTCATATGACATATTTTGAAGTGATCAGATGATATATAACTTTTCTTATGTAAGTCTTAAATTGTAGAGATGTTGTATCATCTATTACTTAGTTGTATATATATGTTTGAGTCTTTTATATATTATACTTAGAAACTCACTCTATTGACAAATCTAGTCTTACCTTTTTTAGTATTTATCTTAGTAAATTTTCATTAGTTGTTCATATATAAATATGGACTAGTAATTGGTTGACAACTATTTATGACTGACTACATTAGTATAGTTGTTGGAATTTGTTTATATGTACCACATGGCTAGCTATGTTTCTATATTTAAATGCTTGTATTTGCCCATGTGAATATTATGAATGCTGAAATTCTTTTAAATACATCGTATGGTTGAGCCATGTTTATATATTTCAATGGTTATATTTGTGTTTATGTCTATATTGATGATGAGATATAGATATTTATAGAAGGGATTAGGAAACTATTATTAATTGATTTATTTTATAATCACTGCATTAATTTTCTTAACTATTTGTGTCTTATTTTAACTTGCCAAAGTGATTTTGCTATTGAATATGGTATTTTAAAGGAATTCAATGTTTGGATTTGCTCATTCCAGTGCTCTTTGCTTACTTTGGTATTAAATTGCAAGTTATGTTGGATCATAGGTTTGGAAATTGTAGTTCGAAATTTTTTATTTACACTTACATTTGCATATTACTTACAAAATACTATTACATTTAATATATATAAAGCAGTAGATTTAGGGACATATTATGTAAGGGTCATAAAATATATTTGATTAGCTTGATATGTTTAAACTTTAAGCATACATTCCCATGCATAAAGTGTCTTAACTTTGAATAATGTTTGGAAAGTGGTGAGATTTTAATGATTTTTGAAGAGTTTATAGATGCATGGTTAAAATAGAGGTATGAGAGAATATCAGCAGTGATGTCTTGATAATGTTGAAGGAAGAAGAAAGCTTTAGTTATGAGAAGTATAAGGTTTGTTGTTATTGAGCTTGGTAATGGAAAATTATAAAGCCAACTAATATAAATACTAACAGCAACAGTTATAATTTCTAAATTTATTTTTAATTTTTTTTATCCCAATTCAGCTAAGTTATTATTTTGGGAATAGATGAGGATGATCTTGTAACTTTATTGTGTCTACAGTCGTTGGCGCCAAAGTAGTATAATGCTATTAACCAATAATGCATTATTCTTAACATGAAAAACTTGTTTTTCTAAAGTCAAGGGTATTTTAGTCATTCTCCCAGTGAACAAACAATCTAAGGAAGGAAATATAAACATGAGGGGAGGTTTCTGAGAATATATGAATATATTTAATTAAAGTGAGAATATTACAAACTTTGGGAGAGGTTTCTAGAAATTATCTTCAATTACCAGATGTTGCAAACAGTGAATTTAAAAGTTGCTTTGATTGTACTCTTCTATTTTATTTATCCAATGGGCTGTCTTTTATTGGGTCTCTACCGTAATCTTTGCTTTGTTTTTTTTTTTAAATTAGCAGAAAAAAGATGCTCTACATGCTTAGGTTCATATGAACATGATGTTATATGTATAACCATCATTATAAATGCTTTGATATCAATGTTATTATTATTTGATTTGCATAAAACAAAAAATTAAAAACCTATAATTTAGGGTAATTATGAATTTTTAATTGAGAGTCAAATTATGATATTTGATCTATATCAATATATGACGATATACCAAATATCAAAAAATAGTTATGCCTTTTTTTTGTTATAAGTTATATTATTTTATTATAAATTTTGAAGTAGGTTGAAAGTGAAATTTTATTTCAATTAATTTTAGAAGGTACTGTATATATGACATGGTTGGTAATTGTTAATAAGTGTTAATATTATAGGTAAGTGTGGCCCATAATTACGCATTTATTTTAATTGAAGTAATATGGATACATTTATTAAGAATAGTTCTTAATTTGTCATCATCACAACCATCGCATGAGGTCGTTGCAAAAGACATTTTTATTTATTCTTTTAATGAAAAATTAATTACAATGATTAGTGAATAACTATGATGGATGTATCATGATGTATTTCATAAATAAAATAAAAGAATTTGTCATTTTTTTTAAGGATTTGCAGTTTATGAATACACATAGGCCTCTAGAAGCAAGTTCAGTTAGACTTTGATTTAGGCCTTTAATTAGAGCAAACAAATAATACAAAAGCTTATTTTTTTAGTGCTATAAATTTTCTCCATAAGTATTTATTTAATCTTATAAGTTTTTTTTAAATTTTTTATTATTTCTTATTATTTTTTAAGTATAGCTTTTAAAAATTAATTTATTTTACTTTTATTTTTAAAAACTCAAATTTTAGACTTTTAAAAAAATAATTTAATTTTTTTAAATATTAGGCTATCTAAAATATCTTTACACATATTTGGCTATCTTATTTTATTTTTATTAAAATAACTTTAAAAAAATTTATTTGTTAAAGTAATTTTATAATTTTTAATAAAAACTCTCAAAGACAACTAAATAACTAATTTTTTTTTAATAATTCTCTACTTATAGAAGTTTTACTAATAAAAACTATATTTAAATAAGTTTTCTTTTAAAAATTATACCAAGTAGAGCTTTGCACAATTTTTAAAAAATTAAATAAAAAATATCCTAATTCTTGTAATATATTTATCTTTGTGACTTCATCACAATAAAATCCATGAGTGCCCTATTGTGTTGTAATGTTATCTGGTCTTGAGTTTTGCGTCTTGCCACTAATCCAGAAAATGGTTTTGAACTTTGATTATTAAAAGAAAAAAGGATAAAAGGGGTTATATCTCCCACAAATTTAAAATAAAATTGCACCTAATTTAATTTGAGTAATGCTATACTTATTGTTTCTAGAAGTTTTGAGGTTGAGTTTTAAAATTACAAGAATTTTATATTTTTTGTTAATTTAATTTATAATTAGTGGACTAATTCATTTTTAACATATTAAAATAATAGATATGCAAAAATTTTTAGTTAATTAAAATATATATTTATTAAATTATATATACCCTATAGTTTAATAAATTATTAATTAATTTATCAATTAATTAATATCTGTTTAAATTAATAAATTTTATATGATCCTCGCGTCATTAATTTATAAAGATTTGACTATACCTTGGATTCTTTGGTACCAAACTAAATCAGTAAATTTTTAATCTTTAGACAGACAAAACTATTTTCACTACAGCAGTATGCAAGGAAAGCGTTTGGGTCACCATTGATTTTACATGCTAAAACAAAGTTAGCTTTCATCATCCACTATCAAACCCACATCGACTTCATTCACTTACAAGTAATTGATCATTTTTCTTCATGTTATTTCTTAATTCTTATAATTATTAGAAACCTTAAACCTTTGAAGAAACTGAGTAGAGAAACGAAGGATGTTAGTGTCGTTTTCACATTTTCCAACAACATTCTTGATTAGCTTTCTATACATGGGATTGTCTATTTATTTCTTTATTTTTTTAATTGAAAAATTTTTGTTTGTTCGATGAATTTTATTGAAACTAGATATGGATTGTTTGGTTTCTTGAGAATGATGATAGGAAACTATAATTTATAAATGGTCTTAAAGAACTGTATTGCTTGAAATTAATAATGTGCTTTTGGTTTTCAATCTTGCATAATTATTTGTGTTGAAAATAAAAGGATATACAAATCTTGATTAAGTGCATTTCATTGGGATTTCTCAGCAATTAGAATTTGATTTTGCTTCCTCCAATGATTTTGTGTCCAATTACACATTGAAATACTTCAATTTGTGTCATAGTATTTGAAAGCACCTCAAGAGTGTTATTGTTGTATGCATTGACATTTTCACTTTTGTTACTGTTATTACATAGGAAAACCTGGTACCTTGCTTTACTGATTTGTTGTATAACAATTGTTGCATCTTTAGCATGATAGAGGCTTACAAATGGGGACTACAACCATATTTGCTAAATTTCTAGTATAATAGAGTCATATACTAGTCATGCTAAGGCACAATTTTCTTGCTTTATTGTCTCTAGGTGGCAACAAAAAAATATTCATGTAGTAATTGGTGATCGTTTTGTGTCTATGGAGGTTCTGCCACTATATGCCGAAGGTTTTATGGCTTAAAGCTATGGTTATTTGACAGGCTGAACCTCAAGCTTTGCAGTAAAAAACATGAACTATTGAGTGAGCCTAAGATTATAAAGAATCAAGATAAGGATGAGTTAGATAGTCTTCTAAAAACTAATTCATCAAATGATGGATGAGATTCTGAAGGAGTTTCAACATTATTTGTACCTAATGGTTGGTAAAGACTACTCTAAGTTAACCTCTTTACTTCTGTCATTTGTTATGTCTATCAATGTGAATTGATCTTGGTATATAAATTTTCTCATACTTTGCAATTGGAAACTTACAGTCTTTAGACTGTGGAACTTACATTTTCTATTGTCGAAACGAAAAGAACAACAAAATTACAAGCACATTCCCTAAAATTTCCTATTTAGAGCAATCAAGCACCTTCACTTTGCATTATTGTAGTAGGTGCCAATGGTGAGCTTGCAAGAACGAAAATATTCTTAGCATTATTTGCTCTCTACTACAGTGGCTTTCTTTCAGAGGTAGTACTACAGTTTCTTTATCTTAATAGGCCTCTTTGCCTTTTATCCAGAGTTGCTACAACTAGAGCCTTCTTTTTTCACCAAGCTAGTTGTTTTCATTGTTGTAGTCGCTTCGTGTTTGCTTTTCTAAATCATTAATCTAATTATGTTGTTATGTTCATCAAAACATATTCGACTTGCTTCTAATATGGCAAAGAAAATGGATGTTCTAATAAATTGGATGAAGGATACTGTTTTCATCAATATTTTATAATTTTCCAAACTTGTTCCAAAAAAGTTTGGTGGATTTCTTATTTTTATTATTTTTATCATTTGTGCCTGCAGAATGTGGGAATCATTGGTTATTCAAGAAAGAATTTGACAGATGAAGACTTATCATCGGTATGGTTCTCATACAGCGATACAAATTCTCTTTCTAGCCATTCAATTTCTTATTCTAAATCCTTGTGTGAGTCAAATTCCTGCCCCTTACAATTTTGAATGCAACATGCACAAATCTAGAAGCTACTTGAATGACTGAAATTCATGGCTGGCAGCTATTTCATTAACTGTGGGATCCTTTTGGCTACATTCACTGAAGTTTTGAAAGAGAGTATTAAAAAAAAAAAAGAGGGGGTTGGGTTAGCTACATGCCACATTATGTTTGCTAGTTGCTCGGGTGAGATTTCTATTGATTTAAAGGAATTATTAGTGTGTTTTTGGAAGGACCCTCTCATCTACTTCAAACATGCAAGCATTGCTTATGCAAATGGCTGCATCTAGACTAATTAGGCTTTTGAAAATGCATTAAGTTGAAATAAATGCAACCAAGGCTCACAGGGTAGTCTATCAAGTTAGTTTTATTGCTATAAAATTAGAATAGAATGAATTGAAGAAGTTTAATATGACATTTGTTCCTCATGATTCTAACATCTTTTCAGAAAAAACTGTGGGCACAAAATAGATGCCTTTCTCAGTAGAACTTATAACTCAACGGTAGTTATGACAACCGAGAAGGGATGTTAGAGATCAGTGTTTTGATGAAGCATATCGAGGTGGGGTTGATAAAATCACAAATCAATGCAGTTCACAAGTATCTAGATTTATCATGCTTCCTATTTTATGCAACTTAATGGTACTACCTGGAGCCTGAACACACACACACACACACACACATGCATATATTATAATATAACTATTTGGGATGATCTTAAAATTGTTGGGCAATCAGCCGCTTACCTAATAACTTAAGTTTTTTGCATCTAGTGATTTATCTTATGGTACCCGATGAAAATTTAATTTTTCTTCTATTTTTTCAATCATATATAAAATGTCAACCTCTCTGCTGACTTTTTAAAAAACAGAAAAAAAGATATTAATAGTAGTAATATAATATTGAAATTAACCTCCATAATTGTATGCTCGAATAATAATTGGTCCCAAGCCACATTGATCTCTTTACTGCACAATCTTTTGCACCACATTGTTATTAATATTTCAACTGTCTAATTAATTTAATAATATTTTATTTTTTGATACTTACTGGTTTTCTCTAATGATCATTTTCAACATATTAAATTTGTCGATACACTCTGGCAAGAGAATTCTACGATCAAGTACCGAAAATCTATCAAGAGATGTATTGTAAAAATTTTATATTGTTAGTCTAACTTCAATATTTATAATTGCTCCCATTAAGATATCGGGTAATCTTGACTACAAATATGTGTTGTGCCCCTTGGTAACTCAAATGGAATGACAACCATAATCATAAAATTATAACTAACTCAAGATAATTTGTATTTATGTTTTCTATGAATCCACATTGTAATTACATAAATGCATATAATATGATTAAATAGACTTTACTCAAAAAATTAATGCAAATAAGATATTTGAATAAAATACTTCAATTATTTTATTAATCAGAAAAAATATTTATTACAATTAAATAAACCTATATACTTTTAAAGAGCATATTTTTCCAACAATCTCCCATTAATTCTTAAAACATATTTAGGATCTCATGCATGCCCATGGATTCTAATTGCAAGTTAAAGTATTTCCCAAGAATGACCTTTGTCAAAGAATCTGTCAAGTTTTGCTGTGATGTAATCTGAGTAACCTTCACATCACCTCTCTACACTATATCCCTTATAAGATGATACTTCTTCTCAACATATTTTTATTTCTTGTGGTTCCTTGGTTCTTTAGATTGAGTTACTGCACCACTATTATCACAAAATAGTTTAAGGGGTACAATTACAGCAGGTAACACCTCAAGATCTTGTAGGAACTTGTGAAGCTATACAGCTTTTTTTACAACTTCAAATATAACCTCATATTCAGCTTCAGTTGTGGAGTCTGTGATACAAGATTATTTTACACTCCTTCAACTAGTAGCTCCACTTCCTAATGTGAATACATACCCAGAAGTTGATTTTTTAGAATTCTTATTTTACATAAAATTATAATCAGTATAACCCACTGGAATTAGTTCATCACTAGAATACACAAGCATGTAGTTTTTAGTTCTTTTCAGATACTTTATTATATGCTTGACTGCAGTCCAGTGTTCAAGTCCAGGATTACATTGATATCTACTAATCATCCCTATTGCAAAATAAATGTCTGGCCTAGTACAAAGCATGGCATACATAAGACTTCCTACAGCTTCTGCACAAAGAACTCGTCTCATTTTCTCTATCTCTTTAGATGTTTTTGGTGATTGATCTTTAGAGAATACAATTCCATGTCTAAATAGTAATAAACCAGTTTTAGAATTTTTCATGCTAAATCAAGCCAATATCTTGTCGATATAGACTACTTGAGATAAGACTAAAGTTTTATTCTTTTGGTCTTGTAGTAATTTGATACCAAGAATATAACTTGCCTTTATCAGATCTTTCATGTCAAATGGTTTTGCTAACCAACTCTTTATTATAGTCAACACTTCTATATCATTTCCAATTAGAAGAATATCGTCTATATAAAGAACTAAGAAGGCTACATATTTTTTATGAATTTTTTTATACACACATGGTTCATCAATATTCTGAATGAATCCAAATAATTTAATTACTTGATCAAATCTAATGTTGCATGATCGAGATGCTTGCTTCAATTCATAAATAGACCTCTGCAACTTGCATATCATGTGTTCTTGGCCTTTTTGTATGAACCATTTGGTTGCTGCATGTAAATATTTTCTTCAAGATGCCCATTAAGAAAAGCAGTCTTGACATTCATTTGACAAATTTCATAATCCAACACTACAACAATAGAGAGCAGAATCTTGATGGATTTAAACATAATAACTGGAGAAAAGATTTTCTCATAATCAATTTCTTCTTTCTGAATAAACCCTTTGGCTACTAATTTAGCTTTAAATATCTCCACTATTCTGTCTGCTCCTCTTTTTCTCTTATAGATCCATTTAAATCCTATAGGTTTTACCTTATTTGGTGCCTCTACAAGTTCTCATACTTTATTTAAATACATAGATTCTATTTCTTAATTCATGATTTTTTTATAAATTAAACATCTTTATCAATTAGAGCTTTGTTGTAACTAGTGGGATCTTGTACATGTTCATTTGAGATAGGCTTATAAGTTTCTCCCAATAACATGTATCTCGTAGGCAACTTAGTTATCCTTCTACTACGACGAGGTTCTAAAAGAGATTCTTACTTATAGATAATCCTGTGTTGATCATCTAGTTGTTGCTCTTCTTTTTGTTCTATAACAGACGTAGAAAGTGGAGCATCAACCTGATCACTTGACAGTTCTTCAAGTATTACCTTACTCTTAGGTTTGAAGTTATTCATATAGTCTTCTTCGAGAGAAGTGAAATGTGTACTTATAATCACTTTTCTATTTTGAGAACTATAAAATAAACTACCCCCTGTCCCTTTGGGATACCCTACAAACATACAAACCTCAGAATGTGAATTTAATTTCTCTACCTTTGGTTTCAGCACATGTGTTGGTTATCCTCAAATACGGATATGTTACAATTATATTTGAGACTTGACCATAATTCTATTAGGGTTTTAGGCACTGACTTAGATGAAACTAAGTTTAAGAGGTAAACTACAGTTTTTAGTTCTAGTCTCTAAAAAAAGATGGGTAATGACGAATAACTAAGCATTGATATCACTAAATCTAAAAAAATTCTATTTCTTCTTTTAGCTATCCCAGTTTATTGTGGTGTCTCTAGAGCAGTTAATTGAGATATAATCTCATTTTTAACCAGATACTCTTTGAAATCTCCAGAGAGAAATTCACCACCTCGATCAGATCAAAATTTCTTTATGCTTTTATCTAATTGCTTTTCTGTCTCAGTCTTATATTTTTTGAATTTCTTAAGAGCTCCAAACTTATGAATATTAGATAAACATAACTGTATCTCGAGTAATCATCAGTAAAAGTCATGAAATACTCATAACCTCTTCTTACTTGTACATTGATTGGTCCACATACATCTGTACGTATTAATTCAAGTGATATTATTGAACGCACTCCTTTGACCGAGAATGACCTTTTGATCATTTTACCTTCTAAATAGGATTCACAGAGTGGCAATAATTTATTTTTTAATAGATCTAAAAGCTCATCTTTGATCATTCTCTGTATCTTATTTTGGTTTATGTAACCCAAGCACAAATGCCAGAAGTAACACTGTTTGGAAGAAATATTTCTTTTCTTAGATATATCTGTATGCTCAACATTATTAATTACTGTGTCATGCATAGAATGGATCATGGGACTTAAATGATATGAATTATCTCTCAACGTACCAGAACAAATAAGTCTCTCTTTAAAAAAAATAGAAATAGATGATCTAAAATTTACAGTATACCCTTACTTTAATAAGCAAGCAACTGAAATTAAATTTCTCTTAATGTTTAGAACATAAAGACAATTATTCAAAACTAAAGTCTTATTATTAAAAGATATTAAAACTAATCCAGTCTCCACTATTGACATGAACTATCCTGTCCCTAACTATAGCTTAACGCTTCCTTTAATTAGTTTCTTAATTTTTTAAAACCAATAAAGTAAATTACAAAGATGATTAATTGCTTCTGAATCCAACACCCAAGTGTCACTAGGATTCTAAACTAAACAAACTTCAATCGTAAAAGAATTTCCTATACCTGATTTCAAAATCTTAGGACAATCTTTTTTCCAGTGACCTTTTTGTCCAAACTTGAAGCATTTGCCCTTTGGCTTGGCATCTTGCTTGGTAGATAATTTTTTTTCTCAATTTTCTTCTTACCCTTTGTCTTTTGACTTAGGTCTAGAAGAAGAATCTTTTCAATAATATTTATGCTTCCTAGAGATTTCTCAGCAGAATGGATTTTGTTCATCAATTTTGTTAACGTCATATTTTTTTTATTCATATTATAGTTGACCTTAAACTCCTTAAATGTTTCTAGCAAAGATTCTAGCACCATGTTAATCTCTTAGTTATCATCAATTTGTGTAACCTGAATCTTAACTTCATTCAAATAGTCCATTATTTTAAAGACATAATCACAAACTCTTGTGCCTTTCCCTATTTTACTGTTCATAATACCTTTCAGTACTGCTTGTCTCACAGAGTGAGTACTCTGCCTAAACATCTCTTGGAGACTATTTATTGTTTCAGTGGCGGTCTCAAAGTTCTGATGTTTGGTCTGTAGAATATCAGAAATCAAGACTAAAATATAGCATTTTGCCATTTCATTAGCCTTTTGCCATTTCTTATAAAGCCTTCTCTAATTTCTATGAGCATCTTCCACTGGAACTAGGGGGCATGACTAGGTTAAAATATATTTGTAATCTTCAGCAGTTAGGACAATGAATAGATTTCTTTTTCAATTCATATAGATCTCTCCAGTGAGTTTGTTTTGATTGAGAATAATAGTAAGTGAGCTCATGGAAGACATTTTCTAAAAAATAAAACATGGATGCATAAATAATTTGATAAAAAATTTATAATAGATAATAAAAATACAAAAAATCATAAAAGTATTTCAATTTATTGCAATAATAATCTAGTATCATTTTGACAAGCTATCTATTAGAGAAGTCATGTCTACACTTATTAAACCCAATTATTTATTAAGTTATTTACTTTTATGTAGAGACATGATAAATAACTATCGTTATTCTTTCGGGCCTAAATTTGTTAACAGAGTTTCGTTGGGAAGGTTAATAATAAATTTTAGTTGAGTGTATAACTATTGTTTCAATCTATATACTTCTCATATCAATAGTCATTGTTAGGGTGAACAATCGATTGAAAAATATTTCAAATTTATCTTTAAAGAAGTTTATCAAATAAAATATCTAATATATATACCCTCTAAAGGAAGTATCACCGCATCATGAAGTTGAGGTATATATATAATTTTATTATTGAACTAACAATGGAGCCTGTGGGAAAAATTGTCTTGAATTTTCCCTCTCCCACTCAATATTTTAAAATTAGTTTTTTTAAATACAAATTAATTATATATTGTTAATTGCATGCTTCCTATAATATTATCTAGATGATATCTAATATTATCAAGCATTCGTAAACTTCAAACAATATAATGATATTCATAATTAATGAATGACATATATAATTATGAATAGAATGGCACTACCTATTCTATATGACATGTTATTATGGCATGTTATCATCCAAAATATAGCGTATAGAAAAATAATTAAATAATCTTAATTATAGCTTTCCTAAAATAAAATAAAATAAATTACATTAACCCTAAGCCTAATCTTCATTGGGCTTCTTGTCAATATTCATCTTCCACGAACTTACTTTTATTGCTAGACTAAGAAAAATTGGGCCTTTTAAATTTATTATTGGTCTAGTTTTAATTTTAGATGAAAATAAAAAATATTTTTATTTTTTAAAAAACTTTTAGACCAAAAATAAATTCAATGTGTTAAAATATTATTTATGCATTTTAATCTATTAAGCCCAATTAGAATTGGACCTAAAACTATGATTCACTAAGCCTAAAACTATTTTAGACTTAAATGCAAAAAAATTAAAAATTTTTATCCTAAAAGAAAATTTTAGAAACCATAGGGTCTAGAATGAAAAAAACCAAGAAAAACCCTATTTCCATATTTTTCTTCTTCGTTTCCTCTGCCACCACCATTAACAGCCAGCTGTTGTTCATTGTCTTTTCCATTCACTAGTTTCCCACTGCTGCCATATCGGAAAGTTTCCAAATACCTTTTGGCCAGCATGCATGCAGCCAGTCTACCCGCGCTGCCTGCTGCAGCGCGTGTTGCTGCCCCTGTAGCGCGTGGCTTGCTGCACTTGCAACGTGTGGCCTGCTACTCTCAATGCTTACTGTTGAAATTTCCAGCCTCCGATCTGTCTTTCACTGATCTACAAATTTGCTAGGCCAATATTTAGCTTACAGAATGTCTATTGTAGTAAATTAATCAAAAGGGAAACATGGTGATGAAAAATCACCCCTCTTATTACATATCTAAAAGAAAAAATATAAAAGAAAATCTAAGCATGAATTAAGACAAACTATTAACATGCTTTATTTATATATTAAACAAATAATATATATCTAAATAAAATTGTGCCACTCTAATGCATAAATTTCAAAATTGATTTCATACGATATTCTTATATATGAATATGAGATGACTTTTATACCAATTGCAGGTGAAAAATCATAATTTTTCTCATAAAAATATTTTTAGGACCGATCTCAAATAATATATAAGAAATTCATAATCTAAAAACTCATTCCTTAATAATTTGAGAAGATAAACGATAGGAACCAATAAATCTACTATCAAACGATCTTTCAAGTTATGACTTAAGTTTGATTTGCACTGAATATGTTGGCATTCATTTCACCACTCTAAAAAATTACTGGGGTTCTTTTCAGTGTTTTTCTCAAAAGGCGTCTCTCCTTTTTTTAAGAGAAAGGAACATTTATATAATATTTCTTAGTTAAAACCTTAATATGTGTTTTCCTTTTCTTATAATAATTCAAAATATTAAATATTTTAAATTTAATATTTTTCCTCTCCACTTAGTAAAAGTAGAGATAAAATGTAATAACTTTGGGGCCCACCTTATAAAATAATATAAGGTCCCATTTACACATAACTATAACACATAGGGCTTTAATAAATATTATAATTAATTTTATTACCTAATATGCCAGTTTTCTTATTTTTGGTCTAATAGTGGTGTGGTCAATTAAATAAGCTAACCCGAGAATTATTTGAGAATATGCAATAGTGACTATATTAATTAAGCCTATAATTAAATTAGCTTAATTATTTAATTCTAATTCTACTCCACTATAAGATTAAAACTGACCTCCATAATTGTGTGCTTGAATATAATTCGTCCCAAGCCACATTGATCTCTTTACTGCACAATCTTTTGCATCACATCATTAATTAAATTAATATCTCAACTGTCCAATTAATTTAATAACATCTTATTCTTTGATATTTACTAGTTTTCTCTAATGATCATTTTTAACATATTAAATATGTCGACACACTCTGACCAGAGAATTCTATGATTAAGTACTAAAAACCTATCAAGAGATGTATTGTACAAATTCCACATTATTAATCTATAACTTTAATACTTATAATTGCTCTCACCAAGATACTGGGTAATCTTGACGACAAGTATGTGTCGTACCCATTGGTAACTCAAATGGAATGACAACCATAATCATGAAATTATAACTAACTTGAGATTAAGATTACAGTAAAATCAATGCCCATGAGATTTAATAAGTTTGACAATCATTATAAAGTTAATTAAATTTCATATGTGATCATGTTTAATATAGTCGTACTACATTAATAAATTCATACATAATTAAGAAAAATCATTTAATGAATTTATTATAGTTTATATCTAAATAAAGTGACCAACTTTTTTTATCAACTGCGAACTTATTTTATTAAATAAAATAACTTGTATTTATGTCTTCTATGAATTCACATTGTGATCACATAAATGCATAAAATATGATTAAATAGACTTTACTCAAAAAATTAATACAAATAAGATATTTACATAAAATATTTCAATTATTTTATTAATCAGAAAAATATTTATTACAATTAAATAAATATATATGCTTTTAAAGAGCATATTTTCCCAACAATTGTAGGGTATCAATATCATGTTGTGTAATTTTTTTGGTTATATGAGGTATTTTGATGGTTATGGGATCATTCGAGACATAGTGCATGGTCATATATTCCAAGCCATAGCATTACTTACAATGGAGCCCCCTATAAGTCTCAACAGTAAAGATATCCGGAACGAAAATGTACCTTCTCTTTCTGAAAGATGTTCTTTTTTATTTACAATCAATTTGGTTAATTTTTTATGTGTAATGCGTAAGCAAGATACAGTTGATTCTAGCCTTGTCTAGGGGTGATTGGGTATACTTTTGTATGGCACAAATACTCTTAGTTTTGTATTCTCTTAGTGGATTGCTGTTCTTGCATTTCTTCTTAAAAAAACATAAAATGTGCAAGCGAGATATGAAAGCATCGGTATTTTATTACCACTGTCCTAGGGCAGTGAAGTTGAGGAATATAATTGTTAAATTGCTAATATTTTGTGGATGTCCCTAACTTCATGTGTCTTACTGAATCTGGAGAAAGGTACGGAGGCATTAGATTATCAAGTTGTCGCTTATGTCAATGTGATTGTAAAAACAAAGATAAGTTCAGAAAATCCTCAGGAAGAAGTTAATATTTCTTATGAGACAAAGCTCAAATTCTTGTATCTATATGAGCACAGTCTAATGGAACTTCATGGTTTTTCAACCAAAAAAGTTGTGGGACTGCATGCTAATGATTTTGCTTTTGCAGAGGCTATTTTATGTATCCTAATTGTTATGAAAGTTTTGTATTTGTTTTGTGAGAAAGGACATCTAGTCCGCCTTTCTCTGTATAGTCTTTTATACTAATAAATATTATGCTTCCAACCCCTGCCTTCTCAAACGTAAAAATGAATACAACAAAATTTGATTGCATGTGGTCATGTTGATAAGAAGCTAATTCATTTCAGGTCAAAGTTTTTAGGTCAATTGGCAGATTGTAGCCAAGCAATGTCATTCTTGGCCAATATAGAGCTACTTGTGGTAACAAGGTTGATGTTAAATTGAACAGCCTAACCTCCACATGTTTCGCTACTGCATTATACATTGACAATGCACGTTGGGATGGCGTGCCTTTTCTAATAAAAGTTGGCATAGGACTAATCAAACACAGATAATCGCTAGTTCAGTTTTGCTATTCATGCCTTAATAGACATTGTTGTGGTTTGTATGTTACCAGCTTGTGATCGGAACCTAGAACACACACTTAAAAAGTCGGCTTGTAAGGCAAGTGTAATCATTAGCTTAAATTCCCATTTAGATTTATGGCTTACGATGTTTCTAAATCATGAAATTAAGAAACAAATTCAAGAGAGGAAATTATGGCATTAACCTATTAGTTTATCATGTTACAATTCCAAAAAGAATACGAACAAGAATTTTTCAGCGGGTTAGTATGTAATACCTGCAATGGTTACCACTATCCAATTTTTTCATATAACCATCACTTTGTATCATGCATAAACAATTAAATTATGCATGTAACATAACCAGCTGTTGCTATAATCGAGTATATATATTTCAATTTGTATAGTGAACTGTGATAACAGATTTTTGTGATCAAGTGCAACCAACAACTTAGACAAGCATCACTTGTGTAGGTTTCATATTTTACGTTGTTCCAACAATTCGTAGACATCTCCAAGTCTTTGGCATTTTGATTGTGCATATGGATTTCATTCCATGGCAACTTAAAATACATAATAAATAAATGCATGTTCATTACACACTCAAGATTTAAATTGATTAAGTTTATTAAACTTGTGCAGATTATCATCATTAACATAGTTTGCTTCAACTTTTTCATGATAGTTCAATTATTATCATTGACAGTTCAATATTTGTATGTTTGTGTATCCCTTATCTCATAATGCACGTAGTCTAGTTCAATGCTTCATAACTTTTGTCATCTTCATTTCAATGATCAAGATAATGCACTAACTATGGAAGTGAACAGGCTACAGTCTTGTGTAATAAAATGCCCATCTCATTAATGACAGGACAATCTTTTATTTCTCAAACACTTGTGATTCAGAGATTTTTGTATAAAGAGCTACAACTAATGATTACCCCCTCTAAGAGTTAAGACAAAGTTGGCTTAAACCAACATTTCTTTTGCAATATGAGATGCACTCACCAACATTAGTCATATAATGCAGAGTGGAGATACGTATACAGTTTCATCACGTTCCAGGGAACATCTATCATGAACGTTTTGGGCATAACATCGACCTCCCACAAATGAACTAATATTATGCAATGTGCCTGACGAGGCCATTCTAGTCAGGGTCAATAATAAGGTTCCAAGAATAGGCTTGCAAATGGATGCTTCAGAGCTTAATTTGCTATATAAGGATAAGCGAGCACTTCAGTTTTTGGAAGTTGTGCTGTTTCTGCTTTTGACATGTCATCACCTTTGATATCGTTCATGTGCTTGTCTTTTATGTTAATACTGTTGGTATAATGTGGAGGTGCCAGATTCATACAAGCATCTTCTTCTTGATGTTATTGACAGCGACAACCATCTCTTCATAAGGAGCGATAAGCTTATTGCTGCATGGAATATTTTAAACCCAGTTTTATAGGAAATAGACAAGAAAAATATTACACCAGAACTTTATGAGCTTGGTAGAAGAGGTCCCGTCGGAGCCTATTATCTTGGGGCAAAACATGGGGTTCAATGGACCGAAGATTAGAAGCAACACTTGTTATAAGGTAATTTTGCTAATCTTTCCACAACTAAGACAAATAAATGGTAACTTTATACAATGTAAATTGTGTGAAACTAGCTTGAGAAATGCCTATCCAGATTGAGAGGGTAACTCTCAAGAGCATAAACCCCTAATTGAAATTGGATATTTCTTGTAGGTCAATTAGGTAATGCTCACGAATGAAGTGCTGAGACTTGGTTCAAGATAGCGGATAGCATGGATGCGAGTCCAAAAGTACCTTAAATTTCATATTCTAATAAACAAATGATGGGTGGTCATTTGCTTGTTTTAATATGAAGATTTGCGAATGGCTATTTGTTATGCGTGATCAAAGAGCAAGCTTTTGCTAAATTGTACATAAATTGTTGAAGATGCTGGATAACTATTGGTGGTTTTGAGTAAATGTGAATGATCCTAGATTCTCTTTGACTATTAACAAAGGGGGGAGGATATGGAAAAGAAAAGTTATGATAATAAATTTACACTTTATCTTATTGTAATAGGTTATTTTTAATATCTATCTTAAGTATAGTGTGATGCTCAAACTGTAGGAGACTTGTAGAGGTTCTTTTAAAGCATGCTTTTTGGTGAGTAAATTTGATACTATTGAGTGTAATTTTTATGGGTATTTTTCTGTTCTTTTTTTTCTCTCAATAGAAGCTTTTTGCTTATTGACTTATAAAATGAGAAAATATTATCGATTAATCCGGTGGATTGAACAAAAGCACTTTCTTCAAATTATAGAGACAATAATCAAAAGAATCAACATAAACTGTAAAATCATCCATAAATACCTTTATAACGTTCTCTACTTAGTATGAAAAAATACTAACTATACACCTCTGAAAAGTGATGGGAGAATTACAAAGACCAAATGACATACGTTGGTTTGCAAAGCTTTTAAAAGGACATGCAAGAGTAGTCTTCTCCTAATCTTCAGGCCTAACTAGTATCTGATGAGAACTTGAATAGTCATCAAGACAACAAAAGTAAGATTTTCCTACCAACCTTTCAATCATCTGATCAATAAAAGAAATAGGAAAATGATCCTTCCTAGTGAGTGAATTAAGCTTTCTAAAATCAATCCAAATCCTCTAACCATTCTAAATTCGTGTGTGTATTAACTCATTATAAGAATTATCAATATTATACCAGTTTTCTTTGATACCACTTGTATTGGACTTATCTATTTGCTATCTGAAATTAAATAAATTATACCTGCATTAAGAAGTATTCCTTTTGATCAAAGGTCTGGTATCTTCCTCTAGCAGTATTCTATGCATACACGTGGACAGACTTATTCCTTTTATATTAGCAATTGTCCAACCAATAACCTTTTTGTAATCCTTCAGCACTCTAATAGGCTTTTCTCCCTCTAAAGTACTAAGCTTGGAAGAGATGTTAACCGGAAGTGTCTCACCATCTCCTAGAAACATGTACTTTAGATGACTCAACAATAGTTTAAACTCTATTTTTGGTGCCTGCAGAATAAATGGAAGAAGTTTTGTATGAGATGGGAATAATTCAATATAAGACATATGATGAGTTAAAGTTCTCAAAGAATTTAATTTTATAAATTGTCTCTTGCAATACAAAATTTAAAGCAAACTTATTTTCATCCCTTTTCTAATCTTTTAAGGCCTAAACTGTTATTTACAGCAGCTACCAATGAATTGTCAACATCCAAATAAAACGCTTTCTATACTATAAGATTAATAACATCCACAAAAAATACTGAATGTTTCTTCTTAGGATATTTCATGGCATCATTCATATTAAACTTTATAACCTCTTCATCAAACTCCATAGTGAGAATGTAAGAATCCCTTTATATACATTCATTTTTATCCTATCAGTCTTAAGAAAGGTTCTTCTTAGTAATTGGGATAGAATTAGAGGAGTTATCCACTTTAATATCAAGTGCATAAAAATCAGCAGGAAAAACTAATTGATTAACTTGTACTAAGATATCTTCTAATACTCCATCAGCATATTCATTAGATTTATCAGTTAGTCGAATTATCATGCCAATTTCTTTTAATAAATTAACATTTAAAAATGAATAAATAGAACGAGGTATGACATTAATAAAAGCTCCTAGATCTAACATAGCCTTTTCAACTCTAACACTATTAATTTTGTAAGGGATAGTAAATATACCTAGATCCTTGCACGTAGGAGGTAGTTTCTTTTAGAGAATTGCTGAAACATTTTCTCCCATGTGAACTCTTTCATCACCTCTTAATTTTCTCGTAGAGGTGGACAATTCTTTAGGGAATTTAGCATATCAAGGTATTTATTTTATAGCATCTAATAAAGGAATATTTACCTCAACCTTACGAAATGTCTCAATGATGTCTTTCTCTTGTCCTTTCTTCTTGGATTTTGCAAACCAACTTGGAAAAGAGAGAGGTATAACCAAAGGTAAAGGTTTTGATCTGGTGGGTTGTACATCTTGAGATTTAGACATCAATTTATCTTTCTCAATCTCATCTTCTGCGTGCTTTGTCGCTTTCTCATTAGGCTCTTGCAATTCTTTCCTATTTCTAAGAATGATAGCACTAGCATTTTGCTTTGGATTCATCTTAGGTTGTAAAGACAAACTCCTTAATACTTGAGACTCTAAGCAGGTCATTGTAGTCACCAATTGATTCATTTGGTTCTCTAAATTTTGAATGCTTGTTATAGTTACTTATTGAAATTGTTGAGTGTTAGTCACAAGTGATTTAACAATTTCTTCAAGAAAAATGCGTAACTTGGAGTTTGATTGTGGAAAAGGTAGTTGTCTTGGTGGCTATTGTTGTGGGAATCCTAACGACCTAATTCCATAGCTGAAGCTGAGATGATCCTTTCGTCTTGGATTGTATGTTTGTGCATAAGGATCATATATCCTCTGAGGAATGTCTGAATAGCCTCCAACTATATTAGCTTATTCAATGGGTGTTTCTTGAAATGTAGGACATATATTAGTTGAATTACCCATATTGGAACAAATGCCACAAGTTTTCAATTGTTACACATTACCTATAATAAACTTTTTCACAAGAGAAGTAAGTTTATCTAAATCGCAATCAATAGAAGAAGTGGTTACCTTATTCACCTTCCTTGAAGTGGGATCTTACTTGCTGCCAAACTATTGTACATTGACAGCTATATTTGAGTTCAACACCTTTGCTTGAGTAGGGACTTGTTCACCAATACACCTCTACTAGCGGCATCCATCATACTCCTACCCATTAATGACAGTCCTTCGTAAAAGTATTAGATAAGAAGTTAATTGAAAATCTAATGCTGAGGATAGCTAGTATATAATTATTTAAATCGCTCTCAATACTCATACAAAGTCTCCCTACAAAGTTGTCTAACCCCACAAATGTCTTTTTTTATATTGACAGCTTTTGAAGCAGGAAAGTTCTTCTCGAGGAATTGCTTTTTCAAGCCATTCCACGTTGTAATCGATTAAGGAGGAAAGTAGTACAACCAATTTTCAGCTAGCCAGTCTAAAGAGAAAGGAAAAACACGCAACTTAATCTACTCTTCAATCACGCTTTGTGGCCTTATACTTGAACATACAACATGAAACTCCTTGAGATATTTATGAGGATTTTTACCTACAAAACCATAAAACTTAAGTAATAAATAAAGAAGACCGGACTTTAATTCAAAATTTACTTCCAAGTCTATATATTGAACTCAAAGTGGTTGTTGATTCAAGTTTGGTTCAGCTAACTCTCTAAGAGTTTTTTCTATAGGTGCAACTTTATCTATCACTTGTTCTTCTAAATCACTAGATGATTGAACCAAATCAGACATTGTATCTGTTTCAGAAAGCAAAGGCAGTGAAGATCGTTACTTGGCTCACTTCGTCTGTTGTCTCAATTAGTGAGCTGTCTTCTCAATTTCAAGATCAAACGAAAGTATACTTGTACGAGAAGAACAAACCATACACCAAGTAAAACGTAAAAAGGATTAAACAAACAACAACAATGCCTGGAAAAGGCGTCAAAATTTTGATGGTTGTCAAAGCTAGAAAATATAAATACCTTCTATAAATAAATTGTGTATAATGATAGGGTCGTGTCCATATAGATCGATAATTATTTAAATCTTTTTTAAATATAAAATGTAAAATTTAGGAGTTGTTGAAAATAATAAAAATTAAATAAAAATAATAATAATACAAATTAAAATTGTAATTTAAATTGGGAAAAGCTCTGATTGAAGGAATTAACTTAACTTGATTTGACTACTAATCATTGATTCAAATATAAATTATTACTACTTATCAATAGATCAGTTATAACTACTAAAACCCTCTAATAGTCAGTCTCTTCTTAACTATTCGATAACCAAAGTACAATCATTAGTTATTTTCCTAATCAATAGACAACCCTAGATACGATCATAAAATTTAATTAATTGACAGTCTAAAAAACTAGAGACACCTAAGTCATAATCAACAAACACATATGATAGTTCATTTAAATTAGATTATTTGTTCTTATAACATAACGCACTGCTATACTATTTATCACAAACATTAAAATCTTCATATGATGATCTTCTAATTAACAATAGATTAAGTTGATAATTAAATAGTGAGTAATTATTTAATTAACAAACATAATCATGACAATAATTTAGAGAATAAATAAATACTCAAAAAGTAATAAAATAATTAAAGTATAAGAAAGATCTCACAATAATAATGAATCAAAACTTTATTAATTTTCAACCAAAATAATAAGTTTAGTTCTTTATAGAGAAAAGAGAAAAATTGAAATATAGGGTTTTCTCTTTTTCTTTCCTTCAAGTCCAATTCCTCATCTCGTTTTTCACGTCTTTATCTTCTTATAGAATTTTTCTAAAAATAAAATATTAATATCTAAAATATTATCAAAATATTAAATTCAAAACTAAAAAAAAATCAAAAAGATAAAATATGTTAAAAAAAAACACAGGTCCTTACTTGATAGCACGCGCCTATGCCTTATCAACAAATTTTTTTGAAACTCATAATTTGTTCAGGAAAACAATCATCCTCAAACATCATCTTATAGCACAATTTTAATACCAATCAATATAATTGCACTTACAAAAATAAAACACAAATAAATCATTATTATTAAGTGCAAAACATCGATATTAAGGAAGTAAACAATACAAAACTAATGCATAAATTATACTCTAACAAAAACTTAAGAACAATAATCTTCATTGTTGCTATTGTATCGAGTTACATAAAAAATGCATGGCATACATCGTGCAGAATTACAAATTTAATCAAAACGTTATCTCTTTTTTTGTAAACATGCGCAGAATTCTTTCTCTTTCATCTTGGTTTCAATCTCACTTTTGCAATAGTATGGAAGTAACACGAAGATATGTTAATATAAACAACGAAAATTCTTTTAGTAAACCCCTAACCTCTCAGGGTTGATTTTTCTAAATTTTAATAAGGATTGATATCTTTCATATATTTGTGTGAGTTGACTTCTAAGTTAATTGTTGGTAGACCCTAAAAATTCTATATATGTGAGATATTAGTATATTGTGAACATTTAAAAAAAAAACTCCACACGGATCTGATTAGATTTCTAATTATAATGTATATAAATAGTATAATCATCTTTTTTATAAAAAAAGAGAAAGCCAGGGGAACAGTTCCAAAAGGAAAATGATGAAGAGCTACATAATTTTTATTTTGTTACAAAGATAATATATAATTGACTCGCAGGTGCGGTTTCGGTATGCAGAAAGGCAAGTTAAGAGCACCCTAGGCTGCAAGCGAGCAGCCAGAATCTCTCTATGGAAATTCAGTCTCAGATTTAAAAATAATTTCATAGTACAATGATTATTCTGCTAATATATGATATGTTTCTTGTTTAAATACCTGTGATAAATATCTGCAACACAAAGATTAAGGAAAATTTAAAGATTTGAAAGCTAACATTATTAATACCTACAACTTAATGATTGCCGTCTCTAGGAGTTATGAGGGAGTTAACCTAAAGCAACATTTCTTTTGCTATATGGGATGCACTCAGCTCACCAAGGTCAGCCATATAATGCAGAGTAAAGATTTTCATCATGAGGCGATTCTAGTCGGAAGCAACACTCGTTATACGGTAATCATCCTAATAATCTTTCTACAACTAAGAGAAATAAATGATAGCTTTGTACATGTAAATTGTGTTTTGGGGACTTACATTCTGAATTATCTATGCTTGACTTTTAGTCTCTGCCGTCATCAATCAGTAGCTTGGTTGGTGATAAAGAATTCCTCTCTGGGGAAATTCAATCTTAGATTCTGCAGCGAAGTTTTATAGCTACAAGGACTATGACAAGCTCATCAGCAGGATTGGGCGAAACTATTTGACATCGCCCAATTTTCTTATAACTCGCAATGAATCGAGGCTACCGGCAAGAGTCCTTTTGAAATCATCATGGAATTTTAGCCCTTGACACCCAACGCCATAGCCTCAACTTACGAAGGAAAAAGCCCCGCAGCTCACAAGTTCGCCCGCGAATAGCATGAGAAAGCGGACATTACGAGAGCATACCTTAACAAAACCGCGAGGAAGATGAAAAAGTGGACGGATACAAAGAGACGACATGTCGAATATAAGGAAGAAGACCAAGTCATGATCAAGCTACTGCCCCAACAATTCAAGACGTTGCATAAAGTGCACAAGGATTTAGTGAGGCGCTATGAGGGACCCTTCTAAATTGTTCGACACGTGGGCAACGTCTCATACCATGTACAACTTCCGCAAAGGCTCAAAATCCATCCGGTCTTCCACGTGAGCCTCCTAAAGCCATATCATGAGGATGCGTAAGACCCAAGGTGTGGAGAATCAAGGCGCGCGCCAATGGCCGTTATCACCGCTTTCGACAAGGTTGTGGACTACATCATTACCGACCGCGTGATTTGGAGACGAGGCGTGCAACCTTACAATGAGTACTTGATGAAGTGGAAGAACCTTCCCGAGAGCAAAGCCACTTGGGAACATGAAAATGATTTGTGGCAATTCACTGAGCACATTCAAAGCTATAAGCACGAGAACTTAAGTGGAGGAGGATGTTGTGATCCGCTAAAATTTTCAGCCCACATGCGTATAAGTTCGGGCCATAAGCCCAATTCTTAGCCAAGAGTATTAGCTTGGCCTGATTTCGAAAAATTCCAGCACACTCAAGCATATAAATATTCTAAAATTCGCTACACAACTCTAGGCCGTATAAATAATAAAATATAGGCAAGTTATAAGAATTCTCTAGAACTCTAGAGCTTGGCAAGCTCCCTATAAATAGGAGATGGCATTTGTCATTTGAATCATCAAGTCTTGAGCAATTCTCTTAAGCATACTTATAAGCTCTCTTGTAAAACTTTCTTGTTGGCAATATAAGTTTCCGATTTGGCTCCATTGCTTTCTTTTCTCTCTAGCTTCTCGATAACCTCCGCCTTCGCTAGTTGAGAAACACAAAGGTTTACTTAGTAACTCTTGATAAAAGTTGTCTAAGTACCGCACGGGTTACTGCGCAAAACACTCATCACGTGAAAAGTGGTATCAGCGCAAAGATTTGCAACCACGTAACCGAGCTACCAAGCAATGGCCAAAATCCCTGCCGCATCTCAAGAGGGCATTGTTGGCGCCGAAGTCCCACCGGAGCTAACCCGCGGCCACAAAGATGGATGGGGTAAGTCCCGCGGCAAGTCTAAGGCAACCATCCGTCGATTCCTTAGAGCCTCATGTGGGTACGCTTAAAAATGCTATGTCCGCCGCTCATGAGACCCTTGATGGGTTGGAGGAACGCGTTGAAGGTCTCGAGGGGGAGTATGCTGACTTCACAATGGCAACCAAGGCCCTCATCCAAGACCAGGCCAACATCCTCCATGGAGAATTTTGAGCATTCCACGAGGAGTTGATGAAAATCCGCAACCTCGTCCAAGAGGAGTTGCGAGCTGTCCGTGCGGAAGAGAAGAAGTCAACTTGGATTGGGCATGGTACAAGCGCACATTGTCTGCTAGCCCGGCTTCGACAAGCATAAGCGATGCGCACCGTATTAATGTACCAAAACCCAATACCTACGATAGCACACGCAATACCACTGTGGTGGACAACTTTCTTTTTAGACTAGATCAATATTTCGATGCCATGGGCGTCCGAGACGAGGCATCCAAAGTGGACAGCATACCCACTTACCTTCGAGGCGCCACGCAACTATGGTGGTGTCAGAAGCATGGCAAGATGGACAAAGGCATATGCACCATCAACACATGAGCGGATTTCAAGTAAGAATTCCGAAAGCAATCTGCCCCAAGCAATGCGGAGAAGGAAGCACGAGCGCGCTTACGTCACCTCAAGCAATCGGGTTGCATCCGAGATTACATCAACGAGTTCACAACACTCATGCTTGAGATTAGCGATATGTCCAACAAGGACTCTCTTTTACTTCCAATATGGGCTCAATGATTAGGCCAAAATAGAGCTCGATAAGAGGGGCATGCAAACACTTGACGTGCCATCGCCGTTACAGAATCTCTCACTGAGTACTCTACCCAATCTAAGGACAAGAAGTCAGGTCAAGGCAAAGGTTGGGGAGAGAGTCGCAAGGGCAAAGACGACAACCGCAAAGATTGAAGGCAAAAAAAGCTACCTACCAACAATAGTGGGCAAGGCAAATTGGAGGACAAGAAAGATCTGCCTAAGTCACGGAGTCCATACTTCATTTGTAACAATCTTCATTGGGTGTGCGGCTGTCCGGAGAAGAAGTCGCTCAATGCCCTCACTGCCCAACTCAAGGGCAATGCCGCATCATCATCGAAGGAACCTCGGCATAGCATGGGTTCTCTCCAATTCCTCGGAGCACTCAATAGGCAGCCCGCATTCACCATGAAATGGCTCATGTATGTAAGTGCGAGCATCAATGGTCACTCCGTGCGTGCGTTGCTAGATACGGGAGCCACGCACAACTTTGTTTTCGAAGATGAGGTCAAGTGGCTAGGCCTCCAGGCCACCAAGAACGGAGGCACCATGAAGGCAGTAAACTCGCCCGCTAAGCCTATTGTAGGTATCGCCCAAGGCGTGCACATGACGCTTGGGACATGGAGTGGAAAGCTTGATTTCTCCATCGTGCCCATGGACGACTTCAAGATGCTCCTTGGCATGGAGTTCTTCGACCAAGTTTATGCCTTCCCATTGCCAACCACAAACTCCCTAGGCATCCTCAATGGGAGCAAGTCATACATGGTACCTACGGAACGGGACAAATCCGAAAGAAGACACTCTGGCCATGCAATTTCAGAAGGCATTTAAAAAGGACCCAAGCTTCTTGGTCTTCATCCGAGAGCTCAATGAGAGAAAAGATAGCTAAAAACTGCCAAGCCAAGCCCTCTTATACATACAAACCGTCCTTAAGGAGTTTAAAGACATGATACATCTCGAGCTTCCGAAAAAACTCCCGCCTCGACGAGAGGTGGATCATGAGATCGAGTTGGAAAAAGGCACTAAACTTCCGGCCTTGGCGCGTTACCGCATGGCTCTACCCTAGCTCAAAGAATTGCGGAGACAGCTCAAGAATTTGCTAGATGTGGGATACATCCGCCCATGTAAGGCCCCCTTTGGTGCGCCCATGCTCTTTCAAAAGAAAAAAGATGGCTCGTTGCGGATGTGCATCGATTATAGGGCACTCAACAAGATTACCATTAAGAACAAGTATCCGATTCCATTGATCGCAAACTTATTCGACCAACTTGGTAAAGCGCAGTACTTCACCAAACTCAATTTGCGCTCCGAATACTATCAAGTCCGAATTGCCAACAGAGATGAGTCTAAAACAGCGCGCACAACAAGGTATGGCTCCTTCGAATTCCTTGTCATGCCATTTGGCCTTACCAAGGCACCCGCCACATTTTACACGCTCATAAACAAAGTGCTCTAACCATTTCTCGACCGCTTTGTGATTGTGTACTTGAATGACATCGTGGTCTATAGCACCACACTTAAAGAGCATGCCTAACATTTGTGATAAGTCCTCCAAGCGTTTCGAGACAACGAGCTCTTCGTCAAAATGGAGAAGTGCTTGTTCGCCCAACGAGAGATGAAGTTCCTTAGCCACAAGATTACGGACGGAAAGCTAATGATGGAAAACTCTAAGGTGAAGGCCATTCTTGAATGGGAGCCTCCCTCAAAAGTGCCCAAACTTCGATTATTCCTTGGCTTAGTGAATTACTATAGGCGCTTTATCAATGGTTATTTAGCTAAGGCGGCACCATTGACGGATCTGCTTAAGAAGAATCGAAAGTGGCATTGGACTGAAGAATATCAATGTGTATTCGAAGAGCTCAAAAAGGCAATTTCGAAAAAATCAGTCTTCGCTTTATCGGACCATACCAAGCCATTCGAAGTACACACAGATGCCTCCGACTTCGCCATTGACGGAGTCCTTATGCAGGATGGCCACCCTATATCGTTCGAGAGCAGAAAGCTTAATGATACGGAACGCCGCTACACGGTGTAAGAGAAATAAATGACCACAATCATCTATTGCTTGCAAGTGTGGCGACACTACTTGCTGAGCTCACATTTCACCATCATGACGGATAATGTGGCGACAAGCTACTTTCAAACTCAAAAGAAATTGAGTCCGAAGTAAGCACTGTGGCAAGACTTCCTTGTGGAGTTTGATTATCGACTCGAGTATAAATCAGGCAAGACCAATGTCGTTGCGAACTGCCACGGGATGAGTATTTTACTCAGTAACTTGTGCGACACTTAGACAACTTTTGTCGAGAGTTGTTAAGTAAGCCTTTGTGCTTCTCAACTAGCGAAGCCGGACGTTATTGAAGAGCTATTGAGAAGAGAAAGTAATGTGAGCCAAATCGGAAACTTAAATTGCCAACAAGAGAACTTTACAAGAAAGCTTACAAGTGTGCTTGAGAGAATTGCTCAAAACTTGATAATCCAAATGGGAAATGTCATGCCCTATTTATAGGAAGCTTGCAAAGCTCTAGAATTCTAGAGAATTCTTGCAACTTACTTACATTTTATTATTTACAAGGCTTAAGAGTTGTGTAGAGAATTCTATAACGTTTACATGCTTGAGTATGCTAGAGTGTGCTGGAATTTTTCAGAATAAGGCCAAACTAGTACTCTTGGCCAAGGCTTGGGCTTGCGGACTGAACTTGTGCGCATGTAGGCTGGAAATTTTAGCGGACTGCAACATCTTCCCCTACTTAAGCTTGCGGCATCCTCGTTGCGCTCTCGTGCTTGTAGCTTTGAATGTGCTCCGCGAATTGCCACAAATCATCTTCACATTCCCAAGTGGCTTCGCTCTCGGGGAGGTTCTTTCACTTCACCAAGTACTCATTGTAAGGTTGCACGCCTCGTCTTCGAATCACGCGGTCGGCAATGATGTAGTCTACATCCTTGTCGAAAGCAGTGACAACAGCCATTGGCGCATGCCTTGATTCTCCGCACCTTGGGTTTTCCACATCCTCATGGTATGACTTTATGAGGCTCATGTGGAACACCGGATGGATTTTGAGCCTTGGCAAAAGTTGGACGTGTTATGAGACATTGCCCACGCGTCGAATAATTCGGAAGGGTCCCTCGTAGTGCCTCACTAACCCCTTGTACACTTTCCGCAACGTCTTAAATTGTTGGGGCAGTAGCTTAATAATGACTTGATCGCCTTCCTTATATTCGACATGTCGTCTCCTTGTATCCGTCCATTCGCCGCGAGGCTTTTCCCTCCATAAGTCGAGGCTGTGGCATTAGGCGTCAAGGGCTAAAATCTCATGACGATTTCGAAGGGACTCTTACCAGTAGCCTCGCTTCGTTGCAAGTTATAAGAAAATTGAGCGATGTCGAGTAGTTTCGCCTAATCCCGCTGATGAGCGTCACATAATGCCCTAAATACATCTCGAGGAGGGCATTAATACGTTTGGTTTGCCCATCCATTTATGAGTAGAAACTTGTCGTGAACTTGAGGTCGGTCCCCAACATCTTGAAAAGTTCCGTCCAAAATTTTTTCGTGAACCGCGGGTCTTTATCACTCACAATGCTACTTGGAACTCTCCAATGTTTCACCATATGCTTGATGAAGAGGTGAGCTGCTTTATTAACTTTGCAATCAGCGGGTGCGGCAATGAATGTGGCATACTTGTTATATCAGTTGACTATGACCATCATGCTACGGCAACTTTCGGACTTGGGCAAAGTGGTGATGAAATCTATGGAAACATTTTCCCATGGCCTGGATGCTCACTGTAATGGCTCCAATAATCCGATCGGAAGTTGGTAATCTACCTGGTAATCTAACTTGTCTTGTTGGCATACAAGACAAGTCCACACATATGCCTCGATGTCGTCTCTCATATGCGGCGAATAATACAAGGCTTGGATTAGTGCTGTGGTGCACTCGATTCCGGGGTGACCAGTCCACTTCGAGTCGTGACACTCCTTGATGGCTTCTTTCTGCAAGTTTTCCCACCTAAGCACAAATAGCCGATTTCCTTTGGTGAAGAGGATGCCCTTCTCTTGCCAAAATCACCTTATCTTACCCTTGCGCACTTTTTCCAACAAGTCTTGGGTGAGAGGGTCTTACTTGAGGCCTTCCCTAATGCGTGTGACAAGGTCGGACTTCGGTTGGCTCATGCTTAGTGTGGCCAATTTCGTCTTACGGCTTAGAGTGTCCGCAACGACGTTGGACTTGCCTAGTTTGTACTGGAGTCGATAATTAAATTTTACAAGGAAGTCTTGCCACCGTGCTTGCTTCGGACTCAACTTCTTTTGAGTTTGGAAGTTACTTGTCGCCACATTATCCGTTATGATAGTGAAATGTGAGCCGAGCAAGTAGTGTCGCTACACTCGCAAGCAATAGATGATTGCACTCTCGAATGCTATAAGGTGACCATCTTGCATAAGGACTCCGCCAATGGCGAAGTTGGAGGCATCTGTGTGCACTTCGAAGGGCTTGGTGTGGTTTGATAAAGCGAGGACCGACTCCTCCGAGATTGCCCTTTTGAGCTCTTTAAATGCACATTGGCATTCTTCAAACCAATACTATTTCTGATTCTTCTTAAGTAAATTCGTCAAAAGTGCTGCCTTGACTGAATAGCTCTTGATAAAGCACAGATAATAATTCACTAAGCCAAGGAATTAGCGAAGTTCAAGCACTTTCGAAGGAAGTTCCCATTCAAGTATGCCTTCACCTTGGAATTCTCCATCATTAGCTTCCCGTCCGCAATCTTGTGGCCAAAGAACTCCACCTCCCGTTAGACAAACGAGCACTTCTCCATTTTAAGGAAAAGCTCGTTATCTCGAAGTACTTGGAGGACTTGTCACAAATGTTGGGCATGTTCCTCGAGCGTAGCGCTTTGGAACACCTTGTTCATGAGTGTGCAAAATGTGGCGGGTGCGTTCGTGAGGCCGAATAGCATGACAAGGAATTCAAAGGAGTCATATCTTGTTGTGCACGCTGTTTTGGACTTATCTCCATTGGCAGTCCGAACTTAATAGTATTCAGAGAGCAAGTCGAGTTTGGTGAAGTACCGTGTCTTTCCAAGTTGGTCGAACAAATCCGCGATTAATGAAATCAGATACTTGTTCTTAATGGTAATCTTGTTGAGAGCCCTATAATCGATGCACATTCGCAACGAGCCATTTTTTTCTTTTGAAAGAGTACGGGCGCACCAAATGGGGCCTTAGATGGGCGGATGTATCCCACATCTAGTAAATTCTTGAGCTGTCTCCACAATTCTTTGAGCTCGGGTGCAGCCATGCGATAAGGCGCCAAGGCCGGAGGTTTAGCGTCTTTTTTCAGTTACATCTCATGATCCACCTCTCGTCGAGGCGGGAGCTTTTCCGGAAGCTCGAGAGGCATAACGTCCTTAAACTCGTCGAGGACGGCTTGTATGTGTCAGAGGGCTTGGCTTGGCAGTTTTCCGCTATCTTCTCCATCATTGAGCTCCTGGATGGAGACCAAGAAACTCGGGTTCTTCTTAAATGCCTTTTTAAATTATATGGCCGAGAGTGTCTTCTCTTCGAATTTGTCCCGTTCCGTGGATACCATGCATGACTTACTCCTATAGAGGATACCTAAGGAGTTTGTGGTCGGCAATGGAAAGGCATGGATTTGGTCGAAGAACTCCATGCCGAGGACCATCTTGAAGTCGTCCATGGGCATAAAGGAGAAATTAAGCTTTCCGCTCCATGTCCCAAACGTCATGTGCACGCCTTGGGCAATACCCACAATGGGCTTAACGGGCGAGTTCACCGCCTTCATGGTGCCTCCGTTCTTGGTGGCCTTGAGGCCTAGCTGCTTGGCCTCATCTTCGGAAACGAAGTTGTGCGTGGCTCCCATGTCTAGCAATGTACGCACGGAGTGGTCGTTGATACTTGCACTCACGTACATGAGCCCTCTCTTGGTGAATGCGGACTACCTATTGAATGCTCTGAGGAATTGGAGGAAACCCATGCTAAGTCGAGACTCCTTCGATGATGTTGCGGCATTGCCTTTGAGTTGAGCGGCAAGGGCATTAAGCGACTTCTTCTCCAGACAGTCGCGCACCCAATAAGGACCGTTGCAAATAAAGCATGAGCTTCGTGGCTTAGGCGGGTCTTTTTTGGTTTCCGGTTTGCCTTGCCCACTCTTGTTGGTAGGAGGCTTCTTCTACCCCCAATCTTTGCGGTTGTCGTCTTGCCCTTGAGACTCTCTCCCCTACCTTTACCTTGGCCCAACTTTTTATCTTTAGATTGGGTGGAGTACTCGGTGAAAAATTCCGTAATGACGATGGCGTCGTCGAGTGTTTGCACGTCCTGCCTATCAAGTTCCGTCTTAGTCCAATCTTGAGGCCATCTTAGAAGTAAAAGAGAGAATCCTTGTTGGACATGCGCTAATCTCAAGCATGAGTGTTGTGAATTCGTTGATATAATTCCTTCTCCGCATTGCTTACGGCGAATTGCTTTTGGAGTTCTTACTTGAAATCCGCCCATATGTCGATGGTGCATATGCCTTTTCCTATCTCGCCATGCTTCCGACACCACCATAGTTAACGCGGCGTCTCGAAGGTGAGTGGGTGCGGTGTCCACTTTCGATACTTCATCTCGAACGCCTATGGTATCGAAATGTTGATCTAGCTCGAAGAAAAAATTATCCACCACAGTAGCATTGCGTGTGCCATCATAGGTGTCGGGCTTTGACACGTCAATGCAGCGCTTATCACTTGTGCTTATTGATGCCAGACTAACAGACAGTGTGCGCTTGTGCCAAGCTCAATCCTAGCAAACTTCCTCTACTTTCGCACGGACAGTTCGCAACTCCTCTTGGACGAAGCTGCGGATTTTCAACAACTCCTTGTGAAATGCTCGAAATTCCCCGCGAAAGGTGTTGGTTTGGTCTTGGATGAGGGCTTTGGTTGCCATGGTAAAGTCGGCATACTCCCCTTCGAGACCTTCAACGCGTTCCTCCAGCCCATTAAGGGTCTCTTGAGCGAAGGACATAACATTCTCGAGCTTTCCCATACGAGGCTCCAAGGCATCGACAGATAGTGCCTTCGACTTGCAGCGAGACTTACCCGTCCCTCTTTGCAGCCGTGGGTTGGCTCCGGTGGAACTTCGACGCCAACGATCTTGAGATGCAGTTAGGATATTGGTCATTGCTTAAAAGCTTAGTTGCGTGTGCAAACCTTTTCTCTGATACCACTTGTCACGAGATGAGTGTTTTACGCAGCAACCCATGTGGCACTTAAACAACTTTTGTTGAAAGTTACTAAGTAAGCCTTTGTACTTATAAACTAACGAAGCCGGAGGTTAACAAAGAGCTATTGAAAAGAGGAAGCAATAGAGCCAAATCAGAAACTTATATTGCCAATAAGATAACTTTACAAAAAAGCTTACAAGTGTGCCTGAGGGAATTACTCAAGACTTGATGATCCAAATGGCAAATACTATACCCTATTTATAGGGAGCTTACCAAGCTCTAGAGTTCTAAAGAATTCTTACAATTTGCCTATATTTTATTATTTATAAGGTCTAAAAGTTGTGTAGAGAATTTTAGAATATTTACATGCTTGAGTGTGCTAGAGTGTGCTGGAATTTTCCAAAATCGGGTCAAGCTAACACTCTTGGCCAAGACTTGGGCTTGCGTCCCAAGCTTGTGCGCATGTGGACCGGAAATTTTAGCGGACCTCAATAGGATGCTCTAAGCCGCAAGACGGAATTGGTCACACTAAGCATGAGCCAACCAAAGTCCGATCTTGTCACACGCATCAAGGAAGGTATTAATTAAGACCTTCATGTGCAAGACTTGCTGGAAAGAGTGTTCGAAGACAAGATAGGGCAGCTTTGGCAAGAGGAAGGCATCCTCCTCATCAAGGGAGATCGGCTATTTGTACCTCGGTTGGGAAACTTGCAGAGAGAAGTCATCAAGGAGTGCCACGACTCAAAGTAGGCTAGCTACCCTAGAATTGAGCACACTACCGCACTAGTCCAAGCCTCGTATTATTGACCGCACATGAGGGATGACATCGAAGCGTATATACATACTTATCTTGTGTGTCAATAAGACCAGGTGGATCACCAACTCCCGACCAGATTATTGGAGCCATTACCATAAGCATCTAGGCCATAGGAAAGTGTTTCCATGAATTTTATTGCCACTTTTCCCAAGTCCGAAAGTTGGGACAGCATCATGGTTATAGTTGACCGATATAGCAAGTATGACATATTCATTGCCGCACCCGCCGATTGTAAAATTAATGAAGCAGTCCACCTCTTTATCAAGCATGTAGTGAAGCATTGGGGAGTTTCGAAGAGCATTGTGAGCGACCGAGACCCACGATTTATGGAAAAATTTTGGATGGATCTCTTCAAGATGTTAGAGACCGACCTCAAGTTCTCTACAAGCTTCCACTCACAAACGAATTGGCAAACCGAACGTATTAATGTCCTCCTCGAGATGTACTTGAGGCATTATATAAACGCTCATCAGCGGGATTGGGCGAAACTACTTAGCATCGCCTAATTTTCTTATAACTTGCAACGAAGCAAGGCTACTGACAAGAGTCCCTTCGAACTTGTCATGAGATTTCAGCCTTTAACACCCAACGCCATAGCCTTGACTTACGGAGGAAAAAGACTCGCGGCTCACAAGCTTGCCCGCGAATGGCATGAGGAAGTGACATCACGCGAGCATACCTTAACAAAGTCGCGAGAAAAATGAAAAAGTGGGCGGATACAAAGAAACGACATGTTGAATATAAGAAATGAGATCAAGTCATGATCAAGCTACTGCCCCAACAATTCAAGACGTTACGGAAAGTGCACAAGGAGTAAGTGAGGCGCTACGAGCAACCCTTCCGAATTGTTCGACACGTGGGCAACGTCTCATACCATGTACAACTTCTGCTAAAGCTCAAAATCCATCCGCTCTTCCACATGAGCCTTCTAAAGCCATATCATGAGGACGCGGAAGACCCAAGGCGCGGAGAATCAAGGTGCGCGCCAACGGCCGTTGTCACCGCTTTCGACAAGGTTGTAGACTACATCATTACCGACCGCGTGATTCGGAGACGAGGCGTGCAGTCTTACAACGAGTACTTGGTGAAGTGGAAGAACCTCCCCAAGAGCAAAGCCACTTGGGAACGTGAAAATGATTTGTGGCAATTCGCTGAGCACATTCAAAGTTATAAGCACAAGAACTTAGGTGGGGGAGGATATTGCGATCTGCTAAAATTTCCAGCCCACATACACATAAGTTCGGGCCATAAACCCAAGCCTTGGCCAAGAGTATTAGCTTGACCCGATTTCAAAAAATTCTAGTACACTCTAGCACACTCAAGCATGTAAATATTCTAAAACTCTCTACACAACTCTAGGCCTTATAAATAATAAAATATAGGCAAGTTGTAAGAATTTTCTAGAACTCTAGAGCCTGGCAAGCTCCCTATAAATAGGGTATGGCATTTGCCATTTGAATCATCAAGCTTTGAGCAATTCTCTCAAGCATACTTGTAAGCTCTCTTGTAAAGCTTTCTTGTTGGCAATATAAGTTTCCGATTTTGCTCTATTACTTTTTCTTCTCTCTAACTTCTTGATAACCTCCTGCTTTACTAGTTGAGAAATACAAAGGCTTACTTACTAACTCTAGACAAAAGTTATCTAAGTGACGCATGGGTTACGGTATAAAACACTCATCTCGTGACATTAGGCCTCCTATTTGGGTTATGCTCACAAACATTGTGCTGAGACTTGGTCCAAGATCTGGGGTACATTAAATTGCATTTGTTGGTGAACAAATGATGGATGCCAATTTACTTATTCAAAATAGAAAATTTGTCCGTGGTTGTGCTTCGTGTGATCAAACCATAGTTTCATTTTACAATAGTCATGGTTTTAAACCACATCACCATAATGCCAAACAGAATTTGATTCCAGAACAAAAACTTTCTACCTTACAAATTGATATTCGAATGAAAAGTTAGCTACTAAATAAAAATCAAGTTAACAGAGTAAAGAGCATTTCATTCTCATTACTTCAATTTCAAGGCTAAAAGCCTGTAAGCCAGTCAATAGACAATAATTTGAGATCACACAAGCCGGGGAAATTAAAAAGGCAAGTGACCAACACACATTAAAGCAAAGCAAATAGTAGTGGAAAATGGAATATGCAAGCATACTCTGATGAGAGATGATTGAATCTGTTCAATCCACTAGACTAATTGATAATATTTCTCATTTCATAAGTCAATAAGCACAAAACAATTTCATAGAGGCATTTCATCGGACATTTCATTCATTTCATCAAATAGCAGACCAATTCTAACATCAGTTAACTGTTATAATACAAGGAACAAGATATAGAAACAAAGGATATTGCCCCAAGGGATAGATTAAGCATTGACTTTGATCAATTAATTTCACACGTTATTTAAAGGCAAGCAAAGAGGAGAAGAAAAATCAGACCAAGAAGGCAGCCGTCCAAGATTCTTGCATGTGCTCATAAATCAGCATTTGCACTGCTCTCTGTCAATGCAAAATCCCAAAACTCTAACAAGATTTACATGCTGAAGCTTTGCAGTTAGCACAATCTCATTCTTGAACCCCTCAAATCCCTTGTGTTGATGTGTCTGAAAGTTTCTGCACTGCTATTTCTGGTGCATCTGGCAATATGCCCTGGAATAAAAGTAAAATCAACATCTGTTCAAGGTTTGAACTCAAGACTTTGGGTTTGATACTATATTATTCAAACAGTCACACAAAATACTACTATATAGACAGGGCCATATCATCCTCCTCAAACTTATTTTTGAACGTTGTTACTAAATTCATCAGTGACTACAGAATTTGATACTTTGTTTTTTGTTTCTTTAGCTGAGTCCAATAAAAACTATGAAAATGCCATTTTTTTAAAAAATATATCAACCACCTATAGTTTGTGACAAATCTAAAAGAGAATTGAGTATACAACTCTATACCGAAAAGAAGAAAATAGAAATTTTGCTGGTTCTAGATTTTTAAAATAGCAAGAGGGAAAATTTAATGAGTTAACGCTAACTAAATTTCATTATTTGTCCTTTTTTTCCAGGTAAATAAAAATCCTGAAAGCAATTAAAAAAGCAATAAGCTCACAATTTTGGCAGGCCATTGAAAAGCAATAAACTAACATCATAAAATTATTCATTAATTTAACTAGCAGCATACAAACTCAGAAATGAACTTGGATTAATCAGCTTTACTTAATAATGGAGGATGATAAAACAGGTTACTTAGAATCTTTAATCAGCTTTGCTTACTTGCAGGTTGAGAGAGCACCCAATCATTGTGACTGCCATGCAACATAACTAAGCAGCTTCCTTTCCTTGGCATGAGAAACTTTGTTAATGTCTTTGCAATGTAACTCTTGATGCCTTATAGATCATGTCTCAAGCATCTGTAATTGCCGGCACTTTTGTTAGTGCATCAATGCCATATCCTTAGGATTCACCAAAATCCAAGCATATATCCATAGAAAGGATCACCCAAACCAGCTCATCAGCTGCATGATCTCCAGTAGAATCTACTCTCTGAGGCATGTGGTAGCCAAATGCCATAATATGAATCCAATTCAAGTACTTTTGCATTGAATCTAAAGGAAAACTTCTTGGGTCTGAAACCGGTATGATTTGAATAGCTCCAGTCAGAATCAGCTGAGCTTCGCTTGTATTTTTGCCTTGTGATTCTTCAAAGAGAATCCCCATATATAATATGTCAGAGCTTGTGTTTGGAGAAACCCAAGAAAGATGCAGGCCCTGGAAGCCATAACCCACAATGCCTGGCCATTTATGTTGAGGGGTCAGTGAAGGATTTCCTGAAAAGAATTGTTCACCATTCAAGAAAATGTTAAACAGTTGCACTTTCCCCTCCAATGGAAAGCAGAGTAGTGATGGCACACCATTTCGATATTAAAACTAATACAAGCATTTTTTTTTTTTTTCATTCAGGCATTTCAACAAACGGCTTGAAGACTCAACTACCAAAATTTTTACTACTATGAACAATCAACGTATACTCCACTTGGAAAGCTGAGGAGCCTTACTCAGATGCAGCTTCATGAACAAAACCTGGGGCATGGGCTTTGCCTTTGTCATCTCTTTGCTTTTTCTCTTGAAAGGCTTGTTATGAATCTCAGGAGAGCATCCATTTGCCAACCTTGAGTGAATAATTTTATTCTATTTGGCCCCTTATTTGTAAATCTGCTCAATTGACCACACATACAGCCGTAAAAGCATCTGTGCTTCTGTGTTACAATGTTGTTGCTTCAAGACTTTCCACTGGATTTTAGAATGCGCTACGCTATGCAGAATGCTCTAGAAAATTGCATAATAGAATATACGCTACAGTTTTCATTTTACAGTAGCTAGTTTTAAACCACGGCACCATAATATCAAACGAAGTTTAAAAGATTGAACGAACACATGGAATGTTGCTGTTTCAGGACCTTTCACCGCATTTTAGAATGTGCCATGCAGAATGCTCTACAAAGTTGCACAACAGACTAACGCTGCAGTTTTCATTTTACAGTAGTTGTGGTTTTTATGTCACGACACCGTAATACCGAAAACTCTACTTAACACATCAAAACTCGAATGAAATGGTAGCTAGCAATAACATGATTACCAAATAAAATCAAGTTAATAGAGGAAAGACCATTTTCATTCTCATCACTTCAATTTCAAGCCTGAAAGTCTAAAAGCCTGTCAATAGACAACAACTTGAGATCACAAATGCTGGGCAAATTAGAAAAACAAATGACCACGGACAAACACACATTAAAGTTGGGCAAATAACAGTGAAAAAATGCTTGAATCTGTTCAATCCACCAGATTAATCCATAATATTTCTCATTTCATGAGTCAATAAGCATAAAACTTTTGTTGGGGAACCAAAAAAAAAAAAAGAAAGAATCTGCAACACGAGATGAGAGATAATTTGAAAGATTTGAATTACTGAAATACCAATTCAAGAAAGCTAGCTATCACAAAATCAACATTATCCTATTGAAAAAAAAAAAAGAAAAAAAGAAAAGAAGGAAAGACTCCTATCATGTGATCTTTAATAAATAAAACCATTAAATAGTGCAGGAAAGAAACAATTGAAGACGCAGCGTACCAAACAATAAAAGACTGAAAAACAAGGTTTAATTTCGGCCTACTCCTTGTAAAGTGAACAATCTTCAAATTAACCCTTTGTTATTGAAAACATTAAGCTACTAGAAAATCTGTTATCTCTCTTTTATTTTTAATGGCCAAAAGAATAAAATAGTATTTGCACATTTTTTAAATAGTCAATTAATAGAAAAAATCAAATTTAGGTAGATTAATTTTCATGGGTTTGAATCTTTTTAGGTTTTTCAAAACATATATAAATATTTCAAATATTTATAATATGCTCTTTAATACTTAAAAATATTTTTATTTTGTGTCTATATGACTAAGTTTTTTCAACTGATAAAATTTACCTTTTCATATTTAAAATTTATTTTAAAAATAAATACAGAAAAGTAATTAAAAGCTTCAAATGAAAAAAGAATAATATTTTACCTCTTTGTATTTTTTTATTATTATCATTATTATTCTTGTTTCACTTTGTAAAGGTATTTAAAATATATATATAGCTATAAAAAAAAATACTGCTAGAGTTTCACCAAACACCTTCATCCCACACAACCTAGAAATCCTCTAATTCTTTACTGATTCACTAAACTCAAAATATTGATCTTCTAATAAAAACAAATTACATATATTAGAAGGATAGCATACTCCACTCTTTTTGAACCCATTCCCACAAAGGACTAAACCCAAAACCAATAGCTGCACACCTTACAGTATCCTAATTCCTACAGCAATATTGTTAATGCATCAATGTGAATAAGATTTTGACAAAGTTCACTCTAGCTATTGTTTCTTCATCTCTCTTTCTCCTTGTTTTCCAAAGTATTTTTTTCTTCAAAATTCATCATTGCTAAAGGTTAAGAACCCACTTGCATAGTTCATACAGCCATCTAATTCTACCTTCTTTTGTTAATTTCAAAAAAAATTATGCTCACTATTATATTTTATTTTGCATGTGACTTTCACCTTATATTTTCAATATCTTAATAGATGATTGATTGTTCTAGATTTTGGATTTTATAGATTTTGATCTCTAGGTTTTGAATTCTAATCTATAGGAATTAAGCTTTAGTTTTGATTTAATGTGAGATTAGATTTGAATAATGGTTGTATGGTTGTAAATCAAATGAGTAAGGATGAGGAAAAAAGAAAAACAAAAGAAAGGAAAAGACAACGTAGTAATGGTGAGAAAAAAATGAAAGAAAAAGATGAATAAAAGTGAAAGAAAAAAGATGTAATTTTGAAATTTTATCTTAATGGCATTTCTTGTAATTTGTTCAGCTAATATGTCTAATTTAGAAAAACTATCAATTTATTTAGATCCATTAAATTATTTCAATGATTATTTTTTTAATATTTGTCACCAGTTATGTATTAATATTTTAATAGTTAATTTTTATTATTTTCAATAACAAGTCATATATCAACTACTATTTCTTTTAAGCCTCATAATGTCATTACAAGAATATTCTATTAGAATAGGATTTTTTTAATATTTTTAGAGTTTTTTAGTAGTAATTTAATGTTTTCAATAGTTATGGCGTGATTTGAAGATCATTACTTCACAAGGGGTATGGTCGAAATTAATTCTAAAAATAATAGCCTCAAGTCCTTCAATATGCGGAAGACTTTTAATTTTTAATTAGAAGATAATTAGTAACCATCACATAACCGACACATAAGAGAAATGCAAGCTTAAGATTTTTTTTTTAAAACAACAATTTAAAATGTAACTCACCAAATAATAGAAGAATTAAAAACAAAAGGCTTCTTCTGTATTAGGGGTGAGCAAATTGAATTTCGGTTTAGGATGTTAAGGTTTGAAAAATTTAACTCATTTTTTTAAAAAAATTCAATCCAATTGGATTGAACTTATAATCCAAACTGAGCCAAATTTTATACAGTTCGCGTTATAAATTTAAGTTCGTTTATATTAAAAATTTTAAATTTATCTTGTCTAAAAAACAATAATCAGCTGTCAATTCGGGTTCATTCATATTAAAATATCAAATAAATTTCCCATAATCTTGTACACACATTAAGTAATGAACGTAAATAATTCTACATTTAATAATTAACCAAAAAAATTAATAACAATTAACAAAAGAAAATTAAGAAATCAGCTACCAATTTAAAAAATAAATTACTAAATGATTAATTAATGGGAGATCAGAAGAAGAAAACATTCCTTGGTGGAGGAAGAAAAGAAGAAGAAGAAGAAAAAGAAGAGAAGAAGATTTGAAGAAGAAGAAGAAAAAGAAGAGTAAAAGACGTGAAGAAGAAGCTGTTCGGCAGTGGCAGAACGAAAAAAGACGAAGAAATAAAGAAGAATAAAAAAAAAGAAAACAAGAAGAAGAAAAGAAAAGAAGAAGATGATACTTGGTAGTGGCGCAAGAAGAAGAAGAACAGCGCGGCGAATGTGTTTTTAAGTTATTTGTTTTTTTTTTTTCTTTAGTTAACCCGATCGGGTTGTATTTCTGTTCGGGTTGACTTTTCAATACAATTTCGGATTCGATTTAGATCGGGCCAACCCAATCCAAACGCTCCCCTCTATTCTGTATAGAAGACTTTAATTTTTAATCGCAAGACAATCACCTCAACGACACAGAAGTCAATAAAATAAAGCGCATCATGGAATCCCAAACAAAATTTTCTCCTTTTATCCATAACGGCTGTTGACACTACAATTAAATTATAGGTTAAAAAAAAAATATTGGAATCACTGGATCAGTTAGTCTTTCTCAAAATCTGATCTGTGATTAATCTTTGACACAAGGTATATGGGTATTCATGGGCTAATATTTTCCTGTATCCTTTCTGCACCTTTTCTCTATCAATAGGCACTCATCAATAACCAGTAGCAAAAGTGATTTAGGCAGGCCCTGCTTTGAAAAAGTATTTGAGCTTCGGGCAATTGTCGAGATCCAGAAATTTCAATGAAGTGAGGATTTCACCAATTGAAGATAGGCACTCCAAATTTGGCATATCTGAAATCTTTAGTTCGGTTAGAGAGACGGGAAACCGCGGAGATGACACCAGGTCTGGATATCCTCCGCTGATTTCTAATTTCTTGAGAGAGGCGAATCTGTTCAATCCCCACTCAAGCAATGGCTTTGATATCTTCAGATTTTCAAACTCAAGTGATTGGAGGTTGGTGGGAAAACCATTCTCTTGGAACGATACGAAGCTAGGGCACTGACCTATTTTAAAATGTAGGATAGAGGTCAGATTGTGCATGCAGTTGGCTAAGGCCTTCAGATTCTCACAACTCCAAATCACGAGCTCAATCAGTTTCGTAGAAGCCAATTATTCTTCGGGAAATGACTCAAGATTTGGACATCCATCTACCCTAATCTTTTGAAGTTGGTGGAGATCAGAATATGCAAACTGGCGGGTAATGATTTAAGATTTTCAAGCCATGAAATAGTGGTTTCTTCAAGGGATGTGTTGTGCAACTTTTCTGCTAATGACTCAAGCTTTGAGCAGTGTCTGAGCTTGAGTACTTAAGAGCCTGAGGTTGATTTCCATTCCGAGGCAAAAAACAAGATTCGAGCAATAATTGACTTCAAGGTGCTCCGGCGTGGCAGGCAACCCACTACTGGTACTGCAAATGTCCTGTTCCCCTGTCAAAGTCCTTAAATTACGACACCATTGGATAATTAGCCCTTTTAGGCTCGGAGGTAGCCTAGATTCTAGCAATAAATATCAAAGAATTACAGGTATTAATGTCCAGTCTTTCAAGAGATGTGGAGCTATTTTGCATCCATGCCTCAGGTAAGGATTTCTAAGCATTGTATCATGCGCGTAATCGTTCTCAACTAGGAAGGCAAAGCAACCTCAGGAAAGTAGACAAGTGACTTAGACCCCAAATCTCTAACACTTGAATTTCACTAACGAGATATTATGGTGAAATTGAAGTGAAACTACATTTCATTATACTTATTACTAAAAATTTTCAAAGTAATAACCAACAATAAATGCTCTAAACTTTCAAAAGATTATAAATAAATTCTGGAACAATATATCCTCAAATAAATATCATTCTAAAGGAAATTGAATTTTTCTTAAATTATCAACATAAAATTAATCCCTAAAAAAATAGAGTTCTTATTCTTCTTCATAAGACCTAACACCATCTAATTCTGATGAGCACATAATATATACATATTTTACCCTCAATTATATAATTGCTAGGTATTTTTATTTGTTATTTTTAATTAATTGAATTATTTTCTTGAATAAGGAAATTAATTGGAGATTATGGCTAAAAAGGGCATGAAGAAGTTTAATTTGGAAAGCAATAGGGATTAAATTGAAAATTAATAAAAGCTAAAAATTAATGGAATCCAAGCCGAAGAACTCAAAGCATGAGGATTTTCTTAATGTCATTATTTACCTCCAGTGTTTATTTTGCAAGAAGGCAGCCGTCCAAGATTCTTGCATGTGCTCATAAATCAGCATTTGCGCTGCTCTCTGTCAAAGCAAAATCCCAAGAATGCGACAAGATTTAGACGCTGAAGCTTTGCAGTTAGAATAACTTAATTCTCGAAACCCTCAAATCCCTTGTGTTGATGTGTCTGAAAGTTTCTACACTGCTATTTCTCGTCCATCCAGCAATATGCCCTGAAATAAAAGTACGATCAGCACTTGTTGAAGGTTCGAACTCGAGATTTTGGGTTTGATACCATATTCTTTAAAATAAATGCAACCTAGGCTTACGATGTACTCCACCAAGTTAGTCTGATTGCTGTAAAGTCAGAATAGAATGAATTGAAGAAGTTTAATATGGCATTTGTTCCTCATGATTTTAACATCTTTTTAGAGAAAACTGTGGGGACAAAATGGACGCCATTTTCAGTAGAACATATTAACTTAGTGGTGGTTATGACAACCGAGAAGGGATGTTAAAGTTCAGCGCTTTGACGGGACATATCGAGCTGGGGTTGATTAAATCACAAATCATTGCCGTTTACAAGCATCCAGCTTTATCGTGCTTCCCATTTTATGCAACTTTTAATGGCATTACCTGGACCTTGGAAAAAAAAGAAAATTATAATGAAACTATTTGGCATGATCTTCAAATTATTGGCCTCCGAAGTGTTGGGCTATTAGCCGCTTACCTAATAACTTAAGTTTTTCTTTGCAACTAGTGATTTGTCTTACACTTACAGTACCTCATGAAAAATTATTTTTTCTTCTATTTTTTCAATCATAATTGTAAAAGATCAACCCATGTGCTTGTCTTTTTACCTCTAAAAATTTGTTAAAAACAGAGAAAAAAATAGATATTTTTAATAGTAGTAATATGTGATAGTTTATACTATTGAGTTCATATCCACATCCTAGAGTGCAAATCGCCCCATTCCATTCTTGTATGATAGTTCTATTTGGTGTCAGCTGTTACCAAAATAGTACATGAATCTGGAAGTACAATATGACAAAACTTATTAATTATACAGTTATTTGTAATTATTATTGAATGACTTTATAGTAATGATTGTGTGTTGGTTGGTTTTCTGGATTACATTCCTGAAAGATATTAGATAATATATTTTTCATCATTAAAAACACTGCTCAATTAGTACATTGTTAAAACAAGGAACAAGAAAGAAATTACAATGAAGGTAGTATATGAGGCAATATCGTAAGACCCAATTCACTTGCGTACATTCTAGTTTAACCACACCAATTTTTTCCTGTATAACTAATATTTCGTACTTTAAGAGTCAACTCCTTTTTACGACGCTTAAACAACCTGAGGAGCCTTACTAAAATGCAGCTTCAAACCACAAAACTTGTGGCGTGGCTGCTGCGTGATGAGCTTCTTAGTTAGCTGCATGGTCTTTGCTTTTGTCATCTCTTTGCTTTTTCACTACAAAGACTTAGCATGAGTCTCAGGAGAGCTTGCATTTTGCTAACCTGGAATGAATACTTTTACTTTATTTGGTCCCTTATTTGCACATCTGCTCAATTGACCTCACGCGTAGCCGTAAAAGCATCCGTGCTTCTCCTGTGTTATATACAGAATAATATTCTACTTTGGAGTAGGAATTGCATAACGTTGTTGTTTCAAGACTTTTCCCTGCATTTCAGAACATCCTGTGCAGAATGCTATAGAAAATTGCATAATAGAATATATGCTACAGTTTTCGTTTTACAGTAGCCAGTAGATAGTGGTTTTTAAACCACGGTACCATAATGTCAAACGGAGTTTAAAATACTGAACGAATACATCGAAATTCCATTGAAATGTTAGCTGAAAACCAAACATTCTGTAATCTAGCGATGCAGATGCTATGTTTTTTTTTTTTTCCAACAAAAGTTTTAAGCTTATTGACTTATGAAATGAGAAATTCTGTTGATAAATCCGGTGGATTGAACAGAAATACCAATTCAAATTGTGTTGAACATAAAGCTTCACAAACTTATTAAAAGGTTATTCCGACCAATCACATATATTCTAAAAAAATAACTATGTATACAGATATTTATTTTAATTGATTAATTTTCTCTTCATGAATAACTTAACTAACTGAGCTAATTAGTTAAGTCTTCATAAGTAACTTTTTAGCTAACTTGTCAAATTAGTTTAGTTTGAAGGAAATATGCATCTTCAATAATATATATATATATTTTTTGGGAAGATGAAATTATTTAAATTTATTCAGGCGGTGATGTATAGCCATGACTCCATCACAATAAAATTCGTGAGTGCTCTAATTGCCCTCTAATATTCAATGCTCATGAGTTTTGCGTCTTGCCACATATCCATTCATTAATAATAAAAGAAAACGGTTTGAGACTTTGAGTACTAACAAAAAAAAAGAAAGATAAAAAGGGTTGAACCTCTAATAAATTTAAAATACAATTGCACCTAATTTAATTTGAGGAACGCAATACTTATTGTTTCTAGAAGTTTCCGGTTTAAATTCTGAAATTACAAGAATTTTACTTTTTTGTTTGCCACTTGTCCATTGCATTAATAATAAAAGAAAATGGTTTGAGACTTTGAGTATTAACCAAAAAAAAAAAAGAAAGATAAAAAGGGTTGAATCTCTAATAAATTTAAAATAAAATTGCACCTAATTTAATTTGAGTAATGCAATACTTATTGTTTCTACAAGATTCGGGTTTAAATTCTGAAATTACAAGAATTTTTTTTTTGTTAATTTAATTTATAATTAGTAGAAATTCATTTTAATACATTAGATTAGTAAAAAAATTTTAATTGATTAAAATATATGTTTATTAAATTGTATGAAAACTTATAATTTAATAAATTATTAATTTATTAAGTAGTTAATATCTCTTTGAATTAATAAATTTTATAGGATGCTCCCGTCATTAGCTTATAAAAATTTGACTGTACTTTGAATTCTTTGTTAAAAAACTAAACCTTTCGGCAGACAAAACTATTTTTACTACGGGAATATGCAAGGAAGTGAACTATCTGCATCACCACAGCCTTTCAGTCGCCGTTGATTTTACATACTACAAAGTCAGCTTTCACATCCCCCATCAAACCCACATCAACTTCGATCACTTCCCATTAATTGATAATTTTTCTTCGTGTTAATTCTTAACTCCTATAATTTTCAGAAACCTTAAACCCTTGAAGTAGCTGAATACAGAAGCGAAGGATGTCAGTGTCGTTTGTAAATTTTCCAACACCATTCCCGGTTAGCTTTCTATCCATGGGATTGTCTATTTATTTATTCATTTATTTTTGTTTTTAATTGAAAAAAGTTTTGTTTGTTTGATGACTTTTGTTAAAAGTGTATATGGGTTGTTTGGTTTCTTGAAAATGATGATAGGAAACTATAATTTGTAGATGATCTTAAAGAACTGTATTGCATGAAATTAATAATGCATGTATTTGGTTTTCAGTCTGGCATAATTCTTTCGGTTGGAAATGAAAGGATATACAAATCTTGATTAAGTGCATTTCATTGGGCCTTTTTTTAGCAATTAAAAATTGGATTTTGCTTCTTCCAATGAGTTTGGCGTCCAGTTAAATATTGAAACACTTCAATTTGTGTCATAGTATCTGAAAGCACCTCACGAGAGCTATTGTTATATGCGTTGACATTTTCACTTTTGTTACTATTATTACATGGGAAAAGTTGGTACCTCGTTTTACTGATTTGTCGGGTAATAGTTGGCGCATCTTGGCATGATAGAGGCTAACAAATGGGGAGTACAACCATATTTGCTAAATTTCTAGTATAATAGAGTCATACACTAGTTATACACTAATTATGCTGAAGGAGAATTTTCTTGCTTTTGTTGTATCTAGGCAGCAGCAAAGAATATTCACACAGTAACCAGTGATCGTTTTGTGCTCTGTGGAGGTTCTGCTACTAAATGCCGAAGGTTTAGTCGCTTAAAGCTATGGTTACTTGACAGACTGAACCTTAAGCATTGCAGTAAAAAGCATGGACTACAGAATGAGTCCAAGATTATAAAGAATTAAGATGAGTTAGATAGTTATCTAGAAACTAGTTCATCAAATGACGGACGAGATTTTGAAGGAGTTTCAACATTATCTGTACTTAATGGTTGGTAATTTGTATCTGTACCTATACTTTTTGGTGAGTGAATTTGATACTACTGAAGTGTAATTTTTGATAGTATGTATAAGATTGGATATGTCAAATAACCTGAGGAGCTTTGCTCAAAAGCAGGTTCAAAAACAAAACTTTTTGACATGGCGGCTGAATAATGAACTTCTTAGTTGCCTTCTTGTTCTTTGCTCTCATCATCTCTTTGCTTTTTCACTTCAAAGGCTTAGCATGAATCTCAGGAGGGCTTGCATTTTGCTCACCTGGAGTGAATAATTTTATTTTATCTGGTCCCTTATTTATAAATCTACTCAGTTGACCTCTCACATATAGCCGTAAAAGCATCCATACTCCTGTGAATAGAAAATTGCATTTAGTGTATACGCTGCAGTGTTCATTTTACAGTAGCAGTGGTTTTTAAAAGTTAAAACCATGGCCCCATAATATCAAACGGATTTTAAAAGATTGAACTGACGCATCGAAATTTGTTTCAAAGGTGACCTAGCAACAAAACATTCTTTAATCTCGTGTTGCTGTATGTATTTTTTTTTCCAACAATAATTTTATGCTTATTGACTTATGAAATGAGAAATATTATGGATTAATCGGTGGATTGAACAGAAGTACCAATTCAAGAAAGCTAACATTGTTAACAGTTATCACATAATCAACATTATCATATAATTTAAAAAAAATCCTATCATATGATTATGAATAAACCTTTTTCACATACTTAAAACTAAATAATCAAGAAATAGTTATAAGGCCCACCAAGTATCTATATAGAAGAAGAATTCAGTTTTTAATCACAGGATAATTAATTCAACGGCAAAAAAGTCAGCGCCCATCATGGAATTAGAAACATAATTTGCTTCTTTTTATTGATAAAGTCAGTAGATACTACAGTTAAACTACAGGTTTAAAAAACTGAAATTACAATAACTTTAGTTTACAAATTGAAATCTCGTGTCCATTGGGACCACTGGATCAGTCTTCATCAAAAAGCAATCTGTCATTAATACTGACGTAAGGTATGCGTTTGATCATGGGCCAATATTTTCCTTTATCCTTTCTGCACCTTTTTTCCATCAACGGGCAATCATCGATATCTAGTCTCAAAAGAGATTTGGGCAGACTCTGCTTTGAAAAGTACTTGAGCTTCGGACAATTACAGAGATCCAGAGTTTCCAATGAAGTGAGGTTTTCACCAATTGAGGATAGGCGTTTCAGATTTGGCATATCTGAAATCCCCAGTTGGATTAGAGAGGCAGGGAACCGCGGAGATGACACCAGGTCTGGGCATCCCCCTCTTATTCGTAATTCCCTGAGAGAGGTGAATCTGTCCAATCCCCACTCGAACAATGGCTTTGATATCTTCAGATCATCAACCACAAGTGATTGAAGGTTGGTGGGAAAACCATCCTCTGGAAAAGATACCAAGCTAGGGCACTCTCTTATTTCTAAATGTAGAAGAGAGATGAGATTGTGCATGCAGTTGGGTAAGGCCTGCAGATTCTCACAGTTCCAGATCGTTAGCCGAGTCAGTTTCGTGGAAGGCAATCCTCCTTCGGGAAATGACTCAAGATTTGGGCATGCGTATACCCAAATCCTTCGAAGATGTCGGAGATTATGCAAACCGTTGGGTAATGATTTTAGATTTTTCAACCATGAAATAGTGATTTCTTGAAGGGATGAGTTGTCCAACCTTTCTGCTAATGACTCTAGCTTAGAGCAGTCTTTGACATAAAGGTACTTAAGAGCCCAAGGTAGATTTCCATTCCGTGACAAGAAAGCAAGATTCGAGCAATGAGTAACCTCAAGGTGCTCCAGAGTGGCAGGTAACTCGTTTTCTGAAGAAAAGGGTGTGAGGGAGGTGAACCCACTGCTGCTACGGCTGATGTCCTGTTTCACAGTCAAAGTCCTTAAATTAGGACACCGCTTGATAATCAGCCGCTTTAGACTCGGGGATAGCTGGATTCTAGCAATATATGTCAAAGAATCACATCTTTTAAATTTCAAACTTTCAAGAGATGTATTGCTATTTTGCATCCATGCGTCAGGTAAGGATTCCAAAGCTTTGCATTCTATAAATCTAACCGCTCTCAACTGGGAAGGCAGAGCAACCTCTGGAAATGAAACAAGTGAACCACACAATTGAATTTTCAAAATCTGAAGAGATGCGTCAGAGTTGTGCCTCCATGCCTCAGGTAAGGATTCAACTACACCGCAACCTGAGATTATAATTTTTCGCAACTGGGGAGGCAGAGAAGCCTCAGAAAAGGAAACAAGTGAATCGCAGCCATGTATCCGCATCTCTCTAAGGGAAGTTAGGGTGAGCAATGCTCGTGGTAGCTTTCTAAGGTCTTCACAATGACTCAATTCCAGACATTGAACTCTGCACTGCAATTCTGGCTGTTGTTGGTCATGTACTTCCTCTGTGACCAAGGAAAAAATCTGGGGACAACCTGAAATCTGCAACCTATTAAGGGAGCTAATATCTTGCAGCAACCGAGTTTCACTCTGCCAACTCTGCCATAAAGATGTTTGCTCTCGACCATAACCAAATTTTGCCAATTTAGGTAGCCATTTCTCAAATAGACCTGGCATGCGCCTTAAAACCACTGATTTCAATGAACTGAGGTCGATTGGGCTGCTGAACACCACCCTTTTACATCCATCCATTTCTAATTCACTGAGAGCTGGAAGACAATGAATTGTCACTAGCAACTGTTCACAACTTTTGATGGCCAGAGTATCTAGTAAAGTAAGACGTTCGGGTAATGATCCTTGCAGTTTAGAACATCTTGCAAGAGAAAGCATTCGTAGCTTTGGAAACCCTTCTCTACCAGATCCACAAGGAATCCACTCTTCCCATTCCCGCATATCCTGAAAACACAGAGTCTCCAGTGACGGAAATGGCACTGAGCAACTGTTTCCATAAAACTCTGGACCCACGCTCTTTACTGTATCCATTCTACTTATCTCAAGATGCTTTAAAAATGGTAGTTGCCCAACTGATGGCAAGGATGTACACATGCAGCAACCTTCAAATCTTAGGATCACCAATTTTGAGAATGAGGAATCTCCTAACCAAGTTGGAAATTTTGTACCACCATAGCCTGCGATGGTGAGCTCCTCCAGCTTTTGATGAGGTTTTAGCATGTCCAGCACTCGAATTTCAATTTTAAAGTCCGGCTCCATCACATCACTAAGGTTACCCGGTCTTTGGTGGAGACGATTCCAATCTCGCCATTCAAGCAATAAAGCTTTAAGATTGACCTTGGTGTTTAAGTGAGCCTCACGGGCATCGCCAACGTCTTTCACATTCTCTAACTTCGAAATTTGTAGCGTCCCCTGAAGATGCATCAAAGACTTGAACTCTTGCAGCCCAGAACCACTGTCTCTTCCCACAACAAATCTACACAATGTCAAGAGACAAGTCAATTTACCGAATCCCTTAGGCATTTCTTCCAATGAATGAACATTAGGATTTCTTAGATGATGCAATTTTGTTAGGTTTCCCATGTTTTTACACAACTTCTTGAGCCGACGACAGTCTTCCAATAAAATTGTATGCAAGTTGTACAGTGAGTTAATTGACTCAGGTAAAATCTGAATATTGGTTCTAGACAAGCTTAGAAAGCGTAAATGCTTCAAATTTCCAATTTCATTTGGTAGCTTGGAGATGTGGTACCCATGCAATGAAAAGACCCTTAGGCGTGGGAGATTCAACAGCCTCTGAAGAGCACTCCAAGCCAAATAATTGCGCCTGTAATCTGACAAATTTACTGGCAAAAACGTTCGCAAATGCTGCACATCAGAGGCGGACTTCAACCTCTTTTCGCCGTCATATTCTCCATGAATGTACGAAAAATGACGAAGACTGAGAGAAAACTTTTGTCGGTTTTCACCTGCTAATGTATCCTCCATTCTGAAGTATAGCTCTCCTGCAGCCCACCGAGAAAGGTCATTGATCAGATCATGCATCACAAATCGGGATGCATCTTTACTTGACTGTTGAAATAATGACCTTGAATGTAACTCCCGAACGAACTCGCGGCCCAAATCTTCCATCTTCCTTCCATTGTATTCTTGATCCAAGAAACCTTCAGCCGTCCACAATAAAATTATCTGCTCTTCTTGAAATTCATATTCTTTGGGAAACAATGAGCAGTATGCGAAGCACTGTTTCAACTGTGGAGGAAGAAAATGGTAGCTCACCCTTAGGGCTGGTACAATATCACATTTGTCCTCTTGTAAATCCCATATGTTCGCATTGAGCACAAATTCCCAGTCATTGAAGTCATCTTTGCCTCGTAAAAGACCACCAAGAGTTTTCGCAGCCAGAGGCAATCCTTTGCACTTCTTCGCTATCTTCTCTCCAACATCCTTCAAGGATTGATTCATGCTGAAATCCCTAGCCCCTAGGGAGTGTTGGATGAGAACACGCAAACAATCATCGTCTGACAACTCTTTCAATGTTTTAGTTGAAACAGCTGTCATTGTTTCCGCAACACCTTGATTGCGATGCGTGACGACAATCTTACTTCCGGATGCACCAGCACCAAAGGGACAGCTCAGGGCTCTCCAAGAATTGTAATTTTCGTTCCACACATCGTCCAAAACAAGCAAAAATTTCTTACCAGATAATCGCTTCTTCAGTTTCTCTTGGAGCAAATTTAAATCATCTTTATCCGTACACTGATCACAAGCAATGGAATTTAGAATCGATTTTGAAACCCTAAAGACATCGAAATCCTCAGAGACACAAGTCCACGCTTTGATCTGAAAATGACGTCGCACTCGATCATCTTTATAGAGAAGCTGAGCTAGAGTTGTCTTCCCAACGCCGCCCAACCCCTTAATAGAAATAACAGAGAATCCATCATCAGCTCTTAAATCTTCCCTCAACAACAACTCAACAATTGCCTCCTTATCTTCTTCCCTGCCATATACTTCGGCTTCGTTCACCAAAGATGTTGTGGGTAATCTTTGCCTGACATTTCTAGACTTCCCATCTGAAATTACATTTTTCATTGTCAGCAGGTCTTTTTGCATTGAAATAATACTCTGCAGCCGGGCAGTGACCTCTTCTATTTTCGATACCATTTTGGATTCAAACTGAATAGATCGAGGGCTAAAATTGGTGCAGCAAGTAGGAATGATCTTATTAAATTTACACATGCTAGTACTGGGTTGATAAGCAACAGCTGGTTCTTGAAGCAGCAACTCCCTCCGCAGAGCTTCAGTTTCGAACTCATCTAACACGTCTTCAACATCATAAGCCAAGTTCTGAAGATTGTCGAGCCACTTCTTCACCGATTCGTCCTTTGTCCGCCTATCCTCAGCATCAGCAAGCACTGCCCGAATCATTTCCAACAGTTCCTTCCACTTCATGAAACCAGCCTTCAACTTCTCATGCCGTCTAAACAGCTCAAGTCCCTCTGAAGCCAGCTTTGTGATCAGCAACTCAACTGACACACTAAGCACCGCCTCTCCGACGAATGACATTTTTTTTTTTTAATCGTGGTTGAAGGAAACAGAGTAAATTATGAAAAATGAAGAAGAAAGAAAAGCGCAGAAATTGAACAAAGTCTAGTTTGCAGTTTTGATTTGTGAATGAAGAGTAAGAGCAAGCCAGAGAATGCAATGTGAAATGGGGTACACAAAAAACAAAGCTTTATTTTTTATGATCATCACCAATAATTCGGCTGGCAACGACCGAAACACTACCACGCAGATCCACACGTTTCTGCCGCTAAAGTCAAGCATGAGTAATCAGTTGGGTTATTTATTTTTTATCATTTGATTATTATATAAAATATTTTAAAATTATTTATTAATTAATTATTAATCAAATATTTAAATAATTTTATTTAATAGGTAATAACAAAATCTCGTATGTAATGTGATATAATTTCATTAATTTACCTTTGTTTATTGTAACAATGACTATCTAATACTAATTTATTATAAATTTAACTTTTGCGTTAGCTGTCTTTAAATTAATTTTAATTTTTGCTGAGAGGCAAACGTTTTCGATATGAGGACGACCACGCAAGCTATTTTTTGCCAATAAACAAGCATAAGTAATTTGATTTGTTTATTTAATTATCATTGATGCCATTTATCATTTGATTATTATGTCAAATATTTCATAAATGATCAATTATAGGGCCGATTTAACTTTTAACCATAGGTAAATTAAGCGGTGGTTTAAGATCCCATATTTTAGAAGGACCTATTTTTAGTTATTTCTCCAATAACACTCTAATTAATAAAATTTTTGAATTACACATTATAGAACAACCCATTTTTTAGGCATTTCTTTGATTTATAATTATCCTATTTTTATTCAAATTCTATATATAATAACCTTAGTGGTAAAGAGCTATAAAAAAAATTTTGTTAACTAATTATCTATATGTAGTTGCATGAGATGACTGGCGATTCATAGAAACGTTTTGCATTTCAGCCAATTTACTTGATAGTAAAAACGATACTGAGTAATTTATATTATTAATTAAATCAAATTGAATTATATATAGTTTGATCTCAATGTCCTAAGATGCATAATTCAATCTAATGGAGATAATTATCATTTGATTATCGTATAAAATATTTTAAAATTATTTGATAAATAATTAGTAGATCCATATGATAAAAGATCATATCTGTTGTGTTAATCAAATATTCAAATAGTTTTATTTAATAGAAAATAAAAAATTTGAATGTAATATTGTATAATTTTAATAATTTACACCTGTTTATTGTAATCATGACCATTCAGTACTAATTTATTATAAATTAATTGTCATATTAGCTGTCCTTAAATTAATTTTAAATTTTGTTGATAGTGAGAGGCAAACGTGCTCAATATTAATAAGACTAGGGATGGCAAAATCCTCTATGAGTTTGGGGTTTTATGGGGCTTGAGGATAATTTTAAATAATTTTTTGGGGATAGGGTGAGCAATGGAAAAAAATAATTTCTAAATTCTTAATGAGGTAATGTTTGGTTTTGCATTCATTGCCCCACCCTCACTACATTTTCCATTATATATAAATATTTTTTTAATTTTTATATAGTAATTTTTATTTTACCAATTACAATGTTAATTAATAATTTTTTTACTTGATATAAATAAATTATAATTAAAAGAAAACTGTACAATATAATTTTTATTCAACTATAAAACATTATTATGCTTTCTTTTCTCTCTAAAGATATTTTTCCCTTTAAGTATTTTCAAATATTTGGAGTTTGTTTAGATAATTTAAATACTTTATAATATAATAATTATTTTATGTAATTTTTTAATTTTTTAATTTTTAATTTATTAAAATTATATATCTATATTTACTATAAGTATTTACTATAAATACTTTATAATATAGTAATTATTTTATGCTCTTTCTCTCTCTCAATGCACAATCCCAAAACTCTAACAAGATTTACATGCCGAAGCTTTGCAGTTAGCATAACCTCTCAATCTTGGGTCCCTCAAATCGCTAGTATTGATGTCTTTGAAAGTTTCTCCACTACTATTAATTTTTTGTCCATGTAGCAATATATGCCCTGGAATAAAAATACAATCAACACGTGTTGAAGGCTTGAACTCTAGAGTTTGATCAACAATAACAAGCTTCACTTGAACCACCATGTATCAATAATTCGGCTCCACTGCCACGGTGCATCAATAATTCCCAATAATACGACAATTCTTTAAAGAAAAGTCGAAAACGTTTGAGGATAGAGGCCAGGTTCTGGGCACGCGAACACGTTTCTGCCGCTGGAGAAGCGCGAGTAATTTGGAGCGTTTATTCATCGTAGATGTCATTTATCGTTTGATTATTATATAAAATATTTTATAAATAAATAATTAAATATTTATATAATTTATTTATTTTATTAGAGGCAGTTTTAAACATAAATGAACGAAGCAGTCGTTTAAGGTCTTATGTTTTTGGTAGATCACATTTTTTTAATACATATTTTTTAATTACCTCTTGTAGGATAACCTGGTCTTTTCTTGCATTAAATTACTACTAATTATTCCTTACTAGTCTTTCCTAGGAAAACTAAAATAATTTTTTTCCGTTTCCAATTTCACTAAAAAATTTAATTTTTTAACATTACAATCTTTAAATTTTAATATTCATTTTTATTTCTATTGATACAAAGAAAATTATTACATACATTGACTCACTTTTGAAGATTAAAAAACAAAAAGAAATATAATAGTTTCTTGAAATACAAAGTCCATTGTCACATCTTATCAACAATTTATCATCTCAACAATCTAAGTGTTATCATTCTCACTATTTTATTTAAAATTAGTATTATTCTTTTTTATTTAATTTATAATAGGTCTTATCAAAGTAAAAAAAGATATCTTAATGATTACTTTTTTTAAGTTTTTTTTTAGAAATTGTTTAGGACATTCTTGATTCTTTTTGAAATTCAATATAAAATTAAATATGGATGAATTTTGATCTCTTTCCTTTTTTTTTTTTAAATTGTTGAAGGTTTTGAATTTAAGGGGGTGTTCTACAAAAAAAATTTACCCGAGGCCTCCCAAACTCGGGACCCCACCTTAATTTTATTTAATAGGCGACAATGTATCTCTTATGCACCATCACACCTGTAATAAAGTAAAATTTGAATATTTTACATCTTTTTATTATAATTATGAATGCATACCTAATAACTAATCCACTACATATTTTATCTTTTATTAGTCATCTTCTTTACTGAAAATTCTGTCATAACCATGACATAATATATCATACAGAATTACAGATTGAGATCAAAGCATACTCTCTTGTTTCGGTAAATGTGTGCAAATTTTTTTAGGGTAATGTGAACTGTATGGCAATAAAAGCAATAAAAAAACAAGCGTTACTGATCCACCATGCAAAGTTGAACCAATAATTAAGTGCCAAAACGATTAAGCTTTTTGCAAAGCAGAAAGCAAGTGGAAGTACAAAACGATGTGGAGGCCAATCGAAATTAAAACAAAATGATTAAGCTTCCTAGTAAACAGAATATCTCCTTGTTACTCATTACTCTCAAAGGTACTCAATTTTGGTAACCGAATAAAGCCGAAATTAAACAAAATGGCCCTTCTTAAAGTAGTAAATAATCAAACTTGAGAATAATTATTAAAAAGAGCCCATGACATAATACATCATGCAGAAATGTAGATTTACAGATTGAGATCAAAACGTACTCTCTTGTTCTGGTAAACATGCGCAAGCCTTTTGAGTGTAATGTGAACTGTATGCAACAAAAGTCAATAAAAAACAAGCGTTACTGATCCATTTTTGCAAAGTCGGAAACGCACAACAATGTGGACGCCAATCGAAACCAAAGCAAAATAAACAAAATGATTAAGATTTCTAGTAAACAAAATATCTCCTTGTCTCTCATTTCTGTCAAAAGTATTCAAGTCCCTCTTCAAATATCTACCATTTAACTTAATTTTCTTTTAACTACTTTTAACTTCTTCCAACGTCACTTTCATAACTACCATAACTTCTTCGTTAACGTTTAAATTTGAATTCTTGTAATCCGATTCAAGTTCAACTATGTAGGATTCGGTATTTTGAAATACCCTCGCATACTCATACCATGTTGTGGTAAGGACTAAATTAAGTATTAAATAATAAAATTCCTTTAGGTAAACTATTGAGTCTATGACAAGATGACAAAAAAAAAAAATAATAATAATAATAGTGAAAATCAGAGGATAGATACAATTGGGGGGGATGTAATGAATCTGTCCCTCAAAATTGTAGTTATTCTACGGGGAAAATGGTAATATAATAAGAATAACTAAACGCCAAATTCTTAGGCTCCTGCCTAGGCCTTATCTTGCCTTTGTTTAAAAAAGATCATTAAAGTAATATAAATTGATAAAAAGTACAAATAAAGAGCAGGACAGTAAACTGTTTCAAAATATACGCATCAAAACCTGTTAAGAAGCAGAATCTGCAATAGTTTCAGATTTCTTCATGTAATCTGGATCAGCTACCAATTCGCTTAACCAGCTGGCTGAATTAAGTATTAAATAATGAAAATTCCTTTAAGTAAAATTATTGAGTCTATGACAACATGAAAAAACAAATATATATATATATATATATATATATATATATATATATATTGATGAAAATCAGAAGATAGATACAATTATTCTATATGGAAATTATCCAGACCAAACAGAATTTTCTTTTCAATTTTCTCTGTTGCCAAACAGAAGCTTTGCTTCCAAATTAGATTCACTTTACTAGGCATGGGTTGAAATACATTGAACAACTCAATAAAAGTATTCGGTCTTATTGGCTTGTGGTTTGGATTAAATATTTGGCCTGGTAATGAACAAACAAAAATCATCAATGGTTGAATTGACAATATGTTTACTAATGCTGTTAGCAGCTATTGGATGAACTTACAAAAATTTAAAAAAATATGTAATTTTGATCAAGTAATTCCACCCATTTATTTAAAAAGCAAGCAAAGAGGAGAAGAAAAGCCCCACCAAGAAGGCAGCCGTCCAAGCTTCTTAGGCATAAGCTCATAAATCAGCATTTACTCTTCTCTCGGTCAATGCTCCCAAAACTCTAACAAGATTTACATGCTGAACAATGTGCACTATTCAAATTGAGATCTTTACCGGATAATGGATGTATAAATTTTTATAATCAGATATCTGCATTCTAATGCGCCTACTATTCAAAGACCTTGTAAATTGTATAAGCAAAGATATAACGAGGCTAATTGGACAGGCTTCGCACCAAATGCATCAAAAACCCCGACACTGCCTTTGCAAGCCTTTTTTGAAGTTGACAATTGGAATCTCATCTGTGGACTGCAGAAACACTGCTGTTTGGACTTTCCCTCAATAGCAAAAGTAAGAGCGAATAAAATAACCGATTCCTCAACTATCATGGAGAAGAGAACTAGATGAAGCAAAGGTTGAACATATTGAAATGAAGGTAAATATTTGCTCAATCAAGAGATGAGAAAATAGGATGATTATTCCGTAATTGATAGAAATAACAGCATAATTGCACTCATTTCCAATACTTTGATTATCCTCGTAGTTTCATTTGGCATCATGAAGAAAATCCTTTTCTAATGAAGGGCAGTTTTTTTTTTTTTCCCCAATGTCAAAATATGGCACATGCATAAATACAAGCTCATGCATTTAATGCAATTATGTTGCGAGATGTGATATAATCAAGCATAATTAAGTGAAACAAGCAGCAAAAGACTTCTAAAAATGACCAGTTAAGAGGTATCAGGCCCTGTTTGTTTAACAAGAAAATAAAGGAAAATGTTTAACAAGAGAAATCTATACGCTAGAAAAGTTATTTTTTATTAAGCTCGCACATCAAATTAAATATTACAGAGGCATTTATAGTATGATCCGGATCCTTGTACAGCGTGGAAAGCATGAGCTGAGAGCTAGCTAATTGTAACAAACTTCTGGCGGGAACTTAACAAACTTCTAAGCTAATAACACTCTGCTTAGTAGTATGACAGCTTGGCAACTGATTAAGCATTCTGCTTACATGGCAATCTGACTCAGCAGCTTACATAGCACTCTGGCTCACATATACAATCTTAGCACTAAGCAAAATATTTGAAGTTAATAAAATTCAACTGAATTGCGTAAGTTGTTTAAAAAAAAAAATGAATACCCAAAATCCAAAACAAATCTTGATAGTCATGAGCTATTGGAATTGAAACCTAACTACACATTCATAATTTTTATTTTAAGATGGCAACATTGCTTCTTTTATCTTTTGCGTTTGAATAAAGAGCAATGCCCAAAATCCCAAAATAAATCTTCATAATCATGAGCTATTTGGATTTGAAAACTATTGCATATGTATTTAATTTAAAGTTTTTTGCAACCTTTATAAAAAATAAAAAGAGTACTTTCATATTTTAAATGTATGGTGACTAAATACAATCCTCTTCAAAAAAACAGAGATCATTCAATGTCAGATGACCCATTATACATTATAGAACACTAACCTTACTTGAACATCACAGCTGAACTTGATGAGAGGCAAAATTGCAGTAACAAGGAATCCTGATCAATAACTTGCTGCCAGAACAGAAACATAGCAGAGAAAACCAGCTGCAGTGGTAAGGCAAGTGGCGGCTAATAACCCCACCTTGTTTTGTTTCTTTTTTATCATCTTCCTGAGCTGCAAAATTGATTTATAAAGCTCTGGATACAAATCATTTTCAATCTGTTATCTCGTAAAATAGACCATATGCACAGATTTTTGATGGTCTGATCAGTCACAATCTTGCTCCCAGAATTTGTAGACCGCAACTTCAGCTGTGCAATTGCAATTGTTTTTTTTTTTTTGGGAAAAAAAAATATCAACACCTATAGTAGTGACAAATCTAAAAGAGAATTGGTTATACAACTCAATTCTTAAAAGAGAACTTAGAAATTTTGTTGGTTCTAAATTTTTTAAAAAATAAAAATGGTACATCACCAAGAAAGGAAATTGAATGAGTTAATATAACGATAACTAAATTTCATAATTTGTCCATTTGTTCCGGCGAAATTAAAATCCTGCAAGCGTAAGCAATTAAAGAAGCAACAAACTAATAATTTCGCCAGGCCGTTAACATCATAAAATTATTAATTAATTTTAATAATAGCTTAGCTTACATGCAGCTTGAGAGAGCACCCAATTATCGTAATTGCCACGCGCCATAGCCAAGCAACCTAAACCCTAAACTAACAAAGTAAAAGCATTTTGATCCTTATCACTTCAATTTCAAGACTAAATGCCAAAAAGCCAGTCAATAGACAATTACCTGGGATCACAAATGCTGGGGAATTAAAAAGAAGAAACAAGTGACCAGCACTTAACCCACCAAATAATAAAAGACTTAAAAACAAAAGCCTTTTATCTATAAAGAAGACTTAAAATTTTAATCACCAGATAATTAATTCAACAGCAGAAAAATCGGCTATAATAAAGCGCACCATGGAATCCCAAACATAATTTTCTTCTTTTACTGATAAAGGCAGTTGACGCTACAGTTAAATTACAGGTTAAAAAAAATGCAATCTAGTTTAGTTTACAAATGGAAATCTAGTATCAATTAGAATCACTGGATCAGTCTGTCTATTCCAAAAACTGATCTGCCATTAATCCTGACACAAGGTATACGGGTAATCATGGGCCAATATTTTCCTTTATCTTTCCGCACCTTTTTTCTATCAACGGGCAATCACTGACAATTAGTAGCAAAAGTGATTTAGGCAGGCCCTGCTTTGAAAACTATTTGAGCTTCGGACATTTACAGAGAATCAAAATTTCCAATGAAGTGAGATTTTCACCGATTGAGGATAGGCATTTCAAATTTGGCATATCTCCAATCCCCAATTCGCTTAGAGAGGCTGGAAACAGTGAAGATGACACCAGGTCTGGACGTTCACCGTCGATTGTTAATTTCCGGAGAGAGGTGAATCTGTTCAATTCCCACTCGAACAATGGCTTTGATATCTTCAGATCATTAATCGTAAGTGATTGGAGGTTGGTAGGAAAATCACCCTCTGGGAAACACACTAAGCTGGGACACCCAATAATGTCGAAACGTAGAAGAGTGTTGAGACTGTGCATGCGGTTCGGTAAGGCACTTCAGATTCTCATAACTCCAGATCATGAGCTCAGGCAGTTTCGTAGAAGGCAATCCTTCTTCAGGAAATGACTCAAGATATGGACATCCATCTACCCTAATCATTTGAAGATGGTGGAAATTATTCACACCGGCAGGTAATGATTTAAGATTTTCAAGCCAATCAATATCGATTTTCTCAAGAGATGTGTTGTCCGACCTTTCTGCCTCGACTCCAGCTTTGAACAGCCATTGACACGAAGGTACTTAAGAGCCCGAGGTGGATTTTCCATTCCGTGACGAGAAAGCAAGATTCGAGCAATAACAGACCTCAAGGTGCTCCAACGTGGCAGGCAACGTTTTCTGAAGAAATGGATGTGAGGGAGGTGCACCCACTACTGCCACTGCGGATGTCCTGTTCCCCAGTCAAAGCCCTTAAATTATTGCATCCAAAGATAATCAGACGCTTCAAGCTCGTAGGTAGCTGGATTCTAGCAATATATTTCAAAGAACTGCATTCTACTATTCTAGTTGTTCTTAACAGGGGAGACAGAGCAACCTCTGGAAATGAACCAAGCTAATTACACCTCTCAATCTCCAAACTCTCAACAGATGAATTGGAGTTGTGCATCCATTCCTCAGGTAAGGATTCCAAAGCATCGCATTCTTAATTACAACTGATCTCAACTGGGAAGGCAGAGCAGCCTAAGGAAAGGAGACAAGAGAAGAGCAGCTATTGATTTTGATTCTAATTGTTGGATATGTTAAACTAGACATCATCTAAAATGTTTTGAAACTTGTTTCAAGTTAATTGGATAAGATTTCAATTAATTACAATTTTTCAAACCTAAGTTTGAAAACTTGAAAATTTTTTATTTCAGTGAATAACATGAATTAGGAAATTATAACATAGCTAGACTTGCTCAAAAATTACGAAACTTGGACCAGTGGTTTTTATATATGTATAGTATGATTCCGTAAATTTTCATGATTTTATGATAAAACAATAAATTATTTTGTATTTTTAAAAATAAGTATGTTCAAAACAGAAAATTGTTTGATAGTATTAATGATGTCTGAAACATAAAGTTTTGCCAATAGTTTTTGAAGGAATTAAGTTATGAAATTTTTAACAAAGACTTTTTAGTATGTTAGCATCTTGTGTAACACCCAACATTTATAATTGTAATTAAAGTGATTAAAACATATGAAAAATTTCACACTTTCAGTATAGATATAAATTTCAAAATAGCATTTTATAAATATCAACATAAAAGGTTTGTTACACAAAAATTTATTTCAAATGACAAAGGTCCCTTAGTAACACGTCACAAAACTAACTTATAATATTTATGCTTAGATAAAAACGCAATTGAGCTTGTTTTGTAACTCAAGATCTATAATGTCCATATGCACCTTGCCTTAGTTGGGACTTGGCGTCAGCTTGCCTACTCCTTAAGTCTTGTAATGTAAGGACTACAAGAGTTAATGTCCAATAAGTTAACACTTTATGTATGTATTATTTACTATGTACATGGATGACTAAATGAAATGAGTGCTAAATCTTTTAATAAAACTTATAAATGTAAAGAACTGTGTTAGTGCCTTAGGTTTGTTATACCACAAGGTTAGCACTCAACAACATGCCCTTGGCCCTAATTAATTAATCCATTGGGTATTACATATCACCGTCCTTAAGCGATCTCTTTTTATAGCTTAAAGGGCTTACCCTCTTTATGAACTTTTGTCACCTAGTAGTACAACAATCCTTTTATCACAATTCATTAAAACATCTTCTTTATGCAATCATCCATGAAATGCACGTGCTTAATGCAACTTATGTCATAGCATGTAAATTTTTTAGATGTATAATAAAAGTAAAATATAAAACTATATTAAGAAAACAACATTTAACATAGGCAGCAGCGCCGTCCATATAAACATTAAAGAGATTAAATTATAATATAAGCGGTATAGTTGACTATATAAGGAGTAAATAACAATCATCATATTCTAGGTGGTAGAGCTGACCATGGCATAATAAAATAAAAGCATCATATATTAGATGTCATATCTGACCATTCAATAAGTAAGTAACAAAACATCACATTATAGGTGACATAGTCAACCATGGCATAATAAAATAAAGCATCACATATGAGGCGTCATAGTTGACCATACAATCAAATAATTAGCAAAGTATTACATCCTAGGCAGCATAACCGACTATATGAGGATGGTTGAGAAGATATCATAATATATAAGCGGCATAGCCAGCCATGTAGAGATTAGATAATAACTAATCACACTATAATAATCATCATAAGATAAAAGATTATTTAAAACTAAACTTAGGACAAAAGAATTATTATTCAAAGCAAGTTAAGTATATTGTCCTGACATTACAGTTGAAATGAAGTGTTACTTACCTTTTTTCCTTAATTCCCCTAAACCTTTCTTTCTAACCTGAGAATTTTTCTATTAATGATGCTTTAGCTTAGAATAGAAAGAGATTGGATTTCTAGGGTTTTGGAAAAATGAATGGGTTAAGGGAGTATTTATAGTATTTCTTAAGGCCTATGAATAGCTAAAATTTTACCACCATAGCACTTGATTAATGGTGGAGATTTATATCTCTATAAATATCTTAGTAATTTCTAGAATCCTAAAATCTTTACGATATCTCTTATTATATCATCACTATGTCATCACTACTTTAGAATTAATAATTATATTTTACTATATTATTATTGAAATTCTAACTAGAGTTCCCAAGAGGGGGGTGAATTGGGTTTTTAATAATTATGGAAATAAATTGCTCAATTACTGCAAATAAATTCAAAATAATTGAATAAATAAATAAAAAGGATAAATAAATTAAAAGATAAGGAAGAGAGAGCAAACACAATGATTTTTACGTGGTTCGGCTATCCCCGCCTACGTCCACGCCTCCAAGCACTCCAGACTTGAGGATTCTATTATACAAGCCTCCAAGGGTTCAACAAATTACAGTTGACTTCCCAGGTGTCAATAGACCTTTACAATAAGAGATTATTCCCAATCTCTTAACCCAAATGTATCCCCACACTTGTAGTCACTCAAGACAAAGGAATGTAAATTGATTTATCTCTCACACTCTTTCAAGGTTACGAGTTAATGCTCAATGTATGAATAAATGAAGTACAAATTTGTTTAAAGCTTTCTGTAAATGGTAAACTCGTATATAAGCTCAGCAGTTGTGTTGTCGTCAGTCCTTAATTTGAGTTGGATGAGCATATTTATAGTTGGAGCTGAAAACTAGTCGTTATTCTTTCATCTGACAGAAAATGGTTTGCTGTTAGTTGTTAACGGTTAGCAGTTTTCTTTGGTCAATGTTACCGTTTGAGCATAATTTTAAATAAACGATTGACCGTTAAGAATTATCCTTTCGCCGTTATCATCTAGAAACCTACACAATAAAAACACTTAATCCGTTTTTACTAAACGGTTAAGGATTTACAAAGAATGTCGATTCTGGAACTTACGGTTAGCCGTTATATGTTAACGGTTTACCGTTAAAGTCCAGTGTCCTCATAATATAAAGCTCTGTAACCAGTTCTTTTATCTTTAAAGAGTTTTAAAGAGTTGACGATATCAATTCGCCGTTATATATTAACGGTTCGCCGATTACTTCCAGTATCTCACAAAAATGCCTATCGGTTAAGTCTTAAGCTGTTAACCCTTTAACTTTAAAGGATCTTAAAGAGTTGACGATATCGGTTAACCGTTATATATTAACGGTTCGCCGATTACTTCCAGTATCTCACAAAATGCCTATCGATTAAGGTTTAAGCCGTTAACCTTTTACAGAGCTAAGTCTTTTCACTAACGGTTAACCGTTTAATATAATCGGTTAGCCGTTTATACTCAGAACTTCATTTAACTTATAAATTATTCTAGTTTCTCTAAGAAATGTTAAATGCATACCTAGTTTTGACTCTTAAGAAAATACTTGAAATTTTGTGAGTCTTAAAACACATTTATTAACTTAAACTCATTGTTTGTTATCATCAAAATCAATTACCAAAATATTTATATGTTAACAATTATTATTATTATTATTATTATTATTATTATTATTATTATTACTACTTAAGAGAGCTTGTTAACTTAAGGTTAATTATACTACATTCGAGTAAAAAAATTGTACCTCACATATTGTCACGAGATGAGTGATTTTTGGAGCAAACCCATTCGGCACTTAGACAATGCTTGCCGAAAATCGCTAAGTAAGCCTTTGTGCTTTTCGCCTAGTTAAGTTAGAGGTTTTCGAAAGAGTTAGAGAGAAGAGAGCAATTGAGCCAAAATTGAAAACTTATATTACTCGTAAAAATGCTTACAAGAGAGTTTACAAGAGTGCTTGAGGTGCTTCCTCTAGGCTTGATGCTTAAATGCAAAATGACATGGCCTATTTACAGGGAAGCTTGCACGCTCTAGAATTATAAAGAATTCTACCAATTTGCCTATATTTTAATATTTACAAGTGTTAGAGAATTTTTGAATATGTACATGCTTGAGTATACTAGAGAATGGTGAAAAATTCTAGAATTGGGCCATGTTAGCACTCTTAGCTTAGACTTAGGCTCATGGCTTGGAATTTGTAGGCATGTAGGTTGAGATTTTGGCGGCCCGCAGCAATATGGTCTATAAAATTTGAGATTTTTCTAATAAGGGAATAATTTATTAAAAATCTGAGAGCATGGAACGTTCTGTTTCAAGGGCCGCATATTTAAGATATTTGAGGACGTTAGAATTTATAATTAGAACTTGATTTTATCTTATGAGAATTTATTGATGATTTTAGTTGGATAATATCAGTATGCATTTGTTACATGAAAATGTCAAGAAGTAAGTAACTAGACTTCAAAACGAATCACAATAAACAATATTTCTTAATTTATGCATAACAAGTTTTGCTCTCCTATAAATTGAACAATAAGCAACTCAGCCACTTTAGCTTTACTGATCAATATCAGTTTTCTATGTACATGCTGTAAAAAAAAAAAAAAACCCATAAGATAAGTTTATGCTAATTAAAACATTCATGCAGTGATACAATTCAGAAAATTCGAACCTCATGATTTTCACACCAATAAAACATGTAGTAATAGCCTTTATGGATCCACAGCTAAAGGAAGAAAAATTTTAAATCATTGATCTAAAGTGACAAACGATCCAAATTAATTGAAGATCAAAGTGGAAACCGCTTTATTGTTATTAGAATTAATTAGAACAAATATTTTCATTAAGAAAGAATCATTCTAAATAAATTGAATTGTAACATCAATGATTTAGTGTTTGAATCAATTGAAAAAACTTAATATTAATTTGTCTATGGTTAACTGAGAATTGAGCACAAATTCACAATCATTTAAATCAATCTCTACTAAAGTCTGGGAGTACTCAACAAATATCCACATCAATCCCATTTTGATGGCCTGTTAGATATTAATTTTTTTTTTCCAAAAATGTTGTTTTACCATTATTAAATATAAGAAAATATACAGAAAGAATAGGGGAAAAAAGCCTCTCTTTTTTTCTCCAAAATCCAGAAGGTTGGGAAATTGAAAATTGAAAATTTCTTTTTTGGGATGAGAAATCTCACCCATTAAACGCCTATTTCTACCCTCTATTGTTACTTGAACTTAGGTGACCGCATGTGCAAAGTGTTGGTGAAAAATCATAATTTTTCTAATAAGACCGATCTCATATAATATATAAGAAATTCGTAATCCAGAAAATCATACCTTAATAATTTGAGAAGATGAACGATAGCAAACAATAAATCCGCCACCCAACAATCTTCTAGGCTATGACCCAAGTTTGATCTACACTGAACGTGTGGGCGTTCGTTTCACCACTCCCAAAAATCACTGGCTTCTTTTTCCTCAGTGTTTTCTCAAAAGGCGTCTCTCTCGTTTTTTAAGAGAAAAGAACACTTATATATAATACTACCCTCGTTAAAACTCTAATTTGTGTTATCCTTATTATATAATAATTCAACATATTAAAGATATTATATTTAATATTTTTTCTCTTCACTTACGTAAAAGTGGAGATAAAGTGTAAAAACTTTAGGGCTCACCTTGTAAAATATCACAAGACCCCATTTATACATAAATATAACATATAAAGCCCTAACAAATATTATATTTAGGTTTATCACATAATATGCCAATTTTATCATTTTTGAGTTCAGTAGTGGTATAGTCAATTAAATGAGCTAACCCGGGGATCATTTGAGAACATACAATAGTGGCTACAATAATCAAGCCTGTAATTAAACTAACTTAATTATTTAATTCCAATTCTATTCCACTATAAGATTGGAACTGACCTCCATAACTGTATGCTCGAATAATAATTCATCCCAAGCCGCATTGATCTCTTTATTGCACACTTCTTTGCACCACATCGTTAATTAAATTGATATCTCAACTGTCCAATCAATTTAATAACATATTATTCCTTGATAGTTACTGGTTTTCTCTAATGATCATTTTCAACATATTAAATATGTCAACACACTCTGGCCAGAGAATTCTATGATCAAGTACCGAAAACCCATCAAGAGATGTGTTGTACAAATTCTATATTGTTAATATATAACTTCAATACTTATAATTGCTCCCACCAAGATATCGGGTAATCTTGACTACAAGCATGTGTCGTACCCATTGGTAACTCAAATGGAATGACAACTATAATCATAAAATTATAACTAACTCAAGATTAAGATTACAGTAAAATTAATGCCTATGAGATTTAATAAGTTTGACAGTTATTATAAAGTTAATTAAATCTCATATGTGATCCTGTTCAATATAGTCGTATTACATCAATAAATTCATACATGATTAAAACAAATCATTTAATGAATTTATTACAGTTTATACCTAAATAAAGTGTCCAACTTTATTTATTAACTGCGAACACAATTTATTAAATCATAAGATAACTTGTATTTATGTCTTCTGTGAATTCATATAGTGATCACATAAATACATATAATATGATTAAATGGACTTTACTAAAAAATTAATGCAACTAAGATATTTGAATAAAATACCTCAATTATTTTATTAATAAAAAAATATTTATTACAATTAAATAAACCTATATGCTTTTAAAGAGCATATTTTCCCAACACAAAGTGCATTCACGGCTAGCTAAGACTATGTCTTGTGAAAATTCAAGTTTAAAACCCAGCACTAAGATGAAAAGTAAATCCAAAATATTTGAAAATTAAGTAAATTATTCTTCTATTTTCCTAATACTAAATATTGGAAATGCATTTTCACTATCTTCATTTTTCTTTTTTCGATATTCTTTTCCCATTTTTCCTTCAATAACAAGTACTCTAGAACACATTCACAGTTTACTATGTTCATAAAACAAAATAAATGTCTGATTTAAACCTACTTTGAACCAATTTGAATACTACTCTTACATTTTTTTTTTACTTTGATATATCTCCCTTGGCAGATTTTCATGTTGGTAAAGAAATGAAGAAGAGATTGTTTATTAAATTAAATATGCTTTGGAGGACTTTGGAGATCAGATATTTTCATTTAATAGGCAATTTTGGTTTATTTAATTTTCATTTTCAATATGCCTGATGAGATCCATTCTAGAGTCAGAGTCAACAATAAGATTCTAGGATTAGGCTTGCATTTAGGTAATTGAACTTATTATGTTCCTGCTATTTACTTCTCATCACCTTTGATGACCTTCGCGCGTTTGGCCAAGCGGAACTTATAGTTGCCAAGCATTATTTGTTGAAAGAAAAGTGAATCAACAAAAAAGCATAAATTAAGTTATTATTTATCTTTCTTTTATGATGGCACTATTTTTCTATTACTTTTATTACTTTCTGATGGCACTTCAGTTTCTCTGTTTTGTGAAATTCTGTTTTTGTGATTTTGGGAATCTGCTTTTTATAAAAATATGCATTAGTCTCCATTCATTCAAGTTTTGCTTTATATCAATTCTATTATATGCTGTAAAATAAACCCTAAGGTAAGAACATGCAGATATAAAATTGAGAAAATTTGAATCTCAGGATTTTCTCTCTAATAATACATATAATGATTTCTCTTTTCCTTGAACATATCTTTAGCTTAGTTACCAATTGATTATGTGTTTACAACTAGAGTAATGTTAAGATCCTAACATTTAAGTCTCAATTGATGTGGTATCTACCCATTGGATAGTAGATAAGTAACTTTGCTAGTTATAAAATTTATTGTCCATAAGATCAATGATAAATAACATTAAAACTCAAGTTCAGATACTTAATACTATTATTACGAAATACATATTCATGTGAAGATATCAACCCCTAGCCTCAATTGGGAAAGGAAAAATATAGAGTCGCGGAGACTACGAACACTTTCTTCTTTTATTTTTTGGTTGAAAGAAACAGAGCAAATGTTGAAAAAATGAATAAGAAAAAAAAAAACTTCAGAAATTGAACACGTCTACTTTGCAATTGTGAATTATTTGCGATTGTGATTTGTGATGAGTAAAGCAAGCAAGAGCGTGTAATAATGTGCAGCCGAAAAGCAAGCTTTGCTATCCAAAATTTATACTTTTCACTTTCTTTTAATTTTCCATTATTGCAAAATTGCCAAAACAAAATTGCAACATTTGAATTTATTTTGAAATTAAAATTACACAGATGGAAGCCTTACGGCAGCACTACTAGTTACATAGAGCAGAAATTACCATCACAAGCAACCCTGACCTCTGCACGTAACTTCAGACATATAAGAGTCAATAACAATTACACAAAATATACAATTCATTTTTTATAGACATGTGCAAAATTCTTTCACTTTCATTTCGGTTTCAATCTTACTTTCGCAATAGCATGGAAGTAACAAGAAGATATGTTAATATATAGAAACAGGGACATACCCAGGACGTCGCAGTAAATAATAAAAATTCTTTTAGTAAACCCCCAACCCCTCAGGGCTGATTTTTCTAAATTTTAATATGGGTATATATATCTTCTCCCATATTTGTGCGAGTAGATTTCTAAGTTAATTGTTGGCAGATCCCTGAGTTGTATTAAAAAGTCTATATGTACAATGTATCCGTATATTGTAAACATTAAAAAAAAAAAAACTCCACGTGAGTTTGCATATAGATTCCTAGTAGATTTCGGATTATAATATATATAAATAGTGTAACAATTTATTAAAAAAAAAGAAAGAAAAAAGAGAAACTCAAGGGAGCAGTTGCAAAAGGAAAATAACGAAGAGCTACATAATTTTTATTTTGTTACAAAGATAATATATAATTAATTTGCTGGTGGGGTTGGGGTATGCACAAAGGCAACTTAAGAGCACTTTAGGCCGGTAGGCCGGCAACCAGAATCCCTCTGTGGAAATGCAGTCTCAGATTCAAAAATAATTTCGTAGCAAGAGTGACTATTCTGCTAATATATGATATGCTTTTTGTTTAGATACCTGTGATAAACACCCGCAACACAAAGATTAAAGAAAATTGAAAGATTTGAAAGCTAAGATTATTAATACCTATCACATAATGATTGCTGTCTCTAGGAGTTAGGACGGAGTTGGCTTAAAGTAATATTTCTTTTGCAAAATGTGGTGTACTCATCTTACCAAGGATAGCTATATAATGCAGACCGGAGGCCGAAGGTTCTCATCATGAGGCCATTCTAGTCGGAAGCAACACTTGTTATATGGTAATCACCCTAATAATCTTTCCACAACCAAGACAAATAAATGATAGATTTGTACACGTAAATTGTGTTAAATTAGGGTCTCCATTCTGTGTTTGCGGGGTTCCATACTCCCTGCCTCCTTAAAGGATTTGCCACTGGAGCGGCTGATAATCATGTGTTGTCACATATAGGAACAAACAAACCCCCCAAAAAAAAAAATGTAGGTTAGAATAAGATAAGAGAAGAAGCTGGAAACAGGAGAAACATACACGCGTGAGAGAGAGGGGAAGCTGTCAAAACTGAGCCGTATACCCAACCCGACCAACGAATTTGACCCGGACGAATCTCAAGATTTCGGCCTCCCCACCGGCCAAGCTTGGTACCTATCAAAAGCTCGTGAGACACCCGTCATACCCAGCCACGTCACCGAAAATGGCCAGAACGCCAGCGATTCAGCTTGAAAGAACTGGGGCCCAACCCATCACCGTCATCATCGTTTCTGCTGGAATTAGACAGTGCCACCACCTTAGTTTTGTTTCCCACGACACCCTCATCATTTTCCAACCACCCTCGCCACTTTAAACCATCGTTTTTTGCCATGAACGACAGTTGGAAAGCTCATCGCTTTAGGAGCACGATCCACTGTCACCGCGGAGTGTGGAAGGTCACCACCGGCATTAGTGTACTCACTGAGGTTGGAACTGTCGTAACTGAGTTTCCTGACCATTATTGACTAAATTCCGGTCGCCAGCGAGGGCAATTTGATAATTTCACATTTTGATAATTTCTGACCCTGTAGGTATTTTAGTAATTCTTGAAATTGAGGTTGGGCTGGTAATTGTGATTTCGAGGGTAATTCGGTAATTTATGATTCTAAAGTATTATAATAATTAACACATGCGACAGTATTTTAGTAATTTTATTAGCACAGGAGTTATAAATTACGAATAGATCTACATTTTGAGTTTATTGCATAAATTTAGTATCAATTCAGACTTATAGAAAATAATTATGTCATTTCCTTATTTTAGAAGGATTTGGCGCAAGAACTAGCCCGCAGGGGAGGACGATCTCCAAGTTTAAACATAGTCATTGTGAGTAGAATATATAAAATATATTTTCATAGTATATTATGATTCTAAAATATAGTAAAACATGTTTATAAAATATGTTTTAAAGGCTCTGATTCAATGATTTTCTAGAAATGGATTTTATCTTTGCATTGGTATTTATTATTAAAAATATGTATGATTAATGCTTTTATTATCGATCTTGAATATACATGTGATAATATTTTGAAGAAAAAATAGATTTTAAAATACATTAAATGAAAAAAGGAAATGAGATTCCAGATGTAATTATATGTTTATGTATGTTTGTATAAAAGGTTGTTTATAAAATCATTGGATGGTACACTTTCTGATTACAATGATATAGATATGATAAGGCCTTTGGGACTCGTCTGAATACATATAGAGGTTTTGGGCTATTTGTTTGGTTGTTTTTGCCTTTTGGGTTATATTATGTGATATAATGATAACAATGATACAAATACAGATGATACAGATGAGGTACATGTCTCTGGGGTCTGTTTGAGTACACATATAGATCTTGAACCATGTGCTTGGGTGCTTTTATCCTTTGGGGATTGTTATGCATGGACTGATATGATTAGATATGAGATGGTATTTCCTTATCTATCTATATAGCTCTAGGGCATGACGGTACCTAGATAGTACATCATTGCCTGTCCCTTGAGGTCTGGATATGATGAAATTATTCCCCTGGGTGCTTATTTATTGATAGTTTTGGTATTCAGTATTTGCTATTATAATTGTTATGATTTTCTTAATTTTATGTAGTATTATGTATTATGATTATATCAATATGTGATTTAAACTAAAGAATTATGATATTTTGATAAGATTACTTAAAGGAAGATTAAATTATTTTTAAGCAAATATATTTTCAAAAACATGTTATCTACTCACTGAACTCATTGAGTTTGAAACTCATTCTATTTTCTTATATTTTTCCCCCTACAAGAGGTTGCAGGTACATCAAATCAACCCAGCGACTATAGATATTTTGAATTTTGACCATGTGATGGTATTAGAAGATATAAATCGTTTTTGTTAGGGCATTTTGGTCATGTCGTTTTTTTGGGACTGTATAATTTTGTTGTATTATTCTTTTGAGGTTATTAATAAATAAATGTATGTTAATATTATCTATAATAAAAAATTTTTAATACTTCAGAGATATTTTGGTTAAAATCTTATTGTTATGGTAGAGGATGTTGAGAATTGATGTTGGTTGTTTAATTAATTATTTTGGGAGTGTTTGTTCTGTGTAATTACATGCTGAAATTGTTATATTTATTAATGGAATTCTGTCAAAAATTCTAATTAGATAATTTATCAATTTAATATTGATGAGGCTAAATAGACTCACTCTAAGAATTTAGGATGGATTGTGTTATGTATTCAATTTCAATGACAAGTGTTTAAGTTCAGAATTATATATATTTGACTTTTAGTCTCATATGTTGTTTTCATGAATCAGCGGCATGGTTGGCAAAACTCTAGGGAAATTTAGTCTTAGATTCTACTACCAAGGCTCAGAGTTACAAGGACTAGCTACTAAATAAATTATATACTATTGGTTAAAATATATAGCTATGATAAATGAGGTCATTGCTAAATTCTTGCTTTAGTTAGTAGAAATAACTCATCACCCAGGCCATTGTCCATGTGACAAAGATGTATTGGAGGTTTTATAGGGACTATTGGTTTTTAAACAAAGAAAATAAAAACATAGAAATTAGAGCTGCTGATTACATTATATTCATTTCTGCATAATCTGAATTTATACAAATAAAAGAAATAAATAATACCAAAAAATTTGCCTACATATCTTTAACAAATATTTGAAATCATAAATTTAAAAAACAAATTGTTCCTACAATCTTGTAGGATATTAATTATATCTTAGCTGTTGCTCAAATTCTGTAGCAAGTATAGTATTGTCATCACTCCTCCTTTCTAATTTTATTGCAGACACCAATTCTTTCCTTGAACAATTCAAATCTAGACTTTGACAATCCCTTTGTCAAAATGTCACACAGTTGATCTTTAGTCTTGCAATGCACAAGCATTACTTCATCATTCTTATGGACTTCTCTAACAAAATGATATTTAGTTTTAAAATGCTTTGTCTTCCCATGGAATACTGGATTGTTAGAAATTGCTATGGCAGCTTGGTTATCAACAAAGATTTCAGTTGCATTATCCTGGACTATTTTCAAATCTGTCATAAGCTTTCTTAGCCATAAGCTTGATTGACTATAGCAGCAATTGCGATATACTTAACCTCAGTAATAGACTAAGCCACTATTTCTTGCTTCTTTGAACTCCAACAAAAACAACCTAAACCAAGATTTAAACAAGTAGCCTAATGTGCTTCTCATGTTATTACATGATCCTGCCCACTCATTATTAGCAAAACCATGCAAGTCCAAATTGTCTATCTTCTCGAACTTTATTCCATGATCCAAATGTTCCTTTGATATACCAAATCACCCTATTAGCACCATTGAAATGCAATTCATTTACACAATGTATATACCTGGATATTAGGCTCATAGCAAACATTATATCAGGTTTTATTGCTGTCAAATATATCAAACAACCTATAACAGTCCTTATAACGCTTTATCAATTTCTCAGCACCATGATCTCTACCAAACTTCTTATTTTGAGCTAAGGGAGTACATGCTGAATTACAATTCGCCATGTTGAATTTCTTTAGTACTTTCTTAACATATTTTTGCTATCCAATGAAGATCCCTTACTGTGATTTTTTAATCTTCATTCCTAGAAAGAGCGTCATCTCTCCAAGATTGGTCCTTTCAAATGCTTGCATCATTTGAACCTTAAATTGCTTCACCAATTCTCCATTGCTTCCTATGATAAGCAAATCATCAACATAAAGTGAAACAATTATCAGTTCATGATTAATCACCTTAATATACAAAGTTGATTCACTCATGCTTTTGTTGAAGCTAATATTCAATAAATGATCATCAATCCTATTGTACCAAGCTCTTGGGGCCTGTTTCGAGCCATATAATGCCTTTTTTACCAAAAATACTTTCTTTGGATCTACAACAAAGCCCTCAAGTTGCTCAACAAAGATTTTTTTCCTCCAAATAGCCATTTAAAAAAGTTAATTTTACATCAAGTTAGTAGATTTCCCAATTCTTTTGTGTTACAACTACTAGAAGCAATCTAATGGTGTCCAGTCATGTTACAGGTGTAAAATTTTTAGAGAAGTTAACACCAAATAGTTGAGCATACCCGTTTATAGCCAGCCTTGCTTTATATTTGTTTATAGAACCATTAACATTAAGTTTGGTTTTATAAACCCATTTTACATCAATAGCTTTCTTGTGTAATGGTATGTCCACTAGCTCTTAAGTCTGACTCTTGTGAATCATCTTGATCTCATTTTCTATTGCTTGAAGCCACTTTAGATCCTTAGCAACCTTATCATATCCTATAGGTTCAAGCATAACCATATCACACTTTTGATAAATTTTTGTAAGTGGTCTAGCCTTCTTATTGGCTCATCATCAATCATATTATCATCTTGTAATTCTAATTCTTTTTCTTCTGCATAAACTTGTTCAGGTTCAGCGGTTAACTAATTCTATCTTTTGGCTTCATTAAATTTAATGTCTCTATTTACTATAATTTTTCTTATTAAAGGTTGATAAACTCTATAACCTTTAGTGAGAGTATTGTAACCTACAAAGACTCCATGTTCTGCATTTTGATCCAATTTCTCCCTTTTTGCATCTGAAACATGAGTAAAGCACAAACAACCAGAAATTCTCAAGTTATGAATAGAGGGCTTAAAATTAAACCAGGTTTCAAAATGAGTTTTCCCTTTTAAGGCCTTTGTTGGTAACTTATTTTGCAAAGGCACAGTAGCATTGACAACCTTAGCCTAAACATCTTTGGCATTTCCTTTCAAAAAACAGACATCTAGCCATCTCTATGATTGTCCTATTGTTTTGCTCATTGACTCAATTCTGTTAAGGAGTGTAGGTTGTTATAAGCTGATGTTCAATCCCTGCAGCTTTATAAAACTTAGCAAATTTATCAACTATATATTTAGTTCAATTATCAGACCTAATCACTTAGATTTTACAACCACTTTGATTTTCAATCCATGTTTTAAACTTTCAGAACACACTAGCAACTTCAAACTTCTATTTAAGAAAGTAAACCCAACACATTTTGCCAAAATCATCAATAAAAATCATAAAGTACATGTTACCACTTAAGAATGCAATCCTCGTAGGTCCACAAACATTTGTGGGAATCAATTGAAGTTTCTCCACTGCTCTCTATACCTTATTAATAGGAAATGTTAGTTTAACTTATTTTTCCAACTGACAAACTCCACACACTGCTATTTTTCCTCTATCGAAAGTCATTCCTTACACAAGATCTTTTTTTTGCACGAAATCTAATATAGACTAATGAAAATGCCCTATCCGCTTGTGCCATAACTTAGCTTGGTTCAAAATACATTGATATGCACTAAATTTATCCTTGTTCTAATTTAGGCTAAAACTTTTGTTGTTCATTTTCACAGAGAAGAACACTGCACCATTTGGATCAATAGTAACACATGTGTTATTCTTAAATATAATAGAATAACCTTTCTCAGGCAATTGTCCCACACTCAGCAGATTTCGATCAATTTTAAGAACAAGTAATGCATTAGAAATTAAATATAACAGAATAACCTTTCTCAAACAATTGTCCCACACTCAGCAGATTTCGATCAATTTTAAGACAAGTAATGCATTAGAAATTAACTTCATACCTGCTGAGCTTTTATTGCAACTGTCCTTTTACCTTTCATTTTATTGTACAACCCATTGCTAACTTTAACCCTTGACACATCTAACATTTTTATTTCTTTGAAAAGAGATTCATAGAAAGACATGTGATTTATGTATCCATCATCTATAAGCCAATCATACTCAAGCTATTACTTGAAAAAAAAAGATATCATAAAAAGTTGTTGACATATTTCTAGACTTTTCAAGTAAAGAGACTTTAGATTTAAATCTCTTAGGCAAGGTCATCAGAATCTTCTCTATAATTCTTCTATCATAAAACTCTTCCTCTAACATTATAATTTTATTAGCAATCATCTGTAACTTATCTTTATATTCATTAGCTGCCTCTGTCTCCTTTATTTTCTGCATTTCAAATTCACTTCTCAGGTTTAAGACCTGTATTCGTTTTGTCTTGACATTCCCTTAATATTCTGGCTTTAAAAGATCTTATGCCTATTTTACTGTCTCACAGGTTATGATCTTCGTAAAAATGATCTCTGAAACTATAGAGTGGATACATGTCTTGGCTTTAAATCTTTTTTTTCTTTCACCCCTGTTATTCCTCATATGAGCTATTGGTGGATCCTTGGGATCTACTACCAACAAGTCCCATAGGTCACATGCTTGCAAGTATGATTCCATTTTCACAACCCATATTAGATAATTTTCATCTGTGAAAGCTGGAGGTGTAGATAAAAAACTATTTCTTGTCATACTGAACTTTAGGTTAAGGGTAAGTGTTTGATTTAATGTAGGAAGCTTCTCTAGATTCACTTAGACGTTACAGGTCCTTTAAGAATAAGGGCTTTGATACCGCTTTGTTGGTTTTTAAATAAAGAAAATAAAAACATAGAAATTGGGGCTGCTAATTATATTATATTCATTACTACAGAATCTGAATTTATATAAATAAAATAAAAAAATAATACCAACAAATCTGCCTACACATCTTTAACAAATATCTAAAATCATAAATTAAAAAAATAAAATTTTCCTAAAATCTTGTAGGATATTAATCATATCTTGGCTATTGCTCAAATTTTGTAGCAAATATAGTAATGCATCGACTTATCTGGCCATTTAAGCTATACTAGGAACTCTTGACTATGTATAATTGCATAGACATAAACTCTACAACTCTTTAGTGCACTATAATTAACTATAATTATCTTGACACAAGACTTAGAACAGTACAAGCTTTAGTACCGTTGCAACTAATATCCACCTCACTTACATCAATAGGCCTTGCAAATGCCTATTTATTTAGGATCAAACTTCAGAGGGTAATTCTCTAGAGCTTAGTGTCACGAGATGAGTGTTTTACGCAGCAAACCTATACGGCACTTAGGCAACTTTTATCAAATGTTGTTAAGTAAGTCTTTGTGCTTCTCAACTAGCCGAGTTGGAGGTTATCGAAAGAGCTAGAGAACTAGAGAGAAGAGAGAGCAATAGAGCCAAATCAGAAACTTATTGAAATACTAACTAAGCAACCCAAGAGAAGGGGTGAATTGGGTTTTTAAAAATTAAGTAAACAAAAACTTAAAGCAATATAAACTAAGCAATCAAATTCGAAATAAATAAATAAATGTGAAATGAAAAATAAAGAGATAGGGTAAGAGAGATCAAACACAATGATTTTTATATGGTTCGGCTATCCCTACCTACGTCCACGCCTCCAAGCACACCGGACTTGAGGATTCCACTAAGCAAGCCTCCATGGCTTCAAAAGCTTACAATTGACTTCCAAGGTATCAATAAACCTTTATAAGAAGATATTATCCCTAATCTCTTAACTTAAATGTATCCCAACATTTACAATCACCAACAAAAGATTACAAATTGTTTTTCTCTCACGCAATCCTCAAGATTACAAATTAATGCCTAATGTGTGAATAGATAATGTAAGAATATGTTTGAACCTCAATATAGATTGTATATTCATGTATATTCTCAATGGTTGTGCTGTTATCCACTTTTGATTTGATTTGGATGAGCTTATTTATAGTTGGAGCTGAAAACTAGCCATAATTCACCTTTTTACTAGAAACCAGATCGCCCTTAACCGTTAATGGTTAACCGTTTGCGTTGGTCAAAGTTACCGTCGGGCTAAATTTTAAATTAACGGTTGATCGTTAATAATTACCCTTTCGCCGTTAAAAACCAAAGACTTGCACAACAAAAATCTTTTATCCGTTCTTGCTAGATGGTTAAAGATTAATAAAGAATGTTAGTCTAGAAATTATTGGTTAGCTATTTATACGTTATCAGTTCACCGTTAAATTTCAATAACTTATAAAACAAAAATGCTTAACTTGTTTGCTTTAAACGGTAAAGGATTAACAAGATTTGACAGTCTAGATATTATCGGTTAGCCGTTATATATTAACAGTTCGCTGTTAAATTCCATCAACTTATAAAACAAAATGCTTAACTGATTTGCTTTAAATGGTAAAGGATTAGCACATGACAGAGGTTTGAACATTATCGGTTAACCATTAAAATTAACAGTTCACCGTTTACCTTTAGCGAATTTATAAGCTTATCGATTAAGGCTTAAAAACTAACCCTTTTCTAAGCATAAAGGTTAGGCTTTACCCTAAACAGTTAGCTATTAAAAATAATGGTTAGCCGTTTACATCTAGTGGCTGATTTTTACTAAGTTCTAAAACAATCGGTTGAAGCTTTAGAAAATAACCATTCTCTACATTTTATCAGTTAATAGTTAAAATAAATGGTTCATTGATTATACCTAGAAAACCATACTTTTATAGAAATGTTCCAGTTTATCTAAAGCTTGTAAACACACACAGAAAGTTTTTGGCTTTTAAGAAAATATTTGAAATTATGAAACTCCAACAAATTTATCAAAAGAGATTAAGGTTTGTTATCATCAAAATCAATAAAAAGAACATTTACATGTTAACACTTATATTACTAATAAGAATACTTACAAGAGTGCTTGAGATTCGTGCTTAAGGCTTGATGTCTCAAATGCCAAATGTCATGCCCTATTTATAGGGAGGCTTGCCAAGCTTTAGGGTTCTAGAGAATTCCTACAACTTGTTTATATTTTCATATTTACAAGCACTAGATGTGTATAAAAAATTCTAGAATATGTACAAACTTGAGTGTATTAGGGTGTACTGGAATTTTCCAGAATTGGGCCAAGCTAGCACTCTTGGCCAATGCTTAGGCTTATGGCCCGAATTTGTGTACTTGTGGACTAAAAACTTAGCGGACTGTAACATTAGGCCTCCGATTGAATTGGTTGTTCTTGTGAAGGTGGTTTGGGCTGTGCTCACAAAAAACGTGCTTAGACTTGACCCGAGATGAGGGGTATCCTAAATTTCGTTCTTTTTAGTGAACAAATGATGGTTGCCCATTTACTTGTTTAAAAAAGAAAATTTGGGTATGGTTCTTTTGTGTGCGATCAAGGTGTGATCTTTTGCAAGACTGTGCATGAGTTGTTGATAATTATTGGTACCCTTTGATGGTTTTGAGTAAATGTGTTGGATCCTAGATTCTCTTTGTTGATAAATAGAAATATATATGACTGTTTGTTTGTTCCATCAGCTAGTGAGTCTAAAATAAAAATGTTGAAGATGGAAACTTGTCTTTGTCATTTCCATATATTCCAATATCGGTAGGAACTGCATAATGTTTTTGTTTCAAGACTCTTCACTTTATTTTAGAATGTGCCAGGCAAAATGCTTAAGATATTCCACAGTAGATGCTATGCTACATTTAACATTTCACAGTAGGTGTGAGTTTTAGACCATGACACCGCAATACCAAAAGGGGAAATATTGATTCGGAAACAAAAGGTTCTGCCGAGCTAGCATATAGGAGTTTGGCAACAATATAAGCCTGCTGACTGCTAAATGAAATCAAGTTAACAGAGTAAAGAGCATTTCATTCTCATCACTGCAATTTCAAGACAGAAAGCCAGTCGATAGACCACTAAGTCTCGTTTCATTGTTTCAAAATTTATGCTCCCCCAGGTCTGTTACGTCAGACAAAAATAAACTCAAACCATATCTGAAGAGGACATATAGCCTGAGATCACAAATGCTGGGAAATGTAAAAAATGGAGGAAGAGAAAAAAAAAAAAAGTGACCAATACAGAATAACGCAGAGCAAATAACAGAGTAAAGGGGAATCTATATGCAAATATACCCAGCTAAACTTTGTGACAAATGCTTGAATCCATTCAATCCACCAGTTTCAATTATCTCCAACCAAATAACCAAGCATAAAACCCTATAACAAGGATTAAAGATAGTTTTAAGATTTGAATTATAAATATTTTTTCTTTAATAAGTCAATAATCATAAAAGCCCGCAACATAGGATAAAAATGAAATTACGATTACACAATTTAGTTTAGTTTACAAATTGAAATCTAATTTAAAAATTTCGATGAGTCTTCACCAAAAACCAATCTCTAATCAATTTTCACATAAGGTATGTGGGTAATCATGGGCCAATATTTTCCTTTACACTTTCTGCACCTTTTCTCTATCAACGGGCAATCATGGATAATTAGTTGCAAAAGCGATTTAGGCAGGCCTTGTTCTGGAAAGTATTTGAGATTCGGACAAAAATAGAGATCCAGAGTTTCCAATGAAGTGAGGTTTTCACCAATTGAAGATAGGAATTTCAGATTTGGCATATATGAAATCTGCAGTACAGTTAAAGAGCCAGGAAACCGTGGAGATGACACCAGGTGAGGACATCCTTCACATATTTCTAATCGTTTGAGAGACGTGAATGTAACGCCCACTTTATTTTATTTATTTATTTTATTTTTCTTCTTTTACCCTTATAAAATTGAATAGAATGAGTTATTATTAAGTGTTTGTGTGTGAATGAAATTTTTTTCCAAATTGTTTTAATAAGTTAAGTTATTAGTTTTAATAAAAAAAAGAGAATCTTCTTAAAAACAAACTCACGTTTCTTACTTTTTATTTTTTAAAAAAATATATTCATTAATTACTAAGTATTTAAGATTAAGTCATCTTTTTAAGAGCAAGTCGTCTTTTATTTTCTACGATATTATAAACCCTAGAAAAAGAGAAGGAAGAAACATAAGCCTTTGGATAAGAAAGATGAAAATTTTTAAACCTTCTTTACTTAATGTTTACCTTAAGGTATTGAAAATATTTCTTGAACTTATGTAATTTATTTTTATTAGTTGTTTGTGTTTATTTACTTGTGGTATGAATAGTCTGTATTCCTTACTTGAAACCATTTTGTTTATTTAGAATCATGTGAATACGTTTACATATCATGAAATTAGATATACTAAGGTTTCCATTGATTGGTTTTGTGTTGAAATCCCCTGAGTATGCAAATTGTTATGGTTTTTCGAAGTTAGGTTACTGGTGCTGGAAAATTCTGATTTTCAGCAGCAGTTCTCACTTCTGAAAATTTTTCTGTAAGGTTACACATCTTAAATATTATGCCAATTTTTATATCAACCGAACTATGTCTCCTATGCTCACATGTTTAATTTTGTAATTTTATTTTTTATGGTTAAACTATTAAAAATCGTAATATGTGGCTGCTGCAGATCTGGAAACTGTTTTCTAGAATTGCAGAAGCCAAAACGTTTAACAGTTGGGCTAGTTTATAAATATGACTTGCCATGTCAGGATTTTATAATGAAATTTCAATCTTTCCTCTGTCCTTCGAAATTGGAATCGTGATTTTTGGGCATGTGAAATAAAAAATGTGAATTTTTGAATTTCTGTTTTCAAATATGAAATTTTCTGGACAGATTAGATGTTCTCAGAAATAAAATATTTTTAAAATAGTTTTAGGCGCCCAAAAAAATTATAAATTTTAATTTTATACTTTGTTAATGTGTTTTCTGTAATTAGAAAAAGGAAACATATTATTTCGAGTGCTGAATAATATTTTATGAATTTCCTAAGTGATAAAGGTCTATTTTGATTAATGCTGGACAGTTTTGTTACTTTAGTGAAAGGTCATTATTTTGACTCGATTTTGACTTATACTAATTTTTATGAAATATTGTACGCAATACTTTACATGTTCACAATGCCTTTGTAAATGTTCATAGTTTTCCAACATGTGTATAGATTATTAAAAAATTAGTATGTGCAGAATACTCATAAGTATAAGATATGCCTAGAATATGCATAAGTTGGAGTTAATATAAGTGTCTATGAATTTAGAATGATTGGAATTATATTTAAGGTTAGGGACGATATTGATAAGATATTTTTATGATGATTATAAGACGTGGGTGAGCTTGTTGGTTGTTCTCGAAGCATTGAATTGGTTGCAATAGATCAAAGTAAGTAGATTCATGCATAATATGCTCTGTAATAAATACAATTTATGCTATAAGAGATATGTTTAAATGAAAATTTTTATAAAATTGATTTCTAAAATATTTAAACGAATTTTTTAAAAATAAAAACACTTTTAAATGAATTTATATAAATGTATTTTAAAATAAATTTTTCTTAAAAAAATTAGTTTTCTTAGACAAAATGTTTTCTTAAAAAATTTTCTAAAAGAGTTAAATGTTCAAAGAAAAGTTCGTAAATGTTTTAGAAGACTTTAATTGCTATTTATGAAAGAACGTAAGGTGGATTCAAAAATGTTTTGGTTCATAGTCCGTAGTAATGTATACGATGCAAATGTTATGATGCTATGTAATGCAATGGCTAACTTACTGGTATGATGATGATCTTGTGCACAAGGATGTTGTGAACAATGCAACGTATAGTACACTAAATGATGAATGATGAATGATGAACGATGAATGATGAATGACAAATGATGAATAATGAATGATGATGACTACGAGGCATGAGCTACTAAATGTTTTAAAATTTAATGTTTTTATGCTTTTAATTCTTTTACATGAATCCACCCTTTATGCCAAATGAAGATGCTATTATAAATGTTGTTATAAAATATTTAAAGGTATGATGACAATGGTTTTTAAATATTGTGCACAGATTTGCTTAACGAGTTGATGGCTCACCTCTCAGGCTCACCTCTCATCTCTAATATTTTACGGATTGATTAGAGATATAGCTACAATACTTAGACGGAGATGTTTAGTGGATTTGTGGAGTTGCTTTAAAGATTAAATCTTCGCTAGATTTTTTTATTTTGGATTCGAGCATTTACTTTAGAGACTTTGTTTCAGGTGTTTTATGTAAGAAATTTAGTAGAGCATGAATAATGATTGTCTATCTTGAGATTTTATTAATAAGAATGAATGATGTGAGATTTCATTCTAATTTTACCCTTGTGTTTTCATGGGTAATTTTTTGGGTATTACAGTGAATCTATTCAATCCCCAATCAAACAATGGCTTACATATCTTTAGATCATTAACCACAAGTGATTAAAGGTTGGTGGCAAAACCATATTCAAGAAAACATAACAATCTAGGACACATACTACTTCTAAACGTAGAAGAGAGGTGAGATTGTGTATACAGTTAGGTAAGGCCTTCAAATTCTTACAACCCAATATCTCGACCTTAGTCAATCTCGTAGAAGTCAATCCTCTTTTGGCAAATGATTCAAGATTTAGACATTGTTCTATCCAAATCTCTTGAAGATGGTAAAGATTATGCAAACCACTGGGTAATATTTTAAGATTTTCTAACCATGAAATAGTGATTTCTTCAAAGGATGTATTATCCAACTTTTCTACTAACGACTCCAGCTTTGAACAAAATTTGACACGAAGGAACTTAAAAGCCTGAGGCAGATATACATTCCATGACAAGAAAGTAAGATTCAAACAATAACTAACCTCAAGGTGCTCTAGCATGGCAGGTAACTCATTTTTTGAAGAAAATATGTCAGAGAGGTGCACCTATAGCTGTTACTACGGATGTTCTTTTCCTCTGTCAAAGTACTTAAATTATGACAACTAATCAGACGTTTCAGGCTCGAAGCAAGCTGGATTCTACCAATATATGTCAAAGAATTACAATTATAAATGTTCAGACTTTCAAGAGATATAATATTATTTTACATCCATACCTCAGGTAAGCATTTCAAAGTATAGCATCCTTCAATTTCCATTGTTCTCAGTCTGGAAGGCAGAGTAAACTCTAGAAATAAAACAAGTGACTTATAATACCGAATTTTCAAACTCTAAAGAGATGAGTAGGAGTTGCGCATCCATGCCTTTGGTAAGGATTTCAAAGCATTACATCCTTCAATATTAATTTTCCTTAACTAGAAAGGCAAAGCAGCCTCAGGAAATGAAATGAGTGAAGTTCAGTGAGCTATCCGCATCTCTATAAGGGAACTAAGGGTAGCAATGCTTGTGGTAGCCTTATAAGGCCTTTATAATAACTCAATTCAAAAAATTAAAGCCTGCACTACAATTGTGGCTGTTGTTGATCATGTTCTTCCTCTGTTATCAAGGAAAGAAGTTGGGGACATTACGTAATCTATAACTGATTAAGGGATCTAACATCTTGTAGCAACCGAGTCTTACTCTACGATAAAAATGATAGTTCTAGGACATTTACGATCATCACTTTTTCTAAATTTGGTAACCCTTTGTCAAAGAGAACTACCTGATTTGAGCTCGGGGCGATTAGGCTACTAAACACCACACCTTTACATCCATTGATTTGTAATCCACTAATAGTTGGAAGATATTTAATTGTCACTAACAACTGTGCATAACATTGAATGTCAAGCACCTCTAATAAAGGAAGATATTCGGGTAGTGTTCGTTGCAGTTTAGAACAACATACAAGAGAAAAAATTCGGAGCTTAGGAAACCCATAAACTCCTTGACCTACTCCGTAAGGAAACCACTCTTACATATCGAAAAAAGAAAAGATCTAGTGTGATGGAAAGGGCAATGAACAACTACTTTAATAAAACTCTAGACCGACGCTCTTTACTCTACCCATTCTACTTATCTCAAGATGCTTTAGAAGTGGTAATTACCTAACTGATGGCAACAATGTACACTTGCCACAACTTTCAAATCTAAGGAACAACAATCTTAAGAATAAGGATTCTCCTAACCAATTTGGAAATTTTGTACCACAATAATTTCTGCAACAATTGTTGAAAAGTCAAAGCCAAATTGGATTTCTTTACGCGGTTGGCAGCAAGCTTGCTACAGTTACATGCAAGCTTGCTATAGCTAGCATGCAAGCTTGTACAAATGGGCAAATTGCCCACTTGCTTCTTAGGCCATTTTTTTGGCTATAAATAGAGAAGCATCTTTGCGGCCATTTTTTTGGCTATATAAATAGAGAAGCATCTTTGCAGCCATTTTTTTGGCTATAAATAGATAAGCATCTTTGCACTTGAAAAGCATCCTAATTTTGAGAGCAATTATAAGTGAAGCAATTGAGAAATTTAGGAGAGCTTTTACTTGAATGCTCTAGTGAGTATTTATTTAGGTGCATTGAGGTATTGGGTACTGAGAGTTTTTCTTATTTTGTAAATTTTCATTATTAATAAAAATTATCTTCCAGTCTTTGCCCGTGGACTTGGCTTTATGTCGAACTACGTAAATTATTGTGTCTTATTTTTTCTGTGTATTTATTCGTCATATTTATATTTCTCCAGAAGCCACATTTACCGTAATTTGGTAATTACCTAACCCGACATTTCCACAACAATTGGTATCAGAGCTGAAGGTTCATGCTTGGGTCATACGGTACTTTTCACGTATACAATACTATTTATAAATATGATATTGTTCATTGATACAGTGGAGACGACCATTTATATTTGGGAGACAATCTATTGTAAGTAGTGTGTATTTTTTATATGTTTGGGAAAGTTCTGTCAATAAGACGATAAGAGCCTAAGGAGTCTGGGTTTTAAGTAGGACCGTTGTGACCCCCTCCATTCTCCCAAAAACTTTCCTAGTGTATTTATTCATGCGAAATAAACATCATAGGGATTGTTTCTCAAGTGTAAATAGTTATTAAAATCACTGATCATTTAAATTAAGAAAAATGACAGAGGCATCATCATCGTCCTCATCAGCAAGAACTACTGTGACAAATGTAAAATTTGAAGTGGAAAAATTTGATGGTACCAATAATTTTGGTATGTGGCAATGTAAGGTTTTAGATGTCTTATATCACCAGGAGCTGGATATTGCCCTAGAAGAAAAGCTTGACATGATAGATGACAAGGAGTGGATAAAGATCAATAGACAAGCATGTGGTACTATTTGCCTATGTTTGGCTAAAGATCAAAAATACTTTGTCGTGAGGTTGACATCTATAAATAAGTTATGGGAGACATTGAAAGAAAAGTATATAAAGAAAAGCCTTAAAAATAGGCTTTATTTGAAGAAAAAACTATATAAATTTACGTATGCACCTGGCATGTCAATAAATGACCATGTGAACTTATTTAATAAGATATTGACAGATTTGCTAAATTTGGATGAGAAATTTGAAGATGAAGATAAGGCACTACTGCTGTTGAATTCTCTCCCTAATGAATATGATAATCTCACCACCATTTTGCTTTATAGACAGGACAGTATCACATTTGATGTTGTATGCAGTGCATTGTACAACTCTGAGACCAAAAAGAAAGATAGAAAGGATCACAAAGATACAGTTACAGAAGCATTAATAGCAAGAGGTCGTTCACAAAGTTGCAAACCTGGAAAAAGAGAAAGTATAAAGGGAGGCTTGCTAAAGATGAATGTGCTTTTTGTTGCGAGAAAGGTCATTGGAAAAAAAAATTATCCTAAGTTACAAAAAGCCAAAGCTAATTCTGATGCATATGTAGCATAACATAATGAGAAGTCAAATTTTAGCATGGTTGGCATGACATTAACATGTCACTCAGATGAGTGGATTTTGGATTTGGGTTGTACTTACCATATGTGTCCTAATAAATGCTAGTTTTCTAGCTTCAAAGAGCTAGATGGTGAAATTATTTTTATGGACAATGATAATGCTTGTAAAACAGCAGGGATAGGTACAATCTAGTTAAAGAATCATGATGGCTTAATCCAAGTCTTGATAGATGTTCGCTATGCACTAAGTTTGAAGAAAAATCTTATTTCATTAGAAGTCTTAGAATAAAGCTTACAATCATTTTGAAAGATGGATTTTTAAAAGTAGTAGTTGGGGCACTGACGGTGATGAAAGGTACAAGGAAAACTAACTCATACTATTTCCAATGAAGTACAGTTATTGGATCAACAATGACAATTTCTAGAAAAGATTCAGATTTAGATGCAACCAAATTGTCGCATATGCATTTGGGGCATACTAGTGAAAAAGCAATGCAAACTTTGGTAAAATAAGGCTATTAAAAGGTATAAATTCTTGCAAATTAGAATTTTGTGAATATTGTGTTTTGGGTGAGCAGACAAGGGTAAAGTTTGGTTCAGCAATTTATGATATAAAAGGAATTTTAGACTACATTCATAGTGATGTGTGGGGCCTACCAAAATAGCTTCTTTAGGAGGTATACACTATTTTGTTACTTTTGTTGATGATTATTCAAGAAAAGTATGGGTGTATTTAATGAAGAACAAAAATGAAGTTTTGGATATATTTCTAAAATGGAAAAAGATGGTCGAGACTCAAACTGGTCGAAAGGTCAAAATACTTCTCTCAGACAATAGTGGTGAATATAAAAATGATCCATTTCTATAAATATATCGAGATAAGGGTATTGTGCGACACTTCACTATTCAAGATATACCACAACAAAATAATTGGCAGAACGCATGAACCAGATAACACTGAAAAAAGTTTGGTGTATGTTGTCCAATGCTGGATTGGACAAAGAATTTTAGGCTGAGGTAGTTGTATATACATGCCATCTAATCAACCATTTACCATCAGTTGTAATTAACGATAAAACACCCATGGAGATGTAGACTGGTAATTTACTACTGATTATGATTCTTTACATGTTTTTGGTTACACTGCTTATTATCATGTAAATAAATCTAAGTTAGACCCAAGAGCAAAGAAAGCATTGTTCATGGGCATAACTAGTGGAGTAAAAGGATATCGTCTCGAGTGTCCTATTACAAAAAAGATTATTTTCAGTAGAGATATGACTTTTGATGAATCGATTATATTGAAACAAAAAGAATCTCAAAAAGATGAAAAGACCAATAGTACTTCACAACAAGTGGAGCTTTAAAAAGTTAAAAATGATTCAGCCAATATTAGGGAGACAAATACTAATGAAGAAGAGATTCTGACCCAAGAACCTTCATAGCAACAAGATTTAATTGCATATAGAAGGCCACGAAGATAAATTCGCAAGCCTGCTCGCTTTGTTGATATGGTAGCTTATGCACTTCCAATTATAGATGATGATGTTCCTTTCACTTATAGAGAAGTAATAAATAGCCCTGAAAGTGTACAATGAAAGCTAGCAATGGATGAAGAAATGCAATCTCTTCATAAAAATAAACTTAGGAGCTAGTCACACTACCCAAAGAAAAGAAGGCAATTGGGTGCAAATGGGCATATACAAAGAAGGAAGGATTTTCTCACAAGAATGAAATTCGATCTAAGGCTAGATTATTAGTGAAGGGTTATGCTCAGAAAGAAGGGATAGACTACAATAAGGTATTTTCTCCAGTTGTGAAACACTTGTCTATTCGAATTTCGCTGGTCATGGTTGCGCAATTTGATCTTGAACTAGTTCAACTTGATGTAAAAACTATATTTTTACATAGTGATTTAGAAGAGAAAACATACATGACTCAACCAAATGGATTCAAAGTTGCTAAAAAAGAAAATTACATTGGCAAATTGACAAAGTCACTTCATGGATTGAAACAATCTCTGAGGCAGTGGTATAAGCGATTTGTCAGTTTATGAAAGGACAAAGGTACACAAGAAATAAATTTGATCATTGTGTTTATTTTCGCAAGCTACAGTATGGATCATTCATATATTTGCTCTTGTATGTTGATGATAGCATCCAAGAGTAAAAATGAGATTGAAAACTAAAGACTCAACTCAATCAAGAATTCAAGATGAAAGATCTTGTTGAAGCTAAGAAGATTCTTGGTATGGAGATATGTAGAGATAGAATTCATGGCAAAGTTAGCTTATCTCAAAAGCAATATCTACAGAAGGTACTATAGCAATTTAGCATGATTGAACAAACAAAACCTGTGAGCACTCTATTGGCTTCTCATTTTAAGCTTTCTATATAATTATCTCCTTCGACAGATGCAAAACGAGAATACATGTTACAAGTTTCGTATTCAAATGCAGTGGGTAGCTTAATGTATGCAATAGTATATACAAGGCCTGACATTTCACATGCAATTGACCCGAACTATCCATACCCTCATCTCCACAAAAAGACCTGCTCCAAAAGAATATATTCAGTCTTCCAGACTGGATTAGTGTGTGTTGCAAGTAACTCAAGTAGAGCAGTATGTAACCTTAGAGATTCCAACAGAGCTCGTGACCCAATAGAAACGGGAAGGATATACATACCTCCATCTTGGGGGTATACCCTTTCATTAGAGAAGATCTATTAGTTAGCTGTCTCTAGTTTTGAAAAGCTCTGTGAACAAAAAGCGTTTTTCAAGGATCTTATCAAACACAAGGAACCTTTCAAAAGTGCCTGTAAAAAGCCTCATCTGGCCATCAAATGCAAGGATGAGAAATCTTGTCGTTGTCCTACCAGGAAAAAATCTCATTTCCAGAAGTATTATCCATCCAAACAGTCCAAGAAACACAATTCCAAAAAACCTAAATAGCCTTATAGGTTCTTCCGGAAAAAACCTTTCCCAACCAAAAGGCAAAAAGATGCCCGTTGTTTCATTTGCAAGAAGAAAGTTTATTTTGTAAAGTCCTGTCCAAACAATCCTGTTAAATCATTAAACCTGGTAAGAGACACTAGCAAGCTGTGAAATGGATTTTATAGTATATTCAAAAAATCATAGATGTTGGTTTATTGTTTGAGCGAAATAATACACTTAGTCAAAATGTGATTAGATACGTCAATTCTGATTATGCTGGTGATTTGGACAAACGACGATCAACCAATGGATATGTATTTACTTTTGCTAGAGGGCCAATTAGTTGAAAGTCTATACTACAGTCTACAGTTGCTCTGTCGACCATAAAAGCTGAGTATATGGCAATTACTGAGGTTGTTAAAGAGGCTATTTGATTATGAGACTTGCTTGAAAACTTGGAATTGGTATAGGAGCACATTAATGTGTTTTGCGATAGTCAGAGTGCTATTCACTTAACAAAGAATTAAGTTTTTCATGCACATATAAAGCATATTGATGTACAATTTCATTTTGTACGGGAGATTATTGATGAAAAAAAGATTTTTCTTCACAAAATTAAGATTGCAGAGAATCCCGCAAATATGTTGACCAAGGTCGTGACAATGATCAATTTGAGCACTGTCTAAACTTGATCAATATCCTATAAGTTTGAAAGCAATCAAAGAAGGCAGAGATTGGAGGATGGTTTGTTGATAGTCGGCTCATATTTATTAAATATTCCCCAAAGTGGAGAATTATTGAAAGTCAAAGCCAAATTGGCTTTCTTTACCCAATTGGCAGCTTGCTCCAGCTACATGCGAGCTTGCACAAATGGGCAAATTGCTCGCTTGCTTCTTAGGCCATTTTTTTGGCTAACAGAGAAGCATCTTTGCAATTGAAAGCATCCCAATTTTGAGAGCAATTGCAAGTGAAGCAATTGAGAAATTTGAGAGAGTTTTTGCTAGTAAGTATTTATTTGGGTATATTGGGGTATTAGGTACTCAGAGTTTTTCTTATTTTGTAAATTTAAATTATTAGTAAAAGTTATCTTCCAGTCTTTGCTTGTGGACGTAAGCTTTATGCCGAACCACATAAATTATTATATCCTATTTTTTCTGTGTATTTATTTATTTTATTTATATTTATCCAGAAGTCACATTTACCGTAATTTAGTAATTACTCAACCCAGCATTTCCGCAACAAATAGAAATAACTGAGAATCCATCATCAGCTCTTAAATCCTCCCCTTACAACAATTCAACAATCGCCTCCTTATCTTTTTCCCTGCCATAAACTTTGGCTTCGTTCACCAAAGACGTTATGGGTGATCTTTGTCCAATACTTCTTGACTTGCCATCTGAAATTACGTTTTTCAAGTTCAGCAGGTTTATGTCCCGTTCAATATCTTGCAACAGAGCAGTGACCTCTTTCATTTTGGACACCATCATAGAATCAAACTGAATCGATCGAGGACTAAAGTTGGTGCATCCAGTGGAAACGAGCTTCCGAAACTTACGCGTACTAGTACCGGGTTGATCAGCAGCAGCTGGTCCCTGAAGTAGCATCTCCTTCCGCAACGCTTCAGTTTCAACCTCATCCAGCATGTCTTCAACATCAGAAGCCAAGTTCTGAAGCTTGTCAAGCCACTTCTTAACTGACTTGTCCTTCGTCTGCCTGTCCTCAGCATAAGCAAGCACGGCCTGGATCATCTCCATTTTGTCCTTCCACTTCATGAAATCAGCCTTCAACTTCTCATGCTGTGTAAACAACTCGAGTGAAGCCAGCTTTTTTATAAGCAACTCAAATGAAGCAGTGAGCACCGCCTCTCCGATGATTGACATTTTTTTTTCTTGTTATTGAAGGAAACAGAGTAAATTATGAAAAAAGAAAAAAAATCTGCAGAAATTGAGCAAAGTCTAGTAGTATGTGATTTTGGTTTGTGAAGAGTAAAGCAAGCAAGAGGATGCCATGTGTAATGGTGTACGCAAAAACATTACGTTAGCTGGGTTGGTTGGGTTATTAACTTTTTATCAGCCGCAATAATTCAGCTTGCGACGACCAAAAGACCACCACGCCAATCCACGTGAGTGATTGACTGGGTTGATTATTAATTTATTATACAGAATATTTTAAAATAATTTGATCAATAATTATTAATCAAATATTTAAATTATTTTATTTATTTAACTTAATAAACAATAATATATCTGGTTCGTAATAATGTATAATTTAAATAATTTAAATTTTTTTATTTTAATTATATATGACTATCTAATACTAATTTATTATAAATCTAATTTTTGTATTAATTGTTTGTTAAATTAATTTTAATTTTTGTTGATAGTGAGAGGTTCGGTAATGAGATTTGTGTCTATTGGTGGTTGAGTGAAGGTCATTAATGTTATTTAATTAAAGAAGATAAAATCTACATAAATGGAAGGAAGTCTAGTTCATGTGAATAATATTAGAGATAATGTATATCTTTGTAACTGAGTTAGTTATCAGTTTGAATTGATAAATATATATCTAGCTAAATATCCGTTGATTAGACTTTATCCTTATCTGTCTTTGTATTCAAATTTGATATTTGTGTTGTATATATATATCCTTGACGGATGCTTAATAAGAAGAACAACTTCTTCCTCTCAAACCTTTTTCAAATAACGGGCTTTACGAGGAAATTGCACCATTTATGCTAAGAAAGTGACTTAATCCATACTCTTACTAATTCCAACAATACGACAATTCTTTAAAGAAAAAGTCAAAAATAATTCAGAATAGCGACGGCCAAAGCACGACCACGTAAACGCATTTCCACCACTAGGGAAGCATGAGTAATTTGGTTTGGTTATTGATCATTTGATTATTATATCAAATATTTATAAATAATCAATTAAATATTTATATATTTTTATTTATTTTATTATGAATGACTTTAAATATAAACAAATTGGATAATTGTTTAAGAGAGCACTATATTTTAGATAGATACCATTTTTTTATTACTGCCCTAATATACTCTAATTAATAAAGATTTTTTAATTATATACTATAGGACAACCTATTTTAATTCTAGGCTCTGTAATTAATAATTATCCAATAGTTGAGATTTATTTTCACAAGAGTTTCTATATTTGATAACATTAATGCAAAAAGCTATAAAAAATTTGTCATAACTTTTATACAAATTCTAATTTATTACATATTTAACTTTTGTTAGTTGTCTTCTTTACTAAAAATTTTGTCATAATGTTCAAGTCATTATTGAAATAATTAGTATTTAATGATATAAATACATCAAAATTAACAGACATAAAATCATCCACAATTTGATTACATGAAATTATCGCGTCGTCTTGAGTCAATGTAATTTCACTGGATTTAGGGATGGTAAAAATATCTGGATCCGGCCCAAATCCACAAAGGTTTGAATTCTGAAAATTCAAATCTGCACGTTAAAAAATATGGATCTACATATTTAAAATTAAATGAAAAAAATATATAAGTTAAATAAAAAATCATAATAGGATTAACTAAAAATATATATAAGTTAAATTAAATCAAGAAATATATTGGGATCCACTTTTTTATGAAATTAAAACTAAATGAGAAATTTATAATTTAAACAAAAAATAATAGGATTAATTAAAAAATATAAAAGTTTAATTAAATTAGGAAGTATATTGGAATTAAATCCACTTATTTTATGTGGATTTGTGGTGTTTTATAATTTTTATTTGTGAATTTGTGGTGATAGTTGACTTGGATTTATGTTATTGTTGATAGTTGATCTATGTTGAGGTATTTTTATTTGTGACTTTATGGTGTTGTATGTTATTCTAGGTACTTATTATTGATTATTGAATAATGATTAGATTTTATTTGATATTATTAAGTAAATTATTGAATTTTAAATATATTTTGAAGTGAATCTACATAGCTAAGATATATGCTCGTAATCTATGTAGATATTACTAGGATCCAAATCTGCAGATTTTTTTTTTGCAAATCTAGATATAGATCTAAATATAAGAATATCAATCAGAATCCAGATCATGATGCATCAATATTTAGATTCAAATCCAATTTTTTCCATCCCTAACTAGATATTTGACCTTCTATCACTTGGGCTTTGTCCCTCATGGCCCCTTCTTTAACCTCGAATCACTCACGCCACCAAATATCACCAATTTAGAGACAAGTAGCTATTGGCGTTCTCATGACTATCAAGCGCGATTCGACACTATGGTTGCTTAACAGAGTTAACCACTGTCACCGTTGGATTGAGCACAACATGAAGCTTCTATCTTGACCTTTTTGATCACCGCACGTGGATTTCGGTCACCAATGGTTAGCTGGGGCACTTTGGTAATTTTGTAGAATTTGAGGGTAATTTCATAATTTCAATTTTTTTGGATATTTTGGTAATTTCAGAATTAGAAGATAAAAATTTAAGGATAATTTGATAAATTAGGAATTCAAGGATAACTCAATAACTTATAATTTTGAGACTTTTTAGGGCATTCTGGCAATTTATGATTTTGTAATTTATGATTATGACCTAATTATGAGAGTTTTCTTATTGATTTTAGGTTGATAATGTAGATACGCTATTGCTACTTGAGGATGCTAAGAGGTAAGTAAACTCGACTTCTAAATGAAGCACAATAAATATTATATATATGTTTGACATGTTTACAAAGCCTATATTGAAATGTACATATATGGATTTATACACTTTGCCCATGTATCTATATGATGTGTTATGAGTTAAGTGTGTGTACAAACATGGGTATATTTATGTGTGAGAGTTCATTGGCATTGGCACGAAAATGCATTACATTTTCAGTGAAACGGGAAAATAGATTTCAGCCAAAAGGAATTTGAATAAAGAAACTGAGTTTACTTTTTTTGCTTGGATGTTTGAATTCATTACTCGCTTAGTGGAGGACATTTTGAATGTTATATTATATTATATGGATGAGGGACATGTTTACATGAATGTATAAAAGTTATGAACTCAAGTGAGTATCCTACTAAGCGATACTTAAATTAAGGTAGTTCAAGTAAGTGATTTGAAAAAAAAATGTAAAGTTTAAAAGTGGTAGAAAGAGATGTTAATGCATTGTTTTATAATTTTTTTTTTAAAGACGATGGCATGACATTCTTTGGCATTATGTAGAAATATGTATGTATTTTGTTATATGAAAAACTAGTTTGCTTACTGAGTTTTGTATTCATTATAATTTATTGTGGTTCTTATAAATCATGATTGATTCAAGAAGAGTAAGAGTGGGGACTTAAATTGAGGTCGGCAGATGATTTAACATAATTTTAAGTTCTTTTACTACAATTTAATCTTGTGTTTGAAGCTTGAATTGTTATTAATAATTGTATTGGAGGATCAAATTCTTATTGATTTTATAGAGATTTTGAAGCATATATTTGAGTTGCAGTTAGATTCACCCTGTGTAGTTCGGGGCGGGTCGCTATATGAGATGACTAGCAATTCACAAAGACATTTTGCATTTTAACCAATTTACTTGATAGTAAAAATGATGCTAAGTAAATTATACTATTAATTAAATTAAATTGTTGAATACAATTTGATCTCGATGTCCTGAGATGGATTGGCAGATGGAATCAAGAATAACTCTGATTCCCGCAAGCAGAGTAAAGAGACCATTTTAATTGACCTGCACTAGAGTTTCAAGACCACAAATTAACGAGTCAGTGAACCACAAGTTCATTTCATCTCTTTAAAATATTATGAATAAGCGTAATCTAATGGCTATGTAGTTCAATCTAATTCCTTGAACTTTACAAAGGACAATTTACACTTGTTTTATACAATACTTTATGCTGAATCATTGGTCATCAATTTTTGCTGAGTCATTTGCCACGTCAAGATTTGCAGATGTTGAGATCGAGGCTAAGGCTGCCCACAAAGGCATTTCATCGAACATCAATATAAAACAGACTCGCCCACTTGCGTCTACTAAGGTAGCGAGAATAAATCCATTCCGAACGAATAATGCGTGTTCACTCCCCAAAACTAAGGGGCCTTGGAGAAGAAAGGCTGGAACTGCTACAGCGGAAAAGCAGAAAAGAAAGCCCAAAATGTACAACCCTAATCATAAAGAACCGAAGGACCTGCTCGAAAGAACCGAAAGGGCAATAGTCGAGATATGCCCCCTCTCGTTCAAGAGTACACCTGTGTCACGTTCTGAGTTGATGGCACGTCCTCGCCCCCTTGCTCGCCCTCGACCTCACCCGCGAGCTATGTTGCTAAGACTATTTATTTAGCAGAAGGAAAAGAATTTGGAAAGCAGAAAATAAAGACAAGTTTTTAGAAGTGTTTTAATCTCGTGATTTCATTGCTCATGAGGAAAGAAATTTATAGCTTACAAACTCAACAACTTCGAGAATAAATAGCAATAACTATAAGAAAATAGCAACTGAAAGACTAAAAAATATCTAGCTAAAGAATAGGTCATACGTCAACCATTCTCTAACCCACTACTGCTAGTTATTTGGACTGACTGAATAATCTAAAATAATAGAAATTCTTGCACATGACAACCTGCCTGTTCCAACATCAATGAACTGTTATTTGTAATATTTGGAATTCATAATCGAAACACTGGCTACTTAAAAGACCTTTTACAGTCGTAAATAAATCAAACTTAAGAACAATTATTTTTAAAGTAGTAAATAAAGTAATTTCGTCTTGTTAGCGTGTTTTGGACCGAATATTTGGCCTGACAATGAAAAAATTAAAATCACTAATGGCTGGATTAATTATATGCTTACTAATGCTCTTAAGAGCTATCGGATGAACTTACAATTTTTATTTTTTAAAAAAATGAAATTTTGATCGATTAATTTTGCTCATTTATTTAAAAGGCAAGCAAAAGAGAAGATAAATCAGACCAAGAAGGCAGCTGTCCAAACTTCTTAGGCATGTGCTCGTTAATCAGCATTTGCTCTTTTCTAACCGTCAATGCAAAATCCTAAAACTCTAAGAAGATTTACATGCTGAAGCTTTGCATTTAGCACAACCACATTCTTGAACCACTCAAATCCCTTGTGTTGATGCATTTGAGAGTTTCTTCACTGCTATTTCCTGTCCTTCTAGCAATATGCCTTGGAATAAACTTACAACCAACACATGTTGAAGGTTTGAACTCGAGACTTTGGTTTTGGTATCATATTATCTAAACAGTAGGATGAAATACTCTCTCTTAGCCAGAGCCATATCCACCCTCCACAAGCTTTTTTTTTTTAACCATATTATTAAATTCATCAGTAGCTGCAGAACTTGATGCTTAGCTCTTTGCTTCTTTAGCTGAGTCCGATAACCTTATCTATCCCCAAAAAAAATAAAATGATATTCGGAAAAAGTTTTAAATTTACATCTTCTTCTTTCACATAAAATTTAAAGAATCCTGAACAATGACTTTGTTTCCAGTCTGTTTTGAGCTTTTCATACACCAGAAGTATACAATATAGCATGGTAGAAGAAAACCAGATGCAGTTGTAAGGCGAGTGATTGTTTTGCTTTTTTCCATCATCTTCCTAAGCAGTAAAATTGGTGTCTACTGTGGTAACCAGAGGCAGCATAAAGGTCTTGATACAAATCATTTTCAATCTGCTATCTTGTAAAATAGACCATATATAAAGATTTTGATGTTCTGATCTCTCAGTTTGTTGCTCAGAGATACTGTAGTGCACAACTTTAGCTATCAAATTGCAAATTTTTTTTTTTCATGCATATCAACCACCTATAGTTCATAGCAAATCTAAAAGAGAATTGATTATAAAACTGTATACTCAAAGGAGTATAATTAGAAATTTTGCTGGTTCTAAATTATTTAAAAATAAAACATGTTACAAAATCATAGAAGCTAATAAAGAAAAGGATATAGCAGCAAACACAAGAGTAACTCCTGTTTTTGAGTAAGGAGAGGGGAAGATTTTAAGTGTGCTTTTATTTTCCATTAAAGAAATTCTTGAGTTTTGATTTTGCTTGGAAGGTAGGTAAGTATTTATAACCCTTTGAACTTCTGTTTTTATTTATGATTTTATATAATTGATTGAATGTTTTTCTGTGTTATATTAATAAAATTGTGAAAGCATGAACATGTATTAATTTATGTTGTTATTGAGTGGAAATAGTGCTATTATGTCCTCCTAAAAAAGCTGTGAACAGCATAGATTGAATGCTATATGACTACTACTTTCATTGAGTATCAAGGATGAAGATTTAGAGCCTATTAAACTAGACATCTTTATCATTTTAATCATATATTTATTATTCAAAACTCATTTTATATTAATTGTAACAATCTCTTGAATTTGAAACACTAGTGCTGGAAAATTTGAATTTCCAACAGCAATTCTCAATTCTATAATTTATTTCGTAACTTAAATGACTTTTGGAAATTCTAAAATTTTTGCCATTGTAAGTATGTATGTCCAGATTCTATATATTTAAATTTGAAATTTTAGGCTTTACATAAAAATCATTAAAAATTATAGAGTTGGATTGCCGCAATCATGGAAACTATTTTCTAGAATTGCAAGAGCTAGTACTAAAGTAAGTTTGAGTTACTTTTCATTGGTAAACATCTTATAAATTTTATTTGGGATTCGTTATTGTCTCCTCTAATAGTTAAAGCTTGAATTACTATTTTTCAATATGTGTAACTAAAGTTACAAATTTTGAAGCTGTGTCCTCTATTTATATCACCACTAGACACTTTTGATTTATTTTTTTTGTATAAAATCAATTTTTAGATATGTTTGTAATGATCCTTCACTAGAGAGTTAGTATGTCGAGCAAAATCTAGATAGGGTATATTGTCTTTTGACAATGAGTCAAAATAACCATATAAATTGGAGAGAAAGAAAGATAAAATTACTTAATTAAGTCTATAGATTATGTTGAGGCTTCACCTTTGGCCTAAGCTTGAAACTAAATTAGCCACTCATAATTAAAATAGAGATAAAATAGTAATTTTATTAAAATACGTATAAAATATAAGATGGAGAGAAAATTTCATAAAATAAAGCTCAAAAATAAATTTAGGGGTATCAAATTAGAGGGAAGCTCTGTATTTATAGATATAATGGGTAAAATATAATGGGTAAAATATGGTCATCAAATAAAACAATTCAAATGCTCGGGATTACACCACTTGGCGAGTTTGAATTGGTTGGAACACATCATCAGTCAATATTTTGGTCTAATAAGGTGTTGTCACATCATCAATCAATGTCACATTAGTATTCTAGTCCAACAACGTTCTGCCACATCATCGATCAATGTTATATTATCCGTCAACACCACATCATCAATCAATATTATATCATTAGTCTAATAGAATGATACCACATTATCGATTAATGTCACATTATCAATCAATGTCATGTCATGATACCATATATATAAATAGTGTTATACTTATAAACAGTGTTATACTTATAAACAATATCGTATACATGAACAGTTTATAAACATATCTAAAATATATTGGTCATACCGTATATATAAATAGTGTTGTATCTATTAACAATATTGTATATATTGTATTCTCAATGTAGCTCTTGACACCTTATAGATCATGTCTCAAGCATCCATAATTACTGGCCTTTTTGTTGGAGCATCAATGCCTTTATCCTCAAGATTCACTAAAATCCAAGCATATATCCATGGAAAGGCAATGTCTAAACTAGCTCATCAGCTGATATTCCATCATCAATCCAAGCCCTTATGTCATAATCTATATTAACTCTGTTACTTAGGTCAGACAAAGCCGGATGATCTCCAGTGGAATCTACTCTATAAGGCATGTAGGACGAATGCCATAACATGAATCCAATTCAAGTCCTTTTGTATTGAATCTAAAGGAAAACATGTTTGTCTGACACCAGTGTAGTTTGAACAGCTCTAGTCAGAATCAGTTGAGCTTGACCCATATTGTTGGCGTCTAATTCTTCAAAGAGAATCTACATATATCATAACTTGTGTCTCCAGAAAACCAAGAAAAATCTAGGCCACTGTTTTTGTTTAAGGGTCAATGAAAGATTTCCTTAAAGAAGAATTGCTAACCATTGAAGAATTGTTAACCATTTCACTATTAATTCTAATCCAAGCATTTTTTTTCCTTTTAAGCATTTTTGACACACAAGCCATCAGTGAGAACCTCACTATTAATCAATAATCATAAGTTAACGCCCTCACATTTTCTCTCTTTTTTCTTTTAATTATTCTATATATAAATTCAACCATCCCTTTGAAATCAATTTAATTCAAATGGTGACATAAAGCTAGAGAAACAGACCCCTGTTAGCCAACACCGAAAAAGAACATTTCACTATCGGACAAATCGTGTGTGACACCATCATCAGAGCATTTGACAGTCTCACTGTGCTCTTTGCCCTTGCTACTAGGTTATTCGAAGCCAAGGCCACATTATCCATTGTCCTCACAGCTAGCATCGCAAAGGTGGCTGCTGGCGCCATCACTATATGTTGTACGTTGTTGAGCATATTGTCACGGGCCACTCAAATCTCCTATGATTAGAGGTTAATTCCACACCTACAGGCTTGTTCACAAAAGTCTGCTTAAAACTGAAGTGCACTTAGAAGCAAGATACGTTTAGCACTCAAGGCAGGTTGTGCTTAGAAACGGGGTTCGCTCAACACAAAAGCAAGATGTACTTAAAAGCAAGTTATGCTTCGAAATGGGCCGCCAATATAATTAAACCAACCAGGGTGCACTTAGCAAAAAGTCCAGCCCAGCCCAAATTCTAGAGTTTTCTATAATTACTAACTTGCTAGAATTTTCTAGAGTTAGGCAGTTAAGTCCTCTTTGTTCACTTGTTTGGCAACCAACTCTATAAATCAGGGTGAGCTCTTTGATTTTGAACTTTACCACCACCCCACACACAAGGCATATTCCAGTACACACATAACGCACATAAGTTCTCAAGCTCTCTTATACAAATAATATTGTAAATTACTCATTTGTGTAATATAGACACACATTTGGCCATAATTGCTCATTCTTCTCTCTAACTTTTTCTCAATTGTTGTCGCTTAGCTAGATCAAGAAGTATTCTAGGCTTGCTTAACAGCTTAAGTGCTAGGAAGTCATCTAAGTGACGCACGGTGTTACTGAGCAAAACACTCATCTCATGACAATATGCAACCTTTTTTACTTTGGTTAAAAGTGCAAGTGGCTAAGCATGCAAAGCTTGAAAATTTGACACCAAACCATGGAAATTTGACACATGCATGTGGGTAAGCATGCAAAGCTTGAAAAATGGGCATTGACCTTTGAAAATTTGAAAGGCGCTCAAGACTTTTGCTTTGAAAATGGCTAGCATGAATGGCAAGATTCAGCTATAAATAAAGGAGCAATCATTCATAGATATCATCCCAAAATTAAGAATAAAAATTCAAGTGATGAATTGTTGAGAGATTGAGCAATTGAGAGATTTTTCCTTTCAAATGATGTGAGATAACTGGGTGTATTTAGGTTTTGCGAAGTGAAGTTTCTTTACTCAAATACTGTGCTCTAATAATTGTTAGTAATATAATTATTTTCTCTTACTCCCATAGATATAGACATAATTGTCAAACCATATAAAATCTTGTATCCTTTATTTTGCTGTGATTATCTAGTGCGTTTAATTTCACATTACACGCTCAACATATGTAACAACCATCGATACTATATAATCTTGTTATTATTGTTATTATTATTTGATTCGTATAGAACAAAAAATTAAAAACTTGTAATTAAGAGCAATTATAGACTTTTAATAAAGTTGATATCAAATATGGAGATATCAATTTAAAAAATAACTAAGCCTATTTATTCTGTGAATTATGTTATGTTAGTAAACGTTTTGAAGTCAGTTGAATGTGGCAACTTACTTCATCCATTAATTTTTTTAAAATATTTTTATTTATTTTATATACATACACATTTGACGTGGTTGGTAAATGCTAATAGGTGAGCATGATCCATAACTGTACTTTTGTTTTAATTAAAGTAATGTGGAAAAATTAATTTATAAAGAATGGCTGTCAATTTGTTAATCCATGGTGATTAATTTTTCTATTAAAAAATAAATAAAAATCTATAATAAGACAAAACTTATTAATTATACACTAATTTGTAATGATTATTGAATGACTTTATGGTAGTGGTTGCGTATATCGACGGTGAAGATAAATGAAACGAAAAGTTACCTAATCTTTCTGCAAGATGATCTATTTTATCCAAAATCAGTTCAGTTGACAAAAAGGAAAGAGACATGCAAACGTAGATTTGGTTAATTTTTCCCGTGTAATGCGCAACTAAATATATTTATAGCTAATTCTAGTTTCGCGCGGGGATGATTGGGTATACTTTTGTATGGCACAAATAGCACTAGTTTTTGATCTCTTGGTCCACTATCTGTTTTAGATCCTCTTTACTAAACATTTTTGAGTCTCTTTAAAAAAATAAAATAAAACGCTCAAGACAGACTTGAAAGCAGTGGTAATGCGCAAGCAAGACGGTAGTGAAGTTTTGTAGAAGGTTTTGTATTTGGTTTGGGAGGCAGGTTTTATCTTAGGTTTCCACCTTTCTAAAGAACTTGTGATTCAGAAATTTTTGTATAAAGAGCTACAACCAAGACAGAGTTGGCTTCAACCAACATTTGTTTTCCAATATGGAATGTGCTCACCAACGTTAGTCATATAATGGAGAGTGGAGAAACCTATACAGTTTCGTCATGTTCCAGGGAACATCTATCGTGAACGATTTGGGCATGACATCTACTCTGCCAGAAATGAACCAACATTATGCGATGTGCTTGATGAGACCATTCTGGTCAGAGGCAACAACAATTTCCAGGATTAGGCTTGCAATTGGATGCTTCGGAGCTTGATTTGCTCTAAAATTATAAGAATAAGTAAGCACTTCAGTTTTTGGAACTTATTCTGTTTCTGCTACTGACTTGTCGTCACCTTTGATATCCTTCATGTGCTTGTCTTTTGTGTCAATACTGTCAGTACAACGGGGAGATGCCTGATTCTTATGAAAATCGTCTTCTTGACGTTATCGATGGCGACAACCATCTCTTCATGAGAAGCGATGAGCTTACTGCTGCATGGAATATTTGAACCCAGTTTTACAGGAAATAGACAAGCACAATATTGCACCAGAACTTACCAGCTGTGTGGTAGAGGTTGCTAGTTAAAAATCATAATTTTTCTTATAAAAAATATTTTAGGACCGATCTCATATAATATATAAGAAATTTGTAATTCAGAAAATCATACCTTGATAATATGAGAAGATGAACGATACTAGCAATAAATCTGCCACCAAACGATCTTCCAGGGTATGACTCAAGTTTGATCTGCACTAAACGTGGGGGCGTTCGTTTCACCACTCCCAAAAATCCTAACTTCCTTTATTCAGTGTTTTTCTCCAAAAGGCATCTCTCTCTTTTTTAAGAGAAAAGAACACTTATATATAATATTACTTTCGTTAAAACCCTAATTTGTGTTATCCTTATATAATAATATTTTTCCTCTCTATTTACGTAAAAGTAGAGATAAAGTATAACAACTTTGAGGCTCACCTTATAAAATATCACAAGGCCCCATTTACACATAAATATAACAAATAGGGCCCTAACAAATATTATATTTAGGTTTATCAGTTAATATGCTAGTTTTATCATTTTTAAGTACAGTAGTGGTATAGTCAATTAAATTAGCTAACCCGGAGATCATTTGGGAACATACAATAGTGGCTACAATAATTAAGCTTGTAATTAAACTAGCTTAATTATTTAATTTCAATTCTATTTCACTATAAGATTGGAACTTACCTCCATAATTGTGTGCTCGAAAAATAATTCGTCCCAAGCCACATTGATCTTTGTACTGCACAATCCTTTGTACTGCACAATCCTTTGTACCACATCCTTAATTAAATTGATATCTCAACTGTCCAATCAATTTAATAACATCTTATTCCTTGATAGTTACTGGTTTTCTCTAATGATCATTTTCAACATATTAAATATGTCAATCCACTCTAGCCAGAGAATTCTATGATCAAGTACCGAAAACCTATCAAGAGATATGTTGTACAAATTTCATATTGTTAATCTATAACTTCAATACTTATGATTGCTCCCACCAAGATACCGAGTAATCTTGACTACAAGCATGTGTCGTACTCATTGGTAACTCAAACGAAATAACAACCACAATCATAAAATTATAACTAACTCAAGATTAAGATTACAATAAAATCAATACCTATGAGATTTAATAAGTTTGACAGTTATTATAAAATTAATTAAATCTCATATGTGATCCTGTTCAATGTAGTCGTACTACATCAATAAATTCATACATGATTAAGACAAATCATTTAATGAATTTATTACAATTTATACCTAAATAAAGTGCTTAACTTTATTTATCAACTGCGAATTTAATTTACTAAATCATAAAATAACTTGTATTTATGTCTTCTGTGAATCCTTATAATGATCACATAAATACATATAATATGATTAAATGGACTTTACTCAAAAATTAATACAAATAAGATATCTGAATAAAATACCTCAATTATTTTATTAATAAAAAAATATTTATTACAATTAAATAAACATATATGCTTTTAAAGAGCATATTTTCCCAACAGAGGTCCCATTGGAGCATGTTATCTTTGGGCGAAACATGGGTTTTAGTGGACCGCAACCCTTGTTATAGGGTAATCTTGCTAATCTTTTCGCAACTAAGACAAATAAATGTCAACTTTGTACATGCAAATTGTGTGAAATTAGGCTCGAGTATTGCCTATCTGGATTTCGGGCATTTCGCAAGAGCTTAAAAACCTAACTGAAATTGGATTTTTCTTATAAAGGTGATTTGGGTTATGCTCACAAACGACGAGCTGAGAATTGGTTCAAGATCACTGTTGGCATGCATCTGAGTCAAAAAGTACCTTAAATTTCATTTTCTAATGAACCAGTGATGAATGCCCATTTGCTTGTTTTAATATGAAGCTTTTTGTATGGCTATTTGTTATGTGTGATCAAAGGGTAATCTTTTGGAGGATTGTACATAAATTTTTTAGGATAATGGATATCCGTTGGTGGTTCGAGTAAATTTATCGAAATAAATTTAAACTATCTTATTTTAATAGGTTATTTTTTTATATCGGTCCATTACAGTGTGATGCAAACTGTGGGAGTCTTGTAGAGGTTCTCCTCAAGCATGTTTTTGGTGAGTGAATTAGATACCAGTCAACTGTAATTTTTGTGGGTACGTATAAGATTGGATATGTCAAAAAACCTAAGGAGCCTTACTCAAATGCAAACTGATTAGTTGCCTGCGCGGTCTTTGTCTTTGACAACTCTTGCCTCTTTCACTTCGAAGGCTTATCATGAATTTCAAGAGAGCTTGCATTTTGCTAACCTGGAGTGAAGAATTTTATTTTGTTGGGTCCCTTGTTTGTACATCCGCTCAATTGACCTCCCATATAGCAGTAAAAGCATCCCTGCTCCTGTGTTGTATACAGAATAATATTTTACTTTCGAGTAAGAACTACAAAATATTGTTGTTTCAAGACTTTTCACTGCATTTTAGAATTCGCTATGCAGAAAGCTCTAACAAATTGCATAATAGACGATACGCTACAGTTTTCATTTTACAGTAGTAGCGGTTTTTAAGTCAAAATAGTACAATGAGAAATTCGAAAGATTTGACTCGAGAACAAAAAAAGTCTACCTGATGCATCGAAATTCGAGTTAAAGTTTAGCCAGCCACAATATAGGCCCGTCTGATGATCACATAAAATCAGGGGAACAGAGTGAATAGCATTTTCATTCTCATTCAATTTCAAGGCTAAAAGTCCAAAAGCCAGTCAATAGACAATAACTTAAGATCCCAAATGCTGAGGAAATTAAAAAGAAAACAAGTGACCACTGACCAACACACATTAAAGCTGAGCAAATAACAGTGGAAAATGGAATATGGAAACATAATTTGTGAAAAATTCTTGAATCTGCTCAATCCACCAGATTAATCCACAATATTTCTCTTTTCCTTAGTCAATAAGCATAAAACTTTTGTTGTATTATATATATATAACGAGATTAGAGATAGTTTGAAGATTTTAATTACTGAAATACCAATTCATGAAAGCTAACATTGTTAACAGCTATCGCATAACCAACATTATCATATAAAAAAAAAATTCTATCATGTGACCTTTAATGAATAAAACCATTTCACATACTTAAAAACCAAATAATAAAGGGAAACAAACAATTTAGAACACAACCTACCAAATAACAAAAGACTTAAAAGCAATTGCCTCAAATCCTTAACTATGTGGAAGACTTTTAGTTTTTTATCAGAAGATAATTAATAACGATCACATAATCGACACAGAGACATGTAAGCTTAATTAAGATTATGATGAAAAAAAAAAGCCAACAATTTAAAACGTAACTCACCAAATCACAAGACATTTAACTCAACCGCAGAAAAGTCAGTTACAATAAAGCGCATCATGGAATCCCAAAACATAATTTTCTTCTTTTATTGATAGACGCAGTTGATATACAGCTAAATCATAGGTTAAAAAAATTTTTAAAAAAATGAAATAACAATTTCACAGTCTAGTACAAACTTTCTTCTTTTATTAATCCGTCTTCTTCAAAAACCAATCTATTATTAATTTTGACACAAGGTATATGGGTAATCATGGGCCAATATTTTCCTTTATCCTTTCTCCACCTCTTTTCAATCAATGGGCAACGATCGATCTCTAGTCGCAAAAGTGATTTAGGCAGCCGCTGCTCTGGAAAGTAATCGAGCTTCGGACAATTACAGAGAAGCAGAGATTCCAAAGAAGTGTGGTTTTCACCAATTGAAGATAGGCTCTTCAGATTTGGCATAAATAAAATCCGCAGTTGGGTTAGAGAGGCAGGAAACCGCGGAAATGACACCAGATCTGGACATCCTCCGCTAATTGTGAATTGCCTGAGAGAGATGAATCTGTTCAAACCCCGCTCGAGCAATGGCTTTGATATCTTCGGATCGTCAACCACCATTGATTGGAGGTTGGTGGGAAAACCGTCCTCTGGAAAAGATGCCAAGCTACGACACCGTCTTATTTCTAAACTTAGAAGAGACGTGAGATTGTGCATGCAGTTGGGTAAGGCCTTCAAATTGTCACAATTCCATAACTGGAGCGTAGTCAATTTCGTGGAAGGCAATCCTCCTTCGGAAAATGACTCAAGATGTGGACATCCGTATATATATATCTTTTCAAGATGGTGGAGATTGTGCAAGCCGGCAGGTAATGTTTGAAGATTTTCAAGGCCGCAAACAGAGATGACTTCCAGGGATGTGTTGTCCAACCTTTCTGCTAACGACTCCAGCTTTGCACAGTGTTGGACATCGAGGTGCTTAAGAGCCTGAGGTAGATTTCCATTCCGTGACAAGAAAGCAAGATTCGAGCAACGACGGATCTCAAGGTGCTCCAGCGTGGCAGAAAAGGATGTGAGGAAGGTGCACCCCCTGCTGCCACTGTAGATGTCCTGTTCCCCTGTCAAAGTCCTTAAGTTATAACAGTCGCTAATAATCAACCGCTTCAGGCTTCTGGGTAGCTGGATTCTAGCAATATATGTCAAAGAATCACAGAATTCAATGTTCAGACTTTCAAGAGATGTACTGCTATTTTGCATCCATGCCTCAGGTAAGGATTCCAAAGCATCGCAGCTTACTATTGTAACTGTTCTTAACCGGGAAGGTAGAGCGACCTCTGGAAATGAAACGAGTGAATTACAACGCCGAATCTCCAAACTCTGAAGAGATGAATTGGAATTGTGCATCCATGCCTCGGGTAAGGATTCCAAAGCACCGCAATCTGCAATTACAATTGTTCTCAATTGGGAAGGCAGAGCAGCCTCGGGAAAACAAAAGAGTGAAGTGCAGCCATCTATCCGCATCTCTTTAATGGAACTAAGGGTGAGCAATGCCTGTGGTAGCTCTGTAAGGCCTTCACAATTACTCAATTCCAGATATTGAAGCCTGCACGGCAACTCTAGCTGTTGTTGGTCGTGGTCTTCCTCTGTGACCAAGGAAAGAAGTCGGGGGCATTCTGAAATCTGCAGCCGATTAAGGGAGCTAATGTCTTGCAGTAACCTAGTTTCACTCTGCCATAAATATGTCTGCTCTCGAACACTATCAATCTCTAAACTTTCCAATTTAGGGAGCCCTTGTTCAAATAGACTTGCTAAAACCACTTCATTCGCCATATCCCCTAAAAGCACTGATTTCAATGCGCGGAAGTTGACTGGGCTGCTGAACACCACCGTTCTACATCCATCGATTTCTAATTCACTGAGAGCTGGAAGACGTTGAATTGTCACTAGCATCTGTTCACAACTTTCGATGACGAGCTTCTCCAATAAAGGAAGACGTGCCGGCAATGATCCTTGCAGCTTAGAACAACCCACAAGAGAAAGCATTCGCAGCTTAGGAAACCCTTCAACTTCTTGACCAGCCCCACAAGCAATCCACTCTTCCCATTCTTGCATATACTCAAAACAAAGAGTCTCCAACGATGGAAAGGGCACTGAGCAACAGTTTCCATAAAACTCTGGACCCACGCTCTGTACTCTATGCATTCCCCGTATCTCAAGATGCTTCAGAAGCGGTAGTTGTCCAACTGATGGCAAAGATGTACACGTGCCACAATTTTCAAATTTTAGACTCACTAATTTTGAGAAAGAGAAATCTCCGAACCAAATCGGAAATTTTTTACCACCGTAGCCTGTGATGGTGAGCTCCTGCACATCTTGATGTGGTTTTAGCATGCCAAGAACACGTGTCTGAAATTCACTCTGGTCGAGGTTCCAAACATGCCTTGGCCTCGCACTCCATTCAAGCAATAAAGCTTCAAGATTCACCTTACCGTTTAGCTGAGCCTCAGTGGCATCGACAATATCTTTCACATTCTCCAACTTCGAAATTCTTAGTGTTCCCTGAAGATGCGTCAAAGACTTCAACTCTTGTAGCCCAGAACCACTGTCTTTTCCCACAACAAATCTACCCAGCGTCAAGAGACAAGTCAATTTACCAAATCCCTTCGGCATTTCCTCCAATGAATCGGCATCAGCATTTCTTAGATGATGCAATCTCATTAGGTTTCCCATGTCTTTACACAACTTCTTGAGCCGACGACAGTCTTCCAACAAAATTGTATGCAGGTTGTACAGTGAGTTAATTGACTCAGGCAAAATTTGAATTTTACTTCCGGATAAGTTTAGAAAGCGTAAATGCTTCAAGTTTCCAATTTCATCTGGTAGGTTGAAGATGTTACAATACCCGCACAACGAAAAGACCCTTAAGCGTGGGAGATGATTCAGCAGCATCTGAAGAACACTCCAAGCCAAATAATTTAAGCCAGGTTGATTGCAATCTGACAACTTCACTGGTAAAAATGTTCGTAAATGGTTCACATCACAGATGGACTTCAAACTCTTTTCGCCATCATAATTTCCACGAATGTAAGAAAAATGACGAAGACTTCTAGAAAACTTCTGTTCGTTTTCACCTTCTGAAGTATCGTCCATTCTAAAGCATGTCTCCCCGGCAGCCCACCGAGCAAGGTCATTGATTAGGTCATGCATCACAAGCCGGGATCCATCTTTTCTTGACTGTTGAAATAAGGACCTTGAAAGTAACTCCCGAACGAACTCGCGGCCCAAATCTTCCAGTTTCCTTCCACTGTATTCTTGATCCAAGAAACCTACAGCCGCCCATAATAAAATTATCTCCTCTTCTTGAAATTCATAATCTTTTGGAAACAATGAGCAGTATGCGAAGCACTGTTTCAACTGTGAAGTAAGAAAATGGTAGCTCACTCTTAGGGCTGGTATAATACTGCAATTTTTCTCTTGTAAGTTCCATATGTCTGTATTAAACACAAATTCCCAGTCATTCAAGTCATCTTTACCACGTAAAAGACCGCCAAGAGTTTTTGCAGCCAGAGGCAATCCTTTGCACTTCTTCGCTATCTTTTCTCCGACATACTTCAAGGATTGATTCATGCTGAAATCCCTAGCCCTTAAGGAGTGTTGGATGAGCACACGCAAACAATCATCGTCCGACAACTCTTTCAATCCATATTTTGGATAAGCCCCGGTCAGTTTTGCAACGTCCAGATTGCGAGTTGTGACAACAATCTTACTTCCGGGTGCGCCAGCTCCAAGTGGACAGGTCAGATTGCTCCAATTGTCGTAATTTTCGTTCCACACATCATCTAAAACAAGTAAAAATTTCTTTCCAGAAAATTGCTTCTTCAGCTTCTCTTGAAGCGAGTTTAAATCATTATCTCTACTCTGATCATTAGCAATGGACTTTAGGATAGATTTTGTTACCCTGAAAACATCAAAATCCTCAGAGACACAAGTCCACACTTTGATCTGAAAATGACGGTGCACTCGATCATCGTTATAGACAAGCTGAGCAAGAGTCGTCTTCCCAACGCCGCCCATTCCATTTATAGAAATAACACAGAATCCATCATCAGCTCTCAAATCGTCGTTCAACAACAATTCAACAATCTCCTCCTTCTCTCTTTCCCTTCCATATGCTTTGGCTTCATTCACCAAAGACGTTGTGGTTGATCTTTGTCCCATATTTCTGGACTTGCCATCTGAAATTACACTTTTCAATTTCAACAGGTCTTTTTGCGTTGAAATAATAGCCTGCAGCCGATCAGTGAACTCCTCTATTTTCGACACCATCTTGGATTCAAAATTAAATGATGATCGATGATTACCAGAGGTAAACAACTTCCGAATTTTTCTGGGTGCAACAGCATCAATGACCTTCCTCTTCAAATCAGTGAACTTCCGGAAGGTACTCGTAGTTGCACTGCTTTCATCGGCAGCAGCTGGTTCTTGAAGCAGCAACTCCCTTCGCAAAGCTTCAATTTGGAACTCATCCAATGCGTCTTCAACATCATAAGCCAAGTTCTGAAGATTGTTGAGCCACATCTTAACTGACTTCTCCCTGGTCTGCCTATCCTCAGCATCAGCAAGCACTGCCTGTATGATCTCCAACATTCCCTTCCACTTGCAGAATTCAGCCTTCAACTTCTCGTGATGTGTCAACAACTGAAGTCCCTCTGGAGCCAGTTTTTCTATCAGCATCTGAACTGACGCACCGAGCACTGCCTCTCCGATGAATGACATTTTTTTTTTCTTTGCAAGAAACTTAGTAAATTATGACAAAAGAAGAAGAAAAAAATCTGCAGAAATTGAACAAAGTCTAGCATGTGATTTTGATGTGGGAAGGACCAAGCACGAGCGGTAATGTGAAATGATGTACACAAAAACTGAGCTTTACTGACCCAAAACACCACTACGTCAACATGCGCGTTTCTGCTACCAAAGTCAAGCATTAGTAATTGGTTGGTTTGTTTATCTTTTACCATTTGATTATTATATAAAATATTTTAAAATCATTAGATAAATAATCAGTAATCAAATATTTAAGTAGTTCTGTTTTTTTATTTAATACACAATAATATATCCGGTATGTAGTAATGCATAATTTAAATAATTTACATTTATTTATAGTGACTAGCCAATAATAATTTATCATTAGATGTCTTTTAAATTAATTTTAATTTTTATTGATAATGAGGGTTCGCCATTTACCTCTGAGTCGGAATCATTAAAGTTATCCAATTAATTTTGGCTGTACATAATTTTTTTAGAGTATTTCATAGGTCCCGATTATTTAATTTTAGCCAAATAAAATTAAATATAATTCTTCGGAAATACCCATGGATGGTTAAGTACTACTATTATTATTATTATAATCATCATCATCATCAAGTTAAGTAATATTATTTAATTGCAATTGAAAAAAGATAAAAATCTACATCAATTCAACGAACTCTGGTTTGTGAACGAAGAGCAAAAGCAAGCAGTAGAACTTATTCCAATATGAAATTGGTCAACAATAACAAGCTCTGCTTGACCCATCATGCACTGATAATAATTCAGCTCCACTACTACGACGAAATTTGGTCTAGCGATGACCGATCATGCACTGATAATATTTTACATATGCCACGAAAGTCAGTCTAGCGACCACACTGGCACGTTTCCACGATAGTTAATTTGGTTTTGATTATTGATCCTAGATGTCATTTATCATTTGATTATTACATAAAATATTTTTATAAATAATTAATTAAATATTTATGTAATCCATTTATTTTATTCAGATCAGTTTTAAGCATAGGTAAATTAAGCAGTCAGCCTCATATTTTAGGTGGAATCTCCATGTTAGTTATTTCCCCAATAATATTCTAATTAATTTTAAAAAAGTATAGATTCTTAAAATAAAAAGTTCATTGTCATATCGTATCAACAGTTCATCATCTCAACAATCTAGGCGCTATCATTCTAATATTCTATTTAGAATTTGTGTTTTTATAATTTTTTAATAAATAATCACTATAATTAAAATATAAAATATTAATTATTACAATAATTCATTAAGTACTTTTTAGTAATTTATTATAATTTAACTTATTCCGATTCTAATTCTAAAACAAAGTAAATATATTAATGCAATCTAGTTCTTTCTGATTTCAATTCCTACAGTTCAAGTGAACAATTTATTCTGATTCCCATTTATTAATCTCATTCCAGACCATTGTCATTCCTGTCTATTTCGATTCTAATTTAGTAAACACAACATAAGTACTAAAGGTTTTGAATACAAGGAGGTCTTCCAAAGGAAACAAAAATTCCTTGAAGCCTTGCAAACTCTAGCTAAAGCCAGTCTTAATTTTATTTAATAGGCAATAATGTATCACATATGCACTATCTTGAATATAATAATGTATAATCTAAATAATTTACATTTTTTATGGTAATTATGAGTGAATACCCAATAACTAATTTATTATATATTGAATTTATTTTATTAGTTGCCTTCTTTAGTGAAAATTTTGTCATAATTTTTAAGTCGTTGATCAAAATAAAAAGCTTAATTATGTTAAACCATCAAAATTTAAATTATATATAATTTGATCTTAATGTCCTGAGAGGGATTGGCAAATGAAATTATATAATTTGATATTAATGTCACAAAATATATATAATTTGATCTCGCAAACAGAGTAAAGTGACCATTTTCATTTACCTGTACACCAATTTTAAGACTACAAATTATAAAGTCAATCAACCACAAGTTCATTTCATCTTATCAAAATGCTATGATCAAGAATAATCTAGTGGCTATATGTCAACAGCTTAGGCTGGATAGGCCAAACGTCGTGGCTTGCCTTGTGGCCTTGTGCCAAGCCTTGGCGACAAGTGGGGCGTGCTAGTAGCAAGCACAAAAGCAAGGCAAGCTGATGCGTGAGCTGGGCCACAGCAGCGAGTGTACGCTATGGAATGGGCATGGAGGCGTAACAACAGTGGGCACAAAAGTGGTCATGGGTCACACACACAACATCTTGCAACCATGCAGACATATGGGCACAAGGCCGCTAAACATTGCACGCACAGGAGCAAAGTGCGAGGACACTGGCTGCTTAGGCATGCAAGATACGTGGGCACTGGGCGCAGTGCCCCATGCCTCACGCTATAATGCCTCATGCTCGGGCGAGCGTGGCATTGTGGCATGCAAGCTTAGGGTACTATAATGCGAGGCATTTTTGTTGGTCAGATTTTGGCAACAAGCAAGATGGATCAAAACTAAGCCAAGGGTTGCAAAATGGACCTTAACTACAAGTGTGAGTAGGAAACATGGCCTTGGAATGCATGGCTAGAAATATGGAAGCATGGATATAGTGGGTAACGGTGGTTACACACTGAAAGAGTGGGCAGCGGCGGTTACGCTTGCAACTTCCTTATTTCTAGGATTATAGTAGCGGTTACCTTGTTTCTTAAGGGAATAAAGATGTGCTCCCTTGCACATGCTTAGTGGGTGCCTAGTTTTATGGAAAATGAAATAAGGTAGTGCAAGGGTAGTGCGCCACCTTGCCCGAGCAAATGAGGGTGTCATTTGTATATGTATATCTAGTAGAAGTAAGCGTGTGCTTAGGATGAAAATTTTGAGAGAGTGTGACATCCTCTAAGCACACATAATGCTTGCTAGGTCGTAACTTTTCTTATTAAAAGAAATAAAAAAAATCAGAGGCCAGGATCTCCGTAAAAATCAACTAGTGTGTGCATTAGTTTCCCATTGTTGAGGTGCAAATTTCCTAGGGTGCGCTTCTCGCACATAATTAGCATTAGGGGCTATTGAGTGACTGGTTGATCAAGGCTTGGCGCCATCACAGGCTTGCTGTATCTTGAGAAAAGCTGTGTGACAACTGGTATCAAAACCCAAGGTTTTGGGTTAGGAATTTGTAAAATGTTAAGGGAAATAACAAGGGATAGGTTGGCTAGATTGGAAGCTGTAGTCGACAACTTACCGCTGGATTCAGATAATTTGGCTATTACAATGGAAATTTACTCTGTAGATTTGGCAAATCTAAAGCTTGCTTATAATGGTTTGGCAAGGGATGTTGCCACTAAAATTGGGTTAGTTAGGGATAATGTTGCCACTTTGGCAAGAGAACTAAGGAGCAACGTTGGGGTGTTAAAGAGTGATGTTGGTTTGCTAAAGTGTGCTATTAGCAATGCAACAATGTACTTGAAGGCAGGGCCTGTGAAGATCAATATGCCTAAACCAAAGCCATTTGGAGGCAAGAGCAGTGCCAAAGAGTTGGAAAACTTTCTATAGGATGTGCAGCACTATTTTAAGGCTACTCAGGTGCCCGAATAAGAGCAGGTTTCAATTACTAGTATGTATCTTACGGGGGATGTAAAACTCTGGTGGCAAAATAAGCTCCAAGAGGATACTAAAGCACAGAGACAGCCTATTAATAGTTGAGAGTCACTCAAGTGAGAATTAAAAGGTCAATTCTTACCGAGTAATGCGAGTTGGATTGCACATGAAAGCTTGAAGAAACTCAAACAAACTGGCTCTATCTGAGAATGTCAAAGAGTTTAGCTCTTTGATGTTTGACATCAAGAACATGTCCAATAAAGACAAGCTTTTCAACTCTATCTCAATTTTACAGCCATAAAAGCAAATTGAATTACAAAGGCAAGTAGTGCAAGACTTACCTTCAACAATTGCCATTTCAAATGGTTTAGTAGATCTTTGGATTGTGGGCTCTTCTCTCTCGTAATCTAAAAGAGGAAAGGATTTAGAAAAACTAGATCCTTTAAGTGTGATGATTAGAGAAAAGAAGGTGTTTTAAAGAAATCTAAACTAGGAGGTCCACTGGAAAAGAAAAGCTTGGGGTGCTTCATTTGTGATAGATTATATAGGGCAAAGGATTATCCAAAACGTAGCAAGATCAATGTTATGGTTAAGGAAGCTAAAGTTGAACCTTTAACAACCGAAATTAGTACTTCGAGGATTAATCCATTACAGTTGATGAATGCTTTGAAGGAAGAAGTCATGCATAATGACACTAATCAAGGGCTGATGTGTCAATCACATGGGTGAATGGGCACGAAGTACAAGCCACGCATAATACAGGAGTCATGGCTAACTTCTTAGTGTCACACAAGGTGTTACACTTGGGATTAGAAGTAACAGTGGTGAGTAGTAAGGTGAAAGCTGTCAATGCTGCAAGTGTGGGTGTTTAAGGGGTGGCCATATATGACCTGAGGGTTGAAGCATGGCAAAAACAAGTAAAACTCATTATTATACCTCTTGATGATTTTGACTTGATTCTTGGAATTGAGTTTTTTAGTTACCATGATGGTACAAGCGATGCCTTATCGGAAGTGCGTCATTATCATGGGCTTGAAGACGTCTTCCATTGTACCATGTCAATATAGGGTTCATGACAAATTGGAACCATTACTTCAATCTGCAAAGTAATTTATGAAATGGTTAAATAAGAAAAAGAACTCATTTCTGGCCACATTGATTGAGTTGAAATCGGATTAGATGGTGGAGGTGCCTAATAAATATGCAGAGGAATTAAATAAGTTTATAGATGTAATGCCACCGGAGCTTCAACGAACCCTTCACCTAGATAGGCAGTGGATCATCAGATTAACTTAAAACGTGGTGTAAGATCCCTGCACAGGCCCCCTATTGAATGGCGCCTTCCCACTTAGTAGAACTTCAAAAGCAATTAGATAAGTTGTTGAACATGAGGTTTATTTAACCATCTAAAGCACCCTATGGCATGCCGGTATTGTTTCAAAAGAAGAAAGATGGCTTGATACGAATGTGTATAGACTACTATTCCATGAATAAAGTGACAATAAAAAATAAATATCTCGTCCCCAACATTATGAATTTATTTGATTATTTAGGCAGAGTGTCTTACTTCACGAAGCTGGACTTGAGGTCGAGATATTAACAAGTACGGATTGCGGAAGATGATAAGGGCAAAACAGCTTGAATAACTCAGTATAAGTCATATGAGTTAATGGTGATGCCTTTCGAACTCACCAACGCACTAGCAACATTCTACAATTTGATGAATGATGTTTTCTACGAGTATTTAGACTGAATTATGGTGGTATATCTCGACGATATAGTTGTGTACAGTGAGTCTTTAATAGATTAACTAATCACCTTAGAATGGTGTTCTCATGATTATGGGAGCATAAATTGTTTGTCAAGAAGGAGAAACGAGAATTTTGTCATCAAAAAGTGATGTTTTTAAGGCATTGGGTGAGCCAAGGCAAAATTTACATGGATGAGAGGAAGGTCAACGCAATTCTTGACTGGCCTACACTTCAAAGGTGGCTAAACTTTGATCGTTTCTTAGGCTAGTTAACTACTATCATAAGTTCATCAAAGGGTACTCAAAGAGGGTGAGTGCACTAATAGATTTGTCGAGGAAAGATTGCAAGTGAAAATTGACAGAAACATGTCAACAAGCATCGGAGAAGCTCAAACAAGCTCTAACTTTGAAGCCGGTGCTCAACCCATATGACTTTAATTTGCCATTTGAAGTACATGCGAATGCATCAGATAGGGCCATTAGTGGTGTGCTTGTTGAAAAGGGCCATTCGATTGTTTTTGAGATTTGAAAGTTAAAGAATGTAAAACAACAGTACTCGGCACATGAAAAAGAGATGACGGCGGGGGTGCATTACTTAGGCATATGGAGGCACTACTTATTGGGTATGGTATTTTCTGTGATTACGGATAATATAGCTAACACTTATTTCAAAACACAGAAGAAGCTATCACTGAAGCAGGTAAGGTGGTAGTAATTTTTAGATGAATATAATTTCATGTGGGACAAAGGCCTGAAAGGAAAAACTAGGTGGCAGATACTCTCAGTGTCAAGGAAGTTGAGGTGTATGTAGCTGCTTTGACAACCATGACGATGGATTTTCTTGATAGACTTAGGCAACAAGTAATAGAGGATCTTAGCTATTATTAACTCTGTAAAAAGATCAAAAGGGCTTAGTGCAGAGATATTGGGTTAATGAGGACTAATTTATACATGTGGTGAGTGAATGTATACTCCCACAGGAGGGGACTTGTAGAGGATTTTATTACGAGAGACACATAATCCTCAATCGACTGAACATCCAAGAGTAAAAAGGATGATGGTGCTACTAAAACGTTCATATTACTAGCCAAACATAGAAAATGATATAGGTTATATGTCAAAACTTACTAGTTTGTCAATTAGACAAGAAGAAGAAAAGAAGGCCGACTAGGCTTCTACAGCCGTTACCTAATCTAGAGAGACCTTGGCAATCCGTTTCGATGGATTTCATGGAAATGGCTAAAATGAAAGGGCAAAAATCAATCCTTTTAGTGGTTAATTGGTTTATGAAATACATGATATTTATACCGGCACCTCATGCTTGCCTAGTGGATTAAGCAACAAAGTTGTTCTTTAGATATTGGTGAAATATTTTGGTGCTCTAGAAGACATCATTAGTGATTGAGATGCTTGATTCACTAGTATATTTTAGACAGTGCTCTTTAATCTAATGAGGATGGATTTAAAGTTTTCCACTATCAATTATCCTCAGACGAATAAATAAACAGAGAAGGTGAATGCATTGTTGGAAGAATATTTGTGATACTATGTGACAGCAAGCCAAAAGAATTAGGTAGACTTACTAGATGTGGCTGAGTTTTGTTACAACATCCACCATTCATCGATAATGGGGATAAACCCAACAGAGCTAGTTTTGGGGCAGCAACCATTGACTCCTCATGAGGTGACAAAATAGCAAATAGAAGGGAGATGTCTTGCTTTATATCGAATCGAATGAGACAAGCAAGAAATGATCGAGAAAGCTTTTGATAGCTTGGCGAAGGCGTCACAGTGAATGAAGAAATATATGAATGCTAAAAAGAGGCCCTTAAAGTAGGTGACAAGGTATTGATCAAGTTAATGCTATAAATTTAGAAGAAAATCAGTAGCAAAACACTACATTGGAGTTTAGTGTTGAAATATGATGCACCATTAGCGTATCGATTAGGACTGCCTGAAAGGTTGAAGATCTATCTTACATTTCACGTGAATTTCCTAAAACCCTTCAGTGAGGACTTGGCTGATACGGGATGCCAAAATACCAAGCGTGCTCCACAAGTGATTTAAAAAAAGTATGATAAGGAAGTGGAGAAAATCCTTAATCATAGAACATTAGGGTAGAGTAAAAAGAATCGAAGAATAGAATATCTGGTTCAATGGAAAGGCGGCAATGAAACAGATGCTAGCTGGGAGAAAGAGATATCATTTTGGCAATTTGAAAAGGAGGCTAAGATATACATGGACTCCTTATTGATGAGGGCGTCGAATTTTTCTAGTGGGGAAGGTTTGTCACCACTTTAGGCTGAATAGGCCGAATGTCGTGGCTTGGCTAGTGGCCTTGTGCCAAGCCTTAGCGACAAGTGGGGCATGCTAGTGGCAAGCATGAAAGCAAGGCAAGTTGACTCGTGAACTAGGGCACCGCAGCGAGTGTATGTTGTGGAATAGGAACAAAGGTGTAACAACAGTGGGCACAACAATGGGCGTGGGTCACACACGCAACATCTTACAACCATGCGAACACATGGACATGGACCCACTAAATATTATATGCACAAGAGCAAGGCATAAGGATATGGGCCGCTTGGGAGTGTAGGACACACACGCATTGGGCTCAGCAACGCACGAACGTGGCATTGTGGCATGCAAGCATGAGGCACTACAGTACGAGGCATGTGTGCTGGTCAGATTTTGACAGCGAGCAAGGGGGAACGAAACTAAGCCAAGGGTTGCCAAATGGACCCTAACAACAAGCGTGAGTGGGAGACATGGCCTTGGAAGACATGGCTAGAAATATGAAGGTATGGATATAGTGGGTAGTGGCGGTTACACACTGAAAGAGTGGGCAACAGTGGTTACGCCCATAACTTCTTTATTTCTAGGATTATGGTAATGGTTACATTGTTCCCTATGAGAGTGAAGACGTGCTCCCTTGTATATGCTTATTGGGTGCTTAGTTTTGTGGAAAATGAAATAAGGTGGTGGGAGGGCAGTGCAACACCTCGTTGTTGTGCAAATTTTATTAAACTCGCAAGTGCACAAATCTATTGTAGAATAGATTAATGGTGACGAGTGTCGATCCCACGAGGAGGTAGATTTTAATTGTGTGTTAAATTAATTTTCTAAGTATGTAGTTAAATTATAATAATTTTATCCTAAAGTTTGAATTAAAATGGCAGAAATAATTAAAAATTCAACTATTATAATAAAGCACTTGGATATCTGGATCTGTATCAATATGCTGCAGGGCTCAATATTCCTTATTAATTCCAATTAAATCATAAGAGGGAAATCCACTCCTCGTGAACCACACTCTAATTAATATGGTGCTAAGAGCTTATCGTGCCAAATAGTAATAACTGTGTTATTACTATCTGTCAATGAAAAGTCAAAACCTCCACAGAAATTAGAGAGGAAAATAAAATAAATTTACCAATTAAGCTATAAAACATGTTGAGACTTTACCTTCAACCCAAACTTGAAAGAAAATTAGCTACTCATATTTGTACTAGGGATAAAAAGAGAACTTTATTAAAATACCAAGAAAATACAAGATATAAGGAATTTAAGAAAATGAAGCTCAAAAATGAACTCAGGAGTGTCAAATTAGGCAGGGGAGTCTCCTTTTATAAATACAACAAGTAAATCATGACCATCGGATTAAAACAATTTGGATGCACGGGATTACACCACGTGGTAAGTTCTGATTAGTTTGAACACATCATCAGGGCTATTATCCCGTGTATATGCATATACCGTACGAACATTTTTCTAATCCACTAACATAATGCCACGTCATCGATCGACAATGCATAAATATTTTTTATCCAATAAGATTGTGATACCTCATCAATCAAGCCACGTCATCATTCCACACTACATAATCAGTCAATGTCACATTATTCCTCCAATCAAATGTTGCTACATCATTTGTCGGTGGCACATTATCGATCAATACCACGTCATTGTACAGTACATATGAATAGTGTCATGAACAGTACCATACATGTTAATAGTATCGTATATGTGAACAGTAATATTTTTACTTTTATGCTCCTCCTAAGGTTTTTTATCGTTCTGAATTCAGATTTGCCATCCATTTTGTCATCGGATGTCTCTTTTATTATGAAATAACCATGATGCCCCTAAAATATGAAAATACTTAATTATAATAAAACACGCATAATTAAATTCATAAGAAATTTGAATACATAAAATAAAGAAGTTAGTAGTACTTGAAGTGAAAAAATGATGATTTTCTCCTTTATAAATATATATTTTTTAGTACTCAACACTCACCCTAGCAAATAGAGGTGTCATTTGCATGTGAATATCTAGTGGAAGTGGGCATGTGCTTGAGATGGAAATCTTTGAGAGTGTAACATCCTCTAAGTACACATAATGCTTGCTAGGTTGTAACTTTTCTTATTAAAGGAAATAGAAAAGTTAGAGGTCGGGATCTCTATAAAAATCAATTAGTGTGTGCATTAGTTTCCCATTGTTGAGGCAAAAAACTCCTGGAGTACAGTTCTTGCACATAACCTCCATTGAAGGTTGTTGAGTGGCTGGTCGAGCGAGGCTTGATGCCATCATAGGCTTATCGCATCTTGAGAAAAGTCATGTGACACTATGCATAGTTCAATCTGATAGACATGATTCACTAACTCTTAAAAAGGACAATTATGCTATCATCGTTATCATGAGTCATTAGATTTTGTTGTGTCAGTTATCATATCGAGACTTAAGACCTAAGGTGAAACATTTTATTAAATATCTAATTCATTCCATCACCTAATCTGTTCTAACATCAGCGAACTTTTATTTGTAGTGTGCTGATGTTTGTCACAAATCAAACCTTAAAAATAAGTAAAATGATGCGTTTGATCTCCTTTTTTTTTAAGTTCTTTTAAAATGGTGTCGTTTGGTTTAAAGGACGACAACCCCTCATACATGATAAGCTTGTCCTGTTCTTCTTTGTTTTCAATTGCTTCGCAACTGTAATCTTTCAAAACCTAACTACAATCCGTCTTATTCTTCTTTATTTAAATTAATTATGTTTCGTCTTAGTTGTTAACTTACTATAACCTAATTAGATTTCTATTTATAAATTAACTTCCTATTTATTTATTTTTTCGCCCATTTATCTTTCTCCAACAAAACCCCTATCATCAACACAACATATCATCAACACAGCATATTTAAGCACTAAATTTCTATGTTGCATATTCTTTCTGCATGGATCTTCTGATTTCTTTTAGGAAGGCAACTAGGCAGATGCCATTACGGATTATATTTTACAAGTCATTATTCTTATCTGTATCAAGAGTTTACAGGAAATTATTTCTATTTTAGCATGAACATTTTGGGCAGCTAGAGTTACCTTACAAATTGCTTTAGTTGGTGTAATCTCCCTGTTCTTTTATCTTCATTAGATTTTTACTCAAATGTGGTATATCATTCTAAACTTCTATGAAAGGAAAACTAGCTTAGGTGGGGTATTGTCATGGAGGAACAACTAAGTACTTACCCAACTTTGGTTAGCATCAGTAAATATAGTATTTTGCTTCCAGAGAGAATTCAAAACAAAAGCCATCCATATAGGCTTTAATAACAACAAAAAAGAACTTTTATACCACCAGCAAGAGCCAAGTTAGAACTCTGTACTATTATAAAAATAAATCATGAAAAAAATTTATTGCCATCAGCCTTGGATACAGTATATAGTTTATATGCAATATAACATGGCAAATTAATGAAGACAATAGGGATGGAGAAATCAAATAGAGATAAAAGTAAGAATTTTGAAGCAATTTTAGTTGTTGATCATGATTTGCCATACAACTGAAGTAAAGATAGAAGCATTACCTTCGGTTGTGATAATTGTACTATTTTTATCACTTTAATTTCTGTCTCGTGATGGTTCTAAGTTGTGACGATGGCTAGGTTATGTGATGATGGCTGCCAGGCATGGCGGCTATTTGTCTGTCATCAATAGTGGTGACGATGGCTAGGTTTCGTGATAGTGGCTGCAAAAGGGTGAAACAACGATAAAGAAAGGGGTTGGAAGAGAAAAGGGCTAGAAATGATAGAGAAAGGGGCTGATAGAGAAAGATGGTGTTCGTTACTCTAATATGAGAAAGAGAAAGGGGCTTGCTTCATTTCTTTTGCAAGAAGAGTAAGAAAAACGGTGTTGTTTTAAAAGAATGAAAACAAAAAAAAAAGATTAAAACGGTGCATTTTATTTATTTTCATGGTTTGACCTAGAATTTAATTCGGGGCAACTATCATTTTTTTATTTGTATTATTTAAAATTCATAAGTAATCCAATGAGTACTTAAAAGACACTTTTTAAAGTAATAAATAAATCAAAGTCAGGAATAACTATTAAAAAACTATGACATAATGTGTTATACAGAATGACTTATTGAGATCAAAACATATTCACTTGTTTTGGTAAACAGTTGCAAACTTTTAAGTTTAATGTGAACTGCATGCCACAAAAGTCAATAAAAACAAGCATTACTGATCTTGTAAAGTTGCATCAATAATTAAGTGACAAAATGATTAAGCTTTTGGCAAACCAAAATGCAAGAGGAAAGACAAAACAATATGGACACCTATTGAAATTAAAGTAAAATAAACAAAATAATTAAGCCTCTTAGTAAACAGAATATTTCCTTGTTACTCGTTACACTCAAAAGTATTCCATTTTGGTAACTGAAGAAAACCAAAATTGAGAATGTCTAGTAATGAGTCCATTAACCGCATTTAATTGCTCCAATGATACTGTATGATTACAGTATTACATATTGATTATACAATACAACTTCATTAAATATCTAATATCTCAATTGTTGAAAAAATATGCTCTTTAAAAGCATATAGATTTATTTAATTATAATAAATATTTTTTATTAAGAAAATAATTGAGGTATTTTATTAAAATATCTTATTTGTATTAAATTTTTTAGAAAAGTCCATTCAATCATATTATATGTATTTATCTGATTACTATGTAGATTCACAGAAGACATAAATACAAGTTATATTATGATTTAATAAATTGAGTTCGCAGTTAATAAATAAAGTTGGGCACTTTATTTAGATATAAACTGTAATAAATTCATTGAATGATTTGACTTAATCATGTATGAATTTATTGATGTTGTATGACTACATTGAACATGATCACATATGAGATTTAATTAACTTTAAAATAACTGTCAAACTTATTAAATTTCATAGGCATTGATTTTATTGTAATATTAATCTTAAGTTAGTTATAATTTTATGATTGTGGCTGTCATTCCATTTGAGTTACCAATAGGTAAAATATATACTTGTAGTCAAGATTATCCGGTATTTTGGTGGAAGTAATTATAAGTACTAAAGTTATAGATTAACAATACGAAATTTGTGCAACACATCTCTTGATGGGTTTTTTATATTTGATCATAGAATTTTCTAGTCAGAGTATGTCGACATATTTAATATGTTAAAAATGATCATTAGAGAAAACCAGTAAGTATCCAGAAACAAGATATTATTAAATTGATTGGATAGTTTATATATCAATTTAATTAACGATGTGATGCAAAAGATTGTGCAGTAAAGAAATCAATGTGGCTTGAGACAAATTATTATTCGAACATATAATTATGGAGTCAATTCCAATCTTGTAATGGAGTAGAATTAGAATTAAATAATTAAACTTCTTTAGTTATAGGCTTAACAATTGTAGCCAATATATTGTATGTTTCTAAATGATCCCCGAGTTAGCTCATTTAATTGACTACACTACTACTAGATCTTAAAAAAAACTGACATATTAGGTAATAAATCCAATTATAATATTTGTTAAAGCCCTATGTGTTATATTTATGTGTAAATGGGACCTTATGTTATTTTATAAAGTAGGCTGCAAAGTGGTTTCACATTATCTCTACCTTTACGTAAATAGAGAGATAATAATATATTAAATTTAAAATATTTAATATTTTAAATTATAAAAGGAAAAGAAAAACATGTGTTAGGGTTTTATAAGTAAATATTATACAAGTGTTCTTTTCTCTAAAAAAAAGAGAGGGACAGTTTTTAAAAAAAATATTGAAAAAAAGAGTCAATAGTTTTTTAGAGTGGTGAGACGAATGCCCACACGTTCAGTGCAAATCAAACTTGAGTCATAATCCGAAAGATCATTTGGTGGCAGATTTTTTACTTCCTATCATTCATCTTCTCAGATTATCGAAGTATGATAATTTAGATTATGAATTCCTTATATATTATATGAGATCAATATTAAAAATATTTTTTATAAGAAGAATTATGATTTTTGACCAACATCAACGCTATGGGAAATTCCTTTAGAAATGAGCATCTTACTTTCTAACATATAGGAAGTGTGTAAAGATGTATGAAGAGCTTTCATTGCGTCCTAGTTGGTGCTATATATGCAAGATGCTCTTGAAAATTGCTTGTTACGTTCATGCAGCTTTATTCAAATGTTGGCAAAATTCTCATCAATTGGCGATTAACCTGATCACCAACAATGTAACGCAAAGTTTTACAAGCTTACACCTTACTCATCAATGCTATGTTGTTGTTCAGATGGTAAGAACAATAAGAGAAAAATTACAAGTACCTAGAAGAATCTAAAGCCTTATTTATTGCTTTCATCAAATTGCCCGTTAATTTAAGTGTTATGAACCCAGTCAATTGTAAGAGATCCATGATGATTTCAGTTAATTCCAAAAATTCTAGAGTACATGAAAGGTTCATGTGAGATACATAACAAATAAATAATATTATGTCATGTATTTATTTATTTATTTTAAAAAACTAATGTGCAAGTAGTAGTTGCATTAAATTTAACAACTTCTGTCATACATTCAGTTTTTAGTTTATTATCTCTACTATACTATATACTTTCTCCAATTATAGGTTACATTTAAGTGAATTGATTTGCCCTTATGTAATCTTTCCCTAGAAATAATTTCTCTAGGTAATTATGATTTTCTTTTATTAATGATTTGGAAAGATACTATTCATTCATTTAGTCAACTTAATTCTTTCATTATGCTAATTAATTTGTGAACATGGTTTAACGGGCATAGTTTAATTACATTCTAAAATGTATATAGACACAAGATATTAGAAATGAACCATTTTCTTTCTGATAAATCTCATGGTCTAATATTTATTATATCATAATACAATTTGCTGATGTTACATGATCATATATCTGCCAAAATTCCATATGTATATTTCTAGTATGATGACACAAGTAGAATTTTTAGATTTAGAATAGAATGAATAGCAAAATGAATATATCGAGACCAATTTAAAATGGGCCGAATTTGCTTTCAAGTTTGAAAGAAAAATTTTAACCACTCTTTTTTATTTTTACAGTAATTTTTCAATACTGCTTTGTAGGATTTTTTTTCCTCTAAAATTAATTAGAGTTGGACTATTTTCCACGCTTTTGTTATTCTCTTAACACGGCTTATTAGCAAATTTAAAGTATTATATAATTTCTCCTAAACAAATCTCATTTAAGATCTCTTTTTTAACTTCTTTAAGTAGTTTTTCACATATCTTTTTTCTTAAAGTCATTTAAGCAATATTTTCTTCGTCTTTCTCTTATTGACAACCGCATCATATAAACAATATAATAGGTAAAACCTTTTTTATTGATAATTTTTAGGATCCTTCTATGATTAAGGCCTTTTGAATATCTATATATAAAGTATTATTAAAATAACATTACCTATTGATTACATTTGTTATATATTTAACACTAAATGTAAAAGAAAAAATGTAAAATTGTAAAGTTATAGATAGTACACAATAATTTTAATCTCCAAATTGTTTGTATTTTTCTTCTTTTTTTTTTTTGGTCATTTAAAAATATCTATGAATTGTAAAGATAATTTACAATATGAAGAAATACTACAACTTGTAAATTACTAGTTACATAATTACTTATCTATTAAAATTAAAATAAGGATGAAGATTCTAATATTTAAATCCGATGATCTCTTTTTTTATTGTGGGATTTTTGTTCCAACATAATAGAATTTTTCAGCTGTTAACTAATTAAACATTAAAAAAAATCTACATTCGCTTGCAAGCTAAAGTTTACCTATTATTCTTTAATTAATTAATTTGTATCCATTATATTAAATGAATGATAGAGGATAAAGCACATAAATCTAAGAGTACATAACAATCTTATTATCAATGTTGTAAAAACTCACAACATTATAGAGAAATCCTCCAAAAATGGAGAATCTGAAGTTTAATTAGTTGAATGGAGCCAACTCCGTAGGTCGAATAATTTAATTGTTAAAAAATTTAAAGGAAGCCATATGAAATTGTTTTCATCTTTAAAATTATTTCTATCGAAGAAAATCATTTTTCAGATGTTTAATTCAGCTCCGCCGGCAGTCTTCATTTGCGTTGCATTTGGATGTGGGTGTAGAAGGAAATTTATAGTTAGGGGTAAATTTGTAAACACGACTAATCGGGGTTTAAAGAGGATGTTGGAGATGTGCTAATAGTACCCATTACTTGATGGCTGCCTCTTGAGCCCAAATTCTGTAACCTACGTCAAAGTCCAACCATTAGCCGGTTCAAACAGCAGAAGGGCATATTATGTCACTGGTTTGTTACTTTTTTCTTTTTCTTTTTCTTTTCTTTTTTTTTTTTTTTTAGTTGGGGTAAGCATTATCACAATTATTGCTTCAGCTTAAGTCAATTTGTCTTTTAATTTGTTTATGCGAGAATAGTCTAATACCAAGTATATGTTGTGATGATGTCTTATGGACCGAGTGATTTTCAATCAGTTATTTAACTTATTATTCAAATTTAAATTTTTAGAGAAATGGAAGTTTGGATACTACCTCTTAAAAGTTAAAAGTTAATGAATATTAAAATAAGTGAGATTATTTGAATCTACTAATTTTCTTTCTAAACATTCTTTTTAATTAAGACTTTAATCCAAAAAAATTATTTGATTAATCAAACCCATAATCATGTTGGTAGGATTATTCATCTCTATTCACACAGATTTAGATAGAATTAGATTTCTTATAATCTAAATCTACTCCTAATATTTAAATTTAATCCAATAATTTGTAATATATTAAAGATAAAAAATTATTCAATTACAATAATATTGAAAATTTTAACCATTAAATTTAATAAATAGTAAGATGATTTAAAAATAATGAATTATTTATATAATTATTTTAGCTTCTCTAAATTAAAGTTATATGTTAAATAAAAGATAATATTATATAATTTAATATAATCTAATCTAATTTAAAGAATTAATCTAATTCAATCCACTTTTCAATCGTATCTAACAGTGTTTAGAAAGTACAAATTATTATTGATAAAATGTCACATCAGATATCTTTTGAATTGACAATCAAAAACAAAGTTGGTAGTTTCAATCTCAATTCTCAACCGTCCCAAATGGAATCCAAAACGCCTAATTCTTCAAGAAATAAATAACAACGAATTTGAAACTTTTTTGCAATGGATGGCTATCATTTTTATTAAATAAAACAAAGACGGAAAAGAAAATTAAAAAAAAAAAAGTAGACTTAATGGGCCAAAATGATTCCAACGAATGTATAAAGACACAAAGGAAAATGTCACAAAGCATGGCGTCACATTTATTTGGTGTAAAGCATTACGTTGTGGGCATGATCCTGACCATTATTCTTGGTCACCTAACCTAAACGCTTCCCCCCCCCCCCCCCCCCCCTCCTTTTTTTAATTTTAAAGGTACTTAGCCTTCTTTTGATTACCATTTAACCGTTCTCACTCTCTCTCTTATTTTTATTTTCGCTTTTTATTTTTTTTCAACCTCTTGATATTATTCTATTGATAAATTGAAAGATTGATAAATTGAAAGATCAAGATCTTCTGAATATTGGTCTGTTCTTTATTAAATACGAGGTGATTTATTTAATATAAGAAAAATATATAAAATGATTTAATCTTAATCAAATATCATTATTAATTCAGACCAAATACAAGATATTTGAAAGAATAAAAAATGGCTTAGAACATAATATATATTGAAATTATGATAAAGTAGAATTGGGTCTCTCTTGTATTTTTTTTTCGGGGATAAAAAAAGTTTGTGATAATTCTCTGAAATCTTTTTTTTTTTTTTTTTATAGTTCATTAGTCATCTCAAATTCAAAGTTAAGCTATCATGATTCCTAAATATATATGTGTTTATATTTTGTGGAACAATACACAAATAGTTGTACAAATAAAATTGACAGATTATGAGACATAAACGTATTGATAGAATAAAAGTAATATAAGGTTCATACAATCATTTTCATAATCACCTTCATTTTCTAATTAATCTATTCAGTGACAAAAGTTGTCAACTCAGTCCGTCACAATCTTATTATTCTGTATAAATCATCGACATGTGCCTAACTAAATTTGAATTGATAAATGCAAGTGCTATTGTTAAAAGATAAGAATAAATAATTACTCAAATCAATCATCATGATTAATTATTTTATAACATATTTAATTTAATAAATCTCTGGACAAAAAATTGTTGGTCAGTATTTAAAAAATATCTGGCAGCTCCCGTAAGTTAAACCAAAAGGCATTTTGGTAAATTTACACGTTTGAAGCGGTAACATTTTTTCCCCTAAAAAAGGAAAATAGATTATGACATTTTGGTAAATTTACACAAGGTGATGACACAAAATAGATGAATCAACTAACACAGATTCTGGCTACAAAAGCAGTGCGGTGGTGGTTAATAGTTCAAGTCTCCATAAAATATATTGTGAGTAGTTAATTTTTTTCTTAATTATATAATATTTAATTGAGTGAAAACAGTCATCTTTCTTATTAAAATTATGATATTAAAAAATATAGATAAAACTTTATAAAAATTTATGTACTAATAATCTTATGTAATAAGTTATAATTTTAAATAATAGTCTCATGTAATTTAAAAAAAATAACACAATTTCTAATTAGCAACTTTTGACTTCATTGTTCTCACCTTAGAGTTTGTTTACACCCAACAACAACACAACAAACAACAATAAATATAGAAAATTACTATTAAATTTCTAAATAGAAAAATAAATTCTACATTTCATTGTTTAAATCCTCTTTATTTTATATTATTTCTTACTTTGGCTGCTGGACCATCTTTGACTGCTGAGGCTAGTTTTAAAAAAATTAATTTAACATTTTTACCTTAGAGTATTAGAAGAATAAATTGTCCAAGAAATTCGCGGCTTTGCCATAATAATTTAATTATTTAGTTTTGTAAATTGTATAATTGAATGCTTTTAAATGAAATCATAATTTTCCAAAATCTCCTAAATGTAAAGATATTAATTTGATAGTTCGATAAATTTATGAAATAACATGTTAGAAAGAAATTTTTAGTTGAACTACATATTATTGATAAATTATTTGGAAACATTGAGTTTTGTATTAAAAAAATTAATGAAGTTAAAAATAATTTTATGGGTATTTATTATTTCTACCTTACAAAGTTAAAATAGTCAAACTAGTCTTATGTTAAAGGGTGATTCTATTTCAACCCATCAAATTTCTTTTTACACTTATTTAAAAAATAAATTAATTATCAAAAATTTAAAATTTAAAAATCTCAAAGTTACCCTTCACTAATCTCCTTTTTTTTTTCGCTCTACTTTACAATTACATATTATCTTTCTACTCTTATATTCTGCAAACTTAACATTCAAATTTCCTCCTTTTTGAATTTTTTTCTTTTTTGTTTTTATTAGGATATCATAATCTATATATTTCATGCTTTCTATATATAAGATTTTTTTTTATTCATTAGCTCTTCTGTTTGTCAAAAATTAATTTCTTGGTATTCATTAACTTTCATGCTTGATAAAATTTTGTTGATTTTTACTTATAAATGGTAGAGTTATTCCTCTTAGTTAGTGATACTAGTTATTTGTAGCTAATATAATATATTTGAATGAATTGGTGAGAATTTATAAAATTGAGAAGAGAAGAGAAGAAAGGATTAATTAATTAATTTTAAAAAATAATTAAATAGTAAAATTATTAATTAAAATAGGGTGTAAAGAGAAAATTGATATGTTTAAATAGTACCTATCTTAAAACAATCTTAGTGTTCAAAGATGCTGGTCAAGGGGCCTAAGTCACAAAAAAAAGTAATAATCATTTAATTTATTAATAGCCTGAGTTTCTTTTTCTATTTGAAAATTTTAAAAATAGTTTAAATTTCTTGTAATTATGTTTTGAAATGGTGTGGATTTTTTTTTTCTTTTGTTTTTTTTTGGGGGGGGGGGGAATTAAGGAGGTAAATATTTCCACCCATCCTTTGTGTAATACCACCCAATTATACCCAATTATAAATACGCCCCGTAAAAAATCCTTAGAGTTATATTATTTTGTAAATAAACCCACTTATTACCAATATTACCATTGTAGCAACTATTTATCTTCATTATATTTAGTCTCCACAGCCATCTTTCCAAGTTATAAAAGGAAGCCAAGCACACAAGAAAATTAAAGGTGGGAGCAACCGACAGCCATTATCAATTCATCATTAAGCACTATGTAATCGATATTCAGATTTTGGCACGTATATAAACCTAGAATCTTTTAACTTTGTTTGGTATTATATTTTGTAGTTTAATTTGCTGTCATCAAACTCGTTTTCAAGATATACAATTACTGAAATTCAAATACATAATGATTAACAGATTAAGTGACTTGCTCCATTTTGTAGCTTTTATGTGATTTTGCAACTAGAAACTAAGTTCGTTCAACCATATCATCTAGGTCGCTAACTAGTATTATAATGAATGAAATTCCCTTATTATTTATTTTTAGAAAAGAAATAAATATTACTTAGATGTTGATAAATCCATCCTTATTACTCCCTAGAGCTAGTTGAGTACAAATCATAAAATGATTAAAATCTTTTACACCATCTGAATTTATGAAAGCAATAATTCTACTCCCTACATTAAAAGATAAGAACTCAATTTCTCCCTCGATTAGTTGAGTGGATTAGTTGAGTGAAGACAGACTCTCATTTACAAGAAGTAAATAAAATAAATATTTTTTGAATATTAATAAAAATAAATAAATAAATTAGATAATATTTCATAAAATTTAATATAAATTAATTCTGATAATTGTCAATATTGTAAACATTAATATGAGTATTAAAAAAAGAAGTGAATCTCAGCTTCCGCCTTTTCAAACTTGTTAGGTAACTGTTTAATGCAATTACAGAAATTGTGTCTTTATTTGATAAAACCCAGGGGGCCAAGAGTTATTATCACATACGCATTTAGATATATCTATTTATTGCCTGGGCACATTGTATGTGCGCATTGACCATAATTAATATATACGTGATATCATTCAGCACCAAGCAATCAAAACCGTTCAAAAGACTTCATTTCTTTCTTCTCTCTCTCTTTCACTTTCGTCCATTTTCTTTCACTTTCTCTCTTTGTGTGATGCTATGGAGAATATCAGCAACAAGAGCAATATTATTAACAGAAAGAACAAGAGGAAGCTGCAAAACGAAGAACTACAAGAACAAGAAAATGAAGAAGAGAAGGTGGAGCAATTCTTTGCTTTGATCAGAGACACTAAAGGAATGCATGATCGTTTGAGGAATTGTGAAGGGTTAAAAGAAGAGAAAGAGAAAAAAATGGAGCAAGAAAAAACAGCAGCTAGGGTTTCAGCAGCATGGAATCCAACTTTTCAGCCAGAAGATTTCATGGAAGGTGATATCAATAATATTAACACCAGCAAGAATCTTCTTGATGAAAATCAGCTAGTAGGATCTTCCTCTAAAAGCCAAGAAAGTGAAGAAGAAAAAGAAAAAGCAGAAGCTACGAAGGAAGCTAATAATGAGTTAGACTTGAAGCTTTCACTGTAAGAATTAGTGTATTACATATTATTGTGATAATAAATAGTTTTTATTTTTGCATGTAGTAAAAGAAAATGGGCAGTTGAAAGTTTTCTTTATGTTCAATGGCTGAGACTGTAAGCTTTGTTTTCTGACGTGTTTCTTCTTTGGGGGTGTATAAGTAGAAAAATGGGATTTTAACAATAAGATCTTTCCTGTTTTTTTGACTTTGACATATAAGCTACAAGTTTCAGAAAATAAGGAATAATCTACAATACTCTAGAGCTCAGAGTGTCTCTGTGTGTGTGTTTGAATATATATGTATATTGTTGGGAAATCATTACGTTACAGCAAGTTATAACGTACGCGCGAGTGTAGAACAGTGTTATGGGATCCACCACAATACTATACTGCCTCACGCGTACGTTACAGCTTTGTGCTGCACTCACGCGTAGCTGTAACATACGCGAACCCATATTGTTGATGTTTTTTGACCTAAGGCTTCTTGATCAATAATGCTATAGGTTTCTTGGGGAAAGGGCAAAAAAAAAGAAAAAGAAAGAAAAGAAAAAGGTAGAACCCACCGTTTTCAAATGCTCGTTGCTGAACCTGTCATTGGCAAATTATGGCCTGTTTTTGGCCTTATATGCAACTAGAAGATAATGTGGGAAAAGGGTTCACCAAAAGAGGAAACAAAAGACATAGAAAGTTGCAAGTTGCACCCACCATAATAAAAATGATGATAATTCTGATTTTAAAAAAAAAATTAAATTGTTAGCTGTGAAAGGGATGTGGTACCAGTATTTCCAAGAATTTACAAGTTACAATAAATTTATCTTTAAAGGTGAATTGATAGCTGTGCTGAAGGAATTGAAGTGGGCAAAATCTTTGAAAAATCTGCAACAGTGGGCCAATGAGATGGTGCTTGTTTCTTCTGAGGGTTGAAAATTTGGTATTTTTGCTTCATACTTGGTAGAAAAAATCTTAGGCAAGAAATTAACGAAGTACTAATATCATTGTCATGATAGGAGACATCAAATCAATTTTGAAAGCAATTTTGTTGATGACCAAGCTAATTTATAAACAATAACTAAATATGAATATAACGATTTGTTCAAAATTCAATTAGGAATTATTAACAGCCCATAAGCATCATTCGTTCAGTACAAGTGGTAATGATAAAAGTTATCATCCTATAAGCAAAATATTTTCTCTTGCTCTGTGGATGAAAAGAATAGAATAATAAGTTTATCCATTCAACAAGAAGACTGACTCAGTCTTGACAGCAAGTGCAGCTAATATATGTTAGGACCTCGAGCAGAAAAATACAATATTCAGATTGATGGAAGAACTTTACTTGAAGTAGATTGCGCAAGAAAACCATTAGCCATATCTCTCAACATGGGATTGAAGGCTGTGTTTGTGTCATGACTCTAGAGAAAAAATGTGGCATCACCGGCAGAAAGGTGAAAGGCATTAGTTGCTTGGCAATATGCATATCAGACTGGAAGTCAGTTCTGAGCTAAATGGCACCTAAATGGAAGCAAATTAGGATTCCGTATCCTGTTAAAAACTGCTACTGCAGCAGACTCTGTAGTCCTGGTTTGGTACACGAGTCCAACACTAATAGGTACAACAAACATGAGCTCTCTCAACTCGTAAACCATACAAACAGGCACTTTCTCAACTCACAAATGATACAATTCAGCCTCTGCATATTGGAGGATAATTCTACAGACATCCTAGAACAAATGCTGCACAAGCGATGAAGAAGAATTGGACATCCAATCACCTAGTGATCATAAATTTCAATATATGGACCATCTAGAAATTATAGTCTTCAGTCATTTTCTTTTTCGTCCTCCTGGATTATGTGTCATTTATGAACCCTAAGCTTTGTGGCTGTTAGCTAAAATTTACCCAGACATTAGCAGTTATGTGCAAAATTCCTTTGGACCCACACTGACTAGGTAAGCACGACCATTGCCTCAAAATCTTCCATCCCCTTGGATCCATTAATCACCAATAGTCTCTGCAAGAACACAACCCATCTTTGAAATGATGAAATCTATTAGCATCCCTCAAAATGATTTCCCTACCCACAACTTTTGATATTAATTTAATTGCAGAATGGCAATCTCCACAAACCCGAAGATTTTTCATGACACGAATCGGCACCCCTTCAGGCAGCTTCAGAAGGCCATATGCCACAGCCAGTTTCTCACTGTGATACCGCAAACTATGCACCTTTTCTTCCTCATCCACATCATGCAGCACAAAACTGCTATCAGGACAATACCCAGCTTCCCTCAACAACCCACCTAACTTCGCCAACATTCTTATAATCATTGGATGCTCAGGATGGCTCACACAATCTTTACCAATGAACATATGTACCTTTTTCTCTACTTCAATCCAGCTACAACCGGGTGGCTTTATCACATTCCTTGTCCTCATGTTTTTTCTCAGCTCCGCAACATCACAAAATCGACCTTGAGATGCATAAATATTTGATAGCAAGATGTAAGGCCCAGCATTTTTGGGCTCAAGCTGCAGAAGTTTCTTGGCAGCGACTTCAGCTAAATCCAACTTCATGTGGGTTCGGCATGCACCTAATAAAGAACCCCAAATAATTGCATCTGGTTCAAATGGCATGGCTTCAATTAACTTCATTGCATCTTCAACCTGACCTGCTCGGCCAAGCAAATCAACCATGCAGGCATAATGTTCAGTTTTTGGTTCCACTAGATATTTGGACTTCATAGACTCAAAAATTTCACGCCCTTCTTTAACTTTCCCAGTGTAACTACACGCTGAAAGAACTCCAACAAGGGTAACATCATCTGGCATGACACCTGAAGAGAACATCTCATGGAAGACTTTTAAAGATTTCTCTCCCAAACCGTGTTGGGCATAACCACTGATAATAGAATTCCACATCACAATATCCTTGGAAGCAAACTTGTCAAAAATTAGCATTCCTTTCACAAGTTCACCACATTTTATGTACATTGTGATCAAAACTGAGGCAACATACACATCAACATCAAACTGACATCTCACCAGTTGAGCATGAACCTGTCTACCATGATCAAGACTCGCTAGACTGGCACAAACAGAAAGAACACTAATCAAAGATGGGAAATTCACCTTAACTCCCTCCTTCTGCATCAGAGTGAACAAATTTATAACCTCCAATTCATACCCTTTCCTCTCATAAACCTTAATCATTCCACTCCATGTTGCATCGTCCTTCTCCCTCATTTGATCAAAGACTGCCCTTGCTTTCTGCACCTCTCCATTCTGCCCTAATCCAAGAATCATTGAATTACTAGCAACAACTGATTTCATTGGCATTGCCTTAAAAAGTTCCCAAGCATCCTGTATCCTTCCACATTTTGTATATCCCATTAACATAGCTGTCCAAGACACTTCATTTTTTTCTGGCATCACTTCAAAAAGCTTCCTAGCAACTTCTACTCTATTATTATTCACATACCCACTAATCATTGTTGTCCAAGAAATCACATTCTTCTTTGGCATCTCATCAAAAATTTCTCTAGCCTCATCTACATGCCTGTCTTGACAATACCCAAGTACCATATTAGTCTGAGCAACAACATCTTTCTCTGGCATCATATCAAACAATCTCCTTGCATCATCAATGCGAGAATCTCGAATCAATCCACCTAACATCACAGTCCAAGAAACCACATTCTTCTCGGGCATTTGCCAAAACAATGTTTCGGCCTCTGTAATCATACCCTCTTCAACATAACCACGAACCATCGCCGTCCATGAAACAACATTCCTCTCAGGCATTTCATCGAACAGTTTCCTAGCTTCACTAACCATGCCACATTTCACATACCCAGAAACTAAATTATTCCATGAAATAATATTTCTCCGAGGCATTTTATCGAACAATTGATGACCTTTAACCGGTTGTTTGTTTTGAAAGTAACCAGAAATGATTGAGTTCCAGGAAACAACATTCTTATCACGCAATTCATCAAACACTTTACGGGCATTCTCCATTTGGCCTGATTGGGCAAGTCGAGAAATTTCAGAATTAGCAGATAATGCAATGCCAGTACAATATTTTCTATATGGGTTTAGTAAAAAATGCATTGATGATGAAGAAATTTAAATCCCAGAAAAATTATCGGGAAAGGCTCAAACTTTGCAATTGATTTTTTTTTTTTTTTTGAAGAAAGGGCTTATTGGTGGGGTTTTACAAATTCTTGGCGGGAATAAGTTTATTCACGGAGGGAACAAGAGAATTCAACAAGGCAAGAGCAGAGAGTCAAACGAGGTTCTGTAGGATCAACGGGTTACATCATGCCACGCCACCATGGATTTTGTCCATCCAACGGTCAGGAATTAAAATAATCAAACTATCAAAGCAGGATTTTATTTGGGCAATAAATTTATTTAATTACATGGCAACGTCGTTATCCGAACTTAACCGATTTATTGATCGGGTCAAAAATCTCAAATATTTAACATAATTTTAATTTTTTAAATTACCTTTTAAATATGTTTTAATGTACAGTAATGATAGAGCCATAAATAGTTTTATACAAATTATTATAAAAAGAGAGTTACTAAGTTACAAGTGCTGTAATTTACAGTCAGTTTAAAATTACGTAAACAGTAAAATTAATATATACTATTAACGCGATTTTGAACTGATTGTAAGTTACAGCAGCTGTAATTTAGCAAAATCTTTATAAAAAAAATTGTTTGAAAAGTGATAACATTTATTGTCTATTTTTAGAGTGCTACATAATTAAACTTCAATCAATAACTTAAATCATTTTTAAAATATGGCAAATACGACACAAGAATAAAAAAATAAAATTACTATAATTAATCGTTAATTTTGTCATAAATAAACTATCATTTTAGAAATACTAAAGTAAGTCCGACGCGACGGTAACCTGACTTGGTTCATTAATAATGGCGTAATTTTTTATGAACTCAAACTCATTTATTCGTATTATATTGATATCAAATTTATAGGATGTGTAAAAACTAACCACCTCTATTAATGACAAAGAAATAAAATTTAAAAAATTAAGTGATAACCCGAAGATTTCAGCTTATTTTTCAGTTTTTCTAAAATGAAAAAAATCATAAACGTATTGATTGTTACAAACGAATACGTTCAGCATTGAAAAAAAAAATGATACAGCCACAAATTCTTATACAAACTTATTTTGTATAAACTTATGTGACATTAACTCATTGGTTGAATAAAAATATAAAATAATTAAAATAAATTATATGGACTAAGAAATATCTAATTTAACTAATTAAATCATACTACATCAATTTATAAAATAAATTATATAAAAATTTATGACTATATTATCACTCAATTGAAAATAATTTTTTTTTTAAAATTTCTTATATGATCTCATAAAAAATGGAGAGTGCAAAATTGTTAGCTTTTGACTTATCTATTCACTGTTCTAAGAGGAATGAATAATCGTTAACACTTTTTTGTTTTTCCTTGTCAAATGTTGAGTTGTTTACTACTTACTTTATGTACTATTTAATTTATGAATTGATTCAAAACCTGAGGATTAATGTTCATTCATGTCCCCTAAGTATATATATCCTTTTTGTTTCTATAATAACATTTTGTACCTTGAAGATTACTTAAATAAAATATAATAGTAATTGATTAGTATTAAAAATTATATGTTTATTAAGGGGTAAAAATATTTTTTTATGCTATTAATATAATTTATATCTGTAATTGTGTAACATATTGTGAATTTCTAATTATTTTTCTAAATAGTTGATTTTATATATTTTTGTGTGTTTATTATGTAAAAATAATAATTTTATGCAATTTAAGGCTCCAAACAAATATACAGATATCAAATTTGAATTCTAAAAGTCTGAGAAATTATGTTATTATCAAGAAGGATCCGAGACTTTTGTTATAAATTTATAATTTTTCTACCACAATAAATGTGGTAATTATGAAATTATAAGTTTATATCATATTAGGTTTGGTAATTGTTAGTGAAATATATTGGACATACTTGAGTGAATTAAGTTAGGTGAAATATTAACTAGACAACCCAAGAGGGGGGTGAATTGAGTTTTTAAAATTCTAGCAAACAAAAAACTCAAAGTGATATAAATTAAGCAATTAAATTTGAGATAAAATAAATGAATGAACAATAAAATAGAGGGATGGAGTAAGAGAGATTAAACACAGTTATTTTACGTGGTTTGGCTATCTCCGCCTATGTCCACGCCTCCAAGCACGCAGAGCATGAGAATTCCACTAAGCAAGCCTCCAAGGCTTTAAAATTTTACAATTGACTTTTAAGGTGTCAATAAACCTTTATAAAAAAAGATTTTTCCAATCTCTTAATTTAAATATATCCCAACACTCACAATCACTCAAAACAAATATTACAAATTGATTTTTCTCTCACACAATTTTTTAAGATTACAAATCAATACCCAATGTGTGAATAGATGAAGTAAAAATCTATTTAAAACTCAATGTAAATCGTATATTTATGTATATGCTCAGTAGTTGTGTTGTTGTCTCTATTTAATTTGATTTGGATGAGTTTATTTATAGTTGGGGCTGAAAAATAGCCGTTATTCATCCTTGTTGACAGAAAATGAATTACCGTTAGCCATTAACGAATAACCGTTTTCGTTGGTCAATGTTACCGTTAGGCTTGATTTTAAATTAACGGTTGACCGTTTGTAATTGTTCTTTCGCCGTTAACATTCAGAGACCTGCACAATAAAAATTTTATATCCATTTTAGCTAAACGGTTAAAGATTAATAAAGAATGTTAGTCTGGATATTATCGATTAACCGTTATAAATTAACAGTTTGCCATTAATTTCCAGCAACTTATAAACAGAATGCTTAACCGGTTTCCTTTAAACGGTAAAGGATTAAGAAGATATGAAGATCTAAATATTATCGGTTAGTAGTTATATGTTAACGGTTTACCGTTAATTTCCAATAACTTATAAAACAGAATACTTAATCGGTTTTCTTTAAACAGTAAAAGGTTAACACATGGTGCAGGTTTGATCATTATCAGTTAACCGTTAAAATTAACGGTTTACCGTTTACTCTTAGTGAGCTTAGAGACTTATCGGTTAAGGCTTAACAGAATACTCCTTTTTCTGAGCATGAAGGTTAAGATTTACCCTAAACGATTGGCCGTTTAAAAATAACGGTTAGTCGTTTAATTCCAATGTTTGTTTTTAAGTGAGTTATAAAATACTTGGTTGAAATTTTTAGAAAACAACCTCTCTGTATTTTATCGGTTAACCGTTAAAATTAACGTACCGATTATACCCAGAAAATCATATTTTTGTTCAAAATGTTTCAATTTCTCTAAGGCTTATAAACACATACAGAGAGTTTTGACTTTTATAAAAATTTTTGAATTTCTAACATTATTAAAAGAGATTAATTGTTTGTTATCATCAAAATCAATAAACAAAACATGAATATGTTAATATTCTCCCCCTTTTTTGGTGATGACAAACATATTCAAAATATTTTGCTCCCCCTAACTATATGCTCCCCCTACATATACGACTTAAAATAATTTTGTCAATAGAACATGTTTTCAGAAAGATGTAAAATTTTAGTTCATGATTTTATCTCCCCTTTCAACACAAAAAAGAATATGTTAGCCTCAAAACAAAATTGAAGGAAAGAAACATAAGAGTAAAAAGCAAGTTGTTACCCATAATTTCGATAAAATTTCAGCAGTCACCCCTTAAAATTTGAGAAGTCCTTAAATATAACATAAAAAGAAAAGCACTTCCAAAATCAAGTATGCATATTCCAACAACTCCAATGCCATATAATCCAGAACAACAATGTAAGCAGTCATAAGAAAAATAAATATGTATAAATATTTCAACTAAAGAAACTTAATGAACAGCTCATCCATCAACAAAATATAGTTAAGATAAAAGAAAATGCAATCAATTTATGTAATGTATGTGTGAAACAATAAAACATTTAGAACTAAGAGGCTTGTCGCAAAGCAGAAGGTCGTGTAGAAAAGGATCGCGAAAAGGTAGGTCTCGCAGTGGAAGGTTGTGAAGAAGTAGGTCAAGAAGAGGTATGTTGTGGAGGGGAAGCTGCCGCAGAGGTGCTGCCAGGGTCATACCCAAAATACCCCAAAAGTTGTCGCTGTCCAGCAATGGTCTCATACTGATGATCAAGGCTCAACTCCTGAAAGGTCTGAAGCTGAGATTGGAGCTACTGCTGATCATGAGAAATAGCATCCATGCGATCAAGAATCATCTGCTGGGTCTCAGAAACCTGGCGAACATCAGCAACCAACTGCTGTAAAATATCAGAGATATAGGGCTGAGCTAGAGCTGGAGGCTACTGAGAAGCATAAGGCTACTCAGGAGCTGGAGGTGCCGCAGAAATTGAGGGATGATCAGAATCCATCTTAGGCATGACAGAACCAGAGGGGGCAGATGGTTGAGGAGCATGATGATGAGAAGTTGAAAGACGAGCTCCAAGTCGAAAATCAGGAAGTTGATCGGGAGGATAAATATCATTAAGCATTCTTTCATCCTCAGGAGCAATCAAGGTGTCCTGATTCTTGGCATTGGCAATCATGTGCCATTGGTCGTTCCTCCTAGTGAAACCGATACTACTTATTGCATCTCGACCAATCCTCTTGGGCTCTTTATACACTGCTTCCCGTATTGGTATATGAAAAGGTCGCAATATCTTAGTTATGATACTGTCATAGGGAAGCAAGCGATAGGTAACTGCAGGAGTAGTCAACAAATGACGCACAATCATATACCCCAAGTTAACAGGTTACCCACTCAGTAAACTATCCAACAACCTAACATCCATACGTGTAACCTCATCTGAATGACCTTTCCTTGGTGTAATAATATATTGCAAAATACATGAAGAACGCGAACCTGAAGAGGCAGCAATTGAGCCCGGAAAGGTAGGCCACAAACCTCATCACTAATCTCCCTACGACAACATATATTTCTCACACCCTCATTATGGACAAAATCATCAAAAGACAGGGTTTTTTTAGAAGTATAGAATGTATGAACCTCATCCTCAATCCCAAGAATAATGGTATTAAAAAATTCTACATCAAAATCAATAGATATACCACCAACTATAGTAGCTAATAATTCCATATTAGAATAAAAAACCCAAATTAGATTAGGTAAGATCTATCATCAATATTAATAGCGGATTCCCAAGGTCTAAGCATGTTTTTAACACTTCTACTACATACAATCAGGTCCTGAAAATCATTTATGTCCATAAAATAAGAGTCTAATACCTGTCTCCCTATAAAAAGATCCTCAAATCATTTGCGCAATGCAGCTGTAGGGAAGTGTAATCTTTTAAATTCAGAAGTTTTCCGTGGTCATATTGGGTTGACAGACGGCTTATGTTTCCTCCTTTGAGATCTCCAAGATGACTCAGCCATGATGAACATAAAAGCTTGTGGAATATGGATTTGGGAGTAAATGAACCGATTATTATGTGGAATGGAAGTAGAGGAAGAGAAATTTTGGTTCAGTATGTTAGGAATTTGTGAAAATTTTGATCAAAATGATTAAACACCAGCCCGCGACCCTTAGGGTTTTGATTTGAGATTTTTCAATTTTGAGCACGATTTAAAGTTTTGAATTGGTAGAATTACTCCAAAAGTGATTAGGAAGCTTTCTATTGGTGTAATATGTTGCAAAAAAGGAGAAAATTTGAGAAAAAATGAGATGAAGAGCTTCGGTTTTGCAACAATGGTGAAAACGGTGAGAGGGTAAGTGAGAAGAAAGAGGAAACCCGTGACCAGTTATATATTTTATGAAAACGGTGAATCATTTTTTATAAACGGTGAGTGACTAAATTCCCAAGAGTATGTAATGAGAAAGCGATTAAGGATTAAGGATAAACGGTGAATGATCAATGTTAAGGTAGCTTTCTGTCTTTAATCAGTTTACCGTTAATTTTAAACAATGAGGGGGTAATAGTTGAGATACTTCCTATCTTTAAACGGCTTACCGTAATCTTCAAACGGTATGAGGATAGAAAGTAATTAAAAAATATCTTAGTTTCTGGAAATAAACGGTGAATCTTTTATTTGTTTCGCATATTAAATTCAATATATGGCCATCAAAAATAACATATTAAGATCATGACTTTGATCTAAAAGTACTCCAGGGCCATTTTAATGCAAAATTCATGAACATATATGTTTTAAAATTAATTCATACAGAACAAACATTCACACTACTAGACTATTAAAACATCATATCATAAGTCAAGTTATTGAGTAAACTCAATAGCATATTTAGAAATGTCAATGTAAAAATTTCATCATCCCAAGTTCATGCTGAATTTTTGAAAATTGTTCTTCGCAAAGAGGTTTTGTAAAAATATCTATGAGTTGTTTTTCTGTAGAAATAAACTCTAATACAATATCACCTTTTTGAACATGATCTCTCAAGAAGTGATGTCTAATCTCTATATGTTTGGTTCTAGAATGTTGAATAGGATTCTTTAAAAAACTAATAGCACTAGTATTATTACACTTTATAGGAATTTGTTCAAGTTTAATGCCATAGTCTCTAAGTGTTTGTTTCATTCAAAGAGTTTGTGCACAACAACTACTTGCAACAATATATTCCGCCTCAGTAGTTGAGAGTGTAACCGAGTTTTGTTTCTTACTAAACTATGAAACAAGAGAATGACCTAGAAAATGGCAAGTTCCACTAGTACTTTTCCTATCCATCTTATAACCAGTAAAATCGGCATCTGAATAACAAGTCAAATCTATATGAGTTTCTTTAGGATACCAAAGGCCAAGATCTATGGTTCTACTCAAATAACAAAAAATTCTTTTAACAGCAAGCAAATGAGATTCCTTGGGACATGATTGAAATCTTACACACAAACATACACTAAACATGATATCGGGTCTACTTGCGGTTAAGTAAAGTAAAGAGCCGATCGTACCTCGATACTTTTTAATATCAACTTCTTTATCTTTTTTATCCTTGTCAAGCTTGATTATTGTACTCATTGGAGTGCTCTTGGTGTTTGATTTATTAATTTCAAACCTCTTGAGCAAATCTTTGACATATTTAGCTTGGTTGATGAAAATTCTCTCATTATTTTGTTTGATTTGAAGTCCAAGGAAATACTTCGATTCTCCCATCATGCTTATTTCAAATTCCTTACTCATGCAAAATGAAAACTCTTTGCACAAGGACTCATTAGTAGAACCAAAGATAATATCATCAATATAAATTTGAACAACGAGTATGTCTTGGTTCTTATACTTAACAAAGAGTGTAGTATCAGTTTTTCCCATTAAAAAATCGTTATCAAGCAAGAAATTTTTAAGCCTATCATACCATGCTCTAGATACTTATTTCAGTCCATACAATGCTTTTCATAGCTTATAAACATGATCTGAAAATTTTTCATTTTCAAAACCAAGGGGTTGTTTCACATAAAATTCCTCCATAATATAACCATTTAGAAAAGCACTTTTGACATCCATTTGAAATAAAATGAAATCTTTATAACATGCATATGCTAGCAACATTCTAATGGATTCTAATCTAGCTACAGGTGCAAATGTCTCATCAAAATCAATTCCTTCTTCTTGGTTATATCCTTGGGCCACTAATCTAGCTTTATTCCTTACAACCACACCAGATTCATCCATCTTATTTCTAAATACCCATTTAGTACCTATGATGGATTGATGTTCTGGTTTAGGAACTAATTCCGACACTTTATTTCTCTCAAATTGAATTAACTCCTCTTGCATTCCCATAGTCCAAGATTCATCATTTTCCGCATCCATAAAAGATTTTGGTTCAATTTGAGAAATAAATGCAGCATGCTTACATGTATTCCTAAGTGATGATCTAGTTGTAACACCTCTAAATGGATCTCCTAAAATGGCATCCTTTGGGTGAGAAGAAACATACCTCCACTCCCTAGAGAGTGCTTGAGAAGTACCTTAATTTTGTTCTGCACTTGTTTCTTCATTTTGCTCCACTTGATTTTCTGCATTCTTTTAGTTGTTCATTAATGAATCTTCTTATATATTATCATCTGCATCATCAGTAACAGTAATTTTCTACATAGAGAAGGTATTAGACTCATCAAATGTAACATGTATAGAAGTTTCGAATAAAATTATTTCGGACATGAAATTTAGTTAAGGTTTTCTATTCGAATATGGATATAGAAGTTTCGAATAAAATTGTTACTAGTGTTGGGGGAGTTCGTATTGAATTTGATGTTGCGGAGTTAAATCATATTCTTGGAACTCCAAATGGGGGATTAGAAATTTACAGTGCTAGAGAAAGAATAGATCATCTATGGTTTTCTCTTGAAAATGTTGTTCGAAAAATTTGTCGCTGACGTGATTTGTCCGATGAATTTTGTCAATCATCATTGAAATCTCAAACTTTACCTTTTCAAACTAGAATCCTACATTATGTTCTTCATCATGTGATTACTCCTAGGTATGGTCATGGGGATGAAGTTAACCGATTGGATGTGGCTTTATTGGATTGTATTTTGGAGGGTAGAAAGCTCAATGTTGGGTATATTATACTCAATCATATGCTTAGCACACCTTGTATGGCTAAAAGATCCCTCCCTTATAGTAGTATCATTACCCACATCCTCAAATATTTCAAAGTACCCATTACCAAACCAACCTTTTTAAATTTAAGAGACTTAGGAGATGATGTCATTGCCAACTTAGGATTTATTTGGGTAGAAGGTAAATGGACTAGAGACCGGAGATACTCAACAAAAGTTTTTGAACTTACTCCTACAGATCATTATTTCTTTAACGATGTTCTTTCACCAGAGCTACTTCCTGATCTTAGTGTCCCACAACGCTCTCATTATCCATCTTCTGTGGGTCCTTCCAAATCTTCTTCAGCTGCCCATGAGGATCCGATACAGCAGATGTTGACTAAAATGGATTCTCTTTCGACACAACAAAGCCGACTTCAATCTCAGTTTGAAGCCTTTTCAGCTCAATCTACTTTGGAGCACCAGCACCTCTTTAAGCAGCAGCAGTAATTATTTGATCAACAACAGTGACTTTTTACTCAACACAACAAATTCTTGATGGCCAAAAGCAGTTTTTTACAGCTCTTGGGTTTCCACCACTATCATCTTCATCACATCCACCATCTCCATAGCTCTTTTATTTTCTGTCACTCTGTACCACATATTTTTATGCATTTACATTTTCTATATGAATTGTGAATGATCATTATGAGCTATCTGGATGTCTTGTATTTGAATGTTCTGTATTTGGATGCTCTGTATTTGGATGTTTTGTATTTGGATGCTATATTATGACTTCTTGATATATTGTTAGATTTTCATGTCTCTTGTCTGTATTTGGTTGATTATTATTACCTTAGTTTAATTTTGATGATGAAGGGGGAGAAGTCATGTATTTCGGAGACAAGTATTATATTTTCTCTTTACGCATTTGTGCATGTTTTTTGAAATATTAAAGGGGAGCTTACAAATTGTTATAGATCATATTTTCAGGGGGAGTTTATTTTAAATTTGATTATATACGCCATGTATTAAGAGGGAGCATATATGTCAAAATACATGAGATGTTTGTCATCATCAAAAAGGGAGAGATTGTTAGCCTAAAGGCTGTAAATATTATAATTTTGATGATAACAAACATCTGCATTAAAGTGTTTTATTTTGTATTTCACAAGTTCACTAGTTTTGAAGGATAATGAATCAAGTGAAATCAAATTCAAGACATTCAACGGACAATGGCGGCTCAACGGATAATTTATTGCTGTAATTTCTTGTAAAGCCGGTATGATTTAATTTATATTTGGATTAGCATTTGTGAATCTCAATTTTATGTTAATAAAATAATTATTTTTCAAACTAAATTAATTTTATGTTTATGAGATAAAATATTTTGTAGATTTAAATAATTTGAGTAAAAATGAAAAAGTTTTAAATTTTAGAGTTGGACTTATTTGCTAAACTCTAAAACATTTGGGCTCTTTTGTAACTCATAATAGATTGGGGGTTTAAGTGAAAAGTTTTGAAAACTTTAAAGATTATGGTGATTTAGTTAAAACTCAAATAAAACTTATTTGAAAAGATTTTCTTTAGTTTGGGCCATACTGTAATTTTAAAATATTTTTAAAAATTAAATAATATTTAAAATTTCTGAGATTGGATTTTTTAAAAAAGTTTTATGACGTTTTAGGCCATAGCATAATTTGAATAAGTTTTGAGGTAAAATTATAATTTCGTGAACAGTATTACTGTAGCTAAATTCAAAATTAACGGTAACTTCACTATTACGAGCGGGGAGCAGGTTAAATTAAGTGGCTAGTCGCTTGAGCACTGGAATTTGACAATAACGGCTAGTTTTCGAGCTTTAACTATAAAAACTCAACTCCAACTTCATTTAAAACTCTCCAGCAAGGAAAAACAAGTTTATAAAACATATATTGAGCTTTCATATTGCAAATCACAATAGATTAAATTATTTTTGTGCCATTATTTGTGAATCTACTCTTATAGAGAGTGTCTTGGTGTTTCTATTTTGTATCGCATTGAGAATATTCAAGTGAGTGAAACACTTGGGGTAAAGAGATTAGGGTGATAATCTCTTAATTGTAAAGGTTCATTGACACCTTAAAAGTCAATTGTAAACATTTGAAGCCTTGGGAGGATTAAATAGTGAAATTCTCGAGCTCACTTGGCTTGGAGGCGTGGACGTAGGCGAGGATTGCCGAACCACGTAAAAATTTTTGTGTTTGCATTCTCTTCCCTTACTCATTTATTTTGCAAGCATTGTCTAATTTATTATATTTGATTCAATTGCTGTAAACTTATTTTTTGTTTGCATTAAGGCGTTAGATTGAATCATTTCAAAAATAACTTTTAAAACCCAATTCACCCCCCTCTTGGGTTGCTCATTTGCATTTCACTTTCTTCTTGAACTTATTGAGAAGAGGGCATTCCGATCTTATATGGCCAGGCTTCTTGCACTCATAACATTTGATTTCTGAACCTCCTAGCAAGCATTGCCAACTCCTCATCATCCGACTCACTTTCTCCATCACTTTCATATTTTGTGACTTTAAGAGTAATGTTTTTCTTTTTCTCTTCATTGCCTCTTTCAACTACTAAATTTTCCTTATAAGAAATAAGAAAACCGATTAGATCATCAATAGGTAAGACATTTAAATCTTTGCTTCCTCAATGACAGTTCTTTTTTGTCTCCATTCCTTAGGAAGTGATCTAATGATTTTATTAACTTTCTAGCTACTTGAAAAAGTCTTTCCTAGGGCTCCTAAAGTGTTCACTATGTCCGTAAATTTAGTGTACATAGAATATACACTCATTTTGTTCCATTTGAAACAATTCATATTGTCGAGTGCACCTACTAATTTTAGACTCTTTCACTTGATTTGTGCCTTCATAAACAACTTCAAGTTTGTGCCAAATTTCATAAGCACTTTCACAACTTGACACTCTATGAACTTCTTTCTTATCTAGTGCACAAAATAAGGCATTTATAACTTTGGAATTTAGAGAAGCTTTTCTCTTTTCCAATTCATTCCATTCCCATGAAGGTTTTGGAATATCTTCCCTGACTTCATTTTTAGTCAAAAGCACAAATAGACTATCACATACAACTTTCCAAATTTCGTAATCTAGGGCTTGTAAGTAAATTTTCATCCTAATTTTCCAATATAGGTAATCATTTCCGTCAAAAAACGGTGGTCTAGTTGTGGATTGTCCTTCCCTAAAGGTTGAATCACTTTAGCTTGTCATGAATCTTTTACTCTAGACGGTTAATCCTAATAAGAGAACCAAGCTCTGATACTAAATGAAATACTAACTAGACAACCCAAGAGAGGAGTGAATTGGGTTTTTAAAATTCTAGCAAACAAAAGACTCAAAGTGATATAAAATAAATAATTAATTTTGAGATAAAATAAATGAATGAATAATAAAATAGAGAGATGGAGTAAGAGAGATCAAACACAATTATTTTTACGTGGTTCGGCTATTCCCGCCTACGTCCATACCTCCAAGCACACCGAGCTTGAAGATTTCACTAAGCAAGCCTCCAAGACTTCAAAATTTTACAATTGACTTCCAAGGTGTCAACAAACCTTTACAAAAAAAGATTTTTTCCAATCTCTTAATCTAAGTGTATTCCAACACTCACAATCACTCAAAACAAAGATTACAAATTGATTTTTCTCTCACACAATTTTTTAAGATTACAAATCAATGCCCAATGTGTAAATAGCTGAAGTAAAAATCTGTTTAAAGCTCAATGTAGATCGTATATTTGTGTATATGCTCAGTAGTTGTGTTGTTGTCTCTATTTGATTTGATTTGGATGAGTTTATTTATAGTTGGAGTTGAAAAATAGCCGTTATTCATCCTTGTTGATAGAAAACGGATTACCATTAGCCATTAACGGATAACCATTTTCGTTAGTCAATGTTACCGTTAGGCTTGATTTCAAATTAACGATTGACCATTTGTAATTGCTCTTTCGCCGTTAACATCCAGAGACCTGCACAACAAAAATCTTATATCCGTTTTAGCTAAATGGTTAAAGATTAACAAAGAATGTTAGTCTGGATATTATCGGTTAGCCATTATATATTAACGGTTTGCTGTTAATTTCCAGCAACTTATCAAACAGAATGCTTAACCAGTTTCTTTTAAACAATAAAGGATTAACAAGATATGAAGATCTGGATATTATCAGTTAGCTGTTATGTGTTAATAGTTTGCCGTTAATTTCCAGCAACTTATAAAATAGAATGCTTAACCGATTTCCTTTAAACGGTAAAAAGTTAACACATGGTGCAGGTTTGATTATTATCAGTTAACCATTAAAATTAATAGTTTACCGTTTACTCCTAGCAAGCTTAGAGACTTATCAGTTAAGGCTTAACAGAATACCTCTTTTTCTGAGCATGAAGATTAAGATTTACCCTAAACGGTTAGCCGTTTAAAAATAACGGTTAGCCGTTTAATTCTAAAGTTTGTTTTTAAGTGAGTTATAAAACACTTGGTTGGAGTTTTTAGAAAATAACCTCTCTGCATTTTATCGATTAACTGTTAAAATTAACGGTTTACGGATTATACCTAGAAAACCATATTTTTATTCAAAATGTTCTAATTTCTTTAAGGCTTATAAACACATGCAGAGAGTTTTGACTTTTAAGAAAATTTTTGAATTTCTAACAACATTATTAAAAGTGATTAATTATTTGTTATCATCAAAATCAATAAATAAAATATGTATATATTAACATTAGGGATAAATATAATGGTTAAGTTTATGTTTTATTAATGGGACAAATGTAAGATTAAAATGTAATTAATTTTTTTAATTTGTGTGGTGTGGATTAATCATGTCTTAGTATAAATAGAGAGGGGGAGGGGGAACACACCTCTCTACACGTATTTTTCTCTTCTTTTCCCTCAAATTTTTCTTCTCATCTCTTTTTGTAGTTTGTTTTCAGTAAATAAAATTAGTTTTATTTCAATTTTCAAATACCATTTTTAATTATGTGTTTTTCAATTTTAATGATTTCCTTTATTTCAAATATGTTTAGCTAAATATTAGGGGTTAGGAGAAGGTGAAACACTTAGTAGAAAACATGATTTAATCAAACTCTATTTTTAATTTTATAAATAAAATTATTTTCTATTCAATTTTATCCATATTTTATATTTTAAAATTTTAATTTATTGTAGAAAAATATGGAAATTTGGTACAATAAATTCTTAATTTCTTAGTATAAAATAAGGTAAAATTATATTTTGACTTATTGTAGATAAGTTAAGCTTTGACACCAATAAGTTCTTAATCCATAATAAAATTAATAAGAAAAATATTTTAATTTATATAATTAGTCTTTGGGAAATAAAAACAAAAATAATTTATTAAGTTGCAAATTTTTTACTAGGATGGATCCATAACCCTAATTAATTCAATTTACTAGTTTCCTCAAATTAAATTGCATAATTTTAATTTTAATTTTAATTTTTTTAGATAAACTTAAATAAACAAATTAAATCTTTTCTCTGTAGATCAAATTCAAACTCACTAAGTCATAATATTATAAGACACTATTATACTTGGGAGTTAAAAATTATTTTTAAGTTGGATCAATAATAGTCATAGTAATAGTAATAATATTAGTAGTAGTAATAATAAGCTCGATTAAACAAAACCTTCCATTACACTAAAACCACCATGTTCCTATCAACAAGATCACCAGACAACTGATACAACAAGAGCACATAAATTCATAGCTTGCGCCGCATATCTAATCTTAATCTACTGAAAAATCATCAACTACGGCAAAAGAAATCAAAAGGAGTATGCGGAGTAGAATAAGCCATGGAAAGTACTTTAGAAGCTATTATGGCGTTTGCCGCTTCTGTGTAATGGATGCCATCCCAGCTTATTGATTTAGATCCTTCAGAGCAAACTGGACAACTCCGATGACCACATGTCACCTGTATATTGTAATTGTATGGAGGTCCACCAAAGCCGCAACATGCCATTAATGGATTTGAGAAACCTGTGAATTCACGTAACTGATTAATCTTTGAGCTTGATTCCTAAGGAAAAAAATGATGTTCTTCCAAAGAATACTATGTAAATGCATTATATTATTGTACAAGCATTGACACTACCAAAATTGCTTTGAATTGTATTTTCTACAAAGCTTTTCGGGCTGGAATTAAAGTTGTGACTCAGAATTATTTGCTGGGAGCATCTATAAGTGCTCTTGAAGAAAAAAAAAAACATAGTTGCTTTAATGAAAAAAGCCTAAGTTTAATCAGGTGCTGTAAATGTTCTGAAAAGTTGCATATAAGAGTTTTTTAAAAGGTAGATGATGAAATAAATGAATAGGAGATTAGAACAATTTTGAACGGCATCTTCCAGAGAGGACTCTGTGGTTTCAATCCATTATCAGAGTGTTCAACAAAGGAAAATCCAGCATGTAATTTAAGTTTATGAAATGATTTTTCTCCCTATAATGTAAAAATATTTGCTTTCCTCATTGCAGAAAAGTTTTGAAAACAATGATAAAGGATCATTTGATCAGATATAAACTAGCTAGGATTGTATATAGTAAAGAGTACTAGGAAAGCTGGAAAATTAAAAGGAGCATTACCGTATTTGGCAGAGTTAGCAATGAGATCATATTTGATAGAAAATATATCCACATGGACTATAGTGGCATCCTTCAATTCAGATCTCATCTTTTGACACAAATGGAGCAGTGCTTCATTGAACAATCTAGCTGCAGCATTGTAAGTTGAAATGCATCCATATGTATCCAAATCTTCCTTCTGAAGAAGCTGAACTAATGAAAGTTTTTGAGGCAAACAGCCCAGTGGCCCTGTGTTGTGTATCCAAAATTTCCTGCCCCCATGATCATAAAAAGTCTGCATATAATAGACATAATACAACAGGAGATTCGTTATGATAAGATTGGATTTCCTCACTCACAACTAAATCATCATATGTATTCTCTGTACAAATTATTTAGATATCGAGTATCTTACTCACCTTTACAGCATTCTTTATTTCAGTAATCACAGATGGAATTCTTTTGATAACTTGAACATATGTTAGGTTCTTTGAGAATGAATCAGCGAGGTCATTTTGCCCGATATCAATCATGTAAAGAGCATTCTGGAAACCTTCATTGTTGATAAAATTTCCTGAACCAGAAGAAAAGGGAATAATCATCTCCTTCATATATTTCATGGATACTTTCACAAGTTAATGTTTATATCCACATGTGACATACAACATGACATTTTTTCTGTAGCTGAAACAACCATATTAAGTTCCTGGCATACTAGAGTTTGAAGGATTAATCTCTGATTAAATCCCAACACAAATAGTGCAGCAGCCATCTGTAGCAAGTTTTACAACCATTTAAGAAACTTAATTGTCCTTTGTGTCTGGCCTGATGCTGTAAACATATCCAAACATGGCACCGACCGGCACACCATAACTCTGCCGGCAGGACCGGCTTTGATACAGACTACTACTTATATCACAAGTGTGGTTAATAGGAACAAGTTTTATGTATGTTTCATGTTATCAATATATGTTACCAATTTTACCTACTATAACACTGCAACCTTTCAAATCGTAAATGAGAGATTTTTACCAGGGGAGACAAGCTCAAGACTGCGGGCCTTGAAATGAAGGAACTGCATAACTTGAATATTCAAAGAAAATGGAACAAATTTTGGGAGGGCAGAGGATCCCACAACAGCAAAATTTGCGCCATTATTGAACTTTGATCCTGACAGTGAGTCCAAGTATGGGTTTAGGAGACTTGCGTTCAAACTTTGGCCTGCACAAGAATAAATAAATAAAGTAAAATAATGTACAATTTGGATCCGATGCAAGTCATCTGTCAGAGAAGTGCATGGGTACTTGAAATTTGAAAACATTAATAAAAACAAACAGAGATTTCATGTTTCTCATACAACTAAAAACCTTTAAAAAAAAAATCGAGAGCTATTAAGTTACAATTATAGGAACTCACAACTTGTCTAAGAGTCATATGAACAATGTATCAGTATAGCAACAAAATCCATAAAAACCAAGTGATTGAGATAGATTTCAGAGGATTGTTGCGCCAAAGCATTACCATTCAAATATAATTATTTTAAGGGAAAGCCGCCGGAGAGGGAACAGTGCCGCGTGGAACAGTAACGTAATAAGATCCTTATTTTAATATAAACTTATGAAGATCCTCTTACTTCACCTATTGCCACAGGGACTCACACAGAGTCTTTATTTTTTGGTACATAGTATCCTCTTGTGTTGCCAAATTATCAGACAGATTCCCAAGATTTAACCAAAAAAGGGTATGTCATACACTCATATATGTTATTACAACGAGACTGCATGGTTTCGGCAACGATAAATTTTGAATTATACTTCTTAGAAATTGAATATCTTTAAATTACTATCTTTATTTTAAAAAAATTTAAATTATCTTTATATTTGTTCAAAAGATAAAGGAAAAATGGGGAGTAAGAATTGATGATTTTTTTGTTAGGTCTTTTTAATAAAAATAAGAATCAATTTAGGTTTCTAAAAGTAAAGCCAGCAATTTAGAAATAATTAACTTCTGAAGAAGGTAATCTAAAATTAATCCTCTTGACTAAATTAGGGGTGTGATGTATCTTTTTGGCCCTGTCTTTGCTCGGACAAGTAAACATAGCTGTAAATATTAGCTCAAAAAGCATTTCACTTCGGTCCAAGCGAAGTAAAAGGTATATCCATCCTTTAAGAAAAAAGATATATTTTTTTTATTGGGACAAATGAAATTGTTTTTACTATTTTAATCAACGTAAGTGGGGTTAGTTTTTTGCTCAATAATTTATTTATCATAGTTCATAACAACGGACAGAAAAAAATGGAAACGGGCCCTACAGTCACTGGTCGGATCTCAGCATCCTTTTGGATGGAGGGCGAAGAAAACAAATCTCAGAAAACAAAATGGACCAGCCCCCGCCAGCTCTCTTTTTCCCCCCCCCCCCCCCCCCCAAAACGAACCGTTTTAATTGTACTTTACACGTGCGCAACACAAGATGAACGTGAATTTAGTTGGAGCAATAGAGTCCTCAGAGGAATAATCATATTTTATAAATCCTTACAAATGTAAAAAAAAAAAAAAAAAAATTATTTTTTAGAGATATTATTATTTCACATTTAATATTTTTTCACATATCACTTTACATCAAAATTTTTTAATAATTACTTTTTCAATTAATATTTTAATTTTTATTATTTCATCAGCATACTTATAATTTCATTAATAAATGATCGATGTCACATAAATATCTTAAAAATTTTACTATATTTAATATTTTAAAAATTTCATCAACCAAAATATTTATCATTTTAGCGATTAATTGTTTTAGATATATAAAATAATCAACTAAATACAAGTATCATTTCTTTATTTTTAAAAAAATTTAGAATGTTAAATTATACTTATTCAGTTTAGGGACAAAATAGATTTTTATTATAATTTTAATTAATTTTGATGGTTTAATGATAAAATAATTAAAAAAATAAAATATTAAATAATAAACAATAATTGTTTAAAAATATTATTAATAAAATAATATATTACCGGGTTATAAAATAGTGATAATCTAACACGAAAGTTAGTTATTATTCTAAATTACCTTAAATATGGTTATTTATGCACGTTAATAAATAATAAGCCAAAATGAGTTATTTGTGGGGCCCACTTACAGAGGAAGTCGATCAGGAGGCGTCCGTCGGACAAACGACCGGTTGATCTACCGAAAAAGGTACGGCCATTAGGAAGATCCACGGGGAAGCCCAGTCCGGCGACGAGTCCGCCGGTGTCGGAGTTGGAATCGCCGAAGTTGAAGATCACCGGCGGGTTCTTGCACCGAGCGGCAGCTGGGCTTGCAAGAAAACAAACGAAGAAGCAGAAAAATAAGAATGAAGAAATGAAGAGGAAATGTGAAAAGTAACGGCTGTCGCGATGCGAAGCCATGAGAGTGTGAGTGAGAGTGAACTGTTGGTTAGCTGCTGGCTTTCATTTAATATGTGTACTGCTTTTATTTTATTTTATTTTATTTTATCTTATTTATTACAAATTTACAAACTGATATAACAATATATTATTGATTTTCTATTTTTCATCTCAAGTTTCTTTTATCTCTCAAAAAAAAAAAAACAGGTTTCTTTTAATTTAGAGTACTGTAAGCATTAGCTTAAAGAGATAATGAATTAACAGTATATTACATAGTTAATAAATTTCAAGTAAAAAAAAGATGTTAAAAATTTAAACAAATAATTTCTTTTCTGATTTTTACTTTATGCTGATTCTAATTGAAAAATTAAATTCTACCTTATTTAGTTAAATTTTAATCAAGCATTAAGGATTAAGTGTGGAGGGGGGTTTATGGCTTCAACCTTCATAGAAATTACAATAAATGACAAAAGTACATAATCCACGCATTTTTTTTTAATAAGAAACTTTTACACCTCATATGCTTTCTACAATTCGCTCATCTTTATCTTTGATTTTTTTATATATATATTTTTATTTTTTCACGTGATAATAATTTTTTGTTATATTATTAATCACTCCTCAAATTATTATTGTGGTATTATTAAAATTTATTAAAACTTCATAAATTTTTAATGGGGTCTCTTTAAGTTAGGGCTTTTATAGGAAACCTTTAAGGGTGTTAAAAGTTTAACTTTAAGAATAAAAGTCTGCCGCTTGAGTTTTAACTCAATAGTAAATTATTACTCTCAAAATTAAGGATAATTATAAGAGTAATAGTTCGAGTCGTTACAGACTTAATACTCTCAATTAAAAATTTTAATTGTGTCAAAGTAATTATAAAATGAGTCTTAGGCTCTTGTGAAATACGAGTAGAATTGAGACATTCTTTCTTTGTGAGAGATATTTGCCTGAACATGTTCTTTATAAAATTTAATATAATAATGTGAGTTGTAGTTTTATATATGATTGTAAGTATCAGTGTATTGATCTACTAAAATAATAGTTATAAATATTTATATAATATAGTAATTTGGAATTTAACCAATTTAAAAAAGAATAAAAGCCTGAATTTTTCATTGACTGGGCAGATTTTACATAATTTTTTTAAAAAAGATAACAACAATATGCTTTTATAATTTGTGAAAATTTATTATTAATGAATAACACTTCATGAATAATAAATCACGTGCCACATTAGTTAAAATAAAATTTAATGTCACATTCTTGATTCAATTCTAGTATTGTAGAATTTTTATGTTCAATTTGTATAGAATTTGTCTAACTAGAAGCTGTATAATGGAGGAAACCAGCAAGAATCGTAAACTAATAAAAAGTTTGCATTGAAGAGTCAAGCTTACTGATTGTAAGATAGTTGATTCATTCGTAATATACAAAATCTTTCAAGCATTAGTGTTTGAAAGTTAATGAAAAGTTTTATTTTATTATGCCTTAATTGTTCAAGTTCCTCACATATGTGAGTGCAATTGCGAGCGTAGTTCTTTCTCCAAATCTCTTGTATTTCTACCAAAAAAAAAAAAAATTAACCAGTATTTAACAACCACAAAAATAGCATTATTGTTCAGAAATGATATTTAAATTCTATTAAATTCCGATTAGGCTAATTATTTCTCATAGTAATTTGTTGGAGCCAGAATTTGGTCTCGGGCCGATACCAGATCCCAATGCCGGCAATAAACTTTTTTTTTTTTTTTGGTTAAAAGAAAGAGAACGGATTACAGGTCCTTTGAGAACTCCACAAACCACTATATTAAGTGACGTCCCTAAGGCCGCAGCCAAGCGGCTTTCAAACTCCTTTATTTGATTGGTACTTGAGTTTGAATTATAGGAAGGTAAAGAGTTAAATAATGAATTTACGTTTTACATCACTCTATTATGCCCTTTTTTTTAGTCAGACAATTGGCAACCCCCTAATCTCCTCAAGAACTCTCTTTTTTTAGTTATATTTGTTTTATATCCAAAAATATCTTTTTTAATTTTCAAATACACTTTTAATTTTTATTTAATTTTTTATTATTAAAACTTAAAGTAGTATTTTTCTATTTTTCATTTCTTTTGCAACTTTATTATTAAAACTCAAAATAGTATTTTGTTATTTTTCATTTCTTTCGCAACTTTATTTTTATTGTATACACAAATTAAAAAGTTTTTTGGGTGATAAATTTTTGAATGCTAATTATTGGCTTAAATTACACATATTTTAAATTGTAATTTGAAAAAATCTTTAAGTACAAAAATATTTAATCAATGATTAATGTCATCTAGGTGACACATGTTTCAACGAATATAAAAAAGATAATATAATTTTTTAAAATAAGACAAGTAACAAATCATTAATTTTAATAAGATTGGTTATTTTTTTAGTAAAATAACATTGCTACCCCTATGATTTTGTTTAAATATTCGGGTTAATGTCACATGGGTGACATAGTTTCAACATTTGTCATACAAGTGATAGTTAGTTTGAAAATACTCTAGTTTGAAAATACTCCTACACGTGACAATTTGTTAACTTTTGCTATTAACACTAATAAAAATTTGTCAATTAATTAGAAAATAAAATTTTTGTCCCTTCTCACTGACTTTTAATTTTCTTTTATAAAGATTATAGAATCTAGATTTGGAATTTTATTTTTTAGGGTTAATTCAGACTTTGATTCTCGTTGAATCAAACTAATTTTTAACATAAAAAAAGAAACAAATCTCTCACAAGTATAATATAAACCCAATATATATATATATTATCCTATTAGCACTAATATTAGACGCAAATCTTCAAGAACCCAACATGATATTGACTTCTTAAATATTTGTTCTTTCAATCCTATTCATAGCAATCAAACTATCTCTCCCAATCTAGCAGTAACAAGAAAATGCAATACATTTTTCAACAAAGCTCTATCAATACTTTCCCCTCATGTCCTTTATCAATTACAATATTTTTGGGTTGTTAGAGTTAATAGCAAAAGTTATTGGTTTATCACTTGTAGGTGTATTTTAAAAACAATTGTCACTTGTAAGATAAAAGTTAATATATGTGCCATCGAGATGACATTAACTCTTTGTTTTTTATTATTTGTATCGATTGTTTTCATTTTACTCTTGTATCATTACAATTAATGGTAAAATTTAGCGATTTGTCACCTGTTTGCTTATTTTTCAAACTTGTATCACTTTTGTTATCTTTGCCAAAATTGTATCACCCAAATAACATTAACCCTTTAATAAATAAGAAATATAAAAGGAGTAATAGATTGTTCCACATTTTTATAGTTTATTTTAGTCACATAGGAAGTAACAGGTGGAAGAAAATTAAAAAGTAAAAAATGATCAGTTACTAAATAAAGTAATTTGTTGGGAAAAAAAAATGTATGAGTGTTTACTTCTTATGTTCCTTAAAATGTAATTTTATTTAACGTGGGGTTTTATAATGATAATGAAATGCTATTGATTGCTTCACTCTTTTTTTTTTTTTTTAAATGTAGCAGATCACGCCCATACACGAAGTAGAAAATAATTAATTTCAATGCTAAAAAATAATAAATACAATTGTTGGAAAATTTCCTGGTATTGATAATTTTATGCTCAAGTTAGTTTCGATTTCTTATAAAAGAAAATAATAAAACATAGAATAGATATTTGATGTATGATTTTGTAAAGAAAGAGCGACTAAATTTAGAGTGGGAATTAGTACTTATTGTTTTGTGGGTGGTTTTACAGGGATTGAAACCCCAACCATCGCAGAGTTTGATTTTCAAATCTCCTAAATCACGGTGGTTAAGATTTGGTAATATACTCCCTTACCATTTTGGCAAAGAGCCTCCTTGTGGGTTAACTGCTGTGACTTGGTAGAAAAACCCCACATGAATTTTCTGCTCATCTGGAGCTTTTCTGCTCGTCGTGAAGAATATTTCCAAGAGTAAATCTAGGTGTTATATATGTATATATACAAGTAAATACTAAGTTGATATAACTTATAACACTTACATAAATAATAAATAAACTTCATATTAAATACTGTTCATGTGAATTGTGTAAATTATATCAAGTTATAATTTAGAGGCTCACACACACACATATATATATATATATATATGAGCAAAATACTTGACTGTGGTCCCCGTTTTGATTCTCTAAAAGCTAATCTCATATTCTTTTGTGTTGAGGGAGTTAACAAATTAAGACTGAAAACTAATATGTATCATAAAGTGGCATCGAGATGAATTTTACAAATCCATTTGAGGTTGCCAAAACACCCTTTTTTACCTTCCAAACAAACTTAAAATAAAAAAAAAGAAGAAAAAGGAAAAATGAGTTTCAGTGGTTTCAAGTGGGGTTTAAGAGTGAAATGATCATTTATTAAATAATAATAACGTGTTTACTAAATAAGAATAATTTAGTGTGTTTTAAGAATATTTTGAGTGTGTTAATTTAGTGTCCTGTATTCTACAAAAACTATTGCATATCATTTTATTACTAAACGTCTCATAACTAGTAATAATAGTAGCATATAGTTGAGATTAATCACATATATATTTTAAACTTGATAATGTTGTGAAGTTTCTATTCATAGTAAATACATGAATGAAGGTACTTTGTAAATAATACGTGTAAAGTATTTAAATTTTTTTTGCGTGTCGAAACAACTTGTGTGATTGGAACGGCTCAAAAAAATCTGAATTTTAGAAAGCTTTGAATTAAATACCAATCTGTGCAGTGCAAATGAACATCAATTATCTAAAAATTAGAAAAATCCAAACTAGTGAAAAAAAAAACTAGTGGAAATAAAAATCTTAAAGCATATTGACACTAAGCAAATGCCTTAGGATTTTATTAAGTGGCAAAGCATGTATTCAATTATATATACATACATACATATTTGCGCTTTAACAAAATATTTTATTATTGACACCAAGTTAAAGGTTAAAAAAAAAAAACAAAAGGGGTCGCAAAATTTTTTGTAATATCTAGTAAAGTCTTTTAGGTGAAAATCACTTCTCGTTTTTGTTGACTTTTGTAGTAATTAATTCAATTTGTTTGCTTGAAGTATATGTACATGCCAAAGTTGGCAGCCCCAAGATAAAAGTAAAAGCAAAAACCTTTTCATTTATTTATTTATTGAAGTGTTCCAGTTGTTGGCTTGTTGCCTCACCCTTGCCAATATATGCAAAAAAAAAAAAAAAAAACCCAAGCGCTGAAAGAAATTAAAATTCGTGAACAGTTTCTAACTTCTGCATGAATACAGAGTAGAGCGTTTGAGATTTGCTTTCTTAAATTATCTGCTGCAAAAATTCTCGCCAACTCTTTATATAGCTCAAGTACCTACATTTTCCTTTTCTCTGTTCAACTTTCCCTCTCTCCAAACACCCTCAGATAGCTAGTGCTGTAGCTAGCTAGACATCTGAGAAAAGAGAACAAAAGAGACAGGGGAAACAATGAGTATGTTAGATGATTTGATGCCATTTTTGGCCATGGTTATAGTGCAACTTGGCTATGCAGGCATGAATATTACTTCAAAATTGGCCTTCGATTCTGGCATGAAGCCTCTTGTTCTTGTTGCTTATAGGCAAATGTTTGCTACCTTGGTCACCATCCCCCTTGCTTATTTTATTGAATGGTAATTTTTTTTCTTTCTTAAAAACATCAGACTATAATTTTCTCACCCTTTTCTTGCTCATGCATTATTTTTGCTTTTTAATGTCATTTTTGGTATGTTTTTGATATTTTCCTCTTGTTGTTTGCTTATTAGAGTTCACTAAATGGAGTAGATTAACAACTTTTTTTTTTCAAATTAATTAGTTAAACTTTTATACTATTTCTTCAAGTTTCTTTAGTGTGAATGCATGCATGGAGATGGGTTCAAATCTGTTGCACAAAGCGTAAAATTCTCCCAAAAACAGGAAAAGGGCGCCGCCGGGGGGGGGGGGATAAAGTTAAGCAAGAACCTTGCTACTGTTTGGTTGCTGAGAAAGCATAAGAAAATGTCAAATTACAGAATGTTGCATTTTTCAGTAAATTAGTTTAATAATTAACAAATAAGTATCTTGACAGTTCCTGCATTAATTTGATCAACAAAATCGAGGTATATATATTTAGTTTTTATTTTTCCTTTTTTTTAATCACATTTGATTTTCCATTGCTCTATTCCCCTTCTCATGTTTTCCATATGGTCTTAATTTTCTCGTTTTTCAGAGAAAATGTGAAGTTGCTTTCTGAATCACCTGAATTAAAAATTCTTTTGAATTATTTGAAATTTAGTTTCATTAATGGTTATTGAATTTCAAAATTTTATATGTATGTATATATATATATATATATATAGGTAGATATGTACAAACGTAATAAATAGAGAAGGCCATGCATGGCTGACAACTTTTCATTTGTCCATGTAACCTTGAGCCAGCTACCTACAAAAAACAGATGGCATTGAATTTGCAAGAATTCAATTCACAATTTGATTTTACAGATGGTAACTGCATGCTTGCCATTTCATGCATATCTGTTTGTCATTATAGGTGCCAGCTTCGGTGCCTTATTGTCAAAGACTCCCAGGCCGGTTGTTGTTAGTGCTTTGTGATATTTACATATATGTCAAAATCTCAAGTTAAGTCATACATCTGTAAATTAGGGAAAATTTTGAGTGATGTAATATAAATTGTCGATTGATAACAAAACGTCGGTAATCATTGTACTTATAATCATTTTAAGGCGCAAGGGTCCTTATTTTTTAAAATACAAATTTAGATTTTAAAATATTGTAAAACCTAAATTTGCATTTTTTTAAAAAAAATACAGATACTGGCATTATAAAAGAATTCTACACAATGATTGTAAGTAGTTTTATCCAAAAAAGAAAAATCACTTCGTATTAATTTCTCACTTATACGAATAAAATTGATACCATATTAGCAAATGTGAGAATTGTTGTATTGATGACTCGTGTGATATTTACAATTTGCTTTCTTTAATTTTTAAGCTTAAAAATTGGACTCAATTATTTTTATCTGTTTTTGTGAAGGAAAACAAGACCCAAGATCACATTGCCAATCCTTTTCCAGATTTTCTTATGTTCTCTCACTGGGTAACTGTTCTGTTCTCAAACTTGTACGCAAAAACTATTATGTGTGTGTGTACGCAGTAATTCATGAAATTTTGATCATTTTAAACATGTTGTCTACTAGTAAAGTATATAATAATTTGTACACATGGTAAAACGTTTTTGATATTTTGTTACATAAGACTTATAGACGATTCCCGACTATCATTTTAATTTCTTAACCATTACTGAAGTATTTTTTTTCCCTTATGATTATTGTACTGTAGTAGCTATTTGAGGTGACAAGGCTCATTATGTCCTTTAAGATAATTTTCCAACTCATCTTTACAAATACAAATTAATTCCGTCTATTTAACAAGCTCTATAAAATTGTTTCCCAAGTAACAAACCTCGAGTTCAATCATGCAGAGCCACTGGAAACCAGGTGCTTTACTTCATTGGGCTAGAAAATTCCACTCCAACAATTGGATGTGCATTAACGAACGTACTACCGGCAGTCACTTTTGTTCTTGCAGTCATTTTCAGGTAATGAATTAGTTGTGTCATCTGCCCTGTTTATTCCTTAAATATTTCAAATCTTAGGTAACTTGGTCCCTTTGAATTTTTGTACGTTTGCTAGGCAAGAATATGTAGGAATCAAGACAAAACCAGGGCAAGCTAAGGTATTTGGAACAATAATGTGCGTTGGAGGAGCCATGATACTGTCATTTTATCATGGGAAAACGTTTGGAATACCGAATTCTAGCATTCACTGGAAGTACGCCGAGAAAATAAGTGACGAAAATTCTGGGAATAAATCAAACTTGATTCTGGGTTCCATTGCTATCCTGGCTAGTTCCATTTCTTGGGCAGTGTGGATCGTAATCCAGGTTAGTACTCTTTATTTTGAAATCTATGCATTCAATTGTCTGTTCCGTGTTTAAAGTGCTTGATAAATTTCAGACAAAATTGAGCAAGAAGTTTCCAGCTCCCTACACCAGTACGGCACTGATGTGTCTCATCAGCAGCATTATGTGCAGTGTGATTGGCCTGATAGCTGAACACAAGCGGGCTGCATGGAAATTGAATGCCACCATCCGGCTTGTATCAGCTATTTACTCGGTACATGCTTCACATTAATACAGTGCTTGTTTTGCGAAGCCCCATTGATCCCAGTGATTTATTTTATAAACACCCATCCATTTGTAATTTCAGGGAATTGTGTCCTCTGCACTTACTTTTTGCCTTACCTTATGGAGTATTCAACGCAAAGGTCCTCTTTATGTCTCCGTGTTCAGCCCCTTGCTACTCGTGATTGTAGCAATTGTTAGTTGGGCTCTGTTTCGAGAGAAATTATTCGTTGGAACGTATGTATGGGAATGGTTCTAACTCATTACTTTTATATTTATTGTGATGCTATTTAGTTGCTTATAGGTTGTTATGACTTGTACGTACACTTTTCCGCTATGCTCAATCAATGCTTTGCCGGATCTCTTGCATTTGAAGTAAACTTTTTTGAAGAATGGATCTATTTCAGCTTGTGCTTACCAGCGGTTATGTGATTGATTCAGGGCTATAGGGTCGGTTTTCATTGTTACTGGGCTCTACGCTGTGCTGTGGGGAAAGGACAAGGAGCTGAAACTAGTTGATGTCATTGTGGAAACAGAACTAACAAAGGAAGCTGAAAGCAGGGACCTAGGACAGCAACAGCTGTTTCGTGCTTGTTCGAATGGCAACATTCATCACGTCGAAGGTTAGAAATCAAAGACTACGAGCACGATGAAGAAGATGATCGACTGTATTCCATCGTGTTAAGTAGTATTTCGAACGCTCCGAAGAGAAGCTGTTTTGCATCATTTGCACATGAAGCGTTAAAATGCGCGAAGGGAGATGCAAATTTTTAGTTGTTTCCTTTGAATTTGCTTGGAGAGTGTCAATAAAGAAGTTATATATTATGTATGTTACAAACATGTACTTTTCTCTTGTTCTTCTTTCCTTTTTTTCTTTTTTTTTAAGTGAGTACGTTAAGTGAGTTTTGAGTTTTCATAAGTGCTTTCTTCTTAAGTAAGCTCAAAATTTATTTATGCAGAAGCTTTTCAAACCGAATTGCATGGTAGAAAAGAGAAGCAATTAATTTCAATCAAATTATTTGTTCGGCTTCGCCTAATTTGGGGTACACAGTTAGTCACATATTAGATCTACGTTTTGCGTGGAAGCCTACTTAATACGACCCGTCACAATCAATTTTTTGACCGTAAAAGTTTGGAATGAGATGGAGAGTAGAGTATGTCTTAATTAAAAGAAATGCCTGATGTGAATTCACCATGATTGGGTTTAAAAGAAAAAGAAAGCCCCTAGTGATTTGCCAAAATAGCCACACAAGCCTCCTTACTTTCATATATTTTTAAGATAAACTTTGAAGGTGTCCCTAGAAAAAGATGAATATGAATATTTATAAAAACAAAGAGCTCTCCTTAAATATTTCACCAAGAAGTAGTTAGTTAAACGTTTTAACCGCTGATTAAGATATTTTTTTTAAAAAAATTGCTTATTTATTTTTTAACTTATTTATGATTTCTAAATATTTGCATCGGAATAAAAAAATTAAATTTTTGTGACTTTTGTCTTAATCGAAAAAATTTTGAATGAAAAATAAATATTCTAAAAGTATCTCTATAAAATATACTTATTTCCTAAGCTATAAAATCTAATTTTTTTTTATAGTTTGATTTCCAAGGAATAAATGTCAAATAACACTGTTTAAAATGTCTTTTATTTATGAAAAAATAAGATGATATTTATATTTAAATATTAAAAAATAAAAAAATAAATGTACCATTTTTATGGGTGATAAACTTCGTGATAAAAATCAATGAACTAAATAAAATATCTTTAAAGTTATAATGTAAAAGGCTTTAGTATGTGCCTAAAAAAATAGTCAAATAATTTTATTAGAATGTGTTTTGTTTATTATCAATAATTTGTCTTGGTAATTGAAGAAAACTTTATAGAGAATTTGAGAAAAAAAAATTAATGCGTGAGTTTGATAGTGAACAAAATACAAGAGTTTCCTTTTAAAGAAAATACAAGAGTTTTTTTTTCTTTTAAAGAGAGAAAAGATAAAAATTTGAAGTGAGATAAATTAGATCTGAGATATTTTAGCACCATTATCTTTAAATATAATTGTAATAGAATTGGGGTTTTAAAAGAATTTTAGAGTAGTGTTTTTCTTTTAAAGAGAGAAAAGATAAAAATTTGAAGTGAGATAAATTAGATCTGAGATATTTTAGCACTATTATCTTTAAATATAATTGTAATAGAATTGGGATTTTAAAAGAATTTTAGAGTAGTGTCAATACTCCAACTTTAAAATAATAATAGTAAAAAATGTTATGATAGCCACTTGCCCTTGACTAAGTAGTTAAGCGTGTGAAAAAAGTGGTTTGAACCCGCATAAAAATATTGTAGGGATTTAATTTAAGAAAAATAATACTTGTCCTGAGTCAAACCCCAAAACTAAATAAAACGATATTATTTCATATATATATATATATATATATATATTTTTTTTTTTTTAATTGCTTATGAACAAAATGACATTGTTTGATGAAGGCTAAAACCATAAAATGATTGCCGCTTTCTCTTCTTCTTCATTTCACCAGAGAAAGACAAAACCCAAACAAATATCATTTTTTCTCTCTCTTCATTTCATAGGTAGAACCCAAATAAACGACGCCATCTCTTTCTCTTCTTCCTCTTTATTTCACCAGTCATTCGTGATCCATCACATTTTCGGTTGAAATAAAATGTTGGGAAAATAAGTGTGTTAAATTATAACATATATGTCCAATAGTTATAAGATATTGAGGGTCCTTGGTAGAGAAATTATTAATGTTGGGGATGAATGATGATGAAAATGAGATTTTGCTCTGAAAAAAATTGTGAAAATGATTTTGTGATGATGATGATGAAAATGATGAATGATAAATGATTTTGTGAAAATTGTGTATGATGAATGATTATGTTGAATCTTTTTTATGCAAACTTTTGTTTTTGAATTATTTAAGTTAAATCCTTTTAGCTTCGAGGAAGATAATAGCTTAATAGTTTGCATTTGGATTGCGGGTGTATGGTGAAGAGAAAGAGAAAAGCTACAATGAAGAGAGAAAAACAACTGAATTCTAATATTTTTCCTGACTGAAATGATAACATTTAATGAGGGAAAAAAAACAAACGACATCGTTTTATTTTTCTTTAGGATTTAATTTGGGGTGAATATTAGTGTTGTTAATTTAAATTTTTTTCTTTAAAGTTTGAGTGATTAATCTAAGTATGAAAAATTTTAAAATATATCTGAGATATTATAATTAATTGGTGCATACATGACATGTAAAGTTAAATTTAATTTCACCACTATTTATATGATATTTTTTTAAAATAAATATATATATAATATTATTAATTTATTGTGTGATTGACTTAATACTTCAAATATATTATAGAATTCTTGTCTAAGGATTTATATGACTGTAAATGTTGAAGAAAAATGTTATGGCAAACAAGTAAAGAACAGTATTATAAATAGGAGGACGAATGATGATCCGACGAGCACATTAATCTCTCTCTGCACCCTCACGCCATATACAATTTTCTAACGACGACAAACCCCAAGCACGACAAACAAACTAACGCCGTCAATCCTCGGTCATCTCATCCCATCTATAAATATCATTATAGCCCCCTTCAAATTTCATTTACCATTCTCCACCTTTTCTTTCAAGCAGCCTCCTCCAGATCTCGTAATCTCTTTCTCTCAATTTGTTTTTCGTTTATATATATATGTTTGATTTCGGTTGAAGCATTTGTTTCTTTGTTCAATGTGATTATTGGGGAATTTTTTAATTTTACTTCAGGCTTCGTATTTAACCTAGATCTGAAGTTGTGTTTGGATCTAATCCCGTTTGGACTTTTTCTAGTGGATTTTCGTATAGCCTACACGAAGCCTGATCTGGGCTTATTTAAAGCTTTGAAATCTGTTGATTTACTTGTTGCTCGAATCACTTAACTTGATATGTGATGATTGTGAGATTTTCTGTTTTTCTTAATCCAGATTTGACTTTCGAATATCCTATTTGGTTTATTTCATTTTTATTGTTTGTTTCTCATTTAAAACGAAATATTTTGCTGATCCCATTTGAATAAATTAATGCTTTTGTGAGATTTTATCTTTGTTGGGTTTGTTTAGATCTAGTGGTATTCATAAATACTTTTTGAGGTTAATGATTTGCAACGTGATTTAAAGATTTTTTTTTTATTTGATTTTGTATTATGTGTATGAATGAAGATTTTTTGATTATGTGATAGGACTTAGGGCTAAATTATGGCTGATTTTCACTGATTGAATCAAAAGAAACTGCCTATGCCCCTTCATATTTGCGCCTAACACAAGTTTTCATTGGTCTAACATTATGTTGATTAGGGTTCTGATTTGTCTCGTGTTTGGTGCAGGTGAGATAACAGATAATGGGGCTGTCATTTACGAAGCTTTTTAGCCGGCTTTTTGCCAAGAAAGAGATGCGAATTCTGATGGTTGGTCTCGATGCTGCTGGTAAGACCACCATTTTGTACAAGCTCAAGCTCGGAGAGATTGTGACAACCATTCCTACCATTGGTATGCTTTTGCCTTGCTTATATGGCTGTTTTCAAGTGTATGTTTGACTGTTTTGAATGATCACATGTAAATTATGATTTTTTTTCCTAATTTATTGCAGGTTTCAATGTGGAGACTGTGGAATATAAGAACATTAGCTTCACTGTTTGGGATGTCGGTGGTCAGGATAAGGTATGTGATGACGAAATCATAATTATTTGAATACAGTTAGAGAAGGGAAGGTCAAGAGATTGCTAATTTCCTATGATTGTTAAAGGATATCAAGTCTTGCGTGTGCATTTATATTGTTTCTTTGGTTATTAATTGTTTGTGAATGATGCGCATATGAATGGCCTTGTGTTTAGGGTGTGTTTCATCAGTTCTGAATAGGATCATAAGCCACACCTAGTGCACCACTTTGTCTTCCAAGTTCTTCCTTTGGATTAATAGGAAGGGCTGTCCCAGTTGTGGTGATCTGTTAATGCATGCATGTATAGATGCTGGCTTATGAATGGCCTTGTGCTGATTAGATTATGTTTTGTCAGCACTCAACAGGATCATAAGCTACATCTATCAGCACCTACTTGTCTTTCAAGTTCTTCCTCTGGCTGTCTGAGGAAGGGCTATCCTTATAGTGGTGGATATCATTTATCTTATAAGTACCAAGTATTGATGAGTGTTCATCAGCACTCACCGGCATTTTAAAATACTTCTACCTCCACCTGTCCTTCAAGTTTTTACTTGCGCTCTATGAGGATGTCTCTCTGTGTATCGGACATCATATTTAAGCTAGCATGTGTGTTCCAAATGTGATTATTATATATGTGCTTATTGACGGTCTTGTGCTGAATATATATTTCTCCTTCAGCACACAACATAATCATAAGCTATGGTTATTGATGCGGACATTGTTTTCTGTTTTTCCTTTTGCTATGCAAGGAAAAGCCATCTGCCAGGCATCATAAATGCATCTGTTCATATTGCTTTTCCTAACCCTTATTATTCATTATTTCTGTAGCCGGTTATGCGTGTGCTTATGGACGGTCTTGTGCTGAAGATGTTTCTCCATCAGCACATAACATATTCATAAGCTACATCTACTGATGCCACCTTGCTTTTCACATTTTTCTCCTTATGATATGAGGAAAGGCAATTTGCTGTGTGGCACATATGATTAAAAGTTTGTGCTTTAGTGTGCCTTTTTTAATAGTTGGGGAAATTAGATATATTCAGTTTTAAGTTATGCATCGGCTTATTGAGGGTCTTGTGCTGAAGACGTTTTGCTGTCAGTACATAACATAATCATAAGCTATGTCTACCATTATCACCGTGTTTTCTACTTTTTCCTCTTTACTGTATGAAGGCAGGCAATTTCCTAGGTGATTTCTGGTTTTTCCTCTTACTGTCTGAAGGAAGGCAATTTCCTATGTGGCACAGATGATGTATACATTTGTGCATGGGTTTGTCTGTATTTGTGGTTGCAGGTGTTGTTTGACATTCTTGTACAAAAAAGTTTGTTGTGCATCAGTTCTTAAAATCTTAAGAAAGATAAACTTCACATGTATGCGGGCATCAATTTCTGTTTTAATGCATATTACAACCATTTCAAAAGAATGTGCTTGTAAACCATTTTTTTGTGATGCAACGTCTCTTCGTTACTAGTCAATGTTACAAGAAATCTGATTTTTGGTTGATATTGGAAACTTATACATTGTACTGTTTTCCACATTCAGATTCGTCCTTTGTGGAGACATTACTTCCAAAACACTCAAGGACTTATCTTTGTGGTTGATAGCAATGATCGTGACCGTGTGGTTGAAGCTAGAGATGAGCTGCATCGGATGCTGAATGAGGTATTGAAACAAAGCCTTTTCTCTCACTTTTCTTTTGTCCTGGGTTGGAATTTCATTGTGATAATGATGAAAATATGCTGACGTTGATGGTGGATAATGATTGAGTTTATTTACATGCACAGGATGAGTTGAGGGATGCTGTGCTGCTTGTTTTTGCCAACAAGCAAGATCTTCCAAATGCTATGAATGCTGCAGAAATCACTGATAAGCTTGGTCTTCACTCACTTCGTCAACGCCACTGGTACTATAAATACTCCTAGTGTCTCTCTATTGGACTTATCTTTTGATAGTTATTGATGAGTGGTGGCATTTTGTGTGTTACTTTCAGGTACATCCAGAGCACATGTGCCACATCTGGGGAAGGACTCTACGAGGGTCTGGACTGGCTCTCCAACAACATTGCTAACAAGGTTGGCTTATGATTTCATTTTTTGTGTGCCCGGATCTTATATCTATCATCTCTATTAACTGTTCTGGTTAAATTTCATTATCATGCACAGGCTTAAGTGATTGGTAAAGTCTGAGTTGCGAAAAGTGATTGGTCAAGGCTGAGTGACTCTTCACGGCAGCTTCTATGTGAATGATGTTACTATGTTTTGTTTTATTTTGTCGGGGATTCTTTTTGGGCTTTACTACCTACGTTCAGAAGAATGTATTTGTTTATGTTAGATATTTGATTGTTACCGTACTATAAAGTTTTCTGCGTTGTCATTGTAGAGTTTAAATTACGCTCATTATTCAGAATTCAATGATTTTTGGGCTGTTATTCCTCTTACGGCCCGTTCGGTACCCTTTTTAAAGGTCTGTTTTTATTTTTGTTTTGAGAATGTAGATGTAATACATGTTCGGTGGACTTGGTAGATAATTTAGATTTCACTTTATAGTTATAAAATTGAGAACGTGTTCAACACATTATCTGTGGATCCGAAACCAAACCAAATTATAAAATAAACTACAAAACAAACTTGTTTTAACAACTAGTCACTCTCTTTATCTCAGCCACTATTCAGTCTATCTCATTTTTAAATTCACTGCCGTTCTCTGTGAATCCCAAACCAAATTATAAAATAAACAACAAATCAAACTTGATATAATCACTATTCACTCTCTCTATCTTAGATCTAAATGTACAGCCGTCCCTGCCGGGGGATTCTCTTCTTCGATCGACGAGGTTAAAGCCAAGGAGTTCGATGAGAAGATGAAAAGTATGGGCGGTGGGTCAAAACTGATTTTGAGGGCTGAGCTGAACCGAACTGCTGTACTTGGGGTTGTTATGCTTTGTTACTTCAGTGCTCTTTTTCTTTTGGGTATGTACTTTTGTTGTGTATGGTCACTGTACTGATTGCCGGTTAGCTATAAAATAATGAATGAAATATTTCGTGTTTTATATTAATTAAACTTGATATATTTCATGTTATATATTAATTAAACTTATTTATTGGATTCTAAAAAAAAATTTATTAGTTAAATAATTACTTTTTAATTGTAAATATGGCTTGAATGCTTAGAAAAAAATATTTCTGAAAACATATATTATGGAACATATATTTACTGTGTTAATTCTTGTTAATTATAATTACTGAGCTCATATTATTGTTTTTTATTTTAAAATACATGATACAGAAAATAACACCAAACACATACTTAAATTCGAAATGCAATAACTACAATATATCATTTTCATTCTTATTTTTATTTACAGAAAATACTAATTCAAAAACAATACTGAATAGGGCCTGCTTCCTTTTAATCTATTGAATTGCAGATATTCTCAATCACCAATAGTGGTTTATTGATTTGTCCTTACTATTGTTCTCAACGTTAGTTTGTATATATTTGTTGATTAATTTTATGGGCAATTTCCCCTCGAGCTGAAAGTGAAACTCTTTTCAAAGAAAATAATCACATGCTGAAGTGTGGTGCTCTGGTGATGTTTAGTGTGTATCATCTGTATTTTACGGTAAGTTTTAATTCACCCGTGCGTTCCCACGTGTCTTATATCCTGCCGTGATTAATTTTGGGTTGTTATAGTACTAATATTTTCTCTCCCATTATTCTCAAGTCTTTCCCGACCGAGGAAGAGTTGCGCGACATAAAATAAGGAAATGTCGATTTGGACTGTGGATACTGTATTCCTAATTATATAAATTTGGCGTTAAAAAACAAAAAAAAAAAAAGAGGTAAGGCTCTAATGAATATATTCTCAAGAAAGTAGTCTAAAAGAAGGGATCTTTTAACCATTCCTATTTCCAGTTAAGAAGATGCAAATATCTTTCTCCCTAGAAGCATATTGTGCCTTACAAGGTCTATCAGAGAAACAAAGTAAAAAAAAAAATGGTAAATAAAATAAGAAACTGTTTGGTATTTCATACAATATATTAACGGATCACATTCCAGGTTATGCTTCGCTAAAAAATCATAAACCTACATTTAGTGCTTAGTAAACATGGAGAGATCGATCAGAGGATTTTTTGAGTTTATGGAAGGAAACAAAAAGTGTTGCATATCTTGTGAAGGCATGTAGAAGAGATTCTTTATTAACTTCAAAACAACTTCATTATACACTCCATGGACATGCGTGCACCGGTGGCTTTTACTGACCGTGGAAATTAAGAACCCTAGCTGGCTAGGTATCCATGAAGATTAAGGCAGGTCATCAAGTAGAAAGTATATGGCCAGATACAAGAGACATAGCAATGAGAATCCTCAACTGCCTATTTTTTTCTATTAACTCGAAAAAAGGGTTCACTGGCGGTCCTGGTTCAAAGCTAATATTGCCTTCACAAAGACCCAATGCTTTCGGTGCTGGAGATTCCTCAGCAAGCATTTCTTTGAAGTTTCGCTCTGCAAACGCCTTAAAAGCCAACGTGAAAGCATTTATAATTTTCCGATAATCCTTCACACATTCGGTAAGAATGTTTTTATCTTCGGGAGTGGTCGCATAAATGAGAAGTGATTGTGCGTAAGCAAGTACCGAGGTCACATTCTCTGTTGTTCTCTCAAGTGCTATTTGTGTTAACCCTTCAATGTTTGTTGATGGAGTCTTCAGGTTTTCATTGAAAACTTTGTTGCAAAATCCGTAGTCCTCCAATTGTCGACAGATTTTATCGATCAGTTCTTGAGTTCGGGCACCGGCAGCCAATGCAGGAGTGTGATTATTGCTGATGATCAAGAGAAAGATAACAAGTAAACAAAATATGAGATGGGAAAAATTATTAGTAAAAGCCATTGTTGTCATTAATCAAATTTGATTTGCTTGAAGGACATTGAGATTTGAGAATATAACAAGTGTATCTAAAGACTGTTTCATCAACTACTTACTTAAATTGTTCATGCATTATATATATGTACATATTTGTAGCACATAGAAAGATCCATCAGATTTGCGGCATTTTCAGAAAGAAATCCTGCAATGCGATGGACAAATACAACAGATATTGGCATACCTTATTGCCTGACAACATATTTTAATAGATTTAATTTATTATTCTTATTTGGAAATAACAAGTTGAAACGTGTCTTGTAATGTCGAGTTCCTTTGTGTACATTTGAATCCACACGAGCGTGGATAGATTTTGTATGATTATTTTAATTTAATTATTGTATTGGTTTTTGTATACCGGTTTTGAAGAATTTGATCCCTTATTGGCACATTATGTCACTTATATTGGTGCTAATCCAAAAAAGAAAATTTAAAATTGAAATATGACCAAATATAAAATATAAATGAAGTTGAATTTATCACAAAAAGAAATCAGCAGATTTTTTTAACAAGATCATCGTATTAAAGAGTAGTGAATTTAATTTCTCACTTGATGTGGTGTATTGAGTGGTTTAGATATCGTTTCAACCTCTGGCAAAATAATTTTGAATTAACCGAAAAAAGCTCTTCGAATCGACTAGAAAATATTTTCATTAAAAAAAAAATAATTATTCAATCTTTCGAGTATTATAAAAATTTTTTGTTTGGAATTGTTTTACATTTTGGCCTATTAATTTACTATAATAAAAGAAATCAGACACGGTGTAAATTGTTAAGATTATAAAAAAGAAAAAAAAAAGGTTATCTATAGATTCTTGATGAGTGCAGTGAGTGGGCGTCGAATATAATTTTTTTTTAGATAATTATCATAAAATTTTCCTTATCAGGATTTAGTAATATATATATATTTTAAATATGCAGAATACATACTTTTTAGTGTGTAAATAGCCCCTCCTATATGCTTTATGTACTGTATCAGGCCTATCGTTGGAGTTGCATGGCAGAACGAGTATGCTTGATAACAAATTATGCATAAGAGAATCCAGATAAGTTATTAGTTTGGGACTTAAATTTTTTTTTTTATATAAATATTGATTAATTTGTAAATTAATAAATTATCAAGTTATTGAGAAATGCATTTTTTATTTATAAATGTTTTCTTTTTTTTACTAAATGTTGCATCCGATATCTTTGTCCTATAATTAATTGAATTAAGCATTTCGTTTGATGAACTAACCATTATATACCTCCCCAACTTTTGTAGCTGCAGCTTGAGCTTATTTCGAACCTCATGTATATTTAATTATTTACTCGTATAATTACAAATAATATTTATTGATGCCTCAAGCAGTCTAATTCTGTTATAGAGCCCGACCCACAGAGAAAGAAAAAGATATTTAAAGTGGAAGTGACATGAATTTTTTTAACTGTAATACGAGAATGCCACAGTAGAAATATATATATATATATATATAGACACCCACGTACACAAGATTAGAAATGAGATGTAAGTAGATATTAATTTCAAGAAAAGACGGGAATACTGTACGCAAATTTCACGAAAGTCTCTCCTAGATACATCATATTAATAAGAAGCAAGATACATGACAAAAACAAGAGACACTTTTTTTCAGAATCCTCAAACCCTGTATCTTTCGATTGATTTGGAAAACGGGTTCACATCCGGACCTGGTTTTATAAAATCCTTAGTTACCTTCACAAGTACTTCTTGCTTGCTGCGTTGGAATTTCCTGAACAAGCATTTCAATTTTTGCTCTCCAAATCCTTAAATGCAGAAGCAAAAGCATTGATCACAGATCCGTATTCCCTTTAAGCACTCGGAAAGAAAATATTGCACTTTCGGATCAGCTGTAGCACTATGAAGAAGTGATCCCTGTTTGTGATGTATATGTTAAGCTTATATTTTCTATTGTTTCCTCCAGTGGTATTTGAGCTAGACCTTCTAAATCTGTTAGCGGACTTTTCAGGTTGGCATTGAAAGTTTTGTCACCGAATTTGTAATCTTCTGTTTGTTGAATGATTCTGTACGTTGATCAATTCTTGGGTTTCAGCATCGCTCAAGGCAGAATTAATGAAGAGAAATAAGATCACCAAAGAAGATAGGGTGCAAAAATGTAAAAGTGAAGCCATATATATTTTCAATTCAAACTTGGTTCAAGGATTGAAAGCACGGGAGTGTACATAAGGAACTATTTTATAAGTCCTGTAACAGCCAAGTGGTATTTAAATAAAATTCTTTGCCCATCACTCCAATTTAAATCCTAGAGAGTTGACTGGCTCAAATATCAATATCGGTGCTCCTCAATGACACGAGGGAGGAATTAAACTCGTTCTAACCTCAAATTCTACATTTTAAGGAAACTATCCCCAAAGTCATACTAGTGGAAAAACCAGTAGATATAGAAAAAATATGTTTATTTCCCCACAATCAAATTCATATCCATATGTATATAAATATAATAGGTGAATGTTATTAGAAAGAGAGCTCAAAGCAATACCTTATATCAATTTCGTCCATTATCTATAAATAGAGGCCACCTCTATGAAAAAGAGGTCTTTAGGCCTTAAAAGAATACTATTCATTTTCTCAGTTCTTCTTTCTTTAATCTGAATTAAACACTAACTTGGATGTTAGAATACTTTTTTCAAGTACTCACCTTTATCATATTCAAGGCCAATTAATTGATTACAAGTTCTCCACAAGTTACAAATACGTGAGAAGGTAAAAATCCATCTCTTTTGCTATAGTAATATCAAATTTTTTATTTGTATCTCTCTATTCATTTATATTATTAAATACTAATAATCAATAAACATTTATTTTTGCCTGTATAGATATTAAAATGTAGAACGAGATTCTATGTGGACATTTCATTCATAACGAATTTATTTTTGGTTGTGCCTAGAGTACTTATTTAATAACATGGACAAAAGTATCAATGGTAAAAATTTACTGATAATAAAACAAATGCAAAATGAAACATTATAAGAGAACAAATAATAAGCCTTACTCTCTGAACCATTAACCTTGTGAGTAGACTTAGGTTCCAAGTAAACTATTAGTCAACCTACAATTGACAAAGACTTGTGATAATTAACACACTTTATATATCTCAGCATCCTCTACTACTCAATTTAATGCATGAAATTATTAAAATTATCCTTACTTTTTAATAATGATAATTAATAATCAAAGTTCCTAGATGAATCTAATCATGGGTTATTTTATGAATAATGCTTTACTTGAAGACAATAATGAATGTTAAAAAGTGAGACACCTTGCAATAAGGTTTGTGGTCATGGATAATCAGCTCTACAAGTATGGATACTTTATTCCTCTTCTGAAGTGTTTAATGCCTGAAAATAGAGATTATGTCCCACATGGAATCCATGAAGAAATATACGGAAACCATTTTAGAGGTCAACTCACTTACAAGACTATGAGCCAAGGACACTTTTGGCTAAAATAAAAAACCTTTGAGTTAGCAAAAAAGTGTGATAAGAGTAAAAAATTTATAATAATCCCTAAGTAACCTTTTGAAAGAGTCAACTCTTCTTCTCACTCTTTAGCCATTTTTCTATAGGGAATTGATTTAATTAGTCCTATTCCAAAAGCAAAGGGATTACTGAGTTTTCTATAATTGCCAATGACTATTTTAGAAAGTGTGCGGAGGTTGAGCCTTTAACAAGTATCATTAAAAAGAAAACTACCAACTTCATTAAAAAGAACATCATATGTCCATACGTGTACCTCACACTATAATCACTGATAATAGAAGGAAATTTGACAATGATAATATTATTAAGTTTTATAAAAAACTTAAGAAATAAATTATATCTTCTAATACACATTCTTAGGCCAATAGACAAGTAGAACTTGCCAATCAAGCAATTCAGTAAATTCTTAAAGCTAGACTATAGAAAGCTAAAAGAGTATGACTAATCAATTTCTAATTTTCATGTGGTTTTATAGAACTACTACAAGGAATTCAATAAGAGAAATCTCATTTTCTTTAACATTTAGAATAGAATATCACGGGATGAGTATTTTGTGCAGCAACCTTATGTGGTACTTAGACGACTTCTGGCACACAAGTCACTAAGTAAGCTTTGAAGACTTCTCAAACTAGCAAAGTAAGGACACTTGAAAAAATGCTAGAGAAAAATAAAAGTAATATGGCTAAATATAATTATATTATATACAAATAAGAAAATACAAGATAGCCTTATGTTAATTGCTTGTGCGTGTGATGTAGTGGTGTAGTGGTAGTGAGTAAAAATTTTGAAGGCTTACCCGTATTTATAATTGAGCTTCCTAGGTGCTAGACAAAAATATCTTATAGGATTTAAATGCATAAACATAAAAACTTCTTAGATAGTTATAATTGTATAAAAGTCTAGAATTTGAGCCGAGCTAGGTTGATTGTTAAGTGCACCATGGTTGATTAGTCGTGCTAGATGACCTATTGCTAAATACATTCCACTTGTCAGCGCATCTTGTTTTTAGTGCTAACCGCAAGTTACTTCTAAGTGCACTCCGCATCTAGGCTAGACTTGGTGTTTTTTCCCCTTTTTAATAAGGTAAAAGCCTAGTGAATTCTCATAAAAAGCAAAAAAAAAAAAAAAATATATTGATGAGTTTGATGGTGACTCTAATGAAGTTGAACCATTAAAGGTGGACGTCAAGATGAGCCATCTACGTTAGAGAGTACTAGTGGGAACCTTCTATTAAGGGTCTATCTTCGAAGAAAAGAAAAAGGAATAACTATCTAGATGCCATTTTTTCCATCCTTCTTTTTTAAAATCTTTTCAATGGTAACTTGTCTTTGTTTTTTTCTTAACATTTTTTTTTGTTTAGTGGTAGGATACTAAGCTTGATCAAGCCATTGATGGCTAGTCATTAAGTAGAGCTACAAAGGATGACATTGAAAATCAATAGAACTTTGATAATAAGCCATTCTCAAGTGGAAATAAATCTACTGAAAAATAGGAAAAACAAGGGTCTGAAACTTCATATAACTAAAAGAAAAATATATTCATGTCAGAGCTCAAATGGGCCAGGCAATGAATAATCATAGTCTTGCAGAAAGAGTAAGGATTTTACAAGAAGCCATTTTTTTCCCTTTCACTATTTCTTTTTTTGTGAATGAATGTCTAGTTAAAAAGCTTTCAGTCTAGTGCAGAAATTGTAATTTGTTAATTTTGACTACAGATGAGGAGGGAAAAAAATTAGTGAGAGGATAAGTTTCTTCAAAATCTATCACTGGCTATTGAAGAATCCAATCGCTCATCATTGCTCTTGTATGTGAATGTTGTGAGTAATAAATTTCATGAAATTTTATTAAATGTTGCAACAAGTATAGATTTTATTAAATATTGAGCATAATAAATTTCATGGAATTTTATTTTTAATTATGAATTTTAAGTAACTTTTAATGTGTTATTTTTGCTCTTATCTGTGTTAAATTGACTATGGCAAAAAAATTCAAGTTTGACTAGATCTAGCTAGGCTTGTGGTTGTGTTATTACATGTTATGATATGTATTACAGTGCAAGGAGTTACAATTAAAGCATGTCTCTCATAAAGAAAGTGTAACCTATTGTTGCTTATATTATTGGGAACTGCTTCTTATGAGTGTAGTTTGCCTTAGTAGTGAATTTTTTGTATTGTAATAGTATTATTTTCTAGATTATGTTGGCTTTGAAAAAGGTATCTAAGAGGCAGAAGCTAGCTACTACTATTACTTCTGTCAATTTTGTTAAAATGTTATTACTTCTATTGCTCATCTTGTGTTTGTTTAAAATGCTTGAATGAAAGTTTTCTGCATTATGAAGAGAACAAAAAAATATAGAGTAATGCTATTTTGGATTTAACTTATTGAGTTTTGGATACCTATTTATTGTAACTTTAAACTATATTTTTATTTTTTTTATTTTAGTTTTTTAAAGTGTTGTTCATGGATTTTTGTGTCTTATTTTTGTTAGTCTAAATATATTGCAAAATAGGCCTATAATCACAAGCTGTTTACTAATTTCTTTAACATGGGGCTTTGATTTGATTATATAATTCTTGATTATCTTTTATTTGTTCATTTTTCAACTAATGATAACAATTTTGTTGTAAAATTTTCTAGGTTTTCATAGTTACAAGACTTAGATATTTGAAATATAAGCATTTTAGCTAGCTATGGTGTTTTCCTGAGCTTTCAATTTCCTTGAATCAGTTTATTAATGCATAACTTATTGGGTTTGTCAATAGTTATTGGCAAGACAATAATACTTTAGAGCTGATTCTTGTAGAAGATAACTTTTTATCTATTTATCTAGCTCTAGAATTTATTCATTTTATTTGTTAACCTAGGATTATCTTCAAATACAAATCTTTTATCAATTAATTTATCAAAGACCATTATTGTTAGGTTTGTGGGATTTGCTCTCGAAGATGGTGAAGTTGATGCTTTGAAGAGGCTTTATTCCCAGCAGTAGCAACTAATTGATTTGAAATTGGTTTTGTTCTTTATATATATGGGGAAATGTTGTATATCCAAACTAAAAATATTTTGTTCATGAATTATGCTAAACTTTGAAATTACTTTTGTCTTTTTCATATTACTTTTATATTTACATTCTATTGAGTCTTTGAATGGCCTTCAACATCAAACCAATCAAAGAAACTCTGCCCAGATACTTTGCCAAGATCAATTCAAGATGCTTGATAACACAAAAACAGAGCCAATTCAATTCACCAGCACTCACACACAAAACTTCTAACTCAACGAAACAAAACTCACACAAGAAAAGAATAACAATTCAAAACAGTATCACAAGAATCAAGATTATATGGTTCAGTCTCTTTAGAGACTTACATCCATGGAAGGAACATCAGAGCTCTATTTATTGATCACTAGAAAAGTTTACAAGATTACAAGATTAAGATGAACTATACAGACACAAGCAATATCACTCATGCAGTGAACAACTCCTTTGCTCTTCCAATTTCCCTTAATTTTTCTCTCTTTCTCACTTGCTGCTCTACTGCTCATGAAGCTGTTTATAAAGCAGTTGCACAATGAACTCAAACCCAGTTTGCATAGCTTGCTTCCACGTGAATTCTGTTTAACGAACTTAAAATAGAATCTTGAGCACACGTGACTTGCACTGTTTCTTCAGCATTTTGTTATGGTGTAAACGCAACCATTTCCTGTCGTTTCACTTAAGTGAGCCACCAGCATGCTTACGTGATCTGATCAGCTCAACTCTTTTGCCCAAAACATAATCGTTTTAGCTTAATTGAGTTCACAGCCTTACAAATCTCCACCTTGAACCAATTACTAGCTCTGAGTCTTCCTCCATCTTCATGCAAATTAGAAGTTGCATATTCCAGTTAAGCTCAAGCACTTATTGAACTTAGCTGCTGAAACCACCTTAGTAAGAACATTTACAGGATTATCATCTGTGTGAACCTTGACCATCTTAATCACTCCCTTTGATACCTCATTCCTTATGAAATGGAGTTTAATGTCTATATGCTTTGTTTTTTCATGATGTGCTGGGTTTTTACAGAGATGCAGAGCACTGGAGCTATCACAACAGATGGTAACAGCCTCTTGCTTGACACCAAGTTCTTTCAATAAACCCTTAAGCCAAATTGCCTCTTTAACTGACTTAGTTGCAGCTGTATATTCTACTTCTGTAGTAGAAAGAGCTACTAAATGCTGCAGACTAGCCTTTTAGCTAACCAAAGAGCCATTAATGAAGAACATGTATCCAGTAAGTGATCTTCTCCTATCCATATCCTTAGTAAAGTCTGAATCGACAGCTCCCCATAATCTAGTATTACCAGCACATTTCCTCCTATATAGAAGTCCAACACCTAAAGTGCCTCTGATATACCTCAATATCCATTTAACTCCCTTCCAATGTTCTTTGCCTAGTGAAGCCATGTAACGGCTGACAACACGCACATCATGTGAGATGTCAGGCCTTGTTAAAACCATGGCATACATTAGGCACCCAACAACACTTGCATATGGAATATTGCTCATTTCCTCTTTGTCTTCTTCAATCTGAGGACAATAGAGCTTGCATAATCTAAAATGAGGAGCCAGAGAGAGATTAACTGGTTTACAGTTTAGCATATCAAAAGTTTCTGTAACCCTTGTTAGATATTTTTCTTGAGACAAGAAAATTAATCATTTTTTCCTATTTATGATGATTTCAACTCCCAATATCTTTCTTGCACTTTCCAGGTCCTTCATGTCAAAAATAGAACTGAGAAGTTGTTTGAGAGATTCAATTTCACCCCTCTCTTTACAAGTAATGAGCATATCATCTATATACAAAAATAGATAGATATACATTTCAAAATTCAACTTCTTAAAATACATGCAGCAGTCAAAACTGGATCTGTTGAATTCATGAGTAATCATGAACTCATCAAATTTGAGATACCACTGCCTTGGAGATTATTTAAGTCCATACAGAGATTTCTTAAGCAAACAAACATAATTTTCCTTTTCAGGAATTTTATACCCCTCAGGTTGAGCCATAAAAATCTGCTCTTGTAGCTCTCTATATAGAAAGGCAGTCCTGACATCCAGCTATTCCAACTCCAAATATTGATCTGCTGTTAAGGCTAGCAGAACTCTAATTGAAACATGCCTGACTACTGGTGAAAAGACCTATTTGAAATCAATTCTCTCCTTCTGGGTCTATCCTTTAGCAAAAAGCTTAGCCTTAAACCTTTTAGGCTCAGTTTCTGTAATTCTATCTTTAATTTTGAATATCCACTTGCATTCAACAATTTTCCTGTTATTAGGTTTTGTTACCAATTCCCAAGTTTTATTCTTATAGAGAGAGCTGATTTCATCATCCATTGCTTTCTTCCAGTCTTTCCCATTTTGACTATTTATAGCCTCATAAAAGCTTTTAGGTTCTTTTTCATCAATCTCACGTGCAGAGTGAAGTGCAAATGCTATTAAATCAGCAAAACCATACCTCTTTAGAGCTTTAATATGTCTTTTCTGTCTATCCCTCACCAACTGATAATCTAGAGTTTGACTTGGAGTTAAATCATCATTCTAAAGTGTCTGTGAACCATCTATTTCAATTTTGATATCATCTAACTCATCTGATGCTTTTCCTTGAGTATTTTGGAAAGATGTCTCCATCTCAAACTGATGACTACTTGATTATGCTATATCTTGTTTTTTGTCTTTGTAAAATTTGTCAGCCTCTTCCTTTTCATTAAATACAACATCTCTGCTTATAATGCATCTTGGTGGAGTCAAGTTTGTACACCAGAGCTTGTACCCTTTAACACCTTCTGGGTAACCAATGAACACACCTTTCAAAGCCCTTGGAGCTAGCTTTCCTTGATTTACATGAGCATATGCTTGGCACCCAAACACCTTTAGATATGCATAATTAGACTTTTGTCCAGACCACATTTCATAAGGTGTTTTAAAACCTATTGCAGAAAAAGGACTTAAATTTACCAAATAACAAGTAGTATTGAGAGTTTCAGCCCACAAGCTCTTTGGTAATTTGGCTTAGAACATCATACTCCTCACCTTTTCCATGAGTGTTTTATTCATTCTCTCAGCTAAACCATTTTAGTGAGGTTGTCTTGTGTCTTGCTATCCCCTCATTTGCACAGTACTTGTCAAACACTTGATTACAATATTCTAGCCTATTATCAATTCTTAACTTCTTAATCTTGTTACCTGTTTGATTTTCAACCAAGGCCTTCCACTCTTTAAACTTTTCAAACTCTTGATCTTTCAGCTTAAGAGTGTATATCCAGACCCTTCTTGAATAATCATCTATGAAGGAAACAAAATATCTAGCTCCACCTAGAGATACTTCCTGTGTAGGTCCCCATAGGTCAGAATGAATGTAGTCCAGGATACCTTTTGAAGAATGTATTAAAGACTTGAAGCTTGTCTTTGTGGATTTCCCTAGAACATAATCCTCACAAAACACCAGGTCTTCAATCTTATCCCCATTTAACAGCCCTTGATTTGAAAGTTTTTTAAAGCCTTTAAGACTCATATGTCTAAGTCTCAAGTGCCACGGCCTAGTTTTACCTTCACTAACACTAGATGACATAACAACTTCTCCTGTTACAGTGGTACCCTCTAAAACATAAAGTCCATTTTTCCTAATTCTCTTTAACAGGACTTGTGCTCCTTTAATCACACTCAGATTACCATTTTGAACTTTAACAGTACACCCTATTTGATTCATCATACCAAGTGAGATCAGGTTCCTTTTAAGATCAGGAATATGTCTTATTTGTTTTAATTCAACAACTGAATCATAAAATAGTTTCACTCTCACATTTCTAATTCCAACAACTTCACAAACAACATTATTTCCCATCATCACTTTATCTCTATCACAGGCTCGATACACAGTAAAATGATTTTTAAAAGGATATATGTGAAATGAGCAACTAGAGTCTAGAACCTATTAACCTTTTTGATTGAAGTCAGTGGCTATTAATACACCTGCTGACTCATATCCTTCATATCCACTACTGTTGCATCCCCATTTTGAATTTTCTTCCCTTTCTACTTAGGCTTTCTCTCAGGACAGTCTCTTTTAAAGTGACCTTCTTTGTGGCATTCAAAGCACTTCAGAACCTTATTCTTGTTCTTGGCCTTACCCTACTTCTTTTTCTTGTCATCATATTTTCCCCTTATAATTAGCCCCTTAGCAGATTCATTTCCAAGATTTCCTTGTTTCTGTTGAATTTCCCTTGTATTTAGGGTATTTTTTACTTCATCTAAAGTTAGTGTTTCCCTACCATACATAAGAGCATCAACAAAATTTTTGTAGGATTCTGGTAAGGAGCTGATCAGCAATAAAGCCTTTTCCTCATCATTTAAGCCTTCATCAATGGTAGCCAAGGTATCACAGACTTGGTTAAACTCATCAATGTGCTTATCTAATGATGAACCTTCAGCCATCTTTAATGTGAACATTCTTTTCTTGATATAAAGCCTGTTTGCAAGAGATTTCTTCATGTACAGATTCTCTAGCTTCTCTATCAAAGCTATTACTGATGTTTTTTTTGCAACTTCTCTGATAACAGAATCTGCAAGGCTGAGAATAATGGTGGCCTTAGCCTTCTTGTCTATCTCAGATAGTTGTTCCAGAGTTTTCGATGATGAAGCTGCCTTTTCTTGCCTCTTCTTAGTTGATTCGAGTGCCTCTCCTAGACCCTGAGTAACCAAGAGTGCTTCAATTTTCACCTTCCACATGTTGAAATCATTTTTTCCATCAAATTTTTCTAGATCTATTTTTTGTGTAGCCATACTTAGACCTTTTTGCTAAAGATCAGGCTCTGATACCAAGTGTTAAGTATTTGAATGGCCTTCAACATCAAACTAATCAAAGAAACTCTGCCAGATACTTTGCCAAGATCAATTCAAGATGCTTGATAACACAAAAATAGAGTCAATTCAATTCACCAGCACTCACACACAAAACTTCTAACTCAACGAAACAAAACTCACACAAGAAAAGAATAACAATTCAGAACAGTATCACAAGAATCAAGATTACGTGGTTCAGTCTCTTTAGAGACTTACATCCACGGAAGGAACATTTGAGCCCTCTTTATTGATCACCAAAAATGTTTACAAGATTACAAGATCAAGATGAACTATACAAAGCACAAGCAATATCACTCCTGTAGTAAACAACTTCTTTGCTCTTCCAAATTCCCTCAATCTTTCTCTCTTTCTCACTTACTGCTCTACTGCTCATGAAGCTGTTTATAAACCTGTTGCACAACGAACTCAAACCCAATTTGCACAGCTTGCTTCCATGTGGATTCTATTTAACGAACTCAAAACAGAATCTTGAGTACACGTGACTTGCACAGCTTCTTCAGCATTCTGTTATGGCTTAAATGCAACAATTTCCTGTCATTTCACTTAAGTGAGCCACGAGCATGCTCACGTGATCTGATCAGCTCAACTCTTTTGCCCAAAACACAGCCGTTTTAGCTTAATTGAGTTCACAGCCTTACACATTCTTTTGTAGTATTGATTGTAATATGTGTATTCCTATGAAATTAATTTTTTTAAATTTAGAAAAATTAAATTGAAATATAATTTATAAGACATATTTATAGAGTTCAAAATTAAAATTTAATTAAATATAAATAACTAATGAAATAAATTAATAATGGAATAACGAAAAATATGAATATCTGCTAAATTATGGAATCTTACCAAAATTCATTCAAAATTTTAGAATCCGACCAAATTTTTTTATATGTCATTATCTTATGACATATGTTAGTCATGAAAATATTAATTGTGTGAAAATTTTTATATGATAGAATTGTAACAAATCTCATATATAAATTACCTTATAAAAACACCCCTCTTAATTTTTTCACATTAGAATCAATGACAATCAGTCAACTATCAGGTAGCCTGGCAGATGACGGTAAAACCTGCCATAAAAGCTTCTTTTTTTTCTCTTTCTAGTAGTGCTATGTGATATTATAGACTTATTTACAAAGTGGAATCAACAAAAGGACCATGGAAAGTACTATATACCCACATTTCATTAAGAATATGGATGTTATTTTGTCATTTCTTACTCGGTTCTCAATAGAAGTGTTGATGTTTCGAGGTTTCTATCCATTCCTATCAATTACTGGCAAAATGGTTCTTGAACCAATTTATACTTTGTAAGAAAAATTTTCCCCAAATCAATATAAGGGAAAACCAAGAATAATATCGGCATAGTACTATTTCTATTTATTTTGTTTAGCATTCTTTGTAACAACCACTGATTTTGAGATTAAATAAAATTAAATAGTTAAGAACTATTTAATAACCTTCACTGGCTTAGTATGATGACTTTTAAACAATTTTATTGACCGCCTTAATTTCAATCCTTAAAAAAAAAATAGCAATAAAGATTACAAAATTAATTTACACTTTATTCACCCTTTTACCTTAAACCAATATTTACTTTTTAAGAGATTCTTTTCCCCCTAAAATCAGCATGAAAAAGGTGAAAACCAAGAATAATATTTGCTAATCCTTTTTTTATTTATCTTGTTTTATATTCTTTTTGGCAATCACCAATTTTGGCATTAAACCTTTCTTAGAAAACTACGAAGAAACAATCACGGTACTTGGAATAATTGCCTTAACGAGAAAGCAACACCTTACCAGTGACCACAGCCATGGCAAGGAGTTTCTTCATCTGCTTGTTTCGATTAATCAAAGGGATTGGAGGGTTCGGAGGAGGAATACAGCTACCAAGAACTCGCGGCGTGTCCTGCTCCAATACAATCACTGATAAATAATCTTTCTGATCAAATGACTTGGAAGCATCGTGGTAAACATGAATTAACGTTTCATATGCCCTTAAACAAGGACTAAATGCATCTTTCAGTGCTGGATTAGAAGCAATTGCTTTCTCCACAAGGCTTCCGATGTTGTTTGCAGTATTCAGAGCTTGGTCAATTGTTATTTTCACTAAGCCATGAGTGTCTGTTGATGGAGATAGTAAATTTTTCTGAAGTGTTGTGTTGCAAAATCCATAGTCTTCTGTTTGGTGACAGATTTTGTTTATTAAATCTTGGGTTTGACTCGTGGCAGGGTGGCTAAAAAGAAAGATTATGAGAAGCAACAAAAGAAGAATTTTCTAACGATAATGATGACAAAAAGCCATTGATAGTTTTTTTTTGTTTGTTTATCTGTCTTACTTGAAAGAGATTAGTCTGAGAAGGAGATTGAAGATGATATTTATAGCATGTACATAGAATACTGAATTGTAATTTTAAGATATTTCTAAATTAGTATAAATTTTGTTGCCGTGATTTAGCTATTTGAGATGGAGCCACATCGATGATTTCTTTATATGCATATAAAATCTGATGCAGAATACTTTGTTTTTTGAGAATTAAAATCATTTTGGAAAATATAAGATATTTCAAATGCATTGGTAATGAGCGTTTGAGGCTAGATGCTGGTTTTCTGCCTGGAAAATAGGATTCGTATATCCTAACATTTAATCCATTTTTGGAAAATTTTCCGCACTATAATTGGCTATTGTTCAGATTGGGATACATACATCCATATACATATACATATATGTATGTATGTATATAGACTTACTTTTTGCTTCTTAGAATCACAATATATTCTAGTTTATATATGTCTAATTGAAATTCAATCTAATTTCATACATGGATATGACTAATGGCATTAAGGCAGTGCTTGTATAGGGTAAAAATATTGCTTGAAGTTTCAAATAACGTGAAAAGCCATAAATAAATTAAAATAAAATAACACTTGAAAAAATCAAAATTAATTAAAGTATATTTCAATTACCATCATAACACATTGTGATTTTTTAAAAAATAGTTAATTAATGCAATATAATTTATCAATGCTTATTCATGGTACCTTCAATCCCGCTAGGCTGCTACAACTTCTCAATTTTCATTAATATAGTAGAAATATATACAAAGGCTCATATCTTTCTAATGCTTACATTTCTCTTTTAATTCTAGTCAAGTTGTTTTCAAATGAAGCTGGGATTTAGCTTTTAGTGATAAAGAGTGGTCTTCCTAAGGTTTAGGTTTGAGTTTTAATTTATGCATACTATCTGATAAGACCTATATAAGAAATTTTCTTATTTATATCAATTTATGATAGAGAATCTAATAAGGACTAAGAATAAGTACCACTAATACAAATATAGCAAGGCAAATCCCTCTCCTATGTAGTTAATGTTAAAAAAATATAAAAATAGGGAAAATAAATTATATGAAATAATCGGTTATGTTAAGAATATAGGCTCAGTCAGTTAATTATTATTGCCAATGTGGTTGCTTAGTCAGTAAAGTTGTTAAGGGTTAGCATTAGAAGTCGTTATTAAGATGCTAAGTTTGTTAATCTTTAGCTTTGTATTCGCAGAGTATTTGTACATGTATTTGGTGTGTAGAATGTTCTGGACATTAATATATAAGCATTCTATAATAGCATTCATTGTTAATGATGACATAATGATTTTCCTTGACTAAATTTTCTTTCAGATTGCCTAGCTTTCTCTTCATTTTCTCAGTAACCAAACAATAAAACTATAAAATAAACTTTGATTTGATATTAGAGCGTTGGTCGACAAAGATCCAATGGATTTCTCAAGCTTAAACGCAAATAACTCATAGTCAATCTCATCATTTGCCTTCACAACAAAACTTAAACTTGATTGATCCAATTACATGACCTGGAAATCTCAAATTTTCGTCTCAATTCGAGCTAGTGAAGTTAAAGGTTTTCCTTCATAGATGTAAAACTTGTCCAGATCAATATTTTTCAAACACTTCATGATCAATCTCTAATCTTGCTTTAGCAAGAAGCTTTAATGTTGTTTAACAAGGAAACCCTACATCTACTATCCGGAAAAAGCAAGATCAAATGCTACGTGCTGACTTTTATCCTCCGTTAATGTTGACATTCTTAGTCCCATGATAGTTTCTGAAGCCTCTTATGAACTTTGAACTAATTTAGAGGAATAATTTGGTTATGAAACTCCTGCTAAGAAAGTTAGATTAAAAATGATGTTGAGTAATCTTAAGAAAAGTTTTATGACTATCACGGAGTATTTTGGCAAATTGAGGTCCTTAGCTAATGAATTACCTATTGTTGGGAGTCCTGTTAACAATTAATTAATGTATGTTTTGATCTCTGGATTATGACAACCTTACTATTATATTGTTGTGCATATTGAAGCAAATGTCCTAGAGATGAGTGCTAATAAGGCTTATTCTATGTTGTTAACATATGAGGCTTAACTAGATAATAGTATGTCTAATGCTCGTAAAGAGCTTAAGCAAAATTATGCGACAAGCATAGTTCGAAGTAGAAATAATCAAAAGAAACCGATAACAATACTGATTGGAAAAACAACAATAAATGAAATTTAAGTGAAAGTTATACAAATTAAAACGACAATGGTAATTGGAATTGAAGCTTCAACAACAGGGCAAGCTTTACTTCAGAAAAGGTGGTTATTTTAGGCAGAATTCAGGGAGAGGACAAATTGGTAAATGGTATGGTAATCAAAGTGGAGATGGTTTTGGGGGTGGTTTTAATGGCTTTGGGGGTGGTTTTAATGGCTTTGGCAGAGGAGGTGACAAAGGCAACACAATTACTCTACTGCTAATTGCAAGGATAGATTCAATAGAAACTTTACTCTAAGCTTTCCAATGCAAGGTCATTTTCCAAATCAAAATCAAGTTTCTAGAGCTGCTTATATGGCACCTCAGAGAGAGCTAATTCAAAAATGAATAATAGGTTCATCTTGAGACAGTTTGAAGAGTCATCTTTAGCAAATTCCTTATGCGAACAACATTCCTTTCATCTTAACCTTGATTAAAAAAAGATCGAAAACAAACTCAATGATTATATTGTTATCTAAAGTAACCTAGACAAATTGATAAGATTGCGGTGATTTTATATACACACAAAACATTGATAAATTCAATGGATTTCTTAAAGATGTATAAAGACATGTGTAGCCTATGTGTATTATTTTAAGTCCTTTTCCATCACTAATTAGCAACAATTAAGATCTAAGATAAGAGTTACTTCAACTGGATTTTGCACATTATTAGTAAAGCGATATGTAGCTCATTTATCCAAATATTATCCACGTAGGATTCAGATATTGGTCTCTATAAATCGACATGTAAGGGCTCAGGATGAAGTTTTGACTTAATATCAATGATAGGAAAATGAAATTAATGTAATATAAGCTATGAAAGAAGAATTTAAAGCTTAATGGAGGAACAAAATTGGTCATTAGTTCCTACTGAAACAACTGGCAAAATTATTAATAACAAGTGGGTTTATAGAGTTAAATATAAACCTAATGGAGGTATCTCCAAATATAAGGCTCATTTTATCATCAAAGTAGAAGGATTAATTTTTTTTGAGACCTTCAGTCCAATTGTAAAGCATTGTACCATTGGAGTAGTAGCTAATGATTCATTCCCACACTCAATATATTGAGTTAGATTTTCATTTTACTAGAGAATATATTATATGGAGGCAGCTTTTAGTTGACCATGTTTCCAGCTCTGAACAACTTGTTAAGATCCTCATGAGGACTCTCTCTTTTGATCTCTTTACTTAAATGTGTAGCAAGCTTTATGTCTTTCCCCGACCTTAAACTTAAGAGGGGACGTTATGAATATAGGCTTAATTAATTAACTACCACTACTAATGGGCTGTGAATTCAGAAAGTTGTTACAATTTAGTATTAAAAGACATTGTTAAGATGCTAAGTTTGTTAATCTTTAGCTTTGTATTTGCAAAGCATTTGCACATGTGTTTGGTGTGTGTAAAATGATTTGGACACAATCATAAGAGCAATTTTAATCAAATTCATAGTTAATGATAACATAATTATTTTCCTTCGCTAATTTGCTAAATTTTCTCTCAGATTCCTTAGTTACCTCGTCATTTTCTCAAAAACCAAAGTAATAATAAACTGTGAAATGAACTTTGAATTGTTAGGTTAGTGGGAATATCAAAGACTAGAAGTTCGTGAAATAAAACACTTTTCATAAAAATATTTTGAAGTGAATAAATGAATGAATATTACTTCCTTTGAGATATTGCACCAAAGCAATACATGCTTTACTAACACAATTTGTTATTGTTGCTTAATGTATATATTTCTTAATCTATGTTAAGTAGTGTGAGTTCACTTCATTAAATCTCAATACTAATGAGATTTGCTTTAAACATAATTCGTTTCTGTAAAAATAGGATTCTTGAAACTATATTAATAACCAAAGTGTAACATTAAATATATATATATATATATATAGAAAGAGGGAGAGAGAGAGAGAGAGAGAGAGAGAAGTAAGCATGCTTCACTAAAATCTCAACTTATTAAATAAAATTTATAAGGAATATTTTTTATATTTCTAATCAAAATATAAGATATAAAAAGGCTACATTTAATAAATAAATAAATAAATAAATGAGTAAAAGAAGCATTGACATGATCTAAAGGTTCAACGTGCAACCAGAGACCACAACAATGGATATCATGATCTTGATCTGCCTATTCTTTTCAACTAGAGGATTTCGAGGACTTAGAGGAATAATGAAACTAGTAATATAGCTTCCTTGGTAAAACACCCTACGTTTATAATTGTAACTAAAGTGATTAAAATAGGTTGAACATTTAAGACTTTTAGTATAAATATAAAATTTTAAATAAACATTTCATAAATGTAGAAAATAAAAGGTTTGTTACATAAAAAATTTGTTACAAAATATAAAGAATTCTTAGTAACATTTCTTAAAACCAACTCTATAGTTAAATAAACTTAAAATATTAGTACTTGGATAGAAAAATAATTAAGCCCATTATATAATTCAAGGTCTTGTTATGTTCATATGCACTTCGCCTAGGTTAAGACTTGGCATTAACATGCCTTATTCCTTAATTCCCACAATGTAAGGACTACATACGCTAATGTTCAGTAAGTAAACACTTGATGCATGTATTAACTACTATACACATAAATGACTAAATGAAATAAGTGCAAATTCTTTTCATAAAACTTAGGAATATGAAAGAACGTGATTAGGGCCCTTGGTTTGTTGTACAATAAGGGTAGCATTAAACAATATGTTTTTGGGCCTAACTAATTGATCTATTGGGTGTTATGTATCGCCATTCTCAAAAGATCTTTTTTCACTTAGCTTAGAGGGCTTGCCCTCTTTGTAAATTTTGCCACCTAGTAGTACAACAATCCATTTAAAAAAAAATTCTTAAAACATATTCTGTATGAAAGAAATGCATGTGCCTAATACAACTTATGTCATAGCAGGTAAATTTTCTAGATATATAATAAAGACAAAGCATAAAACTATTTTAAGACAACAATCTTTAACATAGGTGGTAGCGCTGTCCATATAAAAATTCAACAACTAGAATTATAATATATGTAGTAAGACCAATCATGTAAGAAGTGAATAACGATCATCATATTTTAGGTGGCAGAGCCGGCCATAGCATAATAAAATAAATGTATCGCATATTAGGTGGCATAGTTGATCATACAATCAAGTAAGTAGGAATGCATGACATTATAGGTGGCATAGCTAACTATGGCATAATACAATAAAAGCATTACATATTAGGTAGCATCACTGATGATATGAGGATGATTAATATGATATCATAATATAGGTGACATAACTATCCATTTAGAGATTTGATAATAACTAATTATATCATAATAATCATCATAAGGTAAAACATTATTTAAATCTAAACTTAACATAAAAAAATTAGTATTCAAAAATAATTTAAGCATATTGTCCTTACATTGCAATTGAAGTGAAGTGTTATTTACCTCTTTTCCTTGATTCCTCTAAACTTTCCTTCCTAACTTGAGAATTTCTCTATTAATGATACTTTAGCTTAGAATAGAAAGAGATTCGATTTCTAAGATTTATGAAAGATGAAAAGGCTAGGGGGTATTTATACAATTTCTTAAGGCCCATAGATGGTTAGGATTTTGCCATTCTAGCACTTGATTAATGGTGGAGATTTATCTCTTCATAAATATCTTAATAATTTCTAGAATCCTAATATCTCTACAACATCTCTTATTACATCATTACTTATGTCATTACTTATATCATCATTACTTTAGAATTAATTATTATTATTATTATTATTATTATTATTAATGCTTAAGAGAGCTTGTTATGATATATTCGAATAAAAAAATTATACCTCATATTTGAGCTCTCAGTGCTCTTTGTTCAGAATCAACAACAGCTCTATGATCTATCTTATCAAATTCCATTGAGTCATACTAGAAAGAATTAATCACAATTCAATACCAATTTTTACAAGTAATGAGAGAATTCTTTAATGTTCGATCTAGTGTTGTGTTTTAGAGAAGTTCTACGTTAAAAGTATGTGTGTTTATTACATTGTTCAAGGCTTGGTCTATTGTTATTTTTGTTAAACAAAAAATGTCTGATGTTGGAGATGGTAGGTTTTGATGAAATATTTTGTTGCAAGAACCATCATCCTCTATTTGACGACATATTTTGTTTATCAAATCTTGGGTATGTTTGTTATTTTGGCTCAAAGCAAGTTGGCTGGTGTGTGATTTCTAATAGTATGGATGTCAATATGCAAGTATACATAAGAAGTAATATACTGATGAGTATTCAGATTTTCCCCATAGGGATTGATGTTATCAAGTTTGTTACAGCAATCTTAACAGTGCAATTTATTCTAAATTAAAATAAGATGATTTATGAAGCTAATGAACTAATTAAAATAAAAATGTAATAAATAAAATGCAATAAAGAAAATTCTCATGTCAAACACAAATACGAAATTAATAGGAAATAAAGTAGTTGAGTAAATAAACTCACTCAATGGTGTTGAATGTTTTTTTTTTTTTAATTAAGAACCTATTGCTACAGTATTTATTATAGCATTAGGCAGAATCATTCATGCATCCTTAGCTGTTGCCTATTAGATATCTTATATTTAATATAACTAACTGTGAAAAATTGTTACTCCAACATTAAATATAACCTTAATCGATCTATATTTTATTTATCTTACAAGGTGAATCTCTATGTCAAATTATCATTAATTTTAAATCAAGTATAACCCTATTCAAATTGAAATTAACTCAACTTGAGAAACCCAATTTAAAACAAGTATTATCTTTATGAGATCCACTAAGTCAAACCTTTTTGATGCTCTTTCTTAAATATATCCATTAAATAGGTGGTCAGTTGAAATAGAGAATTAAAATAAACACAATTAAGATAAAATATAATAGCAAACATAGAACAACACATATATGTCATTCAATCACAATCAACCACAATAAAATTTAGTTCATGATTTGCAATAAAAATAAAAAATAAAATGGTTACAACCATCAAATACATTCCCATGAATAAATAGAAAATGAAACAAGATAAAGAGTTAAAGTGTAACACTCCACCCTTAGGATTGGAATAAAGTGGTTAAACTAGATGTAACATTAAGTATTTGTAGAAACGAGTTCAAAATAAGCATTTTATAAATATAGAATATAAGAAGTTTGTTACACAAAAAAAAGACTATATAAAAGGTCTGTTAAAAATTTAGTTACAAAGTTAATGATTCTCTTAGTAACATGTCACCAATCAATTCCATAAACAAGCTTGTTGAGCCTGTTGTGTAACCCAAGATCTATTATATCCATATGCATCTTGCCTTGGTTGGGACTTGGCGTTAGCTTTTTTCTACTCAGTTCCTGCAATGTAAGGACTACATGAGCTAATGCCCAGTAAGTAAACACTTGATGCATGCATTACTTATCATGTACATGAATAACTTTATGAAATAAGTGTTAAATCTTTTACATGAAACTTCAAAATGTAAAAAACAGTGTTAGGGCCCTAGATTTGTTGTACTACAAGGTTAGCATTCCATAATATGCCCTTGGACTTGAATTAATTGATCCGTTGGGCGTTATATATCGTCGTCCCAAAAGGATCTCTTTTCTTAGTTTAGAGGGCTTGCCCTCTTTATGAATGCTTGCCACTTAGTAGTACAGCAACCATTTCTTTCTTCAAATTCATTAAAATACCTCTTTATCAAATCACTCATAAAATGCATGAGACCAATGCAACTTATGCCATAGCATGCAAATTTTTCAAATATATAATAAAAAAAACATAAAACTAATTTAAGACAATAACATCTAACATAGGCAGCAGTGCCGTCCATACAGAAATTAAAGAAATAGAATTATAATATAGGCGGCAGAGCCAGCCATGTAAGGAGTAATAATAACATCATATTTTAGGCGGTAATGCCGACTATGGCATGATAAAATAAGAGCATTACATATTAGGCGGCAGAGCTAGTCATGTAAGGAGTAATAACAACATCATATTTTAGGCGGTAATGCTGAACAAGGCATGATAAAATAAGAGTATCACATATTAGGCGGCATAGCTGACCATCCAATCAAGTAAGTAGTAAGCATAATATCCTAGGCGGCATAGCCAGCTATATGAGGATGATATCATGATGTAGGTGGCATAGCCAACCATGTGGGATTTAATAATAGCCAACGCACCACAATAATAATCATTATAAGATAAGAGATTATTTAAACTAAACCTAGCATAAGAGAATTATTACTTAAAGCATATTGTCCTTACATTGCAGTTAAAGTGAAGTATTACTTACCTGTTTTCTTTAATTTCCCTAAACCTTCCTTCCTAAACTTGAGAATTTCTTCACTAGTGATACTTTGGCTTAGAATGGAAAAAGATGAGATTTTTGGGGTTTATAGAAAATGTAAGGGTTAAGGGGTATTTATAGGATTTTCTAAAGCCCATGAGTGGTTAAGATTTTGCCACCATATCATTTGATTAATAGTGGAGATTTATTTCTCCATAAATATCTTAGTGATTTCTAGAATGCTAAGATTTTGTCACCTAACACTTAATTAATGGTGAAGATTTATTTCTTTATAAATATCTTAGTAATCTTTAGAATTTCTAAATCTCTACAATAGTTCTTATTATATCATCACTTATGTCATTGCTTATGTCATCATTACTTTTAATTATTAATTTATCTTTCCATAAATATCTTAGTAATTTCTAGAATTCCTAACATCTCTATAATATTTCTTATTATATCATCACTTATGTCATTGCTTATGCCATTATTAGTTTATCTTTTCATAAATATCTTACTAATTTCTAGAATTCCTAATATCTTTACAATTCTTGTTACATTATTACTTATGTCATTTTATTATTATACTTTATTATTATTATTATTAAAATAATAAATACTTAAGAGAGCTTGTTAGGTTAATTATATTATATGCAAATAAGAAGATTGTACCTCACAATCTCCTCCCCTTTTAAAAAATTTCATCCTCGAAATTTACTTGTTGAATAACTCAGGATATTTGTTCTTCATTTCTTCCTTGTGCTCCCATGTTGTCTCCTCCACTGAGCTGTTTCGTTATAGTATCTTAACTAGAGAGATTTTCTTATACCTCAACTCTTTTATTCTTCTATCGAGTACTTGAACTGGATGTTCTTTGTAAGTTATGTATTTCTCAAGTTGAAGAGGTTCATAGTCTAGCAAGTGAGAGGGGTCTGGAACATATTTCTTTAACATGGAGATATGAAAGATATTGTGTATTCTTGATAATGATGGTGGTACAGCAAGTCGATAGGAGGCACTCCCGATACGTTCGAGTACTTCAAATGGCCCAATGAACCTTGGGCTTAATTTTCTCTTATTTTTAAATCTCATCGATCCTTTTATTGGGGTGACCTTTAGGAATACTTTTCACCAACTTGAAATTCCAACAATCTTTATTTTTTATCTATATAACTTTTCTGTCGACTTTGGACTGCTTGCATTCTTTGTCGTATTTTCTCGATTGCTTTAGATAAAGCCACAACTAAGTCTGGTCTAAGGTATCTTTGCTCGCCCATCTCATCCCAATGAATAGGTGCTTGACATTTTCTACCATATAGAGCTTCATATGGTGCTATGTCGATTGTTGCTTGGTAATTATTATTATAGGCGAATTCAGCCAATGCTAAATATTTACTCCATAATCCTTGAAAGTCGATGGCACATCCTTGTAACATATCTTTGAGTGTTTGAATCATCTTCTCTAATTGACCATCTATTTGGGGGTGAAATGCTGTGCTAAATTTAAGTCTTGTCCCTATAGCTTTATGTAGCTTCTCCCAAAACGTCGAGGTGAATCTTGTATCTCGATAAAAAATAATAGAGACAGGTATACCATGTAGTATGACTATCTCTTTTATGTATATTTTTGCGAGTTGGTCTATAGTGTACGTCATCTGAATAGGCAAAAAGTGGGCAGACTTTGTAAGTCAATCAACTATCACCCAGATGGCATTATGCATTTTTGTAGTCCTTGGGAGGCCAACGACGAAGTCCATTGTGATTTCTTCCCACTTCCATTGAAGGATTTGATTGGGTTCCAAAAGTTCTACTGGTCTATGATGCTCCGCCTTGATTTGTTGATAGGTGAGGCATTGAGCTACGAATTTAACTATATCCTTCTTCATACCAGGCCACTAAGATTGCCTCTTTAAATCTTTATACATTTTTATTTTGCCAGGATGAAGTGAATATGGGGCGGTATGAGCTTTAAGTAGAATTTTCTTCTTTAGATCTTCATTATCTGGTACGCATATTCTATCTTTAAATAAAATGATTCTTGTCTCTGACTTTTTGAAAGACATCTCTTTCTCTGGATTGATCTCCATCTTTAAATTCTTCAAGTACGAATTAACTCTCTGCCTTTCCTTAATCCTTTCTAACAAAGTTGAGCAAAATATCATGTGAACGAGGTTTCCTGTCATAAACTCAATCTCTACTTCGTATATCTCATCTTGTAATAGCTTAGGTAGCATCTTTAAAGCTGACAAACTTGACTTTCGACTCAGTGCATCTGCTACCATATTTGCTTTTTCAGGATGATAGTTTATTTGACAATCATAGTCCTTGACGAGTTCCAGCTAAAGTCATTGTTGCATGTTTAGCTCCTTTTGTGTAAAAAAGTATTTAAGCCTCTTGTGATCCGTGTAAATCTTACATTGCACTCTCATTAAATAGTGACATCATATTTTTAATGCATGCACCACCGCAGCTAACTCTAAGTCATGTGTGGGATAGTTCTTCTCATATTCCTTTAATTTTCTAGAGGCATATGCAATGACCTTTCCATTTTGCATGAGAAGCATCCTTTGCCATTGTTGGAGGCATCATTGTATATAATGAATTCCTTAAAGCTATTAAGAATGGCTAAGATTGGGGTAGTGACCAATCATTGTTTTAGCTCTTCGAAGCTTTTCTCACATTCAGGTGTCCACACAAACTTGGTATTCTTCTTTGTTAATTGGTTTAATGGCATTGCGATCTTGGAGAAACCTTCCACGAATCTTCGGTAATAGCCTGATAATCCCAAGAAGCTTTTAACTTCTTTAGCATTAGTTGGCCTAGTCCATTAGCTTACTGCTTCCACCTTTGAGGGATCGACTGATATTCCATCCTTAGACACAACGTGCCTTATGAATATAACACTTTCTAGTCAAAATTCACACTTTTTGAATTTTACATTAAGTTGCTTCTCCTTCAAAGTCTGAAGAGTGATTCTCAGATGTTTGCCATGTTCTTTCTTCATTCATGAGTAGATCAGGATGTCGTCAATGAATACCACTATGAATTTATTTAAATAGTCTTTAAATACTCTATTCATGAGATCTATGAAAGTTGCTGGGGCATTGGTTAGACCAAATGGCATGACGACAAATTCATAGTGTCTATAACGTGTTTTAATGCAGTCTTTAGAATATCCTCCTTTCTGACTTTTAGCTGGTGATATCCTGACCGTAGATCAATCTTTGAAAATACTGCTGCTCTTTGTAGTTAATCAAATAGATCTTGATACGTGGAAATGGGTACTTATTCTTGATGGTGACCTTATTTAGTTCTCGATAGTCTATGCACATTTGCATGGATCTATCAATTTCCTTTACGAACAACACTGGTGCTCCCCAAGGTGAAGGGCTTGGACGTATGTAGCCTTTGTCTAATAGTACTTGCAGTTGATTCTTTAACTCCTTTAATTTTGATGGGGCCATCCTATAGGATGTTTTTGAGATTGGGGTCGTTCCTGGTAACAAGTCAATCTTGAACTCGACTTCTGGATCTGGTGGTAGTATAGAGAGTTCTTTAGGAAAGACCTCAGGAAATTCATTCACTACTTAGGCTTCTTCCAGCTTTGGCTTTTGCTCTTCAACTTTGATGACGCTTGCCAAGTATCCTTCACATCTCCCTTTAATAGTCTAATTGCTTTTAAGGCAGAGATGACAGTTATTCTATTCTCTTTATATCTCCCTTTGAATATAAATGGTTTCTTTTGTGGTGGTTGGAATGTTACCTCTTTTTTCTCACAATCTATCTTGGCATGGTACTTTGATAACCAATCCATACCAAGAATCACATCATAGTCATGCATCTTAAGGATTATTAAGTCAACACATAGTGTACGACCACTAATATTGACGTCGCATACTCTTACTAGTTGTCTTAAGTTTAATACTTCACCAGGTAGAAGCATGACACTATAAGATCTATTTATTATATTAAGGGCCCCTTTAATTTTCATAAGAAATGCTGGTGAGACAAATGAATGTGTAGCTCCTGAGTCTATCAATAGCTCCTGAGTCTATCAACACATATGTAGGAGTTTGAGAAATAGATAGTTCACCTGATATTATCGAGGGGTTTACCTCTACATTCGCCTTGGTAAGTACGTCAGTCCTTTCTCGCTGCATACCACTCTCTAGGCAGTCTTTGATAAAGTGTCCTTCTTTCTTACATTTGAAACATGTTCTAGTGTTGGCTCGGCATTCCCTAAGGTGAGTTCTGCCACATTGATTATATTTAGGCCTTGGTAGGACCTCTTTTTGGTGATTCTTCATACACTTGTTCTTATTTTACTCTTGGTAGTTAGTGCTCTCTTCCTCTTATTATTTAAGAGTTGTCTTCCGTGATTAGCTACACAATTCCCTTGATCTATGCTCACTTTATTCCTTTATTTTTCTTCCTTCTTTTCTTCATTTGCTTGTTTAATTACTAAGGCTTGATCTATGAGCTTATTAAAGGAAGCATCTTGAGTTCTAGCCACCGTTAAGTTTTTTGCTAAATCTTTACGCCAATCCTTGCATAAAATGATCTTTTTTCAAGTCTTCTGTGGCAACCATGTGTGGGGCATAACGAGAGAGCTCATCAAATTTTTGAATATATTCTAGTACTGTCATTTTTTCTTATTGTAAATAAACGAATTCTCTTCTTTTGGTAGACCGCACCGTCTCTGAAAAATACTTATTGTAAAAGTATTCTTTAAATTCCTTCCATTGCATTATTGCTTCGTTATGGCATCGTCTGGTGGAATTCCACCAATATTCAGTTGCCCCTCGTAGCATAAAGGAAACACAAGTGACCTTTTCTTCTTCTGGCACCTTGGCTACTTTAGTCATTCTTTCTATGGTTCGCAACCATTGTCTGCTGCCATAGGATCTGCGCCTTCTTCAAATATAGGTGGTTTTAATCTTCTAAATTTGGCCCTGACATTATTTGTTGCATGAGCACATTCATCCTTTCTGACTTCTCTTTCTAAAAGTCGTGTGATAATGTTTGTAAGTCGATTAATTACAAAGGATTGCTTCCTTGAAGCTCCTCCCACTTTTCTACCTCTATTACCCCTTGCACTTGACATCTCTACTATCTTTGAACAAGCTTCTATGGGTCAAACAAATTAAATGTAAGATATTTTATTATTTTAGTTCCTAATTCTTACTAAGAGCTGAGTTGTGTCCTCCTATTGGCTAGTGCATATGGATGGTCTACAGAATTGCTTTAAACCTTGGGCTCTGATACCAAATTATAAGACTCCACCCTTAGGATTGTAACTAAAGTAGTTAAATCAGGTGTAACATTAAGTATTTATAAAAACAATTTCAAAATAAGCATTTTATAAGTGTAGAACATAAGAAGTTTGTTACACAAAAAAAGACTATGTAAAAGGTCTATTAAAAACTTAGTTACAAAGTTAACGATTCTCTTAATAACATGTCACCAACCAATTCCATAAACAAGCTTGTTGATCTGTTATGTCCATATGCACCTTGCCTTGGTTGGGACTTGACGTCAGCTTTTTCCTACTCAGTTCCTGCAATGTAAGGACTACCATGCACATGAATGACTTTATGAAATAAGTGCTAAATCTTTTACATGAAACTTCAAAATGTAAAGAACGGTGTTAGGGCCCTAGGTTTGTTGTACTACAAGGCTAGCATTCCATAATATGCCCTTGGGCTTAAATTAATTGATTTGTTGGGCATTGCGTATCGCCGTCCCCAAATGATCTCTTTTCTTGGTTTAGAGGGCTTGCTTTCTTTATGAATGCTTGCCACCTAGTAGTACAACAACCCTTTCTTTCTTCAAATTCATTAAAATACCTCTTTATCAAATCACTCATGAAATGCATGAGACCAATGTAACTTATGCTATAGCATGTAAATTTTTCAAATATATAATAAAGCAAAACATAAAACTAATTTAAGAAAATAACATCTAACATAGAAAACAGTGCCGTCCATACAGAAGTCAATGAAATAGAATTATAGAGCCGGCCATGTAAGGAGTAATAACAACATTATATTTTAGGCGGCAGTGCTGACCATGGCATGATAAAATAAGAGCATCACATATTAGGCGGCAGAGCCGGCCATGTAAGGAGTAATAACTATTGAGTGTTAGAAAGTGTATATTTATAAAGGAGAAAATCATCATTTTACACTTCAAGTCTCACTAACATTGCTACTTTTATTTATTTAAGTATTTTATTGTTTAATTATGTGTATTTTATTATAATTATGTATTTTATAGATTTTAAGGGCATCACGATTGTTTCACAAAGAACGAGTGATCAGACAGTAAAACGGACGTCATATTTAGACTTAGGACGGTCGAAAACCTTAGAAAGAGAATAAAAGGAAAAATGTCACTGTTCACATATACGCTACTGTTCATACGTATGGTACTGTTTACGACACTGTTTATATATATGGATCGATGACATGGCATTGACCGATGATGTGGCAACTACCTATGACATGACAGTATTTGATTGGACGAATTATGTAGCATTGACTACTTATGTGGCGTTGACCGATGACGTGGCATTGACTGATGATATGTCACGATCTTATTGGGCTAAATTTCTCTTGTACTATGGATTGATGACGTGGTAGCATTTCAGTAGAGTAAAAATCGTGTGTATGGTACATGCACATACATGAGATTATTTACTATTCAAACTGCGTTACTGTATAAATAGTATTGTTGTGCAAACTGCTGCCAAAATTGTGTTACTGTTCAAACGTTGACTGTTGATTGTTGACTGATGACGTGGCACAATCCTGAGCGTCCGATTTGGTCACGATTCACTCAATGTATCTATAAAAAGGGAGCTCTCCCCCTTTAATTTGATATCCCTGAATTCATTTCTAACCCTAGATTTTTGTAATTCCTTCTCCTTCTTGTATTTTCTACATATTTTAATAAATTTCCATTTTGCCCCTAGTTAAAAAATGAGTAGCTAATTTTCTTTTAAGGTTGGGTTGAAGGTGAAGTCTCAACATGTCTCATGGGTTTAATTTGGTAAATTTACTTTCTCTTCCCCTCTAATATTTGTGATTGTTTTGATTTTTTATCGAAAAATAATAATAGTCTTATCTAAATATCGCCCTAGTTAAACTGGCACCCTAGTACAAGGTTATTCTTATTTGACACGATAAGCCCTTAACACAATATTTATTTTAGCGTGATTCATGAGGTGCGGAATCCTCCCTTAAGATTTAATTGGCATTAATATGGAATATTTAACCCATGGAGCATGTTGATGCAGATCCGGATACCCAAGCACTTCATTTCAATAGATTCCAGTTTAATTTAATTCCTGCCATTATAATTTAAATTCAAGCATAATTTACATCAATTTTACCATAAATTTATTCATCCATTAAAGAAAATTAATTCTACACATAATTAAAATCAACCTCCTCGTGGGATTGACACTCATCACCGTTAATCTATTCTACAATAGATTCGTGCACTTGCGAGTTCAATAAAATTTGCATAATAATAACAACATCATATTTTTAGGTGGTAGTGCTGACCATGGCATGATAAAATAAGAGCATCACATATTAAGTGGCATAGCCGACCAATTAAGTAAGTAGTAAGCATAACATCCTAGGCAGTATAGCCGGTCATATGAGGATGATATCATGATGTAGGTGGCATAGCCAGCCATGTAGGCTTTAATAATAACCAGTCATACCATAATAATAATCATAATAAGATAAGAGATTATTTAAACTAAACCTAGCATAAGAGAATTATTACTTAAAGCATATTGTCCTTACATTGCAGTTGAAATGAAATGTTACTTACCTGTTTTCTTTGATTCCCCTAAGCCTTCTTTCCTAAACTTGAGAATTTCTTCACTAGTGATGCTTTGGCTTAGAATGAAAAAAAATAAGATTTCTAGGGTTTATGGAAGATGCAAGGGTTAAAGGGTATTTATAAGATTTTCTATGACCCATGAGTGGTTAGGATTTTGCCACCATATCATTTGATTAATGGTGGAGATTTATTTCTTCATAAATATCTTAGTGATTTCTAGAATACTAAGATTTTACCACTTAGCACTTAATTAATGGTGAAAATTTATCTCTTTATAAATATCTTAGTAATTTCTAGAATTTTAAAATCTCTACAATATTTCTTATTACATCATCACTTATGTCATTACTTATGTCATCATTACTTTTAATTATTAATTTATCTTTCCATAAATATCTTAGTAATTTCTAAAATTTCTAACATCTCTACAACATTTCTTATTGCATCATTACTTATGTCATTACTAGTTTATCTTTTCATAAATATCTTAGTAATTTCTAGAATTCCTAATATCTCTATAATTCTTATTACATTATTACTTATGTCATTTTATTATTATATTTTGTTATTATTATTATTATAATAAATATTTAAGAGAGCTTGTTAGGTTAATTATATTATATGTAAGTAAGAATATTGTACCTCACATATAGTTTGCAAAATCTTACAATCTTTCCCTCTTGTTTACTATAAATCCTCCTTTGCAACCTTCAATTCTCTGTCTTAATTTTCTATTTTCTTTTATTTTTCTTTGTTATTTTTCCTTGAATAATGGCTCCAATTTTTCATTTACAAGCATGCTTTTTTTATAACTTAGAATTAAGGCAACTAAGAGTTTAGGGTGCATATCTTCTGTTTTTGAAAACTCCAGATTGTAATCTTTAAGTTATCTCATGCAAATTACTCTTTGTCAATACTTTAGGATTGCTATAGCAATAGTGTTATAACATGGCGCTACAAAAACTTCATTGTTTCTTGTTTTAATCTTCTGTAGCCAAATTTTTTCATTGTCTCTGCAAATTTGTTTTAGTAGCATTTTTTTCTTGAAATTTGAGCTTTTGGTCGCATATAATTATGCACACAATCTAAGCACACATTATTCTAAAATGGCTAAATTTATTAAAAATAAATTATAATGGATGTTCATATAATATATAACTGAAATGTAATAAAAATATGTCATTTACTCTTTAAATATTCTTGATTTAAGTATAAAAGTGTCATGATAACTCTCATTTCATAGAGTTATCATATCTCTAAACTTAAACAATTACTTGTCCTCAAGTAATGATAATAACACTAATACTTCAATCATACAATTATGCAACAATAACTTAACCCTATCATCAAATTTGCAAGGATTCTTCAACCCTTATATCACACTCTTAATCATGCAACATTGCCATAGTAGTTCAATTTTAGACTTAGGCCTTATTCTGTCCAAGGTGTGCATCTCACTTTGATAAAGTGCCAAAGATATTGCAATATCACATAGACATTACATATAACTCATAGGTAGAACATAAACACATTCATATAGACAGGCAGAGGTCACAAAGAGGTTCAAATTGTGCTTTAGCAATTTTTTTTTAATTTCAAATTCTCTTAAGTGTATTCTTGATTTTTCATGTAAATGTCTATCACTTGTGGTGATGACACCCAATTACTCAAACAATGTATAAATTAGAGTTGCTACAACAATAACATGTAAAATACTATAACACATTCTTATCTATAGATACCTTTAACTCGAGACTGAATTTGGGGCTCATGAACAAACTTGACTACTTAATATCCTAGAACAAACTTGACTACTCATATATGTAGAGTTGCTGCAATAATGCTTATTGCTCTTGTTACCTTTTTACTCAAATCTACATATATAGTGCATCTCAGCCCTGGTTACTCAACTTAAGCTCTTGAAATAGATTTTATTTCACGACAAACATAATTTATGAAAAATCTTTATGCATTTTTCCCCTAAGCTAAAATATTTTCTACCATTTTTTTAGTTCTGCTATAGCATACTCATAAAACTCAACCAAAGCCCAAGTGCTAAATATAATTTCAACCTTTATCCATAAACTATCCCTACTTGATGGTCAATATTACTAGACACACTCAATTTATCTTCATTAAGTTTTTCAATCCATACACAGATACTAGATAACAGAACTACACATAAGACATGACACAATCATATTCACTTACAAACACGTTGCACCATAACATAATCCCTTCAAACTTGAGAGGTGTTGTGTCCTCACAAGCATACAAAATAAAACTAAGACAATCATACATATGCTAACAAGAAAGAAATACAAACTAAACAATTTAACATAAAATAAAAAAAAAGAGTTTTAAAGACAAAAATATTGAATTAGGTGGTAGGGAATACTCTCTCGTTGTGGGCTACTCTACAATACTTTTGGCTGAAAAAAGATCACTTTTTCTTAGTTGCACTTCACAAGGTATCCTTAGGTGAAGCTTATGGTATAGTAGCTGGCTGTTTCTTCTTCTAGCTCTAACTTGTTTGATTAGTGGTGTTCCAGCAAGTGCAGCATCTTTGAGCTGACTTAATATGGTTCGATTGTTTCTGGTTCTTCTAATGCTGTAGCACTTTTAGAGGGTTGTGCCCATTTGCATTTGCTAGAGACCCTAAAGCTGTGGTAGGAGATTTTGGTGAAGTTTGTTGTGTGGTAACTGGAGTAGTTTTTCTACAGTAGGCTCTTTTATAGTGATACTAGCAATGAATCTCTTAAGTTGTTTCTTTTTTTTTTCTTCTAGTAACTTTGCTAATAGCTGGCTTTGTAGCTGGATCTATATCCTCTTTCCACTCTGATTCTAACTCTTTCTCTTTCAAAATTTTCTCATTTCCTTTGTAAAGAGTCATTGTTGAGGGTTTTACTTCTCTTTTCTCTTCATCTGTGTCCTACTCTTTTTTTTTTCTTCTTGTGAGTTCTTAGCTATTACTTCAACATATTTTGCTTCTTTTTGCTCTAGCTACTGATTTTCATTAGACTTTTTTTCCTTTTCTTCTCCTACTTCAACATCTTTATTGTCTTTTGCTAGAGTGGCCTACTTAGTTTCTAAAAATTTAAATTACTACAACAATGAATCTATAAAGTTTACATTTTTACTTTTTAAGTGCAAATTGGTGTTTTTATATTTCTAGATGCTGTAAATAGTCTAAAATTTCTTATTTTCTTTTATCTGGGCTTGGAAATATGCTTACACAACCTTACTAAGTGCTTGAAGCATATTATCAATCCCTGTAACTTATAATGTCCTTCCTAGAGTAGGGTGTTTTAGTGTTGCTATAGTTGCAATCTCTCTAGCAATTATCTCTATTATTCAAGCTATAATGGCCCTTCATTCTTTACCCTGTTCATCACCTACCTCAAACTTTACTATTGATGCCTCATATATACTTGTAATTAAGGAAGAGAATACCAAGGCTGTTGATTTTTATTCTCTTATTGCGTAACCTTGAATTTCCTTTTTGATGATTTTGCCTACATCTATCACTAAGCCTTTGACTATGCCCTAGGGGAGGACTAATTGGTCTTGAGAAATATTTATGGTGTCAATAGTAAGCATTAACTTAGATTTTAAGAATTTGACCCAAACCTTAGCCGTAGGTTTCAAATCGATTCTGCTTACTACTCGTCCCCTTTCAATCATCCACTTATTACCCGAGATGGTTAATATTTTGAAAACTTTCCCCTATTTCTTAATGGTTATATTCTCAGCAAACTGGGTATATTCACATTAAAAAATAATGGGTAAATCTTAAAAGGCATTAATAATCCCAGGGTCTAAAGGAACTTAGACATGTCTTACAAAAATATTATTTTGATCTTGTTGAAGCATGTTGGAATGAAATTCTTTAACAATTGGGTTTATGTGTCTTGTGGGTGGAGCAAAACCTCTCCCATCCTTATTGAGCTACTGTAGTGAAAATGCTATTCATCATGCCTGTCTGTTTCACTGGGAATACAAAGCCTTTTTCTTTTAAAAGTTTTTGCAACTCTATAATTTCTCAAATTTATCTTCGGCCTTGTAGTTATAGAAGTGTGAGGGGTTTTTTAATCTAACAACTCTTATTTTGAACTTTGGCATTACTATAGCAGATTGGACAGAGTTGTATGGCTCCTAAAAGAGAAGTAAATCACAAAAGAAATTGTAAGTAATGGTGAGAGTAATCGACAAGAAGGGAAAGAATTGTGATGAGAGTGAAAAACGCTAACATAAATTCCTAATTTATAGTTGGTGATAAGATAGAAAAAGGAAAATAATTAAGAGGATAAATAGGAAAGAATATTTAAAATTTAAAACAAATCCAATTTTAAAAAGAAAAGGATATTTGTCACAGTAATTAAGGGATTGCATAGTCCTTCCTTGTCTATAACTCTGATAAGCTGACATCATTCTAACAAAACTCTCAATTGTAAGAAAAATTTCCACTACTATGTCATTGTATAGTAGAAATTGCTGTTGCAATAATTAATCTAGTACTACAACAATCAACAAAAAATTTTCTATATTAATCGAGAATCCCTTTCCATCTGTCATGTTGTATGTGATGCTGCAGTAACTCTTGCCAATTTTTTTAATTATACTACAAAAAGAATAAAACGAAAGAAAGAAAAGAAATTAAATATTCTATTTAAAATGACAAAAGTCATAAATTAAAGCATGTAAACTAAACTTAATTGTAAAGAAAAAAAATTAAAATAACTTCCCTCATCATTAGGTTGCCTCCTAATGGGTGCTTGATTTTAGGTTCTTTAGTCTAACCATTCTTGATTTCTCATGTTGGATCCCTTAGGAACATGTGAGGTACAATCGTTTTACTTAACTATAATATAATTAATCTAACAAACTCCCTTAACCATTTAGTATAATAATAATAATAATAATAATGTATAATAATATAGTGACATAAGTAATGTTATAGAGATATTAGAAATTCTAGAAATTATTAAAGATATCTATGGAAGGATAAATTAGTAATTAAAAATAATGATGACATAAGGAATGACATAAATGATAATACAGCAAGAAATGTTGTAGAGATATTAGGAATTCTAGAAATTACTAAGATATTTATGGAAAGATAAATTAATAATTTAAAAGTAATGATGACATAAGTAATGACATAAGTAATGATATAATAAGAGATGTTGTAGAGATTTAGAAATTCTAGAAATTACTAAGATATTTATAAAGAGATAAATCTTCACCATTAATTAAGTGTAGGTGGCAAAATCTTAGTATCCTAGCCATAAATGGACCTTAGGAAACTCTATAAATACCCCTTAGCCCTTGCATTTTTCAAAAACCCTAGAAATCCTATCTTTTTCCATTCTAAGCCAAAGCATCACTAGTGAAAAAATTCTTAAGTTTAAGAAGAAAGATTTAGGGGAACTAAAGAAAACAGGTAAGTAACACTTCACTTTAACTACAATGTAAGGATAATATGTTAAATTATCTTAAAGTAATAATTCTCTCATGCTAGGTTTAGTTTTAAATAATCTCTTGTCTTATAATGATTATTATTGTGATGTGATTGGTTATTATTAAATCCAACATGGTTGGCTATGCCGCCTACTTCATGATATCATTCTCATATGGTCGGCTATGCCGCCTAGGATGTTATACTTACTACTTACTTGATTGGATGGTCGGGTATGCCGCCTAAATGTGATGCTCTTATTTTATCATGTTATGATCGGCACTGCTGCCTAAAATATGATGTTGTTATTACTCTTTACATGGTCTGCCCTGCCGCTTATATTATAATTTTATTTCTTTAATTTCTGTATGGATGACACTGCCGCCTATGTTAGATGTTGTCTTAAATTAGTTTTATGTTTTGCTTTATTATATATTTGGAAAATTTACATGCTGGCATAAGTTACATTGGTCTTATGCATTTCATGAGTAATTTGATAAAAGGTATTTTAATAAATTTGAAGAAAGAAAAGGATGCTGTACTACTAGGTGGCAAGCATTCATAGAGAGGGCAAGCCTTCTAAGCTAAGAAAAGAGATCCTTTGGGAACGGCGATACATAACGCCTAACGAATCTATTAATTTAAGCCTAAGGGCATGTTATAGAATGCTAGCCTTGTAGTACAACAAACCTAAGGCCCTAACATCGTTCTTTATATTTCCAAGTTTCATGTAAAATATTTAGCACTTATTTCATAAAGTCATTTATGTGCATGATAGGTAATACATGCATCAAGTGTTTACTTACTGGGCTTTAGCTCACGTAGTCCTTACATTGCAGGTATTGAGTAAGAAAAAGCTGACGCCAAGTCCCAACCAAGGTGAGGTGCATATGGACATAACAGACCTTGGGTTACACAACGGGCTCAACTGTGTTCTTATCTAAGCATAAATATATCAAGCTTGCTTATGGTATTGGTTTGCAACATGTTCCTAAGAGATCCCTGACTTTTGTAACAAAGTTTTTGGTGTGACAAACCCCTTTATATAGTTCTTTATGTAACAAATTCTTTTTTGTGTTCAATATCTATAAAATGCTTATTTTGAAATCGTTTCTACAAATACTTAATGTTACACCTGATTCAACAACTTTAGTTACAATCATAAAGGTAGAGTGTTATAATTTGGTATCAGAGCCCAAGGTTTAAAGCAATTCTGTAGACTGTCCATATGCACTAGCCAAGGGGGAGGACACAGCTCAGCTCTTAGTAAGAATTAGGAGCTAAGATAATTAAATATCTTACATTTAACTTGTTTAACCTATAGAAGCTTGTTCAAAAATTGTAGAGATGTCAAGTGTTAGGGGTAATAGAGGCAGAAGAGTGGGAGGAATTTTAAGATAGCAATCCTCTGCAATTGATCTACTCACATACATTGTCACACGACTCTTAGAAAGAGAAGTCAGAAGAGATGAATGTGCTCAAGCAACAAATAATGTGGGGACTGAATTTAGAAGATTAAACCCACCTATTTTTGAAGGGGGCGCAGATCCTATGGTAGCAGACCAATGGTTGCGAACCATGGAAAAAATGACAGAAGTAGCCAAGGTACCAGAAGAGGAAAATGTCACCTGTGTTTTCTTTATGCTACGAGGGGCAGCTGAATATTGGTGGGATTCCATCAGACGATGCCACAACGAAACAATAATGCGAAGGAAGGAATTTAAAGAACACTTTCACAATAAGTATTTTTCAGAGATAGTGAGGTCTGCCAAAAGAAGGGAATTTATTTATTTGCAACAAAGAAAAATGACAATACTAGAGTATATCCAAAAATTCAATGAGCTCTCTCGTTATGCCCCATACATGGTTGCCATAGAAGATTTGAAGAAGGATCATTTTATACAAGGATTGCGCAAAGATTTAGCAAAAGACTTAAAAGTGGCTGGAATTCGAGATGCTTCTTTCAATGAGCTCATAGATCGAGCTTTGGTAATTGAACATGCAGATGAAGAAAAGAATGAAGAAAAATGAAAGAATAAAGGGAGCATAGACCAAGGGAGTTGTGTAGCTAATCATGGAAGACAACTCTTAAACAATAAGAGGAAGAGAACACCAAATTACCAAGAGCAAGATAAGAACAAGTGTATAAGGAATCACCAAAAAGAAGCCCTACCAAGGCCTAAATGCAATCAATGTGGTAGAACTTACCCTAGGGAATGTCGAGCTAACACTAAAACATGTTTCAAATGTGGGAAAGAAGGACATTTCATCAAAGACTGCTCAGAGAATGGTACGCAGTGAGAAAGGACTAATGCACGAGTATTCGCACTTACCAAGGAGAATGGAGAAGTAAACCCCTCAGTAATATCAGGTGAACTATCTATCTCTCAAACTCCTACATATGTGTTGATAGACTCAGGAGCTACACATTCATTTGTCTGGTGAACTACACATTCATTTGATTTAGAAAATCAAAGGGGCCCTTAACATAATAAGTAAACCTTATAGTGTCATACTTCCATCTGGTGAAGTATTAAACTTAGGACAACTAGTAAAAACATGTGAAGTCAACATTAGTGATTGTACACTACGTGTTGACTTAATAATCCTTGAGATGCATGACTATAATGTGATTCTTGGTATGAATTGGTTATCAAAGTACCATGCCAAGATAGATTGTGAGAAAAAAGAGGTAACATTTCAACCACTACAAAAGGAATCATTTATATTTAAAGGGGGATGTAAGGAGAATAGGATACCTATCATCTCCGCCTTAAAAGTAATTAGACTATTAAAGGGAGGATGTGAAGGATACTTGGCAAGCATCATTAAGGTTGAAGAGCAAAGGCTAAAGCTGGAAGAAATCCCAGTAGTGAATGAATTTCCAGAGGTCTTTCTTGAAGAACTCCCCGGACTACAACCAGATCGAGAAGTTAAGTTCAAGATTGACTTGTTAGTAGAAACGACCCCAATCTCAAAAGCACCCTAGAGGATGGTCTTATCAGAATTAAAGGAGTTAAAAAATCAATTGCAAGAACTATTAGACAAAGACTACATATGTCCAAGCCATTCACCTTGGGGAGCACCAGTATTATTTGTGAAGAAAAAGGATAGATCCATGCGGATGTGCATAGACTATCGAGAACTAAATAAAGTCACCATCAAGAATAAGTACCCACTTTCACGAATCGAGGATCTGTTTGATCAACGACAAGGAGTAGCAGTATTTTCAAAGATTGATCTACGGTCAGGATATCACCAGCTAAAAGTCAGAGAGGAGGATATTTCAAAGACCGCATTCAGAACATGTTATGGACACTATGAATTTGTCATCATGCCATTTGGTCTAACTAATGCCCTAGCAGCTTTCATGGATATCATGAACAGAGTATTTAAAGACTATTTCGACAAATTTATAGTGGTATTTATTGACGACATCTTGATCTACTCACGAACGAAGAAAGAACTTGCCGAACATTTGAGAATTACTCTTCAAACTTTAAAGGAGAAGCAACTTTATGCAAAATTCAAGAAGTGTGAATTTTAGTTGGAAAGTGTTATATTCCTAGGACACGTCGTGTCTAAGGATGGAATATCAATCGATCCCTCAAAGGTGGAAGCAGTCAGCCAATGGACTAGGCTAACTAATGTTAAAGAAGTTAGAAGCTTCTTGGGATTAGCAGGCTATTACCAAAGATTCGTCGAAGGCTTCTCTAAGATCGCAATGCCATTAACCCAATTAATAAAGAAAAACACCAAGTTTGTATGGACGTCAGAATGTGAGAAAAGCTTTGAAGAGCTAAAGCGACGGTTGGTCACTGCTCCAATCTTAGCCATTCCTAATAGCTCTGAAGAATTCATCATATACAGCGATGCCTCCAAAAATGGCATAGGATGCGTTCTCATGCAGAATGGAAAGGTCATTGCATATGCCTCTAGACAATTAAAGGAATACAAGAAGAACTATCCCACACATGACTTAGAGTTAGCCGCGGTGGTATATGCATTGAAAATATGGCGTCACTATCTGATGGGAGCACATTGTAAAGATTTATATGGATCACAAGAGCCTTAAATACTTCTTTACACAAAAGTAGCTGAACATGCGACAACGCTATTGGCTGGAACTCGTCAAGGACTACGATTGTGAAATAAACTATCATCCTAGAAAAGCAAATGTGGTAGTAGATGCACTAAGTCAAAAGTCAAGTTTATCATCTTTAAAGATGCTTCTTAAGCCATTACAAGATAAGATATGCAAGGCGGAGATCGAGCTCATGATAGAAAAACTCGCTTACATGACACTTTGCTTAACTCTGTTGGAAAGGATTAAGGAAGGGCAGGAAGCTGATTCATACTTAAAAAATTTAAAGATAGAGACTAATTCAGAGAAAGAGATGTCATTTAAGAAGTCAGAGAAAGGAATCGTTTTATTTAGAGATAGGATATGCGTACCAGATAATAAAGATCTAAAGAAGGAAATTCTACTTAAAGCTCATACAGCCCCATATTCGCTTCATCCTAGTACAACCAAAATGTATAAAGATTTAAAGAGGCACTATTGGTGGCCTGGGATGAAGAAGGATATAGTTAAGTTCATGGCTTAATGCCTCACCTGTCAACAAATTAAGACGGAGCATTAGAGACGAGTAGGACTTTTGGAACCCAATCAAATCCCTCAATGGAAGTGGGAAGAAATCACAATGGACTTCGTCGTTGGCCTACCAAGGACTACAAAAATACATGATGCCATCTGGGTGATAGTTGATCGACTTACAAAGTCTACCCACTTCTTGCCTAATTAGATGATGTACACCACGGACCAACTCGCAGAAATATACATAAAGGAGATAGTCAGACTACATGGTGTACCTGTCTCTGTTATTTCTGATCGAGATACAAGATTCACCTCGACGTTCTAGGAGAAGCTACATAAAGCTATGGGGACAAGACTTAAATCTAGCACAGTATTTCACCCCCAAATAGATGGTCAATTACAGAGGATGATTCAAACACTCGAAGATATGTTACGAGGATGTGTCATCGACTTTCAAGGATCATGGAGTAAATATTTAGCATTGGCTGAATTCGCTTATAATAATAGTTACCAAGGAACAATCGGCATGGCACCATACGAAGCTTTATATGGTAGAAAATGTCAGTCACCTATTCATTTAGATAAAATGGGTGAGTAAAGATACCTTAGACCAGACTTAGTTGTGGCCTTATCTGAAGCAATCGAGAAAACACGACAAAGAATGCAAGCAGCCCAAAGTCGACAGAAAAGTTATATAGATAAAAGATGAAGACCGTTGGAATTTTAAGTTGGCGAAAAAGTATTCCTAAAGGTCGCCCCAATAAAAGGATCGATGAGATTTAGAAACAAGGGAAAATTAAGCCCAAGGTTTATTGGGCCATTTGAAATACTCGAACGTATTGGGAGTGTCTCCTATCGATTTGCGCTACCACCATCATTATCAAGAATACATAATGTCTTTCATATTTTCATGTTAAAGAAATATGTTCCAGACCCCTCTCATGTGCTAGATTATGAGCCTCTTCAACTCGAGGAAGACCTAACCTACGAAGAACACCCAGTTCAAGTACTCGATAGAAGAATAAAAGAGTTAAGGCATAAGAAAATCCCTCTAGTTAAGGTGCTATGGTCGAATAACTTAGTGGAGGAGTTAACATGGGAGCACGAGGAAGAAATGAAGAACAAGTATCCCGAACTATTCAGTAAGTAAATTTTGAGGACGAAATTTTTAAAAGAAGAAGAGATTATGAGGTACAATCTTCTTACTTAGATATAATATAATTAACCTAACAAACTCCCTTAAGCATTTAGATAATAATAATAATAATAATAATAATAATAATGTATAATAATATAATGACATAAGTAATGTTGTAAAGATATTAGAAATTCTAGAAATTACTAAAAATATCTATGGAAGCATAAATTAGTAATTAAAAATAATGATGACATAAGCAATGACATAAATGATGATATAACAAGAAATGTTGTAGAGATATTAGGAATTCTAGAAATTACTAAGATATTTATGGAAAGATAAATTAATAATTTAAAAGTAATGATGACATAAGCAATGACATATGTAATGATGTAATAAGAGATATTGTAGAGATTTAGAAGTTTTAGAAATTCCTAAGATATTTATAAAGAGATAAATCTTCACCATTAATTAAGTGCTAGGTGGCAAAATCTTAGTATTTTAGAAATTACCAAGATATTTATAGAGAAATAAATCTCCACCATTAATCAAATGATATGGTGGCAAAATCTTAGCCACACATAGACATTAGAAAACTCTATAAATACCCCTTAGCCCTTGCATTTTCCAAAAACCCTAGAAATCCAATCTTTTTCCATTCTAAGTCAAAGTATCACTAGTGAAGAAATTCTCAAGTTTAAGAAGAAAGATTTAGGGGAACCAAAGAAAACAGGTAAGTAACACTTTACTTCAATTGCAATGTAAGGATAATATGTTAAATTAGCTTTAAGTAATAATTTTCTCATGCTAGGTTTAATTTTAAATAATTTCTTGTCTTATAATGATTATTATTGTTGTGTGATTGGTTATTATTAAATCCCACATGGCTGGCTATGCCACCTAGGATGTTATGCTTACTACTTACTTGATTGGGTGGTCGACTATGTCACCTAAGTGTGATACTCTTATTTTATTATGTCATGGTCGGCACTGCCACCTAAAATATGATGTTGTTATTACTCTTTATATGGTCGACCTTGCCGCTTATATTATAATTTTATTTCTTTAATTTCGTATGGACGGCACTGCCGCCTATGTTAGATGTTGTCTTAAATTAGTTTTATGTTTTACTTTATTATATATTTAGAAAATTTACATGCTGTGGTATAAGTTACATTGGTCTCATGCATTTCATGAGTAATTTGATAAAAAAAGGTATTTTAATGAATTTAAAGAAAGAAAGGGATGCTGTACTATTAGGTGGTAAGCATTCATAAAGAGGGCAAGCCCTCTAAACTAAGAAAAGAGATCATTTGAGGACGACGATACGTAACACCCAACGGATCGATTAATTTAAGCCCAATGGCATGTTATAGAATGCTAGCCTTGTAGTACAACAAACATAGGGCCCTAACATCATTCTTTATATTTCAAAATTTCATATAAAAGATTTAGTACTTATTTCATAAAGTCATTCATGTACATGATAGGTAATACATGCATCAAGTGTTTACTTACTGGGCTTTAGCTCACGTAGTCCTTACATTGCAGGCACTGAGTAGGAAAAAGCTGACGCCAAGTCCCAACTAAGGTGAGGTGTATATGGACATAACAGACCTTGGGTTACACAACAGGCTCAACTATGTTCCTATCTAAGCATAAATATATCAAGCTTGTTTATGGTATTGGTTTGCAACATGTTCCTAAGAGATCCCTAGCTTCTGTAACAAAGTTTTTAGTGTGACAAACCCCTTTATATAGTTCTTTATGTAACAAATTTTTTTTTTGTGTTCAATATCTAAAAAATGCTTATTTTGAAATCATTTCTACAAATACTTAATGTTACACCTGATTTAACTACTTTAGTTACAATCATAAAGGTGAAGTGTTACAGAACAGGTTTACATTTGTATCCTTATTAAATTCGAATGTCAAATAAATAATATATATATCCCAAAGAATATAAATATTATCATATTTAAATATATATGTAAGAAAAAAAATATTAAATTGAATATATAATACTTTGGAATTATAATATATGAAGTACCATAAATTTCAAATTTTATCACAAATTCTTAATAATAGTACATAATATAAGATGAGATTATTGGTGGTAAACGTGTATGAGTGGCTTTTAGAACATGTATAAAAAATAATTGGTAGGGATTTTTTACAGTAGAAATTACTTGGCTTATTCCCATTTCTTTATCAATCAAAAGTAAACAAAAAAAACTTATTTTATTAATTCAAAATTGTCAAAAATATTCCATTAAGTTATAGAAAAAATCTCTAATTAATTTAATTAAGTCAAAATTAAGTCACTTTAAATTATTAATTTTTTTAAAATACCATTTATTTTAGGAGGAGTCTCATGCGGGTGGGATTCCTAAGCTTCCACTATAAGGTTAAAGTGGGTGCAAAGGCTAATTTACAACCTCTATAACTTATACCACACAAAGCACAGTAGTGCAAATGATGAGACCTATCTATTGTATTGTGTATGTAGTGTAAATTACAGAGGCTGAAACATAGCATTCTCTTTAAAGTGGAATTCTTAAGCTTCCATTATTTGTGTCCTAACACAAATTTCATATGAAAAAGCATGATTTGACATGTTTTTCCTTTTTGGTTTTTTGTATGAATGCTCTTGCCAGAGCGAGAATTTTTGCTAGAATTTTGATGAATAAGCAAAAGAAAACATCAAATTCGAGCAAATTAGGGGACATAAAATAATAAGCCTATATCTGCTAAAAGAGACATGACATTAACATGTTATCACAAACAACCATTAATTAATATCTTTTAATATATCATTAATTAAATTGTGATCAAGTAAAAGCAAATTGATATAATTATTCATATATTTCAAAAGAGAAATTAAGTCAAGATTGACTGGCAAAATTGTAATTTCCAACCAATTTTTTATGAGATATAATAAATTAATTACATTGAATTATGCATATGGATTGCATCCACAACAGTTAGGAAATAGAAGAAATTTAAGGTAAGCCAAGATTTAGTTATAAAACTATAACACCGCACATTTATAATTGTAACTAAAGAGATTAAAATCGGTGGAACATTCAACACTTCAGTATAGATATAAATTTTTAAATAAGCATTTCACAAATATAGAAAATAGAAGGTTTGTTACACAAAAATTTTGTTATAAAATGTAAATATTTCTTAGTCACATATCTTAAAATCAACACTTTAGCTAAATAAACTTATAATATTTGTTCTTGGGTAGAAACATAATTGAGCCTATTATATAACCCAAAGTCTTGTTATGTCAAATGTGTACTTCGTCTTAGTTGGGACTTGGTGTCAGCTTACCATATTCCTTAATTCCTATAATGTAAGGACTATATGAGCTAATGCTCAATAAGTAAACACTTGATGGATGTATTAGCTACTATGCAAGTGAATGACTAAACGAAATGAGTGCAAATTCTTTTCATGAAACTTAGGAATATGAAAGAAGTTGGCTAGGGCTCTCGGGTTGTTGTACTATAAGGCTAGCACTAAGCAATATGCCCTTTGGCCTAATTAATTGATCTCTTAGGCGTTATGTATTGTCGTCCTCAAAAGATCTATTTTCACTTAGCTTAGAGGGCTTGCTCTCTTTGTAAACATTGTCACTTAGTAGTATAATAACTCATTTGAAAAAAAAATTTTAGAAACATATTCTCTATGAAATAATTCATGAAATGCAACTGCCCAATGCGGCTTATGTCATAGCAGATAAATTTTTTAGATGTATAATAAAAGGAAAGCATAAAACTATTTTAAGACGATAATCTTTAACATAGGTGGTAGCGTTGTCCATATAGAAATTCAATAAATAGAATTATAATATAGACAGCAGGGTTGACCATGTAAGGAGTGAATATTTTATGTGGAAGAGCTAACCATGGCATAATAAAGTAAGAGTATCGTATATTAAGTGGCATAGTCGACTATACAATCAAGTAAGCAATAAAGCATCACATTATAGACAGTATAGCCGATCATGACATACAAAATAAAAGTATCACATATCAGGCGGTATAGCCGACCATATAATCAAATAGGAACGCTTCACATTATAAGTGGCATGGTCGACAATATGAGGATGATTAAGATGATATCATAATATAGGTGACATAACCAGCCACGTAGAGATTTGATAATAACTAATCGCACTATAATAATTATCATAAGATAAAATATTATTTAAAACTAAACTTAGCATAAAAGAATTATTATTCAAAGCTAATTTAAGCATATTGTTCTTACATTGCAGATGAAGTAAAGTGTTACTTATCTCTTTTTCTTTTTTCCCCTAAACCTCCTTTCTAATTGGAGAATTTTTCTATTAATGATGTTTGGGCTTAGAATAGAAAAAGAATGGATTTCTAGGGTTTTTGAAAAATGAAAGTACTAAGGGGCATTTATGAGATTTCCTAAGGCCCATGGATGGTTAGAATTTTGTCACATAGCACTTGATTAATGATAAAGATTTATCTCTATATAAATATCTTAATAATTTGTAAAATCCTAATATCTCTACAACATCTCTTATGTCATTGTTTATTTCATCATTACTTTAGAATTAATTATTATATTTTACCATATTATTATTATGTTACTATATTATTATGCTTTATTATTATTATTATTATTGATGCTTAAAAGAGCTTTTAGCTTAGTGTTAATTAAGCTATATTTGAGTGAGAAAATTATACCTCACAAAAATTCTTGGTCCCAACTTAAGTTAATTATAAAGAATAAATTCTACATTATAATAAGTTATAATTTTTTTATATCTCATCTTAAGAAATTACCTCAATATAGTAATAATTATTTGTATATTTAATTGTAAAAAATAAACTCTATATTATAATAAGTTATAATTTTTTTATATCTCATCTTAAGAAACCACCTCCAGATAGTACTAATTATTGTATATTGCCAAAAATATATGCATTTTTTAAAAAATTATTTCTATCTTTATAGCCAATGCCTATATATATTATTTGACATGCTCCAATAATAAATTATTAAATAGTACATATTTTACCACTTTATCTCTTGTATTGAGGATAATTTTAAAAAATTATTTTTTTGTAATTATATTTTTACTAAGTTATAACCTTCTTGTAGAAATAAAATTATTTGATCAAAACATTATGATTATAGAGGAGTTTTACTATATTAATTGAGTGGATATAATACTTCTTTACCACCGTTGGGGAAAAAGGTATATTTAGCTTTGGAAATAAAGTTACGAATATTTTACCAAAGGGTAATGTTAGAGATCTCAATAGTTGAGTCCCAATTGGAGTCTCAATTAATTTACCATGCATCTATTAAATGATAAAATGTTAATTCTATACAATTGAAATGCTCAATTTATCAAAATTTGTCAAAACAATAAGCGTTCAAGGGATAAGTGATAATTTTAGTATTTTCGAATGAGTGAAAGAATGTTATTTTTTTATTTCAGAGGATCAAGAAACTTAGGATAGATGATAACCTAGATGAAATTGGAGATAGAATTAAGAATAGATATTTGGTAGGTGTTGAAATCCAGTGTGGTAAGATGTACAGTGTTATAGTGGAGATCAATGAAATTATGCGGGAAACTTTTATTAATTGCAGTACAGGAATAAAAGTAAAACTTTATTGATTGCAGTGCAGAATTTGATAATTCTGATGACTGCAGCACACAAGTACTCTGAGGTAACAAATTGCCGAGCTTATTCCAAAAGACAACATTAATAGTCTAATATCGGATGTAATCTGCATCACAGAAACTGCTTAAAAGGGGAGAGGCTTCTCAAGCAGTATGACGACGTAGTCTTTGATCATATAAGAGTTGGTGTAGCCATCATCATCCTTGTAAATAACATCCATCACTCGTGTGAGATTGAGAATGCGCTCAAGGAGAGGCATGGCCACTTCTGTTGGTCTTAGGAATCCTTCATTTATATCTTTCCATCCGTTCGATATTTCTTTGCGGAATACTTTAATTACCTCTTCATTAGAGACGCCATGCTGCTTCATATAACATTCGATACCCGAGGCAACATGTTTTCTCGTTTGTTCAAACTACAAACACAGAAGTTAATAACAATAATAATGAGACGATGAATTTATAATCATGAATCAATATTAATATATATCGTACCTCATGAGACACTATATCATCCATAAGTCTGCAAATAACTTGGGAGGCTTTAACAAGCTTAGGGGAATTGGAGATCCATTCAAAGGCCTGCTTATTAGCAATCTCTCCCATGCCAAGAAAAGAAGCCGTTGCCAGCATATGATAGCAAGTTGTCACAAGTGAAACCTGCATATACTCCTCCATTTTTGGAAAATAACCTTCATTGCACCACCTGGCTTCCTCAAAGTAGGCTTGAATTAATTTCTTCACCTGGTAAACAAAGACTATGGCTTTAATAGTAATAAGTGCAAGATGGAAAGCCATTTTTGGCACCAGGCCCCAAAAGCATTGTGTGTGTGTGTGTATATATATATATATATATATATATAGGCGGCTTACCGCTTGTATTACATATGACATGCAGTATGCCCGTCCCTCCTTTGAGATTTGTTCCTCAGCTTCTCCAAAAACATCCAAGAGTTCTTGATAAATCAGCTTCATGTACTTCGGAAGTACATCTATATTGCCAATATCCCACCTGAAAATCAAGCTACAAAAACTCCCATCTTAGAAAATATAAATGGGAAATTTAATTTTAATTGAAGATACATACGATTAATTAAGCTGACTATGTTGAGTAGATTTCGTGTACTTGACCTTTCGATAGCAGTTGTAAAGAGCTCAAGTTCTTCAATTGTACCATAGGCGTCGTAAGTATCATCTAAAATGGATGCCATTGCAATTACTTTGGACAATATCTTTCTTGCAATTGAATATTGAGGCTCAAAGTACACTCCCATGATCCAAAAATAGCATTCTACAACTCTGTTTCTAGCGTATGGCAGATTTCTTTCAACATCTAAATTTTTCCACCATCTGCAAAGTCAAGTAGTGTCAGTCCAGCATCAATATTTATTCAGTTAAATTTGAAGTTTTCATTTAAAACACGTGAACTTACTCAGTGATGATGCTTAACTCCTTGCGGTGGATTGCTTGAAGCATGGAAAAATCTAGTTTTGCAAACTTTAGTAGTGTTGCTTTATCCTTTGAATCATCTTGTGAGTAAAGGTTGATGTAATAGATTGCCTCCAGCCTTGGTAAGCCTCTGCGGATTGGCCTATTCAACGCATGAAGTATTTCATCAGAAAGCTGAGGACTTACTTTAGTAACCATTGATTCCAGGTGAGAAGAAGTGAAAGCTAGGGCTTCATCCAGGATATCTTCCCCGCGAATGCCAAGATGTGAAGCCTCATACAAACTTAGCATGCCAGCCACATCATTAATTAAGGATGCCTTGAACTTTCCTTGATCATTTTTGAAACCGCTGAAAATATCTGCTTTCCCAATCAAAGAGAAATTCGACTGAGATCAATCTCACAAAATGGTCAGCCATATATTTCGGGTAGACATATTTATAAACGGGTAAGTTCTAATTTAGCTAGTCCCTCGAGTTGTTTAGAAAATTGCCCAATTAGTCTTTGAATTTTTAAACCGTTGGATCTGAACTTTCAGGATTAAATTCCTTTTTTTAAAAAAATGTAATTCAGAATTCATACAAAATTGACATGGATAACAATTACAAAGTAAAAAATAATTAATTAGATTTTTAATAGAGACAAATATATTGCATAAGTGGTTTGGTTTGAAAATACATAGAGACTAAAAGAAGAGTTAATAAGTTGATGCGAATCCCACATTGAAACTTTAAGGAGAATACTTAATTTGAAGTTTCAACTACCCAAGAAAGTTTTAAACAGATTTAAGACAAACAAAACCTTGACCCAATGCTTAATCAAACATGAACCAAAGGTATGGAGAAGGATATTGACGCCACACTCAAGATTTAGATGAGAAGGTGAGTGATAAGTCTTGATTTGGAACGCCACAAGAATGCAAATTCTTGATAAGTTCACTAGTTCTCAAAAGAACCAAAGAAAGAATAATTCTCTCAAATTCAAATAACATTAATCTCTCAATTGTCTTACATAGCAAGGTTGCTGAGTTTAAATAGGCCAATAGAGACCCAAAAAATCCAAAAAAGATTAAATCCTATTTCAAGTCGGAGTAGTTTTCCTAACTAGTTAAGGAGTCGTTGAAATTTTCAATTCTGCGCATGCTGTAATAAATTGGTCATAACTCCTTCTAGAGAACTCCAAATCTAACTCCGTAAAATTCTTTGGAAAGCTATCTTAATTATCTTTCCAACGGTATATGGCTTGCAAGTTAATTCCAGCTCAATCAATACCAGTTTTATTTCGAAATTGACCTTTCTGCATTTGACCCGAATTGTGTATTTGGCTGCCCAATAGCTTGAATAAAGCCCACAATGCCTTGACATCTCTTCAAGCCCAATTCATGATGTCTTGCATCTTGAATTGTAGTTTCAATCCATATTTTCTCAATTAATCCATTTAAAGCAGCTTGTATCTTTTTGGCTCTAGCTCTTTGTAATTGGGCCTTCATGAATGTGCAAAGGATCACTTGAAACTTTAATGGTATTCTCTTGATAGTTCTCATCATTCCCCCTCTCCTGAAAAGGATTCGTCCTCGAATCTTCACCTACATCAAAAGGAGAAAGATCAGAAACATTAAAAGTAGCACTCACATTATACTCACCAGGAAGGTCCAATTTGTAGGCATTGTCATTGATTCGTGCAACCACTTGAAATGGACCATCTCCCCTTGGAAGCAACTTTGAATGCCTTTGTGCTGGGAATCTCTCCTTTCTCATATGCACCCAAACCCAATCTCCAGGCTGAAAAACCACTTCCTTTCGTCCTTTGTTGGCTTGATTAGCATATTGTTCAGTCCTCTTTTCTATGTTGTGCCGCACTTTCTCATGCAATTGCTTAACAAATTCAGCTTTCTTTTTACCATCCAAACTAGCACACTCATCAACAGGTAACGGCAATAAATCCAAAGGACTTAAAGGATTAAAACCATATACAATCTCAAATGGTGAAAATTTAGTAGCTGAATGGACAGTTCTATTATAAGCAAATTCAACATATGGCAAACATTCTTCCCAAGTTTTCAAATTCTTTTGAATAATGGCACGCAACATCGTGGACAATGTTATATTTACAACCTCAGTTTGTCCATCAGTTTGTGGATGACAAGTAGTAGAAAACAAAAGGTTAGTACCCAACTTACCCCACAAAGTTTTCCAAAAGTGGCTTAAGAACTTAGCATCTCGATCTGAAACTATGCTCCTTGGTACTCCATGCAATTTGACTATTTCCTTGAAAAACAAATTAGCTATGTTTGTTGCATCATCAGTTTTGTGACATGGAATGAAATGTGCCATCTTTGAAAACCTATCAACAACAACAAAAACAGAATCCTTTCCCCTTTTTGACCTAGGTAAACCCAAAACAAAGTCCATAGAAATATCAACCCAAGGTTCGCTAGGTATAGGTAAAGGTTTATACAATCCATGGAGTAAAACTCTAGACTTAGCATGTTTACAAGTGATACACTTCTCACATATTCTTTCAACATCACGTTTCATATGTGGCCAAAAAAAATGTTCTTTTAAAACATCTAAAGTCTTTGCAATGCCGAAATGTCCCATTAAACCTTCCCCATGAGCTTCACGCACAAGCAATTCACGCAAAGAACTATATGGCACACACAATTTATTCTCTCTAAATAAGAACCCATCGTGCCTATAAAACTTTCCAAATGCAGCTTTCTCACAAGCATTAAACACATTAGCAAAATCAGGATCATTAACATATAATTCTTTAATGTACTCAAATCCTAATAACTTTGTATTTAATGTAGAGATAAGTGCATACCTTCTCGATAATGCATCAGCCACTACATTCTCCTTACCTTGTTTGTATTTGATCACATAAGGAAATGGCTCAATGAATTCAACCCATTTGGCATGTCTCTTATGCAACTTACCTTGCCCTTTCAAATGCTTTAAAGACTCATGATCAGTGTGTATGACAAACTCTTTAGGTAGAAGATAATGTTGCCAAGTTTCCAACGCTCTCACCAATGCATACATCTCCTTGTCATAAGTAGGATAGTTTAGGACTGCGCCACTCAATTTCTCACTAAAATAAGCAATTGGACGCCCCTCTTGCATCAAAACAGCTCTAATACCTATACCTGAGGCATCACACTCAATTTCAAAAGTTTTAGCAAAATCGGGTAAAGTAAGTAGTGTGGTGCGAAACCAATTTCTCCTTGATTAGATTAAATGCACTTTCTTGTTCACTACCCCACTTAAATCCCACGTGTTTCTTAATAATTTCAGTTAAAGGTGCAGCAAGGGTGCTGAAATCTTTCACAAATCTTCTATAAAAACTAGCCAAACCATGAAAACTTCTTACCTCACTTATGCTTTTAGGTGTAGGCCATTCCTTAATAGCCTTTATCTTCTCTTCATCAACCTCAATTCCTTTAGCACTTATAACATAACCAAGAAAAACAATCTGATTTGTACAAAAAGCACACTTCTTCAAATTAGCATACAACTTTTCCTTCCTTAACACAGTCAATACACTTTGCAAATGCTCAATGTGTTCTTCTAGACTTTTGCTATAGATCAAAATATCATCAAAGTAGACAACTACAAACTTACCAAGAAAAGCACGCAAAACATGATTTATTAACCTCATAAAAGTGCTGGGTGCATTAGATAATCCAAATGGCATTACTAACCACTCATATAAACCATATTTTGTTTTAAAAGCAGTTTTCCACTCATTTCCCTCTCTAATCCTAATTTGATGATATCCACTTTTAAAATCTATTTTGCTAAACACACAAGAACCATACAATTCATCAAGCATGTCATCAAGTCTAGGAATAGGATGTCGATACTTTACAGTGATTTTATTAATCGCACGACAATCAACACACATCCTCCATGTTCCATCCTTTTTGGGCACTAGTAGAACTGGTACCGCACATGGACTCATGCTCTCCTTCACATATCCCTTTGCCAAGAGTTCTTCAACCTGCCTTTGAAGCTCCTTTGTCTCTTCGGGGTTACTTCTATAAACAGGTCTATTAGGAATGGTAGCTCCAGGAAGAAAGTCTATTTGATGCTCAATTCCCCTAATAGGTGGCAAACCATTAGAGACTTCATTTGGAAATACATCATCAAAGTCCTGCAAAAGAGTCACAATAACACTAGGCAAAAAAGAGTTAAGCTCATTAGTATGCAAACAAGCCTCTTTGCACAAAAGTACAATGATAGGCTGTTTTGAAAAGAAGGCCCTCTTAACCTCTCTCTCTTTTGCAAATAAGTTTACATGTTGCCTCTCTTTTCTCTCAACAATATTTTTTTCTATCTTTACACTTTCTTTTCTCTCATTCTCTCTTTCTTTTGTGCTCTCATTTTCTTTTTTTGTATCACTCTGTTTTTGTATTGTCACTTGATCCTCATACACTTGCTTAAGTGTTAAGGGTACAAGAGTGATTTGCCTTTTATTCATTACAAAAGAATATCTATTTAAGTAACCATCATGTGTCACTCGCCTATCATATTGCCAAGGTCGCCCCAAAAGAATGTGTCCAAAGATGCATGGGTACTACATCACATACAACCTCATCCTTATATCTCCCAATAGAGAATGAAACCAGCACTTGTTTATTTACTTTAACCTCCCCACAATCATTCAGCCATTGTAACTTATATGGCTTAGGATGTTTTAGAGTTTTCAATTTCAATTTTTCAACCAAACTAGTGCTAGCTACATTAGTACAACTTCCACCATCAATTATCATACTACATACCTTATCTTTGATGTGGCATCTAGTATGAAATATGTTATCACGTTGTACCTCCGCATCCTCTTTTACTTGCATGTTAAGAGCACGTCTAACAACCATCAATTTACCATCAACAGAATACTCTACACCATCATTAGCATCCTCCAAAGGTGGTATAGGATCATCATCTGATTCACTCTCGGTTTCAACATCACCATCTTCCCTCAAGATCATTACCCTCTTATTTGGGCATTGAGATGCAATATGACCTGTCCCCAAACATTTAAAACACTTAATATCTCTATTTCTAGAGTGTTGGGAATCAGATTTACCTTTGCTTTGGCTGCCCCCCTCTTTATGATCCTTGATTGGCTCAATCTTAGGCTTTGAAACAACCTTTTCATCTTTGCTCCATTTTGACTTCCATGAGGAAGATGAACCCAAATTGGGTCTAGTGGAACCCTTTCTTTTTAGTTGTCGTTCCACTTTTATGGCCATGTGAACCATGTCTTCCAATTCAACATAATGCTGTAAGTCAACCACATTAGCAATATCTTGATTTAAACCATGTAAAAATCTAGCCATAGTGACCTCTCGTTCTTCTTCAATGTTTGCTCGAATCATGATTATTTCCATCTCATTGTGGTAGTTTTCCACACTTCTGGAGCCTTGTGTAAGACTTTGAAGCCTTTGATGTAGCTCCCTATAATAATGACTAGGAACGAATCTCCTCCTCATGATGGCCTTCATCTCCTCCCAAGTGTTTATAGGCCTTTCACGGTTTCTTCTCCTACTCAAAACAAATTGATCCCACCAAATAATAGCATAATCAATAAATTCAACAGCAGCTAGTTTTACCTTTTTCTCCTCGGAGTAATTATGGCAATCAAATACTAGCTCCACCTTTTTTTCCCACTCCAAATAAGCTTCCGGATCATTTTTACCTTGAAAAGAAGGAATTTTCAGTTTGATACTCCCCAAATCACGATCTATGCGTCTTACCCTTCTATCATCTCTTCCACGCATGTCAACGGTGACCTGGTCATCAAAATTATCTAGGTCATCACCACCCTGATCTCCCATGGCAGCACGCCATTGATTATCTCTTACATTAGGAGCTATTGGTTGTTGCCCCTTTTGTAGATTGGCTACGGCAGTGTCTTGCCTTTCCAATTGGTCACGGATCTCTCCAAACATCAGATTCATGCGCTCAAATTGTTGCTGCATGGCTTTGTGTATGATCGATTGATCTATAGCTTCTTGTTCTCTTGACATATTTTGTGATCTGAAAAATTAAAGTTAGCAAAAAAAAACCTCACAACACTCCCTTATGTGTTTCACTCAATTTGATTCACTTAACTCTCGTGTTTAACACACAAATTAGCTTTTTCCCTCTAATGATCTCACAAACTATTGCCTTTTACCACACTTAATTCTCTCTTTCAATTCTTTATTGAACTAAAAACAAAACCAAGAAAAACAAAACAAGTAACACACCAAATAAGCTATTCCAGCACACTAATAAAGAAAAAGAATTAAGAGAACACAAAGAACAAAAAAGAAATTGAAGAAAGGAAAACAAGCAAGTAAAGGACACAATTGATATTGATGAAAGTAGGAATACTTGAATCCTTTTGCAATCTTTTTTTTTTTTTTTTTTGGTGTGGTTTTGTTTGTTTTTTTTTTTTTGTGTTTTTTTTTTTTTTTTTTTGTTTTGTTTTTTGATAATCAAAATAAATAAGACATTCAAACCTGATTAGAAACTTGCTCTGATACCAAATTGATGCGAATCCCACATTGAAACTTTAAGGAGAATACTTAATTTGAAGTTTCAACTACCCAAGAAAGTTCTAAACAGATTTAAGACAAACAAAACCTTGATCCAATGCTTAATCAAACATGAACCAAAGGTATGGAGAAGGATATTGATGCCACACTCAAGATTTAGATGAGAAGGTGAGTGATAAGTCTTGATTTGGAACGCCACAAGAATGCAAATTCTTGATAAGTTCACTAGTTCTCAAAAGAACCAAAGAAAGAATAATTCTCTCAAATTCAAATAACATTAATCTCTAAATTGTCTTACATAGAAAGGTTGCTGAGTTTAAATAGGCCAATAGAGACCCAAAAAATCCGAAAAAGATTAAATCCTAGTTCAAGTCGGAGTAGTTTTCCTAACTAGTTAAGGAGTCGTTGAAATTTCCAATTCTGCGCATGCTGTAATAAATTGGTCATAACTCCTTCTAGAGAACTCCAAATCTAACTCCGTAAAATTCTTTGGAAAGCTATCTTAATTATCTTTCCAACGGTATATGGCTTGCAAGTTAATTCCAGCTCAATCAATACCAGTTTTATTTCGAAATTGACCTTTCTGCATTTGACCCGAATTGTGTATTTGGCTGCCCAATAGCTTGAATAAAGCCCACAATGCCTTGACATCTCTTCAAGCCCAATTCATGATGTCTTGCATCTTGAATTGTAGTTTCAATCCATATTTTCTCAATTAATCCAGTTACAGCAGCGTGTCTCGGTTTGGCTCTAGCTCTTGTAATGGGGCCTTCGTTCAATGTGCAAAGGATCACTTGAAACTTTAATGGTATTCTCTTGATAGTTCTCATCATTCCCCTCTCCCGAAAAAGGATTCGTCCTCGAATCTTCACCTACATCAAAAGGAGAAAGATCAGAAACATTAAAAGTAGCACTCACATTATACTCACCAGGAAGGTCCAATTTGTAGGCATTGTCATTGATTCGTGCAACCACTTGAAATGGACCATCTCCCCTTGGAAGCAACTTTGAATGCCTTTGTGCTGGGAATCTCTCCTTTCTCATATGCACCCAAACCCAATCTCCAGGCTGAAAAACCACTTCCTTTCGTCCTTTGTTGGGAGCGGGTGAACTGGAAGAGTTGTCGGCAAAATATTGGATTAAACTATTTATTATGGTGTTTGCTAATAATCTATGGTTAATTACGATCTGTTCCTTCTAATTTTAAGGAAAGAAAAATTTTAAAATACTTTTGAGATATTATATCAATGATATAATAAATAAATAATATTAGATGAAAAGTTTGACGTTTTCACTGTCTAAATTTTAATAGGTTCCAGTTGCATTGAATTTTAATACATTAGGTTGATTGTTTTAATATTGTATATAATTTTAAAAACACAAACACACACACATCTAATAAAAGTCTAATAAAAAATTACTTTTATGTCTACCTAAAAAGACTTAAAATCCTCTCTTTAAGAAGAGTCCCGCTGGCTTAATAGATTGACTAAAAACCTAAGCAAGCTATCTTCGATGATCATTAATATGTTCACCAAAATAAATATGCTCATTAATATATTCACTAAAATAAATACGCAATAGATAATATCAAAGTTTGATTTTAATGGCTGATGCATGGACTTTGTTCATATAAATAGGCTGAAATATTTTCACACCAGTTCGAATTTAGATTTAGTAATAAGCTAATCTATGTTTAACTATACATAATCTTATGTCAGACGTGTATATATATAAAATGAACTTAGCACTAAATATAAATCCAGCCGCCTCGGCAAAGAGTTTTATGCCAAATTAAATTGATAATTAAAATAGTCAATGTCGCTTACTGACTCGATAATTTAATTCTTATTGGATTATTGGAATGACAAGTGACAACTTAATTGTTAGTTCACTGTAATTTCTAGCTTAATGATATAACACGTTTGCATATGCAGAATCTGTCTTCATCCACTTGGGTAGAAAATTAATTAATAGGCCATGATAATGAATACCGCTGACGAGATTAACTTCAATTAATTTGAAAAATTAGTTCGAAACGTGCAGCAGGTGTGATTATTTGTTTCCTCATTCTAGCAATGACATAATCAACACTGAGTAATGATCAACCTATAGAAAATCTAATGGAGGACCCGAATCTTTCATGTATTTTTGTCTGTATAGGTGTGGCTATCTATAAAAATTATAAATAAATGAGTAACAGTCTTGCTGACAAGAGAATTTGAAGTGAACGAAAAAGTGATAGACAAATCTTTATTCATAAAAGATCTAATGTAGGACCAAAATCTTTCATATATTTTTGTCAGCATAGGTGTGGCTATCTATAAAAATTATAAATAAATGAGTAGCAGTCTTGCTGATAAGAGAATTTGAAGAGAAAAAAAAATGACAGACAAATCTTTATTTATAATAGATGAAATTAAAGGAAAAATTTGTAAGAATAACTAAAAATTTTTTGTATTTTTTAAAGTTAATCCTTTTAATTTTTTTATCATAATTAGCCAAAAAATAAATTTTTAACCTAAACTACTCTTCTCATTTTCTCACCACAAACCCTCTCTAACTATATTTAACCCCAACCCTTGAACAGCGATCGAAGATCGGCAACCAGCGACGGCAATGACAACATCAACGGCAAAGATGAAACCAGCTCCACCAATTCCACCTTAAGTTACTTATCTCCAAAATAAATCTAAAAAATTTAAAAGAACCCAAACCCTAGGTAAAAAAATTTTAAAAATTTCTTAATGATTTGAGTAAATTTGATTGAAATTTTAGTAATTATAGGTTATAAAAATTGCATAATAAAATTAACTTTAGATATAGGTTATTAAAGTTACATAATGAAATGAAATCTAGTGAGAATGATGTGTTATAAATATTGCATAGGTATTTGATAAAATTTCTGTAAAAAAAAATTGTTAGCCTAAAAGGCTATAAATATTATGATTTTGATAATAACAAATATTTACATTAAAGTATTTTATTTTGTATTTCACAAGTTCACTAGTTTTGAAGGATAATGAATCAAGTGAAATCAAGTGAAATCAAATTCAAGACACTCAACGGACAACGACGACTCAACGGATAATTTATTGCAACAATTTCTTGTAAAACCGGTATGATTTAATTTATACTTGAATTAGCATTTGTGAAGCTCAATTTTATGTTAATAAAATAATTATTTTTCAAACTAAATTAATTTTATGTTTATGAGATAAAATATTTTATGAATTTAAGTAATTTGGGTAAAAATGAAAAAATTTTAAATTTCAGAGTTGGACTTATTTGCTAAGATCTAAAACATTTGGGCTATATTGTAACTTATAATAGTTTGGGGGTTTAAGTGAAAAGTTTTGAAAACTTTAAAGATTATGGTGATTTAGCTAAAATTCAAAAAGGACTTATTTGAAAAGATTTTCTTTAATTTGGGCCATACTGCAATTTCATAATATTTTTAGAAATTAAATAATAATTAAAATTTCTGAGATTGAATCTTTTTAAAAAATTTTATAACGTTTTGGGTTACAGTATAATTTGAATAAGTTTTGAGGTAAAACTGTCATTTTGTGAACAGTATTACTATAGCAAAATTCAAAATTAACGGTAAATTTCATTTATTCTGAATGAGTGATTAAATTAAGCGGTGGCCAATGCTGAAAGATCGAAATTTGACAATAACGACTAGTTTTCGAGTTTTAACTATAAAAACTCAACTCCAACTTCATTTCAAGAACTCTAGCAAGTAAAAACAAGTTTGTAAAACATATATTAACCTTACATATTGCAAATCACAATAGATTAAATCATTTTTTTACCATTATTTGTGAATCTACTCTTATAGAGAGTGTCTTGCTGCAAATCACAATAGATTAAATCATTTTTTTACCATTATTTGTATCGTATTGAGAGTATTTAAGTGAGGGAAACACTTGGGGTAAAGAGATTAGGGTGATAATCTCTTAATTGTAAAGGTCCATTAACACCTTGAAAGTCAATTGTAAACATTTGAAGTCTTGGGAGGCTTGGATAGTGAAATCCTCGAGCTCGGTTGGCTTGGAGGCGTGGACGTAGGCGGGAATTACCGAACCACGTAAAAATTGCTGTGTTTGCATTCTCTTCCCTTACTCATTTATTTTGCAAGCATTGTCTAATTTATTATATTTGATTTAATTGCTGTAAAACTTATTTTTTGTTTGTATTAAGGCATTAGATTGAATCATTTGTAAAATAAATTTTAAAAACCTAATTCACCCCCCCTCTTGAGTTGCTTATTTATATTTTAAAATTAGTGTTAAGTTTTTGCACAATGAAAATGTGATGGGGGCTTGTTGAGGTGTGTGCATTTTTTTTGTTGTTGAAGTGATATGAACAATAAATTTGGCGCATGTCACATGTAGCTCGTGCGCAAGAGGCGTGCAATAGGCGCTTGTTGCTTGGAACTTGCACGAGCCTCTCGCCCAGCTCACGCCCTCAAGTTGCAGGCTATAGACCATGCTTGTTGCACCAGGAGACCACGTCTCCTCGTACAATAAGTGCGGGCGTCATACCAAGAGACAACAGGCTCTTAGTGCGATGCCCACACTAGTCACGCGCAACTTGCACGCAAGAGCTTGTTGCCTACAGCTCGTATGCACGAGTTGTGTGACAGGCGTGGCCTGTCGTACCAGGAGCTCACTGTCTCTTGGTGTGACGTTTTGCACTAAAATTTTTTTATTTTTTTATTTTTTTATATTAAGTTATTTTTTATTTTACTATTTTTAATATTGTGAATTTATTCATAAGTAATTATGTAATATAACAATTTAATTTCGCATTGTTTATTAAATAAATGTGAAAATCTAAGGTAACAAGATATAATCCACCCGGACTGGCTAAAGAACCGGGCACGATAAAGGTACCTTATGGCTCACACTTCCTTAGCCGTATCACAAGTATGTACAAATTAGATGTAGTTATAGGATCAATTCGAGAAAAATTAACAAAACGACAGTTGAAATTGTTTAAGTATAATATATTTAGGCATTTTTTAGAGTGCCGTAAGTATCATTTTAATAGCGTAATTGTCTGTAACTTATTACTTAGGCAAATGACCCATGAAGAAAGGAACGAGAAAAATGAATTGTGATTCCAAATTAGTGAGAAATTAATTCACTTATCAATTAGAGAGTGGTGCTTAGTGACAAGTTTTTCCTATGTAATAATGTTGCATTGAAAAATAAAAAAATATTACATTAATTACTTAATAAGTATTTCAATGGTTTATTTTGTAGAATAAATCTTTGACAATTCGATATAATGTCTATGGACTTGGATTTTAAGGTTATAGATGATATTGATGCATTAAAGATTGAATTGTTTTACTTTGCAGATAGAGTACTGAATGACAGAAAAAAACATTGTCAAATTAATTTCTCGTGGCTTAATGAGGTAGATGACATAGATCATTTCCAAAATCGTTCGTAGGGACGTTTGTATTGGAAAATAATATATGACGATCTCAATAATGCATTGAATGACAAAATTACCAAATTTAGGATCGAGCATGGAGAAAAATCGAAACATACAATTGAAAAATACAATGTTTACAGCTTTACATCTGAAGTAGAGGTATGTAGATAAATGAATGTTAACAGATTTTTTATTACTTAGTTTATCAAAACTAATAATACTTTATATCTTCATTTGTTGTAGGTGTGGATTTATAAAGCGATTGGAGGATTGTCTAAGGAGTAGGCGGTTAAAACATATCTTCATTTGTTGTAGGCATAGATTTATAAAGCGATTGGAGGATTGCCTGAGGAATGGGTGGTTAAAATAAAGAGAAAGACTCCTCATATCGTGCAGTGGAGGCCAAAGACTTCTTCTCTGATAAACTATGTTGAAGTGTATTTACATTTCAATGACAACTCTTGTCTTGTAAGTAATATATTAGATATTTCAATGATAATTATTTTCATTAAACAAATATCAGAGATTCTTATTAACTTAAAATATCATATTCTTTACAGGAAGGAAACATTTTACAAACCCTTAAACCAAATGCAAACAAAATAGCCTTATAATATTGGTTGAGCATTCAGGATTATATGCCCTATATTCCTAATTGGATTCGTAATATGGGTATCCTTACTTGATCCCACTTAGCATATTTTAAAGATAATGAAAACTTGAAGTTTTCTAACTCAATATTTACTCATGTTTAATGTTACTTTATACAACATCAATCTTCAATTAATGCGCCATGCATTATAAGAACAGAAGAGGAGTCTTACAACGCTATGAGCCCAAAATAAAATGAATAGTTTACCGTTAAGGATGAGAATGATGCAGCTGAACATGATAAATCTGCCCACAATTTTGATAACACATAATATTCAGAGGTAACTTTCTAATTTAAAAGATTATTTTATTCTCTAATTTATAATTAATTTAAATAATCTATCATTATTATTTTATTTCATAATAATAGAAGAGAATAAAATTTCATTATGATTATGTCATTAAACATATAGACATGATTGATCCTACTCTCGATTAATTAAAGTCAGATTTTCAAGCTGAGCAAAGAGAACAACAATATAGAAAAGTGTTTCAGGCTGAGCGAAGAGAACAACAATAGTATAGAGAAGTAGTTATGAGATTTATGGCTTCTTTTGGTGAGAGTTCCTCAAGGCGCTCATACAGTGATTCTCCAATTGGACAGTCGTACATAGTGAGCTCTTTTATTATAAATAATTGTGTGTTCTTTGAATTTTAAATCTGATATTACTTTTAAATGTTCATGTTGGTAAATTGACAGCTGTTAAATGACCATGGATTGTACACTGATGTTTGCAATCATGATAATCACACCCTTATATCATTGTATGATTTTTCGGGGATGTAAATGGTGACAGCAAACAGATTATCACAGAAGCACCTCCTCGTATAAGCAAGTTTGGACGTTTGTTCAAACCATCGAATGTTGTTAACAGTCCTTTCTTGATTCTTTTTTTTAAGAAAGTAGGAAACATCAAATCGCACACCATGCTCGAAATAATAGAGCATGAGATCGATGAAAGATCGATTGTGGATATAAATCCACTTAGATACTTCAAAGTTCTAAGCATTTTTGAGGAGTTCGATCAGTAGTTTATTGGCACAATTACAATGGAATGCACCATCTAACAGTTACACATGTTCTTCGAAATACTTTTGGGAAATGCTTCAATGGGATGACTTAAAGATGAAGTAAATATTTTTTTATATTTTTTTATTAATGATGCATTGTTGATCTTTCTTTTGTATTATACTCAGTTCTTCCGTTAAAATTTTTTTATTTTTCCATAGCATATTCATGTGTATTTTTACTTAATGAGCTAGAAGTAATGGTAGTATCTGAAAGCCTTATCTCAGCGTGTCACGCATACTGACATATTTTTTTGGGTTATGAGGTTATAGAAAATCAATAATCAATGATATTAGATTTGGTTTCTTATAATATCTGAAAGTCCCAATAAGTTCTTGATATAGGTACTAGGTGTTCTTGGGACAATTGTGGAACAATGATGATTGTGATGTCCATTCATTATAGTATAGCAGCAACTTTAATACCTATTTTGATAGTTGAGAAGATATTATGTCGAAGCGATTCACAGACGTTGATGTGGAGAATATTTCTACATAATCCAATGAGCTTTATTTTTTGAAATATTTTAGATAAAACAAACATAAAAATTCATCATATTTCTCATATGTAGATATTAATTCCTGTGAATTTTAGCGGTGATCATTAGATATTGGCCAGAGTAGATCTTTGCAAAAAAAGGGTGTGGATTTATTATTCATTGGTGGCATTTCGCAACCATAAAACATACTTAAGTCAATTCTAGCCACTTAAAGTCATTTTTTCTCAATGACTAGAAGATGTTAGATTTTACAATATCCGGCATGAGTTACAGAGTACCGATTCTTGAAAAGTCAAAATAACAAAAGATGTGCCATAATAAGAGGCTGGAACTGGTGATTATGATATTTTGTGTTAGTGTTTACGATGTATTTAATGTTCGTACTTAAATTTAATTTTGATAGTAGCCACATGCAGTACTTTAGGAAGAAAATTACTATAGATATATTTAATAATGATATTAGACTGTAAGTCATAATAATTGTTTAAACAATTATGTATGGGTATTTACTTCTTTAATAGAAATATTTTTTATTATATCATTTTATTTAAATCTTGCTGTTAATCATGATCTATTTTACAATATTCTATATAATTTATACACAAAATAAAATACTTGATTATATATAACTGTACAATAAATAAAAATAATAGTTCAAAATTCATAATTGATTGTAACGATACAACTAGTTTTGGTTTTGAAATACAAATAAGCAACCTAAGAGGGGGGTGAATTGGGTTTTTTTTTAAATTTATTTTACAAATGATTCAATCTAATGCCTTAATACCAACAAAAATTAAGTTTTACAGCAATTAAATCAAATATAATAAATTAGACAATACTTGCAAAATAAATGAGTAAGGGAAGAGAATGCAAACACAGTAATTTTTACGTGGTTCAGCAATCCCCGCCTACGTCCACGCCTCCAAGCCATCCGAGCTCGAGGATTTCACTATCCAAGCCTCCCAAGGCTTCAAATGTTTACAATTGACTTCTAAGGTGTCAATGGACCTTTACAATTAAGAGATTATCACCCTAATCTCTTTACCCCAAGTGTTTCCCTCACTTGAATACTCTCAATACGATACAAAATAGAAATTATAGCAAGACACTCTCTATAAGAGTAGATTCACAAATAATGGCACAAGAATGATTTAATCTATTGTGATTTGCAATATGGAAGCTTAATATATGTTTTATAAAGTTGTTTTTACTTGCTAGAGAGCTTGAAATGAAGTTGGAGTTGAGTTTTTATAGTTAAAGCTCGAAAACTAGCGGTTATTGTCAAATTCCAGTCTTTCAAGCTTACCGCTTAATTTAACTTGGCTCCGCTAATGTGATGAAGTTACCGTTAATTTTGAATTTTACTACAGTAACACTGTTCACGAAATTGTAGTTTTTACCTCAAAACTTACTCAAATTATGCTATGACCCAAAACGTCATAGAATTTATCAAAAAGATCCAATCTCAGAAATTTTAAATATTATTTAATTTCTAAAAACATTTTGAAGTTATAATATGGCCCAAACAAAAGAAAATCTTTTCAAATAGGTCATTTTTGAGTTTTAGCTAAATCACCATAATCTTTAAAGTTTTCAAAACTTTTCACTTAAGCCCACAATCTATTATAAGTTACAATAAAGCCTAAATGTTTTAGAGTTTAGCAAATAGGTCCAACTCTGAAATTTAAAACATTTTTATTTTTATCCAAATTACTTTAATCCACAAAATATTTTATCTCATAAAAATAAAATTAATTTAGTTTGAAAAATAATTATTTTATTAACATAAAATTGAGCTTCACAAATGCTAATCCAAGTATAAATTAAATCATACTGGCTTTACAAGAAATTATCGCAATGAATTATCCGTTGAGCTCGAAATTCTATTCTTGACTTCGCCGTTGTCTGTTGAGTGTTTTGAACTTGATTTCACTTTATTCCACTTGATTCATTATCCTTCAAAACTAGTAAATTTGTGAAATACAAAATAAAATACTTTAATGCAAATGTTTGTTATAATCAAAATCATAATATTTATAGCCTTTTAGGCTAACAATCTCCCCCTTTTTTATGATGACAAACATCTCATGTATTTTGACATATATGCTCCCCTTAATACATGGCATACATAATCACATTTGAAATAAACTCCCCTTGAAAATATGATCTATAACAATTTATAAGCTCCCCCTTAATATTTCAAAAAACATGCACAAATGCGTAAAAAAGAAAATATAATACCTGTTTTCGAAATACATGACTTCTCCTCCTTCATCATCAAAATTAAACTAAGGCAATAATAATCAACCAAATACGGGCAAGAGACATGAGAATCTAACAATAGATCAAGAAGGCATAATATAGCATCCAAATACAGAACATCCAAATATAAGACATCCAAAGACAAAACATCCAAATACAGAACATCCAAATAGCTCATATTGATCATCCATAATTCATATAGAAAATGTAAAGGCATAAAAATGTGTGGTACAGAGTGATAGAAAAGAAAAGAGTTATGGAGATGGTGGATGTGATGTAGATGATGGTGGTGGAAACCCAAGAGCTGCAAAAAGCTGCTGCTGGCCATCAAGAATTTGCTGCTGTTGAGCAAAAAGTCACTGGTGTTGGTCAAATAATTGCTGCTGCTGCTCAAAGAGGCGCTGGTGCTCCAAAGTGAATTGAGTTGAAAAAGCTTCAAACTGAGATTGAAGTCGGCTTTGCTGTGTCGAAAGAGAATCCATTTTAGCCCATCTGCTGCATCTAATCCTCATGGACAGCTGAAGGAGTTTTGGAAGAACTCACAGAAGATGGATAATGAGAGCGCTGTGGGACACTAAGATCAAGAAGTTGCTCTGATGGAAGAACATCGTTAAAGAAACGATGATCTGTAGGAGCAAGTTCAGAAACTTTGGTGAAGTATCTCCGGTCTCTAATCCATTTACCTTCTACCCAAATAAATCCTAAGTTGGCAATGGTATCATCTCCTAGTTCTCTTGAGTTTAAAAAGGTTGGTTCGGTAATGGGTACTCGGAAATGTTTAAGGATGTGGGTAATGATACTACCGTAAGAGAGGGATCTTTTAGCCATACAAGGTGTGTTAAGCATATGATTGAGTATAATGTACCCAACATTGAGTTTTCTACCCTCCAAAATATAATCCAATAAAGCCATATCCAATCGATTAACTTTATCCCCATGACCATACCTAGGAGTAATCACATGATGAAGAACATAATGCAGGATTCTAGTTTGAAGAGGCAAAGCTTGAGATTTCAATGATGATTGACAAAATTCATCGGACAAGTCACGTCGGCGATAAATTTTTCAAACAACATTTTCAAGAGAAAACCATGGATGATCTATTCTAGCTTTAGCACTGTAAATTTCTAATCCTTCATTTGGAGTCCCAAGAATATGATTTAACTCCGCAACATTAAATTCAATACGAACTCCCCCAACACTAGTAACAATTTTATCCGAAACTTCTATATCCATATTCGAATAAAAATCCTTAACTAAATTCTCATAATATGCTTTTTGAATAACTAAGACATTTTTCTAACCCATAGCAATAAGAAGTTTGTCAAGAGATTTACCACAAGTTTCCAAATTCGCCAAATTCTTAAGATTAACAAAGTAAGAAGGAATAACCGACCTTGGCATGAAATTATCGATAAACCGTTTCTGGAGCGGGAGATGTCGAAAATGAGTTGACAAAAACTCTGTATTATTTCATAATCTTCCTTGCGTCTCTTGTCCATTTGTTTGCTCTTGGTTTTTTCTCCACCCACCATTGTTGAACCAGCTTAAAGAACAATTTCGGATTTGAGTAAAATGGATAAGTTTGAGCCAAGAAATGTAATCCTAGAGATGAATGAGGTTTAGATATAATGTGGATTTGATTAAAGATGGGCTAGAGAAAGCTTGAAAATCTAGAGAGAGAAACGGCCAAGGTTAGGTTTTTGGATTTCGGATTTTTATAGAGATGTGATAAAATAGTGTTTGGATGATGAAAAATGAAGGAGTAGTGGATGGGTAATGGTTTGGATGATCAATTTTAGCAAGAAAATGAGTGAGAATTGAAGAAATTTGAGAGAGAGATGGTGAAGTACTATTCACGCGGGAGAGAGAGAAAGAGATGAATAAGAGAAGAGAAAGTTGAAATGATGATTGAAAGATGTTTAATGGAAGTTAAATGGATGGGTAATGGATTGAATCAATGATTTTGACATGAAAATTGTTGAGAAATGAAGAATTTTTTAAAGAAAATGGAGGAAAATTCACGGTTTGGTGAGAAAGAGAGTTAAGTGAGGAAGAAAGCCAAAAAGAGAGAGAGGAAGGGACTAAACCCGTGACCAAGCGGCTAGCCGCTTGCTCTCGGGTTTGGGAGCAATTCCAAGCGACTAGCCGCCTGGTTGATGCCCAACTGTACCAAAGTCACTTTCCGGCCATTTTTGATCAATCTCGTCATCATTTCTTGATTCCGAAACCTCTCAAGAACCATTTTAATGCCTGAATCATGATTTTAAACATTTAAAACATGATTAATTCTAGTAAATAATTCATATATCAAGCATGTATCATGAAGCACACAAGCATTTGAAATGAATATATCATAACACCTTACTTATCTATCATGTTCAAACTCTTTAAAAAACATTAACAACCATTAAGCACACAATTTTAATAGATTCAATAACATAATTAGATATGTTAATGTGAAAATTTCATCATCCCAAGTTCATGCCGAATTTTTGAAAATTGTTTTTCACAAAGGAGTTTTGTAAAAATATCGGCAAGTTGTTTTTTTCGTAGAGATAAATTCTAAAGCAATATCACCCTTTTATACATGATCTCTTAAAAAATGATGTCTAATCTCTATATGCTTGGTTTTAGAGTGCTGAATGGGATTCTTTGAAAGATTAATAGCACTAGTATTATCACACTTGATAGGAATTTGTTCAAGTTTAATGCCATAATCTCTAAGTGTTTGTTTTATCCAAAGGGCTTGTGCACAACAACTACCTGCGGCAATATATTCCGTCTCAGTGGTTAAGAGTGCAATTGAATTTTGTTTCTTACTAAACCATGAAATAAGAGAATGACCTAGAAAATGGCAAGTTCCACTAGTACTTTTTCTATCCACCTTATAACCAGCAAAATCAGCATCCGAGTAACAAGTTAAATCTATATGAGTTCCTCTAGGATACCAAAGGCCAAGATCTATGGTTCCACTCAAATAACGAAAATTTTTTTTAACAGCAAGCAAATGAAACTCTTTGGGACATGATTGAAATCTTGCACATAAACATACACTAAACATGATATCAGGTCTACTTGCGGTTAAGTAAAGTAAAGAGCCGATCATACCTCGATACTTTTTAATATCAACTTCTTAACCTTTTTCATCCTTATCAAGCTTGATTGTTGTACTCATTAGAGTGCTTTTAGTGTTTGATTCTTCAATTCCAAACCTCTTGAGCAGATCTTTGACATATTTAGCTTGGTTGATGAAAATTCCCTCATTGTTTTGTTTGATTTGAAGTCCAAGGAAATACTTTAATTCTCCCATCATGCTCATTTCAAACTCCTTACTCATATAAGATGAAAACTCTTTGCACAAGGACTTATTAATAGAACCAAAAATAATATCATCAACATATATTTGAACAACAAGTATGTCTTGGTTTTTATGCTTAACAAAAAATGTAATATCGGCTTTTCCCATTGAAAAATCATTATCAAGTAAGAAATTTTTAAGCTTATCATACCATGCTCTAGGTGCTTGTTTTAATCCATACAATACTTTTGATAACTTATAAACATGATCTGGAAATTTTTCATTTTCAAAATCAGGGGGTTGTTTCACATAAACTTCCTCCATGATATATCCATTTAGAAAGGCACTTTTGACATCCATTTGAAATAAAATAAAATCTTTATAACATGCATATGCTAGCAACATTCTAATGGATTTTAATCTAGCTACAGGTGTAAATGTCTCATCAAAATCAATTCCTTCTTCTTGGTTGTATCCTTGAGCCACTAATCTAGCTTTATTCCTTACAACCACACCGGATTCATCCATCTTATTTCTAAATACCCATTTAGTTCCTATAATAGATTGGTGTTCTGGTTTAGAAACTAATTCCTATACTTTATTTCTCTCAAATTGGTTTAACTCATCTTGCATTGCCATAATCCAAGATTCATCATTTTCCACATCCATAAAGGATTTTGGTTCAATTTGAGAAATAAATGCAGCATACTCACATGTATTCCTAAGTGATGATCTAGTTGTAACACCTCTAGATGGATCTCCTAAAATGGCATCCTTTGGGTGAGAAGAAACATACCTCCACTCCCTAGGGAGTGCTTGAGAAGTACCTTAATTTTGTTCTGCGCTTGTTTCTTCAAGTTGCTCCACTTGATTTTCTGCATTCTTTTGGTTATTCTTTAATGAATTTTCTTGTATATTTTCATCTGCATCATCACTAACAGCGACTTTCTCTATAAAGGAGGTATTAGACTCATCAAAAGTAACATGCATAGACTTTTCCACAACCAAAGTTCTTTTATTATACACTCTATAAGCTTTGATTGAGTTTGAATACCCAAGAAAGATACCAACATTAGATTTTGGATCAAATTTTCGAAGATTATCTTTTGTGTTCAAAATAAAACATTTATATCCAAAAACTTTAAAATAACCAATGTTGGGTTTTCTATCTTTTTAAAGCTCATAGGGAGTTTTATTGAGATAAGATCTAATCAACACCCGATTTAAAACGTAACAAGCGGTGTTGACGGCTTCGGTCCAAAAATATTTAGGTAGTGCATTTTCATTTAACATGGTACAAGCCATTTCTTGAATAGATCTATTCTTTCTCTCAACAACTCCATTTTGTTGTGAAGTTCTAGGTGATGAAAATTGATGCTCAATGCCTAAATCATTGCAGAAATTTTCAAATGCATGATTCTCAAATTCTCTACCATGATCACTTCTAATGCAAGTAATAGAATATCCTTTTTCATTTTGAACATTTTTATAGAAAACTTTAAAAGCTTCAAATACATCATCTTTATTAGCCAGGAACAGTACCCAAGTGTATCTAGAATAGTCATCTACAATTACAAATGCATAATATTTTCCACTTAGGCTAGCATGTCTAGAAGGTCCAAATAAATTCATGTGAAGTAATTTAAGTAGTTTTGAAGTAGAGACATGATTCTTGTTTTTAAAGAAGTTTTGATTTGTTTTTCAAATTGACAAGCTTCAAAGATTTTATCCTTTTGAAAATAAATTTTTGGAAGTCCTTTAACCAAATCATTTTTCGAAATTTTTGAAATTAAATCCATGTTTGCATGACCTAGTCTTCTATGCCATAACCATCCATCATCATGCAATGCCGAGAAACATTTATCAATGGTAGATGCACAATCTATATTAATGGTATAGACATTAATACATCTATTTCCTACAAACAAAACTTTTCCATCACATGCATTTTCAATAACGCATCTAGATTTATCAAAGATTACTTTATAACTCTTATCACATAATTGACTAATACTAAGTAAATTATGTTCTAAGTTTTCAACCAAGCACACATTTTCAATAAGAGTAGTAGATACATTACTGACATTGTCAATACCAATGATCTTTCCTTTTGAATGATCTCCAAAAGATACATCTCCACTATTTTCGATCTTGGTAAAACTTGAAAACCAAACATAATTTCCTGTGATGTGTCTTGAACACCCGCTGTCCAAGTACCATTTATTCTTCTTCTTCTTTAAGCCATGCAGAGAAAATTTTAAATCTTAGGTACCCGAATCTTTTTGGGTCCTTGGATGTCAACAATGGTTCCTTTTGGAACCCAAACATATTTTATACCATAATAAGCATTTCTTTTCACAGGACATCTATTTTTTATGTGACCATTTCTATTGCAATAATGACAAGTAATTTTATGATCACTTGTGGATGTACCTTTAACAAAATAATTCTTGTAATACTTTTGCTTCAAGTTAGGTTTATACCCAAGTCCTCCTTTATCAAAAACACATTTTTGAGAGTTAAGTAAATTATCCAACATCTTTTGGCCATTTGTGAATTTTATTACAATTTCATTTAACTCATTATTTTTCTTCTTGAGAACTTCATTCTCCTTTATCAATTATTCAACATGTAATTTCTCATGCTCATATGAGGTATTAAGTTTCTCATTTGAAGATATAACTTTATCATGCAACATTTTATTTTCTAGTTCTAAACATGTAATCTTTGCATTCAATGATTCATTTTCATTTTTGAGATCTATCAATTTCTTTTTAAGGCATACATTCTTTTTACCTATCTTCATCAACTCATCATGCCATTCTTTAAAAGCATCATGTAATTCATCATAGGTAGGAAGATCATTTACCTCATCTAGTTCATCATTCGATTCATATCCAATCGCCATAAGAGCTAGATTTGTCATTTCATGATGCTCTTCATCATCACTTGTTTCTTCATCAGTATCATCCCACATGGCCACCATTGTTTTCTTCTTGAACTTGTTGAGAAGAGGGCATTCCGATCTTATGTGACCAGGCTTCTTGCACTCGTAACATTTAATTGCTTCCTTTTTCTCCTTTTGGTTCTTGAAATCTTTAAATTTTCTTCGCTCACCAGTTTTCTTGAAAAATTTTCTGAACCTTTTAGCAAGCATAGCCAATTCCTCATCATCCAGCTCACTTTCTCTATCACTTTCAAATTTTGTGACTTTGAGAGCAATGTTTTTCTTCTTCTCTTCATTGCCTCTTTCAGCTACCAAATCTTCCTCATAAGAAATAAGAAAACCGATTAGATCATCAATAGGTAAGACATTTAAATCTTTATCTTCCTCAATGACAGTTCTTTTTTATCTCCAATCCTTAGGAAGTGATCTAATGATTTTCTTAACTTTCTCGCTATTTGAAAAAGTCTTTCCTAGGGCTCCTAGAGTGTTCACTATGTCCGTAAATCTAGTATACATAGAATACACACTTTCATTTTGTTCCATTTGAAACAATTCATATTGTCGAGTGTATCTACTAATTTTAGACTCTTTCACTTGATTCGTGCCTTCATAAATAACTTCAAGTTTGTGCCAAATTTCATAAGCACTTTTACAACTTGACACTCTATGAAATTCTTTCTTATCTAGTACACAAAATAACGCATTCATGGCTTTGGAATTTAGAGAAGCTTTTCTCTTTTTCAATTCATTCCATTCCCGTTAAGGTTTTGGAATATCTTCCCCGATTTCATTTTTAGTTAAAGGCATAAATGGACCATCACATACAACTTCCCAAATTTCGTAGTCTAGGGCTTGTAAATAAATTCTCATCCTAGTTTTCCAATATGGATAGTCATTTCCGTTAAAAAACGGTGGTCTAGTTGTGGATTGTCCTTCCCTAAAGGTTGAATCACTTTGGGTTGCCATGAATCTTTTACTCTAGATGGTTAAGTCCTAATAAGAGAACCAAGCTTTGATACCAATTGAAATACAAATAAGCAACCCAAGAGGGGCGTGAATTGGGTTTTTTTTAAAATTTATTTTACAAATGATTCAATCTAATGCCTTAATACAAACAAAAATTAAGTTTTACAGCAATTAAATCAAATATAATAAATTAGACAATGCTAGCAAAATAAATGAGTAAGGGAAGAGAATGCAAACACAGCAATTTTTACGTGGTTCGGCAATCCCTGCCTACGTCCACGCCTCCAAGCCAACCGAGCTCGAGAATTTCACTATCCAAGCCTCCCAAGGCTTCAAATGTTTACAATTGACTTCCAAGGTGTCAATGGACCTTTACAATTAAGAGATTATCACCCTAATCTCTTTACCCCAAGTGTTTCCCTCACTTGAATACTCTCAATACAATACAAAATAGAAATAACAGCAAGACACTCTCTATAAGAGTATATTCACAAATAATGGCACAAGAATGATTTAATCTATTGTGATTTGCAATATGGAAGCTCAATATATGTTTTACAAACTTGTTTTTGCTTGTTAGAGAGCTTGAAATGAAGTTGGAGTTGAGTTTTTATAGTTAAAACTCAAAAACTAGCCGTTATTGTCAAATTCCAGTACTCAAGTGGCTAGCCGCTTAATTTAACCGACTCCCCGCTCGTAACAGTGAAGTTACCATTAATTTTGAATTTTACTACAGTAATACTGTTCACGAAATTACAGTTTTTACCTCAAAACTTACTCATATTATGCTATGACCCAAAACGTCATAGAATTTATCAAAAAGATCCAATCTCAGAAATTTTAAATATTATTTAATTTCTAAAAACATTCTGAAGTTATAGTATGGCCCAAACTAAAGAAAATCTTTTCAAATAGGTCCTTTTTGAGTTTTAGCTAAATCACCATAATCTTTAAAGTTTTCAAAACTTTTCACTTAAGCCCACAATCTATTATAAGTTACAATAAAGCCTAAATTTTTTATAGTTTAGCAAATAAGTCCAACTTCGAAATTTAAAACATTTTTATTTTTATCCAAATTACTTTAATCCACAAAATATTTTATCTCATAAACATAAAATTAATTTAGTTTGAAAAATAATTATTTTATTAACATAAAATTGAGCTTCACAAATGCTAATCCAAGTATAAATTAAATCATTCCAGCTTTACAAGAAATTATCGCAATAAATTATCCGTTGAGCTCGAAATTCTATTCTTGACTTCGCCGTTGTCCGTTGAGTGTTTTGAACTTGATTTCACTTTATTCCACTTGATTCATTATCCTTCAAAACTAGTAAATTTGTAAAATACAAAATAAAACACTTTAATGCAAATGTTTGTTATCATCAAAATCATAATATTTATAGCCTTTTAGGCTAACAGATTTGAAGTAATGAGATTCTTACTTCTCTTATAGTTATGACTTGGTTCATTACATTGCCTGCATTTCACAGTCCTCCAGTTTACATCCTGACCAATATAAGGTATTTTAAGCTTTGGACGATGACCATGTGGTGGTATTCGAGTGGCAAATTAACCTTCATTCTGTCGTATTTCTAGTAAAACTTCCTAGTTTACCATGTCACCAATCGGCTCTGTTAGTTATACATATGCCATGACTAATGATTCCTTAGAGTAAAAATTTGAGCAAAGCCTTATGTAATCTACTTGAATTGTCAAACAAACAGTAATTATATATGTATAGATAAGTTGATCGAGTTGGAATACTCTACAGGAACACATCTTATTATGTATGTCAACTATCCCTTCCTTAATCTCACCACCTAAAACATGAAATCAATGTTGATACACAAGACGGACGATTATTCTTTCAGTCAAACTCTTCTCTTAGCTACTATCTCATCAATCCATGTCGTTAGATGCATACTCATTGATTCAACCATATTTTTTCTATCATAAAACCATTGCTGCATAGTTTATCTAAAGTGATCAATAAGATGAGTAATAGAAAATTTACAGGGTTCCCTCATAAAAGAATTCATGCTCTCTACGATGTTAGTGGTAAGTACACTATACCTCCTACCTTCAAACTCAGACCTTACCCAATTATATATACCCACATTATTTTTTAAGTAATCAGCTACACCTGAGTGAAGCATCCCCAACCCTTCAAGCTATTTTTAAAATTCTTTGTGTCTATATGCTTTTGCAGCATTAATAAAAACATGCTCAAATTCATCTCAAAGAGCTTTGAACATCCAAAATTTTAACTTAATATTATCTTTGACATGGTAGAAGCATACACCATGAGCCGTAATACAAAATACTTTTAAAATGACTCTCTTTATAGTAGTGCATCGATCAGAGATAATTACTAACTCTGACTTATCGATAATCACTCTATGTAACTTTGTCATAAATCATTCCCAAGCATCATTGTTTTTTAAATCCATGACTCTAATGACTAACGAATATAGTTTATTATTACCATCTAGACATGTTGCCACAAACATACTTCTGTAATATAGCTCCTTTAGATAAGTGTCATTTATTACAATCACAAGCCTGATGTACTGTATGATACCCTTGATAGAAGATCTAAATGCTACAAAATAGTACAAGAGATTATCATTTTCATCTACCTTGAGGTAAGTAATTGTACACTCATTGACTTTGGTCAAGACATGAGAGTATTTAGGAAATAAGTTATATGACTCTGTAAGGTTTCCTCATACTATTTCAAGACCAACTTTTTTACCCAGATAGGCCTACTGATATGTTAATTGGACATTGTACTTTTATTGTATGTTTGCTCTAATTTCATTAAGAGTGTATATTTATTTATCTTGAATAAATTTATTTGTAATAAGATGACTAACAACTCAACTCTATACTTGATAGAGACTACCAGGCAATACATCATTAGAACAAGTGTATATATTGTCAACTCTTTTCACAACCCAAGGAACATTATGCTCATCTGAAGCTTTCGTTGCTCGAATACACCATTACATGATTTTAAAAAACAATGAGCCTCAAAATGTGTTATTGTAGACCATGCAATCTTAAAATCAAACTTATCTCGCAAGGCAACTTTACGCAGTTCTAATATTAACTCATTCTTTTTGGCAAACAACATTTTCACACCAATACCACTAGAATTGTAATTTCTAACTAAATCTAGAACAATCAAGTTTGAAAGCAAAACTGGAGTAAGATTCACGAAGGGATCAACTATTTTCCTCCTCTTAGAATGAAGGATTGGATGAATAGGTTGGTTTTTCCTGTTATTAGTAAGAATATCATATTGATGCTCATCTTCATTATTGATACTAATATCAGAATGACTAATGCCCCTATCATCAAATTTACTATTGGAGTTTATCCCGTGCATGTATTATACGACTCTAAACAAGCATTATCAACTTCTGTATTGATGGTGTCATCAACAAGACCATATTGATATAGAAATTATTGTTGTGGTATGAAGAGTAATGTCACCTTAACAGTCGCACTACTGGTAAGGCCTTTTTCTTAACATTTATTAATGTAATATTATTCTCATAAATAGTATCATTGTTTTCATGGAGTGGAGAATGACGTTGCTGTAACACTTGAGTGGTGGCACCACCTCTTCTTCAATATAAGGAAAAAAGTTATTTGTTGTAAATAAAGTTTCAGTTTCTACAAGTGACTCAGGATCTTCTGTTAGAATTCGAGGAGATGCTATGATAAATATAAGGATGCAACCATAGTTGATCACATCAAACACCATATACAGTACAACCTTAACCATTTCATCATTAAATATGTATATAGGCAGTGAACATGCACGATAAATGGTGTTACTAGACCTCAAAGTTGTCTTCATCATCATACTATACTTGTTAAGATTTATCTGTAAAACCTCATATGAATCCACAGCTAAGAAATGAGATGGGGGAGCTGTTCCGTAGTAACAGTTCTTGATTCGAAATATATATATATTAGTAGAGTGGCAAAATAGTTCAAAATATGAAATAAGAATACATTAAAAAAAATTATATATATTTATATATTTTATCAAACAGTTTTTTAGTTAAAATTTTGAACTACGCCACCATTAAGGTTATAGCTATTTATTCTAACCTCATATGTTGTGTTCCCTCAATTTTATATTTGTATGTATAGATTCAATGATCCTGAATACATCAAGACTCAAATAATAAATAAACCTGTAATCGTAAATATCCATAAAAACTCAATCACATAGATAGTAAGATAAGAGAATTATGCCTTTTCTTTTAAGCACATACTTCCTTCTCTTTTTATTACTCTATTTTCTAATTGATTGTGTACATAAGACAACAATTTTCCTTTCTCTCACAATCTAAAGTACGCAACTTCATAGTACTTTATAAAGTGAGAAACCTCGAGAGGAAGGCTAATTAAGACATATTTACCACTAGCTAGTTTTTATTTCATGACTTTTAATTATATAAATAATTTGATATCCGGGAATGCATGGATCATTTTTTGACAGGCCTTCGGCTGCCGCTAGATCCGGCCTCCCTCTGGCAGTTGAAGTACACAGCAGCCACAGGAGATCCAAGACTGTAAAGCTCAGCAAAATCCTTGGAACTGAAGTTCTGACGCCACCCCGGAGCACAAACATTCTGCTTTCCATGTTGCCGGAACAACACGAAAACGAACCTGTGAATCCCCACCGTTGGTCCAGGGCTTTCATAGCTCACAATTTCTTTCCCTGCATGCATGCAAAGGTCAAGTGAACTTGAATATTGGTTAATTTTACCTTGTGTCTTAATGAGAGACATAGTGATCTATAGGTACTATTACGTGAGAAACCCTAGCTAAGAATGACTCGGCAGTACAGTACACAGAAAGTCAGAAATAGCAGCAGAAAGAGAAAAATGGAAAATAGTTGAATTCATTTCAATTTATCGCTTCACATACACAAAAAAAATAAAAATAAAAAGAAAGAGGGGAAAATCAAAACTTTTGTGAGATTAGATGATTGCGGTTAATAGAGGTTTTAAAAATAAACAAACAAAAATAAAACCAAATTGATTAATAACGAGATCTTTGGCCTTTGTAGCATTGAGTCCAAGAGGGCTAGAAGAAAGATCAAGGTTCGGTCTGAAATTAGTTTTAGGAGGCTTAAAAATTATTTTAAAAGTTAAAATCTAATTTTGGTACTTAATAATTTTTTAAAAAAAATTAATTTTAATAAAATCTAATTTTGAGAATAATTTTACTTTATTAGTACTATGTATTTATGATCACAGATATTATGAAAATCTAAAATTATCATTATTCCAATAGGAAATAAAACCCAAAAATTTTAATGGATTAATATTATTACCAATAATCAATTAATATAAATAAACAATAAATATAATATATGTTTATAAATATATAAATAATGTAATATAATATTATGTTTATTTTAATTATTTATTTTTTATAATAATTTAATAATAAAATTTATCAAACACATATATTATTTTTAAAATATACAGTACATTTAAATTAAAATTTTTAAAAAATTTTAATTAATTTTTGAATTAATTATTTTATAAAATAATTAATAATTATTATTTTAAAAATTACAGTGATTAATCTAACCCTAGAACTAGGTTGTAACGTGACATGACCCATTTTCAAGTACAACTGTGCAAATAATTTTTTTTATTAATACAAAGCCTGGCACTCACCAAAGCTGGCCTCTGTGGTTTCTGGAATATCAGTCACCAACCTGTAATTTAATTCACAAAAATCAGTAAATTTCTAATTAACCTTGGAAGAAACAAAAAGGAGAGAGCATAATCTGAAAAATTAATAAATAAATCATAAACAAACAAATGACAGATCTGTATCTTTGGTGATCAGGAATATTTCGGACTCCTAGCCAGCTAGCCACAGCCTCTGCTTATTCATGGAGAAAGAAAATCAAAACTCCTTTTTTATGTTGCCTAAAAAACCCTTCTCATTTTCCAATGTTAAGCATCTTAATTGCCCATATATCTTAGAAATTCTATATGCTTTCAATCCTACATTAATGGCATAGTAAATTAACAAACTCATTAACAATAAAGTTATTTTTCTCTTGTAAAACAATTACAGAATAATATACATATGTACGTACATATATATATAGGGAATATTTCATCCTCCTGTAGAATAGTTTGGTTGTTCATTTCATCGCTATAGTTTGTAAATATCTCAAAACATCCACTCTATCAATTTTTTATATATTATTCCACATTTTTTACCCCTAATGAATTCAGACAATTCAAATTAATGAGATAAATTATTGTGAATTATTAAAAAAATTCTTAATATTAAAAGTAAATTTTTTTATTATTAAAATCGACGCTAATTATTAATTATATAAAACATATTTCCTATAAGGAAAAATGTTTTGAACACTAATGGAAAATTTGTTTTTGACTAAGAATATTACTGCTAATTATTTAATTTTCCAAACAAAATTAGAATAATAATGTACAATTCAATTTCTTCATTTATTAGAAATTAGGGTTGACTAATATCTATAAAAATATATAAAATATTAATTTTTAAAGAAATAACAAGTTAATAATTGTTTATAAAATAATAAATTTAAATATTTAATGAGTATAATTGTTAACATTTTTTATTCCCTTAGAAATTAACTTAGAAAAATTAAAACAAATTATAAAACTCATAATATGTTTTTTTTAATAAGTTAATTTTCTTTAATTTGAATTATCCAAACTCATTGAGGTAAACATGTCAGATTGTGTAAAAATAATTGAAGAGGATGTGATGTGGCATTTTACAAAATGTAGAAATGTAATACCATACGAATCACTGGAACTTAAAGGGTACTTACCTTTTTGGTCTGTTGGAAGAATTATATGCAACTACTATTAGATATGGAGGTTGTTTCGCTCTCATGTGTCGTAATGGTAATCATGTTGCAGATTAGCTTGCTAATAGGTTGTTGCTTTGAGTGCCTTCACCTGGTGGAATTCGCCTCCAAATGCTGTTTTAGATGGTTTATTTCGAGATGCTGTTAGTGTCCGAAACTATAGATTTTGCTGGTTTTGTTATGTTTTCCTTACGTCATGTTCAGCGATTTTACATACTTTTCACGCATGTTTTGCTAGCACAGATTTAATGGTGCCGTCAATGGAGAGTTCTGAGTCTTTTTCTAGGAGCAATGCTCATTAGGTGTAGCTTTCCATTTTTTAGCCGAAAAAGGAAAATTATGTTAAAGAGAGGAGGGAAACTAAAGAGAATCAAATCCAAAAATATATAAACTTCTGTGTGTGTTAGTTTGTGTAAGTCTGAGTCTATCTAGAAGAGACTACTTACCAATGCAAGTACTCCCTCAGCCTGGGGTCACTTGGGCTTGGTGCATCAGGATCCACCATCGCCTGAACGATGTCATATATAATACTCAAAACATCAAAACCCCAGAAAACAGAATTAATCGAAGATGCGCAAAAGCACAAGTGTATTCATTATTACCAAAGTGTAAAAAGTCCTAAGATCATCACCACCAACTTCAACACGAGGCTGGTTGATAACTGCAGAAGGTTTGAGCTCACAGCCATTCTTGACGTCCTTGCCTGAATAGGTAACCATTAGAGAAATTGTTCTTGTAAAATTGTCAAGAACATCACCAACCACGCGGCCAACAACAAGAGGATCTCTGTCCCCAGCCATATCATCAACGCTAAGCACACACGCAGACAATAAGCTACAATAGCAGTACAAATATTCAAGTGATGAAATTTTCTTTGGTCGGTTGATGAATTACAAGGTGCGCGGAGCTATTTATATAATTTTTTCTGTGGTGCTGCTTTACTCTTCAGTACCACCAATAGAATCTGACTTTATTTTGATAATTTGTTTTTTTTTCTTTTCATATTTTCCCACCATTGATTCCTCCTAACTTGATCAAAATATTGGATACCTCAAAAATTATAAAGTAAAGTGGACCAATTTATCTTATATATATTCTGATTGAATCAAGTTGTAATCTAGGTAGTTGGTCCAGAGTATCTTGTCCTTGTATTACATGTCTAAATCATATCATTCAGTTTGATGATTAAAGATGAATAAATAAATAAAGAAAAAGGAAGAGAGATAAATTGAAACTGAGAGATAGATACTTGAGTGCAGTCACCATCTAATTCCAGTAAGATGAACATTTTATTGATTATTTGTATTAAAAAATTTTACAGGTATAGAAGTCTAGTTGTCTAATTCATAACCAAAAATCAGTTTAAGAGTTGACAGTTTGCCTCAAACTTACACATTTAGCTTCAGATTCATTATTAATTGATGTGGGATAATTTCCGGAATAAAACGAATATGACCTTCATGGGCAATTAAATATATATTTGTTAAGAATGACATATTTATTCAATGACAAATTCCTGCCCAAAAATTTAAAATTATTGATAAGGATTTAACACGAGAATTAGGATTCATGAATCATATGAGATAAAATATATATAAAGTGAGACCACAGACACCTCTCTAAATACCTCTTAAAATCCCTTTAATTATTTTATAATTTTAATCTTTACTACAATTACATAATAGAACAATTTATAATTAAACCACTACTCAAAAGTCGAATAATTTTTTCCCCCTAAAAAAATCTAACATTTTTAAATTAAAAAGTTAATTTTTTCTTTAATTTTTAGGTGAAGAATTTACTATTTATGGCTGCAATGGTGAGAACGATAACCCATTATTTTATTCTTTTGAATGGAAGTGTTAGGAAATATATTTTATTTTTCAATAAGTATTTCTTAGAATATTTTTCTTTTCGAAGGATTCTCATTTAAAGAATAAGAATTTCCTAAGATATTTTTACTTTTCTATAGGATTCCTATTTAAATAAGAAGTAATTTCCTATTTGGGATTGACTTATTTAAGGAAGAATATTATTAGTACAAGAAATTGATTACTTATTATACAAGAAATTGATTACTCTATATAAGGAAATTGTTTTTACTTATCTATAAATACAATAATTAGTTTTTACAAATAGATAGTTTCTAATTTGAGAGAAACAGTAAATCTACTGAGAGATTATGTGTTATTTGAATTTTGGATGTGAGAAAAAATATTAGAGTAGTTGTAATAATTTTTCACATAGCAAATGCTTCTCTCATTATCCTTAGTGGCTATGGCTTTTCTCCATTATAGAGTTTTTCATGTAAACTCATTTGTTGTATGATTGGTTTTACGTTTTGTCTATTTTTTTATTTGTTATATGTTTGATATATTTTTACTTGCAAGATCTTGGTAGAATTAAATTCTCTAATAGGAAGAAACTCCGTTATTGAAATGTTGTCTAATAATAAAAATAAATAAAGTTACGAAATGGGATCTATAGTAACAAATTTTAATTAAGAGCATTTTTGTTATTGATAGAAGTATTAAAAGAATTTTATAATTTTTTAAAATTATTTTAATGAGATTAACTAAGAAAGGGGTGTTAAGAGATATTTAGAAGGATGCCAATAGTCCCACTAAAAAAAGGGAAATGATATCCCCGTTCTTGTTTCCAGTAAAACCACCCCACTGATTAACCCACCCCACTAAAAAAAATTAAAATGAATATATTTTGTAAACCCACCCCCATAAATTCCCAAAATGCCTCTATCTATTTAATATTTATAATATTTTTCTTTTCTTTTTCTTCTAGATTTTGCTTGTTTCAAAGTATATACATATATATATATATATAACTTTTGACAGCTCAAAGGCGAACATGTTATCAAAGCCTTAATTCCTTTGATATCACAACCCCATTGCATGTCAAGCATTTAACAATCCATAAAAATTCTAAGTTGACTTTTCACATCGTATTTCCACTCCCAGAACAAGCTCAAATCCAATTCCAACTTGCTAATTTTAAAAAACAAATCAAATCAAATTAATACCAAAGCAATGGAAAAAAAAAACTTTTGAATTTTAACTCTAGCAAACATATCCAACAATTAAAAAAATATTAGAAATATTAAAAAGTCTAAATATTTAAGAATCTATTTATTAAATATTGTAGTGTCATATAATAATTTATTGGCTACTCAAATCTATCGTATCTCGAGTGACAACATTAGGCACTAACTCTCTAAAGCCATTATATTAGTTGTATACAGAGTTGCCCAACCTTCAACACATTGATGATGATATTTATATTGTGTTTACTAAACTAAAATCGAAATAGATAGGAATATGAATGAACTGAAATGGAAATAAGGAATGAGAATCAGAATAAGTTGTTTACTTGAACTGTAGGAATCGAAATCAAAATGAGTTAGATTGTATTAATATGTTTACTTTGTCTTAGAATCGAAATCGGAATAAGTTAAATTATAAAAAATTACTAAAAAATACTTAATTAATTATTATAATAATTGATATTTTGTATTTTAATTATAGTGATTATTTATTAAAAAATATAAGTATTAAAATATTACTATTAATAATCATATATTAACTATTGTGATTATTTATTCAAAAACTATAAATATTAATATATTTGTGTAGATAATGTATTAATATATATATAATTAATAATAATCATATTAATTAACTAATAATAATAATATATGAATTAATTTTTATAATTATTATGATAGTATATTAATTAATTAATTAATTATAATAACAAAATTTATTAATTGTTGTGATTATTTATTCAGAAACTATAATAATTAATATATTTTTGTCAATAAAGTATTAATATATTAAATAATAATTATTCTATTGCATTAATTAATTAATAATAATCTATGAATTAATTATAATAAAATATTATTTATTGTGATTATTTATTCAAAAATTATATTTATTAATATATTTTTATTAATAATTTATCAATATATTAATTAATCATAATTATATTAATTAATTAATAATAATGTATGAAATAATTATAATAATTATATTACTAATTATTATAATAGTATATTAATTAATTAATTATAATAATAAAAATATTAATTATTTTGATTATTTATTCAAAAACTATAATTATAAATATATTCTTGTTAACAATGTATTAATATATTAATAATAGTAATAATTATATTTATTAATTATTAATAATATATTAAATAACTATAATAAATATATTAATAATTATTATTTTATAATATTATATTAATTAATTAATTATATTTATAAAAATATATTAATTTAAAGGAGAATGTTTTGAAACATTAAAAGATCATTAGGGACAAAATAAAAAGTTTAAGAAATGGGAGATTGATTCCCACCTCCCCTATGGAAATCAATCTCCCATTCTCCATTCCCAAACAGTGGTGGCTCCTCTATTTTGATTTCGATTCCTATTTTATTTTTGCGAAATAAACGTCATCAATCATTCTAATTTCGGATTTCGATTCTTAATCTGGAAAGTAAACACACCATTAAACCATTTAGTTGCTATTGGTGGTATTGGTGAACCTAGTTGCATAAAAACCTGCATAAAGTTTAAATCATTGTTAGCACAATTACATAATCAATTAATTGATTTAAATTATTGTCAAACATGTCTTGAATATTTTGTTCATGTCTCATTGAAATGGCAACCATAAATATATCCAATTGCTATAATCTTATGAGATGAGCGTGGCCCCGGAATAGATCTCAATGGAAGGAATGTAAGACATTGTTGCGTAGATATAAGTAATACTATAATATTATATTTGGAAGCAATAAGATACCCAGTGTCAGGCTTGATCATCCAATGATCATATCTTGGGTTAGGCTCAAAATATGACAGTGAATGCAAAAACTCTTGATATCTACCAGCATAGCCTAACAAAAGAGAGTACTCACTATAATGGCATTGTAATTCATCAACTAAGTCTCTTACCCGAGCGCAGTTGTCCTCACCAATGCCTATTAAATCAGCCACAACTCGAAATCCACAATTACCATCAGTAGCAGCATCTTTCGTAGCTCGTATATAGGGTCTTATTCCAGAAGGAGACAAATTAATGAAAGGAATAGGTTTCAGTGGTTGTGATTGACAAGCCTTTTTCTTTTGTCCTTTTTTTAACTGCAATGGAAGTGTACTAGAAGGCATAACACGTACAAATTTTTCATCTTCATTAGACAAAACATACTCAAATTTAGATGGATTTCTACAAGTAGATGTATTTGCTCTTAAAAAAGGCGATCACGTGTTTTGATCTTAACCTCTGGCTCAAGAAGAAAAGTCGATGCTGGATTTGCGAGCTCTTTTAACTTTCTTAATAATTGAACCTTAGCTAGATCATCACTATCATTGAAACACTTTACAATCATCTCTATCTCTGCCATGCAACATAATATTTTTTATTCATCTTTATTGACTTGCAATAGGTCTAGTTTCTTCCAGTGAGAATGAAAAGAAGACAAAAGAATAGATCGACCTTCACGTTTGTACTCAGCAATCTCGTGTGCACATGGAAGCCCGTGAGTGTGTCATATTATACATCCACAAGCAAAAGCATCTAACCTGACAGAATCAGCTCATTTAGATTCATCAAGAATCATAGTTAGTGCATTCATTGCAACAAATCCTCTCAACTCTTTGACAATTGATGGTTTTAAATCAAGTTATACTATAGTTAAACTTCTCTCCAATGAAGCCTTAATTTCAACCAATTGTAATTCCCACAAAGCATGGATTTTTGTCTATGATGACTCAAAAGTACCTTGAGATGTCCTTAACTAATTCTTCAATTTAGAATATGACGACTCGACCCTTTAACAAATTCAACAAAAAAAAATTATGTAAATAACAACTTTTTTTTAGATCGTAAAAATAATAATAAAATATAAACAAAATTACAATTTTATTCATCTAGTTTACCAGTTCGATGTCACGTTTCCAAAATGCATAATTGAGTTTGTCCATGCAGAGCTGTAGGGTATTTTGAGAAATCACTCTCCATACCTTTTAAACTGTGCAAACTCTTCGGTTGATGCAGATAACACCAGTAGATTTCACTAGAAATAAATGTCTCTCAAATCTCATTAGTCTCAAACAAATTCTTGCAATTGGCCAATACATTTCCTGATACATGCCATCTGCAAATAAGGTAGTTGCACTTGGAAAAAATGTTTGAATAGCTTTCATGAAAGCTAGTTCTCTATCTGTCACAATAACACTTGGCAACATATTCTCTTCCATTATACTTTTTAATCTCTCCAATGCCCAGATATAATTATTCTCCCGCTCTGATTCAAGATATGCACAAAAAACTAAAAATGCCAAATCAATTGACGCAACACCAACTATCTCTAGTAACGGCATATCATATCTATTGGCTTTATATGTGCAATTCATAATCAATACTCGCAGGAAAGCTTGCAACAACTCTATTGCAGAAGGATGTGCTAGAAATAAATCTTTGACACAATCTGTATCCACATCACTTCTATGCCACTCAATATATTTATGCTCAGTTAATTTACTCATAAGTAGTTGCATTTGAGAAAGCCCGGCTTGTTCTCTGACCTTATGTTTTCGGGCATTGTAGATTGCTCGTATTGTAATGGCATTATGCATATCTCTTTTCTTTTGGTCTAACATTGTTCTTCGACATATCAACCAACAAATTGCTCTCCTCTTTATTAAGTCTGTCAGTAAATAAGTGTCCTTCAAAACATTATGTGGCAGGATGGTTATGCAACCCACGTATCACTATCAATGCCCAGTCATCACTATTTGCCATTTTCTGACCTTTTAGTTTAAATGGACACTTGCATTTCTTTGTTCCAGTTGCCTTTATCTGTTTTGGTTTGTGACCTTGACGATGTCTTTGCCTATAAACTCCACTACTTTCACATGCGAAAATTATCCTTGGTTTTCTACCATTTATAGTTTCATCAGATTTTTCAATCACAATAACAACTCCATTTCTCTTTCCAACATCTCGTGTCCATTCAATTAGTGCTTCTCTACTTGAAAGAACCTACAACAAAAGAAAATACAATTTACTTGATAAATATTGTATACTGCATGTGACTAGAAACAAAAGAAGAACTTGATTAATACATACCATATCAGTCGTAAATGTATTAGTATTGTCCAAAACCACTAATCCATTTGAAACATCATGATTATGAGTTGATCTTTCATCCTATATTCAGAATGAATTATAATTGAATAACAAAATTTAAATAAATTTAACATATAAAAAAATCCTGCTTAGGGGAATACCAATAGCCAAATACTCAAAACAGTTTAACATATATGCTCTACAAAGTTTTGGCTTAGTTACATAAAAGAAAAATTAATTGCCAATAATAAATTATCAACCGAACCCATAAAAGATCATATGAAACCAGACAGTGCATGTGAACAAATAACTTTTTAATTAAAATTTACTTTTAAAAAAGTAATACTTAAACTTACTAGTTCGGTTTGGAATTCTTCTCTTGGCACTTCTTCTTTCTGCACCAATGCAATATTAACAACTTTTTCCTTTCCAGATTCTTCCGTTTGTAATTTTTCTTCACTCATCATTGCAATATTGACTTCTTTTTTTGTTTGAACTGTTTCGAAAGAGTTTAAGAATATAAATACTGCTGCGAATATAATAAGTTAAACATAATAGATAATAATTTAATTAATAATAATTTATTTATTTATTTCAATCATTTTATTTAAAAATAATATTATAATTATAAAAAATATAATAAGTGGGGCGGTTTTATACAAAAGGTTGGGGGAGGGGGAAAAATATCACCACCACCAAAAAATAATAATAATGAAGGTAAAGTAAAGGCTTTGAAACGGAAAATATCTTATTAATTACTCTGTCTCAAAAGTTTAAGCTTTAGGTAAAATAATATTATAATTACAAAAAATCTAATAAGTGGGGCAGTTTTATACAAAAGGTCGGAGGACGGGGGGAGGGGGGGAGCGAATATCGCCACCAATAAAAAATATACATTCGCCACCCCTAAAAAAAATTATAATGAAGGTAAAGTAAAGGCTTTGAAACGGAAAATACCTTATTAATTATTCTCTGTCTCAAAAGTTTAATCTTTAGGTAAAATTTTTGCTTGACACTAAATATCACGGTCGGAAAAAACATAATTTTTATTTTGGTATCGGATATTCAGTTATCAAAATTGACCACGTATTACTTATTAACCATATACTTCAAGTTCATTTTCTATTACTTGTTTGAATGAAATCACCAAATATGAGCAAACATTAGCCGTCACCCACTTCACATTTTCTTTGGAAATTTTGCCTTATTGTTGATGCGCAAGTTAGAAGTTGAGAGATCACTAAGAAAAAGAAAAAGTGAATACAGTGGCCTTTGATATATTGATGGATAATTGATCACATACCATTTATGGTGAGTCGTCCAACTTAAATTGAAAGGAATCACATGATAGTTTTGTAATATATGCATTTTTACTTCTTATAAAGTGAATTATATATTTTCCATTCGGTAAAAATTTCATAAATTTCAAATTCGTTACATGTCATCACGAGAAAAATTTGACGCATTATTAAATTAACCGTGTATGAATAATTTTAAATTTTATCGCAATAAAAAAAATCGAGACAAAATCAAACATGATTTCAAAGCTGATTAGTCGGATATTTGCTATTATGGAATCAATATCGATTTAATTGGTATTAAAAATACATATATAATAAAAATAAAAAAAATAATATATATGTATATATAAATTTCAATTTCTTTAAATGGAGAGAGGGGAGAGAGAAAGAGGAAGAGAGAGAGAGAGAGAAAGAAAGAGAGAGAGAGACCCATTGACCCGAAGTTGACCCGTGACCCGTGAGCTTGACCTAGCCGGATCTTTCAATTTCGGCCACCATTCTCGATGAGCTTAGTACCGATTTGAAGCTTGGGAGATGCCGGTCATATCTCTATCGTTCCAACTGCCAGAAACTGACCAGAACACCGCCGGTAAGGCTCAAAAGTTTCGGCCAAAAACCCATTCTTGCTGCCGTCAATCCCGCTTGAGTTTGGCCACGCCACCGACTGGATTCCACTCCTCTCACCTTCAGCTTCTATTTCTGACCAATCTTGTCACCTGAAATGGCCGGAGTGCAGGTGAACGACAACTTGCATTCCACGACTTTAAAGAGCTCGATTCGCCACCGTCACCATGCGTGGAAGGTCACCGCCTACACCATTAGACTCATCAAGGCAATGACTACAATACCTAAGCTTCCCATCACTGTTGATCACAGTCCGGTCACTGTTGACCGGTAGGGGGCAATTTGATAAATTCATAAAATTTAGTAGTTAATTCTATAATTTCTGAAAGTTATAGGTAATTAGGTAATTATAGACAAAGACAGTGAGGTAATTTGAGATTTCGAGGGTAAACAAATAATTTAAGTGATCAGGGGTAATTTGATAATTTTATACCCAAGGGTAATTTCATAATTTATAATATGTGGGTATTTTAGTAATTGATAAAATTGAGGATAGGTTGGTAATTTATGATTTTGAGATTAAATTAGTAAATTATGATTTTTGAGATATTTTGGTAATTTTGAATTCAAGGACATTTTTGTAATTTTAAGGATTTAAGGATATTTCGGTAATATATAATTTTGAGGATAAATTAATAAATTATATTTTTAAGGACAATTAAGTAAATTTTGATATCGGGGGCACTTTGATAATTTTAAGACATAAGGATAATTTAGTAATTTTAAATATTTGAGAGTTATATTATGTGAGTTCGAGTTTTATTGAGTATAATTAATTTACTTTATGTAATTAGTAATAATTATGTGATTTATTTGATTATGGGGACCCACGAACGAGAACCAACCCACGGACATCGACGATACTGGATTTGATCATCGTCACTGTGAGTGGAATATACAAAACCTATTTTGTCTGTGGATTATTATGATTTTTAATTATGATATAGTATGATTGCAAATGAATTTTTAAATGCTTGATTTAATGATTTTATGAAAAATGGATTTTATCTGCATAATTGTGTTTATTATCAAAATTATGTATGATAAATAATTTTATTTCTGATTTTGAATAGATGCGTATTAATAATATTTTTAAAGAAAAGAAATAGATTTTAAAGTTTGTTGAAAATAAAAGAAAATATGATTTTGGATAATATCGGATGTTTATGTATATGTATATTTTCGATTATTTGCAAAGTCATTAGAATTCTATACACTCTGATCATATGATATGTGATATATGAGATACATGCCTTTGGGGCTTGTTTAAGTACACACAGAGGTTTTGGGCTGTGTACTTGGTCATTTTTGTCCTTTGGAGACTATTTATGCATGCATAATTATGATGATGAGATATGTCGAGATGTGATGGCATATGAGATATTATTTCTCCGTCTATCTGTGTAGCTCCGGAGTATGGTGATTTCTTGATTGCCCGTTTGTTGAGGTTTGAATTATCCGTGTAGCTCCGAGAAATAATGGTTTCTTGATTACTCGTCCGTTGAGGTCCAGATATGATGAGATTATTCCCGTGGATACTGTTGAGTGTTAGAAAGTGTATATTTATAAAGGAGAAAATTGTCATTTTACACTTTAAATCTCACTAACATTGCTACTTTTATTTATTTAAGTATTTTGTTATTTAATTATATGTATTTTATTATAATTATGTATTTTATGTATTTTAGGGGCATTACAATCGTTTCACAATGAACGAGTGATCAGACAGCAAAACGGATGTCATATTTGGACTCAAGACGGTCGAAAACCTTAAGAGGAGCATCAAAGGAAAAAGTCACTGTTCACATATAAGGTACTGTTCATACGTATGGTAATGTTCACGATACTGTTCATGTATACGGACCGATGATGTGGCAACTACTTATGATGTGGCAACTGTTCATGTATACGGACCGATGATGTGGTATCTGATTGGACGAATTATGTGGTATTAACTGCTTATGTGGCATTGACCGATGATGTAGCATTGACTGATGATGTGTCACAATCTTATAGGGCTAGATTTCTTATGAACTGTGGAGCGATGACGTGACAGCATCTCAGTGGAGCAAAAACGTATGTACAGTACATGCGCGTACATGGGATTATTTACTATTCAGGCGACGTTACTGTACAAATGTTGACTATTGACCGTTGACTGATGATGTGGCGTAATCCTGAGCATTCGAATTGTTTTTAATCCGATGGTCACGATTCACTCAATGTATCTATAAAAAAGGGGCTCTCCCCCCCTAATTTGATAACCCTGAATTCGTTTTTAAACTTAGATTTCTAAAATTCCTTCTCCTTCTTGTAGTTTTTTATATTGTAATAAAATTTCCTTTTTTATCCTTAGTTAAAATATGAGTGGCTAATTTATTTTTGAGCTTGGGTTGAAGGTGAAGTCTCAACATGTTCCATGGACTTAATTTGGTAAATTTACTTTCTATTCCCCTTTAATATTTGTGATTGTTTTGACTTTTCGTTGACAAATAATAATAGTCTTGTCTAGATCTGTACCAGTTAAACCTAAGACCCTAGTACAAGGTTATTATTATTTGGCACGATAAGCCCTTGGCACCATACTTATTGGAGAGTGGTTCATGAGGTATGGAATCCCCCCTTATGATTTAATTGGTATTAATATGAAATATTTAGCCCATGGAGCATGTTGATGTGAATCCGGATACCCAAGTGCTTTATTATAACAGTTTCATTTCTAATTATTCCCGCCATTTTAATTCATAATTTAGGATAAATTTACTATAATTTAATTGTTCACATTAAAAGAAAATTAATTCTACACATAATTAAAATCAACTTCCTTGTGGGATCGACACTCATCACTATTAATCTATTCTACAATAGATTCGTGCGCTTGCGAGTTCAATAAAATTTGCACAACAAGTTTTGCTTAAAAAAAACTAATTCTATAAATTAATTCTATGATTTAATTAAAATAAATTAACAACATAAAAAAAATTACCAAGGAAATGCACTCAACACTAAAAAGAAATAAAAGGAATAGATTAACTAAAATTAAAATAAATTACAAGATAAACAAAAAAAATTACAAAGAAAAGTAAAGCAAAAATTAAATTACAGAAATTTAAAGAAATCACAGAATAAAATTAAATTACAGAAATTTAAATTACAACAATTAAATTATAGAATTATTTTTTTATAAGGAAAAAAATACAAGAAAAGAAAAAAATTAATTCAACAAATTAAAAAATAAGTGAATCTGTAATTTAATTTTTGTAATTTAAATTTCTTTGAATTTCAATAATTCAATTTCTTTGTAATTTCTTTTTTTCCTATAATTTAATTTCTAAGTTATTTTTCTTTGTAATTTTTGTTTATTTTGTTAAATTATTAATTCGTAGAATTAATTTTTATTATTTTTTGTTATTTTCTTTTAAATCTTTTTCCTGTAATTTAATTTCGTTTCTTTTTCTCTTCTTTATATTTCTGTAATTTAATTTTTTATTTTTCGTTGTAATTTATCTTCTTATTTTATTTTTAGTTAATCTATTTCTTGTATTTTTTTTTTAGCACTTGAGTGTATGTTCATAGTAAGGTTATAATAACGTCACAAGGTTAGTATTATAATTTCTCTCTCCTCTTTATTTTTATTTGTTTTATTTTCATTTATTTTGTTCTTTGCATGCATAGTCGAAGGTCATTATCACATAATCTTGAACCTTTAGACCTTGAATTAGAAAAACACTTCGCACGCACAAACACACTGTTTTTCAAGAGAAACTTGAAATGGAATTACAAAATCAGCAATCAGAACCACAAGAGAGGCCATTTAAGGATTATTTTAGTCCTTTAGCTAATTTGAGCACATCATGCATAAGGTACCCAAATGTAGCTGCTAGGAATTTTGAATTAAAACCTAGTGTACTAAACTGTCTCCCCACATTCTATGGCCTAGAAAATGAGAACCCATATAATCATCTGAATGATTTTCATGCTATTTGTCAAACTTTTAAATATAAGAATTTTTCAGATGATGATGTTAAACTTAGATTATTCCCATTTTCATTAAAAGATAGAGCTCGTTCATAGTTTAATACAATGTTTGCTAATAGCATTACATCATGGGAACAAATGGTAACTAAATTTTTAAATAAATATTTCCCAGTTCATAAAACCAATGCTATTCGCAGGGAAATTTCAGAGTTTACTCAAAGAGACGACGAGCAGTTTTTCGAAGCATAGGAGCGATTTAATGGGCTACTCTTGAAGTGTCCACATCATGGGTATGAAAAATGGCACCAATGCTAATACTTTTTGGAGGGATTATTGCCACATATGCAAGAATGGCTAATGGCAATCAGTGGAGGAGAGTTAATGTCCAAAAGCGCATCAGAGATTTAGGAATTCTTCCAGCGGCAATCGGATAATTCCCAACAAAGGAGTCGATCACTCAGAAATACTAGGAGAATTAAGGGAGTGAATGATGTTAACATTGACGAGTCAAGCTCAGGAATTAAAGAAGTCAAAGAGATGGTTGAAGGCCTTACTCGACAAATAGCATCTTTGACAACCACTAAATCAATAGAGCCACATGACCATGACTCATATTCAGATCAAGCCAATGCCATAGGTATCATGAGAAAACCACCAAACTACAACCCTTACTCCAACACATATAACCCTGGATGGAGAGACCACCCCAATTTTTCATAGTCTCAAGGATTCCAACAAAATGAACCATCAGCTCCACCTCCACCAATGCAACCAGTTTCTCAAATGTCTCAAACCTCTCAACCACTATTTAGACCATACAATCAGAATCCAAACCATTCTAAACCCAAACCATAGGAGGAGACATTCCAAAATGTCAAAAATCTTACTAACTCCAAGATCGAGCAGTAAAACCGCACCATTGATGAATTACGAAATGAGATGAGAGCAGGCTTCAACTCACAAGCCCAATCAATTTCCAATCTCGAGAAAATGGTAGGCCAACTTGCCTCTTCAGTTCAAACCCTAGTAATGACTGTTGAGAAAGGCAAATTCCTAAGTTAACCAGTGCCAAACCCTAAAGGAGTGCATGAAATAAGTTCTAGTTCACCACAGCAGCATGGAGAGGTCAAAGCAGTGATGACCTTGCGAAAAGAAAAAAAGTCGACAACAAAGTGGAGATGCCAAAATCAACTCAAATTGTACCTGTGAATGCTGAGGACTCATTATCAGAAGAGAAAAAGGAAACCAACCCACGAGAATATGTTCCTAAAGCTCCATTTCCTCAGAGGTTAGCTAAAGGGAAGAAAGGAAAATCCACAGGTGAGATTCTTGAAATATTTAAACAACCTTACAGTATAGATGATGAAATTGTAGATATGGATTTAATTGATGAATTGGTTGATCATACATCTCCTTTAAACCTTAGTGATGACCCTTTAGTGACATGTTTAACTCACTTTGGTTTGGATTTTCTTTTGTTTGGATTTTAATATTGACAGATCGATTGATGAGGTTAATGTCTTATTGGATTCATTACCATGCATGTACATTGATAAGTGGAAGATAAGGATAAAGCAATTAGCACCATTGAAAGAAAATCTCATCTCATCATTAGAATCACCATCAGGAATTGAGCTCAAACCTTCACTTGACCCTTTGAATTCTACATTCTTGGAGGACGAAGAAATATTGTCAGAAATCATCCCATCCTCGTCTGATTACAAACAAAAGAACACAGACATCATTGACTCCATTTTTTGTTCAAAAAGGAGGATACAACTAGCAAAACCAGAGGAGATTCGCAACGACAAAAATGCTAAGGACTACAGAAAGCGAATGAAAATCCTCCGTGACAAGCCGAGCATTAGAAAATTTTCACACCGGGTCAGAAAGTATTTTTTTCTCAAGGACACATTTCTCCAAGTAAGTTACGCTCCCAATGGTCTGATCCATCTACTGATCATATTATTTTTCCACATAGAGCCATTAAATTTAAGAATCCAAGAAACGGTGTAATTTTTAAAGTTAATAGTCAGAAAAGTAAAGTCATATCACGAATATCAACCATGTGGAGAAAACAGCACAAAACATTGAAGTGACCTGACATTTTTTCTTTTCATTTCCTTTCGGTGATTTAAAGTTATTTTTTTATTTTTAATTATGTTTATAAAAGTGTGTCTGTTTAACTTTTAAGCTTCTATTTTTTTTATCATTTTCCTCACGAATATGTCACTAAAAAGTATCTCTTCAGCATTCTTAGACAGTTTTGACGTATTCAATCTCATCTCAGAGGTCAGATACGATTTTGTAAAACATATCGTATCTGGCAGCTACAACCACCAGAGTTAGTAGCCCATGTTGAAGATTTAGAAAGCCAACTCTGAGAAATTGAGAGAGGCATCTACAACATCTAATTGGAGATTGAGGTAAATTCAATAAGAGGATGATTTTAGTTTGTTTTGTGTGTTTTAATTTATTTTCTTGTTTGTGTGTTTTAGTTTGCTTTGTGTGTTTTAGTTTGCTTTTTGTGTTTAAAGTTTGTAACTCCGATCAAGTGGCGGATAACGGTACTCCGTGACAATCAAGTCGGTTACTTCAGTTTTCCCACAATAACTGATATTCTGAGACGAAGGTATGGACAGAAATGAGATTTTCGAAAAGCTTCACAAACGATTCCCTTCGCTTCCTCAGAATGCCCTACTTTTAATTTATAAAGCCCGGTCCGAACGCATGCGATTGCTTATGAAGAATAACATCTCTGCTGACATCCGTTAGTTAATCAAGGCAAAAGTTTGCTTAGCAGGTGAATTACCTCCTAAATTTATTGCATACATGCCTGGTTGTGGTAAAGGAAATTATGCGAGAAAACGACGAGCTTGAAGACTTTCTGTTGCTTGTCATAAATGTGCCAGAATGATATGCAATAAAAAAATCATGTTCTTTACGAATGGTGTCTGATAACAGAGAAGATAAGATTCAATTCATTAGGGATGGCTTGAATAAGGAGTCATTGGATGATATCCTTTTGTCTCTTGAAATACATCCCAGTGGATACGTCCAACATGCAATACTCTAGTTATGGCCATTATTTCAGAAAGAATGTGCAAACTATAGTCTCGAGAATCTGACTATAAAAGACCCTGTTTGCCAGTTTGTAAGAAAATTGGATGGGAAGCCTATCCTCGACCCATAGAGGGCGTTCAAGCCATTTCTGAACGTAAAACCAGAGGAAGATGTGAGCCACAATCACAACTATCTATAAATATCCTTTTACCTCTCTGTTCTTTTATTTCACTGTTATTTTACTATTTGCATTATTGTTTTTAATAATTTTATTTACTTTTTCTTTTTACTATTTTCTTTTTGACTTTTTGAGCCATGTGCCTTGCACGTTAATTGACATAATGTCCCATACACAGTTGTAACCAATTGTCACTGAGGTCTTTAAATATGATTCTCTTTTTACTGAGCACTCACAAGTTGTTTTTGAGCATTATCTTAATGGCAGCTACTTCCAGTAAACAATTCAAGAACATTTGTGTGCTTTCTGGGTTTCATTATGGCAAACATAAAGAGTTCATGGAGGCAGCCATAGATCTTGGTCTAAAAATAGCAGAGAGAAAATTGCACTTGGTGTATGGAGGAGGTGACCGAGGGTTATCCAAAATGGTATCAGAAGCTGCTTTTGTCAGAGGGAGCCAAGTGTTAGGCATCATCCCTCAAATCCTAAAACCTTTGGGTTGTTTGTCTCATTCACCAACTGGAGAAGAGTTAGTCGTCTCAGGTATGCAAGAACGAATAACTGAAATGCTCAATTATGCCGATGCTTTTATTTTCCTTCCAGGCGATCTTACAACTCTTGAAGCACTAATGACATTAGCATCTTGGTCTCATCTGAACATTCATCAGAAACCCATTGGTTTGTTAAATGTCAATAACTTTTATGATAGCTTTCTCGCATTTCTTAACCATGAATAAAAAATTATTTCATTCCTTCCTCAGTGAAAAACATCTTTATTTGTGCACATACTGCTAATGCGCTACTTGATCTGTTACAAGCTTATCAACCAGAGCCAGATCCCAAGGCTATTGTGTTGGAGTGTTCAAATAATGATGGTAACAGTAGTGGCAGTAAGAAGTATGAATTAGATTTAACTCTCCGCTTGTAAATATTTTCTTCTGTGTTGCAGCACCTAGGTGATGTCTTCTAAACTCTACTTCTTTCTTTTCAAACATTAAGGACAATGTTTCATTCTAGTTGAGGGGAGGGAATAGTTGACAATTGTGGAATGTTGAACTAACCATGATTAACTTTTTGAATAGAAGATAGCTAAATATGGAGTATAGTTACTCTAGAAACGCATCTTCTTAGTTAAAAAAAATAAAATAAATAAAATAAAAAAAATAAAAAAATATATATTTATGTGTGTTTCTTTTCTAACATTTCATTTTTCTCCTTTATAAATATATGTTTTCAAGTTTTTAAAGTCGAAGATGGCTGAATATGGAGTGTAGTAACTCTAGAAACGCATTTTTTTTAAAAAAATCATTTTTCTTTAATTTTTCTGCATGTATGTTTTCTTTTTATATTTAGAATAGGTTGGGGGGAAATAATTCTGTTTAAAAAAAATTTGTGAGTTCTTGATATTGGATGATATGATGACTTTCGAATTTTAGTATTTGTATTACTTTTGCTCTTGAGTGATGTTACACCATGTTTACTATTCTACATATTAATGTTGGTGACAAATATGAGTTACTTGAAAGAATGCACATGTCATAATAAATTCCAAGTGAGTTTTTGAGCCTATTAATTTTTCTTGGAGAGTAACCCTTTTTGTCTATTCTTCATGTAACTTAGCAGTTTATTATTTCATACATGATCTCTAGAATTTATTTGAGTCAACCCTTAAAAAAAAAAGTGTGTTACTGCATCTAAATGCCCACTTAATTAGTAGATATGGAAGATTATTTAGAGTCCTAAAAGATGATGGAAGGCCATTTTTGACCCGTTTGAGCCTTTCTAGCCATCCCTATTATATAATATCCATAGTTAGCCCTTTTGAGCTTTTTATTTAAAAAAAAAACCCTTTTCTTTATTAACTTATCAACCTGACCCACTCCAATTTGGAGTATTACCCGATATCATACAAGTTTCATCCACCTATTCATGTTTGAGAAAAAAATATAAATAATTATTTTGTTCAGCGAAGTTGTGCTACATAAAAAAATAAAAAAAAAGAAAAAAAAAAGAAAAAAAGGGGAAAAAAAGATGTATAATAGCAATAAATAAGCAAAATGCATCTTGTAATTTTCAAAAGTTCTTGAACTTTTTCTCAAACATATTTTGTTTTCCTATTTCTCTTTCTTTGTTAGCCATGTCCCTAACCTACGTTACATCCTAATAAAAGTCCTTCTTAATTTTAGGGCACTATAGTCTGAAATAAAAGCTAATTATATGGGCAATTAAGATATAGTGATGCATATAAAAAAAAAGAAAAAAATGAATACATTGGGTTGACTAATATTTTATTTGAGATCGTATTATTTTTAAGCTCTGGGCATATTTTTTCGTCTTGGTGAGAGTGTCTGATATTTCTTTATTATTTTCTCTCAATTTACCATTCATTGTAGTGACAAAATTTTATTGGGATTAATTTCTTTGTGAGAGTGTCATTACAACCGGTGAGATTTTGGGGTTGGATATGTCATTCTTGAAAGTGGCCTGATTACTATTGCTACAATAAAGTCTGCTGGACTGATGCATATGAATGGTTGATGTGGGTGTGATATTCCTTTAGACTGGAGATAATGCATGTATTTTTTTTATTGTTATCATTAATCTGATTGAATAAACACATGTGTTTCCTTTAAAAAAAAATTTTGAATTTTATCTTCGCTTTATTTGCTAGGGACTAGCAATAAGCTGGTTGAGGGGTGTGTTGAGTGTTAGAAAGTGTATATTTATAAAGGAGAAAATCGTCATTTTACACTTTAAATCTCACTAACATTGCTACTTTTATTTATTTAAGTATTTTATTATTTAATTATATGTGTTTTATTATAATTATATATTTTATGTATTTTAGGGGCATTACGATCGTTTCACAATGAACGAGTGATCAGACAGCAAAACAGACGTCATATTTGGACTCAGGACAGTCGAAAACCTTAAGAGGAGCATTAAAGGAAAAAGTCACTGTTCACATATACGGTACTGTTCACACGTACGGTACTCTATTCACGGTACTGTTCACGATACTGTTCATGTATACGGATCGATGATGTGGCAACTACTTATGATGTGATAGTATCTGATTGGACGAACTATGTGGTATTGACTGTTTATGTGGCGTTGACCGATGACGTGGCATTGACCGATGATGTGTCACGATTTTATTGGACTAAATTTCTTATGTACTGTAGATCGATGACGTGGCAAATATCAGTGGAGTAAAAATCATGTGTACAGTACAAGTGCATACATGTGATTATTTACTATTCAGACGGCCGGCATTTCTTGTGTAAATGTTGATTTGTTTTGTTATTATTGATGGTGATGATGAAGTGGGGCAATCCTGAGCATCTGAACTGTTTTTAATCCGATAGTCATGATTTACTCAATGTATCTATAAAAAGGGGGCTCTCCCCCCCTAATTTGATACCCCTGAATTCATTTTTAAGCTTAGATTTCTAAAATTCCTTCTCCTTCTTGTAGTTTCTTTATATTTTAATAAAATTTTCTTTTTTATCCTTAGTTAAAATATGAGTAGCTAATTTCTTTTTGAGCATGGGTTGAAGTTGAAGTCTCAACATGTTCCATGGGCTTAATTTGTTAAATTTACTTTGTCTTCCCCTCTAATATTTGTGGTTGTTTTGACTTTTCGTCGACAAATAATAAGTCTTGTCTAGATACAGCTCTGGTTAAACCGGCACCCTAATACAAGGTTATTATTATTTGGCACGATAAACCCTTGGCACCATACTTATTGGAGAGTGGTTCATGAGGTGTGGAATCCCCCCTTATGATTTAATTGGTATTAATATGAAATATTTAGCCCATGGAGCATGTTGATGCAGATCCGGATACCCAAGTGCTTTATTATAACAAGTTTCATTCTAATTATACCCGCCATTTTAATTCATAAATTAAGATAAAATTACCATAATTTAATTGTTCTCATTAAAAGAAAATTAATTCGGCATATAATTAAAATCAACCTCCTCGTGGGATCGACACTCGTCACCATTAATCTATTCTACAATAGATTCGTGCGCTTACGAGTTCAATAAAATTTGCACAACCAGTGCCAAACCCTGGAGGAGTGCATAAGATAAGTTCTAGTTCACCACAGCTGTATGAAGAAGTCAAAGTAGTGATGACCTTGCAAAAAGGAAAAGAAGTCGACAATAAAGTGGAGATGCCAAAATCAATTCAGATTGTATCTGTGAATACTGAGGAATCATCATCAGAGAAGAAAGAGAAAACCAACCCATGAGAATATGTTCCTAAAGCTCCATTTCCTCAGAGGTTAGCTAAAGGGAAGAAAGGAAAATCCACAGGTGAGATTCTTGAAATCTTCAAACAGGTAAGTGGTAAAAGTTTTCAATATTTAGTAAAGATATCATATGTTGTGAATTTTCTTTGATTTTACGCAGTATTTTGTGATAAATTTAAATTGAGTATTTATACAATATTATGACATATTCTGTTGGAAATCGTAACTAGAAAGAATCAAAGCTGCTGATTTTAGGGGATTAAGTTAACCGATTCTTATTAGGCAGGATTTTAAGGAAATTTATTCTGTGACTTAGTTTCCTTTATTAGATGATTGTAAAGGCTGCATTTAGCCTATTTATACTTTGTAATTTCTCTGGAGCAAAATATGATTTTTGAGTCCCATTTACCTTTATTGTATCAAAGCGACCATCATTAGGGGCTCTGTAATTCGGCATCAATATTCTTACAAAAAAATAGGGTTTGCTTTTCTGTATGAGTGTGAGTGATCATAATCAGCCATGGATGGTAGCAAGAAGGGAGACGTTTCCGCTGCAGCCTCAGCCTCTTCTCCGACTTCTTCTTCTTCTATTTCTCCGGCTATCACTCAATCATACAGTGATAACACCACCCTTTAAATAACCCAGCATAAACTAAATGGAAAAAATTTCCTTCAGTGGTCTCAGTCCATCCAGATAGTGATTCGAGGAAGAGGCAAGATGGGTTACATCAATGGAGATTTTAAAAAATCGAGCCATGATGATCTAGGATATGTGGTTTGGGAGTCCAACAACTCCAGTGTTATGGCATGGCTAATAAACTCAATGGAGCCAAGTATTAGCCATAGTTATTTGTTCTTTAAAACAGCAAAAGTAATATGAGATGATGTTAAAGAAAGCTACTCTGACTTTGAGAACACTTCTCAAATTTTTGAGATTAAAATGCGACTGAAAGAGTTCCGACAGGGAAACTAGATGTCACAGGCTACTACAACTCACTGAAAGTTTTATGGTAAGAGCTTGATCTTTTCTATGAAGTTGATTGGGGAGAACTTGAAGATCACGTAAAGTTCAAGGCTCACCTTGACAAGAAGCGACTTTGTGAATTTCTTGCAGGACTCAATCGTGATCTTGATGAAGTGAGAGGAAGGATTTTAGGTCGAAAGCCCCTACCTTCAATTGGAGAAGCTTTTGCAGAAGTGAGACGGGAAGAAAATAGACGACGCATGATGCTTGGCGACTCAAAGGACCAAAACCCAGCAAACAACCAGATTATAACGGCTGGGGAGCGATCAATGGAGACAACAGCCCTAGCAATGAACAAAATAGGAGTTTTTCAAGGTAATAGAAACCCAAATAAGCCAAGAGAGAGGCCATGGTGTAACCACTGCAACAAGCAAGGACATACCAGAGAGCATTGCTTTAACATCCATGGATTCCCACAAAACTGGAAGTCTCGGGGACCTAAAGACAAGAGAGCTCTCAATACTGTCTCCAAAGATCATCCTACTTTAGAAGACCAGAACAAAGATAATGGATTAAATGTTGTCCTGACTAAGACCCAGTTGGAGGCTCTCCATCAAATCCTCAACCAAGCACAGACACCGAATCCCTCCACTGAGGCATATACTGCAACCTACAAAGGTACTGCTCTATATATTAAGTCTTAACCTAATTGGATCCTTAATTCAGGTGCAATGGATCATATGACAGGTAACGCTTCCTTGTTCTACAACTATACCCCATGCAATGATAGAACTCGGGTTCAAATAGCAGATGGGTTGTATTCCACGGTGGCAGGAAAAGGGTCAATTCGACTAAATGATGATCTAACACTTCATTCAGTTCTTTATGTTGTACAGTTATCTTGTAATCTGATTTTTATTAGTAAACTAACTCGAGATAAAAACTTTCTGGCTAAGTTCACTTCTAGTTGTTGTGAAATACAGGAGCAAACTTCGGGGACGACGATTGGGAGTGCTAGAGAGGAGGATGGACTCTACCACTTTGTGAACAAGGCATTCGAAGTAAACTAGTAACCACAAACAATTGTATGGCTGTTACTATTTCCAATAATGATGTAATAATGGGGCACCATAGGTTAGGCCACCCAAATTTTCACTATCTTAAATGCTTGTTACCTGAATTATTTCTAAACAAAAATCTAAGCAATTTTTTGTGTGAAATCTGTCAGTTTGCAAAACACACACGTGTTCCTCATCCTATTAAGCCCTATGTTAAATCTCGTCCCTTCCCTTTAATCCATAGTGATATATGGGGTGCATCTCGTGTTAAGAATCTTATTTCTGAAACTCGATGGTTTATTACATTTATAGATGATCACACGAGGGTTTGCTGAGTATACCTTTTGAAAGAAAAGTCGGAAGCAACAAAAATTTTTCAGTCTTTTCAGTCCATGATAAAAAATCAATTTCAAACCTTCATACAAGTTCTTAGAATTGACAATAGTCGGGAATATTTCAACATTATTCTAGGCCAATATCTAGCTCAACAAGGGATTATACACTAAAGTTCCTGCCCAGATACACCTCAACAAAATAGAGTTTTAGAAAGGAAAAATCATCACCTTTTGGAGGTAGCTAAAGCCCTTACGTTCACAATGCATATGCCCAAGTATCTCTAAGGAGAAGCAGTTTTAACTGCATCTTACCTTATCAATCGGATGCCTTCCAAAGTCCTAAAATTTAAAACCCCACTTTTTGTCCTTCAAACCACCTATCCTCATTTTTACTCATCGTCCTCACTCCCCTTAAAGGTCTTTGGATGCTCAGCCTTTGTTCATAACATAAAACCTAATCTCTCCAAATTTGATCCTCGCTCCATTAAATGTGTTTTCATTGGGTACTCCTCGACTCAAAAGGGCTACAAATGTTACTCACTAAGACTGAAATGAGTGTTTGTCTCACGAGATGTCACATTCTTTGAAACAAAACTATTCTTTCCACCGACCCTTCTTCAGGGGGAGAACTTGAATAAAGAAGAATCGTAGGATTCAATCGTGTCTGATCAAATCAAAAATCTACTCAAACATAATTCTCAACTCTCGTCTTCACCATAAACTAAACAGATAACTCTCATCTCTGAACCTCTAGAACCTATGGTTCTCATATTACAACATGACTTGGAACAGATTCTTAACAGGTCAGATCATCTGAACTTTTAGGTTTATTCGAGAAGATCATGTTTGACAAGGTATGGATACATCCAAGACTCTACCCTCTTAAGAGTTTGAACTGGGGGATAGCTCCAGACCAGAAGATACCACCTAACCAGAAGTGGTCAATTCAGCGATTTCTGCCCAACCTGAGTTACATATTAAGCCAGATGACCTGCCAATAACTTTGAGGAAAGGGGTGAAATCTTGTACTCTTCATCCAATCTCACGATATGTATTGTATGATCGCTTGTCTCTAAATTTTCAATGCTTTGTCACTAAAATATCCAGCATTGAGATCCCTAAGTCAATAGAAGAGGCACTAAAGATCTCAGAATGGAAGCAAACTATTGAGGAAGAGATGAGAGCACTGATCAAGAATGAAACTTGGGAAATTATTGACCTGCCTGGAGGAAAGAAACTAGTGGGCTGCAAGTGGGTTTCACAGTCAAATACAAAGCTGATAGGAGTGTAGAAAGATATAAAGTAAGATTAGTGGCGAAAAGGGTTTACTCAAACATATAGGATCGACTACCAAGAGACTTTTACTCCTGTTGTCAAACTCAATACAGTCAGAGTATTGCTTTCCCTTGCGGTAAACTTAGATTGGCCTCTACAACAACTTGATGTGAAAAATGCATTTCTGAATGGCGAACTACATGAGGAAGTCTATATGAGTGTTCCACCAGGCTTTGAAGTTGACAATAAGGTGTGTCACTTAAGAAAATCCCTTTATGGACTAAAACAATCACCAAGAGCGTGGTTTGGTAGATTTACGAAGGCCATGGAAAAACAGGAATATCATCAAGCTCAGACTGATCACACCTTATTTATCAAACACGGGTATTTCTTGGGAATGGAGGTGGTGAGGAATAGAATAGAGATCTCTATATCTCAGAGAAAATACATTCTTGATCTCTTACAAGAAACTGGGATTTCAGGGTGTAAGCCAACTGATACTTTAATAGAACCCAATCTCAAATTGGGATGTGGAGAAGAAGATGAAAGTGTCGATCAGGGGAGGTACCAAAGACTAGTTGGAAGACTAATCTACCTCTCCCACACACGACCTGACATTGCATTCCCAGTTAGTGTAGTCAATCAATTTATGCACCAACCAAAAAGCTGTCATAAAGAAGCTATCTACAGGATTCTTCGATACCTAAAAGGGACACTAGGAAAAGGTTTGCTTTTCAGAAAAAAATGAGAAAAGGCAGGTTGAGGTCTATACTGATGCAGATTGGGCGGGATCAGTTACAGACAGAAGATCTACTTCAGGCTATTGTACTCAAGTCTAAGGGAATCTTGTAACATGGAGAAGTAAAAAAATAGGTTGTGGTTGCTCGTAGTAGTGTTGAAGCTAAATTCTGAGTGGTTGCTCAAGGACTATGGTTGACTAGATTGTTGAAAGAACTAAGAGTACCTTGTGATAAGCCTATGAAGCTTTATTGTGATAACAAGGCGGCCATCAATATAGCTCATAATCCAGTTCATCGTGATAGAACAAAGCTGTAGAAATTGATAGACATTTCATCAAGGAAAAGATCAAGAATGGGAGTGTGTGTATGGTCTACGTACCCATTAAACAACAAGTTATGGATATACTGACAAAAAGTCTATCGAAACGTGAGTTCGTGGGAATACTAAACAAGTTGGGTTTGATTAACATCTACGCTCAACTTGAGGGGGAGTGTTGGAAATCGTAACTAGAAAGAATCAAAGCTGCTGATTTTAGGGGATTAAGTTGACTGATTCTTATTACTGTAAATAACCTTAACAGATTGTAATTAGGCAGGATTTTAGAGAAATTTATTCTGTGACTTAGTTGCCTTTATTAGATTATTGTAAAGGCTGCATTTAGCCTATTTATACTTTGTAATTTCTCTGAAGCAAAATAAAATTTTTGAGTCCCATTTGCCTTTATATTCTTCCCTGATTATTTCACATGACATTACATATGTTTTCAAAATTAGTGATTTGATTATAAATATTAAGTGATTTATTAATATTTTTCATTTATAATTTAATGAAATTGTATATTTAAGAGTAATACAATTATTTTAAAAATAAAATTATTTTCGAAAACTATTATCCACTCACTGATCTTCACTGAATTTTATACCCACCCCCATTTTTTTCATTTTATTATATTTTTTCCCTCACAGGAGATTTGTAACTACAATAGTTGACTCAACAACGATAGCTATTTATATTTTGGCCACATATTTGTCTTAGGAGTTGTAGAATTTTGTGTGAGAATATTTCGGATTGTATAATATTATAATTAAGAATAACTTACTGTGTTTGATACTAAAATATTTCGGATAATAATTACTATTTATTGAGATATTGATTGACGGAGTTGGTTGTATTTGGAAATTATTTTGGGAGTGCTATTTTCATTAATTGCAAGTTTGGAATGTCAAAATTATAGAGAAACTCTGCCGAAATTTCGGTAGAAATAATATTATTATTATTTATAAAATCATTATTAGTTAAATTTTAAAGATCAGTGAGACTCATCCCAACATTCGCGACGGGTCGTGACAAGTTTTGCCTAAATTGCTCAATACAACTTTATTCTAATTCACACTTTTCATAATGTTCAGTAAATATCAACTAGTTGCCAGCAAGGATTGTTAGAGGGTGGTGCCCTCCAATTGTTCAAGGCGCTCGCTCGACTCCATCCATAGGGCTATAAATCACGAATCTCTTTATAAAGATATAGGTGAGGTAGGTCCAGATATTAGTTTCCGAGAATGGGAAATGTCTGGCTTTTAATTGATACAAATTTTCAAGCTACATTTATGTTTGCTAAACCCTGTATCATGCCTCACACATTTCTTGACAGTACATTACACAGCATTTGATCAAACACTTAGCGCCCGACCCACCAATGGAGGCTTAATCAACCTTGATCTCTCTAGCAGATTCCAAGAGATATGTACATTGAAGATGAAGTTCTTATAAATAGCCTGTAGTTTTGTTTTATGGGGATATATTGAGCGATACTTCAAGAAATAAATAAAAACTTCGTTCATACAATTTCTCAATCGGTCAGAGAACTATTTATACAATATATTCACTGTTCAATAACACAAAAGGAAAATAATCAAGCACTACAAATGAAGAATTATCTTCTAAACCTACATGCACATAATCACTTTTGATTTTTTCTATGTACGTATGATAATATTGGTCTTGATTCTCACTATATGTGTGTGCGTACGTCATAACACGATACTTTTATAACTGATTTTTTATTTTTTCCAGCTGTTTAGACTGTAACATGTAAAAGTTTGTTTTCATTAAATGCCGTAAAAGTTCTTTTCATAGTGAGGAATGGCGGGTGGTGGCCTTGGTGACGGCATGAAAAGGGAAATTTCTTAAACAGAAATCTTCCTGTGAGATGCATACATTTCATTTATGTCTACATTTACTTTGCGCATCTACAGTTCTAATTGAATTGTTCATGAATTTTGTGTGTAATATTTTTTATACGCCTTGTGATAGAGTGTGTTCTGTGGCTTGGTTTTATAGTTTCAAAATAAGTATTTTGACATATACGTCCTTTTAACTTCTACATATTTTTATTAGTCTATTTGACAAGAAAATTTTACGAGTTGAATGGTTTATCAATATTTTGAGGGAGAATGAGCATAGCCGTCACGTTATTTAATGAAACTAGGTAAACTCCTTTACTCCTTGATAAAAGTCCAAATGTCTATGTAATTATAACGTTATTTATTTTATTAATCTTTTTATTATTTTACTTCTTGTCTTGATGCCAGCCATATAGATTAAATATTTTAAAATACAAATAAATTAAAATAACTTGTATAACCTTAATGAATTAATTAATTGTATATAGCAACAAAAAATAGATTTGCACGAAATAATTCTCATGAAATAGAAAGAAATTTGTGTTGCTTTGTTTAAATTCGTTCAGAAAAATCTTACAAATTCCAATTTTAATATGAGCATGTATGTAGCTCCCCTTTATATAATGATTTTATTTTACGAGTGCACTCTTATAGTCACATATGGTCAAATGTGACATACTCAAATTTTAATGAATACTTGACAACCATTTGAAGTAGTTTCCATATTTTATTGCACCGGTAATTATGAATATTTTAATCATTATTTTATTATTTAAATTAAGGGTATATAAATCATTTCACTTAGTTAATTTTACCAAAATTAACAAGTTTTACTTTTGAAAAATAATTTTTGACCCTCCCAACAATAATTCCAAAAATTGGCTCTTAGCCTTGTTATTGTGATAACTAATATAATATGTTAACCTAATTGATTCCAATGACGAAAAATTAATGAATCTATCTTTGATTGAATTCAAGATTTTCAAGATATAGTCCAATCCAATCAAACTAATCGATCCAATCGAAACCAATTCAATTTCTGTCATATTTATCTTTTGACTAGATTGAATTGGATTGCAGAATGAAAAATCTAATGTTATTGAATTAGTTTGTGGATCAATGTGTTCAAATCTAATATAAATCAATCTAATCAATTAATTTATTTTTATTATTTATTTTTTAAAAATCTACATGTCACTTTTATATTTAACTTTCTAAAAAATAAATCCTGATTTCCCTAACTACAGATGACGATGATAGTGGAGTACGAATTACAAGATGCATCCAATGTTTGCTTTTGATATTCATATTTCAAATTTTTTCAACATTGTGATAAAAAACTATATGATTCATGAAATTGTAAAGAATTTTTTTTTAAGTTATCAGTAATTGGAACTCTGGAGAGCAATTGTAACTTTTTTTCTTAAATTTTTATTTGATTGGATAGAATTAAATGGATTTAAACTTAATTGGCTTGGATTATATTAGATTTCAATTAGTGATTGGTTCAAATTGCATCCAAATTATAAAATTCAATATATAGTGGATTGGACTCAATTTGACAAAATCTAATGGATTTAAACCATTGAAAACTGCTATTAAAAGGAAAATACATATATATAAAGGTAAATACATGTTTAGCCCGTGTATTTTTACTTATCTCAATACAAATTGATTATTAAATGTTAAATTCTTACTCTTATTTTTCTTTTACTTTTACAATAATGCCCTAGCAATAATATTCTTCAAAATTAATTAATTAATTAATCTATAAAAAAATTAATTAAAAAACTAAATAATAATTATTCATTAACAATTTAATTAATAAATATCAGTATAAAAGAGCTGATTTTTTTGGTAACTTTAGAACAATCTTGGTAATAATGATTTATAAATAAATTAATATCAGCCAACTTAAAGAAATGTTAATATCCTTGCAACTATCTCACTAATAATTATACAAACAAATTTAATTTACCAAATTAATCCTTAAAAATAGATAAATAATATAACAATTTACATTATTTTCTTTTAAGGTTAATTTGATGAATTAACATTTACTTCTTTTCTATAATATCTCCCAAGGATATTGTTGTAAGGGTATTATTATAAAAGGAAAACAAAATTATTATTAGAAATAAATATATCTAAGCATGGATGTTTTAAGATATTTTTAAAATTTAAGAACTAAATGGATTTTTAAACTAAAATATAAGGAATAAATGAACATTTATCCAATATACGCTTACAATCAAGTAATGAAATGTTAGTTGTAGTGCTTCTTCTTTAAACTCAATAATAAACTATTTGAAGATAAAAAGTACTATATGAAAATAAATGAGGGTGCCGTCGGCGGTCCGGCGTACCCCTACTCACTTAAAAGATGCTGCTTAATTACGATAGTAGTTTACTTGCTTACTTTAACAAGTAAGGAAAGAATTTCCAAATATAGAAAGTTTCCTTTCAAACAAAAAATTTTAATCGCGGTAAATACGTGATCGATAATAATCGGGACAATGTAATTTAGTGAGGCTATCATTTCATAATAGTCTTGGGGAATTAGAATGCGACGGTCTTTTTTTAAAAAAAATTTATTAATTAAACACATATGTATGCTACATAAGATTCTAACCAAAAACTAAATCTTTGTCCACTAACCGCTGGAGCTAGGACTTTTTTCTGTTCAAGTGACTGATCAGTAAGCTTCCTATCATAATAATAATAATAATAATAATAATAATAATAATAATAATAATAATAATAATAATAATAATCGTAAACATAATCTAAAAGTGTTATTACATGGGGATTCTTTTATAATCTACTTCAAAAAGATTAACTCTCAACCTCCTTTTAAAAGCTGATGCTAAAATGAAGAAATTAATAATACATGAAGATTAAAAAAATTAAATAAATTTTTAATAAAAAATTTTAAAATCTGCTACTTTTAACATTTCAACAATAATTCCAAATGAAGTCTTTATGGTTACTGGTTTTCATTGAAACTCATATATTTAAATATATATATATATTAACTTTGTCCGTTAAGATGAAAATGTATTCCGACAAAAACAATTAACATCCCAAAATGTTTAATTGACAAATAACAAGTTACAATTGGACTTATTTTTGAAGCGAAAAGAAATAATTAACATTGGACTTCAAATAAAATAACCGTCCAAAACTTAATACTCAACGGTTATTTTTCTAACATAATTTATTTATTTATAAGAAAAAGTAATTGTTAGCAAGTGCCAACCTATTCAATTAAAGAGTTAATAATATAAAAGTAAAATTTATAAATAAACAAAATAAAATTATGCACCTATTTGTTATAAATAAGGATGGTAAAATTCTTTATAGATACGGAGTCCATAGATCCCACCCTTAATAGGGCAAATTTTAAAAAAAAATTGGGGAATATAGTGGGGAATGAGGAGAAAATAATTTCAAATTATTAATGAAGTGAGGTTTAGTTTTATACTCCCACCCCAATTCTTATTATATATAAATATATTTTTAATTTTTATTTAATAATTTTTATTTTATCAATTATAATATTAATTAATAAATTTTATTTTTATTTTTACTTAATATAAATAGATTATAATTAAAAAATAATTTTATAATATTATTTTTATTCAATCTTAAAATATTATTATGTTTTCATTTTTCTCTTTAGAAATGTTATCTTCGAACATTTTTAATTTTGATATCATTTCAAGATATTATTTTAAATATTTAGATATTTTTAAAAATAATTTAAGTATATTATAAAATGATAATAATTTTATTTAAGTTTAATTTTTAATTTTAATATAATTCAAATATCTGTCAAAAATTATTTGAAAACGTATCCCACTCATGCCCCCAAGTATATTTAGGCACGAGTTGCCGCTGCAATTGGGCCCACGGAAAAATTACGTCCTTACTTGGGTAACTGTAAAAGATCAGACACCCAGACAATATTACCCTTATATCTAACAATAATTCCCTTACAAATCCGTCAAACTTCAGCTCACCTCTTAAATATCTTCTGCCCTTTTATTTTATAAATATCTCCTGCCATTTTTTGAAAAATGGTTACTTTAGGACCATAAATAAAAAATCATAGGTACTGTGAATATTCCATCTGTAGGTAATACAAGGCCTTTTTCAACAATTGATTTTTTTTTTTTGGGGGAAACCTAATTTTCTTTTTTTTTTAATTTTTTTTTTTCAGTTATAATGTTTGTCCAACATGTTTCAGTTTGTTTTTAGTTAAAGAGAGCAAAGAAGAAAAGAATTTGATGGCTTCTAAACTTATGCTGAACAAATTACATTATCGAAGGATACTATAGAGAGAATCATGGAGTAGATATAGCAATAGGACATCCTTTGTGATAAGGAATTGATTTGTTACACAAGATTTACTTGAAAGGGTATTGTTTTTTTTTTTTTTCCACCTAATCCAGACTTTAAAAGAATTACAAAGAATTAAATAACAAAGAATACTACAGATGTGATAATAATATAGTTTAATCATGGCCATGCGTGCCACATACAATCTAGTTGATCAGCCAAAGAGAAATCTTCAAAAAAATCCACTTACAGACACATAAATATCCATATAAACTCAATCACACATATACATATATTAGCTAGAGAATATAATTATGCCTTTTGTTAGAAAGATTATCAATTTCTTTCCTACTACAATTAATTTATATCACTTACTCTCTTATTATTATCATAATACCCAAAAACCCTCTGGCACCAAAAATTTGAAAAGAAAATATATGAATAGGTCATTTGCTTGATAATTGATCTTGAGAATAAAAATATAAATTATTATAAGAAAATAATTAAAAATTAAAAAATATAAGAGAATATATTATTATTAGTTTTATTCACACCAAAACACATATTTCTTATTTTCAATACTTATTTTTAATAATAAATTTGAAAAAAAGTGTATTTGAAAATAAGAATAATGCTGTAAAATTATATTGTCATTGAGTTATTAATTATTATAAAAACAATAAGAGATAAGTGTTATATATTGATTTCAAAAAAAGAAAACTAGTAATCTCCATAAAAAAATGAATAAAATAGGTTAAATTATTTCACTTATAAATTAATTACTATACTATTTCATTGCACAGTTTAAATGGAATAATATTACACAGATGCAAAAATTTTAAAAAAAAAAACGAAAAACACAAATATCAAAGCCCTCATTCATGTTTCGGCTCGATATGGATAGAATCACCAAATAACATGCATACGATATTTTTTTTTAATCAAAATTCCATCTCTTTTTATTACAATCTAATTGATTGTCTACATAGTACAACAATTTTTCTTTCTCACAGTTTGAAGTATGCAACTTCATCTTCATAGTACCTTAAAATAAAAAGTGAGAAAACTCGAGAGGAAGATTAACCATGACGTAATTATGTAAACATATTATATATATATATATATATATGTAATTTGATATCAAATTAAGCATGTATGGATCATCGTCTGACAGCCCTTCCGCCGGATCCGCCCTCCCTCTGGCAGTTGAAGTAGACAGCCGCCACAGGAGGTCCCAGATTGTAAAGCTCAGCAAAATCCTTCGTGCTGAAGTTCTGACGCCATCCCGGTGCGTAAACAGTCTGCCTTCCAAGTTGCCGGAACAACACAAAGACAAACCTGTGAATCCCCATTGTTGGCCTAGGGCTTTCATAGTTCACTATCTCTTGGCCTGCATGCACAATTTAATTATATATGCAAATGAAACAAATTAGTGAACATCTATAATTGACTAGTTGGTCTAGCGATAATTAAATATTTTGTTTCTTTCTTAATGGTAAATAATATTCTGTGTGAAACCTAGCTAAGATTGGCTCAGCCGTACAGAAATCCTAAAAGATTTAATGAAATGTATTTATCTTGTTTGTGGTTCTTATGAAATGTTGTTTACTTTTCTTTCTTTGGGGGGGGGGGGGGGGGGATAAAAAACCGGCCACAGCCAATTGACAGATCGAGCATGGCAGTGGATGAAAGGGATGGCACTCTGACTCTGTGAGCAAAGAAGGGAAACAATGAAAGGAAATTGGGGGCTATTGTTTTAAATAAAAAATTTGAAAATTAACGACAAAATCCTTTTGCCTTTGTCCAAAAGGGCTGGAACAAAGACTAAAAGCTATTGCTCCAGTGCAAAAGCTGAAACATGGAACGACCCATTCGCAAGTTGAAAGAACCGTGCAAGAACGTTTGATTTAATATAAAGTCTGCCACTCACCAAAGCTGGCCCCTGTAGTTGCTGGAATATCAGTCACCAGCCTGAAAGTTCATTTCCAAGAAGCAGTAAATTTTCTAGTTAATGCAAAGAAAAAAGTGATCACTTACCGTGAACACGTGTACTTGTGAGTTATAATATAATCACCACCGAGGAAACTAGAGGTAAATATAAATGAGGGAGGTGGAACTTATCGAAATAAGAAAATAAAGTTAATTACCAGATACAAAATAAAGTTATTTTTTGACGAGAATGGAAAAACGACAATAAGTACGTCTTTTTTTTTTTTTTTTTTGGGGGGGCAATGAGGTTAATTAGTTCCCTTTTGAGTGTCGTGTCTTTTGTTTTTTCGTTGTTCTTGTCGAGATTTGTTTAAACGAGAAAAAAAGGGGGAGGGGGGTGGGAATTGAAGAAAGGATGAGAAGTTACGTACCAATATTATTGATTAGATACATGTGTGTAGGACCCCGTAATGTTATCCCGGAATCATATGATATCTAAAGATATTTTGGTTGTTTAATTGGGTCCTTCTTGACTTGTTGTTTCTTGATGAAAGTTACATGCAATCGAAAAGGCAATGAAAATATGAAATTATATAAATGAATAAATCACAAACAAACAGCCAACAATCATGCCTTTTTATGAGCATGGTCACAAGTGAAGCAAAATGAGATACGTGACGGGATGAGTATTCTGTGCAGTAAATCCATTCGGTAATTAGTCAGCTCCTCTCTTTGACTTGGGCGGTCCGTGACATATTGCTGTGGTTTCCGCTTACTTATAGTGAAAGAAAATGAAAAGTGATTTTTAGTCTTGCCTGAACTGCTAAAGTCTCTTATAACTATTGTGTCATTCCAAGATCATCAATGGCACAGTGAGTTACGAGACAAAAAGAAAGAAATAAAGAAAGAAGGAACAAATTAAAACAAAACAATAATTCAAGATCAATGGCACAGTAGGTTAATACTCTCATGAGCATTAGACATTTTTCTCCCTTGTTAATAATAATAATAACAACATTGATGATGATAATATATATACGTGTTAATGTGTGTGTTTTAAGATCTAGAGAAAAGCACTTACCAATGCAAATACTCCCTCAAGCTGGGGTCACTGGGGCTTGGTGCATCAGGATCCACCATTACCTGAAACAATGGCAGAAACGCTCACCATATAAAAGACCTAGAAAGCAGTAGCACAAGTAGAAGCAAAAGCAGAAGCAGAAGCAGAAGCAAAAGGCAAAAGCAAAGGCTTATCAATTATTACCAAGGTATAAAATGTCCTAAGATCATCACCACCAATTTCAACCCTAGGCTGGTTGATAACTTCAGAAGGTTTGAGCTCACGGCCATTATTGACATCCTTGTTTGAATAGGTAATCCTCACAGGAATTGTTCTTGTAAAATTGTCAAGAACATCACCAACAACGCGGCCAACAATAAGAGGATCTCTCTCCCTGCTAGACATATCAACAACACTAAGCACAAACAAATGCAATCACAAGCTACAAAAGAAGTAAGAATATGAAGTGATGAAAAAATTTCTTGGTAGGTCGGTTGATGAATTACGAGTTGTGTGAAGCTATTTATATAATTTTTCTTTGGTACCGCTCTTATCTTCAGTAGCACTCATAGAATCTCACTTTATTTTGATTAGTTGTTTTTCTTGCTTTTAAGTTTCCGACCTTCGATTCCTAATAGCTTGATCGAATGTTGATACGTCAAATATAAAGTGAAATGGACCTGTTTATCCTATCTATATTCTGATTGAAACAAACAACAGATGTTTATTCTATTTATATGAAATTTATCCCCCAAAAAATTATATATACGACGTTGAGTAATATCATTAATTTAGGGGCTGTTTTTTTTAAAAAAATTTAATAAGATAATTAACTTAATTTCAATCAGCTAAGTCATTAAATTTCATTTTTTTATCTAAGTGAAAATTTTTTGTCATATTATTAAGTCAGTTTATTTAACTTTTTTTTTCTTAATTTAAAAGGTAAGGGTATTTAAACCTCTCAAAATACTATTTGCACCCTTTTTTTAAAAAAAATTATTAATATAGACAAACATAAATTATAAATTTAGGCATTAGACAATACAACAAAACTAAAGAAAGTAATTTAATTCATTTGCTCTTCTTTCAAGTTTCAACGGCCACTTATACCATCCTGTCAACATCGAGTCATGAACAAAGGAATAATATTTATTGTTAGGCACTTGGAGACAAGGTTCATTGCGAAGAAGAATTAAGCATCAAGTGGATTACAAATTGAAGCTTGTCTGCAAAATAAACATTCCGTCAAGACAAGATGATGTCTAATTACAAAGTACATGAAATCAACAAAAAATCATTTCCAACAAAGATTTTTTTATTAACTATGATATTTACTTTTTATAGGTTTTTTTATTGTGATTTTCGTTTTGATTTGTTATGAACGCAAACATATTGACAATGGCTAGAGGCATGTATATAGGCAATTTATCTAAAGTCGCCTGGATGTATTGCAAACAAAAAATTCAAGCAAAATTTAAAATCAATTTTTTTAACATGTGTGATTGATCCCAATCAAATGCATGTTTAGATGATTGATACTGATCCATAATATTTTTATATTAATAAATTAATTTATATTTGAAGGAAATCAATGGTTGTATTAGTTGGTATATTTAGGTGTTTAAAATAATATGAGGGCATGTTTGCCATTAAGGTGGGTAAATAGAGTAAAATTTGAATTTTCATATTTTGGTAGTGGGTTTTTTAATAAATGGATTTAGAAAGTATTTTAGTGGGTTTAAATAGATTCACCCTAATCTAAAGTCTAAATGACATTATTAAAGATATTCTCAAAAAATATCCCTATCTAATTCATCAATTTTCATCCATAACTAAATAAAATTTACTAATTAGCATTTAAATGTAGTGGTAGATTATCATTACTTTTAGCATTTTATTTTCTTGAAATTAGTATTATATATCTTTATCAATTTTTTATGAATATTTTTCACATAAAAACATCATAAACTACAATAAAATTAATTAATATATACTAATATTATTAAAGAATTGTATTAAATTAAACACGATTTATGTAATGTTAATATATTATCTTATTCATGTTCTATGAGATATTTGTTATTTATTTAATATTTATAATTTATAAGTGCATAATGTTAAAATACTGGCCTTCAAATATTTTAAACTAAAAAAATAATTTATTACTTATTTGTAGTGATTCAAATAAAAAAAATGAGCATACTATTTAAACTCAAAATTTAACTCTATTTAAATTTCAGACAAAAAATAAACACCACCTTAGTTTTAGTAACTTGAACATTTTGTTGACATACTTCTTTAACAACTTATTGTACAAATATGGTCTACAATGAAATACAAATTCTAAGAGTGTAGCTAAGTTATATTTTATATAACTTAAATCAAAACTCAAAAATGCTATCCTATGTCTCAGAGATTTTGACAATCAATTCTGAACTTGACTTTTGGGTTGACATGATATATACAAATTTTATATAACTAATAGTGAATGACATATTGTTTGATAACCACTTACAGCCCAAGATTAAGCTATTAGATAAAGGTCTTATCTTCATATGTAATACATCTGATCTTAAAAAAAATTATTAGGCTTCTAATATATTTAAATCATTTGAGATTAAAAATTAAAAGTAATGCTATCCTCACTTAGAGGGGATACATAGTTTGTAATGAAAATATGTCATTTTATGTGTTATCCTATTGATTGAGGTGACAATAAAATGATCAATAATAAAAACAATTAATACTATATACATGATAGGAAATTACTAATGTTATATCAATTGAGATGCGTAATAAGTATGTGTGTGTGTGTGTGTGTGTGTGTTTGACGTTATAATGGAAAGGTACCGTGGTTAATTACGCTTTTGACTCAAAAACTTGAGCTTTGCTGAAGATACTACTAAACATTAATAAGAGGGTTGGAAACGACATTTAGTCTATTTTGGGAAGAAAGACTCTTAGACCCTTGTTATTTGTCATATTTACCAGTTTGGTGCCCAATTTTATTTTAATTATCTATTATTTCTCTCGCATCAAAACTATAGCTAAAAGAAAATATGCTTTTGAATCCTTTCATATTAAAACCTCACTATCTGTCTAATATGATTTATTCCTCAAAAAGTACATATTCTGCGTAGGTCATTTTTTTCATTAAACGGTAATGTTCAAATGTGGAAATTACAACATCTCTGATATAATGGGTAATAAAAATTTAATTAAGGACCTAAGTGATAAATATGAGAAATATCAGGGACCTAACTGTCTTTCTGCGGTGTACTAGTTAGAAATTTTTAGTGAGCATGACTGGCCCGTGTCACTTGATAGTATAACCATACGTATCAAGCTCTTTTTCTATTACTTGTGAATATAAAAATCACTAAATATGAGCGAACATGAGCCATCACCAACTTCACGTCGTCTTTCGAAATTTTCCATTTATTGTTGACTCGCAAACTACAAGTTGAGTGACCACTATGAAACCTCCATTGACGGATAATTTATTTCTGTTTATTGTATGTCTTCCAACTTAAGAGGAAATCTCATGATAAGTTTGCCTAAATTGCTCAATACAACTTTATTCTATTTCACACTCTTTATAAAGACAGCTTCCTACCAACTACCAAATGACTTCATAATGTTCAATAAATATCACCTTAACATAAATCTATTTATAAAAAAATAAACAGTAAAATTTTTATAAAATAATATTATTGAGATTAAAAAATATTATTTTAATAAAGTTATTTATTTATCAATAAATGAATGATTTACTAATTTTTCAATACATGAATATTTATTTATTTATTGAAGAAGAATTTTGTATTTTAATTATTTGTGTTATCTTGATATGTGTAGCATTCTTTTGATCAAGATTTTTGTATATATGAATTTCAAAAAATTATCATGTGTGATTAGTATTAAAATTTATTTAATTATCAAGTAATAAAAATATTTTTTTGTGCTTGTATCATAATTTATATTTATGTTTATGCAATATATTAAGAATTATAATTACATTTTAACTATATTTACTTTTGTGTATTTTTTGTGTTTATTAAGTAAAATATTAAAATCATATAGTTCGAGATGCCAAATAAATAAACGGATGTCAAATTTAAATTCTAAAGATCCGAAAACTTTAAAATGAGTCAAGATCGGCTTAAAATTGAGCTTGTACAAAAAAAAAATTTTTCATGTTGACCGAGCCTTGATTAGATGATAAAATGAGCTCACAATATATATGGATACATTGGATAAACCGTCAATTTTAAATAAATTTCAACTATTCATAATTAAATAGCTACAATCACGCCATCTGGCAACGATTGTTGAAGCAAGTTGTAAGATCCGAATCTTTGTGATTGGGCCGACTCGATCCACCCATTAACTCGCTAAATCTCGACCGGTCTTTAACCAAATCAGATGCTTCACATGATGCCACATATAATGTTGACTTTTAAAGTTTGACCAACCATTGGATCTTGATCTAAAGGTTGTTATGGTTGTAAGGAGCGCATGCATGAAGCTTATGATGGACTGCACAACGTTGAATTATAAATTTATTTTTTTATAAATAGAGTTTCATTTTTATATTTTTGTACATAGCTCTTCTTCTCAATTTCTCTCAATCTCTTTGTAATTTTATTTTCTAGGGGTGTTTTAATATTTTGCATAATTATTTTTTAAAATAAATTTAGTTTTATTTTGAATTTTAGTTTTTTTAATCATGAGTAATTTAATTTGAATAATTATTTTTATTTCAATTATGCTTAACTAAATAAAAATAGTTAGGGAAAGTTGAAAATCCTAGGAAATAAATATGATTTAATCCAATTTTATTTTTTATTATATAAATTAAATTATTCTCTATTTAATTTTATACATATTTTATATTTTAAAATTTTAATTTATTGTAGATAAACAAGGAAGTTAGGCCAATAAATTCTTAATGTCTTAATATAAGGTACGGTAAAATGATGTTTTGATTTGTTGCAGATAAAATAATTTTTGGCACAATAAATACTTAATTCATAATAAAATAAATGGGAAAATAATGATAATTTTCATAATTAATCTTTTTAATAATATATCTAAATAAAAATAGCAAAAAGAATTTATTAAATTTCATTTACTATTAAGAGTGGATCCATAAGCCTAACCAATCTAATTTTCTAGTTCTACTTAAATTAAGTTGCATAAATTTAAGTTTTATTTTCATTTTTAGATCAAATAAAATAAATAATTTAAATTTTTTCTCTATAGATCGACCTCAGACACATCGAGTTATAATATAACAAGATACTCTTATACTTGACAGTTAAAAATTATTTTTAAGTTGTGTCAATATACATTAAAAAATAAAATAAAAATGACATGAGCATGTACATAGGAGTCCAAACCATGTACACAGAAGTCCAAAAATTAATGTAGTTACATTATACATGGACATAAAATTGATTTGCATACTTTCTAAATTTAATACCCTAGAACATAAAATGTTTCAAAGGTTTAAAATACATAGAATATAAACTCTATAAATACATCAGTCACTAGTTTTATTTTTAATCTCAAATTTAAATGCATATCTTAGAAAAGAGTTGAATTGAGAAAATCAAAGCTATCAAGAAAAGCTTCCTAATATTATGAATTTTATACCTATTTATTATTAGTATCTTTTATATTTGAAGATTATTTTATTTTCATTAGCCCCTACAAGATTAAAAAAATTAGTATCTTAAGCATTTAAAACCTTAGGTCAACAATTAATTTAATACATTGGCCCAACGCGAGACTAAAAGATTCTATTATTTAATCAAAATTAGTAATTTATCAAACATTAAGGCTTTATTTAGGTAAAGTAGGTACCAAATATCAACCTGCGAGAGTAAATGTATTTGCTCAAAAATGGGTAAATGTCTTGTCACGACCTGTCTCGAATCCTGAGATGAGTCTCACTAATTCTCGAAATTTAACTAATAACGATTTTATAAATAATAATAATAATATTTTTACCGAAATTCCGCCAGAGTTTCTCTATATTTTTTAAATTCTTAATCCTGTAATTAATAAAATAGCACTCTCAAAATAATTTCTAAATACAACCAACTCCGTCAATCAACATCTCAATAAATACCAATTATCATCCGAAATATTTTAGTACCAAATGCAGTAAGTAATTCTTAATTATAATATTATACAATCCGAAATATTCCACATAAAACTCTACAATTCCTAGGACAAATATGTGGCTAAAATACAAATAGCTATCATTACTGAGTCAACTATTGTACCTACAAATCTCCTGTAGGGGGAAAATATAATAAAAAAAATAAGAGTGAATATAAAACTCAGTGAAAGTCAGTGAGTGAATAGTAGTTTTCGAAAATAATTTTATTTTTAAAATAATTACATCACGTTTAAATACATAATTTCATCAAGCCATAAACGAGAAATATTAATAAATCACTTAACATTTATAATCAAATTACTATCTTCGAAAACATATATAATGTCATGTGAAATAACCAAGGAAGATTATGTCATAACATCGTATAAATGCTCAATCTGAAATCGTCACAAAATATTACATAAAACTAAAGAAAATTCACAACATATGATATCTTTACTGAATAATGAAAAATTTTATCAAACGAGTATCCGGGGAAATAATCTCATCATATCTGGATCTCAACAAACGAATAATTAAGAAACCATCATGCCTCATAGCCACACAGATAATCCGGACCTCAACAGACAGGCAATCAAGAAACCATCATACCTCAGAGCTGCACAGATAGATGGGAAAATAACATCTCATATGTCATCACATCTCGACATATCTCATAATCATAATTATGCATGCATAGTTCCCAAAGGACAAAAACACCCAAGCACACAGCCCAAAATCTCTGTGTGTACTCAGACGGGTCCCAAAGGTCTATATCTCATATTATCACATATCATCGCATATCATCTCATCATAGTTTACGGGGAATGGTACTGTCTAATGACTTGTAAATAATAGAAAATACACATGTGCATAAACATCCAATAATATCCGAAATTACATTCTCTTTTATCTTCAACAATATTTAAAATTCATTTTCTTTTCTTTAAAATATTATTAATATGCATATATTCAAAATTAGAAATAAAATCATTTATCATACACAATTCCGATAATAAACAACATTATGTAGGTAAAATTCATTTTTCATAAAATCATTAAATCAGCATTTAAAAATTCAATTGCAATCATGCTTTATCATAAATAAAAATCATAATAATCCACAGAGAAAATAGCTTTTATATATTCCACTCACAGTGACGATGATCAAATCCGGTATTGTCAACATCCGTGGATTGGTTCTCATTCGCAGGTCCCCCTAATCAAATAAATGACATAATTATTACTAATCACATAAAGTACAATTAATTGTACTCAATAAAATTCAAACTTACATAATATAACTCTCGAATATTTAAAATTACTAAATTGTCCTATGTCTAAAAATTACCAAAATGGCCCCGATATCAAAATTTACTTAATTACCCTAAAAAATATAACTTATTAATTTTATCCTCAAAATTCTTAATTATCGAAATATCCTCAAATCCTTTAAAATTACCGAAATGTCCTTAAATTTAAAATTACCAAAACATCCCAAAATCATAAATTGCCAATTTAACCTCAAAATCATAAATTACTAACCTATCCTTAACTTTATCAATTACTAAAATACCCACATATTAGAAATTATGAAATTACCCATTGGGTGTAAAATTATCAAATTATCCCTGATCATTTAAAGTACCGGTTTACCCTTGAAATTTCCAATTACCTAACTGTCCTTATCCATAATTATTAAATTATCCATAACTTTTAGAAATTACAGAATTAACCCTAAAATTCTCAAGCTTATCAAATTGCCCCTCACCGATTAACGATGACCGGACTTCAGTCAACGGTAACGGGAAGCTTAGGTCTTGTAGTTCCGGCCTTCGTGAGTCTAACGATACCGGTGGTGACAGAGGCAGATTGAGCTCCTTAAAGCCGTGGATTGTAAGTTGCCGTTCACTGGCAATCTAACTGTTTTAGGTGACGAGACCAATCGAAAATGGAAGCTGCAGGTGAGAGGAGTGGCCCCCAGCTAGTGGCGTGGCCAAACTCCGGCAGAATCGACAACAGCAAGAATGGATTTTTGGCTGAAACTTTCGAGCTTCACCGACGACATTCTGGTCGATTTCCGATAGTGGGAACGGTAGGGATATGACTGACGTCTCAAGGGCTTCAAATAGGTACCAAGATCATTAGAAAAGATGGTCGAAATTAAGAGATCCGGCAAGGTTAAGTTCGCGGGTCACGGGTCCAGATCCAGGTCAACGGGTCAACTCCTCTTTCTCTCTCTTGCTTCCTCTTTCTCTCTCCCCTCTCTTAGATTCTCTCTCTCTATTTAAATAAAAAATTTTATTATTATTTTATTTGATTTAATTTATTTGTTATTTTTATTATTTATTATTTTTTTAATACTGAATAAATAAATACCGGTTCTATAATAACAATTTTCTAACTAACTGACTCTAAAATTGTGTTCAGTTCTGTCTCAATTTTACATCGTGATAAAATTTAAAATTATTCATACGCGATTAATTTAATAATGCATCGAATTTTTCTTGTGATGACATGTAACAAGTCCGAAATTTATGAAATTAATATCAAATGGAAAATATATAATTCACTTTATAAGAAGCAAAAATACATATATAACATGTCTTGCTTTCAAGTGGTATTTTCAAGCTATGCTTGGTATATCTTGTGTCATGCCTCATATAATTCTTAGTATTTGATGAAACACCTAAGGCAAAACCCACCAATGAAGGCTTGATCCATCTAGATCCTTTTGGAAGGTTCCAATAGATATTTGCACTTCTATTTTTTGGGGGATATTTCATTGTAATATCTACTTTTATTTTATGGGGATATTTTGGGAGATTTTAAGACAAAAATAGGCTTCATCATTGTAATTTCTAAACTGTTTAAAATCTAATTACAACAAAAGCTCAACTAATTAGTACCAAATAAAATGATAATCTCGCTTAAATAATATTTTTGTCGGTCCCAACTTGGGAACAAAATAAATTAATAACTTGATAAGTTTATAATATAATAAATTTAAAAAATTCTTTTTTTTTTACTACAGGAATTTTTTCTTTTACTATAGGATCGACTTATTATACGAATCAATAAGTATCTAATATGAAACTAAATCCACATGGTATGTCTATACAAATTTTTATAAAATATGTACTAAGTGTTGCTTTTAAAAGAAATATACAAGTGTTGCTTATTTCTTCTTGAAATTGGATTTTCTCTTTTTATCTCTAACTTCTTGAAAAATATGCAAAATTCTAATTGCTATTGTCATTCTACACTAAGAAATTATTCAATCTCAATATCTTTGAGTACTTTTTTGCTCAAGATAGTTAATCATATTTAACATAAAAAGATAAAGACTTTAGGAAAATGATACCCATACAACTGAAGTTTGAAAAAATAGTCGTGTAAACCCCCAAGATTCTAATATGGGACACCAAAACACCCTTATAATAATACCCTTATAGTAACCAAAAAGTTAACTTTGAAATTTGTTAACAAATATAAATATAATTTAAATATTATAATTTATCTAGTAGATTAATAATATTAGAATTTCTTTTAAATATAAAATAATTTTTAAAATTTTTGAATTAGATAGATTTTATAATTAATAAAATATCTCTTGTATTAATAATATTAACATTGTTTTTATATAATTTTAGAAATAATTTAAATTTTAATATTTTTATTATTATATTTCTATTTATTATAAAATTTAGTTTTATATAATATAAGATCATAAAGTATTAAAATATTTTTTATATATTGAAATTATTTTTAAAATGTATATACTAGTGCATATATTTTAATATTATACTTCTATTTATTATAAAGCGTTAAAGTGAATTTTTTGAGTTAAAATAAATAAAGTTTATTTTAGTCAACAAAAGGTGTGTTGTTGCCCTTTATTGAAAATATAGGAGTCTTTATGACTATTTCTTCAAACTTTGCAATCTTTTTTCCAAAACTTTAAAATAATCTCATTACTACTGAAGTAATGCAACTAATTAATATTCAAATAAAATGTAATATTTACTAAATCACAATCATATTTTCTAAAATAAGGAACATCTTTATTAATTATTTATTTATTAATTTATTGATTGAATGATATTCGCTAAACTAATAGACTTTCCATGATCTCAATGTTATTAATTAAACGAGGTTTACTCTAATAGAATTTTTATAATTCCAATAATATTAATTTATTAAGATTTTATTATAAATATATTCAATGACATGAAAGGAAAATAATCAAACATTATAAATGAGGATTCATCTTCCAAAGCTACCTGCGGATAATGGACTTGATCTTTACCATACATTTATGACATTATGGTCTTGACTCTTGCCAAGTGTATGTCATAATATTGATTTTTTCCATTTGTGCATGTCGTGATCAGTGGCACTGCTACGTCGAAGTTAGCAGGGGCTGAAGCCCTTAGTTGACTTTTCAAAGGTTATAAGATTCACTATGATATTTGTCTCTTTTTTAATTTAATTTACCATAAACGTTCATGTAAAAATATAAAAATAACTAAAATATTAAATTTTTATTTTTACATCTTCAACCCACAAAGAAATATTATTATTTTGAATTCCCTAGAGCCCTAACTCTCCTCACACAAAGAACAAAAAATTACTCATCTTTTAGATTTTATGTAATTGATTTTTCTTCAATGGATCTAATGACACTTTAAATTCAACTTGATGTTTATATTATGGATGTGGGTTTTGACTTTTGATAACATATTTTTGAGATTGAAAAAGAATGATGGGCTAGTAAGAAAAATAAAGAAAGATAACTTTTGCTTAATTTATCTATTGGCGACATTAATATTGATTTTACCAATTGTTGAAACTATAGTAGAAATTGTATTTTCATCTATGAATTTTGTGAATCACGAATCAAATTGAATGGGAGAACTATTTGAATACATAAAAAATTATATATATTCCATTCTTAATGATGAGGTTCTTCTACAACATTTTCAATATATGAAACTACCTCAACGACAATTACGAATGTATTGAATTGAATATAATAATGAATTTCTATTTTATTTATTGACCAATTTTAAAATATATTATTGTTCGAATTGAGCCCCTACTAGGTTGAATTGCTAGCGTTACCACAGGTCATGATAGTCTTCATCTTTGCCATATATACATCACATAATAATATTGATCCTTACCATATGAGCATTGTACAATCATATTGATTCCAAGGGCGAACCTAGGATCTTTGATTACCCGTGGTAAATTAAAAATATATTGCATATTTATACGTGAATATTGGTACAATATAAAGAGTGTCATAAGACATACATCAAGTAATATGACACTAAGAACCTCTCTCTAAATAAAATACTTATGTTTTAATAAAATAATTCACTAACTCCAATTAAAATGGTAAATTACTCAGTTAATATTTGATTTTAAAGGACTTAATGCAAAAGTAACTAATTAACTATAAAATATTATTTCAATTGTTTTTAGTAGAAGGAATTTAGTGATTTACTTGGGAGAAAAATTAAAAACTCTATTTTTACATTAAAAAAATAAAAATACTAAAGGGTTTAATAACTTTTTCTATGGTGATCCACGTACTCGTAAGCTTTTAAAGATCTCATGATATTTACCTTGTAGTATTAGTGTATGATTAGGATTTAACTGCCTCTATTTGTTATGAATAAATGCTCATTTAACCCTTATATTTTGACTTGAGTATATGTCTAGTCTTTATGTTTTAAAAAATGCCTCAAAATATCCCTTTAGATAAATATGTTACATTTTTGTCCTTCTTTTTCTTTACTTTTACAATCATATCCTAATGACAATATTCTTGACATTGATTAGTTTATCTAAAAGAAGTTAATTAGTAAATTAAAAAATAATTATTTATTAGTAAATTAACTAATAGATATCAATATGAAATAACTAGTATTTTTGTATTCTTGCAACAATGTTGCTAATAATTATTTATAGATAAATTAATATTAACCAACTTAGAGTAATGTTTAATTTCCATATAAAATCTTACTAATAATTATTTTTAAAAAATAATTTATCAAATTAATCCTAAAGATAAAACAACAACATAAAATTTTTTAAATCTTTTATTTTATTTTTAAGGTTAATTTGATAGATTAATACTTTTTATTTTTCATTAATATTTTCAAGAATATTATTACAAGGATTCTATTGTAAAAGGAAAGAAAAAGTAAGAGTGAGCATATAAAATATTAACAACAAGGGTGTCTAAAGATATTTTTAAAATATAATAACCAAATAGACTCATATAGTAAAATATAAGGATCAAACTAATATTTACCTCTTTTTAATTTATAAATCACTGATTATATGCGTGAAATTTAATTAAAAGAAGATCAAATCATGAGAAAGTCTTGATCTAAGATAGAGCTAGGTCCAACCACTACTTATTGGTTTAGTTAGGGCATATGAGAATGACATCTTCGTATCATTCTTATCATAAATTCATGACATTTTAAGGAAAATTCTAAGCATATTTCTATAGAGATGTTTTTAAGAAATTCAAGATAATAGTTCACTTTCTAATAGAAGATCATGATGTCATTCTTCTGTAAGATTTTCTACCAAAATTTTTTAAATTTTTCTAATAGAGGGATTCTTATTGCTAGCTTAATATTCAATCAAGTCAATGTGTATAGGAAATATGTAAACAGGGACCAACTGCTGTAATTTTTCTATAGCTCTGTGGACCCCAATGCCATCGCGCATCTGCACATGTCTCAACCTAACTTCATGTCACCGGATAAGAGTTTTTGCACAATAATCTTGTGCAGCACTTAAATGATTTCTAGCACTTAACCCACTAAATAAGTCTAAAATACTTCTCAAGCTAGCCAAGTGAGAATATACAAGAAAGCTATTTTACAAGAATTTGAGAGCTCGTGTATGAAATATGAGTGCTGGAGAAAGTAAGTCTTAGAAATGAGTCCTAGAAATGCTAGAAAATTGAAAGTAATGTTACCCAAAGATAACTTTATTGCACACTAAGAAAAGAATATACAAGAGAGCTATTTTACAAGAATTTGAGAGCTCGTGTATGAAATATATGTGCTGGAATGTGATCGTGTACTGAGCAAAAATGGCAAGGGTGATCTGATATTTATAGCCTAAACAGCAAGTTCTAGCCCACCATGTAAGTTTATAACTTGCACAAATATTTAGAACCTAAGTGCAAGGTGGTGGAACATTTTAGTTTATTTACAATTATGAAAAAATCTAAAATTCAAGTCGAGCTTGGTTGAGCACTAAGCGCATCACAGCTGGTCACTTATATTAGACAGCCCATTTCTAAGTACATTCCACTATTGACTGCATCCCTCCTTGAGTGCTAAGTATACTCTGCCTTTGTTATTAGATGCATCTCCCTTTTAAGTGCATACTATATTTAGGTGGACTTTTACTAAGCGCAACTGTGCATGAGAAATTAGCCTCTAATTTGAGCATAATTGAGTGGTCTATAACAATCTTCCCTCACCTATGCTTGCAACATCCTCGTCACATTCTTGTACTTGTAGTTTTAGACATGCTCTGTGAATTGCCATAGGTCTTCCTCACTTTTCCGTGTTGCTTCACTCTTGGAGAGGTTTCCCCACTTTACCAAGTACTTGTTGTATTCGATATACCCTATTTTTTAATGTCTCCATTAGTGAGGATGTACTTCACATCTTTATCATATGCGGTAAGAATGGTAGTTGGGACACATCTTCATAGTATGACTTAAGCAAGCTCACATAAAAGATTGGATAGACCTTCAGTCTTGGTGAAAATCAGAGTTGGTATGAGATATTTCTAACACGTTGTATTACCTTGAAAAGGCTTTCATATTGCCTTACTAACTGCTTGTGCATTTTTTGCAAAATCTTGAATTGTTGGAGTAGGAGCTTCACCATTACTCGGTCACTTTCCTTATATTTGACATGTCGCCCCTTCGAATTATCCCATTTCTTCATCTTATGTGCGGCTTTATTAAGGTATGCTCGTATGATATCTGTTTTTTGTCTATTCGAGGGAGAGCTTGTGTGCTGCTGGGCTTTTCCCTCCATATGTCAAAACCTTATGATGGTTTCAAATGGACTTTTATCCATAGCCTTGCTTCGCTGAAGATTATACGAGAATTAGGTAATGTCCAGCAACTTAGCTTAACTTCATTGATGAGTGCTCACATAATACCTTAGATACATCTTGAGTAGCTTATTGATGCACTCAATTTGCCCATCTATTTGCAAGTGAAAACTTGTTAAGAACTAGAGATCAGTTTCTAACAACTTAAAGTGCTTCGTTCAAAAATGGTTGGTAAATTGTGGGTTCAATCACTTACGATACTTTTCAGAACTTCCAATAACTTTACCATGTGCTTGATGAATATGTGGGCAACTTATTTTGCTTTGTAATTGTTTGGTGCAGTTATGAAAGTTGCATATTTGTTGTAACGGCCAACCACGACCATAATGCTTCCATAACCCTCAAGTTTAGGTAAGGCCGAGATAAAGTCCATAGTGACACTTTCTTATGGTCTTGATGCTATTGATAAGGATTTTAACAATCTAACTGAAAGTTGGTGATCCATCTTATCTTTTGGGACACAAGACATATCTACATGTATGCCTTGATATTGTCCCTCATGTGCAGCCAAAAGTACGAGGCTTGAATGAGTGCGATTGTGAGCTCTATCCTAAAGTGGCCAGCCTACTTCGAGTTGTAGCACTCTTTAATCACTTTTTTATGTAGATTTTCCTACTTAGGCACGAAGAGCTGATCTCTTTGGGTGAATAAGATGCCTTCCCTTTATCAAAATCATCTTGTCTTGTCTTCAAATATCTTTCCCAACAAGTCTTTCACTAGAAAGTCTTATTAGAGACTTTTCTTGATCCATGAGACAAGGTTGGACTTTGGTTGGCTCATGCTAAGTGTTGTCAACTTTGCTTTTTGACTTAAGACATCTACAATGATGTTGACTTTTTCAAGCTTGTACTCAAGCCGGTAGTCGAATTCTGTTAAGAAGTCTTACCACCTAACTTGTTTAGACTCAACTTTTTTATGTTTAGAAATAACTTGTGGTAACGTTATTGATTAAGATCACGAAGCGTGACTCAGATAAGTAATGTTTCTAGGTATATAACCAATGAATAATGGTTGTCATCTCTTTCTCTTATACAGTGTAGTGGCATTCCGTGCTGTTAAGTTTTTGGTTTTTAAACACTATTAGATGTCCTTTTTGTTTAAGTACTCTGCTAATGGCAAAGTCGGAGGCATTTACTTGTCTTGGTATGGTTTAAAAGAACGGTAATAAGTTCTTTCTTCAACTCCTTCAATGTATGCTAGACTTTTCAGACCAATGCCATGTCAGATTTTTCTTGAGTAAGTTTGTCAAAGGTGCCGTTTTCACCAAGTATCCCTTAATGAAATAATAGTAGTAATTCACCAATCTGAGAAAAGACTGGAGTTTGAGTACTTTAATGAGAGGTCCCATATAAGGATGGCCTTTATCTTTGATTTCTTCATCATTAGTCTCTCATTTGCTAACTTGTAACTGAGGAACTCTACCTCTTATTAAGCAAACAAGCATTGCTTCAGCCTAAGGTAGAGCTCTTTGTCACGTAGTACTTTGAGGACTTGCCACAAGTATTGTGCATGCTTTTCAAGTGTGGTATTGTATACCATAATATCATCAAAGTATACAATAATAAAAGTAGTAGAGGAATGATTAGAAAACTTTGTTCATGAGGGTGTAGAATGTGGTTGGTACATTGGTAAGACCAAAAGACATAACAAAGAATTCAAAAGATATATACCTAGTCACACATGTGGTCTTTGGATTATCTCTTTTAGTGATGCACATTTAGTAGTACTCGGACCACAAGTTGAGCTTGGTAAAGTACCATGCTTTACCAAGCTAGTAAAAAAGATTATCGATCAAGAGAATCGAATACTTGCTCTTGATACTGATCTTGTTGAGTACCTAATTATTGATGCACATCCAAAGTGATCTATCATTTTTCTTTTAAAAACAAACCAGTGCACTGAATAAGGCCTTCAATGGACAAATGTAGCCTGCATCCAGTAAGTTTTTTTATTGTCTCTACAACTCTTCGAGCTTGGGTGGCACCATATGATAGAGCATTGAGGCTATTGGCTTTGCATCCTTCTCCAACTCAATTTTATGATCAACTTCTCATCTTAGTAGGAGTTTCTTTACAAGTTTTGGAGATATCAAGTCCTCAAACTCATCGAGGACTCTTTCAATGAGTGGAAGGACTTGGCTCAATAAGTCTCATTGATCTTTCTTATCATTCATCTTCCGAATAGAAACTAAAGAGCTTGGATCATTTTAGAATGCCTTCTTAAATTACATAGCTAAGATTATCTTATTTGTAGTCTTAGATCGCTCGAACGAAATCATGCATGCCATGCTCTCGTCAATGATGTTCAGGGAGTTCATAGCCGATAATGAAAAGGCATAAACTTGATTGAAGAATTTCATGCCAATTACCATCTTGAAATCATCCATAGGCACAATGGAGAAATTAAGCTTTCTACTCCATGCTTTCAGTGTTACTTATATACCAAGTACAGTGCCCGCAATGGGCCTTGCAGAAGAGTTCACTACTTTTATAATGCCTTATTACTTTGTCACTTTGAGGCCTAGGCACTTGACCTCATCTTTAGAGATGAAGTTGTGTATTACTTCGGTGTTGAGCAAAGTATAAACGATGTTGCTGTTGATGTTCGTACGCATATACATGAGCCTTTTCTTAGTAGTTGTAGATGGTTGGCTCTTGAATGCACCAAGGCAATAAAAGGCACCCATTTTATGTTGGAGTTCCTTCGTCGATGGTGTGGAGTGGCCTTTAAGCTAAGCGACAAAGACATTGAGCAACTTTCTCTCCAGAAAATTGTATACCCAACGAAGGCTATTGTATACAAAGCATGAGTTTCAAAGCTTAGGCGGCTGCTGTTTCTCTATTTTACTTTGCCCATTTTTGCCACTTTGAGACTTTTTCTGCCCCTAATCCTTCCAATTGTGGCCCTAGTCCTTCCAACCCTCTCCCTTACCTTTATTATAGCTAGGTCTCTTGTCATTGTGCTGGGTAGAGTAATTTGAAAATGATTTTGCAGTGACGATGGTGTCATCAAGAATTTGCATACTATGCTTATCGAGTTTTGCTTTAGCCTAATCTCTAAGGCCATCTTAAAGTATAAGAAAGGGTCTTTATCGAACATGTAGATTATCTTAAACATTAGGGTGTTAAAGTCATTGATATAATCATGAACACTACTTTTTTGCTTGAGCTAACGTAGGTGTGTTCGAGCTTTCTTCTTGCATTGCTTAGAGCAAAGTTCTTGAGTTCTCGTTAGAACTCAACCCATGTGTTAATGGCACAAATGCCCTTACTCATCTTGCCATGCTTCCTTACTACCATAATTGTACAGTACCTCAAAGAAACATAAGCTCGATGCTTACCTTTAGTGCCTTATCATAAACACTAATGGCATCAAAATATTATTCTAGCCCAAATAGAAAATTATCTACCATAGTGGCATTGTGCCGATTATAATAAATGTCGGGCTCAAGCACATCAATCCGGCAGCATCACTTGAGCTTGTAGAAACTAGGCTAAGGATGAGTGTGCACTTATGCCAAGCCCAGTCTAAGCAAACTTCATTAATCTCTACATGAAACGCTCGTAGGTTTTTTGCACGAAGCTACATAAATTCAGCAACTCACCATGCAATGCTTGAAATTCCTATCGGAGGGAGTCAACTTGGCCTTGGTGGTTACTGTGAACTCACCATACTTGTCCTCAAGGTCATTGTTCCAAACCTCTAAGTATTGAAGTTGTCTTGGATAATAGACATTGATGTTTCAAGCATAGTGACGCAAGGCTCCAAGGCATCTATAGAATTGGCCTTTAGACTTATTGTGAGACTTGGCTTGTATACTCCCTTCTCGCGGCCATAGGTTTGCTTCAGTAACTCCATACTAACTATGCCCTCTTGTGTGCTAGGAAGATTAGTCATTGCTCAAAAGCTAATTCGTGTGGAGCAAACTTTAGCTTTGATACCACTTGTCACAGGACAAGAGTTTTTTTGCAACAATCCCTTGTGGCACTTAGATGACTTCTAGCACTTAAGCCACTAAACAAGCCTAAAATACTTCTCAAGCTAGCCATATGAGAATGCTTACTGGAAATATGAGAGAAGTGAGAGCAATGGTAGCCAAACATAATTTTTTTATACACTAAAAAAAGAGTATACAAGAGAGCTATTTTATAAGACTTTTAAAGCTTGTATGTTTGAGATATGTATGCTGGAATGTGCTAGTCTGGTGAGCAAAAATGACAAGGTGATAAGGCATTTTATAGGCTTGGATGGCAAGTTTTAGAGCTCACCATGCAAGTTGCTAGAACTTTCTAGTTTATTTACAATTATGGAAAGTCTAGAATCCAGGTCAGGCTTGGCTGATTGCTAAACAAACTATAGCTGCTCACTTGTATTAGGCGACCTATTTTTAAGTGCATCCCACCTTGAGTGCTAAATGTACTTCGCTTCTAAGTGCACTGTACCTTTATTACTAAATACATCCAGCTTCTAAGTACACACCATATTTAGGTAAAATTTTACTAAGTGTAATCATGCATGCTCAATTCGAGCATGACTGAGCTGCCGTGACATCCAACTGACTATACTTGCTGAGTTAAATTTTGTGTTCATGACCTGAGGGGGATTCATACATTAATAATGAACTTTTTTTTGTAAATAAAGTTGTTGTTGTTATGTGGGGACTTTTACTTCATCTTGTTGAGATAACATCTTTTTATTAATAGTAATCAATAACATGATTAATGCTTTCGAATTATTACTTGGCAACAATAGTTGTTGTAAAAAAAAACTTTATAATCAATAGCAGATTTTCTGTCATAAAGATAGTGATTATTATTTGAAAGAAAGGTTTTCAACTTTGTAATTAGTTTCCTTGGATCCGATGATCACTCAAGTTATGTTTGGCTACTGGAATTAGGTAAGCTTGTCTAATTCTTCGTATAATTTTTTTTTATTTTATCCAAGGTCAAGTTTCATTGTTTAGAATTAATAAATTAATCAATATTTAGTCCAAAGATTTTGAACCAATAGACCCTATTATTTCATGAGTTTAGATAAGACTAATTATCATATCTTATTTTAATCTAAATTTAATATCAATTATACATTATTCAATAACTTAAAATAAGATATGGGAATTAGTCTTATCTAAACTTATTTTTAACTTTTGTTTAATTTAAGATTAATGTTACAATTTTGATTCAATAATTTATACAAACTATTAAATAATACTAAACATAAAAAATATTAATCTACTCATTTAAATTTATTAAAATAAAAAATTACTAACATAACTTTAAAATAATTAAACTATTTTAAATATTTATTTTTACTCATTAAATTACAGTTAACATAGTCCTCTATGACCTTACACCAAATAGAAATCAGTATTATATAATCTAATTTAATCCAATCTAATCTAAAAAATTAATCATCTTCAATCTTGCATGACAAATTTAGGGCCAAAGTATAGAACTCTAATAGATAATTCTTTAGGAGTCAAATACCATTAGAAATTGAATTGGGAAGAAAAACAATACAAATAAAAATCTGGTAATTTGTGATAGGACAATAGCATCTAATGCATGGGTATATAAATGGTAGAATATTCGAGTTTGTACTTCAAATTATCATTATTCCACACTACTCACAGAAAAGAGCACAATTCAATTTCTATAGAGAAATTTAATATATATGATGTTAACAATTTCATTAAGAGAAGGTCCACACGTATATGAGATTAAGACCAAAAGAAAAGTTAGTTTTGGAAACCTCTTAACTAGGCTCACACGCGGGGAAGGGAAGTCAATTCTGATGAATATGTAAAGATATATTTATGCTAACGCTAGGCATCCTATCATCAAAGTTTGTAATTTTACAAACTACAAAATTAATCATTTAATAAATAAGTAACACGTGTATTGAGACTTCAATGCTAAGATTTAAATATTATTTTGTGTTTAGTCTCATTAAAAAATGGAGAAATAAATAACCCTTTTTCAAAGAAAAATTATTAGGGTATGTTAATGCACGAGTAACACACGGTACAAAGACTCAAATATTGAAATCTTGAACATTTTTCTGTATTTACCCTCATTAAAAATTGGGGAAATAGATAACTCTTTTTTCAAAGAAAAAATAATTATTGTATATTAGGTAGTGCTCGATAGTGTTTGTTTTTTGTCTAAAATCTGAATGGATCTAAATCTGATTGAAATCTCAATAGGCCTTAATACATATTTTTAAACGACATGTTTATTTTTCTTTTTTCAATATCTGAATATAAGTATTAAGTTGTTTGTTTTTCAAAAAGAAAACATCTAAAATAGGATATTTTGACATATATAACCTTATACATATTAAAAATACTTATATGTATTGGTTAAGCACCTAACAAGTTATAAATAACTCATTTGACAGTAAAAAAAAATGATAATTTTTACCTTAATAGAGCATGAAAAGTAATATATATATATCAAATACACATACCTTTTACATTGATATATGATATTTATAATGTTATTTTAAGTATATTATCTTGATATTTTTTCCTTTTTAATCTCATAAGCCAATCAACAATTATTTAATCATTTGAATTAAAATTAACATATTAAATAAAATTCAAAATCTATTATAAAAATAGTAAATAGAAATACAAAGCAATGAACCTATTATAAAAATACATTCATGTAAAGTTCTATTATATTTAAAATTCTCATTCACCAAAAACAAATAATAATAATAGCTGAATACACATACAAAAAAAAAGGATAAATAAAAAATAATGAAAGGATAATTTATATAATAGAAAATGAATTTATTTAAGATGGGTACTAATGAGAAAGAACATTAAAGTTCATTAAGATGTTTTGCATTCAAATTAAAGTTAGAATATTTAATTTTTTTCATTTAGATCTAAACGTCTTATAATTAGACATAAGTGATAAAACATGAACAAAACAAATATTGTAAATGTATGAAAATGATTAAGATTTAGACTTTAGATAAAAAAAACACAAAACCCCTTAATGTAAGGCAATTAATAAAGGTGTAGGATGCAATCTCAAAAGATAAAAATGCATTAATCGAACTGTTTAAATGTTGTACAAAATTGTAAAAATTGAATTTAGCCATTGAAAAATTTTAACGAGAAACTTAATATCATAAGTAAATTATAGCAATATACAAGCCTAGGATTAATAGATTGATCTAGTTAAAATATCATGAAATCAGGATAGTTTTAAGTATAGGTGAATAAGACAATCACCTCAAACCTCATATTTTAGGAGGTCTCATTTTTTTACTATTTTCTTAATAATTCTTTAATTAATAAAGATTTCTCTTTTAAAATTACAAACGGTAGGAAATGAAAAAGTCTATTAGACATCTCTCTAATTAATAATTATCTTGTAATTAAAAATTATTTTTTATAGAAAAATCCATATTTGGTAACTTTAGTATTAAAGAGATATAATTAATAATACTATCTATCCATTAACTCGTTAATTATTGGTTTTTTTAAGAAAAAATACATTTTCAATTCCCTAAAAAAGCTTAAATTATTTAATTAGAATATTTGATTTTAGTATTCCTTTTGATTTCTATTTTAAAAAAACTTATAATCTGAAAAACCAATTGATGAAAAAAAAAATTCTTGCTATCTTTTCCACAAAGAAAATTATTTCATTCCTTGGTTCATTATAGAAAGAAAAAATTAGTTTCTTAAAATATAAAGTCCGTTTCTTTTATCTCATCATTAATTAATTATCTTCACTTTTTATATATTATTATTATAAATATTCTATTTTAAAATAATATTATTTTGATATTTTTGGTGATAGTTTTAATGGAAAAAAGATATTAAATTTTTTTAGGTTCCCTTTTTATAAATTTTTAAGGATCTTTTTATTATTGTTGAAATTTAAGTATTAAACATGAAATGAATTTTAAACTCGTTATATTTCTTAAAAAATTTAAATATTAAAATTACAGAATTAAAAGAAATTTTATAATAAAATTCACCATAAACCCTAAATGTTCTAGAGTCGGCCATGCATGAAACAAAAAATCTTTCCCGGTAAATAACGAAACCAGAAAGTAGGACCAGATAAAAAAGAAAGAGCTACTGAACCTGATGCTTGACACATTTATTCCAATGCAGTACACGGACTAAATCTGATTGGATGTTTATTGCCCTTGTCATTTTCCACTTCTTTAAAGGAAGGCCACAAAGAAAGGACCTTCCAACACCGGAAAGGACTGGCTTGATGTGCAACTCAGAATGCTTGTCCATCTCACGCTAAGCATACAACTTTATATCTCATTCTGTCTCCAACTAAATTCTCCGACCCATCTTCCTCATTCTGTTTTCCATTAGATATTTGATAGAGGCAAGCATCCATGGCCTTTACAACAATAATAGCAATAATGATAATGCCTTATAGGTCATTAATCACTATGAAAGTCCAAAATCTATGATGCTTTATAGATCACCAACCACTATAAAAATTCAAAAACTACGTAAATTAATTTTTTCGATATCGTCTATGTAAAAAATAATTTACATCATCATTATAAATGAGGTAGGTGCTCTTTTAGTTATGAGAGTTTGATCTAATTATCATATTACTTAGTCCTTATATGTCTTTATCCATAACAACATTATTTAATATTTATTATCTATTTTTTTACCATTTGCATATGATATTTGTTGAATTTTAGGTTATATCAGATGATAATATTATATTATCTTAAAAAATTATTGTAACCTGCAGGATAACAACGAAGACGTTTTAGTTTTAAAAAATAACAATAATAAACAACTGAACTAAAACTTCGGAATTATGCAGAAATTCACCACGGGCTTTCTGAAGCTTTACCATCAGTGCTTTATGCAGTGCAAGTTTTAAAAGAGCTAAGAAGGTGACAGATGCTGCGGGAAATATCATTGCCGCTGCTGCATTATCAAGCAATTTTCTGTCATCTCAGATTCAGTCTCAATGCCCCACTCGTAGTCGTTGATGATCAGTATAACAATGACAAAGATGCTTGATTGTTTCTTGTCGCTATGGAATCACTTTTGGAATGGCTCAAAACAATTGATAACGGTACACAAATCTAAGATATAATACTGTTAATTTCATAATTACATTTATTTTTTTCTTTTTTAAATCACCCGTACTTTCATTATCATCTAAAGGACTTAATAAATAAAAGAATAATATATTTTAGAAATCTCAAAATTGTATTTTATAAATTCCATTGAAATATTTGACATTCGTTAAGTGAATGATACGATAATATAATTAATTTGCTAAAAATTTACAAAAATTTATCAAACACTAATGAATAACTGATCACATATAATAACATTAAAGATAAAATTTTGAAATATGATTCAAGATGACAATGTAACAGAGTGAGTGGTGAGGCCTTCTCCATTTCTCACTTCATTTTTCTAAAAGAAAATTACTCCCAATACATTTAATGATTTGGCAATACAGAATTCCAATAGTTTTTGCTTCCCACTCCATTTTCTCTTTATGTAATATAAAACTGAACATAAATAAAAAAAATTATAATTAGAATATTGCCATATTGCAATAGTATTTAAATAATTAAATTAAATAACTTCATCTTCAACATATTGGAACAATATTGAATTATGTATTAATATTATATTAACGATACATAAATGTTTTAAAAAAAAGAATTGATTGATAAAAGAAAGCAGGTTTTTGAATAACGAAATTTTTATTAGAACAGTCTAAATGAATCAAATTAGAGTTTTAACCCCTGTTTATACTAACCCTAAATATAATGAATTTATTAAAATAGGTAACCTCAAAATATTAATTTATAATAAAATTCTCCTAATCTAAATAAGAAAAATAAAATAAATGGCGTTCAAATCCAATATCTAAAACAAGAATAAAAATCCTAAAAGTAACAAGAAAAATAAGAAAATAATTTAAAACTACGAAATGATCATGAAAGAAGCAAAATTTCCAACTCAATAATGGGGTAGAGTGGCACAAGCTTCGATATGGTATATGCCCAAAATAAACAGTTGTAATCTAAGCTATGATCTTAAAAAAATACCTAGCCTATCACACATAACCAATATACATTAGAAATTGTGAAGTAACAAGTATTAGGGTAAGGGTATAGTGATTGAGGAGTACAAAATTAGACCCCTTTATTAAGAATTTTTAGATTATTTTTCCATATTTTACATTTTCTTCACCAAAAGTCAACTTAGTTTAAACTTATTTTCAATGAATCCCTAAAAATTTGGCACTCTCTTTCTCTTATTGTTACTTGAGAGCTGTCTTTCATGGTTAGCTATGAAATTCCCTTGATCCATGCATTCTCTGCTCTTTTGTTTTTCTTTCTTTTTTTATTCATCTGCTTGCTCCATTATCAAGGCTCGATCTATGAGCTCATTGAAGGAAACCTCACAAATTCTAGCTATCTTTAAGTCTTTTGCTAGATCGTTACGCAATCCTTATATAAAATGATTCTTTTTCAAATCTTTTGTGGCCACTATGTGTGGGACATAATGAGAGAGCTCATCGAATTTTCAAATATACTCTAGCACCGTCATCTTTCCTTGTTGTAAATAAATGAATTCTCTTCTTTTAATAGAACGGATCGTCTCTGAAAAATACTTATTATAAAAGTGTTCTTTAAATTCCTTTCATTGCATCATTACTTCATTATAGCACCGTCTGATGGAATCTCACCAATATTCTGATGCTCCTTGTAGCATACAAGAAAAATAAGTGACTTTTTCTTTTTCTGGTACTTTGACTACTTCAATCATTCCTTTTATAGTTCGTAACCATTGGTCTACTACAATAGAATCCATGCCTCCTTTAAATATTAGTAGATTTAATCTTACAAATTCAGCTCCTGCATTGTTTGTTGCTTGAGCATTTTCATCTCCTTTAACTTCTCTTTCTAAGAGTCATGCCACAATGTCAGTAAGTAGATCAATTGCGGAGAATTGCTCTCTTGAAGTTCTTCTCACTCTTTTGACTCTATTACCCACAGCACTTGACATCTCAAAAATTTTTCGATCTAACTTCTATGTGTCAAACAAATTAAATATAAGATATTCAATTATCCTAATTCTTACAAAGAACTTAGCTTTGTCCTTTCCCTTGGCTTGTGCATATGGACGGTCTATAAAATTGCTTTAAACCTTGGGCTCTAATACCAATTTGTAACACCTTACATTTATAATTGTAATTAAAGTGATTAAAACATATAGAATATTCAGCACTTTTAGTATAAATATAAATTTCAAAATAAACATTTTATTAATATAGAAAATAAAAAGTTTGTTACACAAAATTACATAAAAATTTGTTATATGAAAACTTTATTACAAAATGTAGAGATTTCTTAGTAACATATCTAAAAAACAACTCTATAGTTTAATAAACTTATAATATTAGAACTTTGGTAGAAATATAATTAAGCTCATTTTATAATCTAAGGTCTAGTTATGTCCATATGCATTTAGCCTTAGTTAGGACTTGGCATCAGCTTGCCCTACTCCCCAATTCCTGTAATATAAGGATTACATGGACTAATGTTCAATAAGTAAATACTTTATGCATGTATTAACTATTATGCATATGAATGACTGAATGAAACGAGTGAAAATTCGTTTCATGAAACTTAAGAATATAAAAGAATTTTGTTAGGACCTTTAATTTATTGTACTACAAGGCTAGCACTAAATAACATGCCCTTGAGCCTAATTGATTGATCTCTTGAGTATTACGTATCGTTATCCCTAAAAGATCTCTTTTTACTTAGCTTAAAGGACTTGCCTTCTTTGTAAACTTTGTCATCTAGTAGTATAACAACCTATTTGAAAAAAAAATTCTTAAAAACATATTCTCTATGAAATAACCTATGAAAAGTATGTGTCCAATGCAACTTATGTCATAACAAGTAAATTTCTAGATGTATAATAAAGGCAAATCATAGAATTATTTTAAGGCAACAACATTTAACATAAGCGATAGTGCCGTCTATATAGAAATTAAAGAAATAGAATCATAATATAAGCGGCAGGGTCGACTATGTAAGGAGTAACTAATAAATATCATATCTTAGACGACTGAGCCGATCATGGCATAATGAAAGCATCATTTATTGGGCAATATAGCCAGCCATACAATCAAATAAGTAGTAAAGCATCACATTATAGGCGGCATAGCCAACCATGACATAATAAAATAAAATATCATATATAAGGCTGCATTGCAGACTATACAATCAAGTAAGTAACAAAGTATCATATTATTAGCCGCACAGTCGACTATATGAGGATAATTAAAATGATATCATAATGTAAACAGCATAGCCAACCATGTAGAGATTACATAATAACCAATTGCACTGTAATAATAATCATAAGTTAAAGATTATTTAAAACTAAACTTAATATAAAACAATTATTATTCCGAGCTAATTTAAGTATAATGTCATTACATTGTAGTTAAAATGAAGTGTTACTTATTTTTTTTCCTTAATTACTCTAAACCTTCCTTCCTAGCTTGAGAATTACTCTATTAATGATACTTTGGTTTATAATTGAAAAAGATTGAATTTCTAAGATTTATGAAAAATGAAAGGGCTAGAGGGTACCTATAGGATTTCCTAAGGCCTATGGATTATTAGGATTTTACCACCATAGCACTTAATTAATGGTAGAGATTTATCTCTCAATAAATATCTTAGAAATTTCTAGAATTCTTAGTATTTCTACAACATCTCTGATTACATTATCACTTATGCTATTGTTTATATCATCATTACTTTAGAATTTATTATTAGATTTTACTTTATTATTATTATTATTATTATTATTAATATTTAAGAAAACTTGTTAGCTTAAGATTAATTATGCTATATCTGAGTAAGAAAATTATACCTCACAAACCCTCTCACATAAGCAGTGGTTAGACCCATTGCAGGCACTATTCATGTGAGAGTATTATACCTTACAACGGTTATAAGGTAGGCCCTCTTTTGCAAAAGTAAAAATTTTTTAAAATATAAATGGCTTTTTTTTTTATAACCTTTTAAAAGTGTAAGAAAAAAGACGGATTGAAATTGGGCTAAACAGTTAGAGTGGCATGTCAATATATAAATACAATAAGAATTATCATGGCACATGGCCCCAATAAACCATCAACTCATGCATTAAATTTTAGAAATCAAGAAGTATGACAATAATTTAAGGTATTTCAAAGAGTTAATTATTTTTTAAAAAAAATTAAGAGTGATTTTAAAAATGCATAAAGAGTGGATTTGGTGGTACTATAAGTTTTAAAATAATTGTTGTTAATTATATTGTAGAAATATTTGGTAATATTTATTTTTAAATGTACTTTCAATTTTTAAAATAATTATATGTGTTTGGTAAATTTTATTGTTAAATTATTATAAAAATTAAATAATTGAAATAAACATAATATTACATAAAATTTATTTACACATTTATAAACAACTATATATAATACATTTAAACTTATATATGTAATAATTAATAAATAAAATAAATATTTATTATTTTATTTATTTTATTTTATTATTTTGTTAACTCAATATAATTGGCAGTAATAATAATAATAATAAGTATAATTATTTTATTTCCTAATTAAATAAGGATAATTTTGAGTTTTTATAATATATGTGGGGATATGTAAGACTTATATTAAGTATAAATTAATTTTCAAAATTATATTTGAAAAGGTATTCCTATTTTTTAAAATTTGTGGTGATTTTATAAAAAATTAATAAAATTGATTTTTTATAAAGTTTACTTAATACCAAAATTAACTTTTGACTTTTTGAAATTACTTTTGAGTTTGTCAAAAATTACTTTTAAGTTATTTGAGTTGGAATAACTTTACCCCCCTAGAGCTAGACCCTAATAGCTAAAATATGATATTGGAATAACTTAAATGTATCAAATTTTTATATCTCATATTGGTTAGTAAATGAGAGATATTTAAGTATATAAGAAGGATAAATCACTCTATTTAATAAGATAGTTTTTTGGACTATATACTTAAAAATCTTATATCAAACCCTTCTCCCTTCCCCCCCCCCCCCCAAACCCCAACATATAATATGAAATAACTAACTGAACTAAATAAAAATTTGGGTATAAACTTATTGAATAAAATGTTTATATGAATAATAAATTGAAGAATCAACCCTTGAACGAAAAATTAATTGGACAAATTAACAATTACAGTACACGTTACTGTGATCGAAGGGTGTCATCCGTATTGCAAGTTTATTAAGTAAAACAAATTTAAAACAATAATATTAAAAAAATAATAAAAAAAAGACAGAGATTGTGAATGAGAATAAAAATTTTTAAAAAATTTTTTTAAAATAGCTAGACTTCTAGACCACCCTCTCGGCTCTTAATTGTATGGGCCTCATAGCTGTTTTTGTAAAATAAGTCAAATGGGGCGATGAAAGATTCTGTCCGGAAACATCTCCTTTTTTCTACTTGCTAACTCTCCTTTTTGTTTTCTCTATTTTTCTTCTTTTTTCAAACTTGCTGATTGTTTGTAACTATCTTTATTTTGGACAATCTCAACAGAAAGAGAAAATATTTTTTCCCCCCAAGGCCTCGCCGAGTGGTTTTTACTTTTCAAGTAATTTTAATTAGTTTTATCATTTGATTAAAAAAAACTCATTTGAGTTTCCTCTATCGATCTATCTTTTTTCTAAAAAAAATAAAAAGTAAAAGAAATTAATAACACATGAATATTCAAAAGTATTTTGATAAGGCAGCTTAAAACTTATTCAGTTAGTGTGTTGGGCTAGTCGGTTTCAATAACTGCATTTAGGGGTTGTTTCTTTTTTTTATCTTAAGTATTTTTAAAACATTTTTTAATTATTTATTCCTGATTATAAAATATTCATGTCTGAATGAAAAGTATTCTAAATTTTATTTTAATAGAAAAATATCTTAATAGAATTTTAATATTCTCTCTTATTAATACCTCTATTAAATAAAGTTATTTCCTATTATATAAATTATTCTTTTATTTTTTTATTTATCCCATTTTTTTGTTAAATGCATGTATTCAACTATTAATATTTTTTTGTGAATGAGAATTTTAAACATAATAGACCTTTACGTGAGTATTTTTTATAATAGTTTCATTTCTTTGTATTTATATTTACTTTGCTATTTTTATAATAAATTATGAATCTTATTTAATACTTTAATTTTATTTTAAATGATTAAAAATTCTTGATTGGCTTCTTTATTAGCAAGAAAAAAATCAGTATAATATACTAAAAGTAACACTACTAGTATCGTACATTATTGTAAAAAATACATGTGCTAGTATATATTTTATTTTTCATGCTTTGTTAAGGTAAACATTATCAAATTTTTTTTACTAATCAAATAATTTATTTATAACTTGTCATGAGTTTAACCAATAAAAAATAAGTATTCTTAATATTTATGAAGTTATATATGTTAAAATATTATATTTCAAATGTTTTATTTGTGAAAAATAAAAAATCTAACACTTATTTTAGATATTATAAAAAGAAAAATAAAAATATAATTCAAATACATGTATTTAAACCTATTTAGACTTTATTCATATTTAGAACCATTTAGATTTCATAGTAAAAAAAAAATGCTACATAGAATAGATTTGGTGCACTAAGTTAGCATAGGCTCTAGATTGATTAAGGCACCATTACTTAATTAAAGATAGTTGATGAAATCTTTGATTCAATCGTAATACATACTCTTATAATATTTTAATTTATTTGAAAAGGGGCATTTAAACAAATTTGCTAAGAAAGGTTTTCAGTTTAGATTATAATAGAAGAGTATATTCATAAAATTTTCTTTAGAATATAGAATATTACTAAAAAAATTTGAGTTATGTATAAAACATTATTACATTAATGCAATTCAATGTTTTTTTTTCCCTACACGGGCTGTGTAATTCGGCTACTCTTACCCCTTTTTTTTTTTTTTTTTTTTTTGAAGGGACTACGCTTACCATTTAAAGAACAAGGGCCTTGATAACAATTATAATGGGGCTTTTTGCTTTGGGCCATGGCTTGCTTTGGTTTTCCCGGGCATTAACCCGTATTGAAAAGTAGATACGATATGAATACAAATTAACAAATTAATCATTATGAGTAATGATACACATTTTAAATTATATAAATTTTCATATAAAATTTCTCTTGGAAAAAGAAAATAAAAAGGCCATACACATGAAAAATAGTTTATAATATTTTATAATACAATTATCACAATAAAAATTTTATAAATTTTATTATTTCTTAAATTTATATTTCTAGCATTATAGTTTTATGCATAATAAATTAAATTATAAGAAAGAGTTTATATATATAAGTGAGTAATCTTAAGAACTTTGATCTTATGCTGAACTAAGTTAATCAAATTGAGATAGCAAAAATGAAAAATTCATTTATTTTGGAGGTGAAAGAAGATACATAGATGTAAAATAGTTAAAATTTTTCAAGTACGACATATTTACTTTTTATTAATTATATATAATTATTCTTTTTAATAGTCATAAATGAGTAATATATAGGTGTGTTTCTATCACTTTACGAAGTTGGAGTTTCTGCTGAGCTGAGCTGATGGAAATGATATAGCCAAATTCATCTATTTAATTTGGGAGCGAAACAAGATATATATATATATATAGAAATATTCCATTGCTACAGATGTATGCTAATACATCACCATTAACTACATGGAGACACACTTTTAGAATTCTCTTGTACCATATTCGGCTGTAGAATCCAAACTCTATCAAACATATACGTATGCATAAACATAACAAGATAAGTTACGATATAACAACAACAATAAAAAGAAATTATTTCTTCTAAAATATAATGCAACTTGATGATTTCTTCAAGCCAAGAACTTATTGAAGAGGCTTTCAAACTCGACCATCTCTTTGCTAGGAAGAGAAACCAAAACATTCACCCCATTGTCATTATCAATATTAGGAAAAAGCAGGATAATGTCCTTCTTGTGATACACAACAGGGCAACTATATTTTGGCTTTCCCCATGGATATTCAACTTTTGAAAACCCTAATTTCCACCAAGATGACACCAAGAATTCTCCATGTGGGAAACCTTTGTATATTTCTCCCCAATCTATTGCACTTCTTGCATATTCATCATTCATTCTTTTTGCTCCTTCTGATACCATCTCCACCAATCTTGAAAATGGGTTCTCTTTTAGCTCCTCACATTTTGCATTGGCATAAGCACTTAACACTGCGTTCCCCACATATGATGCCGGCAATGGAGGGTTCAATCGTGGCCTTATATCAACTGCGTAAAGCATTATTGATTCCCTTTCTAATGTTTTTCCATTCGCATGATCATACGACAATGCCTTGCATCGCCATATAAGTGCCGATACCACGTTAAATCCGGTGATGTGTCTGCTGTTTTTGTTGTCACCGGTGGCCCTCGCCTTCTCCTTGAGATTGGCAATGTCATCGGGAGTCAGCCGGAAAATCTTGAAGTCTAGGTCTTCTTGGGTAGTATCAAATATAGGAGCATTGTTTGATTCTTCCCCAAATGGCATCTTGAGTTTGAGCATCTCCGGATGATCATAGGTGACTCGTGGAGGTGATCGAGCGGCTAGTAGATGACGATCATTGCATGGGATGACAGCCAGAGGCTTGTGAGCAGCTAGGGCGGCCAAGTTTTCTAAGAAAATTTTGAAGCTTAGTCCATCAAATGTTGCATGATTTGTTGATATGCCCATTGAAAAACCACCACATTTAAATGATGTTACCTGTAAAACAATAAATAATTAATATGCTAAAAAATAAAAAAAAAATTAAAAGAAAAGAAAAAATACATCCTTTTCTCTAATGACTTTAATGGATGTCTTATTTATTGTAACATTTATAGCTAGATACCTCAACCTTTGTTTAATATCTTTGTAATAATTTTTCGAGAAAAGGACAGTGAGACATTTAGCATTTGGGAGAAGGGATATAAAATCTCTTAACCTTTGAAAAAGGACATATAACTCTCATTTTTATTATTAACTTTTATTTATTTTATAAGGAATTTATTTTTAATTTACAATTACTATTATGTCCTTATAATAAATAATCTAATATATTAATTTAAGATATGCAATTGATAGTTAATATGTATAATAAAATTAACAAATTTTTATTTAAAACTTAAAATTGAGTTTTAATTGTCTTTTACCCTAATTATTCACTCTAAGTTATGAATATACCCTTCATAATAATAGAATGATAAAAAATGGTGAATAATAGGTAAAATTAAAATTAAAATTACTGTTAAGAAGGGTATGTTGATAATTTAAAATGAATAATTTGGCCAAAAGATAATTATATCTTAATTTTAAATTTTAAATTTTAAATAAAAATTTATTTATTTCATTATACCCATGATATATTTTAAGTAAAATATTGATTTATTTATTAAAGGGATATAATAGTAATTATAAATTAAAAATAAACTTACTATTAAAATAAATAAAATTTAATAATGAAAATAGGAGTTGTGCTTTTTTTTTAACGCTAAAGGGTTTTATGTTATTTTTCCTAAATATTAGGAGTCTCACTGTCTTTTTTCTTAATTGTTTTCCTTTTTTCTGTGATTGCACGTAATTAATATAATATATAAGCTGAAATTCTTATATTGAACAATCTAGATTCTATAAATTTAATATGTTGAACATGAGTATTTAAAAAAAAAATGAACGGACTCGTTCCATATTTTATAAGAAACATATTGCGCCTAGTTTATTATCAAAGCATTTTTCAATCTTGGTTATAAAACTAGATACTCTCAAGTGAAAAGAAAAAAGTAATTAAACAGAGCTTCCAACAAAGTGTGCCATAACTTGACATTAAGGTCAAGCCCTACACCTCTTATTTTTCTTGTCTTTCAGCATTCCCTACTAACTACCACCCATGCTGAAATTTTAATGAAGAAAACGAAAGCAAATTATGATTTTCCTTTTTTGTCAAGGAGGAGATGAAATTAATGTCGCCCAATGACATATAGCCGTTTAGCTTTATATAAACGTCACAGTAGTCTACAATAACATGCAACTGTAATGACGTTGTTGCTATGAAAGGGAAACTGCAGTTATTGAAGGTTTATTTTATAGTTGGACTTCTAAAAGAAATTAACTTTTTCTTGCATTCCACATGAATTAGATGGAATGAAATTAATTTCTTTTTTAACATTTTCTAAGCGAGAAAAGGAGAAAAGTGAATGTAACTAAAAGTTCTCGTATATAGATATCTACACTTTAAAATAAAATTTTTAAATAAGAGAATACAAAATAATGATATAGTCCAACAAATAAAACTAATAAAGAGATAAAATGTTGATAAAAACAGTGTATACTCAGAGCTGGGTTTACTGTATCAACAACTAAATATGTAAATTCAGCTGGGTTTAATATTAGTTTTGTCAACATTTTACATAAATTTTTGGTATGAATATCATTGCTCTACTATGAAAAATTTCACAATAATTTTATTTTAAGTTAAAGAACCTTTCCTAATCCAAAATCTCGTAGAGTTAATATAGAATATATGGATAATTGTTTAGCTGCCAAAAGAAATAATAATAATAAAAAAAATATTAAGAATCTTTGGACACGTAATCATTAATAATTGAAAATGTAGATATTTAGTTACCTGGAATATGCATAATGGTTTATCATCTTGTTCCAACAAATTATCATCAAAACTAGTGTTGATAATAAGTTGTTTGAAGCCTGGATTTGGATAAACCAAATCTCCAATGTCATCCAGTTTATACTCGCTGGAGGCCACAACAAAGATGGCGCCGGCGGCATTGCAATCGATCTCCAACTTTCCAGTTTTAGCATTAGCCTTCAATCTTCCGGCCAAGAAATCATATGGCACCAAAATTTTTGCCAATGTGTTCTTGAGCTTCTCAGCAACAACATGGGGAGGAAAATCTTTGTGGGCTTGGAAAAAATGAACCGTTTCGACGCTGAAATTGAGAACTTGGTCTATGTTTGATAAGAACAAAGATTTTTTCTCAGTTTCTTGTGATGGGAAGACAAGGGAAGTGTGTTGAATTGTAACCTTCAGGTCTTGACGAAGTGGTAGGGATTCTTGGGGATGGTGATCAAGAGAGCCCATTGCAATTGTTTGGTGGGAATTATTGTGAGGTTTGATGATGATGAAGGAGGGGAGGGGTTGCAAATTTATACTGAATCACGTGAACTGCTTATACCTGTACATACGGACATACGAAAATTACATGGGATTGATTGTGACATTAATTTTTGCGTATTATTACACGTATGTGCAGTGCTTTATTTGTTGAACCGAGTCTTTGAAATACTCAAATGCGATGTCTTCCTATTAATTAAATTGTCTCTGAGATAAAGAATCATGCATATAACTATTCTCAACTCTAATGATATATTACTGCTGGCGCTCGATGATTATACATTTATATTGCCCGGGCATCTGAGAAGATATACTTTTTCATTATTTTATAAGGGCAAGAGGTGGACAAAATCTAAATTATTTTAGGGATATTAATAGTTTCTCTATGATGAAACCAACAAACACCATTTATTTCCTACAATATTGATAATATCTAAAAATTGAAAGGAAGAGAGGGGCTGATAGGTCATTTGATTAATCATTTATTTTAGAAATATAAAATACATATTTTCTTATAAGAAAAAGTTTAAAAATAAAAAAATAAAAGAAAAAATCTAATTATTAATTTTCTGTTTACACAAAAATTATATTTTTTTAGTTTTTTAAAATTTCTATTTATATTATTTATTTAATTTATATCAAATATAAATAAAATTATATTTAAAAAATTATATTATAAAATTATATTATTAAAAAATTATTAACCATCATAAAAATAATAAGAAAATAAATAATATATATTAATTTTAATAAGTTAATCCGCCCCTATTTTCTAACCCTTAACCCATCATATTTCAATCATTTTTCTCTTTCTCTATCTTTTGGGCCCCGCGGGCCCCGGGGGTGGCAGAGGGGTGGGGTTAAAATTAACAATTTTCCCGAACAGATTGGCTTTAAAACCTTCAACCTAATTACTTGCTTTTTCGGTGGAGAAATTGCCGACGATGCTAAATTTAGATCGATTTTCTCCGCATCATGAATAAATAGTAATAATGGGTCTCACTGTAGGACCAAAGCCGCTGGTGATAATGTCAGGCAAAGTTGGTACAGCTAATCCCCCCACTAGTCCAATTTTTACACAACTTGTCATACTTGTGCGGCATCGCTTATCACGTTATATCTGTATTTGACCATATAAAAATATCACTTTCATTTTCCCACATATATAAAAATTTACGTAGTCGACTGATAATGTTACATATAATTCGAACGGGACTGCATATAACATTTCCAATACAACTCTCTCTCTCTCTCTTATTGGTAACTTCTCTCAATTATGTCGATGAATTAAGTCAATTTTCAGGAAGGGTACACCTATAATAGAACGAATTCTATTAAATCAAGGGACAAGTTTTAAAAAAAAAAAAGTTATATATATATATATATATATAGAAAGGCACACACACTCTTCAAAATGAATTAAAATAAATATTTTTTATCTTTTAACTTATTGGTATAAAGTAATGGATTCTTTTATTTTAAAATTACTTATATTGACAAGGGATGTCTAATAATATTAAAATCGCTAAAAATTTTTAAAAAATAGACTTTAATGCAGTTTATTGAAATTTTTTTAATCTTATTTCTGACTTTAATATGAGGGATCCTTAATTATAAAATTATTATATATTTTTTATTAAAAACACATATATTTATCATATTAAAGAGAGGAACAAATAAAAAAATTTTAAAAAATATCACTGCATTGCAATTTATTCAAATTGTATATTCGAGTATGTAATTTTTTTTTCATTTCATATTTTACCCCTAATTTTAATATAAGTAAAATTCTTCAAATAAAAGACTCAACCTGCCTGTCAAATCAAATACCATATACATGCATTTGTCTAATATATGTTGCACATTTAATTACACCAACAAGAGTTAATGACGCATTAAAGCTTATCCGTAGCCAAGATTTTCAGGATAAGATCGCATATTGCAATACTTTATAATTCTACATCATAATTTATAAAAGCAACCAGAAAAAGAAAAGGGAAAGATTCATAGGAAATTATAGTTTATTTTAATGGGTATTTCAGATCAGTTTAGGAATCTTATAATTTTTAAAATAATTATTGTTACATGTACTGTAAAAATAATTGTGCTAAGAATAAGTTAAGTATTTGGTAAATTTTATTTTCAAAGTACTATGAGTTTTGAAAATAATTATTAGTGCTTTATAAATTTTACTGTTAAACTGCTGTAAGAAAACAAATGACTAAAATATACATAATATATAATGAAATTTGCTTACACACATAATATATATATATATATACACACACACACACACACACATAATATTTTTAATTGTGTATTATAATAATTTTTTTAAAAATAAAATTTATAATCTATTGATTTTAATTGTATATTATAATAATTTTAATTAAAAATAAAATTTAGACTATATTGCCACATAAAAATTTTGACGTAATGTAAAATAAAAATAAAAAATAGGTTGAATAAAAAGAATGTGTGAATTAAATAAAAAATTATGAAAATACTAATTTTATTTTCAATTTAAATAAGGATAATTTTAGGTTTTAGTAATAATTATAAAAATATTTATAAAATTATATTAGATGATAAAATTAATTTTTAAAATCAAAATTTAAAAGCTACTTTTACCCTACTTTTGAAAATCAATTGTAGAAGGAACTGATTTTGACAAAAGTAATTTTAATTTTTTTACTAAACGCCAAAATCAACTTTTAAATTTTTAAAATTACTTTTAAATCTCTCAAAAGTAATCTCAAACAGGTTCTTCATATTTTTAACGAAAATGATATTGGTACAAAATGAAGACAAATTATCATTTTAGCTTATTGCCACTAAAGTTATAATCCTCATGAAAGGTATATAAAAATTAATTTTAGCATTGCCTTCTTCTCTACTCTTTTAAAAAAATTAAAATATGTAAAAAAAATAATTTTTATTATGATTACATATTCATAATGTTTTTATTTCGAGATTTATAGAGATCTTCTTCTTGTTTCATGCAAACATCGGTCTCTTTCGATGGTAGAAGCAAAGTTTTGACCGGCTAGCCAGGGCAATACAGTTCAGGTAGGCAATGAAAAATGTCTTTGATGTGTTGTAATTTTCTTACAAGTTTTAATAAAAAAAAAAAATTATACTGGTCCTTAATGTATTTTTGCAGTTCCAGTAAAGTAAGAAATGGTTCATCCGACAATGCGCACATTAATTGTTATTTAATATAAAGTATCTTTTATCATAATCAGATGATTGGTCCTGTTGCCCGAGACAAGAAGGAAAACATAAGCAGAGAGAGAGAGAGAGAGAGGAAAAAAAAAACAAAAAGGAAGGACGTCAGCTATAAGTATACTATATCCCCTCCAAAACTGCGCAAAGTTTCCACCAAAAAAAACAAAAAACAACCAAAAATAAGAACTTGAGACGGTGCATAACTTCCGAATATGAAACATATTTATATATAACAGTAACATTATACACCTCAAATTTTTAATCCCGAGAAATTATATCGGATGATTTGGTATGCATCAAATAATTAATGAGATTATCCGATTAATTTTCTTAAGGAACAAAGTCTTCGTTCCACAAAAATAATTGGCACTTATTTTTTGAGATAGGGACTAGCAAAACTTAATTTCATAATTAAATAGTGGGCATGATTTATGATCCCCTGCATATTCATTAGTAGATTTTCAAACCATACTTGTCTCTTAGACTTGGTTTTTTAGAAATGAACCTCCTTTTAATGGGCTTGTTACCTTTAAATTTATATGTCACCTCAATTTTTTGTATATTGAGTCTTATTGTTGAAGTATTAATCCCAGGTCTGGGGTTTTGAGCGGAGCTAACAAGTCATTTCTAGGTTGAGGTTGTGTATGACATAATAGTGGCTAGATTTCAGGGAGTTATAGGACGCTCACTGTTGGTTAATTCAGTAAGTAATACGTGTGGTATTGCACGTGCATTACTTACTCTAGACGAGAATCATTCGCCGTTTTGATTCGAATTTTTGTTAAAGCCGTTAGTTCAAGCAGGAGTTTCCATGTTCTTCAGCTAACAAACTCAGAAACCATAAGCTGACCTCTGATGGAACTTTCCCGGCTGATTTCTCTATATATAAAGAGGATTTTGTAATTTGTTAGCGGATTGGTTGTTCTATTACATTCTCTCAGAAGCTCTGTATTCTAAAACCTTGAGAACAGCGAAATCTTGCTTCTATTTACACAATGGATGTAGGCTTAACTTGGTCGAACCACTTAATTCTCTTTGCATTGAACCTTCGATTCTTATTTTGCTATCTGATATTAATTCTTGTTATTTGGGGCTTTAACAAATATGAGACACCTCGATAAAATTCTCCATTCTCGGGAAAGTCTTGACATCTTATAGCATTAAAATTAGGTCTTGGGGTAGATTAAGTTAGCATCTTGCTAATTTCATCACAACAAATTGGTAGCAGAGCCACTGTCTTAGGCTTTAGATCTTCAAGAGGTCAATGCCAAAGCTTGAGGTAGACAAGTCCATAGGGGAAAACGACTTTCATCTTTGGAGGTTCAAGATGAAAGCACTTCTAATACATCAAGGACTAGAAGAGGCTCTTGGAGAACCATCTTCATCCGAGAAACAAGAAAGGTCACAGATGATGACCTACCCGCCATCCTAGATTCGGCACATAGTGCCATTATCTTGTGTTTGTGTCTTGGCGATGGTGTTTTAACTATTGGTAAAAACGTAAAATAGATAAAAAAAAATTATTTTGTAAGGGTATAAGGGTTGCCAGTAGTGCCATTCTTTTTTAATATTTTATCTCTTCTAATTTCTAAATAGTTAATTAAATAAAACTATTTACAACCCACACACGAAAAGGCCTTTGAGAGCCCCATTTTAATTTATTCTTGATTTAGATAAAATTTTATGTTACTAAAATTTTAATAAAGTTTGGTATTAATTACAATCTTATATATTAAATAAAACATAATCTGATTGATAGTTTGTTTATCTAGACTTATTCAAGTTGCAGTTATTCATCATAAACTCCATTTGTTTTTTACTCTCTGATCTCATCAATCTACATCTTAACAATAATGTTACAATTTATTTTCAATCGAAGGCATGGAAATTTGTTGATGGTCTTGTACATAATTAATTTGGGATTGTTACTTAAAGGAGAATGGACAAAGCCCACGTGAATTAATTTTTAACCATGTCACTTGTAATCCGGAAAATTTATAAAAATGACCATAAAATTTTTACATTTTATAAATTTGATCACACAAACATTTTTCTATCATAACTAGCCAAAAACCAACTTTTAGACGAAATTATCTTCATTAATTTTTTTAAAATTTAAATAAAGTCACTCTTACAATATTCAATACGAAAAATAAATCTTAACACACTCAACACCCTTAACAAAATTTTATTACTCTCAATAAATTTTTGACACTATCAATAAATCAACAAATTCTAAGAAACAAGCATTATATAACTGAAAATATAATCATCAATTAGAGAGCTTGTTAAAGTTAGTATATTTTTTACACAAAATGAACTTCTAATATATTGAGTTTAAAAACTAAGTTCAAAATTAAAGTGATTTTTACTGTAAATATTATTATTTTTCATCAATAAAATAATGTGCTTTGTTTAAGTTGAGAAATCATGTTATAGAAAAAAAAACTTGAGCAAAAAACGAAACCTAGAAAAAGCGAGACAGGCATCTGTCTCACTGCCTATCTCACATAACCATTCGGTGTCTATGTGAGATAGGTAGTGAGACAGGCACTCGTCTCACTACTTGTCGCATATAAACATTCTGTGTTTATGTACGAAAGGCACCCGTTTCATTGTCTGTCTCACATAAGCATTATGTATTTATATGAGACAAGCATATGCTCCACTATTTGTATCACTGAATTTCAGGTATTTTTTGAAAGTTATGACTTGAGTTACATATGTCTATTTTGGGTGTATAATGTTGAGTGTTAGAAAGTGTATATTTATAAAGGAGAAAATCGTCATTTTACACTTTAAATCTCACTAACATTACTACTTTTATTTATTTAAGTATTTTGTTATTTAATTATATGTGTTTTATTATAATTGTGTATTTTATGTATTTTAGGGGTATCATAATCGTTTCACAATAAACGAGTGATCGTGACAAAGAAAAACGGACGTCATATTTGGACTCAGGGCGGTCGAAAACCTTAAGAAGAGCATTACAGGAAAAAGTTCTTCGTTCACATATACTCACATCGTTTCATACGCATGCAGTCGCTTCACGACAATCGCTTCACGACATAATCGTTCATGTATACGGACCGATGATGTGGCAACTACCTACGACGTGGCAGTATCTGATTAGACGAATTATGTGGATTGACTGCTTATGTGGCATTGACCGATGACGTGGCGCAATCCTGAGCATCCGAATTGTTTTTAATCCGATGGTCACGATTCACTCAATGTATCTATAAAAAGGGGGCTCTTCCCCCCTAATTTGGACCCCTGAATCCATTTTTAAGCTTAGATTTCTGAAATTCCTTCTCCTTCTTGTAGTTTCTTTGTATTTTAATAAAATTCCCTTTTTATCCTTAGTTAAAATATGAGTGGCTAATTCCTTTTTAGCTTGGGTTGAAGGTGAAGTCTCAACATGTTCCATGGGCTTAATTTGGTAAATTTACTTTCTCTTCCCCTCTAATATTTGTGGTTGTTTTGACTTTTCGTCGACAAATAATAATAGTCTTGTCTAGTTACAGCCCTGGTTAAACCGGCACCCTAGTACAAGGTTATTATTATTTGGCACGATAAGCCCTTGGCACCATACTTATTGGAGAGTGGTTCATGAGGTGTGGAATCCCCCCTTATGATTTAATTGGTATTAATATGGAATATTTAGTCCATGGAGCATGTTGATGCGGATCCGGATACCCAAGTGCTTTATTATAACAGTTTCATGTTTAATTATTCTTGCCATTTTAATTCAGCAATTTAGGACAAAATTATCATAATTTAATTGTTCCCATTACAAAGAAAATTAATTCGGCATATAATTAAAATCAACCTCCTCATGGGATCGACACTCGTCACCATTAATATATTCTACAATAGATTCGTGCGCTTGCGAGTTCATTAAAATTTGCACAACATATAATATACCGTTTTGAAGCATGCAACGAGACAAATCAAATTTAAAATTATGTACTCCACTCTATGACATATTTGAATAAAAATTTATCTAAATAGAAACCTTTTGTACTTAAGCACATAATTAAAGAATATGCGACATCCATATAAATGTTATGCATGTTAACTTAATCATATTTTACAGTGTGTAATCTTATTTTTTTATTTTTTTAATGATTTTATAGGTTTAATAGATTCAGTTGTGCTTCAATTGTGTTACAATAGTTGTTGAGAGATATTGATAGATGGTCGTATAAAGTACGTAAATATCAATAATACAACTTTTTTAGTTCGAAAAGATTGTACGTTTGATTAACTTTTGGCAAAAGTGTATGAAATTTTATAAATAAATCCTAACGAATATAGTATGATGATAAAGACAACTTTGAGGTTTAATAACATCATTTATCGTTCATGTTTACTGCCTATAGGCCATTTTTTCACTGCCTATAAGCCACTTGATAAGCACCACTTTTCAACTAATAAGCAAATCAATTCCTCACTAATTTGAAACCGTAATTGATCTGTCTCGCTACTTTTTCCATGGGCCACTTGCTTAAGCAACAAATTATGTAGAATTACGCCACTGAAAAGATACTTACGGCACTCCAAAAAATATTCAAATACGTCTTTCTTGAACAATCTCAATTGTCGTTTTGTTAATTTTTCTTAGATTGCTTCTATAACTACATCCAATTTGCACATGCTTGTGATATGGTTAGAGAAATGTGAGTCATAAGGTACCTTCATCATGCCCGATTCTTTAATTGGCTCAGTTGGATTATACCTTGCTATCTTGGATTTTTCTATTTATCTAATAAACAATACAAAATTAAATTATTATATTAAATAATTACTTATGAATAAGGTCACAACATTAAAAATAACAAAATATAAAATAATTAAATATAAATAAAAAAATAAAAATAAAAATAAAAAATTTGTGTGCGACAGGCATGCCAAGAGACATCACTCGCAAGTCGAGCGAGTCGCACGAAATTCGTGCGCGCGACCTGCGTGTGACAAGCTCGAGATGCATGCAAATCGCGTGCTTGACTTGCTTGTGACAGGCCCAGGTTGCACACAAATTGCTCACTCGACCTGCTTGCGACAAGCCACAGCTCACAAGCACGACTTGCATGCAACAGGCCGCGCTCGTCGCACCAAGAGACAGCCCGTGGCTTGTTGCATCCAGGTCATGCACGTGATTAGCGTGCGACCTACGTGCAACAAGCCGTGCTCGTTGCCTGCAACTCTAGCGCGTGTGAGCTGCTTACGACATGAGCCAATTGTTTGTGTGAGAGAAGCAATACACACCCCAACAAACCCCTCATCACACCTTCATTGAGAAAAACCTTAACATAAATTTTCTAAGAGGAATTTTGTCAAATATCTAATGTGTGATACTTATAACACATTATTTAACCTAGATTTTATTTTATTTCATAACTTTAACAATCTATAATTATCTAAAATTTAATAATCTATCATCATTATATACCTTTAACAAGCTATAATCACTAAAATGCCAATCAAATTTACTAAAATCATTAATAAATTTTTAAATTTCCTTACCTAGGGTTTGAACTCTTTTAAATTTTCTAGATTTGTTTTGGAGATAGATCGCTTAAAATGGAATTGGTTTTGCCGTCGCCTTTAATGTTGTCGTTGCCATCTCCGAACGCCGTTCGAGAAAGCTTTTTCTTGTATGGTTAGAGATGGTTTGGGGTGTGAAGGGTAGTTTGGGGTAAAAAATTATTTTTTAGCTAATTATGATATGAAAGAATTAAGAGGGTTAAATGTGTAAAATACAAAAATTATGTGGTTATTTGTATAAATTTTTCTTGTAATCTCACACTAACGCATAACTTCTATTATTTTAAAATTAACCAAAAAAATAATATTATTTTTTTATTAGGTATATTTTAATATTTCTTTAAAAAAAAACACATTAAGCGAGCAAAATTTTCTAAAGCATATATGATTTGTTATAGAAATCAACATTTAATATGAGAATAAATTTGTTCATCTATTATTGATAAAAGAATAAGATGATTATTAAAAGGTCAAGACTTTGCATTATTTATGGAGAGTATCAAATTTACTTTGAATTGAGGATTTATGATTGTCTGAGGTGGAATGAAAGGGGTTTGAACAGTTTCTTTAAGATAAAGTATAACGATTGATTTCAGTTGCAAGTCATTAAGTTGATAGTTTTATCTATGTGTATAAATACCCCTAGTTATATCACAACAATTTTTTACGAATTTGATCGTTAGCAATGTACTAACTATACTTACATGTAGATATTTAAATTATATTAAAATAGTGATATTTACACTAAAGAATGATAAAATGATGATAAATAATTATTTAAACTGACCCCGTTTGGGATGATTGTTTGTCACTCGATTGTACACTATTTAGTAAAAAACTCATAAGACAATATTTGGTATCGGAGATCTCCAAAAAACAATTGGCTTATTATCTACCAAATTTTCTTTGGTTATACAAAAATATTGTGATTAGAGTTGACAAAATCTAACACAACTTGATTACTTTACATGAGCAAGACACGAACAAATAAGTATGAATTATTAAATTTGACATGATTATTAAATGTGTCGGGTTTGGATTGACAAATTTTTTTTTTGTTAAATTAGGGTTAAAGTTCTTGACGTATTTACCTGATTAATAACATAATTAATTTTTTATTCTAAATTAATTTGTAGATTCTTATCATCAAAACTCAAATATTAAACATAATTTTTTTTTGGGGAGAGGGGAGGGGGGTATAAACATATACATGATGTTTCATTTATAAAATTCTATATAGATTTAGAACTTTAATAATATAAATGCATAATATTTTGGCAAATGTACATATATATATATATATATATATATCTTTTTAAACATATAGATATCAGACAAGTTATTAGATAACATATTTATTTGTATTTAGGTTAAGTTTCAAATTTTAATACGGTTATTAAATGGTTCATTTTTAGGTTAGTCTAAATTAAATTCACCATAAAACTGATAAGATATGAACAGAATTCAATGAACTATTTTCCCGACTCCTATTGTGACCACCCTTAACTAATTAATGAATAGCTAGCATCTGCCTTAGTCTAAAGCCATAGAAAATGTATACATCTGTATGTCATAATCACGTAAGTATTAATTAATAATAAATAATGGAACATCATAGAATTCAGAAAAAACATAGCTTTGGAAAATAATAATGGGAATCTTGTTGAGATTTTCATAGGGATCAAGTGTTATTGGACCGATATTAAATCTATCAAATTTTAACCTTGTAACTATAAACTCATGAATAGGAAAGAGAGATTGCCAATTTTTTCTTTATATAAATATATATATCACTTATTTTCTTAGAATTTTTATGATATCTAAAAAATTTCTAGCCATAAAAAAATTAAAAAAAGAGGGATAAATGGATTTTTTTAATAATTTATTTTAGAAATATAAAATATATATTTACTATAAAATATTTTTAAAAATAATAAAAGTAAAAGAAAATTAATTTATTATTAACATTTTTGTTTACTCTAAAATATATATTTTTTATTTTTAGCAATTAGAGTTTTATTTTAATTTTTATTAATATAATTTATAATAATATGAATAAAAATATATTTAAAAGCAAGAGTAATATTATAAATTATATTATCAAGAGATTATTAATTATTATAAAAATAATAAGAGTATAAGTGATATATATTAATTTACTAAAGGAAAATCATCCCATCAAACCTAAAATTATATGCCACAAGCTGATTTTGCATGGCCAGCCCAAATTATTGATATGCAACCAATGGCTTGCATTAAAGCCGAAAATTTTGGTAAAAAATTTCGTAGCTCTCAAACCATGAACAAAAATTAGTTTAAAAAAACAAAAACAAAAACAGCTAATTCAGAGCATCAAGTCATTGCCAATCTTATCTGTCTCTACAGACTGCAGCTGTACCACAACTGGTTTCTATCACTTTCGATAATTGTAGGGTCTTAGCCTGCAAATCCTTTGATACTTGATAGCACACCAAAAGTCCTTAATTTTTTTCTTTGGGTTAGTTGAAGTGTTTTAAGGAAAGCACATGCCTCGAATGCTTGACTTTCTTCTCATTAATTTTTCTTTTGCAAGTGGTTTCGTAACCATTTTAACTCTTCTAAATTATTTGTTGTCGGGAAAAATGTTGCGTTACCTGTTGTAGTTTCAAGCCAATCATTAACAATAAGGGAAAATTTCACCACTAAACTTATATACAATAACTCATTTTATTCTTATTTTCTAAATAAGATCTTATTTCATCCCTATTTTTTAAACTTTTCCTAAATTTATATTTAATTTACTGTGTAATCATTGAGGGCAAAATCAAATTTTTAATTAAGTAAATACAAATTATTTTTAGATAAAATATATCTGACATTATACATAAATGTAAAATTTTAAAAAAATTTAATGAAATCAATATAAAACTAAAGAACATGCAATATATATATATATATATTGTATATTTTTTAATATAAATATGCGTGTATGCATGTACGTGCACATGTGTTTATTAAATTTTTTTAACAAAGTCAATTAATTTTTTAATAATAATAAAAATGAATAAAACAGTATTTTGGGCTATTATTTAAAAAGGAGGAAGGAAGTGAGTTATTATTTAAATAATAAAGATAAAATAGACTATTGTATGAAATTATATGGGTAAAAAAATTTTCCCTTTAATTAATTAAAGATTACCTAAAGTCATTGTTATCACAGCTATGGTTGTAAAATTTAACTTCTCAAGAGCAATATAGCATTTTCGTCTGATGCAAAACAATTAAAGTTGCAATTATTCACCATAAAGTCTGAACCTTTTTTTTTCTTTTTAAAATCTAATCTCATCAATCCACATCTTAAACAATAACATGAAAATTTATTTTTAACGTACGTGGCCTAATATAAAATTAATTTAATTTTTTTTAATTTTAAAAAATAAGGAAGTGAACAAAGATCAAATCAATCATTTTTTAACTATTTAAATGAAAATCCTGAACCGACCCTTAATCTCCTGTTATTTAAAATTTTTTTCCTTTATTTCTTATTACGCAGACGTTTAGCATTTCTTTTGAAGAACTTTTAGCATTTCTTTCTCTCTCTCTCTCTCTTTGAGAACAACTTTTAGCATTTCTTTTTTAACACATTAAGTGACTAACATTTTTATAAGCATATAGACTTCTCGTAGAAATCAGCACTTAATACAAGATTAAATTCGTTAATTTATTACGGATAAAAGAATAAAATGATTATTAAAAGGCCTGGCCTTTGCATTATTTGTGAAGAGTGTCAAATTTAATTTGAATTTACGGTTTATGATTGTGTGTGAGGTGGAATGAAATGAGTCTGGGCAGTTTTTCTAAGATAAAGTATAATGATTGATTTCAGCTGCTAGTCTAAAAGATTAAGTTGTTAGTTTAAACCCCTAACTATGTCGCAGTCATTTTTTTTTTCAAAATTTTATCTTCTTAGACTAATTATACTTACTTGTAGATATTTATAATAACAATAATGCTGAGTATTCTGATATTTAAGTTTTAATTTGAATCATAACTAATATGGGATTTATCAATTGAATTTGATTATGTAGTTTTATAAAGTATGAAATCTATCACTAATAAATTAATTACATATAATATTAACACTAAAATTAAAAATCAAATAATAATAATAATAATAATAATTATTATTATTATTATTATTATTATTATTATTATTATTATTATACTGAAGAGTGACAAAAGGTGACAACAGTCATCCAAAATGACATCGTTTTGAATTATTGATTGTCACTTTTTAGTACAATTATTAGCAAGAAAATGATAAGGACAATACTTGGTATTGGTGATCTCCAAATTTTGTTTGGCCATAGAGAACCATTGTGACTACCATTAATTATAATTAATAACCAACACGTGTGCTTTACTCTAAAGCCGTAGAAATGTATATAACTACGTATCATAGTCATCCAAATATTAATTAATTATAAATGAAAGAATATGATAGAATTAAGGAAGGACCTAGTTTTGGGAAATAATAATGGTACCCTTTTGAGATTTTCATATGGATCAAATTTCATTGGAGCAACGTTAAATTTATCAAATTTAATGCACAAATAAGAAAGGGTGGTTGTCTATTTTCTTCTACTAAAATTAATATATATCACTTTTTTTTTTACTAACTTTCATAATATTTAAAAATCTACTTGGCATAAAAGATTTTAAGGAGAAGGGGCAAAATGTGTTATTTGTTTAATTAAGTTATCTTGATAATATAAAATAAATGTTCATTAAAAAATTTAAAAATAATAAAAGTGTAAGAACAATATTTTATTATTAATTTTTTATTTACATTAAAGCACAAATTTTTATTTTTAGTACGTAAATTTTTTTAATTTTCGTTGATATGTTTTATGTTATTTATAAATAAATATGAATTAAAATATATTTGAAATGAGGATAATACTATAAAATTATGTATCTATGGTTATTAATTATTATAAACGTAATAAGAAGATAAGTGATATACACACACACACTAAAGAAAAATCATGTAATGAAACCTAAAACTCTACTCTGAAAACGAATTTTATATGTTTAGCCCAAATTATTCAAAAAAGTCACATTCTCATAAGTCATATATGAAAATACGATAGACGGACGTGCACATGAACACGGCTGTTTTTAAATTAAAGTGACTTCATTGATGTACAATCAATTGCTTGCATTAAAGCCGAAAATTTCGGTAAAAATTTTTGTAAATCTCCATCAAAGTACCAAAATTAGTTTTTATAAGAATTAGTTTCCTCACTTTAGAAGGAGAAAAAAATATACACACCCGGAGTTTGAAAAAGAGATATTAAAGATGTGTTTAATAATGTTTTACATTTGTCATTTTTCATTTTACAAAAGCCAAAAATAAGAAAATGCGTTTGGTTAGGACTAAACAGGGCTAGCCACCGTTTTCCAATAAAAATGAAACCATGTTGTTTTTCACTTTAACAAAGAAAAGTAAGAAACGACATCGTAACGTTTTCTTGTTTTTGTTTTCCGGGGGCCCACTAAAACTGCAACTTTTATCTCTTATTTGTCAACAATAATGCCACCATCCACTCATTTTGTTAACATTATATTATTTATTTATGTTGTAATTTAACTTTTTTTTATAATATGCTAATAAATTTTAAAAATAGTACGCCAGTATTATTTTAATTTTTTCCAGTAATAATAATTAATATTTTAACAAATATCAATTACTATAATTATATATAATATATAATTTATATGTATAAATTATCCAATGATATAATTAAATAAAGTTTTGAATGATATAAAATCTATGTTATAAATTATGCCCTTTTATAACTACTTCAGTTCTTTATGGTATATATCAAAATTGACATCTATAATACTAGTAATGAAAGACCATTTAAAATAATTAGATATTGCAAAAGGTTTCATGAAATTATATTATCATTCTTTTTCATTGTCACCAAATTTTTAGACAAACAACTAAATGTATTTTTACTATTTTTATTTTCATAATACTATTTTAAAACAATCAACTAAATATATTTTCAAATTCATTAAAAAAAAATTCGTTCTTATTCTATAAAGCAAATTCAAAAACACTATTTGAAAACAAATACTAAACACATCCTAAGATTTCTTTTGACTATAATACTGCTTATCTCTATTATCTAAAAAAACTAATTGTAATATTTTATAATTAATAAAAATATAATATTAAAATAAATTTAATAATATATATTTTAAAAATAATTTTAATATTTAAAAATAGTTTTAATATTTTACAATTTATTAGATATATTTTATTATATTAAAGTAAATTTTATAATAAATAGAATCATAATATTAAAACAAATGAATTAGAATTTAAATTATTTTGAATACTACATAAAATAATCATTTTAACATTATTAGTATGTGAAATTTTTTAATTATAAAATATATTTGATGAAATATTTATTTAAAATTCTATAATAAATAAAAATATATTACTAAAATAAATATAATAATTTACATATTTAAATTTATTAAAATATTAAAATATTTTTATATTACTAATCTATTGTATAAATTATATTATTTATATAATAATAGTATTTATAAAAAAATTTTAAATTAATTTTTTAAACAATATAGATATCCTAAGAATATTATGTACATAATATTTTATATTTGTAATTATGTAATTTAAAATTATATAATTTAAAAAGAGAATTTTAACATCTTATTTAAAATTTAGAGGCGTCAGTAATTATTTTATATGTAAGTGCAGACGTTTTTTTCTAAAATAAAGTTCAGAAATCCACAAATAGCGAATAACTATGAGGATCAAGTCAATGTCAGTCATATCTCTTTCTGTAAATTGCAGCTGTATTACAACTGGTTTCCATTGCTTTCAATAATTGAAGGGACTACGTGCAAATCCATCGATCAAGTATGCCCCTTTTATGCTTTGGTGTATTCATGATAGCATCACAACGTCCCCATTTTTTTTTTTTTTTAAATTTGGGTTGGTTGCATTGTTTTGAGGAAATCACATGCCTCAAACAATCAACTTTCTTTTCATTATTTTTACTTTTGCAAGTGATTTTGCAACCATTTTAGATTCTATGTTGCTTTGGTTGTTGTAGTTTAAGCCTCTTAGTTAGTTAATCCAATTAATTTTGATGATTTCTTAGAAGGTACTTATTATTGCAGCTATAGCCGTTAATTTTAATTTTCCAAGAGCAATATGGTATTTTTGTTTGATTTATACAAATCAAAATTCTAATTAATAAGCCGACATGCTACAGTTGTAAAATAGAAAATATAAGATAGATTTTAATGGAAAAGAGATAAATAGCATTAACATTATGATAATTTTTTAAAATTCATAGATTAATTTTGTAATTAGCTTAAATTATGGAGATTAAATGAGTATTTATCCCATGTTGTCATGTTGAACTCGTCTTATTTGGTAAAATATAATATTATGATTGGTGTACAGTTATTGGATAAGAACATATATATAATTAGATCATGGCAACACAATTATCATAAAGATAAAGCTATTTGAGCCGACTAAATGACTCAAGTATATTTACAAAGTCCATTTACTCATAAACATTGTGAAATTTTAATTAAAATTACAACTATTATTTTATAAATCCCATGTAATACCTAAAACCCCTTTATTAAAATAAATTAGCATAATTCACTTATAAAATAAATTTTTATTAGAAAATATCATTTTTGTTCTAGCATTGATTTTTTTTTTTAACCACTTAATTTCTCAGTCCTACCTTCATCTCATTCCTTCTCAATCCTATGTAGTCTTTTTACTTGTCATGATACTATATTCAAATCCTCCCTTTTTTTTCATTTTTTTAATTTTATTTTTTAACAGTAGCTTTGTTTCGCTTGACTTTTAAAATATTGTCTCAAATGACTACAAAGTATTATAAATATTAAGGAAACGACAGCGTTTGAAATACCAAACAGAAAAATTCAAAACGACGTGTTTGCCGATGCTCGCATGTGCAAGAAAGAACTAATTTACTTAGAAGAAATTATTGGTTGAATTCAAGAGAAATTTTTACGAGCAATAAACTTTTGACAAAGTATAATCCAAATATTAACAGATTTGATGAATCTGACGGTACAGATGATGAGGACAAATTTAATAATTGACTAATGATTCCAAAAAAAAAAAGAGTAAAGTTAGTAAAATTTGATATGACTTAATTACTTGACATTAATATAAGTATGGGTCGTTAAATTTAACACGATTATTAAATGAGTTAGGTTCGGATTGACACGATCTTTTTCAATATCGAGTTAGAATTAAAGTTTTTTTATCTATTTATCCAATCAATGACACGATTATATTTTTTATTTTAAAATAATTTATAATTTTTGTTATCAAAACTCAACTATTAGAGACAATCCTCTTTTTTATTTTTATTTTTTGAAAGGATAAATATAAGTATAATGTTTTTTTTATAAAATTTTATATACATTTTAGAGTTTTAATAGTGTAAATGTGTGAAATATTGATAGACAATTTTATAATATCGATATATAATATTATTTACGTAACTAAAACTTCAATAACGCAAATATGTAATATTATATATATATATATATTATAACATCGCTAAATAACGTATGTATGTATATATGTATGTATGATAATATGTAAATGTTTAATATAAATTTTGTTTAATATATAGATATTAAGTGAGTTATTGGATAATCCGATTATTTTTTTGTGTTGGATTTGAATTTCAATATTTGATATTATTATTAAATGGAACGAGTTTAGGTCAATCTAAATTTGACACAATACAAAACTAACATGACAGGAACACAATCCGATAACCTGTTTTGCCAGCTCTAAGAATAAGTATTATAAAATTAAATAAGTTCATATACATAGGATTTGAGAATGGAAATAAATTAATAGTAAAATTTTTCTAATTAATCATATATTTGTAATCCTAATTTATGTCATGGATATTCTAGTAACAAAGAATTTTATTAAAATTCTTATTTAGTGAATTTTAATAACTTCACCCTTGCTATAATTGTATACGTGACAAAGATTGTATAAATTCTTTTATAGCATGGCATTTGAGTCGGTATGCTCCCCAAGGTTAGACCAGGTGGTATTATGACAACTTTTTATGTGTGATCACTTAAATTGAAATAGTAAAGGAGGAGGACTGTCCAATGTACTTTTTATCGTACGAATAACTCCACCTATTTTACATCTCAATTAGAATCATAATTAGGTATATCAAATTGTATAATTGTGTTGAGTTTGTATCATATTTTATTCATATTTTGTCAAATTTAAGTAAGTACAAATTAACTCATTTATGAATCGTGTTTACACATTAAATATATTTAAAAAGATTAAAAACTAATTTAAAAATAATAATTATGTCAATATTATTCTTAAAAATAAGTCATACACAAGATAACATGACATAAATAATTTTATAACATAATATAAATATGAGACAAATAATTAATTTAGTGTTCGATAAATATATTAATTACTTTTTTTAATAATATTGTCACATATTAATTGATATTCATGTTTTATAAATGTATAATCATATTGAGGTGGGCCAACACAAATATAATATGATTATTTATCATGTTATATCATGTCATTATTTATTAACTATGTCAATATTTGTCAATTTAATATAGAATAATTATGTTGTGTCAGCGTCATAACCTATTTTGCCATATCTAATCATAACCCATCCTCAAGCCCTTATTTTAATCCTAAGCCATTTTAGTGAAATAAAATTTATGTTAAGCAAATTGAATGGTCAATGAAACTCAAATATTTATTAAAAATAATGTGGACTTATTGTAAATATTTTTTTGGAAGTGCAAGTGTGTTCACACAGATAATAGGATAGATAGAAATATCCTAATTTTTTGCCTCTCCCTTTATTTAAAGAGAGAGATAGAAGGTAAATTGGCAGTCATAAATCGCCCAAAATTTTTAGGCTTCTGAAAATTTATAATATATTTAATCAACAATTTTTTTTTAAAACACAATAATCTTACTTGAGAATACAGGAAATAAATTAAATTTCTCGGTTTACATTATCAACACAAATCATCTGACGCTCAAATAAGGAAAACACCAAATTCAAGAAAAGCTAAAATTAAAAGAAAATGCCCTTCGGCGGTGTTAGTATCCCTTTAATTTTATATTAGAAAAAAATCCTTGTTATGTTGGATTGGGATGTTGAAGTCCTTTTAGTGTTACGCAAATTTGGCAGTGCTTTGATGGATATTTACCTTAAGTTTCAAGAAAAGCAAAATAATAATTACAAGAAGAATTGACATGCTTTGTTAATGATACTATCGACGAATTTTTTTTTCCTTTTTTTTTCTAACTCAGAATATGTAACATGCGGATATTTAAATAAGAGTGCCAATCACGTGAACATAACAGGATTAAAACTCAAACTTCGCTCGTATGACTAGGGAGGCTATTCGATTGTCGTTAATCAAAGTAATTTTGAAAAAAAAAACACGTGAACATATATGTCACCTATGTTTATATACATACATACACATATACAAACACTAATATTACATCATATTATTTTTTAGTTATAATCAAATAATTATTAAGACTAGACTATATTAACTCTTTTAAACAATTACCTAAATTTTTATCTTCATTAATATTCTAAAAACATCAACTCTACTCACATTGGTGACGGGGAAGACCACCAACTCTACTCAATTATTTTATAAAATGAGGCATCAAAACCCCGTACTCTATGGGGACCCAAACTGTGTCGTTCTAACGTACCATCAAACCATTCTTATCACTCAGCTGTCTGTCTTTGGACTACATATTCTTCACAAGGCCGGTCTTAAATAACTTGGAAAACTAGTCTAGGAAAGTAAATGAATCTGTCCGGATCTCATTTCGAGTAACATTATAGCCACCATAGTTGATGAATTATATCATAAGCTGGGGACCGAGTCCATATGCTAAAATAATTGTACTCAAAAGTGAGTGACATATACGTGGACGTGTGTGTGTGCGCGCACATATATGGGTCCTGCTCCAGCGGCTAGGACGGCCGCCCGACAGATCCCTAATGAAAGCTTAGCACACACACAGTCACCTGTTATAGGGTGTTTATATATATATATATATATATATATATATAGTGCCCTAAAGCATTGATGGGACACGGAGATATAAAAAAATATAATGGAGATTTTGATTCTTCAATTACCAAGCACGTACACACACACACGCGCACCACGTACACGCACATGCCACAAGCGCCCACACAAACACACACACGTAATTGTTTGTTTTGATTATAGATCTTTTGACAAGAACAATAGATCAAAGTACGAAATATATAACAAAATTTGAACACTACACAGCTATTCCAAATGTCAATGATGGTTTTTACTTTTCCTCCACAATCGAAATTCAATAACAAATATATGTGGAATCCTCTTCTGAATTTACATCACCATTTTTCCTCCTCAACAAAGGTCCTCAAATCTGCAGTCAGTTGAATTTGCTAGAATTTATGATGTTAAACTATGCATGATATACTTTGACTGCCCTAGAATTATGGAGAAGAAAAAAATTCCTAAAAGAGCAGAAATGACCTGTACAATTACTAACGAAGGTTGTCAAGAAAAATTGTCAGTAGTAGCATGTTTTTCAAAGAAACTCATGCTCAACACAGAATTTATCAAAACTTTTTTACCTAAGTGTTGTTTCTTAAAACCCAGCATTAATGAATATAATAAATAAACTCTTAAGTACAATGCAGTAAAAGTTTAAATTAGATAATAGATCCAGCTGCTTTTCATATAGCTCCTTGAATGGTGGGTACAGATCCTCCGACCTCCAGGCAGGTTTCCCCCATGAGGTGCCAAGGCAGCACTCATATCTGGATATATTTAGTTCCAAATTCATTTAACCTGCGCATTATGTTAGATTCACTCTTGGTTAGACCCTAACAGCAAGTGCATCAGCATCTGACCGAATGTTCGAGGGGGAACTGCACTATTCTCATATTTCTCAAAAAATATCCTCAATCTAACTTTGATCAATGAGTAGTAGAACCTGTCTTCATCTTGACAATTATGGTTTTAAATACTTTTGCAGTCTTGACAGAGTCTGTTGATTGGGAAAAATGTAACATTAGCAGGAGCTCACATTGTTGAGACGGTGAAGACAAGTTATAAGACTCTAACGTATGCCTTACATCTAAGGCCTTTAGGTACACACAACTGAAAAATAACTTCATAAAATAAAATTAATTACAGGAGATATCATGACCCTTATGCACATCAAGGAAGAAAGCACATATTTGACAGAGGCCCCAAAGCAAACACCAATTTCCAACCAAAAGTGAAAAGTATATGCATATCATACGCTGGGTACTGATATCTGTAAAAAAATCACTAAAGACAAAATATTTTATTATAGGACAAAAATTATTTCACTACAAAACAAAAATCACAATTTGTCTTGTAGTAAAATCTTTTTGTCTTGTAATGAGATATTTTTTGTGTAAAGTGATTTTGTAAAATTTTTTTTGGAGGGGGGGGGGGGGGTCGTGGCAAATATAAGTTCTCTTCATCCGTTAGTATACAAAAACAAATTATTTCAACTACTTTGGCACAGTATTATCTAGTTTTTTCAACCAAGAATATCATTGGGTCATTGTCTCTGTTTGCCATTGTGATATTATATTTTCCCAAATCACACTATATATATATATATATATATATATATATATATATATATATATCTATATATATATATAAGTAACCTTAATTATAATGTAGTTCCATGAATCATCAAATCTTTAGATAAGGAATTATTTAGAAAAATTTGAAAGGCAGGCTCAGCTATAGTTGCTTTAACTTACAATCTGCCCAAATATGAGTAACAGGGTGGGGCTATGGGTGCACCAGGATGTCAGTTACAGCAGCTGTAACTTATCGAGGAACTTGAGTGAAACCACACTAATCCTACAAATATATGACTAATTAGAATGACAAAACAACTAAAATTGTCCCCTTCAAGCTCTAAGATATGCCGCAAAGGACTGGAGTAACAATCTCAGCGGCAAAAAATACCCAACTCCATGAATAATTCCCAAACATGACACTTCATGGAACCGGGAGAAGTTGGCCATTTAGGGCATGTTTGAGAGTTGAATCTCTCAATCAACAGGAAAGAACTATTTAATGCAACTATTGTGATTTGTGGTTGTCTCATGTTCACATCAATGTATACCATGTTCACATAACTTGAATGGGACAATAACTAGTAGTCTCATCTTCCAAATTAATCCCACATTCATAAGACTAAATGTCCTATAAGAATTGGTTAGATATATCCAAGCTTATTTTCTTTTTTTGTTTTCCTGAAATATTCTCAATCAATCTTGATTGATGAATTCATGGAACCCATTTTCTCTTCAAAATTAAGATTTTAGATTCTTTTTTTTTTTTTGGGGTTCTAATGTTTTGGTAAAACATAACATGACATCAGAAAAACTGACACTGATAGACATTATTTTCATGGTTGAAAAAATTACATGACCTTGTGCAAAAGTAATTGAATTAGCAATTCTCATACAAATATACTTTTCACTTTTGAAAGGAAGCAAACAGATATTGTTTTCTCCAAAACACCGTTATCCTCTCCATGCATTCAAATCCATAGAATCTTTTCAATTGAATATAACTAAAGGTCATACACTGTAGCCACAGCTAATATATATCAGGAGACCCTTTGGGAGTGTTTAACAAAGGGTCATAACAGCCTAACAAAATGTTTGGAAAGAAAATGAAAAGCTCTGAACGAATTTCAGTAGCAATGGCAGTGCTTGTCAAGGGTGGTTTCTCATAAAAATTATAAAATAATAATTTATGTAAATTAATAGTTTTGAAAAATTCTTTCATTATATTGAGTTTTATCCCCCATTGCAAAAACTTGAAAGTCTTGCTAAACACAATTGACCACTGTTGACACCCTGAGAGGCGATGGTCAACATAGTCAATGCTGGTAAAATTCTACCAAAGGTGGTCATCAACTGTCAGTGTAAGACCTTTTTTCCCCCAAAAAAATTAATAACAAATAACAATACTATATCATAATATCTATTATATTATCAGCAAAGTACATTTCAATTATAAAATCAAACATATTATTTGATGTTAAAAGCAAATTAAAGTGCTTCCATAATTGGTTGTAAAGCAATCAGTCTTTTATTTAAGAAGCACTAACAACCTACGCACTACAGGGTCAAAGCATTATATGAGAGGCATTTCCAAAACTGACCCAGATACCACAGTTTAAAGTCCTAAATTCTGTCAACATTATTCTTCAGATACAGTCATCTTTCAACTTTCACTAATATCTTTCACAACAGCAGTAAGGTTAGAAAGTATAAACAGCTATAGTGATTTACAATTTTACTACTACATTTTTCATCAATATAACATTATTTATTCATTATATTCCAAGCTATGATATCTATATTTCATCTACAATCAAATTAATTAGAACTAGTTGAATAATTGAATATGAATAAAATGAATTAGCGTGTATCTATAAATATTGTACTCATAACAACAAATAAAACGTATGTCTCTACCTATGATACATCTATGTTAAAGAATTATAAATGGAACTAATCCAATACTTAAAATGATGCAACTAACTTACTGACTCTTTTACTTTGCATATAAACTAAAAAGATAGTTATCATATTGATTATAATATGGTATTTAACTAAATAGTTTAATTTTAAATATGAATAAGAATTAATTTTATTTTTATTTTTTAAAATAAGCCGAGTAGTGAGTTCAGTAAGTCTTGTCAACAACTCTTCGCACAACTAAAAAACTAACACTTAAATATATACCAATTAATTACTTGTATTATTAATCATACTTGGAGCATATCATAACTAATTACTCCAACATTAACTATGAATATAAATTAATTACTAGGCTCCAATTATGTGACAATCTTAGCGGTTAGGATAATTTATTTTGCAACACGAAAAAGTCCCAAACATTGAGCTAAAAATTAATACTGAAAGTCAGCCCAGTCTCCTATCTATTCTAGCTCCCAAATATAAGCTAAATTTTTGGATGGGACAACTGCTCTTGTCAAATCCAAATCATCCAGACATTGTACTAAAATTAATCACAAAATGGAGAAATTCTACGGGACATCAGAGGTTCTGCATCCTAATTTAATGTTGAAACACCAACTAATGATAGTTGCACATGGCTATACATGTTGAAAACTTAAAAAAAGAAAAATTAACATTTTATCCCCTCTTCCTTATCCCTCCAATATTCTTTAAAATTTCCAATTAAAAAAAAAATTGATGTTGCGCTCTCTCTCCATTACCTCAATTTTCTCTCCCTCCCCCCGAACTTCATCTTTGTTTTGATGGCTCCCATTGAAGCCTATTGAAGAAGATTTTTTACAGTGAAAGATGATTTTGCACCAAAAGCATAAAGGTTTCTTCACTACAATAGCAAAAGATTTTATGATGGTTTTCCTCTCCGATGACTTAGACTCGGCATTTGTTCAAATCCTAGACTCGAACACCATATAAGGGTTCTCGCTTTTATCAGCTTCTTAATGGCGAACCAGCGAAGCAATGGGTGCAATAAGCTTTTTTTTTGGGGGGGGGGGGGGTAATGATGGAGCACATGGTGAAGAAAGGTGGCCAAAATCACATTAAGTCATCAAAAATCTACTTCGCTAGGTTTCCAAAATGGCAGCCACTACAGTAGAACAGAGAGATGAAGAATGAAGAGAGATAAAAAGAATTGGAACATGTTAATGGAAAAACAGAAAAACATTATTGGTTCTCTCCCTCTCTTAAACCACCCCCCCTTTTTTATTTGAAAACATTCAAAAATGTTGAAAAGGGAGGGAAACTTCATATTTTTATATAAAAGTTTTTCAACATATTTGCTATGAGGTCCAGCTATCATTAGTCGTTGGTTACACATTATATTGTGATGTTAAGCCTCCAACGTACTAAAGAATTTCTCCACAAAACATAGTCCAGTCACATAAACAATCCCCTCCCTCAAAAATGCCCTAAATGCTAAATGCAAGCAAGATTAATATATTATTGTCTGCAAGATAAGATTCTAAACGTCATACAAGCATTTGTTCTAGCAGGCAGGAATATATTAATTCTCAATTTCAGAATGACATCTTCTCTAATTCATACCTTCCTTAATCTCATGAAAAAGGATAATTGAAGTCCTAAAGTCAGTAACTGACATTTGTATAGCAACTAGTAAAATTAACTTCATTAAAGAACCTTGATGAATACAAACCCCTCCATGAGAGTCTAAAACCGAAGACACCTAAAATACTTTCCCTAATCTTTACCTGCCTTTCTGCAGTAGTAATCATTTATAGGCACAAGATACACAGTTCACCTATACAAACTACTTACCAGTAAACTTACATTCAATCAACAACGTTTTCTTTTTATAGTGGTAAAAGATCCTATATGTAAAAGCTTCTTTGAAATGCAAAATTTTGCTTTGTCACATAAAGTATTTAAAACTAGTGTGCAATATTAAAATACACTTAAAAATAGTCTTTTTTATCAATCAATTGAAGCATTTACTACCAGAAAGATATATAAAAAATGTAACCATACTTCCTCCTAGATATGGACATAAACATTAGGATTTTTCTTTTTTTTTTTTAAAAAAAAGTTCCTACAATGATAAACGACTAATTTGACACACCGAAGAACCACTATGCAATGAACTAGGGTTAAGGTGTCCCACAAATGATGTAAGTGCAGCAGTGATAACAACCCTGGTTAGCTCATGTTCATAACATCTAAGCATCCAATGCTTGACCTAAAATGATATTTTATTTGAATATGAAATAAATATCACAAATCGAAAATATTCAAAGTCTACACTAGGGTACACCAAATCAATAAACCTAACTCGATATAAGCATTTGTTCATCATGTACAAAACATAAAATATAAGGAATTCATTCTCTGAGCAAAACATATCAAAACAATACAAAGCTGGCAGCAAAAATCATTAAAAATAATAAAAGAATCATTAGAGAAAAAATTAAGAAGTACCTTAGTATGCTCAAAGAATATTCTTGCAAGGATAAGTGCAACATCCCACCAAAGGTTCTGCTCCATTGATTCACAACAATCAAAAGATCCTAGATTTGAAATCTAAATCTGGTACACCACTAACATCTGTAACTATTGAGAATAAAAAATCTGCACAGAAATCTACCTTAACAATTTTCATCACAGAACAACCAAGAGCCTCAACTAGTTTTCTCTTCTTTTATATCAACTTTAGCGATAGCTGCCTTTTGTGCAGCTCTTCTTTTTGTTTGAATTTGGCGCACATATTCAGCAACCACAACATGTAACTTTGGAGCAACCTTACTTGGTGAAGTGACATTTAGACCTGCCTTCTTCAGGGCTCGTGCAACATGCCTTTCAGCCTTCTGAAAATGCATGGGGCATAGAGAAGGAACAGTAGACCTCAGAATTGGCTTCCCACAAAGAATAGGCCCAGTCTGCCCACTGCATAAGGATTATCATACCATTATGAGAAATATTTCAGAAGAGAAAATATGATTTAGCATCTGTTTGGGCATTGCAACCAAAACAAGGTGCACTATGGAAATAAATGTCAATGTAATACAAGTATGTTGTATAACCACCAAAATAATTCATGTGGGCAAAATATAGCTAACCTAGTATGATGTGTGATGCAGATTGCAATTATTGTCTCTTAAATATGAGATATAGCATAGTCTATGTGAAAACAAAGTACATACGTAAAGATCCTTTATTTCAAAACCAAATAAGCAATAAAACCAACAAATGCATACATTGAAGTAGAATCGTCAGCTACCATACATGCACACACCAAAACATCGAAAACACAATTAGATGCTGAATAGTACTCAGAGAAAAGTAAGAAAGAAGCACGGATCCCGTATGCATTTATGCAAATTTCATTAATCCTCTAGAAACTTTTGACTACGAGGCAGTTTGACCCAGATGATTCTGAGAGTCACAGAATACACATAAAAGTCTAAAAATCATAAAAAGAAACAGAATCAGAAATTCATCAGAACATCCATTGAAATACTTCAGCAAAAACATAAAATAAACAAATTCAAAAACTAAATCAACCAGAGCTTTAATACTTTTACATTCAAGACGAATAAGAAATAGTCCCCAAAGTTAACTGGAGGAATCCTATAATTTACCCTAAATTCAATTTTGTTGGTTAGCTTCCTTCATTCTATCGATACAAATTGAAAAACCAAACCAACTCATAGCTGCTAAAACACTTACCTATCAGATAAAAAATGACAATAAACAAAACTGAAACAATTTCAATAAAGGCAAGTGGACACTAAATACTTGTTATAAAGATACAGGAATAATTCAACAAAAAATAATAGACAAATAAAATGGAATAAAATTAAATACCTTTTAGTAACATAAGAGCAGCCCTTGTAAAGCTTCTGCTTCGAATCAGACAAAATATGCTGGTGACAAAACCTCGTCATAGGCATCGCCTTCGTTTTACATCCCGCCATCCCACACTTCTTCACAAATGCCCCTTCCTCAATATCCTTCTTTTCTTCATTATTATTATTATTATTATTATTCTCATTAATTTTGTTGTTATTATTATTACTATTATTATTATCATCTTCTTTGTACGGGCTCTTACCGTACTCCCAGTAATACTTCCTGTAGCTGCTTCTCAATTCTTCCATTAACGCCCAGTAATGCGTCTTGTATAGCTTCTTAAGTCGTTTCACTCGCTGCGATCGTCGTTTTAGGACTTCGTAACGAGTCAGGAATTCCGCTGTCGACAGCGCCGACGTCTCGTCCTCCGCCGCGTCTACGGCCGTACGCTCTATCGGCGGCGGCGCCTGCTGTAAGGGATCGGCCATTGATGAGTTAACAACACCGAATCAACGAGTCGGCGAGGAACAATGGATGGTTTTAGGGTTTTTACGAGAGAGAAAGGAAAAATAAAATAAAAAAAAACGTCGGATGCGCCGAAACCCGAAACTGCCCTTTTTGAGGTAATAATATCTTGTGCCCCAAATTTCATAAATATGACAAAAAGCACTATATTCGGTAAAACATTTTCACAGAGGTCCCCTCAATGATACCTATTTTTGTGATCTTGCCAAATAAAAAACTGAAAAAAATATTATACAAATTTAGTAGAGGACTTATATTTCAACAATAAGGTCGCAGTAGAATGATAAAATTTTACCTTTTTTATGTACAAAAACTAAAAATATAAAATTTATTGTAATTAATATAATAATATTATATCTTAACATATGAATTTTAATATCATGTTTTACCTATTTATTAAATAATAATTTTATAATTTATAAAAATACATAATCACTATCTAATAAATAAATATTATATTAATTGAGCTCAAACTAGGACTTAAATATTGAGAGACCTAACATTACTCCTCCACACCAATAACATTAAATTCACACGTGAATTTGTACATCGATTTATATTCGACGCTTATTGACAAAGTAATTTCTACGCGAATACATTCTTGTTTGTATTTTAATTATAAAAGAATTCGTAAGATTCAACAGAATTACTAGATTGCCATTCTGATTACTACATTCCCGGCCAACAACTATATCCAAAAGGATAATATGGCTATTTAACGCTTTAGTTTTCTGCTTCTACACTTGTAAACTCCGAATTCCTTGTTCACTAAGAAAAAGAACAAAACATAAGCACATATTTTATATAAAATACAGAGGAATTTCCGTAAGCTTTCGTGTTCCCAAGTACAATTTGATTTGCTCTCTCTTACAAATAATTTCTCTTTTTGTTTGTTGCCGTCGCAATTTCTGCTGATTCCCGTTTGTTTTAGTGATTCCATGGATTTTGAACAAAAGTTGCTTGCGGTACTGAATTTTTTAGGCTAATTGATAATATACTTTTGATTGCTTGTTAATTTTTTTTTTTTTTTTTGGCCATTCGCGTCAGTTCTGTTATGGCACAGTCCGAAATTATGTGTAATGGGAGCTTTTATTGTTTTGAGTTGTTTTGCATGTATTATCTAATTAAGTTCCTTCTAGTATCGTGGCGTCATGGCATAAAAGTCACTAAATAGTAGTTAGCAAATATGACTTTGCCGCTTTGGTACTGGGACTGTACGTATTAGTAATATCTCGCTTTTGTGGCTGTGAACTCGAAGCTCTGGTAAGCTTAACACGTGGGTGAAATTATCTTAACTTTTCATAGCAGGTTTGACAGTTACTTGTATGTAACAACTAAATTTTAGATTTGTAATTGTTTTCTTTCTTTCCTTTTTTTTTGTGATATTTTTATCTTGTCTCTGTTACTTGTTCTGTCATAATTGTTGCTTCCCCTTTTTTTTTTCCAAACTCTGGCTTCCTCAGATATCTGCAGGATGCTATGGAATACCATCGGTTTGTTGCATTTTACAATCAATCTGCCGCTTTTTTTGACTCACCGCTGTGAATCTAGGAAGGCCATCGATTCTTACTGCTATCCTAGCATGTATCCTGGCGCAAAACTGGCAGAAACTGTCACAAGTGCTCAATTTTTTTCTCATTGCCTTGTTCTATATCCATTCTTGTACATTACTGAAGCTCGCATTCTGGAGAAAAGATTTTAGACTAGGCGCATACAGAAACTGAAACTTACTTTTGGAAGAACGAACTGTGGGTTTTAATCCATCCTTATGGTGGGAATGAATTATAGATGTTGCAAGTAAATATGGGCGACATTCAATTTTCTTTTCAAGTTCTTTCTCTTAGTTAATCTCTCTTTCTCTTCAAGCAGATGTTGAAGACAATGGTGGCTTCTGAAACATTCCTCAAAATGATTCACTGGAAGAATGTTGTCGAGAACAAGCTGAAGAAGGCAGTTTTAGATGTTCCGAAAAGATTCAATAAGTTGGCAGATGGAGGAGGGCATCCTGGTTTTTCTTGGCACTCGCGTGGATTGTGAAGAGTGTTGCATATTTGAATTCGTTGCCGTCAAATTACAGCACGGTCTACTTCGTCTTGATACAATATCCACCGATAGTTTTGCTATTCTCAGCATTGTCTCTGATGTTATATCTTCTGCCATCAGCCTTGTTTGTCTGCATAGTCCAACATCATCCTCGCACGGGATTTTTGGACCACATGGGAGCTGTAATACTTCAAGAAATCACTTACCGAAGGATAAGCAATAACCCATCCTCGATATTTGGCTTCGCATTCCTCCAGTCAGTACTCATCCTTCAATACCCAAGCTACTCTGGTCCTAACCTCGGACTCATTCCAGCAGATTTTCGGGGCAAAAGGGAAGAGATTGTGCAAATGGTTTTTCTGCAACTTTTTGAACTTCTTGTCCGGACAATCTTCAATGGTCGCTTCTTGGAGACAGGAGTTCTTATGGTCCCCTTCCTCATCGGTATCTTTGCAGTCTTTCACTTAAAAAAGGTAGCACGGCAGTCACTGGTAAATCAGATACAGTCATCTCCGGATCAAGCTTCTGGTGAGAGGATGCAACATAAAGATGGCACTAACAATTTTTCCTTTCTCTTTTGTATTGATTAAATACCATCAACCAATTGTTTTTTTCCTTCTTTCTTTTTTTGCAGGCTTCTGTGGAGATGAAGCAAAGAATCTAGAGGCGAAGCAGGAGGCGAAATGTCCTGAAGCAAATGAATTAGAGGCGAAGGAGGAGGTAGCTGATGAAGGGAACAAACTAGAAGCGAAGGCGGAGGGAGCTGATCAAGCAAACATGGAGGAGAAAGAGGAGGAACAGGAGGAAGATTCTTTTGTTGTTGTTGAGTCAAGTGATATATTATTGTAACTTGTAAGATTTTCTAACTACATTATTAACTATAAATAGGGGTTGGAATTTCTAGTTAGTACTGAGTACACTGACTGATTAATTTCATATAGATATGCAAGTGATAATGATGTTGTAGTGGTTGAATTGCTAGTCATATGATTGTTTTAAGTTGTCTCCAGTTTCTACTTTTTGATTGATCCAGCTTCAAATAGGTATGCTTATGTGATAAGATTTTCTAAGACAGCTATGCAAATGATAAATTTCTCTTTCCATATCGACTCGTGTAGTGGTTGAATGCTAGTTCTAACTTCAAAGTTTGTTCTAAAGTTTCTTTAGTCCCCGAATTTTTCGCTTCAAGTAGATGACTGTATATGAATCATGATCATGAATTTCTAGTTATACAATTGTTTTAAATTTTTCTCAAGTACCCACTTTCATTAGTTGAATTTTCAGTTATATGACTGTTATATGCTAGAGTAATTAAGAACCGTACAGGGTGTATGGCTGAGCTCATTGACAGTGTTCAACATGAGGAGAAAAATTTCAAGTTTCATCCGTCCCAGAGACCCAGACTGTCAGTAATTTAGCATTGAAAGTAGTGCAGAGCTAGTGATTCATCAGGATCCCATATGATGGTGATCAATTTATGTGGAAGTACTGCTAGAGTTTTAGTAGAAGGAGCCTAAAATTTTTAGAAATGTTATTAGCACTCAAAATATTATCACCCATACCATTATTTCTGCTTTTCATTTATTTTGCATTGCAGTAAAACTTCAGCTTTTCGGCTATTTCAAACCCGAGGACGCTCACAATATTCTCCATCGTTTAGTTGCACAATCCACTCCCACACCATCTCTCGTTGCATGGCGTATTACTCGATTAATTAGTTAATCTTTTGCTTAAAGCCATTCAAAGTTTCAGCACATAAATCATTCAATCATTCGGGCATTCGGGCACACCCATGCCTAAAGACGCATGCAGTCCTTATACGTTCAGCCATTTAGCATATGACACGCGGCAGGGTGGAAATCAAGCCGTAACACCCTCTCAACAAAAGTTCAACTTGTGAGTTTGAGTCCCTGCGGTCACATAGACTCTTGCTCGCCTCCCATAATTAAATAGGATTGAAATATTTTAACTTTGAATGGCGCGCAAGTTTTGAACTACTGATTTAACATAATTTCACGATAGATTTTTGAAGCCAAATGACATTTAACAATTATCATTGCATTGTTGAGATTATTATCATTGTATTTTATGAGATTAATAATGTCATGATTTTGAGTTAAACATTTAAGTTGAGAGAGCTCTATTCAAAAAGTTAAATTAGCATAAAAGGATTTTGTGTTGATATCACAATTAATACTAAAATTGTTTTGAAAGGATAATAAATTCTAATTTAAATCCCAAATATATAGTTTGAAACAAAGTAGTAAGCATCATAATTCGTTTTATATAATTATGGGACTGCCAACAATAGCATGAATAATTTGATTTTTGAAAATACGTGAAAATACATAATAATAGTTAGAAGGAAACGGAGGAACTCATTGGCAATTGGATGACAAAACAAGAAGCTTGGAACACTCAAATTGCCACGTCATCAGCCCAACCGCCAAAGGTTAACGACTTGAACTGAAGCTACCACCACCACCCCAAATAAAAACTTTTAAAAATTAAATTTAAAAAATATTGAGAAAAAAAAAACGAAAAAACAAAAGCAAAACAGAACAGAGAGAGAAAGCAGGAGATATACAGAGAAAGGGAGAGATGCTAAGCAAAGCAGTTGCATCAGCTGTTTCTGTTACTTTCAGTCTCAAAACCACCTCCAAATTTTTTGGACCCAGAAGGGTCTCCTCTGTTTCTTCAGATTCTTTAGTTTTTGGAGGCAAAAGCTGCAGCTTTAGTGCTGACGGTCTGAAGAAGAGTAGAAGCTGTTCAAGAATGGAGAGTTCTGTCACCAAAGCTTCAGCTTCTGTTCCAGCTCAGCCATTGAAGAATGTTGATGAGCTTATTGACTCTGTTGAGACTTTCATTTTTGACTGTGATGGTGAATTGTTGACCCTCTTTACTACTTATTTGTTTTTAGTTTCTTAATTTTCATTTTGTAGTGATTCTGCCGATGTGGCGTTTTAACTTAGAATCCTGACAATGATTAATGGTAATCTTTTTTTGGTATAATGAGGCTTTAAGGGATTTTGCTGTAATGGGTTCTGGGAGTTTCTAAGTTGTGATTTTGACAAAATTTGTCGGAGATTGTTTTCGGGGTGATTGGTTTTCTATGATTTCATTGATTTATGGAATGGACGTCGACAGGATTTCTGGGTGGTGTTGTTGTTATTGAATGAATGAATGGGCTTGCCTTCTAAGATCTTCTTTTTAAGAAAATAGATGAAATCCGAAACGTCATGCAAATATGAATATCTCAAGCTACTTCATAAGTCGAAGAAGATCCACTTAATGACTGAAATGTGTGGAATCATATTGTGTTATGCCCGACAAATTTGAATTGTTTTAGTTGCTTCTTGTATTGAGTTTGAAGCATTGAAATGATTTAGTTTGCTTTTGCCCTTTTTCTTTTTCTGTTTTTTTTCTCCCCCTTTAAGTGTGTCTTGCTTTTGAAAAGTGGCTGGTTGTAAGTGAGTTGGGGCCTGAGGGGCTGATAAGATTTTGTGTCTTACCTATGATGCTAAACTCATGAATTAATAATTTGCAGGGGTTATTTGGAAAGGAGATAAATTAATAGACCAAGTCCCTGAAACCCTTGATATGCTCCGGTCCAAGGTTTGTATACCTTTTTTTTTGTTTTTCCCAATGACTTGCTTGAATACTTATGGATATTAATTCAACTTTGAGCAACATTTCTCAGAAACTTGACAGGTTAAAATATCAAAACAAAATTTTCAGTGAGTTAAAATTCTTGATGCTTTCAGATGATTACTGATCTTATTTTTCTCTTCAGGGAAAGAGATTAGTTTTTGTTACCAATAACTCGACAAAGTCCAGGAAACAGTATGGTAAAAAGTTTGAGACACTTGGGCTGACTGTCACTGAGGTTAAAGACTCTTTTCTCTCCATTGTTTGCCTGAAGTTTCACCAGACACCGAATCCTAAGCCAAGTTAATTCTCGCAGGAGGAAATATTTGCCTCTTCTTTTGCAGCTGCTGCTTACTTAAAGTCCATTGATTTCCCAAAAGATAAAAAGGTAAAACAGTCGTTATTTCTCCGCTGAAAAAAAAAAAGAAGAAAAACTGCAGTTTGACATCCATGTGGCTCATAAGCAGCAATTGTTTTTAAATGAATAGTCATTTTGTACAGATATTCTTCTATTCTTCAGTAATTTTAGCTTAATATAGGATCAATTCAATTTCAAACTTTTTTAAATGGTTTGTCCATAAATTCTTCATGCCATTGGGCGGTGTTGTGGTTACTGATAGCTGACATGATTTAGGTTTATGTGGTTGGAGAAGATGGCATCTTGAAGGAGCTTGAGCTAGCTGGGTTTCAGTATCTTGGTGGACCTGTATGTATAAATTCCATTTTGCATAAGCTTTCAAAGTATGTAATATACTCGGTTGTTTGTGGTATTTGGTGATGTTGATTGTTGAATGAGTCTCAACTGTAAGTCCACGATACAAAATAATGTGAATAAAGCTTCCCCAGCACTGTTTACACATTTCTAGACATGTCCTTTCTAATTCCTAACAATGTTTGATGGCAATGAGTTTTGGCATATACTTGTTTTGAATTAGAAAATAGATAACGTTATGTTGTTAATTGTATATTTTATATGATACAGGAGGATGGTGGGAAAAAGATAGAGCTAAAGCCTGGTTTCCTAATGGGGCATGATAAGGATGTAAAGTTCTTTCTTTCTTCCCTCTTGTTCCTTCGTTCTGGTTTGCTCTACTTAGGTTTGTTACAAATTGAAACATGTGGAACTTCCTTCATATGCTTTCTCACATATTTCTACATTTCTTTTTCCAAATCTTTTATCATGATAAAGAAGTTTCTCATTGTTTGATTAGGTGGGGGCTGTTGTGGTTGGATTTGATCGTTACTTCAATTACTACAAAGTCCAGTAAGTTGTCCACTTTTTACCCTCAAGATGCATTAGAGACAACCATAGTTTATTGAAGAATAGTTTGCCAGCATTGGTTATTTCTATCAAACATAGGTACTCTATATTTTTTTCCCCTTATGCCCCCGGCCGTATTTGTTATATTGAACTCCTCTGGTTCTTTATCTTTTGATTTGGCAGTTTGCAAGCCAAAATTGATAAATTTTGATTAACCAAAAATTTTGGTTTCTTAATGTAACAGTAATAGTGACATATAAGTTCCGAATGTTGTTCTAGATAGAGCAAATGGGCCAACTAATTTCTTGTAGCCAGGACTAAGGCTCAATTGGTTAAGAAGAGAACTCCAGTGTTATCCTTATGTGGTAGAATATCCCAAATTAGTGTTGTTTCTGCAACTGGATTGTTCAATGAAGTATGAAATATACTATTATAAAACAAATGTTGAGAGTTAGGGATACAAAGGGCTTAACAAGAATCAGTAGCTTCACACCTGTGACTTTTTAAGTTCTTGCTGCTGTGGGAAGTGATGTGGAATCAATTCTTTTTCTGACTGTCTTAAATGGTTTATCCTGACTTTACTGTAGTTTTATTAAAGATATGTGATTTTGGTTATTTTTGCTTTAACCATTTTCACTTCCGTAATAATAGGTATGGAACACTTTGCATACGTGAAAACCCAGGGTGTCTTTTCATTGCAACAAATCGTGATGCTGTTACTCACCTCACAGATGCGCAGGAGTGGGCAGGTTCTCCTCTCCCCTGTCTTTACTGTGTTTTGATTTTTAATACTGTCAGGTCCCCTATTTATGAAGAATTTTTAATTTCTTTTCATTTAATAGGTAAACAAAAATTAATAATGCTTAGTGGCTTGAATATGAATTTTGATGATTTGTCCAGTATATTGTTCGATGAGGATTTAACCTTGTTATATGAAGTGATGAATGCATTGTTTCATGTACACCATCATTAGTATTTCAGAAAATGTATACGCTAAGACCTCTTTCTCATTGATCTCTCTTGCAGTGGCACCAAGTTCAACATATTTAAATTTATTGTCATCATATATAACTATCTCCTGTCTTATGTGTGTTGAAGCATATGCGATATGTATTTCAATTTTAGGCGGTGGGTCTATGGTTGGTGCTTTTGTCGGGTCTACTCAACGTGAGCCACTAGTTGTTGGAAAGCCTTCAACTTTTATGATGGACTATTTAGCAAACAAGTAAGCATTCTCAATTTTAGAAAAATAAATATATGTGTATCTATACATGTGTGCGTGCTCTTTTCTTTGCAATAATTCTAGTACTCTTGACCTGTGCACATTGCTAATTCTGACTCCTTTGTAATCCAAAAAGTTTTGATTTTTATTATAAAGTTTTTGATCCAGAGGTGCTTCTTAGTCTCTGACTAATTACAAATACTGGAACTCCTTGGCATATTAAAAAGTTAACAGAATTAAATGAATATACTCAATATCATCATGCATCATTTGTCAGATCATTGGCTATGAGATCGCTGATTCTAGTCTCATGGATTTGATCAATGACAGATTTGGCATCCAAAAGTCGCAGATATGCATGGTTGGGGACAGACTGGACACTGATATTCTGTTCGGACAAAATGGTGGATGCAAAACTCTTCTTGTTCTCTCAGGTAAATGGCAGCTCTCTTACCAGTCTTCTTCCTCAGTAAATAATGTAATCGAGAATGTTTCCCCTCTCTTTAATAGGTGTAACTTCATTGTCAATGCTTCAAAGTCCGAACAACAGCATACAACCAGATTTCTACACCAACAAGATTTCAGATTTTCTCTCTCTCAAAGCTGCAGCTGTATAATCATATGTATGCTTTCAATAGTACATGTTTAAGTCCACCTTCCATTATTTGACTCTTCCATCTTAACTGTAGATATACAGTTCCCTTTTTTGTTGTCTTTGAGAATTTATATATAACCAGGAAAATTGATGAAAGGTTTTAAGTCCACCTTCCACCATGATGCGCCATGGTTTTACCATAAAAAATCAATAATAGCCGAAAGTGATTTCCTAGGTTTTTAAAGAAAAAGAGAGGTGCTTATGGCATCTTAACTTCCACGAATATATTATGAAAGTTTCAATGTTCAAAATTTTCAAAATCATCACCACTTCTCAATTGAATAGCTTTTGTTGAGTCTTTCCAATGTATGAGGAGATCTCCCTTAAATATGAAGGCATACATGAGTCATTCTATATTTAGATTGTCGATTTTTACAAACTAATTCCTTATAGTTTTCTAGTACTTTGGCATCTTTTGATGTCAATTTTTACATAAAATTTCTTCTCAACATAAAATAGTTATTGATTTTTTAAAATTTTTATGTCAAATTGGGTAATGAGATATTATGAAAATATAAAAAATGAATACTAGAATTCAAAAATTATAACAACGAGGTGTCAAATCTCCTTCTAACTATTGATGTTACGATAAATATCATTGCTCATTGTCATGATTACCTATTATCAATGTTATATGTTCTTTTGAAAATAATTTTTTATTTTTAAATAAAAAATAAAAAGAAAAGATGTCTACATTAGGTGACATTTTCAAAATTTGTCTTCCTCATGATTATTTTCACATTTAATCCAATTAAATAAAAATATTTTTTTTCAAATTCCTTTTATCTTTTGTTTTTTCAAAAAAATTAAGAGTTTTATTTTCTCACTCAAATCAATTTTAAATTATATTATTAAGTATTGTTTATATAGCACTATCTACTTCTTCATTTTTCTCTATTGTTAACGTACAAATGCCGTCTCTCTCTCTCTACGAGTTTTCTCTAAAAACAAATAGGGATGAGAGGAAAAGTAGAGTCGTCATGACTTAGTTTAGTCACTCCCATGAGGGTGGGTGGATGAGATTAATAGCTCTTTTTCTTAATTGTTTCATAATCGTTTGTTTAGTTTGGGATTTGTCGAGTAGTTTGAAGGTAAGTAAAAGGTTCGTGCTCGGAGTGGTGGATATAATTAATAGGCAGTGGCAAATAGATTTAGTAAGAGTTGATGGATGCTGAAGAATTAATTAACAAATGCAGAGCTATAAGGCTAAGCGATGAAGAAGAAGGAAGAGTAGCTTTCAAAAGCAAAATGAAAGCTAAAGGCAAGGAAATTGTAGCAGAATGTCTGATCGGTAAAGTACTACACACAAGGGGAGTGAGCATCGAAGGATTGAAATTTGTAATGCAGAAGGTGTGGAAAACCTCACGAGAGGTTAAAATAGAAAGTTTAGGAGACAATGTGTTTATTTTCAAATTCGGGTCTGAAACAGATAAAAGAAGTATCATGGTAGGAGGCCCCTGGCATTTTGATGGGGCTCTCATTGTTCTTACAGAGCTAGTGGGAATTGGGGATGTGAAAAAGTAGGATTTTAGGCACACATCTTTCTGGGTTCAAATCCATGATATACCCATTATGTGTATGTCAAAAGAGATGGCTAAAGAATTGGGGAAGGCAATTGGGAAAGTGGAAGAAGTGGATACTGATGTTGCTGAAGAGTGTTGGGGACAATTTTTGAGAATGAGAATCTCGGTGGACATAACAAAACCACTGAAAAAATTAATAGAGCTAGAGCAGGAAGGAGAAAAGGAAGAAGACATTCCTATGCGAGTGATGTATGAACGATTGTCGGATTTCTATTTTTGTTGTGGGCGGATTGGGCACCATTACAGGGAGTGTGTCCATTACAAATCACAATCAAAGGATGAACTACCATATGGTCCATGGTTAAAGGCAAGCACTATATCCGAAAAATTAAAACAGAGCAAGAGGAGAGACAAATGGGAATCAGAATCTAGTAAAGTTCATGCAGCTTTGTCAATGCCAGCAAAAAGAGAGACAAGTAGAAATTAGATTGAAGAAAAGCAATGTAGAGCAGGAGCACCAAATAAGGATGATGATGAGAATCAGATCTAATTAAATTCAGGTATGAATAGTATAAGTAAGCAAATGGGAGAATTTCAGAGGGTAGGTGGGTTGCAATTAATGCAAGGAGCCATAGAAAATGGACAACTTGATTATAACAGTGCAGTGTACAAAAACAAAAACAATGATGTTATAACTCAGCGGGATGTGCCCAAAAGGACTGAAAATAAGGATGGGTATGATAAGCAACGGAAAGGAAAAGTTCAGAGTCAAAAAGTGAATGAATCACATGATGGGATATTCGAAAGAGAAGAAAGCTTTGAGCGGGTAGATATGAAAATTTGGAAGGATCTGGATGGGATGAGTCAACCACAAAAAATAGTTGGGCCTCAAATCCAAATAGAATCAGAAATTGAAAGTAATGAAAATGGACCTAAAACAAAAAAAATAAAGCATAAGAAAAAGAAATAGAAGTACCAAGCCTGAAATGTAAAAGGGAGAAGGGAGATAAAAGAGAGGCTCACAAAATTAAAACAGCCTCATTGCTATATAGATTGGGAAAGTCCAGAATAAAAAAAAGAGCAAGTTAAATAGCCAACAAAATATTGATACAAAAGTGATACTCCAGGAAACAAAGCCAGTGGCTATAAGCTTGATTGTTGAGAATGAGGTGAGAGATGACAGAGTGGAATTTCAAAATGATAAGAATGGAATATCGGTGGTGGCTGGAAACCAACACCGCCGACAGCCATGAAAATCTTAAGTTGGAACGTTCGGGGGCTGGGAAAAGGCCGAACGTTCTGTGAAGCCCAGCAACTCATGCAGGAGCACAAGCCACAAATTTGTTTTCTGTGTGAAACAAAGATGACGGTGAAGCAAATGCAAGAGAAAGCGATTAAACTTCAGTTTCAGAATTATTTTGCAGCTAGTAGAGAAGGTTTAGAAGGTGGGTTGGCAATGTTATAGAATTCAGAGACAAAATTAGAGATCAAATCTTTCAGTCCATATCACGTGGATGCTGTGGTTAATAGCGAGTCGGGAAGATCATGGACGTGTACAGAAGTGTATGGTCATCCGGAAGCAGTCTAGAAAAAATTTACTTGGGAGCTTTTAAGAAGGTTAGCTACTCTTTCTTATCTACTGTGGTTGTGTTTTGGGGATTTTAATGAGGTTTAAATCTAAACGAGAAGCTAGGGGGAAGAGATAGAAAGGTCAGTATGGTAAATGAGTTCAGAGAAGCTATTAGAGATTGCGACTTAATTGATTTAGGGAGCAGGGGATATCCGTACACTTGGTCAAATAAAAGAATTGAGGAGCATATGATTGAAGAGAAGCTTGATAGATTTTTGGGTACTAGCAGCTGGAGGAGAGTTTTTTAGAAAGAAGCAACTTGGAATTTAATCTCTTGGAGCTCAGACCATAACCCAATTACAATGAAGGTTCTGGAAAAAGGGATAGAGAGAAGAAATGTAAAGAGGAATTTTCACAGAGTCTATTATGAAGATATGTAGAGTGCATATGAGAGATGCAAGGAAATTATTAAAAACGAATGGATGGATAAAAGTTGTTGGAGTAGAAACAATTCGGTGGAAATGTTCAAAAAGATATCGGAAATATCGCTAACAAAGTTGAAAATCTAGAGTATAGAGGAATTCAAAGGAAGGAAAAAAAGCTGGAGAAGCTATTGAACAAGCTAAAAGATTTAAAAAGAGGGTACAACCACTTACACATGAGAGAAGAAATTCGGAGGATTGAGAGACAGATTGACAATATTCTTCTAGATGAGGAAATTTTTTGGAAGCAAAGATCGAGAGCTGATTGGCTGAGGGAGGGAGATAAGAACACAAAATTTTTCCACTCAAAAGCCTCAGCAAGAAGAGAGAAAAATAGAGTCAGTGGTCTGGAAGATGGAAATGGGAATTAGATTGAGGAATGAGAGGTTGTGGAAAGGATGTTCTGTGAGTATTTCACAAACATCTTTAAAACAACAAACCCTTCTCAAGAGCAAATAAGCACAACTCTTGCAGACTTGCCAGCCAAGATTATAGGGGAGATGACCAATTATTTAGAGAAACTACTTATAGAGGAAGAAATTACAGAAGCCCTAGCTCAAATGTGTCACACAAAAGGGCTAGGTCCAGGTGGACTTCCTGCAGTGTTTTTTCAGAAGCATTGGAACTCTGTAAAAGAGGGGGTAATCACAACATGCCTTCATATTCTAAATGAGGGAGGTAACATCACACCTTTGAATCATACTTACATTGTTTTGATACCTAAAGTGAAAAATCCTAGGAAAGTGAGCGAATTTAGGCCAATTAACCTTTGTAATATTATTTATAGAATCATAGTTAAAACAATGGATAATAGACTTAAACAAATTTTAAAGGATATTATATCGCCTACTCAAAGTGCTTTTGTCCCAAACTGACTCATTACTGATAATATCATTATTGGTTATGAGTGTTTGAATAAAATTAGACTGAATAAAAGTAAGAGGTAAGGGCTAGTGGCTTTGAAGCTGGATATTAGTAAAGCGTATGATATAATTGAGTGGAATTTTATGAAAGGTACAATGCAAAACCTAGGCTTCCCTAATAAATGGGTGGATCTAATTATGAATTGTATTTCTACTATAAGTTTCTCTGTGATGATTAATGGAGTTCCTGAAGGCTGTATCATTCCTCAACGATGATTAAGGCAAGGATGCCCTTTTTCGCCTTATATCTTCATTATGTATGTGGAAATTTTCTCAAATATGTTGATTCAGGTAGAGAATCGCGGTCTAATCCAGGGGTTGAAGTTAAATAGGGAATTGTCAATCAATCATCTCCTGTTCACGAATGACAGTCTGGTGTTTACAAGGGTTTCAACAGCGCATTGCACAAACTTGAAGGCTATTTTTGAAAACTATACAGTAGCTTCAGGCCAGATTTATAATTATGACAAGTCCTCTATGTTGTTTAGTTCGGGCACAAGTCAGAATCAAATGGAAGAGATTAAAAGAATTTTTGGGCTAAATATAGTCTCAAAGCATGAGAAATACCTTGGTTTGCCATCAATGGTAGGAAGAAGAAAAATCAACTTTTATAGCGAAATAAAGCTAAGAGTCTTGAATAAGATATCTAACTGGTAGAATAAAAATTTCTCTTGCGGAGGAAAAGAAGTCCTTATAAAAGCTGTAGTGCAAGCTACTCCAGCATATGCAATGAGCGTGTTCAAACTACCCCAAACTCTTTGTGAAGATATGGAAAAAGCTATAGTGAGATTTTGGTGGGGATCGAAAAAGAACAGTAGAAGCATTCACTGGGCTCGCTGGGAAAGATTATGTCATGCCAAGATAAGAGGGGGAATGGGTTTTAAGGATTTTCTAAGCTTTAATCAAGCTCTTTTAGCAAAGCAGGGATGAAGAATCTTGGAAAATCCTGAATCTCTAATGGCTAAAGTGATGAAAGCCAGATATTTCAAGAACACTGGTTTTATGGAGGCAAAGCTGGGATCAAGACCTTCTTTTATATGGAGAAGTATTTTATAGGGCAGACAAGTGCTCCATAAAGGTGTAAGATGGAGGATAAGAAACGGAAAGCAAATTTCAATTTGGAATAGCAACTGGATCCAGAGTTGGGAGATTTGCAGAGAAGCTTCGCAGTATGTTGTAAGATATTAATTCAAACCAGTGGAGATTGTACCAAAAATAGAGTTATTAGAATTGATCTAGTTTCCTAGAACAACTGTATGTATAGCTGTCAATTAGCTATGATATTTTCCTCAATTACCTAGGATAGTTTCCTAAATTAGTTCATTGTAAAGTTATATATTTGTACTATCTTATTCTCATTAGATGTACTGTAATACAAGTTATTCACCTATATGGTATCAGAGCAGGAATTTCTTTAATTCCTAGAAACCCTATTGTTGTTCTACCCTTTCTTTTACCTGTAGAAAACCTAGTCGTTCTTCTGTCTTTTCTCCTAAAATCAGTCCTACCTCTTCATCATGTCCGACGTTGTTTCCGAGTCTACAAGCCTGCCAACAACTGTTGCTGCGCCTCCAAAAACCCAGGCTTCAACCATGGAATCTTACTCCATTCAGATCACTTCCATTAAACTGAATGGAGAAAATTTCTTGCGATGGTCTCAATCTGTGCGCATGTATATCCGTGGCCGGGGCAAGATTGGGTATTTGATTGGAGAAACAAAGGAGCCTACGGCTGATGATGCAACCTATTCAACATGGGATGCTGAGAACTTGAGGGTAATGACCTGGTTGGTGAACTCTATGGAGGAGGACATAAGCTCTAACTATATGTGTTATCACACGGCCAAGGAGCTTTGGGACAACATTAACCAAATGTATTATGACTTGGAAAATCAATCTCAAGTCTATGAGTTAACGCTTAAACTCAGAGAAATCCGCCAAGGTGAGGATACTGTCACTAAGTATTTTAATTCCTTGAAACGACCTTGGCAAGATTTAGACCTATTTAATGATTATGAGTGGAAATCTTCTGAAGATTGGCAACACTATAAGAAAACGGTGGAGGATAACCGTATTTTCAAATTTCATATTGTTCTTAACATAGAGTTTGATGAAGTTAGAGGCAGGATTATTGGGAGGCAGCTGCTTCCCTCCATCGGGGACGTGTTTTCTGAGGTACACCATGAGGAGAGTCGGCGTCTTGTCATGCTTAGCAAAAAGAATGTCGGTAATACTAGTGAAAACTCAGCCCTTGCTGCTAGTATTAATGCTGGTCGACCTGCTACAAAGAAACCTGATGAAAAGTCTCATGTTTGGTGTGATCATTGTAATAAGCCATGGCATACACAAGAGACATGCTAGAAAATCCACGAAAAACCAGCAAATTAGAAGGGTTCTCATGAAGGCAGATTTACTCGTACTCCTGCTGCACATGAGGCTGAATCTATTCCCTTTAACAAAGAATAGATGGATCACCTTCTGAAGCTGCTGAAATCTAACTCAGGATTGTTGAGTACACCTAATGCTTCCGTTGCTCAAGCAGGTAGTAAATTAAATGCTTTTTCTTGTCATTCACTTGTTTATTATACTCCTTGGATTATAGATTCAGGAGCCTCTGATCACATGACGAGTTTTTCTCATTTATTTCATACGTACAAACGTTGTTCTGGTCATGACAAAATTCGTATAGCAGATGGTTCATATTCCTCTATAGCTGGCAACAGTTTGATAAATTTATCTAAAACCATATCTCTTCAAAATGTTCTCTATGTCTCTAAACTTACTTGTAATCTGCTGTCAGTCAGTAAATTATCTAAAGACTCTAATTGCCGTGTTATTTTTTCCAACTCCCACTGTGTCTTTCAGGAACTGAGCTCGGGGAAGATGATTGGCAGTGCTAAATTGATAGATGGTCTCTACTATTTTGAAGATGAAGAATCTAAGAATAAAGAAGCTCAAGGCTTTAGGAGTATCAGTTCTACTCAGGTTAAGGATCAAATTATGCTTTGGCACTATAGGCTAAGGCATCCTAGTTTTCCTTATCTTAAAAAATTATTTCCTAGTTTATTTAAAGGTTTGAATTGTTCTGAATTCCATTGTGAAAACTGCATTTTATCAAAAAGTCATAAAACTATCTATCCTTCAAGGCCTTATCAAGTCTCGAAGCCTTTTTATTTAATTCATAGTGATATTTAGGGTCCCTCAAGAATTAATACTTTTTTAGAAAAAAATGGTTTGTAACCTTTATTGATGATCATACTCGCCTATGCTGGGTTTATTTAATGAAGGAAAAATCTGAGGTTCAGAACTTATTTGAAATATTTTACTTGATGATTGAAAACCACTTTCAAACTAAAATCGAAATTATTCATACTAATAATGCAACTGAATATTTTAAACAAAATCTTCAAACTTTTTTTACAGAAAAAAGGTATTTACCATCAAACTACTTGTGTTGATACACCTCAGCAAAATAGTATTGCTGAACGTAAAAATAAACATTTACTTGAAGTTTCTCGTGCTATTATATTTTCTATGAATGTTCCTTAATATCTATAGGGTGAAGCGGTTTTATCTGCATCCTATCTAATTAATAGAATGCCCACCCGCGTTCTAAATTACATTACACCACTTGAATGTTTTAAAAAATATTTTCCTGAATCACGAATTCAATCTAATCTTCCTCTGAAAATTTTTGGGTGTACAGCTTATGTTCATATACCTCATAAAACCCGGTCTAAACTCGATCCAAGGGCTGAAAAATGTATTTTTATTGGTTATGCACCAAATAAAAAAGGATATAAGTGTTTTAATCCAAAAACTAAGAAAATTGTTGTTTTTATGGATATCACGTTTTTGGAAACTCAACCTTATTTTCAAAAAATTTCTCTTCAGGGGGAGAATGTAGGAGGAAAAGGAAATTTTTGGGATGTTATTTCCAATCCCCTGCCTAAAACCGTAGATTGTATTACTAAATCTATACCTCAAAATGAGCTCTTTAATAAAAAGGAAAGTGTTATTCCTAATGTTATTTTTGAAACTGGTGATACCAAGACTATTTTGCCAAATACTTCTGAGATCGCGACAGGGGGAGAAATACTACCTTCTGTTCTCAAGGAACAAGATAGAGAGCTTCTCACTTATTCAAGGAGGAACCATACAACGAGTAAGAGACCTACTATCCCTTTAGCACAGAGCCAATCAAACATCCTGAGTGAAGAATCTGAAAAAAATACAAGTACTCTAGATACTTCCGCACATAATCTTGTCCTTAACCCTGATGCAATATCTGAACTTACTGTCGATCTTATGCATTTTAATGATTATGATATTCCAATAGCAATTAGAAAAGGAAAACGCTCTTGTACTTCTTATCCTATGTCTAAATATCTATCCTACAGTAAACTCTCAAAAAAATACAATACCTTTATATATGAAATCTCTAACCTATATGTGCAAAAAAATATTCAAGAAGCACTTAATGATCCTAATTGGAAATCAGCAGTGATGGAAGAGATGAATGCTCTGAGGAAAAGTGGGACATGGGAAGTTGTTGATCTACCCATGGATAAAAAAAAATTGGGTGTAAATGGGTCTTTATAGTGAAGTGCAAGGCAGATGGAAGTATGGAGAGATTTAAAGCCAGACTCGTAGCTAAGGGGTTTACTCAAACACATAGGGTTGATTACTAAGAAACCTTTGCCCCCGTCGCCAAAATAAATTCCATACGGGTATTATTATCCTTAGCAGCAAACTATAACTGGTCACTACACCAGTTAGACATCAAGAATGCTTTTTTGAATGGAAATTTAGAAGAAGAAGTGTTTATGAGTCCACCGCCAGGATTTGAGAAGGTGTTTGGTCAAAACAAAGTTTGCAGACTTAAAAAATCCCTATATGGCCTTAAACAATCTCCTAGGGCGTGGTTTGAATGTTTTGGAAGGGCTATGAAAAGTTATGGCTATCACCAAAGCCAAGCTGATCATACAATGTTCTATAAACACTCAGAGATAGGTAAGATATCAATATTAATTATCTATGTGGATGATATAATTCTAACAGGTGATGATCTTAAAGAGTTGGCAGATCTCAAGGAGAGAATGGCACGAGATTTTGAGATCAAAGATTTGGGTGTGTTAAAATACTTTCTTGGTATAGAATTTGCAAGATCAAAGAAAGGTATCTTTGTAAACCAAAGAAAATACATCCTTGATCTTCTCAAAGAGACAGGTCTTTTTTTTTCAGTAAGGTCATGAGACTCCCGTTGAAGTCAACTTAAAACTTAATCCTGCTAAAATTAAAGATGTGACTGATAGGGAGAAATTTCAGAGACTAATAGGGAAGTTGATCTACTTGTCACACACATGTCCTGATATAGCTTTCGCAGTAAGCATGGTGAGTTAGTTCATGCACTCACCAGGACAAGAACACTTTAATGTAGCCTGTAGGATTCTAAGATATCTAAAGGGAACCCTAGAAAGGGTCTTATGTTCCGGAAACGAGACAACCTTCAAATTGAAGTCTATACAGATGCAGATTAGGCTGGTAGCTCAACTGACAGGCGATCAACTTCAGGCTACTGTACCTTTATTGGAGGAAATCTCGTTACATGGCAGAGTAAAAAACAAAGTGTTGTGGCTTGGAGTAGTGTTGAGGCAGAATTCAGGTCTCTCGCACATGGAATTTGTGAGGCAATATGGATAAAAAGACTATTTGAAGATTTAAAGATTCTAGTGTCTCTTCCCATGAAGATTTACTGTGATAACAAAGCTGCCATTTTAATTGCCCACAATCCAGTTCTACATGATAGAACTAAGCATATTGAGGTTGATAAGTATTTCATTAAGGAGAAAATTCAAAGTGGGGTAATCTGTGTTCCCTATGTACCAACCGCACAATAAGTTACAGACATACTCACTAAAGGGCTACACAAGGGACATTTTAAACTACTAGTCAGCAAGCTAGCTGTGGAAGACATCTACAAGCCAGCTTGAGGGGGAGTGTTGTAAGATATTAATTCAAACCAGTGGAGATTGTACCAAAAATAAAGTTATTAGAATTGATCTAGTTTCCTAGAATAGCTGTGTGTATAGTTGTCAATTAGCTAGGATATTTTCCTCAATTACCTAGGATAGTTTCCTAAGTTAGTTCATTGTAAAGCTATATATTTGTACTATCTTATTCTCATTAGATGTACTGTAATACAAGTTATTCACCTATATGGTATCAGAGCAGGAATTTCTTTAATTCCTATACAGGCAAATGCTGTAGTGGCAGGTTTTATTGATGAGGGAAACCAATGGAAGACCAATATGATCAATAAAATTTTTTCAAGGGAGGCTGCAGAGAGGATTCTGAAAACTCCTCTTCCTATAATCTAAAGGTAGGACAAGTTAATATGGCAATCTGATAAAAATGACAAGTACTCAGTTAAAAGTGGGTACCAAGTGGCTGTAAATTTGAAAGGTTCTGATTATCCAAGCTGCTCAGATAATTCAAAAAATCAGTGGAGAGTAATTTGGGCCTTAGATATTCCAAAAAAAAATGAAAATCTTCATGTGGAGGGCTGCACAGAACATGCAACCAACAGCTGATAACTTATGGAAGAAGAAAGTGGTGAGGAATCCAATCTGCCAGAGATGTTACTATAAAAATGAAGATATTTTTCATGCTTTAATGGAGTGCAAGAGTGCTCACAAGGTGTGGAAGTTGACAGAGTACTATAAGGATATCAAAAGCATGAATCATTAGGATATGTTGAGTATGCTGCAAGAGTTAGCTAAGAGAAAGAAGAAAAAAGATCTGGAGAAAATTATGGCTATTTGTTGGTCGGTCTGGTATGCAAGGAAATATTTTAATTTTAAAGGCAAAAAGGAATATCCCATTTTCTCAGCAGCAAGGGCAGAAGCCATAGTAGAATCTTACGGGAGGATTAAAGATCCAAATGCGCAAGCTTCGGATGGTAAAAGCAACAACCATCAAAGTTGGAAGCCTCCCCTAAACGATAAGTTCAAAGTGAATGTGGATGCGGCTGTTCAAAATGTAGAGTTAAAGGCAAGATTGGGGACGGTGATCACAAATTCAGAGGGAAAGATGATAGCTGCAGCGGTTAAAGGAATTCTCTTAGAGGAACGGTAGCAAACATGGAAGCTGAAGCAGTGCTTTTTGGAATTCAAGTGGCTGAACAAGTATTTAGCATGCCAGTGATAATCGAAACTGATTCAAAGGAAGTAGTGGAGTTATCTTTGGGCAAAAGAAGTAGCTTAGCTGAAATTTGTTCGAGTATTAAAGAAATTCAGGACAGGTTGAAAAACTAGAATTTGTTCACTATCCAACATATTCCCAGGAAGTATAACCAAATAGCTCATTCTTTAGCTAAGCTGGCTGTAAATTCTAAGGATCCTGTTGTTTGGATTGAGGACTTTCCAGTCCAGATCATGATGTTATGTTCTATTGTTTGTTTAATCGAATATTTACTTTAAAAAAAAAACATACAAATGCCAAATATGTCCACAAATTAATAAGAAATTATGTGTAAAAGTTAAACATGTTTAATGTTTTAGTTTCTACATTTTTTGGTTTTTTGTAATAAAGAACATGCCTTGGGAACATAGTAAGATTTTGTCAATTGGGGTTTTCTAATTGAATACTCTTTAAAAGCTATAAATTTATTTAAATATCCCTCATCTTTTTAATTTTTATGGATACCTTCAAAAATATATGTAAAGTTAAAAATGCCCTTAATGAATGTATTAAGTCCACTCTTTTCACTTTCTTCTTAACTCTTACACTCAAATATCTTTTATCTCTTAAAATCTCTTATAACCTCTTGCACAAATATAACAATATATTCACTTTTTTAACTTCCACAATTTTTTCAATTAATAAAAGGTGCATTACTCATTAAATAACCAATAAGGTATGTTAATATTATTGGAATTTTAAGTTTATATTAGTTATAAAAATTTAAAATTTTAAAGCATTGTAATGTTTTTTTTTTCAATTACTTTCACCATTTTTCCTTGTATGTTGAAATACATGCAAGGTAAGTTGTTTAGTTATTTTTTTCCAGCAAGACACCTTATTTATGATGAAAATATTTCACGTCATGTATTCCTTAAGACATCATATATGTTGTGCAGTCAGTCATGTAGATCGTGTAAATAATATGATTATGTAGGTCGTATAGGTCATGTAAGTACTGTAGTCATATAGGTCCCAAATTATATAAAAAATGCAGTCATATAGGTCTTATAAGTAATATAATTATATAAGTTGTATATTCATGTAAGTCATGCTAGTCATATAGATCATGTAAGTCATGTAGTTACTTATATATGAAATTTGATATTTTGTTTTTATTATATTAATATACATGGTTTTAGTACGTGTGTCTATATATGATGAATGAATTAAACAAAATGATGAATGTAGATTCAAAGGTTTTAAGGCTAAAGGGATAATAATGCCATGATCCACAGCATATGTAGAATTTGTGGAGAAAATAGTTCAAGTTATTGATATGGATACTTCAAAATTTGAAATCACAATGAATTTCAAGCTTCTTATGTCACCAATTACAATGTAAACCAATGATGGTGTGGAATTTTTCTTAAAGGAAATAGCTAGTGGAAAGGATAGAAGTAATTATTATAAACAAACAAAATTCTCTTGAAATTTTTAAATATGTGGATAGGATACACTAATGAACATTGCAATTAAAAGGATTGCAACCATTTTCTTTTTAATTTTGAAAGTGTTGTCTTCCTTTGCCCAAGCATATATGTATACATACGAGGACTACTTGCATATGGTAATTCCATGAAATCAATTAGAAAAAAAGCATACCAATGAGAGAAAATTGACTAGATAAAATATATAAAAGATTACCGTTTGCAATGATCAAAGTGTTTCCACTAAGAACCCATAATTAGACTTACCATGGCTCATAATTGGATAGAAAGAACACTATCTAAGTAATGACTTATCACATGGTAAAATCATCTGTACAAAATAAGAAAAGTAAGAGGAAAAATTTTAAGCCTAATTGAACCCATGTCATCATTGCATTCCTTCGACATTCCTCAATAAAAATGCTCTATCTAATAACATCATATTTTGACCGAATACATATCAAGTAACAATGCATTTATATAGCTGAGAGACGAGCTTATTGTATATTGATAATAATCTATTTACTGATCAATACTCTTCAACTCCTTCAAAATTAAACTAAATGTAATGTGTATATTCATGAAAGTTGTGTAAAATATTTCGTGTAATACATGAATATTGTATAATACATAAAGGTCGTGTAATTGTATCATGTAATCTTGTAATATATAAAGGCATATAATCATAGCATATGAAGGTTGTGTAATACTCAATTGAAGGTCGTGCATGTCTTAGAATACATGATTAAAGTGGTATAATATTATAAAAAGTCATGTCATATACGATTAAGGGTCGTGCATTATATGAACTTATGTGTATTACATGACCAAGTTATGTATTGCATGATTTTATATGATTGAATTATAATTTGCACATTCCATCGATTTTTCACCATTTATATGTGAGCAAAACAAGTAGAAATTTATTTTCGAATTTGTTATGAGAGACCCCAACTAATTTAATTATTTTTTAAATATAAAACGCAAATCTTTTTATTTTCCCCTAAATATAAAAAAGAAAGCCACTTACAAGAAATTACTTACCTAAAGAAGTTAGATTTTGACAATTTTGTAGCAAAGGGTCAATTGTCGTTGGTGCTCTTATAGTGACGAATCAGGCTTCTCTTTCTCAGCTATGGTAGATTCCCCTTCTCAAGCTCGGTTTGCTCACGTGTATCAATCCACTTTACCACGTATGAGTGTTTGTTTGAGCCATGTTATGTAAGTTAAGTGTTTTAATATGAGTATATTTTAGTAATTTCATGTGAGTTTTTAGAGGTATTGATGAGATTTTTGACAAATTCTGTTCTTAGGATACAAAGGTAATTTTCAAACCATCACAATGTTTTTGTTGCAATTGGTTGTGTCAAATGTGTAATTCTACTACAAAATTGCAAATACGACAAGTGCTAGTTTTTCTTATGTCATGTGCAATGAACTAATAGTAATAAAGCTTTTACAAATAAAATATAACCCTTAATATTATTTTTTTTCCTAATATGATGCTTGAAACATTAATATGTCTCATTATTAGTATTCTAATTATTAAAGGCTTTTCTTGTGAGTTATATAATTATCCATTATTGTGATCAATTCTATGATAGTATAATTAGGAATATACACCTAAAAAAATTATTTTTAAAGAAAAAAATTATGCCTTTGATCAACATTGAGGATTGAATCTAACACACAGTAGAACTAGAGCTAATCGAATATGATATCATAGAACCAATATATGGTGACATCTAAGTCTCAAACAACACTTCAGAATTTGGTAAAATACTTATAGGCATTTCATTGTTTTAATCTTTAAATAATGGTCATATCCCTTTTTGGATAATTATGTTATTTGAATATAACGATCCGAATGTATTTCATTTAAGTATAATAGTCCAAATAAAAGTTCAATATGACTATTTTGAAAAATAAATGAGTCTTTCTGACTTTAACAAATTTATTAAAATATTTATCGTGAAGTTGTATGTTATAGAAAAATTTTAAATACATGTTTAGTATGTCTTATTCAATGACCATAAGTACTTATTTCATATTATAAATTTTTTCTTTTTTTTTTGTTTATTGTTGTTTGATTGTTTATTAACTAGATTGGTCAAGTTTAGAAAAAAAGTCAAATTTTAATTTTTTAAAAGCATACGTTGAAAATTTGTTTTGAAATATTAAATTATTAAAAAATTTTTTACTTATTTTATAATTTTATTTCATTTATTTCATTACATAACTTTAAAAATTTTTATTTATTAAAATAATTTTATAATTTTAATAAAAATTCTACTTAAATTAATACTATTTATAAAATTATAAGCCTAAATCTATTATTACCATATTTGATGAAATCTCACCCAATAAACCAAATAAGGAAAAATAATAAATTCACCAGACAACTCTGAACTGTATAAAAATGAGTCACAAAAGGCATCTGAAAATGACCCAATAATAATTAAAAAAAAAGGGACAAAGAAAGGAAAAGACACTGTCTCATTTTTAACTCAGCTTTCGATCTCAGGGCCTGCGATTAATAACCTGTCGTTTTGTTCAGAAGATCGCGCGTTACGCTGTCGTTTTTAGCTGGTACCGATGATAGAATGCAGCGTTTGTCATTCGACGCTCGAATTGGAGACTGTTGGCGGCAAAACAGTGTCGAGAGCATACGACCGGCACCGGCACCACGTTTCGTCCAAAACGCGCTTCCTTAACGTCGCTTTGGTTGTCGGCGACTGCATTTTGGTCGGGCTACAGGTAATAAATTAATCAAGTTTTCGAATTTAAGCAGGTAATTAATTAATTAACTTTTTTGGCGTTGATTAGATTAGATTTGATTTGTTTAGTGTAATCTAGTTGTATTTTAAATTTAAATTCAATATACTTGATTTTGATTTTTGTTTTTGGATTTTTTTTTTAATTGTAGCCAATATTGGTGTATACGACTAAAGTTGATGGAGGCTTCAAGTTTAGTCCAGTTAGTGTTAATTTTTTGACAGAGGCAGTTAAGGTTTTTTTTGCTATTGTTATGCTTTTGCTTCAGGTAATTTCTTTTTTCTTTTTTCTTTTTTAAAAAATGTTTTGTACTGCTATTTACTTTTTAATCTGTGAAAATTTTTCTGGATGAAAATGTGTAACAAAGTAAATACTTTGAGCGAAGATCCTTGCGGTGAAACTGCTAATGTATTTCTGGCAAAATTACATCAATAGAAAAGCATCTATGAAAATACTCCTGTAGTTTATATGTAATTATATATTTCATGCTGATGTCTGGGTTTTCTTTAAATCCGGACCATTAACTCTCTCTAAGTTATATGCTTTGATTTTAAAACTCATTTTTAGAGATTTGAACGATTTTTTAGGAGTTGTTTTTAAACGAGTTTCTACCCCTGATTTTAAGAAAATGCAGACATCCGTAAGAGTGCTCTCAAAATAAAAAAAGTTAAAAAGTACCTACAGTGTTGGTTCAGTTGTGTTGGTAGTATGGATTGATGCCCTCCTGTACTATAGGAGCAATACTTGTTCTGTCTCCTGTTTCTTATTTAATGAATTTTCTTTTAATCATGTTTCAGGCGAGACATATGAAAGTTGGTGAGAAATCTCTTCTCTCATTTTCTACAATTGCACTGGTAAGAGATTGATTAGCTCTGCAGATTTAGTTTATTTATATGAAGATATATCATTTCTAGCCTTATTGTTGGAATTTTCTTATTAAGTCCATGACACTGAGATCTTATCATGTTATTGGTTTTTGTGCTTCAATGCTGTTACGGTTTTAACTTCTGAAGTTGGTGAAAAATAGACTGCAAATTGTTGGCCTTGTGCCTATTGGCCGACTTTCTTGTACATGCCAAGAGCTGATAACTTATGCAGAATGGTACCTTTTTATCTTCAGATGCCTGTTATTTCTTTTATATTTTTGCAGGCTGCTCGAAACAATGTGCTTCTTGCCATTCCTGCTTTCCTTTATGCTATCAATAATTATTTAAAGTTTATCATGCAGGTATGAATTCCTTGCTCATTCAATATTTTTCTTCTTTTACATTCCCGTGATGTATACTTAAATATGATCTCCATTTTGCCTTTTTTTCCTTTTTGGTAAAAAGAATATCTTATTATATTAAATTGGATTTATTCTACTGAATATTTTCTTAAAGCGTAATATGTCATGGATATTTTAAGCTTGGTAATTTATCAGAGTTTACATTTTAAGCATCTATTTACTCATTTTGCAGCTTTATTTTAATCCTGCAACTGTGAAGATGCTGAGCAACTTGAAGGTATTTACTAACAATTGCTCTGAATCAATAATGATATATCTTTCGGGTTTGATTTATGCATTCTGAAAGGTGATATCCTTATAACTCCAAAAGTTATTCTCCTTCATCGATTCTCTGTGTATCTCTAGAGGACACTGTTTATCAAAAGTTTGAACTCTATGTTGATCTTCCTGGATCAGTTAGATGTTTGATTCTGGGTGTGTTAGTTGATGTAACTTCCACTGATAGGCTTGTGATAAGTAGTGAGAGCTGTGATTTTCGTAGAGGTGCTCCTGTTTCTTCCTCATGGAAGGACAAAATAATCTATACAGAAGTTTTTTGTTGTTTCTTTTCCTTATAAGCAAGCTTTGATACCATTTGATTTTCTCACAAATACATGCAGGTTTTTGTAATAGCCCTTCTGTTAAAGATAATAATGAAACGGAGATTTTCTATAATTCAGGTAGTTTACATGTAAAGTTTCTCTGGGTTTGTATTGTTTACATTGACTAAAGTTTGTATAGGTGTTTTCGTTAACTTGAAATGCTCATTGCTATTCGTAATGTGAAATTGGTTCATTATTTGGTAATAGTGGGAGGCTCTTGCTCTATTGCTCATTGGAATCAGTGTGAATCAGTTGCGGTCCTTACCAGAGGGTACAAGTGCTTTGGGCCTTCCAGTTGCAACAGGGGCTTACTTATACACAATGATATTTGTAAGTATTTAAAGATTTATGTCCTGGCTTCATTGTGCTAGTTTGTCTCTGTTTGCAAATATATTCCTGAAAAAGTGTCAACAACTTTAAAATGATTGGGTTCTTCAAGACAGTTGCTATTAGCTTTAGATCTATAATTCACTTGTATATGATAAATTTCCTAATTTCTGTGTGGTTGAGTGCATTCATTCAATATTGAACATAAAATATTCTTGATGTAATGGGCAGAAAGTTTGCTGCATGCAGTAGTGAGTCCCGTCAGTCAAATTGGACTGAACTTAGCTATTTGAAGTAATCTGTGGGGAGAATGGCCAGCTGTACTGCTATGGCTTCAATGTATGCCTATGAACAGCATCAGTCAAAATTATGTGCTGTATGTTCCTGATTAAGCAACAATTACTTCATGCTATGTGCAACTAGATAGATACAGTGCTGTCTCTAGGTTTTGGATGGGACCAAACTCTTTCTGTACAGATTGCAACTATTAGGATGTCTACCAAACATGGTTTAATAGCAGTAATAGTCACTGTCTCTGACATAGCTCTTAAAGGAGGGAAGTAGCATGTATTTATGTGGCTGTGGCAGGAAAATTATGTTATTAAAATGAAATCAATGCTGTTTTTCATTTCCTCCTGAGGCTGTTGATTTTTTTCTTCTGCTGTGTTGTTTTTGTCTATTTTACACAAATTTAGACACATGTCTTTTATTCAATTGTATACAGAGTGCTTAAGCTTATTAAGCAGAGAAAAGGTTGTAGAGTTATTTGATGTTGATTTATCGGTTATGCTAGATATTCTAGACGAAAATTTACCATTAGAATATCAACGCAGGTTACTGTTCCATCTCTGGCATCGGTTTTCAATGAGTATGCTTTGAAAAGCCAATATGACACAAGCATTTACCATCAGGTGAGTTTAAAGTACTGATATGATGTCTCATGCTCATTGCTAAGCGCAAGAGGTCAGATGAGCAGTGTTTGCTAGCACTTTTATTTCTGATTACTCTGTAGTTGCCTCCTCGGAGATCCCTTTGCAAATATCTAGCATAATGTAGAAAGCTTTAGCAAACCATGTCTCTTTTTGTTGAGGATGTCTGAAAACTTGAAATTAATAATATGTATTTACTCTCACCAGAAAGTTTGCTTTTTCTCGTGCAGAACTTGTTTCTGTATGGATATGGTGCCATATTCAATTTCTTAGGCATTGTTATAATGGCCATGTTTAAAGGTATGGATGTCGAGTATGCAGTTTAAGTTATTTTAGAATTATGCTCTTGCTCTTGCTTGGAGTATATAACTATTACTTAGAAGTTCTCTTTATTCCAATTTCGTTACCAGTGCTTTAGTAGTGTGTCTCAGTGTATGTAGAGCTTTTACTTAGAAGTTCTCTTTATTCCAATTTCGTTACCATTGGTTTAGTATTGTGTCTCAGTGTATGTAGAGCTTTTACTTAGAAGTTCTCTTTATTCCAATTTCGTTACCATTGGTTTAGTAGTGTGTCTCAGTGTATGTAGAGCTTTTGGGTACTAAGTTGTGGCATCAATAGATTTTATTACATTATTTGTTTTGACTGTAAACCTGTAATTTTTTATTTTTATTTTTATTTTTAATATATATATATAGTCGCTTTAAAAAATTAACTTCCTACCTGAATTACTGGGACAAAGCGTAACCATTTCTGAAATGATTGCATATATATAATAGGTTGATTTGTTGTTTTAATTATTTTTTTTTCAATGCTCTTAGGTCCTAGTAGCTTTGATATCCTGCAAGGACATTCAAAAGCGACCATGCTTTTGATATGCAACAATGCAGCCCAAGGAATTTTGTCGTCATTTTTCTTCAAATATGCAGGTGACTGATTGCGCTCTATTGCTACATTTTCTTAGTCTCTTATAATGTCTGTTTATATAATGGTACTTCATTTAAATTCTTCTAAGTTTGGCTGCTTAATTTTTGTCCTTAATTCTGAACTTCTAGTTTCGCATGTTTGTCTTGAGCAATTGGCAACCAGATATTATTCTTTCTGTAGACTGTGAAACCTCCTTGTTTACTTTGTACTTGAGAACTTAGAGGTGTCTATGCTAAGGAAATATAAAGACAAAAGCAAATGAGAAGGTTTCTGATGACTTAAGTTTCAATAAAAATATGGAGCTATATGAGATCAGCTCCTGTATCCTCTCTCCCTGGCTTCGACATACTCGACAGATTTAGAGAAATATGAATCCTAACATAATCCGGCTAGCAGTTTTTAAAATAAGAACACCCGCACCTGCACCCCCTCTTATCTCTTTCTGTTTCCCATGTGAAATTCACCGGAGTTTACATTTGATTTGTTAAGCAACTGAACTCTGAGCATTATTGTTGACTTCCTAGTACTTTTGAGAGAAGTAAATTTATGATGGCATCTTATGTGCGGGGGATTCTATTGTTATGCTAGAATAATAACAAGAGATTCTTGCAATCGTGGTCGAGCCTTTGTAGCACATTGGCACCTCAGAAAGGAAGAATCTGCTGTTTGGCTCGTCTAGCATATGTTTAGGTCTGCTTTGCCTAAGTTCAATTGTAATTTTCAGCTCTTGTGAATTGCAACTGTTTAAGATCACTCAAATTCATAAAATTCTCTTCATTTCTAATCATGTTTTTCAATCAAGTCTTGTTATGATGCTTGCAGATACAATTTTGAAAAAGTACTCATCAACTGTTGCCACAATATTTACGGGACTGGCATCTGCTGCACTGTTTGGTCATACCCTGACTATGAATTTTGTTCTTGGTATCTCAATTGTGTTTATATCTATGCATCAGGTAGTGTCTATATGGATCTTTTTTTTGTTCATTATTTGATCTCTTACATTGGACGCTTGGCTTATTTTTTGACATATATTATTTTTCTGGTCAGTTCTTTTCACCTCTTTCAAAGGTGAAGGATGAACCAAAAAATATCAGTTTGGAATCATTGGACAGTCCAAAAAATAAGAGGTAGGCACTAGTTTTATTTGCAGCTTCCGTGCACCATTAAAATGACCTAAGATGTATTTTGCATACCTTGTGTTATAAAAGATCTTAGAATAATCAATCCCATTAAGTGGGAAATGAGAAAGAATGAAAGTAAGATGAAAGCTAATTTATATATGTAAAATGAATTTACTTTTTATCCTTCTAGGTCAAAGGATACATCCTTTATTGATATGGCTGCTGGAGCAAATGAGGATGTAAGAAATTTCGATTGCAGTTTCTTATTGAAATATATTATTTTCTCCTTCTAAGCTTTCTGAGAATATGATTGAATAATAATGCAATAATGACATGTTCACTTTACCACATTTCACAGGCAAGTCATCGTGCTGTAAATGAGGAGAAAGCTCCACTTCTTCCCATTTAAACTTCCCCTAAATTTGGTATGTGTATCTGCATGCTATTGAAACTTCTTAATCTAGTCAACAAAAATATGGAAGCTCCATTGAAATACTTATCATTTCTTTAATGAGAAAGTAATAGATTTTTGTGGAATCAAGGATCTAAACATCTCATGGCCAAAATTTGGTTGTTGAAAGAAGAAAAAAAAAAAAAAAGATCCTGTTAGTTATAGGATAATCTAAATTGAAATGCATTTTCAGGAATGCGACTGGAGTACAGAACATGAGGCTGGTTCCCTCAATACATTTTGAGATGATTTATACAAACTAGTTGCAACTCAATACAAATAATGTGTAAACCCAGACTCTTCTCTTCATTCTTATAAGACTCAACCAACCACATTTTGTCTAAGGCGTCTACTAACCATGAGGTAACAAAGGTCATAGTTCACTTACAGAACGAGTTACAGACATTTTCATATTTCTCTTGTAGAGGCCATCGCAGATTTATCCATTCTCTCTCTCTCTCTCTCTCTCTCTCTCTCTCTAGCTCTGGTATTTAGGCATGTAAATCATTTAGCTTTTAAATATCAATAAAATAAAAGTTATGCAGTTTTATTTTTACTGCCTGAAATGGCCATGGTGACTCTTGTTTTAACTGCATTTCGTTTGGGGTAATACAAACTAGTTGGAACTCAATACAAATAATGCTTTAAACCCGGATTCTTCTCTTCATTCTTATAAGACTCAACCAACCACATTTTGTCTAAAGCCTCTACCAACCATAAGGTAACAAAGGTCATAGTTCACTTCCACAAGTTACAGACGTTTTTGTTTTTCTGTTGTAGAGACCATCGCAGATTTATCCATGCATGCTCTTATTTTTTTGATTTTTTTTTTAAGCTTTGATATTTAGGCATGTAAATCATTTAGCTTTTAAAATAAAAAAAAATAAAAATTATGCAGTTTTTATTTTTACTGCCTGAAATGGCCATGGTGACTTGCTTTAACTGCATTTCGTTTGGGGTAATGTGGTCATTTCTGAAAACGAGATCTCTGGAACAATTATTGTGCAATTAAACATGTTCACAAGCCTACTCTAAACACAAACATAACACGATGATTAAATGAGCAATAAGAATTTGATTTGGTTATTTAAGTGCATTGATTTTATGTAGACCCTGCTGTATGAATGGCATGGGTCTGCAAGCGCACTGGACGTGCGTCAAACTAATGGTGTGCTGTTTCCTTTACATAACGTGTATTAAAAAAAAAAAAGGGCAAAAAAGGATCTGGGACCACAATAAAAATAGATATTAAAAAAAAAGAGGGAAAAAAAAAACCGATACGATCTTAATTAGTTAAGAAATTGTTGGAAAGTGAATACAAATGGGTCACGTAAGTGTTGGTACTTGGTTTGGCCAATCTCATAAAAAAAGCAAAAGAATCTAAGTGGTGGGTGCCTGGGTGGTACTTGCGTATGTAAATTATTTGATAATTATTTTAATAGTACTTGCGTATGTAAATTATTTGATAATTATTTTAATATTTCGAATCCAAATGAATATTTTACTTTTTGAGCTACACCTAATGGAAAGTAATTTAATTAATAATTATGTCTGACTAAGTGTCATTATTTTTATTATCTAAAATCGTATCCAATGAAAATACGGATATTTTTTAAAATTTTTATTTAAAAAAATACATAATTTGTGCTTTCAATTTGTACTTTTTTATTCCATACTTTTGTTGTTAGCCACTACTTTAAGCATGAGAAAATCTTAGATAATAAGGCTTTAGTAGTTATTATATCATAATTTTGTAATTTTTAAATTAGTCGACCGTAATGGTAACTAAAATGGATAAAACTCTATAAGATACACTTTTTGGTTTACTGAATGGGCGTGTTAAACTTTATAACATACATATGTCGTGCAATCCGTAATTAACTGGGATGAAAGACACATGCATTTTATACGTTGTAGTATAATTTAGAAGTCTACCGAGCAATTGCTCATAAATCTGCTCCCACCAACATCGAAGAAGATATAAATCCTTATTTAAAGGATAAGAGTCCAGGAAGCTCAAACTCAGTATTGAGTATTGACAAAAAATTATAATTTTTTTTATAAAAATATTTTTAGGCCTGATCTGATATAATATGTAAAAAATTTATAATCTAAAAAATTATACTTCGATGATATGAGAAGATGAACAACAGGAAGTAACAAATCCGCTGCCGAACGATCTTTCAGGTTATTACTCAAGTTTGATCTGCACTGAACGCGTAGGCGCTCGTTTCACTATTTCTAAAAGTTATTTTTTTCAAAAACCATTTATGTCTTTTTTTTTAGAGAAAAGAACACTTATATAATATTTTCTAGTTAAAATCTTAATATGTGTTTTCTTTTTCCTTTTATAATTCAAAATATTAAATATTTTGAATTTAATATATTTTCTCTCCACTTACCTAAAAGTAGACATAATGTGTAACAACTTTGAGACTCACTTTGTAAAATAATACAAGACCCCATTTATACATAAATATAACACATAGGGTCTTAATAAATATTATATTTAGGTTTATCACGTAATATGTCAGTTTTCTTATTTTTGGGTCCAGTAGTGGTGTAGTCAATTAAATGAGCTAACCCTGGGATTATTTGGAAACATACAATAGTGGTTACAATAATTAAGTCTGTAATTAAACTAATTATTTAATTCCAATTCTATTCCACTATAAGATTGGAATTGACCTTCATAATTATATGCTCGAATAATAATTTGTCTCAAGCCACATTGATCTGTTTACTGCACAATCTTTTACACCACATCATTAATTAAATTGATATCTTAACTATCCAATTAATTTAATAATATCTTACTCCTTGATACTTACTGATTTTCTTTAATGATTATTTTCAACATATTAAATATGTGGACACACTTTGCCTAGAGAATTCTATGATCAAGTATCGAAAACTTATCAAAAGATGTGTTTTACAAATTTCATATTGTTAATCTATAACTTCAATACTTATAATTGCTCTCACCAAGATACCGGGTAATCTTGACTACAAGTATGTGTCGTACCCATTGGTAACTCAAATGGAATGACAACCACAATCATGAAATTATAACTAATTCAAAATTAAGATTACAGTAAAATCAATGCCTATGAAATTTAATAAGTTTGACAGTTATTATAAAGTTAATTAAGTTTCATATGTGATCCTATTCAATGTAGTTGTACCACATTAATAAATTCATACATGATTAAGATAAATCATTCAATGAATTTATTAAAATTTATACCTAAATAAAGTGCCCAACTTTATTTATTAACTGCAAACTCAATTTATTAAATCGTAAGATAACTTGTATTTATATCTTCTGTGAATCCACATAGTGATTATATAAATACATATAATATGATTAAATAGATTTTACTAAAAAGTCAAGGCAAATAAAATATTTGGATAAAATACCTAAATTATTTTATTAATCAGAAAAAATATTTATTACAATTAAATAAACCTATATGCTTTTAAAGAGAATATTTTTTCAACATTAAGGGCATGAATAGGACTTGGTTTAAAGGGTACAAGTCCCATAAAGCTCAACTCTGGAGTCTGTATTGAAGACATGAGTACCATTGGATTGCAAGTACAATATCAATAGATATTTTAGACTTGACCCATCAAATAGGAATTTCTATTTTTCTATTGATTTATTAAATCGAGTTGATAGATAGTTACATTATGATAGGGGTTTGTGAAAAATCAATATCCCAGGAGATGGTTTAAAAAGTTTATTTCCAACAATCCCTCGTTGAGACTTGCCTAAACTACTTTTCAATATTACAATGTTACACATTTGAGATAGATTGCACAATTAAAGGTTAAGTGAGATACTAATTGGATCCTAAATGCTATCATTAAAGTAAACATTATTTAATTCCCCTACAATGTAGAGGACAGAATTAGTCAAATTCTTATTTTGTCCGACATAATTATAGTAAAAGGATAACAAAGTATCCAAACTATTTTATAGTTGACGAGGATTTCATGAAAATTTCACCACTTAGAGCTTATGAATAACATGCCTAAGGAAGTTAACTGAGTGATTTCTAAGTAGTTTTAACTAATAATCTAAGTTCAATTCCTAAAAGTGGTTGGGGATCAAAGAATTGATTTGATCTTAACCCATCCCTTTTTTTTTTTTTCTTATTCTTCTTCTTCTTCTTATCATCCATCATCCTTATCACTCATTATCCATAGCTATTAAGCAATCATTAAAAATATTGGTTACACTTGACAATAACATTTTGACTTTTAATAAACCAAAGATCACCATGTCTGTCACATTTCAGTAGAACATTGTCCAATAACAAACCAACCATCTCATAAATTTGAACGTGATGCTCCAATTCCACTTTCAAGATCCACATAACTTCAAATTCCATCATTACTTAATTCCTAAAGTTAGGGTTTCCATAATAATTTAAAGCAAGATAATAGTAATTGAATTTATTCAACAACTCACTACCCTTAGGTCCTCACATCTAATTCTATGACTCATTTTGTTATTCTTATTTAGTAATAGTAATGATAAAAAGAAAATCCTTGTTAGAGAATAATTGCATACCTATATTATGAAAGAAAAGGGCAAATTTCTATTTGATGGTGTGTAATTTCTCAAGACCACAAGGTACAGATGACAATATTCCATATAAATTTTCCTTTTGATGATGACGACGACGACGATGACTATAATAATAATATTAGGGATTTTTCAATCATGCTACATGTATTTTTGCAGCATTGATCATGAAATCGTTGTGAACCCTTAGATTTAAGTGTTTCAATCTTAGCCATTTATTTAATATAATATAATATCATTAATTAATTAAAACATAAATATCATGTGATGAAGATTATTTTATAATTTTTTTAAAAAATTTAAAATCATTCTTTTAATGTTGTGTTTACCTCTTAGATTAAGGAATCAAAATTTGAAATTGAAATCATTAACAATGTTTACTTGACAAAATTAAGTTAGAAATTGGAATCGGAAATGTGATGCCTATCACAATTTGTGAACAAGGATATGAGGCTCATTCCTAAGAGATGGGTTGGGAACGAATCTCCCTTTTCTAGGATTGACTATTTTGCCCTCTCTAAAATAAAAAATGCACACTTTATCCATATTTATTATTAATTAATATTCTATAATTGATTAAAATATTGATATATTGTTAACAATAATTATTAATAATTATAATTTTTGAATAAATAATCACAATAATCATTATATTTTTATTATAATTAATTAATATACTATTATAATTTTTAATATAATTATTATAATTAATTCATATATTATCATTAATTAATGGGTTAATTTTGAGTTACCCCTCAGTGACGTGACAATCTTCAAATTACTCCCTTACTATTGAAAATATCAATCTACCTTCCAAAACTCATTATCTCTCTATAATTTAAACGTCAGAGAGGGCAAGACGGTACTTATGCAAATCTACAACATCTGTTAAGCACAGGAGATGTGACGCATATATAGAAAACACTAAATTAGTCAGTATTTTTAACCTAACCCCATTTTATGGTGTGGTGCAAATGTTAAACAAATAAAAAAGAAAAAAGAAAAAAGAAAAAGAAAAAGAAAAAGAAAAAGAAAACAAAAAGGAAAAAAATAAATGGTGTGATGTAAAAAATGAAAGCTTTGCTTTCATGCCAAAGTAAAGCGAATCATTTGTGCATACAGTTATAACTTGCAAGACTTCACTTAGTAAAAAAAAAGAGTAGTACTGAATAAACTGTAAGGACAAAATTGGAAGGAGCAAGGTGAACTCAAGCAGTGCAAATGTTTCATTATGCTTACTGTTGACTAATCTTAACAATTGTAATGAATGATTTGTGTATTGAGGTTGTGTATACTAGTTTCGTGGGCATATTTTTTCATGTATATGTATGACTTGTTGAGGAAATTTATTGTGTGCTTTTTCTTTGGTTTACAATGAATATTTTGTTGCAAATTATATGACTGGTAGTAGTATTTGTGTGGATTGTAGATTTTGAAGCTTGTTTGTGTATTGTGATATATAAGAAGCATAATTTAAAGTATTAGTTTTTCTTAACTTTATGGGTGCAAGATGAGATTTTGGCCTAATAGATCTAGATTTTTTAAAGTAGAGTGATAGTGATTAATGGTGCAATAAGACAAGCTTTTGAAAGAACAACTAGCCTTGTGAGAGGTTTGTGCTTGAGGTTACATTTCCCTAAAATGGAAAAAAATGGGACAATGGAGAATGATAATGAAATATATCAGGTATGACAGTTGTCTAATGAGAAGAAATACATAGAGATTGACTTCTATATAGAGGTGCTACATTGAATGTGTTGTATGTTGGTATGTTGGTCAAAAGAGATTATTCAATGATGACATTCTAACTACTACTGCAAAAGCACCATAAGCAGCTAAATCACCACTTGGTAAGACCAGTAGTAGAAATATTAAGAATGTTCGGAGCACTACTAGAAAAATAGGTTTTACTAACCCTACTAGAAAAATTAGTGTCAGTAATTACTTTTATTGACACTTATTAATTGCGTCAATAATGCTCAATTTAGAACATACTGACATTAATATTTAGTGTCCAGTGATTCGTATTATTATAATATCACCATAATAATGACGTTATAGTGTTAGTATTTGATGATACTATTTTTGTGTCAGTGATTCGTATTACTATAATATCACTAAAATAATAATATTATAGTGTTAGTATTTGATGATACTATTTTTGTGTCAATAATTTGTGTTACTATGGTATCACTAAAATAATCGTACAATAATGTTAGTATTTAATGATACTATTTACATGCAAGTGATTTATATCATTTTAAATATTTAGTGTTAGTATTAGTGATGTTATATTACTTTTAATTAATTATATATTTTTATTTTAATTATATTATCCTATTTATTTTTCAATTAAATAAAAACTTAAAATATATTAAATATACCAAATATTGCAACACAATTCACATAATAAAAATCTTAAATACATCAGTTAAATTAACATAATTCAGCTACACCACTATTTGCGAAAAAAACATAATTATGAAATTAATTTTTTCACAAATTCTAAATAATGAAGTACTAAATTAATTTTGAACAATCATTAACCAACAAGAATAATCATAAGAATGTCACTTACTATTCATACATGGCTTCAATTTTTTCCCATCTACAAGTACATGAAATAAATTAGTACACTACAAAAAAAAAGACTTGGATATTTGAATGCAAAAATAATAATGAATTATTCATATATTACCTCATTAATTCCTTTGAACTTTAATTTCAAAACAATAAGTTATTCACCAAAAATTAAATTGTAAACTATACCTATTCACTTAATCTCTCCAACAATATGCCGTATTTCCATTACTATAACTATCTTTACTTACAACATATAAAATACATACAATATATAGTAAAAACATAACAATGAGGAAGAATATATTAGGTCTAAGGTTCAAGGTTCTTTTGAGGTGATTTATTTTACACTGCATTAAAATAATATAATCCAGTATTCTAAAAACCATTTTCGATACTTACGTTAATTTTAAAAATGTTCACATTCGTAATGATATTTTGAATGTGTTTTATCACATAGTAACGACATTCAAAATTGCTAGGTTGCCTCAGAACATTAGAAAATAAAAATTACATAATTTATTTTTTTTATGAAATAAGCAATTATTATTTAGATTTATCTCATTTTTATTTTAACAGAGACTCATTGGACATTAGCCTTTGTACCGAACTTTAAAGATTGATGTATTCCAATTCTACAATAAGAAAGACATAATGAATGTTAGCAAATAATTAACATAAAAAAGAAAAATAAAAGAAGATGATCAAAGATACAAATAAGAAACTTAACTAATTCACAATTTGCATCATCCCTTCATTAGGATTACCTTCCAAGGAATCAAGATAATAGACTGTACATCTCATTATATCAATTGCAATTAACACTTAATGGCTGCTAAACAAATTAAAAATTATTTGAAGACATGAATTAGAAGTAAAATTCTTTACTCAATTAATTTATTAAATAAAGAATATGGTTAGAAAATAAAAAAGATTATACCCAGGGTTATATGGGAATACAATGATTTCTAATTCTGCCAAGCCCAAAGGTTTCAAAATATATTGAGACCTCTCTTTGAAGCTAACTGTTGTTGCATGCAACTTCTCAAAAAGCCCAAACTGAATTGGCTTGGTACTTCTATTATTCTTCATCTCCTCATACAAATATCTAAGTGAAATAAATACATATGAAGTAAACTTAAATAATAAAAAATAAAATAATAACTTTAAGTTTAATAAAATATAATCCACACTTATCTAATATTATCCATAAGTTAATAATGCAATTTTGAAACCTCCTTGAACTCAATCATTTCATCATAAATCATTTTATCTAGGTGTATTTCACAAATTTCACCAAAAGTTGCTGTATCATAACCAATCGTTATCAATCGAGGTAAAGAATTGTCAATAAGCATAGTAAACATGTTTATATATTCACTCGTGTCACTCTTTTTTAATTGTGCAACTGCCCATGTATTCTTTGCACTCTGTTTGAGGTTTTTTGTTGTTGGCTTGATGATCAGTGGCTCTTTTTTTAGTAGTCTCTCATTATAGAGGAATTGTGCATCTACTTTATAAGTTAATTTGAGAGATTTTCTTGGCATAGGCTTTGAAGTAACTTCAAAGTCTAGTTTCTTTGGAGTTTCTTGAGGAGTCGATTAGGAAATTTTGATAGGAATATTGTTTGAATTTGATAGGCTCTTTATAGATTTTTGAGTTAATGTATAATGTACCAAATGAAAAGGTGACGAGTGTCGATCCCACGAGGAGGTGAATTTTAATTATGTGTTTAATTAATTTTCTAAGTGAGTGGTTAAATTATGGTAAATTATCCTAAATTTTGAATTAAAATGACAGGAATAATTAAAAATGAAACTGTTATAATAAAGTACTTGAGTATCTGTATCTACATCAACATACTTCAGGACTCAATATTCCTTATTAATACCAATTAAATTATGAGAAAAAAATTCGCTTCTCATGAATCACATTCTAATTATTATGGTGTTAAGGACTTATCATGCCAAACAACAATAATTGTGTTATTACTATTTGTCAACGAAAAGTAAAAAAATCCACAGAAATTAGAAGGGAAAATAAAATAAATTTACCAATTAAGCCCATGGAACATGTTGAGACCTCACCTTCAACCCAAGCTTGAAAGAAAATTAGCTACTCATATTTGAACTAAGGATAAAATGAGAATTTTATTAAACTACAAAGAAAATACAAGATAGAGAAGGAATTTCAGAAAATGGAGCTCAAAAATAAACTCAGGGATGTCAAATTAAGAGGGAAGAGCCCTTCTTTTATAGATACAATGAGTAAATCATGACTATCAGATTAAAACAATTTGCATGCACAGGATTATACTATGTGGCAAGTTTTGATTGGTTTGAACATATTATTAGGGCTATTATCTCGTGTCACATCATTGGTCAATAATGTATAAACATTTTTATCCAATAAAATGTGATACCTCATCAATCAAGCCACGTCATCAGTCAAGGCCACATAATCAGTCAATGCCACATTATTCCTCCAATTAAATGCTGCCACATCATTGGTCAGTGCCACATCATCGTACAATATATATGAACTATATCATGAATAGTACCATAAACAGTACCGTATATATAAATAATATCGTATATGTGAACAATGACATTTAAACTTTTATACTGCTCTTAAGGTTTTCGACCATTCTGAGTTCAGATTTACCATCTATTTTATCACCCGATGTCTCGTTTATTGTAAAATAACTATGATGCCTCTAAAATACATAAAATACTTAATTATAATAAAACACATATAATTAAATTCATAAGAAACTTCAATACATAAAAGTAAAGAAGCTCGTAGAATTTGAAGTGTAAAATGATGATTTTATCCTTTATAAATATACATTTTCTAGCACTCAACACACCCTCCAACCAGCTTATTGATAGTTCCTAGCAAATTAAGCGAAATCAAATTCAAACTCGAAACTTTTTTTTTGAACTATCATGTTTATTTAATTAAACTTTATGATGTAAATCAAATAAAAATATAAGCATTATCTCTAATCTTTAAGAAATATTACTCTCAAATCAACTATCTACATGAATCAATCCAGTAAATTTTGTCATAGCTATTGTAATCAAGTTACTTTCAAGAATGACATGTAAATATCCCAAAATCTCACTGGTAATGACACTCGCACAAAGAAATTAAACCCAATAATAATAGTCACTCTCATGAATGGTAAATTGAGAGAAAATTTTAAAGTAATATCACACGCTCTCACCAAGATGAAATAAATGTGCCCACAGCTTAGAAATAATACGATCTTAAGCCAAAATATGAGTCAGACCAATATATATATTTATTTATTTATTATTTTTTATGCATCACTACATCTTTATAGCCTATGTAACTAGTTTTTACTTCAGACAATAGTTCCCTAAAATTAAGAAGGACTTTTATTAAGATGTAACATAGGTTAGAGACATGATGAATAAAGATGAAAAAATAGGGAAAGAAAAACAAAATACATATTTGAGAAAAAAAAGAGTTTTTTTGGGTAAAGATTACAGAGCACATTTCTCTTTTTTTTAAACTAATATATAAATTTTGATTTTTTTCTTTCCTTTTTTCTTCTTTTGTTTTACTAAGGCACAATTTTATTGAATAAACTAATTATTTTTCTAAAAAATGAATGGGTGATAGAGCTTGAACGACATTGAGTAATATTTCATATCGGAGTTGATCAAGATGATAACTTAACAAAGAAAAGGATAATAATTTTTTTTGAAGGCTCAAAAGGGTTAACTAAGGACTTTCTAACAAAAGAGATTGTTAGAAAGGTCCAAACAGGTCAAAGATGGCCTTTTTATCATCTTTTAGAGTACTAACTAATCTTCTATATCTACTAGTTAGATAAACTTTCAGATGTAGCAACACATAAATTTTTTTCACTTTTGTTTTAGAAGGTAAACTCAAAAGAAATTTATAGATCGTGTATCAAATAATACACTATTAAGCTGTATAAAGAATAAGCAAAAAAGGGTTACTTTCTAAGGAAAATAACAAGTTCAAGAACTCACTTGGAATTCATTATGACATGTATATTCCTTTAAGCAATTCATATTTTTGTCTTCAATATCAAGCAAACATGGTATAACAAAACTCAAGACCAAGGATAATATAAATATTAAAACTAAGAAGATGCGTTTTTAGAATTACGGCATTCCATATTCAGAAATTTTCAACTCAAAATTTTGAAAGTGTATATTTATAAAGGAGAAATTAGAAAGAGAAAGTTAGAAAAATCACACTTAAAATGAAGCAAAAAAATGACTGAAATTTCTTTTTTAACTTTCAAACTAAGAAGATGTGTTTCTAGAATCACTACACTCTATATTCAGCCATCTTCGATGTAAAAAGTTAACCACAGTTAGTTCCTACAACAAAAATTAGTAAAAGCTTCACCAAAATTAATACATTTCACAATTATCAATTATTCCCTCCCACCAACCAGAACGAAACATTGTCCTCAATGTTTTAAAGAAAGGAAGTAGAACTAGAAGATATCACCTGGGTAGAGCAACACAGAAGAAAATATTTATCAATAGAGAGTTAAATCTAATTTGCACTTTTTACTGCAACTACTATTACTATCATTAGTTGGCCACTCCAAAACTAAGGTCTCAGGATGTGGCTTTGGTTTATAAGCTTATAACAGATCAAGTAGCTTATTAGCAGTGTGAGTACAAATAAAGATTTTTTTTTAATTGTGGAAGGAAAGAAATACTTTTTTATTGCAAGGTTAAGAAATGCGAGAAAGTCATCATAAAAGTTATTAACATTTAATAAATCAATAGGTTTATGAAGAATATTCAGATAAGACCAAGATACTAATGTAATTAGTATCTCTAGAGTTATAAGATCTTCTGGTAAAAAAATAAAGGCACTAGCATGATTAAGGATTTCAATTATTCTCTCTTGAATACCTGAAATGACTAACTCTTCTCCAGTTGGTGAGTCAGACAAATAGCCAAAAGGTTTCAGAATTGTTGGAATGATGCCTAACACTTAACTCTTTCTGGTATAAGTAGCTTCTGAAACTAGTCTTGATAACCCTCGATCACCTCCTCCATAAACCAAATATAGTTTCCTAGCTACTATGCTTCGATCAAGATCTACGACTACCTTAATAAATTCTTTATATTTGCTATAGTTAAATTTAGAGAGTACACAAATGTTGGAAGTAGCTGCCATTGGATACTTATAAAAAATAATTTATGAGTACCTTAACAAAAAAGTCATATTTAAGAATCTTAATGATGATGATTCACAGTTGTAAATAAGGTAGCATGTCTATGTCAAATAACTCGTGAAGCACATGGCTCGAGAGTAAAAAAAGAAATAGTAAAAGGACAAAGCAAATAATGATAGCATGAAATATAAAAGATAAAAATGTAAGTGATCAAACAATAGTGTAATAAAACAATATTGAAATAAAAGGATATTTACAAGTTGTTGCAACTGTGGCTTACATCTTCCTTTAGTTTTACGGTCAGAAACAGCTTGAACGCCCTGTATGGATCGATGATAGACTTTCTATCCAGTTTTATTAGAAACTGACAAACAAGTTCATTTATAGTCAGATTCCTAAGACTATAGTTTGCACATTCTTTCTAGAGTAATGGCCATAACTGGAGTATTGCGTTTTGGACGTGTTCACTGAGATGCGTTTTAAGAGACAAAAGAATATCATCCAATGAATCTTTATTCAAGTCATCCTTAATAAATTGAATTTTATCTTTCATGTTATCAGATAGCATTTCTAAAGAACATCGCTTTTTATCGCATCTCATCTGGCACACTTATGGCAAATATTAGAGATGTTTTGAGCTCTCTATTTTCTTGAATTATTTTTTTTACCACAACCAGGCGTGTATGCAATAAATTTAAGAGGTAACTCACCTGCAAACCGAACTTTACCTTCGATTATCCATTAGATGTCAGCAGGGATATGATTTTTCATAAGTAATAGCATGCGTTCGGGCCGATTTTTATAAATGGTGAGGAGAGCATTCCGAGGAAGTGAAAGAAATTACTTGTGAAGTTTTGCTAAGATCTCATCTATATGTATGCCTTTAACTTAGAATATTAGTTATTATAGAAAACTGAAGTAACCGACGTTGATTGTCATGGAGTATCGTTATCCGTCACTTAAACAGAGTGAAAAATTAAAACACGAAAAAAAATTAATGTCAGAATCGTGCTCTTATTGAATTTACCTCAAGTATCAATTGGATTTCGTAGATGTCTTCTAAATCTTCAACATGGGAAACTAACTCTGGTGCTCATAGCTCCCAAATAAGATGTGTTTTACAAAATCGTATCCGACCTTTAAGATGAGATTGTATACATCGAAACTGTTTAAGAATATTTAAGAGAAGCCGTTTAGTTGAGGTACTCATGATTACAAGTGAGAAGAGAAAATTTAGTGGTTAATAAAAAAAATACTTATATAAAAATAATCAAAATAATAAAAAAATGAACAAAAAAATTAAATCATTGAAAAATCTCAATTTAAATTTAGTGGGTCAAGCAAATTTATTTCGGTGTCCTCTTTACGTAATTATTATTCAAGATATGATTTTAATCTTTGACCATGAACTTTAAAGGTGACACCATTCTATAGGTCTTTAATTTCAATTGCTGCATATGAAAAAACAGTGTAAATAATAAAAGGGCCAAACTATCAGGAGTGCAACTTACCTGGGATTAGGTGAAAGAGAGAATTGAATAAAAATACTTTCTGACCTGGGATAAAAGATTTTCTCGTGATTTACTTTTTGTGAAAGACTTTCATTCTCTGCTTGTAAATTTTGGAATTTTTATATGCAACATTGCGAATTTCTTCAAGTTCTAATAGCTGTAATCTTCTTTCTAAACGAGCTTGCCGCATGTCAAAATTGAATTTATTGATTGCCCTATAATGCTTAAATTTCATAGGTAGGTGGCAAGCTTTTCTATACACTAGCCTATAGGGTGACATTCCAATTGGGGTTTGAAAGCCGTTCTGTATACCCATAATGTATCATTAAGTTGTAGTCACTAATCTTTTTTATCTGGTCTCACCGTCATTTCTAATATGTGCTTTATTTCTCGATTAGAGATCTCAACTTGACCACTGGTTTGTGGATGATATAGGGTTGCTACTCTGTAAGTGATGAAATATTTTGTCCAAAGAGCCTTGAATGATTTGTTACAAAGGTGGGCACCACCATCACTGATTATCGCTAGAGAGAATCCAAAGCGTGAAACAATATTACTTTTTAAAAACCCTATTACCATATTGTGATCATTGGTTCTATATGGAATTGCTTTTATTCAATTCGATACATAGTCAACAGCAACTAGTATGTATTGACGGCCAAAAGAAGAAGGAAATGGTCCCATAAAATCGATACCTTATACATAAAAAATCTCAGCCACTAAAATTAGGTTTAGTGGTATCATATTCCTCTGAGTAATGCTCCCTATTCATTGGCACCTATCACATGAAGAATAAAATGTGTAAGCATGTCAAAATATAGTTAGCCAATAGAAACCACATTGTAAAATTTTAGTTGCTATTTTCTTAGCACTGAAATGGTCTCCACACAAGCTTGTTCATGGCAGAATGAAAGGATATTTTGAAATTCACTTTCTGAAACACATCGTATGATAATTTGTTCGGTACAATACTTGAACAAAAAAGAATCATCCCAAAAGAAATTCTTTATTTTTGTTAAGAATTTGGCTTTGTCCTACTTAGTCTAATGCTCTAGAAGTTGACATGTAATAAGATAGTTAACTATGTCAGCATACCATTGTAATATTTCTACACTCATCAATTGTTCATTTGTGAATGGTTCATTCAATGGTAATGGTTATTTAATTGTGTTAAAATTTAGACGAGTAATATGGTCTGCCACAACATTTTCTATACCTTTCTTATCTCTAATTTCGAAGTCAATTTCCTGCAAAAGTAGTACCCAACAAATTAATCTAGCTTTTGTTTCTTTCTTTGTGAGAAGTTATTTAAGAGCTGTAGAGCTGTGAACACAATTATTTTACAACCAATGAGATAAGATCGAAATTTCTCTAATGCAAATACCACTGCTAACATTTCTTTTTCTGTGGTTGAATAGTTTAACTGGATATCATTCAATGTTATACTAGTATAGAAAATGACATGGGAAATTCGATCAACTCTTTATTCTAATATTGGTTCTACTACATAATCAGATGCATAACACGTAAGCTCAAATGGTAAGTTCCAATTTGGGGGCTGAATGATAAGTGATGATGTCAACAACTGTTTTAGTTTTTCAAATGCCACAAGACATGAATCATTAAAGACAAAAGATACATTCTAAGCAAGTAGATTATATAAGAGTCTAGAAATTTTACTAAAATCTTTAATGAAATGTCCATAAAAACCAACATGCGCAAGGACATATCTTACTTCTCGGACTGTTTTAGGTGGAGGGAGATTGGAAATGAGCTTTACCTTAGCTTTATCAACTTTAATACCTTTGCTCAAAATGATGTGATCGAGAACAATACCTTATTGTACCATCAAATGACATTTCTCCCAATTTAAGACTAAATTCTTCTTTATACATCTCTATAGAACTAGTGTTAGATGATGTAATCATTGATCGAATAAGTCTCTAAAGATAGAAAAATCATCCCTAAAGACTTCAAGGAATCGTTCAATGGTAATAGAAAAAATGCTCAACATGCATCATTGAAATGTAGCAGGTGCATTACATAATCCAAATGACATCCTTCTATATGCAAAACTGCCAAAAGAGCAAGTAAAAATGATTTTCTCTTGATCTTTTGGTGCTATGAGAATCTGATTATATCCTGAGTAGCCATCTAGAAAGTTATAAAATTCATGATTTGCTAATCTATGAAGCATTTGATCAATAAATGATAAAGGAAAATGGTCTTTACGTGTGATAGAATTTAACTTTCTATAATCAATGCATACACACCACCTTGTAGTCACTCTAGTAGGTATCAATTCATTATCAGCATTAGTAACTACTATGACTCTTGACTTCTTGAGGACAACTTGTACAGGACTGACCCATGAATCCTAAAAAATGGGGTAATTGATACCTGCATCTAATAGTTTAAGGACTTCGGTTCTAACAACTTCTTTCATGTTAGAGTTCAACCGACGTTACATTTTCCTAGTAGGATTAGTATTTTCATTAACGTGAATGTAATGTATGTAGTCTACTGAGTTTATACCTTTTATGTTGGCTAAAGTCCATTCTAATATTCCTTTATGTTATTTTAAAACTTCTAACAACTTACCTTTCTATTTGTCATCTAAGGATTATGAAATAATTATTGGTAGAATACTTTCTTCTCCTAAGAATCCATATTCCAAAGTGTTGGGTAATGACTTAAGCTCGAGTTTTAGTAGTTATTCTAATGATAGGCTGAGTTTTTTCTCTAATGATGCTAGCTCTTCAACTCTTGACTTTCATTTATTTGTGTCCATGAATGGTGCTGAGTCAAGTAAGACATTGACCTCAGCGACTGATCTGTCAATATCAAAATTCAAATCAAAGTGAGTTAAACATATTTGTAAAGGGTCATCACTAAGCAATATTATTTCCCACTTTGGATTCCTTTGAGCAATAATTAGTGATGGTGGTGCTCACTTTTGCAATAAATTTTTCAAAGCACTTTTGACAAAGTACTCCATCACTCATAAAGTGGCAACCCCATATCACCCACAGACCAGCGGCCAAGTTAAGATCTCCAATCGAGAAATAAAGCACATTTTAGAAAAAACAGTGAGGCCCGACAGAAAAGATTGGTCGTTGCGGCTCGATGATGCATTATGGGCATATAGAACGGCTTTTAAGACTCCGATTGGGATGTCACCCTATAGGCTAGTGTATGGAAAAGCATGCCACCTACCTATGGAACTCGAGCATCGTGTGTACTGGGCCATCAAGAAATTCAATTTTGACATACAGCAAGTTGGCTCAGAAAGAAGATTATAGTTGGCAGAACTTGAAGAAATTCAAAATGACGCATACGAGAATGCCAAAATTTACAAACAATGAATGAAAGTCTTTCACGACAAGTAAATTATGCGAAAATCTTTCACTTTAGGTCAGAAAGTACTTTTATTCAATTCTCGCTTGCACTTATTCCCAGGTAAGTTATGCTCTCGATGGTCTGGCCCATTTATTGTTCACACTGTTTTTCCACATAGGGCAATTGAAATTAAGGATCCAACAAATGGTGTCACTTTCAAAGTTAATGGTCAAAGATTAAAGCCATATCTAGAATACCAACCACTTGAAGAGGACAGCGAAATAAATTTGAGTGACCCACCTATTTAAATTGAGACTTTTCTTTCCACTAATTTGATTATTTATTTTCTTTATTTTTTAGTTTTTATCATTCTTTTGCTGATTGAAATTATTTTTGTTTAAGTGTGTTTGTTTAACCGTTAAGTTTTTTTTCTTATAATTTTAATCATAAGACAGTTTTGACGTATACAATCTCATCTCAGAGGTCAGATATAATTTTGTAAAACATATCGTATCTGGCAGCTACATCCATCAGAGTTAGTAACCCATGTTGAGGATTTAGTAAGAGATCTCAGAGAAATTGAGAGAAACATCTACAACATCCAATTGGAGCTTGAGGTAAATTCAATAAGAGGACGATTTTAGTTTGTTTTATGTGTTTTAATTTATTGTTTGTGTGTTTTAGTTTGCTTTGTGTGTTTAAAGTTTGTAACCCCGGTCAAGTGGTGGATAACGATACTCCGTGACAATCAAGTTGGTCACTTTAGTTTTTCATAATAACTGATATTCTGAGACAAAGGCATGGAAAGAGACGAGATCTTAGCAAAACTTCATAAGCGATTTCCTTCACTTCCTCAAAATGCTCTCCTCACCATTTATAAAGCTCGGTCCGAACGCATATGATTGCTTATGAAGAATAACATCCCTACTGATATCCGTTGGTTAATCGAGGCAAAAGTTCGCTTAGCAGGTGAGTTACCTCCTAAATTTATTGCGTACATGCCTAGTTGTGGTAAAGAAAATTATGCGAGAAAACGACGAGCTCGAAGACTTTCTGTTGCTTGTCATAAATGTGCTAGAATGATATGCAATAAAAAATCATGTTCTTTATAAATGGTGTATGATAACAGAGAAGATAAGATTCAATTCATTAGGGATGGCTTGAATAAGGAGTCATTGGATGATATCCTTTTGTCTCTTGAAACGCATCCCAATGGATACGTCCAAAATGCAATACTCTAATTATGGCCATTATTTCAGAAAGAATGTGCAAACTATAGTCTCGGGAATCTGACTATAAAAGACCCTGTTTGCAAGTTTGTAAGAAAATTGGATGGAAGCCTATCCTCGACCCATAAAGGGCATTTAAGCCGTTTCTAGACGTAAAACTAGAGAAAGATGTGAGCCACAATCACAACTATCTGTAAATATCACTTTACCTCTCTGTTCTTTTATTTCACTGTTATTTTACTATTTACATTATTGTTTTTAATAATTTTATTTACTTTTTTCTTTTTACTATTTTCTTTTTGACTTTTGAGCCATGTGCCTTACACGTTAATTGACATACACAGCTGTAACCAACTGTCATCAAGGTCTTTAAATACGAATTTTTTTTTAACTGAGCACTCAAAAGTTGTTTTTTAGCAGTATCTTAATGGCAGCTACTTCCAATAAACAATTCAAGAATATTTGTGTGCTTTCTGGGTTTCATTATGGCAAACATAAAGAGTTCATGGAGGCAGCCATAGATCTTGGTCTAAGAATAGCGGAGAGAAAATTGCACTTCGTGTATGGAGGAGGTGACCGAGAGTTATCCAAAATGGTATCAAAAACTGCTTTTGTCAGAGGGAGCCAAGTGTTAGGCATCATCTCTCAAATCCTAAAACCTTTGGGTTGTTTGTCTCATTCACCAACTGGAGAAGAGTTAGTCGTCTTAGGTATGCAAGAACGAATAACTGAAATGCTCAATCATGTCGATGCTTTTATTTTCCTTCCAGGCGATCTTACAACTCTTGAGGTACTAATTACATTAGTATCTTGGTCCCATCTGAACATTCATCAGAAACCCATTGGTTTGTTAAATGTCAATAACTTTTATTTCATTCCTTCCTCAGTGAAAAAAATCTTTATTTGTGCACACTCTGCTAATGCGCTACTTGATCTGTTACAAGCTTATCAACCAGAGTCAGATCCCAAGGCTATTGTGTTGGAGAGTTCAAATAATGATGGTAACAGTAGCAGTAAGAAGTACAAATTAGATTTAACTCTCGGCTTGTAAATATTTTCTTCTGTGTTGCAGCACCCAGGTGCTGTATTCTAAACTCTACTTCTTTCCTTTCAAACATTAAAGACAATGTTTCATTCTGGTTGGGGGGAGGGAATAGTTGACAATTGTGGAATGTTGAACTAATCATGACTCACTTTTTGAGTAGAAGATGGCTGAATATAGAGTGTAGTGACTCTAGAAACGCATCTTCTTAGTTAAAAAAAATTTATATGTGTTTTTTTTCTAACCTTTCATTTTTCTCCTTTATAAATATATGTTTTCAAGTTTTTAAAGTTAAAGATAGCTGAATATGGAGTATAGTGACTCTAGAAACACATCTTCTTTTAAAAAAATGAAATTCTACATGTATGTTTTCTTTTTATGTTTAGAATAGGTTGAGGGGAAAGAATTCTGTTAAAAATTTTTTTTTTGTGAGTTCTTAATATTGGATGATATAATGACTTTCGAATTTTAGTATTTGTATTATCTTTGATCTTGAGTGATGTTACACCATGTTTACTATTCTACATGTTGATGTTGGGGACAAATATGAGTTGCTTGAAAGAATGCACATGTTATAATAAATTTCAAGTGAGTTTTTGAGCCTATTAATTTTTCTTAGAGAGTAACCTTTTTTGCCCATTTTTCATGTAACTTAGCAGTTTATTATTTTATACATGATCTCTAGATTTTCTTTGAGTCAACCCTTAAAAAAAAAGTGTGTGTTACTACATCTAAATGCCCACTTAATTAGTAGATATGGAAGATTATTTAGAGTCCTCAAAGATGATGGAAGGCCATTTTTGACCCGTTTGAGCCTTTCTAGCCATCCCTATTATGTAATATCCATAGTTAGCCCTTTTGAGCCTTTTATTTAAAAAAAAAAATTTTCTTTATTAACTTATCATCCTGACCCACTCCAATTTGGAGTATTACCCGATATCATACAAGTTCCATCCACCTATTCATGTTTGAGAAAAAAATAAATAATTATTTTATTCAGTGAAGTTGTGCTACATAAAAAAAATTCAAAAAAAAAGAGAAAAAAAAGAAAAAAAAGGAAAAAAAAGATGTACAATAGCAATAAATAAGCAAAATGTATCTTGTAATTTTCAAAAATTCTTGAACGTTCTCTCAAACATATATATTTTATTCCCTATTTTTCTTTCTTTGTTAGTCATGTCTCTAGCTTACGTTACGTCCTAATAAAAGTCCTTCTTAATTTTAAGGCACGATAGTCTAAAATAAAAACTAGTTATATGGGCAATTAAGATGTAGTGATGTATATACAAAAAAAAATGAAAAAAATGAATACATTGGGTTGACTAATACTTTATTTGAGATCGTATTATTTCTATACTATGCGCATATTTTTTCATCTTGGTGAGAGTGTATGATATTTCTTTATTATTTTCTCTCAATTTACCATTCATTGTAGTGATAAAATTTTATTGGGATTAATTTCTTTGTGAAAGTGTTACTACAACCGGTGAGATTTTTGGGTTGGATATGTCATTCTTGAAAGTGGCCTAATTACTATTGCTACAACAAAGTCTGCTGGACTGATGCATATGGATAGTTGATGTGGGTGTGATATTTCTTTAGACTGGAGATACTGCTTATACTTTTATTTGATTGCTATCATTAATCTGATTAAATAAACACATGTGTTTCCTTAAAAAAAAAGTTTTGAATTTTATCTTCGCTTTATTTGCTAGGGATTAGCAATAAGCTGGTTGGGGGGTGCGTTGAGTGTTAGAAAGTGTATATTTATAAAGGAGAAAATTGTCATTTTACACTTTAAGTCTCACTAACATTGCTACTTTTATTTATTTAAGTATTTTGTTATTTAATTATATGTGTTTTATTATAATTATGTATTTTATGTATTTTAGGGGCATTAGATCGTTTCACAATAAACGAGTGATCAGACAGCAAAACGGACGTCATATTTGGACTCAGGACGGTCGAAAACCTTTAGAGGAGTATTAAAAGAAAAAGTACTGTTCATACATACAGTACTGCTCACGATACTGTTCACGACACTGTTTATGTATACGGACCGATGATGTGACAACTACTTATGACGTGGCAGTATCTGATTGGACGAATTATGTGCTATTGACTGCTTATGTGGCGTTGACCAATGACGTGGCATCGACTGATGATGTGTCACGATCTTATTGGACTAAATTACTTATGTACTGTAGATCGATGATGTGGCAGCATCTCAGTGGAGCAAAAATCGTGTGTACAGTACATGCGCATACATGGGATTATTTACTGTGCAAATGTTGACCGTTGACTGATGACGTGGCGCAATCCTGAGCATCCAGTCTGTTTTTAATCCGATGGTCACGATTCACTCGATGTATCTAAAAAAAGGGAGCTCTCCCCCCATAATTTGATACCCTGAATTCATTTTTAAGCTTAGATTTCTGAAATTCCTTCTCCTTCTTGTAGTTTCTTTGTATTTTAAAAAAATTTCCTTTTTTATCCCTAGTTAAAATATAAGTGGCTAATTTTCTTTTAAGCTTGGTTGAAGGTGAAGTTTCAACATGTTCCATGGGCTTAATTTGGTAAATTTACTTTCTCTTCCCCTTTAATATTTGTGGTTGTTTTGACTTTTCGTCGATAAATAATAATAGTCTTGTCTAGATACTGCCCTGGTTAAAACGGCACCCTAGTACAAGATTATTATTATTTGGCACGATAAGCCCTTGGCACCATATTTATTTGAGTGTGGTTCATGAGGTGTGGAATCCCCCCTCTTGATTTAATTGGCATTAATTTAGAATATTTAGCCCATGGAGCATGTTGATGCAGATCCAGATACCCAAGTGCTCTATTATAACAGTTTCATTTCTAATTATTCCCGCCATTTTAATTCACAATTTAGGATAAAATTACCATAATTTAATTGTTCCCATTAAAAGAAAATTAATTCTGCACATAATTAAAATAAACCTCTTCGTGGGATCGACACTCGTCACCATTAATCTATTCTATAATAGATTCGTGCGCTTGCGAGTTCAATAAAATTTGCACAACATGCTCAAGTTAGATAAAAGACTGAAATAATCCTTAAATGGGCTCTCCTGTAGAGGTTCTTGTTGTTGTAAATCCATTTCAATTTTATCTTTAAATGCAAAGTATTTATGTGTACGAAGTGTATTTTTCAATTCTAAGTTTAAAGGTTCAAGATTAGGTAATTGTGAACTTCGACCACAGATAAAAAAAATATAATAAAAAAATGAGAATAAAATTAATAAAAATAAAAAAGATGGAGAATTTACGATACTAATCTTATCACGCTGTTACCACTTTACTATAAATATACACTTAAGTATTAAAAAGAAAATACAAGAAATAGATTAACTAAAATTAAAATAAATTAAATTATAAAAATTTAATGAAATTATGAAGAAATTAAATTACAGACAAAAGTTAAATTGTAGAAATTTTTTATAAGAAAAAAATACAAGAAAAGAATACTAAAAATTATCTGTAAAAATAAATTCAACGAATTAATATAACATGAAAATAAAATTACAGAAATTTAAAGAAGAAAAGAAATTAAATTTCAGATTTATTTTTTATTTTTTAATAAAAATTTAAAGGAAAACAACTAAAAAAATTACTTAAAAATTAATTCTATTAATTAATAAATTAACAAAATAAACAAAAAAATAACTTAGAAATTAAATTATAGAGATTTAAAGAAATTATAAAGAAATTAATGTAAATAAATTTAAATTATAAAAATTAAATTACAAATTCACTTTTTTAAATATTATTTTTTATTAATATTTTTTTAATTTTTTAATAATTTCAAAAGAGAACAAGAAAAGAAATTAATTTACAGGAATTACAAATTCACTTTTTATATTTTTCTATTTTAATTTTTTAATAACAATTTTAAAAGAAAACAACACAAAAAATTACCAAAAAACTAATTCTGAATTAAAATAAATTAACAAGATAAAACGAAAAAAATTACCAAAGAAAACAACTTGAAAATTAAATTATAGAGATTTAAAGAAATTATAAAATTAAATTAAATTACAGAAATTTGAAGAAATTTAAATTATAAAAGTTAAATTACAGAAAAAATATAAGAAAAAATTAATTTAACAAATTAAAATAACTTACTTCCCCGGTAACAACGTCAAAAGCTTGTTGTACAAATTATTAAAGATAAAAATTACAAATAATCAAACAATAGTGAAATGAAACAACAATGAGACAAAATTACAAGAAGTTATGATTGTGCCTCACATTTTTCTCTAGTTTTATGTCTATAAACGGCTTGAACGCCCTCTATGGGTCAAAAATAGGCTTCACATCCAATTTCTTATAAATTGACAAACAGGGTCATTTATAGTTAAATTTTTGAGATTATATCGTGTACTCTTTTTCTAGAATGATGGCCATAACTGAAGTATTGCTCTTTGTATGTATCCACTGGGATGTGTTTTAAGAGACAAAAAGATATCATCCAATAACTCTTTATTCAAGTCATCTCTAATAAATTGAATATGGTCTTCCTAATTATCAGACGCTATTCATAAGGAACATGAATCTTTATCGCATATCATTCAGACATGCTTATGATAAATATTAAAGAGTTTTCAAGCTTTTTCGTTTTCTTGCGTAATTTCATTTACCACAATCAGAAATTTAGGAGGTAACTCAACTGTCAATCGCAATTTGGCTTCGATTAACCATCTAATGTTAGCAGAGATGTTATTCTTTATAAGTAATCACATGCATTCGGATCGAGCTTTATAGATGGTGAGGAGGGCATTATTCGCCACTTAACTGAGGTAACAAACTAAAGCACACAAAGAAAATTAATGTCAGAATAGTCCTCTTATTGAATTTATCTTAAGCTACAATTGGATTTTATAGATGCTTACCTCAATTTCTCTAAGTCATCTTTCTAAATCCGCAGCATGGGATAATAACTTTTGTGGTCGTAGCTCTTAAATAGGATGTATTTTATAAAATTTTATTTGACCTCTGAGATAAGATTATATATATTAAAACTTTCTAAGAAAGCTCAAGAGGAGCTATTTAATTGAGGCACTTATGATTAAAAATGATAAGAGAAAAAATTAATGGTTAAATAAAAATACTTATGCAAAAATTATCCAAATAATCATAAGAATAAATTGAAAAGAAAAATTAAATCATTAAAAAAAAAGAGAAAAAAATCAATTCAAATTTAGTGGGTCACTCAAATTTATTTCATTATTTTCTCTAGTGGTTGATACTCTAAATATGACTTTAATATTTGATTATTAACTTTAAAGGTGACATAATTCTTTGAATCCTTAATTTTAATTACTCTATGTGGAGATATAATGTGAATAATAAATAGATCAGACCATCAAGTGCGTAACTTACCTAGGGATAGGTGCAAGCGAGAATTGAATAAAAATACTTTCTGATCTAGGACAAAAGATTTTCTCATAATTTATTTGTCGTGAAATACTTTCATTTGCTATTTGTAAATCTTGACATTTTTGTATGCATCATTGTGGATTTCTTCAAGTTTTACCAGCTGTAATCTTCCTTCGGATTCAGCTACACGTCAAAGTTAAATTTCTTGATGGCGCAATATGCACAATGCTCGAGTTCCGTAGGTAGGTAGTAAGCCTTTTCATATACTAGCCTATATGGTGACATCCTAATTGAGGTCTTGAAAGTCGTTCTATATGCCCATAATACATCTCGAATCTTAATGACCAATATTTTCTGTTTGGTTTCACTGTTTTTTCTAATATGTACTTTTTTTCTCAATTGGAGATCTCAACTTGACCACTAGTTTGTGGATGGTATAGGCTCACTATTTTGTGAATGATGGAATACTTTGTCAAACGAGCTTCGAATAATTTGTTACAAAAGTAGACACCAGCATCGTTGATTATTGCTTAAGGGAATTTAAAGCATGAAACAATGCTGCTTTTAAAAAAACCTATATCACCTTGTGGTCATTGATTCTATATGGAATTGCTTATATCCATTTTGATACATAGTCAACAACAACCAGTATGTATTGTTAGGCAAACAAAGGAGAAAAGGGTCCCACGAATTTGATGCCTAATACATATAAAATTTCAATCACTAAAATTAGGTTTAGTGGCATTATATTCTTTTAGGTAATACTTCTTATTCGTTGACACCTATCACATGAAGATGAAAAAAGTTTAAGTATCTAAAAATATAGTTGGTCAATAAAAACCACATCGTAAAATTTTAGTTGCTATTTTCTTAGTGCTAAAATGGCCTTCACAAGCTTGTTTATGGTAGAATGAAATGATACTTTGAAATTCACTTTCTGGGAAATATATTTGTTGTGCAAATTTTATTGAACTCGCAAACGCACGAATCTATTGTAGAATAGATTAATGGTGATGAGTGTCGATCCCACGAGGAGTTGATTTTAATTATGTGCAGAATTAATTTTCTTTAATGGGTGAATGAATTTGTGGTGAAATTGATGTAAACTATGCTTAAATTTAAATTACAATCGCAGGAAATAAATTAAACTGAAATCTATTGAAATGACGTGCTTGGGTATCTGCATCTGCATCAACATGCTCTATGGGCTAAATATTCTATATTAATACTAATTAAATCATAAGGGGGGATTCCACACCTCATGAACCACACTCTAATAAATATGGTACCAAGGGCTTATCGTGCCAAATAATAATAACCTTGTACTAGGGTGCCGGTTTAACTAGGGCGGTATCTAGACAAGACTTATTATTATTTATCGACGAAAAGTCAAAACAACTACAAACATTAGAGGGGAAGAGAAAGTAAATTTACCAAATTAAGCCCATGGAACATGTTGAGACTTCACCTTCAACCCAAGCTTAAAAGGAAATTAGCTACTCAAATTTTAACTAGGAATAAAAAGGAAATTTTATTAAAATACAAAGAAACTACAAGAAGAAGAAGGAATTTCAGAAATCTAAATTTAAAAATGAATTCAGGGGTCTCAAATTAGGGGGGAGAACCCCCTTTTTATAGATACATTGAGTGAATCATGACCATCGGATTAAAAATAGTTCGGACAATCAGGATTGCGCCACATCATCAGTCAACAGTCAACAGTCAACAGTCAACATTTGAACAGTAACGTCGTTATTTGCACAGTAACACCGTTATTTACACAGTAATACTATTTGTACAGTAACGCCGTTTGAATAGTAAATAATCCCATGTATGCGCATGTACCGTACATACGATTTTTGCTCTACTGAGATGTTGCCACGTTATCGATCCACAATACATAAGAAATTTAGCCCAATAAGATTGTGACACATCATCAGTTAATCCCACGTCATCGGTTAATGCCACGTAAGCAATCAATGTCACATAATTCTTCCAATCAAATACTGCCACGTCATAGGTAGTTGCCACATCATCGGTCCGTGTATATGAACAGTGTCATGAATAATACCATAAACAGTACCGTACGTATAAACAGTACTGTATATGTGAACAATGACTTTTTCCTTTAATGCTTCTCTTAAGGTTTTTGACCGTCCTGAGTCCAAATATGACGTCCGTTTTGCTGTCTGATCACTCGTTCATTGTGAAACGATCGTAATGCCCCTAAAATATATAAAATATATAATTATAATAAAACATAAATATTTAAACAATAAAATAGTTAAATAAATAAAAGTAGCAATGTTAGTGAGACTGAAAGTGTAAAATGACAATTTCCTCCTTTATAAATATACATTTTCTAACACTCAACACACCCCCCAACCAGCTTATTGCTAGTCCCTAGCAAATAAAGCGAAAATTCAAAACTTTTTTTTCTTAAACACACGTTTTTATTCAATCAGATTAATGATAGTAATCAAATAAAAGTACAAGTATTATCTCCAGTCTAAAGGAATATCACACCCACATCAACCATCAATATGCATCAGTCCAGCAGACTTTGTTGTGGCACTCTCACAAAGAAATTAATCCCTATAAAAATTGTCACTACAATAAATGGTAAATTGAGAGAAAATAATAAAGAAATATCATACATTCTCACCAAGATGAAAAAATATGCTCATAACTTAGAAATAATACGATCTCAAATAAAGTATTAGTCAACCCAATGTATTCATTTTTTCATTTTTTTCTTTTTTTTATGTATATGCATCACTATATCTTAATTGCCCATATAATTAACTTTTATTTTAGACTATAGTTCCCTAAAATCAAGAATGACTTTTATTAGGACGTAACGTAGGCTAGGGACATGGCTAATAACGAAAGGAAAATAGGGAAACAAAATATATATGTTTGAGAAAAAATTTAAGAATTTTTAAAAATTACAAGATGCATTTTGCTTATTTATTGCTATTGTATATTTTTTTTCTTTTTTTCTTGTTTTTTGAATTTTTTTTATACAGCACAACTTCGCTGAACAAAATAATTATTTATCCTTTTTTCTCAAACATGAATAAGTGGATGGAACTTGTATGATATCGGGTAATACTCCAAATTGGAGTGGGTCAGGATGATAAGTTAATAAAGAAAAGGCTTTTTTTTTTAAATAAAAGGCTCAAAAGTGCTAATTATGGATATTACATAATAGGAATAGCTAGAAAGGCTCAAACGGGTAAAAAATGGCCTTCCATCGTCTTTTAGGACTCTAAATAATCTTCAATATCTACTAATTAGGTGGGCATTTAGATGCAGTAACACGCACACACATTTTTTTTTACTTTTTTCTTTTTAACAAGTTGATTCAAAGAAAATCTAGAGATCATGTATGAAATAAAAAACTGCTAAGCTACATAAAGAATGGGAAAAAAGGGTTACTCTCCATGAAAAATTAATAGGCTCAAAAACTCACTTGAAATTTATTATGACATGTGCATTCCTTCAAGCAACTCATATTTGTCCCCAACATCAATATGTAGAATAGTAAACATGGTGTAACATCACTCAAGACCAAAGATAATACAAATACTAAAATTCAAAAGTCATCACATCATCCAATATAAAAACTCACACAATATATATATATATATATATATATATATATATATATATATATATATATATATATTTAACAGAATTCTTTCCCCCCAACCTATTCTAAACATAAAAAAAATGCAAAAAAATTAAAAAAAAATAAATTTTTTTCTTTCTTTTAAAGAAGATGCATTTCTAGAGTCACTACACTCCATATTTAGCCATCTTCGACTTTAAAAACTTAAAAACATATATTTATAAAGGAGAAAAATGAAAGGTTAGAAAAAACACACACAAATTTTTTTTGTTTTGTTTTTTTATTAAGAAGATACGTTTCTAGAGTCACTACACACCATATTCAGCCATCTTCTACTCAAAAAGTTAGTCATGGTTAGTTCAACATTCCACAATTGTCAACTATTCCCTCCCTCCAACCAAAATGAAACATTGTCCTCAATGTTTGAAAGGAAAAAAGTAGAGTTTAGAAGACATCAGCTGAGTAGTACGCCACAGAAGAAAATATTTACAAGTGGAGAGTTAAATCTATTTTGCACTTCTTACTGTGGCTACTATTATCATTATTATTTGAACATTCCAACACAATGGCTTTGGGATCTGGCTCTGGTTAATAAGCTTGTAACAGATCAAGTAGCGTATTAGCAGTGTATGCACAAATAAAGATTTTTTTTCACTGAGGAAGGAATGAAATAATTTTTTATTGCATGATTAAGAAACGCGATAAAGCCATCATAAAAATTATTGACATTTAAAAAATCGATGGGCTTCTGATAGATGTTTAGATGGGCCCAAGACACTAATGTGATTAGTGCCTCAAGAGTTGCAAGATCGCCTGGAAGGAAAATAAAAGCATCAGCATGATTGAGTATTTTAGTTATTTGTTCTTGCATACCTAAGACGACTAACTCTTCTCTAATTAATGAATGAGACAAACAACCCAAAGGTTTTAGGATTTGAGGGATGATGCCTAACACTTGGCTCCCTCTGACAAAAGCAGCTTCTGAGACCATTTTGGATAACCCTCGGTCACCTCCTCCATATACCAAGTGCAATTTTCTCTCTGCTATTCTTAGAATAATATCTATGGATGCCTCCATAAACTCTTTATGTTTGCCATAATGAAACCTAGAGAGCACACAAATGTTCTTGAATTGTTTACTAGAAGTAGCTGCCATTAAGATACTGCTCAAAAACAACTTGTGAGTGCTTAGTAAAAAAAAATCGTACTTAAAATTAATAATAATAGTTAAACTTAAACAAACATAATTAAAAACAAAAAAAAGCTTTAAATCACCGAAAGGAAATAGAAAAAAAAAGTTTTAGGTCACTTTAATGTTTTGTGCTGTTTTCTCCACATGGTTGGTATTCGTGATATGAATTTACTTTTCTGACTATTAACTTTAAAAATTACACTGTTATTTGGATTCTTAAATTTAATGGCTCCATGTGAAAAAATAGTATGATTAGTAGATGGACCAGACCATCGAGAGCGTAACTTACTTAGAGAAACGTGCCATTGAGAATTGAACAAAAATACTTTCTAACCTGGTGTGAAAGATTTTCTAATGCTCTGCTTGTCACGGAGGATTTTCATTTGCTTTCTGTAGTCCTTGACATTTTTATCGTTACGAATCTCCTCTAGTTTTGCCAGTTGTATTCTCCTTTTTAAACAAAAAATGGGGTCAATGATGTCTGTATTCTTTTGTTTGTCATTAGGAGAGGATGAGATGATTTCTGATAATGTTTGTTCTTCTCCCAAGAATATAGAATTCAGAGGGTCAAGTGAAGGTTTTAGCTCAATCTTTGGTGGTGAATCTGATGGTGGGATGACATTTTCTTTTAATAGTGCCAATTGCTCTATCTTTATCTTTCATTTATCAATGTCCATGCATGGCGATGAATCCAATAAGGCATTAACCTCATCAATCGATCTGTCAATATTAAAATCCAAACCAAAGTGAGTTAAACAAGTTTGCAAAGGGTCATCACTAAGGTTTAAAAGAAAATTGTTATCAACTAGTGTTTTTATTAAATCCACATCAACTATTCCATCATCTGTATTATAAGGTTGTTTGGCAATGTTGAAAATATTTAGTTCCATGGTCATATTACCAAATGACAACTGCATATTTCCAGTCCTGCATTGAATGTGAGCATCAGCAGTTGTCAAAAATGGACGACCCAAGATAATGGGGATGTGCTTCCTTGAATCCTGCACTGGTTGAGTGTCAATTACAATGAAATCAATAGGAAAATAAAACTTGTCTACCTAGATAAGCACGTCCTCCACAATACCACGAGGTATTTTTATGGATCGATCTGCAAGCTGTAACACCACTGGAGTTGGATGTAATTCCCCCAGTCTAAGTTTCATAAATACAGAGTAAGGCAACAAATTTACACTAGCTCTTAAATCCAACAAAGCATTCTCAATTGTGTGGTTTCCTATACTACATGAGATAGTGGGGGAGCCTGGATCTTTGCATTTTAAAGGCATTTTATGTTAGAGTATAGAACTAATATTTTTTATTAGAAAGACCTTTTTCTGAATATGAATATTTCTTTTTTTAGTACAAAGGTCTTTAAGAAACTTGGCATATGATGGCACTTGTTTTATAGATTCAAGTAAAGGGATGTTAACACTTACCTATTTGAAGATTTCAAAAATCTCACCTGTGGATTTTTCTTTCTTCCCTTTAGTTAACCTCTGAGGAAATGGAGCTTTAGGAACATATTCTTGTAGGTCTGTTTTCTTTTTCTCCTCTGATGATGTTTCTTCAGTGTTCACAGGTATAATTTGAGTTAATTTTGGCATCTCCACTTTGTTGTCGACTTCTTTTCCTTTTCGCAAGGTCATCATTGCTTTAACTTCTCCATGCTGCTGTGGTGAACTAGAACTTGCTTCATTCACTAGTTTAGGGTTAAACACTAGTTGACTTGGAAATTTACCTTTTTCAACAGTCATGGCCAAAGTTTAAACTGAAGAGGCAAGTTGTCTTACCATTTTCTCAAGGCTCGAAATTAATTGAGCTCGTGAGTTGAAGCCCGCTCTCATCTCATTTCCTAACTCATCAATGGTGCAGTTCTGTTGCTAGATCTTGGAGTTAGTAAGATTTTTGACATTTTGGAATGTATCCTCTCATGGTTTGGGTTGAGAATGGTTTGGATTCTGATTATATAGTCTAAATGGTGGTTGAGAGGCTTAAGACATTTGAGGAACTGGTTGCATTGGTAGAGGTGGAACTGATGATCCATTTTGTTGGAATCTTTGAGACCATGAAAATTGGGGTGATCTCTCTATCCAGGGTTATATGTGTTGGAGTAAGGGTTGTAGTTTGATGGTTTTCTCATGACACCTATGGTATTGGCTTGATCTGAATATGAGTCATGGTCATGTGGCTCTGTTGATTTAGCAGTTGTCAAAGATGCTATTTGTCAAGCAAGACCTTCGACCATCTCTTTAACTTCTTTAATTCCTAAGCTTAACTCGTCAATATTAACCTCATTCACTCCCTTAATTCTCCTGGTATTTCTGAGTGATCGACTCCGCTGTTGAGAATTATCCGATTGCCGTTGGAAAAGTTCCCAAATCTCTGATGCCTTTTTGGACATTAACTCTCTTCCACTGGTTGCCATTAGCCATTCTTGCATATGTGGCAATAATCCCTCAAAAAAGTATTGGCATTGGTGCCATTTCTCGTACCCATAATGTGGACACTTCAAGAGTAGCCCATTAAATCTTTCCCATGCTTTAAAAAACTGCTCGTCGTCTTTTTGACTAAACTCTGAAATTTCTCTGCGAATAGCATTGGTTTTATGAACTGGGAAATATTTATTTAAAAATTTAGTTAGCATTTATTCTCATGATGTAATGCTATTAGCAGGCAATGTATTAAATCATGAACGAGCTCTATCTTTTAATGAAAATGAGAATAATCTAAGTTTAACATCATCATCTGAAAAATTCTCATATTTATTGACAAATAGTATGAAAATCATTCAGATGATTATATAAGTCCTCATTTTCTAGACCATAAAATGTGGGGAGACAATATAGCACACTAGGTTTTAATTCAAAACTCCTAGCAGCTACATTTGGGTACCTTATGCATGATGTGCTCAAATTAGCTAAAGGACTAAAATAATCCTTAAATGACCTTTCTTGTGGTTCTAGTTGTTGATTTTGCAAAACCATTTCAAATTTCTTTTTAAAAACAGTGTGTTTGTGCGTGCGAAGTTTTTTTTCCAAATCAAGGTCTAAATGTTCAAGATTAGGTGATAATGACCTTCGACCATACATGCAAAAAATAAAATAAATGAAAATAAAACAAATAAAAATAAAGAAGAGTGAGAAATTACAATACTAACCTTGTCCGTTGTTACAATGAAAATACACTCAATAGCTATAATAAAAAGAAATTATTTGAAATAAATATTAACTAAAATTAAAATAAATAACAAGAAAGATAACAAGATAAATTAGAAAAATTACAAAGAAAAATAACATGGAAATTAAATTATACAAATTTAAAGAAGAGAGAAAGAAATAAAATTCTAATCTAATTTCTTTTTATTTTTTATGAGAAAAAAATTACAAGAAAACAACTATATAAAAAAATAACAAAAAAAACTAATTCTACGAATTAAAATACTTACCTCCCCAGCAACGGCGCCAAAAACTTATTGTACAAATTTTATTGCACTCGCAAGCGCACGAATCTAGTGTAGAATAGATTAATGGTGACGAGTGTCGATCCCACGAGGAGTTGATTTTAATTATGTACAGAATTAATTTTCTTTAATGGGTGAATGAATTTGTGGTGAAATTGATATAAACTATGCTTAAATTTAAATTACAATGGCAGGAAATAAATTAAACTGAAATCTATTAAAATTACGTGCTTGGGTATCTAGATCTGCATCAACATGCTCCATGGGCTAAATATTCCATATCAATACCAATTAAATCATAAGGGGAGATTCCACACTTCATAAACCACGCTCCAATAAATATGGTGTCAAGGGTTTATCGTGCCAAATAATAATAACTTGTACTAGGGTGCCAGTTTAACCAGAGCGGTATCTAGACAAGACTTATTATTATTTATCAATGAAAAGTCAAAACAACCACAAATATTAGAGGGGAAGAGAAAGTAAATTTACCAAATTAAGCCCATGGGACATGTTGAGACTTCACCTTCAACTTAAGCTTAAAAGGAAATTAGCTACTCATATTTTAACTAGGAATAAAAAGGAAATTTTATTAAAATACAAAGAAACTATAAGAAGGAGAAGGAATTTTAGAAATCTAAGTTTAAAAATGAATTCAGGGGTCTCAAATTAAAGGGGGAGAGCCCCCTTTTTATAGATACATTAAGTGAATCATGACTATCGGATTAAAAACAATTCAGACACTCAGGATTACGCCACGTCATCAGTCAACAGTCAACGTTTGAACAGTAACACCGTTATTTGCACAGTAATACTATTTGCACAGTAATGCCGTTTGCTAAATATTCTATATTAATACCAATTGAATCATAAGGGGAGATTCCACACCTCATGAACCACACTCCAATAAATATGGTGCCAAGGCCTTATCGTGCCAAATAATAATAACCTTGTACTAGGGTGCCAGTTTAACCAGAGCGGTATCTAGACAAGACTTATTATTATTTATCAATGAAAAGTCAAAACAACCACAAACATTAGAGGGGAAGAGAAAGTAAATTTACCAAATTAAGCCCATGGGACATGTTGAGACTTCACCTTCAACCTAAGCTTAAAAGAAAATTAGCTACTCATATTTTAACTAGGAATAAAAAGGAAATTTTATTAAAATACAAAGAAACTATAAGAAGGAGAAGGAATTTCAGAAATCTAAGTTTAAAAATAAATTCAGGGGTCTCAAATTAAAGGGGGAGAGCCCCCTTTTTATAGATACATTAAGTGAATCATGACCATCGGATTAAAAACAGTTCAGACACTCAGGATTACGCCACGTCATCAGTCAACAGTCAATGTTTGAACAGTAACACCGTTATTTGCACAGTAATACTATTTGCACAGTAACGCCGTTTGCTAAATATTCCATATTAATACCAATTGAATCATAATGGGAGATTCCACACCTCATGAACCACACTCCAATAAATATGGTGCCAAGGGTTTATCGTGCCAAATAATAATAACCTTGTACTAGGGTGCCGGTTTAATCAGGGCAGTATCTAGACAAGACTTATTATTATTTATCAATGAAAAGTCAAAGCAACCACAAACATTAGAGGGGAAGAGAAAGTAAATTTACCAAATTAAGCCCATGGGACATGTTGAGACTTCACCTTCAACCCAAACTTAAAAGGAAATTAGCTACTCATATTTTAACTAGGAATAAAAAGGAAATTTTATTAAAATACAAAGAAACTATAAGAAGGAGAAGGAATTTCAGAAATCTAATTTAAAAATGAATTCAGGGGTCTCAAATTAAAGGGGGAGAGCCCCCTTTTTATAGATACATTAAGTGAATCATAACCATCGGATTAAAAACAGTTCAGACACTCAGGATTACGCCACGTCATCAGTCAACAGTCAACGTTTGAGCAGTAACACCATTATTTGCACAGTAATATTATTTGCACAGTAACGCCGTTTACTAAATATTCCATATTAATACCAATTGAATCATAAGGGGAGATTCCACCCCTCATGAACTATACTCCAATAAATATGGTGCCAAGGGCTTATCGTGCCAAATAATAATAACCTTGTACTAAGGTGCCGGTTTAATTAGGGCGGTATCTAGACAAGACTTATTATTATTTATCGACGAAGAGTCAAAACAACTACAAACATTAGAGGGGAAGAGAAAGTAAATTTACCAAATTAAGCCCATGGGACATGTTGAGACTTCACCTTCAACCCAAGCTTAAAAGGAAATTAGCTACTCAAATTTTAACTAGGAATAAAAAAGAAATTTTATTAAAATACAAAGAAACTATAAGAAGGAGAAGGAATTTCAGAAATCTAAGTTTAAAAATGAATTCAGGGGTCTCAAATTCGGGGGGGAGAGCTCCCTTTTTATAGATATATTGAGTGAATCATGACCATCGGATTAAAAATAGTTCAGACACTCAGGATTGCACCACGTCATCAGTCAACAGTCAACAGTCAACGTTTAAACAGTAATACCGTTATTTGCACAGTAATACTATTTACACAGTTACGCCATTTAAATAGTAAATAATCCCATGTATGCGCATATATCGTACACACGATTTTTGCGCTACTGAGATGCTGCCACGTCATCGATCCACAATACATAAGAAATTTAGCCCAATAAGATTGTGACACATCATCAATCAATGCCACATCATTGGTCAATGTCACGTAAGCAATCAATGCCATGTAAGCAATCAATGCCATATAATTCGTCTAATCATATACTGCCACGTCATAGGTAGTTGTCACATCATCGGTCCGTATATATGAACTGTGTCGTGAATGAAATTATCAAAAGATCAAGACGCATAAAAAAGATCTATGAACATCATCAGTATATGTGAAGATTGACTTTTTCCTTTATTGCTCCTCTTAAAGTTTTTGACCGTCCTGAGTTCAAATATGACGTCCGTTTTACTGTCTGATCACTCGTTCATTATGAAACGATCGTGATGCCCTTAAAATATATAAAATATATAATTATAATAAAACACAAATATTTAAACAATAAAATAGTTAAATAAATAAAAGTAGCAATGTTAGTGAGACTGAAAGTGTAAAATGATAATTTTCTCCTTTATAAATATACACTTTATAATACTCAACAATATTTTGACAATTTAATCTGTATAATACTTAAATAGATAAGGGTCATCCCAAAAGAAGTTCTTTTTTTCTGTCAAAAAATTTGGCTTTGTCTTACTTAGCCTAACGCTCTCGAAGTTAATATGTAACAAGATAATTAACTATGTCAGTATACTATAGTAATACTTCCATATTCACAAATGTTCATCTAGAAATGATTCATTTAATGGCAAGATTTTATAATTGTATCAAAATTAAGACGAGAAATATCGTCTGTCGTAACATTTTTTGTGTCTTTCAAAGTCAAATTCTTACAAAAATAACACCCAATGAATTAGTCTAGCTTTTGTTTCTTTTTTTTGTGAAAAGATATTTAAGAGCAGCATAATTTGTGAATACAATTATTTTATAACTAATGAGATAAGATCAAGATTTCTCTAATGCATATACTACTACTAGCATTTCTTTTTCAGTGGTTGAGTAATTCAACTGTGTATCATTCGATGTCATACTAGTATAATAAATGACATGGGGAATTCGATTAACTTTCTATCCTAATACTGGTCCTACTGCATAATCAGATGCATCACATATAAGTTTAAATGGTAAGTTCTAATTTGGGGGTTGAATGATGGATAATGACGTCAACAACTGCTTTAGTTTTTTAAATGTCACAAGACATATATTATTAAAGACCAAAGGTACATCCTTAGCAAGTAGATTATATAAGAGTCTAGAAATTTTGTTAAAATCTTTAATGAAATGTCTATAAAAACTAATGTGCCCAAGGAAAGATCTTACTTCTCTGATTATTTGAGGTGGAGGGAGATTGAAAATGAGCTCCACCTTGGCTTTATCAACCTTAATAACTTTACTCGAAATGATGTAACCGAGAATAATATAGTGTTTTATCATAAAATGACACTTCTCTTAATTTAAGACTAAATTTTTCTCTATACATCTCTGTAGAACTAATGTTAGATAATGTAAACATTTATTGAATGAATCACCAAAAACAAAAAATCATCCGTAACAACTTCAAGGAATCGTTCAATCATATAAGAAAAAATACTTAACATGTATCGTTGAAATGTAACTGATGTATTACATAATCCAAATGACATCCTCTTACATGCAAAAGTGATGAAAGGGTAAGTGAATGTGGCTTTATCTTGATCTTTTGGTGTGATAAGAATTTGATTATATCCCGATAGCTATCTAGAAAGCAATAAAATTCATGACCTGCTAATCCATTAAATAGGGATGTGTTGATACCAAATAATGCATGTGCTCCTTATAATGAGACATAATAACACTTAAAATTAGAATAATAGTTATAATTCAATAGTAATATGTATTGAAAAAAATTAACAAATATTTTACTCATTGTATGACTGGATTTCAGTGGTGTTCATTTGAACACACCTCTAGTTGATCAGTAACTGATACTCCACTTATAAATTTGAGGAGATGTATTAGTAAGATTAACTTTAGTGATTTTTTAATAAGCCGAGATCAATTTCTAAATAATAAAGCTTATTAAATAATGATGAATTAATAAAACTAGGATTTTAAGCCTTTTTAATATTGTTAATTGAAGAAAATAAATAAATTTGAGATATTATTTGATAATAAAATTCTCCTAATCAAAAATAAAAAATCCAAAATAAATAGTGTCCAAATCTAATATCTATAAAAAAGGATAAAAATCCTAAAAGAAACAAAAAAATCAGAAAATATCTTAAAACTAAAGAACAACCAAGAAAGAAACATGATTTAGGCTCGAGCTTGGACTAGAACTACTTATGCTATTTTAAATTACATTCGTCTCATCTCAAGTTTCAAAACGATATATTATATAATCTAAACGAGTACTTGTAGCCTAAGTTATGCCCTCTAAAACATACACTATTCACAGCATACAACCATCTTACATCACTCTGTTTAAGTAAAACTATATTGTCCAAGTGTAGTTATAGACGGCAAACACTAATTTTGATAAAGATGACCTTTAATTTTATGTAATTCTACACTATTACTAAAACTAATGCAACCAATCAAAAGTTAACCTTCAACAAACTACATATCAAAGTTCGATCAATAGGTGTGTGTAGTGAAATATTAAACTTCGACAAAATAGGTTGCATTCATATTAAGATTACTCAAGTTTCATTTGACAGACAGTGGCTAGTCCAAGCTTTAATATTCAATTAAACCCTAAATTCGAATAAAGAAAGTGAGTGAAATGGTTAGAAATAAAGTAGTACCATAATTGCTAGCAACAACAACAATGTTGTAGAGCTTTGCCTTGCTTTAAAATACTGTTGAAAGATGGATCAAAGGATCGATTTCTAAAATAAGAGTTTAAATAGACAACAATTATATGCAAGGTTTGTTTTAACCCTTACAAGGTTAGTGAATTTGGCTAGTGTAGTTAATTGGGAAAACAAATTATTAGGTTTTAATTTATGAGATAAGGAAAAGATTTATTTGACATTTAGGCTAGTATAGTGAATTACCAGAAATAGGTTTTATTGGATGTGTCAGCTAATATATGAATTGAGAAAAGATATATTTAGGGTTAGATTGATGAGATAAGGTTATTGAGATTTAGGCCCTTTATTTTTGCTATTGTATTTTTATTTTTAAAATTTTAATGAGAAAATTTATATTTTAAGTTTATGTAATACTCCACCTTTATGATCGTAACTAAAGTGGTTAAACCAGGTGTAACATTAAGTATTTGTGGAAACGATTTCAAAATAAGTATTTTATAAATATTGTATACAAAAAAAAGTTCGTTATATAAAAACTATACAAAAGGGTTTGTCACACTAAAAACATTGTTACAAAAATCACAAAACAAGCTTGTGGTGTTTATGCTTAGATAGGAACACAGTTGAGCCCGTTATGTAACCCAAGGTTTATTATGTCCATATGCACCTTGCCTTGATTGGGACTTGGTGTCAGCTTTTTCCTACTCAGTTCCTGCAATGTAAGGACTACGTGAGCTAATGCTCAGTAAGTAAACACTTAATGCATGTATTACCTATCATGCACATGAATGACTTTATGAAATAAGTGCTGAACCTTTTACATGAACTTTGAAATATAAAGAACCATATTAGGGCCCTAAGTTTGTTGTACTACAAGACTAGCATTCTATAACATACCGTTGGGCTTAAATTAATTGATCCATTGAGCGTTACATATCGCCGTTCCCAAAAGATCTCTTTTCTTAGCTTAGAGGGCTTGCCCTCTTTATGAATGCTTGTCACCTAGTAGTACAGCAACCCTTTCTTTCTTCACAACTTTTAAAATACCTATTTATCAAATCACTCGTGAGATACATGAGACCAATGCAACTTATATCACAGCATGTAAATTTTTTAAATATATAATAAAACATAACATGAAACTAATTTAAGATAACAACATCTAACATAAGCGGCAGTGCCATCCATACAGAAATTTAAAGAGATAGAATTATAATATAGGCAGCAGAGCCTACCATGTAAAGATTCATAACAACATCATATTTTAAGCGGTAGTGCCGACCATGTAGAGAGTCATAATAACATCATAATTTAGGCGGCAATGTCGACCATCCAATCAAGTAAGTATTAAGCATAACATCCTAGGTAGCATAGCCGGCCATATGAGGATGTGGGATTTAATAATAACCAATCACACCACAATAATAATTATTTTAAAACAAGAGATTATTTAGAACTAAACCTAACATAAGAGAATTATTACTTAAAGCTAATTTAACATATTGTCCTTACATTGCAGTTGAAGTGAAGTGTTACTTACTTGTTTTCTTTGAATCCCCTAAACCTTCCTTCCTAAACTTGAGAATTTCTTTACTAGTGATACTTTGGCTTAGAATGGTAAAAGATGGGATTTCTAGGGTTTATAGAAAATGTAAGGGCTAAGGGGTATTTATAGAGTTTCCTAAGGCCTATGTATGGCTAGGATTTTGCCACCATATCATTTGATTGATGGTGGAGATTTATTCCTCTATAAATATCTTAGTGATTTCTAAAATACTAAGATTTTGCCACCTAACACTTAATTAATGGTGAAGATTTATCTCTTTATAAATATCTTAGTAATTTTTAGAATTTCTAAATCTCTACAACATTTCTTGTTGCATCATAACTTATATCATTGTTTATGTCATCATTAGTTTTAATTATTAATTTATCCTTCCATAAATATTTTTAATAATTTCTAGAATTTCTAATATCTCTACAACATTACTTATATCATTATACATTATTATTATTGTTATTATTATTATTATTATAATAAATGCTTAAGGGAGTTCGTTAGGTTAATTATATTATATCTAAGTAAGAAGATTGAACCTTACAGTTTATGTGGTTTAGTGGTTTGTGTTTCAAATAAAAAATTTTGAATTAGAGGTCTTAAGTTCAAGTTGGTAGATTTTCAGATCATAATAAGTTTTTTTAACCTTTAATATTTTTAGTGTCAATGGTATATTGTTGTGCAAATTTATTGAACTCGCAAGTGTATGAATCTATTGTAGAATAGATTAATGGCAACGAGTATTGATCTCACGAAGAGGTGGATTTTAATTGAATGTTGAATTAATTTTCTAAATGGATGGTTGAATTGTGGTGAAATTAATTTAATCCATCTTAAAATTAAAGTTAGAATAATAAAAATATATTAAAGTAGAAACTATTATAATAAAGTACTTAGGCATCTGGATCCACATTAACATGCACCAGTTCAATATTCCTTATTAATACCAATTAAATCATAAGGGAAAAATCCACTCCTCATGAACCACGCTCTAATTAATATGGTGCTAAAAGCTTATCGTGCCAAACAGTAATAACTATATTATTATTATTTGTCGATGAAAAGGCAAAACATCCATAGAAATTAGAGGGGAAGAGAAAATAAATTTATCAATTAAGCCTATGGAATATATTGAGACTTCACCTTCAATTAAAGCTTGAAAGAAAATTAGCTATTCATATTTGAACTAGGGGTAAAATGAGAATTTTACTAAAATACATAGAAAATATAAGATGAAAAAGGAATTAGATAGAATAGAGCTCAAAAATGAATTCAGGGGTGTCAAATAAGGGGGAGGAGCCCTCCTTTTATAAATACAATGAGTAAATCATGACCATCGGATAAAACAATTTGGATGCATAGGATTACGCCACGTGACAAATTCTGATTAGTTTAAACATATCATCAAGGCCATTATCCCGTGTATATACATGTACCGTATGCACGTTTTGCAAATCCACTAACATATTGCCATATCGTCAGTCAACAATACATAAACATTTTTATTCAATAAGATTGTGATACGTCATCAGTCAAGCCACGTCATCAATCAACACTATATAATCAGTCAATGTCACATCATTATTCCAATCAAATATTGTCATGTCATCAATAGTATCATGAACAGTACCGTACATGTGAACAGTATCGTATATGTCGACAATGACATTTATATTTTTATACTCCTCCTAAGGTTTTCGATTGTTCTGAGTTCAGATTTATCATTAATTTTGTCATCCGATGTTTCGTTTATTATGAAATGATCATGATGCCCCTAAAATACATAAAATACTTAATTGTAATAAAATATATCTAATTAAAATCATAAGAGACTTAAATACATAAAAGTAAAAAAATTAATGAAACTTGAAGTGTAAAATGACTCCATTATAGATATACATTTTCTAGTATTTAATACACTCCCCAACCAACTTATTGCTAGTCCCTAGTAAATTAAACGAAAATAAATTTAAACTCAAAACTTTTCTTTTAAACTATCATGTTTATTTAATTAAACTTATGATGTTAATCAAATAAAAGTATAAGCATTATCTCTAGTCTTTTAGAAATATTACTCTTAAATCAACTATCCACATGAATGAATCCAATAGACTTTGTCACAGTTATTGTAATCGAGCTGCTTTCAAGAATGACATGTCAATACCCCAAAATCTCCTTGGTAGCGATACTCTCACAAAGAAATTAAACCCAATAATAATAGTCACTCTCATAAATGGTAAATTGGGAGAAAATATTAAATTAATATCACACATTTTCACCAAAAAGTGAGTCATACTAATATATTTCTTTATTTTTTCTTCGTATATCTATTTTTCTTTTTTCTTTTTTTATGCATCATTATATCTTTACAGCCCATGTAACTAGTTTCTACTTCAGACTATAGTTTTTTAAAATTAAGAAAGACTTTTATTAGGACGTAACGTAAGCTAGGGACATGGCAAATAAAGACGGAAAAATAAGAAAAAATAAAATACATGTTTGAGAAAAAAGTAAAGTTTTTTTTTTAAAGATTAGAGGGTGCATCTCTCTTTTTTGTTAAACTAATATATAAATTTTAATTTTTTTCCTTTTTCTTCTTTTTTTTTACTAAGGTACAATTTTATTGAATAAAATAATTATTTATATTTTTCTTAAACATGATGGGTGATGGAACTTGTACGATATTGAGTAATATTTCAGATCGGAGTTAGGTCGAGATGATAAGTTAACAAAGAAAAGGATAATAATTTTTTTAAAGGGTCAAAAGGGTTAACTAAGGATATTTCATAAAAGTAATGGCTAAAAAGGTTCAAACGGGTCAAAGATGGCCTTTTCATTATCTTTTAGGGCTCTAAATAATTTTCTATATCTACTAGTTAGATAAGTTTCCAGATGTAACAACACAAAAAACTTTTTTTCTCTTTACTTTTTAGAAGGTTGACTCAAAAGAAATTTATAAATTGTGTATCAAATAATAAACTGCTAAGCTTTATAAAGAATGAGCAAAAATGGTTACTCTCCAAGGAAAATAGCAGGTTCAAGAACTCACTTGAAATTTATTATGACATGTATATTCCTTTAAGCAACTTATATTTGTCTCCGACATCAACATGTAGAGTAACAAATATGGTGTAACAAAATTGAAGATAAAGAATAATATAAATACTAAAATTTGAAAGTCATCAAATAAAAAGAAACTATAAAAATATTTTTTAAAATTTTTTGTTAAAAAAAACTAAAAAAATGTGTTTTTAGAATCACTACATTCCATATTCAATTATTATTAACTCAAAATTTTGAAAGTGTATATTTATAAAGGAGAAATTAGAAAGTGGAAGTTAGAAAAATCATACTTAAAATAAAGCTTAATAAAAAAATGACTAATTTTTTTTTAACTTTCAAACTAAAAAGATGCATTTCTAGAGTCACTACACTCCATATTCAGTCATCTTTGACATAAAAAGTTAACCACAGTCAGTTTTTACAACAAAAATTAGTAAAAATTTTACCAAGATTGAGATTAAGACATTCTATAATTATCAACTATTCCCTCTCTCCAACTAGAACGAACATTATCCTTAATATTTCAAAAAAGAAGAAGCAGAGATTAGAAGATATTACCTGGGTGTTGCAACATAGAAGAAAATATTTACAAGTAGAGAGTTAAATCTAATTTGCACTTCTTACTATGGCTATTGCTACCATCATTAGTTGGTCACTCCAATACTAAAGTCCCAAGATGTAGCCTAGTCTATAACCTTGTAACAGATCAAGCAGCTCATTAGTAATGTGAGTATAAATAAAGATTTTTTTCACTATGGAAGAACTGAAATAGTTTTTATTACATGGTTAAGAAATACGAGAAAGTCATTATAAAAGTTATTGACATTTAACAAACCGATGAGTTTTTAATGAATGTTCAAATGAGACCAAGATGCTAATGTCATTAGTGCCTTTAGGGTTGTAAGATCTCCCAAGAAGAAAATAAAGGCATCAACATGATTCAGCATTTCAGTTATTCTTTCTTGCATACCTGAGATGACCAACTCTTCTCTAGTTGGTGAGTCAGACAAACAGCCAAAATGTTTTAGGATTATTGGGATGATGCCTAACGCTTAGCTCCCTCTGGTATAAGCAGCTTCTAAAACTAGTTTGGATAACCCTCAGTCACCTCCTCTATAAACTAACTGTAGTTTTTTAATTGCTATGCTTCGACCAAGATCTACGGCTACCTTAATAAATTCTTTATATTTGCCATAGTTAAATCTAGAGAGTATGTAAATGTTCTTGATTTGGTTATTGGGAGTAGTGACTATTGGATACTTCTAAAAAATAATTTGTGAGTGTCTTAATAAAAAAGTCATATTTAACTATCTTGATGATAATGGTTTACAGCTGTAAATAAGGTATCATGTCTATGTCAAATAACCGTGAAGCATATGGCTCGAAAGTTAAAAAGGAAATAATAAAAAGACAAAGCAAATAATGATAACATGAATTATTAAAGACAAAAATATCAGTGATCAAACAATAGTGAAATAAAATAACATTGAAATAAAATGATATTTACAAATAGTTGCGACTATGGCTCACATCTTCCTCTAGTTTTACGTCTAGAAACAGCTTAAATCCTCTTTATGGGTTGATGATATGCTTTCTATCCAGTTTTCTTATAAATTGGCAAACAAGGTCATTTATAGTCAGATTCCTGAGATTATATTTTATATATTCTTTTTGGAATAATAGCCATAATTGGAGTATTGCGTTTTGTACATATCCACTGAGATGCATTCAAGAGACAAAAGGATATTATCCAATGACTTTTTATTTAAGCCATAATTCAGTAGGGATGTGATTCTTCATAAGCAATCATATGCATTCGGACCAAGCTTTATAGATGGTGAAGAGAACATTCTAAGGAAGTGAAGGAAATCACTTGTGAAACTTTACTAAGATTGTATTTCTATCTATGCCTTCAACTAAAAATATCAGTTATTATAGGAAACTGAAGTAACCGACGTTGATTATCACGGAGTACCGTTATTTGCCATTTAACTGGGGTAACAAACTAAAACACACAAAGAAAAATTAATGTCAGAATCGTATTCTTAATAAATTTACCTCAAGCCCTAATTGGATTTCGTAGACGCCTCTCTTAATTTCTTTGAGTTTTCCTTTTAAATCATCAACATGGGAAACTAACTCTAGTGGTCATAGCTCCCAAATAGGATATGTTTTACAAAATCGTATTCGACCTCTGATATGAGATTGGATACATTGAAACTGTCTAAGAATATTCAAGAGAAGCTGTTTAGTTGAGGCACTCATGATTACAAGTGATAAGAGAAAATTTAATGGTTAATAAAAAATATTTATATAAAAATAATAAAAAATAAAAGAAAAATGAAATCAGTAGAAAATCTCAATTCACATTTGGTGGGTCATGCAAATTTATTTTGGTGTCCTCTTTACGGGATTAGTACTCGAGATATGACTTTAATCTTTGACCATTAACTTTAAAGGTGACACCATTCTGTGGATCCTTAATTCCAATTGCTTTATGTGGAAAAGTAGTGTGAACAATAAAATAGCCAGACCATCAGGAACGTAACTTACCTGGGAACAGGTACAAGCGAGAATTGAACAAACTTACTTTCTGACTAGGGATGAAATATTTTCTAGTGATTTACTTGTCGTGAAAGATTTTCATTCTCTACTTGTAAATTTTGGCATTTTCATATTCATCACTGCGAATTTCTTCAAGTGCTACTAGCTGTAATATTCTTTTTGAGCTGGGTTACTGCATCTCAAAATTAAATTTCTTGATGGCTCAGTACGCACGATACTCGAGTTCCACAAATAGGTGGCAAGCTTTTCCATACACTAGCCTATAGGGTGACATCCTAATTGTCGTCTTAAAACGCATTATGTATGCCTATAATGAATCATTAAATCATAGTGACCAATCTTTTATGTCTGATCTCACTGTATTTTCTAATATGCTTTATTTCTCGATTAGAGATCTCAACTTGACCATTGATTTGTGGATGATATGAGGTTGCCACTTTGTGAGTGATGGCATAGTTTGTTAAAAGAGTTTTGAATGATTTGTTACAAAAATTGGCACCACTATCACTGATTATCATGTGAGAGAATCCAAAGCGTGAAACAATGTTGCTTTTTAAAAATCCTATCACCATTCTGTGATCATTGGTTCTACATGAAATTACTTCTACCCATTTCAATACATAGTCAACAGCAATTAGTATGTATTGATGGCCAAAAGAAAAGGGAAAGGGTCCTATAAAATCAATACCCCATATATAAAAAATCTCAACTACTAAAATTAGGTTTAGTCGCATCATATTCTTCCGAGTATTACATTCATTGACACCTATCACATGAAGAATAAAATGTGTAAGCATCTCAAAATATAGTTGGCCAATAGAAACTACATTGTAAAATTTTAGTTGTTGTTTTCTTAGCATGAAAATAGCCTCCACATGCTTGTTCATGGTAGAATGAAAGGATATTTTAAAATTCACTTTTTGAAACACATCGTTTGATAATTTGATCGGCATAATACTTGAACAAATAAGGATCATCCCAAAAGAAATTCTTTATTCCAGCAAAGAATTTGGCTTTGTCCTGCTTAGTCTAATGTTCTGGAAGTTGACCTGTAACAAGATAGTTAACTATGTCAGTATACTATGATAATATTTCTACACTCATCAATTGTTCATCTAGGAATGATTCATTCAATGGTAATACCTCTTTAATTATGTCAAAATTGAGATGAGAAATATGGTCTGCCACAACATTTTCTGTGCCCTTCTTGTCTTTAATTTCAAAGTCAAATTTCTACAAGAGTAGCACCCAACGAATTAGTCTACCTTTTGTTTCATTTCTTGTGAGTAGATATTTAAGAGCAACATGATCTATTAACACAATTATTGTACAATCAATGAGATAAGATCAAAATTTCTCTAATGCAAATACTACTTCTAGTAATTCTTTTTTCATGGTTGAATAGTTCAACCAGGCATCATTCAATGTCATACTAGCATAATAAATGACATGGGAAATTTGATCAACTCTTTATCCTAATACTGCTCTTACTGTATAGTTAAATACATCACATATAAGGTCAAATGGTAAGTTTCAATTTGGAGGCTGAATGATGGGTGATGATGCCAACAACTGTTTTAGTTTTTCAAATACCACAAGACATGAATCATTAAAGAGAAAAGATATATCCTTAGCAAGTAGATTGTATAAGGGTCTAGAAATTTCACTAAAATCTTTAATGAAACATCTATAAAAACCAACGTGCCCAAGAAGAGATCTTACTTATCAAACTGTTTTAGGTGGAGAAAGATTGGAAATGAGCTCCACCTTGGCTTTATCAACCTCAATACCTTTGCTTGAAATGATGTAACCGAGAACAATACCTTGTTGTACCATAAAATGACACTTCTCCTAATTTAAGACCAAATTGTTCTTTATACATCTCTACAAAATTAGTGTTAGATGATGTAAACATTGATCGAATAAGTCTCTAACAATAGAAAAATCATTCATAAAGATTTCAAGGAATCGTTCAACCTTATCAGAAAAAATGCTCAACATGTATCGTTGAAATATAATAGGCGCATTACATAATCCAAATGGCATCCTTTTATACGTAAACATGCCAAAAGGGCAAGTGAAAGTGATTTTCTCTTTATCTTTTAATGCTATGGGAATTTGATTATATCCTGAGTAGCCATCTAAAAAATAATAAAATTCATTACCTGCTAATCTATCAAGCATTTGATCAATAAATGGTAAAAGAAAGTGGTCTTTACGTGTGATAAAATTTAACTTTGTATAATTAATGCAGACACACTACTCTGTAGTCACTCTAATAGGTATCAATTCATTATCAGCATTAGTAACTATTGTGACTCATGACTTCTTGGGGATAACTTGTACAGAACTGACTCATGAACTATCAAAAATAGAGTAAATGATACATGTATCTAATAGTTTAAAGACTTCAGTTCTAATAACTTCTTTCATCTTAGGGTTCAATCGACGTTGCATTTCCATAGTAGGTTTAGCATTTTCATCAAGGTGAATGTAATGCACGTAATCTACTGGGTTTATACCTTTTATGTCGGCTATTGTCCATCCTATTGCTCCTTTATGTTCTTTTAAAACTTTCAGCAACTTACCTTTCTGTTTGTCATCTAAAGATGATGAAATAATTACTGGAAGAGTATTTTATTTTCCTAAGAATGCATATTCTAAAGTGTTGGGTAATGGCTTAAGTTGGAGTTTTGGTGGTGATTATGATGATGGGCTGAGTTTCTTCTTTGATGGTGCTAGCGGTTCAACTCTTGACTTTCATTTATTTGTGTCCATGAATGGTGCTGAGTCAAGTAAAGCATTGACCTCATTGACTGATCTATCAATATCAAAATCCAAACCAAAGTGAGTTAAATATATTTGTGAAGGGTCATCATTAAGGTTTGAAAGAAAAGTATCATCAACTAATACTTCAATTAAATCCATATTAATAATTTTGTCATCTGCATTGTGAGGTTGTTTGGCACTGTTGAAAATGTTTAGCTCCATAGTCATATTGCTAAAGGATAATTGTATGTTTTCAATCTTTCATTGAATGTGAGCATCAGCAGTTGTTAAGAATGGACGGCCTAAGATAATAGGGATGTGCTTCTTTGAATCCTACACTGGTTGAGTGTCAATTATAATGAAATCAACAGAAAAATAAAACTTATCTATATGGATAAGCACATCCTTCACAATACCACGAGATATTTTCGTGGACTGATATGCAAGCTGCAACACTACTAGAGTTGGGTGTAATTCTCCCAGTCTAAATTTCACAAACACCAAGTAAGGCAATAGATTAACACTAGCACCTAAGTCCAACAAAGCATTCTCAATTGTGTGGTTCCCTATACCACATGAGATAGTGGAGGAGCCTTGGTCTTTGCATTTTAGAGAAATTTTGTGTTGGAATATAGAACTAACATTTTCAGTTAAAAATGCCTTTTTCTAAAGATGAATATTTCTCTTTTTAGTACAATGATCTTTAAGAAACTTGACATAAGATGGCACTTATTTTATAGCATCAAGTAAAGGGATGTTAACACTTACCTGTTTGAATATTTTAAAAATCTCACCCGTGAATTTTTCTTTTTTTGTTTTAGCTATCTTCTAGAGAAATAGAGCTTTAAAAACATACTCTCGTGTATTGGTTTCTTCTTTCTCCTCTGGTAATGAGTTCTCAGGATTTACAAGTATAATTTGAATAATTTTTGTCACCGACATCTCCACTTTGTTGCCAACTTCTTTTCCTGTTCGACTTTGACCTCTCCATGTTGCTGAGGTGAACTAGTATTTGCTTTATGTACTCCTTCAAGGTTTGGCACTAGTTAACTTGAGAAATTATCTTTCTCAACAGTCATTGCTAAGGTTTGAACCAAAGAGGCAAGCTGGCCCACTATCTTCTTAAGGTTTGAAATTAACTAGGTCTGTGAGTTGACGCCTAGTCTCTCATCTCATTTTATAGTCCATCAATGATGTGGTTTTGTTGCTCGATTGTAAAGTAGGTAGAATTCTTGAAATTCTAGAATGCATCCTCCTATGGTCTAGGTTGACAATAATTTGAGTTCTGGTTATATGGTATGCATGGTGGCTGAGAGGCTTGTGAAACTTGAGGAATTAGTTGCATTGGTGAAGCTGAAGTTATTGGTCCATTTTATTAGAATTCTTAAGACCACAAAAAATTAGAGTTCTCTCTCCATCTAGGGTAATGGTTGTAGTTTAATGGTTTTCTCATTATACTATGGTATTAGCTTGATCTGGGTATGAGTCATGGTCATATAGTTCTGTTGATTTAGCAGTTGTTAAAGATGCTATTTGTCAGATAAGTCCTTCAACTATTTTTTTGACTTCTTTGATTCCTGAGCTTAACTCACCAACTTGGACCTCATTCACTCCCTTAATGCTTTTAATGTTCCTGAATGATCGACTTTGTTGTTAGGAATTACCAGCTTGTTGCTGGAAGAAATCTCAAATTTCTAATGCACTTTTGGATATTAGTTCTCCTCCACTTGTTGCCATTAGCCATTCTTGCACATTTGGTAATAATTCCTCTAAAAAAATATTGGCATTGGTGTCATTTTTCATATCCATGATGCGGACATTTTCATATCCATAATCAATAATTAAAGTTAATAGTGACATAAGCAATGATATAAGTGATGACGCAATAAGAAATGTTGTAGAGATATTAGGAATTCTAGAAATTACTAAGATATTTATGGAAAGATAAAATAATAATTTAAAAGTAATGATGACATAAGTAATGACATAAGTGATGATGTAATAAGAAATGTTGTAGAGATTTAGAAATTCTAGAAATTTCTAAGATATTTATAAAGAAATAAATTTTCACCATTAATTAAGTGTTAGGTGGTAAAATCCTAAGCATTCTAGAAATCACCAAGATGTTTGTAGAGAAATAAATCTCCACCATTAATCAAATGATGTGGTGGCAAAATCTTAACCACTCATGGGCCTTAGGAAACTCTATAAATACCCCTTAGCCCTTGCATTTCTCCATAAACTCTAGAAATCTCATCTTGTTCTATTCTAAGCCAAAGCATCCTTAGTGAAGAAATTCTCAAGTTTAGGAAGGAAGGTTTAGGGGAATCAAAGAAAAAACAAGTAAGTAACACTTCACTTCAATTGCAATGTAAGGACAATATGTTAAATTAGCTTTAAGTAATAATTCTCTTATGTTAAGTTTAGTTCTAAATAATCTCTTATCTTATAATAATTATTATTGTGGTGTGATTTATTATTATTAAATCCCACATGGCTGGCTATGCCGCCTACATCATGATATCATCCTCATATGGCTGGCTATGCCGCTAAGATGTGATTGGATGGTCGACAATGTCGCCTAATATATGATATTGTTATGACTCTTTACATGGTCGGCACTGCCACCTAATATATGATATTGTTATGACTCTTTACACGGTCGGCCCTGTCGCCTATATTATAATTCTATTTCTTTAGATTTCTATATGGATGGCACTACCGCCTATGTTATATGTTGTAGTTTCATGTTATACTTTATTATATATTTAAAGGATTTATATACTATGACATAAGTTGCATTGATCTCATGCATTTCACGAGTGATTTGTTAAATAGGCATTTTAATGATTTTAAAGAAAAAGGGTTGCTATACTACTAGGTGGCAAGCATTCATAAAGAGGGCAAATCCTCTAAGCTAAGAAAAAAAATCCTTTGGGGACGGCGATACGTAACGCCCAATGATCAATTAATTTAAGCCCAATGGCATGTTATAGAATGCTAGCCTTGTTGTACAACAAACCTAGAGCCTTAACATTATTCTTCATATTTTAAGGTTTCATGTAAAAAGTTTTAGCATTTATTTTATAAAGTCATTCATAGGCATAATAGATAATACATGCATTCAAGTGTTTACTTACTGAGCATTAGCTCACGTACTCCTTACGTTGCAGGAACTGAGTAGGAAAAGCTGACGCCAAGTCTCCACCAAGGTGAGGTGCATATGGACATAACAGACCTTGGGTTGCACAATGAGTTTAATTATGTTCCTACCTAAGCATAAATACAATAAGCTTGTTTATGGAATTAGTTATGACTTTTGTAACAAACTTTTTTATATAGTTTTATGTAACAAATCTTCTTTTGTTCAATATTTATAAAATGCTTATTTTGAAATCGTTTCTTCAAAATGCTTAATGTTACTTTAGGTACAAACATAAAAGGTAGAGCGTTACACTGGGTTTTAATTCAAAACTCCTAACAGCTACATTTGGATATCGTATACATAATATGCTCAAGTTAGTTAACGGACTGAAATAGTCCTTAAATGGCCTCTCCTGTAGTGGTTTTTGTCGTTGTAGATTTATTTCAATTTTATTTTTAAATGCAATGTGTTTGTGTATACAAAGTGTTTTATTAATTCTAAATATATAGGCTCAAGTTTAGGTAATTACAATCTTCGACCATGCATAAAATAAAATAATCATAATAAAAAATACAACAAAAAAATGAGAATAAAATTAATAAAAATAAAGAAGATGAAAAATTTACGATACTATCCTTATCACATTGTTACCACTTTACTATGAATATACACTCAAGTACTAAAATAAAAAATACAAGAAATAGATTAACTAAAATTAAAATAAATTATAAAATAAACAAAAAAATTCAAAGAAAAGTAAAGTAAAAATTAAATTATAGAAATTTAAAAAAATTAAATTACAGAAATTTATAGAAATTTAAATTACAAAACTTAAATTATATAATTTTTTATTGGACAAAAAAACAATAGAAGAAAATAACAATAAAAATTATGAATTAAACTAATATGAAAATAAAATTACAAAAATTTAAAAAAAAAGAAATTAAATTACAAAAAATTACAGATTTATGTTTTTAATTTTTATTTTTTAATAATTTTAAAAGAAAACAACTAAAAAAAATTACTTAAAAAAGATTAATTCTATGAATTAATTCCATGAATAAATTGACAAGATCAAAGAAAACATTACCAATGAAATAAACTTGAAAATTAAATTATATAAAGTTAAAGAAATTTAAATTACTAAAATTAAATTACAGAACTAAATTACTAGAAAACAAAAAAATTAATTTAATAAATTAAAATAACTGACCTCCCCGGCAACGGCGTCAAAAACTCATTGTGCAAAATTTATGAAACTCGCAAGTGTACGAATCTATTATAAAATAGATTAATGGTGACGAATATCGATCCTACGAGAAGATCGATTTTAATTGAGTGTTGAATTAATTTTCTAAATTGGTGGTTGAATTATGGTGAAATTAATTTAATTTATCTTAAAATTAAAGTTAGAATGACAGAAATAAATTAAAGTAGCAACTATTATAATAAAGCACCTGGTATTTGGATTCGCATCAACATGCACAGGGCTCAATATTCCTTATTAATACTGATTAAATCATGAGGGAAAAATCCACTCCTTATGAACTACGCTCTAATTAATATGGTATTAAGAGCTTATCATGCCAAATAGTAATAACTGTGTTATTACTATCTGTCGACGAAAAGTCAAAACATCTAAAGAAATTAGAGAGGAAGAAAAAATAAATTTACTAATTAAGCCCATGGAACATGTTGAGACTCACCTTCAACCCAAGTTTGAAAGAAAATTACCTACTCATATTTGAACTAGGAGTAAAATGAGAATTTTATTAAAATATATAGAAAATACAAGATGGAGAAGGAATTAGAGATAATGGAGCTCAAAAATGAATTCAGGGGTATCAAATTAGTGGGGGAAGTCCTCCTTTTATAGATATAATGAGTAAATCATGACCATCGAATTAAACAATTTGGGCGCACAGGATTACGCTATTAATTTGAGCAAGTTTTGATTAATTTGAACGCATCATCAAGGCTATTATCCTGTGTATATGTATATACTATACGCACATTTTTCTGATCCACTAATATACTGTCACGTCATCGGTCAACTGTGCATAAATATTTTTATCCAATAAGATTGTAACACCTCATTAGTCAAGCCACATCATCATTCAACACTACATAATCAGTCAATGTCACATTATTCCTCCAATCAAATGTCATCACGTCATTGGTCGGTGCCACATCATCGGTTAATGCCACGTCATCATACAATATATATGAACAGTGTCATGAATAGTATAATGAACAGTACTGTATATGTGAATAGTACCATATATGTAAACAGTGATATTTATACTTTTATGTTTCTCCTAAGGTTTTTGACCGTTCTGAGTTGAGATTTACCGTCTACTTTGTCATCCGATGTCTTATTTATTATGAAATGACCATGATGCCTCTAAAATACATAAAATACTTAATTATAATAAAACACACATAATTAAAATCACAAGAGATTTAAATATATAAAAGTAAAGAAGTTAATGGAACTTGAAGTGTAAAATGACGATTTTCTCCTTTATATTTAAAATATACATTTTTTAGTACTTAACATATATATCTAAACCAGAGAAAGATAATGATGTGACTGATGATTTCTATAATGTTTTATTGGGGGATAAAAATGACCTTGGGTTGGATATGAATTACATATGTCCATCATTGTCCTAAATTTTTAAGGACGATAGTTTACGGATAGGTTAATCCATCTTAGACTCTATAAGAGTACTAGTACCTCTTGCTATATCAGTATCTTTCTAACTAATAGTTAACACTAGTGGGACAAACAACACTAACTTTTATCACAAAATTGCATTGTACCCTAAATTTGCATCTCAAGTTGACAAAGATAAATTATTTGAGATAATTATAAAAGAGTCAAATACAGCAAAAAGAAAGAAGTAGTAAAGTGCAACCATCTCATTTGTGTGCTAACAAAAGAAATATACTTTTATCCAGATAAGAGCTTTTCTAAAGATTGCACAGTAGAGGTAGAAGAAACAATTTGCTCTTGTTAAGCCTTCGAAGAGAAGTGGAAAGAAAAGAAAATTAAATCCTATAAACAATAAGCTTGTTCAAACCAGACCTAAGCTAAGAAAGCCGAGGGGAATTAGAAATTCATTAGGTGTTAGTCCTTTAACACAGACAACAATAAATGATTTACCTTATTTTTATGCTAAAGACGAATTTCATTCATGGTCTGATTTAGAAAATGATGGCGATAATGAAGAAGCAAGACACGAAAATAATAGTAAATTTAATGATGATGATGATGACAATGATAGAGATGATGGCTTGTTAGAGGGTTATGAATGTGATAATGCAAATTTTGATTCGATGCAATCATCAAATGATGAGTGTCTATCCCGTGCAATGTCTTGCATATTAAAGGGTCCAAATGTTTAAGGACAGTATAAATCCAATGGAGTTTATAGTTGGAATGGCTTTTAAAAACATGAAATCTTTTATATGAGACCTTCAAGATTTTTGTAGTCAAGAAAGTTTTTAAGGTAAAATAGTAAAATTTGAGAGAAGAAGGATACTATGCCATTATTATGCATCTAAATGTCTTTTCAAGGTGTATGCTTCATTATAAAGATATAATGAATGCTTTCAAATCAAAAGTTTTCATAATGTCCATGCATGTCAGGGGATTATGAAAAATTCAAGGGCAACAGTTGCGTGGATTGTTTGAAAGTACCAAGAGAAAATCACTATTGATCCTTTATTTTTTTATAGAAAATATGGTCATTGATATCAAACAAATGTATAAAGTTGAGGTTAATCCATAGAAGGCTTATAGGCCAAAAGAAAAATTCTAAAGTCAGTAAGTGTTAGAGACCATGATTATAGTTTAAAAACCTTTGAAACTATGCTCACATAATAAAACAACATATGTCAGGGGCATTATCAATGCTTAAAATTAGAAAATTAAGCACCTTTGTAGGCAAATGTAGGTTTTAAAGGGCTATTAGTTTTCCAAGACTTATAAATGATTTCAAAGCATGTTGTAGACCATTTATTAGACTTAATGGGTGTCATTTAAAGGGATCATTTGAGAGTGTACTGTTATCAGTAGTTATACTTAATGCAAACCATTTCCATTGGCAGTATATGTATGTGAATCTAAGAACACTTAGATATGATTTCTAGGGTATTTGAAAGAGTACTTGGCTGATTCAAAGGAGTTAACCTTCATAATGGATAGACAAAATAGTGTATTGAATGCTTTAAACTTGGATTTTTACAAATCACAAAATAGATGTATAAAACCTTAGAAATAATATAATTTTGACTCATATTGATGTATTATACACTTGCAACTTTTTCTCCACATTTACAAATTTGTATACTAATCTAATAAATTGTAGTCAAAGTGTTTGTAGAGGTAATTTGATTGTGTCAAAACTTAAGAAGGGCAATTTAGATTAACACTATCATTTTTTCCTTAATAAGTATTGAGCAAGGCGTGTATTTTCCAATCTAACACATAGATCTCACGGTGTACAGCTAGGAAACAAGTATTGAAAGGTCATTAAGGTTGTAAATAAAGATGATTTTACAGAAGTAATAAAAAATATTACGAAGGTTGATGTAGATGCTTTTGATTAACTAAGGAAAATCAACTCAAAATATTAGTCAATTCAAGCCTTTGATAAATTAGTCAAATGTGATCATACAATAGACAACATGACTGAGATTTGGAATACATGGCTTAAAGATATGAGAAAGGTAGCAATAATCACCTTGATAGAGCATAATAGGAAGAAGATGATGTAAGTAACCACAGAGAGCTGGAATGGCCATCTTGAAAATACATCAATTCCTGAGCAATGTGGGGCCCTGGCTGATAATGGCCACTTGGATTATCATACCCAAGAACTCAATAGACTCTTATCCTATCTGACTTTTCTTTTCAGATAGCATGACACCATAAAATTTTACAATAGTGAGGAATTGTTGCAGAAGTTGTTGGTGTGTTTCATGGTCTTTGGTGAAGAGCAGGTGTCATCTATGTAGATGAGGGAACTTTTAAGAATTGGCTCGAAGATTTTCACCATTGTTTTTTGAAAAAGAGATGGAGTAACTTTTAGACCAAAAGGCATGACAGTCCATTAGTAATGTGCATTAGAGATGCAAAATGTGATTTTAGGTCTATTATCAGGATGAATGCCAATTTGCCAGAATCTTGATTTCAGGTCAAACTTGGAAAAAGCCTTTGCTCCTTGGAGACGGACAAATAGAGATTGAATTTTTAGTAAAGAAAATTTGTATCTTTGAGAAAACAGTTGAGAGGTTGATAGTCAATGACTAGTCTTTTCTTGTCCTAGACAATCTCAGATCTTTTTTCAACATAAAAAGTTTGACAGGCCCAATTAGAATAAGTGGGCTCAATAAGATCTTGAGCTATAAGCTGTTGGCATTCAACTTGGGCTAGTTTAAGATCAGAAGGCATCATACCCGGATGGGTTACCTTGGTTGGTTGATATCTTCATTAAGTTTGAAAGATGACTTAATAAAGAATTTAGAATTTTTCCATAGAGGAGAAAGATGGGAAAATTGAAGGTGACTTTTTGGACAGAAGGAAAGGAATTTATGTTTCAAAGCCTTATAAAGAAGAGAATCATTAGAAATTGAATATATCTTTAAAGTATCAGTATAAGGTAGAAACCTTTGTTTATACCAAATACCATTAGAAGATATGTTCAACTTTTTGATAAGTTGAAGAACATCAAATCCTAATAGTAGGTCTTTATCAAGAAGGGAAGATCCTTCTATTATGACCTAAAGAACACAATCTGGAAAAAACTGAGTACCTATGAATTTTTTGGTAATAAGATCTGTTTGAAAAAGTTTCCCATTGGCTACTTTGAAGTATTAAGTATGGTGTTCCTAAAACTCTGGTGGTAAAATTGAAAGATTTATCATACTTCTTTATGCTCCTGTATCTATGAAACCAATAACAGAGATAGGTTTGGCAAACTTTGAAGGGAGGAGACTTATTTTGATCGAAGGATGTGTCTTGGACAAGATTGACTGATTGAATGTTGTGAATGGCAGGGATTTCATCAGAATCAGAATCAAAACTTTGTTAAGCAAGGATAAAAACTGTGTCATCATCATAGTTCTATTATTCTGAGAATAGAAACTCGACATCCTCATTATCTGAAAAAGGGAAGACCTTATGAAGATGTTCTAGTAGTCTGGTTAACTTTACTAGATTATTTGGACAGGATTTTACAAAGTGACATTTTTTTTTGTAAATAAAACATCGAGCATCTTTTTGACTTCTTGATTGAGATGACTTTCTTTGGAAGAACCTGTAGGGTTTTTTAGGTTTTCTGAAGTTATTTCTTTTAGAGCCTCTGGATTGGGAATATTTTTGAAAATGAAATTTTTTCTTGGTAGGACAATAGCAAGTCTTTTCATCTTTACATTTGATAGAAAAGTGAGATTTTTTACAGACACTTTTGAAGGGTTTTTTATGCTCTCTGAGATCTTTAAAAAAGTCTTTTTGTTCACAAAGCTTTTCTAGATAATTGACTGCTAATTGGTAAATCTTCCCCAGTAAGAGATTATCAATGTTTAATTGATGAAGATGGAGTTGCCTTTACAATTCTAGAAGAATTTCCATGGGAAGGGAGGCAATAAAAACATGCTCAAGCATCATTGAACCCATTGAGTTTGTAGTATAAGGTTGTCATTCTTTTATAATAGAAATTGAGATCTTTGATCTTTAATGAACAACACTTCATTTGATGGTATTCTCTTTTGGTAGCTTCTTGTGCTACAATTGGTTCTCCTAGAAACTGCTCATAAATGAGTCCTAAGACTTGTGGAATTGTTGCTTGGTAAAGCTGTAACTGTCTGTACTGGCCAAGATTTTCAAACCAGTCACGAGGTGAGCCAAGGAATCTAGAACAGAACTCCCAAAGGACAGATTGTGAAGTGGCATTAGTTTTAAGCATCTAAACATCAATCCAAACAGAAAATTCTTGAAATCTTTGGAACCATTTGACTTTTAAAACATCGTCAAATGTGAACCATGGCCCATTGGAGACTTTAGGAATTGGATCAGGCTGAGGGAGAGGAATATCTTTAGGGTTTTCAACTACAGGAGGTCCTCTTGAAGAGGATCCAGGATGATCTTCTTCTTTAGAAGGTGAGGGAGGAACATTACATCTCATTGATGACTGAACCATGAGTAGATCAAGAATATCTACATAATGTTCTTTTGAATCTATTGCAGATAGGAAAGCAACTGATTCTGTTGAGAAAAAAGATTCATCAGAAGATAAATTTGAATCTGCCACAAAAGTACTGGCCTTAAAAGAGGGAAAACTAGTATGGATTTCTTGAGAAAAGAGTTGATGCATAGGTCCCTTGTCTTTTGATGGCATTTGAGTGGATTATGGTGTGGATTGATGAGAAAAAGGCTGGCCTGGATCTACAAAAGTAGGTTGTGGTTTTGAGGTTGAAGGGTTTGTGGATGGTTTTGGCTTTGGTGTTGATTGGGTTATGGAAAGATGGGATAAACCAAAGAACTTTGCATAATCATAGGTTTTTCATGATTGGCAGGTTTGTAAAAGGGTTGATATGTAGTGAATGAGAGAGTGTATGTAAGTATGGTTTGAGTTTTTACAAATAGGGACAGTTGTTTCTCAGCATCAATTCTTGCAAGCTCATCTTTAAACTATCTAATCTCAGCTTCTTTTTGGTTAAACTCTAGACCCCAGTATCTATTTTGGATCATCGTTCTGAGCTCGATGTCTAATTTGGCAATTTGATTATAGAGGTTAATATACAACTGTTCCAATTAGGCTGTTATCTTGTCAACCTTTTTGTATGTACTCTGAACCTGAGCTTGAACATTATTAAGCTTGGTATCAAGAGATTTCAGCACTTTATTTTGAATTCTGGCATTTTGAGTTTGCCAGTTAAGAACTGCCTCATTTTGTTTGGGCTCTTCAAGCTGTCTAGAAAGAGTAACAGACTATTAGACAAATGGCTTAAAGACCACTTTAGTTTGTGGGTCCGTCTACTTTTCTAAAGAAGGAAAATGCTCATGGTAAGAGCTGGATGAGAACTTCATACAGGATTGTGGATGAGATTGAGTCAGCAATGGGTTATTGACTTCTTGTTTGCATGTTGTAGGTTTTTATGGGTTGATAAGAACGTTACTTGTTGTTTCCACTGGCTAGGGAATATAGTATGGATCATCATCAGACATCCATATAGATAGAGATTTGTAGCTTCTTTATTCTTTATTCTTTTTCCTTTTGGGACGTCTGTTAACTTGCCAGTCATTATCAGAGTCACTATCTTCCAGGCAGGGGCAATTAGGATTGAACATGTGTAAGCCTAGAGCATCCTAGATAAAATGTCCTTTTCATCCTAGCAGGATATATAGGATAACCATCAAATCACAGCAATTCAGATCAAATGTCCTATTTGAACTACTGTGATCATAGCAGTATATGAGAGTTTGAGAGGTTGTTGCTAATTAGATTCTAGAGGTTGAAAGGTAAGTCTAATAGTACCATCTGACCTTTTTTTCAACTGAGCATATGACGTTTGGATAAGTTGGGAATTTTGGTGGAATTTTTTATAGTTTGATAATCATTCTAACAGCATCAACTTAAGAAGTTCTTGCTTTTTGATCTATTTAGGTATTTGAACAATTGTGGGAATAGACTCATTATCTACAAGAATCATGAGTGTATCTAAGATAGTTTGAGGTGATGGTAGGTCAAGAAGCATGGTTTTGAAGATGATACACTAACTGATGGTGTAAAGTAGTCATTTTTGTAGTGACTACTTATTTAGCTCCCTGTAGTTGAATTTGGACTTTTAAAGTTATGGGTAGGTTAGGGTCTTTAAGAGAAAGGTTAAAATTTGGGTAGCAGGTAAGAAGGACATTACCTGCATGAAGTGTTATCAAGACAGTACCGATGACAGGATGTTGATACTCCTTGAATCTGTTATACATCAAAGCTACTATTGCCGTAACCAGTAGGCCTTTTCTGCCATGTAAAGTAAGGATAATACGGATTCCCCTAAGATGGAGGTGTGTATAACCTTCCCATTTCCATTGAGTAACAAGCTTTTTAGGAATTTCCAGAGTGACATACTGCTTTGCCTAAGTTGCTTGCAAAGCACACTGATCCAATCGAGAAGATTGGATGTATTCTTTTAGAGAGGGATGTCTGGTAAAGATAAGGGTCCGAATAGTTCAAGTAAAAGAGTTGGATCATTGGTAAAATTTGTATAGACTGATTAAAGGTAAGAAGGACTCAGAAATTTATGCAGAATCTAGGACATATGAATACTCAATAAGGTCTTCTATTTTAGAAGCAAGATGTTTTGTACAAGACTTGGGAAGGGAAAGAGTAGAGGAAAGAGAGATAGGAGATTCAATAGTCTGAGAACTTGAAGAAGAAGCCATAGGATTTACAGTTTCTATTTTTTTTTTTCAAGAATCATAGATCTTTTACAATATACAACATACATATATATAGGAACAACAGCTCATGAGCTATCAATGTAATGAACTATAGCTTTTGATAATGAAATATATCATTTTGATTACCTTATGCACAACTCATGTACTATTAATATAATAAACTACAACTTTTGATGATGAAATACATTATGTTGATTACCTTATGCACAACTCATGTACTATTAATATAATAAGTTACAACTTTTGATAATGTAATATATCATTTCAATTACCTTGTGAACAATTACTCATGTATTATTAATGTAATGAACTATAACTTTTGATAATGAAATATATCATTTTGACTATTTATGTCTGTGCGCTACTTATTTAAGCCTTGTAGTCATCTTATTTATTTATTTTCTGTCCAAAATAATAATTGTACATAATACACAGTAATTGCAAGATGATGATGGTATACAGTAAGCTCTTCATCTTGTTCAATTTTGTAACAAGCTTGGTAGTCATTGTTGTGAGCTTGTTATTTTTGTAATGAAATGTTTAGTTCTCTTCTTCATTTTGTAACTTACTCAATCCTCGTGCAATCACCTTCTACTCAAAGCTAGATGGTTCCCACCACCTAAAGTAATATAGCTTGGCTTCACACATTTTTAATAAACCATCTTAGGATTTGCAGCTGATTCAGAAACTTTGATTGTTGCTCACTAACCATAATCAGTAAATGATTTGTTTCTAAACTTGATGATCTTGCCGTTCAGCTGCAACTTCTCTTCTTTGTATTCATTAATAAAATTGATGGAACTTCCCCTAAAGGATGACATTCTCACTGCTTTGCATAAGTTTTTGCAGCAATAGTTAAAGTTCGGTGCTTTAGGGTTGGTAGCTTATGTAAGAGGGTCTTTGTAATATTGAAATAATGTTGTGTACAGTCAATTTAAATTTTGAACTAGTTAGAGATTATGTAGTTTCTATAACATGCCATGATTACACATTGACCCTTAAAATATTAAATATTTAAAATTTATGCACATACGATGATATAGTTTGTAATTTTCCTAAATAATATGTCTAATTCAGGGAAGTTAATTACTTTTTTAGGATCATGAAGTCATTTCTACAATTTATTTTTTATCATTTATTCACTATTTATATATTAGTATTAATAATTAACTTTATACATTTCCTGTCATATGTCAATTATTTTTGTCTGATTTTACGAAGTTTTTGTTTGAGTAAGGATACTTTTATACTTTCATAAGTTAATAGTAATTAATAATTAAAGATAATGAGTTTTGCAAGTAAGTTGATGTTTGCAATAGTTAGAAGGTAACTTAAAGATTATCACTTTACTAGGTTAACTAGAAATTAACCCTTAATTAATTGATATAATGTATTACTATTAATTAATAAATTAATTTATTATTAATAATATTATATTAAAAATTATAGTTTTTGAATAAATAATCATAATGATTATTATATTATTATTATAATTAATCAATTAGTATACTAGAATAATAATAATAATAATTAATATAGTTATTGTAATTAATTTAATTAATTCATATAATATAATTATTAATTAATTAATATATCAATACATTATTAGCAATAATATATTAATAATTATAGTTTTTGAATAAATAATTAGAATAATTAATATGTTATTATAATTAAATAAGTAACATTATATTATTAATTAATATATTTTTTTAATAATTATTATGAATTATTATATTATTATAATTAATTAATTTATATTTTTATAATTTATTAATATATCAATATATTATTGAAAATAATTAATAATAACAATAATTTTGGCTAAATAATCACTTAAATTAAAATATAAAATACTTTGTTACAATATAACCCATTCTGATTCTAATTCTAAGATAAAGTACATATATTTATGATATTTTAACTTATTCTGATTTCGATTCTTACAGTTTAAATAAATAATTTATTTTAATTTTTATTTATTATTTCTATTATAGTCCATTCCCATTCCAATTTATTTCAATTCTAATTTATTTCGATTCTAATTTAACAAATACAATATAATTATCATTCATCACGTTTATTATTTTAAAAATAATTAAATTTTTTTATTAATACAAATAATATGTCCCATAAATTAAATTTAATGATACATATTTTATAAAAGTTACACCATCGTAATGGGACCTTAATAATAATTAGTTTTTATTTAATAATAATAATTATTATAATAATAAGTTTTTTATTTCCTTCTCCCTTCAATTCAAGTTTCTTCCAATAAGAAAAAAACAACAAATGAAAAAACGAAACAAAAACCTCTCGCTTCAAAAGCAAAAGCTCCTGTCTTCGTTTTCACATTTCATTTCCTCTGTTTCAGCCAAACTGTCTGTACTCGCAACGAATTTACCATTTTACCCTTATATCGTTTCCCATTCATTTCAACCACGAGATTTGTCCAAATTCCAGGGGTTTTTAGTTCTTTCTAATAATTGAATAATCAAATAATGGAATCGGAGGACGAATTCGATATGCAAGACGCGAACGCATCGGTGGAGGAAGACGATTTCTATAGCGGCGGCGATGACGATGCAGCGCCTGCCTATGCATTCGACAGCGACGATGCTGACGTGGCCGATTACGAGTTCATCGACAACGATTCCGATGATTCTGATGATCTCGTCTCCAATCGCCATCAGGTACGTTGGCTCTTACGATTTCATAATCATTTGATGAAATTTTGTTCCAATTTTTGGCTTTTTGGCCTACGATGATGTGAATTGGCTGTATTTTGTTCCTGCTTTTTGTATTTTTGTGAATTAGCTGAATTCTGTTGAATTTTTGAGTTAGTTCCTCGTGAAGTAAGGATTTTTTTTTGGGTAATTAACTGGAAATTGAGATGTAATTTTATCTGCATTTATGCTAATGCCTTTGATGGTGTTAATTGATTAATTCTGTTGCTACTTTGTTTACTTCTGTTTATCATATTTATCAAGTTTTGGATATTGGGTGAATTTTTTGTTATTTGAGTATTTTTTTAATAATTTGGGCTTTTTGGTAGCTTATTGGAAATTGTAGTGTCATTTTACCTGCATTAATGAGAAAAGAAACTTTTTACCATTGGCTTTTGGCTTATGTTAATTTTCTGGTATGGCATCGAGTTAATTGGGTTGTAGTATTTTATTTTATTTTTTTTCCTTTTACTATGTTTTTATCATTATTATTCAAGCAAAAGTGTGCCCTTGTGGTGTAAATTTTGTTGTGGTAGTGTAAATTTCTGTCAGTTTCATAAATTATTGTGGTTTGGGTGAATTATTACCATTCACAATGTCAATATCAAGTCTTTATTTAACTTCAATATCAAGTCTTTCTTTAACTCTCTGCGGTTATGGAGATTGTTTGATTTTTCACAGAGGGATAGCCGGGAAGTTTTTGCAAAATACAAATTATTAGAGTGCACTGAGTGAGATTAGTTTTCTTTTCATAGTTTATTGCAAACACTGGTCATTACCCTTGGTCAATCTCAGATTGATTGGGTGGTGAGCACAAGACTAGTAAGTATTTTAAATCTTATGAGGCAATTATTTTATTATGAAAACTGATTCTTTTCAAACAAAATTGGTAAATCTTAATTGTTGTAGGTTTAACATACCAGTTTTTCTGTTCATATTTTTAAATTGCTCGTTGTTTAGGTAACCCAATAGGACACTGAATGTATATTTTGATTAAGTTTTACTTGTTTATTTTGATTGTTCTTAAGCTCCATACTGTCCAATTCAAGCACATATATAAATGATATGAATGAATGCATAAAAATTTAGTTTTTTAGGCCTTTAGTACCACTGATGGTGCTGTAATTCTTTACACTAATGTGTATCTTTTTCTATCTTAGCTAAACTACACCGTTTTGACTGAAGCGGATATTCATCAGCGTCAAGAGGAGGATATAATGAGGATATCTACTGTGCTCTCTATTTCAGAAGTTGAAGCTAGCGTCCTGCTCCGCTTTTATAATTGGTAAAATATTACATTGACAGACATAATGTTCTCTCTGATGAGATTTTTCTTTGTTCAAATGAACATGACTTGTGCAATTTAATTGACCTTCAGACTATGTATCATTTCTCATTTGAGCATGTGCATCTCAATGTGCTTAGAATTAATCTCACTTTTGGATTGACAGGAGTGTCAGTAAAGTACATGATGAATGGTTTGCTGATGAAGAAAGGGTTCGCAAGGCTGTTGGCTTGTTAGAGAAACCAGCTGTGCAATTTCCAGATGGTGAAGAAGTAAGTGGCCGAGACCTGATTTTAATTTGATTATTTAAGTATCTTGTCCTAAATTCTATGGTTGTTGACTACTTGTTAATTACACTTGCTCTGTGCCATATTGAATCTACAACATTCTTGTAATATGTTTTGACATTTTTTTTTTTTATTGTTTTGACAGATGACTTGTGGTATATGCTTTGAAAACTATCCAAGTGATAGATTGCTTGCTGCTGCTTGTGGCCACCCCTTTTGTAGTTCATGCTGGAAAGGTTTGTTGTGCTGGGAAATTTTTTTTTTTTTTTTTAATTTTTGGGGGTGGGGGGTGGGGTTTTGGGGTTAATTTTTAAGTGTCCCTCTTCTTGATATGTGTGTTTTAATCCAATTGGTTGGGTGTCTATTCTTAAGTGACTTTAGAGATGGGTTCTGATTCCTTGTATTTTGTTGTCTAGTTGACTGCGTGTCCGCTTGTTTGTAGTTTTTGGCTGATTCTCTTGTTTCTTAATGAAATATATATTTATACAATGTAGAAATGTGTGTTGGAGAGCATTAAAAGAATTGAGCATAGCTGTTGCATGCCTAGAATTTGATTCTTTGAGGACAGAGCAGGTGATGGATATATGATCTATTTTATCTGTAATTTTGTGGAATTCGAAGAATTGATGGGTTGGGTCCTTATGTAAGATAGCCATTGGATTTTGTGGTGGTTCCACTAATATTTATGAAATCCAAAATTCAACTGCAGCAGGTAGAAAAATTTCTACGTCGGTGATTCTCAATTGTGTACAAAGCAATACTTATGTTGATCTGTGCTGTTACAATATTTGCTTATATATTCTATCGATAGATACACCTTTTTTCCCCATGATAACAGCATTTCTGCTTTCATTTCACTTTCTTGTGTTTGTAATTTTGTTGTCATTTTCTTTCCTCTTAAGGGTATATCAGCACAGCCATTAATGATGGTCCTGGGTGTTTGATGTTGCGATGTCCTGATCCTTCTTGTGGTGCTGCTGTGGGTCAAGATATGATTTATTTATTGTCTTCTGATGAAGATAAAGAAAAGTATAATCGTTATTTCGTACGGTCTTATGTTGAAGACAACAGAAAGGTAATAGTACTTCTGGAAGTAGCATCAATTCATTTTTTTCCCACACTTGATTGAAAATGGTATGCTTGCAAGTTCCTTTATCTGGTAAAAGAAAAGTTCATTCGTGAAAGATGACATTTATTACTTTGGTTGAAAGTGGGCATAGATGTACATTTCATTGCTGGTGTAGTTCGACATCTGTAAATTGTATTGATTTAGCAAGCTCGATTTTCAAGTACTTTTCATATACTACAAGGAGCAATTCAAATTATATTTGCAGAATAAACTAATTGAATAGCTTTTCAAATGGAATAATGATGGATCTATCAGCGATCTATTATGACAGAATTTATATAGAATAGAAATCCTAGTGCTGTCTTCTTCAATATAATGACATTGTCCACCTTATTTAATGGAATCACATGAGTCTTAATTTCTTTTATGGCATTAATAGCTCATAAATTTTGTTCTGAAATACTGAGCAAGTGAAAAACAAAATTCTTGACTTTTGACAAAAGACCTTTTCCGTTCCTGTATGTTTCTACCACTTGTGTGTCTTAGCCTAAGTCTGTTGGTCGTGTCTACAAATGAACCATGAAATTTTTTTAAAATTCACAGAAGTCTCTGTCTATTATATATAAGGGTTGTATGAGCTTCTTTTATTTTACTTGTGGACGATGTACAAGCTGATGACCTCACTGTATCACTAATTTTTCTGCTTTCTATTGAAGTCATAAGAGTCGGTGGACTGACGTGGCCTTTGCTAACTCTATTTCTTTATGTTTATTGTCCTGAAGATTTATAAACTGGCACATCAAAATTTTCTTCTATGAATAATTATATTTCAAATACTTTAGAATGATTTACTTTATGATTGTATGCATCATAACAATTTTGGAGCATATCATTGTTACTCCCCTATTAAGATCCTGTTTGAATCATAACCGCGCTTGAGTGAAATTAATTTACCTTCAGTTTGCCTGCTTACATGGGAATTCTCAGCAGTCATATGCTTTTACAATTTGTACACATAAATATGATCCTAGGAACATTTTTAGTCCCTTTTTTTCCCTTCATATGATCTCCTCCTCTTCGAGACTTAAAACTTTTCTTTACTGTGCAGACGAAGTGGTGTCCTGCTCCTGGTTGCGATTATGCTGTGGATTTTGTTGTTGGCAGTGGAAACTATGATGTTACTTGCCGCTGTTCATATAGCTTTTGCTGGAATGTAAGCCCTCCTGAATTAGCCTAGAAATTTATGTTTCCTTCTAATTCCTTTTGGTGAAAGTGTTCGTCATCTTAACTGTGGATGCATGCAGGCACTAGGTGCCACCTTTATATTTACTTTTTTTTGTTTTTTTTTTTTTTTTTTGCACGGCATCAACATAAATTTTATGTTGCAGTGTACAGAGGAAGCTCACCGCCCTGTAGACTGTGATACCGTAGCCCAGTGGGTACTGAAGAATAGTGCTGAGTCAGAAAATATGAATTGGTATGGTTCAAGATCTTAGCCACTAGAGTTATTATTACTAATTAACTAATTACTTAGTTGGTCGAGGATAGGTACTTGACGCAATAGTAAGCAAAAAATGTTTTGGTGGTGTATATGCACATTACAAGATGACTTACCATTGGGCGTGATTCTTTGGCTAAATTATGGACATGAAATCCTTGTGTGAATACTTAGTATGCCAGTCTAAATTTCTAATCACATCATGACCTTCCAAACCTTTTGAGGCCTTCTGGGCCTAGAAATTAATACAAGTTTGAGCTTGTCTAGATAGCACCCTGACTTGCAGATGCATCAAAGTAATGTAATCTGATACTAAGTCTGGCCTTCTAAAAATGCGGAACTATGTCATGAATTACGCCATCGATGTAATTTGACTTAAGTTTGAAATATCCTTCTCTTATTTATTGTTCTTGTATGAAGTTGCAAATTTCCATCTATTTTTAAGCAAGAATAAGAAGATTATAGTAAAAGTAGATGCTAATAGTAGAGTGTATACACCTGTGATAAATCTGCTGATGGTTCATGTTTTAAAATAGCCTTAAACGTTGCATTCTATTCATAATACCACTTCTACCATGAAATTGTGCGCATGGTTTCATGGGAGATCTTGTTGCTGTCCAGAGAGTTTCAGAGTTGTGATAAATGTTCTTAGATAGTTTCTGTTACATTCTTTATGTTTGTTGACATCCTTGCCAAATATTTTTAGTGCATTTGGGTTTTAAGATGGAGTATAGTGAATTGTGTAAATGTATGGACTAAACTAATTAGTTATCTAACTCGTCTTTACAATGTATTTCCATATGTTCATGCCAACCTAAATAATTTTCCCTTTCATACATCCTAATACTGAAGTACTTTCCAAATGATCAAGCTTATAGGTTGGGTCTGTTATTAAAGCTAATGTTTCCATGGAATATCTCAATAGATTGACTTCCCATCCATGATTTAGATGTGAGGTGGGAGTTTTTAAATCCTGAGTAGGTTGCTTCTTTTTGTTGTGTTTTGTACCTCATGGAACTGTAATATTTTAAAGAATATGGATACATTGCAAGACCTACACTGGAAACTAGACATTCTCTGATGAATTTTAGGATAGTTTATGAGTTTGAAAAGAATGGTGGGTTGGGGTTGGGGGAGGCTGCAATTTGGACAGATTTTTGTGTTACCGCACATTTTTTCTTAAGCCATGGCCTAGTCGGAAAGTAATTGGTCCCCCATTAGTTGCCTTCCCTAAGGGTATCTGTTGGCCTATTAGGCTTGGCGGACTACTTGGTCCATGATTAGTTTACTCAGCATATCCCTTTGCTGCATGCTTGGAACCTTGCTGTAAGTTTACAGGAATTGAATTGGTCCAAGATGTTGACCAAATATGCTGGATACTTAAGTATTAATTTTTTGGGTATGAATTACATTATTACTTGTCTATATATGTTATACTATCATGTAAATCACATATCAAAGCAATGATGTTATGTGTAAATATGGTTATGGTGTGCGCAAAAACAATGAAAAAGTGAAATTTTAAGGCACTCAGACAGGGATGTACTCAATGAGTAAATTTCCTTCATCTGGATGTGAAAAGAGTAAGAATCACGGGGCATGTTTGGTATTGTTTTTTGTGCGTATTTTGTGTTTACCAAAATAAAAAGCAAAAAAATACATTTGGTTGACATGTTTTTCAACAGTAATTAGAAAAATTCATTGAACAAAATATTTTCATTCTTAACTTTTACAAAGAAAAAGTAGAGAACATCATATTGTTGTTCTTCACTTTGTTCTCGGCTTTAAGAGAACAACAAAAAGTTTTATTGAAAAACAAAAAAGCCATGTGTCAGAACTTGGCTAGCACCGACCTACACTTATGCATTATCACCATGCTTATTTGAGCTTTACTAACTTATTGATCATCTTGCTTTTGCGATTTCTAGATAGACAACTCTATGCAACTTTTCTTTTCTTTTTTTAATATTTGTTAAAATTTTTGCCTAATTTTTTGACATAAAATATAAAAAATGTGGATCTTTTTTGCTTCAAGTTTTACCTGATAAGAGTAGATTAATTGATGTTCAGAACACAGTAGTATTTTTTGATATGCTGATTACTGTTATTTTTATCATTTTACCAGCTTTTTTGCATTTTATTTTAAATGAAATTATAGTAATTAAATATAATTTAAATAAATAAATTCTATGTATCGCATAATTTATTGAAGCACATTTTTCATAAAAAATTTCACCAAACATATTTTCATTGTTTTATTTATTTATTTTCATTTTAACATTAAAAAACATCATCAAAAGTATCATTTTCCTTACTCTAAAGTAAGATAGAAAACACCATTAAAAAATAGTACCAAATGCACCCATAGTTTCTACGTATGATCATTCTTGATTTTGATGTCTCTATTTGTGGTTACACAGCTTTTGGCTTAACATATATCCAGACCAAGGGTTACGTGTCATTTGTTTTCTATTTGAAATCTAAATAGACATGAATTAATTTGAATTGTGAACAGAGCTAAATGTTTGAATTTGAATGAAAATCTAAATAGACATGAATTAATTTGAATTGTGAATAGAGCTAAATGTTTGAATTTGAATGATATGTTTGTCTTTTTGTCTCAATATCTGATAGTAAGTACTAAGGTCTTTGGTTTTTTAGATATTAGGTAAATAATAAACATCTCAATGAACATAAATAAGATAGTATTTTATCATAACATAAATCATGTTCAAGTGACTACAACTCTTTAATTTTCTAAATTAGAGCCTGTTAATCAATTTTATTGTAGTTTGTGATGTATTATATGAAAAATACTCATAAATAAATTGTAATAACAAATAATGCTAATTTGGAGAATAGAAAAATATTAAAATAATAATAATAATCTAATGCGATCACAAGTTGTGGGGATTAATAATGATTCTAATCAGTAAGTTTTATTTAGGTAAGGATGAAAATAAATTAGATGAGGATATTTTGGAGAATATCTTCAAATAATGTGATTCAAATTTTGTAGATTAAGCAAAAAGGTAAACAATTGGCTTAATTACTTAATTTTTATTAAGTTGAAAATAAATTGACTCAATGACCTAACTGATTGAAAATAAGTCAATTAGATCATTTAAGTTGAAAAAACAAATGCTCCTAATCGCTATCTTTTGGTGCACATGTCTTTTGGGCCTATGTCTTGCAATATGCAACTTTCAGGTAGCCGTGTGTCTTATTTATGTTTTAGGCTACATTAAATGTAGATTTTGCATGGGAGTATTTTTTTTTTTTTTATGTTATTTTATCATTAACTGTCTTGTAATTCCTCACCTGAACTGTTATATATCTGTGTTTTCAGGATACTGGCTAATTCCAAGCCTTGTCCACGGTGCAAGCGACCAATTGAGAAAAATCAAGGCTGTATGCATATGACATGCACACCTCCGTGTAAATTCGAATTTTGCTGGTAAGCTTGTATGTTTGTTGAAGACAACACTTAGAACTCTAATCTTTATTCAATTTTGTGTTTTCAATTGTGTGTTTTTCACCTTGAACACTAGAACATGGGAAGTAAACTGAGTGCACTTCCTTAGAATGATAAATGGGTTATACCACTATGTAATGCTCAAAATTACACTATCTTAAAAAGTCCTAGTTACATGACTATATATGGATGCAGGCTCTGCCTTGGTCAATGGTCAGATCATGGTGAGAGGACAGGTGGTTTCTATGCATGTAACCGCTATGAGACAGCAAAACAAGAGGGAGTTGTATGATAGTCTCCTTCAGTTTTCTTCCCCTCCCTCTTCTTTCCTCCCCAGCTCTTACAAAATTCTTTTATTGTTATTGACCACCTGGTCACCCCCATAAATTTGATAAATGTTGTTGCTTACAGTATGATGAGTCTGAAAAGCGAAGAGAGATGGCAAAAAACTCTCTGGAGAGATATACTCACTATTATGAACGATGGGCGACAAACCAATCGGTATGTTCAAGTTTGTGGGATTGTAGTATATGATACTTCTGTGCGTTTTACAGAGACAAAATACTTGCTCTCAGAACAGTAAAAACCTTCTAGTTTATATTGATCATGATGTTAGACTGGATTGCAATATAAGATTTTTTGGTCTGCCTAATAATATGAAATACCCTCTTACCTCAAAAAAAAAAAATAAAAAATAAGGAACACCCATCTTTATAGTTGATTCCTATATTGCCTTCATTTCATTGGGAGGGTACCTACTAACTGTTAGATGCTAAATTCCTTGTTCAAAGCTTTTCCCAGTTTGGTTTCAAACTGATTTTGTGTTACGGGTTGTTCATGGGATTAGTATTATATTATTTGATGGATTTAACTGGAGCATTAGTTATAGGCATTGATTTCTAGATAATAATTTCTTCGAGGCTAAAATAGATAAGTAGCATCCAAAAATAAAGAAATCATTGAAGATAGAAATGCTGGATAAAGTGCTTGCACGGTCTAGGGAAGAGGCTTGTTTGTGCATAAATGTTGGAATCTGTATAGGCTTGTACATTGGTTTATAGAAAAGGTAAATTAGCTATATCACAGCTGTAATTTCTTATCAGAAGCGTAATAGACAAGAACTAATCAAATAATTTTGTTACTTCTTTCCAACTTACTTGATTACAAATGTTTTTGTGCTTTAGAATATGAGATCCTACACGTGCAAAGCTAATATGCTTAGGGATGGAAAAATCATTCCCTACGTGGGGATTCCCCATCCCCACCCCACTAAATTTATTAGGGATTTGAGACAATTTTTAATGGGGTGAGGAATGGGGTAGGCCTCCCCACCCCCACCTCACCGCATTACCATCCTTAAATACGCGACATGAAATGGGGTAGGCCTCCCCACCCCCACCTCACTGCATTACCATCCTTAAATACGCGACATGAAAATTTAAACAATGTCACTTTGCAGTCTAATTGGTTGTTTCCTTTTTCAGTCTAGGCAAAAAGCATTGGCAGACCTACAGCAAATGCAGACTATTTATGTAAGTCAAAACTTCTTATTGTCAATTTTTTTCCTATTTGTCATGTTGGCATAGTTTGATGCATTGCCATATGACTAGTGTGGGTTTCATAAATAGTGTCAGAAAGCATTTGAGCTTAACCAATGGTAGTCATGGGCATGGTATGGGACCCAGACCAAGCTAAAAAAGGTTTGGGTTTCAAACAAAAACTGCCTCAGCCCAATTTCTTTGCAACCCACTAACCCAACCCATTTAATTTAGTTTGGGTTTGGTTTGCTTTTTGGCCAAATCCCTTGGGCTTTCACAAACTCACCTGTCACAAATCATAATTAAGGTAGATTATTACTTTTCAAAGTAATTTTGACAATGCCTGTTGAGTTTAAGAAACTAACGCAATTCAGAAGTTATATGATTAGTTAATAAGGATCTCCCCTGTTAGAGTCTGCATGCTCAATATTGCTGTTACTTTTACAACACAACCAAAAAATATGATAATGCCCTTTAATTGAATATTAAAAAACACCAAAGCCAATCATATACTTAATATCCTGACCAAATGTTCTGGCTTTCATTTTGATCTTTAATTCAAACTTCTCTATTTTCTCAAAAGCATCTTTTGCTTCATCAACCCTTGTACATTTGACGTATCCCCACGAAATCAAAGCTAATGTTATTTGCTAACCATTGTTGCTTCATTTCACTCACTTAAGTCCCAAATCAATTTAAATTGCTTAATTTTACTGAAAGATTCAGTTAAAGCACTGTAACACTCAGTGCTGTATTTTATTCATTATGCTTAACAGCCCACCTAAAGAACAATAAAACTAGAAAAATTGCACTGTCAATCTCTTAAAAACCTCAAGAACAAGCATTGGAGATACCTAACTTGGAGCATTCTCAAGTGAAGAATCTATCTAGAAGTGTTTTTGATAAAATTTACAGGTTTTTTTCATTGCAGCTTTGATTTTTTAGCTTAAATTTTCTACTTGGGCATTTGGGTCTTTTACTTATATGAGTTTTTAGCTGAAGTATATCCTATATCATTGGATGACATAAATGTTCCTCAAAACGATGGATAATTAAATAACTACGAGATGATGAATGCTAAGAATATATAAATTTATGTGTATATATATATATATATATATATATATTTTATGTTTTTTTGCAAAACATAGTCTTTTGCAACAAAAAATAAAAATAACAATTAAAATTCTGTGAATTTAACTCTCTGATGAGTTTTCAAATCAGATTTATATACTTGATGTTTGCGCAAATAGAATGTTGACAGTGATGTTCTCACTCTTGGAAAAACTAAATTAAAACAAAAATGCTCAAAAGGGTAATATAGTGCATAGTATTGAATATGAGATGATGAACACTAAGAACAACCTTTTTTTTTTTTTTTTGGGTGGAAACATAGTCATTTGCAACAAAAAAAAAAATTTTTAAAATTATAAACTTAACTCTGATGAGTTTTCAAGTCAGATTTATGTGCTTGATATTTGCACAAATAGGATGTAGATGGTGATGTTCTCACTCTTGGAAAAACTAAATTAAAACCCAAAAAAAAAGCTAAGATCGAAAGGGTAATATGTTGCATAGTATTGGAAAGGGAATTATTATGGTTTGAGCAGGGTGGTTCAACCCAGCCAATCCGAACAAAGGTTGTCCTGAAATATTTTAACCAAATCCAACGTAAACCAGTCCATGTGGTTTGAGTTGGGCTATGGTTTATGGATTTTAGCCCACCCCTAGCTGAACACCATGACCATCAAGAATGTGTTTTGAGTGAGGTACCCATCGATTGTGTTTGATGAATTATTATATTTTCTTTGGCAAACTATGGGGTATTGACAACTGTGTTGTTTTAGCTGGAGAAGCTAAGTGATGTACAGTGCCAACCTGAGTCACAGCTCAAGTTCATCACAGAAGCCTGGCTACAGGTAAATATCTGACTCTGGGTTTTATATCTAGAGATAGCTGATAGTCTTTTGTGACTATAAAACATCTTGCATTCTTATATCATATGACATTTTCTTTTTTCTTCTTTCTAGATAGTTGAATGTAGGCGGGTTCTAAAGTGGACATATGCATATGGATATTATCTACCGGAGCTTGAACATGCTAAGAGGCAGTTCTTTGAGTATTTGCAAGGTATGCCAGATCGTCCATTTCCATGCTGGTATTTTGCTTATGTTTAGTTTGTTCTAATTACAACTGTGCCTTTAGGTGAAGCTGAGTCTGGGTTGGAAAGACTACATCAATGTGCAGAGAAGGAGCTTCAAATTTACCTTAATGCAGATGGCCCCTCAAAAGATTTTAATGAATTCAGAACAAAACTTGCTGGATTGACAAGGTTTGTACTAATTGAATACAATTTTATGAGTAGCTTGTATACTAATTGCTACAACTTGATGTCATTGCAATATCTTTATATTGAAATGATAACACATCCAGTTTGGTAATTGGTCTTGGAAAAATTTATCTGCTGCTTCCTTTTCTTCCCAGATATTATAAAACTCAGCTTATTAGTTATTAGCATTATACATCTCCTTCACCCACCCACCCCCCCCCCCCCCCCCAACCCCCTTTTTTTTTTGTTGCCGGAGCATGTGAGGTGACCCAATTTGTGTTTGCATATGAAACAATTCCTTTCCATATTATATGGTCACCACACATCCTATAGGAATGGAAAAAAAAAAAAAAAATAGCACGAGCAATTCGTCAATCTTTTTTACTTTCAGAGAAGCAGATTTGCAAAATTGTTGTCATGTTAATTGAATAATGGCGTGATTCCTATGACAACAGTGTGACAAGGAATTACTTTGAGAATTTGGTTCGAGCTCTTGAGAATGGTCTATCAGATGTAGATACACACGCTACCTGCAGCAGAACAGGGAGCTCAAAGAGCTTGGGAGGTACAAGTAGGGGAAGAAGTGGGAAGAATAAGGGTTCAACATCCAGATCAAGTGTGCCCAATAGAAACATTGATGATTGCAGCCACTGGTACTGCGACCAGTGCACCTATGCGAATGTCAATTCTGCCACTGCTTGTGCGATGTGCCAGCATAGCCGGTAAATATTTATCCCTTCTGCAGAATGACCCACCTGAATGGAGAGACATCGGCTTTGCCTCATTGACTAGTAGGTCTCACGGCAGCATTGCCAGGAGAAGAAGTAAGTCTCCCTTATTTTCTCGTGGAAATCAAAGTGATTACAAATGAAATTGAAAATAAGGGGGGGGGGAGGGGAGTCAAGGAAGGATTTGTTCCTTCTCGTGTTCTTGGAGTAGAATCTGTATATAGTTTATTACATGCACGTCAGTCTTAACTTAATTCTGCCAAGTGTCAGGGTCGATTATGGAAAATGTATTATTAATCTTTAGTCTTTGTGGTCATTTATTTAAGTTAATAGAATTTGTGTACGCTTGCGACTTTCAAGTGGATTGTAAAAGTGGAAACTACTTGGGGATAATGAGCTGCGTTGTCACCTGGCCAGGATGAAATAAATTTGTTTTGCCAATGTCTTGATCGTCTTCTTGTGTGGCAAGAACTTTGTATTATGTATACTGTGATAGTTTATTATTGGTTATTATTGCTAATGAAAGTTGCCGTTGGTCGTCAAGTATGGATTGTAATGTGTAATGTGAAACATTAACAAGACTATTTGATATTTAGGTTATAATTTTTAAATTATAGTTATTGTAGAGAAGGTTTAAAAATTAATAGTATGTAATAAATATGAATTTTAAGTAATAATTGTAATAAAAAATAATAAAAATTTAATAATTTTTTAACCATATAAGTGTAAGATTAAATAAATTTCATTTTTAATTATAGCCGTAGGTGTTTATCAAGCAATAGTGTTTACCACACGAGTATGAAATTTTATATCATGAGAATGTGAGACTATAAATTAAAAGATCATGTAAAAGTATTTCATATTATATTATATGTAGCATCAAGCCATTGTCACTTCTGTGGTGGCGCATAATTAGGTTATTTCATTTTATTGCATTAATTAAAACTTGAAAAACACAAATTACTGTGATTTGATGTTTATGTTTACTAAGCATGTTGAATATGAAACTTTTTGAGAATGTGAAACTATAACATTCCAAGATCTTATAGAAGTATTTCATGTTACATACGTAGCATCAAAGTCATCGTCATTTAAGTGATTGTATGTAATTAGGTTGTCCTATTATGGTGCAGTATTTGAAACTTTACAGACACAAATTACGGTGACTTGATGCTTTAATTTCATATCTCCAAGCAAAATGCAAAAACAAAGAAAATCTACATTTTTTTTGTTTTTTATTTTTTTTTCAAAAGAGTGGCCAATCATTCAAAAGGGTAATTGCGTTATGGTGTTAAGCAGACAACAATCCTACACGCATAGGAAAAGGATCTTAAACATGAAAGAATAATGCTCCAACACCAAGGCCACCAAAAAGTTTGAAATGTTTCCTACGGTTATTGGTGCCATGTAGCTCAGATGTATCGAAATTACCAGTTCATGAATGCTGATGATTCTTAACATGTGCTGCAGCGTCCAAAAGGTTTAGCACGTATTGAATTGTCAAATTGCAAAAAGTCAGATCAACAGTAAAGCAATCTTGCCAGTAATCAAACTCATCTTTTATAAGTGCCTAATGTCACGGGCCGCGCGTTTGTTCCTGAACCACGGCCTAACTCCGCACACACGGGTGCGTTTAGCAAAAGTCCACCTCTATGGAAGGTGCATTTAGAAGGCGAGTAAGCTTAGAAACAAAGGCGGGTGCGCTTATAAGTCGGGTGCACTTGGCACTCAAGGCGGGATGCGCTTAGCACACTCCAAGCCCAATCCACAATCTAGAACTTTCTCTAATTGAATTTGGGCTAGAAATTTCCAGCACCTTGCATATTCCCCCATGTGATAATTGTACAAGTGGCATGGGTGGTTCTAGACTTCTCCATCCAAGCCTATAAATACCCCATCACCCTTGCCAAATTTTCCAGCACACACACACCATTTTCCAACACACATAACACACTCACAAGCTCACAAAAAGCCTTGTAACATAGCTCTCTTGTAATTTATTCTTTTAGTGTGCAATATAAGTTCTTTTTGGCCAACTTTGCTCTTGCTTCTCTTGCATTTCCAGCAAGCTTTCTAGCTTGAATAAGCTTGAGAAGTGATCTAGGCTTACTTAGCGACTTAAGTGCTAGAAGTCGCCAAGTGCCGCACGGGTTAGTTGCGCAAAAACTCTCACCCCGTGACAAGTGGTATCAAAGCCAAGGTTTGCCCACACGCGAACTAGCTCTTGAGCAATGGCCAATCCTCCTAGCACAAAAGAGGGCTTAGTTGAGGTTCTGGAGCAAGTTCGTGGCCGTGAGGAGGGACGCACGCAAGGCAAGTCCTGAGGTAAGTCCAAGACCCCCTCTTTGGATACCTTAGAGCCTCGTGTTGCCACACTTGAAACCTCAATGTATGCTGTCCAAGACACCCTCGATAGTTTAGAGGTTAGGGTCGACGGCCTCGACAGCGAATATGGTGAGTTCACGGTAGCCACCAAGGCCCTCATGTAAGGCCAAGCCGACTCCCTCCGAGGGGAATTCCGAGCACTCCATGAGGAGTTGCTGAACTTGCGTGGCTTTGTGCAAGGTGAGCTGCGAGCTATCCGGGCAGAGGTTGATGAAGTCTGCTCGGATTGGGCTTGGCATAAGCGCACCCTCACGCCTAGCTCGGCTTCCGCAAGAACGAGTGATGTGCGCCGGATCGATGTGCCAATACCCGACACCTTTGATGGTGTGCGCAACGCCACCGTGGTGGATAATTTCCTATTCGGGCTAGAACAATACTTCGATGCCATGGGTGTTCGCAATGAGGCATTGAAGGTAGGCACCGCGCCTACGTTTCTTCGAGGCGCTGCACAATTATGGTGGCGGCGGAAGCATGGTGAGATGGGCAAGGGCATTTGCGCCATCAACACATGGGCTGAGTTCCAACAAGAACTCCGCAAACACTTTGCCCCAAGCAACGCCGAGAAGGAAGCTCGTGCGAGGCTTCGTCGGCTCAAGCAAACGAGTAGCGTCCGCGATTATATCAACGACTTCACCACCCTAATGCTTGAGATAACTGACATGTCCGACAAAGACTCTCTCTTCTACTTTCAAGATGGCCTCAAGGATTGGGCCAAGGCGGAGCTTGACAGGCGTGGCGTGCAAACTCTCGATGACGCCATCGCCATCGCGGAATCGCTTCCGGACTACTCCGCCAAGCCCAAGGAGAAGAAGTCGAGCCAAGGTAAAGGTGGGGGAGAGGGCCGGAAGGACAAGAGCCAAAACCGAAAGGAGTGGGGGCAGAAAAAGCCTCCGGCCGGCAAGAGCGGGCAAGGAAAAACGGAGAAATAGCAGCCACTTAAACCCCGCAGCCCATGTTTCATATGCAACGGCCCTCATTGGGTACGTGACTGCGCAGAGAAAAAGTCGCTTAATGCCCTCGCCGCTCAGCTCAAGGGCCACTCCGATCTGCCAACGGAGGAACCCCAATGCAGCATGGGTACCCTCCAGCGCCTCGGCGCTCTCAACCGCCAACCATCTACGACCGCCAAGCAAGGTCTCATGTATGTGCATGCGAGCATCAACAGCCAAACTGTTCGTGCTTTGCTCGACACCGGAGCAACGCACAACTTCATTTCGGAAGAAGAGGCCAAGCGCCTAGGGCTTAAGGTGACGAAGGAAGAAGGAAGCATCAAGACTGTGAATTCCCCTGCAAGGCCCATCGCGGGCACCGCATGCAATGTGCGGACAGCACTTGGAGCATGGACCGGAAAGCTCGATTTTTCCATCGTGCCTATGGATGATTTCAAAATGGTCCTTGACATGGAGTTCTTCGACCGAGTCCATGCCTTCCCGCTTTTGGCCACCGACTCCCTAAGCATCCTCGACGGGAGCATGGCGTGCATGGTTCCAGCTGAGCGCTCTAAGCCTACGGACAAGACGCTCTCCGCTATGCAATTCAAGAAAGCATTCCAGAAGGATCCAAGCTTCTTGGTCTCCGTTCGAGAGCTAAATGACGCAGAGGACCGCGGAGACTCACCAAGCCAAATCCCTCCGCTCATCCATAAAGTCCTCGATGAGTTCCGGGATGTGATGCCTCCGGAACTCCCAAAGAAGCTCCCACCAAGACGAGAGGTCGACCACGAAATTGAGCTAGAGCAAGGCGAGAAGCCACCGGCCTTGGCGCCTTACCGAATGGCACCACCCGAGCTCGAGGAGTTGCGAAGACAACTTAAGGACTTGCTGGACGCGGGTTATGTTCGACCATCAAAGGCACCATTCGGCGCACCGGTTCTCTTCCAAAAGAAGAGAGACGGAACCCTCCGGATGTGCATTGAGTACCAGGCATTAAACAAGATCACCATCAAGAATAAATATCCAATTCCCTTAATCACGGATTTGTTCAACCAACTAGGCCAAGCGCGGTACTTCACCAAGCTTGACCTACGGTCCGGGTACTACCAAGTGCGCATCGCCAAGGGAGATGAGCCAAAAACGACATGCGTGACCAGGTATGGATCCTTCGAATTCCTAGTTATGCCGTTTGGTCTCACTAATGCACCGGCCACATTTTGTACCCTTATAAACAAAGTTCTCCACCTGTTTCTCGACCGCTTCGTCGTGGTGTACTTGGATGACATTATAGTGTATAGCACTACACTCGAAGAACATACGGAGCACTTGCGACAAGTCCTCTAAGTACTACGCGACAATGAGCTCTACCTCAAAATGGAGAAATGCTCATTTGCTCAACGAGAGGTAGAGTTCCTTGGCCACAAAATAGCGGATGGGAAACTAATGATGGAGAATGCAAAAGTAAGGGCCATCCTCGATTGGGAGCCTCCGACCAAGGTCCCCGAACTCCGGTCTTTCCTCGGATTGGTAAATTACTACCGCCGCTTCATCAAGGGATACTTGGCAAAGGCAGCCCCCTTGACAGACTTGCTCAAGAAGAACCGGACATGGCATTGGTCCGCGGAATGCCAACACGCCTTCGAGGAGTTGAAAAGGGCCGTTTCGGAGGAACCGGTCCTCATTCTTCCGGATCACTCCAAGCCATTTGAGGTACAAACAGATGCTTTCGACTTTGCCATAGGAGGAGTACTTATGTAAGATGGCCATCCAATTGCGTTCGAAAGTTGAAAGCTCAACGACACGGAACGCCGCTACACGGTACAAGAAAAAAAGATGACCGCCATCATCCATTGTCTACGTGTGTGGGGACATTACTTGCTTGGTTCCCACTTCACAATCTTAACCGACAACGTAGCCACAAGCTATTTTCAAACACAAAAGAAGTTGAGTCCCAAGCAAGCAAGGTGGCAAGACTTCCTTGCGGAATTTGACTACCAGCTCGAGTATAAATCCGGCAAAGCCAACGTCGTAGCGGATGCACTAAGCCGTAAAGTAGAGTTGGCAACGCTTAGCATGAGCCAACCAAGTTCCGATCTTATTGAATGGATCAAGGAAGGCCTCCGGCAAGATCCACTAGCTAAAGACTTGTTGGAAAATGTACTCCAAAGCAAAACAAGGCGATTTTGGCAAGAGGAGGGCATTCTCCACACCAAAGGAGACCGGCTGTTCGTGCCTAAGTGGGGAAACTTGCGAAAAGAAATAATCACCGAGTGCCATGACTCAAAATGGGCTGGACATCCGGGCATCGAGCGCACGACCGCACTCATTCAAGCCTCGTACTTTTGGCCGCATATGAGAGATGATATCGAGGCATATGTGCGGACATGCCTCGTGTGCCAACAAGACAAAACGGACCATCGACCTCTGGTCGGGTTGTTGGAACCTTTACCAATAGCATCAAGGCCATGGGAGAGTGTCACCATGGACTTCATCTCGGCCTTACCCACGTCCGAAGGGTGCGGGAGCATAATGGTCGTGGTTGACCGCTATAGCAAATACGCCACTTTCATAGACGCACCAAGAGATTGCAAGGCGGACAAGGCTGCCCGCTTATTCATCAAACACGTTGTGAAGCTTTGGAGGATTCCGAAGAGCATCGTGAGCGACCGAGACCCACGCTTCACCTGCCGCTTTTGGACGGAACTCTTTAAGCTATTGGGAACCGACCTCAAGTTCTCAACAAGCTTTCATCCATAAACGGACGAACAAACGGAGCGCATCAATAGCCTACTCGAGATGTACCTAAGACATTATGTGAGCACTCACCAACGAGATTGGGCCAAGTTGTTAGACGTTGCCCAATTCTCATATAATCTTCAACGAAGCGAGGCTACGGGCAAGAGCCCATTCAAGATCATCGTAGGATTTCAGCGTATGACGCCCAACGCCATAACCTCTACATATGGAGGGAAAAGCCCCGCCGCTCATAAACTCGCTCGCGAATGGCACGAGGAAGCGGACATCACGCGGGCATACCTCGACAAAGCGGTATGGAGGATGAAGAAATGGGCTGATTCTAAGAGACCCCATGTCGAGTTCAAGGAAAGCGACCGAGTAATGGTGAAACTCCTACCCCAACAATTCAAGGCATTGCGGAAAGTGCATAAAGGGTTAGTACGACGGTACGAGGGGCCTTTCGAGATAGTATGACGTGTCGATAATGTCTCATACCAACTCCAACTTCCGCCAAGACTCAAGATCCATCCGGTCTTTCATGTGAGCTTACTCAAGCCTTACCACGGAGACAAGGAAGACCCGAACTGAAACAAGCCAAAACGTGCCCCAACCGCCATCGTCACGGCACACGACAAGGACGTAGAATACATCCTTGAAGATCGGTTCATTCGAAAATGGGGTATTCCGGTGTACAACGAGTACTTGGTAAAATGGAGGAACCTCCCCGAAAGTGAAGCGACATGGGAGCGAGAAGATGACTTATGGTAATTCGCGGAACATGTCCAAAACTACAAACACGAGAACGCGGCGAGGACGCCGCGAGCATAGGTGGGGGAGGATTGTCACGGGCCACGCGTTTGTCCCCGAACCACGGCCTAACTCCGCACACACGGGTGCATTTACCAAAAGTCCGCCTCTATGGAAGGTGCATTTAGAAGGCGAGTAAGCTTAGAAACAAAGGCGGGTGCGCTTAGAAGTCGGGTGCACTTGGCACTCAAGGCGGGATGCGCTTAGCACACTCCAAGCCCAACCCACAATCTAGAACTTTCTCTAATTGAATTTGGGCTAGAAATTTCCAGCACCTTGCATATTCCCCCATGTGATAATTGTGCAAGTGGCATGGGTGGTTCTAGACTTCTCCATCCAAGCCTATAAATACCCCATCACCCTTGCCAAATTTTCCAGCACACACACACCATTTTCCAGCACACACAACACACTCACAAGCTCACAAAAAGCCTTGTAACATAGCTCTCTTGTAATTTATTCTTTTAGTGTGCAATATAAGTTCTTTTTGGCCAACTTTGCTTTTGCTTCTCTTGCATTTCCAGCAAGCTTTCTAGCTTGAATAAGCTTGAGAAGTGATCTAGGCTTACTTGGCGACTTAAGTGCTAGAAGTCGCCAAGTGCCGCACGGGTTAGTTGTGCAAAAACTCTCACCCCGTGACACTAAGGTGAAAGAACTTAAAAGCTGAGGAATAAATGTAAAATTGATTTGACTAACATTTCAATTTCGCAACCCACGTTACATTCTAATACATGCTCTATGATGATTGTTTGACCAAGTGCAATTGAAGCTGTCTCACGAAACAGCCAATATCTAGTTATGAGGTTAGGCGACTCAAACTTTGTTTCTTGTCAACAATCACAATAAAAACGAAAGAAAAGAAATAGACACTGAAAAAAATAAAAATAAAAAGTTGATGCATGATGATTGTGAAAAAAAAGTATAGTTACATTTAGAGGTCATAACTTGACTACATGTGTCGATTTTACGCATATAATATGTTGTTTCAGAACTTCTGATAAATTGAAGCAAACAAAAAATCATTATCATTATTCTTCCTTGTGGTCTAGTTAGAAATTTTGTCTACTTCCTAGCCAATTTAAAATTTTAAGTTATTTTTATATTGCTTTCATGATTTTTTTTCTCTTTAGATATTGTATTTTAGAGCCATTTATTTGGTTTTTTTTTTTATCTATGATAAGAGAATTTTGTTATGAAATAATATTTTAAATTTATCTATTTTAATAAATTTCAATATTTAGTATTAGTATAAAAAAATTTTAAATCTGTAGTTTTTCACTATTTAAGAACTTTACTTCTCTATAGCATATCAATCTTTAATATTTCCGCATGGTCAAGAGGGAGAGAAAGAGAGACAGGTAGAACAATCACAAGGCAACTCTCAAGTTACAACCATGTCCACGTGCAGGTGTATTTACCATTCAGCTCTCCCAAGACCAACGCCAAGAACCAACTATGTAAGGTGAGTCAAATATGGTTTTGCTTGGGAACTACCGCTTAAGATTGGTTCCAGACTCTTGAGGCTCAACGTTGAATTTCCTTTAAAATTTTCTGCAATACATTAATGCAAATAAGACAACAATTTAAAAAGAGTAGTTTGTGCATGAGTATTTGCCTATTATGTACTCACTTTTTTAATACCTACAAGATTGATTCAGTCAACTTTAAGACAATACTTATATTACATTGGCTAACGAACAGCCATTAAATGTATGTGGTTAATTTTGATATTTTTTAAATCTAATAGGTGAAAAGATTTTTAAGGTAAAATAAGGTATAGGTAATAGTAATTTTACAAAAAAATTTATTTTTAATCACATATTTACTTATTTTTTCTCAAATAAGTCCTTATTAATTTTATATAACTAAATAGTTTTGTCATCCACTTCTTCTACATTTATTTTTAAAATTTTTACTAAATTTTTTTATAAAGATTTAATTGATTATTATATTTTTAAAGATGTATAAATTTTGAATATATATTTACACCTATGTTTATAATTTCTTGTTTCTCTTAAAACATAGACTAGATATTTTCTTTTACACACACACGTGCGCTCGCGCGCGCACACACACACACACACATGTATTTAATCTATTTTGTGTCCTAAATATATATTATCAATGTTTTCACATAGATTTTGCAATCTAAATTTAACATCCTGAGTTATAAGAGATATTATATGTCATAAATATTTTATAAATCTAATGAATTATTAAAAAAATTATAAAATGAATAAATTACTAAAACCTCTAATAATTTCACAAAATATAGAAATAAATAAGTTACTAGCTTCTATCTATAAGCAAGAAGAATTTTCCTATAGAAAATTTCAACTGTTTGTGATCAATGATTCAGACATGTGCAAAAATAATCAGTTAAAATTGAGTTTCACTATATCTATAAAAATAAATTAGGAAAGCCAAATTTATTTATAATGAAATAGAAAGTGCAAATAAAATATCAGAAATTAATAATTTTAATGAAGAAAATATAAAAAATTAAAAAGTTAGGAAATCAAATGAGTAAAAAATTTAATAAAATTAAATAATTAATAAATGATTTCAATATTGAAGATTAAGATATACTAAAGTAAAAGATCATTAATTATAATCAACAAAAATTTAATAGATATAAGATTAAACAAGCCAAAGATTCAAATAATAAATAGAAAAAAATTGTTGAGCAATTTAGTATTAAATTTACTATAAATATAAATGAAATTTAAGAAAATTAAAGTACTAGCAATATTTTTTTGTTGCAGTTTGGGGTTTAAAATAAGACTTTAAAACTTAGTGATTTTTTTCATAATTATTATGTTTTTAAAGAACTTTGGCTTACAGCGAATGTAATATAAACATTGCCCAACTTTAAATATTAAAATATCAACAAGAACAGTTGAATAGCATACATGGAAGGATCAGAAGAAAGATACAAGATATTCTCAAAGACTCTCTCATGCAAGAATGTTGTCAAGAATGTTGTCGAGTGGGTTTTATCAGTCCAACTACTTTTCCCAAAAACATTCTTTTAAGGTAGGCTAAGATTAAGAAATTAAAAGTATAATGTCACGAGATAATTTTTGTGCAACAACCAATGGGGTACTTAAACACTTTCTAACGCGAACGTTGCTAAGTAAACCCCTTGAACATCTTAAACTAGTAAAGTAAAGATACTTACAAAAAAGTTAGAGAAAAGAGAGAGCAATATAGCCAAAAAAAGGAAATTTATTCCTTGCAAGAGAGAATACAAGATAGCTTTACAAGGATGATTAAGTTGCTTAGTGTTGTGCAAATTTTATTGAATTCACAAGTGCACGAATCTATTTTAGAATAGATTAATGGTGATGAATGTCGATCTCACGAGTAGGTAAATTTTAATTATATATCGAATTAATTTTCCAAATGGGTGGTTGAAATTATAGTGAAATTATCCTAAATTTTGAATTGAAATGACTAGAATAATTAAAAATGACAACTATTATAATAAAGCACTTGGGTGTCTGGATCCGCATCAACATGCACCAGGGCTTAATATTCCTTATCAATATCAGTTAAATCATGAAGGAAAAATCCACTTCTCATAAACCACGCTGTAATTAATATAGTACTAAGCGCTTATTGTGTCAAACAGTAATAACTATTTTATTACTATCTGTAGACAAAAAGTCAAAACATCCACTAAAAATTAGAGGGGAAGAGAAAATAAATTTACCAATTAAACTCATGAAACATGTTGAGACTTCACCTTCAACCTAAGCTTGAAAGAAAATTAGCTACTCATATTTGAACTGAGGTAAAATGGAAATGTTATTAAAATACATAGAAAATACAAGATAGAGAAGGAATTACAGAAAATAGAGCTAAAAAATGAACTCAGGGGTATTAAATTAGGGGGGAAGCCTTTCTTTTATAGATGCAACGAATAAATTATGGCCATCGAATTAAAACAATTTGAATGTACAGGATTGTGCCACATGACAAGTTCTAATTGGTTTGAATACATCATCAAGACTGTTATCCCGTGTATATGCATGTACTGTATGCATGTTTTTTTTCTAATCCACTAACATACTACCATGTCATCGGTCAACAGTGCATAAACATTTTAATCCAATAAGATTGTGACACCTTATCAATCAAGTCACGTCATCAGTCAACGCCACATAATTAGTCAATGTTACATCATTCCTCCAATCAAATACTGTTACGTCATCAGTCGGTGACACATCATCGGCCAATACCACATTATCAGTCAATGCCACATCATCATACAATATATATGAACAGTATTATAAATAGTATCATAAATAGTATCGTTCATGTGAACAGTGACATTTATATTTTTATGTTCCTTCTAAGGTTTTCGACCATTCTGAGTTTAGATTTTCTTTCATTTTGTCATCCGATGTATCATTTATTATGAAATAACTATGATGTCCCTAAAATATATAAAATACTTAATTATAATAAAACACATATAATTAAAACCACAAGAGACTTGAATACATAAAAGTAAGGAAGTTAGAGGAACTGGAAGTGTAAAATAATGATTTTCTCCTTTATAAATATATATTTTCTAGTATTCAACAGACCCCCCAACCAGTTTATTGCTAAACCCTAGCAAATTAATAGAAAAAAATTTAAACCCAAATTTTTTTAATTTTTTTTATAAACAATTGTGTTTATTTAATCAAACTAATGATAATAATCAAATAAAAATATAAGCATTATCTCTAATCTTTAAGAAATATCACTCTCAAATCAACTATCCACATGAATCAATCTAGTAGATTTTGTCACAACTATTGTAATCAAGTTATTTTGAAGAATAACATGTCAATACTCCAAAATCTCATCAGTAGTGACACTTTCATAAAAAAAAAAAGACCAATAACAATAGTCACTCCAATGGTAAATTGAGAGAAAATATTAAAGTAATATCACACACTCTCACCAAGATGAAATAAATGTGCCCACAGCTTAGAAATAATATATTCTCAATTCAAAATGTGAGTCAGATCAATGTATTTATTTATATTATATATATGCATCACTACATCTTTACAGTCTATGTAACTAGTTCTTACTTTAGACTATAGTTCTCTAAAATCAAAGACTTTTATTAGGACATAACATAAATTAGGGACATGGCAAATAAAGAACGAAAAATAGGGAAAGAAAAATAAAATACATGTTTGAGAAAAAAGTAGATTTTTTAAAAAAAGATTACAGGGTACATCCTTTTTTTTAAAAAACTATATATATATATATATTGAATTTTCTTCTTTTTTTCTTTATTTTTTTAATAAGCCACAATTTTGTTGAATAAAATAATTATTTACATTTTTCTCAAATACGAATGGTCGATGGAACTTGTATGACATCGAGTAATGTTTTAGATTAGAGTTGGATTGAGATAATAAGTTAATATAGAAAAGGATAATTAATTTTTTTTAAAAGCTCAAATGGGTTAACTAAGAATATTTCACAAAAGAGATGGCTAGAAAGACCCAAACAGGTTAAAGATGGCATTTTCATCATTTTTTAGGGCTTTGAATAATCTTCTATATCTATTAGTTAGATAAACTTTCAAATGTAGTAGCACACAATTTTTTTCTTTTTTTTAGGATGTTGACTTAAAAGAAATTTAGAAATCACGTATCAAATAATAAGCTGCTAAGCTGTATAAAGAATGGGCAAAAAGGGTTACTCTCTGAGAAAATAATAGGTTCAAGAACTTACTTAGAATTTATTATGACATGTATATTTCTTCAAACAACTCATATTTTTATTTTTGATATCAACATGTATAGTAGCAAATATGGTGTAACAAAACTGAAGACTAAAGATAATACAAATACTAAAATTTGAAAGTCATTATGTCAAAAAGATCGTAATTTTTTTAATGTTTTTGATTAAAAAAAACTAAGAAGATGCGTTTCTAGAATCACTACATTCCATATGCAGCCATCTTTAACTCAAAATTTTGAAAGTATATATTTATAAATGAGAAGTTAGAAAGAGGACGTTAGAAAAATCACACTTAAAATGAAGCTTAATAATAAAAAAATGATTGAACATTAATTTTTTTTTTAGCTTTCAAACTAAGAAGATGTGTTTCTAAAGTCACTACACTCTATATTCAGTCATTTTCTACGTAAAACGTTAACCACAGTTAGTTTCCATAATAAAAATTAATAAAAACTTTACCAAGATTGAGAGATTCAACAATTATCAACTATTCTCTCTCCTCAATCAGAACAAAACATTATCCTCAATGTTTTAAAGGAAGTAAGTAGAGATTAGAAGATATCACATGGGTGCTATAACATAGAAGAAAATATGTACAAGCGGAGAGTCAAATTTAATTTGCACTTCTTACTGTGGCTACTAGTACCATTATTAGTTAGCCACTCCAACACAAAGGTCCTAGGATGTGGCTTTGGTCTATAAGATTGTAATAGATCAAGTAGCTCATTAGTAGTGTGAGTACAAATAAAGATATTTGTCACTTTCGAAGGAATGAAATAATTTTTTATTACATGATTAAAAAATGCGATAAATCCATCATAAAAGTTATTGACATTTAGCAAACCAAAAAGTTTCTGATGAATATTCAGATGGGATCAAGATGCTAATGTCATTAGTACCTCTATAGTTGTAAGATCTCCTAGTAAGAAAATAAAGGCATCAACATGATTCAACATTTTAGTTATTCTCTCTTGCATACTTGAGACAACTAACTCTTCTCCAATTAGTGAGTCAAACAAATAGCTAAAACATTTTAGGATTGTTGGGATGATGCCTAACACTTGGCTCCCTCTGGGATAAGCGGCTTTTGAAACTAGTCTTGATAACCCTCGGTCACGTCCTCCATAAATCAAGTGTAGTTTCCCAGCTGCTATGCTTCAACCAAGATTTAAAGCTGCCTCAATAAATTCTTTATATTTGCTATGGTTAAATTCTGAGAGTACACAAATGTTCTTGATTTGATTGTTGAGAGTAGTTGCTATTAGATACTTCTAAAAAATAATTTGCGAGTGCCTTAAAAAAAATAATATTTAATGATCTTGGTCATAATAGTTCACAGTTATAAATGAGATAGCATGTCTATGTCAAATAACTCATGAAGCACATGACTCGAGTAAAAAATAAAATAGTAAAAGAAGAAAGTAAATAATGATAGCATGAAATTATTAAGGAAAAAAATATAAGTGATCAAACAATAGTGAAATAAAATTACATTGAAATAAAAGGATATTTACAAGTAGTTGCGACTGTAGCTCATATCTTCCTCTAGTTTTATATCCAGAAAAGGATTGAATGCCCTCTATGGTCAAGGATAGGCTTCCCGTCCAATTTTCTTACAAACTGGCAAATAGGGTCATTTATAGTCAGATTCCTGAGACTATATTTTGCACATTCTTTTTAGAATAATGATCATAATTGGAGTATTACATTTTATACATACCCACTTGGATGCGTTTCAAGAGACAAAAGGATATCATCCAATGACTCTTTATTCAAGTCATCCCTAATGAATTAAATCTTATCTTTCCTATTATTAGACATCATTCCTAAAGAACATGACTTTTTATCGCATCTCATTCTAGTACACGTATGACAAATATTAGAGAGCTTTCGAGCTCTTCGTTTTCTTGAATAATTTTCTTTACCACAACCAGACATGTATGCAATAAATTTAGGAGGCAAATCACCTGCCAACTGTACTTTGACTTCGATTATCCATCGAATGTCAACAGGGATGTGACTCTTCATAAGCAATCGCATGCGTTCGGACCGAGCTTTAGATATGGTGAGGAGGGCATTCTAAGGAAGTGAAGGAAATTGCTTGTAAAGTTTTGCCAAGATTGCATCTATGTCCATGCCTTCAACTAACATAACAAACTCAACACACAAAGAAAAGAAAGAAAGAAAAAAAATGTTAGAATCTTCATTTTATTGAATTTATCTCAAGCTCTAATTGGATACTGTAGATGCCTCTCTCAATTTCTTTGAGACCTCATTCTAAATTCTCAACATGAGTTACTAACTCTGGTAGTTATATCTTCTAGATACGATGTGTTTTATAAAATTGTATCTAGCCTTTGAGATGAGACTGTATACGTTGAAACTGTCTAAGAATGTTGAAGAGACACTTTTTAGTTGAAACATTCACGAGGAAAAATGATAAGAGAAAACTTAATAGTTAAATATATACACTTACGCAAAAATAATTAAAAACAGAAAAGAAAACTTTAAGTCACTGAAAGAAAACAGAAATCTTTTATGTTGTTTTTTCCATATGATTGGTATTCATGATATAACTTTACTTTTCTAACCATTAACTTTAAAAATTACATCATTTCTTGGATTCTTAAATTTAATGGCTTTATATAAAAAAATAATATGAACAATAAATGGACTAGACCATCGAGAGCATAACTTACTTGGAGAAATATACTTGTAAGAATTGAATAAAAATACTTTCTGACCTAGTATGAAAGATTTTCTCATGCTCCGCTTATCATGAAAGATTTTCATTCGCTTTTTGTAGTCCTTAGGATTTTTATCATTATGAATTTCCTTTGGTTTTTCTAGTTGTTATCTCTTTTTTAAACCAAAGATGGGGTCAATGATGTTTGTATTTTTTTATTTGTCATCGGGGGAGGATGACATGATTTCTGACAATGTTCTTTATTCACCCAAGCATGTAGAATTTAAAGCGTCAGGTGAAGGTTTGAGCTTAATCTTTGGTGGTGATTCTGATGATGGCATGAAATTTTCTTTTAATGGTGATAATTGCTCTATCTTTGTCTTCTATTTATCAATGTCCATGCATGGAGATGAATCCAATAAGGCATTAACCTCATCAATTGATCTGTCAATATTAAAATCTAAATCAAAGTGAGTTAAATATGTATGTAAAGGGTCATCACTATGGTTTAAAAGAAAAGTATGATCAATTAATTCATTAATTAAATCCACATCTACAATTCCATCATCTACATTGTGAGGTTGTTTGATAATGTTCAAAATATTTAGTTCTATGGTCATATTACCAAATGACAATTGTATATTTCCAGTCGTACATTGAATGTGAGCATCAGTAGTTGCCAAGAAAAGTCGGCCCAAGATAATGAGGATGTGCTTCCTTGAATCTGCACTAGTTGAGTGTCAATTACAATGAAATCAATAGGAAAATAAATTTTATTTACTTGGATAAGCACATCTTCCACAATACCACGAGGTATTTTTGTTGATCAATTTGTAAGCTGTAACACCATTGAAATTAGGTGTAATTCTCCTAGTCCAAGTTTTACAAACACTAAATAGGGTAAAAAATTAATAATAGCTCTTAAGTCCAACAAAGCATTCTTAATTGTGTGGTTCCCTATACTAAATGAGATAGTGGAGGAGCTTGAGTCTTTTCATTTTAGAGGAATCTTATGTTGGAGTACAGAGCTAATATTTTCTATTAAAAATACCTTGTTTTGAACATGAATATTTCTCTTTTTAGTAGAAAGATCTTTAAGAAACTTGGCATAAGATGACACTTGTTTTATAACTTCAACCAAAGAGATGTTAACATTTACCTGTTTGAAGATTTAAAAAATCTCACCTGTGGATTTTTCCTTCTTTGGTTTAGCTAAATTTTAGGGAAATAAAGCTTTAGGAGCATACTCTTATGGGTTGGTTTCTTCTTTCTCCTCTGATGATGAGTCCTCAGCATTCACAAGTACAATTTAAGTCATTTTTATCACCGATATCTCCACTTTATTATCGACTTCTTTTTCTTTTCATACGGTCACGATGGCTTTGACCTCTTCATGTTACTAGGGTGAACTGGTACTTACTTCATGCACTCCCTTAGGATTTGGCATTGGTTGATTTGGAATTTGCCTTTCTCAACAGTTATTGCTAGGGTTTGAACTAAAGAGGAAAGCTGGCCCACCATATTCTTAAGGTTTGAAATTGATTGGGTCTATAAGTTGAAACCTACTCTCATCTCATTTCATAGTCCATCAACGGTACAGTTTTGTTGCTTGATCATAGAATAGGTAGAATTCTTGAAATTCTGGAATGCATCCTCCCATGGTCTGGGTTGAGAATGATTTGAGTTCTAATTATAAGGTTTGAATTGAGAGGCTTATGGAACGTGAGGAATTGGTTGCACTGGTAGAGTTAGAGTTGTTGGTTTATTCTATTGGAATCCTTGAGACCACAAAAAAATTAGGGTGGTCTCTCTATCTAGGTTTATATATGTTGGAGTAAGGGTTGTAATTTGATGACTTTCTTATTACACCTATGACATTGACTTGATCTGGATATGATTCATGGTCATGTGGATCTGTTAATTTAGTAGCTGTTAAAGATGCAATTTGTTGGATAAATCCTTGAATCATTTCTTTGACTTCTTTGATTCTCGATCTTCACTCGTCAACTTGGACCTCATTCACTCCCTTGATTCTTTTATTGTTATTGAATGATCAACTCCGTTGTTAGGAATTATCCGCTTGTCGCTGGAAGAAATCAAAAATTTTTAATCTCTTTTGGACATTAATTCTCCACCACTTGTTGCCATTAGCTATTCTTGCACATTTGACAATAATCACTCTAAAAAGTATTAGCATTGGTGTCATTTTTCATATCCATGATGTGGACATTTGAAGAGTAGCCCGTTGAATCGCTTCTGTGCTTCAAAAAATTGCTCGTCTTCTTTCTAGATGAACTCTGAAATTTTTCTGCGAATAGAATTGGTTTTATGAATTGGGAAGTATTTATTTAAAAATTTTATGATCATTTGTTCCGATGATGTAATGCTATTAGCAGACAATATCTTAAACCATGAACGAGCTCTATCCTTTAAAGAAAATGGGAATAGTCTGATTTTAACATCATCATCTGAAAAATTCTGATAACTAAAAGTTTAACAAACAGCATAAAAATCATTCAAATGATTATATGAGTCCTCATTTTCTAGGCCATAAAATGTTGGGAGATAATTTAACACACTAGGCTTTAATTCAAAACTCTTAGCAGCTACATTTGGATATTATATACATAACGTGCTCAAGTTAGCTTAGGGATTAAAATACTCCTTAAATGGCCTCTCCTGTGGTAGTTCTTGTTGTTGTAAATTCATTTTAATTTTATCTTTAAATGCAATGTGTTTGTGTGTGCGAAGCTTTTTTTTTTCAATTCTAAGTATATAAGCTCAAGATTAGGTAATTGCGACCTTCAACCATGCATAAAAAGATAATAAAAATACAACAAAAAATGAAAAAAAAATTAATAAAAATATAGAAGATTGAGAATTTACGATACTAACTTTATTATGCTGTTATCATTTTACTATGAAAATAAATTCAAGTGCTAAAAAAATAAATTAACTAAAAATAAAATAACAAGATAAATGAAAAATTACAATGAAAAATAACGTAAAAATTAAATTACAGAACATCAAGAGGAGAAAAAGAAAAGAATTTAAATTACAGGAATTGTAGATTTACTTTTTTAATTTTATTTAATTTTTTTAATAATAATTTTAAAAGAAAACAACAAGAAAATTACTTAAAAAAGATTAATTCTACAAATTAATTCCACGGATTACCTAAAATGAATTAACAAGATAAAACGAAAAAAATTACTAACAAAAATAACTTGAAAATTAAATTACTGAAATTTAAATAAATTTAAATTACAAAAATTAAATTACAGAATTATTATTATTTTTTAACAAGAAAAAAACTAAAAAAAAATTAATTCAATAAACTAAAAAAACTTGCCTCCCTAGCAACGGTGCCAAATACTTGTTGTGCAAATTTTATTAAACTCGCAAGTACATGAATCTATTGTAGAATAGATTAATGGTGACGAGTGTCAATCCAACGAGGAGGTGGATTTTAATTATATGTCTAATTAATTTTCTAAGTGAGTGGTTGAAATTATGGTGAAATTATCCTAAATTTTAAATTGGAATGATGTGAAAAATTAAGAATGACAACTATTATAGTAAAGCATTTAGGTATTTGGATCCGTATCAACATGCACCAAGGCTCAATATTCTTTATTAGTACCAATTAAATTATGAAGGAGAAATTCACTCTTCATGAACAACGCTCTAATTAATATGGTGCTAAGAGCATATCGTACCAAATAGTAATAACTGTGTTATTATTATCTGTCGACAAAAAGTCAAAATATCTATAAAAATTAGAGGAGAAAAGAAAATAAATTTACCAATTAAGCCCATGGAACATATTGAGACTTCATCTTCAATCCAAGTTTGAAAGAAAATTGACTACTTATATTTGAACTAAAGGTAAAATAGAAAGTTTATTAAAATACATAGAAAATACAAGATGGAGAAGAAATTACAGAAAATGAAGTTAAAAAATGAACTTAGGAGAGTCAAATCAGGGGGAAATCTCTTCTTTTATAGATACAATAAGTAAATTATGACCATTGAATTAAAACAATTTGGACGTACAGGATTGCGTCACGTGACAAGTTCTGATTAGTTTGAATACATTATCAAAGCTATTATCCCGTGTATGTTCATGTACTGTACACACATTTTTTTCTAATCCACTAATATACTGCCACGTCATCGGTCAACATTGCATAAACATTTTAGTTTAATAAGATTGGGACACCTCATCAGTCAAATCATGTTATCAGTCAACACCGCATAATCAGTCAATGCCACATTAATCCTCCAATCAAATACTGCCATGTCAGTGGTCAGTGCCACGCCATTGGTCAATGCGACATTATCGTACAATATATATGAAGAGTGTCATGAATGGTATCATGAACAGAACTGTATATATGAACAGTGACATTATATTTTTATGCTCCTTTTATAGTTTTTGACCGTTTTGAGTTTAAATTTATCATCTGTTTTGTCATTTGATGTTTTGTTTATTATGAAATAACCATGATGCCCTTAAAATATATAAAATATTTAGTTATAATAAAACACATATAATTAAATTCACAATAGACTTGAATATATAAAAGTAAGAAAGTTAGTAAAACTTGAAGTGTAAAATGATGATTTTCTCCTTATAAATATACATTTTCTAGCATTCAACACTTGATGTGTAGTGTATTGTGATTTTGGGCAAAATGGTGGGTGATTTATAAGAAGGATTTCCTGGATTTAAAGAGTTTTATAGAACTTGCACAACTTGCCTAATTATCAATTAAGTTCTAGAATACACAGGTGTAGAATTATTTAGACATTTAAGAGTGCTAATGTTTTATAGAGATTCTTAAAATTAGGCCGGACTTGTTTACTTTGGCTTGTAACTTTGAGTTGTCAGCTACTGAGTACACGACGGGTTGCTAATGTATTAGGTAGCTTATTGTTAGGTGAATCTTGGTTATTGAGCACATCTTGGCATGATAATTTAGCCTCCTTTGGTGGTAAATTTGAACCATCCAAGACATCCTCCCCCACTTATCCTCGAAGCATCCTCATCATGTCCTCATGCTTGTACCTTGGATGTTCTTTGCAATTTACGATAGATCATTTTTGCATTCCCAATCAGCTTCACTATTGAGGAAGTCTCTATACTTCACCTATACTTCACTAAGTATTAGTCGTAAGTAGGTACGCCCCTTCTTTGGATTGCTCGATCGACAAAGATGCATTTTATATCTTTGTTAAACGTGGTGACAATTGCTGTTGAGGATCGCCTTGAGTCACTATTGCTTGGGTTTTTTGCATTCCTATGGTGTGTTTTAAGTAAACTCACATGTAAGACCAAATGCATTTTAAGTTTTAGTAGAACTTGAGGTTGGTATATTTATTGAACAATTAAGAAGGTCCTTCCTATTGCTTTATTAACCGTTTGTGTACTTTCCACAATGTCCTAAACTATTAGGGTAGGAATTTGATCATCACTTGACAAATTCCTTATACTCGATATGGCATCTTTTAGTTTGCCTACTTTTTCATTTTTTGCATCCCTTTGTCGATAAAGCTCTAATTATTCCACTTTCTCATGCCACTTATGGGTGAGCTTATAAGCCGCTAGAATTTTTCATATGTTGAGGCTATGGGATTAGGGGTCATAGATTGAATTCTTATAATGATGTCAACTGGACTCTTGCTCGTAGCCTTACTCCATTAAAGGTCGTGCGACGATTGGGCAAATTCTAGTAACTTTGCCCAATCTTGCTAATGAGCACTTATATAGTGCCTTAGATATGTCTTGGGTAAGTTATTGACACAATTCAAAAGTGTTATTTATTCCTAAGTATAAAAGTGTCTAGTTATAATATAATTTGATCAATGTGAGGTCAAACCACACCAAATTTAAAATCTAATCGTCAATTATTAAACAAAAAAATTAATAGCAAAAAAAGAAACTATAAAAAATGATAAGAGTATGGAATCTACTCTTAAATTTCAAATTATGATTATTAAGCTCTCTCATATTTGCATTTTGTATTACTTTTTTCGTTTAATATCATGCCATTTAATTCTTAACTAATCGTTAGTATGGATAAATATGTGGTCAAGTACTTAATGTGCTATAACTATATTAGAGTATCGACATTATGTTAAAATATCATATAAATCCAAGGAGATTTAGATCTATAAATTAACATGATATGAAATAAACCGATGAAGAAAAGTGCAACAATAAAATAATATTTAAGACTTACTTGAAAAAGTAATTAATTTAATACTTTAGATCCTTGAGCTTCATCTTTTACCTTATCTTAGAAAATTAGCCATCATATTAAAAAACAAAACACTCATTTTATTTATCAAACTTTTAAAATATATATAAGAGAATAAACTACATAAAAGAAAAAAAATTTTCTATGCTTTAGTTTTAACTCCCTTCTCCTCTTCTCTGCACTCCCTCGTTCTTCCTTTCCACAATTTTCATAGGCAATAAACTTGAGATGATCCTTTTATTTTATTATTATATAATTTTTTTATTTATTTCTTGTATAGAATTGAGCGGTAGTAAAGTGGTGAAGTAGCCACTTGACTATCATGGCTCACTTTCTTCTTTTTAATATTTTTATTTATTTATTTATTTATTTTATTATATCTCTCTAATAATGCATTCCAAATAGCTCTAATGATTTATTTTCTTATTTCTTACTTTCAGTTCCAATTCCCTCGTTATTCTTGATATATTAAAATTCACATACAATTAACATACTGCAAATTAATTTAACATAAAAAGTTATTTGGGGAGCCTTAAGATGATTTATAAGTTATCATTACATTAATCAATACTATTAGTAAAAATGATAATTTTTAGCCTTACTAAATGTACACTTTTTAGTATCAATTACATTCTCTAAACAATATCTTGTTAGGTATTAGCAATTTAAATGATAAAAATCTAGCAAAATTCAAACCCAAATTGAAATCAATTTTTTTTTTGACAATTGTGTTTACTTCTTTGATAAGATTAATGACAATTATCAAATAAAAGTATAAGTATTACGTTTGACTTAAAGAAAATCACTCTTATATCAACCATTCACACAAATCAATCAAGTAATTCATGTAAAATGATCAATTGTCAAAGATATATTAATCAAGCCATTTTTCAAGAATAACATGTTAAACCCCAAAACTTACGGTTAAGAGCAATTCTCTAAAAAAAATAAAATAAATCCGTTAAAGACAGTCACTCCAAGAAGTGGTAAATTGAGAGAATAGTAAAATAATATTACATGCTCTCCTCAAAATGAAATAATAATACCCATAGCTTAAAAGTAAAATGATCTTAAGTAAAATGAATTACTAATCAAACAAATTTATTTTCATTTTTATGCATCACTATGTCTTTTAGTGAATATTACTAATTTTTACTTCAAACTATAGTTTTTTAAAATCAAAACATTTATTAGATTATACCGGAAGATAGGGACATAGTTAACAAAGGAGGGATAATGAGAAAAACAAAATATATATTTGAGAGAAATATAGACATTATGGAAATTGCAAAATGCTTTTTAGGTTCTTTCATTTTTCTTTTTCTTTGTTTTTCTTTTCTTCTTTCTCTCTCTCTCTTTTTGCATTAAGTTTTTTTGAAATTGCACTTTTTTTCACCAATTTTCAAAATAAAATAATCATTCATATTTTTGACCAAACATGAATAGGATGATGGAAAATATAAAACATAAGATAATACTCCAAATTAGAGTGGGATAGGATAATAGGTTAATAATTTTTTTAAGGCTGAAAAAGGTTAATTGTGGATATTTTACAATTGAAATGGCTAGAAAAGACTCAAATAGATCAAAATGGTCTTTCTATTATCTTTTAAGGCCATAAACAGTCTTTCCTATGCACTAGTTCAATAAACGTTTAGATATAACTACACGAACTCCTTTTCTTTGGTTAGCTTTAAGGAAAATATAGAGATCTTATATAAAATGAGAAACTGAGAAGCTTTATAGGTAAATTATGTTACTTTTCAAAGATAATAGGCATTAAAACTCACTTAAAATTTATCGTGATATATGTATTCCTTTAATTAGCGCTGTGAACTTCACTTATCAAATCTTTGAATTCACACTTGTAACCAATTTCAACGTACAAAGTGGCAAACATGGTTTAACATAACTCAAAGTCAAAGATAACATAAATACTAAAATTTTAAAATCATCATATCATCTAATATCATAACATCAACAAAATGCGTACTTAGGACGACTAACTCTTCTCAAATTAATTGGCTATATAGGCATCCCAAACATTTTAAAGCTTGTGTAGTGATGTCTAAGACTTGGCTTCCGCTAGTAATAATAGCTTCCAAGGCAAGTTTTGATGGCCATCTGTTACTTCCTCCATATACAATGTGTAGTTTTCCCTCAGCTATGACATGTCCAAGATCAATGGTTGCTTTAATGAACTCTTTGTATTTCCTATAGTGAAACCCAAAAAGCACACAAACATTCTTGAATTATCTACTCAAAATAGCTGCCACTAGAATAATCCTTAAGAACAATCTATGAGGGTTTTTAAGAAAAGCTTATATTTAAAAGTCCTGGCGACAGACACAATGACAGAGAATTGTCAATAGGGTGGTATGTTTGTCAAATGATGCGCAAGATTTATGGCTCTATTATTCAAAACCAAAAAAAAAAAAAGTAAACAGTGAAAGGAAAGAAAAAGCAAATAGTGATCACGTCATTAGAAACAATAATACAAAAGATAACAAACAATAAAATAAAAGAATATTTACTAATAGTTGTAATTTTAGCTCACATCTTCCTCTAGTTTTATGTCCAATAGTGACTCGAATGCCTTCTATGGGTTGAAGATAGAATTCTCATCTAGTTTTTTATAAATTGTGTGAACAAGTATTTTAGAGTTATATTCTTAGGACAAATTGTGCCCTCTTTTTTTTATAGAATAGTTTTCATAAATTATGAATCTCATGTTACACATATCTATTTGAATGTGTCTCAAGCGATTATGAAATATTATTTGACAATTCTTTACTTAGGCCATCCTCAATAAATTTAGTTTTATCTTAACGATTTAACAAAACCATTTTTAAAGTTTTACAACATGGCCTATTTGTGAGGTACAATCTTCTTATTTGGATATAATATAACCTAACAAGCTCTCTTAAGTATTTATAATAATAATATTAATAACAATAATAATAATAATAATAATAATAAAGTATAATAATATAATGACATAAGTAATGTTGTGGAGATATTAGAAATTCTAGAAATTACTAAAATATTAATGGAAGGATAAATTAATAATTAAAAGTAATGATGACATAAGCAATGACATAAGTGATGATATAATAAGAAATGTTGTAGAGATTTAGAAACTATAGAAATTACTAAGATATTTATAAAGAGATAAATCTTCACCATTAATTAAGTGCTAGGTGGCAAAATCTTAGCATTCTAGAAATTACTAAGATATTTATGGAGAAATAAATCTCTACCATTAATCAAATAATATGGTGACAAAATCCTAACCACTCATGAGCCTTAGGAGATCCTATAAATACCCCTTAGCCCTTACATTTTCCATAAATCCTAGAAATCCCATCTTTTTCCATTCTCAGCCAAAGCATCACTAGTGAAGAAATTCTCAAGTTTAGGAAGGAAGGTTTAAGGGAATCAAAGAAAACAGGTAAGTAACACTTCACTTCAACTGCAATGTAAGGATAATATGTTAAAATTAGCTTTAATTAATTATTCTCTTATGCTAGATTTAGTTTAAATAATCTCTTATCTTATAATGATTATTATTATGGTGTGATTGGCTATTATTAAAATCCCCACATGGCTGGCTATGCCGTCTATATTATGACATCATCCTCATATGGCCAGCTATGCAGCCTAAGATGTTATGCTTACTACTTACTTGATTGGATGGTCAGCTATGCAGCTTAATATGTGTAACATTCTACCTTTATGATTGTAACTAAAGTGGTTAAACTAAGTGTAACATTAAGTATTTATAGAAACAATTTCAAAATAAGTATTTTATAAATATAAAACAAAAGAAGCTTGTTACACAAAAAAACTATATAAAAGGTCTGTTAAAAAAAACTTAGTTACAAAATGAATGATTCTCTTAGTAACATGTCACCAACCAATTCCATAAACAAGCTTGTTGGATTTATGCTTAGATAAGAACACGGTTAAGCCCGTTGTGTAACTCAAGGTCTATTATGTCCATATGCACTTTGCCTTTGTTGGGACTTGGCTTCAGCTTTCCTATTCAGTTCCTGCAATGTAAGGACGACGTGAGCTAATGCCAGTAAGTAAACACTTGATGCATGTATTACATACTATACACATGAATGACTTCATGAAATAAGTGCTAAATCTTTTACATGAAACTTCAAAATGTAAAGAACGATGTTAGGGCCTTAGGTTTGTTGTACTACAAGGCTAGCACTCCATAACATGCCCTTAACCTTAAATTAATTGATCTGTTGAGCGTTATGTATTGCCGTCCCCAAAGGATCTGTTTTCTTAGCTTAGAGGGCTTGCTCTCTTTATGAATGCTTGCCACCTAGTAGTACAACAACTCTTTCTATCTTTAAATTCATTAAAATACCTCTTTATCAAATTACTCGTAAAATGCATGAGACCAATGCAACCTATGCCACAGCATGTAAATTTTTCAAATATATAATAAAGTAAAATATGAAACTAATTTAAGACAACAATATCTAACATAGGCGGTAGTGCCATCTATATAGAAATTAAAGAAATAGAATTATAATATAGGCGGCAAGGCCGACCATGTAAAGAATAATAACAACATCATATTTTAAGTGGCAATGCCGACCATGACATGATAAAATAAGAGCATCACATATTATGCGGCATAGCTGACTATCCAATTAAGTAAGTAGTAAGCATAATATTTTAAGCAGCATAGCCGGCCATATGAGGATGATATTATGATATAGGTGGCATAGCCAGCCATGTGGGAATTAATAATCGCCAATCACACCATAATAATAATCATTATAAGATAAAAGATTATTTAAAACTAAACCTAGCATAAAAGAATTATTACTTAAAGCTAATTTTAACATATTATCCTTACATTACAATTAAAGTGAAGTGTTACTTACCTGTTTTCTTTGAGTCCCCTAAATCTTCCTTCTTAAATTTGAGAATTTCTTCACTAGTGATGCTTTGGCTTAGAATGGAAAAAGATGAGATTTCTAGGGTTTATGAAAAATGCAAGGGCTAAAGGGTATTTATAGGATTTTTTAAGGCCCATGAGTGGTTAGGATTTTGCCACCATATCATTTGATTAATGGTGGAGATTTATTTCTCCATAAATACCTTAGTGATTTCTAAAATGTTAAGATTTTGCCATCTAGCACTTAATTAATGGTGTGGATTTATCTCTTTATAAATATCTTAGTAATTTCTAGAATTTCTAAATCTCTACAATATTTTTTATTACATCATCACTTATGTCATTGCTTATGTCATTATTATTTTTAGTAAATATGCTTTTACCAAAACTACGTATGTATGAAAAAAATGGGTTAGAAATTCACTTGTAAATCAGAATTTTACTTTAATTAACCAACAAATGTTAGTAGGAATTCCATTAATAAATAACAAATACAGTATTTAACAACGAGGTTTGTAAATTTTTTAAGAGCATTTTGAGAGAAAGAAGGAAAACACTTATGCTACTTACATTGTATTTCTTGAATGATTAATGTCAAGGTTTCGTTATTATGGAAAGCTAAAAATACCAACTTAAGAAGTTACAGAGTGCCATTATCCATCATTTATACATGAAAGTGAATCAGAACATATAAAAAAAATGAATTAAGTTTGCAAAATCCAATGAAAAGTAAAGGCGACAAAATAAAAAGTTGAAAACACACGATGAAAGTGGAACTCCCCTTAGTATTTTTATTAAATTTACCTCCAGGTCTAACTGTAGTTCATAGATAACACCTTATATTTTCCTAAGTTCTCTTTATAGATCTTCAATATGGGATACTAATACTGGTGATCATAGATCCCATATAAGATGTGACTTATAAAATTGGAGCAAGCTTCTTAGGTGAACTTTTACATGTACAAGTTCTCTAAAATGTTTAAAAATGATCCTTCTTTTGGAGGTACTCATGACATGTGTAAAAAATGGTGAAATAAAACAAAATTTCAAACAACAAACTTAAATAAGAAATATCATAGTGCACTTTAGTCAAGATATAGAAAAAAAAATCAAAAAATTCAAACAGTGAAGTAATAGTAAAAAAAATGAAAAAAATTTAAAACAAGAGACTTAATCAAGATTTGGTATGTCACTCAAATTGATTTCAGCGTTTGTTTTATACATAAGGTATTTCAAATATGGTTTTAAATTTTAACCTAATGTGACATCATTCTTTGTATTCTTTATATTTATAGCCTTATATGGATATACATTTTTTATAATAAATGGGTTACTCTATTTTGACTTTAATTCCTTTAGAAACAAATCAAGACAAGAATTATAAAGCGATACTTTTTATCCAATCTCAAATGTTTTGCAAAAAATTCTTTATCATGAAAAGCTTTGGTGCTTACCTTAATAATTTTAGAATTCTCAATGTATCATTTCGTAATTCCTTAAATTCATTATATTATAATTTATGCACATTACCAAGATCATTAAAATTTGAATTAAATACTTTAATAGCCCAAATGATTTATGTTCAAGTTTAACTAGGAATTGTAAGGTTTACTATAAACTAGCCAATAAGGTGTGTAACACACTACGTTTATAATTGTGACTAAGGGATTTATAAAAAAAAATTGTTGAACACACAACACTTTCAGTAAAGATATAGACTTTCAAATAAGCTTTTTATAACATAGAACATAAGAGGTTTCTTACATAAAAATTTTGCTATAAAATGTAGGGATTTCTTAGTAATATATCTCAAAATCAACTCTGTAAATAAACTTATAATATTTGTACTTGGATAGAAATATAGTTGAGTCCGTTATATAACCTAAGGTTTGTTATGTCCGTATGCACTTCGCTTTAGTTTGGATTTGGCGTCAGCTTGTACTACTCTTCAATTCCTGCAATGTAAGGACTATATGAGCTAATACCTAGTATGTTAATACTTGATGCATATATTAACTACTATGCAATGAATGATTAAATGAAATAAGTGCTAAGTCTTTCAAATGAAGTTTAGAATTATAAAAAACTTTGTTAGGGTCCTAGATTTGTTGTACTACAAGGATAGTGCTAAACAACATGCCATTGGGCTTAATTAGTTGATCTTTTGGGTGTTATGTATCGCTGTCCCTAAAAGATCGCTTTTCACTTAATTTAGAGGGGTCACCCTCTTTTTTGCCATCTAGTTGTACAACAACCCATTTATTAAAATTTTTTTAAAACATCTTCTTTATGGAGTGATCCATGATATGTATGTATTCTTATACAACTTATGTCATAGCATACGAAGTTTCTAGATATGTAATAAAGCCAAGATACAAAACTATCTTAAGATAACAATCTTTATTATAAGCGGCAGTGTCATCCATAAAAAAGATTAAACAAATAGATTTATAATATAGGCAGCAGGGCCAACCATGCAAGGAGAAAATAAGAAAATATTATAATATAGGTAGTAGGGTCAACTATAGTAATTAAATAAAAGTATCATATATCACATATTAGATGGCATAATTGACTGTACAAGGAGTAGGTAACAAAATATCACATTACAGGTAATATAACCGACCATATAAGGATAATTAAAAAGGTATCATAATATAGACGGCATAACCAGTCATGTAGAGGTTAGATAATAACTATTCACACCATAACTATTGCAAAATAAATGATTATTTAAAATTAAATTTAGTATGAAAGGAATTATTATTTAAAGCTAAGTTTAAACATAAAAGAATCTCGTCCTTATTTAAAACAATTGAAGTGAATTACCTTTTTTTCTTAATTCCACTGAACCTTCCTAACTTGAGAATTTATTTATTATAGATGCTTTGACTTAGAATAAAAGAGGATTAGATTTCTATAATTTATGGAAAATGAAAGGGATAAAAAGTATTTATAGGATTTCTTAAGACTAATGAATGGCTAGAATTTTAATTTAATAACACTTGATTAATGATGGAGATTTATCTTTCCATAAATATCTTATTAATTTGTAGAATCCTAAAAAATTTCTACAACATCTCTTATTACATTATCACTTATATCATTGCTTATGTCATTATTACTTTAGAATTAATTATTTTATATTATTACATTTTTATTTTTATTATTATTATTTATTAATGCTTAAGAGAGCTTGTTAGCTTAAGATTAATTATGCTATATTCAAATAAGGAACTTGTACCTCAAAGGGTGACATTCCTAAAAGATGTTTTAAATATAGTGTGGTAAGCCCAAAGCGCATCAATTATTCAAAGAGATCAATCATTGTCGTTTGGCTTAATTGTCATTTCTAAAATTTGTTTTATTTTCCTATTCACTAATTCAAATTGACCATTTGTTTAAAGATGATAAGAGATAACAAATTTATATGTAATTTCATTTTTCTTCATTAAGGACTCAAAATGGCTTGTTATAAAAATGCTCATCTCTATTACTGATAATGGCTTAAGAGATTCTAAATTTGCTCAAAATATTTTCTTTTAAAAAGCAGATCATAATCTTGTGATCATTGTGCTAAAAAAGAATGACTTCATTCTATTTTGAAACGTATCAATGATAATTAAAATATATACAAATCCAAATCATGATGGAAAAATGACCATAAAATCAATTTCTTAAAAATTAAATATTTCAATAACAAAAATAGGGTATAAAGGCATCATGTTTTGCTTTAAAATAGACCATATTATTTCATAATTCTTTTATACTTTGTAGAATACATATAAATGTTTAAATAATATAGGCCAATAAATTTCACTTGACAATATTTTTATAGCTATCTTTTTTAAAGATAGCCACTAACATACTTTAAAATGACAAAATTAAATAATGGTTGTCTAGTATGCATCTCTAAAAAAATTAATTAGAGTAGTACTTGGACAGGCATGGATCCTTCTAGATAAAATTTATTACTTTTGTTAAGAATTTCTTATTGTACTAGAAGCTCTAGTTAGATGGCATTTCACTTGTTGCAAAATAATTAACTATGTAAGATACCATGACATTCTTTTTATGGAAGATAAAAGTTCATCAAGAAAACAATCATTGATGGGCCTTGTATCAATTGAAGACTCATTTTTTAGTCTTAAAATTGATTTGTAACAACATTTTCAATGTTTTTTTGTCCTTTATTATTAGATTGAATTCTTGAAGTAGTAAAATCCATCATATAAATCTCAGCTTGGCATCTTATTTAGGCAATAGTAGATGAACCAATTTAAGATAATTGAATTAATAGAAAGATATGATCTCCTTTCTCAATTTTGCATTCTTAGTAGGTGGAAAGTACTTCATTAAGAGTTTGTTAGCCAAATCATTCCATGTAGTAATGGAGTCAAGTGGTGGAAAGTTCGACCATGTAGAAAATAGGAAAGGTTTGAGTCTCAGTTTTTCATTTGATGTTCTAACAATAGTGAAACGACACTTACTTCTAAAAATAATTTAAAGTATAGATAAGATCTTCTGATGGTAGTCTATTGAATTATCCCACTATTTGAAGCATCTAAAACATCACAAGTTTGAGCTCAAAATTAGTAGTTTGCACTTTACGTTTGACTATTCCATGATTTATGGCTTAAGCAGTCAACATCACATAATTTCTAATGGTTTTATCTCTATTATGTATCATGTAGAAAATATTGTTGTTCCTTGGTTGCCCATGAGTATTCTACTCATTCGGACCTTCTTTGACCTTGTTTTGCATTATTTGGTTCTATTTCACCTAGAGGGTTCAAATCTTCTATATCTTCAAATCATTCATGTCTGTAGAAAATCTTAAATTTATATGTTCTTTTATCAATCTCTTTATAATTCTTTCAATTCTTGGATCAGATTAGAAGTCAAAAGGTTTGTACTTACGCATGTAAGGGTTGCAAGAGCACTTTTGTCAATACAATAAATAAATTAAAAGAAAATTAAAGTTCACACTAACTAAAATTGACTTCATAAATCATAATAATCATTCTAAAATTCTCGTTATGCAGCCTAAGAGGGGGTTGGATTGGGTTTTTAAGAATTAAATTAATCAAATCACACAATAAATCAATCTAATGCCTTAGTGAAATCAAACATAATAAATTTAACAATGCTTAAAGTAAATTGAGTAAGAGAGACCAAACACAGATATTTTTATATGGTTCAGTAAATTTCACCTACGTCTACACCTCCGAGCATATTGGACTTGAGGATTTCACTATCCAAGCCTTCTAGGCTTCAATTGAAGAACTTACACTTAACTTCTAAGGTGTCAACGGACTTTTACCATTCGAGATTATACCCAATCTCTTACCCCAAGTATATCTCAATACCTACAATCACTAAAAAATAAAGTTTGCAAAAGTATTCTCTTTTATACAGTATGAATGGCTACAAATTCAATCTCAAAGTGTGAATGACTAAAATAAGAAATAATTTAAAGTTCACTGTAGATTAGTTTCTCAGTAGCAAGCTCAATACTCAATGTTGCTCTTTTAACTCTTGTTTGAATTTAAATGAGGCAATTTATAATTGAAGCTAAAAAACTAGTCGTTATTAACTTTTTGCTCATAACTAACTTACCATTTATTGGTAAATGGTTTGCCGCTTTATGTTACTATTATAGAGAAAGATTTAAATTTTTGAATAATCAGCTTACTGTTTATGAGGTTCGGTCATCCGTTTCTATCTAGATAGTCTCTTTTCCATAATCGGTTTACCGTTTCAATAGATCCGGTGTTCCGCTTATTTTAAAGCCACTTGTATTTTGAAGGTCTATACCTCTTCCTTAATCAGTCTGCCGTTTGTACACAATTGGTATACCGTTTGTTTCTAGATTTCTTTTTCTTCATACTTAGTATGCCGCTTAAACTTAAACGATATGCTGTTTTGATTCTATAAGCCTTCTTCTTAAACCAATTTGTTATTTAAATAAATTCAGCATGCTAGTTTGTTCTACAACCCTTCTATTTCTTAGTCAATTTACTGTTTAGGCAAATCTGGTATGCTGAATTGATCCAAATATGTTTAAGTCAAATTATAAAGCTATTTTTATATTTTAAAAACATAGTATTTATAATTTTTTAAAAAATATAAGGTTTAGTATCACCAAAATCAATAATTTAAACTAATTATTTAATAATATCTCCCTTTTTGATGATGATAAAGCACATTCTATAAAAAAAGACTCCTTCTACATGAATGCTCGTAAATTTTTTTATGCTCCCTCTAAATTAGTGCATATGTGACAAGTTTTTATAAACGATGTTAATAATAATTTTATCCTTCTCCTCCTTCATCATAAAAAAGAATACAATGAATAAGTAATAGATGAAATTTGCAATAGAACACATGATCAAAACATGGATAAATGTTTATAAATCACCATAGAAGATAACGAACATCCAGCAATATCATCAAAATCCAAAAAGAAACCAATATAATGTATGAAATGTAGGTGTGTTCAATACAGCCAAAGAAAAGAAAAAAAAATCTGCTAAGGTAGAAGTGATGGTGGCTGAGGAGGAGTAAATGGATATGGAGTCTCAAAATGCTCGAAGAGAAGACACTGACCATGGATAATTTGTTGAGTATATTGAGAGAGATGTTGATGCTCCTTATGAATGTGCTATTGGAAGATATCTATTGCACAGAAAGTGCTCGTATCTCTTCCATAAGTTGCTGAAGAGTAATTGTGTCAGAAGTAAGATCCACTAAGGGTGGTATTGTAACACCCCAAATCTAACACGTGCAGAGCATGTGAAAGAAGAAGGTTACTCGCAAAACATAATCTCTACTCATAAATACCAAACTAGTATATCTCAAATTCTTATAAGAATAATCCACAAGTCACAAGTCACATAAAATAACAAAGTTTCAAAACCCAAATTACAAGTTCATGATCGAAATAAACTAAAAAAAAATATAAGTCTATTCTTCTTCTTCTTATTCAAATAGGAAACAAAAACGAAAATCTCTAACTTCATGGCTAGGCACACCTCTCAAAAGAACTTAATCTGCAAAAAAATAATGACGAGGCGTGAGCCGTTAACTCGATAAGTAAAACCATTCCAACACACTAGGCCTATCGATACCAAAAAAAAAAAAATATTGCAAGCCTTCTTTGAGTAAAGTATATTTCATAAATCCATAGGTTTCACAAAAACTATATTCCATGATGAAGTAACGTATTTCACTTAACGTAAATCCATAAGAATTCAGAATATCAAAAATAAAGTTATTTATTAAGGCAAATCATATTCACATGTATAGAAAATGAAACGTTAGCTCATGTCACATAGTGTCACCTATAGTCCTAGTGACCCGGCCCAGACAGAATCAGAATCAGAATATTGTGTGTACATTCAGAACTTATACCCAGTACTGGTCCAGACAGATATATCGTGTATTACGATCAGAATCAGAATTAGAATCAGAATAACTATGGACAATGAGCCAAAACATTAAGAATCTTATAATCATCATTAATTGAAATCACACATGAGTACCAAACATTCGTATCAGATTCAGAAAAGTCTATAAAAATAATTTAGGCTTGCAAACTGATTTACAAATAAAATCATAATGAGAAGTCATGTCACCAAAATAATTTACATATTGAAAGATATTTATAAAATATTTTATTAAAAGAATTCATATTTGAAAACATTCTCATAAACTGATTTTGCTACGAAAATCCTTTAATTTCTAAATAGTTAAAATTCTTATAATAATATCAAAATACTTATACCTATCAAGTATACTAGGAATGAAGTTACTTACCTCGATATGAGAATCTTGAACTACACACCTCTAAGTCCCTAAGAGTCCTCAACACCTTAACAAATACAAAACATAATTATTAATAACTCACTCTAAGAATCTACCTTTCTAATTCATTCCTGTACAGGTCTGATCTCAGAATTTTAACTCTTAATCTAAACTTCAGAATGACATAATATTCTATAAAACTATTCTGGACATCCATGAGTATCTCATATAAAATTTTGAAGAGGATCCGAGATCAAAAACATTTTTAAAACTATTTAGTTCTCAACAATTTCAAAACTGTTTTCTCATAACCTTAACCAAACAGAACCATTTCTGAGAATTTTATAAAATGAACTCAGAAACTTATGAACTTAAAACTGGAGATAATATACACGTATCTTAACATCCATATAAAATTTCATAATTTTCCGAGTTCATTTGATAGTGACAATAATTCTGTAAACCCGATCACACTGCTGGAATCGCAGTTTTCCAGTGCAGTGGTTTCTAATTCGAAAATACATATTAAATTGAAAATGAAATCAAATTTGATTAAATAAAATTTATTAAGGAGGCTCTATATGTCTATTTTCCAGAATATGAATTTCTAATAAAAATTCGTTCACAAAGCATCAGTTTAAAAATCAAGATATCATGCTGTCCAGAATCATCCTATATTTTGACAAGGGTTGATTAACCAAACTCCTAATTAATCAAAACCCTAAATAAAACCTAAACACATCATATGTCATGCATCAAGATCTATAAAAAAAATCTAAAATCATGCCAAACATAAACCCTAAATAGAATGATTTACAAGAAATTCTTGAAGGGAATAAGGAGGGTATACATACTGTTTGCTTTGATTGAATCCTAGAATTTGAGTGAAGAAAAATTATGAACAATTGATAAGAGAGGAAACAAGAATATCATAAGTTTTTAGGGTTATGAAAAAGGGAGATAAAAGATGAATTTATGAGGAATGGAATCTTGGAAAAATAACCTTTTATTCCAAAACTATCTTCTAAATAACCCTTATTAATAACTTAATACTCCTTTCTACCTTTTTCTAATAAAAAGGCCTCCATAAATCCTAGTGAAAGCCCAAATTCTATAAGGAATTCTTTTTTTTTGTTTTGGCGTTACAGGTATACTAGACACCGAAGCAGGGGTAGAATTAGAAATAGGTGCAGGAAGGGTTTGACGTCTACCAGAAGCACGAAAAAGAAGTGAAAAATCAGGAAGTTGGTTAGCTCGAATCACATCATTCAAGGGGCGATCATTGCTCAGGGTAAGAAAAGTATACTTGTTATTGGTGATTTTAACCCAAACTCCATTTCTCCACTCAAAGCCTAAAGCACTAGCTAGCTCATATCCAAGACTCTTACTAAGGGTATAAGAGGGTTCATTTATAGGTACCTAAAAGTGTTTAAGGATGCAAGTAATAAAATGACCATATGGAAGTGAATGAGTGACATAATTAGGTATGAAAAGGATAGTACGCATAATGATATACTTGAGATTAACAAGGTGATGTCTAAGAATATAGTCAATTAAGGCAATATCTATGTGTGATACCTCATTTTGGTGATCGAATCTAGGAAGAACAATGAATTGAATTAAATGAAATAAAATCCTAGATTGGAGACACAGACATTGGGTATGAAAATGGATGTTATAGACATCATCGGACAAGTTAATACGCCTATATATGTTTCTAACGACATTAACATGGATAAAATCATCCATTTTAGGAGTTTTTCTAGACGAATAAAATTATAGACCATCCTCAGAAGAACTTAAAATGTGGTTGAGGTCAACATCATCAAACTCAATCATAAATACTTTGACCTTAGTGATTACTCAATTTTCTTTCTCTGCAGAAGTGTCTATATTTGAGTAAAAGACTGTCACCAAGTTAGGATACACAATTTCATCAATTTCAAGTGCATTTAACCAACCAACTTCTTCTAACAACAGTACTAGATTCCTATTGCTAATACTCAAAATACGAAGCCAATTGGCATTAATAAAGAAGGTAGGAAGTACCACTCGAGTAATGAATTATTGTTGGAATAATTTTAGTAGCCTTTTGTCTATAAAGTGTTTGGACTAGAAATCCGTGTGGAGAGATTTTCCCCCTTTCCAACATTATCGTTTTGAGGGATGAATGGGTTCTTTACCTTTTCATCGAGTTAGGTGTGATGGACATGATGAAGAGTTAAAAGAGAGAAACGATGTGAATGGGAGTGAGAATTGAGAATTTTAGAGAGATAAATACCGAATTAAGAAACCTAGGTTTAGAATTGAAATTTTTAATTTTTGTGATGAAAAGGGGTTTAAGAGGTGTTTTTGGATACAAAAAATGATGGGAAATGTTTTTCCTAAGTCAAATTGGTGAAAAAAATGGATGAAAAAAATGAGATTTTGAGTGAGATGGAGGAAAGAGAGAAGCAGGTTTTAGATAGAGAGAGAAACGGTTAGCCGAAATGGGGAAAAAATGATAAACAACCCTTTATTATGCGATTTCATCTTATCAGCTATTCTTATCCGATTAGCCGAATATGTTCAGTAAAATAGAGTAAAGAATTCAATGTATTGGTTTGCTTAATCGACTTACCGACTATGTTCAGGATGAAAGAATCATTAAAACGACTTTTTGTTATTCATAACCGGTGCTTCAGTTGCAAGTAGTATGTATGATGTATTTAAAATAGCTTACCAGTGTTATTAAATTATTATTCGTGTAATGACAGCAAAAAAGAGTAAGTAAATCGGTGTACTAGCTATACTAACCAATTATCCAATTGCTTTTAGAATGAAGAATTGATCAAAATGGCTTATCGATTCTTATCAAACGTACAATCAAGAATTTTATTTAAAAATCAAAACATATTATGATGCAACAATTATCATTCCAAGTTCATGTCTTATTCTTATAAATTGTTCTTCACTTAGAGGTTTTGTGAAGATATTAGCAAGTTGATTTTTCATAGATACAAATTCAATTACAACATCTCTTTTTGTATTTGATTTCTTAAGAAATGATGTCTAATTTCTATATACTTAGTTCTGGAATGTTGAATGAGATTATTTGATAGGTTTATAGTACTAGTATTATCACACTTGATAAGAATTTGTTCAAGATTAACATCATAATCTTTAAGTGTTTGTTTCATCTAAAGAGCTTGTGCACAACAACTACCTGTGGTAATATATTCAGCTTCAATCATTGAAAGTGTAACTGAGTTTTGTTTCTTATTAAATCATGAAACAAGTACATGATCTAAGAAATGACAAGTGCCACTAATTGTAATACTCGACCTTTATGGTTGTAAATAAAGTGGTTAAAATAAGTGAAACATTAAGCACTTGTAGAAATGAATTTCAAAATAAGCATTTAGTAAATATAGCATAAAAAGTTTGTTACATAAAAACAATATAAAATGTTTGTTACACAAAAACTTGGTTATAAAATTCAAGGATCTCTTAGTAACATGTCACAAACAAACTCCATAAATCAGTATTTATGTTTAGAAAGAAACATAGTTAAGCCTATTGTGTAACCCAAGGTCTATTATGTCCATATGCACTTTGCTTTGGTTGGGACTTGGCATCAGCTTTCTCTACTCAGTTTCTGCAATGTAAAGACTACATGAGCTGATGTTCAATAAGTAAATATTTGATGCATGTATTACCTACCATGCACATGAATGACTTCGTGAAATGAGTGCTGAATCTTTTAAATAAAACTTAGAAATGTAAATAACTATGTTAGGACCCTAGGTTTGTTATACTACAAGGTTAGCATTCCACAACATGCCCTTGAGTTTAATTAATTAATCCGTTGGGCGTTATGTATTGTCGTCCTCAAAAAATCTCTTTCCTTAGCTTAGAGGGCCTGTTCTCTTTATGAACTCTTGCCTCCTAGTAGTACAACAGCCCCTTTTTCAAAATTCATTAAAATATCTCTTTATCAAATCATCCATGAAATGCATGAGCTCAATGCAACTTATGTCATAGTATATAAAATTTTTAAATATATAATAAAATAAAAAATGAAACTAATTTAAGAAAACAATATTTAACATAGGCAACTGCGTCGTCCATACAGAAATTAAAGAAATAAACTTATAATATAGGCGGCAGTGTGGACCATGTAACGAATAATAACAAACATCATATTTTAGGTGGTAGTGCCGACCATGGCATGATAAAATAAAAGCATCACATATTAGGTAACATAACTGACCATCCAATTAAGTAAAAAGTAAGCATCACATCCTAGACGGTATAACCGACCATATGAGGATGATATCATGATATAAGCAGCATAGCCAACTATGTGAGTATTAAATAATAACCAATCGCACCATAATAATCATTATAAGATAAGAGATTATTTAAAACTAAACATAGCATAAGAGAATTATTATTTAAAGTTAATTTTAACATATTGTCCTTACATTGCAGTTGAAGTGAAGTGTTACTTACTTGTTTTCCTTAATTCCCCTAAACCTTCCTTTATAACTTGAGAATTTCTCTACTAATGATGCTTTGGCTTAGAATAGAAAAAAATGAAATTTCTAGGATTTATGAACAATGAAAGGGTTAGAGGATATTTATAGGATTTCCTAAGACCCATGAGTGACTAGAATTTTGTCACTATATCATTCGATTAATTATGGAGATTTATTTCTCCATAACTATCTTAGTAATCTCTACAATGCTAAGATTTTGCCACCTAGCACTTAATGAATGGTAGAGATTTATTTCTCTATAAATATCTTAGTAATTTTTAGAATTTCTAATACCTCTACAATATTTCTTGTTACATCATTACTTTTGTCATTGTTTATATCATCATTACTTTTTAATTATTATGTTTTACTATTTTATTATTATGTTATTATATTATTATACTTCATTATTATTATTATTATTATTGAAATAAATGTTTAAGAGAGCTTGTTAGCTTAAAGTTAATTATGTTATATCTAAATAAAAAGATTGTACCACACACTAGTACTTTCCTATCAACCTTATGACCAACAAAATTGGCAATTGAATAAAAAATTAAATCTATATGAGTTCCTCCAGAATACAAAATGCTAAGATCTATGATTCCACTCAAATAATAGAAAATCATTTTCACAGTAAGCAAATGAAATTTCTTGGGATATGATTGAAATCTTGCACACAAATATACACTAAATATGATATCGGGTCTATCATACCTCGATACATCTTGATATCAACTTCTTTACCTTTTTCATCTTTGTCAAGCTTGATTGTTGTACTCATTGGAATATTCCCTCATTGTTTTGTTTAATTTGCAGTCCAAGAAAATACTTTAATTCTTCTATCATGCTTATCTCAAACTCCTTACTCATACATGTTGAGAACTGTTTATACAAACACTTATTAGTAGAACTAAATATAAAATCATCTATATAAATTTGAATCACAATATAACCATTCAAAAAAACACTTTTGACATCACTTTAAAATAAAAGAAAATCTTATAACAGGCATACGCTAAAAACATTCAAATGGCTTCTAATCTAACTAATGGTGCAAATGTTTCATCAAAATCAATTCTTTCTTCTTGATTATATCCTTGAGCTACTAATCTGGCTTTATTCCTAATAACTACACTAGATTCATTCATTTTATTCTTAAATACCCATTTTATTACCTATGATTAATTGGTGTTTCGGTTTAGCAACTAATTTCCACACATTACTTCTCTTAAATTGATTTAACTCCTCTTGTATTACCATAATCTAAGATTCATTATTTCTGCATCTGTAAAGGATTTTAGTTTAATTTGAGAAATAAATGCAGTATCCTTACATGTGAGGTACAATCTTCCTACTCGGATATAATATAATTAACAAGCTCTCTTAAATATTTATAATAATAATAATAATAATATAATATAATATAATAATAATAAAATAATTAATAATTAAAAAGTAATGATGACATAAGTAATGATGTAACAAGAAATGTTGTAGAGATATTAGCATTCTAGAAATGACTAAGATATTTATAGAGAGATAAATTAATAATTAAAAAGTAATGATGACATAAGTAATGACATAAGTAATGATATAATACGAAATATTATAGAGATATTATAAATTCTAAAAATTACTAAGATATTTATGGAGGGATAAATTAATAATTAAAAAGTAATGATGACATAAGCAATGATATAAGTAATAATGTAATAAAAAATATTATAAAGATATTAAAAATTTTAGAAATTACTAAGATATTTATGGAGGGATAAATTAATAATTAAAAAGTAATGATGACATAAGCAATGATATAAGTAATAATGTAATAAAAAATATTATAGAGATATTAAAAATTTTAGAAATTATTAAGATATTTATGGAGAGATAAATCTCCACCATTAATTAAATACTAGGTGGCAAAATCTTAGCATTCTAGAAATTACTAACATATTTATGGAGAGATAAATCTTCACAATTAATTAAGTACTAGGTGATAAAATCTTAGCATTCTAGAAATAATTAAGATATTTATGGAGAAATAACTAAGATATTTATGGAGAAATAAATCTCCACCATTAATCAAATGATATGGTGGCAAAATCCTAATCACTCATGAGCCTTAGGAAATTCTACAAATACCCCTTAGTCCTTTCATTTTTCATAAACCTTAGAAATCTTATCTTTTTCTATTATAAGGAAAAGCATCATTAGTAGAGAAATTCTAAAGTTGGGAAGGAAGGTTTAGGGGAAATCAAAGAAAACAGGTAAGTAACACTTCACTTCAACTACAATGTAAGGAAAATATGTTGAAATTAGCTTTAAATAATAATTCTCTTATGCTAGGCTTAGTTTTAAATAATCTCTTTTCTTACAATTATTATTATGGTGCGATTGATTATTATTTAATCTCCACATGACTGGTTATGCCGCCTATATCATGATATCATCCTCATATAGCCGGCTATGCTGCCTTGGATGTAATGCTTACTATTTACTTGATTAAATGATTAACTATGTTACCTAATATGTGATGCTTTCATTTTATCATGGCATGGCCGGCACTGCTGCCTAAAATATGATATTATTATTACTCTTTACATGGTTGACCCTGCCACTTATATTATAATTCTATTTCCTTAATTTCTGTATGGACGCGCTGCCACCTATGTTAGATATTGTTGTCTTAAATTATTTTCGTGTTTTTCTTTATTATATATTTAGAAAATTTACATACTATGGCTTAAGTTACATTGGGCTCATGCATTTTATGGATGATTTGATAAAGAGGTATTTTAATGAATTTTTAAAAAAAATGTTGTACTACTAGGTGGCAAGAGTTTTTAAGGAGGGCAAGCCCTCTAAGATAAGAAAAGAGATCCTTTGAGTACGACGATACGTAACGCCCAACGAATCAGTTAATTAAGCCCAAAGGCATGTTATAGAATGCTAGTCTTGTAGTAAAACAAACCTAGGGCCCTAATATCGTTCTTTACATTTCTAAGTTTCATTTAAAAGATTTAGCACTTATTTCATAAAGTCATTCATATGCTTGGTGGGTAATACATGTATCAAGTGTTTACTTACTGGACATTAGCTCATGTAGTCCTTACTTTGTAGGGAAAGTTGACGCCAAGTCCTAACTAAGGTAAAGTGCATATGGGCATAATAGATCTTGGGTTACAAAACAGAATCAATTGTGCTTTTATCTAAGCATAAATACAATGAGCTTATTTATGGAATTGGTTGGTAACATGTTACTAAGAGAATCGCTAACATTTATAACCAAGTTTTTTTTTGTGTAACAAACCTTTTGTATAATTTTTGTGTAATAAATTTTTTATCTTCTATATTTATAAAACACTTATTTTAAAATTTTCTTCTACAAATGCTTAATGTTATATCTACTTTAACCACTTTAGTTATAACCATAAATGTGAGGTACAATCTTCTTACTTGAATATAATATAATTAACCTAACAAGCTCTCTTTAGCATTTCTTATAATAATAATGATAATAATAAAGTATAATAATATAATAACATAATTAATGTTGTAGAGATATTAGAAATTCTATAAATTAGTAAGATATTTATGGAGAAATAGATTAATGATGACATAAGCAATGGCATAAGTAATGATGTAACAAGAAATATTGTAGAGAATTAGAAATTCTAGAAATTACTAAGATATTTATGGAGTGATAAATTAATAATTAAAAGTAAAGATGAAATAAGCAATAATATAAGTAATGATGTAATGAGAAATATTATAGAGATATTAGAAATTCTTAAAATTACTAAGATATTTATAAAGAGATAAATCTGCACCATTAATTATGTGTTAGGTGACAAAATCTTAGCATCTTAAAAATTACTAAGACATTTATGGAGAAATAAATCTCCACCATTAATCAAATGATATGGTGGTAAAATCCTATCCATTCATAGGCCTTAGGGAATCCTATAAATACCCTCTAGCCTTTGCATTTTCCATAAACCCAAGAAATCCCATCATTTTTCATTCTCAGTCAAAGCATCATTAGTGATGAAATACTCAAGTTTAGGAAGGAAGGTTTAGGGAAATCAAAGAAAACAGGTAAGTAACACTTCACTTCAACTGCAATATAAGGACAATATGTTAAAATTAGCTTTGATTAATAATTCTCTTATGCTAGGTTTAGTTTTAAATAATCTCTTATCTCATAATGATTATTATTATGGTGTGATTAATTATTATTAAATCCCCACATGGCTGGCTATACCGCCTATATCATGATATCTTCCTCATATGGCTGACTATGCTGCCTAGGATGTTATGCTTACTACTTACTTGATTGGATGATCGACTATACCACCTAATATTTGATGCTCTTATTTTATTATGTCATGATCGGCGTTGCCGCCTAAAATATGATGTTGTTATTACTCCTTACATGGTTGGCCTTGCCGCCTATATTATAATTCTATTTCTTTAATTTCTGTATGGACGGCATTGCCGCCTATGTTAGATGTTGTTGTCTTAAATTAGTTTCATGTTTTGCTTTATTATATATCTAAAAAATTTACATACTATGACATAAGTTGCATTGGCCTTATGCATTTCATGGGTGATTTGATAAAGAGACATTTTAATAAGTTTTTAAAAAAATAAAAAGGGTTGCTGTACTACTAAATGGTAAGTATTCATAAAGAGGACAAGCCCTGTAACCTAAGAAAAGAGATCTTTTGGAGACGACGATACGTAATGCCCAACGGATCAATTAATTTAAGTCTAAGGGCATGTTATAGATTGCTAGCCTTGTAGTACAACAAACCTAGGGTCCTAATACCGTTCTTTATATTTGGAAGTTTCATTTAAAAGATTTCACACTTATTCATAAAGTCATTCATGTGCATGGTAGGTAATACCTGTATCAAGTGTTTACTTACTAGGCATTAACTTATGTAGTCTTTACATTGTAGGAATTGAGTAAGAAAAGTTGACGCCAAGTCCCAACCAAGGTAAAGTGCATATGGATATAATAGACCTTGGGTTACACAACGAGCTCAACTGTATTCCTATCCAAGTATAAAACCAACAAGTTTGTTAATGGAGTTGGTTTGTGACATGTTACTAAGAGATCCTTAACTTTTGTAACAAAGTTTTTAGTGTAACAAACCTTTTATATAGTTTGTATGTAATAAACTTTTTATGTTCTCTATTTATAAAATATTTATTTTGACATTCATTTTTATTTTTGAATGAATTTTTGATTTGTTTACCAAATTAACAAGCTTCACAAATTTTATTCTTTTGAAAATCAATTTTCTTTGAAGGCCTTTAATTAAATTATTTTTTGAAAATTTTGAAATTAAATTCTTGCTTGCATGACCTAGTCTTCTATTGCATAACCAACTATCATCATGTAATGTGAAAAGAAATTTGTCATGAGTAGATTTGCAATCTATATTAATTGTATACACATTTATACACCTATTGCCAACAAACACAATCTTGTCATTACATGCATCCTCAATAAAATATTTGATTAATCAAAGAAAACCTTATAATCTTTATCACACAATTAACTAATACAAAGCAAATTCTGTTTTAAATTTTCAACTAAGTCTCAATAAGAGTAGAGGAATCTTTACCTACATTACCAATACTTATAATCTTCCTTTACGAGTTATCTCCAAAAGATACATGTAACATTCCACTTTTATGATTGTAACTAAAGTGGTTCAACCAGGTGTAACATTAAGTATTTGTAGAAACAATTTCAAAATAAGCATTTTATAAATATAGAACATAAGAAGCTTGTTACACAAAAAAAACTATATAAAAGATCTATTAAAAAAAACTTAGTTACAAAGTTAACGATTCTCTTAGTAACATGTCACCAACCAATTCCATAAACAAGCTTGTTGGATTTATGCTTAGATAAGAACACAGTTGAGCCTGTTGTGTAACCCAAAGTCTGTTATGTCTATATGCACTTTGCCTTGGTTGGGACTTAGAGTCAGTTTTTTCTTACTCAGTTCTTGCAATGTAAGGACTACGTGATCTAATGCCCAGTAAGTAAACAGTTAATGCATGTACTACCTACCATGCATATGAATGACTTTATAAAATAAGTGCTAAATCTTTTAGATGAAACTTTTAAATGTAAAGAATGGTGTTAGGGTCCTTAGTTTGTTGTACTACAAGCTTAACATTCCATAACATGCCCTTGAGCTTAAATTAATTGATCCATTGACCGTTACGTATCGCTGTCTCCAAAGAATCTCTTTTCTTTGCTTAGAGGGTGTGCCTTCTTTATGAATGCTTGCCACCTAGTAGTACAGCAAACTTTTCTTTCTTTAAATTTATTAAAATATCTTTTTATCAAATCACTCATAAAATGCATAATGTTGAGTGTTAGAAAGTGTATATTTATAAAGGAGAAAATCGTCATTTTACACTTTAAATCTTATTAACATTGCTACTTTTATTTATTTAAGTGTTTTGTTATTTAATTATATGTGTTTTATTATAATTATGTATTTTATATATTTTAGGGGCATCATAATCGTTTCACAATGAACGAGTGATCAGACAGCAAAACGGACGTCATATTTAGACTCAGGACGGTCGAAAACCTTTAGAAGAGCATTAAAAGAAAAAGTCAATGTTCACATATACGGTACTGTTTATATATACGATACTGTTCATGATACTGTTTACGATACTGTTCATATATACGGACCGATGATGTGACAACTACCTATGACGTAGCAGTATTTGATTGGACGAATTATGTGGCATTGACTGCTTACGTGACATTGACCGATGACGTAGCATTGACTGATGATGTGTCACAATCTTATAGGCTAGATTTCTTATGAACTGCAGATCGATGACGTGGCAGCATTTCAGTGGAGCAAAAATCGTGTGTACAGTACATGCGCGTACATGGGATTATTTACTATTCAGGCGGCGTTACTGTATAAATGTTGACTGTTGACTGATGACGTGGCGCAATCCTGAGCATCCGAACTGTTTTTAATCCGATGGTCACGATTCACTCAATGTATCTATAAAAAGGGGGCTCTCCTCCACTAATTTGATACCCTTAAATTCATTTTTAAGCTTAGATCTCTGAAATTCCTTCTCCTTCTTGTAGTTTCTTTGTATTTTAATAAAATTTCCTTTTTTATCCTTAGTTAAAATATTAGTGGCTAATTTTCTTTTAAACTTGGGTTGAAGGTGAAGTCTCAACATGTTCCATGGGCTTAATTTGGTAAATTTACTTTTTCTTCCCCTCTAATATTTGTGGTTGTTTTGACTTTTCGTCGACAAATAGTAATAATCTTGTCTAGATACAGCCCTGGTTAAACCGGCACCCTAGTACAAGGTTATTATTATTTAGCACGATAAGCCCTTGGCACCATACTTATTGGAGAGTGGTTCATGAGGTGTGGAATCCCTCCTTATGACTTAATTGGTATTAATATGGAATATTTAGCCCATGGAGCATGTTGATGCGGATCCGGATACCCAAGTACTTTATTATAACAGTTTTATTCTTAATTATTCCCGCCATTTTAATTCACAATTTAGGATAAAGTTACCATAATTTAATTGTTCTCATTAAAAGAAAATTAATTCAGCACATAATTAAAATCAACTTACTCGTGTGATCGACACTCGTCACCATTAATCTATTCTACAATAGATTCGTGCGCTTGCGAGTTCAATAAAATTTACACAACAAGTTTTTGGCGCCGTTGCCGGGGAGGTAAGTTATTTTAATTTGTTGAATTAATTTTTTTTTGTTTTCTTGTATTCTTTCCTTATAAAAAAATAATTATATAATTTAATTTTTGTAATTTAAATTTTTACAATTTAATTTTATTTTATGATTTCTTTGAATTTCTGTACTTTAATTTTTGCTTTACTTTTCTTTGTAATTTATTTTGTTTATCTCGTAATTTATTTTAATTTATTCGTAGAATTAATTCATAGAATTAATTTTTTTAAGTAAATTTTTTCGAAGTATAGGAGTGATTTAATGGGCTACTCTTGAAGTGTCTACATCATGGGTACGAAAAATGGCACCAATGCCAATACTTTTTGGAAGAATTATTGCCACATATGCAAGAATGGCTAATGCCAACTAGTGGAGGAGAGTTAATGTCCAAAAGCGCATCGGAGATTTGGGAATTCTTCCAGCGGCAATAGGATAATTCTCAACAACGGAGTCGATCACTCAGGAATACCAGGAGAATTAAGGGAGTGAATAAGGTTAACATTGGCAAGTCAAGCTCAGGATTTAAAGAAGTCAAAGAAATGGTCGAAGGCCTTGCTCGACAAATAGCATCTTTGACAACTGCTAAATCAACAGAGCCACATGACCATGATTCATATTCAGATCAAGCCAATGCCATAGGTATCATGAGAAAACCATCAAACTACAACCCTTACTCTAACACATACAACCCTAGATGGAGAGACCACCCCAATTTTTCATGGTCTTAAGGATTCCAACAAAATGGACCATCAGCTCCACCTCCACTAATGCAACCAGTTCCTCAAATGTCTCAAGCCTCTCAACCACCATTTAGACCATACAATCAGAATCCAAACCATTCTCAACCCAAACCATGGAAGGAGACATTCCATAATGTCAAAAATCTTACTAACTCCAAGATCGAGCAGTAGAACCGTACCATTGATGAATTACGAAATGAGATGAGAGCGGGCTTCAACTCACAAGCTCAATCAATTTCTAACCTTGAGAAAATGGTGGGACAACTTGCCTCTTCAGTTCAAACTTTGGCCATGATCGTTGAAAAAGGCAAATTCCCAAGTCAACTAGTGCCTAACCCTAAAGCAGTAAATGAAGTAAGTTCTAGTTCACCACAGCAGCATGGAGAGGTCAAAGAAGTGATGACCTTGCAAAAAGGAAAAGAAGTCGACAACAAAGTGGAGATGCCAAAATCAACTCAGATTGTACCTATGAACAGTGAAGAATCATCATCAGAGGAGAAAGAGGAAACCAACCCACGAGAATATGTTCCAAAAGCTCTATTTCCTCAGAGGTTAGCTAAAGGGAAGAAAGGAAAATTCACAGGTGAGATTCTTGAAATCTTCAAACAGGTAAGTGTTAACATCCCTTTACTTGAAGTTATAAAACAAGTGCCATCATATGCCAAGTTTCTTAAAGACCTTTGTACTAAAGCCTTTCTAACAGAAAATATTAATTCTATACTCCAACATAAAATGCCTTTAAAATGCAAAGATCCAGGCTTCCTCACTATCTCATGTAGTATAGGGAACCATACAATTGAGAATGCTTTATTGGATTTAGGAGCTAGTGTAAATCTGTTGCCTTACTCAGTGTTTATGAAATTTGGACTGGGAGAATTACACCCAACTCCAGTGGTGTTACAACTTGCAGATCGATCCATGAAAATACCACGTGGTATTGTGAAGGACGTGCTTATTCAGGTAGATAAGTTTTATTTTCCTATTGATTTCATTGTAATTGACACTCAACCAGTGCAGGATTCAAGGAAGCATATCCCCATTATCTTGGGTCGTCCATTTTTGGCAACTGTCGATGCTCACATTCAATGCAGGACTGGAAATATGCAGTTGTCATTTGGCAATATGACCATGGAACTAAATATTTTTAACATTGCCAAACAACCTCACAGTATTGATGATGAAATTATAGATGTGGATTTAATTGATGAATTGGTTGATCATACATCTCCTTTAAACCTTAGTGATGACCCTTTACTGACATGTTTAACTCACTTTGGTTTGAATTTTAATATTTACAGGTCAATTGATGAGGTTAATGCCTTATTGGATTCATCGTTATACATGGACATTGATAAGTGGAAGACAAGGATAGAGCAATTGGCACCATTGAAAGAAAATCTCATCTCATCATCAGAATCACCACCAAGAATTGAGCTCAAACCTTCACTCGACCTTTTGAATTCTACATTCTTGGAGGAAGAAGAAATATTGTCAGAAATCATCTCATCCTCTCCTGATTACAAACAAAAGAATACAGACATCATTGACCCCATTTTTAGTTCAAAAAGGAGGATGCAACTGGCAAAACCAGAGGAGATTCGTAATGACAAAAATGCCAAAGACTACAGAAAGTGAATGAAAATCCTCCGTGACAAGCGGAGCATTAGAAAATCTTTCACACCAGGTCAGAAAGTATTTTCGTTCAATTCTCAATGTCACGTTTCTCCAAGTGGGATTTAATAATCGCCAATCACACCACAATAATAATAATTATAAGATAAGAGATTATTTAAAACTAAACCTAGCATAAGAGAATTATTACTTAAAGCTAATTTTAAAATATTCTTTGATTCCCCTAAACCTTCCTTCCTAAACTTGAGAATTTTTTCACTAGTAATACTTTGGCTTAGAATGAAAAATGATGAGATTTCTAGGGTTTATGAAAAATGCAAGAGTTAAGGGGTATTTATAGGATTTTCTAAGGCCCATGAGTGGTTAGGATTTTGCCACCATATCATTTGATTAATGGTGGAGATTTATTTCTCCATAAATATCTTAGTGATTTATAGAATGCTAAGATTTTACCACATAGTACTTAATTAATGGTGAAGATTTATCTCTTTATAAATATCTTAGTAATTTCTAAAATTTCTAAATCTCTACAATATTTCTTATTACATCATCACTTATGTCATTGCTTATGTCATTATTACTTTTAATTATTAATTTATCTTTTCATAAATATCTTAGTAATTTCTAGAATTCCTAATATCTCTACAACATTTCTTGTTACATCATTACTTATGTCATTACTTATGTCATCATTATTTTTAATTATTAATTTATTTTTCCATAAATATCTTAGTAATTTCTAGAATTCCTAATATCTCTATAATTCTTGTTACATTATTACTTATGTCATTATATTATTATACATTATTATTATTATTATAATAAATGCTTAAGAGAGCTTGTTAGGTTAATTATATTATATTCAAGTAAGAAGATTGTACTTCACAATAGATCTCCATCATTTTTAATCTTAATAAAGCTTGAAAGCCAAGAATAATTTTCTATCATGTGTCTTGAACAACCACTGTCTAAGTACCATTTGTTCTTCTTTTTCTTCAATCCTTACAAAAGAAATTTCAAGTTTTAGGTACCCAAATCCTTTTAGATCCTTGATTGTTAGCAATGATTCCTTTTAGAACCCAAGCACATTTAGCTCCATGAAATACATTTATTTTAACTTGGCATTTATAACTTATGTGACTATTTCATTACAATAATGACAAATAATTCTAGAGTCACTTATAAAGGTAGCTTTAATAAAATAATTCTTATAATATTTTTATTTCAAGTTAGGCTTATACCCAAGTTCAATTTTATCAAACACGCATTTTTTAGTACTCAGTAATTTTTCTAAGTTCTTTTGATCATTTGTAAACTTTAATACGATTTTATTGAGCTTATTGTTCTTTTTCTTAAGCACTTCATTATCTCTCAATAATTCATCAATACATAATTTTTCATGCTTATGTGAAGTACTTTGTTTATCTTTAATAGATGTAATTTTATTATGCAATTTTTTATTATCTAATTCTAATCCCTAGATCTTTTTATTTAACGATTCATTGCATTTTTGCAATATATCCTTTTCATTTGAAAGTTCTAACATTTTCTTTTTAAGGCATGTGTTCATTTTACCAATACTCAACCAATCATCACGCAATTCCTTAAAAGAATCATACAACTCAACATAAGTAAGATTAATTTCCTCATCACATTCATCATCTAACTCATCTCCAACTGTCATAAGTGCTAAATTTGACACTTCATGACATTCTTCTTCATCACTCAATTTTTCTACGCTATCATCTCAAGTAGCTACTATGACTTTCTTTTTGAGTTTGCTGAGAAGTGGGCACTCTCATCTTATATGGCTAGTCTTCTTGCATTCAAAGCATATAAGTGTCTTCTTCTTTTTCTTTTGATTTTTAAGGTTTCTGAATTTTCTTTGCTCAATAGGTTTCTTAAAGAATTTTTTGAACCTATTTACTAGCATAGCCATCTCTTAATCATCCAGCTTGCTATCCACATCACTTTCATGTTTTGAGACTTTGAGAGTATTTTTTTTTTCTTTTTCTCCTTATTTTCTCTTTGAGCTGCTAAATCTTCCTCATAAGAAATAAGAGAACGAATTAGATCATCAATAAACAATGTATTTAAATCTTTAGATTCCTTAATGACAGTTCTCTTAGGTCTTCATTCCTTTGGTAATGATCTAATGATTTTCTTAGCTTACTCGCTATTAGAAAAGGTCTTTTCTACGGCTCTTAAAGTGTTCACTATGTCTGTAAATCTAGTATACATAAAGTACACACTCTTGTTTTGTTCTATTTGGAATAATTCATATTGCCGAGAGTATCTACTAATTTTAGACTCTTTCACTTGATTAGTACCTTTATAAACAACTTAAAGTTTATACCAAATTTTATAAGTGCTTTCGCAATTAGAGACTCTATAAAATTTTTTCTTCTCAAGGGCACAAAATAATGCATTCATATCTTTAGAATTTAGAAAAGCTTTTTTCTTTTTTAATTCGTTCCATTCCCATGAAGGTTTTAGAATATCATCTCCTAATTCATTTTTAGTTATTGGCATAAATGGACTATCACAAACAACTTCCCAAATTTTATAATCTAAAGCTTGTAAATAAATTTTCATCCTAATTTTCTAATATGGGTAGTTATTACCATCAAAGAATGGTGGTCTAGTTGTGGATTGTCCTTCATTAAAGGTAGAGTCATTATGGGTTGTCATAGATCTTTTACTCTAAATGGTTAAGTTCTAATAAGAGAACCTTGCTTAATACTAAATGAAATTCTAGTTATACGACCCAAGAGAAGGGTGAATTGAGTTTTTAAGAATTAAATTAATCAAATCACACGATAAATTAATCTAATACCTCAGTGACATCAAACACAACAAATTTAGCAATGCTCAAAGTAAAAGAGTTGAGTAAGAGAGACCAAATACAAGTATTTTTATGTGGTTTGGCAAATTCCGCCTACATCTTTGCTTTCAAGCATACCGGGCTTAAGAATTCTACTATCTAAGCCTTCTAGGCTTCATGAACTTATACTTGACTTCTAAGGTGTCAATAGACCTTTACAATTTAAGATTATACTTAATCTCTTATCCTAAGTGTATCCCAGACCCAATCTCTTACCCTAAGTGTATACCAGTAGTTATTTTTTTTTTTACTCCTATTTGAATTTGAATGAATCAATTTATAGTTGAAGCTGAAAAACTAGTCGATTGACTTTTTGATCATAACCGACTTACTGTTTATTCGTAAACAATTTGTTGCTTCATGTTATTATTATGGATAAAGATTCAAATTTTTTAATAATCAATTTACCGTTTATGAGGTCCGGTCAACTGTTTCCATCTAAATAGTTTCTTTTCCATAATTGATTTATCATTTTAATGGATCCAATATGTCACTTGTTTTAAAGCCACTTGTACGTTGAAGGTCTATACCTCTTCTTTAATCAGTCTGCAGTTTGCACACATTCGGTATACCATTTTTTTCTAGATTCTTTTTCTTTCATAATCGGTATGCGCTTAAACATAAATGTTATGCTGTTTTGATTCTGCAAGCCTTTTTCTTAATCAGTTTTCCATTTAAACAAATTCGGTATGCTGGTTTGCTCTAGATCCCTTCTATTTCTTAGCCGATTTACTGTTTAGGCAAATCTGGTATGCCAGATTGATCCAAATATGTTTAAGTCAAATTATAAAGTTATTTTCATGCTTAAAAAATATAGTATTTATAATCCTTAAAAATATGAGGTTTATTATCATTAAAATCAACAATTTAAACTAATTAGTTAACACATTCAATCCCTGCAACAACACTAAAAATTTATTGATGTATATTCTTCAAGTGTTAATGTGCAAGTGTACACAATAAGTAATAAAATAATCAGTATCTAGATCGTCTCTACATAGTTTCATGTTATGGGGCTTGCCACCATAATCTTAGCAGTGTAATTTTAGTTTAATGAAATTGATGACTTAATATAATTAAAACACTAAACCAAAGTAACATTGTAAAATCTAAAATCAAACATAAGATACATTTAATAAGAAAAGAGTAATTGACTGATTAAATTTACTTAATGGTATCGACAATTTTTCAATTATGGTACTATTGTTGTAGCATCTATTACAGCACTGGAAAAAATCTCTCATGCATCCTCACCTGTCATACGTTGGATATCTTATACCTATATGCAACCTAATAGTGACCAATTTTTATACTAACATTAGACATAGCATTATGCATTATAGATTCTAATTGCCGTACAAGGTGAATAACCGTGTCTAATTTTTCACTAATCTTAGATTAAACACGACTATATTCAAAATGATATTAACTTAACTTGGAAAACTAAATCTAAAACCATGCACTGTCTTGATTTATTCCACTAAATTAGACTCCTTTAAGGTTTCTTCTTAGGTGGTATCAACTAAATAGTGGTCAATGGAAATAGATATTTGCACTAAGTAAAATAAAAACAAAATGCTATAGTAGATTTTAAGTGACACACACATATAAGTCAAATAATCAGTAAGCTTGTTCAACACCAAACCTCATCAAAGTTTATTTCATGATAGGTTAAAAAAATGGCAACAATACATGTTTCTACCATCAAATACATTTCTAAAGAGAGATAAAACAAGCAAATCAAGAATAGAATTGAGATTCATAAATTCAAGATGTCTCTCTCTTAGTTTTTGTGATCTCTTTTTCTTTTTCTCTTAAATCCCTTGCTATAGTCCTCAAATCCCTCTTATTATCTTTTTTTCAAATTATTGTTGTAGTGCGATGGTCTCTCTCCTCTTTCTTCTTTTTTCACGTATGCTTCTTTTTATATCTTAGAGTTAGGGCATCCAAAAGCATATAGCCACATGTCTCTTTTTGCAAACTTTAAATCGCATTTTTTTTATATTGCTTATCAATGTTTTATTTAAATATGACAATGACATCAAAATAATTGTTATAAGGCACTTTATTGGTTACCACATGGACAATTTTGTCTCCATTTTGCTCTTGCATTACTGCGATAATTTTTATAACATCTTCTCTAATTCAGGCTTGCTTAAGTTCATCTACAAATGAGTTCTTTGTTATTTCTGCAGGTTTCCTTCTACAGTGTCCATCCATAAGACTTGAGTTTTATGGCCATCCACAATCATGGACATAATCAAAACATAAAGTGATCTAATACACAATTAATTTATTAAATTAAACTTAAATAGATGCTCATGGAAAATGTGACTAATAATGAAATAAAAATATATTATTTATTCTCTAAGTAATATTAGTTTAAATCTAGAATTGTTATGATAACTCTCATTTCATAGAATTATCTCTTATTTTTAATGGTAAATGAATAAGTCCAACACAAGTAGTATCAAAGAAATTTAAAATAACTATTGTGAAAAATGAAAAAGGTGAACTAATCCTAGCATGAATTCCATCCAATTAGTGTATATGCATTGATTACAGAAAATTAAATCATTCCATTAGAAAAGAGCATTTTTTCCTATAATTTTTAAACCAAATTCTTCAAAGAGTAGTAGTATGCCCCGACTATTGCTTTCTTGATGGCTATTTAGGATATTATCAAATTCTTATAGTCTTAGAAAACTAAGAAAAAAACCACATTCACTTGCCTATTTGGAACATTTGCATTTATGAAAATGTCTTTTGGACTTTGTAACACTTTTGCAACATTTTAAAGATGGATGTTAAGTATTTTTAGCAACATGGTTAAAACTTATTTAGAAGTTATAGATGATTTAATTGTAATTGGTAATTCTTTTTATACACGTCTTGATAATCTAGAAAGAGTTTGGAAATGTACAAAAAGAAAAAGGACTTGTTTCAAATTGAGAAAGATATCACTTCATGACCACTTTTGGAATTATCTTAGATCATGTCATATTGTTGGTTACTTACTGCTACAGGTGTCAATGTGTAAGTATACATAACAAGTAATATAATGATAAATATTTCAGATTATCTCCATAGGGATTAATGTTATAGAATTTGTTATAGCAATTCTGTTAGTGCAATTCTAATATGCTAGCTTAAACAAAATAAATTATAAAATTAATAATCTAAAGAAAGAAAGATTGTAATAAATAAAATCCAATTAAAAAGAAAACTAAAGTCAAAACAAAGGTTTTCTTCAATGGCTTGCGCACTTAAATTCACTTAATAGCTTTGACTATTTTTTAATTACTATTCTATTGTTATAACATCTTGTATAGCATCTTTTAAAATCAAAACAAAGGCTTTCTTCAATGGCTTGAGCACTTAAAATCTTTTATCCTCAGTTGTCTTTTGTTAGATATCTTACCTATCAACAACAGTTATTATGCTAACATCAAATATAAAAGTATACATTTTAGGTTCTAATTGCCTTTACTAATAAATCCTTAGGTATAGTTCTTCACTAATTTTAGATAAAACATGGCCTTATTCAAACCAAGATTAAATCAACTTGGTAAATTCAATCTAGAACCATGTATTATCTTAATTTATTCTAATGAGTGAGATCATTTTTACACTTATTCTTAGTTAGTATCTACTAAATTGGTGATCAACTAAAATAGAAAATTATAATAAATAAGATTAAAATAAAATTCTACAATAGACTTTGCACAATACACATATATTAGTTAAATTACCATTAAGCTTATTTAACACTTAACTACAAAGTTTAGTTCATGATATGTGATAAAATAATAACAAGAATCATTTTTATCATCAAATACATTCTTATAACGAATTAAAAACAAGAGAATAAAGACTAAGAATTGAATATTGCTAAGTCTTTGCAATCTCTCTCTCTTCTCCTTCTGAAATCATTTGCTATAGCCCTCAAACCTCTCTTATTCTATGTTTTCTATTGTTTTCTCTATTATTTTTCTTGTGTAATGGCTTCCTCCCTTCTATTTTTTCCCTTTCATGTATGCTTTTTGTATATCTTTGAATTAGGACAACTAAAAGTATATGGCCATATGTCCTTATTTGGTAACCTTGAATTACGTATGTTTTTATACCTGTCACTACCATATTAATTAAAATATGTGAAATATTGTCTGTAGTAGCTCCAAGATTATTGCAACAATGACTACAATATTTTCTCTAGGTTAATAGTTCATCTGTAAATCTGTTGCTACAGTTTCCTATCCATAGAAATTTAGATTTTTTCTTACCTAAAATAATGCACATAATCATAGCACCAATTGGTGTAAAACATAATCAATTTATTAATTTAAATAGATGCGTGTGTAAGTTATAACTAAAAATACAATAAAATTACATTATTTACTCTCCAAATAATATTGATTTAAGTCTAGAAATGCCTTAATAACTCTCATTTCATAGAGTTATCATATGTCTTCAAAAAGAATAGAAGTTGACAAAGTCAAAGTCAAAGTCATTTTAAAATTACCCTCATCTAAGATGATTAGAAAAGTTCATTCCCTTTTAAGACATGCAAAATTTTATAAGAGGTTTAGAAAAGACTTCAGTGCCTTATCTAAACCATTTTAACTCCTTGATAAAAAAACATAAAATTTGACTAGACTAAAGATTGTTAGCAATCTTTTAAAAAATAAATAATTAGTCTTTTGATGTCAGCCCTAATAATGTAACCATGTGATTGGTGGTCTTTGCCTTTTAAGCTTATATGTGATGCTAGTGACTATGCTATTAGCATTGCTCTAGGACAAAAAAGAAAAAAAGGAAAGCAAACTCTTATGTCTTCTATTATGCAAGTAAAACTTAAATACTGCTTAAATGAATTACAATATAACTGTAAAAGAGCTACTTACTATAATGTTTGCATTAGATAAAGAGAATGAAAGCTTGTATGATGTATATGAAAGGTACAAAGAGTTACTTAGGAGAATTTCTCATCATGCCACTCCTTGCTGTATGTATTTGGAAACTTTCTACAATGGTCTGAACCTAAGCACTAGATTGATGACGGATGCTTTATCAATAGGGCCTTATTTTTCAAGTCTTACAATAACGCTTATGATATTTTGGAGAGAATAGGAAATAACAACTATTGGTGGCCATTAACCAGACAAGTTGTAGCTAGATGAATAGCAAAAGTCTATAAGATGCCTTAACAACATTATCAATTTAAGTAGCCTCATTAAAAAATATGGTAAAAGTTATAACCATTGCTCCAACAGCTGTCAACAAAGTTGCTGAAGTATCATTTATTTATTATGGAAAGGGTCTTCTGTTTGATAATTATCATAAAAATCCTATCGTAATCAACTATATGGGCAAGTATATTAGATAAAATTAGAACAATCCTTATTCAAACACTTACAACACTAATTAGAGGCAATATCTAAAATTTTCTTAGAGTAATCAGAATTGGAAATAATAGGCTAGAACGTCCGATGGACAAAATAGGCCTTCTAAGCCACCTAGATTTCATCAAAAAAATCAAGGGCAAGAAAGCATCAACAATGATCAATTCAATTCGCTTGAAGCTTTGATTAAGGAATACATCGTGGAGAATAAAATGGTTGTCCAAAGTGAAGCTTTATCCTTAAGAAACCTAGAAAATCAAATTGGACAGCTTGTTATAGTATTAACCAACAAACCTTAGGGCAATTTACCTAGCAACATAGAAGATCCAAGAAAAGAAAGAAAAGAACACTATAAAGTAATAAGGTTAAGATTTTGAAAGGATGTCCATATATCAGTTGATGTACCAAAAAGACGAATTAAACCTACTTTAATATAAGAAAAAACTCAAGTTGAAGAGGAGTTATAACATTTATCCAATAACTATATGAAATGGGAGTTATCATGATATTTTTAAATCTAGATTAATATTACCTAGAGAGTAAATGATGTGTTTTTAGTGCATTTTATTAACATTTTACATAAGGATCCATTTTATTTTATATATTTTAAATTAAGTTATTTTATAATAATGTATGCTTAGATTATATGCATAATTATAGGCAACTGAAAGTTCAAGCAAGGAATGCTACTGTAACATATTTATAAAAGCAATGAAAAAACTTAGCTATAGAAGAATTGAAATAAATCTGGAACAATGCAAATGCTATGGTCGTTGCCATAGCAATCCTAGAGTAATGACAAACTAGATTTTACATGAGATGACTAAAAGATTATGATTGAAACTTTTTAAAAATAGAGGACACCAACCACACACTCTCAGTTGCCTTAATTCTAAGTTATAAAAGGAGCATGCATAAAGAGAAAAGAGAGAGCCATCACTCAAGAAAAATCACAGAGAAAAAATAAAAGAAAGCTAGAAAATCAAAAGGATTTAAAGGCTGTAAAAGAGAAATCATAGTGGTAAGTAACATAAATCATAAGATTAAGCAAATTCCAACTCTTTACCTTGTTTTAACTAAACAGTAAGGGGAGAAAAAATAAGAAAATGAAAAATCAAGAAATCTTTTGTTGTATTATAAATCCAAACATAAACAAATATTCTAGTGATTGTTTTGGTCTTTTATGTAATTATTGTAATACCATATATGGTATTAAAAGCACTTCATCATTTATCTTAAAAGTAAAAAGTAGCTATTATAGTCAATTGGGCAAGCATTTCGTAACTTCAAGTACATGCTGACAAGAAAGTATATTGTGCCATTCATATGAAATTAGAAGAGACTATATAGACCCCTAGTTGATTGTCCCTAAATCAAGCAACCAGTCATAAAAAGAGGTAGATGATAGCCAATTTATCTGTCATCTATGTGCCTGTCACTCTTTCATGATAGGACAAAAACTATCATTAACTTATGATAGTATTTAGTAGTCATATGCTTGTCATGGTAAAAAATGAATATTTTTGTAACACTTTAGCTTTATGGTTATAATTAAAACGGTTAAAACTGGTGTAACATTAAGCACTTGTAGAACAAATTTCAAAATAAGCGTTTTATAAATATAGAACATAAAAAGTTTGTTACATAAAAACTATACAAAAGGTTTGTTACACAAAAAACTTGATTATAAAAGTTAACGATTCTTTTAGTAACATGCCACCAACTATTTTCATAAACAAACTTGTTATATTTATGCTTAGATAGGAATACAGTTGAGCCCGTTGTGTAACCTAAGGTCTATTATACCCATATGCACTCTGTCTTGGTTAGGACTTGGCGTCAGCTTTCTCTACTCCTCAGTTCCTGCAATATAAGGACTATATGAGCTAATGCCCAGTAAGTAAACACTTGATGCATGTATTACATACCAAGCATATGAATGACTTTATGAAATAAGAACTAAATCTTTTAAATAAAACTTAGAAATGTAAAGAACTGTATTAGGATTCTAGGTTCGTTGTACTACAAGGTTAGCATTCCATAACATGCCCTTGGGCTTAATTAATTGATCTATTGGGCGTTACATATCACTGCCCCCAAAGGATCTCTTTTCTTAGCTTAGAGGGCTTATCCTCTTTATGAACTCTTGCCACTAGTAGTACAACAACCACTTTTTTCAAAATTTGTTAAAATACCTCTTTATCAAATCATTTATAAAATGCATGAGCCCAGTGCAACTTATGCCATAATATGTAAATTTTCTAAATATATAATAAAGCAAAACACGAAACTAATTTAGGACAACAACATCTAACATAGGTGGCAGCACCGTCCATCCAGAAATTAAAGAAATAGAACTATAATATAGGCGACAGGGGCGACCATATAAGGAATAATAACAAACATTATATCTTAGGCGGCAGTGCCAACCATTGCATAATAAAATAAAAGCATCACATATTAGGCAGCATAGCCGACCATCCAATCAAGTAAGTAGTAAGCAATACACCTTAAGCGGCATAACCGGCCATATAAGGATGATATCATAATATAGGTAGCATAGCCAGTCATGCGAAGATTAAATAATAACCAATTACACCCTAATAATCATTATAAGATAAGAAATTATTTAAAGCTAAATCTAGCATAAGAGAATTATTATTCAAAGCTAATTTTAACATATTGTTCTTATATTGCAATTGAAGTGAACTGTTACTTACCTTTTTTCCTTGATTCCTCTAAACCTTCTTTCCTAACTTGAGAATTTCTCTACTAATAATGCTTTGACTTAGAATGAAAAAAGATGAGATTTCTAGGGCTTATGGAAAATGAAAGGGCTAGGGGGTATTTATAGGATTTCATAAGGCTCATAAGTGGCTAGAATTTTACCACCATATTATTGGATTAATGGTGAAGATTTATTTCTGTGAGGTACAATCTTCTTAATATAATTAACCTAACAAGCTCTCTTAAGCATTTATTATAATCATAATAATAAAGTATAATAATATAATGACATAAGTAATGTTGTAGAGATATTAGAAATTCTAAAAATTACTAAGATATTTATGGAGAGATAAATTAATAATTAAAAGTAATGATGACATAAGCAATGACATAAGAAATATTGTAGAGATATTAGAAATTCTAGAAATTACAAAGATACTTATGAAGATATAAATTAATAATTAAAAATAATGATGACATAAGTAATGACATAAGTAATGATGTAATAAGAAATGTTGTAGAGATATTAAAAATTCTAGAAATTGTTAAGATATTTATAAAGAGATAAATCTCCACCATTAATTAAGTGCTAGGTGGCAAAATATTAGCATTTTAGAAATTACTAAGATATTTATGGAGAAATAAATCTCTACCATTAATCAAATGATATAGTGGCAAAATCCTAACCACACATGGGCGTCTAGCTTTAAATAATCACTTATCTTATAAAGACTATTATAGTGTGATTGATTGTTATTAAATTCCCACATGGCTGGCCATTTTGCCTACATCATGATATCATCCTCATATGGCCGGCTCTATCACTTAGGATGTGATGCTTACTACTTACTTGATTGGATGGTCGACTATGCCGCATAATATATGATACTTCTATTTTATCATGCCATGGTCGGCTGTTGAGTGTTAGAAAGAGTATATTTATAAAAGAGAAAATTTTCATTTTATACTTCAAGTCTCACTAACATTGCTACTTTTATTTATTTAAGTATTTTGTTGTTTAATTATCTGTTTTATTATAATTATATATTTTATGTATTTTAAGGACATCACGATCGTTTCACAATAAATGAGTGATCAGACAGCAAAACGGACATCATATTTGGACTCAGGACGGTCGAAAACCTTAAGAGCAGTATAAAAGGAAAAATGTCACTGTTCACATATGTACGGTACTGTTCACGATACTATTCATATATACGGACTGATGACGTGACATTGACCGATGACGAGGCATCTACCTATGATGTGATAGTATGTGGCATTGACTCCTTATGTGGCATTGACTCCTTATGTGTTACGATCTTATTGAGCTAAATTTCTTATGTATTGTAGATCGATGACGTGGCAGCATCTCAGTGGAGCAAAAATCGTGTGTACAGTACATGCACATACATGGGATTATTTACTATGCAAACAATATTACTGTATAAATAGTATTACTGTGCAAATAGCGACCGTTACTGTTCAAATGTTGACTGTTGACTATTAACTGATGACGTGGTGCAATCCTCAGCATCCGAACTGTTTTTAATCCGATGGTCACGATTCACTCAATGTATCTATAAAAAGGGGACTCTCCCCGTTAATTTGATATCCCTGAATTCATTTTTAAATTTAGATTTCTGAAATTCCTTCTCCTTCTTATAGTTTCCTTTTTATCCCTAGTTTAAATATGAGTAGCTAATTTTCTTTTAAGCTTGGGTTGAAGGTAAAGTCTTAACATGTCCCATGGGCTTAATTTGGTAAATTTACTTTTTCTTCCCCTTTAATATTTGTGGTTGTTTTGACTTTTCGTCGACAAATAATAATAGTCTTGTCTAGATACCGCCTTGGTTAAACCGGCACCCTAATACAAGGTTATTATTTGGCACGATAAGCCCTTAGCACCATATTTATTTGAGCGTGGTTCATGAGGTGTGGAATCCCCCCTTATGATTTAATTGACATTAATATGGAATATTTAGCCCATGGAGTATGTTGATACAGATCTGGATATCCAAATACTTTATTATTACAGTTTCAATTTTAATTATTCCCGCTATTTTAATTTACAATTTAGGATAAGTTTATTATAATCCAATTACTCACTTAGAAAATTAATTCTGCACATAATTAAAATCAACCTCCTCGTGGGATCGACACTCGTCACCATTAATCTATTCTACAATAGATTTGTGCGCTTGCGAGTTTAATAAAATTTGCACAACAAGGTTTTGGCACCGTTGCCGGGAAGGTAAGTTATTTTAATTTGTTGAATTAATTTTTTTAGGTTTTTTTTTGTTTTCTTGTATTTTTTTCCTTATAAAAAATTAATTCTATACTTTAATTTTTGTAATTTAAATTTCGGTAATTTAATTTTATTTTGTGATTTCTTTAAATTTCTGTACTTTAATTTTTATTTTACTTTTCTTTGTAATTTTTTTTGTTTATCTTGTAATTTATTTTAATTTTAGTTAATCTATTCCTTTTATTTTCTTTTTAGTGCTTGAGTGTATTTCCTTCGTAATTTTTTTTCGTTTATCTTATGAATTTATTTTAATTAATTCATAGAATTAATTCATAGAATTAATTTTTTAGTAAATTTTTTTGTTGTTTTCTTTTAAAATTAAAAAAATTAAAAAAATTAAAAAATATATAACAATATAAAAAATATAAAAAGTGAATTTGTAATTTAATTTTAGTAATTTAAATTTCTTTAAATTTCAATAATTTAATTTCTTTGTAATTTTTTAAAATTTTTATTACTTAATTTCTAAGTTATTTGTCTTTGTAATTTTTGTTTATTTTGTTAATTTATGAATTCATAAAATTAATTTTTTTAAGTAATTTTTTTTTGTTGTTGTTTTCTTTTAAACTTTTTCTTATAATTTAATTTAATTTTTTTCTCTTCTTTATATTTCTGTAATTTAATTTTTCAATTTTTATTGTAATTTATTTTGTTATTTTATTTTTAGTTAATCTATTTTTTATTTTCTTTTTAGCACTTAAGTGTATATTCATAATAAGGTTGTAACCACATGATAAGGTTAGTATCGTAATTTCTCCTTCCTCTTTATTTTTATTAATTTTGTTCTCATTTTCTTTTATTTTTCATACTTTGCATACATGGTCGAAGGTCATTATCACCTAATCTTGAACCTTTAGACTTTGAATTAGAAAAAACACTTCGCACATACAAACACACTGTTTTTAAAAAGATATTTGAAATGGATTTGTAAAATCAGCAACCAGAACCACAAGAGAGGCTATTTAAGGATTATTTTAGTCCCTTAGCTAATTTGAGCACATCATGCATAAGGTACCTAAATGTAATTGTTACGAGTTTTGAATTAAAATATAGTGTGCTAAACTGTCTCCCCACATTCTATGGCCTAGAAAATGAGGACCCATATAATCATCTAAATGATTTTCATGCTATTTATCAAACTTTTAAATGCGAGAATTCTTCAAATGATGATGTTAAACTTAGATTATTCCTATTTTCATTAAAAGATAGAGCTCGTTCATGGTTTAATACATTGCCTGCTAATAGCATTTGAAATACAAATGAGCAAACTAAGAGGGGGGGTGAATTGGGTTTTTAAAAGCTATTTTATAAACGATTCAATCTAATGCCTTAATGAAAATAAAAATAATAAGTTTTATAACAATTAAATTAAATATAATAAATTAGATAAAGCTGACAAAATAAATGAGTAAGGGAAGAGAATGCAAACACAGTAATTTTTACGTGGTTCGGCAATCCCCGCCTAAGTCCACACCTCCAAGCCAATTGAGCTTACCAATTGAGGATTTCACTATCCAAACCTCCCAAGGCTTTAAATGTTTACAATTGACTTCCAAGGTGTCAATGAACCTTTACAACTAAGAGATTATCACCCTAATCTCTTTACCCCAAGTGTTTCCCTCACTTGAATACTCTCAATATAATACAAAATAAAAAATTACAGCAAGAAACTCTCTATAAGAGTGGATTGACAAATAATGACACAATTTCTCTTTTTAGATCTTCATTATCTGGTACGCATATCCTATCTCTGAATAAAATGATCCCTTTCTCTAACTTCTTGAACGACATCTCTTTCTCTGTATTGGTCTCCATCTTTAAATTCTTTAAGTACGAATCTGCTTCTTACCATTCCTTAATCTTTTCCAATAGAGTTGAGCAAAGTGTCATGTGAGGGAGTTTTCCTGTCATGAGCTCGATCTCTGCCTTGCATATCTCATCTTGTAATGGCTTGGGCAGCATCTTTAAAGCTGACAAACTTGACTTTCGACTTAGTGCATCCACTACCACATTTGCTTTTCTAGGATGATAGTTTATTTCACAATCGTAGTCCTTGACGAGTTCGAGCCAACGTCGTTGTCGCATGTTCAGCTCCTTTTGTGTAAAGAAGTATTTAAGGCTCTTGTGATCTATATAGGTCTTACAATGTGCTCCCATCAGATAGTGACACCATATCTTCAATACATGTACCACCGCGGCCAACTCTAAGTCGTGTGTGGGATAGTTCTTCTCGTATTCCTTTAATTGTCTAGAGGTATATGCAACGACCTTTCCGTTCTGCATGAGAACACATCCTATGCCATTTTTAGAGGCATCGCTGTATATAATGAATTCTTCAGAGCTATTAGGAATGGCTAAGATTGGAGCAGTGACCAATCGTCGCTTTAGCTCTTCGAAACTTTTTTCACATTCTGGCGTCCATATAAACTTGGTGTTTTTCTTTGTCAATTGGGTTAATGGCATTGCAACCTTAGAGAAGCCTTCCACGAATCTTCGATAATAGCCTGCTAATCCCAAGAAGCTTCTAACCTCTTTATCATTAGTTGGCCTAGTCAATTGGCTGACTGCTTCCACTTTTGAGGGATCGACTGATATTCTATCTTTAGACACAACATACCCTAGGAATATAATGCTTTCCAGCCAAAACTCACACTTCTTGAATTTTGCATAAAGTTGCTTCTCCTTTAAAGTTTGAAGAGTGATTCTCAGATGTTCGGTATGTTCTTCCTTCGTTCGTGAGTAGATCAAGATGTCGTCAATGAATACCACTATGAATTTGTCCAAATAGTCTTTAAATACTCTATTCATGAGATCCATGAAAGCTGCTGGGGCATTAGTTAGACCAAATGGTATGACAACAAATTCATAGTGTCCATAACGTGATCTGAATGCGGTCTTTGGAATATCCTCCTCTCTGACTTTTAGCTGGTGATATCCCGACCATAGATCAATTTTTGAAAATACTGCTGCTCCTTGTAGTTGATCAAACAAATCCTTGATTCATGGAAGTGGGTACTTATTCTTGATGGTGACCTTATTTAGTTCTCAATAGTCTATGCACATCCGTATAGATCCATCCTTTTTCTTCACGAACAGCACTGGTGCTCCTCAAGGTGAATGACTTAGACGTATATAGCCTTTGTCTAATAGTTCTTGCAGTTGATTCTTTAACTCCTTTAATTCCGATGGGGCTATCTTGTAGGATGCTTTTGAGATTAGGGTCGTTCCTAGTAGCAAGTCAATCTTGAATTCAACTTCTCGATCTAGCGGTAATCCGGGGAGTTCTTCAGGAAAGACCTCAGGAAATTCGTTCACCACTGGAATTTCTTTCAGTTTTGGCATTTGCTCTTCAACCTTGATGACGCTTGCCAAGTATCCCTCACATCCTCTCTTTAATAGTCTAGTTGCTTTTAAGGCAAAAATGATAGGTATACTATTCCTCTTACATCCCTCTCTGAATATAAATGGTTTCCTTTATGGTGGTTGGAAAGTTACCTCTTTTTTCTCACAATCTATCTTGGCATGATACTTTGATAACCAATCCATACCAAGAATCACACCGTAGTCATGCATCTCAAGGATTATTAAGTCAACACATAGTGTACGATCACTAATGTTGACTTCGCATGCTCTTACTAGTTGTCCTAAGTTTAATACTTCACTAGATGGAAGCATGACACTATAAGGTCTACTTATTACGTTAAGGGTCCCTTTGATTTTCCTAATAAATGCTGGTGAGACAAATGAATGTGTAGCTCATGAGTCTATCAACACATATGTAGGAGTTTGAGAGATAGATAGTTCACCTGATATTACTGAGGGGTTTGCCTCTGCATCTGCCTTGGTAAGTGTGAATACTTGTGCGTTACTTCTTTCCTGCTGGGTCCCATTCTATGGGCAGTCTTTAATGAAGTGCCCTTCCTTTCTACATTTGAAACACGTTCTGGTGTTGGCTCGGCATTCCCTAGGGTGAGTTCTATCACATTGATTACATTTAGGCCTTGGTAGGGCTTCCTTTTGATGATTCTTTATACGCTTGTTCTTATCTTGTCCCTGAGTAGTTTGTGCTCTCTTCCTCTTATTGTTCAAGAGTTGTCTTCCATTATTAACCGCACAATTCCCTTGCTCTATGCTCCCTTTCTTTCTTTGTTTTTCCTCCTTCTTTTCATTATTTGCATGTTCAAATATCAAAGCTCAATCCATGAGCTCATTGAAGGAAGCATCTCGAATTCTAGCCACTTTTAAGTCTTTCGCTAAATCTTTACGTAATCCTTGCATAAAATGATCCTTTTTCAAATCTTCTGTGGCAACCATGTGTGGGGCACAACGAGAGAGCTCATCGAATTTTTGGATATATTCTAATACTGTCATCTTTTCTTGTTGCAAATAAACAAATTCCCTCCTTTTAGTAGATCTCACTGTTTCTGAAAAATACTTATTGTAAAAGTGTTCTTTAAATTCCTTCCATCTCATTGTCGTTTCGTTGTGGCATCGTTTGATGGAATCCCACCAATATTCAGCTGCCCCCCGCAGTATAAAGGAAACGCAAATGACCCTTTCCTCCTCTGGTACCTTGGCTACTTCCGTCATTCTTTCCATGGTTCGTAACCACTGGTCTGCTGCTATAAGATCCGCACCTCTTTCAAATATAGGTGGGTTTAATCTTCTAAATTCAGTCCCAGCATTATTCGTTGCTTGCGCACATTCATCTCTTCTGACTTCTCTTTCTAAGAGTCATGTGACAATGTCTGTCAGTCAATCAATTGCAGAAGATTGCTCTCTTGAAGTTCCTTATACTCTTCTACCTCTATTACCTCTAGCACTTGACATCTTTATTTTCTTGGAAAAAGTTTCTATGGGTCAAATAAATTAAATGTAAGATAAAAGTCTCTCCCCCTTGGCCAGTGCATATGAACGGTCTACAGAATCACTTTAAACCTTAGACTCTGATACTAAATTGTAATGCTCCACCTTTTATGTTTGTACCTAAAGTAACATTAAGTATTTTGAAGAAACGATTTCAAAATAAGTATTTTATTAATATTGAACAAAAAAGGTTTGTTACATAAAACTATATAAAAGGGTTTGTCACACAAAAAAAAAACTTGTTACAAAAGTCATAACTAATTCCATAAACAAGCTTATTGTATTTATGCTTAGGTAGGAACATAGTTAAGCCCATTGTGCAACCCAAGGTCTGTTATGTCCATATGTACTTCGCCTTGGTGGAGACTTGGCGTCAACTTTTCCTACTCAGTTCCTGCAATGTAAGGACTACGTGAGCTAATACCCAGTAAGTAAACACTTGATGCATGTATTATCTATCATGCCTATGACTAACTTTATAAAATAAGTGCTAAAACTTTTTACATGAAACTTTAAATTATGAAGAACAATGTTAGGGCCCTAGGTTTGTTGCACTACAAGGCTAGCATTCTATAACATGCCCTTGGGCTTAAATTAATTGATTGTTGGGTGTTATGTATCGCCGTCCCCAAAGGATCTTTTTTCTTAGCTTAGAGGGCTTGCCCTCTTTATGAATGCTTGCCACTTAGTAGTATAGTAACCCCTTTTCTTTAAAATCATTAAAATGCCTATTTAACAAATCACTCGTGAAATGCATGAGATCAATGCAACTTATGTCACAGCATATAACTCCTCTAAATATATAATAAAACATAACATGAAACTACAACATATAACATAGGTGGCAGTGCCGTCCATATAGAAATCTAAAGAAATGGAATTATAATATAAGCGGCAGGGCTGACCATGTAAAGAGTCATAACAATATCATATATTAGGCGGCAGTGCCGACCATGTAAAGAGTTATACCAACATCATAATTTAGGCGGCAGTGCCGACCATGGCATAATAAAAGAAGAACATCACATGTTAGGCGGCATTGCCGACCATCCAATCACATCCTAGGCGGCATAACCAGCCATATGAGGATGATACCATGATATAGGTGGCAGAGCCAGCCATTGGAATTTAATAATAATTAATCACACCACAGTAATAATCATTATAAGTCAAGAGATTATTTAGGACTAAACCTAACATAAGAGAATTATTACTTAAAGCTAATTTAACATATTATCCTTATATTGCAGTTGAAGTGAAGTGTTACTTACCTGTTTTTCTTTGATTCCCCTAAACCGTCCTTCCTAAACTTGAGAATTTCTTCACTAGGGATGTTTTGGCTTAAAATGGGACAAGATGGAATTTCTAGGGTTTATGAAGAAATGCAATGGCTAAGGGGTATTTATAGAGTTTCCTAAGGCCCATGAGTGGTTAGGATTTTGCCACCACATCATTTGATTAATGGTGGAGATTTATTTCTCTACAAATATCTTGGTGATTTCTAGAATGCTTAGGATTTTACCACCTAACACTTAATTAATGATAAAGATTTATTTCTTTATAAATATCTTAGAAATTTCTAGAATTTCTAAATCTCTACAACATTTCTTATTACATCATCACTTATGTCATTACTTATGTCATCATTACTTTTAAATTATTATTTTATCTTTCCATAAATATTTTAGTAATTTCTAGAATTCCTAATATCTCTACAACATTTCTTATTGCATAATCACTTATGTCATTGTTTATGTCACTATTAGCTTTAATTATTGATTTATCCTTTCATAAATATCTTTAGTAATTTCTAAAATTTTTAATATCTCTACAACATTATTTTATGTTATTATATTATTATACATTATTATTATTATTATTATTATTCTTATGATAAATGCTTAAGGGAGTTTGTTGGGTTAATTATATTATATCCAAGTAAGAAGCTTGTACCTCACACTTGGTGATTTATAGAATGCTTAGGATTTTGCCACCGAGCACTTAATTAATGGTGAAGATTTATTTCTTTATAAATATCTTAGAAATTTCTAGAATTTCTAAATCTCTACAACATTTCTTATTACATCATCACTTATGTCATTGCTTATGTCATCATTACTTTTAAATTATTATTTTATCTTTTCATAAATATCTTAGTAATTTCTAGAATTCCTAATATCTCTACAACATTTCTTATTGCATCATTACTTATGTCATTGCTTATGTCACTATTAGCTTTAATTATTGATTTATCATTTCATAAATATCTTTAGTAATTTCTAAAATTTCTAATATCTCTACAACATTATTTTATGTCATTATATTATTATACGTTATTATTATTATTATTCTTATGGTAAATGCTTAAGGGAGTTTGTTGGGTTGATTATATTATGTCCAAGTAAGAAGCTTGTACCTCACACGACTCCATTTTGTTATGGAGTTCTAGGTGATGAAAATTGATGCTTAATTCCAAAGTCATTGCAAACCATCTCAAATGTATGATTTTCAAATTCTCTACCATGATCACTTCTAATACAAGAAATAAAATAGAACCTTTTTACAGAAAATTCTAAATGCATCAAAGGCATCATCCTTATTAGCTAAGAACAACACTCATGTGCATCTAAAATATGTTGAGTGTTAGAAAGTGTATATTTATAAAGGAGAAAATCGTCATTTTATACTTTAAATCTCACTAACATTGCTACTTTTATTTATCTAAATATTTTATTTTTCAATTATATGTGTTTTATTATAATTATGTATTTTATATATTTTAAGGGTATCATAATCGTTTCACAATAAATGAGTGATCAAATAGCAAAACAGACGTCATATTTGGACTTAGGACGGTCGAAAACCTTAAGAAGAGCATTAAAGGAAAAAGTTACTGTTCACATATACGGTACTGTTTACGGATACTGTTCACGACACTGTTCATATATACGGACCGATGATGTGGCAACTATCTATGACATGGCAGTATCTGATTGGACGGATTATGTGAAATTGACTGCTTACGTGGCATTGACCGATGACGTGGTGCAACCCTGAGCATCCGAATTATTTTTAATCCAATGGTCACGATTCACTCAATGTATCGATAAAAAGGGGGCTCTCCCCCCCCTAATTTGATACCCCTGAATTCATTTTTAAGCTTAGATTTCTAAAATTCCTTCTCCTTCTTATAGTTTCTTTGTATTTTAATAAAATTTCCTTTTTTATCCTTAGTTAAAATATGAGTGGCTAATTTCCTTTTAAGCTTGGGTTGAAGGTGAAGTCTCAACATATTCCATGGGCTTAATTTGGTAAATTTACTTTCTCTTCCCCTCTAATATTTGTGGTTGTTTTGACTTTTCGTCGACAAATAATAACAGTCTTGTCTAGATACAGCTCTGGTTAAACCGGCACCCTAGTACAAGGTTATTATTATTTGGCACGATAAGCCCTTGGCACCATAATTATTGGAGAGTGGTTCATGAGGTGTGGAATCCCCCCTTTATGATTTAATTAGCCCATGGAGCATGTTGATGCGGATCCGGATACCCAAGTGCTTTATCATAACAGTTACATTTTTAATTATTCCTGCCATTTTAATTCACAATTTAGGATAAAATTACCATAATTTAATTATTTTCATTAAAAGAAAATTAATTCTGCATATAATTAAAATCAACCTCCGCGTGGGATCGACACTCGTCACCATTAATCTATTCTACAATAGATTCTTGCGCTTGTGAGTTCAATAAAATTTGCACAACAGAATAATCATCCACAATTACAAAAGCATAATACTTGCCATTTAAGCTAGCATATCTAGATGGTCCAAACAAATCCATGTGAAGTAATTGAAGTGGTTTTAAAATAGAGACATGATTCTTGTTTTTAAAAGAAGTTTTGATTTGGTTTCCAAATTGACAAGCTTCACAGATTTTATCCTTTTGAAAACTAATTTTTGAAAGTCCTTTAACCAAATCATTTTTTAAAATTTTTGAAATTAAATCCATATTTGCATGACCTAGTCTTCTATGCCATAACCATCCATCATCATGCAATGCCAAGAAACATTTATCAATGGTAAATGCACAATCTATATTAATGGTATAAACATTAATATATCTATTTCCTACAAACAAAACTTTTCCATCGCATGCATTTTCAATAATGCATCTAGATTTATCAAAAACTACTTTATAATCCTTATCACATAATTGACTAATACTAAGTAAATTATATTTCAAGTTTTCAACAAAGCACACATTTTCAATAAGAGTAGAAGATACATTACCGATATTGCCAATACCAATGATCTTTCCTTTTGAATTATCTCCAAAAGATACATCTCCACCATTTTCGATCTTGGTAAAACTTGAAAACCAAGAATAATTTCCTGTCATGTGTCTTGAACACCCGCTGTCCAAGTACCATTTATTATTCTTCTTTTTTAAGCCCTGCAGAGAAAATTTCAAGTCTTAGGTACCCAAATCTTTTTGGATCCTTGAGTGTCAGCAATGGTTCCTTTTGGAACCCAAACATATTTTACACTATAATAAGCATTTCTTTTCATAGGACATCTATTTTTCATGTGACAATTTCTATTGCAATAGTAACAAGTAATTTTATGATCACTTGTGGATGTAGCTTTAACAAAATAATTCTTATAATACTTTTGCTTCAAGTTAGGCTTATACCCAAGTCCTCCTTTATCAAAAACACATTTTTGAGAGTTAAGTAAATTATCCAACATCTTTTGCCCATTTGTGAATTTTACCACAATCTCATTTAACTCATTATTCTTCTTCTTAAGAACTTCATTCTCTTTTATCAATTCTTCAACATGTAGTTTCTTATTTGAAGATGTGACTTTATCATGCAACATTTTATTTTCTAGTTCTAAACATGTAATCTTTGCATTCAATGATTCATTTTCATTTTTGAGATCTATCAATTTCTTTTTAAGGCATATATTCCTTTTACCTATCTTCATCAACTCATCATGCAATTCTTTAAAAGTATCATGTAATTCATCATAGGTAGGAAGATCATTTACCTCATCTAGTTCATCATTCGATTTATCTTCCATCACCATAAGAGCTAGATTTATCATTTCTTGATGCTCTTCATCATCACTTGTTTCTTCATCAATATCATCCCACGTGGCTACCATTACTTTCTTCTTGAACTTGTTGAGAAGAGGGCATTCCGATCTTATATGGCCAAGCTTCTTACACTCATAATATTTAATTGCTTCCTTTTTCTCCTTTTGGTTCTTGAAATCTTTAAATTTTCTTCGCTCACCAGTTTTCTTGAAAAAATTTTTGAACCTCCTAGCAAGCATAGCCAATTCCTCATCATCCGGCTCACTTTCTCCATCACTTTCAAATTTTGTGACTTTGAGAGCAATGCTTTCCTTCTTCTCTTCATTGCCTCTTTCAGCTGCCAAATCTTCCTTATAAGAAATAAGAAAACCGATTAGATCATCAATAGGTAAGACATTTGAATCTTTAGCTTTCTCAATGACAGTTCTTTTTGGTCTCTAATCTTTAGGAAGTGATCTAATGATTTTCTTAACTTTCTCGCTATTTGAAAAAGTCTTTCCTAGAGCTCCTAGAGTGTTCACTATGTCCGTAAATCTAGTGTACATAGAATAAACACTCTCATTTTGTTCCATTTGAAACAATTCATATTGTCGAGTGTATCTACTAATTTTAGACTCTTTCACTTGATTCGTGCCTTCATAAATAACTTCAAGTTTATGCCAAATTTCATAAGCACTTTCACAACTTGATACTCTATGAAATTCTTTCGTATCTAGTGCACAAAATAAGGCATTCATAGCTTTGGAATTTAGAGAAGCTTTTCTCTTTTCCAATTCATTCCATTCCCGTGAAGGTTTTGGAATATCTTCCCCGAATTCATTTTTAGTCAAAGGCATAAATGGACCATCACATACAACTTCCCAAATTTCGTAATCTAGGGCTTATAAGTAAATTCTCATCCTAGTTTTCCAATATGGATAGTCATTTCCATCAAAGAACGGTGGTCTAGTTGTGGATTGTCCTTCCCTAAAGGTTGAATCACTTTGGGTTGCCATGAATCTTTTACTCTAGACATTTAAGTCCTAATAAGAGAACCAATCTCTGCTACCAAATGAAATATAAATGAGCAACCCAAGAGGGGGGTGAATTGGGTTTTTAAAAGTTATTTTATAAACGATTCAATCTAACGCCTTAATGAAAATAAAAATAATAAGTTTTATAACAATTAAATTAAATATAATAAATTAGATAAAGCTGACAAAATAAATAAGTAAGGGAAGAGAATGCAAACATAGCAATTTTTACGTGGTTCGGCAATCCCCACCTATGTCCACGCCTCTAAGCCAACCGAGCTTGTGGATTTCACTATTCAAGCCTTCCAAGGCTTCAAATGTTTACAATTAACTTTCAAGATGTCAATGGACCTTTACAACTAAGAGATTATCACCCTAATCTCTTTACCCCAAGTGTTTCTCTCACTTGAATACTCTCAATATAATACAAAATAAAAAATTACAGCAAGAAACTCTCTTTAAGAGTGGATTGATAAATAATGGCATAAAAATGATTTAGTCTATTGTGATTTGCAATATGAAAGCTCAATATATATTTTATAAACTTGTTTTTACTTGCTAAAGAGTTTAAAATGAAGTTGGAGTTGAGTTTTTATAGTTAAAGCTCGAAAACTAGCCGTTATTGACAAATTTCAGTGCTCAAGTGGCTACTCACTTAATTTAACAGGCTCCCCGCTGGTAACATTGAAATTACCGTTAAAATTTAAATTTTGCTATAGTAATACTGTTCACAAAATTATAATTTTACCTAGCATCATAAAAATTTACAACAAGGTCCAATTCTAGAAATTTTAAATACCATTTAATTCTAAAAACTTTTTAAAATTACAGTATAGCCCAAAATAAAGAAAGTCTTTTCAAATAAATCCTTTTTGGGTTTTAACTAAATCACCATAATCTTTAAAGTTCTTAAAACTTTTTACTTAGACCCCCAATCTATTATAAGTTACAATATAGCCCAAAAGTTTCAAAGCTTAGCAAATAAGTCCAATTCTGAAATTTAAAACTTTTTCGTTTTAACCCAAATTACTTGAATCCACAAAGTATTTTATCTCATAAATATAAAATTAATTTAGTTTGAAAAATAATTATTTTATTAACATAAAATTGAGCTTCACAAATGCTAATCCAAGTATAAATTAAATCATACTGGCTTTACAAGAAATCGTCGCAATAAATTATCCATTGAGCTCGAAATTCTATTCTTGATTTCGCCATTATCCGTTGAGTGTCTTGAGCTTGATTTCACTTGATTTATTATCCTTCAAAACTAGTGAACTTGTGAAATATAAAATAAAACACTTTAATGCATATGTTTGTTATCATTAAAATTATAATATTTATAGCCTTTTAAGCTAACAGCATTACATCATGGGAACAAATGGTAACTAAATTTTTAAATAAATATTTCCCAGTTCATAAAACTAATGCTATTCGCAGGGAAATTTCAGAGTTTACCCAAAGAGACGACGAGCAATTTTTCGAAGCATGTGAGTGATTTAATAGGCTACTCTTGATGTGTCCACATCATGGGTACGAGAAATGGCACCAATGCCAATACTTTTTGAAGGGATTATTGCCACATATGCAAGAATGGCTAATGGCAACAAGTGGAGGAGAGCTAATGTCAAAAAGTGCATCAGAGATTTGGGAATTCTTCTAGCGGCAGTCGGATAATTTCCAACAACGAAGTCGATCACTTAGAAATACCAGGAGAATTAAGGGAGTGAATGAAGTTAACATTGGCGAGTCAAGCTCAGGGATTAAAAAAGTCAAAGAGATGGTCGAAGGTCTTGCTCGACAAATAGCATCTTTGATGACTGCTAAATTAACAGAACCACATGACCATGACTCATATTCAGATCAAGCCAATACTATAGGTGTCATGAGAAAACCACTAAACTACAACCCTTACTCCAACACATATAACCCTGGATGGAGAGACCACACCAATTTTTCATGGTCTCAAAGATTTCAACAAAATGGACCATCAGCTCTACCTTCACCAATGCAACCAGTTCCTCAAATGTCTCAAGCCTCTCAACCGCCATTTAGACCATACAATCAGAATCCAAACCATTCTCTACCCAAACCATGGGAGGATACATTTCAAAATGTTAAAAATCTTACTAACTCCAAGATCGAGCAGCAGAATTGCACCATTGATGAATTACGAAATGAAATGAGAGCAGGCTTTAACTCACAGGTACAATCAATTTCTAACCTCAAGAAAATGATGGGCCAACTTGCCTCATCAGTTCAAACCCTAGCAATGACTGTTGAAAAAGGAAAATTCCCAAGTCAATCAGTGCCAAACCCTAAAGGAGTGCATGAGATAAGTACCAGTTCACCTTAGCAGCATGGAGAGGTCAAAGTAGTGATGACCTTGGGAAAAGGAAAAGAAGTCGACAACAAAGTAGAGATGCCAAAATCAACTCAGATCGTACCTGTGAATGCTGAGGATTCATCATCAGAGGAGAAAGAGAAAACTAACCCACGAGAATATGTTCCTAAAGCCCTATTTCCTCAGAGGTTAGCTAAAGAAAAAAAAAAGAAAAATCCACATGTGAGATTTTTGAAATCTTCAAACAGATAAGTGTTAACATCCCTTTACTTGAAGCTATAAAACAAGTGTCATCATATGCCAAGTTTTTTAAAGACCTTTGTACTAAAAAGAGAAATATTCATGTTCAAAAAAAGGCCTTTTTAATAGAAAATATTAGTTCTATACTCCAACATAAAATGCCTCTAAAATGCAAAGATGTAGGCTCCTCCACTATCTCATGTAGTATAGGGAACCACACAATTGAGAATGCTTTGTTGGACTTAGGTGCTAGTGTTAATCTGTTGCCTTACTCTGTGTTTATGAAACTTGGACTGGGAGAATTACACCCAACTCCAGTGGTGTTAGAGCTTGTAGATCGATCCACGAAAATACCTTGTGGTATTGTGGAGGATGTGCTTATCCAGGTAGATAAGTTTTATTTTTCTATTGATTTCATTATAATTGACACTCAACCAGTGCAAGATTCAAGGAAGCACATCCCCATTATCTTGGGTCGTCTATTTTTTACAACTACCGATGCTCACATTCAATGCAGGACTGGAAATATGCAGTTGTCATTTGGCAATATGACCATAGAGCTAAATATCTTTAACATTGCCAAACAACCTCATAATATAGATTATGGAATTGTAGATGTGGATTTAATTGATGAATTAGTTGATCACACATTTCTTTTAAACCTTAGTGATGACCCTTTACTGACATGTTTAACTCACTTTGATTTAGATTTTAATATTGACAGATCGATTGATGAGGTTAATGCTTTATTAGATTCATCGCCATGCATGGATATTGATAAATGGAAGACAAGGATGGAGCAATTGGCACTATTAAAAGAAAATCTCATCCCATCATCAAAATCACCACCAAAGATTGAGGTTAAACCTTCACTTAACCCTCTGAATTCTACATTCTTGGGAGAAGAAAAAACATTGCCAGAAATCATTTCATCTTCTCATGATGACAAATAAAAGAATATAGATATCATTGACTCCATTTTTTCCTCAAAAAGGAAATTACAATTGGCAAAACCAGAGAAGATTCATAATGACAAAAATGCTAAGGACTGCAGAAAGCGAATGAAAATCCTCCGTGACAAGCGAAGCATTAGAAAATCTTTCACACTAGGTCAGAAAGTACTTTTATTCAATTCTCAATGGCACTTTCCTCCAAGTAAGTTACGCTCTCGAGGGTTTGGTCCATTTACTAATCATACTATTTTTTTATATGGAGCCAGTAAATTTAAGAATCTAAGGAACAGTGTAATTTTTAAAGTTAATGATCAGAAAAGTAAAGTCATATCACGAATATCAACCATATAGAGAAAATAGCACAAAACATTGAAGTGACCTGACATTTCTTTTTCTTTCTATTTCTTTTCGGTGATTTAAAGTTTTCTTTTTTATTTTTAATTATGTTTGTGTAAGTTTGTCTGTTTAACTATTATTTTTTTATCATTTTTTCTCATGAATATGTCAACTAAAAAGCATCTATTCAACATTCTTAAACAGTTTTGACATATACAATCTCATATCAGAGGTTAGATATGATTTTGTAAAACACATCGTATCTGGTAGTTACAACTACCAGAGTTAGTAGCCCATATTAAAGATTTAGGAGGAGATCTTAAAGAAATTGAGAGAGGCATCTACAACATCCAATTGGAGCTTGAGGTAAATTCAATAAGAAGACGATTTTAGTTTGTTTTGTGTGTTTTAATTTATTTTTCTGTTTATGTGTTTTAGTTTTCTTTGTGTGTTTAAGTTTGTAACTTCGGTCAAGTGGTGGATAACGGTACTCCGTGACAATCACGTCGGTTACATTAGTTTCACATAATAACTAATATTTTGAGTTGAAGGCATGGAAAAAGATAAGATCTTAGCAAAATTTCATAAGTGATTTCCTTCATTTCCTTAGAATACTCTCCTCACCATTTATAAAGCTCAGTCCGAACGCATGCGATTACTTATGAAGAATAACATCCCTACTGACATCCGTTGGTTAATCAAGGCAAAAGTTTGCTTAGCAGGTGAGTTACCTCTTAAATTTATTGCATACGTGCCTGGTTGTGGTAAAGGAAATTATTCAAGAAAATGAAGAGCCTGAAAGCTCTTTAATGTTTGTCATAAGTGTGCCAGAATGAAATGTGATAAAAAGCGATGTTCTTTAAGAATGTTGTTTGATAATAGAGAAGATAAGATTCAATTCATTAGAGATGGCTTGAACAAAGAGTCATTGGATGATATCCTTTTGTCTCTTGAAATGCATCCCAGTGGATACGCCCAAAATGCAATACTCCAGTTGTGGCCATTATTTCAGAAAGAATATGTAAACTATAGTCTTGGGAATTTGACTATAAAAGACCTATTTGCCAATTTATAAGAAAATTGGATGGGAAGCCTATCCTCGACCCATAGAGGGCGTTCAACCCGTTTCTAGACGTAAAACTAGAGGAAGATGTGAGCCACAATCACAACTATATGCAAATATCCTTTTACCTCTCTGATCTTTTATTTCACTGTTATGTTACTATTTACATTATTGTTTTTAATAATTTCATTTGCTTTTTTCTTTTTACTGTTTTCTTGTTGACTTTTGAGTCATGTGCCTCTCCTTTAACCATGTAAATATATTTCTTCTATGTTGCAACACCCAGGTGATATTTTCTAAACTCTACTTCTTTTCTTTAAAATATTGAGGACAATGTTTCGTTCTAGTTGGGGGGAGGGAATAGTTGATAATTGTGAAATGTTTAATTTAACTTTCTAACTTACCCTTTCTAATTTCTCCTTTATAAATATATGTTTTCAAGTTTTTAAGGCGAAAATGGCTGAATATGGAGTGTAGTGACTCTAGAAACGCATCTTCTTTAAAAAAATAAAAAAAATTAGTAATTTTGTGTGAGTTTTTTATATTGGATGATATGATGACTTTTAAATTTTAGTATTTGTATTATCTTGGGTCTTGAGTGATGTTAGACTATGTTTGCTATTCTACATGTTGATGTTGGGGACAAATATGAGTTGCTTGAAGGAATGCACATATCATAATAAATTCCAAGTGAGTTTTTGAGCCTATTAATTTTTTTTTTAGAGTAACCCATTTTGCCCATTCTTCATATAGCTTAATAGTTTATTATTTCATACATGATCTTTAGATTTTTTTTGAGTCAACTCTTTAAAACAAAAAAAAGTAAAAAAAATGTGTGTGTTACTATATCTAAATGCCCACTTAATTAGTAGATATGGAAGATTATTTAAAGTTTTAAAAGACGATGGAAGGTCATTTTTGACCTGTTTGAGCCTTTCTAACCATTCCTATTATGTAATATCCATAGTTAGCCCTTTTGAGCCTTTTATTAAAAAAAAAGCCTTTTCTTTATTTATCGTCCTGACCCACTCTAATTTAGAATATTACTCGATGTCATACAAGTTCCATCCACCTATTCATGTTTGAGAAAAAGGATAAATAATTATTTTTTTCAGCGAAGTTGTGTTATATAAAAAAAATTCAAAAAAAAGAAGAAAAAAAGAAAAAAAAAGAAGAAAAAAATATACAATAGCAATAAATAAGCAAAATGCATCTTGTAATTTTTAAAAATTCTTGAACTTTTTCTCAAACATATATATTTTGTTTCCCTATTTCTTTTTCTTTGCTAGCCATGTCCCTAGCCTACGTTATGTCCTAATAAAAGTCCTTCCTGATTTTAGGGAACTATAGTCTGAAATAAAAGCTAATTATATGGGCAATTAAGATGTAGTGATGCATATACATAAATAAAAAAATGAATATATTGGGTTGACTAATATTTTGTCTGAGATCGTATTATTTCTAAGTTATAGGCATATTTTTTCATCTTGGTGAGAGTGTATGATATTTTTTTATTATTTTCTCTCAATTTACCATTCATTATACTGACAAAATTTTATTGGGATTAATTTCTTTGTAAGAGTGTCACTACAACCGGTGAGATTTTTGGGTTAGATATGTCATTCTTGAAAGTGGCCTGATTATTATTGCTACAACAAAGTCTGTTGGACTGATGCATATGGATGGTTGATGTGGGTGTCATATTCCTTTAGACGGGAGATAATGCTTGTACTTTTATTTTATTGCTATCATTAATTTGATTGAATAAACACGTGTGTTTTAAAAAAAAAAAGTTTTGAATTTTATATTCCCTTTATTTGTTAGGCACTAGCAATAAGCTTGTTAAGGGGTGTGTTGAGTGTTAGAAAGTGTATATTTATAAAGGAGAAAATCGTCATTTTACATTTCAAGTCTCACTAACATTGCTACTTTTATTTAGGTAAGTATTTTGTTTTTTAATTATATGTGTTTTATTATAATTATGTATTTATGTACGAGTAATCAGACATGGGATCCGGATGTCATATTTAGACTCAGGACGGTCGAAAACCTTAAGAGGAGCATTTAAAAAATCACTATTTATATATACGGTATTGTTCATACGTACAATACTGTTTATATATATGGTATTATTCATGATACTGTTCACGATATTATTTATATATACAGAATGATGACGTGGCATCTACCTATGACGTGGTAGTATTTGATTGGACGAATTATGTGGCATTGACTGCTTATGGACTGCTTATGTGGCCTTGACCGATGACGTCGCATTGACTGATGATGTGTCACGATCTTATTGGGCTAAATTTCTTATGTACTGTAGATCGAAGGCGTGACAACATCTCTGTGGAGCAAAAATCGTGTGTACGGTACATGCACATACATGAGATTATTTACTATACAAACAGTGTTACTGCTGTCAAATAGCGGCGGTTACTATTCAAATATTGACTGTTGACTGATAAAGTGGCGCAATCCTGAGCATCCTAACTATTTTTAATCCGATGGTCATGATTCACTCAATATATCTATAAAAAGGAGGCTCTCCCCCCTAATTTGACATCCCTGAATTCATTTTTAAGCTTAGATTTCTGAAATTCCTTCTCCTTCTTGTAGTTTCTTTGTATTTTAATAACATTTCTTTTTTATCCCTAGTTAAAATATAAGTAGCTAATTTTCTTTTAAGCTTGGGTTGAATGTGAAGTCTCAACATATCCCATGGACTTAATTTGGTAAATTTACTTTTTCTTCCCCTCTAATATTTGTGGTTGTTTTGACTTTTCGTCGACAAATAATAATAGTCTTGTCTAGATACTGCCTTGGTTAAACTGGCACCTTAGTACAAGGATATTATTATTTGACACGATAAGCCCTTAGCACCATATTTATTTGAGCATGGTTCATGAGGTGTGGAATCCTCCCTTATGATTTAATTGGCATTAATATGGAATATTTAGCCTATGGAGCACGTTGATGCAGATCCGAATATCCAAGTACTTTATTATTACAGTTTCAATTTTAATTATTCCCACAATTTTAATTCACAATTTAGGATAAATTTATCATAATCCAATTACTCACTTAGAAATCTGCACATAATTAAAATCAACCTCCTCGTGGGATCGACACTCGTCACCATTAATTTATTCTACAATAGATTCGTGCGCTTACGAGTTCAATAAAATTTGCACAACATCGGCACTGTTGTCTAAAATGTGATGTTTATTAGTCCTTACATGGTCGGCCCTACTGCCTATATTATAATTCTATTTCTTTAATTTTTGAATGGACAGCACTATCGCCTATGTTAGATGTGGTCTTAAATTAGTTTTGTGTTTTGCTTTATTATACATTTAGAAAATTTACATATTATAGCATAAGTTGCATTGGGCTCATATATTTTATGGATGATTTAATAAAGAGGTATTTTAATAAATTTAAAAAAGAAGATTATTGTACTACTAGATGGCAAGAGTTGATGAAGAGGACAAGTCCTCTAAGATAAAAAGAGAGATCTTTTGGGGATGACGATACGTAACATCCAATGGATCAATTAATTAAGCCCCAGGGCATGTTATGGAATGCTAGCCGTGTAGTTTAACAAACATAAGGCCCTAAAACCATTCTTTACATTTCTAAGTTTTATTTAAAAGATTTAGCACTTATTTTATAAAGTCATTTATGTGCATGGTAGGTAATACATGCATAAAGTGTTTACTTACTGGATATTCATGTAGTCCTTACATTACAGGAACTGAGTAGGGAAAGCTAACGCCAAGTCCCAACTAAGGCAAAGTACATATGGCCATAACAAACCTTGGGTTACACAACGGACTCAACTGTGTTCCTATTTAAGTATCAATACAACAAGCTTGCTTATGGAATTGGTTGGTGACATGCTACTAAGAGAATAGTGAACTTTTGTAACTAAGTTTTTGGTGTAACAAATCTTTTATATAGTTTTTATATAACAACCTTTTACGTTCAATATTTATAAAATATCTATTTTAAAATTCACTTCTATAAGTACTTAATGTTTAACCCGTTTTAACTACTTTAATTACAATCATAAAGCTGGAGTGTTACAAATTGGTATCAGAGCCTAAGGTTTAAAGTGATTCTAAAGACCATCCATATGCACTATCTAAGGGGGAGGACACAGCTTAACTTTTAGTAAGAATTAGGAATTAAGATAATTAAATATCTTATATTTATTTTGTTTGACCCATAGAAGCTTGGTAAAAAATTGTAAAGATGTCAAGTGTCAGGGGTAACAGAGGCAGAAGAGTGGGAGGAACTTTAAGAGAGCAATCCTCTGCAATTGATCGACTTACAGGCATTGTCGCATGAATTTTAAAAAGAGAAGTCAGAAGAGACGAATGTATTCAAGCAACAAATAATGCCAGGGCTGAATTTAGAAGATTAAATCCACCTATATTTGAAGGAAGCGTGGATCCTATTGCAGCAGACCAATGGTTACGAACCATGGAAAGAATCACCTAAGTAGCCAAGGTGCCAGAAGAAGAAAAAGTCATTTGTGTTTCCTTTATGCTATGAGGAGCAACTGAATATTAGAGGGATTTGATCAGACGATGCCATAATGAAGCAACAATGCAATGGAAGGAATTTAAAAAACACTTTTATAATAAGTATTTTTCAGAGACGGTCCAGTCTACTAAAAGAATAGAATTATTTTATTTACAACAAGGAAAAATAACGGTGCTAAAGTATATCAAAAAATTTAACGAGCTCTCTTGTTATGCCCTACATATGGTTGCCATAAAAGACTTGAAAAAGGATCATTTTATGCAAGAATTGCATAAAGATTTAGTAAAAGACTTAAAAGTGGCTGGAATTTGGGATGCTTCCTTCAAAGAGCTCATGGATTGAGCCTTAGTAATTGAGCAAGCAAATGAAGAAAAGATGGAAGAAAAATGAAAGAATAAAGGAAGCATAAATCAAGGGAGTTACAAAGCTAATTACAGAAGACAGCTATTAAATAACAAGAGGAAGAGAGTACCGACTACCTAGGAGAAAGATAAGAACAATCATATAAAGAATCACTAAAAAAGGGCCCTACAAAGGCCTAAATGAAATTAATGTGGCAAAATCACCTTAGGGAATACCGAGCCAACACTACAGCATGTTTCAAATGTTGGAAAAAAGGACACTTTATTAAAGACTGCCCAGAGAATGGTACGCAGCAAGAGAAGACTAACGCGAGAGTATTTGTACTTACCAAGGCCAATGTAGAGGCAAACCTCTCTGTAATATCAGGTGAACTATCTATCTCTCAAACTCTTGCATATGTGTTGATAGACTCAGGAGCTACACATTTATTTATCTTACCAATATTTATTAGGAAAATCAAAGGGGCCCTTGACATAATAAGTAAACCTTTTAGTGTCATGCTTCCATCTTGTTAAGTATTAAACCTAGGGCAACTAGTAAGAGCATGCGAAGTCAACATTACACTATGTGTTGACCTAATAATCCTTAAGATGCATGACTATGATGTGATTCTTGGTATGGATTGGTGATCAAAGTACCATGCCAAGATAGATTGTAAGAAAAAAGAGGTAACATTCCAACCACTACAAAATGAATCATTTATATTTAAAGGAGGGTATAAGGAGAAGAGAATGCATGTCATCTCAGCCTTGAAATAAATTAGGCTATTAAAGAGAGGATATGAGGGATACTTGGCAAGCGTCATCAAAGTTGAAGAATAAAAGCCAAAGTTGGAAGAAATCTCAGTGGTGAACGAATTTCCTGAAGTCTTTCCTGAAGAACTCCCCGGACTACCACTAGATGAAGAAGTTGAGTTTAAGATTGACTTGTTACTAGGAACAACCCCAATGTTAAAAGCACCATATAGGATGGCCCTAAAATTAAAGGAGTTAAAGAATCAATTGTAAGAACTATTATACAAAGGCCGCGTACGTCCAAGCCATTCACCTAGAGAGTACCAGTGTTATTCGAAAAGAAAAAGGAGGGATCAATGTGGATATGCATAGACTATCAAGAATTAAATAAGGTCACCATTAAGCATAAATACCCACTACAATGAGTAGTAATATTTTCAAAGATTGATCTACGGTCAGGATATCACCAATTAAAAGTCAAAGAAGAGGATATTTTTGAAACTATATTTAGAACACGTTATGGACACTATGAATTTGTCGTCATGCCATTTGGTCTAACTAATGCTCCAGCAACTTTCATAGATCTCTTGAATAGAGTATTTAAAGACTATTTAGATAAATTCATAGTGGTGTTCATTAACAACATCTTGATTTACTCACGAACGAAGAAAGAACATGCTGAACATTTGAGGATCACTCTTCAGACTTTGAAGGAGAAGCAACTATATGCAAAATTCAGAAAGTGCGAATTCTAGCTAGAAAATGTTGTATTCCTGGGGCACGTTGTGTCTAAGGATGGAATCTCAGTTGATCTCTCAAAGGTGGAAGTAGTGAGCCAATAGACTAGGCCAACCAATGCTAAAGAAGTCAGAAACTTCTTAGGATTAGCAGGCTATTACCGAAGATTCATGGAAGACTTCTCTAAGATCGCATTGTCAGAATGTGAGAAAAGGTTTGAAGAGCTAAAATCACGGTCGATCATTATCCCTATCTTAGCCATTCCTAATAGCTTTGAGGAGTTCATTATATACAGTGATACCTCTAAAAATGGCATAGGATGCGTCCTCATATAGAATGAAAAGGTCATTGCGTATACCTCCAGACAATTAAAGGAATATGAGAAGAACTATCCCACACATGAGTTAAAGTTGGTCGCGGTAGTAAATGCATTAAAAGTATGGCGTCACTATTTTATGAGAGCGCATTGTAAAATTTATACGGATCACAAGAGCCTTAAATACTTTTTTACACAAAAGGAGATAAAAATGCAACAACAACATTGGCTAAAAATCATCAAGGACTACAATTGTCAAATAAACTTTCATCCAGGAAAAGCAAATGTGGTAGCAGATGCACTAAGCCAAAAGTCAAGTTTTCCTATCATCAACTTGATCTCCGCCTTACATATCTCATTTTGTAATGGCTTTGGTGGCATCTTTAAAGCTAACAAACTTAACTTTCGGCTTAATGCATCTGCTACCAGATTTGCTTTTCGAGGATGATAGTTTATTTCACAATCGTAGTCCTTGACAAGTTCCAACCAACGTTGTTGTCACATGTTCAACTCTTTTTGTATAAAAAAGTATTTAAGGCTCTTGTGATCATATAAATCTTACAATGCACTCCTGTTAAATAGTGATGCCATATTTTTAATACATGCACCACCGCGGCCAACTTTAAGTCATGTGTGGGATAATTCTTCTCGTATTCCTTTAATTGTCTGGAGGCATACGCAATGACCTTTCCATTCTACATAAGGACGGATCCTAGTTCATTTTTAGAGGCATCATTATATATAATGAACTCCTTCAAGCTATTAGAAATGGCTAAGATCAGGGTAGTGACCAACTGTCATTTTAGCTCTTCGAAGCTTTTCTCATATTCTGGCATCCACACAAACTTAGTGTTCTTCTTCGTTAATTAGGTTAATGGCATTGCGATCTTGGAAAAGCCTTCCACAAATCTTTAGTAATAACCTGCTAATCTCAAGAAGCTTTTGACTTCTTTATCATTAGTTGGCCTAGTCCATTGGCTCACTGCTTTTACCTTTGATAGATCGACTGAGATTTCATCCTTAGACACAATGTGCCCTAGGAATATAATGTTTTTTAGCCAAAATTCACAGTTCTTCAATTTTGCATAAAGTTGCTTCTCCTTAAAAGTCTGAAGAGTGATCCTCAGATGTTCAGTATGTTCCTTTTTCGTTCGTGAGTATATCAAGATGTCTTCAATGAACGCCACTAGAAATTTATCCAAATTGTCTTTAAATACTCTATTCATGAGATCCATGAAAGCTGTTGGGGCATTAGTTAGACCAAGTGACATTACGATAAATTTATAGTGTCTATAACATGTTTTAAATATAGTTTTAGGAATATCCTCCTCTCTGACTTTTAGCTTGTGATATCCTGACTGTAGATCGATCTTTGAAAATGCTGCTGCTCCTTGTAGTTGATCAAACCGATCCTCAATACGTGAAAGTGGATACTTATTCCTGATGGTAACCTTATTTAATTCTCGATAGTCTGTGCACATCTACATTAATTCATCATTTTTCTTTATGAATAACACTGGGGCTCCCCAAGGTGAATGGCTTAGACATATGTAGCCTTTGTCTAACAGTTCTTGTAGTTGATTCTTTAACTCCTTTAATTTTGATAAGGCCATCCTGTAGGGTGCTTTTGAGATTGGGGCCATTCCTGGTAACAAGTCAATTTTAAACTCAACTTCTCGATTTGGTGGTAGTCCAAGGAGTTCTTTAGGAAAGACCTAAGGAAATTCATTCACCATAGGGATTTCTTTCAACTTTGGCTTTTGTTCTTCAACTTTGATGATGCTTGCCAAGTTTCCCTCACATCCTCCCTTTAATAGTCTAATTGCTTTTAAGGCAGAGATGTCAAGCATTCTCTTCTCCTTATACCCTCCCTTGAATATAAATGATTTCTTTTGTGGTGGTTGGATGGTTACATCTTTTTTCTCATAATCTATCTTGACATGGTACTTTAATAACCAATCCATGCCCAGAATCACATGATAGTCATGCATCTCAAGGATTATTAGGTCAACACATAGTATACAACCATTAATGTTGACTTCGCACGCTCTTACTAGTTGTCTTGGGTTTAATAGTTTACCAAATGAGAGCATAACACTAAAAGGTCTACTTATTATGTCACCCTTTTAATTTTCCTAATAAATGCTGGTGAGACAAATGAATGTGTAGATCCCGAGTCTATCAACACATATGCAGGAGTTTGAGAGATAGATAGTTCACTTGATATTACCGAGGGATTTGCCTCTGTATCAGCCTTAGTAAGTATAAATACTCGCGTGTTAGTCTTTTCTCGCTGTATACCATTCTCTGGGTAGTCTTTAATGAAATGTCCTTTTTTTCTACATTTGAAACATGCTCTAGTGTTGACTCAGTATTCCTCAAGGTGAGTTCTGCCACATTAATTACATTTAGGCCTTTGTGAGGGCTCATTTTGGTGATTTTTTAGACGCTTGTTCTTATCTTACTCCTAGATAATTAGTACTCTCTTCTTCTTATTGTTCAAGAGCTGTCTTCTATGATTAGCTACACAACTCCGTTAATCTATGCTCCATTTATTCTTTTATTTTTCTTTCTTCTTTTCTTCATCTGCTTGCTCAATTACTAAGGCTCGCACTCTTCCTTTATGGTTGTAACTAAAGTGGTTAAATTAGGTGAAATATTAAGCACTTATAGGAATTAATGTCAAAATAAATATTTTATAAATATAGAACATAAAACATTTGTTACACAAAAACTATATAAAAAATTTGTTACAAAAGTTAAGGATCTCTTAGTAACATATCACAAACTAATTTTATAAATAAAATTATTAGTTTTATGCTTGGATAAGAACACAGTTGAGCCTATTGTGTAACCCAAGATCTATTATATCCATATGCACTTTGCGTTGGTTAGGACTTTGTGTCAGTTTTCCCTACTCCTCAGTTCCTACAATGTAAGGACTACATGAGCGGATGCCTAGTAAGTAAATACTTGATGCATGTATTACCTACCATACACATGAATGACTCCATGACATGAGTTTTAAATCTTTTAAATGAAACTTAGAAATGTAAAGAACTATGTTAGGGCCCTAGCTTTGTGGTACTACAAGGCGAGTATTCCACACCATGCCCTTGACCTTAATTAATTGATCTATTGGGCATTACGTATTGCCATCCCTAAAAGATCTCTTTTCTTATCTTAAAGGGCTTACCCTCTTTATGAGCGCTTGTCGCCTAGTAGTACAACAACCCTTTTTTTTCAAATTTGTTAAAATGCCTCTTTATCAAATCATCCATGAAATGCATGAGCCCAATGCAACTTATGTCACAGTATGTAAATTTTGTAGATATATAATAAAGAAAAACATGAAACTAATTTAAGATAGCCACATCTAATATAGGTGGCAGTGCCGTCCATGCAGAAATTAAGGAAATAGAATTATAAATAAGCAGTAGGCCCAACCAAGTAAAGAATAATAACAAACATCATATTTTAGGCAGCAGTGCCGGCCATGGCATTATAAAATAAATGCATCACATATTAGGCGGCATAACCGACCATCTAATCAAGTAAGTAGTAAGCAAAACATCCTAGGTGGCATAGCCGGCCATATGAGCAAGATATCATGATGTAGGCGACATAGCCAGCCATGTGGGGATTTAATAATAGCCAATCACACCACAATAATAATCATTATAAGATAAGTGATTCTTTAAAACTAAACCTAGTATAAGAGAATTATTAACTAAAGCTAATTTTAACATATTGTCCTTATATTACAGTTTAAGTGAAGTGTTACTTACCTATTTTTTTTTATTCCCCTAAACTATCCTTCGTAAACTTGAGAATTTCTCTACTAATGATGCTTTGGCTTAGAATGAAAAAAAATAAGATTCTAGGGTTTATGGAAAATGCAAGGGCTAGGGGGTATTTATTTCCAAAGACCCTTAAGTGGCTAGGATTTTGCCACCATATCATTTGATTAATGATGGAGATTTATTTCTCCATAAATATTTTAATAATTTCTAGAATTCTAAGATTTTGTCACCTAGCACTTAATTAATTGTGGAGATTTATCTCTTTATAAATATCTTAGTAATTTCTAGAATTTCTAATTCTCTACAATATTTCTTGTTACATCATTACTTATGTCATTATATTATTATACTTTATTATTATTATTATAATAAATGCTTAAGAGAGCTTGTTAGGTTAATTATATTATATCCGAATAAGAAGATTGTACCTAACAATCTCCTTCCTCTTTAAAAAAATTTCGTTCTCGAAATTTACTTACTGAATAGCTCTAGATACTTGTTCTTCATTTCTTCCTCGAACTCCCATGTTGTCTCCTCTACTGAGCTATTCCGCCATAGTATCATAATTAGAGGGATTTTCTTGTTCTTTAACTCTTTTATTCTTCTGTTGAGTACTTGAATTAGATGTTCTTTGTAGGTTAGGTATTCCTCAAGTTGAAAAAGCTTATAGTCTAGCACGTGAGAGGGGTCTGGAACATATTTTTTTAACACGGAGATATGAAAGACATTGTATATTCTTGATAATGATGGTGGAAGTACAAGTCGATAGGAGACACTCCCGATACGTTCGAGTACTTCAAATGGCCCAATAAACCTTGGGCTTAATTTTCCCTTGCTTTCAAATCTCATCGATCCTTTTGTTGGGGTGACGTTTAGTAAATACTTTCTCGCTAACTTGAAATTCCAACGGTCTTCGTCTTTTATCTGCATAATTTTCTGTCGACTTTGGGCTACTTGCATTCTTTGTCATATTTTCTCGATTGCTTTAGACAAGGCCAAAACTAAGTCTGGTCAAAGGTATCTTTACTCACCCATCTCATCCCAATGAATAGGTGACTAACATTTTTTACAATATAGAGCTTCGTATAGTACCATGATGATTGTTGCTTGGTAACTATTATTATAGCCAAATTCAGCCAATGCTAAATATTTGCTCTATAATCTTTGAACGTCGATGGCATATCCTCATAACATTTCTTCGAGTGTTTAAATTGTCCTTTCTGATTAGCCATCTGTTTGGGGGTGAAATGTTGTGCTAAATTTTAATCTTATCCCTATAGCCTTGTGCAGCTTCTTCCAGAACGTCGAGTTGAATCTCGTATCTTAGTTAAAAATAATAGAGACAGATACATCATGTAGTCTAACTATCTCCTTTATGTATATTTCTGCAAGTTGTTTCATGGTGTAAGTCATTTGAATGGGCAAGAAGTGGGCAAACTTTATGAGTCGATTAACTATCACTCAAATGGCATCATGTATTTTTATAGTCCTTGGAAGGCCAACGACGAAGTCCATTATGATTTCCTCTTACTTCCATTGAGGGATTTGATTGGGTTCCAAAAGTCCTGCCGGTCTTTGATGCTCTACCTTGATTTGTTGACAAGTGAGGCATTGAGCCACGAACTTAACTATATCCTTCTTCGTCCCAGGCCACCAATAGTGCCTCTTTCAATCTTTATATATTTTTGTTGTGCCAGGATGGAGTGAATATGGGACTATATAAGCTTCAAGTAAAATTTCCTTCTTTAGATCTTCATTATCTGATATGCATATCCTATCTCTAAATAAAAAGATTCCTTTCTCTGACTTCTTAAATGAAATCTCTTTCTGTAAATTGGTCTCCATCTTTAAGTTCTTTAAGTACGAATCATCTTTCTGCCCTTCTTTAATCCTTTCCAACAAAGTTGAGCAAAGTGTCATGTGAGCGAATGTTTTTATCATTAGCTCGATATCCGCTTTGCATGTTTCATTTTGGAATGGCTTCGATAGTATCCTTAAAGCTGACAAACTTGACTTTCGGCTTAATACATCTACTACCATATTTGCTTTTTGAAGATGATAGTTTATTTCACAATCGTAGTTTTAACGAGTTCCAACCAACGTCGTTGTCGCATGTTCAGCTCCTTTTATGTAAAAAAGTATTTAAGGCTTTTGTGATATGTATAAATTTTACAAAGTGCTCCCATCAAATAATGACACCATATTTTTAATGCATGCACCACTGCGACCAACTCTAAGTCGTATGTGGGATAATTCTTCTCGTATTTCTTTAATTGTCTGGAAGCATACGCAATGATCTTTCCATTCTGTATGAGGACGCATCCTATTCCATTTTTAGAGGCATCGCTTTATATAATAAACTCCTCTGATCTATTAGGAATGGCTAAGATCGAGGCAGTGACCAACCGTCATTTTAGCTCTTCAAAGCTTTTCTCATATTCTGGCATCCACACAAACTTAATGTTCTTCTTTGTTAATTGGATTAATGGCATTACGATCTTAAAAAAGCCTTCCACGAATCTTTGGTAATAGCCTGCGAATCCCAAGAAGCTTTTGACTTCTTTAGCATTAGTTAGCCTAGTCCATTGGCTTATTGTTTCCACCGTTGAGGGATTGACTGAGATTCCATTCTTAGACACAACGTGCCTCAGAAATATAATGCTTTCTAGCCAAAATTCACACTTCTTGAATTTTGTATAAAGTTGCTTCTTCTTCAAAGTCTGAAGAGTGATCCTCAGATGTTCGGTATATTCCTTTTTCGTTCGTAAGTATATCAAAATGTCTTCAATGAACACCATTATGAATTTGTCCAAAGAGTCTTTAAATACTCTATTCATGAGATCTATGAAAGCTGCTGGAGCATTAGTTAGACCAAATGGCATAACGATAAATTTATAATGTTCATAATGTGTTTTAAATGCAGTTTTAGGAATATCCTCCTCTCTGACTTTTAGCTGGTGATATCCTGACTGTAGATTAATATTTGAAAATAATATTGCTGCTCCTTGTAGTTGATTAAACAGATCCTCGATACGCAGAAATGGGTACTTATTCTTGTTGGTGACCTTATTTAATTCTCGATAGTTTATGAGCATCTACATTGATCCATCCTTTTTCTTTACGAATAACACTAGGGATCCTCAAGGTGAATGGCTTGGATGTATGTGGCCTTTGTCTAATAGTTCTTGCAGTAGATTCTTTAACTCCTTTAATTTCGATGAGACCATTTTCATTACATATCTTTGAGTTTTTAAATCGTCCTCTCTGATTTGCCATCTGTTTGGGGGTGAAATGCTGTGCTAAATTTTAATCTTATCCCCATAGCCTTGTGTAGCTTCTCCCAGAACGTCGAGTTGAATTTAGTATCTCAGCCAAAAATAATAGAGATAGGTATACTATGTAGTCTGACTATCTCCTTTATATATATTTCTATAAGTTGGTCCATGGTGTACGTCATCCGAATGGGAAAGAATTGGGCAGACTTTGTGAGTCAATCAACTATCACTAAAATAACATCATGCATTTTTGTAGTCCTTTGGAGGCCAACGACAAAGTCCATAGTGATTTCCTCTCACTTCTATTGAGGGATTTGATTAGGTTCCAAAAGTCCTACTAGTCTCTAATGCTCTACCTTGATTTATTGACAACTAAGGTATTGAGCTACGAACTTAACTATATCTTTGTTCATCCCAGGCCACCAATAGTGACTCTTTAAATCTTTATACATTTTTGTTAAGCCAGGATGGAGAAAATATGGGGTTGTATGAGCTTCAAGTAGAATTTTCTTCTTTAGATCTTCATTATTTGGTACGCATATCATATTTCTAAATAAAATGATTCCTTTCTCTGACTTCTTGAATGGCATCTCTTTCTCTGAGTTGGTCTCCATTTTTAAAATCTTTAAGTACAAATCATTTTTGTGCCCTTCCTTAATCCTTTCAACAAAGTTGAGCAAAGTGTCATATGAGCGAGTTTTTCTGTCATCAGCTCGATCTCCGCCTTGCATATTTCATTTTGTAATAGCATTGGTAGCATCCTTAAAGCTAACACACTTGATTTCGCCGTAGTGCATCTACTACCACATTTGCTTTTCCAGGATGATAGTTTATTTAACAATCACAGTCCTTGACAAGTTCCAATCAACGTCGTTGTCGCATATTCAGCTTGTTTTGTTTAAAAAAGCATTTAAGGCTCTTGTGATCCATATAAATCTTACAATGCGCTCCCATCAAATAGTGATATTTTTAATGCATGCACCACTGCAGCTAACTCTAAGTCGTGTGTGGGATAGTTTTTCTCGTATTCTTTTAATTGTCTAGAGGCATACGCAATGACCTTTTCATTCTACATGAGGACGCATCCTACGCCATTTTTAAAGGCATTGCTGTATATAATAAACTTCTTTGATCTATTAGGAATGGCTAAGATTGGGGTAGTGACCAACCATCGTTTTAGCTCTTTAAAGCTTTTCTCACATTCTGGCATCCACACAAACTTGGTGTTCTTCTTTATTAATTGGGTTAATGGCATTACAATCTTAGAGAAGCCTTCCACGAATCTTCGGTAGTTGCCTGCTAATCCCAAAAAGCTTATGACTTATTTAGATTAGTTGGCATAGTCCATTGGCTCACTGTTTCCACGTTTAAGAGATCGACTGAGATTCCATCTTAGACATAACGTGCCCTAGGAATATAATACTTTCCAGCAAAAATTCACACTTCTTTAATTTTGCATAAAGTTACTTCTCCTTTAAAATCTGAAGAGTGATCCTCAGATGTACAACATGGTTCTTTTTCGTTCGTGAGTATATCAAGATGTCATCAATGAACACTACTATGAATTTGTCTAAATAGTCTTTAAATACTCTACTCATGAGATCCATGAAAGCTGCTGGGGTATTAGTTAGACCAAATGGCATGATGACAAATTCATAGTGTCCATAACGTGTTCTAAATGTAATTTTAGGAATATCCTCCTCTCTGACTTTTAGTTGGTGATATCCTAGCCATAGATCAATATTTAAAAATATTGCTGCTCTTTGTAGTTGATCAAACAAATCCCCGATACATGGAAGTAAGTACTTATTTTTTATGGTGACCTTATTTAATTCTTGATAGTCTATGCACATCCGCATTGATCCACCTTTTTCTTTACGAATAACACTGGGTTCCCCAAGGTGAATGGCTTGGACGTATGTGGCCTTTGTCTAGTAGTTCTTGCAGTTGATTCTTTAACTCCTTTAATTCTGATGGGGCCATCCAGTAGGGTGCTTTTGAGATTAGGGCAGTGTAACACTCCACCTTTATGATTATAACTAAAGTGGTTAAACTAGGTGTAACATTAAGTATTTGTAGAAACAATTTCAAAATAAGTATTTTATAAATATAGAACATAAGAATTTTGTTACACAAAAAAGCTATATAAAAGGTCTGTTAAAAAAACTTAGTTACAAAGTTAATGTTTCTCTTAGTAACATGTCACCAACCAATTCCATAAACAAGCTTGTTGGATTTATTCTTAGATAAGAACACAGTTGAGCTCGTTGTGTAACCCAAGGTCTGTTATGTCCATATGCACTTTGTCCTAGTTGGGACTTAGCGTCAGCTTTCCTACTCAGTTCCTACAATGTAAGGACGATGTGAGCTAATGCCCAGTAAGTAAACACTTGATGCATGTATTACCTACCATGCAAATGAATGACTTTATGAAATACGTGCTAAAACTTTTACATGAAACTTCAAAATGTAAAGAACAGTGTTAGGACCCTTGGTTTATTATACTACAAGGCTAGCATTCCATAACATGCCCTTGGGCTTAAATTAATTGATCCATTGCGCATTACGTATTGCCATCCCTAAAGGATCTCTTTTCTTAGCTTGGAAGGCTTGCCCTCTTTATGAATGCTTGCCACCTAATAGTACAGCAACCCCTTTTTTTTATCAAAATTCATTAAAATACGTCTTTATCAAATCACTCATGAAATGCATAAGACCAATGCAACTTATGTCATAGCATGTAAATTTCTAAATATATAATAAAGCAAAATACAAAACAAATTTAAGGCGACAAAATCTAAGATAGGCGGTAGTGCCATCCACAGAAAAATTAAAGGAATAGAATTATAATATAGGCAACAAGGCCGACCATGTAAAAGTAATAACAATACCATATTATAGGCGATAGTACCGATCCTAGCATGATAAAATAAGAGCATCACATATTAGGCGACATAGCCGACCATCCAATCAAGTAAGTACTACGACATAGCCAGCCATGTGGAAATTTAATAATAGTCAATCACACCACAATAATAATTATTATAAGACAAGAGATTATTTATAACTAAACCTAGCATAAGAGAATTATTACTTAAAGCTAATTTAATATATTATCCTTATATTACAGTTGAAGTGAAGTATTACTTATCTGTTTTCTTTGATTCTTCTAAACTTTCCTTCCTACACTTGAGAATTTCTTCACTAGTAATGCTTTGACTTAGAATGGGATAAGATGGGATTTCTAGGATTTATGAAAAATGTAAGGGCTAGAGGGTATTTATATGATTTCCTAAAGCTCATGAGTGGCTAAGATTTTGCCACTATATCATTTGATTAATGGTAGAGATTTATTTCTCCATAAATATCTTAGTAATTTCTAGAATGCTAAGATTTTGCCACCTAGCACTTAATTAATGATGGAGATTTATCTCTTTATAAATATTTTAGTAATTTCTAGAATTCCTAATATCTCTACAATGTTTCTTATAGCATCATTACTTATGTCATTGCTTATGTCATCATTAGTTTTAATTATTAATTTATCCCTCCATAAATATCTTAGTGATTTTTAGAATTCCTAATATCTCTACAACATTTCTGGTTACATCATTACTTATGTCATTGCTTATGTCATCATTAGTTTTAATTATTAATTTTTCCCTCCGTAAATATCTTAGTAATTTCTAGAATTTCTAATATCTCTACAACATTACTTATGTCATTATATTATTATACTTTATTATTATTAGTATTAGAATAAATGTTTAAGAGAGCTTGTTAGGTTAATTATATTATATCCAAGTAAGAAGATTGTACCTCACAAGCCATTCCTGGTAACAAGTCAATCTTGAGCTCAACTTCTCGATCTGGTGGTAATCCAGGGAGTTCTTCAGGAAAGGCCTCAGGAAATTTGTTCACCACGAGGATTTCTTCTAGCTTTGTCTTTTGTTCTTCAACTTTAATGACGCTTGTCAAGTATCCCTCATATCCTCTCTTTAATAGTCTAATTGCTTTCAAGGTGAAGATGACAGGCATTCTCTTCTCCTTACAGCTTCTCTTCAATATAAATGATTCATTTTGTAGTGGTTGGAATGTTACCTCTTTTTGCTCACAATCTATCTTGGCATGGTACTTTGATAACCAATCCATGCCAAGAATCACATCATAGTCATTCATCTCAAGGATTATTAGGTCAACACATAGTGTGCGACCACTAATGTTCACTTCGTATGCTCTTACTAGTTGTCCTAGGTTTAATACTTCACTAGATGGAAGCATGACACTAAAAAGTCTATTTGTTATGTCAAGGACCCTTTTGATTTTCCTAATAAATGCTGGTGAGACAAATGAATGTGTAGCTCCTGAGTCTATCAATACATATGCAGGAGTTTGAGAGATAGATAGTTCACTTGATATTACCGAGGGGTTTGCCTCTGCATCAGCCTTGGTAAGTGCAAATACTTACGCGTTAGTCTGTGAGGTATACTCTTCTTACTTGAATATAATATAATTAACCTAACAAACTCCCTTAAGCATTTATTATAAGAATAATAATGATAATAATGTATAATAATATAATGACATAAATAATCTTGTAGAGAAATTAGAAAATCCAGAAATTTCTAAAGATATTTATGAAAGGATAAATTAATAATTAAAGCTAATGATGACATAAGCAATGACATAAGTGATGATGCAACAAGAAATGTTGTAGAGATATTAGGAATTCTAGAAATTACTAAGATATTTATGGAAAAATAAATTAATAATTTAAAAGTAATAATGACATAAGCAATGACATAAGTGATGATGTAATAAGAAATGTTGTAGAGATTTAGAAATTCTAGAAATTACTAAGATATTTATAAAGAGATAAATCTTCGCCATTAATTAAGTGCTAGGTGACAAAATCTTAGCATTCTAGAAATCACTAAGATATTTATGGAGAAATAAATCTCCACCATTAATCAAATGATATGGTGACAAAATCCTAACCACACATGGGCCTTAGGAAACTTTATAAATACTCCTTAGCCCTTGCATTTTCCATAAACCCTAGAAATCCCATTTTTTTCCATTCTAAGCCAAAGCATCCCTAGTGAAGAAATTCTTAAGTTTAGGAAGGAAGGTTTAGGGGAATCAAAGAAAAAATAGGTAAGTAACACTTCACTTCAACTGCAATGTAAGGACAATATGTTAAATTAGTTTTAAGTAATAATTCTCTTCTGTTAAATAGTTCTAAATAATCTCTTATCTTATAATGATTATTATTGTGGTGTGATTTATTATTATTAAATCCCACATGGCTGGCTATGCCGCCTACATCATGAAATCATCCTCATATGGCCGGCTATACTGCCTAGGATGTTATGCTTAATACTTACTTGATTGGATGGTCGGCTATACTGCCTAATATGTGATACTCTTATTTTATCATGTCATGGTCGGCACTGCCGCTTAAATTATGATGTTGGTACAACCCTCTACATGGTTGGTGCTGCCACCTAAAATATAATCTTGTTGTTATGACTCTTTACATGGTCGGCACTGCTGCCTATATTATAATTCTATTTATTTAAATATCTATATGGACTGCACTGCCGCCTATGTTAGATGTTATCTTAAATTAGTTTCATGTTATGTTTTATTATATACTTAGAGAATTTACATGTTATGGCATAAGTTACATTGGTCTCTGCATTTCACGAGTGATTTGTTAAATAGGTATTTTAATGATTTTAAAGGAAAAAGGGTTGTTGTACTACTAGGTGGCAAGCATTCATAAAGAGAACAAGCCCTCTAAGCTAAGAAGAGGGATCCTTTGGGAACAGCGATACGTAGCAACCAACGAATCAATTAATTTAAACCCTAACATTGTTCTTTATATTTTAAAGTTTCATGTAAAAGATTTAGCACTTATTTCTTAAAGTCGTTCATGTGCATGATAGGTAATACATGCATCAAGTGTTTACTTACTAGGCGTTAGCTCATGTAGTCCTTACATTGCAGAAACTGAGTAGGACAAGCTGACGCCAAGTCCCAACCAAGGCGAGGTGCATATGGACATAATAGACCTTGGGTTGCACAACGGGCTCAACTGTGTTCCTACCTAAGCATACCTATAACAAGCTTGTTTATGAAATTGGTTGTGACTTTTGTAACAAAGTTTTTAGTGTGACAAACCCTTTTAAACAGTTTTATGTAACGAACCTTTTTGTTCAATATTTATAAAATGCTTATTTTGAAATCGTTTCTACAAATACTTAATGTTACTTTAGTTATAAACATAAAAGTGGAGTTTTATATAGTCTTTTCTCGCTGCATACTATTCTCTTCGTAGTCTTTAATGAAGTGTCCTTCTTTTCCACGTTTGAAACATGTTTTAGTATTGGCTCAGCTTTCCCTAAGGTGAGCTCTGCCATATTGATTACGTTTAGGCCTTTGTGGGGACTCCTTTTGGTAATTCTTTAGACGCTTGTTCTTATCTTGCTCCTAGATAGTTGGTACTCTCTTCTTCTTGTTGTTTAAGAGCTGTCTTCTGTGATTAGCTACACAACTCCCTTGATCTATGCTCTCTTTATTCTTTTATTTTTCTTCCTTCATTTCTTCATTTGCTTGCTCAATTACTAAGGCTCGATCTATCAGCTCATTGAAGGAAGCATCCCGAATTCGAGCCACCTTTAACTCTTTTACTAAATCTTTACACAATTCTTACACAAAATTATCCTTTTTCAAGTCTTCTGTGGCAACCATGTGTGGGGCATAATAAAAGAGCTCGTCAAATTTTCAGATATACTTTAGCACTGTCATTTTTCCTTGTTGTAAATAAACAAATTCTTTTCTTTAGGTAAATCGCACCATCTCTAAAAAATACTTATTATAAAAGTGTTCTTTCAATTCCTTCCATTACATTATTGCTTCGTTATGGCATTATCTAATAGAATCCCACCAATATTCAGCTGCTCCTCATAGCATAAAGGAAACACAAATGACCTTTTCTTCTTCTGGCATCTTGGCTACTTCGGTCATTTTTTTCGTGGTTCGCAACCATTGGTCTGCTGCAATAGGATCCATGCCTCCTTCAAATATAGGTGGATTTAATCTTCTAAATTCAACCCCAGCATTATTTTTTGCTTGAGCACATTCATCTCTTCTGAGTTTTCTTTCTAAGAGTCATACGACAATGTCTATAAGTCGATCAATGGTGGAGGTTTGCTCCCTTGAAGTTCCTCCCACTCTTCTGCCTCTATTACCCCTGGCACTTGACATCTATATAATCTTTGAACAAGCTTCTATGGGTCAAACAAATTAAATTTTAATTATCTTAATTTCTAATTCTTACTAAGAGCTAAGCTATGTCCTACTCCTAGGCTAGTGCATATGAACGGTCTACAATATCTCTTTAAACCTTGGGCTCTGATACCAAATTATAACAATCTACCTTTATGATTGTAATTAAAGTGGTTAAACCAGGTGAAACATTAAGTACTTATAGAAATAAATGTCAAAATAAATATTTTATAAATATAGAATAGAAAAAGTTTGTTACACAAAAACTATATAAAAGGTTTGTTACACCAAAAAACTTTTGTAACAAAGTTAAGGATCTCTTATTAACATGTCACAAACCAACTCCATAAATAAACTTGTTGGTTTTATGCTTGGATAGAAACACAATTGAACCCATTATATAACCCAAGGTATATTATATCTATATGCACTTTGCCTTGATTAGAACTTGGAGTCAGCTTTCCCTACTCCTGAGTTCCTACAATGTAAGGACTACATGAGCTGATGCCCAGTAAGTAAATACTTGATGCATGTATTATCTACCATGCACATGAATGACTTCATGAAATGAGTCTTAAATCTTTTAAATGAAACTTAGAAATGTAAAGAACTATGTTAGGGCCCTAGGTTTGTTGTACTACAAGGCTAGCATTCCACACCATGCCTTTGGGCTTAATTAATTGATATGTTGGGTGTTACACATCGCTCTCCCTAAAAGATCTCTTTTCTTAACTTAAAGGGCTTACCCTCTTTATGAGCGCTTGCCACCTAGTAGTACAGCAATCCCTTTTTTTTTTCAAAATTCATTAAAATATGTCCTTATCAAATCATCCATAAAATGCATGAGCCCAATGCAACTTATGCCATAGTATGTAAATTTTTTAAATATATAATAAAGCAAAACACGAAATCAATTTAAGATAACAACATCTAACATAGGTGGCAGTGCTGTCCATACAGAAATTAAGAAAATAGAATTATAATATAGGCAGAAGGGTCGACCATGTAAGGAGTAATAAACATCATATTTTAGGCGGCAATGCCGACCATTGCATGATAAAATAGAAGTATCACATATTAGGCTACATAGCCGACTATCCAATCAAGTAAGTAGTAAGTGTCACATCCTAGGCAGTATAGCCAGCCATATGAGAATGATATCATGATGTAGGCAGCATGGCCAGCCATGTGCAAATTTAATAACAATCAATTGCGCCATAATAATCATTATAAGATAAGAGATTATTTAAAACTAGACCTAGCATAAGAGAATTATTATTCAAAGCTAATTTTAACATATTATCCTTAAATTATAATTAAAGTGAAGTGTTACTTACCTGTTTTCTTTGATTCTCCTAAACCTTTCTTCCTAAACTTAAGAATTTCTTCACTAATGATGCTTTGGCTTAGAATGGAAAAAGATAAGATTTCTATGGTTTATGGAAAATGCAAGGGATAGAGGGTATTTATAGAATTTCTTAAGGCCCATGAGTAGCTAAAATTTTGCCATCATATCATTTGATTCATAATAGAGATTTATTTCTCCATAAATATCTTAGTAATTTATAGACTACCAAGATTTTGCCACCTAACACTTAATTAATAGTGGAGATTTATCTTTTCATAAATATCTTAGTAATTTCTAAAATTTTTAATATCTCTGCAATATTTCTTATTACATTATTACTTATATCATTGCTTATGTCATCATTACTTTTAATTATTAATTTATCTCTCCAAAATATCTTAGTAATTTCTAGAATTTCTAATATCTCTAGAACATTTCTTATTACATCATTACTTATGTCATTGCTTATGTCATCATTATTTTTAATTATTAATTTATCTCTCCATAAATATCTTAGTAATTTCTAGAATTTCTAATATCTCTAGAACATTTCTTATTACATCATTACTTATGTCATTGCTTATGTCATCATTATTTTTAATTATTAATTTATCTCTCCATAAATATCTTAGTAATTTCTAGAATTTCTAATATCTCTACAACATTACTTATGTCATTATATTATTATAATTTATTATTATGATTATAATAAATACTTAAGAGAGCTTGTTAGGTTAATTATATTATATTCAAGTAAAAAGATTTTACCTCCCATAATACCAATTCAAAACAAAGTTGTATATAAAAATTTGAGAATCTCTTACAAAAGAAAGAATAGATGTATTCTAGAGAAACAAAAATCACCTGTCACAAAAGAGAACAGCATCTCTGCACATGAACAACCAATGCAAAACCTAATAAAAGTCTGTCTATTTTTTTCTTCTCTAATTTTCTTTGGAGCTAACTCAATTCATCTTCATACAATCTTCCAAGCCATTTTGCTAATTTTCTTAATTTTTTCTTTCACTTCAAAAATCAATCAAACAGTTGCAATCAACAACCAAACTAAAAGGTAAACGTAAAGTAGCAACCTCAAAAGTCACAATTACCATTTGCCATGTAGAGAATAAAGCAACATCATAGTAAAGCATGAAAGAAAAGATTAGTCAATCCAATATATAAAACTCGCATCACAAGACCTCACGACCATGGATCTAATACTTGCTGTGTTTGGAGAAACCCTCATGTAATTATCAAAAAGTACAGCCTCATGTGTTGTAGGTAGTGCTTCTGCAGTAGATGCCAGGAAGATTGGCTTCATCAAGTACTATTAAAGAGGATGGGTGTTAGAGAAGCTTGCAAATCAATTGAAGCTTGATGTTTATAGATGGATTTCATTATTATCTTAATTGTGAGGTAGCTACAACGATAATGGTAGCTGGGCAACTTCTAGGTGATGGCTAGAGATTATAGCAAAAAAGATGTGAGTCGTGAGGTAGTAGTTTATTGATGAGAAAATCAGTCGAGGTAGCTGGTTAGGTTTGGGATTTTTGAAGGAAGGTAAATTAGGGTTACACTTTATTAGACTTTATTATTTATATATTTTTATGGTTATACTTTTTAAGAGTGCAGACTGTTCAGATTATCAGATTGGATCTAAATTTGATCCGATCAGATTAGAATCTGATTAGATTGAATAATTTCTATTTGATTAGATTACAACAGTAATTTGAATCCAATCTGAATGTTTTTGGATAAAATCAGATAAATCTAAATCCAATCCAATGCTCACCCTTAATGGTAATTATGGTTATTTAAAAGTTCATGCCCAAGCATCGAAGAAAATGAAATGTAAGAAACTGAAACAAAGGATGGTGAAGGAGATAAGTCTAACAAGGAGGCATCAGTTGGAAAAAATTAATGTAAGTTGTCCAAAGTATGATCCTTAGATGATGGTTGGCAAAAGCAGTAGACCGAGGAGGAATATGGAAAGAAATTTTAATCAAGGACAAAATTGTAATCTAAAAGAGATAGAATCATTGTTTTCTATCTTTTTAAAAAACTTTGATTCATTTGGTACTGACGAATTTATTAAAGCAACCATTATAACTTCTTCAAATGATGAAACTCCAACTATAACCTTTAAATCCCAAATGATAAACCTAGAAAAAGCCATGCAAAAATTATCCCATTACCCAAAACTTCAATAGCCTCTCTTAAACCTGCTAATCCATTTTCCTTACAAAGGAAGCCTCAATGGGCTTACTAAGGTTTCAACCCATGTAATTCCCACATCCTCTAAAGGGTTTATAAAGCATACAAACACCAAATGCGATCTTAATTGTCATGTATAATCCTGAACCAAAAAACTTATTCCTACTATTCCCCGTCTAAGCCTCGACCTTAAAAAAACACATGGTGATCACTTTTAAGCCTAATTAAGAAAAAGAGAATGACATTAATAAAGCCATTTTACCCTCTACTTCTAATGTTCATTCTAAAATAGATAAAATTATCTCATAGGATGGGAGTTTGCATAGCAATCTGTGCTATACTTAGATAACTTCTAGTACACAAGTCATTAAGTAAGCCTTGAACACTTCTCAAACTAGCAAAGCAAGATGCTTGCGGAAATGCTAGAGAGAAGTATGAGTAATATGGTCAAATATAATTTAATACATACTAAAGAGTAAATTATAAGAGAGCTTTACAAGAGAGCTTGAGTGTATTGGTGTATGTGTTGGTGGGTTTGCATGTGTGGTATAGTAGTGACCAAATGAAGAGAAGTCACCCTTATTTATAGGTGTTGGGGTGCTATGGTAGGAAACTTCCTAGCAACTTCTATAAATATCCTAAGGACTAGAATGCTCAACTATAATACTCTATATTTATAACTAAAATAAGATAATTTACATAAAAATATTTAGAATCTCAACACCTTTAGCGTAGATACTGATTCTTAAATCAATTGTTTTATAAAAGTAGAATATAAAAATTTATTATATAAAAGCTTCATTACAAAATGCTAGATTTCTTAGTATATATCTCAAAAGAACTCCGTAGTTACATAAATAAACTTATGATATCCATAATTTACAAAAACACAGTTGGTGTATCATAAAACTCAAGATTTGTTATGTCTATGTACATTTACCTCGATTAGGACTTAATGTTAGCTTGCCCTTCATATCATTTTGTATAATACAAGGACTACATGAATTAACCAAGTAAGATAACACTTAATACATATATTAACTATTATGTACATAAATGACTTAATGAATACTAAGTCTTTTAAAAGAAACTTAGAAATATTAAAAAAAAAATATTAGAGCCCTAGGTTTGCTATACTATAAGGCTAGCACTTTTATTCTTTAAAAAACATGCCTTGGACCTAATTAATTTATCATTTTTTTTATTGCTGTCGTTAAAAGATTAGTTTTTACTTAGCTTAAAAGGTTTTCCCTCTTGGAAATTTTGCCACCTAGGAGTATAACAACTCATTTTTAAAAAATTATTTTTAAAACATCTTCTTTAAAAAGAAATACATGAAATGCATGTATACAATAAAGCTTATGTTATAGCATGTAAAATTCCTAGATATAAAACAGAGCCAACACACAAAGTTATTTAAGGACAACAATACTTAATATAGGCGTCAGCACCGTCTATATAGAAATTAAGCAAATGAAATTATTAAATAGGTGGCAAAGCCTACCATACAAGAAATAAGTAAGAAAATATCATATTATAAGTGACATAGCTTACCATGTAAAGAGTAAGTAAGATAATATTATGTTATAGGTGGCATAGTTGACCATATAAGGATAATTAAGAAAATATTATATTATAGGTGGCATAACCAACCATATAAGAATAATTAAGACAATATCATATTAAAGGTAGTAGCATAGCCGGCCATATAGAGATTGAATAATAACCAATCATGTCATAGTAGTCATCACATGATAAAAGATTATTTAATGCTAAATTTAAGTATAAAAAGAACGTTATCCTTATATTGTAGTTGAAGGATTGCTTTCCTTTGTACGGTGTAGCATCGTCCATTGTTGTTGAGCTTCCTTGAAAGCTTCAAAGGTATAACATCTTTACTCTTGTCATGGATAGCTTATATCGATTGTAGAATTTAGCTAGAAGGTAGGAATGGCAATTTGAGCTAAGCCCGAGCCCAACCCGACCAAAAAAAATTAAAGCTCGACCCTAAAAAAAGCCTGATTATTTGTAATTCGGGTCGGGCCTGACCCAACCCGAATCAGGTCACCGTCGGGTTGGGCCCGACTCGACCCTATCAGAATTTATTTTTAAAATTTGAATTTATTAATGTTTTGTAATTTTATAACTATGTACTAAATTCATTCATGTTATTTTTAATTTTTATTCTCTTTTTAATTATAATACTATGAATATAAAATAAAAGAAATAATTTTTTAATTTAAAATAATTAATACAAGGTAAAATATACAATATAATTAATCACAAAATAATCAATTGATAAGAATAATTTTTTGTAATTCAATTCCACAGTTAGCATTAAAAAAAATAAAATACCATTAAATTAAAAAACACAATTTTATTCCACAATTATTTCAACCCTACACACAATTCAATTATAAAATCTAACATTAAAAACACACAATGTAATTAAATTAAAAACACTCAATGTAATTTTACAACCATTTCAACAATACACAATTCAATAAAACAACCTAATTAAATTTAACTACCCAACATAAAAAAAATAAATAAAAGTTCATATCTTATGCAAATAAAAATTTATGTCTTTTCTTATTTTATTTTTTTTTCATAGGGTCGGATCGGGTTGAGTCGGTATTCAACTGACCCTGACCCGAATTTTGATCAAGCCAAAATTTTTTGACCCGAGCTCGACTCAAAACCTAAAACTTTAGGCCAAAGCCTGAAAAATTAAGGCTAGCTCAATTGGGCCAAAAATCGGTCTGATTCAAATTGCCAAGCCTATTAGAAAGGTTTACGAAATACTTTATATGTCCGAGATTGTCTTTTTTCTTAGGTTAGGCATGTTCAACTTGTACCACAGATGCCTTACTCTTATTGAAGATACTTAAGCAGTTGGTAGCTGGCAATGGGAAGGCATAGACTTTGTCAAAGAATTCCATGCCAAGGATCATCGCAAAGTTATCCATCAACACTATTGAGAAATTGAGTTTCCCATTCCACATCCTAAGCATAACGTGAACACATTGTACGGCTCCTACAAATGTGAATCAGTTTATCGCCTTTATGGTGTCTCTTTCCTTAGTCACCTTGAGGTCTAGGTGCATGACCTCATCTTTCAAGATGAAGTTATGTATTACTCTAGAGATAAACAATGTATAGACGACATGGTTGTTAATGGTTGCATTTATTATATAAATTTTATTGAACTTGTAGGTGCAGAAATATATTATAGAATAGATTAATGGTGACGAGTGTCCATCCCACAAGAAAGTGAATTTTAATTATGTGTTGAATTAATTTTCTCAATGAATAGTTGAAATTATGGTGAAAGTAATTTAATTTATCTTAAAATTAAAGTTAGAATGGCAGAAATAAATTAAGCCAACAACTATTATAATGAAGCACTCGGGTATCTAGATCCATATCAACATGTACAATGGGCTTAATATTCTTTATCAATGTCAATTAAATCATGAGAGGGATATCCACTCCTCAGTAATAATTGTATTACTACTATCTGTCAGCGAAAAGTCAAAATATCCATAAAAATTTGAGGAAAAGAGAAAATAAATTTATCAAATTAATCCCATGGAACATGTTGAGACTTCACCTTCAACCAAGCTTGAAAAAAAATTGGCTATTCATATTTGAACTAGGGATAAAATAGAAATTTTACTGAAATATATAGAAAATACAAGATAGAGAATGAATTTTAAATGGAGCTAAAAAATAAACTCAAGGGTGTCAAATGAGGTAGGAAGCCCTCCTTTTATAGATACAATAAGTAAATCATAACCATCAAATTAAAACAATTTGGACGGTTAGGATTGCACCATATGGCATATTCTGATTTTATTTAACACATCATCAAGGCTATTATTCCGTATATATGTATGTATCGTACGCATGTTTCTTCTTGTCCATTAATATACCACCATGTCATTGGTCAATAGTATATACACATTTTAGTCTAATAGGATTGTGACACATTATCGATCAATGCCACGTCATCAATTAATGTTAAATAAGTAGTGAATGCCACATCATCTATCCAATTAAATATTGCCACATCATCAGGTCGGTATTACATCATTGATCAATGCCACATCATCAATCAATTTCACGTCATCGGATAATGCCCCATCATCGTACAGTATTTATAAACAGTGTCATAAACAGTACCATGAACAGTATCGTACATGTGAACAGTAATGTTTATACTTTTATGCTCCTCTTTAAGTTTTCAATCATTTTGAGCTTAGATTTGTTGTCCGTTTTGTCGTTTGATATCTCATTTATTATGAAATAATCATGATGCCCTTAAAATACATAAAATATTTAATTATAATAAAACACACATAATTAAAATTATAAGAAACTTAAATATATAAAAGTAGGAATGCTAGTAGAACTTAGAGTGTAAAATGATAATTTTCTCCTTTATAAATATATATTTTCTAATACTCAATAGTACTCACGTACGTGAGTCTTTTCTTTATGACTATAGGTAAATAGCTCTTGATTGCAAAGTATTTGATGGTACCTATGCTATGTTTAGGTTCTTTCATCAATGGTGTGGAGTAGCCCTTGAGCTGTGTGGTAAGGGCATTAAATAACTTCTTCTTCAGATAGTTATATACCCAATAAGGGCTAATGCATTATGAAACATAAGCTTTGAGGCTTGGGCAGTTGTTGTGTCCCTAATTTGCTTTGTTTGCTCTTGTCGCTTAAATGTTTTTTCTACCTTTACTATTTCTAATTGTAGCATTTTCCTTCCAAACCTCTCCCTGTAACATCTCAAATTTATAATTGTAACTAGAGTGAATAAAAATATGTGCTTGCAGTGTAGATAAAAATTTTAAAATAAATATTTATAAACATAGAATATAAAAGATTTGTTACATAAAAATTTTATTACAAAATGTAAAGATTCCTTAGTAACATATCTCAAAACCAACTCTGTGGCTAAATTAACTTATAATATTGATGCATAGATAGAAAAAAAATTGAGCCCGTTTTATAACCCAAGGTTTGGTTATGTCTATATGCACTTCTCGTTGGTTGGGACTTGGCATCAACTTGTCTTACTCCCTAATTCCTACAATGTAAGGACTATTTTAAGACAACAACATTTAACATAGGCGGCAGCGCCGTCCATATAAAAATTAAAGAAATAAAATTATAATATAAACAGCAGGACTGATCATGTAAGGAATAAATAACAATCATGTAAGAAATAGAATTATAACATAGGCGGTAGAGTTGGTTATGGCATAATAAAAGCATCATCTATTAGGTGGCATAGCCAGCCATACAATCAAGTAAGTAACAAATCATCACATTACAAGTAGTATAGCCAACCATATAATCAAGTAAATAGAAAAACATCACATTATAAGTGGCATGGCCGACCATATAAGGATGATTAAGACGATGATATCATACTATAAGCGGCATAACTAGCCATGTAGAGATTAGATAATAACCAATTGCACTATAATAATAATAATAATAATCATCATCATCATCATCATCATTGTCATAAGATAAAAGATTATTTAAAACTAAACTTTGCATTAAAGAATTATTATTCCTAGCTAATTTAAAGCATATTGTCTTTATATTACAATTGAAGTAAAGTATTACTTACCTCTTTTTCTTAATTTCTCTAAACGTTCCTTCCTAAATTGAGAATTTCTCTATTAATGATACTTTGGCTTAGAATGGAAAGAGATTGGACTTTTAAGGTTTATAAAAAATGAAAGGGTTAGGAGGGTATTTATAAGATTTCCTAAGGTCCACGGATGGTTAAAATTTTACCACCTTAACACTTGAATAACGGTGAAGATTTATCTCTCTATAAATATCTTAGTAATTTCTAAAATACTAGAATTTTATTACCATCGCACTTAATGAATAGCAGAGATTTATCTCTCAATAAATATCTGAGAAATTTCTAAAATTCGTAATATCTCTGTAACATCTCTTATTACATCATCACTTATGTCATTGCTTATGTCATCATTACTTTAGAATTAATTATTAGATTTTACTATATTATTATGATGTTATTATATTATTATACTTATTATTATTATTATTATTATTATTATTATTATTATTATTATAAATACTTAAGAGAGCTTGTTAGTTTAAGGTTAATTATGCTATATCTGAGTAAGAAAATTACACCTCATACTCCCCTACCTATACCACAACTAGGCCTTTTGTCCTTAGGTTAGATAGAGTAATCAACCAAGGATTCTACAATGGCGATAGTGTTTTCAAGAGTTTGTACACCACACTTATTTAGTTATGCTATAGTCTAATCCTTGAGGCCATCTTAGAAGTAGAAGAAAGAGTCCTTATTGGATATTTCATATATATCAAGCATTAGGGTATTGAAGTCATTGATTAGGGTAAAGTGTTTATGAAGTTCTCATTGGAACTTAACCCATGGGTTGATGATGCATAGGCCCTTGGCCATCTCATCGTGCTTCCACTGCCATTAAAGTTGTGCGATGCCTCAAAGGAATGTAGACATAATGCCCAGCTTCAATGCCTTGTCATTAACATCTATAGCATCAAAGTATTGCTCTAGCCCAAAGAGAAAGTTATCTATCACGTTGGCATTGCGTGTGCCAACACTCATACTTGTGAAAGTTAGGTTAGGTATGATGTGCACTTATACCAAGACTAATTTGAATGGAATTCATTGACCTCTGCACAAGTCACTCATAGCTCATTTTGCACAATGCTATGCAAATTCAACAGCTTATCATGTAATGCTCGAAACTCTCTTTAGAGAGAGTCAGCTTAGCCTTGCATAAAGCGTTAGTGGCTATTATGAACTCATTATATTCACCCTCGAGATTGCCAACCTACACCTTCAAAGTATTAAGGATATCTTAGATAACAAACATTGAAGTCTTAAGCGTGACGACATAAGGCTCTAAGGCATTCGCGAAAGCAGACTTAGACTTGCCATGAGATTTAACTTATGTGTGTCCCTTCTCGTGACCACAGTCTTACTCAAATGGCTCCATACCGACTACATCCTCTTGTGCGCTAAAGAGGTTGGCCATTACTCACGAGCTAGATTACGTGTGTGCAAACCTGACTATGGTACCACTTGTCATGAGATGCGAGTTTGTACAAAAACTCCATAGGGCATTTCGAAGACTTCTAGTATGTAAGTCAATAAGTAAGCCTTAAGCACTTCTGAACTAGCGAAGGATGCTTATAGAAATGCTAGAGAGAAGTAGGAGCAATATGGCCAAATATGATTTTATTACACACTAAAGATTAAATTATCAGAGAGCTTGAGAGTTTAAGTTTGTTTGTATATATACTAGTGGGTTTGTGTGTGTGGTGTAGTGGTAAGCAAATGAAAAGGGTTCACTTTTATTTATAGATAATAGGGCGCTAGGTGAGGTAACTTCCTAATAACTCCTATAAATATTTCTAGGGACCAAAATGCTCAACACTAAAAACTTCTAAGTTACTTATAATTGTGAAAACATCTAAAATTCAGGCTAGGCTTGAATGATCGCTAAGTGCACCATGGCCATTTATTTGTATTGGGTGGCTCATTTCTAAGCTTATTCTACTTCTAAGTACATTATTCCTTTAGTGATAAGCGTATCCCATTTCTAAGCGGACTCTAATTTTAGGCAGATTTTTGCTAAGTGTAACCATGGGGTGAAATTAGCCTTCAATTTTGGTATATTCAAGGAACTAATGACACTTAGCCAACTTAAGGACCCATTTGACATGGTAATTTTACAAGGTAGAACCCTGATGCAAACATAAATGATAGTGATTATGTTGGCGAAAGTGGGGATGATGGTGTTGATATAGATTCCCCTACTACCTCATTAGATGATGATGATAACATGAACTATAAGGATTATGATTTGCTTTTTGCCAAGTAAGAGCCTCCTTTTCTATTTATTAATTTTTATAATGATCATCTCTATCATATTTTAGAACTGTCAGTGTTTTCAGTGGTTTTTTAAAATGATTTTTGGTAATTATAATATTTCATGGTCACTATTTTAGATCTTCAAATTATGAGAGGAAAGTAGATGGTTTTATCTCAAAGAGCGGCTTTGACAGATTGCATAAAATTAAAGTTATTATTTTTCTAGCAGAATTTAACTTCTTTGGAAAGGAGAGTTTGTTGTGGATGTGAGAGGTTAATCATAAGCAAACTTATTTATTTCAAAGTCTCTAATTTTTTGGGTGTTCTCTCTTATGTCACGGCAGTTTATGCTAGCCTAATAAACTCGATGAGAAATCTTCTTTGGGATAATCTTAGTTTATTAGCCATTTCATTTGATAGCCCTGGACTCATTGAGGGTGATCTTAATTCTATTATTGCTACTTCTAAAAAGAAAAAGGATCTAATAGTATTAGTGGGGTGTGCCAACATCCCAGCAATTGGTTCTTCTCGAATAAAATTTGTGACTTGAACTTTAAAAGGCTTCTATTTACTTGGTTAATAGGAACAATGCATAAAAGATTGGATAGGGCTTCCAGTAATGATGACTGGCATGTGAATTTTGTAATTTTTACCATTTTTCATATCCAAAAAATGGGTTCTGATCACATACTGCTATTTGTTAGCTTAAATAATATCATAATAGCTCAAAGTGGCAACAAAACCTTTCGTTTCCTTGCTCAAGCAATAATAGAGAACCAAGAAGTCTATCTCTATATTTATCTTTGTATCCATCTATGGCTACCAAAACCCACGGGAGAAGCCCAACAGTAGCTATAAATTTCTATCTTATAGGATCTCCCCCTATCACATTCAGATATGAGTGTTAACTCTCATTCGGCTTAATTTTTCTTTTGCTAGTCCTGCAATGAAAACACTAATTGTTTTATGATTACACAGTTTAGGCTGACAAATAAGAACTTTGGGGATTTTGTCACTAAACATTATAGAGATAATGGGGATTATTTGAGCACTGCGAAGGATTCGATGCAGAAGATGATTGCTAGGAATAAAGATATTGTTAGAAATATCATTACAAAAAAAAAGAAAAAAGCAATTATTGGCCAGATTGGGTGGTATCCTAAACCTCTTGATTGACATTCCTCAAAAAGTTAGAACCCTCTTTAAAGAAAGAATTGGAAGAAGTCCTCACTCAAGAAGAAATCCTATGGTATCAAAAGTCCTGGAAAGAATGGATCCAATATGGTGATCGAAACATAAATTATTTTCATTGCAAGACTATCCAACACAAAGAATCTTATTAGAATGCGATGTTTAAAAATCTGAAAGGGTTATAGCTGTGTAACACTAAAGATATTAAAGATTGCTCTAGATTATTTTTCTTGTAGCTGTTTTCCAAAGAAGACAATTCTCATCATCTGTACTCTATCAATAATTTTTCCCTGATATTTGTGAAGATAAGAAGGTTTTTCTAAATAAAAGCGTTAAGGAGATTAGAGAAACTAGTTTTAGCATGAGTCCATTGAAAGCCCCTAGAATTGATGGTCTTCATGTAGTATATAGTGGCAATAAGTGGGTATTTCAGTTTGTAAAACCGTGAGTGAAGAAAGTGTTTCAGGGTAGTGGCATTCCTAATGAGTTAAATAAAACCCTTCTTGTTTTAATCCTTAAAGTGGACTACTCGACTTGCTTAAAGATATATGGGCCAATTAGCTTACGTACTCTTGTGTATAAAACTATCACGAAAGTTATTACTAATAGGATTGAAGCCATCCTTCTTGATTTTATTAGCCTTACACAAATAAAATTTTTGCTGATGTAACACTCCATCTTTAAGATTGTAACTAAAGTAGTTAAAGTCAAGTGTAGCATTAAGTATTTGTAGAAACGGTTTTAAAATAAGCATTTTATAAATATTGAACAAAAGGTTGGTTACATAAAACTATATAAAAGAGGTTTGCCACACCAAAAACTTGTTACAAAAGTCACAAACCAATTCCATAAACAAGCTTGTTATATTTATGCTTAGGTAGGAGCACAGATGAGCCCGTTGAGCAACCCAAGGTTTATTATGTCCATATGCACCTTGCCTTGGTTAGGACTTGGCGTCAGCTTTTTCCTACTTAGTTCCTGCAATGTAAGGACTACGTGAGCTAATACCCAGTAAGTAAACACTTGATACATATATTACCTATCATGTATATGAATGACTTTATGAAATAAGTGCTAAATCTGTTACATGAAACTTTAAAATATAAAGGATGATATTAGGGCCATAAGGTCGTTGTACTATAAGGCTAACTTTCTATAACATGCCCTTGGGCTTAAATTAATTGATCCGTTGGGCGTTACGTATCGCAGTCCCCAAAGGATCTCTTTTCTTAGCTTAGAGGGCTTGCCCTCTTTATAAATTCTTGCCACTTAGTAGTACAGCATCCCCTTTCTTTCTTCAAATTCATTAAAATATCCCTTTATCAAATTACTCATGAAATGCATGAGACCAATGCAACTTATGCCATAGCATGTAAATTTCCCAAACATATAATGAAGCAAAATAGGAAAGAAATTTAAGAGAGCAACATCTAACATAGGCGGCAGTGTCGTCCATATAGAAATTAAAGAAATAAAATTATAATATAGGCGGCAGGACCGACCATATAAGGAGTAATAACAACGTCATATTTTAAGCGACAGTGCCGATCATGTTGAGGGTTATACCAACATAATAATTTAGGCGGCAGTGCCGACCATGGCATGATAAAATAGGAGCATCACATATTAGGCGGCATAGCCAACCATCAAATCAAGTAGGTATTAAGCATAATATCCTAGGCGGCGTAGCCGGCCATATGAGGATGATATCATGATGTACACAGTATAGCCAGCCATGTGGGATTTAATAATAACCAATCGCACCACAATAATAATCATTATAAGACAAGAGATTATTTAGAACTAAACCTAGCATAAGAGAATTATTACTTAAAGCTAATTTAACATATTATCCTTACATTGCAATTGAAGTGAAGTGTTACTTACCTGTTTTCTTTGATTCCCCTAAATCTTCCTTCCTAACCTTAAGAATTTCTTCACTAGTGATGCTTTCGCTTAGAATGGAAAAAGATGAGATTTCTAGAGTTTTTAAAAAATGCAAGGGCTAAGGGGTATTTATAGAGTTTCCTAAGGTCTATTTACGGCTAGGATTTTGCCACCATATCATTTGATTAGTGGTGGAGATTTATTTCTCCATAAATATCTTGGTGATTTCTAGAATGCTATGATTTTGCCACCTAGCACTTAATTAATGGTGAAGATTTATCTCTTTATAAATATCTTAGTAATTTCTAGAATTTCTAAATCTCTACAACATCACTTATGTCATCATTACTTTTTAAATTATTAATTTATCTTTCCATAAATATCTTTGTATTTTCTAGAGTTCCTAATATCTCTACAATATTTCTTGTTGCATCATCACTTATGTCATTGTTTATGTCATCATTAGCTTTAATTATTAATTTATCCTTTCATAAATATCTTTAGAAATTTTTAGAATTCAGCATTATTTATGTCATTATATTATTATATATTATTAATATTATTATTTTTATTATAAATGCTTAAGGGAGTTTGTTAGGTTATTTATATTATATTCAAGTAAGAAGATTGTACCTCACATCTCTTCCCCCTTTAAAAATTTCATCCTCAAAATTTACTTACTAAATAGCTCGAGATACTTGTTCTTCATTTCTTCCTCGTGCTCCCATGTTGTCTCCTCTACTGAGTTGTTCCGCCATAGTATCTGAACTAGAGGGATTTTCTTGTGCCTTAACTCTTTTATTATTCTATCGAGTACTTGAACTAGGCGTTCTTCGTAGATTAAGTCTTCCTCGAGTTGAAGAGGCTCATAGTCTAGCACGTGAGAGGGGTCTAGAACATATTTCTTTAACATGAAAATATGAAAGAAATTGTGTATTCTTGATAATGATGGTGGTAGCACAAGTCGATAGGAGACACTCCCAATACGTTCGAGTACTTCAAATGGTCCAATGAACCTTGGGCTTAATTTTTCATTGTTTCTAAATCTCATTGATCCTTTCATTGGGGCGACCTTTAGGAATACTTTCTCGCCAACTTGAAATTCCAACGGTCTTCGTCTTTTATCTGCATAACTTTTCTGTCGACTTTGGGCTACTTGCATTCTTTGTCGTATTTTCTCGATTGCTTCAGATGAGGCCGTAACTAAGTCTAGTTCAAGGTATCTTTGCTCACCCATTTCATCCCAATGAATAGGTGATCAACATTTTCTACCATATAAAGCTTTGTATGGTACCATGCCGATTGTTGCTTGGTAACTATTATTATAAACGAATTCAACCAATGCTAAATATTTGGTCCATGATCCTTGAAAGTCGATGGCACATCCTCATAACATATCTTCGAGCATTTGAATTGTCCTCTCTTATTGGCCATCTGTTTGAGGGTGAAATACTGTACTAAATTTAAGTCTTGTCCCCATAGCCTTGTGTACTTCTCTCAGAACGTCGAGGTGAATCTTGTATCTCGATAAAAAATAATAGAGACAGGTACACCATGTAGTCTAACTATCTCCTTTATGTATATTTCTACGAGTTGGTCTATGGTGTACGTCATCCGAATAGGCAAAAAGTGGGCAGACTTTGTGAGTCGATCAACTATCACCCAGATGGCATCATGCATTTTTGTAGTTCTTGGGAGGCCAACAACAAAGTCCATTATGATTTCTTCCCACTTCCATTGAGGGATTTGATTGGGTTCTAAAAGTCCCACCGGTCTCTGATGTTCTGCCTTGATTTGTTGACAGGTGAGGCATTGAGCCATGAATTTAACTATATCCTTCTTCATCCCAGGCCACCAGTAGTGCCTCTTTAAATCTTTATACATTTTGATTGTGCCAGGATGAAGTGAATATGGGGCTGTATAAGCTTCACGTAAAATTTCCTTCTTTAGATCTTTATTATCTAGTACGTATATCCTATTTCTAAATAAAATGGTTCCTTTCTCTTACTTCTTGAATGGCATCCCTTTCTCTAAATTAGTCTTCATCTTTAAATTCTTTAAGTACGAATCGGTTTCCTACCCTTCCTTAATCCTTTCTAACAGAGTTGAGCAAAGTGTCATGTAAGCGAGTTTTCCTATCATGAGCTCGGTCTCTGCCTTGCATATCTCATCTTGTAATGGCTTAGACAGCATCTTTAAAGCTGACAAACTTGACTTTCGACTTAGTGCACCTGCTACCACATTTGCTTTTCCAGGATGATAGTTTATTTCACAATCGTAGTCCTTGACGAGTTCCAGCCAACGACATTGTCGCATGTTCAGCTCCTTTTGTGTAAAGAAGTATTTAAGGCTCTTGTGATCCGTATAAATCTTACAATGTGCTCCCATTAAAAAGTGACGCCATATTTTCAATGTATGTACCACCGCGGCCAACTCTAAGTCATGTGTGGGATAGTTCTTTTCATATTCCTTTAATTGTCTAGAGGCATTTGTAATGACCTTTCCATTTTACATGAGAACGCATCCTATGCCATGTTCAGCTAAGATTGGAGCAGTGACCAACCATCGCTTTAGCTCTTCGAAGCTTTTCTCACATTCTGGCGTCCATACAAACTTGGTGTTTTTCTTTGTTAATTGAGTTAATGGCATTGCGATCTTAGAGAAGCCTTCCACGAATCTTCAGTAATAGCCTGCTAATTCCAAGAAGCTTATAACTTCTTTAGCATTAGTTGGCCTCGTCCATTGGCTAACTGCTTCCACTTTTGAAGGATCGATTGATATTCCTTCCTTGGACGCAACATGCCCTAGGAATATAACACTTTCTAGCTAAAATTTGCACTTCTTGAATTTTGCATAAAGTTACTTCTCCTTCAAAGTTTGAAGAGTGATTCTCAGATGTTTGGCATGTTCTTTCTTCATTCATGAGTAGATCAAGATGTCATCAATGAATACCACTATGAATTTGTCTAAATAGTCTTTAAATACTCTATTCATGAGATCCATGAAAGCTGCTGGGGTATTAGTTAGACCAAATGGTATGACGACAAATTCATAGTGTCCATAACTTATTCTGAATGCGGTCTTTGGAATGTCCTCCTCTCTGACTTTTAGTTGGTGATATCCTTACCATAGATCAATCTTTAAAAATACTGCTGCTTCTTATAGTTGATCAAATAGATCCTCGATTAGTGGAAGTGGGTACTTATTCTTGATGGTGACCTTATTTAGTTCTCGATAGTCTATGCACATTCGCATGGATCCATCCTTTTTCTTTACGAACAACACTGGTGCTCCCCAAGGTGAATGGCTTGGACGTATGCAGCCTTTGTCTAATAGTTCTTGCAGTTGATTCTTTCACTCTTTTAATTATGATGGTGCTATCCTGTAGGGTGCTTTTGAGATTAGGGCTGTTCCTGGGAACAAGTCAATCTTGAACTCAACTTCTCGATCTAAGTCTTTTAATTCTGGTGGTAGTCCGGGGAGTTCTTTAGGAAAGACCTAAGGAAATTCACTCACTACTGGAATTTTTTCCAGCTTTGGCCTTTACAACCTTGATAACGCTCACCAAGTGTCCCTCGCATCTACCCTTTAATAGTGTAATTGCTTTTAAGGCGGAGATAACAGGTATTCTATTCTCCTTACATCCCCCTTTGAATATAAATGATTCCTTTTATGGCAGTTGGAATGTTAATTTTTTCTTCTCACAATCTATCTTGGCATGGTACTTAGATAACCAATCCATACCAAGAATCACATCATAGTCGTACATCTCAAGGATTATTAAGTCAACACATAGTGTACGACTAATAATGTTGACTTCGCATGCTCTTACTAGTTGTCCTAAGTTTAATACTTCACCAGATGGAAGCATGATACTGTAAGGTCTACTTATTATGTTAAGAGCCCTTTTGATTTTCCTAATAAATGCTGGTGAGACAAATGAATGTGTAGCTCCTGAGTCTATCAACACATAAGCAAGAATTTGATAGATAGATAGTTCACCTGATATTACTGAGGGGTTTACCTCTGCTTCTGCCTTGGTAAGTACGAACACTCGCGCGTTAGTTCTTTCCCACTACATACCATTCTTTGGACAGTCTTTGATGAAGTGTCCCTTTTTCCCACATTTGAAACATGTTCTAGTGTGGGCTCGATATTTCCCAGGGTGAGTTCTGCCACATTGATTGCATTTAGGCCTTAGTAAAGCTTCTTTTTGGTGATTTTTTATACGCTTGTTCTTATCTTGCTCTTGGTAAGTTGGTGCTCTCCTCTTATTGTTTAAGAGTTGCCTTCCATGATTAGCTATACAACTCCCTTGTTCAATGCTCCCTTTATTCCTTTGTTCTTCTTCCTTCTTTTCTTCATCAGCTTGCTCAATTACCAAGGCTCGATCCATGACCTCATTGAAGGAAGCATCCCGAACTCCAGCCACCTTTAAGTCTTTTACTATATCTTTACGCAATCCTTGCATAAAATGGTACTTTTTCAAGTCGTCTGTGGCAACCATATGTGGGCCATAACGAGAGAGCTCATCAAATTTGTGGATAAATGCTAATACTGTCATTTTTCCTTCTTGTAAATAAACAAATTCTCTTTTTTTGGTAAACCTCACCGTCTCTAAAAAGTACTTATTATAAAAGTGTTCTTTAAATTCCTTTCATCGTATTGTTGCTTCGTTGTGGCATCGCCTGATGGAATCCCACCAATATTCAACTGCCCCTCGTAGTATAAAAGAAACACAAGTGACCTTTTCCTCTTCTGGCACCTTGGCTACTTCAGTCATTCTTTCCATAGTTCGCAACCACTGGTCTGCTGCCATAGGATCTGCACCCCCTTCAAATATAGGTGGGTTTAATCTTCTAAATTTAGCCCCAGCATTTTTCATGGCCTGAGCACATTCATCTCTTCTAACTTCTCTTTCTAAGAGTCGCGTGACAATGTCTGTAAGTCGATCAATTACAGAGGATTGCTTTCTTGAAGTTCTTCCAATTCTTCTACCTCTATTACCCCTAGCACTTGACATCTCTACTTTCCTTGAACAAGCTTCTATGGGTCAAATAAACTAAATGTAAGATATTTAATTATCTTAGTTCCTAATCTTACTAAAAGCTGAGCTGCATCTTCCCTTGGCTAGTGCATATAGACGGTCTACAGAATCACTTTAAACCTTGGGCTCTGATACCAAATTGTAACACTTCATCTTTAATATTGTAACTAAAGTAGTTAAAGTCAAGTGTAGCATTAAGTATTTGTCGAAATGGTTTCAAAATAAACATTTTATAAATATTGAACAAAAGGTTTGTTACATAAAACTATATAAAAGAGGTTTGCCACACCAAAAACTTGTTACAAAAGTCACAAACCAATTCCATAAACAAGCTTGTTATATTTATGCTTAGGTAAGAACACAAATGAGCCCATTGTGCAACCCAAGGTCTATTATGTCCATATGCACCTTGCCTTGGTTGGAACTTGGCATCAGCTTTTTCCTATTTAGTTCCTGCAATGTAAGGACTACGTGAGCTAATGCCTAGTAAGTAAACACTTGATGCATATATTACCTATCATGCACATGAATGACTTTATGAAATAAGTGCTAAATCTATTACATGAAACTTTAAAATATAAAGGACGATATTAGGGCCTTACTACAAGGCTAGCATTCTATAATATGCCATTGGGCTTAAATTAATTGATCCATTGGGAGTTACGTATCGTCGTCCTCAAAGGATCTCTTTTCTTAGCTTAGAAGGCTTGCCCTCTTTATAAATGCTTGCCACTTAGTAGTACAGCAACCCCTTTCTTTCTTCAAATTCATTAAAATATCTCTTTATCAAATCACTCATGAAATACATGAGACCAACGCAACTTATGCCATAGCATGTAAATTTTCCAAACATATAATGAAGCAAAACAGGAAACAAATTTAAGAGAGCAACATCTAACATAGGCAGCAGTGCCATCCATATAGAAATTAAAGAAATAGAATTATAATATAGGCGACAGGGCCGACTATGTAAGGAGTAATAACAACGTCATATTTTAGGCGGCAATGCCGACCATGTAGAGGGTTATACCAACATCATAATTTATGTGGCAGTGCCGACCATGGCATGATAAAATAGGAGCATCATATATTAGGCTACATAGCCGACCATCCAATCAAGTAGGTATTAAGCATGATATCCTAGGCGGCGTAGCCGGCCATATGAGGATGATATCATGATGTAGGCGGCATAGCCAGCCATGTGGGATTTAATAATAACCAATCGCACCACAATAATAATCATTATAAGACAAGAGATTATTTAGAACTAAACCTAGCATAAGAGAATTATTACTTAAAGCTAATTTAATATATTATCCTTACATTGCAGTTGAAGTAAAGTGTTACTTACCTGTTTTCTTTTATTCCCCTAAATCTTCCTTCCTAAACTTGATAATTTCTTCACTAGTGATGCTTTGGCTTAGAATGAAAAAAGATGGGATTTCTAGGGTTTTTGGAAAATGCAAGGGCTAAGGGGTATTTATAGAGTTTCCTAAGGTCCATTTATGGCTAGGATTTTGCCATCATATCATTTGATTAAGGGTGGAGATTTATTTCTCCATAAATATCTTGGTGATTTCTAGAATGCTAAGATTTTGCCATCTAGCACTTAATTAATGGTGAAGATTGAAATACAAATAACCAACCAAAGAGGGGGGGTAAATTGGGTTATTAAAAATTATTTTACAAATGATTCAATCTAATGCCTTAATGTAAACAAAAATTAAGTTTCACAGAAATATAATAAATTAGATAATGCTTGTAAAACAAATGAGTAAGGGAAGAGAATGCAAACACAGCAATTTTTACGTGGTTCGGCAATCCCCGCCTACGTCCACGCCTCCAAGCCAACCAAGCTTGAGGATTTCACTATCCAAGCCTCCCAAGGCTTCAAACGTTTACAATTGACTTCCAAGGTGTCAATGGACCTTTACAATCAAGAGATTATCACCCTAATCTCTTTACCCCAAGTGTTTCCCTCACTTAAACACTCTCAATATAATGCAAAATAGAAAATACAGCAAAACACTCTCTACAAGAGTAGATTCACAAATAATGGTTCAAGAATGATTTAATCTATTGTGATTTGCAATATGGAAGCTCAATATATGTTTTACAAACTTGTTTTTGATTGCCAGAGTTGTTAAAATGAAGTTGGAAATGAGTTTTTATGTTTAAAGCTCGAAAACTAGCTGTTATTGTCAAATTCCAGTCTTTCAGCGGCCAAAATTCCGCTTAATTTAACTAAACTCCCACTCGTAATAAATGAAGTTCACCGTTAATTTTGAATTTTGCTACATTAATACATTCACGAAATTACGCTTTGTCTCAAAATTTACTCAAATTATCTTTATAGCCAAAACGTTATAAAACTTTTCAAATGACCCAAACTCGAAATTTTAATTATTATTTAATTCTAAAAACTTTCAAATTACAGATATATTTAAATCAAGAATATTTTTTCAAATAAGTCCTTTTTGAGTTTTAGCTAAATCACCATAGTCTTGAAAGTTTTCAAAACTTTTCACTTAAGCCCCAATCTATCATAAGTTACAATAGCCCAAATATTTTTAGAGCTTAGCAAATAAGTCCAACTCCGAAAATTAAAGCTATTTCATTTTTATCCAAATAACTTAAAATCATAAAATATTTTATCTCATAAATATAAAATTAATTTAGTTTGAAAAACAATTATTTTATTAACATAAAATTGAGCTTCACAAATGCTAATCCAAGTATAATTTAAATCATACCGGCTTTTACAAGAAATTGTCGCAATAAATTATCCGTTAAGCTCGAAATTGTATTCTTGACTTCGCCGTTGTCCGTTGAGTGTCTTGAACTTGATTTCACTTGTTCCACTTGATTCATTATCCTTCAAAACTAGTGAACTTGTGAAATACAAAATAAAACACTTTAATGCATATGTTTGTTATCATCAAATCATATTATTTATAACCTAATAGGCTAACAATCTCCCCCTTTTTGATGATGACAAACATCCCATGTATTTCGACATATATGCTCTCCCTTAATACATGACATACATAATCACATTTAAAATAAACTATTTCTGAAAATATGATCTATAACAATTTTTAAGCTCCCCCTCAATATTTCAAAAAATATGCACAAAAGAGAAAATATAATACCTGTCTCTGAAATACATGACTTCTCCCCCTTCATCATCAAAAGTAAACTAAGGCAATAATAATCAACCAAATACAAGCAAGAGACATGAAGAGCTAAAAATTATATCAAGGAATCATAATATAGCATCCAAATACAAAATATCCAAATACAATACAACCAAAGACAAAGCATTCAAATACAGAACATCCAAGCATCCAAATACAAGACAGCCAAAGACAAAGCATCCAAATAGCTCATAATAATCAACCACAATTCATACAGAAAATGTAAATGCATAAAAATATGTGGTACAGAGTGACAGAAAAAGCTATGGAGATGGTGGATGTGATGAAGATGATGGTGGCGGAAACCCAAGAGCTGCAAAAAGCTGCTGCTGGCCATCAAGAATCTGCTGCTGTTGAGCAAAAAGTCGCTGGTGTTGATCAAATAATTTCTGTTGCTGCTCAAAGAGGCGCTGGTGCTCCAAAGTAGATTGAGCTAAAAAAGCTTCAAACTGAGATTGAAGTCGGCTTTGCTGTGTCGAAAGAGAATCCATTTTAGCCAACATCTGCTGCATTTGATCCTCATGGGTAGCTGAAGGAGTTTTGGAAGAACCCGCGGAAGATGGATAATGAGAGCGCTGTGGGACACTAAGATCAGGAAGTTACTCTGGTGGAAAAACATCGTTAAAGAAACGATGATCTGTAGGAGCAAGTTCAGAAACTTTGGTGGAGTATCTCCGATCCCTAGTCCATTTACCTTTGGCCCAAATAAATCCTAAGTTGGCAATGGCATCATCTCCTAGTTCTCTTGAGTTTAAAAAGGTTGGTTCGGTTATGGGTACTCGAAAATGTTTAAGGATGCGGGTAATGATACTACCATAAGGGAGGGACCTTTTAGCCATACAAGGTGTGCTAAGCATATGATTGAGTATAATGTATCCAACATTAAGTTTTCTACCCTCCAAAATACAATCCAATAAAGCCACATCCAATCGGTTAACTTCATCCCCATGACCATATCTAGGAGTAATTACATGATGAAGAACATAATGTAGGATTCTAATTTGAAGAGGCAAAGCTTGAGATTTTAATGATGATCGACAAAATTCATCGGACAAATCACGTCGGCGACAAATTTTTCGAACAACATTTTCAAGAGAAAACTATGGATGATCTATTCTAGCTCTAGCACTATAAATTGCTAATCCCTCATTTGGAGTCCCAAGAATATGATTTAACTCCGCAACATCAAATTCAATACGAACTCCCCCAACACTAGTAACAATTCTATCCGAAACTTCTATGTCCATATTCGAATAAAAGACTTTAACTAAATTCTCATAATATGCTTCTTGAACAACTAAGACATTTTTCCAACCCATAGCAATAAGAATTTTGTCAAGAGATTTACCACAAATTTCTAAATTCGCCAAATTCTTAAGACTAACAAGGTAAGGAGGAATAACCGACCTCGGCATGAAATTATCGATAAACTGTTTCCGAAGCGGGAGATGTCGAAAATGAGTTGACAAAAACTCCGTATTGTCCTCATAATCTTCTTTGCGTCTCTTGGCCATTTGTTTGCTCTTGGCTTTTTCTCCACCCACCATTGTTGAACAATTTTGGATTTGAGGAAAATGGATAAGTTTGAGCCAAGAAATGTAATCCTAGAGATGAATGAGGTTTAGATATAATGTGGAATTGATTAAAGATAGGCTAGAGAGAGCTTGAAAATCTAGAGAGAGAAACGGCCAAAACTAGGTTTTTGGATTTCGGATTTTGATGGAAGTGTGATAAAATGATGTTTGAATGATGAAAAATGAAGGAGTAGTGGATGGGTAATGGTTTGGATGATTAATTTTAGCAAGAAAATGAGTGAGAATTGAAGAAATTTGAGTGAGAGATGGTGAGGCACTATTCACGCGGGAGAGAGAGAAAGAGATAAACAAGAGAAGAGAAAGATGAAATGAAGATTGGAAGGTGTTTAATGGAAGTTAAATGGATGGGTGATGGATGGAATCAATGATTTTGACATGAAAATGGTTGAGAAATGAAGAATTTTTGAAGGAAAAATGGAGGAGAAGTCACGGTTTTGAGAGAGAGAGAGACAAGTGAGGAAGAAGACCAAAATGAGGGAGAGGAGGGCTGTAAACCCGTGACCAAGCGGCTAGCCGCTTGCTCTCGGGTTTGGGTGCCATTCCAAGCGGCTAGCCGCTTGGTTCAGGCGGCTAGCCGCCTGGGTGCTGCCCAACTGTACCAAAGTCACTTTTCGGCCATTTTGATCGATCCCGTCATCATTTCTTGATTCTGAAACCTCTCAAGAACCATTTTAATGCATGAATCATGATCTTAAACATTTAAAACATGATTAAATCAAGCAAATGATTCATCTATCAAGCATATATCATAGAGCACACAAGCATTTGAAATGAATATTTCATAACACCTTACTTATCTATCATGCTCAAACTTCTTCAAAAACATTAACAAACATTAAGCAAATAATTTTAATAGATCCAATAACATAATTAGAGATGTTAATGTGAAAATCTCATCATCCTAAGCTCATGCCGAATTTTTGAAAATTGTTCTTCGCAAAGGGGTTTTGTAAAAATATCAGCAAGTTGATTTTCCGTAGAGATAAATTCTAAAACAATATCACCCTTTTGTACATGATCTCTTAAAAAATGATGTCTAATCTCTATATGCTTGGTTCTAGAGTGCTGAATGGGATTCTTTGACAGATTAATAGCACTAGTATTATCACACTTGATAGGAATTTGTTCAAGTTTAATGCCATAGTCTCTAAGTGTTTGTTTCATCCAAAGGGCTTGTGCACAACAACTACCTACAGCAATATATTCCGCCTCAGTGGTTGAGAGTGCAACCGAGTTTTGTTTCTTACTAAACCATGAAACAAGAGAATGACCTAGAAAATGGCAAGTTCCACTAGTACTTTTCCTATCCACCTTATAACCAGCAAAATCGGCATCCGAGTAACAAGTTAAATCTATATGAGTTCCTCTAGGATACCAAAGGCCAAGATCTATGGTTCCACTCAAATAACGAAAAATTCTTTTAACAGCAAGCAAATGAGATTCCTTGGGACATGATTGAAATCTTGCACACAAACATACACTAAACATGATATCAGGTCTACTTGCGGTTAAGTAAAGTAAAGAGCCGATCATACCTCGATACTTTTTAATATCAACTTCTTTACCTTTCTCATCCTTGTCAAGCTTGATTGTTGTACTCATTGGAGTGCTTTTAGTGTTTGATTCTTCAATTCCAAACCTCTTGAGCAAATCCTTGATGTATTTAGCTTGGTTGATGAAAATTTGCTCATTGTTTTGTTTGATTTGAAGTCCAAGGAAATACTTCAATTCTCCCATCATGCTCATTTCAAACTCCTTACTCATACAAGATGAAAACTCTTTGCACAAGAGCTCATTAGTAGAACCAAAAATAATATCATCAACATAAATTTGAACAACAAGTATGTCTTGGTTCTTATGCTTAACAAAAAGTGTAGTATCGGCTTTTCCCATTGAAAAATCATTATCAAGTAAGAAATTTTTAAGCCTATCATACCATGCTCTAGGTGCTTGTTTTAAGCCATACAATGCTTTTGATAACTTATACACATGATCTGGAAATTTTTCATTTTCAAAACCAGGGGGTTGTTTCACATAAACTTCCTCCATGATATATCCATTTAGAAAGGCACTTTTGACATCCATTTGAAATAAAACGAAATCTTTATAACATGCATATGCTAGCAACATTCTAATGGATTCTAATCTAGCTACTGGTGCAAATGTCTCATCAAAATCAATTCCTTCTTCTTGGTTGTATCCTTGAGCCACTAATCTAGCTTTATTCCTTACAACCACACCGGATTCATCCATTTTATTTCTAAATACCCATTTAGTTCCTATAATGGATTGGTGTTCTGGTTTGGGAACTAATTCCCATACTTTATTTCTCTCAAATTGGTTTAACTCATCTTGCATTGCCATAATCCAAGATTCATTATTTTCCGCATCCACAAAGGATTTTGGTTCAATTTGAGAAATAAATGCAGTATGCTCACATGTATTCCTAAGTGATGATCTAGTTGTAACACCTCTAGATGGATCTCCTAAAATGGCATCTTTTGGGTGAGAAGAAACATACCTCCACTCCTTGGGGAGTGCTTGAGAAGTACCTTGACTTTGTTCTGCACTTGTTTCTTCAAGTTGCTCCACTTGATTTTCTGCATTCTTTTGGTTGTTCTTTGATGAATCTTCTTGTATATTTTCATCTGCATCATCACTAACAGCAACTTTCTCCATAGAGGAGGTATTAGACTCATCAAAAGTAACATGCATAGACTCTTCCACAACCAAAGTTCTTTTATTATACACTCTATAAGCTTTACTTGAGTTTGAATACCCAAGAAAGATACCAACATCAGATTTTGGATCAAATTTTCCAAGATTATCTTTTGTGTTCAAAATAAAACATTTACATCCAAAAACTTTGAAATAACCAATGTTGGGTTTTCTATCTTTCCAAAGCTCATAGGGAGTTTTATTAAGATAAAATCTAATCAACACCCGATTTAAAACATAACAAGCGGTGTTGACGGCTTCGGCCCAAAAATATTTAGGTAAAGCATTTTCATTTAACATGGTCCTAGCCATTTCTTGAATAAATCTATTCTTTCTCTCAACGACTCCATTTTGTTGTGGAGTTCTAGGCGATGAAAATTGATGCTCAATGCCTAAATCATTGCAGAAATTTTCAAATGCATGATTCTCAAATTCTCTACCATGATCACTTCTAATGCAAGTAATAGAGTATCCTTTTTCATTTTGAACCTTTTTACAGAAAACTTTAAAAACTTCAAATGCATCATCTTTATTAGCCAGGAATAGTACCCAAGTATATCTAGAATAATCATCTACAATTACAAATGCATAATATTTTCCACTTAAGCTAACATGTCTAGAGGGTCCAAATAAATCCATGTGAAGCAATTGAAGTGGTTTTGAAGTAGAGACATGATTCTTGTTTTTAAAAGAAGTTTTGATTTGTTTTCCAAATTGACAGACATCACAAATTTTATCCTTTTGAAAACTAATTTTTGGAAGTCCTTTAACCAAATCATTTTTCAAAATTTTTGAGATTAAATCCATGTTTGCATGACCTAATCGTCTATGCCACAACCAACAATCATCATGTAATGCCGAGAAACATTTATCAATGGTAGATGCACAATCTATATTAATGGTATAAACATTAATACATCTATTTCCTACAAACAAAACCTTTCCATCACATGCATTTTCAATAACGCATCTAGATTTATCAAAGACTACTTTATAACCTTTATCACATAATTGACTAATACTAAGTAAATTATGTTTTAAGTTTTCAACCAAACACACATTTTCAATAAGAGTAGAAGATACATTACCGACATTGCCAATACCAATGATCTTTCCTTTTGAATTATCTCCAAAAGATACATCTCCACCATTTTCGATCTTGGTAAAACTTGAAAACCAATCATAATTTACTGTCATGTGTCTTTAACACCCACTTTCCAAGTACCATTTATTCTTCTTCTTCTTTAAGCCCTGCAGAGAAAATTTTAAGTCTTAGGTACCTAAATCTTTTTGGGTCCTTGGATGTCAGCAATGGTTCCTTTTGGAACCCAAACATATTTTATACCATAATAAGCATTTCTTTTCACAGGACATCTATTTTTCATGTGACCATTTCTATTGCAATAATGACAAGTAATTTTATGATTACTTGTGGATGTAGCTTTAACAAAATAATTCTTGTAATACTTTTGCTTCAAGTTAGGCTTATACCCAAGTCCACCTTTATCAAAAACACATTTTTGAGAGTTAAGTAAATTATCCAACATCTTTTGGCCATTTGTGAATTTTATCACAATTTCATTTAACTCGTTATTCTTCTTATTGAGAACTTCATTCTCCTTTATCAATTTTTCAACATGTAATTTTTCATGCTCATAAGAGGTATTAAGTTTCTCATTTGAAGATGTGACTTTACCATGCAACATTTTATTTTCTAGTTCTAAACATGTAATCTTTGCATTTAATGATTCATTTTCATTATTGAGATCTATCAATTTCTTTTTAAGGCATACATTCTTTTTACCTATCTTCATCAACTCACCATGCAATTCTTTAAAAGCATCATGTAATTCATCATAGGTAGGAAGATCATTTACCTCATCTAGTTCATCATTCGATTCATCTCCAATCACCATAAGAGCTAGATTTGTCATTTCTTGATGCTCATCATCATCACTTGTTTCTTCATCAGTATCATCCCACGTGGCCACCATTGCTTTCTTCTTGAACTTGTTGAGAAGAGGGCATCCGATCTTATGTGGCCAGGCTTCTTGCACTCGTAACATTTAATTGCTTCCTTTTTCTCCTTTTGGTTCTTGAAATCTTTAAATTTTCTTCGCTCACCAGTTTTCTTGAAAAATTTTCTGAATCTCCTAGCAAGCATAGCCAATTCCTCATCATCCGGCTCACTTTCTCCATCACTTTCAAATTTTGTGACTTTGAGAGCAATGTTCTTCTTCTTCTCTTCATTGCCTCTTTTCACCGCTAAATCTTCCTCATAAGAAATAAGAGAACCGATTAGATCATCAATAGGTAAGACATTTAAATCTTTAGCTTCCTCAATGGCAGTTCTTTTTGGTCTCCAATCCTTAAGAAGTGATCTAATGATTTTCTTAACTTTCTCGCTATTTGAAAAGGTCTTTCCTAGGGCTCCTAGAGTGTTCACTATGTCTGTAAATCTAGTATACATAGAATACACACTTTCATTTTGTTCCATTTGAAACAATTCATATTGTCGAGTGTATCTACTAATTTTAGACTCTTTCACTTGATTCGTGCCTTCATAAACAACTTCAAGTTTGTGCCAAATTTCATAAGCACTTTCACAACTTGACACTCTATGAAATTCTTTCTTATCTAGTGCACAAAATAACGCATTCATGGCTTTGGAATTTAGAGAAGCTTTTCTCTTTTCCAATTCATTCCATTCCCGTGAAGGTTTTGGAATATCTTCCCCGACTTCATTTTTAATCAATGGCATAAATGGACCATCACAAACAACTTCCCAAATTTCGTAATCTAGGGCTTGTAAATAAATTCTCATCCTAGTTTTCCAATATGGATAGTCATTTCCATCAAAGAATGGTGGTCTAGTTGTGGACTGTCCTTCCCTAAAGGTTGAATCACTTTGGGTTGCCATGGATCTTTTACTCTAGACGGTTAAGTCCTAATAAGAGAACCAAGCTCTGATACCAATTGAAATACAAATAACCAACCCAAGAGGGGGGGTGAATTGGGTTATTAAAAATTATTTTACAAATGATTCAATCTAATGCCTTAATGTAAACAAAAATTAAGTTTCACAAAGAATATAATAAATTAGATAATGCTTGTAAAATAAATGAGTAAGGAAGAGAATGCAAACACAGCAATTTTTACGTGGTTCGGCAATCCCCGCCTACGTCCACGCCTCCAAGCCAACCAAGCTTGAGGATTTCACTATCCAAGCCTCCCAAGGCTTCAAACGTTTACAATTGACTTCCAAGGTGTCAATGGACCTTTACAATCAAGAGATTATCGCCCTAATCTCTTTACCCCAAGTGTTTTCCCGGCTAACACTCTCAATATAATGCAAAATAGAAAATACAGCAAAACACTCTCTACAAGAGTAGATTCACAAATAATGGCTCAAGAATGATTTAATCTATTGTGATTTGCAATATGGAAGCTCAATATATGTTTTACAAACTTGTTTTTGATTGCCAGAGTTGTTAAAATGAAGTTGGAAATGAGTTTTTATGTTTAAAGCTCGAAAACTAGCCGTTATTGTCAAATTCCAGTGCTCAAGCGGCTAGCCGCTTAATTTAACCGGCTCCCCGCTCGTAACAGTGAAGTTACCGTTAATTTTGAATTTTGCTACAGTAATACTGTTCACGAAATTACAGTTTTGTCTCAAAATTTACTCAAATTATGCTATGGCCCAAAACGTTATAAAACTTTTCAAACAGACCCAAACTCAGAAATTTTAATTATTATTTAATTCTAAAAACTTTCTGAAATTACAATATGGCCCAAACTGAAGAATATTTTTTCAAATAAGTCCTTTTTGAGTTTTAGCTAAATCACCATAGTCTTCAAAGTTTTCAAAACTTTTCACTTAAGCCCCCAATCTATCATAAGTTACAATATAGCCCAAATGTTTTTAGAGCTTAGCAAATAAGTCCAACTCCGAAAATTAAAGCTATTTCATTTTTATCCAAATAACTTAAAATCATAAAATATTTTATCTCATAAATATAAAATTAATTTAGTTTGAAAAACAATTATTTTATTAACATAAAATTGAGCTTCACAAATGCTAATCCAAGCATAATTTAAATCATACCGGCTTTTACAAGAAATTGTCGCAATAAATTATCCGTTAAGCTCGAAATTGTATTCTTGACTTCGCCGTTGTCCGTTGAGTGTCTTGAACTTGATTTCACTTGTTCCACTTGATTCATTATCCTTCAAAACTAGTGAACTTGTGAAATACAAAATAAAACACTTCAATGCATATGTTTGTTATCATCAAAATCATATTATTTATAACCTAATAGGCTAACAAAGATTTATCTCTTTATAAATATCTTAGTAATTTCTAGAATTTCTAAATCTCTACAACATCACTTATGTCATTGCTTATGTCATCATTACTTTTTAAATTATTAATTTAGCTTTCCATAAATATCTTAGTATTTTCTAGAATTCTTAATATCTCTACAATATTTCTTGTTGCATCATCACTTATGTCATTGTTTATGTCATTATTAGCTTTATTTATTAATTTATCCTTTCATAAATATCTTTAAAAATTTTTAGAATTCAACATTATTTATGTCATTATATTATTATACATTATTATTATTATTATTATTATTATTATTATTATTATTATTATGATAAATGCTTAAGGGAGTTTGTTAGGTTAATTATATTATATTCAAGTAAGAAGATTGTACCTCACAGCTAAGGAGACATATCACAGATAATATTGTTGTCGCTCAGGAAATCATTCGCACCATGTGTCGGAAGACAAGAAAAAAATAGGTTTGTGGTTATTAAGATGGATTTAAAGAAAGCTTACGATAGCCTTAGTTAGGATTTTATCCATGATACTTTGACTATTATGGGCTGCTAACTAATCTTATCATTCTATTATGGAATGCATAACTTTGATCACTATGCAATTGCTTTTAATGGTAAGCTTATTGAAGATTTCAATCTTTCAAGGGGTATTAGACAAAGGGATCCTCCTTCTCCCTACATTTTTGTTTTGTGCATCGGACGACTCAGTCACAAAATTAATCAAGCAATTTATGATAAGAAATGGAATCTTATCCACTTCTCTTAGATAGGTATTCCTATTTCTTATTTATTTTTTGGGGATGATCTGCTCCTCCTTGGTGAAACTTTGATTGATTAGGCTATGGTGATTAATAAGGTGTTGAGTTCTTTTTGTTTTATTCTGGTGAACAATTAAATAAGACAAAGGCTCAAACTTTTTTGTCATATAATTTCAGCGAAGCTGATATCAATAGCATTACTAAAGCTGTCAATTTTTTAATTTTCAAGAATTTAAGAACTTGTATGGGTATGCCTCTTCTTCAATCAATCGTGACCAAGAAGACTTACCAAGAAATTTTTAGCACAGTTGAAGGAAGGTTATCAGGTTTGAACATTCTACATCTTTCTGTTATGGAAAGGATCACTCTTATGTTGTCGATTGTTCAAGCTATTCCAAGCTTTTTTATGCATACTACTAAATTGCCAATGATAATCACTTATAAAATTGAACAAGTTTACAGGAGGTTTTTTGGAGCAAAACAAAAGAGCATAACAAAATGCATATGGTTAAATGGTCAAAAGTTTATAAACTAAAATACTTCAAGGGTTTGGGTAAAAAAAAAGATTTGAGGGGAATGAACAATATTGTGAGGTACAATCTTCTTACTCGGATATAATATAATTAACCAAATAAGCTCTCTTAAGCATTTATTATAATAATAATAATAATAAAGTATAATAATATAATAACATAAGTAATGCTGTAGAGATATTAGAAATTCTAGAAATTACTAAGATATTTATGGAGAAATAAATTAATAATTAAAAAACTAATGATGACATAAGCAATAACATAAGTAATGATGTAACAAGAAATGTTGCAGAAATATTAAGAATTCTAGAAATTACCAAGATATTTATGAAAAAATAAATTAATAATTAAAAGTAATAATGAGATAAGTAATGACATAAGTAATGATGTAATAAGAAATGTTGTAGAAATATTAGAACTTCTAGAAATTACTAAGATATTTGTGAAGAAATAAATCTCCACTATTGATTAAGTACTGGGTGCAAAATCTTAGCATTATAGAAATTATTAAGATATTTATGGAGAAATAAATCTCCACCATTAATCAAATGATATGATAACAAAATACTAGCCACTCATGGGCCTTAGAAAATCTTATAAATAACCCCCTAGCCCTTGCATTTTCCATAACCCTAGAAATCTCATCTTTTTCCATTCTAAGCCAAAGCATCATTAGTAAAGAAATTCTCAAGTTTAGGAAGGAAGCTTTAGGGGAATCAAAGAAAATGGGAAAATAACATTTCACTTCAACTACAATGTAAAGACAATATGTTAAAATTAGTTTTGATTAATAATTCTCTTATGTTACGTTTAGTTTTAAATAATCTTTTATCTTAGAATGATTATTATTATTATGGTATAATTGGTTATTATTAAATTTCCACATGGCTGGCCATGCCGCTTACATCATGATATCATCCTCATATGGCCGGCTATGCCGCCTAGGATGTGATGTTTACTACTTATTTGATTGGATGGTCAGCTATGCCGCCTAATATGTGATGCTTTTATTTTATAATGCCATGGTCGACATTACCACTTAAAATATGGTGTTTATTATTACTCATTACATGGTCGACTCTGCAGTCTATATTATAATTCTATTTCTTTAATTTCTGTATGGACGGCACTGCCGCCTATGTTAGATGTGGCTGTCTTAAATTAGTTTCATATTTTGCTTTATTATATAAGTTGCATTGGGCTTATGTATTTCATGAATAATTTGATAAAGAGGTATTTGATAAAATGATGCCATTCAAGAAGTCAGAGAAAGAAATCATTTTATTTAGAAATAGGATATGCATACCATATAATGAAGATCTAAAGAAGGAAATTTTACTTGAAGCTCATACAGCCCCATGTTTACTCCATCTTGGGACAACAAAAATGTATAAAGATTCAAAGAGGCATTATTGGTGGCCTAGGATGAAGAAGAATATAGTTAAGTTCGTGGCTCAATGCCTTAACTGTCAACAAATCAAGGCAGAGCATCAGAGACCAATAAGACTTTTGGAACCTAATCAAATCCCTCAATGGAAGTGGGAGGAAATCACAATGGACTTCGTCACTGGCCTCCCAAGGACTACAAAAATACATGATGCCATCTGAGTGATAGTTGATCGATTCACAAAGTCTGCCCACTTCTTACCCATTCGGATGACGTACATTATGGACCAACTTGTAGAAATATATACAAAGGAGATAGTCAGACTACATGGAGCACCTGTCTCTATTATTTCTGACCGAGATACGAGATTCACCTCGATGTTTTAGGAGAAGCTATACAAGGCTATGCGGATAAGATTAAAATTTAGCACAACATTTTATCCCTAAACAGTTGGCCAATCAGAGAGGATGATTTAAATACTATAAGATATGCTATGAGGATATGCCATCGACTTTCAAGGATCATGGAGTAAATATTTAGCATTGGCTGAATTCGCCTACAATAATAGTTAGCAAGCAACAATAGACATGGCACCATACGAAACTCTGTATGGTAGAAAATGTCGGTTGTCTATTCATTGGGATGAGATGGGTGAGCAAAGATACCTTGGACTAGACTTAGTTGTGGCCTTATCTTAAACAATCGAGAAAATACAACAAAGAATGCAAGCAGCCCAAAGTCGACAGAAAAGTTATGTAGATAAAAGATGGAGACTGTTGAAATTTCAAGTTGGCGAGAAAGTATTCCTAAAAGTCGCCTTAATGAAAGAATCAATGAAATTTGAAAACAAGGAAAAATTAAGCCCAAGCTTTATTAGGCCATTTAAAGTACTCGAGCATGTCAGGAGTGTCTCTTATCAACTTGTACTTCCACTATCATTATTAAGAATACACAATATCTTTCATATCTCCATGTTAAAGAAATATGTTCCAGACCCCTCTCACGTGTTAGATTATAAGCCTCTTCAACTCGAGGAAGACCTCACCTACGAAGAACGTCTAATTCAAGTACTCGATAAAAGAATAAAAGAATTAAGTAAAACAAAATCCTTCTAATTAAGATACTATGGTAAAATAACTCAGTGGAGGAGAGAACATGGGAGCATGAAGAAGAAATGAAGAATAGGTATCCCGAACTATTCAGTAAGTAAATTTCGAGGAGGAATTTTTTAAAAGGGAAAAATATTTAAGGTACAATCTTCTAACTCGGATATAATATAATAAACCTAACAAGCTCTCTTAAGTATTTATTATAATAATAATAATAAAGTATAATAATATAATAACATAAGTAATGTTGTAGAGATATTAGAAATTCTAGAAATTACTAAAATATTTATGGAGAAATAAATTAATAATTAAAAAACTAATGATGATATAAGTAATGACATAAGTAATAATGTAACAAGAAATGTTGTAGAGATATTAAGAATTCTAGAAATTACTAAGATATTTATGGCAAGATAAATTAATAATTAAAAGTAATGATGATGAAATACAAATAAACAACCCAAGAGAGGGAGTGAATTGGGTTATTAAAATTTATTTTATAAATGATTCAATTTAATGCCTCAATACAAACAAAAATTAAGTTTTACAAGAATTAAATCAAATATAATAAATTAGACAATGCTTGCAAAATAAATGAGTAAGGGAAGAGAATGCAAACACAGTAATTTTTACGTGGTTCGGCAATCCCCACCTACGTCCATGTCTCCAAGCCAACCGAGCTCAAGGATTTCATTATCCAAGCCTCCCAAGGCTTCAAATGTTTACAATCGACTTTCAAGGTGTCAATGGACCTTTACAATCAAGAGATTATCACCCTAATCTCTTTATCCCAAGTGTTTCCCTCACTTGAACACACTTAATACAATACAAAATAGAAATTACAGCAAGATACTCTCTATAAGAGTAGATTCACAAGTAATGGCACAAAAATAATTTAATCAATTGTGATTTGCAATATGGAAGCTCAATATATGTTTTACAAACTTGTTTTTGCTTGCCAGAAACTTTTAAATGAAGTTGGAGTTGAGTTTTTATAGTTAAAGCTCGAAAACTAGCCGTTATTGTCAAATTTCGATCTTTCAATGGCTACCGCTTAATTTAACTCCGCTCCCGCTCAATAATAGTGAAGTTACCGTTAATTTTGAATTTCACTACAGTAACACTATTCACAAAATTATAGTTTTACCTTAAAACTTATTCAAATTATGGTATGGCCCAAAACGTTATAAAACTTTTTAAAAAGACCCAATCTCAGAAATTTTAATTATTATTTAATTCCTAAAAATATTTTAAAATTACAGTGTGGCCCAAACTAAAGAAAATCTTTTCAAATAAGTCCTTTTTGAGTTTTAGCTAAATCATCATAATCTTTAAAGTTTTTAAAACTTTTCACTTAAACCCCCAATCTATTATAAGTTACAATATAGCTCAAATGTTTTAGAGCTTAGCAAATAAGTCCAACTCTGAAATTTAAAAGTTTTTCATTTTTACCCAAATTACTTAAATTCATAAAATATTTTATCTCATAAATATAAAATTAATTTAGTTTAAAAAATAATTATTTTATTAACATAAAATTGAGCTTCACAAATGCTAATCCAAGTATAAATTAAATCATACCGGTTTTACAAGAAATTATTGCAATAAATTATCGGTTGAGCTCGAAATTCTATTATTGACTTCGCCATTGTCCGTTGAGTGTCTTAAACTTGATTTCACTTGATTCCACTTAATTCATTATCCTTCAAAACTAGTGAACTTGTGAAATACAAAATAAAACACTTTAATACAAATTTTGTTATCATCAAAATCATAATATTTATAGCCTTTTAGGCTAACAATCTCCCCCTTTTTTATGATGACAAATATCTCATGTATTTTGACATATATGCTCCCCCTTAATACATGGCATACATAATAACATTTGAAATAAACTCCCCCTGAAAATATGATCTATAACAATTTATAAGCTCCCCCTTAATATTTCAAAAAACATGCACAAGTGCGTAAAAAGAAAATATAATACCTGTCTCAGAAATACATAACTTCTCCCCCTTCATCATCAAAATTTAAACTAAGGCAACAATAATTAACCAAATACAGGCAAGAGACATGAAAATCTAACAATATATCAAGAAGTCATAATATAGCATCCAAATACAGAACATCCAAATACAAGACATCCAAAGACAAAGCATCCAAATACAGAACATCCAAATAGCTCATAATGATCATCCACAATCCATAAAGAAAATGTAAATGCACAAAAATGTGTGGTACAGAGGGACAGAAAATAAAAGAGCTATGGAGATGGTGGATGTGATGAAGATGATGGTGGTAGAAACCTAAGAGCTGCAAAAAAATGCTGCTGGCCATCAAGAATTTACTGCTGTTGAGCAAAAAGTCGCTGGTGTTGGTCAAATAATTGCTGCTGTTGCTCAAAGAGGCACTGGTGTTCCAAAGTGGATTGAGCTGAAAAAGCTTCAAACTGAGATTGAAGTCGGCTTTGCTGTGTCGAAAGAGAATCCATTTTAGCCAACATCTGCTGCATCTGATTCTCATGGGCAGCTGAAGGAGTTTTGGAAGAACCCGCAGAAGATGGATAATGATAGCACTGTGGGACACTAAGATTAGGAAGTTGCTCTGGTGGAAGAACATCATTAAAGAAACGATGATCTGTAGGAGCAAGTTCAGAAACTTTGGTGGAGTATCTCCGATCTCTAGTCCATTTACCTTCTACCCAAATAAATCCTAAGTTGGCAATGGCATCATCTCCTAGTTCTCTTGAATTTAAAAAGATTGGTTCAGTAATGGGTACTCGGAAATGTTTGAGGATGCGGGTAATGATAATACCATAAGGGAGGGATCTTTTAGCCATACAAGGTGTGCTGAGCATATGATTGAGTATAATGTACCCAACATTGAGCTTTCTACCCTCCAAAATACAATCCAATAAAGCCACATCCAATCGGTTAACTTCATCCCCATGACCATACCTAGGAGTAATCACATGATGAAGAACATAATGCAGGATTCTAATTTGAAGAGGCAAAACTTGAGATTTCAATGATGATCGACAAAATTCATCGGACAAATCACGTCGGCGACAAATTTTTCGAACAACATTTTCAAGAGAAAATCATGGATGATCTATTCTAGCTCTAGCACTGTAAATTTCTAATCCCTCATTTGGAGTCCCAAGAATATGATTTAACTCCGCAACATCAAATTCAATACGAACTCCCCCAACACTAGTAACAACTTTATCCGAAACTTCTATATCTATATTCGAATAAAAAACCTTAACTAAATTCTCATAATATGATTCTTGAATAACTAATACATTTTTCCAACCCATAGCAATAAGAAGTTTGTCAAGAGATTTACCACAAATTTCCAAATTCGCCAAATTCTTAAGATTAACAAAGTAAGGAGGAATAACCGACCTCGGCATGAAATTATCGATAAACCGTTTCTGAAGTGGGAGATGTCAAAAATGAGTTGATAAAAACTCCGTATTATCTTCATAATCTTCCTTGTGTCTCTTGGCCATTTGTTTGCTCTTGGCTTTTTCTCCACCCACCATTGTTGAACAAGCTTAAAGAACAATTTCAGATTTGAGTAAAATGGATAAGTTTGAGCCAAGAAATGTAATCCTAGAGATAAATGAGGTTTAGATATAATGTGGAATTGATTAAAGATGGGCTAGAGAAAGCTTGAAAATCTAGAGAGAGAAACGGCCAAAGCTAGGTTTTTGGCTTTCGAATTTTTATGGAGATGTGATAAAATGGTGTTTGGATGATGAAAAATGAAGGAGTAGTGGATGAGTAATGGTTTGGATGATTAATTTTAGCAAGAAAATGAGTGAGAATTGAAGAAATTTGAGAGAGAGATGGTGAGGTACTATTCATGAGGGAGAGGGAGAAAGAGATGAACAAGAGAAGAGGAAGTGGAAATGAGAATTGAAAGATGTTTAATGGAAGTTAAATTGATGGGTAATAGATTGAATCAATGATTTTGACATGAAAATGGTTGAGAAATGAAGAATTTTTGAAAGAAAATGGAGGAGGAGTCACGGTTTGGAGAGAAAGAGAGGTAAGTGAGGAAGAAAGCCAAAAAGAGAGAGAAGAATGGGTAGAAACCCGTGACCAAGTGGCTCCGCTTGGTTCAGGCGGCTAGCCGCCTGGTTGCTGCCCAGCTGTACCAATTTCACTTTTCAGCCATTTTTTATCAATCTCATCATCATTTCTTGATTCTGAAACCTCTCAAGAACCATTTTAATGCATGAATCATGATTTTAAACATTTAAAACATGATTAATTCAAGCAAATAATTCATCTATCAAGCATGTATCATGAAGCACACAAGCATTTGAAATGAATATATCATAACACCTTACTTATCTATCATGCTCAAACTCTTTCAAAAACATTAACAACCATTAAGCACACAATTTTAATAGATTCAATAACATAATTAGAGATGTTAATGTGAAAATTTCATCATCCCAAGTTCATGCCGAATTTTTGAAAATTGTTCTTCGCAAAGGGGTTTTGTAAAAATATCGGCAAGTTGTTTTTCCGTAGAGATAAATTCTAAAGCAATATCACCCTTTTGTACATGATCTCTTAAAAAATGATGTCTAATCTCTATATGCTTGGTTCTAGAGTGCTAAATAGGATTCTTTGAAAGATTAATAGCACTAGTATTATCACACTTGATAGGAATTTATTCAAGTTTAATACCATAGTCTCTAAGTGTTTGTTTCATCCAAAGGGCTTATGCACAACAACTACCTGCCGCAATATATTCCGCCTCAATGGTTGAGAGTGCAACGGAGTTTTATTTCTTACTAAACCATGAAACAAGAGAATGACCTAGAAAATGGCAAGTTCCACTAGTACTTTTCCTATCCACCTTATATCCAGCAAAATCGGTATCCGAATAACAAGTCAAATCTATATGAGTTCCTCTAGAATACCAAAGGCCAAGATCTATGGTTCCACTCAAATAACGAAAAATTCTTTTAACAGCAAGCAAATGAGATTCCTTGGAGAATGATTGAAATCTTGCACACAAATATACACTAAACATGATATCGGGTCTACTTACGGTTAAGTAAAGTAAAGAGCCGATCATACCTCGATACTTTTTCATATAAACTTCTTTACCTTTTTCATCTTTGTCAAGCTTGATTGTTGTACTCATTGGAGTGCTTTTAGTGTTTGATTCATCAATTCCAAACCTCTTGAGCAAATCTTTGACATATTTAGCTTGGTTGATAAAAATTCCCTCATTGTTTTGTTTGATTTGAAGTCCAAGAAAATACTTCAATTCTCCCATCATGCTCATTTCAAACTCCTTACTCATACAAGATGAAATCTCTTTGCACAAGGACTCATTAGTAGAACTAAAAATAATATCATCAACATAAATTTGAACAACAAGTATGTCTTGGTACTTATGCTTAACAAAAAGTGTAGTATCGGCTTTTCCCATTCAAAAATCATTATCAAGTAAGAAATATTTAAGCCTATCATACCATGCTCTAGGTGCTTGTTTTAATCCATACAATGCTTTTGATAACTTATAAACATGATCTGGAAATTTTTCATTTTCAAAACTAGGAGGTTGTTTCACATAAACTTCCTCCATAATATATCCATTTAGAAAGGCACTTTTGACATCCATTTGAAATAAAATGAAATCTTTATAACATGCATATGCTAGCAACATTCTAATGGATTCTAATCTAGCTACGGTGCAAATGTCTCATCAAAATCAATTCCTTCTTCTTGGTTGTATCCTTGAGCCACTGATCTAGCTTTATTCCTTACAACCACACCGGATTCATCCATCTTATTTCTAAATACCCATTTAGTTCCTATAATGGATTGGTGTTCTGGTTTAAGAACTAATTCCCACACTTTATTTCTCTCAAATTGGTTTAACTCATCTTGCATTGCCATAATCCAAGATTCATCATTTTCCGCATCCGTAAAGGATTTTGGTTCAATTTGAGAAATAAATGCAGCATGCTCACATGTATTCCTAAGTGATGATCTAGTTGTAACACCTCTAGATGGATCTCCCAAAATGGCATCCTTTGGGTGAGAAGAAACATACCTCCACTCCCTAGGGAGTGCTTGAGAAGTACCTTGATTTTGTTCTGCGCTTGTTTCTTCAAGTTGCTCCACTTGATTTTCTGCATTCTTTTGGTTATTCTTTGATGAACTTTCTTATATATTTTCATCTGCATCATCACTAACAGCGACTTTCTCCATAGAGGAGGTATTAGACTCATCAAAAGTAACATGCATAGACTCTTCCACAATCAAAGTTCTTTTATTATACACTCTATAAGCTTTGCTTGAGTTTGAATACCCAAGAAAGATACCAACATCAGATTTTGGATCAAATTTTCCAAGATTATCTTTTGTGTTCAAAATAAAACATTTACATCCAAAAACTTTGAAATAGCCAATGTTGGGTTTTCTATCTTTCCAAAGCTCATAGGGAGTTTTATTGAGATAAGATCTAATCAATACTCGATTTAAAACATAACAAGCGGTGTTGACGGCTTCAGCCCAAAAATATTTAGGTAGTGCATTTTCATTTAACATGGTCCTAGCCATTTCTTGAATAGATCTATTCTTTCTCTCAACAACTCCATTTTGTTATGGAGTTCTAGGTGATGAAAATTGATACTCAATGCCTAAATCATTGCATAAATTTTCAAATGCATGATTCTCAAATTATCTAACATGATCACTTCTAATGCAAGTAATAGAGTATCCTTTTTTCATTTTGAACCTTTTTACAGAAAAATTTAAAAGCTTCAAATGCATCATCTTTATTGGCCAAGAATAGTACCCAAGTGTATCTAGAATAATCATCTACAATTACAAATGCATAATATTTTCCACTTAAGCTAGCATGTCTAGAGGGTCCAAATAAATCCATGTGAAATAATTGAAGTGATTTTGAAGTAGAGACATGATTCTTGTTTTTAAAAGAAGTTTTGATTTGTTTTCCAAATTGACAAGCTTCACAAATTTTATCCTTTTGAAAACTAATTTTTGGAAGTCATTTAACCAAATCATTTTTTGAAATTTTTGAGATTAAATCCATGTTTGCATGACCTAGTCTTCTATGCCATAACCATCCATCATCATGCAATGCCGAGAAACATTTATTAATGGTAGATGCACAATCTATATTAATGGCATAGACATTAATACATCTATTTCCTACAAACAAAACTTTTCCATCACATACATTTTCAATAACGCATCTAGATTTATCAAAAACTACTTTATAACCCTTATCACATAATTGACTAATACTAAGTAAATTATGTTTTAAGTTTTCAACCAAGCACACATTTTCAATAAAAGTAGAAGATACATTATCGACATTGCCAATACCAATGATCTTTCCTTTTGAATTATCTCCAAAAGATACATCTCCACCATTTTCGATCTTAGTAAAACTTGAAAACCAAGCATAATTTCCTGTCATGTGTCTTAAACACCCGCTGTCCAAGTACCATTTATTCTTCTTCTTCTTTAAGCCCTACAGAGAAAATTTTAAGTCTTAGGTACCCAAATCTTTTTGGGTCATTGGATGTCAGCAATGGTTTCTTTTGGAACCCAAACATATTTTATACCATAAAAAGTATTTCTTTTCACAGGACATCTATTTTTCATGTGACCATTTCTATTACAATAATGACAAGTAATTTTATGATCACTTGTGGATGTAACTCTAACAAAATAATTCTTGTAATACTTTTGCTTCAAGTTAGGCTTATACCCAAGTCCTCCTTTATCAAAAACACATTTTTGAGAGTTAAGTAAATTATCCAACATCTTTTGGCCATTTGTGAATTTTATCACAATTTCATTTAACTCATTAGTTTTCTTCTTGAGAACTTCATTCTCCTTTATCAATTTCTCAACATGTAATTTTTCATGCTCATATGAGGTATTAAGTTTCTCATTTGAAGATGTGACTTTATCATGCAACATTTTATTTTCTAGTTCTAAACATGTAATCTTTGCATTCAATGATTCATTTTCATTTTTGAGATCTATCAATTTCTTTTTAAGGCATACATTCTTTTTACCTATCTTCATTAACTCATCATGTAATTCTTTAAAAGCATCATGTAATTCATCATAGGTAGGAAGATCATTTACCTCATCTAGTTCATCATTCGATTCATCTCCAATCGCCATAAGAGCTAGATTTGTCATTTCTTGATGCTCTTCATCATGACTTGTTTCTTCATCAGTATCATCCCACGTGGCCACCATTACTTTCTTCTTGAACTTGTTGAGAAGAGGGCATTCGATCTTATGTGGCCAGGCTTCTTGCACTCGTAACATTTAATTGCTTCCTTTTTCTCCTTTTGGTTCTTGAAATCTTTAAATTTTCTTCGCTCACCAGTTTTCTTGAAAAATTTTTTGAACCTCCTAGCAAGCATAGCCAATTCCTCATCATCTGGCTCACTTTCTCCATCACTTTCAAATTTTGTGACTTTGAGAGCAATGTTTTTCTTCTTCTCTTCATTGCCTCTTTCAGTTGCCAAATCTTCCTTATAAGAAATAAGAGAACCGATTAGATCATCAATAGGTAAGACATTTAAATCTTTAGCTTCCTCAATGGCAGTTCTTTTTTGTCTCCAATCCTTAGGAAGTGACCTAATGATTTTCTTAACTTTCTCGCTATTTGAAAAAGTCTTTCCTAGGGCTCCTAGAGTATTCACTATGTCCGTAAATCTAGTATACATAGAATACACATTTTCATTTTGTTCCATTTAAAACAATTCATATTGTCGAGTGTATCTACTAATTTTAGACTCTTTCACTTGATTCGTGCCTTCATTAACAACTTCAAGTTTATGCCAAATTTCATAAGCACTTTCACAACTTGACACTCTATGAAATTCTTTCTTATCTAGTGCACAAAATAACGCATTCATGGCTTTGAAATTTAGAGAAGCTTTTCTCTTTTCCAATTCATTCCATTCCCGTGAAGGTTTTGGAATATCTTCTCCGACTTCATTTTTAGTCAAAGGCATAAATGGACCATCATAAACAACTTCCCAAATTTCGTAATCTAAGGCTTGTAAATAAATTCTCATCCTAGTTTTCCAATATGGATAGTCATTTCCGTCAAAGAACGGTGGTCTAGTTGTGGACTGTACTTCCCTAAAGGTTAAATCACTTTGGGTTGCCATGGATCTTTTACTCTAGATGGTTAAGTCCTAATAAGAGAACCTGACTCTGATACCAATTGAAATACAAATAAGCAACCCAAGAGGGGGGTGAATTGGGTTATTAAAATTTATTTTATAAATGATTCAATTTAATCCCTTAATGCAAACAAAAATTAAGTTTTACAGGAATTAAATCAAATATAATAAATTAGACAATGCTTGCAAACTAAATGAGTAAGGGAAGAGAATGCAAACACAGTAATTTTTATGTGGTTCGGCAATCCCTGCCTACGTCCACGCCTCCAAGCCAACTGAGCTCAAAGATTTCACTATCCAAACCTCCCAAGATTTCAAATGTTTACAATTGACTTTCAAGATGTCAATGGACCTTTACAATCAAGAGATTATCACCCTAATCTCTTTATCCCAAGTGTTTCCCTCACTTGAATACTCTTAATACAATACAAAATAGAAATTACAGCAAGACACTCTCTATAAGAGTAGATTCACAAATAATGGCACAAAAATGATTTAATCTATTGTGATTTGCAATATGAAAGCTCAATATATATTTTACAAACTTGTTTTTTCTTACCAGAAACTTTTAAATGAAGTTGGAGTTGAGTTTTTATAATTAAAGCTCGAAAACTTGCCGTTATTGTCAAATTCCAGTGCTCAAGCGGCTAGCTGCTTAATTTAACCGGTTCCCCGCTCGTAACAGTGAAGTTATCGTTAAATTTGAATTTTACTATAGTAACACTGTTCATAAAATTACAATTTTACCTCAAAACTTATTCAAATTATGCTATGGTCCAAAACGTTATAAAACTTTTTAAAAAGACCCAATCTCTGAAATTTTAATTATTATTTAATTCCTAAAAATATTCTAAAATTACAGTGTGGCCCAAACTAAAGAAAATCTTTTCAAATAAGTCTTTTTTGAGTTTTAGCTAAATCATCATAATCTTTAAAGTTTTCAAAACTTTTCACTTAAACCCCCAATCTATTATAAGTTACAATATAGCTCAAATGTTTTAGAGCTTAGCAAATAAGTCCAACTCCGAAATTTAAAAATTTTTCATTTTTACCCAAATTACTTAAATTCATAAAATATTTTATCTCATAAACATAAAATTAATTTAGTTTAAAAAATAATCATTTTATTAACATAAAATTGAGCTTCACAAATGCTAATCCAAGTATAAATTAAATCATACCGGCTTTACAAGAAATTGTCACAATAAATTATCCGTTGAGCTCGAAATTCTATTCTTGACTTCGCCGTTATCCGTTGAGTGTCTTGAACTTGATTTCACTTGATTCCACTTGATTCATTATCCTTCAAAACTAGTGAACTTGTGAAATACAAAATAAAACACTTTAATGCAAATGTTTATTATCATCAAAATTATAATATTTATAACATTTTAGGCTAACAGATGAGATAAACAATGACATAAGTAATGATGTAATAAGAAATGTTGTAGAGATATTATAACTTCTAGAAATTACTAAGATATTTATAAAGAGATAAATCTCCACTATTGATTAAGTGTTAGGTGGTAAAATCCTAGTATTCTAGAAATTACTAAGATATTTATAGAGAAATAAATCTCTACCATTAATTAAATGATATGGTAGAAAAATCCTACCTACTCATGGGCCTTAAGAAATCTTATAAATACCCCCTAGCCCTTACATTTTCCATAAACCCTAGAAATCTCATCTTTTACCATTCTAAATCAAAGCATCATTAGTGAAGAAATTCTCAAGTTTAGGAAGGAAGCTTTAGGGGAATCATAGAAAACAAATAAGTAACACTTCACTTCAACTACAATGTAAGGACAATATGTTAAAATTAGCTTTGATTAATAACTCTCTCATGCTAGGTTTAGTTTTAAATAATCTCTTATCTTATAATTATTATTATTATTATTATGGTGTGATTGGTTATTATTAAATTTTCACATGGCTGACCATACTACCTACATCATGATATTATCCTCATATGGTCGGCTATGTCGCCTAGGATGTGATGCTTACTATTTACTTGATTGGGTGGTCGGCTATGCTGCCTAATATGTGATGTTTTTATTTTATCATACCATGGTCGGCACTGTCGCCTAAAATATGATGTTTGTTATTACTCTTTACATGGTTGGCTCTGCCGCCTATATTATAATTCAATTTCTTTAATTTCTGTATGCTGCCTATGTTAGATGTGGTTGTCTTAAATTAGTTTCATGTTTTGTTTTATTATATAAGTTGCATTGGGCTCATGCATTTTATGGATAATTTGATAAAGAGGTATTTTAACGAATTTTGGAAAAAAAAAAAAAGGTTGTTGTACTACTAGTGACAAGCACTCATAAAGAGGGCAAGCCCTCTAAGCTAGAAAAAGAGATCATTTGGGGACGGCGATACGTAACGCCCAACGGATCAATTAATTAAGCCCAAGGGCATGGTATAGAATGCTAGCCTTGTAGTACAACAAACCTAGGGCCCTAACATAGTTCTTTATATTCTTAAGTTTTATTTAAAAGATTTAAGACTCATTTCATGAAGTCATTCATGTGCATAGTATGTAATACATGCATCAAGTATTTACTTACTAGGCATCAGCTCATGTAGTTCTTACATTGCAGGAATTGAGGAATAGAAAAACCTGATACCAAGTCCCAACCAAGGCAAAGTGCATATGGATATAATAGACCTTAGGTTACACAACAAGCTCAACTGTGTTCCTATCCAAGCATAAAATCAACAAGTTTATTTATGGAGTTTGTTTGTGACATATTACTAAGAGATCCTTTACTTTTGTAATAAAGTTTTTGGTGTAACAAACCTTTCACATAGTTTTTGTGTAACAAACTTTTTATGTTTTATATTTATAAAATATTTATTTTGACATTCATTTCTACAAGTGCTTAATGTTTCACCTGATTTAACGACTTTAGTTACAACCATAAAGGTAGAGTGTTACAAATACATTATTGATGAAGATTGGTTGGCACTTGGTTTTCGCTGCTTCTAGATTTTTTGTACAAGTTCTTGCTTTTAAATATTAAGCGGATCTCTCTTCTTACTGTAGAATTTACTAACAAAATATGGCTCTCCTTTATGGAAAGCTATCGATAGGATTTAAGATCATGTGAAGTCAGCTTTTTACTGGTCAACGGGTAACGAAGCTATATGTCATGCAATGAGAGTTTTTACGCAACAACCCCGTGCAACACTTAGCAACTTCTACCGCTTAAACCACTAAGAAAGCCTAGAATACTTCTCAAGCTAAACCAAGCTAGAATGTTTGCTGGAAATGCTAGAGAAGTGAGAGCAATGTTGGCCAAAAATAATTTGTATTACACACTAAGACAATAATATACAAGAGACCTATTTTACAAGGCGCTGAGAGCTTTTTTGTGTGTTATGTGTGCTGGAATATGTTGGCGTGGTAAGCAAAAATGGTAAAAGTGATGGGCTATTTATAGGCTTGGATATCATGCAACTTACATAAATATCTCCTAGGGCTTAAGTGCAAGTTGCTGAAACTTTCTAGCTTATTTACAATTAAGAAAAAGTTTAAAATTCAGGCTGGGCTTGCCTGAGCACTAAGCGTACCAGGACTGATCACGTGTATCAGGCGGCCTATTTCTAATTGCAACCATTGCTAAGTACATCCTACCTTGAGTGTTAAGTACACTTCACTTTTAAGCATACTCTGCCTCCATTACTAAACGCATTCTGCTTCTAAGTGCACACTACGTTTAGGTGAACTTTTGTTAACCGCAACTGTAAGTGCGTAATTAACCTTCAGTTCGGGCATAATCAAGTGGCTCATAACATAGAGCTCGCTTTTGGTGGGATAATTGGGGAGTTGAGGATAAACCTCTCATTTTAGATACTACTTCAATAGCCTTTCTTAAGATTATTAGTAATAAAGTTCTTGGTTTTATGACAGAAGAGAGAAACAGGAAGTGGAATTACTTTGGTCATTTATTTTTAAATAATATTTTGTTAAAAATAACAACTATCAAGCTCCTTTATCTGTGCAATGATAATGATAAACCCTTTTGGGTCCACTCTAAAACTGGAGAGTTCGCAGTGAAGTCAGCTTATTAGCAATCGTACTGCAATACAATTAGAAAATATGACTCTTTATGGAATTTAATCTGGAAATAGAATGGTCCCCAAAGCACTCACTCTTTACTCTAGATTGTGACTCATAATAAGCTAAAAACTAAAGGGGAACTGTTTCAATAGAAAATTGCCAGAGGTATGGGTTGTTTTCGTTATGGTAATGAAGTTAAAGGCCCTCTTCATGCCCTCTTAGACTCTTGGTTTGTGAAGCAGGTATGGCATATTTTACTTCTTCGAAAGTTCCATGCAACTTTCTTTCATCTTGATCTTAGGGAGTGGCTGATTTAAAATTTAAAAAATTTTTAAAAAATGGATGAGGAGAAGATAGGTGATATGGTAAATTTTAGAATAAAAGTTAGGAAGAATGAAGTAGAGAACTAAAGAGGGGAAGGAAGTTTTCTATAGTTCCTTTCCCTTTATTCATATTAGAACTGACGATTTATAATAGTCTTATAGCTGGAAACTAAACAAATAATGAAACCAAAATAAGAAAAGAATTAAGACCAAATCACCTGATATTATAGTAGAATACTCAAAATAGAATGGTAAGACTAGCTCCACTATCTTATTAACAAAACTGATGACCAAGTCTTACAAAGCACACGTATCATTCCTCCCCCCCTAAAAGATCCTTGTCCACAAGGATAAAATCTAGGTAAGACTTGAAAAAATGCCACTCATTCTCCCAAGTTGGGTCCTCCTTGGTAGCTCCACTCTATTTAACCAAAATTTCAGATTTTGGGCAATACTTACCCTTTTGAATAACTCGATGGTCCAGTATTGCTTCAGGCTAAGGAAGAATAATAGAGTTGTCTGATACAGGAGGAAGTTGATTTGAAACCAAGGTGTGAATAAGTCTCAAATGCTTCCGAAGCATGCTAACATTAAACACGTTATAAATTTGTGAGCTTAGGGGGAGAGCCAACCAATATGCTATTGTTCCCATCTTTCCAATAATCTGATATGTCCCAAAAAAATTGAGCAAGCTTCATAAAGTACGAAACGCCACTGACATCTGTCGATACGGCTGAAGCTTGAGATACATACAGTCACCAACTTCAAAGGAAACCTTCAATCATTTCAAATCTACTTGGCTTTTCATTCTCTATCTTGCCAAAGAAAGGTTGTGGCAGAGCTCTTGTAAAATGGTGTCGCGATCTCGAAGGTACTCATCCACCACTTGAACATGAGAAGTGCCAGGAACATAAATAAGCAATTGAAGTAGAGGAATATCGTAGACAGATTCAAATAAGGTCAATTTGGTTGCAAAATGGACAAAAGGAAGTGCTCATTTTCTTTTGCAGGTTATTTCATTCCTCAACTAATCGAGCAATACTAATAGCGTCTGTTAACATTCGCAGCTACTTGACCTTAACATCCAAACGAATTTCATCTTTAAGACCTGTAATAAAACAACCCACTAAAAAATTTTCAGGTAATCTGCTAATACAATGGGATAATTTTTTGAAAGTCTCTTGGTAAGCCTTTAAAGTTAAGCTTCATTTTAATTGTGTGAGAACTTCAGAGGGATCTTTATTGTCTATTGGGCCAAACCTTTGAAGCATGGCTTTTGTGAATTCCTGCCAAGATAATGGTCCCTTAAATTTTGTTAACCATCAATGCCACTGTAAGGCAATACCTTTAAGATGGAAAGAGCCAAGTTGAACTCGTAAGCCTTGTGCAATGCTTTTAAATTCAAAGTATTGCTCTGTTTTGTAAATCCAGCCGCTTGGGTCTTCTCCGTTAAATTGTGGGAAGTGAAGCTTGAGGTGGTGATGTTGGTCATTCGGTGTGTGAGGTAGATTAGCGTTTGTGGTATGGGAGGTGTCTCTAGGGTAAAAGGGGTTGATTTTGGGCTGGATGATTGGTTGAGGTCAAGAGACTCACTAAGCTTGTAACTCGGTTAACACCTTATGGAAGGAATCATTGATTTGATCAAAATTGGATTCATGTCGAGCTAAGGCTTCATTGACATCATTGCGAAATTCGACATTAGATTTACCTCGAGTGTCCATTAACAAACCAGGCTCTGATACCAAAAAATGATATGGTAAATTTTAGAATAAAAGTTGGGAAGAATGAAGCAGAGAGCTAAAGAAGGGAAGGAGATTTTCTGTAGTTCTTCTCCCTTTATTCATCTCAGAACTGACTATTTGTAATAGTCTTGTAGTTGAAAACTAAACAAATAATGCAACAGAAATAAGAAAAGAATCAAGATCACCTAGTATCATAACAGAATACTCAAAACAGAATGGTAAAGACTAGTTCCATTATCTTATTAACAAAACTAATGACCAAGTCTTACAAAGCACACGTATCAATTGGCCATGTTTATTTGGGATTGCTCTCACTAGTTGTGGTATTAGAGGATTAAATATTACATGCTCACAACTCCTTCAATTTAAGTTATGTTATGGCTGGAATCAGACGTAGGTGTGAGGAGGTTGCTAGGGTCAATAAAATATTTCTTCATCATGCGAATTTTAAAGTGGAAAGATTTTTTTGATGGGTTGCTTTACTTTGGCCGTGGCTTAAACTTAACATTGATGGAGTGAATAAATCTTCAGGTTTAGATAGTTTGGGAAAGTTGGAGGTCTTATTCTTAATCATTGTAGAGAGTACATTAGTGGTTTTAGAATGAATATAAGCTCTACGTCTATCACAGGAGCTGAATTTTGGGATCTCTATCAAGGTTTATTGCTAGCTTGGAATTTGGGTATTAAAAATCTTCAAGGGGATGTGGATGGCAGCCGTGTAACATTCCACCTTTATGGTTATAACTAAAGTAGTTAAACCAGGTGAAACATCAAGCACTTGTAGTAATGAATGTCAAAATAAATATTTTATAAATATAGAACATAAAAAGTTTGTTACATAAAAACTATATAAAAGATTTGTTACACTAAAAACTTTATTACAAAAGTCAAGGATCTCTTAGTAACATATCACAAACCAACTCTATTAACAAACTTATTGGTTTTATACTTAGATAGGAACATAGTTGACCTATTGTGTAACCCAATGTCTATTATGTCCATATGCACTTTGCCTTGGTTGGGACTTGGCGTCAGCTTTCCCTACTCAGTTCCTACAATGTAAAGACTATATGAGCTAATGCCCAGTAAGTAAACACTTGATGCATGTATTACCTACCTTGCACATGAATGACTTTATGAATAAATGTTAAATCTTTTAAATGAAACTTCAAAATGTAAAGAACAATATTAGGACCCTAGGTCTGTTGTACTACAAGACTAGCATTCCATAACATACCCTTAGGCTTAAATTAATTGATCCGTTAGGCGTTACGTATCATCGTCCCTAAAGGATTTTTTTTCTTAGTTTAGAGGGCTTGCCCTCTTTATAAACGCTTGCCACCTAGTAGTACGACAACCCCTTTTATTTTTTTTTTTAACTCATTAAAATACCTCTTTATCAAATCACCCATGAAATGCATGAGCCCAATATAACTTATGTCATAGTATGTAAATTTTTCAGATATATAATAAAGCAAAACATGAAACTAATTTAAGACAGCCACATCTAACATAAGCGGCAGTGCCGTCCATACAGAAATTAAAGAAATATAATTATAATACAGGCGGCAGAGCCGACCATGTAAAGAATAATAACAAACATTATATTTTAGGCGGCAGTACCAACCATGCCATGATAAAATAAAAACATCAAATATTAGGCGGCATAGCTGACCAACCAATCAAGTAAGTAGTAAGCATCACATCCTAGTCGGCATAGTCGGCCATATGAGGATGATATCATGATATAGGCGGCATGGCCAGCCATGTGGAAATTTAATAATAACCAATCATACCATAATAATAATAATCATTATAAGATAAGAGATTATTTAAAACTAAACCTAGCATAAGAGAATTATTAATCAAAGCTAATTTTAACATATTATCCTTACATTACAGTTGAAGTGAAATATTACTTATCTGTTTTCTATGATTCCCCTAAAACTTCCTTCCTAAACTTGATAATTTCTTCACTAATGATGCTTTGGCTTAGAATGGAAAAAGATAGGATTTCTAAGGTTTATGGAAAATGCAAGAGTTAAAGGGATATTTATTGGATTTCCTAAGGCCCATTAGTAGGTAGGATTTTTCTACCATATCATTTGATTAATGGTGGAGATTTATTTCTCCATAAATATCTTAGTAATTTCTAGAATACTAAGATTTTGCCACCTAGCACTTAATCAATGGTGGAGATTTATCTCTTCATAAATATCTTAGTAATTTCTAAAAGTTCTAATATCTCTACAACATTTCTTATTACATCATTACTTATTTTATTGCTTATGTCATCATTACTATTAATTATTAATTTATCTCTCCATAAATATCTTAGTAATTTCTAGAATTCCTATTTCTCTACAACATTTCTTGTTACATCATTACTTATTTTATTGCTTATGTCATCATTACTATTAATTATTAATTTATCTCTCCATAAATATCTTAGTAATTTCTAGAATTCCTATTTCTCTACAACATTTCTTGTTACATCATTACTTATGTCATTGCTTATGTCATCATTAATTTATTTCTTCATAAATATCTTAGTAATTTCTAGAATTTCTAATATCTCTACAACATTACTTATGTTATTATATTATTATACTTTATTATTATTATTATTATTATTATTATTATTATTATTATAAATATTTAAGAGAGCTTGTTAGGTTAATTATATTATATTCGAGTAAGAAGATTGTACCTCACAAGCCGTGTGACCAAACTTGTAGGGAACCAAATTGGCAAGCCCAATCCTCGTTACCATATCACTCGTAGCATAAAAAAGCTAATTCAACATGACTAGTAGGTTGTTATCAATTATCTTTATTATGAAACAAAATTCGCAACTGATTTTCTTGCAATCATGCTTTTGTTCTTCCTATCAAGGTTCGTGTTTTCAACCCTGCACCTACAGGACTTGATTTTTGGTTGCTTTATGGTGGTTTTGGAAATGCGCTTCCTCATTTGTTAGGCTCTGTCGTTAAGTCTTGTTTTTTTTAAAAAAAAAAAAATAGCAGTAAAAAAATTAATTAAATATTTGATAAAACATTTTTAAGTGTCATAAGTTTTAAAAATAATTGTATGTGTTTGATATATCTTATTGTTAAATTATTATAAAAATATAAATATTAAATAGAATTTATTTTGCACATTTATAATCTTGTGCACAAATATTTTTTATTTTGTGTGTGTGTGTGTATATATATAATAATTGATAATTAAATTAAAATATTTTATATTATTAATTTTATTTGTATTTTCTTATCTCAATGTAATTGATAATGATAATAAGAATAATTTGTTTAAATTTAACGATTTTATTACCTAATTAATAAGGATAATTTAGATTTTTATAATATATGAGGATATATTTAAAATATTTTAGGTATAAAATTTATTTTCAAACTTAGATTTTGAAAAGTTATTTTTTTGTTACTTTTTAAAATACTAGATGAGGTGATTGTCAAAAGTAATTTATATAGAAATTTATCAAACACCGAAACTATTTTTCACCTTTTCAAAATCAATTTTGACACTCTCAAAAATAATCCCAAACGGCCACTCTATCTCCGCTTTCCAAAGCTTTGGTTTCAATTAGGAACTTTTTATCGACTAAACTAATTGGCCAAATTTTACCAACTCGACTACTTAGCACCCACCAATGTTAGTTAAAATTGATTTTGTACTATTTATTATGTTATTTAATTATTAAAATTAAAAGTTGTTATCGAACACAGATTGAATACTGGTTATCGAAGATAAATTGAATATATATATTCAACACTCATGACTGTAGTATTATAAATTGAACATATATTATTGTTTTTATCCTAAGGGATAAATTTTTTTTGATAGTTGGAGTCAATTCCTCGTTTGGAGCCGATATTCAGGCTGTGCTCAAAGAGAAATGAAGGCATCAGAGTCCATTGAGCAAAATATGACAAAAAAGATTCCCCAACCGTAAAGTATACAGAAAAGGTAAATTTTGCTTGAGACATACTCGAAAGTGCCATCAAAACAAATGATTTTATTTGGTTCTGCGGAACACCATTGTCATGAGATGAACAAAACAGAATTGCATTTCCAAAATTTTAGCAGATAAATTTCTATCACATCTTCCACTACATTAGAGACCTATTTTCGACATAAATCAATTATTGATATACATGTATACATTGGAGTATCAGGTGCAAGAAACAAAAACATCTGTTGGTTATGTAATTATGAGAAGGCGAGCTTTTTTTTAGCATTGCTGATTGAGGAAATGATTGATGGTAGTTCTTAAATTAGGAAGCCTAAGCCATACATTCTGCAATGCTCATTACACTCTCCCAGTTTTATACATGGCATACACGAGCATTAGAGGAATGGAGAAGCTGTACGCAGGAAACTGGATCAATGGGTTCATCTCATATGCTTTGATGAGAGCTCTACAATTCTGTAAGAAGAAAATAACATATTAGAAAGTAAAGGGTTTTGTTAAAGAAACAATTCTCTATGGTTTTCAAAAAGCCAAAGCGAAGAAAATATTTTCCAATTACAGGGTAAAAACTCACCATTAGATGCTTCCAAATAACTGCCAAGCAAACCACCAAGACAATTTTTCGTATCCACCGTGCACCAAATCGGAACTTTGATCTTCTACTTCCTTGATAGTCATAAACTATAGGTCTCCCATTTTCTTGTTCATGATCATCTTCCTTTTTTCCTGAAAGTGATACCCTATAGAGCTCTTTTTCAGCAGCTAAAGCAGCACTGACCAAAATAGCAGGCAAAGCCACAAATAAGATATGGGGAAGAACAATCACCATCACATCTGGAGATCCAATATATTTGTGGTTTTCTTGATTGTCCAAAGCTCTCACCACCCAACCCATGTAAGTCATGTATCCCCAACTTTCCCCATCAGTGAAAACTCGTCCAACAAACCAGGGAAACAAAACAAGGTAAAATAAGTACCCCAAAATGCCATACCATACAACATGCATCTTGCAAAGCTCTTGTAGAACCCATGCTATGCAATTTATGAACCCTCTATTTGCAGCAAAGTTCTTGTAAGTATACTGCTTTTTTGACAATATAAGGAGTGCTTTTGGAACTATAAGAATGGAGAATAGGAAACACATAGCAGACCAGAGAATGGGGTAATATAAGGTATCCCATTGGCAACCCATCACAAAAAACTCCTTCCACGTCCATGAGATTTTTGCACTAAGCCCATTTATAGAAAATGGCCTAAGTTCACTTGAGGATAATCTACCCATAATGTCTGTTACTTCTATTTGCAGCCAGAATCTCTGAGGAGATGAGTCCTCAAATGCTCTGTAATTCCATGGTGCTGCATAAAGATCACCCCTGCTGGAGTTATCTGTACGTTTTCTCATTAGTTCCTCCATAACCAAATCATGTTTCCCAGATCTTGTGTCATAGACTTTGGCCACAACTGACAGAATTGGGGAAACAGAAAAAACTAGAGCTCTAATAGTCGCATAAGATTGCGCCACCATATCTTCACATTCAAACTTCTGTTGGGATGAAGATCGTGACATGAAGCGTGAATCTAAAGGAAATGTGGGTACTATGATAGTTTTTTTTAATCCTAACTTAAATTCAATATCAACATATGAAACGTGACCTCTATCAATAGCCAATATCCTCATAGCTCTACTTTTTCTCCAGTCACCCATCTCCCATTCCCAGAATTCTCCAATGGATGAAGCACGAGATGAGCAATTTTTTGTGCTTCCTGAAGGCATTTGGTGCATGTTTGACTGGAAAAACTTCTGTGATAGAAAATTATGATCCACATGATAATGTCGCTTCAGATTCTTTCCAAATCTTGTATGGAGATGTCCGCATAAATAAGTTGACAAGGAGTGCTTGAGGAATATATCTTGTAGACTCCTCCTAGAATGAGAGGACGCAGAGAAAGATAATGGGAAATGCCCAAAAGTGATCTTGGTCACTGGTTTTGTTGATTGAGAATTCCATTGTGACAGCTCTGAGTCGATTTCAGTTAACAATTGATCAGTTGGATGCCCAAAAAGGTTAGTTGGACCTCGTAAACCAACAGACATTGTGCTATCAAACCCAACAAATAGTTGCTTCTCATCGCCAATCTGGATAATGGAGTAAAATTTTGTAAGAACAGGAAGACAAAAAATATTACAATTATTATTGTCAGTGTTGGCATTCATCTGAAACAGTTTAATTTAAAGTTCCCTCCACCAACAGGATAAGCTAGTTTTCCAAACTTGCTATCTATCTCAAGTCTATAGTCTTTTTCAAGCTTCCAATTAAAATGAAAAATGACTTAGAAAGAGTAAAGAAAATTTGGCAAGATCATAAACAACTACAGACATCAAAATTGAGATCCCAAAGTAAGAATATGTAAATTCTGAGGAAATTGAACAAAAATAAGTAGAGACATTAAAATTGAGATTGCAAAGGAAGTGTTCATAAGCTCCGACAAATAGTTAAAACTATGAGTATTTGATGCTATAAGTAAAAATGACGACTGACCTGAATGGTAACACTATTCACATTTTGCTTTCTTCCCAACTGCCCATTGATGCTGTTCCTAGAAAAGAAATCAAAGGATCCACTGACAATTGGTACACCAAAATTATCATGATTGCCTCTAATGTCATAGAAAATGCTCTTGTCAAGTCCACTCCTTTTTATAACATCTTCCATTACATTCTGGTACTCCATCCACTCAGCTGCATTTTGCTTCATAGTTAGCAAGTCCTTGCTTTTCCCATCTGTTAGAGAGAATAAAGAACTAATATACTGAGAACCATCCACTAATCCATGTGATGATCAAAGGTAATTCAGATCAATATAACTTATCATATTCAGATGAAAGATGAAAATGAGAAAAAAAGGGGGGCGGGGGGAACGATCAACTTTACTAAAATATAAGAATAAGCACATAAGAACCTAAACACTGCACTACAATAGTAGCTCACAAAAGATAAATAACAAGGCTCTTTAAATTATAATGTTGGATTATGTCTCGTCAATCAGATCATGTCCAAAGAATCCCTCAATTTTTTATGATTCTAAAATCTCAGCATGGAAATAATCAATGATCCTGAACAAGATCAGAACCACTTTCATGCACATAGACTTAAAAGTCCAGGAAGCATAAAATGCCAAGAAAAGTAGAGAATCAGAAAGGTACAAATAAGTAAGAAACCATATAGTTCAAGAATGAAGCAAGCAACGGTAAACCAAGCAAGTCGGGAAGTGAATATGAGCACACCTGTTTGGGTAAATAAAGTTATATACAAGACATATAGAAGAAGACCAAAAGAAGGGATATAATAGAAGAGTATAACATAGATTTTTCTAAGAGTAATTTTTTGATAAAATACAAAGAAGAAAATGAGGTGCAACAGAATAAGAGACAGAGTGTACAGAAGAAAACACAGACAATTTTCTCAGTTATTTATTGTCCGGTATTCCCATAAACCACAAAACATAGGAGGATGTTTACCTGCTGGGAGGAGATAAAACTTTTCAGAGAAAAATGCCAATCCATTAAAGCTTTTTTCAGCATTTAATCCACTCTTTGGAGGATTTCTGATGTTTTTTAATACATCTTCTATTCCATTTTTCTTTTTTTTCCCCTTAAAATATAACATGTATACAAATGAGATTTGAATCCCACCCTCTTTTATGTGGCAAGTTGAATCAACTAATACCCACAGATTCTTTTACAATTTGGAGCAACTCCACTCCTTTTTTATCACTTATATTTGATTCTTCATCATAACAAATGTCCATTTTCAATCCCTAATTGATAACCAAGTTCTAGAACACTAGCATCATTCCACCGTGCTATTCATAAAAAAGCTGATTCTGCAAAACTGATTAAATAATAAAGCAAGCAAAGAACTTCACCACATTCACATATTTCATCTCAGAAGATGTAATTAAACCTCTTTTCGAGAGTGAACTTCATAGGTTTCATTCATCTGCAATCCAACGGTACCCCATCCAACCGAAGATTAAACAACTTATTTAGATAGATACTTCCAAGAAAAGGAAACGGCAATAAAATTGGCAACACAAAATCAAATTTACAAATCCATAACTTTAACATGAAAATTTTAACACTCAAATGCATCACGAAGATTTTAAATCTGAGCTGGTGGAAGGGAATGATAAGTATTTGTCTCGTTGGAGTGTATTTGATACAGGTGCTGGCAATGGTCTAAATATCCATATCATATTTAGACAGATACTTCCAAGAAAAGGAAATGGCATCACCAATGTTCATGGAACAAGTAGCGGCACATTCCTCTAGTCCTCCATAATTTTAAAGAAGTCCATTTTACATGCACAAACACATTGGATTCAAAAGAAACCCACAATTTACTTTATCATATTTTCACATAAATCAATCACAAACCTGAATTTTCAAGAAACTGTACATGTCTTCTAAATTCTAATCCAATTTTTACACACATAAATATACAAATCTCTACTTAGAAAAAAAAATTGAAATTCATAAATAACAGACTCCGTTATCCACAGACTAAACCATATACAAACTTTATCTAAATTAAAAAAACTCAAAATTAATGAACAGTTTTACGGAATAGTCAGAGAAGGATTGAAACAAACCTGTGAGATCACCAGTGATAAGGACGAGAGAAGGGTTGATCATTGAAAGAGCTGGGCCGACAATTCTCTTGAAATCAGAAGCTCTATCAGGATGATGAATACTGAAATGAAGATCAGAAAGTTGCACCACCCAAGTCACATGCTCTGGCCCTTCTCTAACTTGTATCACTCTCCTTTCATCGGCTTTTCCTTTAGTTTCTGCATGCGAAATGGGAGCTGTAATGAACAGCAACAGAAGGAAAACGAGATTTTTCATTTGTTGCCTGAAAGTACTACAATCTTGAATCCTTGGGCCCTTTGTTTGTCCCAGTTGAGCGAAGGGAGTAAGAAAGAAATTCAGTTTTAAATAAGTAGAAGGTAATTTACAATAAAGTCCTTATTATTTGCTTTAAAACCAAAAATAGCCAATAATTTGCAAAATCCATCATTTATGGTGAAATGTCATACATAGTAAAATTACATATTTAACTATTTTATTATTTAATAGATAAATATTAGATCACTAGTGTCTCATAAAGAAAACAAAAATCATAAACTTCTCAATCCTCTCATCTCCTGTCTTCTTCATCAGCTAGCATCATTTTCTCTGTTCTAACTTAGAATTAAATGATTTATACAATTAATGCTACCACGTGCACATGAATTTGTGTATTTTATGTTATTAGGTATTTTGAACTTGCGTATTTGTTTTCAAGGTATAAGATTAAAATGTCGATCCAAATTTTGTTTGATGGTTTTGCGGGACATTTTTTCTATTCTAAACTCAAGCGTTGGAATATTTATGCCATTAATGTTAACCTGTGCTCTTGATTTTACGTATTTATTTTCAAGATACAGGCTAGAATTTCGATCGAAAGTTTACTCGGCAGTGATTTAAGGTACTTATGTGGTTCTCTTGTGGAAATTTAAACTGCAATTTTAACGTACGCTTAATTAGTTAATTATTTGAGAAAAATATGTGGAGGGTGCAAACTCCAATGGCGCAGCATGTAATGACAATGAAGAATTGAAGGCATACGCATGTGCATGTTGTTAATATAATGACTAATTTAAATCCCCATAAGCGTAAACATTCTCCTCTATATATTATTTGCATTACTTACTTCAAAACGTGACATTATATATCTTGTTGTAAATTGCGAATGCCTTATTATTAGCATGCTTTAGTCTTCAAATAGTGTTATATAATATGGAGTGCCCCAACATTCAATTATTCTGTTACTTAAGGGAAGATCGCAATATTTTATGCACTAGTTTCAGCTTGATTTGAGAGGGGCTGATGACTCTCAATATCAATTTTCTGATGGTACAGAACATTATTGTGTTTATTGAGGCCCTTATGCAATTTAAGATGATAATTTATTTGTGCTTAAAACTTTGGGAGGAATGACCTTAAGTTCATAATATTTCTCACTGTCACGATTCAAGTCCCTAATTTTTTTTCCCAACTAACTGTTACATCTTTAATGTCATTATTTTCATGTTCGAACTTATGAATTTATATGTGATAATTTTAATGTTTGGCTATTTCAAGTCAATGAATTTAGATATAGGCACACAGTACTAATTGAAAAAACACAAAACTTTAAAAGTAGATAACTTTTTGTTCAGAGTTTCGATTGAGGTTCTTTTCTTTAAACGATACAAATTTATTATTAAATGATATATGTGATATTTTAAAGTTTATAAAAATCTTTAAATCTTTTGACAAATACATCATATCAGAAAAATATATTTTTCATTTGACAAATATATTATATTAGATAAATTTCTTTTTGGTTACATTTTAGAAATATAATGAGTAATTAAAAAAAGTGGGGATCTAAATAATAAAAATGAGAAATATTATGGGCCACATTCTCTTTATCCCGGAGCGTAAGTATTTATCTGTTTTGTTTATGTATAGACAATTATTTCTTTTATCAAAATTTTGCATATGAGGTAGATTATCGAACTTTATTGCAAAGAACAAAAATAGAATGAGCTTTAATTTAATTCAGCTAATTCTCCTAAGGTATACTTTCACTTTGTACTATGAGAAATTAATATTGCCTAATCAATGATAAATGTTAGGGTGCATGAATAATCTTGTTTATTGGATATTGTAATTAAGAAGTTAATTATTCCAATTTAAATATGAAAAGATATATGAAAGCAGCAAAAGATATGGCGGCAATTTACAAAACGGTGCGTTTTTTATGTTTAAGTGCAGCCTTAAAAAGCGCCTCCGCTCGGAAGCAATTGGAAAAGTATAAAAACTTTAAAAGTCGATAACTTTGTGCTCAGAAGTCCGATTGAGGCGTTTTTTTTTTTTAAACTGCATAACTTTTTGACACGAATGGGGTGGTCAAGTTCCGAAGGAGCTTGGGGGGTTTTATTGTGCGGGAATACGCGGGGGAAGGCCCATTTTATATTAAGATAACAAAAACGGTGCGTTTTATTGTCATTGGCGCCCGGAGAACAGTTTGGAAAGGGTTGAAATCTTCGGAATGCGATAACTTTGTGTTCAGAGGTCCGATTGAGGTGTTTTTTTTTTTAAACCGCATAAATTTTCGAGACGAATGCGGTGGTCAAGTTCCGAAGGAGCTTGGGGGTTTTTTGGACCCATGATTTTGCGTTTTTCTTAGGTTTTGACACATTTTTCACACCACAAAATTTTTAACCCTAACTTTTTTAAACCTGAGGACATTTTTATTTTGATTTGACCACAGAAAGCGAAAACTTAAATGTCCAATTATAATGTGAAAACGTCAATTATTTGATTTACAATTAATTTATATCATACATTTATATATAAAACATATTTGTAGCTATTGAAATAACATTTTCAGTTGGCATGGCCGTGAGCTACAAAACTAATTTTCATTTTTTTTCCTTCACTTCAACGCCACTTCCTGGCGGTGGGAGGGATTAAGCGTCCGAGTTGGCGCGGTGAGCTGACCATGCAGAGCGTGCTGGAGCGGCAGGCCGCCCACACGGCCGGCTGCTCTCGCGCGGCATGCCGCCCATGCTTGCGCGGCAGGCATACATGCAGCGCCCGCGCGCGGCAGGCATACATGCAGCGCCCGCGCGCGGCAGGCATACATGCAGCGCCCGCGCGCTGCAGGCTGGCCGTGCTTCCGTGGCCTGCAGCCAATGCTGGGCTCTCTCAGCAAGGCGCCCAAGCTGGCCATGCAGACCGCGGTTGCGGGGGAGGCAGCCCACGTTCTCCTGAGGCATGCGGCTCCGGCTCCGTCCAACGCTGCTGGCACGCCTACAAGCAGCACCCTCTTGAGTGGAGCCGCGTGGGCTCGCCCGACGGCTTGCCCCCGCTCAAGCTAGCCATGCAGCACGCTTCCTTTTGCCTTTTTGCAGCCTTCGTGTTGCGCCCCTCCTTTTGCCTTTTTGCAGCCGGACGGGGATCGGCTAAGGGAAGTCGGAGCCGCCGGGGGTCTGCGGGAAGAGCGCTCGCGGGAAAAAACGGTGGGAGGAGCGATCGCGGGGGGAGGGTTCGTGCGGCGGGCGAGCCCGGGCACGCGTTAAGTAGATTCACAGTGCGCAAGTTGACGGGTGCGACCATACCAGCACTAATGCACCGGATCCCATCAGAACTCCGCAGTTAAGCGTGCTTGGGCGAGAGCAGTACTAAGATGGGTGACCTCTTGGGAAGTCCTCGTGTTGCACCCCTCTTTTTGCCTTTCTGCAGCCGGACGGGGATCTGCTAAGGGAAGTCGGAGCCGCCGGGGGTCTGCGGGAGCTTGGGGGGTTATTTCACCTTTAATGTTGAATTTATTTGCGAATTTTGACACATTTTTAAGATTATCATTATTTTACCCTGAAGTTTTGTGAGCTTAAGACTTTTTAATTTGGGTTGGACCACACAAATCAGCAATTTAATGGCGAATTGATATACAAAAACGACAACTTTAGGATTTGAAATTTGTAAGTATCATCAACTTTGCGGTCATAAGAAGAATTTGTGAATACTAAATTCAACATATTTCGTACGCCGCAACGGCAAAAAACCAAATCTGTTCGTCCCTTTTCCCCTCGTTTTCAGGTTCAAGTTGAAAGCAAGGCAAGATTTCAGTGATAGTACTCTTTATGACCGATGACGTTTATGAAATTCTTTATTTCCTCAGTTTTTAAAGCCAGGGGTGTATAACATTTAAATTACCCATTTACCCCTCAATTTCACCCATACTTTGCAATCGGATCCCATCAGAACTCCGCAGTTAAGCGTGCTTGGGCGAGAGCAGTACTAAGATGGGTGACCTCTTGGGAAGTCCTCGTGTTGCGCCCCTCCTTTTGCCTTTTTGCAGCCGGACGGGGATCGGCTAAGGGAAGTCGGAGCCGCCGGGGGTCTGCGGGAAGAGCGCTCGAGGTAAAAAAATTAGGGAGGAGCGAAAGCGGGGGGAGGGTTCGTGCGGCGGGCGAGCCCGGGCACGCGTTAAGTAGATTCACAGTGCGCAAGTTGACGGGTGCGACTATACCAGCACTAATGCATCGGATCCCATCAGAACTCCGCAGTTAAGCGTGCTTGGGCGAGAGCAGTACTAAGATGGGTGACCTCTTGGGAAGTCCTCGTGTTGCACCCCTCTTTTTGCCTTTCTGCAGCCGGACGGGGATCTGCTAAGGGAAGTCGGAGCCGCCGGGGGTCTGCGGGAGCTTGGGGGGTTATTTCACCTTTAATGTTGAATTTATTTGCGAATTTTGACACATTTTTAAGATTATCATTATTTTACCCTGAAGTTTTGTGAGCTTAAGACTTTTTAATTTGGGTTGGACCACACAAAATCAAAGAATTTAATGGCGAATTGATATACAAAAACGACAACTTTAGGATTTGAAATTTGTAAGTATCATCAACTTTGCGGTCATAAGAAGAATTTGTGAATACTAAATTCAACATATTTCGTACGCCGCAACGGCAAAAAACCAAATCTGTTCGTCCCTTTTCCCCTCGTTTTCAGGTTCAAGTTGAAAGCAAGGCAAGATTTCAGTGATAGTACTCTTTATGACCGATGACGTTTATGAAATTCTTTATTTCCTCAGTTTTTAAAGCCAGGGGTGTATAACATTTAAATTACCCATTTACCCCTCAATTTCACCCATACTTTGCAATCGGATCCCATCAGAACTCCGCAGTTAAGCGTGCTTGGGCGAGAGCAGTACTAAGATGGGTGACCTCTTGGGAAGTCCTCGTGTTGCGCCCCTCCTTTTGCCTTTTTGCAGCCGGACGGGGATCGGCTAAGGGAAGTCGGAGCCGCCGGGGGTCTGCGGGAAGAGCGCTCGCGGGAAAAAACGGTGGGAGGAGCGATCGCGGGGGGAGGGTTCGTGCGGCGGGCGAGCCCGGGCACGCGTTAAGTAGATTCACAGTGCGCAAGTTGACGGGTGCGACCATACCAGCACTAATGCACCGGATCCCATCAGAACTCCGCAGTTAAGCGTGCTTGGGCGAGAGCAGTACTAAGATGGGTGACCTCTTGGGAAGTCCTCGTGTTGCACCCCTCTTTTTGCCTTTCTGCAGCCGGACGGGGATCTGCTAAGGGAAGTCGGAGCCGCCGGGGGTCTGCGGGAGCTTGGGGGGTTATTTCACCTTTAATGTTGAATTTATTTGCGAATTTTGACACATTTTTAAGATTATCATTATTTTACCCTGAAGTTTTGTGAGCTTAAGACTTTTTAATTTGGGTTGGACCACACAAATCAGCAATTTAATGGCGAATTGATATACAAAAACGACAACTTTAGGATTTGAAATTTGTAAGTATCATCAACTTTGCGGTCATAAGAAGAATTTGTGAATACTAAATTCAACATATTTCATACGCCGCAACGGCAAAAAACCAAATCTGTTCGTCCCTTTTCCCCTCGTTTTCAGGTTCAAGTTGAAAGCAAGGCAAGATTTCAGTGATAGTACTCTTTATGACCGATGACGTTTATGAAATTCTTTATTTCCTCAGTTTTTAAAGCCAGGGGTGTATAACATTTAAATTACCCATTTACCCCTCAATTTCACCCATACTTTGCAATCGGATCCCATCAGAACTCCGCAGTTAAGCGTGCTTGGGCGAGAGCAGTACTAAGATGGGTGACCTCTTAGGAAGTCCTCGTGTTGCGCCCCTCCTTTTGCCTTTATGCAGCCGGACGGGGATCCGCTAAGGGACGACGGAGCCGACCGGTCACTCAGGGAAGAGCGCTCGCGGGAAAAAACGGTGGGAGGAGCGATCGCGGGGGGAGGGTTCGTGCGGCGGGCGAGCCCGGGCACGCGTTAAGTAGATTCACAGTGCGCAAGTTGACGGGTGCGACCATACCAGCACTAATGCACCGGATCCCATCAGAACTCCGCAGTTAAGCGTGCTTGGGCGAGAGCAGTACTAAGATGGGTGACCTCTTGGGAAGTCCTCGTGTTGCACCCCTCTTTTTGCCTTTCTGCAGCCGGACGGGGATCTGCTAAGGGAAGTCGGAGCCGCCGGGGGTCTGCGGGAGCTTGGGGGGTTATTTCACCTTTAATGTTGAATTTATTTGCGAATTTTGACACATTTTTAAGATTATCATTATTTTACCCTGAAGTTTTGTGAGCTTAAGACTTTTTAATTTGGGTTGGACCACACAAATCAGCAATTTAATGGCGAATTGATATACAAAAACGACAACTTTAGGATTTGAAATTTGTAAGTATCATCAACTTTGCGGTCATAAGAAGAATTTGTGAATACTAAATTCAACATATTTCATACGCCGCAACGGCAAAAAACCAAATCTGTTCGTCCCTTTTCCCCTTGTTTTCAGGTTCGAGTTGAAAGTAAGGCAAGATTTCAGTGATAGTACTCTTTATGACCGATGACGTTTATGAAATTCTTTATTTCCTCAGTTTTTAAAGCCAGGGTGTATAACATTTAAATTACCCATTTACCCCTCAATTTCACCCATACATTGCAATCGGATCCCATCAGAACTCCGCAGTTAAGCGTGCTTGGGCGAGAGCAGTACTAAGATGGGTGACCTCTTGGGAAGTCCTCGTGTTGCCCCCCTCCTTTTACCTTTTTGCGGGGACGGGGATCGGCTAAGGAAATCGAGCCGGGGTCTCAGGAAGAGCTCTCGCGGGAAAAAACTGTGGGAGGAGCTATCGCGTGGGGAGTGTTCGTGCGGAGTGCGAGCACTTGCACGCTTTAAGTAGATTCACAAAGGTCGCAAGTTGACGGTGCGACCATACCAAAGACTAATGCACCGGATCCCATCGAACTCCGCATGATTAAGCGTGCTTGGCGGAGCAGCGATCTAAGATGGGTGACCTCTTGGGAAGTCCTCGTGTTGCACCCCTCTTTTTGCCTTTCTCACGGCCGGACGGGGATCTGCTAAGGAAGTCGGAGCACGGGGTGCGCGGGAGCTTGGGGGTTATTTCACCTTTAATGTTGAATTTATTTGCGAATTTTGACACATTTTTAAGATTATCATTATTTTACCCTGAAGTTTTGTGAGCTTAAGACTTTTTAATTTGGGTTGGACCACACAAATCAAATCGAATTTAATGGCGAATTGATATACAAAAACGACAACTTTAGGATTTGAAATTTGTAAGTATCATCAACTTTGGTCATAAGAAGAATTTGTGAATACTAAATTCAACATATTTCGTCTGCCCAAACGGCAAAAAACCAAATCTGTTCGTCCCTTTTCCCCTCGTTTTCAGGTTCGAGTTGAAAGTAAGGCAAGATTTCAGTGATAGTACTCTTTATGACCGATGACGTTTATGAAATTCTTTATTTCCTCAGTTTTTAAAGCCAGGGTGTATAACATTTAAATTACCCATTTACCCCTCAATTTCACCCATACTTTGCAATCGGATCCCATCAGAACTCCGCAGTTAAGCGTGCTTGGGCGAGAGCAGTACTAAGATGGGTGACCTCTTGGGAAGTCCTCGTGTTGCGCCCCTCCTTTTGCCTTTTTGCAGCCGGACGGGGATCGGCTAAGGGAAGTCGGAGCCGCCGGGGGTCTGCGGGAAGAGCGCTCGCGGGAAAAAACGGTGGGAGGAGCGATCGCGGGGGGAGGTTCGTACGGCGGGCGAGCCTGTTCACGTGTTAAGTAGATTCACAGTGCGCAAGTTGACGGGTGCGACCATACCAGCACTAATGCACCGGATCCCATCAGAACTCCGCAGTTAAGCGTGCTTGGGCGAGAGCAGTACTAAGATGGGTGACCTCTTGGGAAGTCCTCGTGTTGCACCCCTCTTTTTGCCTTTCTGCAGCCGGACGGGGATCTGCTAAGGGAAGTCGGAGCCGCCGGGGGTCTGCGGGAGCTTGGGGGGTTATTTCACCTTTAATGTTGAATTTATTTGCGAATTTTGACACATTTTTAAGATTATCATTATTTTACCCTGAAGTTTTGTGAGCTTAAGACTTTTTAATTTGGGTTGGACCAAACAAATCAGAAATTTAATGGCGAATTGATATACAAAAACGACAACTTTAGGATTTGAAATTTGTAAGTATCATCAACTTTGCGGTCATAAGAAGAATTTGTGAATACTAAATTCAACATATTTCGTACGCCGCAACGGCAAAAAACCAAATCTGTTCGTCCCTTTTCCCCTCGTTTTCAGGTTCAAGTTGAAAGCAAGGCAAGATTTCAGTGATAGTACTCTTTATGACCGATGACGTTTATGAAATTCTTTATTTCCTCAGTTTTTAAAGCCAGGGGTGTATAACATTTAAATTACCCATTTACCCCTCAATTTCACCCATACTTTGCAATCGGATCCCATCAGAACTCCGCAGTTAAGCGTGCTTGGGCGAGAGCAGTACTAAGATGGGTGACCTCTTGGGAAGTCCTCGTGTTGCGCCCCTCCTTTTGCCTTTTTGCAGCCGGACGGGGATCGGCTAAGGAAGCGGAGCCGGGGTCTCAGGAAGAGCGCTCGCGGGAAAAAACGGTGGGAGGAGCGATCGCGGGGGGAGGGTTCGTGCGGCGGGCGAGCCCGGGCACGCGTTAAGTAGATTCACAGTGCGCAAGTTGACGGGTGCGACCATACCAGCACTAATGCACCGGATCCCATCAGAACTCCGCAGTTAAGCGTGCTTGGGCGAGAGCAGTACTAAGATGGGTGACCTCTTGGGAAGTCCTCGTGTTGCACCCCTCTTTTTGCCTTTCTGCAGCCGGACGGGGATCTGCTAAGGGAAGTCGGAGCCGCCGGGGGTCTGCGGGAGCTTGGGGGGTTATTTCACCTTTAATGTTGAATTTATTTGCGAATTTTGACACATTTTTAAGATTATCATTATTTTACCCTGAAGTTTTGTGAGCTTAAGACTTTTTAATTTGGGTTGGACCACACAAATCAGCAATTTAATGGCGAATTGATATACAAAAACGACAACTTTAGGATTTGAAATTTGTAAGTATCATCAACTTTGCGGTCATAAGAAGAATTTGTGAATACTAAATTCAACATATTTCGTACGCCGCAACGGCAAAAAACCAAATCTGTTCGTCCCTTTTCCCCTCGTTTTCAGGTTCAAGTTGAAAGCAAGGCAAGATTTCAGTGATAGTACTCTTTATGACCGATGACGTTTATGAAATTCTTTATTTCCTCAGTTTTTAAAGCCAAGGGTGTATAACATTTAAATTACCCATTTACCCCTCAATTTCACCCATACTTTGCAATCGGATCCCATCAGAACTCCGCAGTTAAGCGTGCTTGGGCGAGAGCAGTACTAAGATGGGTGACCTCTTGGGAAGTCCTCGTGTTGCGCCCCTCCTTTTGCCTTTTTGCAGCCGGACGGGGATCGGCTAAGGGAAGTCGGAGCCGCCGGGGTCAGGAAGAGCGCTCGCGAAAAAAAAAAAGTGGGAGGAGCGATCGCGGGGAGGGTTCGTGCGGCGGCGAGCCCGGGCACGCGTTAAGTAGATTCACAGTGCACAAGAAGTTGACGGGTGCGACCATACCAGCACTAATGCACCGGATCCCATCAGAACTCCGCAGTTAAGCGTGCTTGGGCGAGAGCAGTACTAAGATGGGTGACCTCTTGGGAAGTCCTCGTGTTGCACCCCTCTTTTTGCCTTTCTGCAGCCGGACGGGGATCTGCTAAGGGAAGTCGGAGCCGCCGGGGGTCTGCGGGAGCTTGGGGGGTTATTTCACCTTTAATGTTGAATTTATTTTCTAATTTTGAAACATTTTTAATATTATAATTATTTTACCCTTAAGTTTTGTGAGCTTAAGACTTTTTAATTTGGGTTGGACCACACAAATCAGCAATTTAATGGCGAATTGATATACAAAAACGACAACTTTAGGATTTGAAATTTGTAAGTATCATCAACTTTGCGGTCATAAGAAGAATTTGTGAATACTAAATTCAACATATTTCGTACGCCGCAACGGCAAAAAACCAAATCTGTTCGTCCCTTTTCCCCTCGTTTTCAGGTTCAAGTTGAAAGCAAGGCAAGATTTCAGTGATAGTACTATTTATGACCGATGACGTTTATGAAATTCTTTATTTCCTCAGTTTTTAAAGCCAGGGGTGTATAACATTTAAATTACCCATTTACCCCTCAATTTCACCCATACTTTGCAATCGGATCCCATCAGAACTCCGCAGTTAAGATTAAGCGTGCTTGGCGAGAGCAAGATCTAAGATGGGTGACCTCTTGGGAAGTCCTCGTGTTGCGCCCTCCTTTTGCCTTTTTGCGGCCGGACGGGGGATCGGCTAAGGAAGCCGGGCAGCGCCGGGGTCTCAGGGAAGAGCGCTCGCGAAAAAAAAAGCGTGGGAGGAGCGATCGCGGGGAGGGTTCGTGCGGCGGGCGAGCCCGGCACGCGTTAAGTTAGATTCACACAGTCATGCAAGTTGACGGGTGCGACCATACCAGCACTAATGCACCGGATCCCATCAGAACTCCGCAGTTAAGCGTGCTTGGGCGAGAGCAGTACTAAGATGGGTGACCTCTTGGGAAGTCCTCGTGTTGCACCCCTCTTTTTGCCTTTCTGCAGCCGGACGGGGATCTGCTAAGGGAAGTCGAGAGAGCACGGGGTCGGGAGCTTGGGGGGTTATTTCACCTTTAATGTTGAATTTATTTGCGAATTTTGACACATTTTTAAGATTATCATTATTTTACCCTGAAGTTTTGTGAGCTTAAGACTTTTTAATTTGGGTTGGACCACACAAATCAGCAATTTAATGGCGAATTGATATACAAAAACGACAACTTTAGGATTTGAAATTTGTAAGTATCATCAACTTTGCGGTCATAAGAAGAATTTGTGAATACTAAATTCAACATATTTCGTACGCCGCAACGGCAAAAAACCAAATCTGTTCGTCCCTTTTCCCCTCGTTTTCAGGTTCAAGTTGAAAGCAAGGCAAGATTTCAGTGATAGTACTCTTTATGACCGATGACGTTTATGAAATTCTTTATTTCCTCAGTTTTTAAAGCCAGGGGTGTATAACATTTAAATTACCCATTTACCCCTCAATTTCACCCATACTTTGCAATCGGATCCCATCAGAACTCCGCAGTTAAGCGTGCTTGGGCGAGAGCAGTACTAAGATGGGTGACCTCTTGGGAAGTCCTCGTGTTGCGCCCCTCCTTTTGCCTTTTTGCAGCCGGACGGGGATCGGCTAAGGGAAGTCTGAGCCCGCCGGGGTCTCATGGGAAGAAGCGCTCGCGAGAAAAAAGGGTGGAAGAGCGCTCACGGGGGGAGGGTTCGTGCGACGGGCGAGCCGGGGCACGCGTTAAGAAGATTCACAATCACAAAGTTGACGGTGCGACCATACCAGAACTAATGCAATCGGATCCCATCAGAACTCCGCAGTTAAGCGTGCTTGGGCGAGAGCAGTACTAAGATGGGTGACCTCTTGGGAAGTCCTCGTGTTGCACCCCTCTTTTTGCCTTTCTGCAGCCGGACGGGGATCTGCTAAGGGAAGTCGGAGCCGCCGGGGGTCTGCGGGAGCTTGGGGGGTTATTTCACCTTTAATGTTGAATTTATTTGCGAATTTTGACACATTTTTAAGATTATCATTATTTTACCCTGAAGTTTTGTGAGCTTAAGACTTTTTAATTTGGGTTGGACCACACAAATCAGCAATTTAATGGCGAATTGATATACAAAAACGACAACTTTAGGATTTGAAATTTGTAAGTATCATCAACTTTCTTGGTCATGGTCATAAGAAGAATTTGTGAATACTAAATTCAACATATTTCGTACGCCGCAACGGCAAAAAACCAAATCTGTTCGTCCCTTTTCCCCTCGTTTTCAGGTTCAAGTTGAAAGCAAGGCAAGATTTCAGTGATAGTACTCTTTATGACCGATGACGTTTATGAAATTCTTTATTTCCTCAGTTTTTAAAGCCAGGGGTGTATAACATTTAAATTACCCATTTACCCCTCAATTTCACCCATACTTTGCAATCGGATCCCATCAGAACTCCGCAGTTAAGCGTGCTTAGGCGAGAGCAGTACTAAGATGGGTGACCTCTTGGGAAGTCCTCGTGTTGCGCCCCTCCTTTTGCCTTTTTGCAGCCGGACGGGGATCTGCTAAGGGAAGTCGAGGCCGCCGGTCTCAGGGAAGAGCGCTCGAAAAAAAAGCGTGGGAGGAGCGATCGCGGGGAGGGGTTCGTGCGGCGGGCGAGCCCGCACACGCGTTAAGTAGATTCACAGTCACAAGTTGACGGGTGCGACCATACCAAAGACAAACCGGATCCCATCAGAACTCCGCAGTTAAGCGTGCTTGGGCGAGAGCAGTACTAAGATGGGTGACCTCTTGGGAAGTCCTCGTGTTGCACCCCTCTTTTTGCCTTTCTGCAGCCGGACGGGGATCTGCTAAGGGAAGTCGGAGCCGCCGGGGGTCTGCGGGAGCTTGGGGGGTTATTTCACCTTTAATGTTGAATTTATTTGCGAATTTTGACACATTTTTAAGATTATCATTATTTTACCCTGAAGTTTTGTGAGCTTAAGACTTTTTAATTTGGGTTGGACCACACAAATCAGCATTTTAATGGCGAATTGATATACAAAAACGACAACTTTAGGATTTGAAATTTGTAAGTATCATCAAATTTGCGGTAATATTAATAATTTGTGAATACTAAATTCAACATATTTCGTACGCCGCAACGGCAAAAAAAAAAATCTGTTTCGTCCCTTTTCCCCTCGTTTTCAGGTTCAAGTTGAAAGCAAGGCAAGATTTCAGTGATAGTACTCTTTATGACCGATGACGTTTATGAAATTCTTTATTTCCTCAGTTTTTAAAGCCAGGGGTGTATAACATTTAAATTACCCATTTACCCCAATTTCACCCATACTTTGCAATCGGATCCCATCGAACTCCGCATTAAGCGTGCTTGGCGAGAGCGATCTAAGATGGGTGACCTCTTGGGAAGTCCTCGTGTTGCGCCCTCCTTTTGCCTTTTTTTTTTGGACGGGGGGATCGGCTAAGGAAATCGGAAGCCTGAGGGGGTCTGCGGAAGCGCTCGCGAGAAAAAAGCGGTGGGAGGAGCGATCGCGGGGAGGGTTCGTGCGGCGGGCGAGCCCGCACGCGTTAAGTAGATTCACAAAGTCACGCAAGTTGACGGTGCGACCATACCAAAGACACTAATGCACCGGATCCCATCGAACTCCGCGATTAAGCGTGCTTGGGCGAGAGCAGTACTAAGATGGGTGACCTCGGGGGAAGTCCTCGTGTTGCACCCCTTTTTTTTCTCTGCACCGGGGACGGGGATCTGCTAAGGGAAGTCGAGCAGCGGGGTCTGTCGGGGGAGCTTGGGGGGTTATTTCACCTTTAATGTTGAATTTATTTGCGAATTTTGACACATTTTTAAGATTATCATTATTTTACCCTGAAGTTTTGTGAGCTTAAGACTTTTTAATTTTGGTTGGACCACACAAATCAGCAATTTAATGGCGAATTGATATACAAAAACGTCAACTTTATGATTTAAAATTTGTAAGTATCATCAACTTTCCGGTCAGAAGAAGAATTTGTGAATACTAAATTCAACATATTTCATACGCTGCAATGGCAAAAAACCAAATCTGTTCGTCCCTTTTCCCCTCGTTTTCAGGTTCAAGTTGAACGCAAGGCAAGATTTCAGTCATAGTACTCTTTTATGACCGATGACGTTTATGAAATTCTTTATTTCCTCAGTTTTTAATGCCATGGGTGTATAAAATTTAAATTACACATTTACACCTCAATTTCTCACATAGTTTGCATTCGGATCCCATCAGAACTTCGCAGTTAAGCGTGCTTGGGCGAGAGTAGTACTAAGACAGGTGACGTCTTGGGAAGTCCTCGTGTTGCACCCCTCCTTTTGCCTTTTTGCAGCCGGACGGGGATCGGTTAAGGGAAGTCGGAGCCGCCAGGGTCTCATGGGAAGAAGCGCTCGCGGAAAAAAAACGGTGGGAGGAGCGATCGCGGGGGGAGGGTTCGTGCGGCGGGCGAGCCCGGGCACGCGTTCAGTAGATTCACAGTGCGCTAGTGGACGGGAGCGACCATACCAGGACTTATGCACCGGATCCCATCAGAACTCCGCAGTTAAGCGTGCTTGGGCGAGAGCGGTACTATGATGGGTGACCTCTTTGGAAGTCCTCGTGTTGCACCCCTCTTTTTGCCTTTCTGCGCAATGACGGGGATCTGCTAAGGGAAGTCGGGCAGCCAGGTCTGGGAGCTTGGGGTGTTATTTCACCTTTAATGTTGAATTTATTTGCGAATTTTGACACATTTTTAAGATTATCATTATTTTACCCTGAAGTTTTGTGAGCTTAAGACTTTTTAATTTGGGTTGGACCACACAAATCAGCAATTTAATGGCGAATTGATATACAAAAACGACAACTTTAGGATTTGAAATTTGTAAGTATCATCAACTTTGCGGTCATAAGAAGAATTTGTGAATACTAAATTCAACATATTTAAATCTGCCGCATGAAAAAAAAACAAATCTGTTCGTCCCTTTTCCCCTCGTTTTCAGGTTCAAGTTGAAAGCAAGGCAAGATTTCAGTGATAGTACTCTTTATGACCGATGACGTTTATGAAATTCTTTATTTCCTCAGTTTTTAAAGCCAGGGGTGTATAACATTTAAATTACCCATTTACCCCTCAATTTCACCCATACTTTGCAATCGGATCCCATCAGAACTCCGCAGTTAAGCGTGCTTGGGCGAGAGCAGTACTAAGATGGGTGACCTGGGTGACCTCTTGGGAAGTCCTCGTGTTGCGCCCCTCCTTTTGCCTTTTTGCAGCCGGACGGATCGGCTAAGGAAGCGAGCCGCCGGGGTCTCAGGAAGAAGCGCTGGGAAAAAAAAGCTGTGGGAGAAGCGATCGCGTGTGGAGGGTTCGTGCGGCGGGCGAGCCCGGCACGCGTTAAGTAGATTCAAGATTCACAAGCAAGTTGACGGTGCGACCATACCAGCACTAATGCACCGGATCCCATCAGAACTCCGCAGTTAAGCGTGCTTGGGCGAGAGCAGTACTAAGATGGGTGACCTCTTGGGAAGTCCTCGTGTTGCACCCCTCTTTTTGCCTTTCTGCAGCCGGACGGGGATCTGCTAAGGGAAGTCGGAGCCGCCGGGGGTCTGCGGGAGCTTGGGGGGTTATTTCACCTTTAATGTTGAATTTATTTGCGAATTTTGACACATTTTTAAGATTATCATTATTTTACCCTGAAGTTTTGTGAGCTTAAGACTTTTTAATTTGGGTTGGACAACACAAATCAGCAATTTAATGGCGAATTGATATACAAAAACGACAACTTTAGGATTTGAAATTTGTAAGTATCATCAACTTTGCGGTCATAAGAAGAATTTGTGAATACTAAATTCAACATATTTCGTACGCCGCAACGAAATAAAAAAAAACCAAATCTGTTCGTCCCTTTTCCCCTCGTTTTCAGGTTCAAGTTGAAAGCAAGGCAAGATTTCAGTGATAGTACTCTTTATGACCGATGACGTTTATGAAATTCTTTATTTCCTCAGTTTTTAAAGCCAGGGGTGTATAACATTTAAATTACCCATTTACCCCTCAATTTCACCCATACTTTGCAATCGGATCCCATCGAACTCATGATTAAGCGTGCTTGGCGAGAGCGATCTAAGATGGGTGACCTCTTGGGAAGTCCTCGTGTTGCGCCCTCCTTTTGCCTTTTTGCGGCGGGACGGGGATCGGCTAAGGAAGCCTCGGAGCCGCCGGGTCTCAGGAAGAAGAGCGCTCGCGGAAAAAAACGTGGGAGGAGCGATCGCGGGGAGGGTTCGTGCGGCGGGCGAGCCCGCACGCGTTAAGTAGATTCACAAAGGTCACGCAGCAAGTTGACGGGTGCGACCATACCAAAGACTAATGCACCGGATCCCCCATCGAACTCCGCAGATTAAGCGTGCTTGGGCGAGAGCGAGACTAAGATGGGTGACCTCTTGGGAAGTCCTCGTGTTGCACCCTCTTTTTGCCTTTCTGCACCTGACGGACGGATCTGCTAAGGGAAGTCGGAGCCGCCGGGGGTCTGCGGGAGCTTGGGGGGTTATTTCACCTTTAATGTTGAATTTATTTGCGAATTTTGACACATTTTTAAGATTATCATTATTTTACCCTGAAGTTTTGTGAGCTTAAGACTTTTTAATTTGGGTTGGACCACACAAATCAGAATTTTATTGGCGAATTGATATACAAAAACGACAACTTTAGGATTTGAAATTTGTAAGTATCATCAACTTTCGGTCATAAGAAGAAATTTGAATACTAAATTCAACATATTTCGTCTGTATGTAACGGCAAAAAACCAAATCTGTTCGTCCCTTTTCCCCTCGTTTTGAGGTTCAAGTTGAATGCAAGGCAAGATTTCGATGATAGTACTCTTTTTATGACCGATACGCGTTTATGAAATTCTTTATTTCCTCGCTTTTAAAGCCAGGGTGTATAACATTTAAATTACCCAATTAAACATCAATTTCAACCATACATTTCAATCGGAACCCATCAAAACTCCGATTAAGCGTGCTTGGCGAGAGCGATCTAAGATGGGTGACCTCTTGAGGAAGTCCTCGTGTTGCGCCCTCCTTTTGCCTTTTTGCGGCCGGACGGACGGGGATCGGCTAAGGAAGCGGAGCCGCGGGGTCTCAGGGAAGAAGCGCTCGCGGAAAAAAACGTGGGAGGAGCGATCGCGGGGAGGGTTCGTGCGGCGGGCGAGCCCGCACGCGTTAAGTAGATTCACAAAGGCGCAAGTTGACGGTGCGACCATACCAAAGACTAATGCACCGGATCCCATCGAACTCCGCATTAAGCGTGCTTGGGCGAGAGCAAGATCTAAGATGGGTGACCTCTTGGGAAGTCCTCGTGTTGCACCCTCTTTTTTTGCCTTTCGCAATGGACGGGGATCTGCTAAGGGAAGTCGGAGCACCAGGGGTCATGCGGGAGCTTGGGGGTTATTTCACCTTTAATGTTGAATTTATTTGCGAATTTTGACACATTTTTAAGATTATCATTATTTTACCCTCAAGTTTTGTGAGCTTAAGACATTTTAATTTTGGTTGGACCACACAAATCAGCAATTTAATTGCTAATTGATATACAAAAAATACAACTTTAGGATATGAAAATTGTAATTATAATCAACTTTGCGGTCATAAGAAGAAATTTGTGAATACTAAATTCAACATATTTCAATCGCCGCAACGGCAAAAAAAAAACCAAATCTGTTCGTCCCTTTTCCCCTCGCTTTGTTCAAGTTGAAAGTTGAAAGCAGCAAGATTTCGATGATAGTACTCTTTATGACCGATGCGTTTATGAAATTCTTTATTTACTCAGTTTTTAAAGCCAGGTGTGTATAACATTTAAATTACCCATTTACCCCCGAATTTCACCCATACTTTGCAATCGGATCCCATCAGAACTCCGCAGTTAAGCGTGCTTGGGCGAGAGCGATCTAAGATGGGTGACCTCTTGGAAAGTCCTCGTGTTGCGCCCTCCTTTTGCCTTTTTGCGGCGGGGACGGGGATCGGCTAAGCTAAGGAAGCGGAGCCGCCGGGGTCTCAGGGAAGAGCGCTCGCGGAAAAAAGCGTGGGAGGAGCGATCGCGGGGAGGGTTCGTGCGGCGGGCGAGCCCGGCACGCGTTAAGTAGATTCACAAAGTCGCAAGTTGAAGTTGGGTGCGACCATACCAAAGACTAATGCACCGGATCCCATCGAACTCCGCGATTAAGCGTGCTTGGGCGAGCAGCGATCTAAAGATGGGTGACCTCTTGGAAAGTCCTCGTGTTGCACCCCTCTTTTTTTTTGCCTTTCTCTGCACGGGGACGGGGATCTCGCTAAGGAAGTCGAGCCACGGGGGGTGCGGGAGCTTGGGGGTTATTTCACCTTTAATGTTGAATTTATTTGCGAATTTTGACACATTTTTAAGATTATCATTATTTTACCCTCAAGTTTTGTGAGCTTAAGACTTTTTAATTTGGGTTGGACCACACAAATCAAAGAATTTAATGGCGAATTGATATACAAAAACGACAACTTTAGGATTTGAAATTTGTAAGTATCATCAACTTTCATCATAAGAAGAATTTGTGAATACTAAATTCAACATATTTCGTAATGACGCCGCAACGCAAAAAAACCAAATCTGTTCGTCCCTTTTCCCCCGTTTTGCGTTTCAAGTTGAAAGCAAGGCAAGATTTCATGATAGTACTTTTTATGACCGATACGCGTTTATGAAATTCTTTATTTCCTCGATTTTAAAGCCAGGGTGTATAACATTTAAATTACCCATTTACCCCTCAATTTCACCCATACTTTGCAATCGGATCCCATCGAACTCCGCATTAAGCGTGCTTGGCGAGAGCGATCTTAAGATGGGTGACCTCTTGGGAAGTCCTCGTGTTGCGCCCTCCTTTTGCCTTTTTTTGCGGCCGGACGGGGATCGGCTAAGGAAATCGGGAGCCGGGGTCTCAGGGAAGAGCGCTCGAGGAAAAAAGCAGTGGGAGGAGCGATCGCGGGGAGGGTTCGTGCGGCGGGCGAGCCCGGCACGCGTTAAGTAGATTCACAAAGGTCGCAAGTTGAAGTTGGGTGCGACCATACCAAAGACTAATGCACCGGATCCCATCGAACTCCGCGATTAAGCGTGCTTGGTGCGAGAGATCTTAAGATGGGTGACCTCTTGGGAAGTCCTCGTGTTGCACCCCTCTTTTTGCCTTTCTGCGCAAGGGGGGGGGATCTGCTAAGGGAAGTCGGAGCGGAGCGGGGGTCCGGGAGCTTGGGGGTTATTTCACCTTTAATGTTGAATTTATTTGCGAATTTTGACACATTTTTAAGATTATCATTATTTTACCCTGAAGTTTTGTGAGCTTAAGACTTTTTAATTTGGGTTGGACCACACAAATCAATGAATTTAATGGCGAATTGATATACAAAAACGACAACTTTAGGATTTGAAATTTGTAAGTATCATCAACTTTCAACGGTCATAAGAAGAATTTGTGAATACTAAATTCAACATATTTAAATGTCGCAACGGCAAAAAAAACCAAATCTGTTCGTCCCTTTTCCCCTCGTTATCAGGTTAAAGTTGAAAGAAAGTAAAGATATAAGTGATAGTACTCTTTATGACCGATGACGTTTATGAAATTCTTTATTTCCTCAGTTTTTAAAGCCAGGGGTGTATAACATTTAAATTACCCATTTACCCCTCAATTTCACCCATACTTTGCAATCGGATCCCATCAGAACTCCGCAGTTAAGCGTGCTTGGGCGAGAGCAGTACTAAGATGGGTGACCTCTTGGGAAGTCCTCGTGTTGCGCCCCTCCTTTTGCCTTTTTGCAGCCGGACGGGGATCGGCTAAGGGAAGTCGGAGCCGCCGGGGGTCTGTGGGAAAAAACGGTGGGACGAGAGATCGCGGGGGGGTAGTTCGTGCGGCGGGCGAGCCGGGGAACGCGTTAAGTAGATTCACAAAGGTCGCAAGTTGACGGTGCGTGCGACCATACCAAAGACTAATGCACCGGATCCCATCGAACTCCGCGATTAAGCGTGCTTGGCGAGAGCGATCTAAGATGGGTGACCTCTTGGGAAGTCCTCGTGTTGCACCCCTCTTTTTGCCTTTCTGCACGGGGGACGGGGATCTCGCTTGGAGGAAAGTCGGAGCCGGGGTCCGGGAGCTTGGGGGTTATTTCACCTTTAATGTTGAATTTATTTGCGAATTTTGACACATTTTTAAGATTATCATTATTTTACCCTGAAGTTTTGTGAGCTTAAGACTTTTTAATTTGGGTTGGACCACACAAATCAGCAATTTAATGGCGAATTGATATACAAAAACGACAACTTTAGGATTTGAAATTTGTAAGTATCATCAACTTTGCGGTCATAAGAAGAATTTGTGAATACTAAATTCAACATATTTCGTACGCCGCAACGGCAAAAAACCAAATCTGTTCGTCCCTTTTCCCCTCGTTTTCAGTTTCAAGTTGAAAGCAAGGCAAGATTTCAGTGATAGTACTCTTTATGACCGATGACGTTTATGAAATTCTTTATTTCCTCAGTTTTTAAAGCCAGGGGTGTATAACATTTAAATTACCCATTTACCCCAATTTCACCCATACTTTGCAATCGGATCCCATCGAACTCCGCGATTAAGCGTGCTTGGGCGAGAGCGATCTAAGATGGGTGACCTCTTGGGAAAGTCCTCGTGTTGCGCCCTCCTCCTTTTGCCTTTTTTTTGCGGACGGGGATCGCTAAGCTAAGGAAGCCGGAGCCGCCGGGTCTCAGGGAAGAAGCGCTCGCGAGAAAAAAGCGTGGGAGGAGCGATCGCGGGGAGGGTTCGTGCGGCGGCGAGCCCGCACGCGCGTTAAGTAGATTCACAGTCGCAGTCAAGCAAGTTGACGGGTGCGACCATACCAAAGACACTAATGCACCGGATCCCATCGAACTCCGCAGATTAAGCGTGCTTGGCGAGAGCGATCTAAGATGGGTGACCTCTTGGGAAGTCCTCGTGTTGCACCCCTTTTTTGCCTTTCTGCGCAATGGACGGGGATCTGCTAAAGGGAAGTCGAGCCGCGGGTCCGCGGGAGCTTGGGGGTTATTTCACCTTTAATGTTGAATTTATTTGCGAATTTTGACACATTTTTAAGATTATCATTATTTTACCCTGAAGTTTTGTGAGCTTAAGACTTTTTAATTTGGGTTGGACCACACAAATCAAAGAATTTAATGGCGAATTGATATACAAAAACGACAACTTTAGGGATTTGAAATTTGTAAGTATCATCAACTTTGCGGTCATAAGAAGAATTTGTGAATACTAAATTCAACATATTTCGTCGCCGCAACGGCAAAAAAAACCAAATCTGTTTCGTCCCTTTTCCCCTTTTCGTTTTGTTCAAGTTGAAAGCAAGGCAAGATTTCAAATGATAGTACTCTTTATGACCGATACGTTTATGAAATTCTTTATTTCCTCGATTTTAAAGCCAGGGTGTATAACATTTAAATTACCCATTTACCCCTCAATTTCACCCATACTTTGCAATCGGATCCCATCAGAACTCCGCAGTTAAGAGTGCTTGGGAGAGTGCTGTACTAAGATGGGTGACCTCGTGGGAAGTCGTCGGGTTGCGCCCCTCCGGTTGCCTTTTTGCAGCCGGACGGGGATCGGCTAAGGAAGCGGAGCCGCCGGGGTCTCATGGAAGAGCGCTCGCGGGAAAAAACGGTGGGAGGAGCGATCGCGGGGAGGGTTCGTGCGGCGGGCGAGCCGCACGCACGTTAAGTAGATTCACAAAGTCGCAAGTTGACGGTGCGACCATACCAAAGACTAATGCACCGATCCCATCGAACTCCGCGATTAAGCGTGCTTGGGCGAGAGCGATCTAAGATGGGTGAGCTCTTGGGAAGTCCTCTTTTTGCACCCTCGTTTGTGCCTTGCTGACGCCGGACGGGGATCTGCTAAGGGAAGTCGGAGCCGCCGGGGGTCTGCGGGAGCTTGGGGGGTTATTTCACCTTTAATGTTGAATTTATTTGCGAATTTTGACACATTTTTAAGATTATCATTATTTTACCCTGAAGTTTTGTGAGCTTAAGACTTTTTAATTTGGGTTGGACCACACAAATCAAATGATTTAATGGCGAATTGATATACAAAAACGACAACTTTAGGATTTGAAATTTGTAAGTATCATCAACTTTCATCATAAGAAGAATTTGTGAATACTAAATTCAACATATTTCAATCTTCGACGCCGCAACGGCAAAAAACCAAATCTGTTCGTCCCTTTTCCCCTCGTTTTCAGGTTCAAGTTGAAAGCAAGGCAAGATTTCAGTGATAGTACTCTTTATGACCGATGACGTTTATGAAATTCTTTATTTCCTCAGTTTTTAAAGCCAGGGGTGTATAACATTTAAATTACCCATTTACCCCTCAATTTCACCCATACTTTGCAATCGGATCCCATCAGAACTCCGCAGTTAAGCGTACTTGGGCGAGAGCAGTATAAGATGGGTGACCTCTTGGGAAGTCCTCGTGTTGCGCCCCTCCTTTTGCCTTTTTGCAGCCGGACGGGGATCGGCTAAGGGAAGGCGGAGCCGGGGGTCTCGGGAAAGAGCGCTGAGGAAAAAGTGGGAGGAGCGATCGCGGGGAGGGATCGTGCGGCGGGCGAGCCCGCACGCGTTAAGTAGATTCACAGTCACAAGCGCAAGTTGACGGGCGACCATACCAAAGACACTAATGCACCGGATCCCATCGAACTCCGATTAGCGTGCTTGGGCGAGAGCGATCTAAGATGGGTGACCTCTTGGGAAGTCCTCGTGTTGCACCCCTCTTTTTGCCTTTCTGCAGCCGGACGGGGATCTGCTAAGGGAAGTCGGAGCCGCCGGGGGTCTGCGGGAGCTTGGGGGGTTATTTCACCTTTAATGTTGAATTTATTTGCGAATTTTGACACATTTTTAAGATTATCATTATTTTACCCTTAAGTTTTGTGAGCTTAAGACTTTTTAATTTGGGTTGGACCACACAAATCAGCAATTTAATGGCGAATTGATATACAAAAACGACAACTTTAGGATTTGAAATTTGTAAGTATCATCAACTTTGCGGTCATAAGAAGAATTTGTGAATACTAAATTCAACATATTTCAATCGCGCAACAAAAAAAAAAACCAAATCTGTTCGTCCCTTTTCCCCTCGTTTTCAGATTCAAGTTGAAATCAAGGAAAGATTAAATAGATAGTACTCTTTATGATGATGACGCGTTTATGAATTCTTTATTTCCTCAGTTTTTAAAGCCAGGGGTGTATAACATTTAAATTACCCATTTACCCCTCAATTTCACCCATACTTTGCAATCGGATCCCATCAGAACTCCGCAGTTAAGCGTGCTTGGGCGAGAGCAGTACTAAGATGGGTGACCTCTTGGGAAGTCCTCGTGTTGCGCCCCTCCTTTTGCCTTTTTGCGGGGACGGGGATCGGCTAAGGAAGCGGAGCCGCCGGGGTCTCAGGGAAGAAGCGCTCGAAAAAAAAAGCGGTGGGAGGAGCGATCGCGGGGAGGGTTCGTGCGGCGGGCGAGCCCGCACACGCGTTAAGTTAAGATTCACAGTCAAGCAAGTTGACGGGTGCTACCATACCATCACTTTTGAACCGGATCCCATCAGAACTCCGCAGTTAAGCGTGCTTGGCGAGAGCGATGACTAAGATGGGTGACCTCTTGGGAAGTCCTCGTGTTGCACCCTCTTTTTGCCTTTCTGCGCGGACGGGGGATCTGATAAGTTAAGTCGGAGCCGCCGGGGGTCTGCGGGAGCTTGGGGGGTTATTTCACCTTTAATGTTGAATTTATTTGCGAATTTTGACACATTTTTAAGATTATCATTATTTTACCCTGAAGTTTTGTGAGCTTAAGACTTTTTAATTTGGGTTGGACCACACAAATCAGCAATTTAATGGCGAATTGATATACAAAAACGACAACTTTAGGATTTGAAATTTGTAAGTATCATCAACTTTGCGGTCATAAGAAGAATTTGTGAATACTAAATTCAACATATTTCGTACGCCGCAACGGCAAAAAACCAAATCTGTTCGTCCCTTTTCCCCTCGTTTTCAGGTTCAAGTTGAAAGCAAGGCAAGATTTCAGTGATAGTACTCTTTATGACCGATGACGTTTATGAAATTCTTTATTTCCTCAGTTTTTAAAGCCAGGGGTGTATAACATTTAAATTACCCATTTACCCCTCAATTTCACCCATACTTTGCAATCGGATCCCATCAGAACTCCGCAGTTAAGCGTGCTTGGGCGAGAGCAGTACTAAGATGGGTGACCTCTTGGGAAGTCCTCGTGTTGCGCCCCTCCTTTTGCCTTTTTGCAGCCGGACGGGGATCGGCTAAGGAAATCGAGCCGCCGGGGTCTCATGGGAAGAGCGCTCGCGTGAAAAAACGGTGGGAGGAGCGATCGCGGGGTGAGGGTTCGTGCGGCGGGCGAGCCCGGGCACGCGTTAAGTAGATTCACAGTGCGCAAGTTGACGGGTGCGACCATACCAGCACTAATGCACCGGATCCCATCAGAACTCCGCAGTTAAGCGTGCTTGGGCGAGAGCAGTACTAAGATGGGCGTGCTTGGGCGAGAGCAGTACTAAGATGGGTGACCTCTTGGGAAGTCCTCGTGTTGCACCCCTCTTTTTGCCTTTCTGCAGCCGGACGGGGATCTGCTAAGGGAAGTCGGAGCCGCCGGGGGTCTGCGGGAGCTTGGGGGGTTATTTCACCTTTAATGTTGAATTTATTTGCGAATTTTGACACATTTTTAAGATTATCATTATTTTACCCTGAAGTTTTGTGAGCTTAAGACTTTTTAATTTGGGTTGGACCACACAAATCAGCAATTTAATGGCGAATTGATATACAAAAACGACAACTTTAGGATTTGAAATTTGTAAGTATCATCAACTTTGCGGTCATAAGAAGAATTTGTGAATACTAAATTCAACATATTTCGTACGCCGCAACGGCAAAAAACCAAATCTGTTCGTCCCTTTTCCCCTCGTTTTCAGGTTCAAGTTGAAAGCAAGGCAAGATTTCAGTGATAGTACTCTTTATGACCGATGACGTTTATGAAATTCTTTATTTCCTCAGTTTTTAAAGCCAGGGGTGTATAACATTTAAATTACCCATTTACCCCTCAATTTCACCCATACTTTGCAATCGGATCCCATCAGAACTCCGCAGTTAAGCGTGCTTGGGCGAGAGCAGTACTAAGATGGGTGACCTCTTGGGAAGTCCTCGTGTTGCGCCCCTCCTTTTGCCTTTTTGCAGCCGGACGGGGATCGGCTAAGGGAAGTCGGAGCCGCCGGGTCTCAGGAAGAAGAGCGCTCGCGGAAAAAACGTGGGAGGAGCGATCGCGGGGGGGGTTCGTGCGGCGGGCGAGCGAGCCCGAGCACGCGCGTTTAGTAGATTCACATTTCGCAAGTTGACGGGTGCGACCATACCAGCACTAATGCACCGGATCCCATCAGAACTCCGCAGTTAAGCGTGCTTGGGCGAGAGCAGTACTAAGATGGGTGACCTCTTGGGAAGTCCTCGTGTTGCACCCCTCTTTTTGCCTTTCTGCAGCCGGACGGGGATCTGCTAAGGGAAGTCGGAGCCGCCGGGGGTCTGCGGGAGCTTGGGGGGTTATTTCACCTTTAATGTTGAATTTATTTGCGAATTTTGACACATTTTTAAGATTATCATTATTTTACCCTGAAGTTTTGTGAGCTTAAGACTTTTTAATTTGGGTTGGACCACACAAATCAGCAATTTAATGGCGAATTGATATACAAAAACGACAACTTTAGGATTTGAAATTTGTAAGTATCATCAACTTTTCGGTCATAAGAAGAATTTGTGAATACTAAATTCAACATATTTCATACGCCGCAAGGGCAAAAAACCAAATTTGTTCGTCCCCTTTCCCCTCGTTTTCAGGTTAAAGTTGAACGCAAGGCAAGATTTCAGTGATAGTACTCTTTATGACCGATGTAGTTTATGAAATTCTTTATTTCCTCAGTTTTTAAAGCCAGGGGTGTATAACATTTAAATTACCCATTTACCCCTCAATTTCACCCATACTTTGCAATCGGATCCCATCAGAACTCCGCAGTTAAGCGTGCTTGGGCGAGAGCAGTACTAAGATGGGTGACCTCTTGGGAAGTCCTCGTGTTGCGCCCCTCCTTTTGCCTTTTTGCAGCCGGACGGGGATCTGCTAAGGGAAGTCAGAGCCGCCGGGGGGTCTCATGGAAAGCGCTCGCGGAAAAAAAAGGTGGGAGGAGCGATCGCGGGGGAGGGTCCGTGCGGCGGGCGAGCGAGCCCGCACGCGTTAAGTTCAGATTCACAAAGGTCGCAGTTGACGGGTGCGACCATACCAAAGACTAATGCACCGGATCCCATCAGCACTCCGCAGTTAAGAGTGCTTGTTCGAGTGCTCTACTAAGATGGGTGACCTCTTGGGAAGTCCTCGTGTTGCGCCCCTCCTTTTGCCTTTTTGCAGCCGGACGGGGATCTGCTAAGGGAAGTCGGAGCCGCCGGGGGTCTGCGGGAGCTTGGGGGGTTATTTCACCTTTAATGTTGAATTTATTTGCGAATTTTGACACATTTTTAAGATTATCATTATTTTACCCTGAAGTTTTGTGAGCTTAAGACTTTTTAATTTGGGTTGGACCACACAAATCAGCAATTTAATGGCGAATTGATATACAAAAACGACAACTTTAGGATTTGAAATTTGTAAGCATCATCAACTTTGCGGTTATAAGTAGAATTTGTGAATTCTAAATTCAACATATTTCGTCTGTCTGCAACGGCAAAAAAAAACCAAATCTGTTCGTCCCTTTTCCCCTCGTTTTCAGGTTCAAGTTGAAAGCAAGGCAAGATTTCAGTGATAGTACTCTTTATGACCGATGACGTTTATGAAATTCTTTATTTCCTCAGTTTTTAAAGCCAAGGGTGTATAACATTTAAATTACCCATTTACCCCTCAATTTCACCCATACTTTGCAATCGGATCCCATCAGAACTCCGCAGTTAAGCGTGCTATGGCGAGAGCAAGATCTAAGATGGGTGACCTCTTGGGAAGTCCTCGTGTTGCGCCCCCTTTTGCCTTTTTTGCACGGACGGGACGGATCGGCTAAGGAAGCGGAGCCGCCGGGGTCTCATGGGAAGAAGCGCTCGCGGAAAAAAAAGCAGTGGGAGGAGCGATCGCGGGGAGGGGGTCGTGCGGCGGGCGAGCCCGGCACGCGTTAAATAAGTAGATTCACAAAGTGCGCAAGTTGACGGTGCGACCATACCAAAGACTAATGCACCGGATCCCATCAGAACTCCGCAGTTAAGCGTGCTTGGGCGAGAGCGATCTAAGATGGGTGACCTCTTGGGAAGTCCTCGTGTTGCACCCTCTTTTTGCCTTTCTGCACTGGACGGGGGATCTCGCTAAGGGAAGTCGAGCCGCGGGGTCCTGGGGAGCTTGGGGGTTATTTCACCTTTAATGTTGAATTTATTTGCGAATTTTGACACATTTTTAAGATTATCATTATTTTACCCTGAAGTTTTGTGAGCTTAAGACTTTTTAATTTGGGTTGGACCACACAAATCAAATCAATTTAATTTAATGAATTGATATACAAAAACGACAACTTTAGGATTTGAAATTTGTAAGTATCATCAACTTTCATGGTCATAAGAAGAATTTGTGAATACTAAATTCAACATATTTCAATGTCGCCAACAACGGCAAAAAAAAACCAAATCTGTTTCGTCCCTTTTCCCCTCGTTTTTCGGTTTGAAGTTGAAAGCAAGGCAAGATTTCATGATAGTACTCTTTATGACCGATGCGTTTATGAAATTCTTTATTTCCTCGCTTTTTAAGCCAAAGGGGTGTTTAACATTTAAATTACCCATTTACCCCTCAATTTCACCCATACTTTGCAATCTGATCCCATCAGAACTCCGCAGTTAAGCGTGCTTGGGCGAGAGCGGTACTAAGATGGGTGACCTCTTGGGAAGTCCTCGTGTTGCGCCCCTCCTTTTGCCTTTTTGCAGCCGGACGGGGATCGGCTAAGGAAATCGGGCCGCCGGGGTCTCATGGAAAGAGCGCTCGCGGAAAAAAAAGCGGTGGGAGGAGCGATCGCGGGGGTAGGGTTCGTGCGGCGGGCGAGCCCTTGCACGTGTTAAGTAGATTCACAAAGGCGCAAGTTTGACGGTGCGACCATACCAAAGACTAATGCACCGGATCCCATCGAACTCCGCGCTTATTAAGCGTGCTTGGGCGAGAGCGATCTAAGATGGGTGACCTCTTGGGAAGTCCTCGTGTTGCACCCTCTTTTTGCCTTTCTGCAGGGGACGGGGATCTAAGGGAAGTCGGAGCCACGGGGTCTCGGGAGCTTGGGGGTTATTTCACCTTTAATGTTGAATTTATTTGCGAATTTTGACACATTTTTAAGATTATCATTATTTTACCCTGAAGTTTTGTGAGCTTAAGACTTTTTAATTTGGGTTGGACCACACAAAATCAAATTTAATTTAATTTAATGGCGAATTGATATACAAAAACGACAACTTTAGGATTTGAAATTTGTAAGTATCATCAACTTTGCGGTCATAAGAAGAATTTGTGAATACTAAATTCAACATATTTCGTACGCCGCAACGGCAAAAAAAAAAAATCTGTTCGTCCCTTTTCCCCTCGTTTTGTGTTCAAGTTGAAAGCAAGGCAAGATTTCAAGATGATAGTACTTTTTTATGACCGATGACGTTTATGAAATTCTTTATTTCCTCAGTTTTTAAAGCCAGGGGTGTATAACATTTAAATTACCCATTTACCCCTCAATTTCACCCATACTTTGCAATCGGATCCCATCAGAACTCCGCAGTTAAGCGTGCTTGGGCGAGAGCAGTACTAAGATGGGTGACCTCTTGGGAAGTCCTCGTGTTGCACCCCTCTTTTTGCCTTTCTGCAGCCGGACGGGGATCTGCTAAGGGAAGTCGGAGCCGCCGGGGGTCTCATGGAAGAGCGCTCTCGAAAAAACGGGGAGGAGCGATCGCGGGGGGAGGGTTCGTGCGGCGGCGAGCGAGCCGGCACGCGTTAAGTAGATTCACAAAGATCACAAGCAAGATGACGGGAGCGACCATACCAGCACTAATGCACCGGATCCCATCAGAACTCCGCAGTTAAGCGTGCTTGGGCGAGAGCGATCTAAAGATGGGTGACCTCTTGGGAAGTCCTCGTGTTGCACCCCTCTTTTTGCCTTTCTGCAGCCGGACGGGGATCTGCTAAGGGAAGTCGGAGCCGCCGGGGGTCTGCGGGAGCTTGGGGGGTTATTTCACCTTTAATGTTGAATTTATTTGCGAATTTTGACACATTTTTAAGATTATCATTATTTTACCCTGAAGTTTTGTGAGCTTAAGACTTTTTAATTTGGGTTGGACCACACAAATCAGCAATTTAATGGCGAATTGATATACAAAAACGACAACTTTAGGATTTGAAATTTGTAAGTATCATCAACTTTGCGGTCATAAGAAGAATTTGTGAATACTAAATTCAACATATTTCGTACGCCGCAACGGCAAAAAACCAAATCTGTTCGTCCCTTTTCCCCTCGTTTTCAGGTTCAAGTTGAAAGCAAGGCAAGATTTCAGTGATAGTACTCTTTATGACCGATACGTTTATTTAAATTCTTTATTTCCTCGATTTTAAAGCCAGGGGTGTATAACATTTAAATTACCCATTTACCCCAAATTTCACCCATACTTTTTGCATCGGATCCCATCAGAACTCCGCAGTTAAGCGTGCTTGGGCGAGAGCAGTACTAAGATGGGTGACCTCTTGGGAAGTCCTCGTGTTGCGCCCCTCCTTTTACCTTTTTTTGGCCGGGACGGGGATCGGCTAAGGAAGCGGAGCCGCCGGGGTCTCAGGGGAAGAGCGCTCGGAAAAAAACGTGGGAGGAGCGATCGCGGGGAGGGTTCGTGCGGCGGGCGAGCCCGCACGCGTTAAGTAGATTCACAGGTCAAGCAAGTTGACGGGTGCGACCATACCAAAGACTAATGCACCGATCCCATCGAACTCCGCAGATTAAGCGTGCTTGGGCGAGCGATCTAAGATGGGTGACCTCTTGGGAAGTCCTCGTGTTGCACCCCTCTTTTTGCCTTTCTGCGGCGGACGGGGATCTCTGCTAAGGGAAGTCGGGCTGAGCCACGGGGTCTGGGGGAGCTTGGGGGTTATTTCACCTTTAATGTTGAATTTATTTGCGAATTTTGACACATTTTTTAAATTATTATCATTATTTTACCCTCAAGTTTTGTGAGCTTAAGACTTTTTAATTTGGGTTGGACCACACAAATCAAATCAATTTTTAATGGCGAATTGATATACAAAAACGACAACTTTAGGATTTGAAATTTGTAAGTATCATCAACTTTGCGGTCATAAGAAGAATTTGTGAATAGTAAATTCAACATATTTCATACGCCGCAACGGCAAAAAACCAAATCTGTTCGTCTCTTTTCCCCTCGTTTTCAGGTTCAAGTTGAAAGCAAGGCAAGATTTCAGTGATAGTACTCTTTATGACCGATGACGTTTATGAAATTCTTTATTTCCTCGATTTTAAAGCCAGGGTGTATAACATTTAAATTACCCATTTACCCCAATTTCACCCATACTTTGCAATCGGATCCCATCAGAACTCCGCAGTTAAGCGTGCTTGGCGCGAGCGAGAAGATGAGTGACCCTCTTGGAAGTCCTCGTGTTGCGCCCTCCTTTTGCTTTGCAGGCGGGACGGGGATCGGCTAAGGAAGCCGAGCCGCGGGGTCTCAGGGAAGAAGCGCTCGGAAAAAAAAAGTGGGACGAGAGATCGCGGGGGGGTAGTTCGTGCGGCGGGCGAGCCGGGGAACGCGTTAAGTAGATTCGCAGTGCACAAGCTTATGGGTGCGACCATACCAGCACTAATGCATCGGATCCTATCATAACTCCGCAGTTAAGCGTGCTTGGGCGAAAACAATACTAAGATGGGTGACCTTTTGGGAAGTCCTCGTGTTGCACAGCCTCTTTTTGCCTTTTTGCAGCTGGACGGGGATCGGCTAAGGGAAGTCGGAGCCGCCGGGGGTCTGCGGGAGCTTGGGGGGTTATTTCACCTTTAATGTTGAATTTATTTGCGAATTTTGACACATTTTTAAGATTATCATTATTTTACCCTGAAGTTTTGTGAGCTTAAGACTTTTTAATTTGGGTTGGACCACACAAATCAGCAATTTAATGGCGAATTGATATACAAAAACGACAACTTTAGGATTTGAAATTTGTAAGTATCATCAACTTTGCGGGTCATAAGAAGAATTTGTGAATACTAAATTCAACATATTTCGTACGCCGCAACGGCAAAAAACCAAATCTGTTCGTCCCTTTTCCCCTCGTTTTCAGGTTCAAGTTGAAAGCAAGGCAAGATTTCAGTGATAGTACTCTTTATGACCGATGACGTTTATGAAATTCTTTATTTCCTCAGTTTTTAAAGCCAGGGGTGTATAACATTTAAATTACCCATTTACCCCTCAATTTCACCCATACTTTGCAATCGGATCCCATCAGAACTCCGCAGTTAAGCGTGCTTGGCGGAGAGCGATCTAAGATGGGTGACCTCTTGGGAAGTCCTCGTGTTGCGCCACTCCTTTTGCCTTTTTGCAGCCGGAGGGGGATCGGCTAAGGAAGCGAGCCGCCGGGGTCTCGGGAAGAGCGCTCGAGGAAAAAAAGCGTGGGAGGAGCGATCGTCGGGGGGGGGGTTCGCGGCGGGCGAGCCCGCACGCACGCGTTAAGTAGATTCACAAAGCAGCAAGTTGACGGGTTCGACCATACCAGCACTAATGCACCGAATCCCATCAGAACCCCGCAGTTTAGAGTGCTTGGGCGAGAGCAGTACTAAGATGGGTGACCTTTTGGGAAGTCCTCGTGTTGCACCTCTCATTTTACCTTTTTGCAGTCGGACGGGGGGGATCTCTAAGGGAAGTCGAGCCGCGGGGTCTGGAGCTTGGGGTTATTTCACCTTTAATGTTGAATTTATTTGCGAATTTTGACACATTTTTAAGATTATCATTATTTTACCCTGAAGTTTTGTGAGCTTAAGACTTTTTAATTTGGGTTGGACCACACAAATCAGCAATTTAATGGCGAATTGATATACAAAAACGACAACTTTAGGATTTGAAATTTGTAAGTATCATCAACTTTGCGGTCATAAGAAGAATTTGTGAATACTAAATTCAACATATTTCGTACGCCGCAACGGCAAAAAACCAAATCTGTTCGTCCCTTTTCCCCTCGTTTTCAGGTTCAAGTTGAAAGCAAGGCAAGATTTCAGTGATAGTACTCTTTATGACCGATGACGTTTATGAAATTCTTTATTTCCTCAGTTTTTAAAGCCAGGGGTGTATAACATTTAAATTACCCATTTACCCCTCAATTTCACCCATACTTTGCAATCGGATCCCATCAGAACTCCGCAGTTAAGCGTGCTTGGGCGAGAGCAGTACTAAGATGGGTGACCTCTTGGGAAGTCCTCGTGTTGCGCCCCTCCTTTTTGCGGCACGGACGGGGGATCGGCTAAGGAAGCGGAGCCGGGGTCTCAGGAAAAGAGCGCTCGGAAAAAAAAGCGTGGGGAGGAGCGATCGCGGGGAGGGTTCGTGCGGCGGGCGAGCCCGCACACGCGTTAAGTAGATTCACAGCGCAAGTCTGAGTTGACGTGCGACCATACCAAAGACTAATGCACCGGATCCCATCAGAACTCCGCAGTTAAGCGTGCTTGGGCGAGAGCAGTACTAAGATGGGTGACCTCTTGGGAAGTCCTCGTGTTGCACCCCTCTTTTTGCCTTTGCCTTTCGGGGACGGGGATCCGCTGAGGGGATCTCTGGAAGTCGGAAAAAAACGGGGGAGTGTGCGAGGGGAGGGTTGGGGGTTATTTCACCTTTAATGTTGAATTTATTTGCGAATTTTGACAAATTTTTTAGATTTTCATTATTTTTCACTGAATTTTTGTGAGCTTAAGACAATATAATTTGGGTTGGACCACACAAATCATCAATTTAATGGCGAATTGATATACAAAAACGACAACTTTAGGATTTGAAATTTGTAAGTGTCATCAACTTTGCGGTCATAAGAAGAATTTGTGAATACTAAATTCAACATATTTCGTCGCCGCATTTTTAAAAAAAACCAAATCTGTTCGTTTTCCCCTTTTCCCTTTTTAAAGTTGTTGTTGAAAAGCAAGAAGATTTTTGATAGACTTTTATGACCGAAAAACGTAACGTTTATGAAATTCTTTATTTCCTCAGTTTTTAAAGCCAGGGGTGTATAACATTTAAATTACCCATTTACCCCTCAATTTCACCCATACTTTGCAATCGGATCCCATCAGAACTCCACAGTTAAGCGTGCTTGGCGAGAGCGAAGCGAAAGATGGGTGACCTCTTGGGAAGTCCTCGTGTTGCGCCCCTCCTTTTGCCTTTTTGCAGCCGGACGGGGCTCGGCTAAGGAAAGCCTGAGCCGGGGTCTCATGAAAGAGCGCTCGCGGAAAAAAAGCGGTGGGAGGAGCGATCGCGGGGGGGGGGTTCGTGCGGCGGGCGAGCGAGCGGCACGCGTTAAGTAGATTCACAGTGCGCAAGTTGACGGGTGCGACCATACCAGCACTAATGCACCGGATCCCATCAGAACTCCGCAGTTAAGCGTGCTTGGGCGAGAGCAGTACTAAGATGGGTGACCTCTTGGGAAGTCCTCGTGTTGCACCCCTCTTTTTGCCTTTCTGCAGCCGGACGGGGATCTGCTAAGGGAAGTCGGAGCCGCCGGGGGTCTGCGGGAGCTTGGGGGGTTATTTCACCTTTAATGTTGAATTTATTTGCGAATTTTGACACATTTTTAAGATTATCATTATTTTACCCTGAAGTTTTGTGAGCTTAAGACTTTTTAATTTGGGTTGGACCACACAAATCAGCAATTTAATGGCGAATTGATATACAAAAACGACAACTTTAGGATTTGAAATTTGTAAGTATCATCAACTTTGCGGTCATAAGAAGAATTTGTGAATACTAAATTCAACATATTTCGTACGCCGCAACGGCAAAAAACCAAATCTGTTCGTCCCTTTTCCCCTCGTTTTCCCAAGATGATAGTACTTTTATGACCGATGTTTTATGAAATTCTTTATTTCCTCGATTTTAAAGCCAGGGTGTATAACATTTAAATTACCCATTTACCCCAATTTCACCCATACTTTGCAATCGATCCCATCGAACTCCGCTTATGATAAGCGTGCTTGGCGAGCGATTTACCTGAAATTCTTTATTTCCTTTTTGCGATTTTAAAAAGCCAGGGTGTATAACATTTAAATTACCCATTTACCCCAATTTCACCCATACTTTGCAATCGGATCCCATACGAACTCCGCACCGGATCCCATCAGAACTCCGCGGTTAAGCGTACTTGGGCGAGAGCAGTACTAAGATGGGCGACCTCTTGGGAAGTCCTCGTGTTGCACCCTTCTTTTTGCCTTTTTGCAGCCGAACGGGGATCTACTAAGGGAAGTCGGAGCCGTCGGGGGTCTGCGGGAGCTTGGGGGATTTTTTCACCTTTAATGTTGAATTTATTTGTGAATTTTGACACATTTTTAAGATTATCATTATTTTACCATGAAGTTTTGTGAGCTTAAGACTTTTTAATTTGGGTTGGACCACACAAATCAGCAATTTAATGGCGAATTGATATACAAAAAAACAACTTTAGGATTTAAAATTTGTAAGTATCATCAACTTTCCGGTCAGAAGAAGAATTTGTGAATACTAAATTCAACATATTTCATACGCTGCAATGGCAAAAAACCAAATCTGTTCGTCCCTTTTCCCCTCGTTTTCAGGTTCAAGTTGAACGCAAGGCAAGATTTCAGTCATAGTACTCTTTATGACCGATGTAGTTTATGAAATTCTTTATTTCCTCAGTTTTTAAAGCCAGGGGTGTATAACATTTAAATTATCCATTTACCCCTCAATTTCACCCATACTTTACAATCGGATCCCATCAGAACTCCGCGGTTAAGCGTACTTGGGCGAGAGCAGTACTAAGATGGGCGACCTCTTGGAAGATGGGCCCTCCTTTTGACCTCTTGGGAAGCGATCGTGTTGGGGGGTTCCGGCGGCGAGCCCTTTTAAGCCTTCACAGCAAAGCAAGTTGACGGGTGCGACCATACCAAAGACTAATGCACCGATCCCATCGTAACTCCGCAGCTTAAGCGTGCTTGGGCGAGAGCAAGATCAAGATGGGTGACCTCCTGGGAAGTCCTCGTGTTGCACCCCTTTTTTGCCTTTCTGCGGGACGGGGATCTCGCTAAGGAAGCGGAGGGGGTCTGCGGGAGCTTGGGGGGTTATTTCACCTTTAATGTTGAATTTATTTGCGAATTTTGACACATTTTTAAGATTATCATTATTTTACCCTGAAGTTTTGTGAGCTTAAGACTTTTTAATTTGGGTTGGACCACACAAATCAGCAATTTAATGGCGAATTGATATACAAAAACGACAACTTTAGGATTTGAAATTTGTAAGTATCATCAACTTTTCGGTCATAAGAAGAATTTGTGAATACTAAATTCAACATATTTCATACGCCGCAACGGCAAAAAACCAAATCTGTTCGTCCCTTTTCCCCTCGTTTTCAGGTTCAAGTTGAAAGCAAGGCAAGATTTCAGTGATAGTACTCTTTATGACCGATGACGTTTATGAAATTCTTTATTTCCTCAGTTTTTAAAGCCAGGGGTGTATAACATTTAAATTACCCATTTACCCCTCAATTTCACCCATACTTTGCAATCGGATCCCATCAGAACTCCGCAGTTAAGCGTGCTTGGGCGAGAGCAGTACTAAGATGGGCGACCTCTTGGGAAGTCCTCGTGTTGCACCCTTCTTTTTGCCTCTTTGCAGCCGAACGGGGATCAGCTAAGGGAAGTCGGAGCCGTCGGGGGTCTGCGGGAGAGCGCTCGCGGAAAAAAAAGCGGGAGGAGCGATGGCGGGGGGTGGGTTCGTGCGGCGGGCGAGCCCGGGCTCGCGTTCAGTAGATTCACAGTGCGCAAGTTGACGGGTGCGACCATACCAGCACTAATGCACCGGATCCCATCAGAACTCCGCAGTTAAGCGTGCTTGGGCGAGAGCAGTACTAAGATGGGTGACCTCTTGGGAAGTCCTCGTGTTGCGCCCCTCCTTTTGCCTTTTTGCAGCCGGACGGGGATCTGCTAAGGGAAGTCGGAGCCGCCGGGGGTCTGCGGGAGCTTGGGGGGTTATTTCACCTTTAATGTTGAATTTATTTGCGAATTTTGACACATTTTTAAGATTATCATTATTTTACCCTGAAGTTTTGTGAGCTTAAGACTTTTTAATTTGGGTTGGACCACACAAATCAGCAATTTAATGGCGAATTGATATACAAAAACGACAACTTTAGGATTTGAAATTTGTAAGTATCATCAACTTTGCGGTCATAAGAAGAATTTGTGAATACTAAATTCAACATATTTCGTACGCCGCAACGTAAAAAAAAACAAATCTGTTCGTCCCTTTTCCCCGTTTTGTGTTCAAGTTGAAAGCAAGGCAAGATTTCATGATATAGTCTTTTATGACCGATGACGTTTATGAAATTCTTTATTTCCTCAGTTTTTAAAGCCAAGGGTGTATAACATTTAAATTACCCATTTACCCCTCAATTTCACCCATACTTTGCAATCGGATCCCATCAGAACTCCGCAGTTAAGCGTGCTTGGGCGAGAGCAGTACTAAGATGGGTGACCTCTTGGGAAGTCCTCGTGTTGCACCCCTACTTTTGCCTTTTTGCAGCCGGACGGGGATCGGCTAAGGGAAGTCGGAGCCGCCGGGTGTTTGCGGGAAGAGCTCTCGCTGGAAAAAACGGTGGGAGAAGCGATTGCGGGGGAAGGGTTCGTGCGGCGGGCAAGTTGGGGCACGCGTTAAGTAGATTCGCAGTGCGCAAGCTGACGGGTGCGACCATACCAGCACTAATGCACCGGATCCCATCAGAACTCCGCAGTTAAGCGTGCTTGGGCGAGAGCAGTACTAAGATGGGTGACCTCTTGGGAAGTCCTCGTGTTGCACCCCTCTTTTTGCCTTTCTGCAGCCGGACGGGGATCTGCTAAGGGAAGTCGGAGCCGCCGGGGGTCTGCGGGAGCTTGGGGGGTTATTTCACCTTTAATGTTGAATTTATTTGCGAATTTTGACACATTTTTAAGATTATCATTATTTTACCCTGAAGTTTTGTGAGCTTAAGACTTTTTAATTTGGTTTGGACAACAAAATTCAGAATTTTAATGGCGAATTTATATACAAAATATACAACTTTAGTATTTGAAATTTGTAAGTATCTTCAACTTTGCATGGTCATAAGAAGAATTTGTGAATACTAAATTCAACATATTTCGTCGCCTCGTGGCGAAAAAACCAAATCTGTTTCGTCCCTTTTCCCCTCGTTTTGTTCATGTTGAAATCAAGGCAAGATTTCATGATAATAGTACTCTTTATGACCGAAAATGCGTTTATGAAATTCTTTATTTCCTCGATTTTAAAGCCGGGGTGTATAACATTTAAATTACCCATTTACCCCTCAATTTCACCCATACTTTGCAATCGGATCCCATCGAACTCCGATTAAACGTGTGCTTGGCGAGAGCAATCTTAAGATGGGTGACCTCTTGGGAAATCCTCGTGTTGCGCCCTCCTTTTGCCTTTTTGCAGCCGGACGGGGATCGGCTAAGGAAGCCGGAGCCGCCGGGGTCTCAGGGAAAGCTCGCGAAAAAAAAGGTGGAGGAGCGATCGCGGGGAGGGTTCGTGCGGCGGGCGAGCCCGGGCACGCGTTAAGTAGATTCACAGTGCGCAAGTTGACGGGTGCGACCATACCAGCACTAATGCACCGGATCCCATCAGAACTCCGCAGTTAAGCGTGCTTGGGCGAGAGCAGTACTAAGATGGGTGACCTCTTGGGAAGTCCTCGTGTTGCACCCCTCTTTTTGCCTTTGCAAATGGGACGGGGATCTGCTAAGGAAGTCGGAGCACGGGTGCGGGAGCTTGGGGGGTTATTTCACCTTTAATGTTGAATTTATTTGCGAATTTTGACACATTTTTAAGATTATCATTATTTTACCCTGAAGTTTTGTGAGCTTAAGACTTTTTAATTTGGGTTGGACCACACAAATCAGCAATTTAATGGCGAATTGATATACAAAAACGACAACTTTAGGATTTGAAATTTGTAAGTATCATCAACTTTGCGGTCATAAGAAGAATTTGTGAATACTAAATTCAACATATTTCGTACGCCGCAACGGCAAAAAACCAAATCTGTTCGTCCCTTTTCCCCTCGTTTTCAGGTTCAAGTTGAAAGCAAGGCAAGATTTCAGTGATAGTACTCTTTATGACCGATAACGTTTATGAAATTCTTTATTTCCTCAGTTTTTAAAGCAGGGGTGTATAACATTTAAATTACCTATTTGCCCCTCAATTTCACCCATACTTTGCAATCGGATCCCATCAGAACTCCGCAGTTAAGCGTGCTTAGGCGAGAGCAGTACTAAGATGGGTGACCTCTTGGGAAGTCCTCGTGTTGCGCCCCTCCTTTTGCCTTTTTGCAGCCGGACGGGGATCGGCTAAGGGAAGTCGGAGCCGCCGGGGGTCTGCGGGAAGAGCGCTCGCGGGAAAAAACGGTGGGAGGAGCGATCGCGGGGGGAGGGTTCGTGCGGCGGGCGAGCCCGGGCACGCGTTAAGTAGATTCACAGTGCGCAAGTTGACGGGTGCGACCATACCAGCACTAATGCACCGGATCCCATCAGAACTCCGCAGTTAAGCGTGCTTGGGCGAGAGCAGTACTAAGATGGGTGACCTCTTGGGAAGTCCTCGTGTTGCACCCCTCTTTTTGCCTTTCTGCAATGGGACGGGGGATCCGCTAAGGAAGTCGGAGCAGCCGGGGGTCTGCGGGAGCTTGGGGGGTTATTTCACCTTTAATGTTGAATTTATTTGCGAATTTTGACACATTTTTAAGATTATCATTATTTTACCCTGAAGTTTTGTGAGCTTAAGACTTTTTAATTTGGGTTGGACCACACAAATCAGCAATTTAATGGCGAATTGATATACAAAAACGCACAACTTTAGGATTTGAAATTTGTAAGTATCATCAACTTTCTTGGTCATAAGAAGAATTTGTGAATACTAAATTCAACATATTTCACCCTTCCTTTGGCCTTTTTGCAAAAAAACAAATCGTCTGGATCGGATAAGGGAAATCCCCCGTTTTGTTCAAGTTGAAAGCAAGGCAAGATTTCGAAAAATAGTACTCTTTATGACCGATGACGCGTTTATGAAATTCTTTATTTCCTCGCTTTTAAAGCCAGGGTGTATAACATTTAAATTACCCATTTACCCCTCAACACACCCATACTTTGCAATCGGATCCCATCAGAACTCCGCAGTTAAGCGTGCTTGGGCGAGAGCAGTACTAAGATGGGTGACCTCTTGGGAAGTCCTCGTGTTGCGCCCCTCCTTTTGCCTTTTTGCAGCCGGACGGGGATCGGCTAAGGGAAGTCGGAGCCGCCGGGGGTCTGCGGGAAGAGCGCTCGCGGGAAAAAACGGTGGGAGGAGCGATCGCGGGGGGAGGGTTCGTGCGGCGGGCGAGCCCGGGCACGCGTTAAGTAGATTCACAGTGCGCAAGTTGACGGGTGCGACCATACCAGCACTAATGCACCGGATCCCATCAGAACTCCGCAGTTAAGCGTGCTTGGGCGAGAGCAGTACTAAGATGGGTGACCTCTTGGGAAGTCCCCGCGTTGCACTCTTCCTTTTGCCTTTTTGCGGCCGGATGGGGTTTGGCTAAGGGAAATCGGAGTTGCGGGGTCATGGGGAGCACTGGGGGTTATTTCACCTTTAATGTTGAATTTATTTGCGAATTTTGACACATTTTTAAGATTATCATTATTTTACCCTGAAGTTTTGTGAGCTTAAGACTTTTTAATTTGGGTTGGACCACACAAATCAAATCACTATTTAATGGCGAATTGATATACAAAAACGACAACTTTAGGATTTGAAATTTGTAAGTATCATCAACTTTGCGTCTTAAGAAGAATTTGTGAATACTAAATTCAACATATTTAAATTTTGCCGCAACGCAAAAAAACCAAATCGTTAAGTCCAGAGCCCCTCGTTTTTCGGTTCAAGTTGAAAGCAAGGCAAGATTTGATGATAGTACTCTTTATGATGGGTAGCGTTTATGAAATTCTTTATTTCCTCGCTTTTAAAGCCAGGGTGTATAACATTTAAATTACCCATTTACCCCCAATTTCACCCATACTTTGCAAATCGGATCCCATCGAACTCCGATTAAGCGTGCTTGGCGAGAGCGATTGCTAAGATGGGTGACCTTTTGGGAAGTCCTCGTGTTGCACCTCTCATTTTACCTTTTTGCAGTCGGACGGGGATCGACTAAGGGAAGTCGGAGCCGCTAGGGGTCTTTGGGAAGAGCGCTCGTGGGTGAAAACAGTTGGAAGAGCGATCGGGGGTGGAGGGTTCGTGTGGCAGTCGAGCCGGGGCACGCGTTAAGTAGATTCGCAGCGCGCACGCTGACGGGAACGACCATAGCAGTACTAATGCTCCGAATCCCATCAGAACTCCGTCGTTAAGCGTGCTTGGTCGAGAGTAGTACTAAGATGGGTGAGCTCTCTGGAAGTCCTTGTGTTGCACCCCTCTTTTTGCCTTTTTACAGCCGGACGGGCATATCCCAAGGGAAGTCGGAGCCGCCGGGGGTGTGCGGGAGCTTGGGGGATTTTTTCACCTTTAATGTTGAATTTATTTGCGAATTTTGACACATTTTTAAGATTATCATTATTTTACCCTGAAGTTTTGTGAGCTTAAGACTTTTTAATTTGGGTTGGACCACACAAATCAGCAATTTAATGGCGAATTGATATACAAAAAAACAACTTTAGGATTTAAAATTTGTAAGTATCATCAACTTTCGTGTTGCATAAGAAGAATTTGTGAATACTAAATTCAACATATTTCGTGACGCCGCGGGGAAAAAAACCAAATCGTTCGTCCCCTTTTCCCCTCGTTTTGTGTTCAAAAAAAAGCAGGGGCAAGATTTCGCGGATAGTACTTTTTATGACCGATAGCGTTTATGAAATTCTTTATTTCCTCGCTTTTAAAGCCTTATGGGTGTATAACATTTAAATTACCCATTTACCCCTCAATTTCACCCATACTTTGCATCGGATCCTATCATAACTCCGCAGTTAAGTGTGCTTGGGCGAAAACAATACTAAGATGGGTGACCACTTGGGAAGTCCTCGTCTTGCACCCCTCCTTTTGGCTATTTACAGTCGGACGGGGATCGGCTAACGGAAGTCAGAGCTGTGGGGGCTCTTTGGGAAGAGCGCACGCGGGAAAAAACGGTGGAATGAGCGATCGGGGGGGAGGGTTCGCGCGGTGGGCCAGCCGGGGCACGCTTTAAGAAGATTCGCAGTGCCCAAGCTGACGGGTGCGACCATACGAGCACTAATGAACCAGATCCCATCAGAACTCTACAGGTTAGCGTGCTTGGGCTAGAGCAGTACTAAGATAGGTGACCTCTTGGGAAGTCCTCGTGTTGCACCCCTCCTTTTGCCTTTTTGCAGCCGGACAGGGATCGGCTAAGGGAAGTTAAGCGACGAGTCAGGGAAAGAGCGATCGCGGGGAGCTTGGGGTTATTTCAACTTTTATGTTGATTTTATTTGCTTATTTTGACTTATTTTTATGATTATCATTTTTTTACCCTGTTGTTTTGTGAGCTTATGTCTTTTTAATTTGGGTTGGACCACACAAATGCGACCATACAATTTTAATGCGAATTGATATACAAACTCCAACTTTAGGATTTGAAATTTGTAAGTATCATCAACTTTGACCTCTTGGAAGAATTTGTGAATACTAAATTCAACATATTTAAATGCGGCCGACAAGGATCGAAAAAAACCAAATCTGTTCGTCCGGCTTTTCCCCTCGTTTTGAGTTGAAAAGCACTCGGCAAGATTTGAAAAAACTCTTTAAGAGCCGATCGCGTTTATGAAATTCTTTATTTCCTCGATTTTTAAAGCCAGGGCGCCCGTATAACATTTAAATTACCCATTTACCCCTCAATTTCACCCATACTTTGCAATCGGATCCAATTAGAACTCTACAGTTTAGCGTGCTTAGGCGAGAGCAGTACCAAGATGGGTGACCTCTCGGGAAGTCATCGTGTTGCACCCCTCCTTTTGCCTTTTTGCAGCCGGACAGGGATCGACTAAGGGAAGTCGGAGCCGCCGGGGGTCTGCGGAAAGAGCGATCGCGGGGGGACAAACGGTGGGAAGAGCGATCACGGGGGGAGGGTTCGTGTGACGGGCGAGCCGGGGCATGCGTTAAGAAGATTTGCAGTGCGCAAGCTGACGGGTGCGACCATACCATAATTAATGCACCGGATCCCATTAGAACTCCACAGTTTAGCGTGCTTGGGCGAGAGCAGTACCAAGATGGGTGACCTCTTGGGAAGTCGTCATGTTGCACCCCTCATTTTGCCTTTTTGCAGCCGGACAAGGATCGACTAAGGGAAGTCGGAGTCGCCGGTGGTCTGCGGGAGCTTGGGGGGTTATTTCACCTTTAATGTTGAATTTATTTGCAAACATTTTTAAGATTATCATTATTTTACCCTGAAGTTTTGTGAGCATTAAGACTTTTTAATTTGGGTTGGACCACACAAATCAAATTTAATGGCGACCATTGATATAAAAATGACAACTTTATTATTTGAAATTTGTTTAGCGTGCATTGGGCGAAGCATGCAAGAAGGGTGACCTCTTGGGAATACTAATTTTGCATATTTCGGCCGGACGGGGATCGACTAAAAAAAACCAAATCGTTCGTCCTTTTCCCCTCGTTTGTTCAAGTTGAAGTTGAAAGCGCAAAATTCGGGAAGAGCGATCGCGGGTCGCGTTTATGAAATTCTTTATTTCGCCGCTTTAAATTGATTCGCGTGTATAACATTTAAATTACCCATTTACCATCAATTTCACCCTAATGCACCGAATCCCATCAGAACCCCGCAGTTTAGAGTGCTTGGGCGAGAGCAGTACTAAGATGGGTGACCTGTTGGGAAGTCCTCGTGTTGCACACCTCCTTTTGCCTTTTTGCAGCCGGACAAGGATCGACTAAGGGAAGTCGGAGTCGCCGGTGGTCTGCGAAAAGAGCGCTCGCAGGAAAAAACTGTGGGAAGAGCGATCGCGGGGCTCGGGTTCGTGCGGCAGAGCGCTGGGGCGCCCGTTAAATTGATTCGCAGTGCGCAAGCTGACGGGTGCGACCATACCAGCACTAATGCACCGAATCCCATCAGAACCCCTCATTTTGCCTTTTTGCGAGGCGATGCTAAGATGGGTGATCCTCTTGTAAGGAAGTGTTGCCCCCTCTTTGTCTTTCGGGAAAAAACGGTGGGAAGAGCAATCGCGGGGGGGTTATTTCACCTTTAATGTTGAATTTATTTGCGAGACACATTTTTAAGATTATCACGTTTTAAGTAGATTTTGTGATCCAAGACTTTTTAATTTGGTTGCAACCATACAAATCACTTTAACCGATCCCATCGAAACTTTAGGATTTGAAATTAAGTAGCGTCACTTGGGCAAGAGTAGTACTAAGATGGGTGACCTCTTAGGAAATCCTCGAGTTGCACCCCAAAAAACCTTTTGCCTTTTCCCTCGCTGTTTTGGGTCGTTGAAAGAGAAGTCAAGATTTGATGATAGTACTCTTTATGACCGGAAGAGTTTATGAAATTCTTTATTTCATGCGGCCGGAAAGCCAGGGCATAACGTTTAAATTTTGCCATTTACCCCGACAAGTGCGACCATAGCAGCACTAATGCACCGGATCCCATCAGAACTACGCAGTTAAGCGTGCTTGGCGAGAGCAGTACTAAGATGGGTGACCTTTTGGGAAGTCCCCGCGTTGCACTCCTCCTTTTGCCTTTTTAAAGCCGGATGGGGATTGGCTAAGGGAAGTCGGAGTTGCCGGGGGTCTGCGGGAAGAGCACTCGCAGGAAACAACGGTGGGAAGAGCGATCGCGGGGAGAGGATTCGTGCGGCGGGCGAGCCGGGGCATGTGTTAAGTAGTTTTGCAGTGCGTAAGTTGACGGGTGCGACCATACCAGCACTAATGCACTGGATCCCATCAGAACTCTGCAGTTAAGCGCGCTTGGGCGAGAGCAGTATTAAGATGGGTGACCTTTTGGTAAGTCCTCGTGTTGCACCCTTCCTTTTACCTTTTTACAGCCGGATGGGGATCGGCTCAGAGAAGTTGGAGCCGCCGGGAGTCTGTGAGAAGAGCGCTCGCCGAAAAAAATGGTTGGGAGAGCGATCGCGAGTGGAAGGTTTTTGTGGCGGTGGAACTGGGGGTCTGCGGAAGTAGCACTCACCGAAAAAAATGTTGGGTGGAAGGTTAGGAAGAAATTCTCATCCTTTTGCATTCTAAGCCAAAGCATCATTAGTGAAAAAATTCTCAAGTTTAGGAAGAAAGGTTTAGGGAAATTAAAGAAAACAAGTAAGTAACACTTTATTTTAACTGTAATGTAAGAATAATATATTAAAATTAGCTTTGATTGATAATTCTCTTATATTAGGTTTAGTTTAAATAATCTCTTATCTTATAATGATTATTATTATGGTGTGATTGGTTATTATTAAATCCCCACATGGCTAGCCATGCCCTCTATATCCTGATGTTATCATCATTTGACCGGCTATGCTACCTAGGATGTAATGCTTATTACTTACTTGATTGGATGGTTGGCTATGCCGCCTAATATATGATACGTTTATTTTATCATGCCATGGTCAGCACTGCCGCCTAAAATATGATGTTTGTTATTACTCTTTAAATAGTCGGCCCTGTCTATTATATTATAATTCTATTTCTTTAATTTCTGTGTGGATAGCACTGTCGCTTATGTTAGACGTGGCTATCTTAAATTAGTTTCATGTTTTACTTTATTATATATCTACAAAATTTACATACTATGACATAAGTTGCATTGAGCTCATGCATTTCATGGATGATTTGATAAAGAGGTATTTTAAAGAATTTTGGAAAAAAAAGAGGTTGTTGTACTACTAGGTGGCAAGCACTCATAAAGAGGGCAAGCTCTCTAAGTTAAGAAAAGAAATCCTTTGGAGATGGTGATACGTAACGCCCAATGAATCAATTAATTAAGCCCAAGAGCATGGTGTGGAATGCTAGTCTTGTAGTACAACAAACCTAGGGCCCTAACACCGTTCTTTACGTTTCGAAGTTTTATGTAAAAGATTTAGCACTTATTTCATAAAGTCATTCATGTGCATAGCAGGTAATACATACATCAAGTGTTTATTTACTGGGCATTAGCTCATGTAGTCCTTACATTGCAAGAACTAAGTAGGAAAAGTTGACGCCAAGTCCCAACTAAGGCAAAGTGCATATGGACATAACAGACTTTGAGTTACACAACTGGCTCAACTGTGTTCCTATCTAAATATAAATACAACAAGCTTGTTTATGGAATTGGTTTGTAATATGTTACTAAGAGATCCTTGACTTTTGTAACAAAGTTTTTGGTATGATAAACCTTTTATATAGTTTTTTTTGTGTAATAAAATTTTAATGTTCTATATTTATAAAATATTTATTTTGACATTCATTTCTATAAGTGTTTAATGTTTCACCTGGTTTAACCACTTTGGTTACAACCATAAAGGTGGAGTGTTATAGATAAGTAGATTACAGGTCTGAAATGCCAAAGAGAAGTAGACCAAAGCATGGACCATCGAGTACCTACTCTAAGTTTCAAAATAACGGTCTACGGGAAGAATACTCCACCCTATCTTCTTATTCCCGTAGCAGCCAAGGTACCAAACGTAAACAAAAGGCCTAAGAAGATCTTCGACACAAGCTGAATGCCAAAAGAGTTTCCTAAACAATTACGACATCCTTAGGAGCACCTAGGGTACCCTCTGAGTTTATGGAAAAAATAGAGTACCTTAAAGCTCAAGTAAAGCTCCTTTCTGAAAAACACAATACCATCAATGCTCCAACACCAGCAACATATAATTCGGTAATCACCATAGAGATTCAAACAATGTTTTTCTCGTGACCAAATATTGATTAAAGGAGTGGGCGACAATGCTATGTGTCAGATGTTCCCGCATACCCTTACGGAACCAGCCAAATCATGGTTCTGATTATTGAAGGTAGATAGTGTATCCTCCTTAGACCTATTGTTAAAAGATTTTGTTCATGAGTTTGGTTATGCTTCCTCTCAAGATATAGCATATTCCAAGCTTGCTTTCATAAAGTAAGGAGAATCAGAGTCCTTAGCTGAGTACGTAACCCTCTACCATCAAAAGGTGTTGCCCATCGACATATTTAACCACCAGCATACTCTCACTCATTTCTAAAAGAACTTACGTTTGGGAAAGTTGTGGCGATCATTCCAAAAGCATCGTCCCCTCACATACAAGGAAGCCTGCTCTCATGCTTTATGCCAAATAGAAATGGATGATGTAACACCCCAAATCTAACACGTGCAGAGCATGTGAGAGAAGGAGGTTACTCGCAAAACATAATCTCTACTCATAAATACCAAACTGGTATACCTCAAATTCTTATAAGAATAATCCACAAGTCACAAGTCACATCAAATAATCAAGTCTCAAAACCCAAATCACAAGTTCATGATCGAAATAAACTAAAAAAAAATAAGTCTATTCTTCTTCTTCTTATTCAAATAGGGAACAAAAATGAAAATCTCTAACTTTATGGCTAGGCACACCTCTCAAAGGAACTTAATCTGTAAAAAAATAATGACGAGGGGTGAGTCGTCAACTCGGTAAGTAAAACCATTCCTAGCACACTAGGTTTATCGATACTAAAAAAAAAATATTGCAAGCCTTCTTTGAGCAAAGTATATTTCATAAATCCATAAGTTTCACAAAAACTATATTCCATGATGAAGTAACGTATTTCAATTAGATAACATAAATCCATAAGAATTCAAAATATCAAAAACAAAGTTACTTATTAAGGCAAATCATATTCACATATACAGAAAATGAAACGTTAGCTCATGTCACATAATGTCACCTATAATGTCACCTCTCAAAGGAACTTAATCTGTAAAAAAATAATGACGAGGGGTGAGCCGTCAACTCGGTAAGTAAAACCATTTCTAACACACTAGGTCTATCGGTACTAAAAAAAAATATATTGCAAGCCTTCTTTGAGCAAAGTATATTTCATAAATCCATAAGTTTCACAAAAACTATATTCCATGATGAAGTAACGTATTTCAATTAGACAACATAAATCCATAAGAATTCAGAATATCAAAAACAAAGTTACTTATTAAGGTAAATCATATTCACATATACAGAAAATGAGACGTTAGCTCATGTCACATAATGTCACCTATAGTTTCGGTGACCCAGTCCAAACAGAATCAAAATCAGAATATTATGTGCACATTCAGAACTTATACCCAGTACTGGTTCAGACAGATATATCGTGTATTATGATCAGAATCAGAATCAGAATAACTATGGACAATGAGCCAAAACATTAAGAATCTTATAATTATCAATAACTAAAATCACACATGAGTACCAAACATTCGTATCAGATTCAGAAAAGTCTATAAAAATAATTTAGGCTTGCAAACTGATTTATAAATAAAATCATAATGAGAAGTCATGTCAACAAAATAATTTACATATTGAAAGACATTTATAAAATATTTTATTAAAAGAATTCATATTTAAAAACATTCTCATAAACTGATTTTACTACGAAAATCCTTTAATTTCTAAATAGTATAAAATTCTTATAATAATATCAAAATATTTATACGTATCTAGTATACTAGGAATGAAGTTACTTACCTCGATATGAGAATCTTGAACTATACACCTGTAAGGCCCTAAGAGTCCTCAACACCTTAACAAATACAAAACATAATTATTAATAACTCACTCTAAGAATCTGCCTTTCTAATTCATTCATGTACTGGTCTGATCTCAGAATTTTAACTCTTAATCTAAACTTCAGAATGACATAATATTCTAAAAAACTATTCTGCACATCCATGAGTATCTCATATAAAATTTTGAAGAGGATCCGAGATCAAAAACATTTTTAAAACTATTTATTTCTCAACAATTTCAAAACTGTTTTCTTATAACCTTAACCGAACAGAACCGTTTCTGAGAATTTTATAAAATGAAATACTTATCAAAAACTTATGAAATTAAAACTGGAGATACTATACACGTATCTTAACATCCATATAAAATGTCATAATTTTTTGAGTTCATTTGATAGTGAAAATAATTCTGTAAACCGCATCGCACTGCTGAAATCGCAGTTTTCCAGTGCAGTGGTTTCTAATTCGAAAATACATATTAAATTGAAAATGAAATCAAACTTGATTAAATAAAATTTATTAAGGAGGCTCTATATGTCTATTTTCCAGAATATGAATTTCTAATAAAAATTCATTCACGAAACATCAGTTTAAAAATCAAGATATCATATTGTCCAGAATCATCATATATTATGCCAAGGGTTGATTAGCCAAACTCCTAATTAATCAAAACCCTAAATAAAACCTAAACACATCATATGTTATGCATCAAGATCTATAAAAAAAAATCTAAAATCGTGCCAAATATAAACCCTAAATAGAATGATTTACAAGAAATTCTTGAAGGGAATAAGAAGGGTATACATACCATTTGCTTTGATTGAATCCTAGGATTTGAGTGAAGAAAAATTATGAACAATTGATAAGAGAGGAAACAAGAATATCATAAGTTTTTAGGGTTATGAAAAAGGGAGATAAAAGATGAATTTATAGGGAATGGAATCTTGGAAAAATAACTTTTTATTCCAAAACTATCTTCTAAATAACCCTTATTAATAACTTAATACTCTTTTCTACCATTTTCTAATAAAAAGGCCTCTATAAATCCTAGTGAAAACCTAAATTCTATAAGGAATTCTTTTTGTTTTTGGCGTTACAGATGAAAAGTGTTACTTGAAATAAGAGTAAGACAAAACAAAGGTAGTAAAAAGTAAAGAGAAATAAAAAAAGTCTGAGGTAGACCAAACACCCTCTCGAGTGCTTTGGGGACATAAGCCACCACATCTAACCTCGCATGGAAGAGGATTGAAAATTTTTGGTGTACCTCAGGTAGCCTAGAATTTTAAACTGTCACCTCCAGAATGAGGGTAAGCACCGCAGAAATCTCGATATAACTCTTTTCACCATTTAAATCAGTCACTGAAGTAATTTTTTTACCAGATCAGAGACACAAGCATGCTTCGACTCCCCAAGCCAATATGAAAGCACCCCAATATAAAGTGTAGTTTGAAGTATTGTGAGTTCCATGAGGATTTTGGCCATAGTATCAAGAACTGTTTTTACTTGCGGGAAGAGATTGAATCTTTAATCTTGAACGAATACCTTAAGGAATTTGTTGCTGATATACGGGAAGCAAAGAAGTTTCTAGAGTAAGATAAAGGCAAGCAGGTTGCTGACCCTAACTAGGAGGTCGAGGTACCATAGGGGTCTAAAAAAGGATTTTATGTTCGAACAATAGCTGGAGGCCCTACTTTTACAGGGGAATCAAGACGTGCCATCAAGCGCTATAGTAAGTCGCCAATTTTGAATTACCCCAGTATAGAAGTTAATTTTGCTAGTCAATATTACTTCGAGGTACCATGGGTGCCCCATAATCTTGTCTCTATTTTTTTTATAGAGAAAGATGCAAAAGGTATTTCATACCACCATGATGATGCCTTAGTCATAACGCTGAAGGTGGCCACAGGCAAGGTAGTAAGGACTCTTGTTAACACTGGTAGTTCGGTAGACATTATCTTAAAAAATGGTCATACCCAAGGGTATCATCAACCTACCTATCACCCTCGGTAAGGTACCCCATCGAGTTGTCCATATGATTAATTTCCTTATTGTTGATCATCTGGGCGCTTATAATATTATCTTGGGGAGATCATTTCTAGCAACAACTAAGGCTGCAATCCTCATGCATTACCTCACCATGAAAATTCCAAATGTTGGAGAAGTTATCACCATCAAAGGGGATCAGAAAATAGCTTGGAGATGCTATTCTATTACTTCAAAAGTGACTTATCGATTGCCACTAATGAGTCCAAAAGGGGTACCCTGTGAGTCCAACTCCATCAATCAGTTTTTCTAAGCAAGCAATTGCTAGAAGATGAAGAGCTACATGTAGAAAAGCTCGACGATATGCTAATTCTCAACAACAACAAGAAGTAAGGCCAATGGAGGTGATGTAGCCCCTAGGGCATAAGGGGTACCCCATAGTGCCAATTCATACTCCGTTGAAGACATAAATGTACCCTTAGATCCCTAGGTATCGAAAGAAGAAAAGAAAGGAGCACCTGCTGAGGATCTTATGTCTGTGCTGATCTGTAGTAATAACCCAGCCAAGATTGTCAAAATTAGGTCTAACCTTTTTGACCAACACCGAAAACAACTCATAGACTTTTTAAAAGAGAATTTTGATGTGTTTGCATGGTCCCACATGGATATGCCGAGTATCCCTCCTACAACTGCTTGTCACAAGCTCAATGTTAATCCACATCATAAACCTATCAAGTAAAAACATCGAACCTTTAACCAAGAATGTTATGACACTATTAAGCAAGAAGTAGATCGCTTGCTAGCAGCTTGATTCATCAAGGAGGCAGTGTACCTTGACTGGGTGTCGATGTTGTCGTAGTAAAGAAGTCTAATAGTAAATGGTGCATGTATGTGGATGTGAGGTACAATCTTCTTACTCGGATATAACATAATTAACCTTAAGCTAATAAGCTCTCCTAAGCATTTATAATAATAATAATAATAATAATAAATAGTAAAACATAATAATTAAAAAATAATGATGATATCAGTAATAACATAAATAATTATGTGACAAGAAATGTTATAGAGATATTAGAAATTCTAGAAATTACTAAGATATTTATAGAGAGATAAATCTCCAGTATTAATTAAGTGCTAGATGGCAAATCTTAATATTCTAGAAATTACTAAGATATTTATAGAGAAATAAATCTCCATCATTAATCAAATGATATGGTGGCAAAATTCTAGCCACTCATTGGGCCTTAAAAAATCCTATAAATACCCCTTGGCCCTTTTATTTTCTATAAACCCTATAAATCTCATCTTTCTCCATTCTAAGCCAAACCATCAATAGTAGAGAAATTCTCAAGTTAGAAAGGAAGATTTAGAAGAATAAAAAAAAAAGGTAAGTAACACTTCACTTCAACTGCAATGTAAGGACAACATGTTAAAATTAGCTTTGAATAATAAGTCTCTTATGCTAGGTTTAATTTAAATTATTTTTTATCTTATAATGAGTATTGTGGTGTGATTGGTTATTATTTAATCCCCACATAGCTGGCTATGCCGTCTATATCATGATATTATCTTAATCATCCTTATATGGCCAGTTATGCCGCCTAGGATGTAATGTTTACTACTTACTTGATTGGATAGTCGGCTATACTGCCTAATATATAATGCTTTTTAATTTATCATGCCACGGTCGGCACTACCACTTAAATTATAATGTTTGTTATTACTCCTTATATGGTCCGCCATACCGCCTATATTATAATTTTGTTTATTTAATTTTTGTATGAACAGCGCTGCCGCCTATGTTAGATGTTATTGTCTTAAATTAGTTTCATGTTTTGCTTTATTATATATTTAGAAAATTTACATATTATGACATAAGTTGTCTTGGGCTCAAGCATTTCATGAATGATTTGATAAAGAGGTATTTTAAAGAATTTAAAAAGAAAAGAGGTTATTGTACTGCTAGGTGGCAAGCACTCATAAAGAGGGCAAGCTTCTAAGCTAAGAAAGGAGATCCTTTGGAGAGGGTGATACATAATGCCCAACGGATCAATTAATTAAGCCCAACGGCATGTTGTGGAAGCCTTGTAGTACAACAAACCTAGGGCCTTAACATAGTCCTTTACATTTCTAAATTTTATTTAAAAGATTTAGCACTTATTTCATAAAGTCATTCATATGCATAGTAGGTAATACATGCATCAAGTATTTACTTACTGGGCATCAGCTTATGTAGTACTTATGTTGCAGGAACTTAGGAGTAGCGAAAGTTGACGCTAAGTCCAAACAAAAGCAAAGTGCATATGGATATAATAGACCTTGGGTTACACAACGGGCTCAACTATGTTCCTATCTAAGCATAAATACAATGAGTTTGTTTATGGAGTTGGTTTGTGGCATGTCACTAAGAGATCCTTGACTTTTGTAATTAAATTTTTATGTAACAAACCTTTTATATAATTTTTGTGCAATAAATATTTTATGTTTTATATTTATAAAATGCTTATTTTAAAATTTATTTCTACAAGTGCTTAATGTTTCACCTATTTTAACCACTTTAGTTATAACCATAAAGGTGGAGTGTTACAAATTTGTATCAGAGCCCAAGGTTTAAAGTAATTTTGTAGGCCGCCCATATGCACAAGCTAAGGAAGAGGGCATAACTTATCTCTTAATGAGAATTAGGAATTAAGATAATTGAATATCTTATATTTAATTTGTTTGACATATAGAAGCTTGGTAAAAAAATTATAGAGATGTCAAGTGCCAGAAGTAACAGAGGCAGAAAAGTGGGAGGAACTTTAAGGGAGCAATCCTCTGCAATTGATCAAGTTATAGACTTTGTCGCATGACTCTTAGAAAGAAAAGTCAGAAGAGATGAATGTGCTAAAGCAACAAATACTGTCGGGGCTGAATTTAGAAGATTAAATCCACCTATATTTGAAGGAGGCATGGATCCTATTGCAGCAGACCAATGGTTGTGAACCATGGAAAGAATGATCGAAGTAGCCAAGGTACCAGAAAAAGAAAAGGTCACTTGTGTTTCTTTTATACTACGAGGAGTAGCTGAATATTGGTGGAATTTCATCAGACGGTACAATAACAAAGCAATAATGCGATGGAAGAAATTTAAAGAACACTTTTATAATAAGTATATTTCAAAGATGGTCTGGTCTACCAAAAGAAGAGAATTCATTTATTTACAACAAGGAAAAATGACGGTGCTAGAGAATATCTAAAAATTTGAGGAGTTTCTCGTTATGCCTCATACATGGTTGCTATAGAAGACTTGAAAAAGGATCATTTTATGTAAGGATTTGTAACTTTCCACCTTTAAGATTGTAACTAAAATGGTTAAACCAAGTGTAACAATAAGTATTTATAATATAGAAGATAAGAAGTTTGTTACACAAAAAAACTATATAAAAGGTCTGTTAAAAAAAACTTAGATACAAAGTTAACGATTCATGTCATCAACCAATTCCATAAACAAGCTTGTTGGATTTATGCTTAGATAAGCACATAGTTGAGCCCGTTGTGTAACCCAACGTCTGTTAGGTCCATATGCACTTTGCCTTGGTTGAGACTTGGCATCAGTTTTTTCCTACTCAGTTCCTGTAATGTAAAGAGTACGCGAGCTAATACCCAGTAAGTAAATACTTGATGCATGTATTACCTATTATGCACATGAATGACTTTATGAAATAAGTACTAAATCTTTTAAATGAAACTTTGAAATGTAAAAAATAGTGTTAGTACCTTAGGTTTGTTGTACTACAAGGTTAGCATTCCATAACATGCCCTTGGGCTTAAATTAATTGATCTATTGGGCGTTACGTATTGCAGTCCCCAAAAGATATCTTTTCTTAGCTTAAAGGGCTTGCCCTTTTTATGAATGCTTGCCGCCTAGTAGTACAGTAACCATTTCCTTCTTCAAATTCATTAAAATACCTATTTATCAAATCACTCATGAAATGCATAAGACCAATGTAACTTATGCCATAGCATGTAAAATTTCCAAATATATAATAAAGTAAAACATGAAACTAATTTAATACAACAACATCTAACATAAGCAGCAGTATCGTCCATATAGAAATTAAAGAAATAGAATTATAATATAAGGGGCAAGGCTAACCATGCAAGGAGTAATAACAACATCATATTTTAGGCAGCAGTGCCGACCATGGCATGATAAAATAAGAGCATTACATATTAGGAGACATAGTCGACCATTCAATCAAGTAAGTAGTAAGCATAACATCCTAAGTGGTATAGCTGGTCATATAAGGATGATATCATGATGTAGGCGGCATAACCAGCCATGTGGGATTTAATAATAACTAATCACACGATAATAATAATCATTATAAGATAAGAGATTATTTAAAACTAAACCTAGCATAAGATAATTATTATTTAAAGCTAATTTTAACATATTGTCCTTACATTACAGTTGAAGTGAAGTGTTGTTTTTCTTTTTATTTTCCTAAACCTTCCTTCCTAAACTTAAGAATTTTTTCACTAGTGATGCTTTGGTTTAGAATGAAAAAAGATGGGATTTCTAGGGTTTTTGAAAAATGCAAGGGTTAAAGGGTATTTATAGGATTTCCTAAGGCCCGTGAGTGGTTAGGATTTTGCCACCATATTATTTGATTAATAATGGAGATTTATTTCCCCATAAATATCTTAGTGATTTCTAGAATGCTAAAATTTCGTCACCTAGCACTTAATTAATAGTGAAGATTTATCTCTTTATAAATATCTTAGTAATTTCTAGAATTTCTAAATCTCTACAACATTTCTTATTACATCATCACTTATGTCATTGCTTATGTCATCATTACTTTTAAATTATTAATTTATCTTTTCATAAATATCTTAGTAAGTTTTAGAATTCCTAATATCTCTACAACATTTCTTATTACATCATCACTTATGTCATTATTTATGTCATCATTAGTTTTAATTATTAATTTATCCCTCCATAAATATCTTAGTAATTTTTAAAATTTCTAATATCTCTACAATATTACTTATATTATTATATTATTTTACTTTATTATTATTATTATTATAAATGCTTAAGAGAGCTTGTTAGATTAATTATATTATATCCAAGTAAGAAGATTGTACCTCACAGGATTGCATAAAGATTTAGCAAAAGACTTAAAGGTGGTTGGAATTCGTGATGCTTCCTTGAACGAACTCATGGATCGAACCTTAATAATTGAGCAAGTAGATGAAGAAAAGAAGGAAGAAAAATGAAAGAACAAAGAAAGCATAGATTAAGGGAATTGTGTAGCCAATTATAGAAAACAACTCTCAAACAATAAGAGGAAGAGAGTACCAACTACCCAGGAGCAAGATAAGAAGAAGTGTCTAAAGAACCACCAGAAAGAGGCCCTACAAAGGCCTAAATGCAATTAATATGGTAGAACTCACCTTAAAAAATGCCAAGCCAACATTAGAACATATTTCAAATGTTGGAAAGAATGACACTTCATCAAAGACTGCCCAAAGAATGGTACCCAACGAGAAAAGACTAATGCATGAGTATTTACACTCATCAAGGCCAATGCAGAGGTAAACCCCTTGGTAATATCAAGTGAACTATCTATCTCTCAAACTCTTGCATATGTGTTGATAGACTTAGGAGCCACATATTCATTTGCAGCATTTATTAGGAAAATAAAAAGGGCCCTTGACATAATAAGTAGACCTTTTAGTGTCATGCTTCCATCTAGTAAAGTATTAAATCTAAGACAACTAGTAAGATCATGGGAAGTCAACATTAGTGGTCGTACACTATGTGTTGACCTAATAATTCTTGAGATGCATAACTATGATGTTATTCTTGGTATGGATTGGTTATCAAAGTACCATGCCAAAATAGATTGTGAGAACAAAAAGGTAACATTTTAACCACTACAAAAGGAATTATTTATATTCAAGGGAGGGTGTAAGGAGAAGAGAATACTTGTCATCTCTACCTTAAAAGTAATTAGACTATTAAAGGGAGGATATGAGGGATACTTGGCAAGCGTCATCAAAGTTAAAGAGAAAAAGCCAAAGGTGAAAGAAATTCCAGTGGTAAACGAATTTCCTGAGGTCCTTCCTAAAGAACTCCTGAACTACCACCAGATCGAGAAGTCGAGTTCAAAATTAACTTGTTATCAAGAATTGCCCTAATCTCAAAAGTGCCCTACAAGATGACCTTATTGGAATTAAAGGAGTTAAAGAATCAACTACAAGACCTATTAGACAAAGGCTACATACATCCAAGCCATTCACCCTAGGGAGCACTAGTGTTATTCGTAAAGAAAAATGATGGATCAATATAGATGTGCATAAACTATTAAAAATTAAATAAGGTCACCATCAAGAATAAGTACCCATTTTCGCATATCGAGGATCTGTTTGATCAACTATAAGGAGCAACAGTATTTTCAAAGATTGATTTACGGTCAGGATATCATCAAGTTAAAGTCAGAGAGGAAGATATTCCTAAAACCATATTTAGAACACGTTATGGACATTATGAATTTATCGTCATGCCATTTGGTCTAACTAATGCCCTAATAACTTTCATGGATCTCATGAATATAGTATTTAAAGACTATTTAAATAAATTCATAGTGGTATTCATTGACGACATCTTGATCTACTTACGAATGAGGAAAGAACATATGGAACATCTGAGAATCACTCTTCAGACTTTGTAAGAGAAGCAACTTTATCCAAAATTCAAGAAGTGTAAATTTTAACTAAAAAGCATTGTATTCCTAGGGCACATTATGTCTAAAGATAGAATCTCAGTCGATCCCTCAAAGGTGGAAGCTGTGAGCCAATGGGCTAGGTCAACTAATGCTAAAGAAGTCAGAAGCTTCTTAGGATTAGCAAGTTATTATTGAAGATTCGTGGAAGGCTTCTCCAAGATCGCAATGTCATTAACCCAATTAACAAAGAAGAACGCCAAGTTTATATGCATGCCAGAATATGAGAAAAGTTTTGAAGAGCTAAAATGACGGTTGGTCACTGTCCCGATCTTAGCCATTCCTAATAACTCTAAGGAATTGATTATATATAGTGATGCCTTTAAAAATGGTATAGGATGTGTCCTCATGTAGAATAGAAAGGTCATTATATATGCCTCCAGACAATTAAAGAAATATGAGAAAAACTATCCCACATATGACTTAAAGTTGGTCATGGTGGTGCATGCATTAAAAATATGACGTCATTATTTGATGAGAGCGCATTGTAAGATTTATACAGATCACAAGAGCCTTAAATACTTTTTTTACAAAAGGAGTTGAACATGCGACAACGACGTTGGCTGAAACTTGTCAAGGACTACGATTGTGAAATAAACTATCATCCTAAAAAAGCAAACGTGGTAGTAGATGTACTAAGTTGAAAGTCAAGTTTGTTAACTTTAAAGATTCTACCTCAGCCATTACAAAATGAGATATGAAAGGAAGAGATTGAGCATATGACAGGAGAACTCACTCACATGACACTTTGCTCAACTTTATTGAAAAAGATTAAGGAAGGCAGGAAGCTGATTCGTACTTAAGAAATTTAAAGATAGAGACCAATTTAGAGAAAGAAATGCCATTCAAAAAGTTAGAGAAGGGAATCATTTTATTTAGAGATAGAATATGTGTACCAGATAATGAAGTCCTAAAGAAGAAAATTCTACTTGAAGCTCATACAATCTCATATTCACTTCATCTTGACACAACAAAAATGTATAAAGATTTAAAGAAGCATTATTAGTAGCCTGGGATGAAGAAAGATATAGTTAAGTTTGTGGCTTAATGTCTCACCTGTCAATAAATCAAGGTGAAACATCAGAGACTGGTAGGACTTTTCGAACCTAATTAAATCCTTTAATGGAAGTGGGAGGAAATCACAATAGACTTCATCGTTGGCCTCCTAAGGACTACAAAAATGCATGATGCCATATGGGTGATAGTTGATCGACTCACAAAGTCTGCCCACTTCTTGCCTATTCGGATGATGTACACTATGGACCAACTTGCAAAAATATGCATAAATGAGATAGTCAGGCTACATGGTGTACCTGTCTCTATTATTTCTGATCGAAATATGAGATTCACCTCAACATTCTAAGAGAAGCTGCACAAGACTATGTAGACAAGATTAAAATTTAGCACAACATTTTACTCCCAAGCAGATGGCCAATCAGAGAGGATGATTCAAACACTCAAAGATATATTGCGAAGATGTACCATCAACTTTGAAAGATCATAGAGCAAATATTTAGCATTGGCTGAATTTGCCTACAATAATAGTTACTAAGCAATAATCGGCATGGCACCATACGAAGCTCTATATGGTAGAAAATGTCAGTCACCTATTCATTGGAATGAGATGGGTGACAAAGATACCTTGGACTAGACTTAGTTGCTGCCTCATCTGAAGTAATAGAAAAAATACTCCAAAGAATACAAGCAGCCCAAAGTCAATAGAAAAGTTATGCAGATAAAAGACGAAGATCGTTGGAATTTCTAGTTGATGAGAAAGTATTCCTAAAAGTCGCCTCAATGAAAGGATCGATGAGATTTGGAAACAAAGAAAAATTAAGCCCAAGGTTCATTGGGCCATTTAAAGTACTCAAACATATCGGGAGTATCTCCTATCAACTTGTGCTTCCACCATCATTATCAAGAATACACAATGTCTTTGATATCTCCTTGTTAAAGAAATATGTTCCAGACCCTTCTCACATGCTAGACTATAGGCCTCTTTAACTAGAGGAAGACCTAACCTATGAAGAGTGTCTAGTTCAAGTACTCGATAGAAGAATATAAGAGTTAAGTAACAAGAAAATTCCTCTAGTTAATATACTATGTTAGAATAGCTCAATGGAAGAGACAACAGGGGAGCACGCGGAAGAAATGAAGAACAAGTATCCCGAGCAATTCAATAAGTAAATTTCGAGGATGAAATTTTTAAAAAGAGAGGAGATTGTGAGGTACAATCTTCTTACTTGGATATAACAAAATTAACCTTAAGCTAACAAGCTCTCTTAAATATTTATAATAACAATAATAATATAATATAATATAATAATATAATAACATAATAATTAAAAGTAATGATGATATAAGTAATGACATAAGTAATTATGTAACAAGAAATGTTGTAGAGATATTAGAAATTTTAAAAATTACTAAGATATTTATAGAGAGATAAATCTCCACCATTAATTAAGTGCTAGGTGGCAAAATCTTAACATTCTAGAAATTACTAAGATATTTATAGACAAATAAATCTCCATTATTAATCAAATGATATGGTGGCAAAATTCTAGCCGCTCATAAGCCTTAGGAAATCCTATAAATACCCCCTAGCCCTTTCATTTTCCATAAACCCTAGAAATCTCATCTTTTTCTATTCTAAGCCAAACCATCATTAGTAGAGAAATTCTCAAGTTAGAAAGGAAGCTTTAGGGGAATTAAGGAAAATAGGTAAGTAACACTTCACTTCAATCGTAATGTGAGGACAATATATTAAAATTAACTTTGAATAATAAGTCTCTTATGCTCGGTTTAGTTTTAAATAATCTCTTATCTTATAATAATTATTATGGTATGATTGGCTATTATTTAATTTCCACATGGCTGGCTATGCCGCCTATATCATGATATCATCTTAATCACCCTTATATGGTCGGCTATGCCGCCTAGGACGTGATGCTTACTACTTACTTGATTGGATAGTTGACTATGCCACATAATATGTGATTCTTTTTAATTTATTATGCCATGGTCTGCACTGCCGCCTAAATTATGATGTTTGTTATTACTCATTGCATCGTCGGCCTACCGCTTATATTATAATTCTATTTCTTTAATTTCTGTATGAACGGCACTATCACCTTTGTTAAATGTTGTAGTCTTAAATTAGTTTTTGTGTTTTGCTTTATTATATATCTAGAAAATTTACATACTATACATAAGTTGCATTGGGCTCATGCATTTCATGGATGATTTGATAAAGAGATATTTTAATGAATTTTGAAAAAAAAGGGTTGCTATACTATTAGGTAGTAAAAGCTCATAAAGAGGGTAAGCCCTCTAAGTTAAAAAAAGAGATCCTTTAGGGACGGTGATACATAACGCCCAACGGATCAATTATTTAAATCCAAGGACATTATGGAATGTTAGCCTTGTAGTACAACAAACCTAGGGCCCTAACATAGTCTTTTACGTTTCTAAATTTCATTTGAAAGATTTAGCACTCATTTTGTGAAGTCATTTATATGCATGGTAGGTAATACATGCATCAAGTGTTTTGTAACACTCCACTTTTATGTTAGTAACTAAAGTAACATTAAGTATTTGTAGAAACAATTTCAAAATAAGCATAACATTAAGTATTTAAAGAAACAATTTCAAAATAAGCATTTTATAAGGATTGAACAAAACGTTTGTTACATAAACTATATAAAAGAGTTTGTCACACCAAAAACTTTGTTACAAAAGTCACAACCAATTCCATAACACAAGCTTGTTATATTTATGCTTAGGTAGGAACACAGTTGAGCCTGTTGTGCAATCCAAGGTCTGTTATGTCCATATGCACCTCGCCTTGGTTGGGACTTGGTGTCAGCTTTTCCTACTCAGTTCCTGCAATGTGAGGACTATGTAAGTTAATGCCCAGTAAGTAAACACTTGATACATGTATTACCTATCATGCACATGAATGACTTTATGAAATAAGTGCTAGAATGGACGCCAGAATGTGAGAAAAGCTTCGAAGAGCTAAAATGATGGTTGGTCACTGCCCCAATCTTAGCCATTCCCAATAGCTCTGAGGAGTTCATCATATATAACGATGCCTTTAAAAATGGCATAGGATGCGTTCTCATACAGAATGGAAAGGTCATTACATATGCTTCCAGACAATTAAAGGAATACGAGATGAACTACACACACATGACTTAGAGTTGGCTGCGGTGGTGCATGCATTGAAAATATGGCGTCACTACTTGATGGGAGCACATTGTAAGATCTATACGGATCACAAGAGCCTTAAATATATTTTTACACAAAAGGAACTGAACATGCGACAACGCCGCTGGCTGAAACTCGTCAAGGACTACGATTGTGAAATAAACTATCACCCTGGAAAAGTAAATGTGGTAGCAAATGCACTAAGTCGAAAGTCAAGCTTGTTAGCTTTAAATATGCTGCCCAAGCCATTATAAGATGAGATATGCAAAGTGGAGATCGAGCTCATGACAGGAAAACTCGTTTACTTAACACTTTGCTCAACTCTGTTAGAAAGGATTAAGGAAGGCAGAAAGTCAATTCGTACTTAAAGAATTTAAAGATAGAGACCAATTCAGAGAAAAAGATGCCATTTAAGAAGTCAGAGAAATGGATCATTTTATTTAGAGATAGGATATGCATGCCAGATAATGAAGATCTAAAGAAAGAAATTCTACTTGAAGCTCATACAACCCATATTCGCTTCATTTAGGCACAACAAAAATGTATAAAGATTTAAAGAGGCACTATTGGTGGCCTGGGATGAAGAAGGATATAGTTAAGTTCGTGGCTCAATGCCTCACCTGTCAACAAATCAAGGCAAAACATCAGAGACCGGCGGGACTTTTAGAACCCAATCAAATCCCTCAATGGAAGTGGGAAGAAATCACAATGGACTTCGTTGTTGGCCTCCCAAGGACTACAAAAATGCATGATGTCATCTGGGTGATAATTGATCGACTCACAAAGTCTGCCCACTTCTTGCCCATTCGGATGACGTACACCATGGACCAACTCCTAGAAATATACATAAAAGAGATAGTCAGACTACATGGTGTACCTGTCTTTATTATTTCTAATCGAGATACAAGGTTTACCTCGACATTCTGGGTGAAGCTACACAAGGCTATAGGGATAAGACTAAAATTTAGCAGAGCATTTCACCCCCAAATAGATGGCCAATCAGAGAGGACAATTCAAACACTCGAAGATATGTTACGAGGATGTGCCATCGACTTTTAAGGATCATAGAGCAAATATTTAGCATTGGCAGAATTTGCCTATAATAATAGTTACCAAGCAACAATCGGCATGGTACCATACAAAGCTTTATATGGTAAAAAATGTCGGTCACCTATTCATTGGGATGAAATGGGTGAGCGAAGATACCTCGGACCAGACTTAGTTGCAACCTCATCTGAAGCAATTGAGAAAATACGAAAATGAATGCAAGTAGCCTAAAGTTGACAGAAAAGTTATACAGATAAAAGACGAAGACTGTTGGAATTTCAAGTTGGCGAGAAAGTATTCCTAAAGGTCGCCCCAATGAAAGGATCGATGAGATTTAGAAACAAGGAAAAATTAAGTCCAAGGTTCATTGGGCCATTTGAAGTACTCGAACGTATTGGATGTGTCTCCTATCGACTTGCGCTACCTCCATCATTATCAAGAATACACAATATCTTTCATGTTTCCATGTTAAAGAAATATGTTCTAGACCCCTCTCACGTGCTAGACTATGAGCCTCTTCAACTCGAGGAAGACTTAACCTACAAAGAACTCTCAGTTTAAGTACTTGATAGAAGAATAAAAGAGTTAAGGCACAAGAAAATCCCTCTAGTTAAGATACTGTGGCGGAACAACTCAGTGGAGGAGACAACATGGGAGCACGAGGAAGAAATGAAGAACAAGTATTCCAAGCTATTCAGTAAGTAAATTTCGAGGACGAAATTTTTAAAAGGGGAGGAGATTGTGAGGTACACTCTTCTTACTTGAATATAATATAATTAACCTAAAAAACTCCCTTTAAGCATTTATTATAAGAATAATAATGATAATAATGTTTAATAATATAATGACATAAATAATGTTGTAGAGAAATTAAAAAATCCAAAAATTTCTAAAGTAATTATAAAAGGATAAATTAATAATTAAAGCTAATGATAACATAAGCAATGACATAAATGATGATGCAATAAGAAATATTGTAGAGATATTAGGAATTCTAGAAATTACTAAGATATTTATGGAAAGATAAATTAATATTTTAAAAGTAATGATGACATAAGCAATGACATAAGTGATGATGTAATAAGAAATGTTATAGAGATTTAGAAATTCTAGAAATTACTAAGATATTTATAAAGAGATAAATCTTCACCATTCATTAAGTGCTAAGTAGCAAAATCTTAGCATTGTAGAAATCACCAAGATATTTATAGAGAAATAAATCTCCATCATTAATCAAATGATATGATGGCAAAATCCTAGCAACACATGGGTCTTAGGAAACTCTATAAATACCCCTTAGCCCTTGCATTTTTCATAAACCCTAAAAATCCCATCTTTTTTCATTCTAAGCTAAAGCATCCATAGTGAAGAAATACTCAAGTTTAGGAAGGAAGGTTTAGGGGAATCAAAGAAAAACAGATAAATAACACTTCACTTCAACTGCAATGTAAGGACAATATGTTAAATTAGCTTTAAGTAATAATTCTGTTATGTTAGGTTTAGTTCTAAATAATCTCTTGTCTTATAGTGATTATTATTGTGGTGTGGTTTATTATTATTAAATCCCACATGGCTGGCTATGCCGCCTACGTTAAGAAATCATCCTCATATGGCCGGCTATGCCGCCTAAGATGTTATACTTAATACTTACTTGATTGGATGGTCGGCTATGCCGCCTAATATATGATACTCTTATTTTATCTTGCCATGGTTGGCACTATCGCTTAAATTATGATGTTGGTGCAACCCTTTACATGGTCGATGCTACCGTCTAAAATATAATGTTGTTGTTATGACTCTTTACATGGTCAACACTGCCACCTATAATATAGTTCTATTTATTTAAATATCTATATGTGCGGCACTGCCGCCTATGTTAGATGTTGTTATCTTAAATTAGTTTCATGTTATGTTTTATTATATATTTAGAGAATTTACATGTTGTGGCATAAGTTGCATTGGTCTCATGCATTTCACGAGTGATTTGTTAAATAGACATTTTAATGATTTTATAGGAAAAAGAGTTGTTGTACTACTAGGTGGCAAGCACTCCTAAAGAGGGCAAGCCCTCTAAGCTAAGAGATCCTTTAGGGACGGCGATACGTAACGCCCAACGGATTAATTAATTTAAGCCCAAGGGCATGTTATAGAATGCTAGCCTTGTAGTACAACAAACCTAGGGTGCTAACATCGTTCTTTATATGATGAACTCCTCAGAGCTATTGGGAATGGCTAAGATTGGGGCAGTGACCAACCATCATTTTATTTCTTTGTTAATTGGGTTAATGGCATTGCGATCTTTGAGAAGCCTTCCACAAATCTTCGGTAATAGCCTGCTAATCCCAAGAAGCTTCTAGCTTCTTTAACATTAGTTGGCCTAGTCCATTGGCTGACTACTTCCACCTTTAAGGGATCTACTGATATTCCATCTTTAGACATAATGTGCCCTAAGAATACAACGCTTTCCAGCCAAAATTCACACTTCTTGAATTTTGCATAAAGTTGCTTCTCCTTTAAAGTTTGAAGAGTGATTCTCAGATGTTTGGCATGCTATTTCTTCATTCGTGAGTAGATCAAGATGTCATCAATGAATACCATTATGAATTTGTCCAAATAGTCTTTAAATACTCTGTTCATGAGATCCATGAAGGCTGTTGGGGCACCAAATGGCATGACTACAAATTTATAGTGTCCATAACGTGTTCTGAATGCGGTCTTTGGAATATCCTCCTCTCTGACTTTTAGCTGGTGATATCCTGACCGTAGATCAATCTTTGAAAATACTACTGCTCCTTGTAGTTGATCAAATAGATCCTCGATTCGTGGAAGTAGATACTTATTCTTGATGGTAACTTTATTTAGTTCTCGATAGTCTATGCACATCTGCATGGATCCATCCTTTTTCTTCATGAACAACACTGGTGCTCCTCAAGGTGAATGGCTTGGACGTATGTAGCCTTTGTCTAATAGTTCTTGCAGTTAATTCTTCAACTCTTTTAATTCTGATGTGGCCATCCTGTAGGGTGCTTTTGAGATTGGGGCCATTCCTGGCAACAAGTCAATCTTGAATTCAACATCTTGATCTGGCAGTAATCTAAGAGTTCTTTAGGAAAGACCTTAGGAAATTCGTTTACCATTGGGATTTCTTCTAGCTTTGGCCTTTGCTCTTCAACCTTGATGATACTTGCCAAGTATCCCTCACATCCTCCCTTTAATAGTCTAGTTACTTTTAAGGCAGAAATGATAGGTATTCTATTCCTCTTACATCCCCCCTTGAATATAAATGATTCCTTTTATGGTGGTTGGAATGTTACCTCTTTTTTCTCACAATCTATCTTGGTATAGTACTTTGATAACTAATCCATATCAAGAATCACATCATAGTCGTGCATCTCAAGAATTATCAAGTCAACACATAGTGTACGATCACTAATGTTGACTTTGCATGCTTTTACTAGTTGTCCTAAGTTTAATACTTCACTAGATGGAAGCATGACACTATAAGGTTTACTTATTATGTTAAGGGTCCTTTTGATTTTCCTAATAAATGCTGGTGAGACAAATGAATGTGTAGCTCCTGAGTCTATCAACACATATGCAGGAGTTTGAGAGATAGATAGTTCACCTGATATTACTGAGGGGTTTGCCTCTGCATCTGCCTTGGTAAGTGCGAACACTTGTACGTCAGTCCTTTCTCGCCACTTACCATTCTCTGGGCAATCTTTGATGAAGTGTCATTCTTTTCCACATTTGAAACATGTTTTAGTGTTGGCTCGGCATTCCCTAGGGTGAGTTCTACTACATTGATTGCATTTAGGCCTTGGTAGGATCTCTCTTTGGTGATTCCTTGTACGCTTGTTCTTCTCTTGCTCCTGAGTAGTTGGTGCTCTCTTTCTCTTATTATTTGAAAGTTGTCTTCTGTGATTAGCTATATAATTCCCTTGATCTATGCTTTCTTTATTCCTTCATTTTTCTTCCTTCTTTTCTTCATCTGCTTGCTCAATCACTAAGACTCGATCCATGAGCTCGTTGAAGGAGGCATCTCGAATTCCAGCAACCTTTAAGTCTTTTGATAAATCTTTACGTAATCCTTGCATAAAATGATCCATTTTCAAGTCTTCTGTGGCAACCATGTGTGGGGCATAACGAGAAAGCTCATCAAATTTTTTAATGTACTCTAATACTGTCATTTTTCCTTGTTGCAAATAAACAAATTCTCTTCTTTTGGTAGACCTCACTGTTTCTGAAAAATACTTATTGTAAAAGTGCTCTTTAAATTCCTTCCATTGCATTGTTGTTTTGTTGTGGCATCGTCTGATGGAATCCCACCAATATTCAGCTATTCCCCTTAGCATAAAGGAAATACAAGTGACTTTTTCCTCTTTTGGCACCTTGGCTACTTCAGTCATTCTTTCCATAGTTCACAACCATTGGTCTGCTGCCATAGGATTTGCGCCTCCTTCAAATATAGGTGGGTTTAATTTTTTAAATTCAGCCCCGACATTAATTGTTGCTTGAGCACATTCATCCCTTCTGACTTCCCTTTCTAAGAGTCGTGTGACAATGTCTATAAGTCGATCAATTGTAGAGGATTGGTCTCTTGAAGTTCCTCCCACTCTTCTGCCTCAATTACCCCTAACACTTGACATCTCTACAATTTTTAAACAAGCTTCTATGGGTCAAACAAATTAAATGTAAGATATTTAATTATCTTAGTTCCTAATTCTTACTAAGAACTGAGCTGTGTCCTTCCCCTTGGCCAGTGCATATGGACGGTCTACAGAATCGCTTAAAACCTTGGGCTCTGATACCAAATTGTAACACTCTACTTTTATGTTTGTAACTAAAGTAACATTAAGTATTTGTAGAAATGATTTCAAAATAAGCATAACATTAAGTATTTGAAGAAACGATTTTAAAATAAGCATTTTATAAAGATTGAACAAAAGGTTTGTTACATAAACTATATAAAAGAGTTTGTCACACCAAAAACCTTGTTACAAAAGTCACAACCAATTCCATAAACGAGCTTGTTGTATTTATTCTTAGGTAGGAACACAGTTGAGCCCGTTGTGCAACCTAAGGTCTGTTATGTCTATATGCACCTCTCCTTGGTTGGGACTTGGCGTCAGCTTTTTCTACTCAGTTCCTGTAATGTAAGGACTACGTGAGCTAACGCCCAGTAAGTAAACACTTGATGCATGTATTACCTATCATACACATGAATGACTTTATGAAATAAATACTAAATCTTTAACTTGAAACTTTAAAATATAAAGAACGATATTAGGGCCGTAGGTTTTTTGTACTACAAGGCTAATATTCTATAACATGCCCTTGGGCTTAAATTAATTGATCCGTTGGGCGTTACGTATCACCGTCTCCAAAGAATCTCTTAGCTTAGAGGGCCTGTCCTCTTTAGGAGTGTTTGCCACCTAGTAGTACAGAAACCCTTTTTTCCTTTAAAATCATTAAAATGCCTATTTAACAAGTCACACGTGAAATGCATGAGACCAATGCAATAACATAGGCGGCAGTGCCACCCATATAGATATTTAAATAAATAGAATTATAATATAAATTGGGAGGTACACTCTTCTTACTTGAATATAATATAATTAACCTAACAAACTCCCTTAAGCATTTATTATAAGAATAATAATGATAATAATGTATAATAATATAATGACATAAATAATGTTGTAAAGAAATCAAAAAATCCAAAAATTTCTAAAGATATTTATGAAAGGATAAATTAATAATTAAAGCTAATGATGACATAAGCAATGATATAAGTGATGATGCAACAAGAAATGTTGTAGAGATATTAGGAATTCTACAAATTACTAAGATATTTATAGAAAGATAAATTAATAATTTAAAAGTAATGATGACAGAAGAAATGACATAAGTGATGATGTAATAAGAAATATTGTAGAGATTTAGAAATTCTAGAAATTACTAAGATATTTATAAAGAGATAAATCTTCACTATTAATTAAGTGTTAGGTGGTAAAATCTTAGCATTCTAGAAATCACCAAGATATTTATGGAGAAATAAATCTCCACTATTAATTAAATGATATAGTGACAAAATCCTAGCCACACATGGGTCTTAGGAAACTCTATAAATACCCTTTAGTCCTTGCATTTTCTATAAACCCTAGAAATCTCATCTTTTTCCATTCTAAGCCAAAGCATCCCTAGTTAAGAAATTCTCAAGTTTAGGAAGGAAGGTTTAGGGGAATCAAAGAAAAACAGGTAAGTAACACTTCACTTCAACTACAATGTAAGGACAATATGTTAAATTAGCTTTAAGTAATAATTCTCTTATGTTAGGTTTAGTTCTAAATAATCTCTTTTCTTATAATGATTATTATTGTGATGTGATTTATTATTATTAAATCCTACATGGCTAGCTATGCCACCTATATCATGAAATCATCCTCATATGGCCGACTATGCCACCTAAGATGTTATGCTTAATACTTACTTGACTGGATGGTCGGTTATGCTGCCTAATATATGATAATCTTATTTTATCATGCCATGGTCGGCCCTGCCACCTAAATTATGATGTTGGTACAACCCTTTACATGGCCGGCGCTGCCACCTAAAATATAATATTGTTATTATGACTCTTTACATGGTCGGCACTGCCGCCTAGATTATAATTCTATTTATTTAAATATCTATATGGGCAGCACTGCCGCTTATGTTAGATGTTGTTATCTTAAATTAGTTTCATGTTATGTTTTATTATATATTTAGAGAATTTACATGCTATGGAATAATTTGCATTGGTCTCGTGCATTTCACGAGTGATTTGTTAAATAGGCATTTTAATGATTTTAAAGGAAAAAGGGTTGTTGTACTACTAGGTGGCAAGCACTCCTAAAGAGGGCAAGCCCTCTAAACTAAGAGATCATTTGGGGACGGCGATATGTAACGCCCAACGGATCAATTAATTTAAGCCCAAGGGCATGTTATAGAATGCTAGTCTTGTAGTACAACAAACCTAGAGCCCTAACGTCGTTCTTTATATTTTAAAGTTTCATGTAAAAGATTTAGCACTTATTTCATAAAGTTATTCATGTGCATGATAGGTGATATATGGATCAAGTGTTTACTTACTGGGCGTTAGCTCACGTAGTCCTTACATTGCAGGAACTAAGTAGGAAAAGCTGACACCAAGTCCCAACCAAGGCGAGGTGCATATGGACATAACACATCTTTGTTGCACAACGGGCTCAACCATGTTCCTACCTAAGCATAAATACAACAAGCTTGTTTATGGAATTGGTTGTGACTTTTGTAACAAAGTTTTTAGTGTGACAAACTCTTTTATACAGTTTATGTAACAAACCTTTTGTTCAATCCTTATAAAATGCTTATTTTGAAATCGTTTCTTTAAACATTTAATGTTATGCTTATTTTGAAATCGTTTCTACAAATACTTAATGTTACTTTAGTTACAAACATAAAAGTGGAGTGTTACGTGTTTACTTACTAGGCTTTAGTTCATGTAGTCCTTACATTGCAGGAACTGAGGAGTAACGAAAGCTGACGTCAAGTCTCAACCAACACAAAGTGCATATGAATATAATAGACCTTGCGTTACACAACGAGCTCAACTGTGTTGCTATCAAAGCATAAATACAATAAGTTTGTTATGGAGTTGGTTTCTGACATGTCACTAAGAGATTCTTGACTTTTGTAATCAAGTTTTTATGTAACAAATCTTTTATATAGTTTTTGTGTAACAAACTTTTTATGTTATATATTTATAAAACGCTTATTTTGAAATTTATTTCTACAAATGCTTAATGTTTCACCTATTTTAACCACTTTAGTTACTACCATAAAGGTAGAGTGTCACAATGGACTTCACAGATTTGAACAAATCATGTCCCATGGATAGCTTCTCACTTCTTCGGGTAGATCGACTAGTTGATGCAATAGTAAGACATGATGTGCTTAGTTTCATGGATGCCTTCTTTGGGTACAACCAAATTCTAATGTTTAAGCTTGACCAAGATAAAATGACTTTTATCACCAACCATGAATTGTATTGCTGCAAATGCCGTTTCGTTTGAAGAATGCCGGTGTCACCTATTAATGTTTGGTACATTTAATAATATGATTACAAAGTCAATGTATGCCAATAATTATATAAGGCACCATAGAGACACCTTCAGTGTTTTAAGAAAACATCATATGCGACTGAATCCTGAAAATGTGCATTTAGGGTAACTTTAGGTAAATTTCTTGGATTCTTGGTGCAAAAACAGAGAATTGAGACGAACCCCGACAAAATCCATGTGGTTATTGAGATGAAGTCATCTAGCACTATAAAAAAGGTCCAAAGCTTGGCCGACCAGGTTACTGCCTTGAGTTGTTTTATCTCTAAGGTCACTGACCGTTGAAAGCCATTTTTTAAGGCTTTGAAAACATGTAAGAAGCTCTAATGGACTGCCGAATGCAAAGAGACTTTTTAAAGGTTGAAAGAATACTTCATTAATTCATCTTTGCTCACGAAACCTAAGCTTGGGGAAGTACTTCTATTGTATCTCGCCGTATCCGAGCATGCCACAAGCTCTATTTTATTTAGAAAGAATGATGACAAGGTACAACGCTTTATGTATTATATTAATAGAGCAATGGTCAATATAAAAAAGAGGTACCCCGTAACAGAAAAGTTAGTTTTAGCCGTAATTACCTTTGCAAGAAAGCTCAGGCAATATTTTTAGGCCCATATCATTACTGTTGTTACAATTTTTTCCATCCGACAAATCCTCTAAAAATTGGATATTTTTGGAAGACTTCTTCACTGGTCCCTTGAATTGAGTGAGTTTGACATCATCTTTAAGCCATGCTCAACCATTAAAGCTCAAGCCATTGCCAATTTCATTGCAGAATTCACCAATGACTCCGAGAGTGGAGAGATCTTGAGGTACCTGAGCAACGTTATACCAGCTACTGAAGAAGAGCATGTTTAGGAGATTTATGTGGATGGTTCCTCCAACTCACACGAAAGTGGTACGGGAATAATAATCCTTGATCCAAATAAAGTAAAGCTATGTTATGTCTTCCAATTCAAATTCAAGGACTCAAACAACGAGGCCGAGTATGAAGTTATAATAGTGAGACTAAGGATGCCGAAGGTTTTGAGGATAAAAAGATCCACATCAAAAGTGACTCTCAATTAGTAGTCAGTCAAATTGCCTCAAAATGTCAAGTTAAAGAAGAAAATATAAAGGGGTACCTCGGGGGAACTAGAGAATTAATGTTTCAATTTGTTGAGGCTAAAGTGGAAAAGGTAACATGGATTGAAAATGGTAGAGCTGAAAATCTCGCCAAAATGACTTCCTTTGAGGTAACCAGTTGGCATGTCCTTTCACTATTAAGTTCATACCTACATCTAGTATTAATATGCCTAATCTAAAAGAATTTAGGCTGACAACTACTAGGCTAGCCTGAATGGAACCAATCATAAGATACCTTAGGAATGGAGATTTGCCCTCAGACAAGGGTGAAGCGAGAAGATTGAGGTATCAAGCTACATGGTACTATCTCATCGAGGATACTCTATTTAGAAAGGGTTCACGCTCCCTTAATTGAAATGCTTGGGAAATGGACAAGCCAAATATGTCATGAGGAAAAGATATGAAAGAGTTTGTAGTAATCATTGCGCAGCACAATCATTAGTAGAGAAAGCCCTTCGTTAAGGATTTTATTAGCCTACGATATGCAAGAATGCTAAAAATCTAGTCAAGAGTTGTGATAAATGCCAGAGATTTGCTAAGGTACCCCACCTCCCATCATAAAGGTTAACTATGATATCTTCTCCGTGGCCTTTTACAATTTGAGGAGTAAATCTCATTGGCCCACTGCCGACTGAGAAAGGCCAAGCCAAATATGCAATCGTAGATATTGATTACTTCACTAAATGGGTTGAGGTGGAGCCATTGGCTAGTATTACGGAAAAAAAAAACTATTGATTTCTTTGGAGGAACTTCACATGTAGATATGGTATCTCTAATGCCATTGTCAGCAATAACGGGAAATAATTCGATAATGAAAATTTTAGGAGTTTTTGCTTAAAGCTTAGGATAGTCCAATTAGTTTGCTTCCCCGGTTCACCCACAATCTAATAGATAGGTTAAAGCCATCAATAAAATCATCAAAGGTATCTTAAAAAAGAAGTTGGAGGAGAGGAAAGGAGCTTGGGTAGATGAGTTACCTGGCGTTCTCTATACTTACTGGACAACTTAGAATACTTCAACTGGAGAGACTCCATTTTCTCTTGCATTTGGGACTGATGCCGTTATTCCAGCAAAAATTTGTATTCCCTCCAACAGAACTGCATACTTCGATGAAGCCGAGAATGCCTTTCTGATCATATCACCCTTGACTTGGTTAAGGAAAAGGGGGCTAAAGCGAAATTAAGGTTACAATGTCCTCGATAAAAATGGGGATTTAGTCTTAAAAAGGATAACTTAGAACACCAAGTACCTTCCGAGGCTCATTCAAAGCAAATTGGAAAGACCCGTATCGTATAGGTAAACTAGTGTGATCTGGAGCATGCAGGCTACTCCATATAGATAGAACAATTATGAAGCATCACTGGAATACAGCAATGCTGACGAAATATTACTGAGATAAGGACAATGTCTTAAACCCTACCATTCACTTTCTATTCCCTATTTCTTTTCTCGTGCTTATAATATGGTAAAATCATGTAAAGTACCTCGAGTACTCTACATGTGTAGTAAAAACTTTTCATTCCCTAAGTTCCAAAGAAAGGGGACTTATACAGTTCCCCACTCTTATTAGGACAATGTGTTGATGTTATATAAAGATCTTTATTCTTATTACTTAAGATTATATTTGTTACTTTTAAAATGTAATGATATGTGTTCTTTTTCTAAAGTTTCACCATTGATGAGAGCCAAACTTTTATCGATACCTCAAAATTTTTATTTACATGTCAGCTATTTTTGCCTAATCAGAAGACAATTTAAAGTACCTGGGGTACTTGAGGTATCTGGCCAGTGCTGATCATAAAGATCTACAAAAAGTCAAAACTAGTATCAGAAGAAATAACAAATTTACAAAGAGAGGGTAAGAAAAAGCCCGAGGGCTAGGTAAACCAACATACCCTAGTGTCACGTGGTTCTATTAAGGTATGCATACACTTATACTTCTATTCTTTTATTTAAGCATAAGAAAAGAATAGATAACCTAAAGTAAGCGACACTTACAAAAGTTGAATGCCAAAAAGAAATGAGGTAAGCAGGTGGTCTCCTCTATTTACATCATCTTATTAAATAATGATTTGAAAAAGATGGCAAAATGAGCAATTTTTTGATCATATTTGTGAAAAAAAGGGCTAAGGTGGTGTCCCCAAAGAAAAATGTTTAAAAAAAAATTGAGTTCTTTACTACTTCTTAGTTACGCCGATTATGAATTCCATTTTATATCATGATGATGCTTAGATTATTAAACTATTTGAGATACATTATAATTTTTAAATGAGTAGCAATCACATTTAAAAAGTTCACCCCTTAAGCACCAAAAATATATCAGGGGGTACTCGAGGTACCCTAAAGATCTCTACAACAATGAAGAAGAAATAGTGCATTAAATCTAATCTATTATAGAAGTTCGACATAAATAGTAACAAGATTGCCGAGGTAACAATTTGAAAGACAATTATCCCAATATAAAAAAAAAAAAGAGAACACCACATTATAAAAAGTATAAAAAAGGCTACTAAGATATTCAGGGATGGCCTCTGAATGATGAAATCAAATAACATCATGAAGGAGAAACACCATCTCTACCCTTCCTCTCAACGAGGAGATCATTACAGGCTCTTGAGATCAAAGAAGTGAGACCCCTCATGAACTACGCCATCAAATCGGAGATCCACTTGAGGTACCCGTGGGACTTTAAAAGGTTACTGAGTGCTAAAAGATGGAAGAGCTTGAGTTATCCTTCTGTCTTCGATCGCTTTTAAAATAGCAGACTTGTCTACCCACTTCTCCAAATGTGGCGCCATCAGCTCCGAATCTACACTCCAAATCTCCATCATAATATGAGTAAAGGCTTTGTCAAGCATATCATTCTGGTAAGATAATAGCTCATTATGCTGTGCCTTCACTTCTTTAAAATCCTTGGACAGATGAGTATTCTCTCAAGAAAGGTCATTTAAACGCCCTTTCAAGCTCCTAACTTCCTAAGTCTTCATGAGAATGGGCGACTTCAACCTTCCCCTTCAATTTCTTGACTTCCACCTGTGCAGCTGAGGTACCTTTGAAATCCCGAAGACAGTGGCTAAGGTAGTAATTTACTTGTAGCAAAGAAAGAGTGACACAACCAAAAAAAAAGATGAAAGAAAATAAAGATAGAAGGTACTCATATCATGGCAAGCCTTAAGCGCTCTGTTGTAGCGCTCATTTAGATCCAATTTATCTACCGCAGCAGCTATATCTTTAGAAACACACTCAAAGGTATAGAAAAAGCAATCAGTCAAATGAGATATCTCCTTGTGGCTAGTGGATCAAGTTCTCTTTCCACAAGATCTCCTGACGATGTGAATACGAAGCCAAATTTTCTTTTGCGAGAAGCTGAAGTACCCAAGAACTACCAAGATAGGAATCGTGAGACTTGGTCTTAGCACTTAGAGTAAGAAGAGGGTAGGTACCCTTCGAGGAGGTCAGGTACTCGAAGAGTTACCACTCAATCAATTAAAAAAAGCATCAAAGTCCTCAACAAACAAATCCATACCTGTCCATCATAGAAAAGAAGAGGTTAGTTAAATCAACATTAAGAAATATAAAGTATGGTAGTAGAAAGATGTGTGTAGATGATGGGTACCCCACAGGACTAGTGAAGGTGAGGTACCCCAACAACGCCATGCAGCCATACGTGTATCATCCCCCAAAGAAGATAGAGGACTACCATTAATCAAGCCAACTTTTACCAATCGGACTGTGCTCAAGACATCACTCTCACTCTGTAAAGACCGAAACCTCTTTAGATATATCACTCACTTTCTTTCCCATTTCTTGAACTGGGCAGGTTTCTTTAGACCAAGTGATGTCTATAAAAACCTCAAGAAGCACACCAAATCAAAGAAAAGACCCAAATAAGAGATAAATATACAAAGAAAAATAGAGGAAAAGGGAGAAAAAAGAAGTACATATTCTTTTCATTAAAAAGTTTTGAACTCACACGCCTTTGGCCGGTGCACCTCTCTCTCACTCACATTTGGCCACGAACCAACCATACTTGTAACCCTTTTTTGATAAGGGATTTGGGTTTACCAAGTTACCATGAACCTCTCAAGTAGCAAAATAAGCAGTGGATAAGCCAGCAGGTTTCTTCAACTGATAAAGCCTTCTCAAATCCTTACAAGAAATATCCTCCTAAACAAATCTAGCCATAGTACTTCTAAGCCTATAAGTAATCTCCAACCAGGAAGTGACAACTATCTAGGGGCAATTTATATCTCATTAAACATCTTTTTAACAAATGGCTGAAGAGGTAAATGGAGACCCAATCAAAAAGATCAATATACAGGGCTACACCATCAGACTTAGGATGTTCAAGATGCTTGCCTGTATGAGGTACCCTAAGTTAAATATGCAAAGTATGTTATATTTAGCTCTATTTCTCTCTAAATCCTCTAGGGTAACTCTTCTACCCCCCAATGAATGAGGTTTAAGAAGTTTAGTGGGGGACGTAGAAGGAGGTCTGCGGATATCAACATAAAAGGAAGGTTTGGATTTGGAGTTTTTGGCTTGGGTTTTTCTATGTGATGGCTTATGTGATGGCTTGACTGGTTGTTTACCTTTAGGGATAGATTTATGGGTGGGAACAATTTGAGATAGCCTAGGACTACCCGAAGGAGACCCATCATCATCACTGATAGACGCAAAGGGGATTGACTCAGACATGGGGGAGTCCCCACCTGAGTCACTAACTGGATTATGCCTTTTTTTTCCACACTTTTCTTCCCTATTTCTTTTTTTAAAAAACATAGCACATGAACAGAAAAGAAATTTTCCATATCAAAACCCAAAATCCCTACTAATCCAGACTACATCCATTAAAAACAAATACCAACATCCATTAAATCCAAGCACAACTAGAAAATAATAATTTTCATAAAAATCACAATAGCATTTTCTCAAAATAAATAAGTCAAAAAATATCTATAAAAAATTTTACTTGAGCTTTTACCAAGGAGAAAGTAGATTCAGTTGCCAAAAAGCACCAATTGAATTCGAAGAGAATGTAATTACACCAAAAAATGAGTTAGTATTTTAAAAAAAAGGAGAGAAGCTAAGGGAGGCTTAAAAAAAAGAAAAAGGAAGGAAGCCACATAAGTTAAAAAAATATAAAAAAGAAAAAAGAAGAAAAAAAGAGGCTATTGGAAGTTTATATATATATATATATATATATATATATATATATATATAGATAAAAGAAAAAAAAGATGAGAAAAAAAAGATGAGTTACTGGAAGTAAAAAAAATAAAAGAAAAAAAAGAGAAACGGAAGAAGAGAAGTTATTGGAAACAAAGAAGAAAAATAAAAGGGAGGGAAAGACGGCTTATAAGAAGTGCCACTACAAGATGATGGAATGCCACCCAGATCAAGGTTGGGACTGCGGTGATGGTTGGTTGGTCAAGAAAGAAAGAAAGGCTAGAATGAAAAAGGAAAAGGAGAAAAGAAGAAACTGGACCGTAAGGATAGAAAAGGAAAAAGAAGAAATAAAAGAAAATGGAGAAAGAAGGAAAGAAAGGAAGAACGAAAAAATGGAAAAGAGAAAAGAAGAAGTTTGACCGTGAGTGAGAGAAAGAAAAGGAAAAAGAAGAAAGAAAAGAAAATAGAGAAAGATGAAGCACTAAAGGACAAAAAAAGGGAGAAATAAAAGTTTTCAGTGAGTTCAAAAATGAAAAGGGATAGGGAAGAGAAAATGAAGTAAAAGCGTGTAGGGAGATAGTTGTCAGAAATCATGATGTACAATTTGCACATTGAAAAGATTAGACTTCAATAGCATTAATGTTAGATGCTTTTTTAGGCTCTTCTAAACCTATTTCAGTTAAAGTTGAGTTCCTAAAATGCCACATGGGTTAAAAAAAAGGTTGAGACATTTTTTTAAAAAAAATTTATATATCCAGCGAGAGACTAAAAAAGTGAGATACCTGTTTAATTTAATCCTGTGGAAAAGTAGGCACAAATATCACCACGTGTCATGTATGGTTCCTCCTTTTGCCTCAATTGCATTAGCCACAAAGAATCTAAGAGATGTTGTTTGGGGAAGAAATAGCAGACCAACGATAAAGCACCACGTGTTAATGTTAAAGAAATTAAATTATCTACAGTACCACAGTTATCCAGGGTATCTAAGGTATCTGAGGTACCTTAGCTATCTGGGGATACCTCGGTACACTATATGAGGTTATAAAAATTAGAAAAATTTAATAAAAGTATCAAGAAATAGAGAAGTTAAAATCAACAGAAAAATTAGTTGATTTTTCTGTTGAAAATTAAGGAATAAATGAGAAAGTTTCATGGTATAAAAGAAGGGAAAACTACCTATCATGTCAGTAAATAATCTAAAAAGATTGATATTGTGACAATTAGGACCACCAACTTTTCCTTATTATGCTTGTAAATTCACAACGAAATTACAGAGGTACGCGGGACCACTCTACTACGTCCAGCATGTTATGCCATAAACTTGCTCTCTACAAATATTTTTGAATCATTCAAATTGTCACATGTATGAAAAATAAGAATATTCCTGACATGACAGCTGAGAACGCCAATAAAATAGTACCTGGTGGCACGGCAACTGGGATACACCTTATAAATACTTAAGTTTAGTTATTTATTGAGTAAGAAAACATACACGTCATAAGAGCTCAGGCTTCTTCAACCTCTAAAACTTCATTATAGAGAGCTTGCAAGCCCTCAAAACCGGAGAAAATCCTAACTTTGACTTGAGCATTGGAGTGTTATTGCCGACTACCCTCAAATCCACCACTAACCTCTTTTTTTTATGATTTTAGGTTCAAAGAGATCTTTATAAGCCTTTTACATTCGAAGTTGAACTCTCCATCATAACTACTGTTGTGCAAATTTTATTGAACTTGCAAGCGTACGAATCTATTGTAAAATAGATTAATGGTGACGAGTATCGATTCCACAAGAAGGTTGATTTTAATTATGTGCAGAATTAATTTTCTTTTAATGGGAATAATTAAATTATGGTAATTTTATCCTAAATTGTGAATTAAAATAAGGGGAATAATTACAAATGAAATTGTTATAATAAAGCACTTGGGTATCCGGATCTGCATCAACATGCTCCATGGGCTAAATATTCCATATTAATGCCAATTAAATCATAAGGGGGGATTCCACACCTCATGAACCACGCTCAAATAAATATGGTGCCAAGGGCTTATTGTGCCAAATAATAATAACCTTATACTAGGGTGCCGGTTTAACTAGGGCGATATCTAGACAAGACTATTATTATTTATCGACGAAAAGTCAAAACAACAACAAATATTATAGGGAAAGAGAAAGTAAATTTACCAAATTAAGCCCATAGGACATGTTGAGACTTCACCTTCAACCCAAACTTAAAAGGAAATTAGCTACTCATATTTTAATTAGGGATAAAAAGGAAATTTTATTAAAATACAAAAAAACTACAAGAAGGAGAAGGAATTTTAAAAATCTAAGCTTAAAAATGAATTGATGGGTGTCAAATTAGGGGGGAGAGTCCTCTTTTTATAGATACATTAAGTGAATCGTGACCATCGAATTAAAAATAGTTCGGACACTCAGGATTGTGCCACGTCATCAGTCAACAGTCAACTGTCAACATTTAAATAGTAATGCCGTCTGAATAGTAAATAATCCCATGTATCTGCAAGTACTGTACACACGAGTTTTGCTCCACTGAGATGCTGCCACATCATCGATCTACAGTACATAAGAAATTTAGCCCAATAAGATCGTGACACATTATCGGTCGATGCCACGTAAGCAGTCAATTCCACATAATTCGTCCAATCAAATACTGACGCGTCATAGGTAGTTGCCACATCATCGGTCCATATATATGAACAGTGTTGTGAATAAAGCCATGAAAGCGATCAAATGCGTATGAAACAAAGATCTACCATGAACAAACGATCACAGTATATATGAACAGTGACATTTTTCCTTTTATGCTCTTCCTAAGGTTTTTGACCGTCATGAGTCCAAATATGACGTCCGTTTTGCTGTCTGATCACTCGTTCATTGTGAAACGACCGTGATGCCCCTAAAATACATAAAATACATAATTATAATAAAATACATATAATTAAATAACAAAATACTTAAATAAATAAAAGTAGCAATGTTAGTGAGACTTGAAGTATAAAATGATGATTTTCTCCTTTATAAATATACACTTTCTAACACTCAACACACCCCCCAACTAGCTTATGGTTAGTCCCTAGCAAATAAAGCGAATATAAAATTCAAAACTTTTTTTTTAAAAAAAAATATACGTGTTTATTAAATCAGATTAATGATAACAATCAAATAAAAGTATGAGTATTATCTCCAGTCTAAAAGAATATCACACCCACATCAACCATTCATATGCATCAGTCCAACAGATTTTATTGTAGCAATAATAATCAAGCCACTTTCAAGAATGACATATCCAACCTTAAAATCTCACTGGTTGTAGTGACACTCTCACAAAGAATTAATCCCAATAAAATTTTGTCACTACAATGAATGGTAAATTGAGAGAAAATAATAAGGAAATATCATACACTTTCACCAAGATGAAAAAAATATGCTCATAACTTAGAAATAATACGATCTCAAATAAAGTATCAGTCAACCCAATGTATTCATTTTTTTCTTTCTTTTTTTCTTTTTTTTTAATGTTTATGCATCACTGCATCTTAATTGCCCATATAACTAGCTTTTATTTTATACTATAGTTCCCTAAAATCAGGAAGGATTTTTATTAGGACGGAACGTAGGTTAGGGACATGGCTAACAAAGAAAAGGAAATAAAGAAACAAAATATATATGTTTAAGAGAAAGTTCAAGAACTTTTGAAAATTACAAAATGCATTTTGCTTATTTATTGCTATTGTATATTTTTTTTCTTTTTTGTCTTTTTTTTCATTTTTTTTATTTTTTATTTTTTTTATATATGGCACAACTTTACTGAACAAAATAATTATTTATCATTTTTTTCAAACGTGAATAGGGAGATGGAACTTGTATGATATCGGGTAATACTCCAAATTGGAGTGGGTCAGGATGATAAGTTAAGAAACAAAAGGCTTTTTTTTTAAAATAAAAGGCTCAAAAGGGCTAACTATGGATATTACATAATAGGGATGACTAGAAAGGCTCAAACGGGTCAAAAATGGCCTTCCATCATCTTTTAGGATTGTAAATAATCTTCCATATCTACTAATTAGGTAGGCATTTAGATGCAGTAACACACATTTTTTTTCTCTTTTTTTTTAAAGGGCTGACTCAAAGAAAATCTAGAGATCATGTATGAAATAATAAACTGCTAAGCTATATGAAGAATGGGCAAAAAGGGTTACTCTCCAAGAAAAATTAATAGGCTCAAAAACTCACTTGAAATTTATTATGACATGTGCATTCCTTCAAGTAACTCATATTTGTCCCCAACATCAACATGTAGAATAGCAAATATGGTATAATATCACTCAAGACCAAAGATAATACAAATACTAAAATTCGAAAGTCATCATATCATCCAATATTAAAAAAAAACTCACACAGATTTTTTTTAACTGAATTCTTTTCCCCCAACCTATTCTAAACATAAAAACAAAACATATATGCAGAAAAATTAAAAATTTTTTTTGTTTTTCTAAATGCATTTCTAGAGTCATTACACTCCATATTTAGCCATCTTCGACTTTAAAAACTTGAAAACATATATTTATAAAGGAAAAAAAATGAAAGGTTAGAAAAAACACATAAAATTTTTTTTTGTTTTTTTTTTTACTAAGAAGATGCATTTCTAGAGTCACTACACTCCATATTCAGCCATCTTTTACTCAAAAAGTTAGTCATGGTTAGTTCAACATTCTACAATTATCAACTATTCCCTCCCCCCAACCAGAACGAAACATTGTCCTCAATATTTGAAAGGAAAGAAGTAGAGTTTAGAAGACATCACCTGGGTGCTGCAACACAGAAGAAAATATTTATATGGTTGAAGGAGAGGCACATAGCTGGAGAGTAAAAAAAAAAAGAAATAGTAAAAAGACAAAGCCAATAATTATAACATAAAATTAGTAAAGACAAAAATGTAAGTGATTAAACAAAAATGAAATAAAACAACATTAAAATAAAAGGATATTGACAAGTAGTTGCGACTGTAGCTCACATCTTCCTTTGGTTTTACGTTCAGAAACGGCTTGAACGCCCTCTATAGGTCGAGGATAGGCTTCCCATCCAGTTTTCTTACAAATTGGCAAACAAGGTCTTTTATAGTCAGATTCCCGAGACTATAGTTTGCACATTCTTTCTGGAATAATGGCCATAACTGGAGTATTGCATTTCAGGCATATCCACTGGGATGCGTTTCAAGAGACAAAAGGATATTATCCAATGACTCCTTATTCAAGTCATCCCTAATGAATTAAATCTTATCTTCTCTGTTATTAGACAGCATTCTTAAAGAATATCGCTTTTTATCGCATCTCATTCTGGCACACTTATTCAAAAAAAATTAATAATAATAGTTAAACTTACAAAAACATAATTAAAAAAAATTTAAATCACTGAAAGGAAACAGAAAGAAGAAAAAAAAATTCAGATCACTTTAATGTTTTGTGCTGTTTTCTTCACATGGTTGGTATTCATGATATGACTTTACTTTTCTGACCATTAACTTTAAAAATTACACTGTTCCTTGGATTCTTAAATTTATTGGCTCCATGTGAAAAAACAGTATGATTAGTAGATGGACCAGACCATCGAGAGCGTAACTTACTTGGAGAAACATGCTATTGAGAATTGAAAAAAAATACTTTCTAACCTGGTGTAAAAGATTTTCTAATGCTCCACTTGTCACGGAGGATTTTCATTCGTTTTCTGTAGTCCTTAGCATTTTTGTCGTTACGAATCTCCTTTAGTTTTACTAGTTGTATCTTCTTTTTTGAACCAAAAATGGGGTCAATGATGTCTGTATTCTTTTGTTTGTCATCAAGAGAGGATGAGATAATTTTTGACAATGTTTGTTCTTCTCCCAATAATATAGAATTCAGAGGGTCAAATGAAGATTTTAGCTCAATCTTTGGTGGTGAATCTGATGATGGGATGAGATTTTCTTTTAATGGTGCCAATTGCTCTATTCTTATCTTCCATTTATCAATGTCCATGTATGGCGATGAATCCAATAAGGCATTAACCTCATCAATCGATCTGTCAATATTAAAATCCAAACCAAAGTGAGTTAAACATGTCAGTAAAGGATCATCACTAAGGTTTAAAAGAAATGTAAGATCAGTCAATTCATCAATTAAATCCACATCTACAATTTCATCATCAGTACTGTAAGGTTGTTTAGCAATGTTGAAAATATTTAGTTTCATGGTCATATTGCTAAATGTCAACTGCATATTTCCAGTCCTGCATTAAATGTGAGCATTGGCAGTTGCCAAAAATAGACAACCCAAGATAATGGGATGTGCTTCCTTGAATCCTGCACTGGTTAAGTATCAATTACAATGAAATCAATAGGAAAATAAAACTTATCTACCTAGATAAGTACATCCTCCATAATACCACGAGGTATTTTTGTGGATTGATCTATAAGCTGTAACACCATTGGAGTTGGATGTAATTCGCCCAGTCTAAGTTTCATAAATACAGAGTAAGACAACATATTTACACTAACTCCTAAATCCAACAAAGCATTCTCAATTGTGTGGTTCCCTATACTATATGAGATAGTGGGGGAGCCTGAGTCTTTACATTTTAGAGGCATTTTATGTTGGAGTATAGAACTAATATTTCTATTAAAAAGGCCTTTTTCTGAACATGAATATTTCTCTTTTTAGTACAAAGGTCTTTAAGAAATTTGGCATATGATGGCACTTGTTTTATGGCTTCAAGTAAAGGGATGTTAACACTTACCTGTTTGAAGATTTCAAAAATCTCACATGTGGATTTCCCTTTCTTCCCTTTAGCTAACCTTTAAGGAAATGGAGCTTTCGGAACATATTCTCGTGGGTTAGTTTCCTCTTTCTCCTCTGATGATGAGTTCTCAGTATTTACAGGTACAATTTGAGTTGATTTTGGCATCTCCACTTATTGTCGACTTCTTTTCCTTTTCGCAAGGTCATCACTGCTTTGACTTCTCCATGCTGCTGTGGTGAACTAGAACTTGCTTCATTCACTACTTTGGAGTTAGGCACTAGTTGACTTGGAAATTTGCCTTTTTCAACGGTCATGGCCAAAGTTTGAATTGAAGAGGCAAGTTGTCCTACCATTTTCTCAAGGCTCAAAATTGATTAAACTTGTGAGTTGAAGCCCGCTCTCATCTCATTTCGTAATTCATCAATGGTGCGATTTTACTACTCGATCTTGGAGTTAGTAAGATTTCTGACATTTTGAAATGTCTCCTCCCATGGATTGGGTAGAGAATGGTTTGGATTCTGATTGTATGGTCTAAATTGTGGTTGAGAGACTTGAGACATTTGAGGAACTGGTTGCATTAGTAAAGGTGGAGCTGATGATCTATTTTGTTGGAATCCTTAAGACCATGAAAAATTGGGGTGGTCTTTCCATCCAGGATTATGTGTGTTAGAGTAAGGATTGTAGTTTGGTGGTTTTCCCATGATACCTATGGCATTGGTTTGATTTGAATATGAGTCATGGTCATGTGGCTTTGTTGTTTTAACAGTTGTCAAAGATGCTATTTGTCGAGTAAGACCTTCGACCATCTCTTTGACTTCTTTAATTCCTCAGCTTGACTCGCCAATTTTAACCTCATTCACTCCCTTGATTCTCCTGGTATTTCTGAGTGATCGACTATGTTGTTAAGAATTATCCAATTGCTGTTGGAAAAATTCCTAAATCTCTGATGCGTTTTTGGACATTAACTCTCCTCCACTAGTTGCCATTAGCCATTCTTGCATATGTGCCAATAATCCCTCCAAAAAGTATTGGCATTGGTGCCATTTCTCGTACCCATGATGTGGACACTTTAAGAATAGCCCATTAAATCGCTTCCATGCTTCGAAAAATTGCTCGTCGTCTCTTTGAGTAAACTCTGAAATTTCCCTGCGAATAGCAGTGGTTTTATGAACTGGGAAATATTTATTTAAAAATTTAGTTATCATTTGTTCCCATGATGTAATGCTATTAGCAGGCAATGTATTAAACCATGAACGAGCTCTATCTTTTAATGAAAATGGGAATAATCTAAGTTTAACATCATCATCTGAAAAATTCTCGTATTTAAAAGTTTAACAAATAGCATGAAAATCATTCAAATAATTATATGGGTCCTCATTTTCTAGGCTATAGAATGTAGGGAGACAGTTTAACATATTAAGTTTTAATTCAAAATTCCTAGCAGCTACATTTGGATACCTTATGCACGATGTGCTCAAATTAGCTAAATGACTAAAATAATCCTTAAATAGCCTCTCTTATGGTTCTGGTTGCTGATTTTACAAATCCATTTCAAATTTCTTTTTAAAAACAGTGTGTTTTTGCGTGCGAAGTATTTTTTTCCAATTCAAGGTCTAAAGATTCAAGATTAGGTGATAATGACCTTCGACCATGCATGCAAAGAACAAAATGAATGAAAATAAAACAAATAAAAATAAAGAGGAGAGAGAAATTATGATACTAACCTTGTGACATTGTTACAATAAAAATACACTCAATAGCAATAATAAAAAGAAATTACGTGAAATAAATATTAATTAAAATTAAAATAAATAACAAGAAAGATAAAGAAGAGAGAAAGAAATACAATTCTAATCTAATTTCTTTTTTTTTTAGAAGAAAAAAAGTAAATTACAAAAAAAATTACAAAAAATAAATATTAAGGAAAAAAACTAATTCTACGAATTAAAATACTTACCTCCCTGGCAACGGCGCCAAAAACTTGTTGTGCAAATTTTATTGAACTCGCAAACGCACGAATCTATTGTAGAATAGATTAATGGTGACGAGTGTCGATCCCATGAGGAGGTTGATTTTAATTATGTGCAGAATTAATTTTCTTTTAATGGGAACAATTAAATTATGATAATTTTATCCTAAATTGTGAATTAAAATAGCAGGAATAATTAAAAATGAAACTGTTATAATAAAACACTTGGGTATCCGGATCTGTATCAACATGCTCCTAGGCTAAATATTCCATATTAATGCCAATTAAATCATAAGGGTGGATTCCACACCTCATGAACCACGCTCAAATAAATATGGTGCCAAGGGCTTATCGTGCAAAATAATAATAACCTTGTACTAGGGTGCCGGTTTAACTAGGGCGGTATCTAGACAAGACTATTATTATTTGTCGATGAAAAGTCAAAACAACCACAAATATCAGAAATCTAAGCTTAAAAATGAATTCAAGGGTGTCAAATTAAGGGGGGAGAGCCCTCTTTTTATAGATACATTGAGTGAATCGTGACCAATGGATTAAAAACAGTTTGGACACTCAGGATTACGCCATGTCATCAATCAACAGTCAACATTTGAATAGTAACGTCGTCTGAATAGTAAATAATCCCATGTATATGCATGTACTGTACACACGATTTTTGCTCCACTAAGATGCTGCCACGTTATCGATCTACAGTATAGAAGAAATTTAGTCCAATAAGATCGTGACACATTATCGGTCGATGCCACGTAAGCAGTTAATTCCACATAATTCATCTAATCAAATACTGCCACATCATCGGTCCGTATATATAAACAATGTCGTGAACAGTATCATGAACAGTACCGTACGTATGAACAGTGCCGTATATATGAACAGTGACATTTTTCCTTATATGCTCTTCCTAAGGTTTTCAACTGTCCTGAGTCTAAATATGACGTCCGTTTTGCTGTCTGATCACTCGTTCATTGTGAAATAACCGTGATGCCCATAAAATACATAAAACACATAATTATAATAAAATACATATAATTAAACAATAAAATACTTAAATAAATAAAAGTAGCAATGTTAGTGACTTAAAGTATAAAATGACGATTTTCTCCTTTATAAATATACACTTTCTAACACTCAACAACTACTACCGACTCAGTCTTCCATCCCTTTACAAAAAACCACGACAATCCGTACACTCTGAACAAGTGAGGTACCCTACTCCTTGATAAAAATAAAATTATTGTTCTTAGTTTGATTTTTTTGGTTTTAAGTCATACATCTAAAATCAACTAAAAACACACCCATTCTTTTGTCTTTTTACAGTCAGACGAAATCAGTTTCTCACTCACTGCTATTGTTTTATGGGGCACCTCCAAGCCATCGGGAAACGGGAGAGCGCTTGTTGGCGAAGGGGATATGCATGGGGCGAGCGAAGGCACGCATTAAGTAGATTCGTAGTGCAGAAGCCGATGAGTGTGTCATACCAGCACTAATGCACCAGATCCCATCATAACTCTGCAGTTAAGCACGCTTGGGTGAGAGCAGTATTAAGATAAGTGACCTATTAGGAAGTCCTTGTGTTGCAACCCTCTTTTTTTCTTTTAGTAGTCGGATGGGATCAGTTTCTCGCTCGCTATCGCAGGTCTGCAGGTATCTTAGAGCCATCAGAGATTAGAAGAGCACTAGTAGAAAAAACTGATAAGAAGAGCGCTCGCGGGCCGAGGGGTTATGCAGAGGACGAGCCAGGGCATGCATTAAGTATATTCACAATGCACAAGCCTATAAGTGTGACCATACCAACACTAATGTATCGGATCTAATCAAAACTCCATAGTTAAGCATGTTTGGGCAAGAGCAGTACTAAAATCAGTGACCTCTTAAGAAGCCCTCATGTTGCACTCTTCCTTTTGCCTTTTTGCAACTGGATAAAATTAATTGCTCGCTCATCATCGTGGGTCTATGGGGCACTTCAAAGCCATCGGGGAGCGGAAAGAGTGCTCGCAGGTAGAGGAGTTATGCGACGAGCAAGTCAGGGCAGGCGTTAAGTAAATTAGTAATGCATAAGCTAATGGGTGTGACCATACCAATACTAATGCACCAAATCCCATCAGAACTCTGTAGTTAAGTGTTCTTAGGCTATAGTAATATAAAGATGGGTGATCTTTTGAGAATTTCTCATGTTGTACCCCTCTATTTTACTTTTTACAGCCAAATAGGATTAGTTTTTTGCTCGTTGTAGTGGGTCTATGGGCCACCTCGGAGCCATAGAGGAACGAGAAGAGTGCTCGCGAGAAAAATCAATGGGAAGAATGCTCGCGGCCAGAGGGGTTATATGGCAGGAAATTGAAGATTATTTAGAACTCGAAAAGATGATGGAAAGGTCATTTTTAACCCATTTGAGTCTTTCTAGCTATTCATTTTATGAAATATCCATAGTTAGCTCATTTGAGCCTTAAAAAAATTATTATACTTTTCTTTGTCAAACATATTATCTTAACTGACATCAATCTAGAATATTACCCGATATTTTATAAGTTCCATCTCTAATATAAATAATTACTTTGTTCAATAAAATTTTGCCTTATTAAAAAAGAAAAAAATATATATATATATATACTTTTTCTTAAACATGTATTTTATTTTTCTTTCCCTATTTTTTCTTCTTTGTTTGTTATGTCCCTAGCCTATGTTACATCATAATAAAAGTCCTTTTTTATTTTAAAGAACTATAGTCTGAAGTAGAAGCTAGTTATATAGGCTAAAAAGATATAGTGGTGCATAAATAAAGAAAAATAATTTAAAAAATATTAGTTTGACTCATATTTTGACTTAAGATCATATTATTTCTAAGTTGTACGTATATTTATTTTATTCTGATGAGAGTGTGTGATATTACTTTTTTATTATTTTCTCTCAATTCACCATTCATTAAAGTGACTATTGTTATTGGGTATACTTCTATTATGAAAGTGTCACTACTAATGAGATTTTATGGTTTGACATGGCATTCTTAAAAGTGACTTGATTACTATAACTGTGACAAAGTCTACTGGACTAATTCATATAAATGGTTGATGTGCAGATGATATTTTTTTAGATTGGAGATAATGTTTATACTTTTATTTGATTGTTATCTTTAGTTTATTGAATAAACATAATTTTTTAAAAAAATCATTTTGGATTTGAATTTTATTTTCGCTTCATGTGATAGGAACTAGCAACAAGCTAGTTGGGGGTGTGTTGTATGTTAGAAAATATATATTTATAAAGAAGAAATTTATCATGTTACACTTCAAGTTTCACTAATTTTTTTACTTTTATATATTTTAAATTTCTTATGATTTTAATTATGTATGTTTTATTATAATTAATTATTTTATATATCTTAGGGGTAAAATAATTATTTTATAATAAACGAGATATAAGATAACAAAACGAACAGCAAATTTGAACTCAAAATAATCAAAAATCATAAAAGGAGCATAAAAGTATAACGTCATTATTCACATATACAGTATAGTTTACATGTACGATACTGTTTATGATATTATTCATGACAATGTTTTATATATACTATATGATGATGTGACATTGACCGATGATATAGTACCGACCAATGACGTAACAGCATTTGATTGGATCAATGATATAACTTTGACTATTTATGAGGCGTTGACTAATGATGTAGTATTAGTATATATGTATATTGGATGATAACCTTAATGATATGTTCAATCTAATTAAATCTTGCCACATTACGCAATCCTGTGCGTCTAAATTGTTTTATTTTGATAACCATGATTTACTTGACACCCCTGAATCTATTTTTTAGCTTTATTTTTTGTAATTCCTTTTCCATCTTATATTTTTTTATGTATTTTAATAAACTTTCCATTTTACCCTCAGTTCAAATATGAGTAGCTAATTTTCTTTTAAGCTTAGGTTGAAGGTGAAGTCTAAACATGTTCCATGAGCTTAATTTGATAAATTTATTTTCTCAAACTCACTAATCTCAGTAAATGTTTTGATTTTCGTTGACAAATAGTAATAACACATTATTACTATTTGATATGATAAGCCTTTAGCACCATATCAATTAGAGTGTAGTTCATAAGGAGTGGATATCCCCCTCATGATTTAATTGATACTAATAAGGAATATTAAGTCCATGATACATGTTGATGCGGATCTAAATACTCGAGTGCTCCATTATAATAGTTATCGATTTAATTTATTTATGTCATTCTAACTTTAATTTTAAGATAGCTTAAATTATTTTCACCAAAATTTTAACCACTCACTTAAAAAATTAATTCAACATATAATTAAAATCTACCTCCTCATGAGGTCGACACTCGCCACTATTAATTTATTCTATAATAGATTCGTGTACTTGCGAATTCAATAAAATTTACACAACAGAAGGTACCATTATAAGTGTCGAGCTTTGGCACATCGATGTGGTAGGCATCACTTGAGTTCACGGGAGCTGAAGCCAAGTTAGGTATGAGTGTGCGCTTGTGCCAAGTCCAATCCAAACAAACCTCATTGACCTCTGCCTAGATCACTTATAGTTAATTTTGCATAAAGCTACACAAGTTGAGGAACTCATCATGGAATGCTCAAAAATTCCCTTAGAGAAAGTCGGCTTGGTCTTGCATGAGAGCTTTGGTGGTTACCGTGAATTAATCATACTCGCCCTTAAGACCATTGATTTGTTCCTCCAAAGTATCAATGGTGCCTTGGACAGCGAATATCAAAGTTTCAATCGTGGGAACACGTGGTTCTAAGGCATTTATAGAAAAGGCTTTGGACGTACCTCGAGACTTAGGTTACTTCGATACCTCCACACTAAGTATGCCTGCTTGCGATGCATTAGGAGGATTTGCAATTGCTCATGAGCTAGCTTACATGTATGGGCAAACCTTGATCTTATACCACTTGTCACGAGATGAGTGTTTTGTGTAGCAATCTAGTGTGGCACTTAGACAACCACCACCACAGTACTTTAAAGCACACACAATACATACAAGCTCTCAAGTAATCTTGTTAACTCTTTTATACTTACTCTCATTATATGTAATACAATTATATTTGGCCACAATACTCATACTGCTCTTTAGTATTTTTCACAAATGTCCATATTTGGCTAGTTTAAAAGGTGTTCTAGGCTTACTTAATGGCTTAGATGCTATAAGTCGTTTAAGTGCCGCATGGGATTATTGAGCAAAATGCTTATCCCGTGACATAAAGCTATAATGCAGGGCACTGATCCCTCAACAACATACTTAAAATTAAAATCAAACCATTAAATTCAACTAAAATGAATCAACGGTTGATATTTTATATTCAGTAAAAATATAAAAAGAAAGGTAATTTGAGATGCCAGGTCTCAACTTGAGAAATCTCTAAAATTTCTCATTCTTCCCTACCCTCGCCAATCTGATTCTTCACTTTCTTAAAAGGGTAATTCCTAAAATTTCTTCCCTCTTTGAAATCCATAATTTCTCTCATCTGATTTCTTTGTTCATCACCTAAAATCAAATTGATTGTCTCTCTCACACCAATCAAGCAATCAGATCCATCTACCTAAGTATTTAGTTTGTATATAAGAGCTAGTCCAACTATCCACCATTATTTATATATAATGGGGTTTGGGTGGGGGTATGGTAGGGAATACAAAACCAAACCCTAACTTATTATAGATTTGAGGATTATTTTTCCCCCATTCCCTACTCTATTCCCCAAAAATTATTTAAAATTCTCTCCATTAATAATTTTTTTCTAATCAATTATAGTGTTAATTAATAAATTTTCTTTTTACTTTTTCTTGATATAAATGTACTATAATTGAAAGAAAACTCTATAATATAAGTTTTATTTAACTCTAAAATATTGTTATAATTTTCTTTTCTTTCCTAAGATACTGCTCTATTTAAGTGTTTTCTAATCTTAATATCATTTTAAAATATTATTTCAAATATTTAAAATTTTTTAAAAAATAATTTAAATACTTTATAATATAGTAATGATTTTATTTAATTTTTTAATTTTTAATTTATTAAAATTATATATTTATATCTACTATAAAATAAATAAATAGAGAATAAAGTGGGGATAGAAAAATTATTTTCCACATAGGGATTCTTCATCCCTACCGTACTAAATTTATTAGAGAATGAAGTAGGGAGTGTAAGAAAAATTTTTAATGGGGTGGGGAATTGGATAGGCCTTCCTACCCCAACCCCACTCATTGCCATCCCTATTGAATATACTAATTTTCTCTTATTTGGTTCTTCGTGTTGTTCACTTGTTTTGGGCTCTACACTTATTGTTCGAAATATTAAAGAGAGGAGCTCATTAATTTGGTAAAGATTTATTCATTCAGCTTTTTTTTTATTTTTTGACCAATTTTAATTTATATATATTGATATTCATTATATTATTTTTAATTTTTTGGCCTTTTTTTCAAATGTTTTTATTGATGTTTCTAGAGATACACCATCATATATTGCTGCTTAATGATTTAATGCTATATATTGATGCTATATAATCACCAACTTTTATTTTTAATTGAAACTACTAGCATTCTTTAGGTTATTTATTGATCGGCATTTGCCTGTTTTCAACTATGTTGTTCTACAAATTGGAAGTTTGGAGTTGCGGTATTCATAAGAGGTAAAATGCCTCAATTTTTAAATAATGTCTTATGACTTTGTCTAATGGAAGTGTGATTGACTATAATTTCTTTGATCTTTTAGGTTTTGGGTAGGTTTTTTGGTAATGTCAAGCCTGAGGTTAATACTTGCATAGGTGAGAGAAAGCTTTACTAAGAGACTAAGAAGTTAAAGCTTGTGATTGACGTAGGTAACTTTATACAATTGATGCTTTGTAATTTCAAAATTGAAAAGTAAGGTTGTTATTGCTTTTACAAGTCTAATTTTGTTAGAAAATTAATTATTGAAGTGAAAAGATGATAAATAGTTCATTGAGTCTGCAGAAAATTTAAAGATTGTTGGACTATTATCATAACTTTGATTCTTTCAAAATATGATTAAATGATGCTTAATTCGCTTGAAATTTTGAGTAATAAAAGCTCAATTGTATATTTCGTGTCTGGAGATTTTAGATTGAATTGAAGTAATAGTTTATTTTAATGGATTTGTCAAATTGGTCAGTTGTTGTTTGAATTTATCAAAAACTGTGTATAGACCATGTCTAGTGTTATAAATGAATAATCTAATAGAGTCAAAATAAGTAAAATTTTGAGATATTAAACTTTAATTTCTCTGTTTTAAATATGGAAAGTTTTATAGTAATTGAACTTTCAATTTTTTTTAATTATTTTACATACTCTGTTGCTTTAATCATAAACCCCTGACAGAACTTATTCACTTTTGTTTGATCTAATGAAACATTAGCCTAATGACATTAGAATAAAACACCCTAGATTTATAATTGTAACTAAAATAATTAAAATATGTAAAACATTCAACACTTTCAGTATAGATATAAATTTCAAAATAAGCATTTTATAATTTATGAACATAAAAAGTTTGTTACACAAACACTTTGTTATAAAATATAGAGATTTCTCAGTAACATATCTTAAAACCAACTCTGTAACTAAATAAACTTATAATATGGATGCTTTGATAGAAACACAATTGAGTCCATTATATAACTTAAGGTTTTGTTATGTCCATATGCACTTTGCCTTACTTGGAACTTGGTATCAGCTTGTCCTACTCCTTAATTCCTACAATGTAAGGACAACATGAGCCTAGTGCCCAGTAAGTTAACACTTGATGCATGCATTAACTATTATGCATATGAATGACTAAATGAAATGAATGCTAAGTCTTTTAAATGAAATTCAAAAATATAAGAGAACTTTTTTAGGGCCCTAAGTTTGTCGTACTATAAGGCTAGCATTAAACAGCATATTCTTGAGCCTAATTAATTGATCTCTTAGGCGTTACGTATCGCCACCTCCAAAAGATCTCTTTTTACTTACTTTAGAGGGCTTGCCCTCCTTATAAACTTTGCCACCGAGTAGTACAATAACTCATTCATTTAAAACGTCTTCTTTATGAAAAAATTCATGAAATGCGTGTGTTCCAATATAACTTGTGTCATAGCATATGAAATTCCTATATATGTAATAAATTCAAAATATAGAATTATTCCAAGACAACCAATCTTCAATATAGGCAGTAGGGTCGTCTATTTAGAAATTAAACCAACATAAATATAATGTAGGCTGTAGGGGCAACCATGTAAAGAGAAAATAAGAAAATATCATAACATAAGTGGTAGAGCCGATCATAAAATAATTAAATAAAAGTATCACATATTAAGTGACACAACCGACCATGCAAAGAGTAAGTAACAAAACATCATATTATAAGTGGTATAAGTGGACATATGAGGATAATTAAGAATATATAATATAGGTGGCATAACCAATCATGTAGAAATTAAATAATAATTAATCACATCATAATAATCATCACAAAATAAAGAATTATTTAAAACTAAACTTAACATAAAAGAACTATTATTTAAAACTAAATTTAAGTATAAAAAGAACTTCTTCCTTACATTATAGTTAAAGTGAAGTGATATTTATCTTTTTTCTTTGATTCCTTTATACCTCCCTAATTTGAGAATTTCTCTATTATTGAATGTTTTGATTAGAATAAAAGTAGATTGGACTTCTAAAGTTTATGGAAAATGAAAAGGATAGGGCGTATTTATGAGATTTCCTATGACCAATAAATTTTTAGGATTTTACCACAATAACACTTGATTAATAATGAGATTTGTCTTTTTATAAGTATCTTAATAATTTTTAGAATGTTAAGATTTTGCACCATAACACTTGATTAATGGTGGAGATTTATCTTTCGATAAATATCATATAAATTTCTAGAATCCTAAAATATCTCTATAATATTTCCTATTACATCATCATTTATGTCATTTCTTATGTCATCAATAATTAATTATACTGTTGCATTATTATTATTGTTGTTGTTGTTGTTGTTGTTGTTGTTGTTGTTGTTGTTGTTGTTGTTGTTGTTGTTGTTACTACTATTATTTTAATGCTTAAGAGAGCTTATTAACTTGAGATTAATTATATTTTATTCAAGTAAAAAAATTGTACTTTACATAGAATGTCTTAAAATTTTAATATATTAATAAAGTCATATGTGTAACTATGTTTGCAAAATTTTTCATCCCAAAATATTGTATATTTTTATTTTAATAAATTACGAAGGTGAGCTATTTCTGTGTGAATTATAAAGGTAATTTTGATTTGTTTAATTGAATCCTGGGAGAACCTATTATAAAGTTGTCCAAATGGCTTGAAAATTTTATATATTGTGCGTTTATGTGTCTAATAATATTCTGGAAGTTTTCATAATATTATGAATAGTATTGGATTTTTAAAGAAAATTAGGAGCTTAGGTTGTCAGGGTTTCCTATCAATAAACTAGTTTACTATAACTTTGTATGAGTCATAGAAATTGTAATAAATGTCACAAAATTGAGCTAAAATTTTATATTCTAGGTGCTACATATCTAGATTATATCTACAAATTTGTAGAGTAATTGAACCAACCTAATAATTTGAAGGGATTATTAAACAGGGCCTATCCTTGTTACATGGTCTAAATATAGTCCACAAAGATTTCTACATAGTTCCATGAATTTTTCTTTGTACATCATTTGTTATATAATCGATCAAATTATAGAGTTTGAAGTTTGGTTTTATAAATAAGAGATTGATATTATTTTGGATTGATTGCAAACTTAATGGATCCTTGAGATTGATTCTTATGTGTTTAAGTGTCAATTTTCTTTTGGAATCCTTGAGCATGTTTTCACAGCCTACTGGATAAATGAGATGTGATGAGAATCATTATGCTTAAAACTGTATGGGCTAATAGCTTTTTAGGTATTTTATCAACGGAGATGCTCGAAGTAGTTTGTGTGCTATGCTTAGACAATGCTTTGGAGTTTCATACTATTAAGCTCACTTCTCGGATGGGGGTGTGACATAGGTCAACAATTTTTTTGTAATGGTAATGGTGTGGGAAAGGCGTCCATTGCTCATGATATATAATGGAAGATGATGATGAAAATTAATTCATGTAAAGTGTGCGTCCGCCTACTGTCTTCTTTATGTATAATTACAAAGTATAAGATACCTTTGTCTATGAGTTTCATTTACAAGTTTCGATGAAATTAATCCAAAATAATTAAAGTGCTATCTGTATTATTTGATCTTAATAATAAAAATTTTTACAAATTACCAATTGCACCGAAAAAATGAAAGTTATTTGGTAATTTGAAATTCTCACTACAGTTATTTTCATTTGAAAAATTAAAAAAATGAGGAAAAAATGAAACAAATAATAATTAAAATGATAAATTATTACTTGGAGTAATAATGATCACAAATTATCAAATAAGTTTGACACCAAGGCAACGTTTTCATATTTTTTTCCTAATAGTGTGGCTTAATAAAAATTAATTAATAATAAAAAAGAATATAAAAAATTAATTTTGATTATACATTATCACTCGAATTGTCAAGAAATTTTGAAATACAACATGATATTGTATTAGACGATGTGATACATGAAATATCAATGTCAAACATTCATTGTACCCGTTAACTGCTTCATTTATTGTCAAATAGGTTAGCCAGCCATCTCATACTTAGTTATTTCTAGAGTGGAATCAATTAACTGCTCAATTCTGTGCTTAACAATTCGGCCAACCATTTCATTGATAGTTGTTTTCTCGAGTGCAAATAGTTAACTGCTTGATTCCTTGTTAAATTAGTTGGTCAACTGTTTAATTTCTGGGTGTTTCTGAAGTGGAAGATGATTCGTTAAATCAACCGACTAACCATTTTATTGTTGGGTGTCTCTGGAGTGAAAGTAGTTAACTATTTAATTATTCCTTAAATCAACTGGCTAAATGTTTCATTGCCGGATGTGTCTGGAGTGGAAGCGGTTAACTATTAGATTCATTGTTAAATAAGCCAGCTAGCACGCTTCGTGATTATATGCACAGTTACTTCGTCCTCCTCATCCATTTTCAATTTTTATCTTTATTCAAGATATGGAACAATTCAAGTGAAACATGCAACAAGTGAGGATAAACATACAATATGAAATTTACATGTAAAGAGATCACATCAAACATTCAACACTTAAGATTAAATATGTAATAACTGAGGTTAAACATGAGAATCACGTCAACATGTAATAATTCAGGTGAAAGATACAACAGTGGAGGTCAAACATGTGACACGGATGTGAAACATGAAACAGGCAAGAAAATTTTCATTTTTTAGTTTTATTCAAGACATGAAACAATCCAAATAAAATGTATAACAAGTGAGGTTAAATGTGCAACATAAAATTTACATATAAAAAGGTCACATAAAATATAAAATACCTAGGGTCAAACATGTAACAGATGAGGTCAAATATGAAAACTGTGTCAATATGCAATAATTCATATAAAAGATATAACAAGGGAGATCAAATATGCAACACGGATGTGAAAGATGAAACAAGTAGGAAAATTTTTATTTTTGAACTTTATTCAAGACATACAATAATCCATGAAAAACATGCAATAAGTGGCGTCAAACATGTAACATGAAATTTATACATAAAAAAGTCGTGTAAAACATATAACACCTAAAATCAAACATGCAACATATGAGGTAAAATATGAGAATTACGTCAATATGTAGCTATTTATGTGAAAGATGTAATAATAGAGATTAAATATATAACATGGGTGTGAAACATTAAACAAGTGGAAAAATTTTTATTTTTTGGCTTTTTTCAAGGCATGCAACAGTCCAGTCCATGTGAAACATGAGGTCAAACATGTAATAAGAAATTTATATATAAAAATATAATTTAAAACATGTAACATGTAAGGTTAAATATGTAATATATGTTGTTAAACATGAGAATCACGTTAACATGCAATAGTTTATATGAAAGATATCACAAAAGTGGTCAAACATGAAAAGGGTGGGAAAAATCTTTTTAAGGTATTTAAAATAATAAAGTTGAGATAAATAATAAAATACATGAAAATTTTGAAGTTAAGTATGACACATTACATATAATATATAAAATAAATATTTCTCCTTTATTATATAATTTTTATCTTAATTTTGACAGCATTATATGTTTTTTATTTTCTATTGTTATATTTTTACAATTAATATTATTTTTCCCATGGTTTTTAAATTAATATATAATTTTAATATTTTTTTAAAAAGAAAAGGGTTGAGCAGTCACCATACCGTATTGTAGCCAAACCTGTCTTTTGGGACATAAAAACGATCGGTTTTATTAATAAAATTTTATTGGAATTTGACGACGGAAACCTTCGTGAAGAAAGATATTATCTATGTCCAAAATTGTCATTTTCAAAAAATGAGAGAGTCCCATTATTATCCCATTTCATTTTTCTGTTTCTGCAGTCTGCAGGCTTCTTCCTGGACCACGCCTATTATCTCATCTGTCTGTGTGAGCATGCGGTGCAAGTACAGATAATCAAAATCTCAATTGTAACTTAAGGTTAGTGCTTCAATTTCTTCGTTTTTTGTTGATTTTCTTGTAATATTCTTGAATTTCTCTGTATATGTACTCTTTTCCACGAACAAAAAATACGAAACAAAAGTAAAAAATTAAAGCTTAATAGAATGTTTGTGGCATCGTCATTCATCATTATATGCTGACATTTTCGTCCTATTTTTTTATTCTCTAACTCATAAGACCAAGTTTCTTTATGCGGGTATCGATATTACATGAAAGCGCCTAGCTTTGTTTTCGTTTTTTTATGCGGGTATCGATATTACATGACGGCGCCTAGCTTTGTTTTCTTTTACTCTGTTATTTTATTTTATTTTTTTACCAACTTGGCCTTGATTGCATCAGTGTCTTTTACGTTCAATTTTAGGCTAGACGTGAATTTATTTTCTACCATTTTTTTGTTTTTTGGCCATCTGGTTCGTTGATAATTTTTCATCTTATTTGCAAAATTAGTTTCTAAAAAGATGGTTACACTTTGAAGTAGTTGCTTTACACAGTTTCAAGTTCTAGTCCGAATAATTCTGTGTCTAAAAAACAGAGCCGATAATTTTGCATCATATGTGGCACTCGCTATGGCTTTTCCTTAGATGAACCTCTTTTTGCTTTTAGAAAACAACTATGTAGTGACAGTAATTAATCAGAGTAGTGCTTAGTTCCTATTATAAAGAACTAAAGGCAAAGAATCAATGGTTAATACAATGAGCACGATTTTTTTTTTTTTTTTCTCTTTTGAGGATTCCATGGTTTATGGGAGCAGTCTGGGATTGTGGATGAAATTTGGAACTGTTAAACACTAAGCGGCTTGGACATGATGGACATACTGCTGTCCTGGAGTTTGTTTTAGTTGAGAGAAGCATTTGCTCCATAAAACTGGAATTTGAATCTTTTACATGAGTAGGATGTTACACTTCAAACTTTTTAGTGCTGTTGCTTGGTACTTGGACTGGCAGGATCATTTTGATCTAATGCATTGTAGCTTGTTCCTGAACTTCATCAATTTGTTTGTCATCGCACTGGCTATATCCGTAATTCTGCATTAACTGCCATGCTAAATTTTTTGAGCTATGGTATTTTCAACTGTTATCATGCATAGGACACAATTATGAAGATCCTGCAAGTTCTTCTCGCATTGGTGATTTGTTGAACCCCAAGGAACTCTAAATTTAGGCAGATTTATAACATGCATGAGTTTCACTGATTATGGGATCATAATTATCAATCTGAACATGTTTTCACGTTTAGATACTAAAAATGGTGTAAAATTATCTATATTATTATTTTTCAATGCGGTGTGTTGACTCTTACTTCATTGTATTGGTTTTCTAAGTTTATATGCTTGTAGCTGGCTTGTCAAATGGGAGCACTGCCATTGCGGCCAAGTTTATTGATACTGGAGAGTGATGTCTTTGAAAGTTCTTGTATAAGCCTTGCAGCTAGTGCAAGCCAGAAGTGGAAAAATGAACCTAGTACAAGTGGACAGACTTCAAAGATCGGTTCAAAGTCTGCTTGTTTTCTTGGAAAGAGGTAATTTTGAACTTTATCAGAATTTAACTGTATAGTGTCTTCTATTTTCCTATGAGCTAGTCTTATTAGAGTGAACTCAAAATTCTCTAACAGTCCTCAAAAATCAGCATATGAACTAAACTATTGTTCTGTTTCTCTATTTAGTATGCTCTCTTATCTTTCTAATTTCAATGTGGTAAAGTATCTTTCTTTGTGAATATCCTCGACTACTCTTGCACTTTCCAATTTATGCTCAGATCCCATCCTTTCTGTGCTGGAATGTATTGCCATATATCTCTTAAGCTCTTTTGTAGCTTCATATATATATTTTTATTGTTTTAATCCAACAGCTTTGATCTTGGAGACTATTGTAGACTCAATATGAATTTTGAATTTTCTGCTATATTACGTGGAGCTCTTTCTATATAAGCTGAACTGGCAGTGACATTAGAATTTAGAATATTAGATTCCTATCTGACATGAGGTCTATTTTGATCATTCGGAACTAGTTCAGTCTGTTTCAAAGTCTTAATTGTTATTCAGGAGTCCTTTGAAGTACAGATCCAATTGTGTTTTTTCAGCTTAGATTTTGTATGTGATTTTTCAATTGCATTTTAATAAGTCTTGAACAATTCTCCAAATAAATGAGGGTAATTTCAATTAGGGACCTCATTTCTATTCTATTGTGGTAACTTGCAATGGTTTGTGAAGTTATGGACCCATTCAGAGATGGAATTGATTGAAATGCTCCAAGGTATTTTAAATCTTTACGTGTTAGCTTGTTGATGTTGATTGCCTCTGATCTTTGCATTTGTGTTTTTTCTGCCAAAATAGTTTTCTGAAGAGAAGACATGGCTGGAAAATAGCATTTGCATTGGACACAGGAGGAATATCTGGGAGTGGTGGACAAGAGAGCCTCAATGGTGATGGTCCTGATCTTGGGGGCACTAGATTGGGAAGGATAGTTAGTGCAGGTGGTAGACAGCTGCTGGAGAAGCTGAACATAGCAAGAAAGAACCTTCCAATGAAGATATTTCTCCTGCTATTGGGTTTCTACACAGCAAATGCCCTAGCCACGATCCTTGGACAGACAGGTGACTGGGATGTGCTGGTTGCGGGTGTTGTAGTTGCTGCCATTGAAGGTATAGGTATGCTTATGTACAAAAAGCCACCATCGTCAACTGGGAGGCTGCAATCCTTTGTGGTAATGATGAACTATTGGAAAGCCGGTGTTTGCTTAGGCCTCTTTGTGGATGCTTTTAAACTTGGAAGTTAATTAGCCTAGCAAGAGGTATGTCCTCAAGCCAGGATTCAGATTCTTTTCCTTCATGTTGGTAATGTCTTCGCTGTGCAACCTAATTCAATGATAGGTTTGACTGCGTAATCTATTCGTTTTCATATGCGATTGCTTTAAGCATTCATTGAATGAAGCTGCACCAAGATGCCTTGTCTCACAGATTCCTCCATGTAATGAAATGTGAGTCCATTTGACATCATCTCTTGTTAGCTAGTTTGTATGGAGGGAATGGCATCTTAACTCTGTAAAAGAAATGCAACAAGGTATCCCATTGTATTAAAGCTAGATTCAAGTTTGGGATATGTTTCATGGCACCTTTCTCATCATCTCTTTACTCAAAAGGGATAGTTCCTGAATTGTGTTAAACTAACTGTTTCTGCTTTTTCTTTATTTTACTTTAGGATACATTGTTTTGTTGCATCAATTACATTCAATGCTTTGCTACATTTGACATGTTCACATTATAGTAACTAATATAGTGATTATGGGGAAAAAATGACGACTATGCCATCCAATGATCAAGTGTTCAACTAGATGTAGCACTTCCATTTTATTCAAAACATTAACTTGGAATCAACACTTCTATTTTTCTATTTCATACATAAGACATGAACATATATATGGATAACTTCTATGCAACTGTCTAATTATGTAGAAATAGTACAGAATGTGCAGTATCAGAAAGCATCAATCTGAATGTCTGCCTCCATTTTTTCAGCACCACCACTGTTGGCCCATATACAGACACGGCAGACTACAGTTAGCGCCTTAGCAATTCAATGCAGCAACTGGTATAAGACAATTCCCATCACCAAAAACACCTAACAAATCATCTGGAACCCTGTGAAATGCAATTAAGCATACAAGCAAATCATAAATGCCGACCTTCATAGATTAATTTTGCATTTCAATGTTGGGACTATCTGGGATTTATGTATTGGACATTTTTCGAGAGGTCGTGTGTGCACTTCAATGTGATTGAAAACAAGGTTGAGCCATCTCCTAAGGGAAGCAGACCGCTTTCTCTCAATGTTCTGCTGTCGGGTAACTTCTTCGACTCTCCAATCTTTGGACTACAAGGTGCAAAAGGCAAAAAGGAAGATGGTGAAGAATAAATCATTAAGTTAAATGAATTCAACTGAACTGTCGTCTCAATGAATTCATGATTCAATCCACTACATGAAATGCCTTGTATCATAACTGCAACTGAAAATGTATTCTAATGAATTCCTTGAGAAATTTCTAGATATAAGGGCTTTATTTGAAGCATCCATAGGAATTGGGAATATGAGTAGATGGAAGATGAAAACCAACCATAAGTAATAATGGCTTCCATATCGAACACCATGGGATGATCCAAGTAATTTACCTTGAATCTCGGATTTCACATCTAAAAAGATTTCAATCTTTTCTAGCATCATTCTCACATATACATACAAAAGTGAATCTAGATATTCTCAAGCAGATCTTAGACAGATGTACATGCCAGCAAGCTCGTCAGTCTCTGAATCAGGATCAAGCCAACCCTATAAAATTAGTTTTGGTCTTCTCAAGTATAAAATTAGTTTAGTTCTTCTCAAGTAACTACTGAGAGCATGACAAGTTCCATATATCACATGTGATAGTATTCCAAAAGGCAAATCTGAAGTTATCAGATACAAACTAAACGAGAAGTATAAGGACAAGAACTAACCACTATTTGTCTACAAAGCACTGTCGTCTGACCCTGGGTACTAGACAAAGCATGAGTATGTTCCTTCACAAACTTTGTAACAACCCACTTTCCAAAGCTCATTTTCCTCACTGAAATCATCGCTTTACAACCAACTCGAGTGGGGCAGCGGCCTAATACTTCCACTTTGGACCCGGAGCTGGGAGGCTTTCTGTAATCCCCTTTATTACAAACTAAGGATTGCGAAATCATGGATCCATCACGTTTAGGGAGAGTATGGTAGTTTATACGTGTAATAAAAAACGGATGCCATATGCATTATAAAATGCATGTGCTGCAGCTACTGATTCGAATTCCTGACCCACACATGGTTCGTCTCTACCAACTGTATTTAACTGCACTCCAGAAGAATGAGTCATTTTATCATTTTTCTCAGCTTGAAAGACCATTTCAACTGAACTTCCAATTGTTGTGCCTTCATTACCAAAGTGAGCCTCATTATCAGTTGTAATAAAATGTGTCCCACCACGCATGTCATAAGAATTTTGTTCAAGCTGAATCTCTGAATATAGTAAAGAATCCTCCACATCAAAAATATTCTGCACAATTACTTTCTATACACAATCTCATGAAAACAAAAAGCAACATAACATGGGATAGCCCGTATAATGAAACATCTCACAATTACCTTGCTCATTATCATTTGTGTCATCAGACACTTTGTCCTGAGCATCTTTGTCATTTTGTTTAAGCTGAATGCCCATACCATGCCTGGATTCCACTGCAGCAAGAACATTCTGAATTTCTGTTTCCACTAAAATCTCCACAATAAATACCTCTTCCTTCGAAAAGAATATCAAAATTCTTTTAGATAATTTCTTGAAGATGATGTAAAGATAAATGAAATACTGTTCATAATTAGGAACTTGCCATGTGACACAAAATACCAACAGAATTAACAAAAACCCAGCAATAAATTTCCAAATTAAATGAATAACTCGAGAATCAGCACAACATTTCAGTGGCGTGAAACACAACTCTTTTTTTTTTCCTCCCCAGAAAAAGAACCAAAAAAAAAAAAAAAAGCTTGGAGGGTTTAAATCTTGATTCTGTTTTTTTTTTTTTTTAATTTTAATACATGATTTCAACGTAGTCACACATAAAAACACAAGAATAACTTCTTTTTTCCTTCTTACTACATTGTAAACTCTGACCTAACAATGGTAACCAAAAATTCTTGGTAAAAACTTTTAATGGAACACATTTCTCAAGGTTCTGAATATCTCCTGCTTTCTTGAACAAAGAAGTGCATCACTTTGTTAATCAGACAGATGCTTAAGCTTCCGGCGGGCCCTAGTAGGTGAAACTTGTGAATTTAACCCTTTCTTCAACTACATAACACAGGATCCAATCAATTACAGAATTTCTCAGGATTGTATAAGAGTTTCAGAGTTCAAATAGCTCACATCAGAGGTAGCACGTATTTGGTTTATATTTCTGCAACATTTAGATAAACAAATTGAAACTGAAAAAGAGAATTCAATGAATACAACATTATACAAAATTGAATTATATGAGTGTAATGTCCTTTGAACATTATACAACCTCCTTAGGCTAAGTGTGTGGCACATCTCGCAATGGCAATAATCAATTGGAAAGTAAATTGAATTATATTTTAAAAGTTAATTTTTTTGAAAATTTAAAAAAACTAAAAAATTCTTCATCATATACATTAATCTAACACACAACATTTGGCATCAATTGATACATTCAGAGGAAAAAAAATGAATACCCAGATTGAAAAAAAAAATTGGAAAATTAACTTAACGGAAGTTGTAAAAAATTGGAAACATAACATCCTAGGTGGTATAGCCAGCCATATGAGGATGATATCATGATGTAGGCGGCATAGCCAGTCATGTGGGATTTAATAATAGCCAATCACACCACAATAATAATCATTATAAGATAAGAGATTATTTAAACTAAACTTAGTATAAAAGAATTATTATTTAAAGCATATTGTCCTTACATTGCACTTAAAGTGAAGTGTTACTTACCTGTTTTCTTTGATTCCCCTAAACCTTCATTCCTAAACTTGAGAATTTCTTCACTAGTGATACTTTAGCTTAGAATGAAAAAAGATGGGATTTCTAGGATTTATAGAAAATTTAAGGGCTAAGGAGTATTTATAGAATTTTCTAAGGCACATAAGTGGTTAAGATTTTGCCACCATATCATTTGATTAATGATGGAGATTTATTTCTCCATAAATATCTTAGTGATTTCTAGAATTCTAAGATTTTGCCACCTAGCACTTAATTAATGGTGAAGATTTATCTTTTTATAAATATCTTAGTAATTTCTAAAATTTCTAAATCTCTACAACATTTCTTATCACTTATGTTATTACTTATGTCATCATTACTTTTAATTATTAATTTATCTTTCTATAAATATCTTAGTAATTTCTAGAATTCCTAATATCTCTACAACATTTCTTGTTACATCATTACTTATGTCATCATTATTTTTAATATTTTAGAAATTTCTAGAATTCCTAATATCACTATAATTCTTGTTACATTATTACTTACGTCATTATATTATTATACTTTATTATTATTATTGTTATAATAAATGCTTAAGAGAGCTTGTTAGGTTAATTATATTATATCCAAGTAAGAAGATAGTACCATACAATCTTCCTCGTGCTCTCATGTTGTCTCTTCCACTAAGCTATTCCGCCATAGTATCTTGACAGGAGGGATTTTCTTGTGTCTTAACTCTTTTATTCTTTTATTGAGCACTTGAACTAGACGTTCTTCGTAGGTTAGGTCTTTCTCGATATGAGAGACATTGTGTATTCTTGATAATGATGGTGGTAGCACAAGTCGATAGGAGACACTCCCGATACGTTCAAGTACTTCGAATAGCCCAATGAACTTTGGGCTTAATTTTTCCTTGTTTCCAAATCTCATCGATCCTTTCATTGGGGCGACTCTTAGAAATACTTTCTCACCAACTTGAAATTCCAATGGTCTTCGTCTTCTATCTGTATAACTTTTCTGTCGACTTTGGGCTGCTTGCATTCTTTGTCATATTTTGTCGATTGCTTCAGATTAGGTCACAACTAAGTTTGGTCCAAGGTATCTTTGCTCACCCATCTCATCCCAATGAATAAGTGACCGACATTTTCTACTATATAGAGCTTCGTATGGTACCATGCTGATTGTTGCTTGATAACTATTATTATAGGCAAATTCAGCCTATGCTAAATATTTGCTCCATGATCCTTGAAAATCGATGGCACATACTCGTAATATATCTTCGAGTGTTTGAATTGTAATTCTCTGATTGATCATCTGTTTAAGGTGAAATGCTGTGCTAAATTTTAATCTTGTCCTCATAGCCTTATCTAGCTTTTCCCAGAACGTCGAGATAAATCTTGTATCTCGGTTAGAAATAATAGAGATAGGTACACTATGTAGTCTGACTATCTCCTTTATGTATACTTCTGCCAGTTGGTCCATGGTGTACATCATCCGAATGGGCAAGAAGTGTGCAGACTTTGTGAGTCGATCAACTATCACCTAATGGCATCATGCATTTTTGTAGTCCTTAGGAGGCCAACGAGGAAGTCCATTGTGATTTCCTCCCACTTCTGTTGAGGGATTTGATTGGGTTCCAAAAGTCTTGCAGGTCTCTGATGCTCCGCCTTGATTTGTTGACAGGTGAGGCTTTGAGCCACGAACTTAACTATATCTTTCTTCATCCCAGGCTACAAATAGTGCCTCTTTAAATCTTTATACATTTTTATTGTGTTAGGATGTAGCGAATATAAGGCTGTTTGAGCTTTAAGTAGAATTTTCTTCTTTAGATCTTCACTATCTGGTACGCATATCCTACCTCTAAATAAAATGATTCATTTCTTTGACTTTTAAATGGCATCTCTTTCTCTGAATTGGTCTCCATATTTAAATTCTTTAAGTATGAATCGACTTCTTGCCTTCCTTAATCCTCTCCAACAAAGTTGAGCAAAGTGTCATATGAGCGAATTTTCCTGTCATAAGCTCGATCTCCGCCTTACATATCTCATCTTGTAATGGTTTAGGTAGTATCTTTAAAGTTGACAAACTTGACTTTCAACTTAGTGCATTTGCTACCACATATACTTTTCCAGGATGATAGTTTATTTAACAATCGTAGTCCTTGACAAGTTCCAGCCAAAGTCGTTGTCACATGCACAGCTCCTTTTGTGTAAAAAAATATTTAAAACTCTTGTGATCCGTATAAATCTTACAATGCGCTCCCATCAAATAGTAACACCATATTTTTATTGCATGCACCACCACGATCATTTCTAAGTCATTTGTGGGATAGTTCTTCTCATATTCCTTTAATTGTCTGGAGGCATATGCAATGACCTTTCCATTTTGCATAAGAACGCATTTTATGCCATTTTTAGAGGCATCGATGTATATAATGAATTCCTCAGAGCTATTAGGAATGAATAAGATTCTGGCAGTGATCAACCGTCGTTTTAGCTCTTCGAAACTTTTCTCACATTCTGGCATCCATAAAAACTTGGTGTTTTTCTTTGTTAATTGGGTTGATGGCATTGCGATCTTGGAGAAGCCTTTCACAAATCTTCGGTAATAGCTTGCTAATCCCAAGAAGCTTCTAACTTCTTTAGCATTAGTTGGCCTAGTCCATTGGCTCACTGTTTCCACTTTTAAGGGATTGACTGATATTCCATCCTTAGACACAATATGCCTTAAGAATATAACGCTTTCCAACCAAAATTCGTACTTCTTGAATTTTGCATAAAGTTACTTCTCCTTTAAAGTATGAAGAGTGATTCTCAAATGTTTGGCATGTTCTTTCTTCATTTGTGAGTAGATCAAGATGTCGTCAATAATCACCACTATAAATTTGTCTAAATAGTCTTTAACTACTCTATTCATGAGATCCATGAAAGCTGTTGGGGCATTAGTTAGACCAAATGGTATGACAACAAATTCATAGTGTCTATAATGTGTTCTGAATGCGGTATTTGGAATATCCTCTTCTCTGACTTTTAGCTGGTGATATCTGACCGTAGATCAATCTTTGAAAATACTGCTGCTCCTTGTAGTTGATCAAACAGATCCTCGATACATGGAAGTGGGTACTTATTCTTGATGGTAACCTTATTTAGTTCTCGACAGTCTATGCACATCCACATGGATCTATCCTTTTTCTTTACGAACAGCACTAGTGCTTCCCAAAGTGAATGGCTTGGACGTATGTAGCCTTTGTCTAATAGTTCTTACAGTTGATTCTTTAACTCCTTTAATTTTAATGGGGCCATCCTGTAGGGTGCTTTTGATATTAGGGTTGTTCCTGGTGACAAGTCAATCTTGAACTCAACTTTTCAATCTGATGGTAGTTTGGGGAGTTCTTCATGAAAGACCTCAGCAAATTCATTCACCACTAGAATTTCTTTCAGCTTTGGCTTTTGCTCTTTAACTTTGATGACGCTTGCCAAGTATCTCTCACATCCTTCCTTTAATAGTCTAATTGTTTTTAAGGTAGAGATGACAAGTATTCTATTCTCCTCACATTCCCTTTTGAATATAAACGATTCCTTTTGTAGTGGTTGGAATGTTACCTTTTTTTTCTCACAATCTATCTTGGCATGGTACTTTGATAACCAATCCATACCAAGAATCACACCATAGTCATGCATCTCAAGGATTATTAAGTCAACACTTAGTGTACGACCACTAATGTCGACTTCGCATGTTCTTACTAGTTGTCCAAAGTTTAATACTTATTATGTTAAGGGCCCTTTTAATTTTCCTAATAAATGCTTGTAAGACAAATGAATATATAGCTCCTGAGTTTATAAACAGGAGTTTGAGAGATAGATAGTTCACCTGATATTATCAAGGGGTTTGCCTCTCTATCCACCTTGGTAAGTGCAAATACTCGTGTGTTAGTCCTTTTTTTTTCACATTTAAAACATGTTCTAGTGTTGGCTCGGTATTCCCCAAGGTGAGTTCTGCCACATTGATTGCATTTAGGTCTTGGTAGGACTACTTTTTGGTGATTCTTTATATGCTTGTTCTTATCTTGCTCTTGGGTCGTTGGTGCTTTCTTTCTCTTATTATTTAAGAGTTTTCTTCCATGATTAGCTACATAATTCCCTTGATCTATGCTTATTTTATTCCTTCATTTTTCTTTCTTCTTTTCTTCATCTACTTGCTCGATCACTAAGGCTCGATCCATGAGGTTATTAAAGAAAGCATCCCGAATTTCAGCCACCTTCAAGTCTTTTGCTAAATCTTTATGCAATCCTTGCATAAAATGATTCTTTTTCAAGTCTTTTATGGCAATCATGTATGGGGAATAATGAGAGAGCTCATCAAATTTTTGAATACACTCTAGTACTGTCATTTTTTCTTGTTGCAAATAAATAAATTCTCTTCTTTTGGTCGACCTCACCGTCTATGAAAATAACTTATTTTAAAAGTATTCTTTAAATTCCTTCTATTGTATTATTGCTTCGTTATGGTATCGTCTGATGGAATCCCACCAATATTCAGTTGCCCCCCGTAACATAAAGGAAACACAAGTGACCTTTTCCTCTTTTGAAACCTTGGCTACTTTAGTCATTCTTTCCATGGTTCGCAACCATTGGTCTGCTGCCATAAGATCCGTGCCTCCTTCAAATATAGGTGGGTTTAATCTTTTAAATTCAGCCCCAGCATTATTCGTTGCTTCAGCACATTTATCTCTTTTGACTTCTCTTTCTAAGAGTCGTGTGACAATGTCTATAAGTCGATCAATTGCAGAAGATTGCTCTCTTAAAATTTCTCCCACTCTTTTGTCTCTATTACCCCTAGCACTTGACATCTCTACAGTCCTTGAATAGGTTTCTATGGGTCATTCAAATTAAATATAAGATATTTAATTATCTTAGTTCCTAATTCTTACTAAAAGCTAAGCTGTGTCCTTCCCCTTGGCTAGTGCATATGGATGGTCTATAGAATCGCTTTAAGCATTGGGCTCTGATACTAAGTTGTAATATTTCACCTTTATGATTGTAACTAAAGTGGTTAAATCAGGTGTAACATTAAGTATTTTTAGAAATAATTTTAAAATAAGCATTGTATAAATATAGAACACAAGAAGTTTGTTACACAAAAAAAAAATTATATGAAAGGTCTGTTAAAAAAAAAACTTAGTTACAAAATTAACGATTTTCTTAGTAACATGTCACTAACTAATTCCATAAACAAGCTTGTTGGATTTATGCTTAGATAAGAACACAGTTGAGTCCGTTGTGTAACCCAAGGTTTGTTATGTCCATATGCACCTCGATTGGGACTTGGCGTCAGCTTTTTTTCTACTCAGTTTTTGCAATATAAGGACTACGTGAGCTAATGTTCAATAAGTAAACACTTGATACATGTATTACCTACCATGCACATGAATAACTTTAAGAAATAAGTGCTAAATCTTTTACATAAAACTTCAAAATGTAAAAAATAGTGTTAGGGCCCTAGGTTTGTTATACTACAAGGCTAGTATTCCATAACATGCCCTTGAACTTAAATTAATTAATTCGTTAGGCGTTATGTATCGCTGTCCCCAAAGGATCTCTTTTCCTAGCTTAGAGCGCTTGCCTCTTTATGAATGCTTGCCACCTAGTAGTACAGCAACCCTTTCTTTCTTCAAATTCAATAAAGTAACTCTTTATCAAATCACTCATAAAATGCATGAGACCAACGCAACTTATGTCATAGCATGTAAATTTTCTAAATATATAATAAAGCAAAATATGAAACTAATTTAAGACAACAACATCTAACATAGGCGTCAGTATCGTCCATACAAAAATTAAAGAAATAAAATTATAATATAGGCAGCAGTGCCGACTATGTAAAGAATAATAACAACATCATATTTTAGGTGGCAGGGCCGACTATGGCATGATAAAATAAAAGCATCACATATTAGGTGGCATAGCCGACCATCTAATCAAGTAAGTAGTAAACATAACATCCTAGGCGGCATAGCCGTCCATAGGAAGATGATATCATAATGTAGGCGGTGTAGCCAGCCATGTGGGATTTAATAATTACCAATCACACCATAATAATAATCATTATAAGATAAGAGATTATTTAAAACTAAACTTAGTATAAGAGAATTATTACTTAAAGCTAATTTTAACATATTGTCCTTACATTGTATTTGAAGTGAATTGTTACTTGCCTGTTTTCTTTGATTCCCCTAAACTTTTCTTCTTAAACTTAGGAATTTCTTCACTAGTGATGCTTTGGCTTAGAATGAAAAAAGATGGGATTTCTAAGGTTTATGAAAAATGCAAGGGCTGAGGGGCATTTATAAGATTTTTTAAGGCCCGTGAGTGGCTAGGATTTTGCTACCATATCATTTGATTAATGGTGGAGATTTATTTCTCCATAAATATCTTCGTGATATCTAGAATGCTAAAATTTTGCCACCTAACACTTAATTAATGGTGAAGATTTATCTCTTTATAAATATTTTAGTAATTTCTAGAATTTCTAAATCTCTACAACATTTCTTATCATTTATGTTATTGCTTATGTCATCATTACTTTTAATATCTTAGAAATTACTAGAATTCCTAATATCTCTACAATTCTTATTATATTATTACTTATGTCATTATATTATTATACTTTATTATTATTATTATTATTATTATAAATGCTTAAAAGAGCTTGTTAGGTTAATTTATTATATCAAAGTAAGAAGATTGTACCTCGCAGTCCGTTTGATGGACAATTTTATTTTAGAGCAAAGCTTCTACCACCCTTTAAAATCTTTGGAAAATTTACGGAAATAAGCAAGGAAGTTAAGCAAATTACAAAAATAACTACACAAATTTTCTTTTATCAAAACTAACCAAACACTAAAATTTTGGACCAAATTACTCTCGTTATTCTCACCAAAATCTCTCACCTATCATGGTCACCGTAGAGAACGATTGGAGTCCATCATCACCTATTGTCGGTGCCATAGAGCAACATTAGAGTCTATCATCAGTTGCCAATCTCATTGAAATCATGTCCTACAACACCAATTTCATCGAAATCAAGTCTAATAGTAGTCAAGACCTCTGAAGTCAATTATTAAAGTTCAAAAAACCTAGGTTAGTAACTTCAAATATATGCTTTATTTTATTCTTTTGTTATGTTGTGGTTGTGTGTTATTGTTGTGGTGGCGGTGGTGGATTGAGTATTTATTGGTGTTGTTGGTGGTAGTAGAAGATTGAGTATTTGTTGATGTTGGCGATGGTTATGGTAGAGGTTGTTGATGGTGTTGGTGCATTGTCGATCTTGGTGCACATTGTCAAGGCACTTGTTCTTCACGCGATGTGTAGCACCCATCAAACAAAAACAAATTGGTGCAATAGATGCCCATTACAAAAATTCAAAATGTGTGTAATCTAATTTTTGTGAGAATGTGTTTAGTCTAATTTTTGTGAGACTGGTACCCCTTGCATCAAATTTTGTGCGACAAGAACACAAATTAATTTAATTACAAATATATTTTTTTAATAAGTATTTTTATTAGATAATTTAATTTTTAATTGTTAAAAATGATTTTTGATTTTATTTATAAAATTAATTATATCATATATTAGGATTAAAATATAATTAGGGTTCATCATTTATAAATATATTTTAGTTTAATTAAATTCATATTTATCTTATGTAATTTCAAGTAATAATAAAATTATAATTAAAATGAAAAAAAATAGGTGTTGTAAGGATATTAAGAAGGTGTGCAAAGGATAACTCCCTATTTTTGGGTAATAATAGTTGGGAAATTGAATTGGACTATACTATCTTAGAAAACATAACTCCATCTTGTTATTAAAAATATCCATGTGGTACTTTTATAAATTTTGGGCCAAGGGGTTATTTTAAGATGAGCAAAAAATCCTAGGCTGGCTTAGGCCCCATCAAGCTTGGCCCACATCCTAAAATCATGGGTATTAGCACAAAATTTTGAAATCTGGTTTGAGTGGGTCTAGTTAAGGACTTACAAAAAGTCTTTAATTTATAAATTAAAAAATAAAATAAAATAAAAATCCTTTTTAATTGAAAGAGTTAAATCTCTTGTTCTATTCCAACTTAACATTTTTTTAACAAACATGAATCTTAAGCTTATGGTAAATTACAATGTGTAAATATAATTAATATCTAAAAATAAATAATTTTAATTTATAATAGTAAATAATAAGAAGAAGAGAAAAAAGAATAAACAAAAAGAAATGTAAATATTTGCAGTTCTTTAGTGCCATTAAAGTGAAAATGACATGGGCCATGGGCCTTGTTGTTGTAGATCTAAAATTTTATTGACATAGAAAAAATAATAAAAATAATTGAAAGTATGAGATGTTAATTTGTATTGTATCAAATTTAAGATAATAAAAATACGATCTATTTATTAATAACACCAAAATAACTTTACACAAATATGACACATTTTTATACATGTTTTTACACATGTCTAATCATGTTGACCCGTCTTTACACTTAACACTACAAAACTGAAAAATTAATTAAATATATGACGAATATGCCAATATATTTTAAATATGTCATAAATGGGTTCACAGACAAGAATATGTTTATGACACAAATAATTAATTTAGGGTTAAGGTTTTAAATACACATGTACTATTTTTTTAAATAATATTTCACATATTAACAGATATTTGTGTCATAAAAGATACATTGACAACACTTATTTCAAAGAGACGAGAAAAAATTCTATTTGGACAACTTGTAAATTATACCAATTCAAGGGTTTTTCTTACCACATTTTGCATCTACTCACTTGATTTTTTTACAATTCAATGACTTGGCCACGTTTAGATAGAGGTGGTAAAAATACTTGCCCGACCCGGACCTAAACCAGACTGAATGATATGGGCCAGGTAATACTTGGTCCAAGTATGAAGCGAGTTTAGTCTTGAGTATCACTTAATAAACTAAGATCCAGACTGAAATTTAGATTTTATTAAAAAAATATAAAATATAGACCATTTTAAATATTTATATTTGTTTAACTCATCTATTATACACATATATATAAGTTAAATATTTAAAGTCTATATTTTCTTATCCAATTTCATTGAAATAAATTCAAGTACTAAAAACCTAGCCTAACTCGACTTTTAGACCACATGACCTAACCTTAGATTTTAGCTTTTGCATTTATAAAACTAATTCTTCTAGATTAGAAATTAACTTTCATGATCTACTCTTAATTTGTAATCTCCATATGCTCTCTGAAGGTTCTAACCTTATTTTTTTTTTTTATAGAAATAGCCTTCGTGGTTATTATCTTCATTAGGGTTCTTGAGTAATGCAAAATTTTATCTCCATCTCACTTTTCTCTGTTAAGTCTCTAATAAAGTAATGTTTAAGGTCAATGTGCTTTGACCTGCTATTGAAGGCTGAGATTTTTTTCTTCATACTGATTGCTAAAATATTATCATAGTAGATAACTATTGCTAAGTCTTACTTCTGCTAAAGATCTATTAAGATTTTCCTTAACCAAATAGATTTACTGTAACACTCCACCTTTAGGATTGTAATTAAAGTAGTTAAATTAGGTGTAACATTAAGTATTTGTAGAAATGATTTTAAAATAATCATTTTATAAATATAGAACATAAGAAGTTTGTTACACAAAAAAAGTCTATATAAAATGTCTATTAAAAACTTAGTTGCAAAGTTAATGATTCTCTTAGTAACATGTCACCAACCAATTCCATAAACAAGCTTATGGAGCCCGTTGTATAACTCAAGGTTTATTATGTCCATATGCATCTTGCCTTGATTGGGACTTGGTGTCAGCTTTTTCCTACTCAGTTCCTGCAATGTAAGGACTACATAAGCTAATGCCCAGTAAGTAAACACTTGATGTATGCATTACCTACTGTGCACATGAATGACTTTATTAAATAAGTATTAAATTTTTTACATGAAACTTCAAAATGTAAAGAATAGTGTTAGGGCCCTAGGTTTGTTGTACTACAAGGCTAGCATTCCATAACATGCCCTTGGGCTTAAATTAATTGATCCGTTGGGCGCTACTGTTGAGTGTTAGAAAGTGTATATTTATAAAGGAGGATCATAAAAGGAAAAATATAATTGTTCACATATACGACACTGTTCATATGTACGGTACTGTTCACGACACTGTTCATATATACGGACCGATGACGTGGCATTGACCGATGATGTAGCAACTACCTATGACGTGACAATATTTGATTGGACGAATTATGTGGCATTGACTGTAGGCTTGGCAATTTGACCCGGCTCGATTTTTAGCCCGATTGATCCGGCCCGAATTTTTTAGATTTTAGCCCGAATATTCGGGTTTTGGGTCGGGCTCGGGTCAAAAAATTAAAGCCCGATCAAAATTTGGGTCGGGTCGGGTCAAATATCGACCCGACCAGACCCGGCCCGATTGAAAAAAACACACAATATAATAAAATTAAATAGTTATAGAATTAAATTATATTTTTTTAATTTAATTGTATGTTTTTACTTCTTAATGTTGATTGTGGAATTGAATTGCAAAAGTTATTCTTATCAATCAATTGTTTAAAAAATAATTTTGTGATTAATTGTATTATATATTTTGCCTTTATGTTGTTAATTATTTTAAATCAAAAATTATTTTTTATTTTATATTTATAGAATTGTAATTAGAAGAGAATAAAAATAAAAAATAATATAAATGAATTTAGTATATGGTTATAAAATTACAAGGTATTAATAAATTTAAATTTTGAGCCCAAATTATTAATTTATGTCACAACAATTCTTGGAGGGTTGGGTCGGGCCTGACCCGAATCGAGTCACTATCGGGTCGAGCTCGACCCGGCCCGAATTATAAATGTTCGGGTTTTGATCGGGTCGGGCCTTAGAAATTTTTTTCTGGGTCGGGCTTGGGCTTGATCAAACCCAAGCCCGACCCGACAAATTGCCAAGCCTAATTGACTGCTTATATGGTGTTGACCGATGACGTGGCATTGACCGATGATGTGTTACGGTCTTATTGGGCTAAATTTCTTATGTACTGTGGATCGATGACGTGGCAGCATTTCAGTGGAGCAAAAATCATGTGTACGGTATATGCACATATATGGAATTATTTACTATTCAAATCGCGTTACTGTGCATTTAGTATTACTATGCAAACGGTGGCCAAATAGTATTACTGTTCAAACGGCCACTGTTGACTGTTGACTGATGATATGGCACAATCCTGAGTATCTGAACTGTTTTTAATCCGATGGTCACGATTTACTCAATGTATCTATAAAAAGGGGGCTCTCCCCTATAATTGAATATCTCAGAATTTATTTCTAAGCTTAAATTTTTGTAATTTCTTCTCTTTCTTGTATTTTTTACGTATTTTAATAAATTTCCATTTTACCCCTAATTGAAAAATGAGTAGCTAATTTTCTTTTAAACTTGGGTTGAAGGTGAAGTCTCAATATGTCCCATGGGGTTAATTTGGTAAATTTACTTTCTCTTTCCCTCTAATATTTGTGGTTGTTTTGACTTTTCGTCGACAAATAATAATAGTCTTGTCTAGATACAGCTCTGGTTAAACCGGCACTCTAGTACAAGGTTATTATTATTTGGCACGATAAGCCCTTAGCACCATATTATTTGGCACGATAAGCCCTTAGCACCATATTATTTGAGCGTGGTTCATAAGGTGTGGAATCTCCCCTCATGATTTAATTGGTATTAATATGGAATATTTAGCCCATGGAGCATGTTGATGCAGATTTAGATACCCAAGTGCTTTATTATTACAGTTGCATTTTTATTTATTCCCGCCATTTTAATTCAAAATTTAGGATAAATTTACCATAATTTAATTGCTCACTTAAAAAATTAATTATGCATATAATTAAAATCAACCTTCTCGTGGAATCGACACTCGTCACTGTTAATTTATTTTACAATAGATTCGTGCGCTTGCGAGTTCAATAAAATTTCCACAACAGTTATGTATCACCATCCCCAAAGGATCTCTTTTCTTATCTTAGAGGGTGTTAACATACACATTTTTTGTTTATTAATTTTGATGATAACAAACAATTAATCTCTTTTGATAATGTTGTTGGAAATTCAGATATTTTCTTAAAAGTAAAAAATCTCTACATGTGTTTACAAGCCTTAGAGAAATTGGAACATTTTGTACAAAAATATGATTTTCTGGGTATAATCGGTAAACTGTTAATTTTAACGGTTAACCAATAAAATGCAGAGAGGTTGTTTTCTAAAAACTTCAACCAAGTATTTTATAACTCACTTAAAATCAAACACTGAAATTAAATGGCTAACCGCTATATTTAGACGACTAACTGTTTATGGTAAAACTTAACCTTCATGCTCAGAAAAAAAGTTATCTTATTAAGCCTTAACTAATAAGCCTCTAAACCTGCTAAAGAAAAACGGTGAACCGTTAATTTTAATGGTTAACCGATAATGTTCAAACCTGCATCATGTGTTAATCCTTTACCATTTAAAAGAAACTACTTAAGCATTTTGTTTTATAAGTTGCTGGAAATTAACGGCAAACCATTAACAGATAACGGCTAATCGATAATATCCAGATCTATATATCTTGTTAATCTTTTACCATTTAAAGGAAATTGGTTAAGCATTTTTTTTATAAGTTACTGGAATTTAACGGCAAATCGTTAATATATAACGGCTAACCGATAATATCCAGACTGACATTCTTTGTTAATCTTTAACCGTTTAGCAAAAACGGATAGAGGATTTTTGTTGTGCACGTTTCTGGATTTTAACGGCGAAAGAGTAATTATTAATGGTCAACCGTTAATTTGAAATCAACCAACGGTAACATTGACCAGTGCAAACGGTTATTCGTTAATGACTAACGGTAATCCGTTTTCTATCAACAAGGATAAATAACGGCTATTTAATATATAACGGCTAACCGATAATATCCAGACTGACATTCTTTGTTAATCTTTAACCGTTTAGCAAAAACGAATAGAGAATTTTTGTTGTGCACGTTTCTGGATTTTAACGGCGAAAGAGTAATTATTAATGGTCAACCGTTAATTTGAAATCAACCAACGGTAACATTGACCAGTGCAAACGGTTATTCGTTAATGACTAACGGTAATCCATTTTCTATCAACAAGGATGAATAACGCCTATTTTTTAGCTCCAACTATAAATAAGTTCATCCAAGTCAAATCAAATTGAGATAACAACACAACTACTAAGCATATATATGAATATACGATCTATATTGAGTTTTAAATAAATTTTTACTTTATCTATTCACGCATAAGGCATTGATTTGTAATCTTGAAAAATTGTGTGAGAGAAAAATCAATTTGTGATCTTTGTTTTGAGTGATTGTGAATGTTGAGATACACTTAGATTAAGATATTGAAAAAAATCTCTTTTTGTAAAGGTTTATTGACACTTTGGAAATCAATTATAAAATTTTGAAGTCTTGGAGGTTGGCTTAGTGGAATCCTTAAGTTCGGCATTGCTTGTAGGCATGGATATAGGCGGGGATAGCTAAAGCACGTAAAAATAACTGTGCTTGATCTCTCTTACTCCATCCCTCTATTTTTATTGTTCATTTATTTATTTATCTCAAATTTAATTACTTAATTTATATCACTTTGAGTCTTTTGTTTGCTAGAATATTAAAAATCCAATTCACCTCCCTTCTTGGGTTATCTAGTTAGTATTTCAGAGGGCTTGCCCTCTTTATGAATGCTTGCCACCTAGTAGTACAACCACCTTTTCTTTTTTCAAATTCATTAAAATACCTCTTTATTAAATCACTCATGAAATGCATGAGATCAATGCAACTTATGTCATAGCATGTAAATTTTTCAAATATATAATAAACCAAAACATGAAATTAATTTAAGACAACAACATCTAACATAGGCGGCAGTGCCGTCCATACAGAAATTAAAGAAATAAAATTATAATATAGGCGGCAGAGCCAGCTATATAAGGAGTAATAATAACATTATATTTTACGCGGTAGTGCCGACCATGGCATGATAAAATAAGAGCATGGCGGCAGAGCCGACCATGTAAGGAGTAATAACAACATCATATTTTAGGCAGCAGTGCCAACCATGGTATGATAAAATAAGAGCATCACATATTAGACAGCATAACTGACCATCCAATCAAGTAAGTAGTAAGCATAACATCCTAGGCGGCATAGCCGACCATATGAGGATGATATCATGATATAGGCGGCATAGTCAGCCATGTGGGATTTAATAATAGCCAATCACACCACAATAATAATCATTATAAGATAAGAGATTATTTAAACTAAACCTAGCATAAGAGAATTATTACTTAAAATATATTGTCCTTACATTGCAGTTGAAGTGAAGTGTTACTTACCTATTTTTTTTTTATTCCCCTAAACCTTCCTTCCTAAACTTGAGAATTTCTTCACTAGTGATGCTTTAGCGTAGAATAGAAAAGATCGGATTTCTAGGGTTTATAGAAAATGCAAGGGCTAAATCGTATTTATAGAATTTTCTAAGGCTCATGAGTAGCTATGATTTTGCTACCATATCATTTGATTAATGGTGGAGATTTATTTCTCTATAAATATCTTAGTTATATCTAGAATGCTAAGATTTTGCCACCTATTACTTAATTAATGGTGAAGATTTATCTCTTTATAAATATCTTAGTAATTTCTAGAATTTCTAAATATCTACAACATTTCTTATCACTTATGTTATCACTTATGTCATCATTACTTTTAATATTAATTTATCTTTCCATAAATATCTTAGTAATTTTTAAAATTCCTAACATCTCTACAACATTTCTTATTACATCATCACTTATGTAATTATTAGTTTATCGTTCCATAAATATCTTAGTAATTTCTAGAATTCCTAATATCTCTAAAATTCTTGTTACATTATTACTTATGTTATTTTATTGTTATACTTTATTATTATTATTGTTATTATAATAAATGCTTTAGAGAGTTTGTTAGGTTAATTATATTATATGCAAGTAAGAAGATTGTACCTTACAATCTCCTCCCCTTTTAAAAAATTTCGTCCTCGAAATTTACTTACTGAATAGCTCGAGATATTTGTTCTTCATTTCTTCTTCGTGATCCCATGTTGTCTCCTCCACAGAGCTGTTCTGCCATAGTATCTTAACTAGAGGGATTTTCTTATGCCTCAACTTTTTTATTCTTTTATCGAGTACTTGAATTGGACGTTCTTCGTAGGTTAGGTCTTCCTCGAGTTGAAGAGACTCATAGTCTAGCATGTGAGAGGGGTCTGGAACATATTTTTTTAACATGGAGATATGAAAGACATTGTGTATACTTGATAATGATAGTGGTAGCGCAAGTCGATAGGAGACACTCCCGATACGTTCGAGTACTTCAAATGGCCCAATGAACCTTGAGCTTAATTTTCCCTTGTTTCCAAATCTCATCGATCCTTTTATTGGGGCGACCTTTAGGAATACTTTCTCACCAACTTGAAATTCTAACGATCTTTGTCTTTTATGTGCATAACTTTTTTATCGACTTTGGGCTGCTTGCATTCTTTGTCGTATTTTCTTAATTGCTTCAGATGAAGCCGCAACTAAGTCTGGTCCAAGGTATTTTTGCTCATCCATCTCATCCCAATGAATAGGTGACCAATATTTTCTACTATATAAAGCTTCGTATGGTACCATACCGATTGTTGCTTGGTGACTATTATTATAGGCAAATTCAGCCAATGCTAAATATTTGCTCCATGATCCTTGAAAGTTGATGGCACATCCTCATAATATATCTTTGAGTGTTTGAATCGTCCTCCCTGATTGGCCATCTGTTTGCGAGTGAAATACTGTGCTAAATTTTAGTCTTATCCCCATAGCCTTGTGTAGCTTCTCCCAGAATGTCGAGGTGAATCTTGTATCTCGATCAGAAATAATAGAGACAGGTACACCATGTAGTCTGACTATCTCTTTTATGTATATTTCTGCGAGTTGGTCCGTGGTGTACGTCATCTAATTAGGCAAGAAGTGGGTAGACTTTGTAAGTCGATCAACTATCACCCAAATGGCATCATGTATTTTTGTAGTCCTTGGTAGGCCAACGACAAAGTCCGTTGTGATTTCTTCCTACTTCCATTGAGGGATTTGATTGGGTTCCAAAAGTCTTGCTCGTCTCTAATGCTCCGTCTTGATTTGTTGACAGGTGAGGCATTGAGCTACGAATTTAACTATATCCTTCTTTATCCCAGGCCACCAATGGTGCCTCTTTAAATCTTTATACATTTTTGTTGTGCCATGATGAAGCGAATATGGGCTGTATGAGCTTCAAGTAGAATTTTCTTCTTTAGATCTTCATTATTTGGTACGCATATCTTATCTCTAAATAAAACGATTCCTGTCTCTGACTTCTTGAATGACATCTCTTTCTCTGAATTGGTCTCCATCTTTAAATTCTTAAGTACGAATCGACTCCTTGCCCTTCCTTAATCCTTTCTAACAAAGTTGAGCAAAGTGTCATGTGAGCGAGTTTTTCTATCATAAACTCGATCTCTGCTTTACATATCTCAGCTTGTAATGGCTTAGATGGCATCTTTAAAGCTGACAAACTTGACTTTGGACTTAGTGCATCTGCTACCACATTTGTTTTCTAGGATGATAGTTTATTTCACAATTATATCCTTGACGGATTCCAGCCAACGTCATTGTCGCATGTTCAGCTCCTTTTGTGTAAAAAAGTATTTAAGGCTCTTGTGATCCATATAAATCTTACAATGCGCTCTCATCAAATAGTGATGCCATATTTTTAATGCATGCACCATCGCAACCATCTCTAAGTCACATGTGGGATAGTTCTTCTCGTATTTCTTTAATCATTTAGAGACATATGCAATGACCTTTTCATTCTGTATGAGAACACTTCCTATGCCATTTTTGGAGGCATCGCTGTATATAATGAATTCCTCAGAGCTATTAAGAATGGCTAAGATCGGGGTAGTGACTAACTGTTGTTTTAGCTCTTCGAAGCTTTTCTCACATTCTGGCGTCTATACAAACTTGGTTTTCTTCTTTGTTAATTGGGTTAATGGCATTATGATCTTGGAGAAGCCTTCCACAAATTTTCGGTAATAGCCTGCTAATCCCAAGAAGCTTCTAACTTCTATAGCATTAGTTGGCCTAGTCTATTGGCTCACTGCTTCCACCTTTGAGGGATCGATTGATATTCCTTCCTTGGACACAACGTGCCCTAGGAATATAACATTTTCCAGCTAAAATTCATACTTCTTGAAATTTGCATAAAATTGCTTCTCCTTCAAAGTCTGAAAAGTGATTCTCAAATGTTCGGCATATTCTTTCTTTGTTTGTGAGTAGATCAAGATGTCGTCAATATATACCACTATGAATTTGTCCAAATAGTCTTTAAATACTCTATTCATGAGACCCATGAAAGCTGCTGGGGCATTGGTTAGACCAAATGGCATAACGATAAATTCATAGTGTTCATAACGTATTCTAAATGCGATCTTTGGAATATCCTTCTCTCTGACTTTTAGTTGGTGATATCCTGATCGTAGATCAATCTTTAAAAATACTGTTGCTCCTTGTAGTTGATCAAACAGATCCTCGATACGTGAAAGTGGGTACTTATTCTTACTCTCTAAGGTGAATGGCTTGGATGTATGTAGCCTTTGTCTAATAGTTCTTGCAGTTGATTCTTTAACTCCTTTAATTTCGATGGGGCCATCCTGTAGGGTGCTTTTAAGATTAGGGTCATTCTTGGTAACAAGTCAATCTTAAACTCGACTTCTCGATCTGATGGTAGTCTGGAGAGTTCTTCAGGAAAGACCTCTGGAAATTCATTCACCACTTGGAGTTCTTCTAGCTTTGGCTTTTGCTCTTCAACTTTGATGACGCTTACCAAGTATCCCTCACATTCTCCTTTTAATAGTCTAATTGCTTTTAAGGCTGAGATGACAGGTATTTTATTCTCCTTATATTCCCCCTTAAATATAAACGATTCTTTTTGTCGTGGTTGGAATGTTTCTTCTTTTTTCTCACAATCTATCTTGGCATGGTACTTTGATAACCAATCCATACCAAAAATCACATCATAGTCATGCATCTCAAGGATTATTAAGTCAACACATAGTGTACGGCCACTAATGTTGATGTCGCATGCTCTTATTAGTTGTCTTAAGTTTAATACTTCACAAGATGGAAGTATAATACTATATAGTTTACTTATTATATTAAAGGCCCTTTTGATTTTCCTAATAAATGCTAGTGAGACAAATAAATGTGTAGCTCCTGAGTCTATCAACACATATGCAAGAGTTTGAGAGATAGATAGTTCACCTAATATTACTGAGGGGTTTGCCTCTGCATCCGTCTTGGTAAGTAGGAATACCCATGCGTTAGTCCTTTCTCACTGCATACTATTCTCTAGGTAGTCTTTGATGAAGTGTCCTTCTTTTTCACATTTGAAACATGTTTTAGTGTTGGCTCGGCATTCCCCAAGGTGAGTTCTGCCACATTGATTGCATTTAGGTCTTGGTAGGACCTTCTTTTGGTGATTCTTCATATGCTTGTTCTTATCTTGCTCCTGGGTAGTTGGTGCTCTCTTCCTCTTATTGTTTAAGAGTTGTCTTCTGTGATTAGCTACACAATTCCCTTAATCTATGCTCCCTTTATTCCTTCGTTTTTCTTCTTTCTTTTCTTTATCTGCTTGTTTAATTACTAAGGCTCGATCTATGAGCTCATTAAAGGAAGCATCCTGAATTCCACTAAATCTTTAAGCAATCCTTGCATAAAATAATCCTTTTTCAAGTCTTCTGTGGCAACCATGTGTGGGCCATAACGAGAGAGCTCATTAAAATTTTTAAAATACTCTAGTACTGTCATTTTTCCTTGTTGCAAATAAGCAAATTCTTTTCTTTTGGTAGACCGCACAGTCTCTGAAAAATATTTATTGTAAAAGTGTTCTTTAAATTCCTTCCATTGCATTGTTGCTTTGTTATGGCATCGTCTGATGGAATCCCACCAATATTCAGCTGTCCCCTGTAGCATAAAGGAAACACAAGTGACCGTTTCTTCTTCTGACATCTTGGCTACTTCAGTCATTCCTTCTATGGTTCACAACCATTTGTCTGCTACCATAGGATCCGTGCCTCCTTCAAATATAGGTGGGTTTAATCTTCTAAATTCAGCCCCGGCATTATTTGTTGCTTGAGCATATTCATCCCTTCCGACTTCTCTTTCTAAGAGTCGTGTGACAATGTCTGTAAGTCGATCAATTGCAGAGGATTGCTCTTTTGAAGTTCCTCTCACTCTTCTGCCTCTATTACTCCTAGCACTTGACATCTCTACTATCTTTGAACAAGCTTCTATGGGTCAAACAAATTAAATGTAAGATACTTTATTATTTTAGTTCCTAATTCTTACTAAGAGGTGAGCTGTGTCCTCCCCTTGGCTAGTGCATATGGACGGTCTACAGAATCACTTTAAACCTTGGGCTCTGATACCAAATTGTAACACTCCACCTTTAGGATTGTAACTAAAGTGGTTAAATCAGGTGTAACATTAAGTATTTATAGAAACAATTTCAAAATAAGTATTTTATAAATATAAAACATAAGAAGTTTGTTACACAAAAATAGTCTATATAAAAGGTTTATTAAAAACTTAGTTACAAAGTTAATGATTCTCTTAGTAATATATCACCAACCAATTCCATAAACAACCTTGTGGAATCCGTTGTGTAACCTAAGGTCTGTTATGTCCATATGCACCTTGCCTTGGTTGGGACTTGGCGTCAGCTTTTTCCTATTCAGTTCCTACAATGTAAGGACTACATGAGCTAATGTCCAGTACGTAAAACACTTGATGCATGCATTACGTACCATGCATATGAATGACTTTATGAAATAAGTGTCAAATCTTTTACATGAAACTTCAAAATGTAAAGAACAGTGTTAGGGCCCTAGGTTTGTTGTACTACAAGGCTAGCATTTCATAACATGCCCTTGGACTTAAATTAATTGATCCGTTGGGCGTTAGGTATCGCCGTCCCCAAAGGATCTCTTTTCTTAGCTTAGAGGGCTTGCCCTCTTTATGAATGCTTACCACCTAGTAGTACAGCAACCCTTTCTTTCTTCAAATTCATTAAAATACCTCTTTATCAAATCACTCATAAATACATGAGACCAATGCAACTTATGCCATAGCATGTAAATTTTTCAAATATATAATAAAGCAAAACATGAAACTAATTTAAGACAACAACATCTAACATAGACGGCAGTGTCGTCCATATAGAAATTAAAGAAATAAAATTATAATATAGGCGGCAGAGCCGGCCATATAAGGAGTAATAACAACATCATATTTTAGGCGGCAGTGCCGACCATGGCATGATAAAATAAGAGCATCACATAATAGGTAGCAGAGCTGGCCATGTAAGGAGTAATAACAACATCATATTTTAGGAGGCAGTGCCGACCATAGTGTGATAAAATAAGAGCATCACATATTAGACGGCATAGCTGACCATCCAATGAAGTAAGTAGTAAGCATAATATCGTAGGCGGCATAGCCGGTCATATGAGGATGATATCATGATGTAGGCGGCATAGTCAGCCATGTGGGATTTAATAATAGCCAATCACACCACAATAATAATCATTATAAGATAAGAGATTATTTAAACTAAACCTAGCATAAGAAAATTATTACTTAAAGTATATTGTCCTTACATTGCAGTTGAAGTGAAGTGTTGCTTACTGTTTTTTTTTATTCCCCTAAACCTTTCTTCTTAAACTTGAGAATTTCTTCACTAGTGATGCTTTGGCTTAGAATGGAAAAAGATAGGATTTCTAGGGTTTATAGAAAATACATGGGCAAAGGGGTATTTATAGGATTTTCTAAAGCCTATGAGTGGTTATGATTTTGCCACCATATCATTTGATTAATGGTGGAGATTTATTTCTCCATAAATATCTTAGTGATTTCTAGAATGCTAAGATTTTGCCACCTAGCACTTAATTAATGGTGAACATTTATCTCTTTATAAATATCTTAGTAATTTCTAGAATTTCTAAATCTCTACAACATTTCTTATTACATCATCACTTAGGTCATTACTTATGTCATCATTACTTTTAATTATTAATTTATCTTTCCATAAATATCTTAGTAATTTCTAGAATTCCTAACATCTCTACAACATTTCTTATTAGATCATCACTTATGTTATTGCTTATGTCATTATTAGTTTATCTTTCTATAAATATCTTAGTAATTTCTGGAATTCCTAACATCTCTACAACATTTCTTATTAGATCATCACTTATGTCATTGCTTATGCCATTATTAGTTTATCTTTCCGTAAATATCTTAGTAATTTTTAGAATTCCTAATATCTCTACAATTCTTGTTACATTATTACTTATGTTATTTTATTATTGTACTTTATTATTATTATTATAATAAATGTTTAAGAGAGCTTGTTAGGTTAATTATATTATATGCAAGTAAGAAGATTGTACCTCACATTTACATGCTACTATTATGACCAAGATGTATTCTATTTTTGTACATGATACAGCAAATGTGCTTGCTTTCGCAAGACCCAAGAGATGACATTTAATCCCAGATAGACTACATAACCTAATTTGCTTTTCTTGTTATCAATCGAATCGGCCCAACCATAGTTAGTTTAGTCTATCAGGTTGCTTTTTGCTTCCTAAACATATTTGATGTTGAAATCCTTGATTCTTTTGACATATAGAAGAATTCTTACTTGTGTTGTAATAAAGCTTGCTTGGCTCATGCATATACTTAGATACTATGCTCACTACATCAATTGTGTTAGGCACTATGTTGGTAACATAGATCAATGATCCCACAAGGCTATGGTAAGTTGATTCATCACTTTTTTAGCTCCACATTCTAAAGTTTTTTATTTGTTCCTATCAGACCTTTTGTCGGCTTGTAATTAGTCATCTTGTATTTCTTTAACAAGTCTTTGACATATTTGTTGCAAAATAAAAATTCCTTCTTTTAAATGAGTAACTTGCATGCCAAAATAGTATCTCATAAAACCAAGATCAATTATCTTGTACACTTGCATCATAACATTCTTGAACTCCTCTATGACTCTTGGATTTGTGCTTGTATACATTAAGTCGTCCACATATAGTCAAATAATTGAAAGATCTTGCTCATTTTCTTTCTTAACATAAAGTGATCATTGCTTGGACTTTTATCGAATCTGTGTTGAAAAATTATTAATCAATCTTATTTTTCTAAGCTCATGATGCTTGCTTCAACTTATAATATGCCTTTTTTAGGCGATACAATTTTTCAACCTTGCCCTCTTAGATATAGCCTTATGGTTGCTCCACATGTGCTTTTTTAGATCTCTATTTAAAAGAGTCGATTTCACATCTAACTAATAAATTTTTAATCTTCAACTATGTTGTTATGGCAAGGACTATTAATATTGTCTCCATTCATGCCACTAGTGCAATTTTTCATTATAATCAACCTCTAGCAATTGGGAATAGCCTTTTGTAACTAATCGAGTTTTATGCTTCTAACTAAAGCCATTTTATTACACATGGTCTTGTAAATCCACTTAAAACCAATAACTCTTTTTCTTGGGGGCAATCAACTAGCTACTATTATTTTTCTTAATCATATTCATTCCTTTATTTGTTATATTTACCCATTTGTCTTCTTTAATGGCTTCTTTAAATTTTTGTGGTGCACGCGATTGCAATAAGCGCCATGTTACATGAACATAGATTTCTTCTAAAAAGCACACCTTTCTAGGTGTTGTAGACCTTGAGTTTGTAGGATTTATGTTTATTCAAGTTATTTAAGGACTTTTTTTTTACTTAACTGCTTATTCTTTAAGTATAATTAGATCTTTACATTCATCACATTCCCAAAATTCAAGATTTCATTCCATTAAATACAACATCTTTGAAAATCAATAACTTTTTTTCTTTTAGGTTTAGTAACCTGTATCTTTCAGATTCATTACTATAGCCAATGATCAAGAATTTTTTTTCCTTTTTGATGAAACTTCTCTATTTGCTGTGATAGAGTGTGGGCACATGCAATATACTTGAAGACTCATAAGTGCAATCAAAATAGAGAAGATAAGAAATTGAATATATAAAACAAATAAGCACGACACACTACATTTATATTGATCATTATAATGTATTTATACTTATCATTTTCTTGTGCAACAAGATTTTAGATAGCTACTAATCTAAATCTAATGGTTTACATTCAGTTAATCTAATACTTATGGTGCTTATGCTCTATTTGTTAGGTTGCTAGTTTGTCTTTATGCTTCAATTATAACTACAACTCTGATATGCTCTATTATACATGTTGGTTGTCATTATTGACACATCAATTCTACTAATTCTATGTAGGTTTGTGACCATGATACTTGTATAATGTAGGTATGTGACCAAGATGCTTGTATAATTAGCACCCCTACTCAAGCCTAGTAGGCTCTCCAAATTCTAAACTTGTTTTTATGAAATTCAAAGGCTTCTCCAAGTAGAGCTTTAGTCATTATATCTATGATTTACCTTCTGCTTGGGATATATTTCAAAGCAAAAACTTCTTTTCTAATCATGTCCCTTATAAAAGTAAAGGATTTTCTGCTAATGCTATAGTGCTTATGCTATCATGCCGTATAACTAGTGTTGTTTCTATCTTATACATCAATTCACTTAGTAGAGATTTGAACCAAATTAGTTCTAATGCTTCGCAAGATAATTCTATGCACTCAACTTCTACATTGGACTTCAAGACTACACTCCAAGACAACAAGTTCCAACAAAGATATACACAATATCCACTAGTTGACATCTGTCATCTTAATCAGTAATCCAATCAACATCTATAAAGGCTTGATCCCTTTTCTTATAGTATAATACAATCCATATCTTGAGGTTTCATTTAGATAGTTTAAGATCCTTTTACATCTTTGCCAATGTAAATCTTTTGGCTTTTGCATAAACTAACTGAGCTTGTTGAAACTAAATGATATCTCAGGCCTAATCAAGGTGGCATATAACAATGCTCCTTTGACATTCCTATAGAGTGTTCTTATCTTTAAAGCTTGTACTTCTTTTTTTAATTAAATAATTTAGTTTATACTTCACTAATATACTTATAAGTGTTGGACTCTTTTGAAATCAATCATGTTGATTTTTTTTTTCAATAAGTCTTCTATATATTTACTTTGAGAAAGATGTATTCCTTCTTCATCCCTTTAGACTTTAATTCTTTAAAAGTAACTAAGTAATATAAATTTTTTAATGCAAACTTGCATCTTAAATTGTTAATAACCCTCTGTATCTCCTTGGACTAACTTCCAGTTGCTAGTACATCATCCACATACAACAAAATTATCAGTAAATAATCACCATTCCTTAAATAAAACATAGATGTGCATGATATGGCATTTTGAACTGCCAATGAATCAGTGCACACCTCAATTTCTCATACCATGCTTTAGGTACTTGTTTCAATCCATAATGGGCCTTTTGAGCTTACAGATAAAGTTGGATGCTTACTATTAATAAATCCTTTAGGTTGCTCCATATATACTTTTTCATTCAATTTGCTATTAAGGAAAGCATTATTGACATCTAGTTGCTTGACATCTTATGAATGGTTTATATCCAAGCTCAACACCAATTTTATTGTTGCATATTTTGCTATCAGACTGAAGGTCTTAGTATAGTCAATTGCTGCTCTTTGGTGATAACCTTTGGCCACCAATCTTGCCTTATACCTTGCATCACTCCTGTATGGATTGCATTTAAGTTTGTAAATCCATTTGTTCGTAACTATCTCTATACTATTGTTTGGTTTCACAAGCTCCCATGTTTCAATAGTAAGCCTCTTATTTATTCTTCATGGCATATTTGCAACAGTTGTCTTGTATGATGGATTTGGCATTTTCACACATTCAATGTCTATTTATTCTCGCTTAGCTAAGCAAATTTTTGGTTTATAAATACCTAATTTAAAGTTGGTTATTATGGGATGACCAATTGGTACTTGTTATGGTTCTTTAATTAGTTTAGGTTCAATGGCAGGTTTAGGTTTCTTTATTTCTTCAATGTTGGTCCCAATGTTTAGAGAGGCTGTTTTAGATTTTTGTGTTTTTGAGGTGTTTTCTTCATGTTTTCTATGTTGCTTCTAACCAGAAAGGTGATCTTGAGGACTTGGAATAGGATTTACATGAGTTAAAGTATTAAAGTTAGATGATAGTCATGGCACTATAAGTAATTGTATATAGTACTGAGGCATGTATGTCGTTTGATGACTTTTTTGTAGCTATAAAAATGGGATCACTAGCATAAAGAAAATCTGACTCAAAAAAAATAACATCCCTTGCTATGTGAATTCTACCTGAACTACAAAATTATACCCCTTATGTCTTTGACTGTAACCTATGAATGTACATTTAGAAGACCTAAATTAAAGTTTGTTAGCATTGTAAGGTCTAAGATGTAGATAGCAAGCATAATCATATACTTTGAGAAATGTATAATATGGCTCATATTATAAAAGCCTACTGAATGGTGTTATGTAGTTCAAGATAAGCGTGAGGGGTTATTAATCAAGAAAACTATTGTTTCAAAAGCTTCCCACTAAAATTTCAAGGTGGTTTTATTAAGCTAGTAAAGTAAAGGCTATCTCAATGATCTGTCCATGTTTTCTTTCTACGTTCCATTTTAGTGTGACGTATATTCCTTTAGACTCAACATAGCCTTTAAAAGGCCTAAATTCTCTACCCCAATTACTTTGAAAATATTTAATCTTGTGGTCAGTTAAGTTTTCAATTAAATCTTTGAATTTAATGACACTTTTTATGAGTGCTTTATCATTCAGTAGAAATATCCATGTGAATCTTATGAAATCATCAACCATGCTTATATAATATTTGTAACCATCACCAAATATTATAAGCCTAGTCCTCACAAGTTAGTATACATTAACTTAAATGGTTTTTTTGGTTTTGTTAGGAATTGTTTTCTAGTTGTCTTTTATGACTTTTTTCCATACATACATGTTAAGTAAAAAGAACAAAGTTCAGATTTATTTATTGTTCTAGAGTTTATATAGTTATACATGACCTTCTTGAGGATTTAATCATTTGAATGGTCGAGTCTTCCATGAAAAATATCTAATTGGTTTACTTGCTTAGATTTTTAGAAATTAAAGAGCTAAGTTTTGCCATTAGATGTTAACAACTTTGACATAGACTCATAACTAGTAGACATTTATTCTTGACAAATTAACTTCCTTAATAATGCAAATAATAACACAACAGCACTGTTAGGCTAAAGGCTACATATAATGTAATTTTGATAATAATAAAGACGTGTTTTAATTGTTTTAAATTAATAATGTATTTCACATTTTTCACTAAGTTTTTTAAGGATAGTATTTATGCAAATGAATCAAGTGAAATCAATTTTAAGACACTCAACGGACAACGGCTCAATCAAGAATAAAATTTAGAGCGCAACGGACTTATTATTATGATAAATTCTTGTGAAGCTAGTATGATTTAATTTATACTTGATTTAGCAATTTGTGAAGCTCAAGATTTTAATTAATTAATTATTATTCATTAATATAAAGTTTTGATCATAAATCAAGTCTTTCATGCAAAATAATTAATTTTCTAAATATGGATTAAAGTGAAAAAGTTTTATAATTTTGATTTTAATAAATAATGTTTTAAATATGAATTTCAGTTTATTTATAAAATCAAAAATATTTTCAGTCATATCATAATTTCAAAAAGTTGTGGGAATGAGAAATCTTATTTAGAAATTCTGAAATTAGAATTGTTCGCAAAGAGTTTTAACATTTTGAGCTATAGTACAGTTATAGGAATATATTAGGTAAAATTATAATTCTATTAACAGTGGTACTGTAGCAAGTTAAACTATTTCAAAAATGGATCTATTTATAAAGTTTAATAAGTTTTTGGGCTATAGTATAATTATAAAAAGTTTTAGATAAAATTATAATTTTATGAATAGTATCACTGTAGCAATTTCAAAATTAATGATAAGTTCACTATAGCAAGCGGCTAACCACTTGAGTGAAGAGGTTAGCTGCTACGGCAATGGAATTTGTCTATAACGGCTATTTTTCAAGCCTAATCTATATAAATCTTAATTAAACTCATTTCTAAGCTCTTGCACAACCAAAAATAAGTTATTACATCATTGATTGAGTTTTCAATTTGTAAATCAATATAGATTAAATCATTGTAGTGCTATATTTGTTCATCCACTCTTGAAGAGAGTTTTTCTTCTTGTAATTTTTAATCTCTTGTCAAATTTGTGGTTGTATAAGTGTTGAAAACACTTGGGGTGAAATGATTGGGAAATAATCCCTAGATTGTAAGGTTCTCTTATTAGGACTTAACCGTCTAGAATAAAAGATTTATGGCAACCCAAAATGAATCAAATTTAGGGAAGGACAATTCATAACTAGACCACCATTCTTTAACAATAATGACTACCTATAGTAGAAAACTATAATGAGAATTTATTTTCAAGCATTAGATTATGAAATTTGGAAAGTTGTTTGTTATGGACCATTTATGTCAATGACTAAAAACGAATTAGGAGATGATATTCCAAAACCTTCACGGGAATGGAATGAATTAGAAAAGAAAAAAACTTCTCTAAATTCTAAAGCTATGAATGCATTATTTTCTGCTCTTGATAAGAAAGAATTTCATAGTCTCTAGCTGTGAAAGGGCCTATGAAATTTGACACAAACTTGAAGTTATTTATAAAGGTACTAATTAAGTGAAAAAGTCTAAAATTAGTAGACACACTCGACAGTATGAATTATTTCAAATGGAACAAAATGAAAGTATTTACTCTATGTATGCTAGATTCACGGATATAGTGAACACTCTGGGAGCCTTAGGGAAGACCTTTCCTAATAGCGAGAAAGTTAAGAAAATCATTAGATCACTACCAAAGGAATTAAGGCCTAAGAAGACTGTCATTGAGGAAGCAAAAGATTTAAATACTTTGCCTATTGGTAATCTAATTGGTTCTCTTATTTCTTATGAGGAAGATTTGGTAGCTGAAAGAGAAAATGAGGAGAAAAAGAAAAGCATCGCTCTCAAAGCCTCAAAACATGAGAGTGATGAGGATAGCGAGTTGGATGATGAATAGATGGCTATGCTACCAAGAAGATTTAGAAAATTCTTTAAGAAACCCATTGAGCAAAGAAAATTTAGAAACCTAAAAAACCAAAAGGAGAAGAAGGAGGTGATTATATGCTATGATTGCAAGAAGTCTGCCCATATAAGATCGGAGTGCCCACTTCTCAGTAAACTCAAAAAGAAGGCCATGGTAGCTACTTGGGATGATAGCGAAGAAGAATAGAGTGATGAAGAGAAATCTCATGAAATGTCAAATTTAGCACTTATTGCAATTAGAGATGAGTCGAATGATGAACGTGATGAGGTAAGTGATCCTACTTATGATGAGTTATATGATTCTTTTAAGGAATTGCATGAAGATTGGTTGAGAATTGGTAAAAAGAATGCATGCCTTAAAAAGAAAATATTAGAACTTTCAAACGAAAGAGATGCATTACAAAAATGCAATGACTCATTAAATGAAAAGATCAAGATACTAGAATTATATAATAAAGAATTGCATGATAAGATTACTTTGATTAAAGATAAATAAAGTACTTCGCATGAGCATAAAGAATTATGTAATAATAAATTGTTGAAAGAAAATAAAGTACTTAAGAAAAAGACAAATGAACTCAATGAAATTGTATTAAAGTTCACAAATAGTCAAAAGAACTTAGAAAAATTGATGAGCACTCAAAAATATGTGTTTGATAAAGGTGGAATAATGTATAAGCCTAACTTAAAAACAAAAATATTATAAGAATTATTTTATTAGAGTTATCTCTACAAACAATCCAAAGATTGTTTATCATTATTGTAATGGAAATGGTTATATGAGTCATAGATACCATATTAAAATAAATGCATACCAAGGAGCTAAATCTGTTTGGGTTCCAAAATAAACTATTGCTAACATTCAAGGACCCAAAAAGATTTGAGTACCTAAGACTTGAAATTTCTTTTGTAGGGATTAAAGAAAAAGAAGAATAAATGGTATTTGGATAGTGAGTATTCAAGACACATAACAGAGAATTATTCTTGGTTATCAAGCTTTACTAAAATTGAAAATAGTAGAGATATATCTTTTGGAGATAACTAAAAAAAAAAAATTATAGGTATCGATAATATTAGTAAATATTCTTCCACTCTTATTGAGAATGTGAGTTTGGTTGAAAATTTGAAACATAATTTGCTTATCATTAGTCAATTGTGTGATAAAAATTATAGGGTTATCTTTGATAAATCAAAATATGTTATTGAAAATGAATGTGATGCCAAGATTATATTTGTTGGTAGTAGGTATATAAATGTGTATACAATTGATATAGATTGTGCATCTACTCAAGACAAATATTTTTCTTCATTACATGATGATAGTTGGTTATGGCATAGAAGACTAGGTCATGCAAGCGTAGATTTAATATCAAAAATTTTGAAAAATGGTTTAGTTAAAGGCCTTTCAAAAATTGATTTTCAAAAGGATAAAATTCGTGAAACTTGTCAATTCGATAAACAAATCAAAACTTCATTAAAAAACAAGAATCATGTTTCTACTTCAAAACCTCTTCAATTACTTCATATGGATTTGTTTGAACCATCTAGATATGCTAGTCTAAATAAAAAATATTATGCATTGGTAATTGTAGATGATTATTCTAGGTTCACTAAGGTATTATTTTTAGCTAATAAATGAGGTACACCCTTCTTACTTGAATATAATATAATTAACCTAACAAACTCCCTTAAGCATTTATTATAAGAATAATAATGATAATAATGTATAATAATATAATGACATAAATAATGTTGTAGAGAAATTTAAAAAAATTCAGAAATTTCTAAAGATATTTATGAAAGGATAAATTAATAATTAAAGCTAATGATGACATAAGCAATGACATGAGTGATGATGCAACAAGAAATACTGTAGAGATATTAGGAATTCTAGAAATTATTAAGATATTATGGAAAGATAAATTAATAATTTAAAAGTAATGATGACATAAGCAATGACATAAGTGATGATGAATAAGAAATATTGTAGAGATTTAGAAATTCTAGAAATTACTAAGATATTTATAAAGAGATAAATCTTTACTATTAATTAAGTGGTAGGTGGCAAAATCTTAGCAATTCTAGAAATCACCAAGATATTTATGAAGAAATAAATATCCACCATTAATCAAATGATATGGTGGCAAAATCCTAACCACACATGGGCCTTAGGAAACTCTATAAATACCCCTTAGCCCTTGCATTTTCCATAAACCCTAGAAATCCCATCTTTTTCCATTCTAAGCTAAAGCATCACTAGTGAAGAAATTCTCAAGTTTAGAAAGGAAGATTTAGGGGAATCAAAGGAAAAAAAAAGGTAAGTAACACTTTACTTCAACTGCAATGTAAGGATAATATGTTAAATTAGCTTTAAGTAATAATTCTCTTATGTTAGGTTTAGTTCTAAATAATCTCTTGTCTTATAATAATTATTATTGTGGTGTGATTGGTTATTATTAAATCTCACATCACTAGCTATGCCACCTAAGATGTTATACTTAATCCTTACTTGATTGGATGGTCGGCTATGCTACCTAATATGTGATGCTCTTATTTTATCATGCCATGGTCGGCACTGCCGCCTAAATTATGATGATAGTACAACCCTCTATATGGTCGGCACTGCCACCTAAAATATGATGTTGTTGTTATGACTCTTTACATGATCGGTCCTGCCGCCTATATTATAATTCTATTTCTTTAAATATCCGTATGGACGACACTGCCGCCTATGTTAGATGTTGTTATCTTAAATTAGTTTCATGTTATGTTTTATGATATATTTAGAAAATTTACATGTTGAGGCATAAGTTGCATTGGTTTCATGTATTTCACGAGTGATTTGATAAATAAGCACTTTAATGATTTTAAAAGAAAAAAGGTTGCTATACTACTAGGTGGCAAGCATTCATAAAGAGAGCAAGCCCTCTAAGCTAAGAAAAAAAGATCCTTCGGGGACGGCGATACGTAACACCCAACGGATCAATTAATTTAAGCCCAATGACATGTTATAAAATGCTAACCTTATAGTACAACAAACCTAGGGCCCTAACATTGTTCTTTATATTTTAAAAGTTTCATGTAAAGGATTTAGCACTTATTTCATAAAGTTATTCATGTGCATGATAGGTAATACATGCATCAAGTGTTTACTTACTGAGCATTAGCTCATGTAGTTCTTACATTGCAGGAACTGAGTAGGAAAAAGCTAACGCCAAGTCCCAACCAAGGCGAGGTGCATATGAACATAACAGACCTTGGGTTGCACAACGGGCTCAACTGTGTTTCTACCTAAGCATACTTACAACAAGCTTGTTTATGGAACTGGTTGTGACTTTTGTAACAAAGTTTTTGGTGTGACAAACCCTTTTAAACAGTTTTATGTAACGAACCTTTTTGTTCAATAATTATAACATGCTTATTTTGAAATCGTTTCTACAAATACTTAATATTACTTTAGTTATAAACATAAAAGTGGAGTGCTACAATAAAGATGATGCTTTTGAGGCATTTAAAGTTTTCTATAAAAAGGTTCAACATGAAAAAGGTTACCCTATTACTTGCATTAGAAGTGATTATGGTAGAGAATTTAAAAATCATGTATTTAAAAATTTATGCAATGATTTAGGTATTGAGTATCAATTTTCATCACCTAGGACTCCACAATAAAATGGAGTTATTGAAAGAAAGAATAGGTATTTTCAAGAAATAGCTAGGACCATGTTGAATAAAAATAATTTACCAAAATATTTTTGGGCCGAAGCCATCAACACCGCTTATTATATTTTAAATCGTGTGTTGATTAGACCTTATCTCAATAAAACTCCCTATGAGCTTTGAAAATATTAAAAACCCAACATTGGTTATTTTAAAGTTTTTATATGCAAATGTTTTATTTTGAACACAAAAGAAAATCTTAGTAAATTTGATCCAAAATCTGGTATTGGCATCTTTCTTAGTTATTCAAATATAAGCAAAGCTTATAGAGTTTATAGTAAAAGAACTTTAGTTGCAGAAGAGTCTATGCATGTTGCATTTGATGAGTCTAACCCTACTTTTACAAAGAAAGAAGTTGTTGATAATGATGCAGGTGGAGAATTACTATAAAGATCCATACAAGATAAACAAGAGGATACGCCACCTGAAAATCAAGAGGATTAAACAAGACGAAGAAACATGCATGGAGTAGCAAAAAGGTACTTCTCAAATACTCCCTAAGGAGTGGAGGTATGTTTCTTTTCATCCTAAGGATTTAATTTTAGGAGACCCTATACGAGGCGTCACCACTAGATCATCACTTAGGAATACATGTGAGTACACTGCTTTTATTTCTCAAATTAAACCAAAATCTTTTGTGGATGTGGAAAATGATGAATTTTGAATTATGGCAATGCAAAAGGAGTTAAATCAATTTAAGAGAAATAATGTGTGAAAATTAGTTCCTAAACTGAAACACCAGTCAATCATAGGTAGTAAATGGGTATTTAAGAATAAAATGGATGAATCTGGTTCAGTTATTAGAAATAAAGCTAGATTAATAGCTCAATGATATAATCAAAAAGAAGGAATTGATTTTGATAAAACATTTGCGCTAGTAGCTAGATTAGAATCCATTCGGATGTTGTTAGCATATACATGTCATAAACAAATTATTTTATTTCAAATGGATGTCAAAAGTGCCTTTTTGAATGGTTATATAATGGAGGAAGTTTATGTAACACAACCCCCTGATTTTGAAAATGAAAAATTTCTAAATCATATTTTCAAGTTATCAAAAGCTTTATATAGATTAAAATAAGCACCTAAAATATGGTATGATAGGCTTAAAAATTTCTTACTAGAAAATAAATTTTCAATGAGAAAAATAGATACTACTCTTTTTGTTAAATATAAGATCAAGATATTCTTGTAGTTCAAATTTATGTGGATGATATTACCTTTGGTTCTACTAACGAATATTTATGCAAAGAGTTTTCAACATGTATGAGTAAGGAGTTTGAGATGAGCATGATGGGAGAGTTGAAATATTTTCTTAGATTGTAAATAAAACAAAACAATGAGGGAATATTCATCAATCAAGCTTAGTATATCAGAGATTTGCTCAAACGTTTTGGGATTAATAACTCAAAAACCAAAAGTACCCTAATGAGCACAACAATCAAGCTTGACAAAGATAAAAAAGAAAAAAAGGTTGATATCAAGATGTATCAAGGTATGATTGGTTCTTTACTCTATTTAACTGCTAATAGACCCAATATCGTGTTTAGTGTATGTTTGTGTGCAAGATTTCAATCACATCCCAATGAATGTCATTTGCTTACTGTGAAAAGAATTTTCTGTTATTTAAATGGAACCATAGATCTTGACCTTTGGTATCCTAGAGGAACTCATATAAATTTAGCTTGTTATTCAGATGCTGATTTTGCTGGTCATAAGGTTGATAAGAAAAGTACTAGTGACACTTGTCATTTCCTAGGTCATGCACTTGTTTCATAGTTCAGTAAGAAACAAAACTCGGTTACACTTTCAACTACTGAAGCTGAATATATTGCCGCATGTAATTGTTGTGCACAAGCTATTTGGATGAAATAAACACTTAAAGATTATAGTGTTAACTGAAATTCTAACTAAACAACCTAAGGGGGGTGAATTGGGTTTTAAAAAAATACAAAAATAAATCACTCAATCAATGCAAACAAATTCGAAATAACTGAATAAATAAACAAACAATGATAAATAAATTAAGATATAGGGAAGAGAAAGCAAACATAATGATTTTTACGTGGTTCGGTTATCTCTGCCTACGTCTACGCCTCCAAGCACACCGGGCTTGAGGATTCCACTATGCAAACCTCCAAGGCTTCAACAACTTACAATTAACTTCTCAGGTGTCAATGGACCTTTACAACAAGAGATTATTCCTAATCTTTTAACCCAAATGTCTCCCCATACTTGCAGTCACTCAAGATAAAGGAATATAAATTGATTTATCTCTCACATAATTTTTCAAGGTTACAAATTAATGCACAATGTGTGAATGAATAAAGTACAAATCTGTTTAAAGCTTTCTGTAGATGGTAAACTCATATATAAGCTCAGTAGTTGTGTTGTCGTCAGTGCTTGATTTGAATTGGATGAATATATTTATAGTTGGAGCTGAAAACTAGCCATTATTCTTCCATCTGGCAAAAAACGGTTTGCCGTTAGCCGTTAACGGTTAGCCGTTCCCTTTGGTCAATGTTACTATTGGGCATGATTTCAAATAATCGGTTGACCGTTAAGAATTACCTTTTCGCTGTTAACATCTAGAAACCTGTACAACAAAAACACTTGATCCGTTTTCTCTAAACAGTTGAAGGTTGACAAAGAATGTCAATTCTGAAACTTATCGGTTAACCGTTATCTATTAACAGTTTACCGTTAAAGTCCAGTATCCTCATAATACAAAACTCTGTAACTGGTTTCTTTTAACAGTAAAGGATTTGAAGAGTTGAAGATATCGGTTAGCCATTATCGATTAACGATGCGCCGAGTACTTCCAGTATCTCACAAAACACAAACCTTGAATCGTTTCCTTTAAATGGTAATGGATTAACAAAAGTATGATAATATCGGTTAGTCGTTTGTATATTAACGGTTTGCCAGTTACTTCTAGTAGCTCACAAAATGCTTATCGGTTATGGCTTAAGCTTGTTGACCTTTTACCGAGCTAAGTCTTTTCACTAACGGTTAGCCGTTTATACTCAGAACTTCATTTTACTTACAAACTGTTCTAGTTTCTCTAAGGAATGTTAAACACATACCTAGTTTTGACTCTTAAGAGAATACTTGAATTTATGTGAGCCTTAAACACATTTATCAACTTAAATTCATTGTTTGTTATCATCAAAATTAATTAACAAAACATGTGTATGTTAACATTAACCTTGAATAAATTCCTATCAAGTGTGATAATACTAGTACTATAAACCTATTAAAGAATCCCATTCAACATTCTAGAACCAAGTATATAGAGATTAGACATTATTTCTTGAGAGATCACGTTAAAAAAGGTGATATTGCATTAGAGTTTGTCTCTACAGAAAAATTATTTGCTGATATTTTTACAAAACCTCTTTGCGAAAAACAATTTTTGAAAATTCGACATGAACTTGGGATGATGAAATTTTCGCATTAACATATTTAATCATGTTATTGAGACTATTACAATTTGATGCTCTGATGAGTATTGATGTCTTTATATATGTTTAAGCATAATTAATGAGTAATACGCTTGAATTGTTAATCTATGAATGCTTACATATATTTTGAATGTGTAAAGTTAATGCTTGATTAATGAGTTAATTGATTGCATCTTTGATCTTTTGAATATTAATTATCATGATTCATGAATAAAAGTGGCTTTTGAAGTGTTTCAAGATCATAAAATGATCTTCGGATTGATCAAACTAAGCCGAAAGCAATTATTATGTAACTAAGACAGAGGCCAGGCGGCTAGCAGCCTGAACCAGGTGGCTAGCCACTTGGAAAAGCCACCAAAACCTGAGAGCAAACAGCTAGCTGCTTGGTAACGAGTTTTTACCGAAAGTTCCTTTTTTCACTTGTTCTTCATTCTCTCTCTTTCAACCACAAACCCACACTCATTTCACTTTCAAATCTCTTTATTTCTTACTCATTTTCTTGCCAAAATCACTCACTTAAATTATTTTCAAGCCATTAAACCTTCAATATTCATCATTCAAACATCATTATCTTCCTTACTTCTTTAAATCAACAAATCAAAACTTAACTCTACCATTTAATCCATCTTTACTTAAAACTCAATCATATCTTGTCTTAAATCATCTCTAAGATTAGTTCTCTTGTTTCAAAAGCACTCATTTCATTCAAAATCTTAGGAATCCGAATTTGGGTATTTAAGCTTGTTCTTGTTTCAATCATGGTGGGTGGTTAGAAATCCAAGGGAATCATATATCCAAGAAAAGAAAGGAGAATCATGGAGATAATTTGGAGTTTATAATGACTCATCTACCAACTATACCTCTTCGGAAATGGTTTGTCGATCTTTTCATGTCAAGCTAGTAATTCCTCCACATTTCATCAATCTTTATAATTTGGATAATTTATATATTTCTAATCAATTTCTTAGTGCTTTACTTGTTGCAATCGGGTGGAAAAATACTTTAGTCATTAAGAAACTATATTATGAGAATTTAGTTCAAGTTTTCTATTCGAATACGGTTATCTCTTCACAATCTTCAAATAGAATTATTACAAATATTGGGAGAATTCCTATAGAATTTGATGTTGAGGATTTAACTCAGATTCTTAGAACTCTTAATGAAGGATTAGAGGTATACATTACTAGAAGTCAACTTTATTATCCTTGGTATTCTGTTGAGGATGTTGTTAGAAAAATCTGTAGACGTTCTGATTTATCTTCTGATTTTTGTAAGTCCCTTTTAAAATCCCAAGCATTACCACTTTAAATGAGAATCCTCCATTATGTTCTTCAACTTGTAATAAGTCCTAGTGGTGGACATAGAGATGAAGTTACTCATTTAGATGTTACTTTGCTGAATTGTATTCTTGAGGGTAAAGTGTTGAATGTTGGATAAATCATCCTTCAATAGATGTTAAGTGTTCCAAATTTTTCAGATTGAAAACTTCCTTATAGTAGTATTATCACTCATATTCTCAAACATTTTTATGTTCCCTTGACAGAACCAATATTCTTGACTCCTAAGGAATTAGAAGATGATGCCATAGCAAATTTGGGATTTGTCTTTGAAAATGGTCAGTGATATAAAGATGAGAGACTGAAAAAGAAAGTTTATGCACTTGCCCATCCAGATCATTTATTTTTTGATGATGTACTTCACCTAGATGAGCTTTCTGATTTTAGTGCTCCACAACGCTCACATCCTCTACCATCTAAAGGTCCCTCATGTTCTATTTCAGCAGATTACGCAGATCCGATGCAGCAGCTGTTGACTGGTGTGTATTCTCTTTCTAAGCAACACAGCCAACTTCAGTCACAGTTTCAAGCTTTTTAGATTCAATCCATTTTCGAACATCAACGCCTCTTTGAGCAGTAGCAGTGATTATTTGATCAATAACAACATCTCTTTGCTCAATAACAACAGATTCTTAATGGACAGCAGTAACTTTTTGCTGCTCTTGGATTTCCACCACCATCCATTTCTTCACATCAACCATCTCTATAATGCTCTGTTTTAATTATATCTCACTCTGTACTACATCTTCATATACACTGTTATCCTAATTATGTATGCTTATCATGAAGTGTTTAGACAATTATGGATGACTGCTCTTCGTTATTTGGATATGCAGTTAATGTTTGCTGGATAATATGGATTTTATAACTCTATGGTTAATTATATGCTTGAGTTTTATATGTTTCTTGATTAAGCATTTATGTTTATTGGTCTTTGCATAATTATTGATAATTTTGATGATGAAGAGGGAGAAAATATGTATTTTAAATTCTTAGAGACAGGTATTTATATTTTAATCTTAAGGAGTTTATACATATTTTGAAATATTGAGGGGAAGTTTATTTTTAATATATTAATTTATTTATGCCATATATTAAGATGGAGTATAAATGTCAAAATACATGAAATATTTGTCATCATTGAAGAAAGGAAGATTGTTAGCCTAAAGGCTACACATAATGTAATTTTGATGATAACAAACATGTGTCTTAATTATTTTAAATTAATAATGTATTTCACATTTTTTACTAAGCTTTTGAAAGATAGTATTCATGTAAGTGAATCAACTTCAAGATACTCAACGGATAACAACTCAATCAAGAATAAAATTTAGAGTACAATGGACTTATTATTATGAGAAATTCTTCTAAAGTCGGTATGATTTAATTTATCCTTGATTTAGCAATTTGTGAAGCTCAAGATTTTAATTAGTTAATTATTATTCATTAATCTAAAGTTTTTATCATAAATCAAGTATTTCATGTAAAGTAATTGATTTTCTAAATATGGATTAAAGTGAAAACATTTTGTAATTTTTCATTTTAATAAGTAATGTTTGAAATATGAATTTGGGTTTATTTATAAATTAGAAATATTTTTAGTCATATCATAATTTTATAAAGTTGTGGGAATGAGAAATATTATTTATAAATTCTAAAATTAGACTTGTTCGCAAAGATTTTTGACATTTTGAGCTATAGTACAATTATAGTAATATATTGTGTAAAATTATAATTTTATGAACAGTTGTACTATAGCAAGTTAAAACTATTTAAAAATAGACCTATTTATAAAGTTTAATAAGTTTTGAGGTCATAGTATAATTATAAAAAGTTTTAGATAAAATTACAATTTCATGAATAGTGTCACTATAGCAATTTCAAATTTAACGGTAACTTCACTGTAGCAAGCGGCTAACCACTTGAGTGAAGAGGCTAGCCGTTTCGGTACTAAAATTTGTCTATAACAGCTATTTTTTAGTCTAATCTATATAAACCCAAATCAAACTCATTTTTAAGTTCTTGCACAACCAAAAACAAGTTATTACATCATTGATTGAGTTTTCAATTTGTAAATCAATATAGATTAAATCATTATAGTGCTATATTTGTTCATCCACTCTTGAAGAGAGGTTTTCTTGTTGTAATTTTTAATCTCTTGTCAAATTTATAGTTGTATAAGTGTAGGAAACACTTGAGTGAAGGGATTGAGAAGTAATTCCTAGATTGTAAGGGTTTATTAACACCTTGAAGTCAATTGTAACGAACTTGAAGCCGTGAGAGGGTTGGATAGCTAAATCCTCGAGCTTGGTTAGTGTTATGCAAATTTTAATGAACTCGCAAGCGCACGAATCTATTGTAGAATAGATTAATGGTAACGAGTGTCGATCCCACGAGGAGGTTGATTTTAATTATATGTTGAATTAATTTTCTTTTAATGTGAACAATTAAATTATGATAAATTTATCCTAAATTGTGAATTAAAATAGCGGGAAGAATTAAAACTATAACTGTTATAATAAAGCACTTGGGTATCCGGATCCGCATCAACATGCTCCATGGGCTAAATATTCCATATTAATACCAATTAAATCATAAGGGGGGATTCCACACCTTATGAATCACTCTCCAATAAGTATGGTGCCAAGAGCTTATCGTGCCAAATAATAATAACCTTGTACTAGGATGCCGGTATAACCAGGGCTGTAACTAGACAAGACTATTATTATTTGTCAACGAAAAGTCAAAACAACCACAAATATTAGAGGGGAAGAAAAAGTAAATTTACAAATTAAGTCCATGGAACATGTTGAAACTTCACCTTCAACCCAAGCTCAAAAGAAATTAGCCACTCATATTTTAACTAAGGATAAAAAAGGAAATTTTATTAAAATACAAAGAAACTACAAGAAAGAGAAGGAATTTCAGAAATCTAAGTTTAGAAATGAATTCAGGGGTGCCAAATTAGGGGAGGAGAGCCCCCTTTTTATAGATACATTGAGTGAATCGTGACCATCGGATTAAAAACAATTCGGATGCTCAGAATTGCGCCACGTCATCAGTCAACAGTCAACCGTCAACAGTCAACATTTGTACAGTAATGCCGCCTGAATAGTAAATAATCCCATGTAAGCGCATGTACTGTACACCCGATTTCTACTCCACTGAGATGCTGCCACGTCATCGATCTAAAGTACATAAGAAATTTAGTCCAATAAGATCGTGACACATCATCGGTCAACGCCACGTCATCGGTCAATGCTACATAAGCAGCCAATCCACATAATTCGTCCAATCAAATACTGCCACGTCATAGGTAGTTGCCACATCATCGGTCCGTATACATGAACAGTGTCGTGAACAGTACCGTATGTGTGAACAGTGACTTTTTTCCTTTAATGCTCTTCTTAAGGTTTTTGACCGTCCTGAGTCCAAATATGACGTCCGTTTTGCTGTCTGATCACTCGTTTATTGTGAAACGATTATGATACCCCTAAAATACATAAAATATACAATTATAATAAAACACATATAATTAAATAACAAAATACTTAAATAAATAAAAGTAACAATGTTAGTGAGATTTAAAGTGTAAAATGACGATTTTCTCCTTTATAAATATACACTTTCTAACACTCAACAGTTAGCTCGGAGGCGTGGACATAGGCGAGGTTTGCTGAACCACGTAAAAATATCTGTGTTTGTTTTATCTTCCCTTCTGTTTTATATTTTAGCATTGTTAAACTTATTGTTCTTGGTTTCATTAAAGCATTAGAATTAATTGTTGTGTAATTTACTTAGATTAATTTTTAAAATCTCAATTCACCTCCCTTCTTGAGTTGTACAACTAGAATTTCAAGCACTATATGATCTTATTTCCTCTAATTTAAGTTGTATGCCATCTTTATTGGCTTCATTCACCTCATATAACCCTCTTTTCTCAGTTCCTCTTAGCAAAACTTACCTTTATATTTTCTTCACAACAAGCAGTCATTAAAGAAGTTGACAATGTAATTATCATATATAGTTAGACTAGATATATACTAATGATGTTTATAAATATTTAGGGAATGTAAAGAACATTGTCAACTTGTATATGTATGCATCATAAATTAGTAAAAGAATTATGCCTACATGTAAAATTAGGAGTTCATTATCATTTCCTATAATAGATATTGAGTTACCTCTATATTCAGATTTAAAACTCATTACTTAGGTCATTTGTCGCATGACAAGTTGCTCCACTGTCCAGAAACTAACCAAGTTCACTTCCTATCTCACTTACTACTGCCATGTATGTTGATCTCTGCTCTTATTGCTCTTACTGAACCAGATAAAAATGGTAGTCTATACTATCTTCTAATAAGTGGTATTTGTATAAAGCCGTCATTTTTAATGTGTCAACATTCATCAGTTATGTGTCCTTCTTTAAGATAGATCTAGTAAAAGACATTAAGTTTGAATTGTGTTTTTAAACCTTTAGCTTTCCTTTCCCTTTGCCACCTTGACAATATTGTTGTTGTCTTGATTTCCTCATTTACTAGGGCCATTGATCTTTCCATTTTGACCTCTTTGTTATTCCAATTGCTTACATTTCCTTTATTTCCTTGTATAGCAAAGTTTGCTTCTGCCATCATATTATTTAAGTGCTTCAGTCTCCTTTTATGATTAAGCAGTATAAACAAGGTTTATCAAATGAGGGCTAAACAAGTCTAGCAAGTAAACTCACAACAAGATTCTCATACTCTTGACCAGATCCTATCAAAACACATGTCACAAGGTCATATTCATTCATTGGTTTTCCAATTAAGGCTAGTTCAAGACATAAAGTTTTTATTTTGGTAAAGTATTTAGTCTTTGTCATAGAGCCTGTCTTGCAAGATTGAAGTTGCATTTTACTAAAATGAGGACAGTCTTTCAAAAACTAACATTTTTAGAAATGTTTGAAGTAAACAACTTAGAAGAACTAATCTTGCCCTAACTAAATAATATATTTTTAGTTCTCAAAGGTAATGTAATTTTGATGTTTATCCTATAATACCAAACACTTTAGTTGGTCTCTCTTCGTTCAATAAATGTATCCTTCTAGCCCATTTCCATGTATAAGTGGGAGGACTTATGCTTTCTCATTTCAAAATTTGGTCTTATCAAGCTTGGCAAGAGCTAAGAAGGCCAAGCAACTCATAGTAGAAAAATGGACTTTAATGATACAAAATTAATGTCAGTAATTATTTTTCTTGACACTTGTTAATTGTGTCGATAGCTTTAAATGAGAACACACTAACACCAATATCTTAATATCAATTAATGTCTGGAATTTTTGTATCAATAATTTGTGTCACTAGAGTAATACTAAAATAATAACATACTGGTATTAACATTTGATGATATTATTTACACGTCAGTGATTTATGTGACTACAGTACTAAGAGCACACTAATGTCAAAAATTACTAACATCATTTTAAATATTAGTGGCTATGTTTAGTGATGTTAATGCTACTTTTGGCTCAGTAATATATTTATATTTTAATTATGTTTTTCTTGTCTATTTTACAACCAAAAGAAAAAATATATTAAATATAATAAATCTCACAATACAATTCATATAATAAACAACCCAGATACATCACTTAAATTTATATAATTCGAGTACACTACTATTTGGAATAGAAAAATATGAGTATGAAATTAAGTTTTTAACAAGCTTTAAATAGGAAAATATAAATTAAGTTTCAACAAACAGTAATAAACAAAGAAGCGCAAGAATGTCACTATATATCCATTTGTGGCTTTATTTATTTTTTCCCACCTACAAGTATATAAAATCAATTAGTATACCATAAAAAATAGTTAATATATATACAATAGAAAAAGAAACTAAGTTCTTATAGATTGCTAATAAAGAAAATAAATAAGCAAATACAATTTGAAGGCTTTCCAAAATAAATTGTTGTAGTTTCTAATGATATTTTCAAGACATTTCATGATAATAAAAAGCCAAATATGCACATTTTTAAGTAGTTATTAAATTCCAAAATATAGCACAATAGAAAGACAAAAACCTCTGATTTTAATACGACCCTAAATGATGCAAAATTTGCACATAATTTAAACAATCCAAGGGCCTAAATAATTCGAGGCCACCTTTCCTACCCCAGGAGCATGACTAGCAGATTATAATTACCAAGCTTCCAAATGAGACCATTTACATTTATGGAAAACAACAATATCTTGTATATCCTTGAATAAATCAAAACCTACCTTTACAAAACCGCATTATGGAAGTTTTTGCTCAATTTCAAAAGGCAAATCTTTTTAATTACCTTTGATATTAATTATGGCACAATTCCATGCCTAGACAATCTCATACGGCATTCCCTTGGTTGCAGTAGCAATTAGTTGACAAGATTATTCTTTTAATGGTTTGAAGCTTGCATGAAAATTAATTAACAATAATGAACAATTAGTTAGCGGGAGCTTATTGCTTTCTTTTTTATAACATCAAACACATATGAAAGCCAAAAAAAAGGTGGCACATTCATATTTTTAACATTCTGCTCACAAAAGTAAGATATAATTTTTTATGTAATCAACAAGAGGACTATAAATTTGTTTGGAAATTTAAGTATTTGATTTAAACAAAGCTTCAAGCAAAATGACAGTCCTAAAAGGAAAGAACCAAAACCTATCCCAATAGCTAAAATCTACAAAACATTCGTAGCCATTCTTATTGACAAGAAGATCAAATATTTGAGACAAATTCTTTTCTATTTAGATTGTGAGCAAACTTCCTTTTTTTTTTAAGATTACTACACTCGACACCCATTTACAACATTTTTATCTTCTAAAACCAATAAATTAATCGTGGAAAGATCAAAGAAAGAAATTGTTAACCTCCTTCTACTGTTTTGGAGATAAAAGCATTGATGACAACACAAATCACCCAAAAAAAAAGAAAAAAAAAAGAGGACTTAAAAAGTTGAAAACTACCTAGTGAATTTCAAGAAAATCATGTGCTCCAAAGGAGGGAAGAATATGCTCTATTTCCATCAAAGAAATGAACAGTGATTAACACATCTGTGTAGAATTAAACTTTGATATGCATTGTAAATTGTAACACAATACATAAATTAAATAGCAAAACATATTGAGAAAAATAAGAGTAGAGGATTTATCTATACAAATGTTCTCATAGACTAAAGCTAGTTTATAACTGATCCTGAAGGTATTTTCTTCTATTGAAAGATAATACACAAACCATAACCTAACAACAAAATGAAAATACATACACACACACACACTCTAATACATGTTATACCTCAAATGTAACCAATCAAATCATGAGTTCTAACCTAATAAACTCCTTTAGGCCCTAGTTAATGTGTTGTAAAGCATACCCTGCATCTAGTTCATTCATAAGACAAACTAATAGGCCATTCAAAGCATCTTAAGCCGCTTCAATCAACAAATAGGGCATGAAAAATCATGGAACTTTAATTATAATAATGAAGAATGAAAAATCCCATAAAAGATGCATCGCCCCACCAATAATACAATCAATATTTTGTAAAGTTAACTTTAAATAGCAATAATAATAATAATAATAATAATAATAATAATAATAATAAAGTGAAAAATATAATAACAAAAATAACAAATATCACTAACTTTACCCAACATATATTTTCCTCAAACAAAAATTTAGTCCTTCAAATAAATATACACAAACAAACACAAATAACAATGTGTTTAGGCCATACTTTTGGACTCAGATTTATGCTCATTTGCTTTTGGGATTTCTTTCTTATTCTTTGGGTAATAATTCTCATATTCTACATTTTTTAAAAGTGAAAAAAATGACTTAAAAAAATAAATTACATATCATAAAAAAATTAATATCATATAAAGAATCATGTTAAAGAGAAAATTTTGACTCACTACTTTTCTTCAATGATTGGTTAAAGCGAAATTGTTGAGCCTTAGGGTCAAAAATCAATTTGAAATTTGATGAGTGAGTACTTTTGCAACAAAATTAGTTGCTTTCTAGCTCTAGTAGAGGTTAAAAAGCTTCTAACAACCCTCTATCAACACATGAAATACCAGCATAGTCAGGAATATTGATGCAATTAATAACGTAGCCTTTGCATTGTAGTCACTAGATACCACATTCATAGACTAAAGAATAAATAAATATATAATTAAGTTCAATAGTAATAAAAAAATAAAATAAAAAAATAAAAAATAATAAAATAGAGCGACCAAGAGAGAGGGAGAGATGAGGATTGAAGAAAATCATTGTCGTTAATTTTTTAGAGCAAGACAAAGCTGGTAAATATAGAAGATAAAATATTTAAAAGTTTGATAAACAGCATAAAAATCATTCAAATGATTATATGGGTCCTCATTTTCTGGGCCATAAAATATTGGGAGATAATTTAGCACACTAGGTTTTAATTCAAAACTCCTAGCAGCTACATTTGGATCTCATATACATGATGTGCTCAAATTAGCTAAGGAACTAAAATAGTCCTTAAATGGCCTCTCTTATAGTGGTTCTTATTGTTGCAAATCCATTTCAATTTTATTTTTAAATGCAATGTATTTATGTGTGCGAAGAGTTTTTTCAATTCTAAGTTTATAGGCTCAAGCTTAGATAATTGCAACCTTCGACCATACATAAAAAAAATACTGTAAAAAATAATGTGAACTTTACTATGAACATACATTCAAGTAATAAAAAGAAAATACAAGAAATAGATTAACTAAAATTAAAACAAATTACAAGATAAACAAAAAAATTACAAGGAAAAGTAAAAAAAAATTAAATTTACGAAAATTTAAAGAAATTACAAAGAAATTGAATTACAGGAATTTTAAAAAATTTAAATTACAAAATATTTTTTTGATAGGTTAAAAAAACAATACAAGAAAATAACACTAAAATTATGAATTAAAATAACATTAAAATAAAATTATAGAAATTTAAAGAAAAAAAGAAATTAAATTATAGAAATTACAAATTCACCTTTTATTTTTTATTTTTTTATTTTTTATAATTTTAAAAGAGAAAAAGAAATTAAATTAAATTCACAAGAATTGTAGATTCACTTTTTTATTTTTTATTTTAATTTTTTAATAACAAAAAATTTACTTAAAAATTAATTCTACGAATTAATTAAAATAAATTAACAAGATAAAATGAAAAAAATTACCAAAAAATAACTTGAAAATAAAATTACAAAAATTTAAAGAAATTATAAAATTAAATAAAATTACAGAAATTTAAAGACATTTAAATTGCAAAAGTTAAATTACAGAAAAAAATACAAGAAAAAAATTAATTCAACAAATTAAAATAATTTACCTCCCTTACAACGGCTCCAAAAACTTATTGTACAAATTTTATTAAACTTACAAATGCACGAATCTATTGTAGAATAGATTAATAGTGACAAGTATCGATCCCACAAAGAGGTGAATTTTAATTATGTGTTGAATTAACTTTTTAAGTGAGTGATTAAATTATGATAAATTTATTCTAAATTTTGAATTAAAATAGCGGGAATAATTAAAAATGTAACTGTTATAATAAAACTTAGGTATCTAGATCTGCATCAACATACTCCATGGCTTAATATTCCTTATTAATACTAATTAAATCATGAGGAAAAATTCACTCCTCCTGAACCACGCTCTAATTAATATAGTGTTAATGGCTTATCGTGCCAAACAGTAATAACTGTGTTATTACTATTTGTCAACAAAAAGTCAAAATATCCACAAAAATTAGAGGAAAAAGTAAAATAAATTTACTAATTAAGCCCATGGAATATATTGAGACTTCACTTTCAACTCAAGTTTAAAAGAAATTAGCTACTCATATTTAAACTAGGGATAAAATAAAATTTTTACTAAAATATAAAAAAAATACAAGATAGAGAAGGAATTTTAGAAAATGAAGCTCAAAAATGAACTCAGAGATGTCAAATTAAGGGGGGGCTCTCCTTTATAGATACAACAAGTAAATCATAACTATTGGATTAAAATAATTTGAATACACAGGATTACGCCACGTGGCAAATTCTGATTGGTTTGAACACATTATCAGGGCTATTATCCCGTGTATGTGCATATACCATATGCACATTTTTCTAATCCACTAATATACTACCACATCATCGGTCAATAATGCATAACATTTTTATCTAATAAGATTCTGACACCTCATTAATCAAGCTACGTCATCGGTCAATGTCATATAATCAGTAAATGCCACATCATTCCTTCAATTAAATACTGTCAAGTCATTGGTCGGTACCATATCATCGGTCAACGCCATGTCATCGGTCAATGCCACATCATCATATAGTATATATGAATAGGTCATGAATATTACCATGAACAGTGTTATGAATAGTATCATGAACAGTACCGCACATGTGAACAGTACTGTATATGTGAACAATGACAATTATACTTTTATACTCCTCTTAAGATTTTTGACCGTTCTGAGTTCAGATTTACTATTCGTTTTGTCATTTGAATTCTTGTTTATTGTGAAATGACCATGATGTCCCTAAAATACGTAAAATACTCAATTATAATAAAACTCGCATAATTAAATTCACAAGAACTTGAATACATAAAAGTAAAGAAGTTAGTAGAATTTGAAATATAAAATGATGATTTTCTCCCTTATAAATATACATTTTATAACACTCAACACATGTGTCATATTATTATTCAAGAATACTATCCTAAATAACATAAAATTATGGAGGTTAGTTTCAATCTTTTAGTAGAGTACATTTAGAATTAAATAATTGGGCTAATATAATTTCAAGTTTAATTATTGTAAACACTATTGTATATTACGATATGATCTTCATATTAACTCTTTTAACTGATTGCACCACTACTAAATTAATGAGCAAAATAACTAGCTATTTAAGTTAAAAGCCTAAATATATTATTTGATAGAAAATCCCATTTAATATACTTGTGTGTGAGGACCCTTATATTATTTTATAAGGTGGGCCCTTATAATAAGAACAAGTAATGCTAATTTTGGGTTTTATTTTATTTTTAATTTAAATTAATTAAAGCTGACAAACACTCAAAAAAAAATTTCAGTCAATCCAGAAGCGTATAGAACATCTGTAACGTGTTTAGATTACCAGTTTTTTTATTATTATTATTTAATGACAGAGATAGTCCCCTAGCTTTGGATTCTTTGTATTTTGCCGCCTCCAAGCTTCACCCGTGAAGACACTTTTTCATCCAAACTAACAAGCAATCTTCATTTCCTGTCATATGATTCAAGCATCCATTACCCAAATACGGAATATCATTTGATTCTTTTTGAGCATCCAAACAAGTTTAAAACATTTGATCCTTATTGTCATATTTTGAAAAATTTTCTTCCATTTTCTTGTACCAACATTCTTTATCCATGTGATTTCATTTATTGCGCGTTGTGCATTTATAATGACATTTCCACTTGCATGGCCAAATTTTTCACAAACGTTGCACTGGAGGTTGGAAGGGTCATGCCTTTCATCATTTTGTCACTCAACTGTTTGATGAAGCGACGTCTTTTTTGTTGTCTCTTGCAAACTTTCCACCCTTTCGTTCTTTGACGTTCAGCTTTGACTTACAAACATGTTCAGTTGACTGCTCTATTAACCTGCTCTTTCTTCCCTCATGTGCCTCCAAAGAACTCACTAGTTCATGCAAGAAGAATTGAGATAAAATATTTGACCGCTTTGATAGAAGAAAGAACATGCTCAAATTTTAAAGGAAGACGTCAGAAAGTTTTTTGAACAATTCTTTTATCTTCGATGGTATCCGCATATATAACTTCTTATTTGATTTATTAAGCCACAAGCTTTAAAGACTAATGCTTAGATAGATTCATTATCTATCATAAACTAATTATCAAATTCTCTCCACAAAGATTGAAGTTTAATAGAGACAACCTTTTCAGATCCTTAAAAATCTTCCTCTACAATTCTGCATGCATGCATCCGTCGACTTCTTTATTGCTAAGATCCCTGGAAAAGGAGTCTTCGTTCCTTCTTGCTGCAGGAACAGTAAGACCTTAGTGTCTTTCTTTTTATACTCCCTGTATTCTTTCTGCTTCGGCCGGGTCCATGTGGACTGCGCTTCTGGAGTCTTCGGCTCGTCAAAACCCTCTTGTATTATTTCCCCCATGGTCTTGGGAGATAAAGAGGCTCTTCATTTGAATACTCCAGAATTAATAATTCTACCTATCAAAGATGGGAATAAGATTATGGCTATAGTTGAAGGTAGTAAAAATGAGGTCTATCAAAGATGTGAATAAGATTTTGGTTTAAAAAAATTGAGTTCATTTGATGTTAAAAGCTTATGGCTCTAGGGCCAAAATTGTTGGAACAGGGGAAGCTAGTGGACTGAAATGAGTAAGATGGAAAGTATTTTGGGTGAAGGAAATTACTTAAAGTTGAAGGGGATGATTAAAGAAATTATACAACTGGATGATTTTAGGTAAGGCTATTTTTATTTATCATTCACGGCTGCACTTTACGAGGGAGTGGTAGATTTATATTTGTAAGCATAAATAATATAAAGCATAACTTACTGATCACAAATTTTAGCCAATATATTTTTTACTGCCTCTCTTAAGTAGCCACCAACACGTATCACCTGGCTTATTTTCTTACTATATTTTACAACTTTCCACTTAAATTTTACAATTCAAGTGACTTGCCCGCTTTTAAACCACGTGATCTAACTTAACGGTCGAGCAAAGAAATATTTATAATTTACCACGTTTAATTTTGTGCCATTGGATCCTATTTAGGGGAAAAAAGTTCATGACAACTTCAATAATTTGAATAACATTACAGACAGTACCATATAAGTTAAATAAAAAAAAAAAAGAGAGAGAGAGAGAGAGAATATCAGTCTTTGTATCATACCCACGTTATTGAAAATTACAAAGCCTGGTGTTAATACAAAACTTTCCGAGGATCCAAACATCAATCTGAAGTTCCCAAAATTCATAGCAAGTGAGAGAACTTGTCAGCCTCTTACATGCTATCGCTGAAGTTCAGTTATAGACCCTAAATTACCAAATTTGCATTCATGCTGCAAAGTTAGACTTAAATTTTAAACAAGTAAAAAAAAAAAAAAAAAAACTAGACCATGTTGCTTGACCAAGAAACTAGAAAATCAGTGAATGTATACATGATCCTAATTTTGCCTTAAATCCTAATTCTTCCAGTGCACCTTCTTGATTCATCCATAGATTCAACTTTGAAGCATAATCTAATTATGTCTCATTCCACACAGTGAAAGTTGGAGCTCCATGGCAAAGAGCTGTATTGCCTGACCTTTGAGCAAGAGTTGGCACAGCAGTGGGCACCCAATTATCATAAGCACTAGCAGCTTTCACCATACTTCCTGATGATTGTTGCTGAGGAAGATAATACAAGTTTCTAGCTTGATAAGGATCTGAAGAAGAAGATGTTGATGATGATGAAAACATGTTTTCAAAAGCAAGTGCTTTGGCAGCAGCTTGATGATCACTTACTCCAAAACCATGATCATTGTTACCAGCAATTACTGTCCCCATTGGAATCGCGAATCCACCATTGTTGTTGTTGTTGCTTCCATATCCAACTTGATAGCTACCATTGGTATGATCTCCGTTGTTGTATATGACAGAGTTGTTTGAACTAGAGCTGTGTTCCAATGAAGATGACTCCATGTTCATCAAATTATGCAACACTGAAGGCTGAAAGAAATTGTGGGTATTGCTGTTGTTGCTTCCCAATTGAAGCTGATGATTAAACTCATCTTGTTCTTGCTTGCACCAAATTCTTTGACCGTATCCAAAAGGCTGCAAGCTGCTATATGGCTGATGCTGATGATGATGATGAGCTTGTGCTTGTTGGTATGCTGCAATTGCAGGCCAGCCATGATCAGCAGTTAGTTGTGAGCTCATGTTTTCATCATCGGCCACCACCGTCGGTCTATCGATTGTCATTTCAGCTGCCTGTTCAGCATCTTTCAGGCGCTTTGCAGCTCCTCCGATGGGTAGTGTGCTGCTCTCAAGAATGCTGTTCACATCATATCTGCTCATGTCAAAGTTTGTTACGGCATTTAGTCCTCGGAATTTAATTGCTGCTATGTCATAGGCCTCTGCTGCTTCTTCTTGTGTGCCTAAAACGTTTACATTTAGGGGAAAAAAATTAAAATCTTTCCAAATTTCAATTTTTTATGTTTCTTTAGGATTTCATTACATTCGAAAAGGTACTAGGTGAGATTGCTTTCCTTAGCAACCGTAACAATCATCGAACTGCTTAAAACGCACAAAATTATCAAATTGAATTGTCATATGTTGATGTGATTTGATAGAGTTTATAATTTCACCTAAATTTCAAAAGAAACTGAAATTTTATGGGTAACCTTGGTAATTTTGGAAAGAGTTGAAGACAACAAATTGTTCTAATAGAACACAAAATAAATGCTATATGAAGATGTAGAAAACAAATATTCAACTCACTGAAAGTTCCCAAGTAAAGGTCTTTGTTCCCTGCAACTCTTCCAATTCTTGCTTGCCATCTACCATGCTGATGATGCCTGTCATCAATCCAAAATACAAAACAAAATTTTAATATGAACCATTTTAATCCTCACAACAAAATTACTCAAAAATTGTATCCATTACTCAACTCAAAGGACCTTAAAATTTGAACTGTTGTCGTTCAATCGATACATGAAGTTCAAACCAATTTCTCAAGTTGGAATCAGACTTGAAGTTGAAGCTGCTAGCATGCTTTTCGTTAAATTCAGTTGAGTCACTTGCGATTGTGAAAAATATATTACCTTGTTACCCCACGGTAAATGGATGCACCCCGAGAAAATCCACTACTTTTCCTGCAAAAATCAAACAAACAAATTTAATTTTATCAATATAATACACACACACACATAAATTTTTGGTTCTTCGTTTGGCTTTATCAAGAGATTATAGAGTTAAAGCGTTCAAATACACTGCATGCAATGAAACAGCATTTGACTGAAAAAACTAACCTTCTTAGTGAAGCAACGTACTCTTGCCTGGTCATGTGCTTCATTTCTTCTACCTCTTTGTCGTAGTTGCTAATCTAAAATTTTAAAAATTAATTTGAACATTAGCAAACAAAACCCATATTTATCGGCGAACTCCACTGAAAAATTAGAAAAAAAAATTCACCCCCCCCCTCCCCTTTCTGCTGTAACTGGACACATCCCTCTTAATGAGGATACTTTTTAGGAGCACAGAAGCATTAATTAATAATATTTTGCAGTGTAATTGATATAATAATATAAAAATAATTAACACTTCCTCCATTAACCGCATGTGTCAATATGCACTGTGCCAGCATTAACCCAAAATATTATACAATTCTTTTTATTTAAAAAAATAACCGTGTGAAAAAAAAATACATTTTTTAAAACTTATATAAAAATAAATTTGGTATAAGGCATGAATTTATGGTGTTAAAAACTAATATTAAGACAAGAAATAGAGAAACTTACAGGGAAATTAGTAGTGGTAGTGGTACCCCAATATTTCAATGCTGCTAAATCATAAGCTCTTGCGGCCTTTTCTTCTTTGTCATACCCTCCTATATATTTGAAATGAAAAACAAAGATATTACATAAGAATTTTCAGAAATTCAAAAATTTTATTTATAAAGTGAAAATGTTCCAAAAGTAACACGCACTAAACACAAGAGAACAAATAAATCAAAAAGACTGAAGATTATCCTTATCACTTACCCAGATAAACTGCAAGAAGAATGATGATGGATCAATTAGCCAAACATCAATTTGTATCACCAACCGAAAACGGAAAACAAAATTACCAAAATGAAAAAAAAATGATTAGAAAATGAAACGGAACAATAAAAGGGAGAATTTTTTTCAATTAAAAAAAAATTGCTTAAAAATTTTGGAATGCAATCTCAAATGGGGGCCTTAATGAATTACCTTGTCTACCCTTTCGAGTTTGTCCTTCTCTTCTGCAACTATTGTCCCATAAATGAGCCTCGTATCTACCAGTCCATCTATGCCTGCATTTAATAACAAAATCATAAAATTATTATTAAATAAAAAAGAAAAATTCATTATTTTATGTGTTAAAAAAAAAGAAAAAAAGAGAGGTAATTATTGAAACCTTGTGACACCACGGTAAATAGAAGTTCTTTGTCCAAAAGTGTCAATAGACTTTCTTGGCACCGCTTCAATGGCGCCGGTCGGGCTTTCAAGGCTAATTCCTTCCGTTGCTGTCGCCGCCGTCGTCTGTTGCTGCTTATTGTTATCAGAACAAGAACTTTCTACCCCATTTAAGCCTCCATTTGCATTGAGAAGCGGCAATGCTGAGCCAGGCTGTGATCCAGTACTCATAGAAAGTGATAAACTCTGTGCACTACTGCCACCACTGCCATTCATACTCACGGCCTCGGCTTGGGCCGGTGCTGGTGCCGGTCCTGGTGCTGGTGCAGGCTGGTTTCGTAGCCAAGTTTTGATCATCGATAACCCAATGGAACTATTATTGTTGTTGCCGTTTTCGCCTCCGTTGTTGCTGCTTCTTGCATTGTTATTGTTGTTATCATCTGAGGGAAGTTGTAGAGAACAGTTTTGAAACATGTAGTCTCCGGCGACGGTGGTGGCAGTGGGGGTGTCGTAAACGGAGGTGCAGCCATGGAGTTTCTGTTCATGATTGGAGAAAGAGTGGCCATCGAGGAAGTTTTCGAGCTTTGGTTCTTGATTTTGATCATTGCATGAAGTCGCCATTAGCATAGCATCTGTGTTCATGCCTAAACCCTTCATATTCCATTCTGCATATAGATAAAATGAAGAAAAAAGGGAAAAAGGAAACAGAAAAAAACTTTAAAACGGTTTTTGAATAGTGAAGAAATTAATAAAGCTTTTTGATCTTTGGAGACTAGTCTCACTAGTATTTGGATATTAATATTTTCTTGTAGCTTATGTGTAATGAAGAAAATGAAAGGGTATTAGGGTTTTGGTTTTGGAGAGTTTAGATTTTAAGATTCAAAGATGGATAAGAAGCAAACCTTGGGAGTGATTATTGTTTCTGTTGAAGGCTTCAAGGATGCCAAAGGGGGCAGTAGTGGAGTCAGCAGAGGTGAGATCAAAGCAGTCACCGGAGACGGCGGCGCCGGAGAGTTCATCGGAGTTGAAACCAAGGCGATGAGAGAATGAGTCTTGAGAGTGATCTTGATGGTGATGGTGATGGTGATGATCAGTTTGTGATGAAGGAAGTTGTTCTTGAGGAGAAAGCGAGAAACCTAACCAGTTGTTCATGGCAGTAATTAATCTCTATTAACTGATGATGAAGAAATTTGAAGGTTAGTTTTTTGATTGTTTGTTTATTGATTTGTTTTTATTTTGGTGCATGCATGAACTACAGGATGAAACTATGAAAAGGAGAAGACAAACTATGAAGAAGAAGATGATGAAGAAGAAGAGGAAAGGTCAATAATATTGAAGTGAAAGTGAATCAGCTCTTAAGGAAGAAATGAAGATTTATAAAAAATCTAGACCCCTCTCTTTCTCTGTCTTGAATTACTCATATGACAGAGGCACCCCCTTTATCTTGAAGGCACTTTCTTTATATGTAGAACTCACAATTACGCTCTTGATATGAAAAATGAGACTACAAAGTGTGGCTGATGGGGTTAGTATTGTAATTTTTTCAATATGAAGAAATATGTAAAAGAGTGTTTTGGCATAATCACTTCATACTTCTTCTCATTCTTTTTCATTCATTTATTTTTCCTCGAGAAAGTACCAAATCTTCTCTATCACAAAATCTAATATTGTTTACTAAGAAAACAATTAAAAGGTACAGAAGGAGTAATAAAATTTTGAATATTGAAGCCTCGTCTTTTAGTATTATATAAAAATAAATTATTTGTGTAAAGCTCGTTTGTCTTGCAAACCAAAAATAGCTAAGCAACTTGAACTTATCTTCATGCCTTTGGTTATTGTTATTTTATGCAAGGTTATTATAAGGCCTAACACATGGGTGTCGTAGCCCTTAGGAGCATGTGGTTTCTTAAACTCTAAAAAAACTTGTACTCTCTCTTTGAAATTGAATTCAAAGATCTCCACTAGATTCCATTCATAACCAATTATATATATATATTCATTTTATTAAATAAAATTTTCTTTCACATTTACCTTTTTTATCTTTACAAAAGTTTAGAATAGAGATGGAAATCTCACTCACTATGCATCAGTAGTTATTCTATTATTACTTTAATCCAATGACTAAAATCACACCGAATGTTAATGACTGGCTAAACTATGTTAAGGAAAAAAAATCAAATAAAACAAAATTCAAAAAATTTATTAAAATTTTTGAGTTAAATTGCTTGCCATTTTTTTCCACAAGCTCCCTTCGCAAACGCAAACACAAATTTGAGAAAAATTTTTTCCCCTAGATTGTAAGGGGATCGATCCCTTACCTCCTACTTCTATGGCAGAGAAACCATAGGACTATCCCTTTGGAAATAGTATTGAAATTCGTAAAATTTTTATAATTAACTTTATGGATTCCCTTAAGCTCATCATGCACGTAGCTAACTAAACTTTAGTAAGACCTAACCTAGATTGTTCTGTTTTACAGTTATAGTAGCTGAATATCTAATGTAATTCTGAGTTATATATCCTATATCCAGATCTAGATAATCTATCATTCTTATCAATAAATTTATTCTTGTCTTTAGATTTGTTTTCTTGTTTTTCCAAAGAAATCATTGCTAAATAAAATTTCCAAAGATAACAAACATCTCAATATATAATTTTCTAGAGCGTTCTTTCTTCATGGAAATGTCCACAATTTATTGAATAAAACAGAGTTTTTATTCTAAATTCTCAATAGATCTTCGCTAGAGCACACACGTTATAACAAAATCCACAAATTGATAACCGAAGTAATTAAACTTGTATCAAACACACTCTCTCTCTCTCTCTCTCTCTCTCTCTCTCACAAATACAGGTAGTATTTTGCTTTTGCTTTGCTGTAGAAATACATCTGTTAAAAGGAAAATGATACAAAATCTGACGAAGTTGTGACAAAAAACCCACACGCAGCCCCCTCTCCACGCCCATTTATATATCCCCACTTGGACGCAAGTCTTTTCATTGTCAGTGCAATCAGCTGCTCTCTCTCCATTTCATTTATGAATTTTTTTAAAAAAATCAGTAATCAAATTAAACAAAAGAAAAAAGAGGGAGATAGAGAGATAGAGATGTAGGGAGAGACCCCTCAATCTGAGTCTGCCTCCAAATACCCATAACATTTTCACATTCCATCCATCCATGACCTTATTTAAATATTATCTCACTTTCCTAATCATCAAACTGCTCTCCCGCTAGAAGCGGGCGTCTCTGTCTCTCTCTTCTGTACGCTTAACAATAATTCATGCAAAGTTAAAAAGAAGAAAAGGAAAGAGTATCCTGTGCATATTCTTTTTTTTTTTTTAAGGAAAATAAAATATGGAAAGAGTATCATGCACCCTTGCATGAGGACACTAACCCTTGTCTTCGGAGTCTCTTCAGGGTCATTTCATTCTCAAGTTTTCTGAGTGAAAGAGACAGATCATATTTGAAGAGAAATAAAATTTTATACTTTCTTTTCATTTTTGGATATTGTACTGATGTACATCTTTAGAAAATAATCTTGAAGTTAGTAACTACATAATAAGTTAAGAAATTTTACAATAGCATATCACAATTATGCTACATATCTACCTGAATGATTTCGAAGTGGCTTTATTTAGGTGGATAATAAGTTAAAATCCTAGGACAATAATTGACTAAATAATAAAATTAGACTTTATCCGCCCTCCTATTCCTATCTTTTAAATAAATATATCATTTCTGCTTTAGTTTTACTTCCTAAATATGATGTTTTCAGTTTTGATGTATACTTTTGGAAGTTCTTTTTTTTTTTTTTTTGTTTACTGGATTAGATATATCTTCAGATAGTTGATTTATGGATTGAGCATATTTAGAGGTTAAGAATTAAATTTTATGTTTCTCTATTTCTCTATGTCAATAAAGTTCAAACTTAACATCCAATAGGCTTGATTTTGTCAATAGCAGGTTGCATAAGGCTCATCGATACAGATGGACCTTTAGAAAAAAACTACATTAGTATTTAAGAAAGACAATTATTAATTTCAAAAATCTTATAAGATAGAAAGATAGTACCGCATATGTATCAACAACGAGCTGGAGATTGCCACTTTTCTCTTGAAGAAATCGCTTAAAAAAATTTAAAAAAAAAATGAAGAAGAAGGCAAACAATCCCACCAATTAGGTAAAGAAACTTACTAGTATTATTAGCCAAATTTGTCTGCCACCCCATTCTTACACCTTGCAAAAGTGTGAACAAGTCTGAAATTCATAACATTATTATTATCAGGGATAATATCTTACATTATTTGAGCATAAATATTGAGTTAAGTATATAAGGTTTGGTTAATTTTTTTAAATTAATTTTTAAATATGAATTAGACCCATAAACCTTAACAATCATTAATAAATAGTAATTGATCACTAATTACAAACAGCTAAGAAGATTGGATCAATGAACTTAAAAGAAGATGAATCATAACCTGCCATAGAATAATTTTCCAACCAAGAGATATTCCAGGATTATAGATCATTTACTAAATTCTGGTCATACTCACACCTCAATTAACAATGAGAAGTCAATGCATATGTGACAAAAACAAAATCAGTAATTAAGAAAGTGCGAGTTGCTTCAAAATTACCCCAAGACACTCTTTAAATCTATTTCGTTTTAGATAGAGTAATTAATTAATAATCAGTTTATCAGAGTCCATCTGAATTTCAAATCTAAGAACTTACCAAAATTCATTATATTTATATATATACATATGTATGTACACGTACGTATGGTTAAAATAATGTGGTGGAAATGTGGAATATTGATGATTATTTAAGAATAATATTGAATTGTGGGTGGGGAGACACTGAATAAATTAAGAAGAAATGTTGGCAGAAAGGAAGAGAGAGATTGATCTCGATGGGTGCAAAAACTTCACTGTTAGTTTGACCGTCAAGGAATCAATGATCGGTAAAACCACATGGCCTCTCTCTAAAGTCCTTTTTAATTTTAGTTTTTAATTATATTAAAAGCTGCCTCCTGCTCCCACTGTAAAAATAAAATTAAATGCTCTCGGTAATATAATCATAATCATGCCAAACAAAACCTTAGCCCTCTTCTTAGACAGAGAAAGTTAAAAAAATAAAATAATATTAGAGAGAGAAAGAAGTAAAGGTTATACTTTTGACCTAGTTACCACAATAACTTTTAGGGTTTGGCCAAAGCCAAAATGACTGTTCATTCCCTATGAGTTAATTTATTACCGAATTGTTTTAAAGATAATTTTACTGTTTGCTTTAAAAATTATGAGTTCTAAACCTAATCTTGACCTAGAGTTAAATTTACTTGTTTAGTAACTAGCCATATAATTCTAGGAAGATTCTTAATGTCTAATGTGTGTTAAGAAAAATTATAAACAATCAGATTATATTTAATTTGAGAAACACCACTAATAAAGAGATTTTCACCACTCTCTCTTCCCGCGAGTGAAGTGATTCAACCGTTTAATTATGTACTGAGAGTAAATTTTTAAAAAAAAATTGAAAGTAAAACTCAACCCACAACCACAGCTAATGCAGATACATCAAATGTGATCCAAACAGTCTGATAAGAAATTGTATCATATAAATGTTCTCTATAAAAGTTTTGACAAGATTTCAATTGATTCTATATACGTGAGTTTTGTTACGACACATTACATTACGTCATTAATAAGATAGCTAATAATCATCTTCAAGGTAACATAAGATTAGTTACTGATTTACTATGCTGTGAAAAAGGGTTGTGAATTATTTTTCTTGATTGCATTTGGAGTAAATTAACCCAATGCACATTGAGTTGGCATACCATTTTGGACTGACTCCATGCACCTGAATCACGATAAAAGGACAGCCTTCGACACATGCATTCAATAATAAAAAATACGTCTGAAGCATAAAAAAGGAGTATTAATGAATGCCATGTGTTGATATTCTAGCTTTGCCACCCAAAAATGGAGCGACATAAGTTTCTCATGCCTTATTCAGGAGTCTTGTAGCTTGATGGTACATATATTAGGCCCTATACAAAGTTGGTAAAACAAAATCCTAAAAACAAAAAAGTGAAAAAACCTATTTGGATTCTAGTATCATTTTACATTTGTAAGACCACAAAGCTCATGTGACTCAAACTGGATTGTTTTAGCTATAATAATCCATTTTCCTGTGGAGTGGTAAAGCCTTCAACCTAGATTCTCATGCATTATGAGTAACCCCAAGGGAGAAAAAAAAGAACAAATAAATAATAGCAATAGAAGTGACCAATTATTATTTTAACGAATAATCAAATTGATATTATTGTAGATGCTGGTTCACTAATTAATGGTAAAAATAAGTTGGGTGGTGTAAAAAATCTATGGCATTCGAACTCTGGTCATACGGTGAAGACATTGGATGCCATCAAATTATAATAAAATTTGATAATTAATATGATTCGAACCTTGTCTATTTTTCATTAAGGCAAATTTCAGCCATTGCTATCAGATCTTTTTAATTATAGATAAAATTTTATCGATTGGAAAATAGACAAAAAGGGAAGTTTCTAGTAGATTTTATTAGATTTTAAGACCTATGTTTGACAATAAGGAGTGTTTTATGATCAAAAATTTCAAAACTTTAGGAGATATATTTTAAAATGAGTTATGTATTCAATATAATCTATTTTGTAGAGATATATTACACACACAAAATTGGGGATGTAGAATTTGTATCTTAATATTGTGGCACCAACATACAAATATAGCTACCATAATCCGTACAGATATGAAATAATAAAGTTCTATTACTAATTATCGTGCAACGTTATATGATTTGCTGTATCATCTGTCACATCAGCTAGGTTTATTTATCAACTTTGTATGCCTAGTATCATTATTTACCTTGAGGGCGATTAATGAAATTTTTTTATTTTTCATTTTCTTAATTAAAATAACAAACTGAATGGAAACACTAGTGTGGCCCATGAAGTCCAATCCAGAAATGCATGCATGCATATCTTGTGTTTCCGAAATAAAACTGCTGAATTCTTCAGATGAGATTCTGCGAAAATCCCACCCCAACACGTGAAAACTTGCGGAGACACAGACCACTTCGTTTTTCTGCAGTTTCATGCATTATTACACACCACTTGAGGACCACATGTCAGAGAATATAATGAAAAAGATAGAGAATGCAGAAGCAGTACTTTTTCGTACCTCTTGTACAAATGTAAAAATCGATGAAAAATTTAACTGTTGCTTCGTTAGGTTACAATGTGATACAAACTCTTAAAATAATTAAAATTATTTATTTTATTTATTTAATTTTATTGTACCAGTTAATTTTGAACAAGACAAAAGTAGTTGCACTTATTTTATTGAAATATATATAAATAGTGGAGCATTATGGAGAACATGCTTAGTATTACTAATTTTTAGGTTGTAATTTTAAATAAGCTTTATTATATAAAGGTTGGTGTTGTTCAATTAAAGGAATCATGAATTTATTATTTTGGCAACATAAAAATTATAATTAAGAATTTATTGGTTTCTCGAATAACTAATACTTATTTAGATGTTTGGGTTACCTCAAATTAACACCGTTTATCACCTAATTTTTCTGTTTCATTTGATTTCTCTTTATAAATTTTAGTGTTCATACCATTTGGTATGAAAGCTTAGTAATAAACAAGGAGTAAAATCCTTACAATGGAATAGAGACTTGAGAAGATTTAGAAAATGATGAAGGCTATTATTGTTTAGCAAAAGAAACTTAACAAGAAATTATTTGTGTAAAATGGATGAAATATCAAGAACATGGGATGCAAGGTTAAACTCATGTAGCCATCATGTCCAATATGCGGAAGAAAATTCTATGTCTTCATTTGAAGTTCAACATCTCCAATGAAGTGACAAATTGGCAATTGTAATGCATGATGGAGGTGTTAAACAATGCAACAAAATAGTGGCAGCATTGAAGAAAATTTCACAAATCAACATTCACAAGTTTAGAGTTTTCTCCTACTAGTCAAAGGTGCAGAGTGTTTATTTTAAGGATAAAGCCAAATTGTCTGGCCACCATGATGAGAAATTATTTATCAGTAAAGTACCGCAAATTGAGATGAAGAACATGGTTGGATCAATGGAGAATTTTTAAAAGAGCTTCAAGGCATCATTATATCTAATTATGAATTAGAAACATAAAAGAAAGCAAATTATTTTAGAAAAATCTACCCTTGAGGACAAGAGTATTTTTAAAGGGGAAGGAATGATACAAACTCTTACAATAACTAAAATTATTTATTTTATTTTTTTAATTTTATTGTATTAGTTAATTTTGAACAAGTCAAAAGTAGTTGCACTTATTTTGTAGAAATACATGTAATTAGTGGAGCATTATGGAGAACATGCTTAGTGTTACTAATTTTTAGGTTGTAATCTTAAATAACGTTTATTATATAAAGCTTGGTGTTGTTCCATTAAAGGTATCATGAGTTTATTATTTTGGCAACATAAAAACTGTAATTGAGAGTTTATTAGTTTTTCAAATAACTAATACTGATTTAGAGGTTTGGGTTACCTCGAATTAACCCCGTTTATCATCTAATTTTTCTATTTCATTTGATTTCTCATTGTAAACTTTATGTTAGACTTTTATTAAACAAGAAGTCAAAATTTGTAGAGAGAGAGATATATATATACACACACACATATATATACGTGTGCGCACGCGTGTGTGTGTAATATTTTGTTCAAGGTCCTGAACTTTATTAAAGTTTGGAAAAATTTTAAAGGCGCAAATAGATCAAAACTGAAAATCAAATACAAATCATCCAATGTTAACATTTGTAACAAAGGAACTTGTTGGAAAATAACATTTTTATTGGTTAATGACCCTTCACAAGATGTAGTATTACGAATACCTTTTATTGAAATATTCAAGGCTTAGACATGTTTAAAGAATTGTCAACTCCTCTGAGATCAGTTCTTATTGAAGGCCTACGAATTGAAGACCAAAAAGCTCTAGCTGTTTCTCCTGGGGATGAACCAAATTTTGAGGCCAGAGGATCCTACGTTCAAGTTTTCAAATTCTAATGCTCTTTTTCTAGCAAATGGTATTGTTACACTACATCACTTATACATTTCTAACACAATGTCAAAACTAGCATTTGATGTTCGAACTTCAAAGTGTTTATTTTCTCTTAATTAATTTTTTGTTCAATCTTATCCCGGTTCTTAAATTTTTTTAATCTAGCCCAATTTTATGCATTTACCTCAGTCTCTATAAGAGTCGACGTGAAATTAAATGTCAAATTAAACCTTATCTAAACATGTCTCAATCTCTATATAAATAACATGAAAAAGGATAGCGATATCCTCGTGATTTGGTGAAATAGTCATGAAAATGCCTTTTATTTAAAAGATGGTTATACAAACCTACTTTATAAAACACACTGACCCTGTTTTGTGTTAAAAAATGATAACGTATTATCTCCTTTATCCAAAGAAAAAAAAAGTTTGCATGTACGAAAAAAATTTGTATGACAATTTTTAAAAATAAAGAGATCTCCCGAAACATTCAATCAAACAATTAAGATGTTATCATCTTTTCCCTATAATGTTTGATTCTACTAACTACTTTCATAGTGCTCCAAAAATTAGTTACTATTCACCATAGATATCATATCCATCTGTGGCAGAGTGACTTTATTCTTTTTGGTAAAATTTAACATAAAATTAAGGTAGGTCTGTGAGGGATAAATGAATGTTGTGGCTAGTGTTTAGGGATTTCTAGCGTTAGAGGTGGTGACAAACAGACATGAAATCCGGGTAACAAGCAGGAGGAAATGGCGGGGAGATTCAATTAATCATGAAGTGCAAACGGTCGGTTAAGTGACAAAACTTCAAATCAAAGGATTCGACAAATTTTGTTAAATAATTTTCACATAAATTATGGCAGCAAGAGTTGATAGTGGCCAGCCATTAGTGTCCGTGAGAGTGCAACGTTTCCTCCAAAGGATGAGAAAAAAAAAATTAAACAAACAATACAATATTGTAGAGAGTTGATAGTTGGATTAGAACGTGATTTTTTATTTATTGGTTATTCTCATCCTTGAGTGCCGCATAATCGCCCGCTTAAGTTCATTTCTCTTCTCTTGCATCTGTTCTCCATTTTGTTGTTCTCGTACTTTTAAGGGCAAAAATAATGCTGCTGATTATCTTGCTAATCTTGAACACTATACTAATACTTCATAAGATATGACTTTATATGGTATGATGGTAATGGTTTTCCGAAGTATCGGTTTACTTAAAGTGTTATTTTGTGTGTGTGTGTGTGTGTGTGTGTGTTTTTTTTTTTTTTTTTTTAGTGGGGGTGTATATTTTGGTGTTATGTCCCTTTTAAAAGGTAAAGTCATTTTGTTCCCCACAACTTGTTCGTTATTTTTTCTATGCTTCTTTCTTTTTACTTTCAACAAAACTCTCGCTTTGACGAGGCCGAATATTCAAAAACAGAGTTACTTCCAATTTACATGCATGGTACTAAGCAATGATACAGACAATAATATTCAAATTTTAACAGTGGATATTATTTGGTTGGTTGTTAAAATTTCTTAAGGTGGTAACAAAAATCTTAGGTTATCCTTCATATCACTTTAGTTAGATCTTTGTTCAGTTCTTTTATTTTCTTCCCCTACTTTGAACTACTTTTTGCTCACGCATAATTAGTTTCATTGTTCTTAATAGCTTATTGTGGCCATATTTTAGAGCTTTTGAAGAATAATACTCATTACGTCCCACACCACAATTTTAGGTTGCATTTTTTAATATCAATAAATTTTCCGATGCTATTGAGGCTTGCCCCAAAAAAAACAAGTGTCATATTAATTAAAATATAAATTTTATAATTAAGGATAGAAGTACTCTTTTATCAAGGATCAAATTGTAGCAAAAATACAAGATAAAGTTCATTTAAAAATGTTGTTGATTTACATTTTATAAGGATAATTAGTTGAGTTGGTAAAATCTCTTGTTTTGAAAATAAGAGATCAAGAATTTGAACCCTTCTTATATGAGTGAGAGAGATTGGGTTATCATTAGATTAAATAAAAATATATATAGCAAAAACACATTCAAGCTACCTGCCATGATATTATTTAACACCCTCTTGAAAAAAAAAATCTCAATTGAACACATATATTAACCTTCCAACAGCCAACGCTTCTAGCTATGTAATTAGCCGTGCATTTGACAAATATAAAAGATTTGTTTAATGAATACTATATTTAGTCTGGGTTTACTTTTGCTAGCCATATATTTCTTTGTACTTTCATGAACGCTTTCAAAGTCTCCATTTATGTGGACATTCAATTTCATTTTTACGACGGCCGAAAGGAAATTTATATGTCGAAAGCTTTATTTGTAAAGGATGTGAATGGGCTTAATTTAATGAATCTTCTGAGTTACAACATGAATAACTTCGAAGTTCTCAACTGCACCGACTGCTTTTCTTTATGTCAACAAAGAAAATGGAAAATAATAGAAATTAATGAATTATAAAAGTTTGCATACCAGGTGAATTCAGTGGCTAGAGTTTATTTTAAGATGCTATAATGTTAATGCACGAGTTCAAATGTTCAAGACAAGTTAAGTTATGATAATGTTGAAAACTTGGGATGAATTTGCAAAGAAAACTATGAAGAGTCCTGTAAATAATATCGAGTAATGGGGAATGAATAATATTATTCATTATGTCGATAATTCTCGAAATTCGAGGGTGTCAATGATGAGGAAATCCCTATCTAAAGGAAAGTCTATTCAGTGATTAATTTGCCATTTATCACAAGCGCTTAGTAGTCCAAAATCTATAAATCTACTTCGAACTTCCAACATCTTCACACCAAATTAAAGTCATTTATAGTCTTCCATAATGGGAAATTAGGAATCATATGGATGGTTTTGAGTTCCATAATTAATCTCTTTAGCAACATACATCTATTTCGTTTCTTTGCACTCAATTTTAAATAACAATGATAAATAAAATAAAAAATACAAAATTAGTTAATTAAAAGTAATCTTCCAAATGCATGCAGACTCGTAATCTCATTTACACGGATGGAGCCTCTTGTCGCAAAAACCTTTAGAAAAACAAGAAAATTAACTTTATATTTCATTCTCTACATCAACGTAAATAAGAAATTTTAGTGATTACATAATTGTATCTTAGAATTGTAGATGTTAGACCAAAAATAGAATAGGCTCAATCAACATCCATCTAATAAATTTACTCCCAATTAAGCCTATGAAATAGTAGACAAATGACCTGAAATAATCTTTCTAAGTAATAAAGATTCAAAACTCAAAAGGTTTAAAGACCCAAGGCCAAAAGATTTAAAGTACCAGGATTTTATCTTAAGGCAAACTACCTAGAATAATTACCTAAGTGACAATTAGTTATATATATATATGTATGTATGTACGTACGTATGTATTTTCCTAAATCTGTATGAGGATGATTAATATTGAGTCCATGGGGACCCGAATTGATGCATGGCCTCGATATTGTGAGAGCACAATCCTTAGTGGCGCCATTGTACATGCAGTGCCATTGTACATGCAGTACATTAAGATAAATAACAACAGTAAAAACGTATCGTGCTTGCTCATATCTTACAATATGTGGTTGCAAAATTATGTAAGTCATATACGTCTTCTGCTTATTCGTTCTCTGCTAACCATTTCACTAGATGCAGAATTCTACGTATATGGACGAGAAATTTTCTTAGTTCCTTTAACGCAGGTTTCATTATTTTGGGGAAAAAAATGAATTGCATGATAATAAATTATAATACTTACCTATTTTAGTATTATCTCAGATGTTTGAATAATTATATTCATTCCAGTCAAACTGAACAAAAAATAGTTCTGCACATCCACGATGACAGAACTAAATATTCTATGTTTACTCGTTTGTTTCGTCTATATTGGGAAGCTATTCAGTATAAACTAATACTTCAAAAAAGAGTACCTTACATACAAGAATTCAAAAATAAATTGTAAAACTAGTTTGTAATATAAGGTCATATATACATAGCACAACAATGTCATACATACAGAGCACAACAATCAAGGATCTAATTAATTAATTAATGAAGAGAAAGAGAAATATAAAATTGAATTCAAAGCAAAAGATAAAAAGAAAGAAGAGAGGCTGTGGGAACTGGGATTGCATTGGAGAAATCAGCGGAGCGCCCGTGCCTCCTTGGCAATACAACCATGCACCCCCCCCCCCCCTTTTTTTTTTCCTTCCAACATGAGTATTGCCAAAAACTCTCTGCAAATTTTCACTGTTATCCGCGCCATTGAGATTCTTACTACCCCTCATTTAAGAAATTAAAGAGATTAGAGATGTTTCCCAAAAATGTAAGACCCTAATTAAACTTTACTAAAGATAATGTGAAGCATGTGAACTCAAACACAAGTCAAACTAAAACGGCAGTATTTTGTGCAAGGTTTGAGTTTGATATGGAGTCACGTGAGCAAGATCGTGGTTTACTTAAGTGAAACGACGACAAAGCTTTGCGTTTGATCCATAACAGAATTGCTCTTGCAAGTCACATGTGTGTTCAAGAATCAGGCTTGAGTTCGTTAAACAAGATTCTGCACACGGAAACAAGCTGTGCAATCTGGGTTTCAAGGTTGTTATTCAACTGGTATATAAGCTGGCTTACGAAGTTGGCAGAGAGCAGTGTGTGTGTAAAAAAAAACTGAGCGAATTCTAGAGAGTGTGAGTTTTGTAGAGTGAGAGTTATTGCTTGTACTCAGGATAATTCATCTCAGAAAACTTGTAATCTTTCCTTACTAACCAATACAAGAATTCAGGTGTTTCTCTCGTGGATGTAGGTCTCTTGTGAGACTGAACCACGTTATCTCTGTTCTTGTGATCTTGTTTATGATTCATTTTGATTATTGTGAGATTAGTTTCATTGGTTAAATCCTTTGAGTGTGAGTGCTGTTAAATTGATTTGGTCTCTGTTTTTCTTGTGATCAAGCATCTGGTATTGATCTTGAGAGAGATCTTGGGCAGAGCATTTAAATTGATGAATTTGAATTGGTGAGTTAGTGAATTCATTCAAATCTCTACAGATAAAATTTAAGAGGCTTAAAGTTCAAATTCATGCCATAAATTTAAGAGGCTTAAACCTTTAAACCTTGGTGAAAGACTTAAAGGTTTTGTCCTTTTTTTAATAAACACTTTGTAAATAAATATACGTGTGAATGGATTTATATATCGCATATTCTTTTACGTGCAATTGACTCTGAACTTGATGAGATTATTTAAATTGAGATTTTGCTTTGATAAGGCTAATAATTTTTTTCTTTTTGAGCACTAACATTGTGTTGCAACTTGCAAGTCATTCATTTCTTTATTTAGTCCAAATAAGTATAATGTGATCAGAATTTTTAATTTCAAACGAGTTATGTTTATTCTCGATATTGAGAGAAATCTACTCTTGTACTCAAGACGAGGATAGGTGATTCTCCATCATCTTCCATATTGTCTGTGATCAGTATTATGAGTATTAGCTAGCTACCCATGCATGCATAACATTAAGAGAATATCTAAGAGTAATTTTCAAAGATTCGAATATGTTTTTGACTGCTTGATATAGGATTGGAAATTATTTTAAATATTTTATCTTATTTACTTTTTATAATAACATTACATTGCAGGTTAGGTATTTATCAGAATCCATTTCTAAGTTGAGTCTAAATAATTATAATATGCTAGTAATGCTACGTTTACTCAGTTAAGATATTTAGTTTGTATCACAACTGATGTGACACTAATAATTTATTATCATGTGTATGATATTAATTGATTATTTATTACTTATTAACATATTATTTTTACAACTCAATCAATAGATAGCACATAATTAGATCCCACAGGCAGTTGATACTTGAAGGTGCAAAATACCTTCAATAAACCAAAAAATTAGTTAGCACGATAATTTATACCTAAATTCCCAAAGCTCTCTTCTTGATTCTCCTTTCTTCGTAACTTCACAATGAGCTTTGGAGTTGAACCTGTCGAAGGCAACGGGACGCTCAATTCAAGAGTGATTAAAGTGATTAAGCGATGAGAATGAGATAATTCTAAAAAGAATTAGGTTAGTTTTAGGTTTGAAGTGAACTGAATTGTTGATTGGATTTCTCATAGTCTGGGGAGAAATATTCGAAAGGTCTCGTTTGTTCTCCTCGAGCGAACAGAGAGAGTCTACATCTAATCCCATCTATCAAATTCTGACTCCAATTTGAACCGTTCTTTCTGTAACTGCTTTCTATTTTAAGTCCTTGTCATCACTGATTTGGTAGTACTCACATGCTGGCAAGATAAGATTTTTGTGAGCCAATTCTCATATTTGCTCTGGAATTGGTTTATCAATGTCATGTGACTTTTAATGAAATCTTAAAATGAACTATTTTGATTTTACAACATGCATTTGGGATTTAATAGACATAATCTAAATGCTCCAAAGATTTTATATCACCGAAATTTAATGAAATGTACTGCAGTACAAGTAATGCAATTCTTATATATGGCACCTACGTAAAATACTAAATATCCAATTGAATAACATTACTAAATATACAATTGCCATATATTTTCGACCACCATTGTCATATATTATTGGGGGGGGGGGGGGGGGGAGGGAGTGGGATTTGGGCTGAATTGTCGGATTCTGTCAAATAAAGAAAAATAATAATATAAAGTGTCATGCGTGTCTCTGTGGTGTGCTAACTCCAAATAACATCATCATCTCATGAGCTAGCAAGTCCTAGGAATGCTCATTCTCGTCCCTTTCTTGGGGTTATCAAATCTACTTCATCTTTCATTATTAACTCAACCCAAAACCCTAAGTAGGGTTTCCAATTGAAACTCTCTACTTTTTGACTTTGACCCTACCCAATGTATCTTCTGTTCATCATTTGTTTTGCAGAAAATACAATATTTTTCATATGATTAATATTTTACGCCACATCTCATAGGTGAAAGAAATGGACCAAAATTCTCTTTTGATACTAGTTTCTATCGAACAAACTGCGCAAACATAATCATGCTATAAATTTATAACGTCTTAACAAAAATAAACTGTCACAATTCCTAATTTAAAATGGAAAAAACAAATTAACAGAAACTTTTATATTATTGTTTCTTCAGTGGCCTAAGTTGATCTTTCATCTTCCCTTGCGGGTGTCTTTATGCTTGCCCTTTTGGATGTGTGATATAGCATGCATTGAATATGTACACCTAGTTGCATACTTTTGCGTGTGGCTTAAGGTAGCCTCTTACACGTGTACTAGCTTCATTAGCACCTTTTTTTTTTATTTTCAGCCTCACAACCGCAAAAAGAATACAAAAAAATAAGTTTTTATATACATTAGATTGCTGTGCCACATTGTTTGTATTGGTTGGATGTAGCCGCTTATGTATCCCAAGTTGGCAAGTGATACAACATTAATCACTTAAATCACAAAGATTTATGGATCGTGTTCATTCGATATACGTACATAATCACCGCCCGGTACTTTTCTTTTAGCTTTCTTTTAGTCGATTTTTGATATAATCATAGTAGTAGTATTCATTCCTTTAATACTACATTACAATACCAGTCTATCAATAGTTTAATCAATTGTCTGTTCGAACCTGCCAGATGAAGTCTACGGCTTATAAATCTGCTCTACGAAAGAAAGAAGGATAGGGTGCTTCAGGATTGAAAAATATATATACACTACTCCCAAAAACAGGCATGTAGAGACTCAAATTTTCAACATCAGCCATTAGATTAATGAACGGTGGAATAGTATTTCTACAAATAGCATCATTTAGTGTGCTCACGATAGTGTGTAATGTATTTATAAATATATCATCAATATGTGGCAAAAAGTTCCAAGCGAATGCATTAACGTGTATTGATTTTCTTCGAGATATTAGAAAGCACACACCATTTTGAGACTAAACATTTGAACTGTGCTGAAGGTGCTGTGAGAAGTACAGAAGCGTTTCTCAGCATAAATATTAGGGAAGTTGTAATGTATTACACACACACACACACAAACACAAAATAAATTTTTTTAAAAAAATTAAAAATCAAACAAATTGGTCTATGGTCGAAACCAGAAGCATGGGCTTCATGACCGAGTCTTGTATTGGGCTTTTGTTTCTTAAGTCTACTTATCAACTTCACATAATTGTGACTCTTTGGGGATATTTACTAATACAATGTTGATAAATTGGTGCCAATATATCATTCTTGTAACTAAAAAGGACTTGAATTCGCAACATTAAACATATCATGCTCGACATGACATGTTCTAGGTACTAAGATTTATGTTTTCCAAAAGTTACAATTGCATATGCAATATATTCAAACTTAGGCAGTGGCAAGATAATTATTAAAAAGACAAAAACCACATAAAAACAGTAGCAAATCTTACAATGCAAACCAACGTCTCCCATTGCGAAATTACACTGATCTATCACAAAGAACTTGGCTCATGAAGTAAGATCACAGCTAGTCAACCGTAGCTATCAATCGGGTTGTTTTAATCGAAAAACAATGTTATTTGCAAACACAGATTATGATGAATAAGTTCAAGCTGAAAACAGTTTCATACGCATGCATGATGATTTGAAGGGGCATCTGCAACTCTAGAAGATTTTGAATGCTTACTCACCTTCTGGTCAACTCCCAGCCATTTTTTTAAGAGTTCAAATACAGTTTCGTCACGTAACAGTTCTCGGTGCTCAGCAGGAACTCCTACCCTCTCCACCGCTGGAAATCCATCCGCCTGAATAAAATAGAAATATTATTCATTCGATGTGTTTCCAAAGACATGATGAAATAACACTTAAGAAAGTTTAAAACTTCAAATTTTAGCACACAAAGGCTCAACAAGATATCTAAGCATGACATAGAATTGAGTTCAATTTTTCTCTCTGTATATCAAAAACCCAATGATAAGTCAGAACAACACCTTAGCCGATTCAGCAGGCACTGTTCCATCTCCATCGACAAAGGAATACTTTGGCTGGAACAGACAAAATATATATATATATATATATATAAGTACTAAAGCCACATATGAGCACAGAAGTATAAAATATACTTGGATAAAATATACTTGGAGAAAAGATTTGATGTCCAAGAGATCCGTGAGATCAACAAAGTGGTATTTCTTTGATAACGATTATCTCAGTTAAGAAGGTTGACAATATGAACATCACAGTTTGATACGGGTGCAGTTTTACTTCAATTTTTAATTGTGGACCTGATATTAGATAATTCATTAAAGATATACTTGGAGAGACTCTTAACACAGTGAGACTTATCTCATCAAAAGAATTTTGACCACATTTTCCTCAATTCTGAGTTGCAAAAAGGAATCCAAGTTAATATATTTCCCACTCAAACTTTACCAATTTAATGTGGCAGCCCATGTCTGGTGGATGACATAGCCTAAAGGTGGAAAAATTAGAGCACCCTCTTTGTAGCTGGACTTAGCAATATGTGATAGAATAATGTGCTTAAGATAACTGTATAATGACCTTAAGATACTCACCATGGTGTGGCATATGTCAGACAAGTCATCAATTGGAGAAGTCTCTGAACCATAGCTGCATTCAGATAAACTCAATAAACGTCAGATGTGTTTCAATTAACAACTAACTAGTGAATAAAGTCCTCATTAGGAGAGTGCAACAATAACTGTGAGTATATGCTGTATAATTCTACAGGAATTAAGTGGCATGATAATAAACTAAACAGAGACAAAAATATTGAAGAGTGCCCTAAAAATATGTGAGGAGAAGCATAGCAGATGGGCATAGTTCAGTACGTAAGCTCATTGTGGTCAAGTTAATCACCAATGTGGTGTATAATAACTTGGACTTGAACTAGTATTGTTGTGTAGTTAGTTTTAGAAGAAAAGAACAACTCAATGATTGAGTAAATGACTTGGGAAACAGACTCAGGTTGCATTCGGTTACAAGCACTTACAGATAGCCAAATTTGCTCTCTCTCTTATTTTGCAGTGCTTAATTAAAATGAATAAAACTGCTTAAAGAACAAATAAGGACTTAGAGTCCTTCTCCAAATAGCACAGTCAGGGATTTTCTTGGAAGCAGATATATTGAAATCACTCCACTGAAGCACTCCAAATGCACCCTTATTAAAGATTACTGAACTTCGATCAAAGGAACATCCTAAACACCCGAAAAGCAAGTTAAATCTGTTTGGTTAAGAGGGTGATTATGCTTCATCAATAACTGAAAAGAAATTAGATGCAATTGTTACTCAAAGATGCATATCCGTAGCTATTTAATCATTTAAGTTTCAGTATTCATATCATGTTGTAGGTACATGACAATTTTATGCAGGGAAGAGACAAAATTGTTTAGGACAGCTCTAATTTTGTGTTGCAGGAAAAGAAAAGCTTTGTGTCTGACATACTAAAATCAAATCTAACTTCAACTTAATATCCAATTGAATAGCTTTTTCCAGTATCCTTATCATAATGTAATAAGTATTTTTTACCATGCATCAAACCTTTCCCGTCCTAATGTGCCAAGTATTTAGAACCTAATTAGCTTGAATTTGCAAACTTCCATTACACAACTACATAAAAGAATATATAAATTCATCACCCACTATTAAAGTTAGCAAAAAGGGGATGCTCTCAAGAGAGATATCAATTTGGACCATAGATTTATTTGGTTCAGAAGAATCTTTAAAGGAGCGTCATTAAGAGTCCATCCTCCAATCCAGTTTCATGAAGTGGTTCAGTTACTTACCTAACATCAAAAGGAGTGTCATAAGATGTTCCATATATGTTATAATAGCTAACTCCATCAGGTAGCTGGGCACTATTGATAATTTGGCGAGTTCTGGCAGCCCAATCAAGAATTGAAAAGTTGAATGGTAGAGCTATAGTATTTCCATTATAATCTAGCTGCAAGCAGTTAAACTTGTAATGTAAACAAAAAATTGAGCGCAAAGAAAATTAAAAAGAAAGAGACAGATGTTTACAATTGTTCAGAGCAGTAACAACTAATGCAAGGGTACATCATTTGTATTTCATCTTAAGTGAGAATACAAATTAATCTAAGTTATTAAGAGAATTTTTTTTACCTTTTCTTTTTCCTTATTATCTTGACTTAACATTTAATCTAATAAATTTTCATGTGAATTAGAATTGCAGAGTTTTTCTGAGTTTTATCAGAATGAAAAAAGGTTTCTATGTAGCAAATTCTGTATACCCTAAAAAAAACTACCCCTTTTTTCTTTTTTGCACATGAGACAGTGAACTTCAACCATAACAAGAGTAACATAATCAGGTATAGAAACCCCCCCCCGGGCCAAAAAAAAGAAAAAAGAAAAAAGAAAAAAGAAGAAAGAAGTTACTCAAAAATTGTAAAATTTACCACATTATTCCTCAATGCTTCTTTAAATAGACTAATACTTTCAACCGGGCCATATGTCTCAAGTCTGGCAGAAGATTCCCCATTGTTAGATTGTTTTCGCCAAACCTTGATCTGTGGTTGCTTTTTCCACTTGAAATCTGGATTTGCCAACATCTCGTAGATTGATGGACATTCAACCAGCTATGCACAAAACCGATAAACATAACTTTTATAGCAATTCACCAAATGCTGACGTAATGAACATCATGAGCATATAATTTGATAAGTCAGGCAAATGGTATGGGAAGGTTGGCAAACAGTTTTAACAAAGCTTCATGGTAGGACTTCTTCCACCTTTTCCTTTCAAGGACTCGAGTTCGGACAGTTTGCTCATAATTTTTTAGTTGTGGGAAACAGATTACGTCTGACATAACGTTGGAACCAAAATATATATATATATAAGTCAATAAAGAATTCGCTGTAGGCGACTGTATATGGAGATACTGTTAAGGATTAACAGTGACACAGGCAAGGCTATACCAGTAAGTACATGATCTCAAAAGGGTGCTGAAAATGCTGAGATAGTTATGCAGAGCATCAGAATTGGCGATTAAAGAAAGGGTCAAATCCAATTTTTTTTCTGTCCAACCATTCTAGTCCTCTAAGTCATTAAAAAAAAAAAAATCTTGAAAGGATGCTTGGCCGTCAAAACATCACTAATGTGTTAAAAATGCTGTTCTGGGTTTGGCAAGTTTCTAATCATTATCACATGAGCTTCCAGCTTTAAATTTTGAAAACACATTGAATCACAACGGAATATGAAATTATTTTTGTTTTAATTTTTGCTCTCTTTTAGACCCTATAACTCAGTTACTGATGGTTCACTCACATCATCTGAGCATGCAGATGCTGTTCTTTTACTGTACAAAACATGCTCTACAGTACATGAAATTGACTGTTATATTGGATCATCAGAAAGGAAATAATCATTTGGTGATTATCAGTTGATGCATTTTGGCAAGAACCCATGTTATTAAATTGAAAGATTACCAGTTGATGCATAGTCCACCTCGATACAAAAAAGAAGCTTGCTATGCCTTCAACAAACTGCAAGCCCGTTAAGAGGGAATCATTGATGCATCCTGGTGCACCTGTGAAGCATATTCAAATCATCAACATTCATGCAATAATCACTAAACTACATAGTTTTTAAGGGGGGAATAAATAAAAAAAGTAAGGGTGAAGTCGGAACTTTGGAGGGAGAAGCTTGAAATTGCGCAATTGTTCTGTAAATATGCTATACACTATGCATTTAGAAGGAACTTATTCTAATCTTATATTTTGACATTGTCTGGAACTACTGATCTCGTATTGTAGATCGACTTTGCATTAAACAGATAATAAAGAGAGCCCCCCCCCCCCCCCCAAAAAAAAAAAACCCAAAAAACACAATGAACAACAAACACGTACACATGTGGAAGCACATAGAGGGGAAAGAGAGAGAAATAAAGAACAACGTTCTTTCTTTCATTTTTGTAATGTAAGAGGAATAAGGTTGAGGAAATTACCTTGAAATGGGCAGGCAATGGTAATCCACTTATTTACAAACTTGGAAAACACCTGCCAATAAATGATGTTAATCGCTGTCATACCTATTTTGAACAAGAAAAGTTCCAAGTTTTCCACATAATTCCATGAACTTTGATAAATGTTTCAACTAGTTACTAAAGAACTTATTCGTACATCTTTATGAAGTGACATGAAACACATCACTAGAAGTCCACCCATTGAATGTGTAATTAAGGTAACTTTTCTATTCCCTGAAGCTTTGTATGCAGTCTCCAGCTTAACTTTAAGGCCGTCCATTAACTTGTCAATCCTAAAAACAATGGAACAACCGTGAAACTTTGTCAATCCTAATAACCATGAACAGTCACGACACTTACATATATTGAAGCAAGATCAAGGAGATTTTAGTTGTTAAACACAGATGGAGTTACTTGAGAAATATATAACCAAGACATCCACGTAAAAAAAAGGGAAGTTAGGAAATGAAGTACCTATTGCTCTGCCGAAAATCATAACCATATCCAAATAATGTCGCTCCCTTTTTATAACCACATTTAACTAGCATCTCTATCATATCGTGGAAATGATATACTTCCGTAAAATGTATAAGTTTTAGTATCTAGAGCATCAAGAAATACCACAATATCAGATTTACATAATAGACAATAATATCTTATTTCAGGGATTGGGAGCGACAAATAAAGAGTAAAAAATAGCAATTATAATGTTACAGTCATAAAGGGAGCATTCTACAACTCGAAGAAATTTCATTTTATTCCCTATAGAAAAATTCTGTGAATTTTGTGTGGATTGAAACTTTCTAATGATGGAGATTGATTTATACTACAGATGGAACACTCCATATATGATATGCCTAATAGATGAACAACCAATATGAGCCACACTATCACCTTATGAGCCAAATCTGATGAAGCTACTAGACAACATGTAGAGTTAGCTATGACTGATGAGGAAAATGCATGTTATGAAAACTTGGGTAACCATGTGGATCTAAAAAGGGAATAAGTTTTCTATCAGATCAATTATTAGAAAGCAACAAAATATGGGACTTCAGACATCATCACCACATTTATTTTGGTATAACAAATTGAAACCCTAATCTGGCAATGATTGATAGTCCCCAACACCAAAGAGCAAAGCAAACTAGGAGAAAAAACTTGATAGACTATAGGTGCAAATTGTAAAGACATTAATTTGTGCAACAATAGGAAGGAACGGAAAAAATTACAATTCAATAAGCAAAGGAACTGGCTCAATCTTAATGTTTCGACATCATTTATTCATTTTCCAGAAATTTTTCAGGTTTACACAAATCCTATGCTACTTCCACATCCACAATAACATTCCGTTTGAAGATTGGACAAGAAAATACTATGAGACCAGAGCTTATTGGTAACTATACTACTCTTCCAAAGGAAGTGTTGAATTTCCCCAGAATCTTCATTCATCTCAAGAAAAAGAAGGGAGAACCGCTTAATCCATGCCTCCAAACTATCTTAGTTTCCATTTTTTCGGCTAGCAAGTTACAATTACAGAGTAAAATATGGCAAACCAAATTAAGAACTATATTAAGAGGAATTCCGGCTCAAGGAACAAACCATCACCAAAATCCAAATTGGCATTGAGTTATTGAATCTAAATTGGGTAATCGATCATTTTTCCAACTCACACAAGGGCTATTAATGCTTTTCAGGCAATACATTCATAATTTAGTGGTGGGAAGAAAGGAAAAATTAACAAAATGACCCCCAAAAAAAAGGATTCCAGATTTTGAGTTCAAAAAACACCAAGTTTAACGGTGCCTCAGATTTTAGTTTCAAATATTTCTCTTTGAAATTGACTCACTATTTACAGCAATCTCACTATGGTGAAAGACTTTGGCAGTTATTGATCAAATCCACTGTTCAAACATAGGTTGCTGGGTTTTAGTGTACAAGTTTTTTCTAAAGTTTCTTGAGTAAGTAAACCCTGATTCAAATTTTGGGTAATGGATGCTAGTTTCAACCATATGGTCCTGAATTTAGTGATTCTAAATCTTTCCCTAGTACTTTAAACACAACTACCTGTGAGTGACTAAATGATTGCCATGGAATTTAAAGGGGAAAATAAGGTGCAAATTTGCAGACTGAATAATAGCGTTCCGCATATTTAACCAAGAATCATGAACATTGATGGGAGGAAACTTTGGCCTTACAAATGAGGGATCTAAGATATCAATTGCATATAGCCCATGATCATCTTCAGGGACCACAATTTCACTGTCTTTATCCAGTGATTCAGTATAACCTGAAAAACAGCACAGCACGAACTTCAGGGCAACTGTTTTTCTTCTCATGGTAAATAACTTCAGGGAGACTAATATAACCAAACAAAATTAGAAGTTCACAAGTTAAATATTCCAAGGAAAAAGAGACTAATGACCTGCTGTATGGATATCATATGACTAAAGCATATACTACTGAAACCAAACTTTTTATGTATTAATCTAGGCAGCCAAATTTGACACAAGAATGTTAAAAAAAGAAATGTAACATTGCTCCTTGATCAGCACTGGATTGCATATACTTTTTCATTCAAGCTTGATAGTTGAAATTCCTAATGTGTCGTAGAACTACATTTAGCAAATCACACCTAGTGTCACTAGCTTGACATTTAATTTTCTAATGGGTGGTAGATCTACAATCACTAAATCACACAAATGTCACTAGCTTGAGTTTCTATATGCCTTTAGCTGACTCTTCTTAAGCTGCCTCTGTAAAAGACTCTTGACAAGCCTTGTCTGCCTCCAGCCGGAGGATAAAGCAGACCTCCAATAGATAAGCTCTCCAGACATGAATATACCTATCATTCCAAGTTTAGTGTCCGTCCATCTAGGTGTTTTCTTATTGGTGGACAGACGCTCATGGCAATTTCTGACGACCAGATGTGCACTGACTTTTGTCCTCTCAATGTCAAAGAAAACGGGACAAAAGAAAATGTGTTTTTTTGGGTGGCTAAAACAATATCTCTATTCCTGAACAATATCCAGCAATTAAACATGCTACATCTCATTCATTGATTTTGATTTTACTATACTAGTTTGATACTGTTCAACATTCAATGATGATAACCAACCTTTAATTTTTTGAACATTGGTAATTTTCATTCTTTAAAATTTTGTGAGAAATATTTCCAGAGAAAGATTCTCATTCCAAGTGATTTAATTAGAAGAATTTCCATCTTCTAAATGCTTATTTGATTACAAATCATTCTAGCTGAATCTTTATTTTTAAAATTGTTTAGTACTCTTCTCAATTGATATCAATATTTGACTCATACTTTATCATTGCTATTAAAATTTCATATAAAGAGGGAAAGAGAGCTCCTCTATTGTTGAATCAATATTGAAATCAACGAATTAGCATTTTGTTTATGAGATAACATACCACCTTCACATGTGTGACATGTCAATTATGAGAGGAGAAAATCTCCTTTCATCAAAAATGAAAAAGACATCAGCCTTGACAGTGTAAGTGCCAACTGTCATACCATTAGGAAAAAACAACTTTAAAAAGTTTAAGAATTTAACATGAGACTTAATTAAAAAGTAACTCACATCATAGTAAAGACTAAGGATTTAAAATTTAATCTGGTCAACTATTGACCTTTCTTTTCCTTTTCATATATAGTATCCCCACAAATTTAATTCCTAGAATATCAATCATTTTATAGTCTTATGGTTCACCAGATTTCTGCAAAAAAGGATTCTGACAAAAATAATAATTGGGAAACTATTCTGTGCTCCTAATAACAAATACCAGCTAAGAAGTTAAAATTTTCTGTCACATAGAATTAGCAAAAGGGAAAGCACTTTGGAATAATGATCCCATTGATTATTTTTTGGCTGTTAAAAACCACTTGTGATTCCAAAAAGCAGTTTATCTGCTCCAATGGAAAGATACAAGTTCAACAAAAGTATTTTTTGCTTTTTAAAAATGCTTTCCGAAACTCACCATAAATTAAATAATGAATAAGAAGCCAACTTCATCGAATTAAAGCTAATTCAGCTTGCAAAGAAAATGCAACAAAGCATAATCAAACATGTAAAATCATCTTAGTTTGCCAAAAACTAATAATTTTTCACAAATTCTCAATTTCCAAATTTAACCCATTTCTGGTTTCTCTTTACTAGGTTTTAACCAACTAAAGACAAACTTGAAGAGGCTACATTAGACTGCTTTTGGAGAAGTACTTTCACATAGAAGCCGCTTTCCAGAAACCACTAAAGACAGTTATCTCAAATCAATAAATAATAAGTAATATTTACAGTACTTTCGAATGCTGATTTAATCGATGGCTTTAAAAATAAAAAGACAAAATTAATCAAGAGTAATCCCAGAAAGCTTCCTAAGTAATTTTCTTAACTTAAACAGCACTTTTACCTACTTCAGTTGAAAGATAAAATATTTACTCCCCAAAGCGCTTTTTATTTAAAAGTGCTTTCTAAAACCTATGGCACACTACAAGATACTTCTTCAGTAGATGTTTTAAATCTAGACAAAGCTTCGTATAAAAGCGCTAATCTTTTTCCTAATCTCATCAAACATTTCCATCTACTTTATATATTTTATATATATATATATATATTAAAGCTATCCAACAGCGCTTTGGCTAACACTGAACTACCGGGCACACACCTGTTTTAGGATTGTAGAGAGACCAAACCTTCCTCTTGAACTCCAAATCAGCTAGTAAAATCCGGACCCAAACCCGGGTCTCGAACCCGGACTTTTTCCTCCTCGCATGGAGCACGGAGCCGCCCATACCCGACACCAACAGAACCGGGTCCAGGTCCGAATCGGTCTGACCGCAATTCCGGTTGCCGAAACACGGACAGAAGCTGCAGTCTCCGAGCATTTTCGCGACCCGAATAGCTAGAACTTTTGTAGTCGGGTCGGAGCGGTTTAATTCTTTTGCTTCTCTTTACCGGTGAGTGATCAGTGAACGCGTGGCGGAGTTTCGAGATTCGGCGTTTTGGTCGGCTAGAGATGGGATTTTCTTTTTGTTTTTTTTAATATATATAGAACTGCCAGTGACTGAGTGAAGATGACACTAGTGATGTCAATTTTTCCATGTAAGTCCTTGTACTTTCTGCTATTTGTTGACTATTTAATTCTTTTGCTTTTCTTATCTTTGTTATTTTCTCACCTTACAACGTGAGAAGGGTAACGCAACAACTCGGATTTGTCAATATGGTAAGATCCCCATAAGGAGTGATAACTTATGAAAAAAAAATTGGAAAAAATTATAATCATGAGGTTGACAATAAATAATTACCGCAAATTTTTTGAAAGAAATTATTGCTATCAAACATATATATATATATATGTTAATCAAGACATTACAAGAACAGATTTAGAAAAAATAATAAAAACTTGACCATTTACCATTTTTATAGTTAAATTCTTGTATTAGATGAATTTCATTTATAATATTAGTTAAAACTTAATTAAACGATTTTAGATAAGGAGAAATCTTAACTTACTCAAACAAAGCTCAAGGAAGAAGAAAATACCAAATCATATTTATTTTTTTTGTAAGATCACAACACTTTTTGAACTAAGTTAGCATGATAGAAGAATAATATAGACTCATGTTGAGCTTAACGTTTGAGGATGAAAATCTAACTGATTAACATAAAAACATAAATAATTAATTATTTACTTAATTTTATAAAATAAAAAGTCAACAAAGCCTTAAACGATAGTTATATAACTACTAAATTAAAAAATATTTTACAACTATAATAAATTAGAAGTTAAATAAAAAGGAAAACTCATTATGCCAATGCATCTTAATTTACACCTTATAAATGACAATTAAGAATAAATTTTTGTTGCGTTACATATATGAAGATTTAATTTACGTGATTGCACTTGGGGAAATACCTCAACATTGTCTTTATAATTTTTACTTTTAAGAAAGAAAAAATATGATATAATAAAATGGTTTTGGACCATATTCTTATTATATCAAGAAAGCAACCATATTCTTATTATATCAAGAAACGATTTTTTTTCGAATTAATAAAAATTAAAGTTCAATTTTTGCGAAAAAAGGTCATAATTTTGCGCTGGCGAATAGAAGCAATGACTTCGCCAAGACAAGAAATAAACCATGGCTAAACATAGAATAACAGAAACTATAGGTGCTATAAAGAAATTTAGAAAAAAAAATAAAAAGACTGTTTTGTCTCATTTCATTTTAGGTCAATTATATAGATAACGTTACCGCCACGTGTCTAAATGTGCAGCGTTACACCAAGTCTACCGGGTACTGGGTCAACATAATCGACATCCCGCTCCACTATAGATACAATCACTAAGGGTTAATACGATATTACCCTTCCTTTCACACTTATCTAGTTTCGGCATCCCGCTTGTTTCTTGCTTAACTAAACACGCACCTAAATAGGCCATGTGCCTATGTGTTTCACTGATTTTCGGAAAAGTGCTTTCCAATGGAAGCACTTTTTAAATTACAATTAAAGCCCCACTGGAAAACAGTCTAAAAAAGATAAAAGTAATGTAACAAGGACTTTAAATTATGCTTTAATCAAAAGGCAATACATAATCAATCAGAATGTCCGAGGCAATTTTCTTTTAAAATCACAAAAGCATTTTCATCCACTTACTTCAATCAAAAAGCTACACAACTTTAAAAGTTTCGCGTTTCAAATGAAATTTATTTACGTATAATTTTTGTTATTAGAGATTTTATAAATAAAATTTTTATTAAAAATATTTATTTATTTATTTTTCATTAAAAATATTTTTAATTTTATAAAATATTTTTAATCAATAATTTTTTTAAAATCATATAATAAAAATAAAATAAAATGATTAAATAAATAAATAATATTTTAAAATTTTAAATTTAGACTTTTGTTATTAAAAATAAAATAATTTATTTAATTTTAAAAAATATTAAAAATTAATAATTTTTTTTAAATTAATAAAATTAAATAAATTCTTATAAATCATCCCAAACAACCAATAATCAACTTTTTAAGCAAACCAAAAGCGCTTCTGCTAACATTAAACTACCAAGACACACCTGTTCTGGGATTGTAGCGAGACCAGACCTTCCTCTTGAACTCCAATTCAGCGAGTAAAATCCGGACCCAAACTCGGGTCTCGCACCCGAACTTCTTCTTCTTCGCATGAAGCACGGAACCACCAATACCTGAGACCAACAGAACCGGGTCCACTTCCGATTCCGTTTGACGGTCACCGAAACACGGCAAGAAACTGCAATCTCCTAACATTTTGGGAACCGAAATCGTCTAAATTTAAATTCGGTTCGTTTTTATGTCTCTTTTGGTGAATGCGGGATTGTGAAGGAGTTTCGAGATTGCGCGATTTGCTCCCTGCGATATAAAGCTCTTATAAGTGACTCTGAAGACGACCCTTGATTATGAAAGTAGTTCAAATTTTCATTTAGGTCCTTTTACATTTTGTTATTTGTCCACGTTGCTTTTCCTCCTTTAAAATCTTATTTTAACGACAACATTTGCATTTATGGGTGGGAATTTACTTTTGGCTTAAAGCTTTGAACACGATCGGTTTCAGATCTCCAAACCGATCGACAAAATCAAGAGAGTAAATGATTTGATCTTTTCTTTTGGGTTAGGCCTTTGATCTTGAAATGTCTTTCAATTCAAATCGAATTAAATTTTCATTTTCTTTATAAAAATGCTCTCAACCAAACTTGCCAGACGCCGCGCGGAAGCAAGGTTGTAGCCTGCTGCATGCAAACCCAGAAGCCAGAGCTTCAGCCGCCCCGCATTGTTATCTTCCACAGTACCTGGCTGTCCCCTGCAACAATCGCCATTGCCTCTCGTTTGCAATCCTGTCTCGTGAAAAAGTCAGCTTCTAGTTCCAGTTCTACGTGTCAGTCAAGCTTCCATTTAGATAAACTTTTGTACTTGATTTTTTACGCTTTTGTTTCCCGGTTTTCTTATGTTATTATACGTTTGCGCTTTGTGGTATTTTGGATTCGTTTCGTGTTTGTTTGATGGGAAAACAGAGGGAAAAAAATTAAATGAAAAATGGAACCAACTCGAATTTGTGATCCGAACCAAACAGAATCAATTTGATTTCTAATTTCCAACCCGAACGGATTGTAATGCAAATAGAAACACCAACAATTCAAACCGGAACCCAATTTGCCCACCCGTATTTGCAGTAAAGCAATGACAGAAGAAAAAAATTTAGCAATAATTTGGAATAATAATAGAAACTGAATCTCTTTATTCATATTCATGTCTATTCACGAGTGATTATTTAGATAAAAACAATTAACAAAAGTTTTAATAATGCAGTGTATGTAATAGTTAAGCAATTTTTAAATAGAAAATAATTATACCTCCCTTGATAATTTGATGACAAATAAGAATAAATTGTTTTTGTTTATGTAATCACATATTTTCAAAACAAGATCCTTTCATGATAGAAGAAGACTATGATTCAAAATTTTGTTGTCTCACTCTCTTATGCTTGCATTTCTCTATCTTTCCGCACCTATTACCAAAGATGATAATAATAATAATAATAATAATATTGATAGGGAATTCCACGATAAGCTTCTTCCATCCCCGAAAAGTTTATAACTCTGAGGTTTGCGTAGAAAAAATGATTTTGTCAAAACAACGTAAATTTACAAACAAAAGAAATAATCAAATAAATATCCCACAAATTACAAATAACAAAAAGTATAGGCGCTGTAATGAAATTCGAAAAATAAGTACTTCCACCACGTGTTAAATATGTATGCAAACATGAGTCGCTAGTTAGTACTTGGTGGCTTACACCAAACAAATGCCTTACAGGGTTAAAACCAAATGCATCGACTTTGATCGTAGTAAATAAGACTTAATATATCTTATTAGATGAAAAGCCTATTATACCCCTGCGTCTTGATTAGAAAGACAAAGACAGAGGCTGTGTTTGGCTCGGATGAAATGGATATTCGAAATGGATAATCTGTCGTGGTAGGCCGAAAGTGAAACGTGGATGAAGGAACCGAAAATACGCGAACACGGCATTAAGGCGACCTGAAGGATGTACTGGGGACCGTACCCGAGGCAACAAATCATAACCAAAAAGATCTGTGACAATTGACTTGACAACTACGATACAAAATTTATGATAAATAAATGGAGCTGCCTAGTCTCTGTAAGCAACGTTTTGTGAGTTGACCAGGTTATTCGTAGATGCGTAACACGTGGACGGTCGAAAAGATAGTAGATTATATTTGGAACCTAACGTAGTTCTCTTCCGGTTGCACGCTAATCATCAAACCCGCTTGCAAACGAATAGTTTTCTTTTTTCATTTATTTTTTCACCGTTAAATTTTTCCATCTTTCTGACTTCACTGATTCACATGTTCTGCAATTGCTGGTTGAAATTGGTACGAAATGAAACTTCAAGGGGATGACATTTCGAAAGTTTTATTTTTTCATTGATTAATCCTGTGTTTGTGCTTTCAAACTTTTGTCCTTTTCTTTTTTAAGATTATTGACCAAGATTAGAGGACCGGCCTAAAATATAGTTAAGCTTGAAATATAGTATAGTATCGTGGGGTTTATGATGTTATATTATATTTGACGTAAAATATAATAAATTATATTTTAGTATTTGCCAAGATTAAATTTAGGAGTCGAATTTTATTTTTTTTCACTTGAATTTGATGACTAGGGCCTAAAGTAAAGATCTTTCAGAGTGTGTAGATAAAACCTACTAGCCAGATCCAATTCATTTCATTGTTTAGCGAAAGCCACCATCTGGATTTTCATGAATTTCAATTTTGAGTTCGGGTGAGTGGGCCTTCATTTTTGCAACAAAAAAGTTTTAAAGCCATAATAGTCATTGTTGCAATTTCCTTTGTTCCTGAAAGAAAAAATTAAGGATTCTAGATATATTTTTCTTTTTAAATTAAGTAGCGAGTAATTAAGTATTAGATTATGTCAATGGTTTGAAAGAAGCCACAAACGAAAATCTTCTTCTAATCATAATATAAATGTCCTCTTTTTATTAATTGGACAATATTCATAAATTTTTTTTTCTATTCTTTCTCTTTTTTTTTCTTCATCGTTGTTATAGAATTTATTTTCTCTTTTATATAAAAACTAATATAGGAAGTTGATTATAAATCAACTTCTTTTAACTTCTCACAACTTTATATGGTAACCACTTACCATATATTGATTGGGTCAGGTTGGTTTTGTTGGGAAAATATGCTCTTTAAAAGTATATTGGTTTATTTAATTATAATAAATTTTTTCCTGATTAATAAAATAATTGAGGTATTTTATTCAAATATCTTATTTGCATTAATTTTTTATTAAAGTCCATTTAATTATATTATATGTATTTATGTGATCACTATGTGGATTCACAGAAGACATAAATACAGGTTATCTTATGATTTAATAAATTGAATTCGCAGTTGATAAATAAAGTTGGGCACTTTATTTAGGTATAAACTGTAATAAATTCATTGAATGATTTGTCTTAATTATGTATGAATTTATTGATGTAGTACGACTACATTGAACAAGATCGCATATGAGATTTAATTAACTTAATAATAACTGTCAAACTTATTAAATCTCATAGGCATTGATTTTACTGTAATCTTAATCTTGAGTTAATTATAATTTCATGATTGTGATTGTCATTCCATTTGAGTTACCAAATGGCACAACACATACTTGTAGTCAAGATTACCCGGTATCTTGGTGGGAGCAATTATAAGTATTAAAGTTATAGATTAACAATATGGAATTTGTACAACACATCTCTTGATAGGTTTTCGGTACTTTATCATATAAATCTCTGGCCAGAGTGTGTTGACATATTTAATATGTTGAAAATGATCATTAGATAAAACCAGTAAGTATCAAGGAATAAGATGTTATTAAATTGATTGGACAGTTGAGATATCAATTTAATTAATGATGTGATGCAAAGGATTGTGCAGTAAAGAAATCAATGTGGCTTGGGACAAACTATTATTCGAGCATACAATTATGGAGGTCAGTTCCAATCTTATAGTGGAATAGAATTGAAATTAAATAATTAAGCTAGTTTAATTTCAGGCTTAATTATTGTAGCCATTATTGTATGTTCCCAAATGATTCCCGGGTTAGCTTATTTAATTGACTGCACTACTGCTGGACTAAAAAATAATAAAACTGACATATTAGGTGATAAACCTAAATATAATATTTGTTAAGGCCCTATGTGTTATATTTAAGTGTAAATGGGGCCTTGTGATATTTTACAAGGTGGGCCCCAAAGTTGTTACACCTTATCTCGACTTTTACGTAAGTAGAGAGGAAAAATATTAAATATAATATATTTAATATTTCGAATTATTATATAATAAGGATAACACAAATTAGGATTTTAACTAGGGTAATATTATATATAAGTGTTCTTTTCTCTTTAAAAAAGGTAGAGACGCCTTTTGAGAAAAACACTGGAAAAAAAAAGTTAGGGATTTTTGGAAGTGGTGAAACGAACGCCCACACGTTCAGTGCAGATCAAACTTGAGTCATAGCCTGAAAGATTGTTGGATGACGGATTTATTGCCTGGTGTTGTTCATCTTCTCAGATTATCAAGGTATGATTTTATGGATTACGAATTTCTTATATATTATATGAGATCGATCCTAAAAATAATTTTTATGAGAAAAATTATGATTTTTTACCAACAATTGGTATCAGAGCTATCTCATATTCATATATAAGAATATCGTATGAAATCAATCTTGATATTTATGTGATAGTTGCACAATTTTATTTAGATATATTATTTGATTAGTATATGAATAAGCATGTTAATGTTTTATCTTAATTCATGGTTAAATTTTCTTTTGTATTTTTTTTGGGATCTGTAACAAGAAGGGTGGTTTTTTATCACCATGTTTCCTTCTTGATTTAATTTACTGTAATAGAAATTTTATATGCCACAATTGGCCTAGGAAATTTATAAATCTCGTTTGTAAATTAAGAAAGACAAATCGGAGAACGGAGGCTGGAAATTTCTGCTGCAAGCAATGGTGGCCAGCGGCAAGGAACTGTAGGCGGGCGGAAAGTAGAATGCGCAGCCAGCACGCTAGCAGCGCGCACTGTGTAGCATGCTAGCAGTGCGCGCTGGGCGTGCAGCCAGCAGCGCCCTATCACGGGCCACGCGTTTGTCCCCGAACCGGAACCTAACTTCGCATGCACGGGTGCGCTTAACAAAAGTCCACCTCGATGGAGGGTGCATTTAGAAATGGGATGCACTTAGTAATAGAGGCGGGTGTCCTTAGAAGTCTGGTGCACTTAGCACTCAAGTGGGATGCACTTAGCGATGGTTGCGCTTAGAAATTGGCCGCCTAGCACAAGTGGACAGCCGTGGTGCGCTTAGCGCTCTACAAGAAAATTCCAGCACCTTGCATATTGACCCATGTGATAATTGTGCAAGTGGCATAGGTAGTTCTAGACTTCTCCATCCAAACCTATAAATACCCCATCACCCTTGCCAAATTTTTCAGCACACACAACACACTCACAAGCTCACAAAAAGCCTTGTAAAATAGCTCTCTTGTAATTTATTCTTTTAGTGTGCAATATAAGTTATTTTTAGCCAATATTGCTCTTACTTCTCTTGCATTTCCAGCAAGCTTTCTAGTTTGATTAAGCTTGGGAAGTGAACTAGGCTTACTTAGCGACTTGAGTGCTAGAAGTCGCCAAGTGCCGCACGGGTTAGTTGCGCAAAAAACTCTCATCCCGTGACATCCATTGCCAAGCAAAGAACAGTAAAGTCGTACTGCTGTTGGTGCTGCACTTTGTGTCTTTGCCAACCAACCAATGGCCAGGCAGTCGCCAAAAGATGCGTTTTCCGACATGGTGGCATCCGGGAGGTAGCGGCGAAAAAGATCCGACCCTAGGAGAAACAAGAGTAGCCGATTGTGGATGGTGGCGGCAGGGGAAGAAGGAAAAGAAAAATATGGAATTTAGGGTTTTAGATGGTTTTTATCATTCAAGACCCTATAGTTCCTAAGTTTTTTTTTGGGGCAGAAAATATTTTAATTTTTTGTATTTAAGTCTAAAAATAATTTTGGGCTTAGAAAAATCCTAGATTTAGGTCCAATGCAAATTGGGCTTAATGGATTAAAATGCATAGATAAAATTTTAACACATTAAATTTATTTTTGGTCTAAAAATTTTATTTTTTATTTATAAAATAAAAATATTTTTATTTTTCATTTAAAATTAAAATTGGACCAATAACAAATTTAAAAAGCTCAATTTTCCCTAATCCATCAACAAAAGTAAGCCTATGGAAAATAGACATTGACAAGAAGCCCAATGAAGATTAGGCTTAGGGTTAATGTAATTATTTTATTTTATTTTATTTTAGGAAAGCTATGAATTAAGATTATTTATTTATTTTTCTATATATTATGTTTGGATGATAACATGCCATGATAACATGTCATATAGAATAGGTAGTGCCATTCTATGCATAATGATATATGTCATTCATTAATTATGAATATTGTTATATTGTTTGAAGTTTTGTAAATGCTTAATAATATTATATATCATCTAGATAATATTATAGGAAGTATGCAATTAACAATATATAATTAATGTATATTTTAAAACAGAAAAAACTAATTTTAAAATATTGAGTGGGAGAGGAAAAATTCAAGATAATTTTTCCCATGTGCTCCATTGTTAGTTCAATAATAAAATTATATATATACCTCGACTTCATGATACGGTGATACTTTCTACGGAGGGTATATATATTAGATATTTTATTTGATGAACTTCTTTAAAGATGAAATTGAAATATTTTTCAATCGATTGTTCACCCCAACGGTAACTATTGATATGAGAAGTATGTAGATTGAAACAATGGTTATACACTCAACTAATATTTGTTATTAACCTTCCCAACGAAGCTCTGTTAACAAATTTAGGCCCAAAAAGGATAACGATAGTTATTTATTATGTTTTCACATAAAAGTAAATAATCCAATGAATAATTGGGTCTAGTAAGTGTAGACATAACTTCCCCAACAGATAGCTTGTCAAAACGGTACTAGATTATCGTTGCAATAAATTAAAAATGCTTTTATGGTTTTTTGTATTTTTGTCATTTATTGTAAATTTTTATCCAATTATTTATGCATGGATGTTTTATTTTTTAGAATATATCTTCCTTGAGCCCACTTACTATTATTCTGAGTCAAAACAAACTCACTGGAGAGAACTATATAGATTGGAAAAGAAATCTATTTATTGTTCTAACTGCTGAAGATTACAAATATATTTTAACCCAGCCATGCCCCCCAGTTCCAGCAGACGATGCTTATAGAAATCAGAGGAGGCTTTATGAGAAATGGCAAAAGGCCAATGAAATGGCAAAATGCTATATTTTATCCTAGATTTCTAATATTCTGCAGACCAAACATCAGAACTTGGAGACCGCCACTGAAATAATGAATAGTCTCTAAGAGATGTTTGGGCAAAGCACTCGCTCAGCGAGACAAGCAGCGCTAAAAGGTATTATAAATAGTAAAATGGGGAAGGGCACAAGAGTTCGTGATCATGTCCTTAAAATGATGGACTATTTAAATGAGGCTGAGATTCAGGGTGCACAAATCGATGATAACTCAAAGATTGACATGGTGCTAGAATCTTTGCCAGAAACATTCAAGGAGTTTAAGGTCAACTATAATATGAATAAAAGAAACATGACCTTAACAGAATTTTTGAACGAACTCCATTTTGCTGAAGAGATCTATCGTGCTGAGAAATCTCTAGGAAGCATAAATATTGCGGAAAAAGGTTTTTCTTCTACACCTAAGTCGAAATGCAATGGTAAGAAGAAAGCTGGGAAAAAGAAATTGTCTACCAAGCAAGATGGCAAGCCAAAGGGCAAATGCTTCAAGTGTGGACAAAAAGGTCACTAGAAAAAGGATTGCCCTAAGATTGTGAAATCAAGTATGGGAAATTTTTTTATGATTGAGGCCTGTTTAGTTCAGAATTCTAATAACACTTGGGTGTTGGATTCAGGAGCAACTAATCATATTTGTAATTCACTTTATTGGTTTCAGGAAACTAGGAAACTAAGTGAAGGAAGTGTTAAGCTGCAGTTAGGGACAAGACTGTTCTTGTCAACAGTGAAGACTGGATCAGTTTTATTATCTTTTAATAATGAGACTTTAGTTTTAAATAATTGTCTTTATGTTCCAGACATTAAAAAGAATTTAATTTCAGTAGCTTGCTTGTCAAAGCAAGGGTATACTGTAAATTTTGGATCCTCTGTTTCTATTTTTCATAATGAGAGACTTGTTTGTTCTGGTACATTAAGAGATAATTTATATCATATAAGTCTTATGATCCATTCTATGCATGACACAGTAATCAATAACGATGAGCATATATATGTATCTAAGAAAAGAAATTTTTCTTCCAACCAATGTGACCTCTAGCATTTGCGCTTGGGTCATATAAACCAGACTAGGATACAGAGAATGATTAAAGATGGGTTCTTAGGTCCATTAGAAAATGAATCGTTACCACTCTGTGAATCCTGTTTAGAAGGTAAAATGACCAAAATGCCATTCTCGGCCAAAGAAGTGCGTGCGACAGTACCACTTGAATTGGTACATATAGATGTATGTGAACCAATTAATGTACAAGCAAGAGGAGGTTATGAGTATTTCATCACTTTCACTAATGATTACTAAAGATACGATTATGTTTATCTAATGCATCATAAGTCTGAAGCTCTTGAGAAATTCAAAGAGTATAAGACTGAGATAGAAAAGCAATTAGATAAGAGCATAAAGAAACTTCGATCTAATCGAGGTGGTGAATTTCTCTCTGGAGATTTCAAAGAGTATCTGGTTGAAAATGGAATTATTTCTCAGTTAACTGCCCCAGGCACACCACAACAAAATGGGGTAGCTGAAAGAAGAAATAGAACTTTTTTGGATATGGTGAGATCGATGCTTAGTTATTCATCATTACCAATCTCTTTTTGGGGACTAGCATTAGAAACTGTAGTTTACCTCTTGAACTTAGTTCCATCTAAGTCAGTGCCTAAAACCCCAATAGAATTATGGTCAAGTCGTAAACCAAGTTTGCGACATATCCGTATTTGGGGATCACCAGCACATGTGCTGAAACCAAAGGCAAACAAAATAGATTCACGTTCTGAGGTTTGTATGTTTGTGGGGTATCCTAAAGGGACAAGGGGAGGTTTATTTTATAGTCCTCAAGATAGGAAAGTGATTGTGAACACACATTTCACTTCCCTCAAGGAAGACTATATGAATAACTTCAAACTTAAGAATAAAGTAATACTTGAAGAACTGTCAGCTGATCAGGTTGATGCTCCACTATCCACACCTGTTATAGAATAGGAAGAACAGCAACAACTAGAAGATCAACACAGGATTATCCTTGAACAACAATCTTTTTTAGAACTTCATCGCAGTGGGAGGGTAACTAGGTTACCTGCAAGGTACATGTTACTGGGAGAAACCTATAAGGCTATCGCAGATGAACATATACAAGATCCCACTAGCTACAACAAAGCTCTAATAGATAGAGATGTTGAATTTTGGAAAAAAGCCATGAATCAAGAAATGGAATCTATGTATTTGAATAAAGTCTGGGAACTTGTAGAGACACTAAATGGGGTAAAACCTATAGGGTGCAAATAGATCTACAAAAGAAAAAGAGGAGTAGACAGAACGGTGGAGACATTTAAAGCTAGATTAGTAGCCAAATGATTTACTTAGAAAGAGGGAATCGATTATGAGGAAACCTTTTCTCCGGTTGCTATACTTAAATCCATCAGGATTCTGCTCTCTATTGCTGCAGTGCTAGATTATGAAATTTGGCAAATGGATGTCAAGACTGCTTTTCTTAATGGCCATCTTGAAGAAAACATCTACATGCAGTAACCAGATGGATTCATACAAAAAGGCCAAGAACACATGGTATGTAAATTGCAGAGATCTATTTACGGATTGAAATAAGCATCTCGATCATAGAATATTAGATTTGATCAAGCGATTAAATCATTTGGATTCATTCAGAATATTGATGCACCATATGTGTATAGGAAAATTCAGGGAAAATCTGTAGCCTTTCTAGTCCTTTATGTAGACGATATCCTCCTAATTGGAAACGATATAGGAGTGTTGACTACAATAAAGAGTTGGTTAGCAAAATAGTTTGATATGAAAGACTTGAGAGAGGCAAGTTATATTCTTGGTATCAAATTACTGCGAGACCGGAAGAATAAAACATTAGCCTTATCTCAAGCAGTCTATATCGACAAGATACTAGCTAAATTTAGCATGGAAAATTCCAAGACTGGTTTATTACCATTCAGACATGGAATTGCATTCTCTAAAGATCAATCACCCAAAACATCTGAAGAGATAGAGAAAATGAGACAGTTCCTTATACAGAAGCTGTAAGAAGTCTTATGTATGCCATGCTTTGCACTAGGCCAGACATTTGTTTTGTAGTAGGGATGGTTAGCAGATATCAATCGAATCCTGGACTTGAACACTGGACTGCGGTTAAGCTTATAATGAAGTATTTGAAAAAAACTAAAAATTATATGCTTGTGTATTCTAGTGATGAACTTATTCCAGTGGGTTATACTGATTCTGATTTTATGTTAGATAAGGATTCCAGAAAATCAACTTCCGACTATGTATTTACATTAGGAAGTGAAGCTATTAGTTGGAGGAGTATGAAACAATCTTGTATCGCAGACTCCACAACTGAAGCTGAATATATGGCTGCATCTGAAGCTGCAAAAGAAGCTGTATGGCTCCGTAAGTTCCTACAAGATCTTGAGGTGGTTCCTGCTATAATTGCACCCCTTAAACTATTTTGTGATAATAGTGGTGCAGTAGCTCAATCTAAAGAATCAAGGAACCACAAGAAACAAAAACATATTGAGAGGAAGTATCATCTTATAACGGATATAGTACAGAGAGGTGATGTGGAGGTTACTCAGATTGCATCACAGTAAAACTTGGCAGATCCTTTCACGAAGGCCATACCCGAAAAACTCTTTAACTTGCACTTAGAATCCATGGGCATGCGTGAGATCCCAAATATGCTTTAAGAGCTAGTGGGAGATTGTTGGGAAAATATACTCTTTAAAAGCATATTAGTTTATTTAATTGTAATAAACTTTTTTTCTTATTAATAAAATAATTGAGGTATTTTATTCAAATATCTTATTTGCATTAATTTTTTTATTAAAGTCTATTTAATCATATTATATGTATTTATGTGATCACTATGTGAATTCACAGAAGACATAAATACAAGTTATCTTATGATTTAATAAATTGAGTTCGCAGTTGATAAATAAAGTTGGGCATTTTATTTAGGTATAAACTGTAATAAATTCATTAAATGATTTGTCTTAATCATGTATGAATTTATTGATATAGTACGACTATATTGAATAGGATCGCATATGAGATTTAATTAACTTAATAATAACTATCAAACTTATTAAATCTCATAGGCATTGATTTTACTGTAATCTTAATCTTGAGTTAATTATAATTTCATGATTGTGGTTGTCATTCCATTTGAGTTACCAAAGGGCACGACACATACTTGTAGTCAAGATTACCCGGTATCTTGGTGGGAGAAATTATAAGTATTAAAGTTATAGATTAACAATATAGAATTTGTACAACACATCTCTTGATAGGTTTTCGGCACTTAATCATAGAAATCTCTGGCCAAAGTGTGTTGACATATTTAATATGTTGAAAATGATAATTAGAGAAAACCAGTAAGTATCAAGGAATAAGATGTTATTAAATTGATTGGACAGTTGAGATATAAATTTAATTAATGATGTGGTGCAAAGGATTGTGCAGTAAAGAAATCAATGTGGCTTAGGATGAATTATTATTCGAGCATACAATTATGGAGGTCAATTTCAATCTTATAGTGGAATAGAATTGGAATTAAATAATTAAACTAGTTTAATTTCAGGCTTAATTATTGTAGCGACTATTGTATGTTCCCAAATGATTCCCGAGTTAGCTTATTTAATTGACTGCACCACTGCTAGACTCAAAAATAATAAAACTGACATATTAGGTGATAAACCTAAATATAATATTTGTTAAGGCCCTATGTGTTATATTTAAGTGTAAATGGGGTCTTGTAATATTTTATAAGGTGGACTCCAGAGTTGTTACACCTTATCTCTACTTTTACGTAAGTGGAGAGGAAAAATATTAAATATAATATATTTCATATTTCGAATTATTATATAATAAGGATAACACAAATTAGAGTTTTAACTAGGGTAATATTATATATAAGTGTTCTTTTCTCTTTAAAAAAGGTAGAGACGCCTTTTGAGAAAAACACTGGAAAAAATAAGCAATGGATTTTTTAAAGTGGTGAAACGAACGCCCACACGTTCAGTGCAGATCAAACTTGAGTCATAGCCTGAAAGATCGTTGGGTGACGGATTTATTGCCTGGTGTCGTTCATCTTCTCAGATTATCAAGGTATGATTTTCTAGATTACGAATTTCTTATATATTATATGAGATCGGTACTAAAAATAATTTTTATGAGAAAAATTATGATTTTTTACCAACAGGTCTTTCATAGGCGACCCACCAACTAACATCTCTCACTCGCACATAATGGAATAACTTCAAATAGTAGAGCAATGACCAAAAAAAAAAAACCAATTAATAACAACATATCTTCAATTATGCACGCAAACATACCATGTGACTTCAAAATAGTTGAGCAATGATAAAAAAAAAAATTAACAACATATCTTCAATCATACAGACAAACATATCGTGTGACTATGAATATATCTAAAAACTCATTCAATGAGTCAAAAAAAAAATCTCAATTGCTAACTCAGACAAGAGATGTCTCAATTACAATCATATATAAGAGAATTTCAAAATATATTTATTGTATCTCATATTAATTTATTTTAATACTCAAGCATACTAAATCCCCTCAGTATGTTAAAATTGTGCAATTTCTTAATTATAATACCCCAAAGACATTATACAATTAGTCGACCAATGAATCAAATAAAAGAAAAATTAAATCTTTCCATTACACTCATGTTCGTCAATCTAGAATGGTCATTTTTCCAATCATGTTTTATAGATCGAATCATGTCAAAGTCATAGATACCATGTCAAAGTAGCACACACCAATTTGAAATGTTAAAAACGTAGTTGATGGTCATAAGAATACTAAGATTGACTTATCAAAAGTCATACGAACTTACACAATGAGGAAGAATGGAGATTCTCTCATTTTCTATTTTGGTCACTAATCACGCATGGTATGATACATGCGCTACAACGAATCTTCCATTTCAGAGGGTATATCTCATTAAATTAATTCACTGTATAGATTTTAGTCTGGTCGCTTTTCTATAACACCTTGCTTGAGTTCTTAAAATGAATGCCTTCTTCTAACATCAAAATAAAAACTCACATCTAACTTGAATAAGGTCTTTATGATGATGGGGTACATCATAGTTAGTTTACAATAAAAATCATGTAAGACCTCATCTTGATTCTTTTAAGGCGATAAAACTTGTAGAATAACTATTTTTATTTTAGCTATCAAACAAATAGATTATTTTATTATTATCTATCTCATCTTAACTTGCTCGCAAAGCAGCTGAGGTAATTACTCATGTAAAAAAATCAATCTTGACCTAACGACATATTTTGATATGTATGTAATTATACTTTTCATGGAATGAATTGAAATAAGAGATATTAAAACAACTCATGTATTAAAGATGTTTATAAGAGATACATAGATCTAATCTATAGTAATTTTACAATCTACGCAGCCCCAATGACTTAGCATGAGAGGTGAATACATCCCTTATTACAGCTTTGTTAAGTGGATCAACTATCATGTTGTGCGTAGATATGTACTATATGTCTACTTCCTTCTTTGCCAAAATGTCTTTTATAAAATTGTATTTAGTCTTAATGTGTTTCGACTTGTTATGGTATTTGGCATCTTTTAAGAAAGAGATAACAACTTCACTGTCATAATTGTTGAGTATTAGAAAGTGTATATTTATAAAGGAGAAACTCGTCATTTTACACTTTAAATCTCAGTAACATTGCTATTTTTATTTATTTAAGTATTTTGTTATTTAATTATATGTATTTTATTATAATTATGTATTTTACATATTTTAGGGGCATTATGATCGTTTCACAATGAACGAGTGATCAGACAACAAAACGAACGTCATATTTGGACTCAGGACGGTCGAAAACCTTAAGAGGAGCATTAAGGAAAAAGATCGCTTCACATATACTGATCGTTTCATACGTCACGGCGCGACAATTTCACGACCAATCGCTTATATATACGGACCGATTATGTGGCAACTACCTATGACGTGGTAGTATCTGATTGGACGAATTATGTGGATTGATTGCTTATGTGGCGTTGACCGATGACGTGGCGTTGACCGATGATGTGTCACGATCTTATTGGACTAAATTTCTTATGTACTGTAGATCGATGACATGGCAGCATCTCAGTGGAGCAAAAATCGTGTGTACAGTACATGCGGTTACATGGGATTATTTACTATTCAGGCGGCATTACTGTACAAATGTTGACTGTTGACTGTTGACTGTTGATTGATGACGTGGCGCATCCTGAGCATCCGAATTGTTTTTAATCTGATGGTCACGATTCACTCAATATATCTATAAAAAGGGGGCTCTCCCCCCTAATTTGATACCCCTGAATTCATTTCTAAGTTTAGATTTCTGAAATTCCTTCTCCTTCTTGTAGTTTCTTTGTATTTTAATAAAATTTCCTTTTTTATCCTTAGTTAAAATATGAGTGGCTAATTCCTTTTGAGCTTGGGTTGAAGGTGAAGTCTCAACATGTTCCATGGGCTTAATTTGGTAAATTTACTTTCTCTTCCCCTCTAATATTTGTGGTTGTTTTGACTTTTCGTCGACAAATAATAATAGTCTTGTCTAGTTCTGACCACTTAAACCTAAGACCCTAGTACAAGGTTATTATTATTTGGCACGATAAGCCCTTGGCTCCATACTTATTGGAGAGTGGTTCATGAGGTGTGGAATCTCCCCTTATGATTTAATTGGTATTAATATAGAATATTTAGCCCATGGAGCATGTTGATGTGGATCCGGATACCCAAATACTTTATTATAATAGTTTCATTTTTAATTATTCCCGCCATTTTAATTCAACAATTTAGGACAAAATTACCATAATTTAATTGTTCCCATTAAAAAGAAAATTAATTCTGCATATAATTAAAATCAACCTCCTCGTGGGATCGACACTCGTCACCATTAATCTATTCTACAATAGATTCGTGCACTTGCGAGTTCATTAAAATTTGCACAACAATAATAAATAATCATTATATTGTCACTACTAATGTTAATCTGTAAGTCCTTTTATAAATCTTTTTTAAGTCACACAACTTCTTGCACTACTCCAGAACATGCAATATATTCGATTTCCATTATTGATAAAGTCCTGCATTTTTTTCTTACTACTCTATGTAATTGCTCTTCTATTTAGTAAGAATATATATCCTAAGTTAATTCGTACTCATCTATATAACCATTTTAGTTGGTGTCTAAATATCCAACAAGTCATAAATTACCTCCTTGATAATATAAATAATAATTTACAGTGCCTTTAAGATATCCTAAGATTTTTTTTAACAACATTTTAATACTTCTGATCAAGACTAGATCGATATCTACTCATCAGTCCTACTCTATAACTGATATTAAGCCTTATACACATCATAGCATACATGAGACTTCCAATGTCATTTGCATATGAAACTCAAGTCATTCTTTTCTTTTGTTGAGTCTTAGGACACATACCAAGACTAAGAGATTGTCCTTTGGTTATAAGGGTATCTTTTGGCTTACAATAAGCCATATTGAACTTTTCAAGAATCTTCTTAATGTAAAACTCTTGTGATAGAGCTAGAAGTTTCATTGAATGATCTCTAAAAGTTTTGACTTTTAAGATATAAGTTGTTTTGCATATATTTTTTATGTCAAAATTTAAATATAGCCAATCTTTAACAATATTAACAACCTTTTTATTGTTCGCTACCAGCAATATATCATCCACATATAATGACAATATCACAAAAATGTCTTTAGTCCTCTTAATGTATATACATCTTAAAGCCATAACAAATTATAGCTTGATGAAATTTAAAGTTTCATTGTCTAAAGGATTGTCCAAGATCATAAATAGATCTTTTAAGTTTGTACATATTGTAGTCTTGGCCTTCAACAACAAAATCCTATGGTTATTGCATATAAATTTCTTCCTCTGGTTCTCCATTGACAAATATAGTTTTTACATCCATTTGATGTAAGTCAAGGTTTAGATGTGCAATGATAACTAAGATTAATCGTATATAAGCAAACATTACCACAAGAGAAAAAGTCTCTTCACAATCTTACTTTATATCTCTCAATTGTCCTATTTGCTTCACGTTTTATTCGGAGAACTCATTTGTTTTTTATAACTTTACGATTAGGTGAGAGTTCAACCAAGTCCCAAACCTGATTGACTTTCATAGACTCCATCTCTTCTTCCATTGCTTCATCCATAAATTTTAACAGACAATGTAAGAACTTCAACAAAAATATTTGGTTTTTCATTATTGTGCGACGCAATCATAAAAGTTTCTCCTCAATCTCAAACGACAATGAGGACTTACTCTAGTGTCAACATCAACATTAGAAGTGATAACTATATGTAGATCTTCTAATTCATAAAATTAAAATCCTTATCAACTTCTCTAATGTTAAGAAATTTATTTTCTATAAAATTAACATCCCATAATTCTAATTCAGTCACGATTTCATTTTCATGTTCACCAATGAAAACATATCCTTTGGAGTGTTCTGAGTATCTAATAAAGATACACTTTTTTTCCTTTAAATACTAATTTTTCAAACTTATAGGTGAAGTTATGAATATAAGTAGTAGACCCCCAAGGTCACAAATGAGATAAATCAATTTTCCTACCCTCTATAACTCATCTAGAGTGAAACTGATTGATTTTAAAGGAGCGCAAAAAGGATTAGATGACTTTTTTTATTATTATTATAAAATCTCTCACCTTTCTTATTATACTTATGACCTTTTTGCACTTGAAGCTCGAGGCTTTACTCAAACTTAACTCGGCCATATAAACATGATTAGAAAGCTTAGGTACCTTACAGCACTCTACTTCCAGTTCTAGGTGATGTTCTATGCCATTGAAAGTTTTGATACTTTTATTGTCATTTATATTCACCTTAATGTGTTCCAAGGAATCAAGTAGAGATCTTATTATTTCCTGGACTTATTCTTCATCAGTCAAAATATATCCAGCAGCCTTAAGTTCACGAATCATATTTGACATCTACCTCAGATGTTGCCTCATAGTATGATTCTAGTGCTTCTGATAAGAATCAAACTTAATTGTAAGTCTTCTCAGTTTACTAATAAAAGTACAACCAAAATTATCCTTTAAAGCGACCCACATTTCTTGAATAGTCTCATATTTCTCAAACTCACATATGAGGTCATCTTGCATGCTGCTTAACATCGTTATGCAAGTATTATTATTCTTCTTTTTCCAAGCTTGATAAGCCTTAAATCCTTCCTGTGTTGAATAGTTTTGCCATACTCATGCTTTAATAAAGAGTTGTTAAGAGGTTCAAGAGTCTCTTGCTCTTTAAGAACATATTAAATCTTACAATGTCAAATATCCTAATTATCACCATTTAGTTTCTCACTCTTATTTAACTCAGGCACAATATATTTTAATGCATATGCCATCCTAACTTTCTTTTAACATAAAGACAATTCAACATAAAATCATTAAAGGCATCTAATAATTACACTAAGAGATAATTAATTAATTTTTTCATAAACGTAAAAGAAAATTAATATCGAGAATAGAATAAAAAAAGGTCGTCGAAGCTTTCAATCATAGGGGTGGGCAATTTTGGATTCAGATGACTCCAATCAAATTTTGGATAATTTAGATTGAAAAAAAAAATTCATCTAAATTCAATCCAACTTGAAATTTGATTTGAATCTTATCCAAATTATATAGATCGAATAAACAATTCGGATTGAATTCAGATTTGGATGAGATCGAATGAGTTTATATTTCAGATTTAGATTGAAATTGGATTTAAGGCCTTCTTGACAAGTCTCATAAAGAATTTATGAAATCTATAATTAATTAAAACTTACTAACCATTTTCAAAAAATGAAAACAAGTTGCCAAATGACAATATATCGTTTCCTTGACAATATGGCATTGATACATGCCAAGAAAACGAGCCAATGCAAAGTTTCCATTCATAATAAATATAAATTGTCAAAATGAAAACATAATAATCTATAATCAACAGACTATTCATATTCTTATATGCACCCATTTTGTAAAAACACTCCTTTTCATAAGCTTATATTTTTTATAATTTAGAAATAATAGTTCATTTAAACATCTCATTTAATTACTAATGCTCTTACAAGCTAGGTGCATAGACATTACTCCAAGTCCTAGGCTCCAAATAAGCAACACAAAAATAAACATTGCTCCAACTTCAAGTATCCAAATAAACATTACAAAATAGATATTAGTCTAAGTCTCCGGAGTCCAAACAAATAATACAAAATAAATATTGCCAGATTACTCCAATAGTTCTTCTTTATTCCCGCCTTTAATTCTAATTTTTATTCTTTAAAATATTTATAAGATAAAAATTAACATATTGTAAATTTAAATTAATATAAATATTTATTAGGAGGTATTCATATAACTTATAAGTTATGAGCACAGTAATTAATATTTTAAGTAAAAAATTGATAATTTTATCTTTATTAAATACACACTTTTTAATGGTAATCAGTGACCTTGTGTTGTTTGTTTATTTAGAGACTTGAATTAATGTTTAATTGTTTATTTTGTGTTGTTTGTTTGGAGACTTGGAGTAATTTTTAATTTTATGTTATTTATTTGAACTTTCAAGACTTGGAGCCATATTTACTTGGTGCTATTTATTTAGACTTTGGAGACTTGAAGTATAAAATAAAATAAATATAATATAATTTAAAAATCAATTGAGAGAATAACTAATTAATAATTTGAATCATTGAGCTTTATCTTTTACCTCAGCTCAGAAAATCAATCACTCATATTGAAAAGTAAAATACTTATTTTATTTAACAAACTTTCATGTCATGTCAATCAAAATCTTTTCAAATTTATATGGTATTTCAACATAATATTGATACTTTAATAAAGTTCTGGCATATTAAGTATTTAGTCTCATATTTATTATACTAAAAGTCAGTTAAAAATTAAATGTAACCTTAACATATTTTTAAATTAATTCCCACTATTTTTTCATAATTAATTTTCTTTATTTAACAAATTAACTACTAGATTTTAAATTTTTTATTATTTGACCCGGACTCACCAAGTTATATTATAACTAAACACTCTTATATTTGGGAATAATAATACTTTTGAGTTGATTTAGTCATAAAATAAATAATATAATAATATCATCCAACAAAAAAATAAAATTATCATCCAAAACATTTAGATAGACTACAAATTCTTCAAACCAAAATTACAATAACGCCAAATTAAAAACTCACAATACACTTCAATAAATCCTTAACTTTGGCTCTCGAACTACCAACTTCAACTTCCCTAACATAAGATCATAAACAATTATCATGTTACAATTGACAAAAATTTTAAAACCAAAGTTAAAACAATTATAAATATAATAACTTGAAACCAAAATATCTATCACATTTAAAAGTTACCTATTCAAATATCATGACGACTACTAGTGTCTACCATTGTAGTTGTTGAAGCTTGTGAACATACTCTTTAAAATGAAAAAATAATAATAACTTATAATTAATGCATGAGTAATATGAAAAATATGTTATAATAATTTATTATAAATTGAAATGCATTATATATAAAATGTAATATAAAGAATGTTATCTTCTTGCAACTCCATTTGAAACATATGATCTTTCAACTATTAATTAAAGTCATAGATGGAAGTGAAAAAAGTTTAGACTACAACCAATTTTCAATACAAATTAATACTTCAATTATAGTGGGAGTTAAAGAGCTCCTATATTCATCAATAATACACCCTCAATATTGAAGGCAAAATTAGAAGCCACAGTGGATATTGAAAAATTATAGGGATATCCTTTCCTATTTTCTACAATATCGGATATTTCAACCCATTCACCTTCCACTATAGTAAATCATGTAGTTTATTATTGCTAGGATCTTTAGTTAGGTCACTAAGTATCTTCCCATCTCAATGGTCACAAGCTTGCCTACACTATGAATTGAAACTTTCTTAGTATATCCAAGAAAAGGGCAAGCAACTCATAAAGTGTCATCATCATGCTCCATTACATACCCTTATTGTTGATCTACATCATCTATAAGATGCAGAGAAGAGCTAGAACCACCATTACCACCACTAGCACTACCATTAGGAAAAATCTCACTACACAATAGAGGTGAGGAGCTCCATGCACTATATGCATCAAAAAGTAATTCAACAAGCCTTTCATCACTTTGACAATTTCTTCAGTCTCTACACTATCATTAGAAAAAATCATACTAAAAACATGTTTAGTAAAATTCATTTTGCAATGCAAATCAAGTATTGAGGTAATAATTAAGATTTTGTTGATTTTTTCTATGCACTCCCAATATTTGTCATATTTTTTCCTCATACCAGAAGCTATCAAATGCACACAAACATCTTTGCTTTTTCTAATACACTCAATGAATTCTCAATTAAGTTAATTGTGTCGTAATAAAGATTAAAAGTGATACTCAAAAAGGCTGAAAAAGTCAATGTAGCATCATAAAAGATATTTAAAAACCTCACAATTCTTTCGACATTTTCCTAATCTTTAAGCCCAAGTAGCCCTACCCTTTTTTCTCATTTTATTCCTTTTTAAAATATGCTTCATATGGCTTATCTACTTCTGCTATCCTCTCAAATGTCTCCCAAAATTTTAAAGCAGTCACTAACATCGAGAAGGTGGAATTCCACCTAATGATACAATCTAAAACTGTAGTTCCATTAGGGCTTTTCACATGATCCACACATTGTTTAAATGCTTTTATTCTTGAAGTGGATAGTCTCAGGTACGTTATAGCATTCTGAATACAGCAACTGAGGCATGCAACTCTTTAAACCCCTTTAATGACAATCAAATTTAAGATATGTGTACAACAACACATATATATGTAACCACCCCACAACACAAGTGCATTAACATTCTTCCATATAAGCATTTGGCTCTTTATATAATTAATAGCAATATCATTGCCAAATGCATTATCAATATTATTGCACACACCTTCTCTATTCCCCATTCAAGCAAACAAGCCTTAAATTTTTTGCCAATCAAGTTCTCTTTATGGTCTTCAATCACACTGAAACTAATAATCTTTTTATGTAAACATCGGTCATTATCAATAAAATGAGTTGTTGTTACCATATAGCTTGTGTTCTTAATTGAAGTCTATATGTCAGTTGTAAGAGACACTCTCTGCTTATTCTTACATATCAAACTTTTCAAAATTATTTTTTCTTCTAAGAACATATCCATAACATCCCTATTAATAGTTTTTTGAGACGATATAATAAGTTGAGGAATAGAATTAAGCGGTAACTCGCCCAAGATAATCATTTTAGTGACTGTCTTTCTACAAGCTTCTTGACTCTATTCTTTCGCTAAAACCATATTACTTGCATTTCATTTACCACTCTCGACTACCAACTTTTGTTGCCTTTCATATTGTTTTTGCTTCACTTTCAAGTATGCTTCATATACTTTTAAATGAGTTCCCATATTGCTAATCCCATCAAAATTTGGATGGCACTAATATATCTTGCCACAATGGTTGCACTTTGCTTTACACTGATTGTCCTTAAGTAAAGTGAAATGATTCCATGTTCCAGGTCTTTTCTTCATTGGTCGTCTCTGAGTTGGCTTTTTCTACTTTGTATTCATATTTTCTATTCGTACTTGTACACTTTAAATTTCATCATCATCATTGCAATTTGATCTTGAATGCCCAATCATCTAAAAACACAAAAACCATGTCAATTATCATTGTTTCATAACTTCTATTTATGAATTTTTAATTAAAAAATAAATATGACTTTTGACTATATATAATCTCTTCAGCCTAGCTTACTAGCTATACAAATTCATTCATTAAATTATTATTTAAAAATGAAGCAAATAATGGCATTAACTTATCAAAAAATAATCTTACTACCACAAGATATGGTATGAAGTTGAATTTTTAGTTTTAAGGAATTGATATTGTTCCTTAGTTTTTAATATTTAATAAATTAATGTTACAAACAAATAATCATATATTAAATAATGATGATTATTTAATAACTAATAAATTGTACTTTTAGTTTTGATGAAACAATATTATTTCTTAGTTTATTAATAATTACTAAAATTTAGATAAGCTACTTAAATAATGAATTATCAGAGTTTAGAGAATCAAAATAAAATAATAAAACAATTAAAAGAAAAAATCCAACTGTGGAGGGAATAAAAATATACAAAAATTGTATATTTCAAAGTTTCAATACATGAACAAAAAATTCAACTTTTGTTGTCTTTACCTGTGCACTTTATACATCGATACATGTTCATGTCCTTCTCAACTAATGTTATAAATGAATAATCATATAAAAGGAAAAAAATAAAGCAATTCCAGAATAGTAAGACAAATATGAAATTTTTTAATTTCAAAGTTTCAAACAAATTGTCCATAATATATACAACTGAAAAAAGCATGAAATTATTAAATTTTAAACACAAATTGCAAGGAATTGTGATGCGTCAAGATTAATTGATTACCATGAGCAAAGTTGTTGTTAGGTGCTCAAGAATAGTGGATTATTTGCGTCCAGCGTGCAACTAGTCAGTTGGATATGATCAACAGTTGAAGTAGTGGTTGGGTTCTAGTTGATATTTGTTGACAGCAGCTAGGGATTGTTTGCTTTGGTTTTGCTCGAATTTGGCTAGATTTTAGTCGAATGGTGTCACCGACAGTTGGGGTTCAAGGCGAACAAGGCTATGGTGACAGATGCATGGTCGTTGGACTAGCAATTGTCAGTGGTTTAACGACTTTGCTTTTATTTTATTTGCTCGTTTTAGGTTCAACTAGTGCATGTAGTGGTATGTGGATACTGGATGCCCAATGGATTGGGTTTAGTTAATTTTTTAATTTTCACTTTTTGTTTTTTTTGGTTAACAATACAGACCCAATCAAATGGTTCGAATTGATCCAATCTAAATTAAATCCAATCGGATTGGAAAATTATCATCCTATTAGATTTACTTTCAAATTCGAATTTGAACAAATGTTCACCCTTATCAAATCATCATCCAATTTCCTTTATTATATTTATAATTATTTGAATTTAATGAGAAAATTTATTAATTTTAATCATGAATCCATCATATTCAATTTAATCAGAATTCCTACTCAATTGAATAATTCATGAGATATTGTAAAACATATAAAGAGTTAAGCAACCACTACTATAGAAATTCAATTAAAAAATAACAACATATTGTTCAACCAACAAAATAAATAAAAGAAATGACCAAACATAATTAAACTAATATTTAGACTCTTCTACATATTTTTAAAAAATTCTTTGTTGCTCAAGGCTCTTTCATGCAACTTATACTCGTGAAAATCTCTATATAAAAATAACTGTTCATTCTTGATGATTTGGTTTATGATTTTCTTATATCATAATTTCTGTCCTCTACCAAAATACTAGCTTGTGTTCAATTTTGAAGGTTTATGTGAATACTAAGTATTGAAGTTCACCTTATTTTTTATGTAAGACAACATTCTTCCATTAGCTCAATTTCACATCTTAGCATATACACGTTTGAGGGATCTTGGATCTCCTCTAGTATGCGAGCCTTAAAGACAAGTATATTATCATCATCAGGTAAGGAATTGTTGAGGATCCATTAATAATTACCCCAGTCTGTATACTTAGTGTTTGCTTTTCCACACATTAAGTGCATAAAGACATCAATATACCTTTTAAATTCATACATATAGTACGATTCAGATCCATCTTATAATTTTTCATTTTCTTCACAAGTTGTTCATGAGATAAGTCATCATTAGTTTCAATTAGATTAATAGGTACAAACTAAGCTTTATATGTCATTAATCCCTCTTCCTCAACCTAAACTTTTCTAAGATACCTACCTAAACTTTTCTAATATGAGGCATCCCTCTTCCTCAACCTAAACTTTTCTAAGATACCTACCTAAACTTTTCTAATATGAGGCATCTGAGACAAATAACATAAAATTTATATTAGTGATTGTTAACAAACAACCAAAATATGAGATATAATCAAATTTCAGCCACGTTTCATGAAAGAAATATTTTCAAACTCTCACTGGAGCGAAATATTTATTAATGTATAATGCTCATCCATGAAATAATATTTATTTGATCTGAATTTTATTTCATAATTAGAAATTAAAAATTTTATTTTAAATTAGAATTAAATAGAAAATTAAATTTTAGATCAAACAATGCAAAGGGCGACTAAATCAGAGTCTTGGATAGCAAAACACATTGAAATATATACTCTAGACATTTTATATTATACACATAGTTAGCTCCTAATTAGAAAGTATCACAATAGTCTCACTATAGTAACGTTACAGTTATTCATTTCCCATTGTGCATAATCTAAAAGTATGACCCACGCACCACCTTTTTCGGCACTGTTGATGTCAGGTCCAGCACTTTTTGACTCAATTTTCCGTTCTGATTCAAATGATGGCTTTAGATTTTCAATCAGAGGTTAGAATAAGCTAGAATCATCAAAAACCCAATCTGATACTACCATTATCTTCTCCAAATTTAGGGTATTTAGAAATTTTATAACCCTAATGCTACTAGATTCATGTTTTAGCCATAACTTTATCATTTTAAGCCCATTTTTAACAAGTCACATATTGTTGGAAAGCTTTTTCCAATGATATATAAAACATAATGTCACAATGCCTAGATCAAAAGATATGAGCACATAAAGTCTTAGGTTTTATGTTCTAATTTGGGTTTATACAAATTAAATCCTAGGTCATATTTATGTCATTCAAGTTAAGAATTTGATAGTAATTCTTGCTTCAAAATATAAACTAATTAGCCATCAAATTATATATTTCATAAAAAATAATTTACACATAAAATTTCATGCATTTTCCATAAAATAAATTCCACCATTTATACGAATCCAACACAAAAACCATGCTTTGATACCAATAAAAGAAAAAATAAGGATTCTAGAGATATCTTTAGTCACAGTATGAATTGTTTAATTTTTTTAAAAAAATTTATTTTTTCTCTTCCTTTTCTCTCTCTCTCTCTCTCTCTCTCTCTCTCTCTTTTTCTCTCCTTGTTGTATGAGAGTTATTTCTCTTTTTTATAAATAGTAACATAGAAAGTTGATTTTAAATCAACTTCCTTTAACTTCCAATAACGGTATATGGTAACCGCTTACTATATATGGATCAGGTTGGGTTGGCGCTTCATGATTGACCCACCAACCAACGGTTCTTGCAATTCGATTTTGATATTTTTGGTTTCTACTCTGCAAGTCATTATATTCATTTTTATTTGGTGCCTGTACTTAAGCGGATTTTTTATGGCTAGGGTCAACAAATCACCAATCTCCAAAGTTAGAATTTGTGATGTATAGTTGAATTTATGCTATGCGTGCGTATTTGAATTCTTAAATATACGAGTGACCTAACTACCTGCTTGACTTTGTGGAATCAAAACCTCGTGCCATATTGAAATATACTATTGTTTCCCGAGAAACTTATAAAAATAACCATAAAACTTTTATATTTTATAAATTTAACCACACAAATTTTTTATATAATAACTAGCCAAAAATTAATATTTTGGATGAAATTACCCTCATCAATTTCTTTAAATTTTCAAATAATGTCACTTTTATAATACTTAATATGAAAAATAAATCTTAACATACTCAACACCCTTAACAAAACTTTATCACTCTTAACAAATTTTCAATACTCTCAATAAATCAACAAATTTCAAGAAACAAGCATTACATATAACTAAAGAAATAATCATCAATTAGAGAGCTTATTAAGGTTAGTATATTTTTTTACACAAAATAAAATTTTAGTTTGAAAACTAAGTTCGAAATTAAGGTGATTTTTGCTGTAAATATTATTATTTTTCATTAATAAAATAATGTGCTTTGTTTAAGTTGAGAAATCAAGAGAAATCATAAAAAAAAACTTGAGAATAAAACAAAATTCAGAAAAAGTAAAACAGGCGGTGGGATAGGCGCCTGTCTCACATAAATACAGAACTGTTATGTGAGAGAGGCTCTTGTCTCACCGTCTGTCTTACATAACCGTTCAATATTTATGTGAAACAGGTAGTAAGAGAGGCGCATGTCCTACTGCCTGTTGCATATAAGTATTCTGTATTTATATACGACATGTATCTGTCTTACAGCCTATCTCATATAACCATTCGACATGTATGTGACACAGATAGTGAGACAGTCGCGTGTCTCACTACCTGTCTTACATAAGCATTTTATATTTATGTGAGACAGCCACATGTCTCACTACCTGTCTCATATAAGTATTTTGTATTTATGTGAGATAGGCACTTATCCCACTACCTATCTCACTAAATTTTAGGTATTTTTCGGAAGTTATAACTTGACTTACATATGTCCGTTTTAGGTGTATAATATATTATTTTGAAGCTTGCAATGAGACCAATCAACTTTAAAATTATATACTCCACTCTATGACATGTTTAAACTAAAAATTACCTAAATAAGAAACTTTTATACTTAAACGCATAATCAAAAGATGTGTGATATCCATATAAATATTATGTATACTGACTTAATCATATTTTATAGTGTGTAATCTTATTTTTTTATTTTTTTAATAACTTTATAGGTTCAATGGATTTAATTTTGCTTTAATTGTGTTATGACAATTGTTAGAAGACATTGGCAGATGGTCGTATAGAGTACATGAATGCCAAGAATGTAATTTTTTTAGTTCGAAAAGATTATACGTTTAATCAGTTTCTGACAAAGTTATATAAAGTTTTACAGATAAATTCTAACGAATATAGTATGATGATGAAGACAAATTTGAGGTCTAGTAACATCATTTATCGTGCATGTTCACTGCCTGTAGATATATTTAATGGCGAAATGGTGAAGGTTGTATTGCACATAGTCTCTAATGTTATCAATTATAGATGCATCCCTATATTTGTCACTACATCTCCTCGAGTTTTGGGAAAGATTCTAAGTCACTTGTAGAAACTGAAACTTTATTTAGAGTAAATGAATCTTTTCCTAATATTAAAGAAGATGAGATACCACAACAATGTTGTTACAGCAATATTATTCTCCACTCCATAAAAATAATGACACCATTTATAAGAACAACATTACAATAACGAATATTGACGAAAAGGCGATATGAGTAGTGACACCATTAGAGTGACATTACTCTCTATACCATAATAATGATTTCTGTATCAATGATGATTTTGTTGATGACACCACCAACAAAGAAGCTGATAATACTTGTTTGGAACCGTATAATAATTTGCATGAGATGAACTCTAATAGTGAGTTTGGTGGTAAGGGCATTCGTTATTTTGATATTCCTATCAATAATAAGGATGAGCATCAGTATGATATTCTTAGTAATCACAGAGACAACTCTCCTATTCCTCCAATCACCCGTTTTAAAAGGAGGATAGCAATTGATCCCTTCGTTAGTCTTGCTTCAGTTTTGCCTTCAAAATTAGTTGCTCTAAACTTAGTTAGAAATTTTAATTCTATTGATATTAGTGTGGAAAAATTATTTGCCCCAAAAATGAGTTAATATTGGAATCGCACAAAGTTGTCTTGTAAGATAAGTTTGATTTCAAGATTGCACATTCTACAACAACACGTTTTGAGGCCTACTGTTCTTCAGAATCATATAAATGGTGTGTTCGAGTAATGAGAGATTCGAATAACCAGAATGTTCCTTGGGTTGTGAAAAGAGTTAATAACATACACACTTGTTCTAATCACGTATTTTTTAGTGGTATCCGTTAAGTATGAGTTAGGTTGTTGGTCATTTTATTGCAGATAAATTTATCCAGGATAAATGAATATACCCTCCGAACGACATTAAAGTAAACATGCAGCAGGAATATAGAGTCTAGCTAAATATCAACAGGTCTATCGGTCAAAGAAGTTAGTCTTGAAATAGTACGAGGAAACCCTGCAGAGTCATACAACTTACTTTCTAAATACTCTCATATTTTGATAAAAACCAATGAGGGTACAGTTACTCACCTCGAGCTAGATGAAAATGATAATTTCTTGTACTACTTTCTAATACTTGGATCTTCCATCAAGGGTTTCATGCAGTACATCAAGCCTGTGATTATAGTATATGGTACTCATTTAAAGGGGTTGTATCGCAGAAGTATATTCGCGGCAATATGTCTGGATGGTAATAATCAATTGTATCCATTAGTCATTGGAGTCATAGATTCAGAAAATAATGATGCTTAGGAATAGTTTATGACGAAGCCACACAGAGTGATTGGTGATAGGTCTTAGTTAGTAATTATCTCTTATTGATGCACTACTATAAAGAGAGTTGTTTTAAAAGTAAGTTAAAATTCAGGATATCCATATCTTTTTGGGATGAATCTGAGCCTATCTTTATTAATGTAGCAAAAATATATGGACAAGAATAATTTAAAAAATAACTTGAAGGGTTATGGATGCTTCACTCGAGTGCGGTTAAGTACTTAGAAAATAATATGCGTACCTGTAATTGGGTAAAGTCTGAGTTTGAAGACTGGAGAAACAGTATACTTACCACTAATATCACAGAAAGCGTAAATTCTTTCATAAGAAAACCTCAAAAATTTCCTATTTCTCTTCTAATTAATCACTTTAGAAAAAAAAATGTAGCAATGGTTTTATGATAAAAAAAATATGGCTGGATCAATCAGTACTCGTCTTACGATATGGACTGACGAAATAGTTACTAAAAGAAGAATTTTGACTGAAAGAATGATCGCCGGTCCTGTATCTCAGTATTGATTTCATGTTTTAAGTAGTGGTATTAAGGAAGGGATAGTTGACATATATAATAAGACATGCTTCTGTAGAGTATTTTAACTCAATCAACTTGTCTGTGCACATGCAATTGCTGCTTACTTGACAATTCAAGTGAATTACACAAGTCTTTGCTTGAATTTTTACTCCAAGGAATTCTTGGTCATAGCAAATGCACAACCAATGGAGCCAGTTGGCGATATGGTAAACTAAGAAGTTCTAATAGAAATTCAAGAAATGAAGGTTAACCTGCCACTCGAAACACCACCACCCAATCGTCATCTTAAGCTTAGAATATCCTCTATTGGTAAAAATGTTAACCAAAGGACTGTGAAATATGGGTAGTGCAACGAACCAGGCCATAATCGCAAGAGCTGTAAGAATCCCATTGCATCAAACTGTAATTGTATCGTTACAATTAATTATAAATTTTATACTATTATTTTTGTGTATCGTACGATTATATATAATGAAATATATCATTTTGCATATAAATTGTATATGATGTTTTAAAATAGATAATGATTTACAAGATTTAAATAAAACAATATAACAAAAAAAATTATATTTTACATTAAACAAGTAAATACCCATACATCATTGTTTAAATGACTATTATGACCTACTAATATCGTCATTAAATATATTCATAACAATTTTCTTCTTAAAGTATTGCGCATGACTGCTATCAAAATCAAATTTGAGTCCAAACATTAAATACATCATGAACATCAATAAAAAAAAAAAATGCTGCAATCACTAGTTCCAGACTCTTGTTATGGCACATCCTTAATTATACTGACTTTCCAAGAATCGGTACTCTGCAACTCATGTCGGATGTTGTAAGATCCGAGATCTTCTAGCCATTAAGGGAAAATGACGATAAGTTGCTGGAATTGACTTAAATATATTTTTTCGTCACAAAATGTCACTAATGAGTCATAAATCAACACCCTCTTCCTGCAAAGGTCCACTTTGGCCAATATCTAATGATCACCATTCAAATTCACAAGAATGAATATCTGCATATAAGAAATATCATGAATTTTTATCTTTAGTTTGTCTAAAATATTTTTAAAAAGAAACTTTGTTGGATTGTGCAACAATACTCACTACATCGATATCCGTAAATCGCTTCGACATGATATCTTTCCGGCCATCAATATAGGTATTAAAGTTATTGTTACACTGTAATGAATGGATATTGCAGTCATCATTGTTCCATAATTGTGTCAAAAACACCTAGTACATATATTAAGCAATTAATTTATCTTTGAGATATTATAAGAAATAAAATCTAAGAAACCAAATATAATATTTGTAATTATTAAATTTCTTAAAACTCATTACCCAAAAAAATATGTCCGTATGTGTGACACGCTGAGATAAGGCATTCAGATATTGGCGTTGCTTCTCATTAATCAAGTAGAAATACATGTGAATATGCTGCGGAGAAATGAAAAAATGTTATCAAAAGAACTGAGTATAATACAAATGAAAGATCAACAATGCATCGATAACAAAAAAATTATAATAAAAATGGTTACTTCATCTCCAAGCCATCCCATTAAAGGATTTCCTAAAAGTAATTTGAAAAACATGCGTGACTGTTGAATGGTGTGGTCCACTGTAATTCTACTAGCAAATCATTTATCAAACTCCTTAAATATGCTTGGATCTTCGAAGTCTTTAAGCAGATTTATATCAACACTCATTCTTTTATAGATATGATGCTCCGTTATTTCGAGTGAGGGATGCGGACTGATGTTCCCTCCTTTCTTAAAAAGAGGAATCAAGAAAGGACTACTGAGGACATCGATGGTCTATACGGATGTCCAAACTTACTTATCCCAAAGATTGCCTCTGTGAGAATCTACATGCTTTCACCATTTACGTCCCTAAAAAAACTATACAATGAAATAGGGGTGTGATCATGCGAACATTAGTGTATAGTTCATGGTTTTCTAGAGACTATCAATTTACCAACATGAATATTTAAGAGTAATATCGAATTTAAAATTTAGACAACACATAGTTGTTTGTAATAAGATATGCTCACCGTGTTTGACCGTCCGATCAGAGAATTAGCGTACGAGCGCCTCGAGAAACCCTCACCAAATGAAGCCGTAAATCTCATAATTGTTTCTTTATACTGTTATTGTTCTCTTCACTCAATGTAAAAATCTGAGCTTAATCTCCTAACAATTTTTCTATGCTACTGTTGTTCTCTTCGCTCAGATTGAAAATCGAACTCAGTTCATAGAAGGTATGCTCAATCCTATCTAATCGTTTAATGACATAATGAAAATGAAATTTCATTCTCTCCTATTAATAAAATTTCATTCTCTCCTATTGAAGATATATCGCTTAAGATGGAGTTGGTTTCGTCATTGATGTTGGTGTTGTAGTTGCCATCGCCGATTGCCGATCTCCGATCGCTGTTAAAAAAAACTCTTTCTTATGTTAATAGGATATGAAAAATTATGTTTGTGATGTGAAGGATAGTTTGGGACAAAAAATTATGTTTTGGCTAATTATGATATGAAAAAATTAAGAGAGTTAAATGTGTAAAATATAAAAATTATGTGATTATTTTTATAAATTTTCCTTGTTTCCCCTAGTTACCATGGCTTTTTAATGTAAAATTGAACCATGTGATGTGTGCTGCTCACATCCAATTGCATATTAACCATCAAAGCTGGTTTGTCATGAATGTGTATTTTTTTACCTTCATTTTCCTACTGTTAAATTTCTCTATTTTTCTCACTCCACATCCAATGATTAACATTACAAGAAACAGATTCTGTAACTCAACCTCTCTCTAAATTTGAATAATGTAACGTAGCAATTGAAAACATTTTTCCCGTTGAAATATTTATTTTCAATTTTTTTTCAGAATAATACGTTCTCTTTCAAGGAACTGGAAAAATATTTTTTAAGAGTTCTCTAAAATGAAAGATGCTTAAATTTTAAGGCTGAAAAAGCATCTCCAAATAATTTTAATGGTTCAAAATTTTTTCAAGATTTGTCAAAATTAGACACAATGGATATGAAACCCAAATAAATTAATACAAATAATATATATATATATACACACACATAGACACCTTCTATTGCAGAGTTCATAAAGATAAATTATTTTGCAATTATAATATGATTGGCATACAAGAAATTCTAGATTAGGAACACACGTAAAAACAAAATTTAAAATAACTTACATGAAGATTCTAAATTTGAAATTTTCCATCTATAAAATGTTCCTTTAAACGACAGGTATTTGTGCTTGGATCTAAAAAATATTCCTTTCTAGGGTGACTTGTGCTTAGATTACTAATAAATAAGAAATATAATAATTAAGCCAAATAATAAAAATAGACATGTTCTGACTTGATCGATAAAAAAACACTAATGCGATATACAACTCAAACACATGCGAAATATTTGGAGAAAATCCCCAAGAAAACTAATAAAAAACAACAACATTTATCAAACTTGAATCCTCCCAAAAATTTTAACGCCTAACAATTTCGAAGTAGAAAGGTTGAAACAAAATTTCCTCAACTTCTGATTGCACCCAAGAGTTAAAAGATCTTCTTCACAGGTCCTGGACGCTCAAACCTGACATAAAAAAGAAAAAAAAAATTTAAGTAAACGGACATACACACGCGCACACCCAAACACGGCTAACATGCATGCGGGAATAGGCCCTTCTGCTTTCAACCATCTCATGGCCACTTTTGTTTCCAGCCAATGATCATTATTCAGCCTAGCAAATGCAAAATATAGCTGCTCATGCATTCTCCCAATACTACAAGCAAAGAGCGGATGGAAAGATTTGGAATAAGCAGCACAATTACTTTTGCTTCAAGGGAACGAGTCACATGGGAACAGATCAAATCCACACAGACCAGATAATGAAGCACGCTAATGTCTCATCCATACAAACTTGATTACATTTGAGCATGTCAAGTAAAACAAGGATAACATATAAGAACCATTGTCACTTCTTGGTAACAGATCAATTTTAGAAATAATGTGAGTTCCACTCAACAGAAATAATCAGTGCAAAAAAGTGATGACAATATACCAACAAGCTATACTGTATTTAGATTCAAAAAAAGAAGAGATGCAAATACCTGGAGGAAGAGATTGCTTCAACTTGTCAGCTTTCTCAGAGTCAAAAACACAGAGTGTGTAAAGGTACTTTGAGCATCGAACCTTAAACTTAACAACATCCCTGCTCCTCTTGATTTTGACTGAACGAGCATCCTTCCTTCTTGCAGTAAGAAGGAAGTCCTTGATCTCGTGGATCTGTTTAGGCTGTAGATCATAGAGGAGTAAGAACTCTTACGCACTCAAAATCACTATAGACGGATAACAGCAACAAAAAGTCATGACATGCAAGTCCACTCAAGATTAAAGGACACCATAGCTAGTAGCATTATCAAGCATCCTAAACAGACTGCAAATATGAGAAATTTATTAACCAAACTAGCTGTCCCTACATAGCAATCCACATTTAAGTTAATTCTTATTGTTCCAACGTCTTAGTCAATGGATCTGTTTAACTAACTAGACCAGTCAAGTGTCTTTGCCTATTTGTTAGGACCAAACAACAATTAAAACACATTCAGAAGCCTAATCAGAGACTAATGCGGTAAGTAACAAATTGTATGACACAACACTACATACTCAAAACCAGATCAACAAGGAGAAAGATTAGGCGGTGCCGACACCACTACGTCATCATAGCAGGATATAATTAAAACCATGCATTAACCACATATGCACAATTCAATTACATATAGTTACAAAATTGAACAATGGTATAATCTATTATCAAGATAAGTTCCCAAAGCATCATCTAGTACAACAAACAATAAACCCTAAACCCACAAAGTGCTATAAAGTTCAAAAAAAAAAAACAAAAAATTGTCCCGCCCAAATGGAGCAGATGCGAGCTCAAATAGCATGAACACATCTGTAACGATGGACAGCATTAATTTCCCAGACGCGTAACTGTATCAAATACCATATATGTAGGTAGATACCTGACTTATGTCTGGTCATTGGTTACTTTAAGACAAACCTACCGGAAACCGATAATTAATCATCCGCTAAATTGTCTTAGCAACCATATAGAATCATATTATAAAATCATCTAAAGATTCATTCTAACAACCCGCCCCCCAATCCAGAATCCTACAAACAAATAATTTTTTATTATTCACAGAAAAATTAAAGAAAATGAAATAACAGATGGAGAAGAAATAACAAATAAGATAACATCATTTACCATTTTGATTAAAGCTTCTTCAAAAGAAAAGAGGACGAGCAGCTTTGAGTTTCAAGAACTGCTTGAATGGGTGACCTCTGTTTTTATATCCACGTTAGCTAGTAACCCTAGATTCTCGTTTAGATGATTTTTAGGCTCGGTTGATCTATATTGGGCTTTATTATTTTGAGCCCAAGTTTATCGTGTGATGGATGGTCACGGCTTTGACACTCCAGCACTGTATAAGCCCCACTTCAAATGGACAACATTGAAATGTTTCTACAAACACCCACATCAAGTACGTTATTAGACCTTCACTCTTTCTTCTTCCCCAAATAAAAACTCCTTAACAAAGCGCTAAACTTACCATTCCGTGCATGCGTTGAAAATTTTGAAAACCAGTGGATCTCAAAGGACTATAACTAGAAAATTGGCTTAGAGAAGATGCATAACCAAATTACAAAATTCAGTCAAAGAAATTCATTGTTGCAACTTCAGGAAATAAAAATTGGCGCAAGTATTCACTTTCTCAAATCTGTTTCTCTCAAACGTAAGCTGTTTGGATTGTTTAATTGCCCAAAAATTTTATCTAATAACAAATTTCTTCCACGGCTGATACTAGAAACTCAATAACATGTTTGGTTTGAAAACATGAAAAGAAATTAGAGGAAAGAAGGAAAAAGAAAAGAAATAAAGGAAGAAGAGATGATTTCATATTAAATAAAAAATTAAATTGATATCGAATTTTTTTACCATTATTTTCTCATTTTCATTCCTTTCCTCCCCTCTTTGTTTCTCCAACCAAACATGCACTTACACTCTGCTGCTTTTCCATGTTCCGTATAGAACAAAACAAGTATCCCGTTATGAAACAAGATGTTTGAAGAAGACCTCTGGTATCTTGCTCTAAATAACAAAATTATTATTGAAGGAATGTTCAAGGACGTTTAAGGATGCTTTACGGGTGCTAAAAGTTTCACTCTTAATGGATTTGTTATGAGAACAAAACTAAGCCTTCAAGAAGTGTGAGGTCTAACTTTCACACAAAAATATAATAAAATTGATTTTAATTAATATATCTTCTTAAGTATTAAAATAATAATAACAATAATATAAAAATATTCATCATTGTATATTCTAGAGTATTAATGATGTGAGTGATAACATAAGTGATGATTTAATAATATAGTAATATAAAATTCATTCTAAAGTAATAATGACATAAGCAATAACATAAGTACTTATACAATAAGAGATGTTATAAAAATATTATAGAATTCTAGAAATTATTAGGATATATATGAATAGATAAATTTTTACCATTAATTAAAAATTATGATAGCAAAATCCTAATCATCTATTAGCTTTACGAAATCCTATATTCCCTAGCCCTTTCATTTTTCATAAACCTAAAATTAAGGAGGTTTAAAGAAGTCAAAATATCAGTAGTAGAGAAATTATTAAATTAGGGAGGTTTAGAGAAATCAAGGAAAAAAGGTAAGTAACACTCCAACTACAATGTAAGGGTAAAGTTGTTTTTATACTTAAATTAGCCGTTAAATAATCTTCTATCTTATGATGGCTACTATGATATAATTATCTTGCATTGAATGCATGCATTTCATGGGTGGCCATTACTGCAAGGGCAACAAATTTCTTAAAGAGGGCAAGCCTTCAAAGCTAAGCAAATAATAGTTTTTTGGGGATCGCAATACGTAATGCCTAAAGAATTAACGACTAAATATGATCAGTCTTTTGGAGAAGGCAATACACGTTATGTCTAATTAAATATAACCAAATTATTTTAAAACGTGAAAAAGTGAGGTGAAAAAGTGTCAATGTTGTAGTGTAGCGCACCTAAGGCCCTAACATGGTTCTATATTTCTTTTAAATACTTAATATTCGTGAAGTCATCAAAGTATTATCTTATTAGGCATTAGCTCACATATTTCTTACATTGCAAGAAATGATACAGATGATAAGCTGATGTTAAGTCTCAACCGAGATGAAATACATATAGAAATAACAGACCTTGGTGTATAATAGGCTCAGTCATATTTTTATCCAAACATAAGTTTATTTAGCTAAGAAATCCCTGCATTTTGTAACGAAGATTTTATATAATAAACTTTTTATATTTTATATTTATAGAAAGCCTATTTTAAAATATATATTTATACTAAAAGTGTTAACGTTGTAGGTGTTTTTTTTTAATAAATCATACTATTTTAGTTATATACGCGTAGTGTTATAAGAAGACTAATTAATTACTCTCTGTCTCTCATTCGTGTTTGAATTATATAACAGTTACAAACTCTATTTTGCTATTGTCAATAATATAATATAAGGGCAACCCAAATCTCTCTAGTTTCCCTAATCATGTAAACAAAATTAACTACAAGCCTCTTTTTTTTTTAATAATTACATAGGATTAAAGTCTATATTACAATTCATATTATATAAGACTATTATTTATATATTTATAATTGAACAATTCCTGGGATTAGAGTTTATAATTTTATCCTATCTAATATTTGAGAAATGTCTACTTTATTCTCGTTTCAAGAAGAAGAACTCTTTTACTCAATTATTTTTCATAATTAAAAAAATAATTTAATATTGCAAGGGCTCAAACTGCTACCTTTAAAATTGTAAAGACAACAACTCTAGGCCAAGTGACCACTACAAGCCTCTTATTTCTGACTGAAATAATTCTATTAACCAAATAAGATGACACCTATTGACGAGCATGTTATAGATATAAATGCTTGTAAATATTATTTTTGTATAAAATGGCATAGCATAGTATAATTGGTCGATTGAAAACACCATAGGACATATATGATTATTTTTATTTTAGTCAAGAAATCATGCTATGCCACATAACTTTATAAAATATTCTTAGTTGTAGCATTATGATGAGATCATCAAAGGGATATCATTGAAGCTTCAAGTCATGTCAATTACAACTAAAGTCAACGTAAAAAGGGTAACCTTGAAATTAAATTGACATAGTTTGAGATGGAATTAATTTATAAGCTATATATTGTTCGAAATATAATTGAGTTAGCTTTTCAATGCATTTTACAAAATGATTTTTCTAGAACAAGCTATGGTTAATTCATTGCAACCTAAGCAATTTTCAAGTCAAAAAACTAGTTTTGAGTTTTGGAATTTCAACATTATTTATGGTTTCTTTTGTTGTACTTTAATTTTTATCAACACTTTGTTTAAGTCCGCTGTTAATGTTAGTTGACTAGTCAAGAATTTAAATGATCTTTTTGCCTAAACTTATATATGGAGTGTTGTTTCAATGTTTTCGAGTAAACTTTAAGATCTTGAATCACTATTAGCATATGAAAACTCAACTACTATGGTTTGTAAAATCAATAATAAAGATGATTATTGTTATTTGAATTAAAAGATAATTCTTTCTTTAATTCTATTGAGAATAAGTAAACTTATCAAGTATTATATTCTTGTGCCAGTTTGAATTTGATTCATCACTTACCTTCTCGTCTATATCTTGAGTGTAATGTCAATATTATTTTTTTATACCTCTAATTTGTGTTAGTAAAAAAATATTTGGTTGATAACTATTTATCTATGATTTGTATTTTCTTAAACATTGGATTAGGGTTTTCAAAACCTATTATAAAAGTAAAAGTAATAAAGTAAAGAAACTTACAAGTTACATCCATCCTACTAATTTGAAATTTAGGGTTGGGAACTCCATGAGCTCCTTTATCTTGTATGAGAATATATTTTAACATATTTAAATGTAGCCAACTAGATATATCTTTAAATAGGTCCACTTGGCTCATTATAAAATTTAAATTATATAGTAATAGAACTAATTTAGGTTAAATTTTGATAATTCTTTATACTTCATATGAGATTCCTTTGATTTTAACAATAATCCAAATTTGAGTAACCAACTAAAAAAAAACCTTGTTTGTTACATCAGTTTTCTTATATCCCGTTTTATCTGTCTAATCTATAATACTTTAGTGTCTGTCTAAACACACTCATAATTATTTATTAAAAATTTTGATTTTTTTTACATCGTTAAACATTTTATTTCAAATTTCTTTTTTCCATTCCACCAATTGATTGAGAACTTAATATGTTCTCTACTTCTCTCAAAACAAAAAATAATAATGGAATACTTTGTTTCATTGTTGGTCCTTACAGAATTGGCAATCGGAATGCCTTGATCAAGATTAGCTATTATCAATCCCTATCGATTATTTAGTTGGAACAAAAAAAAAAAATTGTAGTGAATTATGTGTCAAATTTTTTTATCAAGAGAAAAAACAATTATATCGAGTCTCTACTAATCAAAATACAAATAATGTCCCAATTGTCCGGAATATACTAATTGTCCTGAATGTAATTATTCTTTTCTTTATTATTCAAATTAAAGTAAATTATTAAATTGAAAGGATTGGACTCTAAGAGTACAAAAGACAGCATCCGGGTTGGGGTCTTTGTCAAAATTTGAACAAATTCTATTTTTTACACTTTAATTAAACTAGAAAATTAAAAAAAAAAAAAAACAGTACAATTAGGATCCAAACTCCGATGTGAGAGTCCCAATCAGTCCCAGCATTTTAATTACGGCAAAATTTAGTCGTGAATTCTTACTGAATTTTGATCAGCTAATTAAACATATGTCGGTACTGATATACTGTACGGTACTAGATTTGAGCTTCTTGTCCGAAGTCGGTTCTTGACCTTCTAGCTCTAGAGAAAGGAAATTTTGGGGTAGAAAAAGCAAAGCAAGGGTCCCCGCGAAAACAGTTTGAGATGAAAATAGATAATTTAATGCATTCTCTTTTCCATCGATTGCAAAAGAAACTATTTTGGTATGTGTTTTTGGCTTTTATTCATTCTTGTGCATATATTTCAAAACCAAGAGTGGGATGGGCATGGTCCCAAGATTTTTATAGCAAATAAATAAATAATAAAATTTTCTTTTTATTTATCTGATTTCTTTTCTCCTTCTCTTTATCCTTATCCTTTCACTCATGTTAGACTTCAATGCACTTCAAAAAGTTGAAGGCACATAGGCAATAATAGATACGAAACATCCTTTCGCCATAATTTTCTCTTCTTTTCCTTTTTTTTTTCATTTTTCGATAGTATATTAATATAAAAAGAGTGTCATTACATATCTCAAAAATCATCTTATTTGTATTCGTTAATTGATAATCAAAATGAGTTAAAATTAAAATGAACTGAAATCAGAATAGGTTAAAATTAGGGTGAGAAGTGAGAATTAAAATAAATATTTGTATAAATTGTAGGAAACTAAATCGAAATAAAATGTATTCTTATTAATATATTTACTTTATATTAGAATAAGAATGAATTATTATAAGTTACTAGAATGCCCATTGTTAATTGTTGTTCTTACTATTATTTGTACCTATAATAAAAAATAATAATAATAAAAACATAAAATTAATAAATTTCATCAACAACAACGACAACAATATAATGACATTAATAAATAATAATAATAATAATAATAATAGTATTGTTATTATTTATTATTGATAATAAACAATGAAAGATTTATTTATAAATATTATCAAATTTCTAGGTATTTTTGTAAATTCAACCGAGATCAAATGAAAACTCATAGGACTAAGTTAAAGACAATGTAGAGTTTATGAAAATTTAGTAGGGATAAATGGGTAGTTCAAGAAATGAGAGTCATTTCCAACTCTCCCTTCAAAATCAAACTCTCATTTCCTAACATCATTCTACCATGGACTCTGCTTAAATGATTCTCATTTGCACCCTTATTTTATGAAGTGAAATTTTATAAATAATTTTAATTCCTTAATTTAGAAATTAAACCCATCATTAAATAAGATGATGCTTCTAATGTGGATTATAAGATAGAAAATAGTTATACAATTTTTTCTATACAAATTCCTATGGTTGGAATTTCATTAAAAGAAATCAAGAAAAGGAACATATACATGCCCACGATTGAGAAAATTATCACGAAAACTCCTAAATTTTTAAAAAAGAGACATTAAGTTTCTCTTTTGACCAATTTCCTTTGGCACTAAACCTTAAAAACATGGTTACAATGTTTTATAATAAATAGAATTATAATATCAAAATAAATATATATATTTTAAAATGGACATGTTTTATTATATTAAAGTAAATTTATAATAAATAGAAATAGAACATCAAAATAAGTGTATTAGAATTTAAATTATTTTGAATATTATGTTATATAATAATTTTCTCATTATCACACAAAGTTTTTCTTTTTGAATTTTAAAATATATTTAACCCAAGCATTTATTAAAAACCTCTGCAATAAATATAAATATATTGTTAAAATAAACATATTTAATTGAAATATTTAATTTATTTAAATAATAAAATATTTTAATGTTATTAGCCTACTAGGAAGATTACACTATTCATATTACGCTTGTATTTACTAAAATTATTAAAGTTAATTCTTTAGTTACTAAATTCAAAGGATACTATAGTTAAAAAAAAGGGTATTGATTGATGTTTCTTTTTGAAAACTTGGGGTTCTCGTGACAATTTCTCTAGACCTTGAGGATATAAATGTCATTTTTCTAAGAGATTATTAATACAATTAGTTATTTGAGTTATACCCCTAAAAAAGTTGAAATAAAAAAGACCATGAATATGATGGTTTCAAGGACATAATAATCAAATCACTGTTTATTGCTTTTATTATTAGATGAATATTAGTTGGTTGGACTAATAAAATTTTTGAAGTTGATACAAGATGAATTAAGTTGGATTCTGTTCACGGGGATGGGGATGTTCTTGATTTTCATTCTTGCAATTCTTGAAATATATCTAGGATTTGTTATAAAATCAAATTCCACAATAGGGACTCACATGAGAATAAATTGTAGATAATAGTTTTATTTGTTGTTATACCGAAGATTGTAATACCGAAGATTGTAATAATCTAAATTTTCATTATTTAGCTACTATTTTTGCTGATTAGCCGGAAAGAAAGGACTTTAAATTTTGCGAAACAAATAATGGAAAATTAGATATTTATAAGTGAGTTGATAAATTAGAGAATAGTTATGAGGGGATTTAGATGGTAAGGTTCACATATATACACTTTTCTGTTATATTTTTTATCACATTTTTAGTTACTTTTTATATCGAGTGGAATGATATATTCACTTAGTTGAGGCTTTAAAATTAAGATGTAAACATTATATAAATTCAACAAGAGAAGGAATACGCAACCAATTAATATGTATTTCTCTTCCTTTCAAATTGGATCAAGCAGTTTTTAAGCTTTAATTGGAAAAAATAAAAATAAAAAAACCCACATGTGAAGTGTTGATTTGTCTTACTTTGTCATCGTGAGTGCAAACATACTAAAAGTCGTTTGGTATCGCGAGCTAGTTTTTTGTTAATATCTAAGTGACGTGCAAGCCATCTATTAGTCCACAAAAAAAGTAATATGCAAGTGCAATAGACTTGAATATGGGTGTAAAGTTACTTAGAATAAAAATATAAAAATGAAAAAAAAAATTGGAGTTTTACTAGATTTTTATGATATTTAAGCAATGCGCAAGTGATCTATTCATGGTAAAGTGACAGACGAGCAAAGTTAGTATTCTAAACTTTTTGAAAGCTGTGATATAATTTGTATGTTCCTTGCCATGTCACTCATTAACTGATGTTACATAATTGTTATGTTAACAATGATACAAACATTACTAACAACTACTTAATATTTTTCAGTATTAATTGGGATATGGATTTTGTATCTTAACGTTATCTGACTTCATAGCCAAGATTCAGAGCTTCGTGCCCCTCGAACTTTCATAGACGTCACGATCCCCATGAGGGTCTTGATTTTTGGATTACATGTGATATGAATGGGTCTATGACTTCCTGTTCTATTTTCCTTAGTTTTGGCTTGGCTTGCTGGGCACCCTATGTACCAAAAAAAAAAAAGGAAAAAAAGAAAAAGGAAGCCCATCATCATTGGATTTTTGGTATTTAATACTTAATTTAGTTTTCATTTATGACTGAGGAATGTTTGAATTTTGGAGCCAAGACTTGTCAAGTTCCTTCCTTGATCCTTAAAATGAAATCTTCACATGTTCCTTTCTTGTTCGTTAAAATGAAAACCCTTGTTGTTCCTTTCTTGATCCTTAAAATGAAAATCATTAACTTATTTATTACATTCTTTATCTCATTGTTCCTTTCTTGATCTTTTATTATCTTTATTTTTTTTTCTAGTATCTATTTGCATTTCTTTTGCCTCAAGTTCCCTCTCATTATCCTTTTTGAGCAGCCCACTTAACTGAGAATGAAAATAGAATAAGATTTTGGGGGCATAATTTGATGGAATTTGTTTCTTTTTTTTCGAGGAAAAATTATTTTGGTCTTTTTATTTGTAAAAGTGAAATGCACGTGAATCTGAATAACATTATATTTGAAAATTTTGTTATGGTATTAGTAACATAAAAGTGGAGGTTGATAATACTTTTGTTTTTGTAATTTAAGTATATGTATCGCCCTTAGTTAAAAGCTTAAAATGCATGTGACATGATATTATCATCAAGTACTATAAAAGTGACTCTAAAAATAATGAAATAAGCGGGTGCACATGCCACTTGGTCATTAATCAATGACATTATTATTTTTTAAATTCAAATCCATTACATCAATTTTTTTTTTCCTTTTAATTCGTCATTACATTATTAAGAATCACCAAAAATCTCTTCAGCGTGCATTTTCTTTTTTATTTCTTAAAGGTTTTCAAATTTGAAAAGTAAGAAGGAAATTGTAGGTACAACAAGTTAACTGTACAGGGTTCAAATTTAATCTCCATCATTATGCTAGTGAAATAGAAAAATAAAAAGTATAATTTACTTTTTTTTTTATAAAATCATAAACAAATGATATAATCTTGCATTTGTTTCATTTGAGTCTTTGTAGAGTTTTCAAATCTTGCTAAAAAAAAAAAACTTTAATAAAAAAATCATGCTATAGTTTAAGTGTGCAATTTAAATGTCAGTTGTAAGTATTAGTTACTAAGTAAAAGTGATTAATTATCTTATCAAATATATACAGTACCTGCTCTATTTTTTTTTTTTTTTGAACATGTGTATTGTGCTTGTTAATTTTAGTTGTAAATCCTATTAAAAAAACTTTCAATAGAAAAATATGTTACGATATTAAGAGTACATTGTGGATATTAGTTGTAAATATTAGTTACTGAGTAAAAATTATTATCTTACCACGTGCATACCATAATTGTTAAGTATTTTCTAAATTTACTATAGATGTATGCCGTGCATCGCGCATGCTACTAATTACGTGTATACACAATTTATAGTAATTCCTTGAATAAGTTGATTTTAGAGTTATCATAACTATAGAAGGACATTATTGATTGCATTTTAGTAATTAGTAAGCGACAATGAACTTTGACAAAGAGACTTGCATAAGGACTTTGAAACTATACTTGCTAATTGTGTTAAAACCTGGGGACTAAAATGTTATTATTCCCTAATTATGTAATTTTTTTGAAAAAAGTCCTACTTTTATTGCCACTCTCCCTCGAGTTTTGTCGCAGTCACTCTTTTCCAATATTTCGTCACTGTTCTGTCAAATGCTTCCTTCACAAGTTCCTTCGCTGGCAAGTTCAATTTCTTTTTTTTTTTCAACTGTTTCATGACTTCATCTGCTCTCCGTCACGCGCACGCACTCTCTAATATATAGCAACGATCAGAGAGCAGTGATATTTGCTGCTTTACAAAAATACCAAAGCAAAATAGTAGTACCCATTTGAGCTTTTACTGTCACTGTGTTGTTTGTTGCGCATTTTCGTAGTCATTGAATCTGATAGTAAGTTCTTATTTTGATATTTGGGTTCTGGGTTAGTCTTGTTTTTTCGCCCTTCTTTTGGTTAATATTTGATATTAGTCGCTTATTTATTGAGTTTAATTTTGCTGCATTGTCTTGGTTTGGTCATAGATGGATATTTAAGTTTGTGTGTGAACGTAGTATAAAGAAATAATTGCTTATGTTGAATCTTGGTTGGCTAAAAGTGTTTGATGGATCATTTGAACAGCAATGGAGCCTGTTAGCATGGAATTGGACACAACCGAGCAAGTATCTGCTGACATCCTGCCCTTTGCCAGAAAGTGAGCTTGACAAAATTTTAATAATTGTTTTTTGATGATTTTTCTCACCGATCAATGAAATGGGTTGTTGATTATGCCATGAAACATTTTTTTTTTAATTTTTATTTTGATGATTAGTGGGTTTCACTGTACTGTGTTGTTGCAGTTATCAGCTGGAAGCACTGGAGAATGCACTTAAGCAAAACACTATTGTGTATCTGGAAACTGGGTCTGGCAAGACTCTAATTGCCATCATGCTGCTTCGAAGCTATGCTTATCTTCTGAGGAAGCCTTCGCCTTTCATTGCTGTCTTCTTGGTTCCCAAAGTAGTTCTGGTACCTCAGGTATGCACAGATATGTGTTTATGGATTCCTCTCCAGTGGAGCTCCATATTTTTTTCTTTTTTTTTTTTTCAAAATTCATCCAGCAATTGCAGAATGGGAAAAAAATTGCCCCTTATTTAATAGAATCGAAAAATTTTTTGCCATTAAGACTTTAAAGTATAAAATGCTTGATCTGGGTTAAAGATAAAAGTGATAAATATGACATTTCTTTGTATTTATACAAGTAGCTTCCAAACAAGCTTCATGAGTTTAGATTTGTTTGCTGAAGCTTAAGTTTTCGAAATTCAGAGTGGAACTAATGTGAAAATCATTATATTTCAAGTTCAAATGTTAGTTCTACCATTGAATTTCAGAACCTGTTAACAACAAAGAGGAAAATCTTACACATTTGATTTCTATTCATAACTCTTATTAAAACTTTTAGATTTAGTTTTTGTTTATGTCCACAAGTTGTATATTGCTGCATTGTAGAATTAGTGGATGTGTTCCTTGGAGTTCAAATTCAACAGTTTTACTTTTGATTGCTTTGATTTTGATTTTACATTTTATGTTTTATTTTTGTTTTTTAAATTAGCAAGCTGAAGCTATTAAAATGCACACTGACTTGAAAGTGGGTAAGTACTGGGGAGAGATGGGAGTTGACTTGTGGAATGGTGCTACATGGAAGGAAGAAATGAACAAACACGAGGTGAATTCTTGCATATATAAATTAATAAAATCCTTCGTGAATTGTACTTACTTAATTCAATTAAGTGGTTTGCTGACTTCATGATTTGAATTGAATGTTCCCTTAGTTTTCTGTTCTTATGGTTACTTGTTGTGATCTTACTGGACCTCTTATTGTCCTTGTAGCCTACTTCCTGGAGAAAACTGTATCACAGCAGTCATACAATGCATTTCATTATGTTTCTGAAAAATTATATGGAGTTTTAAATTCTTATCCTTTCTTAGTGTTTTATAGTAAAGCTCACATGTGAAGATGTCATGATGGGCTGTTAACATACGTCTAATTAACTTGTGGAAGCTTTCGTCCATATCAATGGAAGACTGCTACTTTTCTGTATAAGATCCCGCTTTCTTCTTCTTGTGACAGTGCTTTAGCTTTATAAAATTTGAGGGACTTTGCACACAGTGAGTAGTAATTTCCTGTTGAATCCCTAACAGGTACTTGTGATGACACCTCAGATTTTGCTTAATGGCTTGAGGCAGAGTTATTTTAAACTAAACATGATCAAGGTTTTAATACTTGATGAATGCCATCATGCCAGGGGTAAACACCAATATGCTTCTATCATGATGGTGAGTTTTCTTTATGTTTGTTGATATTGTTGTTTGCTTCTTTTACCTCTAGTTCAACCAATTGTTCCTTGCGATAACATTTAAACCACAGACTAGAGTAAGAGAGATATTAGAATCTTGTTAGCAATTTGTAGTTTGACAGGTTGCTTCACAAATCATAGCTTCATCGTTGTCATCATCTTCTTCTTCATTTTTCATTACTACTACTGCTGCTGGTACTACTATTATTTTTAGCTTTTCATCTTTGTAACAATTGAGTGACGTAGGAATTCTTAGGAAACTGTTGTTTGATAGAGCTATGTTCACATTTCATAAGGAACTTTGCTTGTGAAGGATTTGCAGAGTAACATGCCAGGGATTCTTTCTTTCTCTCTTTTCCTTTTTTCCCCCCTCCGGGCAACTGACGTACTGGAACGTTTTGGGTATGTTAAAGTCTAAGATGTTGAAAGTCAGCTATAACCATGAATCTGCAAATGAGCAGTCAGAATTATGTACCTGAGAGTTAATGTTTCTTGTTCATGTTGGTGCATCATCATAAGGTGTAACTGTTACATTGCTCGCCTTTTGCAGCATATTACTTTCTTTTTTCTCTCTTTTGCAGGAGTTCTATCACCGTCTGTTAGACACAGGTGACTCCAATCTTCCTAGGATTTTTGGGATGACTGCATCTCCTATAAAGTCAAAAGGTATTCAAGACTTGATAATATCTGATACAATGTTATTTCATTATTCATATGGCCTCTGAATCATTTTTCACTCATCTTTTGGTTGTAGTTTCTAGTTCAGCTGAAGACTATTGGCAAAAGATTCATGATCTTGAAACTCTAATGAATTCGAAGGTTCCTTCTTTTCTTTTATATTTTATTAGTTTATTTTATTTTTTATGCTATACCAACTGTTTGGGAAAGACATAAATCAAGGTTAATTAGAAAATTTAAAAAGGTGTCGTCTGTTTTTTGAAGAAAGAGGTATCACTGACTATGGCCTATAAATACATACACACTTAATCTTGCAAGTCTGTATTCCAAATATTTTGTAATGTTTGTTTCATTTTAAGACGGTCCAGCTTGATGTTCCAGTTGATACTATTTAGTTGATTATTCATACCTTCATTTTCTTGTACAATAGGTCTATACATGTGCCAGTGAATCTGTGCTCTCTAATTTCATACCATTTTCAACTCCAAAGTTCAGGTTTTACCAGTACAACGAGATTCCACATGCTTTGTACACTCACTTAGAAAATGAACTGGCAGTGATAGAATTAAAGGTGAGTATTCTCAGATTAAAAACTTAGATTGCAATGTTGAAGATTATTGTTTTTCTGATATTTGGAAAAATAATCATCTTATCCTGCTTGTATGGTATGTGCAGACTGTCTGAACGAATGTAATACCAAACCCTCGAGATTCATATATAGTATTAGAATACTTCATTCTATGAAGAGAGTTATAATAAGGGTTAGAAAGGGCGAAAGGGAAATGAGTTTTGCTGAAAATGATACAAATAATCTATGATCAAGAATATACGACGCTAATTTTTATTTTTTATTTCAAATGTGTATTGATCTAAATTTTGAATAGACTTGATCATTATTAGCAAGATCAGAATTTATGGGAACAAACAAATGGCCCAAACAAAATAAATAAATAGTGGTAGGGATCTATTGGAGAAAATAAGCGTAGATCCGGAGATTCTCGAATAGGTCAACCTTTCGAACTGCAGCTGAATCCATGGGCAGGCAAGAGACAACCTATAGTTTTCTGGTCAAGGATCTTAAAGTGTGGGAAATGTCTAGGAAAGGTTTAACACCATGGGGTTTAGAGGCTTAAAACTTAAAGCGTTTAAACCGCACGGTTTATGCGGTTTTCCGGACTTTCCCGCACTTTAAAATTCTAGATTGGGACACACACACACACACGTATATATATCCTTGCAAAAAAGGAGAAGAATATGGTAAGCCTAAATGAATGATTTTATACCATATGTTTGTACATTTATTTTGATACCTGAAAATAAGTGCTAACTTATTTTTGTATTGTTGTAACTTTTCAAAGGACTTTGAAACGAACAATTTGACATTTGTATCCTTATCTTCTCAAATGTTAAAATGAGCAATAAACTATATTTGATGTGCTAAAAAATTATGTTATACCAGCAGTATTGGATAGCCATAAATCCAATTCTTTAAATCAAGATAATAAGCTACAATTTCGTTTTTGCATCTAAATAATTTATTCTTCTAGGAATTCTAGAAACCTGCTGAGTCGACGCTATGAAGAGAAAATCAGAACTAAGAAATGGAAAAAGAAAAAATCAAACTTTTGTTAGCTGATCAAAATTTTTGAAAATCACCATTAATTCAGAACGGCAAACCAAAAAAAAATAAAATAATCGAATAAGTTAAATGAAGATGTATACGGACTTAAATCAGCAAAACGAACAACTCTAAGTACGAAAATGGATGTACAAATTTACTCAATGTGTTGACAGGCCTTTGCAACTTAGGATTAGAGTTAATCTTACCGTCTTTTTTTTCAATTTGAAGAATGTATATTTGAGTACTTGATTTCTCTGAAAAATGTTGGAATTGATAATTAAATACAATAGTGATTGATGGCTGCTGACTAGATCTATGGTATTTCAGCATACCCGATCATTGGAAGATTTGGATCTGAATGAAGCTCAAGCAGAGTTAATAAGGAAGAAAGTATCAAAAATAAATTCAACTTTGTTATATTGTTTAAATGAGCTTGGTGTTTGGTTGGCGTTGAAGGTATTTTTCTATTGTTTCTCCATTATTTTGCCCTTCTATTCACCTGCTTGTATTATTATAATTTACATGTGTTTTTCTGTAATAGGCTGCAGAGACAATATCATGCTATGAAAGTGACTTTTTTGCTTGGGAACAATTGGATGGGTTTGGCGAAACAATCATGAAAAAGTTTGGTTCAGATGCAGCTCTGGCATTGGTGACTTATGTACCATCTGGTATTCTTCAATTTGCTTAGATAATTGGAGACTTAATTTGTTATCCTTACATGCTAATGTTTGTCCTTCCGTTTTCTCTTTCTACCCTAAATTTAGGTACAGAGTGGTCCATAGGTGATGATTCTAAATTCAATGTGGATTCTGGACTTCTGACGGAGAAAATTGTTTGTCTTATTGAATCTCTTCTTGAGTACAGGTTTGCATGCATGCATGATCATTAATTTTCATAAAATTAATTTAAAATAATTTATAAATTCCAATTGCTCTATAATTTATAAGAATCGTTCTGTTAAGTAACAGCCCAACCTAAAAACTGAAGTTGACAGCTGTGGATCTAATAATACCATTCAAACACAAGTAATATCTAATATAGCAACAAACATGAGCTCAAATTTTTATAATATTACTAATATAATAGGCGAGGATAATGCTACTTGATTAGACAAACTATGATATCATGTTAATTACCCAGTCAACTCAAAAGCTTAAACTGATAGACGATGCCTGGTACTATTTCAGCTCTTAACACCTTGAATTTTGTTTCTAGGTCCCTTGAGAGTAAACACTTCATATAGTGCATGCAGTATTATTTTCTATAATATAGTTAAGACTCTTATAACTTTTGCACAGTATTTATTGTTTAGTTCAATCAATTATTCAAGTAGCTTACAGCAGCAAAATAGAACAGAAACGGGGAAAATAAGTAGGAAAAATTAACTAGTTGGAAGAATGTTGTATATTAAATAGATTCTTGTGTTTTTTTTTCCACTCTCCCCTATTTGAAGTCAGGACAGTTGTATTGGAAATGCTGATCAAGGACAATTAAGTTTACATGCTTGATGAATTTACTCAGGGGGATGAGTTCATCTTGAATTAAAATAATATAAGAGGAGGTTCTTTCATCCAACCTTAACCACAGGAAAAGCACCTGTACTACATCTGTCATGGTGAAGTGTTAACCGCATACACATAAACATACAGAGGGAAGTGTTAGCCTTTTGGAAAAGTTGATGCCTAAAGAGGTTCTGAGTGTTTGCTTCATTGCATGCCTAAAGAGGTTCTAAAGTTGTATAATGTCATGCATTTTGGATTATATTAGCCAGGTCCAGCTCTTTCTGGATAACCAAAATAATTTATTTAAGATTTTTCTTTGTGTCAATTGTACATTGTAGCATTTTTTTCCTGATTTTTCTGATTGTTGCATAAACACAGGGGCTTGGAGAACATAAGATGTATAATTTTTGTGGAAAGGGTCATTACAGCCATTGTGCTTCAATCGCTGTTGAGTGAGCTGCTTCCAAGACACTGTACCTGGAAGACTAAATATATTGCCGGAAATAACTCAGGGATACAATGCCAATCAAGGAAAAAACAGAATGAAATTGTGGAAGAATTTCGTACAGGCTTGGTATGTTTATATGTGATCCCAGATTCCAAATGATGTTCATTTTTCTTTTGCTCCTAATTACCATCTGCAGGTGAACGTCATTGTTGCAACATCAATTCTTGAGGAGGGTTTAGACGTTCAAAGTTGTAACTTGGTTATTATGTTCGATCCTTCACGCACTGTTTGCAGTTTCATACAGTCTAGAGGTCGTGCTAGAACGCGGAATTCTGATTATTTATTAATGGTGAAGAGGTAATGCCTTTCATTTCTCACAGCATGCAGATATTTTGTAAAGCGGTGGAATATTTTTATACTTCATTTTTAGGATATTCATTTGTTTAAAATTATTAAAATTGTTAAATTTTCTGTGCAATTGATGGAGTATTTTATTCTCTTTTTTGATAATTTATAGTGGGGATTCTATTACACAATCTCGGCTAGAGAACTATCTTGTTAGTGGGAACACAATGAGAAAGGAAATTCTTAGCCATGCATCTCTTCCCTGCTCCCCTCTTAATGATCATATGTATGGTGAGGATTTTTATCACGTTGAAAGCTCAGGAGCAATTGCAACTCTTAGTTCCAGCGTTCAGTTGATACACTTTTATTGCTCGCGGCTACCTTCTGATGGGTAAACCATTTTGGACTCATTCTTCCATATTATGCCAAGCTTTTCATTATGTATTTGTTGTTTATGTCTTTTGTACTGCTTTCGTACCATGGGTTAATGCAGTGTTGCATATTTCTGTTGGTTTTATTTTCTGTAGATATTTTAAGCCTACTCCAAAGTTCGATATAAATAAAGGGATGGGGATTTGCACACTGTATCTTCCCAACAACTGCCCTATACACACTGTTATTGCACAGGGAAACATTAAAACCCTGAAGCAAGCTGCTTGTCTTGAAGCTTGCAAGAAGCTTCATCAGATTGGTGCCTTAACAGATAATCTTCTTCCTGACATTGTTGTGGAAGAACATGATGCACAAAAACGTGGTAACTTGCATAAGAAGCCTTTAGTTTTCTATATTATGAGTAGCTTGTAAAGTATTGTTGTATTTTGAATGGTTAGAGAGCTATAACCATTCATTATTTGGTCTCCTTATTTAGATTTTTAACCTTCTTTCGTGTTTCTTTAATGTGCAGGGAATGATCCTTATAATGCTGAACATCCCATTTATTTCCCTCCTGAACTTGTGAATCAGAGTCCGCAAGATACCAAGATAACATACCATTGCTACCTAATCGACTTGAAGCAGCACTTTAACTATGATATTCCAGCTAATAATATTGTGCTTGCTATGAGGACTGAACTTGAATCTGAAATTAGAGAGGTGAATTTTGATTTGGAAGTTGAGAGGGGTAGATTGACGGTCAATCTGAAATATCTTGGACAAATTCAGCTTAAACCAGATCAGGTATGATATCAGGTTTTCTGACTTCAACTTGGTCAGAGGTGCCTCATACCTTTTAAGCATTTTGGTTTGTAAACTTTATTTAATTCAAAATTTTCAACATGCTCCAGGTCCTTCTTTGTAGGAGGTTTCAGATAACTCTTTTCAGAGTTATTATGGATGGTTCGGATAAACTGAATGAGATTTTGGATGGATTTCAGCTACAGGATAATCTTGAGATAGATTATCTTTTGCTTCCATCCATTGGACAGTTGATTGATTGGAGATCTGTTGCTTCTGTGTTGTTTCCTTCTGACAATGGTTCAGAGCATAACATGAACTGTTCTACGGTGTTTAATCCTTGTATTGTACATACCAAAAGCGGTCCACTGTGCACATGCAAGATTCATAATTCTCTAGTCTGCACCCCTCACAATGGTCAGATATATTGTATCACGGGTGTTTTAGGCCATCTAAATGCAAATTCACATTTTACGAGGAATGACGGAAGTGCTATCACATACAAGAAGCACTATGAAGAGCGGTGTGTACTTAATAATACTTGTAGGATATATATATATATATATAATTTTTGTCCACATTTTAATGTGGATATGTCATATTTATGTTGCATATGCATAACTGGAATGGCTGAATTTGATCCTGTACATTGCAGGTATGGTATCCAGTTGTGTTTTGATCGAGAACTATTGCTTAATGGGAGACGCATTTTTCATGCGCAAAATTACCTTAGTAAGTGCAGGCAACAAAAGCAGAAAGGTATCATTTACTTATTTTAATTTGTTCTTTACATTTTGTTCCATTTTGCATGTGTTTGCGTGCGTGTGCTTGTTAATGTAAAGTTGTAGTGCTAGTGAAGCATGTTTGAGATGTTCTCTAAGTGTTTAGTTTGTTTGAAGTGCTTAACAGTTTCCTGCTGCCCTGCTGGTTGTTATGCACTGTCTTTGAATCTAATAATTATTATACCAATCGTTTTTTCTGTGATTGTTCTTATGGGTAAGCAAGTCAGAGAATTTAATTAGCAGGTGCTAGTCAGTTCAACAAGTAAAATATCTTGTGGTGGTACACAAGGTTTGGGATTTGATCCTTGTTAGCATGCATAGGGATGGGTTTGGATTACCCTCACGCACCTTAAATGGAAAAGAAAGGCCAGAAAATTCGACCATGTTTTTGACACATTTTCAATTTTTGTTTTTTTTGGCAAATTATATCAGCTTTGTCAATGTTTTCCAAGTTATCTTTTGTCAAATTGTCAACCGAATTTTCACTTCCTGTAAAAGTTTAGAAATGTCAATTTCATGAAAATAATGGATGGCCTCCATTGCACTTTTAAATGAGTCTATGTTCGAATTGCTTGTTAAGTGTTGGAATTATGTATATATTTGAGATTTTAGTAGACAGAATACTGCAGAGAAATGGTGCTATGACTGTAGAGTGAGTTTTCGAATAATATATGGTTGGACCTATGCTCTTTTGGCACGTTGAGATTGGTTCATGAGTTGTGTGACTAACTGAATATCCTTTTGATTGACTTATTCTTAGGCCTAATCCTTTGAAGTATTACATTTATTTTGCGCGACTTGATCTTGTATCTGTTGTTTTCATTGAACTGTGAAAGCAATCATATATATTTGGAAGTTTTCCATCTATTCCACATAATTTAGACCTGAGTATGTTGTTGCAGAGCCGAGTAAGATATCTTTTGAGCTGCCTCCCGAGCTGTGTCGCATAATCATGGCTCCTATATCACTCAGTACATTTTATTCTTTCACATTTGTTCCATCAATCATGCATCGTCTTCAGTCTTTGCTCCTTGCTGTCAATTTGAAGAGTATGCTTTTGGATCATTGCATGCAAAATGTTACCATTCCAACTACCAAGGTACTCTGCTTGTAAATTTTATATGCATTATGTGCCAAAATAATAGTAGTATGTGCATAATGATTTTCAAGTTGCACTAGGTACTTCACTTGTGAGCAATTAAATGAATGGGATAATGATTGTACATACAAAGTGGTTAATGAGACATATTATATCATGAAGTAAATGCTTGACCCAAAAAGGTTAAATTTACAAGGACCCTAGTGTTTAAAACTCTTAACATGCCCAACATAGGATATTACAACCAAAAGATATGAACTGAAAAACTTAACATAATATAATTTAATTCATGCAATAAGGAGGTTTGAAACGAGAAATTGCTTGATCATAAAAGTTCATGAGTGAAGTCTTTCTGCTTACTGATCAATAAGTTGGTGAAGAGGGTAGTCAAAACAAAATCATCACTACGTTTCTTGGCAGACCTCCTATATTTATGTTGTTTATTTCAGGAGTAATTTCATGCTGATGGCTTTTCCCATCCATGCTCTAGTCTCCTTTGAACTTCTTGTTTGAATTTGCAATAACAGCGACTCTTCGTGGTAGGTGTTGGAAGCAATCACCACAAAGAAGTGCCAAGAGGGTTTTCATCTAGAAACTCTAGAGACTCTTGGAGACTCTTTCCTTAAATATGCAGCTAGTCAGCAGCTATTCAAGACATATCAAGACAATCACGAAGGCCTTCTTAGTGTTAAGAAGGAAAGAATAATATCAAATGCTGCACTATGCAAGCTAGGATGTGAGCAAAAACTTCCGGTAATTTTACTTTTTCAGGAATGGATCTGAATTTTTTTTGTGTTCTGTCCATATGGCTGTGTTCTTATGACTTTTTCTTCTATTTATATTTTATTCTTTTTTAAGTTGTAATGTATCTTTCCACACATGATCTGTTACGATGTTTCTTCCATCTTGTGTATGGAGTTGCATGGTTTTTCCTGTAACTACTGGTTATTGATAACTAGAACAGCATTGCCTCCTCTCTCATATCATGTTGGGTTTTAATTATCAATTCTTCATTTGCTCCTCGAATTGATATCTTCGGTGCAATATTTCAGTCTTATAGCTGTTTTCAAGTGCTAATCACAATTGCTAGGCTAGAGGGGTTCCTGGAGATCCATTTCTTTTGCTCATAATATTGTTGATTGTCTAGTTTATAATTATGCTGTGATACCAATTAAATCAAATAAAAGTTTTGTGACTTGCTTCTGTTACTTCTAAAATTGCAGGGATTTATCCGTACCGAGTCTTTCGATCCAAAATTGTGGATAATTCCTGGTGATAATCCAGGAAGCTATGAATTGAATGGTGAATCACTTTTCAATGGGAGAAAAATTTATGTTACTGGAAGAAAGAAGGTTAAAAGTAAGACGGTTGCTGATGTAGTTGAGGCTCTAATTGGTGCATTCCTCAGCACAGGAGGGGAAAAGGTGGGATTATTGTTCCTGGAGAGGATTGGTATAAAGGTGGATTTTGTAAACAGATCATATCAGCGGCAGTTCGAAGTGCATGCAGAGAGGCTTGTTAATGTCCGCCATTTAGAGTCGCTCTTGAATTACTCATTTCGTGATCCATCTTTATTAGTGGAGGCCTTGACCCATGGTTCTTACATGTTTCCTGAGATTCCAAGATGTTATCAGGTAATTATGATAAAAATTCTGGTAAAGCATTTTTGTTAATGGTAATAATTACAGCAATGGATAGTTTCTAGCTCTCATACTATATCCTAGTGATGTTATTGGCACTAAATTAGTACCATTATAGGGTATATTTCGCTTTCCTTGAATGTTATGGTTTCTTGATTTTGGATTAACCATAAAGTGATACCTGCTTTGCAATTCCAGCGGCTGGAATTTCTTGGAGATGCAGTGTTAGATTATCTCATCACTGTTTACTTGTACGACAAGTATCCTCGTCTTTCGCCAGGATACTTGACTGATATGAGATCTGCTTCTGTAAACAACGATTGTTATGCACTGTCTTCAGTCAAGCATGGGCTGCATAAGCATATTCTGCACGCTTCACAAGAACTGTACAAGCAGATAAACATCACTGTTGAGAGTTTTGAGAAATTATCTTTGGAATCTACTTTCGGATGGGAATCTGTGACATCTTTCCCAAAGGTTAGTTGTTTGTAAGATATGCAGTATAATTTTTGTTCATGCTAAAATTTGGCTTATGGTTGCTTTGTTGTATCCCTATGGGAGTTATCACTGCTTCATTTTCTAAAAGATACCTTCTGCCCCATGTTCATAAATCGAAGCATGTGTTAATTGAGGTTGAATGAGTTTCGGACAGGCAGTTTAATTTCATGTAGCTAGCGGTTCAAGTGATATTAGAGAACTGCCGTAAACTTGGAAACGATTGTTGTCTTTAGTCCTTCACCAGGTCACAATGTTAGCTCACCATAATTTTGCAAGTAAAATGAAGATATTTTACTTGTTTCTGTTCATCTACATACTTGTATGCATAAGACATTCATGTACTTCACTAGTATGCATAAGACATCCACAGTACAAGGATGGTGGGCAATTTGTTGATGACTGAAGGAATGAGATGTTAAAACTCTTGTTTGTTGTTTTTTTCTTCTTTTTACGACGTTGACCCCCCCCCCCCAAAAAAAAAGGGGCCAAATTCAAGTACATGATGATATTGTTAGTGTTTAGCCCCCGTGTTGAATGTGCGCTTTTATTTTATTAACAACAGACTGACTGCTGAGCCACTCATTTGTTTCTCTTTTTCTGATGTGCCTAAATGTCCATTGAGCATTTTCCTGCTTTTCTATAGGCACTGGGAGACATTATCGAATCTCTGGCGGGGGCAATATTTGTTGATTCTGGATGCAACAAGGAGGTAGTGTTCCAGAGTATAAGGCCACTTTTGGAGCCGATGATTACTCCTGAGACAATGAGATTCCACCCGGTAAGGGAGTTGACCGAATACTGCCAAAAAAACCATTTCTCCATGAAAAAACCTGTGGCTTCACGGAACAGTGGTAAAGCTGCTGTTACCGTAGAAGTCTACGCAAATGGTACATTGTTCGAGCACACATTCTTAGATGCTGATAAGAAAATCGCTAAAAAGGTTGCATGCAAAGAAGTGTTGAAGTCCCTGAAGGCAAGCTTTCCCGGGACTTAGCTTGCTTCGTTTGAGTTAGAAAGTTTTGGAAGATGTGAAGAGCTTGCATGTGTGGAGTTTAGGAAGAAGAGCAGTGATTGAACTGTATGTGTTTAACATTTATATCAGAATTAAACGTGAATGAATATATCGAGTCAAGTATGCTATTTTTCTTTAATTACGTTCTTTTTATTTTGAAACTATTCTCTTGATAACCCAAAAAAATCTTCAAACCCACATAGCGAACTTGAGCCAGGGAGGGAAAAAAAAAGAAAAATTGCGCAGTAATTGAAAAATACTTGAAGATAAAGCAATGAAGTGTCCAATAATGATGATCTAGTTGTTTATTGGTATTTTTCAGAAAGGAAAATTAGCCAGAGCAATCAACAATAAAAAATTTTGACTTGTTTAACACCCTTAGTTCAAAATAAAAAACATAATAATTTAAAATACGATGACTATGTCAATTTATTCTTATTTATGAGTCGCATAAGTAGATTGACATATTGCGATTATGTTTATGACACCACAAAAATAATTTATCATATGCAGGTTCGCGAGTTGAGGTCTCGTGAACATGAATACGATATAATTAATCTGAACATGAAGACAACAAAATTATTAAGCTGAATTTTTTGTCAATCCAACGTGACAATTTCCAGGAATAGTATTTATTTTTCTTCTCAAAATTGAATGAGTTTGAACTTTTTAGAAATTTGAATGAGATTGAATAAGAATATTTCAATGGCATGTTTGTTTTTCTCTTTCTTTTATATAAATTTAAATATAAGTGATATCTTATTTATTTTTATAACGTATGTTTGATTTTTAAATATTTACACTTGAGTAGAAAAAGTAAGTGTCTTAAATATAATTATTTGACATTTATATATTTGTAAATCCAATAAAAAGAGAACTAAATTTTATAGATTACGAAATAAGTATATCTTATATAGATATTTTAAAATATAATATTTAGGTCTAATTGAGGCTTTTTTCCAATCATATAAAAATCGTAAAAGTTTCTTCTTTTATTCATATGTAAATGTTAGAAAATCAAATATAAGTTACAAAAGATAAATATATAATGTAATTGAGACTTTTGTCAATTAATATAAAAGTCATAAAGTTTATTTTTTCTATTCATACATGAATGTTAAAAAATTTAAATATAAATTACAAAAAATAAATAAGTAAATTTAAAAAAAAAATCTGAAATCAATAAAGCTTCAGACTTTAGATGTTTACCAAATAAGTCCTTAATTAGTAATTATAAAATATTGTTAATTTCAAATAATCTTTAAAAAAAAATATTTGAAATTCTATATTATAAAAAAAAATATTTGAAGTTCGAATCACCTTTTTACTTTGATTACCATCCCCGTACTTCAAAATGGCAAAATCTAAGTTTTAGAATTGAATCAGCTAACCATTGTGCAGTTAACATAGTCAAGAATCTGCGGAAGTCGCGGGGTTAATTTGGTCATTTCAGTAACCCTAAACCCTAAAAAACAGTTTAATAATGTTAATAATAGATATTCTAATGGTGTTAATTAACGACGCATAGTCCATTAATACCAAAAACAAAACTTCATTAGGTGCTGCAAAGTCATTATCAAAATTCTTAGTGACTGCATGAACTTTTATTAAAAAAAATAAAAAATAAAATGAGTTGTGCGGAAATAATTTTTTTTTTCCAAATATTGATAAAAAGGTAATGAATATTTAGGCAGAAAAATCTGACTGAACGCTAATAAAAACAACTTTGAAACAGGCCTATTTTACTTATAAATTTAAATTATCAATTAACACGGTAAAATTGGTCTGTTGCTGTTGTCTAATTTCTGTCCATGTTTAGTTAGCTGGCCTTTAATTTATTTATTATTTTTCTAGATATAAAAAAAAAGTCAGTGAATTCAAAGAATATCCGCAAAAGCTTACATGTTCGCGGGCCACATCATATTATGCAACCAGCTCTTGTAATTTAGAATCTTCAATGTTAATAAATTGTGCACGCACATCATATATCACGGTAAAATAACATTACAGCAAAGGAAAGAAGATGATTTATATAGCTTAATTGGCAGTTGTTTCTTCTGGAAAATAACTGAAAAAAAGGAAATCAGGAGGCAAAATTAAATCAAGGAAGAAATGGACGGTGGAGGAGACTCATCAAGTCATCATCAGAGAGTTCTTGTGTCATATCCATGCATTCGAAAGCTGATTATGATCAACAACTTTTGGATGCTGCAACGGTAATACAATATACATTTACCTCTCCAGCGATAAGTAATCTTACTTTTTATATTTGGGTAATTACCTTAATTATCATCATCTCTAGGAATGGAAATAGATGATTATAAGTCGTCAAAACGTCTTTAATTAATTATTATGCGTAGAATTCTTATTACCTATAATAACAATAATAATAATAATAATAGTAAAGTTAAAATTAATGATATCAACATCAACAACATCAACAACGAAGATAATGATGAAATATTAAAATAATTGTAATAAAAAAGATGCATTATTCACGGAATGTGAGGTATAATTTTCTTATTCGGATATAATATAATTAACGTAACAAGCTTTCTTAAGTATTTATAATAATAATAATAATAATAATAATAATAAAGTATAATAATATAATAACATAATAATAAAATAATTAATAATTAAGAAATAATGATGACATAAGTAATGATGCAATAACAAATGTTGTAGAGATATTAGAAATTCTAGAAATTACTAAGATATTTATGGAGAGATAAATTAATAATCAAAAAGTAATGATAATATAAACAATGACATAAGTAATGATGTAATAAGAAATATTGTAGAGATATTAAAAATTCTAGAATTTACTAAGATATTTATGGAGAGACAAATCTCCACCATTAATTGTGCTAAGTGGTAAAATCTTAGCATTCTAGGAACTACTAAGATATTTATGGAGAAATAAATCTCTACCATTAATTAAATGATATGGTGGCAAAATCCTAACCACTCATGAGCCTTAAGAAATCCTATAAATACCCTATAACCCTTTCATTTTCCATGAACCCTAGAAATCTAATTTTTTTTCCTTTTTTAAGCCAAAGCATCATTAGTTGAGAAATTCTCAAGTTAAGAAGGAAGATTTACGAGAATCAAGGAAAACAGGTAAGTAACACTTCACTTCAACTGTAATGTAAGGACAATATATTAAAATTAACTTTGATTAATAATTCTCTTATGCTAGATTTAGTTTTAAATAATCTCTTATCTTATAATGATTGTTATGGTTCGATTGGTTATTATTTAATTCCTACATGGCTGACTATGCCGCTTATATCATGATATCATCCTCATATGGTCGGCTATGCTACTTAGGATGTGATGCTTACTACTTACTTGATTGGATGGTCGGCAATGCCGCCTAATATGTAATGTTTTTATTTTATTATGCCCTGGTCGGCACTGTTACCTAAAATATGATATTTTTTTATTACTCCTTGCATGTTAAGCACTACCGCCTATATTATAATTCTATTTCCTTAATTTCTATATGAACAGCGCTGTCGCTTATGTTAGATGTTGTTGTCTTAAAGTAATTTCGTGTTTTACTTTATTATATATTTAGAAAATTTACATACTATAGCATAAGTTGCATTGGGCTCATGTATTTTATGGATGATTTGATAAATAGGTATTCTAACAAATTATTTTTTTAAAAAAGGGTTGTTGTACTATTAGGTGGTAAGTGTTTATATAGAGGGTAAGCCCTCTAAGTTAAAAAAAGAGATCCTTTGGAGATGGCGATACGTAACGCCCAACGGATCAATTAATTAAGCCCAATGACATGTTATGGATGTTAGCCTTGTAGTATAACAAACTTAAGGCCCTAACACTGTTCTTTACATTTTCAAGTTTCATTTAAAAGATTTAACACTTATTTCATAAAGTCATTTATATGCATGATAGATAAAATATGCATCAAGTGTTTACTTACTGTGGATTAGCTCATGTAGTCCTTACATTGCAGGAACTGAGTAGGGAAAGCTGATACTAAGGACTACATAAGTTAATATCTAGTAAGTAAACACTTTATGCATATATTAGCTATCATACACATGAATGACTTTATGAAATAAGTGTTAAATCTTTTAAATGAAACTTAAAAATTTAAAGAATGGTGTTAGGGTCTTAAGTTTGTTATACTACAAGGCTAACATCCATAACATGTCATTGGGCTTAATTGATTGATCCGTTGGGCGTTACGTACCGCCATCCCCAAAGGATCTCTTTTCTTAACTTAGAGGGCTTACCCTCTATATAAACACTTGCCACCTAGTAGTACAACAACCTTTTTTAAAAAAAATAATTTGTTAGAATACCTATTTATCAAATCATCCATAAAATGCATGATCCCAATGCAACTTATGCCATAGTATGTAAATTTTCTAAATATATAATAAAGCAAAACACGAAATTACTTTAAGACAACAACATCTAACATAAGCGGCAGCGCCGTCCATACAGAAATTAAGGAAATAAAATTATAATATAGGCGATAGGGCCTACCATGTAAGGAGTAATAACAAACATCATATTTTAGGCGACAGTGCCGACAAGGCATAATAAAATAAAAACAGTACAAATTAGGCGGCATGACTGACCATCCAATCAAGTAAGTAGTAAGCATCACATCCTAAGCAGTATAGTCGACCATATGAGGATGATATCATAATATAGGCGGCATAGAGATTATTTAAAACTAAACCTAGTATAAGAGAATTATTAATCAAAGTTAATTTTAACATATTATCCTTACATTGCAGTTGAAGTGCAGTGTTACTTACCCATTTTTCTTGATTCTCGTAAACCTTCCTTCCTAACTTGAGAATTTTTTTACTAATGATGCTTTGGTTTAGAATGGAAAAAGATGAGATTTCTAGAATTTATGGAAAATGAAAGGGCTATGGGGTATTTATAGGATTTCCTAAGACTCATGAGTGGCTAGAATAAAATCCCCATATCATTTGATTAATGGTGGTGATTTATTTCTCTATAAATATCCTAGTAATTTTTAAAATGCTAAGATTTTATCACCTACCACTTAATTAATGATGGAGATTTATCTCTCCATAAATATCTTAGTAATTTCTAGAATTTCTAATATCTCTACAATATTTCTTGTTACATCATTATTTATGTCATTGCTTATGTTATCTGTTGAGTACTAGAAAATGTATATTTATAAAGGAGAAAATTATTATTTTTCACTTCAAGTGCTACTAATTTCTTTATTTTTATGTTTTCAAATTTCTTATAAATTTAATTATGCGTGTTTTATTATAATTAAGTATTTTTATATTTTAGGGATGTCATGGTCATTTCACAATAAACGAGATATCGGATGATAAAATGGACAGTAAATCTGAACTCAGAACGGTTAAAAACTTTTAGAGGAGTATAAAAGTAAAAATATTACTGTTTACATATACGGTATTATTCACATGTACGGTAATATTCATAGTACTGTTCATGACACCGTCCATATGTACTGTATGATGATGTGGCATTGATTGATGACGTGGCATTGACCGATGATATGGCACCGACCAATGACGTGGCTTGATTGATAAGGTGTCACAATCTTATTGGATAAAAATATTTATGCATTGTTGATCGATAATGTGGCAGTATGTTAGTGGATCAGAAAAATGTACGTATAATACATGCATATATATGGGATAATAGCCCTGATGATGTATTCAAACCAATCAAAACTTGTCATATGGTACAATCCTATGCATCCAAATTATTCTAATCCGATGGCCATGATTTACTCATTGTATTTATAAAAGGAGGGTTTTCTCCCCCTAATTTGAGACCCCTAAATTCATTTTTTAGCTCTATTTTCTGAAATTTCGTCTCTATCTTGTAGTTTTTTTATATTTTAGTAAAATTTCCTTTTTATCCCTAGTGTAAATATGAGTAGCTAATTTTCTTTTAAACTTGGGTTGAAGGTGAAGTCTCAACATGTTATATGGACTTAATTGGTAAATTTATTTTATTTTCCCCTTTAATTTCTGTGGATGTTTTGATTTTTCGTTGACAAATAGTAATAACACAGTTATTATTTTTTGGCACGATAAGCCCTTAGCACCATATTAATTAGAGCGTGGTTCATGAGAAGTGGATTTTCCCCTCATGATTTAATCGGTATTAATAAGGAATATTAAGTCCTAGAGTATATTGATGCAGATCCAGATACCCAAGTGCCTTTATTATTATAGTTGTATTTTTAATTGTTCCGACCATTTTAATTCAAAATTTAGGATAAATTTATTATAATTTAATTGCTCACTAAGAAAATTAATTTAACACAATTAAAATCCACCTTCTCGTGAGATTGACACTCGTCACTATTAATCTATTCTATAATAAATTCGTGCACTTGCGAGTTCAATAAAATTTGCACAACATCATCATTATATTTTAATTATTAATTTATCTCTCTATAAATATCTTAGTAATTTCTAAAATTTCTAATATCTCTATAACATTTCTTATTACATCATTACTTATGTCATTGCTTATGTCATCATTACTTTTTAATTATTAATTATTTTATTATTATGTTATTATATATTTTATTATTATTATTATTATTATTATTATTATTATTATTATTATAAATGCTTAAGAAAGCTTGTTATGTTAATTATATTATATTCGAGTAAGAAGGTTGTACCTCACCATCTCCTCCCCCTTGAAAAAAATTTCGTCCTTGAAATTTATTTACTAAATAGCTCAAGATACTTATTCTTCATTTCTTCCTCGTGCTCCCATGTAGTCTCCTCCACTAAGCTATTTCGCCATAGTATCTTAACTAGAGAGATTTTCTTGTTCTTTAACTCTTTTATTCTTCTATCGAGTACTTGAACTAGATGTTCTTCGTAGGTTAGGTTTTTCTCGAGTTGAAGAGGTTTATAATCTAGTACGTGAGAGGGGTCTGAAACATATTTCTTTAACATAGAGATATGAGAGACATTATGTATTCTTGATAATGATGGTGGAAGTGCAAGTCGATTAGAGACACTCTCGATACATTCGAATACTTCAAATGGCCCAATGAACCTTGTGCTTAATTTTTCCTTGTTTTCAAATCTCATTAATCCTTTCATTGGGGCAACTTTTAGGATTACTTTCTCACCAACTTGAAATTCTAACTGTCTTCATCTTTTATTTATATAACTTTTCTGTCGACTTTGGACTGCTTGCATTCTTTGTCATATTTTCTTGATTGCTTCAGATGAGGCCACAACTATGTCTGGTCTAAGGTATCTTTGTTCACCTATTTCATCCCGTGTATTTTAGTTGGCGCTTTTTTTTTCTCATTTTGACATAAGATACCATATTATTTTTACCATTAATTATTTTTAAAAAGTGTCAAACAAGGCATCATCTACATAGTTGAATTCTTAATTATTTTTAAAAAGAATGAAATTTTTTATTCTTTTAATAATTGTATGAAATAATAGTCATTGCAATAGTACAAACAAATTTTCTTTTAAAAGAGTGCCAGATGACATGTTTTGAGAGGGTATTAAAAAATAAATTAGGCTGCAGGAGTATGGTGGAAAGTATTGGTCTTGGGCTTTTGCTAAAACTTGAATAAAGCCTATTTTTTACATCTTAATTGAACTAGAAAATTAAACCCAAAAAAAAAAAAAAAACAAAATGGGTACAATCGAGATCCAGCTCGAATGTGAGTTCCAATCAGTCCGGACATTTTAACCGGGACAAGATTCGGCCCCAAATTCCTGCCGAATTTTAATCAAAATTTTTAAAATATATGCTAGATTCGAGCTTTTGATCGGAATTCGGTTCTTTCTACTAGTCGAAAAGGAAAATTGAGGTAAAAAAAAAAAAAAAAAGCTAATCAAAGGGTCTACAGGGAAACAATTTTAGTTGAAAATAGATCATTTATATATTCTTTTCCATTGATTGAAAATGAAACTATTTTGGTATATGTCTTTGGCTCTTATTCAATCTCGTGTACACATATTTCAAAACCAAGAATGCAATGCACATGGTCCCAAGATTTTTATAGCACATAAATAAATAAATAAATAAAATTTTCTTTTAGTTATCTGATTTCTTTAAGTTAACACTTCAATGCACTCCAAAAGACTGAAGGCAAACAAGCAATGGAGACGAAGCATCCTTTGACCACAATTTTTTTTTTCTTTTTTATTTTTCAATATATATATATATATATATATTATTAGGATAAAAAAGGACCAACCATAAGTTACCATGTAGGTGTAAATACAAGGCGAAGCTTGAGTACAATACGTAAGACAATGCTAGAGACTCAAGCATAATTAACTTAGGAAAAACATATCTGTAAAATAACTAAGGACTATAATTCTAAAACCAAAATGAGACTAAATGACTCTACACACTAGAATCTCATGAAGTCCTAAAAGAATTTTAATGTACTGGCCCAATGTGCAGCCTTAGCTACCATAAGTGAAAGCCATAATCCTAATTGCAACAGCAACAGAATTACTATAATAACAAAACAGCACAAAAAAGGACCAAAAAAAGAAGAAAAAAAAAAAAAGTAAAGCCACACTCGAAACCATTTAGCAGCACTAACACACACAAATTGCAACTACACCTCCGCCAATAACAATAACAAAAATGATCTAACAACCAAAAAAAAAAAAAAAAAGACACAATAAAAGGAAACAAATAGAAAATAACTAAAAAAATAAAGTAATATAATAATTAAACAAGAGAAAACGAAAAAGAAAAAGAAAGAAAAGCCGCCCGGAGAAGGAAAACATCCTTCCTCGCCTGGATCTTGTCTATATTATGGCTCCCGTTGCAATATTATGGTGGGTCAGTATGGGTGTGTGTGTGTGGGTATTGGGGCTTTGCTTGCAGGAGGCAGCAGCTAGGGTTTGTTTGGTAACAGTGGTTAGCTGTTATAGCTGATTTACCGGTCGACGGCAATGGAGGTGGTGAAATGATAATGGTGGTTAGAATTTGTAAATGTTTGTAGTGGTGGCTGGGTTCTGTGAGTGGTGGTGGTGGTGGTGGTGGTTGTGGTGGCGGTTGTAGTGATTGCTAGAGTTTGTTTGTGAGTGGTGGCGAGGGAATTGCAGCAGATACACTGTGATCGTTTGAGAATTATCTCAATGCCTTAACAACAGAATTTGCTAAAATGTTCATCAGTACCCTCTAAAACCTAAAATCAAATTACTAAATTATCTTCATTTTGAAAAATTTACGCAACTCAAACATATTCACTCTAATCAAACAAACACTCGTACTCCATACGTGCTGAATCAGGCATCAACACGAGCAAACCGAGCTTGAGAAGGGGAAGTTACCACAACTGAGAAAGAGAAGTTTAGTTCTTCACTGCACAATCGCTAGCGAGAGCTAATCTTTTGCTGCAAAATTCTCAAAAAATAAGTACTCTGAGATAAGTAATTCCTTACAGTTAGCTTTCCTTTTGATATTTGAGGAAAAATAAAAAATTGAGGGTTTTATATTAACAAAATAGATTAAATCAATTATGAGTCTCTTATAACATATTTAGATTGTGAAATTTTGGTAGATTGTGCCAATTATAATTTAGTCATGTAAGATCACGTAGCACATTATCAGATTGTGTAAGGTTATGTGATCCTTAACTACATGACCTTATCGCGTAGTACACAACCCTCGCGACTTTCATATATTACATGACCTGCATGTGATATTACGTATTTATGGACTAGCGTATGCAATATTATGTATTTACTTAGCGGGTCAGTGTTTACATTATTTATGTGGCTTGTATACTGCGCCATGAAGTTGGTGTCATTTGTTGTCAATTTATATTTGCTTTACTAAATTATTTTCTTGCTTTGCAGGAATATTTTGTGTTCAACTTTGAAAAATATTTGATTGTGGTTACAAATTGTATTATATGGATGAGCACCAAGAGAAGTTTGTTAGATTTGGCCTTATATGTGCGTGTAGGACAAAAAAGTTAAATTTTATTTAATTATTTGGATTTTAATGTTATTAATTTGATTTGTAAATAACTTCGATACTATGGGATATTGAATATTCCCACTATTTTTATTTCATAGATAATGTAAAATAGTTGCATTTCTATGTTAGACATTGTGTATTATATTACCATAAAGTTGTTTTAATGACTCTTCATCATCTTTATTTTTTATCCTAATATGAATTTTAAAATTTAATTTTTTATAATAATATAATTGTATTTTGTTGGCTCTATTTATCACTTTTTTAGGTGAATGATTTGGACTTTAGATTATCGTCATCTTCTAACTTGAATCAGCCACCTGTTGTAGTCACTTTTAGCATAGCTTTAAGCAGTTTGTTTATGGTCTTTTGTTCATCAACAAGAACATACAAATGGACGAATTGAATAGACTGAGCTGCACTTTTGTGGCTTTTTTTTTTTAATATAATGGTTGAAAACAACTGAACAATTAAAGAAATTTTACTCTTTTATGGTGAGTGAATCACATAATTTTGAAGCTCATTCATCATCTGCTATTTTAATAACAAAGCAAAACAAACAATTCAATATTATTATTATTATTATTATTATTATTATTATTGACATAGGCACAACTAAACTAAATACATGAAAGATTAAATCGAATGTAAATATGCATGTAAAGAATAGTAACTTGGCACTAAAGGCAATAAACTAAAACCTACGATGTAAAGCAAGTATCGAACTATAATAGTACTAAAAATAACCAAGTTTGTATAATACTGCAATTACTAAAATAGATTGTATCTACGGATAAAGCATAATATGTTTCAACATCACAAGTTACACCACAAATTTACTCTAATATTTTATAATAAATAGTAATATAATATTAAAATAAATAATATATACATTTTAAAATATTTAATAGTCTATTGGTCATATTTTATTGTGCTAAAATAAAGTATATAATAAATGGGATCACAATATTAAAATAAAGGTGATAAAATTTAAATTATTTAAAATATTATTAAAATAATAATTTCAACATTATTAGGAGGTGAGATATTTTTTAATTGCAAAATTATTTATTCCAATTATTTTTTTAAAATCTGTCCAATAAATGTGAATATATTACTAAAAATAAATATATTTAGATATTAAAAGATTTTAATATTGTTAGAATCCTAGGCATATTACATTTTTATATTATATTTGTACTTATTAAAATATTTATAGCTAATTTTCTAGTTACTATTTTCAAAAGATACTACAGTCAAAAATGGTTTTTGGGGTCCCTTTTGAGAAGTTAAGGATGGTTATGATAATTTTCCCAAAACTTGGCCCCAATAAATCATTAATAAAATTAGTTATTTGAGTAAAAATCCTAAACAGTTGAAATAAAAAAAAGACCATGTGTATAGTAATTTCAAGGACATAAAAATCACACTCACTGATTTTATTGATTTGGATTATTGGATGATTATCAGTTGGTTCAACTAATAAAACTTTTTGAGTTGACAAGATGAATGATATTCGAATTCATTTACGTGGATGGGAATGTGTTAGATTTTCGATCTTACAATTCTTGAAATATATATTGGATTTGTTATAAAATCATATTTCACTAGGGGGACTCATATGAGGCTAAATTTTAAAAGATATGTTTGTTTTTTATTACACCGAAATTATAATAGTTTAATATTTCATTAATGCTTGCTGATTAGCGTGAAAGAGAGGAGTTTAAATGTTGCAAAACTAATAATGGAATATTCGACATTTATAAGTGTGTTGGTAAATTAAAGAATATATAGTAATGGGAGATTTAGATTGGGCAAAACTTATGTTACAACAACTGTACCGTTCAACTGTTTATTTCAGCTGTTGGATGTATAGAATAAAAAATAAAATCGAAAATCCAACGATTGAAATGAACTATTGCATGGTACAACTGTTGTACCGAACGCAGATCCTTTAGATTGTGAAATACACGTACGTACGCTCTCTTCCGTCGTAGTTCTTATTGTGTTTATATTTATTTTCTATATCGAGTGGAAGTATATATTCATAGAGTTGAGGCTTTAAAATTCAACAATGAGAGGAATACGTAATGAATTAATATGTATTTATTTCTCTTCGTTTCAATCTATATCCGTGCCAGTTTTTAAGCTTTAACAACAAAACCTTTATGTAAAAGTGCTGATTTTTCTTACTTTGTGACCGTGAATCCGAACATATTAAAAGTCATTTAGTGTCTTGAGCAAGTTTTTTTTTTTAGTGAAATCTAATTGACGTGCAAGCCTTGTACTCGTCCACAAAAAAAAAAAAAAAGGTAATATGCAAGTGAAATAAGCAGACCTGAAAATGGGTGTAAACTTATTTAGAATAAAAATGTAAAAAAAAAGAAGAAGAAGAAGAAGAACGAAAAGACATCTGGAGTTCTGCTAGATTGTTATGGCATTTAAGCAATGTGCAAGTGATGTATTCATGGGAAAGCGATATATATTTGCCGAGTTAGCAATCTAAACTCTTTTTGAAACAGTGATATAATTTGTATACTAATTAATGTGTCACTTACTAACTGATTTTGCATAATTGTTATGTTAATGATGATATAATCAAGCATTATTAACAGCTGCTAAATATTTAATTTTTCTTGGTCCGTGCTGTATTAATTGAGAGATAAATTTTGTATCTTAGTTTTTTATGTTCACTGTCACTAGAAATTCATTTATGACATTCTTAATCTCATGGTTTCTTTCTTTATTTTTTTTTAATTTCGTGTCTTTTTTTTCTTTTCTTTTTTTTTTTTAATAACCTTTTCATCCTAAGTATCTTTATACATCTCTTTGGTCTCAGATTTCCACCGAATCGTAGACTTGTATTCTATTCTTTTTCCCAGCGAGTCGGTTGTATTCTTTTCATCTTTATATGCCTTTCTTCTGCCTCAAGTTTCCTCTCATCATCTTTTCGTGAGCAACCGACTAATTGAGGAAAAAAATAAATAGAATAAAATTTTAGAGTCTAACAATTTGATGGAATATTTTTTTCTTTTCTTTTTTTTTGAGGAAAAATTATTTTGATCTCTTTGTCTGCGAAAGCGACATGCCATGGTTGATATAAAATCTCAAAAACATTGTATTTTAAAATTTTCCTATCATATTAGTGATAAGTGATATTATCACAAGTAGCTTAAATAGTGTGACACTGCAAAAAGAGGTTGTATTGTACTCAAAAGGGTGCACATCTCACTTCGCCCCTAATGAGTACACTTGTTTTTTTTTTTTTTTTTTAAGTATTCAAATTCAGGGTTTGCTTACGTTACAATAGATTCTGTAACTTATAACATTTTTTATTATTTTTTCTAAAATTTCATTTAAATTTTTATATTTTATTTTATTTATATTTAATTCATAAATATTATGAAAATTTCTGCTTACATATACTATAAAAGTTTCATTAAACCCTTATACTTTCTTATTTCATTTAAATCTTTTGAATATTATTATTATTATTATTATTATTATTATTATTATTATTATTATAACAATAAAAAGTTATTATAATTGATTAATATATTAAAAATAATTGATAATAATTTTTAGTTAAATTGTTAATAATATTAACAAAAAATAATAATTAATAATAATTAATTTTTAAATAATAATAATTACAATAATTAAAATAAAAATAATAACTATGATAAAAAAAATTAATTAAGATTTTATAATAATTTATTATAGTTTAACTCAATACAATTTTGATTCTAAGATAAAGTAACACATCAATGGTAATACAACTCATTTTAACCACAATTCTTATAGTTTAAGTAAATAAATTATTTCGATTTCAATTATTTATTTCAATTTTAATTATTTCGATTCTAACTCATTCTGATTTCAATTAGTCTCAATTCCCGTTTAGTAAATGTACTATACAATTTTAAACATTTATATTTTACTATTAATTTCTGTTTAACAATCTTTATTGATAATTAAAGTTACATATATATACACAATATACACTTAGTCCTTGAATAAGTTGGTTTTACGTTTATAATAATTATACAAAGATATTATTGATTTTATTTTGGGACTTGCATAAGAACTTTCAAACTATAACCACACTTAGTTGCTATTTTGTTAAAAGCTAGGGACTAAGATTAAATGAGTGTTATTATTCCCCATCTATGTAATTTTTTTCCCAAAATAGCCCTACTTTTGTGATCATTATTCCTCAACTTATGTCACAGTCGCGCCTTTTTTTTTTTTTTTTTTTCCTGGGCGCTGTTCTTGAAGAGCTTCCTTCGCAAGTTCCTTGGCATGCAAGTTCTAATTCTTTTTCACTGTTTCATGACTTCATCTGCTCTCTGACACGCGCATACACTTTCCAATATATAGCAACGATCGGAGAGCAAAGATATTTGCTGCCAAAGAAAAAAAATAGTACCCATCTGAGCTTTTACTGTCACTGTTTTGTTTGTTGCTCATTTAATTTTCACACTATTTGAATTTGATGGTAAGTTCTTATTTTGATATTTGGGTTGTGGGTTAGTGTTGTTTTTGCGCCCTTCTTTTGGTTAATCAAAGTTTGATATTAGTCTCTGATTAATTGAGTTTGATTTTGCTGCTTGTCGTGATTTGATCATTGACGGATATGTAAGCTTGTCAATGAATGTAGTGTAAAGAAATAATTGTTTTTGATAATTGCTTTCTGAATTTGGTTGATTGAAAGTGTTTGATGGATCGGTTGAACAGCCATGGAGCCTGTTAGCATGGAGTTGGACACAACAGAGCAAGTATCCGCTGACACCCTCCCCTTTGCTAGAAAGTGAGTTTGAAAATGTTTTAATTTCTTTGATGAAATAATTGTTCTTTGATGATTTTTCTCGCAAATCAATGAAACGGGCTGTTGATTAAGCCATCAACCATTTTTTTTCTTTTTTAAATTTTTAGTTGGATGATTAGTGGGTTTCACTATACTGCGTTGTTGTAGTTATCAGCTAGAAGCACTGGAGAATGCACTTAAGCAAAATACTATTGTGTTTCTGGAAACTGGGTCTGGCAAAACTCTAATTGCCATCATGCTTCTTCGAAGCTATGCTTATCTTCTGCGGAAGCCTTCACCTTTTGTTGCTGTCTTCTTGGTTCCCAAAGTAGTTCTGGTATCTCAGGTATGCTCAGATATGTGTTTGTGGATTCCTCTCCAGTGGAACTCCATATATATATATATATATAGTTTATTTATTTTTTCAAAATTCAGCCAGCAATTGCAGAAGCAAAAAATAAAAGTAAAAATAAATAAACAAATAAATTGCCCCTCTTTTAATAGAATCTAAAATTTTTTTGCCACTAGAACTTTAAAATGCTCGATCTCGGTTGAAGATAAAACAGATAAGTATGACATATATTTGTATTTATACAAGTAGCTTCGAAACAGGCTTCACGAGTTTCAGATTTGTTTGTTGAGGCTTAAAGTTATTGAAATTCAGAGTGGAACTAATGTTGAGCTGTGAAAAGCATTATATTTCAAATTCAAATATTACTTCCACCATTGAATTTCAGAGTCTGTTAACACTAAAGTGAAAAATCTAACACATTTGATTTCTATTCGTAGCTCTTACTAAAACTTCTAGATTTGGTTATTGTTTATGTCCAAAAGTTGTATATTGCTGACGTTGTAGAAATAGTGGATATGTTTCTGGAGTTAAATTCAAAAGTTTCACTTTTCATTGCTTTGGTTTTGATTTTATGTTTAATTTTGTTTTTTAAATTAGCAAGCTGAAGCTATTAAAAAGCACACAGACTTGAAAGTGGGTATGTACTGGGGAGATATGGGAGTTGACTACTGGGATGGTGCCACATGGAAGGAAGAAATGAACAAACATGAGGTGATTTCTTACATGTATAAAATAATAAAATCATTCATGAATTATATGTACTTAATTCAAGAAACTGCTTTGTTGACTTCGTTTTATGAATTCAATGTTCCCGTAGTTTTCTGTTCTTAAGGTAACTCAGTGTGATCTTACCGGAGTTCTTATTGTCCTGGTTGCTTTCACTTTTTATTGAAAAGCTGGCATGATTTTGTTTTCTTTGTATTCTCTATTATTTGGTCTTGGTTTTCCTAAAGCTTTAGGCCACTTCCCGGAAAAAAACTGCATCACAGCAGTCCTACAACGCATTTCATTATGTTTCTGAAAAATTATGTGGAGTTTTATATTCTTGTCCTTTCCTAATGATTTGTGGTCAAAATCACATTTGAAGATGTCATGATGGGTTTTTAAAATACTTATAATTAAATTTTGGAAGTTTTGTTCCATACCCATGAAATGGTCTGCTACTTTTCTGTATAAGATCTCACATTCTTCTTTTTGTGACAGAGCTCTATCTTTATAAAATTTGAGGGACTTTGTACACAGTGAGTCGTAATTTTTAGTTGAATACCTACAGGTACTTGTGATGACACCTCAGATTTTGCTTGATGGCTTGCGGCTCAGCCATTTCAAACTAAACATGATCAAGGTTTTAATACTTGATGAGTGCCATCATGCCAGCGGTAAACACCAATATGCTTGTATCATGACGGTGAGTTTTCTTGATGTTTGTTGTTATTGTTGTTTTACTTCTTTTATTTCTAGCCTTATGATACCATTTATACGACAGACTGAGTAAGAGAGATATCAGGATCTTATTAACAATTTCTAGTTCGACAGGTTGTTTCATTAATCATGCCTTCGTCATCATCATCTTCTTCTTCTTTTTCTTTTTTTCATTACTACTACCACTGCTACTGCTACTGTTATTATTTTTAGCTTTTCATCTTTGTAACAATTGAGAGAGGTAGAAATTCTTAGGAAACTGTTGTGAGATAGAGCTAAGTTCACATTTCACATGGAACTTTGCTTGTGACAGATTTGCCGAGTGACATGTCAAGGAGCTTATTCTTCTTTCCCTTTTTTCCCCCCTGGGGCAACTCATACTGGAAAGTTTTGGTTATGGTAAAGTTTAAGATGTTGAAAGTCAGCTATAACCCCAAATCTGCTAATGTTCAGTCACAATTATGTATCTGAGAGCTAATGTGTCTTGTTCATTTTGCTACTTCATCGTAAGGTATTACTGTTACACTGCTTGCCTTTTGCATTATATTACATTTTTTTCCCTCTTTTGCAGGAGTTCTATTACCGTCAATTAGAAGCTGGTAACTCCAATCTTCCTAGGATTTTTGGGATGACTGCATCTCCCATAAAGTCAAAAGGTATTCATGATTTGATAATATCTGAGACAATGTTATTTCATTATGGATATGGCATCTGAATCATATTTCACTCATATCTTTGGTTGCAGTTGCTAGTTCAGAACAAGACTATTGGCAAAAGATTCATGGTCTTGAGACTCTTATGAATTCAAAGGTTCCTTCTTTTCTTTTGTGTTTCATTTTTTTATTTTTATTTTTTTATGTTATACCAACAGTTTGGTAAAGACATAAGTCAAGGTTAATCAGAAATTTAAATAAGTAACATCTAATTTTTTAAGAAAGGGGTATCATTGATTAAAGCCTATAAATACATACATATTTAAGCTTGTAAGTCTGCATTCCCAAAATTTTTTAATGTTTGTTCCATTTTAACATGGTCCAGTTTGGTGGTTCAGTTGATACTATTTAGTTGATTATTCATACCCTCATTTGCTTGTACAATAGGTCTATACATGTGCCAGTGAATCTGTGCTCTCTAATTGCATACCATTTTCAACTCCAAAGTTCAAGTTTTACCAGGATGATAAGATTCCACATGCTTTGTATACTCGCTTAGCCGATGATCTGGCGATGATAGAATTAAAGGTTAGTATTCGCCTAGTAAAAACTTAGATATCAATGCCGAAGTTTATTGTTTTTCTGATATTTGAAAAAATAATCATCTTATCCTTTCATAGCTTGTATGCCACATAAGACTGTCTGAATGAATGTAATACTTGACCCTTGAGATTCAAATATAGTCTTAGAGTACTTCATCCTATGAAGAGAGTTATATTAAGGGGAAAAGAAAGGGCGAAAAAGAAATGAGTTCTGCTGACAATGATACAAATGATCTATGATTTAAGAATATACTACGTTAATGTCTATTTTTTATTTCAAATTTTTATTGATCTAAATTCTGAATGGACAGTATTAGGAATATATATAATTATATTCTTGCAAAAGAAGAAAAGAATGTATATATATTTTGAAATTTGATAAGCCTAAATGAATGATTCAATTCCAAATGTTTGTCCCCTTATTTTGATGCCTGAAAATAAGTGCTAACTTATTTGTGTATTATTGTAACTTTTTGAAAGAATTTGAAACCAACAATTTGGTGTTTGTATCCTTATATTGTCAAATGTTAAAATGAGCAATAAACTATATTTAGTGTGCTAAAAATTTTGTTATACCAGCAGGTTGGGAAACACATAAATCAAATTCTCTAAATCAAGATACTAAGCTACAATTTCTATTATTTTATCAAAATAATTTATTCTAATCGGAATCCTGGAAACCTGTTGTGTCGACACTATGAAGAGAGAGTCAAGACTAAGAAAATGGAGAAAGGAAAAAATCAAACTTTGTTATCTGGCCAAAATTTTTTAAAATCGCCATTAATTCAGAACAGCAAACCATTAAACAAAATTTGAATAGTTAAATGAAGATGTATATGGACTTAATTCAGCAAAACAAACAAATCCTAAGCATGAAAATGGAGTACAAATTTGACTTAATGCGTTGACTGGCCTTTGCAACTTAATATTAGAGTTAATCTTACCTTTTTTTTTTCCTTTTTTTTCCAATTGAGAATTTATATTTGAGTACTTGATTTCTCTGAGCAATGTTGGAATTGATCATTAAATATAATGGAGGTTGATGGCTGCTGAGTAGATCTTTTGTATTTCAGCATAATCGATCATTGGAAAATTTGGATCTGAATGAAGCTCAAGCGGAGTCAATAAGGAAGAATATATCAAGAAGAAAGTCAACTTTGTTATATTGTTTAAATGGGCTTGGTGTTTGGTTGGCGTTGAAGGTATTTATCCAGTTTTTCTTCATTGTTTTGCACTTCTATTCACCAGCATGTATTATTGTAATTTACTTATGTGTTTTTGTAATAGGCTGCAGAGACCATATCGTGCTATGAAAGTGACTTTTTTGCTTGGGAGCAATTGGATGGGTTTGGCGAGACAATCATGAAAAAGTTCGGCTCAGATGCATTTCAGGCATTGGTGACTAATGTACCATCTGGTATTCTTCAATTTGCTGAGAGAATTGGACACTTACTGTGTTATCCTTACATGCTAATGTTTGTCCTTTCTTTTTATCTTTTTACCCTAAATTTAGGTGCAGGTTGGTCCATAGGTGATGATTCTAAATTTAACATGGATTCTGGGCTTCTGACGGAGAAAATTGTTAGTCTTGTTGAATCGCTTCTTGAATACAGGTTGGAATGCATGCATGATCATTGATTTTCATAAAATTAATTTAACATAACTTATAAATTCCAATATGCTCTATAATTTATAAGAATCATTCTGTTAAGTAACAACCCAACCCAAAAACTGAATTGGATTGCTGTGGATCCAATAATAGTATTCAAAGACAAAAATAATCTCAAATAAATCAACAAACATGAACTAAAATTTTTATAATATTACTAATATAATAGGTTAGGATAATGCTAATTGATCGGATAGACTATGATCTACTGTTAATTAACCAGTCAACCAAAAGCTTAAACTGATAATTAATGCCCAGTAGTATTTCAGCTCTAACACCTTGAATTTTGTTTCTAGGTGCCTTGAGAGTAAACACATGATATAGTGCATACAGTATTATTTTCTATAATATAGTTAAGATTCTTATAAGTTTTCCACATTATTTATTGTTTAGTTCAATCGATTATGCAAGTTTGTAGCCAAAAAATAGAAAAGAAAAGGGAAAAATAAGTAGGAAAAAATAATTAGTTTGGAAGGATGTCGTATATTAACTAGATTTCTGCCTTTTTTTAATTTTTTTTTTTAACCTCTCCCTACTTCAAGTCAAGCCAATTTTATTCAAAACACTGATCAAGAACAATCAAGTTTAGATGCTTGATGAATTTACTCAGGGGCTGAGTTCATCATAACGTGAAAAATAAAATGAGGTTCTTGCATTCGACCTTAACCTAAGGGAAAGCACCTGTATTGGTGCTAAGTGTTTGCCTGACTGCATGATTGGATGGTTTGACTGGATAATTCCAAAGTTGTATTATGTCTTTCTTGAATTTTGAAAAATATTAGCCAGGTCCAACTCATTCTGGATAATCAAAATAATTTATTTAACATTTTTCTTTGTCAATTGTCCATCGTAACATTTTTTCTTGATTTTCCTGATTGTTGCATAAACACAGGGGCTTGGAGGACATAAGATGCATAATTTTTGTGGAAAGGGTCATTACAGCCATTGTGCTTCAATCGCTGTTGAGTGAGCTGCTTCCAAGACACTGTACCTGGAAGACTAAATATATTGCCGGAAATAACTCAGGGATACAATGCCAATCAAGGAAAAAACAGAATGAAATTGTGGAAGAATTCCGTAGAGGCTTGGTATGGTTATATGTGATCTCAGATTCCAAAAGATGTTCTTTTTTCTTTTGCTCCTAATTACCATCTGCAGGTGAACGTCATTGTTGCAACATCAATTCTTGAGGAGGGTTTAGACGTTCAAAGTTGCAACTTGGTTATTATGTTCGATCCTTCACGCACTGTTTGCAGTTTCATACAGTCTAGAGGTCGTGCTAGAACATGGAATTCTGATTATTTATTAATTGTGAAGAGGTAATGCCTTTTGTTTCTCACAGCATGCAGATATTTCGTAAAGCGGTGGAATATTTTTATACTTCATTTTTAGGATATTCATTTGTTTAAAATTATTCAAACTGTTAAATTTTCTGTGTGATTGATGGAGTATTTTATTCTCTTTTTTGATAATTTATAGTGGGGATTCTATTACACAATCTCGGCTAGAGAACTATCTTGTTAGTGGGGACACAATGAGAAAGGAAATTCTTAGCCATGCATCTCTTCCCTGTACCCCTCTTAATGATCATATGTATGGTGAGGATTTTTATCACGTTGAAGGCTCAGGAGCAATTGCAACTCTTAGTTCCAGCGTTCATTTGATACACTTTTATTGCTCACGGCTCCCTTCTGATGGGTAAACCATTTTGGACTCATTCTTCCATATTATGCTAGGCTTTTCATTATGTATTTGTTGTTTATGTCTTTTGTATTGCTTTCGTACTATGGGTTAATGCAGTGTTGCATACTTCTGTTGGTTTTATTTTCTGTAGATATTTTAAGCCTTCTCCAAAGTTTGATATAAATAAGGAGATGGAGATTTGCACACTGTATCTTCCCAACAACTGCCCTATACGCACTGTTGTTGCACAGGGAAACATCAAAACCCTGAAGCAAGCTGCTTGTCTTGAAGCTTGCAAGAAGCTTCATCAGATTGGTGCCTTAACAGATAATCTTCTTCCTGATATTGTTGTGGAAGAACATGATGCAGAAAAACATGGTAACTTGCATACGAAGCCTTTAGTTTTCTTTAATATGAGTAACTCGTAAAGTATTGTTGTATTTTGAATGGTTAGAGAACTATAATCATCTGGGATTTGGTTTTGTCATTTGGATTGTTTCCTCATTTAGATGTTTAACCTTCTTATGTGTTTCTTTAATGTGCAGAGAATGAACTGTATGATGCTGAACATCCCATTTACTTCCCTCCTGAGCTAGTGAATCAGTGTCCACAAGATACCAAGATAACATACCATTGCTACTTAATTGAACTGAAGCAAAACTTTAACTATGATATTCCAGCTCATGATATTGTGCTTGCTGTGAGGACTGAACTTGAATCTGAAATTAAAAATCTGAATTTTGATCTGGAAGTTGATAGGGGTAGATTGACTGTCAGCCTGAAGCATCTTGGACAAATTCAGCTTACCCCAGATAAGGTATGATATCTGGTTTTCTGACTTCAGCTTGGTCAGATGTGTGACACATACTTTTTAAAAATTTTGGTTTGTAAACTTTATTCATTTTAAAATTTTCGACACTTTCCAGGTCCTTCTTTGTAGGAGGTTTCAGGTAGCCCTTTTCAGGGTTATTATGGATCATAATTTGGATAAATTGAATGAGATTTTGAAGGGACTCCAGCTACGGGATAATCTTGAGATAGATTATCTTTTGCTCCCAGCCAGTGAACAGTTGATTGATTGGGAACCTGTTGCTTCTCTGTTGTTTCCTTGTGACATTGGTTTGAAGCATCACAAGAATTGTTCTACAATGTCTAATGCTCATGTTGTACAGACCAAAGGCGGTCTGTTGTGCGCTTGTATGATTCATAATTATCTAGTCTGCACCCCTCACAATGGTCAGATATATTATATCACAGGTGTTTTAGGCCATTTGAATGCAAATTCACTTTTTACGAGGAATGATGGAAGTGCCATCACATACAAGAAGCACTATGAAGAACGGTGTGTACTTTGTATTACTTGTATAGTGTGTGTGTATATATATATATATATATCTTTTGTCGTATATACATAATCTGAATGGCTAAATTTCATCTTGTACATTCCAGGTATGGTATCCAGTTGTATTTTGATCAAGAACTATTGCTTAATGGGAGACGCATTTTTCATGCACAAAATTACCTTAGTAAATGCCGGCAAGAAAAGCAGAAAGGTATAATTTATTCATTTTAATTTGTTCTCCTTTGCGTGTGTTTGTGTGTGTGTGCGTGCCAATGTAAAGTTTTAGTGTTAAGCAAATCAAGCGTGAGATTTCCTCTCAGCTTATTTGAATTGGTTAACTGTTTTCTGCTGCCCTGTTAGTGGTCATGCACAGTCTTCAAATCTGATAATTATGACACCAATTTTTTGTTCTGTTATTGTTCTTGTGGATAAGTAAATCAGGAATAAGTAAGTTCAACTAGTAAAATCTCTTGTGGTGGTACAGGAGGTATAGGATTTAATCCTTGCTCATGTGTGTAGGGATGGGATTGGATCATCATCATGTGCCTTAAATGAGGAAAAAGCCAGAAAATTTGACAAAGTTTTTGTCACAATTCAATATTGATTTTTTTTTGTTTTTTGGGGGGTGGGGTGGGGGGGGGGGGGAATTGTCAGCGTTGTTAGTATTGTTCCAAATTATGTTTTGTTCAATTCACAACTGAATTTTTCACTGCTTGTAAAAGTTTAGAAAGGTCAATCTCATGAAAATAACGGATGGCCTGCATTGCTCTTTAAAATGAATCAATGTCTGAATTGCTTGTTGGGAGTTGGAATTATGTCTATTTTTGAGCTTTTGGTAGACAGAACTACTGAAGAGAAATGATGTTATGACTGTAGAGTGAGTTTACAAACAAAACATGGTTGGACCTATGCTCTTTTCGCATTTTGAGATTGGTTTATGAGTTCTGTAATTAACCGTATATCCTTTTGATTGAATTTTATATTTATTTTGTGCAATTTGATCGTTTATCTGTTGTTTTTGCTGAACTGTAAAGCAATCATATATATTCGAAAGTTTTCCATCTGTTCCACATAACTTACACCTGAGTATGTTGTTGCAGAGCCAAGTAAGATGTCTTTTGAACTGCCTCCTGAGCTGTGTCGCATAATCATGGGTCCTATATCCTTCAGTATATTTTATTCTTTCGCGTTCGTTCCATCAATTATGCATCATCTTCAGTCTTTGCTCCTTGCTGTCAATTTGAAGAATATGCTTTTGGATCATTGCATGCAAAATGTTACCATTCCAACTAGCAAGGTACCCTGCTTGTAAATTATATATGCATTATGTGCCAAAATAGTTGTATGTGCATACTGATTGTCAACTCCCCCTAGGTACTTCACTTGTGAACAATTAAATAAAATGGGATAATGCTTGTATGTACAAAGTGGTTAATGAGATATATTAGATAAAATGGAAGATTGCTACCTTTCTTGGCAGACCTCATGCATGTATGCCGTTTATTGCAGGAATGATTTCGTGCTGATTGCTTTTCCTATCATGCTTTATTCTCCTTTGAACCTTTTGTTTGAATTTGCGCTAACAGCAACTCTTTGTGGTAGGTGTTGGAAGCAATCACTACGAAGAAGTGCCAAGAGGGTTTTCATCTAGAATCTCTAGAGACGCTTGGAGACTCTTTTCTTAAATATGCCGCTAGTCAGCAGCTGTTCAAGACATATCAAAATAATCATGAAGGCTTTCTTAGTGTTAAGAAGGACAGAATAATATCAAATGCTGCACTTTGCAAGCTTGGATGTGACCACAAGCTTCCGGTAATTTTCTTTTCCAGAAATGGATCTGAATTTTTTTCTGACTTTTGTTGGCATAGTTGCGTACTTATGACTTGTTTCTCCCCTTTATATTTGATTGTTTTCGAAGTTTTAATAAATATTTCAACACATGAGCTGTTATGATGTTTCTTCCATCCTGTGTCTGGAGTTGTATGGTTTTTCCTGTAATTAGTGGATATTGATAATTATAATAACATTGCCTTCTCTCTCATATAATATTGCATGAGGGTTTTAGTTATATCGGACAAAATTCTTTGTATAATTCTTCATTTGCTCCTCAACTTGATTTGTTGGGTGCAATGGTCAGTATTGATCTGTTATTTAGCCGGGTTTCTTTAGTAGTTTTTTAATTCATTTTTTTCTTTAAGTATTTTTATACTTTTTCTTTCTTTTCTTTGAGTTAGTATGATATTTTTGGCATGCCTAACACTACTAATAAAATTTTAGAATTTTATTAATTAAATTATTAATTAGAGTTGCATTTTCTAATTTTACAGCTAATTTCATAGCAAAGAAAAAAGAAAATAGAAAGGTTGTAGTTTTCTACTCTTCGATCTTCATTTGGCTCTTCATAAGTAATAGAAGATCAAAAAATAATGATCAGTGGTTGAATTTCGTATCTTTGTATTTCAAAATTGTGTAAATAGTGGAGGGGCAAATGTAGCTAGGTGGATCAAGGCAGTGGACTGTGAATCCACCATGTGTGGATTCAATTCCTGTCATTCGCCCACAGCTATAAACGGCTATAGACTTCCTTTGCTGAAACCCAGATTGTGAATACCATTTGCTGCTGCAGAATAAATCAATCTTGAAATGGGATAACATTCTCAATAAGGCATGCTCGATAAGTCTTATAGCTCTTTTTGAGTGCTAAGCACAATTGTTAGGCTAGAGAGGGGCTCCTGGAACTCCATTTCTTTTGCTCATAATATTGTTGATTTTCTAGTTTATAATTAAATTGTAATATCTATCAAATGAAGGTCTTGTGACTTGCTTCTGTTACTTCTAAAATTGCAGGGGTTCATTCGCACCGAGCCTTTTGATCCTAAGATGTGGACGATTCCTGGCGATAATTCAGGAAGCTATGAATTGAATGACGACTCACTTTTCAATGAAAGAAAAATTTATGTTACTGGAAGAAAGACAGTTAAAAGTAAGAGAGTTGCTGATGTAGTTGAGGCACTAATTGGTGTATTCCTCAGCACAGGCGGGGAAAATGTGGCAATAATATTCCTGGACAGGATCGGTATAAAGGTGGATTTTGTGAATGTACCATATGAGCGGCAGTTCCAAGTGCAAGCAGAGAGGTTTGTTAATGTGTGCCATTTAGAGTCGCTCTTGAATTACTCATTTCGTGATCCATCTCTATTAGTGGAGGCCTTGACCCACGGTTCTTTCATGCTTCCTGAGATTCCGAGATGTTATCAGGTAATTATGATAAAAATTCTGGTAAAGCAATTTTTTTTATGGTAATAATTACAACAATGGATAGTTTCTGCCTCTCATACTATATCCTAGTGATGCTACTGGCACTAAATGAGTATCATTATAGGATATATTTCCCTTTCCTTGAATGTTATGTTTTCTTAATGTTGGATTAACTATGATGCGATACCTTCTTTGCAATTGCAGCGGCTAGAGTTTCTTGGAGATGCAGTGTTAGATTATCTCATCACTGTTTACTTGTACAACAAGTATCCTGGACTTTCACCAGGATACTTGACTGATATGAGATCTGCTTCTGTAAACAACGATTGTTATGCACTGTCTTCAGTCAAGCATGGGCTGCATAAGCATATTCTGCACGCTTCGCATGAACTGTACAAGCAGATAAAGATCACTGTTGAGAGTTTTGAGAAATTATCTTTGGAATCTACCTTTGGATGGGAATCTGAGACATCTTTCCCGAAGGTTAGTTGTTTATAAGATACGCAATATAATTTTTATTCTTGCTAGACTTTGGCATATCATTGCTCCATTATATATCTGTTGGGGTTATCACTGCTGCATTTTTCTGAAAGACACCTTTCTGCCCCATCTTCTTAAATCAAAGCATTTGTTAATTGAGGTTGAATGAATTTTTGGAGGGGCAGTTTAATTTGAAATAGCTAAGAGGTTCAGATGCATTGTGGTTCAAGTGAGACTAGAGAACTACCGTAAACTTGGGAACGATTCTTAGCTTTAGCCTTTCACCAAGTCACATTGTCAGTTTGCCATAATTTTGCAAGTAAAATGCAGAAATTTTTATTTACTCTGTTCGTGTGCATACTAGTATGCATACGACATCCACAATACAAGAATGTTAGGTAATTTTTTGATGACTGAAGGAACGAGATCTTATAACTCTCTGTTTGGCTTTTTTCTTTTTTTTTTTGGGGGGGGGGGGCTTCCACTGGGAAAAAAAAACCAAATTCAAGTGCATGATGAGATCAATAGTATTAATTCCGTTTATTGATGTGTGCTTTGAAGATTTGGCTGCTGAGTCACTCGTTTTTTTCTCTTTTTCTAGTCTGCCTAAAACATCCATTGAGCATTTTCCTGAATTTCAATAGGCACTGGGAGACATTATCGAATCTCTGGCTGGGGCAATATTTGTTGATTCTGGATGCAACAAGGAGGTAGTGTTTCAGAGTATAAGGCCACTTTTGGAGCCGATGATTACTCCTGAGACAATGAGACTCCAACCGGCAAGGGAGTTGAACGAATACTGCCAAAAGCATCGTTTCACTATGTTAAAAACTGTGGCTCCACGGAACAATGGTAAGGCTGCTGTTACCATAGAAGTCCACGCAAATGGTACGTTGTTCAAACACACACATGCAGATGCTGATAAAGAAACAGCTAAAAAGGTTGCATGCAAAGAAGTGTTGAGGTCCCTAAAGGCAAGCTTCCCTGGGACTTAGCTTCATTTGAGATGAAGTGTTTTGGAAGATGTGAAGAGCTTGCATGTGTGGAGTTTAGGAAGTACAGCAGTGGTTAAACCATATGTATTAACATTTGTAAATGTGAATGAATATGTCGGGTCAAGTATGCCATCTTTATTTAATTTCGTTCTTTTTGTTTTGAAACTATTCTCTTGATAACCCAAAACTTCTTCACGAAACTTGAGCTATAAAATATGGGGCTCGATACCATAGAAAGGAGAATACTTAGGAGGCAAGTTTTCATATGTAAACCTAAAAAAAGAAAAACGATCATCAGGAAGCCGGAGGCCTTCTCCATGAGATTATTACACAATGAGTGTGCTGGTTGGTAATTCATATGTCAAGACCTAGCATGGTTTAGCTTTTCCATAAGCCCCAGCTCTGAAAACACTTGTAATTGTAATTTTGAAGTTGAGGTGATTTTACTCTACGGTTGTTTTTATTAAAAAAATTTATATTATTTTTATCAAAATTGTTACTTAAAAATTACGCTCACCAAATATACTAGCTCTAGTTAAGTTAAGTTCGTAGCCGACTGGATTTTCCATTTCATAATAGCTATGACTTTTAAGCCACAGCACCACACACTACCAAAATTTTAATTTTGTTCTAAGATTTTGTAGTTTGACGCCTAATAATTTGCAAAGTTTATTGGCTTTCTTTTTATTACCAGCTTCCAGTTGTTTGGCTGGAGAATAACATCCTCTATCCGTTAATGCAGCTTTTCTTTAATTTCCTCAGAAAATCAACGCAAGATGCATAACTTTTTAAAAACACGTATTTGAGTTAAACTCACTTTCGATCTTCAGAGAGTCGTGCATTAATTCTCGGTTGGTTTCGTATATTTAAAGGCTATCTAAAAATATTTAGATTAATAAAAAAATAACTTTTTTTCCTTAAAAAAAAAAGATTTTAAACACTAACAAAAGTAACCACAGATATATTTGGAACTATATGTAAAAATATTAGTACTGATCTAAGAATTGATGTCCAACCCCAAGGACTAAAGGGTAATTTACCAAAACAGTAAAGATTTATGTTACGTTAATGATGTCTCCTTGCTATTCAGATGCTTCTTAACTTTACCTTCATTTCTTTTCTTTTGGATGGTTATGATTACAATTCTGTACCTCTCACCAATTCTTGAGAAATGGGCCATGAAGAATATGAAAATATATATATTTGAACTTAGTCTTTAAGAAATCGGATAAACGCAAGCAAATTCTATTATAGCTTTCTGATTACTTCCAAAAGTTGCAGGTTACAAATTTTTTTTTTAATTATTAAAAAGAAATGAACCACAGAAGTTAAAAAGATTTCGCTGGTAATTTTCAAGTAGCTTTCTTTAAAGGTCATCCAAGTTCCAATTCTGGGAAGGTATGAGGCTAAAAATTCAATCGGAATTTTGTCTAATTTTAGAAGATATAAAAAAAATATTAAAAATTTTTGAGCAGGTAGAGAAATATACTACCCTTATTATCGTTTGTGCCACAAGAAGTGGCCGTATAGTACTTAAAACCCAGCTCTTATTATGGTTTGTACACAAGTAATGGCCGTATAGTACTTAAAACCCATCATATTTTATCTTCAAATGAACAATAAAACTGAAAACCAAAACCCAGATTGGCAAATATATACATAAGTAATGCAACTATAACTCTTTCAGGATGGATTGCATAATTACTTGTGGACTAAGGTACTAATATCTGCAATCTCAGCACGTGTTCCATGTCCACGAATGTGTCACGTTTGATCTGTATCAGAGGGAGTGGAATTGCTGAATTGGCTCGATATGCAGTCCTTTAAACCTGATCAGTAATTCAACTCGCCCTTTCATCGTACGCAATTCTCTTAATCTGCAAAAAAATCAAAAGAGTGAATGCACAAGAGTGTACACTCCAAGCATTAAATTTTGGCTTTGAAGATTAGAAGTTAAGTAACGTAGTTTGTTGGCATTATATTTATATATTTACCTAGCAATCTCAGCTCTTCTTCTTGCTTCTTCAGCCATCCAGCCAAGTTCTCCGTAACTGCTTCGTACACTGAACATTTGGAGTCACGCGGTTGCAACCCATGGAGGGTTCTCTGCTCCTTTGCCCATAGAAGGTCACATTCTTCCTTTCCAAAATCTTTTTAAGACGTGAAGGCAGTCTGCAAAATAGCAATTACAGTATCGACGGTGAGCAAGAAATTAAGCTCCAGTACTTGAATAAACTCTGTTGAACTCAAGCCGTCAATACCCTTTGTTCAGTGACAAGATCCCAAAACTTCCTGCTAAGCACATACCGAATGAAGAACTTTAGAAAATCAAGCAGAATGTAGAAGATGACGTTATAAAGCCAAATCACACCAGCACAACCCCATCCTATTCCTTCAATTGTAGCAAAGCTCCAGGTTGCATAGACGGCAATCAGTGTAGCAATCTGCTCACAGAATTGAAAAAGATCAACTCGTCCCCTATATGTCAGAAAGGCCAATAGGAACCAGCATATATCACTCGCCAGCTGAGCAACAAAGAAAGCCAGAGCAAGATACAGGGCAGGACACTCAACGTAAGACCAACCCCTTGCACGTGTCACGAATAGATTGGCCTGACTAATGGAACTCACCTGCAGGTATACCGCCGAGGCAAGTTTTGTCCAGACGTCCACATCCTTTTTATTAAGACTTGAAACGCCAAATGTATGCTGGATGTTGCAAACTGAGTTTCAGTCCAACTTATTGAAAACAATGTAAAGGCACATATTATTCTCTATGTTATTAAATCAAGGAAAACGAGCATGCATAACACACGAATTGGGTGACATGATAACACAAAACATAAATCACATTACTGGAAAGAAGTCTGTCCTGTATGCTGTCCAAAAGAAAATCACAGTTATGATTGCCAAGTAACCACCAAGAATGCTTTCAGTTACAAAGATCTCCGTCAAATTCCACCATTCTGGATGAGGAGATGGTCTGACTCTATCTTTTGATATTGTAATAATAATAGCACCAGGCGATCAACGTACCGGGTAAATATTAATAGACAAGAATATTTCTTATTTGAAATCGATACACCTGGATGAAAAAGCATACAAACAGTTATGATATACATGTTGAGTCAAAGGAAATACACACCATCATTAAGAATGGCAATTAGCAGCACCATGAATGGTGGAAAGTTAAACTGCCAGATGAGAGCTAGCAGCCTGAAACCAAACTGTCACCAAGAGAAACAGTTAAGACCTCAGGCTGAGACATTCAAGCTACTTTTGTGAAGACTCTTTCATATTCATCAGTAGGGCAATAATTACTATAGAAGATTAGAGTTGCAATTACCAAATAAATTACTCAATACTCTCCTACATAGTATTTGAAACAAGCAGCAACAACTTACGCCAATATGGATGGTAATGGAGACTGCATATATCTGCGACAAGAAAGAAATCAATTAAGCATCAAAACGTGGGGATAGAGCAAGAATGAGTCAACTAATTCAAGTAAACAGTGCTCATGTCCCTGTTTCAATTTTGCAAAAGTCTGAGACATTGTAAAGAAGTTACCAATGCCAACAAAAATCAAGTTTTCGTGAACAGCACCGCCGCCAATGTTTTGGTTTATTATATTATTTGGTTTATTATATTATTTATTAGTATTTTACCTCAGGCACTAAAAGTAATTAACAGAACAATGACACGTTATTTCAATCTCAGTGCTTTCTTCACCCCCAGGCACTCAAGCAGTGTAAAATATAAGCTTTAAAATTATTAGTTTGTTTGTAGGTTAAGGAATGTGGAATAGATAGAATTAGTTAGGTTCAGGAATTCAATTGCCTCACACAAACCCCATCCTTCACTACAGTATCGACAATAGAACACCTTTTCCTTCGAATCAAAATCAAACCTCACCGTGTAATTTTTCATCCTCTAGAATATTGTTCGACTATTTAGAACGGCAGCAATGATAGCATTAAGGCGAGGTTCTGTCAGGACAATATCGGCAGCACTACAAGCTGCATCAGTTGCATCAGCAACAGCTATGCCAACGTCTGCTTTCTTTAGAGCAGGAACATCATTGACACTATTGCTGATCATTCCACATATATGATTCCCAGCTTGCAGAAGCTTCACAATCTCATATTTGTGCCCTATAAAGAAAGTAAGGGCAGCCGTGAAGCAAGGATAAAAAAAGAAATATGCCATGATTAAAATATAATGAAAAGGTTGTAGGATGTAGTGATGCATACATCAAGTTCAGTAAAAGCGATACAACACTGAGTTCAGTACGTGGACGACTACTTAATGCAAATTAAGAAGTCAAGCTTCGTACCAGAGAAAACACCGGCAAACTCATCAGCTTTCTCAATCAACTCGTCAACTGGTAAAGCAACTACTGACTCATCCCTGTCTTGCCCTAATAGGGCTGATGAAGGATACATGTTGGTTCCCATTCCAAGACGATGTCCTGTTTCTTTTGCTATTGCAAGTTGATCACCTGACAAAGAGGAAAAGTCAAACAGATGGAATATCTATCTTAATGTAAAGAAAACGCCGATTAAAAGATTCTATAAAGGTAAAACCATAAGAGTATTGAAATTCCTCCAGCAATGCAAAAGAAAACTGACGTATAAGAATTTTTCAGATAGAAGGATTAAATAAAACCAGAAGCAACAAAATTTCTCTAGATATAAGTGCTGCCTAAACAAAGACTAAATATTAAGATTACAAATTAGGAAGACATAATACAATCAATGGGAGAAGCACCTCTGATCATTTTCACGCTCAACCCAAGTCTCAGTGCCCTTCTTATTGTTTCTGCACTATCATGTATATGAGGATCAAACAAAGGAATGAGTCCAATAAATTGCCATGGGCTTCCTGAGCTCTCTTTTAATCCTTCAGGGACTTCCTGAAACCAACTTAATAAATATAGACTTTGTTAGTACAAATTGCAATTGAAGAAATGCACCACTATAGTGATGTGAACATAGGACCCAGACCAATGACATAGGTAATTCATATACCTGATATGCCACTGCAAGAGATCGTAATCCTCCTTCTGCAAACTTATTAATCACAGCATTGTTTACAAGGTTTAAAATCTGAAAGTCAAAATAAAAGCATAAATTACATCAAATGGCATTTCAGAATCCTAGAACATACTATTAGTTGTTGACAATCATACCTGCTCTGGCGCACCTTTGGTGACCCTATGCATTTTACCATCACTGTCGATATATGTCAGAGCTGTTCGCCTGCCTGTGGGGTCAAATGGAAGGAAGTGAACTTCTTGGATATCAGCCCTTGCCTTGTTTATGGTCAAAAGCAAAGAAATCGATGTCAACAAAATGAGAAGACAAAAAAATAAGAAAATGTTCTCCTAGTTGCCTTTGAGAATACAAAATTTCTACAACAGTTAAGCTTTACTAGATTAAAATATGTACATGAAATTCTAGAATTCATAAATATACCTTCTTTGGATCAGCCAACATTCCTACTATAGCAGTTGTAAGACTTAGAGAATTTTTTAAATATAAGTTGTTTTCTTTTTTAGGAGAATTCCCATTATATAGTATGAATACAGGCTTAAGTTTAACCTTAAATATAGCTAAACTATCATATACAAATCTGTCTAATATAGGCTACGGCTAGCATATTCTAAATAAAGAAAACATAAAAGATTTGTAATTGTAAAGACAACTATACTGGCATAGAATTTGTCATAGAATCTGCTGCTATACTGACATAGAATCTGCCATAGAATTTGTCATATAATCTATTAATTCTTTTGACATCCCCCTTTAAATTGATGTTGGTAAATCGACAAGCATCAATTTGCTAACAAGAAGGTTATGTCGTTGACGTGTCATGGATTTGGTGAAGATATCCGCAATCTATAAAGTAGTGGAGATATGTGGAAGGGTGATAACTTGGCGGTCATAAGGCTCGCGAATAGAGTGGCAGTCAACCTCTATGTGTTTCGTGCGCTCGTGGTAGACAAGATTGGCAACAATTTGGATAGCACTAGTGTTGTCAACATGCTGGGGAGTAGGTTGATTTTGTGAGAAACCAAGCTCTGTTAAGAGACCACGCAACCAAATGATCTCAGAGCATGCTACAAACATGGCGCGGTATTCTGCCTCAATGGATGATTTGGAGACTAAGTCTTGCTTTTTGCATTTTCAAGAGATAAGAACATCACCAAGAAACATGCGCCAGCCCATGATAGATTTTCTTGTGTCTGGACAACCAACCTAATCTACATCACTATAAGCTCGTAGTTGGAATGAAGAACCAACAGAGAAGAATAAACTACAACTAGGAGTGCCAAGAATATATCTAATGATGCGATAGACTGTGGATAGATGGAGATGTCGATGGGCTTGCATGAACTTGCTAACAATGTGGACAGCATAAAAGATGTTGGGGCGGGTAATAATTAAATAGATAAGACTACCAATCAGCTTCCGATATAATGTAAGATCTTGAAGTAATTCCTCTTCATCTTGTCGATATTTCACATTAAGTTCCATTGGGGTGTCAACAGAATTTGTGTCCATAAGTTTAGTTAATTGAATCAAATCCTGAATATACTTGTGATAATTCAAGAAGATACCTTGAGGTTGATAATGCACCTCTAACCCCAAAAAATAAGTTAGTTAACCTAAGCTTTTCATGTGAAAAGTGGAGTGCAACAAATTCTGAAGTTTAGAAATTTCCTCTATATTAGAACCAGTGATAATGATATCATCTACATAAATAAAGAGAACAACTATGCCCTTGGATGCCTGTTGAAGAAAAAGGAAGGAATCAAACTGACTTTGAGTGAATGAAAAGCTGAGGAGAGTTGATTGAAACATCTCAAACTATACTCGCGGTGCCTGATTTAACCCATACAAAGAACATTTTAGTTTGCAACGTCATTAGGTGAAGAAGTAGTCATACCATAGAGAAGTTTTATGTAAATTTTTTCTTTGAGATCACCATGTAAGAAAGCATTTTGAAGATAAAGTGCAAGAAGTGGCTTTTTTTAAGTGCAAGAAGTTCTGTTTCAATAGCTTTTCCCCATCATTCATGCTCCATTACTTTTTTATATGATGAAGGAATAGGAATAGAAGATAAAGTGGCTGTCAAAGATAAAGGAGAGGTGAAAACCTGAGTACTGTGTTTGAGAGGTTCAAGAATAATTGCTGAAACTAAATCAGCATTTAAGGTAAGAGCTAGAGGGGGCCTAAAAAGTGCTGACTTCTTGTGTCGCTGATAGACTAGGAGAGGTTTAGAAGGTACAAAATCAGCAGAAGAGCTAGTAAACTTTGGCAAAATAGAAAATGAAGAAGAAAGATCATCGTGTTGTGTGGAAAAGAAATACTAATTTTCAAAGAAATCACATTTTGAGAAACCTTTATACGATGCAGATTAGGATCAACAAAAAGAAAACCTTTTTAGTTCATAGAGTATCCTAGAAAAGCATATTTCACAGCTTGAGTTGTGAGTTTTATGCGTTTGTTTAGAGGAAGATCATCATAACACACATAACCGAAGGTACGGAGATGAGAATAAGTTGGTTTATGGCCAAATAACAAAAAGAAAAGAGAGAAAACCGTTGAGAAATTATGCCATGGGTGTGCAAAAATTCTTGAAATGAATGAGACATATAATCACCTCTATAATCAGAGCAGAGAATTTTCATATTAGCAAAAAATTAAGTTTGAATATGTGCATAAAAAAGCTTTAAAACAGAAAATACTTCATTTTTAAAATGCAAAAAATAAATCCAAGTGAAGCAACTATAGTCATCAATAAAAATATTTGGTGTGTAAGTGGGAAATGGTAGAATTTTACTTTTTCTAAGCTTACAAGAATTGTAATCAAATTAAATGACACTAAAAGATGGTGATTTTTTATTCCCAAGTAAACCAGATTTTAGCAAAGTATGAAGTATATTAGAGTTTGGGTGTCCTAAACGTTTATGCCATGCTCAATAATCAATATAAGTAAAATTACAAGTAGTAACGGGCAATGAGAAATTTAGAGACTCAGGAATTTGGAGAGAGAAAAGACATCCTATTTTAAGCCCTTTGGCAATCATCTTCCCTAACTGCTAACCCTATACAACACAACCAGATTTAAAGAATTTCACTATACAATTATTGTCAACCAACTGACCAACTAAAACAAGATTAGTGGTAAGGCCAGGGGAGACAAAGATATTGGTTATAGAAGAGGAAACATCACCAATGGCTGTGATAGGTAAAGAATTACCGTCAACAGTATGAATTTTTAGATTTCCAAGATATTTACTTATATTGGTGAGGAATTTAGTGTTGTTTGTCATGTGATGGGAAGCACCCGAATTAAAGTACCAGAGAAATGAAGTAGAGAGTGATTTACCTGATAGTTCTAATATAGAAAATGCAGTAATGATCATTTATTGAATCATTTTTGGAGTTATAGATTGAACAGAAGTTGGAGCATTTTGTGTCAGATGTATTGTATCCATAGAACTACCAGCACTAGAAGAACCAATTGAGGCAGCATATGCTATTTCAGATTTCTTGAAGGGTCGAGTAGGGCATTCCTTGATGATATAACCATTTTTTTTTGCATTAGTTATAGAATTTTTTTAAACAGTGTGAAGCATAATGTTCAAATCCTTTGCAATAAAAACATTGAACAGTATTCATGTCCTTGCCTTTTGGCTTGCCTTGAACTGCATAAGCCATAAGGACAGAAGTGGATTTATGTTATTCCATGGTGTTTTGAGTGAGAAGTCGTTGCTCCTCACAAAATAAGTCATTGAGGCAAGTATCCAAGAAAGGGACAAATTATTGATTCATAAGATTAGACCTGGTGCTTTCAAATTCAGGTCTTAGTTTCATCAGAAATTGATCCCTCTTAGTAGTTTCATGTACAAATTGAACAGAATTAAGACCTTTGGGAGGTAAGGTAGTATAGACTATATCAGTATATTTAGCCCAAAGATTCATAAAGGTAGAATAAAAATCAGAAATAGAGAGACTGCCCTATTGGAGATTAGCTAGCTCATGTTCAAGCTGAAATCGACGAGCAGTGTTGTGGTGACTATAAAGCTTTTTCAAATGATTCCATATTTCTACTGCAATCTTAAAGGGTCAGAGATTCAAGATGAAGTTGGATTCAATAGATCCTAGAATCCATGCCATAATTTGAGCATCTTTGACTTCCTACTGGACATACCCATCCATGCCTTTGTCTTTGTCAGGAGTAGGTTTCCTGCCATCAATGTCCCCACAAATTTTTGCCTTTGACAAATATCTCGAAATGAAATGCCCAGGTTGAGTAGTTTATGCCATTAAAATGAATAAAAAAGGCATCATACTTGTCTGAAGATATGAAGCTAAGATAACTTGATAAAAAAAAATAACTAAGAATAGGGGACTGAACTAGAAAAAAAATTCAGAACCTGTGCTCTGATACCATGTAAGACTTAGAGAATTGTTTTAGTAGAAGTTATTTTCTTTTTTAGGAGAATTCCCATTATATAGTATGAATACAAGCTTAAGTTTAACCCTAAATATAGCTAAACTACCATATACAAATCTGTCTAATATAGGATACAGCTAGCATATTCTAAATAAGGAAAACATAAAAGATTGCAATTATAAAGACAATTATACTGCATAGGATCTATCGTAGAATCTGCTGTTATACTGGCATAGGATCTGCCATAGAATCTGTCATATAATATGTTAATTCCTTTGATAGCAGCATCTATTACATCTTGGTTTTCCACTTGGGAGGCTCGATGTCATGGGCCGCCAAGAGTTTTCACGATCGGAGGCTAATTCTGCCAAAGTTTCAAGCGGCTAGAGGCTAATTCCACACATACAGGATCATTTGGCAACAATCCGTCACAGATCAGAGTGCACAATGAACACGGGATGTATTTAACACTCAATTAGTATTGTGCTTAGAAAGCGGGTTCGCTTAGCATAAGAGGTGAATGTCGAGAGGTTTTTAGGCTGTAAATAAATTAGAAAAGTTAGTTGTAATAATCTCTGATTTTTAGGGATTGTAATAGATATTCTTTTCCATTCTTTTCTCTATGTAATCTCTATATATACTCAGCCATGTAATTATTTAGAATGTGAAATCAATTCTGATATTTTTCAACCCTAGTTTGCATCATGGTATTAGAGCCCTAGGGCATTTTTTATGGGATTTCACACTGTCAAGCAGCCTTCATTGCTACCGTTCATCATCTTATTTTTTTTTTAAATCTGCCTAAGCAGCCTTAATTGCTGTTTTTCTTCCTTGTTTTTTTTTTTTTACTTCCTCTTCTTTCAATCATGCCCGAATCCAAATCCAAGGCCACCAGCACTTCTTCGACTATTGAAGATGTCTCTACTGCCCAAAAATCTAAAGACTTGCAAAATATTAGAGCCTCTTATCGACTCAATGGGAGAAACTACCTCAAATGGTCACAAGTCGTCCACACGTATCTCGAAGGAAAGGGAAAAATCAGCTATCTGTTTAGGACTGAACCAGTAAAGACAGAACCCAAATTTGTGACATGGGATGAGGAAGATTCAATGATCATGTCATGGCTATGGGATTCAATGGAACCTGCCATTAGTGACACCTGCATGTTTATGACTAGTGCAAAGAGGATATGGGATTACATTCAACGTACCTATTCAAAGACAGGTGATGCAGCCCAGGTGTATGAGATAAAAATTAAGACAAATGGGATGAAGCAAGGTGACATGATTGTCACGGTATACGTCAATATTCTGCAGATCATGTGGCAGAAATTAGATCACTACCGAGTATTTGAGATGAAATGTCCAGAGGATGCAGTGATTCTCAAGAAATTTATTGAAGGTAACAGAGTGTATGACTTCTTAGCTAGCTTGAATCCAGAATTTGATCAAGTTCGAGTGCAAATTATCAGTGGGGAGGAGGTTCCTTCACTGGAAGAAGCTATTTCAATTATTCAGGGAGAGGAGAGCTGAAAGAATGTGATGCTAGAAAATACAGGCAGCATGGAAAGATCTGCCTTGATGACTAAATTAGAATATCAAGAAAAGAATAAGGATGATTAGCCGAGAAATTCAGGAAGGGAGAACCAGCGGAGAGAAAATAAAGATACCTTGTGTTGCACCTACTACAAGAAGCCTAGGCATACAAAGGAAACTTGTTGGAAGTTGAATGGCAAACCTCCAAGCAGTGAGTGGCGAACACGTGAAAGACAACAGAGGCCTCAACCTCATCTCACGGAGCAATCAAAAGCTGAAGATGGACTGGACAGTAAGGGACTCAAGGGAGATGAGATAGGGTTCAAAAGGGATGAGATTGAAAATTATAAAGTTTATTAAACTCTCTTAAGAAACCATCTAGAGCTAGTTCCTTAGTCCTTTCAGGTAAACCTGTGACTTCTTATGGATTAAATACTTCTGACAAGTACTTTGATGATTCTTAGATATTAGATTTTGGAGCCACAGATCACATGACACATTCCTCACTTTTTTTTTTCGAACATATACTCCTTGCTTGAGTAATAGGAAGATTATTGTTGCCAGTAGAGAATTGGCTACAATGGCAGGTTTAGGAGATGTTTATATTAACCCCTCCGTAGTTTTTAAAAATATCTTGCATGTTCTGAAGTTATCTGCTAATCTTATTTCTATTCAAAAACTTATAACTGACCTCAAGTATTATGCTATATTTTTCTTGTCTCTTTGTGTTCTTCAGAATCAAGCCACAGGGAGGAAGATTAGACTTGCTAAGGAAAGAAATGGTCTCTACCACCTAGAAATTTCAAAGAAAACTGCTAGTAACTTGTTTGTGTCTCTTCTCAGTTCTTCTAATAAAGATACCATTTGGTGTTACCATTATCATCTTGGTCACCCGTCTTTTAGAGTCTTACAAATTATATTTCCACAATTATTTGTAGGATTTGATATCTCTGAGTTCCATTGTGATATTTGTGAGCTAACAAAACATACTCGTGTACCTTTCCCTATCAGTAATAAAAGAAGTGTTTTTCCTTTTCAATTGATCTATAGTGATATTTAGGGTCCATCTATTATTTTTAATGTTTCAGGGGCTCGATGGTTTGTCTCATTAATTGATGATTGCACACGCGTAACCTGATTGTTTTTACTTAAACAAAAATCTGATGTTAGTAGTATTATTCCCAGCTTCCATTCCATGATCTAAAACTAATTTGGGGAAAAAATAAAAACCTTTAGGTCAGAAAATGCTAAAGATTACTTTAATCAAGTTTTATCACCCTATTTTCAAAAAGAAATGATTATTCACACTTCTTCTTGTGTGGATACTCCCTAATAAAATAGGATAACTGAAAGAAAAAATGGACACCTATTAAATGTCATTAAAGCCTTATTGTTCCATGGTAACACATCTAAATCCTACTGGGGGGAAGCCATCTTGATAGCCATACACATGATAAGTAAATTACCCTCGCGGGTACTTGACAACAAGAGTCCTATAGAAGTTCTTAATACCTACTACCCTTATTTTAGAACCTCAAATGGCCTGATACTTAGGATATTTGGGTGCATAACTTTTGTTCATGTCCATCGTCCATATAGAGGAAAGTTAGACCCTCGTGCCATCAAGTGCATTTTCATTGGTTATTCAACCACACAAAAAGATTACAAATGCTATCATCCTCCGTCAAGGAAATTCTATATTTCAACTGATGTTACCTTTTTCAAAAATAAATTCTATTTTCCTAAGTCCCATTTTCAAGGGGAGATAACTAATCTTGAAAATGGTTCTTTATCTAAGTCTTTTGAGTCTTTTGAACCACTTGATTTTCTGTTTACATCTCATTCCCATTCAATCTCTCCTGCCACGTCACAAGGTCCTATCAGAGAACCCTAGAAACTGTCCAGCATAGACACTGAATCTACTTGTCAACCCCGAGAGTTTGTCAGTTCAGAGAATCCACAAGAATCTGCACCTAAGCAAGTTGTTGATCTTTAGGTGTATACAAGAAGAGCGAAAGCTCCTAGCCTAACACAAGTCCAAGAGGCCAACCTAAGTCTTGAGAATGAGGACATGGTGAGTATAGATCCAACCCTAGACACTAAGACAGTTGTAGTGACATCAGATAACTCTCATTTGCCTATTGCCATTAGGAAAAAATCCCGAGAATACACTAAGAGGCCACTACATCCTCTTTCCCATTATGTCTCACCTAAACACCTATCACCATCCCACCAAAGGTTTATAGCCAGCCTAAACACAATCTCCACACCAAACACACTTTATGAGGTGTTATTGAAGGAGGAGTAGAGGAATGCTATAAGAAAGGAATTAGAGGCTCTAGAAAAGAATCAAACATGGGAGATAGTGGAAAGACTAAAAGGGAAGAACATAGTTGATTGCAAATGGGTATTTACCTTGAAGTATAAGGCTGATGGATCTCTTGAGAGATATAAAGTAAGGTTAGTTGCAAAAGGATACACTGAAACTTATAAGGTTGATTATCAGGAGACATTTGCTTTGGTGATAAAAATAAATACTGTAAGGATTTTATTGTCCTTAGCAGCCCATTTTAACTGGTCATTGCTGCAATATGATGTGAAAAATACCTTTTTTCATGGAGAATTAGATGAAGAGATATATATGTGCATTTCGTTAGGATTTGAGGGGAATAAAACTAGCGATAAAGTCTATAAGCTTAAAATCCCTTAGAGCATGGTTTGGTAGATTTGCTAAGGTAATGAAAGATTTAGGTTATAGGCAAATTCAAGGTGATCACACTCTATTCTTTGAGCATTCAGCATTAGGGGAGTGACAGCTTTACTTGTGTATGTTAATGATATCATCATGACAGGGAATGATGAGAAGGAGAAAGATGAATTAAAAAGGAGATGATTCAAGAATTTGAGATAAAAGAACTTAGAAGATTGAAGTATTTTCTTAAGATTGAGGTAGCGTATTCTAGACAAGGGATCTTTGTATCCCAACGAAAGTATGTAACTGATCTTTTGATGGAAACGAGAAAGGCTAGTTGTAAATTGATTGCCACACCTATGGATCCAAACAAAAAATTAAGTAAAGTAAGAGAGGAACCAACAGTGGATAGTTGGGAGACTAATATATCTTACACACACACGGCCTGATATAACTTACTTAGTAAATGTGATCAGCTAATTTATGCATGATCCGAGAGAACCTCATCTTTAAGCTATACATAGAATACTGCACTACTTAAGAGGTAGTCTCGGGAAAGGGATCTTGTTCAGAAAGAACTCTATTTTGATATTAGAAGCCTATACAGATGTAGATTATACAGGTTCTATAGTGGATAGAAGATCAATAACTGGCTATTGTATATTCCTTGGGGGTAATATGGTAACATGAAGGAGCAAAAAGCAAAATATGGTGACTACATCATCTGCGGAAGCTAATTTTGGGCTATTACTCAAGGGATGTGTGAATTACTTTGGCTGAAAATTATTGTAGATGATTTGAGAGTCAAGTGGGAAAAACCTATGAAGTTCTACTGTGACAAAAAATCAACAATCAATATTGCTCACAATCCTATTCAACATGAGAGGACGAAACATATTAAGATCATAGACACTTTATCAAAGAAAAGTTGAAAGAAGAACCCATATGTATGTCCTATGTTCCTTCGAAAGGTCAACTGGCTGATGTTTTAACAAAAGAATTAAATTGTTCTAGTTTTCATGAGATTGTTGTTGAGTACTAAAAAATATATATTTATAAAGGAGAAAATCATCATTTTTCATTTCAAGTCCTACTAACTTCTTTACTTTTATGTATTCAAGTTTCTTGTGAATTTAATTATGCGTATTTTATTATAATTAAGTATTTTACGTATTTTAGGGATATCATAGTTATTTCACAATAAACGAGACATCAGATGACAAAACGGACGTTAAATCTAAATTTAAAACGGTCAAAAACTTTAGGAGTCTAAAAATAAAAATGTCATTGTTCACATATACGGTACTGTTTATAGTACTATTCATGACACTGTTCATATGTATTGTATGATGACGTGGCATTGACCAATAATGTGGTATTGACCGATGATGTGGCACCAACCAATGACGTGGCAGTATTTGATTGGAGGAATGATTTGGTATTAACTGATTATGCGGCATTGACTGATGACGTGGCTTGACTGATGAGGTGTCACAATCTTATTGGATAAGAATGTTTATGCACTGTTGACTGAAGATATAGCAGTATATTAGTGGATCAGAAAAAATATGCATACGATACATGCATATACATGGGATAATAGCCCTGATGATGTGTTCAAACCAATCAGAACTTGCTACGTGGCACAATCCTGTACATCCAAATTATTTTAATCCAATGGCCCTGATTTACTCGTTGTATATATATAAAAGGAGGGCTCCCGCACCTAATTTGACAACCCTTAAGTTTATTTTTTAGCTCCATTTTTTGAAATTCCTTCTCTATCTTGTATTTTCTTTATATTTTAATAAAATTTCCTTTTTATCCCTAATTCAAATATGAGTAGCTAATTTTTTTTAAGCTTGGGTTAAAGGTGAAGTCTCAACATGTTCTATAGACTTAATTAGTAAATTTATTTTATTTTCCCTTTTAATTTCTGTGGATGTTTTGACTTTTCATTGACAGATAGTAATAATACAGTTATTACTGTTTGGCACGATAAGCGCTTAGCACCATATTAATTAGAGTATGGTTCATAAGGAGTAGATTTTCCCCTCATGATTTAATTGGTATTAATAAGAAATATTGAGCCATAGAGCATGTTGATGCATATCCAAATACCCAAGTGTTTTATTATTACAGTTGCATTTTTAATTATTCCAACCATTTTAATTCAAAATTTATGATAAATTTATTATAATTTAACTGTTTACTTAGAAAATTAATTTAACATACAATTAAAATCCACCTCCTCGTGGGATCGACACTCGTCACTATTAATCTATTCTACAATAAATTCGTGTACTTGCGAGTTCAATTAAATTTGCACAACAATTGTATCCAAGCTGGGAATGGAAGATATTCATTCCTCAGCTTGAGGGGGAGTGTCGAGAGGTATTTTAAGGTATAAATAAATTAGGAAAGTTAGTTGTAACAATCCCTGATTTTCAGGGATTGTAATAGATATTCTTTCCCATTCTTTTTCTGTGTAATCTCTATATATATTCAGCCACATAATTATTTAGAATGTGAAATCAATTCTGATATTTTTGAATCCTAGTTTGCGTCAGTAGATGTATTTAGAAGTAGACTGCACTTAGCAATGGGTCATCCACACAATTAAGCCAAATGTGGTCCGTTTAGCAATTGGCCCAGCCCAAGTTCTAGAGTTTTCTATAATTACAAGGCTGCTGGAATTCTCTAGAAAGTCTTCTTTACACCCTTGGCCAGCAAGTCTATAAATAGGGGAAGACCCTTTATTTTGTACAACACTTCCACACACACCCACAAGCATTTCCGACACACATGCACACACACTAGCTAGCGCACAAGCTCTCAAACTCTCTTGTACAAAATATTGTGTAATTACGCATTTGAGTATAACAAAAATATAATTGACTATTTAGCTCATTTTTCTCTAGCCTCCTTCGGTAAAATTCTCTGCTTAGGCTAGATTGACAAAGGTTAGGCTTACTTAGCGACTTAAAGTGTTAGGAAGTTATTTAAGTGTCGCACGGGAGTGCTGCAACAACTCTCTCATCCCGTGACATCGAGCTGCCATTAGAACAATAGTGTCTGCATCCACTCATTTAGCAAAGATCTAAACAATAAGCCAAGACAAATGTTTTGAAATACACATTGCAATTCTAAAAGTGAGCAAAATTTATACCAACCTCAATTAGATCTTGTCAAATGTTAATTTGTTCAAAGTTAGAGTTCCAGTTTTGTCACAGCAAAGCACATCCATGCCTACCATATCGACTATTGCGCTGATTCTCTTTGTGATAACTCCCTGCAGTAATTAACCCATACATGCTTGCGACCATCAATTAGAGACCAATTAAAGGAACATCATTACAATAACAACTAAGACCAATTAAAGGAACATCATTACAGTAACAACTAAGACCAACCTGCAAAGACAATCATTCGGAACCAATTGTCATTGTCATTGATAAAACAATAGGCATGGCAATAGGAATTCCTCCAATAACAAGCACAAGTAAATTATCAATTCCTGTGCGGTATTTCTTGTGTGAATCGCGTACATGACAATGATCTTTGCTATCAACCCCAGTGCAACTGAACATATACAATATTTCCTAACTGCAGTCAAGATCTGTAAACAAGCCCAAGAGCAAAAGTTTCGATGAATCATAATGAGAGATTAAACATATAAACAAGCCTTAAGGAATATGAATTCACGTTTTCTTGCCTTTTGAAAGTGACCCACTTGATTTGTACAGCTCTGCCAAGGAAGGTATGAACACTAGTGGCAATGACCGTAGCTTTTATATCCCCTTGTTTGCACGTAGAGCCTGAATATACACTGTCACCAGGACCCTTAGTTATAGGAAGAGACTCGCCTATACGAGCAGACTATAACGTAAAAATTGAAATAACTTAAACTAAACAGCCCAACTTTACCAAATCAATTGAAGCATACAAAGGTTGCAAAAGCTCACCTGATCAATTGTCAATAGATCACCCTCGAGGAGACGAGCATCAGCGGGAATAATGTCACCAAGCTTAACACTAATGACATCATCAGGAACAAGATTGGCTGAATCTTCCTCCTTCCAATTTCCATCTCGAAAGACCTGAAATGGCATGTTCAACTGCAAGAATGCTAGAGCCTAGAGCCACAAATTCTTCTCACCCAGTATTATTTTACAAATTAATATGATATTAACAATTTTTTATTTCAATTCTCATTGAGTTAAGTTGATATGAACTTAATAATAACCTTATTAGATAAGCATATGCACTAACTCACCAATAATCTTAACTTGATAGCTATTCAAGTGGAGTCAATACCTTAGCTTTAGGAGCAAGATGAACCATGAGAGCTGCGCTAGCAGCTTCTGCATTGTTTTCCTGAATGAAAGAAACTGTTGAATTGATGAGAAGCAGGGTTGTTCTCCCAATAAAATCTTGCCATTCAGGAAGTTTACCCTGCAACAATGAAATTCCCAACAGTAACATCAAATTTAATGAAGCCTAAATCGCTTGTTGAAATATATTTCCATTTTGCTATTTATACGTCTTCAAATTCCTTACTTTGAATATGAAATATGGGTGAGGATCCGTTTATTCAACTCTATTTGACCCGAATTAAATGAATTTTATGTTTGGAAATTTTTATTTATTTAATAACAGATCCAATTCAATTCATTTTGATAAATAAATTATTCTTATCTTCAATTTTATATTGTTGATTCATTTATCCATTTAAGATTTATTTAATTAGTTACATTTATTAAATTTTAAAAAATAAACTTTTTGAGTTGCAAGGTTTGTTTGGTAACTAACTGAGGATAAAACAAAAAGAAAGTATGAGATTAATCAAATGAAATTTTTGATAATCTATTTTGCTTAATTTTTTATTTATTAATTTTTATCTGAGAATTAATTGCAGGTAAACAGACTTAAACAATGTCTAAAAAGTCCCTTATTTTGCTTTTAATTATAAGAAAATATTCTAATATTCGATCACTTTTTGTTGAAATGATTTGCTTCGAAGATAAATACACACCTTTGATTGAATAATATTAATTACTTAAAAAATTTTAAGAGGTTTTGAAAGTTGAACGAAGATATTTGGTGTGAAGAGAAAACATGATAAAAAAATTTTCAGATATATTCATGTAAAAAGATTCATAATGAGAAATTTACATAATTTCTAAAGTCATAATGAAAAATGTGAAATTTGTGTTTATGGAACAACAGCTACTTGATTATTCCAAATGACCTAATTACCCCATTTGCTTCTCCTTCTTCTATTTCTTCTAAAAATAATAATTAAAAAATAAAAAAATGATAATTCACTCGTCACAGAGCGCCGCTTACAATAATAAATAAAATTATAAGCATTAAAATGACTAATATTAGTTTATTAATTTTTGCATGCAGGGCCAAAACAATGTTGCCACGTGTGTTGCGTACCTCTATTTTTGTCTTTTTCTACATCAATTACAATAGAGTCCTTCTATTTGTAAAGAAACAAAAAAATCTCAAGAATTTTATATTTTTACACATTAGTCCTGCATCTAAAAATTTTCAATTTCAGTGATGCATCTCGAAGCCACAATCTGTATCAGAAGCAGTTTTCGAAGATGTCGACATGAACACAATATTGCGATATCGCAGACTTGTTAATTTGGACAATATAATTTTTCTTTTAATTGCAATATATGTAGAGAAACAAATGCATAATAATTTGCTGGAATTGAAAGGCCAAAAAAGAAAAAGAAAAAGAAATTCATTTAAGTAAACAAACTAAAAAAAAAAAAAAAAGAAGGTCATGACTATGGTGCTGTTTTACTGCACTTAGCCATCAATCCGACAAGAATATAACACAAAAAAATATATCTAAGTGGTAAGTTTGATATAATTATTTAATTGATCATATTCTTGTCAATTAAGGACAACAAAATCCAAATAGATATAGTTATTAGTCATCCATATATAAATATATAATTATCCAATATAAATATGGATATTCAAGGATAAACATGGATATTTAATTTTTATTATGAATCACTACCCATTTTATAATATGAAAAACTAATTAATTTTTTTTACATAAAAAATCTTATTTTTTATTTAATTTCGTAAAATGATTAATATTAAAAGGTAAAAAAATTATTTTCAATATAGAAAAGAATAATAAACAAAAATACTACTCTCATTTTTAATTAGAAAATTAATAAAGAAATATTTACATTATTTTCAAATAGAGTAATTGTTTAGATTTTTTAACCATTTTTTATTAAGTTAATGAAATATCTTAATCATATGGATGTGTGCTAGTGACTATTTAAAATGTTGGGTGGAATAACAAAAGTCAATTTATTTAGGTGTGCAATTAAATTTTTTCTTTTTATTTAAGGAAAAAGCCACAACCAAATATAGAAAACCCTTGTTCAAAAGAACAAAAATGATTTTACGAATTAATAAACTAACACTTTATTATTATTAGTAAATTAATATATTTTTTCTACATAATCGAATCATAGATAGTATGTTAAATAAATATTATGTTACAAGCAAAATAATAAAAAATTAATTATATAGAATATGAAGCTAAAGTCATTTTCATATTTTATACATTCTGTCTGTTTAAGATAGTGAAATTTCTTGTGTTAGAGAAAAAAAAAAGGTATAATATTTGAGCCCTTCTCACATGGGTGAAAAGAAATTAGTTACCATTATGTTAAATAAAAAAAATATACATATTTTATCATCAGTTATGATTAGTAAATAATATATAATATTTAGTTATATATTTAATTAATTATTAATTAATAAGAGAATGTATTAATTTAAATATATATTAATATATGTAATAAGAAGTCATTTAGTTGGAAACCTAGTTCAATAGTGTAAAAAAATTTAAAAATATTATGAACTTACATGTAAAACATTTCAAAACTTTTGACTTTTCTTATGTTATAAAAACAACAGGGACATTAATGTTAATAAGCCAACAAATACATCTTAGCCGTTATACAACTCTGGGGTTAAATCTAACGGTGGATGTGGAAATGACAAAAAAGGGTACCAAACGGTCCAAACCCGATGGGCAACAAAGCTGGACCCGTAATGCAATTATTTTAGGCAATAGCACATTAATATATTATGCGAACAAATTATGAAATTAGTTAATTAGAAAAAGAAAGCTCAACAAAATCGACGCCAAATTTACACTTGTATGATGGTATTACGGAAGAACAACATTATCCCTAACACAATTTCAACGCTTTTCATATCTTTGCATAAATTATCAAATGCGTTTTTAGCTAAATTTCATTTTTAGATATTGTTTAAAAAATGAGTGAATAAATATATTTTCATTTCCAAAAACATCAAATAGAAAGCACCGTTTTCTTTTGGTAAAACAAATTTTAAAAATATAATTTGAAAAACAATACCCAATACTCACTCCTCCATTTGCAAGTACAATTGTCATGATAGCTGCAATTTCGATGACCCATGAGAGAGGGTTCCACATAAATCCCAAAAACTTCAAAATTTTTCTCCCCTGCAAAAAGATAAATATACAAATTCTAAAATAGAATAAAATAAAAATACAATCAACAAAAAAAAAGTCTCATAATCATTAAAAATATATCTTTGTTTTTTAAAATTAATAGAACTTTCCAATGGGCAATAGAAAAGCCAACAAGTAAAAAGAATGGTGAAAGTAAAATTACCCTTTTCTGCTCAAGCTTGTAGAAGCCAAATATGGAAAGTCTCTGCTCAGCAGCCTCTGTTGAAAGGCCGTCTTGATTGCATTTCAGAGTCTCAAAAATCTCTGGCATTGGCACGTTTTCCTGCAGACCAAAACTTCAACTTGCTCACAAAACAATATACCTAGGATTTAAAGACACTTAAAAACACTTCATAGAAAGTAAAAACACTTAAGTTTAATTTGGTATAATTTTTCAAATAAAGTTTATTTAAATAGAATTTTTGTTAGTAGAGCTTTTATAAATAGAGTTTTTACTCAAAAAATTTTAATTGTTTAGTTGTTCATAAAAGTTTTTATTAAAAATTTATTAAATTACTTTAATAGAAAATTTTTTTAAGTAATGTTACATAAATAATAAAATAAACTTATTAAATAAGTAGAAAATATTTTATATATTTTAAAATTAAAAAAAAAACTTTTTAAGTTTTACTTCCAAACGCTAGAAAATATTTTAAATATTTTAACATTTAAAAAAAACTTTTTAAGTTTTACTTCTAAAAACTCAAAATTTGAGGTTTTACTAGTAGAGGCAAAATAACTTATTTAAACTTAAAAAACTCAACTTAGAAAACAACGAAACAATAACAGAAATTATGATAAAAAATTATTTAATTAAATAAATACTTATAATCATTAAATAAATCGTAACAAATAAATACTTAATAACACTTAAGAAAAAGGACGACACTCTTATGTTTTGGATAAAATAATTATAAACATATTCTTATTATTTAGCAATTGTCACATAGATGATTTTTTAAGTAACTTTTTTAGGATAAAATTTAGTTTAATTACATAATGAAATAATCAAACAACGTAATAGTGGTAAAAGAGATCTATGAGTCTACAAGATGATTTTCCAAAATAAAAGGATCAACGTGACCATATCTTGCCAAGCCGTAGGGGTGTCGATGTCTTTTTCTAAACTAAAAACAAAAACGCATAAAACAGTAATAAAAATAATCAAGAACAGATATGACAAACCCGGTTTCAATACCAAATCCACAGCTTCATGCATGCTATCCATTTCTTCTCAATAAAATCACTTGCTGCCTTCAAACCCTTAAAAACCAACTGATTAAACAAATCATGTTAAAACAAAATCACAGGGGAAAAAAAAGAAGAAGAAAATGGTGAAAAGAGAGGGAAAGAGACTTAAAAACAGAGGAATATGTTTTGCTTTCCACTTTTTAATTAATTTGAGAGAATTCTCTGCTTGTAGAGTGAGAAGAAGAGAATAGTTTTAATCTCTCTCTCTCTTTTTCTCTAGACTCTAAAAGTGGCAGCTTCCTTAAGTGCAAGATTTTCTCTTTTTACGTGTCTGCGTGTTCTCTCTTTCCTTCATTTTGTAAATTTTTTATTTTATTTGTGCAGTTCATCACACAAATAGATTTGATGTTGATAAATTGTTCGCATGTTCTGTCTTTTCCTTTTCTTTTCTTCCTTTTAAATTAACCTAGAATTTCAGTTAAAACAACCCTATTATAAATAATTGTGTCTACACTACCTGCATTAAGTAAAGTATCTCATGCATGGCGAGGCCGGCTGCTTTGCCCTGAAGCCAGTGCAATGAGGAATCGTTTAGGGCTCCATTTTATAGTAAGAAGATTCTTACGTGAACCAAAACACTCAGGACAAGTGTGAGGAAAAACATAAATGACAACATTCTAATTCAATTTATGCAGCGGGTGCACTGTCGATTCAGTTCTGATATTTGTGATGACTTTTCATATGCGTTATTGTGACAAGTAGTTACTAGATAAAAAAAAGTAACATGTAAATTAATGTTAACTGTATATAAAAAGCGTGCGGAATGGTATAAACCTTGGATCCAAAATTGGTGATAAGCTTAACTGCTATAATCTTTTGAGATGACATGAAAAGCCTAAAATTCAAACTCTATTCGCATAGTTGAGGAAGAAATTAAATTACGGTCAAACCAATAAAATAAACAATCTAATAGAAAATATGTACTTGAAGTCACTACCCACTTTAAGAGTTGAAAAGCTTCTAAGTGAGATTTGTCAGCAATTCATAAGGTTATTAGAGGTTACATAAAGTTATGTGAAGATGATAGTTTGGTTAGGTGTGTTGGGGGTGATAAAAATGAATAAACGAATCAAATTTAAATTAAACTATAAGTAAATTGAGTTAACATTATATTGATTTAAATTCAATTTATTTATTAAACGAATTAAAATCTCATGATTCAAATTCGATTCTTTCATTAAATAAATATTTATTATCATTCCTTTAATTTATCGAGTAAAATTAATAAATAAATTAAATTGAATATGAATTTATTTATTATTGTTTACAAAAATATAATTAATAAACACAAATTAAGTAAAATAAAATAAAAAAGACCACAAATTTAAACATTCTACAAAATAGAAATAAGCCAAACCATATTCTAAGATTAAATATACAATCATCCAAATAACAAATTATAAATTCTTAATAATACTAATAATATTAATTCAAATTCAAATTATAAATTAAGGTGATTTCTTCAATCCTCTTCGTTTTGTCTTTGTCACCTGAAAACAAGAGTCCTATATATAAAAAAAATAAATAGAATGATATTAACAAGGTTGGCAAAATCCAGATCTAGATTCGAATGCAGGTGCATTCGAATCTAGATTTGCATTTATATTTCTACATCCGGTTCCGCATCTAGATCTGTAAAATTTAATTTAATTTTTATTTTTATTTTTAATATGTATTTTCAATTTTATTTTTAATTTAATATAAAATTCAATGATTTATCTAATAATATCAAATAAAATTTAATCATAATTCAACAATTAATAATTCAATATGATTAATATATAACAAAATCACAAATCCATAAATAAAATTTATTTTAATTTTTATTTAATTTTAATATGTATTTTTAATTTAAAATAAAATCCAATAATTTACCTAAAAATATCAAATAATATTCAATTATAATCCAATAATTAATAATACAACATGAATAATATATTGTAACATCATAATCCATAAATAAAATTTATTTTTAATTTTTCATTTAACTTATATATATATATTTTAATTTAAAATAAATTTTATCTAGATCCGGACTCGGATTTGTACAGATCCTTATTTTCTATATCCAGATCCATATTTTTTAATATGCAAATCCAAATCTTTCAGATCTTTGTAGATCTGGACTGGATCCGGATATAATTGACATCCCTATTAACAAGGCCCAACATTGATAAGAGCCACTGTGATATTTCAAAATATCAATTATATACCAAATCTGTAGCATTGATAAGGAAATAATAATTAAATTTGCAAAGGCAAAAAAAAAATCAATATGATAAAGTTTTACCTATCACACTCGCAAATTGTCACTAGTATCATTGACACTTTCTTAAGATGGAGAATTATTATTGCCCATGTTCATATTGCATTATTTCAACGCAGATGTATTGTATTATATTGTATTGTATTAGCACTGTATTATAATAATATTGTATAATGTTTGATACTATACTGTGCTATATTAACTTTTAATTATATTATATTTGATATTGCACTATATTGTATTAATTTTTCTGTGACTATTTTAAATTATAAATTTGAAAAATAATTTTTTAGTACTGTACCAAGGTAAATACTAAATATAGAATATTTGGATTTTAAAACTTTTACATTGGTTTTTTTTGTATGAATTAAAATATATATATATATATATAATAGTTCTCCATAAAATATATGTAGAAGTAAAACTAATAAATTTTAAAATTCTCAGCTCCATAACTTTTTTTTTTTTTTTGCGTCTCCTAAATATATAACATGTGAAATAAAAATAAAAACCACTGATTCATTCAAATAATGACGGGGGAGGTTTTTTTTTTTAAGCAATAAATGGAAAAGCTTTATTTAATCAAGAATGTGGATGATGGTGATACAAAGACAGCATTTTAGAGTCCAAAACAGCAATGTATTCATCAAGCATTGAAATCACCACTTCAATTTTTTTTTTTTTTTTTTTGCTTTTTTGGCTGAACTATTGATTAATTATCAGTCACACAAGTTCCAATTCGTTTGCACATTCCGAATTACTTGAGTTGCTGACGGCCAGTTGAAGCTTCTTTTCTTCTTTTTTTAAGGTACTACTGAATTTCAAGTGATTTCATCGGCCAATCCGTCCCAGATCAAAACGATGCATCACAAGTTTCTATTGTACTCTCACTTTAACATGTCGTCTCGCAAACTGCGATGGCTCATCTTCATGACAATCCCATAGAGCTTGAACAGTAATTTCACTACAACTTTCCCCTTAAACAGAACGAGGGAGACAGTGGCGTCGGATTTGAACTCGAACAAGAACAAATCGTGACTGGATTCTTTGAGGCTGGTCTCGACACTTGGGTCTTGGGCTTTTTGGCGGAGATTTTAGTGGGAATAATTTAAAGCGACACTTATTATAATAAAGCGCTTCGATATCTAGATCTATATCAATATACACTATAGGTTTAATATTCCTTATTAGTGTCAATTAAATCATAAGGGAAAAAAAATTAGCTACTCATATTTGAATTAGGGGTAAAATAAAAATTTTATTAAAATACATAAAAAATATAAAATAAAGAAGGAATTACAAAAAATAGAGCTAAAAAATAAATTCAGAGATGTCAAATTAAAGGGGATAAAATCCTCTTTTTATAGATACAATGAGTAAATCATAGTCATTAGATTAAAACAATTTAGATGCTTAAATTGTACCATGTGATAAGTTCTGATTGGATTGAAAACATCATCAAGGCTATCATTTCATGTATATGCATGTATCATACGCACATTTTTTAATTCACTAAGATATTGCCATATCATCAGTCAATACCATATAATAAGCGATCGATAACGCGCATCATTCGTCCCAATCAAATTTCATGTCATATGGGTTTAGTCGATCTTCATTATCGATCAACGCCACGTCCATCGTCTTATATATATGACATGTATAAATCGAATAATATTATACAATATAAACAGTGTTATTTATCATTTTATATTTATCCTAAGGTTTTTGATTGTCCTGAATTCAAAAATACTGTCCATTTTATTATCTAATTTCATATTTATTGTGAAATGATCATGATGCCTCCTAAAAAACATAAAATACTTAATTATAATAAAACACACATAATTAAATCATAAGAAACTTAAATATATAAAAACAGGAATGTTAGTAAAAATTAAAATGTAAAATGACAATTTTCTCCTTTATAAATATACATTTTCTAGCATTTAACAACAAACACCTTAAAAAAATACAAGATGGCAAATAAACTTTAATAATTGATAAAGTTTGAACCATTTTTTTTTGTTATTTAGTTTTTAATTTTATTTTTTCACCTATAACCTCAATTAGTACCCAATTCAAAATTGCTGTTGTTACACTTAAAATTCTTAAATTCTTGGTGACTATATTACAGTAATAAATGAAAAAATTATCTATAATCAATCCCCTATCAACATTTGAAGTTTGAACTTGGCCACATTAGACTCGAGCTCCACCTCTGGCTGGTAGCCTTAATGGCAATATCCAACCTGTTCTCCTATGAGAGGTTTATAATCCTAGCAAAGAGTTCTTCATTTGTGTTCCTTGAAGTGGGCTATCTTGTGAGTCGACACACAACTTTATGCTAGGATACCACATCCTTCCCATATGATGAGGAAAATGGATTCCCCTTGTTACGATATTCTTCGTTGTACAGTAAAACCATAGAACTCTAGGGAGTTCTTCTAGCCATGCTCCCTTTTTAATGTTCAATAGCTACTTGGTCATTAGATTAAGGATGAATTGTAAGAAAGCTACAGAATACCTTATAAGGGTAAAAAATGAAATTTTCTCACAGATGATGCCAATTGTTTTAGCCCCTTTTTTGCTCTTCCAAGATGGACCGAAAATGTTAAAAAGATAGGATGATGGAAGAGGGTAATTTAAGGCACTTGATCATCAGATATTAAAGTGATTAGATAAGTTAGAATTATCCCAATGGGTTGCCCTTTTGGGTGGCTCTTAGGGTTTCCCTTAGGGATGCTTTCATGAGCATCCCAAGACTCTCTTGAGGTATACAATTAAATTTCTTGATCACATACAACCAAAAGATAAGACGTATAATGTAAATTTCTTGATTTCATGGAGAGCTCTTCCACACTTGTTCATTAGGTTGTCCTTGTAGAAAGGAAGAACCTAGAAAGGTTCATGTGGTGTTTGTCATGGAGAAAGTGATAATGAAAACAAAGTAAGGTGCAAAAGGGGACGATTAATTTGATGGTGGAATGAGATGTGTGAATGATGTATGGTTTTACGAGCTTAAAAAATGGAGATGATGAAGATTTCTAGAGCGAAATAGAGAAATTTTAGCTCTTTAGAGAGAAAATGAGACTGAACAAATGGAGAAGATAAGCTTCACAGAGCAAAGAGAGAAAGATCCCTCAAACTATGGATTCAAGCTTCATTTATGTACTAGTAGAGGTGGGTGTTCGATTCAGTTTTTGTTGAATCGAATAGAAATTGTGTAGTCTAATTTGGTTCTAAGAGTAAATTGAACAATTTAGAAATTCAAGAACCGATCGGTTCACTATTTAAAATTTAGAAACATAAAAAATTATTATTTATCTATTAACAAAAACATTTATTTATTATAAAGTTATTTTACATTATTAGTATTTTTACACAAATCATGAATTAAGCTAGGAAAAAGGATCAACCTAAGATGAAAAATCTAAAATTTTGACTAATACAAAAAAAAAAAAATCAAATTTCTTTCACCAAATAGAACTAAACCGAAAGGAACCGAACTGATTTATTTTGATTTGATTCTACAAATTAGTTTCTGTTTGGTTTGTTTATTTTTTAAGCGATCGGTTTTGGTTAGTTTGGTCTGAGGGAGGACCAATCTGAACCCGCATCAGTCTGGGCCAACCCCTTCATTTGGGCCCAGGTGAAGTATTTGGTGATTTGAAGTTACCAGTGGTGCCGCGGCGGCGTAATTGGGATACGCAAGTGCATCATTTTTTAGTCTCAAAATTCAGTGAAAAGATAAAAGACAGTGGCAGTGAGGCCGAGTGGCGGGTAATTCCAATGTGAAAGAGAAAATATTTCGTCTCTTTAATCTCTGCCTATCCACCACCTAATCACTCTCTTAAAGCGGCAAAAGAAAGCAGCAACCCAACTCTCTCTAAAGGCTATGGAGGTTCTCTTGCGACCTCTCTTCAGCAAGCCTTCCAGAACATTAGCACCACCATCACCATCACCAACCCACCACAAATTATCTCACTTTAACTCTCAATTTTTGCCTCCACTAATTCCCACTCTCTCCAAAACCCTTCTTTCTTCCTCTTCTCGTTTTCTCTCGCCTGCCCCTGGTACGTTAATTTCCATTTTCTCGCTTTTTTGGGAATTTTGGCTTAAGTTTTGTGGTTTTTTTTTGGTTATTTATCTTTAATTGTTGTGAGTATCCTTTGTTTTTTTAGTTATAATGCATGAGTTGAGCGGTCGTAGACAGTATTTTTGTTTCTTTTAAGCTGAACAGATTCTTTGTATTTCGAAAATGAAATTAATTTTTTATGAAGTAGATTTTAAAGCTGTTGCTTTGAGTTTGGAAAATTAATGTGCTTAAATTTATCTATGTGCATTTGAATCAGTTAGACAAGCAGCACAAGAGAGCCAATTAAGTGCGGAGGTGAATGCCGATACAAGAGATTGGGTTATGCAAGGTACTTTAACAGTAATTTGATCTGATGTCAATTTTATTTCTATATTAATTTATTAGATTATGTAATGCTATAAATTCTTTGTTCAGAATGTAGAGCTTGGAAATTTGCTAGATATTTTATATGGAGCTTGTGTATCTGTTCAAATTTATATTTAAGTTTGCTGTTTTGGTAATGGTTTGTTTAATATGAATTTTGTGTTGGTTATGATGTTCTTTAGTGGTTTGGATCACTCCTGCTCTTTGGCCCCCACTAAAATTATTTTTTCATCAAAGGGTATGAAAAGTTGTTCAATGGAAACTTAATGGAAGATGTGGGAGCATCTTTATGAGTTAAGATACCCGTAGCGGCTCTATCCTTTGGCCCATAAGAGTTTAAATGGCTATCATCATTGTTGAGTTAAGCAATGGGATTAATTTTCATGTTTATATAAGGTGGCCCATAAGAGTTTAAATGGCTATCATCATTGTTGAGTTAAGCAACGGGATTAATTTTCATGTTTATATAAGGTGATCATCGCTGAAGTTAAAGCCATTAGGTGATAAATTGATACTTCATTGTGTTTTTATGTTTGTTATAGTAGGTTATGTAAGGTGATCATCGTTGGAGTTAAAGCCATTAGGTCATAAATTGATACTTCATGCTAGGTAGTTTTGGGCTTCTTTCAACCCCAAAAGCTGGCTCAAAGGGTAAGGCTTTCTATCACACTTATAAAGTCATCACCAATCCTGATTATAAAGTCACAACCAGGCCTGTTCACAACCGATGTGGGATAACCTAGTAATTCCCCCCTTACACATTGGGCCTTGGTTCAAAAGTATAGATGTTAGTTCTTGCTAGCAGACTGTTGGGCCAAGATGTTGAATGAATCTAGACTTTGTTACCACGGATGTCTCTTAACAATGAGACAATGAACTCAGCAAAAAGTATGCTTGTAGCTCTGCCTCTGTTATAATTTCTATGATAGTCAACTAATCAACCAAATCTTGGAACTTACTAGTATGTTCCGTTATATTGTTGCTCGCTTTGTATTCTAAGTTAGCAAGCCTTTTTATTAAATTGGTTTTATTTTATGTTGTCGGCTTCTCATAAATGTTCCCAATTTCTTCCAAATAACATCAGTCATTAATTCCATTGTGGTATGGTGTTACACACTTTGATCAATCTGTGACTTAATGGTACCCACAACCTTTTTGTTTAATTGAATCAATTTCTTATCAGCTCAATCAGCAAGTTTGCTATATTCGCCTTCAATGGGTCTATGGAAGCCTTTTATATAAAACAAATCCTCCATTCTAGAGTTTTAAATACCATAGTTTCATGACTTGAATTTAATTAGGCACAACCAAAGACTTCTCTATCTCAACGACATTCATAATAAAAACATAAAGGTTGATGCTCTGATACCACCTTGTTGGAAAGGGACACACACAAGTAATTGCAAGTTAAGCAGAAACTAACTATGTCCTCATTTTGTGTGATCAAAATGTGATTTGTACCTCAAATAAATAAGAAGAAATTAAACCAACATGATCCAAGACAATAAATCAACCATAAGGAATATATATTTTTACATGGAAAGCAGATGTTGGGAAAAATTGTAGGCTCGTAGTATATATTAATGATATTACAACAAAAATTCTTTTCTAGATTAGAAACTAACAACATCAAGAATCTCAATAATCTTGATTTACAATAATAGTCTATTGTTTGTTATTTTAACAAGTAGGTATTTCAAGCTACAACTAATGAGAAGATAAGATAAAGATCAAGACTAACAGGAGTGTAAAGGGTGATGTTAGGGACTCACCTCCCAAATTTGGAGAAAACAAAGTTAAAATCGCCTTTTGTTCAAGCAATCAAAAATTGAAATCCTTGCCCCCAAAGTCAAAGCTCAAGCGTCTTGTCTTCTCCTCTCTCGGTTTTTATGCTTTAGTTGCTATGCTTACCGCTGCTTCATTGATTCGGCCATGCATTTTTCAAACGTAAGCTAATGACAAATTTCACTAGGCCTCCACAAGCTTCATTCAATTACCGTTTGTGCACGCTTTGTGCCAACTACATGAGATGAACCTAACAAATTTTACTGCTAGAAAGAGAGCTATCATTATTGTACTGATGAGAATTATTATTTTGGGTTCAAACTTGCCTTTGTTGCTTTTTTGAAGCATGTGCATCCAATTCAAAAGGAATTGCTTTAGAATTTTTTCTTCTAAAAGCCTATTTGTAACCATATCAAAAGTTAATTTCGCATTTGATACTAAATTATTCACTGACACTACTGATGATGATTATGGCTATATTCGAATGGTAAATGAGGGTGATGTTAGACATGTACAAGATATAGGGTCTTTGATCTTAATGGTACAGACGATATTTGTTTCGATAATAGTATTGACTGTGAGCTGTTGCTTAGTGATGTCAGATGTGTACTAAATATAGTCTTGATTTGATCTTAATGGTTTTGTTTCGATAATAGTATTGACCATAAGCTGTTGCTCAATGATGTTAGACGTGTACTAAATATAGTCTTGATTTGATTTGATCCTAATGGTTATTCTAACCATTTTAGTAAAGGAAAATGAAAATTCACCAAAAATTCTTTAGAGTTAGCTGAGAAAATGAAAGTGAATATTCTCTATGTAATAGAAGCTAAAATCAAGAAAGAAGATCAAGTACTCGGTCATTAGATTTCAAAGCAAAAGTTCACATTTTTCAAGAACAGTTATCAATAAAAATTACAAAATGAAGTGCACTTACTACTTATTTGCTTTGTATTATGCAAATATTTGTGTGAATCAAATCAATGATATGTGACTTTCTAGATGAAAAAATGTTTTTTAAAAGCTATGCTTTATGTCTTTTCAGTTAAGCAACAAATACAAGTATCGAGCAATATGCTGCAAAGCTTGTTAAAAATTGTTTTCTGATGAGAGTTTCTAAATCTTTCTCAACGGTGTGACCAAGCCTTTTTATACCATGTTTCAATGTTCAAATCTTTTTGCAGCCACACTGACATCTTTCTTGATCTTAACTTCTATCACATAGAGTATTTACTTGCATTCTTTTAGCTAACATTAGGGAGTCTTTGGGAGTTTTTATATTCCTTTGTCAACTTAGGTAGAATAACCACAATCATCAAGCTTGCTTGTGGAGATCTAATTAAGGCGAATATTCTAGTATATGTCCGATATCTTTAAATAACAGTTTACCCCCCACACTATTTTCTTAACAAATATCTCATATGCTCGTAGTCTTGGATGCTCTTTCTTTTTCTATTTGAATATGACCATAATCTCCATTAGTGGTGTCAATGAATGATTTAGTAAAAGAATGGCAAATTAGTGTTGGATATGTTATAGGTAGGTTGCAAAATAAAGAATCTGGAAAAAAAAAATGTTGAAGTAGTTTCTTTTGAGATAGGTGCACGTATTTCATAAAGCAAGAAAGACAGGGGAAAAGGCAAAGCAGAAATTCTTGTTAGCAGAATAAGGATAGCCTTCCTTCTAAAGTCAAGATTTATTAGATCCATCTCATGTAGTTGGCCCACAGCCCATAAAAATGGTAACTAAATGAAATTTGCAGGGGCTAAGTGAAATTTTCCATTAAATAATGTTTGAAAAACACTCGCACTATGTAAAGAATAAGTGAAGCAGTAGCAAGCAGAGCAACCATAGCGTAAAAAGTGAGACAAAAGAAGATAAATAATGAGTTTCAATTTTGGGTTAAGAGTTTCAATATTTGATTGGACAATAAGAAGACGAGTTTAACTCCATTTTCTCTCAATTTTGGATAGTAAGTTTCTAACATTACTCTTACATTCTCACTGTCTTGTTCTTTATTTTATCCTCTCATTTGTTATAGCTTGAGATACTTGTTTGTTAGAATATTGGACGTTAAATTGTTACTATAAGCAAAGATTGTTGAGATTCTTGATATTATTAGCCTCTAAAGTGATCTAGAGAAAAATATATTCTATAATCTCCTTAATATATGGTGAAATCTTAGATCAAACTATGGTCTGATGGCTTTTCCTAATTTGGATTTTTTCACATAAGAATTTTTGTTTTCTGTGGTTGATTTATTCCCTTAGATCGTGTTGGTTTAATTTCTATTTATTTATTTGTAGTGCACATTTCGTTTTGATGACATAGAGAGAGAAAGAGTTAGATTTTGCTTAACTTGCAGATTCTTGTGTGGGTGCCTTTCCCAACAATTCAAAACAAATTTGTGACCTGTAAGTTCTTTTGTCTTATCCTATACGAATTGCAAACAAGGTGAATTATTTGATAGCTAATATAAGCCTTGCCAAAAGCAGGATTTATTTGTTATAAACTCAATGTCGGTTTCCTAATTTTGGATGAAATGACTTGATTATTTCAGGTTCTAACCTAGCCTTATCTGGTTTACTATTTTGAACAACTGTCATAATTTGACTGTTTCGTTGGTGATGTATTTCTTGATTCAAACAATGATTCTATTGACTGTCTAGGAGATATAATCACCTGGATGGAAACAGGATTGCATGACCTTTGTGCTGTTGCCTCCATAGTACTTGTATATGAATGATGGGCTTTGAATCTAATGAAACTTGCTCAATGCAATGTTAAATCACTATAAATTTCTTATTTTCTTTTATTGCTGACAGATTTTTATAACTTAAGGAAGGATGTGGAAGTTGCCTCAGAGCGTGTGGAAGAGATTAGAGCCTCTGCTGGTCTCCAGCAACTAGAAAAAGAAGTTGCAGAGTTGGAGACAAAAGCAGCTGATAGCTCCTTTTGGGACGATCGTGTTAAAGCACAAGAAATCCTTCAGGCCTTGACAGATAGTAAAGACAAGATAAACTTGCTCACTGACTTCAAAACCAAGGTCCACTAACATATTCATATTTTATATTCAGTGTGGTAAATTGCATGGTATTGGTGTCAAATTAACCATATCTTTGGTATCATGTTGATACTTATTTTATGTCATTATATTACTTGTACTTCTTAATCGAATAGTTTGTTTACCTAATCGAATTTTGTTCAGTGCAGATTGATGATGCCATTACTATAGTTAAGCTGACAGAGGAGATGGACTCCACAGATGCTGGACTTCTTGAAGAGGCTGCTGATATCATTAAAGAATTAAACAAGGCGCTGGACCGATTTGAGTTGACTCAACTTCTTTCTGGGCCCTATGACAAACAAGGCGCTGTTATCTCCATCACTGCTGGTGCTGGAGGAACTGATGCACAGGTATATAGTTATTTGTTTTTGGGCAAATGGAAAAAAAAAAAAAACTTTAATTTCAATCTTCTCTATTGGATGGGAATAATGAAACATTTACCTAAAACCTTGCGTTAGCTTGTTATCTGTGTAATGGATTCTCAAGTTAAACTTTTAGAAACTTAAAAGCTGACTTCTATGATTTAAATCTTACCAAACTTTTTGTAATTTCGTTTCCGACCTTATTGACCTTGAACACACTGTTCCCTGCAATTTTGGATGGTATCTATGGACCTAATGGACTTGCTGAATTTCTTTCAGGCATCTAGAATTAATTCTGCTTGATATTTTATGATGTTTTTGCATTTTTAAGTCAGTGAAAGTTGGTTGTAAACTAGTTGACCTTTAGAATTTGAGATGGACTTGATCATCCCTTTGTAGTTTAATTTGCTTGCAGCTCAGTTATTTGTTACTTTAGTTATTCCTGCAATCTGAAGAGTCAAAGGTAAATTAGAAAAACTCTAGTCTTGTTTTTCAAATTTTTGATTACTTTCAGTGCAGGATTGGGCTGACATGCTTCTCAGAATGTATGTGAGATGGGGAGAGAAGCAACGGTATAAGACAAGAGTAGTTGAGAAATCATTAGGAGAGGAAGCTGGGATTAAGTCAGCTATAATTGAAGTGGAAGGCCGTTATGCATACGGTTATCTGTCTGGTGAGAAAGGAACACATAGGATTGTGCGACAATCTCCTTTCAATGCCAAAGGCCTTCGTCAGGTAGGTTAGCATGCAATTGTTTTCCTGTTGCCTATTAAAAGTTGAAATACAACATACTACCTTAGAGTTACAACTATTGAAATTTAACTTCGCATGCAAAAGTGTTAAAGAATGTAACACTCCACTTTTATAATTAAAATGAGATGATTCATGTAAAAATACTTAGAATCTCAATATTTTTAGTATATATACAGGTTCTAAAATGAATGTTTTATAAAATTAGAGTATAAAACTTTGTTACATGAAAAATTCATTACAAAATGCAGGAATTCTTCGGTATGTATTTCAAAAGAACTCTGTAGTTTCATAAATAAATTTATGATATTTATGTTTAGGTAGAAATACAGTTGAGTTCATCATAAAATCCAAAATTTGTTATGCTTATATGCACTTCTCTTTGACTGGGACTTGGCGTCAAATTGCCTACTCATCGTTTCCTGCAATGTAAAAACTACATGAGTTAATATCTAAGAAAATAACACCTGATGTATGTATTAACTATTATGCACATAAATGATTTAATGAATGTTCAAGTCTTTTAAAAGATACTTAGAAATATAAAACAATTTTATTGGGGCTCTAGGTTTAAATAGCTTTGTGTGTTGGCTCTACTATATATTTATGAACTTCACAAGCTATGATATAAGTTGCATTGGACACATGTATTTCATGAATTACTTCATAAAGAAGATGTTTTAAAAATAAATTTTGAAAAATGAGTTGTTATACTATTATGTGATAAAATTCCCAAAAATGGAAAACCCTCCATGCTAAGTAAAAGGAAATCTTTTAGGGATGGTATATGTGACACCCAAAAAATCAATTAATTAAATCCAAGGGCATGTTGTTTTAAAGAATAAATGTGTTAGCCTTATAATATAACAAACCTGGTGCCCCAATAAAATTGTTTTATATTTCTAAGTTTTTTTTAAAAGACTTACATTCATTAAGTCATTTATGTGTATAATAGTTAATACGTGCATCAGGTGTTGTCTTATTAGACATTAACTCATGTAGCCTTTACATTGCAGGAAACAATGAGTAGGCAAGCTGACGCCAAGTCCCGATCGAGGCGAAGTGCATATAAACATAACAAACTTTGAGTTTTATGATGAGTTCAACTATATTTCTATCCAAACATAAATATCATAAGTTTATTTATGTAACTACAGAGTCCTTTTGAGATATATACTAAAGAATCCTTGTATTTTGTAATAAAGTTTTCATATAACAAAGTTTTATATTCTACTTTGATAAAAAACTTGTTTTAGAATCTGTATCTATACTTGAGATTCTGAGTATTTTTACATAAATCATCTTATTTTAGTTATAAAAGTGGAGTGTTACCTAGAAAGAGTGCAGGAAGTTGGATCCAGCCTATTCTTGAAATAAACAACTCATGTTGTCCCATTAAAACTAAGAGAGAGAGGAGAGCGTCGAGGATAGAGTGCGCCAGTCATATCATTAGAATCTTGAAGAAAAAGGAATTGTTTATTATTTGATTTGTTCTAAATTTTTTATTGGGAAAAAGTTTATGCCACCAGAGTTATTAACTGTTATTAGATTGATGATTTGCATGACTACTCCAATGTTAACTACCAATATTGTATTCATTGAGAGTTTTCACAAAGGAATTATCACAATGTTGCTCAACATTTGTAGTATACCATCAGTTTCTTGGTCAAATATAAGCCGAGTTCACTGGATAGAGTGTGTTTGAAGATTGTTGTGATCATTAATGTTCGATAAACTGTATATCCTCTGTGTGTTTTTCATGTTCTGAGTGAGACCTGCAATTATTAGCTGTTAGCTGTCCTGGAAAATGATAGCTTTTCTAATGGAACTCTATAAATTCTTTGAAACTTGTGGTGGAAATGTAGCTTTTAATGGTCATTGGATAGAGAACAAATGGAACTCTGAAAAGTCTCTGAAACTTGTGATGGAAATGTAGCATGTTTTTAAAAGATACCATGAAAATCTTCTGAGGATCAGTTGAATATGCCCACAGTTTATGTTTTAATGTGAACTTGTGTGCAGACAAGCTTTTGTGGTGTTGAAGTCATGCCTCTTCTTCCTGAAGAATCGATGGATGTTCAAATTCCTGAGGAGGACCTGGAAATTAGTTTTTCAAGGGCAGGTGGGAAAGGAGGTCAGAATGTGAACAAGGTTGAAACTGCTGTTCGAATCACGCACATTCCAACTGGTGTCACTGTTCGCTGTACAGGTATTTTTAGCCACAAGCCCTTTAATATCTGTGCTCTTTTGATTACTTTACCTTACATGCGGGAATTATAAACCATAAGTATAGTCTTTGTTGTTCATGAATAATAGATTTTCTTAATTCATATGCAATTTGCTAGCTATTTCCTTTTATGATTGCCCAGTAATAATTACTTCATCTTTTGCCCCAGAATTTAAAGAGGATAACAAATGATATGTTCTGGGCTTTTAGAAAAGGGAACAAAAAGGATTACTTTCAAAGATCCAGCTTTTACTCCCATAATTTTAGCTTTATGTTATCAGATCACATGATGTAATAGTGAATTTTTGTAGGCGATTGGTGCATGCAAACCTTGCATTGTTAAAATTTGACTTATATTCGTTCTTCACAATCATCTTATTTTGGAAACTGAAGCCTGACATAGATTTGACCAACACTTCTGATTTAGATTTAAATTATTACCTTTCACTTTAAGCTTTTGATATCTGCCTTTGGAATTTCGTATACCCTACTGTCATATTGATTTTGACTAAATCTGCATTTGGGTGGTCTGTATCTTTCTAACGACACTGGCTTAACTTCATTGCAGAGGAGCGATCTCAGCTTGCTAACAAGATTAAGGCTCTCAGCCGATTAAAAGCTAAGCTTTTGGTAATCGCTGAGGAGCAACGGGCATCTGAAATCAAGCAAATAAGGGGGGATGCAGTGAAGGCTGAATGGGGCCAGCAGATACGAAACTATGTGTTTCATCCGTACAAACTTGTCAAAGATGTAAGAACTGGCCATGAGACATCTGATATCGTTTCCGTAATGGACGGGGAACTGGAGCCGTTTATCAAATCTTACCTCAAGTACAAATACAGTATGTCACTTTCTGCTAGTGATGCAAATTAACAATTGGTAATTGAATAACTTTTGTTTGATCCATGTTAATATAATACAAGTCTTATAGCTTGATGTAAATTTGCTAGAGTTGATAATTATTCTAAAATTTTTTCATCTTCCTGATGCTGTTCAGACTCTATTATTTTACCAGCATATTGTGGGGGGCAGAAATCATGGATTAATTTTCACAACTTCTGGCCAATTGATGTTTTGAAGGGGAGATATCTGATTTTTGTTCACGTACATGTTCTCTAAACGAAAACAATTAATAACAACATATTAAATGTATATTATAGAACCTGCAAACTCCCAAGTGCACGTGCCTATACATTTTAAATTGTGGATTTGAGCTAGACAAAACAGAATGAAACACAAATAGGCTGCACTATCTATAGTTTAAATTCACATTTTAAGATGTCCAAAACTGGCATTTTAAAACGCAGACATCTGTATAAGAGATTAGCTAGTTCTAAATTTAATACTACTATATATTATAATTAGATTGCGCAGTCCAGCTTAAAATTGAGTTAGATCAATTTGGAATGATGTGGAAACAAATATTTGTCCGGGAAAGATGACGAGGAGTTACATCAATAAACAGAAAATTTTGAACAAACTTCGAAGCAATTAAAAATTTTAATTTTATCTTCCTGGTGTTGGAGTCGAGTTTCTGTTCCAAGACAAGTATGATGGATCCCCAAGTGGCCTGCAAGAAAAGAAAAAAATTGAAAAATCTACGAGTTCGTGCAATTGTGGTACTTAATTCGTACAATAGAGAGTGAATCCTGTCGATGAAAGAGGTGGGTAATCTGCCCCATTTAACTCTCAACAAATTGTGTATAAGTAAACATACACGAGACAAGGATTCATGGCGTAACAAACTTAAAACACTCGAGGTTTTTTCTTTTCTTCCAGTCAGCAATATTAAACTTTGTTTCTTCCGAGAAAATAAATAAGATTTTAAACTAGTTTTTGTACCACAGTGAAACCTGTCAATGAAGCAGACTTGGATAACTCTAGTGCAGCAGTCCCTGGCTAGATTTTTGCTGTGTGTAACGTTCAACTAATCATATAAGAGTAAAACACGCTCGTAACAAAAATCTAACAAATGAAAGAGTGTACATCCAATTTTTTTTTTTAATTTTAATTTTTTGGTTTCAATTAGTAAAAAAACCTTTGTTTTTTGAGAGAAAATCAATAAGATGTTCAACGAATTTGCTCACCTTGGCTTGATGACGTATAACAGTATGAAGGTTATCGCCAAGAACAGGCAAGTTCCACCAATGGCAATAAATGTTACCCCCAAGAAATCATTTTTGCCACCAATCCAGCTTGTAGTTGAAAGCACCAAACTCTTTTTGCCACTGAAATCATACGTGTTATAATTGTTCTCAATTACAACTGTTATAACGTCATTCGCTTGGAGATCGTCCTCTATCTTCCCATATAATTTTCTAAAAGTCGACAGCGCTGCGGTTCTCATCCAAACAATAAGATCCTCTTGTTCGGACAACTATTGCCAACAAACTCACTAGTTAGGATGCATAATGCAGTAAAAGAAAAATAAAATAAACTCTCAATAAACTGATTGATAATGAAAACATCTCCGAACATCAAAGGATGCCTCAACAATTAAATCATATGAAGCTACAATACAGCCGTTGTCAATTACAGTCGAACCCATGATTTCATTTGGTTAGACTCTCAAACATTTTCTTTTAGGTCACTAGATTTCTTTTGTATAGAGCACAAGTTAGGAGATTGTGAAAAAAAAGTAAAAAAAAAGAAAGAAAGAAACTTTGAACGTACTACAGAGGACTTAGGATTTGCACAGGCCAAACAATGAAGATGCCATATATCCTTAAGCTGGCCACAACATAAAATCAGTAAAATTGCGGAGGCGACAATAAAGATGATAAGGTAAAATCCATAAACTCGGATAGGCTGCAACATAATTTTTTTCAAACTTAAGGGAGCCAAACACGAAATATGCATGACGTTGGTGTATTTTCAATTTCATCGTTTCTAAATATAATTAAGAAGATATGTACTTACAGGAATGCTAGAATTAAGGCTTTTACCACCAACATCACCAACTTGGAAATTTTTAGGGAAGACATCGGCTCCAAATTTGTAGTTCTTGTCACTTCCCCATGCTATGTCTCTCTTATTGACTTTTAAATCCTTTCCCTTCACAGAGAATCCGTAAGTATCATTGAACAAACTCCATGCAATTAGCCCACATGGAACTATTGGATCTTTGTTATCTGTCTCCCCCATCGGTTTGCATTCTCTTATATTTGCAGCATTTTTTTTGCTCTGAAGCTGTTTGTCGCTTCGGCTCTTCACATATCTGTCTCAAAAAATTCGGACTCTCAGATTAACAAAATTATTTAAAATATATAAAATTCTCATCCTATCCTAAAAAAGAAAAATTATGTCCCTGTTCATCCATGTGAATGGAATGCGAACTCCTGATTACTTGTATATCATAAGGGATTTTATCAGCTGAACTAACTAGCATCCGATTAATATGTTTAAGCAATTTCATCCTTACTTAAGTATTATGCATAAGTATATATAAAATTTTGACCCTTGTAATGAAGAAATTATAAAACATAATAGGCTACAACAAAATTACACAAGTCTGAGGCAGCCGAATGCACTAAAAAGACACTAAATGCTAAATCGTAGACCTATTCCTACTCTTGTACAATTACATAGATTCTACATACCGGCGATGATTTTGATAGAAGTTTTCAAGCTGATAATAGATAAATATAGGGCTTCTCATTTGCTTTGGAACCTGAAAAAAATCTATTTGATGCAGGTCAGCAAAAGAAATAAAGTCAAATGTGAGGGTTAAATTTAAATAATAATAATATTAGTATTAGTTTTAATAATAATTATAACAAAATGAAAAATTTATAAATATTGAATGAATGTCGCATAAATTTTGAGATAAGCACATAAATAAAAGAAATATATATAAATATATTGGACTTACAGTGAAAGTCCTGGTACAGGACTTGTTAGTTTGTTTGTTTTTGATAAATTCAACTTTATTGTCCCGGAAATCTTTGGGGATGCATTCATTGTCATATCGATCAATAATTTCTACCACCTAGATGGCGAAAAAGAGAAGATAATTTTGTGTTTAATATCATATGATTAGTAGTTGCTTAATATATACAAATGCCGAATTGGATGGGTGATTTTTAAATAGTTTTATTTGAATTCGAATTTTTTAAGAAAAAAATGAAAATTAAGAAAGAAACTTCAGAAAAGAAAAAAAAATTAAATTGGTAGAAAATGTGGTACACTTTCGGAAGCAAACAACGAAATAAGACCGATCGGAACGAAGATTAATCCAATAACGATAAATGTTGAAATCACCTGAAAAAGATTAAGAGAAATTAAATTTAAGAGAGAAATATGGAGAGAGAGAGAGAGAAAAAAAAAAAAAGAATACTAAAAAGAGAGATAGAGAGAGAGAGAGAGAGAGCCTGTAATTAGGATTTACATATCCTGGTGTGAGAATTAATTTTAATGCAGGGAGCTCTTGCTGGGAAAACTGAGAATCTGCAACAAATAAAAAATTAATTAACTTAAGTAGTTGATTTTACATCAATTATATTTGGTAAAATACAAAATTTCTTGCCCATACAATGACAAGCAAATTAATTCTTCCATTGAGAATTTATCCGAAAAACACGTTTTCGGAAAACAATAAAGATTAATTGATCATGATTAATGTTCATATTATGGAGAAGTGACAAAACAAAAGGGAAAAATAAAAACGAAAAAAAAAAGAATTAAAGGAACTCACATTTTGGTCTCCTGGATTTGGATTTGTGTGCAGTGCTATCGGATCCTGGCATCTTATTGATCAGCACTCTATCTGCCAGGCCAACGGGGGGAAAAAAAAACCTACGGAAATTTTATTTTATTTTGATGTATCTTGAAGCCAAGGTCAAAAGTAATAATAACAACAAAAAAGGAGAGAAAATTTTTCAAAGTCGTTCCCTTTATTTTTTTAATCCAAAAAAAAAAAGAAAGAAGAAAATGATAATCTGTTGGAAATTATTCTCAATTTTGCAGATGTCGAAGACACAGCCAAACAGAACAGAAAAATGAGAATTCTGTGAATTTTCTTTCATTATCTTCGGTTGTTATTATTATTATTATCATTATTATTATTATTATTATTATTATTATTATTATTATTATTATATGTTTGTTAGTGTTATGGTCTTTATTTTAAATTTTATTTTATTTGAAAGACGTTTGAGGAAAAAGTCAATAAACAAGAAAAGATATAAGCCTAAGGTTTAAGTCTTTTCATAGATATACATATATATATATATATAGACCTTGCTATATTACAGCTTCTGCAACATGTATATAGTACTGTGGTCTCATGTTAATAACGGGTGATTATTAGCATTTATAGTCCGCAAAGAATTTTGATGGGAGGGGATTTTAAACTGAATCAGAAAAATTTTTTATTGCCAAGAATTTCCTGATGAATGATTTTCAAGCATTTGTTTGCTGTTGACTATCGGTATTTAAATCCAATATAAATGCAAACAAGGAATTAAACATACAAAATATTAGAGGATTTACGATAATATTTGTATGCCAATATTTGATACAATTACAGTTATTTTTGTGCTCTAGGCTTTTACAAGGTTGTTTTTTCTTCTCCCCTACTGTTGTTCTGCTCGAAAGAATAGTGATGCCCGTATCAAAGTTTTAGCTGGAAATCAACGCTTTTAGGTTTTAAGAGAAAGGCAGCAAAATGCCCAAATTGTGAAAAGCTACAATATGATTTTAGACATTGCTTTGTTTTGCTTTTATGACAATATGTTTATGGGTTTTTTTTTTTTTTTGGATTGGGCATTTGTATAGTAGAATCTATTCAATTAGGCGTTTGGACTTAATTTAAATTTTACAATCATGCTAAAAATTACAAATAGATGATTTTTTTTCAAATTAAACTTAAATTAATGAAATAATTAATCCAATATAATAGTAATTTATAATTTCATTCTGACCAAGATAGAATATATATTTTGAAAATTTTGGGATATGCAGCGCAGCTACCCCTACGAATACCTTAGTGGCTCCGTCACTATTTGTCAGTAATTCATATTTGATTCTTAAGAGGTCTATTCACCAAACTGATCGATCATGTTACATGGCATTGTGCCGTATTATTGAATTTCGATAACCTAATTAAAAACATTGTATAACATTTTCTTTGGTTGGCCTCCTGTATACCAAATTAAAGGCTCGTAAGAGACTGATTTTTGAGTTGTTTAAAAGTGATTTTAAAAAACTAAAATTAGTTGATTTAGTGAAGTTTTCAAAGCTTTATAGTGATGTAGCTTTTGCAGAAACGGAAGCTGTGAATTGGGGATTGAATGTAGCAGCTTATGCAGGATTACCTGATGTCATTATCAAATCAGATTCTAAAGATGTAGTTGATTTAGTTAACAGCAGAAAGAGTGGCAGAACCGAGATCTATTGGATTGTTTCAGAACTGCAAAGCAGAATGAAGGATTTTAATGCTATTTAAGTCCAGCATATACCAAGATCTTATAATGCCATTGCTCATTCTTTAGCTAAGTTAGTTTTATAGAAGTGTGAACTGTTGTTTGGGTCGCGTCAGACCCATCAGAAGTTATGTTTCTGTTCAATTCTCTAAATGACTGAAGTTTATTCCTCCTCTCTAAAAGGAAAAATAAATAAATAAAAGCAGATTTTGATGGTCGGTAAATATTTTAAAATCTCTCTTGGTAGAATCATCTTATATTAGAACAGATTTTAAAAAATAAGGAACAAGTAGTTTTCTTAAAAATCTTAAGAATCAATTTTATTCTAAACACAATTTCATATACCTCCTTATTATATTTATATATTATAAAAATCCAAAATTATACTTACTCAATTAGGACATAAAATCATTAAACTTAAAAGAGATTATTATTACCAATTATATTGATATAATAAAATAAAAATACAAATACAAATGTCTATTCTAGTTATCAATTATTTTATATAAATAATGAAAAATAGTATATATATGATTTTTTTCAACATTATATCCATCTCAACAATTTGCATTCTTTTATAGTTTAATAATAAGATTTGTCAACTACATAAAAGTGGCCAAGCATGTGTATGTACATGGCACCCTTGTCCCCTCTCAACACATAGATTATTGGGCGTGAGCACCTAATTAATAGATTCCTAGAGCGGGCTCCTCTCTTTAGTTTAACTTCATACTTGTGGTCCTGCTCTTTATGAGCTTATTATCACTTCATATTTAGTTTCTATATATAAATTAACTTGTACTCTTTTATCTATGCAATGTTAGATATTGGTATTTTGAGATATCAATTTAATCTCGAATAGATTTTAGAGTGTATATAACCATGGTCTTGATCAGAAAATGTCATTTGAAAGATGATGATACACTGCCTCAAAAGTACCCTACGGATTTTCTTTCACCTGTTGAATTTTTAAGGTGAGTGAAATTTAATAGCTCAAAGGGAGAATGACATTAATTACATAAAAAAATAAAATAAAAGTTTATGTTATATGAACATATATAGTTACATAAAGATATAAAAATGCCAATATGGCATGAATTGGTTGTGCATTAATTAAAATGATTTGATTTTCCATTATGTAATATGAGATGCAACGATGAATACAATGTTAAGCCTTAGATGTCTTGATGAACTTCGCCGCTTTGTCAAGCACAGATCCAATTTCGTCAGTGAGATTACAAGCAACCGAATCTTGAACACCGAAGCAAGCATATTGGACAAGAAACGATATGTTATTAAGTGCATAAATGAAAATATTGAAATTTATGGATATCAATCATTAAGATTTAGATTCAGTACTAATTCAGCTTTTTACAATATTATGATAGGTAGATATGGGATAAGAAACAATATGTTATTAAATTTTAAGTGCACAGTTACATAAATGCACGCATGTTGCAAAAGATTACAAAATGCACAGCTTTAAATAGATACTCTCTTAATTCCTACAGTTTGAGTTGAAGATCTTTTTCAATAATTTCTATAGAGTAAAATAGTATTTCAATCTTTTTTGTGAACGATAAAATAGAATTTCTATCTGATGCAAAAGTCAAACATTTAGAAGATAAAAGTAGAGACTAATCAAGTGGATTTCAATAGAAACATACATAAAATAGAGTTTTTTTAATTATTTTTTAATACAAGAATTAACTGAATAATTATAATTGACAGAGATCTTCAACTCTGTCAATCACCAACTAAACTCGCAGTCAGTCACCACCGACACCTACATTTTCATTCCATCTTCAGCAACCCATAAATAATCTAGGATGCTAGTATTGCCCTGTATATTTTCATTTGAAATTGCACAAAACAAAGGGTATTAATTATGTATTTTAAATAATAATAATTCTAAGGTGTTTGCGCATGCATTTTCGCAATGATCCACATAGTTATCACTACCCAACTGGTTACAGAGTTATAAGAAGGCATGGAGATCCATGAATTTTTTTTTTTTAAAGTCCGTATTTTACGAAATGTGGACGTCCGCATCATGGGTTAATGATTCAGTGTTTAATTATTGAGTATTCAGATATGAATCGAAGAGTCTGATATGATGGCGATAACAAAATGTAAAACCATATGATGTTATAAAGTATAAAAAATTAATAATGGTTCGTCGTTATAATGAATGTGGTTCGTTGTTACTTGCAGAGCCTTGTTTCTCATTAACTTGCTGAAAGGCCAACGAGTAAGAAGAGACTCAGCGAATTTGTATCCCACGTAAAACCTTGTGTGAAAGGATGGGCATAGCAAAGGTCCTTCCTCGCACATAAATGGCAAGCTTTCCTACAATTAACTTGATTGTAATGTTGAGCGCAGATCTGTTGTCTTAATTGAAGACGGAGAGGAGTTATGGGCGCAATAAATGTTTGTCTAGACTCTATATTATGAGTTAAGTATCTGTTTAATCTCTATATTCTAAAAGTTATTTCAAAACACTCTTATTATTAATTATATTAGAATCTTACACTTACTTTTTCTTTGTATTTTTTTTATAATAGTACAGTTGCAATAATATTTTTGGAGATATAAATGAAAAAAAAATATAAATTTATCAAATTAGCCTTACAAGTAAAACAAAAATTAGTTGTTATTATTTAACTTTTAGGATTAATTTAGTAAATTATTTTTTATATAAAATTATTAGCAGGTATTGTTGAAAGTATATTAAACATTGCTTTAAATTGGCTGGTATTAGTTTATTCAAAAATAATAATTTATAAGATTGTTGCAAGGGTATGAAAAATAATAGTTGTTTCATATTGATAAATATTTCATAATTTGCTAAGTAATATCGGTTAATTTACCAATTAATTTTTAATAGATTAAACAATTAATGTCGAAATATTGTATTATTTTAAAAATAAGGAAAAATTAAGGATGAGAGTATAACATATTCTATAATAGGAATATAGAAATTAAATAAGTATTTAAACCATATGACATAGGAATGTATTGTGCATACCGTCCGGCAATATATATCATCACATTTCTTCTGCATTAATATTAACATTTGTGAGTAGCCAATTATTATTATAATTAATAAGGTAATTAACCCAAACTGTAGGAACTCAAGGGGAGTTTGCGCGTTGGTTATTCGTGGGTACTCACGTACTAATAGGGGCAGAAAGAACAATGGCTGGCCAGCAAGGCAGAAAAGAAATGGACTGCTCTCCTCAACGTGCTAGTAGCTGTTTCATATGTGGTTTCCTCACCATCTTCAACCTTTAATTGTGGATTGTTTGTCCGAAATTTTTCTGCACTTGTTATATGTATATATATATATATATATATATAAGCTGTTTTTGTTTTTTTTTTTTTTATCTTGTTTGTCCGAAATTTTTCTGCCTCAGAAACTGAACTGTATATTTCACAAACAAATAAGATAAAAGAAAAAACAGCTTATATATATATATATATATATATATATATATATATATATACATATAACAAGTATCTATATCAGATGGTTAAATTGGCAAGACTTCCATTGAATCCCACTTGGGCTTCATGTTAGGAAATTAACTAGGTGAAGTAGACATGCAGTTAAAATAAAATAAAAAAATAATGAGACAATAAAATCACACAGAGCAACCAGAAATTACATGATTCGGATTTTAGTATATGTTCACGGGCGAAGATAGAAAGAAATAATTTTACTAGTGAAAAAAAATTATAATTATTATTGTATTTTAACTCACTACTCAAATCCCAATACACTCAAACTCTCAAATCAGTAAACTCTTTAAAAATTCTCTAAACAAAGAAGGAAAACTAAAGAATTAGATTATGGAAAAATGAGGAAACGCCGCTCCTTATCTAGGCAAATTTGAGTTACTATGCATATAATATTTTATTTATTTATTTTCTTTCCCTATTCAGCTCGGCACCACTCCTTTTCTTCCTCTTCATTTTTTTTCTTCTTTTCTCTAGTCAAAGGAGGAAGCAACATTTCCTTCTTCAAAATAGGCGAGCCTAATTTCTAGAAGGTGATGCCCGCATGCCATTTTTGTCACTTCATTTGATATCAAGGTGCTACTTTGCATGGATGGAAGCTTGATGTTAAGAGCCGCTCGATTATGCCCGAACCATAGGCTAATTCTACACTCATAGTTGCGTTCAGCAAAATTCTGCCTAAATGTTGTGTGCATTTAGAAGCGAGATGCGTTTAGCAATAGAGGCGGAGTGCGCTTAAAAGCGGAGTGCACTTAAAAGTGAAGTGCACTTAGCGCTTAAGGCAAGATGCACTTAGCAATAGTTGCACTTAGAAATGGGCCGCCTAATACAAGTGACCAGCCGTGGCGTGCTTAGTGTTCAGCCAAGCTCGGTTCGAATTGTAAAACTTCTCATAATTGTAAATAATCTAAAAGTTTCCAGCACATTACATTTAGGTCTAGCAAATTTTTGTTCAAGTTGCCAACTTGCATGGTGAGCTCCTATCCAAGCTTATAAATACCCCATCACCTTTGTCATTTTTGTTCACTACACTAGCATATTCTAGCATACATATCTCACAAACACAAGTTTTTAAAGCCTTGTAAAATAGCTTTCTTGTATATTATTTCTTTAATAGGCAATAAAGTTATTTTTTGCCAATATTGCTCTCACTTCTCTAGCATTTCTAGTGAGCATTCTAGCTTGGTTTAGCTTGAGAAGTATTCTAGGCTTACTTAGTGACTTAAGTGCTAGAAGTTGCCAAGTGCTGCACGGGGTTATTATGCAAAAACTCTCATCCTATAGCAAGTGGTATCAGAGCTAAGCTTTGCCCACACGCAAACTAACTTTTAAGCAATGGCCAATCCTTCTAGCATAAAAGAAAGTGCTGTCAATGTGAAGGTAACGAAGCAAGCCTATGGCTGTAAGGAGGGATGCGCACAAGGTAAGTCCCACAGCAAGTCCAAGGCCAGTTTCATAGTTGCCTTGGAGCCTTGCACGGTTGTGCTTGAAACATCAATGTCCGCTGTTGATAATACCTTCGATAATTTAGAGGTTTAGGTCGATGGCCTTGAGGGTAAGTATGGTGAGTTCATGATAGCCACCAAGGTTCTTATGCAAGGCCAAGCAGACACCCTTCGAAAGGAGTTTCGAGCACTGTATGATGAGTTGCTGAATTTACACAGCTCTATGCAATACGAGTTGTGAATGATTCGTGCGGAGGTTGATGAAGTTCGCTCGGATTGGGCTTGGTACAAGTGCACACTTGTTCCTAGCTTAGTTACCGTAAGCACGAGTGATGTGCCCTGAATAGATGTGCCAAAGCCCGACACCTATGATGATGCATGTAATGCCACTATGATAGATAATTTTTTTATTTGGGCTAAAACAATACTTCGATGTCATAAGTGTTCATGATGAGGCATCAAAAGTAGGCACTGCGCCTACATTTTTTTGACGTGCTACAAAATTATGGTAGCGGCAGAAGCATGGTGAAATGGGCAAGGGCATTTGTGCCATCAACACGTAGACTAAACTAGAACTCTGCAAGTACTTTGTCCCAAGCAATATAAAAAAGGAAGCTCGTGTGTAGCTCCATTGGCTCAAGTAAATGGGTAGGGGCCATGATTATATCAATGATTTCACTGCTTTAATACTTGAGATAATTGACATATCTGATAAAGACTCTATTTTCTACTTCCAAGATGACCTCAAAGATTAGGCCAAGGTGAAACTTGATAGGCATGGCATACAAACTCTCGATGATGCCATCACCATTATGGAATCACTTCGTGATTATTCTACCAAGCCCAAGATAAAAAGTTTGGCAATGGTAAAGGTGGGAGAGAGAGCTGAAAGGAGAAAGGCCAAAATCAGAAGGAATAGAGGTAAAAAAAAAAAAGCCTCCTATCAGTAAGAGGAGGCAAGGAAAATTAGAGAATCAACGGCCGCCCAAACCTGAAAGCCTATGTTTCATATGCAACGACCCTCATTAGGTATATAACTGTCTGAAAAGAAAGTCACTCAATGCCCTTGCCATTCACCTCAAAGGCCATTCCACACTACCAATAAAAGAATCCTAATATAGTATGGGTACCCTCTAATGCCTTAACACACTCAACAGCCAACTGTATATACCCATCAAGAAAGGGCTCATGTTTATGAGTGCGAATACCAATGGCTATGCCGTCCGTGCTTTGCTCGAAATAGAAGCGACACACAACTTTATTTTTGAAGATGAGGCCAAGCACCTAGGCCTCAAGGTGATGAAGGAATGAGGCAGTATCAAGACAATGAATTCTCTCGGAAGGCCTATTACGAGCACCGTACTCTACATGTGGAAAACAATCAGAGCATAAAGCGGAAAGCTTAATTTCTCTATTGTGCATATAGCTGACTTCAAGATAGTCCTCAGTATAGAATTCTTAGATTGAGTCCATGCCTTTTTGCTATCAGTCATAAACTTTCTAAGCATCTTCAACTGGAGTGTGACGTGCATTGTCCTAGTCGAGCGTTCCAAGGTCATAGACAATACGCTCTCGGCCATGCAATTTAAGAAGGTATTCCAGAAAGATCTAAGCTTTTGAGTCTTTATTCGAGAGTTGAATGATAGAGAAGATCACAGACAATCATTGATCCAAGTCCCTCCACTCATTCAACGAATTCTTTACGAGTTCAAGGATATGATGCCTCCAAAACTTTCGAAGAAGCTCTTACTAAGACGGAAGGTTGATCACGAGATTAAGCTGGAGTAAGGCGCTAAACTGTCAACCTTGGTAGCTTATCATATAGCGCCACCTGAGCTTGAGGAGTTACGGAGACAATTCAAAGACTTGTTGGATGTAGGCTATATCTACCCATCGAAAGCTCTATTCGGTACATCAGTTCTCTTCTTAAAGAAGAAAGACGGATTCCTCTGGATGTGTATTAACTATCGAGTGCTAAACAAAATTATCATCAAGAATAAGTATTTGATTACCTTGATCGCGACCAGCTTAGTAAAGTACAGTACTTCACCAAGCTTGATCTTCGATCTGGGTACTATTGAATGCATATAATTAAGGAGATGAGTAAAAAACAATATGCATGACTAGGTATGGAATTTTTAAATTCTTAGTTATGCCGTTCGGACTCACCAATGCACCAGTCATATTCTGCACCCTTATAAATAAAGTTCTCTAATCACCCATATTCAGCACCCATATTCTGCACTACTCTCGAAGAGCATGCATAACCCTTGCGTCAAGTTCTCTAAGTATGATGCGACAATGAGCTCTATCTCAAGATAGAAAAATGCTTATTTGCTCAATAAGAGGTAGAGTTCCTCAACCACAAAATAGCGGATGGAAAACTAATAATAGAGAACTCAAATGTGAAGGTCATGCTCGATTGCGAGCCTTCGACCAAGATACCCAAACTTTAGTCTTTCCTCGGATTGGTAAATTATTATCTTCGTTTCTTTAATGGATACTTAGCAAAGGCGGCTTCTTTGGTAGACTTGCTTAAGAAGAACTAGACATGGCATTGGTCTAAAGAATGCCAACATGCCTTCGAGGCGTTAAAAAAGGTAATTTTAGAGGAACAAATCCTCTTTTTTCTAGATCAACCGATCTTCTTTTTTTTTAAATCATACCAACCTATTGAAAGTATAAAAAGATGCCTCTGACTTTGCCATAGGCAGAATACTTATGCAAGACGACTATCTCATAGTATTCGAGAGTAAAAAACTTAATGAAATTGAACATTGTTATACCGTGCAAGAGAAAGAAATGACCACTACGATTCACTACTCACATGCATAGCGACATTACTTGTTTGGCTCACACTTTGTGATCTTAACTGATAATGTAGCCATCAGCAACTTTTAAACACAAAAGAAATTGAGTCATAAACAAGTAAGATAGCAAGACTTCATTGTGGAATTCTACTACTAGCTCGAGTATAAGCCTAGAAAGCCAACGTTATTGCAGACACTCTAAGTCACAAAGTGGAGTTGACAATGGCATGAGCCAACCAAAGTTTGATCTTGTCTCATGGATCAAGAAAGGTCTCTAACAAGACCCGCTAGTAAAAGACTTATTGGGAAGGGTACTCAAAGGCAAGACAAGAATATTTTGATAAAAGGAAGATATCCTTCTCACCAAAAGAGAATGATTCTTCATAACTAGGTGGGAAAATCTATGAAAATAATTGATCAAGAAATGCTATGACTCTAAATAGGCTAGTTACCCTTGCGTAGAGCACACAACTGTACTCGTTCAAGCCTTATACTTTTGGCTGCACATAAGGGATGTCATTGAGGCATACGTGCAGACATGCTTTATGTGCCAACAAGATAAAGTAGATCACTAACTTTTAGGTGGACTGTTGGAAACATTTCCAATAGAGTCAAGGCCATGGGAAAGCGTCATCATGAATTTTAGCTCGACCTTATCCAAATTTGAGAGGTGTAAGAGTATCGTGGTCGTGGTCGACCGCTACAGTAAATATGCAACTTTTATCAACCTACCAACTGATTGCAAAGTGGATGAGGCTGCTCGGTTATTCATCAATCACATTTTGAAGTTATAGGGAGTTCCAAAGTGTATCACGAGTGACCAAGACCCACGGTTCAGCAACTGTTTTGGGACAAAGCCCTTCAAGTTGTTAGAAACTGACCTCAACTTCTCGACAAGTTTTCATTTGCAAACGGATGGGCAAATAGAACACATCACAACTTACTCGAGATATACCTAAGCTGTTACATGAGCGCTCACCAGTGAAATTGCGTGAAGTTGCTAGACATTACAACTAAACCCTAAACCTCTAAACCCTAAAACCCTAAACTTAAAATCTTAAACCCTAAATTTTAAAATCCATAAACTTTAAACCTTAAAATCTTAAAATCCTAAACCCTAAATCCAAAATCCTAAACTTTAAACACATTATTTGATCGCCTTCCTTATATTCAACGTGGCATGAGCTCATTTCTTCATTCTCTATATGACATTGTCAAGGTATGCTCACGTGATGTCTACTTCCTCGTGCCATTCGCAGATGCGCTTGTAAGCCACTAGGCTTTTTGAACTATAAATAAAGGCTATAACGTTGGGCATCATAGGTTGGAGATAGTATAACGTGTGACCAATGTCTCATACCAACTCTAACTTTCGCCAGGGCTCAAGATTCATTCATTCTTCCATGCGAGGTCGCTCAAACCTTACCACGAAGAAGCAGAAGACCTAAACAAAAGTGAGTCAACACTTGTCCCAATCGCTATTGTCACTATATACGACAAAAATATAGAGTAAATACTTGTTAACCGAGTCATTCAAAGACGAGACATACCGGCATATAACGAGTACTTGGTAAAGTGGAGGAACCTTTTTAAGAGCAAAGTGATGTGGGAATAGAAGGAAGACCTATGGCAATTCATAGAGCATATCCAAACCTACAAGTATGAGAACGTGATGAGGATCCCGCGAGCATAGGTAGGGAAAGATTGTCATGGGCCGCTCGATTATGCCCAAATCATAGGCTAATTCCATACGCACGATTGCGCTTATGAAAAGTTTGCCTAAATGTGGTGTACATTTAGAAGCAGGATGCATTTAGCAATAGAGGTAAAGTGTGCTTAGAAGCAGAGTGCACTTAGCACTCAAGGCGGGATGCACTTAGCAACATTTGTACTTGGAAATAGGCCACCTAATACAAGTGACCAACCGTGGTGCACTTAGCGCTCATCCAAGCTCGACCCGAATTCTAGAACTTCTCATAATTGTAAATAACCTAGAAGTTTCTAGTACATTGCATTTAGGTCTAATAGATTTTTATGCAAGTTGCTAGCATGGTGAGCTCTAGAACCACCTATCCAAGCCTATAAATATCTATCACTATTGTCATTTTTGCTCACTATACCAACATATTCCAGCACACACATCTCTCACACACAACTCTCAAAGGCTTGTAAAATAGCTCTCTTGTAAATTATTTCCTTAGTGTGCAATAAAGTTATTTTTGGCCAACATTGCCCTCATTTCTCTAGCATTTCCAGCAAGTATTCTAGCTTGATTTAGCTTGAAAAGTATTATAGGCTTACTTAGTGGCTTAAGTGCTATAAGTTGCCAAGTGTCACATGAGGTTGTTGCGGGAAAACTATTACCCCATGACATTGAGCTGCTAAGGAAAATCTATAAGTTTTTGGTAAGCGTATACTACAGCTACTTGTCAAATAAAAATTATTTATTTGTTAATAGCTTATAGTTTATTTCAAGTAGACAATTACAGAAAAATCATCACTATTAGGCTTAACATGAAAGTGACTCTTTTAGAAGATTTGATAAGCAACTTCAACCTCAACTCACTCCGTAGGAGTGTCAACTTCAAGATCAAACTCCTATATTTGCCTCTGATAAAGTTATTTGTGCTGAAAATGTAAGGGTATTGTTAATTTAAGTTATAAAATATTGTTTAATCAAGCAATATGTGTAATCTTGTTTAACGTGAAAAAGCTTCAAGTATTAGTGCTTAACTCAAAGTTGATTAATTATTATAGAGAAAGAAGGTGATCAAAGAGACTGGTATAAAGCTTTAAGTACAAAGTTCACTAAAAATGAAATTTTTTATATATAGAGGAGTAAGCATCCACACAAGCACTTTTAATAATATTAAAGTTAGAGATAAATTAAAAAATAAAAAAATAATTTTAATATATAACAAGATAAAATATACTATATTATATATGTGTCTGGGATCTTAAAGTGTGGGAAATATTTGAAAAAATTTTAAAATTATAGAGTTTTAAAAGTTTAAAATATAAAGTGTTTAAACCGTATGATTTATACATTTTCTTGGATGATTCTGCACTTTGAAATATATATAAAATTATTCATATATATAGAGCTCATTTATGATGACACATTAGAAAAGGATGTTGAGCTTAAGAGAAAAATTATATATGATGATCGGGTTTAATAAAATTATTTAATAAAAATCTAACATGTGTTTTAAATTATTTTTTCTTCTTTGTTATGAATAGTCAATATCAAAATAAATAAATAAATGTTAAAATTAGACGGACAATCAAATGCATTAATGATGTTGTTTGTATCATTCCACGTATATTAATGAAAAATGAAATTTCGTCGCCAACAAAATTTCATCATGACAGAAATAACAACATTGTAATATAAACAGTATTGTCATTTCATGTACTATATACAGTAGTGCTATAGAATGAATACTATATTTTATATCTTGATGTGTTTGGATGATGTTGAAATATTAGTATTCTATATAAATAGTTTTTCTTGCCTTTTAATCCCTCCGCATGAAATTCATTGCATGCGTATCAAATTATTTAAAGACATATGGGCTTGCGTATCCATTGCTATCCACTTTTGAGCCATATCAAAATTCGGAACCATGTACATTTGACCCAAAAATAATAATAATAATTACTAATCATTGTAGGTTGATTTTTATTTTTTTGTTTTAGAAAAAAATATATGATCATTAGAAAAATCATAAAATGTTTCATTGATTACTAATAGAATATTCGCTGCTATTGACTCGTTGGGCATTATATAAAGGTTCTCAAGACACTGTTTTGCCTACCGGGGATCATATTTTTATTTTGAAGAAATTTTAAAATATATCTAAGATGCCATATCAGTTATACAACAAGCCAATAATATCATGACATGTATGTATTTATTTTAAAAAATTATTATGTAAGTAGTGATGGTATTAAATTTAATTACACATATCATGTATGCATCAATTGACTATAATACCTTAGATGTATTTTAGAATTTTTTCTAATCATGAGGGAGGTAAAAGTTAAAAAATTTATTTTTTTTATTTCTTAGAATAAGTAATTAACTAAATAAAAATAATCTCTACCATTAATTATAAGTATATGTTCAAATCCTACAGGAATTAAGAAAAAAAAAAAGAGTTCAAATCCATTAACACAAGTGCTGACTAGGCTAAGTGAAAAAAAGAAAAAGAAAAAAAGAAAAAAAGAAAATGACCATTGACCTCTGTTCATCGTCAATTGAACATTATGTCCATGGCTACTATCATGAGCCAGTGGCGAAGCCACTTTCTAGGGAAAATTCAAATAAGCCCTTTAGTTAAATAGATTTGTTCGTAATGTTATTATTAGTAGTTCATAATATTTAATAATATTTCAACTTTTTCTTTACACCTTTTTAATTTATTAATCTCAACATCAATTCTTTTTTCTTAATATAATTTATTTTTACTTTTTACCTTAATAAATTAATAATATTAAAACGAAGAAAAATTTATAAATTAAACTAATATTAAAATGATAATTTAGCATGCAGGCCCCATGTTATATATTCAAAGATTTAATTTATCAAGATTTCAGTTAAGTTGAGATAAATCTCGTAATTAATACCTTCACTAAAAATAATTTTAGCCCACCCCTAAAAAAAAAAGAAAAAAAATCTAGCTTCGCCCCTCTCATAAACCGGTTAGTGAGCCTTCTTTCTAAATATATATCGTAAATTACAAGTGGACTAAAAGGTGCAACAGAAGTGCAATTTTTAGGTGGAATTATCTAATTTGATATATTAATTTACTTATATATGGAAATATGATCTAATTTGATTTATTTATTTATTTGTTTGTTATGTTACATCTTTGTCGCACCATTTGCATAATTCTAATTGTTTGTATAATTTATTATTCATCACATTAATAACAACATTCGTATGAATTTGCAAGGTTTTTCTTTTCTTTTTGGTTTACCTTTTAATTGAAAAAAACATTGGTTAGTTTCGCTTACCATATTAAAATTAGTACTCCTGCTTTTCAACACAATCCTTTTCCTCGTTGGACAAGAAATTTAAGTTCTTGTTTGTGTGTGCGAGTGTGTATATATAAACATGATTCTAACGTCCCAATTATTTCAGTCCTCTCTCTTAATTTAGGCTCTGTGAAAAAATGAAAAAAAGGATTTCCGAATTAATTTCTGTGGTTCTAAAATTATCTTTAAAATTTTTCTTATAGTCAGCTTTGTTTTTGGCTCTTTTCTCGCTGCGGTCAGGACTCAGGAGATTGATTTCCCAGTAAACTTAATCCTCTCTTCCACTCTTTCTTTCCAATTAATACATACTTTAATTGAATTTGCCTCTGGTACCTAAAGGTTATTAATTATTTGCTTTCTCTGTTTATATTTTTTATTACTAACCTTCTCCGTCTGTATTTCTTATTACTTACTTTCTCTGGCTATATTTCTTCTTCTTCTTCATTATCTTCGCTGATGCACAATGCATGATAATAGTAGGTTAAAGGTATTGTAAATTTCTTAGCAATTTTTTTTTCTGCAGCATAACTTGAGAAATCTTTCTTTTTCTAATTTTACTTTCAATTTCAAATCGCTTTGACCAAGTCTTATATATTTTCAGACTGGTAAGATGATCTGTCTCTTAGACAGTACAAGGGGTTAGAGTTCGAATCTTGATTCCCCTACAAGAAATCCTAACCGTTACGAGCGTGTTTGGTATTGCTTTTGACATGTTGTTTTCGTTTTGAAATGCATTTGGTGGGCTTGTTTTACAATAAACTAAAAAGTTATAGAAAGAAGAAAAAATTTTTTGTCAGCTTGATCTAAAATAGTACATAAAAACGAAAGCAGAAAAAATATATTTGATTGTACGCCTGAAAACATGTAAAAAGGTTATAAATGCATTTGATAGCTTAATATTTTATGTTTGGTGTGTAAAATCTTTTAAAGCTGTACGAATTATTCTTCAGGATTCAAAATCTAGCTCACGTAAGGTTTAATATTGTTTATTTATTTTAATTTATGCACAGATGGCAGCTCAGGCTGATTCATCTGCCCAGGTAGATCCACAATTGGTGGGAAATTCCTTTGTGGAACAATATTTCAAAGCTCTTCATCAATATCCTGAGCATCTTCACAGGTTTTATCAGGACTCGAGCTTTCAGAGCCGCCCAGGACCAGATGGTGTTATGACCTCCGTCACAACTATGAATGTAAGTAAACTATTTTAACGTGTATGCCAAACAGACACAGAGGCGACAAGATGGCGAAGTCTTTTGTTTAAATATCACTGCTCTTAAAAGAACGTCATATCCACCGTCGTGTGATTAACCTGACTGTTTCTTAAATCTTGAGAGCGCAGGGAATAAATGATCAGATCCTCTCATTGGATTACCAAAATTATCAGACAGAAATATTGACTGTAGATGCTCAAGATTCTCACTGCAAAGGAGTTCTTGTTTTGGTAACTGGGTATATGAGTGGAAAGACTGGGAAGAGGAGATTTTCTCAATCTTTTTTCTTGGCCCCACAAGAGAATGGCTTCTTTGTCTTAAATGATATTTTCAGATTTGTGGATGATGATATGTCAGTAGGAATGGCCATGCCTATCAACGATGTTGACAAAACTGCTGCTACGGTTACTACCTCAGTCCCTGAATCTGGCATGTCTTTTTTTAACTCTTGGCACTACTTTAGTTTTATTTAATTTTATTGGTTTTTGGTTTAGTATTAAGTTTGCATGTGGTAGAAATGGAGTCACCTAATATTTTCTCCTCTTCAATTTAGATGTGAAATCTACAATCGCATTTTGCTGATTTTTGGCACCGTAAATGAATAACACTTTTTCTACTTAATAGAGTATAATACATTATTATCTTTGTGCTTGCAGAGCCAGTTCAACTTGCCAACCAGTCGGTACCAAATCATGCAACAACCACAATAATGGAAACAGCAAAATGGGTGGAAACAACTTTACCTGATGAGGTTATTACTGAGAAAAATGACAAAAAGATCGGTGAAACTTTGCCACAAAATGGTCATGACCAGAATCATCACTCAGTTTCAAATCATACAACTATAACGACATCTTCAGCTGAGGCTATTAGTACTACCGGTACTAACAATGTCAGTAAGTCAGCAGAAACCAGCAGCCATGATCATTTGCATAATAAGGCAAATGACCATTTAATTCCTGAGAAAAAAAGTGGTGTTGCTAATCACGATCATCCTCCTGTTGCTTCCGAAATTAAAACTCCGAAAACCCCAGAGTCTTCTTCCAGGAAAAGCTTTGCATCAATTGTAAGTTCATGTTTCCATAATTATTGTTCATTACATACATGTTGCAGGAATTGTTTTCGGAAACTTTTTTTTTTTTAATTTTATTTTGATTTGCTTTTGGTTCATTTAGGTACATGCTCTGAAGGACAATTCTTCTCCATTCCAAAATAGGGTTCCTCCTCCTAACTTGAAAAAAGGACCAAATACAACTCAATCATCAGCTGATCCTTTTAGCAACAATGCCTTAAGAAATAAGATTGATGAACAAGCAGGTTTGAATTTTGGGCACCTCTTGTGACAAATAATTTACCTATTTAAAATGGGAGCCACAATTAAGAAATTAATATATACCATTTATCCTCCTATTAATTTCAATATAGGAAAACTGGTAGTATCTCTATCATATATACCTTAATGGTATTTATGATTGATAAATATCATATGTTTCATTCAAATTGAATATAAATTATTATTACAAAGTTAATGTAATTTTCATTCGTGAATTTTTCTTTTCCCCTCTCCTTTTGCAGCCAAGAATCCTGTCATATTTGTCGCAAACTTGCCAATGGATGTGACAGCTGACCAAATTAAATCTGTTTTTGTCAAATTTGGAACTATTAAATCTAATGGTATTAGAATCAGGACTAATCAGGTTTGTTTCACGTTTAATTTTCTACTGCTTAATTAAATAACAAACTATTTCTACACACAATTAATCATTCCTCACTTGTTTTATAACTCTTTTTTATTTTCAGCTTCGGCCAAATTGTTTCAGCTTTGTAGAATTTGAATCTATCAGCTCCATGCAAAATGCACTTAAGGTACACATATATGTAATGTTAATTTCTTTATTAGTATTTTTAACAAATTCATAATTAACTAATAACTAATGCTAAGCATCCCAACAACTAAGTTTCCATTTGAGTCTTAACTGATACGACATTCATCTATTAGATGATGGTTATATAAAATACATCATCTAATAGATGGGTTACACAAGCTATTGTAACTCAATTTCGGACTCATATGTAGGGATTCTAATTTTTTTTTAATTTATTTTTTCTCTCCACTTTTCAAATTTCAAATTACTAATTTTCTTGACACAATTATTTACGTATTTTGCAGGCTTCTCCTGTCGCATTTGGTGATCGAAAAGTTTACGTGGAGCAGAAGAAAGGCAAGTTGAACTATTTGGCGAGATTGAGATTTTGATGGGTTTTAACAGCTCTTATAATTTTCATAATATTTCGTTGCTTGATTAATGTCAAAATTTTAACCCAGAAAAAAAAAATGTTTTGTGAGCGAAATGTTTATTACAGAGGTAGCTGGATATTATGAAAACGGTGAGAAATAAGTTTGTTTGATTCATGATCTGAAAATAATTTTTAGAAATAAAGATATAATCAATTTTTTCCTAATAAAATTTAAACATAATATAACATAGAAAATAGTGAAAGAAATAACTTCATATTGTTTTCAAACATTTTACAAAAGAATTAAAAAAATTTAGGAAATATATTTATGTCTTATTTGGATACTGTAAATAGGAGGAAATGAAGCAGTTAGTGTGAGAAGAAATGTTGCAAGCACGTCTCAAAACGACAACGTGAGGAGTCGAGTGAACACTAATGGAAGGATCAGCAAAGCTCAGACCACTGTGGCCGCCGGACGCGGTGCCGGAGAAAGCCCTAGAACAGCTCAGAAAGTGAATCAAAATGATGGTGTTAGAGGTGGGCGTCAAGGCCAAGTTGAAAAGAAGTAAGCTATTTCAAATTAATTGTGTTACCAACAATTTTCCTTTGACTTAAATTTCTACATTTTTGGTGTCCGACGAAATTCCTAAATTCGATTTGAGTAACTTTTGGGCCTTCTGTCGTGGATCAGTCTCGATCATATGTTTAAGGCTTTTTAGTCTTTGAATCCGACCCAAATGGATTAGGAAGAATTTGCTCCAGAACTCGCAAAAGATTTTGGCATCCCTGATTATTGTCTTTTTCTGCATTTTCTAGTAATTAACTACAACATTTATCTCTGTCTTGTTTTCAGAAATACAGGCACTGCTCAGACACCAAAAGCAGCGGCCAGGACAGCTAAAAAGTGATTGAAAATTATTTGGATTTTAATCAGTTATGTATATCATTCTTTTGGGTTTGGCCATGGCAAAATTAAGTCTTCTGATGTTGCATGCTCTTCTTGCTGCAGTCAGAAGCCACTCCCTGGAAAAAGAAAAGTTGTAATTGTTCAAGTTTGGTTACATTCTTTTTCAAATTTTAAATCAAAATTATATTTCTTTCACGTTCTTCCTCCTCAATGTCCTTTATTCAAGCATACATTCGAGGAACAAATATTCTAGCTCCAAGGCCCAGCTTATTAGAATCTTTAATTCCATGGGAAAAATTGAGTTGGGTTATTTGAACTACCAGAATGAATTGAAAAAATAAAAAAGGGATGAGTTATGAAGCTACTAAAATATAAACCTAATTTGACTAAGCAACGAAAATGATATTTTACAAGCTTAACCTCCTTCCCAATCACAGGGTTTCTTATGTAACATTTTAATATAGAAAAAATAATTAGTTTGAGAGAATTTATGCACCTTATCTTTGTTAGCTAGTGACTGTGAGGGCTTATTTTTTATGGCTGGTGATTTCATCGCAAAACAATTACGACTTAAAAAGCCACAACATCTCAATCCTGAACCTGCCCCATGTATAAATAGAACAGGACTGCAACAATAACAATTGCTCCCAACTCCATGTGAAGAGAATTTTGTACATACAAAGTATAATTGATTCTACTGTCTAGACCTTCAGGCATTGGTTACATCAAAATTCCTCCTTTCTTTCACTTAGCAAGGAAAGTGAAATTTCTATTTAGCCATGGCAATGTTACAGACTTGAGTAAATTACGCAATATGATTCAACTTCTTTTCATAGTAGTCTGAAATTTAAGAGCAACATTTGTCGTACTTGTAGTAAGATCACTCCAAATGTTTGATTATCTAGTTCTTGTCTTAATGAACTTGCCTCGCGAAGCCTTCTTCTCCATCTTTTCCCTCTTTTTGCGAGTCTTTTCGTCCTCCGTGTCTCCCTAGTTGACAAAAATTCATAGTTTAAAAAAGAGTTGGTATTTATATGTTATAATTACCTCCCATATTAAGTAAAGTGGACAAGCATGAAGAATGTCTACCTCTGAACCTTGCAGCAAACATCCTTTAATGAAACCAAAGGATTGGTATGCTCCAAATGCTGGTATCTGTAACATGGAAAAGGAACTATAGTTAGATCTTCACATCTATCTTCATTTGTCTTATCTAAAGCCATAGTTCTCCAGATATTCACTAAAGGAGGGGGAAAAAACACAACTCCAGCAAGTACTTAACACCACTACCTGCAACTATTTCATAATTGCTAACAATTTATATGTGCATGTCTTCTAATACCTAGCGCAACCACCAAAAAAATATATATATATTATTTAGAAGGGTAAACCATAAAAAAAATTATTATTTAAAAGGGTAAATTATATGATCCACACAAATGGCTGCATTTAATATAAAAGAAAAACAAAAGCAATTTTGAAGACCGCATTCACATATGTGCTCTCACTTTTTTTACCTGGATAAACTTTCTTTCTTTCCAGTAAGGGTTTCTGTAAGAAGGGACACAATGATACCCACAGACTCAATCTTAGCATTAGCTTGAGCGAAATGAGTGTTCGCGCAACCTAAATCCCAAGTATTGCATGGAAGAACAAGTTCTTTACCACTCCATCACATATTACGGCGCTACATGGAAAAAACTTATATAATAATTCCAGAAAAAGTGGTGGGAAAAATAACTCTGCAGAGGGATCACTTCTTTTTTGTAAAGATCTTCTTATCAAGAGGGACGACCAAACAAGAGTTACAGAGACGAGGGGATGCATGGTGAGCAGTGGGTGTTGGGGAACTTGAATAGTTGTATAAAGCTTCCTTAATCTTACAGCGTGTGAGTCCACAAGAATGAGATGTCCATACAGTATACTGCAGAATATCCTAATCTAGATATTCAGAAAGAAAAGAAATAACCTTGAGTATTTCCTCAAAGTATGCTAGCATCCTGATCTATGGTATGTATTTAAGATATCTCTAACCAAACACTAGAAAAATTTCATCAATCTTGTAGTATCCTATTGGAAGTTGACTTTTATGTATCTCGTACAAAAAATGAGTTTATTATGCAAATTAGACAACAAAAGTTAAAAATGATGATAAAGAGGTCAGGTGTTTTTTTTTTTTTTTTTGGGAGGGGGGGGGGGTCGGAATTAGAAGTTAAGAATAATGCATTAAGGTTCCAAAAAATGTACCAAGTTTTGACCATTTCGCTACAAGAGTATATTCACACCAGAACAATTAAGTTGCTTCAGTATCTGGTAACCGAAAAATTTCACCTGGCCTGGTAAACTCATGATATAAAGCATGTGCTGGCAGACAACAGGCTACCCAAACATAGCTTTCCAAAAAAGTATCATTCCTAAAATGACATAAGAAGCAAAACAGAAACCTGCCATATGATGACCAACAAATAAAAACAGATAAAAGGGAGACCAACTGTGGAGAAATATTTGTTTCATTAGTCACTCCAGCTAAAAGCAACTTTCCTATTGATTTTCTTCTTGAACTCATTTTCTATTACTGTTCTACCAATACAATTCAAAGTATGATCCTATGCATATACAAGTTGGTCTCCATCACCAAACTCTGAGCTACATACCACACTCAAAGCCTTATGACAAACATTCAAGTTCAGGCATATATAACACAATTTATAAGAAAATTTAAGTAAATGAATCTTACCACCAAATATGTGTACCAAAATTTGTCAGAGAGAATGGACATGACTTGCACAAAGCTTGTGATGTAGATAACATCATGTAAATAGCTGCAAGAGATGATCAACCATAAGAATGTTCGCGCTATAAACAGAAACAAATAACCAAGCAAGAAATAGCAATTGGTGTTCACAACAGCTGGAAGCAATTTTTTGTTTGTATCTAGAAGACTAAAACATGAAATGAGTACTAAATTTAGAAATAATTATTTGATGAACAAATGACAGAGGAACACTGTAAGCACATCAAATATGAAAAGTACTCTCAAAATAATAATTCTACTTACGTGATGGTTCAAATCTAAGGTTATCTTTCAGGTAGAAGACTTTCAGTTCCCTACGGTAAAAATGGTAAATTTATTGATGATACAAGAACAGACGATAGGGTTATTCTAATAAATCACATAAGAAATGAGAGGAAGATACGAGGAAGGGTATTCAGATGAATTCACAATTATCTACAAGATGGAAAAAAAATCTAGGATAGTTTTTAAGTGAAATTGTTTTTTGGCTAATTATAGTGGCCCAAATTTTGGAAAATCAAGTTTGTCAAAATCCATAACAAAATGCACATCACTGTGCAGAATTGTATCTTTCTCCAAACAAACTACTCTATTTGCATAAGGCACAGAGATAATAGAATGTTCCTAAAATCAGTCAGTATTTAGAAAATGAACAAAGCATCTACACAATCAGCAGGCAACAGCAAGGATTTCTATCATTATTTACATTTCCATGTGATTATATCATTGATCAGTGATGATTCGTTCTAAAATCAATCATTTCGCTGATGTAAGCACTGCAATCTACATGTACCACAAAAATTAAAGTTGGAGAAACAGAGTGCTTATACATTATCCTTTGGTTTAAACCAACAAACAAAAACATCTTCCATAATTTTGATCACTTACCAGTTCAGGAGCCTTTTGACAAGCGCTTCATTAAAGGTCATATCAATTAGCAGCTAGCAGCAAAATTATGTACGTCATATTTTTTATTCAATTTGTCTATACACTTCATGTGTATAAAAGTTATCAGCTATATTGCCATTTTTAAACTGATTTGTGATTACTTACAAAAAATTATAATACAATTAGCAGAACTGGACTAAACTACAATATAATTGTGGTCGAAATAGTTGCCAGTTTAGTCAACGAATAAAAGAGTACTATTACATGAATTGTAGAAATATCATTTCTTGTTCCTAAAGGTAAGGTTACATTCCCAAGACTAAAAAGAACCAAACTCCTTATTGCAATCATTTATTGAGGGAAAGATGCCGGTTAAGTTAACCATGAACCATGCTGACACATCACAGAATCAGAGATTAAATTGGACGGAAATAAATGTGAACATGAGGAGCACGTACCCACAAATTCCACCAGTGCTCATATCAAATCCACCATCAATAAGTTCCCCATTATCAGCATACGAAGGTTTAGCCATTGCAGAAAGCTGTTGATATGGAATTGCATATGCCACAGATGTCAAAACTAGACCCACCCAGTGCTTCCACGTGAATGTGGAATGAAAGATAACCATCCTCACCACAACATATATAACCTGAATATACACAATTTATGACATCAACTTAGTAAATTAAGTTAAACAGGGAAATTTGAAGCAAGAAAACAAAAATGACCAATCAGACAATAAATTATTACCAAAATCTAATTCCTAATAAAAAGAAAATAAAGTAATTATTATCAAATCAAGATATTATGATCAACCTATTTGAGGCATAAAACTATCGAATAAGGAAATGATAAGATGATGAGAAAATACATTGCAGGCAATGATGAGACGACGTAGGTTTTCCATATGCCGTGCGTTCTCTTCCTTGCGCTTCTTGGCCCCTTGATTAGCCATCTCTCTTTTCTATCTTTCCGGTCTCTGATTTACACACAGGACAAATAGTCAGAGAAGAAGAAGAAGGTACTCTTTAAATTGAAAAAGACCAAACTACTCATGTTAGTTGGTCTGGATTGGCCATGCCCAACCTGGTACCATTCCTTGAAGTAAGCTCTTCAATCAAAGTTCCATGATCAAAACTTGCTTTATTTCAGCATTTGCAAAATATCCATTCAAAAGCTACTACACCTATTATAACATAATCCCACTGGTAGTATTTTCATGCAGTTTTGAGTGCCATTGAAATTGGAACACTATTCTAGTATCTAAAAGTCTAAAATATCATTTTTCAGTTTAGCACTAGATGCAATCATGTATTATTCAATTATCCTTCTTAATAATAATAATAATAATATTTTTTTTTTTATTTGGCAAATTCTTTTATGTCATTTAACACATATTTACTCATAAATAGTTAAACTTTAATAAATCGAAATGACCGAAAAACAATTGGAAAAAAATAACTCAATAATTTCACAATTGGATTTTATCTATTGTATAAACTACAACAAGAAATATTGAACAAAAAGAACTAAGGTAAGCTTGCCCATTGATCATCTCCGTCTTGCTTCTATATATTGGAAATTATAATTATTCATTCAATTTTAAGCCACTTAAAAAAAATTAAAAAAATAAATAAATAAAGTCACAGCGTGAATACGTGAGGAGAGAGAGGTGCGGCTGGCCTGCGGCGTCTGAATCTTCGATTGGTGGAGCGACGACGATCTTTAAGTGCGGCGTCGTTGGAGATTCGGTTTGGGGATTTGAGTTGTGGAGGCGTTTCAACGACGACGGTCTGAAGTCGATCAACGAGATTTAGACAGGTTTTGTTTGTTTTATTTTTGGATTTTGTAAAAATTAAAATTAAAATTAAAATGTTTTAGCATCTACTGAAACTTTTATAAACACTCCGGCTCATTTGTTATCGTTTTTCTCTTACTGTTTTCATAAAATGAAATTGCGAATGAAAATGTTGTTTTTAAATTTATTTTTTTTAAAGAAAATCACTTTTAAAAATAATTTTAAAACCAAGAAATAATTTTTATTAACTAAATTTGAAGTGGTATTTAATTAGAACGATTATTTTAATTTTAGCAATAAATTAGGAGATCTTGTTACTTTTATTTGTTTAAAAAAATGATAAATTATCCATATTTGATTTAATTAATATAAAAATATTATAATGCATAAAAAGATTATTATGGGGGAAATTAGTTTTTTATATAATAATAATATTATTATTTTTCTTATTATTATCATTATTGAAGGACCAAAATCCTCCAACAATCCGATTATTCAGTTAACAAAGAATACGAAAGTCGAAGTTATTAAATGTGATACGAACTCTATCAAGAACTGATGCAGCTCTAATTAATTTAATCCCTAAGATTGAATCTAAAACTAAAATTGAATTGAACTGTAATGCAATGCTTATTGAAAGCAAGAACTTTGGTATATGAAAACATCTCAATCAGTTATGAATGATTTAATTAATAAATTAAGAATTGAACACCACAAAAAATTAAATAACTTTAAAGAGCTTATTTAAGAATTAAAGAAATTAACTATCATCAATTACATCAAAATTGATCTGTCTCTTGGAGAATATTATATAAGGTTGGTTACAAGAAATTTTGGAAAAAAATCCTAGACTAAAATCAAATCAAAATCTGAATCTAATCAATTAAGAAAGAATTTAAATCAAATCAGAATTCTAATTTAAGTGAATAAAAAAATCTAAATCTAAATCATAATCTTAATTTAAATAAATAGGAAAAAATTTAAATTAAATCAGAATTCAAATCGACTTAAATGTCTTACATAATTAAAATAGAAACTAGTCAATTAAAAAAGAACTAATGGATTTATTTTCCCAATAGTCTCATTAATAAACGGAAAGTATCTAAAAAAGGAAACTTGTATATTTTCCCACCATAATATGCAAGCCAAATTTCTATTTCATGAAAGTGATTATTTTGGATACTTCAAGGGTTAGGATCACATATTTAGCAGGTGCAATCCCTTTCATGACCTTTACAAATTTGATTGAACTAAAATTGTTTGAATCAACTTATTGAGCATTTCCTTGAATTTCATTGCTCGAGCTTTTGTGATAGGTCCAATAGAAACCTAAATAGTATCTAAATATACCTCTGTTCATAACAATTTTATCCTTAATATCACCATTCCCCTCCTTTTGAGGAAGATTTGTCCTCAAATTATCATCGACATCGAAAGGACTCAAATAAAAAATAATAAAAGTAGCACTTATCTTGTACTCACTAAGCAATCCATCTTGTATGCATTGTCGTTGACTCATTCCAAAAATTGGAATGAACTATCCTCTCGAGGTAATAACTTAGATTTCATTTGTTTTAAAAATCATTCCTCGTGTATGTATGGCCACACCTACTCATCAAGTTTAAAGACTAGCTTATGTCATCTTTTGTTGGCTTGTTTAACATATTGCTCAACTCTTTGCTTGATGTAGAACTTCGCCATCTCGTGTATCTGTGTAACAATTTTAGTCTTGTTATTGCCATTTAAGTTAACACACTTAGAAACAAGTATAGAGTTAAATCCAATCGGATTAAAGGATTAAAACCATAAAAATTTTCAAATAGTGAATACTTAATAGAAAAATGAACAAAATGATTATAAGCAAACTCAAAATGTGGCAAATAATCTTCCCAAATTTTGGTGTTTCTTTTTAATGATAAGCCGTAACAAAATAGATGAAGTTCTATTCACAACTTCGATTTCGCCATTAGTTTGAGGGTAACAAGTAATTGAAAACAACAACTTAATTCTTAATTTAGCCTATTATATTTTCCAAAAGTAACTAAAAAACTTAGCAATCTTATCAGAAACAATTGTCCTCAGTACACCATGCAACATCACAATCTCTAAAAGATTAGATTAGCGGCATTAAAAGCATCATTCATTTTATGGAATGGAATAAAATGTGTCATCTTTGAAAATCTATTCACAATCACAAAGACTAATTCTTTTCTTTGTTTAGACCTAGGTAAACTTAACATAAAATCTATCAAAATATCAATTCAAAGTGCACTAGGTATTAGCAAAGAAGTGTATATGCCATAAGGTTGCACTTTCAATTTAGCTTACTTGCAAGTGTTGTGCAAATTTTATTGAACTCGCAAACACACGAATCTATTGTAGAATAAATTAATGGTGACGAGTGTCGATCTCACGAGGAGGTTGATTTTAATTATGTGCAGAATTAATTTTCTTTTAATAGAAACAATTAAATTATGATAATTTTATCTTAAGTTATGAATTAAAATGGCGGGAATAATTAGAAATGAAACTGTTATAATGAAGCACTTGGGTATCCGGATCTGCATCAACATGCTCTATGGGCTAAATATTCCATATTAATACCAATTAAATCATAAGGGGGATTCCACACCTTATGAACCATTCTCCAATAAGTATGGTGTCAAGGGTTTATCGTGTTAAATAATAATAACCTTGTATTAGGGTGCCGGTTTAACCAGGACTGTATCTAGACAAGACTATTATTATTTGTCGATGAAAAGTCAAAACAACCACAAATATTAGAGGGGAAGAGAAAGTAAATTTACCAAATTAAACCCATGGGACATGTTGAGACTTCACCTTCACCCAAGCTCAAAAAGAAATTAGCTACTTATATTTTAACTAAGGATAAAAAAGGAAATTTTATTAAAATACAAAGAAACTACAAGAAGAAGAAGAAATTTTAGAAATCTAAGATTAAAAATGAATTGAGGGGTATCAAATTAGAGGGGGAGAGCCCTCTTTTTATAGATACATTGAGTGAATCGTGACCATCGGATTAAAAACAGTTCGAATGCTCAGGATTGCGCCACGTCATCAGTCAACAGTCAATAGTCAACAGTCAACATTTACACAGTTACGCCGTCTGAATAGTAAATAATCCTATGTATGCACATGTACTGTACACCCGATTTTTGCTTCACTGAGATGCTGTCACGTCATCGATCCACAGTACATAAGAAATTTAGTCCAATAAGATCGTGACACATCATCGGTCGATGCCACATTATCGGTCAACGTCACATAAGCAGTTAATACCACATAATTCGCCCAATCAGATGCTGCCACGTCATAAGTAGTTGCCACATCATCGGTCCGTATACATGAACAGTGTCATAAACAGTACCGTATATGTGAACAGTGACTTTTTTCCTTTAATGCTCCTCTTAAGGTTTTCGACCGTCCTGAGTCCAAATATGACGTCCGTTTTGCTGTCTGATCACTCGTTCATTGTGAAACGATCGTAATGCCCCTAAAATACATAATTATAATAAAACACATATAATTAAATAACAAAATACTTAAATAAATAAAAGTAGCAACGTTAGTGAGATTTAAAGTGTAAAATGACGATTTTCTCCTTTATAAATATACACTTTCTAACACTCAACAGCAAGTGACATATTTATCATAAAGTCTCTCAACATCTCGTTTCAAATGTGGCTAATAAAAGTGCTCTTACAAAACTACTAAAGTCTTTACAACTCTAAAATGCCCCATCAACCTTTCTCCATGAGATTTTCTCACTAACAAATTTCTTAAAAATTAATTCATTTTATGACCAATAAAAGTGCTCCTATAAAACTATTAAAGTCTTTATAATTCCAAAATGTCCCATCAACCTTCCTTCATGAGACTCCTCCATGCGAGATTAGAAGCATCATTCATTTTGTGGCATGGAATAAAATGTGTCATCTTTGAAAATTTATCCACATCCTTAGACTAAGTAAACCTAACATTAAATCCATCAAAATATCAATCCACGGTGCACTAGGCATTAGCAAAGGAATGTATAAGCCATAAGATTGCAATTTCAATTTAGCTCGCCTACAAGTGACACATTTATCATAAAGTCTCTTAACATCTCATTCATATGTGGCTAATAGAAGTGCTATTATAAAACTACTAAAGTCTTTACAACTCTAAAATGCTCCATTAACTTTTCTTTATGAGATTTTCTCACTAACAAATCTCTTAAAGGCTGATTTATTGTATGATCAATAAAAGTGCTCTTACAAAACTACTAAAGCCTTTACAACTTCAAAATGTCCCATCAACCTTCTTCTATAGGATTCTTTCACTAACAAATCTCTCAAAGAACAATTAAGCATACGTAATTTATTCTCCTGAAATAAGTAACCATTATGTCTGAATTACTTATCGGCCACATTTTTTTTATAAGCTTGATATTCAACATTAAAATCATAGTCATCAACGTACAATTCCTTAATATGTTTAAACCTAAATAGTTTAGCATTAATTGTATCGAGATTAAGACATACTTGCAGGAAAGTACATCTGCCCATTGGCATACCTTTTGTTCAGCTTATATTGGCCTTTAAAGTGTTTTAAGGACTCATGATCGATATGAATCATGAAATCCTTAAATAATAGGTCGTGTTGTCACATTTCTAATGCTTGTGCCAATTTATGCAACTTCTTATCGTAAGTTGGGTAATTTAAGGCTGTCCTACTTAGTTTCTTATTAAAGTAAGCAACTGGTCCTTTCTCCTATATTAGAACTATGCCAATACCAATACTTGAGGTATCGCATTCAGTTTTAAATATTTTATTAAAGTTAAGTAAGGGCAACAAAGAAGCATTGGTTAGCTTTTGCTTAATCATTTAAAATGCCTTCTCTTGTTTCTCCTTTCTTGAATCCAACATCTTTTTTTTATTGCCTTAGAAAGTGGTGCGATTATTATGCTAAAGTCTTTTACAAATCATTAATAAAAACTAGCGAGTTCGTGAAAGCTTCTCATATTACTTATGCTTGTAGGACTCAGTCACTTTTGGTCATAGAAAATATAACTTATAGAATTTCTTTTTTTTATTGTCTTTTGTATTCTATTATATAAATAGATATAACTTTTATCAGCAATTCCATTTCTATCATTTTTAGAAAATTAAAATAAAGAAAGCATTCGAAAGAGAGAAAATAGAAAAAAATAAAGAAAAGAATATCTCTTTAATTTTGTCCAACATGGCCTTTTTATTTCAATTACATATACCTTCTCCTCGTCAACCTATATACCCTATACACTTACAACAAATCCTAGAAATATGAGTTTAACAGTGCAAAAAGTATACTTCTCAGATTAGCAAACAATTTTTCCTTCATAAACACATCTAAAATAGATTTCAAATATATTACTTGTTTATTCAAGTTTTTGCTATATATGAGAATATCATTAAAATAAAAACCAACAAACTTGCCAATAAAAGCTCGCAATAGATGATTCATAAGTCTTATAAAAGTGCTTAGAGCATGAGTCAAACCAAAAGGCATGACTAACTATTCATATAAACCATATTTGTTTTAATATAATTTTTCATTCATCTCCTTCTTTTATTCTAATATAATAATATCCACTTTTTAGGTCAATTTTAGAAAATATACAAGATTCATGCAATTCATTAAGCATGCCATCTAGCCTAAAAATGGGATACCAATACTTTATCATTATATTATTGATGGCTCGACAGTCAAATACATTCTTCACATTCTATCCTTCTTAAGAACTAATAAAATCGAAACTACGTATGAGCTCATGTCTTTTCTGACAAGGATATCTAAGGAAATGCTAAAGTGAAGACTCTTATTTTCAATCCATGTATTTAATAATACAGTGTTTAAAATTCAACTTAATAATATCAAATTAAAATAGATATTTGTCTAAAATGAAAATGATATTTAAAAAATATTTTAGAATGTAGTGCTGCATGTTCATCTAAAGCTAAATAATTATAGTATCATTTTATCTTTTTTCCTTTTAAGTATATGCGGATATTAAAAAAAAAAAGGGATATAAGGGGTAGGCAAAGGAGAATGGTTTATCTAAATTGTTTCGGGAAATTCTCGACCCATACATGTCTAAGCCTCAGTTATGGGATTGTCCTATACCAATGGGCATGAGTACCAATATTGGCATCCTCAAATAATACTTGATCTGTTGCCATCCCTTATTGAAAAATCTCTTGTTTTATGGTACCTAGCTTTTAGATTTTTTTTTTTAAGTAAGGGCCAATTTTGGATTACTATAACCAAAGAAATAAGTTGTTGAATAAAAAAAATTAAATGTTTGGTAAATTATGTTGTTGTGATTAGTTAAGCTATATTACTAAAATGTTGCCTTATTGTATAATGATTAATATAAACTTAAGTATAAGTTGCTTTAAGTTGTCAAGGCGCATGTCTTCTTTTGTTATAAAAGATGAAAATTTACAAATAGATGAACTTATCAGATCATAACTTTGATACTAGTAGTCACTAATGGTATTTGTGATAATATATATAATATTTTAAGCCTTTAGGTTATGATTTATATACCAAGATTTATGGAAAAAAAAGACATAATTATTTTTTGTTAAATAATAAAGTTAGAATATTAACTCTAGAAGTTATAAAATAAGCTATTTTTGTACTGGTAACAGTAAATCCCAAATGAAACCAAAAAGTCTAGGTTTTACAAATGAAACCAAAAGGGTTGTGATTTTTATAAGATAACTAGAGTTGCGTCTTGTCACTTTAATAGAATATATCTGCATATTCTTAAATGCCTTCCTCACATTAGTTTTTTTTATCCTTAGAGTATTTTGAAATACTAACTAAGCAACCCAAGAGGGGGGTGAATTAGATTTTTAAAAAATTAAGCAAACAAAAACTTAAAACAATATAAACTAAGCAATCAAATTTGAAATAAATAAATAAATATGCAATGAAAAATAAAAAGATAGGGTACGAGAGATCAAACACAATGATTTTTACGTGGTTCGGCTATCCTCGCCTATATCCACGCCTCCAAGCACACTGGGCTTGAGGATTCCATTAAGTAAACCTCCAAGGCTTCAAAAGCTTATAATTGACTTTTAAGGTGTCAATAAACATTTACAAAAATAGATTATCCTTAATCTCTTGACCCAAGGGTATCACAACACTTACAATCACCCAAAACAAAATATTACAAATTATTTTTCTCTCACACAATCTTCAAGATTACAAATCAATACCCAATATGTGAATAGATGAAGTAAGAATGTGTTTAAAGCTCAATGTAGATTGTATAATCATGTATATGCTCAATGGTTGTGTTATTATCCACCTTTAATTTAATTTGGATGAACTTATTTATAGTTGGAACTGAGAACTAGTCATTATTCACCTTTTTGCCAAAAAACAGATTGCCGTTAACCGTTTGCGTTCATCAAAGTTACCGTTGGACTGAATTTCAAATTAACGGTTGACCGTTAGTTATTACCCTTTTGCTGTTAAAAATCAGAGACCTGCACTACAAATATCAATTGATCGTTCTTCATAAACGGTTAAGGATTAACAAGATTTGACAGTCTAGATATTATCGATTAGCCATTATATGGTAACGGTTCACAATTTATCTTTAGCGAGTTTAGAATCTTATCGATTAAGGCTTAAGAAATAACCCTTTTTTCTGAGCATAAAGGTTGGGTTTTATCATAAATGGTTAGCTGTTTACATTCAGTGGCTGATTTTTAGTAAGTTATAAAATAATCAGTTGAAGTTTTAGAAAATAACCCTTCTCTGTATTTTATCGGTTAACCATTAAATAAACGGTTCACCAATTATATTTAGAAAACCATATTTTTACAGAAATGTTACAGTTTATCCAAAGCTTGTAAACACACATAGAAAGTTTTTGGCTTTTAAGAAAATATTTCAAATTGTGAAACTCCAATAAATTTATCAAAAGAGATTAAGGTTTGTTATCATCAAAATCAATAAAAAGAACATTTACATGTTAACATATTTGTTGACTAATAAAATAACCAAAATAACTTGGCTGAAAATAATATACATTTTTTATATTCAAATCACTGACCTATTGGTTAATAATGCTAAAAACTATAAAGATAATGAAATTACTAGATATCCCTTATCAATTCCCAAAATGACTTAGCTAAATTAGAATGAAAAAAAATTAAAATTTGAAATGTATCCAATGCACCCAATATTTACGTGATTCAATTATATAAGTAGCCATTGCTAGTCTCAACAAACAACAAAGCTTTCGCTTCTTATAATCAAGTTATAAAAGCTTTTTATTTTCGAGTAATTGCAAAACATCATTGCCAATATATTTTCATACATCCATATTGACCATGCATTTACAAACTCTTTCAACAGTAATTCAAGGCTCACCATTTTCCATTCATTACTCAAAAATTGTAACATCTATACATGTCAATGGATAAACAAAATTCAAATACATTTGATGGGCCTTTTGTGATTATGATGCTTATATTAGTATATCTACATTAATATAAGCCTAAATAAAAATAAATTACAAATCCTATAGTCTAATAGAAAGGCAAGCAAAAAGTACTAGAACGAGGTAATATAAACATTGGTTTCCTTTAAAATTCCATATTCAACAGTAGCTTGGCAAGTTAGAATTAAGACATAAAAAAAAAAAATGTGACAGGTAATGTAGTAAATCTAAGACAAATCAATCAACAATAGTTTCCTAATTCCTAAACCTAAGCGCTGAATTTGATATATACAAAAGAAACTCAGCATCAGCCATGTGATGTATCTAAAAGAATTTCAATAACGATATAATTCATATAGGCAAATATAAGCATTTAAATGTATCACATAGCTCAGCCTTATGACGCATATAAATGAATTCCAACAACAACATTAATGTAGTTCATCAATGGCTCTAATCCTGTAAGTCATTACAACTTAATAGTAGTCCATATTTACATATAAGCAATCAATAAAAAATTTGTCAAGATTAACACTAACAAAAGGAAGATTGGCCTTATCAATTAAGTGAGATTCTAAGTCACAAAAAATATAAAAAAGACTTAAACCCTATTTATATTTCGTAATGAAAGACAATACAACATCTCTTCAATTTAAACTTACACAACAAAACTAATCAATCATATAATCACTTTAAAATATATCGTATAGGATTATTTTGAAATCCATTGCCACTACTTAATGAACAGTCTTCTACCAAAGTTGTTGCTACTATAGGAATTTATTATCTATTATCTCTCTAGGTTTGAGTTAATTACCCTTCATTAATAGAAATATTGTTTTAGTATATAACTTATAGTGAATAAATAAGTCATAAAGATAACACAAACATTAACATAAGTAGATTCCAACAACTATGTTTGCAGTTGTCAAATATTGTCATACTGCGCAAATTACTATAATATACTTGCTAAATCAATTTCTCAGTAGTGGCAACTCATTTCCACTCAATATAACAATATTTTATAGAAATAATGCAAAAAGACTATGTCTAACAAAACTAAGATTTTATTTCTAACAGAGATAATAAAATTGTCAATCATTGTGTTGCAGTTGGATATGTCTTAAAATTTTTCTTTTATTTTTCTTTTTATCTTTTTTACTCTTTTTTAACATTATAAAACCATCACTTTATCAAGCCCTGTCGTGCAACTTTACTGTTGACACTTTCTATTAATGAAACTCAAATTTATAAGCAATTGAAATAAAGTGTTTATGTGAACCTTAAAACCTAAACTTATTAACCCAATACAAAATGGCAGATAAACATGTAAAACTACAAAATGTAGTTGATTAATATAATCTTTAAGTGTTAGAAAATATATATTTATAAAAGAGAAAATTGTTATTTTACACTTCAAGTTTCACTAACATTCTTGTTTTTATATATTTAAGTTTCTTGTAATTTTAATTATGATTGTTTTATTGTAATTAAGTATTTTATATATTTTATTGGCATTATGGTTATTTAATAATAAATGAGACATCGAATGACAAAACGAATAGCAAATCTAAACTTAGAACAGTCGAAAACTTTAAGAAAAGTATAAAAGCATAAACATCACAGTTCACATGTACAATATTATTAATGACATTATTTATAACTATTGTATGATGACATGACATTAATCGATGATGTGATATTGACTGATGATGTGATATTGACTGATGATGTGATGCTGACCTGACGATATAATAATATTTGATGAAATGAATGATATAACCTTGACTGCTTATATGGCGTTAACTAATGACGTGGCATCGACTAATAATGTGTCACAATCCTATTGAACTAAAATATATATGTACTATTAATCGATGACATAGCAGTATGTCAGTGGACAAGAAGAAACATAAGTACGGTATATGCATATACACTGGATGATAGCCTTGGTGATTTGTTTAATCTAATCAGAATGTGTCACATGCTGCAATCTTAAGTGACAAAATTGTTTTAATCTGATGGCTATGATTTACTCATTATATTTATAAAAGGAGGACTCTCCCTCTAATTTGACATTCCTGAATCCATTTTTTAGTTTCATTTTCTAAAATTCTTTGTCTATCTTATATTTTCTATGTATTTTAATAAAATTTTTATTTTATCCCTGAGTTTATTTTTTAACTCTATTTTCTCTAATTTCTTCTCTATCTTTTTTTTTAAAAAAAAATTTATTTTACCCCTAGTTCAAATATAAATAGCTAATTTTCTTTCAAAGTTGAAAATGAAATCTCAACATATTCCATGAGCTTAATTTGGTAATTTATTTTCTCTTTTCTTCTAATTTTGTTGACGTTTTGACTTTTTGTTGATAAATAGTAATAACATAGTTATTACTGTTTGGCACAATAACTCCTTAGTACCATATTAATTAGAACACAGTTCATGAGGAATAGATATCTCCCTCATGATTTAACTGACACTAATAAAGAATATTAAGTCCATCATACATATTATTATAGATCCAAATACTCGAATGTTTCATTATAATAGTTGTCAGTTTAATTTATTTACTCTATTCTAACTTTAATTTTAAGATAGATTAAATTTGTTTCGCCACAATTATAACCACGAATTAGAAAATTAATTCAACATATAATTAAAATCTACCTCCTTGTGGGATTAACACTCGTCACCATTAATTTATTCTATAATAGATTTTTACACTTGTGAGTTTAATAAAATTTGTACAACAATAACCATTTGAATGGATTTTGTGTCAGTATTCTACTGTATACATCTATAGTCCTAGGGCTTTAGGAAAATCATAGCAACATGAATAAACTCTTATATTTTCTAAAACTATAAAATCTTAATAATACAAAACACAAAACATCCTGAAGCTTTAGAGAGGTCTTTGAGAATATGTGGATATATTTTATATCAAAGACAGAATTCTCCACTGTGATGAAAGGTTTCTAATATTACTTTATAGCAAAAAAACTTAATAAAGGCTTATAAAGTCACATAAGGTAATTCCTCTCATTTTACTCTAATTCATCCACTGAAACTTTTCTGCTTCCTTAAAATCACACTAATACAAGCATATTCATAGGAATTTAAAGTTAATTTTTTCACTTTTTATCTTATTGACAATTTTATATAAGCTTCAATTTATCTAAAAAAATGTGTTTTCATTTGTTTACTTTTGATTATTTGAATCAACCTCTCTATAATTCTCATGCAACGAAACCATTTAGGATCAAAAAAAGATTTTTGCAAATGTATATTATTTGGGGCAAAATTTGGATGCCAACATTTGCCAACAATTCTATGACATATGATAAGGAAATTCAGCCAAGGGAAGCCACTCAATTTGATTGGAATATTAGGATAGCTCATTGAATTTGGGGATAAGCTCTTTAAAAAAAGATTATTTTGGTCAATAAGCCAAATATCAAGGGATAATATTGGGTCTCAGATTTTAATGATTAAAGCCAGCACGTGAATAATGCATGTTGAGAGAGAACAAAAAGATCTTCCTTTTGGCTAAGAATAAGAAGTCAATAAAAATGAAGATTATTTGGCCATTTAATGAAAGAAAGCCACTTCATCTATCTTGTGCTATCCCCTAGAAAGTATCAAGATCGCAAGATTGAGGGGCTGCCACATGCTAAGCTAAAGAGGCAAAAAGATAGCTAAATGTTTTCTTGCCTTCCAAGCTCACAAGTGTCACCATTACGGGAATCATAAGGCAAAATTCTCAAATAACCTTATCTGAGGGAGGTCAACTATTGAATGAATGTTAATGTCTAAAAGGATCAAAATGATCCTTAAATGCACTCCACCAAGGCTTAAGCATATCTCTAAGAATGATAATTTCTTCATTATTCAAAAAACAAGAGTCATCTTCTTCTTCTAAGAACAAAAATATCATTTTTATATCTTCAAGATCCCTTAGATCTTGAGGCCATTACTCTAACATCCAAAATCTTACTTAAGCATTAAAGTATGGTTGCAAGCCACCATTAGCTTCACCTCTAATCTTAATTTGTTTCATTTTATAGGTTTTCCTAGCTCAATTTAGTGGTTTTTATTTTATTTTCACTTAATTTTCATCCCTCTTACCAAAAATCAAACTCACCTAACTATCTTCCTCCATCTTATGAGAGCACATCCAAAAATCAAACTCACCTAACTATCTTCCTCCATCTTATGAGAGCACATCCAAGCTTAGTATGATAGCTTTGTCCCTCCTCAATCAAAGTTATCTATTTTTACTAGATCCTCTAAAATCCAGTTAAAACACATATATACATCATCTCACATTTCAAGACTAAAAGGTTTATGTAAAATATGTGACTATTCTATATTTTTTAAAAAAGTAAATTTTAGGGACCTCTCCTGAGTTTGTAGTATTTACACAAAGATAGAATGTATTGATGCAATTACAGATACCTTCCTTACCATTAGTTACAAGTTAAGTTGATTGTTAATGGACTAAAAAAATTACTAATATGTCCTTCTCGTTAAAATAATAAATTATTAAATAAAATGAATGAGAACCAATGGATAATAAGAATGACTAGAATCACAAAAAAAAAGACCAAAATGTCATTCTGTGTTAAGTAATCGACCTTGCTTATTGAAAAAAATAAAGTGAAATTAAAATAAATTTGTAAATATAGCCATTGTAAGTAAACGATAATAATTTAAGTAACTATAGTAGTTATAAATAGAGGCTTAGTAAATAAAGAAGATAAATATGAAAAGTTTAAATAGATTTAAAACAAATAAAAGTAGCCTATACACTCTCAAAGTGACACTTTATAATAATAAAATGACTAAGCATTCAATCAGTATAATAAAATTCAAAGAACCTTATGGCTGTGAAATAACTCTTCCTTTAATGTAAAACTAAATAAATTTAAATTAAAAAGGTGGGTAAGGTTACAGGTCCATGTAGTTTCTTTCGATTTTGGGATTATCATATTTATATACAAATCACAATAGCTAATGCTCAATACACAACACAAATATTTTCCACTTCTTAAAACAACTACAAACTATAATGTTCAATGCACAACAACTTCATAATAGTGATAAACCCATTGATTTATATCATAAAATACATAAAGACCAAGCCTTTCGATCATTACACTTTAATTAGCTCAAAATGAAATTGTTGAAATCAACATGCAAAAAAAAAAAAAATATCAAAATACAAAGAACCCATTTTCAATTTTAATTTACCCAAGTGCAACAAAATCATCTACTACATTTGATTCATGTCTTTAAACTATAACAATGAGGATTACCTCTTTTTTGTTCCAATTCCAATTGCAATTGAAGCCATTCGCTGCCAGTACTCCGTTCATGGATGATTTGGGCCACTATTAGAACTCATCTTGTTCATAACTAAAGGAAAAATTTTTTAATCTTGATAAATCCTCAAGCAAATGTGGTTGCTTTTTCACAGCACTATACCGATAGGTGTTGCTTACATGAAAGAGAAAGTTAAGTGCAAGCTTCATTTTGTGAATTTTTTTTGCTTTTGTCCACTAGTCATTACACACTACCAGGTAATAGAGTGAACCAGACAAGATTTTTCAAACATGTTTTAAAAATGTTTTATAGATTTAACCTTTCATACTAACGCCATACGTATTTTTATATTAATGATAAGGGAAGTATATATAATTATATCAATACATTCCATCCATGTGTAAATACTCCAAACCTCAAGTAGGATTCCTAAAAATTCTTTAAAATAATACATAAAATTTTTATAGAAAGGTAGCTCCTCAAGCTACTTTTTATATTTTTCTCCAAACAATATTCTCAACAAACCAACTTGTACTTGTTTTGCCCCATTCTATAAACTGATTTTCACAACATTCCATAAATAGTTAGAAAATTAATAGATGTGTAAAAATAAGGGAAAAATTTGGGAGTAAAAATTATGGATGTATAAAATTGGGAACAAATTGGGAACATGAGCCAATTCATCAAAGTCATGCATACACATATTATATTAAGTAAACTAAATTATCTGGCCTTTAGAATTTTTCTTCCCAACCTCATCTTTATATAATATTCATGTGCATATGCCATGCAATCATTGGGAATGGCAAATTGCAGGCCTAGGCCTACGCTTGGATTTGGACTTTCACATATTTTTTTAATACTTTTTAAATCATTGTATAATCAATAATAATTTAAAGAGAATGATTACTTCAAAATAAAATAATAAATAAAGATAATGAAGTAAATAGAAGTTCACTTATTTAATTTTTTTTTGAACTAAATTATTTAATTCAAGCGTACTCTTAATTATTTATAACTTAAAAGAGAATTTAGTATTTTAATTTTAGATTTTTTAAATCATTATAGATTTATGAATTAGAGATTTAAATTTTTTTCTTTATTATTTTTATATTTTTATTTTTATTTTAAAAATAGAGAGTCGGATATTATCAAAACTTTTTTCTTAAGCCTGTATCTAGGCCCTTACGTGAAGGACCAAGCCCAAGTGCGATTTTTTTTTTATTTAAGGCTAGTAATGACACATAAAGTTAAGTTAATAAATGAGAGATCTCAATTCATAATTGAGTTTGATTATACTTTTGTTGTAATAAATTAGCTTTTAGTTGGACAATAAATCAACAAATTAATATAGATTATGTATGTTGAAATTAGGATACCTTGGTTGGGTTCATTTGGAACTGACGAATCCTGACCAAATCAACAATAAGCAAGTAACAAATTGTACTGGGAAGATCAATTGCTGAGGAGGCGAGTCCAAAAGAGGTTGCCTTAATTAAGTGGGTGATCATAAAAATAAGATGATATGGTCACTCGTCTCCATAAAGGATGAGGCGATACCACCATCCATGAAAGACACCACAAAAATTCTTAATGTCATTTTTTTTACTTCTTGCTGGTAACAAATATTTCTAAGAAAAGAAGAAGAGAAGAATAAAAAAACTCTTCCTAGTTTGACCATGAGTGGAACAATGGAGAGAAAAATGACATCAAAGAGGTGAATTTATTTTTTTGTACTTGTGAATGAATGGAAAACCATGATTAATATTAGTAATAGCAATAGTAATCTTAGATTTTGCGTGAAAATGTACTAATAATGGGTTGCTTCAAAAAACATAATAACGAATACAAATTGATTTTTATTTTGGGTTTTGTATTTATTAAACTAGACATCTTCAAATATGTTTTGACAACAAGCTAATCACATAAGAATTCAATTTGTTATGATTTGTTAGACACAAGTCTAAAAACTTAGAAATTTCTATTTCTAATAAAGATCACGAATTACAAAATCATTTTACTCTAAGAAAAATGACCCACTTTGACTGGCAAAATTCGTCATCTTAGGGGTTAGATGACAATTATCCATACCGCATTATAGCCAGCGTCAAGAAAAGATGACAAATAAAAATCAGTCACTAGTTGTGATAAATTTTACCTATCATAATTTTATCATTCAAAGTATAGAAAGGAAATTGATTTTTTAATTTTTATTTTTTTATAAAATTAAAATTAAAATTATTATTTTTGGATAAAAGTTGTGTGTCATATGTTGTGACTAGTATTTTCTATCACAATTTTTAAAAAGAATTGATTATTTATTTTATTTCATTAATTGAAAAAAAATTATGTAGTTTTAGCTTCCTCAATTTGAAATTTAAATTATAAAATTTATATCAAAGAAAATAAATGAATAAATGCAATTAAATACAAAACCAATGAACTAAATTAGAGAACTTTATTATCCATAAAAATATCCAAAGCACTTTTAAATTTCGAAAGCATACAATTGAAACTTTACAATTCAATAGTTAATTAATATTTCATAGTCAAGCCAATAGCGAACAAAGACCAATCCAAAACCAAAGCAAGTACTGAGCATTCAGCAACATCTAGCATCAAAGCTATGCAAATCGTAGGTCTTTTTCGACAGCAAAATCCAGCAACCCCCAGCCAAGTAAGATCTATCCCATTTCATCAATTGAAAATATTAAGTGAAATATAAGATTTACAAATGAAAATATCAGGAATAACATCCACAAAAAGGAAAAAGATAGAAGTCATAATAGAATATGAAAAAATTCAGTGAAAAATAAGGCAAAACCCCTTATTTCCCTTCTCGGAAGTAAGGCACTAAAAAAGATTAAAGAAATTATGATTGTGTGCCATACTGGAGCTTGTAGAGACAAATTATAGTCATTTAGTTGCATTGGCACCATATGAATATGTCCAGATTAATATCCACAAGAACACATCTAGGTTTTTCAATTTTTACATACCTAGGGTTGACATAAACATTAAAATTGAAATGGAACACAACACTAGAAACATTATTTACCTATATTATTCGAATGATTGTGGCAGTGGGCGAGTGAGGGTTCTTAGTTAGGGTATCGAAATTCAATAGCTGTAGCACACACATTAAGTGGGTATTTCTTATAGTTCTTGGTGAGGGTCAAAATCAATGGTGAAATACAAGAGAATGTCAGTGGCGGTTCAATGCCATGCAAGGATTTTAGGCGAAGAGGGTTTTATGAGGGTGAGATTGATGAGAGTGACTGAGCGAGAGACGAGTGAGAGTGCCAACACTTAAAGAAAAAAGAAATGCGATGAGCGAAAACTTCAAGGTCTTGTTTCTTGTTTAAAGAGACTTTTAATCCAAACATTACCATTTATTCTTTATTTATTTTTTTTCATTCATTTTAAAATTTTCAATCAACCTTACAAAATAAAGTCAAAATAAAAATACTACTTAATGACCAAAATTATATCACAGACTTGTCATTATTTTTGATAGCCAAATAATTTATCATCAGTCTATCATAGTTGCTTGATAGATGAAATTTCTATTACAAGCATGTCGTGAATACATGACCAAAAAAAAAAAAATCTATCTGTCTATCTTTGTAGCTCTCCTAGCTCAAAATTGTCACACAAAGAACCATCATAGTAAGTCCTTTTCCTTGTAGTGTTACCAATATCAAGATTTTTTCAAAAATTACAAAACTTAGAATAGTGATTTATATATATGCCTATGTATGATTATGAAAATTTTCATCATTTTATAATAAAAGGATAAATTCTCTTGTATTTTTAAAGCGACTATGTTCAAAATAGTTAACAATTTGATGGATTTTATGATGTGTGAAACAATTTTTTTATTGTAGTTTTTGAATAAATTAAGGTATGAATTTTTATACTAAATTTTAACTATGTCAGCATGTACTCTAGAAAACTAAAGATTTTTGCAATAAGAAAATAGTTTATTAAAAACTAAAGAACACGGGTTGTTCTATCCTAGAATAGGTATTGAGATTGTTAGAGGTTGAGTTTATTATATGTTTATAATAAGGAATTTGAGGACATTAGAGTTTATGATTATGATCTTATTCATGTATCTTAAGAGAGTTTTTGTTATATGTTAGTCTTAGGCTAGAGATCTTGATATGTTTTTTTACTTGTAGATACCAAGGGGTAAGTGAACCAAACTTCTAATTGAATCACAATAAATGACATGTATATATTTTATATGATTGAAAGGTCTATTTTTATTATATATATGAATATGAATTTATGTCATTTTATCTATGTATTTATGTCACGTATTGTTATATGCGAAGCATGATTGCATACATGCACATATGTATATGTCAAGGGCTATTGGTAGAAGCATGATTATGCTTTATGTTTTTCTATAAAATGAGAAAATATATTGAAATTTTAGTTGTGCAACTCAAGAGGGGGGTGAATTGAGATTTTAAAAATTAATCTAAGCAAATCACACAATAATTAATTCTAATGCCTTAATGAAATTAAGAATAATAAGTTTAACAATGCTAAAACATAAAAGAGTGTGAAAAAGAAAACAAACACAGATATTTTTACGTAGTACGGCAAACCTTGCCTACGTCCACGCCTCCAAGCTAACCAAGCTTAAAGATTTTACTATCCAAGCCTCCCGCGACTTTAATTTCATTACAATTGATTTCAAGGTATCAATCAACCCTTACAATCTAAGGATTATTCCCCAATCCCTTCACCTAAGTGTTTCCCACACTTATACAACTACAAATTTAATAAGAAATTAAAAATTACAATAAGAAAAACTCTCTTCAAAAGTGGACGAACAAATATAGCACTACAATGATTTGATCTATAATGATTTGCAAGTTGAAAGCTAAATCAATTATGTATGAACTTGTGTTTGGTTGTTCAAGGGTTTAGAAATGAGTTTGATTTGGATTTTTATAACTTTTACTCGAAAATTAGTCATTATAGGCAAATTCCAGTGTCGAAGTGGTTAGCCTCTATATTCAAGCAGTTAACCACTTGTTACAGTTAAGTTATCGTTAAATTTGAATATTGCTACAGTAATACTGTTCATGAAATTATAATTTTACCTAAATCTTTTTATAATTTTACTATAGTCCAAAGACGTATAAAACTTTGTAAACAAGTCCTTTTTCGAAATAATTTTAACTTACTACAGTACCATTGTTCATAAAATTATAATTTTACCTAATATATTTTTATAATTGTATTATAACTTAAAATGTCAAAAATCCTTGCAAACAAGTCTAATTTCAAAATTTCTAAATATTATTTCTCATTTCCATAATTTTCTGAAATTATGATATGACTAAAAATATTTTTAATTTTGTAAATAAATCCAAAAAAATTACTTATTAAAATCAAATATTATAAAACTTTTTACTTTAACCCATATTTATAAAATCAATTAGTTTGCATGAAATACTTAATTTATAATCAAAATTTTAGATTAATAAAAAATAATAATTAATTGATTAAAATCTTGAGCTTCACAAATTACTAAATTAAGTATAAATTAAATCATACCGGTTTTACAAGAATTTATCGTAATAATAAGTCTGTTGACCTCTAAACTTTATTTTTAATCGAGCCGTTATTCGTTGAGTATCTTACAATTGATTTCACTTGATTCACTTGTATAAATATTATCCTTCAAGAACTTAGTGAAAATGTGAAATACATTATTAATTAAAACAATTAAGACAAATGTTTGTTACCATCAAAATTACATTATTTGTAGCTTTTAGACTAACATTCATATTTAGCAAATTGATATTGAAAAAGAAAGTAACAAAGTTACGTTTATTTCTTGGGTACTTGAATTCATTACTTATTTAATAGGTATTTAATGTCTTCTTTTAAAAGATAAGTGGGTAAAGGGTGCTTGCATGAATTCTAAAATGAGCATTATATGGAAGTCTAAATGTTTAGTGAGAAATTTATTAAGCGATAGTTGAATTAAGGTAGTTCAAATAAATGATTGAAAGAAAATGTGAAAATACGAGGTTTTGATAGATTTATTTTATAATCTTCTCAAAAGATCATTGCACATCATGCATTTGCAATGTATATAAATATATATGTATTTTTATATATCAAAAAATTGATTTATTTACTAAATTTTATACTCATTATAATTTATTGTGATATTAGAAATTAAGCTTAATTGACGATGAGTAAAAAAACAGAACTTAAATTGAAAATAATAGATGATTTGGCATATTAAAGTTTTCTGTACTGCGAGGATTAAATATTGGTATATCGTATAGAGATTTTTAAGTTTATTAGTTTTAGTGCTTCCGCCATACTTAAGTTGCAAACTATATTAAAGAATCACTTTTGGGAAAACTTATAGAATAGCTATTATATCTACCGATAACAAATAAATGATATTATGACATATTTGTATTTATTTTATAAAAATTTTTCAAATAACAACAATACTAAATTCAATTATACTTTGGGTTTGCCTAAGTTACAGCCTCTGTAACTTACACTTTTTTGTTTTTTTTTTTTTGCACAATTTCACTTGAGCTCTTATATTTGCACTTATTTGTATTTTATTTATAAATATTATAAATACTTCTATTTACATATATTATAAACATTTCATTAAAGCCCCTTATACTTTGTTATTGAAATATTCAGAACATTAAACTCACTCCTATAATTTTTAAATTCTGAAAATACTCTTCATTTAATTAAAAATATAATAATTATTAAATAGATTATAATTATAATTGTAATTATTACTATGATTATAATAATTATTATGATTTTAATAATGTATTATTATCACTAATATAAAAAAGTATTATAATTAATTAATATATTAACAATAATTAGTAATAAATTTTTAGTTAAATTATTAATAATAATAACTAAAAATATTTATCATTAATAATTAATTTTATTAGATAAAAATTTTGTTCATCTTTTTATTTTATTTAAATCTTTAAAGTATTAAACTAACTCCTATAATTTTTAAATTATGAAAATGCTCTTCATTTAATTAAAAATATAAAATTATTATTATTATAACAATAAAAGCTATTATAATTAATTAGTATATTAATAATTATTAATAATTATTAATTATTAATAATTTTTTAGTTAAATTATTAATAATAAATAAATATGATTCTTATTAATAATTAATTTTTGAATAATAATAATAATTAAAATAAAAAATATTAATTATGATACAAATTAATTAAGGATTTTATAATGATTTGTTACAATTTAACTCATTACTATTTTGATTCTAAGACAAAGTAACATATCAATAGTAACACAGCTCATTCTAATCATGATTCTTTTAGTTCAAGTAAATAAATTATTCTGATTCTAATTCTTTATCTTATTTCTAAATATTTTAATTCTAACTCATACTAATCGTAATTGATTTCAATTCCTATTTAGTGGATGTACTATAAACTTATAAATATTTTTTTTCTATTTTTTCTTCTTCTCTCTTACTCTCTTTCTCTGTTAGGAGTCTAATTGTGACTTTAATTATCGATAAAGATTATTAATCTTTTCATCATGAAAATAATAATTATTATGATATGATATTATAAAAAAATGAATGATAATAATTTAAAAAAATTTATTGATAATAAGTGATGGAAAATGAGATGTCCTAATTTTCTTAAGAGAGGAAAGTATTTTTTAATACTAATTTAAGTAAAGTTTTTTTAATTAATATTAATGTGTTATTATAACTAACATATCATGGTTATAAACAATTTTTTTTATATACTTACATAAATATAGTAAATGAAAAAGAGTGTAAAAAGATGAATTAAATTTTTATCTCATAAAATCAATTATTAATAATAATTATTTTTATTTATTATCATTAATAATTTAACTAAAATTTTATGATTAATTATTGTTAATATATTAATTAATTATAATAATTTTTTATAATAATAATCTATTACTAAAATTCTAATAATTATTATAATCATAATACTAATTATAATCTACTTAATAATTATTATATTTTTAATTAAATGAAAAGTATTTTTGAAATTTAAAAATTATAGGGGTTTAGTTTAATATTTTAAATATTTAAATAAAATAAAAAACATATAGAATATTTAGTGAAATTTCTATAATATAAGTAAATAAAAATTTTTATAGTATTTATAAATAAAATATAAATAAATATAAATATAAGAGTTTTAGTGAAATTATGTGTAGAAAAAAAGTGTAAGTTACAACTCGTAGCTGACGCGAATCCTAATATTTATCATGTATATATTAATTAATTATTTTACCTTTTATATATTCTAAAATTCCTCCAGCCTTTATCCCTTGAAAGAATCAATTGAGTTGTCACATAGAATTTATGTGGAGGAGCACTTGTGCGGTTGATGTGGTGAATGGGTCGGTCATGGATCCTCACAATGAAACATGATAAATGCAATATAATTCATAACTTTTAAAATTAAAATATAAAATTTCCAGTTCTTATTATGGAATTTCCAATTCCAAGCGCCACTTGATAATAATAGTGCACCCAACACAGACAAGGTTTTGCGCTAGGTATATTTAGTTACAAACCTCGATTTCCCAGAAGAAAACATATCTGAATTACATCACTACCTCAAAAAAAACCCAAAAAAGATGGAGAACCAAAACTCAAAACAAATACCCCCTGCCCCCATAGCCATGGTGCCAACGCCAGGCATAGGTCACCTAATTCCCCTAGTTGAGTTTGCCAAGCGACTAGTACATCAACACAACTTTCTAGTCACCATTTTCATTCCCACCATCCATGATGGCACAGGCTCATCTATGCAATCACAAAGACATGTCCTCGAATCCCTACCCACTTCCATTTCCACCGTCTTTCTTCCTCCTGTGAGTTTTGATGACTTGCCTGACAGCGTTCGGATGGAAACTCGGATCACACTCACCCTCGCTCGCTCTCTTTCTTCACTAAGGGATGCTCTCAAGGTGTTAGCCGAGTCAACCCGGCTAGCTGCTCTAGTTGTCGATATTTTTGGGTCGGCCGCGTTCGAAGTGGCTAATGAATTTGGTGTTCCTTCTTATATTTTCTCTGTTACAACGGCCTTGGCACTGTCTTTTGTCTTTCACTTACCTGAGCTTGATGCTTAGTTTAGCTGTGAGTACAGGGACATGCCTGAACCAGTCCAATTGCCCGGATGTGTCCCAATTCATTGGCATGATTTTGCAGAGCCGTTCCAGCACAAAAAAGGATGAGCCATATCGAATTTTTTTACGCTTTAGCAAACAGTATCTGTTAGCAGCTGGACTATGGTCAATAGTTTTATGGATTTCGAAACGGGGGCTTTCAAGGCTTTAATGGAAGGAGAGTCGGGTTTTAAGCCTCCTCCGGTTTATCCGGTTGGGCCGTTAATTCAGATGGGATCAACTAATGGGACTAACAATAGGTCCCATGAGTGTTTGAAGTGGTTAGATGAGCAGCCAAGTGAGTCAGTTCTATTTGTCCGTTTTGGTAGTGGTGGGATGCTATCACAGGAGCAATTTAATGAATTGGCCTTTGGACTTGAAATAAGTGGGAGATGATTCTTGTGGGTTGCTAAGAGCCCACATGAGGAAGCGGTAAATGCCACTTATTTTAGTGTCCAGAGCGCGAAAGACCCTCTTGATTTTTTACCGAAAGGATTCCTGGATAAGACCAAAGGGGTGGGTCTAGTGGTAAAATATTGGGCTCCTCAGGCTCGGATGCTAAGCCATGGTGCGACTGGAGGGTTCTTGAGTCACTGTGGATGGAACTCGATTTTGGAAAGCATAGTACAGAGTGTGCCAATAATTGCATGGCCACTCTATGCAGAACAAAAGATGAATGCTGTGCTTCTGACTGATGATTTGAAGGTCTCATTTAGGGTCAAAGTTAATGAAAATGGCCTAGTGGGCAGAGAAGATATAGCCAGTTATGCAAAGAGATTGATTCGAGGAGAAGAAGGGAAGTTGTTAGGAAACAAGATGAGAGTACTAAAGGATGCAGCCACAAATGCTTTGAGCCCAGATGGACCTTCTACCAAATCCCTTGCCCAGGTGGCTCAGAAATGGAAGAACCCGGAAATCGAGACAAAGTAATGCGTTTCCTTTAAAGTCTGTGTAATCTTCTTTATTTCTTGCTAATCCTCTTATTGTGAAAGTTTAATAATTGCAACATCGGGTTGTACTAGTTAGTAATTTTCAAATAATTTTTATTAGCTGCCCACCTAAATTTAAAAGAAAGAGCTCACTTTTAATATTGTCACAAAACAAGTAGTTAATAAATAACAAGTACAAAAACATGTAGACGATCAAAAAACTGTTTTTAAGCTTCTTTCTTTCATTTATCTTAATTACTATTGTAATACCTCTTAATAAGACGTCAATGGGATTTGGCCTGAAGGCACATCTATTACCATAATAACACTGCATGTTTGTGGATGTTTTATGTATTTAGTTTGCCAATTTTCTACTAATTTGGACCTCGGGCATATTATTTATTCATGTCACACGTTTCGTACTAAATAAATTTAGATGTGTCGTGGCTATAATATTATGATGCTTTTAAAAGTGACATTGACAAAATCCCTTGACATTTGTCTCTTTAGCGTGACTAAGTGATATTCATGCAATTTATTTGATTGGCTGGTTTAATTCTAACAGATAAGAGTTTGGAAAAGATGTTTGATTTTTGGCCACCCCTCTTCTATTGTTGCTGATCTTGCAGGGGCCCGCTCACTTTTTAACTCTTCTGCCGTACTATTAAAAAGGAACCAGCGAAAACCAATTATTCTTTAAATCGTGAATTACGAGTTATCCTTATCCCCAAATATAAAGGATGATTAATTAATAATAATGTGCTTGTATTTGTGGGTCACGTGAGAATAGGGATTAAAAGCAGGCAAGAGTGTCCCACAAGTCCCATTCAACCTTTTTTTAGGTTGATGAACCGAATTTACAAGAGTCATAATTCAATTAAGCCAAATAAAATATTTTTAAATTAAGCAAATAAATCAGCTTAGTATGCTGGCCGACGGTGTCTAAGTTTCTTATTTGCGAAAATGATGTTAAGAACCAATATCTCGTATAATTGAGTAAAAAATTTGATGTAATGTTAACTATAAATATTTGGATTCCTTGTCTTTACGAAGTTAATTGTTTTTTTTTTTTTGATGACGAGGTATTCTAAAGATGGATTCCAATTACGAAAAAACCTTTAAGCTCGTATTATGTCCTCAGACTAATTCTTACTCGGACCAATAGACACAAGTACTTCTAATAAATATGATTTTCTTATAATTCAAACTGAGAAACACACTCAATCAAACTATTTAAGGGGATCAGTTATGGGCTAATTCAACACCTTGTTAATAATATCAAGTTTTAATGGTTACATGATGAGTAAGTGCTCAAGTTGTGATTTTCAAATAATTTTTTTTAACGACCCACCTACGTAAGGTCAATTATATATTAATTGGACTTATTGCGAAAGTCGTGAATAAATAAACAAACTCTTATTATTACAGGATATAACAGATAATTAACTAAAAAAATTAACAATAAACAACCATCATAGAGAAAGAAAACCTTGTCTCCATATGGCACCAAGGATGCACCGTTTAACTCTTAGTATTGTAAAAAGTATGTAATCAATAAAAAATAACGATAAATAGCCATTATGAAGATAGAAACGATATCTCCATATGGCATCATGGATACGTTGTTTAACTCTTAGTGTTGCAAAAAATATGTAATCAATCAAAAGCAACAATCAATAGCCATTATGGAGATAGAAACGATATCTTCATATGGCACCATGGACACACCATTTCTATTGCCATGGTGGTTAGATACAAGTGCTTAATATAAATAACATACGAAAACACGTTGACCAAAAAACTAATAGTAAAATGAAACACTTTAGTTTCTTTCTCCCATTTATCTTAATGACCATTATATAAAATAGCTCTTAATAAGATGGTATAGGAATGAGGCCAATGGGTACATTAATTACCATAATAACACTGCGTCTATGCCTGAACTTTTATTTACCATGAATCCAGGAATTTGCCTGCACATTTTCTACTGGTATTTAAGATTGGAAGGCATACTCTCTAGGATAAGAATCTCTTTTGATTTATTCTACTCTAAATATTAAGTAACAAGTGCTTGATGGTTAATAAATTAAAAAAATAAAGTAAATAAATCTTATCCATGTATTAACATTAAAGGGTTCGATGCACAAGATTTTTAAAAGTTTAGAAGAGTTTAGGTTGAAAGTAAATCCTAATTTCACACGTTTTGTCCCGAATACTTTTTAATATGGCATGTCTAAATGGGAACGATTTTAGGAAAATTTAACTGTAGTTTTATCAATGTTATATTGGATGCAAATATAAAATTGTATTGAGCTTAATATAATACTTAGGATAATATCTAACAACATGAACACAAAACACATTCACTACCAATTATTTATAATGGAAAGGAGAATGACATAACACTAAAGTTTAATAAGATATCAGAAAAATTTTACAAGTCTAGCTTAACCTATCCGAACTTAATTATTATAGATAAAAATCATAATTATTATAGATAAAAATCAGGTTTCATAAAAAGAAAATGTCAGTAGTATCCGCCAATATAATAGTAATTAAAAAAACCATAAAATGGAGGATGACTGCGAAACATGTGCTCATGCCCCACTTCTAAAGAAGAACCAATGGCATTCAATAGTTATTAGAAATTTAGAATCGTGACTAACGTGTAACTCTTTTATAATTGGGTTGCTCAATTATCTTCATTCCAAAAAAAAAGAGGATGATTTCTTAATCATGTGTTTGTGGTTGTGCTTGATTGACCCATAAATTAATTTCAATGATAACGGTGATTTAGAGTTAGTTGGTATTATGACTGGGAGTTCTAACTTAAAATTATATTATTGAAATGTTTAATAAATATTAGTAGTTATAATATTTATTTTTATTTTAAATTTATATAAATTTAAATTTTTTAAAAATCTGAATAGGTCTGTAAATTTAAATTATAATTGTACACTTGTGCGTGAGAAATGGTTAAAGGTTATAAATTTCTTAACTCCCTGTTGCACCTTGCTCTTGATTTTCTTTTTCAGTTATTATCTTCATTGGTCATAGAGAGAGGGGAAAAAGGGTGGAAAAAAAAAAAAGGACATTTGCTTGTTACTGTTCTCTGTACTACTATTAATTTCTATTTTGTAGGTCCCGGCTGATGAATCTTGATTTCAAATATGATGTGTTTGGGGGATTTCTATTGCTCGAAGAAGGTAAAATATTTTGTACAACCCCCTGATTTATCTGGCGCCTTAGCTGCGCCATGCATCCACCATTAGTTTTTGTACGTTGCTCGTATCAAATATTTTCCGCTGATATCTAAGACTAGAGGGCATAATATTTAGGGTTAGAATGCTCTTATGATTTGGCCTGCTCCGATTATTGAGTAACAAAGGCTTGGCGATTAATGAATTAAAAAAATAAAAGTAACTAAATTTTAATTATACATTAAGATTAAAGGATAAGATGCACATGATCTTTAAGAGTTCAGAAGAGTTCATATCAGAAGATAATTCTAATCTTTATTTATGTATGTTTCACATGCTTTATGCTAAATACATTTTAACATGCCATGTTACATGAAAATAATTTTTCAACATAACATCGGATGTAAATATAAAATTATATTGACCTTAATATAATAGTTAGGACAATATCTAACAATACAAATACAAACACATTTACGACCAATTATTTATAACCAAAAGGAGAATGACGGAACACTAAAGTTTAATAAGATACTACAGAAATTATATAAGTTTGGTATAATCTATTTGAACTTAATTATTGTAGATGAAAATTAGGTATCATAAAAAGAAAATGTCTGTAGTGCCCGCCAGTATAATAATAATTTTTTAAAAAAAACATAAAACAGAGGATGACTGTGAAGCATGTGCTTGTGTTCCACTCATAAAGAAGAACCAATGACAAGCAATAGTTATTACAATCGTGAATAACGGGTAACTCTTTTATAATTGGGTTGTTCAATTATCTTCATTCAAAAAAAAAGAGGACGATTTTGTGAATCATGTGTTTGTGGTCCTCATTCATTGTCTTGCAAAGTAATTTTAATCATAACACTGATTTAGATTTTGATGTTATTGCGTATGGAAATTGTAACTTAAAACAATTATAATGACTTAGAAACCGAGATTAGAGGTGCCCAAAGGCTGCCGGTCTAAGCCTATCAAGGAAAGATCATATGTGCTGTGTCTATTTTTTTTTTATTTAAGCTCGGCTCGGCACATGTACTGTATCCAATTGTGTCGTGTTCACATATGTCGTGTCTATACCGTGTCCACATATGTCGTGCCATACCTAAGAAAAAAAGCCCACTAAGCTTTTTTTTTAATTTTTTAAGAGCGCATGCCAAGTTAATATTTTATTTTTTTAAGTCTATTACTTTTTTGATTCATATACCTTTATTTAAATTTAATAAAATAATTACTAAGCTTGATTTTATGGTATTAAAATTTTTTTAGTACTTAACAACAACAATAATAAAAAAAAATTTACGATTAACGTAATTATTAATTTAAAATTATGTAGAGTTATAGATCATAATTTGTAATAATATTAATATATGTTTATAAAATCATAATATTTATAATTTTATTTATTAAAATCATGATATTAATTAATTATTTAATAAATTATAAATGTAAATCAATTATAATTTTTTTGAACTAAGAATTAAATAACTTTAAAAAACTTGAGCTAATAAAATATATTAAAAAATTTAATTTTAAGTTATTTATAAAATAATAAAATTTTAAATTTACTTTTATTAAAAAATAAAACACACTTATTGTATTCTATTTCGCATATTATATTTTGATCCATCTCTAATCGTGTCGCATTTTTAAGACTCACATACTTAAATTTCTAAGTCTAACCCAGTCCACGCACGTGATGTGCTGTGCCACGTACTCTTCTGAAATGTGCTTGTATTGTACCTCCCCTATGTCTCGTACCATTCACCCCATTGACCATCTCTATCTGAGATAGCCTTTGTTTTCTTCACGTGAATCAACATAAGTTAGAATTTTCTAAAATTTGAATAGGTACGTAACTTTTAAAAGTTACAGCTGTACACTTGTACTTAGGAAAATGGTTTTAAAGGATATAAATTTCTTAAATCCCTGTTGCACTCCTTTTCCTTCATTTTTTCAGTGATCAACTCCATTCGTCAAAGAGAGAGAGAAAGAGAGAGAGAGAGAGATGAAATTAAATGTGGTTGTTAGGTTTTAAAATAAGCTGTGTTAAATTAAAAAAAGAATGAATATTTGTTTTATAATATGTACCTACGTGTTAATTATGATTACCAATTAGAAAAATACTTAATCCTAAGTTAGGAAAAATCCCAACAACTTAAATACAAATATATTCACTACAAATTTCTTATAACCAGCAAGGAAAAAAAATCACACACTAAAATATTATCAGGTTCTTGACCAATTCACGCATTTGACCTAGTCTACAAATTCGGTCACTTTAGGTAAAACCCACATTCTAATTTTAAAAAAAAATCATCATGGTTCCCATTAATACAATTAAAAAACAATAAAACAACAAAAAATTAAAAAAATAAAATAACAAAATACCAAGCTCATCCAATAAAACCTCTCCACTTCCTTAGAATCCAACCAATTTGCATTATCTTTAAGAATATTCAAATGTCATAAGCTCCATGAGACTTTATAAAGATACACTTGTTGCCAATGACAAAATAGTATAAATTGTCGGATTTTTTTAATCTAATAATTTTGAATTCTTAATCCAACGTTAAACTTATATATAAATAATTATATATTGCAGATTGTCATATAAGGTTAAGTCTAATTAAAGTGATCAATTAAAGTTTTCAATATTATGAGTTTTAATATATCTAATAGGGTGTGAGCATTTAATGTATAGAAACCTAATAATATTCTAATTCTATGATGGGCAGAGTTAGGAATAGCCAGTGACAACAGGAAAAAGTTATCTATATAAGTGGTTATAGTCTCGAGGTCACACGCATCATTCTTTTCACTTTCTAATATTCCATCATCAGAGAGAGAGTGCAGAGAGAATTAAAGGGCTCTCTCGGAGAATGTGTAGATCTAGAAGGCCAACCACACAATCTTAGAGATTAATTCAGTATTATGAATTTAGATACGCTTACGCATAATTTTGTTATTAATTCTTAATGATTTAACATGATATTCCTGGGTTATAGGTGTTAGTACTTCACCAAAGTTTTTACCCCACCAAGTGGTATAAGAGCTTATTCATGTTAAATAATTAAGAATCAAATTTATTTTGATTAATAATTAAATATTTTTTATTTTTAAATCTAGTATTCTTGAATTTGAGAATAAATTTATGATTGTTTTCTTTAAATATTATAAAATAAAAGAAATCTGGAATTTGATTTTTTTTTTAAAAAAATTCAGATTAAAAAAAATAACTTTTGGCCGGCAGCAATTGCAGCCGCCGGCACAGCGACTTTTGACCGTGAAAAAAAGAGAGGCAGTGGTGACTGAGCCGTTGCCAGCAAATTGAAGAAGAAGAAGCAGTGGCCATAGCCACCGCTCAAAGAAGAACAAAGAAGAACAAAGAAGAAACGAGAAAAGAGTTTAGTTTATATGGCAAATATCGTGAAGTCCCCTATATTATTATTTAATTTTATTTTCTAGTAAAATAATAATGAGTTTTTCAATTAAATCTAAAATCATTTTGGGCTTAAGGAATTTAAATTTTAGGCCTGAATTTGGGTTTAATGTAAAGAAATTAAGGAGTTAACTTAGCAATTATAATAGTTCATTAATTAAATTCTAAATTAAGCCCATTTAAAAAAAAAGATTTAGTTGTTTATCAGTTCGGTCTGGTTTAGCTCAGACCGAACCGGTCTATTTTAGAACCGATCAATAGTTGGGTCGGTTAATGTTTGATCGATCAAAGTTTGACCATTGACCGTCAAAGTTTGATCGTTGGCCAAAAAAAATTTTAATTTCTTTATTTTTTATATTTTTAGGGTAATTTTTTGGAATAATTTTAAATTCAAATATTGGTTAGTTTACATGTATTTTAAAATGAATTAATTGAAGCAATATGTCACCAAAGTGACCTTTCTTATAGAAATTAATTTATTTTGAAATATAAATAGTTTTTTTTGTATAATTTCTCTGAATGTCGATCGGCCTAAAAGAAGGTCCATATTTAAAAAAAATTACATGTGCACCTGTGGCACGTGATGATTATTTGGTTTTACAAAGTAATAAATTGGCCCAAAGGAAAATTAATTGTTTGACATATTCTTATTATCAGTGTTTGATTACTATATCAACATATCACTTACAAGTTAATATTTTGTCTAAAAATGAAATATTAATGGAATATCCGGTACTTGAGAAGGGATTTAGCTTTATTTGAATTTATTTTTGGTTAAAGACTAATATGAGCTTATTTTGTTTGTTGTTCTCAATTTAGTTATGTTTATTGCTAATATTACTGCCAACATCAATTCAATTCCTATGTTAAATGCCTCTAACTTCAAATCGTGGCATCAGAAACTTTCAATAGTTCTTGCAGTCATAGATCTTGATTTTGCGTTAAAGGTTGATTCTCCCCGACCTCTTACGGATGAAAGTACCCTTGATGATAAAAAGGAAATAGACAAGTGGGAGAGATCAAATCGCATTTGTATCATGATCATGAAGAAGGCCATTCCAAAAGCATTTAGGGGTTCAATCACTGAAAAAATAACCACAGTTAAAGAGTTTCTTACTCAAATTGAACAAAAGTTTGTCAAGAACAAAAAGGCAGATTATGCTCTTGACAAGCCTAATTTTAAAGAGATATACGGGTGAAAACAATATTAAGGAGTACATTATGGAGATGTCTCATCTTGCTTCTAAGTTAAGAGCACTTAAGCTTGAACTCTCTGAGGACTTACTAGTGTATTTAGTTTTAATATCCTTACCAACACAGTTTAACCAGTTTAAGGTGAACTATAATTGTCAGAAAGAGACATGGTCTCTGAATAAGCTCATATCACATTATATTCAGGAAGAAGATAGGTTAAAAAAAGATAAGGCAGAAAGTGCTCACCTAGCCTTTACTTATAAGAGTAAGAATAAGAGAAAGAAAAGAAAGAAGGATAAAGAAGCTGCAGATACAGCACCTCAAAAGAAACAACAAAAGAACCTAATAATTTAAAAGGTACTGATTGTTTCTTCTGTGGGACTGAAGGGCATAAGAAGAAGTATTGCACTAATTATCATGCTTGGCATGCTAAGAAAGGTATACTTCTTAATTTGGTTTGTTCTGAGGTTAATTTAACTTTGGTACCTAAACACACATGGTGGATAGATTCTAGAGCAACCACTCACATCAGTGTGTCTGTGCAAGGTTGCCTGAGTTGCTGAAAACCCAGTGATAGAGAAAGACACATCTATGTGGGCGAAGGTAAGACAGTTGAGGTTGAAGCAATTGGAAAGTTTAGATTATTGCTAAAGACTGAATTTTACTTAGATCTCAATGAAATATTTGTTATTCTATCGTTTAGACGAAATTTGATTTCTATTTCTGCTATGGACAAATTTAGTTTTTCTTATTCATTTGGGAATGGAAAATTTAATTTGTTTCGTGATTCAAGACAAGTTGGCTCTGGTTCTTTATCATGTGAGAATAATCTTTATATGCTTGATATAATCGCTTCATTTAATGAATCCCTGCAATTAAGTACACGAGGTCTAAAGAGAAAATTAACCAATGAGAATTCTACTGCGTTATGGAATAGGAGATTAAGTCATATCTCCAAACAGAGGATAGAGAGACTTGTGTCAAATGAAATTCTTGACCCTTTAGATTTCACAGATTTCGATATCTGTATTAACTGTATCAAGAAAAAATAAATCAATAAAAGAATATTTGAAGCCAACAGAATTTCGAATGTTATACAACTCATACATACAGATATTTGTGGATCATTTGCTAAATCTGCTTGGAATGGTTAACAATATTTTATGATATTCATAAACGATTTTTCTAGATATGGCTACATATATCTCCTCAATGAAAGGTACAATCTCTTGACATGTTTAAAAAATTTAAAGTTGAAGTTGAAAATCAATTTGACAAAAGAATTAAAAGCATGAGATCTGACCGTGATGGTAAATACTATGGTAGATATGATGGTTCAGGTGAACAACGTCAAGGGTCATTTGCTAAATTTCTAGAGGAATGCGGTATCATTCCACAATACACAATGTCGGGTTCGCCCACTATAAATGGTATTACTGAAAGACGAAACAAGACTCTAAAGGATATGGTGAGGAGTATGATTAGTCATTCTACCTTACCAGAATCACTATTAGGAGAAGCACTAAAGACTATAGCGTGCATCCTTAATAGAATTCCAACTAAAGCAACTACTAAAATCTCTTATGAGCTTTGGACAGAAAAAAAATCTAGTTTAAAGCACTTATATATTTGAGGATATCCAGTTGAGGTAAGGCCATATAAGCCCAACGAGAAGAAACTAGACTCAAGGACGGTAAGTTGCTATTTTATTGGATACTTAGAATGATCAAGGGAATATAAGTTTTATGATCCCATGACCAAGTCGAACTTTGAGTCAGGAAATGCTCGATTTTTTGAAGATGTTGAGTTTGAGAGGGGAGATATGATTAGAGACTTTGTCTTTGAAGAGCAATATGTTAATATTCCCATAGGTGTTATTGGTCTTGATCAGGATCTCATTTCTAACTTTATACAAGACACAATAAATCAAAACAATATTGGAGAGCCTCTCATATAAGAAGTTATTTTAGAAAAACAAACTCTACCACCTCAAGAACCTATGCCATTAAAGATCCACTAGAAAAAGGAGAAGTGTATTGTCAGATGATTACACTATATTTCTCCAAGAACATGAGGTGGATACTGGAATGATAGAAAATGATCGAATCAATTTTCATCAAGTCATGAAAAGTTTCAATTCTCAAAAGTGGATTGATGCCATGAATAAGGAGATGAAGTCCATGAAAGACAATGATGTATGGGATTTTGTTCCGTTGCCAAAAGGTGAGAAACCTGTTGGTTACAAATAGATATTTAAGATCAAGAGGAATTCAAAGGTAATGTGAAAAGACATAAGGTACGTCTTGTCACAAAAGGCTTTGCACAAATAGAAGGCATCAACTATAGAGAGACTTTCTCTCCGGTTTCTCCGAAAGACTCTTTCAAGATTATAATGGCATTAGTAGTATATTTCGATCTTGAGTTACATCAGATGAATGTGAAGACAGTGTTTCTCAATAGTGATATTGATGAGACAATTTATATGGTGCAACTAGAAAACTTTGTATCTGGAGACCCAAAAAGTATGATTTGCAAACTTAAGAAATCTATCTATAGATTTAAGCAAATATCTCGACAATTGTTGAGTGTTAGAAAGTGTATATTTATAAAGGAGAAAATCTTTATTTTACACTTTAAATCTCACTAACATTACTACTTTTATTTATTTAAGTATTTTGTTATTTAATTATATGTGTTTTATTATAACTATGTATTTTATGTATTTTAGGGGCATTACGATCGTTTCACAATGAACGAGTGATCAGACAGCAAAACGGACGTCATATTTGGACTCAGGACGGTGGAAAACCTTAAGAGGAGCATTAAAGAAAAAAAGTCATTGTTCACACGTACGGTACTATTCACACGTACGGTACTATTTACGATACTGTTCATGTATATGGACCGATAATGTGGCAACTACCTATGACGTGGCAGTATCTGATTGGACGAATTATGTGGATTAATTGCTTATGTGGCGTTGACCGATGACGTGGCGTTGACCGATGATGTATCACGATCTTATTGGACTAAATTTCTTATGTACTGTAGATCGATGACGTGGCAGCATCTCAGTGGAACAAAAATTGTGTATACAATACATGCGCTTACATGGGATTATTACTATTCAGCGCATTCTTTGTCAAATGTTGATTGTTGATTGTTGATTTTATGATTGCTTTATTGATTGATTGTTGACTGATGACATGGCGCAATCCTGAGCATTTGAATTATTTTTAATCCGATGGTCACGATTCACTTAATGTATCTATAAAAAGGGGGCTCTCCCCCCTAATTTAAGACCCCTGAATTCATTTCTAAGCTTAGATTTCTGAAATTCCTTCTGCTTCTTGTAGTTTCTTTGTATTTTAATAAAATTTCCTTTTTTATCCTTAGTTAAAATATGAGTAGCTAATTTCTTTTGAGCTTGGGTTGAAGGTGAAGTCTCAACATGTTCCATGGGCTTAATTTGGTAAATTTACTTTCTCTTCCCCTCTAATATTTGTGGTTGTTTTGACTTTTTGTCGATAAATAATAATAGTCTTGTCTAGATACATTTGCCAGTTAAACCTAAGACCCTAGTACAAGGTTATTATTATTTGGCACGATAAGCCCTTGGCACCATACTTATTGGAGAGTGGTTCATGAGGTGTGGAATCCCCCCTTATGATTTAATTGATATTAATATGAAATATTTAGCCCATGGAGCATGTTGATGCGGATCCGGATACCCAAGTGCTTTATTATAACAAGTTTTATTCTCAATTATTCCCTTCATTTTAATTCACGATTTAGAATAAAGTTACCATAATTTAATTGTTCTCATTAAAAGAAAATTAATTCAGCACATAATTAAAATCAACTTCCTCGTGGGATCAACACTCGTCACCATTAATCTATTCTACAATAAATTCGTGCGCTTGCGAGTTCATTAAAATTTGCACAACAACAATGGTATTTCAAGTGTCATCAAGTAATCGTCTCATTCAGTTTCGAGATAAATTTGGTTGATAATTGTATATACCATAAGTTCTGTAGGAGTAAGTATATTTTTTTTATTTTATAAGTCGATGACATTTTACTTGCCAGTAACGATATAGGCTTATTGCACAAAACCGAAAGATTTCTAGTTAAGAACTTTGAGATGAAAGATCTTTGTAACGCCTCTTTTATATTAGGTATATAGATACACTGGGATCGTGCCCGAGGTATTATGGGATTATCACAAAAGATTTATATCGAAATAATTCTTAAGAAATATGGCATACAAGATTGCAAACTAGGTGATACCCTTGTGGTTAAGGGAGACAAGTTTAATCTTAATCAGTACCCTAAAAATGATTTTGAGGAAAAAGAAATGTAGAAGATTCCTTATGTGTCAGCAGTAGGAAGTCTAATGTATGCTCAAGTCTGTACTCGATCAGATATTGCGTACGTTACTAAGATGTTGGGCAGATACTTAAACAATCCAGGATCAGACCATTGGAAAGTAGTCAAACGAGTTTTGCGGTACTTATAGAGAATAAAAGACTACTTGCTCACATTTCAGAGGTCAGATAAGTTTGAGATCGATGGATATACTGACTTTGATTTTACTGGATGTCAAGATAGTATGAAATTCATTTCGAGTTACATCTATCTACTGGTTGAGGGTGCTGTCTCTTAGAAGAGTGCTAAACAGTCTCTTATAGCCTCTTCTATGATCGCAGCCGAATTTATAGCATATTATGAGGCATCCAATCATGGAATATAGCTACGAAATTTTGTCACGAGACTGCGAATAGATAGTGTTAACAAACCACTAAAGTTATTTTGTGACAATAAATCAATAGTATTACATTCTAATAAAAACAGGAGCTTGACGAAGTCGAAGTATATAGACATCAAGTTCTTAGTTGTTAAAGAAAGATTTCAGAGTGTACAACTAGATGATGTCGATTTTTTGTATGATGATTCTAATAACGCCTAGATGATGTCGACGCCTAAAACCTTGACAGCATGTTAGAATCATGACTCAACAATGGTTCACTCTCCAATTGTTACCCTCCACTCATTACATTTTTTAAAGCATAACTTTAAGGAAAAGCTGTGGTGATGATTTTGTCGACGCTCTCTTTAGTTAAATGAAGCATTTTAGTTCATAAATGGAGAAAGCAGAAGATAAGAAAGCATAATGACTAACAATTAGAAAGAATTCTATAAATAGAAAGAATTTATGTATTTGTTGAGCAGGATGAAGGATGAAATCAATCATCAAACAAGGAAGCAATCACAAAATCAGCTCATCAAAAATCTTGTAGCAAATTTAATCTATAAAAGTTTTTAAGCTCCTGTTAATTTCCTCCCATATTTTTAAAAGATATTTTAAGTAATTTATTCCTTATATATTGTAGGTAGATTGCTTAGTACTTCTATAATAGAAAAAACCAATCTTTTGTAGACTTCTATATATGTATATATGAACAAACTTTATTTTGCAAATCTTTCTTTTTGAATCAAGTTTCTTTTTATTTGTTGTTAACAAATGTTTTCTGTGAGGAAGGAATTAAATCAAACTCTACAGAAAAACTTAGGATAAGAAAGCAACAGAAGATAAGGATAAGCAATTAGAAAGAATTCTATAAATAAAAAGAATTTATCTTTTTGTTGAGTATGATGAAGGAAGAAATCGATCATCGATGAAGAAAGCAATAAAAAAAAATCAGCTTATCAGTAATCTTGTTGCAAATTCAAACTATAGAAGTTTTTAATGTCTTGTTCAATTTCTTGTTGTATTTTTAGAAGATATTTCAAGGAAGTAATTTATTCAGCATCTATTGTAACTCAATTATTTAGTTCTCTCAATGGAGAAACCCAATCGTTTGTAAACTCCTATGTATTGATAAATGAATAAATTTTATGTTGCAAATATTTCATTATGAATCAAGTTTCTTTTATTTGCTTATAACAAATGTTTTCTCTCTGTAAATAATTAAATCAAACTCTAGAAAAAAAAATAGATTTCTAGAAAAACCCAAAGCCTTAAAAAATGACCTCCAGTGCCCAGTTTTATTCTTAAAGTGTTGTTTTAGTCAAAGGATAGCCATTTGAGGGAAGAAGGTAAGTATTGTGTTGTGATTTCCATACCCTTCAAGGAAGAAGTTTTTTTTTTAAAAAAAAAAATGGTTTTAATTGAAAACCGATTTTAAACTCCGAACTTTTAGAAAATAATTTTTAAAAATTCTCACTAATTTTAGCTACTATTTGTGACAAATAATTTGTTCTCCAATCAATTTGACAGAAGTTTGTAAAAGAATCGGGAGTATCTAGTGGACAGGAATAACTAACTATAAGACTTTAAAATAAAAAAGTTAGCTTGCATGCCTTTGGATAATTACACTTGCTTTACTTTACAAAATTGTCCTATGGAAGCATTTACTGAGTATAATAAATCAGTTGATAATTTAAGAAGACTAGTAGTAATAGGAAGTCATATAGATTGTAGTACTAAATTAAAGATCGTAGCTAATAGAAGAATAAAAATAGCATTTAACATAAGACATAATATAAGAATGGGAAACATCAATCCAAAATAACTAATATAGAAGAAACTTAACAGTAAGCATTATACGTAATCCGTCTCTAGCAATATTTATATTCCACTATTCTCAACTTAGTAAAAGTATTAGATTATCTCCAAAATAAATATAGAGTAATGCACAAAGGAATCCCAATTATTGGACTCCAAATTCAGGTGGTTAAGGAGTTAATAGGAGAAGTCTAAAATATTAAAAGAAATAAAGAAAATGAGAAGAAATAGGTGTTAAAAGAAATTATTTTCTGTCTTCACTCTCACTTCTTGCTGTTCCTTTTTTAGCAGCATATATTTTGTGGTTCTTATTATTTATTTTAAGTTCAGTGGTTCTTATTATGGGACCCATTAAATGATCTTTATTATTTATTTCTAAAAAACATATCTGAATAACATCACTACTTCAAAAGAAACCCAAAAAAAATGGAGACCCAAAACTCTAAAACAAATACCCCGTGCCCACGTAGCCATGGCGCCAACGCTAGGCATAGGTCACCTAATTCCTCTAGTTGAGTTAGCCAAGCGACTAGTACATCAACACAATTTTCTACTCGCCATCTTCATCCACCATCCATGATGGCACAGGCTCCCCCATGCAACCACAAAGACAGATCCTCGAATCCCTACCCACTTCCATCTCCACCATCTTTCTTCCTCCTGCGAATTTTGATGACTTGCCCGACAGCGTTCGGATGGAAACTTGAATCACACTCACCATCGCTCGCTCGCTCTCTTCACTAACGGATGCTGCAAAGGTGTTAGCCGAGTCAACTCGGCTGGTTGCTCCAGTTGTTGATAGTTTTGGGTCGGCTGCGTTCGACGTGGCTAATGAATTCGGTGATCCTGCTTATATTTTTCTTTACTACAACGGCCACGCTACTGTCTTTTATCTTTCACTTACCTGAACTTGATGTTAAGATTTAGCTGTGAACAAAGGGAGATGCCCGAACCGCTCCAATTGCCCAGATGTGTCCCGCTTCTCGGGGCGTAATCTTGCAGAGCCGTCCCAAGAGAGAAAGAATGAGGCATATCGAATTCTCTTAAGGTCGAGCAAACGGTATCGGTTAGCGGCTGGGATTAAGGTCAATAGTTTTATGGATTTGGAAAGGGGGGCTTTCAAGGCTTTAATGGAAGGAGAATCGAGTTTTAGCCTCCTCCGTTTTATCCGGTTCGACGGATGACTGAGACAGGATCAACCAATGAGACTAATAAGAGATCCCCGGAGTGTTTGAAGTGGTTAGATGAGCAGCCAACTGAGTCAGTTCTCTTTGTTTGTTTTCGTAGTGGTAGGACGCTATCACCGGAGCAGTTAAATGAATTGGCCTCAGGACTTGTTTGAGTGGGCAGAGATTCTTTTGGATTGCAACGAGCCCACCCGAGGAAACAGCAAATGCCACTTATTTTAGTGTCCAGAGCGCGAAAGATCCTCCTGATTTTTTACCGAAAGGATTCCTGGATAGGAGCAGAGGAGTGGGTCTAGTGGTGCCCTCTTGGGCTCCTCAGGCTCAGGTGCTGAGCCACGGTGCGACTAGAGGGTTCTTGAGTCACTGTGGATGCAACTCGATTTTAGAAAGCATGGTGCACGGTGTACCAATAATTGCACGACCCCTCTTATGTATATGTTTGACATAATTGAAAAGTTCATTTCTGTTATTTATGTGGACATGAATTTATATGATTTTAGCCATGTGTTTATGTCGTATATTGTTATATGTTAAGCGTGATTGCATACATGGATATGCATATATGTCAAGGGCTATTGGCAGAAGCATGATTATGCTTTATGTTTTTTTATAAAATGAGAAAATGGATATTTAGCAAATTGATTTTGAAGGAGAAAGTAAACAAGGTTCTTTTTTCCTTGGGTACTTGAATTCGTTGCTTATTTAGTAGGTAATTAATATGTTATATATTAAGAGATAAATGGATAAAGAATGCTTGTGTGAAGTCTAAAATGAGGTTATCTAAAACTTTAAATGTTCAGTGAAAAACTTATTAAGTGATAATTAAATTTAAGTAACTCAAATAAATGATTTGATAAAAAAAATATGAATGTACGAGGCTTTAATGGATTTATTTTGTAATGTTCTTAAAAGTCCGTTGCACATCATGCTTTAGCAATTTATATAACGTGTATGAATTTTGGTATATTAAAAAATTAATTTACTTACTAAATTTTATATTTATTATAGTTTGTTGAGATTTTAAAAAATAAAAATTAATTACTGATGAATAAAAAAGAGAAATTGAATTGAGGTTAATAAATAATTTGACATTTTAAAATCTTTTGTTGTGTGAGGATTAAATATTAGCATATTGTATAAAAATTTTTAAATTTATTAATTTTAGTGTTTCCACCATACTTGAGTTGTAAACCATGTATAAAAATTACTGTTAAAAAAAATTATAAAACATACAAAAAATATTATACCAATCATACAATATATAAATAATATTATAAAATATACATATTTATTTTATTAAATTTTATTTAATTAATAATAATATTAAATTTACTTATATTTGTGATATATATATTAATTAGCTATGTTATCCTTATATATTTTAGAATTCCTCGATTCTTGATCCCTCGAAAGATTCAATTGAGTTGTTACATCGAATTTACGTAGATAAAGACTTGTGCGGTCGATGTGGTGCGTGCGTCGGTTTATGGGTCCTCTCAATGAAACACGATAAATAGAAAATAATTCATAACTTTTAAAAATTAAAATATAAAATTTCCAGTTCTTATTATGGGACACATAGACCTATTAAATGTTCCTCTACAAATCCGCTCACCACTTGATCACAGTTGTGCACCCTCTATATATTTAGTTGCAAGCCTTGATTTCCCAGAAGCAAACATATCTAAATTACATCACTACCTCAAAAGAAACCCTAAAAGGATGGAGAACCAAAACTCAAAACAAATACCTCGTCCCCATTTAGCCATGGTGCCAACGCCAGGCTTAGGTCACCTAATTCCCCTGGTTGAGTTAGCCAAGCGACTAGTATATCAACACAACTTTCTAGTCACCATCTTCATCCCCAACATCCATGACGGCACAGACTCATCCATGCAATCACAAAGACGAGTCCTCGAATCCCTACCCACTTCCATTTCCACCGTCTTTCTTCCTCCTGTGAGTTTTGATGACTTGCCTGACAGCGTTCGGATGGAAACTCGGATCACACTCACCCTTGCTCGCTCTCTTTCTTCACTAAGGGATGCTCTCAAGCTGTTAGCCGAGTCAACTCGGCTGGTTGCTGTAGTTGTTGATGTTTTTGGGTCGGCTGCGTTCGACATGACTAATGAATTCGGTGTTCCTGCTTATATTTTCTTTACTACAACGGCCATGCTACTGTCTTTTATCTTTCACTTACCTGAGCTTGACGTTAAGTTTAGCTGCGAGTATAGAGACATGCCTGCACCGCTCCAATTGCCTGGATGTGTCCCGATTCACGGGCGTGATTTTGCAGATCCGTTCCAACAGAGAAAGGATGAGGCATATCGAATTTTTTTAAGATTTAGCAAACGGTATCTGTTAGCAGCTGGGATTATGGTCAACAGTTTTATGGATTTGGAAAGGGGGGCTTTCAAGGCTTTAACGGAAGGAGATTCGAGGTTTAAGCATCCTCCAGTTTATCCGGTTGGACCGTTGATTCAGGCCGGATCAACCTATGAGACCAATAATGATAGATCCCATGAGTGTTTGAAGTGGTTAGATGAGCAGCCAAGTGAGTCAGTTCTATTTGTTTGTTTTGGTAGTGGTGGGACGCTATCACAAGAGCAATTAAATGAATTGGCCTTAGGACTCGAAATGAGTGGGCGAAGATTCCTGTGGGTTGCTAAGAGCCCACATGAGGAAGCGGTAAATGCCACTTATTTTAGTGTCCAGAGCGCGAAAGACCCTCTTGATTTTTTACCGAAAGGATTCCTGGATAGGACCAAAGGGGTGGGTCTAGTGGTGCCCTCTTGGGCTCCTCAGGTTCAGGTGCTGAGCCATGGCGCGACCGGAGGGTTCTTGAGTCACTGTGGATGGAACTCGATTTTGGAAAGCATTGTGCATGGTGTGCCAATAATTGCATGGCCACTCTATGCAGAACAAAAGATGAATGCTGTGCTTCTGACTGATGATTTGAAGGTCTCATTTAGGGTCAAAGTTAATGAAAATGGCCTAGTGGGCAGAGAAGATATAGCCAATTACGCAAAGGGATTGATTCAAGGAGAAGAAGGGAAGTTGTTAAGGAACAAGATGAAAGTACTAAAGGATGCAGCCGCAAATGCTTTGAGCCCAGATGGATCTTCTACCAAATCACTTGCCCAGGTGGCTCAGAAATGGAAGAACCCAGAAATCGAGACAAAGTAATGCGTTTCCTTCAAAAGTCTGTGTAATCTTCTTTATTTCTTGCTAATCTTCTTATTGCAACATTGCGTTGTACTTGTGAGCAATTTTCTAATAATTTTTATTAGCTGACCACCTAAATTTAAAAGAAAGAGCTAACTCTTAATATTTTAGCAAAATAAGTAATTAATAAATGCTAAGCGCTAAAACATGGAAACGACCAAAAAATAAGATTCTTTTAAGCTTTTTTTTTTCTTTCATTTGTCTTAATTACAATAGTAATACCTCTTAATAAGACGTCAATGGGATTAGGCCTGAGGGCGCGTCAATTGCCATAATAACACTGCATGCAGGCTTATACTTTATGTATTTAGTTTGCAAGTTTTCTACTAATTCGGACTCGGGCATAATTTTTACTCATGTGACATATTTCATACTAAATAAATTTAGATGTGCTGTGGCTATAATATTATGATGCTTTTAAAAGTGATATTGAAAAAATTGACTCTTGTCTTTTTACCATGATTAAGTGATTTTCAAACAATTTATTTGACTGGCTACTATAATTCTAACAGATAAGAGTTAGGGATGTCAGAAAAGCCCGCTCGGTTTGGACCCAGCCCAGACCGTGTAAAACTCAGACCGGATAAAGAAAAAATTAGATCCGGGTTTAAAAAATTCAAATCCGGACATTTCCGGTCCTGAATTCGGATATAATATAAAAATTCGGATTTCAAGCTCGGATCCGGGTTATAATTAAAAAAATTAAAATAAAATAAAACCGTAACAAAATAAATTAATATTAGTATTGAATATTTTAAAATTTTTATTGAATATTTTTGAATTTTTATATGTTATATTAGTAATTGATAAACTTATAATATATTAGATGTTATTTAGATTTATTTATTGATTATTATGTTGTTGAATTTAAATTTTTTTGATATAAATAGAATGAATATAGGTTAAAACTTTTGTGTTTCTTAAAAAAAATATAGGTTAGAAATTATATAAGGAAAATAATAAATTAATAAATTTTATTTTTATTTCTTTAGAGATTTAGATATGTAAAAAATATTTAATATTTAATTTATATGTTTTTATCAATAAACATTATGAATTAATAATTTTATTATATTAGTTATCAAAAAATATATAAATATTAAGAATTAATATTTTTAAATTAATCAAATTTAAAAACCTGAATTAAAAGACCCGGGCCCAGAATGGTGCCAGACCTGATCCAGTCCACATAAAAAAATTCGGGTCTAGACTTCATTCTTCCCTTCTCCAAGCCGGTCCCGGACAACACCAAAACCGGCCCGAACCCGACTTTTGACAAGCCTAACAAGAGTTGGGAAAAGATAGTTGACTTTTGGCCACCCCTCTTCTATTGTTGCTGTTGTTGTAGAGGCTGGTTCAATTAAAAGTCTTCTGCAGTACTACTAAAAGGGAACCAACGATAACTAATTATTCTTAAAATTGTGAATTAGAAGTCATCTTCATCCCCTAATAGAGAGGATGATTAATTAATAATGATGTGCTTGTATTTGTGGGTCATATCAGAATGGTGATTAAAAATAGACAAGTGTGTCCCACAAGTCCCATTTAACTTTTTTTTTTGGCTTTTTTTTTTTTTTTTTGGCGGGGGTCGGGGGGTTTGAGGTGAGATGAATAAAAAGTACAAGAGTCATTATTCATTTAAGTAAAATAAAAAAAAAGTTAAAGTAAGCACATAAATGAACTTACCATGCCGGCCGATGGTGTCTAAGTTTGTTATTTGCTAAAACGATGTCAAGATCCAATATCTCATATAATTGAGTTAAAATTTTGCATGTAATCTTAATTATAAATATCTGGATTCCCTCCTCTTACAAATCAACTTTTAACAGTGAGTAAGTGCTCGAGTTGTCTAGGTCGATTATATACTATTTGGACTTATTGGGAACATCATGAAATAAACAAACAAACTATTATTATTATTACAAGATAACCGTTAATTAACACAAAAAAAAATTAATGATAAACAACCATGCTCGTTAAAAATAGAAAACAATGTCCCCATATGGCATCATGAATAAGCCATTTAACTCTTAGTAACATAAAAAGCATGCAATCAAAAAAAAATAAAAAACCGATAAATACCCATTCTGGAGATAGAAACGATGTCTCCATATGGCGCCGTGGACACATCGTTTCTATTGCCATGCTTATTAAATATAAGTGCTCATTATAAATAACATGCAAAAACACTTTGACCAAAAAACTAATAGTAAAATGAAACAGGACTTCCCCTGCACATTTTTTAGCTGATATTTAAGACTAGAAAGCATACTGTTTAGGATGAGAATCTCTTATGATTTGGCCTGCTCTGAGTATTGAGTAACAAGTGCTTGATGGTTAATAAATTAAAAAATAAAAGTAACTAAATCTTATCTATATATTAACACTAAGGGATACAATGCATAAGATTTTTAAAAACTCAGAAAAATTCAGGTTGAGAGAGAATTCTGATCTCACATGTTTTGTCCTAAATACTTTTTAATATGCCATGGCTATATGGGAAGGGTTTTAAAAAAAATTTAATTGTAGTTTTTGTCAACATTACATGGGATGCAAATGTAAGATTATATTGAGCTTAATATAATAAATACAAATACATTCGCTACCAATTATTTATAATGGAAAGGAGAATGACGTAACACTAAAATTTACTAAAATATTAGATAAATTTTATGAGTCTGACCTAATCTATCCGAACTTAATTATTATAAATAAAAATCAGGTATCGTAAAAAGAAAATATCGATAGTGTCCGCTAATATAATAATAATTAAAAAAATATAAAATAGAGGATGATTGTGAAACATGTGCTTGTGCCCCACTTCTTAAGAAGAACCAATGACAATCAATAGTTATTAGAATCCTGAAGAACGTGTAACTCTTTTATAATTAGGTTGCTGAATTATCTTCCTTCCAAAAAAAGAGCATGATTTGTGAATCATGTGTTTGTGGACGTGGTTGATTGACTCGTAAAGTAATTTTAATGATATCGGTGATTTAAGTTTTGTTGGTATTGTGATTGAGTAATTGTAATTTAAAAATTATAATATTAAAGTATTTAATAAATATAAATAGTTACGTAATCAGTGTTTATAATACACATTATGTAAAATCATAAGTTGTATATTTATAACAAAGTACCAAGCTCATGCAACAAAACCTCTCCACTTCCTTCGAACCCAATGAATATGCATTTTCTTTAAGAATATTCATATTTCATAAGCTCCATGGGACTTTACTAAGATACAGTCATTGCAAATGATGGGATAGCTTAAACCACTACTTTCACAAGTTCTATTACCTTATTGGCAATTCTAATTAAGCTTCAATTCATTGAAAATTGCCATTTTTGTTTCTCTTCTCCAGATAATTTTGAATGTCATCCCAAATAATTCTCGTGCAACAGTACCACACTCAGATCAAAGACTCCTGCAGATGTTTATTTACAACATTATAAAGACTAATACGTGTTAAAAGTAGTTAAGGGTAGAAATAAAGAAAAATAGAAGAAATAGGTGTTAAAAGAGATTACTTTTTTCAGTCTCCATTCTCTCTTCTTGCTGTTCATTTAGCAGCACTCTTTTTTGTGGTTCTTTTTATGTATTTTAAATTTTGTGGTTCTTATTATCGGACACATGGACCCATTAAATGATACTCTATAATTGAGCGCACCACTTTCAGATCGTAATGCACCCTACAGCACAGGGTTTTGCCCTCTATATATTTAGTTATAGACCTTGATTTTCCTTAAAAAAACACATCTCAATAACATCACTTGAAATGATACCCCACAAAAATGGAGGCCCAAAACTCAAAACAAATACTCCGTGCCCATGTAGCCATGGTGCCAACGCCGGGCATAGGTCACCTAATTCCCCTAGCTGAGTTAGCCAAGCGACTAGTGCATCAACACAACTTTCTAGTCACCATCTTCATCCCTGCCATCGACGATGGCACAGGTTCATTCATGCAACCACAAAGAGAGGTCCTTGACTTCCTACCCACTTCCATTTCCACCATCTTTCTTCCTCCTGTGAGTTTGGATGACTTGCCTGACAACGTTCTGATCGAAACTCGGATCACACTCACCCTCGTTCGCTCTCTTTCTTCACTAAGGGATGCTCTCAAGCTGTTAACCGAGTCAACTTGGGTAGTTGCTTTAGTTGTTGATAGTTTTGGGTCGGCTGCGTTAGATGTGGCAAATGAAATCGGTGTTCCTGCTTATATTTTCTTTACTACAACGGCCTTGGTACTGTCTCTTCTCTTGCATTTGCCTGAGCTTGATGTTCAGTTTAGCGGTGAGTATAGGGACATGCCTAAACCGGTCCTGTTGCCTGGATGTGTGCCGGTTCACGAGCGTGATTTTATAGAGCCGGTCCAACAGAGAAAGAATGAGGCATGTCGATATCTTTTAAGCTTCAGCAAACAGTATCTGTTAGCAGCTGGGATTATGGTCAATAGTTTCATGGAATTGGAAACGGGTCCTTTCAAGGCTTTAATGGAAGGAGAATCGAGTTTTAAGCCTCCTCCGGTTTATCCGGTTGGGCCGCTGATCCAGACCGGATCAATCAATGAGACTAGTAAGAGATCCCCTGAGTGCCTAAAGTGGTTAGATGAGCAGCCAAGTGAATCAGTTTTATTTGTTTGTTTTGGTAGTGGGGGGACGCTGTCTCAGGAGCAGTTAAATGAATTGGCCTTAGGACTTGAAATGAGTGGGCAAAGATTCTTGTGGGTTGCTAAGAGCCCACATGAGGAAGCAGCAAATGCTACTTATTTCAGTGTCCAGAGCGCGAAAGATCCTCTTGATTTTTTACCGAAAGGTTTCCTGGATAGGACCAAAGGGGTGGGTCTAGTGGTGCCCTCTTGGGCTCCTCAGGCTCAGGTGCTGAGCCATGGCGCGACCGGAGGGTTCTTGAGTCACTGTGGATGGAACTCGATTTTAGAAAGCATAATGCACGGTGTGCCAATAATTGCGTGGCCACTCTATGCAGAACAAAAGATGAACGCTGTGCTACTGACTGATGATTTGAAGGTCTCATTTAGGGTCAAAGTTAATGAAAATGGCCTAGTGGCCAGAGAAGATGTAGCCAATTATGCGAAGGGATTGATCCAAGGAGAAGAAGGGAAGTTGTTAAGGAACAAGATGAGAGTACTAAAGGATGCAGCCACAAATGCTTTGAGCCCAGATGGATCTTCTACCAAATCACTTGCCCAAGTGACTCAGAAATGGAAGAACCCGGAAAGTGTGACAAAATAATTCCGTTTCCTTCATTTTATGTGAAATCTTCTTTATTTCTTGCTAATCCTCTTGTTGTGAAGATTTAATAATTGCAACATTGCATTGTATTTGTGTAAGTAACTAAACGATTAACTTTTTAAATAATTTTTATTAGCTGACCATCTGATTTTAAAAAGAAAGAACGAAATCTTAATATTGTAGGAAAGTAAGTGATTAATAAATAACAAGCAAAAAATACATGTGGATGACCAAAAAATTATGGATAAAATCTATTTTAGTTCCTATATTTTGAGGTTAACATCCGTTTAATTTTTATATTTTTATAAATACCTCAAAACATCCTTGATGTTAAATTATTAGCACATTTCCTTTTTTTATTGATTTTTACTTAATTTTTATAATATTACCTTTTTACAATAATTTTTTTGACGTTAGTAAAAAAAATAATTATCAATTTAATCTCAAAAAAATAAAATAGAAACAAAATTAACTTTTTATTTAGGTAAAGAAAAGGGGGTGGGCAAGCCCAAATATATTTTACCCCCTTACCGCCCCCAAGAATCAACCCAAGTTCTGGAGTGGCTACAACGGCACTACAACCAACCCGGCCAGCACCTTGGTGGTAGAAATAGAATTAATTTATGTTACTTTTTTAACAAATTGCTTATGAGTTAATATATTAATTTTTTTTACTAAATCCAAAAAATTGGTAATTTTTTTTACAATAATTTTTTTGATACATGTAAGCTTTCACAAAAATTAATACATATTCTTTTTGTTTTCATTTTATTCATGGGTTAATTTGATAATTTGATTTTTTTCTTTTTATTAATTTCATAAAAAAGATAAATTATTGTAAGGGGATAATATTGTAAAAGCAAGCTAAAAATAACAATAGAAATATCAATAATTTAAGAGTAGAGATATTTTGAGGTATTTTTAAAAATACAGAGACTAAATAGGCATTATTATCAAAATATAGGGATTAAACGAGTTTTTACCAAAAATTAATTAGAAAATGAGACTCATTTATGCTTCTTTCTTTCATTTATCTTAATTACTATCATAATACCTTTGAATAAGGAGAGATTCTAGAATGCTTCTAATGTACTATAATTAATTGATGCATATATGACATATTGTTAGAAAAGGAACCAATGCAAGTAGTTGAAATTAAGCGGAAACAAACTCTTTCCCTATTTATGTGATTAAAATAGGATGTGTATCACAAATAAATATGCAGAAATTAAATCAACATTATCCAAAGTAATAAATCAACTAAAAGAGACATAGATTTTATGTGAAAAACCCAAATCGGTAAAAATCATGAGACTATAGTCCAATATAAACTTCCACCATGTTAATGAGATTACAGCATAAGCTTTTCTTTAAATAACACTAGAGGCTGACAACATCAAGATTATCAATAATCTTAGCTTACAATAATAGATCTAGTATCTATTTATCTAATAAGTGTGTATTTCAACTAATAGCTATTAAGAGGATAAAATCCAAATTAATACCAGTAGAAATGCAAAGGGCAATGTCATGAATTTATTCTTAAAATTTGAAAGAAATTGAACTTAAAATCACCTTCTGATCGTTCAATCAAAGATTGAAAAAAAAAAAAGAAAAAGAAATACCTCTATCTTTCTCTCTCGCAACGTCTTTTGAATTCACAAAAAGGCTTCGCCATTATTCACTTATTTCACTTATATATATTTTTGGTTAATTTCATCAAGTCTAAAGTTTTATAATAATTACATATCAAGTAAATTATTTTAAACTTTGAGTGTTTTGGTCCATCAAAATAATGTGGACCCTATACATGTGTAATTGAATTTAATATAATTACCACTTATATGATGATTTTTCAAAATAAATGTATATATATTATAGCATTATTTACTTATTTTATAGCTAATATGACACCTCCAATATATTATAGATTTTCTCCTTAATAAGATGTCGTTGGGATTAGGCCTAAGGGCACATTAATTATCATGAAAACACTGCATGCATGCCTATGTTTTTTTGTATTTAGTTTGTAAATTTTCTACTAACTAGGACTCTGGCATAATATTGACTTATGTCACATGTTCTGTATTAAATAAATTTAGATGTGCCATGACTATAGTATTAGGACACTTTTAAAAGTGACAACGGCGAAATCACTTGGCTTTTGTCTCTTTGGCCTGATTAAGTGATTTGCAAGCAGTTTATTTAATTGAACACTAAAATTCAAATTAATAAGAATTAAGAAAAGATATTTAATTTTTTTGCCACTCTTATTGTTGTTGTTGTTCTAAAGGCCAATTCACTTTTTTAGCTCTTTTGTTGTACTACTAAAACAGAACCACTGATAATCAATTATTTTTAAAATTGTGCATAACGAGCTATCTTCGTCCCAAGTAGAGAGGGTGATTAATGAATAACGATGTTCTTGTAGTTGTGGGTCATATAATCATGGTTAAAATTTTGCATGCAGTCTTAACTATAAATATTTGGACTCTCTCTCCTTATAAGTTAGTTTTTGACAATAGGTAAATGCTCGAGCTGTGATTTTCCAAGTAAGTTTCTTTAACTATCCACCCGCCTAGGTCAATTATATGTTAATTGGACTTATTGCAAAAGTCATGAAATAAACAAACTAACTCTTATTATTGCAGGATAACAGGTACTTAATCCAAAAAAGAAAAAAATAATAATAAACAACCATCAGAGAGAGAAAACCATGTCCCATATGACACCACGGATACGACGTTTAACTCTTAGTACTGTAAAAAGCATGTAATCAATAAAAAAAATAATGATAAATTGCCCTCATGGAGATAGAAACGATGTCTCCATATAGCACCATGGACACAACGTTTCTATTGCCATGATCGTTAAATATAAGTGCTCCATATAAATAACATATGAAAACACGTTGACCAAAAAATTAATAGTAATATGAAACACTTCAGGTTTCTTTCTTTCATTTATCTTAATGACCATTACATAAAATAGCTCTTAATAAGATGGTACGGGGATGACACCGACGAGTACATTAATTACCATAACAACACGACGTCTATGCTGGAGCTTTTATGTACCGTGAATCCAAGACTTCCCCTGCACATTTTCTGCTAGTATTTAAGACTAGAAGGCATAATGTTTAGAATAAGAATGCTCTTATGATTTGGTCTGCTCTGTGTATTGACTAACAAGTACTTGGTTAAATCTTAATCATACATTAACACTAAACAACAGGATACATAAGATCTTTAAGAGCTTAGAAGAGTTCAGGTTGGAAAAGAATCCTAATCCTTATGTTTGTCCATTTTACACGTTTTGTGCTAACTACTTTGTAATATGCCACACTACATGGGAATGAATTTTCAACATAACACTACCAACTATTTATAACTAAGAGGACAAAAATGTAACACTAAAGTTTAATAAGATACTAGAGAAATTATACGAGTTTGGCTTAACCTATCCGAACTCAATTATTGTAGTAGTAATAATAATAATAATAATAATAATAATAATAGCATGAAACAAAGGATGATTGTGAAACATGTGTGTGTGGCCACTTCTAAAGAAGAACCAATGACAATCAATAGTTATTAGAATTGTGAATAACGTGTAACTCTTTTGTAATTGGGTTGCTCAATTATCTTCCTTCCAAAAAAGAGGATGATTTTGTGTTTCATGTGTTTATGGTCGTGGTTGATTGATCCTTAAATTGATTTCAGTGATAAAGGTTATAAATTTCTTAATTCCCTCTTGCACCCCTTGTTCTTCATTTTTTCAGTGATCAACTCCATTCGTTAAAATAAATAAATAAATAAAGGACATTTGCTTGTTACTGTTCTCTGTGCTACTCTTAATTCCTTTTTTGTGAGGCCGGGCTGATGAATTTTGATTTCAAATATGATGTGTTTGGAGTATCTTGCTTTACCTGGCGCTTTAGCTGCTCCATGCACCCAGCACTAGTTTCTGTTGTTCTTATCAAATAGTTGTTATTAATAATGGAAAATACGACAGATGGAAGTTGCAACAGATGCACCGAGTCCCACCGTTGATAAAGATACATGGTCTGATGGCATGGCTTTTATCTTTGTGTAAAAATGATCAGTAGCTAGTTTAAATTACAGATGAAATTAATGTAGTTATTAGGTTTTAAAATAAGTTGTGATAAAAAAATGAATATAGTTAGTTTATTTATTATTCATATTTGTTTTACAATATGTGCCTAGTGTTGATTGTGATTGCCAATGAGAAAAATAAATAGTCCTAAGTTAGCACAAAGCGCAACAACAAAAATATAAATACGTCCGCTATGAATTTCTTATAACAGAAAAGAAAAAAAAAAATCACACACCAAAATATTATGAGGTTCTAGTGGAATTTACGAATTTGACCTAAGCCGGCAACTCTGTAGGTAAAACCGACATTCCAATTTAAAAAATGCCTTTTTTTTTTTGTTTCGCTTCGCCTGATCATTTTGAATGTCATCGTGAATAATTCTCATGCAACAATACCACATTCAGATCAAAGATTCCTGCAAATGTCTATTTACAACATTATAAAGATTAATTGGTCAAAGTTATGTAACCATTCTGGGTTTAAAAAAGAAAAAAAAAATTCGAAATTTGTATAGAATGAAAATCTTCCAGTCCAAAAAAGCTGCAGATGTCCTTTAACATTTTTTACAGGAACAGTCCTCAGGCGGTTTTTTTTTTTTTTAACCCCCCTCCAAACAACAAGCTTAGTAAGTGTCACCTGGCAGAGCTATTATGGAAGATTAATCAAGCGAAGAAGTAGAAGACGATGGCAGAGATTTCTACAATAATTTAGATGATGTTGAGACCCACAACGCCAAGAACATGCTAGAAGCATGATTCAGCAGTGGTCCACTTTCTAATTATCACCCTTCATACACTAAATTTTTCAATTTTAAAAAAGGAGAAGCTGTGGTGATAATTCTTGCGGCACTCTCTTTAGTCGCGTGAAGTATTTTGGTCTATACACAAAAAATGCAAAAGATAAGAAAACAGCAGAAGGTAATGATAAGCAATTAGAAAGAAAAAACTTGTCTCTTTGTTAATTAGGATGAAGGAAGAAATCGATCATCAACTAAGGAAGCAATCAAAAAATCAGTTCATCAAAAATCTTGTAGCAAATGCAGTCTAAAGAAGTTTTAAGCTCCTGTTCAATTTCCTGTTGTATTTTTAAAAGATATTTTAAGTAAGTAATTTATTTTATATGTATTGTAAATAAATTACTTAGTTCTTCTTTTAACACAGAAATCCAATCTTTTGTAAGCTCCTATTTATTTATATATTTAGTTATAGACCTTGATTTTCCTTTAAAAAACATATCTCAAGAGCATCACTTCAAATGAAACCCTACAAAAATGGAGACACAAAACTCAAAACAAATACGCCGTGCCCATGTAGCCATGGTTCCAACGCCAGGCATGGGTCACCTAATTCCCCTAGTTGAGTTAGCCAAGCGACTAGTACATCAACACAACTTCCTTGTCACAATCTTTATCCCCACCATCGATGATGGCACAGGCTCATCCATGCAAGCACAAGGACAAGTCCTCGCGTCCCTACCCGCTTCCATTTCCACCATCTTTCTTCCTCCGGTGAGTTTGAATGACTTGCCTGATAACGTTCTGATGGAAACTCGGATCACACACACCCTCATTCGCTCACTTTCTTCACTAAGGGATGCTCTCAAGGTGTTAATGGAGTCAACTCGGTTAGTTGCTCCAGTTGTTGATAGTTTTGGATCGGCGGCGTTCGACGTGGCATATGAAGTCGGTGTTCCTGCTTATATTTTCTTTACTACAGCGGCCATGGTACTGTCTTTTCTCTTTCATTTACCTGCGCTTCATGTTAAATTTAGCTGTGAGTATAGGGACATGCCTGAAACGGTCCAGTTGCCGGGCTGTGTCCCGGTTCACGGGCGTGATTTTCCAGAGACGCTCCAGCAGAAAAAGAATGAGGCATATCGAATATTTTTAGGCTTTAGCAAACATTATCTGTTAGCAGCTGGGATTATGGTCAATAGTTTTAAGGATTTGGAGACGGGGCCTTTCAAGGCTTTAATGGAAGGAGATTCGAGTTTCAAGCCTCCTCCGGTTTATCCGATTGGACCGTTGATTCAGACGGGATCAACCAATGAGACGAACAATGATAGATCCCACAAGTGCTTGAAGTGGTTAGATGAGCAGCCAAGTGAGTCAGTTCTATTTGTTTGTTTTGGCAGTGGTGGGACGCTATCACAGGAGCAGTTAAATGAATTGGCCTGGGGACTTGAAATCAGTGGGCAAAGATTCTTGTGGGTTGCTAAGAGCCCACATGAGGAAGCAGCAAATGCCAATTATTTTAGTGTCCAGAGCGCGAAAGATCCTCTTGATTTTTTACCGAAAGGATTCCTCAATAGGACCGAAGGAGTGGGTCTAGTGGTGCCCTCTTGGGCTCCTCAGGTTCAGGTGCTGAGCCATGGCGCGACCGGAGGGTTCTTGAGTCACTGTGGATGGAACTCGATTTTGGAAAGCATTGTGCACGGCGTGCCAATAATTGCATGGCCACTCTATGCCGAACAAAAGATGAATGCTGTGCTCCTGACCGATGATTTGAAGGTCTCATTTAGGGTCAAAGTCAATGAAAACGGCCTTGTGGGCAGAGAAGATATAGCCAATTATGCAAAGGGATTGATTCAAGGAGAAGAAGGGAAGCTATTAAGGAACAAGATGAGAGTACTAAAGGATGCAGCCGAAAACGCTTTGAGTCCAGATGGATCTTCTACCAAATCACTTGCCCAGGTGGCTCAGAAATGGAAGAACCCGGAAATTGAGACAAAGTAATGCGGTTTCCTTCACTGCATGTGTAATCCTCTTTAGTTTTTGCTATTCCAATAATTGCAACATTGCGTTGTATACGCCTAAGGAGCCAATCAAATGATTTTAAGTAATTTTTATTAGTCGATCACCGAACTTTAAATTCTTTCTTTTCTTTTCTTTTTCTTTTTTTACCCTCTAAAAAGTATTGCACTGTGCCCACCGTCAACCGCATCTAGTTGGACTTACTGATCTTGGATACTCCAAAAAAACAAAAAGAAAGAACTACCTCTTGATATTGCAGGAAGTAATTAATAAATAGCAAGCATAAAAACACGTTGATGACTAAAAAATTAATAAGAAAAACGAAAATTCTTTTGAGCTTCTTTCTTTCATTTATCTTAATTACCATCATAACATTGCATCCATACCTGCGCTTTATGTACCATGATTATCTTTCGGACCAGAGCATAATATTTATTTGTGTCACACATTTTGTAAAATAAATAAATTTAGATGCGTCATGACTATATTATCATGACACTTTTAAAAGTGATAAAATCACCTGACTCTTGTCTCTTTTGCTTGACGAAGTAATTTTCAAAGAGTTTATTTATTTGTCCACTGCAATTCAAACACATAAAAAATCGAAAAAGATGTTTAATTTTTAGCCACCCTTCTTTTCTTTTCTTTTCTTTTTTTCCTTTATTTTCTTTTGTTGTTGTCAATTGTCGTCGTAAGGACTAGTTCACATTTTGTAGGGATGTCAGAAAAGCCTACCCAGCCCGGACCTGGTCAAAACCCAGACCAAATAAAGAAAAAACTGGATCCGAGTTTAAAAAATTTAAACCCGGACATTTCTGATCCCAGATCCAGATACAATATAAAAACCCGGGTTTCAAGCCCGGACCCGGGTTATAATTAAAAAAATTAAAATAAAACAAATCGTAACAAATAAATTAATATTAGTATTGAATATTTTAGAATTTTTATTGAATATTTTAGAATTTTTATATGTTATATTAGTAATTGATAAACTTATAATATATTAGATGTTATTTAGATTTATTTATTGATTATTATGTTGTTGAATTTAAATTTTTTTGATATAAATAGAATGAATATAGGTTAAAAATTTTGTGTTTCTTAAAAAAAATATAGGTTAAAAATTATATAAGGAAATAATAAATTAATAAATTTTATTTTATTTCTTTAGAGATTTAGATATGTAAAAAATATTTAATATTTAATTTATATATTTTTATCAATAAACATTATGAATTAATAAATTTATTATATTAGTTATCAAAAAATACATAAATATTAAGAATTAATATTTTTAAATTAACCGGGCTTAGAAATCTGGATTAAAAAACTTGGGCCTGGAGTGGTGCCAGGCCCGATCCGGCCTGCACTAAAAAATCCAGGTTTAAATCCGGGTCCGGACTTCATTCCTCCCTCATCCGGATCGGCCCCGGACAACACCAAATCTGGCCTGAACCCGACTTTTGCCAAGCCTAATATTTTGAGTCTTCTGCCCTAATACTAAAATAGAACTAATGACAATCAATAATTTTTAAAATTGTTCATTACCAAATAGGGAGGATGATTAAAGAATAATGATGTCATTGTTGTCATGGTCATATGATTGATAATGGTGGATAAAAATAGACGAGTTCCCATAAGTCCTATTCACTTTATTATTATTATTATTTTTTCCTCTTAGTGAGGGAGTTAAATAAGAGGTACAATAGTCATGATTCATTTAAGCCAAATAAAATTTAAATAAATAAATAAACCTACGACGCTCGTCGGCTGTGCCAATATCCAACATCTCTTAAAATTTTGAGTGTAGCCTTAACTATAAATATTTGGACTTCCTCTCCTAAGTCAGCTTTTAACAATGAGTAGACATTATATCGAGTTATAATTTTTTCAAGAGCTTTATTCCATTTACTTCCCTCATATTGTATATTAATTGGACCTACTAAGAAAAGTCATGAAATAAAAAACTAACTATTAATATTGTCGGAAAACAGGTAATTAAAAAAAAGGACAAATAGCCATCATATAGCACCAAGGACACAATGTTTCTATATTTTACGATGGTTGTTAAATATAAGTGCTCATTGTTATAAATAACAAGGGCGAAAAAAGCTAGACCAAAAAATTAATTATAAAATGAAACACTCTATGGTTCTTTCTTTTATTATCGTAATGACTATTATACAAAACAGCTCTCCATAAGATGATATAGGGATGAAACCTAATGGTACATCAATTACCATAATAACAATGCATCTATACCTGAGGTCTTGTGTTCCATGAATCCATGACTTCCCTTGCACATTTTCTACTGGTATTTAAGTCTAGAGGGCATAATATTTCGGATAAGATTGATCTTATGATCTAACCTATCCTTGAGTATTGAGCAACATATGATTAGTAGTTAATAAATTAAGAAATAAAAGTAGTTAAGTCATAATCATACATTAATGTTAAAGGACAAGATGCTTAAGATTTTTAAAAGTTTAGGAGAGCCTAGATCATAAGAGAATCATAATCCTAATATTTGTATGTTTCCCACATTTTGTGCTATTTTAATATGCCATGACTATGTGGTAATAGTTTTTAGGGAAATTAAGTGTAATTTTAGCCAAAGTCATATCCAATGCAAATATAAGATCATATTTGGCTTAATATTATATCTAGGACTATATAGAACCAGAGTTAACACAACGCCTAACAATTGAAATAAAAATTAGGTCACTTGCAATTCTTTATATCTGAAAGAAAAGTAATGTAATACTAAAATCTAATAAGATACTAGAAAAAATTTATGAGTTTAGCTTAATCTATCTACCTTATGTATTATAAGTGAAAGTTATGTTCCAAATGATAAAAAGAAAATATCGATAGCACCACCAATATGGAAAAGAAAAATCAAAAAGCTATAAAACAGACAATGATTGTAAATAATATGTTGTGCCCCATTACCAAAGAACCAATGACAATCAATAATTTTCATAATCGTGGATAACATGCATCTCTTGGCTTGCTCAATTTAGTAGCGGTGTTTAGAATCCAATCCGATCTATTTTTTCATCTAATTCGTAAAAATCCGATCTGTAAAAATTTGATATATGGATTGAGTGGATTGAATTGAAAATTTAAAAATCTGTAGTCAATGGATTGGATATGGATTTACTTATGTAAATCTGAACAATTCTGCAAATCTGCAAAAAAAATTATTTAATTAAAAAATTAAACATGTAAATACAATATTAGTACTTACTAATAAATAAGTAATTTAAAATATAGTTTCATTCACATCATATTATATCTTATCAGATAATAGTATAATAGAAAAAATAAATAAATTGTCAATTTTTATTTTCTAATCTAAATCAATGAGTTTTTTTGTGTGTGTTAGATTTTGAAACTTTGAATGTACTTTTTTGGCTTTGTTTAAATAATTAATTTATTTAAATCTTATTTAATTTTGAATGTGATTAATAGTAAAGTTATTTTCACATTAAATTTTTTAATTTAGTTAGTTCATGGATTAGATAGAATTAAAAATTTTTAGTTTACAAAAAAATTCATAAAATAGTGGATTGAATATAGATTGAGTGAGTCAAATCTACATCCGATCTGTGATATATAAATTAAATTTGGATTGAATTTTACCAATTCATAGATCAGATTGGATTGAAAATTTATAATATGTAAAATCAAAGATCGAATATGGATTAATACCAAATCTACAAAATCTAATCCCTAAACACCCCTAACTCAATTATCTTCATCCTAGAAAATGAAGATGATTTGTGAATCTTGTGCTTGTGGTTGCAATTCACTAACTCATAAAGAAATTTTGTATCATAATGGTGACTTAGATCATATTCATATTGAGATAAGGTAATTATAATATGAAAGTATTTGATAAATATTAATTATTGTGATTTATAAACTAGATCGATTTGATTAAAATTCATAATTTTTTATTATTTTTGTTAAAATTATTATTTAAAATTTATGGTTACTATATATTATTAAATTTTATTTTTTAATTATAATTTTTTATAATGGCTATAATTTAAAAACTACAACATCTCAATACCAAACAAAAATTTAATTAAAATAAACAAGTCCTCCCCACAAGTTCCCATTCAACCTATTGTTTTTAAGATGGGATCTATCATTGGAATGGTGAAGATGAATAAAAAAGCTAAGAGTTATTATTCATTAAGCCAAATATTTTTTTAAAAAATGAATTGAAATGCAAATGTGCAACTCAAGAGAGGAGGTGAATTGGATTTTTAAAAGTTATTCTAAATAAATTTTTAAACAGTTCAATCTAACGCCTTAATGCAAACAAAAATAATAAGTATTGCAACAATTAAATTAAATATAATAAATTAGACAATGTTTGCAAATTAAATGAGTAAGGGAAGAGAATGCAAACACAGTAATTTTTACGTGGTTCGGCAATCCCTGCCTACGTCCACGCCTTCAAGCCAACCAATCTTGAGTATTTCACTATTCAAGTCTCCCAAGTCTTCAAATATTTATAATTGACTTTCAAGGTGTCAATGGACCTTTATAATTAAGAGATTATCACTCTAATCCTTTTATCCCAAGTATTTCCCTCACTTGAACACTCTCAATATGATGTGAAATGAAAATTGCAACAAGAAACTCTCTATAAGAATGGATTCACAAATAATGACACAAAAAAAATTTAATTTAGAATGATTTGCAATATGAAAGCTCAATATATATTTTATCAACTTGTTTTTGCTTGCTAGAGAGCTTAAAATTAAGTTGGAGTTGAATTTTTATAATTAAAGCTCGAAAACTAGCCGTTATTGACAAATTCTAGTGCTTAAGCGGCTAGCCACTTAATTTAACCGGCTCCCCGCTCGTAATAGTGAAATTATCGTTAAATTTAAATTTTGCTACAGTAATACTGTTCAAAAATTATAGTTTTACCTAAAAAATTTTTCAAATTATACTATGACCTAAAATGTCATAAAACTTTATAAAAAAATCCAATTCCAAAAATTTTAAATACTATTTAATTCCTAAAAATTTTTAAAATTATAGTATGGCCCAAATTAAAGAAAATCTTTTTAAATAAGTCCTTTTTGAGTTTTAACTAAAACACCATAATCTTTAAAGTTCTCAAATCTTTTCACTTAGACCTCCAATCTTTTATAAGTTACAATATAACCCCAAAAGTTTCAAAACTTAGCAAATAAGTCTAACTCTGAAATTTAAAACTTTTTCATTTTAACCCAAATTACTCAAATCCACAAAATATTTTATCTCATAAACATAAAATTAATTTAGTTTGAAAAATAATTATTTTATTAACATAAAATTAAGTTTCACAAATGATAATCCAAGTATAAATTAAATCATACTGGTTTTACAAGAAATTGTCGTAATAAATTATCCGTTGAGCTCGAAATTCTATTCTTAATTTCGCCGTTGTTCGTTGAGTGTCTTGAACTTGATTTCACTTGATTCATTATCCTTCAAAACTAGTGAACTTGTGAAATACAAAATAAAACACTTTAATGCATATATCTGTTATCATCAAAATTATAATATTTATAACCTTTTAGGCTAATATAAATAAATAAACTCACAATAAAAATTATGTCATGAGTCAATGATGTGGCCGGTGGTGTCTAAATCTCTATTAAAGTCCAAAATCTCATATCTTAAGTTCTTATAGCATAAGTTAAGATTTAGGGGTTGTTTGTTTTGTATCTGAAATCTTAATTTCGCTTAATTTAAAATATTTTGGTAGTTTTCCTTGCTTGTCTTTGTATTTAAAGTATTATTATAAGGCATTTTTTTAATCTAAATGGAGAAATTGAAATTTCTTAAATTTTAATTATTTTCCATACAAATACCCTCATTAAATGTATTTATTTTCTATCTAACTATTAGATGTCATATTAGAATTCGCTTGATCTCAAATTTACTTGATATTAAATACTTCACATACATGTGGTTTGAATTTTGAATGAATTCTTTTGTTAGTAGATAACAACTTTTTAACGCATAACTATTATGTTAAATGGTAAAAAATGATAGTATCGAAACTTATTTTTCATTAATTATATATCAAATGCTTCCCTTATAAATATTTCTAACATATAAAACTATTATACTTGAAAACACTATAAATATATACCTATTTAAACTTCAATATTTATAACATTTTCAACATCATGGTGTAAAAATATTAGATTTAAGATTTTTTGAGTTTATAAAAATTAGCAACTTGTTTCTTACTCTCAAATGTTAAAAAATAAAAAATAAAATTATTATTTTAACATATGCATTCAGTGTTGGATCATAAACTTGATCTATACTACTGTAAAGCCCAAATGATCTTTGATATAACCTATAAAAGCTTCTCTAGGTAGTTAAGATCTGTATTGTTGAATGTAGTAATATGGTAAGTAGAATTTATGGTGTCAAGTATGATTGTTAGCTTTGATATATGGTTATGATATGTATGGTAGTTAAGTTAATGTACGGTTGTTATTAAGTTGTAGCAAGTATAAATACCCCCTCTTTTAGTTGGTTTAAGTAGTAAGAAATAATAAAGCTTCTTAGTTTTAAAAGAGTTGAATTAAGGAGTTTTACTGAGTTCATGAAAAACGAGTTTTTTTTTTAATATTTATTTATTCAAATTCTCTAATAAGTGCTATCAGAGTTAGTAATCAGTGCTTCATGCAGTAGTATAACATATCAAATCTCGACAAAAAGAACGTGAAGCTGTAAAAATCAGCCTAATCAAAGTGACGAGCCCATATATGTTATCAAAATTTTCCGTATTGAAACTAAGTCAACTTACTAAGTTGAACCAAGGTGATACATACTAAATTAAGTTGGACCGATATAAACTAAGCTAGAGTCCAGTTAAGTCAACTAAGTTGAATCGATCCATTAACCTTTGACCTCAGTCAATGACCATTGACCACAGTCGTTGATCATACACTAGATATATCTTTGCAATTAGAATTTTCAAATTTTGAGTTTATAAATAGTTATGGCAAATAATAGCATGACACCATTCTAAGTTTGATCACTAAAGGGAAGCAACTTTGATAATTAAAATATCAAAATGAAAGTCCTCTTTGGAGCTCATGATGGCTGGAAAGTCATTGAAAACGGATACAACGAGCCAAAAGATGATACTTCTTTGACTCAATAAGAAAATGATAATTTAAAGGGTTCGAGAAAGAGAGATAAGAAAGCTCTCTTTCTTATTTATCAAGCACTAGATAATGATACATGTGAGAGGATTTCGAGTGTAACTTCAGCCAAAAAAGAATAGGAAAAATTTCAAACCTGTTGTAAAAGAGAAAAGAAAGTGAAAAAAAGTGCATCTCTAAACTCTAAGAGGCAAGTTTGGATTATTGCATATGAAAGAAGTTGAGTTTATTTCTGATTATTTTTTAAGAGCTCTGACTATTTCAACCAACTAAAAAGAAATAGATATATAGTGAAAAGATAGAAGATATAAAACTTATGGAAAAGAAATTTTACTTATTAAGCCTATGACTTGAGTACAGAGTTATGATAATTGAAGTGAAAAAAAAACTTACAGACCATGACAATTGACCATATAAACTATACTATCCAAACAATAAAATATTGGTGACCAGCTACTAGTTTTGATAAAGAAAGAGAATAGGATTTTAGCTCTAACATAGAAGATCCCAATTTTTATGCTTTTGATGAAGCTAAATAGATATCAAAGGAGCAAATAGGAAAAGAGTAATAAGAGTAAGCTACTCCACCTCCTTCTTTATTATCAACCACTCATAAAGATTTACTATAATCATTTTTAGAGGAGAGAGATGTGGCCACATGAAAGTTTACAAGATCTTTATGAGGTAGTTGACAAACTCGCTTTGTTTTGCCTTTTTACTCTTTGTGAGCCAATGAATTTTCAAAAAGTTGTACAACACAAAAAGTGAAAATAAATAATAGATGAAAAAAAATTAAACCTATTGTAAAGAATGACATTTGGAAACTTATCACACTTTCCAAAATGCAAGTCATTAGTGTCAAATTGGTGTATAAGACTAAGAAAAATACCAATAAAGTGATAAAAAAGCACAAGGCAAATCTAGTTGCAAAATATTGTAGTAAAAAAACTGACATTAACTATGATGAGGTACTTACTTCTATTGTTTGACTAGAAATTACATCATTAATTATTTCACGAGTGGCCCAAAAAAAATGGAAGATTTTTTAAATTTATGTGAAGTCTATTTTCTAGAATGAATTTCTAAAAAAAATAATCTACATCAAATAACCATTAGGCTACATGGTGAAAGGGCTTGAAAAAAAAGTTATGATATTAGAAAAAAAAACCTTTTATAGATTAAAGTAAGCATCAAGGTAATGGAATAGCATAATTGATAAATATGTTCAAGAGAACAGCTTTACCAAATGCCCATATGAATATGCGTTCTATGTCGAAGCCAAAGATGGAGACATTTTGGTTGTTTGCCTATATGTAGGTGATCTCATCTTTACTGAAAATAATCTAAGCTTATTTGAAATGTTCAAGAGAGTAATTGTTAAAAAGTTTGAGATGATTGATATCATACTTATGGCATGTTATCTTAATGTTGAAGTTAAGCAAAAGAAAGAAGGCATATTTATTTTTCAAGAAAGCTAGACAAAGAAAGTACTCAAAAAGTTTAAGATGCATGATTCCAAGCCTATAAGCATGCTAGTGGAATGCAAAGTCAAAATATCTAAATATAATGAAGGCAAATGTATAGATACAATATTCTTTAAAAGTATGGTTGAAAGCTTACACTATTTGACATGCACAAGACAAAGCATCCTCTATGTTGTTGGGCTTGTGAGTTGATATATGAAAAATCGAAAGACTATCCATTTTGAATCTACAGAAGGAATCATTTACTACATCAATATAATTGATTTCGACTTGTTATACTCAATCTCTAATGACTACAAGCTTGTTGGATATTGTGATAGCAATTAAGTGAAGATACAGATGATCAAAAGAGGATCACATGATTTGTGTTCTTTATGGGAAATGTTACTATCACATAGATGTTAAAGAAGTAATCGATTGTCATACTTTCTACTTGTAAAGCTGAATACATGGTTGCTACATCAAGTGTATGTCAAACTATTTGGTATGGTTGCTACATCAAGTATTTGTAATGCAATCTGGTTAAGGAATTTATTGGAGGAGTTGAGTTTATCACAAGAAAAATCTACAAATATTTTGATTAACAATAAATCAGTAATAGCCTTAGCTAATAATCTTATTTTTTATGATCGAAATAAGTATATTAAATCTCGCTACGATTTTATAAAGAGTGCCTTAAAAGAAAGGATGTACAAGTAAAATATGTTAAACTACTAGATCATGTAGCTAATATCTTTAATAAGCCATTAAAACAAAAAGACTTTATTATATTGAGGTATAATTAGTGGTGTTGAGTATGGTTGTTAGGTTTGATGTGTGGTAATTAAATTAATAGATGGTTCTGATTAAGTTGTGACAAGCATAAGTACCTTTTGTCTAATGGGTTTAAGTGACAATAAAACTTCTTAGCTTTAGAAGAGTTGTAATTGAAGAGTTTTATTGAGTTCATTAAAAAAAAAAGTGTTTTTAAATGTTTAATCATTAAAATTCTCCAACATTCAAACCCTTTCAAATTTCAAATAAAAAAAAACAAATATTGCCTTATATATGAACTAGTTATAAACATTTGAGCCCCCACTCTCTGTAAGTTGATTTTTAAATATGAATACATCCATTGAGTAGAGTATCAACATATGAGATCAAATGTGCCATGACGAGTACATGATTAATTTAGTGCAAATAGAATTAATAAAAGTATTATTTCTTTGTATATAATTAATTTTGTATTTTAAATTTAGAAGGCTAAACTACGCCTATATAATTTTGAGGTAAAATATATTTTTAATATAATTTTTATTAAAAACTCTACTAATTTTAATGGCTTTGATAAAATAATCACAAAACCTTTTTAATAAAGTGATATGTTAGAAAATATTAAATAGTAATATATACAAAATAATCACAAAGCAAATCAAATGATTCAATGTTTCTGAGCTTTTTTATGTGCAAATCACAATAATAGGCTTTAAGTTGGTGACTATTAGGGGTGGCGAAAAAGCTCAGGCAACCCCAAGTCCGGCCCAAGCCTATAGACTTAAGCTCAACCCCGCATATGTTAGGTCTAGAAAAATATAAAGCCCTCATATGTTGGGCTTAAATAAGAGATTAGAACAAAATTTTGAACTTGGCCCGAGCTTTTTTTTTATATATAAAATATATTTAATTTAAATAAAAAAATTAAAATATTAAATTAATATAATTTTTATATTAATATTTATTATTGATTATATTGTGTTAATAATTTTTGTATATTAGACTATTATTTTATTATGTATTATATAACTATCTTTAATTTAAATATTTTTTATTTAATTTAAAAATTTTATTTTATAATTAATAAAAGTCCGAGCTCGACCTAGACTCAACTAGCTTTTGAAAGGCTTGGGCTTTCTTTCAATAATGTGGGCCTGGGCCTGGGTTTGGGTTTGAGTTTGAAAAAGCCCGACCCAAGCCCACAAATTGCCATCCTTAGTGACTATATCATAATAATGGAAGATTAAAAGTTTAAATTAGAAAGATTTTTGCATAGCATGTTCCATTAGCTGTACACTTATAATTCTTTTTTTTTAAAACTGATATTATAATCAAACAATTAATAATACTTATAATTAAGCTACTAATTAAATTAATTTACTATGGAGCACTATCTAAATTTTTTATTCTCACTAATGTTAAAGAAATCTATGCTCAACTCATATTTTGTAAGAAAAAAATTATTTTTACTCAATTATTTCTTAATTGAGAGAAAAGTTTGAGTCTTCACATTCCTCATTTATGATAGTAGTCAAACGCCAAGTAACTTATATACTTAGGAAAATTGTTAATGGCCATGACAAAATAGAGTTCATAATGTCAATTGTAAGTGGTGGATTTCATGGTTGACAAAGTTAGCATTGATATAAAATTTTTTGTAACTGTATATGTGGCTGATATAGACAAATATCATGTGTTAAATATGTTATAGGGTATGACTTTTGGGAAACTTAATAACAATTTAACTTCCTGTAATTCTTTAGGTAATGACTTTTGTTGGCACTCTTTTTTGTTGTAATTTCATTTGGGTGATGACTTTTGTTTTTTTGGTATGTCATGATCTAATGATAGTATGTATTCTAGGACACTCTTTTGATATTAATCACATGTAATATTTTTATATATACAACTAGTGACATTGTTATGTGATTTTTTTTTCATTTATTGACTGATATTCTTATTATATTTGTTGATTATATTCCTATTATGCTTATAATGATATTATTTTGTAAAATATAAAAAAATTAAGGGAAGATTTTGTGTATTTTAACAAATTTACTAATAATTATTTATTTAAGTTAGATTAAATTCCATGTTATTTTAGTTACTAGCCAATCATATGACATGCCAAATACAAGATATAATTATTTATAATCCAATTCAACATTGTACCAAATACAATATAGCATTATATATAATCCAATGTGATCTAATCTAATCATATCATATCCAATCTGATCCAATCCAATTCAATTCAGCATACCAAACGAGCCCATAAGGAATAGTCTAAAAAGTGCTAACCCTATGAGATTCATTCTCTATTTTGCAAATTATGGTAACAATACTCTCCTATATTCATATCTTACATTTCTTTTTTCAGTTAAATGTTATGTGACTTAGTTCTTAATTAAGTATTTGTATGGATAAATATAGAGATTAAGTATATAATGTGCTACAACCGTATTAGAGTATTCACATTATGTCTAAATACCATATAGATCCAAAAGGAGTACAGTTCCACAAATTAATATGACATTAAAGTAACAAATATAAAACACAAATTATAAACATGTAACAAACAAAATAAAATTAGAACTCACTCGAAAGAGTTATTAATTTCATAATTTGAATTCTTGAGCTATACCTTTCAACTTAACTTAGAAAATTAGTCATTCATGTCTAAAAGTAAGATACTTATTTTATTTCACAAACTTGCGAAATATAATACAATAAAAATCAATACAAAAGAGAGGATAACAGGTTTTTTTCCCCTAAAATTCACTCTAGATTTAACCTAAAAGGCTTATTCCTAAAATCTACCACACAAATCTCTCTTGTTTCCTTCTTTCTGTGCCAAATTTTTCACACACCAGTTATGAAATCTCTTATCTTTGTATAGACCAATTGTGGGGATCAAGTATTATGGACAAGTACATGATATTTGGGTAAGCTTGCAATCTCAAACTTTAGAAGGTTTTTAGTAGTACAATCCAAGGGTTTAGAATTCCAACCATTATGAATTGTTGGATTCAATATAATCAATGGTTATAAATAAAATCAAAGCAAGATCCTCCATTTTCTCATTTGACAAGGTGGTTGATCTACCAAGATAGTGTTAAATCTAGTGCAATTGTGAGCTCAAACACATGACACGATCCCAACCATTAAGAATTAATGTTAGATCAAATGGCTGGTGATGCTTTGCAAAGGCTTCTAAGTCTCTGAAATCCAAATTTCATTTTTGTTTTTTCAATCCAAGCATCATAATTTTAGGGATTTATCTACAAAATACAAAAATCATAATTAAAAATAAATAAAAATAGATAATCCATAAAATAGATTATGGATTTATAAATGAGATGAAATTGTTGGTGTTATCAATATTATAAATAAAAAATAATAATTTTTAATTTTTATTGAATAGACACTTTCTAGTGTTAATTATCTTCTTTTCGTTTTGTAAAATATAAAAGTTATAAATTTGTTATCTTCCTCTTGTACCCCTTTGTCTTCATTTTTCCAATTACTAACTCCATTCATCAAAGAGAGAGAGGGGGAAAAAACAAAAAAAAGGGGGGGGGGGGGGGAAGATGGACATTTGCTTGTTGCTGTTCTCTGTGCTACTGTATCTTTCTTTTTGTGCGGCCTAGGTGATGGATTTTGATTTCAATTATGATTGTTTGGAGTGTTTCTATTGCATGAAGAAGCCAAGTATTTTGTACAACCCCTTGACTTGTTTGGTGCTTTAGCTGCATCACGCATCCACCACTAGCTTCTGTTGTTCCTAACAAATATTTTGTTATCGGTCACTACATTATTATTACATGTAATAAATTTCCGTAACATACATTGTGTAGAAACATAAGTGTGTGTATGCACACACTTGTGTGTGTGTGTGTATAAAACAATTAAAGAAATTGTTACCAATAATAGAAAATATGATGGATGTAAATTGCAGCTGATGCACTATAGTCCTACCCTTGACAAAGAGGCAAAATCTAACATATAATCAATTGTATACAGTGCCACACACGTAAACAGTAAGTGGACCCCACACCACACATTATTGGTAACACTATATATTGTTCACGTGTGTGGCGCAACATATAACTGATTGTATGTTAAGAAGGTCCCGACAAAGATGCATAGACTGTTGGCTTTTATCCTTGTAGTTAAAATAATCAATAACTAATTTAAATTACAAATTATATTAATGTAATTAATAAGTTTTAAAATAATTTGTGTTAAAAGCTAGTTTACTTTGTTATTGATATATATGTCTTATAACATGTGCCTATTTGTTAATTATCATTGCCAAATTGAACAACACTTAACTTAGGAGCAAACCCTGACAATATAAATATAAATATAAATAATAAAACCATCCCCTGGCGCGCCACCGGGCGGGGAAGGGTGGGTCACAGGTTTCATTTCACACTTTACACACTAAATTTTTAAGTCTTATAGAAGTATATGAGCAATTTATAGATTTAAACCGACCTATCAATCTTATAATGTGTTTACTTTCTAGATTAGAGAATCGGAATTTGGAATTGAAATGACGGATAGTATTTACTTTACAAAAATAAATAAGAGTTCGAATCAGAATGGTGGAGTCTACTATTATTTAGAAATAGAGAATGAGAAATTGATTCTCATGAGGATATGAGAATCAATCTCTCATTTCTTGAACATTTTATTTTGTCCCAATAATATTTTAATATTTCAAAAATACCTTCCTTTAAATTAATTTATTTTTATAATTAATTAATGAATATATAATAATTAATATAATAATTATAATTATTTCATATATTATTGTTAATTAATTAATATAATTATTAATATAATTAATATATTAATATATTATTAACAAGAATATATTGATGATTATAGTTTTTGAATAAATAATCACAATAATTAATATATTATAATTAATTAATTAATTAATTCATATATTATTATTAATTAATATAATAATAATAATTATTAATTAATATATTAATATATTATAACAAAAATATATTAATAATTATAGTTTTCAAATAAATAATCAAAATAATTAATATTTTTATTATTATAATTAATTAATTAATTAATATATTGTTATAATAATTAATAATATAATTATTATAATTAATTCATATATTATTATAATAATCAATTAATATATTACCATAATAATCATTAATATTATTATTATAATTAATTCATATATTATTATTATTATTAATTAATTAATATGATTATTATTAATTATTACATTAATACATTATTAATAATGATATTTTAATAATTATAATTTTTAATAAATAATCACTATAATTAAAATATAAAATATAAAATATTAATTATTACAATAATTTATTAAATACTTTTTAGTAATTTATTTTTAATTTGACTTATTTCAATTTCTATTCCAAAACAAAATAAATATATTAATATAATCTAACTCCTTCTGATTTCGATTCTTATAATTTAAATAAACAACTTATTCTGATTCTAATTTTTTACTTTTTCTCCAACTCATTTCTATTTCTAACCATTCTGATTCTAACTCATTCTAATTCTAATTTAATAAATACAACGTTAATATTGTAAGTGAACGTTCTAATTGAAACCTAATTCCCACTAATACAATTAAAAAACAATAAAATAACAAAAACCAAAATAACAAAATAATAAAACTTCTCCACTCGCTCAGAACTAAAACAATCTGCATTATCTTTAGGAATATTCATATTTCATGAGCTCCATGGGCTTTATTGAGATACACTCATTGCAAACGATGGGATAGCTTAAGCCACCACTATCACAAATTCGATCCCTGCACAAGAGAAAAGTTGATTTTGCCATTTGTTTTATCTTATTGGCAATTCTAATTAAGCTTCAATTCATTGGAAAATGCCCCTTTTATTTCTCTTCTCCTGATCATTTTGAATGTGATCCCAAATAATTCCTACGCCACGAAACCACAACCACGCACATTCAGATCAAGGATTCCTGCAGATGTCTATTGACATCATTACAAAGACTAATTGGTCGAAATTTGTGTAACCATTCTAGGATTTAAAAAAAAAAAATCTTAGAAATTTGTATAGAATGAAAATTTTCCAATAGGAAAAAAGTGCAGATGTCCTTGCCATACATGGCAGGAATAGTTCCTCAGGCTGCTTTATTTTTTCCCCCAAACAACAAGCTCAGTGAGTAAGTGTTGCCTTTCTGTGCAGCAACTTCTACTCGCTTCCCCCCAATCTGTAGATTGATTTTCAGAAAATTTCATATAAATTTAAGTTAATATATGGTGCATAATTGAGATATCTCAATTCATAATCCAATTGAGATATCTTGTATGTAAGAAATGGTTCCACTGGTGCTGGAATCAAGAATTTAAAATAGTTTACAGGAAGCATTAAGGACAAAGAAAGTACCTTGTCCATGAGCCAGTATCCAATGGTCGGCATGTATTGCACCAGATACATTACAGCAAGCACAGGCTGTGGGACAAACAAAAAATGACCAAGATTTTGAACATGAATATGCCTATCAGTCACACAAGGAAATGGGGAATACACCAACATGCCAACTACACAATACTAATAGCAAGGATGTGTAGCAACGAAAAGAACACTTATACTTCCCAAAATAGAATTGAAAGGTAAAGGAGTAATTACAAACTTCAATTTTATTAATGATTTCAATCGATAGAGAATATGAAATGCTCATACTACTTATCTCAGCAGAAGGAACTGTAAACCGAGTTAAACTGGACATTCAAGGCCACTCTAGTCTAGGTAGCTACAGAGACAAACTGAGATTTCCGAGTTCCACAACTTAAAAATATTTTTAAGTCTGGCTAAAAATCATCTATTGTCCAATTACCACCAGAGGTAATCTTATCAATAATTGGAGACCATAGGAATATACGCATCTTGCTTTATCAAATAATGAGAAAAAACATCAGAGTTCATAGTCAAAGATTGCTGTTGGAGATTTAGTCAATTAATTGTAAATGTTTTTGGCTGTATTTTTCCCTTTATTATTTGATTTAGTCATAACAGGAAAGCATATATTAGGGAGATATTTTAGGATTAGTTTATATAATTTAGAGATTCTTTATTTAGTTTCCTTTTTAATTAGCTTTCTAAGTGTATATATTCTGTCAAAGTTAATGAGAAAAAAACAAGAATTATTCATTCATCAGTATTCTTGTTTCAATTACATTAAGGCAATTCGCTGCAACCTCATTTAGGAAAGAATTGCTGAAAGATTTTATTAACTTTTGTTCTTAATTTTGCAGAACAAACAATCATTTTTATGTCTTCATCCTGTAGGCCTTATGTCAATTTCTCTCAGTGCAAAAAGACGAAGCAGTTACCTGAGACTGATCTTTCCAAAATGATGTGAAAAACAAGGAAAAGGAAAACAAATAGAAGGTTTTTCTAATATAAATGGATATACCTGGTTTGATATCCAAACTTCCTTTAGACTATGGGTGGCGGCAATGATTGTGAGCTCTGCACATCTTTCTGATGACACATACTTCTGTTAAAGAGGTAGCAATTCCTTAGAAAGAAAAATGCTCGACTGCAACACATTCAGCATATGCCACACTCTCCTTGTCTAAAAGCACCATAATAAGAAAACTAGGCAGTCTAAAGATAATGAATCACAGATAATACACAGACAAGAAGATGTGGTATAAAAATGAAACAGCTTCTTTAAACTTTCTTCACATTCTTCACGGTTAGAAAACTGCATACCTATCCTCCCAGTCTCACTCTTAGATAATCACCTGGTTGATACAAAGGATTCACAACATTCATCTTCCTATGAGTCCTATCTGTCAAGTGTTAATACAATAATAATCAAATGATTTAAGTCAATTAAATGGTTCTGCTGGTTAATTGTACTGTGTGTGACAAGAGCAAACAACATTTCTAAGGGGGGGAAAAAGTCACAGTTATTGGTCAGTCATAGGATTAATAACATAATTTTCATGAACTCACATGAGAAGAAACATTTCCCAAGGCTGTTGCTGCAGAAACATTTGGCGTTCGTATTGGCCCTGGACAAACAACTGTCACCTTAATCCCCTTCTGACAGAGCTGGAATGGAAAAATATTAAACCATAAGAAAAAGGAAAATAAATGTAGTAAAAGGAAAACTGAAGTAGCTATTTAAACCTGTCATAATAGCAGACAGTCAGTGAAGCAGACAAAATTGAAACTATCAGAACCTCAGTGCATGGTGTAAAACGCATGATGCTTGGAGAGTGTTGCTCATGGAATTTAAAATTTGCATTACTCACTTTTTTATTAATTTTATTTTTTCTCTTCCAAGCTAGTAATTTATTCCATTCTTAATCGTTGTCTTTTTCTGTGTTACTATAGTTACATCAAAAAGAAGCTATTTACTGTGGTGTACTTGGATTATGGCTTAAAACCTCTGTATTAACCAGTACCAGCAAGAACCTCCAACATAGACAAGTAAAACATCACAACTAATCAAATTTTCATAACAGAAGAGGTTAAATGCAACAATACATGGATAAACAGATATAAGCTGCCTCAAATGTTCTCCTCGGCATTAAAGGCAGAATATGGTTCATTAGAAGAAAGGGGAAGAAGGAGATGGAGCTCCAATTTAACATTAATATCTGCATCTAAATTAGAGAGGAAGAGCATTATTTATATCAAGAATTCATCAATGATCCCTAGACTAAACCACCAAAAAAAAAAAAAAAAAAAAAAAAACAAAAGGAGCCAAGCATAAAGCAATAAGATAGCTCAACTTATGAAAAACAAAACTAAACAAAAAGTTAATAAATCCTCAATTTTTAAGCTAGATAATATGTCTGAGTTCTCAACCCACATTAGTTTCTTTTTCTTCCCCCCCCCCCCCCCAAACTATCAGCAAGTACTGCGACATGTTGTAGTTATAGATTGAAAAAATGAAACTTCACATTCTTTCTCCCTTAAGGCAAAGTCATTTTTATACCTCAGAACGGAATGTGTGAAAGTACCCATTCAGAGCGTATTTAGAAGCAGAGTATACAGCCTGACCAGGTGCAGGTGTCTTCCCTGCAGCACTGCTCATCTGCATAAGACATGTCATGTAAAGACCAATAAAAAATATAAGAAAGATGAGTAATAGAAACATTATCCATTCAGCTCTCTAAAATCAGAACATATTACTGTCAATTAGCACCATATGACATCAACTGCAAGCACCTGATGGATAGAAGTTGCGTATTGCAAACATCTAGACTTCAATAACTAATCCCAGATGCATAACTTGATTATGTGCTAATGTATAAAAGTTACTTAAGCTTTCAGAGCATAGTGATCATACAATTTGCAATTTTCACTATGTCAAAGTCAATAAACAAGGTACTTCAGTTGATCAACATGCATAACTGCTTAAACTGATAGGTTGCAGACCCTACAAAACTAGCAAATATCTAGACAAATATATCTTCAAATTTGTTGTTTAGTTATTTACCAGGACAAGAAAACCTCATGTGCTAATGTTACAAAAGTAATTGTCACATATATATACGTACCACAACAAAATGACCCTTTCCCCGCCTCAGCATGAAGGGTGCCAATAGCCGTGTAAGAGAAATTGTCCCCAGAACATTGACATTGATTGTAGCCTATTCCGAAAAGAAGGGTAACATGGTTACTTGTGCAAGGAATGCCCAAAAGAGATAGCATTAAACATCATAGAAAATTTACTACTGTGCATGTGTCCTAATAGTCTAAGTCAACTTATAGGTTGAAATGGGCTACAAATGATTCATATGACTTGCACTCGCAAGAGATTATCAAAAAACAGAAACACATTCATGTATAGGCACCTTCAGGCTTTCCTCCGAGACTTCTAAAGCTGTTGATTTCTGCCAGGAAAATAAAAGAAGATCCATATCAATTGTGAATTAAAGGTTTGTCTGCTTACTGCTGCATAACAAAACAATGTCATGATCTGTTGAAGAATTAAAACCCATCCATATGCTCCATTGTAGACGATATCAAGATTCTCAAAAAACCAGCATATTGCTCATTTAACCATTTATTCACAAATTAAAGATAAGTCATTTCTTCCCCACTCCTGTATTTTAACAACACAACACCTTATTACAAGCTGTCCATGCATAGATTTCAGCCATTATGTGATTTTTCTTTGATCATCTATGTAGCTAATAAGTCAATCACTCTTATCAATCACTTACAGGGCGTTCATAAGCAGCATTGTGGATCATATAATCAACACCGGCACCTGGGAAAAAGGACTCTGCTTTTTCTACAGCCACCCTAAGTGAATCCTCACCGGATGCCAAATCCAAAGGTAAAATCTTCACTTCATCAGGTGCATGCTTACCTGCCATTGTGACAAACATCCCACAGAATGAGAGCAAAATAGTAAGAAGAAAAGAGACATCACTTAAAGGATTCAACAGGATTAGATTCAGCTTCTGGAAAAGTGACATACCTACCAGCTGCTCCCTAACTCGCTCCAATTCAGCTGCATTTCGTGCTGAAAGAATGAGTTTTGCACCTAATCTTGCCAATTGTTTAGTGAGAACCTCACCTAAAATCCACCACAAAAAGGAAATGACATTATTTACAAGAATCTAAAATAAAAACCAAGTGGTGATTGATCACAGCCTTGCAAATTTTCAACTAAAATACACACCAACTACAGATGTAACACTCCTAAACCATTAGGTACAATTTATTTTTCCTTTTTTGGCAGAGAAAAGGAAAATCCATGTGAAATGATACGCGTATGTACTAAAACAAGATATTGAGTGAGTGTGTGTGTGTGTGTGAATATATATAGATATATTACAAGACATTTCATTTTTAATGAGAACAAAAACAGACAAAAACGTGTGGAATTTTGACAAACAGATGTCTGCTCATTGAAAAAACGCCTACCATGAGCCGACTGCTACTGGTATGCCAAGTGTTATTGAATCATGTGTTAACGCTATCAATCGACTGGAGAAGATTCTGATCATTTTTTAAGTGATTGAATGTTGTCTGGTAGACTAATTTCAGCTACAGAACAGAATATAAAAAGGCACTACCCATTTGACTATTAAAATAATGAATTCCAGCAAGAGAGAGAAAGGACAAAATAACCACTATTACTAAGTAAACAATTGTATTAGGGTGTGGTAAAAGTTGCAGGCAGCATCAAATAGGCCACCAAGTTAGAAAGATGACAATCAGTTTCTTGTACCTCAGAAGGCAACTTACAACTTAATTATTCTTATCAACAGACCATATCATCATCGTCACTGTCGTTAAAAGAAAAACAATATATAGAAACGTAGCTGCATTTGAAATATATTTGTGAATTTTAATTTTCAAAAAAAAAACTCAAGATACAATAATCAACTAATTTAACAAAAAGGACAAACCTGAAACCTGAAAACTGAATTTTAATTAAAGAAAAAATTCAATGGAAATAAAAAAAGGATACAAGCTAAAACAAATTCATCAATTTTCTTTAAGCAATTATGAAAAAGAAACAGAAAATCTCATACCGATTCCGCGGCTAGCCCCAGTAATCCAAACTACCTAGCAAATCGGAAAACATAGTTGATACCCACATAAAAACATACATTCAAACATTCATGAAAATTGAGTGACAAATTTGAAAACATATAGAAATCATTAATTTTCTTTTATAAAAAGATAGTTGCATTGTAAATGAATCAAAAAATCAAAACATCGGGTTGGAGTTAGACCTTATCTTCTATTTCTTCTTTCTTTACATGCTTCTTTGACATTAACGTGAAATCACCTGCAACAAAAAACAGAACAGTGAGCTTAAATTTGTTGAAATTTACCAATAACCACAGAACTAGATTACTGTGTGTGTATTTATGGAAGTGGATTTTTGAAGTTACCTTCAGCAGTGACGAATTTGAAGAGGATGAATAAGGGAAGAAGGAGAAGTAGAAAAATGAAGAGCAAAGTTTGCATTTTTCTCAACGAGATTTCAGTTGGGTCGTGAGGCACACTGAGCGTGGAAAAAGAAGCCTGGGACATTTATAGCGTTGCTGTTGCTGTACTATTTTTTTTTTTTAATTGGGATTTTAACACTTATCCCCTCTCAATTTTATTTTGTTTTTATAATTAAAAATTATATGTGAAAGTTGAAAAAAAAAATCTCGAGATAAATATCCGAGCCAACACTCTCAATTAGTTGATTAGCTCAGGACAGTGCCCATTCAAAAGATAAAGTAAAGCCTTTTCGTTCTAGGTGAGGGGATTCCATTAGCATCCAAATAAAAAATCTCGATAAACTAATAGTGGGATCATTAAAAATTTATTAATTTAGTGAATTTTAATTAATCAATAACTTTATAAATATGATCATGTTTACAATATTCATCTACCTTTACTTAGTATTTATTATGGCAAAGGATTCATCTCATATAAACGGTAGAGTGATATTGAATATTAATCGAGATTTTACATCATAAATAGTCAAAAAAGATGCGATCCAAGTCTAAATTAATTTCTTGAAGAAATAAGTAAACGGAGAATATGTTATATAGAAAAATGATACTTGTCTCGGGTCAAACCCTGAACAATTTTGAAACGATATTATTTTATTAGAATTTTTTTAATAGTTTATGAAAAAAACGACATCGTTTTGATTAAGGGTAAAAAAGGGTTGCTGCTCTCCTTCTTCGTTTATCCGATGCTTTCTTCTTCTTCTTCTTCGGCTTTCCTTCTTCATTAATTTGTTATTTTCCTTCTTTATTTAACTGCAACTACTCCTTCTCTTTAGGGCTTCTTCTCTTCTTCTTCTTTTTATCACAGCCCGAGGTAATGCTTCAATTTAATTTCGACGCCGTTTGATTCCTTTCCTTCTTTTTTTTTTATTTACTTATGAACAAAATATGGTTGCTGCTTTTCTTCTTTTTGACGAAGGGTAAAAAAATGGTTGTTGATTTTCTTGTTATTGATTTCTGATTTTCTTCTTGTTGATTTGTCCAGGGCTCATTCTCCTGTTCATCGGTTGTCCGATTAGGGCAAAACCATAACTCACAGCCTAAGGTAATGCTTCAATTTAATTTCGACGCTGTCATTACATTTTGTTATTGCACTTCAGAACTTTTTCTTATGTCTTTACATTAAGAAATTGCAACCATACATTAGTACACCCAAGAAACCTCTAATATGTTCATTTATTTAAGCATTGGTGATACTCATCTGAGTTGTTGGGTAGATTCCAATAATATATTAGGCAATTAATTCTATCATTACTGTAAAGAGAATTGTAAGTATATATTCATTCTAGACAATGAGAAAGCAACTTGTGTGTTGCACAGTAGTGATGATATTGATCTGCTTCCTGAACAAATCTTGTTTTTTTTTTAGATGTTATTTTTCTATTCTGCTATTGGACATTCTCTATGTCTAAGGGTTATGTGTTGTCCTAAAGAAAACAACACAAGCATGCCAGATAAGGCATTCTCTGTGTCTAAGGCACTGTATGCCAGATAAACCAACAAAAGCATGTCAACCATGAAAGCATATCAATTATTTGTAGGATTTCAAATGTATTCATACGGTAGCTCAAAACTATTATTGTCTGCCTTTCTGCTTTTCTTATGTTTGATTAGGGCAAAATCTTAACTCACAGCCTGAGGTAATATATGGTTGCTACTTTTCTTCTTTTTGACGAAGTGTAAAAAATGGTTGTTGATTTTCTTGTTGTTGGTTTCTGATTTTCTTCTTGTTGGTTTGTTGAGGGCTCATTCTCCTTTTCGTCAGTTGTTCGATTAGGGTAAAACCCTAACTCGCAGCCTGAGATAATGTTCCATTAAAGCAAATTAATTTTGAGTAAACCAATAATTTAGTAAGATGTAATTCAAAATCAGCTTTCCTAGGTGTATAATTTCTATTGGTTATTATTTCTAGGTGTATAATTTCTGTAGGTTATTGTTTTTTTTTTTGGTGTAATACTCTTTTTGTTGTTTAAAGTTTCATGTTGAAGTTGGTTATTTATTGCTGAACTTGGATTGTAAACTGTAGGGTTCTTTAAGCATTAAAATATTACATATTTCTATTGAAATTGATCAGAACTCTTCCTGTTACTATGTGCATTCAACTAAAATCATATTATGAAATTATAAGCTTGGCCCATCTTTTACTGCATTATTTGTTGCTGAATTGGGTTGTAAACTGTAGGGTTCTTTAAGCAGTAAAACATTACATATTTCTATTGAAATTGATCAGAACTCTTCCTGTTACTATGTGCATTCAACTAAAATCATATTATGAAATTATAAGCTTGGCTAATCTTTTACTGCATTATTTGTTGCTGAACTTGGATTGTAAACTGTAGGGTTCTTTAAGCAGTAAAATATTACATATTTCTATTGAAGTTGATTAGAACTCTTCCTGTTATTATCTGCATTTAGCTAAGATTATATTATGAAATTATAAGCTTGGCTCATCTTTTACTGCATTATTTGTTGCTGAACTTAGGTTGTAGATTGTAGGGTTCTTTCAGCACTAAAATATTACATATTTCTATTGAAGTTGATCAAAACTCTTCCTGTTACTATGTGCATTTAGCTGAGATCATATTATGAAATTATAAGCTAGGCTCATCTTTTACTGCATTAGCAATCTTCTAGTTAGATTCTGTGTTAACTTTGTAGAATATTGGCGATGTGTAGCTACTGTTGGTTACCTTTGTATTTGTTACTGAGTGTATTTGTTACTGAGTATACACTAAGTCTTTATATGAAAAAAAATATGCTGAGTTATTTTCATTGTTTTTACTAATTGGACAAATTGATATAAAAGAAAATTTCCTACTTTTTCATTGATATGAAAAATCTATTGATTTTGTAGTACTGACATCCTAAAAAGGTTATAAAACACAGAAAATAGATGTGTACATACTGAATTATGAGTGATAATTCTGATCACATGATTTATAACAACAACTTTTAACTGCAATTACCTCTTGTAATTTTATTGGGTTAGAATTGGTCTAGAATATGTGCTGAATTGTCTGCATTCAAAATTGCTGAATTGTCCGCATTAAGTGCATTTACAATTGCTCTGTATTTTATATAGCTAATTTTTTTTTCAATTTTTAGGCAGTTCTTCCCAACATTGTATTAATCGTAAAATGTCATTCAACACAAGTGAGAATCAGAGCTCATTGCATCCAATGTATAATGGATGTGGTGATCAAATAGAGTTGTTAACATCACGTACAACAAAGAATCTGAATCACAAATTTTGGACTTGTAGAGGATGTAAGAACTTTCAATGGGCAGAAGATCGTCGACCTAGCGAAGAGAAAATAAACTTGTTAGTTGAGGAAGTTAAGAAGTTGGCTCTGGAGATTGAGTGTTTGCCTGTTAAATTTCAATTGTTGCATAAAGAACTTGAGCTTATGCGCGAATGTAAAGTTCAGAGGCGATTGTAAGATGATGAAATTCGAAGTAGACAAGCACTGTGATGTGATTTTATTAAAGTACTTATGATTTTTGTATTTTGCTTTTTATTCAAATATTATTTTTAAGTTGTCTCAATTTGTACCATGCAACTAGAGAAGACTTGTAAACATATGTAACTCAATTAAAAATTAATATATGTTACTTGAAAAGTCTTATGAACTCCAAAAATTACATAATTTTTTATATTATTACTTAAATCTTAAAAGCATTTATATTCATAATGTAATTTATTTTAAAACCATAAGACCTTAGTTCTCGAAAATAATAAAATACACATACATCAAATTACATCATCCTTACAATAATACATAAAAAGAAAAGCTAATTTCGATGAACTTAGTTTCTAAAACACATATACCAAATTACATTATCCATCCTGAAAAGAAACATAAGCTAATTTCAATAAACTTAAATCATGTTCTTGGTTCATTAGTTGAAAACTCCTCTTGATTGACGTTCTCGAAATTTTGTTGTGATAATTATTGCAAGTTTATATGATGCACTCTCTCATAATTTACCCAAGACTGATAGTAAAAGGAGAAAAATACATGTTGTGGGGGTGCTTGCTGTGCTAACTACTGTAGAAACAAAAAAGTAATAATTAAATGCAAATTATCAAACATATAACTATGAATGGAAAAACAACACATAAAAAAAAAATATTACCATAACTATATTACTTTTTTGTGTTGGAATTAAAGTAGCCATCTGAGAAGATAAATCATGCATCTCCAAGTCCTACAAAAGCAATCAAACACATTTAAAGTATATATTAAATAAATTTAATACTTGTTTTTTTAAAAGTAATTTAAATTGCTTTTATAGTTGTGCTTACCGAAACATTCATCGATTTCTATTTTAGCTTCTTAAATTGCTTTTGTTTTCTTTGAGAAGGTGGACTACCTTTACGACGAGTTACCACAGGATCTTGTATGTTCTCAGCATAACTTCTTGATCCACAATCAACTGTTGTATCATCCTTGTGACATCCAACATTTAGCGATACATCCTTCATTACTTTCTCGATCCAGCCCATTATATTTTTATGGCTTTCTTTAGTTTTTGAAGATATCTTAGCAATATCATAAAAAGCAATGCACTCCTCTTTATACCGCTGATGTTCAATGCTTGAACTTCTAGCATTATAACTGACTTTGATTTTACTATAGAATCTCCGCACATCTTTTCTCTATCTTTGTATGATATATTTTTAGGAAGTAATTGTATACGGTTACGTAATGACACTGCAATGGCATGTCCGCAAAGAATTCCCCTATATTCAAACATTGAACACATACAACGAATTTCACCCTCATCTTTTTCATAAATGACTTTAAAAGTCTTTTCTCGACTAGTTTCATCATTTTCAATAACTTCATATTCTGATCCCCCACAATTAAAAATCTCACAATATATCTTATTTAGTAGCTCTGTTGAAATTCTTGAAACTTTGAAATAATGTACACTTTTTCAATTTGTTTCTCCATTGCAAAACTGGTACGACATGGCATCCGTTGACTAAAACACCTAGCATCTGCTTGCCATTCTTTCTCAATTTTACTTTCCATTGCTTTATTATATTTCTCTACAAATTGCTTTAAAATTGTTTTTGAGTTAATATGCCTATCAAAGAAAGCATTCATACTCTTACTACGCTGAGTGGTTGACATTTCAGCCCAAAAAGTTGTCTTCATAAAACATGAAACCCAACGATTTCTTTCCTTAAATAAACCATTTAACCACTAACTATGACCAAGATTATATTTATCTAACATTTCATGCCAAGCTTCCTCAAATTCAACAAGGGTATATGAATCATAAACAACAGAATTCAAGGAAACTTTAATGGCATGATATTCTGCATACCTTCCCAACTTCTCAGGCACTTCTTTAGTATATGCCACAAACACCATTAATGCCTAGTATTTGAAAAAACAATCTCAATTGCATTTTTCATCGCTTTGTCTTGGTCTGTAATAATTCCAAAGGGAGGAGAGTTAGATATACAAGATAGCCATGTGTCAAATAACCAAGTAAATGTCTCTGTGTTCTCATGCAAAATTAACTCACATTCTAACAAAATTGATTGACCATGATGATTGACTCCCACAAAAGGAGCAAATGACATGTCATACTTATTTGTAATAACAACATCCTCAAAATCTTTATAGGCTGCCCTGCTCCGTGGATTTACCCAAAACACATTTTTTAACCGACCCTCATCATCCAAGTCAACACTAAAGAAAAACCCATCATTTTCTATTTGTATTTTTTAAAAATATCTTTGAATTGCAACAGCATCCCCTTCTCTAAGCCTTAATCGTCTCACTTTGTCAATATGATTTCTAACATCTCTTTCTAAGAATGAGACTTTTTCATAGCCACCGGCCTCGACAACAATTGACTTAAAACTTTGAGCCATTTTAATTCAAACTTCTTTATTTATTTCAAGTTGCTTTTAAAAAAAAGAACTAATGGTGTGATTGCATCACTAATACCTACTCTTACTCAGACTCACAGCATGATTGTGTTCAAGAATCAAATTTTCAATCACCCATTTTCTACTAACACCATCCAAACGTCCTCCAATTTTAGCATTGCATCCAATTTTTTGGTTTGGTTGAAGCCGCAACACATGAGTAAATTTGGCTTTTGACTTACCATTACGCTCATAAGTAAATGTCACATATCTTAAACCCTCATCATCTCCTTTTCGAGGAGATCCCTACATCACTGGAAAATCTTCTTGTACACCATAGGCTTTGTAATATTCAAATATTTCATCTGGACTATTAAAACACATCCCTACCTCGGGCTCAACAACTTTCTCCACCAATTCCTCATTATTTTCTTCCAATCAATTCGCTGTAAATCTAATTCCTAAACTTCATCAACATCCCCCACTTATTCCAAATTATCCATTAATTACAACAAATGAAAATAATTCAGCATACAATAAAAAAAAAAATTTTGCATACAATATTTTGCTGCATGAAGAAAATTTTCTACCAAAAATTTTTACAAGTCATTAAAATAAAATTCATAAGAAAAATGATTATCCATTAACTGCAACAAATGAAAATAATTCAATATATTATCAATTTATTTGCACAATTTCATTAAATTTATAAACAATAATTAAAAACAAAATGAAGTTGATTTATGAAATATCACAATGAAGTTATTAACTTAGTTTTATTGAAATTGTTATTGACAAGATTATTCATTTAATCATAATAAAGATTAATGTCAGTATACATTATTTTGCAATTAGAATATTCAACATGCAATATTCTGCTGCATGAAGAAAATTTTCTGCATAAAATTTTTAAAACTCACTGAAATAAAATTCATAAGGAAAATTATTATCCATTAACTACAAAAAATGAAAATAATTCAATATACTATTAATTATTGCACAATTTCATTAAATTTATAAACAATAATTAAAAATAATATGAAGTTAATTTATGAAATTTCACATAACTTTATTAACTTGGCTTTGAAATTGTGACTTAGTTTTATTGACAAGTTATTCATTTAATCATAATAAAATCAATTTCAACTTACAATGATTTGGATTGCAGCAAAAATGCAGAAAATTTACAAGTCACTAAAACAAAAATGACAGTTTAAGAAGCCAAGATCACAGTACCATAGCTTAAGAAAATTGTGTTATTCATTTAATCATGATAAAATCAATTTCAGCATACAATGATTTGGATTGCAATAGCAATTTGCAGCAGCAATGCAAAAAATTTACAAGTCGCCGAAACAAAAATGACAGTTTAAGATGACGAGCATGAGATTTTAAAATGGAGCAGCAGTAATGTAGCAACGAAATGGAGAAACAGTAACCCAGCAACAATGAAAAGATTTTTAGGTTACAAATCTTTAGTTTAAAATGACGTTGTTTTAATTCAAAAGAAATAAAAAAAATTAATTAAACAACATCATTTCAAAATTATTCAGGGTTTGACCCAGGGTTTAACCTGGGGTAAGTATCAGTGTTCTGTCATATATTTAACTTTAAATTAGGTAACTATAAACTTATATATTGAATGGATCATATGGAAATTGTGAATTTTTATATTTATTATCTTATGAGTTTATAGATTACTAATTTACAATATTGGATTAAGTCAAAATTAATAAAAATTATTATTTAATCAAGATTATTAATTTATCAAGTATTCATTTATGAAACTTTTACTGCATATTTGATGGAAATTTGTTAGAGGACATTTGCCGATTTGGCTAACCAAAATCATTTATAAAAAAATATTAAAGTTAGTTAAATGCCAAACACACATTCTTGAGGTGAAGACGGTTGATTGAGGTCCTATATTTAAAATATCAAATAGCATATTAGACATTACGTTTCTTTGAGTCTTCTCTAATGCAAGCATTTTTAAGTTCTAAAATAGAGATTTAGAAATCGACTGCATCATAAAAGGTTTTTATAATATTGTATTTAGCCATTTACAATATCATAAAACAACAAATCCACATTTTAAAAAATAAGGGTGCCTATATTTCATAATGATTAATTTTTAAAAAAATGACTTCATAAAATATTTTTAAGTGTGACATTTTGCTAAAAAATGAAGAAAGCAAATTATTTATCAAAACCCTAGCTTGATGTTGATCAATTATGAAATTATATAAGGAATAAGCTAACTCTTTATTGGTGATTAAGACTGTAAGAAGAATAATATTATATGACAAAAATTTTAATTACTAAAGACAACATGTGTTTGACACAAAATAAATTGTCACATGTTAGTTTGCTGAAAGTACTTTATTTTAAGTTATGGCCACTAAAATTGTTTTTATCATGCCAAATTATAAATTTTTGTGATGAAACTATTTGTTAACTTAACTTAAATTAAAGACATCATAAATGGTATCAAAGATGGTTAATTTAGATGTTCAAAAGTACAATCAACAACACTATATTTTCATCAGTGTAAATGACTGTTTACCTTAAACAGTGATCACCCCACATTAGGACTAACAAGGTTTGATTTTGTCTTATTTTTATATGATATTTGTCATTTTTAATTAGATTTACCATAAAAGCCCTACTAAATTTAAAAATAACAAAAATATGGAGTATTTATTTTTGTATTTCCAACCCACAAAGAAACATTATTATTTTGAAACCCATTGAACCCTACCTCTTCTCACAAAGGAAGGGAAATTCATCAAATCTTATAGTACTTAAAATTTAATTTATAGTTTACATTATGGATGTGTGTTCTGATAATAAATTTTTAAAATGGAAAGAGATTGATAAGATAACAAGAAAAATAGTTGATTCTAAAAAAGATAAATTGTATTCTTTAATTTATTTATTGATGACATTAGCATTGATTTTACCAATTGTTACAACTATAGTAAAAAGTGCATTTTCAACTATGATTTTTAGAACAATCATCTGTGAAATTGGACAAGAGATCGATGATTGAGTAATATTAGTTTGCATATATAGAAAAAGATTTACTTTGTATTATTGGTGATAAGGTTTTTTTTCAACTTTTTTAACATATGAAAACATGTCACGCTCAGTAATAAATGCATTAAATTAAATATATTAAGGAGTTTTTTATTTTGTTGATTGTTACTTCTTTTTATGATTATATTATTTTCTTAACATAATCTCTACTAAATTGAATTCCTAGAGCCGCTACTGGTCTCAAAGGTAAGTGAAAATAGCTGCAAATATTATTCAAAATGGACATTTTTGGTGGCTTGGAAATACAATCAACAAAATGTTAGCTATTAAGACATAATTGATCTATGACACTTGTAGTTGGTATTGGTATTCAATATAGGGTAGCGCATATGTTATATTTGGTGTAACTAATCGCTCGATAAACAAGATCGTTTGATTTGTCAATTCTAAGATTGAACGGCTGTAAAGAAATTTAACAAAAAACCTAGTGCAACTGAAGGTGGTTAAATGATTATTATAACAAAGGATGAGCAACTTGCCAAAACGATTCTTGAATAAGGCTATGAAGGGGTTATTCAGTAACAAAATCTATAGAGGAAAAAGTGGAATTATGAGCTGATAATGTTGGTATGCATCTAATTCAAAAGCAAAAAAATATAGTAATTATGTTTATAGAAGAGGGAAAAATAAGAGTGACACCAAACAAGATTGTGAATATCCTTGTTCAATTTTGTAGATTCACTATTCAGGGAAAGCAAAAAAATTGTTACACCCTAAAACCGAAGCCATTGGTGCCTTAATGTCACTGGAAATGATAAAATTTCAAACATCATCCTGTCAAATTGTCTCATCAAATAATTTCTGAAAACATAATTAATTGTCATGGGTGGTTCGTTATTATTTTAACACCTTTATTTTGGAGAACTCCCAGAGTGGTACTTACAAACAGCCAAAGTTAAAGAGCATGGGTTAAAGCTGTAATTAAAATTGAGTAAAGAACACATATCAAAGGCTAGTAATGGAAACATGAATTAGGAAATGATGAAATGACAAAACAAAAGAAAGTTGGTTTCTATAAAAATTGCATCAACGTATTAATTATAGTGAACCAGAGCGAAGGAAAAAGGTAAACCAAATTTATATCAAATCATTTATCATGAGGAGAAGAAATCGAAAGCTGAAAATAGTGCAGACGATAAGAAAAAGGAAACAATTAATTATGGTTTCTACTTAAAGGTAAAGTAAGTAGGTTTTCTAAAACAAATTTGCACTATTTACTAGAATGAAGATGAGACTAAAAGAAGAAAGTGAAAGTATATTTCACACGTGTCTCCCTATTGTTTTGAAGTGGACTAAAATGGGAATTGATAGACTTGTCACTTTAGTTGAGTTTGAATGCAAATTCAGCACAATGCATTGGTCTGTTCAGAAAGATGAAATCACAATCAAATTTGCAATGGTCATATTCTTGCATAGGACATTGCTTAGACTACTAGATGATGTGATAGTAAACACACAGTAGCTTCAACTTACACAAGATATTGGAACGTTTAATAACTATAAATGGGGCATACTAGTTTGAGAGCCCACATATGATTCTATTGTTCTGAACATGTATTTATGGACAACCCAAAACAAGGAAAATGAAACAACAATGTTAAGGCCAAAAAACCACACTTTTGTCTTGTGAAGGTTTGCATTTGCAGCTTAGGTATAATGAACAATTTAAATTGGACTATATTAACTTATAATGCTAAACAATGAATGGATAAATAGAGCAATATTACTGAATAAGTTCCTAATGGGGTCATATCTAAAACATGAAAGTGTTTATATTAATAATACTTTGTAAATGGAATAATTATTTCGATGGTTATATTATTTTGTTTGTTATTATTACAAAAGTTATTATTCATGCAACTTCAACTTGTAAGAATATTTGATATTTGCAGTTTCTCTCTAAAATCAATTATTGTATATTATATGCTAAACTTTTAGCTTATAACGGGTTCATGGTAATATAACAATTAAATTATTTCATTATTTAGGAACCGTAAATGTGACCTATAGTTTTAGGTTGCATGGTGTATGTATGTGTGTGCATGTGTGTATGTGCGTGTGTGTGTGTGTGTGTGTAGTTTTGGTCTGTACACATTAAGGTAATTCATAATCAAATGCATTACTAGGGAAATTGATTTTTATTATATAGCATACTCAGGTAGACTTTGAATATTTCATGTAATATATGTTGCTATTAATTCTATTTAAACGTTGCTCTAGACCTTTAGATAATTTTTCCTAATTGGTTTAAAATGCTGTAAAAGTAATGTGTTGTGTAATATTTTAACAATTACTTTATTTTCATGTATATGAAGTAAGGACAGATCACAATATTAAAGGAAAATAAGGCTCGATATAATATTATGACTCATGGGGTTATTCTTGGATTTATCTAACTTTTAATAATTTATTTAATTATTTTTGTGTTTTGACAATGATATAAGTATGTCAAGGAACCTTTGCTTTCTTGTTTTATTGTTTAACAATTTTATTTATAATAGGATCATAATTCAATAACAAAACATGAGAAAAACACTTTTATGTTATAGTGATAGAGATAGTGGCAGTAATAAATTTATTTTGTCGCCATGGCAACTATGGATATACGAATGTGTAAATGTCTTAGGCTAATTGTATGGACGGTAGCTGCTTGAAGATATTGTTCCCCAAATGCTTTGATGGAATTCATGGATGCAGCCAGATGATGCAACAATAAGATTGCATCTTACATTAACAATAGATAACTAAATGTATATTATACCAATTACATTAGAGGAATCACATAAAGAGAAAAAGAGCAACTACAACAAAAGTGTCATCAACGTTAATAGGCATGCACAACCAATCCAAATCATTGGTGACAATGTTTCCAAGAATGGAGAATGACAAAATATGTTTATGACAAAATCAAATGTCACTGTAAGTATGATGGATGTCATATATCTTCCGTTTTTCATGTGCTTAAGACTGAATAGATAGTAAATGGTAATTTAAGTGATTTCTTGTATCTTTTCATAAGATAACGATATGGACATGAATAATGATAACCTTTATATTAAGAATTGGAGTCAGTATGAAAGTATAAAGGTATAGAACTACATACAAGTCTTTAATATGTTATGTTGTTTCTTTTACAAAACACCAAAATTCCATCAAACCTATATAAGTTTCCAAATTGATGCCAGTGCTTATAATCATAGGATTATAGTATCAGAACAAAGGTAATATATATTGGTATGAAGAGGAAATATTTAAAACAAAATGTCAATAAGCTCTCCCCAACTATCCATATAATATGTCAATCATATATGTGTACGATACACATATATGATTTACATGACTAGAAGACATATTGTAGTCTTCATGTAATTGTATCAATTTGTTGTTCTTTACTTCACAAAGAGTAAGTCCAATGGTGAATGGATTCTATGCTTCTTTTTTGTTAAAAAAACAAAATTGCAACATTCATTTTTAAGGGGAAAAAAAGAAAAAATGATACTTACACCTCTCAGGTCTAGAAAAATAATCACAAAGAGCTTCAAATTTTAAAAAAGAGATATCAAAACCCTTTATTGCTGTAACACTCCACCTTTGTGATTGTAACTAAAGTGGTTAAACCAGGTGTAACATTAAGTATTCGTAGAAATAATTTCAAAATAAGCATTTTATAGATATTGAACACAAAAAAAAAGTTTACATAAAGAATTATATAAAGGGGTTTGTCACACCAAAATCTTTGTTACAAAAGCCAGGGATCTCTTAAGAATATGTTGTAACCCAATACCATAAACAAGCTTGATATATTTATGCTTAGATAGGAATATAGTTAAACCCGTTGTGTAACCCAAGGTCTGATATGTCCATATGCACCTCGCCTCGGTTGGGACTTGGAGTCAACTTTTTCCTACTCAGTGCCTACAATGTAAGGACTTCGTGAGCTAAAACCCAGTAAATAAACACTTGATGCATGTATTACCTATCATACACATGAATGACTTTATGAAATAAGTGATAAATCTTTTACATGAAACTTTAAAATACAAAGAACGATGTTAGGGCCCTAGGTTTGTTGTACTAAAAGCTAGCATTCTATAACATGCCATTGGGTTTAAATTAATTGATCTATTGGGCGTTATGTATCGCCGTCCCCAAAGGATCTCTTTTCTTAACTTAGAGGGCTTGCCCTCTTTATGAATGCTTGTCATCTAGTAGTTCAGCATCTCTTTCTTTCTTCAAATTCATTAAAATACCTTTTTATCAAATTACTCATGAAATGCATGAGACCAATATAACTTATGCCACAGTATGTAAATTTTTCAAATATATAATAAAGCAAAATATGAAACTAATTTTAGACAACAACATCTAACATAGGCGGCAGTGCCGTCCATATAGAAATTCAAGAAATAAAATTATAATATAGGCGGCAGGGCCGACCATGTAAAGAGTAATAACAACATCATATTTTAGGCGGCAATGCCGACCATGACATGATAAAATAAGAACATCACATTTAGGCGGCATAGCCGACCATCCAATCAAGTAGTAAGTATAACATCTTAGGCGGCATAGCCAACTATATGAGGATGATATCATAATATAGACGACATAACCAGCCATGTAGGATTTAACAATTTCCAATCACACCACAATAATAATCATTATAAGCTAAAAAATTATTTAAAACTAAACCTATCATAAGAGAATTATTACTTAGAGCTAATTTAACATATTGTCCTTATATTACAGTTGAAATAAAGTGTTACTTACCTGTTTTCTTTGATTCCCCTAAACCTCCTTTCCTAAACTTGAGAATTTCTTTTACTTGCGATGCTTTGGCTTAGAATGGTAAAAGATGGGATTTTTAGGGTTTTTGGAAAATGTAAGGGCTAAGGGATATTTATAGAGTTTCCTAAGGCCCATGTGTGGCTAGAATTTTGCCACCATATCATTTGATTAATGGTGGAGATTTATTCCTCCATAAATATTTTAGTGATTTCTAAAATGCTAAGATTTTACCATCTATCACTTAATTAATTGTGAAAATTTATCTCTTTATAAATATTTTAGTAATTTCTAGAATTTCTAAATCTCTACAACATTTCTTATTACATCATCACTTATGTCATTGCTTATGTCATCATTACTTTTAAATTATTAATTTATCTTTTTATAAATATCTTAGTAATTTCTAGAATTCCTAATATCTCTACAACATTTCTTGTTCCATCATCACTTATCTCATTGCTTATGTCATCATTAGTTTTAATTATTAATTTATCCTTCCATAAATATCTTTAGTAATTTCTAAAATTTCTAATATCTCTACAACATTACTTATGTCATTATATTATTATACATTATTATTATTATTATTATTATTATTATTATTATAATAAATGCTTAAAGGAGTTTGTTAGGTTAATTATATTATATCTAAATAAGAAGATTATACCTCACAATTGCCCATCATATCCTTTAACTATGCTAATTAGAAAATTGATTTTGAAGGTTTTTAATTAATAAAAATTTAATAAAAATAATATAAAAAAGGGACACGAAAATCCCTTTTTAGCCCAGAATACCCTTTGACTATAATAATTAGAAAATTGATTTTAAAGATTTTTAACTAATACAAATTTAATAAAAATAATATAATCTATCTAATAAACTAATAATAATTATTTTTAAGATTTAAAATATTATTAAAATGTTAAGTTATTATATTTATTTTAATAATATATTTTTGACATTATAAAGATTTTAAATAAATCTTTGGGTTAAATGGATTTTACAATTAAAAAATCTCCTTGTTAATAAAATTAAAATTATTTTTACGTATATTCAAACTAATTTTAATTTTAACTTATTTATTTTAATATTATCTTTCATCTATTATTAAAAATTACTCTAAGTTAATAAAATACATCTAATAGATTGTAAAATATGAAAATATTTTTTAATATTAATTTTTTAAGATGTAATGTTATTACATTTATTTTGGTGCCAATGTCTTTTTATTATAAAATTTTCAAGTCATTTTCTTGGGATTTATAGAGTCAAAGGGCATTACAGTTTAAAAGGGATTTTGATGTCTCTTGTTAAAAACTCGGGGATCTTTGTGATTATTTTTCTAAATTTTGGGGTGTAGGTACTTTTTTTTAAAAAAAAATATAAATGTAATATAGGTATCATATTCTAAAAGGCACCTAACCATGCCATATGTTTATCTTATCAAATAACAAAAGCTATTCTAGGAAAATAATACAAAAGTTATTCCAAGAAAATAACACCCAAATTATTCCAATAAATAACACCTAAGGAAAATTAAAAGTTTACATTTCCCTCACTTGTATTGCTTTCAATTGCTTGAGCCTTCACAATTGAAACCAACTAAACTTTTCCCTTAGCAAATCTGTTTTAAAAAATTCCTACTTTCCTATAACACTCTTACTATATAAATTAATAATTACTTTTGTAACTAAATTTATATTAAACGTATTTGTGGCTTTTACAAAATATATTTTTATTGTTGTTCTTGCAATTGATTTCAACTTATCTCATCTCTAGTTTTTTTAGTATACAAAAATTAAATCTCTTTTCAATATTCTCTAAAGTCCTTGGTCAGCATTAATTGAACTTCTAATTAATATGTAGTTACAAAATGCTTAGTGAAGTGATAAAATAAGCTCAAAGCGTTTAATATATGTATTTTATTTTCAATTGTCAAATTATTTTCTTGCAAATAATATTAAATTTTAAAGCATAATCTTATTGCCAAATATTTTCAGTCCAAACATATTTCATTATTATGTGATCAATATTTATTGTCTATCATTACTCATCACACACCATAGTGATATCATTCCCCATTATCCTTTCTTTATATGTTAAATTAACTCAAATCAATTATATATTCTCTAAAAAATTACATAATATTATGAAATCAAAGCTTTTAATATCATACCATCAAAATTGATTGATGGCGAAATGTTAATGTAATGTCGCATGGTAATAGTACCAAGGCCTGTAGGATTAATGAAGTCATGTAGGCATATTTTCGCAGTTACTGTGGCCATTGCATAAAGAATTTATTTGATCTATTTAACTTGTGGTGTCTCTATTATTTGTATATTTTTCCAATAGTTCATGATCTCGAACTTGTCGAATATTTTGATGCTTACCTTATAAAAATTATAAGTTTATGTTTCCTTCATTGATCCTTGATCCAAACCATGTTCTGACATTCAAACACATGCATGCATGTGTGAAGCTTGCTCATTTTTTTGCATCGACTGAACGAACTTATTTTCATTTTTTTATCTTTGTTCTGTTTCATCTTTGAATACGTTATCGAAATTACCCTTAGCCAGTAATCAAGTAAATGGGCTCATTCACTTATATTTCATTATAATTTCTCAAACTTAATCCTTTGCTTTGGCCGTGTTGACTTTGTCGGACGTGATTCCTGATAATTCCTTTTTTTATTCTTCAAGTAACTTTTCATTATGGTCTTTGTGAAGCTTAAAACGTGTAAATCATATGGAATATGTTTGACACAAACCCAAAAGGAATTATCAGGAATTATCAGGAATCACGCCCATAGTAAAAATTTACTATTGATGTTTGGTACCAAACCATAAAGAAAAACTATCAAGAGTTTTCTGATGCACAAGATCATTGTTCAAGGTAAGTGCAGAGCATACTTTCTCAGGTTTTAAAAATGAACTAATAAAATTTCTTTTCAGATCCTAAGAACACTAAGATCTCGTTAACAGAGAGAAGAGAAAGTTTAGAGAGTCATGGTTTTAAAACACACTTTATTTTTTAGTCTTCCAAGGTTGTTTACAAAGTGGGGAGTGGTTCCTTTAAATAAGAGAATTCCTCAATGAAAAGATAAGAACAGACTTACAATGGGCCTACACAAACATAATAATTAAAAAAGGATAAGACAGGACCCTTATCCTCTTATCACACCTTTTACAAAAGTAAAGAAACAACACACTTTTATAAAGCAAAAGCAAACTAAAGGCAAACACGCCATAAAACTTATGGAGACATGGACAGGTTCATGTAGTCCTGATCTGATGAGTTGTGCGTGTCATCTTTTGACCATATCTTTGCTAAAGATATTGGTTCTGGATGATCACAGTGAGGACCACATGTTGGATATCGGCATCCTTCTTTCCTAAGCCATTGTGGAGGAGGACTTTTCTATCTTTTTGGCTGGCTGGCTGGCTGGCTGGTTGATTAGTTGGCTAGTTGGCTGGCTGGCTGGCTGGTTGCTAGTGCTGGCTTCGTTGAGTGAGGATGGTGTCTGGAGTTGTTCAAGGTGTTGGGATAGTGACATAAAGTCTTCCCAAGGGTCTTGGGCATCCTGAAATAAAAAGTTAGTATAGTTTGGCTTTTCTTTTTTTAGAATGATACCTGAGGACTTTGGTGTGGAAATGGCTGAAGAAGTTGAAACCATTAGAATGTCATGTTGAGGACCTAAAGAGGTGTGGAAGATGTTCTTGTGCGGTTCTGGCTTGTGATTGAGTTGGCAAATGAAATTGTGTAAGTTCCTTTGAATATCCTGATCTTGTTCCAGAAGGGCTAGATGTGGCATGGTATACTATTCATGTGCCTGATCAACAGTCCAAAAATTATCGACGTGGGGATGTTGAAAGTATGGCCTGTGAATTGTGAAGACAGATATGAACATATCTGCTTCTGTTTCTGGCATCCTCTTAAGGTTGTAGAGGGAGGATAGTTCTTGTAACCTCATTCTCCACCAAGGAATTGGTGAATACCATTCAAGTACGGTCCAGATGAGGAAAGTTGACTTCTCTGGATTCATGAGATGTTTGCACAGGGGTCTAACTGGGAAAATCAGTTTTGTGACATAAAGGATAGTTAGGCACCAGATGTATTATAACTCATCTTCAGTGATTCCTTTGACTGGGTGGAGATATAGACCTGTGAGGAACAGTTCTTCTGAATGGCAATCCAGGCCAAGGATGGTGTCTGTGAGTAGGCAGACTTTGATGAAAAACCTGAAAACATATTTTCTGGCATAATCTTGAATGACAAAAGCTGAGTTAAACATTTTTCCAAGGGGAAAATATCTTTTGGTTAAGGCTTGTTTTAGAAGGGAAGTAGCCATGGCAATGAGAGGAAAATGGTACTGGGATGAGATACAGTGTATGAGTTGTGGTGGTTTGGCAAGTTTGGTTAGTAAGTCTGGGATGAGGTTCTGGGTTCCTTTTATATGCTTTACTTAGAAATCGTATTTCGAGAACCAATCTTTTAACCTCAAGAGCATCTTTTTTGGAATATTCTTTCCTTTTGAATTCATAATGGCCAAAAATGATGAGCTGTCCATCTTGATAAGAAAGTGATAACTGATTAAATGATATTCAAACTTTTTGATACCATTTTTCACAACTAGAATCTCTTTGTAGATACATAGTAGTGGCACTGTGAATTAAAAAAGTGTCCACTAGCATATCTGATAAAGTTTTCCTTTCCATCAATCTCTTCGAGGAGTACAGCACCCCATAAGTTATCACTTGCATCGGTCTGTAATATCTGATTGCCATCTGTGATGATCTTTAATGGTAGAGGATCTTGTGCAATCTTCTTTAATGCGGTGACAGCTAAAGTATGATAATTGTTTCATTCTGGTGGCTTCTTTTTCAATAAAGCTGAAAGCTGTCTGGTGTGTTAGTCCACGTAAGGAATAAAATTACGGATGTAATTAACAATTCTAAGAAATTACTGAATCTACTTTTTGGCCAGATGCTGATTTGGAAAATGAAGCAATTCTTGAGGAATATGTTTTCCTGGTTGGTAGTGACCGTCTTTAATAACAATTCTAAGAAATTCAATGTTATTTGTGGCAATAGCGCTTTTCTTTGCTGAAAGCATAATTCCATAAGATTGAACAATATCAAGAAATTGATTTAACAACTGGTGATGTTCTTCATGAGTTCCTGAAAATAACAAGATATCGTCAATGTAAATCAATGCATGATGAAGTATGGGCTGAAAGATTTTAACCATTGCTTTTTAAAAGATGGAAAGTGCAGTTTTTAATCCAAATAGTAAAACTATCCATTAGTAATGGGCATTAGGAATGCAAAAAGCTGTTTTATATCTCTTAGATGGTTCAATGCCAAGTTGCCAAAAACCTGATTTCAAATCAAATTTTAAAAAGATGTGGGTATTTTTCAAATATGTGAAAATGTTTTGTCGTTTAGGAAGTGGAAATTTGTCATCTTGTAAAAACATGTTTAACGGTTGATAATCAATGACTAATATCTTTTTTCCTTAGACAAGTTCAGAACGTTTTTCCACATAAAAGGCTTAACAAGGCCAATGAGAATTTGTGGGCTCAATGAGGCCTTAGGCCAAGAGTTGGGAACACTCTTTTTAAGCTAGGATTAAGTCAGATAGACTCATTCCTAGATGGGTTGCCTTAATAGGGTTGGTGTCTTCATTTAGCTTGAAAGGCAGTTTGACAATGAAAGACTCATTTCTCCATAATGGGTTCGGATGAGTAAATTCAGTATGAGACTCTGGACAATAGTGGAGAAATTTGGTGGAAATGTCTTGGTAAGACTGTGGAGAATCTGTAAGGCTGTAAAGTCTGAGAACATTGATGAAAGGTTTAAACATAGACTTGACTTGAATTCCAGTGGGAATGATTTAAAGGTGTTTGGTTTAGGTGATGATATCAAAACCTAACAAGATATCATTATCAGGTAGTTTTGATCCAATGACTTTGGTCTAAATTACACAATTGAGGAATATTTGAATACCAATGGGATTTTTGGTAATCAAATCTGTGGTGGAGATTTTTCCATCTGCTGCTTTGAAATGTTTTGTGTGAGACTTTCAGTGTTGAGGTAGAAGTATGATTGGGTTCAGCATGGTTTTCTAAGCACCTGTATCAAGAAAACCAATGGTAGGATTGGTCTTTGGAATTTTGAGGGTAAAATCTAGATTTTGACTGATGGAATTGGAATTGAGGAATTCAAGTACAAAAACTGTTGATTGTAGATTGTATGAAACTCATCTGTATCAAACTCATCAGACGAGTTTTCCAGTGCGAACACTGTTTCTTCATTTGGTTCATCTTGTTTTAAGAAATAGGATTCAACTTCTTTGTCAGGGGAATAATCTGTGATAGACTGTAACTGTTTAATCAATCTGATAGCCTTGTCTCTCTTGTTAGGACAATCCTTGGCATAATATCCTTTTTCTTGCAAATAAAACATCTGCTGGATTTCTTCTTTTGCTGATCTTTGGAAGAGGAAGATCTTTTCCTGTAAAACTTATATGGCTTTCGAGTTTTCTAGAAATGAGACTTTGAAAAGGATCTCGATTGTGTAAATTTTTTGAGATGTTTTTTCTTTTGAGGACAACAATCACATTTCTTCTTGTCTTTACACTTAATCTGTAAATATGGTTTCTTACAGGCACTTCTGAAGGGTTCTCTATCTTTGATCAGTTTTTTGAAGAACTGTTTTTGCTCACAAAGCTTCTCAAGACATCATTTGGCAATTTAAAAGATTTTACCTAAGGATATGTTCTCAAGGTTAAGATTATAAATAGTGAGCTGTCTTTGAATCTTTAATTGCAGTTCATCGGGTAAAGAGGCAAGAAAGACATGTTTGAGTGTAGGATCATTAAATCTATTTAATTTGTAAAACAAAATGGACATCCTTTTATAATAGAAGTCAAGTTCTTTGGAATTAAGTGAACAGCATTTCATGTTGAGATAATCTCGTCTGGCAGTTTCAAAAACTGCTGCTGGTTCTCCAATAAATTATTCATGAAGAATGGCTAATGCCGAGGAGACGTTTGGCATTTGAAAAAATTAGAGTTGTCTATAAGGACTAAGACTGTCAAACTAGTCTTTTAAAGAACCTGTAAAACGAGTAACAAGTTCTTTGAGAACAGATTCTACTGTTGCTCCTGCTCTAATCATTTGGAGGTCTACCTAAGCTAAGATCTCGGATAGCTTTTCTCTCCATTTATTGGTGGGTATGTCATCAAAGGTAAACCATGGGCCATTCGATGGTTTTGGAGCTTATGGCTGAGGAAGAGGTTATAATACTCCACCTTTATGATCGTATCTAAAGTGGTTAAACTAGGTGTAACATTAAGTATTTGTGGAAACGATTTCAAAATAAACATTTTATAGATATTGTACACAAAAAAAATTTGTTACATAAAAACTATATAAAAGAGTTTGTCACACCAAAAACTTTGTTACAAAAATCACAAACCAATTCCATAAACAAGCCTGTGGTATTTATGCTTAGATAGAAACACAGTTGAGCCCATTATGTAACCCAAGGTCTGTTATATCCATATGCACCTTACCTGGTTGAGACTCAGCGTAAGCTTTTTCTTACTCAGTTCCTGCAATGCAAGGACTACATGAGCTAATGCCTAGTAAGTAAATAATTGATATATGTATTACCTATCATGCAAATGAATGACTTTATGAAATAAGTGCTAAAGCTTTTACATGAACTTTGAAATATAAAGAACGATGTTAGGGCCCTAGGTTTGTTGTACTATAAGACTAGCATTCTATAACATGCCCTTAGACTTAAATTAATTGATCCGTTAGGCGTTACGTATCGTCATCCCCAAAGGATCTCTTTTCTTAGCTTTGAGGGCTTACCCTCTTTATGAATGCTTGTCACCTAGTAGTACAACAACCCTTTCTTTCTTTAAAATTTTTAAAATACCTATTTATCAAATCACTCATGAGATGCATGAAACTAATACAACTTATGCCACACTATGTAAATTTTCTAAATATATAATAAAACATAATATGAAACTAATTTAAGATAACAACATCTAACATAGGCAGCAGTGCCGTCCATACAGAAATTTAAAAAAATAGAATTATAATATAAGCAGCAGGGCCGACCATGTAAAGAGTCATAACAACATATATTTTAGACGGTAGTGCTGACCATGTAGAGAGTCATAACAATATCATAATTTATGCAGTAGTGCCGACCATGTAAAGGGTCATAACAACATCATATTTTAAGTGGCAATACCGACCATTTAGAGAGTCATAACAACATCATAATTTAGGCGGCAATGTTGACCATCCAATCAAGTAAGTATTAAGTACAATATCCTAGGCAGTATAGCCGGCCATATGAGGATGATATCATAACGTAGGCGGCATAGCCAGCCATGTAGGATTTAATAATAACTAATCACACCACAATAATAATCATTTTAAAACAAGATACTGTTTAGAACTAAACCTAGCATAAGAGAATTATTACTTAAAGCTAATTTAACATATTGTCCTTACATTACAATTAAAGTGAAGTGTTACTTACCTGTTTTCTTTGATTTCCCTAAACCTCCCTTCCTAAACTTGAGAATTTCTTTACTAGTGATGCTTTGGCTTAGAATAGTAAAAGATGAGATTTCTAGGGTTTTATAGAAAATGCAAAGGCTAAGGGGTATTTATAAAGTTTGCTAAGGCCCATATATGGTTATGATTTTGCCACCATATCATTTGATTAATGGTGGAGATTTATTCCTCTATAACTATCTTAGTGATTTCTAGAATGCTAAGATTTTGCCACCTAGCACTTAATTAATGGTGAAGATTTATCTCTTTATAAATATCTTAGTAATTTTTAGAATTTCTAAATCTCTACAATATTTCTTATTACATCATCACTTATGTCATTACTTATATCATCATTGCTTTTAAATTATTAATTTATTTTTCCATAAATATCTTAGTAATTTCTAGAATTCCTAATATCTCTACCACATTACTTATGTCATTATATTATTATACATTATTATTATTATTATTATTATTATTATTATTATTATTATTATTATTATAATAATAATAATAAATGCTTAAGGAAGTTTGTTAGGTTAATTATATTATATCTAAGTAAGAAGATTATACCTCACAGAGGTAGAGCATATATGGATTCAGTAGGGTCATCCATATCAGAAGGTATCTCAAAGTAAGACTCTGGTTGAGATGTTTGAGTGTGTCTATTTCTTCTGGCTATGCCATCAGGAGTCTGGTAATGTCTGCATATGACCTTTCAGAATCATTCGTAGAGATTGAAGAGATCAAGGACTCTATGCTGGATTCAGAGTTGGATTTTGATGATTTTGAGGACTGTTTAACAGATCTGTTATCAGTTTCAGATCCTAAAGCAGACGTATCTATTTCTGTTGATTCAAAAGTTTCAACATAATAAGAATGAGAAGCGTACTGGTGCATTAGCTCTTTGTCTTTTGATTGGGACACTTGTGGTGGTGGTACAGAGGTATATTCTGGAGATTGTTGTTATTGGGTCTCAATTTGAGATGGTTAATGGATTTTCAGTGACTTAGGCTGAGGTTTGGACTTAGACCTGGGCTTTGGTTGATGAGATGGTTGAGGTTGAGGTGTATTTTAAAATAGTGTATGAGTCATTCCAAATAACTTTGACGGGTCATAGGGCCTGACTGGAGCTAGTAATGGTGTAAATGGATGGTATGTTGGGCTAATTATTGGAATTGATGGAGTTTCAGTGAAGAGCGTGGGTCTTTGCTTCTCTGATTCGATTCGATCCAGTTTTGCTTTTAACTGTCTGATCTCTCTTTCTTTTTTATCAAACTCTGGACCATAATACCTTTACTGGAGCATGGTGTGTAGTTCAATGTCTAGTTGAGCAACTCTAGATTGTAAATTCTGATAGATTTGCTGCATTTGTAAGGTTATTAAACAACCTTAGTTTCAATCCTGTCAGTTCGTAAACTGATCTTGTTAACTTATTGGTGGATGTGCTGTAAAGCATCATTCTGAGCTTTGACATTTTGAGTTTGCCAATTTAAAACTGATTCAAATAGTTTTAGCTCTTCAGAGTGACTGGTAACAGTGATAGGTGAAAGGACAAAGGGTTTTGACACTATTTTCCTTTGGGTGTCTGTTTGAGTTTCTAATGGTGGAAAGTTGGAAACATAATCTTTAGATAATGAAGAGAACATCATACAAGAAATTGGTTGATTTTATGGTATTGGACTTGGTGAAGGGGCTTCTGTCTTGCAATGTTTTGCAATCCATTTGAGTTCCTTTTGGTAAAGAGGTAATGGTGCTGGTGGAGGTGAAGGAGGATTTGGTGGTTTCCTGTGATGATGATGACAAGAAGTAAAGAACTTCTTTTTTTGTCTCATTTTCTTTTTTGAATCAGACTCTTCGTCTTCTCCGTCTTACTAATAAAGGCAATCTGGATCACACATTCCAGATCTAGAGGCATCTCATAAGAAATGTCCATAGAGCTTTGCAGGGTACAGAGAATAACCTGCAGAGGTAAAGCAAGTGATTGGCAGCTTTTCTTGTCCAGTTTGCACGACAGTGATCATGGAAGAGTATATGAATGATAGTCTTGGAGACTCTGGTGGAGTTGTTGGTAATACAGCTGAAGAGGGTTGAGAAGCTGATTGAGGAGGTTTGAATGTCATTTTTACGGATCCGTCTTGTCTTCATTCAAACAAGCTTTCAGATGTCTAGATTGGAGTATCATTCTGATGGAATTTCTCATAATTAGAAATCTATTCTATTGGTATAAGCTTTATTAATTCCTGCTGAGGTATTTGCCTTGGAATTTGAATAAAGGTTGGAATTTGATCTGACTCAGCTAACACTATGAGGGCATCAGAGTAGTTTTCTAGTGTAGGAAGATATAAGGCATGATTCTGAAGCCTATAGACTAATTGATGATGAAGGGCGGCTATCTTGGCCGAAGAGATCTGTTCAGCTTCTTAGATTTGAACTTGACTTTTGAGGCTGTGGAAAGGTTGGCATCTTGTAGAGATAGGTTGAAATTGGGATAAAAGGTGAGGAGAACACTTCCTGCGTGCAGAGTAGTCAAAACAGTACCGATGATAACGTGCTGATACTATTTGAATATAATGTCCAGCATGGCAATTCTTGCTGTGACAGGTAAGCCTTTCCTTCCATGTAGAGTGAGGATTAATCTCACGCCTCCTAAGTGGAGGTGAGTGTAGCCTTCCCTTTTTCAGTTGATAATTAATTTTGGAGGAATCTCTAGAGTGACATATTGTTCAGCTGTGGTTGCTTGGAAGGCACACTAATCTAATCAGAAAGATTGGATGTATTCTTTAGGAAGTGATATTTTAGTACTGATTAGGGATTTAATACTCCTAGTAAAAGAAATAGATCTTTTGTACAGATAGAAAGGACTAATGAGTGGAAAAGAAGATTCAGTGATATGAGCGGATTAAAAAATATAAGAATATTTTATAAGATTTTTTATTTTACTTATTGTATATTTAGTACATGACTTAGGTAAAGACACTGTTAAAGAAAGGGAAAAGTATTTGAAGGTTACGAGGAAAATGAAGTTGAAGTCATGATATGAAACAACTTTTTGACTCAAAAGTGACAAGGCGTCAGCGTCCGCATTCCCATTTCATATGCTAAGAAAAGGGACCCTGCCCCTTGCATTGCTTCACTTGAGCCTTAACAGTGAAAACATCAAACTTTGTTCCTTGCAGCAGTTCAATTCAATTTTCTTTTCCGCAGAATCTCAGTTTCATTTTCTATAAATCGTTTCGTTTCTTCAACCTCCAACAAAATCGAAAAAGAAAAATTTCTGTCATTGGGGAGGCTGCTCTGTTCGCCTCCACTGAGTTGCTTGTCAGTAAGTTGGCTTCTGAGTGGCTTCGGTACTTTGCACGCCAATAGCAGATTCTAGCTGATCTGATGAAGAGGAAGAAGATGCTGACGAAGATTAATGCGGCGCTTGATGATGCTGAGGAAAGGCAGAGGACCAATCAGTCTGTTAAGCGATGGCTTGTCGAACTTCAGAACTTGGCTTACGGTAAAAGGACTGGCAACAGACGTCCATGCACATGTGAACCTATGGATTCCCAAAAACGACTCATTACTAGTGATTAGTGAAGCGATAAAATGCACTCAAAGATATTAAAAGATAACAAATGAAAGTACGTAAGAAACTGTCTGATTGGGATTTCACGTCCAAAAGTCCCATTGCATTGCATTTCATTTCATTTCATTTCTCCAAATTTCAAGATTGGGATTTCACTATTGGGAATCTTGCACCACAAAAGAACAAAACAAAGATAAACATGTACCAAAGAATTGATACAAGAAAACTCAAAAGTCTACTGAATGACACGAATTCACAACCCAAAAAAAAAAACCACCACAAAAGCAATTGGGTTTTTTAGAGAATTGCGTGCCCATCAAACACAGTCTGCAACTCATTTTGCCATCTTCATTTTGTTAAACTCAAACTTGTCAAGTATATTTTATGCCTTACTTTAGAAAATCAGGTGTTTGGCGATGTCTTCTAAAAAAGGGGAAAAAAAAAGAAAAGAAAAGAAAAGAGTTTGGTATATAAGACAATTATTTAATTAGGGTTAATTATTTCAATTATTTTATTTTTGTCAACTAAAGTTTTATTAAAGTAGAATTTGCTATGTTAGTAGAGTATTTCTATTCTTATTTACGAAGATTTCTACTTAAGCTAAACTAAGGTAGCATTTGTCTTTTTATCTGAAATCTGAATCGGTCTGAAATGTTATCAAAGTGTGAATAGATCTGAATATATATGTCAAAATAACATGTTTATTTTTTTTTAAATACTCAAAACATCTAAATTTTTTATTTTTTATTTTTTAAATACTCAAAATATCTTAAATCTAATATGTTTACACTAATGACCTTAAAAGTGTTATATATACTTGAAGTTTAAATAGATACATATTTTAATGTTTTCTAGTACAATAATTTTTCTATGTTATAAATATTTATAAGGTAGATATTTGATATATGATTTATGAAAAATAATTTTGGTAACATTATTTTTGTTTTAAGATTTAACATTATATTTATAGATAAAAAGTTGTTATCTACTAATAAAAGAATTTGTTTAAAATTCAAATTGAATGCATGTTAAGTATTTAATACTAAATAAAATTTAAGATCAAGAGAGATTCTAATATGATTTTTACTAGTTAGGTAGAAAATAAATATATTTAATGAGGGTATTTGTGAGAAAAAAAGTAACTTTTCATTCAGACATTTTATCATTCAAATAAAAGTCAATAAATTTTATTTTTTTCTATTCAAATAAAAATATATTATAATAAATCTTTAAATACAAAAACAAAACAAGCTAAAATATTAAAACATCTTAAATTAAGTCAAATTAAGACTTCAAACATAAAAACAAACAACCCCTAACTCTTGATAATATTATTTATAATGGACTATTAATTATTAATTTTTAAAAATTTATAAATACCATTAATATCATTATTCAATCACTTGGCAGCACCCAAGTATTAATGATTAATTAAAACTAAACACATGTATATATGTGAACTGCAATGAAAAAATTATCAGTGGTGGAATTGCCTTTGTTTTCAATTTTCACATTAAAATTTTCAATTGTGCCTATTTATTTGATAACACATAAATCATGTTATTATTATATTATGTTATACACATATTAAATAAATAGGTTGAATTTATGTTCAGCTAAAACTTTGTTATAATTTATTTGGACACGACATTAATAAAATATGATGTTAGGAATTATCATTGTGATTGTAGAAAATGGTAACTACTTCAATATATAGAGTAGTTATATAGTAAAAAGGGGTAGAGAAACGTTTTGATTTATTAATGGGTGGTGGGCTCTGTTTTTGTTTACATTTTACCGGAATAGACAAGTGGAAGACTTGTTACATGCATTCAGCTTGAGCCTTGACCCTACACACTTACTGTTTAATTTTCCCATTTTGATTTCCAAATCTCGAAGTTCTGTTTCTTTCCTTTCGCACCAGACCAAAAAAAAAATGTCAATCATCGGAGAGGCAATCCTGAGGGCGTCCGTTGAGTTGCTTATCAATAAGTTGGCTTCAGAGGGGCTTCGGTTATTTGCACGCCAAGGTCTAATCCGAGCCGATCTAATGAAGTGGAAGAAGATGTTGGTGATGATCAAGGCGGTGCTTGATGATGCTGAGGAGAAGAAGACGACTGATCAGTCTGTAAAGTTGTGGCTTGGCGAGCTTCAGAACTTGGCTTATGATGTCGAAGACTTGTTGGATGAGTTTCAAACTGAGGCTATCCGGCGAAAGTTGCTGCTTGGACATGGAGAACCAGCTGTGCCTCATGATCTACCCAGCAGCAGTCGTACAAGAACAAGTAAGTTTCGGGAGTTCATTCCTACTTGCTGCACCACTTTTTCTGCGCAATCAATTCAGTTCGATTACGCCATGATGTCCAAAAGCAAAGAGATCAACTGCAGATTTCAAGATATTGTAACACAGAAGGACTCGCTGGGTTTGAACGTAAGTTCAGGTGGGAGGACCAGAAAAGAAAGGCAAAGGCGAGAGACAGCTTCTTTGGTGAAGGAAGCCAAAGTATATGGCAGAGAAACAGAAAAGGAGGATGTTGTTGAGTTGTTGTTGAGGGATGATTTAAGAAATGATGGTGGATTCTCTGTTATACCTATTGTAGGTATGGGTGGGGTGGGCAAAAGTACTCTTGCTCGGCTTGTCTATAATGATGATCGAGTGCAGAATCATTTCGATCTCAAGGCATGGTCTTGTGTCTCTAATGATTTCGATGTTATCAGGCTAACAGAAACGATCTTGAAATCCACCGTTGCTCACCAGAACGTGGATAATCTCAATTTGAATAAACTTCAAGAGGAACTGAATAAGCAACTATCCGGAAAGAAATTTTTGCTTGTTTTAGGTGACGTGTGGAACCGGAATTACGATGATTGGATTGATCTCAGTCATCCATTTGAATGTGGTGCACTGGGAAGTAAAATTATTATCACTACTCGCAATCAAGAGGTTGCAGAAATCATGGGTACTGTTCCAGCTTATCAATTAAAAAAGTTGTCAGATAATTATCGTCCAGCTGTATTCGCTCAACATTCTTTGGGGACCAGAGATTTCAGTTCACATAAGTCATTGGAGGAAATCGGGATGAAGATAGTGACCAAATGTGATGGCTTGCCCTTGGCAGCACAAACACTTGGAGGACTTTTGCGGGGAAAACATAACAGACGTGAGTGGGAAGGTGTGCTTAGTAGCAAGATATGGGAATTACCAGAAGAGAGATGTCGTATTATACCAGCCCTTGCAGTGAGGTATTATCATCTTCCTCCAACTTTGAAACAATGCTTTGCATACTGCTCATTGTTTCTAAAGGATTATGAATTTGAAGAGGAGGAGATAACTTCTTTATGGTGTGCTTCAGGTTTCTTGGATCACAAAGAGAGTGAGAACCCTAGTGAAGATTTAGGTCGTGATTTCTTTAAGGAGCTACATTCGAGATCTTTTTTCCAGCAATCGAGCAACTATGCATCACGATTTGTGATGCACGATCTCATCAGCGATCTGGCTCAATGGGCTGCGGGGGTGATATGCTTTACAATGGAGCATACCTTGAGGTTAACAAGCAACAAGGCTCTTCCAGAAATCTTGGTCATCTATCATACATTTGTGGATCTTATGATGGCATTAAAAGGCTTGCGAACTTGGATGGTATCCAACATTTGCGAACTTTTTTAACAGTAAGGTTGTCAAATAGTTCGCGGGGATACTTGGCTCACAGCATTCTTCCTAAGTTGTTCAAACTCCAAAGCTTGAGGGTCTTCTCTTTGCTTGGATATAACATCTATGAGATACAAAATTCAATCGGTGATTTGAGGCATTTAAGGTATCTTAACTTATCTGGAACTGGGATTCGAACTCTACCTGAATCAATCAACAAGCTTTACAATTTGCACACACTTCTGTTAAATGGCTGTTGGCGACTGGAGAAGTTGTGTGCAGACATGGGAAATCTCATTAAGTTGCATCATCTTAATAATTCAAATACAGATTCGTTGGAGGAAATGCCACTAGGAATTGGTAAGCTGACTTGTCTTCAGACGTTGTGTAATTTTGCTGTGGGGAAAGACAGTAGTTCTGGGTTACAGGAGCTAAAGTCATTGACTCATCTTCAGGGGACACTAAGCTGACTTGTCTTCAGACGTTGTGTAATTTTGCTGTGGGGAAAGACAGTAGTTCTGGGTTACAGGAGCTAAAGTCATTGACTCATCTTCAGGGGACACTTAACATTTCAAAATTAGAGAATGTAAAAGACATTGGCGATGCAAAGGAGGCTCAGTTGGATGGAAAGAAGAATATTAAAGAATTATCACTTAATTGGACTTGCAGTACCGATGGTTCATCTTCAAGGGAGGCAGAAACTGAAATGGGTGTGCTTGACATGTTAAAACCTCATAAAAATCTAGAACGATTTTGTATTTTTGGCTATGGAGGCACAAAATTTGCAGCTTAGTCAGGAGATTCCTCGTTTTTAAATTTAGTGATCCTAAAATTTGAAGATTGCGGTATGTGTACTAGCTTGCCGTTGGTCGGGCAACTGCCCTCTCTAAAGCATCTTACAGTGCGTGGAGTGAGTAGAGTAAAGAAATTGGAATCAGAGTTCTATGGGAATGATTATCCAGTTCCTTTTCCATGTTTGGAGACTCTTCTTTTTGAAAACATGAAAGAGTGGGAAGACTGGATTCCTCATGGATCTAGTCCTGAAATTGAAGGGTTTCCTAAATTGAGAGAGCTTCATATTATAAGATTTTCTAAACTGCAAGCAACATTTCCAGAGCACCTTCCTGCATTGGAGACGCTTGTTATTCGAGGATGTGAAGAATTGTTAGTTTCAGTTGCGAGTCTTCCAGCTCTTTGCGAATTGGAAATTGGTGGATGTAAAAAGTTTGTGTGGAAAAGTGCAACCGATCATATAGGGTCTCAGAATTCAGTGGTCTGTAAAAATGCATCAAATCAAGTGTTTCTGGCAGGGCCATTGAAGCCACAACTACCAAAATTGGAAGAATTGGAGATGAACAAAATCGAAGAGCAATCACATACATGGAAGAGTCATAACGGATTACTACAAGACATTAGCTCTCTCAGAAGACTGAAGATTAGAAAGTGTTCCAAACTTCAGTACTTGGTGGCGGAGGCAGAAGAAAACCAACAGCAGCCCTGCGAGTTGTCTTGCACACTTGAATATCTAGCATTGATTTATTGCCAGGGCCTTGTGAAGCTGCCACAATCGTCGCTCAGCCTGAGTTCCTGGAGAGAGAGAGAAATCTGCGGCCGCAGTTCCCTGGTTTCCTTTCCTGAGGTTGCTCTGCCTTCCAAGTTGAGGAAGATTGATATTAGCATTTGTCACGTGCTGAAATCGTTACCAGAGGCATGGATGTGCGACACCAATTCATCTCTCGAGAAGTTGAGTATTTGGGTTTGCCATTCGCTGAGTTATATTTCTGGAGTCCAGCTACCACCGAGTCTTAAGTGGTTGATGATCAAAAATTGCGAAAACATAAGGACTTTGACAGTGGAAGAGGGCATCCCATGTAGCAGCAGCAGAAGGTACACCTCATCTCCTCTTGAGGACTTGTGTATTAACAATTGTCCATCACTGGCATGTATATTTTCAAAAAACGAGTTCCCAGCCACACTCGAGTCCCTTGAAGTTGGCAACTACCTCCGTCTCTTAAGTTCCTTCGTGTTTGGTATTGTCCAAAGCTGGAGTCAATAGCAGAAAGGTTGGGCAACAACACATCTCTTGAATTAATCACCATTTCTGGTTGTGCAAATCTGGAAATTTTACCGAGTGGTTTACATAATCTCCGCCAGCTTCAACAGATTGAGATAACGAATTGTGAAAATCTGGTGTCCTTTCCGGAAGGGGGATTGTCTCGTGGGAAATTGACTAACTGGTGATGTATGGGTGTGGGAGACTACAGGCCTTACCCAAGGGATTGGACTATCTGAACTCTCTTCAAGAATTAATAATAGGAGGTGAGCTTCCAACCGGCCTTCCCACCAACCTTCATTCTCTTGCGATTCTTGATAATACGAAGATTTGGAAGTCAATGATCGAGTGGGGCCAGGGATTTCACAGATTCTCCTCTCTGCGAGGACTTAAAATCATAGGATGTGATGAGGACATGGTGTCATTTCCACCAGAGGACAAAAGATTAGGAACCACCCTTCCTCTTCCTGCCTCTCTGACGTCTCTGGTGATTTATGATTTTCCAAATGTGGAACGCCTATCTTCTTCAATTGTTGATCTTCAAAACCTAATTTCATCGCAAATCTTGGATTGTCCCAATCTCAAATACTTTCCGGAGAAGGGCCTGCCTTCCTCGCTTTCACAATTACCGATCCGGAAATGTCCGTTGATGAAAGATAAGTGCAGGAAAGATGGAGGATGATATGGGGAATTGTTAACCCATACACCCTACGTTACTATAGATTCTGAATGGCTTTTTTATGACTGAACAAGGACGACTGGATATATATTTTTTTTTTTTCCCAATTGGGTGTGTTTCAGGTATGTAATTTCAATCCCAGTTGGAAACTATTTTAAATTAATATGGCTTGGTGTCGGTGAGTTCATCATGTGTATAATGTCGAATTATTTCATTGAATAGTAGAATACCTCATGTTAGAATAAATGGCAAATGAGTTTTTGATGATTAATTAATTAGTATGAGTTAGCTGAATGTTCAATGTTCTAATTGAGTGAGTTTCTGCCATGTACTATGATCGCTATTCAATCAAGCAACTCTACTTTTTCAATACTAGACCCATGAAACTAGTGCACATGCGTTAGCTAGATGATGATTAAAAGACTAGGATTATCTTCCCATCATAATGAACAACCAACAATCCAACATGATCCAGCATCAACTAATTTTCAGTCTCTTGTATTAACTTCTTTTTCAATACAAAAAATGACCACTTTACAAGTTCTGAACGTTAATTTCACTATTTTAGGCATCTTTGTGATATTTTATTAAACCAACGTAAAAGAAATTTTGATAAAAGTACTGCCAAGATTATCATCATCTAAATTTTGGATACCAAACGTCAAATATAAATCAACAATCCCAAACTGGCTAAAAGGATTAGGACACCCATAAAATGGAAATTAATTTACAGTTTGTCCAGCAACTGCTAAGAGAAAGACCATAAAAGCAGAGTATGTAGCAGCTTGTCACATGAAAACAGAGTATATCTTCTTCTCAGCGGCTTAATCTTCCCACCGTCTTCCCCCTTCATTCGCAGCATTTACGTTTGCAAATATCTCACATCAGCCAAGGCGCAGTCTGGCTTTATTTGACAAAAGACCTCAACGACAGCACAATACACAGTCTTTTTATAAGTTGACAATATATAAATGCTCAAGCTTTCTTTTTTAAAATAGCTAGCTTGGACATAGCGAATATATTGGAAGTCAATTTATTATGATTGAATTGCTAGATTAGCATTATTTCTTCTTTGTATAATCCAACTTGAGACAATCAATATTTGTATTGATTTCGTCCCTTTGATCATTACATTGATATATGCTGTTAAAAATTCTCTTCCCCGACCGATTTCGTGAAACAAAACTATTACACACAACAAAACTCTACAGAAAATTAACCAAAACCAAATGAAATTTCACGGCTGTAATTAGCTGTTGATCGAAGGAAAAGAAGAAACAAATGATTTTTTAGCGGGCAATGCAATACGTATATGAGTTTGTTTAGAGTTCTTCATCATAGATAAATTTAATCATATGTCCTTCGCTTTTTCTTTTTTTCTTTTTTTTTCCTTTTTTGAATTAGTCCTAAAAAGATAGACCACGTATTTGTTGTGAAATTTATTGGAGTGGATTGTTATTTTTGTGATTACCAAATAATATATTTGAGGGATATTTATTTTTGTATATATAAAATTGAAATTATTTCAATTGTCTGCAAGAGTTTGCCGGTCATTGGGAGGATTTGCTGTAACACCCCAAATCTAACACGTGCGAAGCACGTGAGAGAAAGAGATTACTTGCAAAACATAATCTCTACTCATAAATACCAAACTAGTATATCTCAAATTCTTATAAGAATAATGCATAAGTCACAAGTCACATAAAATAACAAAGTCTCAAAACCCAAATTACACGTTCATGATCGAAATAAACTAAAAAAAAACATAAGTCTATTCTTCTTCTTTTTATTCAAATAGGGAACAAAAATGAAAATCTCTAACTTCATGACTAGGCACACCTCTCAAAGAAACTTAATTTGTAAAAAAATAATGATGAGAGGTGAACCGTCAACTCAGTAAGTAAAACCATTCCTAATACACTAGGCCTATCGATACCCAAAAAAATATATTGCAAGCCTTCTTTGAGCAAATATATTTCATAAATCCATAAGTTTCACAGAAACTATATTCCATGACAAAGTAACGTATTTCAATTAGATAACATAAATCCATAAGAATTCAGAATATCAAAAACAAAGTTACTTATTATGGCAAATCATATTCACATGTACAGAAAATGAAACGTTATCTCATGTCACATAGTGTCACCTATAGTCTCGGTGACCCGACCCAAACAGAATCAGAATCAGAATCAGAATATTGTGTGCATATTCAGAACTTATACCCAGTACTGGTCCAGACAGATATATCGTATATTACGATCAGAATCAGAATTAGAATCAGAATAACTATGGACAATGAGCCCAAATATTAAGAATCTTATAATTATCAATAACTAAAATCACACATGAGTACCAAACATTTGTATCAAATTCAGAAAAGTCCATAAAAAAATAATTTAGGATTGCAAACTGATTTACAGATAAAATCATAATAAGAAATCATGTCACCAAAATAATTTACATATTGAAAGACATTTATAAAATATTTTATTAAAAAAATTCGTATTTGAAAACATTTGCATAAACTGATTTTACTACGAAAATCCTTTAATTTCTAAATAGTATAAAATTCTTATTTGATGCACAAAACTGAACACTCAAGCTCCCTTATAAATTCTAGTTTTTCAAAAAATGAGTATAAAAACCCTATCCCTTACCTTGCCGGACGTCCTTTCTCTTCTATTTTTGAGGCGCAGTCAAAATACATCTCCCAGGCTTTTGATGTGGGTTGGAAATATACTGAAAACCATGCCCTTCGAACACTTATATCTATCCAGTATACTAGGAATAAAGTTACTTACCTCGATATGAGAATCTTGAACTACACACCTGTAAGTCCCTAACAGTCCTCAACACCTTAACAAATACAAAACATAATTATTAATAACTCACTCTAAGAATCTGCCTTTCTAATTCATTTCTGTACAGGTCTGATCTCAGAATTTTAACTCCTAATCTAAACTTCAGAATGACGTAATATTCTACAAAACTATTCTGGACATCCATGAGTATCTCATATAAAATTTTGAAGAGGATCCAAGATCAAAAATATTTTTAAAACTATTTATTTCTCAATAATTTCAAAACTGTTTTCTCATAACCTTAACCAAACAGAACCGTTTCTGAGAATTTTATAAAATGAAATACTTATCAGAAATTTATGAAATTAAAAATGGAGATACTATACACGTATCTTAACATCCATATAAAATTTCATAATTTTCCGAGTTCATTTGTTGGTGAAAATAATTCTGTAAACCCGATTGCACTGCTGAAATTACAGTTTTCCAGTGTAGTAGTTTCTAATTCGAAAATACATATTAAATTGAAAATGAAATCAAATTTGATTAAATAAAATTTATTAAGGAGGCTCTATATGTCTATTTCCAGAATATGAATTTCTAATAAAAATTCGTTCACAAAACATCATTTTAAAAATCAAGATATTATGCTGTCCAGAATCATCCTATATTATGCCAAGGGTTGATTAACCAAACTCCTAATTAATCAAAATCCTAAATAAAACCTAAACACATCATATGTCATGCATTAAGATCTATAAAAACAAATCTAAAATCATGCCGAACATAAACTCTAAATAGAATGATTTACTAGAAATTCTTAAAGGGAATAAGGAAGGTATACATACCGTTTACTTTAATTGAATCCTAGGATTTGAGTAAAGAAAAATTATGAATAATTGATAAGAGAGAAATCAAGAATATTATAAGTTTTTAGGGTTATGAAAAAGGGAGATAAAAGATAAATTTATAGGGAATGGAATCTTGAAAAAATAACCTTTTATTCCAAAACTATCTTCTAAATAACCCTTATTAATAACCTAATACTCTTTTCTATCTTTTTTTAATAAAAAGGCCTCCATAAATTCTAGTGAAAGCTCAAATTCCATAAGAAATTCTTTTTTTTTCGGCGTTATATTTGCTCATTAATTGTGTGCATGTTACCTAATCTGAAATTCCGAATTTGCATGAAAGACACCATGAATCAACAGTTCAAAGACTAAACGGAGTAGAATTTCGCAAGAGGAACAAGACTAAGAACACTTAAGATGATTTGCGTTTATAATCAGCAAAGGACTCCGCATATGAGAATGAGCAGAACATTCGGGAATCGGCAGGCAGGATGACCAAGGAGGCAAAAAGGAAGCATTTATTTTGGCCAAATAAAAATTGCAGATCTTTTAATGCTAAGATTAGTAATCAAACCATTACTGGGATATTGGTTTTGGTAATCGTTGAATTAACGGCCCCGAACTTTCTTCTGTGGGTGGACGGAAATTATAACAAAAGGTGATTTCATGCTCAATGAGCACCTATAAGAGGCCGCTGGTATTGACAGTTGGCAATCATGAAAATTATGTCATAGTAGTAGTATTACGTACTTGCTTCGCTTTCATTAGGAGTATATATAATACGGAAATACCATATAATTGGCCATTGCAAAATCGTACTTTTTGTCAAATGAACCGAAGATTAATGGATTTCTTGTTTGGGTGGGTGGGTGTAATATGTAAGTAATGGCCAGCTTTCTTAGCTTCGTTTTCAAAATACATATGATCTTTATTTTGTATAAATGAAATCAATGGGAGTTTCACTCTTATGGATGGATGTTGCTGGGTAATAAGAACTGATAGTCATATTAATTAATTAGTGTAAATAAGCTGAATGTTCAATGTTCATGCACTTTTAAACTACACGAGGCATTGAAAATTGAGTTAGTTTCTGAGGTGTAATATGGTACTATTCAATCAAGCAACTTTTCTCTTCAGCGGTAGGCATAAATGAAACCAGTGCACGTGCATTAGCTGGGTGATAATTAAAAGACCAAGATTATATCCCCATCGTAACTAACAAATAACAATCCAACATGATCCAGTACCAATTAATTTTCAATTTCATATATTAGTTTCCTTTTCGATACGTATAACGGCAACTTTATGAGCTGAACATTAATTTCACCGCATTATTGAAGGAGATTTTCAATTGTTTATTTAATTATAAATCCAGTTCATCTCCTAAGGACTTCGGCCTAACAGATTGATTTAAATTACTCAGATTATTTTACTTAACATAATTTACCGGTTATTCGATATTGGGATTCATCAACTTTTAAAAAGTATTATAATCATGTAGGAAGCTCTTTAGGCACGATACGATATAGAAAAATTTTGAGAGTAGCCCTTAAAACAGTTTTGACACAGTCATAGGAGTAACTGAAATAGAGGCTCTGTCCAATCAAGTGGAACAATTACTTTCAAAAAAATTTGGTTATTGTGTCTAAAGGATTTCCTACATCATTTAAATTACGCCTGATCTTCACAATTATTAACACATTAAATATGACTAGTTAGAAAGTAATAGGAAGTTAGATTTTTTATTTTGAAATAAACAGAACTGGTTGAAGAATATTATCAAAAGTGTGAGGCTATTTGTAATTTAAAATTTACTCTGAACACCTTACTATTATGTGCACTAGCTAATAGCTTTTAAAATATTTTTTACTTTGAGAGAAATTATTACCCATGTATCCTTAAATCATATTCATATTAAATGTGTTACAATATTTTTAATATATATCACTCGTATATTCTAAATTGACAGACGATATCCGTCTTCCACTAATTCGTTAATTGTCATTTGTAAGTAATAATATTATAAGGATAATTTAGTTTTTTAAGATAAAAAAAAATTTATAAGAGAAACGACATGTGATCCCATTTTCTTAATATAAAATGATATATTGTCAAATTTACCTAATATAAACTAACTTGTCGTCTTATTTGTCAAATGACAAAATAGAAAAAACGTTAATAAAAAAATGACATATCATTCCCTTTATTTCATAAAAAATGACATATTATCCTATTTAACGGATGGCGATATCATCTATGTAAAACAACGTTATTTTACTTGGACTTAAAAAAAAAATTTAGTACTCCGTGACCTAGTTTGCTTCTCTAAGGTTTAATATAAACTTTTAAAATATACTCCTCCAAGTTCTAGCCCAAAATTTTTATGGTATAATATGTATAATTGTTAGTAATATATATTATTAATATTATGTTTATGGTCTAATATGGATAATTTTTTATGGCATAATTGCTAATAATATTTACTATTAATAATTTATAGTTTCTTATAAAAAATCCACTATTAATAATAAAATCAAACGAATTTTTGTATTAAAAATTTATTTTAATTTTTGGGGTAAATTTATCTTTTTATCTTAATTTGAGTTTCAAGGGTAAAATAATTAATTTATCATAATTCTATTAACTTTTTAATGATAGCTGATAATTTGGTATATAGTAGACCCATTTTGTTAACTTAGAATATACAAGTGATATTTGTTAAATGTTTTCTAACACATTTGATACAAGTGTCATTTAAAAGTATACAAATAATAATTTTCCTTAAGTGTTAATTTGAGTTTAAAGGGTAAAATAGTTATTTTATTAAAATTCTATGAATTTCTTAACTGCAGTAAACGATTGGGTAGACAATAGACGTCGTTCGTCAACTTAAGGTATATGAGTAATATACATTTAAAGTATTATAGTACATTTGATACGGATATCATTTAAAGTTACATGACTGATAATTTCCCTTACTTTGAACACTTTTGTGAATATCAAAATACTCCTCAATATCTTTACTTCTATTATCTTTGTTTTTCTTATACACCCATGAAAATATTTTCACACCAAGATTAATTACCTTGAATGGTAGGAGGTAGAAAAATAAATACTACTTTTCAACTTTAAATCCTTACCATTTGAGTGAATTCAACGAATAAAAATTAAGTCACCCTCTAAAGTACAAGTATATGGGATTAGCAAACATCAGTTCATCTATGTGTTAACAATTGTTCTTCATAGACTGTAACTCAGTCATGCCAATCATAACAATTGTTCTTCATGTTTTGATATTTGCTCTTAATGGCAATCATAATACAATAATGCCGCTGTATTGATTCTCTTTATTAATTAAGAAAAAAGAAAGGAGTCTTTTGGCATCAAAATGTAAAGTCATCACAAAAAGCTGGATAAGAGATTTAGTAGCATGTCCTGGAAACATAATATTTTGGTCCCAAAATGCAACGTTAGTATAGATAAAATTTTGAATTACTCTTTTTAAATTTTGTTATTAGAGGTAATTATTTGTGATCAAAAAAATATTTTAAAATCACTATAGATTTTAAGACTAATATTATGTGTCACCAATAATTTAACTAAATTTACACTTGTCTTTAATAATAAAATGAATAAAGATTCAGTGTTGAATTAAGTTTTTACTGAATACTAAATCAATAATTATTAAATAAAATAAGTAAAAAAATAAAAATAAAACAATTCTAATAATTGATTTATTACTTAGCAAAGACTTAGTTCAATAGTAAATCGTGATCCTTACAAACATAGTATCATAATCTATAATTATGTGCAACTATTTATTTTATCATAAATATTCAAATATTATCTGAAAATATTCAATTTTGCAGGATACATTTTGTCCTAAAAAAAACTTTTTTTTTATAACAAAAATAATATTTCTAAAAAAAAAAAGTCGAATCAGAGACCACTTAGTGCATGTCAGGAACAAAATAACAGGGTGATGAAAATACAATATTGGTTGAGACAGTCCATTAAAGCAATAAACGAAGCTATCATTGAGGGAAGAGAAGAACTTTAATTAGTCTGTTAAGTTGAGGTGGTAGGACCAACATTGATGTTTGCCATTGAAAAGGAGGAGCTTTGAAATGTGGGATCACAAGTGTTCCCGTATTAAGACTCACCAAAATTTTATTTTAAATAATTATGGGTGCCACGCAATGGAACCTACTGCTCTACCAAATGGTAGGAAATTAAGGGCTGATTCGACCACTTTAATCGGGTGAGATAGTAATTAAAAAAAAAAAAAAAAAGCAGTCAAACTCCAAATGTATAGATAATTTGAAACATATGAGGGTAATTAATAAAATAAATAAATTTTTATTGTGTGCTTCAATTAATATTATGTCTCAACATACTGAAGATATTATGTAAGCTCTTATAAAGGAGTTTGTTATTTTAGTAATAATAGTAATAGAGTGCTAAAATATTATGTAAACTCTTATAATAATGGATTATATGTATCTAAACATACTTAAAATAATAGTAATAAAGTTCCAAGTATTAATGGTAAAATCTTGATAAGTTGATAATCTCAAGGACTCAAATTGGTGCCCTTATGGACTCTGTAATTCTTGAGAGCTTGCATTGGACAACATTCCTAATGGCAACACTTCTACATTTTATTCTTCAAGTTAATTAAGAGTTTCTTTAAGTTATATGGTTGGTTTCCGGCGTGCATCCAAACATATTTATCCTTGATCCTTCTTTAAGAGCAAAATTTTGGGTTGAAAATATGTAAGTGTATACTTTTTCCTTCATCGAGAGTAGACTTTCAGGCTGGACTTCCACTTCAGTTCATCAAAGACATGTTCCAGTAAACATAAGTCTTGAGTCTCATGTTCTATCAAGACTTGGGTCCACAGAACATTTGGACCTATTTTGATGAAGATAAAAAAATAAGATATTAATCTTCAAATATATAAAAAAGTAGGGAATGCAGATGTAATTGTTCGTATTTAGAGGAAGTGAAAAGTTGAACCCCTTTTTCCTCGAGGGAGTGGAAAGGGGAAAGGAAGGGGGATTTTGTTGAAACAAAGGAGAAGGAAAAAGTAGGATAGATTTATAGCCGCCTAGAGAGAGAGAGAGAAAGAGAGAGAGAGAATATCAGCCGAAAGTATTAGAGGGGGGCAAATCAATAGCTATGAGTACAGCCTTACCAATGAGGCTTCTGCTGCCTCTGTCATCAGTATCGACGACCAACGCCACCACGCCCTTTTTTAACTCTGCTGATTTTCCCTCCAAATTTCTGAAATCACCCAACCCTAATTTCAACTGCTTTACCTCCTCTTCTCATCCTACTCAGCATTCATGGCCTGCAAGAAGAACCAAGAAAACGGTTAGTACCCACTTGCTTAATTTGCATTTCAAATGAATTAGCTCGTCTGGGTCTCTGTTTCATTGCTAAAATGGTGAATATTTTGTACTGAATGTCATGTTCATTTTTTGTTTTTTTGGGAATTGAAGTGCATGCCCACTTGTGGAATTAATTGATTGAGGAATGAATAAGCTTCTCTGGGTAATTGTTATGTTGCTGAAATGTTCAATAATTTGTTGCGGAATTGCTTGTTCAAGTTAGTGTGCACCCACATGTAGTAGAATTGCTTTTGGCATGAATAAGCTATTCTGCGTATTTGTCATGTTTGTTTAAGAATTTTAAGATTGACACTTTTGTTAAAAATTGCTAGGTAAAGCTCTTGTGGTGCTGAACTGTTGAAATATTTGTTCATTGAGTTGCAGTTCAAGCTTATACCGTCCAAATTATCAATTTGATTAAAAAAGTCTGTTTTTATCTAGCTCTTCACATGAGTATGCTCTTCTAGGTCTCTAATTTATTGCTTGGATACTCAATTATGTGTTTGTTAAATTGAATTTTGTACTTAAGTGCAGAAGTTAATTAGTCTGTTCCATCTAGATCTTGTTGAGTTAGTTCTCCCAGTCTTTTTCTTCGTTTCTGTTTACAGATGAATCTTAGAGCTTCTCTTATTGCTGTACTTATGCATAAGTACCGGGATTTATTTAATTTACCGAACTTTATCGAGTTGAGTAGCAATTATAGTCTTTATTACATAAGTTATATTCAATGTCAAGTATTGAAGAAAGTTTAAATTTAGCTATATTTCTTTTGTGTCTTTAGCTGCCTTTTGCTTTACATAAACGGGGTTTCAGCAAATATATGTCATTTGAAACTATACAAATTTTTTGGTGTAGATAAAGCATTAAGACATACGATTCTGTAATAGTCACTTCTGTTTGATAGCAATTGTTGACTAGAGGGCTTTCTTGAGCTGATGTCATGTGTACTTTTTAACATTACCACTGAACTTGATGGGTGGTTAACAACACAGATTTGAACTGTCTATAAGCAAATTATTGAACTGTGTTGGCTCTAAATTTTGGATATCTGTGCACCATGCTTCAAGTTCGACTGGTTTGTACAACACACGGGCTATGGTTCTTCATAAATTGTTAAAAGCATTCTTGAGCTTGAGGTTATCTGACTGCAATGCATTCTTTAATCTTTTGCTCTTTCTGTTAGGGTGCTTTCCCTTATGTTCAGTTGGTTTTCACTAATGATTTACTAGCAGGGCCTGTGTTTTTATGTACTGGTTTAGTGGCTTTGTGGAAATATGAGTATAGATCAAGACATGGATGGTTGGAGATCCGAAGAGGAGAATGTAGTTGGCATGTTTGGTTCCGATGAAGATGCTGGCACTCAGATACCTACCCAAGCCCAATCAGTTGTGGAAGGATCAGGGGCAGTTATGGTGTCAGAGTTTAAGCCTGTCCCTGATGTAGATTATCTCCAGGTGTGTATTGTCTCTGTTGTAGAACCTTTACATGGCTGAGCCATTGTCTGATCTCCCTATATACATGCAATTCTTTTTTCTGCAGGAGTTGTTGGCCATCCAACAGCAGGGGCCTAGAGCTATCGGATTTTTTGGGACACGGAATATGGGGTTCATGCATCAAGAATTAATTGAGATTCTTAGCTATGCTTTGGTTATAACTGTAAGACATTTAGAGCTCGTCAGATGTTATCCAAGTGTTGAGCTTCACTTGCTTGGTGGTTGTGAAGAGTTTGTCTTACACTTTTTTATTACTGAAATTGCTGTATAACATTTTATGCAGAAAAATCATATTTATACATCTGGTGCCTCCGGGACTAATGCAGCTGTCATCAGAGGTGCTTTAAGAGCAGAGAGACCAGATTTGCTTACTGTAATTTTGCCTCAAAGCTTAAAGAAGCAACCCCCTGAGAGTCAGGAATTGTTGGCAAAAGTAAGGATTTCAACTACATGATGATTTTCCAAATTAATGATTTTAGAATTCAGTATAGAGTTTCTCTTAGGGTTTTTAAATGATTGATGATTACACTTAAGTAGCTGTCGTCAATAGAGCAATTAATAGAGGTGTGAAAGGAAACTTGAACTTTGAATTTAAGAAGAAAAGTCAAGAATTAACATGAAGAAGAAAAAGTGTTTAGTAAGATAAAGAAAGAGAAAGAATATATACTGAGTATAATCTCAGTGGTTATATAATTATTCATAAACTTCTTATTTTGATGAGAGTAGGATTCTAAATCAAGAGAATTAGGAGTCCCTTAACACAAATTTTTCCTAAATCAACTAGAAACGAATCAAGACTTAATAACCTAGCTAAGAGTTTGAGGCAATTAAGATACCTAGTAGGAATCACCATAAGCATAGCTCCAGCTTACATTAATTGGAAATATCTTTGAACTTGTTCCCTCATGGTGCATCTTTCTCTTCAGTCTTTATGTTTCTTTGCTGTAATTAAATGTCAGGTGGTGATATTAGGTTATCGGAATTGGACGAAGAGATATAAGTCGTGTGAAAGCCTTTACTATATCAGTTCATTTTCAAGAATATCGTTGTCAAAGTTTCTGGTTTCTATGTTTTGTATTTTCCAACTAAAGTAGCCATTGGTCTAGGGGCAGGGAGGGACAATTTGCAAGTTTTTTGAATTTAAATGTAAAGAAAAGGGAACGTAGAATTTGAGATTTGTCGTAGGCAGCATAAAATTTGTTCAATTATTATCCTAGAGAAATCATAAAATGAATCATTATTGTGAAGCATGCTGTGAATATTGATGTGAACATTGTTATGAACTGTAACTTTTAGTTGTAACAGAAAATAAGTCAAGTAATGACTAAAAGTAGAAAAGGCTTGCAATGAGTGAAGAAGAAAGAAAAAGAACACTTTACTGAGAATGAGAATATTAAACCAAAAACTCAATTAATTAATTAATCACAAAGTAATATAATACTTGATTACATAGGCACATTTCGATTTCTTTTCTTATCCCAAGAGGACTAGGATCTGTAAATAAAAAATTTTTGGAACATTTTAGTGAAAAACTTTACCAAATCAGTTAAAACTTATTCAAAGACCTAATTTCCAAGTAAATAGTCAAGTAAATGAGCAAAACAACCTTAATGTACAGGAGTTGTAATGACAGCTAAATACTGTTAGCCCCCAGGTACAAAACCTTAGAATTATGTTGAAATTAACTGTAAAAGTGTTTACTAGATCAGTTTGGTTAAGGCATTCATTCCTGTTCCATTTTCTGCACATGTACATTTGTAAGCAAAAGCCTTGCTTATTTTGCGATTATTTTCACTTTAGAGGTATTACTGCTTGTGTTAACAAAATCATTCATTCATAATTATTGAAAGTAAATCATGGGTCCTATCTTAAGATGCATGGAAAAGAGAATACAGTGAAAGTGAATAATTGATCATATATTCTAAATACTATTAACAATATCTCTTTGACGCTCTGCTAATTTCATTATGTGAGAAATTCCTCTTCTGGTGAATCCATTACATTGTGATCAAAATTGTGTTATAGAACATTATGAGTCATTGCTGCAAGCATTAATATAATAGCACATTATCATTATTAGACTCTGATGCATGTGACTGTAACAGCCTACTGCGAGACAACTCAGTTCTGCCTGATTGACTTGAAATGTTACCAACTATTACATAGTGTGTAGTCTTAGTCTTCTTTAAACATTACACTTCTTTGTGGCCTAGCACGATTCCATCATAAGATCTCCCAAAACTACACCACCCACTCAAGCTAAGGCTGAGAAGCACCAGAACATGTAAAAGCTTTTTTTTTTTTTTTTAAATTGTTCTCTCCCCTTATCTTTGTTTGAATAAGCTGTAGGGCATCTTATATTTGAATTTTTGTTCTATAAGCAGTTTTTCATTTCTTGTTATCATGATTCTACCTTGTGGTCTAGCCATGAGCGTCAGTAGTTAAAGACAGAGAAATTTTACGCTGATAAATCAGCATATCTTTTGTGCAATTCAAGTGTTATAAATATGTAACTTTCATGATGACATTGGGCTATTTATGTGATGAACTGTTTTAGTTGGTAATTTCGAACTGAAACTGAAAGAGCCCAATTCAAGGAGCATAGTAGCAGAACTGTGCTATATCAGTATTGGCTTTGTCATAATTATTGAATTGTTTTTGATGTGAAGGTGAAGACCGTGATAGAGAAGCCTCATAATGATCATCTTCCTCTAATAGAAGCCAGCAGGTATACCATCAGTTTTGCATTTGTTGTTTTGTTAATTTTTAAATAATAAGTATTAGTGCGAGGTAGTTTGCACAAGGGAAGATGATGTTAGACATCACTGTTTAGTTTACAAAAACTGATCTAAGAAATCAACTCTTAGCACCACTTGGGGATCCTTCGGCAAAAAGTTGGAGCTGCAGAAACCTTTTTCCTGTTTTCTTTTATAGTTAGCGTTGGTAGAAACCAATGTTGCAGGCCTGACTGCTTGGTTAAAGGGTCAACTGAATGCATACATCACTGTTGTTCCTGAGCATTAAAAATCCCCGTTTCCAGAACATTTTTTTTTTTTAATTCTAGCAATTGGCTTGAATTTTGTAAGTGTTGAAGTTTAGATGCCGACATATTTGAATGTGTCTCACAAGAAACACTTACTGTCAGCAACCCCAATTTGTTTCTACCTTTTGACAGGTCAAGAAGAACCTTGTTCTTTTGCAATGAGAAAAGAATCTTGGCGATGCAGCTAATTTCTGAATCCACTAGAAACCGAATCATGAGTTCTTGTTCAAATACTTTCTAGGCTAATGAGTGAACTCAACATCCTGTTACTGGCCGTGACAAAGTTGTCATTCCTATATCCTGTCATGGGAACCTTCTGGCTTTTGGTTTCAATCATTGTGCTAGATTAGCCTTAAAATGCTGATAATTTAGATTATATTAATATTCTCGCAAAGTTCGTCTGGTTTTTGGCTTACCTTTGTTCTTTTATCTGATTTTGTTGAATTGCAGGCTGTGTAATATGGACATCATATCCCATGTACAGCAAGTGATCTGCTTTGCGTTCCATGACAGCCGGTTGTTGATGGAAACATGTCAAGAGGCAAAAAATCTCCGGAAAATTGTAACTCTCTTTTACCTGGATTGAATCAATTTGTTTATTTGTACATTGTTTTAGGAGGGGTTTATTTTTGTTTGTAAATTAGGAGATGCAATGGAACAAGACAAAGATCAATTGCCTTATTTTTGTAGATTGTAATTGTGGCGAGGGAGCCCATTTGCTCCTCTTTCATTGGAAAGCCAAAGAGAAATATTTGTTATTGTTTTACTTTAATAGAAAAATGGACACATTGTGCGGAACTTTTCTCATTCAAGTGCATGTGTTTTGTTTTGGAGATTTAAGTGATTGTCAAATAGGGTTATATTTACTTTATTGAATTGAAAATCGCATCCCTCGTGATAGTGGACTTGTGGCGTTTTGTGACAAGATTTGTTCATCAAACTTGAAATAAGGTACAAGGTGAGCTAGTTTGAGTTTACTTAACATATTTGTTAATCAGATTTAAGTCATTATTTACTAAATGTACTGGGTCCGGATTTAGAGTTCCTGAATCTTGACATTGAACTCATTGATGACATTGAATTAATCATGTTTTATTGGCTTGTTTTATCTAATATAATTGTTTTATTTCTCATATTTTAGAAATTGTTGAGTTACATTTGGCCCAAAACTTATTAGAGGCATGGTAAATATTCAGGAAATATATTAAAAATATGTTAAATCATTTTTTTTAATTAATTTGATATAGTCATGACTAGTAAATAGACGGTGCTAATGTTTGGGATACTAAACAGAGTTTATAAATATGTCAAATGACTTAAATTAATATTGATTCAAGTCCAACCCTGACAAGACATAACAAGCCAGTCATTTATTGTTAGTACATATTTTATTATTAATTATGTTATTATTATTAGTAAAATATTTTGAGTTAAGGACTTTGATGGTAACTTACTCTTCAGTCAAGTAGTGGTATTTTCTTATCTCATTTTTCAAAGTGAGTGTTTAAATCTTCACACAATCATATTTTGTACCAAATAAATTTTTATATTGAACTTATTGAGGCCAATCCTTGACACTAAAATAAAGTTTAGGTGCTTCTACGCTTTTAGTAAAAATTAAACTCGACTATAAATAAGTGTTTTTGAAGTCAAGTATTCAAATTTTCATACTCAATTTATTGAGCCTGGCTCTAGACTTTAAGAAAAAAAATTAAAAGTACGTTTAGAATTGATGTTAGATAATTATAAGTTATAACTTTTAACTCATGACAGTAAAATATTTGATAAACATTAATTACACTAATTTAAAATGTATATTAATATAATTTTTTATTTATATAATAAAAATTTATTATATTTTTAATAATTTTATTAAAATTATTATTTAAAATTTATTTTTATTATATTTATAATTTTTTTATTTATAATTATAATTTTTTTTTATAATAACTACCGCTTAAAAATTATTGTGCTTCAACACCAAACCTACCTAAAGTACTTCTATCCAACACTCCCCAAAGAAAAAAAACATTGGACCGGCCGTTAATTCTCGGCTTCTGATGATCCATTTTTGCATTGTATAAATATAGTAATAACAGTCATAATAACAAAACTCAGGGATCTAAACTCAGGGATCTAAATTAATATTGATTCAAGTCCAACCCTGATAAGACATAACAAGCCAGTCATTTATTGTTAGTACATATTTTATTATTAATTATGTTATTATTATTAGTAAAATATTTTGAGTTAAGGACTTTGATGGTAACTTACTCTTCAGTCAAGTAGTGGTATTTTCTTATCTCATTTTTCAAAGTGAGTGTTTAAATCTTCACACAATCATATTTTGTACCAAATAAATTTTTATATTGAACTTATTGAGGCCAATCCTTGACACTAAAATAAAGTTTAGGTGCTTCTACGCTTTTAGTAAAAATTAAACTCGACTATAAATAAGTATTTTTGAAGTCAAGTATTCAAATTTTCATACTCAATTTATTGAGCCTGGCTCTAGACTTTAAGAAAAAAAATTAAAAGTACGTTTAGAATTGATGTTAGATAATTATAAGTTATAACTTTTAACTCATGACAGTAAAATATTTGATAAACATTAATTACACTAATTTAAAATGTATATTAATATAATTTTTTATTTATATAATAAAAATTTATTATATTTTTAATAATTTTATTAAAATTATTATTTAAAATTTATTTTTATTATATTTATAATTTTTTATTTATAATTATAATTTTTTTTTATAATAACTACCGCTTAAAAATTATTGTGCTTCAACACCAAACCTACCTAAAGTACTTCTATCCAACACTCCCCAAAGAAAAAAAACATTGGACCGGCCGTTAATTCTCGGCTTCTGATGATCCATTTTTGCATTGTATAAATATAGTAATAACAGTCATAATAACAAAACTCAGGGATCTAAACGATAAACCCCGCGTCCGGAATTCAACCGCATCGTTTCACAGCAAGCAGAAACCGTTTCTCACTTCACCCGACAGACGACAGTCGGTCGATATTTTTTATCCGCGCTAACAAAATCTAAAACTAAAACCCCATTTCACTAAGAGGAGCAGCAGCAGCAGCGGATACTAAAGAATGGCGGCGGCGAGAGGTGCCTTGCTAAAGTACCTAAGAGTGAACGTAGCCACCGTGCAACGAAACCCTAGCCCCTTTTCTCTCTCATTCAACTCTATACGCCGCTGTTTCGCGGAAGAGGTCAGGGGCTCTTTCCTTGACAAATCTGAAGTCACCGATCGTGTCATTTCTGTCGTTAAAAACTTCCAGAAAGTTGATCCTTCCAAGGTAACCACAACCCAAAAAAAAAAAAAAAAAAATATTTTTTAGAAGATTTTTTTTTTAAAAAAAAATTTTTAGCAAGAGTTTCAAAATTGGCATGTTCAAGGGCAATTTTTTTTTTTAATTCCAAGATTTTGGATAACTTGTATGCTGAGTTTTATTTGCCGTGCTAGTTCAAAATTAAGAATTGATTATGTTTTGGTTGCTGAAACTTAAAAATTGTTAATTTGATTTAGGTGCTTGTGGAGTGTGTTTTTAGGGTTACTAGGAGATTTAAGAGGAAGCTAATTGTCAAATTTTCTACTTGTGTCGATAAAATATGGGAGAAAAAAAAAAAGGCACCCAATAATTCCTAGTGCTGCTTTCTTATGGTGTTAGGAGAAAGAAAAAAAAAAAGAGAATGAAAAAGAAATTGAGGTTTCGAGATTTATGATTTTGGTTGCATCTAAGGAGATTGCTGACGATTTAAAAAAAAAAAAAAAGGTTGTCTTTGATGGCAAATTTTCTGATGGTTTTATAATGTTGATTGCACTTTTTTTTTTTTTTTTATTGGGGAACACTAGTAAATTATGAGTTTCCCTTTTGGTTGTTTGCAATTAGAAGACTTGATGCACCTATATTTTTCCAGTTTTGTCTGGAATACGTACCATTGAGAATTTATTTGTTCTGACATGGAAACTATATTTTACATCATTTCTTTAACTTACTGGGATTTCTAAATGTTTTCGGGTTAGTATATTCTTATGGCCCTAATCAAATGTAAGATTTCTTTTGCTTCCAACAGTACACATGTATTTATAGACACTTTCTTGTACACACATGTGGCACTTATATTTACAGATGTGTTAATACATTTATGTATATTATGTGTGTGTGGTTATGTGGATAAGCATATGCATGTCTTCTATGATCTTATGTGTAAGAATGTAAATTTAAACATGTATCAGTAGTATTTGGAGTGTTCATTTTCATATGTTTTTGTATGCATGACATTTTTCATGCAATTTAAAGCTGTTTTATGCATGTCAAAGGTATTCAAAGTACATAGAAAAAGAATTTGGAAGGCTAATCAATGAAAGGGGGAAAAAGAGACAATTCTTCTATTTCGTTCAGATAGTTTGAGGTATACATGCGTATATGCAACGCAGTTTATCTTGAAAATATGGAATAAGATAATAGTTCATTTGTGACGACTTTTAGATGCCCCAGTATAGGAGAGTTTATCAAATCAAGTGGTGGGGGTGCAAAACTACATGAATTGAACTATCGAACAATGGTCTACTTTATAATCAAGTGGTGGGGGTGCAAGTTTATCAAATCATAACTTGTTATGTACTATAACAAACCAAGTTAGAAGCATATTTTGAATCTTTGAGCTGTTATGCAAAATATTGTTAGAGTGACTAAAGGCCTATTCTACTATTATTAAGGCTCCGGTTGCTATAGCTTTTTAAGTAGAGCTTTTATAAACAGAGTTTTTACTCAAAAAATTTTAGTTGTTTGTTTGTCCTTAAGAGCATTTATTAAAATTAATGAAATTACTTTAATAGGTAATGTTTTTAAAGTTATATTATGGAAAGGATAAAATAAGATTGTGAAATAAGTAGAGGATATTTTAAATATTTTAACATTTAAAAAAGCTTTTCAACCTCTAATTCCAAAAGCTCAAAATTTGAGCTTTTGCTAGTAAAGGTAAAATAGCTTATTTAAGCTTAAAAAGTTCGGCTAGGAAAACAACCAAACAACAACAAAAAATTATGATAAGAGCTCATGTAATTAAATAAGCATTTATCTCTATTAAATAAGATGTATGAAATAGGTATTAAATCAATATAGGCTCCTAACTCCGATATTGTACCCTTTATTCGACATTTAAATGGTTGTTTGGGCATTCATTCTTACTGCATGGTGGATTCACACAATATACAATCCTTAGAGAGAACTTATTGCAAAGTATTGTAAATTTTCAAGCTTCAAATTTGTATAAATTGTGTTTGTTTCTAGAGTCTTATAGTGTTGAGTTTAGCTCATATACACATTGTTAACTATTTAAAGGTTTTAATAAGTTAAATTTAGGATTATGACTTGGTCTTAGTTGAGAGGATTGGTATAGCTATGGGTTGTGCATGTAAAATTATTGTCTTCTTTATTGTGAATTAACTCTAATACTTGTTTATGATCAATTTATAATAGAATATATTGGACCGTGATTGGGGATCTGGCAAATTGGAATCTTGTCAGGTTCTGCACTATCTTGCTTCTGGAGCAAAGCTATTGTCTGTGGGTCATGGCCCTAATAGTTCCCTAAGACAGTTCTTCTGTGGATATAGCCAGATAAAGATAATAATCTGTATTCGCTCTCCGACCATTACACTTCATTACCCTAAAAGCTCACAAATTATGAACCTTTGGAAAGTTTAAGAATTAGAACTGAGCTCTAATCTTATTACTTCATAAGTTTTAGTTGCCTATGGTGCATTTACATTCAAAGAACATAAGAATTGCATAGGAAAGCATATGTCCATAACCATTTTTTTCAATTTCAGTAACTTGTTAGATAAAGAAACCTATGAATTTTTCTGTAACCAAGTAATTCAGGAACTGAAGCGATCCTGAAAACAATTAGGTCTGTCAGGAAATTTCTTTTATTCTTAAACTTCCTTTTCCTTGAATTTCATGTCACTTGTATTTCGTGCATGTCTGCTTTTTGGATATCCAATTTATGTGAAACTGATCTCAGGTCATACAGAGATGGCTTTAGCTTTTATATATTGGGATAGCACTAGATGGTCATACTCTTTTATATATTGGGATAGCACTAGATGGTCATACTTGGCTGTGGTGAGTGAAGTTCCAATTTGTGTGGTACTTTTAATGTGGGGAGTTATAAATCCAAAGGATGTTGTGAATCCTGTATGTTCTTGGTTCATTTTGTTTTTTTGGAGTCTGTTGTGATATGGCCTAGAAACTTATTGTTGGGTGAATCTGCTGCTAAATTTTGAAGTTTGATGGGTTTCATTATTTACCCTTAGCAAAGTTCTAATCCTAATTTTTCATCATATAGTCAGTAGCACTGGCAGCACTTGGGACATTTGGAAATTTGGTGCAGTTGTTCCTGTTTCCTCGTGTGGTTCTAGTGCAATGTTGATTCGCTTTTCATTTGATTTGCTCTGCGGAAATTTTTGCATTCAACAATCTTATAATCAATTCTGTAATCCCTCCAGCATGGGTGTCTGTTGTTGTCACAGAAAAAAGTATGCTTATTAAGATGTGGGCTGCTGCCATGAGCGCGATCTTCAGTGTCTTGTTTTCTTCATTTTTTTTTTCCAATTAATAGTCTTCACCTTGTCGGCACATACTATGGTGGGGTATAAAAATTATGCTGCAGATACAGTACTGCCATTTCTGGGTATCTTGTTCTCTTCTTTAAATGTTACACGCATATTGTATGATAAATCATAATGGATATCTGATTTTCCTCTTTTGCAGGTTACAGCTAATGCCCATTTCCAGAATGATCTTGGGTTGGATAGTTTGGACACTGTGGAGGTCGTGATGGCGCTCGAAGAAGAATTTGGATTTGAGATCCCAGACAATGAGGCAGACAAGATCAATACCATCAATCTGGCTGTTGATTTCATTGCTTCTCATCCTCAGGCTAAGTAGGGGAAACTGTGAAGCCCTATGATGCTATTTTCACTCTTTTGATGTTCAGAATTAGCAGCATTAGGATTCTCTTATCTCGGTACCTTAAATTTTGTTCCTTAAAAAATGAGCAAACTTTAAAAGCCTTTCTGGTTTTCCGACTCCATTTGAATTCTGCTTGAAGAGTATTATTTTTGGGACTTTGCCGCGTTGAAAATGCATTCCATTAAATTGGAAGATTGTAATGGCCTGGTATTTCTTCATGGCTCATCACATGTGTTCTTTCATTTTAATAAAGAGAATGTAGGAGACAATTCTTGTTTACAATTTTTCATGAGCTTGTACGTTAATATCTCTTTGATATGTCACATGCAGTCGAGAATCTGAAGTGTCCTAAACTTAATAAAATAATACATGGATCTCATTACAAATAGAATTTTTTTAATTTATTTATAAAATTTATTTATTGTTATATAATTCAATGGTAGTTATTATGGTCAACTCCTAAGTGTCATACAAGAATGTGGCTAATGGTAATACATATTCATTTTACTGTATAATAACTCATAATTTTGTCTCGGTAAATAAATATTTGAAACTTGACAATTTAAGACAGTTTTTCTGATAATTAGTCTTGAACGATTCGTTGGTGAAAATGTACCATAACCAAAAAGGGACCACGCCTAACAAATAGTAATTCATTGATTTTAGTATTTAAAAGTCTTGTTTTTAAAATTTATATCATTACAAACTTTCAGATTTGAATTTGAAAATTTGAAAAAAATAATTCAATGTTGTATGATGGTATATTAATTTGACTAATATTTGTCTTTTAATTAAAAAGGTAGTTGCTATTTTAATAAAACTATTCAAGAATCATTTGATCAAGTGTAAATTACTTTTTTTTTTCCTTCTTTTGTTGTTCCTATTTTCTCTTAATTTTTAACTTAGATAATTAATGTGTCATTCTATGATACAGTGATTAGAGTTATAGCATTAATACTATAATTAAATATAAATTATGTAAATAAAACATAAAACTTATAAATTTAATATAAAATTTGTAAATCAACATTAATCATAAAATAAAATATAAATTTTAGAAATTAAACATAATATTTTGTAAATGAAAAATAAAACAAATAAATTAATATAAAACTAGTTAATTGATATACTATTAGTAAATAAAATAACAACTAGCAAATATAACTTAAAATCCGTAAATTAATATTAATTATAAAATAAAACATAAATTTTGAAAATGAAACAAAAGACTTGCAACTAGAAAATAAAATAAGTAAATTATTATAAAATTGTTAAATTGATTATTACTAGTAAATAGAACAAAAATATGGAAATATAATATAAAACTAGTAAATCAATATTAAACACAAAATAATACATAAATTTTGAAAATAGAATATAAGACTTATAAATAGAAGATAAAATAAGTAAATTGATATAAACTAATAACTTAATGTATTATTGGTAAATAAAATAAAAACTTACAAATATAACATAAAACTAATAAATCAATATTAATTATAAAATAAAACAAAAATGTTAGAAATGGAACATCAAACTTAAAAATGAAGGGAAAATAAGTAAATTATTGTAAAATTAGTAAATTGATGTATTTCTAGTAAATAAATTGGAAACTTATAAATATAATATAAAAAAATAAATCAACATTAAGTACAAAATAAAACATAAAATTTATAAATTATTTCTAACACTTATAAATAAAAGATAAAATAAGTAGAATAATATAAGAGTTATTATAAAAAAAATGTACAATTGTAAAATAGACACCCATTATAATGCTTATTACCTTATAAATTTGTTAATTTTTTTATTTAAATAGAATAATGTTAGTTTTACATTTATATAATGCATGTGATGTTTTATTAAAGATGAAATTTATACTCAAAATTTAATTTAAAAAAATATTATTTTAACATCTTTCATAGTTGTTATAGAACAAGATTATTCTATATCTTTCTACACTTCCGTGACAACAATATTAAATGGTCTCTAAATACAATAAAAAGTTAGAAACTACGTGAAGTATCTATAAGACTCAAAATAAAATATAATTTTATTGATATATCATATATATCTAGTAATAAAATAATTTTTTTAATTTTGTTTTCACTTGATGTATATCAAGATAAATAATTGTGCTTAATTAACATGTGTAATAAATAGATATTATTATAAAAAATAAATAAAAAATTATATAAATATCCTAGAATAAATATATAAGTTATGGTATTCAATTTAATAGAACTTATTGTACTTTTTTTAGTATAATTTTTTTTGCTTAATCAAAGAGTAATTTTTTTGTTTAATTAAAGAAAATATTTTTTGTTAATGAATAAAATATTTTTCACTAAAATTCTATAGAAATAATATTAATTTTTTAAATAATTAATAATCTTTTATCAATTTACTGATTTTACTTTGTAATTATTGATACGTAGAAAATTTATAATATTTATATTTACTATGATATTAATACCATAATTTCTATTAACGCAGTATAAAATTTCCCTTAATATAATAATAATACTAAGTCTTCCGATTAAACGCGTTACGCGATGTGTGTGCCCGAAATCCGGCATTTTCGCCAACTAAGCTGTCTCGTTCCTCCTCATTTGGCCGTAGACTTGGGGGTTGGGGGGAAGACTCGGAAGTTTCAGGGGAAGATGAATTCAGTCAACGAATAAGTCTTCCTCATACTTACTCCTCTCTTTCAATAGATTTACAATAATGCCGATCACAATGATATCGAGACTTGAATGTGGACTTGACTTTACTTTCAGCTTTTTAATTTTTGCAGTCGTTAGACTCATCGCATGAAAAACGATGGCGCATTTTTTTTTAAAAAAAAAAGAGAGAGAGATCATGGATTTCTAAAGACATAAAATTTTATTGAAATATCTTATTTTTATTTTATTGAAAATATTTATTTTTATAGCAATTTAATGTTATCATTGAAAGAAATTTAAAATGAGTTATCAACTCTTAAGTATTGTGAAAAGATCTATTTTTTTTTTTAAATTTCATTATTTGATGTCTATTGTATATCAACAAAATCGCTTAAATGAGACAACTGTTTTTCTTATTCATATTTGATGTATAGATTTTTTTTTTATATTGTAATCAATTATAATATACATCTTACACAATTACAATACTATATGAACTTATGTGAGGCCTATATTGTAGTTGACTATAACTGCAATTGCAACGTAACCTTTGCTTAACATATAAATTTGGTGAGTTGTAATAAAGGTTCACAATTCGCACAATGAAAACTTGACAGGCACATGCTCTATAAAATACAATTTAGTAGATTTGATACTAGGGGTGGACCCTTGATATTATATTATTTAAATAATTGGGCGAAAGCATGTATTCACGTATAGAAACACAAATGACAAGAAGAAAACCGAATGTGTAAAAATATACATTGATTATATAATAAACAATTAAAATTAATAGTATGGCGGAGTTCTTGTAAAGGAACATAGTTTTCAAGCAATAATAAGAGAAGAGAGACTTGTGAAAACACAAGTTATGATCTCAAAATGTAACAATTTCTTATTAATATTCCATTTTTTATTTCTTGGGTAAAAATTTGAAACACAAAATTATATTATCAATAATATAAGCGTTCTATCGAGGAATCGCTCTTCAGCTGTTTACTGCATCCCATCCCCTACAGCATCCCTTCCCTTCAAATTTTCCTAGCCTCTTTAATTAATATTCCTACTCAAATTTTCCCAAGAAAATGGAGAAGCTAAGATGTTGCAGCAACTTTCTTGAGACGTATAAGCCCTACTTCGCCCTGATTTCTCTGCAATTTGGGTACGCCGGCATGAACATCATCACAAAGGCTTCCCTCGACAGCGGCATGTCTCTCTATGTCCTCCTTACGTAGCACCATGCTTTCGCCACGGATATCAATGCCTCTTCGCTTTCTTTCTCGAAAGGAAAGCAAAACCGAAGATAACACTTACAGTGCAAATATTTGTTCTTGCCCTTCTCGGGCCAGTGATTGATCAGAGCTTCTACCGTGCTGGTTTGAAATTTTCATCCCCAACTTTCTCATGTGTCATGAGCAACATGCTTCCTGCAATGACCTTTGTCATGGCAATCATTTGGCGGACGGAAAAAATAAATTCGAAGAAAATAAGGTGTCAAGGAAAAGTTGTGGGAACTGGCAACAATGGGGACACTAGCAGGAGCTATGATAATGACCTTATATAAGGTTTGGACAAAACATGCACATCCTCATGATAAATCCAATGCGACTACTTCCCCTGCATCATCTGACAAAGATTGGTTCCTTGGCTCCATTTTTCTTACAATAGCCACTCTTGCTTGGGCTTCTGCGTTTGTTGTACAAACCAAGGCATTGGAGACATACAAAAATCACCGGCTCTCACTCACATGACTAATGTGCTTTGTGGGGACTCTACAAGCAATCCTTGTCATATTTGTAAATGAGCACAAGCCCTCTGTGTCGCAAATTGGCTGGGATATTAACCTCCTTGCTGCAACTTATGCTGGAATTGTGACATCATGTATCTCATACTATGCACAAGGACTGGTGATAAAGAAAAGGGGCCCAGTTTTTGCAACTGCCTTCGGTCTCTTGATGATGATAATTGTAGTCATCATGGGCTCTTTTCATCCCCATTTCGTCATCTTTGTATTATTGTGTTTTTTGATCTTTTTTTTTTTTAAATTAGTGTTTTTTTTCTTTTATCTTTTCTGTTGTAAGTGAAGTGTAAGTCGTACTTCTAGGGACTTAAGAGAGAATATCCAAAAATCTCTCTCATCACACAAAAAAGAAGAACGAAGCTTTCTATCATAAAATTGATATAAACTTTCTAACATTTATCCTCTTTCTACGTCATTTTATCTTTTATATTTACTTTTCCCCCTCAATAATCGTAACTTGAAAAGAAAGAACACTAAGGAAATTTTTATTTCTTGTTTGAATTCTAAATTTTACCTATTTTTAAACTTATACAGTTTTTATAAGATATTTAGATATGAATAAAAAAATTAAATATTTTAATTTTTATATTAATGACAAGGAGGCTGCTATCTTACACTGGCTGTAAGATAGGAAAATCCTAACGGTAAAATATGTGAATACAGTTTTAGAGGACCTCCTCTCTCGTTAATCTCTTATTAAATAATTTATTTCTTATTATATAAATTATTTTTTATTATTTTTTAGTATTTGCTTTAACCATAAAGAGTTCTTTTTTTTTTTTTTCTCAATTATTACTATCTTTTAGTTATTCTGACTTTATTACAGAGAGAATCCCTCCAGCATGGGTGTTTGTTGTTATCTAGGAAAGTATGCTTATTAAGACGTGGGATGCTGCCATGAGACGTGATCTTCAGTGTCTTGTTGTCTTACATTTCTTTTAATTAATAGTCTTCTCCTTGTCTGCACATCCTGTGGCGGGGCATAAAAATTATGCTGCGGTTACAATATTCCCATTTCTGGGTATCTTGTTCTCTTCTTTAAATGTGTGCAAGCACAGTGTATGATAAATCATAATGGAAATCCGATAAGACTGTGATGGTCGGGTATTTCTTCGTAGCTCATCGTATATGTTCTTTCATCTTAGTAAAGATCAGGTCCGAGACCTTTCTTGTTCGCAATTTTTCATTAGATTGTAAGTTAATATCTATTTGGTATTTGATATGTCACATGCAACCAAGAATCTGAGGTGTTTTAAGCTTATTAAAATAACACATAGATCTCATTACAAATGGAAAATTTTATTTATTTATTTATAAAATTTATCTGTTATCGTAAATTCAATGGTAGTTATCGTGGTCAACTCTTAAGTTCACTATCTACATGCTTCAGACTTCATCTATTTTTTTGTGATTTATTTTCATCATTTTAAATAAATTATAAATTTTTGAAATTTGTTGGTAAATAAAAAATGCAAAACCACAGTTGCTAATTTCGATGATACAAGCTAAGAATGTGATTAATAGAAATACACATTCATTTTACTATTTATTAACTCGTAATCATGTTTTCGTGACTAAATATTTGAAACTCGACAATTTAGAATAGTTTTTTTTTTGAGTACTTAAATATTATTTGTTGGATAGAAACTGAAAAATTTATAATCCAAATATAGATAATATGATTCTTTTGAATCTATTTAGAATTGATATTTTCTCTAGTCTAATTATTGTGAGGAAAAGTCTTTGATAATTAATTTTGAGCAATTATTTCTTGAAAATGTATCTATAACTAAAAGGAGGCCACACTATAAAATAGTAATTCATTGATTTTAGTATTTTAGAGTTTTATTCTTAAGATTTATATCTTCATAAACTTTAATATTTGGATTTAAAAATGAAAAAAAATTTAATATTGCATAATGGTACATTAATTTGACTCTTTTTTTAATAATTGAAACGCTAGCTGCTAATTTAATTAAACTATTAAAAAAATCATTGGATCAAATTTAAATTACTTTTCTTTTTTTTTTCATTGTTTTTATCTTCCTATTTTCTCGTAATTTTAAGTGAGACAATTAATATAAAAATTTTCCTAAGCCTCCGATTAAATGCTTGCGTCATATTTGTGACCGAAATACGTCATTTTCGCCAATTAAGCTGTCTTGTTCCTCCTCATTCGGCCGTAGACTTGGGGGGTGGGGGAAGACTCGGAAGTTTCAGTAGAAAATAAATTGAGTCAACGAATAAGTCTTCATCATAACTACCCCTTCTCTTCAATAAATTTACAATAAAGCCGATCACAATGACTTCGAGACTTGAATTGACCTTTTCCTCTTAACTCCTTTAATTTTTGCACATGAAAAAATAAAAATGATGGCACACTAAAAAAAAAAAAAATGTCATGAATTTTTAAAGACGTAAATTTTTTTTGGAATATTTTTTTTCTTATTTTATTAAAAATTATTCTTATAGCAAATTGATAGTCTCATTGAAATAAAATTTAAAATGGGTTTTCAACTCTTAAATACTACAAATAGATCCAAATTTTCTTTTTTAAAATTTTATTATTTTTTATTTATTTTAAATCAGCAGAATCTCCTTAAACGAGACAATCATTTTTCTTATTCATATATCTAACCTATAGATTTACGGACTGTAATACAAGTCCACGGTTGACCCGATGAAAACTTGACAAGTGCACACATGCTGTAAGTTGCATAATTTGAAATCTAATATTGCATTACTTTTATAGAAATAAATATTATAAGAAGAAATCCAAAGGAGTAAAAATACACATTCATGATATAAGAAAAAAAGTGAAATTAATAAAAGGATGAAACTCTTATTAAAATTTTTTTTCAAGTAATAATAAGAGAAGAAAGTCTTGTAAGAACATAAGTTATGATCGGACAATGTACTAATTTCTTATTAATATTTATTTCTTATTTCTTGGGTAAAAATTTGAAATAAAAAATTTTATTATAAACACTATAAACTTTCTATTTTATAATTGATATAAACTTTCTATCTCGTATCTTTCCAAATCATTTTATCATATATATTTACTTTTTCCCTCTCAATCATCGCAATTTAGAACAAAAGAAGAGTAATTTTTGAAAGAAATATGGATAGATGCTTCCAGTTTCTTTTTATTTGGTATCCTTATATTTATTTATTTAAGTTAGATTGTTAAACAAAATGATTTTCTCTCTCCTCCATTTTTAATGAACCTTACCGACCTTCAAAAAGCAGCAAGAACAACAAAAGATTATGAGATTTTTCACACAACGTGACCATAAAACCTAGAGTTTGGCTACTCTATGTCAAGACATTGGAGCAAATAATTATAAGTAAAATATATAGTATTTTAAATTTTATAAACCTAAAAATACTTACGCATCTCAATTTTTATTTTTAATTCTTTCCGAGAACGTGCGTTTGCAAAAATACAATTGGACAATGCAACGTCTTATTCTCTTCTGATTGGCCGAAAACCTCACAGAGTCTAAAGTTATGACAAAAAATGGGCCCCACCTTTATTAAATAATTAGTCAATTCCACCAGTGAGTTCCCATTGAAGGAAAACAATTACCCTCATGGCAAAAGATTGTAATTAAACTCAAAAACAAGGGCAAAATTTCCGCCAAAGTTTCTATAACTGGCCAATGCCGAGACTGAGAGAACTCAGATGGGGAGAGATTTAAAACTACAAAGATCCTAAATACGATGCTTAAGCTGCTTGTACTTTTCCTCTTCTTTCAAATTTCAGTTTCTGAGATCTTTTTTGAAGATCGATTTGACGGTATAGTTTCTCAGTATTCATGCTTTAGTTGCTTGTACATTTTATTTATTTCTACTTTTTTTTCCCATTAATTTTGCCACGTCACTAACTGCAACAATTTTTAGTTGACTGACAATTTACTAACTATATGGTAGTTATTGTTGTTTGGCCGGCGAGAAAATGCGAGAAAATTTTAATGAGTCAAAATCTGTAGTACAAAATTGAGTTTGTGGGTACGTTGTTGCTTGAACTAAATGATGCAAAATACCCCGTTTTTGTTTTTTTGTTTTTTTTTTCAAATGCTTTGTTTGGCAGAGGAAAGTGAAAGCAATTTTTTTTTTAAATAAAAAAGTGAAAATTTTCTCAATGAAAAAGTTGAAATTCAATGAGCTTTTAATGATATTTTATTTTCTTTATGTACGTTCTTAAGCTATTTGTTTCTTAAAAAAAAAAAGAAAGAAGTTCCAATTGACAATTTCTTCTTGGTTGTTTATTATTTGGTATCGTAAAAGATGGATGGCGAAGTCGTTGGGTAATATCAGACTGGAAAAGAAGTGAAGGAAAAGCTGGATATTTTAAGCACACAGCTGGAAAGTGGCATGGTGATCCGGATGATAAAGGTACTGTATCTCAAATTTTTGATTTGTTGATTGAGGCTATTTTTGGAATTTAAGTGCTGTGACTTTTGAAATGAAAACACTAGTTATCAAGTATACAAGTTTGGTGCGTGGTCTTTAAATATTAGATGCAGAAAATCATTATAGCTACCTTTGAAATTGTTGGTGTTGACGGCTTCATTATCAGTCTTTTAGGCTTTCGGATAAGTTAACTCAGAGATCGTTCAATTCTCGTTTCTTAAATACAATTGTTATTGGTCCTTTGATTTGTGTAATATTATATATTTGGAAGATCTTCAAGGAAGTTTATAGTCGATGTAGAAGTTTCCAAGAGAGAGGTTTGCTTATATGTATTATTTTTTGAGATAAGAATCTTAACTAATAGGACTATTCATAGCTTCCGGATGTCAAGCACAGGGTTGCTGGGACTACTGTGGTCATCCTAGTACCATTTTTACTAGCATACTCTTTCCATCACCCTCTCTGGCTTCTATTTGTATCCATTATATCATCACCATCCTACAGCAATTGTCACCCACCCAGCCCTCTGGATGTGTAGTTGCTCTTGCTCTATGTTATCCAAATGTTAACTGCTGCCCCTGCTTTCCTACACCCACCAAGTCCTGCACATTTTTTATCTTGTGGCTGGTACTCCCACCTCTCTTCTTGCCTGTCTTGAACTGCTAGCTTTTGTTATTGAATAGTTTCTCTGCTTCCGTGAACTAATCACATACGATGCACGTGGCTAGTGTGCTTCTGGTTCTCTTAGATGGTACTGACATGGAGTTGGAATTCGAATGATGGTTAACACAGTGCATTCATAATTTTTAAAAATTGATTTTAAGCAAAGAAAACAAATTGAAAGGAGATGTTATTCAACTTCAATTCTCCACCTATTTGAAGTGCACTTGGGATCAAAATTGCCAAGTCAAATTGCTATAAAATGAAATCCCCATCAATATGGTGGAACATTGTAAACTTTTGTCCATTTTCATAGTTTGTGATGTGCCGAAATAAAAATGTAATGTAAATTATACACAAAATGGGAAAACGTTTTATGAATTGCACTAATGCAGAGGCAAGCTAAAAGGAAATTCCTGCAAAGTCCCTTTTTATAGTTTCTTTAATGATGTTGGTATTGTTGTAGGTATTCAAACTCACACCGATGCAAGACACTATGCCATATCTGCAAAAATACCGGAATTCAGCAACAGAAACAGAACATTGGTCGTCCAGTATTCCATACGATTTGAGCAAGACATTGAATGTGGTGGTGGTTACATAAAACTTCTTTCTGCATACGTCAATCAAAAGAAATTTGGTGGAGATACTCCCTACAGGTTGCTTTCGTACTATACATTTTATTTGTTTCATTCCTTTCTTTTGAATTGGCACACTACCTGTTTGAAATCTCTAAAGAAGAGCCCTTTTTGCATTATCATGATTCTGAATAGGATAGCAGCAAAAGTTTTTAGGAACAGAATATATTTCATTGAGCATTATTTCTATAAAAGTAGCTGATTTAGAGTCTTAAAGGGACGAAATAAATAATAATATATGCATTTTGGCATCTATCTATAGAAAGATTCATTCATATTGGATTGAGATTGTATAAACTATAAAATCATAAAATCTAGCTCTGAATTGTTTGCTCACAATGTTACCCTGATTAATTCATTACAAAGGATCCTTTAGAATCAACTGTAAATCATTTGTTTAAGATAACAAATCTAATTCTATCTCTACTGAGATGAAGAAAGTTTTTATATTTTTGTCAATCCAAATCTTTCAATCAATTCACATTTTCCTTGTGCTTTAATTCCTAAGCTTGTTTCTCTTCCCTCTTGATTGAGTTATAATTTATTCTCACCATACTTTGTAAATGTCTATTGACTAGCTAATTGGTTTTGCAGTTTAATGTTTGGACCAGATATATGTGGCACACAAAAAAAGCATCTCCATGTTATCCTCTCCTACCAGGGTCAGAATTACCCCATCAAAAAGGAATTGGAATGTGAAACAGACAAGTTGACTCATTTCTACACATTTATTCTCAGGCCTGATGCCAGTTACAGTATCCTCATTGATAACCGAGAAAGGGATTCTGGTAGCATGTACACGGATTGGGATATTCTTCCTCCACGGAAAATCAAAGCTGTCAATGCTAAAAAGGTTTCAAATTGAACTTGAAACTTAAAATACATTTAGCCTAGAGTAGTCAATGACACTATTTCTTGTGGTAGTTTACTGTTCTTGATCTCTGATTCTCCTTGAAAAGATTCTATTACTTTCAGCTGTGGTAGCTAGGATATTGAGGATTTACCTTCTATATAATAGGAGTTCATTCTAGTTCCAGACCTGTTTGTGTAAACCAATGAATTTAAGGTGATGTTAAAAATGTTTCACAGCCAGCTGATTGGGATGATAGAGAATATATTGATGATCCTAATGCCATCAAACCAGAGGTATGAAATTTTTGTATCTGTTTTCTTTTTTTTTTTTTCTTTTTTTTTTTCCACTTCAACGCGTAAAGTATGCTCTTCCACTTACCAGTTGTTTATTTTTTTAGGGATATGATTCAATTCCAAAAGAAATTCCAGACCCAAAAGCTAAGAAGGTGAGTACACTGCTGGTACAACAATAATTTTGATAGAGCCATTTATGTGCAAGCTTGCTGGCCTTTTGTTTCTGAACCCACCTCTCTAGTGCTTTTAGTGTGCTAATGAGGTCCCTAAAGGTTGCTTTATGAGCTGATGTCTGAGAAAAGAAAAACAAGTGAAAGCAAACCTTTCAACTTACTTTTTTTTCTTTCTTTTTTTTTTTTTTTTGGCCTTATAAGCCTGACAATTGGGATGAAGACGAGGATGGCCTATGGAAACCACCAAAGATACCAAATCCTGCATATAAAGGACCATGGAGGCCCAAGGTCTGCCTGTTTTCCTTTTATAAGGTCATTAAAATCTAGAAGTTATTACTTTTATCATTGCCATCCAGTTTAACTTTGCTACTGTTTTTTCTGACATGGCAGAGAATCAAGAACCCGAACTATAAAGGGAAGTGGAAGATTCCTTACATTGACAATCCAGGTATTGTTACTTAACGTATACATTTTTTACCATTGAAGAAAGATTCTGATCAGCAGCTTAGAAGTATTTTTCTTTCTATGCAGAGTTTGAAGATGATCCCGATCTTTACGTGCTTAAGCCAGTTAAGTATGTAGGCATTGAAGTTTGGCAGGTATGATTATTGATCATCAGTATGAATATGCAAAGTTGGGATTGGCTTTAAGTTGAAAACAAATCCAATTCTCCTTTGATGATTTATTTGGATTTTGTGGTTGAGTGCAGGTCAAGGCTGGTTCAGTTTATGACAACATTTTGATCTGTGATGATCCTGCATATGCAAAACAAGTGGTCGAGGAAGTACTTTCTAACAGGGAGGTGTGTTCCAGCTCTTTTGTCTTTACTACTGTATGATGACTGAACATACTGGTGCCCAATTTGTAATTTTTCTTTTCCTTCTTTGATATTTCAGATTGAAAAAGAGGCTTTTGAGGAAGCAGAGAAAGTGAGAAAAGCGCGAGAGGAAGAGGTTAGTAGGAATACTTAATATCACTGTAGAAACTGCATAACTCAGCTGAGAACTTTTGTTTTTCAGTATTCTAAGTAATTTAAACCCTTGTATGTGCAGGAAGCTCAACGAGCAAGAGAGGAAGGTGAAAAGAGGAGAAGAGAGAGGGGTTATGATCGAAGAAGATATCGGGATCGCTACAGAGATAAATACCGAAGGGTTTGCATCTTGTTTTCTCTTTCACTTATTATAACTTTTCATTTCAATTAAATACTATTTGCTTGATCTTGTTATCCTATTCCATTAAGTTTCCAGTGATGTGCCTGCTACTCATTGAGCCTTTTTTTTTTTTTGATATACTGATATATTACAATAAGAACTTTACCGATATTTATAATTAAAGATATATCAGGACTCTTCTTTAATAATTCTAGTATGGCTCGACCCGAAAGTCGACCCTCACTTAATACGGGAGGGAGATCGATTCTATCCCAAATGCGGGAAGACTAGTAGGCCCCTACTAAAAGGGGAGTTCAAGTCCCAGCCATTCTTGGGGCCCAAACCTAACCTTGAGCACAGCCCGTTGGCCTGCTACTCATTGAGCCTGGATGGCTGAGATATCCAATACTTGTTTTTTCAATTTTCCTTTGAAATCCCTTGTGTTATTTGTGGCATATTCATCTTATCTGTGGACTAAGTTTCTTCTTTCATTCCTTCGCTGTTGTTTCTCTTTCTTTTTGACAATCGTGTAGCTTCTAATGGATGACGATTTAGCAAGACGACGATAAACTGCTTGACATGATGTGATCATATAAATGGGCATTTTGTTATGTTTTAAATAATGTTGGTGTATATGTTATTCTAAAGTAATTTGAATGCTTATTAAATCTATACTTTGTCTTACATATTTTTGCACAAAATGTAGTTGCTAAATCAGATTATTTGTTTTGCAGCATGATTACTTGGACGATGATTATCATGTAAGCATCCATTCAACTTTATTCATTTCATTTCTAATTTAATGAGTTGTGAAGTAATAAGAGAGCTCCTAATTGTTTTCGAAATGTCAAATTTCACCATTTTATTATATCCTACACTTCTATCACAACACAATCCCAACTCAGATTTAAATCCCTGTTAGTTGTACAAGGAAGCCTATTAAGCCGCACAATTTGTTTCTTTCAGTCCGATTGCTTGGGAAGATAATACTAGCAATCTGTTTGTTCAATCTTCCCTGCACATGTTCCTTAAAATTTCCTTTGATTTTTGAATACTTTTATCACATGAGTGATTTTATCTTATAATCTCTTTCACGGACCAATTTTTATCCTCGTCATCTATGCATTTCTTTTAAATTTGACCTTCTGGAGGCATCCAGCGAAGCTGAAAAACTGCTGAATCACTACAGATCTAACCAGTCCGTTTATATCTTTTGCAGGATGAGCTATGAGGCAGCGTTCCCTCACTGGCATTACCTCACCTCCCCTCCTTTTACGTGAAGGATTGATGCTTGCAGCTGCTGTAAATCAGCAGCATTCCCCCTTAAAGTTGTATTTTTGGCTCTGATTATTGTAGTATTATTTGGAGGCAACACTCCAGCGTTTCTAGATACGGAACTAGCTGAAATCTGTTTTTATTGTATCATGCATGCCTTAGTTTGGAGTTGGTTAAAACTTTTTTTGTCCATCTGAGAATGAAGAAGAATATTCATATTTCGTCGAGATTATTATATGCTCACTACATTTCCACGATACGATAGTGCCCATGAGTTTTCACAGGGAGTTGGCGTCCGAAATGTCAAATTATGAATTGCTTTGGATGCTAATACTAAAAGTATGGTGGTAATGCTTAAGATTATGGATCCGGATCTTCTCTTAGGCATTTCCTCACTTAATTGTCCTATACTTTCAAGAATCTATTGACATATGTCATTCATAAAATTGAATGGCTAAGATTTTATTTTAATTAATTTTTACCCAAAAAGACATCCGAAATAACTCGAAACTTTGGTCAAAATTTTCTCCCCAAATTCTTTCCCCTCTGAACCAACGCCAATTTCCAGCAAATTGAAAAGAAAAAAAAAAAAGACACATTTTCCACTAACCAAAATCTTCCTCATATCATTTTCGTAATTGAAATGAACATAGAAGAAGCTCCTGGCCAATGGAATTAAGTACGAAATACTCCAAGGCTGCCATACTTTTTGCAAGTGTGCTTGCTTGAGTCTCATCAAGTTTCGTTGGCTTAGAACCTGGTCGAAGGATAATCCATTCATACGATGAAAAATGAAAAATCACGATTTGTGTCCACAAAATTGGACGATGAAAATCTCAATTCCCATTTAAGCTTTCTCTGGTTGAACGCTTTAATAAGTGTTATTCGAGAAAAAATGACAATTAAAAGGATCAGGTTGAGATGATTTTAAGTTTACCCCAATAGGAAATTTAAGTTCTGCATTTCTTCTTTCTCGAAAAAGGAAAAAAAAAATCTTTAGCTGCTGTGTTTCTATAAGTAGGATGTGTGTTGAGAGGGAAAGAATTTACCCCAACAAATATGACAAGATTCACACCTGACTTTAGATATCTATTTACGTAAAAATTAATTAAAACAAAATTTTAGCTATTTAATTTCATTAATGATGCATGTCAATGGATCACTAAAAACCTAAAAAGATTAGGAGAGAAAATGCCTAGAAGAGGATCCAAATCCAAAAATTATGCCCGAAATCGTATCTGAATTGACAAAATTTAAAATGACGTCCTTTTGAGTTTTGGTGTAATTTTCTTGTAAAGTCTAATCTCTCTTTGTTGGGGGAATACATTGGATATATCCAATTCCTTCTAAAATATCCAAAATATACATCAAATTGTTACATTCTTTAATTTCGCATATATATTAAGAAAAATTAGGAAAAGCACAAAAATATACTCAATAAATTAACTTAAATTGAATATCCAATGTCTAGCAAAACTTCTTCGCTCATTAAAGTTAGGTAAATAGCCAAGAATATTAGACTTTAACTTTCAGTTCATTCTTCAAAGTTGGATAAATATGTTGAGAATACTCAACTTCAATGTAACATTGCCTAAGTATTCATTTAGCAAAATTCTCAACTTTTGCATCGAGGTTAGGTAACTAATTGAGAATATTGGATGTAAATTAAAATGAAAAATTCTTCTTTAATTAAGTTGGGTAAAAAGTTGAGTGTACTTGATTTTGATGGTATCAGTATGTGTCATCTATCAAGATATGTAATAACCATTAAAAGGTATCTACAACAACTATAAATTATCTAACACTATCATCTCATAACAACTAATTCATCCTTATACAATTTCAGTATCGAAATCCTAATGTAATGGCTCAGGATAGTCTTTCAATTGCTCCAAGCACTCAACCCATGACCTAGAAATTCCATGACGCTACCACTTAAAGACAACATATCATCTAAGATCCTTCATCAAACGGCGTATGGACATATAATGTTAAATTTAGTACATGTTAAACAACATTAAAGGGATTAATTAGCCATGAATTAATGGCAAAACAAAAAAGAATACAAAAAAATGAGTTGCTTGAATTACATTTAAATTTGAAATAAGGCATTACTCTTTATGTAACAGCATTAGTATCTTGCATCTGAATTAATTATGTCTACGACCACTACATTGACTGCATTTACGAGACAACTTTTCCTCACCTTTAGATGGTATCCTATTATTCTTTGAATGCCCACTTGACCACTTTGCTAGAGGAGGATATGCTTCATGGGTACATGCATCACCATAAACATCCCACCTCTTTTAAGGACCAATAGGGTAAATGATATTAGAATATGTTAACATTCATGCATCACTTGAATAGTAATGGGAGCAGTAATCATAGATTGAAAAATCTTGGTGCCTACACATGCCCATAGTATATACATGTGGTAATTGTTCAAGTTGGAATTCTTTAGAAATGCAAGTTTTTTTTCTAACATGTTCACATGCCCGTCAAGATCATCATCTTTGACAATAAAGTCATATAGCTCTAAATTGATCACCCGAAACTTTTCATAGGCGATTTTTCTACCTTTCACTACCTTATCTGTTCATTTTATCTATTAACTATATGTAGTCTTGGCCTTTTCACAACTGTTACAAAACCACTCTTATTGTTTGTCAATTATCTTATCAATTAATTTGTGAATAGGTAATAACCAATCAAATGATAGAATCCCATTCATGCATTCAACAATGTTGGTATTCATTATATTGTAACATCTCCTGCCGAAGTGCAAACATGCCCATTTGTCAATCCCCACTTCCTCGAGATACTTTTCAACTGCCTTGCTAACTTTGTATATCTCATTCATATAATATGTGAAGTGTGTTAGTTGATATGCATTTGAGGCTACTTCAAATATACTACCATTATCAATGTCTTTAAAGTGAGTTTTAAGGTTTTGCTTTAGTTACATTCCCTCGATTTGTTGAAAAGACTTACTCAACCTTATTACTCGGCTCTTAGTCGACTTGTTCAAAAAACTTACTTAACTTTTACTCGACTCATTTAAAAGATTACATGACTTTTACTCAACTTGTGCAAAAACTTTAGTTGCGTTCTACTTGACTTATTTAAAAAATTACTCAACTCTTACTTAATTTGTTCAAAAACTTACTTGACTTGCTTTAAAAATTACTTGACCAGTTTTAAAAATTACTCAACTATTACTCGACATATTTAATAGATTTATTCGATTTTCTACTGAATTAGATACTTGACTTACTTAATTCCCTTACTTTTCTTTTTACTTAACTAAATACTTGGCTCACCTGATTTCGTTCTCAAGTTCTTTAAAACTAAATACTTACTTACCAAACTTTGTACTTGAGTTCTTTAGAAAATTACATAACTCTTACGCAACTTATTCAAAAAACTTAATTTGTTTTAAAAATGAATTAACTCTTCTTCAACTTAATATTTGACTTATTCAATATATTTACTTGACTTCCTATTTGACTAGATATTCGACTTATGCATCTCCATTACTTCACTTTTTATTCAACTAAATACTCGATTTATCCTACTTCGTACTCAACTTCTTCTTGGACTAATTTTTCAATCATATATAACTTAAATTGAGGTCTTGAATCCCTACATTTTAGGCAATAGTATGTGTATGCAAGTACAAAAATGAATATATACTATTAAAACTCATAAATCATTAACAAATATACTTGTGATGAAATCATATCAAACGCTAAGCATACAAAATGGTTGCATTTCAATCATACCTTATTCGCCATGTGACAATAAAGCTTTTGAACAGTTTATTTTCATACAAAAACCTTTTTATTGGAAGTAAAAGATGAAATGGCAAGAGGAGAAAACCATGAGAGGAAGAAATTGTAAGAAGAGGAAATCATGAATGTTTTGAAGAAGAAATGATGTAAATTCATGGTATTTTTAAGGTATTTTAAACTTTTTCTACTTTCATAAGGTATAGGTATGTAATAAGATATAAATTCATTATTTAAAGGTAAACAGGGTTTATTTAAATAAAAAAACCCTCCTCTTTGTTTTTCTTTTATGCCATGTGGTTATGAAATAGGAGGAAAACAACAACCAACAAATATATGATTTAATTGAAGTGTGTCAAAAATTTTAATGACATTGAAATAGCTACGATCTAGAATTTTAGTGTATATTTGATATGATTTATTTGAGAATGATAAGTGTTTATATAAATTTAACAATTCCTTTTAAAAAGTTTTATTATTTTTTGATTGTATTTTGAGTAGAATTTTTAAGATAAAATAAATTAATTTACCTCTATTAAATTTTTTAAAAGATAAATTATCTAAAATGTTCTTCATTTATTATATTATTTTATTTCATTGCATTCTTTTTATAAAATATTTTTTATTAAAGTAATTTTATAATATTCAATAAAAATTTTCATCGGCAAATAAATAAATAGCTATTTTTTAATAAATTTTACTTGTAAAAGCTATACTAGTAAAAATTTTACTTAAATAGACATTGTTTGAAAAATTATACAGTGTCTTAAAAAATTCATAAAGCATATATAAAAAGACGAATTATAATTTAGTGCTGAACTATATTTTCACTAAATACTGAATCATTAATCAATATTTATTTTTATTTTTAATTTTATATTTATATTTTACTTGCAAAACAACCATCTATTTAGTGCTCTAAAAAAATAACTCAGCACTAAATCCTTTATCTTAAAAGACACCAAACTAGATTTATATTATTAATCGATTATTTTTCAAATAATAAAATAAATCGAATCAGTGTACCGTTGTTTCTATCGAAAATAAATTGATTGCTATTTGATATTGAGAAAAAAAAACTTAAATGAGTAATTAATTCGAGTCTGTTTCGGTGCCCAAGGAGTCCGGATCCCCGATCCGATCAAATTTCAAACACCGATATCCGACCCGATTTGAGGACCTTTTATATTTCTGGAATTTTCATTTGACTTACCAGTTACCAAGGGCTCCACAGCAACGCTATAACTTCTCTCATCTCAGTCTCTAGCTGATTGCACACCATGGCACCGAAGAAGCCGAATCCAAGGGAAGAACCACCAGCTGCTTCTTCGTCAGACGAAGACGAAGAAGAAGACGACTCTTCAGGTTCAGAAGTAGAAGTGTCGTCGTCATCCGATGACGATGGAGAAGAAGAAGAAAAAGACACGCGAGGCCAAGACCACGCGACTACAATGTCGCAGAGAACCCACAAACAACCGGCTCTCAAAAAACCAGTAGCAACCTCCCAGACCAAGGCCCCCAGTTCTGAGTCAGAATCGGAATCAGAATCCGGGTCCGAACCCGGTGCTTCTGCGAAGCCTATCGAAGCGACAAAACCCAGGTCATCGAAACGGTCGAATGAGGCTGAGGGCAGGGAGGCTGAGAATGCGAAAGACTTGAAGCGAGCTAAAAAGAATGGTGGTGCCGATGAGGAGCAGCACAAGAAGGAGCCTGGGGAAGATACTAAGAAACAGCAGCCGCTGCTTTTTCAACGATTGTGGAGTGAGGATGATGAAATTATTGTGCTGAAGCGAATGATCGAGTATACGACAGAAAAGGGTCTTGATCCGAGTCAAGATACACAAGCTTTTTATGATTATGTCAAGAATTCGCTACATGGGGATTATACTAAAGTTCAGTTGGTGGATAAGATTAGGAGATTGAAGAAAAAGTGTGTGAATAATCTTAGAAAGAGTGCAAAGAAAGGAGGCATCCGTACTTTTTCGAACCCACACGAGCAGAAAGCGTATGATCTGTCTAAAAAGCTATGGGGAGGAAGCGAGGAAAGCACTAGTGGAGTCATTGCATCATCAGCTGCTAAATCTTATAAGAAGAATCAGAGCCAAAAGGGGAATAATGAGTTATTGGCTGCTTTGAAAGCAGAGTTGTTGGGTGAAGAAGGGGCCGTAGGAGATAAGAAAGGGAATGCAGCGGTTTTTTTTGATAAAACTCACGGTGTGGCTGGTTTGGAGGAGTTTGTGCTCCGTGATGGGTTTAACATGATTAGTGGAGCGAAAAAGGCAGAGTTGGAGGAAAGGTGGAAGAACTTGCAGGTTGCTCAGTTGAAGTTGTTCTTGCAGCGGAATGAGTTGATTAAGGAGCAGGCATTGTTGATTTTGGAAGCTACAAGGAAGTAAGTAACTAAGCTGCTGCTTGTCTTTTCTTGTCTTGATTCTTTATGTATAGGATACTCAATAGTTCTTCCATTAGTTGCTGATTAGTTCCTTTTTTTTGTGTTAGAGTTGGTCAATTGTGCAATTTTCTTGTAATGGTTATTGTCATCAATAGATGGATTGTAATTTAGTCTTCCTAAGAGCCAGATAACTATATTCCATGTTCCTGATATTTACTCAATTTGGTTTAATTATTTTGCAGGAATCTTCAAGTCTAATGTTTAGGGGGTTTGTTTTGCTTTAATCACTGTGCTAAAATCAGAAGTAAAATAAGTAAAATTAGGCTTTTGCTCCTGATTCTTGCTTTTTAGTCGGTAAAAAATGGAGAGTGATATTGACATTTCCTATTTTTTTTGTCTATGACCGTTGGGGTTTTGCTGTTGATGAGATGCATCGTTCAGGTTTTGAGTGTATTGATTCATATAAATTATGTTGTTGATGCTTGGCCGGGTTGCAGTTTACAACAGCTTTACATGGTAAAAGACTTTATAATAAATTTTTACAAAGATAATGACATAGGTGTGCCGTGTGGTTTTGGGCTTGCTTGTTGTGGTGAATATGTGTATGAATATGTACCAGTCGACTGCAATTGACAATGTTGGACTCATATGCTTCTGTTTCATAACTTGACTTGATTATCTACTGTTCTAACAAGAATCAAACTTTTAATTTGTATAATCTGTTTGAATTCATTCAGGACAACTCAATAATGAAACCATAATAGATGGAGCATCCAGCATATTGCAGAGCAGTCATGGTGCTGTGATGAAAATAGGCAGAGCTACATAATCCCACTAACTATTTTTTTTTGAAGGGATTAGATGATACAACACCTTTTGGGGCCTAGCTTGGAAGATGATGGATCATCTGATGCTCAGACTGACCATAGGCTTGAGACTTTTATTATTTTGTTTAGTTTGTATGAACTCATTTGATGTTGCCAAACATAAGTTGTGGGTTAAGCCTGCTTGGTTGATTATTGCAAACCGGACAGAAGTTTGAAATACTGATTGTAGCTGTTGCCTGCTGTGTGAGGCTACTGCATGTTGCCAAAACAGATACTGTTTATGTTATATTTCTGCTCAAATGCAATTGCTGGTTTTGTTTTAAACTCTGATCCTGTTTTCATATTTTGAGTGTTACATAGGTGACCTGTGTTATTATTGCTTCGTCGGATAGTTCATGGTGTCAGTGGCCTTTTAGGTTGTATATAATTGATCATGTGGCTGCTGAAGAATTTCATTGTGATGCTCTGACAATTTGAACTCATTGTTAGCATGCTTCTATTGCATTTAGATGAGTATGCTGAGAGTGGCCTTTTAGTTTGTACAAAGTTTATTGATTGGCTGTGAATCAAATCTCATTCTGATGCTGTTTCTAATAATTGCATTTTGCTGGTAGTGTATTTAGATACAAAGTGTGCCTGATGAATAAACATTTCGATATGCATTTAGCTTGAAAATAAGTATTAGTGTTCTTTTGGGCCTTACCTAGACAAAAGTGTTACATAGGATTTGCATTTAAGCACTTCATAGACAGAAGACTTGCTTATATAGTTTTTGCTGTTAAGCACTAGATAGACATGAAAGACTTATATTGCATACTACAAAGACACAAAGCACCAACTTCATCAATATAGAGCTAAAAATTCATCACTTTAAAAAGATATCAGCAGCATATACGAAGAAAAATACTACATTGACACATAGCATTGCCTTCATTATACCAATCTTTCTTCCTATGATTTTGAGTCTTGTTCACCATCCATTTAACCTTAGCAACATGTCATGTGATAAGTATTTTGCACAACAAACCCATATGTATTGAGACAACTCTTGCCCAAAAGTTATTAACTGAGTTTCAAGCTTTTTGACCAGCTAAGTGAAGATGTTTGCAGAAAAGCTAAAGAGAAGAGTAAGCATTTGAGCCAAAAACAAAATATATTGTTCATAAGAATGTGAGTATAAGAGAGCTTGCTTATGAGTGTTTTGAGTTGCTTTAGCTTGTTCTAAATGGCAAGTGCTAAGCTCGATTTATAGGGAGGATTGCTACTTCTAGAGTATTCTAAGTCGGGAGAGTTATCATGACCTAATAGAGAGCCCTCATGTCTAGCAATGACTGTTTCAGAAAATTCTATGTAAAACATTCTAAAGAGCTCACATTCTATCACTCTTTAGAAAATTCCTTAATATTTACACATGAAGAGAGAGTGCTAGAGATTGTTAAAGCTAGAATCTTCTAGAATTGAGCCAAGCTAGCACCAGAACCTCTTTGGCTTGGAACTTTGGGAGGTCTGTGACATCATTCCCCATCTAAAGCTCACAACTATCGTGTTCTTGTGCTTGAACCTCTGGATATATTCCACGAACTGTCAAAGGTTCCCAATAGGCTTCACTTTTCCAACAGGTTTTTATACTTCATCAACTACTCTTTTATAAGCTGGTACGCTCTTTCTCCAGATCAAGTGACTGGCAAGGATACATGACAAGTTGCACTCTGCATTTTTAATACTAAAATGACCTCTATAAACTTGTTCATGGTAAAAGAAGATGACATTTTGAATTTCATTATTTGAAACAGCTCTCTGAATGTTTTCATCTGTATAATATTCAAATAGATAAGGATTATTTTCTAAAAAAAAAAAAAGAATGCTTCACTTCGTCTAAGAATTTTATTATATCTTGCTCGGCCCAGTGTTCTGGTATTTGATTTGCAACAAAATAATTAACAATATTACAAACCATCACAATAAATTAAACACTCGTAAGTTGTTTATTTGAGAAAACTTTATTTAAATGTAAAGATTCTAAAATAAATTTAAGATCAAGGTAAAATAAGTTATTTGTCGTAACATTTTTTAAACTTTTTTAATCTCAAAATTCAATGTCAAATTATTTCAAAAGTAATACTCAATAAATTAATCTTGCCTTAACATCTTACTTAGTAAGCAAATATTTTAGAGCAGCATGATTAATAAAATAATTGTCTTATAAGATCTAAATTATATAATGCAAATATCTTAATTAGAATTTCTTTTTACGTAGTTGAATAATTTAATTGGACATCATTAAGTGTCATACTAGCATTCCAAATAACATAAGCTAAACGATTTAATTTTTGTCTTAAAATTGCTCCTATAGTATAATTAGATGCATCATACATAATTTTAAAAGATAAATCCCAATCAAGTAATTGAATGATAGGTGAAGAATTCAACTATTTTTTAAAATTTTTAAAAGTTTCAAGACAAGAATCATAAACAATAAAAGGTGCATCCTTAATAAGTAAACTGCAAAAGAAATAGAAATTTTACTAAAATATTTAATGAATATTCTATAAAAACTAGGATGTTTGAGGAAAGATCTTTATTTTTTTATTGATTTAACAGCTAGGAGATTAAAAATTAAATCCACCTAGGCTTTGCCAACTTTTATATCTCTATTGGAAATTTTGTAATCATAAATAGTACCTTGTTTCACCATGAAATGATATTTTTCTAAATTTATAACTAAATTTTACTTTACATCTCTTCAACACTAATGTTAGGTGATGTAAAAATTTATCAAAGAATTTCCATAAATAGCGAAATCATTTATAAATATTTCAAGAAATCTCTCAACCACATTAAAAAAAATACTAAGTGTTTAAAAAGGAAATAAAAGGCCTAATGACAAAGCACCATGTGTCAGTATTATAAACTTAGTTTATGCTCGGTACCCTAAGTATGTTGGAGGGTATCTCGGGTATACCTCCTTAGGGTAAAAGGTCAGAAAAATATTCGTAAAATATCAAGAAACGGATGAGCTCAAATCTAAAAGAAGATCAACTGATTGCTTATTGAAAATTAAAGCATTAGCAAAAAAAATTCATGCTATAAAAGAGGAGACAATCACTTATCAAACTAGTAAATAACCTAAAAAGGTTGATGCCATAATAGTTGGGACCATTAGCTTTCCCTTGCCAAACCTACAAATTTTTAATAGAATTACAGGGATACGTGGGACCACCACACTGCACTAACACATTTATATGCCCAAACTTGCTCTCCATGCATATTTTTGAAATGTTCAAGCCACTAAACGTATGAAAAATAGGAATATTCATTACATGATAGCAATGAATCCTAATAAAATAATGCTAGGTGGCACGACAGTCGAGCTACATTTTATAAATACTCAAGTTTAATTTTTATCATGACATTAAACACATTTTATCATGACTTTAAACACATACATCATAAGAGTTGAGGTTTTTTTTTTTCTTTTTTGTTTACCTCAAGCCTTCATTATTGGGAGCTTGCAAGCTCTTAACTTGAGAAAACTCTAACTTTGACTTGAGCATTGAAGAATAGTTATAGCCATTCCGGGCTTTATCTCTGACCTTTTTTTTTGCTGTTTTACAGGATTAAGGCAATTTTTTGAAGCTCTCTGCAGCTGAGGTCGAACTTCCCATCATATCCACCAACTTCTTAGTCTTCCTTCACTTCATAAAAAAGTCTTGAAAGTTCGTACATGCGAAACAAGTGAGACACCCCTTCTCCTAGTAAAAATAAATTTATTATTCTTAGCTTGATTTTTATGGTATTTAAACATGCATCTAAAATCAACTAAAAACACTAAGCATTCATCTTTGAAAAGTAACAGGTGCATTAGATAAACCAAATGACATTTTCTTATATGCAAAAGTTTAAAAAAAGTAAATAAAGATAGTTTTCTTTCTTGATTCTCTGGACTAGTTTTCTTTCTTGATTCTCTGGACCTATATAGGTATCTGATTGTAACCTAAATACTATTTAGAGAATAATAAAAATTATATCCTAAAAGTCTATCAAGCATTTGATCAATAAATGGAAGAAAAAAAATGATCTTTTGTTGTGATTGAGTTCAATTTTTTGTAATCAATACAAAAACGACAACTTATAGTTACTTCACTATGGATTGATTTATTGTTAGCATCAGTAACAACTATAATACTAAATTTCTTAAGAACAACTTATAAGGCTACCTCAATAGTTATTTGAAATATGTCTGAAATAGGTTAAACAATTTTTACATATAGTACTTTCATTACTTTAGTTCTTATCACCTCTTTCATATTTGGATTTAATCTATGTTTGCTAATGAACTTAGTATTTTCTTTAAAATGAATATGATGCACGCAATCTACTAGATTAATACTTTTAATATTAGTAATCATCTATCTTATTGCCTTTTTGTGCTTTTTTAGAATATCCAATTGCTCAAGCTTGAGGGAAGAAGAAATGATAATAGGTAGGGTCTTAAATTCTCCTAAGAATGCATATTTCAAAGTGTTAAATAATGATTTAAGTTCCATTTTGGTGGTGACGTTATAGATGATTAATCGTGTTCTCAAAATGAGACAGTGGTTCTAGCTTTGTCTTCTATTTAATTGTGTCCATAATTTGAGTTACATTTAGTAAGCATTGACTTTTACAATTACATTGTCATCATTAGAAGATAAACCATAGCGAGTTAAACATATTTTTAATGGATTATCACTGTGGCTAGCCATATTTGCATCAATAAATTCATCTATCATATTTGTATCAATAAATTCATCTTTTTCATGTGTTTATTTGGTAACATTAAAAATAATTAATTCTATAGTCATGTTACCATGGAATAAATATTTAATTCTTCTATCATATCTGCATAGCAAATTCATCTTCTTTGTGATATTGCTTGGTAACATTAAAAATATTTAATTTTGTGGTCATGTTACCGTGGTTGTGTTCATTTGTTAGCAATGGCAGTGGCTGCAGCATGGACTTAGATGTGTGTGAGTGAATGCTTTCACAATAAATATAGGAAGTCAATAAAGTAAAAAGGATTACCAAATGTTGCAGCATGGGCATGGGCATCTCTGAGCAAATCAATTGGTTAGATAAACAGTCGTCTAGAAAGAGAAGGAGAATTAGGGATTGCGTACAAGTTTTGTGTCTAGTGGTTTGTGGTCTAAATATAAAATTAAGGTTAAGTTAGAATTAAAAAAATTATATATTACTATTTTTTAACTTTTGATATTTTAGTGTTAGTGGTTTCTAATGTTTAAATTATTGATATACTAGTAATAATAATTTATGGTACTCTTTTGTTAAAAATGGAATATGGTAATAATAAATTATTTAATTCCATGGCTTTGTCACCAAAGGTAGTTGCATATTTTCCTTTCTATAATTAACAAGAGTATTAGCTATAATTAAGAAAGGATGACGTGGAAGAATTAGAGATTGTTTCTTATTAAGATAATGTACAAATTGAGTATTAATAACAATAAAATTAACAAAATAATAAAATTTATCAATCTGTATCAACATAACCTCTATGGTACCATGAGTTATTTTCATTAACCTATTGGCAAGTCGAAAAAAAGAAAGAAGTTGACTTTAATTCACGAAGCCAAAGCTACATGTAAATGGAATATGGCAAGAAATTAACCCTAACTTCTAAATTCAATAATGCTTTATCAAATAATTATTTCCCTATAGCACATGATATAATAGGGGAAACCTAGACCTTTAAATTTTGCTGGCATTTTACATTGAAATAAATTACTAGTTTGTTTAGTTAAAAATATCTTCTTGGTAACATGAAATTTTTCTTTTTGGTGCACATATTTAAAAACTTGCCATAAGATGGAATTTGCTTACTAGTATTGACAAAATGAATGTTTATACTTTCCTACTTGAGATTTCAATAATCTCATCTATTGAAGTCTCTTTCTTTACCTTTGCTGATTTTCTAGGAAAAAGAGCATTATAAACGTACACTGATAGTCTATTTTCTTTTGGATCATTTTGTGATGAGTCGTTTGATGGAATTTGATCTAAATAAGCGGCTTCAGATGTCTTTTTTTTTTTTTGTTTGGAAACTCTACCTTTTTGTTGATTAATTTTCCTTTTTTTAAAGTCATGATAGATTTTAACTTTTCATGCTAATGGCTTGACTCAATCTAGCTATATATTCCTTAAGGATTAAAAATGGGATGACTTTAGAATTTTCCTTTTTCTATGGTCATTGCTAATGATCAAGTTGTTTGTCCAACCATCCTTTCAGGGTTAAACATGGATTGCACTTAGAGAATTCTAGGTGGTCCTCCTTTTATTCTTTAATTCTAATATAGTACCCTTGTAGATTTTGATAATGTTTGGAAAGCTTCCTCTCATGGTTTAGGTTTTGGAAGTTTGTCAAGGTAAGCTGAGGAAGTTGAGGAACTTAAACTATCGTCTTATTTTATTGAAAGTCTTGTGACTATGAAAATTTAGGTGATCTCTCCATCCTGAATTATAAGTTTAGAGCAGGAATTATAAGTAGGTTTTCTTCTCACCATATTAATGGAGTTGACTTGATTGAGATAAAAATCCTAATTAGATTAGTTGTAAGCAAATGGGCACTAAGATTAATACCCATCAATGAAGTTAATTATGAGAAATTCCCTCTATGTAGTTTTTAAGTTATTTGATATTGAATCTAGATTCACTACCATAGACCTTATTTAATTCTCTGATTCTTTTACAATTCGTTGAATAATGACTCCTTTCTTAGGAATTATTTGCTTATCTCTAGAAAAGTCTCAAATTTCTATCACACTTTTGGCTTTTGCACATAAGTTCACTTTCACTAGTTGCTATTAGCCACTCTTGAATATGTGGCAATAAACTTTCTAGAAAATATTAGCATTAATGCCCTTGTTTAAACCTATGAAGTGTACACTTCAAGAGTAAGATCATAAATTTCTTCTATGCTTTAAAGAACTGGTTATCCTCTTATTGTGTAAACTTAAAATCTCCTTGTGAATAGCATTAGTATCTATTTGGTATAGTTTATCTAATGACTATAAATATTTTTTTGACTATAAATAAGCTATTATTATAATTTTTGTAGTTATTTGGTTATTTTTCTAGTAGAACCTTTTAAAATTAAATAAGTTATTTTGTCTCTACTGATAAAATATTAAATTTTAGGCTTTTAGGAGTAGAGGCTAAATTTTTTTTAAATGTTAAAATATCTAAAATATCATCTACTTATTTGACAATCTTATTTTATTATTTTCATAACATAATTTAAAAGAAACTTACCTATTATAATGTAAAAAAAATTTATCTATTAAAGTAATTTCATAAATTTTTAATAAAACTCTCATGAACAATCAAACAACTAAATTATTTTTTTAGTAAAAGTTTTATTTATAAAAACTCTACTTAAATAAATTTTACTTGAAAAGTTATACAAAATAAAGTCTTATTTTGATCATGGAAAAATATTTATTAAAAAATTTCTCAACCATTTTCCTCAGAGATGTAATGATATTAACTAGCAATATGTTGAACCATGACATGGCTCGTTCTTTCAATAAGAGTGAAAACAAACAAAGCTTAACATCATCTGCAGAAAAATTTTTGTATTTAAAAGCTTGGCATATAACATAAAGATCATTTAAATGATTATAAAGATTTTCATTATCTAAACTATAAAAAGATAGGAGCAATTAAGAATATTATGTTTTGTTTCAAAACTCCTAATAACAACATTTCGATATCAAATGCATGAGATGCTTACATTAGGTAATAGACTAAAGTACTCTTTAAAAAGTTTTTCCTGTGGTTCCTCAGCCATTTTATTTTCAATTATATTTTTCTCAATTTGGTCAACTTTTTCTTTTAAAGCAACTTTCTTTCTTTGGTAAAAGGTTCTCTCAATTTCATTAGTTAAATGTTCTAAAATACACAATCGAGATTTATGACCAAGCATACAATCCCACAAGGATAATAAAAAATATAAATAAAATTTGCAGAAATTAAAAAAAAATTCGACTTATTGAGCTGTTATAAAAACTAACTACTATAGAAAAAAATTAGAAAGCACAAACCTATGAGTTCAGTTTAAACATTGAGAGTGAAATCCTAAAATTGTAAAAAATAAAATAAAATAAAAGATAAAATTAGATAACAATAGAAAAATAAACTGAAAAACAATATTAAACCAAAAGTAATGATAATTCGTTACTATTAATAAACCAAAACCATTCATTCACGGAAAACAAATGGTTAGAGAAAGGCAAACGTAATAAATAAATAAATGAAACAACACATGCAAATAGAAACGTTAAATATTTTTTTTATTAACCTAAACTATAATTCAAATTTAAATTGAAATAATTAAAATTTCCAATATAGTTCTTGGTAATGACGTCAAAAATTTATTATACAAACTCTTATATACTTGCAAGTGTATGAGTCTATTAAAGTATAGACTTGGAATGACAAGGTCAAATCTACACGAACTATTAATTTTTAGAGGAAAAATATTAATGATTCTTAACTTAGTGTTAGGTGTTGGCAATGGTTTGTGTTTAAGTGGCACTAAGATTCTTTTTATTTTATTTTATTTTATTATAATATCCTTAATAGATAGTAATAAAAAAATTAATTTTAAAATTTTTAATAATCATTAACATAGTTTAAATAGTTTAATTTGTCTAGTAGACTAATAATATAAGAATATTTTTTTATATGTGAAATGATTTTTAAAATATAAATTATTATATTTATTTTAACAATATATTTGTTTTTCTATAAAAATTTTAAATAAATCTTTGAATTAAATAGATTTTACAATTAATAAAATATCTCACGTATTAATAATACTAAAATTATTTTATACAATATTGAAAATAATTTAAATTTTTATATATTTATTTTAATATTGTGTTTTTATTTGTTATAAAATTTGGTTTAATATAATACAAGATTGCAAAGTATTAAAATATGTTCTAAATATTGAAATTATTTTAAAAAGTACATTTTGTTACATTTATTTTAATATTATACTTTTATTTATTATAAAACATTAGAGTCAAACTTTTTGAATTAATATAGGCAAAGTATAGTTTAGTTAGAAATGAGTGTTGATATTCCACTTTAAAAACATAAATATTTAAATGATTATTTTTTCAAACTTTAGAGATGTAAATGTTCTTTAGTCTTGCTAATAACAAAAGATTATGCTAAAATCTAACGAGGAAAATATCATGGAAGGAGATTTGTATTACCCGAGAAGAATTCATCTTCGGTGAAGAAAATTAATTAATGTTTAATGTAAATTATGCAATGACCTCAGAACCTAAGTTTTATAATAAATACTTTAGGATTTTAAGATTTGTGATAACTTTACATTGATAATAATTTTTTTTTGTGTATTTAAAATTTGTAATTTTAAGTTATTATATAAAATATCACTGCTGCATTGTGGGCGGGGGAGGTGGGGTTGTTCGGAGGGGATGGGGATATTCGAATAAACCTGAGCAATATGATCTGGCTCCAAACCATTTAATCACGTATGTTTTAGAATGAATATCTAAAGAGATGTGCCATTGGCAACATTCAAAACTCCCGTAAAATCTATCTTCTGAGAAAACTCATTAGATAATTGTAAAAATTATTATTCTATCTTCACATATTTTATTTCAGCATATACCATTCTGTTCTTCTTAAACTAAATCCCAAGATTGAGAGATCTCTTTTATGCATATGTTTTCTTGTCTTTTGTTTTTTAAATTGATTTCTTACCCGAGAAACTCTGGTGATTTTATATCTAAAAACTTAATTAGTGCAGAGAGTCGCTAAGCATGTTTCGCAATTAAATTCATTTTTTCGACAAGTTTTAATGGGAATTTAATGCCATATAAGTAGAAGTGGATGAGAATTGAAATCTCACGTGATGTAAGTGAGAATGGTAAAATGCTTATTACCTTTGTCAGGACTATCAAGCTGAGAAATGTGGCTATTCCAGCATATTTTATTCCGTTCTAGTTGACAATCCAAGCCACCGATCGGCTAAAAAGAAAGCTCTTATTTGAGAGCAAAGCATCCCATTTAATGATACATAATAATTTTGTGGAATCTCCTTCGAAAGTTCTCTCTCTCGTTTAGAGAGAACTCTGAATGGTAGGGTCGGTCTTTTAAAAGTCACTCACAGGTTGGGTGAGTTATTGCTTTCTGTATTTTGCATTTAGTTTGTGTAGCTATACTGGTCCTTCGTCACTGGAGAGAGTCGAGCTGGTGAGGGGTTCAACCACAGCGAGTAAATAACTAGGTTACAACGACTGTTCCTCGTTAAAGAGTCTTCATAATTATGGATACAGAGGAATTGATTCGCAAATGCAAAGCTAATAAGTATGGGGGAGAACAAAGGAAAGATAGTGAATTTTGAATGTAGCGTGAAAATAAAAGGTTGACAAGTAGTAGCTGAATGTTTTGGTGGGTAAAATCCCGCACACAAATAGTGTTAATCGACAAGGGTTGAAGAGTGGGCTACCACCGATGTGGCAAGCAGTCAAAGAAGTGAAGATTGAAAGCTTGGGAAATAATGTGTTTATGTTCAAATTTGCTCCGGAAGCAGAGAAGAAAAGAATAATGGCAGAAGGCCTTTGGCACTTTGATGGGGCATTGATAGTTCTCGTAGAGCTAAAAGGAACTGGAGAGATTACAAGACAAGCTTTTACACATACATTAATTTGGTCGCAACTTCGGAATGTACCAATTATATTTAAGCAAAGAGACATACCCACAGTGTTGGGGGGGGGGGGGATACTAGGACTGTGATGGAAGTACGAACAGATGAGAATTGGTAATGTATTGGTGAAATTATCCGAATAAGGATCTCAAATGATATAATACAACCATTGAAAAAATGATTTTTCACAAACTAGAAGATGAAGAAAAAATCCCAAAGCTAGTAGGTTAGGATCTTCTGCCGGACTTTTGTTTTTGTTGTGGACATATTGGCTATAAGATTAAAGAATATGTTAAGTATGAAGGATGATAACAAAAGAGGCTATCATATGGGGTATAGATGAAGGCTCTCAAAAGAGGTAGAAGAGCAAAACAGAATCGAAACAAAGAAAGGAAGATAAGAAATTATAGGAGAACAAAAAGTATTCCAACAAGTTTAGAGGAGATTGACCATAGAAAATCATAACAGTAACATGTCACAGGATGAGAGTTACCGCAATACTCTTGTGCAGTACTTAGATGACTTCTTACCACTTTTCACTAAGTAAGCCTAACCCTTCTCGATCTAACCTAAGTGAAGAATTTCACCGAAGGAGGTTAGAGAGAAACGAGCTACAATGGCCACTTGTATTTATATTACGTTCAAATGCATAATGACATAATGCTTTGTACAAGAGAGCTCGAGAGCTTGTGCACTAGTAAGTGCATCTGTGTGTTGGAAAGTGCTTACGTGTATGTGAAAGTATTACACAAAATGAGGGGTCTCTCCCTTATTTATAGGCTAGCTGACCAGGGGTGTGTTTGCTTATTTCTAGAGAATTCCAGCACTTGAGTAATTATGAAAAAGTCTAGAACTCGGGCCGGGTCAGTTGCTAAGTACACCATGTTTAGCTTAGTTGTATGGGCAGCCCATTGCTAAGTACAACTCACTTCTAAGTTCATCCAGCTCTTGCGCTAAGCGAACCTTACTTTCTAAGTGTAAACCGCGTTGAATGCTAAACGCATCTCGCATTCACTGTGCACTTCGGCCCTTGGTAGATTTTTGTCAAACCATCCCATGTTTGTGGAATTAGCCTCCAGTTGCAAGAAACCTTGGCAGCCCGTGACAATCCTCCCTCACCTATGCTCGTGGCATCCTCTTTGCAATCCTGTACTCGGACTTCTGAACTCATTTTAAGATCTATCATAGGTCTTCCTTGTTGCGTCCCGGTGCGGCTTGGACTTTAAGGAGGTTTGTCCACGCGTGAGGCTTGAGTTCACTTCACTTTTCTGTGTGTTGGCGCAGTGTCCCTTGTGCTTACGCTTTGGTGACTGGCCATTCCATGGGTTTAGCTTGGTGCACTAGGTAGGTACTACACATGTTTTGCTTTCGTCGAAGCTGCTGAGGGAGTTTATGGATGACAATAGGAATGCATGAGCCCTATCGAAAAACTTCATACCAAGGATCACCTTGTAGTCATCTAACGACACTACCGAGAAATTCAGTTTCCTATTCCACGTCCCTAGCATAGCACGTATGCCTTGTACAATTTCATTAACTTTTCAACTAGAGAGTTCACTGCTTTGATCGTGCCTCCGTGCTCCGTCACCATGATTCCTAGGGGCTTGGATTCGTCTTCGACCATAAAGTTGTGTGTCACTTTGGTGTCGAGCAATATATGAACAATGTAGCCATTGATGTGCACACGTACGAACATGAGCCCTTTTTGCATGTCTGTCGGTGGCTGGCACTTGAGTGTGCTGATGCGTTAGAGTGAACCCATACTGCGTCGGGGTTCCTTCTCAGGTGTCGACATGTATGTCAGGGTCGACATCCAAGTTGGGGTGGACATACATGTCCATATTCACTGGTTTTTGAGTTGAGCAGCCAGGGTATTTAGCGACTTCTTTTTCGGACAGTCGCGTGCCCAATATGGCCTATTGTAGATGAAGCATAGTCTTCGAGGCTTTGGCGGCTTCACAGACTTGCTTTGCTCGCTCTTGCCGCTTAGAGGCTTTTGTGATCCCCGTTCCTTATGACTTCGATCCGTGTCTTCTTGGCTTTCTCCCTTACCTGCATCATGACTATGACTCTTATCCTTGAGTGAGGCAGAGTAGTTGGCTAGTGACTTAGTTACAGTGATGGTATCATTGAGAGTTTGCATGCCATGTCTATCTGGCTGCGCTTTGGCCCAATCTTTAAAGCCATCTTGAAAGTAGAAGAGAGAATTCTTCTCAGACATGGCAGAGATCTCAAGCATTAGGATTGTGAAGTCATTGATATAATTGCGGACGCTTCTTGTTTGCCTGAGTCAGCGAAGACGCGCTCGTGCTTCCCGCTCCGCAGTGCTTGGGGTAAAGTGCTTCTGGAGTTTCCACTTGAATTCAGTCCATGTGTCGATGGTATAAATTCCCTTGCCCATCTTGCCATGCTTCCATCGCTACCACAGTTGTGTAGTGCCTCACAAAAACATAGGCACGGTGCCAACCATCGACGCCTCGTCGTATACTCTCATGGCATCGAAGTACTGCTTTAGCCCAAAGAGAAAGTTGTCCACTACGATGGTATTCTAGGTGCCATCGTACCTATCCGGCTTTGGCACATCTAGGCGGCCCGCATCACTCAGGCTAGTGAGAGTCGGGGCCATACTAGGTGTGAGTGTGCGCTTATGCCATGTCTAATCCAAGCAAACTTCATCCACTTTCGCGTGGAATGCTCGTAGCTTTTCTTCGATGAAGCTACGCAAGATGAGTAGCTCGTCGCATAATGCTCGAAGTTTGCCTTAGAGAGAGTTGACTTAGCCTTGCATGGGGACCTTAGTGGCTGCCGAGAACTCACCGTACTCACCCTCGAGACCATCGACTCTTTCCTCCACCGTGTTGAGGGTGTTCTAGACTGCGGACATCAACGCTTCGAGTGTGGCAACGTGAGACTTTAAGGCATCGATACAGAGGGCTTTGGACTAATCTCGGGACTTACTTTACATGTGTCCCTTCTCGCGGCCTCGAGCTTATTCTAGCACCTCCACACCGACTGTGCCCTCTTGTGTGCTAGGTGGATTGGCCATGATTTTGGGCTTGCTTGCCCTTCAACTCAAACCTAGCTCTGATATCACCTGCCATGGGATGAGAGTTATCACAGTAATCTAAGTCACTAAGTAAGCCTAACCCTTTACGATCTAGCCTAAGTAGAGAATTTCACCGAAGGAGGCTAGAGAAAAATGAGCTACAATGGCTAATTGTATTTATATTACACTTAAATATGTAATTACACAATGCTTTATAGAATAGAGCTCGAGAACTTTTGTGTTAGTATGTGTTGGAAAGTGCTTGGGTGTGTATGGAAGTGTTGCAAAAAATAAGGAGTCTCTCCCCTATTTATAGGCTTGCTGGTTAGGGATGTGTTTGCTTGTTTCTAGAGAATTCTAACACTTGAGTAATTATGAAAAAGTTTAGAACTGGGGTCGGGTCAGTTGCTAAGCGCATCACATTAAGCTTAGTTATGCGGGCAGCCCATTATTAAGTGTAACCCACTTCTAAGTGCATCTGTCTCTTGCCCTAAGTGAACCCTACTTTTTAAGCACAACCTGCATTGAGTGCTAAACACATCCCATGTTCACAATGCACTCTGATCCTTGGTAAATTTTGTTAAACTATCCCGTGTGCGAGGATTTAGCCTCCGATTTGAGAAACCTTGGTAGCCCGTGACAATCAAGTTGCAACAAATTTGAGTACTGAGTCAAAACTTGCTATTGAAAAAACCGGTTCAATCGTTGAACAAGTCGGAGGTGTTGAGGAGCATTTAATGCAATGTATGGGAAAAGCGAAAAAGAAGAAAATAAAGAGCAAATGGGAAGCAATAACAGCTAGCAATAGAAACCTCTTAGAAATTCAAGATTTGAAAGGGGAAACGAAAGTGCAAAAGAGAGGGAGAAGGCTGTAACGGGTTGTGGGCCCAGAATATTAGATCTATAAAATAAGGAGCCAAGTAAAAAAAAAGGAACAGAAATATAATAACTAGATTAAAGGTCATGTGTTAGTTACTCAAGGCCCAATAGAAGGAAATTAAAGGTGTAGGCTCGTGCTACGAGTAACAAGGGTAACTACAAGGCTTACCCAATTGCTTCAAAAAGATCAACTTATGACTTAATTGGACCAAGCCTAAAGCATAAAAAAATTATGCTGATTAATTAAGTTAATCACAAAACATAAATGATAAAGTTCTCTGTCAGCAAAACTTAAACTGTCTTAGGAATCATTGGCAATAGAGGAAATAGAGATTACAGTTCCAAACATAAAGGAGATATTGGTAGATGATAGCGATTAGTCCTACCGAAAGCCATGAAGATTGTTAGTTAGAACGTTTGAGGGGAGTACCCAAACATTTCTAGCATTACAAAGAATTCTCTAATTACACAAGCCTCAACTTTTATTTTTGTATGAGACAAAGTTATTGCCTATGCAAATGAATAGGATAAGTAAGAGGTTAAATGAGGTTAAAGTTTGAAAATTATTTTGTGGTGGATAAAAGTAGCAAAGGAGGTGGTTTAGCAGTGCTATGGAACTCTGAGATAGAACTGCAAATCACATCATTTAGTAAGCACTATATTGATACTGATGTACAAAATGAAAATAGGAAGCACTAAAGATACACTAGCATTTATGGTCATCCAAGACACTAGTGAGGTGTTTCGCAGGTTTTCCTTATTCACCTTGGCTATATTTTGGTGATTTTAATGAAATTTTATGCCTTTATGAAAAACAGGAGACAATGCGAGTGATTCAAATTTGATCAATAACTTTAGAAAAGCCTCACAAGATTGTAAGTTAGTTGATATGAGATATAAGGGTTACTTATTTACTTGGGATAATGAGATTATTGGCCATATTTTATTAAAGAACAGTTGGACGATTTTTTGTGCAATGAGACTTAGAGAGATAGATTCTATGATTGTGTAGTAACTCATATTCCAACATGGACTTTAGATTATTATCATATGTTGATAGAGGTACAAGTAAGGGGTAGTAGATTGCGTTGGAAGAGAAAAAAGTCCATATGAATTCATTATGAGGATAAATAGAGTCTATATGAGGCTAACAAAGAAATAATTAAAGTTGGGTGGAGTATCCATAGAGGCTAGAATAATGTAACCTTTATCTCAAAAAGTGACTAAAGAATAAATGGTTAGTTTGAAGGGAGAGAAAAGAGATTGGAGAAGCTAATGAATCAATTACAGTGGTCAAGGCAGAGCTGTGTGGAGTATGAAAGTGGTGATAAGAATAAGAAAGTGGAGAGGCATATTCACAATTCCTCATTTAATGAGCAAATCTTTAAAAGCAATGATTGAGGGAACATTAGTTGGAAGAAGGGGACAAATAGACGAAGTACTTCTATCACAGGGCATTATCCATGAAGAAAAAGAATCAAATTTAAGGAATTGAAGAGGTAAAGTATGGGTTTTACGATTACTTACAAAACTCTTCACAACATCTACGCCAAGCTAGGAATAAATGCCAATAGCTTTAGAAGGGATGACTCTAGGAGCTACTGAAGCCATGAATAAGTACCTTGTAATATACATTTCTTTTTCCAACTGAGCATATTATGTAATTTTACTCTTCAGGATTAATTTTAAAGTTGTTGGACTTTTTACAAATTATTGCAGATAAATTTGACATGTTTATTAAATTTATCGTGTATGAATAATTTTAAATTTATCATGATATAAAATTGAGACAATTCGAATGTGATTACAAGGTGGGTTAGTTAAATTTCATTTTATCATGGATTCGATATTTGCTAAATTTATATTAAGGAAAAAAATTTCTTTCCTTAAATGGAAAGAGAGAGGAGATACGCGTGAGAGAGAGAGAGAAGAAGATTTGACTTCTTGACTTGACCCAACCCATTTTGACTCGTGATCTAGACCCGACCATGTCTCGAATTTTCAGTCACCGTTCCCGACGAGCTTAGTACCATTTGAAGCCCTTGAGACATAGACATACCTCTGCTGTCCCCATCATTGAAAAATAATTGGAATGCCACCTGTGAAGTTTGAAAACCCACGGCATCAACCCATTTCTTCCCGCCGTCAATCCTGTCAGAATTTGGTTACGCCGCCAGTTGATCCCACTTCTCTCACCTCTAGCTTTCATTTTCATCACCCGAAATAGTCGGGTTACCGTCAATTTAGTACTTGAAAGCTCATTGCTTTTGAAGCTCAATCCACTGTCGCCGTTGCAGTATGTGGGAGGTCACTATCGACACTATTGGACTCAGTATGGCCAGAGCTATCATATGTGAGCTTCTTGTCACGATTGACTAAATTTCGATCATTGTTGATTAGTGAGGGGTAATTCAATAAATTTGCAAAACTTAGGGGATGATTCTATAATTTCAAAAATTTATGGGTAATTTGATACATATAGATAAAGAGAATGAAGTAATTTGAGATTCTGGGGGTAAATTACTAATTTGTGATATCATGGGCATTTTGATAATTTCACACTTTAAGAGTGATTTCATAAATTCAGAATTCGTGGATTATTTTTGTAAACTGATTTGAGACCATTTTGGTAATTTAGGGTTGTGATGATAATTCAATAAATTATTGCTCTGAGGATAATTTAATAAATTTTGATGTCGGAGATATTTTTGTAATTTTAAAAATAGGACATTTTGATAATTTTAGCTATTCGGGAGTTATATTATATGGTTTCAAGTTTTATTGAGTATAATTAATCATAGTTAATATTACCGGTAATAATTATATTGTTTACTTGATTAGGAGAATCCACAGCTAGAATCAACCCGCAGAAGTTGACGATACCGGATTTGAATGTCGTCACTGTGAGTAGAATATACAAAACTTATTTTCTCTGTAGATTATTATGATTTTAAATATGGTAAAATATATTTCTGAATGAGTTTTAAGGTTTTGATTTAATAATTTTATGAAAATAGATTTTATCTGCATAATGGTAGTTATTATCGACAATATGTACGATTAATGATTTTATTCCCGATTTTAAATATATGTAAAATAATAATATTTTAAAGAAAATGAAATGAATTTAAAGTTTGTTAAAAGTAAAAGGAAATGTGATTTCGGATATGATTATATGTTTACATATATGTGTATATATGGTTATTTGCAAAATCATGAGACTGTACCCTTCCCTAAATACAGTGATACTAATAAGATGATGATATGAGATATAGGCTTTTGGGGCCCATTTAAGTACACGTAAACTTTAGGTTGTGTGCTTGAGCATTTTTGTCTTTTAGAAAACAGTTATGCATGTAAAGATATAATGGATATGATGAGATATAATAAGATATGAGATGATATTTTTCTGTTTATTCGTGTAGTCTGGGGTATGATGATTTCCTAATTACTCATTCGTCGAGGTTGGTGTAGCTCTAGGGTATGATATTTTCCTAATTACTTGTTTATTAAGGTCCGAATATGATGATATATGAGATGATATTTCTCCTTCTATCCGTGTAGTTTCAGGGTATGACAGTACGCTGATTGCCTGCTTGTCAAGGTCCGGTGTATATGTGTAGCTCTGGGGCATAATGATTCCTTAATTACTCACTCATCAAGGTATGATAAGATTAATTTTCTTAAGTACTTGTTTAATGATGATTTTAGATTTGTGTATTTTTATATGATGCTATGATAGATTTTCCATGGTTATTTCATATGATATTATACATGTTTTTCAAAGTTTATGATCTGATTTTAACTATTAAATGATTTATTAATATTTCTTGCTTATGGTTTGATGAAATCGTATTTAAAAATGATATAATTATTTTAAGTAAAATTATTTTTTAAAAAATATTATCTACTTACTAAGCTCATTGAATTTTTATGTTTACCCTGTTTTTATTACATTTTTCCCCTCCACAGGAGATGTGTATGTATAACTGTTGACATAACACCATTAATTATTTTGTATCATAGCCATGTGATAGGATTAGGAGTTGTAGAGTTTCTGTGTTGGAATACTATAGAATTGTATAACTTTGTTATATTTGTGAATAAGGATAATTTGTTGTATTTTGGTATTTGAATGTTTGAGTTATATTTGATATTTTGTTGAGAATTTGGTTGATAGAATTGACTACATTTGGAAATTATTTCGGGAGTGTCGTTTTGGTTCTTTGTAGGGTTTGGGAATCTTATAATTATAGAGAAAACTCTATCAAACTTTTGGTAGAATTTATATAAATATATATTAGAATTATTATTATTAGATCAATTTGATGAGATTGGATAAACTCGTCCTAGGGGTGTTGGGGCGGGTCGTGTCATAACTGGAGCAAACTTTTATAGTGGAGGACATTGGAAGCTTTATCTAAAATGTGTCTAACAAAAGCTCTAGGACACGATGAGTTGCCAATAGTATGCTATCAAAAGCATTGGAAAATGGTAAAAATAATGGTTATCACAACTTGCCTCCATATCCTTAATGAGCAAGATATCATAACTCCTTTAACCCATACCTATATTGATTTGATCCCAAAGATTGCGAATAGGTTAAAACTATTCCTCCGTCACGTGATTTTCCCAACACAAAAAACATTTATTCCAGATAGCTTTATAACCAATAATATCATTATAGGATATGAGTGTTTGAACTAGACATAATAAAGGGACGAGAAATGGCCTGGTGGCTTTAAAACTTAGCATAAATAAAGCTTATGATAAAGTTGAGTAGAGCTTCTTAGAACAAGCAATGATTAGGCTGGGTTTTCTTAAAATTGGTGAATCTGATATTGAAAATTCAATGCTAAAAGCCAAATATTCTAGTGGTTGGCATGGAAGAATGCTATAACTAGCATGTGGACTTTGACAAGGTTAGCACCATTTGCCAACTTTGTCAATTTGGCAAATTGAAGCTAAATTGAATGTAATGCTAGGTGAGCAATGCCTATAAATAGAGAGAAGAGGTTAAAGCCTATGGCATCCTAATTTGAGAGTTTTGAGAGTAATTATAAGTGAAGCAATTTAAGAGAGTTAAAAATCTAACATATTAATCAAATGGCACTATCAGTAAAAGATATTTCATCCCTAGTTATTTTGTGTAATTTAAATTCTTATTGGATTCTCTAAAATGAAATTTCTTGCAACTTTTTCGGTACTAAAAATGATTTTTGTCATCACTTAAAATCTTAAGGTTATGCGCGAGTGGAAGAGTGTATCATTTATTTATGAGTGTATCATTTATTTAGTAAAAGGATTAATCTTTATTGGACGTTTTTGCTTACTATTTTTTTCCCTGTTCAAAAGTATAAATGGTTGATGTTTATTTATTTATTCAGTTGGCCGTAAATCTCATGATTATTATTTTTGATTTTCTTATATTTATGCGGCTTGGGCCATTCAGATGCGGAATCGTCCGATACAGTCCTCAAGTTCATTGTCACATGAGAGAGTTAACTTCTTCGGAGGATGATCGTAAAGCATTCCAAATAGTAACTGTTCTTTGAATCTTTTATCCTTATCAAGGCTTGTTTGATATAGCATCTAAAATTAAAAGTGTTCCAATCCACACTACTTACAAACAGAATTCAGATTTTGTAGATACAGTCCTGGATACCCGACCTGCAAGCTGATTTTACATCGTTATGTATTGATTCGACTTCTACATTTTAATGGAATAGGTTTTAGTGAGGAATCAGCCACCGGATTGTTTCCGTAGGAAATTCTAGCATAGAAAATTAATAATATAAATACTTGGCTTGTACGATTGTGCGTCTTGATATATATTTATGCAATTGGCTGAATTTTTTTGTTATACTCTATTGATTATTCGATTTCTTATATGCTGCTTGGGGCATTTGTTAAGGAGATGCAGAATTGTCCGATATTGGCCATAAAGTTCTTGGTCTCGTGAGGTAATTAAGAACTGGCTGCAGAAGATTCCACTGCGATCATTACTTTCTTGATTTCGGCCAACTTCACCAGCACCACAAATTGTGCCACCTTACTTACCATTCCCCACAAAGTTTATTGTCTCTACTTAGCAATCATGCTGAAAAAATTGCTTTCGGTGACAGTAATTTATAATAGTTACGAATATTTTGATTAATTTCTATTCTAGTTTAATTTGCCTATTTAGAGTTGATTGTTTGGCCATTGCTTATTTGACTTGTACCCCTAACTTAAGCGTTAGGCTCAACATAAAATCATAGTTTGTATAAATAAATATATTTTATAGTTTTTACTGACATTCCTTGATTATTTATTGTTGACTGTTTCTTAAGTTGAGTTCTTGCGAATTTAATTTATTTCTTTATTTTGGATATTCTCAGAATTAAAGGAGTATCGAAAATATCTCCTATTTATTCTTCACCGTACTCATATTATCGTCATCCGTTCCACTGCACAGCACTCTTTTGAAGAAACGCTCAAAATCTCACGTCCAGGATCTATCCTTGCTTCAGTACTTCTTGAGACGATCACTACCGAAGAACCTCAGCAACAAGTAAAATGTCAGCGGGTATCTGCTAAAAGAAGCAGACTCAAATGATTTGATTTTCCTCCAAGCACACAAATTTAGCGGTTCCAATGCTTAAAACTTTGCTTTGGTCTGGCATTGTTAAGAATAAATCTCAGTTAGTCAGTTAGTTTCTCAGTTGGTTAACTTGTTAATGTGTTTGCTGACTTGGCAGCTGAGTCAGCTAGAGTTAGTTACAGTTTGTTAGCAGCAAGTGATGTGTGTTGAGTGTGTAGAATCTTCAGCTCGTGTATATAAGCATCACAAAGATCTTCAGCTTCAATAATGAAAACAATACAGAATATTCAGTTTACAAAGTTTCTTTCATTTTCTCAGTAACCAAACGGCAATTACAGCTGTATACAAAATTCAATTTGGTATCAGAGCTCGATCATTTCAATCTCAAATGTCTTCCACCATCTCCAGCACAAATGCTTATTCCTCTGTCTCATCATTCACTTTCACAACACCAATCAAACTAGATCGTTCTAACTACATGATTTGGAAATCTCAGATATTATCTTCAATTCGAGCAAATGATCTGGAAGGATTCATTGACGGCTCCAAGACTTGTCCTAATCAGTTTCTTGATGATGAAACTAGAAGCTCCAGTGAACATTTGCGTGAAAATCCAGCCTATATTACTTGGAAGAAACAAGATCAGATGCTTTTGAGCTGGCTCCTTTCATCCATCAGTGTTGAAATTCTCAGTCTAGTGGTAACATCTAAAACTTCTCTTGAACTTTGGACCAATCTAGAACAGCAATTTGGATCTGAAACTGCAGCTTGAAAGGTTCACTTGAAAATGTTACTGAATAATCTCAGTAAAGGATCCATGACCATAACTGAATATTTCAGTAAGTTGAGGTCTGTCACTGATGAGTTAGCAATTGCTGGTAGTCCAGTTAGCAATTTAGACTTCATTACACATTTAATTTCTGGTCTAGGACAGCCATATTATCCAGTTGTAGTTTATATTGAAGCTAATGTTCTTAAAATGAGTGTTAATGAAGCTTACTCTATGCTTCTAACTCATGAGGCTCGACTGGAAAATGCCAACTCTAATGCTGGAAAAGAGGCTAAAATGAATTATGCTGCAAATTTAGTTCAAACTGGAAATAATTCAAGAAAGAGCAATTACAACAATGTTTGGAATAATAATAGTCAAGGTAATTACACAGGAAGCTACATAAACAGAGGTGAAAATGGTAATTGGAATGGAAACTATGGGAGAGGAAATTCTGGACCTAGAAGAGGAGGTAATACAGGATATAGTGCTGGAAGAAGTCAATGGAATGGAAGCCAGGGAGGTAATCAAGGCAGAGGAGGCTTTGCTGCTGGAGGCTTTACTGCTGGACTTGCTGCTAATTTTAATGGTGTTGGAAGAGGAAGTGGTAAAGATAGTATTACCTGTCAGATTTGTTTCAAACCTAATCATTCTGCTGCAGAATGCAGGAATAGGTTCAACAGAAACTTTATACCAAATCCTCCTTTTCAAGGCTTCTTCCCAACTCAAAATCAAGGTCCAAGGGCTGTATACATGGCAACATCAGAAGGAGCTGCTGATCAAGGGTGGTATTTAGACAGTGGAGCCACTCATCATCTTACAAATACTTTACAGAATTTAACTGATGGTAAGCCTTATTCTGGCCCAGAGATGCTGCTGGTTGGAGATGGTAAAGGTCTTCCTATAACTCATGTTGGCTGCACCTGTCTTTATACATCACTTGGAGCTTCATTACATCTTACTGATATACTATGTGTTCCTCATATCACAAAGAATCTTATTAGTGTGTCTAAATTACTCACTAATAATAATGTCATAATTGAATTCTCCTCTGATGTTTGCTTTGTTAAGGACAAGGTGAAAGGGACATTAATGGCACAGGGAATTGCTAAAGGAGGTCTCTACAAACTGCTGTCTCAAGATGATCTTCTCTCTGATTCTAAAGCTCATCCTTCTAAACCAAACTCAATGTTGTCTGCTATTTCAAATCAAATTGTAAACTCAAATTCAGAGTCATTATCTGTTAATTCTCCTGTAAGCTACAACACCTCAGGTTGTGTCTCAATACAGCTGTTGCATAATAGACTTGGTCATCCAAATAAGCATGCTATGCAAAACATTTTGAAAAATCAATCTTTGCACCTTATTAATACACATTCACTTAGCTTCTGTGATGCTTGTCAAGCTGGGAAATTACATCAGCTTTACTTTTCTGTGACTGAAATTAAAACTAGATCACCACTTGAACTGATTCATGCTGATCTTTGGGGTCCAGCATCAGTGTCATCCAAAGATGGCTATAGATATTATCTCTTATTTGTGGATGATTATACCAGATATTGCTGGATATTTCCTCTCATTCTAAAGTCTGAAGCATTAGACACATTTAAACACTACAAACTTCTAGTTGAAAAACAATTTTCCTTATCCATAAAAAACCTACAATCAGACATGGGAGGTGAATTTAGAGCCTTCAATTCATTTCTCCAGCAACAGGGGATACAACTTAGATTCAGCTGCCCACATACACATCATCAAAATGGTGTTGTGGAGAGGAAACACAGACACATTGTTGAAACTGGTCTTACTCTCCTTGCTCAAGCAAACCTTCCTCTTACCTTTTGGTGGGAAGCTTTTCATACAGCATCATATCTAATCAATAGGATGCCTACACCAGTCCTAAACAATCAAACACCTTATCAAAAGTTGCATAATCAATTACCTGATTATCAAATTCTTAAAGTCTTTGGCTACTCATGCTTTCCACTATTAAGACCCTATAATCAGCACAAGCTGGACTTTCATACACAAAAATGTGTCTTCATTGGTTATAGTCCTATGCATAAAGGCTATAAATGTCTTGATAAGTCTGGTAGAATTTATATTGCCAGGCATGTTGTGTTCAATGAATCTGAGTTTCCTTATTCTGAGTTGTTTTCTGTTCATGATTCTTCTTCTATTCCAGTCTCATGTACTACTCCAGCCAGTCAAACCTTTACTCATTTTTCTCTTCCCAGTCCTCATCTTGATGGCAGTGATGTAGTTGTACAATCTGAAATAGTCTCAGAAACAAGAAATCAAGCTTCAATCCTTGTTACTGTTCCTGAACCAAGTTCACCCTTAGCATCTTGTATTCCATCAACATCTGTACATCCTATGACCACTAGAGCAAAATCTGGTATTTTTAAACCAAAAACTTATCTAGCAGCAATTCAAAATATAGAGCCAACAAGTGTTAAAACAGCTCTATCAGATCAGAAATGGTTTATGGCTATGCAGGATGAGATAGATGCTTTGCATAAAAATCAGACATGGACTCTGGTTCCTGCTGATTCAACCACCAAAGTTGTGGGCAATAAGTGGGTTTTCAGAGTTAAATATAATCCAGATGGAAGCATTTCTAAGTACAAGGCACGCTTAGTAGCTAAAGGTTTTCATCAGACACATGGAGTAGATTTCTTTGAAACTTACAGCCCTGTTGTGAAGCCATGTACAATAAGAATTATTCTCAGTCTGGCAGTGGTAAATCATTGGGCAATTAGACAGCTGGATATTAATAATGCTTTTCTGAATGGAGTACTTGTTGAAGATGTGTATATGCAGCAACCAGAGGGTTTTATTGATTCCAGGTTTCCCTCTCATGTGTGCAAGCTAAACAAAGCATTATATGGTCTTAAGCAAGCTCCAAGAGCTTGGTATGATCAGCTGAAGGGATCATTGATGCAGTGGGGATTTATAATATCAAAATCTGACACTTCTCTTTTTATTAAACATGTTGGTGTTGACATTTTGATTATTCTGATTTATGTGGATGATATACTCATTACTGGATCAAATACACAGCATGTAGAAGGAGTAATCAACAAGCTAAGCTCAGCATATGCTCTTAAAGATCTAGGTGAGTTCAACTACTTTCTTGGTATAGAAGTCACTCCTAGTCAACAAGGTCAAATACATTGGTGATATACTTTAGAAAGCACATATGTTAGACAGCAAAGGATGCAACACACCTATGAGCACAACTGAGAAACTGAAGAAAAATCATGGCTCATTGTTTGAAAATTCTTCTCTTTATAGAAGTATTATTGGCTCTCTACAGTATATTACCCTCACCAGACCTGATATTGCTTTTTCAGTGAATAAATTAAGTCAGTTTCTTGCTGCACCTACTGTTTTTCATTGGCAGGCATGTAAACGAGTATTGAGGTATTTACAGAGTACAGCAAATTATGGACTTCAATTTCTCAACTCTTGTTCTACATGCTTATTCTGATGCTGACTGGGGATCTGATCCTGATGATCGAAAATCTATAGGTGGATATTGTGTATTTCTTGGTAACAATCTTGTCTCATGGTCCTCTAAGAAGCAGTCTATTGTTTCTCGATCCACAGCAGAGTCTGAATACAGGGCTCTTGCTTTTGCAACCTCTGAAATACTTTGGATTACTTATCTGTTACAAGAACTTAAGGTTTCTTTGCATCAGTTGCCTCTGCTTTATTGTGACAATAAGAGTGCTGAAGCATTGGCCAGCAATCCCAAGTATCACTCACGAACCAAACACATTGAACTTGATCTTCATTTTGTTCGAGATCATATAGCCAAACAAGAACTTTCCATTGCTCATGTTCCCAGTTTTGATCAGGTGGCAGATATTCTCACTAAACCTCTGGCATATGATCATTTTGCTTATTTGCGGCACAAGCTTAATGTTTTTCCGAAACCTTAAGCTTGAGGGGGGATGTTAAGAATAAATCTCAGTTAGTCAGTTAGTTTCTCAGTTGGTTAACTTGTTAATGTGTTTGCTGACTTGGCAGCTGAGTCAGCTAGAGTTAGTTATAGTTTGTTAGCAGCAAGTGATGTGTGTTGAGTGTGTAGAATCTTCAGCTCGTGTATATAAGCATCACAAAGATCTTCAGCTTCTATAATGAAAAGAATACAGAATATTCAGTTTACAAAGTTTCTTTCATTTTCTCAGTAACCAAACAGCAATTACAGCTGTATACAAAACTCAATTGGCATTCTATTTAGTTTTCTGGATTCTGTTAGTTTATGTTAGTTTTTTTTTTCCATCATTTTCCTCGTGATTGCAAAGACAAAGTTCATTTGTGTGCCTTTTACTATTTGATTGAAAAATAAAATAAAACAAACGAGCTAAACAGGGGGATTTGCTGGACCAACTCCCATAAGTTAAACAATAATATAAAATAGTCTAGTTTGCCCAATAATATCAAAACTTTCTCACCATTTAAGCATGTGGTCAAACGTTCTAAGGGGATTTATTTAAACTAAAAGCAATTTATGTTAAGGCATCGCCGCAGACAACCCCAACTGTTGCTTTTAGAAGCTGATTTGCCCCCTTGTCATAAGTACAATATTTCAGAGGTTCGCTATTTATAGAGGTTTAAATAATTTTTTAGTATCTTTGTGTTGTCTGCGAAAGACTTAAACATGCATGAAAATGTTTGTTAGAGAAAAAATTGCGATTATGAAATTGCAGAGTAGCATGAAGATACTTGACTACTACCTTTTGTCACCATGCATTATGAGAATTGGTTCATAACCAACATATTCAGCCACAGGATATATCATTAATTATATACAACTGAACGTGATTAGGCAAATTGCACCTAAATACTTTTATTGAGTTGCTACATCATAATGATATAAAAAAGACAAATATTTTAAAATTACACACAAAATATACAACCACAATAGAATCTTCTCGGAATAAGATTGTCCGCAACAAAATAGTAGCAAGAGGTGATCAATATTTCAACAAGATAAAACCATCTATGCCGCCAATAAGGATTCACCCATAAGACTCCTGTGATTCCCAAAATCACAATTACAGAAGATACTGTAAAAGTGATATAGAAACTATCCATGTCAATCAAATTATCATCTTCTTCATTGTCATAAGTTGAAGCTTCTGATGATGATCCATTTTCATTGCAAATTTTAGGCAATGGTGGTCCACAAAGAAAAGGATTCCCCTCGTAGCTATCCTCATCAAAGGTTGCAAATTGTGCAACTCTCTCTGGGATTTTTCCTGATAAGTTATTGTATGCCACACTGAAAACAGCCAATGCGTTTAGCTCTATAAGGCGAGGGGGGATTTTTCCAGCTAAGTTGTTGTAGGAAAGATCCAAGCTTTCAACTTGTTTCAAGTTTGAAAATGTCACAGGGATTGTTCCTGTTAAATTGTTACGTGACAAATTCAAGGTATGGATTCTGATTAATTCACCGACTTGAGGAGGAATCTCACCTATCAGCGTGTTACAAGAAAGATCAAGTCCATGGATGCTCTCGAGGGGTTGTCCCTTGTAAGTGTATGATCTTTCCTTTGTTGTGAAGTCTATAGTTTCCTTCTCTCCCATTGAAGGTCCAACATTATAACTTACGATATCATATTTGTCTCTATAACTTGGAATTAAATCATAGTAGCCTTCTTCACGATGAAGTGAAGTGTTCTCTAAGCAAGGAGGAATTTGACCAGAAAGATTGTTATGGGAAAGATCTAACAACCGCAATTGTTTCAACTGACACAATCGAAGTGGAATTTCACCTTCAAAATTATTATTAGCCAAAATAAGGTATCTCAATTGGGAAAGCCTACCAATCCAGTTCGGGATGTTACCATTGAGGCGATTATTGCAAAGATCCAATGTCAACAGGTAAGAGCACTTAGAGAAAGCACCATCAAGTGGTCCTTGTAACATGTTTTTGGACAAGTGAACCTGTCTGATAGTGGGAGGATGGAAACAAGATGGTAAACTTCCAGCAATGTTGTTCTTTGTTAGATCTAGAATTTGAAGATAATCAAGCTGACAAAGCTCTGATGGAATTGGACCTTCAAGATGATTGTCGGGCATTATAATAGCATCTAAAAGCGAAATGTTACCCATCCATGTTGGAATGTTACCAGATATATTGTTATCACTCATATACAGTCCTTGTAAACTAGAACAATTAGACAAGCTTTCCGGGATTTTTCCGATGAAATGATTACCATCAAGGTTTAACCTCTTCAACTTTGTCAAATTAAATCTTTTGGAAAATAATTGACCTTGCAGACTGTTATTTGACAACAAAAGATACTCCAAGTTAAAGCAACCCATGGCCAAGTGCTCTGGGATTTCACCAGTCAATTGGTTGTTTGATAAGTCCAGATAGATCAACGAGTTCATATCACCGAATGAAGAGGGAATACTGCCGTTAAAAGCATTAAAGGAAATGGTGAGAAAACCCAAATTTGGCAAAACTTCTCCAATTTCTACAGGAATGTGGCCTTGGAGATTGTTGTTGGAGATATCTAAGGCGATTATATTTTTGGGAGAACGAGTTGGCAAACTGAATGGTCCAGAAAGAGAGTTGTTGGCTAAAATAATTGAACGTAAGTTTGTGTTGTTTTCTAACAACCAGCTCGGAAATTCTCCCCTCATGTTAACTTCGGAGATAATAACATACTCCAAGTGATGTTGGTGATAGAGGAATTTGGGAATTGCGCCACCATCTCCATGATCGGACAATGAGATTGAAGTTAATTGGAATTTTGGGGTCAAAGAACAATGTGATGACTCAATGTCTCCAAATATTTGGTTTTCTCGACCATGGAAAATCTTGAGTTTTGAGTAGTTGAAAAATGGTTCAAGTGAAATTGGGATTTGGAAGTGATTGTTTGAAAGTATGAGCACTTCTATTGAAGTTAGATGCTTAAGGGGAGATGAGGAAAGATTTCCTGTAAGTTGATTGTCAGAGACGTGTAATACTCGAAGGGAAGTCAAATTTGCCAGGCACCAAGGCAAGCTGCCGATAAAGTCATTATGGTCAATGTATAACTCTTGCAGATCCACCAACTCACAAAGGCCTGAAAAATTATACATCGATCGTGGTTTAACATTTTAAATTTGTTACTTCATCACATAATCAATGCAAGTCAGGGTATATAATCAATAGATGTTCATTTTAGTTTATTTTATTTTTCAATTTACCACTTTCCTTTATGATTGTAATGAGGAAATTGTTCTTAAGAATCTCTCTAACTAGAATATATAAAACTTAATTAAAGATTTTTGAGAGACAAAATTAACTTGAAAATAAAGAAGCATAACTCAACTAAAATCGTTCATCCGTAATTAATTTACCTGGCTCTCCCGGGAGAACACCATTGAGTCTACAAACCCTCATTGACAGTATTTTTAGGGAAGTGAACGATGCAATGATTTGCAGAAGGCTTCTATGGAGAGAAGAATAATCCATTGCCAGTTCTTCCAAGTTGGTGAATTTGTGCAACTCTATTCAATTTCAAGGATCAACAATAAATTTTAGCTGTAAGTACATACTGAATTAAGTGACTGGAAATTAATTTACAATATCTTAACTTGTTTTGATTACCTTGAGTAGTAGTCACTGTGCTCGCAAAATTATTAAACCTAAGGTAAAGAGTCTTGATGGATGGAAGCGATCCTATTGAATGTAACACCTTGCTTCCGTCTCTAATTCTCACTCCCGAAAGATCAAGAAAACGAAGCTTCCTCAAGCCTCTGTAATCTGTTTAATTAAAGAGATACTTAAACTCTCCATAGAAAATTTTGTTTTCATTATTCAATATTATTGTTACCTTTAGGAACCACTAGATTGTCAATTTCATTGTCGCTCATGCCCAATTCCTCTAAGTTACTCAACGAATCCAATTCTGCATGTATAATTGTATATAAGACTTAAGGTACTTAAACCGGAGTTAGTTAATTAATAATTTAACTAATCCGAATGAGACATGAGAATTTTTTTCTGTCAAAACCCTAAGGCATTAATTAACTGTTTTCAGTAAATGATGAAAGTTGATTTAATGTATTATAGCTAATATCTTATTCCTTCAGATTAATGAAAATATTAAATGCCCTTCAAGCTACGGATATGTATAGTGGATAAAACAAGAAGCAGGTTTAGTCTCACCTTCAACGTCAAAGCTTCCTTTGAATCCAATAGCCATCAGATTTAATTTTCTTAATGAAGAAAGAGCAGCTAGAGAAGATAAGATGCTATGGTTGAATTTGTTACCACTTAAATCCAAAGATTCCAACATATTCATCCCTGCAAAACAAATAAAGTAAAGGACCTAATTTGTAAAAGTTTAGATTTTTACTACTTGTACGTTTTGGTGCAACAGATTGTGAATCTCGTTGCAGCTAATGTCCCATTTATCCTCCAAATTGATCAAAGAAACTAAATTTTTTGAAAAAAATTCAAATTTGAAGCTCAATTACCTTTAATATTGATACTTCCTCGCAATTTATTATAAGCTAATGATAAATTTTTTAATGATGAAAGACCAACTAGCGATGATAAGATGCTGTTGTTGAAGGAATTATAGCTTAAATCAAGAAACTTCAAGTTGCTCAACCTTGATAGTTTCTCTAGACCTGCACGCAAATTAAATCAAACAAAAAACGGATCACAAATATATTCAGGAGAAATCTTTAATAAATATTAGAAGACGTATATACCTTGGTTATCTACAAAACCGGCTATGTTGTTGCCCTTCAAATCAAGCGACTCCAGTTGTTGAAAGGGAGTAAACAAAGAAACGTTTAGATATGTTGTTGATGCTATCAAGTATGAAAGATCAATTGCTATCACTCTGCCAGTGGTGGTGTTGCACACAACGCTTTGCCACTGACAGCAGTCTGAATAATTCTCATATACCCAATCTTCAAGATACATTGGATGATTGTTGACATGATGTTTAAGCTGGAGAAGAGCAAATCGCTCCTGCTCCAAACATCCCTCGCTGCACCATCCTAATTGTAATAGTATTAATAACAAGGAAAGTAATAACATCATCAACATTTTTGAACCATCCATCATATATCTTCGTCACTAATTATAAACTATGCTCTTTGCATTAGCAAACAAAAGAGCAAAGGTTCTACGCTATTTATCGCATATCAGCAATTCATACATCCATCTTTAACTTAATTAATTGCTGTCTTCACCAAGTCTTTGATTCAATAGTGTACTGGCTTAATTTAATTGGAAGTGAGAGAAGTGTTTAACGCACTACGTAATTACAAAATATTATATTTGTTTGGTGGATTACTGTGAATCAATGTGAATCGGAAAATTGCCGCGCACTTCTCTCTCATTAATCTTACGCACAGCTAGCTAGAATTTTCCACACGGGTAGAAAATAAAGTGAAGTACTCAATTGTGTTTTAGAGGGCACCTAGCGGCGTCCACGAGTTTTCATTATGTTCTTTTTACTCCAAGGCTTTCCAGTATTTTTGGAATAAATATACAGAAGTGGTGAAGAGTTCCGCAGAGATCAAATCTCATGTCATGAGACTTCAAAGTCAGTAATTGATCACCAAAACTCAATTTAATTAAGGATCCTGAGATATTGAAGTTAATGAGATAGATAAGATATTTAATTAAATTTTTCTTTCTAGTCTCTAAGATGTCGGTTCATAATTAAGGGTTTGAGCCTCTGTAATCATCAAATTTTAATTAGCTATTTGTAAAAACACTGACACTGCTGTTGAAGGCGAACGCATTGGCCATGTAATTAAAAGCGAACATTAATTGGTTAACTGACGAGCTTGTTTTGAGATTGCTGGATTTGCAATTGGCGCGTGGTCTATCATTGAGCCATTGGTGAGAATGATAATAAAACTCATCGACCGACTTGTCGGCTTATGGTTGATATTATGTATGATAAGTCCTCGATCAGGCTAATTGCTTCAAGCCTTCAACATATTCTACAAGTTAATCATTTAATTGTTTACAACTTAATGCTACCATAGAAATTGCATAAAATATTTCCACTAAGCTACTACATGCATCATGCACATAAAAGATATACATATCTTTGAATATTTAGATACAAAACAAAACAACAATTCAAATCCATAGATTGACTACACATATGTGGGAATAAGTTCGTACACAAGAAAACAGTAGATTGTGAAATAGTAACTAAGCAACCCAAGAGGAGGGATGAGTTGGGCTTTTAAAAAATTAAGTAAACAAAGACTTAAAGCAATATAAACTAAGCAATCAAATTCGAAATCAATAAATAAATGTGCAATGAAAAATAAAGAGATAGGGTAAGAGATATCAAATACGATGATTTTTACGTGGTTTGGCTATTCCCACCTACATTCACGGCTCCAAGCACATCGGGCTTGAGGATTCCACTAAGCAAGCCTTTAAGGCTTCAATAGCTTACAATTAACTTTCAAGGTGTCAATAAACCTTTATAAGAAGAGATTATCCCCTATCTCTTGACCTAAGTGTATTCCAACACTTATAATCACTAAAAAAAAAGATTACAAAATATTTTTCTCTCACACAATCGTCAAGATTACAAATCAATGCCCAATGTGTTAATAGATGAAGTAAGAATATGTTTGAAGCTCAATTTAGATTGTATATTCATGTATATGCTCAATAGTCGTGTTGGTATCCGCCTTTGATTTGATTTGGATGAGCTTATTTATAGTTGGAGTTAAAAACTAGCCGTTATTCACTTTTTTGCTAGAAAATGGATCGTCGTTAACCGTTAATAGTTAATTGTTTGCGTTGGTCAAAGTTACCGTTGGGCTGAATTTCAAATTAACAGTTGACCGTTAGTCATTACCCTTTCGCCGTTAAAAATCAGAAACCTGCACAACAAACATCTTCTATCTGTTCTGATTAAACGGTTAAAGATTAATAAAAAATGTTAGTCTGGAAATTATCGGTTAGCCGTTTATACATTATCGGTTAGAGACTTGCACTACATATATCAACTGACCATTCTTCATAAATGGTTAATGATTAACAAGATTTGTCAGTTTAGATATTATCGGTTAGTCGTTATATGGTAACGGTTCGCTGTTAAATTCCAGCAACTTATAAAATAAAATGTTTAACCGGTTTACTTTAAACGGTAAAAGATTAGCACATGATATAGGTTTGAATATTATCGATTAACTGTTAACATTAACGGTTCACCATTTACCTTTAGGGAGTTTAGAAGCTTATCGGTTAAGGTTTAAGAAATAACCCTTTTCTAAGCATAAAGGTTAGGCTTTACCCTAAATAGTTAGCCGTTAAAAATAACAGTTAGCCGTTTACATCCAGTGGCTGATTTTTAGTAAGTTATAAAATAATAAGTTGAAGCTTTAGAAAATAACCTTCTCTATATTTTATCGGTTAATCATTAAAATAAACGATTCACCGATTATACCTAGAAAACTATAATTTTACAGAAATGTTTCAGTTTATCTAAAGCTTGTAAACACACACATAAAGTTTTTGGCTTTTAAGAAAATATTTGAAATTATGAAACTCCAAAAAATTTATCAAAAGAGATTAAGGTTTGTTATCATTAAAATTAATAAAAGGAACATTTACATGTTAACAGATTGATAGCAAAAGGTGAGCTGCAATTAAACAAGATAAAATTATATGTGAAAGAATTTTGATTACATTGAGGGAGAATTTTTTATAATTGTTTTTACATTACATAAAAGATATACATATCTTTGAATATTTAGATACAAAACAAAACAACAATGCACATACATAGATTGACAACATATCTGTGGGAATAAGCTCGTACACATGAAATAAATAGATTGATAGCAAAAGGTGAGCTGCAGTTAAACTAGATAAAATTATATGTGAAAGAATTTTGATTAAATTGTAGGAGAATTTTTTATAACTGTTTTTACATTATAGATTCTTGTACAATGAGCTAGTATTTATAGTTGATTAGCTCTTCATCTAGCTCACACTTATTATTACATCAATAACAAACTCAAGGTCAAGATATTATTTACAATTTAATCACAACCATTGATTAATAACTAATTCACTATACTAAGCAACAATTGTAGAATCTCATCGTAACTATTCATCCATCTGAAACCTTCTTGCTTTGCACTTGGCTCTGATTGCTCGTCTTTTATTTAAGCAGTTGCCTTAGTCAACAAGTATGCTTTGGCTGGTACTCCCATATGACTTGATCCAAGTTCAGCTTCATTCAAAATTTCAACATCTTTTCTCAAACTTAAATCTCTAGAAGAGACTTTAAGTTTGTCTCTAAAGAAGCCGAACTTAGGATAAGTAAGAGGCTTAGTTAAAACATCAGCAATTTGATTATTGCTGTCAACAAAAGCAATTTCAACATTTTTTTGTTCAAACTTATCTTTGACAAAATGAATATTTATTTCAATGTGTTTGGTTTTAGAATAAAGGATAGGGTTTGCAGTAGTGGTTGCTGTTGAGTGTTAGAAAGTGCATATTTATAAAGGAGAAAATTGTCATTTTACATTTTAAGTCTCATTAACATTGTTACTTTTATTTATTTAAGTATTTTGTTATTTAATTATATGTGTTTTATTATAATTATGTATTTTATATATTTTAGGGGCATCACAATTATTTCACAATGAATGAGTGATCAGACAGTAAAACGAACGTCATATTTGAACTTAGGACGGTCGAAAACCTTAAGAGGAACATTAAAAGAAAAGTCACTGTTCACATATATGGTACTGTTCATACGCACGGTACTGTTTACGACACTGTTTATATATACGGACCGATGATTTGACAACTACCTATGACGTGACAGTATCTGATTGGACGATATGTCACGATTTTATTGGGCTAAATTTCTTATGTACTGTAGATCGATGACGTGGCAGCATCTCAGTGGAGTAAAAATTGTGTGTACAATACATGCGCATACATGGGATTATTTATTATTCAGATGGCATTACTGTTTAAACATTGACTGTTGACTGTTGACTGATTACGTGGCGCAATCCTGAGTGTCCGAACTGTTTTTAATCCGATGGTCACGATTCACTCAATGTATCTATAAAAAGGGGGCTCTTCCCTCCTAATTTGATACCCCTAAATTCATTTTTAAGCTTAGATTTCTGAAATTCTTTTTCTTATAGTTTCTTTGTATTTTAATAAAATTTTCTTTTTATCCCTAGTTAAAATATGAGTAGCTAATTTTCTTTTAAACTTAGGTTGAAGGTGAAGTCTCAACATGTTCCATGACTTAATTTGGTAAATTTACTTTCTCTTCTCCTATAATATTTGTGGTTATTTTGACTTTTCGTCGACAAATGATAATAGTTTTGTCTAGATACCGATCTGGTTAAACCGACACCCTAGTACAAGGTTATTATTATTTGGCACGACAAGCCCTTGGCACCATATTTATTGGAGCATGGTTTATGAGGTGTGGAATCCCTCATTATGATTTAATTGGTATTAATATGAAATATTTAGCTCATGGAGCATGTTGATGCAGATCCGGATACCCAAGCACGTGATTTCAATAGATTTTAATTTAATTTAATTCTTGCCATTGTAATTTAAATTTAAGCATAGTTTATATCAATTTCACCACAAATTCATTCACCCATTAAAGAAAATTAATTCTGCACATAATTAAAATCAATCTCCTCGTGGGATCGACACTCATCACCATTAATCTATTCTACAATAGATTCGTACGCTTGCGAGTTCAATAAAATTTGCACAAGTTTTTGACGCCGTTGCCAGGGAGGTAAGTATTTTAATTTGTAGAATTAATTTTTTCTTAATATTTATTTTTTTGTAGTTGTTTTCTTGTAATTTTTTTCTCATTAAAAAAAATTAGATTAGAATTTTATTTCTTTCTCTCTTCTTTAAATTTGTATAATTTAATTTTCATATTATTTTTCTTTGTAATTTTTTTAATTTATATTGTTATCTTTCTTTGTTATTTATTTTAGTTAATATTTATTTCACGTAATTTCTTTTTATAGCTATTGAGTGTATTTTTATTGTAACAACGTCACAAGGTTAGTATCGTAATTTCTCTTTCCTCTTTATTTTTATTTATTTTATTTTGTTCTTTGCATGCATGGTCGAAGGTCATTATCATCTAATCTTGAACCTTTAAACCTTGATTTGGAAAAAACACTTCGCACGCGCAAACACACTGTTTTTTAAAAGAAACTTGAAATGGAATTGCAAAATCAGCAACCAGAACCCCAAGAGAGGCCATTTAAGGATTATTTTAGTTCTTTAGCTGATTTGAGCACATCATGTATAAGATACTCAAATGTAGCTGGTAGGAGTTTTGAATTAAAATCTAGTGTGCTAAACTGTCTCCCCACATTCTATGGCCTAGAAAATAAGGACCCATATAATCATTTGAATGATTTTCATGCTATTTGTCAAACTTTTAAATACGAGAATTTTTCAGATGATGATGTTAAACTTAGATTATTTTTATTTTCATTAAAAGATAGAGTTCGTTCATGATTTAATACATTGTCTGCTGATAGCATTACATCATGGGAACAAATGGTAACTAAATTTTTAAATAAATATTTCCCAATTCATAAAACCAATGCTATTCATAGGGAAATTTTAGAGTTTATCCAAAGAGACGACGAGTAGTTTTTTGAAGCATAGGAGCGATTTAATGGGCTACTCTTGAAGTGTCCACATCATGGGTACGAGAAATGGCACCAATGCCAATACTTTTTGGAGGGATTATTGCCACATATGCAAGAATGGCTAATGGCAACCAATGGAGGAGAGTTAATGTCCAAAAGCGCATCAGAGATTTGAGAATTCTTCCAGCGGCAATCGGATAATTCCTAATAAAGAAGTCGATCACTCAGAAATACCAGGAGAATTAAGGGAGTGAATGAGGTTAACATTGGTGAGTCAAGTTCAGGAATTAAAGAAGTCAAAGAGACGGTCGAAGGCCTTGCTCGGCAAATAGCATCTTTGACTACTGCTAAATCAACAGAGCTACATGACCATGACTTATATTCAGATCAAGCCAATGCCATAGGTGTAATGAGAAAACCACCAAACTACAATCCTTACTCTAACACGTATAATCCTAGATGGAGAGACCCCCTAATTTTTCATGGTCTCAAGGATTCCAACAAAATGGACCATCAGTTCCACCTCCACCGATGCAACCAGTTCCTCAAATGTCTCAAGCCTCTCAACCACCATTTAGACTATACAATCAGAATCCAAACCATTCTCAACCCAAACCATTCTCAACCCAAACCATGGGAGGAGACATTCCAAAATGTCAGAAATCTTACTAACTCCAAGATCGAGTAGCAGAACCGCACCATTGATGAATTACGAAATGAGATGAGACCAGACTTTAACTCACAGGCCCAATCAATTTCTAATCTCGAGAAAATGGTAGGCCAACTTGCCTCTTCAGTTCAAACCCTAGCAATGACTGTTGAGAAAGGAAAATTCTCAAGTCAACCAGTGCTAAACCCTAAAGGAATGCATGAGATAAGTACTAGTTCGCCACAGCAGTATGGAGAGGTCAAAGCAGTGATGACCTTGTGAAAAGAAAAAGAAGTCGACAACAAAGTGGAGATGCCAAAATCAACTCAGATTATACATGTGAACACTGAGGAATCATCATCAGAGGAGAAAAAGGAAACCAACCCATGAGAATATGTTCCTAAAGCTCCATTTCCTCAGAGGTTAGCTAAAGGGAAGAAAGGAAAATCCACAGGTGAGATTCTTGAAATCTTCAAACAGATAAATGTTAACATCCCTTTACTTGAACCTGTAAAACAAGTGCCATCATATGCCAAGTTTCTTAAAGACCTTTGTACTAAAAAGAGAAATATTCATATTCAAAAAAAGGCCTTTTTAACAGAAAATATTAATTCTATACTCCAACATAAAATGCCTCTAAAATGCAAAGACCTAGGCTCCCCCACTATCTCATGTAGTATAGGGAACCACACAATTGAGAATGCTTTATTGGATTTAGGAATTAGTGTAAATCTGTTGCCTTACTCTGTATTTGTGAAACTTGGACTGAGAGAATTAAACCCAACTCCAGTGGTGTTACAGCTTACAGATCGATCCATGAAAATACCACGTGGTATTGTGGAGGACGTGCTTATCTAGGTAGATAAGTTTTATTTTCCTATTGATTTCATTGTAATTGACACTCAACCAGTGCAGGATTCAAGGAAGCACATCTCTATTATCTTAGGTCATCTATTTTTGGCTACTGCTGATACTCACATTCAATGTAGGACTGGAAATATGCAGTTGTCTTTTGGCAATATGACAATGGAACTAATATTTTTAACATTTCCAAACAACCTCACAGTACTGATGATGAAATTGTAGATGTGGATTTAATTGATGAATTAGTTGAGCACACATTTCCTTTAAACCTTAGTGATGATCTTTTACTGATATGTTTAACTCACTTTAGTTTGGATTTTAATATTGACAGATCGATTGATGAGGTTAATGCCTTATTGGATTCATCACCATGCATGAATATTGATAAGTGGAAGATAAGGATAGAGCAATTGGCACCATTGAAAGAAAATCTCATCTCATCATCAAAATCACCACTAGGAATTGAGCTCAAACCTTCACTCAACCCTTTAAATTCTACATTCTTGGAAGAAGAAAAAAATATTGTCAGAAATCATCTCATCTTCTCCTGATTACAAACAAAAGAACACAGACATCATTAACCCCATTTTTGCTTAAAAAAGGAAGATACAACTAGCAAAACCAGAGGAGATTTATAACGACAAAATTGCTAAGGACTATAGAAAGTGAATGAAAATCCTTCGTGACAAGCAGAGAATCAGAAAGTATTTTTGTTCTATTCTCAAGGGCACATTTCTCTAAGTAAGTTACGCTCTCAATGGTCTGATCCATCTACTGATCATATTATTTTTTCACATGGAGCCATTAAATTTAAGAATCCAAGGAACGATGTAATTTTTAAAGTTAATGGTCAGAAAAGTAAAGTCATATCACGAATACCAACCATGTGGAGAAAACAGCACAAAACACTGAAATGACCTAATATTTTTTCCTTTCGTTTCCTTTCGGCGATTTAAAGTTTTCTTTTCTATTTTTAATTATGTTTGTGAAAGTGTGTCTGTTTAACTTTTAAGCTTTTATTTTTTTATCATTTTCCTCATGAATATGTTAACTAAAAAGTATCTCTTTAGCATTCTTAGACAGTTTCGACGTATTCAATCTCATCTCAGAGGTCAGATACGATTTTGTAAAACACATCGTATCTGGTAGCTACAACCACCAGAGTTAGTAGCCCATGTTGAGGATTTGGAAAGCCAACTCTGAGCAATTGAGAGAGGTGTCTACAACATTCAATTGGAGCTTTAGGTAAATTCAATAAGAGAAGGATTTTAGTTTATTTTGTGTGTTTTAATTTATTTTCTTGTTTGGGTGTTTGAGTTTGCTTTGTGTGTTTAAAGTTTGTAACCCCGGTCAAGTGGCGGATAACGGTACTCCGTGACAATTAAGTCGGTCACTTCAGTTTCCCACAATAACTGATATTCTGAGACGAAGGCATGGAAAGAGATGAGATCTTAGTAAAACTTCACAAGCGATTTCCTTCACTTCCTCAGAATGCTCTCCTCACCATTTATAAAGCTCGGTCCGAACGCATGCGATTGCTTATGAAGAATAACATCCCTGTTGACATCCGTTGGTTAATCGAGGTAAAAGTTCACTTAGCAAGTGAGTTACCTCCTAAATTTATTGTATACATACCTGGTTGTGGTAAAGGAAATTATGCGAGAAAACGACGAGCTCGAAGACTTTCTATTGCTTGTCATAAATGTGCCAAAATGATATGCAATAAAAAATCTTGTTCTTTAGGAATGGTGTCTGATAACAGAGAAGATAAGATTCAATTCATTAGGAATGGCTTGAATAAGGAGTCATTGGATGATATCTTTTTGTCTCTTGAAATGCATCCCAGTGGATACGTCCAAAATGCAATACTCCAGTTATGGCCATTATTTCAGAAAGAATGTGCAAACTATAGTTTCGGGAATCTAATTGTTCATGACAGTAAACTTATTATAATTCTTATGGTAGCAGCCTTTACCACAAGACTAAAGGTTTCTTGATAATCTATCTCTTTAGTTTGTAAGAACCCCTTTGCAACTAACCTAGCTTTATATCTATTAATTGATCCATCAATGTTTTGTTTTACTCTGAATATGTTTTTATTTTCTACAAGTTTCATACTTGGTTCTAAAGGAATTAAACACTAAGACTGGTTATTCATTTGAGCATCAAACTCATTTTACATTGCTAGTTTTCAGTTTTGATAATTTAAAGCTTCAACAACAATTGAGGGTGTTTCTAGTGACAACGCTTTTTTTATATTATAGATTTTGGGTTTCAAAATTTCATTTCTGTCTCTGGTTATCATTGGGTGTGATGGTTTAGTCTGAGGAGGAGTTAGGGACACTTCAGTAATCTGGTCTTAAAGGTGATTATTCTTAAATGGAATTGACTAGTTTGAATGGCTTTATGTTTCGGAATATGTAATTGAGATATTATTTAGTATTGGAACAACAGGATTGTTATTATTTAGAACTTGATCATTAGAGGGAATATTTTCTTAAATTATGTTTTCAGATATATTTAAACCAGTTGTTGTTGCCTTATGACTATAACTCTTAGCAGGAAATGACACTATAATGAATTTACAGAAGTTGTTTACTAACTCAGATGATTGTATATTTTTAGAACTCATGAATTTTGGATCAATTTAAAAAGAAAATGAACTTTCACTAAAGTTAACATATGCTACAACATATATTATTCCATTTGCATTTAAACACATGCAACCTTTATGAGTATGGCTGAAACCTATATTGACACAATTTAAAGTATGGGAATCAAACTTTTGATTGTTATAAGGTTTTATGAAAAAGCTTCCCACCAGAATTTCAAGGGTATATCAGCTCGAGCAAGAAGTGACAAGCTAGTTTCTATCAGATGTCTATGTTTCTTTTTTTTTCTGTCTTTTCATTTTGATGATGTGTGGATGGGCAAGAGTATCTAAGTGATATCCCTTCATGTTTGAGATATGACTGAAATGCTTTGTATTCTTCTCTCATATCACATTTTAAGGCTTTAATTTTCAGTTTTAGGTTTTTCTTAATTTAATTTTTGAAGGTATTGAATCCTGTAAGTGCCTGAGATTTGTATGTCATTCCATAAATCCAAGAATAACCAGTTTTTTCATCAATAAAAGCTATGTAATATCTAAAACCTTAATTTGATACTATACAAGCTGGACCCTAGAGATCATTGTGAATAATTTCAAGTTTGTCACTTTATTGACAGTAAGTAAATTAGGAGTTGTAGTAGATGATAATAGGATTGACTTGACTTGACTAGAATCATAAGGCAAACTTAGCAGCTTATATAATCCATTCTTAGCCAATTCTTTCATAAGAATTTTCCCCTTTCTCTTGTCCTTAACAACATAGAAACTTTCATAATTATCATGTAATAGTTTGGAAATGTTGATAAAAGTTTTGGTTATTTCAGGAACATATATATATGATTAAGTTTAATATAAGATAAGGTGTATGGCTCAAGTGTATTAAGCAATGAATGACCATTGGAAACTATTTTTAGTTTAGCTTTATTACCTACCACGAGTTGATCATTTCCCTTATATTATAAGGTAATGTTCAGATTGGTGATGTCATTTGGGATGTGATTTCTTCCTCCATTATCCATATACCAAGCTTTATCTTTATATCCTTTACTTTCAGCAATATAAGCACTCATTTTATTTGGCACATAATTAGGTACATATCTCTTGAACCTATACTAGCAGTGACCGATAGTGTGACTTTTCCTAAAGTAAATCTGGCAAAGTCACTTAGGTTTCTCTTTATCAACTAGATTTTTGCCTCTGTCATTATTTTAGGAGTTCATAGCTTGATTAAAACTACCACCACCAAATTGTCTTTCTCCAGAGTTAAAATTATTTCCATTAGAATTTCTAGATGGCCTTCCACCATAATTATTGTTGTTACCACTAAAGTTGAAGTTTCATTGCCAGTTCCGTCTCTAATTTCCTTTGTGATTAGCTAGATTTGCTTTATAATCCATACGGCCAACAGAGTGTTGATGTTCAATTCTATTTTCATGACTAAGCAGTATTTCATACATATTAGAGAGAGTTGTGTTTTTAGACTTTGCATTTATTGTAGTAACAATTAAATCATACTCAGATTTAAGGCCAGCAAGTAAGCACAGCATAAAATCTTTATCACTTATATTGTTTCTAACAGCTCCTACATCATCCAGAGTAGTTTTCATCTTAGTATAATATTCATGAATACTAGATAAACCTTTTCTTGTAGTTTGAATCTATGTTCTCAAGTGTAAAACTCTGGATCTAGATCTAGCACCTAATTGAGTTACAAACATTTGCCATACATCTAGAGAAGATCTTCCTTTTACAACAACACTCAAGCCTTCTTCACTTAGAGTTGAAAGCAACCATTTCGTTAATTATTGATCACTACGCCTCTAGATTTGGTACTGTATATTTGGAGTTATAATCACTATTTGATCACTATCAATGTTAATTAGATCTTTAAGATCATTTACATTAATTATTGTTATAACTTGAGATCGCATAGCAAGTAGTTGTTATTAGTGAGCTTGATAGGTGTGTTGAAAATAAGAGAACTGAGAATAGAGGAGTTGATATTTGAGATTTGATTTGAGTTTATAGTTAAGTTTGAAGCTCTATTGTTCGTTTGGTTATCACTGCTCGCCATTTTTAGCTAAACTAGCTATGATACTATCAAGAAATTTTGATTACATTAAAAGAAAATTTTTTATAATTGTTTTTACATTACAGATTCTTGTACAATGAGCTAGTATTTTATAGTTGATCGGCTCTTTATCCAACTCATGCTTATTACTACATCAATAACAAATTCAAGGCCAATATATTATTTACAATTTAATCACAACCATTGATTAATAACTAACTCACTGCACCATGCAACAATTGTGGAATCTCAGTATAATTATTTTGCCATTAGGAACCTTCTTACTTTACACGTGTGACTGTTTGCTCATCACTTGTGTAAGCAGTTGCCTTAGTCAGCAAGTATGCTTTAGCTAGTACTCCTACATGACTTGATCCAAGTTTAGTTTCATTCACAATTTAGACAATCTGTGCTGCTAATAAAAATTCATAAATAAAACTCTAATGACTATTAGGATAACAATTAAATAAGATACTTTTAAAGCAACATAAAAATCATCTATGTCTATTAAATGATCATCTTTTTCATATATTGCCAGTTGAAACATGTAGTATTATTAACAAAAAGCAAAGTAATTTCTAAACCACACTGTTCGTATTTGTAACTAACAAGAAAAGCCTCTATAAAGGATGGCAACGATAGGATACTATATAAGGATGCCAATATTTGTACATATTTATATTTCCATTATCGAATTGAACTCATTTTGGCTTGAACAAGTACAGGTCAAGGATTTCCTATTAAAATAATATAGGTATTAGCACGTCATCTTCCTCTGTCCTCTATATCCCCCTTTATATTTTAACATCTGCATATATTTAAAAAAAATGACATCTTAAGTACTTAGTTTTAAATGACAGTGCAGCATTTTATATTTTAAAAAATTTATACTCAATTTTAACAAATATTAACTATAATATGATGATTGTTAGTTCAATTTAATTAATATATTACTAAATATTAGGATCAAAAGCAAAAGTCTCCTACTACTAGAAAAATGGGCTATCATGACAGAACTTTTGTGATAGATATTATAAAATTAGTCATTTATCACAAGAATATGATTGACACATGATATAATTTTCATACATCATAATGGCGTGACAAATTTGTGATAGAGTTTTTATATATTAGATATACATGATAGCATATTAATATTTAATGAAATAATGAGTTTGGAATGGATTAATTGGGTATGAAACAACATTGTTTAATAGATTTAAAAAATTTTAAAAATAAAATATTTATTTAAATTTAAATACTGTTGTTTAGCTATATTAACTAAACTACCAAAAAAATTCTAAGTGTTGGTATTCAAACTTTATTAGCAATGTACTGATAAACCTAAGTATCAAAACCCCTCACCATCTTGAATTAACCTATTTTAATCTACAAATGGGTTTTTAAATTCATTGCATGGAAACCAAAATCATAGTATATGCTATTGAAGGAGTCACTTCGTTATGGGATTTTATGCACACTATCACCATGTACGATTGTTAATTGTTGTGCTTTTGCATCCATTATTGAAGCCATCAATGTCTCTACTTCTTTGCATTGTTTAATTGGTGTTGGAGAAGCCATCTTGTAGTCGCTGAATCCTTAGGTTTGTTGTCAATGAACCTTTATTTTTTAATTCTTGTTTGTTTCTGTTGTTATATTTTTTAATTTTTTTAATTTAAGAAGCTTATACTTTGTACTTTTATTAAATTTAGAAATTGCTTAATCACTTAATTTAGCATGTCCTCTTCTTTTTTTAATAAATTTTTAATTCTAAATCACAGGATTTCACTGACCTGTTTCGTTTTGAACTTGATTTCTAACATCAGGTTAGTTTAGCTTTTCACTTGCCTTTCTGTTTAATGTTTAAAAAATGTCTGCTTGTAATGGTTTGTTTGAATATTGTTATATTTTGTAATTTTTAATCAAAGCCTACATGTGTGAAGTGATTTTGCTTAATGATATAGTACTTTTCATTGACTATCATCTTTTATTGGGATGAATTCGAAATTGTGGTCCAATGGTATTGACATTTTTTTTAATCACTGTGAGCTAGATTTTGTGTATTTTGTTAAGTTGAAAAGCAAGGCTACCATTTTCAATTGTCTTTTATATATTTTAAGGAAATGGTATTGTTGTGAATGCAATGAAGTAAATCAAAGGAGTTCAAAATAATATAGTAGAGTTGCATATTGGTTGCTGATATAAGTTTAAGGAAACGACATCAGGAGCTGAGTTTTGTTAAGTGCTGAGTTTACTTGATAAAATGACATGCACTCTTGCCGTTTTTGGTTTAATAAAGCACAAGCTTTGCACATGATTAAAGAAAGCTGTTATAAAGCCGTTATTGCGCGTAGTGCTTATGAGCAGTTCTGGGGAGCTTCTGGGTTGTTATAAGGTTGTTATTCATAGCTAATCAGTAAGAAGTTCTAGAGAGAGATTGAAAGCCTTCTAGAAAGAGAGTTAGCTTGAGGTTAATAAAGCTTTCTTATTCTGTATTGAAAGCTTTGTAATTTCTATGTAAAAATACCTTGAAAGAAATCAATGAATTTGTTCCCCCGTGATGTAAGTCAATAAAGTTTGACTAAACTACATTATATGGTTATGTTCTAGTTCTTTTTTATTTCTATTTTGGATTTTTTTTACTTGTTTTGATTTTAGTCATTATCTTGTTCATTGTTGTATTCTTATTAAATAATTTTGATTGTTGGGAAAGCATCTTGTAGCATTTGATCACAGTATGTGGGGAAGTGTTTGTGTTGAGCTTGGGTGGAATTGCTTACAAAATACTACAGTTAGTATTAGAGCCAAATTCTCTGTTCATATCTAAGTATGGTTGCTTCTAGAATAGATATAGAAAGTTTAATGGTAAGAATAATTTTAATATGTGAAAAGTAAAAATAGAGGCACTGTTGATTACTTAGGGTTTGGGTAATGCCATTGAACTAGCAATCAAGAAAGAAGGAAAAAAGGCATCTTCATTATATACTTTTGATCAAACTACTAAAATAGTCAAAAAAGCAAAAAGCATAATAATCTTGAGTTTAAGTGACTCAGTTATGAGAGAAGTTGCTAAGGAGAAAACAGTGGCAAAGTTGTGAGGAAAACTTGAGAAATTATATATCACTAAGTCACTGGCTAATATATTATATATCAAGAAGAGGATGTTTACTCTCAAGATGGATGAAAGATCCTCTCTTGAAAAGTATATTAATGAATTCAACAAAGTCTGTAATACCCTAGAAACTATTGATGAAAGGTTAAATGATAAAGGAAAAGCTTTATTATTGATAGGCTACTTTTCTTTATCTCACTCAAATTTGGTTGATACTCTAATGTATGGCAAACAAACTCTATCTTTAGATAAAGTTAAAGCTATCTTGAATACAAGGGGGCTCTAAGAAAAATAATCAAATGAGGAATATAGAGAAGGGCTGACAGTGAAAGGCAAAAATGATAAGAATAATAGAAAGAAGAAGAAACAAGAAAAGTAAAAAATAAGCCAAAAAATTTAAAGTGTTTCTAATGTCATAATGAGGGACACTTTAAGAGGAACTGTCTAGAGAAGAAATTCAAGGAAAAAGATCATAATGGAAATGCAGCCATTGTTAAAGAAAAGGGATATAAATAAGCTAATGCGTGTATTGCAAATTATGAAATGCAAGAGGGTAAGTGGATCATTGACTTTAAATGCACTTTTCATATGAGACTTTATTTTTCTAATTTGTGTTTGAGGGAGGAAAAGTTATGATGGGGAATAATGTTATATGTAAGGTCACTATTATAGGAAATGTAAGCCTTAAGCTATATGTTGGGACCGTTAGGGTGATCAAGCAAGTAAGACATGTACCAGACTTAAAGAGGAGTTTAATCTCTTTAGGGATGCTTGATTAAATGGGATGTAGTATTAGGCTTGAACATGAGGAGTTATGGATCTTAAGTGGTATAGCATTAATTATGAAAGGTGTTTAGAAAGAATGATGTATGTTTTAGATGGAGAAGTAGTAATTGATGAGTCCAGTGTGTCTATTAGGGCTGATTCAGATGGAACTCAACTATGGCATCTAAGACTAGGGCATATGAGTATTAGAGGCCTTAAGAAGTTAAAGAAACAGGGTGTTTTAGGAAATGACAAGATTAAAGAGCTAGTTTTTTGTGGGGAATGTATTCTAGGAAAGTCTATAAGAGCTAGTTTCAAAACGTCTCAACATAAAACTAAAGACATCTTAGAATATATACATTCAGACTTATAAAGGCCATTACAGATTCCATCTCTAGGAAGGAATAGGTTCCTTATACCAATAATTGATGATTTTTCGAGGAGGGTTTAGATATATATTCTTAGATCAAAGAGTCAAGCATTTAGTAAATTTAAGGAGTGGAAAAACTTAACTGAAAACCAAACAAGGAAGAAAGTAAAGAAACTAAGAACAGGTAATAGGTTAAAGTACTGTAATCAAATGTTTGATGATTTTTATGCTAATTAGGGCATTGCAAGACACAAAACAATGAAGCATACACCACAACAAAATATACTTACTGAGAAGATGAACAAAACTTTAATAGATAAAGTCAGGTGCATGATGACTCAATCTAAGCCACCAAATGGATTGTGGGCAAAAACATTTTTCATAGCTTGTTTGCTAGTTAATCTTAGTCCTTCAGTAGCCATTGAATTTAAAACCCTTTATGAAAAATGGTCCGATAAACTTATAAACTATAGTTATCTCAAAGTGTTTGGATGTGTAGCCTATGCACATGTAAGTCAAAAGAAGCCGGCACCTAGAGCTTTGAAGGAATAATTTATAGGCTATCTAGATGGAGTTAAGGGTTATAAACTATGTTATTTAGAATTAAATCCACTACGATGCATAATAAGTAGAGATGTGGTGTTTAATGAGGAAGCTGTGATGACTGAAGGACTTCTTATTGATATTGTTGGATCTTAGAACAAAGCTGTTAGAAGCATATAGTTTGAGATAGAGTAACCAGTACAGGAACCTTAAAAAAAAACTATAGATTCTACTAATGATAATTTAGACTTGGATGATCACACTATAGAACATCAGTAAATTCAGGACCAGAGTTAGCTTGAAGAGTATTAGTTGACTAAAGATAAAAAAGGAAGAACCATAAGACTTTCTAAAAGATATAGCTATACAGACCTCATTACATATGCACTTGCCACTTCACATGAAATTGATGATATAGAACTTAAGGACCTATAAAGAAGCAATTTATAGTATCAAGAAGGTTGAATAGCAGAAAGCTATGGATGAAGAAATTGCATCTTTATACAAAAACAACACATAGAAACTGGTGAGAAGGCCTCATAATAGAAGGCTAGTGGGTTGTAAATACATATACAAAATCAAACATGAGGTGTTAGCTATTGAGCTTAAGAGATTCAAAGATAGGTTGGTAACTAAAGGGTACACACAGAAGAAAGGCATTGATTTTAAAGTGTTTTCTCTTATAGTTAGACATGCATCAATAAGGGTTTTATTAGTTCTTACAGCAGTAGATGACATGGAGCTTGATCAACTCGATGTCAAGATATCCTTTCTGCATGGAAGCCTATAAGAAGAAATCTTCATGATACAACTAGAAAGATACAAAGATTCACAAAAGTCAAACCATGTGTGTTTGCTAAAAAGTCACTATATGGCCTGAAATAGCCTTTTAGACAGTGGTACCTCAGGTTTGATGAATTCATAGCCTTATATGACTTGAACAACTACAACTTTGATTGTTGTGTTTACTACAAGCTAGTTAAGATGGATCTTTACATATACTTACTTTTATATGTGGATGATATATTAAAATTGAAGCCTTAAAGTTACTGTTTAAGTTATAGTTTGATATGAAAGACTTAGGGCATGTTAAGAAGATCTTAGGCATGGAAATAAAGAGAAATAGAAGAGAAGGTAGGATATTTCTCTTACAAAAGAAATACTCAAGAAAGGTATAAGACACCTTTGAGATGCAAAGTTGTAAGTTTATAATGGCATCGTTGGCATCACATTTTAGACTTTCAAAACATTAGTGTTCTCAAACAGATAGAGAAAAGACTGAAATAGAAAAGGTTCCATATGCAAATGCTATAGGGTGCATGATGTATGCTTTAATCTTAACCAAACCAGATATTGCATATGTTTTGAGCATTATGAGCAAATACATGTCAACATTTGGTAAGGAGCATTAGAATGCAGTAAAATGGATCATGAGGTACTTGAAAAGTACCTTCGGATTGGACTACAATATGAAAGAATAGATCGAATAAATGGTAGATTATGGGGATATATAGACTTTGATTTTGTTAGTGATCATGAAAGAAGAAGATCATTAACAGGATATCTGTTTATGTTAAATTTGGCTTAATAAATTGGAAAAAAAGCCTTCAACATATTGTTGCCTTGTTAACAACAGAAGTTGAATACATTGTAGCTATAGAAGCTGTTAAGGAAGCATTATGGTTAAAAGGTATGCTAGCTAAATTAGGAAAAAAACAACAGTTTGTTGATATTCACTATAATAGCTTAAGTGCAATCTATTTGAGCAAGAATGCAATACATCATGAAAGAACTAAGCATATTGATGTTAAACTACACTTTATCATAAATGAAGTATACAAGTTCGATAAAAATGGTTAAGGTTTATATTGATGATAATCTAGCTGATGTTTTAACAAAGGTAGTTCCTATAGCCAAGTTCAAACTTTGTTTAGATTTGGCTAGTGTGTGCAGTTCATGAAACTATATAAGAATGGGAAGAAGGTTTATTAGGCTTTGATTTGCTTCAAGGTAGAGTTTTGTTGTGAATGCAGGAAAGTAAATTTAAGGAGTTCAAAATGACAAATCAGAGTTGCGTACTGGTTGCTGATATAAATTAATGAAATGATATTAGGAGCTGAGTTTTGTTGAGTGCTGACTTTACTTGATAATCATTTTTTGTTTAATGAAGAACAAGTAAAATTCTAGTTATGCAACCTAAGAGGGGGGTAAATTGAGATTTTAAAAATTAATATAAGCAAATCACACAATAATTAATTTTAATACCTTAATGAAATTAAGAATAATAAGTTTAACAATACTAAAACATAAAAGAGTATGGAAGAGAAAATAAATTTTTACGTGGTTCGGCAAACCTCGCCAACGTCCACGCCTCTAAGCTAACCAAGCTCGAGGATTTCACTATCTAAGTCTCTATGACTTTAATTTTGTTACAATTGACTTCAATGTGTCAATGAACCCTTACAATCTAGGAATTATTTTACAATCCTTTCATCCAAGTATTTCTCACACTTATACAATCATAAATTTGATAAGAGATTAAAAATTAAAAGAAAAACTCTTTTTAAGAGTGGATGAACAAATCTAGCTCTAGAATATTTTAATCTATAATGATTTGTAAGTTGGAAGTTCAATCAATGATGTATAAATTTGTTTTTAGTAGTTTAAGAGATTAGAAATGAATTTAATTTGGGCTTTTATAGTTTTTACTCGAAAAATAACCGTTATAGACAAATTTCAGCATTGAAGCGGCTTGCCTTTACATTAAAATGGTTAGCCACTTGCTACAGTAAAGTTACCGTTAAATTTAAATATTGCTATAGTAATATTGTTCATGAAATTATAATTTTACCCAAATATTTTTATAATCATATTATGACCTAAAAACTTATAAAACTTTACAAACATGTTTATTTTTGAAATAATTTTAATTTGCTACAATATAACTGTTCATAAAATTATAATTTTACCTAATACTATAGCTTAAAATATCAAAAATCTATGCAAACAAGTCTAATTTTAGAATTTTTAAACAATATTCTCATTCGCACAACCTTTTAAACTTATGATATGACTAAAAATATTTTTTATTTTGTAAATAAATCTAAATTCATATTTAAAACATTACTTATTAAAATCAAAGATTACAAAACTTTTTTCACTTTAGTCTATATTTAGAAAATCAATTATTTTGCATAAAATACTTGATTTATGATCAAGTCTTTAGATTAATGAATAATAATTAATTAATTAAAATCTTGAGCTTTAAAAATTACTCAATCAAGCATAAATTAAATTATATCAGCTTTACAAAAATCTGTTGTAATAATAAGTCCATTGAGCATCAGACTTTGTTCTTAATTAAGTCATTGTCTGTTGAGTATCTTGAACTTAATTTCACTTGATTCACTTATATAAATACTATCCTTTAAGAACTCAGTGAATATATGAAATACAATATTAATTAAAACAATTAAGATACATGTTTGTTATCATTAAAATTACATTATGTGTAGCCTTTAGGCTAACAATCTCCTCCATTTTTATGATAAAAAACATCTCATGTATTTTGAAATTTATACTCTCCTTCAATACATGGCATACATGAATCAATATATTAAAAAAAACTCCCCTTTAATATATGATTTATAACAGTTTGTAAAACTTTCCTTCAATATTTCAAAACCATGTATAAATTTATCAAGATCAAAATACGTATTACCTATCGTCTCCAAGACTTCAAAATACATGATTTCTCCCACTCCATCATCAAAATTATCAATCCCCTTCATCATTAAAATTATCAATAACTTATGAAAAGACTAATAAATATAAATGGTTAATCAAGAAACAGATAAAACTTAGACAAGCATTTAACTATAGAGTGATAAAATCCATATTGCTTAGCAAACATCAACCAAATATTCAAATAACAAAGATCAAACATCCACAATTATCCAAATGCCTCATGATAAGCATCTATAATTAATATAACAATGCATATAAAGATATAGTCCAAAGTGAGAGATGAGTAAAAATAAAGCACTATAGAGATAGTAGATGTCAAGAAGTGGGTGGTGGTGGAAAATTAAGAGCAGCAAAAAGTTATTGCTGGTCATCAAGAATCTGTTGTTGTTGAGCAAAGAGGTATTGTTATTGATCAAATAATCGTTGCTGTTACTCAAAGAGGCATTGACATTCAAAATGGATTGAATTTGAAAAGCTTCAAACTATGAATAAAGTTGGTTGTGCTACTCAGAAAGAAAATGTACATCAGTCAACAACTGCTGCATCAGGTCCTCATGATCTACTGAAGTAGAGTGTGAGAGACCCTCAGATGGTGAAGGATGTGAGCACTGTGGAGCCCTGAGATCAGGGAGCTTATCTGGGTCAAGAATATCATTGAAGAATAGATGATCCGAAGGGGCAAGTGCGGAAACTTTCTTCTTGAGTCTCTCGTCTTTATACCATTGACCATTATCAAATACAAATCCCAAATTTACTATAACATCATCTCTTAATTCCTTAGGACTAAAGAATATTGGTTCAATTAAGGGAACACAAAAGCGTTTGAGAATATGAGTGATAATACTAATATAAAGAAGTTTCTGATTTAGAAAATTCAGAACATTTAACATATGTTGAAGGATGATATATCCAACATTTAATACCCTAACCTCAAGAATACAATCCAACAAAGCAATATCTAAATGAGTAACTTCATCTCTATTTCCACCCGTAGGACTTATTACAAGTTGAAGAACATAATGAAGTATTTTTCTTTGAAGTGGTAATGCCTGAGATTTTAAAGAGAACTTATAAAAATCGAAGGATAAATCAGAACGTCTATAAATTTTTTTAATAGTATCCTTAATGGAATACCAATAATAATAAAGTTGACTTCTAATAGTGTACACCTCTAATCCTTTATTAGGAGTTCTAAAAATCTGATTAAAATCGTCAATATCAAATTCAATAGGAATTCCCTCAACATTTATGATAACTCTATTTGAAGATTGTGAGTAAATAACTATATTTGAATAGAAAACTCGAACTAATTCTCATAATATAGTTTCTTAATGACTAGAGCATTCTTCCACCCCATTGCAACAAGTAAAGCACTAATAGATTTATCACAAATATATAAATTATCCAAATTACAAAGATTGACGAAATGTGGAGTAATTATCGACCTTGACATAAAACGATCGACAAATCATTTTTGAAGAGGTATAGTTGGTAGATGAGTCATTATAAACTCTGGATTATCTTTATCATTCTCCTTTCTTTTCTTAGATATTTGCTTTCCTTTGTATTTCTCACCACCTACCATGATTGAAACAAGAACAAGCTTAAATATTTAAGTGAAATGAGTGTTGTTGAAGCAAGAAAACTAATCCTAGAGATGATTTAAGACAAGATATGATTGTGATTTGAGTAAAAATAGATTAAACATGGCTTAAAATGATAGAGAGAGAAATTCATAAGCTTGGATTTTGATTTGTTGATTTAGAGAAGTAAAAAAGAAAAATGATGTTTGAAGGATGCGTAATAAAGGATTAATGGCTGGAAAATAGTTTGAGTGAGTGATTTTGGTAAGAAATTGAGTAAAAGATGATCAAGATTTGAGAGAAAATAAGTGTAGGTTCGTGGCTTAGAGAGAGAGAGAGAATGATGAACAAGTGAAGAACAAAGGTAGAAGAAGAAAAATAGGTAAAAACTCGTGACCTAGCAGCTAGCCATTTGCTCTCGAGTTTGGAGGCATTTCCAAGCGGCTAGCCACTCGATTCAAATGGCTAGCCACATGGCCTTTGTCTTTACTACACAATGTTTGCTTCCAGCTTAGTTTGATCAATCCAAAAACCATTTTATGATCTGGAAACACTACAAAAGCCATTTTCATTCATGAATCATTATAATCAAGAATTAAAAAATAAAAAATTCAATCAATTAACTCATTCATTAAGCACAAACTTTAAAAATTCAAAACATATGTAAACATTCAAAGATCAACAATTTATGCATATCACTCATTAATCGTGGTTAAACATGTATAAAAGTATCAACAATCATCAAACCATTAATTATAATAGTCTCAATAACGTGATTAAAGATGTTAATACAAAAATTTCATCATTCCAAATTCGTGCCAAATTTTTGAAAAGTATTCTTCGCAAAGAGATTTCGTAAAAATGTCGGCAAGTTGTTTTTCCATAGAGACAAATTCTAATGCAATATCACCTTTTTGAACGTAATCTCTCAAGAAATGATGTCTAATCTCTATATGCTTGCTTCTAGAATGTTGAATGAGATTCTTTGATAGGTTTATAGCACTGATATTATCACACTTATAAGAATTTATTTAAGATTAATGTCATAATCTTTAAGTGTTTGTTTCATCCAAAGAGCTTGTGCACAACAACTACCTGTGGCAATATATTCAATTTCAATGGTTGAAAGTGCAATCGAGTTTTGTTTCTTGCTGAACCACGAAACAAGTGCATGATCTAGAAAATGACAAATGTCGCTAGTACTTTTCCTTTCAACCTTATGGGTAGGAAAATCGGTATCCGAATAATAAGTTAAATCTATATGAGTTCCTTTAGGATACCAAAGGCCAAGATCTATAATTCCACTTAAATAACGGAAAATTCTTTTTATAGCAAGCAAATGAGATTTCTTGGGACATGATTGAAATCTTGCACACAAACATATACTAAACATGATATATTTTCTAATAGCGGTTAAATAGAGTAAAGAACTAATCATACCTCGATACATCTTGATATTATCTTTTTTACCTTTTTCGTTTTTGTCAAGCTTGATTGTTGTGCTCATTAGAGTATTTGTTATTTTTGAGTTATCAATTCTAACACGTTTGAGCAATTCTTTGATATACTTAGCTTGATTAATGAATATTCCCTCATTGCTTTATTTTATTTGTAATCCAAGAAAATATTTTAACTCTCCCATATACTCATCTCAAACTCCTTACTCATGAATATTGAAAACTCTTTGCACAGATACTCTTTAGTAGAATCAAAGATAATATCATCCACATAAATTTGAACTATAAGAACATCTTCATTCTTATACTTAACAAAAAGAGTAATATCTGTTTTTTCTCATTGAAATATTATTTTCCAATAAGAAAATTTTAAGTCTATTATACCATACTCTAGGTGCTAGTTTTAATCTATATAAAGCTTTTGATAACTTGAAAACATGATTTGAAATTTTTTCATTTTCAAAATTAGGAGATTGTTTTACATAAAATTTCTCTATAATACAACCATTTAGAAAGGCACTTTTGACATCTATTTGAAATAAAATAAAAACTTTATGATATACATACGTTGACAATATTCGAATGGATTCTAATATAGCTAATGGCGCAAGTATTTCATCAAAATCAATTTCTTCTTTGTGATTATATCCTTGAGCTACTAATCTAGCTTTGTTTCTAACAACTATGCCAAATTTATCCATTTTATTTCTAAATATCCATTTAGTACCTATGATTGATTGGTGTTTTGGTTTAAGAACTAATTTCCACATATTATTTCTCTTAAATTGATTTAACTCCTCTTGTATTGCCATAATCTAAGTTTCATCATTTTTCGCATCCGCAAATGATTTTAGTTTAATTTGAGAAAGAAATACAGTATATTCACATGTATTCCTAAGTAATGATCTAATGGTTACACCTTATGTAGGGTCTCCTAAAATTAAATCCTTAGGATGAGAAAAGACATATCTCTACTCCTTGGAGAGTGTTTAAGAAGTGCCTTCTTGTTGCTCTATACTTGTTTCTTCTTCTTGTTTATCCTCTTGATTTTCAAGTGGCGTATCCTCTTATTTTGCTTGTGTGGATCCTTGTAGTAATTCCCTATCTGCATCATCATCAACAATTACTTTCTCCGTAGAAATAAGGTTAGACTAATTAAATACAATATGCATAGACTCTTCTACAGCCAAAGTTCTTTTATTATAAATACTATAAGCTTTGCTTGTGTTAGAATAACCAAGAAAGATGCCAACATCAGATTTTAGATCAAATTTATCAAGATTTTTCTTTTATCTTCAAAATAAAACATTTGCATCTAAAAACTTTAAAATAACTAATGTTGGGTTTTCTATCTTTTCAAAGCTCATAGAGAGTTTTATTGAGATAAAGTCTAATCAATACAAAATTTAAAACATAACACGCAATGTTGATTGCTTCAGCCTAAAAATATTTTGGTAAACCATTTTCATTCAACATGGTCCTATCATTTCTTGAATAGACCTATTCTTTCTCTCAACAACTCTATTTTATTATGGAGTCCTAGATGATGAAAATTGATGCTCAATGCCTAAATCATTACAAAAATTTTCAAATGCACGATTTTTAAATTCTCTACCATGATCACTTCTTATGCAAGTAATAGAGTAACATTTTTCATTTTGAACCTTTTTACAAAAAACTCTAAATGCCTCAAAGGCATCATCTTTATTAGCTAACAATAATACTCAAGTGAATCTTGAATAATCATCCACAATTATAAGTGCATAATATTTTTTACTTAAACTAACATATCTAGATGGTCCAAATAAATTCATGTGAATTAATTAAAGAGGTTTCAAAGTAGAAATATGATTCTTTTTTTTAAAGAAATTTTGATTTATTTACCGAATTGACAAGCTCCACAAATTTTGTTCTTTTGAAAACTAATTTTTGAAAGGCCTTTAACTAAATCATTTTTTGAAATTTTTGAAATCAAATCTATGCTTGTATGACCTAGTCTTCTATGCCATAACCAACTATCATCATGTAATATGAAAAAATATTTATCATAAGTAGATGCACAATTTATATTAATTGTATGCACATTTATACACCTATTACCAATAAACAAAATCTTGCCATCATATACACTCCCAATAATACATCAATAAAGTATAAAAAATGTACCTATTCACTAATCATAGATCTTATAAAATCAAACATCATCAACTACAATGTAATCATGAAAGCACATTCCTTATCATCAAAACTTAAGTAAAGCATAGGTACATAATGACAATATATAGATCATTAAAATCAACGTAGCTACTAAGATAATACTATCATTATGAGCTAAAAGAATAAGTGATTAAATTCATAAGTATAATAAGTCATAAATGTTAATTTTATAAATGAATGAAGAACAAATAAGAAATATAAATAAATGAGATGAAATATGATGATAGACAATTAAGAAGATGAAATCAAAGATCATAAAATCATCAAAATCAAATAAATGTGTCTTGATAAGTTCACATAATATCACCATATATATCTATCTAGGCATCATGATAAAGCACTCAATGAAATACACTTTGATAATAAAATTATATAAATATACAAACATATTTTCATAAATTCAAGTTATCATCCATCTATTATGTCCATTCAACAAAATCAATATGAAAAGAATTGTTACCAAAAGAATTAAATCATTATACTCATCATTTTCTCTTAGATCATGATCAAGTGATTATTCTCACAAGCTTTCATTTAGGAATTCTCCACCATTTCTTGATTATGGTATATACAAAAAATATTTATGGTGCTCTCTTTAGTACCCAAATACTTTTGAGTCCTTAAGTATTAGAATGGTTCTGTTTAGAACTCAAATACATTTTATTTCATAATATGCATTTCTTTTAACTGAACATTTATTCTTCATGTGATCATTTTGATTGCAATAATGACAAACAATCTTATGATCATTTGTAGAGGTAACTTTAACAAAATAATTCTTATAATATTTTTATTTTAAGTGAGGCTTATATCCAAGTCCTCCTTTGTTAAACATATATTTTTGAATGCTCAATAATTTTTCTAAATTTTTTTGACCATTTGTGAATTTTAACACAATTTCATTAAGTTCATTACTGTTTTTTAAGCACTTTATTTTCTTTCATCAATTTATCAACACGTGATTTTTCATGCTCATATGAAGTACTAGGTTTCTTATTTGATAATGCAATCCTATCATGCAATGTTTTATTTTCTAATTCTAGGCATGTAATCTTTGTATTTAATGAATCATTGCATTTTTGTAAGGTATCCTTTTCACTTGAAGTTTCTAATATTTTATTTTTAAAGAATGCATTTTTTTTACCTATTCTTCTCTAATTATCATGCAATTCTTTAAAAGCATCATAAAACTCATTATAAGTAGGAAGATCATTTACTTCATCAAGTTTATTATTTGATTCATCTCTAATTGCCATAATTACCAAATTTGATAATTCATGAGATTCCTCCTTATTTGTAGCCTCCTCATACACAACTTCAAGTTTTCTCTAAATTTCATAAGTATTAGAATAATTTGAAACTTTATAAAATTCCTTTTTATCTAAGGCAGAAAATAAAGTATTCATAACTTTAAAATTTAAAGATATCTTTTCCCTATCTGACTCACTTAAAGCATTCTTCCTAAGAATGAATGAACCATTACAAACTATTTCCCATATTTCATAGTTTAAGGCTTGTAAAAAAACTTTCATCTTAGTTTTCCAATATAGATAGTCATTACCATCAAAGAACGGTGGTATTATTATAGATTGTCCTTTCCTAAATGTGGATTCATTTTAGGTCGCTATAAATCTTTTACTCTAAATGATTAAGTCCTACCAAGAGGACCAATCTCTGATACCAATTAAAATTCTAGTTGTGCAACCTAAGAGGGGGTGAATTGGAATTTTAAAAATTAATTTAAGTAAATCTCATAAAAATTAATTGTAATGCCTTAATGAAATCAAGAGTAATAAATTTAACAATGGTAAAACATAAAAAAGTAGGAAAGAGAAAATAATTGCAGATATTTTTACATAGTTCGGCAAACCTCGCCTACATCCATGCCTCCAAGCTAACCAAGCTCGAGGATTTCACTATCCAAGCCTCCCACAGCTTTAATTCGATTACAATTGACTTCAAGGTGTCAATAAACCCTTACAATCCAGGGATTATTCCTCAATCCCTTTACTCAAGTGTTTTCCACACTTATATAACCATAAATTCGATAAGAGATTAAAAATTACAACAAGAAAACTCTCTTCAAGAGTAGATGAACAAATATAGCACTACAATTAAGACACATGTTTATTATCATCAAAATTATATTATGTGTAGCCTTTAGGTTAACAACAAGCTTTATACGTGACTCAAGAAAGTTATGAAGCTGTTATTGCACGTGGTGCTCACAAGCAATTCTAGGGAGCTCCTGGGTTGTTATAAGGCTATTATTTGTAATTGATTAGAAAGAGGTTCTAGAAATAGATTGAGAGCCTTTTAGAGAGAGTTAGCTTGAGGTTAAAGAATCTTTCTTATTTTGTGTTAAGAGCTCTATAATTTCTCTATAAAAACACCTTAAAGGAAATCAATGAAGCTGGTTAATTTATTCCCTTGTGGATGTAAGTCAATGAAGATTGACTAAACCACGTTATTATTAATGAAATATGAGATCTTGACTATCATATGTTTAGCATCCCTTTATTCAAGTGTGATTAGTTTTAAAATCGACGAATTTGGCTTAACTTTAGTGGACTTAAATCGCTTGGGTCATAAATCAGGTTTATTTATATTGGCTTCTCAAACAATGCATGTCTTTTATGTCATTAATCAAGTTGATAAAAAATGGTCAGTTGTAGGTCATATGCATCGCAGAGGTATTCTAACAAAGACAAGTGCCGAGGATATAGATATCATGATGGAACATAATCCTTTCACCAATAGGTTACTAAATATTGAAATTCTAAATGATGAGGACAAATATGCAAGAGATGGCAAGCATGACATCTAGATTGATGCTTGAAAAAGCTAATGGCATTTAGTATTTGTAAGTCTCATAATATTTTTGTGTTACATAATCTTTTATTATTATATGTTCCTTATATTGACTTTAGATTTCCTTATATTTACTTTAGATTATTGTTTTTCATTATTTATACTTTATATAATATTTTCTAATTTTAAATGTGGATTTATTACAGGAGTACCATTATGGATAAAGCAAAAGGACTTGTTGTTGAACACTCTAACGAGAAAAGTATTGATTATTTGAGTAATAAAAAAGTTCCTAATTAGTTTTCTAATTCAGAGGATGAAAATGATATTCCAAAGAGTAGTTCCACTGCAAAAGGACTAACTATAAACTTTAATGAGGCTGAGTGGTCAGAAGCTTGTAATTAGGTACAATGGCCTGGGTGTACCTATTGGCCCTGAAGCAATTGAATTAGCAAGCTTTATTGGGCTTTTAGGCCATATTCTATTCCAGATATTAACCAAGAATAGAGAAAGGTTACTCTAGATTTAAAGAGTCATTTATGGGAGTTTATTAAGGTAAAATGATTATTTATATTTGTATCTCAGACTTAAATAATATATATGTTAAATTATTTGATTATTATGCTATGTAATTTTTTACTATTTGATTTTTATACTATGTAATTTTCTCAGCAATGTTTTATTGTTCATCTAAATAGTAAGAAGCAAGTTTTTTAAGCTCTTGGTAGTGTATTTAGAAACTTTAAGTATTTGTTCACCAGAAAGTATATCTTGCCATACAAGCACAATCGTAAAAGGTTAAAGAGGCCACCTTTTCAGTACAGTCATATTCCTCAAAATGTTTAGGATAAATTTATAAATTCTAGATTGTCCATTGAGTTTAAGGTGAATACTTTTAAATGTTAAACATTCATGCATTGTATAAAACCATCATTAAATCTAATTAAAGAATGTTTTAATGTAGAGAATTAGACCTCAACAACAAAATAAGAAGGCTAAGAACAAGTAGAACCATCGCTTAAGTAGAAAAAGATATGCTGGATTGCTTGATGAAATTGTAAGTAATATAATACTAACTTGACCACTCTTATCTAGCTATTGGTATAGAGATAGTTGGTTTGATGATGATAAATTGGTAAACCTTTTGGTATGATTTATTGCTTAGGATTCATGGTTAGTTTATTTGCATACCAGTTGTAATATTATTATGTTTTTAAACTATAGTGCTCAGAAATTAGACTTGTTGAAATTGAAGTTGACAAGAGTGTAGAATAAAAATGTGTTAGGAAGATGAAAAGTTATGAATATAACCCTGACGTTCAATCAGTTATGAAAAAGATTGTAAGTAATATCAAGTTTTTGTTTTCAATTAGGTTTTGTTGGAAAGAATTTGATATTCATCAATATGATTATTATACTATTAGGTTGCATTGAAGGAGAAAAGTAAAAAAGGAGAATTTGAAACTGATGCAAGAAATGATATTCTTGCATGTTCAATTGGAAAGCATACCACTTTTGGACATATATAGGGTGTTGGGAAATTTGTATCGCCTAAGATGTACTTTGACCCTCAAACAATTAATTTTAGATGCGACAAGAGAGATTGAATACAATAGAGAGGTTGGAAAAGCAAGAATCAGAGTTGAGTGATCTAAAGAAGGAGATTAAAAAGCAACCGCATCATTCATGTATTGGAAGATTAAACTTTCCATTAAATGAGCAAACAATCAGAGATGAAGATGAAGAAATGATTACTTATAATGAGGACAAGGTATGATACAGATTGTTATGCATAGTCAAGTTAAAAGAATAACTTAAATATTTGATTTTAGACAAATTACAATCTTTTTTGTTTGTTTTTAGGCTTGTCAGTCACTTGACATGATAAGGAATAGATAATCTGTAAAGAAAAAAGCATGAAACAGTGGAAAAAAAATGGCAATCACTAAGGAAGATGAAAGAATCACCAAAGAAGCTAGTGACTATTGATTCTTCTAGAGACAAACCAAAGAGTCTAAAGAAAAGGCAATCACTAAGAGAAAAGGAGACACTAATGAAGCCTCATAAGAAACAACTAATGACTCTTGATTTTTTAAGAGACATACCATGTAGTCCAAAGAAGAAGACATCACTAAAGAAGCCTCAATAGAAGCCGTTAAAAAAATCAAATGTAAGAGATACTGCCATACAACTATTACCAAAAATAAGAACAAGGAATTATCATATTGTGCATATAAACCGAGTTTCTAGGCTTGTAATATTTGGAAATCTTTGCGAAAAAAACTTGTTCAAATGGGTTCTTACGTGCCTTATAAGCTAGATAAAGAGGTACATGTTGTTCAAATTTTATTGAACTCGCAAGTGCATGAATCTATTATAAAATAAATTAATAGTGACGAGTGTCGATCTCACAAGGAGGTGGATTTTAATTATGTATTGAATTAATTTTTCAAGTGGGTGGTTGGAATTGTGGTGAAATTAACTCATATTTTCTTAAAATTGAAATTAGAATAGCGAAAATAAATTAAAATTGTAACTATTATAATGAAGCACTCAGGTATCTGGATCCACCTCAACCTGCACCAGGGCTTAATATTTATTATTACTATCAATTAAATTATGAGGGGGATGTCTACTCCTAATGAACTATTCTCTAATTAATATAGTACTAAGGATTTATCATGCCAAACAGTGATAGTTTTGTTATTATTATCTATCAAAAAAAAGTCAAAATATCCATGGAACATATTGAGACTTTACTTTGAATCCAAGCTTGAAAGAAAATTAGCTACTCATATTTTAACTAGAGGTAAAGTAGAAATTTTATTAAAATACATAGAAAATCTAAGATGGAGAAGGAATTGTAAGAAATGAAACTCAAAATTGAATTTAGGGTTGTCAATTTAGAGGAAAAGCCCTCATTTATAAATAATGAGTAAATCATAACCATCGGATTAAAATAATTTGGACACTCAAGATTGCACCACATGGCACAATCTGATTGGATTAAACACATCATCAGAGCTATCATCCCGTATATATGCATGTACCATATGCATGTTTCTTATAATCAACTAACATTCAATCACGTCATCGGTCAATAGTACAAATATATTTTAGTCCAATAAGATTGTAACACATCATCAATTAACATCACATAAGCAGTTAATGCCACATCATCCATCCAATAAAATACTACCAAATCATCGATCAATGCCACATCATCGTACAGTATACATAAACAGTGTCATAAACAGTATTGTATATGTGAATAGTATCAATTATGATTTTATATTCCTCCTAAGGTTTTGGATTATTTTCAGTTTAGATTTACTATCCGTCTTGTCATCTGATATCTCGTTTATTGTAAAATAACCATGATACCTCTAAAATATATAAAATAATTAATTATAATAAAACACATATAATAAAATACTTATTTTAAACAGTCGTGTTTATTTAATCAAACAAATGATAATAACCAAATAAAAACATAAGTATCATCTTCAGTCTTTAATAAATATCACTTCCAAATCAACCATCTATATGAATCAATTTAATAGATTTTATCACAGTTATTGTAATCAAGCTGCTTTCAAGAATGACATGTTAATACTCTAAAATCTCACTAGTAATAACACTCTCACAAAGAAATTAAACCTAATAATAATAATTACTCCCATGAATAGTAAATTGAGAGAAAATAATAAAGTAATATTACATACTCTCACCAAGATGAAATAAATATGTTCATACCTTAGAAATAATACGATTTCAAGTCAGAATGTGAGTCAGGACAATGTATTTATTTATTTTTTCTCTTATATATATATATATATATATATATTTATTTATTTATTTATTTATTCATCACTACATCTTTTCAGCCTATATAACTAGCTTCTACTTCAGACCATAGTTTCCTAAAATAAAAAAAGACTTTTATTAGGACGTAATGTAGCTTAAGGACATGTTTGAGAAAAAGTAGATTTTTTTATTTTTAGAGTTTCTAGATATATCTCACTTTTATTTTATTTTGATCTAAAATATTTTTATTTTTTTGAATTTTTTCTTTTTATTTTTACGGCACAACATTATTGAACAGAATAATTATTTGCATTTTTCTCAAACATGAATGAGTGATGGAACTTGTGCAATATTAAGTAATATTCTAGATCGATGCTGGGTCAAGATGATAAGTTAACAAGGAAAATAATTTTTTCTAAGGCTCAAAAGGATTAACTATGGATATTGACAAAAAAGATGGTTAGAAAGGTTCAAACAAGTGAAAGATGATATTTTTGTCATTTTTAAGGCTCTAAATAGTCTTTTATATCTACTAGTTAGATAAACTTTCGAATGTAGTAACAAACATTTTTCTTTCTTTTCTTTTTTTTAGAAGATTGACTCAAAAAGAAATATATAGATCGTATATAAAATAATAAACTATAAACTATATAAAGAATGAGTAAAAAGAGTAACCAAGAAAAATAACAGGTTCGAGAATTCACTTGAAATTTATTATGATATGTATATTCCTTTAAGCATCTCATATTTTTTTCTCCAACATCAATATATAAACTAGCAAACATGGTGTAACATAATTTAAGACTAAAGATAATATAAATTCTAAAATTTTAAAGTCATTATATCATCTGGTGTGAAAAGATAAGTTTTTTTTTTTAAGAAAAAGCTAAAAAGATAGGTTTTTAAAGTCACTATACTTCATATTCAGCCATATCGGACCCAAAAATTTGAAAGCGTATATTTATAAATAAGAAATTAAAAATTAAAAGATCACACTTAAAACTAAGCCTAATAATAAGAAAATGTCTAATTTTTTTTTTAAAGAAACTAAGAAGATGCATTTTTAAAGTCACTACACTCTATATTTAGCCATCTTCGATTAAAAAGTTAGCTAGATTAGTTTCTATAATATAAATTAGTAAAAACTTTACTAAGAGTAAAACATTCCACAATTGTTAACTATTCACTGTCCCCAACTAGAACGAAACATTGTCTTTAATATTTTTAAAAAAATAAGTAGAGATTAGAAGATATCACCTAGGTGCTATAATACAGAAGAAAATATTTATAAACAGATAGTTAAATCTAATTAGCACTTCTTACTACGGCTATTTTTACAATTATCAGTTGGCCACTCCAACATTAAGGTCTTGGGATGTGGCTCTAGTCTATAAACTTCTAATAGATTAAGTAGCTCATTAGTAGTGTGAGCACAAATAAAGATTTGTTTCACTGTGGAAGGAATGAAATAGTTTTTTATTGCATGGTTAAAAAATGCGATAAAGTCATCGTAAAAGTTATTAACATTTAATGAACCTATAAGTTTCTGATGAATGTTCAAATGAACTCAAGATATTAATGTGATTAGTGCCTCTAGAGTTGCAAGATCTCCTTGTAGGAAAATAAAAACATTAGCATAATTCGGCATTTTAGTTATTCTCTCTTGCATACTTGAGACAACTAACTCTTTTTCAGTTGGTAAGTTAGACAAGCAGCTCAAAGGTTTTAAGGTTGTTGGGATAATGCCTAGCACTTACCTCTCTTTAATATAAGCAGCTTTTAAGACTAGTTTTAACAACCCTCAATCACCTCTTTCAAAAACCAAGTGTAATTTTCTAGCTGCTATACTTCAACGAAGATTTAAGGCTGCCTTAATAAATTCTTTATATTTGTCATGGTTGAACTCAAAAAGCACATAAATATTTTTGAATTGGTTATTGTGAGTAGCTACTATTGAAATACTTCAAAAATAATTGGTGAGTGCCTTAATAAAAAGTCATCTTAATGACAATGGTTCACAGCTGTAAATGAGGTGGCATGTCTATATCAAATAATGCGTGAAGCATGTGGCTCAAGAGTAAAAAAAAAATAGTAATAAGAAAAAGTAAATAATGATAACATGAAATTATTAAAGACAAAAATGCAAATGATTAAACAACAATGAAATAAAACAACATTGAAATAAAAGAAAATTTACAAGTAGTTGCGACTATGGCTTACATCTTCCTCTCGTTTTATGTCTAGAAACAGTTTGAACGCCCTTCATGGGTCGAGAATAGGCTTCTCATCCAATTTTCTTACAAACTAACAAACATGGTTATTTACAATCAGATTTTTGAGACTGTATCATATACATTTTTTTGGAATAATGGCCATAACTAGATTATTACGTTTTGTATGTATCTATTAGGATGTGTTTCAAGAGACAAAAAGATATTATCAAATTACTCTTTATTCAAGCCACCCTAAAGAATTAAATCTTACCTTCCTTGTTATCAGACATCATTCTTAATATGGGTTTTGATCGTATTTCATTTTGGCACACTTATGACAAACATTAGAGAGCTTTCGAGCTCTTTATTTTCTTAAATAATTTTCTTTACCACAACCAAGCATATATGCAATAAATTTAGGATTCAACTTACTTGCCAATTGCACTTTGGCTTCGATTATTCATCAGATGTCAGTAGAGATGTTATTCTTCGTAAGAAATCATATGTGTTTGAACCAATCTTTATAGATGGTGAGAAGGCCATTTTGAGAAAGTAAAGGAAATTGCTTGTGAAGCTTTGCTAAATTCACGTCTTTGTCCATACCTTCAACTTAGAATATCAGTTATTATGGTAAACTGAAGTAATCAGCTTCAACAGTCACGTAGTATTGTTATCTATCATTTAATCGAAGTGAGAAATGATAACACACCAAAGAAAAGAAAATAAATCTAGTAAAAACATAACACACGTAAAGGTAAAAAAAATAACACACAATAAAAAAAATACTAACTTACTATCGTCCTCTTAATGGGTTTACCTTAAGTTCTAGTTGAATTTTGTAGATTCCACCTTTTATTTTCCAGAGTTATCTGTCTCGATCTTCAATATGGGATGTCAACTCTAGTAGTTGTAGATCCTAAATTGGATGTGATTGAAAAAATTGAATCAAGCCTTTTAGGAAACACATTACATATAGAAGTTACTTAAGGTATTTGAAATAGATTTGTCTTACTGAGGTACTCATAAGTGATAAGTGTTGTGTAAATTTTATTTAACTCGCAGGTGCATAAATTTATTATAGAATAGATTAATGGTGACGAGTGTAGATCCCACGAGGAAGTGGATTTTAATTGTGTGTTGAATTAATTTTCTAAGTGAGTAGTTAAATTATGATAAATTTATCCTAAATTTTGAATTAAAATGATGGGAATAATTAAAAATTCAACTGTTATAATAAGGTATTTGGATCTGTATCAACATACTCCAGGGCTCAATATTCCTTATTTATACCAATTAAATCATAAGGGGGAAATCACTCCTCATGAACCGCGCTCTAATTAATATGGTGCTAAGGGCTTATCATGCCAAACAGTAATAACTATGTTATTACTATCTATCAACGAAAAGTCAAAATATCCACAAAAATTAAATGGAAAAATAAAATAAATTTACCAATTAAGCCCATAGAATATGTTGAGACTTCACCTTCAACTCAAACTTGAAAGAAAATTAGCTACTTATATTTGCACTAGGGATAAAAAAGAAATTTTACTAAAATACAAAGAAAATACAAGATAGAGAAGGAATTTCAGAAAATGGAGATAAAAAATGAACTCAAGAGTGTCAAATTAAGGGGGAGCCCTCCTTTTATAGATACAACGAATAAATCATGGCCATCGGATTAAAACAATTTGGATGCACATAATTGCGCCACGTAGCAAATTCTGATTGGTTTGAACACACCATCAAGGTTATTATCCCGTGTATATGCATGTACCGTACGTATGCTTTTTTGATCCATTAACATATTGTCATGTCATCGGTCAATAGTGCATAAATATTTTTATCTAATAAGATTGTGACACCTTATCAGGCAAGTCACGTCATTAGTCAACGCCACATAATCAGTCAATGTCAAATCATTCCTCCAATCAAATATTGCCACGTCATTGGTCGGTACTACATCATCGGTCAATGTCACGTCATCGTACAATATATATAAACAGTGTTATGAACAGTACCATGAACAATATCGTACATGTAAATAGTCACGTATATGTGAACAGTGACATTTTTACTTTTATACTCCTCTTAAGGCTTTTGACTGTTTTGAGTTCAAATTTACCATCTGTTTTATCATTCGATATCTCGTTTATTGTGAAATAACTATGATGCCCTTAAAATACATAAAATACTTAATTATAATAAAACTTGTATAATTAAATTCACAAGAAACTTGAATACATAAAAGTAAAGAAATTAGTAGAACTTAAAGTGAAAAATAATGATTTTCTCCTTTATAAATATATATTTCTAGTACTCAACACACCCCCAACCAACTTATTACTGGTCCCTTGCAAATTAAGCGAAATCAAATTCAAACCCAAAACTTTTTTTTTTTTTAACTATCATGTTTATTTAATTAAACTTTATGATGTAAATCAAATAAAAGTATAAGTATTATCTCCAATTTTTAAGAAATATTATTTCCAAATCAATTATCCACATGAATCAATCGAGTAGACTTTGTCACAGCTATTGTAATCAAGCTACTTTCAAGAATGACATGTTCATACCCTAAAATCTCACTAGCAGTGACACTCTCATAAAGAAATTAAACCCAATAACAATAGTCACTCTCATGAATGGTAAATTGAGAGAAAATATTAAAGTAATATTACATACTCTTACCAAGATGAAATAAATGTGCCCATAGCTTAGAAATAATATAATCTCAAGTAAAAATATAATTTAAACTAATATATATATATATATATATATATATATATATATATATTTCTTTTATTTTTTTTATTTTTTTTATGTATCACTACATCTTTATAGCCCATGTAACTAGTTTCTACTTCAGATTATAGTTCCTTAAAATCAATAATGACTTTTATTTGGATGAAACATAGGCTAAGGGAAAGAAAAATAAAATACATGTTTGAGAAAAAAAAAGTTTTTTTTTAAGATTACAGAGTACTTTTTTTCTAAACTAATATATAAATTTTGAATTTTTTCTTTTGTTTTTCTTTTTTTTACAGTAAGACGCAATTTTATTGAACAAACTAATTATTTATATTTTTCTCAAACATGAATGGGTGATAGAATTTGTAGGACATTGAATAATATTTTAGATTGGAGTTGGGTTGGATGATAAGTTAACAAAGAAAAGATAATAATTTTTTTTAAAGGCTCAAAAGGGTTAACTAAGAATATTTCATAAAAGAGATGGCTAGAAAGACTCAAATGGGTCAAATATGACATTTCCATCATCTTTTATAGCACTAACTAATTTTTCATATCTACTAGTTAGATAAACTTTTAGATGTAGCAACACATAAAAATTTTTTTTCTCTTTTTTTTTTAGAAGGTTGACTTAATAGAAATTTATAGATCACGTATTAAATAATAAACTGTTAAGCTGTATAAATAATGAGCAAAAAGAGTTACTCTCTATGAAAAATGATAGGCTCAAAAACTCACTTGAAATTTATTATGACATGTATATTCCTTTAAGCAACTCATATTTTTGTCTCAGACATCAACATGTAGAGTAGCAAATATAGTGTAACAAAACTCAAGATAAAAAATAAAACAAATACTAAAATTTGAAAGTCATCATGTAAAAAAAAATCACAATATATATATATATATATATATATATGTTTAAAATTTTTTTTAAGAAAAAAACTAAAAATATACATTTCTAGAATTATGACATTCTATATTTAACCATTTTCAACTCAAAATTTTGAAAGTGTATATTTATAAAGGAGAAATTAGCAAGAGAAAGTTAGAAAAATCACACTTAAAATACAGCAAAAAAAAGACTGAAAAGTAAATTTTTTTTTTTAACTTTAAACTAAGAAGATGTGTTTCTAGAGTCACTACACTCTATATTCAACCATCTTCAACGTAAGAAATTAACCACAGTTAATTCCTACAACAAAAATTAATAAAAACTTAACAAAGATTAAGACATTCCATAATTATCAACTATTCCCTCCCCCCAACTAGAACAAAACATTGTCCTCAATGTTTTAAAAGAAAGAAGTAGAGATTAAAAGATATCACCTGGGTGCTGCACCACAGAAGAAAATATTTACAAATGGAATGTTAAATCTAATTTGCATTCTTACTACGGCTACTGCTACCATCATTAGTAGGCCACCCTAAAATTAAGGTCTCAGGATGTGACTTTGATCTATAAGCTTGTAACAGATCAAGTAACTCATTAGCAGTATGAGCACAAATAAAGATTTGTTTCACTATGAAAGGAATGAAATAGTCTTTTATTACATGGTTAAGAAATACAAGAAAACCATAATAAAAGTTATTAACATTTAACAAACCAATGGGTTTCTGGTGAATGTTCAGATGAGACTAAGATACTAATGTCATTAGTGCCTGTAGAGTTGTAAGATCTCCTGGTAAAAAAATAAAGGCATCAGCATGATTTAGCATTTCAATTATTCTCTCTTGCATACTTGAAACGATTAACTCTTCTCTAGTTGGTGAGTCAGACAAACAAGTAAAAGGTTTTAGGATTTTTGGGATGATGCCTAACACTTGGCTCCCTTTGGTATAAGCGGTTTCTAAAACTAGTTTTGATAACCCTCAATCACCTCCTCCCTAAACCAAGTGTAGTTTCCTAACTGCTATGCTTCAACCAAGATCTACGGCTACCTCAATAAATTCTTTATATTTGCCATAGTAAAATCCAGAAAGTACACATATTCTTGATTTGGCTGTTGGGAGTAGCTGCTATTGGATATTTCTTAAAAATAATTTGTGAGTGCCTTAACAATAAAGTCATATTTAAAGATCTCACTGATAATAGTTCACAGCTGTAAATGAGGTAGCATGTCTATGTCAAATAACTCGTGAAGTACATGGCTCGAGAGTAAAAAAGGAAATTATAAAAAGACAAAGTAAATAGTGATAGCATAAACTTAGTAAAGACAAAAATATAAGTGATCAAACAATAGTGAAATAAAAGGATATTGAAATAAAAGGATATTTACAAGTAGTTGCGACTGTGGCTCACATCTTTTTCTGGTTTTACGTCAAAAAATGACTTGATGCTCTCTATGGGTCGAGGATAGGCTTTCCATCCAGTTTTCTTACAAATTGGCAAATAGAGTCTTTTATAGTCAGATTCCTGAGATTATAGTTTGCACATTCTTTCTGTAATAATAGTCATAATTGGAGTATTGCACTTTGGACATATCCACTGGGATACGTTTCAAGAGACAAAAGGATATCATCCAATGACTCTTTATTCAAGCCATCCCTAATGAATTGAATCTTATCTTCCCTGTTATTAGATAGCATTCTTAAAGAACATTGCTTTTTATTGCATCTCATTCTAGCACACTTATGACAAACATTATAGAGCTTTTGGGCTCTCCGTTTTCTTGAATAATTTCCTTTACAACAACTAGGCATGTATACAATAAATTTGAGAGGCAACTTATCTGCCAACCGCACTTTAGCTTTGATTATCCATCAGATATCAGTGAGAATATGATTTTTTATAAGTAATCGCGTGTATTTGGATCGAGCTTTATAAACGGTAAAGAGAGCATTCTAAGGAAGTGAAGGAAATCGTTTGTGAAGTTTTGCTAAGATTTTATCTCTATCCATGCTTTCAACTCAGAATATTAGTTATTATAGGAAACTAATGTAACTGACATTAATTATCATAGAGTACCGTTATCTGTCAATTAACTGAGGTGAAAAATGATAACACACCAAAGAAACCAAAATCTAGCAAAAACACAACACACGTAAAAATAAAAAAATAACATAAAAAAATTAACTTACCATTGTCCTCTTATTGAATTTACCTCAAGCTCTAATTAGATGTTATAGATGCCTATCTCAATTTCTCTGAGTTGTCCTTCTAAATTCTCAATATGGAAAACTGACTCAGGTGGTTGTAACTTCTAGATACGATGTGCTTTACAAAATTGTATTTGGCTTTTGAGATGAGATTAGATACGTCGAAATTATCTAAAATGTTCAAGAGACGCTTTTTAGTTGAGGTACTCATAATTACAAGTGATAAGAGAAAATTTAATGGTTAATAAAAAACTTATATAAAAATAATCAAAAAAATGAAATTAAATCACTGAGAAATCTCAAATCAAATTTAGTGGGTCATGTAAATTTATTTCGGTATCCTCTCTACGTGATTGCTACTCGAGATATGGTTTTAATCTTTAACCATTAACTTTAAAGGTGACACCATTCTGTGGGTCTTTAATTTCAATTGCTCCATGTGGAAAAATAATATGAACAATAAAAGAGCCAGACCATCGGGAGAGTAACTTACTTGGGAATAGGTGCAAGCGAGAATTGAATAAAAGTACTTTTTGACTTGGGATAATAGATTTCCTTGTTATTTGCTTGTTGTGAAAGACTTTCATTCACTGCTTGTAAATTTTGGCATTTTCATATGCATCATTACGAATTTCTTCAAGTTCTACTAGCTGTAATCTTCTTTCTGAGCTAGCTTGCTGCATGTCAAAATTGAATTTCTTGATAGCCTAGTATGCATGATGTTCGAGTTCCACAGGTAGGTGGCAAGCTTTTTCATACACTAGCCTATAGGGTGACATCCCAATTGCGGTCTTGAAAGCCGTTCTGTATGCCCATAATGCATCATCAAGTCGCAGTGACCAATCTTTTATGTCTGGTCTCACTGTTTTTTCTAATATATGCTTTATTTCTTGATTGGAGATCTCAACTTGACCATTGGTTTATGGATGATATGAGGTAGCCACTTTGTGAGTAATGAAATACTTTGTCAAAAGAGCTTTGAATGATTTGTTACAAAAGTGGACACCACCATCACTGATTATCGCTCAAGGGAATCCAAAGCGTGAAACAATAATGCTTTTCAAAAATCCTATACCACCTTGTGATCATTGGTTCTAGATGGAATTGCTTCTACCCATTTCGATACATAATCAATAAAAACCAATATGTATTAATGGCCAAAAGAAGGAAGAAACGCTCCCATGAAATCGATACCCCATACATAAAAAATCTCAACCACTAAAATTGGGTTTAGTGGCATCATATTCCTCCGAGTAATAACACCCCATTTGTTGACACCTATCACATAAATAACAAAATGTGTAAGCATCTCGAAATATAGTTGGCTAATAAAAACCAAATTGTAAAATTTTAGTTGTTATTTTCTTAGCACTAAAATGGCCTCCACAAGCTTATTCATGGTAGAATGAAAGGATAAATTTACTTTATGGGATACATCGTTTAATAATTTGATCAGCACAATACTTTAACAAATAAGGATCATCCCAAAAGAAATTCTTTATTTCTGCAAAGAATTTGACCTTGTCCTACTTAATCTAATGCTTTGGAAGTTAACTTGTAATAAGACAGTTAACTATGTCAACAAACCATGGTAATACTTCCATGCTCATCAATTGTTCATCTGAAAATGATTCATTCAATGGTAATGGCTCTTTAATTGTGTCAAAATTTAGATGAGAAATACGATCTGCCACAACATTTTCTATGTCTTTCTTGCCTTTAATTTTGAAGTCAAATTCCTGCAAGAATAGCACCCAACGAATTAGTCTGGCTTTTTTTCTTTCTTTGTGAGAAGATATTTAAGAGCAGCATGATCTATGAACACAATTATTTTACAACCAATGAGATAAGATCAAAATTTCTCTAATGCAAATACTACTACTAGCATTTCTTTTTCTATAGTTGAATAGTTTAATTGGGCATCATTTAATTTCATACTAGCATAGTATATGACATGGGAAATTTGATCAACTCTTTGTCCTAATACTGCTCCTACCGCATAATCAAATGCATCACACATAAGCTCATATGGTAAGTTCCAGTTTGGGGGCTAAATGATGGGTGATGATGTCAACAATTGCTTTATTTTTTCAAATGCCACAAGACATGAATCATTAAAGACGAAAGATACATCCTTAGCAAGTAGATTGCATAAGGGTCTAGAAATTTTACAAAAATCTTTAATGAAACGTCTATAAAAACTAGCGTACCCAAGGAAAGATCTTACTTCTTAGACTGTTTTAGATAGAGGAAGATTGGAAATGAGCTCTACCTTAGCTTTATCAACCTCAATATCTTTGCTCGAAATGATGTGACCAAGAATAATACCTTGTTGTACCATAAAATGACACTTCTCTTAATTTAAGACCAAATTCTTCTCTATACATCTCTGCAGAACTAGTGTTAGATGATGTAAACATTGATCGAATGAGTCTCCAAAGATAGAAAAATCATCCATAAAGACTTCAAGAAATCATTCAATCATATCAGAAAAATGCTCAACATGTATCGTTGAAATATAGCAGGTGCATTACATAATCCAAATGGCATCCTTCTATATGTAAAAGTGCCAAAAGGGCAAGTGAAAGTGGTTTTCTCTTAATCTTTTGGTGCAATAAGAATCTGATTATATCCTGAGTAGCCATATAGAAAGTAATAAAATTCATGACCTGCTAATCTATCAAGCATTTGATCAATAAATGGCAAAGGAAAATGATCTTTACGTGTGATAGAATTTAACTTTCTGTAATCAATGTATACACGCCACCCTGTATTCACTTTAGTGGGTATTAATTCATTATCAGCATTAGTAACTACTGTGACTCCTGACTTCTTGGGAACAACTTATACAGGACTGACCTATTAACTATCAGAAATGGGGTAAATGATACCAGCACCTAATAGTTTAAGGACTTCAGTTTTAAAAACTTCTTTCATGTTAGGGTTCAATCGACGTTGTATTTCCCTAGTAGATTTAGCATTGTCATCGAGGTGAATGTAATGCATGTAGTATACTGGGTTTATACTTTTTATATTGGCTATAGTCCATTCTAATGCTCCTTTGTGTTCTTTTAAAATCTTTAACAACTTAATTTTCTATTTGTCATTTAAGGATGATGAAATAATTACTGGCAAAGTACTTTTTTCTCCCTAGAATGCATATTCCAAAGTATTAGGTAATGGCTTGATCTCGAGTTTTGATGGTGTTTCTGAAGATGAGCTGATTTTTTTCTCTGATGGTGATAACTATTCAAATCTTGACTTCTATTTATTTGTGTCCATGGATGGTGCTAAGTCAAGTAAGGTATTGACCTCATCGACTGATCTATCAATATTAAAATTCAAACCAAAGTGAGTTAAACATATTTATAAAGGTTCATCAATAAGGTTTGAAAGAAAAGTATCATCCACTAATGCTTCAATTAAATCCACATCAACAATTCCATCACCTGTATTGTGAGGTTGTTTGGTAATGTTGAAGATGTTTAGCTCCATGGTTATATTACTGAAAGACAACTGCATATTTTCAGTCCTACATTGAATGTGAGCATTTGCAGCTGCCAAGAATAGACGACCCAATATAATGGGGATGTGCTTCCTTAAATCCTACACTGGTTGAGTGTCAGTTACAATGAAATCAACAAAAAAATAAAAATTTTCTACCTGGATAAGCATATCCTTCTCAATACCACGAGGTATTTTCATAGATCGATCTGCAAGCTATAACACCACTAGAGTTGGGTGTAATTCTCCCAGTCCAAGTTTCATAAACATTAATTAAGACAACAGATTAACACTAGCACCTAAGTCCAACAAAGCATTCTCAATTGTGTGGTTTTCTATACTTCATGATATAGTGGGGGAGCCTAGGTCTTTACATTTTAGAGGAATTTTATGTTGGAGTATAGAACTAATATTTTTTGTTAAAAATACCTTCTTTTGAATATGAATATTTCTCTTTATAGTACAAAGATCTTTAAGAAACTTGGCATAGGATGACACTTTTTTATAACATTATTAAGTAAGGGGATGTTGACACTTACCTGTTTGAAGATTTCAAAAATCTCACCCGTGGATTTTTCCTTCTTTACTTTGGCTAACCTTTGAGGAAATGGAGCTTTAGGAATATACTCTTGTAGGTTGGTTTCTTCTTTCTCCTCTAATGATGAGTCCTTAGCATTTACAGGTACAATTTGAGTTGTTTTGGTCATTGGTAGCTCCACTTTATTGTCGACTTCTTTTCTTTTTATAAGATCATGATGGCTTTGTCCTCTCTATGTTGCTGAGGTGAACTGGTACTTACTTTATGCACTCCTTTAGGGTTTGACACTGGTTAACTTGGGAATTTGCCTTTCTCAATAGGGATTGCTAAGGTTTGAACTGAAGAGGCAAGCTAGCCTACCATTTTCTCAAGGTTAGAAATTGATTGGACTTGTGAGTTAAAGCCTGCTCTCATCTCATTTCGTAGTCCATCAATGGTGCGATTTTGTTGATCGATCATAGAGTGGATAGAATTCTTGAAATTCTGGAATGCATCCTCCCATGGCCTAGGTTGAGAATAATTTGAGTTTTACTTATAAGGTCTGAAGGGTGGCTGAGAGGCTTGTGGAACTTAAGGAATTGGTTGCATTGGTGGAGTTGGAGTTGTTAGTCCATTATGTTGGAATCGTTGAAACCATGAAAAATTAGGGTGGTCTCTCTATCCAGGGTTATATGTGTTGGAGTGAGCGTTGTAGTTTAATGGCTTCCTCATTACACCTATGGCGTTGGCTTGATCTGGGTATGAGTCCTGTGGCTCTGTTAATTTAACAGCTGTTAACGATGCAATTTGTCGGGTAAGTTCTTCAATCATTTCTTTTACTTCTTTGATTTCTGAGCTTGACTCGCCAATTTGGACCTCATTTACTCCTTAATTCTTTTATTGTTTCTGAATGATCAACTCCGTTGTTGAGAATTATTCACTTATCGCTGAAAGAAATCCCAAATTTCTGATGCACTTTTGGACATTAGTTCTCCTCTACTTATTGCCATTAGCCATTCTTGCACATTTGGCAATAATCCCTCCAAAAGGTATTGGCATTGGTGCCATTTTTCATATCCATGATGTGGACATTTCAAGAGTAACCTGTTGAATCGCTACCATGTTTCGAAAAACTGTTCGTCTTTTCTCTCAATAAACTCTGAAATTTTCCTATAAATAAAATTGATTTTATGAAGTATTTATTTAAAAATTTTGTGATCATTTGTTCCCATGATATAATGTTATTAGTAGGCAATGTGTTAAACCATGAACGAGCTCTGTCCTTTAAAAAAAATGAGAATAGTCTGAGAATAACATCATCATCTAGAAAATTCTCCTAACAGCTACATTTGGGTATCGTATACATGATGTGCTCAAGTTAACTAAGGGACTGAAATAGTCCTTAAATGGCCTCTCCTGTAGTGGTTCTTGTTATTATAAATCTATTTCAATTTTATTCTCAAATGCGATGTGTTTGTGTGTACAGAGTGTTTTTTCTAATTCTAAATCTATAGGCTCAAGATTAGGTAATTGCGACATTCGACCGTGCATAAAAAAATATATAATGAAAAATGCATAAAAAAAGAGAACAAAATTAATAAAAAATAACGAGGAAGGAGGAATTACGATACCAACCTTATCACGTTGTTACAACCTTATTATGAACATACACTCAAGTGCTAAAAAGAAAATATAAGAAATAGATTAATTAGAAATAAAATAACAAGATAAATTGCAACGAAGAATGAAAAATTAAATTACAGAAATATAAAGGAGAGAAAAAGAAAAGAAATTAAATTACAAAAAAAAAGAAAACAACTAAAAAATAATTAATTAAAAAATTAATTCTATGAATTAATAAATTAACAAAATAAATAAATATTACAAAGAAAAATAACTTAAAAATTAAATTATAGAAATTTAAAGAAATTACAAAGAAATAAGAATTATTGAAATTTAAAGAAATTTAAATTACCAAAATTAAATTACAGATTCACTTTTTAATTTTATTAATTTTTATTTAATTTTTTTAATTTTAAAAGAAAGCTACAAAAAATATTTACTTAAAAAATTAATTCTATGAATTTATTAAAATAAATTAACAAGATAAATAAAAAAATTACAAAGAAAAATAAAGCAAAAATTAAAGTACAGAAATTTAAAGAAATTATAGAATAAAATTAAATTACAGAAATTTAAATTATAAAAATTAAATTATAGAATTATTTTTTTATAAGGAAAAAATACAAGAAAACAAAAAAACTAAAAAAATTAATTCAACAAATTAAGAGAACTTACCTCCCCGGCAACGGCACCAAAAACTTATTGTGTAAATTTTATTGAATTCGCAAGTGCACGAATCTTTATAGAATAGATTAAAATGACGAGTGTCGATCCCACGAGGAGGTGAATTTTAATTGTGTGTTGAATTAATTTTCTAAGTGAACAGTTAAATTATGATAGATTTATTCTAAATTTTGAATTAAAATTACGGGAAAAATTAAAAATTCAAGTGTTATAAAAAATATGTAGAAAATATAAGATTGAGAAGGAATTATAAAAAATAGAGATAAAAAATGAACTCAGGGCTGTCAAATTAAAATGGGAGCTCTCTTTTTATAGATACAACAAGTAAATAATGGCCATCAGATTACAACAATTTGGACACAGGATTGCACTATGTGATAAATTCTAATTGGGTTGAACACATCATCAAGGTTATCATCTCGTGTATATGCATGTACCGTATACATGTTTTTTCTAATTCATTAACATACTGCTATGTCATCGACCAACGATGCATAAATATTTTAATCTAATAAGATTGTGGCACGTCATCAGTTAAGCCACGTTATCAGTCAATGTCATATAATCAGTCATGCCACATTATTTCTCCAATCAAATGCTGTCACATCATTGGTCGATTCTACATCATCAGTCAATATCACATTATTGGTTAATACCATGTTATTGTACAATATATATGAACAGTGTTATAAACAGTACTGTATATGTGAACAATGTTATATATGTAAACAGTGGCATTTATACTTTTATACTTCCTCTAAGGTTCTCGATCGTTCTGAGTTCAGATTGATGTTCGTTTTGTTAGCTAATGTTTTATTTATTGTGAAATGATCATATTGCCTCTAAAATATATAACGTATCTAATTATAATAAAACACACATAATTAAAATCATAAGAGAGTTGAATACATAAAGGTAAGGAAATTAGTGGAACTTGAATTGTAAAATGATGATTTTTTCCTTTAAAAAAAATTTCCTAACACTTAACACACCCCCCAACTAACTTATTGCTAGTCCTTAGCAAATTAAGTAAAAACAAATTTAAACCAAAACTCTCTATTTTTTTAAACAATTGTGTTTATTTAATCAAACTTATAATAACAATCAAATAAAAGTATAAGCATTATCTCCAGACTTTAAAAAATATCTCTTCCAAATCAACTATCCACTTAAATCAATCTAGTAGATTTTGCCATAGCTATTGTAATTAAGCTGCTTTCAAGAATGATACGTCAATAACTTAAATCTTACCGGTAGTGACACTCTCACAAAAAAATTAAACCCAATAACAATAGTCACTTTCATGAATGGTAAATTGAGAGAAAATAATAAAGCAATATCACACACTATCACCAAGATGAAATAAATATATCTACATTTTAGAAATAATACAATTTCAAATTAAAATGTGAGTCAGACCAATGTATTTATTTATTTATTTTTCTTTTTTATATATTTTTTTATGAATCACTATATTTTTACAGCCTATATAACTAGTTTCTACTTCACACTATAGTTCTCTAAAATAAAGAAGAACTTTTATTAAGACGTAATATAGGCTAGGGACATGGCGAACAAAAGAGGAGAATTAAAGAAAAACAAAATGTTTGTTTGAGAAAAAGTAAATTTTTTTTTTGAGATTACAAGACACATTTTGCTTTTATTTTATTTTTGAGCTAATATACATACATACATACATATATACATACATACATACATATATATATATATATATTTTTTTTCTCTTTTTTTATGGTATAACTTCATTGAACAAAATAATTATTTACATTTTTATCAAACATGAATGGGTGATAGAACTTGTATGATATCGAGTAATATCTTAGATCAGAGTTAGGTCAAGATGATAAGTTAATAAAGAAAATGATAAATTTTTTTAAAGGCTCAAAATGGTTAACTAAGGATATTTCACAAAATGGATAGTTAGAAAGTCTCAAACAGGTTAAAGATGACATTTTCTACATCTTTTAGGGCTCTAAATAATCTTCTATATCTACTAGTTAGACAAATTTTTAAATGTAGCAACACCCATTTTTTTTTAGGTTGACTCAAAAAGAAATTTAGAGATCATGTATAAAATAATGAACTGTTAAGCTATATAAGAATGGGCCAAAAAGGTTACCCTCTAAGAAAAATAATAAGTTCAAGAACTCACTTGAAATTTATTATAACATGGATATTTCTTTAAGTAACTTATATTTTTATCTCCAATATTAACATATAGAGTAGCAAATATGGTATAACATAATTTAAGACCAAAGGTAATATAAATATTAAAATTTAAAAGTCATCATATTATCTCATGTTAAAAGATTACAATTTTTTTAAGAAAAACTAAGAAGATGTGTTTCTAGAGTCATTACACTCTATATCAGCCATTTTCGACAAAAAATTTTAAAAATGTATATTTATAAAGGAGAAGTTAGAAGGAAAAAAGATTAAAAAGATCACAATTAAAATGAAACTTAATAATAAGAAAATGTTTGAATTTGTTTTTTAAAGAAACTAAGAAAATATGTTTTTAGAGTCATTACACTCCATATTTAACGATCTTCGACAAAAAAAATTAGCCGTGATTAGTTTTTACAATAAAAATTACTAAAAACTTCATCAAGATTGAGATATTCCACAATTACCAACTATTCCCTCCCTACAACTAGAACAAAATACTATCCTTAATGTTTTACGGGAAAGAAGTAGAGTTTAGAAGATATCATCTAGGTAGTGCAACACAGAATGCAATATTTATAAGCGGAGAGTTAAATCTAATTTGCAATTCTTACACATTTACTGTTGCCATCATTAGTTGACAACTTCAACACTAAGGCCTTGGGATGTGACTTTAGTCTATAGACTTGTAACAGATCAAGTATCTTATTAGTAGTGTAAGCATAAATAAAGATTTTTTTTCATCTCATTAGCAGTGTAAGCATAAATAAAGATTTTTTTTCATCTCATTAGCAGTGTATGCATAAATAAAGATTTGTTCCACTGTGAAAAAAATCAAAATAATTTTTTATTGCATGGTTAAGAAATGAGGTAATGTCATCATAAAAGTTATTCACATTTAACAAATCCATGAGCTTCTGATGTATGCTTAGATGGGTCCAAGATTCTAATGTGATTAGTGCCTCTAGAGTTGTAAAATATTTTGGTAGGAAAATAAAAGTATCAGCATGATTTAGCATTTCATTTATTCTTTCTTGTATACCTAATATGACTAACTCTTCTCTAGTTGGTAAGTCAGACAAATAGCCCAAATGTTTTAGGGTTGTTGGGACAGCACTTAGCTCCCTCTGACATAAGTAGTTTCTAATACCAGTTTTGATAACTCTCAGTCACCTCCTCCATAAACCAAGTGTTGTTTTTTGACTGGTATACTTCGACCAAGATCTAAGGTTGCCTCAATAAATTCTTTGTATTTCTCATAGTTATATCCAGAGAGTATACAAATATTCTTCATTTGGTTATTAGGAGTAGCTGCTATTGGATACTTCTAAAAAATAATTTGTGAGTGCCTTAAAAAGTCATATTTAATGATCTTCGTGACAATGGTTCACAACTGTAAATGAGGTAGTATGTCTATGTCAAATAACGCGTGAAGCACATGACTCGAGAGTAAAAAAGAAAATAGTGAAAAGAGAAAAAAATAATGATAACATGAAATTATTAAAGACAAAATTGCAAATATTCAAACAAGAGTGAAATAAAACAACATTAAAATAAAAGGATATTTACAAATAGTTGTGATTGTGACTCAGATCTTCCTCTGGTTTTACGTCTAAAAATGACTTGAATGCTCTCTATGGGCTGAGGATAGACTTCCTATCCAATTTTCTTACAAACTGACAAACAGAGTCGTTTATAGTCAGATTCTCGAGACTACATCTTTCATATTCCTTTTGGAATAATGGGTGTAACTGGAGTATTACATTTTGTACATATCCACTAGGATGTGTTTCAAGAGACAAAAAGATATCATCTTTTCACTCTTTATTCAAGCCATCCCTAATGAATTGAATCTTGTCTTCTCTATTATCACACACCATTCTTAAAGAACATTGATTTTTATTGCATATTATTTTGGGGCACTTATAGCAAACATTAGAGAGCTTTTAAGCTTTTTATTTTTTTGAGTAATTTTTTTTACCACAACCAGACATGTATACAATAAATTTGAGAGGTAACTCACCTATCAATCTCACTTTAGCTTCAATTATCCATTGGATGTCAGCATAGTAAGGAGGGCATTTCAAGAAAGTGAAGAAAAGTGTTTGTGAAGCTTTGCTAAGATCATGCCTCTATCCATACTTTCAACTTAGAATATCAGTTATTATGGAAAACTGAAGTAACTTATGTTAATTGTCACAGAGTACTGTTATATACCACATAATCGTGGTAACAAACTGAAAAACATAAAAAAAATTAGTGTCAGAATCGTGCTCTTATTGAATTTACTTCAAGCTCCAATTAGATTCTGTAGATACCTTTCTCAATTTCTCTGAGTTGTCCTTCTAAATCCTCAACATAGGAAACTGACTCTGGTGGTCATATTCCTAAATAAGATGTGCTTTACAAAATTATATTCGACTTTAAGATGAGATTATATAAGTCGAAACTGTCTAAAAATATTCAAGAGGAGCTGTTTAGTTAAGGCACTCATGATTACAAGTGATAAGAAAAAACCTATAAAAAAATTGTATAAAAATAATCATAAGAAAAACTGAAAAGAAAAATTAAATCTCCGAAAAATCTCAATTCAAAATTGGTGGGTCACGCAAATTTAGTTCGTGTCCTCTCCACGTGGTTAGTACTTGAGATATGACTTTAATCTTTGACCATTAACTTTAAAGGTGACACCATTCTGTGGATCTTTAATTTCAATTGTTCTATGTGAAAAAAAAATGCGAACAATAAAAGTGCTAGACCGTCAAAAGCGTAACTTATCTGAGAATAGGTATAAGCAAGAATTGAATAAAAGCATTTTCTGACCTAGAGTGAAAGATTTTCTCATAATTTGATTATTGGGAAAGACTTACATTTGCTGTTTATAAATCTTGGCATTTTCATATGCATCATTACGAATTTCTTTAAGTTCTAGTAGCTGTAATCCTCATTCTGAGCTAGCTTGTTGCATGTCAAAATTGAATTTCTTGATGGCCCAACACGCACAATACCCAAGTTCTATAGGTAGGTGGCAAGTTTTTTCATACACTAGTCTATACGGTGACATCCCAATTGGAGTCTTAAAAGTTGTTCTATACCCATAATACATCATCAAGTCTCAACGACCAATCTTTTTTATCTGGTCTCACGGTCTTTTCTAATATATGTTTTATTTCTTAATTAAAGATATCAACTTGACCACTGGTTTGTAGATAATATGAGGTCGCCATTTTGTGAGTGATAGAATACTTTATCAAAAGAGTTTTGAATGATTTATTTAAAAAATGGGCACCACCTTCACTGATTATTGCTTGAGGGAATCTGAAGCGTGAAACAATGTTGCTTTTCAGAAACCCTATCACAACCTTGTAATTATTAGTTCTACATGAAATTACTTCTACTTATTTTGATATATGGTCAATAGTAACCAATATGTATTGTGGCTGGAGGAAAAAGAAAAGGGTCCCATGAAATCGATATGCCATACATAAAAAATCTCAACAATTAAAATTGGGTTTTGTGACATCATATTCCTTTGAGTAATACTCTCCATTTGTTAACACTTATAGCATGAGAAACAAAACGTGTAAGCATCTCAAAATAAAGTTTGCTAATACAAACTACATCATAAAATCTTAGTAGCTATTTTTTTAACACTGAATAGCCTCCACAAGCTTGTTCATAACAAAATGAAATGATATTTTAAAATTCACTTTCTAGTACATATCGTTTGATAATTTGATTTACGCAATACTCGAAGAGACAAGGATCATCCCAAAAAAGGTTTTTTATTTTTATAAAAAATTTAGTTTTATCCTGCTTAGTCCAATACTCTAGAAGTTGACCATATCAACATACCATAGTAATAGTTCCACACTCATCAATTTTTTATCTGGTAATGATTAATTCAATGGTATAGTTCTGGATGAGAAATATGGTCTGCCATAACATTTTCTGTGCTTTTCTTGTCATTAATTTTGAAGTCAAATTTTTGTAAAAGTAGCACTTAACAAATTAATCTATCTTTTATTTTTTTCTTTGTGAAAAGATATTTAAGAGTAGTATGATTTAGGAACATAATTATTTTACAACCAATGAGATAAGATCGAAATTTCTCTAATGTAAGTACTATTGCTAGTATTTCTTTTTCCATGGTTGAATAGTTTAACTGTGTATCATTCAATGTCATACTAGCATAGTAAATGACATAGGGTATTAAATCAACTCTTTATCCTAATACTGCTCCTACTGCATAATTAGATATATCATACATAAGCTTAAATAGTAAGTTTTAATTTGAGGGCTGAATAATGGGTGATGATGTCAACAACAACTTTAATTTTTCAAATGCCATAAGACATGAATCATTAAAAACAAAAGATACATCCTTAACAAGTAGATTTCATAAGGGTCTAAAAATTTTGCTAAATTTTTAATAAAACGTCTATAAAAACCAGTATACCCAAGAAAAGATCTTACTTCTCTAATTATTTTAGGTGGGGGAAGATTGAAAATGAGCTCCGCCTTAGCTTCATCAACCTTAATACCTTTGCTTGAAATGATGTGACTAAGAATAATACCTTGTTTTATTATAAAATGACATTTCTTCCAATTTAAGACCAAATTATTCTTGATACATCTCTATAAAACTAATGTTATATAATATAAACATTAATCGAATAAGTCTCCAAAGATAAAAAAATCATCCATAAAGACTTCAAGGAATCGTTCAACCATATAAAAAAAATACTTAACATGCATCATTGAAATATAGCAAGTGCATTGCATAATCCAAATGGCATCCTTCTATATGCAAAAGTGATAAAAAGGCAAGTGAAAGTAGTTTCTCTTAATCTTTTGGTATTATAAGAATCTAATTATATCCTAAATAGCTATCTAGAAAGTAATAAAATTTGTGACTTGCTAATTTATCAAGCATTTGATCAATAAATAATAAAGGAAAGTAGTTTTTACATGTGATTAAATTCAACGTCCTATAATCAATGCATACTAGTCATTTTAGTGATTATCAATTCATTATCAGCATTAATAACTATTATGACTTTTGACTTTTTAGGGATAACTTGTACCGAATTAGCCCATGAACTATCAAAGATAATGTAAATGATACCTGCGTCTAATAGTTTAAGGATTTCGTTAACAGCTTCCTTCATATTAGGGTTCAACTGACGTTGTATTTTTCTAGTAGGTTTAGCATTTTCATCAAGGTGAATGCAATGCATACAATTTACTGGATTTATACCTTTTGATGTCAGCTATAGTCCATCCTAATGCTCTTTTTTTAAAACTTCCAACAACTTACCTTCTCTTTGTCATCTAAAGATGATAAAAAGATTACTAGTTGAGTACTTTCTTTTTCCAAGAATGCATATTCCAAAGTATTGGATAATAATTTGAGCTTTGGTGGTGATTTTGATGATGGACTGAGTTTTCTTCTCTAATGATGCTAGTTATTTAACTCTTGACTTCTATTTATTTGTGTCCATGGATGGTGCATAGTCAAGTAAGGCATTAACCTCATCAACTAATCTATCAATATCAAAATTCAAAGCAAAGTGAGTTAAACATGTTAATAAAGAGTCATCACTAAGGTTTAAAATAAAAGTATTATCGATTAATGCTTCAACTAAATCTAGATCAACAATTCCATCATCTGTATTGTGGAGTTGTTTGACGATATTAAAGATATTTAGCTCCATGATCATATTGCCAAAAGACAACTACATATTTCTAGTCATGCATTAACGTAAATATCAACAAGAAAAGTCGACCTAGGACCTAGGATAATGGGGATGTGCTTCCCTGAATTCTACATTGGTTGAGTGTCAATTACAATGAAATCAATAAGAAAATAAAATTTATCTACCTGGGTAAGTATTTTTGTGGATCGATCCGTAACTTATAACACTACTGGAGTTAGGAGTGATTCTCCAAGCCTAAGTTTCACAAACACTAAGTAAGGCAATAGATTTATATTAGCTCCTAAGTCCAACAAATTATTCTCAATTTTATGGTTCTCTATACTACATGAGATTGTGTGAGAGCCTCGGTCTTTGTATTTTAAAAGAATTTTTTATTCAATTGTAAAGCTAACGCTTTCTGTTAAAAATGTCTTCTCGTAAACTGAATTTTTCTCTTTTTAGTACAAAGATCTTTAAGAAACTTGGCATAAGATGACACTTGTTTTATAGCATCAAGTAAAGGGATGTTAACACTTACCTATTTGAAGATTTAAAAAATCTCACCTATGGATTTTTCCTTTCTGTCTTTAGCTAACCTTTGGGTGAATGGAGCTTTATGAACATACTCTCGTGGGTTGGTTTTCTTCTTTCTCCTTTGATAATGAGTCCTTAATTTTTACAGGTACAACTTGAGTTGTTTTGTTACTGGCATCTCCACTTTGTTACCGACTTCTTTTTCTTTTCGCAGGGTCATGACGGCTTTGATCTATCCATGCTGTTGGGGTGAATTGGTACTTGCTTAATAGACCTTTTAGGGTTTGGCACTTGTTGACTCGGGAGTTTACCTTTCTCAACAATTATTGCTATGGTTTGAATTAAAAAGGCAAGCTAGCCCACTATATTTTTGAGGTTTGAAATAGATTGGTTCTGTGAGTTGAAGCTAGCCTTCATCTCATTTCATGGTCTATCAATGGTATAGTTTTGTTGCTTGATTGTGAAGTGGGTAAAATTCTTGAAATTCTGGAATGCATCCTCTTATAGTCTGGATTGAGAATAGTTTGAGTTCTAGTTACAACATCTAAATGGTGGCTGAAAGGCTTAAGGAACTCGAGGAATTGGTTGTATTAGTGAAAATAGAGTTGTGATCTATTCTGTTAATGTCTTTGAGACCATGAAAACATGAAGTGGTCTTTTTTTCTAGGATTATAGGTGTTAGAGTAAGGATTGTAGTTTGATGGCTTTCTCATAACACCTATGGCATTGGCTTGATCTAAGTATGAATCATGGTCATGTGGTTCTGTTGATTTAGCAGCTGTTAAAGATGCGATTTGTCTAGAAAGTTCTTCAATCATTTCTTTGACTTCTTTGATTTATGAACTTAACTCACGAATGTGAACCTCATTCACACCTTTAATTCTTCTATTGTTCTTGAGTGACCAACTATATTGTTGGAAATTATCCATTTGTTGCTGAAAGAAATCCCAAATCTCTTATGCATTTTTCGACATTAGCTTTCCTCCACTTGTTGCCATTAGTCATTCTTGCACATTTGGCGTAATCCTTCCAAAACATATTGGCACTGGTGCTAATTTTCATACCCATGATCTAGACACTTCAAGAGTAGCCTATTAAATTACTCTCATGCTTCAAAAAATTTCTCGTCTTCTCACTAGGTGAACTCTGAAATTTTTCTACTAATAAAATTAGTTTTATGCACTGGGAAGTATTTATTTAAAAATTTTGATACCATTTATTTTCATAATGTAATGCTATTAGCAGGCAATACATTAAACCATGAATGAACTCTATTCTTTAATAAAAATGGAAATAATCTTAGTTTAACACTATCATATAAAAGATTTCCATATTTAAAAGTTTGAGAATTAGTATGAAAATTATTTAGATCATTATATGGATCCTTATTTTCTAGGCCACAGAATGTTGAGAGACAATTTAGTACACTAAGTTTTAATTCAAAACTCTCAATGGCTATATTTGAATATCGTATATATGATATGCTCAAGTTAGCTAAAGGACTGAAGTAGTCCTTAAATAGCCTCTCCTGTGATGGTTCTTGTTGTTGTAAATCCATTTTATTCATTTTAATTTTTTTTTTAATTACAATGTATTTGTATGTGCGAAGTGTATTTTTCTAATTTTAAGTCTATAGGTTCAAGATTAGGTAATTGTGACCTAATATTACAAATAACAAGGAACTTAATAATATCATCACCATTTTTGAACCACCCACCATCATATATCTCAGCTAGTAATAAAATACACTCTTCGGATTTGCATCCAAAAAGAAGAAGGGCTCCAAGCTATTTATAATATGAGTACTGGTGTTCATTTAGAAAAATTTTCTAGAGTAGCCATAGATCAGAATTTAATACTACATGGTGTTACATTTAATTGAAAAATAACGTTAACAAAATATGTTGTTAAAGGTAATTTAAAAATAATAAAAGAAATACATTAGTGCTATAAAGTTTTTTAATTAATTTTGAGACGGTTCTATAACCACTGTGAATAAATATTATTTTTCTTATAATATATATCTAACCAAGTTTTTTATATTCACTGTACTGGATAAACTTAATTGACTTCATTAAAGAAGTGTATAACTGGGAAAACGTTTTACATAATAACACAATATTATATTTGTTTATCGGATTGCTTTGAATCAACGCGTATCCAAAAATTTCCACTTGTCTCTCGTCAATTTTCCACTAGGCTAGAAATTTTAAGCAATCAATTATTTTTCGAAAAGCAGGTAGCTAGCGGAGTCCGCAAGTTTTAATCATGTTCTGTTTATTCTGCCACTTCCCAGTAATTTTTGTATAAGCATACGGAAGTGATGAAGAGCGCCATAGATATCGAATCTCAAGTCACGAGACTTCAAAGTCAGTCGATCAACAACACTCAAAATTTGTTTTGAGCTCCGGAGATAACATAATCAATAAGATAGGGTAGAAAAAGATAAAAGATATGTAATTAACCTTCTTCCAAATCAAAAAAATTAATACATAAATTATGTAATATTAGGAATATGTAAAGTAATCTTAAAAGTCTAAAAGTGTTGATGTTTGCCCGGGTTAAACTTCGAAAATAATTAAAATGCACCATTTGGTCCTTTTTTTTTTTTTGTTTTAGTTCTTCCAAAATGACGTCGTTTGGTTTAATGGACAGCAACACTATTTGCTCTACCCGTCTTATTCTTCTTCATTTCAGGATTGCTCCCCAACTGCAGTCTTTCAAAACCCACCTCCAATCCATCTTTTTCTTCTTCATTTAGTGCCAAAGGAGCTTCAAGTGACTTGACAGCCATCACTCAAAGCTCTGCCCTTTGTTCTTCTTCATTTCAGAATTGCTCCCCAACTGCAAGCAATCAAAACCCAACTCCAATCTGTCTTTTTCTTCTTCTTTTAGCAGTCTTCTCCACCGGAGGTAACAGTTTGCAGTCAAAATTGTAACAGTTGTTGGTGTCTGCTCATAGCACCTTCCCCTGCCCTATATGGAAGTCAGTCCGGTCCACCTGAGATCAAAGGCCTAGGTCCAAACTAACAGACTTTCATCGTCATCTCTGTTTTTTTTTTTTTTTTTTCTTCTAGGTAATTCAGTGGCTGCCATGAGTGTGTTAGGATGATGTAAAGTCTACTTCTTGGATGTTGATTGAAGTTAGCTAAAGTTTACTTGAAGTTTACTTGCAATTTTCGAACCTTGAATTTTACTTGAAATTTGCTGAAGTTTGTTGCATTGTATTTATTTCCATTCTCATGATTGTATGAAACTTTGTTTTGGACAGTTGAATCAAGTATCAGGGCTGTTGAATATTGCCAGAATTTGCAACTTTGAAGCAATTAAATTTATGAGATTGCATTGTACTTTTCTTGGTGGTAGAATTTGCAAAGAGGCGGGAAGACGATGGAGAAAAGGGCTGATGAAATAAAAAATATTTTATTTCATTTTAAATCTTTAATATAACATAGCATATATTTTTTGCAATATACAAATAATTATTACTAATGGAGAGAAGTTTCTAAAGATGAAATCTAGAAAATAATAATTTATTAAAATGTAAAATTTATTTTTATTTGTAATTGACCCAAATTGAGACCAAACATTTTCATAATTACATGAATACTATTCTTATATATATAGACTATCAGTATAGAGAGATTTTTACTGTAATGACTTTGAGTTTCCACAATCATGAAATTTTAACATTACCATTAGTTCGAATTTTTAGTTAATTTTTTGTTATATTTGTTAGGAAATTTTAATCCCATCCAAAATCTTACGAACAAAAATATCAAATAAATAATAAATAAAAATAGATAGAGAATAAAATTGACCACATAAATAAGAATTTATACGGAAAACTTTTATATTGGAGAAAAATCACGGCCGCAAAGGATGGTAAGAGAAAAATCTAGTCTGTAAAAAATTATTACAATCGCATCAAGTATTTTTCCCACACCCAAAATAGCAATAACACCTAATCTCTTAATAGATCTACTATTTTTCTCACACTAGAAATTATCTACTTATAGAGAATTAATTGTTATATTATATACCTAAACAACTGAAACCCAACCTCCCTATGTATAATATCAATTTTCTGTCGAAGAAATATTCCTTTTTCTTATACTAGCTATGCTCCTCCTTCAATAAGTCAAATCCCAAAAGAGAAATTATTTATTTCTTAAATAGTAATCTTGTTGGGTAAGAAAACTACTAAATGAAAAAACCACAGGGAATCTCATAATTTAGGATTTACAATTACTCATTCAAAGAAACAAACATATTTTCTAACAATTTTCACCTTGGTGAATTTTTTAATTATGCAATCCATGCAATTGTGCCATCTCTATCTTTTTTGCTCTACCAAAACTATACTTATATAAGGCTTATGAGAATCACTATTCCAAGAGTAGAACCTTGTCCACTATCCAACACTATAATTCTCTACACTTAAAATCATTATACTCTATTTTATGTAGAGTGCATATATTCGGCACTAATTAGCTTGTTGAAAATAACCACTCTCATATTTGGCTTTCTTGAGAGCCGTTAACCATTGACGTAAAACTTTCACCACACATCTTGCATAAATGCTAAACTATATCTCATGTGTAAATATTTTGGACTCGCAAGTAGTACCTCTTTCATAGCATTAACAACTTACCATGAGGATGTCGTCATCATTCATAATGATTATTCCTTATAGGAAAAATATTTATTTTCTTATACTAATTGCAGTTCTCCTTGAATAAGTCATGTTCCAAAGGAAAAATATTTATTCTTTAAATAGAAAATCTACTGAATAAGAAAAATACTAACTAAGAAAAGTATAGGAAGTATCCTAATTTACTATTTACAAATCCTTATTGAAAAAAGGAGACATGCTTCCTAACAATATTTACTTATGTGGATAAACATGTTGGCTATTGTTTATTTAGTAATTTTTGCTGAAAAATCATTATGGCGAACCCTACTTCCTTATTTCTTCCAAAACCTTATTTCTTTCAAAACTATAAGGCTCAAGCTTTTGGTAATCAACTTGACCAAAACGTTCTACCAAACGAAAAGGGAAAAAAATACAAGAAGAAAAATACTTTGGCAAATTAAAAATTGTCAATTGGTTGATTTAATTTTTTCTTTAATCTAGTTTGAGATAATTATTGTTGCCCCATTTAAATACACATAAGAAAAGTGGAGTTTAAAAAAAAAGGGATGGCAATTGAATATCATCATATTTTTTTATATTCTAATTGGAAAAATTGTTGGATTTTTTAATCTAATAATGTTGGATCCTTAATCCAACGTTGGAATCATATGTGAATAATTATGGATTGCAGATTGTCATATAAGATTAAGTCCAATTAAAGTGATCAATTAAGTTTAATAGTATTATGGGTTTTAATGTATCTAATAGGGTGTGGGCTTTTAATGTGTAGAACCTTAATAGTATTCTAATTTTATGATGGGCAGAATTAAGAATACTTAGTGACAATAGGAAAATGTTGTCTATATAAGTGGTTATGGTCCCCAGGTCACACGTATCATTCTTTTTACATTCTGATATCTCATCATCAAGGAGAGAGTGCAGAGAGAATTAAAGGGTTCTCTAGGAGAACGTGTAGATCTGGAAGGGCCAACCACACAATTGTATAGATTAATTCAATATTATGGATTCAGGTACGCTTCCGCATAATTTTGTTATTGATTCTTAATGATATAACATGATATTCCTGGGTTATAGGTGTTAGTATTTCACCAAAGATTTTATTCCATCAAAAACTACTTTTTATTTTTTTATTTATTAATGTCCTAAAAGAAGTAACATTATTGTAAAAGGATGTTATTGTAAAAACAAACAAATAGAAACAAAACATAACAATAAGGATATCACAAATGTAACAGTAGTTAATTATTTAGTAGTTTTTAAGTAAAATATGATGAATTATGTTAAATCTCTTTATGTAACATGTTATTTATATATTTATTTTGATCATTGCAGTTGAGTTTAATGTTAGAATGTTGGCCAGACTTAGACTTTTTCTCATCGGGATCTCTAAACTAGTTTGGAAGTCTAGAATTGCTATCTGTGGTTTCTCCAACCTCTCATAAGTATCTTGTCAAAGAAGGCAAACCAAATATCATAAGATCAAATTGAATGTTAACTAACCACAGATAAAATATTTTTAAAAACTTAATTATGTCAAAATTTCATATTTATCGTCCATAGGTCATGGAATATTACTGAAGTAACGATTTGTGTTAGATAGAAGATTTGAATATTTTCACTTCATATTTTGTTATATTGTTGGCTTTCTAAATGTTGAGTCATATTTTGGCATTTAGGCATTGTTGAGTCATATCTAGTTCAAATGCTGATTCTTTTGTCCAAAGATTCCAACTTAAGGGAAAATTTTCATGACTTTTCATTAATTTTTCATGATTGGGACATATTATTTTTCATAGTATTAATGTATAGGGACTAAATAAGCATTTATTTTTATTAATTTTTTTATTTTTTTATTTTCTTTAAATTAACATTATTTATCTTTTATAATTGTCATGAATATTTTTATATAAAACATCATTAACTATAATAAAATTGATTAACATATTCTAACAAAGAAAATATTAAATGGCTTCATTCACTTGAATATGATTAACTTCTTATTTATGTTTTTTGAGATTTCATTATTTATCTAATATTTAAAATTTGTAAGTGCACAAATATAACTAGTTTTTAAATTTTTTAAGTTATAAAAATAACTTAATATTCACTTTCAGAGATACAAATAAAATAAAAACAAATATATACTTCAGAATTAGGTCTTCAAGTCTACTCAAAGTTCACACTAATTTAAAGTTAATTCAAATTTCAAACAAAAATAAAAATGCCATGTAATATTCGCACTTTTATTTTTTTAATGGAGCGTATTATTTATTTTTTCCCTTCTGTGTCGATTTTATAAATACAGACTTATTATATGTTATCGCGATTAAAAATTTAATGCATTATTAAATTAATCGTGTATAAATAATTTTAAATTCATTACAAAATAAAATTGAGATAACATGAATGCGATTACAAGGTGAATAAGTCAGATTTCATTTAGTCATAAATTCAGTATTAGTTTAATCTGTACTAAGTTAAAAAAGAAGAAGGAAATTTCTATAAAAGGAGAGAGGAGCCGAGAGAGAGAGAGAGGGAGAAGGGGGGGAGAGAGAGAGAATTGGTTGACCCGATTTGACTCGTGACTCGGATTTGACTCACGGCCATGACCTAGTCGAATCTTGTGATTTCAACCACCGATTTAGGCAAACTTGGTATCGTTTTAAAGCTCTCGAGATGCCGGTCATATCTCTACCATCCCAATCACCAAAAAATAACTAGAACGCAACTGTTGAAGCTCGAAAGTTTTAGCCAAAAACCCATTCTTGCTGCCATTGATTCCGCTGAAATTTGGCCACACCACTGGCTAAGTTCAACTCCTCTCACCTCCAGCTTTCATTTCCGACCGGCACCGTCACCTAAAACGGTCGGATTGGGATGAATAGCAAGTTGTAAGCTTGCAGTTTTGGGAGCTCAATCCACCACTGTCACCATTGTGGCAAGTCATGGCCAACACTATTGGACTCACCGTGGCTGAAACTACTAGACCTAGCTTCCCATCTCTGTTGACTAAGTTCTGGTCATCGTTGACTAATACGACACAATTTAGTAATTTCATTAAAACTTAAAGTTAATTCAGTAATTTTAAAATTTATTGGTGTTGAGTGTTAGAAAGTGTATATTTATAAAGGAGAAAATCGTCATTTTACACTTTAAATCTCACTAACATTGCTATTTTTATTTATTTAAGTATTTTGTTATTTAATTATATGTATTTTATTATAATTATGTATTTTATGTATTTTAGGGGCATTATGATCGTTTCACAATGAACGAGTGATCAGACAGTAAAACGGACGTCATATTTGGACTCAAGACGGTCGAAAACCTTAAGAGGAGCATTAAAGGAAAAAAGTCACTGTTCACAAATACGGTACTGTTTTACACGTACGGACCGATGATGTGGCAACTACCTATGACGTGGCAGTATCTGATTGGACGAATTATGTGGTATTGGCTGCTTATGTGGTATTGACTGCTTATGTGGCATTGACCGATGACGTGGCGTTGACCGATGATGTGTCACGATCTTATTTGACTAAATTTCTTATGTACTGTAGATTGATGACGTGACAGCATCTCAGTGGAGCAAAAATCGTGTGTACAGTACATGTGCTTACATGGGATTATTTACTATTCGTGCGCATTCTTGTCTAAATGTTGATTTGATTGCTGATCGCTGATCGTGATCGATGACGTGGCGCAATCCTGAGCATCCGAACTATTTTTAATCCGATGGTCACGATTCACTCAATGTATCTATAAAAAGGGGGCTCTCCCCCCCTAATTTGATACCCCTGAATCCATTTTTAAGTTTAGATTTCTGAAATTCCTTCTCCTTCTTGTAGTTTCTTTGTATTTTAATAAAATTTCCTTTTTATCCCTAGTTAAAATATGAGTAGGTAATTTCTTTTTTAGCTTGGGTTGAAGGTGAAGTCTCAACATGTTCCATGGGCTTAATTTGGTAAATTTACTTTCTCTTCCCCTCTAATATTTGTGGATGTTTTGACTTTTCGTCGATAAATAATAATAGTCTTGTCTAGATACAGCTCTGGTTAAACTGGCACCCTAGTACAATGTTATTATTATTTGGCACGATAAGCCCTTGGCACCATACTTATTGGAGAGTGGTTTATGAGGTGTGGAATCCCCCCTTATGATTTAATTGGTATTAATATGGAATATTTAGCCCATAGAGCATGTTGATGCGGATCCGAATACCCAAGTGCTTTATTATAACAGTTACAGTTTTAATTATTCCTGCTATTTTAATTCACAATTTAGGATAAAATCACCATAATTTAATTGTTTCCAGTAAAAGAAAATTAATTCGGCATATAATTAAAATCAACCTCCTCGTGGGATCGACACTCGTCACCATTAATCTATTTTACAATAGATTCGTTCGCTTACGAGTTCAATAAAATTTGCACAACAATTGGTAATTTGGTAATTATGGACTAAAGCGGTTAGGTAATTTGAGATATCGAGCGTAAATCGATAATTTATGTTATCAGGGATAATTTGATAATTTTACACCCTAGGGGTAATTTTGTAAATTCAGAAATCAAATTATTTTTGTAATTTAAATTAATAACATTTCGGTAATTTAGGATTTTGAGGGTAGTTTGATAAATTATGATTCTAAGGGTAATTTATTAAATTTTGATATTGGGAATATTTTGGTAATTTTTAAACATAAGAGTATTTGGTAATTTTAGCTCTTCAAGAGTTATATTATATGGGTTTGAGCTTTATTGAGTACAATTGGTCGTATTTTATGTTATCGGTAATAATTATGTCATTTATTTGATTAAGAGGATCCACGAATGAGAATCAACCAGCGTAATTATTATTTTTAAAGTAATAATTATTTGATTAGGTAATAATTATTTTTAAAGTAAAACTATTTCCAAAAACTACTATCCACTCATTGATTTTCTCTGAATTTTATACTCACCCCCTTTTTATTATATTTTTCTCCAATATGAGATTTACAAGTACAACAGTTAACTCAGCAACGATAATTATTTATATTTTGGTCACGTGATGGTATTAGAAGTCATATAATTTTTGAGTTAAAATATTTCGGATTGCATAATTTTATAATTAAGGATAATTTACTGTATTTAGTACTAAAATACTTTGGATGATATTTGATATTTGTTGGGACATTGGTTGGTGGAGTTTGTTGTATTTTGAAAATATTTTGGAATTGTTGCTTTATTATTTATAGGATTGAAATGTTATAACTATAGAAAAAACTTTACTAAAATTTCGATAGAATTCTTATTTTTATAGAATTGTTATTAGCTAGTTTCATAAATTAGAAAGACTCGTTTCTAGAGTTCAAAGTGAGTCGTGACATGCCACCTAAGAAATAAGAAGGGCATAACCAAGAGTATGTTACCTAATTACAAAATATTATATTTGTTTATTAATATTTTGCCTTAATTTTCTTTCCCGAGTTCCATTATGTATAACCAATCGCCTTAATTTCTACGTCTTTTAGAAGTCTTTAGGGTTGGCAAAAGCCTATATGATAAGTCCTTTTTATATATATAAATCTATTTTTACATTCTTTTGCATATTGGTCTACACTTTCAAAAACAAAATTAGACATATTTCACATTTTGTAGAAAATTCCATTTTACTTAGAGCACTGCTATTTAAAAAAATGTTTTAATGAATGCTAATAAATACACATTCAAAATGATATCATTTTTTTCATCTTATTTTACAGAACACCCTAAAATTGAAAAAAAAAAGGTCGGGTGTGTTTTTGACACACTTTTTCAGGTTTAATTCAGTTAACATTTAACATTTTCTACACGGCTAGAAATTGAAGTTAATTATTTTTTTTTTTGTGCGGCGGCCATTGGAATCCACACGTTTTAGTTAACGTTCTTTGACTTTACATTACATGTAAAAATTCCATTCTTTCATTGAAACGTTTGGGTAGTGGCATCCGCTCACTTAGAAATTACTTGTAGCGCAGCCTCAAGGGTCTAAGGAGTAACTAAGGTCGATCTATGACAATTTTTTGAACGTTAAAGAATAATTTTAAAAAATTAAAATTTAATTGTTAAAAAATTATTCTTAATAAAATTATTTTATTTTACAGTAAATTTTAAAAATAAGAAGAGTATCTTTTTAAAATATGATTTTAAAAATTAATTTTACACTCATTACAGTTTTATATATATCCTCTTTGTATATTATAAAAATCTAAATTGTGCTTATTCAATTAGGAAATAAAATTAAGAAATTTAAATAGATTGATATTATTACAATAATATTGATATAAATAAAATTAATAAAATAAAAATATTTATTTAGTTATCAATTACAATATGTATACAATAAAAAAATTTATATATACGCTTATAAATATGTATAAATAAAATTTATTCAGTGTTATGCCTATTTTGGTTATTTGTATTTTAATATAATTTGATAATAAAATTTACTAAACAACTCACAAAATTTTTTAAAATAAATTTTATCAAATATTTAATTAGTTCTTTTCACTTGTGATTATTTCTACAACATAGGTAATAATAATTATTTTAAAAGTTATAGTATTACCAAATTTATCATCATGGGAAAATTGATTAAATTCTCTAAAATTTATATCTCATATTGAATTTTCAACAAGAGATCATTAGTAAACATCATCAAAAAGTTCTTTAAATAAGATTATACTTCTTCTTTAAAGCGGCACATTAGCATTAGAAACCACTTAAATTAAGATATTTTCAAATAAAATATGATTCTCACTTTTTTATTACTGTCAAGTTAGTTTCTTCCTCTTCTACTAATATTTTATTATTTTCATTAAAAAGAGAAAATAGGTAAATTTAATATTTATTTTTCTTTTAAAAAAATAATAGCTATTTAATGGTATGTTTCGACACTATTAATACTATTTAACTCATACATATCTCAATGCAAATTTTTCTCTTCAAATTTATGTTTTCAACTAATTTCATAATTAATATTATTTGTTTAATTTATTAATTACTAATTTTTTTAATTGGCATGCATTAAATTAAAAGTGGAAAAATTAAACATAATGGAAAAATATATTAAAAGCATATCAACAAAATTATTAAAAGATAAACATATTTAAACGTCGTCGTCATTGTCATCGTTATTGTTATTGTCATCAACATTCTCATCCTTCTCATCGTTGTCATTGTCATTGTCATGGATGTCATGTAAAACAACAATAGCAACAATGACAACAACAATGATGATAATGACAACCACAAAGACAATCACATCCACAATGACAGTTGCAACAATAATAGTAATAACAACAACCACAACCCCAACAACAATCACATATACACTGACAACAACAACAACAACAACAACAAATAAAACCATAATCACAACAACAACAATGATGGTGATGACAACAACGACAACGATAACAACCACAATAGCAACCACATCAATAACCATAACCACAACCAAAATGACATCCAAACCAACAACAAGAACAACAACGAGACGATGACAGCAACAATGACAACAACAATAGCAATAATGACAATGATATTTCTTAGCAACAAGTACTTGGTTAAATTAGCTATAGTAACAAGATTAAAGATAATTAAATTTGGCGAGAGAAAGACTTTGTTAGCTTAGAGGGCTACACAAAATGTAATTTTGATGATAAAAAATATGTGTCTTAATTGTTTTAATATATTTTATATTTTTATTAAGTTCTTGAAGGATAGTATTTATACAACTGAATCAAATGAAATCAAATTCAACACACTTAACAGATAACGACTCAATCAAGAATGAAGTTTAGAACTCAACAGACTCAATATTGTAGAAATTTTTGTAAAGCCGATGTGATTTAACTTATGCATGATTTCGAATTTGTGAAGCTCAAGTTTTTAATCAATTGATCATTATTTTTCATTAATTTAAAGTTTTATAGTCATAAATCAAGTATTTCGTATAAATTAGTTGATTTTTAAAATAAGGACTAAAACAAAAAAGTTTTGTAATTTTTTATTTTAATAAATATTATTTTAAATATGAATTTGGGTTTATTTACAAAATCAGATATATTTTTAGCCATATCATAATTTAATAAAGTTAAGGGAAAGAGAAGAATTATTTAAAAGTTCTGAAATTAGACTTATTTACAAAGTTTTTTTGACATTTTGGGCTATAGTATAATTATAGAATATTTTAAATAACATTATAAATTTGTGAATAGTGGTACTGTAGCAACTTAAAAATTCTAAAAATGGATATGTTTGCAAAGTTTTATGAGTTTTTAGGTCATGACATAATTATAAAAAGTTTCGGTAAAATTATAATTTTATGAACAATGTTACTATAGTAAAATTTAAATTTAACAGTAAATTCACTATAGTAAGCGAGTAAACGCCAAAATATAGAGGCTAGCCTCTTGGATGTTGGAATTTGCCTATAACAACTATTTTTCGAGTCAAAACAATATAAATTCAAATCAAACTCATTTACAAGCTCTCTAACAAGTAAGAACATGTGTACATATTATAGATTAAGCTTTCAATTTGTAAATGATCTTAGATTGAATTATCATTATGTTATAATTTATACATCTACTCTTGAAAAGAGTTTCATTGTTGTAATCTTTATTTCTGTATCAAATTTGATAATCTCTTGTTGTAAAAGTTTATTGACACTTTAGAAGTCAATTGTAAAGAAGTTGAAGTCTTAGGAGGTTTGGATAGTGAAATCCTCAAGTTTAGTTTGCTTGGAGGCATAAACGTAGGCAGAAATTGCCAAATCATGTAATAATACTCGTATTTGATTTCTCTTCCCTTAATCTTTTATTATTATAATTTATCAAACTTATTTTTTTTTATTTTGTTAGGGTAATAGATTAAGTTGTTGTATGGTTTGTTTTGATTAAATTTTTAAAAACTCAATTCATCTCCCTCTTGAGTTATATAACTAGTATTTCATATCAAAGCTCCATTCTCTTGTTAGGATTTAATTATCTAGAGTAAAAGATCCATGACAACCCATAATGACTCTACCTTTAGGGAAGGACAATCTACAACTAAACCATTGTATTTTAATAGAAATCACTATTTATATTAGAAAACCAGGATGAGAATTTATTTGCAAGCACTTGATTATGAAATTAGGAAGTTGTTTATAATGGTCCATTTATGTTAATGACCAAAAATGAAGTAAGAGACCATTTTTTAAAACCATCAAGAGAATGGAATGAATTAGAAAAGAGAAAAACATCTCTCAATTCTAAAGCTATGAATGCATTATTTTATGCTCTTGATGAGAAAGAATTTCGTAGAGTCTCGAGCTGTAAAAGTGCTTATGAAATTTGGCACAAACATAAAGTTATTTATGAAGGTACTAATCAAATGAAAGAGTTTAAAATTAGTAAATAAATTCGATAATATGGATTATTTCAAATAGAACAAAATGAAAGTGTGTATTCTATGTATACTAGATTCATTTATATAGTAAACACACTTGGAACTTTAGCGATGACCTTTTTTAATAACGAGAAAGTTAAGAAAATTATTAGATTACCACCAAAGGAATGGAGACCTAAGAGAACTACCATTAGGGAAGCTAAAGATTGAAATACATTACATATTGATAATCTAATCGATTTTCTTATTTCTTATGAGGAAGATTTGGCAACCGAAAGAGAAAATAAGGTGAAAAAGAAAAACATTACTATTAAAACCTCAAAATATAAGAGTGATGAAGATAGTGAGCTAGATTAAGAAGAGATGGTTGTGCTAGTAAAGAGGTTCAGAAAATTCTTCAAGAAACCTATTGAGCAAATAAAATTCAAAAATTTCAAAAACTAAAAGGAGAAAAAGGAGAATTATTTACTATGAATGTAAAAAACCTGGCCATATAAGATCGAAATGTCCACTTTTTAACAAACTTAAGATGAAGGCTATGGTAGCTATTTGGGATAATAGCGAAGAAGAATCGAGTGATGAAGAGGAATCTCATGAAGTATCAAATTTGGCACTTATGGCAATTAGAGATGAGTTGGATAGTGAACGTGATGGGGTAAGCATTGAGTGTTAGAAAATGTATATTTATAAAGGAGAAAATCGTCATTTTACACTTCAAATCTCACTAACATTGCTACTTTTATTTATTTAAGTATTTTATTATTTTATTATTTATATTTTATTATAATTATGTATTTTATATATTTTAAGGTCACAATTGTTTCACAATAAACAAGTGATCAGACAGCAAAACGAATATCATATTTGGACTCAAGACGGTTAAAAACCTTAGGAGGAGCATAAAAGGGAAAATATCATTGTTCACATATATGGTACTGTTCATACATACGGTACTGTTCATGATACTATTCATGACACTGTACATCTATACGGACCGATGTCGTGGCATTGATCGATGACGTGGATTGACTGATGATGTGGTAAGTACTTATGACGTGGCAGTATTTGATTGGACGAATTATGTGGCATTGACTGTTTATGTAGCGTTGACCGATGACATGGCATTGACCAATGATGTGTCACGATCTTAGTGTGCTAAATTTATTATATACTGTAGATCGATAACATGGCAGTATTTCAGTGGAGCAAAAATCGTGTGTACGGTACATGCACATACATGGGATTATTTACTGTACAAATAGTATTATTGTGCAAAACCGCATTACTGTGCAAACAGTGGCCAAACTTCATGTCTCTTTTTCAATATTTCCACTAACTCTACTTCATAAGTCAAATCTTCTTTCAACTTAATTGGTTGTCTCAATAACACATGACTCAGATCATACATGTACTTCTGGAGGATCGAGACATGAAACACGTCATGAATCCTAGATAACTCATGTGGTAGAGCTAATCGGTAAGCTAATGAACCAATATGCTTCGTGATCTCATATGGTCCAATGTAGCGTGGGCTTAGCTTCTTACGCTTCCTAAATCAAAGTACTCTCTTCCAAGATAATATCTGTATAGCTCTTTTGTCTATCTTGCGCCACTTTTAATTTATCTTGAATAAGTTGTATCTTTTCATTTGTATCCTAAACTAATTCGAAACCAATTAGTCTTCACTCACAAACCTCGTCCTAACACACTGGAGTTCTGCATTTTTGACTATACAAAGCCTCATATGATGTTATCTCGATACTAGCTTTGAAATTGTTATTGTATGCAAACTCTATCAAGGGTAAATAATTGTCCAACTACCTTAAATTCTAAAATAAATGCTCGAAGCATATCATCTAATGTTTGAATAGTACACTCTGACTGACCATCAATATATGGATGAAAAGCAGTACCAAAATTCAACTGAGTACTCAAAGCCTTTTACAAACTGGTCTAGAACTTAGAAATGAACTGAGAATCTCTATATGAAACAATCGACATAGGCACTTCATGAAGTTGAGCTATCTCAGCCATAAAAATACTCCCCTACATACCCATCAATTAAATGGTCTTACATGTAAAAAGTGTGCTGATTTAGTGAATTGGTCAACAATCACAAAAATACTATCATGTCTACTCTGAGTATAAGGAAGTCTCGCTATAAGATCAATAGTGATATGATCCTATTTCCATTCAAGGATAAGAAATGGCTTCAAAAATCCTACAGGCTTTTGATGCTCAGCCTTAATCTGTTGGCAAACTAAATATCGGGAAATAAATTCTACTATCTCCCTCTTTATGCCCTACCACCAATAATGATCCTCTATGTACGGTATATTTTTATACTACCAAGATGCATCGCATAAGCTGAACAATAAGCTTCTTCTACGATCTCCCTTTTCAGATTCCCTATATTTGGTACACAGAGTCTATTACTCATGACTAAGACTCTATCATTTCTCACTACAAAATTAGTTTGTAAACTTTTTTGTACATCTTCTCTCAACTTCACTAACTGCAGGTCTTGATCTTGCATCTGATGGAGTTTATCAACCAAAGTCAGTCTAACTCGAAAATTAGTTATCAAAGCTCTGCCATTATCAGCTTTCAACTCAACTCCCAAAAATCTCAGCTCACTTAACAGATGCATGTAGGTCACTTGCAAATGAGCTATAAAGCTTGAAGACTTCCTACTTGATGCATCCGCTACTACATTTGTTTTACTCGAGTGATAATCAATAGTGTAATCATAGTCCTTAATCAACTCAATCCATCTTATTTGTCTCAGATTTAACTCTTTCTAAGTGAGCAAGTACTTGAGACTTTTATGATCAGTGAAAATCTGACACATTGCTCCATACAAGTAATGTTTCCATATTTTGAGTGTAAACACCGCTGCTGCCAAATCTGGATTATGTGCTAAATAGTTATATTCATGCTTCTTAAGTTGTTTAGAAGCATAAGCCACAACTTTTCCATGCTGCATTAATACACATCCCAATCCTTGTCTAGAGGCATCATTATATACCACAAATCCCTCATTACTTAATACTCTTTCTAGTTAATCATGGCAGAGGAGTGGCAATCTTGGAGAATCCCTCCGTAAATCTATGGTAATTCCAACCGATCCAAGGAAACTTCTAACATCTGTAACATTTGTAGGTCGTTCCCAATTCATTATTGCTTTGATCTTTTAAGGATCAACATAAATATCTTTGGCTGATATAACATGGCCCAAAAATACTACTTTATCTAATCAAAACTCACACTTGTTGAACTTGGTATATAACTATTTTTGTCTCAAGATTTGTAGTACAGTTCACAAATGCTTAGTGTACTACTCCTGATTTTGAGAATATACCAAAATATCATTAATAAATACAATCACAAAATCGATCTAAATAGGGCCGGAATACCCTATTCATAAGATCCATAAAAGCCGCTGAAGCGTTATCAACCCAAATGGCATCACCAAAAACTAATAGTGTCCATAGCGCGTTCTGAATGCTATTTTAGGAACATCGGCCTCTTTAATTTTGAGATGGTGATATTCTGAACGTAAATCGATCTTAGAAAACACCTTTACTCTATGAAGTTGGTGAAACAAATCATCAATATACAGAAATGGATACTTATTACGTATGGTAACTTTGTTCAATTGTTTGTAGTCAATGCAAAGAGTGTACTATCTTTTTTCTTAACGAACAAGATTGGGGCTTCTCGCGGTGATACACTTGGTCAGATAAATACTTTATCTACCAATTCATGTAGTTAAACTTTAAACTCTTTTAATTCAGATGTAGCCATCCTGTATAGTGCTATAGATATATGAGCTGTTCTAGGAACTAAATGAATAGAAAATCCAATCTCCATGCCAGGTGGCATCCAGGAAGCTCGTTCGAAAGTTCATTTGAAAACTCCTAGACTACTAAAATATCCTCTAATCTTAATTCTTAAACTCCGGTATCTATCATATATGCAAGATAAGCTGAGCATTCTTTTCTTAACAACTGTCTCATACTAATGGCCGATATGACATATGAGGCTAAAACTTTAGGCTTCCTACAGAATTTTACCTCATCTATTCCTAAATTCTTAAACAAAACTTCCTTACTGAAGCAAGCCACAGTAGTATAGTGATATCCAAGCCAATCCATACCTAAAATAGTATTGAAATCATAAATGTTTAAAATAATCAAATTTGCCTCAAATTCATGCTCACCCAATCTAATTATACAATTTTGATGCACTCTATTAGTAAGTAATGACTCTCTCATGGGAGCATTAAAAACTAAACCATAATCTAATGGTTTATGTTTTTACTCTATATGCATGCAAAAGTATGGAAAATAAAAGAATGAATAGATCTAGGATCAATAAGAATATAGGCCTCACGACCAAAGATAGATAATGTACCCATAATGACTTCTAGTGTAGCATAAGCCTCTTGTTGTGTCAAAGCAAAAACTCAAGCTTGAGACTAAGGTCAACTAGTCTGACCTCTCTAACCTGGTGTGGAAGATGAAGACCCTCCTGGTTATACACCTCTTTGACTCTTATTCTATCTCAAGTGAGACTGATATTGTAGGGCTATCCTCCGAGCAGAATTATCACCCTGAGATAATGTGAGACAAAATCTCTTAATATGTCCAGTTTTTCGCATGAATAATATACTCTGTCTCTAGCAAGGTACTAAACCTGATGGTGTCTGCCATACAAGGGATAAGGAGTCTGCTAAATACTCTTAGAACGATCATCTCATTATCTCCCACTACCTCTATCATGCTGCTCATGTGTTCTGACATTACTCTCTATCGATGGCTGTATTGAGGCATGACTTGCAGTTTGTCTCTGATCTCCTTTTAAGCCTGTATTCTGACTCCTTTGGACATCAGTGGAGTAATTCATATGTAAGCCTTTCTTCAATGGCTTATTACTTGAGGCACCCACTGTCCAACTGCAACTACATTTTTGTTTCAGGGCCTAAACTCTACATCCCTCCGAGATACTATGCTTCACTTTTTTAGCTGCCACTACTATTTTAATAAACTCAATATATCGAGATGCAATTATGGTTGTGCAGATCTCAAATTGAAGACCCTTCTTAAATCATGTGCATCTCTTCCTCTCATCACCAACTACAGAAATAGTAAATCTAGAATAATCCAAAAATTTCTTCTTGTATTCTTTTACTAACATAGATCCCTGACCAATCAAAGGAATTGACTCCATTTAATATCCTGGTACACAACTAGAAAATAATTATCATAGAATTCCTTACGAAAAGTAGCCCAAGTAATCACAACTTGTCCCTAATATCACCATTCTATTATTTGCCACCAGTGATAAACTTTATCCTCAAGTAAGAAAGTGGCAAAAGTAAGTCTATCCTTCTCTAAACATCTTATGATGTCAAACATATATTCTAACTTGACAAATCATGATTCTGCCTTTGGTGAATCCCTAGAGCCATTAAAACTCTTAGCCCCTAAACTCTTCACGCACTCAATAGTATTTACAGGCCCAATATGTGTCCGAGTCTGGTTTTATACTACCGTAGTCATAATCTAAACTAGTCTATCAATGGACTGCTCAATGTTCAGAATATTTTCTAGAGCCTGTTGAGCAATCTCATGCGTCAAAGACTCAACTGCTCCCTCATTTACGAGTTTATTTTCCCCCAAAGATACAACATCTAGAGTCTACTCAGCTTCAACTAGCCTTGAGGATGACGACCACGACCATATCTACTACTACAACGAAGCATAATAATCCTACAAAATATCAATTCTGACTTTAATAACAGTACAACTTATTCGAGCTAAAATAGTAAGGTCTACAGAATCTAAAACCATGCTTTAATAGCAACTCTGTCATGACCTATCCCGAACCCTAGAAAGAGTCTCTTTAATCCTCAAAATCAATCTAATAACGATTCTACAATAATAATCATATTTTTACCGAAATTTTGGCAAAGTTCCTCTATAGTTTTGACATTCCCAATCCTGCGATTAATAAAATAACACTTCTAAAATATTTTCAAAATACAACAAACTTCCCCAATCAACATCCCAACAATTGCCAAACATCATTCGAAATATTTTAGTATCAAATACAGTACATTATTTTTAATTATAATATTATACAATATGAAATATTTAGACTAAAAAATTCCATGACTCCTAATACCATTACGTGGCCAAAATATAAATATCTATCGTTGTCGAGTCAACTGTTGTACCTGCAAATCTCTTGGGGGGACGATATAATAAAAACGGGGGTGAGTATAAAACTCAGTGAAGGTCAATGAGTGGATAGTAATTTTCAAAAATAATTTTTATTTTTAAAATAATCGTATTATTTTTAAATATATGATTTCATCAAACCATAAATGAGAAATATTAACAAAATCACTTAATATTTAAAATCAAATCACTAATTTCGAAAACATATATAATGTCATAACATCATATAAATACTTAATCAGAAATTGTCACAAAATACTGTGTAAGACCAAGGAAAATTAATAACAAATGATATCAATACTGAATACTGAAAAATGTCACTAATTGAGTACCTAGGAAAATAATCTCATCATATCTAGACGTCAATGGACTAGTAATCAAGAAACCATCATGCTCTGAAGCTATACAAATAGATGAGAAAATAACATCTCATATGTCATTACATCTCAACATATCTCATCATCATAACTATGCATGCATAAATAGTCTCCAAAAGACAAAAACGACCAAGTACATGGTCCAAAGCCTTTGTGTGTATTCAGATGAGCCCCAAAAGCTTGTATCTTATATTATCATATATCATCTCATATCAACTCATCAGTATCAGTGGCATTGTAACTGGGAAAGGGTACTGCCTAATGACTTTGCAAATAATTAAAAATACACGTATACATAAACATCCGATAATATCTGAAATCACACCTCCTTTTTAGTTTCAACAACCTTTGAAATCCATTTCCTTTCCTTTAAAAATATTATTAATATGCATATATTAAAAACCATAAGTAAAATCATTTATCATACACATTTTCGATAAAAAAAATACCATTATACAGATAAAATTCATTTCCATAAAATCATTAAATTAAAGCATTTAAAATTCACTTGCAAATATCCTTTACCATTTTTAAAATCATAATAATCTACAGAGAAAATAGGTTTTGTATATTCCACCCACAGTGACGACGATCAAATCTAGTATCGTCGATGTCCATGGGTTAGTTATCGTTCGCAGGTTACCCTAATAAAAGAAATAACATAATTATTATCGATAACATAAAGTATAACTAATTATACTTAGTAAAACTCAAATACACATAATATAACTCTCGAATATTTAAAATTACTAAAATATCCTTGTCTAAAAATTACAAAGATGCCCCCAATAGTCAAATTTACTAAATTTGCCTCAGAATTATAATATATTAATTTATCCTCAGAATCCTAAATTATCGAAATATCCTCAATTTAATTTATAATAATAATCTGTGAATTCTGAACTTATGAAATTGTCCCTAGGGTGTAAAACTACCAAATTACCTCTAATCACTTAAATTACTGATTTACCCTTGAAATCTCAAATTACCTAACTGTCTTTGTCCATAATTATTAAATTACCCATAACTTTTAAAAATTACAAAATTAGTCTTAAATTTTATAAATTTTATTGAATTATCCCTCACAAGTCAATAGTGGCGAGAAACTCAGGTTTGATAGTTCTAGCCACAGATAATTCAACGGTGTTGGCGGTGACCTTTCACGCTCAGTGACGGAGGCAGATCGAGCTCTAAAAACTGCGGGTTTGCAAGTTGCCGTTCACGGGCATTCAGTTATTTCAGGTGACGAGACTAATCAAAAATGGAAGCTGAAGGTAGAATGAGTGGAACCCAGTTGGTGGTGTGCCCAAACTCTGATGGGATTGATGGTAGTAAGAACATGTTTTTAGCTAAAACTTTTGAACTTTATAGGTAGCATTCTGGTCTTTTTCTAGCAAGAGGAATGGCAGGGGTATGATTGGCTTCTCGAGGGCTTCAAATTGGTACCAAGCTCGTTAGAAATGGTGGCCAGAATCATAAGATCCGACTGGGTCATAGCCGCGGGTCACGGGTCCTGATTGGGTTAAATCTTTCTCTCTCTCTTTCTCTCCCTCTCTCTCTCCTTCTCTCTATCTCTCCCCTCTCTTGACTTCTCTCTCTCTCTGTTTAAAGAAAATAATTTTTTTAATACCAATTAAATTGATACCGGTTCCGTGATAGCAAAAAATTGACTAACCGGCTTTAAAATCACATTTAGTTTAGTCTCGGTTTTACAGTGCGATAAAATTTAAAATTATTCATACATGATTAATTTAATAAGGAGTTGAATTTTTAATCGTGATAACATATAACGAGTCTGAAATTTATAAAATCGACCCCGAACGAAAAATAAATAATTCACTCAATAAGAAAATGAAAGTGCATATATTAAAAAATAATTCACTCAATAAGTTAAAACATTGCATTTGCAATGGGAAAATAAATAATAAAAAATTATAAGATAAATAATTAAAAAATAAGAAATTTGCATCCGAAAAATTGGCTTCATTCTCTCTTACCATCGTTGATTTATCTATCTCTCTCTTGTTGCTTTGTCCATCGTAGTGTCATCACTAATATTTCCTATTTCCATCGTGGGTTATTGGCTTTTTTTTCTTTGTTTTCTTTTTTCTTTTCCTTATTGTCCATTAATATTTGTTTATCAATTTTGTAATTTTAATAAAATATCTATTGATTTTTTCCCTCTTATTTTGTCGTGGAAGATCAAATCAAGGAGACACATATATCCTCGTTTAAGGGTAGAGTATGCACAACGTCTATGAATGGCCAATGATGAGGTAGAAATCGATATGCTTTGAAGAGCTTGTGTAGCAATCAAAACTTTTGTTCATAGTTGGCACAATCACCTTGAAGGTTCTTCAACGCGTTGTGTTCGACAAAGTTTTCTCCTTTCAGTCAAGTTGGTCATGTGGTTTATTTTTATTTTTATTTTTTTGTGATTCATGTAATAAAATTCACTGGTTGAGTTTTGCTATATTGTCCTTTTCATGTTGAAGCTCTTTAGACTAAATTTACACTAATGTTCGAGGACCTTTCCCCATTCAATCAACTAATAGCTTTATTATTTATACATAACCCCAATTTTATTGTGATCTACTTTTTAGTGTATGAAGAGAAAACAACCTACTTTGAACCCCCAAGGCAAGTCTATCTAATCTCATTGAAATTGGATTGATAATTATCTAATTAAAAATTTTGCAAAGCCTCCTCTAAAAATTAGCACTCTTAGCCTGCAAATATGTAAAACAAGCACTCACAAAATGATTCATTATACAACTTACTTCAATAATCAACATCTTCAACCAAAATACTGAGTTTTATCTAAGATATCTGCAAAGTATCAAAAGATTATATTATAGCTAATAGTAGTATACATTAGTTTATTCTTGATCTCAAAAGAATATTACAAAAAATATATACAATCCAAAAAAATAAAAATGAGATGATCAAAATGCCCTAAAAATATATATCTCTTTTAACACCATCATGTGACTAAAATTTAAAATATCTACAATTATTGGATCGATTTGGTGCAACCTGCAACCTACTGTGGGGGGGAGGGCATGTAATAAAATGACATGAGTATAAAATTCAGTGAGCTTAGTGAATGGATAAATTTGTTGAAAATAAATTTACTTTAAACAATTATATGATAATTTCACCAAATTGCTATAATAAACTTAAATAAACTTATTCATTATAAATCATTCACTAACATAAATATAATATATAGTCTCATAGAAAATCAATGGAATCATGACACATTGAAAATCTCAAATATTTAATTCTGAAAATTGTCACTAAACAAATACCCAAGGGGATAATCTCTTTATACCCAGATCTCAAGAGACAGGCAATGATGCATTATTAGGATTTTGGTATGCCCTTGAGCTACAAGTAGACAAAAAAATATTATCTCATATCTCATTGTATTTGGGCATGAATAAACTAATCCCTAAAAGACAAAGATGCCTAAATACACAATCGAAAGCCTTTATGTGTACTTAGATGGCTCCAAAAGCATACATTAGCCTCTGAAAAGCAAAAGTACCTAAGTGAATAGTCCAAAACTTTTATGTGTGTTCAAATGGGCACTTAAGGTTTCTCATCCCATATATATCACTGTATTTGGGGAAGGGTATTGTCTAATAATTTTAAAAACAATCTTTATACTCATATTCATATACCACCTAATCATACTTTTCTTTTCATTAACACATTTAAATCTACTTTTCTTTTCTTTAAAATATTAGCATGCTTTATTTGAAATCAACATAGAAAATAAGTAACCAAACATTTTCAATAACAAATTAATATGTGAAATAAAATCTATTTTTGGGAAATCATTAAATCTAAATATTTAAAATAATTATTTCACAAACATGCTTTACTATCATAACAAATTATGAAAAATAAATTTTATACTTATTCTACTTAGAATGACGATGCTTATCTTTTACCGCTGTGGATTGGCTCTTAGTTGTGGTTCCTCTTAAATCAAGGAAAAAAATAATTATTTTCTTTAAATCTAAATTTGTATTAGATTTATACAATAAACTCGAAACAAATATCTATCCCCAATGTACAACTTCCATGTCCATTAAATTACCAAATTACCCTTGTATCTGTAAATCATTATAATACTTGAATATTTTAAATCACTGAATTACCCTTGGAATCATAATTTGCTGACCTATCCTCAATTTTAGAAATTACTAATATATCTACAAGGACATAAATTATAAAATTACCCTTAAAATATAAAATTATCAAAATGCCCTCACTAGTTAATAGTGACTGAAACTCAAGTAACGGTGATTAAGAAGCTCAAATTAGACACTTCTAGCAAAGTTGAGTCCAATCATATCAGTGGTGAGCTTCAACACATGGCAACAACATCGAAATCTAGCTCGATAGCTATGAGCACCTCAACAATTGGTTGATGATGAATCGATAAGTAGATGGTCAGAAATTGATGTGGGAGACTTAAGGAACAAGATCCCAATGGTAGCATACCCTAAATTTGGCAAAATCGATGATGTTGATGGGCTTTGGTTGTATCTTTCTAAGATTTAAACAGCGATGATCCTGTTGGCTTTTGGCAACGATGATGATTGGGGTATGACTAGCGTGTCTAAGGCTTTTGATCAGTAACACACTAGGTTGGTGGGGTGGTCAAAATTGCGAGATATGGCCAAGTTAATTTATGGTCCAGTAGGTTTGGTTTTCTGAATCAAGAGTGTTTGACAACTTTCTCTCACTGTCATGTGTGCTCTCTTTCTCTCATTCAAAAATTGCTAAGCTTCCTTTCCTTTTTTATTTAATTTCATTTTTTATTTAATGATACAACTTAAAAATGAATTTTAACTCCAAAGTATAAGAGTGTCTTATTATATTTATAGTTCGGTGAGTCGAAAGTCAACCCATAAAAAAAAGATTTAAATTATTTATTTTATTTTATCTAAAAACAAAAATAAAACTTAAATATATACAACTTAATTTAAGTGAAATTATAAAAACAAATTAGTTAGGATTATGGATCCACTCTTAATCGTAAATAAAATTTAATAAATTCTTTTTATCATTTTTATTTAGATTTATTATCCAAGACATTAATTATAGAAATCATTATTATTTTCCCATTAATTTTATTATGAATCAAGTATTTATTGTGTCAAAAATTAATTTGTCAATAACAAATCCAAACATCATTTTGCTATACGTTATATTAAGATATTAAGAATTCATTGTGTCAAATTCCCTTATTTATCTATAATAAATCAAAATTTTAAAATATAAAATATGTATAAAATAAAACAGAAAATAAATTAATTTTTATATTAGAAAAAGTCAATTTCTTTTATATAAGTCTAATTTTAAGTCGATTTTAACTCATTTTAAAGTTTTTAGAACTTTGGAATCCAAATTTGATGTCTGTTTATTTGTTTGAAGCCTCAATCTACGTGAAATTAATATTTTACCTAATAAAAATAAGAAAATATACAAAATTAAATATAATTAAGACATAATTAATAATTCCTAATAAAGTGCATAAACATATATATAAATTACAATTAAAGCACAAAATTATATTTCTATCATTTGATAATTAAATAATTTTTAATACTAATCATTTAACCCCCTTTTTTCCTTTTTTTTTCCACAAACTTTATAGAAGATAATCTTTTGTTAACAAATAGCTCTAAAATTGCATTTTCTATTGTATCTTAGAAGTTCTCTATAAAAGGTATGGGTAACATATTTTTTCCTTGGCATTAAGGTGCTTTCCAGACTTCCTGTCTATTTTTCTCTCAACAAAAGTACATTAGAGACCTTCCTTTGAGAACAAAAATTGATGGCCTCAAGATTATGTTAGTTGCATGTCCACATTAATTCAATTCCATCATGATGGCTCACCTTCAGCAAATTGTCACGGGCCTTTGAAATCTCTCTCAACCAGAGGTTAATTTTGCTCCCACAAGTATGTTTACCAAAAGGCAACCTAATATGGAGTACATTTACAAGTAAGGTATGCTTAGCACTCAAGGCGAGATATATTTAGAAATAGGTTGCACTTAGAAATGAGCATCTACATAACCAAGGCAACCGTGGTGCACTTAATAAAATATCTATGCCCGACCCGAATTCTAGAGTTGTCTACAATTACCCATTTCTTAGAGTTTTCTAGAACTAGGCATTTAAGTACCTTAGATATTTATGTAAGTTGCTAGGTAATTTGAGAGCTTGGCATCCAACACCTGCAAATATGAGTGAGCCCCTTCATTTTTGTTCAATCACCAGATCACTCAACACACACAAGCACTCTAGCTTAATTATAAAGCTTTCTTGTAAATTACTCTTTAATATATAATAAAAATATATTTGGCCATTTAGCTTATACTTATCTTTAGCATTTTTTGCAAGCATCTTCGCTTTGCTAGATTGAGAAGTGTTTTAGGCTCACTTCGCAACTTGCGTGCTTAGAAGTCATCTAGGTGCCGCATGAGTTTGCTATGTAAAACTCTCATCGCATGATAAGATGCTACCTTGTATCGAAGTGTTATCCGTGACCTTTAATGTTTGGTTCTGGCACATCCAGATATTGCTTAGTTTGTAAATAAAACTTGCATAATAAATTCAAGCTCTAAATTAGACTCATTAGGCTACCGTAAAATGCATCCTTAAGTACCTTAAAATTACACATTATTTTATCATTGTACTTCTATATCTGCTTATATTATCTACTTTAGTAGTAACCTTATATCTTGGTGCTTAAATAAGCAACTACAATTGCTAGATCCTCAATTGAGGTAGAGTATCATGCCATTGCTTCTACTGCTGTCAACATTTCATAGCTTGTCAATTTGCTCTCTGAATTTGGCATCACTTTATCTTCTCCTCCCTGCCTTTTATGTGATAGTCTTAGTGCTATATATCTCTATACCAATCCAGCCTTTCGCTCATGGATTAAGCAAATTGCAATCAATTATCGTTTAGTACGAGACAAAGTATTTGAAGGCTCCCTTAAGGTATCTCTTGTTTAAACCATTGATAAACTTGTTGATCTTTTCACTATGCCTTTGGCCAAGTAACAATTTCTGACTCTTCGATCCAAGATTGGTGTCTTTGGTCCCAACACCATCTCGCAGAGGCATAATAGAATGAATTGATATCAACCCTTTCACCATAGGAATATCAATCCAAACCTTAAGTCATGCACATAGTCTATGGCTTAACAGTTCTAATTTATGTATTCATGACATTCTTGATTTATTCTTTTCTTAATTCATGTACAAAGACATATATATCCCTTTACTATGAAATGAGTATATTTAAACTTTCCTACCAACATTCATACCTGTTAATTTCTTATTACAACTATCTATTTTAAAAACCTATACCTTAGAGATTGAATGGTAATCTCAAGACAACAAATGTAACTTCAAAATCAACCATCCCCAAGAGCAATTGAGATTTTCATCCCTTGTATATAGAGGATTTTTACCATAGATTTGCTGGAAATCTATTCCATCCTCAGGTGAGGATTAAGACATTCTATATACACTTTTTCTTGCCAATTTTTTGGATCACTTGATGAAATCCCCTTCATCACCCCTCTTAGTGTCTAATGCACTATGAAAAAGCAATTACTTCAGTGTTGCACTTAGTAAAAAGAGCAAGTTTGTATTAAAATTGTTCAAAGAAAGATGTAAAATCTTGCTTATTGTGTTGAAATACATTTAGGTTCATTTTAGTGGAAATAGAAGTTAACCTAAGAAAATAATCATGAAGTCCACCAAAAAGTTACAGAATTGAAATGGATTATTACATTAAAGAATTAGACAGAAAAAAATACAGAATTAAAGATGTAAAGATGAACTCTTGGGAGAATACCATCAATGACCAAATGATTCTAGCAAAAAGAAAAAAAAGTGATGTACAAAAGATATTGAAGAAGCTAAAAAGGCAAAATGAAAAAGGGAAAAGAAATTTAAAGGAGATTATGTGCTCGTTATTATTATTTTTTTTGGGTTTGGCTCGATGAGGGAAACTAGACTTTGATGGTAAACAGATCTAAATCCATTTAAGAAAGGGGGCGAGGGGGAGGGAGAAAAAAAATGACAACTTGCAACTACCCATACCATGCATCATACAGTCTTTGTCAAAATAAAAGTCCTAGAAGTCTTTAAGAAGTCGAACAAGGTGATTGCTTTAACTACATGCAAACAATGTAGTCGCCTAAGGTTAATATTTTAAGAAGATACTATTTTTTTAATATTTTCCTAATAATCTAATTAATAAATATATATTTTTTCAAGTTACCTATTGTAGGAAAGCCGGTCTTTAGAAATCTTCTTAATGGACAATTAACATATAATTAAATTATGATAGTTGTCAAACAACTAAAATTGACTTTGTAAACAAATTTTGTGTTTAAAAACCTATATGTTAATGACCTGTAATTAATAAAATTATTTAAGCATTAGTTTATTCATTGTTAATCTTAAAAAATAAGTAAATTCTTTATCTTTTAATTTAAAAAATTAATTATTTAACATTAGACTCTTTGACTTTTCTTTCAATTTCTATTCAAAATCTTATAATCTCAAAAGTCACTAAACAAAGAATCAATAATAACTAAAATATTTATTCCCCTCTTCTTGATTTTTGTTTTTAATTTTTTTATTTTTGGGATCTTTTTTATTGTAGTTGAAATTCAAGATATACGATTTAGGCAATGCTACATCTTCAGTCCGGTTGCTTCAATGATGAACTTGCAAAGATTCTTCTTCACTACTTCGTAACATCTAAAATAAGGAAGCCATCTCAGCCATGAGCTTTGACAAAAAAGGCATGCGAGTACCACCTTTCGAGAAAGTGGGTCCACTCATTTTAAAAGAGGAGCTGCTTTTTTCTTTGGCTGGAACAAAGAAAAAAAGGAAGAAGAAAAAGAGGTGTTGCACCACTTAATTAATAAAATAATAAAGTAATGGAGTGCACAATAACCAAGTTTGGCTATAAAAAAAGGATACTCTTCCTTATTTCGGCATCTAATTCTTCAATTCTTCTTCTTCACATAGAGAGTATTTTATGAGTTTAACAAATTCTTGAGTGAATAGTGATTTGAGAGTTTGGGTATATTGAGATTTTGTATATTAAGCTAAAATACTACAATATTTGTAACTCCTTTTCACTAATTAAATTTTTTCTTTCTGTCTTAGTTTGTGAACATAGGCTAAAAAGCCGAATAACGTAATTTCTGGTGTCCCTGTATGATTCTATTACCTCATTGTTTCTCAATTTCACTTTAATTGTGTGTTTACTTCATCAATCAATTTTTTTAATAGTGGTAAAAGAGTTATTAGTTGATTTTTTAGAGTCGGGTACTGTTCATGTAAACATTACTATTCACGTGTACGATATTATTTATTTATATGGTACTATTTATTAAGTACTAGAAAGTGTATATTTATAAAGGAGAAAATTATCATTTTACACGCAAAGTTTTACTAACATTTTTGCTTTTATATATTTAAGTTTCTTATGATTTAATTATTTGTGTTTTATTATATTAAGTATTTATGTATTTTAAGGGGCATCATGGTTATTTCATATAAATGAGAGATCAAATGGCAAAATAGACAGTAATTCTGAACTCAGGACAATCGAAAACCTTCAGAGAAATATAAAAGAATAAATGACATTGTTCACATGTACGGTGCTATTCATAGTACTATTTACGACATTATTCACATATATAGTACAATGACGTGGCTTTGGCCGATGATATGACATTGACCAATGACATGACTTAGCAACATTTGATTAGACGAATAATGTGGTATTGACTACTTATGTCGGATTGGCTAATGATGTGACATTGACCGATGATGTGTTATGATCCTATTGGACTAAAATGTTTAAGAGATGTTAACCGATGAAGTGGCAATATATTAGTGGATCGAAAAACATGTGTATGGTATATGCATATACACAGAATGATAGTCATGATGATGTATTTAATCCAATCATTACTTGTCATGTGGCACAATCCTGAGTGTCCAAATTATTTTAATCTGATGGTTATGAATTACTTATTGTATCTATAAAAAGAAGGCCCCCTAATTTGACACCTTTAAATTCTTTTTTAAGCTTTATTTTCTATAATTCCTTTTCCATCTTATATTTTTTCATGTATTTTAATAAATTTTCATTTTACCTGTAGTTCAATTATGAATAACTAATTTTCTTTCAAGTTTAGGTTGAAGGTAAAGTCTCAACAAGTTCCACGGGCTAAATTTAGTAAATTTACTTTTTCTTGCCCTCTAATTTTTTTAGATGTTTTGACTTTTCGTCTACAAATAGTAATAACAAAGTTATTATTATTTTGCATGATCAGCTCTTGACACCATATTAATTAGAGCGTGGTTCATGAGAAGTAGGCATCCCCTTTATGATTTAATTGGTACTAATGAGGAATATTAAGCCTATAATGTATGTTGATACGAATGTAGGTACCTAAACTTTTTAATTTAATAGTTGTTACTTTAATTGATTATTGCCATTGCAATTCAAATTTTAGGATAATTTATATTATTTTAAACATAATTCTAACCATCCACTTAGAAAATCTATTCTAGGTGTAATTCAAATCCACGTTTTTATAGGATCGATACTTGTCACTATTGATCTATTTTATAATAGATTTGTATACTTGCGAGTTCAATAAAATTTACACAATAAGTTTTTAGCGCCATTACCAGAAAACTAAGTTATTCTAATTCGTTAAATTAAATTTTTAGATAATTTTTAGTTGTTTTCTTTTAAAGTTTTTATTAAAAATGAAAAAGTGATTCACAATTTTTGTAATTTAATTTTCAAGTTATTTTTTGTAATTTTTTATTTATCTTATTATTTTATATTAATTTTAGTTAATCTATTTCTTGTATTTTTTTTACCACTTAAATGTGTTTTTATAGTAATGTTATAATAGCGTGATAAAACTAGTATAGTAATTTCTCTTTCTTCTTTATTTTTATTAATTTTTTTCTCATTTTTTATTTTTCTTTTACATATATAGTCGAAGTTCAAAACTATATAATCTTGACTCTATAGACCTAGAATTGAAAAATTCATACACACAAATATATTGTACTTAAAGATAAAATTGAAATAGTTTTGTAGCAACAACCACCACCACTATAATAAAGGTCATTTAAAGACTACTTTAATCCCTTGCTAATTTGAGCACATCATGCATAAGAAACGTAAATATAGTTATTAAGAGTTTTGAGTTAAAACCCAATGTGCTAAATTGTCTCTAAACATTCTAAGGATTAGAAAATAAAAACCCATATAATCATCTAAATGATTTTTATACTACTTACAAACTTTTAAATATGAGAATTTTTTCGATGATGACATTAAAATTATATTATTTTCATTTTTTTAAATAATAGAGCTCGTTCATACTTCAATACATTACCTAATAATAATATTACATCATGGAAATAAATAGTAATAAACTTTTTAAATAAATACTTCCCAATGCATAAAACCAATGTTATTCGCAGGGAAATTTTAGAGTTCATTAAGAAAGAAGACAAACAGTTTTTCAAAGTATAGGAGCAATTCAATGGGCTACTTTTGAAGTGTCTATATTATAGGTATGAGAAATGGCATCAATGCTAGTACTTTTTAAGGGATTATTGCCGCATGTGTAAGAGTAAATAATGGCAATAAGTGGAGGAGAGCTAATGTTAAAAAATAAATAAGAGATTAGGGATTAACTAAAATAAATAACAAAGAAAGATAACAAGATAAATTAAAAAAATTAAAAGAAAAATAATATGGAAATTAAATTATACAAATTTAAAGAAGAAAGAAAGAAATAAAATTCTAATCTAATTTTTTTTAGAATAAATTACGAAAAAAATAAATTACAAAAAATAAATATTAAGGAAAAAAAATTAATTCTACTAATTAAAATACTCACCTCCCCGGTAATGGCCCCAAAACTTGTTGTGCAAATTTTATTGAACTCCCAAGTGCACGAATCTATTGTAGAATAGATTAATGGTAACGAGTGTCGATTCCACGAGGAGGTTGATTTTAATTATGTGCAGAATTAATTTTCTTTTAATGGGAACAATTAAATTATGGTAATTTTATCTTAAATTATGAATTAAAATGGCAGGAATAATTAAAAATGAAACTGTTATAATAAAGCACTTAGGTATCCGGATCTGCATCAACATGCTCTATGGACTCAATATTGCATATTAATGCTAATTAAATCATAAGGGGGGATTCCACACCTCATGAACTACGCTCCAATAAATATGATGCCAAAGGCTTATCGTGCCAAATAATAATAACCTTGTACTAGGGTGCCAGTTTAATCAGGGCAGTATCTAGGTAAGACTATTATTATTCGTCAACGAAAAGTCAAAATAACCACAAATATTAGAGGGGAAGAGAAAGTAAATTTACTAAATTAAGCCCATGGGACATGTTGAGACTTCACCTTCAACCCAAGCTTAAAGGAAATTAGCTACTCATATTTTAACCAGGGATAAAAAGGAAATTTTATTAAAATACAAAGAAACTACCAGAAGGAGAAGGCATTTTAGAAATCTAAGCTTAAAAATGAATTCGGGGGTGTCAAATTAAGAGGGGAGAGCCCCCTTTTTATAGATACATTGAGTGAATCGTGACCATCGGATTAAAAACAGTTCGGACACTCAGGATTGCGCTACGTCATTAGTCAACAATCAGCAGTCAACATTCAATGTTTGAATAGTAAATAATCCCATGTATGCGCATGCACCGTACACACGATTTTTGCTCCACTAAGATGCTGCCATGTCATCGATCTACAGTACATAAGAATTTTAGCCCAATAAGATTGTGACACATCACAGTCAATGCCACGTCATCGGTCAATGTCACATAAGTAGTCAATTCCACATAATTCGTCCAATCAAATACTGTCACGTCATAGGTAGTTGCCACATCATCGGTCAGTATATGTAAACAGTGTCGTGAACAGTAACATAAACAGTACTGTATGTACGAACAATACCATGAACAGTAACGTATATGTGAACAGTGACATTTTTCCTTTTATTCTCTTCCTAAGGTTTTCGTTTGTCCTGAGTCCAAATATGACATCTGTTTTGCTGTCTGATCACTCGTTCATTATGAAACGATCGTGATGCCCCTAAAATACATAAAATACATAATTATAATAAAATACATATAATTAAACAATAAAATACTTAAATAAATAAAAATAGCAATGTTAGTGAGACTTCAAGTGTAAAATAATGATTTTATCCTTTATAAATATACATTTTCTAACACTCAACACTAGTGATAAAAATAACTCGAACTATACTTATAAATGCTATCAACAAAGGAGAAAAAAGAAACCAACCAACCAAAATACGTTCTTTAGGCTCTATCTCCCTATTAGTTAGATAAAATAAAAAAAAATCAATGGGTGAGATTTTTGAAATCTTTGAATAGGTAAGTGTTAACATCTGTTTACTTAATTCTATAAAATAAGTGTCATCTTATGCCAAGTTTCTTAAAGACCTTTATACTAAAAAGAGAAACATTCACATTTAAAATAGTACATTTTTAACAGAAAATGTTAACTTTATACTCTAACACAATATTGCTCTAAAATACAAAGACCCAGACTCCTACACTATCACATTTAGTATAGGAAACCACACAATTGAGAATACTTTGTTGGACTTAAAAGTTAGTATTAATCTGTTGTCTTACTCGGTATTTGTGAAACTTAGACTGAGAGAATTAGACCCAACTCCAATGGTGTTACAACTTTTAGATCAATAAATGAAAATACCTTATGGTATTGTGAATGACATGTTTATCCAGGTGGATAACTTTTAATTGACACTCAATCTGTGTAGGATTCAAAGAAGAACATTCCCATTATCCTAGGTCTATCTTTCTCAGTAATTGTCGATACTCGCATTCAATGTAAGGCTAGAAATATACAATTGTCCTTTTCGCAATATAACCAGAAAACTAAATATCTTCAATGTTACCAAACAACCTCAGAATATAGATGATGTAATTTATTGATGTGGATTTAATAGAAGTATTAGTTGATAATACTTTTTCTTTCAAACTTTAATAATGACTATTTACAAACGTGCTTAACTTACTTTGGATTGGATTTTGGTATTAACAGATTAGTCGATGAGATTAATGCTTTACTTGACTTAGCACCATCCATGGACACTAATAAATGAAAGTCAAGAATTGAACAATTAGCACCATTAGAGAAGAAACTTAACCTACCACTAGAATCACCATTAAAATCCAAGCTCAAACAATTACCCAACACTTTAGAATATGCATTATTGGGAGAAGAAAACACTCTGCCAATAATCATTTCATCATCTACAAATGATAAATAAAGAGGTAAATTGTTAGAATTTTAAAACAACATAAAGAAGCATTAACATGGACCATAGCTAATATAAAAAGAATAAATCCAGTAAAATATATGCCTTACATTTACCTAGATGAAAATACTAAACCTATTAGAGAAATGCAATGTTAATTAAATCATAATATTAGAACTTAAGTCCTTAAACTATTAGACGCATATATTATTTACCTAATTTCTGATAGTTTATGATTCAGTCATATATAACTGTCCCTAAGAAGTTAGGAGTCATAGTACTTACTAATGCTGATAATGAACTGATATCCATTGGAGTGGTTATAGGATGACGTGTATGTATTGATTATAGAAAGTTGAATTCTCTCATAGGTAGAAATTATTTTCTTTTACCATTTATTTATCAAATACTTGATAAATTAGCAGGTTATGAATTTTATTACTTTTTAGATGGCTACTCAACATATAATTAAATTCCCAAAACACCAAAGATTAAGAGAAAACTATTTTTACTTACCCTTTTGACACTTTTGCTCTTAAGAGAATGCCATTTGGATTATGTAATGTACCTACTACATTTTAACAATGCATGTTAAGCACTTTTTTTATATGGTTGAATAATTTCTTAAATTCTTTATAGATGATTTTTCTATCTTTGGTGATTTATTTGATCACTATTTACATTATCCAATACTAGTTCTACAGAGATGTATAAAAAGGAATTTAATCTTAAACTGGGAGAAGTGCCATTTTATGATAAAATAAGGTATTGTTGTTGGTTACATCATTTCGAACAAAGGTATTGAGATTCATAAGGCCAAAGTGGAACTCATTTTCAATCTTCCTCTACCTAAAACAGTCAGAGAAGTAAGATCTTTCCTTAAGCATGCTGGTTTTTTTAGATGTTTCATTAAAGATTTTAGCAAAATTTGTAGACCATTATGTAATCTACTTACTAAGGATGTATTTTTTGTCTTTAACGATTCATGTCTTGTGATATTTGAAAAACTGAAAGAGTTGTTGACATCATCACCCATCATTTAACCCCTAAACTAGAATTTACTATTTGAACTTATGCGTGAAGCATCTAATTACGCAAAAGGAGTAGTATTAGGATAAAGAGTTGATCAAATTCCCTATGTTATTTAATATGCTAGTATGATATTAGATGATGCATAGTTAAACTACTCGATCAGTGAAAAAGAAATGCTAGTCGTAGTGTTTGCATTAAAAGAATTTTGATCTTATCTTATTAGTTATAAAATAATTATGTTCACAGATCATGTTACTTTTAAATATATTTTTACAAAGAAAGAAATAAAAGTTAGACTAATTCAGCAGGTGCTACTTTCGTAAGAATTTGACTTTGGAATTAAAAACAAGAAATGCACAAAAAATGTTGTGGCAAAATATATCTCTCGCATCAATTTCGACGCAATTACAAAACCATTACTATTGAATGAATCATTTCTAGATGAACAATTAATGAGTGTGAAAGTATTATCATAGTATCATGATATAGTTAACTATCTTACTACAAGTCAACTTTTAGAGCATTGGACTAAACAGGACAAAGCCAAATTTCTTATAGAAATAAAGAATTTATTTTGGTATGGCCCTTATTTGTTCAAGTATTATGCAGATCAAATTATCAGATGATGTGTTCCAGAATATGAATTTGAAAATATCCTTTCATTCTGTCATGAGCAAGCTTGTGGAGGTTATTTCAATACTAAAAAAATAGCTACTAAAATTTTATAATATAGTTTTTATTGCTTAATTATATTTTGAGATACTTACAATTTTTATTGTTCATGTAATAGGTGTCAAAAAATAGAGAGCAATACCTAAAGGAATATGATGTCATTAAATCCTATTTTAATGGTAGAGATTTTTTATGTATAGAATATCAACTTCATGGAACCTTTTACTTCTCTTTTGACCATTATTACGAATTGGTTGCTGTTGACTACATATCAAAATAGGTAAAAACAATTTCATCTAGAACTAATGATCACAAGGTGGTAATAGGCTTTTTAAAAAGCAACACTAGTTCATGCTTTAGATTCCCTCGAGTAATAATTAATGATATGGTGCCTACTTTATAACAAATCATTCAAAGTTCTTTTAACAAACTATTTCATCACTCACAAAGTGGCTAGACCATATCATCCGCAAACCAGTGGTCAAGTAGATATCTCTATTTGAGAAATAAAGCATATATTAGAAAAGATTATGAGACTAGACAAAAAGATTGGTCATTGAGAGTCGATGATGTATTATGGACATATAGAACACTGTTCAAGACTCCAATTAGGATGTCACCCTATAAGCAAGTGTATGAAAAAGCTTCTCACCTACCAATAAAACTTAAGCATCTTGTATACAGAGCTATTAAGAAATTTAATTTTGACATGCAACAAGCTAGCTTAAAAAAGAAGATTACCACTGATAGAACTTAAAGAAATTTGCAATGATGCATACAAAAATGTCAAGATTTACATGTAGCGAATGAAAGTGTTTAATGATAAGCAAATTATGAGAAAAATCTTTTACCCCATTTCAGAGAAAGCTTTTATTTAACTCTCATTTGCACTTAATTCTTGTATGATTTTATTGTATCATTATTTCTCAATTTCACTTTAGTTATATGTCTACTTCAGTAATCAGTCTCCCAACAAGCTCATCCATAGATGGCCACTGCAATGCTAGAAGGGGAAAACCAATGATGAGATTGGCAATAGATGTTAACAATGGGAAATAACTTCAATTTTGAGAATAATTTTAGGTAGAAGGAAGGGAATAATTATGGATATAAGGAAAGATTAAAATTGCAACAATTATGTAGTTACTACTTGTATATGTAAACAAGATGACAAATCTTCATGATCGTATAACTTTTTCCCTCATGTCATAAGCTTTAAACATTAGAAATTCATGCTTAACTATTATTGGCATAAAAAAAGAATCAGCCAACAAGACAATGTGAACAATTACTCCTACATCGGCAGCATTAATAGGCTTTCCAAGATGATTTAATTGATTTCTAACTCTAAAACAGTTTTATAAATAAAAAAAAAACTATATGAGTAGGATTCTAGATTTGATTGCAGTTTCTAAATGCTCAAACATTCAAAATTTTCCCAACCAAAATATGTAAACGAATATATTATTTAAGTGGTAGCAAAATAAATAATCATGAAATGAAATTGGGAAAAAAATTACTAGTGACTGAAAAATTAAATAGCAGCATTCAAGTCTTGAAGTGCGGACTATGTGGGACCCAATATTGTAGTGGCGATGCCTGAAACATAGACAACTCTGGCAGATCAAGTTTAATAGCTTGCTAATGTTTTGGTAGCTGTTTAAGGCAAATCTAGTGGGTTCATAACGAGCTAATAGTGGGCGTGTCCGTGTTGATAGCGTTCATGAAGACTAAGCGACCTCTTAAAATTAAATCAGCTTGTGACTATAATAATTTGAAGTAGTGATTTTCATTTCACATGGCTATGGCTTGTCTTAGTTTAACTTTTAAAGAGCTAAAGAAGAGTGACAATAGTTTGACAGTGGGATTAGAAATATAAGTTTAAGAGATTTAGGTATCAGTTGAATTAGCTATGTTTTGATATAATTATGTTCTTCGTAACTATTAATATGAAAGTGTGTCTTAGTTTTTTTTTTTTCTAGAAAACCTAAGAAGTTAAGGTTTATATGTCTTGGGTTTAAGTTCAAACAAAAACAAATAAAAATTATTCTTTGTTTGAGAAATTTGAGAAATTTGTTTTGGTGTAAGTTTAGGAAATACGAGAGTGACACTGGATTGATAGTGGTTCTAGAAATATAAGTTTGAGAAATTTAGGAATAGTTGAGTTAGCTATGTGTTTGCTTTTATATAATTATATTCTTCATAACTATTAATATAAAAGGTGTGTCTCAGATATTATTATTATTATTATTATTCTTTTAATAAAAAAAATTAAAAGGTTAAAGTTTAGAGGTCTTGAGTTTAAGTTCAAACTAAAAAAATAAAAATTATTTTCTTTTAGTATTGATACTTTAGTGTCATAGATGACGATGTTTAATTTTGCAGGGCACTATATTTAATTTTACAGGGCACCATAGCAGTAACAATTTGTGTTGTTCTGTTTGAGGTATGTGCTTGTAGGAAATAGAAACGTAGAAAAATATAACAATAACGGTAAAACTTTATCGTGTAAAGTAATGTGTGTACAACTCTATATAAAGGAAGAAAATAATAGTAATAAGTAAACTGCAAAAAATTTGTGTACTTTAAGACACATATTGAATTATGCACAAAGGTTAAGCAAATATGCCTTCAGGATATAATGAAGCATTTATTTATTTATTTGCATTGCTCATCGACAAAAACAAACCTAAATACTCTTGAATGTTGTAAGTTGCCAAGAAATAACATATTATTCCTACAAAAAACAATATATTGGATTTTTAGTACATAAAATAAATTACTGTTTCGTGATTAAACTCGTTTTTAGAAAGAGGGCTAAGAAAAGAGTAGTGTAGGATTATTATTTTTATGTCTAAATAGCTTAAACATGACTTCTATTTATAGATATACTTATGTTCCTTCATTTAGATTGTCATCTTTCATAATACCTCTTCATTCATGATCATTGGATCAAGATTTAACTTACACCATTGTTCCAAATTAAATGTCACCATAAAATAATGTATATTTAAGTGAAATGTCACGATGAAATAATGCATCTTTAAGTGATATGTCACCATGAAATGATGCGTCTCTAAGTGAAATATCACTATAAAAAGTTATGTCCTTAAGTGAAAAAATATGTTTTCTATAAAGCACAATTAATTGGATATGTCTTTTCAACAAGGAACTATTTATTTTGAAAATTTTTTCAACAATCCCTACTCATTTTCAAAATAAATGAATTTTGAAAAATTATCTCGCACAGGCTTAGAAAACTTATGCTTAAATAAAGGTGCCTTTTAGACTTGACCCTTCTCTTAGTGATACCATATTAAATTTAATTAAGGTGGCATGGTAGGCAAGCTTTAAACCAGCGGCCTTATTTAACTAATCAGATATATCTCACATATAAGTTTTCAAATTCTCAAGTATTCTTTAAGAATGGCCCTGTGTCTATATCCTATTTTCATGATCACTTTAGTAACCAGCCAAGTTACATAGGAAGCGGCACCACCTCCTAAACTCATATAGGTAGACTTGTCTAGAATGTCCCTATACCTAAAACATTATAAGTCTATTAAAAGCTAATTAGCTTTACCTTTCATATATGTTATAAGTATCAAACACTGACCTTTGCGATGCATCTTAAAATATTATAGTGCTTGCTATCACAACATATGGCGTATTTTTGCTCATTGAACCCAACATCTTGATATTTCAAGTATCGAGTTGAGTTTCCATCATTGATGATGCTGGCTTCAGTCCTATCCCCTTAGAAGTTTTTAATACAATATCCCTTGCAACACCTTTAATTAAGGGGTCTGTCAAATTTTGGCATGATTTCACAAAGTTAATTGTGATAAGTCTATCTGTAAGTAATTGTCTTACATAATATGTCTTAGACCAATGTGCCTTGACTTTTTATTATAGATTTGACTATATGCCCATGACAATGTTGCCACACTATAACAGTGAATAGATACAAGAGGCATTGGTTTAGGCCAAATTGGAATTTCTATAAGCAAATTCCTTAACCATTTAGCTTCCTTGAAACATAAAGCCAAAGTTATAAATTCTACAGTCATGGTTGAGTCTGCTATACAAGTTTGCTTCTTTAAGCTCCATGAAATAACATTTGAAAATCCTTCCAAAACTAAAGGTTATCTAGTGTAATATATACCATAATCCATTGTATGTTTTAAATATTTTAGAATTTTATACACTGCTTGCCAGCGTGCTTGACTTGGATTACTAGTATATCTATTTAACTTTCCAATAGTGAAAGCAATAGGCTTACAATCATAATATTACAATCATAATAATCAAACTTCTTTAAGATTTTCTCAATATAATGTGATTGGGTCAATACTAGGCTATACTCATTTTTTAGTTTAATAGTCTTCTATATTAAAGTTAGATGACAATAATAATTCAGTGAGTTTAATAGTCTCACTATCAATACCAAAAATTAATATGTTATCTACATATAGATAAATAATCACATATTTATTTTCGTTGAATCTGCTACATACATATTTATCAGATTCATAAATATTAAATCCATTTGAAATAATCACTTTATCAAATTTTTTATGCCACTACTTTGGAGCTTCTTTAAGGCCATATAAAGACTTAATTAGTTTATAAACTTTATGTTCATGTCCTAGCATAACAAATCTTTCTGGTTGATTCATATATATTTCTTCATCTCAATATCTATTTAAGAAAGCTTTTTTTTACATCCATTTGTTGGATTTCAAAATGATAAATTGAAGCTAAAGCAATTAAAACTCTAATAGTAGCAACTCTTGTAAAAGGTGCACAAGTATTGAAATAATCAAGGCTTTCCTTGTGTGTAAAACCTTTCAATATTGGTCTTATCTTAAATCTTTCAATTGTCCCATAAACTTTCTTTTTCTTTTTGAAAATCCATTTACAATCTATAGAATTAGTGTTAGGTGGTAAATCAACTAATTTCTAAGTCTTATTATTGATAATAAAGTCCATTTTATCATTAATGTCCTCTTTTTAAAAGGCAGCATCTTGAGACTTCATTTCCTCTTCATAGGTGAAGGGATCAAACTTTATCGTACGTGTAATCATGGTCTATTTAGATCGTGAGTCTCTTATCTTTTCAACTAAATAGACTATAAAATCTTATCTAAAGGATTTTCTAGTCCTTATTCTTTTACTTCTTCTTAATTGATTTTGCTCATCACTAGTATTATGCTTTTGACCAATTTCTATTGGTTTATCATTCTGTTGAGAATCAATACTTTTTGATATAGTGAAAATTCTATTTTTAAATAGAAAATTACCATGAAATAATGCATCTTTAAGTGAAATGTTACCATGAAATGATGCATCTCTAAGTGAAATGTCAGTATAAAAAGTTATATCATTAAGTAAAAAGATATATTTCTATAAGGACACAATTAATTAGACATGTATTTACAATATGATATTTTTATTAGGCATATCTTGTCAACATGGCATTATTTATTTTGAAAATTTTTCCAACATATTTATATGTTAAATATGAAAAAATGACCCAAACACATGTACATGCGATACATTTTAACAAAATATCTCAAGACAAGCACGCAATACAAATATCCTTGAAGTGGATTTTTCTTGTAGTGGAATTCAATTTTGAATATATAACTTTTTTCCCTTAAAAAGTGATATATATAAATAATCTAAATTACAAGAGAAAATTTTTTTTTCTGAAAGGAAGAAATCTTAATAATTAATTAAAAAAATTGAAGTTATCTTTGATAGACAACAGCCACATGATCAACCACTTCAGTACGACGACTGGCAGCCCGAGTGTAAATGTTACAACTCATGGGCAGCCATCACAAGAGCACAGTCAATCAACTGAACATCAACAATATCATAAGCATATTGGATTTCGCTTGCTTCAGATTGCAGATCCTTATATATTTGAAAAATGATCACTGTTGACATTTGGGCCTCCTGATTCAGTCATCATCTTAGGAAAGTTTTCATTTATTTTCATTCTTAATGTATAAATGCACTTGTCCTTCTTTGTGTTACATACAAGCCTTAGTGTTGTTGTAATAATTCAATAAGATCATAATCAATTTTATTGCAAAGTTATTAATCTTTAAATCAGACCCTGATAAAAATATCGAATAAATAATTATAACAAAAGCATAAATATGGAACTGGCCACTAATTAGAAATTAGGATCTATGAAAAGTTTTTCTTCAAATCCTGAAGGATTGGAGAGGCTATGATCCTATATGCTCTGTCTGAGGGATGGGCAGAGTCCCAGAATACAAATTCAGAAACATTATCACATGTGAAGGGAATTAACTGGTTACAAAGTACTGCTGTCTCAATAGTTCCAGTCCCACAACATGATCTGTCCGCGACACTAAAGCCTGAAATTTTAATCAAATAACAAACAAATCAATGTTAGTTAAATTTTAGCTCGCCAAAGTGCTTGACTTACATAGTCAGTACTGTACATAATTTACATCGCATCTGATGTGTTAATTATTAATAATTCACCTGATTTCACTGGATTATTGATGAGATCAAGCAAACGGTTGTAAAAGTCAACGTAGACAATCTTTGCTTGGGGAAGGGAGCTGTTGAGATTCTTCACCTCAGCCAACAGCTTGGAGTTGAATAACTCTGCTGCTTTATTATCATCATCTCCACAAGATCTCATTAGGCCACCATGGAAAGTTCTTAATATTGGTAAACAACCCACTGGCAATGTGCTAAATGTAGCAATTTTCCGTGCTCCGACCTCATATAAATCCTTAATGATAGTGGAAGTCCAGGTAACTAACATAGAAGTGTAAGTAGAAATATCATATTTTATAAGTCGTAGAGTACTATAGGTGATTCCAAGGTCATTGTTCCCCGCTGATAATAGAAACAGGATGTTGGAAATGATTTTGTTTGCTCCCTCTTCCCCAACAAGCCCTTTAAGCTTTCCTATGTACTCTTTGAAGTTTTCTAGTTGTTCAGATATTGGTATAACCGACGTTACACTAGATGTTAAGGGATCCAATCCTGCGCCACCTGAAGCAAAGCATACGCCGGTTGCGAGATCTTTACTTTGAAGATTTGGGTCGAGGTACGCCGGCACAGTCTCTTTAACTCCTAGACCTTCAGCTATTAAATCAGTGAGTACTTTGCCATTGCAAAATCTTCCCGTAGGTTTTCCACCGACGAAATCTTGTCCATATTGAGGGAAATTACACTTGATTAAGGAAATCAGATTGTTGTTATTGCCTGTATCAAGGATTGAATCTTCAAACGCCATAATTCCCAGAAGTTTTTCATTTTCTTGCGATTGTAGCTTCCTAGACGCCTCTATAAATTACATCCACAAATAATAATAAAAATGGGGAAAAAATGACTTGTAAATATGTACAAGACTTAGAGATATTTAAAGCAGTGTTAATTAATTGGTAATTTTAATTGAAACAAATTAAACATGAGAACTATATTTAATTTGTCTAAACTAAAAGCATTAATTAATTAATTGATGGAGTAAATAATAAAACTTGTTTTAATGTTACTATTAAAGCCAATATCTTACTCATGCATACTAACTAAAATATTTCCTATAAAACATTAAAATAATAAGTTTCTTTTTATATATAGTCCTTATCTAGTTTAGATGTCCTCAATTTTTTTATGTTAATGCACTTTTAAAACATATAGTTTAAGAGAATAAATTTTTTATGCTATTAAAATTCATAGATCTATAATTCATTTAAAAAATGAGTCAATTAGCCCTCATGGTTTGAGATTTAATCGACATTAAGATAAAAAAGGCATGTTACTAAAAGAATTAAAATTTAAAAAGAACACAAATTTCTAAACACTAAAAGATAAAAGAAAAAAGGATAGTACATTAAAATTTGTGTTTTTTTTTCATTTTTTGACTCTGTCCATATAAAATCTATATTTTGGCATCTACATTTGAGAGACTATATATATATAGATATATATTATTATTTTACAATAAGAGATCTCTATACTCTATTAAAGTGAGCCATAAGATAAAACACAAGAAAAAACAAACTTCAATTGTTCTCTAGCATATTAAAATTTATATTTTCTCTTTTAACTTGTCTTTATCATATCAAAGTAGGGGACCTCGGATTGTATTTTATTTTTTAACTCATCTTTGATTTTAATATAACCGAGAATCCCTAATTGAAAGCTCTCTACATAAAAATTTCTATTGAGAGTTCTTGCAATTTGTTAAAGGGGTGGAATGCTGCCACATGATATGGCATAATAACGTAATGCCTGTTACACCATTACACCAAATAGTGTAACAACTTTCCCACACTTTATTAAAACATGGGAACCCTGAATAAACTAAGACTCTCGCAAGATTACCTTGAGCTTCAAAGAGTTCAAATTTAGTTATATATTTAAAATCCAAACATGATTAATTTATGTAACCAGGCAAAAAAGTATGATCCTTGAGTATATGCACAGATATAGTCAATTAAAAAATATATTTCTTAATTTCTTAAAATTACTATTTTGATATTACTCAAAACAATTCAGTTAATGCTTTAATCTTTATTGAAGCAAAAGTCTATTGTTTTAGCCTTAATGAAAGAACCACAAAGATAAGAGACCAGATAAAGCTTAAATATTACGTACCTTTAACACTAATTTTTCCTTGCAATCTATTATAAGCTAATGATAAGTTTCTTATTGAAGGAAGACCAGTTAGAGATAATAAGATGTTGTTGTTGAAGGAGTTATAACTTATATCAAGAAACTTTAGGTTGCTCAATTTTGATAGCCGCTCAAGACCTGTAACAAATTAAATGATCAAACACAAAACAAATCATATGTACTTGAGCTACATATTTATTCGTGGGAAATATTTTGTGTATATACGTTAGAAATTAGCTATCTACTAAATTTAATTGAGGACAAACCTTCATTCTCAATACAACCGGCTATGTTATTGTCACTTAAATTAAGCAACTCCAGTTGTTGAAAGGAAGTAAACAAAGAAGCATTCAGATAGCCCTCTCCCAAGTCCCTATTCCTAGTATGATAAAGATCTATAGCAATCACTCTACCGGTGGATGTATCGCACTCAACACGTTTCCATTCACAACAATCTGAATAATTCTCATCATCTCCCTCATCTAGCCAGTCTTGAAGACTGTACCGATCATTGAAGAAATTATGTTTAAGTTGAAGGAGAGCAGATCTCTCTTGCTCTGAATATCCCTCAGTCGACCACCCTAATTCCAATATTATTATTGAGAAAACAAACATTATATACAGTAACTTCACCCACCCCATTTTTGGAATATCAATTCTCTTAATTAGTTAACACACTGCTCTCTCTATAACATATGCAACCAACAAGTGGAGTGCTCTAAGCTATATAGAACATAAGCACCAACCATAAATCAATTATGTAATATCTTACAATTAAAGTTAACCAAAAAAAAAGTAAAATATAAATAAATACCAACCATATATACCTTATCTTAGACTTCCAACTTTGGTGCTGGAAGGTACCCTCTCAATTTTTAATTTTTCAGAATTTTAAGTCCACAAAATAATAATAATAATGGTCCACAAAGGCGTGCACGATATTGAAGCCTCGTGGGGAAAAAAGAAAATGAAGGGCTTTTTATTTATTATTGTTTTTTCCCTAAGATTCCAACCGAACTAACGGACATTGCAATATTATTTACTATTAATGAAGATGTTGTTTTCATTACAAAATGTAGCACGTCCACTTGCATCATTTTCATAAAATGTAGCACATCCACTTGCATCATTTTCATGAAAGCAATTCAAAACTTCTCTTCATGGAAGTTTATACTTTTTCTACACTTGTTTGGTGGCTCTGAGTCTAGGTCTATCCTCAAATCGCCACTTCTGACTTGATTATTTGTCTTCTTCGAGTCTTTGATGTATTAATTATTTTTGACCTTCTGTTGGAAAAGAAACTGACATAAGCAGCTGCAAATAAAAAAGAAACAAATTGTTTCCCTTTTTGTGTGATTAAAACAATATATGCACCATAAATAAATAAGTAAAAAAATAAATCAATACAATTCAAAACAGTAAATCAACCACAAGAGATCAAATTTTTACATAAAAATTAAAATTAGAAAAACATCAAGAATGTGCATCTAACAACATCAAGAATTTTCCTTTAAATAATATTAAAAATTAACAACATCAAGAATCTCAATAATATTATTTTATTGTAGCATCATAATATTTATCTCTCTGATAAATGTGCATCTTAAATAATAGTCAACGAAAGGATAAAATAAAAATTAAAATCAATAGGAATGAAAAAGGGTGATGCCAGGAACTCGCCTTTCACATTGGAATAAAATAGGGTTAAAATTACCATAAATTCTTTTCTTCCTATATATATATACGTTTTTAGTGCTATCTTAACCTCATTGCTGCCAATTAGTTTTGTTCTTTATATATATGTTTTCTATTGACTAATGTCACTTAGCCCTATAATTTTTTTTAACTATATAATACCCAAACTAATGGAAGCTTGGACTTGGGTCACCCAAATGAGAAGGACCCAACAAATATTCTCCTCTAGATCATATAGGCAACACCATCAAGCATGCTCTTTGCTTATAGCTCTTCACCTTCTCCTTGCACAATGACTTTGTTATCATATCTCACCTATCTCCGTTGTGTGAATCTTCTCAATTTGTAACTATTTCTTCTCATGCACATCTAATATCTAATGGTACCTCAATCAATATACTTGGATTTTGATTGAAGCTACAAATACTAATAACTCATCATGAGAGGAGAAAAAAGAAACCAACCTATAATAGTATGTCCCTAAAGCTCTATTTCTCCAAAAGTTAGCTAAAGCAATGAAAGAAAAATCCACGTGAGATTTTTGAAATCTTTAAATAAGTAAGTGTTAACATCCGTTTGCTTAATGGTATAAAACAAATGTCATCTTATGCCAAGTTCTTTAAAGATCTTTATACTAAAAGGAAAAACGTTTGTGTTCAAAAGAAGGTCTTTTTAATAGAAACATTAGCTTTATACTCTAACACAAAATTCCTCTAAAATACAAAGACCCAAGCTCCCTCATTATTTCATGTAATATATAGAATCACACAATTGAGAATGTTTTATTAGACTTAAGAGCTAGTATAAATCTATTGTCTTACTAAGCATTTGTAAAACTTAGACTAGGAGAATTACACCCAATTCTAGTGGTGCTACAGCTTGCAGATAGATCCATGAATATACTTCATGCTATTGTGAAGGACATGCTTATCCAGATAGATAAGTTTTATTTTCCTATTGATTTCATTGTAATTGACACTCAACCAGTGCAGGATTCAAGAAAGTACATCCCTATTATTCTAAGTCGACCTTTTTTTGGTAATTACCAGTACTCACATTCAATACAAGATTGGAAATATGTGGTTATCCTTTAGCAATATGACCATAGAACTAAATATCTTCAACATTGCCAAACAACCTCATAATGTAGATGATTGAATTATTGATGTTGATTTAATTAAAGCATTAGTTAATAATTTTTTTTTCAAACCTCAGTAATGACTTTTACAAATATATTTAACTTACTTTGGTTTGGATTTCGATATTGACAAATCAATCAATGAGGTCAATGTTATGCAAATTTTAATGAACTCGCAAGCGCACGAATCTATTGTAGAATAGATTAATGGTGACGAGTGTCGATCCCACGAGGAGGTTGATTTTAATTATGTCCTGAATTAATTTTCTTTTAATGAGAACAATTAAATTATGGTAACTTTATTCTAAATCGTGAATTAAAATGACGGGAATAATTAAGAATAAAACTTGTTATAATAAAGCACTTGGGTATCCGGATCTGTATCAACATACTCCATGGGCTAAATATTCCATATTAATACCAATTAAATCATAAGGGGGGATTCCACACCTCATGAACCACTCTATAATAAGTATGGTGCCAAGGGCTTATCGTGCCAAATAATAATAATAACTCAGTACTAGGGTGCTTAGGTTTAACTGGGGCAGAATTAGACAAGACTATTATTATTTGTCGACGAAAAGTCAAAACAACCACAAATATTAGAGGGAAAGAGAAAGTAAATTTACCAAATTAAGCCCATGGAACATGTTGAGACTTCACCTTCAACCCAAGTTCAAAAGAAATTAGCTACTCATACTTTAACTAGGGATAAAAAGGGAATTTTATTAAAATACAAAGAAACTACAAGAAGGAGAAGGAATTTCAGAAATCTAAGCTTAGAAATGAATTCAGGGGTGCCAAATTAGGGGGGGAGAGCCCCCTTTTTATAAATACATTGAGTGAATCGTGACCATCGGATTAAAAATAATTTGGATGCTCAGGATTGCGCCACGTCATCAGTCAACAGTCAACAGTCAACCGTCAACAGTCAGCATTTGTACAGTAATGCCGCCTGAATAGTAAATAATCCCATGTAAGCGCATGTACTGTACACCCAATTTCTACTCCAATGAGATGCTGCCACGTCATCGATCTACAGTACATAAGAATTTTAGTCCAATAAGATCGTGACACATCATCGGTCAACGCTACGTCATCGGTCAACGCCACATAAGCAATCAATCCACATAATTCATCCAATCAGATACTGCCACGTCATAGGTAGTTGCCGCATCATCGGTCCGTATACATGAATAGTATCGTGAACAGTATCATGAACAGTACGGTACGTATGAACAGTACCGTATATGTGAACAGTAATTTTTTCCTTTAATGCTCTTTTTAAGGTTTTCGACCGTCCTGAGTCCAAATATGACGTCCGTTTTGCTGTCTGATCACTCGTTTATTGTGAAACGATTATGATACCCCTAAAATACATAAAATACACAATTATAATAAAACACATATAATTAAATAACAAAATACTTAAATAAATAAAAGTAGCAATGTTAGTGAGATTTAAAGTGTAAAATGACGATTTTCTCCTTTATAAATATACACTTTCTAACACTCAACAGTCAACGCCTTACTTCACTTAACACCATCTATGGATACAAATAAATGGAAGTCAAGAGTTTAACAACTAGCACTATTAAATAAGAAACTCAACCCATCATCAAAATCACCATCAAAACTCGAGTTCAAACCATTACCTCATATTTTGGAATATGCATTCTTAAGAGAAGAAAGTATTTTACCAGTAATCATTTCATCATCCCTAGATGATAAACAAGAAGGTAAGTTATTGAAAGTTTTAAAAGAGCATAAAGAAGCATTAGGATAGATCATAGCTGACATTAAAGGTATAAATCTAGTAGATTGCATACATTGCATTCACCTTGATGAAAATACTAAACCTACTAAGGAAATGCAATGTAGGTTGAACGCTAACTTGAAGGAAATTATTAAAACTAAAGTTCTTAAACTATTGGATATAGGTATCATTTACCCCATTATTTATAATTCATGGATCAGTCATATCCAAGTTGTCTCTAAGAAGTTAGAAGTTATAGTAGTTATCAATGTTGATAATAAATTGATACCCATTAGAGTGACATGTATGCATTGATTATAGAAAGTTGAATTCAATCACATGTAAAGACCACTTTCATTCATCATTTATTGATCAAGTGTTTGATTTTTGGGCACGCTAATTTTTGTGGACGTTTCATTAAAGATTTTAGCAAAATTTCTATACCCTTATACAATCCATTTGCTAAGGATGTACCTTTTATCTTTGATGATTCATGTCTTGTGTCATTTGAAAAACTAAAGCAGTTGTTGACATCATCACCCATCATTCAGTCCTAAACTGAAATTTACCATTTGAGTTTATGCATGATACATCTAATTATATAGTAAAAGCAATATTAGGACAGAAAGTTGATTGAATTCTCTATATTATTTACTACGCTAGTATGACATTAAATAATGCACAATAGAACTACTCGACCACTAAAAAAGAAATGCTAGTAGTAGTATTTATATTAGAAAATTTTCAATCTTATCTCATTAATTATAAAATAATTATGTTCACAGATCATGTTGCTCTTAAAAATCTTCTTAGGAAGAAAGAAATAAAAGCTAGACTAATTTATTAGGTGCTACTTTTATAGGAATTTAACTTTAAAATTACAGACAAGAAGCACACAAAAAATATTATGGCAGATCATATTTCTCGTCTCCATTTTGACACAATTATAGATCATTACTATTGAATTAATCATTCTCAGATGAACAATTAATGAGTGCAAAAATATTGTCATGGTATGCTGATATAGTTAACTATCTTGTTACAGGTCAACTTCCAGAGTATTAGACTAAGTAAGAGAAAACCAAATTCTTTGAAAAATAAAAAACTTCTTTTAAGATGATCCTTATCTGTTCAAGTATTATTTAGATCAAATTATCAAACGATGTGTACCAGAAAGTAAATTTCAAAATATCCTTTCATTTTGCCATGAATAAGCTTATGAAGACTATTTTTGCGCTAAAAAAAACAACTACTAAAATTTTACAACGTGGCTTCTATTGACCAACTATATTTTAAGATACTTACACTTTTTATTCTTTATGTGATAGGTATCAACAAATGGGGAGCATTATCCGAAGAAATATGATACCATTAAACCCAACTTTAATGATTGAGATTTTTTATGTATGAGGTATCGACTTCATGGGACCTTTTTCCCCTTCGTTTGGCCATCAATACATATTAATTGCTATTGACTACGTATTAAAATGAGTAGAAGTAATTCTATATAGAACCAATGGCAACAAAATGGTGATTGGGTTTTTGAAAAGTAATATTGTTTTACACTTTGGATTCCCTCAAGCAATAATTAGTGATAGTGGTATCCACTTTTATAACAAAATATTCAAAGCTCTTTTGACAAAATATTCCATCACTTACAAAGTGAAGATCTCATATCATTCGTTAATCAATGGTCAATTTGTGATCTCCAATCAAGAATATAACACATATTAGAAAAGAATAGTTACTGTGACTCGATGATGCATTATAGGCATACACAACAGCTTTTAAGACCTTGATTGAGATATCACCATATAGGCTAGTACATGGAAAAACTTGTCACTTACCTATAGAACTCGAGCATAATGCATACTGAGCTATTAAGAAATTCAATTTTGACATGCGGCAAGCTGGCTCCGAATGAAGATTATAGTTGGTAGAGCTTGAAGAAATTTACAATGATGCATACAAAAATACTAAGATTTACAAGTAGTGAATGAAAGTCTTCCACAATAACCACATTATAAGAAAGTCTTTTATCCCAGGTCAGAATGTGTTTTTATCCAATTCTAATTTGCACCTATTCCTAGGTAAGTTACGCTCTTGATGGTCTGGCCTCTTTATTGTTCACACAATTTTTTCAAATGGAAAAATTGAAATAAAGGATCCAAATAATGGTGTCACCTTTAAAGTTAATGGTTAAAGACTAAAGCCATATCTAGAGTACCAACTACGTAGAGAGGACATCAAAAGAAATTTGAATGACCCACCAAATTTAAACTAAGATTTTGTCTCTCTTTTTTTCAGTGATTTAATATTTTTATTACTCTTGTGATAATTAAAATTATTTTTGGCATAAGTGTGTTTGTTTAACCATTAAATTTTCTCTTATCAATTTTAATCATGAATGCCTCAACTAAACAACTCTTCTTTAATATTTTAAATAGTTTCGACATATAAAATCTCATCCCAAAGGTTAGATACAATTTTATAAAATACATCCTCTTTAGGAGTTATGACTACTAGAGTTAGTTTCCTATATTAAAGATTTAAAAAGAAAACTCAGAGAAATTGAGGAAGGCATCTTTGCCATTTAATTAGAGCTTAAGGAAAATTCAATAAGAGGATGATTCTGATATTAATTTTCTTTGTGTATTTTAGTTTATTACCCTAGTGAAGTAGTAGATAATAGTACTCTATAACAATCAATATCAATTACCTTAGTTTTTTATAATAACTCATATTTTGAGATGAAGGTATAGACAAAGATACAATTTTAGCAAAACTCCACAAGCTATTTCTTTTACTTCCTTAAAATGTCTTCCTTACTATCTCTAAAACTCGGTATAAAGGTATACGATTGTTTATGAAGAATAACATCCCTATTGACATCAGATCGATAATCGACACTAAAGTGTGATTGGCAAGTATGTTACCTCCTAAATTTATTGCATGCATACTTGGTTATGGTAAAGGAAATTAAGCAAGAAAATAAAGAGCTCAAAAACTCTCTAATATTTGTCATAAGTGTGCCAAAATGATTTGCGATAAAAATTCATGTTCTTTAGGAATGATATTTGATAATAGGGAAGACAAGATTCAGTTTATTAGAGATGGCTTAAATAAAGAGTTATTAGATGATATTCTTTCATTTCTTGAAACACATCCTAGTAGATATGTACAAAGTGCAATACTCTAATTATGGTCATTATTCCAAAAAGAGCATGCATGATATAATGTTGAAAATCTGACTATAAACGATCATATTTACTAGTTTGTAAGAAAGTTGGATGGAAAGTCTATCCTCAATCCATAGAAGGCATTTAAGTCGTTTCTAGATATAAAATTAGAGAAAGATATGAGTCACAATCACAATTACCTATAAATATCATTTTATTTCACTGCTATTTGATTATTTGCATTCTTGTCTTTAATAATTTCATTTTATCATTTGCTTTTTTTTTTACTATTTTTCTTTTGACTCTAGAGTAATGTGCTTCTTGTATTATTTGACAAAGACATGCTACCTTATATACAACTATGAACCATTGTCAACAAGATCTTTAAATATGATTTTTTTCTAAGGCAATGACTAATTATTTTTTAAAAGTATCCCAATGGTAGCTACTCATAATAACCAGTTGAAGAATATGTGTATGCTCTCTGGGTTCAACTATGAAAAATATAAAGAATTTGTTAAAGCAGTCTTAGATCTTAGTTAAAGTATAGCAGCTAGAAAATTACACTTGATTTATAGAGAATGTAATTTATAGTTATCAAAACTAGTCTCAAAAGCTATTCATATTAAAGGGAGCCAAGTGTTAGGCATCATCCTAACAACTCTGAAAGCTTTGGGCTGTTTGTCTAACTCACCAACTAAAGAATAATTAGTCATCTCAGAGATGCAAGAGAGAATAACTAAAATGCTAAATTGTACTTATGCTTTTATTTTCCTACTAGGAGATCTTGTAAATTTAAGGGCACTAATCATATTAGCATCAAGGGCCTATTTGAACATTCATTAGAAACAAATTAATCTGTCAAATGTCAGTAATTTTTATGATGGCTTTATCACATTTCTTAACTATGTAATAAAAAACTATTTCATTCATTCTATAATAAAATAAATCTTTATTTGTGCTCATATTACAATGAGCTACATGATCTATTATAAGCTTATAAACTACAACCACATCTTAAGACCTTAGTGCTAGAGTGACCAACTAATGATGGTAGCAGTAGCCACAGTAAGAAGTGCAAATTAGATTTAACTCTTTACTTGTAAATATTTTCTTTTGTATTGTAACACTCAGGTAATATCTTCCAATCTCTACTACTTTCCTTTAAAATATTTAGGACAATATTTCGTTCTGGTTGGGGGATAAAATAGTTGACAATTATAGAATATCGTAATCTTAGTGAAGTTTTTACTAATTTTTATTGTAGGAACTAACTGTGGTTAACTTTTTGGTCGAAGATGGCTGATTATAGATTGTAGTGACTCTATAAACGTATTTTCTTAATTTCAATGTTTAAAAAAGAAACAAAACAAAAATAAAATTTTTTTACTTTCCTGGCCTTTTTTTATGCTCTTATTACTAACTTTTATTTTAAGTATAATTTTTTTAACTTTTTCTTTCTAACTTCTCCTTTATAAACATATATTTTTAAATTTTTGGGTTGAAGATGGTTGAATACACTTGAATATAAAGTGTAGTGATACTAGAAATGCATCTTTCTAATTTTTCTTTAAAAAAAAAAAATTTCTGTGATCTTTTAACATCAGATGATATAATGAATTTTAAATTTTAGTATTTGTATTATCTTTCATCTTGAGTTATGTTACACTATATCTACTACTCTACATATTGATGTCGGAGATAGATATGAGAGTGCTTGAAGGAACACACATCATAATAAATTTTAAGTGAGTTTTTGAGCTTTTTATTTTTCTTAGATAGTAACCCGTTTTGCTCATTTTTTATATAGTTTAACAGTTTATTATTTTATATACAATCTCTAAATTTCTTTTGAGTCATCCTTCAAAAAGAATAAAAAGAAAAAAGAAAAAAATTTATTCTGCTACATTTGAAAGTCTATTTAACTAGCAGATATAGAAGATTATTTAGGACCCTAAAAGATGATGGAAAAGTCATCTTTGACCCATTTAAACCTTTCTAATCATCTCTATTATAAAGTATCCTTAGTTAACTCTTTTGAGCCTGTAAAAAAAAATTATACTTTTCTTTGTTAAATTTCATCTTGACTCAACTTCAATCTAGAATATTAATTCACGTCAAACAAGTTTTATCATCTATTCATGTTTGAGAAAAATATAAATAATTATTTTGTTCAATAAAGTTATGCCATAATAAAAAAAAGAGAAAGAAAAATAATCAAAGACACACACACACAAACATAGAGTTCAAAGTAAAATAAAAGCAAGACGTATCTTATAATCTCTAAAAAAAATCTATTTTTTCTTAAACATATATTTTATTTTTTCTTAGTTTTCCTCCTTTGTTTGCCATATCCCTAGCCCATATTATATCCTAATAAAAGTTTTCTTGATTTTAAGAAATTATAGTCTAAAGTTGAAGCAAGTTATATGAGCTGAAAAGATATAGTGATGCATAAAAAATATAAAAAAAGAGAAAAAAAAACAAACATATTGGTCTGACTCATATTTTGACTTGAGATCATATTATTTCTAAGTTATGGGCATATTTATTCCATCATGATAAGAGTGTATGATATTATTTCTTTATTATTTTCTCTTAATTTACCATTCATGGTGATGACTATTATTATTGGGTTTAATTTCTTTATGAAAGTGTCACTACCAATGATATGTTATTCTTGAAAGTAACTTATTATTATGGTTATGATAAAGTCTACTGGACTGATTCATATAAATGGTTGATGTGAAAGTAATATTTCCCTGGGCTGGAGATAATGCTTATACTTTTATTTGATTGTTATCATAAGTTTGATTGAATAAACATGATTGTTTATTAAAAAAAAATTGGGTTTAAATTTTTTTGCTTAATTTGATAAGGACTAGTAATAAGCTGGTTGAGGTGTGTTCAGTGTTAAAAAATGTATATTTATAAAGGAGAAAATTCACTTTACACTCCAAGTTCTACTAATGTTCTTACTTTTATATATTTAAATTTTTTGTTATTTTAATTATATGTGTTTATTATAATTAAATATTTTATATATTTTAGGGACATCATGGTTATTTGACAATAAATAAAATATCAGATGACAAAAAGGATAGAAAATTTAAACTTAGGACAATAGAAAACCTTAAGAGGTGCATTAAAATATAAACAGCACTGTTCACATGTATGAACTGTTCATGGCACTATTCATGACACTGCTTATATATACAAACAGATGATATGACATTGACTGATAATGTGGCATTGACCAATAATGTAGTAATATTTGATTGAACGAATGATATGGCATTGACTACATATGTGGCGTTGACTGATAATATGGCATTAACTGATGATATGTCATGATCTTATTAGATTAAAATATTTATGAGGTTTTAATCAATGATATGACAATATGTTAGTGGACTAGAAAAATGTGTGTAAGTTACATGCATATACATGGAACGATACCCCTAAATTCATTTTTAAACTCTATTTTCTGTAATCCTTTCTCCATCTTATATTTTCTATATATTTTAATAAAATTATCATTTTAGCCCTAGTTTAAATATGATTAGTTAATTTTCTTTTAAGTTTGGATTGAAAGTAAAGTCTCAACATGTTCCATGAGCTAAATTTGATAAATTTACATTCTTCCCCTCTAATTTCTATGAATGTTTTGACTTTTCATTGACAAATAATAATAACAAATTATTACTGTTTGGCATAATAAACTCTTAACAACGTATTAATTAGAACATGATTCATAAAGAATGGATATCTCCGTTATAATTTAATTGATACTAATAAAGAATATTAAGCCCATAATATTGATCCAAATACCCCAGTGCTTCATCATAATAGTTGTCAATTTAAATTATGCTCGTCATTTCAATCTAAAATTTAGGATAATCTAACTTAATTTCACCACAATTCAATCATCTATTAGAAAATTAATTCTACACGTAATTAAAATTTATCCCCTCGTAGGATCGACACTCATCTCCATTGATCTATTCTATAATAGATTCGTACAGTTACAAGTTTAATAAAATTTGTACAACACACTACAATCTTAAGTGCTTCTCTTTGGAGTGATTCTGATAAGATGAAATAACAAAAGGTACTTCTAACCATGTCTTTAAGTATCCTATTTCATCTTTAGTAATACCATTGATTGTGGGTGAATCTATTATAGTGTACTGTAGGAAGATACTACTTTCTCTAAGAATTTAACAAAGGATCCTGGATGTTTTTCACCTCAATTCTCATATTTATCATAGTATTTATCACCATGATCAGATCCTATGCTTTTAATTCTTTTTGCCGAGTTGGTTCATAACTTTAACTTTAAAATTTTTTAACATGTGCAAGGCCTGTGGCTTTTGATAGAAGAGATACATATACCCAAATATGAAAAAATCACCTATGAATGTTATAAAATATTAATGAAAATTCTAAATAGCCATATGGAATGACCCATAAATATTCGTATGTATGGGTTCTAAGATGTCTAAAATCCTATCGGCTTTAAATATCTTTTTTGTTTTGGTTTGTTTTTTCTTAATATAGTTAACACAGATATCAAAACCTATGAAATTTAAAGGGTTGAGAATATTAGTCTAACACAAGTCTTTTTTTTTTTCTTTCCTTCATCTAAAGTTATGACTCAGTCTCCTGTGCTATAACACAACTGAAATCTCATTGGTTAAATTTCTCTTTAAACTTTATGTACTTAATTACCAAGATTCATAAAATGAAACAAGCGTCTTGATGAAATAAAGATTATCATTGCTTGATAAAAAAACCTTATCCAACTAGCTTTGAATCATTAAACAAACTGAATTTTCCATTTCTATTTGAATAAAAATAATTAGATTTGGGCAAAATGAAAATGTAAATCAAATTCAGTCTAAAAGATCGAACAACAAAAGTTTTAATAGGATCCAATTAAAATTTGGTCTCTAATAATAATTTGAATTTTCCAATTACTTCAACTTTAACTATATTCTCACTGCCCGTGTAGATGTATATTTTACCATCATTGGACTTTTGACAATTCAAATAATCCTATATAGATACACTGAGAGGAGTTATTGGACCAAAATCTATCCACCACATGTGCCTTGGCATTAAAGTTAAATTAACTTCAGAATAAATCAAACCATGCCCTTCAATTTTATAAAATAAATAAATAGTGCCTTCTAGGTCATTTAATTCCTTTTGCTATTTCCTTTGAGGAACTATATTTGCAGTTTCTTACTCTTATTCCTCTTCTTATCCTTATACCTTATTAAAATTAAATTTGTTAAGATAACAAACCTCTTTTCAATTTCTACAAGGTACTCTTTAGCCATAGTTAAATTTTTAAACGTAGAGAACCTAGATACTTTTAAAATGGTCTTCTTCATATTCATGATACATATGCAATATGATCTCTCTTACTTTTTTAAGGATGCTTTCATCTATAAAAGATAGAGAAGAATCAACACTAAACATAAGGTTAAGATTCATGACTGTGAAAACTACCAAAAGCTTCTCTTATCATGACTTGAAGAAAAAGCCATTTAACCTATGAATAGAATTGATGTTGGTATTAATATTAGTAATAGACACAACTAAGCATAGAATAACAAAGAAACAAAGCAAGTTCATATTAGTCTTAGATAAAAATAAATTCAAATAAAGGTGAAATTTCATCTCAAATACTTATAAGAAGAATATGTCAAATAATAAATCTTTTTTTAGGCCAATTGATATTCACAAAAATTATATATACATAGTAATTTATATTTCAAAATAAATTATTTTTTATAAGAAAGATCACTTTGATGACATGTTACTTCAATTCGTTCATCTCAAAAGATATATAAACATCCCATTATTTAAATTTAAAATTGCACCAAAAATTACCAAGACATAAAAAATGAAAATAAAAGAATTCAAGTTAAAGACTGATCAACAATCAAAGTCAATGGTCAAAATTGACCATTAAGAGGATAAATCAGTTGGATTGATCCAAATCAGTCTTGAGCCAGCCCTAAATTTAAAAAAATATATATATCTTTTCCTTGAATGGCAGCTTTGTTTACTAGGCCACGGTTTGCATGGTGGCACAACTAGATGGCTGCACCTTTCTCAACTATAAAATGGTCATAGGTTCCTTTTTTATTTTTATTTTGGCAGCAGCCACTCTTTCCTTACACATGAATTGTTTAGCCTTTTTTTTTCTTTTGTAGGTTTCCTTATGCGATGGCCATGAGTGCTAGCCATGACTGCTGCTTTCCCTTAATTTTCCCTTGTTAGACTTGTTGGCCGAAGCATTCCAATATCTAGATTCACAATGCTAGTGATGGAAGCAACTGAATCTAGCGAAAAACCCTTAATTCTGAAAAAAAAATGAAAATAGAATTTTTTTAAATAAAATTTCTAAAATTCTAAATTTATTTTATTTAGAAAACAACAAAGTTTCTTCTCAAATTCAATGATATCAGATTTCATAAGACCAAATATTAAATCATTATTAAAAAAATGAAGTTAATTCTCAATAATTCAACGTGAAGTAACTCAATACCACTTGTTAGTATAAGAAATCCTTTATGAAAACTATAACTTATAATCCAAGAACATTCTTGTTGTCTCAATAGGAATCAATAATAAAATATAAAAAAAAGGTAACTAAATCCATAGTGCTTAATTGCTGTCTATGGTTGTCTTTAAATTTCCTATTTTAGCTCATTATAGCAAAAAAAAAAATTACTCTTCAATCTGTATACATCAAAGGCTTATAATCTATTAGATACATTAAAGTACAAATTACTAAAAATCTTAATAGATCATTTTTAACTAAGCTTGCCCTTATATGATAATCCACAATACATAATTATTGACACATGAGCTCAATGTTAGATTAATGATCTAACAATATTAGATTAAGAATCCAATAATCTCTCACTTGAGCTATATAAGAAATCTTATACTTACACTTTATAAAAATAACCGTATGAGGTTAACCCTACTGTCATCATTAAAATGTATTCATAACCAATTTGGTTCATCAAGGACAGCTTTCAGCCCAATACTTTGGATGTTGAGTAAGAGGTTATATACATAAATATGGTTGGCACTTATTTAGATTTTCTTTTTTTTATTTTAGCTAACTTTAAGAGTATGATATTGTAGCATGTAATAATATTAGAGTGATATTTTTTAATACATTTAAAATTTGATATTTTGAGAAAATAATATTAGAGTTAATTTGATTTAATCCAAAATTAATTCTTAATGTTGCTATAAGCTCAAATTTTTATTATCAAGATATTAACACGACAGTAGAAGAAGAAAATTTAACCATGTAAAAAATTATGATAAAGCAATAATTTATAGATTACCTCAAGTTCAAGTCACCTATTTAAAAAAAAATGTAGGCAGTGTATTAAGCTTCTAAGAAGAACAAAATTTTTGATTTGCTTTCATTAAAATGAATGCGAGTGAATATGCTATATTTTGTAATCTAAATGTAGCACCCCAGGTCCAGATAGTGCCCAAAACATACATGGACTCTAACAGGAACTAAATCTATATGTTCTGAGCTCTAAAATTTCATTTGCAAAGACAATTGCATACAATGAAACAAATCACTAAATATACTGAATGACGTCTTACTAGCCCACATATAGTTATACAAATCATTCTTACATCTATAATAAATAGTAGAAGTCTTCCAATTACGTATATAAACATAGCACAAAGTGTAAAACCTTAAGCCAAAAGCAATATCCTTGGCAAAGCTTGATTCCAAAGATCCTTCAAACTAATAACCATTACTATCTTTGAAAGAATGATTGACAAGGTTGATCTATCATATTCAACAAGTAGAAAATACATAAAAATAAAATAAAATGATACCTTTGCTCAATATTTTCAAAAATTCAAGTTTAGCTTTAAACAAAGAACAAATACATGAACCTTTGAATAGAAGCTTTGTTGGATGTTATTTTGGTTATAACAAATTTTAAAAGCATAGTTCAATGTAAATTCAAATCCAGAAAGATTTATCATATAACAATATATTGGAAAAATATATCCAATCAAAACATATAGAACGTAATAGGAAATGTCTTTTTTTACTAAAAATTCTCTAAAATATTTTCTTCTTTAAGTGGATTCATATTTAGGAAATAATAATTTTTTTTTAGACTAAACTTATTTAAGGAGGAATACAACATATATAAAAAAGGAATACTTCTACAAATAATAGACACTATGTATGAAAACGTTAAGTTCACTTATTTACATAACACCATAGTTAGTTTCTCTCCAAGTAGATAGTTTCTGATGAGAGAGAAATGGTAGTTTATCCAGAGATTAGGTGTTTTTGAATTTTTAGATATGAAAAAAAATACTAGAGTGAATGTAATAATTTTTCACATAATAAATTTTTCTCTTATTATACTTACTATTGTGATTTTTCTCCTTTATAAGAGTATCTTACACAAATTTTTGTGTCACGTGATTGATTTTATTCTCTATTTATTTTCTATTTATTATTTGTTTGATATTTCTACTTGCGGATCTTCGATGAGATTAAAATTCTCTAACTAGTGGCATTAGAGAGAAGGTTGTAATGTAAAGCAAATATCAGCAATGAAGTTTTCAAACCTGTGAAGGTAGATAAGAAAACTTTAATGAATAGATCAATTTTGACTTATGACAAGTTCAAGTCAAGTGTATATTGATTTAGTCAAATTACAGAAGGAAAGCGAGTGCAATGTAAGCCATATTCCTATTTGTGAAAACTTCCAAAAGTCTATAGACAATTAAGATACCTTAAGGAAGATTATTGGAATAGAGCAAGTTTGGCAAATAGCTTTAAATCAGTAGATAGATACTGTTAATGTCAGCTACTAGTGTCTTTGTTCTTTTCCAGAAGAGATTTGTTTATCCTTTTTTGTATGCCATGGAAGAGGATGTGTTCTTGTCAGCAGATCCATACAATTTGCTTACAAGGCATGATTTGACATTTCTATGTTGATGGTTGGCTACTCTTAAGGAAGCCAAACATGAGAGTAGGTATTTTTGGCAAGGTGATCGACATATGCCAAATATGTGTACGTTGAATAAGGTGAATTATGATGATTCTTAGTATAGAGAATTATTACTGTTCATTAGTGAATAAGATATTACCATGGTGGAGTGATTCTAACAAGTCCTACTTTTGTGTGGTTTTGCCGAAGTAGAGAAGTTGGAGACAACATGGATGTGTAGCTGTATGGCGAATTATGTTCTATCACCTAATTGAAAAACTCGCCAATATAGAGATTGTTAGGAAATATGCCTATTTTTCAATAACAATTTCCTAGGATATTTTCTTTTTTAAAGGATTCCTATTTAAGAAATAAGAAACTTCCTTTTGCGATTGAACTTATTCAGGGAGGGATGCAACTTATATAAGGAAATTAAAACTTCTCTTATAACAAATAGTCATTGAATAAAAGGGTTGAATTCAATTGTTTGCTAACAATACAATTAGTTTCTCTGCAAATAGAAGTTTAGAAAGTGAGAGAAATGATAGGTCTATTGAGAGATTGAGTGTACTAAAATTTTTAGGTGTAAGAAAAATACTAGAGTAATCATAATAAATTTTTACATAGTGAATTTTTCTCTTCTCATTCTTAACATTCGTAGTTTTTCTTTGCTATAAGAGTTTTTTACATAAATTCTTGTGTTTTTTAATTAGTTTTATTCTTTATCAATTTTCTATTTATTATTTTGCTTGTGGAATCTTGAGTGGAATCAAAATCAATGATTATTCCCAAATTTTGCTAACTAATTAGAGTTGATCAGACCGCATTAAATTCTTTCGTGAAATTTTTTTCTATAAATAGGATACTTGATCTTTCAATTTTGTTGTCGTCAACTAAAAATTTTTACTATTCATATAACTAAACCTATGAAAGCTGCAAATTATTATCGAACATTTCGTTTATAATTGCCAACTTAAATCTTTTAAAATTGATAGTTTTAAGGTAATGTTAGAGTGAGTTTGATTTAATAATCGAACATTCATTACTTTTAAGGACATGTTAAAATTTAAGCACTAGGTCTTCTAGTTAGTTTCTTCAGTTTTAACGTGGATAAGCTCAAATTTTTTATCCTCAAGATGTTAAAACTAAAAATTATAAAAAAAAATGACATATCATGGCACGATTGTCGTTAATCTCAAAAAGAAGGGATGAGGCAGTAGGATAGAGGAATTTAAAGAAGAAAATTTGGCCACTAAAAAAAAAAAAAAGTTAAGATGAAAGTGGCAACTTTTGGGGTTTATGGTTTACATATAAATATGAAATATTTAAGGGGACAGCTTCCAATCCAAGACTCGGAAGTCTAGACTCTAGAGATAAGGTTCACATATATGGTTGGCATTTATTTATTTATTTATTTCCCTATATTGCTAACATTGACGGTCAGATTAGTCAGAGTTGCTTCTACTTGTATATACACCTGATTGTAAAGACATAAGGGTTAAAAAAATAGTTACTATTAAATAGGAGACTCTAGTTCCTACTGCTGAGGTTATAACTCAGAATTTTATTTAAGTTTACGCTTGTAACAATTTAGGATTTTGTGACCTTATTAGATTGTAGATTGTAATTCCTAATTGAAGTCTACATTAATGGTGAGACCTCTAATTTTAAGGTTATATTCTATACATTAAACACAGTTCACCACAAGTAGGGAATAGAATTTTTATGTGGATTTTTTATTGATCTAATAAGCAAAGTTACATATAAAATTGTTTGCATGCATGTGTCAAGTTTCATTACAAAATTACTTGCGGGTTGTCTAGCCATAATCCTCTGAGTTCTTAAGTGAAGGCAATATCTTTTTTTTTTAATGCTGACACACTATTAAGTAATGTATTTTAATAGAATCAATATTTAATTTACTATGAACTTATATAGTTAAATAGATATTGACTTTATTAAACCATACATCTTAATAAGGTGTCTGCACAAGATTTAAAAAAAAAAAAAAAAAGATGATGGTGCTTAAATGAAAGGACTCTCTCCATATACACATAAAACCCTAAGAGTATCTTTAAAAAGCTCTTAAAATAAAATTTTATTATTTATTTGAAAAGTCATATCAGCATTTAAGGTTTTATTTGGTATAATTTTTCAAGTAGAACTTTTACAAATAGAACTTTTATTTAAAAAATTTTAGTTATTTGGTTGCCATAGCAACTTTATTAAAAATTTATAAAATTACTTTAATAGATAAATTTTTTAAAATTATATTATAGAAAGAATAAAATCAAATTATCAAATAAGCAGATGATATTTTAAATATTTTAACATTTAAAAAGAGTTTTTCAACCTCTACTCCCAAAAACTCAAATTTTGAGTATTTACTAATAGAGGCAAAATAACTTATTTAAGTTTAAAAAGCTCTACAAAGAAAACAATCAAATAATAATAAAAATTAGAATAAGAGCTTATGTGATTAAATAAATATTTATGGCCATTAAATAATTGTAACAAACAAGCACTAAAACTCCAAGAGACACTCTGATTAAGATCCTTCAAATAAAAAATAATTTTCGTCCTTCAATTTGTAAAGGTATTTTTTCCCTCTTCAATTTATATTTTATTGCCTTTTATTAGAAAGAGAAAAGTGTTTGAATTGATATTTATTTTTTAAAAAATTATTTATTTATTTATTTAAATCAATATTAATTTATTTTTATTTAAAATTTTTTTACATAATATCATATTTTTTTATCTCATATTCATCACATAAATAAACAAATAAATATTTAAAGAGTAAAATGAATCAAACCTTTTAAAGATGTTATGACAGATGACTACTTCCCTTTACATTGACAGAAGAATCCTTCCCTTTATATTTCTATTCCCGATGGTCTATGTCTGAACAATTGAGCAAACTTTATTGACCTTAATTCTTTTAAAAAAATAATTAATGATGATCACGCACAATAAGTGATTCTAGTACTTAAAGCCGGCTAATTTATTATTTTTAGTGTTTAAAAGATCAATAGAAAGCAACTTATGACAATGAGCAATGCCATATTAAATATGGCAAGAAGACTATCGCATTTTCAATTTCAAAAAATTATAGCAAGAAGACTACTTTACCTAGCCCATAATAAATAATTTGATATTGAATAAAATTTCATTACAATTGTGCCAATACATGCATTAATGAGTTCTAATTATAGTAACATTTTTAATTCTAAAAACATTAATAGTCTATAGATATAGGTATGCAAATGTACAACTTGCTTATCGCCTCATTTATGCAGGAAGCTACAAAAATACAAAACCTGCCTCTAAGCTCTAACCTTAGCCACAGGCGATCCTCTGCATATCCATATCATCTCAATTCTCAACCATTCAAATCACAATCCTCTGCCACGTATTACTTGCATGAAAATTAATCACATGATATGATTGCATTATCATCGTTCTCCATCAAAACTGCCGCCGCCACTCGTTTTAACGAGAACGTCCCACAGCCGTTCGATCTCTCCAAAAGCATCAGCAGATGGGAACCGGAGCCTGCATCAAGGAATTTAAAATGAAAAAGAAGTTGGGAGTTGTAATTAATAAGACCATCACAGGAATCTTAGGCCGGTGGCTTCGACTAGTCTCACCATACCTCATTTGATGCTTGCTGGATGCAATTGGTGGGCTTGTCTTGACGTTTGTTGAAAATATATATATAAAGCTTAACAGGTTTGCAAAAACAATCAAGGAGAGAGAAAGAAAATGAAGGGGCAACTTACCCATGAGTTGGAAGTAAACGTGCCAGCCAGCCAAGCTTGGGAACACTATGGCACAATCAAATTGGTAAAGCTTGTTGTAAAGGAGTATGACACCCTTGAAGAAATTGAAGTTGTAGAAGGGGATGGAGGAGTTGGCACCATTCTTCACATTAAATTTAAACCAGGTAGGTACAGTCTTTTAAATAGCACACTGTCAAGGTGATGAGTTACATGGCTTTTATGCCTCTTGATTGAACTAGGCACACCGGGATTTGCTGGTTACAAAGAGAAGTTCATTGAGATTGATAACGAGAAACGAATAAGGGTAACAGATGCGGTGGAAGGAGGGTATCTCGATGTGGGATTTACTCTGTTTAGAGTGATCTTTGAGATCATAGAGAAAGGGAGTGATTCCTGCATCATCAAATCAACCATCGAGTATGAACTCAAAGAGGAAGCTGCTGCTAATACTTCCTTTGTCAGTATCGATACAGTGGCGAAGATAGCAGAAATCTCCAAGAATTATCTCCTCAACAACAAGGCTTAAGCTCAAGACTGCAAATCACACATCTTCGATAATCCACTCTCAGCAGCAACAAAGACATTAACATTTCAAGTATGGAATTGTCATTATTTCAGCTAAACTTTCAGTAAGATGTAGTGTTTTATGAGAGCAATCTGATTTTATGTTGGGCAATTTCTTGATGACAACTAAGTGAATGATGTTTCTGGCACAAAAGCTTTATGACAGTCATATGCAAATGTTTAAAGGAAATACTAAATTAAGGAAACCGATCCAGTTGACTCTATACGTACAACTTTGTAAGTAACATACAATTTGCTCATCTTCAATTATGTTGCTAACATATTTTATCATTAATTGTCATATATTATATTGTTTCAAAAATGTTTTGCCTGTGTGGTATAATTTCTACTGCTGTCGGCTCAAATTGTACAGACTTAAAAGCATTTACTTTAAAAAAAAAAAAAAACGCATGAATCCACCTGCCACTGTTCGCATTCCGCCCAGTTAAGTCAATCGATCGGAATAATTCATTTTTATCACTTTAGTTTTTTAACAAATTTGCAAGGCCGATCAGTATATATAAAAGTATTTTATTAGTAGAGATTGCTTTAAGGATACATATACGTATCTGCTAAACTGAATTGAATTGAATCAGTTTAATGGCTTTAGCTAGTCACACTGGCAAAATAACTTTGTAAATAAAACAACACAATTATGACAATAATAAATCGGCCTAGTTTCACATCATATTATTAAACGAATAGCAAATCCTTTCTCTCTTTGACCCAACACATAGACATTACATTAGAATAGACACTGTCTTGTTTGTCAAAAAAAAAAAATGAAGTTTATCTGTTTAATTAAATTTTGATAAATGCGAAAGAAGGATGAGACCGTCCAATTAAATTTACATTTCAAGTGAGCAACCCCACCATTATTGTTTCTCATGTCTGTAAAATTTAAATTTGAAAATCAGAAAATCTCACCACGTCTATGTGATGATGTTATGGGATTGTTCACCTAATTTTTCATTCTCGTGACCTCCTTTAATAGAAAAAGTCTTGGGTACTCCCAGTCTGTGATAGATTCAGGATTTTATTTCAATGGAAGCCATAGTGATTAAGCTATAAACTTAACTTGGCTTTGTCATAAAATCTGCGTTGTAAAAATATTTACAACATTACAAACATGTAAGCATAAAAGTTCTATTTATGTATATGCTTGTTAAATTTATTCAATGAAGACATCCACACTATACATATATATATATATATGCACTATTAAAGTTATTGGATGAAGACTTTAATAGAAAAACAGAACAAGTCCCACTATCTCATCTTTTATTGACTTTAGCCGTTTGCTTGCCGTGAAATTTTGTCTTACTAGGCGGTTAGTACTTAAAACTTGCTAAATTAAGTTCATTTAACTGATAAATGTGACATCAATTGTATAGTTAAGTAGCTGAGTGACTCTTCCTTTGAATGTGGGATTGGAAACTTCATGCTGTTGAGTGATATCCATCAGAATTCAAAAGGATTCTTAGTGAATAATACTTTGGTCGTTCTATCCAAATTTGATGTCATTTATGTAGTACAAAACTTATCTTGTGGGATAAGAACCTTCTAACGATCGTACTAATCTTTGAAGAATCTTTTCATAGCTGAGCATGTATGGCACAAAATATAGTCGAGATAGAAAACGATTTAGATTGTTTGAAATGTGAAAAATGGACTGAAATATTACAAAAAAAGTAGAAGAATTAGAAAAATTAGGGATAGTAGGAACCAATCCAATTAGAAAAGATAACTATGAAATGCATATATGAGAAACAACTTATCTAGATATATCTATTAAAACATAAGACATAGCATATAGCTCAGAAAATAAAAAGAATTGAAAATGCATGTACACATATTATCATAATTAAGTATAATTAAAGCAGTACTAATAGACATAAAATCCAATATTTATTGTAAATAGTCATAATGAACGAAAAAAAGAAAAAACTAGAAAAGTAATTAATTATGAAAGACTGAATGTGATAGTAATATTGACTTGGAATAATTCACTACAATAGAATAGCCTTTTCATGTCATAGGAATTATGCGGTCAATGGGACATGGCAGTAGAAAAATGCATGCCGTTGATTCATGAGCCGAATAAGGCCATGGGTTTTAAAAGCCAACATTCAATGCGGTTAACTATGCCATAGCAAGTATTACACGGTGAAGAGTATCCACTGTTGATAATCTCATCAATAGCAATCGGTACTTCCTGTTATATCTTTGGCGCCAAGCCTGATTTGGCGGTACATGACAATAATAACTCGCCGTGGATTGTCCCATCAACGGCCATTACTACTCCCTCTTTTTTTTTTTTTTTTTTGGCGCTAAACATAGTGCAGCCTTTAATGGGAAAAAGAACTTGCTGCTAATCTGAGATAAAATGTGACAGCATGGTTAGTACATGCTGTTGTAACAAGTTTTAACGGGAATAATAAAATTTTGTTGTGCCAAAGAACCCTCACACAATACATGTCTATGTACATAATTACGTACATAACAATACATCACATAAACACATCAATACAAATATATAAATTTATTTATGTACATATCAAAAATGGGCTTTTGAAATAAGTCAAATATATACATATTATTTATTGTGATTTATTTTGAATTCTAGTTTACTTACCTCTTGACATCCACATTTAATAAATATGTATTGATATGATCAACTTAAAAACCATCAATAAAATGTGTTGAGTACAAAAATATATATATTTATAAGAAGAAAATCATCATTTTACACTTCAAATTCCATTGACTTCCTTACTTTTATGTATTCAAGTCTCTTGTAATTTTAATTATGTGTGTTTTAATATAATTAAATACTTTATATATTTTAGGGGTATTATAGTCATTTTTTCAATAAATAAGATATCGAATGACAAAACAGACAGCAAATCTAAACTTAAAATAGTCGAAAACCTTAGGAGAAGTATAAAAGTATAAATATCACAGTTCACATGTACGGTACTGTTTATGGTACTATTATGACACTGTTCATATATACTGTACGATGACATGGCATTAACCAATAATGTAACATTGACTGATGATGTGGCATCGACCAATGAAGTGGCAGCATTTGATTGAAGGAATAATGTGACTTTAACTGATTATGTAGCATTGACTGATGACGTGGCTTGACTGATGAAGTATCACAATCTTATTGGATTAAAATGTTTATGTACTGTTGATCGATGATGTGGTAGTATGTTAGTGGATTAGAAAAACATGCATACCATACATGTATATACACGAGATAATAGCCTTGATGATGTGTTCAAACCAATCAGAACTTGCCACGTGGTGCAATCGTGTGCATCCAAATTGTTTTAATCCAATGGTCGTGATTTACTCGTTGTATCTATAAAAGAAGGGCTCTCCCCTAATTTAACACCCCTAAGTTCATTTCTGAACTTCATTTTCTATAATTCCTTCTCCATCTTGTATTTTCTACATATTTTAATAAAATTTTCATTTTATCCGTAGTTTAAATATGAGTGGTTAATTTCCTTTTAAGTTTGGGTTGAAGGTGAAGTCTCAACATGTTCCATGGGCTTAATTGGTAAATTTATTTTCTCTTCCCCTCTAATTTCTATGGATATTTTGACTTTTCGTCGACAGATAATAATAACACACTTATTACTTTGTGGCACGATAAGTTCTTAGCACCATATTAATTAGAGCATGGTTCATGAAGAGTGGATTCCCCTCTCATGATTTAATTGGTACTAATAAGGAATATTAAGTCTTGGTACATGTTGATGCAGATCTAGATACCCAAGTGTTTTATTATAATAGTTGTCATTTTTAATTATTTCCGCCATTCCAATTCAAAATTTAGAATAATTTCACCATAATTGCAACCACCCACTCAGAAAGTTAATTCGACACATAATTAAAATTCACCTCTTTATAAGATCGACACTCGTCACCATTAATCTATTCTATAATAAATTAGTGCACTTGCGAGTTCAATAAAATTTGCACAACAAAATGCTCATAGGATACAATTAAGTCCTAATTATAAATTCCAACATCCTCAAATATGCCATTTTAAACAGTTCTTATACTTAACTCAAATGTTTTCAATATTCAATCCTTAAAATAAAATAGCCCATGTTCTCTAATTTTCAATAAATTATTCCCTTGTCGGAAAAGTATCAAATTTTAAGACCATATATTGACATATTGAAAATTCTTTGATAAAAATTTTATAACTTAATTTCTTTAAAAACGATTGAAAATAATTTATGTTTTAGATATGATCAATATGTCAAATAGGGCTCTACTTTAGACATGCTTACTTTAAAAATACAAAACAATCTATTGTTTTAGTATAAAACCATAAAATTTTCTAGAACCACACTAGACATTTATAGAAATCACTGGTCCAAAGTTCGTAATTTTTGAAGAAGTATAGCTATGCTAAAATAATTTCGCAATTCATGTGCTTTACTGAAATCTGAAATTTCCAAGTTTACAGACTTGACTTTGAGAAATCATAATTAACTAAAATCATATCAAATTACATCAAAACAAGTTTCAAAACATTCCAAATGATATCTAATTTAAACATCTAAAATCCAGAATCAAAATCAATTCATAAAAATTACTATGATTTTCAAAATAACACACTATTAGCATATTTTTGGCAAAATCTTAGGTTTTTACTTCTGTTGCAAGTATCTAATCATACTTCTCTATAACAAATTAATAAAAACTAGGAATTAAAACTTACTTCTAAATCTTCTTTCAATAATATTCGACTCAAAGAACACAATGAGAAAATGAAGTCTATGAAAGACAATGATATATAGGATCTTATCTCATTGCCAAAATGTGCAAAACTTATTTATTTCAAATGAATATTTAAGACCAAGAGAGATTCGAAAGGCAATGTGGAGAGGTATAAGGCATATCTTGTCGTGAAGGACTTTATGTAGAAAAAAGACATCAACTATAAAGAAACTTTCTCTCCAATTTCTTTGAAAGACTCTTTCAAAATTATAATAATGTTGGTCATATATTTCAATCTTGAGTTATATTAGATAGATATAAAGATGATGTTTCTCAATAATAACATTGATGAGATGATTTATATGGTGCAACAAAAAAATTTTATGCTAGAAAATCTAAAGAATATGATTTACAAACTTAAAAAATCCTCTATGAGCACAAGAAAGCATCTCGACAATGGTATTTTAAGTTTTATTAAGTGATTATCTCATTTAGTTTTGAGATGAATTTGGTAGAAGATTGCTTATACCATAAGTTATGTGGGAGTAAATATATTTTTTTGATTTTATATGTCGAGGACATTTTACTTGCTAATAGAGATATAGGCTTATTGCATGACACCAAGAGATTTCTAACTGAGAACTTTGAGATTAAAGATCTTAATGACGTTTCATTTGTATTAGGCATACAAATATACCAGAATTGTTACTAAGATATTTTGAGATTATCATAAAAGAGTTATATTGAAACAGTTCTCAAGAGATATGACATATATAACTACAAACTAGGTAATAATTTTATGGCTAAGGTAATAATGTTTAGTCTTACTTAATGCCCTGAGAATAATTTTAAGTAAAAAGAAATTTAAAGATTTCTTATGCGTCAACAATAAAAAGTCTGATGTATACCCACATTTGTATATGACAAGATATTACGTATGTTATTGGGATGTTGGACAGATACTTAAGTAATCTAGGGTTAGGCTATTAGAAAGCAGCCAAACGAATCTTATGATACTTACAAAGAATAAAAGAATACATGTTCATATATCGGAGGTCAAATAAGTTTTAAATTATTTGGTATACTGACTCTGATTTTGCTAGATGCCAAAATAGTGTGAAATTCATTTTGAGTTACATCTATCTACTAGCTGTGAGTGTTGTCCCTTAAAAGAATCCTAAAGAGGCATTACTGTTTAATTAATAAAAATTCACTTCAATTTACTCTTCTAAGGGCATTGTCCTTTAGACTGTTTAGTTATATTTATCTAAACAGTCTCTTTTACAATGATAGTAAATTTTATAGCATGTTATAAGGCATCCAATTATAGAACATAGTTACAGAAATTTGTCACAGGGCTACGCATAGTAGATACTGCTCATAGGCCACTCAAATTATTTTATGACAATAAGTCAATAATACTATATTCTAATAAAAATAAGAGCTTGACGAAGTTAAAATATATGGACATCAAGTTTCTAATTGTTAAAGAAGAGTTCAAAGTAGACAGTTGTCTATAGAGCACATTAGCATAGACTCCATGATTGCAAATTCACTTACTAAAGGATTGTAACCTAAGATGTTTTATAAGCACACTACTCAAATAGGGGTCATGTCATTTAAATATAGTCAGTTTTAGTGGGAGTTTGTGATTTTTAGATGCTCTTATAATATAGATATTTTCATTTATTTCAGTTTATGGTTATTTAGAGTTGTTTTTGCAGAAATAAAGATTTAGTTTATTCACACTCTGATATTTTATTATGGTTTGATCTCATTAAAGTTTTAGGTGGACCAGTTGAAAATAGACATGTTAAGATCATATTGTATAAAATTTTCATACTACACATCCACATCATGATCCATGTCATTCACTTATATTAATATAACCATTGATGGATTGAGTTACAATAGAGGTAACAAAGGCCTCTTTGATTCTATGTTGGTATGTTTGATGGACTGAATTAGTTATAGAATATTTTGGTAATGAGGATAAAGTTGAGCTCATAGGGTTATTTTTTATGAAACATAATTATAAGTTACATATATAGCCCAAGTGGGAGATTGTTGAATTTTTTAATCCAATATTATTCAATCATTAATTTAACATTTGGCTTATATTTAAATAATTATGTGTTATAGATTGTTATATATTGTTAAGCCCAATTAAAAGTGATCAATTAAGGTTTTTGATATTTTAAACTTTTATATATCTAATAGAGTATGGGCCTTTAATGTATAGAGATTCAATAGTATTCTAATTCTATAATGGATAGAATTAAAAATACCCAATAACAACAGAAAAATGTTATCTATATAAGTGATTATAATCCTCAATTCACATGTATTCTTTTTATTCTTTCTAATATCCCATTATCAGAGAAAGTGTAGAGCAAGTTAAAAGACTTTCTATAAAAACACGTAGATCTAGAAGGCCAATCACATAATCCTAGAGAACTATTCAGTTTTATGGATTCAGATACGCTTCCACATATTTTATTATTGATTCTTGGTGATACAACATGATATTTCTAAATTGTAAGTGATGGTTTTCACCAAAAGTTATTTGTCCTAACATGCTGTGCAAAGATTGTCCCTTGTAAGTGTGTAATCTTTATTTTGTTGTGGATTCTATAGTTCCCTTCTCTCTCATTAAAGACTGATAGTTAACAAATCCCCATGTTTTTAGTGATTGGTAAGATATTTAAAGTTATGGTATTTGGTAAAGTGTTTGTAATTGTGGTAACTAGTAAAATATTTGTGGTACTTGTTCAAGCAACTCATGATTGTCTTCTCTATAACTAAATAAAATGTTATATAATTAAGGAGGAATTTGCCCAAAGATATTTTTATGAAAAAGATCTATCAACTTAATTTATTCAACCAACACAATTAAAGTGGCATTTCAATTTCAAGACCATTATTAGCCAAGATAAGGTATCTCAACTGATAAAAGCCTATTCACCCAATCTAGAAAATTCCTATTCAAGCAATTATAGCTAAGATATGATGTAATCAAGAGAAGAGCTACTACGAATTGCACCATCAAGTAGTGTTCCTTGTAACATGTTTTTAGACAAGTGAACTTGTCTGATATTGAAAGGACTAGAACAAGAAGGTAAACTTCCAGATATATTGTTCCTTGAGAGGTCTAGAATTTCAAGATGATGAAGCCGACAGAACTCTGATGGAATTGGACCTTCAAGACGATTGTTGGGCATTATAATAGATCCAAAAATGAAAACTTACTAATAAGCCCAGAAGATCTCAATGTGCATACGTGGGAATTATGGGCAGTTTGCATGAATAAGGTTTGCATGCATGGATAGAAGACATGGTTAAGTTTGTGGACTACTTGCATGCAAACGTGGGAATGAGGTTGCACGCATGGGCGTGTTCAAGACGTGACTGAGTTGTGAGGTTGAGTTCATCATGAATCTAAAGTTTTATTAACTGTTGTATTGCAGTATGTTAATTAAGTCTTTTTGGACTCTGTTACGTGAGTTGATGATGTAGGAGTCGATGTCGTAAGTTCATGTGTAAAGTGGATCAATTAGACAGTTTCAGGAATCGCTCCAATGAAGTGATTACCATCCAAGCTTAACCTCTTCAACTTTGTCAAATTAAATTCTTTGGTACTAATTGACTTGTACTGCTATTTGACAACACAAGATATTCCAAGTAGAAGCGAGCCATGGCCAAGTGTTATGGAATTTTACCAGTCAATTGGTTGTTAGATAAGTCTAGACGATTCAACAAGTTCATATCACCGAATGAAGAGGGAATGCTACCATTAAAAGCATTGGTGGCAATGTTAAGAACAACCAAATTTGGCAAAACTTCTCCAATTTCTACTGGAATGTGACCTTGGAGGTTGTTGTTCGCGACATCTAAGACCGTTAAATTTTTGTGAGACTGAATTGGCAAACGAAATGGCCCAGGAAGTGAAATATTGGCCAAGTAAAGCCATTTCAACTTTGTGTTTTTTTGTTACAACCAATTTGGAAATTCTCCAGTCGAGTTAAGGTGTGAGAGATCAACATACTCCAAGTCGTGATGATGGCAAAGGAATTTTGGAAAAATGCCACTATCTCCATAACCAAACAATGAGATTGAAGTTAATGGAATTTTCTGGTCAAAGAAGGATGTGATGTTTTAATTTATGCATGTATAATCACCATCGAAAATCTTGAGTTTTGAGTGATTGAAAAACGGTTCAAGTGAAATTGGGATTTGGAAGTGATTGTCTGAAAAACACGGCTCCTCAATAGATGTTAGATTCATGTGTGGAGATGAGGAGGTATTTTCTATAAGTTGATTGGAAGAGACATCTAACAGTCGAAGGGAAGTCAACTTTGCCAAGCACTAAGGCTAGCTGCCACTTAAATTATTTCGATCAATGTATACTCCTCGCAGATGCACCAACTCACATAGGACTAAAAGATTAATATAAAACAATTCATAAATGCAAAAAAGTCCTTTAACCTATTAGCTAGTATTGCACACGTTAACCGTACGGAAACACAAGCAGTCCTTTGTTTAAAATTTTAACATCTTGAGAAAGTAAGATAGAATATAATTGATAATTTTGACGCATTAATTATTATTTCATTTGGCATATATATATAAAATTCGGTCATGATAACAAAACTATTTGGTCCGAGTGTTTTTCACAAGAGGAGACACTAACCTTGATCTAGAACGGTTCCACTAAGACTAGAATTAGACAGTGATAAATACTAAAGAGAAGCCATCGATTCATTCATTTGAAGAAAGCTGTTACTGAATGCAGTGCAAAATTCCATGTGAAAATATTCCAAATTCTTGAAATTAAGAATACCTGAAAACATTAATCGAACAAGAAATAAATCAAATTTGTCACTCCTCTAAATTGCTCAACGAATCCAATTCTGTATACACATGCATACACATATATGTCAACACTTAAAAACCGAGTTAAAAACAAATTAATTAAACATGAGAATCTAATTTGTCAAAACTAAAAGGCACTAATTAATTAATTAATTCCTTCAGACAATAGGCCAAAATCAAATATTAAATTTCTGTCCAAAGTCTCCAGATTTAACGTCCTTAATGAAGAAACAGCTGATGTTGAGTTTGTTGCCACTAAATAACTTACTCAAACCTGCAAAAGAAATACAGTAAAGGATATAATTAAGTTTAGATTTCTCAGCATTTGTAGCTTTTGGTGCAATAAATTCGTCAATCTTGCTCCAGCCAATGTCCAACTTATCTTTAAATGAGTGAAAGAATCTAATTCTGAAAAGAGTTCAAAATTTGAGTTACGTACTTTAAAGTTCACAGCAAAGTACTATTTTAATATTACTCATCACAGAAATAATAATTCAATTAGAGCCTCGAATCTTATTCAAGAAAAGTAATATTTCAGTTTTAAGAAATGAGTTTAATTACCTTTAACATCAATACCTGCTTCCAATCTATTAGAAGCCAGAGACAAGCTTCTTAATGATGAAAAACCAACTAGAGAGGATAAGACGTAGTTGTTGAAGGAAGTAAAGCTCAAATCAAGAAGAAACTTGGAGTTGCTCAACCCTAGTAACCTCTCTAGACCTGCAAACATATATATTAAATCAAACACAAAACAGATCAAAGGAAAAAAAATGCTGAAATTCGTCCACTGCTAAATTTAATTAAGGACATACCTTCATTCAACTGGCTATGTGGTTGCTATTTAAATCAAGCAACTCCAGTTATTATTGAAAGGGAGCAAACAAAGAAAAAGCATTCAGATACTCCTCTCCGTCTCCCAAATTCCTATTACCACCAAGATCTAGTGATATCACCCTTGTTAGGAAATTAGTGGTGAAGCAGACAAGCGGCTAAAATAAAATTGAGAAAATAATAAGACACAATAACACACAGGACACCAGAAATTATATGGTTCGACTTTTAGTCTACGTCCACGGGCGAAACAGAAAGAAAATATTTTACTAGTGATATAAACATTACAAGTATTGTAATATTTTGGCTCACTACTTAGAACCCCAATACACCCAATCTCTCACTCACTAGACTCTTAAAATATTCTCTTAAAAAGAAGGAAAGACACTGAAGAATTTGATGCAAAGAAATGAGAGAAGCAATGCCTTTTTATAGCCAAAATTTGGCTACTTACATTTAATTTAATTAATTAAAACGCGTACGCCGTTTTAATTTTTTCTTCTTCTTTTTCTTCTTTCTTTTTCTTTATTCAAAGGATGCAGCTACAGCAGCATTCTTTGAAAATTACAGGCACCACCTTCTAGAAAAGGTGGTATTTTGCTGTCAACATTTCTCCCACTTAGAGATTTGATTGAGGACCAATCAATCTCCACACCATCCTTTCTGCTTTGCCGTTGTTATGTCGCTTACGTCTTTGCTAGGCCATAAGAGGATCTACTCCAAATAAACTTGTCTACATTGATCGGCTTGGTCAAAACATCTGCTAGGTTTTCCTTAGTATAAATTTTCTGTAAATCCACATTTCCATCTTCTACTGCTTCACGAACAAAGTGATATTGAACCCCTATATGCTTTGTCCTGGAATGAAAAGCCGGATTCTTTGCAATATGCAAGGCACTCTGACTATCACAAAACACTAAAATTTTTTGTTGTTTGTGCCCGAGCTCTTCCAATATTCTTTGTATCCAGATAGCTTCCTTGTAAGCTTGTGTAGTCACCATGTATTCTGCTTCTGTTGTAGATAGAGCTACAACAATCTGTAGTTTCGAAACCCAGCTTACTGCTGCTCTTGCAAGTGTAAACACATAGCCAGTAGTGGATTTCCTTTTATCAAGGTCTCCCGCAAAATCTGAATCCACGTAACCCCTGACAATAAATTCTGATCCTCCATAACATAATGCAACATCTGAAGTTCCTCTAATATATCTCAGAATCCTCTTCACAGCTATCCAATGTTCTCCACCAGGATTCGCCATGATCAACTGACTATTCCCACTGCTTGTGCAATGTCTGGTCTAGTACATATCATAGCGAACATCAAACTTCTCACTGCTGATGCATACGGCACTCAAGACATTTCTTTTCTCTCTGCTTCAGTGCTACATACTGGAGGATAATTTGAAATTAACAGAAAGTGGGGTAGAAATTGACTTACAGTCTTGCATGATGAAGCGCCGCAAGATTTTCTTTAAGTAATTCTTCTATGAAAGCTAAATCTTCCTGTTATTTCTGTCTCGGTGAATTTGCATCCTTAGAATCTTGTTTGCTGGTGCCAAGTCCTTCATTTCAAACTCCCTAGCTAATTGTGCCTTCAATTCTTGGACTCAATCTTTGTCGGGGCTTACTACCAACATGTCATCCACGTACAACAGTAAAATGGTAAAATCATTATCTTCAAACCTCTTGTAATATGCACAATGATCTGAACTGAGTCTGTTGTATCCAAGACTCATGATGAAATAATCAAATCTCTTATACCTCGACGCCTGTTTGAGACCGTATAGAGATTTGTTCAACCTGCAAACCAAGTTCTCCTTTCCCTTTTCAGCAAAACCTTCTGGTTGGAGCATATAAATTTCTTCTTCAAGTTCTCCATGAAGAAATGCAGTTTTTACATCTAACTGCTCTAGATGTAAGTCAAATATAGCACACATTGTTAAGACTATTCTGATTGTTGTGAGTCGAACCATCGGAGAAAATATTTCGTTGAAGTCAATATCTTCTTTCTGAGCATATCCTTTCACCACCAATCTTGCACGATACCGTTCCACTTGGTCATTACATCATGTTTGATCTTATAGACTCATTTGTTTCCAATAGCTTTTCTTCCAAGTGGTAGTGGCACAAGTTTCCATGTCTTGTTTTTATGTAAAGCTTTAATTTCTTCCTGCATTGCTGTCATCCATAAAGCAACATCTGAGCTGTTTGAAACTTTATGAAAAGTTGATGGCTCTCCATCCTCTGTTAAAAGACAATATGCAACTTGATCTCTGTGACATAATCCGAGTGCCACGCTGGCGGTCGTCTCTCACGAGTTGACCGTCGAACTTCTAGAGCCTCAGACTCAACTTTTTCTTGTTCCTCGTGCTCTGGAATTGCTTTAGAAGAATCTGAATCTTCTGGATTATTTTCCTCATGTACTGTACAGTCTCTGATTTTTCTTTTGAAGTGCTACCATTCTCATCTCTCATTTGAAGTTGATTTTCTACAAAGATAACATCTCTACTGATGACAATCTTGTGGGCAGTGGGGTTCCACAGACGATACCCCTTAACTCTATCAGCGTATCCCAAGAAGATACATCTTCTTGATTTTGGATCCAACTTTGTTCTTTCTTGAGCATTATACATCACGTACACAGGACACCCAAATGTATGTAGGTGAGAGTAATCTGCTGGCTTTCATGTCCACATCTCCATCGCTGTCTTCAGTCCAATTGCTGTGGATGGCGACCGATTTACTATATAACAAGCGATTTTGGCTGCTTCTACCCAGAATGAATTAGGCAGACTCACAGTCCTCAACATAGCTCGTATTCTTTCTGCAAGAGTTCTGTTCATCCGCTCTGCCACTCTATTTTGTTGAGGAGTGTATACTACAGTAAATTGTCTCTAAATACCTTCTTACTTACAGAAAGTAACAAACTCGCCGTTTGTATATTCTCCACCATTATCTGTCCTTAAGCACTTAATCCTTTTGCCAGATTCAAGTTCTACTCGTGCTTTATACTCTTTAAACACTAGAAATACATCTGACTTTTTCTTAATTGGATATACCTAACATCTCCTAGAATAATCATCAATGAAAGTCACCATGTACTTTGCACCTCCCATAGATATGTCAGGTGATTCCCAAACATCAGAATGAACTAAGTCTAGAATGTATTTACTTTTAGCAACAGATCTACTAAACTTTAATCTATGTTGCTTACTAGTAACACAATGTTCGCAAAATGGTAAACTTACCGATTTGAGCCCTGAAAGCAATTTTCGTTCAGAGAGAATCTTCAAACCTTATTCTGACATGTGACCAAGTTTGAGATACCACATCATTGTTGATTCTTCTCTATTTAACGCGACACACACATCAGCTTCCTGTAGTGTTTCTCCTTTAAGCATGAACAGATTAGCACCGATCTTTTCTACCTTCATCAGTACAAGCGCACCTTCATCAATACAAGCGCACCCATGATTATCTATTTGTCCTAAAGACAATAGATTTTTCTTCAGGCCTTTAATATATCGTACCTCACCAATTGTGCGAATTGTACCATCAAATATTTTGATTTTGATAGTACCAATACCAGCGATCTCCAAGGCATGATCATCACCCATGTATGCAGATCCTCCTGAGATAGGTTCATATGTGTGAAACCATTCTCTCCGAGAGGTCATGTACCAGGTAGCTCCTGAGTCTATGAGCCAAACGTCAAATAGTCGTTTTCTACCTTCTGAAACAGTTATTGCCTCGCTGTAGAGAATTTCACCATCATCTGAGGTACTTGCTACACACCCCTAAGCATTTGAGAACTCATGTTCTTTGCTCTCTCTTCTCTTCTGGTTACTCCAACACTCTTTCTTGACGTGCCCTTTCTTACCACAGTTGTAGCATTTAATATTCTTTTTACTTTTGGATTTTGATCTACCATGATTGTGACTCCCACTGGGGCCACGTTCTGTTGATCTCTTTCTCGTCACCGATAGCGCCTCCACTTGCTGCGAACTTACTTATCCGTCTTCCTTACTTTTCCGCCTGCTCTCTTCGTTTAATATGGAGGCTGCAACATCATCGAAAACTAGACTGTCCGCAGGATTGTTGTTCGTTAGATTGATGATGAGTTGATCATATGAATCTAGTAGACTTTGAAGTAAAAACTCCGCACGTTCATTTTCCTCTATATTATGACCCAACGTTGTGAGTTGTGAAAATAGAGTCTTCAAAGTGTTGATATGATCGGTCATCGAAGTGAATTCTATCATTCGAAGAGTATAGAGTCTCCTCTTCAAGAAAATTTTATGATGTAGCGACTTAGCCTCGTACAATTTTGTTAGAGTATCCCAGATTTCCTTCGCTGTCTTTTTTTCTGCCACACTGGATAATACTCCATCTGCAAGTGCCAAGTATAGATCAGCAATAGCGTTGTCGTCCATCTCATTCCACTTGTCATCAGCTATCTCCATGAGCCTTTCTCCAATTGCTGCCAAGCAATTATTTTTCCTCAGAACTGCCCTCATCTTCATTTTCCACAACGAGAAATTATTCTCGTTGAATTTCTCAATTTCATACTTTGCTGCCATTTTGTTGATAAATTCCACACATAAACTAGTGTATTACCTTGAATAGTTGTGAGTATGTGTAAGAATGCACACCAGGAAAGTTCCCAGGAAAGACTGAAGGGCTCACAACAGTCCCATTTAAAACCTAGACTCCTTAGACTCTTATCGTCTTTGTGACAGAACTTTCTTAGACATGTACAAAACTACACAGTTGCTATACTCACACTATTATCCTTTGCTTTGCACCACGAAATTTTGGATCACTCCCACCGTTTCTCGTGAATAGTAACTGTATACATGAATAGTACTATATATGTGAATAGTCATATACAATAATAGTGATGTATACGTGACTAATACCAAATACGTGAATAGTATCATATACGTGAACAGTACCCTTTACGTGAACAGTTCCGACTCCAAAAAAAACTACTTGGCTCTAATACCACTGTTAGGATATTAGTGGTGAAGCAGACACGCAGGTAAAATAAAATTGAGAAAATAATAAGACACAATAACACACAAGACACCAAAAATTACATGGTTCGACTTTTAGCCTACGTCCACAGGTGAAATAGAAAAAAATATTTTACTAGTGATATAAGGATTACAAATATTGTAATATTTTGGCTCACTACTCAGAACCCTAATACACTCAATCTCTCACTCACTACACTCTTAAAATGTACTCTTAAAAAGAAGGAAAGACACTGAAGAATTTGATGCAAAGAAATGAGAGAAACAATGCCTTTTTATAGCCAAAATTTAGTTACTGTACATTTAATTTAATTAATTTAAACACGTGTGCCGTTTCAATTTTTTCTTCTTCTTTTTCTTTTTTCTTTTTCTCTATTCAAATAATGCAGCTACAGCAACATTCTTTTTCAAATTACAGGCACCACCTTCTAAAAAAGGTGGTGCTTTACTGTCAACAACCCTGCCAGTAGTACTGTTGCACTCAACACGTGCCCATCGGCAACAGTCTGAGTAATAATTCTCGTCAGCCACCCAGTCTTGAAGATATTTACGATTATTGAAGAAATCATGTTTAAGTTCGAGGAGAGCACGTCTCATTTGCTCCAAACATCCCTCGCGCCACCACCCAATTCTAATAATATTATTATTATTATTAGGAAATCAAAAATTATAAGTACCAACTTCACCAACCCCATTTTTGGATTGACACCCATTCTCTTCTTAATTAATTACTCGACACACTGATACTCTCAACAATGTATGCAACTAACAAATGAGTGCTCTACACTACTTATAACAATTTATACACCCAGCTTTAACGAAATTGACTTGATTAGCTGTCTTCACCAGGTCAACAAGAAAATAATATTTAATTAACAGCATATCTAACAATTAATTACTTAATTTTCTTCCTTTCTGTTGAGTGTCTAGTGAAGCAAATCGGAATTAAGCAGAACGACATTGTCTGTTGCGTCTTGGGGCTCGATATGTTTAAGCAAAGCGACATGGAGTATAGCGTTTTGAAGGGTGTTAACATTACCCTTTAAAACGACTTGAAAGGATGACGCGTTCGTTTTAATGAATCATGAGCCACGCACGTGCGCAAACAAGGCTGCTATAATCGGTTATTTCTCGTGCATGTCACGTGAATTTCTGGGCTTCATCAAATCGGTTACAGAGCTGTCGAAAAACAACTGTTTCTGGCGTAAAAAACAGGGAGAAGCTGTGGTCTATATAGAGGGAGATTACTGTTATACAAGTTGTATTCTTGATCTATAAGTGTAGCTCCGTAATTCTCTGTAATTCTTCTTGACAATCAATACAAGCTGATAGTATTATTTCTCCCGTTGATGTAAGCTGATGAAAATTGGCCGAACAACGTTAATCATCTTGTTCTTTATTCTTTTAATTCTTGTATTCATCATCATCGCCATCATTCTTGTTTCTGATTGTTCAAGTTAATTAGATTTAATCCTGATTCATCCTCTAAAGCATCTTGATTGGGTTGATTTAAAGGCCTTGGGCTGCAATTGGGATTGCTTGGGTTCTCGAGCACACTAATTGGTAACACTTTTATTTTTAGCTATATATGATTGCAGTTATATAAAATTATTTATCGATCTTTAATTCAGTCAACAAGAATACAATACATATACTTTTAGTCTATGGTACAAGAATCCCTTTATTAAATAAGAGAAGATTTCACACACACACACATATGTATGTAAATACAAATAATTTTGAAATGTACCTACCATTTTATCATAACCTATAAATTAAGTCTCACTATATTTGAGTGTTAATTATTTTTTATACCCGTGTTTTTACAATAACTATGTTTTAATTCTAAAGAAGTCCGAGACTTTTGGATTTCACTACCATATAACTTGTAAAGAAAATTTAAATGTAAATGTAGCTAGTTATTAACTAAATTAATTAATCTAAATGCAAGTAATAAAAATTACAAAAAAAGAAGGAGAATTTTATATGGTTTGGATTGGGGCCACGTGTATTGAATTCTTACTCAATTTCAAACTCGCTCTTGCTTTTGGCGCTATCTAAACTGAATCAACTTAGTCAAATTTACTTAGCAAGCACCATTCATCTTCCTATCTACAATCTTGATGTGAAATTCCTTCACTTCTGCAAACATCATTTTCTCCTGAAGATTTTGGCCAGTGAACTGCTTTTACATATAGAATGTTTATAACTAATTTAAACAACTATTTTTTACGTATACAATGGTTATAACTGAATCAAGAAGTCTTACAATTAATGTAGACTTTAATTTGAGAATGACAATCTAATAAGAATACAAATCATACATTTGTTACAAGATGCTAACTTAAATAAGATTAGATCTTAAAGTAACTAATACTAACTAGTCTCATATATAACACTAACTAGGTCTCATATATAATAGTAACTCTGCCATATCTAGCTACTAATATACAATTAGAACCACCTCAACAATACCTGACTGTTAATGTTAGCAAAATAAATAAAATAAACAAAATCCAACCATATATTTACACCCTCTCTCTAAAGTCTAGACATCCAAGTCTTGGGCTCAATTGTTTCATAATTATCATATTGGTATAATTTTCCATTATTGTAGGTCCACAAAAATGAATACAAACAATAACGCGTGATACCAACAAATGTAATATTATTTGCTTCACCGCCATCATATTCATGAAAGGGAAAATCAAAACCTTTGCTCTTAATTAATAAACTTCGACATTTGTTTTATTGGGTGGCTTAGAGTCAAGTTCAATCCAGAAGTTGCCACTTTTATCATAAATGTCTTTGGCCAAATTTTCTTCTCCAAATTCCCGTTTTACTGTCTCGTCCCTTCTTTTGAGATTAACGATATGTGAATTTTATTTTCGTTCTTTTTTAACACCTTGAGGATAAAAATTTAGCTTATACAACGTTAAGACATAAGATACTGATTAGAAGACCTAGTGCTTAAATTTTAAGATGTCCTTAAAAGTAATCAATGTTGGACTATTTAATAAATTCACCCTAATATTACCTTAAAAACTATCAATTTAAAAAGATTTAAGTTTGCAATTATAAAACGAATGTTCGATAATAATTTTAAACTTTCATAGGTTAAGTACGTAAGTTCTATGAATGCCTGTTGAGTGATTGAAATAATTGACATATTGAAAAAATAGAAGAGTTCTGGTGGATGATGACTAAACTAAAAGATTAAGAAACATTTTTATAGAAATTAATTTCATGAAAGAATTTAACACGGTATTATCTACTCTAATTGATAATATATTATTAATTAATTTCCTGAATACTTTTGAGAAAAATATAAATTTGATAAATTCCACTCTCTTTCATTCATGAGAACCAAGGCTTAATTTATACATGTGTATGAAGCATACAGAAGGAAATGATACAATACTAATTAACAAAATTTAGGAATGATGATCGATTAGCAACGATAAAGTCAATCGATCTTTCTCAAATCAATACGATTAAGATGGAGAGAACCATTTAACTGATTTATTATCTCGTTTCCGTCATTGTTTGATTTCTATAGTTTCCTTTCAAAAACAACAGAATTTTGCTTGGCCTTGCAAGTCACAGCGCGATTAACGCTTTGTCTGTCTTGACTAGCAAATTAAGGCGTAGGACAATATGAATGCTGAATATTTATTGGTAATATGATGGGATAAACATTCCCTGCAGTACACGGCCAATGGCGGCGGTTATACTAGGGTCATCCATGTTTTATAAAAAGGATCAGGTACAGATATAATTCTTTATATCTATTGAGTGGGCAGACTTGGTATGGGTTTCAAACACTGATACTCTTATCAGCTTATTAAACTGTTTGACTATTAATTAATTAATTATTTTTATTATTTTAAAAGTCCAAATTTATTATGAATAGTGCTAAATGCAGAGAAGTTCTACAATAACATCGTTTCTATAATACTCCACACCCCTTTAAAATAAAGAGAGAGAGAGAGAAGAAAACCCGGTTGACCCAAAACCGGCTACCGTTTTTTATTTCGGCCACCCCACCAGCCAAGCAAGTTACCAATTGGAAGGTCTTGAGCCTCTGGTCGTCTCTATGCCATTCTTGTACCTGGAAAACGTCCAGAAAAGCCACCAACTAAGCCGTGAAAAGTCGCTGAATCGCCACCTCGATTCGCCGCGATTTTGTCGGTTTCCTGTGATGCCACCGCTCAAGTTTTGTTCCTCACCTTGCCCTCTATCATTTCCAACTATCCATAGCCGCTAAGGAAGTCGATTTGAAGTTAATCGGCTGTTGAAGGATTCGCGGTCTTGGAAGCACAATCCGACACCACTGCCGTGCGTCGGAGCTCACCACCACCACCATAGGACTCAAGGTGGTCTGAACTATGTAATCTGACTTTCTCATTGTTGTCGGTTGAATTCCGACGACCATTGACCAATAAAGACATTTTAGTAATTTTATATCTTAAGGATAATTTTATAATTTATAATTTATAATTATTTTAATAATTGATGAAATTAATGACACGTTAATAATTTATAATTTTAAAATTAAATAAATAAATTATAATTTTAAAAATATTTTAATATTTTTAAATTTAAGATATTTTAATAATTTTAAAATTTTAAGAATATTTTGATAATTTAAAATTTAAATTAAAATTATTTAAAATTTAATTTAAAATGTGATTATATTGAAAAATTTAAGATATTAATTTTATGATTTTGATTTAATTTTATTTTAAAGAGTATTTTTAATAATTTTAATTTGGTGATGTCGATATGTAATTTATTATTTGAGGATATTAGGAAGTAAATAAATTAAATTTTTAAATGAATCACAATAAATAATATTATGTGTTTGACATATTTAAAAAAATTATTTTAATATACGGATATGGAATTATATGATTTGTCTATGTATTTATATGATGTATTTTAAAATAATGTGTTATTATGTGTTATGTGTGTTCATGGATATGGATATATATATGTGTGAATGTTTTATTGGCATCGGTATAAATATGTCTTATGTTTATTTATTTTTATGAAAAGAGAAAAAAATAAATTTTAGTCAAATGGAATTTGGAGAAAGAAATTGAGTTTTATAATTTTGGCTTGGACACTTGAATTCGTTATTAATTTAGAGAAGGATACTTTAATTTTTATACTATAATTATGAGATAAGTGGGTAAGGGACGTGTTAATATGAAGCTTGATTGTTTAAAAATTATAAAAAATAATTAAGTATCTTAATTGAATGAAAGTAGTTCAAGTGATTATTTTTTAAAAAAAATTAAAAATTTAAAAATAATATAATAATATTTTAATGATTTATTAATATTTTTTAATATATTACACGTCATTCATTTGTATTATATATATATATATATATAAAGGTATTTTAATATATTAAAATTAATTTACTTACTTAATTTTATATTTATTATAATTTATTATGATTCAATTTTCAGTTATCAAGTTTGTTCGTAATGAGTGATAAAAAAAATAAATTAAATACCAATGATGATTTAGTATAAATTTATAAATTTTTTTATTATAATTTATATAATATATTTATATTTTTCAAAACTTAAATTTTTATGAATTTATAGAGAATTATTTAATATTATTTTTATTATTATTATTTTATTTTTTAGCGAGATCCGCCCCTGTAGAACCCGAGGCGGGTCATTACAGTTTCTTTCTGCACGGTTTTCTAACAAACAAAAAAAAAAATAGGTAAAAAGTTTCAAAGTCAAAAAGCAAGCACAGGGGTTAGCACTACTCAAAGAAAAGTTTCTTTTCTCATTCTCCCTGCTGTCTTATCTCCAGATTCTTCGCACTGCTACTCCACATAGCCACTGGTGTGCTTTAACAAACAATACCAATAGAAGCTTCACTACTATCCGACAGCAGCTCTAACGGGAAGATCGACCGCGTGCTCGTAGCCTCACCACGAAGTGCTCCAACTTGACGCGACTAGCTCCACCACAGCGCTATCTGCTTTTGCCGATCACCAACACTGCGGGAATTGCCTTGGCTCCTCGACGGGAACTCCAGATCGAGCCAAAGTTCGGGCTCCCTCTCCATCTCTCTCTCTTCGGCCTCTCTCTCCATCTGGCTCTCTCTGTATCCCTTGCTAGAAACCGGGCCGCTCTCAATCTCTCTCCAGCTCTCTCTCTCCCTGTCTAAAGTAAGCCCTCTCCTACTGTAATTCTTTTGGTAATTATTTTTTATAATAATTTTATTTTGTTGTAATTATATTGGTAATTATTTTGTTAGTAATTATTTTGTTTGGTAATTAATCTTTTAGTAATTATTGGTTGTAAAAAAGATAATTGTTTTATTCAGCACTGCTCCTTTAAATTTATTGGTTATTTTTATGATTAATTTGTTGATAATTATTTGATTGGTAATTTTGTTGGTAATTAATTAATTTAGTAATTAATTTTTAGTTAATTTATTTGGTAATTAATTTATTCGTAATTAATTTTTTTAGAAATTAATTTATTGCTTATTTTATTTGGTAATTATTTTGTTTGGTAATTAATCTTTTAGTAATTATTTAGTTAGTAATTTTATTGATAATTATTTTATTTAGTAACTAATTTGTTAGTTATTTTATTTGGTGATTAATTTTGTTGATATTTAATTTGTTAATTATTTTATTTGGTGATTATTTTGTTGGTAATTATTTGATTGGTAATTATGTTGGTATATATTTTATTTGGTAATTATTTTGCTTGTAATTAGTGAGAATTGCTGGCCAGGTATACGTTAAGTTTGAAAATAATTTTGTTAGTAATTAATTTTTTTTTTTGTGGCAGTTAAAGGAGTATAATATTGACATTGTCATCTAACACAAATGAAAGTTGAAATTCACTACAAATATGTAATAAATGTAGAGGGCAAATGGAGCCGTTAACATCACATACTACAAAGAATTCAAATCGTACATTTTAGAGATGTAGAGTGTGTAAAAACTTTAAATGGACAGAATATCACAAATGTAATGATGAGAAATTGACTTATTAATAGAGGAAGTTAGAAAGCTAACATTGAAAATTAAGCATTTATCTATTAAATTTCAATTGTTGCATAAAGAACTTGAGCATATGCAATTTCGAAGTAAATCGTGTACCAAAATATGATGTCATTAAAATGTTTATGATTATTGTACTTTGCTTTTTATTAAAAAATTATTTTTAAGTTGTTTTAATTTGTACAAGTATTTAATTAAAAAATTGTAGACATACATAATTGTACTGTTCATTGAAATTTAATATTCAATTTGTTATAAGTTTTTTATTATTGTTATTGTCTTGATTTATGTCATGGAAAATTGTAAAAAAATCATAAAAATTATGAAAAAAGCAATCAGACGAATAAAAATTATAAAAAAAAACTTACGGCGGTGCAATTACATGTTCATCATTGTAATTAGTCAAATAATAGAAAAATTAATTCAAACAAAATATAAGTTAAACATCAATCACATTCATTATTGTCTCTATTACGTTGGTGATGTAGCAAATGCTGGAAACCTCCACTTCTAGATCCTTCATATGTCATGGAATGAGAAGGATAATGTGGTTGCAAAGCATACAACAGGAGTGGTTGCTTAAATACACAAACAATTAAAACTGGGTATGAGATTTTACAAATTAAAAAACATAAGTATACACTTACAAATTTTAATTTTGAGATGAAAACTTAGTTGCTGCCAATTATGAGAAAACGGCTGGTAAATATAATACACACCACCTTGGGTTAGGTATATAGGTACCTCCTTAAATAAAAATGAATATAAATATAAAATTGACAATAAAAATTTAAAATTAAAATTTCTTTATGAAATGCATTCTTACATTTTAGTAGCCTAAAGTACCATATTGATTGAAATTTGCATTAACCGCACTTTATTTCTGCCATGTCTATATCTGTTCAGTAATATATTTCGTTATGTATATTTAACATAAAAGAAAAGTTTAACGTAAAAATTCACAAACTTAACATGCCCACGTTGCTTTATTATATGGAGAATTCATTAGACACTTCATAAGATGATGATGCATCTTTTGTTGAATCCTATAAAATTGTAACAGACAATTTAATATAAGAATTCAACAAATAAAATCTTATAAAATTTAACATAAAAAAATCAACGAATCTTTTTTTTTTTGTAGCCTTTTTCTTTTGGATCGATTTCTTTTGAATTATAGATTGCTTTCTCAGATAAAGAGGACAACCTTTACGACGTGTTCTTATCGAATCATTGGTTATATGTTCAATATTGTTGCTGTTGCAGCTTACCTTACCTGTACCAATTATTGGTAAAATAGTCGTTTTGGCAATTTACACACTGAATTTGCTTGGGTAGGTCTTTTAGTGCCTTATTAATTTAATCTAATACAAAATTAAAACTACTTTCACCATCAGCAACTATTTCTGTAACCTCACCAAAAGCAATATACATTTTGTCATATCTCTTTTGCTGAATGGACAGTTATTGCATTCCATAACTAACTTTCACCTTGCTATAAGATCTCCTCACATCTTTCCTCCACCTTGATGGAAGGAACATTTTTGGAAGTAATTCAATATTGTTATGTATCAACACTACAACGATAGGTCTACAAAGAATCCCCCTAAACTGAAACTTCACACGCAACTTCTTCAAAAACAATTTCAAAGTTTTTTTCTTATCTTGTCTATATGATTCACTGATTTCATATATTGAACCCACATAATTAACTATCATAATACATCGGTGCAGTTAATTCTTATTGGAATTCTTTAAACTTAGCAATAGTATACACATCTTCAACTTGCTTCTCCATCTCATATCTTGTTACACAAGATAGTCTTTTTACTAAAATATTGACATCTGCTTGTCATTCTAATTCAACTCTTCTTCTTAGTGCATTTTCGTATTGCTTCACAAATTGATTTAAATTTGTTTTTGAGTTAAATTCATCAAAAAATACTTTCATACTTTCACCTCACTGAGTTATTGACATTCCCGCCCTAAAGCTGTCTTTTAAATAATATGAAATCCAATGATACCACTCCTTATATAAATCATTCAACCAATCATTATTCCATAAATCATATATCGTTATCATGTCATTCCAAGCTTCCTTAAATACAACAGGACTTAATGAATCATAAACAGCAAAAAGTAACGAAGAAATAATACCTTTATGTTCTTTAAAAGCTCCTAACTTCTCAGGTATCTTTTTCATTAAATACTATAAACACTATCGATGCCTAATCCTAGGAAAAACATTTTTGATTGCTTTTTACATTGCTTTGTCTTAGTCCATAATAATACTAGTAGGAGGAGATCTAGACATGCATGATAGCCAGGTCTCAAATAACCAAGTAAATGTTTCGGTATCCTCATGTGAAATTAATCTGTATTCTAATAAAATAGACTGACCATGATGATTAACTCAGACAAAAGGAGCAAATGGCATGTCACACTTGTTGGTAAGATATGCAATGTCAAATGTGACATCTCCAAAATATAAGTAAGCTGTCCTATTCCTCATATCTACTCAAAATACATTCCTTAATCTATTCTACTCGTTCAAATCGAAACTAAAAAAAAAAAAAATTATTACATTCTACTTACTTTTCTTGGAAGTACTTTAGAATTGCCAAACATCTCCTTCCTTAATCACCTAGCTTTGTCAATAAGATTTCTACAATCTTGTTCTAGAAATGAGACATTTTCATATCTACCAACTTAAACAACAATAGAATTAAAATTTTAGGCAATGTTAATTCATGTACAATCATTCATTTCAATACGCTTTCTTGCACTTGCACTAATGTTATGGTTACAAGGAAAATATCTTATTTTGTCTGAACTCAATCCATGATTATGCTGAAGATTTAAAGTTCAAAGAATCTATTTTCCATCTTTATTCACACAATCTCTAATTCTAGCATCATAAGTAGTTTTTACAATAGGTTTCGACTTCAGCACATCAGTAGATTTACTTTCTGCCTTACTGCTACAACCGCATGCAAGTGTCTCATATCTTATAATTCCATTACTCCTTACTAGTTAGTTTCTTCACAGGAAATCCTTCTTGTTTACCATAATTTTGTAAAATTTCCACATTTCCTCATGGCTATCAAATAACATCCCTAATAGTTGACTCATTTTTTCTGAGTTCACATCTTCGACTCCGCCTTCATGTTCTGGATTTTCCATTTCTACAATTTTGATCAAGTAATAATTTAATCTATTAAAGTTCTAAAAATTTAAATTAAAAAGTTCTAAATCGAAGACTAAAATTAAATTAAAAAATTCTAAATCAAGCCCATAATATAAATTAAAAAATTCAAAATCGAACACTAAATCTAACTAAAAGAAATTTAAATCAAACACACATGGTTAAAATTAAAAAATTCTAAATCGAACACTAAATTTAACTAAAAAAATTTTAAATCAAACACATGGTTAAAATTGAAAAAAAATCTAAATCAAACACATAATTTAAATAAAAAATTTATAAATTGAACTCAAATTTTAAATTAATAAAATTGCTAAATCTAACATAAAATTAAATTAAAAATTTTCTAAATCAAATACATTTATTATCATCATTTAACCAGTAAATGCATCCACATTTATATATAACAAAAAAAATATTTAAAAGATTACTGTTTATAATTAGATAATTACCTATTGAGTGTTTTGCTTCCAGATCAATTAAATTACGAGCTAAACAGCGACTGCAGTAAGAAAAAAAAATTGAATGTTTTTTTATGGCTTAACGACGACCAGAGTAATGGCGATGAGCGAAAGTAACTTGGGCAAAATGCTTGTGAATTCTCCTGTAATCGATGAGGAGGCAAAAAAATGTTGTGGAAAGATATGCGTGTGAATTCTCCTGTAATGTAATTGATGAGGAGAGAAAAAAATGTTTGCGAAAGATAAAAAGTTGACATGAGAAAGTAAATTTAACCTTTTCTCTCACGTGACGACAGTAGCTTTAACACGAGTAAAATGCTTTTTCTCTCTGCATTCTCTGAGTATTCCTGACGTTTAGCATTTTCCATTTACTATTAAATCAGATTAATATTAAAGTAAAAAAATTCAAATCTTGAAACATGAACATTAGCATGTAGTTGCTTAGTAATTGGAAGAACCATAGAGTATGATGTCGTCCTAGACATTTATTTGAAAATTTTAGTTGTTTAATGGAGCCGACATTTACCAGGCGATTTAAAATCTTGTTGTAATTTGAAAAGATTGGCAATAGAATAATTATTCAAATCAAAGATAGTTAAGAAGAGTGAAGGATGGAAAAGAAAGTATGGAGACTTTTATTTTGGATCCAAATATTTAATAATATACTCATTAAAATTGAACTTAATAATCATCAAATTATAATTAATATTTACCTAAAATTAAAAATAATTTTTAAAAGCATTGTAAAATAAAGTTCTGCATGTTCATCTCAAGCTAAATAGTTAAGGTAATTTTTTTAATATATATATATATAATATTAGAGAATTAATTACAATAGATTTTCTTTATATTTTTGTAATATTCTTGTAATCAATTTTAATACCTTGATTCCTTGTAATTAGTTGTAATTTTCCAATTCTAGGATAGCTTTCTATTTTCTTGTATGGGTAACTTATGGCAATGCCCAATCCGTGTGTATATATATTCGTTCTTAATCAAATGAAAGTAGTAGCTACTATCTCTCAACATTCTTCTCTTGTTTCCAACATGGTATTAGAGCAGAAATCTTTTTGGGCGTACTTTCTTCTTTTTTTTTTTCCTTAAAAAGAAAAAAACAAAAGAAAAAGCCGCCCCCCTCAATGGGTTCCGATGCACCTTCCTCATCCACTACATATCCCATCACCATCCACAACTCCCAGGATCCTCAATATCCCTTCCTTGCAATCAATCTCTCTAATATCACCAAATTATCGTCTACCAATTATCTCACATGGAGCCTTCAAATCAAATCTATTCTTGAAGGATATGATCTTTATCGCTTCATTGATGGCACTCATAGTTTACCACCACTCATTATCATTGTCAATAATGTTGCAACCCCAAATCTAGCATATACAACCTGGAAACGTTAGGATCGTCGTATCTTTAGCACTCTCCTTGGTGCTATTTCAGTTTCTCTACAACCGCTTATTGCCTGTACCCCCACCCCTATTGAAGCATGGCAAACCTTAGCCAATGCCTATGCCAAACCATCTCGTGGTTATATTAAACAATTAAAGGAACAGTTGAAGTGGTGTACCAAGGGCTCAAAATTTATTAGTGAATATATGCAGGCAATAAAGACTCAAGTCGATGAACTTGCTCTTTTGGGGAAGCTTGTTGATGATGAGAATCTTATTGATCGGGTCCTTGAAGGACTCGGTAATGAGTACAAATCCATTGTTGATGTAGTTCACACTCGTGACACGCCAATTTCTTTTGCTGAGCTTCCATGACAAACTTCTCAACAAAGAAACATCTCTTTAGACTATCGAATCATCTTCTCTATTACCACTAGCCACAGCAAATCCTACAACCTTCCAGAATCGTCCAAATTGGCATCCACCAATCATCAATCCATCACAACCGCGCCTTACCACTGCACTTCTTCTTAATGATAAATGCCAATCCATACCTTATTTAGGTCGTTGTCGAGCATGTGGCATCCAAGGACATACTACAAAACAATGCCCGAAGTTTTGGCTTGTCACTAATCAATAATCCTCCGCATCTCATCCTCAAGCCTCTCAAGAATATCGCCCTCCCACATCTTGGCATCCACGAGCCAATCATGCGGTTCTAGGAAACAACACTACTCCTACTTGGCTACTGGATAATGGAGCATCTCACCCTGTTACATCTGACTTGAGCAACCTCTCTCTTCATGGCACATATCAAGGATCTGATGATGTCATGATTGGTGATGGATTAGCCCTTCCCATCACCCATATTAGTTCTACCAACATATCTACTTCTTCTCGTACTTTTACTGAGCAAAATGTCCTTTGTGTTCCTTCGATGGAAAAGAACTTAATTTCAATTTATCAATTTTGCACTAATAATCATGTTTCTATTGAATTATCACCCTATACTTTTCAGGTGAAGGATCTAAACATAGGGACAATCCTTTTGATGGGTGAACATAAAGATGGCGTATATGGGTGGCCAACTTCGTCCCTTTCAGTTCCCTCTTCACTTTTGCTTGCTTTTTCCAATGTCAAGACCACTTCATCTGCGTGGCATTCTAGACTAGGTCATCCGTCATTTACTATTATGAAAAATTTTGTTTCTAAGTTTTCTTTACCATTATCTAGTCCATTATCCTCTTCCTTAAATTGTAATGCATGTTCATGTAATAAAAGTCATAAAATTCCTTTTTCCTCTTCGACCTTAACCTCAACCCATCGTCTTGAACTTATCTTTTCTTATGTATGGACTTCTCCGATTTGTTCAGTTGATGGTTTTCAGTAATATGCTATTTTTGTTGATCATTATACATGGTACATTTGGTATTATCCACTTAAACGGAAATCCCACGTGCATGATGTCTTTGTGCGCTTTAAGGCATTAGTCGAAAATAAATTTAAACACCGTATTGTTGCCCTCTATACGGATAATGGTGGTGAATATTATGTGTTGTACAAATTTTATTGAACTTACAAGTACACGAATCTATTGTAGAATATATTAATGGTGATGAGTATCGATTCCACGAGGAGGTGCATTTTAATTATGTGTTGAATTAATTTTCTAAATGAGTAGTTGAATTGTAGTGAAATTATTCTAAATTTTGAATTGAAATAGCAGAAGTAATTTAAAGTGACAATTATTATAATAAAACACTTGGGTATCTGGATCCGCATCAACATGCCCTAGATCTCAATATTCCTTAGTAGTACCAATTAAATCATGAGGAAAAAATTCACTTCTCATGAGCCACGCTTTAATTAATATGGTGTTAATGGCTTATCGTGCCAAACAGTAATAATTGTATTATTACTATCTACCGACGAAAAGTCAAAACATCCATAGAAATTAAAGGAGAAGAGAAAATAATTTTATCAATTAAACCCATGGAACATGTTGAGACCTCACCTTCAACCCAAACTTGAAAGAAAATTAGCCACTTATATTTGAACTAGGAATAAAATGGAAATTTTGCTAAAATACATAGAAAATACAAGATGGAGAAAGAATTAAAAAGAATGGAGCTCAAAAATGAATTCAGGGGTGTCAAATTAAGGGAGAGCCCTCCTTCTATAGATACAACGAGTAAATCATGGTTTTCGGATAAAAATAATTTGGATGCATAAGATTGTGCCATGTGGCAAATTCTGATTGGTTTGAACACATCATCAAGGCTATTATCCCGTGTATATGTATGTACCGTATGCATGTTTTTCTGATTCACTAACATACTGCTATGTCATCGATCAATAGTACATAAACATTTTTATCCAATAAAATTGTGACACCTCATCAGTTAAGCAACATTATTAGTCAACGCCACATAATCAGTCAATGCCACATCATTCTTCTAATCAAATGCTACCATGTCATTGGTCGATTGCACATCATCGATTAATGCCACATTATTGTACAATATATATGAACATTGTCATGAAGAGTATTATGAACAATACCGTACATGTGAATAACATCGTATATGTGAATAGTAATATTTATATTTTTATACTCCTCCTAAGATTTTCGACTGTTCTAAGTATAGATTTGTCGTTTATTTTATTATCTGATATCTCATTTATTGTAAAATAACTATAATGTCCCTAAAATATATAAAATATTTAATTATAATAAAATATACATAAATAAAATCACAAGAGATTTAAATATATAAAAATAAAGAAATTAATGAAACTGAAGTGTAAAATGATAATTTTTTCCTTTATAAATATATATTTTTTAATACTTAACATCAAGCTCTTGCCAATTTTCTCTCCACAAATGATATATCCCATCTCACTACACTACCTTATACACCAGAACATAATGGTCTTTGTAAACGTCACCTTCGCCATATTGTTGAAACTGGTCTGTCATTTCTCACTCATGCACCAATGCCTCTCACTTATTGGACTTATGCTTTTGCCACTGCTGTATATCTCGTCAACTGTATGCCGACACATACACTATATTTTTCGTCCCCTTTTGAAAAACTTTTCAACTCTCCACCCAACTACACTAAACTTTGAGTGTTCGGTTGCTTATGTTATCCATGGATTTGTCCTTATTCTTAACATAAGCTTGGCTCACGTTCCATTCTTTGAGTTTTTCTTGGTTACTCTTCAACGTAAAGTGCCTATATCTGTCTTGACCGCTCCACTTCTAAATTATATATTTCTCGTCATGTCAAATTTCTTGAAAACTCTTTTACCACTCATCAATCTCATCTGTCGCGTTCCACCCCAGAAATAATTTCCAAATGGCTTCCCTCGGTCCAAACTGTACCTATTTCAAGTGGGTCACTTACTATGCCTCCATAACGGGATGCCTCGTGTCAACATCCGTCACAACTTGCCCAACCGATCGACCATCTCTTTTCATCAGTTGACCATCAAGAAATCCCGATCGCTCATTTACCAACACCATACAATTTTGAGACCTCTTCCTTTCTTACTTCAACTATCGATCCATCTACTCATCAAAATACTTATCCCATGGCCACTAGAGCGAAAAACATCATCTCCAAAACCCTAACCAAGATGAATCTCACCGCTGTCCTTTCTTCATCATAGACATTGAACCTTCTACTGTAACTCAAGCCATAAAAGATCCCAAATGGAGACAAGCTATGAATGATGAGTTTGATACTCTTGTTCGGAATGGAACCTGTGAGCTTGTTCCATCTATTTCTCTGCGAAATCTTGTTGGATCTAAGTGGGTTTTTCGTATTAAATGACTTCCTGATGGTTCTATTGACAAGTACAAAGCCAGATTAATTGCCAAAGGTTTCCATCAACACCCTGGAGTCGATTATCATGATACCTTTAGTCCGGCTGTTAAGCCTACCACAATACGCCTTGTTCTTAGTTTGGCAGTCAGTCGAGGTTGGCCGTTCCGGCGGTCGGATGTCAATAATACCTTTCTTTAAGGCCTTCTTTCCGAAGATGTATACATGGTCCAACCTCTAGGATTTGTTCACAGCGACAACCCAACCCGTGTGTGCAAATTAAAGAACGCTATATATGGACTTAAGCAAGCCCAACGGGCTTGGTGCCTTGGACTTCGTCAGTTTCTCATTAAGTCTGGGTTCACAAACTCTCATACAGACACTTCTTTATTTATTCTTTACTCTGGTGATATTACTATATATCTACTTATTTATGTGGATGACATTATTATCACAGGGTCCAGCCCCAACATTACTCAGCGTTATATTGATCTTTTAGCTCAAAGATTTTCAATCAAGGATCTTGGTGCCTTGTCTTATTTTCTCGACATTAAAGTCCTCACTACTCCATCTGGTCTGTTGCTTACTTAAAAGCGCTACATCACTGATCTTTTTGCCCGAACAAAATGTCTGGTGCAAAACCTATTACCACACCTCTTGCTGCAGATGGAAATGTCACATTTCACTCAGGTACAACTCTGACTGACGACATCGAATATGGAGCAATTATTGGCAGTCTACAATATCTTTACATCACTCGCCCAGACATAGCATATGCCGTTAACAAGCTTTCCCAATTCATGCTGTCTGACATTTGAACACTGGACTGCTGCAAAATGACTACTTCGCTATCTGTGTGGCATATTAACTCATGGATTATTTCTCCACAAGACAAATCTAATTTCTCTTCATGCCTTTTCAGATGCAGATTGGGCTGGCAACAAAGATGATTATACCTCCACAAGTACATTGTCTACTTTGGTCGTCATCCTATTTCTTGGTCATCCAAGAAGCGGCGTACAGTTGCTCGGTCATCCACAGAAGCTGAGTATTGATCTGTTGCTGCTACTACTTTAGAGATCAATTAGGTTTGCTCCCTTCTCACAAAGCTTGGCATCACTCTTCCTACACTGCCTGTAATCTATTGTGACAATGTTAGTGCCACTTATCTCTTCTCTAATCCAGTCTTTCATTCACGCATGAAACATGTGGCCATTGATTATCACTTTATTTGAGATCAAGTTCAATCTGGTGCTCTTTATGTTACTAATACTTCCTTGGCAGATCAACTTGCAGACGCTCTTACCAAACCACTTCCACGGTGCCGCTTCGAAGAATTACGAGTCAAGATTGGTGTCTCCTCCGAAGCTTCATCTTGAGGGGGCATATTAAAGAATTAATTACAATAGATTTCTTTATATTTTTGTAATATTCTTGTAATCAATTTTAATCCCTTGATTCCTTATAATTAGTTGTAACTTTCCAATTCTAGGATAGCTTTCTATTTTCTTGTATGGGTAACTTATGGCAATGCTCAATCCGTGTGTATATGTATTCACTCTTAATCAAATGAAAGTAGTAGCTATTATCTCTCAACATTCTTCTCTTGTTTCCAACATATAAATGCGAAATTTTAAACTGTAGGATCGTCTCAGAAAGTATGCAGTTTAAACACTTCAAATTTAAGTCTTTAAAATTTCATAATTTTAAAATTTTTCTAAATGTTTCTTATATTTTAAGATCCCTAACTAGAATATATATATATATATATATATGTGTGTGCGCGTGGACACGCCTAAGTTACGTTTTTAATGTAACTTACGACTTTTGTCGTTTTTCTACGGTAAATTTCATTGAGTCCCCTATCCTTTTAGTTATTTATATTATATTTATAAATATTATAATTTTTTATTTATGACAAATTTTATTAAATCCTTATATTTTTAATTATTTATATTTATTTATAAATATTATAATTCTTTTTATTTACATTTATTATAAAATTTCATTAAAATTCTTATATATTTTTTTATTTTTTTAAATATTTAAAGTATTAAACTAACCTTTATAATTATGAAATCTAAAAATATTATTATTTAAATTAAAAACTTATTAAATAAATTATAATTATAATTATTATATTAAATTATTATTATTATTATAATAAAAAATTATTATAATTAATTAATATATTAACAATAATTAATAATATTTTTATTTAAATTAATAATATAAATAATTATTTTTTGATAAAAAATTATTAAAATAAAAATAAATTATAAAAGTATAAATGAAGAATATTTTTATAGAAGATTAATTTAAATGAACAGTATTTTTAAATTCTAAAAATACTCTTCATTTAAAATAAAATATAATAATTATTAAAGATATTATAATTATAATTATTATATTAAATTATTATTATTATGAAAAATTTTATTATAATTAATTAATATATTAAAAATAATTAATAATATTTTTATTTAAATAATAATAATAATTAACAATAATAATTATTAATAATTAATTTTTGAGAAAACTTTAATTTATCTTTTTACTTATTTTTTAAATCTTTTTATTATGAAAATAAAAATTATTATGAGATGATATTATAAAAAAGATGAATGGTAATAATATTAAAACTTTTATTGATAGAGTAATAGAAAATGAGATATTGTAATATTTTAAGAGAAGGTAGTATTTTTTTAGTACTAATTTAAATAAATTTTTTATTAATATTAGTGTGTTATTGTAACTAGTATGTCATAAAATTTAATTATTATTAATATATTAATTAATTATAATAAATTTTTATAATAATAATAATTTAATATAATAATTATAAGTATAATATATTTAATAATCATTATATTTTAATTTAAATGAATAGTATTTTTAGAATTTAAAAATATTCTTTATTTAAATTAATCTTTTATAAAAATATTCTTCATTTATACTTTTATAATTTATTTTTATTTTAGTAATCTTTTTATCAAATAATAATTATTTATATTATTAATTTAAATAAAAAAATATTATTAATTATTATTAATGCATTAATTAATTATAATAAATATAATAATAATAATTTAATATAATAATTATCATTATAATTTATTTAATAATTTCTTCTTTTAATTTAAATAACAATATTTTTAGAATTAATAATTATAGGGGTTAGTTTAATACTATAAATATTTAAATAAAATAAAAAATATAAAGATTTTAATAAAATTTTATAATAAATGTAAATAAAAAATTATAATATTTAGAAATAAAATATTGTTATAATTTTATAAATAAAAATATTATATTTTATTTATAAATATTATAAATTTATAAATCAAATATAAATAACTAAAAATATAAAGGCTAAATGAAATTTACCATAAATAAAAAATTATAATATTTATAAAAAATATAAAGAACTAAAAGTATCGGGGACTTAATGAGATTTGCCGCAGAAAACGACAAAAGTCGTGAGTTACATTAGAACGTAACTTAGGCGTTCCCATATATATATATATGTCCTCAACCCGTACCCATTCAAGCCCACAATAGACAAGAGTTGGTAACAGGAAGATGCCCTCTACGAATATTGGCTCTCGGTAAAGATCCAACCCGTATTGCCATTCCAACTTGGTAAAATTTTTGGAGTGCGGTACAATTTTCGAGGGTTTTAGGTCTACAGATAAGCAAATGTACCCATTAATCGTTCACAATAGAATGCAAATGGATACCAATACGAACCAGTGTTTAATGGGGCATACGAAATTTGATTTGCTATCAATGAAAATGTTGTTTACATAACAAAATATAGCATCTTTACTCGCATTAATTTTCATGAAAGGAAGTCAAAACTTTTGTTCTTCGCGGAGGTTTAATGCACTTTCCAAAATTGTTTATTGGGTGACTTGGAGTGAAGGTGATCTAGAAATTGTCATTTCTCTTTTAATTTTTTGTGTGGTTAAATTCTCCTCTCCGAATACTACTATCATACTGGTCCTTTTTTTGAGGTTAAAGACACCTGCGTGAAATTGTTAATATCTTGACAATAAAAATTTGAGCTTGAAGCAATGTTAAGAAGCTATTAAGAAGAGTAGGTGCTTAAACTTTTAACATATCCTTAAAAGTAATTAATGTTTTATTTAATCAAATTGACTCTAATATTATTCCATTCTACAATATCTGACTTTTAAAGTTAGCTACAGAAAAAAAAAAGTACATATAAAAAAGAAATGACCCCTAAACCTTCAAAGTTTGGAGAGATGATCACAAAGACCCTAAATTTTAAAAAATAAACACTAAGATTCCTATTGACCAAAATACACTTTAAATATAGTAATTAGAAAATGAAATTTAAAGGGTTTTAACTAATATAAATTTAATATAAATAATATAATCTATTTAGTAGATTAGTACTATTAAATTACTTTTAACATTTAAAGTAATATTAAAATTTTAAATTATTATATTTATTTTAATAATATATTTATATTTATCATAAATATTTTAAATATATTTTTGGATTAAATAGATTTTACAATTAACAAAGCATCTCCCTATTAATAATATTAAAATTATCTTTTACATAATACTCAAAATAATTTTGATTTATTTATTTTAATATTATGGTTCTATTTATTATTAAAAATTACTTTAATATAATAAAATAAGTCTAATTGATTGTAAAATATAAAAATATTTTATAAATGTTAAAATTATTTTCAAATGCACATATTATCACATTTATTTTAATGCCATATTTTTATTTTTATAAAATTTTAGAATTAATTTTTTAAATTTATAGAGTCAAAGGATTTAATAGTTAAAAGGAGATCTTGACTTCCCTTATTCAAAATTTAAGAGTCTTTACAAATGTTTTTCTAAATTTTATAACATAGATGTTCTTTTTTTAAAGTATAGACAAATACTAACAATTATATAAATAACCTGTCACTCAACTGTCAAATTATCGGCCTATCGGGCTGAACTGCCCTCTGGCTTCTCAATTATTTTCATAATTGTCGTGTATTCGTATAATTTACCAGAATTGCAGGTCCCCAAAAGAAAAAAAGTACATGCTCGCAAAAGCATGCATGATGGATGCCTCATGGAAAAAGGAGGACCGAGGGCTTTTATCTTTATTTTTTCTTACTATTAGACAATGGAATAGAAAAATCTTACTTGTTTCTATTTCTTATCACATGTATATTTCAGTCAATTATGAGAATATATATGTAAACACGCACATATGTCAAGTAATAAATAAATAAACTACAATGCTCCAAAACATCAAATCGAAAATAAATAAAAAGAAAGATCGACCATACGGGGAACAACTCCAACTTGGAGTAAATTAATTTAAGTTATTGGATCGATATTTTTTATCAAACAGTTAAGATATTTCGCACAAAACGGCTACGTGTGTGTTAAATTTTTTATTTACGTGTAATACATCTTTAAGATGCAAATTAAAATGGAAAATATTAAAAATTTCTAATAATTTATGTGCTCTTTTGGCTTCCGTGTTTTAATCTTTTATTTTTAGTTTAATTGTGATTTAGTTTCCCTATTCAACTTAATTGAAGAATTAAATTTACCGATCATGTTATTGTTTTTATAAGCTTTTGATTAATAAAAACCCTCTTTTTACAATTTCTTTTAGGATTATAAGGGGCAAAGCTGAGAATAAATTTCAAATGAGCAAGTTAAAATCTCAAGTGTTAACAAGAGATTGATCTTATATGATTTTTTATTTATAGCTATAGTGTAGTCACGGAAAAGAATAATAATATAGTTATAAATTTTTATACAAATTTTTTTTTTACAGACTAATATAACATGATTTAATTAGTTAGACTAGATATCTCTTGACCGACATGATTTATTTTAATTAATTTATACTTTTATTCAACCATTGAATAAATATCACATTAGTTTGTACAAAATAAATTTGTACAAGAATTTATAACTGTATTATCACTCCACTGAAAATTTGAGAATTTTACTTGTAACTATAACAATTTTTATTTGGGAATTTTGATTGATAATTAAGGCTACTATTGCAAATTAAAAAGATTATAGAAAAGCAATTAATAAAACAAAAATCAAAGATTTGAGTTCAAATTTTATCTAAGGTTTTAAAGGCTATTTGTCATTTTGTCATAATAAAAAGTAATTAACAAAACAAAAATCAAACAATTGGTCACTTTGACTTTGTTTCACAAAATATAAAATTACATTTCCATCATATATATATAAAGTTTACAAATTAACTGTGCATGTGCCATATCAGTGATTTATATAGTTTTAATATTTCCTTTAGAAACTTTAAAATATCTTCAAGTCTGCATATCTCATGGCCCCCTTTGGTTTTCAAGAGCCTCCGCCGCTGATAACAACTCAAAAGAAATGAAGACAATTTAAGAATTAAGTTATCAAAAAATTATTTTTGGGAAGAATATATCAATCCCTTCCCCTTAGAAAGTAACCTTGTCCTCAAGGATAAAATTTTTGGAGCAAAAGTCTTCTTGAACTTTAGCTCTCTCCAGCACGGCATGCATTCAATGGAGTCAACCCAAAAATTAAAGCACCACCATTTGTTACAGTCGATTCTACATCGTGATGCCATTACCTTTCTTCGCTCGCTACCAACTACCATTAATGGACTTAGTTTCCAATGACTTCAGTTTTATTTATTTTTCTAGAAACTAAAATTAGAAAAAAAGAGCTACTACGTGTTGTGTTGTGTTTTATCAATATGTTAATCTAGAGTTTTGATTAGAAAATTCAAGAGAGAAGAGATGAAGAATTTAATAATTCAAAGGAGAGAGAGAAGAATTAATAGAAGTTGAATTAATTTTAAAGTGATGATATAGTCACAAACTTTTCTTATATAAACTGATTTAATATTAATTCATTAGTTGAATAAAAATAAAAAATAATAAAAATAAATCACGTGAACTAAGATATATTTAATTTAAATAATTTAATTATGTCACTTTAGTCGGTACAAAAAAAAATTATACAAGAACTTGTATCTATATTATTATTCTTAAGTTTATTACTGCTTGCTCAAATGAGAATCAAATTAATTTTAAATTTTAGTTTAATTAGATCTAAATCACAATTACAATAAGAAAACCTAATTCTAACAGGAAAAACATTAAAATAAACTATTAGGTTCCAGACATTACCCACCAACTTGAAGCAAGCTCGTCTGCAAGCCTTCTAAACAGGATTAATAATCAAAATTTTTCAATTCGAGTAGTTGTCAGGTGGCTTCCAATGTAAATAGTGTCCCGGCAGAACAAAAATCACTTAAGTGTTAGATTGATGATAAGGGGGACATCAATTGCTAAAAGCAATAGCTGAGGTTGTTTGCAGTGAGTATTCAGCTTAAGTTGCTCATCACAGTTAAAACAAACCCCCATCAACATGCGTCAATAGTGTCAAATGTCTGGGAAAGGCAGAGGGTAAAACAAAGGATATTTTTTCTAATAAAGAAAGAACTGGTGGAGTGAGTGCCGGGTCTGGTGTAGGGTTTTGGAGGGCTAGAATTGGAGAGTGTAAATCCTTGACGAAAGCATGAATTGCCTCCTCTATGGAAGGATTACAATGCTGGCTAATGAATACATCTTTTTTGGGTGAAGTTCCTCCAATCTAACATCAAGTTTATGCGGACTAGGAGAGGAAACACAACTGGCCCTATTCTGCAAGAATGTCTTGCAGAAGTACCTATAGAGCATTATTCGGAGCGGTTAAGATTCGCAAATTTTCCATCAATTTGAGACAGTTGGGCAACTTTTTCTTCGAGCATTGTAAAGATCATGACGTCCTAAAAAAATCTCTAAAAAAATTTTGTTACAAGTCCTCCAAATTTTGAAAGTTTGGATCGATTGATTAGGCTTGCAAATTGTGACTCAGAAAAGCAAATGGAGTTAGGGGAGCGAAATTGATACGTCACGGGATGTTGGCAAATGCCGGGACAAATATTCAAATTTGCGGTGGCGAGGATTTTGGGGCAAAAAAAAAATTTGTTTTTTAGAATAAACGAAAAAGTAAACTGGTGGCCAAGAAAGATATGCTCTAATACCAGATGTTAGGGTTTTGATTAGAAAATTCAACAGAGAAGAGATGAAGAATTTAAGAATTTAGAGAATAGAGAAAAAAATTAATAGGTGTTGAATTAATTTTATTACATTTTCTAAAAAATAGAATGAAAATTACTTATTGATAGTATCTCAACATAATCTTGATTTTAATCTAATTAGGATCCTAGATCATAATTACAATAAAAATTAATTTTAAAAAGAAAAAAATAAAAATAAATTATTAGGGTCTTAAAAAAATAATAACCAAGTTTTGATAACAAATATTACAAGCACGAATTGTCCGTAATGAGAAATTGAACAAAATAGAAAGAATTTAGAAAACCCAAACCTCCTAAATATATTTTTAGTACTTCGAGGAATCAAATATCTCAAATATAACTTATAATTCTCAAATAATATTCAACATGCTTGTGATTGATGTTAATGCTTGTTTAAATAACAGATTTTAAAACTTGGACCTAAAGATTAGAAGCACAATGGACCTCATCTTTCTTGAAATTATGTAAACACAACAACTACTTTTTACTTGGTCAAAATAAACTATAATAACAACTTAAAAGGGAAGGCCGTATTATTTTCTTTTCCTTAGAAAATAACTTCGTCCTCAAAGGATAAAATTTTTTGAGCAAAAGTCTTCTCACCTGCCTCTTGATCATTTCATTTTCTACCAGTAACTTTAACTGGCTCCAGCACAGCACGCATTCAGTGGAGTCGATCCGAAAATTGAAGAACCCCCTTTGTTCCTGTTGATTCCCCTTTGTGATGCCGTTACCGTGCTTCGTTCTCTGCCAACTACCATTAATAGACTTGGTTTTCAATGACTTTATCTTTATCTATTTTTCTAATAGCTAAAATTCGGAAAAAGAGATGTTAGGTGTTGTGTTTGTGAATAATAACTATGATACCAAATGTTACAGACACGAGTCGCCTGCAACTAGAAATTGAATAAAATAGAAAGAGCAAGCGATAAATGAGTTGATTTTAGCAAACTCAAGTCTCCTAAACATCTTTTCGGCACTTCAAATATCTCTAATACAACTTATTGTTGCCAAATAATATTCCAGCTTATTTCTTATTGATGGTAATGCTAGTTCCATTGTTTAAATACAAGTCTCCGCACCACCTGAGTGATTAATTGACTTACTAAAATATCACCGTCCTAGCCCAAGATTTCAGCATGAGTTTCCTCATAAGAATTAATACTTAGGAAAAAAAAAGAAGGCCCGTCTTTATTTTATATCTTTACTTTCTATAATCCTCTACGTTATAGACTCATAGATCCATCCCCCTAAAGGATTATACACGATAATATTTCATATGGGACGAGCAAGCATCAATCAAACTAAGAGGACGAAAAGAAGGTGATCCAACCGCACCAACTGGTTACAGCTTCAATCCTGTTGACAGCCCTGTTTTCGACTTCAAAAGCAACAAAATGTTGCTAGGTCTTGTAAGTCACAGGGCAAACTGAATATTTTAGTATTTCTTGCTTTAAAATTTGTACATATGCGGAGGAAAATCTACCTTTATACAAGGAAAGCCTTGAATTTGAGTTTCGCTGAAGAATTGCTCTATTTGTTCTATTCTGCTTCCCCTTTTTCGGTTCGGACAATTCTAACCTTATGTGATAACCGATAGGTTAGCAATTGCTTCAGCAATGAAGTTGGCGCCTACTTTAAATTCATTAATCTGTTCAAATTTCTCTTCAAGCTTTGCCTCAATTTGCTCCAAATCTGTTTGTTGAGATGTACTCGCAGGGGCCACGGAGTATTGTTTCAAACACAGGAGCCACGGAGTCTTGTATCAAATCACAAAAAGCCAAATATCGTTTTTGTTTTCGATTAAAATTCAGGAAAATTTTCAGAGCTTTACCCACAAGAAGGTTTCTGTGACGATCAATTTCTTCTAGCATTTGAATGCACTCTTGTTAGACAAAATAACCAACAGCAGGAGATTTTACAACATGTAATTGTCAAAATATGATCAAATAAACACAAAAACTCAATCTACGATTCCAACTATTTGGGCCCATATATCTGGAAGTTAAAACCGATTGACCTCACAAGCTTTAACCGGTAAATTTTCCAAAATAAAACAAGTGACTCCAACCCATGATTTTCTTCGGCCTTCATCTTCTTCGAACGGCAGAGCCTGGCCCACGTTGAATTGCGGCCGCTGACTGCTGGGTTGGGCCACCCCCCGGAACACCTTCCTCGGGCATATTCATAGCTTGTGTTACGGCATTGATGACTATTAGTCCCAGGGGAATCAGGTACATCCACTGAAGAAGAGAGATACATTTAAGTTCAGTCAGTTTGATTCATGTTTTCTGGGTTACATGCATATGATGAAGACATGACCAATTTCCTTGTGGACCAAAATAGTTTGCCCAAATTCCAAAACAAACTAAATAGGCCAGTTTGATTAAATGTCTCCATGGAATCACTTAGCCAGCACAGTTGGTTCGAGGACAATAATAATATTTGAGAATACTCACATATTTAGCCCAGAAGGACCTTTCAGGTGGGGGTATGATTTCACTCTCTCCATTCTCACCTAGTACCTCTTCAGCAAAAATCGGTGCCCTGCAATTGATGAAGCACAGCATCACCAGAGGGCATTCCAACAAATTATAAAAACAAATAGTATCGTGATTTTGGTCACTCAAGGCAGCATATATTGAATGCCACTGTTTGTCCAGCCATTCTTTGATGGACAACAAAAACTCAAAACAGATGCAAAGGTCCAAGCATGCTCACAGGCAGGCATGCAAGTGCACATAAACTTGCATGCAAATCTATCTACATATGCATTCGAGGGTGCATCCAAATGCAAATTTATCTCAATGATGTCAATTAAAATGTTCTCGATGGGTTAATTGATGTTTTAAGTAACTTGCTTTTTGAGGATTACTTTGATAAAGTGGGTTATTTAAACCATAATGTAAGCTGGGCTTACAATGTGAAAAGCAAGACCGTGCAAAGAAATAATACCTCGGTGCCTGCTCACTGTTCTTCAGAACCGTGTGCGAGTTGAAAGACCACTTGCCAGGCTGGAAAATAGAGAAACAGAAAAGAAACGAACTCACTGAAAGTTTCAAGTTAACTCCAATTTTTCATAGTCAGACATATTTTTATCTACATTTCAGATACCAAATGCAACCCTTGGCCTATCTAATGTTTTTAGAGCACTAAACTAGAATTTCAATTCTGGAAATATGGCATTTCAAGATTCAAGAGATAGGGCCCATACCCAATTCCAAAACAGTGGAAGAAAAATTTCAAAGACCGCTTTGCAGCTGCATTATGTGAATGAATAAGGAGATTTTCTACTCATTTCTCAAGCTATTTAAACTAATTATATAGATTAATAGCACAGCTCCTTATACGTACAATAAACAGAACTTTTGAAAGATAAAATTCAATACTTTTACAAGTTTAAAATTGTAATAATTCTTTAACAGAATAATCCTAACAGAAAACGTTATAACTTTGATAAGAGAGAATTCAAGTGCACAAAGATGGAAGTCTAAGTTATCTCTACATAGGGTTTTCAGATGTATTAAGTAGAAATTCTGCTGCAAATGCAGCCATATGCATAACCGAGTCATGAAAAGGCACAACGAAAGGAATGGAAATTTACATACTTCATTCATTTTCGAAAAGAAGATGGGTCTGTCCTTACAAGTTTTAATTGCCTAGGATATGAACATGCCCCAAATGCACCATAATTGACAGCCAAGATATTAACGCCTTCCTGCAATAAAATAGACTTGGAAAGTCAAAATGTGCAAAGATTTGATTGAAGTTCAAATTGCATCAATAGCGACAGCAATCTGAAAGTTGCCCAAACAAGTAAAACAAACAGAACAGTCCACATCAGCCAAAAAATTTCTGATTGACACAAATAATTTCATGTACAACATATGGCAAAATCTTATAAATTCAAGATATAGCAGAATCTTATAAATTCATTGTTCAAAACTGGCAGCAATGCAATGAATCCTTTTTGAGAATTATACAGCTGAATAAGAGTTACAGCTACTGTAGAGGTTTCCAGTCAATGAATCCTCTTCCGTGCTAATACTCATTTAAAAAACAACAACGAACTCGTATACCAAAAGTAGACAGTAAAAACCTACAAAGTATAGCTGAATACAAAATCCATCCCTGCAAGTAAAGCCATGTTAAGATATACACGAAGTTGGTTCAGTGATCAAAAGGGAATACCAAGATCAACAGGACTGATGTATCTTGTCTCCAAAATTCCTCAGAATGTATTAACCACTTTTTGTTAATTACCATCTGCTTCCTACTTGGGATCCAAGCAATTTAGGACCTCAAATTTGAGTTGGTTGGCACCTTCACCCCGTTATTTAGACCTTTTGGAAGAGGTTTTAAGCCTTAAAGCTAGGGGAAGGCATCAGTTACATGGGATTGTACTGTAATGGCTATAGTTTTGGTCTTTTGGATTGGAAGAAGTTTAAGAACTTTTTGGGACTATGTCATGGGGGCGCTAACATAGGGACAGAGGTCAAATCCTGGGCTTCTCTATGGCTCCTATTTCTCAGTGTTTAAAAGTGTGTCCTTTTTCTTATGTAGAATAATTGGCAGGCAACTTGACCTTAATAGGGATAGAACGTCTCATATTATAGTGTTGTAGCTTTTGGCGTAAGGAATTTTGTCCTTATTTTTAGTCGACTACTAGCGTCTTTCCTATGTACATTCCCTGTTACTAATATACTTCTATTAGTTTCCGAGCCACCTAAAAAAAATTACAAAAAAAAACAACTAATCCTAAAGGCCATCACACATCAAAGTTTCAATATTAAATCCAATATAGAACCCCCCAGCCCAAGGGAAAGGGCCAGTTTTTGTCTGCTTCACCTCTGGAGGGGGATTCTTAAGTATGAGGAACTTCTGAGCTCTCAGATGTGTTCTATGTAACTTGCAATCATCCAGATGGTTCGGAATAATAAAAATATAAAATCTCACAAAGCAACAAGGGGAAGCAATGCATGTGTGGAAACATATTCTAAAGAACAAAAACTTTCCAAAATGAGACAAACAACAAATTAATGCAAAGAGAGTAAAAAGGAAAAAAAAAAAAAACAGTAAAATGGAACGTTCATGATTACCATGTGTATGACAAAATGCTCGTCCAAACCCTCCCGTGGAAGACATCTCTGGAATTAGAGAGTAGGAAAGTTAGTGCTGCATGGACTAGTAGATGGGACATGCATATGAGATTTTTCAATATTTTCTTTCTTTAATTTTGGGGGTTAGGGTGAGGGGGCTTGTAGCAAAGAAAAAAAGCAGCAACGCCATTAATAAAAAAAACAACCAAAGTGTATAACAAACATTTATTTATCAATGCCAAACTGGTATTTCTTTCAAAATAACATCAGCATACAGAAGAACTCTTTTGGCCCCTATGGTTGAAAACATGGCAAATTCTTAAACTCTTCAACATATACTGAACAATAGTCAAAGTGAAGAATTTAAAGGATTGGCCACAAATTTAAAAATGAAAGAACAGTAATACAGAGCATTGAAAATATCATATCCAGACTAGACTTTGTTAGTGGATTGGCATGGGAAGTTTTAGAGATCTGCAACTGATGGCAAGGTTTCCCTTTTTACTCTAAATGTATTTCCTCCACAAACTGAAGGATATTGCCTCTATTTGCCAGTTAGTAATAGCAGTCTTTTGATGTACTTTGACCTCCATTCCTCCTCATTTGCTTATTTTCATAGGATAGATGCAGATATCCCTTGTGAAAGTTTAATTTGTAGCCTTATAAAATTGATTAGACCAGTATTCATAATCAGATGACTAAATTTACAAATTTGAAATACACAAATTCTTAACAACAACCAAGGATGAAAGAGGATTAATGATTATTTTTATAACCTACAAAACCTCAGATTAGACAAGGGCATACATGGTACCAATAAACTTGAAAAAGCTTAGAACAGACTGCACTGAACTTTGCAAATTTGAAGAGAGCAACATTAAATTTAATTTAAGTATGATTCAAACATTTTAAATTTGCAAATCTTTTGCCTTTTTCCCTTTTAAAAGGATGATTCAGCTTGTACTTGATTATGCAAATGTTAGCAAACCAATTTCTAAACCTTTGGAATTTTATTCATCAAAAGAGCCCCCTTCCTTTTTCACATCCTTTTTCTTTTCTTTCATTCCTTTTACTGATCCTTTAGATTCTGTAATATCTCATTTGCCACAACAAATTGGTCTGTTTTGATACACATCCTGTGTAGTTGCACTCTTCTCTCTTCTGGTTTCTTCTACTTAAGGAAAGTTGACACATTACAATTGATACCCTTTATAAAACAATCTTGCAAATTGATGCAAGCAAATGAAAGAGAATTTCAGTATAAAACAATGAATTAATTGAGCAACTTACTGCTTTCACAGATGAAATAATGTAACCCCTACCAGGAGGGCTCACAGCATTGGATGGCAATCTTATCCTGTAGAAGTCATCATCTTGTAGTAGCTTCTACAAAAACAGTATAAACATATTACATATTGGGGAATGCCCACCTGCCAAATAGCAAATCAAGGAAACCAAGACTATGGAGAATTCCAGATTACTTCAAATTTCTCCTTGTCCTCTCCTGTAAAAGCATTTCTCGAAAACCGCAGCTTTGTAAGCGTCTGATAAAAAAAAAAATGCATATAACTCAGAAGCCGTTTGATTTTTCATGCAATAAGCAAAACTTAAGGTGCAGACAGTAGACAAGAGAAAAGAATGTCAGGGATTAAAAAACACTCATACTATAGTAGATTGATTAGGAGTAAATCTATTCACTTCATATTATAAGCAAAACTTAAGGCGCAGACAGTAGACAAGAGAAAAGAATGTCAGGGATTAAAAAACACTCATACTCTAGTAGACTGATTAGGAGTAAATCTATTCACTTCATATTATTTATAAAATAATAAGAAGAATAACTCTGATTTTATTTACAAAAGATCTTTTTTAAACTTGTTTCAGAGAATAAAACTTGTGTTTCTTGATTTGATGTTATCAGATTCTAAATTGCCTTTGATCGCTTGTTTTGAAAACAGTGAAAATGCATTAGCACACATTTCAAGATGAACGCAAGCATGTACCAATAGCCATTACCCACAATAACAAAATCAAGCAACATCATTCATTTTAAACTTTACATAAATTATTTTAACTAAAACTAAACTTACTTCATTGACAAACTTATAATTAATTTATGTAATACCATACCTTCTTCCATAATAGTCATGATGAATGTAATTTTTTTAATAGTAAATACAACTTTAAAACTACTTCCGTCGCTAATCCTTTTCTTAAAAAAAAAAATAACTTACGTAACTAATCTAATGCAGGAAAAATTGTATGCATTAGTCAATCATATAACAAATAGTGGCAATTAATAATGAAATGGACAACTACTTTTTTCCTTGCAACTGCATGTGAAACCCACAAAATTTTCCCATATCTATTAAAAATGTCAAATTTCATTTTATGTTGACCCTTCTACACATTACTTTCCACAAAAATAACTTTGCAGAAAAAAAGTCACTAATCTAGAGCTTGAAATTCACTGTCTTATAAAGTAATCAAAAAAGAATTTTTTAGAGAATCACCTGTGTAGCATTGGAAAAGCACCCTTCTAGAAAGCAAATTCCAAACATGACTCGACAGAAACTACCAATCTAGTGCTTGGAAGATGAATTCACCCTTCTATAAAGCACTTCCTAAAAATTGCACTATTCCTCACCAATTTAGTACATGAAAATCGCACTTCTCGAAATTACTCCAACTTGGAACTTACCTAGTGCTTAAAAAAACACTCTTCTATCATAGCGCTTTCCAAAGAAGAACTTATGAAAGAAGCATTTTTTTGGAAAACCGCCTGATTACCGAAAGCACTCCCAGATTAACCAAAAAAGTCATAGTAAGCTTTTATCTTCTGATTCAGTTTTAATTTCATGAACGCCTAGTAAAACGACACTGTATAAAAAGGCAAAAGGAATAGAAACGGACGACAAACCTGGCCCCCGTGGCTTGAAGTCTTGAGGCGAGCAGAGAAAGTGCCAGTAGGGACAAAATCGGAATCGCCAAAAGCGTGTTCTAAAGAGAATTGGATCTTAGAGTCCGAATCCTGATCCGAAACTTTCCTGCGGGTCGTTGTGGTCGTGGATCGGCTGGGGGCCGGTTCACGGGGCTTAATTTGAGGCTTCGATCCACCTTCGAGGCCGAATTCGTCGTCATCGACGAGAAGCTCGTCGGATTCGAAAGATAAAAAAGAGGGACAAAACAACAAAAGACAGAAGAAGAAGAACAAAGCGAAGAGAGGGAGTTTCTTCTTCATTGTTTTTGCTGATTCGTTTCGTTTGCTTTTAGTTTAGACTTCATCCAAAGTGGGTGGCGCTATGTGGGCTTATTATTTGACGTCCCTCCCCGTAATTTGCTCGACCGATCCAGCGTCGTTTCAGCTTGGATTATTCGTCTCCAGAATGTTGAAAAGATTTTCGTTTTCTTTTTCTCTCAATTTGCTAGGATAAAACAATAACAATAATAATAATAATGCTTGTGAATTATTAATTATTTGGTAGATCTCCAATTAAATTTTATTTTATTTTTATCATATTTAAAACCTATATTTTTTATAAAATTATCTATTTTTATAATTTTATTAAGTGAACAAAATAAGAAATTATTATTATTAATTAAAAAAATTATCAATTACATACCCTTAGTTTACTCTATCATTAAATTTATTATAACACATTCAGAATAAATATATTATCTGTTTTAAATTGATAAAATATATTTAATGTTTACTAATTTGTTAGTTACCGTTTAAATATGATGACATCAAAGATGTAGTAATCAAGTTTTTTCATATGATATAAGATATCTAAGTGATAATAAAAAAATTTAAGAGTATAAAAGTAATAGTATCTTTTATTTTAATTTAAGTTTCAAAGGTAAAATCGTCAATTTGTTAGAATTTCATTAACTTTAAATAATAGCTAATGGTTTATTTTATGTGCAAATATATTCATTTTTTTATGCAGATATACTATTAAGTTATGTAATTTAATAACAAACTAACTCTATTAAATATTAAATAGCGCAGTTTAATAATGTATCCACATAAAAAAAATAAAAACGTCTATATTAGAGAAGAACTGTATATGTGTGTGTAATTGGACGACACCTCAATACAAAATCCTCTAACCTTCAACACATTGGGCCCATGCTAAAGCACACAACCATAATACGGTCGATCCTCTACAAATTTTCCTTATTAGCTATGAAAATTAGACAAAAACTCTATTTAATATTAAGATGACGTGGTTTAAATGCCACAATAATTGCAGCTATAGAAATAAAAGCTTTATCAATAAAAAAAGTTGATAACATATGATAAAATGATTTATACCAATCATAATTTTGACAAAGATAAAAAAGATATAAGTTTTCATGATATAAGAGTAAGATAAAATCAACTTACCTTTCAAACTACAACAGTAAATATTTACGACACTCAAGTATTGCAACTTAAAAATTATAACTACTCAATTATAATACTAAATAAGGATGAATTTCCAATAGAATTAGATCAGATGCTCTATACGAGGGAAACATCTCTTTAATGGGAAAACACAATTACCCCCAACCATAGAAAGTAACATTTGTATATATACAGCTAATCAATTCTTTGTCTAAGGTACTATTTCTTTTTTAGTCTCATGTTTGAATTTAATTTTTTTATATTTACTTATTTAGACTGTTTATTTTCATAATCCATCACTTATTATCAAACAATTTTATTTAAATAGAAAAAGTCTATTTTTATCTAAAGTTTAAAATCTAAATTTAAAATTTTAATTTCAAATATCAAAAAAAACTTTCACAAGTCTTTTATTTTTTATATTATGTATAAATATAATATTTTTGTATTATCCTTGAAGTTATTTTTTCAATTGCTTTAATTTTTCTTTTCACAGGGTAATATATTAACCAAACCAAAATATTGAATAAATTGAATTATTGCCCATGTGATAAATTAAAACTAAAACAACAGTATTATTTCTATAATAAAAAGTTGAAATTTGATGTTATTGTTACATCTTTTATTACCAAATTAAATTAAGAAACGATGGCAGTATTTTTTTTATTCTATCAAGCTAATCAACTTGTTAAATTTTTAAAATGTGAAAAATAAATAAATACACCACTTAAAAAGATATTTATGTCAAACTACAAATTTTTAAATTTTTGTGTTCATATGTTGGGAAAAAAATATTTCAATAAGTTATTTTTATTCAGGCCTATTTGAACTTCAATTTTTTTATCAAATAAGTTATTGTTATCACAGGATAAAAAAAATATTTCAATAAATTATTTTTATTCAAGCCTATTTAAACTTCAATTAAATTCATACATATCCATACTTTAGAAATAATAATAATAATAAACACAACCTACCTTATAGCAAGAATGACACACTGAACATAATTGAGGAAACTTGAAATTAAAACAAAAAGTATCTCCTTTAACCGCTTTTATCATAGGATACAAAAGTGCACATATTATGCAACAAAGAAGTACAACCACTAGTGATACAAATCAATCATTAAAAAGAGGGGCAAATGAAGCTGACAAGATGAGCAACAGGAAACTTATCAAAACCATCATCATTAGGGAGTGAAATTATGGTTCTGTTCAATTTACAAGGGAAAGAACAATTAGATAAGTTTAAATAAAATTAATTATTTCTTCCATTAGAAAACCAAAGAACTTTTAGCATGATAAATAGTTCAAAGGCCAACAAAAACAACTATGATCATCCTAAAACAGAAATCAAATAGACAGATTTTAAATAGCCAATTAATGACATTGATAAGTTTGATTAGATACAAATAAATGAATTTAACTTGATGCTAAAATTCAAGAAAATTGAAACATTGGAGAAATTTAAAGCAAATGAGAGAAAGAAAAGACAAGGAAGAGAAGGCAATTATTCTGTGCTAATCATATGAATGATGCAAGCTCTGGAATGAACTTGCTTTAGGTAAAACCATTGTAATATTCTTTAAGTCAGCTATCAAAATATCTTAAAAACTTAAAGTGTTAGACAATTCCCAACATGTTATAGAGTTTAATACACCATCAATAAAACCTCATGTGATATTAATGAATGTTAGCCAAAGCATTTTTAGAGTTTAATAAAATTGATGGCATGTTAGCTATGGCATACAAGGAATAGATTATGATCTTTAGTGTTTGAAGATGAGTTCGTTTTTTCATAGTGTATCTACATTTAGTAAAGGTTTTGTAATGATTTGAATGGTGGGTTACTTGTATAAGCTGTATTAGAGATTAAAAAAGTTTGAAAATCAAGACAAACTTTTATAGTAATTATACAGACAACAATACTACTTAGCTACTTACAACAAACAAAAAGAAGGTTGAAATGGTGAATGAAAAATAAATTAACAAAAATTTCTTATTGTGAGATTAATCCATTCTTTGCACCACAAAATAAGAAATATAACTAGGAAAAGAACAAGTTAGTTATTAGTGTCCATAAATCATATTTATCATACCTTTGGCTCTGAGAGACAAGATGTAACACTCTAATTTCACTAACGAGATACTACAGTGAAATTAAAGTGAAAATACATTTCATTATACTTATTGCTAAAATCTTTAAAGTAATAACTAACAATAAATATTTTAAACCTCCAAAAAATTATAAACGAATTCTAAAAGAACATATGCCCAAATAAATATTATCCCAAAGGAAGCTAAATTATTCTTAAATTATCAATGTAATATTAATCCCTAGAGAAACAGAGCTCTTATTCTTAAACAGAGCTCTTATTCTTAAACAGAACTCTTATTCTTACTTTTAGGACTATAACCTCACATTATCTAACTCTATCTGCAAAATTATAGTAATGAGGAGTGAGTCATTAACTAAATAGGTAAATTCATAAACAATACTAAAAACCATAAAAATATAATTAATAAAATTTCTTAGAGATAAATAATAATAATAATAATAAGGGAAATTACCTTCGTAAATCATCTTTTAGCAAAGTTAAATGAAAAATATCATAAAATCATTTTAATCCTTTAAATATAATAATAACTTTATAAACACATAAAATATAATTAGCTTATGCTACATAATATCACCTGTAGGTTAGATAACTCGGGCATATAATATCATTGAAGATACTATATCTCGTAGTAATCGTTAATATCAACATTATATATGTATGAAATCTAGATAGCTTTCTATAGCATAACATAACATAGCATAACATAACATCATTACAAATAATGAGTCAAAACATTTAAAATCATTCTTAAACTTTTAATCATTTGTAAACTTCTATAAATTACATTTAAATAATTGATAATTATTTTTAAGTATTTTATTTAAAATGATTTAATAAAATTTTTCATTTTTTTAAGATAATTTATGAAACAAATCTTTAATAAATAAAATTTTGTTATAAATAATTTTAAAGAATGATTTTTACTTAACAAAATATTGTAATAGACTAAAACAAATTAGTTTCATATATTTCTCATTCAACATATTACGTACTTCGAAATAAAAGTAAATTAGTAGTGAAATATATATGTATCATACATGAATTTACTTATCTCAATTCTTAGCAATAAAAAGAATGGCAACCTCAAACATGAACTCATTCTTATCCTAAAATATTAAGACACATTCTTATCAATATTATTACTAATTCTTACATTGATATAAAATCACTATAATTAAGTCTAGTCATAAGTACTAAACTATCAAAACTAGTCTATACTTAACCATCCTATACAAGCTGATTTTTACCAAGCTAATTATATGTTGAAAAATTGTAAAAATTACAAAAAGAAATCATAAACATGTGTAGCATTTCATATAGAAATTCAAATAAAGAATGAAAGTAGTAAATATATTGTAAAAAGAATTTTACATACACATATCCACAATATCCAACAGTGATAAAAACAAAAATAGTTGAATTAAAAAATTTATAAACTATTTAATAAAACTCATAAAAATTAGATCGCTTGATTTTATAATAGTAGAAACATTAAGAAAACAATATCAGTTTCCTAGAAATTTTGAAGATGAAAAATTATTTTAAACAAATTTATATTAATAGACTAACAAATCTATCTGGAAACTTTTAGTTTTGTGTTTTGCACTCTAAAAATTCATAAATTAATGCTACCTTAATAAAAAATAGTCAAATAAGCTTTAAATCATAGAAGATTCATAATTTTATAAGAATATAATTTTTAATTGACCATTTTAAAGCCTTTTAATGACCTAAACTAATTTCACAATCAGCAATTACAATTCTGAAAAGTAGATTCCAAAATTACAATAGCTCAACATAATGATTTTTAATAATTTTTATACTTAATGAAAAAATATAATTTTCAGAGATCATTTAAATATATAGAAAAATGACGAAATCAGAGATGCTACTGGAAATCGAAATTTTCTAGCACCATTATTCCAATTTTAAAAATTTACAATAAATTGATTACTTGAAATCTCTTTGCACAAAATATATCATTGATACCCTTAGGATGTCTAATTTAATATTTTCCAAACTTTTATTGTAAAAATTAAATAAAAATAAAAGAAAATAGTAATGAAATCACAGCACTTATGCCTAATAATGCTTCGTTAGTCAGTCATGATAAGGAGAATAATACATGCATTTATCATTAAACATATAAGATTAGAGAACATGTATTAGAGAAGGATATTTACCTCTAAATTTGTTTCAAACGTGCATAAAAGAAAATCCTAAAATTCTTTACTTTTATATGGCTAATAAGTTAAAGGGTTTTAATCTTAGTGAGACAAGGAAAAGTTTAGATTTTATAAAAATTCTTACTTTTATAAAAATACATTATATGATTATATGATAAAGATGATATTCTATGATAATTTTTTTAAAAAGTAGATAGATAAAAGAAATATACTTTATCTAAAACAATGCTATTTAAAATTGATTAACACAAACAAACGGCAAACAATTAAATAAGTAATCATAAACAACAAACAAGGAACAAGTGTTACATACGAAAGAAATTGATGAAAGGAATTGTCATTATACAAAACTAAGGCCATGAAGTAATACATGCACCATCATCAACTAAACTACTATTAGTGAGAGATTATATAACTTTCCTAAAATAGGAGAAATTCTAAAATACATTAAAGAACAAAGATAATAAAAACAATTGATGCATGTATGAGATATGTAATTAAATCTTATATAACCATTAATTGTATGCTAATTCTTTAAAGTAAATGCACACATATTATAAAATCATTTACTTGTTATACGGTTGACATGTTATCTTAAAGAAACTCTAGAATTTCTCTTAAAATAATTATCTTAATTCGATTTTTCACCACCTTACAATGTTTTGATTATCATTACGCTAAAATTCTACACTAATGGTGGGCATGCTAATCGTTTTTACTCTATTGATTATCTCTTTGACATGTGGAACTCCTTGTGTTATATCTAAAAAATAAAGTTAAAAAATACTCTAAAACACAATTTAAAAAATACTCTAAAACACAATTTATTTTTTAGCTCTATGAGGTATACTTGTTAAATTGAGTTCATTTAAGTAAAGCTTTTAAATAAAAATATTTTAGTTTGGTTGTAAATGAGAATTTTATTAAAAATTATAAAATTACTCTAAAATAGATCAACTATATTATAAAAGAAATGAAATTAAGTAAAGGTATTCAAGACAATATAAAGTTTTGAAAAAACTCTCCAACCTACACTTCTAAAAATAAAAAATTAGAGCTTCTTATTACTCAAGCAAAATAAGCTCTTTAATTAGTTAACTAAAAAAAAAATTGAAAAGAGCTTAAAAAAGTACATTTGGTCAATAGAGATGGCATACCAAACAAGCACATAATATGAAAAATGCCCGACGCAAAAAATTAAGTTAGATAATTTATCATCATCAATCAAAACAAATGAATAAGTATACTCATGCATCCTTATGACTCTAGTGAAGTGAAGGGTATATATTGTCATTTTTATGTCTAATTGTTTAGTGTCGGAAAATATATATTTATAAAGGTAAAATAATCATTTTGCATTTTAAACCTCAATAACATTTGTATTTTTATGTATTTAAGTCCTTTAAACTTTGATTGTATATGTTTTATTATAATTTGAATATTTTATGTATTTTAAAAGTATTTTGGTTATTTCTCAATTAACGAGAAATCAAATAGTGAAACGATAGAATTTATAGCTTAAAGTAACTAAAAATCTTGGAAATGATATAAATGGCAAAATCATAATTTAGGATTTTGGTGAGACCCAACTAATGAACATTGATTGATGATGTGACAACATCTTATTGGATTAAAAAATGAGCTTACAATATATGCAATACACTAAATTAATGTTAGTTGACTTTTGCATTGATTGATTATATGGCAACATATTATCGAACTGAAAAACAAGTGTACGTTACATACAATTCATCGAATCATAGCCTTGGTGATGTGTTTCATCCAATTATAGTTTGTCACGTGGTACAATCTTGAGTATCCAAAATGTTATTATTTGATGACCATGATTTATTCGTTATATATATAAATAGTAGATTCTCTCCTAATTTGACAACTCTAAATTCATATTTGAACTTCATTTTTTGTAATTCTCTCTCTATCTTATATTTACTACGTATTGTAATATATAATTATCATTTTACGCTTAGTTCAATGTTAGTGCTAATTTAATTTTGAGCTCGAATTGAAGGTGAAGTCTTAACATGAGCCATAAGTTTAATTTAGCACATTGTACCAGGTGATAACAATCTTACTGTCAATAATGTGGTAAGACCATCTACTAAATAATTTAGATGCATTCTCTGTCACTACTGAGTCAATAAGATATATATTCTTTCTCTAATTTAATTTGGATTGTTTTGACTCATCATTGACAGATAGTAAAATCTTAGATAGATTTTGTATGATATAATGACTTCCTAAAGCAAGATGTACGATTGACACTTTACACTAGGTTCATTAGTGATCAAATCCCCTCTAGTATTTATAAGTCTTCTTGACTCAGTAAGTGGATGGTTTTGCCACATTATCAATAGTAACATTGTTATCACCTAGTATAATATGTACTTGATATCATATTTAGTAGCAAATTATTTTCCCATGACATAGTGAGTGTCTGATATCATATTTACTAGAATGAGAACTATAAGGATTGAAAATACACCTCAAAATTAATTAGAGATAAAAAAATAATATTAAACTATTGTGAAGTGTTATGTGTGAATCTAGAGACCCAAATATTTCATTTGAAATGTTTTGTCTTTAATTTATTCATGTCATTTTTATCTTAGCACTGCTAAAAAATCACATCTAATTAATTCATAAATGAACTTGGAAAATTAACATTACACTTGATTAATTCTATCTTTTCGTAGGATCGATAATTGTCATCACAAATCTATATTACAATAGATTTATGTACTTGTAAGTTCAGTAAAATTTACACAATATTAGCTCGGTAGTATTTTGAGCTCTAATTGCAATTTCAACTTCAATTCTTTTTTAAAAGATAACAAGAAAAGCATGTTTGGATGGAAACCTACAATAATTAAAGAATCAATACACACTTATGAATAATATGTATTGATTCTTCACTTTACTCAATGTAAAAACCTAAACCTAATCATGATAATAAAATAATGATCAAGATACAAATTCACATATAAATTTCATGTAAAGTAGTACAGATTTTCTTAGAAATTATGCCACGAATCACTAGCACAACATAAGCCATGGCTAGAAATTCAACATAGATCTAGCAGCACATTAGTATTGTAATAATAGTTTATATGTCTTTTCAAAATCAAAAGATCATGTACATTTTTCAAGGAAAATACTTTAATCATCATATTCATGAAAGAATATTTGATTTCTATATATTTCAATCAATAATCATTAGAGAAAATCAATTAGATTTAAATTTATTTTTTTTAATTTTTTCCTATCTCATTCTCTTTAGTAAGGAAGAAAGCAAAATGCCAATTTATGGCATCATATATTTTTTAAATTTAAGTTCTCTAATGGAGGCCTATAAACAAAGTGAACTTATTTAAGAATTTAAACCCATATTTTTAGGAATCAATATGCTTATATTCAGGAACTACACCTATCTTATATGATCTTAAGACGGTCTGACTATATAGCTTAAGATAATTTTTAAACATCATATAAGCAATAAATGTACATAAGTTTTAGTTTTACTCACAGAAAATTTTAGTTATTGTTAGGATTTATAATATCTAGACTAGCATCATAAGCAATGTTATTCATTGTAAGATACTATAATGTGACCATATACTCTCTTTGGTAGAAGATGAAAGAAGATCAAGTTCTTGCATCATAAAAATAATCAAATGTCATAGAAGTAACAAAAAATTTAAAAGATAGAAAAAAATATATTTTAACAATAAAATGGTAGGAGTATTAAGTGTTAGGCTAAGCTCTATGTGGTTAAAATATTAGAAAGTAATTAGGAACCATGATTATTAACATCTATTTTTTTATTATTAAATAAGATAAAATGAACAGTCTAGAAAATTATGGGTCATGACAAACAGTTTGATTGTTCGTAAATGACCATTAAAATCTTGAGAGTAAGCACACTTCCTACTAATGATTCCAAAGGTTTGCTAATCATTTTACTACACTTGCTTTGAAAATGATCTTTCTATAGGTTCATCATGGTAACTTTGTTACAATTTCTTCTTCCTATAAATGAAAAGATTTAGTAGACCTTTCAAAATGCTACCAAAAATGAAACCCCTCGTGCCACTGCAATTTGAAAACTTTATTGAATTATTCAATTAGTAGGAGCGATAGGCAATGTGTACAAAGAGTAATGACATAGTCAATGTGAATTGATAACTCACGCTTACTTTAAATATTCTAAATGAAAACCCATAGTTACAAAGATCTATCCTCATTAAAAAGAAATTTAAGTTTTAGGTTACAAGCACGCTACACCAATATATATCAACAGGTATAATTAGGGTTGGCAAATCATGGGCTAGTGCTAGGCTTTTCCAAGTCTAAGCCTAAGTTTATACTATTATTAACAAGCTTAGTGTCATGCGTCGCTCGATTATGCCCAAACCAAAGGCTAATTTCGCACACACGATTGCACTTAGTAAAAGTTCGCCTGAATGTGATATGCACTTAGAAGCAGGATGTATTTAGTAATAGAGGTAGAGTGTGCTTAGAAGTGAAGTGTATTTAGCACTTAAGATGGAATGCACTTAATAATAGTTGCACTTAGAAATGGGCTGCCTGACCAGCTGTGGTGCGTTTAGTGCTCAGCAAAGCCCGGCCAAATTCTAGACTTTTACTTAATTATAAATAAGCTATAAAGTTCCAGTAACTTGCACTTAAGCCCTATGAGATATTTATGCAAGCTGTATGGTAAGTTCTAGAATTAGTTATTGAAGCCTATAAATACCTATCACCCTTGTTATTTTTACTCACCACACCAGCACATTCCAACACACACAAGGCACACACAAAAGCTTTCAAAGCCTTGCAATACAAGTTATTTTTTTGCCAATATTACTCTCATTTCTCTAGTATTTTCAGCAAGCATTCTAGCTTGAGAAGTATTCTAGATTTACTTAATGGTTTAAGTGCTAGAAGTTGCCAAGTGCCGCACATGGTTGTTGTACAAAAGCTCTTATCCTGTGACAAGTGGTATTAAAGCTAAAGTTGGCCCACATGTGAACTAGCTCTTGAGTAATGGCCAATCCTCCTAGCACACAAGAGGGCATAGTCGGTGTGAAGGTTTTAGAGCAAACCTGTTTCCGTGAGGAGAGACGCACACAAGCTAAGTCTCGCGGTAAGTCCAAGGCCAGTTCTGTAGATGCCTTGAAGCCTTACATTGCCACGCTTGAAACCTCAATGTTCGCTGACCAGGACATCCTTGATAATTTAGATGTTTGAGTCGACGGCCTCGAGGATGAGTATGGTAAGTTCATGGTAGCCAATAAGGCCCTCATGCAAGGCCAAGTTGACTCCCCCCGATTTGAATTTCGTGTACTAAATAATGAATTACTAAATTTGTGCAGCTTTGTGCAAAATGAGCTGCGAGTGATCTTTGCAGAGGTCGATGAAGTCCACTCAGATTTGGCTTAGCACAAGCGTACACTCACCCCTAGCCTGACTTCTATAAGCAAAAGTGATGTGCACTGGATAGACGTGCCAAAGCCAGACACTTACGATGGTGTGTGCAATGCCACTACGGTAAACAATTTTTATTTAGGCTAGAACAATACTTTGATGTTATGGGTGTTTGTGATGAGGTATCAAAGGTAAACACTGTGCCTATATTTTTTCAAGGTGCCGTACAATTATAGTGGTAGTGGAAGTATGGTGAGATAGGTAAGGGTATTTTTGCCAGTAACACGTGGGCTGAGTTCCAAAGAGAACTCCATAAACATTTTGGCCCGAGCAATGTAGAGAAAAAAGCTCGTGTACGGCTTTATCATTTCAGGAAAATGGGTAGCATTCGCAATTATGTTAACGACTTCATTACCTTAATGCTTAAGATAACCAATATGTCCGATAAAGACTCTCTCTTCTACTTCTAAGATGGCCCAAGATTGGGCCAAGGTAGAACTCGATAGGTGTGGCATGCAAACTCTTAATGATGCCATTACCACTGTAGAATTACTTTTCAATTACTCTGCCAAGCCTAAAGACAAGAAGTTTGGCCATGATAAAGGTTGGGAGAGGATTAGAAAGACAAAGGCCAAAATCGAAAGGAAATAGGGTAGAAAAAGCCTCTGACTAATAAGAGTGGGCAAAAAAAATTAGAGAAACAATAGCCACCCAAGCCTCGGAGCCCATGCTTCATATGCAACAGCCCTCATTGTGTATGTGACTGTCTAGAGAAAAAGTCACTTATTGCCCTCGCTGCTCAGCTTAAAAGCCACTCTCTACTACTAATAAAGGAATCTTAACATAGCTTGGGTACCCTCTAATACCTCAATACACTCAACTGACAACCACCTACTACTGTAAAAAAAAGACTCATGCATATGAGTGTAAAAATCAACAGCCATAATGTCCGCACTTTGCTCGGCACTAGAGTACACATAACTTCATTTTTGAATATGAGGTCAAGCACTTGGGCCTTAAAGTGATAAAGGAAGGAGGTACCATAAAGGTAGTGAACTCTCCGGCTAGGCCCATCGCGGCCATTGTAATTAGTGTGCGGGTAGCACTCGAAGCATAAAGCAAAAAACTCGATTTTTTCATCATGCTTATAGATGACTTTAAGATGGTCTTGGTATGGAGTTCTTCGACCGAGTCCATAACTTTTCGCTACTAGCCACAGACTCTCTAAGTATCATCGATAAGAGTATGGCATGCATGGTTCCAACTGAGTGCTCTGAGACTGCAGACAAGATGCTTTTGGCCATGTAATTTAAGAAAGTGTTCTAGAAAGACCCAAACTTTTTAATCTCTGTCCGAGAGTTGAATGATGGAGAAAATCAAGGAGACTTATCGAGCTAGATCCCTCCACAAATCCAAAATGTCCTTGACGAGTTCCAGGATATAATGTCTCTAGAACTTTCAAAGAATCTCTTATTAAAATGAGAGGTTGATTACGAAATTAAGCTAGAGCAAAGCGCAAAACCACCGGCCTTGGCACTTTACTGAATGGCATTACCCGAACTTGAGAAGTTACAGAGACAACTTAAGGATTTGTTGGATGCAGGCTTCATCTAGCCATCAAAGGCTTTATTCGGTGCACTGGATCCCACCGGATGTGCATTAATTATCTGGCGTTGAACAAGATCACCATCAATAACAAATACTTGATTCTTTTGCTCGTAGATCTTTTCGACCAGCTCAGTAAAGTAGGTACTTCACCAAGCTTGATCTTCGGTCTGGGCATTATCAAGTACACATTGCCAAGGGAGATGAGTTGAAAATAGCATGCGTAATTAGGTATAGATCTTTCAAATTTCTAATTATGCAGTTCAAACTCACTAATGCATCAGTCACGTTCTACACCCTTATGAACAAAGTTCTCTGACTGTTCTTCGACCGCTTGGTTGTAGTGTACTTAGATGACATCGTGGTACATAACATTACACTAGAGGAGCATGCATAACACTTACGATAACTCTTTCAAGTACTATACAATAAAGAGCTTTACGTCAAGATGGAGAAATGCTCATTTGCTCAGCTAGAGATAGAGTTTCTCAGTCACAAAATAGTGGATAGGAAATAAATAATGGAGAACTCGAAGGTAAAGGCCATCTTCGATTGGGAGCCTCAGATCAAAGTACTCGAACTTCGGTTTTTCCTCATATTGGTGTATTACTACAGTTGTTTCATTAAGGGATATTCGGCAAAAGCGGCACCCTTGACAGACTTACTTAAGAAGAATTGGATATGGCATTGGTTCGAAGAGTGCCGACACACCTTCGAGGAGTTAAAGAAGGCAATTTTAAAAGAACTTGTACTCGTTCTTCCGAATCATGCCAAGCCATTTGAAGTACAAATAGATGCCTCTGACTTATTTATAAACGACGTACTTATATAAATGGCCGCCCATATCATTCGAGAGTTGGAAACTTAACGACGCAGAACGCCATTACAAGGTGCAAGAAAAAGAGATGACAGCCATCATTCACTACCTGTGCATGTGGCAACATTACTTACTTGACTTACAATTTGTAGTACTAACTGACAACATAGCCATAAGCTATTTCCAGATGCAAAAGAAACTAAGCCCTAAACAAGCAAGATGGCAAAACTTTCTTGTGGAATTCGAGTATCGACTTAAATATAAACTTGGAAAAGCCAATGTTGTTACAAACACCCTAAGTCAGAAAATAAATTTGGCAACGCTTAGTATGAGCCAACCAAAGTCCGATCTTGTCGAAAGGATCAATGAAGGTGTCCAGCAAGATCTACTTGCAAAAGACTTGTTAAGGAAGGTACTCAAAGGTAAGACAAGACGATTTTAGCAAGAGCAAGGCATCTTCCTCACCAAAGGAGATTGGCTCTTCGTGCCTAAGTAAAAAGATCTACGGAAAGAAGTAATCAAAAAGTGTCACAACTTTAAGTGGGCTGGCCATCCTAGCATGAAGTGTACAACCGCACTTGTTCAAGCCTCATATTTTTTGCCACAAATGAGGGATAACATTAAGGCATACGTTCAAACATGCCTTGTGTGCCAACAACAAAAGGCAAACGACCAACCTTCAGCTGGACAGTTAAAACCTTTGCCAATAGCATTGAGATCATAGGAAAGCATCACCATGAACTTTATCTCGTCCTTCCCTAAGTCTGAGGGGTGTGAGAGCATCATGGTCGTAGTTGACCACTACAGTAAATATGCAACTTTTATTCTATACTGATCGATTGCAAAGTAGATGAGATTGCCCACTTATTCATCAAGTACATTGTAAAGTTATGGAAAGTTTCAAAGTGTATCGTGAGTAATCAAGACCCATAGTTCATCGGCTACTTTTGGATAGAGCTCTTCAAATTGTTGAGAACAAACATTAAGTTCTCGACAAGTTTTCATCTGCAGACAAATGGGCAAACAAAGCCATTAATAGCCTACTTGAGATGTACCTAAGACTTTACGTGAGCGTTCATCAGTAAGATTAAGCCAAGGTACTAGACGTTGCCCAATTATTAGACAATCTTTAACGAAGCGAGACTACGAGCAAGAGTCCATTTGAGATCGTCACAGGATTCCAACCTATGATGCCCAATGCCATAGCCTCTACTTATAGAGGAAAAGCCCCAACGGCTCACAAGCTCACCCGTGAGTGCCACGAGGAAGCAAGTATCACACAAGTATACCTCGATAAAGCCGCATGAAGGATAAAGAAATGAGCTTATTCCAAGAGACGCCACATCAAATACAAGGAATACAATCGAGTAATGGTGAAACTCCTACCTTAGTAATTCAAGACTTTGCAAAAAGTGCATAAGGGGTTAGTAAGGCGATATGAGAGCTCTTTCAAGATAGTTTGACGTGTCGGTAATGTCTCATACCAATTTCATCACTAAGATTTAAGATTTATTCGATCTTCTACGTGAGCTTGCTCAAGCCTTACCACTGAGGCATGTAAGACTCAAACTGATGCAAGTCCAAACATGCCCCAACCACCATTATCACTGCATATGATAAGGATGTGGATTACATCTTTATTGATCGAGTCATTCGAAGACGAGACATACTAGCCTACAATGAGTACGTGGTAAAGTGGAGAAACCTTTCCGAAAGCGAGGCAAAGTGGGAATGCAAAGATGATCTATGGTAGTTTGTGAAGCATGTCCAAAACTATAGGTATAAAGACATTTAGAAATAGAGTGTACTTAGCACTCAAGGCAGGATGCACTTAATAATGGTTGCTCTTAGAAATAGACTGCCTAATACAAGTGATCAGTCATGGTGCGCTTAGCGCTTAGCCAAGCCCAACTCAAATTCTAGACTTTTCCTTAATTGTAAGTAAGCTAAAAAGTTCCAGCGACTTGCACTTAAGCCTTAGGACATATTTATGCAAGTTATATGATAGGTTCTAGAATTAGTCATCGAAGCTTATAAATATCCCATCACCCTTACTATTTTTGCTCACCACACTAGCACATTCCAACACACACAACACACATAAAAGCTCTTAGAGCCTTGTAAAATAGCTCTCTTGTATATTATTGTCTTAAGTGTGCAATATAAGTTATTTTTTACTAATATTGCTCTCACTTCTCTAGCATTTCTAGTAAGCATTCTAGTTTGATTTAGTTTGAGAAATATTCTAGGCTTATTTAGCGGTTTAAGTATTAGAAGTCATCAAGTGCTGCACAAAATTATAGTGCAAAAAATCTCATTCCGTGACAGTAGGCTCTTTAAAGGGGCCGAGCATGAGCTTTTCGTTAATTATGAAATAAAAATTTAATAAAGAAAAAAAGTGTTAAAATTAAAGAGAATTAAAAAAAGTGTTAAAATTAAAGAGAATTAAAAAAGTGTTAAAATTAAAGAGAATTATCAAATACATAATAGAATAATATAGTTCAATATACAAAATATTAATAATATAACATAATAACACACAAATACTGATATAAAACAAAATTAATTTGATATTTTAAGTTTTTTTTTAATTTTTTATTTATGAATTAAAAAGCCTATGCCAAGCCTAAGTTTTTTTTCTAAACCATTAACTAAACCCAATCTATGTAGGCTTTATATTTTCCGACCCTTATCCAAATCATTTTATATGCGCTGAGCTTTTTTGCCAACCTCGTACCCTTTGCCAATAAGCTAGGTAATCTTTTATTATAAGATTTAACCTTAAAGAAGTTGTCAATCTTTCATATTTATTTAACATATGAAATTAATTATTTAGTATATAATATTACCTCAGTATTAATTTTTTTCCCTCACAATCTATTAGTACTTCGAAGAAAGGAAAAAAAATTTATTAATTTGATTGAAAATGGGTTCTTGGCACAACCATGCACTCAAATTTAATTTTTTATCTCAATTAAATTGATTAAATTGGATGGAGGTAAAATTTCTCTTCCATTTATATTGATGGAGTAGATATTCCCTCCATATTATATAAAAATAAAACTCAATTTGTTATATAATGATAAAGTTATTTAACTGTTATGTAAATTATTAAAAATAGTCTTGATAAATTTTTTATTATAAATATTAATAGAATTATTATTCTAGTATTTTATTAAAACAAGTTAAACAGAAAAAATATTAAATACATTAAATTTAAATATACTAAAAATTTTGTGACAACTGCTCATCCTGCAAATTCATGAAACTCTAAGGACAGATACGTCAACTTAAAAAATCAACTCCAATTTGACTCTCAAAATTATACTCAATCCCCCGAAATTCTTCTTCGTTCTTGGGTCTTGTCTATTAACTCCAAAATCTCGAGAGCTAACAAACCCTAGTTCTGAGTCTCGACTTTCTCTCTGACAAAATGGACGCGATGAGGAAGCAACTAGACGTCCTGATGGGAGCCAATCGAAACGGCGACGTACGAGAAGTTAATCGCAAGTACTACGATCGCGATGTTTGCCGTCTCTACTTGGCTGGACTTTGCCCTCACGAGCTCTTCCAATTAACAGTAATTAATTTATTTCAAATTTTTAGTTTCTGCTGTTAATGAAAACAATTTTTTAAAAACCCTAATTTGGCTTTTTTTTTTTTTGGACAGAAAATGGATATGGGGCCATGTCCAAAGGTTCATTCTTTGCAGTTGCGAAAAGAGCATCCTCTTTTACAATTACGGCTTAGTATAATTCATACTGCTTTAAATTTGCAAGCATTTTTGCAAAATAATTTTGTTGTGATATCTTGTCAGTCATATGCTATTTTTGAAGCTGTTGTATTTCTGCCTAAGGTAATAATGATTTAATTTAACATATAAGAAAGAATGCATTGAGCAATCAAATTGGGGGTCTGGTTTCAGCTGTGAGATGGCCAGCGGTGTTATTGCCAATTGAAAGCTGGAGCATGACCCCTTAGATATAGTAAGTTTCTATGTTAAGCATATATTTCATGAGTAATTATGTGCCAGCCTCAGCAGTTAGCCGGTGGATTAATTTACCAGTAGGTGTTGAGACGCATTTTATTTTTCTACCTGGTAATTATAATTGTTAATTGAGCCTATATGCTAAATCTGATTAGATTTTTTTCTCAAAAGCGTGCGTGTCATTCAGACCCTGGGAAGTTGAATGCAGTATTTGGAATTCCTCCCAGTAATTCTACAGTGCTAATAACTTCATTTTAACTCCTCAATAAGACAAATATACTTATTATTGTTGATATCTTAAACATTGGATAAGTTTTGTGGAATCCACCTTACTCCTTGAGCTGAATTTGGTCTGAATTTGGTCTTGCAAAGTTCTGAATGCTGCTGACAAATGTCTGCTAGTGAAAATTAGAGATATGGTTGTTAACTTTTGGACTTTAAAGGGCCAATTCAAATTGAATGTCATTGGCTGGTATTACTGGTTTTGGGGAAATACCTTAACTGCTTTTAGATATGAAGAAGCCAAGGCAAAAGGCATTGATAATTATGACAGAGAATTAGAAGATGCTATTGATAGACTCATTGTTGAGTGTGATAGGAAAATTGGCAGAGCTCTTAAACGTCTTGAAGATGACGATGCAAAGGCTGCTATCGCTATATCAGTCTCTGAGGTGACTCAGGTATTGATTCAGTCCTTGTAATTTTTAAATTTTCTTCTTGTCACCTTTTGGTTTGAACACTTCTTTTCTTTCCTCATTTTGCAGACTCCAGAGGTTCTTGAGTTGTCAAAACAGATCAAAGAAAAGTTGAAAGAAGCTGATCAATATGGTAACGGACATCTGAACTAACATATGTCTTTTGACCTAGGTAGCTGGATGGGAATTTTTAAATGTTGTATGTTTTAAATCTCATATTTTGTTCTGATTGAAGATAGAATAGGCGCCTTTTGTTTCATTTTCCAGTTTTTTTCTTTTCCATCTGTGATTTGTGGTGTTTTCTTTTGTTCTCTTTAGTGTTTTACACTGCTTTCGCTTCTTCCATCTGTCGGAATGTGAAAGTTTTCTCCAGTTGTCGATTGTGTTTGCTTTAACATTGTGCACTCACAAGTTCTTGGTTACACCTTAGTCCATTGATTTTGTTTTTCTACTCTTCTAATTGGTTTATTGTGCAGTTGGATAAAATTTACAACCATTTTGTTAATACGACAATTGGGTCTGGGGTGTGGTGCAATTGCAAATTAGTTGGTTCTTTGCATGTGTGTGTATTTTGTTAGTTACGTTTGTCCTTTATATGGGATGGTGCGCTTTGGTTAGGTTTTGTCAAAACACAAAAATGTTCAGTTCTGCAGAAAATAGATAGTTATATCTTTGCCCTGGTTTAAGAGTTTGTCTATATATCTAAGCATTAAATAATATGGAGGTCTTATACGAACAATCTTGTGAAATTGTTGAGATGGATCATTTCTTTGCCGTATTGCTCTTCAAATTGTTCTCAGAATATGTTTGCCTCCTTTATAATCATAAGGGACAGATTTTTTTCTTTTTTAATAGTATGTGCTGAGATATTTTCTTTAATTATCCAGATTATGAAGGCAAGACTGATCTTAAGATTCGAGCTCTAGAGGTGGTAGAAGAACTGAGAACAAAAAGAGCCGATAAACAGGTATCACTGGCTTCTTTAGAGTAAAGAAACTAGCATTACTTGTACATATTTTTGTGGATTTGTAATCCCACCAATCCTTGTAACATCTCTTTTAGTTTGCTTAACACCCCCTCCCACCCCCCCCCCAAAAAAAAAAAAAGACTGGAAACTAATGTGACAATATCAACATAACTGCTGATTGCTTAATTATATTACTATGTTGTGGAACTTGTAAAATTTTTCATTTATCTAATATGATTAAGATTTTGACTTTTATACCTGTGGAATTCTGCATATTTCAACAGTCCATGCTCCTTTTGGATGCTTTCAACAAAGATAGAGCATCTTTGCCTCAACCCCTTCCGAACCCACCTCCGTTGGCACCCTTGCCGATTCCTGCACCAGATGCACGTACTCAGGAAATGATAAATGAAAAATTGAAGAAGGCGGAGGATCTTGGTAAGTTACTGGTTGCATAAACTTAATGGAGTGCAATTTGCATTATTGATGTGGAGATTTAAGTTAAATAAACTTGTTTATGTGTCTTTTGCTGATGAAATTGTTGCAGCTCTTTAGTTGGTTAATGCTTTTGAGAATTGATTAGACAGAGCATGTTAGTTACCATGCCTGACAATTTCTCAGAATTGAGATTTCATGTTCTTCAAATTTATCACTAGTTGCGTAAATATGAATGAACATCATTTCTTAGCTGGATATTTCATTAGTTGCCTTGCTGGGAAGGGTTTTAGGTTTAGTTCTCAAAGTTCTTGTATGTTGGTCAGGTGAGCAAGGAATGGTAGATGAAGCACAAAAAGCATTGGAAGAGGCTGAAGCACTTAAGAAGGTTTTAATCTCCTAACTGTAGTTTTTTCTTCATTCATTGTATTTTCTTTCAGTTGTTTTTACACCATAATTAATATCTTTGTGTTGAACTAACATTGCTTTATTTCTCTCTTTTCTTTTTTTTGCTTCTTATTTGTAATAACTGGTTCAGCTGCCTGCCAGACAAGAGCCTACACTAGATTCCTCTAAATACACTGCTGCAGATGTGCGCATTGTAAGTCCATTTTTTATTTGTATATGCATTCCTATATGTATGATATGAACCATATTGCAGGAGTAATCAATTTACTGAAAGAAATCAAAATCATAGAATGAACTGAGAGGAAGCAGATAATATTTGTAACTTGCATCTTCTCTTAAACCAAAAGCTTAATTGTTTTGATTTCTTATGAACTGTTTGTACGGACATAACATTGCGCATAAGGCATAAAAATGAGGCTATAAACCCTGAATGACTCGTTTGAATATTGGAAGTTGCTACTTGGTGTGTTTTAATACCGTCAAAAACTTTACCATCTTATTGCACTGATTTATAAACTGAGCTGGATGTAAGATATACAATGTATTGACTCGTGAAGTTCTTTCTTATTCATATGTAATGGGTGTTGTTTATAGATATGGTCCTACTCATTTCTTGGATGTCTCTTTAACAAAGTTGTGTAGGGTATTTTCATGCTGCATGCCGCATTGAAATTGTCCTGGGAATTTTTCTTCTATCGTATAGAAGATGAAGACTTCGTTATTGTAATATTGTTCATAAGCCTAAGTCTTGGTGATATGATTCTGGTTGCTAGTGAATCGTATATGTGGATATATATGCTTTAAATTCATAGTACAAAAGCAGCTTGTATTAATTCTTATTTCAATATTATTTCAGACTGATCAGAAGTTACGTGTGTGTGACATCTGTGGAGCTTTTTTAAGTGTTTATGACAGGTAAGAAATTGTTCTTGTCTTTGGGAACTCCTATTTTGTGTTTTTAGCTTTTCTGAGGGCAGTGAAGAATTAGAATTTGGGGTTTCAAGTGCTTCAGCTTTTGACCCAACTATTATACCTCCTTGTCACCAGCAGGCTTTTGGGCCCAGTTTTACGAGGATAACTTTTGCAGCTAAAGAATGTGCGTTATTTTCTGTTTTATATGCTTGTAGATCATGCTATTGTTGGATAGAAGTATATCGGACAACTTACCATACAAGTCTATCTGATACGAAAAGTTTTGAATATTTTGAGTGAAGCTTTTAATTTATCTTGTTACTTTCAGTGATCGTCGCTTAGCAGATCATTTTGGAGGGAAGCTTCATCTGGGCTACATGCAGATCCGTGATAAATTAGTAGAGCTTCAGGTAAAATTCATGATATAAAATTCCAGTGTACTTCTGTTTTGGTAGACGCATTTGAGCATGCTGTTTTCCTCTAGAAAACTAATTTCAGCACAGTTTTCTTTTATTTATGTGGCTTAGAAAGTGTGATGGTTTTTTGTCATCCACTGGACTAATTTTGAACCATTGGCTGCTGAATCCCATCTATTCAAATGGTTTTTTACTTTTTTGTTTTATCTTTCATATATCCTGGATGTCCTTAAGTTGGTATTATGAATATGGTTCAGGCACTGGTGTAATGTCTCACACTCCTGTAGAGATTCTCAGTTAGTGTATCATCTGTGAGTTTTCTAACCTCAGAGAATGATAATTGTTACACTTTTCTAATCTCGTCTGAGTATAATATAGATATCAGGACACTGAAGTGAGAATTCTTTTCTAGAACCATCAAAAATATGATTGGTACGTACATGACTTGGAAGTTGCTTTACCTATGGTCAGTTATATCTGAAATGTGCTGAATGGATCTAACTTTTGGAATTAATGTATAACATTTAGCATGCGTAACTTCTCTTGTGTTGATATGGTATATGTGAGTTAAAAAATGGACAGGTGTTTGCTTAAAAAATGGACAGACAATTGCTTACTGCAATATTAAACATGGACTGCCTTATTTACAGAAGCTGCGATCATAAGCAGAACTATTGGACGCAATGTAAAATATTTTAAAGTGTGTTGTTTCTTCCTGCTTGTACCTATTTGTGATTTTTGTCCATCATTGTTGGTGCAATCATTGACCTTTCTTTGGCTGTGAATTATGAGCTTAATAGAAGCGGTATTTCATGTCATGAAGAAGGGTTTTCAATGGTACTTTGTTGGAAATGTTTTGTCAGGAGGAGAGAAACAAGAAACACAAAGATCGTTATGATGATAGAAGGTAACTTCTGGCCTTTTTGGGGTATTTGTTTATGTATTTACTTTTAAGATCATGGTTAATAGTGTTCTTTCCTTTGTCTTGTGCCTTGTAGGTCAAAAGAACGAAGCAGGGATCGGGACAGAGAATCAAGCAGGGATCATGAGAAGGAAGCAAGTCGGGATCGTGAACAAGTGGATAGTCGTGACCGGGGGAGGGATTATGATCGTAGCAGCCGAGATCGTGATAGGTACCATGATCGAGATCGCAGATCTGATCGCGAGCGTGATAGGGATTCTGATCGCCACCGAAGTTATGATTCAAGAAGTCACCGCAGGTCACGCTCTCGGTCAAGAGAACGTTCAAGAGATTATGATCGCCACAGGTTTATTTTTTCTACATAATTAAAGTTTAATCTCCCTTGTGATGTTTGGCCTTTCCCCCTTTTTCTTTCTTTTCTTTTTTTTTCTTTTTTTTTTTTTGGGTGATAGTTCTTCAATTCTTGTTTAGCTGTTAGTTACTCGCATAGCCACAGTACAAGTATCCCCTATAGATGGCCTAATTTGGCTGGTGTTCATGAGTCTTACCTGCTATCTATAGGCTTCTTGTGCCTTGGAAATCATTCAATGGATATCTGAATTACGTCAATTTTTTTTTTTTTTTTGGTCTTCAGTAAACAAAATATAATCCCCTCAATGCTGTGCATTTTAACTGTGTTGTGTTTAGAGTTTCTCTTTTGAACCTTAGAGAAGCTTCTCCATTTCCTTTCTTCAATTCGCATTTTTGTTCAAACATAACATTGGTCTTTGGTTTAGTACTCATTTATCAACAATCTTGAAGCCTCTTGTTTTGGCGTATACCTTCTGCCCTGTCCATAATTGTGAAAGCCATACTTCCAGTATGAACTATTCAACCAACCAAGGTAGAGTTATTTGGTATGATGACTTGGACCAATTATGTTCGTGCTCAGAGTACATAATTTATTTACTTGAATGATTTTTTTTTAATGGTTTGGATTCCTGTATTAATTGTTCTTTTGACATCTTTTGTCAGGCGTCATGATCGGTACTAGAAGGCCAACTTTGAGCACATACAATCAGAAATCTGTGTTCTTGTTTAGGCCAGTGAACTTATGTAGGTGAAGTATGTTCTTGTATGTTTTTCCTGATTTCTTAGTGGAGTTTAGCAGTTCTACTGTTATGATGACGTAACAACTGCTTCGAAGGTTTTGTTGAATTGCTTTTATGAGGTATGTGCTACAATGTTTTGGCATAATATTTATGGCTTAGTGTTACCCTAAATTTTGAGAATATACATCATGGCGAAGGTGGATAGCGTTAAGTTTGGCTCTGACATGATTAAATTCATGAAACTTTGAATCCCACCATACAGGAGTTTAATTTTTCTTGTGAACTTTGGGATGAATCCTACATGCTTCCGGTGGTTTGTGTTGCAAGAGTGCATGGTTACTGGAAATGTTTCTGTAAATGAAAAACAAACACAAAAAATTAAAAAATTAAAAAAGCTTATATATAAACTGAACAATTTACTGTGAGAGGAGGTATGCATTATAAGATTATTCAGCCATGGGGCATGACCAAATTGTCGGAAGCTATGCATCAACACTAGAGTTTTTGTAGTCATTAACATAGTGCATTGTTACAGCTTCAAGTAGTTCATTGTTGGATATGTCTCGCATTAAAACTCCATCTTGTGTAAGAAAAGAAAGGAAGGGAGAAGTACTGGAGGGGTAATTTTTTTTTTTTTTTTCAAAGATTCTGGTAGATAATGTGGTGGGACGAGTAAGTTGAAGATCATGCAAAGAGCTTGATCAAAAAATTTGATTCCGCATGTTGAAATTGGTGGTAGCTGACTAGTGATGGCCTTCCACATTCAATGTTTAAATCTATTTGTATGATTTGGACTGACTCCTTTCTAATGAACCCATTATGAATGACACAATATGATCTGCTGTTGGATGGCCAGAATTTTGTTTGTCGAATCATGATTCTTGTTAACATTTTTCGTTTTTCTGGATGTGTTAGAATGGCGGCCATCTTGTTTCATGTTAATGCATCTTAGTTATCGATGAGTTTTCCACTTTTGGGATAACCTTCCAAAAGCGTGCAGTACCCATATTAGTCGTATTAAACATCTAAATGATAAGGCACTGAAATGACTGAGTCAAGAATTTGGACAGTTGGTGTTGTGTAATTTTCTTGAGCTACATCAGAAAAGGAATTATGAATTGAAATTTATTTTGTACTACAAAAATTTATTCAATTCCAAGATATTTTAAGTGGATGTGTTCAATTTCTTTCGAGGCTGGGGTAAATTAACAGTTATGATTGGATTTTCATAAAAGGAATTATGAAAATGGTTCTCTGAATCTTTCATTGCATCAATTCTACGCCCCAGTATTGTTTCTTTTTATTCTGTTTTGTTGGGCAAAATTAATTCAAAAAAATCATGTGTAGTTTCGGCTATTAAATGGGTTTTGAAACATAAGCGAGGGAATGATGTATTTTTCACAAACAATCAGAGGCTTTGATCATGGCAGCAATGTTAAATGGGAGGGTCTTTGTGGTCATCGCATTCCGGGCCGGGTTCTTTCGACAACAACTAGCTAGTCTTGGAAAGTCTCAGCATTAATCTTATTTCACTTGTTGCTGAACAACATGATTAGCAGAGGTGATTAAACATTTTATAATATCTCTACGATATTATGTCAGTCATAATTATCATGTGTATATTTATTTTTAAAAATTATTATAAAAGTGATAATTATATTAAATTTAATTATACATATTATATATATGGTAGTTGATTGTATTACTTTTTGGTACATTGTAGAATTTTTGGAGGTGATCATAGAGTCCTCTTCTAATAAGAGATATCTCTTTTTAATTACGAAAACTAAGGTGTTGTTTATTTTTTATTTAAAGTATGAATTTAATTCTTTTTAGACATTTATTTATTTTAGATTTTTTTAACAATATTTATTGATTTTAGATTTTTTTTAACTTATCACTTATTTTCAGATAATTTTATCTTAATAGAAAAAGTAAAAAAAGTTTACTTTTATCTAAAGTCTGAAATTTAAATAGAAAATTTTTAACTTCAAATCTAAAAAATGTCCTTAAAAATTCATGTATTTTCAATATTATGTATAAACGTAATATTTTTGTATTATCCTAAGTTATTTTTATAAATTGTTGTAAATTTTTATTCATATGGTAACACTAACTGAATTGAAATATTGATCAAATTAAATTATATTTATTGTGATGAATCAAAATTAAAATATCAGCATTGACTTTATAATAAAAATTATAGTTATAATTACATTTTGATTATAAAATTAAATTAAAATCAATAGTGCTAGTAATTTTTTTTATGCTACCAAAATAATCAACTTGTGAAAATTATAAATTGTAAAGAATAAATATATGTATCACTTAAAATGATATTTTTGTCAAATTATTAGCTTTTAAATTTTTCTTTTTAAACGTTGGAAAAAGAAAAACAAACATGTCGTTCAAATATTTTTATTCCCACCTATATAGATTTCAATTTAATTTAGATTTATTCAAAGTATAGACAAAAAAACAAAGACAACCTAAGTTGAAAAAAAGAAAAACACATACTACTTAAAATATGCTATCATTTAAGTATTGTTATAGTTAGTTTGTAAAAAAGATCTATGGAAAAAATTAATGGGGTTTTTTTTTTTTTTTTGGGGGGGGGGGGGGGTGGATCTTCCTACTAGTTACTGCCGCAACAGCGATTAATCGCGAAACAACTACATATTCACTTGTGATTAGTCGGAATGGGAGGGGTATTATGGTTAATGAATACGAGGAGACAGCGGGGTTCCTTGATCCATGCAAACAACCCTTGCTTCTGGCATTTGTGCTGCTGTTGTCTGCATATTGATGATTAAGACCGTGATTGTTGCCTCGAACAGGAACTACAAGCTGGACTTGGAAAGTCACTCTCTCTCTCTCTCTCTCTGTTTTTTATTATGTTGCTTTCCAAATTTTGATCTTAATGTCTTAATTCTTTTGTTATTAATTATCAAACAATAAGGGCCACTCAGTGACTATATATTATGTTTTGCGATTTGGGAAATGTATTGTATTTTTGTTAATTTTTACTAATGGATGATTGAAATGGAATTAATTGTTTTATTTCGTATGGGATCACTCATTATTTGGCAACTGAAATGAGGTATAACAAAACAAGGGGGAAAAAAAAAGAAAATAAAAGAAAAAAGGTTCTGTTATGACTTGGTGGATAAGAACGTTCATGATGTTTTTCAATTTTTATTTTTGCTTTTTTGGCATGATGCCCTTAGAGACGACACAAAATATGCTCTGTGAGACTAGTGCTGTTTTTAATAGTTTGCTGTTTAAGAATCTTGTTTGTCGAATCAGATGATTTTCAGTATTTTTTTTTTTGGGTGAAATTGTTTAGATAGAACCATCTAACTGAAGAGCTTTCGATGTAATCAGTTTGAGAATTTTCTTTTTGTCGTAAAGGTTCCCAAAAAATAAAAAAGAAATTTACTTTTAGTAATTTATTAGGTTCCAAGATAGATATACTTTTAGTAATTTACTCTAGAAGTTTACGGCGTTAACATGTTAAAAATTTAGTTCAAGAGTTAAAAGGGTTACCAAAGTCTTATACTTAACTTATTATTAATTCTCCGCCCTTGTACAGTTACTCCGTCAAATATTCCCATAACGTGAAGCCTTACGGTTAACTTCTATATACTAAAAAGAAGCTCAATAACAGAGAAATATACTATATATGATTGGATTCTTAGTTATTAGTAATTGGAATGTATCATAATAAGTTTTTTTTTAATTCTAAAGTAATTTTAAAAGATTATTCTAAAAATTCTCTGGAAAAATAATGTTACTGTCGAAATAATCCTCGCTCAATAAATGAGGAAGATATTTTGTTAGAACTTTGATAACTATGTAAAACAGAGCAATCAAAAACACTGAACAGAAGTGAGTATAAGAACCTCTGAATTGTTAATAACAACCAAGATTAACAAAGCTTCCGAATCACTTTTAGCAAGAACACAATCCAATATAACAAGATTAAGAAATTAAAATAAATAGTTCATACACACAGAAAGAAGAAAGAAACAGATTACATCTACGGGAAAAGCCACTAGAGAGAGATTTTATTTCTGACTCAAGTTGAAAATGCAGAGCATAATCAGAGATTGTTTTACAAGAACAAAGAATTCACTTTTCTCTCACAAGAATCTCTCATGCTCACTTGTATCCAGCATCCTCAGATCTGCCTCCATTCTCTGCTTTATACCAGCTGAGCTAATTTCTAGATTGCACAGAACATTGCCATGTCTCAACGGCCAAATGCCAGACTTGATTCCCTTCTCACATGCTATCTCACGTGACTCACTTATTCTCAACTCAAAATGCTTCTTTCTGTTGTTGTTTCGAGCTGAAATGTTGCACATTATCAGCTCGTGAAAATCAGCTCTGAAAATGCTGCAGTTTTTGACACTTCCAGTTTTGAATTCAGCACTTTAATCCACAGATATTTTTTAACACTAACAGAAATATGATCAACATTCTTTTATCTTTTTCTTGATACAATTGCAACTATTATTAGTACTAGGATTAATAATCCTTATCGTAAATATTCTGTCCTTTTTTCTATATATACACGCAACTCTCCAAATTATCAGAAACGTGTATCGAGCCAGAATTTGACTAGGAGTTGATATTGAAAGATGATGCGTTAATTGATAATAACAATGATGAACTCGAATCCAATTCCAAGCATTGAATTAAGTTTTGTATGCATCCATAGTCTATTCGCCATAAAGGATAGAGCATGATATACAAAAATAGAATCAGAAGTTAAAATACTTTTGCAACAGATCACCGAGCAATCCATCAGTGGGAAAGATTCAAGAGAATTAGTGGTTCGATGATTCGGAGAAGCAAGTCATCAATAGTGGCTTTAGAGAATGCAATAATAACAGTTGGTGATGATGATGATCATGTGAATTATAACACTAAAGATCATGATGAGAGATGTGCAACTTGAATTTGGAGGAGTGCTTTCTGGGATCCACGTTAAATTAATTGGCATGCAGTGTTTGCACGAGCTTCATGCGAACTTCGTTACCCAATGGTTGAACACGAGTATCATTCCCTTGAGCTCTTTTGAAGTCTTCGCTCATTTTAAAAAGCCTTTTGGTGAGAGAAGTTCTATAATATAAAATTATCGTTTGTAAGGGCAGCGCTCAAAGTGAAGCTCTACGGGAGTCAAATTAGATTTCAAATATTCAAGATATGGGTTGAGCATGTAAGATTAATTTTTATTATTTTTATGTAGTGTTACACATTTTTAATTTTTTTAATTTTTTTAAAAAATATGTTAAATGTGACATTTATTAATTAGTTGGTGAGATAATATAATTAATTTATTTAAATTTTTATAAAGAATTATTAACTATTTAATGAGTGACACATTTTTTAAGATGAAATTTGGTATAGAAATTTATGATGTTTATTATTATTTTTTGTTTATTTATATGAGACTTTGTTTTGACATTAATATTAGTAAGAACTATAAAATCTCCTTTTTATCCACCATATAAAGTTATGGATTAAGTGTGAAGGGGTTAATATAGATTTTTTATACTAAGATTCATATTTTAAATAGAATCCTAAAAATTTTTCAAATTCTTTATATGCCATGGCACCCTGAAACCATATACTTCCTTGCCCTAGGTCATTGAGACATAAATAAATAATTTCTTATTAATTTTCATAAGGAAGTAAACAAACATAAGAGCCTATTGATTTTGAAGAGAAACTACATAAACTAGAGGAACAAATTATAGTTAGAGCATCAAGAGAAAGAGAAAAAAAAAACTCTTCTAATTTAATTCTTCAAGTACTTATTTACCTATCTATATGTGAAAAATAAATTATCTTCCTAAACTCTCTATATATAAAAATAAATTTATATTATTTTAGGCTATGACTATATTAAATTTGATCTATGGTGAAGTATGAATCTTAGCCATACGCTCAAAATAATAAATAGTAAAAATTTTATTATAATTTTGATCCTATAGTTATGAATAGATGTTATATCTTAGAGCTCTTGTAACATAACTAAACTCATTATTTTATTTAAACTTTGTCCTTTACTAACATAATAACAATTATAGCACTTCTCTATTTTCAAAAATTACAAGATAAAAATCATATAATATTAAATTAAAGACTCTAAAAGGCTTTTGAAACAAGATTTTTCAAATGACATGTAAATTCTCTCTTCAAATCTTATTTAAAAAATCTCATTCAAAAATTCTTTTAAAGAGTTTTTTAATATTATTCTTAGAGAGTCATCAAAAGACTTCTAATTGTTCTCTTCAAATACTTACTTATTTGCTGATGCAATAAATAGAATTATAAAATAATAAGCCTTAGCCCATAAGACTCTTTAAATTAAAAATAAATTTATATTATTTTAAATAATTTTTTATCCAATAAAATATTAATAATTATAATACATCTTTCTTTCAAGAATGATAAAATAAAAAAATAATATAATACTAAATCAAAGAATGATAATCTCATTTTTTTAAATGAGATTATCCTTCTCTATTTTGAGATTCTTCAAAGATTTAATTCACTTAATTATGTTATACAGTCAAAGAATATTGGATGCAACAATGTTTAGGAAAAATATGAAATATCACCAACTTGATTACTGTCCTCGACAGCGATGATGTGGGGAACAACCGCGTGTCCACTCGTTCGCTGGAACAGGAGGGGTATTGCTTTTTGTGAATTGCGGGAGACAGCGGGGGTCCTCAATCCATGCTGACTTCCCTAACTTTTCGCATTTTTGGAGGATATCGTCTCCCTTCACATTGATGATCGAGACCAATAAAATTGTAGCAAAAAACAAGATCCACAAGCTATCGTTGGAAAGTCTCATTTTTTTTTCTTTTTTTTTTTTGGTTTTGCTTTGCTTTTCTAATTGATCAAATTATTACTTCTTTTGTTTTATGATGTTATTAAAAATATGAGGTGAGGTGAGGTGATTATATAGGTTTTGGAAATTGGAAAATGTATTGAGAATTGTGTTTTTTTTTGTTTTTTTTTTTTTTTACTAATGGATGGTTGAAATGAAATATATTATTTTGTTTCGTTTAAAATCGTTCATTATTTGGCAACAAAAGAAAAGGATATATAACAAAATAGAGGAGGAAAAAAAAAGGTTCTGTTATGATTTGGTGGATAAGGATGTTCATGTTGTATGTCAGTGTTTATTTTTAAATTCTTACAATCTATGGATATTACAATGTTTATTGGGAATCTCTAAATTTACACACAATAATAAGTTGTGAAAGATTTGTGGAAATTAATTAATGGACCTTCATAAATTTTCTAAACTGTCAATTCAGTTTATAAAAAGGTGCAAGGAAGGCTTCCTTTGCAGGACGATTTGATGTAAGAAAGATGTTTAAGTATGATCAGTAAAAGTAAATGATCTTATGTTTAGAGAATAAATTTTTAATGAAAATATATTTATTTTAATAAAATAAAAATATTATTAAAATATAAAAATATTTTACGTATTAAATAAATAAAAATTATAAAAATTAATATATTAAAATATTTTTTATATATTTTAATAACATTCTTACTCTAATAAATTTAATATGTACACACAAAAAAATCACTATACTTTTAAATACCTTAATCTATTTTAAAGTCTCCACTTCGTTTCTTCGGCACACATGCAAAGGCAATGACAGCTGCATCATAAAATAAAGTTAAGCATATTAATTGTTGAGATATATGCAAGCAATAACAAATATTTTGCGAGGAGAATGCTAGATGAGATCATAATTAAAGAGAAATGACTGCGTAAGCTGTTGGCTTCCGATCAATGAGCTTACGCTTTCTCTTGAACACATCATATTAGAATTTTACAAACAATCTTTCACTACCTTGAAGATTTAATAGTTGCGTAAGATTGGATAACGGCGACCTCAAGCAGATCTATCTGGTCTCGAGCCAATCCACATAAGATTTTAGATATTTTTCATAAGACTAAGACTTAAGTTTTTAGTTAAACATCAGAGTGTTAATGCCGAGAAACTTCATTTTCATACAATGAAGATCTTAAAATGGATATTTTAAGAGATAAAGACAAACTATTTGTATAAATCAATGCATGTCGTTCTCACTTTTTTATGTTGGTGGGGTAAAAGATATTATAGGAGTGGCCGTTTGGAGCTAAGCTTGTCGGTATGTTTTAGTATCATGTGAACAAAATTTGAGCCTCAAATCACTTTAAATGTTATGGACCCTTGTCTCTTTTGAAAGTTTACGGAAAAAAATTAAGAGGGGAAGTGGATGTCGATCCATCATTTTGTGATTTTAAGTAGAAAAAAATTACGGGGTTGCTTTTGCTGATTTTTAATGGAAATTAATTTGAATGAATCAAAAATTGAATTTAGATTCAATGTTGAATCTAAGCTTTGATGTGATTATTTTACCAGGTCGTTATCAATACTAATTATTGAATAAAAATAAATTTTGATTAGTTCCTAATTCTATATAGTTATAAATGCACACATTAAATGATATTCAAATTGTTGACCGATGATATAAATTTATAGTTGCAGACATCATCACTCAAGTAATTAGACTTGAATTTTATAATTACAAATTCTTCTGTTTGTATATATATTTGGGTTTGTAAATTGATTTGACTTGTATATCATAATTGATTGATAAAAAATTAAATAATATAAATACATTATATGCTCAAGACTCAAGTGATGATCTTTTTATTCAACCAATTTTGTTATGCCCCATTAATTTAGTTTGTACAAAAGAATTTATAACTCTACTTCTATTCATAAAAAGTAAAAAAGTTAAGTTCAATGTGTAATTTATTATCCACAAACAAAAGATCTTTACTTTTAATTTTTTTTAGAATAATCGGTTCACTGTTAACTATTATTAATTCACTATTTTGACTAGTTTAAATAACTGTTAAGTTAAAATTTCAAATAAATTATTTACTATTTAAAGTTATCAGTTCGTTGTTAAGGTCTAGAATCTTGTAAAGCAATTTTAGCTTTACCATTTTTGCTAAACGATTCATGACTAAAGTATGATTCAATACTAAAGCTTATCAATTAACTGTTTGGTTCTTATTAGTTAGCTATTTTCTTCTAGAAACTTAAAAAATAACTTGAGCTTATCTATTTTTATTAAACAGTTCAAGGTAAAAAAATTAATTACTCACTAAAATCTATCGGTTAACTGTTTAAAATAATTAGTTAGTTGTTTCTGTCCAAAAACTTAAAAATAACTTGAGCTTGTCCATTTTTGTCAATCGGTTCACAGGTAGAAATCATTACCTTTTTGGAGCTTATCAATTAATCATTTAAAATTATTAGTTACTTGATTAGTTTAAGAATCCTGTCAAAAAAATTAAAATTATCCATTTTTGCCAAACAAATCAAGGTTAGAAATCTTTTAGCTCTCCAAAGATTATTAGTTAATCGTTTAAATTTGTTGGTTAGCTGTTTAATTCTAGAAGCTATAACTATTTTACAAAACAATAGCTCTGTTTTTATCGGTTAATCATTTTATGAATAAACAGTTCACCGTTAGTTTTCAAGTTTAGAAATTTTTGCAATCCTTTGTATAAAACAATTTTTCAATTTAAAAATTAATTTTTATCAAAAAATCATGAACATGTTTACACTTAATCTTATAAATTATTAATAAATCTCTAATAATTTTATCAAAAGAACATATCAAGTTTATTATCATCAAAACCAAAAGTATAAACATATACATGTTAACACTTAGTAATCTTAGAAAGACTTGACCTATATCTCATGAACATTATGACTATATATTTGTATGGCTTACTTAATACTAATATTTACATAAAAGTCCCTAAAAGATTCAATATGCCTTAAGCATATAAATCAAATGATCATAATATATGTTCAATTAAGCTACAACGATCTTTATATGAAACTCTTACTGAAGGATATGCTAATGATCCTATATGTTTATGTGCTTTTATAAAGTAATCAAGATCTAAATTTGTCATTGTAGCAGTTTTTGTTAATGATATAAACTTAATTAGAACTTTTGAAGAGCTCATAAAATTGCAACATTTAAAAAAAAAGAAAGACTTTGAAATGAAAGTTTTTTTGAAAATAAAATATTATATTTACCTACAAATCAAGCATAAAATAAATGAATTGATTTAAACATTGAGAAATTATGGTTGGCTTCATCGCCTATGTAATTATTTTAATAAAAAAAAAGGAAAGACTTTGAAATGAAAGCTTTTCTTGAAAATAAAATATTATTTCCACCTACAGATCAAGTATAAAATAAATAGATTAATTACCTATCAATCAACTTATTTTGAAAAATCTAAAACATTTTTAATATAGATAATGTCCATTTTATTAAATTTTATAAGTACACCAATGATGAGATAGAAAAGAGAGAATAAGTTAAAGTCATAGGCAAAGACTCAAGTGTAATATTTTTCCAGTCTTTATTGCCATGTTTCTTACTGTCATCATCCATTTTCTACTTTTGATCATCTAGCCTAAGTTTAGAATTGATTAGGCTAACTTCATGCTAATATACCTATAATAGATTGATTAATTTATCTGTGCTATAGGCATAAATAAGGATTCTTTATGCTAATAAAGAGAGAAAGCCTTGCATCATAGTGCCATCTAAGAAAAACAAAAATATACCATAGAAATTATTTATATTTAGCAAACTACTAGGTTTTTTTTATAGTTGTAGCAATTATAAATATTTCTTTCAGGGTTTAAATTCACTAGGTACAGTGATAAAAACATCAACACAATTACTCAAATCAAGAAGTCATCATTTGCATTAGAGATAGTCTCATGTCTAGTCATGCGAATAATTTTTGGTGCACTCCGTATAAACCCAATGTCACTATTTCTATATATTAAACATATATTTGGTTTGCCTATACCTTTGTCAGATCACTTGCAGCATTTAAAAATTTTGAAAGATTTTCATAAATATTCTTGAAAAATATACATATTTTTTTGAGTTGTCGTGCTGAAGATTTAGCCATTATATTTTTAGAAGCTTTAAATGTTTGCACTGAAGTCTCTGAATGCAATATTGATTTAAGATAAAAGTTATCTACAAAAGTAGATTTTTTTATTGGGTAATCTTTCACAATTGTATGGTGATTACGCCATATCCAGGTACGAATAATACCATATCTTGATTTTCTTTTAAACTAATTATATTTTTAGTTTTTGGTGAGATTCATTTAAGTAAATAATTTGATATGATCGCTTGTCACAACATGTCTCCCATGATCAAAGGAAACAAAACAAAAAAAATTGATGTGAAGCATATACATTCCCATTTATATAAGATTTTTCACATTGATAATTGGAAAGATATTTCATCAAGGGAGCATATATTTTATGATAGGACTTTTTCTAGGTCTATTAGACAAATGTGCACTGTATTCTTTTTTCTTCGATCAGGTTTTATCTCACTTGGTTTTATTGGCAAGATTTTAACAAGATAATATTAAGCACATACAATAATACCTTTAAATTATATATATATATATAAATGATGAATCTGAGGCGAATTGTTGTGAATAATGGATTCACCATTATGTCACTTTGTGAAATTACTATAATAGCCTTGCCTCTAACTATATATTTATATGTGTAATGATAAAAAAAAAAAGATAATCAATGAATAAAAGATGAGAAGCCTAAAGCTTCTCTCAGCTTTTTACTATATTCTTATCTCTTTTCTTTTGTTGTTTTTTTCTTCTGTCCTTATAATTTATTTTATATAGATATACAAATGAATATATAAATTCATAATAAAAAAAATTAATTAAGAGAGGTGATTATGTTTGGTTTTGTAGTTTTAAACACTTCAAGTAAACTTCTCCCCAAAAGTTAATGAACTATAGTCAATCAAAGCTACCTCATCATTGTTGTAGTTTCAAGTAAATAAGTTCTCAATTGATAATCAATCAAGTAAAATTAAAATAATTTCTTTTCAATTAAAAATCCATTCCAATATTAACAATATTAAAAATAGGCTACCTGTACAACCATAACAGGGGGAGAAAAAAAGAAAACAAGAACTGTTCAACTTCAACGTACCAATGAGAAATGAGATTTTAGTTTTGTGAAGAAATAATCATTTCAAGTGGAAAAAATGATTTCATTTCCACTGAAATACTGATGGAAGATTAAAATAAATAAATAAACAGGACCCAACATGAAACACACTAGAGTGAGCCTAATACTTTCACTGACATCCCCCACAGGACAAGATTTCCAATATTAAAAAATAGTAAGAAAAATTGTTAAGAGCTTTAGAAAAGTAAGGCTTCATAGCTTTTTGGGTAGAGTTAATCTAAATAAAGCTTTTACAAGTAAAGATTTTCCCTAAATATATTCAGATGTCTATTATCAATGAAAGTTTTTATTAAAAATTAAAAAAATTATTTTAATAGATAAGTTTTTAAAAATTTATGTTATTAAAAGAATAAATAAAATTATTAAATAAATAGATGATATTTTAGATAGTTTAACATTAAAAAAAAACTTTTCAATATTTACTCACAAAAGTTTAAAATTTAAATTTTTGTTAGTAAAAGTAAAATAACTTATTTATGTTTAAAAAACTTTATTGAAAAACAATCAAGCAATAAGAAAAAGTTTGATAAGAGCTTATATAATAAAATAAGTACTTATAACTATTAAATAAGTTATGTCAAAACAGATACTAAGTTCTTAAAACTAATACTTTTTAATGATAAAAAATAGAGTTAAAATAGGAAGGGCGTAGGATAGGACAAAAAATTTACTTAAAAAGTTTATTTTTCCTTCTTTTTTCTTTGGAATTTCATTGTATCAGTATCTAAAATAAAATTTATTTTATTTATTATCAAAGTTTTTTATTTTAAATCATGTTAATGTTAAAATATAGTTTTACCCTCTTGAATCTATAATTAATAGTAATGGAGGAGATGCGGAGGGTGTTTTGAAGTATATTTAAAAACATATGAGATAAATAGGTATTAACCTTAGAGTATAAAAGTTAAACATGTATTAACCTCAAAATATAAAGATTAAATGAGTTTTTACCCATTAAGGAGTGTCTTTGTGTGAACATCCTATCCTCAATAGAGGTGGTGGTAAATTTAAATACAAACAACATGGAAAAGTTTATAACATTAGCCTTCAAAAAATATGCACAAGAAGCACAAACTATAGATTTGTAATCTATTATAACAACAAACCAACTAAAAATAAATGTTGCAGTTAAAATTTAGAAAATATAAATTATTTGAATTGTCTTCACATAATTTAATAACCTCTTGCTATTTCTTAGTTAGAAAATAAGATTAGTTTCAGCAATCATGCTTAAGTTTTATTTGGTATTAATATTTGGTATTAAAATTGAATAGATATATTTTAAAAGTCACGTCAATAAAATGTTGAGTAAACACTTATCATTGGTTTATAACATTGGCAAGAAGGCTAACCTATGTAAAAATCATATAATATCCTTACTTTTAATGTCAAAAAACTTATTTAAAAGTAATATTTACTATACGTGAATAATTTTATTTTGTAATCATAATTTTTTTTCACTTTAACTTAAAAGATTCAGCACTGTAAACCAAATAGGACCTAAGTAAATGGGAAAAAATCTAATGAAGATAAAGAAAATGGAGAATTGATTGGAAAAAATAAAATTAAATTTAAGAAGCTGAAAATTTTCCGTATATTTAACAAAATTTTATCGTTCTTTAGATGCAAAAGTAAGATGTGGTTAGGGGTGATAAAACAAATAACTCAATCGTATTTAAATCGAATAGTAAATAAATTATGTCAAAATTCTACTGATTTAAATTTGATTAATTTACTAATGAATTGAAATCTTAAGATTCAATCTGTTTCGTTCATTAAATGAATATTCATTTTCATCTTTCTAATTTGTTTAGTAGAATTAATAAAAGAATCGAATCGAATCGAATCCATATTTGTTTACTATTAGTTTATCATATAACGAATCCATAATTAATCAAATTGAATATGAATTCATTTATAAAAATATAGCAAATAAAAAAATTTTAACTAAAATAAAATATATAAAGACCACAAATTTAATATCATATAAAATACAAACTTATTATAATTACTATATTAGCCTTCAAATTTTGAAATTTTTTCATATATATTTAATGATAAATAAGTAATTTAATTAAATAAACTTTGAACGAATAAATTACATTCAATTCATTAATAATCCATTTATTAAATGAATTTGAAATAAATAAATGAATTAATGTTTTCAGAATCAATTAATTAAATTAATGAATTGAATTAAATTTACTTATTTACTAAATAAATTAATTTTATTAAATTTAAACATATTTAATTTATATTAAACTAAATTAAATAAATTAATCTTAACTTTGATTACCATCTCTAGATGTGATTGAGGACGGGAAATTGAAACTTGATAAAAGCAAATAATATACAACGGGATGCTGTACTGAAAAGTTTAATTATTATCGATTTAATGGAAAGTGATGTGACAGGTTGGATATTTAATAACTTGTAATCAAAATAACATGCTGCGCATCCATAAGTGTGCGAAACTAGATATTTGCAGTACCACACTTGAAAAAGATAGCTGCCAATATTTACAGTTAATAATTAATAAAAAGGGCCACCATTGTCGGGAGGAAGACTTTTCTCAACTAATATTGTCCATGGATTCCGATCTTTACGGTTGTTCAATTGGTATTGACTCATCAAGTCTCCCACCACAAATTGTCTGAACCCCACGGACTTGTCATTATTAAAGCAACAAGCAGAGGTGAAAGCGATGAAAAATGATGTGCAATCTCATCTTAATCCTATCGAGATAAAAAATTTTGGGTAAGTCTGTGGTTAACATAAAATTTATACTAAATTGTAGTATTAATTCAATTTTTATTTATTTTTGTCTGAAATTGACATAAGATTACAATAGGCTTTCAATCATTACTTAAAAATAATTATTAAGGGTAAGAAGGAAACGCATTTATAATTATTAAAATAACAAGAGAAAATATATATTCAGAAAGAGAGATAATTATTAAATAGAATTAAATTATTTTAATTTAATTTTTTATTTAAAATTTTAATATAAATCTTGAATTATTGATTTCAACAATCTGTTGATAGATATTGAAAATTAAAATAATATTTAACTTTTGATTTTCACAGATATAAATATACAATATGGTAATGGATATTTCTACAGTTCCCCGGGGGGAAAATTCAAACATCAGTCAATCATACTTGCGACATAAGAAGAAAGTCAAAGTAAGTTATACTTTAGCTCGAACAGATCCAATGCTCTCAAGTCTCAGCCAATATTTCCAGTGCTATTGCCACAATAGTCAGGTACACTTACTTGACATTACCATCTATTAAGTATAATAAAGAAGAAAACCTCATTTTATTTATTTCATGGCTGATTCTATCTTTTCTTATTATTCTAATTTATGAAACACGGCCACTATATTTTTTATTAGGTTACGATCTGAAACTTTTCGAAATGAAAAGCAATAATTTGATAGGATTTGCTTCCATCGAAAAACACAAAGAGTCGCAATTTGACAACGACGAAAACCTGGAGCCTCGACCCGAGTGCTGCATTTACAGGGTCCCTAAAGAACTCCGTAGAGTAAACGAAGAAGCTTACACTCCTAAGGTAATTTCAATAGGTCCTCTCCATCATGGGAATCAAGAATTTGCTTACATGGAAAAGCAAAAGATAAGTTATAAAAGAGAATTTAGTAAACGGATCACTCCGGAGAGATGGGAGGACCTTGTAACCTTTATACGGGATAATGAACAACATATTCGCAATTGTTACGAAGAGATCACGTCGTCTGATCTTCAGAAACAGCTTGAGTTTGTAACAATGGTTCTGTATGACTCTGTCTTTATCTTGGAGCTCTTTTTAAGATTTTTGGAGGGCAATACTTTGGGGTGTAAGCCACGATTAGAAGTCTATATTGCTTTGGATTTGCTAATGCTTGAAAATCAGCTTCCGTTCTTCGTCCTTGAGGAATTATTCAAGATAGCCTTTCCTAAGACATCAGCTTCCCTGCTTTTAATTTCTTGTGCATTCTTCGACGTTAAAGTGCCCATTGATAGTTCGACCAATGTTTTAGTGCCTGACGACGAGGTTGAGATTAAACATTTCACTGATTTGAAGAGACGTGTTTTGATAATGACATATATATCGAGACCGCCACAGATTGCTTCTATTCAAGATATACCTTGTGCACTCAAACTGCAAGAGGCAGGAGTGAAATTCAAGAAAGTTAAAGGAGGGGGCTTACTTGATATAAAATATGAAAAGAACAACCTTCGCAATATTATCCCATTCTTATGGTTGAAATCAGACGAGCTACATATTCCAAGAGTCATCATATATGATCAGACTGAATCCCTGTTAAGAAATTTGATGGCCCTGGAGCAGTGTCATTATCCTGAAGAAACCTACATATGCAATTATGTCAATCTGATGGATTCTCTTATCAACTCTGAAGAAGATGTCAATTTGCTCGCGGAAGCAGGGATTATATCTAGTCACGTTGGCGACAACGTTAAAGTTGCAAAAATGTTCAATAATATTGGCCTGCACATTACTTTAGACGGTAACTGTTATCGTGACATCTTCAAGGAGCTGAAAGCACACTTCGAAAATCCCTGGAACCATGTTGTGGCAACCTTGAAAAGAGTTTATTTCAACAATCTTTGGAGAGGCACTGCAACGATTGCTGCCATTCTGCTCTTGATCCTCACCTTCATTCAAACTGTATGTTCTATTTTGCAAGTTGTGTAATTTTACTGTCCTTATAAATTAGAAGTTGCACTTTGCTGGATTGTAGTTGGCTGTATTGTTATGTAATTTAGCATTTGATGTTTGTCTTTCTTCATTTTTTTTGGTTTGGTTTTTTTTTTTTTGGGGGGGGGGGAAGGTTGTTTGTCTTTCAAATAAGATATACACAAATAATTTTTTGAGAAAAAATTAAATTCAAATTTAGTTAAGGTCGATTTTGATCTTAACAATTGTGTACAGAGTAAAATTAAATTTTAATGATCAAGCTCTTGCTACAGTAGAGCAAATAACTCTCATTAGCAATTAAGGAAACCAATCAATAGCTGCAATGAAGTTGGCTATTGTTAATTAACATTGGTTGATTGATGATTTTTTTCTTGTTTTAATCAAAATGACAACCAGTGGTTGATTAATGAATAAATGCAGAAATCGGGTAGAATATGGAGAAGAGGGGAAGAAGAATGAGAAATTGAGAGGAGGAGAAGAATGAGAAATTGAAATTACAATGACACTTATAAATAAATTGTAAATATTAAAGAGGGTTCCAATCACAAAAGACAAAAGACGATTCTGTAGTTCAGACCTGTAATACAGGTTAAAAGAAGAACATGTCGGGGCTGTTTGGTAAAATTTTGGTTAGCCCTTCTTTCTTTCGTGGAGATCACAAAATGAATTTCGCATGCATTAGTTAATGGTTACCCCCCCCCCCCGGGGGGCAGGGTTCCTAGAAGCCGCAGCTAGTGCTGCTCTCAATTTTAAACTTTAAATTTTTTAAAATCATATGGTAATAAAACACATGAACCACGAAATATTAAAGTCATTCTTTTTAATTGTTAATTATTAAAACTCTCAAGAGAAAATGACTAATTTTATTTGTAAATTTTTATTTTAATAGGATTGAATTGAATTTAACTTTTTAGTTTCAATTATATTGAATTTCAATTTATGATTAGATAGAATTAGATCTAAAATATAACATCCAATATATGATTGATTGAACTTGAATTTTACAAAATCACTCAGATTTGAACCACAGAACACTCCCTAGTACATGTAATGACAAACATTTGCCCCTTTTTGTCCAGCTATCCGAATTCAAATTTTGAAAGAGATAGTGACTAAAATTTTGATTTGTACTTTACTCGCCATTCTACCTTTCAATAAAAAGACAAATATTTATGAGGATAATTTTTAAAAGCCTCCCCTAAAGTATGGCGTATTCTCAGTTGGATGGAAAGTATCCAAGTATTCTTATGGACCTCCCCTCCTGTTGGCATTCCGTTTCGTATATGTTAGGTAATGAGGGTAAGATTGTAATTGAGCAAGTTAATGATAAAAAATTCAAAATTTTTTTTTATTTTCACGTTGTGATTCTGAGCTTTTATTCATCCCCCTTATCCGCCAAAATCAGAAATACAACTCATCTCTCTCCTCCACCTAAATCGAAGTAAGGTAGCTCAAAACACATTTCATTTTCTCTATAATAAATTGATCAGTTACTTTAGCCACAAACTAGAGACCATGACGACGAAGCTGATGACGCCAATATCGACGACGAACGATTCACAACTTCCAGGTAAGAGAGTATAGATTAGTGAGTTTCGCCATTGAACGGCCAATCATCTAGCTATTTTGGAGTCGCAAACAAGGTATGTATCGATTTCTTTTAGTCCATGTTATTTTTTTTAGCTAAAATTAGAATTTTTAGTGCAAAATTGAAAGTGGGTCTCAAATTTTTTTGAGAATGTATTTTTGTTTCTCCTGATCTTTTGATCGATTCGTGTTAGTTGCAGTTAAATGATTAATCCAAATCATGTTGAAGATATAGCTAAGACGAATATCTCTGTGGCCCTGTAATTGGTTGAAAATGGGTCTTGAAAATTGTTTTAGATTTTTAGTTGTGTGCGCTGTTTTCTCCATGGATTCATGATAGATGAAAATGCTTGGTGAAGATTTGCTTCAAGTGTATATAGACAATATTTTGTTAAAGAATTTTTTATTTTTTCCCCTTTTTTGTGGTTTTGATTGTGGTATTTACATGCCTTGGGTTAAAAAAAAAATGATTTGCTGCACTCTTTTGTGTTCGATGAGATAGTTTAGGCGATTTGAAATCGTTTACGGCATTCAATTGATTATGTTATTTATGTGGTTGTTAGGGGAAAAGCATAAGATAATTCAATTTTTTTCATATATCAATTTGGATATGATTTGAAATTGTTAACTATGAATAGCTAAAATTAATTTCTTATTATATTTTCAACCGAAAGTTACTGTCTTCTTTTTAGTACTTAATATGCATTTTTCCCCATCTTCTAGTGGTTTTGATGCTGAATTTTGATCAACATCTTCTTCTGTATCTACATGTTTCTTGGATTCCAATTTTTGTTTCGTATGATGAAGTTGATTTAATTCCTTCTTTTTAAGGTCAACTTTGTTCATCTAGGTTTTGGATTTTGGTCTTTCTTGCTTGAATGCTAACACATTTATGTCATCAAAATTTGATGCGTGGATTGTAAGTTTTGTAAAACGCAACAGCGGCATGTTCCAATGTGTTTTATTCTGCTTATGGCAATATGAAATTGAGAATATTTCTTTCATCACGTTAACCTGAGCGGATGGTGGATGATGTTTGTGTAAAAGATTTAAGTTATTTGTGTTATTGAATCTGTCTTATGTTTCGATTTGCAATTTCACCATTAAGATGGCGTTGTAACTGATTAGAAGCTAAATGCACAAAATGAAAACAGTAGTAGCATTTTTGAGTGGGGTATAATCAGATGCTAAGATGGTGATCCATGACTTGTAATTTTTATTGTCGTTATTATTGGAACAGATAGAGGTAAACTGACTTTTCTTTTTTCTTTTTTCTTTTTTTTTTTGTTGGTTTCTTTGTTGTGGATTTTTCTTTCTTTCTTTGTTATACTTCTGGTTTCTTCGTCAGCATATTCAAAAACCGGCAAGAGCAAATGGGGAGGAAAGGGTAGAATATGCTTTAAAAAAAAAAAAAAAGTAAAGAAAAGAGATAGCTCTACTTCAAAAATAAGTAGAAGAGAAGAAGGAAATGATTGAAGTTGTGGAGAAGAAATTCTTAATGCATAGGAAATGATGACGAAGTATTGCAACTGGGTGCAGTTTTAAAATGTTATTCGGTTGCTTTCGAAATCAAATTGTCTCTTGTACCTATGTGCGCGCGCGGTACACGCGCGCGCGCGCACACACACACACGAGTATTTGTAATTTGAGTTTCACATTTTCTCAAGACAAAATGTGTATTTTTTTTTTTTGGAATCTCGATGTAACTAAAGTATTAAATTCTTTGTACTTATTACTCTATTTGATGAATTTTATTTTCGCCTGATGAATATTCAATGTTAAGTTTTTTTTCCTCAAGGGCGTTTCCAGTGTTTTTATCTCTAAATGTGATATTTTTGGGGCTCGCGGGATGGTTTTTATGAGTCTTTTTTGGGGACTCGCCTGCGTTGCAACAGTTGGAATGTACCACGCTTTTTGTCTTTTTTTGGTTTCAACTCTGCACCGTCGGATTTAAACGTCAGGCGGCATCCATGGTATAAAGGAAAGCAACGTCCATGGTAAGGACGTGTCCATTGGCAATTAACGTCGCGGTCTCTATTTTTTTTTTTTTTGAAAATTCAAAAAAGTTAAGAGTTAAAACTTTTAATGCATAAGCCCGACTTCTTTTAAATTTGTAAATAATTAGACAATTAAAATTAGGAGAATTTCCATTGTAAAAATAGAAAATAAAAATAAGAAAATTTAATTTTTGAATAAAAATTAAATTTAAAATATTAAAATTAATTAAAAAATTATTCATAATTTCTTCATCTCATGTACAATGAACTGGAATTGGAAGTAATTAAAAGAAGAGTAAAAAAAATTATAAAATAAAATAATAAATATTGTCAATTCAAGTTAGAAAAGGAATAATCAATTACTCCTTTCACTAGCCTAACCCCTTAATTTGATTTAGTACTTGGTAGCTAGAACTTCGGCGTCAAAAAAAAAAAAAGCAATTTCATGTTGCTAATTTAAGTCTCAACCTAAATTATAGTGAAGTTTATTAATTACTACTATTTTTATGATGTTATATTGATATGTCAACGTTAAATAGTTAAAATAGTAAGAATACGTTTAACATATTAATATTTGCAAAAGAATAAAAGAATAAGATTCATAATTATGATGCTTTGATTCTAATTAAAGCATATTGATATGAATTAATTCAATAAGCTTATACACCCAAATAAGCTAAACATTAGGAGCTTTACTATTCCTATATTATACATTATAGATTATTATAACTTTGTTAATTAACATAACATTCTCAAATAGCTAATTTAAAACTCTTTTTCCAATCAAAGTCAGTAGAAATAATCGAATCCCAATCAAAATCCCAAATCTTATACCAAATGATACATGATACAATATATAATTTTAAAAAAATTAAAAATAAATAGAAATTTGAGATTAAATTTATTCTTATTAAATCTTACTACTGGTTAGGACTTTAGTCGGGATCATGGAATGCCAATTCTACCAAATTGTTTTAGTTTTCTAATTTAATTAAAATATTAAAAAAATTTAAAATTTGGCTAAAATCCAAATTTAAATGACCTATTATTAGCATTTGTATCCTCCGGCCTAATCATTAATAGGTTATGGTTTATATTTTATAATTTATTAGTTTATTTTTTATTAAAATAAAAATTAAGCAAATAATAATAATAATAATTAGAATAAAATTCTTAAATGATGTAAAGTTGTCTCTTGTTGATTTTAATTCGTAGATAATAGAAAAAAAATTGGGCCACCTATGAAGTAGAGGGAAAGAATGAGATAGGAAAACAAAATTACAGTTAAAAATAAGGGGCCGCTATTTATAATCGTGGTATGACATCATTGATTGTTGTCAACCGTTTGATGATTTATTCTAGCTTATCATCAACGGTATATTTTTATTTATAATTTTTTCTAAATTTATAATAATTTAATTTTTATTCTCTTTTCCTTTCTTTTATGTTCAAGCATTCTATTCCTTTTTTCTCCATTTAGAAAATTAATCAATCATCAGTCACAAACTCTTTTCAAATTACAATATCATTAATCAATTAATAACTTCAATTATTTTTCACATCATAAACAAGACAAAATGCAATAATTTGAATTAAATATTTGGATAGTAATTGTGAGACCATTGAATAAATTAAAATAACAAATTAAATTTATTAGGCATAAGTGATTGACATTAAAATGGTTTAGATAGTGGATAAAGCTCGAATTTTGTTATTTTTAAATAACTAATGACTTTAAAATTATATTATATTATAGCTTTTTTATTTAAAGTCCAAATCTAAATATATGTTAAAGTAGTGCAAAGTGTAAGAAAAGAAGATAAAATATATAAAATAGTTTTATAATTATTTATTTAATATTTTTATTTTAGTAATGTCATGCTAGTTTTATTTTCTAAACTAATTTATTAACTAAATCCTAATGTGAATTCATCACTTATCTCACTCCTTAAATTAAAAAATATTGATGTTTAGTTTTATATTGAATGTTTCTAACATGAGACAGCCTAGCCATTTTTTAATTGTTTAATTATTTAAAAATTTGAAACAATTGGATTTATGTGTTATAATTTTTAAACTTTTGATTTTTTAGAATTTCAGTATAGAACAGGGAGTATAGTGTTAATTACCAAACTATAGCGTCCTAACCATTTAATCGACTATTAGTTTAAATCTAACGGTGACAGCACAAGAAGACAACAGAGCGGGTACCGTGCAACAGTTGCACAGTAGCTGGACCCCTTTTTTTGGAAGCCAGGGGTAATTTTGTCTTTATGTCAGACAATAAACGGTCAAAGAATGGAAGTGCAAACAGCAGGGAAGGTGTCTGATAATATATGGATACTTTCTATCAAACTGAGAATACTCAAAACTTCAGGGGAGGCTTCTGAAATTTATCCATATTTATGAAAGATCGTGAAAGCGCAAAACAAAAGGAACTTTATAAAAGCTCAAGGCTTCTTGGGAATATACTAACTATTTTCCCTTAGTATTAACAAGTATTGAGGCCTGAAATGTGATTGTTAATGCTTAAAGGTCATTTTAAGATTATACAAAATTTTGGTGCGTGGTTTTGCTGAATCTTTGCGGCATATTCCACCTGAGATGTCATATAATTCCACATAATTCAAACTATTGTCACAAATTAACGCAGTGTTATATGATGCGGCATCTATCAAGATGGATGATGAAACTTCGTAATTATCAAAATAATTAATAGTCACAATCTTATAAAATATTAATTTTTAACAATATTACTTAGACTCATTAATATCATCTCTGTGATACTAAATAGTTATCGATATAAGTTGTTAAGAAATTTTACCATACATTAAAGATAATTTATTCAATTGATGCATATATAGCATATATTGAATTTAATATAAGTACTACTTGTATGGTGATTTTTTAAAATAAATATATATTATTATAATATAATTTATTTATTATATAACTGACATAATATATTTAATATATTATAATTTTTCTTATTTAGAGGGAGATGAGAATTATAAAGTAGGTCACAATCATCATGAGTGATATCAAATTAATAGAAAGTCAACCAAGTTCATTGTAGCATATAATTACTTCAAAAGGCCTTGGCGTGTTCCTCTCAAAATTTTCTAGAAATTTTACATAAAAAGAATAAATATATAAAACCACATACCATTGAACAACTATACTTGTATAAACTGTGTTGACAGACATGAAATAATTGATTGGACAAAATTTTTCGGAGAATCTACATAATAATTTCATTAATTATTTTTACTTTTCAATCAATTCTACCATTTTTAAGTAACCTGTAATTTGTACAAGGGTTCATGGGAGACTATCTGTACAGGAATATTTAATATAATAGAGATGTTAAGCATTCCACGATCACTAAAATTAAATTAGTTTATGTTTTGAGAATAATTTTCTAATAAAGATATCTCCGTTTTAATAAAGTGAAACAACCGCTGAAATACAAAAAAAAAACTAATATATTAAATAGATAAAAAAATAATTTTTAATATATTAAAATATAAATTTTTTGATATTTTTGTGGCATGTTTACTTTAATAAAGGCAAGATATCGTTCGTGGAGAATGACTTTATGCTTAGATACCTTAATCCATTTTGAAGTTTCCCGTTTCATTCGTTTCTTCGGTACAGGAAAAGGCAGAGTAGCAACATTTTGGAATGAAGTACATTTAGAAATGGAGTTATGCATATTAATTATTCAGATACGTGCAAGCAGTAACAAACGTTTTAAGAGGATCATTGAAGATGAGATCATCATTAGGGGACTCATAGGGAGTCGGCCTGTGATACAGCGCTGCATGTCATGCAGCTGCCTTTATTATTTTTTTAATGTTGCGGATGTAACCGGCCACCGATACCCTCCTTTTAATTGCTTAAAGCGGCAAATATTAAAAGAAACTATGATATAGCTCCCTCATTTTAGGAAATATTAAAATTATCAATTCAAAACTAGAAAGTATCAAAAACCCCCTCAACTTTGCACCAAAAAAAAAAAAAAAACTTCCTTTTTCTTTTGATTCATGGAAAATATAGTTAATATAATTAACTTATATACCAATGAAAGAAATATAATTAAATAAAATTAATTGGACTAACATATTTAAATAAAAGTAATTATATTATTTTCTTAATATTACATTATAAATTTAATGATATTTTGCTTTAAAAAATATATTTAAATGAGAATACTATTTAAATGTAATAAATGAAAATAAATTATATATTAATTAATTTTTAATTTATTAATTACACTATTTTGCTTTTTTTAATATTATGTAATAAATATAATGATATTTTAATTACAAAACTATCAAAACAATTTTATCAACTTTTAATTACATTAGAATTCAAGTATCTAAACATATAATGAAATCAATTTATTTCTAAATATTTAGAAGAAATCAATCCCAAGATTTCACTATACACATCCAGGGACTCAAATCCCTACATACTAAAATGAAGGTAATGTTTATCCAACTACTGAGTAATTATGATTCCAAATATCATAACTATCCCTCAAATATTGTTGTTGTTATTATTAGTGGCTAATGTTAGTATGTTTTATATATACTCTCTAAAAAAATTAATATATTAAAAAATATTTGATATTTTTAAATAAAACTCAGAAATAATCTCTTATGCAAAATTCATGCTATCTTATGTGAGATTAATTACTTTATTTGATTGTTTTGCTATGATAATTTTTTTGTTAAACATTAATCAAATTGATAATGGTACATAACATGGATAATTACAATTTAAATGCAACTAATACTATTATATTATTTATACTTACGATTATATAATTTAAGCATGACAATTATTTTTTTAAATTAAATCAAATTATTTGACTAATAATGCACTCACTAGATAGCTACATGATTTGTCTACTAAATGATGGCAAGTATTACAAAATATGTTTAATCTTACATTTAAATCTATATTTTTTAATTCAGTTAATTGATATCACAACTAAAAATAATTATCAAATTATATAAAAATATGAAAAATATAAAATTATTTCATGTTAAGCAATATGTTACTAAAATTTCTATGCCATTGGGGAGACATGTAGTGTTTTAAATTCATTTTTATTTTTATCTTAAGCTTGTTATAATCTTTGCGACATGAAATATGTTTTTATTTTACTTCTCAGTAAATTTAATTTATATAATTTTATTCTAGTAGCAAAAGAAATTGAATTTAATATAATTTTTTCAATTTAACTTAACAACAACTAAATTTACTCTCATGGATTCAAACATCAACTATTTTGTCTTTAACTCAAATGATTTACAACTGCATTAATTGGTACCCACAATTTGATTATTAATATATTTACAAAGTAATGTATTTCATCTATATTCAATTATCAATATAATTATAAAAAATTAATTTTATATTAGGATAAAATTTTTATGTATATATGTGTGTGTGTGTGTAAAATTTACACATAAAAAAATTACATCTTGGCAGGTAAAACTATCCCTTTAATGAAAATATTATTTACTAAATTATAAAAATAAATTTTTAAATTTTGAGTGGTCATAAAAAATTTATCCATGAAAATTTTGTCATTCATCATCACTCTTTTGTTATCTTTTTTATTAATTTGAAAACTTTCATATTTTTTCTAATTCGTATCGAAAATATAAACGTTCACATTGTCACTTTTTTTTTTTGGAAACCTTAACCGCTCTTCCCAAATCATCAAACACGCTCATTCGCGTCAAGCCCTCACAAGCCAGCAAGCCAGTAGTCATCGCTGCCTTCATTTCTATGCCCATTACAGTCTTACATATCAGCCACTAGTCATCACCGTATCTCACTTTCTCCGTACGCAAATCGTAGAGCTGCAAGCTAAATCAAGTGGTGGAGTTCAATCAAAAGTCGTCGTTGACCGTTTGAAAGGGCCATCATCTCTTGCGCTGCCAAAGCACGGTGAAGATTGGGGATCGAATTTATTAAAATCGATCGAGTTATAACTTATAATTAAAAAAGAAAAAAGAAAAAATGGCAGAAACAGTTCAAAGCCAAATGCCCAAACCCGATTCCAAGATTCCTAATTTTATAAAGCCACAAACCTGAGGAATTCATAGCCCAACAGGTGCAGTTTTTATTTCTTTATTTATAGGTGTAAAAATAAGAATTTTATTATTTGAAATTGTTTTACTTCACTAACCAAAATTAAAAACATGGGTAGGGATTGCAACAAGATGAAAAACTACAAAAAGTCCAGAAAGAAACTAAAGCCAGGTAGGAAAAACTTTATTTATCCATTTTCTACTAAATATGTAAATGAAAAATAAGCTATCGGTTCTCTAGAATGTGAACCTAGCTGAGTTTGATCATTTATCTTATTTTTTTAAAAATTAGATGAACTATGTTTATAGAGATTTTGGTACCAAGTAATATAATATTGTACATGCGGGCCAATGTAAATTTGAGCCATGAGCTTGTTTTTTCTGGCTTTAATATGGGGTCAAGTGCGCGATGGTCTATATAATTTATTTAATTCTTTTTGGTAGAGCCAAGTGTTCATAGCTGATGATGGAATGGAATTAGCATGCATTTTTTACATCTTAACATTTGGATTTATAATGAACTTTTGAAAACTTGCTAGTTCATATTCTGAATATCGGTTTTTTTTTTTTTTGGCCAATGCGAAGCTGTGTCGGTTTGGTATTATGGTTTTTAAATCCTTTTATAAAAGATAATTGTTAAATGTATGTCTTTCCCTAAAAGATTTATTTACGGAATCTTGTTATGTATTTTCCACAGAATTCTTTATGAGGGAAAGGAATGCTGGAGACTATGAACCCAAAGGAGAACACTTTGACCTTCAAAAATAGGTGAAGGCATCCAAGATGTATCCAAAATCGAGCCAGCAAAGAGTTTTTGAGTAGCTATTTCCTTTGGTATTATTTTGTTTATTGCTGTTATTTATAGTTGAATATTTTGAACTTGGTGTTTTAGTAACATAGATATTTCATCATTTACTGTTCCTCAGTCATTTTTTCCAATACTTGCTCCAATGCAAATCACTGACCTGACCTGAATTAGAAATCTAAACCGTTTCGTAACCCAAACCGTATTAGACCCCGGAAAACTACAAATCGAAACCAAACCGAACTAAATTTGAAACCAAACCAAACTAAAATAACTTTTTAAACTGTTTGGGTTGAATTTTTGAACCAAACAAGTTGTAATCTAAACTGAAAACTGAAAACACTGAACAAAAAAAATGAAATGCTTGCCCCTATTTTAGACTATTGCAATGTTCTATAGGATGAGGTTGATTTTGAGCTTTCCTTGAACGTATGATGTGCCATCTGCTGTCCCCCCCCCCCCTCTTTTTCTACTGTTCTCTATTTGTAAACATGTTAAGATTTTGGGTTTATGCTTATTGTTGTGTCGTAAACTCACCAATGTGCAACTCCTGGTACAATTCATAAAAGGGCTATTAATATGAAGAGTTGCTTAGCCCATGGAAAAGAAATATAAACCATTTCCCTTTTTTTGAATTCTGCTAAGGCTATTTTGTATATCCTAATTACTGTTGGGTTTATTGATGGAAGGACATGTGCATATACCTTTTAATTTCCCATATTACCTTGATTTCATTTATTTCTTTTTTAATGATGATTTCTTTGAATTGAACTACTTATTGTCTTTATTTCTAATAATTTAGTCTTGCAATTCTATTGATCATTAAAATTGACATTCTTTATTGTTTTGTTTCAGTCTCATCTTGTATTAAACCCATCTCCTGAATCATTAACGTAACAATCTATATTTTTTCTCTTCTGAAACCTCCATTTTAAAAATATTTAGTTTTTTTTTTGTTTTTTCTTTCTTTTGAATTACAACTTTCATTTTTGATTGATTGAGCTTTTAGGGGTGAATCAAATTGTGATGGTATGCATGTATTCTTGATAGGGCAAGTTTTATCAAATGTGATTATTTGAGTGCTATAATGAGATATCGATAGTTAGTATGTTCTTTTTGTCGATTTCTTATTTGAGTTATATACTTTTTAAGTCCATGATACGGGCTATAGTTTTAAAATGTAATATTATTGATTTGCTAGGTAAGTCATATTATATTTTGAAGAACTCTTTTTAAAGCTTAAGTTTTAAAATAAACCTCAATTTTGATGACTCTTCAGATATTGGAATATTTCATTTTGCCATTTATTGAAACAATATCTAGAAAACAAAAATTGATTTTGATTTTCTTGGATAATATCACATGGAAGGAATTTTGGTTTTGCATTTTGAAAATAGTATAAAAGAGGATTAGAATATAGTTGAGGGGTAGAGCATGATTTTGGCATTGATTGACTTTGAAGGAAAAATAAAAGGGAGTAGTTTTGTACAGGGTAAGTTGCTCCAATAAGTCATTTTTGTGTTTTTCATATTAGATTTCATGATATGGGTTGTTCATGCAATTATGAAGTATAGTCCTGAAAGGTTTGATCTTGTGAGTTCTGGATGTATTCTTCTCTTTCTATTTATTCCAAATATCACTTTGTCATTAAATTAAAGTAGTTATAAAAGTGTCATCCAACAAGTATGCAAGTGGACGGTAATTTCTCTATTCTGTCACTTTCAGAGCAACAAATGAATTTCAAATTTCTTACCTTGTTACAATATTTTGATTTATGTGCATGAATGTTGTCATTTCTCAAAAGCTATTTTAGTAAACATTGCAACTGTATTATTTGTCTTTTCAGTAGTTTCATTTCTTTCTAGTGTTTCATGCTAGAAAAAGAGGGCAAAAGGGGCTAAAAATCATGTTGATTTGATTTGGGTTGTTTTGTTTTATTTTTTTACTGTAACATTGACATTCCTACCATTTCAAATTCTACGGTGATTACTAGTCTAGTCATTTACAGGTGCTCTAGTTACCTGAACAATGTTTTTGGGTATAATAACTTGCGTAAAAAATAAATTATAAAAATTATGAAAACTATGATAAGTAAGTAAACAAACAATAAAATGCATTCAAAATATTGGTTTATATTGGGTTTCTAGAAAACGATTTTAGGTTTCCAAAAAAATGATTGCACAAGGAAATTATGAAAGAATTGAAGATCAGATACGGTTTAACCTTTGTGAATGCATTTTGTTAACCAATATAATAAAGGTAGTTTATTAACACACATCATTTTTGTACTTCTGAAGATTTCTTAAAATTAAAGTCTCATGTTTCTGCCTTTTTTCATTTGTTTCCTAAACTAAATGTAGCTGCAATACTGATTTATATACCAATTTTATTTCTTTCTAGTATTTCATGCTAGAAAAATAGAGAAAAAGGTAAAAATTATTTTGATTTGAGTTTTGCCCCTCTCTATTGTGGTTTTGATATTTCTATCATTTTAAATGCTGTACTAATTAGTAATCTAGATATTTTACATGCTCTGGGTACCCGAGCGGAGCATTTGGTATGCTGTCAAATTATACGAATTATGAAAACTACAATAAAGATACAAGCAAGTGAATAAATAGACAAGCTTTAGATTTTGAATGCATTTAGCTATAAGAAAAAATCTATATACTGATGAAAGTTTGCCAGTTATTTTCACTTGCTTTATTTCTATTGTATTGTTTGAGTTTTTCATATTAGATGCTGTTTGATCATTTGTATTATTCATGCAATCAATTTTGTTCTTGTTCATTGTAGGTGTATTCTCCTCTTTATCTTTACAGATCACTTTGTCGTTAAACTAAAATTGAAATAAAGGTTGCACAAGTATGCTGGTCCGAGAATAAATTTTATGTTTTAATATTACTATTAAAAATTTCTTTAAAAAATATGATGGTAAAAATTTGTACGTAGTTTTATGTTTATTTCATATTAAATTCTGATTTTTTCCTATTCAAAATAAAATCTATTTGATCCTACCCAAGAAGTTAGGACATGCATTGGAAATTCTAATGATTATTTATTTTTTCCTAGCCTTGTTTTATAATATCATTTGTTTATTTTTTATTTTATTTTATTTTATTTTATTTTGTATGCAGCGACTTTTGAAATATAGCAGCATTTGAAGTCTATTTGAAGCCGTAAATTGATTTAGTTTTGTAGTGGTTTTGTTTGACGTTAAAAGTTTTTGAAACATTTTTAGATGAATGGAAATTTTAACCACGCCTAGATCATAATCATAAATGTTGTTACTATACTATTGATTTTCAAAGTTTCATACATCAGTCATAATAAATATTGAAAATTAGTTAAGTCCTAAAAAATTGAAAAATTACATTGATGTTTAAAAGAACATGATACTCATTGAAAAAAATGTTAACAAATTATAATAATTTAAATGATAAATGAGCATAGATATGTTCAAAAGTCAAAATTTCAAATATAGATGATCGAATTTATGATCAAATCTCGTGAAGTGTTGAATAATGATTTCAACTAAAAAATTATATTTCAACACCTAAGTTTTGTAACTTGTAGGAATCAATTGTGTAATCAAAATGTTAATGATATCTGAGTAATGCAAAAGAGTGCAAAAATAGAATAAGACACGTATATGTTCTTATTATATTTAACTAATAAATTCATGAGGTATGATATTAATAATAATAATTGTGGTAATATTAAAAATAAATAATAATAGTAGAAGAAATACAAATAAATTAATAAAGGCATTTATGATAACATGAATTTTTTATTGAAGTAATGAGAAATTAAAGAAACTATTTTGAAAAGAAAATTAGGGTTGGACAAATTCAGATTTGATTGGGTTTTAGTCATCTCGATTGGATTTCAAGTTAATTGCATTGAGAAAAATGTAACCCGAGCATGTGATTTTTATTTATTTTAGTTTTGATTTTGTTTAGATTTTTAGATCAAATCGAGTTTGATTCGATTCAATCATGATCCGATCCAATCGGATTGGTCAAAATCCAACCTAATCAGATCAAAGACTTCATTCGAATCTAATCAAAATTTAAATTTTTTGGATCGGATCGGTTCAGGTTAGGTCATTTGGCCACCACTAATGAAATAGAGTGGTGAAAATTTTATACAATTTAAGTGCTTTTGATTAAGTTTATTTTAAAGATAAATAATTAGAATTAATTGAAATGATACAATGGCCTATCCAACTAAAGCAAAAAAAAAAAAAAAATGGAGATCTTCAACAAAAATAGATTAACTAAGCTTCAATCTTGTAAATTAAACTATTTTTGCAACTTAACTTATGTCAGTATAGGTTTAGAAGCATAGCAATTGCAATCATTCTTACTTGTTATTTATTTATTTACCATTGACGTTATGAAAAACTAAAGCAATTAGTTTGAAAAGTAAAGAGTAAAATAAAAATAAATGCATTAATTTATTTTAAATATAACTAAACACTATTAATCAAAATGATTATAATGAAAATAGATATGTATAAAATTTAAAAGATCAATTATACATACAATCAAATTCAAAGCATCTCATGAAATAATGAAAATAAAAAAAAAAGGACTTAGATTATGGACTCAAAATGCTGAAAATGATAAAGGGTTGTAATAAAAATTTCTTAGTATTATGTGGTAAGTTGATATTTGTTAAAGTAGTAAGGGGTCAACCATAATTCACCTTATTGATATCATTGTTATTTTAAAAAAGTAATTTATTATTAATTAAAAAAGGACCGGGAGCATGTACCTATAGTGTTGGATTATAATGAAAATAAAAGGAATATAAAACTAATATAAGGATAAAAGAGTAGGAATAACATAACCTAGAAGTGAAAACAATTCACTAAAAAGTTAAAAAATTATAAGAAAAAGTAGGAATTATAAAGTAAACTTGGAACATTAACCAAAATAAAGATTTAACTTGACAAGAATTTGATAAACTCCAATGAAAAGTAGATATTTAAAAAATAAAATTGAAACACTCACCTAAATGTTTGAGTTCAATAAAAATACTAGGAATATAGAATTAAAATGTCGCTGGAAAAAGAGCTGAAGTGGTTAATCTAATAGTTGAAGCAGCTTATAATAAATTTGATAAATGACAATGAGAAGTAGGGATCATAAAAATGAACTTGAAATATCTATCCAAAATATTAGAATTCAATATAAAAAAAATAGGAATATAAAATCTAAAAGTGGTGGTAACAATTGCTTACTAATAATTTGGTAAATTCTAAGTGTAAATAGAAATCTAAAAAATGAATTTAAAACATCAAGTGAAATGCTGAAATTTAATCAAAAGCGTAGGAATATATAATCAAAAAATGGTGACAATAAGAGTTGAAGAGGTTAACTTAAAATTCAAAAAGAATTGCAAAGAATTTGATAAATCCAACGATAAGTAGAGATCAAAAAATAAACTTGAAACATTCACAAAGAGTATTAAAATTGAATGAAAAGAGTAGAAATATAGATACAAAAAATAGTGAAAATGAGACTTGAGAAGTATAACCTAAAAGTTTGAAGAACTTAACAAGAATCTTATAATAACAATTAGTTGAGATCTAGAAAATAAACTTGAAATATCCAAGTAAAATGTTAGAATTCAATAAAAAGAGTTGGAATATAGAGCCAGAAAGTGGTGAAATAAAAGTGGAAGAAGTTCACTCAAAAATTAAAATAACTTATGAAGAATTTGATAAATTCAAACACGAAATTGAGATCTAAAAAGTAGTTTGACATATTTTTGAAAATATTAGAATTCAATAAAAAGAATTAGAATATAAAACCAAAAAGTGGTATAACAAATATGGAAGAAATTAATTCAAAAGTTGAAATAACTTACCAAGAATTTGATAAATTTAAATGCAAAATAGGAATTTGAAAAGTAATTTCACATATTCACGAAAATGTTAGAGTTCAATAAAAAGAGTAGAAATAGTAAATAAAAAAATAGTGGAATAATAAGTTAGAGTGACTTATCAATAACTAGATAAAGTCTAACAGAATATAGATATATAGAAAGTAAACTTGAAATATCAATCTAAAAATTTGAAATTTAATGATAATAGTAGAAATATAGAATCAATAACTAATGGAAAAATGAGTTGAAACTATTTACCAAGAATTTGATAAATTTTAATAGAAAGTAGGGGTCTAGAAATTAAACTTGAAATATCCAAATAAAATGTTAGAATTTAATAAAAAATAAGAATATAGAACTAAAAAGTGGTGAAAAAATGAATTGAAAGAATTTATTAAAAATTAGATATAATTTAACAGATTGTAGAGATATAAATATAAACTTAAAATGTCCATGTAAAAAGTTGAAAGTTAATGATAACAATGGAATGTAGGACCAAAAGTTAGTGGAAAAATAAGTTAAAACAACTTACCATAATTTAAATAAATCTTCAAAAAAATAAGAATTAGAAAAGTAAACTTAAAACATACGCTATAAATATTAAAATATGATAAAATGAGTAGGAATACAACCCTTTTCTAATATATTTATAGTTTTTTTATATTTTTATACTATTCATAAATTTAAAATTATTACAATCTATTCCTCATTTAATTACAACTTTATCTTTTTTTTCCATCGTTTTATAATTTTTCACATAAAAAACAAATAAAAATATACTTTTTATTATATTAACCGGTGAAAAACCGGTTGTACCGGTTGCATGGCATGCACGTATGACATACAGCGCTGCATGCTAGGTTGACTCCCATAATTAGAGAGATATATGACTACAAAAAGCTCTTGGCTTCTGGGCAGTAGACTTACTATTTCTCTTGAACACATCATATTATAATTTTACAAACAACAATTCACTACTTTAAATTTAATAATTTTGTAATGACACTCAAGATGAAATGGAGTACTAGAATTGGCTACCTCAAGCAGGCCGGTCCTGGTCTCGAGTCAATCAACATACACTTTTAGTTGTTTTTCGTTAGAAGAAACTTAGAATTCTTGCTTAAGCATCGGATTAACATTTCATTTTCATAAAATGAAGAAGATAAAACCGATATTTTAAGAAACAAACACACACTATTTGTATAACTTTATGTGACTCTTACATTATTATTTTGGTAGGATAAGAAAATATTATAGGAAGTGGCCGTTTGGAGTTAAGCATGCTGATATGTTTATTATTGCTGAAATCACTTCAAACGTTATGCTCTCTCATATCTTCTGAAAGCTTACCAAAAAATAAATAAATAAATGGGAAGAGAATCATGATCCATGATATTGTGATCTTAAGTAGACAAAATTACGGATTAGTTTTGCTGACTGATTATTTAAAACTTATTCGAATGAATTAAAAATTGAATTTCGATTCAATGTTGAAATTGAGCTTTTTGGTGGCGATTTTTCTAGAAGGCAGTGATCAATGGCAATTATTGAATGAAAATATAATTGTAACTAGATTTTAATTATATCCACTTATAAATGTACACTTGCGGCGGTACATGTGGCAAAAAGTACTGGATCCAAAGTCAATAGCATACATGTGGGCGTTCATTATCTTATTGCTGTCAACGTACATCAATGTCTCTCGCTGAGGCAATAAAAATATCTCATGCTTTCCATCGTCTTTCGTCACAAAGCGGTTAAAGAGGAGTTTATTATAATATTATTCCAGGCTTTTCCACTATGCGGATGGTCTTACTCTTCAGCCTTAAATTGTCTTGCGTTTTTGGAACACATAATGGCCTTTTGAAGTGGTAATATGCTGCAATGCACTCTGTTCCCTTTCTATCCATTTGAGGTCACTCATGATGATTGTCACATATATATATATAGTTTATTTAGTAATTTTTAAATTTTATTTTAATGAAATTGAGCTTGAAAATATAAGTTTTCAATGTTTAGAATTTTAAATATATGTAATAGATAGGTTGTTAGGTTTTACAATTTCGCCCCATTATGTAGCAGTGATAGAGAACTAAGGTATAACTTTAATGTTGTGTAATGGTTGCTTTGGTTTAAGTCCTATTAAATGTTAGATACGATTAAAATGATATATATTTTATGATTTTTTAACAAAATCTAGCTTTCGGATGAGACTCTGGGTAGGGATGAACAAAACTAAACTAGAAAAACTTCAGTTCGGTTTGATTTTTCTAAATCTAAAAATTTGAAATTATTAGCACCGAACCAAATGGTTCGGTTAGGTTTAATTTTCAGATAAAAAAATTATAAAATATAAACTAAATCGATATTAACATATTTTTGTCATTTCACTGCAACATGTATATACGTAAACCACACGTGCACTTGCACTAGTAGCACCACTCTCTCACTTTCAACTGTACAAAACCACAAACTCAAACCTTAACTCCATCCACCATTGGCCGATATTACCGACTTGCCGCTGCCGTTCCTTGATTCCTTCCATTGATCCCTTGCCAACTAGCCAACAAATGCTAGGTAACTCACTAACTTGCTCTGTTCTCTCTCTCTCTCTCTCTCTCTCTCTCTCTCTTTTTGAAATGGGTCTTTTTTTTTTGTTAAATAACTCTTTAATCTTTTGAAATTTCATGTTTGCCTTAAATTACTAATAATATTTAGCTTTGTAGGTATCGTAATCGAAAAAACACCTAACCATACCACATGCCTATCTTATCAAATAACAAAATCTATTATTGAGGAAATAACACTCAAATTAATCCGAGACAAATGACGTCCAAAACAATCTAGGTAAATAACTCTCAAGCCATTATGGGGAAATAATACCTAAGGAAAAATTCTTTTAGAGCTTATAAAAATGGCAAAATAGGAGAATCAATTTCGCAATCTATTAGTCTATGGAATTCATTTCCAAAGGTGATATGAGCAAGGAAGAATATAGGGGCAGAACAATTCCTTAGATTATCTTCACCTCCACATGTATAGATAAGATGGGTAACACATATCTTTAGATTGAGGGTTCAAAGTAAAATTTAAAATCTACATCACTCATCATCTATAAAGAGAGACTTATCTTTGAAAGAAAAAAAGTCATTCGCCTTCTGAAGAAACATTATTCATATCTCAAGAGAAAAACTCATCTTCTCCACTTTCTTCTTTCTTTAATCTTAATCAAATATTAACTCGGGCGTCAGAGTTTCTTGTTTAGGTACTCACCCCTTCAGAATCACAGTCAATAATCGTGACAAGTTCTTTGCAAGCTACAAATATGTATGAAGGTAAACAAATTTTAGCACCTTCATTGGTGCCATCTGTGGGGAGGATTTGGCTGAAAAATTTTTTTCTCAGTAAAACCCACAAGAACGCCATTTTACCATTGTCTTTTTAGATTAGATTTAGTTGGGTATAATTGAAAAAAGAGGAAAATACTCAACCATGCTTACAAAAAATGGGTTTATATGTAAGACCTAAACCTCAAACATGCTTACAAAGGCATTAAAGGCAAAAATCTAAGAGCAAAAATAGAGGTTCTTCCTTCAAATGCTTTTATGGAAAGAAATGAGAAATAATAAAGAAAATGAAGGACCCATTTGGTCAAAATAAAACTTTGACAAAAAATAAAATGTCAACAATAGTCAAAAGAGCTTGAAAAGTCTCCATGACTAAACTTGAGACTACTTTATCATTTATTTTATTTTCTCTTCATTTTCCTTTTTATTGTGCACATTCCTAGCAGCTGTGTTGACTTATTTACATTCTTGTCATTTTATTTATTTCGTGATACTTTTTTATTTTTCCACGAGTGAGGCTAAGAAAAACTCAAGTATTCACCTTGTTTGAGGAGATGTATGAAGAGTATTATGTCGATGTGGATCAGCATAACTTTTTGTTTTAATCTAACAATTGTGATTCCATATCTAATATACCGACACATTTTATTTTAATTTTCTTATGTCATTTCTGACCTGTACTTGAGTTACACACGTATGAGGCTAAGAGAAACCTAGACATCCCCCTCTTTATAGGGAATAAATAAATGGGTTAGTTACACACATGGATTAACTTCACTTTCTTAACATATATACAACTAACAATTATCTTTACACATTTAACCTTTATGTTTTTGCATTTACGTTTTAGTTATTTGCAAATTTTATATTGTTAAATGTTGATTTTAGTAGGAAATGGAAACTATGAAAAACCAAAAATTAAAGGAAAAATTGTTTGCACTGAAACAACAATCGACAAAGTAGCCAAAGAAAAGCTAAAAATAATCAGAGAGGCAAATGGCCACCAAAAGTAAAGGTTGAAACCCATATAGAATAAACCCAAGAAGGAATAGAGGGAGCTGATAGTGATAAAGAATGAAAGTTCTAAAGATACATATGAAAGAGAATTCCAAAGATCTTAAAGGAACTCTAAAAGTATTTCCAGATGTCTTACACAGCAAACGATGCTTGCCCTTGAGCAACAATAAAAAAAGTAGCATAAAAAGCTAAAACCAAACAGAGAGACAAATTGCTCACTAAAAGAGAGGGTCAAAATCCATACAAAATAAACTCAAAAAGGCATATAGGAACTGATGGTGATGAGGAACAGAGATTCCAAGATTGCTTATAAAAGGGAATCCGAAAGATCCTAAAGAGACTTTAGAAAAAATTTCTACGTGGCTTCTACAGTAAATGATGCCATGATAGCAGTTGCCTAGGAAAAAGCCTAAAGTCTATTTAAGTCACATTCTAGACTAATCTTAATGCTTATTTATATTAATAGCTTGTAAAAGAGGAACACTCCACTTTACCTATTAAGACAAAATGATTTCAACTCTTGAGAATATTTATCCAATTGAAAATGTATAATTTATGTACTTGAGTGATTGATCATAAAATGTAAAAACTATTCTATAGTCTTAAGGCGTTCGCATACATAAACATTCATATCTATGCATCTCACAAGAATCTATATTCATAATTATTTCATGAGCACTCATGATTATCACATACATCGTCATATATATTATCAAAAATATCAAAATCCATTTTAGAACCAATTAGATTGCCTAATAGAAATTCTCATTTCTTATTATAACTTTAATATATGGGATAGTTCAAAGAACAAGAAATATTTTTCCTACATCAAGGCAAAGGAAGATTTACCCTTGGAACTTTATTTCACGGAAAAGTTGAAAGAATGAAGAATATTTCCTCCTCCATCAAGGGAAAGGTTCCTCCTAAAACTTTATTTCAAGAAAAAGTCCAAGGAAATAGAAATATTCCCTTCTACGCCAATGGAAAAGTTAGAACCCCAATTCAAGAGTGTAGGAATAGTTAATATTCCCTCTCATGCTAAAGAAGAATAATTAGTATATTTCCATAAAGAATTCCAGTATAAGAAAAAATTTCCCTTATAAAATTTCTTCAGAATATCTCATCTTCCTTGAGGCTAATGTAAAGGAAAAACTTCCCTAGGCCAATACAGAAAAAATATTTCCTTAATAAAGTTTCTTTGGAAAATTTCCTAGACTAATAAGGAGAAAATTTTCCCTAATAAAGTTCTTCCGAAGCAGCTTATTTTTCCTGAGGCCAATGTAGATAAAAAAAAATTTCCTAGGCCAATAAGGAGAAAATGTTCCTTAGTAGAATTGTTTCGAAATCACTCACTATTCCGTAGGCCAACAAAGAGGAAAAATATTCCTAAGGTCAATAAGAAAAAAAAGATTTTTAATAACATTTACTCATGATAGGTCATTTTTTTCGTATGCCAAGGAGGAAAAAATTAGTCTAGAGAGAAAAAAAAAATCCTCTAGGCCAACAAGAAAAGTTCCATAATGATATTCCTACATAATAGATTGGTTCTTCTTAAGCTAAGAAAGAGGAAAAATTTCCTAGGCCGACTAGAAGGAAAAGGTTCTCTAATAATATTCCTTGAGAATATGTCACTTTTCTTGACTAACAAGGAGGAAAAATCTCTTGGCAATGTTTTTTCGTACAATTATTCGTCTTTACCTATGCTAACAAAGAAGAAAAATTTTCTTAAGTTAATAATAACGAAAACCTTTCCTGGGCTAATAGTGAGAAAAATTTTCTTGAGCCAATAAAGAGAAAATTTTCCTAATAAATTTACTTCAGAATAACTCACTTTTCTCCAAGCCAACGCAGAGGAAAAACTTCCCTAGATTTATAAAGAGAAAAATTTAACTAATAAACACCTTCAAAATTGCTATTTTTAGAAGGCCAATATAGAGGAAAGATATCTTTAGGCCAATATAGAGGAAAGATATCTTTAGGCCAATAAGGAGAGAATTTTTAGTAAAATTTCTCTAGAGTAACTCACTTTTCTCCAGGTCACCATAGAGGAAAAATTACCTTAGGCCAATAAGGAAAAAAGTTCCCATATAAAATTTCTCCAAAATAACTCAATTTTTTATAGATCAATGCAGAGGAAAAATAGTCCTTGGCTAATACAGAGGAAAACTTTTCTAGGCCAACAAGGGAAAACTTTTCTAGGCTAATAAGGAGAAAAACTTCCCCGAGCTGACAAAGAGGAAAAAATGTCTTAGGTTAACAGTGAAGAAATGCTTTCTCAGGTCTACAACAAGAAAAGAAATCCTATGCCCACAAGGAAGAAAAGTTCCCTTGCAATACTCCTTCAAAATAGATCACTTTTTCATATGCTAAAGGAAAATTTTCTTAAGCCAACAAAGAAGAAAATTTTTCTTGTGTTGGCTTAAGAAAATTTTTCTTAGGCTAACAAGGAGGCAAAATTATTTAGACCAACAAAGACAGAAAACTTCCCTAGGCTAACAACAAAGAAAAATTACCTGGGTCAACAACAAGAAAAAACTTTCCTAGGCTAACAATAAGGAAAAACTTTCCTAGACTAACAATGAGTAAAAGTTTCCTTAATCCACTAGTGAGAAAAAGTTTCTTGATAACATTCACTTAAAGTGGTTCACTTTTTTCTAGGCTAACAAAGAGGAAAAACCTCATAGGCCAACAAAAAGAAGAACTTCCTTAGGCTAATAAGAAGGAAAATTTCCCTAATAATATTTTCTTGAATAATCCATTTTTTCCCCTTCAAAAAGAGGAAAAATTTCCTAAACTAATAGGAAAAACTTTTCAAGGTCAGCAACAAGGAAAAACTTTCCCAACCCAATAATAAGAAAAAAACTTTCAAAGGCCAATAATACGAAAAAGCTTTCCTAGATTAACAAGAAGGAAAAATTTTCTAGGACAATAGGAAAATCTTTTCAAGGCCAACAACAAAGAAAAACTTTCTGAGACCAATAGCAAGAAAAAACTTACCAAGGCTAATAATAAGAAAAAGCTTTCCTAGACAAAAGAGGAAAAATTTTCTTAGACTAATAGGAAAAACTATTCCTAGGTCAACAATAAGAAAAAACTTTTCTTGAGCTAAAAAGAAGGAAAAATTTTGTAAGCCAATAGAAAAACTTTTCAAGGCTAACAAAAAAAAAAATTTCCCAAGGCCAACAAAAAGGAAAAATTTCCTAGTCCAATAAAGAGAAAATTTTTTTTTACCCCAACAATAAGAAAAAACTTTTTTAGGCTTATAAGAAGGAAAAATTTCCTAAGCCAATAGAGAGAAAAACTTTCCTTGGCAAATAACGTAGAAAAAAAATTTCCTAGGCTAATAAGGATGAAAAATTACCAAAGTCAATGTAAAGGAAAAACTGCTTTAGGCTAATAAGGAAAAAAGTCTATTATAAAATTCCTTTAAAATAACTCACTTTTCATTAGGCCAACATAGAGGAAAAACTTATTTAGGTCAATAAAGACAAAATTTTTCTTAATAAAATTTTTTTGGAATAACCAATTTTTTCCTAGGCCAATGTAGAGGAAAAACTACACTAGGCCAATAAGGAGAAAAGTTCCCTTATGAAATTCCTCTTGAGTAACTCATTTTTTCTTAAGCTAACATAGAGGAAAAATTACCCCAAGCCAATAAGGAGAAAAGTTCCTTGTTTCTTTATGAAATTCCTTCGAAGTAACTCATTTCTTTTCCTAGGCTAATGTAAAGAAAAAAACTATCTCAAGCCAAAAAGGAGGAAAAGTCCCTCAATATATTCTTTTAAAATTTACTTTTCCTTGTGCCAATAGGGAGAAAAAATCCCCTAAGCTTACAAAGAGGAAAAAACTTCCAAGACTAGCGCAGAGAGAAAACTTTCTTAAGCCAATTAGGAAAAAAAGTTATGTAATCCTATTCTTCCAAATACGTCACTTTTTCCTTATGCCAAGAAGGAAAAAAATCCCAAAGGCCAATAAAGAATAAAATTTTTCTAAGATAATAAAGAAGAAAAGTTCTCTAATAGTATTCTTTTGGAATAATTTGTTTTTCCTTACACTAATAAGAAGTCAAAGGTTCATAATGATATTCTTTAGGAATATGGTTTATTTTTTCCTAAGGCAACAAAAAGAAAAAACTTCCTTAGAATAACAAGGAGAAAAAAATTTATAATAGTATTCCTCCATATTAGGTTGCTTTTCCATATGGGAAGGAGGATAAAAAATTAGCCCAGAGAGGAAAAAATTTCATAAGCTGACAATGAAGAAAATTTTCCTTAAGCCAATGATGAGGAAAAGTTCCTTAATAACATTCACTTGGAATAGCTCACTTTTTTCTAAGCTAGTAAGGCATAGAAACCTCCTAGGCCAACAAAGAAAAAAGTTCTCTAATAATATTCCTTTGATTAATAGTTTAGTTTTTCTATGCTTCCACAAAGAGAAAAAACTTTCCTAGACCAATAAAAAAGAAAAATTCTTATTGACATTCCTTTGGAATAGTTTATTTTCTCCTAAACTAATTGATACCTAATCATTCCTGTTACACATGATTAACAATAGCCTTAAAAGAGTAAGCCAGGCCAAGCCAAGAAAATGCCAATGTTCAACAAGGCAAATAATAACTAAGGAAAAATAAAGGCTAAGAGAAAACTGAGGCAAACAAAGGCCTAGTAAAATTCCTTAGCAATATTCTTCCAAAATCATTCACTTTTTCTAAGTTAAGAAATTGAAAAAACTTCCTCTAGGCCAACTAGGAGGAAACCCCCTTGGCCAACTAGGAGGAAAAGTTCCATAATAATGTTCATTTAGAATATATTGCTTCTCCCTAGGCCAACAAAAGGAAAAGAAAAACTTGTCTAGGCTAAGAAGAAAGGTTTTTTACTTATATTTTTCTAGAATAGATCATTTTTTTTATAATAATAAAGAAAAGTTCTCAGGAAATTCTCTTGGAATAACTCACTCCGTAAATGTTCTCATTTCTACCCATATCAAATTTTTAGTCCTTATACTCTTCAAAATTAAATGTTTGTCATTGCATGTACTAAGAGTGTTTAATGGTTCAAATTCAATAAATTTTGTAACATCTAAGTCCAATCCATTATATATTAGATTTTATATTTTGAATTCAGTTCTGTCTAATCACTAATTGAAATTCAATATAAATGAACCTAATAAAAAATCAAATCCAATTCAATCCAACTAAGATAAAAAAAATCATCAATTCCTCTCAAGAGTTATTCTAATTACTAAAAATTGGGGAAAAAAATCAAATCCTTTGATATTTCATGATTCACGTGTTTCATTATTATATGATTGAAAAAAATAATAATAAAATTTTACTATCAAAAGCAAACAGTAGTTGCGGCTTCCAGTTTATACTATATATTATTATTTTATATTTAAAGTTATACAAGATTATTTTTTTAAAGGAAAATTAGTTTTTTTTAACAAGTCAAATATGAAAGTGAAGTGTAACATTCTTATAAAATAGATAAAGAAACAGGTTAATTGGTTAAATTCATTTATACTGAATTTCAAGACATAAATACTTAAATCAATCCAATCAATTCAAAAGAACAATCCGAAAAAAATTAGATTATTTGGATTGGATAAGACTGATTTGGTTAGATTGAATTGGACTTTGGATCACCCGTGGCATGTACTTGGACAATACAAAGAAAACACAAATGTTTAGAGTTGTATGATGACGTTGCAAGTTTGCACCACTACATAATATTTTTCTAAATTATGTTCATGTCTTTTATCATTGTCTTTACATTTGATATGCTTCGATAATTAATTATTAATATGTAATGCATACTTTATATCAATTAAAAGGGTAATTAAGTCAAAAAATAATATTTAAGCTATAAATTTCTTATATAAATAAAATTAGTTTGATCCCATATTACGACCGTAGAGTAGTTTTATTGTAGATAGATTCTATTGACAGTTTCTGTATTTTTGGTTTTCCCTTTTCTTTTTCTTTTGCTTGTACAGCTCCGGCAGCAGAGCACCTAAGTCTAAGCCGAGCTTGCCCTTTACAACAAGTTAAGCACTCGGTAAGCGATCCTCACTCATCCTTTTTTTGTTAAAAAAAAAATTGTGTTTAACTTTCGTTAGCTGACGATAAAAATTTAATATGATGTAATATCTGAAGTGGATTTTTATATGATATAATATTAGAAATGGGATTTTTCTTTTATAATTTAACTTGTATAGTTGTTTTAAATAATTTTGTTGTAACTATAATTACACTACAAGAAAAATGTCATTTAGCTATATTTGATAAATATCTGAAGTCCGAAATTTTATTAATTTCATATCTTTTTTAAGATACACTTGTTTGTTTTTTGAAACTTATGTTTGATTTTTATATATTTATATTTAAATAGAGAAAGCAAACATTTGTAACTTTTATTTAAATGAAAAAAGGTCTGAATGATAAGTTAATATTATATTCTAAAAATATCTCTATAAAATAACTTATTTCCTGAACTATAAAATCTATTTTTTTTATTTTAATTTATAAGGACATAATTATCAAATAATCAAGTTTAATATTTTTTTATTATAAAAAAAATGAGATGGCACTTCTATTCAGATATTAGAAAAAGAAAAATAAACAAATCATTTAGATTTTTATATTCCGATCCATTCAAACTTTACAATAATTCAAATTCATTTAGATTTCAAATAAAAAAACAAACACAAACTCACTGTCAAAAAATTCTCAAATTTTGTGGCCAGAAAAAAATGTTTATCGCCATTATTTGTCTACTACTGCGACCAAGTTCATAATGTTTTCCATGCTCAAACCCATCTCTGACATCTCTGATAATCATATGAAATACAGAATGAGCTTCAACTACACCCAAATGTTGTAAAACGGTATTTTGATATTTTCCGTCTATGAAATGCCGAACTTAAAAGAAAAATCTTGAATCCCCACATTTTTCAGCAACATTCATAAATGACTTTATTGCCTTAACACCCTCAATATACTTCTTCTAGAAATTTGTTTTCAAGACGCATAACTTCTATCCATTATTTAATTCCTAAGCAGAACATGCAAATCCTATATCAAGAAGTTGCAAATGATACTGGCACAATTGTTATAGTTCTTATATAACTTACAAGAAAATGATGCGTTTGCCAGAAGTAAATTTAGTAATTGTATAATTATAAATGCATAATAAGGCCTAAGTATCCATTAGTTCTTATATTTTCTATTGTTAAATGTATTACGCTCATAACTTTGGGGAAATTTATAAAAATAATCAAAAAAATTTTACATTTTTTAAAGTTAACATTTATAATTATTTTCTATCATAATTAGTCAAAAAATAAAAATTTACCCTGAACTACCTTCCATAAATTCTCTCTACCCATAAATTTAACCCCAATCTTTGAACGATGACCGGCAACCAGCGACGATGACGGCAAGACAACATCAACGGTAACTCCATCTCAAGTTACCTATCTTTAAAATAAATCTAGGAACTTTGAAACAACTCAAACCCTAGATAAATAAATTTTAAAAATTTTCTTAATGATTTGAGTAAATTTGATTGGGATTTTAATCATTATATGTTCTACAAATTGTATAATAAAATTGAACTTTAGATATAGGTTGTTAAAGTTGCATAATGAAACCAAATTTAGTGAGAATGATATGTTACAAAATATCGTATATTAAGTATTTAACAAAATTCCTCTTAAAAAATCAATGCGAAACTTTTGTACAATGAAGGTGTGATGGGTAAGGTGTGTGCATTTTTTGGTTGATGAAGTAAAAAATGAAAAAAAATTGAACAAATATCGCGCGCGCGGGAAGCGCGACATGCTGGGCCTATCGTACCAAGAGCTAGCTATCACGGACCGCCAGAGGGTTTCGCAAGTTCGGGCTGTTTCTGCCGAGGAATCACGCGACTGGAGGCTAAATCCACGCACACGGGAAGGTTTAGGACGAATCCGCCACGGACCGGAGTGCACAACGCATGCGGGATGCGTTTAGCACTTGGTGCGGGTTGCGCTTAGAAAGCAGGTGAGCTTAGCACAAGAGGCAGGTTAACTTAGAAGTGGGCTGCACTTAGCAATGGGTCACCTACACAACTAAACCTTGAGTGGTGCACTTAGCATCCGGCCCGGCCCAAGTTCTAGAGGTTTCTATTAATTGCACAAGTGCTGAAATTCTCTAGAGACTTGCACAATGACCCTTGGCCAGCACCTCTATAAAGAGGGGTTCACCCTTCATTTTGAGCAATATTTCCACACACACCCTTGAGCATTTTCCAGCACACACTTGCACACACTTGCTCACTTATTCTCAAGCTCTCTTGTACAAAGCATAGTGTAATTACGCATTTGAGTGTAATATAAGCACAATTGGTCATTTTGCTCGATTCTCTCTAGCCATCTTCTGCAAACATCTCCGCTTAGGCTAGGTAGAGAATGGTTAGGCTTACTTAGCAGTTTAGAGTGCTAGAAAGTCATCTAAGTGCCGCACGGGAGTGCCAGACAGTAACTTCCATCCGGTGACACAGCGCTCTCCGAGTACGACGCCAAGCCCTGTCGCGCCCGCGCACTTCAGTTGTGTCCTTTCACTCTCATCCTGCGATCGTGTCACCCGCAACCTGCGGGCATGGGTGCCTCCTGGTGTAATATTTTTTGTGCTAAATTTTTTTATTTTTATTTTATTATTTATTTATATTACATTTTTAATTTTATTATTTTTAAAGATGTAGATTTTTTTTGAAATACTTATCTAATATAACAATTTAATTTTTTATTATTTATCAGATAAATGGGAAAATCAAAGCTAGGAAGGTATAAGATGAGTGATAGGAAATTTGCAGGGGTTTCCTCATAAATGAATTCATACTTTTTGCGATATTAGTAGTAAGTATACTGTACCTCCTACCTTCAAACTCAGACCTTACCCAATTACATGTACCCACATCATTTTCTAAGTAATTAGCCGCACCCGAGTGGTCAAGCTGTTTTTTAAATTCTTCATGTCTATATGCTTTTGCTGCATTAATAAAGGCAGGTTCAAATTTATCCCAAAAAGCTTTGGATATCTGGAATTTTGACTTAATATTACCTTTGACATGGTATAAGCATACACCATGAGTTACAATATAAAATACTTTTAAAACGGCTCTCTTTATGGCAGTGCATCGATCATACACTCTTGTCAAAAATTGATCAAACATACAATCTTTTTGAACTAAAAATGTTATATTCTTGGCATTCACGTACTCCATACACCCATCTGTCAATATCTCTCAATAACCATCATAATACAATTGAAGCACAACTGAATCCATTAAACCTAAAAAAATATTAAAAGAATAAAAGAAATAAGATTACACATTACAAAATCTAAATAAGTGAATATGCATAACATATATATGGATGACGGATATGTTGTGATTATATTTTTAAGTGCAATGGTTCTTATTGAAGTAAATTTTTTATCAAACATATCATAGAGTAGAGTATATAATGTTAGATTTGATTCGAAACGGTATATCATACGCCTAAAATAGACATATGTAGCTTAGATTATGACTTATAAAAATATCATAAATTCAGTGAGACAGGTAGTGGGATAGACACCTGTCTTACGTAAATACAGAACTGTAATGTGAGACAGGCAGTGGGATAGGTGTCTGTCTCACATAAACACAGAACGACTATGTGAGATAGACAGTGGGTTAGGCACCTGTCTCACATAAATATAAAATCATTATGTGCGATAGGTACCTATCTTACATAAGTTAGAGAGACAGGCAGTGGGACAGGTGCCTGTCTTACATAAATATAGAACAATAATGTGAGACAGGTAATAGGACAGGCGTCTATCTCACATACTTATGTGAGACAGGCAGTGGAATAGGTGCCTGTTTCACATAAACACAGAATGACTATATAAGACAGGCAGTGGATTAGGCACCTGTCTCACATAAGTATAAAACCATTATGTACAACAGGCACCTGTCTCACTGCCTGTCTCACATATGTAGTGGGATAGGTGTCTATCTCATATAAACTCAGAACAGTTATGTGAGATAGGCAGTGGGACAGGTTGCTTGTCTCACATAAGTTGGTGAGACAGATAGTAGGACAGACATCTGTCTCATATAAGCATAGAACTATTATATGCGACAGACACCTATCCCACTGCCTCCCTCACTTAAGTCAAGCACCTATTTCACTACCTGTCTCACCAACTTATGTGAGACAGGCTGTGGGACAGGTGCCTGTCGAACATAATGGTTCTGTGTTTATGTGAGACAGGTGCCTGTCCCACAGCCTGTCTCACTTGTTCTAGGCTCCGTTTTTCGCTCGAGTTTGTTTGTCTTTTTTATGATTTCTCTCAATGTACATTATTTTATTGATGAAAAACAATAATATTCACAACAAAAATAACTTTAATTTCAAATTAAATTTTCAATCTCAATATATTAAAAGTTTATGTTATGTAAAAACAGATACTGACCTTAACAAGCTCTCCTCAATTGATGATTATATCTTCAGCTATGTAATGTTTCTTGGAGAGTGTTGAAAATTTGTTGATAATGATGAAAAATCTCTAAGCGTATTGAGTGTGTTGAGATTTCTTTAGTTTCCGTTTTGAATATTATAAGAGTGGTATTAGTTAAAAATTTGAAGAATGTGATAAGGATAATTTTGTCTAAAATATTGATCTTTAACTAGTTATGATAAAAAAAATTTATATAATTAAAATTGAAAAGTATAAAAATTTTTTAGTTATTTTTGTAAATTTCCCAAACTTTGTTCTTCTTTTAAGGTCATAAGATACTTATTTTAATCATTCAAAGATCGATCATCTAAGCACATTTAAGTAAATGGTAAACTTAGTCAATGGTGTTAAATGAAATATATTCTTCACTACTTTTTCTTTTTCTTTTAGAATTTTTTTGATTAATGACTAAATATTTTTAAAGATAGAAGTATCTTTAGACTATTGTGGAGGCCTAAGATTTTAGGATTCACGTATTAATAGCACACATATCTTAATTAAAGCTTGACGCATGGCGTGTAAATCAGCGCACTAAATCCCTCTTAAACAATGTGTCTAAAAGTCAGTTTAGTAATATTGTGGCTTTTAAAATAATTACTATTAACTATATTATAACAATAATTAGTTAAACATTTAATAAAATTTATTTTAAAAGTTATGATAGTTCTAAAAATAGTTGATGTGTTTTATCAATCTTATTGTAAACTAGTGTAAGAATATAAATGACTAAATTAGACATAATCTTGAATAAAATTTATTTACATATCCATAAATATTTTTATAAAAACAATAATTTTTATTGTGTATATACAATAATTGTTTACTAAATTTTTTATATTATTAACTTTATTTTTTATTTTGTTATCTCAATATAATGGTAATAACAATAATTTCAAAGTTAATGATTCTATTCCTAATTGATAAGGATAATTATATATATATGAGGATAAATGTAAAATTGTATTAATTATTATAAAATTAATTTTTAAAATCATATTTTGAAAATTTTCCTTTCTTTTTTTTAAATTTAATGTAGGATAAATAATTTTGTCAAAAGTAATTTTTAAAAGAATTTATTAAATAATAAAATTAACTTTTAACTTTTTAAATTATTTTTAACTCTCTTAAAAATAATCGTAAAAGAACCCTATAAAAATAGTTTCCTTAGCTCACTATACATTGACATTTTAATTGAGATTCTAACTCTAAAAACTCACCTCATTATTCTTAAGTACATAACTTTGAGTCTTACTTGAGATTATGGTGTTGTTACAAATATATTTTTATACTTCGAATTAACAAACACGAGTGAGAGAGTTCACTGTTCTTAATAAAGATTAAAAAAAAAAGTAAACAAAATGAGGATTAAATTATTCTAGAAAGAATTAATAATATTTTTATAGAAAGATTAGGTTATTCTTAGACCACAATAGATAGGGATGGCAAAAAAGTTTGACTCAAATTTTAGCCTAATTAATCCGACCTTAACTTTTAGGAATTTAACCCAAATTTAAAGGTAAAAAAGAGAGCTCGGGCTTAAAAAATAAAAACCTAATTAAATTCGGGTCAGGGCACAAGCTTTAAATGAGCTGACCTAACCATATCATTTAATAATTAAAAATATTTATATTAAATAATATATAATATATTTAAATAATTAGTTTAGTAATAATTTTATATACTTAAATTACTTTCACACTTCTTTTCATTTTTTTCATAGGTAAAATTTTTTAAAGTGAAATTGTTATAAAAAAAATTTGTAGATAAAGAAGAATGTAGCTCGCAAATACTGAAGAAGTTTTTTTTTTTTAAGTGTTAGACTATAAATTGTAGCTTGTTAAACCAATAGACTAATGAACTCATTTTTTAATTGTGGTATTGAGTTGTGTATTTTTATTTTATTTGTTAAATTGATGAGCTCTTTAGTTAGATTGCGTAGCTAAATAGTTAGATTACGTAGCTAAATAATATTTTTTTAAAGAAATAAGACATAATTTTTAATTTTTAATTTATATTTAATTATTTATATAATATAATTTATAATTAATACGTAGAGTAGAATAATTATTATATTTATATTATTTTAAATATTGTTTAAATGTTTTTTAAATTTTAACATAATAAAAATTTTAAATCTAAATTATTTAAATATTAAAAAATTTAATAAAACTTTGACTTTTTTTTAGCACGGCTTTGAACCTATTCGAGTGGAGTTAAGTCCCATCTAAAAATAAAATAAGAAGACTTTTTTATAAAATTAAAATCTTTTAATTGTGTTATAAAGTCAGGTTCGGACTTGATCAAACCCGAGCCTCACCCTATAAATTACCAACCCTAACTTTTGTGTCCGCGCTGTCCTCATATCGAACACACTGCACGCAGAAAAACGCCATTTACTTTCTTCTCGTTCAGCCTCAAATCGATCGAAACCAAATTACTGGAAAAAAGGAAAAAAATTCTAAAAATGAATCGTCGAATAATTATATGGGCGATTTTGTCTGTGGGTTTTTGCAGAATCGAAGCAAAAGCTCAAAAATCGTGGTCAATATATGATCACTTGAACGCTCACGGCTTGCCCATCGGGATTCTGCCGAAGGGCATAACGGAATATTCCGTGGACTCCACATCAGGATTCTTCCAAATCAACCTACTGGAGCCATGCGACGCCAAGTTCGAGAACCAGTTCCATTACGACTTCAACATCTCAGGGTATTTGTCTATGGGCAAGATCGGGGAGTTATCCGGTGTGTCGCAGCAGGAACTTTTTCTGTGGTTCCCTGTTAGATGCATACGAGTTGATGATCCCAGTTCTGGGTTGATTTATTTTGATGTTGGTGTTGTTGATAAGCAGTTCTCTCTTTCTCTTTTTGAGGACCCTCGTGATTGCACAGCCGCTGATCCTGATGATCATTCATCGAACGGTTTTCAGGTAGCTTATTTTCTATTTATTTATTGTAATTAGAGTGATGAAATTATGTGTTTGTGGAAATGGGTTGATGTAAATTAGTTTAATTTCATGATTTTTATTTCTTTATTATAAAAAAAAGAGATTAATGGTTGACTAGATAATTTAATTTTAACTTTAGTCATAATTTCATTGATTACATTAAGCTTTACCTCAAATTTAAGGTATTTTTGTAACTTTCTTTCCGCTTAGTATTAAAAACTTTTACTTTATAGTCAATGTTTACCGTTCCCTTCTTGCCTATACTTGAAAGGTACTAATTCCCTTTCATAGGGATAATGGATTATACGTGAAGGCCCCTGTGTTTGATTTTATATCAATGACCATCCATTGGGAGAGAAAATCGTCGAGAAGGCTTTTTTAGAATGTTGAGGCTTTTGGTGAAGTTTGAAACTAATGGGTTATAGTGGTCTTTCAGACAAACCTTAGGGGAGATTGATAATTGATTTGAGTTCAAAAGCTCCCTTAGATTTATTTGTTGTTTGATGTTAATCTTCAATGAACTGATATAAGAATTGTGGTGGTTCTGATATAGACCATGCTAATGGTGATAGTACTTCATTGTGTCTTGAATAGATGATATTGAGGATGGAAACATAAGTTGCATATGTTTTGTTAGTATGTGCGGGGGAACCTTCAAGAGTGAATGTGAAGTTTTATGCTGCAAATGTGGTTAATATTTTCTTAATTTGTTTTGAATCTAATGTTATCACTAGTGATTTTCAGAACCAAATGGACTCTTGGGGTGATAATTCTGTTAGTTGAGTTAATGCAGTTGATGTTCATTCTCATTTTGTCAGATATCTTTTTATTTCTTCTTCTTGTCCTCTAGTTGGTTAACGTAGCTTGATAATTTTTGGCAACAACTCAAGTACAACCCAAGAGACTGTACTTACTATCCACAATTCTTTGAGAATTCTAAACTCGAGTAATATGTTGAATATTTACACTGTGCTTTTTGGTTTGGAACAGATTCGATAACGTATTGCTGCATGCCAGATGACAATAACATTTTATATTGAATGAATTTTTCTATCTATCTGTTATTGGCATCTGACAAATTGCTAATATATATATTTTTTTAACCTTTAGTTTCAGGACCAGTTCGTTAGTCTTGAGCATGAAATTGGTCGGAAAGGCATGCTAAAGGCTGTTTCATAGATTATGAAAGGCGGTGAAGATATCCAACATCATCCAAGATAGCTCAATCAACTTGTTCTCTTGCTTTTTGGCTGAATAGGCTGGTGGAGAGTCCATTTGGTGGGTTCTATGCTTCAGTACTTGTGCTTGTTTGCTTTGTTATAAATACCTTTTTGCCCAGAGGTTCTATCTTTGTGGGTTGAGGTAATAAAATTTTGGTAAAACATAGTGGAAAAAGCTAAAAGGTAATGTACATTTGAGTCTTAGGTTTTCAATAGGATGTGACCAGCAATTGGTCAGGGTTGGTTTGGCTATCCACCAAAAATCTCTGTTGTTTGTTGTTTTCATACTGTTTGAATATGGTGAGATGGGTTTTGTCTTGTTTGTATGTTCATGGAGGTAATTCTTTTTGTGGTTGTATCGTCATATTATCATTATGTTTGGATGTACAGTTTTATGAGAAAACAAACTGCCTGTAGATCACGTCTTCATTATCTGTCTTTCTGTATGCCTTTTTACTTTTCAATTTCCGTTGACAGAGATTTTATTTTATTTTCATTGTATATCTGCTACTACTTCATAACCTTCTAAATTTCTTGGAGTCTTTTAATCAGCTAGGAAAAAATCAATGATTTGCGGACAAACAAGCTTGATGATACTCATTAGAAAGTAACTTTTTGAAGCTCTTGCATACTCTCTGTTTAAAGAGAAAAAAAAAACAACAGTAATAAAAAACATCGAATAAACTTATTGATGGATTGTGGTTTGTCAAAATGACAACTGAAGTTCAGACATACTTCAAGAGCGGGAGGTGATCTCTGCTCTGTGGAACTAGCCTCAACCTGTGCTACAGCTGAGCCACTCTCTATTCGGATTGGGGGAGCCCGTACAAGACCCAGCAAGTCCAATCTGCCAACCACCGTTCAAACACATGGATGCCCCACTTGGTGACAGGCCCACGTTACTAGGTGCAGCGCTGTAGTTTAGTATGGCACTCTCTATAAAGATACATTATAATCTTCTTTCTTTGATGGGGGATATAAGTTGCTTTTCCTCCTATGTCAACCAAACCATCTGATATTTTTGCCCGTTTCAATGATTCAATAATATTGAACCCTCACTACCTAAGCAGCCGCTTCATGCCAGCCGTCACCGGTTATCACTGATCTGATTATTTATGAAATCTTTTGATATTTGGTCTAAACAGTTGTCTTCTCTTGTGTACTGTACAATATTGTTCAGCAGTTTGTTCTCAATTGTTGGGCATTTTATTCTGGGATGAATCTGGTGCTTTAACGATGATTAAACTGTAGAAGACCGAGACCTTTCGTGCCTATTTCTCAAAACACAAGTGATTATGCAGGATAAGAATTAAATTTGTGAAGCCCCTCTAGTCTCATTTTCCTTTTCTCAATAATAATGCTCGAATATAAATTTTCATCTTGTATAACTTCATTCATATACCAATTCTGCAATCTATTTCCAGAACTGAAATTTTTCTTTTTATCTTTTATTCTAAGTTTGTAAATAATGATATAGTACTTGGCCCAGGGTGGCCTCGTTCCGTCAAAAAAATTGAGTTCACAGGCCTTTCAAATATTTGGCAGACCTGTGAGCTGTCCTACCTCCTATTATAAACATATGTAAAAATTTGTAGATCTTAACTATTTACAATGATATGGTACTTTCCATTTACATGTATGTAGGATTTCGTATCATAACATATGTAGATTCTAGCCCATTAAAAAGAAAACGAGAATATAAAAAAGTAAATTGGCAGCTCCCTCTTTTCTTTCCAAATTATATTGGGAGCTGAATAAGTTACAATTTCTATAACTAACATTTAAGTTAGTTTTGATTTTCTTTAACTTCTTCTTTTCCTACCATTTAATTTCTCACTCCAAATTCAATGGTTAATGTTATAAGGTTAGTTATAGATTCTGTAGCTTAGCCCACTCTAACTAATAAATGTAGAGTTCCACTAGATTTTATATTTATGGACTTTTAAAAAGTGAGATTATGTTCAACATGTATTGAATCCTATTCACAATCCTGCCAACTGTGCAGTTTTTACTTTGCACATTCTTTTTCTTAATGAAACTTTGTATGTTTATGCATTATAACAAGGAAAATTCTTACTTTAATAAAGTAATTGACAAATTAAAAGATAAAAAATATATTTTTTAATATATTATAAAATAAAATAAATATATTAAAGTGTGTATTTTTCTATCTTTTTAATTTGTTCCTTACCAAATTCCCTTATTGTAAAATTAATTCCCCATATTTTGAAATTTTGTCCTTTGCGGTCCACGTCTTTATCTTCCATTTTGGTAACCTTACTCTACATATTTCATTTTAGTGGCTTGACAATTTGTACCCTAAATCATCACTAACATGCTCAACTAAGTTAATGTTTTAAACATGAGAATATTAGACACATTTAATCAACAGCCCTATTTTTAATTTTATTTTTGACATAATTAATAAATGAGTCATAACTGTATTGATAATTTTTTTTATGTGTCCCACTTAACTAATACACACATAGATGGGTTTCCAAAAGAGTATCCTGAGTTTGTCTTCATGGAATGGTTTATTTTAAAGATTCAATGAAATTTTTTTGTAAATACGTTTTGATGCCTTTGGGCTCCTATTACTCTTTTTTTTTTTTTTAAATGTCATTCCATATTCTTTAGTATATTTGTACCTATTCTTATGAGTCTAGTCATCTACAACTATTAAAAAAAAAAAGTGGTAAATGCTAAGTGACAGCAAACTTTAATTTAGAGAGCTCCAAAAAAAGTATGCTTGTGGATTCATGAGGTTTGTTCTTGTGTCAGGGATCCGTCCCAATTTTTTAACAATGTTTTTTAAATGAAGTTTAACGCGGGAAGGGGGGTTAGCTAGCACAAACACGAGTACTGTATATAACATCAACATGAATTACAATGTTTACTTGCAGGATAACGCAATTTGAATCACTAAATTTATTATTTAAATATTTTTTAATAACCAATTTATCCTTAAAAAATTTATAACTAAAAGGACAAGAGAATTTAATAAAATGGTAAAAAAGAACTATTATTCACACCAACTTTATGACAAAATTATCCGCTACTTTTAAGGAACAAAAATGCAGCAAAGTTGATGAAGGGAATGATTTTGAACCTACAAAAGGAGAAAAATAAAAAACACACACTCACACTTGCCCCTTTATCATAAACTATTGTCTCATTTAAATTATGAAAGTATTGAGATCAGATAATAGTATTATTGAGGATACTATGATGTAAACTATTATATCATTTGGTTTTGGAAAAAAAAATGAGACAAATATAGAGTAGTATTAGAAACACCCAAGCTTACGCATGTTGATCATGTACGAAGTATTAGCTATCTTGTTTACTTTATTCTTATGTTACAATATATTTAGAGCTTCATTGCATTATTAAGATGATCCTCTATGTTCGCGTAAAATCAATATTCATTTGCGAGGACCAACATTGTTTACTAGTTGATTGATCAATATTCATTTGCATAATGTAATTGACTATTGTTAATACCTCTCCATGTTAGATTAAACATGAATATTACCCAATTAAGCCTCGGAATATTATAGCTTATTTTGATATTATTCTACAACTATCCCTCAAAATTTGTCATATTTTTTATCAGCAACGCGAATTATTACTCTTCCATGGAAAAAAACTAGCACAGTTCATTTTGTAATGGGCGGCAATCGTATCATTGAAATGGGCAAAAGCATGAGCTGGTTCTGTTGAGATCTTACTTCCCACATCGAAAAGATATGGATACATTGTACCTTTATAGATAGTCTTACGCTTAGCTACAGTCGCCGGGCTTGTTTGTGTGAGCCTGTAACCGAGTGGGGCATCAAGGTGTTTGAACGTTGGCTGGACCATGCAGGATGGGCTGATTGGGTGAAAAACGGGCTCGCCCAATCCAAGTAAAGAGTGGGCCACGAGAACTGAGCGAAGGCTTGGCTCCCTTGGTTACTAAAGCGGAGGGCACGGCGTGAGGCTGGATTCACAGAGCAGCGAGAACCTACCGCTCTTGTCAGTGGATGGATAACGGGTCCGTTCCCAGTTGGCATACATGGATGGTCCCTCTCAATAGAACAAACACTTTTCTCATACATGGATGGTCCCTCTCAATAGAACAAACACTTTTCTCATTGCACATTAATTACATTTTTATGTTTTAGGGGTGGGCATGGGTTGGGTTGGACTGAGTTTGTATAGATTAAGATAAAATCAACTCAACCCAATTAAATAAACATATTCAACCCAATCAAATCCAACTCTTAGATTATTAAATTAGGTTAGATTGGGTTGAAGAGTTGGAGATTAAATCAAAATTAAATAGAGAAATATGAAACTTGAAATAAAATTTAGTGAAATCATATATAGATATGTTATAACATAAAAATTTTATTCATGATTTTGATACAGAAAACTAAAAGAATATAAGATGAATAAATCAGAGAAACACATTAGTTGACCGAAAATTGAGATTTGAGAGAGTGACTTTAATTTTAGAATTAAAGTCTAGACTAGTAAATACAGGAAGGAAATAGTCTCTTTTCTAAAAAAATAAAAAGAAGATTAAAAAATAAATTGCTTGTTTTAAATTAGGTTGTGCAATTAAGAATTATCTTATTTATTTATGTAGGTTGGGATTAACTCAATCCAATCCAATTACTAATTGACCCAATTAACCCATAATAACTGAGTTTAAAAAATTGGTTCAATTAATTGATAATAACCCACTTAACCCATCAAACTCAAATTAGTTTGGATTGGGTTTGCCCATCTTAACAATTAATCAAGTTGATCTTACGGAATAATAATAAAATATGATAGTTTTTAGTAACTTTACTCTTAAAAATTTTGGGTGCTACAATCATTGGAGAAACAATACCTAACCTCGAAGGTGCTCCAAAGTCCTTTTGATTGCTTATTCAAGAATTATGATCTTTGGCCTTGCAAATTAATATTATTTTCTTATATTTGAGAAAAAAATTCTAGATTAATAAGAAGGAAGCTTAATCGGAATGAATAACAAATTTCTTTCTATCATTGATTGAAAAACATCAACAACTCTAAATAGGATTAGTTTCTCCTAAATAATTAAGTGTTTGGGCTAATAAAATCCTACCTAATGGAGATACAATTGGAGAATGTGACAAAACCACATACTTTTCATTATAAAACTAATAAACCAAAAAAAGATGAATTTAGTTTTTGGCATATTAAAAGTGAATTTTGTGCTTGTGGAAATTATTGAATAATTGGATATGAAAAAGATGATTGTTGAATACTAGAAAATATATATTTATAAAAGAGAAAATCGTCATTTTACATTTCAAGTTTTACTAATTTCCTTACTTTTATATATTCAAGTCTTTTGTGATTTTAATTATATGTGTTTTATTATAATTAAGTATTTTATGTATTTTAGGGGTATCATGATCATTTCACAATAAACAAGATATTGGATGACAAAACGGACAACAAATTTGAACTCAGAATGATTGAAAATCTTAGGAGTATAAAAATATAAATGTCACTGTTTACATGTATCTCACTATTCACATATACGGTACTGTTTATGTTACTATTTGTAACACTATTCATATATACAATACGATGATGTAAAATGACTGATGAGGTGAAACAATCTTATTAGATTAAAATATTTATGCACTGTTAACTGATGATGTGACAATATGTTAGTCAATCAGAAAAAACGTGTATACAGTATATGCATATATACGGAATGATAACCTTGATGATGTGTTCAATCCAATCAAAACTTGCTATGTAGCACAATCCTGTGCGTTTAAATTATTTTAATCTGAGGACTATGATTTACTCATTATATCTATAAAAGAAGGGCTTTCCCCCCTAATTTGAGACTCTTGAGTTCATTTTTAAGCTATATTTTCTGTAATTCCTTTTCCATATTGTATTTTCTATATATTTTAATAAATTTTCATTTTACTCCTAATTCAAATATAAGTAGCTAATTTTCTTTCAAGCTTGGGTTGAAGGTAAAGTCTCAACATCTTCCATGGCCTTAATTGGTAAATTTATTTTCTTTTTTCCTTTAATTTCTATAGATGTTTTGATTTTTTTGTCAATAGATAGTAATAACACAGTTATTACTGTTTGACACGATAAGCCCTTAGCACCATATTAATTAGAGCATAGTTTATGAGAAATAGATTTTCCATTCATAATTTATTTGGTACTAATAAAGAATATTGAGCTCTAGTGCATGTTGATACAGATCCAGATACTCAAGTGTTTTATTATAATAGTTGTCACTTTTAATTATTCTCACCATTCCAATTCAAAATTTAGGATAGTTTCATTATAATTTCAATCACCCACTTAAAAAATTAATTCAACATATAATTAAAATCCACTTCTTCGTGGGATCGATATTCGTCACTATTAATCTATTTTATAATAGATTCGTGCATTTGTAAGTTCAATAAAATTTACACAATAATAATCACGGGTGTAAAATATATTCAATTCACAACTAATCAAGTTGCTCTTATAGGATAATAATAAAAGGAGATAGTTGTTAATAATTCTCCTCTCAAAAAGCTGGGATACAAATGCGATTTGTTTTAAAATAAAGTTATCTCAACTAATTTGGTGTACTAGACGTGTGTGATCCTCACACAAAATCATCGTATTTTATTGAAATGATAAAATAATAAACCATTTATTGTTAATGAAAATCCTTACAAACAATGAAATCTTAAACTCATGTTGATACATTTTTGGGATAATACTATATTTACCTAGGTGAAACACACTATTTGTTTCCCAGATGTACAATTTATACCTAAATAAATTTTTGTGCTTCCATTCGTGCCTCTTCATTCACTCGATTCGGGGCTCGCTATCGGTTTGGTTATGCTTACTTTGCTTTTCTTGTGCTCTATTTTTCAAGGTTTGTTGCCGAGAATTGCCCTTGCTGAAGTGTGTTAGAATTTCAATTGTTGTTTTAACGCAACAGACGATCCATCAATATATTTCTTGAAGAATTTTATCACTGTTGTTGTTTTCTCTCTAGACAGAGAGTTTAGTTTTGCCTTACAAGGGCAGCCTTGCTCTCTTCCATCCAATCCACTTCCTGACATCACTGGAAGGGGTTAGCAGATAGAGAGCCCCCGCCCATTTGAGTCGTCGTGAGCCAGAAAGGATACCGGCAGTTTGAGCCACGAAAGGGCCAATCCAGAGATTCAAAACATTACTTTCTAATGAGTATCATCGGGAGTGTTTCTTTACAGAGATTCAAAACATTACTTTCTAATGAGTATCATCGGGAGTGTTTCTTTACAAGTATACGTATGGAAAAAAAAAAAAAAAAAGAAAAAAAGAAGGTGTCCGCACCTGATAATGAAATTCATTTTGCATTTTAATTCTATTTTGTCGTTTGTATAGATTAAGCAACAGATCCTGGATTAGCCAGCCAAAGCAATATATTTTAGAATCTCTCTTACGTAGATTCAGTCCAAGAAACAGTTATGATATTGGAAGAAAGGCATTTTATCCCACATTGCCTAAACATATACCTCTTTATGAAAAGCTTGATTTATTTTCATAATTTTCTCTGAATACCTTAAGCTGCATTGTTATGAGTTTTCGTGATTGGTAAATGAAAAAGTAAGGTGAATTCGATCTATCGTTTTGCAAATCTTCTTTTTCTACTTGTTTTATAACATAAAAATGGTTAGCTTTTATGAATATAAATACATATTGTGAAGGATGAATCAAACTCTGAAGATTGTGTAGTAAAAAAAAAAATTTGGAGATTGCAACGACGACGTTTTATGTATGAAGACATGCTCAAGTCACGTGCAAGAAGTATATGCTCCACTTAATGGTCAATTGCAGCTTAAATATTTAGCTCAACAGTTAAGTGATAGATGTGGAAGTCAAGTGAATTGCATGGGCTCGTATTTCTGTTATCCACATGTCAGCTAGCTGTGCAATCTGGAGATATGATTCTTGCTACTGAAGCAGTTATATAACTAAGTAACGGGGTGCCTTAAGGGTGTGTTTTTAGAGAGATAATAGTTAGAGAGATAATAGAGTTGGTTATGGAGTATTCTCTGTAATCTCTTGTATTGCTCTGTAACAAATTCTCCATTGTTGATTAATGAAGGTCCAATAAAAAAGCTTCTCCCTGTGGTTGTAAGTTGTCCCATTCTTAGAACAAGTGAACCACGTAATTCTCTGTTGTTTTCTTGTTGTTTCTTGGAATTGTTTTCTTTGATCTCTCTCTTGAATCTTGATCAATTTTACAGAGGATAATTGCTCAAATTTCTACTGGATTTAATCTTGCAAATTAAGAACTTGAATAATCCTGTTCAGACTCCTGTGCAGTGATTGGTTTTGCTAAAGAGTGAAGCATATCAATTCACCACACATATTTAGTGGCTTATTTTAAGGGTATTATTTAAAAATAAAAATAGAGAAAATGTGTTTAATAATTTATCAAAAACATTTTGTGAATAAAAGATATGCCACATGAGTGGGACCTATAATTTTTGTTTTAAACAAAAAGCAGAGCCATGGCAATTTGTACTCCCCTTACTCCTCGAAACAAAAGGCTTGCGTTTCTCAAGGCATCAAAACCAAAAACGACAATGTATCATTCTCTACTTTTCGGTCTTCACAAAAAATAGAAAATGGATGCATACGAAATTCATTTTCTTATTTTTCGCGAAAGAAAGAGTGGCTGACCACCCTAAGATTTTCCTTTCTTTTGTAACCTGTGTCACTGGACAAAACTACAGAATTGTCTTGTCTTTTATGATTGCGCCTCACTTTCTTGAACATTTACAATTTATTGCTTACGATAAAATTAATTAGTTTTTTATTTAAGTACCTGTGTTTGGAACAAGATATTTCAAATTCATCATTGGACAATACATATCGCTAATGTTTGCAGATAGACCTACTATGTGTTCCAGGACAACCACATGATGTATCATTCACGTTAGAAGTTTGCTTAATGCTCAGAAATAAAGTAGAGATTGCATGATCAATAACAAGCCTGCAATCTGGAACTCGGCTGATTAAGATGAAAGAAATAAATCTTTATCTCTGTAAAAGAAAAGTCAATGGTCAGTTGATGATGTAACAAATAAAGAATTGGCTAGTCAGATGAATTTATAGGCTTTGAGATGACCATATGTTGACCTTAATTATTACAGAAGCTTAATTCCTTTAATGACTTGACTTCTTAGAAGATCAGAAAAACAGTTAAATCTCAATCTTTCTCGTAGAGTCTTGAAGTTTTGGGTTTGAATTTTTAGTATCTAGCGGAATTAATTGAGGGGTTTAATTTGTTGGCCAACAAGTATCTCAAATGGTTTTTATCCCAGCAGTTAAATTAAATCAACCATAAATTTACAACAAAAAATAATTATAATATATCAAAAGGGGCATATGGGATTATCACATATAATCCATACAACAGAACAATTTATAGATCACAAGATCTGCACGATCCATACTAAACAGTTAAATATCAATCTATCACATATCATCTTTTTTATTAAACTTACAAAATGATAGATCACAAGAAATGCATAATCTTTTTTTTTTTTTTTTTACCATATTCTCCGAGATTTCAATTCTTTTACTATAATGTTTTTATTCAAATAAATTTGGATTTTGAAAGACCTAATGGCTGTGCATCCATGTATATCAGCTCCGAATTCGAATTTATTATATCTGTACAATCTGTCAGAAACTAGCTTAAATATTGTTAACTTAGTAAATGAGTTAACTCCCTTCTTTAGCTTCCTGCCATTGAGGAATTTTCAACTGCAGGCATTATATATTAGCCCCCTGATTTACAGTTTTGTTTTAATAAAAGATATATAATAATTTACAATTTCGAACTACATTGATGCAGAGAACTCAGTAGCCCGTTTTATGTATTAAAAACTTCTGATATGAGAGAAATAGAAAATTAAATAAATCTATTTAAACTTTATCTCTCTTATTTGAACCCAAAGAAAAGGAAGAAAAAAGAAAAGAAAAGAAAAAGAAAATTGGTCAAGAAGCTTAGCAGCATCTTCGCTTTTTAAGATTGAAAAAAAAAAAAATCATTACATCAGCGGTCAGCAGTGATGACCCGTTTAGGCCCCTATCCCGTAATTCTCTATTATTTATTTGAATTTTATTTATTTCTCTATTTTTTAAAAACTTAATAATAGTTAATTCGGTAATTTTATTACGTTTTTTAGTTAAAATACTTAATCATGTTCGTTCCCGAAAATGTAATCAAGTGTTTCTAAGTAGTTTTTTTGTTTGGCCGCTCCACTTCAATCTAGGGATTAAAAAATAAAATTAATTTGGGTATTACTCAAATCAAACTTCTCGATCAACCTGTCTATTAACGTCCAATAAGTATTTATTTAAATTCAAATTATTAGTTACAATGCAATAATTACGTGTATTAAATATTTGATTTAATATAATAATACCCTCTTAAAAAATATATATAATAATACCATTTTTATTATCATTGCCATTGTTTTAATAAATTTTGTTCATACCCTTGCTTGAAATTTAAACCATTAATAAAACAACAATTCACTATAAACACACTAGAGAAGAAAAATGTAATTGAATTGCAAATGGCTAGATGAATGGAATATATCCATTGCCAAGTCAAGAATTAAATCCTTCTCTTTCCCATTCTTTTTGGAAATGATAGAAACTTGGAGCACTCTACCTAGACTTGGAAGTTTTTTTTTTTTTTCACTTTATACGCACCCCGGAGATCATTTGGTACACCTTTTCTATGTGAGAGATTATTTAAATTCAATAACAATGCAGTCCTTCAATATATATATAGTGTGTTTTTCTCCATTACAATTTAAACCCCATAGATGAAATCGAACATTTAAAATGTCTTAGAGACCTAATTTAAACAAGTAGTACATATCTATGTAAGAGCAACCAAATTATCATTCTCCTTTCTTGTACAAAATAATTTAACTTGGACATATCTGCTAAAACATAAAAATAGCATATAATGCTTTCTTTTTATTTATTTCACAAAATTTAATTTCTTATTTCTTTACCACTCTCGCCAATTACAACTGGGGTTCTCTTTTTGTAACTAACACATTAGGTAAGGTCATATCAACGGAGAATCCAAGTAAAATAGAATGTTGCAAGAATATGTAAAAATGCATTTGATACGAGAATTATAGCATAATTAAACAACTCTTTATTTTTTCGCCCCTTAAAAGATAGAAGGGGGAGTAATTATCGATTTAAATTTCAATTCTTATTTTTTCAGAATTTGAAACTAGCAAAGCCCTTGTGGCCATAAACAACTTATTAAGGATAAACCTCAATAAGGGATCTTAAACCTAAAATGGGGATAATTTTATAGTCACTAAAACCGGCATACTCAAAAAGCTGGGCCCATTCTTTCTCATCTCGCTCTGTTCCAGTGACCAAGACCATCATCAGCATATCAAAGAAGAGTTGTGTTTCAATAGACTTATCATCTCCTTTCCTATCCTCTCTGATCATGTCTATTATAATCACCTTCCCTTTTTTGCCATCATTTGTGATTGCTTCCTTGCATTTCTTAAGAATCTTCACGCATTCTTCATCGTTCCAGTCATGTAATATCCACTGCTTGTCATCACCAATAATAGTAGAATTTAGAGTAATTGAAGACTCGAAATGAAAAATAAAATGAATTCATGATGTGCATACGTAATCTGAGATCCTTCTAGTGTAGAACTACTTTTATGCAATTATGCTCAAGAAAGCACTATTTAAATTATAGAAATTAGTACACCTTGAGTAGAACAGCGTCAGCTGGGGAAATTGCCTCAAACATGTCCCCTCCAACATATTTAAGATTGGCCGAATCGCTTTCGAGGCCATTAACCACATGCGGCAGATCAAAACAAGTGCACTCCAACTTTGGAAACGCTTTAGCTATGGCCTCGGCCGCGGTGCCTATGCCGCCGCCCACATCCACCAACGAATTCAAACCTGCAAACACATCCTTATACTTACGTATCATCACGCTTGTTGCCAACCGAGCATCACTTGCCATGCCTTCATTGAAGGAATTGTTAAGCTTTGGCTCGTCCCCAGCATAATCCCATAGAGTCTTCCCATGGGCCGTATCAAACGGCGTTGGATTGTCGTTTTGAAACCAAGTGCTCAGTTGCTGCCACGGTGATAGCAAAATAGGATCTAGCATGGCTTGCAAGAAAGGTGTCACGCTTAAAGGGTTGTCTTTTAGGAGAAGTTTAGAAGCATTTGTTAGAACATAACCTTGTTCTCCGTCATTATTGTTTCGGCTGCTAATTAGCTTTTGCTGTGCAAAGAAGCCTGAGTGGATCAGAATGCGCATCAAGCGATAAACACATGGGGTTTTTGATGGGTTTGTTGCTAGGGCACTAACAAGCTCATTGTGGGTCATGGGTTTGCCATGTTTGCTGATAATATCTGGGATGCCTAATTGAATAGCGCATTTAAGTGTCATGGAGTTAATGAACTTAAAAATGTGATTCCAAACATGAGTTTGAGCATCAAGTAGCTCAGTATCACGCTCTCCATCGATCAAATTCATCTTCACTAGGCTAAATAGGGCTAATTATAGTAATGATAGCAAGCTAGCTCACACTAGAAAAAAAAATGAACTAATAATATAATATAGGATAAATTTTAAATTAACGAAAATCTTACCCAAAAATTTATCTCCACAGGATTCAGACCAGACTGTAGGTCTTTTTTTTATCGCTTTCATTTGCTTGTTGATTCAATAGTGACAGCCAGCCAATCAGAAACCAATGAAGCCAGTACCAGTAGTCAGCCAGCCAATCAACATTCAGCACAGTCGTTAGAGATTTTCCCACTGTATTATTCACAGGCTCGGACTCAACTTCCATCTGATCTAAAAAAAAAAAGGAGAATCCGAAATTACCCTTAGTCTTGTATGCCAGGCTGTTCATACAATTTGTGGTGGAAGACTTGATGAACTAGTGCCAAGTGAACAACTGTAAAGCTTCCAAATCCATGAAGAGTATTGGTTGAGAAAAGTCTTCCTGCCGACAGTGGTTCCTACCAGTCAATATTGGTAGCTATTTTTTCTCAAGTATAGTACTCAAAATTTCTAGTTTCGCTCAATGACGCATGTGGAGCATGTTATTTCGAATATAAATTATCAAATACCCAACGTGTAACATGATTCTCTGTTAAATCTATAATAATTAAGGGACCTCTCTAACCTACATTCAACATAACATACAGCCGATAATATAACTAGTTGACCAATAAGTACATGCCAGGTAAACATAACAATAATAAAATGAAACTGATTCAAGCAGTTGGGGGTCGGTCACCAAAAGCGGAGGAGACACCTTCTGCAGTTGGTTGCCTTTGCTATCAACTATTCCGGTTTCACTGACGATTCAGTCCTGCTAAGTTAGAATCCTGATTTACAAGCTCAAATCTTTCCCTGCTATTGCTAAACCCAAAACCCACATCAATGATAATCATCATCGTCATATTGAAAAACACACACAACCTCGTCATCAGATCATTCAAATCCAAGTTGAAAGTTAAGATTTTTTATTTGATTCCAAATAAAAACCAGATGGCAAACCCGACTTGAAGATCGTAAAATCAGTTTGTAGTTGTGATTCTTCTCCTCCCTTGCCCATTTTCTCAGAGTCCAAATATCACCCAGATCGAGAAATTGATTTTAAAGAAAATTCTGGATATGAGTCTGTTTTTGCTTATGTTCCTATTGTCATAGTGTCCTTGAAATCAAAGCTGAATTCAAAATCCAAGCCATTTTCTTTGTCGTTAAGTGATCCAAATTCATGGATGGATTTGCCTTCTCCTTAATCTCTGCTGCAAAGAAAGGGTTGTTTTTTGTGTTCTCCGACCAGTGCTTCGAAGAAAAAGAATAATAAAAGTCCAATTCTTCGTGATGATCTTAATTGAGGTATAAAGAACAATGAGTTTTTATCGGATTTGAGTTTTTTTTTTGGTTAAATAGTAAGAAAATATACTGCAGAAGGTCAGGAGGAGTAAGAAAATGTTAGTCGAGAGGTTGAGAAGACTGTCAGATGGGCAAACTAATTCAGTCAGTTTCCCATCGCTTACAACTTTTGGACAAATTAAACATCAGCTATTGGATTAGGTTTTAACATTTTGAGCGGACAAGATTTTTTAGGTTGTCTGTTAGGTTAAACGTAATTTAGGGATTGTCAATAATTAAATTTTTTCAATACGACAATGACCTTTTTCTATTTACTTTTATCAAATTTCAAATCCTCATCATGCCCAATGGTGACTTACTTTTTTAAATCTAAAGACCCGCAAATTTCAAATCCTCTTCATGTCCAAGATTTTTTTAGATTTGGATGTTAGACATGGAGATTTAAAATAGATTTAGCGTGTATTTAAATTTATATTAATATCTAAATTTATATTTATTTATATTTATTATTTTATTTTATTTTATTTTAAAAATTTATTTAAATTTATGTAATTATAAATGATAATCATCATTCATAACATATTAGAGGTATTTATTATATATTTTAAAATCTTAACTTAAATAATAATTTTATAAATGTAAATGAGAATAAGATAAAAATAATTAAGATTAGCTAATTTTAAAGTATTCATGTATAATATTCACTTTGAAGGCCAAGTAATAATTCTTAATAATTTATTTTATTATATTAACCGAATAACTTTTAAAGAATATAGTTATTTCTCCCGTATACTAGCATAAAAGGTACAACATTATCTCAAAAATTAATTTTTAAATAATATTTTATTATCTTTCTTATTTGTTTGTTTTGAGATAAAAGTATAAGTTAAAATATCTATTAAATTTTTTAGACAAATCATGTAATGTACTTGTTATTAATATATTTTAGTATTTATTTTTTATTCTAAAGTTTTATTACTATTTTCTTGTTGAATTTTAGAATTTATAATAGATCTATTTTAATTTTTTAGATTTGGAGCAAATATAAATATTTATTTATTTTTTAGATTCAGATATAGAGCCAAAAAAATGGATCCATAATAGATTTAGAACAAATATATATCTCAATTTTTATTATGAATTTAGATTTGAAACATATTATATCTAATTTATATCTACCCCATTGTCATTTATTTTGTATAAATATACATTTTAAAATAATTTTAGTATTTTAAAAAATATTTTAATGCTTTTCAATCTTATATTATATTATAATATATTTTATAAATAGAAACATAATATTAAAATAAATATATAAAAATTTAAATTATTTTTAATATGATATAAAAATTTTATGTCATGCATCTCGCTACTGCCTATGTTGACGCATTATCAATCCAGAACAGATTTAGGATAATTGAGAGCACTTCAATTTACGAGATTCTTTTAGTTTTCTAAATTAAATCCATTTTCCCTTCATTCTTTTTTTTTAATTTATTTATTTGTAGTAGCCATTTGCTCATGTTTATGTTTTGGCCTAGAACAAAAAACTACCCGCAACATAATTCTTTTTAACGATTAATTGATTCTTTTATTCTGCAACATTAATTTCTTTTTTAATTTTTTGTTTCAATTGGCCATGCTATTTTATTTCAGCGACACTATTGCTTATTTTTCGTATTCTTTTTTCTTTTATTTCTAATCCAACTACAAAACTACATTTTTTAAAGCAAAAGAGAGCTTCACCTATTTTTAGCAAATAATTATTTGATTTTTTTTTAAATTGCAAGACCGTGAAGTGTAAATTACAAATTATTTTGTAGGTTACAAAGAGCCTTCATTCTATTTCCATTATTTACAAATTTAAAGCAATTCAGACCTGTTTTTCTAAATTTTAAAAACTTTAATTTTTAAGAATTGTTTTTCCTCTTATGTCAACCAAACTAGCTGAAATTTTTGCCCGTTTCAATGATTCAATAATATTGAACCCTCACTACCTAAGCAGTCGCTTTATTCTAGCCGTTACCGGTTCTCACTGATCTGCTTATTCATAAAATCTTTTGATATTTGGTCTAAACAGTTGTCTTCTCTTGTGTGCTGTACAATATTGTTCAGTAGTTTGTTCTCAATTGTAGGGCATTTTATTCTGGGAGAATATGGCGCTTTAACGATGATTAAACTGTAGAAGACCAAGACCATTCGTGCTTCTTTCTCAAAACACAAGCGATTATGCGGGATAAGAATTAAATTTGTGAAGCCCCTCTAGTTTCATTTTCCTTTTCTCAATAATAATGCTCGAATATAAATTTTCATCTTGTATGACTTCATTCATATACCAATTCTGCAATCCATTTCCAGAACTGAAATTTTTCTTTTTATTTTTTATTCTAAGTTTGTAAATAATGATATAGTACTTGGCCCAGGGTGGGCTCGTTCCGTCAAAAAAATTGAGTTCACAGGCCTTTCAAATATTTGGCAGTCCTGTGCGCTATACTACTTCATATTGTAAACATATGTAAATATACGTAGATCTTATACTTTTCATTTTACATATATGTAGAGTCTCACTAGATTTCATATCATAACATATATAGATTCTAGCTCATTAAAAAGAAAACGATAATACATAAAAGTAAATTGGCAGCTCCCTCTTTTCTTCCCAAATTATATTGGGAGCTAAATATGTTACAATTTCTATAATTGACATCCAAGCTAGTTTCCATTTTCTTCAACTTTTTCTTTTCCTATCATTTAATTTCTTACTCCAAATTCAACAGCTGATGTTACAAGATTAGTTATAGATTTTGTAACTTAGCCCACTCTAACTAATAAATACAGAGTTTCACTAGATTTTATATTTATGGACTTTTAAAAAGTGAGATTATGTTCAACATGTATTGGACCTTATTCACAATCTTGCCAAGTGTGCAACTTTTACTTTGCACATTTTTTTTCTTAATGAAACTTTGTATGTTTATGCATTATAACAAAGAAATTTCTTGCTTTAATAAAGTTTTGACAAATTAAAAGATAAAAAATATATATTTTAATATATTATAAAATAAAATAAATTATTGAAGTGTGTATTTTTTTTATCTTTTCAATTTGTTCCTTACTAAATTCCCTTATTGTAAAATTAATTCCCCATATTTTGAAATTTTGTCCTTTGCGGCCCACGTCTTTATCTTCCATTTTGGTATCCTTACTTTACATATTTCATTTTAGTGGCCTGACATTTTGTATCCTATATCATCACTGACATGCTCAATTGTGTTAATGTTTTAAACATGAGAATATTAGACACATTTAATAAACAAGTCCTATCTTTAATTTTATTTTTGACATAATTAATAAATTAGTCATAATTGTATTGATTATTTTTTTTATGTGTCCCACTTAACTAATACATACATAGATGAGTTTCCAAAAGAGTATCCAGGGTTTGTCTTCATGGAATGGTTTATTTTGAAGATTCAATGAAGTTTTTTGTGTAAAAGAATATCCCCTTGACCAGCTTGTCTATAAATAGGGGTGAACCCCTTTATTTTATACAACATCTCTACACACACGCAAGCACTTTTCAACACACACGCACCTATGCTAGCACACAAGCTCTCGAGCTTTTTTTTTTTTTTATATAAAGTGCTGTGTAAATTACGCCTAAAGTGTAATATAATCATATTTGGCCATCGTAGCTCGTTTCTCTTTAGTCTCCTTTGGCATGTTTCCACTTAGGCTAGATCGAGAAGAGTTTAGGTTTACTCAGTGACTTAGAGTGCTAGGAAGTCACGTAAATTCGCATAGGAGTGCTGTGCATTAACTCTCATCCCATGACAAGTGGTATCAGAGCATAGTTCGACCCTAAGGGCGAGCAAGCCTAAGAGCATGGCCAATCTACCTAGCACATAAAAGGGAGTAATTAGTATGGAGGTGCTAGAGCAAGCTCGAGGCTGCGAGGAGGACGCGCATAAGGCAAGTCCCGAGGTAAGTCCAAAGCCTCTTCTACGGATGCCTTGGAGCCTCAGTTGCCACACTCCACTGTCCAAGACACCCTCGACTCGGTAGAGGGAATAGTTAAAGGTCTCGAGGGCGAGTACGGTGAGTTTTTGGTAGCCGCCAAGGCTATAAGGCCAAGCCAACTCTCCTCGAGGAGAGTTTTGAACATTACGTGATAGGCTACTCAGCTTGTATAATTTAGTCTAAGAGGAGCTATGAGCAGTTTGCGTAGAAGTGGATGAAGTCCACTCAGATTGAGCATGGCATAAGCACACACTCACACCTAGTCTAACCCCAGCTCTCCCAAGGTCGAGTGATGTGCGCCGTATAGATGTGCCAAAGCTGGACACATATAATGGCATGTGGAATGTTGTTGTAGTGGATAACTTTCTCTTTGGGATGGAGAAGTACTTTAATTATGAAAGTACAAGACGAGGCATTGAAGGTAGGTGCCGCACTTACGTTTCTGTGAGGTGTCACACAACTGTGGTGGCGACAACGGAAGCATGGCAAGATGGGCAAAAGACTTTGCACTATCGACACAAGGGCTAAGTTCCAACAGGAACTCCGAAAATGCTTTGCCTCAAGCAATGCAGAGCTAGAAATGCAAGTGCGTCTTCACGTTTCTAGTAAAAAGAAAGCGTTCGTGATTACATCAATGACTTTACAATCCTAATGCTTGGGATCTTTGACATGTTCGAAAAGGATTCTCTTTTTTACTTTTAGAACGGCCTCAAGGATTGGGCCAAAGACAAGCTTGACAGACGTGGCATGTAGACTCTCGATGATGCCATCACTATAATCGAGTTGCTGGCCAACTACTCTGCCTTGTTCAAAGATAAGAAGTCTAGTCACGAAGTAAGTAGGAAAAAGATTCATGGGGACAACAATCGAAGTCGGAAGGAGTGGGGATTAAAAAAGGCTTAAGTGGTAAGAGCGAGCAAAGCAAGTCCAAGAAGCTGCTTAAGCCTCAAAGTCTATATTTCATCTACAATGAGCCACATTGGGAATGCGACTATCTAGAGAAGAATTCGCTTAGCGCTATGGCCGCTCAGCTCAAAGACCAGTCCATACGAAGCCAATCATCCACATTATCACGAACTTTGACCCTGATGCCCATGACTTCGATACCCAAGGAGAAACCTTGATACTATATTGGTTTGCTCCAACGCATCAGCGTATTCAAGAACCAGCTACTAATGGACATGCGGGAATGGCTTATATTTGTAAGTGTGCATATCAATGGCCATACTGTTTGTGCATTGCTTGACACTGGAGCAATGTACAACTTCATGGCCAAAGACGAAACCAAGCGCCTAAGAGTCAAGATGACGGAGCACAGAGGCACCATGAAAATGGTGAACTCACCAGTCGAGAAGTTCACAGGATTCGCTTGAGAAATATGTGTGCTACGCTAGGGACATGGAACAGGAAACTCAATTTTTCGATCGTGTCATTGAATGACTATAAGGTGATCCTTAGCATGAAGTACTTCAACAAGGCCCATGCATTCCTACTACTAGCAACGAACTGCCTCAACATTTTGGATAGGAGCAAAGAGTATGTGTTACCTACTGAGCGCGCTAAGTTGGAGAGAAAAACACTTTCGGTTAAGTAGTGTCGAAGAGGATTCAAAAAGAATCCCGATCACGTAATTGGAAAGACTTGGAAAGCCCCTCAAACCAAGTCCTACTAGTTGTCCATGATGAGGTCGAGGATGATATGCCTTCAAAGCTATAGCAGGGCTAGTCACCGAGGCATAGACATAGGAGACGTCGTGCCAGCACGTGGAAAAATGATGTGACCGTAAGCATCACATAAGGACAAACTTTCTTGAAGTCCAAGCCACATCGGCAGGAGCAAACAAAGACCTATGGCAGATTGTGGAATAAGTTCGAAAGTCTGAGCACAGGATCACAATGAGGATACTGTGAGTATAGGTGGGGGAGAATTGTCACATGCTGCCAAGATTTACAGTGACCAGAGGCTAATTTTGCTCTTATGGGCTCATCTAACATAAGTCCGCCTAGGATCGAAGTGCACTATGAAACCGGAGTTCGCTTAGCACTCAACGCAGGCTACACTTAAAAGTGGGGTTTGCTCAGCGTAAGGGATAGGTTGCACTTAGCAATGGGCTACCCACACAACTAAGCCCAACATAGTACGCTTAGCAACAAGCCCAACCCAACCCTAGTTCTAGACTTTTCTATAATTATTCAAGAGCTAAAATTTTCTAAAATTAGGCATTGACACCCCCTGGCTAGGTTGCCTATATATAGGGGTGAGCCCCTCATTTTATACAATATCTCCACACACATTTAAGCACTTTCCAGCACACACATTTAAGCACTTTCCAGCACACACGGCACGCATTAGCGCATAAGCTCTCGAGCTCTCTTGTATAAAACATTGTGTAAATTATGCTTAGAGTGTAATATAAGCATATTAGGTCATTATAGCTCGTTTCTCTCTAGTCTTCTTTGATAATTTTCCACTTAAGCTAGATCAAGAAAGGTTTAGACTTACTTAACAACTTAAAATGTTAGGAAGTAATTAAAGTACCGCACAGGAGTGCTGGGCGTTAACTCTCATCCTATAACACATTGCTGCCTTCTGCTTGTCTGACTCAATGCTTTCAACAGCCTCCATATAAGGTTTTGATTCTTTAGTGCACAACTCATTGGTTATTATCAGTGCATATGCTACTAAATCAGCATAAATATATCTCCTTGGTGGCTTAACTATTCTCCTTTCCGTGCCTCTTGCTAAGTGATAGCCTTTCAAAATTTGCTCATCAGGTGACTTACTTTCTGACTCAGAGAAATTTATATTAGAGCCAAAATTATTATTAGGTTCTGAAAAAGAAGTCTTTTTTGCACCATCGCTTGATAATTCCACCTCAAATTGAGATTTTTCAACCATGTCTTACTGTCGTTCAATCATGTCATTAGATGCTTATTATTATTAAACATCTTTGTTGCATTGAACACAACGTCCCTACTTACGATTGCTTTTGATGGTTCTAAATCTGTACACCATAGATTATTGTGTTGTAATCTTAGTCCATTTTAATTTGCATCATAATTAATTCAGTGTTTGATTTTCATCTCTTAGGTGAATAAATTTTCCTTTCACTTTCTTGTCAAACAAACCAGAACGTACAAAATATGAAACTTTAACTACAATTGTGTGTTTGATTATCTTTCAAAAAGATAAGGACCTTGCTTAGGAGTCTTTTAAGCTCATTCATGTATTAGGAAATAAAAGGCCATGCTAAACTTTTTTGCCATGCTTAACTTTTTTAACTTAAAAGATTTCATACTTAGTCATGACAGTGATGTGAAAGACTGAAAAGCAAGTAAAATGCTGTAATTTTACAGTAATGATTTTCATCAATTCTGCAGTTGTCGCCTTTTCTCAATAAATTTGGGCCATACATTTGTTTCTTCATTCTATAAATTCATCATCGTCTGCATGTGCTAGATCACTCCAGGAATATGCTCCGAAAATAAAAAAAGCAATGGGATGATCACAATGATGAAGGATGAGAATTAGATCTTCTTCTTACAAACTATGGTCCTATGATTTTGAAAGAAACCTTCGGCTCCACTCCTTCGGTAACTCGAGTAAAGTATATATTGAATACATGTTAACGATACCCTATGGTTTTGGCCTTGATGTTTTTTTTTTTTGTTTGGGTAATTATGTCAGGCTGAAATACGTACAGATGGATTACCCTAGTCAAAGAACATAATTGTCCTAATAAAAAAGGTCTAACTTTCTATGTGACCTTTCCCAAGTGGGTTGGCTGACTAAAAATATTGCGTGGTCCACTTAATTAATTTCATAATTGAAGTTGAATAAAGGTTTGCATGATCCACTTAATTAATTTCATAAATATTTTAATTTTCTAATTACTCCTTTCATGCCATATAGTGAGCTAACTCAATTTATATAAAAGAGTATTTTGTACAATTATTTATAGCCGTAATATTATTTCTTTTTTTATGAAAATAAGATATATCCTTGACCATTTACCAAATTACATAAGTATTCTTTCCCGCTGTAGATTAGCATCAAATAAGTTTTAATTAATCTTTGTTTGCATGCCCGTGCAGGTACTTGAATAAAGTGACAGACGGATTGAAGAGGTAAAAGAGTTTGGAGAATTCTAACTGTAGCTTCAAGCAAAGGTTATGTGGAGGAAGTTAGTTCAATCAACTCACTATGCAATCTTGGTATGTCATATCACTTTAGGATATAGATGCTAATTCATACTTTTGAAGCTCAACCTGCCGCTGATGGAGACTATGACTTGTACACCTTTGCTCCTATTTTTCAAGCTTTTCGACATCACTGTTTCTAAATGTCTTGTGGTAAGCACGTCTATACACATAAATTCCGTAGACTTTTTTAGATCTACCAATTGTTGCTTACATAATAAAAGAAAATTAAATAAAATGACACATCTAATAATATGAATTTAGATGCTCTACAAGTTAGTTTCTATTTTTTAAGTCACCTACCCACTTAGTCACTATATTTTAAAAAATTACCTAAAAGATATCAATCATATATCTATTTTTGTTCAAATCTATTTATCATTACAATTAACTTCAACACCTATTAAAGCTAAATGAAAATTGCATAAAAATATAAGTAAAAATAAAGTATGCAAATAGTATAAGTGTGCAAAAAAATGAAAATTAAAAAGAACAATTTAGGTGGATGAACCGACCGTATAAATTAACAACATCAAATAAAGTATAAAATAAATGTGAAATAATAAAAACTGAAAATTAAATTACAATTTATATTGTCAAAGCAGTCGTAAAATAAAATAAATGTAAAAATTAAATAACTAAAATTTAAAAAAATTAATAGTGTATATTTAGTTTGCTTTGTTCAAATTAAGTATAAATAAGTCTAAATAGATCTAAAATATAAGTCTAAGTTACACGTCAAAATTTGATTATTATGCAAAATTTCAACAAGGAACCTATGTGAAAATGTTTTATAATTTGTGGTCAAACTATAATTATGAGAAGAATGGGTCTGAAGCAAAGATTTTGGGGGAAAACTAAAATTCTTAAAGATTTAGAGAATAGAACAGAATTTAAGAAGAGGAAAAGGGGAGAATGAAATTTTACAAAAAGGATAAAAAAGAAAAATAGGAAAATAAAACAAAATAAAAAAATCTCCCAAACAAGGACGTAAAAAGCTTGACATGAATTAAAAGTAAGTTTTAACTCCTAACTATAACAGTATCTTATTATATTATAGATCGGTGAGTTTGAGATCGATCTATAAAGAAAAATTTTAATTATTTATTTTATTTTATCTAAAAGTGAAAATAAAACTTAAATATATGGAACTTAATTTAAGTGAAATTATAAAATTTAATTAGTTAGAGTTATGGATCCACTTTTAATATAAATAAAATTTCATAAATTCTTTTTATCATTTTTATTTAGAATTATTGCCCAAAAGATTAATTATAAAAAATTATTATTATTTTCTCATTAATTTTATTATGAATTAAGTATTATTATACCAAAAATTAATTTATCTACAATAAATCAAAACATCATTTTACTATACTCTATATTAAGATATTAAGAATTTATTGTGCCAAACTCTCTTACTTATTTAAATAATCAAAATTTCAAAATATAAAATATCTATAAAATTAAATAGAAAATAATTTAATTAATATAATTAAAACTTGAATTTGATTAAATTATATTTATTTCCTAAGAGTTTCACCTTACCTTATTATTATTTAGTTAAGCATAATTGAAATAAAGATAATTATTAAAATTAAATTATTTATGATTAAAAGAAATAAAAATAACTAAAATTAAAAATAAAACTAAATTTATTTATAAAAATAATTATGCAAAATATTAAAACACACATGGAAACAAGATTACAAGGAGATTGAGAGAAATTGAGAAGAAGATATGTACAAATATATATAAATGAGACTCTATTTATAGAAAAATAAATTCCTAATCCAGCATTGTGTGATCTATCATAAGTTTTGTGCATACACTCATGTCAACCATTAGATCAAAATCTAACTTGTTAAGCGTCCAATTTGGATAAAGAACGATTGACATTTGATGGGTTAATGAGTGATTCGGGTTGACCCGAATATAAAGATTTGCATTCTACAACTTGCTTCACCGACCTTTGCCATATAGAGTGATCGTGACCATTGAATTATAGACACGGTTGAGATTTAGCTAAATTTGACAGCTTATCATTGTACTCATATCTATTAAACTCATTTTTATCATTTAATCAGTGCTTAATCAACAGAAAAAGTCATTTTTTTTATGCAAGCTAAATTTTTTGCCGATTTTAACTCATCATAAAGTTTTCAGACCTTTATAATCCAAATTTGATATTTGTTTAGCTATTGAAACCTCAAACTATGTGAAATTAATATTTCACCTAATAAACACATAAAAATATACAAAATTAAATATAGTTAAGACATAATTAATAATTCCTAATAAATGGCATAAACACAAATATAAATTATAATGAAAACATAAAATAATATTTTTTATCACTTTTTTAATTTAACAATTTTTATATTAATCACCCTTCTGAGAAGAAATTTGTACGTAAACTTTATCACCTACTGCAAACTCAAGTGGTCTCTGACACTTAGCTGTATAACTCTTTTGTTTGTCTTGTATTGTCTTCAACTTTTCTCTGATGACATTAATCTTCTCATTAGTACTTCGGACGATTTTTGGCCTTACCAACTATCTTTCCTTGACTTTATCCCAACAGATTGGAGTTTTGCATTTCCTTCTATATGAAGCCTCAAATGGTGCCATCTGAAAACTAGACTAGTCGCTATTATTATAAGCAAACTCTCTCAAAGGTAAATATGTATCCCAATTACTCAAAACTGGATGACACATGCTCGAAGCATATCTTTTAAAATCTAAATAAATCTCTCTAATTGTCTATCTGTCTATAGGTGAAAAGCTATACTAAAATTTAATTTAGGACCGGTAGCATACCGTAGAGATGGTTAAAACTTAGATGTAAACTGTGAGTCTCTATCTAAAACAATAAGGATAAGAGCTCTATGCAAATGTACTATTTTTTTAGGTACAAATTTTCCATCATATCATAAGAGTATATGCTCATGTAAGGAAAAAAGTGAGCCGACTTTGTGAAACGGTCAACAATAACTTAAACACTATTATGGCCATTGCTAATACAACAAAGTCCAATTATAAAATCCATGGTGACATGCTCCCATTTTCACTTAGGAATAGACAGTGTTTGAGACTGTCCTGTAGGTCTCTAATATTTTGCCTTAACTTACTGACAAATTAAACAGCGTACTACAAATTCTATTATCTCTCTTTTCATCCCCTGCCATCAGTAATGCTCCTTCAAATTACAATACATCTTCACGCTACCTAGGTGCATAGCATATGCTGAATTGTGTGCTTCTTCTAAAATCTAATTCTTCAAATCTAATTATTTAATATACAGAGTCTACTACCCATAATTAAAGTGTCATTATCTCTAAGTGAAAAGGTAGATTGTAGTTTATTTTTTACACCTTTTTTTATTTTAATCAATTTTAAATATTGATCTTGCATCTCTTGAATCTGATCAACCAAAATAAGTCTAATCTAAAAATGTGCCAAAAGTGCTCTATTCTAATCCACTACCAATTTTATACTTAAAAACCTCAAATCAATTAATAACGAGAGGTACAACACTTTCAAGTAGGAGACCAAACTCAAAGACTTCCTCTTGAGAATGTCAACTACCACATTCACCTTGCCTGAATGGTAATCAATAGTATAATTATAATCCACAATCAACTCAACCCATTTATATTGTCTGAAATTTAATTCCTTCTGGGTGTATAAGTACTTCAGGCTTTTTTAGTCTATATAAATCTCATAAGTAGTTCCATATAAATAATGTCTCCAAGTCTTTAAAGCAAACACCACTATCGTAGGCTTTAAATTATTTGTCAAGTAATTCAGTTCATGTTGCTTTAGCTATCGAGAAGTGTAAGTAGTTAACTTTCTATGCTGTATCACTACACAACCTAATCTCTCTTTGGATGCATCATGATAAACTACGAATCCTTTTATACCTGATGAAAATATAAGAATTGAAGCTAAAGTCAACATTTTCTTAAGTTCTTAGAAACTCTATTAATAATCATTTGCCCACTCAAATTTCGCTTTCTTCCTTGTCCATTTTGATAGAAGTAAAGCTATCTTGGAAAAGCCCTCAATAAATTTGTGGTAGTAACTTGCCAATCCAAGGAAACTTCTGACTTCAGATACACTAGTTAGACACTCCCAGTTCAATACAACTTCTATTTTCTAGGGATCCACATAAATGTCGTCATGGAAATCACATGGCCTAAAAATGCAACCCTGTCCAATCAAAATTGACATTTACTAAATTTAGCATAAACTGTAAATGTCTTAATATTTGTAAAGAAATCCTAAAGTATTTTGCATGTTCCTTTTCATTATGTGAAAATATTAAGATGTCATCAATAAATACAATAACAAACTAATCGAAATAAGGATGAAATACCTAAGTCACGAGGTCTATAAATGCTATAAGGGTATTAGTTAACTCAAATGGCATCATCAAAAACTCATAATATCCATAATGAGTCCTGAATGTTGTTTTAGATATATTAGCATCTCAATCTTTAATTGATGATAACAAGAATGTCAATCTATCTTCAAGAAAACTATTAGACCTTACAGTTGATAAAACATATCATCAATCTGAGGAAACAAATACTTGTTATGAATAGTGACTTTATTTAATTGCCTATAGTCTAGACATAATCTCATAGTTCCAACCTTCTTGTTCATAAAAAAGACCAGTGCTTCCCATGAAGATACATTAGGTCTGATTAAGTCCTTATCAATTAATTCTTGTAGTTGTACCTTCAAGCCTCGTAGTTCTAATAGAGCCACCTTGTACAGGGCCACAAAAATAAGGGTTGTGTCTATAATCAGATCAATAATAAACTCTACATTTCTATCAAGTGGCAAATTAGGAACGTCGTTAGAAAATACATCCAAAAACACCTTTACCATGGGTATCTTATAATTTGACATCACTGACTGGGCTATCAAAAACATAAGCCTAATAAGTAAAACAACCTTTTTAGAGTAATCATTTAGCAGAAAAAATAGATATCATAGAAGAAAGTAAGATCTATCGTTTTCCACAAAAAAATGATATCAAATTCTCTAAATTTTCTAAAAGTTACCTCTTTCTCAAAATAGATGGTTCGCTAGCCAATCTATACACAATATAGCATCAAAATCATAAATGTCTAACATAATCAAGTTTGCTACCATATCCTTATTACCTACTTTTATTGTACAATCCTAAAATTCACTTTCAACAAACAAAAAATTACCAATAAGTGTAGCCACTACTAAAGTACAATCTAATGGTCTTATCTCTTTATTCGCATATATGGTAAATGTATGAGAAATAAAAGAATGTGTATATCTTGGATCAATTAAAATATATGCTTCATGAAAAAAAATAATCAAAATATATGTCACAGCATCTGATGTAGCATGAGCCTCTTGTTAAGTTAGAGTAAATATATGTGCTTGGATATATGGTCTACTTAGCTTGCTACTTTATTAACTATCACTAGTCTCTCCTACATTAGATTTGGTTTTGCTAAAAATCATGTGTCCTCTTTTCTAAGAACCTCCTTGCCCTCGAAATTGACTACTTCTACTCTAAAGATAAAAAGGATCTCGACCTTGAACAAAATTGCTGCTCGATGTTAAGTTTAGACAATTTTTCTTCAAGTGTCTTGACCATTCACATTGTAAGCAACATGATAAACTATTTAAACATTATCCCCTATTAAGTTTCCCATAAACATTACATTACCTCTACCTATATTGTAGCTCTGCTGAACACTATTGTAACTACTAAAAGATCTCTTCCCTATGAGAATCTATAGTCATCGATGGTATTGCTGACTAGTCAAGAAACCTCTATGCTTTATCTTTCTTTTTTTAGTTCTATCACTAGGTTCATTAATTGGATCAATACGGCCTCATTTGTACCATTGCGGCTCAACCGTTTGTACTTCTCTGTGATTCTCTCGATTCTAGTAACAATGCTAACTAATATGCCAAAATTTGTACATTTTGTCCCTATTAGTATAGTCTTTATGTCCTCTCAAAGAACTCATTTAAAATGCCTATTTTCTCTCTCATTCAGTGCAGTGAATTAAGCAAATCTTAATAACTTAGAAAGTTTAAGCTTGTACTCTTTTACTATTATAGATCCCTGTACAAGTATCATAAACTCATTTATTCTGTCTTCTTAATAAATAATGGGAAAGAATTTGTCAGTAAACTCTCCCTAAAAATTTGCCTAAGTAATAGTTTCATGTCCCTTATATCGACGTAACACAGACATCCACCAATTATATGCATTACTTTTTAGTAAATACTTAGTAAAGGATAACCTTTCTTCATCAGCACATCTCATCACATAAAAAATCCTCCATAGCTTAATTAACCTGGACTCTAAACTCATTGGATCAATTAAGCCCTCAAAAGTTGTAGCCCTTAGATCATGAGCACACTCAATGGTGTTTTGTATTCTTGGACTAACTTGAACCTCTCCCGAGCAACATTAGAAATAAACCCTTCAAATCTATCCATAAACTAATCGATAATAAGTCTAGCTATTGGCTTTTTTATGAGTAGCTAGGTTTTGCTTGGGTTGAGGCTATGGCTCATGTATGTGTAGTATTGACTCACATATAGTCTCTTCTAAAGGTTCTTCTCTATTCATCAGTTGTGGAGGTAAACCTAGATTCACTTTAGATCTCGTGCAAGGTCAACCACATCTATACTTGTTGATATCTATAAAATGTTGTGATATTGTTATATAAGGTAGGAATAAATGTGAGTCATGAAATAGTCTGTAGAATCTATAACCTATACTCTAATACCAAAATGACACAACCTATATTGATCTATATGTCGGATTCGAGGCGAATCATGCAAACTAAAAACTAAAACTCATGGCATAATTTTAATTCATAAAAATATACATATGAAAATGATCTCTGATATAAGCACATAACACCATTTGCATCTCATCCCTAAATATACATTAAAAACTTATTAGTCCATGTCTTATATACTTATTTACACTACAATTACACACACACACACACACACACACACACACACACACACACACATATAAAAAACATAAGCAACCTAAGCATGTTCAAAATGCAAGATATTCAGCAGTGCGTCTCGTGGCTCAACCTTGATTAACTAGAACTAATCTGCACTAAATCTTACGAAATATTGGGAGAAAAGGGGTATGTAAGAAAATAGTGAACTTGCGGTTCAATGAGTGAATGTAATTATATAATAATAATAATAACATCGTGTATAACTCATACTTGATAATATAACATAACTCCACACTGAATATCATACATTAGCAAACATAGAATTCATATATACATCACATAACAAAATTGTACTAAATAGTACCTAGGGAAATGTCTTCATACCCGTCGGGATCATCATTGCACAAGTAAAGTAGGGGAGAAGCCTCTCAATACCTAGTGTAATTAAACTATCTCGTACAAATAGAGTAATCTAACTCTAAATACGCATGTGCAGAGTCTATGGGAAGACTACATATATAGTGACTCACAATCACATCTCATGACTCAATCAAATATATAATATTTATATGTGCAATCATAACATGATATTAAATCATAATATCAAACATAAATACTTTACGAAATACATAATAGTAATAATAATATCTACTCACAGATCATGTTTCAATCCAATTTCATTATGGCTCTTGTGTATTTCTGGATTCTCAAATTTTGCCTAAACTATAGGATTAAAAAATTAATGATTAGAACTTATATAAAAATTAATGCATATCATGAAAATTGTAGCATAAATGTTCAAACTTCATGAATTTATTATCCACTAATTTATTAGATATTAATCTAACTGTTCAATTGTTTTTTCTATAACTCTTCCTTTTAATTTTTCTTTTTCCCACATTCGGCTTTTTCTTTTTCTTTTCCTCATTCTCTTTTTTCTCAATTTTTCTTGTTTTCTTCTCTCAATCTTGTACAATTTTGGTTTTGTTATTCAAAAATTTGTGACTTTATTAAAATTAGAGATAAGTTAAAAGATAAAAAAAAACTTTAATGCACTATTTTTTTTTATTTTTTAGCTCATCCCCGACTTTATTAAAGTCAAGAATTCCTTATTGGAAAATATATATATATATATATATGCGCGCCACTGTTTCACCCATGTATAACGAAGTAGTTGCTATTGCATTTGAAGATTACCACATTTTGGCTTTCTTTTTTTTTTTTTTCCCAAAGCGGTGCATGACTATATTATATAGAGCAATCTAAAAATTAATATAAGTATATTGTACTCGGTATATAGAACATGAAACAAAAACTCTATAAATATATAATTCATTATTTTTTATTTTACATTCAAATCATAAGAGTCATTGCTTTCATTTAAAAAGAGAGACAAAAAAAAAAAAATTGATTGATGAGATGAGGAAAGCATTGTGTAACTATAAAAATAAGCAACCTTCTCCATTTAAAAAGAAAATTGAAACAATGAGTTCAACAAAAATTTCACCTCTCCATAATGTTGCGGCCCGCTAAAATTTCCAGCACACATGTGCATAGATTCAGGCCACAAGTCTAAGCCTTGGCCAAGAGTGCTAGCTTAGTCCGATTCCAGAAAATTCCAGCACACTCTAGTACATTCAAGCTTGTAAATATTCTAAAATTCTCTACACATCTCTAGGCCTTATAAATAATAAAATATAGGTAAGTTGCGAGAATATTCTAGAACTCTAGAGCTTGGCAAGCTCCCTATAAATAGGGGATGGCATTTGTCATTTGAATAATCAAACTTTGAGCAATTCTCTCAAGCACACTTGTAAGCTTTCTTGTAAAGCTTTCTTGTTGACAATATAAGTTTTCGATTTTGCTCCATTGCTTTCTCTTCTCTCTAATTCTTCGATAACCTCCAGCTTCGCTAGTTGAAAAGCACAAAGTCTTACTTACCAACTCTCAACAAAAGTTATCTAAGTGCCATACGGGTTGCTACACAAAACACTCATCCTGTGATAATAAGCTAGTTAATGATATTAAATACTATTAAAAGATCAACTGAATATTTATCAAATGAGATGAAAAATACAAATATTAAAAGGCACAAATCAGTAAAATATTCTAAGTTAGAAAAAATATTATATGATTGATTTCTCCAATATCAAGAGAAAGTGAATATGATTGTAGTGCAAGTTTTAAAAAAAATTAAAGATGATATGGAGTTCAATTTAGGAATAAAGGAAAAACAAAAAACTTTACATGCATATTTTAAAAAGTGTTGAATTGAGATATGTAAATTACTAAGAAAAAAAATCCTTAATAATATAAATTTTATATGTTGTTTATTATTAATATATTTTATATTTAATCAGTTATTAAATCATATTTTTGTTTGGCCTTGAAGAATATGAAAAAAAATTATAATTTAATACCTTTAATGAAATTATTATTTTAATAAACTAGCCCCGGTCGAAAATGGAAGATTTTCCTATTTAAGCAATGTTATTAATTTATCAAATATTCACTTATTGAGATTTTATTATATTACATTTATCATGATTTAGATTTTCCAAACCACATTGCAAACATAAATTCTGTTGAAAAACAAATCATGGAACCTTCAAACTTCTTACTAAATTTACTAGATTACTAAATAATTACATCTCAATATTAATAATATAAAAGGGTAATTTCTTGCATTGGTTAGCATCATCAACTTAGCCAGCCTCCGAAGAACGTCATCAGGCTGAGCTAGCAAGCCGTGAATGGCTGATTCTTCCTTGCAGAGAGTCAAAGCCTGTGGGGTAACTTTGACGCCGACAGGAAGCGAGGGGCAGAGCTGGAATTGGGTGAATAGTGAGTGGTATCTTTGGAAGAATATAAGGGCAGTTGTAGTGGGGAGGTGGAGGTGGGGGCTGTAAAGAGAGTGAAGAGAGAGGACGGTATTTCGAAGGGGTGGGTGATGATTGGGTTTTCGAAGGAGAAGATTTGTTTTTTCTTAGAAAAAGACTTCGTCGAGAAACGGATCGGCTAACTATTTGACTTTGGCGTTTATGCGTGTCCGGTAGCTGTCAAGGTGATGTGGGAGCTTGGCGGCGAGCACCGGCAGTGGGTTGGAGCCATGAGACGGGCCTTCGGCCAAGTAGATGATCTTTAGTGAACGCCCATGCTCATTGTAATTAATATGCAATTATTTGCTTCATTGCACCCGAGGCCGTCTTAGCTCAGTGGTAGAGCGCGTGGCTTTTAACCACGTGGTCGTGGGTTCGATCCCCACAGACGGCGTAGTGTGATTGGAAAATTGGATTTTGGAAATTTCCTGATGTTGTCATGGAATCAGGAGATTTACTGCTTTGTGGACGAGGACGACATGTTTATTCGGATTGAAGAATAGAAAACTTACGTGCGTTACGCTTGTGGTCAAGGCTAGTCAAACGGTTATTGAGCTAGAGAACGCTAGGCGTTGGAAATTCAACGCCGTCAGTATTAAGCCAAGCCAATTACGGATTATACAACATAATGCAAACATATTTAAGTAGGGTAGAGAAAGTTCAATCACTCAAATTTTTTAAACTACGAAGTATGATATAAAAAAATTGTCAATTTATAATATGTTCTATTAAAATTTTATTAGAAGGGGATTAATTCATTGGCTTTAGGAATATTAAAAGAAATTATATTTACATAACATAATAACTAAGGTAGACAAAAAACCTCCATCCAAACCTGTGAGTTTAGGTGTGGTCCCTACAACGAGGGTTTTGATAAAGAATTAAAAAAAAAAAGCCTAAGTTAGGTTAGGTCTACTATTTTTTTAAAAAAATAAATTTATAAATTAGAGTAACAAATTAAAACTTAAAAATTAATAAAAAGAAAATATTTAAATTCTTAATGATTCAAAAACCATGAAATGATAATACTAAACTCTCTGCTAATCATTAATTAATTAAGAAAGTGCTTAAATTAAATAATATAATATTAAAAATTAAATCTATAAACTTTTATTTACTTTATTTTCTTTATTTATTATTTTATTTTAAAATATTTATTTCTTTATTATTATTGATTGTAACAATTAATTGGTTATTAACTCATTTCGAGTTCACAACAATTTAACAAAAAATTTTAAATAAGTCAAAACTTAGGCTTGGTCTAAACTCAACCCTTGTGCTTTCCCTATAATTGGTTTGCGTCTGAGCTTGGATGGTCAGGTTGTATTTACCATCGCAAATAACAACCATAATAGGAAAAAAAACTTAAGAAACAATATTACAACTTAATTACAATACAAATTCAATTTAAATTTAATTGATAACTTCTTAATTTATAATTTAAAATAACATGAATGTTATTCAATTCAATTACATTTATTTAAAGAATATATTAGTGTAATTAAATTAAAATTAAACCATAAAATTAGATGTGTGTTTTTGGTGGCCTTTTTCACGTGTTGTACTCATATCATGTATCTAAGGCCTGTGTGCTTGAAAAATCTAAGTTTAGCCCAACCGACATGCATTTAGTTCCTTGTCGGATGCTTTGTCGAAACATGTCCATGCCTAGATATATGTATAAGTAAGATGTATATATAAGATGAACACCATCCAAATACTACTATGAAAAGGTACATATGTTATTTCTAGTTTACATATGTTATTTCTAGTTTATGACAATTTTATATATTTTATAAGAGCTACAATCCAATGACTTTAGCTGCAAACACATTTTTAATCCAATAGTTATGACTTTTGAATTTGTCGATAATTTTATATATTTAAGTCCCATATAATACTTTTTTACAACTACTGTTAATCTTGGATATCATGAAGTAAGTAATTAAGTTACTTGTTACGAACCACTTGAATATATTGAAATTGGAGTCTAATTCTGCACCCATGGGTACGTTTTACAAAAGTCTGTCTAAATATTGTGTGTACTTAGAAACAAGTTGTGCTTAGCACTGAAGGCGAAGTGCACAGAAGTGGAGTACGCCTAACACTAAAGACGGGGTGCACTTAGAAGTGAGATGTGCTTATAAATGGACCACCTAATACAAATAGCCAATTGTCACCACCATGAGTCATGGGGACCAACTACCGTGGCTTGCCTTGGGGCCTTGTATCCAGCTTTGGCAGTAATCGGGCATGCTTGTGGTGAGCATGGAAACAAGGTAAGGCTGGCGCATTGGTTGGGGCGAGGCAGTAGAGTGCAAGCTACGACATAGGTGCTAGCAATGTTGGGCAGCATGCACAAGAGCTTGTGTGGGTGGCATACTTAGTAACTCATGAGACTGAGGTGCAGTGGGTGTGCAAACTTATGGTACAACGAGTGAGCACCGGTGTGAGGTCGAAAGGCGAGCAGACATTAGGCCAATGGACATGTGGGCGTGAGAAGCTTGGGTATGCAGGCATGGGACACAAGTGAGTGAGGCATAGCAGCGTTCCAATGAGCGTGGGATGGGCGTGCAAGCTTGGCATAGGCACATGGGCGAGTGTGGTGCTCAGCAGCATGCGAGCTAATTGTTGGATTTCGTGAGCAATTGTAGAGTTATGATTTAGTGGCAGGTTAAAGTACACACTAAGGTGCAACCAAGTGAGGCATTCACATTGGGCCGAATCATACGAACATGAAAGGCATCATATGCGGACTATGGATACACAGTTATGTGGTCGTAGAGCATGGTTGGCCGATATTCTCTAAAAAGAAGGCTAAAGCATAAGTGAGAGACATGGCCTTAGAACTTTAGAATTAAGAAAACATGGCAAGTAGGTAGTGGCAGTTATACACTAACAGAGTGGACAGCAGCTGTTACGTATTAAGAGAGTGGGTAGCAATGGTTATATCCTATAACTTTTCCTTATCTAGACTCATGTGCAGTAGTTGTCTTGTTCCTAGAGAGAGTGGAAATAGGCTCTTATACATGCTTAGTGAGGGTAAAAAATCTTAGGGATAGGTTTGAGGTGGCGTGTGGATATCATGCCACCTAACCTTAGCAAATAGGAGTGTCACTTGTAATCCTTGTATATAAGTAATGATGGAGTGTATGTGAGGGAGAGAGTTTTTGTTAGGCATTATATCCTTAGCATATATTACTTAAACTCTTGTAATCTTTTCTTGTTGCGAAATAGAACAGTTAGGGGTCGGTACCTCCGTAAAAACTAATACTTATGTTCGGTGTTTCTATACATGATTGTTTTTTGTGTTTGTAAGAAAGATGCCTTGCGTTACCTCTATTGTGTGAATATTGACGCGTTTCCTTCATATTGCTTTCGTTGGGTTTTTGGGTTGGCTGGCTAAGTAGGGTTTTAACGCTATCATGCGGGTTGCCATACTCATTTCAAGAAAAGCCTAGTGATACTAGCCATGGTGCACTTAGCGATCATCCAAGTATGGCTTGAATTCTAGATTTCTTCACAATTATAAATAAGTTAGAAGTTTTTAACACTTTTCACTTAGGTCCTAGCAAGATATTTAGGCAAGTTGCCAACTTACATGGTGCTTTCAAGGACTAGGCATCTAACATTATAAATATTCCTATCACCTTTGTCATTTTGCTCACCACACACCACACACATGAACACACATAAGCTCTCCAGTTCTCTTGTAAAGCTCTCCTATATTATTAATTTTAATGTGTAATATATTTATTTTTTGTCATATTGCCCTTACTTCTCTCTAACATTTCCATAAGCATTCTTATTTAGCTAGCTTGAAAAGTATTTAGGCTTACTTCATGTTCTAAAAGTTGTCTAAGTATTGCATAAGATTACTGTGTAAAATACTCATCCCAAGATAAGTGGTATCGGAGCTAAGGTTTGCACACACACGAATTAGATCTTGAGCAATAGCCAATCCTTATAGCACACAAGAGGGCATAGTTAGTGCAAAGACACTTGAGCAAAATTGTGGGCGCAAGGAGAAGCATGCATAAGTCGAGTCCCACAGTAAGTCCAAGGCCACTTTCGTAAACACCTTAGAGCATCACGTTGCCATGCTCAACATACTAATGTTCGCTATCTAGAACACCCTTGATACTTTGGAGGTGTGCATAAATAGTCTCAAGAGTGAATATAATGAGTTTATGATAGCCACTAGGGCTTTTATATAAGGCCAAGCCAACTTTCTTTGAGGGGAGTTTTAAGCATTACATGGTAAGCTACTGAATTTATGTAGTTTCTTGCAAAAAGAGCTACAAACGATTTGTTCAAAGGTCAACAAAGTCTGCTCAAATTAGGTTTGGCATAAGTGCACACTCACAACTGACCTGACTTTGACAAGCTCAAATAATACATTCCGAATCAACATGCCTAACCTCGACACCTATGATGGTGTGTACAACGCTACTATGGTGGACAACTTGCTTTTTGGGTTAAAGTAATACTTTGATATTATGAGTGTTTATGATAAAACATTGAAGGTAGGTACCATGCCTATATTTTTTTTAGACACTACATAATTATGGTGGTGGTAGAAGTATAACAAGATAGACAAGGGCATATGCACCATCAACATATGGTCTGAGTTCCGACTAGAACTCTATAAGTACTTTACCCCTAGCAATATGTAGAAGGAAGGACGAGTATAGCTACATGGACTCAGATAAATGGGTAATATCTACAATTACATTAAAAATTTCACTACTCTTATGCTTAAGATCTCTAATATGTCTAATAGGGACTCTTTTTTATATTTTCAAGATGGCCTTAAAGATTGGGCCAAGGTGGAACTTAATAAGTATGGTGTACAAACTCTCAATAATGTAATTGCCATCATAGAATCACTTGTTGATTACTCTACGTGTTGAGTACTAGAAAATATATATTTATAAAGGAGAAAATCATCATTTTTCACTTCAAGTTCTACTAACTTATTTACTTTTATGTATTCAAGTTTCTTATGAATTTAATTATGCGTGTTTCATTATAATTAAGTATTTTACATATTTTAGGGACATCATGGTTATTTCATAATAAACGAGACATCGGATGATAAAACGGACGGTAAATTTAAACTCATAATGGTTAAAATCTTTAGAAGAAGCATAAAAGTAAAAATATCACTGTTCACATATACGGTACTGTTCATGATAATATTCATGACACTGTTTATGTGTACTGTACGATGATGTGGCATTGACTGATGACGTGGCATTGACCGATGGTGTGGCACCGACCAATGACATGGTAGTATTTGATTGGAGGAATGATGTAGCATTAACTGATGACGTGTCACAATCTTATTGGATAAAAATGTTGATGCACTGTTGATCGATGACGTGGCAGTATGTTAGTGGATAAGAAAAAACATGCATACGGTACATGCATATACACTAGATAATAGCCCTGATGATGTGTTTAAACTAATCAGAGTGTGCCACGTGGTGCAATCCTGTACATCCAAATTGTTTTAATCCGATGGCCATGATTTACTCGCTGTATCTATAAAAGGAGGGCTCCTCCCCTAATTTGACATCCCTAAGTTCATTTTTTAGCTCCATTTTCTGAAATTCCTTCTCTATCTTATAGTTTCTGTATATTTTAGTAAAATTTCCTTCCCTAGTTAAAATATGAGTAGCTAATTTCCTTTCAAACTTGGGTTGAAAGTGAAGTCTTAACATATTCCATGGGCTTAATTGGTAAATTTATTTTATTTTCTCCTTTATTTTTTGTGGATATTTTGACTTTTCGTTGATAGATAGTAATAACACAATTATTACTGTTTGACACAATAAGCCTTTAGTACCATATTAATTAGATCGTGGTTCATGAGGAGTGGATTTCTCCTTCATGATTTAATTAGTATTAATAAGGAATATTGAGTATTGGAGCATGTTGATGCAGATCCAGATACCCAAGTGCTTTATTATAACAGTTGCACTTTTTATTATTCCCGCCATTTTAATTTAAAATTTAGGATAAATCTATCATAATTTAATTGCTCACTTAGAAAATTAATTCAATACACAATTAAAATCTACCTCCTCGTGGGATCGACACTTGTCACTATTAATTTATTCTACAATAAATTCGAGCACTTGTGAGTTTAATAAAATTTGTACAACACTACGCATCTTTAAAGATAAGAGTCCTAGTTTTAGTAAAAGTGAAAGAGAGGGGCAGAAAGGCAAATGCCACAATTAAAAGTATTAAGGGTAGAAAAAGCCTCAAAGCAGTAAAAGCATGCAAAGTAAATAAGAGAAACAACAATTACCCAAAGCTTCGAAGCCTATCTTTCATATACAATAGCCCTAATTAAGTACGCAACTATCTAGAGAACAAGTCACTCAATGCTCTCGTCACTCAGCTCAAGGGGTATTTTGTACTATCAATAGAGAAACCCCAACATAGCATGATTACCCTCCAATGCTTTGAGGCACTTAAGGGTTATCCTCTTATGGCCATGAAGAAAGGGTTCATATATGTGAGTGTGGTCATCAACGGCCACACTGTCCATACATTGCTATACATCAAAGCAATACACAACTTCATCTCAGAAGATGAGGCCTTGCACTTAAGCCTAAAGGTGACCAAAAAAGGAGACATCATAAAGGCGACAAACTCCACTGCTAAGACATTTGCGAGAACTGCATGAGACATACATGTTACGCTTGGGACTTAGAATGGAAAACTTGGTTTCTCATTAGTGTCGATGGATGACTTCACAATGATCCTTAGCATGGATTCTTTGAGAAAGTCTATGCCTTCCTACTATTAACCACAAACTCCCTAAGTATCATTGATGGGAGCAAGACGTACGTGGTATTAGTCGAGCGTGCCCAGTCCAAAAAAAAGACCCTCTCAATCATGCAATACATAAGAGGATTAAAAAAAGATCATGATAACTTAATCTCCATCAAACAACTCAATAAGAGAGAGGATTCTATTAATTATCTTAACTAAGTTCTACTGCAAGTACAAGGTATCTATGATGAGTTCAAAGGTGTATGCCTCCAACCCTTTTAAAAGAAGCTCTTATCTCGACAATAGATATGTTGTGAGATTCAGAAACACAACAATAAGGGACGACACTCTACCCCATAAGAGAAGGAAGTGACCACATGTGTCACAAGTGTAGTAACGTTTTAGAAAGCTAAGCCATGTGGGAATGCAAAAAAGACCTAAGAAATTTTACAGAGCATAGCTAAAGATACAAGTATGAGAATGTCCCATAGGTATGTTTAGCAAAAGTCTACATAAATACGGTATGTACTTAGAAGCAGAATGCACTTAATACTAAAGGCGAAATGCACTTAAAAGCAGAGTGAACTTAGCATTAAAGGTGAGATGCACTTAAAAATACACTATCCAATAAAAATGACCAACCATAGTGCGCTTAACAATCATCCAAGCTCAGCTCAAATTCTAGATTTATTCATAATTGTAAATAAGTTAGAAGTATCTAGCTTTTCATTTGCATCCTAGCAAGATATTTAAGTAAGTTGCTAACTTGTATGGTGAGCTCTACAACAAAGCATTTAACATTATAAATACCCTATCACTCTTACCACCAGCACACATATGAATGCCATATTGTTCTTATTTTTTTCTTGCTTTTTTGCAAGCATTCTTACTTAGCTAGCTTGATAAGTATTTTAGATTTACTTAATGACTTGCATGTTAAAAGTTAACTAAGTGCTGCATTAGATTGCTGTAAAAAACACTCATCTCGTGACATACTGCTGCCTATCTTTACTTTTTAGTGGGTATAAGTTATACAAGGTTTCATGCAATAGTTTGCGATTAGTTTATTTTTGTATTTAGTGTTTGTTGATTTTGGAATCTTTTCTAATTTCTCTTTCTCTTTGGGTGCATTGACAAATCATCTCACTGTTTTTGTTATTGATGTTTCTTCTTTTACTTCTACTTCTTCAATGATCATGATCACATATTGATTTATACAAAAATTTTTATGATTATCTATTTTTTTCCTTATAGTTATTGTACAATTGATATTGCTAGCTATAATTTGGCTTTTCTTAGTAAGAGCATTCTCATTTTGTTAAGTGATGATCCATACTTAAATACAAAAAAGATATTATAGATTTTCATATATTGGAAACCATATTTTTTGTCTATTTGTGGTATTGAAATATATATATATATATTGTTAGCAGCATTATTACTTGGTTAAAATGAAGATATCTTTACTAGAGAATTATTGATGTCGTCATCATTATCTATAGTCATTTTTAATGAAAATATTCTTATTTTAACAATAAAAATATACATATTTTAATATATTAGAGACTATAATTTTTGTTTGTTAACATGTTGTAACACATTTGATATTTTAGAGCAATTCTCCTTTTATTATAATGATGATCTCCTCATTAGAGCATTATTCACAAACACACATACATAGAGGCATACATATATATATATATATATATATATATAAAATTTTTCTTTAATGAGGACATCTTTACTTTATTATTATGGGATTGTTACCAAAATACAATGTATATTTTAACATATTAAGATACTATGTTATTTTGTCTGTTAGTGTATTGAAATTTATATTCTATTTGTTTATTAATAATATGTTTATTTTGTTAAAATGAGAATTCATTAGAAAACATACATACATACATACATGCATACATACATATATATATATATATATATATATACACACACACGCTATTAAGTGTGGGTGTCTTATTTTTTTAATGCGGATATACTATTAAATCGTATAGTTTAATAGAATTTATTTTTTTAATTTACAATAAAAACATATGATTTAATAATATATCTATGTTGACTCTATTAAACTATACGACTTAATACCATATATGTATGAAAAAAAATAAGAACACTTATATAAAAGAGTGGTTATATATATCTATACACACACATATATACACTTATTTATTGGTATTTGTCTCGTACTATAAAATATGATAACGTGGTGTTAAAAAAGAATCCACTTCAAAATTTTTTAAACTAAATTTTGAATTTAGTATTCAATACAGTTCGAGCTTCAAAGATAACGTGCTAAACATAAATTACAAAGTTCTTTGCTTCCAACAACCCACTGATTTGTGAAAAACCGCATCCGCAATATTAAGAGAATTACAAATTACTTCTGTATTTGTGATTTCATCAAAATACAAGTAGCCCGATGTTATTACGCCCACGCTACTAAACACTAAATGGTATTGTCATTTAGTTGCCTTACTAAAATGCCCAATTCACTCGAACCCTAATTCCTCAAACTCGCCATGGCTTCTTCTCTCGGTCTCTGTCTCTCTTTGCACTACACTCCAAAACCCTTAACCTCTAAATTCAACCCACGCTTGCCTTCCTTCCTCAAATCAAAGGCCACGTTTCCAAATCCTAAACCCAAAACTGCCATCACCGCCGCCAAAAAGTCGACGATCCCGGCCACCGACCGCTTAATCTCTGCCGCCGCTTATACTCTCCCTTTCTTCAACTCCCTCCAGTACGGCCACTACCTCTTAATGCAATTTCCCAATCTGGGTATCCTCTTCGACCCGGTACTCCCCTTATTATCCCTCTACAGATCCGTCCCTTTCGCCAGCTTCGTCGCTTTCTTCGCGTTCTATCTGGCCATCGTCAGAAACCCTAGTCTCAGCCACTACGTGAGGTTTAATACCATGCAGGCGCTCACTTTGGACATTCTTCTGGTGGTGCCGTTGCTCTTGACCCGGATTTTCAACCCAGGTCGGTCTGGCATTGGATTCAAGTTGATGATTTGGGGGCATAATGCGGTTTTTGTTTTTAGTTGTTTTTGTTTTGTTTACGGTTTGGTTTCTTCTTTGGTGGGAAAGACTCCGTACTTGCCGTTTATCGCTGATGCCGCCGGTATGCAAGTTTAGGTTGTACCTTGCTGTTGCTTTTTTATTATTATTTTTTTTAATGTCATTTTGGAAACAAAGTATAATTCACTGAAGCCTGAGGTACCTATGGTTGAAGCCAGCAATCCGCATGCTGTTAGGCCATGTGTTTTAATTACTTGACGCTAAGGTACAAGTGGCTGAAGCATGGCCTCCACAAGCTGAAGCAAAAGGAACCGGACATTTGGGCTTTCTTGTTTTATTTTTTCTGGGCGTTAGATTAATGTGATTTTCTTTTGTGTAAATTTTTTGAAGGTAATAAAATATAACGACATTATCGAGGGAATAACTTACTCTTGCCTTGAAAAAATTCTAGAAGCTGGAATTGATTGCTTTAAATTAAGGTTGACAGGATTCCCCGAATAGCCGTCGGCATTCAGTTGCCGTCCGTTGGAATCAAAATTTGGCACAAATAAATTTATTTCAATTTATTACTTAGATTGGGATTGGGGATTCAAATTTGTCCTAATCATTATTTGTGCGGAATTGAGGACATCTGAAAATCTTAATTGGAATTTTGAATGATTCGAAATTTAAATTTTCAGAAATATATGGTAAGTCAATTTAATAAATTATACAAATTTGATGTGTTAGTCGTATGTTGTGTTAAATAACATATATGACGTGTTTATTATAGGGATGGGACATGATGTTTATGACAGAACCTATAGCATATAATAGAAAATTTATATCATCTTAGAAGAATTTGCAATTCAGCTCAAGACATAACTAGGACACATTTTTGTTTGAATGTTTTATTCCAGACATTTTTTGTTTTTAGATTATCAATTACCACAAAATTATGATCGGTAAATCTGGCTCGTCCCATCCGTTTTCAACCCTAATACAAATATCAAAATATTTTGTAAAATAAAATTCCAAAAATAAATACTAAGAAATTATTGGTAAACCCATAATTTCAACAATGCTTTTTATGAAGCCTTGTTTTTGTACCAAAATGCACATAACATGTATCACCATCCTGGCCTACACAAATTTGTAAGTCCAATATTTCTATTTTCTTCCTGAAAAAGAAAAATGCCTAAAATGATGGTGCCGTTTTTATCTCTCAACATATTAATTGTAGTTTTTAACAGATTTTTAATCTTAATTTACTTTCAATAAATTTCATCAGGAAATCCTTTTAAGTAAAATTACTTGAAATTGATTTTTTTTTCAAATATTAGAATGTTAATTTATCACAGTATTTATCCATTTATCATAAAAATCTAATAGAATAATTTTTAATTAATTTTATTTGATTGGTGCCTAAGATTAATTTGAGTTTTTTCTTAAAAAAAGAGAAAAATTTACTGTCTTCGCAGCATTTTCTTAGCTCTTCACGTATAATTTATATAATAAAAGAATAAACTGGAACGGTTTAATTCATTCAAGAAAAACGAAATTGCCTATTAAAAAAAAAGGAAATTGAATAAATAGCATTTCAGTCATTTCAATAGGGCTATGTGGCATCTTATTGAAACAAATGGACAGCCATGTCAGAAATTACAAAACCTTAGGGACTTTGATGTTAGTTTACCCTCTTCATTCTTTAGTTGCATCTTCTTAACACTTCTCAATTTTCAACTTCCAGCGTTTTACTCTCTCCATTTTGAAAGACAATGAGAAGAAATCTTCGCTTTCACATGTACACAATTCGGTGACTGCTTTCTGATCATGTAAGATTTTAATTTGTTTGAATCACAATGTTCTTAATATTCTATTAAATCTTTTCTGAAAACAATTATGTTATATCATCTGGGTTTTTCATTTTTGTTTTATGAAGTGCTTTTATTTAGCGATTGGGTATAATTAAGAACTTAAAAGCACCTTCTGAAGGGGTACAGTCAAGTGCTTCTCTAAATGCTAGCATAGCAATAGTTTTTTGGACAGAGAAGACATTTACTAAGAAGCTCCATTCAAGTGCTCCTCTAAAATTCACTCCCAACAATTTTTTTTTTATTATATAGTGTTTTTTCTATTTTTGAGCCGATACTAAAAAAAGGGGAGGACTTTTACGAGTCACAAAAGAACTCCCAAAAAGATTATTAAAGGCTTTGATTCATATTATTGGTTGGGTTAGCAATATGCTGTGCCTCATTCAGATGATTTCTTCGTAACAGATGATTTGTTGAAGATATCAGAAATTCAGAGATTTGTTGAAAATATCAGAAATTCAGAGTTTTAGGAGGATTCTATTTACTGAGCATAAGTTTCCATCTTGGATATGTTCGTTTGATGAAGATATTGGTGAATAAAGTTTTGTTGTGTGGCTTTCTGGTCTTGGAAATACTATAGATCAGTCCAATGTGAGTTTATTTTGGCATAATGGCACTAACATTGACAAGAAAGATATTAATGCTTAGCTGCTTTCTTAAAAGCAGCTATTCTTTGCGATTCTTTGTGACTTCAGCTGCTCAGAAAACTGTATTTGTTAGCAATAGTTTTGGAAAATTTCGAGTATCATATGTGTTATGTGCTTATAGTCATTTGTCGAATCTTCAGTGCTTTTGTTCTAGTAGTGTTCAGCAGGAAAAATTATCTTGGGAAGGTTCTTCTCGTGAAGTTCTCCTGAGAAAGCTTGAATCTGCATCGAAGAATCATCAAGTGAGTGAAGCATGGGAAACTTTTAATGATTTTCATAGATTACATGGTATTCCTGAGCGTTATGTTGTGAACAGGTTCATTACTGATTTGTGTTATTCGGCTGAGTCTCACTGCCTACAGAAAGCATGTGATTTAGTTTTAAAAATCCAAAAGGAAAAATCAGATTTACTTCAGCTTGATCTCCTTGCTAAGCTGTCCCTGTCTTTAGCAAGAGCTCAGATGCCTATTCATGCTTCAATGATACTTAGACTGATGCTTGGGAGAGAGAATCTACCTCGCAGTGATTTTCTGTCATTGGTTTTTGTGCATATGGTGAAGACAGAAATTGGGACATGTCTTGCATCTAATTTCTTGATTCAGTTATGTGATGTTTTCCTACGTCTATCTGCTGAGAAAAGTAATGGTGCTGAGCTGATCAAACCTGATACGATGATCTTTAACCTTGTGCTTCATGCTTGTGTGAGATTTGGGTCATCTCTTAAAGGCCAGCATATTATGGAGCTTATGTCACAAACTGGGATTGTTGCTGATGCCCAGTCAATCATTATTCTTGCACAGGTTCATGAAATGAATTGCCAGAGGGATGAGCTGAAAAAATTTAAATTTTACATTGATCAATTATCGACCTCTTTTGCTCATCATTACCAGCAGTTTTATGAAAGTTTGTTAAGCTTGCATTTTAAGTTCAATGATATTGATGCTGCTGGTGAGCTTATATTGGACATGAATAGATTTCGGGAGCCTCTTCCTAATCCAAAACTTAGGCAAGACGCACTAAAGTCTTACCTTATTTCAATAGGATCTCCTAATCTCAAGTGTGGACTGAAGTTACAGATTATGCCAGAGCTGCTAGAGAAGGATTCTATCCTCAAGAGGGAAGGTAAGCAAGAGCTTGTCCTTTTCAGAAATGGTAAACTTCTTCTTAGTAATAGGGCTATGGCAAAAGTCATTAATGGATACAAAAAGCATGGCAAAAATTCCGAGCTCTCAGGGCTGTTACTTAGCATTCAAAAGGAGTATCGTTCATTTGGAGAATCCAGCTTGTGTTCTGATGTGATTGATGCATTAATCCAATTAGGTTTTTTGGAGACTGCTCATGACATTTTGGATGACATGGAATTAGCTGGGCATCCTATGGATTCTACTACATATAAGTCGCTTCTGACAGCTTATTACAAAGTAAAGATGTTTAGAGAGGCTGAGGCACTGTTAAACCAGATGAGGAAGAGTTGTTTGGTTCAGAATTTGTCTAGTGGGATGGTTGTCTCAGAAAGACTTTCTGAAGTAGCAGCTAAAAGTGCTTCATTTACAGACACATCATCTTTGATGGATAGATCAGATTTAGCTGACTCCTTGATTCTGGAGATGAGAGAGGAGGCAGTGCTTTCTACGGTTTATGAATTAAATTCTTCTATTTACTTTTTTTGCAAGGGAAAAATGATTGGGGATTCTTTGAAGATATATCAGAGAATGCAAGAGATGAAAATCCGACCAACAGTTGAAACTTTTTATTATTTGATATATGGATATTCTTCTTTGGAAATGTATCGTGATATTACAATCTTGTGGGGAGATATTAAGAGGGACATGGAGAATGGAGTTTTGACGGTTAGCAGGGATCTATACGAGACCTTACTACTGAACTTTCTTCAAGGTGGTTACTTTGAGAGAGTGATGGAGGTCATTGGCTACATGAGAAAGCAGAATATGTATGTAGATAAGTGGATGTATAAAAGTGAGTTCTTAAAGCATCATAAGCATCTGTATAGAAGGTTAAAAGTATCAAATGCCAGAACCGAGGCTCAAAGCAAGAGGCTTGTGAATGTTCAGGCATTTAGGAAATGGGCTGGCATTGATTAAAGTTCCTTGTAGGTTTTCCTGTACAAAGGGGATTTGAATTGAAAGTTCTTACTGACCTAGTCTTGCAAGTGACCATCTTGGACTTGGCTATGCTACTCTTTTTTTTCTGCTGCTGTACCTGAGGATGTATGATTTGGATTGTGTTGTGCCACTGTAAGAAGAGCTCAAGGTCAAGCTAAAGTTGTAACCTTCACTATTCCCAAAGTGAATAAAAGCCCAAAAATTAATTTGTGAACGAAAGCCCAAAAATTAATTTAAGGTACTCAAATCTTTCTAGTTGGTAATATGATTTTTATGAATGTTTGCTGCACCATCAGCCTGTCTGTTGACTGTGCTGTACTGTTGCATCTAGTACCTTGTTATATTCTCTACAAAAAAAAGGGTGAAAACAGGGATTTTCTGTCGTAGTTGTTGATTTTATGTATAAGTTTGCTACAATTTTCTTCTTTGGTTTCATATTGAGGAGTTTTGTATCTATTTGCCTATAAACTGATAATTATGTGTGTTTCAAGTTCCATTATTCATTTATTTCCCCCTCCCGTCGTGCATAAGTGGCTGATAGTTTAGTTGTCAGGAAATGTGGCTACCGGTTGCAAGAGATCAGTAGTAATTTTGATGGAGATATAGTGTGTATGTTTTGGCTAGAAGCACTCACAATATTAAGCCACAGTTAAATGAAGAAGAAAGTATGAGATTGAGTAACATAAGCTGTTAACAACAATCCTGTGAATTCAAGTCTTATCTTCTCTCTGTTTTAGTTCAAAAAATGGGCCAGAAGGCAAGAATTTAAATGATCTATAAATTGTTTGCAGCAAATCTTCTTTCTATTTCTTTCCTTCCCATTTTCTTCAACTTTATTTTTTTTTTCTTGTCTTCCTGCCCATGGCTGTATGATGCTGGGAAAATAATAATGGTGGTTATGCTTCTGAAATGGTGACCAATGAGCAGGGTAGTTTGATTATTAACTCGGTGAACTGTTGTGTATGGTTTGAAGATATGATGACCATTTGTCAGCAGTATCAGATTTCTGGCCTCTTGTTTGTTGTTCAAGTACATACTGGTCTACATTTTACTTGCAACGATTCTCATTAATCTTGTTATGGTGTAATAAAATTAGTTTTTGCTATGGGGGCTGCTGCTGCTAGTTTAACTACTGAGGCTAAGTTAAGAGTTAGCTTAAGTGATGGAATCAAAGCACGGTGTCTGTAAACTTTGTGTTTATATTTGTATGCAGAGATGTTAAAGAAGAACTGCCAATGTCAAAATTTTGTCAAACCCACCACTACAACAGCTGTATATTGCAACCATAATAATTGCCCTGGCTTCCCCACCTGGATATTTGTTTAGATAGGACTCCAACAATTCATGCTCAAAGGAGAAAAGTTAAGAGGCAATGATGCAGTGATTTTTTAAGTATCAAAAGTGATGCTTTTTGTCAAAAGAGCGTGGAAATAAATAAATAAAATTTCAATATTTATTTTTTAAAAAATTTTAATAGCTAATGTACACCAAGTTGTGCTTTCTCAAGGGCTATTTTCTCCTTTGTTTCATGCAGGGATGGATATATATTGAAAAATGAAAGTAAAAGATTAAACAATATCAAGTACCATAATAGTATCGGTATTGCCTTTGGATATGCATGTTCCTTGGCTGACTCTCATTGCATATGTTGATTTCTGTACTAGCAGAAGGACAGATACCGATCACTGGCAATATCAGAGTCTCTTGAAGTTAAAGTGTAACTGCAGCATCCCTCGTTCAAAAGTGCACTTGAATCCTTGCTTAGGACAGTACTCCCATTCTCTGTTAACAATTCTGAATGCTATGTCTTCGTAAGGAGGTCCTCCTCAAAACTGTAAGTAGGTGCTTTCCTCTTGAGACTTAAGTTCTGGGTAAAAGATGTTGAATTTGTATCCTTGCACCGATTTTGGAAGAGGGTTTTCACGGTCATAGTGAGTTCCATTGTATTTGTTCCATTCATATCCGGTGTGTACATGACTCAGATACTTTGTTTTCTTGGCTGGTGTTTGTCGCCTCAGAAATATTCCTGCGAGTCTAGTGTCACTTCTGCACTTGCTTGATGATTGTTTCAACAACACTGTGTCTGAATTAAGCAATCTGATGAAAGGGTGTGAGTTAGAATCAAAATAAAGGCGCTGTATTTATAGTGGGGCGCAATCCAAAACAAAAGAGGAAAACTTAAATGTTTATTTGTATGAAAATAGAAATGCTATGCTGAAACTAATAAGGAAACTTTAATTTAATTAAACTAATACTAAAGATATAAGCATGTGAAGAAGTTGCACTATGATAATCCTCAGTGAACTAGGATAATAAAAAATTACTTTGTAATCATAATTTGCTGTAGCCATAATGAGGAGAGAGCAACTGATTATAGTGGATAGGGGTTAAAGTCACCCTTATGCAATATGGAATAAATTTTCTTCTAAATTCTATGTTAGAATAGTGTGGTCGTGCCAATATAGAGTTAATCAATAAAAAAATCCTGGTATTATGTTGACTGACATAAATAATTTTACGAGTCATTGAATTAATAATTTAATAAATTAGGGTTACGTTAGTAGTTGGAGCATGACTCTGATAGATTTAGGATTATTTTATAATTCTTTCACTTGATGGGATTATTTACCAACGCTCTTTAAAAATAACTTTTAGAAGAAGCCTGGGTTCTACCTAAATTAGAGACCGCTCTGTACTATTGATCACCAGCACATCTAACAAATTTTACCATACACCCAGGCTAGGCCTCCAGTCTTTTAAGCAATATTAATTTCTTCATTTCTTTCCATATTTGTTGTTTTTCTGTAAGCTTCCACAATTCTACCTTTTTTTTCTGCACGTGAATCATGCTTTCAAATTAATTCCTTTTCATATTTGTCGTTGTTTCGGGGTTCAAAAGGGCATGCTATTATATCGTAACGAGTCCAAAAGTTCATTGACGAGAGATAATATATGTGAGTTACCAATTGAATCAGTGAATTATTTTTTTTATACCGTATTTAGGCAATTGAGATTTAATCAAATAAACTTCTGATAACATATTAAGAAATCACAAATTCTTCCATAAATATGTCATTATTCTTTGAATTAATTTCCGTTTACCCCTTCATAAAATGACATAACTCAATTTACTTTTTAAACTATTGAAAACAGTAAGCCAACCCCATTTATCATTAAGAAGACAAAAAATTTGCTATCAAAAGTTTAATGAAGAATTAGGTCAATACAATCCTTAATTACCCGAATCTTTAGAATGATAAATGGGGATCTGTTGATATTATTAATAGTTTTGAGGGCAATTAAAATTATGTCAATTTATAAAAGGAAAAATTAAAATTCATTGTTGTTCTAAAAGTCTTAAAATCACGCTTTATGAAAAGTTATGAGTCTTGTGCCATCAATAAAATATCAAAGTATTAATATACTTTAACAAAATTTGAATACGAATCTTTGGCTTTTTTTTTTTTAATTCTTATTTTGGCCGACACGGCCAAAAATTAATTATAATAAATTCCACACATTTTACATTTTATCAAAGAAAAATGGTATTTGACCTGAAATTCCATTAAACTGAAATTTATCATTTTTTTTGGGGTCTAGGTGGTGGCCAAGCGATGACCTATCAAGGGATGGCAAAATCTGGATTCGGATTCGGATCTGGATGTAGGAGCATCTGGATTTGGATTCAGATTGAATACTTAACATCTTGATCTGCATAATAATAAATTTAATATAATTTTAAGTATAATAATTTACTTAATAATATTAAATAAAATTTAATTATAATTTAAGAATTAATAATTTAACATCAATTCAATGTAAATAACATATAACAACATCATAAATTCACAAATAATAATTTCACAATATAAATCAAATATAAAAAAATAAAAAATATAAAGTAAATCAATTTATTAGAATATTCTCTAATTATTATTATTATTATTAGTAGTAGTAGTTTTTTAACAAACTTTTTATCGTTAATGAAAATTATAGAGTTAATTATGCTTATATATTTAAATAAATAATTTAATTTATATATTTTTAATTAGAAATTAATTATATAAATAATTAAATTATAAAATAATATAAATCTGCATATCCGATTTTCTGAATACGCTTGCATCTGGATTCGTATGGATCTTATTATTCAAAATCTAGATTTATATTTTTTAACATGTGAATTTAAATTTTTTCAGATCTAAATCTTCTTAATATTTATAAATTTGAGTCGGATTCAGATATAATTGCCAACCCTAAGCCTATCACTCAATCTAGGTGATAGGCCATCACTGGAGAAAATGTGATGGGTGATGGGTTATTGCTTGATTTTTAATTGATTTTAACATAAAACATTAATTTTAGAGTGGAGCTATTACCAATGCCTATTTCTTTTAACACTCCATTTAATTCCTAAAGCAATCTTTATTTACCCGTTCAAATACAATTGCCACCAACCGGGTGTTGCCCTCCATTCTTCAGTTTGTCAAAGCCCTTCATCAACTACTTTTACTTTGATTCATTATAATTTCTTTTCAATTCTTTTTTAACCCAATGAGCATATACAAATCAAAAGTAAATTTATTAATCGAGATCCACGGATTAAGAAAAATACTGGATAGTTTGGGGTGTTATTTTTATTTTTATTTTTTTAATTGATTGTGATCGAGAGATGAAAATGAATGTCGAAACACAAACAAAAGGAAAAATCTCTAAAGCTTGGACATTGGAGTGCAAATAATCTTGATTCCGAAAAATTTTCATCCTTTTATTTCTTTTTACTTATTAGTCGCCTATTTGCCAGGAACTAAACATCTACTAATGAACAGCTGAAACTAGATCGCCTCACTATGCAAAGAGTTCTACTCAAAAGCAAATTATTGGTTTTTGCTTTCAAATTCATGGGGTATGAACATATTTATTTGTATCTATATATTTATGTAATTTCAGTTAAGTCTAAACTAGCAAAAATATATAGGGGTTTTACAAGAATTTTTTATCCTAATTTTAATAGTTTTAGTGGACGAATTCCGAGGCTAAATGTCTCTGTTTGTCAAAATTCCATCTCTACGCGTTAATTTTAATTTATTGTTGTTTTTAATTTTTTATTATTATTCATCTTTTCGGCTGATCAGTAAACAAAATATAAAATTCTTGGACAGGTATGTTGTTTAAAACAATAAAATAAAATAAATAAAACACTAATGGGAACTTGCTTGTCTGCTTAACAATTTACTACTGCCCAATCTTCACTGCTTCAATTATCACCACAAGTCCATTTGTAACCCAATCGATAGAGACCAACTTTCAAGGCATGAACTTCAAACTCATAATTTTACTCTTAGTAACTCGAGTCAACCTGCCATGCAACGCTGTACTCCATACAGCAGCATGCAGCAACCGGTACAGCTGGTTTTTAGCCGGTTAATAGAATAAAAATGACATTTTTATTTATTTTTAATGTCAAAAAATATTAAAAATAAAGAAAAAGATAAAATTGTAATAAAATGAGGCAAAAGATTGTAATAATTTTAAATTTATAAATACCATAAAAATTATAAATATATTATAAGTATGTCGCAAGATAATTATATTACTACTTATTTTGTGACATTTCAACATTCATAGTGTATATTTTAAGTTTACTTTTTAAATTTCTATTTTCTGTTACAATTTATCAAAATTTTGTTAAGTTATTTCAACTCATTTTCTACTAGTTTTTGATTCTATATTTTTACTTTTTTTTCATTAAATTACAACTTTTAAGGTGGACGTTTCAATTTTTTTTTTTATATCCCTACATTCTCTTTAATTTTACTTAGTTTTTAATAAGTTGTTCTAACTTATTTTTCTCCTACTTCTTGGTTTTATATTACTACTATTTTTTAGGATTAATAATATTGAGCTAAGTTTTAAATTCCTACTTTTTGTTAAAATTTATCAAATTATTATTAATTAATTCCAACTTCTTTGTTAAGCTTTGTAACTCTTATCCCTACCAATTTCTGTTATATATTCGACCTCTTTGTATTACATTCCAACATTTTGGTCGATATATCAAGTTCAATTTTCAAATTAATAATTTCCCTTGTATTTTATCTTATTTTTGGTTATTTATTTCAACTTTTTGGTTAAGATCTCTAACTCTTATTTCTATTATTTATTTGTTTTATATTCCTACTCTTTTCATTGAATTCTAACATGCCACATGCATATTTCAAGTAATTTAGTAGATTCTTATTTATTGTTAGAATATATTGGATTTTAAGTAAGTTGTTCTAACTTTTAAATTAAAATTTTTAACTCTTGTTTCCACGACTTTTTATTTATATATTTCTACTCCTTTCATTGAATTTATAATATTTTGTGTGGATATTTTAAATTTATCTTTTAGATCCCTCATCCCTATTAGATTTATCAAATTCTTGATAACTTTTTACCAAATTTTGGGTTATGGTCTACAACTTTTTTTTTTACCACTTTTTGGTTCATATTCCTACTCTTTTTGCTAATTCCAACTTTTCGAGTGAATATTTCAAGTTTGTCTTAAGATCAACACTTCTTATTGAAATTTATCATTTTTTTTTGTATGTCGTTAACCTCTTAAACTCATTTTCTCAACACGTTTTCATTCTATATTCCTGCTTTATTTTATTGAATTTCGACAATTGTGGTTAATATTTCAAATTTATTTTTCAGATCTCTAGTTTTCATTGGAACTTATCATATTCTTGTAAAGACATTCCAGCATCTATGTTAAGCTTTTCCACTCATTCTATATTTCTATTATTTTTAGCGAATTCTGAGATTTTATGTGGATGTTTGACGTTCATTCTAAATCTTTACTTGTTGTTTAACTTTATCATGTTCTCTGTAATTTTTTCCAATTTGTAGGTTAAGGTCATTTATTCTTTTTCCACTATTTCTAGGTTTTATGATCCTACTATTCTAAATTTTCGGTTGTTGTTTAATTTTATCATGTTCTCCGTAATTTTTTTTTCAAATTGTAGGCTAAGTTTATCCACTCTTTTTCTCACTATTTTTTAGTTCTATATTTCTACGATTTTCAGCAAATTTTGAGATTTTACATGGATGTCTGAAGTTTCTTCTAAACCTTCGCTTATTGTTTAACTTTATCATGTTCTCGGTAGATTTTTTCAACTTATAGGTTAAGTTCTTTTATTCTTTTTCTCACTATTTCTAGGTTTTATATTCCTATTATTCTCTACAAATTCCTAGATTTTACATGGATGTTTGAATTTCATTCTAAATCTCTGCTTGTTGTTTTGCTTTATCATGTTCTTGGTAAGTTTTTTCAACTTGTAGGTTAAGCTCCTTCACTATTTTCCCCACTATTTCTAGGTTTTATATTCTTACTATTCTTTGTGAATTTTGAGATTTTACATAAATGTTTGAAGTTCATTCTAAATCTCTGCTTGTTATTTGACTTTATCATGTTCTCGGTAAGTTTTTCTAACTTGTAGGTTAAGCTCTTTCACTCTTTTTTCCACTATTTCTAGGTTCTATATGCCTACTATTCTCAGCAAATTCCAAGATTTTACCTAGATGTTTGAAGTTCACTCTAAATCTCCACTTGTTGTTTGATTTTATCATATTCTTGGTAAGTTTTTCAAACTTCTAGGATAAGCTTTTTAACTCTTATTTCCACCATTTTTTGTTTCTATAATCCTACTCTATTGATTGAATTCCAACATTTTATATGGATGTTTAAGTTTGTTTATAAATCCTTACTTATTGTTGAACATTATTTGATTCTAGGTAAGTTTTTTCAACTTTTAAGTTAAGTTTTTAACTCCTGTTTCCACATTTTTTGGCTTCACTTTTTTTATTCTTTTAATTGAATTCCAATAGTTTACGTGAATGTTTCATGTCCATTTTTTAGTTCCTTATTTCCCGTTGGAGTTTATTAGATTGTTGGTAGATACTTACAATTTTGGGTTAAGCTTTTCAACTATAGTTATTACTATTTGTTGATTTTATATTTCTTTGCTTTTTCTTTTGGCTAAATTTCAATATTTTGGTTGGTATTTTAAGTTTATTTATAAGATCCCTATGATATTTCAAGTTTATTTATAAGATCCCTACTTCTCTTTTGAATTAGCCCAACTAGGCAACATTTCATGCATTATTGTATCTCATATAGCACATGGAGAAAACTGGTATAATTGGTTTTTAATTGGTAAATGAATTAAAAATTATTTTTTAGTTGTTTTGAATGGAAAAAATTATAATAATAAATTGCAAAAGAGGGAAAAATACAATTAAAAAGATAACATAAATATAATTATATATATATATATATAAACAAAAAAATTTCAAAATAGCATAAATATATCATAAAATAGTCATATTTCTACTTATTTTTGTGATATCTTGACAGTTATGGTGAATGTTTCAAGTTTAATTTTTAAATTCTATTATTAGTATAAATTTATTTAATTTTGGGTAATTTGTTTCAATTTAGCTAGGCACCAGTTTTTGGTTCCATTTTCCCACTCTTTTCAATATATCTCGACATTTATGTGGACATTTCATAATTACGTTCTATGTCCCTGCATTTTGTTTTATCATATCCAATTTCCTGTAAGCAATTCCATTTTCCACTATTTTTTACCATTATATTCCTATTATTTTCATTGGCTAAAAAAAAATCTTAAGTAGATATTTCAAGTTCATTCTTAAATCCCTACTTTCCATTAAATTCATCAAAATCGTAGTTATTATATCATCTTTTTTTTTTTGTTTTATATTCACACTATTTTAACTGAAGTCCAAATTTTTTGTTTGATGTTTCAAGTTAATTTTAAGGATCCATTATTCCCGTTGCAATATGAAAATCTTTATATGTAGTTTCAACTTCTTTATTGAGATCTTGTACTCTACTTCTCACTATTTTTTAATTTTATATTCCTACTTTTTATTAAATTCTATTATTTTATTGAATTCTAAAATTATGGATAAATATTTCAAGCTAAATTACTACATACCTACTTAACGTTATAATTTATCCATTTCTTTGTTAAAAATTTCAACTTTTTAGTTGGGCTATTCTACTCATATTTTTGACATTTTTTAGTTGCATATTTCTACTATGGCTACTGAATTCTAACATTATGAGTTCATATTTCCTAGTTCTATTCATATTTACTGACTTTGCTATCATCTTTATTTATTACTGTTGATAAATTTCAAATTTTTGGTAAGATTCCTCTACTTATTTTTTTCTCGATTTTTTCATTTGATGTTTATGTTATTGTAATAAAATTCTAACATTATAGGTGCATATTTCAAATTAAATTATCAAATGGGGTACTAGTGTTAATCTTTATGCAGTTCGTAGTCAATTATTCCTAATTACAAGTTTAACTACTTAACAATTTTCTCAAGAATTTATGGGTTGATTATTCCAACTCTTTCAAATGAATTTTAACTTTTATATGAATGTTTAAGTTTTATTTCTATTTACCAACTTTGCCATATTATTTATCGATTTCTTGTTGATAAATTTCAATTTTTTGGCTTAACTCCTCTATTTCTCTTGTATTGAATTTTTGTCTGGATATTTCTATTATTGTTATTGAATTCTAACACAATGGGTTCATATTTCAAGTTAAATTATCACAATTATCTTTATGTTAGTTTTCATGTAATTTGTGGTAGGTTATTCCTACAATTGGGTTGAGCTATTTAACTCTTTTCCCAACAATTCATTAGTTGCATATTCTAAATCTTTTCAATGAATTACAACTTTTGTTTTGAACTCCCTAACTCCATTCATATTTACCTACTTTGCCATTTACTTTATCTATTTATGGTTGATAAATTTTATTTACTTGTTTGGATTCCTCAACTTATTGTTCCTCAATTTTTTGGTTTGGCATTTCTATTATTATATGAAATTATGACATTATAGGTATATGTTTCAAATTAAACTATCAAATGCCTCCTTTGTATTATGTTTTATCTAGGTCATGGTCAGTTATTTCTAATTATTAGTTTATTACAACTTTTGTGTTAAACTCCAAAATTCTATTCATATTTACCTACTTTGTCATTTACTTTATCTATTTAGTGTTAATATACCTTACTTCATGTTATGGTTTATCAAGTCTTGCAACTCCTTTGCTTTTGCTTTCTTTTAGTTTCTCATTCCAGAATATTATCCTTGCCTATTGGAACTTAAGACCTTCCCTTTTAACATGGATCCCATTGTGACACATTTTGTTTCTATAGTCACGAAGAAAGCATGCATTTACACTAGCTAAACTCATGCCTCTTTCCACTATAATGTCATTCAACATGTTTTGGGAGGTGGTTTATTAAGTAATTTATTTGTAATATAGAATCTAATTAGTTTCATATTACGATTCTTCACAAAACTATGTTGTTATTGTTAAATTGACATCATTTGCTTAGATAATTAATTATTATCATCCTTCTATATCTACATTTTACAGTGACATTGCACTATAAGGCAAGATTCTATTGTAGCTCTTAACGTACATAATAATGGTGCTGCTTCTATAGATGGTATTATTAGTGATAATTCTTTATCATTGGCTATATATACTTTTAATTAAACATTCTCAAACCAATTTGAATCATTATTACCCAATTCAGAGGCTAATACCTAACCTTTGAATAGTTATCAAACCCTTTCCTCTTATGCTTCTAGGGATATGTTATCTGAATATGAAGTAATTGGCAGAGTGTTTTCATTTATAAAAGAAGTTGAAACATTTTACTTCAACTAAGCCAAGAGTATTACCTTTAGTGTATGTAAAAGTATTATGACAATCAATATATAAGGACAAGTGACCATTAGAAGATAGGTTTGTTCAAAAAAAGGTAAGAGGTAGAAGAAGTATCTTAAATTAATTAATAAAAAAAAGACAATAAAATTTTTAATACAGGATTAAATTAGGCTACTTTTTGCATTTATTTTGACTATCATAAAGGTGTTTTAGTTGCTTATGAATCGATTGATACCCATACACATGTATTGGTTCCTGTTGTTCAAATGTAATTTCTTCACTCAACCCGTTAAGTGTTAGATGTTGATTATACTACCGCTTCAACCATGTACCTCTTTGGTATGAAACCATCTCAGATCCATGAGTTAATGGCTAAATGTTCAAGTAAGCTTGCGAATGTTGGATTTATAAAAGATGACCTATTTAATTGTTTATATTATGGTCGTTGAGCCCATATAATATAAAGAGACATGGAAGTAGGCAGGATTGACTGAACCACGTAAAAATCTTTGTGTTTGAATTTCTCTTTCCTTATCCCTTTACATTTTAATTGGTTTATTTATTATTATTTTGAATTTATTTAAGATTTTTATTAAGTTTTGTTCAAGCATTGCATAATTTTTAGAAACTTAATTCACCTCCTCTTAGGTTGCCTAACTATTATTTCATTTGATATTAGAGCTTGGTTCTCTTATTAGGATTTTAACTATTTAGAGTTAAAGATCCATGAAAACTCAAAATAACTCTACCTTTAGGGAAAGACAATCCACAAGTAGGCCATAATTCTTTAATAATAATGACTACCTATATTGAAAAACTAAGATAATAATTTATTTGTAAGCTTTAGATTATGAAATTTGGAAAGTTGTTAATGATGGTTCATTCATGCCTATGACAAAAAATAAAGTAGGAGATGATATTTCAAAACTTTTAAGTCAATTCAGTGAGTTAGAAAAGAAAAAGATGCCTATAAACTCTAAGGCAATGAATGCTTTATTTTGTGCTCTTAATAAGAAAGAATTTCATAGAGTGTCTAGTTGCGAGAGTGATTAATAAATATAGAACAAACTTAAAGTAATCTATGAAGGTACAAATCAAGTGAAAGAATATAAAATTAGTAGATTCATTAGGCAATATGAAATGTTTCAAATAGAGTTATATGAGAGTGTCTACGATATGTATACTAGATTCATCAATATTGTGAATTCTCTTGAAGCATTAGGAAAAACATTTACTAATAGTCAAAAAGTGAAGAAAATTATTAGATTTTTATCGAAAGAGAAGAGAACAAAGAGAACGACCACATAAGAAGCAAAAAAATCTTAATACTTTTTCTTTTGGTGATCTCATTGGTATATGAAGAAGATATAGCTAATGAAAGAATTAATGGAGATAAAAAGAAGAAAAGTTTTATTTTTAAATCTTCTATAGTTGAAAGTGATGATGATGAAAGTGACTTTGAAGATAAAGGCACTGAAATTATTGCTAGAAAGTTTAAAAGGAGCTTCGAGAAGTAAATCAAGAGAAGAAGTTTTAAAGATCTTATGAGAGAAAACTTAAAGTGGAGAAAGAGAAGAAGAAGCCAATTATTTATTTTGAATGTAAAAAGCTTAGCCATATAAGATCAGAGTGTTCACTTCTCAACAAACTTAAGAAGAAAGCCATAGTGGTTACTTAGGATGATAGCAATAAAGAGCCAAGTGATGAAGAAGATTCGTAAGAAGTGTCAAAACTAGCGCTTATGGCAATAAGAAATGATGAATTTAATAAGATAAATCATCTTCTTACTTATGATGAATTATATGATGCTTTTAAAGAATTGTATGATAAATAGATAAAAACTGATAAAAAGAATATATGTCTTAAAAAGAAAATTATAAAGTTCACTAATGAAAATGATTCTCTAAATGCAAAGACTACAAACCTAGAATTAGAAAATAAATTATTACATGATAGAGTTGCATTATCAAATGAGAAACCTAGCACTTCACATGAACATATAGAATCACATATAGATAATTTGAAAAAAAATGAAATGCTAAAAAAAAAAGAATATTGAACTTAATGATGTTGTTTAAAATTTATAAATGGGTAAAAGTATTGGATAACTTGCTTAATTCATGAAAATATGTGTTTAATAAAAAAGGCATTAGTTATAAGTAAAATTTGAAACAAAAATTTTATAAGAATTACTTTGTGAAGAGTACCTCTATTAACAATCGTATTATATGTCACTATTACAATCAAAATAGTCACATGAAGCTTGGATGTCCAGTTAAAAGAAATGTATATTATGAAGTAAAATGTATTTGGGCTCCAAAAGGAATTATTGCTTACATTCAATGACCCAAGAGTATTTGGGTACCAAAAGGTACAACTTGAACATTTTTTGCAGGTACTATAATAGTGGAGAGTTCCTAGTTGAAAGCTTGTGAGGATAATTACTTGATCATGATTTAGGAGAAAAAGATGAGGCAAGATAATTTAATTATCTTGGTAACAATTCTTACCATATTGATTATGTTGAATTGATCATGATGGATAGATAATAAATTAAATTTGTGAAAGCATGCTTATATATCTAACACTCCATGTTTATAATTATAACCAAGGTGATTAAAAATAGGTGGAACATTCAACACTTTCATCGTAAATATAAATTTCAAAATAAGCATTTTATAAATATAAAACATAAAAGGTTTGTTATACAAAAATTTTATTACAAAAGTCAAGGATTCCTTATTAACATATCACAAAATTAACTCCATAAACAAACTTATTTATTTATACTTAGATAGAAATACAATTAAGCCTGTTATGTAACCCAAGGTTTGTTACATCTATATGCTCTTTGCCTTAGTTAGGACTTGGCTTAAGCTTGCTCTACTCCTCAATTCCTATAATGCATGGATTACATGAGCTGATACCTAGTAAGTTAACATTTTATGCATGTATTACTTACCATGCACATGAATGACTATATGAAATGAGTACTAAATCTTTTAAATGAAATTTAGAAATGTAAAGAATTGTGTTGGGGCCCTAGGTTTATTGTACTACAAGGCTAGTACTCAACAACATGCCATTGGGTTTAATTAATTGATCTGTTGGATGTTACGTATCGCTGTTCCCAAAATATCATTTTTCTTAGCTCAAAGGGCTTTATGAACTCTTACCACTTAGTAGTACAACAACCCTTTTATCAAAATTCGTTAAAATACCTCTTCATGAAATCATCCATGAAATGCATGAGCTTAGTACAACTTATGTCATAGTATGTAAATTTTCTAAATATATAATAAAGTAAAACATTAAACTAATTTAAGACAACAATATCTAATATTGTTGTCAGCGCCGTCCACATAGAAATTAAAGAAATAGAATTATAATACACGCTGCAGGGCCAACCATATAAGGAGTAATAACAAACATTGTATTTTAGGCAGTAGTGCCGACCATGGCATGATAAAATAAAAGCATCACATATTAGATGGTATACTCGATCATCCAATCAAGTAAGTAGCAAGTATCACATCCTAGGCAGGATAGACAGCCATATGAGGATGATTAAGATGATATCATAATAATCGCATTATAATAATCATCATAAGATAAAAAAATTATTTAAAACTAAACATAACATAAGAGAATTATTATTCAAAGTTAATTTTAATATATTGTCCTCCCATTACAGCTGAAGTGAAGTGTTACTTATCTCTTTTCCTTGATTCCCCTAAATCGTCCTTCCTCACTTGAGAATTTCTCTACTAATGATACTTTGGCTTAGAATAGAAAGAGATGAGATTTCTAAGGTTTATAGAAAATGAAAGGCTGAGGGGGTATTTATAGGATTTCTTAAGGCCCATGGATGGCTAGGATTTTGCCATCACAGCACTTGATTAATGGTGAAGATTTATCTCTCAATAAATATCTTAGTAATTTCTAGAGCCCTAAAATCTCTACAACATCTCTTATTACATCATCACTTATATTATTGCTTATATCATCATTACTTTAGAATTAATTATTATATTTTACTATATTATTATTATTATTATTATTATTAATGTTTAAGGGAGCTTGTTAGCTTAAGGTTAATTATGCCATATTCGAGTAAGAAAATTGTACCTTACAGTATGTTTACATAATTAATTATTGTTGTATATAACATTGAGTGCTTTATCATGATTGTTGAGTGTTAGAAAATATATATTTATAAAGGAGAAAATTGTCATTTTACACTTTAAATCTCACTAACATTGTTACTTTTATTTATTTAAGTATTTTGTTATTTAATTATATGTGTTTTCTTATAATTGTGTATTTTATGTATTTTAGGGGTATCATAATCGTTTCATAATAAACGAGTGATCAGACAGCAAAACGGACGTCATATTTGGACTCAGGACGGTCGAAAACCTTAAGAAGAGCATTAAAGGAAAAAAGTCACTGTTCACACATACAAGATCTTTTTTTATACGTCTGATCGCTTTCACGATCATCGTTTCACGACACTGTTCATGTATACGGACCGATGATGTGGCAACTACCTACGACGTGGCAGTATCTGATTGGACGAATTATGTGGATTGACTGCTTATGTGGCGTTGACCGATGACGTGGCGTTGACCGATGATGTGTCACGATCTTATTGGACTAAATTTCTTATGTACTGTAGATCGATGACGTGGCAGCATCTCAGTAGAGTAGAAATCGGGTGTACAGTACATGCGCTTACATGGGATTATTTACTATTCAAGCGGCATTACTGTACAAATGTTGACGGTTGACGGTTGACTGTTGACTGTTGACTGATGACGTGGCGCAATCCTGAGCATCTGAATTGTTTTTAATCCGATGGTCACGATTCACTCAATGTATCTATAAAAAGGGGGCTCTCCCCCCCTAATTTGGCACCCCTGAATTCATTTCTAAGCTTAGATTTCTGAAATTCCTTCTCCTTCTTGTAGTTTCTTTGTATTTTAATAAAATTCCCTTTTTATCCCTAGTTAAAATATGAGTGGCTAATTTCTTTTGAACTTGGGTTGAAGGTGAAGTCTCAACATGTTCCATGGGTTTAATTTGGTAAATTTACTTTCTCTTCCCCTCTAATATTTGTGGTTGTTTTGACTTTTCGTCGACAAATAATAATAGTCTTGTCTAGTTAGAACCCCTAAACTAAACCTGCACCCTGACTGAGTTATTATTATTTGGCACGATAAGCCCTTGGCACCATACTTATTGGAGAGTGGTTCATGAGGTGTGGAATCCCCCCTTATGATTTAATTGGTATTAATATAGAATATTTAGCCCATGGAGCATGTTGATGTGGATCCGGATACCCAAGTGCTTTATCATAACAGTTACATTTTCAATTATTCCTGCCATTTTAATTCACAATTTAGAATAGAATTACCATAATTTAATTGTTCCCATTAAAAAGAAAATTAATTCGGCACATAATTAAAATCAACCTCCTCGTGGGATCGACACTCGTCACCATTAATCTATTCTACAATAGATTCGTGCGCTTGCGAGTTCATTAAAATTTGTATAATAAGTTTTTGGCGCCGTTGCCGGGGAGGTAAGTTATTTTAATTTGTTGAATTAATTTTTTTTTGTTTTCTTGTATTTTTCCTTATAACAAAATAATTCTATAATTTAATTTTTATAATTTAAATTTTTGCAATTTAATTTTTGTAATTTAATTTCTGTAATTTAATATCTGTAATTTAAATTTTTACAATTTAATTTTATTGTGTGATTTCTTTAACTTTCTGTACTTTAATTTCTGCTTTACTTTTCTTTGTAACTTGTTTTGTTTATCTTGTAATTTATTTTAATTTATTCGTAGAATTAATTCATAGAATTAGTTTTTTTTAAGTAATTCTTTTTGCTTTCCTTAAAAATTATAAAAAAAATTAAAAAATTAAAAAAATATAAAAAAAAGTGAAACTGTAATTTAATTTTGGTAATTTAAATTTCAATAATTTAATTTCTTTGTAATTTCTTTAAATTTCTATAATTTAATTTCTTAGTTATTTTTCTTTGTAATTTTTATTTATTCTGTTAATTTATTATTTCATAAAATTAATTTTTTTAAGTAATTTTTTTCCTGTAATTTAATTTTGTTTCTTTTTCTCTTCTTTATATTCCTGTAATTTAATTTTTTTTATTTTTCGTTGTAATTTATCTTTTTATTTTATTATTATTTTTTAGTTAATCTATTTCTTATATTTTTTTTTAGCACTTGAGTGTATATTCATTGTACGGTTATAACAACGTCACAAGGTTAGTATTGTAATTTCTCTCTCTTCTTTATTTTTATTTGTTTTATTTTTATTTTATTCTTTGCATGCATGGTCGAAGGTCATTATCACTTAATCTTGAACCTTTAGACCTTAATTTGGAAAAAACACTTCGCACACACAAACAAACTGTTTTTCAAAAGAAACTTGAAATGGAATTGCAAAATCAAAGAACTGTAAACCACAAGAGAGGCCATTTAAGGATTATTTTAGTCCTTTAGCTAATTTGAGCACATCATGCATAAAGTACCCAAATGTAGCTGCTAGGAGTTTTGAATTAAAATCTAGTGTGCTAAACTGTCTCCCTACATTCTATGGCCTAGAAAATGAGGACCCATATAATCATCTGAATGATTTTCATGCTATTTGTCAAACTTTTAAATATGAGAATTTTTCAGATGATGATGTTAAAATTAAATTATTCCCATTTTCATTAAAAGATAGAGCTCGTTCATGGTTTAATACAATGCCTGCCAATAGCATTACATCATGGGAACAAATGGTAACTAAATTTTTAAATAAATATTTCCCAATTCATAAAACCAATGCTATTCGCAGGGAAATTTCAGAGTTTACTCAAAGAGACGACGAGCAGTTTTTCGAAGCATGGGAGCGATTTAATGGGCTACTCTTGAAGTGTCCACATCATGGGTACGAGAAATGGCACCAATGCCAATACTTTTTGGAGGGATTATTGCCACATATGCAAGAATGGCTAATGGCAACCAGTGGAGGAGAGTTAATGTCCAAAAGCGCATCAGAGATTTGGGAATTTTTCCAACAGCAATCGGATAATTCTCAATAACGGAGTCGATCACTCAGAAATACCAGGAGAATTAAGGGAGTGAATGAGGTTAACATTGGCGAGTCAAGCTCAGGAATTAAAGAAGTCAAAGAGATGGTCGAAGGCCTTGCTCAACAAATAGCATTTTTGACAACCGCTAAATCAACAGAGCCACATGACCATGACTCATATTCAGATCAAGCCAGTGCCATAGGTATCATGAGAAAACCACCAAACTACAACCTTTACTCCAACACATATAACCCTGGATGGAGAGACCACCCCAATTTTTCATGGTCTCAAGGATTCCAACAAAACGGACCATCAGTTCCACCTCCACCAATGCAACCAGTTCCTCAAATGTCTCAAGCCTCTCAACCACCGTTTAGACCATACAATCAGAACCCAAACCATTCTCAACCTAAACCATGGGAGGAGACATCCCAAAATTTCAGAAATCTTACTAACTCCAAGATCGAGCAGCAGAACCGCACCATTGATGAATTATGAAATGAGATGAGAGCAAGCTTCAACTCACAAGCTCAATCTGTTTCAAGCCTTGAGAAAATGGTAGGACAACTTGCCTCTTCAATTCAAACATTGGCCATGACCGTTGAAAAAGGCAAATTCCCAAGTCAACCAGTGCCCAATCCTAAAGCAGTAAATGAAGCAAGTTCTAGTTCACCACAAAGAAAGACATGGAGAGGTCAAAGCAGTGATGACCTTGCGAAAAGGAAAAGAAGTTGACAACAAAGTGGAGATGCCAAAATCAACTCAAATTGTACCTGTGAACTCGGAGGAATCATCATCAGAGGAGAAAGAGGAAACCAACTCACGAGAATATGTTCCTAAAGCTCCATTTCCTCAGAGGTTAGTTAAAGGGAAGAAAGGAAAATCCACAGGTGAGATTCTTGAAATCTTCAAACAGGTAAGTGTTAACATCCCTTTACTTGAAGCTATAAAACAAGTGCCATCATACGCCAAGTTTCTTAAAGACCTTTGTACTAAAAAGAGAAATATTCATGTTCAGAAAAAGGCCTTTCTAACAGAAAATATTAGTTCTATACTCCAACATAAAATGCCTCGAAAATGCAAAGATCCAGGCTCCCCCACTATCTCATGTAGTATAGGGAACTACACAATTGAGAATGCTTTGTTGGATTTAGGAGCTAGTGTAAATCTGTTGCCTTACTCTGTTTTTGTGAAACTTGGACTGGGCGAATTACATCCAACTCCAGTGGTGTTACAGCTTGCAGATCGATCCATAAAAATACCTCGTGGTATTGTGGAGGACGTGCTTATCCAGGTAGACAAGTTTTATTTTCCTGTTGATTTCATTATAATTGACACTCAACCAGTGCAGTATTCAAAGAAGCACATTCCCATTATTCTGGACCGACCTTTCTTGGCAACTGCCGATGCACATATTCAATGCAGAACTAGAAATATGCAGTTGTCTTTTGGCAATATGACCATGGAACTCAATATCTTTAACATTGCTAAACAACCTCACAGTGCAGATGATGGAATTGTTAATGTCGATTTAATAGAAACACTAGTTGATAACAATTTTCTTTCAAACCTTAGTGATGACCCTTTGCAAACTTGTTTAACTCACTTTGGTTTAAATTTTGATATTGACAGTTCAGTTGATGAAGTCAATGCTCTACTTGACTCAGCACCATCCATGGACACTAATAAATGGAAGTCAAGAGTTGAACAACTAGTGCTGTCAGAAAAGAAACTCAGCCCATCATCAGAATCACCACCAAAACTCGAACTCAAGCCATTACCCAACACTTTGGAATACGCATTCTTGGGAGAAGGAAGCACTTTACCAGTAATCATCTCTTCTTCCCTCAATGACGAACAAAAAAGTAAGTTGTTGGATGTTTTAAAAGAACATAAAGGAGCATTAGGATGGACCATAGCAGACATAAAAGGTATAAACCCAGTAGATTGCATGCATTACATTCATCTTGATGAAAATGCTAAACCTACTAGGGAAATGCAACGTCGGTTAAATCCTAACATGAAAGAGGTTGTTCGCACTGAAGTCCTTAAGCTATTAGATACAGGTATCATTTGCCCTATTTCTGATAGTTCATGGGTCAGTCCTGTGCAAGTTGTTCCTAAAAAGTCAGGAGTTACAGTAGTCATCAATGCTGATAATGAATTAGTACCCACTAGAGTAACTACAGGATGGCGTGTATGCATTGATTACAGAAAGTTAAATTCTGTCACACGTAAAGACCATTTTCCTTTACCATTTATCGATCAAATGCTTGATAGATTAGCGGGTCATGAGTTTTATTGCTTTCTAGATGGTTATTCAGGATACAATCAGATTCCCATAGCACCAAAAGATCAAGAGAAGACCACCTTCACTTGTCCTTTTGGCACTTTTGCATATAGGAGAATGCCATTTGGATTATGTAATGCACCTGCTACATTTCAACGATACATGTTGAGCATTTTTTCTGATATGGTTGAACAATTCCTTGAGGTTTTTATGGATGACTTTTCTATTTTTGGAGATTCGTTTGATTAATGTTTACATCATCTAACACTAGTTCTGCAGAGATGTATCGAGAAGAATTTAGTCTTGAATTGGGAGAAATGCCATTTTATGGTTAAACAAGGTATTGTTCTCGGTCACATCATTTCAAACAAAGGTATTGAGGTTGATAAAGCCAAGGTGGATCTCATTTCCAATCTTCCTCCACCTAAAACAGTCAGAGAAGTAAGATCTTTCCTTGGGCATGCTGGTTTTTATAGATGTTTCATTAAAGATTTTAGCAAAGTTTCTAGATCCTTATGCAATTTACTTGCTAAGGATGTACCTTTTGTCTTTGATGATTCATGTCTTGTGGCATTTGAAAAACTAAAGCAGTTGTTGACATCATCACCCATCATTCAGCCCCCAAATTGAAACTTACCATTTGAGCTTATGTGTGATGCATTTGACTATGCAGTAGGAGCAGTATTAGGACAACGAGTTGATCGAATTCCCCATGTGATTTACTATGCTAGTATGACATTGAATGATGCACAGTTGAATTATTCAACCACTTTGAAAAGAAATGCTAGCGATTGTGTTTGCATTAGAAAAATTTCGATCTTATCTCATTGGTTGTAAAATAATTATATTTACTGATCATCTTTGCTCTTAAATATCTTCTCACAAAGAAGGATGCAAAAGCTAGACTAATTCGTTGGGTGCTACTCTTGCAGGAATTTGACTTAGAATTCAAAGACAAGAAAGGAACAGAAAATGTTGTGGCTGATCATCTTTCCCGTCTCTATTTTGACACAACAAAAGAACATTTACCTTTGAATGAGTCATTTCCAGATGAACAATTAATGAGTGTGGAAGTAGTACCATGGTATGCTGATATAGTTAATTATCTTGTTACAGGTCAACTTCCAGAGCATTGGACTAAACAGGACAAGGCCAAATTCTTTGCAGAAATAAAGAATTTCTTTTGGGATTATACTTATCTATTTAAATACTGTGCAGACCAAATTATTAGACGATGTGTCCTAGAGAATGAATTTCAGAATATCCTTTCTTTCTGCCATGAATAAGCTTGTGGAGGCCACTTCAGTGTTAAGAAAACAGCTACTAAAATTTTACAATGTGGTTTCTATTGGCCAACTATATTTCGAGATGTTTACACCTTTTGTTCTTCATATGATAGGTGTCAAAGAATGGGCAGCATTACACGAAGGAATATGATGCCACTAAACCCAATTCTGGTGGTTGAAATTTTTGACGTATGGGGTATCGATTTCATGGGACCCTTTCCCACATCTTTTGGTCATCAATACATATTGGTCGCTGTTGATTATGTTTCGAAATGGGTAGAAGCTATTCCATGTAGGAACAATGATCATAAAGTGGTAATAGGATTTTTGAAAAGCAATATTGTTTCCCGCTTTGGATTCCCTCGAGTAATAATTAGTGATGGTGGTGCCCACTTTTGCAATAAATTTTTCAAAGCACTTTTGACAAAGTACTCCATCACTCATAAAGTGGCGACCCCATATCATCCACAGACCAGCGGCCAAGTTAAGATCTCTAATCGAGAAATAAAGCACATTTTAGAAAAAACAGTGAGGCCCGACAGAAAAGATTGGTCGTTGCGGCTTGATGATGCATTATGGGCATATAGAACGGCTTTTAAGACTCCGATTGGGATGTCACCCTACAGGCTAGTGTATGGAAAGGCATGCCACCTACCTGTGGAACTCGAGCATCGTGCGTACTGGGCCATCAAGAAATTCAATTTTGACATACAGACAAGGTCGGCTCGAAAGAAGATTACATTAGCGAAACTTGAAGAAATTCGAAATGATGCGTACGAGAATTACAAAATTTACAACCAACTAATGAAAGTCTTTCACGACAAGCAAATTATGCGAAAATCTTTCACTCTAGGTCAGAAAGTACTTTTATTCAATTCTCGCTTACACTTATTCCCAGGTAAGTTACGCTCTCGATGGTCCCCCATTTATTGTTCATCTTTTTTTTTCACATGGGGCAATTGAAATTAAGGATCCAATGAATGGTGTCACTTTCAAAGTTAATGGTCAAAGATTAAAGCCATATCTAGAATACCAACCACATGGAGAGGACAGCGAAATAAATTTGAGTGACCCACTTATTTTAAATTGAGGTTTTACTTTTCGGTGATTTGATTATTTATTTTCTTTATTTTTCTTTCTTTTATTCATTCTTTTGCTGATTGAAATTATTTTTTTTTGTGTTTGTTTAACCGTTAAGTTTTTCTTATCCATTTAATCATGAGACAGTTCCTCTTAAACATTCTTAGACAGTATCGACGTATACAATCTCATCTCAGAGGTCAGATACGATTTTGTAAAACACATCGTATCTGGCAGCTACAACCACCAGAGTTAGTAGCCTATGTTGAGGATTTAGAAAGCCAACTCCGAGAAATTGAGAGAGGCATCTACAACATCCAATTGGAGCTTGAGGTAAATTCAATAAGAGGACGATTTTAGTTTATTTTGTGTGTTTTAATTTATTTTCTTATTTGTGTGTTTTAGTTTGCTTTGTGTGTTTAAAGTTTGTAACCCCGGTCAAGTGGCGGATAACGGTACTCCGTGACAATCAAGTCGGTTACTTCAGTTTTCCCACAATAACTGATATTCTGAGACGAAGGTATGGACAGAAATGAGATTTTAGAAAAGCTTCACAAACAATTCCCTTCGCTTCCTCAGAATGCCCTACTTTTAATTTATAAAGCCCGGTCCGAACGCATGCGATTGCTTATGAAGAATAACATCCCTACTGACATCCGTTGGTTAATCGAGGCAAAAGTTCGCTTAGCAGGTGAGTTACCTCCCAGATTTATTGCATACATGCCTGGTTGTGGTAAAGGAAATTATGCGAGAAAACGACGAGCTCGAAGACTTTCTGTTGCTTGTCATAAATGTGCCAGAATGATATGCAATAAAAAATCATGTTCTTTAGGAATGGTGTCTGATAACAGAGAAGATAAGATTCAATTCATTAGGGATGGCTTGAATAAGGAGTCATTGGATGATATCCTTTTGTCTCTTAAAACGCATCCCAGTGGATACGTCCAACATGCAATACTTCAGTTATGGCCATTATTCCAGAAAGAATGTGCAAACTATAGTCTCGGGAATCTGACTATAAAAGACCCTGTTTGCCAGTTTGTAAGAAAACTGGATGGGAAGCCTATCCTCGACCCATAGAGGACGTTCAAGCCGTTTCTGGACGTAAAACCAGAGGAAGATGTGAGCCACAATCACAACTATCTGTAAATATCCTTTTACCTCTCTGTTTTTTTTATTTCACTGTTATTTTACTATTTGCATTATTGTTGTTTAATAATTTCATTTACTTTTTCTTTTTACTATTTTCTTTTTGACTTTTGAGCTATGTGCCTTACACGTTAATTGACATAATATCCCATACACAGCTGTAACCAACTATCACCATGGTCTTTAAATGTGAATTGTTTTTACTGAGCACTCACAAGTTTTTTTTGAGCAATATCTTAATGGCAGCTTCTTTTAGTAAACAATTCAAGAACATTTGTATGCTTTCTGGGTTCCATTATGGCAAACATAAAGAGTTCATGGAGGCAGCCATAGATCTTGGTCTAAGAATAGCAGAGAGAAAATTGTACTTGGTGTATGGAGGAGGTGACCGAGGGTTATCCAAAATGGTATCAGAAGCTGCTTTTGTCAGAGGGAGCCAAGTGTTAGGCATCATCCCTCAAATCCTAAAACCTTTGGGTTGTTTGTCTCATTCACCAACTAGAGAGGAGTTAGTCGTCTCAGGTATGCAAGAACGAATAACTGAAATGTTAAATTATGCCGATGCTTTTATTTTCCTTCCAGGCGATCTTACAACTTTTGAGGCACTAATGACATTAGCATCTTGATCCCATCTGAACATTCATCAGAAACCCATTGGTTTGTTAAATGTCAATAACTTTTATGATGGCTTTCTCGCATTTCTTAACCTTGCAATAAAGAATTATTTTATTCCTTCCTCAGTGAAAAACATCTTTATTTGTGCACACACTGGTAATGCGCTACTTGATCTGTTACAAGCTTATCAACCAGAGCCAGATCCCAAGGCTATTGTGTTGGAGTGTTCAAATAATGATGGTAACAGTAGCGGCAGTAAGAAGTACAAATTAGATTTAACTCTCCGCTTGTAAATATTTTCTTCTGTATTGCAGCACCCAGGTGATGTCTTCTAAACTCTACTTCTTTCCTTTCAAACATTGAGGACAATGTATCGTTCTGGTTGGAGGGAGGGAATAGTGGACAATTGTGGAATGTTGAACTAACCATGATTAACTTTTTGAATAGAAGATGGCTGAATATGGAGTATACTGACTCTAGAAACGCATCTTCTTAGTTAAAAACAAAAAAACAAAAAAAAATATATATTTATATATATTTGTGTGTGTTTCTAACCTTTCATTTTTCTCCTTTATAAATATATGTTTTCAAGTTTTTAAAGTCGAAGATGGCTGAATATCGAGTGTAGTAACTCTAGAAACGCATCTTCTTTTGTAAAAAAAAATAATAATAATAAAAAAAATATTCATTTTTCTTTAATTTTTCTGCATGTATGTTTTCTTTTTATGTTTAGAATAGGTTGGGGGGAAATAATTCCAATTAAAAAAAAATTTGTGAGTTCTTGATATTGGATAATATGATGACTTTTGAATTTTAGTATTTGTATTATCTTTGGTCTTGAGTGATGTTACACCATGTTTACTATTCTACATGTTGATGTTGGGGACAAATATGAGTTGCTTGAAAGAATGCACATGTCATAATAAATTCAAAGTGAGTTTTCGAGCCTATTAATTTTTCTTGGAGAGTAACCCTTTTTGCCCATTCTTCATGTAGCTTAGCAGTTTATTATTTCATACATGATCTCTAGATTTTCTTTGAGTCAACCCTTTTTAAAAAAAAAGTGTGTGTTAGTGCATCTAAATGTCCACTTAATTAGTAGATATGGAAGATTATTTAGAGTCCTAAAAGATGATGGAAGGTCATTTTTGACCTGTTTGAGTCTTTCTAGCCATCCCTATTATTTAATATCTATAGTTAGCCCTTTTGAGCATTTTATTTTAAAAAAAAAAAACCTTTTCTTTATTAACTTATCATCTTGACCCACTCCAATTCGGAGTATTACCCGATATCATACAAGTTCCATCCACCTATTCATGTTTGAGAAAAAAATATAAATAATTATTTTGTTCAGTGAAGTTGTGCCATATAAAAAAAAAAGAAAAAAAAAGAAAAAAAAGATGAATAGTAATAAATAAGCAAAATGTATCCTGTAAAAAGTTCTTGAATTTTTTTTTATCTCAAACATATATATTTTGTTTCCCTATTTTCCTTTCTTTCTTAGCCATGTCCCTAGCCTACGTTACGTCCTAATAAAAGTCCTTCCTGATTTTAGGGAACTATAGTCTAACATAAAAGCTAGTTATATGGGTAATTAAGATGTAGTGATGCATATAAAATAAAAATAAAATAAAATAAAAATGATGAATACATTGGGTTGACTAATACTTTATTTGAGATCGTATTATTTCTAAGTTATGGGCATATTTTTCATCTTGGTGAGAGTGTGTGATATTTCTTTATTATTTTCTCTCAATTTACCATTCATTGTAGTGACAAAATTTTATTGGGATTAATTTTTTTTGTGAGAGTGTCACTACAACCGGTGAGATTTTGGGGTTGGATATGTCATTCTTAAAAGTGGCTTGATTACTATTGCTACAACAAAATCTGCTGGACTGATACATATGGATGGTTGATGTGGGTGTGATATTCCTTTAGACTAGAGATAATGCTTAAACTTTTATTTAATTGTTATCATTAATCTGATTGAATAAACACGTGTGTTAAAAAGAAAAAAAAGATTTTGAATTTATCTTCGCTTTATTTGCTAGGGACTAGCAATAAGTTGGTTGGGGGGTGTGTTGAGTGTTAGAAAATATATATTTATAAAGGAGAAAATTGTCATTTTACACTTTAAATCTCACTAACATTGTTACTTTTATTTATTTAAGTATTTTGTTATTTAATTATATGTGTTTTCTTATAATTGTGTATTTTATGTATTTTAGGGGTATCATAATCGTTTCATAATAAACGAGTGATCAGACAGCAAAACGGACGTCATATTTGGACTCAGGACGGTCGAAAACCTTAAGAAGAGTATTAAAGGAAAAAAGTCACTGTTCACACACACACAAGATCTTGTTAATACGTCATGTCTTCGTTCACGACCTTTCATTCATTCATGTATACGGACCGATGATGTGGCAACTATCTACGACGTGGCAGTATCTGATTGGACGAATTATGTGGATTGACTGCTTATGTGGCGTTGACCGATGATGTGGCACGATCTTATTGGACTAAATTTCTTATGTACTGTAGATCGATGACGTGGCAGCATCTCAGTGGAGTAGAAATCGGGTGTACAGTATATGCGCTTACATGGGATTATTTACTATTCAAGCGGCATTACTGTACAAATGTTGACTGTTGACGGTTGACTGTTGACTGTTGACTGATGACGTGGCGCAATCCTGAGCATCCGAATTGTTTTTAATCCGATGGTCACGATTCACTCAATGTATCTATAAAAAAGGGGCTCTCCCCCCCTAATTTGGCACCCCTGAATTCATTTCTAAGCTTAGATTTCTGAAATTCCTTCTCCTTCTTGTAGTTTCTTTGTATTTTAATAAAATTTCCTTTTTATCCCTAGTTAAAATATGAGTGGCTAATTTCTTTTGAGCTTGGGTTGAAGGTGAAGTCTCAACATGTTCCATGGGCTTAATTTGGTAAATTTACTTTCTCTTCCCCTCTAATATTTGTGGTTGTTTTGACTTTTCGTCGACAAATAATAATAGTCTTGTCTAGTTACAGCCCTGGTTAAACCGGCATCCTAGTACAAGGTTATTATTATTTGGCACGATAAGCCCTTGGCACCATACTTATTGGAGAGTAGTTCATGAGGTGTGGAATCCCCCCTTATGATTTAATTGGTATTAATATAGAATATTTAGCCCATAGAGCATGTTGATGTGGATCCGGATACCCAAGTGCTTTATCATAACAGTTACATTTTCAATTATTCCTGCCATTTTAATTCACAATTTAGAATAGAATTACCATAATTTAATTGTTCCCATTAAAAAGAAAATTAATTCGGCACATAATTAAAATCAACCTCCTCGTGGGATCGACACTCGTCACCATTAATCTATTCTACAATAGATTCGTGCGCTTGCGAGTTCATTAAAATTTGCACAACAATAATGTATAGATAGATGTATATGATAATATCATGTCAACTTATCAATAAACATTTATTTGATTTTGATGATTGTATGATATTTGGTTTTATCTTCTTAACTGTCTATCATCATGTTTCGTCTCATTTATTCATCTTCCTTATTTTTTAATCACACTTTCTACAACAAACAAAACACACATATTTATCTCATTTAAACCTATTATTTTTATGTTTTTCTTTCTCATTTGATGCTTCTAAATCATTATCAATCTCTTAAACAACAATTGTTCATCACTTATGTATATGTAAATTCTTGCGTCGTTGATTATGTTATATCATTATTCATTTATAAAAATTCGCACATACGGCTTATTTAACTATCAATTTGAGTACTTATTCTTTTAGCTCATAATGATGGCTTATCTTGATAGCTATGTTGATTTTGATGACTTATATATTGCGGTTATGTATTTATGTTTTACTTAAGTTTTGATGATAAAGAATGTGCTTTGAAAATTATATTGTATTTGATAATGTTTAATCTTATGAAATCTATGATTGGTGAATGGATGCATTTTTTATACTTTGTTAAAGAATTATTGAATATGCATTACTTGCTTTAAATGATATTGAAAAATGGAGAAATACATATACTTTGAGATTATTAAGCATATGAAATTTTTTAAGTTATAATAAAATGTCACATTAGATCTTTGATGAGTTTGGTTGTCGTGATTTCTAAAATGTGATTAGCAGTTATGGAGCTTGGATAATTGATAATATGCTCTTCTGTCTCTTGCTTGCCTTACCTAGTCTATTACTTATTTGCCTGATTATTGATAGAGGGAGCTGTTGTGGCAACTTTCTTATTTTTTATTGCTTTTATTTTGAATAATATACATTTTGAACTTTTTTTTTTGTCCAAAAGCAAAGAACAAGTAATATATCATTTTGATAATATCAAAAGGAGGAGAAGTAACATATATTTTAAGCATTCTTTTGATGATTAATATGTGATTATGGTAATGATTTTGAAATATAATGAAGATTTGATTACATGATTGTTTGATATGATGGCTTTAAGTTATGGGTTGCTGATTTGGAAATTGATGGAAGTGTAAGTGTTGGGATACACTTGAGTTAAGAGATTGAGGATAATCCCTTATTCTTTAAGCATATATAATTTTTAGAAACTTAATTCACCTTCTCTTAGGTTGCTTAACTATTATTTCAACAACTCTTATATGTATATTATAGCCTTTACTATTGAGCATATGAGCTTTCTTTAAGATATATTTAATATACTTAATTTGAGAAAGGTGTAAACCTTTTATAGATGGAGTTACCTCTAGGCCAAGAAAATAGTTAAAATCTCCAAGGTCTTTGAGAGCAAATTTTGTTCCAAGCTGATTGACGACCGCTTTTATTTGAGTATTGCCGAAACTTATCACCAAAATATCATCTACATAGTTAAAAAAAATTATTATATCATGATTAGTAGGGTTAAAGAATAAAAAAGTGTCTGATCTTGAAGATTGAACTCCCCATCAAATTAGAGAGCTTTTTAACTTGTCATACCAGGCTTTGCAAGCTTGCTTAAGATCATAAGAGCTTTATTTAACTTACAAATATGTATGGCAAATGAAGGATTAATAAAGCCCTCTAGTTGATGCATAAACATATCTTATATAAATAAACCATTAAGGAATGCATTGTTCAAATCCAACTGTCTCATTGACCAATGATACATGACAAAATGACTAATTATAATCTTTATGGTGTAAGGGTTTATGACAAGACTAAAAGTCTCAAAGAAATTCACTTCATACGTTTGATGAAATCCCTTTGCCACCAACTGAGCCTTATACATTGAAATGCTTTTATCCAAATTGTATTTGACTTTAAAAACCCACTTATTACTAATAAGTTTAGTAACTGCCTTTGGTAGAATCAAAGTCTAAGCCCTATTTTTTTGAAAAGTATTATATTAATTCTTCATACCCGTATACCACCTTTGATTAGCAAGTGCTTCTTTAACACTTGTAGGTTCAAGATCTTATATAATTGATAGAAAGGTTTGAGATTTGTAAATATACCAAACTTTAATATGATGATCATGGGATAAGTAGATACTACTGGCTTCGGTGGCTGAAGATGATAAAGAATATTGTGATGTTAATCTAATAGATAGTTAGAGAGATAAAATAACTTCTTGAGGTAGTGAGTGAAAACAAGGTGTTGGTGATCCAATTGATATAGGTGATACTGTAGATGACTAACTTGAGCTACTGTCATTGAGATTACAAAATGGTGCTAGATTTACTAGTATGATTTTTTAAGATGATTGAAAAGAAGGAAACAACTCATAATAAGGGAATTCATGTCCTTTAAATGTGACATGGATGGTAATATAGACTTTGCCTGACTTAGTCAGACATTTATATCGTTTGTAAAGAGAACTTAGCCTAAAAATAAGTATTTTTCAAAATGAAAGTCAACCTTGTGTTGGTTGAAAGGTCAAAGGAATGGATAACAAGTGCAACTAAACAATGTAAGAAGTTGATAATTGGTAATTGGATATGATGTTTCTAATAAGGTGACAGATTATTAAGGACTGTAGTTGGGCATTCTATTAATAAGGTATGATGTAGTGTGAAAGGCTTCCTATAAAAAGAAGATTGACATTTTGGCTTATGCAAAGAGAGTTAAACCTATTTCAATAATCTGTCTATGCTTCTTTCCAACAATTCTATTCTGATGATGTATATGAGGATAATTAAACCTTACTTGTATACTCTATTGTCGAAGTAAAAAATGAAAAGCTTCAAACTCTCCTCTCATATCAAATTATAAAGCTTTTATTGAATGATTAAATTACTTTTCAACTAGAGTTTTGAAGTGTTTGAATGTATCTAAAGCATCAAATTTTAAGATTAACAGAAAGATCCAATAGTGCCTAGTATAGTTATCAATAAAGGAAATATAGTATCTATAGCCATCTATTGAGAGTACAAGAGTTGGTCCTCATAAGTCTATGTGAATCAGTTCTAAAAGATTCTTTGTTTTAATTTCAGTGACGGAGATATGTAATGATGTAATTTTCCAAGTTGACACATATAATAAAATTAGAGAGATGAATTAATAAAAGAAGGACATTGACTTTTTAGAACAGTTTATAATACATGTTTATTTAGATGACCAAATTTGTTATGCATAAGGTTTGTTGATATAGAACTTGTATTATTGACATTTACAAAAGACTTAGACTTTGAATTAGAAGACAAATGATTGATAGAGTTTTCAGCATGATTAATTCATTTATTTAAAGAAATGACTAACACCATTGAATTAAGTTGAAAAACTTTTATATTATGAAGAGAGATAACATCTTCATAATATAAAATTACCTATCTTTAGCAATCCTTTAAGACAACAGAATTACCTAGTCCTTTAGAAGGCAAACATCAGAGAAAAACTCATTGACAAGATTATTATCAGTAAGATTTCTAGCCATTTGGGGAACATAAAGAACATTATTTAAATAAAAACAAATGCCAAATGAGGTTTTGAAAAAAATATAATCAGTGTGTGTAATTTCTAGACTTGATCATTACCTATAAGTAATGAATTTAAGCCAAGATAAGTCTCACCATCGTTCAAGTTTTGAGTGGCATTTGTAAAATGGTGAATTGCTGTACTATTAAGATACTAACCTTGGTTAGCCATACCATCAAGTACCCTGGAGCTTGAAAGTTTGGAACAAAATTTCTATTAGCCTTGTCCAAGCATTCTGTTGCAGTATGATTATATACAAAGCAAATCTGATAGGTAACACCAACTCATTGACCAAAGTTCTTTCTAAGCTCTTGAGCTATAATTATTGTTGAAACCATCAACAAAACCTCTAAAGTTGTTCTAGTTTCCTCTTTCTGAGTTTTGTCCTTGATTTTCTCTTCCATTTTTAGTAAAGCTAGCAAATCCACCTCCTCTATTGTAATTAAAGTTCCAATTATTGCCACCAACCTTATTCTAGTTGTTTGAATAATTATTATTATTGTTGTTGCTTTTCTTTTGAAAATTTCCAGCTTGAGCTATATTAGCTGCATAGTTGCTTTTGTTTTCTTTACTTTCATTAAACTTGTTGTTTTTAAGTGTAGCTTCATATGTAAGGAGCATAACATTTGCTTTTGCAATTGGTCAAGCATATAGTTATATTAATGGTGTATTTACTTTCCATTAGTAAATTGAATTCTAGAATAAAAATGATTGATAGTGTTTACTTGTTAAAATAGAAGTAAGAATGAGAATGAAATAAGTATGCACACATATTTTTTAGATTAAAGAATGGGATCTTGACTGCCGTGGTAGTTGAGAAAAAAGTTCTCATTCCTTGAACTCTTTATTTTACTATTACCTAAATTTTTCATAATTTCACTTTTATCCTCAATCAAAATGTTATCATATTATTATTATTGTTATTATTCTTTTTTAATTATTTTTAATTATTATTATTATTCATAATAATGATAACAATAATGATAATGATGATGACAACAATGATAATGACAATGACAAAGATGATAAATAATAATTTAAATAATAATAATAATTCTAACAATAATAACGACAACAACAACAAATTTTAACTAATTATTTTGAATAATAATAATCACAATTATTATTTAATTAACTAATGTTATTTTAACCACTTGGGTTGTTGCCCTTACAATTTTGAAGGTAGTAGTTCAAGCTCCCATAAAAGTATTGTGGGGGCTTGAGTCCTTCCTCAATTATAACATATAATTGAGTGGAAGTTTTCTCCTTCACTTATGTGACTGGAGTAAACGTCTTTCGAATATTAGTGAGGATAAAAATTTAGATAGTGCTTCATAAGAACTAATATAAATTAGCCCTTGTAATAGTCTTATATAAATATAAATTATTGTCTGATTATAAATATTAATAATAGTCTCATGTAATATGAGTTATAGTTTGATTGTCATAGTTAGTTAAAAAAAAAAAAGTTCATTTTAGTAACTTATAATAATGTGTTTCGATTTCAAGGCAGAGTTAAAAACACCAATAGCAATATAAATTATTTTTCTTCTTATCCTTACAGCTAAAGTAAATAATTTATTTTAATCCCTATTCCCCATCCAAATTCTAGTCCAATCTACTTCTAGTTCATTTTGATTAACAATTAGGATACCCAACAAAAATAAGATGCAGTATATTGGAGGTTGACCTACGAACAACATGTCTTTGGATGTCTAAGGTGGCGTTTGTTTTTTTATTTGAAATTCAAATAAACCTGAATTTTTTTGAATTATAAATAGAATTGAATGTTTGAATCTCAATAACATGTTTGTTTTTATTTGCATTGCTAAGAATAGGTATTAAACTATTTTTTGAACTTAAAAAAATCTTAAAGCTAGTACTTTTACATTTGTTCTGTTACAAATTATTAATATTAGTAGACAATAACCATTTCAAACAACATAATCATTTCAATTGAATATAATCCTTTAATATTATAAGGGAGTATATTTTAATCAATTCTATCATTGTTTATAATGTTTTATATGATAAAAATTCATTAAAAATTTTAAATAAAAAATAATGCTAACTTGAAGAAAATGAAAAGTTAAAATTAATAATAGTCTAGACACTAGATTAATTATTACAAGTTATAGAGAAGGGTAACAATGTTAATTATTAAATTCTATTTAGATAAGGATGAAAATTAATTAATTAGATATGATATTTGGAAAAGATGTTATTATGATATTTTAAATTAAGCAAAAAATTTTAAAAAAATTAGTTGAACAACTTAATGACTGAAAATTTTTAATAAATTAAAAAAATAGTATTAATGATTCAATTGATTGAAATTAATTTAATTAAATATTAAGTAAAAAAATAATAATAAAACCAGCTCTTTTAAATCCCTAAGACTAGAATTGTACCACTCAAAAGTAAATAAATAAAAAGATGGCTAGGAGAAAAATAGCCACCGGATGTAATTAGACCTCACCATTTCTCAAGTCTCCATCTCTCACATTTTCTTTTCCTTTTACATATAATTTTATATTGTAGCAACTGAACGTCAGCCGACGAGTCTAGCCTGAGCTAGCATTAGTCCCTAGCATTAATTTGTTTGTTTTTCTAAAGGAAATAACAGTCATCAAAGGTAATCTATAGTAAATTCCTTTTAATTTCCAAAATATAAAATTGACTAATAAATTGCATAATTGATCAATTAAATCCTTCCGAATTTCTGAATGGGCAAATCATAATTTTATTTTTGTCTCCTAAATTTCCTGTACATATTAAAATACAAAACCTAAGAATTCTTACTGGCCTGATTTAGCCTCAAGACTGGGTAACAAACATGATTTTAGATAACCTCAAGACTATGGAACAAAGAATTATCTCGTACCTATACTAAGCTATTAGCTATGATTCTCATCCACCGCGGAAAAGAGTGGGATTCAAATGATATTTGAAAAGATAATAATTATAGTTGATATGGGATTCAAATATCATAGCAGAATGGAAAACAATAATCATATCAGAATTAAAAGAGCAAAAATGAACAACAATAACAATAGCAATATCTTGCTAGGACATAATTTTCAATCGTGCAAGCTGCTAGATAATTTAAATTAAATAGAACTATAAAACTTTATTATGACTTGTCTATTCGAGTGTCTGATTACAATGGGGATCACCACACTTCAATTTATTTTTAGAAAGCATCGAAGCTGAAGCGGCAATGGATTAATTATTTACCAGCTGAGTGTTGAAACGTAAGCTTAATATCATGCTCATATCGGCACAGGATTAATAACCAGAGAAGCAATAAAATCTTTCAGAACTTCAGGAGAAGTGTAGCCATCTTCATACTTGTAAACGACATCTGTAACGCGTGTGAGATTGAGAATTCGCATAAGAAGTGGCAATAGCACAACGGTTGGGCGCAGGCACTCCTCATTTATATCCTTCCATGCATTTGAAATTTGTTTCCGTAAATCACTGTATGCTTCCTCTTCTGTTGCGCCATATTGATTCATGTAACACTCAACGCTTGAGGCAACGTGCCCTCTGCTTTGTTCAAACTATATGCAAATACACAATCACATATATAAATATATTTTTGTTGAAGAGGACATTATATTAGAGTGGCACAATATATTATATAATTACCTTGTGTGACACCATGTCATTCATGAGCCTGCCAACTTCAGAAGAAGCCCTAACAGATCTAGAATTGCTAAATAACCATTCAAAAGATTCTTTAGTTACAATGTCTCCCATGCCAACAAAAGATATGGTTAACAAATTTGGGTGGGTGGAGGTAATTGATGCAACCATCATGTACTCATCCACAGTCGGGACATAATTCTGATGATACCATTTAGCTTCAAAGAAGTAATGCTTAACAAGATTCTTCATCTGATCATGAGAAACCGAATATATTAGATCTCTGTTAGCAATTAAAAATAAACTTTTGCCCTAATATCAATTTTTAATCAAATATTGAAGAGTACTCACTGCTTCTTTTGCATAATGGAGTCAGTATAACTTTCCTTGGGAGGCCAAATCTTCCTCTACTTCATTATAAACATCGATAAGGGCCTTGTAACAGATTCTCATATACTCAGGAAGTTGATCTACTGCATTGATATCCCACCTAAGGAAGAAATCGCTAGCCCATATTAATAATGGGAATTTTGCAAAAATGATAACAATCTTGAGCATTAAATATGAGCGATTCAAACCTTTCAATAGCTGAAGTAAAAAGCTGAAGTTCTTCAATTTTGCCATACAAATCATACATGTCACCAATAACAGAAGTCATATAAACCACTTTCGTAATTAGTCTTCTAGCAAACGAATATTGGGGCTCGAAATAGCTTGCTACCACCCAAAAGTAGCTCTCTGCAATTCTATCTCTTATGAAAGGCAGCTTATGCGCAAAGTCTAATCCTTTCCACCACCTAAATTAGAAAATAATACTCTTCAAAATTACAAAGCTTAATTAAATTTACTTATAGCCGAATTGAAATCATTTTTAGAGTTTAGTTATTTACCTTGAAATATCACCAAGTTCCTTCTGGTGAAGCTTTTGCAATTTGTTAAAATCTAACTTTGCGAAGGTTAACAAAGCTTCATTGTGGGAAGATTCTCCTTGATAGATAGGAATGTAATGTCTTGCCTCAAGCCTTTCTAAGCCCTTGTGGATTGGCTGAACTAAGGCATGCTTGACTTGTTCAGCTAGCGGGGAGCTGACTTGTTTTGCTGCTGACTCAAGGTGACTAGTGGTGAAAGCAAGTGCTTCGTCTAGTATATTTTCTTCTTGAACCCTGAGATGTGTAGCTTCATACAAGCTTAACATTCCTCTAACATCTTTTGCAAGAGATGCCTTAAATTTCCCATCGCTGCCCTTGAACCTATTGAAAATATCTGCCACCCCATTTGAAAGATTAGTGCATCCAATGATTTCTGTTTTTGAATTGGTGTTTACTATTTTCTACTAACATTCTTTTTATAGCAATGACAACTATACGAATTTTTTGAATTGCATTTCCGTGTTTTTCTTTTAGGTATCTCTATAGGTTTCTGATTATGTTCAAAAAAAAAAAAAAAAGCAAATGCTTGACTTTTATAGGTTGGAAAAAAACTGCTTGTATCCATCGTAATAGATATATATATATAAAAGTCTAGACAGGTCTTTAAGTAAATTATAGTAATCATTTTCTATGACTTTTTCCAAGAATTTTTACTCGTTATGAATTGATTTCCAAACGTAACTTCTATTACTTCACGAAATTAAACGAAAGGCAAGTGAAACCGACATAACGCATGTACAAGCGCTGCAGCTCACTTGGACATAATTGAAGATGAAAGGATTTTTACAAGATATTTGACAAGAGGAATAAGTGAGAAAAATACATACCAGCGGAAATTCTATAGCCATTTTGTCTGAATAATCGAAACTGAAGAGAGATATAATAGAGCTCATCATTTTCATTATCACAAAGATCACAGTCTCGATAAGTCTTGTGAATCTTTCCCAAGATTTCATCAATCTCACTTTCAAAATGGTAAGACACTCCTAACCGGTGAATTGCGTCTATCAATTCAAGTGTGTGTGAAGTCTTGTTAACAGCTGTTAGCATTCTTCTAATTTCTTTCTTCAGCTCTAGATGCTTTACGCTTCGATCATCCGTTTCCTAGCGAGATAGGAATTTGAAGAAATGAAGCTATTAGTAGCGAATTGAAACATTTTAGACCATGTATATTATCCTATATCTCGACTCAAAAACTAACATAGCAGACTGGTTGTATAAACTATTATGAGTCCATTAAAAATGTAACTATTATTACTTTTCAACCAATCTCTTTATGAACACCAGTTTTTACATACTAGTATGTACAATATCATTGTTAATTGTTCATGCCTCTATCATTATTAATACTAGTATTATGTTGTTACAGTAACAATAACTCCTTACTGGAATTGATTGGCACCTCCTCTGTATATATGTCTTAGAAAGAGCAGGAGAAAAAAAAGAAAAAGAAAAAAGAGTTCTTAGACTAGTACTGCTAGAGAAACATCAGTACTGATTCAAGGGCGAGTTTTCATTTTTTTTTTTTTTTGGGGGGCGGGGTGGCAATATGATCTCTGAATAATCATTTTACCTGGGAGTCACAAGCATATTGAAGGAAATGATCTCCCCAAATGTTTGGATGAAAATTTGCAGAACGACGAGTAGAATCTTTTCCAGGATTTTGGATGACTTTAGCTGAAGGGGCTAAAACTTGTAAAGACATATTTAATTTCTAATGCTTCTGAAGGCTTTTGAGTCTTGAACAAAAAAAGGTTGCTAAAGCTTGCTGATGTGAGTCTTTAGTGCCTCATGCTTCCGCATTTTATAGCCTTGGCTGAGAGAAGACACAGTAGTAGCAATAATTACCATTATTTTTACGTTAAAAATATTCGAACTCTTTTTTCAAGTACCTGGATTAATTTTAATTGGATGTATCTTCGACACTTTAAATGTGTGAGAGTATTGAATATATTTAAATTTTAAAAAATAAAATTTTTCTTATTCAAATATTATAATTTATTATTTATTAGTTGTATAATTATTTTCTGTTATTCCTATGGACATAAGTATATTGTCGAATCACATAAAATTTTGTATATTTTATTTTTCTATAATCTTTAGTGTGCTTAATTCCGCAACAACAATTATCAAGAATAAAAACCTTCACAGAGAAGGCAAACTCTTGTTTGGAAAATTGTAGACATTCACCCCACCCACGAAAGTTTTAAAATACATCATAACCCTCATGATGTGTCATATAATTGTCATTACTTTTCCATTTTTATCCATTTTAATTTGTGGTTCACCTATGTCAGTGATTTTATCTCATTGATAAGGTTGATTAAGAGTTATCCAATTAGTGTTGAATATAACATCTACATAAACATTAAGAGAGAGAAAAGAGAACTCTAATAGTTGGATTAAAATTTATCTATTTTATAAATTTAGTTAAAATTACAAAACACTGATTGTCAACAAAAATGCTGGCGAACAATATCTTTTTAAAGAAAAAAAAGTTAATTAAAACATTCATTATTTTGATATTAACTGCTAAATAAATATCTAGATATTAACACCACGATTCATATAAAGGTGGAAAACTGACCCCTAGTGAATGTAACACATGTTTATCTTATACTGCGCATGCATGCACCTGGTACAACCGGTTTTAACTGGTTAATATGATAAAAATTATATTTTTGTTTGTTTTTAATGTGAAAAAATTATGAAAAAAATTAGAAAAAAAGATAAAATTGTAATTAAAGAGGAAAAAGATGGTAATAATTTTAACTTTACAAATAGTACAAAAAATATAAAAAAATATAATATATCACAAAAGTGCTATATTCTTACTTATTTTGTCACATTCTAATATTTAAAGTGCATGTTTCAAGTTTACTTTTCAAATTTTTATTATTCATGATGATTTAGCTAAATTTTGATAGTTGTTTCAACTCATTTTCCCACTACCTTTTGGTCTTATATTTCCACTCTTTTCATCATCTTTCAACTTTTTAAGTAGATATTTCAAGTTTATTTTTATATCTCTACAATATGTTAAACTTTATTTAATTTTTGATAAATTCTTCTGATTAATTTTTCCATCGCTTTTTGCTTTTATGTTTCAAATCTTTTTATTAAATTCTAATATTTTTTTTGGATATTTCAAATTCAATTTCTAGATCCCTATTTTCCGTTAAAATTTATTAAATTCTTACTAAAGTATTTCAGCTATTTTTTATCCGTTATTGATTTTATATTTCTACTCTTTTCATTAAATTTCATATTTTTAGATTGATATTTCAACTTTACTTTTATATCTCTATATTCTGTTAGATTTTATCTAGTTATTGCTAAGTTGTTCCAACTTATTTTTTCACCACTTTTTGGTTCAATATTCCTGCTCTTTTTTATTGAATTCTAACATTTTAGTAGATATGTCAAATTACTTTTTAGATCCATATTTTCCGTTTGAATTTATCAAATTCTTAGTAAGCTATTTTAACTTTTGGGTTAATTTTTTTCACTTTTGTTCCACCTCTTTTTGGTTCTATATTCCAACTTTTTTTATTAAATTCTAACATTTTGCTTTGATATTTCAAGTTCATTTTTTAGATCTCGACTGATTGTTAAACTTTATCAAATTTTTGTTTAAACTCTTTAAAATTTTAGGTTATTCTCCTCAACTCTTATTTTCACTATTTTTTGGATCTATATTTATACTCTTTCCATTCAATTTCAATATTCTTTGTAAATATTTCAAGTTTATTTTTTTATCCCCACTTATTAGTGAATTTATCATATTCTTGGTAACTCTTTCTGAATTTTAGGTTAATCTTTTCCACTCTTTTTTCAATACTTTTTGGTTCTATATTCCTACTCCTTTTATCAAATTCCAACATTTTATTTGGATCTTTCAAGTTCAATTTTGTGATTCTTACTTTCCGTTAAAATTTATCAAATTCTTGATAGTTGTTTCAACTTTTTTTTTCAATGGTTGTTGGTTCAATATTTTCATTCTTTTCATTAAATTCTAAATTTTAGGTTGATATTTCAATTTTACTTTTTATATCTTTATATTTTGTTAGACTTTATCTAATTATTGTTATGGTTGTTCCAACTTTTTTTTTCACCACTTTTTGGTTCTACATTCCTGCTCTTTTTATTAAATTTCAACATTTGGGTAGATATGTCAAACTACTTTTTAGATTCTTATTTCGCATTTGTATTTATCAAATTCTTAATAAGTTATTTTAACTCTTGGGTAAATTCTTTCACTTTTGTTCCCACCGGTTTTTGATTTTATATTCTAACTCTTTCAATTAAATTCTAACATTTAGTTTAGATATTTCAAGTTCATTTTCTAGATCTCAACTTATGGTTAAACTTTATCAGATTTTGGTTAAATTCTTCAAACTTTAAGTTATGCTCCTCAATTCTTGTTTTCACTATTTTTTTGGATCTATATTTCCACTCTTTTCATTTAATCTCAATATTCTTTGTAAATGTTTCAAGTTTATTTTTTAATCCCCACTTATTGTTCAAATTGTCAGATTCTTGGTAACTTTTTTTGAATTTTAGGTTAATGTCATCCACTCTTTTTTCCACCACTTTTTGGTTCTATATTCCTACTCTTTTTATCGAATTCCAACATTTTATTTGGATATTTCAAGTTTAATTTCTAGATCCTTATTTTTTGTTAAAATTTATCAAATCTTAGTAAGTTGTTTCAATTCATTTTTTCACCACTTATTGGTTTTATATTTTCACTCTTTTCATTAAATTCTAAATTTTTAAGTTGATATTTCAACTTTACTTTTTATATCTCTATATTATGTTAGACTTTATCTATTTATTGCTAAGTTATTTCAACTTATTTTCCCACTAATTTTTTGGTTCAATATTCTTACTCTTTTTATTGAATTCCAACATTTTAGTGGATATGTCAACCTAGTTTTTAGATCTCTATTTCGCGTTTGAATTTATTAAATTCTTAGTAAGTTATTTTAATTTTTGGGTTAACTTCTTCTACTTTTATTTCACCTCTTTTTGCCTATATATTTCAACTCTTTTTTATTGAATTCTAACATTATACTTCGATATTTCAAGTTCATTTTCTAGATCTAGATTGATTGTTAAACTTTATCAGATTCTTGTTAAGTTCTTCAAACTTTTAGGTTATGCTCCTAAACTCTTATTTCCATCATTTTTTTGTTCTACATTTCTACTCTTTTAGTTTAATTTCAATATTTTTCATAAATGTTTTAAGTGTGTATTTTTTTTATCCCTACTTATTATTGGATTTATTAGATTTTTAGTAACTCTTTTCGAATTATAAGTTAACCCATTCAGCTCTTTTTTCCACCACTTTTTGGTTATGTATTTCTACTCTTTTTATTAAATTCCAACATTTTACTTGGATATTTCAAATTTATTTTCTAGATCTCGACTTATTGTTAACCTTTATTAGATTTTTGTTAAGTTGCTCAAACTTTTATATTATGCTCCTCAACTCTTGTTTCCACCTTTTTTTTTCTATATTTCTACTCTTTTCATTTAATTTTAATATTTTTCATGAATGTTTCAAGTGTATTTTTTTATCCCTACTTATTGTTGGATTTATTAGATTTTTGGTAATTCTTTCCGAATTCTAGGTTAAGCTCTTCAGTTCTTTTTTCCATAAATCTTTTATTTTATTTTCCTACTTTTTTTTATTAAATTTCAACATTTCATTTAGATGTTTTACGTTCATTTTTTAAATTCCTATTTACTATTAAAATTTACTAGATTATTGGTAAATACTTACAACTTTTGGATTAAGCTCTTCAACTATTGTTATCATCACTTTCAGGCTTTATATTGCTATTTTGTTTTTTTATTGAATTCCAACATTTTGGGTTGATATTTGAAGTTTATTTTTATTATCCCTACTTCTTGTTTGCATTTATCAAATTTTTTGTAAGTTATTTCAACTATTGGGTTAACCTCTTTAACTCATTTTTCCCCCATATTTTAGTTTTATATTCTTAGTCTTTTTATTGGCTTCTAACATTTAAGTCAATGTTTCAAATTTATTTTTTAAATCTCTACTTTTTATTGAAATTTATCAAATTCTTGTCAAATCAATTCCAACTTTTAGATTAAGCTTTGTCACTCTTTCCTACCATTTTTTGGTTCTATATTTTCACTATTTGCATTAAGTTTCGATAGTTTGGGTAGTTGTTTCAAGTTAATTTGTGATATCCTTACTTTCTGTTAATCAATTCGCACTTTATTTCCGCTACTTTTTGTTACACATTCTTACTCTTTTAAGTGTATTCCAATATTTTGAGTGATGTTCTAAGTTTACTTTATAATTCATACTTTTCATTATAATTTTTTTATAACTTTTTAGTGAATTGTTCCCACTTTTAGGTTAAGTTTTTCTCATTCTTTTACACCTTATAATGATTTTATGTTCTTGTTATTTTCATTATATTCCAAAAATATATGCACATGTTTGAGGTCTTTTCTTTTTACTAATAGTAAATTACATTTTGAAAATAATAAAAATGTTAATAAGGTGAATTATGGTTGACCACTTATTATTTTAACAAATATCAATTTAACACATGATACTAAAAATCTTTTATTGTAACCCTTTATCATTTTCAACATTTTGAGTCCATAATCTAATTCTTTTTTTTTCATCTTCATTATTTTATGCGATTTTTTTGAACTTGATTGTATGTATACTTGAGCTTGAAATTTTTATATTTAATCATTTTAATTAATAGTATCTAGTTATATTTAAAATAAATTTATGAACTTATTTTTATCTTTCTCTTTACTTTGCAAATTAATTGCTTTAGTTTTTCATAGCTTCAACGGTAAATAAATAAATAACATGTAAGAATGATTGTAATTGTTATGCTTCTAAAGCTCTGACGATATTAAAGATGGCCAATAAATGAGGCTGGCACAAAGTAAGGTTCACACATGCATGTGCCTATACCATGGCGTGCTTATTATATGTTTCGTATCATGTCTAATTTTTTTGCTTAGTCCCAATACGGCACATTTGCTATGCCCATTCATGTTGTGCCCACACATGTTGTGCCTTAGATTGTGCCATGTCATGCCTCAATAATTTTTTTCATTTTTTTAAAAAAAATTAAGAGTGCATGCTGAGGTGTTGGCATACCTTTTTCAAGTCTATATACTTTTTTTAGATCTATGCTTTATTCCAATTTAATAAAATAAAAAATTTAAAATTCAAGTTCATATTCAATAATAATAAATTAATAACAGTAAGAGAATGTAATATTAATTATTAAATTTAACCTTATAGTATTAGAATTTTTTAAAATTTAACAACAACAACAATAACAATAATAATAAATTTTCTTAATTGATAACTTAGACTTACATAAACTCATAGATCATAGTTTAAAATAATATTAATGCATATTTATAAAATCATGATATTTATTATTTTATCCATAAAAATTATGATATCAATTATTTATTTAATAAATTGTAAATACAAATCAATTATAGTATTTTTTAAAACTAATAATTAAATGAACTTAAAAATTCAAATTCAAGTTAATTGTAAAATCATAAAATTTTAAGTTTACTATCATTAAAAAAAAAATCTACTTATTGCAGGCTTTTTCATCATGTCATGCTTAACTCATCTCTAATCATATCGTGCTTTGAAGGCACACGTGCCTAATATTCTAAACTAGCCCAGCCCATGTGTGTGTTGTGCAGTGCCGCGTGTCCTACTGAAACGTACTTGTATTTTACCATGCTGTACAGATACATGTCGTGCCCGTGCTATGCTATGCCACGTGCCATTCGTCTCATTGGCCATCTCTAGACAATACAAGTGAAGTTACGAAAATAGTTTAACTTATAAAATTAAAGTTTAGTTAACCATTTTTGTTGAAACATGCCCTTTTTTTTCTTGTTGGATAGCCCATCATATTATTTCAATTAATTATAATTATTTATCTTGAAAATAAATTGAATACAAAATACTTAATGCATATAAAATTTTTACCACTATATTTTCTTTTCAAAATAGTTTCTTTAATTTTTCATTACTTCAATAAAAAATTCATGTTATTATCAATAATAATATTATTTTATTTGTATTTCTTCTACTATTATTATTTGTATTTAATATTACTACAGTTATTATTTTAATATCATACCTTGTGGAATTTATAGTTAAATATAATAAGAGTGTATACATGTCCCACACTATTTTTGCACTCTTTTAGTTTACTAAGATATCAATAACATTTTGATTATACAATTGATTCTTGTAAGCTACAAAACTTAGGTGTTGAACTATCATTTTTTTGGTTGAAATCATTATTCAGCACTTTAGGAGATTTGTTCATGAAATTGATCATCTATAGTTGAGATTTTAACATTTGTTCACATTTATGCTCATTTATCATTTAAATAATTATAACTTGTTAACAACAATTTTGTTTTAACGGGTATCATCCTCTTTTAAACATCAATATAATTCTTCAATTTTTTTTTTAATTTTTCAAGACTTAACTAAAAAAAAAATTGTTTCAATGTTCACTATGACTAATATATGGCTTTATAAAAATCTAACAGTATAATAATAACATCTATAATTATGATTTAGGCATGTTTAATTTATTATTTTTTAAAATGGTTTATTGTCATCTATTTTTAAATGCATTATAATGCATTATTAATTTATCCAGTGCTCTAAAAAATAAAGCAAAATCAAAATTTTCATTAATCTAAATAGGTTTTAAAAACTTTTAACATAAAAATAGATTTGCTAAAAAAAATTGAAACTTTCTTAATCTATTTATGTGGAATTATCCTTTTCTTTTCTTTTCTTTTCTTTTTTTGGGATTAGCTGACTTCATGAGATTTGAACTTGAATTTATTTATACTTTTTTATTACTTAAAAGCTTTCTGCCCATTTATCATTTAACTAATTATATTCGTTTATCTTGGAACTAAAATAAGTCAAGAATTAAGAATTTTACAATTCAAATTAAATTTTTACGACTCTATTTTTTTTGTAAATTAGGTTTCCTAATTTCTTAAGATTTTATAAATTTTAAATGTTTGTTACAGCCAATATGACATTATGAAAACCCAACACAATAGCGACAATATTTTTTAATATGATTTTGCATGTTTAATTAACTTTTTTTTTTCAAATGGTCTTTTTATTCTTAAATTTGTTGACATTTATTTGCAAATAAAATTATAATATCCTATTCATTTATCCAATGTACTTAAATCAATGAAATAAAAATTTTCAATATAAGAAAGAGAGCTTCTCTCGCTTAAATCGTTAGGGACAATACTGATCTTGATCTCATAGGACTACCCAAAGTTGGAATTGCAAAAGGAGACGAGAGTCTAAAACCGGTTTTGCTAAGAAATATTTTTACATGCTTGCAAGAAAATAACTCTTTAAAACTTTTAACATCAATAAAACTAATACAAAATTAAATCAATTCATAGCTTCCAAAAGCTATACATTAGATGCTGCTAATTTGAGATTTAGATTTCATGAGTCTCTGCATACAAACAAAAAAATAGTAATAATAATAAAACAAAACAACCAAATAATATTACAAAAATAGTTGCAAAAACATAAACAATATTTAAATTTCAAATGCATGATCAAAATTCTTAGGCAGGATCAGATATATATTGTTTTCAATAGAAAAATTGATCTTTGTTATAAAGATAGAGGAGAAAATAAGAATAAACTTTCACAACTACTGATCTTTATAAGGAGAAAATAAGAATAAAATTTCACAACTACTGATTCATGATTGCATGAATAATATATACCATGAAATAGCATCTATATGAAAAACTTAGAAAACGCAGTAGAAACCAAGCACCTAAAAATAACTGGTAAATTTTGAAAGCATATAGATTCATTCGTGAGTAAATGCATTTAAAATAAAGCTTGTTCATTTATTTATTTGTTTATTGTAGTTTTCACAATTCTTTTAATTATCAGCATACTTTAAATATTGTTCATCTGGCCAAAACACTTGAAAATGACTAAATTACTAATTATCAAAGCATTTGAAATGTAAGAATATCAATACCACAACAAGAGAAAAAGGGGGCCAGGCAACTCAAATCAAGAAAATTGGGAACAAACCAATCTATTGCCAGAATCAATATGCCATCTAGCTAAACTAGAAAAATAATCCACGGATAGAAAGCAAATGAAGCCATTCAATTTTTTTAGGAAGACGTCTCCTTTGTTGTCATGAACCAGAAACACCATTTCCCAATTCAGTATCCATCACTACATCAGTTCATGGGCTTATTCCAATCAATATAACCTAAACATTTCACTATTATGAACTTACCCTTCTAGACGCGATGAAACTATTAACAGACTTTTAACTTTCACTTTGCATACAAGTTCCCTTACCCATGTAGTCATTTTCAATATGTGCATATAGCCATCCTCTCTTTTCTGGTTTTTAAGAAGCCTTAACAAGCTTTCATAGCTTAAGCAAGTTGTCATTTTTCATTCCAAGATAATAAATATAGCCTGAAGATAAAACTCTTTTTTCATAGCTAAATAATAAAAATTGAATACAAGCTGAGACATAACTCTGTCTACCAGCTCTGAATTCACACCTGGTAAACTTTCACCATTCAATTCATTCAACCTTTATCCTTCCCTTCATATTCAATCTCACTGCAAAATCAACAGACATTATAGAATCTCAACATCTACAATTTTACAACCCCTTCCCCATAAACAATGTTAAGATCCACAATATTTTTTAGCAGAAAAATGATCAAATAATCTCCTGAGAACCTTTATTCCATTCAATTCAATCAATAATTAAGTAAAACCCTAATTGAATTAAGAGAAAAGCCAAAAGGCAAGACTTGTCATATTCATACAATAGTTTGCTTTTTCTTTTGAAGTTGGAATAGTTGTTAGATTCAATATGAAATCAGAACACACTCAAGTCTCAACATCATAAAAAATCTTTAAAATATTATAATTCAACAGAAAAACAGAACATGATCAAACCAAGTACCAATATTAGAAGTATCAGAGCTTTTAACATCTGAAATATGCAACTTGAATAAATTTTGATGTGTAATCCATATAAAATCAGAACAAAATCAGACTTAGTATCATAAAAAATCTTAAAATATTATAATTCAACAAAAAAAAGAGAACATGATCAAACTAAGTACCAATATTAGAAGTATTAAAGGTTTTAACATCTGAAATGTACAGCTTGATTAAATTTTGATCTGCAATCCATATAAAGCAGTGGCAAAGGTTGAAACTAGAGTAAGTTTATAAATAAATAAAAACAATAAGGGAAATTGATAAGCAAAAAGGTGAAGATATAAAATGTGCTTCAGGCAAATAATCATATCATTTTACCTGTGATTTGAATGACACAAAGATACTAATATATTCATCACTTTTAAAAAAATTAACAACTAATTCCAATCTAAATTCTACTCACATCCAGATGGATGTTCTTAAATCAGACTTGAGTAAATGATGAATGGAGAACATAATCTCTATAGAATGAATATGGAGCTTCAAAGCACTCGGGTTGTTTCACATTCCTCCCTTCAGCCTCCAGAGAATTTGAAATAATATCAACAGAAGTTATTTTAGGCCAGTACACAAAATTGGAAGTGGGTTTATCTCTGAAATGCTTGGAACCCCTACCGTGGGATATATGATGAGGATATTTCCCTCTGCCTTGCGACATTCTATCCTCATTGTGCTTACTTGCTCCTCCAACCTACTATTTTTTCAAAGTAATAAGATTTTAGAAAATACCCACAATTAATTGTAAACTCAAAGCTCTATACTTAGTCCATCAAAACATAGAGCAAGGACATAAAAAAAAAAAAAAAGAAAAGACAAATGTGCCATAAAAAGATATTCCCTATATTTTGAATTAATTAAAGACAAAGAATTATGGCAAATGAGCATAAAACTGGCAGTAATGACATTTGATGAGCATATCCAGGCATTACCCAAGTGATATTAGCAAAAGTAAATTTGATAAAACATGTCCAAAGACAAATAGTCAAATACAATCACCACCCATGTAAGCTATGGATTTGAATTGCAGACCACTTTATACTTCTACTAGTTGAACAAACTAGCACCTATAATATACAGCTTTTTTTTTTAAGAGTTATACCAAAAGAAATCAAAATAAACACAAGCCCATTTCTTTAGATCAAACATAGAACCAAGAATTATATAAAGAAAAAATAATAAATAAACACAAAAATAACATGCACTGTCGCTCAATCAAAAAAAAAAAACCAAAAGTGAAAAAAACAGGATACAGAATAAGGTTACCTGTCTATTACGATGAGAATAATAACTGTTAAGGTAGGAGATCTCCCTGAAAAGTCTCGCTGATATTCTAATGACTCATAGACGCTAATCAATGTATAAATAGGAAGGAAAAGATTAGGCTTAGATTGTTATTATTATTTGTTAATTTGTTTAAATACTAAAAATAATTTTTCACTCATGCAGTTTGACAAGCCAGGCTCTAGGAAATCACAATTCAAGGAACAATAACCAAAAAACAGAAACAATACCTCATTCAAGGTTTCTGGATCAAAGATCAAATCATGTAATTCGTTAATTTGTGATCTAAAGGCATATAAACTGGCTCAACTTGGTGGTGTAAACAAGTAACCAAAGGAACCAACCAAAGAAACCGGCTCTATGAAACACTTTCAATTTATAAAAAATCAGTAACATTAACTGAAATTTCATCTTAAATTTATTCAATTAAATAAAGAGAAATTTACAAATTTATATAAACATGCAACAGTTTGTGAAATATGGAACGAAGAGTGAGAATTTACCGTGATTCCGCAGTAAGAACTTGTCAAAACCTTTACTTGGACTATCGTGATGTCAAGATCTACTTTCATGAAAAGAACCACACCACTCATCACTCAAATGTGTACACCCCAAAAGCTTCATTTCACCTTCACGTCACCTTTCCACCATCCAATTACAATTACGTGCCAAATATTTATATATTAACATTCGAGTAAAAATTAAAAGCAAATAGGAAATGGGTGTTGAATGAAGGCTCACCATAACCCAATAGAATTGAGTTAACTGAGGCCAAAAGAGCAGAGATGAATGCATACTTGTTGAGCCCTTTCTTTTGACGAGCCGTACCCGCTTCTACATTTTGATGATTATCGGGTCCTCTTACTCCAACGACCTTCATTTTTGGCTCTAATCAACCTGGTAGCTATGCTTGCGATGGTGAATCCGATGGGGGTTTATTCACGTTGGAGTTGCGATAGCAGCTTAGCTGGTGCCCGGTGAGGCTTTTAGTGCGTGAGGGCTGAGATATTGTGAGAACGGTTAGGGATTTTAAAGAAATAGTAGAGTATGAAGTATTTATATTTTGGTAAAAGTTATAAAAATTGAATTTAATACAAATTAAAAATAAAATAAATTTGTTAAATATTTCATTTAGGTCATAATGGTTTTGTAAATTTAAGGGGTCTTTGGTAGGTTTCTATTTTTATTTGATCCGTTTGATATTTTCTCGAAATAAGGGTAGGTACACGATAATTACCTTTAATATTCTCCTTTATATTTACCTTATAACAGGTAGTTTGCGTGGCCGGTAACTTGCACACATAAAAAAAAAAAAAAAAGCAGCTGTATCCCATGCAGCTGCTGTATTACAGTTGGACCCTTTTATATATCGTGCTCTCATAGTTCATTATATAGATAATGATAAATATTTTAATTTTTTATTTGGAAAGAGTAAATATTTACAACCTTAAACTTTCAAAAAATAATCACATACTTCCAAAATTTCAAGTAAAGGATGCCTTACTCACAAGTTATTCAATGCTAATAAATAATAATTGAATATATAGTATTTGAGCTATAATCTATGTGCAATTATTAATAAAAGACAATTTTTAATAGAAGTTTTAAAATTTATCATAACCCTCGTGATATGTCATATAATTGTCATTACTCTTATTTTTGTCCGTTTTAATTTGCGGTTCACTAATGATAGTAATTTATCTCATTTATAAGGTTCATCAAGAATTTTCGAATTAGTGTTGACTACAATATCTACATAAACATTAAAAGAAGAGAGAGAAAGAGAGACAAGGAGAACTCTAATAGCTAGATTAAAATTTATCTATTTTATAAATTCAATAAAATTATGTAATACTGATTGTAAACAAAATATTGGTTAATAGTATATTTTTAAGGAAAAAAAGGTGAATTAAAACATTCACTATTTTAGTATTGATTGCTAAATAAATATCTAAATATTAATACTGTAATTTATATAAAGGTAGAAAACTGACCCTAATGAATATAACATATGTTTTTATATATCTTGTTAGCATAATTTATTATATAGATAATGATAAATATTTTTATTTTTTATTTGAAAAATGTAAATATTTACAACTTTTAACTTTCAAAAAATAATCACATAATTCCAAAATTTTGAGTGAAGGATGCCTTATTCACTATAGTTATTCAATGCTAACAAATAATAATTGAATATATAGTATTTGAGCTATAGTCTATGTGCAATCATTAATAAAAGACAAACTTTAATAGAAGTTTTAAAATTTATCATAGCCCTCGTGACATGTCATATAATTGTCATTACTTTTTTATTTTTGTCTGTTTTAATTTGCGGTTCACTAATGATAGTAATTTATCTCATTTATAAGGTTCATCAAGAGTTATCCGATTAGTGTTGACTACAATATCTACATAAACATTAAAAGGGGAAAGAGAGAGATAGAGTACGAGAACTCTAATAGCTAGATTAAAATTTATTTATTTTATAAATTTAGTAAAATTATGTAATATTATTTGTAAACAAAAATATTGGTTAACATTATCTTTTTAAGGAAAAAAAAGGTGAATTAAAACATTTGCTATTTTGGTATTGACTACTAAATAAATATTTAGATATTAACACTGTAATTCATATAAAGATTGAAAACTGACCTCTAATAAATGTAACATATGTTTTTATATATCTTGCTAGCATAGTTCATTATATAGATAATGAAAAATATTTTTATTATTTATTTAAAAAATATAAATATTTACAACGTTAAACTTTCAAAAAATAATCACATAATTTCAAAATTTTGAGTGAAGGATGCCTTATTCACAAATTATTCACTACTAACAAATAATAATTGAATATATAGGATTTGAGCTATATTCTATCTGCAATTATTAATAAAAGACAAACTTCAATAAACAATAGAGTCTTTTCGTTTGAAGTATTGGTTTTATTTGGAAAAGGTGGCAACAACTTAAAAGACGTGGGTGCCTTCTAAAACATTAGATTTTTGGTGGCTCACATCCATCCAACACACCCTTTCAATTTAGATCTTGACTTTTGAACTTTTGTATGCTAAAGATTCATCAAAACCTTCTAATATTCAAGTTTCTGACACCTTTTTTTTTTTTTCCATCTTGTTTTGTTGATTTCATAAAAGTTAATTCAATTACATTTTCTAGTTTAGTTAGCGGCAAAATCATGAAGAATTAAATTTAATATAATTTTTCCATGATCATTAAACTTTGCAATTAAAATGGTCCAACGAGTATGTTTAATTGTACAAACACTCTGTTTTGGAGAAAGCAAAATTCTTGGGAAATTTATAAAAATAATCATAGAAGTTTAATAAATTACAAAACTAACCATGTAAGTTTTTTTTATCAAAACTAACCAAACAACAAAACTTTAGATCAAATTACCTTTGTCAATTTCACTCAAGTTCAACTAAAAATTTCTTTTAAGGAAAAAAAGGTCAATTAAAAAATTTATTATTTTGGTATTGACTGTTAAACAAATATCTAGATATTAACACTGTAATTCATATAGAGGTGGAAAACTGACCCTAATGAATGTAATATCTAATTTTATATATCTTGCTAGGATAGTTCATTATATAGATAATGATAAGTATTTTAATTTTTTATTTTAAAAGAATAAATATTTGCAATTTTAAACTTTAAAAAAATAATCATATAATTTCAAAATTTTGAGTAAAGGACACCTTACCCACAAATGATCCAATGCTAACAAATAATAATTGAATATATAGTATTTAAGCTATAATCTTTTGACAATCATTAATAAAAGACAAACTTCAGTAGATAATAGAGTCTTTTCTATTGATTTTATTTGGAAAATGTGGCTAAAACTTGTTGCCTTCTAAAACATTAGATTTTTAGCGGCTCATATCCATTCCATATACCTAATCAATTTTTAGGTCTTGACTTTTAAACTTTTGTATAGTAAAGATTCATCAAAACTTGCTAAAATTCAATTTTTTGACTTCTTTTCTTTTTTCTTCTTATTTTGTTGATTTCATAAAAATTAATTCTATTACTTTTTCTAGATTAGTTATCAGCTAAAATCTTAAAGAACTAAATTTTATACAATTTTTTTATCATTAAACTTTGCCATTGAAACCATCTAACGAGTACGTTTAATTGTGCAGTCAGGCTGTGTATTGAAGAACATAAAATTCTTGGAAAATTTACAAAAATAAACAAAGAAGTTTAGTAAATTACAAAACTAACCACTCAAGTTTTTTCTATCAAAACAAAACGAACAATAAAGTTTTTGACCAAATTACCACTGTCAATCTCACTTAGGTTCACCAAAATCTTTCATTCACCTAACAATAAAGTTTTTGACCAAATTATTGGGGTTAATCTCACTCAGGTTCACCAAAATCTCTCATTCACCCAAACCTCCTGCATATTATCTGCATTGTAGAGCAATACTGCAGATCATCATCGGTGGCCAATCTTACCCCATTCATGTTTAACAACACAAATTCCACCAAAATCATGTCTAATCAGAATCAAGATCTCTAAGATCAATGGTTGAAGTTTTAAAACCCTACGTTAACAATTTCAAATAAATTTTTTATTTTACTCTTGTGTTGTGTTGTGGTTATGTGTTGTTATTATTGTGGTGGTATTAGTGGTGGAGGTTATTAGTAGTGTTGATGCATTGTCGGAGTGTGTTGTTGTGAATATCTTACAATGGGTGTGGACCAATTCATGAAGATTTACATAGTTGTGAGTACCCACAGTACAAAATTTTGTGCGACATCTTATCTTCCATACAAAAATTCAAATTGTGTAATTTGAGTTCTTGTGTGAGAAGTGCCCATTACACTAATTTTTGTGCGTTGGCCAAGTTTTGTATGACAGCTTGTTGGACTTATAAAAATTCAAATTTGGCAAAAATTTAACCTGTCATACAAAATTACAATATATGGGATGACTTTTTTCAGAGGTCATAATTTAGTATACATATGTCCATTTTTGTGTATAATATACTTTTTTGAAACTTATAATGATATGAACAAACCCAAAACCTCTTTTGTTGGCCTTCTCTATAGGTTAGATGTGTCCATGTAGCCTACATGTGTCCATTTTTGCGTATAATATACCTTTTGAAACTTACGATGACATGAATCAAACCCAAAACCTCTTTTGCTGGCATCTATTATAGGTAAACAAAAAATTTCTCTCAAATTAAGTATGACAAGTTATGACTATTTCTATGATATCTTTGTAAAATATGTTGGTATATTCACTTTATCATATTTCACATGTGTGTAACGATTTTTTTAATATTTTTCAGGTCTAATCGATTCAGTTGTGCTTTAATTGTGTTACGACAGTTAGTGGGAGACATTGGTCGATGGGTATATAAAGTACATGAATGATAATAATTAATATTTCTGACTTTGAAAGATTGTACGTTTAATCAATTTTTAGCAATAGTTTATGATATTTTACAAATAAATTCTAATAAATATAATATCATCATAAAAATAACTTTGAAGTCTAGTAATATAATGTATCGTAGATATTCACTACCTATAGACACATCTAATAAAGAAATAGTCAAGGTCGTGTTATATTTGGCCTCTGATGTGGTCAATTATAGATACATCTCGGTATTTGTTGCCATATCTTCTTAAGTTAAGAACTAACATATTGAATCACCTATAAAAACTAAAACTTCTTTTAGAGCAAGCATTTTTTTCCCTAATAGTGAAGAAGAAGTATTATCACAAACGTTGTCCTTACAGCAACTTTACTCTACACTTCACGCAACAATGACACCATTAATAACAATAGTATTACCCTAGCAAATGTTAAAGAAAGGATATTGCAATTAGCAACGTTACCCTCTATTCTACAATAATGATTTTGCAATAATATTAATCCTATTGATGACATCAGTAACACAAAAGTAAATAATATTTGTATAGAACCATATAATAATACAATGAACAATCATTTCAATAGTTCAACTTATGATCGGGGTGTTGGTCATTCTGATACTCCTACTAATGACCGAAGCAATATTCTTATTAATAACAGATATAGCTGACCTATGCTTTTAGTGGCCCATTTAAGAAGTAAAATAATAGTTAACCATCTTATAAGTCTTACTCTAATTTTACCTTTGAACTTGGTTGCTCCAGACTTAGTTAGAAATTAGAATTATAATGATATTCGTATAGGTAATTTGTTTACTGAGAAGAATACGATAAAACTAGAAGTACACAAAGTTAATACTAGAATAGCACAAAGTTGCCTTGAGGGTTAAGTTTGATTTCAAGATCACACAATTGACAACGACATGTTTTGAGACCCAGTGTTCTTCAAAATCATGTAAATTATGTATTCGAGTAACAAGTACTTTGAATGATCAGATGTTCCTTGGTTAGTAAGAAGAGTTGATAATACACACACATGTTGTAATAAGATATTGGCCAATGATGTTTGTCTAGCAAGAATCTAAGTTATGGATATATTATCGCAGACAAGTTTATCCAGGAAAAACATTTATACACTCCAAATGACAACAAAATAGACACGTAATAGGAAATACGGTATCCAGTTAATATATCAGCAAGTATATTGAGCCAAAGAAGTTGTCCTTCAAATAGTTCGAAGGAATCTTGAAGAGTGATATAACTTACTTCCTAAATACTCTTATGTTTTGACCAAAGCAAATAAAGGTATAGTTACTCACCTACAACGAGATAGAAATGATAATTTCTTATATTACTTTGTAGCTCTTGGATCTTTCATTAAAGATTTCATATAATGGTTAGGCTCATGATTGCTATAGATGAGATGGTACTTATCTATAAGGACTATATTATAGAAGCATGTTTGTTGCGACATGCCTTAATAGAAACAGTCAATTACATCTGTTAGCCATTGGGATCATGGATTTAGAAAGCAATAATGCTTGGGAATGGTTTATAAATAAGTTACATGGAGTGATTAGTGATAGGCTGGAGTTAGTATATTTCTCTGACCGATGCACTGCCATCAAGAAAATCTTCTAAAAGTAATTCACATCGTTACTTATGGCATTTGTTTTTACTATGCCAAAAATAACATAAAGTCAAAATTCAAGATGCCCAAAGCTCTTTGGATGAATTTGAACTTGCTTTTATAAACACAGCACAAACATATGGATTTAAAATAAAACTTAAGGGGTTGTGGCAACTTCACATGAATGTGGTTGACTACTTAGAGAATAATATGGGTATGTGCAGTTGGGTAAGGTTCGAATTCAAAGGTAAGAGGTATAGTATTTTTACAACAACATTACAGAGAGTGTAAATTCTTTTATAAAGGAACAACTTAAATTTCCTTTTACTTAGTTTGTTGATGACTTTAGGAAAACATTGTAGTAATGGTTTTACGATAGGAATATTGCGGCTAAATTAATGAGTTCTCGTTTAATAATATGGACAAATAAATAGTCTGACAAGAGAACTTTGGCCAAAAGAATGATCATTTGTCCTATGTCTCAGTATTAATTTCATGTTTTGGGTAGTGGTAATAAAAAAAAGATATTAACATAAGTGACAAAACTTATTCATGTAAAGTATTCCAACTTGATTAGCTTGTCTGTGCACATGAAATTGCTACTTGTTTAACTTTGTGATGGATTACATAAGCCTTTGTTCTGAATTTTACACTAAAGAATCATTGGTGATGGCTTATGCATAACCAATAGAGCTGGTTGGTGAGATAAAAATGATCATTAATGAGGATATAACCTCTGAATCTTGTGCGTTATTGGAATCTTGTGATTCATCGTCATTGCCAACCGCAGTAATTTCATTCTAAAAGGGGTCTTGCTACTCATGTGTTCAACTCATAATATCTTAAGGCTCTGATACTTCCTCTCGAATAGGCAGCACATTGATAGTAGGTTGATGCTGCATATAATACGTAAATAACGAGAAAATAATTGGCAATATTATCGAGCTTTAATAATGTTTTAAATTATATATATATATACAATTTACTTAGTGTTGCCTACATTACAAACCCATCTTGAGATATAAAGCACATGATCCTTTACAATATTCCAATAATTTTTTACCTTCTTTTTACATTTGACTTAATGATTTATTTAACATTACCTTGCTATAGAGTAGCCAAAATTTTATGTTGGAATAATCATATAGTACTTAATAATATTAACGGTTATTTTATGCATATAATACTTACAATAAAAGTGTTGTCATTGAAAAATGAATAGATCATATCATAAGTCATTTTTAAAGAACCAAATGCTGATGCATTACACCTTTTTCTTTGTTTTCACAGCCCACTCCGATGCTAGCCTTCTAATCACTTTAAAAAGATAGGTCTACAACAAGCATAGTTATAAAATTAGAAAAAATGATATCCTGAATTTGTAACTACACATATGAATTTAAAATTGTTTTTTCCAACCACCTGAACTCTATGAGTAAAGCCATAAAGATTGTTTCTCAATATTATGAAAAGGATCTTTCAAACAATCATTCTTATATTTCTCAAATTTTTAGTTTAATGCATTATTAATACTATTATCTACTGTTTCCTATGATATACGACTCCATCGATGATTCGAAAGTGATCTATATCATTAACATAATTCATCAATTTGAAATCAAGCTAACTCTTATGCTTATGCCCATTCAGTATTCTATCTGCAAAGAAATATAATGTAATTTTCAGGGCATCATCATCATCTATAGCATAAAAGTACAAATTGGCAAATGTAACATCTAACTGTTTGAGATTCAAGTCTTTAAACCTACAATCAAAATACTTATATAGTAACTTATAGTACATTTGTGGATTTTTTTCTTATGATGTCTCAATCATCAGAAAGCCCTATAACTAAACACAACTCTCTGATCAATAAATGTGTCAAAGGCTTTCTTATTTAAAACCATAACTGATCTTCATTAGTTTCTTCATGTGTGACTTGCTAAGCAACAAGTTGTGGATTATAACACCATTGAATGAGTGCCCCAAAGTATCACTCTTGAATAATGATAATCGTTTCGTGTTAACTTATATCGGATATTTTGGATGAATCTCTTAAATTTTGATGTCTTTATAATACGGCTTGGGAGATGATCATCAAAGCCTAAGTTTATCATGTAGGGATCCTTCCATAGTATAGGTAGAATATGCTTTGCTAATTCTTTTTTTGCCACATATTTATAACAAAATCAATTTTCTATTCGTTATTAAAATTTATAAAATATTGCAATAAAATTTAAAATTAAAATTTATGAAAAAAATACAAATAAACACAAATTGTGCAACATAATGCATGATTTATGCACAATCTATGTTTTTGTGTGACGAGCAACCCATCATACAAAGTTCGAGCAATAAGCTTTTACACATCGTGTGAATTCCATTGAGTGGGTAGCAGCAGCCATCCAACACCCATAAAATACATACACAAAAATAACCTCACCTATCCCACTTGCAGCATAACAACCTCACCTATCCCACTTGCAGCATAACAACCTCACCTACCACCACCATCAGTAACCACAAATACTCAATCCATTATCACCACTGCCAACACAACACAATAACAACAGTAGCAAAAGACAACAACAACACAAAGTCACAGCACAAATAAAAAAAGAAGTAATAACTCACCTAGGTTTTTGAATTTTAATAGTTAATTTCAAAAATTTCGGATGATTTTGAACGTGATATGAGTGATATTGGCTAAGGATGGTCTCCAATGCTGCTCTACATTGATGATGTATAAGGGATTTTGGCGATAAGCTTTTTGTAACACTCCACTTTTATATTTTTAACTAAAGTAACATTAAGTATTTGTAGAAACGATTTCAAAATAAGCATAACATTAAGTGTTTGAAGAAACGATTTCAAAATAAGCATTTTATAAGGATTGAACAAAAGGTTTGTTACATAAATTATATAAAAAAGTTTGTCATACCAAAAACTTTGTTACAAAAGTCACAACCAATTCCATAAGCAAGCTTGTTGTATTTATGCTTAGGTAGGAACACAGTTGAACCCGTTGTGCAACCCAAGGTCTGTTATGTCCATATGCACCTCGCCTTGGTTGGGACTTGGCGTCAGCTTTTCCTACTAAGTTCTTGCAATGTAAGGACTATATGAGCTAACGCCCAGTAAGTAAACACTTAATGCATGTATTACCTATCATGCACATGAATGGCTTTATAAAATAAGTGCTAAATTTGTTACATGAAACTTTAAAATATAAAGAACAATGTTAGGGCCCTAGGTTTGTTGTACTACAAGGCTAGCATTCTATAACATGCCCTTGGACTTAAATTAATTGATCCGTTGGGCGTTACGTATCGTCGTCCCCAAAAGATCTCTTAGCTTAGAGGGCTTGCCCTCTTTAGGAGTGCTTGCCACCTAGTAGTACAACAACCCTTTTTCCTTTAAAATCATTAAAATGCCTATTTAATAAATCACTCGTGAAGTGCATGAGACTAATGCAACTTATGTCACAGCATGTAAATTCTCTAAATATATAATAAAACATAACATGAAACTAATTTAAGATAACAATATCTAACATAAGCGGTAGTGTCGTCCATATAGATATTTAAATAAATAGAATTATAATATAGGCGGCAGTGCCGACCATATAAAGAGTCATAACAACAACATTATATTTTAGGCGGTAGCGCCGACCATGTAAAGGGTTGTACCAACATCATAATTTAGGCGGCAGTGTCGACTATGGCATGATAAAATAAGAGTATCACATATTAGGCGGCATAGCTAGCCATATGAGGATGATTTCATGATGTAGGTGGCATAGCCATCCATGTGGGATTTAATAATAATAATTCACACCACAATAATAATAATTATAAGACAAGAGATTATTTTGAACTAAACCAAACATAAGAGAATTATTACTTAAAGCTAATTTAACATATTGTCCTTACATTGCAGTTGAAGTGAAGTGTTACTTACTTGTTTTTCTTTGATTCTCCTAAACCTTTCTTCCTAAACTTGAGAATTCCTTCATTAGGGATGCTTTGGCTTAGAATGGAAAAAGATGGGATTTCTAGAATTTTTGGAAAATGTAAGGGTTAAGGGGTATTTATAGAGTTTTCTAAGACCCATGTGTGGTTAGAATTTTGCCACCATATCATTTTTCAAAAACCCTAGGATTTTGTTTTTAGGGTTAACATTTCTTTGATGATGAAAGGGGAGAAATGAATGAACTAAAATTTTTCTTTTTGAAAAACAAAAATGTTTTAAGTCATATATGCAGGGAGAGCACATACTTAGAGGGAGCAAAATTTTGAATGTGTTTGTCATCATAAAAAAGGGGGAGAATGTTAACATATACATATTCTGGTAATTGATTTTAATGATAACAAATAATGAGTTTAAGTTAATAAATGTGTTTTAAGACTCACATAATTTCAAGTATTCTCTTAAGAGTCAAAATTAGGTATGTGTTTAACATTCCTTAGAGAAACTAGAACAATTTATAAGTGAAATGAAGTTCTGAGTATAAATGGCTAACTGATTATATTAAACGGCTAACTGTTAGTGAAAAGGCTTAGCTCTGTAAAAGGTTAACAGCTTAAGCCTTAACCGATAGGTATTTTGTGAGCTACTGGAAGAAATCGGTGAACCGTTAATATATAACGGCTCACTGGTATTATCATACTTTTTTTAATCCATTACCGATTAAAGAAAATGGTTCAAGGTTTGTGTTTTGTGAGATACTGGAAGTAATCGGCAAACCGTTAATAGATAACGGCCAACCAATATCGTCAACTCTTTAAATCCTTTACTGTTAAAAGAAATCAGTTGCAAAGTTTTGTATTATGAGGATACTGGACTTTAACGGCAAACCATTAATACATAACGGCTAACCGATTAGTTTCAGAATTGACATTCTTTGTAAACCTTTAACTGTTTAGAGAAAACGGGTCAAATATTTTTGTTGTGCAGGTTTCTGGATGTTAACGGCGAAATGGTAATTCTTAACGGTCAATCGTTTATTTGAAATCATGCCCAATGGTAACACTGACCAAAGAGAACGGCTAACCGTTAACTACTAACGGCAAACCATTTTCTGCCAAATAGAAGAATAACGGCTAGTTTTCAGCTCCAAGTATAAATATGTTCATCCAATTCAAATCAAATGTAGAGAAAACAACACAACTACTGAGCTTATATACGAGTTTACCATCTACAGAAAGCTTAAAACAGATTTATACTTCATTAATTCATTCACACATTGTGTATTTAACTTGTAACCTTGAACAATTGTGTGAGAGATAAATCAATTTTTATTTCTTTGTCTTGAGTAACTGCAAGTGTAGGGATATATTTGGGTTAAGAGATTGGGAATAATCTCTTGTTGTAAAGATCCATTGACACCTAGTAAGTCAATTGTAAGTTGTTGAAGCCTTGAAGGCTGCATAGTAGAATCCTCAAGCTCGGTGTGCTTGGAGGCGTGGACGTAGGTGGAGATAGCCGAACCACGTAAAAATCATTGTGTTTGCTTTCTCTTCCTTGTCTCTTAATTTATTTATCATTGTTTGTTTATTTATTCAGTTATTTCGAATTTATTTGCATTGATTGAGTGATTTAATTTTGTAATCTTTAAAAACCCAATTCACCCCCCTCTTGGGTTGTCTAGTTAGAGTTTCAATTGGTATAAGAGTAAGGTTCTCTTAGTAAGACTTAATCGTCTAGAGTAAAAGATCCATGGTAACCCAGTATGAATCCACATTTAAGGAAGGACAATCCACAACTCGTCCACTATTTTTTGATGGTAATGATTATCCTTATTGGAAAACTATGATGAGAGTTTATCTACAAGCCTTAGATTATGAAATCTGAAAAATTGTGTGTGATAGACTAATTATGCCAATGATAAAAAATGAATTAGGAGATGACATTCCAAAACCCTTAAGGGAGTGGAATGAATTGGAAAAGAGAGAAGCTTCTCTGAATTCCAAAGCTATAAATGCTTTATTCTGTGCATTAGATAAGAAAGAATTCCATAGAGTCTCTAGTTGTGAAAGTACTTATGAAATTTGGCACAAACTTGAAGTAGTTTATGAAGGAACGAATCAGGTAAAAAAGTCTAAAATCAGTAGATTTACTAGACAATATGAATTATTTCAAATGGAACAAAATAAAAGTGTTTATTCTATGTATACAAGGTTTATGGATATAATAAACACTCTAGGAGCTCTAGGAAAAACTTTCTCTAACAGCGAGAAAGTTAAGAAAATTATTAGATCCTTACCTAAGGAATGGAGACAAAAAAGGATTGCCATTGAGGAGGCCAAGGACCTAAATACATTGCCTATTGATGATTTAATCGGTTCTCTTATTTCTTATGAGGAAGATTTAGCAGCTGAAAGAGAAACTAAAGAAAAGAAGAAAAACATTACTCTCAAAGCTTCAAAACTTGAGAGTGAGGAGCAAAGTGAGCTAGATAATGAAGAATTAGTTATGTTGGCAAGGGGGTTCAGAAAATTCTTCAAGAAGACCAATGATCGAAGAAAATTCATAGACTTCAACAATCAAAAGGAGAAGAAAAAGGCAATCAAATGCTGTGAGTGTAAGAAGCCAAGACATATAAGATCAGAATGCCCACTTCTCAGTAAGCTTAAGAAGAAAGCCATGGTGGCTACTTGGGATGACAGTGAAGAAGAATCAAGTGATGAAGAGGAATCTCAGGAAATGTCAAATTTGGCACTTATGACTATTGGAGATGAATCTGATGATGAAATTGATGAGGTAAGTGATCTCACTTATGATGAGTTGTATGATGCCTTTAAAGAATTACATGATGAATTGATGAAAATTGGTAAAAAGAATATTTGCCTTAAAAAAAAATAGTAGAAATTTCAAATGAAAAAGATGCATTGTAAAAATGTAATGACTCATTAAATGCAAAGATAACATGTTTAGAATCAAAGAATAAAACATTGCATGATATGATTGCATTATCAAGTGAGAAACTTAGTACTTCATATAAATATGACAAATTTTATGCTGATGAATTGTTAAGAGAAAATGAAGTGCTAAAGAAAAATATTATTGAACTTAATGAAATTGTGTTAAAATTCACAAACGGTCAAAATAACTTAGAAAAATTGCTGAGCACTCAAAAATGTGTATTTGATAAAGGTGGAATAGGTTATAAACCTAGCATTAATAAAAAATATTATAAAAACTATTTTGTTAAATCTACCTATACAAACAATCCTAAGATTGTATGTCATTATTGTAATCAAGATGGTCATATGAAAAATAGATGCCATGTTAGAAGAAATGCATATCATGGAGCTAAATGTGTTTGGGTTCCAAAAGGGACCATTGCTAACACTCAAGGACCTAAAAAGGTTTGGGTACCTAAGACTTGAAATTTATTTTTAGGGCTCAAAGAAGAATAAGAATAAATGGTACTTGACAGTGGTTGTTCAACACACATGATCGGAAATTATTCTTGGTTCTCAAGTTTCACCAAAATTGAAAATGGCGGAGATGTTTTTTTTGGAGACAATTCAAAAGGGAAAATTCTAGGAATTGGTAATGTTGGTAAGAGTTCATCAACCTTAATTGAAAACGTTTGCTTGGTTGAAAATTTAAAACATAACTTAATTAGTATTAGTCAATTATGTGACAAATATTATAAAGTAATTTTTGACAAATCTAGATGTATTATTGAAAATGCTTGTGATGGAAAAACTTTATTCATTGGAAGTAGATGTGGTAATGTCTATACAATTGATATAGAAGTTGTATTTACTCATATTAAATGTTTTTCTGCATTACATGATGATTGTTGGTTGTGGCATAGAAGATTAGGACATGTAAGCATGGATTTAATATCAAAAATTTCGAAAAAGGATTTAGTTAAAGGTCTTTCAAAAATTGGTTTTCAAAAAGATAAAATTTTTGAAGCCTGTCAATTTGGTAAACAAATTAAAACTTCACTAAAAAACAAGAATGATGTTTCTACTTCAAAGTTGTTACAGCTACTTCATATGGATTTATTTGGACATTCTGGACATGCTAGCCTAAGTGGAAAATATTATGCATTTGTAATTGTAGATGATTATTCTAGATACACTTGGGTACTGTTCCTAGCTAATAAAGATGATGCATTTGAGGCTTTTAAAGTTTTCTGTAAAAAGGTTCAAAATGAAAAAGGATATTTTATTACTTGCATTAGAAGTAATCATGGTAGAGAATTTGAGAATCATGCATTTGAAAATTTCTGCAATGATTTAGGCATTGAGCATCAATTCTCATCACCTAGGACTCCTCAACAAAATGGAGTTGTTGAAAGAAAGAATAGATTTATTCAAGAAATGGCTAGGACCATGTTGAATGAAAATGCATTACCTAAATATTTTTGGGCCGAAGCTGTCAACATCGCTTGTTATGTTTTAAATCGGGTGTTGATTAGATCTCTTCTTAACAAGACTCCATATGAGCTTTGGAAAGGTAGAAAACCTAACATTGGTTTTGAAAATGAAAAATTTCCAGATCATGTTTTTAAATTATCAAAAGCCCTATATGGTTTAAAACAGGCACCTAGAGCATGGTATGATAGACTTAAGAATTTCTTGCTGAAAAATGATTTTTCAATGGGAAAAACTGACACTACTCTTTTTATTAAACATAAAAACCAAGATATTCTTGTAGTTCAAATTTATGTAGATGATATTATTTTTTGTTCTACTAATGAGTGTTTGTGTAAAGAATTTTCTACATGTATGAGTAAAGAGTTTGAAATGAGTATGATGGGAGAGCTGAAATATTTCCTTGGACTGCAAATAAAACAAAACGATGAGGGAATATTCATAAATCAAGCTAAGTACATAAGAGATCTGCTCAAACATTTTGGAATTGAGAACTTAAAGGCCAAATGCACACCAATGAGCTCAACAATCAAGCTAGACAAAGATGAAAAAAGGCAAAGAGGTTGATATCAAGATGTATTGAGGTATGATTGGTTCTCTACTCTATTTAACTGCTAGTAGACCCGATATCATGTTTAATGCATGTTTATGTGCAAGATTTCAATCAAATCCCAAAGAATCGCATTTGTTTGCTGTGAAAAGAATTTTTCGTTATTTGAATGGAACAATAGATCTTGGCCTTTGGTATTCTAGGGAAACTCATATAGACTTAACCTGTTATTCAGATGCTGATTTCGCTGGTCATAAGGTTGATAGGAAAAGTACCAGTGGCACTTGCCATTTTCTAGGTCATGCATTTGTTTCATGGTTTAGTAAGAAACAAAACTCAGTAGCACTTTCAACCACTGAAGCTGAATATATTGACGCAGGTAGTTGTTGTGCTCAAGCCTTATGGATGAAACAAACTCTTAAAGATTATGGAATTAACCTTGATTACATTCCTATAAAATGTGATAACACCAGTGCCATAAACCTATCAAAGAATCTCATTCAACATTCCAGAACTAAGCATATAGAGATTAGGCATCACTTCTTGAGAGATCATGTTCAAAAGGGTGATATTGTATTAGAGTTTATTTTTATAGAAGCATAACTTGCTGAAATTTTTACAAAACCCCTTTGTGAAGAACAATTTTTGAAAATTCGACATGAACTTGGAATGATGATGTTTTTGCATTAACATCATTAATCATGCTATTGAAACTATTATCATTTGATGTTTTGATAATGTATTATGATTATATGCCTATGCCTTATTTAAGTTTTAATGCTAAAGATTATGCTTTCTTAATTAAAATTGTACTGGATGAAATTTAATTTTATAAGGCTTTTTTATTAGTTGATTGGTGCAAATTTTCTTTTATTAAATGTATTGTGAAAAGTCGTGTAATAAACGGATAACCGTTTTCATATAAACGGTTCACCGTTTATTTTTAGAAACTGAACGTTGTTGAGTTTGCACTCTATTCTCTCACCGTTTGAGTTAAATGGTTAGCCGTTGTTGTGTAATAAATGGATAACCGTTTTCATATAAACGGTTCACCGTTTATTTTCAGAAACTAGATGTTTTGTTAGCACTCTACTTCCTCACCGTTTAAATTAAACGGTCAGCTGTTTCGGAACTGAAAGCCTCTCAAACATTACCCCCTTACCGTTTATGATTAATGGTATACCGATTAGAAATAGAGAGTTATCTTGATGCTGCCCCTTCACCGATAAGTCTTAATCTTTAACTGTTTACTCATCATAAACACTCAGGAGTTTAGCCTCTTACCGTTTACATAAAATGGTTAACCGATTTCGCAAAGTATATAATTGGTCACAGTTTATTTCCTTATTTTCACTTGCCCTCTCACCGTTTCAGCTATTGTTATGAAACCTAAGTTTTTCATCTCAATTTTCTCTCAGATTCTCTTCTTTTTGCAACAAATTACATCAATAGAATCTTCCTCATCACCTTTTGAGCAATTCCACCGATTCAAAACACCAAATCGTGATCAAAATAAAAAAATCCCAAATCCAAACCCTAAGAGCAGCCGATTGAAAATTGAGAAATTTGTTTAAATTTTTCACAAATTGTCGACACTTTGAAGCAAAATATCTTCTCCTCTACTTCCTTTCAACATCATAATCGGTCCATTTCTTTCAACATCCATTTCTAAAAATTTTTTTGCCCTTATTCAATGGCTGAGTCCTCTCGGAGACCTAGGAGCTGTCAACCCAACACGATCACGAGAGAGTTCTGAATTTGAAAGACTACACTTCCCAACTCTTGTATTGTGAAAATGATTCGAGGATCGTTTTATGGGTAAACAGGTACTGGACTCATACTTTGTAGACATAGGAGATTTTGAGGATTTAATTGTATGTGGTCGAAGTGTTAGTGAAATGCGTAGACTTAGGAATCGGTTGTTAATATAGATGATAAGACTTACCCTAATCTAGTTCGGGTATTTTACTCAAATATAGAAATTTCTGCTACCTGTTTAGATAGAATAATTACCGTGGCTGGTGGTATAGCAATTGATTTTGATGTAGATTTTTTGAATACTGTCATACTTGGGATTTCGGATGAAGGTGAGTCATTTTATACGTCTAGAAAAACTTTATCATTTGGTGATTTTATTCACAATGAAGGTGTGAAAAACATATGTCGTCGTAGGGGCTTTAGTGATGATATTTGTAGCTTACCTTTCTGGGCACAGCCGCTGCCCTTTCAGGTTCGTATTATTCATAACATTCTGCAGCATATAATCACACCTAAGAAAAGGTCATTCAGATGAGGTAACACGAATGGATGTTGGATTGTTAGATAGTCTACTCAGTGGGAGACCTGTCAACCTAGGGTATATTATTGTGCGCCATATGTTAACCACCCCTGCAGTCACCCATAGGTTGCTTTCATATGGTAGTCTTATCACTCACATTCTGAGACATTTTCATGTACCACTAAGAGAGGTCGTATATAAATAACCTAAAAAAATTGGTCGGGATGCTATGAGTAGCATAGGATTTACTAGGAAGAATGGCCAATGGCACAAAACTGCCAATCCCAAGAACCTAGGCACCTTAGTCGCTCCTGAGGATGATCAGATGCTCAATGATATTTATCCTCCTGATCAGCTTCTTGACTTCAGACTTAGAGCTCGTCCTCCACCTCCTCCTCGTCGTGTTCCTCAACCATCAGTTCCCTCTAGTTCTGACATGCCTGAGATGGATTCAGCTCCTCACTCAGTCTCTGCAGTCCCTCCAGCTCCAGCACAGCCACCTATCACTGATATTTTACATTAACTGGTTATTGATGTCCGCTAGATTTCTGAGACCCAGCAGTCGATCCTTGATCGCTTAGATGCTATTTCTCAGGATCAGCAGCAGCTCTGGACTTAGCTTCAGACTTTTCGAAAGGTGAGCTTCGATCATCATTATGAGATCATTGCTGGACATAGACAACTTCTGGGGTATTTTGGGTATGAACCTGGAAGCACCTCTACAGCCGCTTCTCTTCCACGATCTACCTCTTCTCGTCCTACACAACCATCCACTGCGAGACCTTCTTCTCAGCGACCCTCTTTTACACGACTTTCTCTTTCACGACGCGCTTCTTAGTTTCTACTATTTTGACGTTATACATATCTTCTGATTTAATGATCTGTTTAGTATGTTGTGTTGATGGAGATTTGTATTGACATTTGGCATTAATTGTGTTTTGTTGCTAGATATGATCTGTTTAGTCTGTGTTCTGTCTGATTATATTGCTATTTCTGGATCATTTTGGAGTTGTTGGGATATGAATATTTTGGAAGTGTTTTTCTTCTTGTTGTATCTATGGTTTTCTTAAATTTTAAGGGAAAACTTTGCCGATTTTTTTGGAGGACGATAAAGACATGATTCTCCACTTCCAATTTGATTTTAGGGTTAACATTTCTTTGATGATGAAGGGGGAGAAATGAATGAACTAAAATTTTAATTTTTGAAAAACAAAAATGTTTTAAGTCATATATGCAGGGAGTGCACATACTTAAGGAGAGCAAAATTTTGAATGTGTTTGTCATTCTCTAAATATATAATAAAACATAACATGAAACTAATTTAAGATAACAACATCTAACATAGGTGATAGTGCCGTCCATATAGATATTTAAATAAATAGAATTATAATATGGGTGGTAGTGCCAACCATATAAAGAGTCATAACAACAACATTATATTTTAGGTGGCAGTGCCGACCATGTAGAGGTTGTACCAACATCATAATTTAGGCAGCAGTGCCGACCATAGCATGATAAAATAAGAGTATCACATATTAAGCGGCATAGCCGACCATCCAATCAAGTAAGTATTAAGCATAACATCCTAGGCAGCATAGTCGGCCATATGAGGATACTTTCATGATGTAGGCGGCATAGCCAGCCATGTGGGATTTAATAATAATAAATCACACCACAATAATAATCATTATAAGACAAGAGATTATTTAGAACTAAATCTAACATAAGAGAATTATTACTTAAAACTAATTTAACATATTGTCCTTACATTGTAGTTAAAGTGAAGTGTTACTTACCTGTTTTTCTTTGATTTCCCTAAACCTTCCTTCCTAAACTTGAGAATTTCTTCACTAGGGATGCTTTGGCTTAGAATGGAAAAAGATGAGATTTCTAGGGTTTTTGGAAAATGCAAGGGTTAAGGGGTATTTATAAAGTTTCCTAAGACCCATGTGTGGCTAGGATTTTGCCACCATATCATTTGATTAATGGTGGAGATTTATTTCTCCATAAATATCTTGGTGATTTCTAGAATGCTAAGATTTTGCCATCTAGCACTTAATTAATGGTGAAGATTTATCTCTTTATAAATATCTTAGTAATTTCTAGAATTTCTAAATCTCTACAACATTTCTTATTACATCATCACTTATGTCATTGCTTATGTCATCATTACTTTTAAATTATTAATTTATCTTTCCATAAATATCTTTAGAAATTTCTGAATTTTTTAATTTCTTTACAACATTATTTATGTCATTATATTATTATACATTATTATCATTATTATTCTTATAATAAATACTTAAGGGAGTTTATTAGGTTAATTATATTATATTCAAGTAAGAAGAGTGTACCTCACACTTTCAGTGAGAAGGGGAAGATTTGGGCAAGAGAGAAGGGTGAGAAAGATAGGGTAGTTTGGTCCTTAAACTTGGCCTTTGGCTAATTTTGATAGAAACAATTTAGGGTCACTTTAGAAAAATGAAAAAGCATTATGGTCATTTTTGAAAATTTTTCAAAATTCTTGTTACCTAAAAGAAGTATATAAATACATTGCTTGCGTCACGTATTCAATAATGAGCATTTGCAAATTAAAAATTTGTACATTAACCTTTTAAATTCATACATTTTAAGCATATATAGTTGATTAATCAAATTATTAGTAGCCGCCGAACTTGTATCAGTTGTTATAGCCTGAAAGCATACTAAGATCTTTTATATTTGATAGTATTCCCTGATGAATTATAATCAGCAGAAGAAAGTTGTAATTAGCAGAGAGAGAGAGAGAGAGATACAAATGCCTAGAAGGATATAAACGAAGAGTGCCTCTGCCAAAATGCAGTGCCAATGTCACTCCTTAATTATGCCAATTCTCACTTTTAATATGGCTACACTAATGCTGAAAGATTTTGTTGATTCTCGGCCCATTAATCCTGCGCCGACAGGGCATACGGACTCTAGATTAATGTTTTCGACTTCTTCCCTGCTCAATAACCCTGGTGCCATTATGAGCTCAGAATTGGGTTATTGTTTCTAAAAATTGAAAGGTAGTCATCCCACATTGTAAGCACACCATACTTAAATAGCTAAGTTATCATAAAGAATAGGGTTATCGACTACATGATTTATCTTTTTTTAATTTGTAGTCTTTAATTAAAATAAATGAAACACATTTCTTATAGCAACATTTGGTGAAATATAACTATTGAAACTATTGGGCTTCTTTCAACAAACTTGCATGACACATGTCGCAAACAAAATAATTGAAATAATATGGCGCATGCAATAGCAATAGCATACATTTGTTGGGCAATGTGATCCTTTCCCATAGGAAGGGTAAAATTATCAAATTAACTTTATCTTCACTGAAAAAATTTAAGAGCCAAAAATAAAATTAGGGTTAAAAGGAGGAAAGCTCTACGATATTGTGACATCAATACCTTGATAAGTATAAATTTTATAAATTATACATAAGACTAATGAATGGAAGATAAAATAAATAAATTAATATAAAATCAATTTATAAGTGCAAGCAAAATAAATACTTGTGAAAATAACATGAAACTTATAAATCAACATCAAATTTTAATTAAACAAAAAATAATTTATTTATTTATTTATTTGAATTAAATAAAGAAAAAAATCACTCATGAAATTATTTTTAATTGAGTGATACTGAAACACAAATCGATTGATATAGAAAGTTTTAATTAATTTATTTGAAACATGAGTTAATTAAGTTTTAATTAATTTATTTTAATAAATGTAATTGATTAATTTCTGTTTATATCATTCAATACTAGCTTTCTCAAAAGTTGTCGCTGCAACTTTAGAGGTTGAAGAATAAGCAACACAATGTTTCAACTTTTGACAGGCCGCAGAATGGAAATAAACTAGAGTAAGCCTTATGATATCCCTCAAAAGTCAAAATTCCTCATAAATTGCGGAATGGAAATAACCTAGAGTAAGCCTTATGATATCCCTCAAAAGTCAAAATTCCTTATAAATTCAACTAGAATAAGCATTTTGAAGACGTCTATTTTCTGAAATTCATTGCATGATTCGTCTTCCGTTGCGCCAACAAATTCTTAGGCTTAAAGCCTAGAACAATAATTCACACTGCAACAAATTGTCCAGTGCCAACCACCATAGTATCTTATCTTTTTTTTTTTTCAAATTCTACTGCCGCAATTATATATAATTTTGTAAGAAGACTCAAAGTCGCTATTTTTTTTCTTTTTTTAAAAAAAGACAATTATCAAACAACTAAATTAAGCTAGGTTGCTTCCTTTTCCTTTCTAAGAACCCTAGGGAAATTGATTATTTTTTCTTCCTTCTTAGTTTTCTCTAAAAATTGAGAATAAAAGTTGGGTGGAGCATTTGTGACTTTATTTCTACCCACACATTAGGTTTTAAACATCTCACCCTCGTTGATATCACTTTTTCTCAACATTAGTTTAGTTAGTTTGCAATAAAACTCAAAGATAAAAAGGAGTAGCTGGTGTTATTGATTGAACTCAATGTGGTTATATTATTAGAAAAATGACCTTTACTATTGTTAGAATAGTATTAGTAATAAAATTTGTTGACACTTATTAATTGTGTCAGAATCTAACTGTTAGAAAAGTAGTAACACCTATTTGTGGTGTCATGAATCTAGTATTAATGATTATTTTTACTATAGTATTACCAAAATAATAACACCATAATATCAAAATATTACAATACTGTATTAGTAATTACGATGGTATCAATATTTGATTTATTATTTAAAAAATAAAAATATAAAATGACATGTTGCCTACTGATTTGTTGATATAAATTAAAAGGCAATACAAAATAGCAAAAATAAACTCAATTTATATTGCAAAATCTTTCATTATATATCCAAATATTATTGGTTCATATTACACATTCTTAAGTCTTCAATAAACAAGACATTCCTCTTATAATATAATAATCTATACATGATAATTTCTATCATCCAATTAAATTCCTTATATTTGGGAAGCTAAATTAGGAAGGATGATTGCCTTTCACTCTTTTAAACATAAGAAGTGCGATCATATATATCACAGCAACAACTTCTCCATTCAACGAATTGGGTAGATTAGGATACATGAGAAGTTGAGAAAAAAGCACTTTAAACACATAAACTAAATTTGCAAAGGTAAATGAGGAAAATGAAAAATAAAAATGGTTGCCAATTTTTGACCGCAACAATAATTAACAAGCAATAAAGATACAATAGTTAACAAAAATAAACATTTCACTCCAAAGCAGAAATATTCAAAAGCTAGTTACAGAAACGAGTAAGCAAGTTTTCAATGTAACATCAAGTTTCAACACAAGCAATTTACTCTATCTACACATATCAAATGACTTTATTGGCTAGTTAAAAGCTTGCTCAGTTATAAATTGATCACCAATCATTTCCTTAATTTGTTCAGTCTTGAAGCTCTGTTAACAAGGAGGCAAAAATGCAGCAAACCTTATTGCACAGTCCTAATATTAACATTAAAATATAAAATATATAAGAGACCCCGACAATAATGATGATAAATGAAAATAACAATAGCACGTGAGTGATGATTAACATATAAAAAATATAATAAAAGGTAGTGCACACTCTTTTTAAAGAAAGCCAAATTTAGAAAGTCAATAAAAGAACTAATCAAAATCAAAGCCCCTCCTTCTAAATATGAATAGCATAAAAGCACCATTCCATCAGTTTCATATGTCATGAAGTAAATAATGATTAAGAGATTCTCAAACTTTATCTAAAACAGATTAAAACTTAAATAAATTCATCACAATCAATTTATAGAATAGAAAAAAGTGTTAATACTGAAATTTTACATCCTGTTTGAAATTTAACCAACCAAAAAAAAAGTATAGAGACTATGTTGTGCAAATTTTATTTGAATTCATAAGTGCATAAATCTATTGTAAAATAGATTAATGGTGATGAGTGTCGATCCCACAAGAAGATAGATTTTAATTGTGTGTTGAATTAATTTTCTAAGTGAGTAGTTAAATTATGATAAATTTATTCTAAATTTTGAATTAAAATAACAGGAATAATTAAAAATGCAATTATTATAATAATGTACTTGGGTATCAAGATCTGCATCAACATGCTCCAAGACTCAATATTCCTTATTAATACCAATTAAATCATGAGGGGGAAATCCACTCCTCATGCATCACGCTCTAATTAATATGGTGCTAAGGGTTTATTGTGCCAAACAGTAATAACTGTGTTATTACTATTTATCAACGAAAAATCAAAACATCCATAGAAATTAGAGGGAAAAATAAAATAAATTTACCAATTAAGCCCATGGAATATGTTGAGACTTCACCTTTAACCCAAGCTTGAAAGAAAATTAGCTATTCATATTTGAACTAGGAATAAAAAGAGAATCTTATTAAAATACAAAGAAAATACATGATAGAGAAGGAATTTTAGAAAATGGAGCTAAAAAATGAACTCAGGGCTATCAAATTAGGGGGAGAACCCTCCTTTTATAGATACAATGAATAAATCATGGCCATCGGATTAAAACAATTTGGATGTACAGGATTGCGCCACGTGACAAGTTATGATTGGTTTGAACATATCATCAAGGCTATTATCCTGTATATATGTATATACTGTACGCACGTTTATTTTTTTATCCACTAACATACTGCCACGTCATCGGTCAACAATGCATAAATATTTTTATCCAATAAGATTGTGACACCTCATCAGTCAACGTCACATAATCAGTCAATGCCATATCATTCCTTCAATCAAATGCTGCCATGTCATTGGTCGGTGCCACATCATTAGTCAATGCCACATTATCAGTCAATGCTATGTCATTGTACAGTATATGTGAATAATATCATGAACAGTACCATAAACAGTACTGTACATGTGAATATTGATATTTTTACTTTTATGCTCCTAAGGTTTTTTATCGTTTTGAGTTCAGATTTACCATCCGTTTTATCATTTGATGTCTCGTTTATTGTGAAATAATCATTATATCTCTAAAATACGTAAAATATTTAATTATAATGAAACACACATAATTAAATTCACAATAAACTTGAATACATAAAAGTAAAGAAGTTAGTAGAACTTGAAGTGAAAAATGACAATTTTCTTTTTTATAAATATACATTTTCTAGTACTCAATACACTCTCCAACCAGCTTATTGCTAGTTCCTAGTAAATTAAGTGAAATCAAATTCAAACCTAAAATTTTTTTTGAACTATCATGTTTATTTAATTAAACTTTATGATATAAGTCAAATAAAAGTATAAGCATTATCTCTAGTCTTTAAGAAATATTATTTCCAAATCAATCATCCACAATAATCAATCTAGTAGACTTTGTCATAGCTATTGTAACTAAACTGCTTTCAAGAATGGCATGTTAATACCCTAAAATCTCATTGGCAGTGACACTCTCACAAAAAAATTAAACCCAATAACAATAGTCACTCCTATGAATAGTAAATTGAGAGAAAATATTAAAGTAATATTACACACTCTCACCAAGATGAAATAAATGTGCCCACAACTTAAAAATAATACGATCTCTAGTAAAAATGTGAGTTAGACCAATATATTTATTTATATTTTTTCTTTTTTCTTTTATTATTATTATTATTATTATGCACCACTACATCTTTATAGCCTATGTAACTAGTTTCTTTTTTATATTATAGTTCTATAAAATCAAGAAGGACTTTTATTAGAACGTAATGTAGGCTAAGGACATGACCAATAAAGATGAAAAATAAGAAAAGAAAAACAAAATAATGTTTGAGAAAAAAAAGAGGTATTTTTTTAGAGATTATAGAGTACATTTCTCTTTTTTTAAAAAACTAATATATAAATTTTGAATTTTTTTCTTTTCTCTTTCTTTTTCTTTTTACTAAGGCATAATTTTATTGAACAATCTAATTATTTACATTTTTCTCAAATATGAATGGGTTATGGAATTTGTACGATATTGAGTAATATTTCAGATTGGAGTTGGGTCGAGATAATAAATTAACAAAGAAAAAGATAATAATTTTTTTTCTTAAAGACTCAAAATGGTTAACTAAAGATATTTCACAAAAGGGATGGTTAGAAAGACTCAAACGGGTCAAAGATGGCATTTCCATCATCTTTAAGGCATTAGCTAATCTTCCATCTCTACTAGTTAGATAAACTTTCAGATATAGCAACACACAAAATTTTTTTTCTTTTTTTTCTCTTTTTTTAGAAGGTTGACTCAAAAGAAATTTATAGATCCTGTATAAAATAATAAACTATTAAGCTGTATAAATAATAAGCAAAAACGGTTACTCTCGAAGAAAAATGATAGGTTCAAGAACTCATTTAGAATTTATTATGACATGTATATTCCTTCAAGCAACTCATATTTTTGTCTCAGACATCAATATATAGAATAGCAAATATGGCGTAATAAAACTCAAGACCAAAGATAATACAAATACTAAAATTTGAAAGTCATCATGTCAAAAAAATCACAAAATATATATATTTTTAATTTTTTTGTTAAGGAAAAAAGCTAAAAAGATACGTTTCTAGAATTATGACATTCCATATTCAGCTATCTTCAACTCAAAATTTTGAAAGTGTATATTTATAAAGAAGAAATTAGAAAGAGAAAGTTAGAAAATCACACTTAAAATGAAGCTAAAAAAATTTATTGAAAAGTAAATTTTTTTTTTTTTTTACTTTCAAACTAAGAAGATGCATTTCTAGAGTCACTACACTCTATATTCAACCATCTTCAACATAAAAAGTTAATCATAGTTAGTTCCTACAATAAAAATTAGTAAAAACTTAAGATTAAGACATTCTACAATTATCAACAATTCCCTCCCTCCAACCAGAACGAAACATTGTTCTCAATATTTTAAAGGAAAGAAGTAGAGATTGGAAGATATAACTTGGGTGCTGTAACCTGGAAGAAAATATTTACAAACGGAGAGTTAAATCTAATTTGCACTTCTTACTGTGACTACTGCAACCATCATTAGTTGGCCACCCCAAAATTAAAGTTTTAGGATATGACTCTGATCGATAAGCTTGTAACAAATCAAGTAACTCATTAACAGTGTGAGCACAAATAAAGATTTATTTCATTGTGGAAGGAATGAAATAATTTTTTATTTTATGGTTAAGAAATGCGAGAAAGCCATCATAAAAGTTATTAACATTTAACAAACCAATGAGTTTCTAATAAATGTTTAGATGGGTCCAAGATGCTAATGTCATTTGTGCCTCTAGAATTGTAAGATTTCTTGGTAAAAAAATAAAGGTATCAGCATGATTCAGCATTTCAATTATTCTCTCTTGCATACTTGAAATGATTAACTCTTCTCTAGTTGGTGAGTTAGACAAACAGCTACAAGGTTTCAGGATTGTTGGGATGATGCCTAACACTTGGCTCCCTCTGGTATAAGTGGCTTCTGAAACTAGTTTTGATAACCCTCGATCACCTTTTCCATAAACCAAGTATAGTTTTCTATCTGCTATACTTTGACCAAGATCTATGGCTGCCGTAATAAATTCTTTTTATTTGCCATAGTTAAATTCAGAGAGTACACAAATGTTCTTGATTTGCTTGTTGAGAGTAGCTGCCATTAGATACTTTTCAAAAATAATTTGTGAGTACCTTAACAAAAAAAGTCATATTTAAGGATCTTGATGATAATGGTTCACAGTTATAAATAAGGTAGCATGTCTATGTCAAATAACTCGTGAAGCACATGCCTCAAGAGTAAAAAATGAAATAGTGAAAAGACAAAGCAATTAATGATAGCATAAAATTCATAAAGACAAAAATGTAAGTGATCAAATAATAGTGAAATAAAACAACATTAAAACAAAGGGTTATGTACAAGTAGTTACGACTATGGCTCACATCTTCCTTTAGTTTTACATCCTGAAATGGCTTGAACGCCCTCTATGGGTCGAGAGTAGGCTTCCCATCCAGTTTTCTTACAAACTAACAAATAGAGTCTCTTATAGTCAGATTCTTGAGACTATAGTTTGCACATTCTTTCTGGAATAATGGTCATAACTGGAGTATTGCATTTTGGACGTATCTAGTGGGATGCGTTTCAAGAGACAGAAGGATATCATCTAATAACTCTTTATTCAAGCCATCCCTAATGAATTGAATCTTATCTTTCCTGTTATCAGACAGCATTCCTAAAGAATATATCTTTTTATTGCATCTTATTTTAGCACACTTATGACAAATATTAGAAAGCTTTCGGGCTCTCTGTTTTTTTGAATAATTTTCTTTACCACAACCAGACATGTATGCAATAAATTCAGGAGGACTCTCACCCGCCAACTGTATTTTAACTTCGATTATCCATCAGATGTCAGCAAGGATATGATTTTTCATAAATAATCACATGCGTTCGAATCGAGCTTTATAAATGGTGAGGAGAACATTCTGAGGAAGTAAAGGAAATCGGTTGTAAAGTTTTGCTAAGATCTCATCTTTATCCATGCCTTCAACTCAAAATATTAGTTATTATGGGAAACTAAAGTAATTGACATTGATTGTCATAGAGTACTGTTATCCGCCACTTAACTGGGGTGAAAAATGATAACACACCAAAGAAAAAAAATCTAGCAAAAATACAACACGTGTAAAGGAAAATAAAAAAATAACACAAAAAATATTAACTTACCATTGTCATCTTATTGAATTTACCTCAAGCTCTAATTGGATGCTGTAAATACGTCTCTCAATTTCTTTAAGATCTCTTTCTAAATCCTCAACATAGGCTATTAACGCTGGTGGTTGTAGTTGCCAGATACGATGTGTTTTACAAAATCGTATCTGATCTTTTAGATGAGATTATATACGTTGAAACTGTCTAAAAATATTGAAGAGAAGCTATTTAATTGAGGTACTCATGATTACAAGTGATAAGAGAAAATTTAATGGTTAATAAAAAAATGCTCATATAAAAATAATCGAAAAATAAAATTAAATCACTGAGAAATCTCAATTCAAATTGGTGGTCATGTAAATTTATTTCGACGTCCTCTCTACGTGATTGGTACTCGAGATATGATTTTAATCTTTTACCATTAACTTTAAAGATGACATCATTTTGTGGGTCTTTAATTTCAATTGATCTATATGGACAAATAGTATGAACAATAAAAGGGCCAAACCATCAGGAACGTAACTTACCTGGAAATAGGTGCAAGCGAGTATTGAATAAAAGTACTTTTTGACTTGGGATGAAAGATTTCCTCATGATTTGCTTGTCGTGAAAACTTTCATTCTCTGCTTGCAAGTTTTGACATCTTCAAATGCATCATTGTGAATTTCTTCAAGTTCTGCTAGCTGTAACCTTCTTTTTGAGCTAGCTTGCTGCATGTCAAAATTGAATTTCTTGATGGCCTAGTATGTACGATGCTCGAGTTTCACATGTAGGTGGCAAGCTTTTCCATACACTAGCTTATAGGGTGACATCCTAATTGGGGTCTTAAAAGCTGTTCTGTATGCCCATAATGCATCATCAAGTCACAGTGACCAATCTTTTCTATCTAGTCTCACAGTCTTTTTAATATGTGCTTTATTTCTCGATTGGAGATCTCAACTTGACCGCCGGTTTGTGGATGATATCGGGTAGCCACTTTGTGAGTAATGGAATACTTTGTCAAAAAAGCTTTAAATGATTTATTACAAAAGTAGACACCATCATAACCGATTATCGCTCGAGGGAATCCAAGGCGTAAAATAATGTTGCTTTTTAAAAATCCTATCACCACCTTGTGATCATTGGCTTCACATGGAATTGCTTCCATCCATTTCGATACATAATCAACAGCACCAATATGTATTAATGGCCAAAGGAATGAGGAAAGGGTCGCATGAAATTGATACCCTATATATCAAAAATCTCAACCACTAAAATTAGGTTCAGTGGCATCATATTCCTCTGAGTAATACTCCCCATTCGTTGACACCTATCACATGAAGAACAAAATGTGTAAACATCTCAAAATATAGTTGGCCAATAAAAACTACATTGTAAAATTTTAGTTGCTGTTTTCTTAGCGCTAAAATGACAAGCTTGTTCATGGCAGAATGAAAGGATATTTTGAAATTTACTTTCTAGGACACATCATCTGATAATTTGATCAGCACAGTACTTGAACAAATAAGGATCATCTTAAAAGAAATTATTTATTTCTATAAAGAATTTGGCCTTGTCCTGCTTAGTCCAATCCTTTGGAAGTTGACCTGTAATAAGATAGTTAACTACATCAGTATACCATGGTAATACTTCCACACTCATCAATTGTTCATCAGAGAATGATTCATTCAATAGTAATGACTCTTTAATTGTGTCAAAATTTAGACGAGAAATATAGTCTGCCATAACATTTTCTGTGTTTTTCTTATCTTTAATTTCAAAGTCAAATTCCTTCAAGAGTAGCACCCAACGAATTAGTCTGGCTTTTATTTCTTTCTTTGTGAGAAGATATTTAAGAGCAGTATGATCTATGAACACAATTGTTTTACAACCAATAAGATAGGATCAAAATTTCTCTAATGTAAATATTACTACTAGCATTTCTTTTTCTGTGGTTGAATAGTTCAACTAGGCATAATTCAATGTTATACTAGCATAGTAAATGACAAGGGAAATTCGATCAACTCTTTGTCTTAATACTATTTCTGCTTCATAATCAGATGCATCACACATAAGCTCAAATGATAAGTTTCAATTTGGGGGTTGAATGATAGGTGATGATGTCAACAATTGTTTTAGTTTTTTAAATGCCATAAGACATGAATCATTAAAAACAAAAGATACATCCTTAGCAAGTAGATTGCATAAGGGTCTAGAAATTTTACTAAAATTTTTAATGAAACGTCTATAAAAATCAACGTGCCTAAGGAAAGATCTTACTTCTCAGATTGTTTTAGGTGGAGGGAGATTAGAAATGAGCTATACCTTAGCTTTATCAACCTCAATACCTTTGCTCGAAATGATGTGGGTGAGAACAATACCTTATTGGACTATAAAATGACACTTCTCCTAATTTAAGACCAAATTCTTCTCTATACATCTCTGTAGAACTAGTGTTAAATGATATAAACATTGATCAAATGAGTCTTCAAAGACAAAAAAATCATCCATAAAGACTTTAAGAAATCGTTCAACTATATTAGAAAAAATGCTCAACATGTATCGTTGAAATGTAGCAGGTGCATTATATAATCCAAATGGCATGCTTCTATATGCAAAATTACCAAAAGGGCAAGTGAAAGTGGTTTTCTCTTGATCTTTTAGTGCTATGAGAATCTGATTATATCCTGAGTAGCCATCTAGAAAGTAATAAAACTCATGATATGTTAACCTATCAAGCATTTGATCGATAAATGGTAAAGGAAAGTGGTCTTTACGTGTGACAAAATTTAACTTTCTATAATTAATGCATACACGCCACCTTGTAGTCACTCTAGTGCGTATCAATTCATTATCAATATCAGTAACTACTATAACTCCTGACTTCTTAGGAACAACTTATACAGGACTGACCCACGAACTATCAGAAATGGGGTAAATAATACTAACATCTAATGATTTAAGGACTTAAGTTCTAACAACTTCTTTCATGTTAGGGTTCAATTCATCAAGGTGAATGTAATGCATGCAGTTTACTAGGTTTATACTTTTTATGTCGGCTATGATCCATTCTAATGCTCTTTTGTGATCTTTTAAAACCTCTAATAACTTACCTTTCTATTTGTCATCTAAGGATGATAAAATAATTACTAGCAAAGTACTTTTTTCTCCTATGAATGCATATTTTAAAGTATTGGGTAATGGCTTGAGCTCAAGTTTTGGTGGTGATTCTAATGATGGATTGGGTTTTTTCTCTGATGGTGCTAGCTGTTCAACTATTTCTATTTATTTGTGTCCATAAATGATGCTAAGTCAAGTAAGGCATTGACCTCATCGATTGATATGTCAATATTAAAATCTAAACCAAAGTGAATTAAACATATTTGTAAAATGTCATCACTAAGGTTTGAAAGGAAAGTTCATCCACTAATACTTTAATTAAATCTATATCAACAATTTCATCATCTGTATTGTGAGGTTGTTTGGTAATGTTGAAAATGTTTAGCTCTACGCTCATATTACCGAAGGACAACTGCATGTTTCCAATCCTACATTGAATGTGAGTATCGGCAGTTGCGAAGAATGGATGACCCAAGATAATGGGGATGTGTTTCCTTGAATCCTACACTGGTTGAGTGTCAATTACAATGAAATCAACAGAAAAATAAAATTTATCTACCTGGATAAGGATATCCTCAACAATACCACGAGATATTTTTATAGATCAATCTGCAAGCTGTAACACCACTGAAGTTGGGTGTAATTCTCTCAATCTAAGTTTCACAAATACTGAGTAAGGCAACATATTAACACTAGCACCTAAGTCTAATAAAGCATTCTCAATTGTGTAGTTCCCTATATTACATGAGATAGTAGGGGAGCCTGGGTCTTTGCATTTCAGAGGAATTTTGTGTTAGAATATAGAACTAATATTTTCTATTAAAAATGCCTTCTTTTGAACATGAATATTTCTCTTTTTAGTGCAAAAATTTTTAAGAAACATGGCATAAGATGGCACTTGTTTTATAGTATCAAACAAAGGGATGTTGACACTTATCTGTTTAAAGATTTCAAAAATCTCACCCATGGATTTTTCCTTTTTTACTTTGGCTAACCTCTGGGGAAATGGAGCTTTAGGAATATACTCTTGTGGGTTGGTTTCTTCTTTCTCCTTAAATGATGAGTCCTTAGCACTTATAGGTATAATTTAAGTTGTTTTGGTCACCGGTAGCTCTATTTTATTAGCAACTTCTTTTTCTTTTCGTAAGTTCATAATGGCTTTGGCCTCTCTATGTTGCTAAGGTGAACTAGTACTTACTTCATGCACTCCTTTGGGATTTGGCACTAGTCGACTTGGGAATTTACCTTTCTCAATAGTCATTGCTAGGATTTAAACTGAAGAGGTAAGTTGGCCTACCATTTTCTCAAAGTTAGAAATTGATTGGTCTGTGAGTTGAAGTCTGCTCTCATCTCATTTCATAGTCCATCAATGGTGTGGTTTTATTGCTCAATCGTAGAGTGGATAGAATTCTTGAAATTCTAGAATGCATCCTCTCATAGTCTGAGTTGAGAATAATTTGAGTTTTACTTATAAGGTCTGAATGATGGCTGAGAGGCTTGTGAAACTTGAAGAATTGGTTGTATTGGTAGAGTTGGAGTTGTTGGTCCATTTTGTTGGAATCCTTGAGAACATGAAAAATTGGGTGGTCTCTCCATCCGAGGTTATATATATTGGAGTAAGGGTTGTAGTTTGATGGCTTCCTCATTATACCTATGGCATTAGCTTGATCTGGGTATGAGTCATGGTTATGTGGCTCTGTTGATTTAGCAGTTGTCAACGATGCAATTTTTCAGGTAAGTCCTTCAACCATTTCTTTGACTTTATTGATTCCTGAACTTGACTCGCCAATTTGGACCTCATTTACTTCCTTAATTCTTTTATTATTTCTGAGTGATCGACTCCGTTGTTGGGAATTATTCGCTTGTCGCTGGAAGAAATCCTAAATTTCTTACGCACTTTTGGACATTAGTTCTCCTTCACTTGTTGCCATTAGCCATTATTGCACATTTGACAATAATCTCTCCAAAAAGTATTAGCATTCGTGCCATTTTTCATATCCATGATGTGGACATTTCAAGAGTAATCTGTTGAATAGCTCCCATACTTTAAAAAACTGCTTGTCTTCTCTCTAGATGAACTCTGAAATTTTCCTGTGAATAGAATTGGTTTTATGAACTATAAAGTATTTATTTAAAAATTTTGTGACTATTTATTCTCATGATGTAATGTTGTTAGCAGGTAATGTATTAAACCATAAACGAGCTCTATCCTTTAAAGAAAATGGGAATAGTCTGAGTTTAACATCATTATCTGAAAAATTCTCATATCTAAAAATTTGACAAACAGCATGAAAATCAATCAGATGATTATATGAGTCCTTATTTTCTAGGCCATAAAATATTGGGAGATAATTTAGCAGTCTAGATTTTAATTCAAAACTCATAGCAGCTACATTTGGGTATCATATACATGATGTGCTCAAGTTAGCTAAGAGACTGAAATAGTCCTTAAATGGCCTCTCTTGTAGTGGTTTTTATTGTTGTAAATCCATTTCAATTTTATTTTTAAATACGATGTATTTGTGTGTTCGAAGTATTTTTTCCAATTCTAAGTCTATAGATTTAAGATTAGATAATTGCGACCTTCAAACATGCATAAAAAAAATAATAAAAAATACAACAAAAAATGAGAATAAATTTAAAAACAATAACGAGAAAGGAGAAATTATGATACTAACCTTATCACGTTGTTACAACCTTAATATGAATATATGCTCAAGTGCTAAAAAGAAAATATAAGAAATAGATTAACTAAAAAAATAAAAAATAAAAGAATTACAAATCAAACAAGAAAAATTATAAAGAAAAGTAATGTAACAATTAAATTACAAAAATTTAAAGAAGAAGGGAAATTAAATTATAAAAATTACAGATTCACTTTTTTTTTACTTTTTAATAAAAAAATTTAAAATAAAATAACTAAAAAGATTATTTCTATGAATTAATAAATTAACAAAATAAATAAATAAATTACAAAGAAAAATAACTTAAAAATTAAATTATAGAAATTTAAAGAAATTACAAAGAAATTGAATTATTGAAACTTAAAGAAATTTAAATTATCAAAATTAAATAATAGATTCACTTTTTTATTTTTTTAATTTTTTAATAATTTTAAATGAATGCAACAAAAAAAGTTACTTAAAAAATTAATTCTATGAATTAATTAAAATAAATTAACTAGATAAATGAAAAAAATTACCAAAGAAATACACACAAGGGCTAAAAAGAAAATAAAAGGAATAGATTAACTAAAATTAAAATTAATCTGAAAAATTACAAAGAAAAGTAAAGCAAAAATTAAAGTACAGAAATTTAAAGAAATTACATAATAAAATTAAATTATAAAAATTTAAATTATAAAAATTAAATTATAGAATTATTATTTTTTTATAAGAAAAAATACAAGAAAACAAAAAAAACTAAAAAAATTAATTCAACAAATTAAAATAACTTACCTCCCCAGCAATGGCGCTAAAAATTTGTTATGTAAATTTTATTAAATTCACAAGTACACAAATCTATTATAGAATAGATTAATGGTGACGAGTGTCGATCCCACGAGAAGGTGGATTTTAATTATGTGTTGAATTAATTTTCTAAGTGAGTAGTTAAATTATGATAAATTTATCCTAAATTTTGAATTAAAATGGCAGGAATAATTAAAAATGCAACTGTTATAATAAAGCACTTAGGTATCTAGATCTGCATCAACATGCTCCAGGGCTCAATAGTTCTTATTAATATCAAATAAATCATGAGGGGGAAATTTATTCCTCATAAATCAAGATTTAATTAATATGGTGGTAAGGGCTTATCCTGCCAAATAATAATAACTGTGTTATTACTATCTATAAATGAAAAGTCAAAACATCCACAGAAATTAGAGGAAAAAATAAAATAAATTTATCAATTAAGCCAAGGAACATGTTGAGACTTCACTTTCAACCCAATCTTGAATGAAAATTAGCTACTCATAAAATGAAACTAAAAAATAAACTCAGAAGTGTCAAATTTGGGGCGAGGGAGGGAGCCCTCTTTTTATAGATACAAAAGTAAATCATAGCCATCAAATTAAAACAATTTAGACGTACAGGATTACGCCACATGACAAGTTCTGATTAGTTTGAACACATCATCAGGGCTAACATACTGCCACGTCATCAGTCAACAGTGCATAAATATTTTTATCCAATAAGATTATGCCACCTCATCAGTCAACGCTACATAATCAGTCAATACCATATCATTCCTCCAATCAAATACTGTCACGTCATTGGTCAGTGCTACATCATCGGTCAATGCCACATCATTAATCAATGCCATGTCATCGTATAGTATATGTGAACAGTACAATAAACAGTACCGTGCACATGAACAGTACTGTACATGTGAACAATGACATTTTTACTTTTATACTCCTCCTAAGATTTCTTATCATTCTGAGTTCAGATTTACCATTTGTTTTATCATCTGATGTCTTGTTTATTGTGAAATGACCATGATGTCCCTAAAATACGTAAAATACTTAATTATAATGAAACATGCATAATTAAATTCACAAGAAACTTGAATACATAAAAGTAAACAAGTTAGTAGAATTTGAAGTGAAAAATGATGATTTTCTCCTTTATAAATATATATTTTTTAGTACTTAACAAACTACATACCTAACTTCATACATGTGCATGAATATTTTTAAGCTTCATAGTTAAATTTAAATGATAAATATATTTTTCTAATGCATTAAAGTACCTAAAGCAAGCATGCAATTAATATGACCTAGGTGGTAACGCCCTATTAACATCATGCAAGATTAAACTTTTCAAGTTAAAAAAAAAATAAATTACAAAATAAAGTTGAGTTTTGTTTGTTTAAAGTCACTTAATCACATGTACATGTTCAGTAAACCAAAAAAAAACATGCCATACACATTTTTCATTTCTCATGTCATTTCCTTTTTCTATAAAATTGATTCTTTAGATTGTAATATCTCATTTGATGCAGTAAATTGGTCTGTTTAATATGTGTCCCATGTCATTGTACTTTTCTCTCTTCTGGTTTCTTATACTTAAGGATATTTTACACACAACAATTCATACCCATATAAAACAATTTTGCAAATTGATGCAAACAAATGAAAGAACATTTGAGTATAAAACAATGAATTAATTAGGCAACTTCCTGCTTTCACGGTGAAATAATGCATTCCTTATGAGAAGGCCCACATCATTTGATGGCAGCCAGCCACTAGCAAATCAAATAGAAGTTGTCATTTTGTGTAGCTTTTACAAAAAATGTATAAACATATTATTTATTGGGGAATGACTTATCAAGTAAAAGGGAAAAGAGAAAGCAAAGTAGAGTTAAAAGGTCATAGACATAGAAACATTAATTAAACAGTGCATAATAATGACTTATTAGGTGAAAGGGAAAAGCAAAGTATCTCTTATAAATAACATGAAAGCCAAAGCACAAAAAATAATAACAGGATCCTTAATTGGAAAAATGCTGGTAAATACAAGTGTGAACGCAGAGGGCTTGAAAATAGTAATGCAACAATCCTAGTAGAATATTAGAAAAGTCAAAGTAGAGAGTCTAGGGGATAATGTTTTCATGTTTAATTTTAGAGTTGAAGTGGGCTACAAGTGGACCGTGGCATTTCAACAATGCTCTAATAGTGTTCACAAAACTTGTAAGTATGAGAAAGATCTCAAAATAGTCATTTACGTATACATCATTCTAGGTATAATATACCAATTATGTACAGAAAAAATAGATATTAATAGAGATTGTAGAGTAATTGACAAGGTAGAAGAAGTGGGAACTAATGCTAATAGAGATGTCATGAGGCAAATCATTCGAATTAAAGTCTCTATAGATATCATTAAGCCTCTAAAGAAAGTTATTATGCTAGAGGCAATGGGCCAATAAAATGATACACAGGATGATGGGCAAATTGAGGTGCATAAATAAACAAAAATTAAGGCTACAAAAGAAGAACTACAAATCTCAATGACAGTCTAAAGTGAGAAGCTACCGAAATTTTGCTATTGCTACGGTTGTATTGGGCATCAATATAAAAAATGCGTAGATTACAAGAATCAAGAAAAGGAGGAATTGTCGTCAAACCACAGTGGAAAGAATAAAGCAAAAAAACGTACAAGGAAAAATGGAATGCAACACCAGAAAATCCAAAGGACGAATCATAAACTCCAGTTGGAATTTCTAAGATCATGGTAATGCCTATCTTAAGTAATGCTGAAAAATCAAGTTTGGACATTGATGCAATCTAGACCCAAAAACCACTAGGTATAGAAATGCGTTCAATACTAAGAAATGAAAGAATGAGAATAAAAAGTGGTAGTTGTTAGGAGATAGGGGCAACAACTAGTGAAGTCAATATTAATAGGGAGCAAACAACCTAATTAACAAGAAGTGGGAATGTCAAAACTTTAAAGTAAAACTAAACTTGAGGAAGGGAAAACCAATGTAGGAAAAGAGAATGAGGAATGAATAGTCGAAATTCAGTTTAAAAAGTATTTGAAAATAAAGAAATGGTAAATGGACTAGAAGTTATTATAATGCAGCCTAATAGGAGAAAATGAAAAATACTAGCAAGAAATGAAGATAAAATTAGTGGCAGAAAGGTTGAAATACAAAACAAGCCCATTATAGCCGAAAAGCTAGTAAATGAAATGGATGAAGCAAAATGAGGTAGCCCAGAGGAATAAAGAAAGATGATTAGTAATCTCAGAGAGAATTTGGCCTTCGTTTCACCAAAAGCAAAACAAAAGCTAAGTATAGAAGCAAATAGCCGAGATGAAGGAGCAAATGATAAAATAATAGAAGAATTTAAGTTAATATCAGTAAAGGCTAGACACCAACCCCATTGATAACCATGAATATAATTAGCTGGAATGTTTGAGGACTAAGGAGTGACCTAACATTCTAAGAAGCTCAAAGAATGCTCCATATGCATAAGCCTAAGCTTGTTTCCCTTTGTGAGACCAAATTACATCTAGGCAAATATAAGAGAAGTGTCAAAAGTTAAAATTTAAGAATTGTTTTGAAGTCAATAGAATAAGAAAAAAAAAGTTTGGCATTGATGTCGAAGTCAGAATTATTAGTGGAGGTCCAGTCATGGAGTAAGCACTGTATTGATGCAGCTGTATGTGTTGAAAATGAAAGCTATTAGAGACGTACAAAGACCTACGACCACCTAGAGATGAGCTAAAAACATCACACATGGACCCTCTTCAAAAGGTTTACCAATTTATCTTATTTGTCTTAGCTGTGTTTTGGAGGTTTCAATGGAATACTGTGGCCTTATGAAAAAATAGAAGGGAACAATAGAGAAGTTAACGTGATGCAAATATTTAAGGACACTATACCTAGTGAGTTAGGTTATAAAGGGCACCATCTAATATAGTTTAATAAAAGATATGGACCGTACCTAATTAAGAAGAAGCTGGACTATTTTTTATACAATCAAGAATAAAGAAACATGTTCTCAGAATCAACAAATGAAATATTAGAGACTTAGACATCAGATCATAACACCATTTTAATAGAAGTGATGAAAAAGGGAAGGGCCTAAAATATAATAAAAGGGCAATAGAGTTCCTATAATAGGTGCAGAGAGATTGTAAAGCATGAGTGGTTAAAGTAAAAAAGATAGTTTCATGAAGATGTAATTGAATGCTTTAGAAAATCAATCAAGCAAATAATCATTCATCTCTAGTGGTGGAATAAAGATAAAATAGGAAACAGAAGTCAAAAGTTAAGGAAATTGATTAATGAGCTAAAAAAGGTAAAGTAATAGAACTAACACTGTAAAGATGGTAAAAGAGTCAGAACTTAAAGAATAGGATTGATGTTCTTTTACTAGATGAAGAAATGTATTGGAAGCAGAGATTAAGAATAGATTAGCTAAGAGAAAGAGATAAAAGTATAAAGTTTTTCCATGCTAAGCATCACTGGGAAGAGGAACAATAGAATTTAAGGAATAATTGATGAAGACAGGAACTAGGCAGAAGAAGATAAGGATGTAGAAAAAATGTTTTGTAGCTACCTTACAAAGCTATACACTACACAGACTACTCATAAGCCTAACTAGAAGTTGTTTTGCATGACATGCTTAGAAAGGTGACAAAGAAAATGAATAAGGAATTGGATAGCTTTCACTGTAGAGGAGATATCATCAGCTCTATCTGAAATGAGCTCAACCAAAGCTCTCGAACCGGATGGCTTTCTAATAGCCTTTTTCCAAAAACACTAGGAGTTAGTAAGCAAAGGAGTATTGGTAGCTAATGTTCACATTCTCAATGAAGGAGAACATAGCTTATCTCAATCATACATATATTGCACTAATACCAAAGGTCGAAAAGCCTAGATATGTAACATAATTTAGGCCTATCAGTTTATGTAATGTAATATATCTCATAGTAAAAACCATAACTAATAGAATTAAATGATGCTTCTTGAAAATACTATGAAAAGATTAGGATTCTCACCCAAATAGATTGAATTGACCATGAGATGTATTATAACAGGATCCTTTTGAATACTAATTCTTGTAGTGACAAATTAAATGATCTAATCATAAAAGAGATTAGGACAAGACTGCCTTTTGTCCCGTTATACCTTTATTCTCTATTTGCAACTTCTCAAATTTACTACAATAAGTAGAAGCATAAAAGCTGATTTAAGGGCTCAAATTCAATAACAACTTGTCAATCACCCACTTACTCTTTGCAGATGACAACCTTATCTTTACAAGGCCACAATTGAAGATTACATAAATTTAAAGCTCACTTTTTACAAATATACAATTGCCTTGGGCTAAATCTTTAGTTATGAAAAATATTCAATGCACTTTAGTTGAAATACTTAAGCAAAGGAGATTGAGGATACAAAAAGAATATTCTAACTCAATGTTGTATTTAGGCATGAGAAATACTTAGGGTTACCATTAATTGTGGGAAGGTATAAGACTAGTTTTTTTAATGATATCAAACTCAAGATAATTACTAAGATATCAAATTAACAAAACAATCTTTTTTCAAGTAAAGGGAAAGAAGTCTTAATCAAAGCACTTGCCCAAGAAATCCTATCTATGCAATGAGTGTATTCAAGATTCCATTGGGATTTTGTGCAAACATCCAAACAACAATAGTTTGGTTTTGGTAGAACTCAAACGAAGATCATAAAAGTATACATTGGGCTAGGTAAAAGAGAATGTGTACTCCTAAAAAGAAAAGTGACATTAGATTTAGAGATCTATTAAGATTTAATCAAGCCTTAGTGGCTAAGCAAGGATGGAGATTGATCTAATTTTTGAACTCCCTAATGACAAAAGTTCTAAAAGTACAATACTTTAAGAATATAGATTTTTTTAATAAAAAATTTAGATATAAACTATCACTCATTTATATAAACTATCACTCATTTAGAAGAGTATCTTTGGCGTTAAATAGGTGCTATATCGAGGCTTCAGATGAAGAATAAAAAGTAGAGAGCAAGTTAAGATTTATAACTATCCTTAGAACCTTCACTTTCAAGATAGTGTCAGCACAAACCCTACCACTAGATGCTATAGATTCCCTATTGATTAATGAAATACACAAATGGAATGGGGCCTTAATTAGACAACACTTCATGCATGATGATGTAAACTACATTTTGAAGACTATGCTACCAAGCACTTCAAGACTAAAGTAGCCTTTATAAGCAAATGACAATTAAAGAAATTACTCAGTAAAGAGTGGTTACCAATTTGCTCTAAGACTGAAACTCCTATACTATCCCAGCTCATAAAAAATAAAATTCATTTGAATGGCATGTAATCTAGAAATTGGATTTTGATTAGCACTTAAAATTATTTAATTATCAGCAATAAAAATATTATTTGTGCTTTTATTATAATTTATATTTGTGTTTATGTAATAAATTAGGAATTATTAATTATGTTTTAATTATATTTAATTTTGTATATTTTTATATGTTTATTAGGTACAATATTAATTCACATAGTTCGAGGCTCCAAACAGATAAACAGATATCAAATTTAGATTTTAAAGGTCTGAAAACTTTAAGATAAATAAAGATTGGCTTAAAATTGAGCTTGTATAAAAAAAAAAAAATTCTGTTGACTGAGTATTGATTGGATGATAAAATGAGCTTATAATAAATATGAGAACATGAGATAAATTGTCAAGTTTGACTAAATCTCAACCGTTCAAATTTCAATGGCCGCGATTGGGCCATGTGGCAATGTTTGAAGAAGCAAGTTGTAGGATCTAGATCTTGGTATTTGAGTTGACCCGATCTACCCATCAACCCATCAAATCTCAACCGTTAATTAAATCGCATGCTTCACAAGTTGGATCTTGATTTAATGATTGTGAGAAGCACATGCATAAAGCTGTGATGGACTACACAATACCAAATTATGAATTTATTTTTCTACAAATAGGCCTCATTTGTTTTCTTTTTATACATCTTTATTCTTTTCAAAGTCTCTCAATCTCCTTGTAATTTTGTTTTAGGTGTGTTTTAATATTTTGTATAATTATTTTTTATAAATAAATTTAGTTTTATTTTAAATTTTAGTTATTTTTATTTCTTTTAATTAAGAATAATTTAATTTTAATATTTATTTTTATTTCAATTATGCTTGAATAAAAATAGTTAGGGGAATGTGAAACTCTTAAGAAATAAGTATGATTTAATTAAATTCTATTTTTACTTACATAAATTAAATTATTTTCGATTTAACCTTATAGATATTTTACATTTTAAAATTTTAATTTATTGTAGACAAACAAGGGAACTTGGCATAATAAATTTTTAATATCTTAATATAAGGTATGGTAAAATAATGTTTTGATTTGTCGTAGATAAATTAATTTTTGGCACAATAAATACTTAATTCATAATGAAATTAATTAAAAATAATAATAATTTTTATAATTAATATTTTGGGTAACAAATCTAAATAAAAATAGCAAAAAGAATTTATTAAATTTTATTTACTATTAAGAGTGGATCCATAAAGCTAACTAATCTAATTTCATAGTTTCACTTAAATTAAGTTACATAAATTCAAGTTTTATTTCTAATTTTAGATAAAATAAAATAAATAATTTAAATCTTTTCTCTGTGGATCGAACTTAGACTTACTGAGTCATAATATAATAAGATACTCTTATACTTGGGAGTTAGAAATTATTTTTAAGTAGTGTCACATTTACTAGGGAAAATTAAAATATTCATGTGGAGAGTAGTACAAAATTTACTTCTAATAGTAGAGAATTTATGGGAAAGAAAGATTGTGCAATGGCCTTGGTGTCAAAGATGTGGTAAATAGGTAGAAAATACTAGCCATGCCTTTTTAAATTGTAAAGCATTTAAAAAACATGGAGGATCACAACATTTGCAGAAGATGTCCAAGTTTTTGCTAACTAAGATCTATTAAGTGTAATTCAAACTATAGCCAAAAAAACAAAAAACAAAAGAAAAGCAGGGTAGAAATAGAGTTCTTTATAGCATTATATTGGGCTAATTGGCATTTAATATTATTGGCCAAAGTAGAAACAATAGTGGAATTGTTCAAGTTTCAAAGCCTTCTCACTCGATTTACAAAAAATCTTGAAGAAATTATAACAATTGGAACCAGAGTAACCAAGGACTAGAAACCTAAAACACGATGAACAATCACTAAGGAACCAGATTGAAAAAGAAAAATATGCTTCTCTTTATTAATGACAATAAATCAGATACAATGAAAGATCGAGAGAAGATTACACGCAATTGGACAAAAAATATTGCAACTCATTTCATAAAGAATCGAAGAAAAAAAAAGAATTCAATTAAAGGTTAACAACTAGCCGTTTTTATACTGCTAATACTGGAAACGTAATAACAGACTTAACAAAATTTTTGCCACCTTAGCACGCATATATCAACAACACCCTTTTAACTAAAGTCATACGACACTTAACTTCTTAGACTTTATAAAAAATTTCATTCGTGTCCATAAACCCAGGCAGAGTACATCCTCACAACTCCATCTTGTAGCTTGATTCAATTGATCTTATTGATAAAGCAACACCTAAAAAACTTCCTATCAATTATGAAATACAAATAAGCAACCCAAGAAGGGGGGTGAATTGGGTTATTAAAATTTATTTTACAAATAATTCAATCTAATGCCTTAATGCAAACAAAAATTAAGTTTTACAGGAATTAAATCAAATATAATAAATTAGGCAATACTTGCAAAATAAATGAGTAAGGGAAGAGAATGCAAACACAGCAATTTTTACGTGGTTCGGCAATCTCCGCCTACGTCCACGCCTCCAAGCCAATTGAGCTTGAGGATTTCACTATCCAAGCCTCCCAAGGCTTCAAATGTTTACAATTGACTTCCAAGGTGCCAATGGACCTTTACAATCAAGAGATTATCACCCTAATCTCTTTACCCCAAGTGTTTCCCTCACTTGAACACTCTTAATACAATACAAAATAGAAATTACAGCAAAAGCACTCTCTACAAGAGTAGATTCACAAATAATGGCTCAAGAATGATTTTATCTATTGTGATTTGTAATATGGAAGCTCAATATATGTTTTACAAACTTGTTTTTACTTGCCAGAAACTTTGAAATGAAGTTGGAGTTGAGTTTTTATAGTTAAAGCTCGAAAACTAGCCATTATTGTGAAATTCCAGTACTCAAGCGGTTAGCTGCTTAATTTAACAGGCTCCCCGCTCGTAACAGTGAAGTTACCGTTAATTTTGATGTTTTGCTACAGTAATACTGTTCACGAAATTACAGTTTTACCTCAAAACTTATTTAAATTATGATATGACCCAAAACGTTATAAAACTTTTCAAAAAGACCCAATCTCAGAAATTTTAATTATTATTTAATTCCTAAAAATATTATGAAATTATAGTGTGGCCCAAACTAAAAAAATCTTTTCAAATAAGTCCTTTTTGAGTTTTAGCTAAATCACCATAATCTTTAAAGTTTTCAAAACTTTTCACTTAAGCTCAAAATCTATTATAAGTTACAATAAGGCCCAAATGTTTTAGAATTTAGCAAATAAGTCCAACTCCGAAATTTAAAACATTTTTATTTTTATCCAAAATACTTTAATTCACAAAATATTTTATCTCATAAACATAAAAGTATTTAACTTGAAAAAAATAATTATTTTATTAACATAAAATTGAGCTTCACAAATGCTAATCCAAGTATAAATTAAATCATACCGGTTTTACAAGAAATTGTTGCAATAAATTATCCGTTGAGCCGCCGTTACCCGTTGAGTGTCTTGAACTTGATTTCACTTGATTCCACTTGATTTATTATCCTTCAAAACTAATGAACTTGTGAAATACAAAATAAAACACTTTAATGCATATGTTTGTTATCATCAAAATCATAATATTTATAACCTATTAGGCTAACAATCTCCCCCTTTTTGATGATGACAAACATCTCATGTATTTTGACATATATGCTCCCCCTTAATACATGGCGTATATAATCAGATTTAAAATAAACTCCCCATGACAATATGATTTATAACAATTTATAAACTCCCCCTTAATATTTCAGAAAACATGCACAAGTGCGTAAAAAGAAAATATAATACCTGTCTCCGAAATACATGACTTCTCCCTCTTCATCATCAAAATTTAAACTAAGGTAATAATAATCAACCAAATACAGGCAATAGACATGAAATTCTAATAATAAATCAAGAAGTCATAATATAGCATCCAAATACAAAACACCCACATACAGAACATCCAAAGAGCTTATAATGATCATCCACAATCCATAAAGAAAATGTGTGGTACAGAGGAACATAAATAAAATATCTATAGAGATGGTGGATGTGATGAAGATGATGGTGGTGGAAACCCAAGAGCTGCAAAAAGCTGCTGCTGGCCATCAAGAATCTGCTGCTGTTGAGCTATAAGTCGATGGTGTTGGTCAAATAATTGCTGCTGCTGCTGCTCAAAGAGGAGCTGGTGCTCTAAAGTGGATTGAGCTGAGAAAGCTTCAAACTGAGATTGAAGTCGGCTTTGCTATGTCAAAAGAGAATCCATTTTAGCCAACATTTGCTGCATTTGATCCTCATGGGTAGTTGAAGGAGTTTTGAAAGAACCCGCAGAAGATGGATAATGAGAGCGCTGTGGGACACTAAGATCAGAAAATTGCTCTGGTGGAAGAACATCGTTAAAGAAACGATGATCTGTAGGAGCAAGTTCAGAAACTTTGGTGGAGTATCTCCGGTCCCTAGTCCATTTACCTTTGGCCCTAATAAATCCTAAGTTGGCAATGGCATCATCTCCTAGCTCTCTTGAGTTTAAAAAGGTTGGTTCGGTAATGGGTACTAGAAAATGTTTGAGGATGCGGGTAATGATACTACCATAAGGGAGGGACCTTTTAGCCATACAAGGTGTGCTAAGCATATGATTGTGTATAATGTACCCAACATTAAGTTTTCTACCCTCCAAAATACAATCCAATAAAGCCACATCCAATCGGTTAACTTCATCCCCATGACCATATCTAGGAGTAATCACATGATGAAGAACATAATGTAGGATTCTAATTTGAAGAGGCAAAACTTGAGATTTTAATGATAATCGACAAAATTCATCGGACAAATCACGTCGGCGACAAATTTTTCGAACAACATTTTCAAGAGAAAACCATGGATGATCTATTCTAGCTCTAGCACTATAAATTTCTAATCCCTCATTTGGAATCCCAAGAATATGATTTAACTCCGCAACATCAAATTCAATATGAACTCCCCCAACGCTAGTAACAATTTTATCCGAAACTTCTATATCCATATTCGAATAAAAAACCTTAACTAAATTCTCATAATATACTTTTTGAATAACTAAGACATTTTTTCAGCTCATGGCAATAAGAAGTTTATCAAGAGATTTACCACAAATTTCCAAATTTGCCAATTTCTTAAGATTAACAAAGTAAGGAGGAATAACCGACCTCGGTATGAAATTATCGATAAACTGTTTCCGAAGCGGGAGATGTCGAAAATGAGTTGACATAAACTCCGTATTATCCTCATAATCTTCCTTGCGTCTCTTGGCCATTTGTTTGCTCTTGGCTTTTTCTCCATCCACCATTGTTGAATAATTTCGGATTTGAGTAAAATGGATAAGTTTGAGCCAAAAAATGTAATCCTAGAGATGAATGAGGGTTAGATATAATGTGGAATTGATTAAAGATGGGCTAGAGAAAACTTAAAAATCTAGAGAGAGAAACGGCCAAAACTAGGTTTTTGGATTTCGAATTTTTTATGGAGATGTGATAAAATGGTGTTTGGATGATGAAAAATGAAGGAGTAGTGGATGGGTAATGGTTTAGATGATTAGTTTTAGCAAGAAAATGAGTGAGAATGGAAGAAATTTGAGAGATAGATGGTGAAGCACTATTCACACGGGAGAGAGAGAAAGTGATGAACAAGAGAAGAGGGAGTTGAAAAGATGATTGGAAGATGTTTAATGGAAGTTAAATGGATGGGTAATGGATTGAATCAAAGATTTTGACATGAAAATGGTTGAGAAATGAAGAATTTTTGAAAGAAAATGGAGCAGAAGTCATGGTTTTAAGAGAGAGAGAGGTAAGTGATGAAGAAAGCCAAAAAGAGGGATTAGAAAAGGGTAAAACCCGTGACCAAGCGGCTAACCGCCTGGGTGCTACCCAACTGTACCAAAGTCACTTTTCGGCCATTTTTGATCGATCCCGTCATCATTTCTTGATTCCGAAACCTCTCAAGAACCATTTTAATGCATGAATCATGATTTTAAACATTTAAAACATGATTAATTCAAGCAAATAATTCATCTATCAAGCATGTATCATGAAGCACACAAACATTTGACATGAATATAAAACCATACTTATCTATCATGCTCAAGCTCTTTCAAAAACATTAACACCCATTAAGCACACAATTTTAATAGATTCAATAACATAATTAGAGATGTTAATGTGAAAATCTCATCATCCCAAGCTCATGCCGAATTTTTGAAAATTGTTCTTCGCAAAGGGGTTTTGTAAAAATATCAGCAAGTTGATTTTCCGTAAAGATAAATTCTAAAGCAATATCACCCTTTTGTACATGATCTCTTAAAAATGATGTCTAATCTCTATATGCTTGGTTCTAGAGTGCTGAATGGGATTCTTTGACAGATTAATAGCACTAGTATTATCACACTTGATAGGAATTTGTTCAAGTTTAATGCCATAGTCTTTAAGTGTTTGTTTCATCCAAAGGGCTTGTGTACAACAACTACCTGCGGCAATATATTCCGCCTCAGTGGTTGAGAGTGCAACCGAGTTTTGTTTCTTACTAAACCATGAAACAAGAGAATGACCTAGAAAATGGCAAGTTCCACTAGTACTTTTCCTATCCACCTTATAACCAGCAAAATCGGCATCCGAGTAACAAGTTAAATCTATATGAGTTCCTCTAAGATACCAAAGGCCAAGATCTATGGTTCCACTTAAATAACGAAAAATTCTTTTAACAGCAAGCAAATGAGATTCCTTGGGACATGATTGAAATCTTGCACACAAACATACACTAAACATGATATCAGGTCTACTTGCGGTTAAGTAAAGTAAAGAGCCGATCATACCTCGATACTTTTTAATATCAACTTCTTTACCTTTTTCATCCTTGTCAAGCTTGATTGTTGTACTCATTGGAGTGCTTTTAGTGTTTGATTCTTTAATTCCAAACCTCTTGAGCAGATCTTTGACATATTTAGCTTGATTGATGAAAATTCCCTCATTGTTTTGTTTGATTTGAAGTCCAAGGAAATACTTCAATTCTCCCATCATGCTCATTTCAAACTCCTTACTCATACAAGATGAAAACTCTTTGCACAATGACTCATTAGTAGAACCAAAAATAATATCATCAACATAAATTTGAACAACAAGTATGTCTTGGTTCTTATGCTTAACAAAAAGTGTAGTATCGGCTTTTCCCATTGAAAAATCATTATCAAGTAAGAAATTTTTAAGCCTATCATACCATGCTCTAGGTGCTTGTTTTAATCCATATAATACTTTTGATAACTTATAAACATGATCTGGAAATTTTTCATTTTCAAAACCAGGGGGTTGTTTCACATAAACTTCGTCCATGATATTTCCATTTAGAAAGGCACTTTTGACATCCATTTGAAATAAAATGAAATCTTTATAACATGCATATGCTAGCAACATTCTAATGGATTCTAATCTAGCTACTGGTGTAAATGTCTCATCAAAATCAATTCTTTCTTCTTGGTTGTATCCTTAAGCCACTAATCTAGCTTTATTCCTTACAACCACACCAGATTCATCCATCTTATTTCTAAATACCCATTTAGTTCCTATAATGGATTGGTGTTCTAGTTTGGGAACTAATTCCCATACTTTATTTCTCTCAAATTGGTTTAACTCATCTTGCATTGCCATAATCCAAGATTCATCATTTTCTGCATCCACAAATGATTTTGGTTCAATTTGAGAAATAAATGCAGTATGCTCACATGTATTCCTAAGTGATGATCTAGTTGTAACACCTCTAGATGGATCTCCTAAAATGGCATCTTTTGGGTGAGAAGAAACATACCTCCACTCCTTGGGGAGTGCTTGAGAAGTACCTTGACTTTGTTCTACGCTTGTTTCTTCAAGTTGCTCCACTTGATTTTCTGCATTCTTTTGGTTGTTCTTTGATGAATCTTCTTGTATATTTTCATCTGCATCATCACTAACAGCGACTCTCTCCATAGAAGAGGTATTAGACTCATCAAAAGTAACATGCATAGACTCTATAAGCTTTGCTTGAGTTTGAATACCCAAGAAAGATACCAACATCAGATTTTGGATCAAATTTTTCAAAATTATCTTTTGTGTTCAAAATAAAATATTTACATCCAAAAACTTTGAAATAACCAATGTTGGGTTTTCTATCTTTCCAAAGCTCATAGGGAGTTTTATTAAGATAGGATCTGATCAACACCCGATTTAAAACATAACAAGCGGTGTTGACGGCTTCGGCCCAAAAATATTTAGGTAAAGCATTTTCATTTAACATGGTCCTAGCCATTTCTTGAATAGATCTATTCTTTCTCTCAACGACTCCATTTTGTTATGGAGTTCTAGGTGATGAAAATTGATGCTCAATGCCTAAATCATTACAAAAATTTTCAAATGCATGATTCTCAAATTCTCTACCATGATCACTTCTAATGCAAGTAATAGAGTATCCTTTTTCATTTTGAACCTTTTTACAGAAAACTTTAAAAGCTTCACATGCGTCATCTTTATTAGCCAGGAATAGTACCCAAGTGTATCTAGAATAATCATCTACAATTACAAATGCATAATATTTTCCACTTAAGCTAGCATGTCTAGAGGGTCCAAATAAATCCATGTGAAGCAATTGAAGTGGTTTTAAAGTAGAGACATGATTCTTGTTTTTAAAAGAAGTTTTGATTTGTTTTCCAAATTGACAGGCATCACAAATTTTATCCTTTTGAAAACTAATTTTTGGAAGTCTTTTAACCAAATCATATTTCGAAATTTTTGAGATTAAATCCATGTTTGCATGACCTGGTCTTCTATGCCATAACCATCCATCATCATGTAATGCCGAGAAACATTTATTAATGGTAGATGCACAATATATATTAATAGTATAGACATTAATACATCTATTTCCTACAAACAAAACTTTTCCATCACATGCATTTTCAATAACGCATCTAGATTTATCAAAGACTACTTTATAACCCTTATCACCTAATTGACTAATACTAAGTAAATTATGTTTTAAGTTTTCAACCAAGCACACATTTTCAATAAGAGTAGAAGATACATTATCGACATTGCCAATACCAATGATCCTTCCTTTTGAATTATCTCCAAAAGATACATCTCCACCATTTTCGATCTTAGTAAAACTTGAAAACCAAGCATAATTTCCTGTCATGTGTCTTGAACACCCGCTGTCCAAGTACCATTTATTCTTCTTCTTCTTTAAGCCCTGCAGAGGAAATTTTAAGTCTTAGGTACCCAAATCTTTTGGGTCCTTGGATGTCAGCAATAGTTCCTTTTGGAACCCAAACATATTTTATACCATAATAAGTATTTCTTTTCACAGGACATCTATTTTTCATGTGACCATTTCTATTGCAATAATGACAAGTAATTTTATGATCACTTGTGGATGTAGCTCTAACAAAATAATTCTTGTAATACTTTTGCTTCAAGTTAGGCTTATACCCAAGTCCTCCTTTATCAAAAACACATTTTTGAGAGTTAAGTAAATTATTCAACATTTTTTGGCCATTTGTGAATTTTATCACAATTTCATTTAACTCATTATTTTTCTTCTTGAGAACTTCATTCTCCTTTATCAATTTCTCAACATGTAATTTTTCATGCTCATATGAGGTATTAAGTTTCTCATTTGAAGATGTGACTTTATCATGCAACATTTTATTTTCTAGTTCTAAACATGTAATCTTTGCATTCAATGATTCATTTTCATTTTTGAGATCTATCAATTTCTTTTTAAGGCATACATTCTTTTTACCTATCTTCATTAACTCATCATGTAACTCTTTAAAAGCATCATGTAATTCATCATAGGTAGGAAGATCATTTACCTCATCTAGTTCATCATTCGATTCATCTCCAATCGCCATAAGAGCTAGATTTGTCATTTCTTGATGCTCATCATCATCACTTGTTTCTTCATCAGTATTATCCCACGTGGCCACCATTGCTTTCTTCTTGAACTTGTTGAGAAGAGGGCATTCCGATCTTATGTGGCCAGGCTTCTTGCACTCGTAACATTTAATTGCTTTCTTTTTCTCCTTTTGGTTCTTGAAATCTTTAAATTTTCTTCGCTCACCAGTTTTCTTGAAAAATTTTCTGAACCTCCTAGCAAGCATAGCCAATTCTTCATCATCCAGCTCACTTTCTCCATCCCTTTCAAATTTTGTGACTTTGAGAGCAATGTTTTTCTTCTTCTCTTCATTGCCTCTTTCAGCTGCCAAATCTTTCTCATAAGAAATAAGAGAACCGATTAGATCATCAATAGGTAAGACATTTAAATCTTTAGCTTCCTCAATGACAGTTCTTTTTTGTCTCCAATCCTTAGGAAGTGATCTAATGATTTTCTTAACTTTCTCGCTATTTGAAAAAGTCTTTCCTAAGGCTCCTAGAGTGTTCACTATGTCCGTAAATCTAGTATACATAGAATACACACTTTCATTTTGTTCCATTTGAAACAATTCATATTGTCGAGTGTATCTACTAATTTTAGACTCTTTCACTTGATTCATGCCTTCATAAACAACTTCAAGTTTGTGCCAAATTTCATAAGCACTTTCACAACTTGACACTCTATGAAATTCTTTCTTATCTAGTGCACAAAATAACGCATTCATGTCTTTGAAATTTAGAGAAGTTTTTCTCTTTTCCAATTCATTCCATTCCCGTGAAGGTTTTGGAATATCTTCCCCGACTTCATTTTTAGTCAATGACATAAATGGACCATCACAAACAACTTCCCAAATTTCGTAATCTAAGGCTTGTAAATAAATTCTCATCCTAGTTTTCCAATATGAATAGTCATTTCCGTCAAAGAATGGTGGTCTAGTTGTGGACTGTCCTTCCCTAAAGGTTGAATCACTTTGGGTTGCCATGGATCTTTTACTCTAGACGGTTAAGTCCTAATAAGAGAATCAAGCTCTGATACCAATTGAAATACAAATAAGCAACCCAAGAGGGGGGGTGAATTGGGTTATTAAAATTTATTTTACAAATAATTCAATTTAATGCCTTAATGCAAATAAAAATTAAGTTTTACAGGAATTAAATCAAATATAATAAATTAAGCAATGCTTGCAAAATAAATGAGTAAGGGAAGAGAATGCAAACACAGTAATTTTTACGTGGTTCGGCAATCCCCGCCTACATCCACGCCCCCAAGCCAACCGAGCTTGAGGATTTCACTATCCAAGCCTCCCAAGGCTTTAAATGTTTACAATTGACTTCCAAGGTGTCAATGGACCTTTACAATCAAGAGATTATCACCCTAATCTCTTTACCCCAAGAGTTTCCCTCACTTGAACACTCTTAATACAATACAAAATAGAAATTACAGCAAAAGCATTCTCTACAAGAGTAGATTCACAAATAATGGCTCAAGAATGATTTAATATATTGTGATTTGCAATATAGAAGCTCAATATATGTTTTACAAACTTATTTTTACTTGCCAGAAACTTTGAAATGAAGTTGGAGTTGAGTTTTTATAATTAAAGCTCGAAAACTAAATTTATTATTGTCAAATTCCATCTTTCAATGCGGCTAGCCACCGCTTAATTTAACTTTAACCCCGCTCATGTAATAAAATGAAGTTACCGTTAATTTTGAATTTTGCTTTCAAGAATACTCATTCACGAAATTATAGTTTTACCTCAAAACTTATTCAAATAATGCTATGGCCCAAAACGTTATAAAACTTTTCAAAAAGACCCAATCTCAGAAATTTTAATTATTATTTAATTCCTAAAAACATTCTGAAATTATAGTGTGGCCCAAACTAAAGAAAATCTTTTCAAATAAGTACTTTTTGAGTTTTACCTAAATCACCATAATTTTTAAAGTTTTCAAAACTTTTCACTTAAGCCCACAATCTATTATAAGTTACAATAAGGCCCAAATATTTTAGAATTTAACAAATAAGTCCAACTCCGAAATTTAAAACATTTTTATTTTTATCCAAAATACTTTAATCCACAAAATATTTTATCTCATCAACATAAAAGTATTTAACTTGAAAAAAAATAATTATTTTATTAACATAAAATTGAGCTTCACAAATGCTAATCCAAGTATAAATTAAATCATACCGGCTTTACAAGAAATTATCGCAATAAATTATCCGTTGAGCCGCCGTTAGCCGTTGAGTGTCTTGAACTTGATTTCACTTGATTCCACTTGATTTATTATCCTTCAAAACTAATGAACTTATGAAATACAAAATGAAACACTTTAATGCATATGTTTGTTATCATCAAAATCATAATATTTATAACCTATTAGGCTAAAAAATTATAATTCACTTTTGAATTTAGTTTAGTTTAGGCAACTCTCCCATGAAGTTCTGTACCATGAAGTCCATATAGAACTCAAACTTTGTAAAGGCCAGAACCTTGATGAGTGCATCAGTTGGGTCATGTTACTGTGGATTTTAGATATAGTCACTGCTCTTTTAGTAACTTTATCCCTGATGAACTGAAGTTCCACATCTATATGTTTTGTCCTCTCATAATACTTCTAGTCTTTGATCAAATGTATGGTACTTTGATTATCACATAAAACTTGAACTATTTTTCTATCTAACTAAAGCTCATTGAGAAAACCTTTAAGCCACATAGCCTATTTTATAGCTTCAGTAGCTGCAATGAATGTTGAGTACTAGAAAGTGTATATTTATAAAGGAGAAAATTATTATTTTACACTCCAAATTCTACTAACATTCATGCTTTTAAGTTTTTTGTTATTTTAATTATATATGCTTTATTATAATTAAGTATTTTATATATTTTAAGGGTATCATGGTCATTTCATAACAAATGAGACATCAGATGATAAAATAGATAGTAAATCCGAATTCAAGATAGTTGAAAACCTCAAAAACAACATAAAAAAATAAACATCACAGTTCATATGTATGACACTGTTAACATGTATGGTACTATTTATGATACTGTTCACAATATTGTCATATGTATGGATCGATGACATGGCACCAACCAATGATGTCGCAACATTTGATTGGACGAATGATGTAACATTGACTGTTTATGTGGCGTTGATTGATGATATAGCATTGACCAATGTTGTGTCATCATCCTAGTGGACTAAAATGTTTATGAAGTTTTGATCGATGACATGGCAACATGTTAGTGGACCTGAAAAACATATATATAGTATATTCATATACACGTAGTGATAGCCTTGATAATGTGTTCAATCTAATAAGACCTTGCCATGGGGTGCAATCCTGAACATCAAAATTGTTTCAATCCGATGACTATAATTTACTCATTGTATTTTTACATTCTAAATTCATTTTTTAGCTCCATTTTCTATAATTTCTTCTTCATCTTATATTTTTTTATGTATTTTAACAAAATTCTCATTTTATCCCTAGTTCAAATATGAGTAGCTAATTTTCTTTCAAGTTTAGGTTAAAATTGAAGTCTTAACATGTTCCATGGGCATAATTGAGTAAATTTATTTTCTCATCCCCTCTAATTTTCTGTAGATGTTTTGACTTTTTATTAATAGATAGTAATAACAAAATTATTACTGTTTAGTATGATAAGCCTTAAGTACTATATTAATTAGAGCATGGCTCATAAGGAGTGGACATCCCACTCATTATTTAATTTATACTAATAAGGAATATTAAGCCCTGGTGTATATTATTGTAGATCCAGATACCAAAGCGCTTAAATTTAATAGTTGTTACTTTAATTTATTCCCGTCATTCCAATTTAAATTTTAGGATAATCCAAATTACTTTATCATAATTTCAACCACCCCCTTAGAAAACTAATTCTATATGCAAGTAAAATTCACCTCCTCGTGAGATCAACGCTTATCACATTGATATATTCTACAATAGATTCATGCACTTGTGAGTATAATAAAATTTACATAATAAGTTTTTTGTGCCGTTACCGAGGATATAAGTTATTTTAATTCGTTGAATTAATTTTTGTAAATCTTTTACTTGTTTTGTTGTAAATTTTTATTAAAAAATAATTTTATAATTTAAACTTTATAATTTAAAATTCTTTAAATTTCTATAATTTAATTTCTTTGTAATTTCTTTAAATTTCTGTAATTTAATTTTCAAGTAATTTTTCTTTGTAATTTTTTCGTTTAGCTTGTTAATTTATTTTAATTAATTTGTAGAATTAAATTTTTAAGTAATTTTTTAGTTATTTTTTTTCAATTTTTTATTAAAAAATAAAAAAATGAATCTGTAATTTGTGTAATTTAATTTCTTTTTTATTTTTTCTTTAAATTTCTTTTATTTAATTTTCATGTTTTTTCTTTGAAATTTTTCATTTATCTTGTTAATTTATTTTAATTTTACTTAATTTATTTTTTGTCTTTCTTTTAGCATTTAAGTATGTTTTCATAGAAAGGTTATAACAATGTAATAAGGCTAGTATCATAACTTATCATTCTTTTTTATTTCATTAATTTTGTTTTCCTTTTCTCCACAATTTTTTTGTATTATTTGCATGCATGGTCAAATGTTACAATTACCTAATCTTAAACTTACAGATCTAGAACTGGAAAGAACGGTTCGCACACATAAACACATTACAATTAAAGATAAAATTAAAATGGATTTACGACAACAAGAACCACCACAGAAGAGGTCATTTAAGAACTACTTCAGTCCTTAGCTAACTTAAGCACATCAATGCATACGATATTCAAAATGTAGCTACTAGGAGTTTTAAATTAAAACTTGTGTGCTAAATTATCTTTCAACATTCTATAGCTTAGAAAATGAGGACCCGTGTAATCATCTAAATGATTTACATGTTGTTTGTCAAACTTTTAAATATAAAACTTTTTGAGATAATAATGTTAAATTTAGATTATTCCTATTTTCATTAAAGATAGAGGTCTTTCATAGTTTAATACATTGCCTCCTAATAGCATTATGAGAATAAATGGTAATAAAATTTTTGAGTAAATACTTCATAGTGCATAAAATCAATTCTATTCATAGGAAACGATTCAATGGGTTGCTCTTGAAGTGTCCATACCATGGGTATGAGAAATGACACCAATGCCAATACTTTTTTTATGGATTAATGCCACATGTGCAAGAATGACTATTTACAATAAGTGAAGGAGAGATAATGTCAAAAATTGCATCAGTGATTTAGGATTTCTTCTATTAACAAGTAGATAATTCACAACAGCGAAGTCAATCATTTTGGAACGTGAGAAAAATTAAGGAAGCAAATGAAATCCAAGTTGGTGATTCAAGTTTAGGAATTAAAAAAGTCAAAGAAATAGTTGAAGGACTTTGAAACATTCATTTTGCTTCTAATGGAAAACAAAAAATGAATTTTGGATTTTATTACCAATATACTATTGATTCTAAAGGCAGATTATCTAACATACTTTGGTGTGACTTTGGAATGTAAGCAGATTTTCATTATTTTAGTGATGTTTTATCATTTGATTCAACATATCAGACAAATACATATAACAAACCTCTTATGTTATTTGTTGGTATAAATCATCATATGAGGAGTACTATGTTTGACTTTACATGGCTTTATAGTGAGACTAAAGAAAAATATATATGGTTTTTTTCCTACTTTTTTATTAGCAATAGATAGTAAAATACTTGTATTTATTGTCACTGATAGGGATAAAGCAATGCGCAATGCCATAAGAATGGTGTTTTCTGATCATGTCACAGATTGTGCTATTGGCATATGAAGCATAATGTCATTGTTTGCTGATCCAAACTTCAAAAGTGCCTTTAAAGATGTTATGTTAAATTAAATGGCAAGGGATGAGTTTCAATTGAAGTGGGATCAAATGATTGGAAAATTTCATCTAACTAATAATGAATGGATAAAAAGATTGTATGGTGATTGGCATATGTGGGTTGAAACTATCTTGAGGCATAAATTTTTTGGTGGACTACGAAGTAATCAGTGGTGCGAGAGTATGAATACATACATAAATCATTTATGTCGATGATAAACTTATGCTATTTGAGTTTGTGATGCAAAAGGAATTTTTTATTTCATGACTACGTTATAAGGAGGCTGAAGATGACCACCATTCATGTTAGACAATGCATGTTTTGATCACTTATTTATAGAAGCTTTATAAGAAGCAAGGTACAACAATATATAGTCTCACTGCATTTAATTATGTCAGATATTGGTCATCGAGTATATGTGATAATAAAATTCAAGTTTGAGGATTGCTCTTAGAGGGTTGCTTTTCATGAGGATTTGTGTAATCTTATGCTACATTGGCTTGAAAGTTGTGAATCTCATATTTGAATAGAGCTGGAATAGATGTTAATCACGAGCACAAAATAGTGTGATGAACCATCATGTGTTGGTATGAAAATTTGTAATTGTTATAAATTATTTTAAAAAATTCAACAACATTTCCAAGGCCACACAAAATTTAACCATCAATATCGTATTTCAAACCTTCTCACATGTCTCTATGTTTGGCATAAATTGATTAACCCAGCTACTTCCTCTATAGAATATAGTTAGGTTGACATATTTTGAGTGTAATACAGAGTTCTGCAAAAGACATAACCAGTACTAAACGAAACATGTCTTTTTGTTAATAATTCATCATCTTATGAAATTAACTATCATTAAAATTTTTTTAGGATATCTAATTACATTAAATTTTATTTTAAATAGTATATCAATGCCAACAATGAATGCTTACAATAAATAGCTTATTGAGAAATAAACAGGCGAGAAGCAAGATCATGGTCCAACTAGGTTATTTCATAGCTCTTTATTGTCATGTGCTCAACATACATGCTGATAACCTGGTGTCAAATATATAGTTAGCAATAAAAACCTCATATTGCAAGTTACTATATACTAATAGGTTTTCAAATTAAAAATAAGTTTCATACATAAGAAGACTAACATTGCTGTGAATCGATTTGGTCGGCTTCAATGAGCACATGCCAATACGACTTACAACATTGTGCTCTGTACTCACAAGAAGTTCACTGTTAACATGTATCACAAACAATTAAGACCTGTTAGTTTGTTGTATAATATTTGACCTAATACACTTTTTAGTCTATACAACCAACATTATATATACATTGTCACTTACATCGTGTGGTATAAGACATAATATTGATGAAACCCTAAAAATATTATGTAAAAAAATCATGAAAACAGAAATGCAATGAAAATGGCTCAATCTATTTAATAATAATGAAAAAACATTAACAATAACTTATTAATAATTCAAAACTTACTTCTCATCAAGGCTGTCATTAAATATATAATTAACCACTTGCAATTATGATTCAGTAATCGGTGTTGTTACCATGTAGACCTATCCAATAACAAGGCCTAATAGACCTGTTGCTAACTTTATCAAATGGTGAGCATTGGAATCAACTAGGCTTTTTCACTAATAGAAACTCTAAGGACTACGACTTGTCGAAGAAAACATAGGTTGCTTCATATATCTCGTAATGTCACTCTCCTACAGAAAGAATACATTATAAGAGTAGTTGTGATGAGAGCACCAAGTTATGTAAAAAAATAAAATAAAAGAAGTCAAACATCCATAACGAAATCGCTTAACTAAATTATTTGCAATAGGTGCATGCATAGATTTATCACTATTTGAAGCTCCCATATTTGTTTCAACATTAAGCCTTATCTGGTGCACCATTACCTAATAGGCCAACATCATCATTCAAAAAGGCCTCTACTATAATAGGGGTTCTATCTTCAGATATGATGTTCCCAACATCATTGCGAGCATCATGTGTCAGATCCACAATATCTCTAAAAAAATCATCAATTCTTGGATTCTCATCATTAATTTTAGGGGTTATTATCAGTAATGGTATGATATTTTCTTTTGTTGGTGCATGATAAGTTGCTTTTGATTCATGGTCTCTTTCTAACTCTGGGTAAGAGATTAATTCACCGCTATTACTAAATCTGTTGAAACTCATTGTCAAGAACTATATAGATTTAGATTGCTCTGTAATGTGCTCATCTAGCTTTGCTATTTCAATAAGTACTTCAACAGACAATCCAACACACTTAAAAGCACGCATACACACATAAAATCATCAACATGTAAACTTATTAATGATTTCAATTTTGACATGAATATCTCTTTATTTTTTTCTTATAAGAAACTTAAAAACGTAATAAAGATGGAAAATTATAATAGTGAAGTAGACCAACAGTCCACTAAGATAGCAAAAAACCAAAACTATCTATGTTATGCAAAATTATACCCTATTAAAATTGATTTGTTACATGAGTACATGACTATAAAATAACAATTATCAAGTAGATAAAGTTAAGAAATATAACCAAGAAGTAGAATATAATATGCCAAATAAAAGAATGTCATGACATCATTTCCTTTTCATAATTATAACCACCATGTTTTTTCAGCCATCATATGATTTTTTTTATCTCTTCCTCATTCCAATCTAGTACTGGAGGTAGAGAAGAGCCCCATTGGTTGTTGTAATAGTTTTTAATATCTTGAAAGTAAAATATCTAAAATTTTGGCATAATTAGGACATTAGTTTATCAAATGCACACGCATTGATATGACGATTAATAATGTGCCATCCTATGCATAGCAATAAACTAATCTTAATGACACAATACAAATGACCAACTTGAAGAAATAATAGACAGAATCTTAGATGAGTAGATTCATTTGATTTAAACTTAGAGATGGCTATAACAAGTCTACTATAACAAAATAAATGCCAATTGTGTTTTTATGGCATTAGTGTCAACTCATAAATGTAAGAATGAAGCCAAAATAAGGATTGCACTTTATGAGCATAACACAGTGGCCAATGCAAACAACATAAATGCAACATGTAATTTAGAATGACATATAATGTGAGATATAATATAATAGGCTAACAAATAAATACATTAACATGTGGATAGTAACAACCAAAAATATATATATATATTATAACCAATATTAATGTTACCTTAAAGTCAAAACCAGAACCATTCGATTGCTTAATGAAATCTTTTAGTGTTTTGATGGCTATTTTTAGGTTGCCCTATCAGAGATACTGATAAACCTCCATCATGCACTCCCATTATATCAAAAACTGTCATTGCATTTAATTTTATGCATTGATTGTTCAAAATAGGCACATGCTAATCAAGTAAAAATTGTTCAACCAACTATGCACACAATTGTCTTCTCAGCCTACCAATTTGCAAATGTAAAACATTACCAAATCCAATTTCCTGTACAACTCATTGGTTTTCCACATTGAAAGTTGAACAAGGTAAGAAAATTGATTTGATGCACATCAAGTGTCATGCTTCTCCATCTTCGTTTGCAATTGTTCATTAGTATTAGATGGAACATCATAGTCGAAGACATTTAATGGCTTCGTGTACTTGGACTTTTCTTCTGGTGGTAGGCTTTTGTATGAATCACCTAATTTTTTTCTTTTAGGTAGCCATTAATATAAGCACTAGTTAGTAGTTTTTTTAAAACTCAATTAATATTAAAAAATAATAATACAAATCACATAACATGAAACACATGACAATTTAATTACCTCTTGGCTAACAACAAGGTTTTTATTAAAGGCCTTCAGTCGCTTCACTTGTTCTTTGTTATGAGTGAAACAAAGATCTATTAAATATTTAGATATTAAGAATAAAAAATCAATTTTAATAGGGTATAATTTTGCATAACACATAGAATTTTAGTATTTTACTATCTTAGTATATTGCTAGTCTACTTCACTGTCATAATTTTTCATCTTTGTTATATTTTTAAGTTTCTTATAGAAAAAAATAAGAGATATTCATGTCAAAATTGAAATCATTTATAAGTTTACATGTTGATGATTATAGGTGTGTGTTGTTGTGCAAATTTTATTGAACTCGCAAGCGCACGAATCTATTGTAGAATAGATTAATGGTGACGAGTGTCGATCCCACGAGGAGGTTGATTTTAATTATATGCCGAATTAATTTTCTTTTTAATACAAACAATTAAATTATGGTGATTTTATCATAAATTGTGAATTAAAATGGCGGGGATAATTAAAAATGTAACTGTTATAATAAAGCACTTGGGTATCCAGATCCGCATCAACATACTACATGGGCTAAATATTCCATATTAATACCAATTAAATCATAAGGGGGGATTCCACACCTCATGAACCACTCTCCAATAAGTATGGTGCCAAGGGCTTATCGTGCCAAATAATAATAATCTTGTACTAGGGTGCCGGTTTAACCAGTGCTGTAACTAGACAAGACTATTATTATTTGTCGACGAAAAGTCCAAACAATCACAAATATTTGAGGGGAAGAGAAAGTAAATTTACCAAATTAAGCCCATGGAACATGTTGAGACTTCACCTTCAACCCAAGCTCAAAAAGAAATTAGCTACTCATATTTTAACTAAGGATAAAAAAAGAAATTTTATTAAAATATAAAGAAACTACAAGAATGAGAGGGAATTTTAGAAATCTAAGCTTAAAAATGAATTCGGGGGTATCCAATTAGGGGGTTAGAGCCCCCTTTTTATAGATACATTGAGTGAATCGTGACCATCGGATTAAAAACAATTCGGATGCTCAGGATTGCGCCACGTCATCAGTCAACAGTCAACAGTCAACATTTGTACAGTAATGCCGCCTGAATAGTAAATAATCCCATGTACGCGCATGTACTGTACACACGATTTTTACTCCACTGAGATGCTGCCACGTCATCGATGTACAGTACATAAGAAATTTAGTCCAATAAGATCGTGACATATCATCGGTCAATGCCACGTTATCGGTCAACGCCACATAAGCAGTCGATACCACATAATTCGTCCAATCAAATACTGCCACGTCATAGATAGTTGCCACATCATCGGTCCGTATACATGAACAGTATCATGAAAGATCGTAAATGCAAGATCGACGTATTTAACAAATCATTTGCGTATGAACAGTGACTTTTTTCCTTTAATGCTCCTCTTAAGGTTTTCAACCGTCCTGAGTCCAAATATGATGTCCGTTTTGCTGTCTGATCACTCGTTCATTGTGAAACGATCGTAATGCCCCTAAAATACATAAAATATATAGTTATAATAAAACACATATAATTAAATAACAAAATACTTAAATAAATAAAAGTAGCAATGTTAGTGAGATTTAAAGTGTAAAATGATAATTTTCTCCTTTATAAATATACACTTTCTAACACTCAACATGTGTGCTCGCTTTTGAAGGTGTTGGATTATCAGTTGAAGTACCTATTGAAATAGCAGAGTTAGTTGAGCACATTACAGAACAATCTAAATCTATACAGTTCTTGACAATGAATTTCAATTGATTAACTAGTCTTGTTTTAGACTTAGTAATAGCAGTAAATCAATCTTTTACCCAAAGTCAGAAAACAACCCTTGAATCAAAACCAACCCATCATGCACCAGCTAAAGAAAATATTGTACCATCACTGGTAATAACCCCTAAAATTCATTATAAGAATCCAACAATTGATGATTTTTTCAGAGATACTGTGAATCCAACACATGATGTTTCGTAATAATGTTGGGAACTTTATATCTGAAGATAGAAACCTTATTGTAGTAGAGATTTTTTTAAGTGATGATGTTGGCGTATCAGCTAATGGTGCACTAAATGTGGCTAATGTTGAAATAAATATGGAAACATCGAATAGTGATAAATCTATGCATGCACCTATTAGAAATAATTTAGTTAAGTGATTTTATTATGGGTATTTGACTTCTTTTATTTTGCTCTTTTATATAACTTGGTGCTGTCATCACAACTAATCTTGTAATGTATTCTTTTTATAGGAGGTGACATTATAGGATATATCACTATAAGAAAACTGGTAATAGATGACAAGAAATAACTATCATAAAAAGGGGCGCATGATAAATAATCTATCCATCATCTATGTCACTGCCATTAATTTATGACAAAATTTTTTTTGTCATGCTTTTATGATAATTTATTAGTCACATATATATCACATTTCATTTGAGAGGGAAACTCAAAATTATTTGCCATTTTTGCATTTCTTTTGTAATTGTTTTAGGTGAAATATGGCATTATTTCAATCAATATTATTTTAAAATATTTATTATTACTATTATTATTTTATTTTTATTTTTATTATTTGAATTATACTGTTGTTGTTATTATTACTATTAATTCCTGACCTATGCAAATTTGCTTTCACAAATTAAATTTTAAATCTAAAATTAAGGTAAGATATGATATTAATAATTTAAAAAATCTAATAAATATAAAAATGAAATTTAATACATATTCAAACTTCAATATTCATTTAACCATACAAACAATATTACATCTACCTAAAATATAAAATTTCCTAATAAAAGTTCTACAAAAAAGTATCATCTCCAATATCTAATTCCAGTTACTTGTCCCTAATCATTCCCTCTCATAACAATTAACAAATGCCCATTGACTCTTTGATTGCTAGATAGTCACGCAAACATGAATGAGATGCAAATTTTCCTAATTATACTTGATTAGTTATAGAATGAAAAAAATCCTATTAATTTATTTGTTACAATTCATTTTGTAGCAATCACATAACTAACTAAGCTCCAGCTACTAGTAGAGAATAAATAGAAAAAAATCACAAAACAAAATAGCCATTGCCATTGATAATATACCTAAGATAAAATATAATAGGAAAAATAATCATCTCCAATGCAAGTACACACTTAAATTAATATGATGAATAAAGGATAAGAGTCGAATGCAATAGTATATATAAAACTTAACCCTTTCATATGATAGGAGTTGTTAGCGTATTAGCACTAATTACTTCAAGGAATTCAAATATTTCCTCTCATTCACTAGCATACTACAAGCAAAATGAAGAGACTACTACATAATGAATATTCTCATATATCAGATACCAATTTAGTTGGGTACTTTATAATAACTTAGTGTTATGTGAAGCATCCACCAAATATTAAGCCAAAAATATAAATAATAGTGCAAAAATCAACTTCCATCACTACAATTTACAATGACTGCAGCCAGTAGTAAACTTCCATCACTATAATTTACAATGTATTTATGTAACTGATATTTTTCTGGACATTGAAGTGGCTTGGAAAATTATACATAAAATAACACTAAAATGGCTTAGAAATTAGACAGACTAACTATCTAATTGTTTAAATGACAAGTGGAAATTCTGAATAAGCAAAAACCTTAGAAAAGTTGTGAAGAACACGAAGATCAACATCTTTAATGCAATAAAAATTTCTTTTTTCTAATTTTTAAAATTTTTCATTAAAACAGACATAACCTAGCAAGCTCAGTTCCTTAATGATATGACCAAAGGCATAAAGAATTGCATTTTTAAACATTACTCAAAAAGAGTTTATATATAAAACTTGCACCAATTGCTTGGAAGAATTCTAAAAGAAGTGAGAATACACTTACTCGCCATTAACTAGGGAAACCCCACAAATCAACAAACTTTTTAGACCCTATAATAGGAAATTTCAGGCTAACATTATTTCATAGAAAGAAAAAGATACCAATAATGTAGAAAGAAATTTCAACAACAACATTAGCTTGAGTAGCTTAAAGTCTACATTTCAACTGAAAACACAAGTCAATATCACAACATAAGTTTTATAACAATTATTTTTAAAAGTTGAAAATTTTCCACAATTTTAAAAGTAATTGTTCACTTTGCTATTTTCCTTCATCAAAATAATTACAACAATGATTTTTATAGTTGAAATGAAAAGTTCTTTTTGCCTTCCATTGTTCCAAGCTATCGTCCAAGCTCTAACAATTTTCATTTTTCACAATTAAAAGGCTTGAACCATTATCTATGACAAATCAATATGCAATTCTCAGATATTTTATTTTGATCGAGATTTGATACAAGATGCAAAATTAAACAAGTGGAGATTAATACCTTAAGAATTTATATACAGTTGCCGCAAATTGGAAGAAGATTTTGATAGAAAATATTAGGAGACTAAGTTGGTAAAGGAATTAGGTAGATAGTATAAAGAGCCATGTAATGATGATGCATCTTTTTCTCAATACTTTTACATCAAAATCATTATATGGATAAATTTATAAATTTCATCAAAAATTGACACAAACATCACAAGTATGCTTTCCAAAAACAAAACCAAAAGCTACTCTCAAGTGGCACTAATTCTAATTGCTTTGTTTCTTTTTTACTCAATTTAGTTACCAAAATTTATAAAAATATTGTCGAAAACCTTATTATTAGAAAATCCATTTATAAATTTTCTCCATTGGAGCACTAAAACCCATAGAAAAGAAATTACATTCACTACTACTCTAAATTAGTTAAAAAAAAAAATAATGGACAACAACCCAATTTTCTACCAACAAGCGCAAACAAAGCTCAAGAACAGAAATCTTCTAAAAGTTAAGAACAAGCATTATACAATCAAGACTCAAACCCCACAACCAATAATAATAAATATACTTGTTCTTTTTTTATAAACATATAACTAAAATCTACAATATATTTTATACAACCATTGACAAAATTCAATCATGAACTCTACACCATAGATTATTTCAATAGCTAGCACAACTGCTCTTATTCAAAATAAAATTGATACCTGATTGGCTGTTTATGACCTTTTCAAGGTATTATCCATGTAGCATTCCAAACCAAGACACTACCCCTAAATACCATAGACATCGCTTCACTATAAACCATGCCACAGAAATTAGAGATTTTAGACTATATATATATATACATATATTGTGTGTGTATAGAGAGAGAGAAAGAGAGAATAAAAAATAATTAAAAATTAATTAACTAAAATTAGATAGATAATCTAATAAATGGACCTGTAATTGATTTCAAATAGAACTAACTGAATTTAATTTGTTTGCTTGGCTTGTGTTTTTCTAGCATGATGACAGTGAGGGTTTCAAGAGTTAGGGTCACAAAATTTAAGGTTTCCATGGTTAAGAAGTGAGAGGAAATAAGAAATTGAAACAACGACAAACTGAGAGTGAACGTTTAAACAACAGCAAAGTGGCGACTTGAACGCGAATGTCTAGGGTTTCTAAAGATAAGAGGGTGAGGCCACAAGTGATGGCTTCTGTTAAGTGATGAGATTCAACACCTAGGGGAAAAAAGATTAAGATTACAAAGCACCAAACGTGGTATTTCATATTTTCAAAATTTATTTTATAATTAAAAATTTTAAAAATTTAATATTTTAAGTTTATAACCAAAACAACACCATTTTAACTCATTCAAAACGATGATGTTTCTTAATTAATATAACATTTTGTTTTAAAAATACCCAAAATTTTGGTCAGAATAATGGTAAAGTAAAGTCAACACTAAAACTCTATCATGAATTCTTGAGAGAATATATTCTATCACAAAGTCATCATAAATCTTTGATATAATTTTTTTCTATCACAAGTCTGTCACAAGTCTATCATGTATGCTTGATGGACATAAAATATATCACGAGTCTATCATACTTTTATGACTTGTGGCTTTTTCTTTAAAATCTATCATAAAGTGTTCGTCATCTATTGCTAGTTTTTTTGTAGTGTATGAAACAACATATGTTTTCCTTGACAAGTTGTAGTCCTTACGAGTTTTGATTAGTGAAAATGCCAAGTCGATTCCAATGCTCACTGTTTGATAAAGTTAACAACAAGTCTATTAGCCCTTATTATTGTGCAGGTCCATATATGGTGGCAAGACCTATTACTGAATCATAATTGCAAGTGGTCAGCTATATATTTGATGACACCCTTGATGAGAGTAAGTATTGAGTTACTAGTAAGTTATTGTTAATGTTTTTTTCTGTTATTAATTAGATTGGTCCATTTTGATTGCGTTTCTCTTTTTATGATTTTTTAGATATTGCTTTTAGTGTTTCATCAACATTGTGTTTTATACCATATGATGTAAGTGACAATGTGTATATAATGTTGGTTGTATAAAGTAAAAGGTGTATTAGGTTAAATATTATAAAATAGACTAATAAGCTCAATTGTTTGTAATACATGTTAAAAGTGAACTCCTTGTGAGTACGAAGTATAACACTATGAGTCGTACTGGCATGTGCTTACTGAAGTTGACCAAATTGATTCACAACAATGTTAGTGTTGTTATATATACAACTTATTTCTAATTCAAAAACCTATTAGTATATAGTAGTTTGCAATATGATGTCTTTACTACTAACTATATATTTGACACTAGGTTATTAGTATGTATGCTAAGTAAAAGACAATCAAAGAGCTACAAAATAACCCAGTCAAATCACAGGCTTGGTTCTTGCTTGTTTATTTCTCAATAAGTTGTTTATTGTTAGCATCCATTGTCGACATTAATCTACTGTTAAAATAAAATTTAATGTAGTTAGATAGCCTAAAAAATTTTAGTGATAGTGAATTTCATAAGATGATGAATTATTAAAAAAAAAGGCATGTTTGGTTTAGCATAGTGATGTCTTATGCAGAACTCTGTATTACACTCAAAATATGTCAACCTAACTTCATTCTATAAGGGAAGTAGCTGGGCCAATTGATTCATGCCAAACATGGAGACATGTGAAAAGGTTTGCAATATGGTGTTGATGGTTAAACTTTGTGTGACCTTAAAAATATTGTTGAATTTTTTAAAATAATTTATAAAAAATTATAGATTTTTATACCAATACTTGATGGTTCATCACATTGTTTAATGCTCATGATTAACATCTATTCTAGCTACCCAAATATGACATTCATAACTTTTAAGCCAGCATAAGCACAAGATTACACAATGTTGTCTGGTAATGGTAAGTGTTGTGAACTTGGAAACATTTTGTCAATTTTACATGTCTAAGCTTTAATAATGATAGGCATTTATTTAGAGCGATGACCTATGTTTTGTTGAAGGGAAATCTATATAATCTGATCGATTGTGTAAAGCCAACGGTAACAACGGAATTGGTGAAAGTATACAAAAAAGATAGTTATTTTCTATTATGGGTGGTGCCTTATTACACCGCAAGGGAACACGCAGTAGCGCTCATGGTGGTGCTTTAGTTTTCTAATGTACTGCGTCCAAGATTAGGACTAGCTGACTCTATGGGTTGTAGGGAACAAAACAAGAGAACAATAGCCTGACAAATGGATCGGTCCGATCCAAGTGCCTTTTTAGGAACCAAACAAAATACATCATCAATTTAAGAGATAGACCCCTGAACTACTTAAATAAAGATTAACAAGACCCCCAAGAACCTTAAACCCTAAACAAACTAAATTGCTATGTTTTGTCTACAGCTCAAGGCAATCGACCATGTACTTGAGGAGGGAAGGCAACAGATATATGGCCAAAATTTTAGGTTTGTCCAGTTCCAGCTTGATCGAAATTCTAAGTTGCCTCAACAAGCCAACAATAATAACTGTGGTGCATATGTCATAAGGTATATAGACAAATCACCTATTATTTTGAACCATACCTACAAGGTAATCCATTAATAACATGTTTTAAAAAATATTTTATCTTATAATATGGCAAGGAAACATATAATGCACGCCTTGAACCCCATGTTAGTGTATTGATAATTGATCTTACTATACATCTTATGACAGCATGACTCTAATAAAGAGCATCTTACAATAGCGCTGTATTTGGCTTTATCAGAGATGAATCCTAATTGCAATATGATTTAAGAGCTAGCCAGTGACTACTATTCTCGAAATATGGTCAAAATCTCAAATAAGCCTCCTACAATAGAGAATATTAAATCCAACAGAGATGCACCAAACTTAAAAATCAATAGCCAAAAGAACAACCCAAAACCTGAACCAAAAGGTCATGAAAAAAGAAGGTAGTATACAAGGTAAATGTTATGCATCTTCAATTTTATTTAAGGAAAGTGTTATTTATTTTTTATTTTAAGTATTTATTTATTAATTTTGAAAATGAACTATCAATCTAAATTGATGTTATTATTGCATAGAAGAAAAATTGTGTTATTATTTCCTGGAAGAAAAATTGTATGGTATGCTACAATTATACAGTTACAATTTTAGTTCAACATTTATCATGTGGTTCAAAATAATGGGAAATGAATATTTAAGCTTTTAGTTTTGATGTAAGTTTTGTATGCTATTACCATGTTGAGAAATTAGATTTGATTTTGTAAGTTTATATATTAACCTTATTGTCATTTATCTTAATAGGTTGCAAGCAAGGCCTCGCTCGAATGTGGATTGCATTTTCTTTGGTTGATTTTTTGTTGTAAATATTGGGTTTTGTTATATTGTACAATTATGAATAAATTTTGGGTAGATGTTAACTAGGTGGCTACAACATAATATGTGAAATATTTTTGAGATGCACTAGAGTAAAATTTACCCTAGCATATGTCGATGTACATATTACATCGGTATAATACATTTTTTTAAAGTTAATTTGCACAAAGATACAAACTTATTCAAGAAGTTATTCTCACTATACAGTAAAAAAGGAAGAACGTAATTAAAATTATAAACAAAAGAACCATTTTCTTATGCATTTAATCACGCATGGAAGTAGGATTGCAAATTCGAAATAACCCAAAGGTTGGTTAGATACATAAGGTTAAAAATATTGATATAGTCGATTGCAGGTGATAGATAAGCAGCATAAGCCTATAGTCTGAGCCACAAGCTTTGTGACAATTGATAAGAAGCCATGTGCACCATGCACAAGGAAGTCAGCTAGGGTTCCAAAACCTAATAAGAAGTATACAGACATCAAGTAAGCCATGCACGCCATGCAGGACTCAGTCAAATAAGTTGGATTTAATTTGTTTATTGTTAGAGTATAATAAAGAGGCCAAATCAAGTGGATCGTTGAAGTATCAAGTACAATTTGATTTTATCTTTATTTCCTAGTAGTTATCTGAATATTTGTTAATATTGTTCTTAAAGATTGTTGTCGTGATTGTGGCAATAACTCTCATCATATTGTAATATTTAAAGGCTTTAATGCCATGAATAAAGGCATCAAAAAATTAATCAAAAAACCTTGGTCGTTCTTATGATAAACAAGAATAAATATCCACCATTGTTAACTTGCTTAGATCGAGACCAATCAACATTGGGTGATAGATAAACCTATCGCCTGAGCTACAATCCATGCCCAAATTTTGGTTTTAGGCGAAATCAAAAAAATGAGTTTTTACAATTTCTACTGTAAAATCTTGCAATATAGTTGTTGGAACAATTTTAACATAAAAGCCTAAAGTAAAATAATTTTATGTGGCCCAAACATCTAGTGTGCATTATATGTTTACAATATTTTTTTAATGACTAGTATTTTTTAGATTCATCATACAAAGTCCAATATCCTTAACAATTGAAAACAAACTTTATTACAAATAGAATATCAATATAATTCCCATAATAATTCAATCACAACTCCAACACAATATAACTATCTAATTCAAATAAAAAAAATGTGTTAAAATGAGGTTAGAAACTCTCTCTAAAAATCATATGATCGGTTATTCTTACTTGAGCCAAAATACTTCTATTTTTTTTCAAAGAGCTTGATGTAGATGATGAAACTAAAATTAGGTGAAACAAAGCATGAAAATTATGTGTGTATTTATTTAGGCAATTGAATTGATCATTTGAGTAAAATTTCCAAATTTTAATAAAAAAAGTTTGTATTTGTATAATATTCTAAAATCACGAGTTTACAAAATATATGACAAATAATAAAAGCTTAGCAATATGGTAGTCTCTATCCTCACAATGTGTCTTATGTCAAATGGTGTCCTAAGTTGTATCAATTTTAATTGTAAATATGATAACAAGAAAAGAAATGTTAATACAATAGGAGATGTTGTTTTATAAAACATATTAGCATATGGTGGAATAAAAAAGTGAAAGTGGAATAAGGTTAATAAAATTTACTTGCATTATAAAGCCACCACCCATGCCACTAGGTGGTATGGTGTAACACCCCCAATCTAACACGTGTAGAGCACGTGAGAGAAGGAGGTTACTCGCAAAACATAATCTCTACTCATAAATACCAAATTGGTATACCTCAAATTCTTATAAGAATAATCCACAAGTCACAAGTCACATAAAATAACAAAGTCTCAAAACCCAAATTACAAGTTCATGATCAAAATAAACTAAAAAAACATAAGTCTATTTTTCTTCTTCTTATTCAAATAGGGAACAAAAACGAAAATCTCTAACTTCATGACTAGGGACACCTCTCAAAGGAACTTAATCTGTAAAAAAATAATGACGAGGGGTGAGCTGTCAACTCTGTAAATAAAACTATTCCTAACACACTAGGCCTATCGATACCCAAAAAAATATATTGCAAGCCTTCTTTGAGCAAAATATATTTCATAAATCCATAAGTTTCACAAAAACTATATTCCATGATGAAGTAAAGTATTTCAATTAGATAACATAAATCCATAAGAACTCAGAATATCAAAAACAAAGTTACTTATTGTACAGAAAATGAAACGTTAGCTCATGTCACATAGTGTTACCTATAGTCTTGGTGACCGGGCCCAAACAGAATCAGAATCAAAATATTATGTGCACATTCAAAACTTATACCCAGTACTGGTCCAGATAGATGTATCGTGTATTACGATCAGAATCATAATTAGAATCAGAATAACTATGGACAATGAGCCAAAACATTAAGAATCTTATAATCATTAATAACTGAAATCACACATGAGTACCAAACATTCTTATCAGATTCAGAAAAGTCCATAAAAATAATTTAAGCTTGCAAACTAATTTACAAATAAAGTCATAATGGGAAGTCATGTCACCAAAATAATTTACATATTGAAAGACATTTATAAAACATTTTATTAAAAGAATTCATAATTGAAAACATTCTCATAAACTGATTTTGTTACGAAAATCCTTTAATTTCTAAATAGTATAAAATTCTTATAATAATATCAAAATACTTATATCTATCCAGTATATTAGGAATGAAGTTACTTACGTCGATATGAGAATCTTGAACAACACACCTCTAAGTCCCTAAGAGTCCTTAACACCTTAACAAATACAAAACATAATTATTAATAACTCACTCTAAGAATCTACCTTTCTAATTCATTCCTGTACAGGTCTAATCTCAGAATTTTAACTCTTAATCTAAACTTCAGAATGACATAATATTCTACAAAAATATTCTAGACATCCATGAGAATCTCATATAAAATTTTGAAGAGGATCCGAGATCAAAACAATTTTTAAAACTATTTATTTCTCAACAATTTCAAAACTGTTTCCTCATAACCTTAACCGAACAGAACCGTTTCTGAGACTTTTATAAAATGAAATACTTATTAGAAAATTACTAAATTAAAACTGGAGATACTATACACGTATCTTAACATCCATATAAAATTTCATAATTTTCCGAGTTCATTTGATAGTGAAAATAATTCAGTAAACTCGATCGCACTGCTGGAATCATAGTTTTCCAGTGCAGTGGTTTCTAATTCGAAAATACATATTAAATTGAAAATGAAATAAAATTTATTAAGGAGGCTCTATATTTCTATTTTCCAGAATATAAATTTCTAATAAAAATTCGTTCAGAAAACATCAGTTTAAAAATTAAGATATCATACTGTTCAGAATCATCCTATATTATGCCAAGGATTGATTAACCAAACTCCTAATTAATCAAAACCCTAAATAAAACTTAAACACATCATACGTCATGCATCAAGATCTAAAAAATAAATCTAAAATCATGCCAAACATAAACCCTAAATAGAATAATTTACAAGAAATTCTTAAAGGGAATAAGGAGGGTATACATACCGTTTCCTTTGATTGAATTCTAGGATTTGAGTGAAGAAAAATTATGAACAATTAATAAGAGAGGAAACAAGAATATCATAATTTTTTTTTTTAGGGTTATGAAAAAGGGAGATAAAAGATGAATTTATAAGGAATGGAATCTTGGAAAAATAACCTTTTATTCCAAAACTATCTTCTAAATAACCCTTATTAATAACTTAATACTCTTTTCTACTCTTTTCTAATAAAAAGGCCTTCATAAATCCTAGTGAAAGCCCAAATTTCATAAGGAATTCTTTTTTTTTTTTTTTGGCGTTACATATGGTATCACTTTTATCAATTATGATAAGTACTATGAGGAAAAATAAAGCCTCTGGTGCTTTCTTCATCAAACCTATTCAGAACAGACAATATAAAGCTTTCATTATGTTCTACCTCTATGCTAGGACTGTCCATGGATATGTCATCACCCATGTTAAAATGTCTAGCAGTGCAATTGTTGTCGTGATTGCAATATTAAAGGTACTTTCAGAAATAAAGTTAGTATAGAAACTTGCGTTGTCAATGTCACTATTACCCTTCACTCTACCATATTGAGTACAAGTTCACTTTTATAGCCAGGTTGTTGACAAGTATTATAAAGATGTTTTTTACTAGATGCCTTTGTTGTTTTGGATGAACCCTTGGTCTTGATAATATCGATAGAAGGTCTATCTTTAATGGAAGCTCTTGGAATAACAACAGGGTTTGATACATCCAAAATTGTGAAGATCAGCCATAAATGACCTAAATGGCATCATTGTAACTGTCAATTGTCTTAGTTACAAAATGGATTAAGTTTCAACAAGCAATGGTTAAAGATCCAATGCAAGCAGCCTTACCCATGCTTGGTTTACTTGAAAGGTGCTGTAAATAAAACTGTGAGATTTGGGCATCTTTTGCCCAATAAGGCAAAATCATACACTTGGGCATCTCAAATAAGTTTTCTACCTTCATAATAGCAAAAGAATAATTGCACTATATACCAAGTGACTACATAAGATTGCATGTGCACACAAGCTTGGAATCTACTTCATGAAAAACAACCCTCCAAAAACAATCCTTGAACTTGAATTTTTTTATCAGATATACTCCGCGACCAACATCTGACATACAATTAGAGATGTATAACAATGCATCTTCATGAAGTTCTTTGAGAACACGTTTGAATACATTGTGAATATATATTGTTGTAGCTTGCTTCTTGTAATATTTCTGCAAATTAGTGATCAAAACAGGCAGTGTCTGGTGTAAATTATGGTCATCTTCTGCCTCCTTAAATGTCGTAATGAAATAAAAATTTTCATTTGCATCATGAACTCAAGTAGCATAAGTTTACCTCCAACATATTGATTTATATATGTGTTCATACTTTAGGACTACTGATTATTTCATAGCCCACCAAAACCTTATGCCTTAAGAAAATTTTAGCCCACATATGTCGATTAATATACAATCTTTTTATCCACTCATTATTAGTTAGATGAAATTTTCCAACCATTTGATCCTAGTTGAATTGAAACTCATCTTCTGTCATATAATTCAACATAACATCTTTAAAGGAACTCATGAAATTTGGGCCAGCACTATTTGTAGTGGTATTACGCTCTAGATACTAACAATAAATTTTATGACATGCATCAAGAAACACTAGTCATATGGCATTTTGATTTGCTTTATCTTCATCAATGACAATGGACACAGGCATTTAGCTATCCATTGCTAATAAGAAAGTGTAAAGAAGCCATATATATTTGTCTTTAGTCTCACTAGAAAGAAGTACAAAGCTAAACATAATACTCATCATATGATGATTTAAATCAACAAACAACACAAGAGGTTTGTTGCATGCATTTGTCTGCTATGTTAAATCAAATGATAAAACTTCGTAATAATAGAAGAAATATCAAACCAAAAAAATTTAAAAACCATTAGTAAAGGAATTAAACCAAAAAATTGGAATATATTAACAAGAAATCAATAAAAATAATGGTATAGTTGGTAAAGCGGATGAAACTTAAAGTTCCACATGAAAGTTGAAATTCATTTGAAAGGGTTGGAATATTCAGCCTATAAATTTTTTACAAAAGAGTTAAGTAGTTAAACCAATAATTAGAAATAATTGATTGCAAAATCGATAAAACATAACACAAAGAAGGCATTTGATTGTTTAATTTGAAACATATACCCATAATATCATAATTCCATTTTAATAATAGAAATCCAGCCAAGTAACCGTAAATAGATAAAATAAATGGCAAAGTATGTAAATATGAATAGAATTTGAGAGTTCAACACAAAAGTTGTAATTCATTAGCAAGGTTTAGAATATGCAAATAATGATTGTTGGGAAAAGAGTTAAGTAGCTAACCAAGTGGTAAGAATAACCTACCATAAATTACGTGACGATTAACATAAAGATAATTGTGATAATTTAACTTCAAATATGTACCTATAATGTTAGAATTCAATAACAATAATAGAAATATCTAACCAAAAGGTCGATACAAGAAAAGTAGAGGAGTTAAGCTAGGAAATGAAAATTTATCAACAAGAAATCAGTAAATAAAATGGTAAAGTTGGTAAATACAAATAAAACTTCAATATTCATATAAAAGTTGAAATTCATTTGAAAGAGTTAAAATAATCAACCCATCAATTATTAAGGAAATTGTTAAGTAGTTCAACCCATAATTAGGAATAATTGACTACGAACTGGAAAAAGATTAATGCTAGTAATGCATTTGATAATTTAATTTGAAATATGCACCCAATGTCAAAATTCTATTACAATAATAGAAATATCAAATGAAAAATTAAGAAAAAATAAGTAGAGGAATCTAACCAAAAATTTTAAATTTATCAACCATAAATAGATAAAGATGATAGCAAAGTCGATAAATATGGATAGAATTGGTAAATATGTACTCATAATGTTAAAATTCAGTGGCCATAGTAGAAATATGCAACTAAAAAGTGTCAAAAATATGAGTAAAATAGCCCAACTAAAAAACTGAAATTTATAACAAATAAATGGATAAATTATAACATTTAGTAGATATGTAGTAATTTAGCTTGAAATATTTACCCATAATTTTAGAATTCAATAAAATAATAAAATTTTAAAAAAAAGTAGGACTATAAAATTAAATAATAGTGGGAAGTAAAGTACAAGATCTCAATCAAGAAGTCGAAACTATGCATGAAGATTTTGATAAATTGCAACGGGAACAACGAATCCTTAAAATTAACTTGGAACATCGAAAAAAATGTTTGGATTTTAGTTAAAATAGTGTGAATATAAAAAAATGGTAAGATAATAACTATGATTTTGATGAATTTTAATGGAAAGTAGGGATCTAAAAATGAACTTGGAATACCTACTTAAGATTTTTTTTTTTTAGCCAATGAAAATAGTAGGAATATAGTAGTAAAAAATAGTGGAAAAAAGAGTTGGAATTGTTTACAAGAAAATAGATATGATATAACAGAATGCAAGGATATAGAACATAAATATGGAATATCCACATAAAAAGTTGAGATATAATGAAAAGAATGGGATAATAGAACCAAAAACTGGTGGCTAACTAAATTGAAATAAATTATCAAAAATTAAATAAATTTATATGAATAATAGAATTTAAAATTAAACTTGAAACATACACTATAACTGTCAGCATTTCATAAAAACAAGTGGAAATATGATTATTTTATGATATACTTATACTATTTTGAAACTTTTTTGTGATGTATATATAATTATTATAATATGTTATCTTATTAATTGTATTTTTCCCTCTTTTGCAATTTATTATCATAATTTTTCCCATTCAAAACAACTAAAAAAATAATTTTTAATTCATTTACCAATTAAAAATTGGTTATTCTGATTTTCTCCATGCGCTATATAAGATATAGCAATGCATGGAATGTTGATTAGCTGGGCTAATTCAAAAAAGAAGTAGGGATCTTAAAAATAAACATGAAAAATCAACCAAAATATTGGAATTTACCCAAAAAAAAGAAATATAAAATCAACAAATAGTAATAACTGTAGTTGAAGAGCTTAACCTAAAATTGTAAGTATTTACCAACAATCTAATAAACTCCAACGGTAAATAAGGAACTAAAAAATGGACTTGAAACATTCACGTAAAATATTGGAATTCAATTAAAAGAATAAAAAAAGTGAAGCCAAAAAATGTGGAAACAGGAGTTAAAAACCTAAAAGTTGAAAAACTTACCTACAATCAAACAATGTTCAACAATAAGTAAGGATTCATAAACAAACTTATAACATCCATATAAATGTTGGAATTCAATCAATGGACTAGGACTATAGAAACAAAAAAAGATAGAAATAAGAGTTAAAAAGCTTAACCTAGAAGTTCAAAAAACTTACTAAGAATATGATAAAGTCAAACAACAAGCAAAGATTTAGAATGAACTTTAAACAGGTAAAATCTTAGAATTTGTTGAGAATAGTAAGAATATAGAACTCAGAAATAGTAGGAAAACGAGTGAAAGAACTTAACCTATAAGTTGGAAACACTTACCGAGAACATGATAAAGTAAAACAAAAAGTGGAGATTTAGAATGAACTTCAAACTTTCATGTAAAATCTTAGAATTTATTGAGAATAATAAGAATATAGAACCTAGAAATAGTGGGAAAAAGAATGAAAGAGCTTAACCTACAATTTGAAAAAATAAAACAACAAGTGAAGGTTTAGAATGAACTTCAAACATCCATATAAACTCTCAGAGTTCGTTGAAAATAGAAGAAATATAGAACAAAAAAAATAGTAGGAAAAAAAAGTAGAGGAGCTTAACCTAGAAGTTAGAAAAAATTATCGAGAACATGATATAGTTAAACAACAAGTGGAGATTTAGAATGAACTTTAAACATCCCTATAAAATCTTGGAATTGTTGAGAATAGTGTTGACTATTAGAAAGTGTATATTTATAAAGGAGAAAATTGTCATTTTACACTTTAAATCTCACTAACATTGCTACTTTTATTTATTTAAGTATTTTGTTATTTAATTATATGTGTTTTATTATAACTATGTATTTTATGTATTTTAGGGGCATTACGATCGTTTCACAATGAACGAGTGATCAGACAGCAAAACGGATGTCATATTTGGACTCAGGACGGTCGAAAACCTTAAGAGGAGTATTAAAGAAAAAACATCACTGTTCACATATACGGTACTATTCATACGTCATACGTCGATGTTCATGGCATCGCTTCACGACGCTCACGGCTACCTCGCTCATGTATACGGACCGATGATGTGGCAACTACCTATGACGTGGCAGTATCTGATTGGACGAATTATGTGGATTGACTGCTTATGTGGCGTTGACCGATGATGTGGCGTTGACCGATGATGTGTCACGATCTTATTGGACTTAATTTCTTATGTACTGTACATCAATGACGTGGCAGCATCTCAGTGGAGCAAAAATCGTGTGTACAGTACATGCGCTTACATGAAATTATTTACTATTCAGGCGGCTTACTGTACAAATGTTGACTGTTGACTGATGACGTGGCGCAATCCTGAGCATCCGAATTGTTTTTAATCCGATGGTCACGATTCACTCAATGTATCTATAAAAAAGGGGCTCTCCCCCCCTAATTTGATACCCCTGAATTCATTTCTAAGCTTAGATTTATGAAATTGCTTCTCCTTCTTGTAGTTTCTTTGTATTTTAATAAAATTTCCTTTTTTATCCTTAGTTAAAATATGAGTGGCTAATTCCTTTTGAGCTTGGGTTGAAGGTGAAGTCTCAACATGTTCCATGGGCTTAATTTGGTAAATTTACTTTCTCTTCCCCTCTAATATTTGTGGTTGTTTTGACTTTTCGTCGACAAATAATAATAGTCTTGTCTAGTTCTGATCTGGTTAAACCTAACCCCTAGTACAAGGTTATTATTATTTGGCACGATAAGCCCTTGGCACCATACTTATTGGAGAGTGGTTAATGAGGTGTGGAATCCCCCCTTATGATTTAATTGGTATTAATATGAAATATTTAGCCCATGAAGCATGTTGATGCGGATCCGAATACCCAAGTGCTTTATTATAATAGTTACATTTTTAATTATTCCCGCTATTTTAATTCAATAATTTAGGACAGAATTACCATAATTTAATTGTTCCCATTAAAAAGAAAATTAATTCTGCATATAATTAAAATCAACCTCCTCGTGGGATCGACACTCGTCACCATTAATCTATTCTACAATAGATTCGTGCGCTTGCGAGTTCATTAAAATTTGCACAACAAATAGTAGGAATATAAAACCTAGAAATAGTGGAAAAAGAATAAAAGAGCATAACCAACAAGTCGGAAAAAATTACCAAGAATATGATAATGTTAGACAACAAGCAGAGATTTAGAATGAACTTCAAACATCCACATAAGATCTCGAAATTCGCTGAAAATAATAGAAATATAGAACCAAAATATAGTGAACAAAAGAGTGGACGGGCTTTACATAGATGTTGGAATGTCTTTATAAGAATAGGATAAGTTCTAATGAAACTACAGATCTGAAAAATAAGCTTGAAATATTAACTATAAATGTTGAAATTCAATAAAAAGAGTAGGAATATAGAACAAAAACATGCTGAGAAAATGAGTTTAAGAGGTTAATGCAAAAGTTGGAATAATATACAAGAAAAATGATAAATTCGAATGGCAGGTAGTGATCTTAAAACAAACTTGAATTATACATTCAAAAAGTTGGAATTTAACAAAAAGAGTACGAATATGAACCAAAAAGTGATAAAAAAAAGAGTTGTAGATCATAACCCAAAATTTAGAAAAGAGTTATCAGGAATTTGATAAATCTAATAGTGATTAGGAATCTAAAAGGCAAACTTAAAACATCCACACAAAATATTAGAAATTCAATGAAAAGAGTAGAAATATATAAATAAAAAGTCGTGGAAATAAGAGTTAAAAAATTTAACCTAAAAGTTAAAACGATTTACTTAAAATCCAATATATTCTAACAGTAAGTAGGAATCTACTGAATTACTTGAAAATATGCATGTGAAATGTTAGAATTTAATGGAAAGAGTAGGAATATAAAACAAAAAAGTAATGGAAATAAGAGTTAAAGATATTAACCAAAAAGTTGAAATAAATAATAAAAAATACAATAAAATACAATGGAATTTAGGGATCTAAAAATTAAACTTGATATATTGACCAAAATATTGGAATGTAATTCAAAGAGGTGGAATATAGAACAAAAATTGGCGGGGATAAGAGTTAAGAAGCTTAATAAAGAAGTTGGAATTAATTACCAATAATTTGATAATTTTAACAAAAACTAGGAAATTAAAACTTAACTAAATATATTAACCCTAAATGTTGAAATTCAATAAAAATAGTAGTAATATAAAACCAAGAAGTAGTGGAAAATAAGTTGGCACAACTTACCAAAAGCTAGATAAATATTAAAAAGAATGTAGAGATATAAAAAATAAACTTGAAACTTCTACCTTAAAAGTTATAATTTAATGAAAAAAGTAAAATATAGAACCAAAAATTAGTAGAAAATGAGTTGAAATAACTAAACAAAATTTAAATAAATTGTAACGATAGATTGATAATTATTTGTCTTTCTAATCTTGTAAGAAGTTAAGTCATTAAAGGAATTGAGCTACCATAATAATTATGGTCAAAACATTGGTCATTTGAAAAGCCTATAAATTCATTTGGCTAGCCCATTCTATGTATGTTACATCATCAACTAACCAATGTTTTATTTCTTTATTCTCTATCAGCCTATTTCCAGCTGATCGCAGGCTTCTAATCGATCATATAATCTTTTCTTTCATTTTTGAGCACTGAGTAAACTTCTAACATAGATGTATTTTTCATGTGGTTTAGAAACTTTCACAAATCTTCAAGCCACATTTAGTAGCAATTCGCTACAACCAGCTAGACTTGAACAAGTTAAGATGCCCTCTTAAAATTTACCATAAATTATATACATTTATTGAAATTAATCGTACCTGAGATATCGTTATCGCTGAGATAAAATCTTCTTAAAATAGAGTAATTAGAAAAGTTTTCTACAAACTCTCTAGTAAAGAGAATGTCATTTAATTTTTAACCACGATAGGTTTCTCAAGCTAAAATTTCTAGAGAATACATGACGTTGCATGTTGTTGTTTGATAATAAAAATAACTCAAAGTTAACGGAAATGATAACTAAGTGCTCAGGAATTTCAATAGTCCATTGACTATTAGAGAAAGCATTGACTTCCTTATTCATTAATATAACCAAATGAAGAGGGAATGCCACCCTTGAAAGAACTTCTAGAAGATAAAAACTAACATCAATACTTCCAAGTTATATGCATTGTGGATCGGCAAGTGTAATTTTCTTGTTTAGTAATGACAACGTATAACCACCAAGAACAATGACTTGTTATTTAAACTTTTAACTTGTGTCCACTTCACCCTTGTTGAATCAAGCTCTTAAATCATATACTTAAATGGCATCTCAACTCAAATTGTGGTATCCATAAACTTTTTTCACCTAAGTCAATCAAGTACCCGTTGAATCAAACTTATAAACCATATACCTAAATGGTATACCAACTCAATTGTGCTAGTAATAAATTATTGTCACTGAGTCAATTAAGTAATTAGCAACCAAGAGTTTTTCCTCATCATATTAAGGATATAGAAGCATTTTTCACTGTTTTATGACAACATTAGAATTTAACCCAAGCAATGCTAATTGTGCATGCTAATGGAAATATTTTCCTCTACTCCTGGGCAATGCAACATAATAACTTTAGAGTCAATATTATATTTAGTATATTATTAAGTTAGTTTATGGATTAGATTATTTTTCTTATTTGAGAAGGACTAGAATTTAGTAGCTACTAATATAACTACATTTATTTTCATAAACTTTCAAACATTTCTTTAATGAATATTTTAAATAGCCATAAGACCTAAAATAACAAAGTTCTAATCTCTTTTGAGACCTTTCTACATCAAGCCTCCTCCCAATCGATGTCATCATCTTTTTCATACTCTTTCCTTTTGGACTTCATTCCCACTTGGCGATTAGAAGACACCCCAAAAGGACACTCAAGAACAAGTTCCTGTTGATTCTTAGCAGCTTCATTAATTCTTATGTTTTCTTCAAAAGAGCAGTATAATACTCTTTAATATACTCATTTTGCAAACTTGTTTTATCGTCTTTAGCATTTGGCTTCTACTTAACCTCTTTATATTATTCTATTGTAAGTTTTATTCCTTGCTTGAGCATCCAAGAATGTAAGACTTTCTGAGATGTGCATTCTGATTTGATATCCACTTGTTTGCCTTCACCAACAAAAAGGCAACTTCCAGCTTAGTGTCTCCAACAATTGGCACTGGTGTCTAGCCATAACCCTAAAAAAATTCTTTTGGGTCATTAGAATTGGAGTCTCCATTTGTAATATGTCCAACTCTAGCTTCCCATGCTACAAGTGTTCTGAATTCCAAAACATATAAGTTTTTTACTAGGTTGATTTGTTCCATCAGTGGCTTAAGTTAAACATCCAAATTTTGAAGTAAGTCTTTTAGCTTTCCATGTCCTAACCTCTTTGTACTGTCATCTCTATCTCCTCTTTCTTCAGCTGAAAATAACTTGTTGCTCTCTAACACAAGTTCTCTATTGTAATTTTCACAGTGGAAAGCTTCATTTTCCTGAAGAACCAACCACGATGCATTCAAAGCATTGTATCTTTGCCCATAATTAGGGCATATGTACTCCTAAACTGTGTTTTTACATTCCAACTCCTTTTTCATTTTCTTCTTATACAGTGTATTATGTACTTAAGAACATTATACATTTGTACATAATCTAGAGAACAATAGGAGTGAATGTTTGGTTTAATCTTTGCAACACTCTTAATAGTAGTCTCTTTCCTATGATATTGAGCAATTAGTTTTTCTTCTTCTAAAAACCACAAAGTCCGTCAAAGTTGCTTTGAACGCAGATTAAAATCCTTTGCTAAATCTTCTTTTCTAACCTTGTAAGCTCATCAAGAACCACCACTGCAATCTTCTATTGTCACTCCTCTTAGATTTCGAATGAGCATCTCTTTTAGTTGTTATATCATCGTAGAATGCCCTCACAACAAGCTTGACCAATCGATTAAAAGGTTCGCTCATTTTCAAATTGCAAACGATGCTTTGAGCTATTAGTGAAATTTCAATCATTTAAAGAAGTTGACGAGATATATAATTGTGTGATTTTCGTTTTCCAATAAGGGATGTGGATTTTCATTTACCATTAGGATGAGTATTTTTTAAAATCTAAAAAGGAAATTATACTCTTTCCTAGTCATAAAATGATATTTATATTCTATGTTTTACCCTAAAACAATTACCTAAATCTCTTTTATAAAGTAACATACTAAAAAAACCAAAATAGTCAAAGAAAGTTTATAATCAATGAGGCAATTGAAGGTCTTATTTAAGAAAAAGAAGAAGAATTATTTTAAGATTACCCGCCTTTACCAAATAAAATAGGGTAAAAAAGAAAAGAAAAAAGAATAAGATGAAAATGAATTTATATTCCTTTTAGAACATATAATTTTGAACCATATGATACTATCTAATTTAGCATTAGCTTAGTGATCGTTCGTCTTAAAGGATGTAAAATCCCAAGAAAAAGTATCATCTATTAACAAAGAGTACTATTTCATCTTTTTCCATGCTCTATTTTGTTTTCTCTCCATTTACATCAAAGACTTGTCATATATATTCATTCTAATGGAAGAGTTGTGAGGCATTGTCAACTCTTTACTAAACGATAGAGATCTAAATTTTTATCCAACAAATTTATCATAAATGATGTGGCATGTGATTATCATTCATTAAGTGTTTGATAATTCTTTACAAAATTAAGTGAATTATTTGTTTTATCTCACTATTCTATGAATGAATACAATATTATTTGGGATAAAATTTTAGAATAAAACTTCAAACATGCACCGCTACTCATTAGGTTTTGTTGTGCTCTCATACTACTTATTGCATGCAGAATGTGGAATCAAGTGTACCAAATAATCAAAAAAAATAAAGAACACAAAATTTTATGTGGTTCTACAATTTTTCCTACATCCATAAAAGTAAGAGAAAATAATTGTATTACTGGCAATTATTAGAATACAATATTTGAGTAAAAAAAAAAATCACTTCCTAAAATCCAAATACTCCAAGTACTTTCACATACTCTTGAAAAAAAAGAACCTCTCAATTGCTCATACTTTGGTACAATAAGTTTGGCTCTTTAGTGAAAAATCATAGTTTTAACATGACTATATCTGGTCACTATGTTTTTATGAAGAAATTTGGCAATATTTGTAACACCCCAAAATCTAACACGTGCAGAGCACGTGAAAGAAGGAGGTTACTCAGGAAACATAATCTCTACTCATAAAATTCTAAACTGTAATACCTCAAAATTTTCTAAGAATATTTCACAAGTTCATACATCTAATGCTAAATAATCTTTCCAGAAACATAAAAATAACAAAGTCTTAAAACTCAAATTACAAGTTCATAATAGAAATAAACTAAAAGAAACATGAGTTTATTTCTTTTCTTATTCAAATAGCAACTGAAAACGACCTCTCTAACTCAAAAGCTAAGCACACCTTTCAAAAGGAACTTACTCTACAAAAAATAATAACGAGAGGTGAGCCATCAACTCCGTAAGTAAAATTATTCCTACCACACTAGACCTATCGATAATAAAAAATATGTTGAGTAAAACATATTTCATAAATTCATAAGTTTCATAAAAACTATATAATATCATATTTCAATAACATGACATAAATTTATTGTAATTCAGAATATTAAAAGTAGAGTTACTTATGAAGATAAACCTTATATCACATATACAGAAAACAAAAGATTAGCTCATGTCACATGGTATCACCTATAGTCCCATTGACCTGGCCCAGATAGAAATTAGAATATCGTGTGCATATTCATAATAGAAATTCCGTACTGGTCTAGACAGATATATTATATATTACGATTAGAATTAGAATCAGAATAACTATAGACAATGAGCCAAAACATTAAGAATCTCATGATCATTAATAAATGAAATCACACATGAGTACCAAATAATTGTATCATATTTAGAAAAGTACATAAAAATAAATTAGGCTTGCGAACTATTTTACGGATAAAATTATAGCAGGTAGTTTGTCATTAAAATAATTTACATATTGAAAAGCATTTATAAAATATTTTGTTAAAAGAATTCAGGTTTGAAAATATTTTTATAAATTGATTTTGTTACAAAAATCCTTTAATTTTCTAAATACTATAAAAATATTTATACTTATAAGAATATCATCAGAATACTTATACGTATCCAGTATATTAGGAATGAAGTTACTTAGCTAAACAAAAAAATTTGAATTGACAATCTTTACGCCTCTAAGAGCCTCAAACACCTCCAATACCTTAAATAAATACAAAAATATGACAATTAATAACTCACTCTCAGAATCTGCTTTTCTAATTCATTCCCATAGAGGATTGATCTCACAATTTTAACTCTTAATCTAAAACTCAGATTGACATTATATTCTACAAAACTATTTTCGACATCCATGGGTATCTCACGTAAAATTTTCAAGAGGATCTAATCTCAAAAATATTTTCAAAACTATTTATTACTCAGTAAGTTTGAAACTGTCTTCTCATAACCCTAACCAAACAGAACAAGTTCCGAGAATTTTATAAAATAAAATAATAATCAAAAACTTATGAAATTAAAATTAAAGATACTAGACACATATATTAGCGTTGTATAAAATTTCATAATTTTATGAGTTCATTTGATGGTACTAATAATTTTGTAAACCCGATCGTACTGTTAGAATCGCAGTTTTCTAGTGCAATAGTTTTTACTTCAAAAATATATATTAAATTGAAAACTAATTCAAATTTGATGAAATAAAATTTATTAAGGAATTTCTATATATCTATGTTTCCAGAATATAAATTTCTAAGAAAATTTCGTTCACAAAATATAAGATTAAAAATTGAGATATCATGCTGTCCAGAATCATCCTGCATGCTTATTCTACCAAGGGTTGATTAACCCAACTCCTAATTAATTAAAATCCTAAATAAAACCTAAACACATCCTATATCATGCATCAAGATCTATATAAAATAATTTAAAATCATGCCAAACATAAACCCTTGATAGAGTGATTAGAAATTTTGTGGAGAAGAGGAAGAGTAAATTTACTAATTTCTTTGATCCTCTCCTCAACAAATGTTTGAAAATAAAAGGTCTAGGGAGTATTTATAGGATTTCTTAAGGCTAGAGGATGCCTGAGATTTTGCCACTATAACCCTTGATCAATGATCAAGATTATCCATCATGAATATCTCATTAATATTTAGAGTTCTTATCTATCTTTACAATTAATTCGTCATAAATACCTTACAATTTCTAGAATCCTTATCATCTCTACAACTAATCCTTCATAAATATCTTACCAATTTCTAGAGTTAAGTATTAAATATTATTAATACTTAAAGGGACTTATTAGCTTAAAATAAATAATATAATATTTAGGTGAAGGAATTGAACCTTACAATATTGATTTTATCATTCTTTTACTTTAGGTAAATGATATTTTAATTGTTAGCTAAGATGTTAATAAAATTGATAATTTGAAATGGATATGCAATACAAAGAGGTTACGATGTGGAAATCTTCAAGCAAAGAATTTGTTTTACCGATCCTAACCCCTTCATTGTAAAAGAATGATAAAACAAATCCTTTACATGAAGATTTCCTATGACAAAAAATCTAAAACTTATGATTATCTCAAAAATTATATACTAATAAGGGTTCTTAAAAGATCATTTGCATGAAGATTTCCTGTGACAAAAAATTCTTAAGGCAATATTTGTTTATTCTCTATTTTCGTGCCATTTTAAGCTTAGTTCAGAGCATTATCCTACAAGCGAGAAAGATAAGTAAAAGATGACATGAGCTACTTTTGCTTTAGCAATTGGTAATTTAATGTATGCCATAATTTATAGAAGGCTAGATATTACTTATACAATTAGTATATTCAGTTGGTTGATTTCTAATTTGGGCAAAGAGCACTGGACAATAGTAAAGTGAATTTTTAGATATCTCAAATACACTTTCGAGAAATGTTTATATTTTAACAGTGATAAACCTATGTTACAATAGTACACATATGCAAATATAGTAAAGGATGTTGATTCTAAAATATCTCTATTAAGGAAATTTGCTCATCTTTGCAGGAGAAATAGCTTATCGTAGTCAAGGCTTCAACAATGTGTTGTTTTGTCTACCATTAAAGCAGAGTACATTGCAACCACTAAAAGTTGCAAATAAACCTTGTGGATGAAAAATTTCCTACAAGAGGTGGGTGTGAAACAAGATAGTTAAATTATGTACAATGACAGTCAAATTGCCATTCACTTGGTAAATAATTGGACATATCATTCATATCCAACCCATTCTCTGTTGTAAGAATCTTCTCAAACTATAATTATTTCTTCTCAAGCACATTTGTGTCAAATAATACCTCATGTCAATATGCTAAGAAGTCGTAAACATATGACAAGCTTAGTGGTGTTCTCTACATGATCTGGAAGGGAATATTTGTTGGGTCTATCTTATTTGCATGGCCCAAATAAAATATGTAGAGCATTACTTTTCTGAGCAAGTAAATTTTTCTCTTCATACAAATTCATTATTCTTGCTAATGAGATCTTTTATATCATTATTTTATTTACTTATTTTTATGGTGTTACTAGACTAATGGTATTATTCCAAATACATTGGTGATTGTGAATTGTGAGGAACATAGTATTGCTGCTATTGAATACATTTCTAAAGTGCTTGCTTTTTTCTTTATTCCGTACCCACTTTCTTTTCATTTGATTGTCTTTTTCATATGTCTATAAATATTTTCTTTGTTGTTGTTTTAGTTTAATGAAGAGTTGAGATCTTCATTTGTTAAGAAGTACAGACCATTGTACATTCAGAAGAGGTATGGGCATAAAGTAGAGTAGATTATATGTAAGAAGCCTAGAAAGTGATTAATTGTGATTTCTAATAAAGGATACAATTTTATTAAGTTGTTTTTATGCTTATTTTTTGTATTTTCTTAATGGTAAAGGCCAATTAATTATTAATTCTCTTCATGGAATGTCAATATGCAGGTTAATAGAATTAGATGACTTCCACAAAGTATTAAGATAGTTGCCACAAATAGACGATCTTAATGTAAAAGGCATTTGTTCTTTCTTCTTTTTTGGTTTTTCCATTTCTTCTGATCTAAGTATTTTTAATAGATAGAATTTCTTATTGGATAAAGTTTAATTTATTTTATAAATTGAACTTTTCAAAATTTAGGTTCTCATTTAGGATGTTGAAGTTCAACCTAATCATTATGTTACTCTTAGGGCCATCAATTCTTGTCTAGATTTGATACATTTTAATTATTATAAATAGTAAATTTTCTATTATTTTTCCATTTGAGATGCTGAAATATTCATGTAAATACCTAAAATTGTGAAAATTTAAATAGAAATATCACAAAATACATGCCCCTCAAAGGGCTTGCCCAATTGGTTGAAGGCTTTGGATCTTGTGCTTGGCTATATCAATGTCTTAGGCTCGATCTTTCTAGTGAGCTTAAAAATTCTACCTTTTGTTGTTTCATGAATAATGTGAATAGGGCACCCAATCGACTAACCCCCTCAGTTTAAGGTTTGGCTGAGGTAGACCCATGGTCTAGGTCGATGCAAGAGTCTTGATTATCATAAAACAAAAAGAAAAAGTTGACAAACTACACAACTAAATATAGAAATAAAGGTAAAGAAAAGTTCCTCAGCTTGTGTTGAATATGTTTGTAGATATATCTATCCATATGATTTTAGTTATGCCCTAGTTTTTTTATTCAAAGACTATGTGACATTGGTTTTTAAAGAAGCAAGAATAATATATTTTTTTGTGATTTTAACAAAGTTAAATTGGAGCTCTTTCTAGAAATTTTGATTGGACATTAAGATAATGCTAAATTCACTCTTGCCTATCTACTCTTTAAAGGTGGGCAAATTTCTATTTTAATTTATTGTTGTTAATGTAATAATTGATCAATTTCAATATTGATCAGGATTGGAGTGATTTAATTATGCCTTGGGTACGTAGGAGATATGATATGGAGTTTTTCAAATAGCTTTGTTATCTAAGTTCTACATTATTTTCTTGTGTGTTATTTCTTGAGATATCTCATCGCTCTATATAGAATGAGTTTTTCTAAGCATTAGGTATCTTGAAATATTGTTTATGATTCTAATGTGCCTATGAATTTTCTTTGGCCTTCCAGGTTATGAAGTTTCCTTCAAGAGAATTTCAACTAATCAATTTTTTTCTCTTTTACATGTGCATGTAAAGAGAAGTCAATGGTTTTACAGAGCATCAGAGACCACATAATGTCATCTGTTGTTGATCTAGTGACAACTAAATGTGTTGGTTCAAGTGGATCAATCATTAAACAAAGTCTTAAGCCAAGTTATGATAATGACAAAGCTACTGATGGCCATTCAATTGGTCTGCAAGATATCTACTATCGACATGAGGATACAATTGAATATCTTATATTTAGTCCATCCAAATAACTTGCATATTATTAGTTTATGGTATTAAGATGATCCGTTAGTTTCTTTTTTGCTCTTAGCATGAAGTTTTAACTATCATGCGACATGGTTGTTAGTGTTTAGTTTTAGTGAAGCATGTTAATGCTTGGGCTTGTTTTTCAACTCAGTTAATATGTTCTTATTATCCCTTTATAAATTTATGGAAATTTATCATTTGTTCTTTGTGAATACCAATAGCATAAAAAATAACTATTTGTGGGCTTTGAAGTGGCCTTTTATAAGAATGGCAAATAGCTTAGACCTAGGCTTGAAATATAAAGGACGAGCTCAGTTCGAGCCCATTGCGGGCTTGGGCTTTTATTTATTTTTTAAAATTATTGCAAATTTGAAATGAATTAATAATTAACAAGTTGTTATAATCATACATAAATTAAAGAAAATAAATATTTCAAAGTAACACAATAAATAAAGTAAATAAAAGCTTAAATTTTTAATTTTTTTAAATATTAGATTCTTTAATTCAAGTACTTTGTGTGATTAATTAAAGCATAAGAAAGAATTTTTAACTTTTATAAATCATCATTGATTTATAAATTGAGTGTAAGTTTTTTTTTATTTGTATGTTATTTTCAATTTTAATTATATTATTATAATTTTTAATTTTTAAAAAAATAGCTTTTTTTCTTGAGCTATTGTCCAAGCCCTCATGTGTGAGGACTGGGCCAAAACCCATGGACCTAGGCCAACCCAGACTTTTTTGTCCACCTTAGCCTTTTATGCTAACAAGCTTGAATTTTGGCTAAAGTGCGCAGAGTTCTGTAGCTTTGGTGATGATGCCTTATATTATGGGATGCCTGAGTTGGAAATAGCTTAGTTGTTAAGGTAATGTCAATTATATTTGTCTCTTTTGTATTCTTTGGTATTCTTTGTTACATGATTTTTATTTACAAATAATTATCATCTTTATTGTTAATTATTCAAAAAATAAATAATTAGATGTACTTGTTAAAGTAGGTTCTAATAAAAAATATATATATCATTAAATGTACCATTTTAATGATAGTTTATTGCAATAAATGTCATTAAATGTTTAATACAACATTTAACGGCAATTCTCTTTAAGAACAATAATCTTTTAATCACTTAAACGCAGCTTTTAGACAGACACCTCTTTAATCATGTACAAGATGCAAAAATGATCCAATTGTTTACAAAGACTTAGCTATACATAGTAAATGTTTAAATGTTTAAATGTTCAAAGAACAATTCATCCTAATTATTTAAAAATCACATGCACTTCACTGTCAGCCTCTCATTATAAGCAATGACTAACATTGGATATTGAATAGAAGAAGATAGAAACAAATTTTTTTCCTTACATGTTGTTTGTTGCATTTGTCCAATGTCCACCATCTGCATGTCTTTGTGAAAAGTAAAATAAAACTATGAATAATATTAGATAATGGATAGAAGAAGATAGAAACAAAGAAAAAAAAGTTAAATTGTTCTGACACGTATCAAAAGCTCATGATGATATATATTAAAAAGAAATTTTAGAATGTGTTATTTATTAAAATAATGTTTAAGGCTTTGTCATTTAAGTCTCTATTTATTTGCTGGGCAACCTACTATATGTTCTATATATTCAAGATCTATAGGTCTAAGTTTGTATACATAATCCCAATTATGATTCTATGTCTTAGAGTGATGAAGAATATCTCTCTAATGTTATGAAGAAAGCACTGTTCGAGATCTCTAAGTAGTTTCCAAACCTCTCAAAAAGCTAAGATATCTTATTAGTTCCAAAATTGATACAGCTAAAATGTTTGTAATGTTTTACAACTAATCTATGAATTGATGTTGAGGAACAATGTTTTATGGCTTATGGTATAATAGTTGTACGTAACTATTTATGCACGTGACAATGATAGGATTGCACAATGATAGGATTACACTTAAACAACATTTAGAATGATAAATTGTATACTAATATATGAAATCATTGATAGATAAAATGTAAAGGAACAATAATAGTTTTTTGGAAGAACTAAATAGTTGACCCCTCATTGCCACACATTAAGTCTTGATAAATGACATAATATCATTTTTACAGTTTGTACAAGGACAACAACAACTTTTTTAAAAGAATTGAATAGTTGATCCATCATTGTCGCAGATGTGCAACTAAGCCTTTACAAAAGACACAAGATCATTTCTACACCTTGTACGTGAATAACATTAGTTTGTTTGGAGAAATTGAACAATTGACCCATCCTTGCCGCACAATTAGATACACTACAAATCTTGTTAAAGCATCTCTATCATTAAAGTAAATATCTAAATAAAATTGTTTTTTAATGTTATGCGACTATTTTTTTTATTAAAGTTAAGGAAGAACATTTTACAATGTAACATGTAATAATTTAAATAAGTATGTGCCAACAACAATGATAGGATTAAGCTCAAATGAGAATATTATTTAGAATATTATTACACCTTTAAACCATAAAATGTTCTTCCTCAACATCAAAACTATTTCATCAACTCCGTCAGAGGTTTGAAAAACTACTTAGAGATTCTTGAGTAGGACTTATTATAACAAAAAATAGATATTCTTCATCACTCTTAGACATTGAATCTTCTTTCAGTTGATGTGTACAAATTCAGACTTGTAGATCCTAAATATATAGAATGTATACTAGCTACTTATCAAACCTCACTCAAGCTACTCACAGTAGTTTTATGACAAGACTTGAATCACTCAAACACTACTTTCAAAAAAAGGATTCCTCGTTGTTTTTTATAAGATGTTAGAAATGATCCTGTGTCATTTGTAAAGACTTAGTTAAGTGTAGTACATGTGTAGTAATGGTAGGTTTAGTTAACTAAAAAAAAAAAATTATTGTTGTTTCTAAACAAAATATAAAATGATACAGTATCATTTATAAAGACTCAATTGCACATGCGAGTAGAAGATATAGAAGTATTTTCTTATCATCCTAAAAATGGTGGATAGATCATGATGTAATAAGTTGTCATTTATACCCAAGTTACTCTTATGAAGTTTTATTATTTAAGTAACCTACAAGCCCTCAACGACCTTAAAGCATTCTGTATCTTGCAATTGTACTAACACCAGATGGAATCTTTCTTTAAACTCATTTAACTCCTCCAACCACTCAAACTTGCTTACCCCAAACAATTCACCAACATCTAGTCAATGGTGTACGTCAATCTTTGGAGATAATTGAACTTATATTTTTTTTCTACTTGTTGTTTGTTATGCTTGTCCAATGTTCTTCGACTCCTTCAAGCCTTTGACTTTGCTCACCTCAAACAATTTGTCCTCGTTATCTTGAAACCCTACATACTTTACTATCAGCCTCTTGCTGTGAACAATAACTAATATGATATACCATACATCATCCCTGGGTGATCAAAACTCCAACTCACTCTTTACTCTCGCCAACATCCAGCCAACCATTTTAGCCAATCTCGAAGATAATATTGTTTGTTACATTTGTCTAATATGTCTACTATGTTTGTTTCAAAAAGTAAAATAAAGCTATATAAAAAATTTAGAACTCATATATATATATATATAAGAAATTAAATAAAATGATTTGTTGTGCAAATTATATTAAACTCGCAAGTGTTCAAATCTATTATAGAATAGATCAACAGAGACGACTGTCAATTCCATGAGGAGGTGGATTTTAATTATGTAGAATTAGTTTTCTAAATGGGTGATTGAATTGTGGTGAAATTGACTTAGATTATCCTAAATTTTAAATTAGAATGGCAAGAATAATTTAAATTTATAACTATTATAATGAAACACTTGGGTATCTGAATATGTATCAACATGCACCATGAACTTAATATTTTTTATTAGTACTAATTAAATCACGAGGGGATATCTACTCCTCATGAATCACGCTTTAATTAATATGATGTTAAGAGCTTATTATCTCAAATAGTAATAACTTTGTTATTACCATCTGTTCACAAAAATTCAAAACATCCATAGAAATTAGAGGTGAAGAGAAAATAAATTTATTAAATTAAGCTCATGGAACATTTTAAGACTTCATCTTCAATCCAAACTTAAACGAAACTTATCTACTCATATTTAAATTAGGGGTAAAATAAAAATTTTATTAAAATATGTAGAAAATACAAGATGGAGAAGGAATTATAGAAAATAGAGCTCAAAAATAAATTCAAAGTGTCAAATTTAGGAGAAGGCTCCCTTTTTATAGATATAATGAATAAATCATGGGCATCAGATTGAAACAACTTAGATGCTTAAGATTGCATCATATGACAAGTTCTGATTGGATTGAACACATCATCAGGACTATCATCAGGACTAGCATTCCGTGTATATGCATGTACTATAAGTATATTTTTCTAACCCACAAAATACTGCCATGTTATTGGTCAAAACTTCATAAACATTTTAGTCTCATAGGATCATAACACATCATTGGTCGATGTCATATCATCAATAAACGTCAAATAAGCAGTCAATGCCACATCGTTCGTCCAATCAAATACTGTCAGATCATTGGTCAGTACTACATCATCGGTCAATGTCACATCATCAGTTCGTATATATAAACAATATCATGAGTAGTGTCTTGAAAAATACCATAAATAGTACCGTACGTGTGAATAATGTTGTTTATGATTTTATATTCCTCCTAAGATTTTCGACTCTTTTGAGTTCAAATTTATTATCTATTTTATCATATGATGTCTCATTTGTTGTGAAATAACCACGATATCTTTAAAATACATAAAATACTTAATTATAATAAAACACACTTAATTAAACTCATAAGAAACTTAAATACATAAAAGTAGGAAATTTAATGGAACTTAGAATATAAAATAATAATTTTCTCTTTTATAAATATATACTTTCTAATACTCAACACACCTCCCAATAAGCTTATTGCTAGTCCCTAACAATTTAAGTTAAAACAAATTCAAACCTAAAATTTTTTTTTAATAAACAATCGTGTTTATTCCATCAAACTTATGATAACAATCAAATAAAAGTATAAGTACTATCTCCAATCTAGAGAAATATCACTCCTACATCAATCATCTACATAAATCAATCTAGTAGATTTTGTCACAATCATAGTAATCAAGCTGCTTTCAAAAATAATATATCAATCCCTAAAATCTCACTAATAGTGGTACTCTCACTAGAAAATTAAACCCAATAATAATAGTCACTCCCATTAATAATAAATTGAGATAAAATAATAAAGAAGTAATATCACACACTCTTACTAAGATAAAATAAATATTCGCGCAGTTTAGAAATAATACGATCTTAAGTCAAATGTGAGTCAAACCAATATATTTATTTATTTTTTCCTTTTTATATTTTTTTCTTTTTTTTATACATCACTATATCTTTTCAGCTCATATAACTAACTTCTACTTCATACTATAGTTCTCTAAAATCAAGAAGAACTTTATTAGGACATAACGTAAGCTAGGGACATGGTGAACAAAAGAGAAAAATTAAGAAAAAATATATATCTTTGAGAAAAAGCTGAGAATTTTTTTTTTTTGAGATTATAAGATGCATCTCGCTTTTATTTTATTTTGAACTAATATATATAAATATTTTTTATTTTTTCTCTTTTTTTCCCATAACTTTATTGAACAAAATAATTATTTATATTTTTCTCAAACATGAGACTTGTACAATATCAAGTAAGATTTCATATTAGAGTTGGGTCAAGATGATAAGTTAACAAAGAAAAGTATAATATTATTTATTTATTTATTTATTTATTATTATTATTATTATTAAAGTCTTAAAATGGTACTAAGGATATTTCACAAAAAAGATGGCTAGAAATGCTCAAATTGGTCAAAAATGGAGTTTTCACCGTCTTTTAAGGCCCTAAATAATCTTTCATATCTACCAGTTAAATAGAACTTCAGATATAGCAACACTCAATTTTTTTCTTTTTTCTTTATTTTAAGGGTTGACTCAAAAGAAATTTAGAGATTGTGTATAAAATAATAAACTGCTAAGATGTATCAAGAACAGACAAAAAGAGTTATTCTCCAAGAAAAATAACAGGCTCAAGAATATACTTAGAATTTATTATGACGGATATTTCTTCAAGCAACTCATATTTGTCTCCGACATCAATATATAGAGTAGTAGATATGATGTAACATAACTCAAGACCAAAGATACAAATACTAAAATTGAAAAGTCATCATATCATCCAATGTTAAAAAATAACAAATGTTTTTTAAAAGACTAAGAAGATGTGTTTCTAAAATCATTATACTCTATATTCTGCCATCTGTGACCCAAAAATTTAAAAAGTGTATATTTATAAAAGAGAAGTTAGTAAGATCACACTTAAAATGAAGATTAATATTATAAGAGAATAAATAAAAAATGATTGGAAAGTAAAAAAAAATTAAACTTCCAAACTAGAATCACTACACTCCATATTTAGCCATCTTCGATCAAAAAGTTAGACACAATTAGTTTTTTTACAATAAAAATTAGTAAAATCTTTACTATGATTGAGACATTCTATAATTATCAACTATTTCCTCCTCTCACCCAAAACGAAACACTGTCCTCAATATTTTAAAGGAAAGAAGTAGAGATTAGAAGATATTACCTAGGTGATACAACACAGAAGAAAATATTTACAAGTGGAGAGTTAAATCTAATTTGCACTTCTTATTGTGACTACTGCTACCATCATTAGTTGGCCACTCCAACAAAGGTCCTGAGATATGGCTCTGATCTATAAGCTTATAACAGATTAAGTAGCTCATTAATAATGTGAGAACAAATAAAGATTTGTTTCACTGTGGAAAAAATGAAATAATTTTTTATTGCATGGTTAAGAAATGCGATAAAGCCATCATAATTCTCTAGTTGATGAGTCAAATAAACAATTGGTTTTAGAATTATTGGAATGATACCTAAACACTTGACTCCTTTGATAAACAGCCCATAAATTTCATATAAACAACTCAAGAATCTCTGAGTAGTTTCTCAATTTCGACTTCATGACTTCTTCTTGCAAAAACAAAGTAAAAGCCATCTTTCAAAAATATCTTGAAAGTCCAAAAAGGAACCCTTTTTTATTAAACCATGGAAAACCGAAAATATCTTCTTCCCTTTTTTTCTTTGAAAGCATGATATGTGAGTATTGTTTTCTCTCTTACTAAGAAAAATTAATACCTTAATTAATAATTTAAATATTTAAATATTTAAATCAAAACATTATCTAGGATATGGTAGTTATCTAGATATTCTTAAAAAAAAAAATCAAAACATTATCTCTTTCTTTTAAAGTTACATATTTTTTCAAGAAAAATTAAACCTTACTTAATAATATAAATACACCAATGGAAAATATATATCATAAGGTTATTTTTAATTATGGTTTTTTAAGTAAAGTGTCATGAATTTCACGCCAACAACAATTTAAAAAAAAAAACTAAATTGGCGACTCATCTCTGCTGCATATTTACTATGTGCAACTAAGGCCTTATAGATGACAGTCATTAACTGTGTCATTTTAATAATAGTTTCATTTTAATAATAGTTCATAGTAAGAACCATCATCAAATGTTCAATACAACATTTAATGACAATTCTCTTTAAGGATAATCATCTTTGTTGTTGAACACTACATTTAATTACGATTCTTTACAAATAATTATCATCTTTGTCATTGATTATTAAAAAATAAATAATTGGCAATTTTAAACCATTTCAAGCCTTTGTTGCAAAACTACAAGAATTTAAAGCCTTATTTGTGATCATTAATATATGCAAATGTATTTGGGACAAAAGCGCATTTTGGGAGAAATGTCATCACCTCTTTAAAACTAATTACATGTTGCACAATACAAATAACCTTGTAATAAAAAGAGAAGTCAAAATTGAGAAACTACTCATAGATTATTGAGGAATGCTCTCATCACAGCAACAAAGAGATATTCTTCATCTCTTTGGGACAATAAATCATGTTAATGTTGGTGCGTGCAAACTCAAACCTATAAATCTTGAATATGCATAAATATGTCCTAAGTGTCCTCTATTTACCCCAACTCTCCAATTTGACAAGGATGGCAAGATAATTCAAATCCAACCTAGACCCACACAAAATTGGATGATTTGGTTCGAGTTCAACCCACACCAAATGCATATACTATTGCAAAATCTAACATAGTCTTCCTAAACCCAGCCTTGTCCAAGTCTAGTTTCAGGTATATTTGAACTCGAATTTTTAGAATTCAGACATGATTATTTTATTTTAAATATTATTAATTAATTATTTAATTATTATTTATAAGTATAAAAGCAAAAAGGAAAAGGAGAAAAAAAAAACTTATATTTTAGTTTTCATACACTGTTTCCTCTAGTCCTATTCATTCTTCAAAATTAAATAAATGAATTTAACATCATCATTGCCACCTAATTCATCATTATCCATGAATGCTCGACAACGTGACATCACAACTATGCTTGCACTTCTATGCCAGTTTCAATTTCAAGCTTATGTGTCAAGACTAGATCTATACTGAGATTTAGGTTCGTGAAATCATGGGACTTTATTTCTAGTTTATTTAATTTCTCATCTTACTCATCCTCTCCTATCGATTTAATATTTCAAGAGATCCCATGACTTTGTTCTATTTGCTTCTACAAGCGTCAAAGCCAAAAAAATGCATGAATCATTTTTTTTTTTTTTGTATACTTTGACATCTTCAATACATCTATTTGGGTTTAAAACTTATAATATAAAAATTTACTCTTTTATGTTGAACCTGAAGTTGAAAAAAATGAGTTATGATATATGTTAAATAGAAGGAGATGCCCTTACTTGTCTTGTAGTGGCTCTATCACTATTCATAAGTAATTTTTTTCACCTAATGAAATTAATTTTACCCATTTTAAATTTAAATATTTTAGTCATGTAATCATAGAATCATCAAAATAAAATTTAAATATTATACCTACTTATATAAATAATTTTAAGTCATGATGTTGATCTTCAAATTGATTAGGATAACTTCATCGCTATATGAAATTAATAATCTTCTAATTAGTAATTACTTAGGAAGTTAAGTTTAGTATCCATTCCAATAAAGTAAAAATGCGACTACACCAGGACTGACATAGTGCATCAGATTAAAAAATAAAATTGAAAATTATCTAGTTAATTTTAAGATTTATGTATATGGGCCATTGATCTGTCGGAAAGAGAGGAGAGTCTAATCAAAATAATTTGCAAATGCATTGACAAAGTAGGAAAATGAGAAGGGGAAGAGGAAAAAAAAGGGAAACCAAATGCCCGTTATTTCACAGACCCAAATATTAAACGACTGTTCGTTTCTTTTCTTCTTCCTCTCTCAATCTAAACCGTAGACCCCATTTAAACCCTAAATCTAATTGTTAACAATTTCAATTCCATCTTTATTCAGGTAAAAGTTTCAACTTTTTGAAATAAAACTCAATTTTATTAACTGGTTTATAATTATTTTTATCTGAGAATTTCAATTAAGGGGTTTTTGGAAAAATGATAATTTTCAGTGAATTGGCTTGCCATGGCTTACGGTGGCGGCGTACCGGCGGTGATGAGTGGCTTGGCTTCGGCTTCAGCTTCGGTTTCAACAATAAAGCAAGTGAAATTGGAGAGAGAGAGTGAACTGAGAATTGAAGTGGGTGAAACGCCATTGCGGCTTCGGCTTCTTAATGGTAATGCTGAAATTTATGGCACTGAATTGCCCCCTGAAATCTGGCTCACTTTTCCTCCTCGTCTCAAATTCGCTGTAAGTTGTTTTTTTTTTAATTTATTTTGTTATTTAATGAAGAATTATTATTATTATTTTAATTGGTTTATTAAGTAGTGTGATTAGGTATTATAATGAAAATGATTAATCGTTGATTTCATGCATTAGGTATTTACGTGGTATGAAGCCACTATTGAAATGGATGGCACTCCTGAAACTGATTATACAGCTGATGAGGTCTGTGTCTGTTCATCTTTTATTCTTATTTTTTTAATTATTTTTCATGCAAAATTGAATTGTTTGAAGATTTATTTTATCAATTGTAGTTTTTTGCTTATGGGAAATGCTAGAGTAGCAGTTGTATACGGCCTGTCAATTTTTAAATGATTATAATATAATGCATATTTGACAAATTTAATGAAGAGTTGAAAAATGTAAAGAAAACTCGTTGTGTCATATAGATAAAAATGCTGTTCCTAAGACTATTCTGTTTGGTTTACCACCCCCTCCCCCCCCCCCCCGGCCCGCGTGGGGCCCCATTTCTATTTTCAATATTGAACTATCAAAGATTTATTTGAATGATTGATTGCAGTTTTGTTGTCCCTTGATTTCCAGACACCCATGGTTAGTTATGTAAACGTAAATGCAGTGCTAGAAGGAAGGAGGAACCGTGCTAAAGCATCGCCCTCGAAGGACTCTGAAGCTTCTCAGGTATTTATTTGTTGTATTTAATGTCCATATTGAAAAGCATATTGGTTGCTCTTTTTGCAATTTTATTTACTATTCAGTGAAATACTTATGGGTGGTCCAGGGTCCTCGAGTAATTGTTGTAGGACCTACAGATTCGGGTAAAAGCACACTGTCAAGGATGCTTCTTAGCTGGGCAGCAAAACTAGGTTGGAAACCTACTTTTGTTGACTTGGATATTGGCCAAGGAGCAATAACAATTCCTGGATGCATTGCTGCTACCCCAATTGAACTGCCTATTGATCCTGTGGAAGGAATCCCTCTTGAAATGCCTCTTGTTTACTTCTTTGGACACGCAACTCCTAGGTAGGCAATCTGTGGTGTTTCACATCAGTAGAAACCTTTTCGTGACAAAGTATTCTAAGTCAGTTGGCAGATACTTGATCTACTGATAATTTTATGGTTCTTTGCAGCAACAATGTAGAGTTGTACAAAGTTCTTGTGAAGGAGCTTGCCCAAATGCTGGAAAGGCAGTTTAATGGTAATGCGGAATCTCGAGCAGCTGGCATGGTGATAAACACCATGGGCTGGATAGAAGGTGTAGGGTACGAGGTGACTATACTGTGAAGCTTCTTTTGAGTAAACTTCAAAATGCATGTGTAGATATCAAATGTTCAGATTATGTTGCCTTTTAGTCATGACGTTTTGTTTCATTTGGCAGTTGCTTCTTCATGCTATTGATACATTGAAAGCCAATGTTGTCTTGGTTTTGGGTCAGGTAAATCATAAAATCCTTCACTTTTAACTCATAATTTTTTATGGAACATAATTTTCAAGTACTTATTTCAAACTTGATTCAGGTGCAATCTACAAAAATTATCCACGACATCTTCATCTTCAGTTAGCCAATTTCCTTTTATGTAGTGGTTCTGTGGACTTGAAGATCTTATGCTTCCCTGTTTAGACAATAATATCCCATGATTCAAAAGAAATTATTCTCTCTCTCTCTCTCTCTCTCTCTCTCTCTAACATTTTTTATTTTTCTTTTGAGACTTTTGGTTTCAATAATATCTCTTGGTTTACATGTTGGAAGCTTGCTTTGTATTTTCATTTTCTCCCATCTTAGTACTTTCTGATAACAAATGTATATTGTATTTTCTTATGACTGTTGAAGCAGCTATATCATTGATGTTGTTGAATACACATCAAAGGATTGCCTATGCTTGGATTTCTTTATGTTATTTACTTCATTTTCTAATATTTGAGACCTGATGTGGTATGTGCCTTTGGAATCCATGCAGGAAAAACTTTTCAGCATGCTGAGGGATGTATTAAAGAACAGGCCTAATGTGGATGTTGTGAAACTTCAGAAGTCGGGTGGTGTTGTATCCCGAAATTCAAAAGTTCGTCAAAAAGCCAGAAGTTATAGGATAAGGGTAAAGACTTTTTTATTTTCTATTTTTAGTCTTGATTTTTTTGTTAGTTTAAGCCGTATAGTACCCCATAACATTTCTGCTTTGGCCAAATTCATATTACAATATTTACAGTTATGCTTCACTAAGGAGTTCAGTTAGAATTAAGGAGAGGCTTTATTTTATAATGCTTTTACACCATGGCTTGTTCTTGAACCATACCTTAAAATGTACCTACTACAGCAACAATATCCAAATACTGTATCTTGGATCATTAAAGTAGAATTAAAGATTTCAAATTGCTTAATTTTTTCTATTTGTCGTTTCTTGATTTTCTAAGCATGCACTACTTATGACGACCAAAGATTGCTGCCTATGTGCATAGTATTGTTTCTTTGAATCAGGGATTTCATGTATTGGAACCTGATATGCATCTTTGTATGAGCACTCATTATCTGTTAATCTACTAACCAAGTGGAATCTCACTATACTCTGTGTCTGTTAAATAACATGTTCTCACTCGAATCAATTGTATTCTTGTTTTGCTAACATGTTAATGTCATTATTGGAATCAATTATATTCATGTTTTCAAGTCCTTTTGAGTTCTTAGCTACAAAGATATGTTTCCATTCATAATGACATGTTAACGTTATTTTCACCAGGAATATTTTTACGGCCTCACAAATGATCTTTCCCCACATGCTAATGTTGCTAATTTCAGCGATTTCCTTGTCTATCGAATTGGAGGAGGACCACAGGCCCCAAGATCAGCTCTGCCAATTGGAGCTGATCCTGTTGCCAACCCTCTAAGAATAGTTCTGGTGAATGTTGACAAGGAGTTGCTCCATCTTGTTCTTGCTGTTTCATATGCAAAAGACGCTGATCAAATTATCTCAAGGTAATTATAACACTGGGCATTGAAATGCCACTCTCTGCTTTTAGGCGAATTTTGTTTTTTGAAAATAGTGTTCTGCAAAAGTAGTCTCTAAACTTGAAGATAGGGAAATCATTTTTGGTATTAGTTTTGAAAACAATGAAAAGCAATAAATTATATTCGAGAAGATCAAATCAAACTCATCTTGAACAGATTCTCACTCTGGAAAATGAAAACTATTTTCGGAAACATCTCAAATCAATTAGCTGTTTAGCAACTACCTAATCTGGACATGCAAAATGAAATGTCCCGCTACATTTTGTCCCCTCACTCTATTTCGAAATTTCTGGTGACAAAATCTCTTTTGCTGCAGCAATGTGGCTGGTTTTATATTTGTTACAGATGTCGACACACAAAGGTTTGGAGTTTGAATTTTCAACATCATAATAATTTGTCATATTAATGCTTAGTTCTGGTTTTTCGTTTGGTTACAATTAATATTTTTAAACGTCTTACACCTTCAGGAAGACGATTACATATCTCGCACCCTCACCTGGGACGCTCCCGAGCAAATATCTGATCGCAGGAACATTGACATGGCTTGAAACATGAAGCATTTAGGAAAGAATACAGTTATTACTTTAGCATTTAAACTCCAGCATGTAATTTGGATGATGGAATTTTTATTTTTATTTTTATTTTTATTTTTATTTTGTATAGTTTTCACTAAATTATGATGCCAATACAAAGACAAAACGCGTCTTCCTCGATTGGACACCCTTGGTATTCAAATTGCTTAAAGCTTGTGGCATGGGTAATTTTCTTAGCAAAGTTTAATTGGGAAACAACAGAATTCTTAAAACAATTTTTCATTTACAAATCAAAAATCCAAAATTTTATTTATGGGCAAATATGTATATATAGATACACACACACACAGACACACACACACACACGAGAGAGAGTTTCATTTTAATAAAGTAAGAATCTTACCACCAATGAAATAATTTTATTTTAATAAAGTAAGAATCTTATCACCAATAAAAAGTATATTCTTTTATATATTAAAATATGTCTTATTTATATTTATGGTAATAAAGTGAAATGCTGTCATTAGAGGACTTTATACATATATCCCTATTTCCTCCTCTCACTTATAAAAATTCTCTTGTCTTATCATATTTTCTCGTGTGAAATCAAATTTGAGTTTTTTTTTTCCTTTTGTAAATAATTTTGTTGAGGGAAAAGAAAGAAGCTAAAACTCTAATTAATTTTATTAAAAACAAAACTAAATGATTTTCGATGAATATCAAATATATATATATATATAACACTCCAAATATATTAGCCTAAGAGTTTGCCGATCAATTATGGATTGAAAAACACTTCAAATATTCAATCTAAACTTAACTACAATTTCCGGTGCATTGTTTTTATCTGAAAAGAGTTCCATATGGTTGAACCAATGATTTTATTACAAATAGTTCGGGACCAGAATCTCACCAAGCTACGTGTTACAAGGATTAGCTCCTTTTCGATTAAAATAAGGTTGGGCTTTAATTGAAAATTCATGTTTAGTAGTCTGCGGTTTTCTGGATTCTATTATGTGAGGTAGAGTAAGCCCCAAAAGCGCATTCAAGCTAGCATGTGGAAGTATATGTGATATTGGTTGAGAAACGGAATCAAAAAATTATGATTACTTATTTGTCAAGATAGGCAATAAATGGAAGAATTAAATTGGATTGGTTGTGATGAAGTCCACTGTCCTACTGTCTTAATTCTTTGGTGATTTGTGTTAATATTTGCATCTATATTTAATTTTTAATTGTTTTATTGTTTTTAGTATAAGGTTAGAATCATTTGATTAGCTAATATGAAATGCAACCTCTGTGTAAAGATACTCTAATCTACTTTGTATTATTTGTGCCAACTAGCACACTTACTAGTTCACGAAACATTTTGCATTACAAATTCCATCACTAATTGATAATATTCATTACAAGAATAATCTCTTTTAGTTTTGAACAACATAATCACCATTACACTGCACTTGAGCGATCACCATCAAACTATGCTTGGTGTCTATAGTGTAGACAACTTAAGATATCAAATCTACTAAATAAATAGGCATTTGTTCCGGAGTGTAATAAAGATAACAAGATACTTGAAGCACGCATGAGTAGAGACCTCCATTAGTTACGAAGGTATATATTTTCTTAGTATGGATGCAATTAAGTTTTAAATTTTAATAAATCTGAGAGTCTTAGAAAGACTTAAAATATGTTTTAAAAATATATGAACATTATATCAATATGCCTACATTAAACGAACTCAAAACATATTAATACGGAAAACATGTTCATCCATTCAGTATCCATGTGTTTGTTTATTCTTTCGATCTTTAATAGAATGTGTTCTACCCTAAAGATAATACTAAAGAGATTCTTGGTTTACAAGTATCGTGTCTAAATGCAGCAAATCTCACATGTGATCTAGCAAGGCAAGCAAATTGATATTAAGCAAAGGCGCCCACTAATACCTCTGCAAATTTATTTACCATAGCTTTGCCAACATTAACTTTTGAAGAACTTTTACATAGCATTCGCATGCGTTGGCTCGATAGACTACCAAGTCGATGTTGTCATTTTGAGGGGAGCATACTCATTGAAGCAGACAACTACAGTTAGACAAAAGTTCATTGTACTCTTTTTCGTTCAATTAGGTCTTATTCCATTTGAATTTTACTGCTAAGGTTTTAATGAAACAGTAGCATGTACATTCAGCATCATAAACAGAAAAATTAAAGTGATTGGGCTAAGGGGGAGTATTGTAAAACACATGGTCTCACCACTTTAGATATAGATTCTATAGAATAGATTATTTCTATTCTCATGGTTAGATAATTAGTAGCTACCTATCAAAATAACAATAATAATAATAATAATAATAATTAGCAGGTAATTATCTTATTTATCTTTGCATTTGTCATAACCCTTATACCCTTCGATTAAAAAAAAAAAAAAAAGGAAGGCCTCTTGTAGTAATTTCAATTAAATAACAAATCAATAACAATGCCTGTAGCCTACATGTGCCTTCCTAAGCACTTTGTTTATTGTTCAATACATATTTCTTCTTTTACCTACTTCTCTTTATTTCCCGTTTATTTTTGACAATAAATTTATATTAATACTACGTCATTTGGTTGAACATATCCCACAGGAACTCATGAAATAGTTACAATTCGATTATTTTACATAAATACTTTGAAATACCTCTATTATCAATTAATAATATTAATATTCAATTGACAGTTAAAAAAGTTTTATATTTATTAATTTGCGAGGCAATATTAGTATATTCAATGTCATAATAATTAATAAGTAGCCAAAAACTCGCAATCTCGTCAAGAAGGATTGAGAAACCCAAAAGTTTAGACAATGAATGTATTGTATCATTGAAATAAATGACAGTCCCATTCTGGCTTGCATGCAAGTATTGAATTACGACAAACACACCAATACTCGTTGTATGGGATGAACATCCAAGGCATTGTCGAAGGAAGCTTGGTCTCGAAACCAGACGAAATTCTGAGATTAAGATCGGCGAAAGAAACACATAAGAGAGAGAGATTCAATTGAATATCCCAGTTCAGAAGATCCACACCCGCACATAATCAGTAAAACATAAAACGTTTTGAGTACTCCTAATGGATTGGAAGAAAATTCACCTTTTCCCAGTAAGAACTTCATAAGCTGATTGAATGAAATTTGATCTTGAAACCCTAGTAAAAAACCTTTATATGGTAAGATATGACTATTTGTCCAGCACGATATTTTCATAATCAAGTTAGGCCAAAGTCGAAAAAGAAATACATTCCTGTAAATGACAAACTAGAACAGCTAATCCTTCTTTGGCCCGAAGAGTAATCAACACTTTCAGATGTTAGTGCAGCGTACTTGGAAGAAATCGGATATTTGCAGAAGGCCCTCATCTACAGTCAAAAAGTTTCTGTGCAGAATTGAAACCAGAACGAGAGCCCTTCCACTTATATTTTCTAGGTGCAGTGAATTTTCAGAAGGTGAACTGATTGCATCAAGGCTAAAAATCTCAGGAGGATTATCGCTACTACCATGACAAGATACAATTTCAAACCATATCCCAGCTGGAAATCTTCTGTCTCACCAACCAAAGTTCAATATTAACATAAGGTGTGACATGGATGATGGATATAACAACTTCAATCAGCATGCAGACAAGGCTGATGCTTGAGTTCATCATAGTAAAGAAAATATAGAAAACAGAAGTTGGTAACAGAAGAAGCAGTCGCGCAAAAAGAAGAGATCAGACAATATGTTGCTTGACAGTGTGCTCACAGCTATCTAGTCTTTGTCAAAAAGGATTCCACTTACGACCAGGGCCAACATAATTCAGCAACAGTATGAACAACTTGAAATAAATAAACACCATAATCAAACACATAAGACATTTTCCTGTTTTCTACCAAAAAAACAAAAAAATCGATAAATAAATAAAGCACTCATTAATCATAACAAGGGCCTAGTCTTAAAAGTACGTTTCATTTGTAATTGAAATGAATGATGCAGTAAAGTTGAAATATACCCATTGCCCACACACAACCAATCACCAGCCAACCTCTTCCGACAGAAATTAATGAGATCAATAGATATCAAGCACCCATTAGATTATGTCAAAAGAAGGGCCCAGCCTTCACAGTAGGTTTCATTTGTAATTGCAAGTGAGATCCTCAATGGTTTTAATTGCAAAAATTTTTGGTTCAGGCTAACCTGCACGAGCACCATAAAGCTGCTAATGCTTGTTATCTGCTGAGAATACAAAAGTGACATCACCTAATGAAGAGTTGACACATCCAAAGTCACAAGCACAATCATGTCTTTGATGAAGGCAGCATACGGTCATCCCAAAAAGAATTCCTAGCGTAGCAAGTCCTTTCACCAAATAAAGCAAGCAGGCATCCATAAAGAACCAGAGGGTAGACCATATTTGGATGGCAATAATAAGGGAAATCATGCCCAGAACTCCATTTATTGTTAATAAATAGGTCTGACACGTTCTATATTTTAACATTTTACTACTAAGAATTATAAAATCTTCTATTTTATTATATTTTCAATTTTTATTATTTGAGATGTAAAGATAATGACAATTTTACCCTTATTTTAATAAAAATTTATTAATTATAAATAAAATTAATTATTAATTAAATATTAATCATTATATTAAATAATTTTTTATTCAATTAATGTCAATTTAATTTTAATTATATTGATAAAAATTAAAAAAATCAATTTTGTATGTTATCAATTAAATATCGACTTTATTGTTTAATACTTAAAATATTTGTAATTGTTTGTTGGGTCATTCTATGATGTTGTGATTAAAATTATAGTATTAATATCGTAATTAAACATAAATTATGTAATTAAAATATAAAACTTATAAATTTAACATAAAATTTATAAATCAACATTTATTGTAAAATAAAATATAAATTTTAGAAATTAAATATAAAACTTGTAAATAAAAGGTAAAATGAGTAAATTAATATAAAATTAGTAAATTAATTTATTATTAGTAAATAAAACAAGAACTTACAAATATAATACAAAACTCATAAATCAACATTAAGTGTAAAATAAAGTATAATTTTTAGAAATTAAACATAAAATTTGTAAATAGAAGATAAAATAAGTAAATTAATATAAAACTAGTAAATTGATGTATTACTAGTAAACAAAATAAAAACTTGTAAATTTAACATAAAACTTATAAATCAATATTAAGTGCAAAATAAAATATAACTTTTAGAAATTAACCATAAAATTTGTAAATAGAAAATAAAATAAGTAAATTGATATAAAACTAGTAAATTGATGTATTATTAGTAAACAAAACAAAAACTTGTAGATTTAATATAAAACTTATTAATCAATATTAACTGTAAAATAAAATATAAATTTTAGAAATTAAATATAAGACTTGTAAATAGAAGGTAAAAAGAGTAAATTAATATAAAACTAGTAAATTAATGTATTATTAGTAAATAAAACAAGAACTTACAAATATAACATAAAACTCATAAATCAACATTAAGTGTAAAATGAAACATAAATTTTGAAAGTAGAATATAAACCTTGTAAATAGAAGATAAAACAAGTAAATTAATATGTTACTAGTAAACATATCAAAAATTTATAAATATAAGATAAAACTAATAAATCAACACTAACTGTAAAATAAAATATAAATTTTAAAAATAAAACATATAACTTATAAAAGAAAGCTAAAATAAGTAAATTACTATAAAATTAGTAAATTGATGTATTACTGGTAAATAAAATGTAAACTTATAAATACAATATGAAATAAGTAAATCAACATTAAGTGCAAAATAAAACATAAAGTTTGTAAATTATGCCTAAGACTTATAAATAAAAGCTAAAATAAGTAAATTAATATAATAGTTATAGTAAAAAAAGTTCACAATTATAAAATAAAAAAGTTGTTATAATAGTTATTACTTTATATATTTATTGATTCGTTATTTAAATTGAACAATATTAGTTTTGTATTTACATAATACATGTGATATTTTATTAAGGAGAAAATTTATTCTCAAAATAATATTTTTAAAGAAAAATATTATCTTAATATCTTTCATAGTTGTTATAAGATGATGTTATATTATATTTTTCTATACTTTTTTTTAACCCTAAAGAGTCTTTAAATATAAGTGAAAAGTTTGAAACTACATAAAGTATGTGTATGATTCAAAATTTAATTTAATTTTATTAATATATTATATTTGTGTCAATAATATAAGTTTTTTTAATTTTTTTTACTTGATCCACATTAAAATAAATAATTACGTGTAATTAATATATATAATAAATAGATATCATTTAGAAAATAGGAGAAAAAGTATACAAATGTCCTAGAATAAATATATAATTTATGATAACTAATTCAATAAAACTTCTTTTACTTTTTTTAGTATAATTTTTTGTTTAATTAAAGATAATATTTTTTGTCAGCAAAGAAAATATATTTCATTAAAATTCTATAAGAAACAATATTAATTTTAAAAATAATTAATAATCTTACATTAATTTACTAATTTTACTTTTATTTACTAATTTTATGTGTAATTTACAATATTTATATATATTGCGGTATTAATACCGTATTTTTCATACGGCATTATAGAATTTTCCTTGTTTTGTATGTATCAATGTACGTATGTATTTATTAATTATCTTTGTTTGTTAGCTCTTATCAAGAATAATAATAATAATAATAATAATAATAATAATAATAATAATAATAATAATAATAATAATAATAATAATAAATGATATCTAATTTACTGAAAAATTATTGTAATAAATGCATTGCAAAAACCTAGATTACAGGGTTCTTATGTAAACTTTATTAAAATTTATTGGGCTTTTAATACAATATTAAAAGTTTTTAAGTTTTATTAGAATTGATGTGTTTTTTCTCTTAAAGTAAAGGCAAAATTGCTACTTTATAAGTCAATTAATGGAAAAGTAGTAAAATATAATATTTTATAATTCTTTAATAGTAAAATGTTATGGTGCAATACTTATTGTGGCTTACCGTTATTTCACAATAACTTTAAGTAGTGAAAAGAAAATAATCCTAAAATAAATCAAAATATCTATTAATTTGATTTATGCATGAGAAAATACTTTTTTGAACTATTGTTTTCTCAATTTAGGGTTTGGAATTGCAATACATTCTTACGTTATCACTCCTATATTAGATTCAAAATAATCAATTTTTTCAAATAATTTCATAAGATATTTGATAAAATTAGATTATAAGACAATTAGTTCTCAAAAAAAAAAAAAAATTCTGCTGGGCCGTAAAGAAGAACAGTTATATTAATTGTGAGTTCAACTCAATTCCAAAGTGATGTGCCGTTTGCTCCACCAATGTAAGTCAACCATAACACAAAAATCTCAAATAAGAAACCGACCTAAAAAATAAATTTACAAAGAAAAATTGTCTTGCATGGCATTGAACTCGGCCAAATTTTTTTCTCCGTTGAGGGTGTTTTTTAATACATACCAATCCAATACTAACTTTGAGAATCTATGGCCAAGAATTAGCATTAACACCACCACTTTGATTCAAATTCAAGAGGGAATGAAAGATGATGGTAGTACTAGAGATCAGTTATAAATAAGTAGAAATAAGTTCATTAAACAAAGTGTGAGAGTAACCAAAATTAATACAGAGAAAGAATAAGAAAAAAGTCAATTGTTCTCGGATGATGTAACAAAGGATCAAACAAAGTTCATTTCATATTTTCACCTATAACTCATTCCCCAAAAAAAAGGACATATTACCACAACCAAACAAAGCCGCGATCTTGGAAGCATAAACAAGTACACCTGCTAGCCTTTAGTTACTCCATTTACTTGGACAACTTGAAACCCTAGGGTTCAATCACGAAGAGAGGCTGTAAAGAGAGCAAATAATCAAGTCATTATTGCTTACAAAGAATTTATATCATTATATACATGACTTAAATCATCAAGTGAGGCAGGTAAGGAAACTTACAGTATCAACACTGACAGGCTTTCCGTCTTCTGCAATGATCTCAATTACGGTTCCTGATTTGTCAGCCTGAAGACAATAATACATTTAGATAAGATACTTAAAAGGAGAAACTTCTTAAACTTGATCATCGAAAAAGATATGGCACAGTGGGAGAGCTGAAGTGCATCAAAATTTTAACTTTGTGCTGGCGAATGGCATGGTTACGCCATGGCATGCAAAATTAACAAGCTGAATATATTCATTACGTTTCTAAATGAATTTTGTCTTAATCTTATTAGATCCACATTAGAGGTTCAAGCCACAGATTTTATGAATTGATCAAACAGAAGACATGGAAATGTTACGTTTATCACTAGTGATAAACGTCAACCATAAACCATGCAAGGAGAGTGAAAATTCAAGATCAATGACAGATATTAAGATAGAAAAAGTTAAAAAGGATAAGAGAAGGTTAAAATAGTATTTTCAAAAATAAATAAAGCAAAGTTTAAATGTGGACGAGACATGACACTTACTTCTATTTCATTCATCAACTTCATGGCCTCAATGATGCATAAGACCTGTCCCTTCTGTACTTTGTCTCCAACCTATAGAAAGCCCCTCATGTGAGTAAACATTTGCGGGAACAAATATGACAACATGTACAATGGTCTATAGAATGCAAGATAATCACTAAGCAGAAATGATTCACCTTTACAAATGGTGGTTCACCAGGTGCTGGACTCCGGTAAAATGTACCTGCCATGGGACATTTAAGAGGTGGAAGCGATGACTTAGCTGATTTGCCAGCCGTAGGAGAAGGAGGTGATGCCCGTGGAGCTGGAGAAGCAGGAGGTGCAGAAGATGTAGGCGCGGGTGCAGGTTGGGTCAGTGGCGTCTCAGGTGGTGGAGAAGGTGAATACATCATAGCCATCGGAGCAGGTGCTGGCGGTTGAGGCAAGGCCTCCTTTTTCCGGATAGTTAGTTCACAGTCTAGCTGCTTTAGCTGCAACTCCACAATATCCCTAGAATCAACAAGCCTGAAAACACAGATAAAACATAAAGTTTTGAATCACTCTCTTTATGTAATTGATCATATTATATACAAGTATGACTTAACTTGCTTACTTAATAAGACTTGAAACTTGCGATATGAACTCTGATATTGATTCCTCTGAAGCCAAAACTGAAGGGGAAGGGTCATTTGGTTGCTTGGCATCCTTTGATTTTGCTGCAGGTGTAGCCGAAGCATTTGATGATCCATCGAAAGCAACCTTGAATTCAAGAGGTGTTCCCAAAAGAGAGTCCAGGAAGGAACTAAAATCTGAAAATATATCCTCAAATGAAAACCATTGCAAGAAGCTTACCTCATTCAATTGGGCTTTCACCACAGTGGAGCATTTCCAACTAGGCAGTGAACCCTGAATACGGAGAACAGTTTCAGTCTTCCATCACAATATGTTAAAAAAGCATTTCAGTAACATTTATTAAACTATCAAGTACAGTTGACATAAAAAATTTCCATTGGATGACCCTGTTAATTCAAATTACTTAACTAGATAATAGAGAATTGTGACCTGAGTTTCATTTAGAGAGACAGAGGTAGAGAGAGCAAGCCAAGAGAATGCCTCAGCTCTTAAAGCTTGAGCAACTCTTTATTTTCTTGATAAGTAAACATAAGCAATTATCTAGTTAACATTCCAATTTTTAGTGTGGTTAAATCTGAGTGAACCACAATGGGCATGAAAACTCCCTACTAATCAATTCAAGATCCAATGGTCGTGCAGCGTTAGTAGCAAAATTTGTGGAGCAGACCCATTCTTATAGTACTCGCTTCAAAAACATTCCTTTCAGGCTTCAAAACTTCACCTGATAACATAGGAATTATACAACTCAAAATAAATAAATTTGAGCAGAAAAGACATTAAATGAAAGACCTAAGTGCAGTATTGGGATAATCGGCATATATAGGACTATTAGGGCAGTAAAACAAATTCAAAACTGTGACACATGTAACATCCCTAGTCCCAAGTCTTACAAGTTCAGAACAGCTTTTCAAAAAGAAGTGACAAACTCTACAATCTGCAAGCAACACCTAATGAGTCAAGTTCTTCATATTGACATTCAAGCACTGTGTGAATGAACTAAACATTTCTTGTTAACAAAATGAAAACTAGCTGCATAAATTGATTCAACGAAGGGAAATTGACAAATAAATCCCTTCACAAATTCTTGGCCCCAGAGAACCTAAAGAAGTCAAACATGAAGGCCAATTTCTGAACAATGTGAAACTTCAAAAATGCAATTCATAAAGGAGACATCTATCAAATTGGCTCTAAAGTTAGCATCAAAACTCTGCAACAGCCACCTCCGTCTCCTACTCCCCAAAAGAATACGGTAATTGCATTTGGCTTGACTCAGACATAATCTATCCATAAGGTTCAACTGCCGATGATTTATTGTTATTGCATAGGGAATGATCATGCCAAACATTGCGAATTTGCAAGGTTTCATATTCTAGAAGGATTTCTCCAGGAAATCATTTAAGCATTACTTATAAATATTTATACAGCAAGCAAGTATTAACATCATTTTCTAATGATCACAAGAACTTTTGAGTCTGTTAACCAAAAGTACTTTTGGTTGAAGTGCTTTCAGAAAAGTAATGATATTGTTCTGACACCAGTCGACTTTTGCACTAGTAGGCTAAATTCAGAATCAGAAAAAAAAAAAAAAATTCTGCAGCAGCATAAGAGCTATCTAGAGAAGCACTAGATGGTAGATAGATACTGCTTTAGGATAAGAGAAGCAATTCATAAGTTGCTTTCCAAAAAGTGGATCACAAAATAAGCAAATTAAAAGGTTATACAACCAGAAAGTGCTTTCAACAAAAACAAACCACTGTCGAACGCAGCCTAAATTTAATTAATTCAATTTTCGCGCACCTAATATTATCTCAGCTAAATCTCAAAAAATAAAATATTTTCGAATTAATATTAAACAATTATTATTATTTTTTTAAAACTACAATTTGTTCTTTTGTCAAGAAAAGAAAAATGAATAAATAACAATAAGAAACCAATTCCACTAACGGAAGTGAAGTAAAGTTTCAATTATTACTCGAACAAAATTTTAATATACAACACATGTATAAATATGATAGACGACAAAAAAAATCTAAATTGAGCTTCATTTCAGTGAAATTATCAAAATTTTTAGTTTAAAATAAAAATAAAAACACTTACAGAAAGAATTAGTTACCTTAGCGAAGAACCTCAGCTTCGGGTTAGAAGACGAGAGGCGAAAAGAGACAGTGGCATTACGGCAATAACAGACCAAACTGGAGGAGATTTTGGAGAAAGCTGAAGCTGGGGGAGTGCCAGTGGAGAGAGAGGAAGAAGCCATCACAAATTTTTTTTTACCCGATTTGCTTGGGAAGCAAAATGAAATGAAATGAGTTCTAATTTAGAGAGTCAGGGGGAATTGGAGAATCCGTCAAAACTCAAAAGCAAAGGTCGTTTTGTATGGAGCTTAGGTCGATAAAACCAAAGAATTCAACCCAGAGGTGGGCCGGCTACCGCAACGTTTTAGGGAAATTTTCATCGGTGTTCCATTAATTCTGTTTTTTTTTTTTTAAACGCTTATGATCAAAATTTTTAACTTTACTATATATTTCCATGTAATAGGATATCTTTTTCATTTTTCTTTTTCACATTCCACTTTCTTTACCAATTATGAGATTGATTCTGACACTATATATTAAAAAATATATAATAATGTAAATTTATAATTTTTTCCTCTTTTATTAACTATATGATATTTTAATTATAAAATTGATAAATTTTAATTTCAAAACTTCATTTTCGGCTGCAATAGTAGGAACATATATTGCTGGGAACTTCTTAATTATTTCTTCCTGCTACATGTCCTTAAATGGCTATATTGGACCAACTTCAGCAGATCTAATATCATTTTCGTTGTTGAAAATTGGAAATTCCTATTTGTCCTATTATGTTTTGATAGTTAAAGATTTACTTCGTTTTAATGGAAAAATAGATTAAAATAATATAATATTTTTATTCAATTCTCTCTTTATACATACATATCTATCCGTCAAAGAAGACACATTATAACACACCTAGTTGTCCCATTTTACTGATAGTAGCTTTTAGGAGAGAAATGTTTCAAGAAGAATTTATACGTGCAGTGAGATATGCTTTTAACCAACTTCGAAGGTGTAATCAGGAATTTAAAATCCAAAAATTTTATGCGGTGTTTGTTAAAAAAAAAAGATAAATTATGTGATGCTGATGTTTGGGCAGACATTCAAGTCTTGGAATGGAAGCCCCTTTTTCCAAAAGGGCATATTCAAGGGCTTTCTTTTATGTACTTGCATCGATACTTTGGTGCCCAAAGGTCTCTTTGAAGAATTATGGGATGGTGAGATGAGATCACTGCAATGAAAACTGATCACCATTATCATCATCTCCCTCATTTCTTTCCAATTTGACTTCATGCCCACTGGACGATTATTAGAAGATTTTTGTTCATTCTTAGCAGCATCTCCTTTTTCTAATTCAGCGTTATACTGTTTAGTAGACTGCACAATAATAAACGGCAGAAACCCTATCAAATTTTAAGCCATCAGAAAAATGAAGCACTATATCCATGTATTTGATACGGATTAAAACAAGAAATCTAATACTTCATCTCATAGCCACCTGCCCATAAACTCGTTTCTAATACATCAAAAGCTAATTATTTGTCATCCGATAATCCTCCAGCTGATGAACTTTCATCCATCTCTGAATCTTGCTTGATTTCTGCACGCTGTTCTACTGTAACGTTCACAGGTGTACTCTCAGTTTCTGTTTTGACATCCGCTTACTTGCCTTCAGCACCAGATGAGGAAACTTCAGTCTACAAAAAACATAGCCACATATTACCTCTTAAACAATCCAAATGATTTAACGGTAGAATAGGCTCAACATCTTAGGTTAAAAGAGTAGAAAACGAAGAACCTAGGACAGCTCCTGTTGTGAAAAATTATTGTGATAATAGGGCATTATGTCATTATATTTTACTCTTTTCTCAACAAATACCTAATAAAAATTCAATATAAATGTCATAACGAGAACACACAAAAAAAGCAGCATCCATTATCTATTTCAGCTGCAGAAACTTCAAACAAAATCGTGTAAATTTTGAAACTTATCAGATAATCATAAAACATCATCCCTGGGGTCCCTAAAACATTTGATACACTGCAAGAGTAACACCCCCCCCCCCCCCAACAAACAACCTTATCTTATATATGATTGGATATATTGGAGATAAATAACAGTTGGCATACTAGCCTGTTAACTTCAAAAATCTTCAATGGCCAAGAGACAAGCCATGTGTATAAAAAGGTTGGTTCCAAGTGTAGCCAGGTTTAATAAACCTCATACATATTTATCTGATCCCAAGCACTCAATTTGGAGCACAAGACATTACACAATATCAGGTACAAAAACTATCATTTTACCCACTAAAGCAGCAGAATCAAAGTTATGAAACTAATTTATGATAACCCATGAAGCCAGAATCAGATGGTATGGTTGTCACCAAAACCACACTAAAGGCACATATTATGACTTTCCAATTCCATCCCAGCAGTTCAAACTAAATGGGAAAATTATCAGAGGAGAAACTGACATTTGTGTTTCCACGTAAAAGCATTGGTGTCCCACCAATAGCCTTGAGGAGAATTTGATCGTTCGAACTAAAATTTTCATTTGCTGCAAGACCAGCAGCGCTTACTTGAATTCCAATTCTTAGTGAGTCATCTATCCCCGATTAATGCATCCTTAGGTGCATCAATTGTTGATCCTAGTACTGAGTGAAAGGTTACAATTATAGGTTCGTTTGGTATTGTGGGTCAACCCTACTACACTTCCAAATTCAGGAGCATCCATATAAGAATGACACACTGAGTATTCGTATAAAAGCCAATAAGCAGGATATATTTGCACCACCATGAAACTAAGGTTGGCCTAATCAAATGGTCAGTCAAATATTAAAACAACAACAACAACAACAATAATAATAAAACCAAAATTTGAAGCAATCTATTTATGACTAAAAAAATTCTGTAGAACCAAAAACATAAAGACAACACAATGCAAAATCAATTAATCCGCATACTGGAAAAACATGGAGTCAAACTTCAGTTGTAGGAAATTACATACATATTCTGCAAAGAGGTGTGCGGTGGTGAGTTCATGTCGCTCAAAACTTGCACGTGCTTGAGTTTAGGGGCAGAACACACTACCACACTCCAAGCCATCTGATTCTGCTGTGCGTCCAAATTATTTTAACTAATAATCATGATTTACTCGTTGTATATATAAAAAAAAACCTTCCTCCCTAATTTGACACTTCTAAGTTCATTTTTTATCTCTATTTTCTATAATTTATTTTTCATCTTGTATTTTCTACGTATTTTAATAAAATTTTTATTTTATCCCTGGTTTAAATATAAGTAGCTAATTTTCTTTTAAACTTAGGTTGAAGGTGAAGTCTCAACATGTTCTATGCGCTTAATTAGTAAATTTATTTTCTCTTCTCCTCTAATTTCTGTGGATGTGTTGACTTTTTGTCGATACGTAATAATAATACAGTTATTATTACTATTTAACACGATAAATCCTTAGTATCATATTAATTAGAGCGTGGTTTATAAGGAGCGGATTTTTCTTTCATGATTTAATTGGTACTAATAAGGAATGTTGAGCCCTGGTGCATGTTGATACAGATATAGATATTTAAGTGTTTTATTATAATAGTTATCATTTTTAATTATTTCAGCCATTTCAATTTAAAATTTAGGATAATTTTACTATAATTTTAACCATTCATTTAGAAAATTAATTCGACACATAATTAAAATCCACATTCTCGTGGAATCGACACTCGTCATAATTAATCTATTCTACAATATATTTGTATACTTGCGAGTTCAATAAAATTTGCACAATAAGTTTTTGGCATCGTTATCGAAGAGGTAAGTTTTTTTAATTTGTTGAATTAATTTTTTTAGTTTTTTTTGTTTTCTTCTATTTTTTTATTAAAAAAATAATAATTTTGTAATTTAATTTTTATAATATAAATTTCCTTAAATTTCTGTAATTCAATTTTCAAGTTATTTTCCTTGGTAATTTTTTTCATTTTATCTTGTTAATTTATTTTCATTAATTCATGGAATTAATTCTTAGAATTAATTTTTTAAGTAATTTTTTTGTTGTTTTCTTTTAAAATTGTTATTACAAAATAAAATAAAATTAAAAAAGTGAATCTTAATTCCTGTAATTTAAATTCTTTTTTTTCTTCTCTTGATATTTTTGTAATGTAATTTTTATTATTATTTTTCATTATTATTTTTCATTTATCTTGTTATTTTATTTTTAGCTAATCTATTTCTTTTTTTAGCACTTGAGTTTATTTTATACTAAAGTGATAACAGCATAATAAGATTAGTATCGTAAATTTTTTATCTTTTTTATTTTTATTAATTTTGTTCTTATTTTTTTGTTGTATTTTTTATTATTTTTTTTATGCATGGTCGAAGGTCGCAATTACCTAATCTTGGGTCTATAAACTTAGAATTGAAAAAATCACTTCGCACATATAAATACATTGTATTTAAAGATAAAGTTGAAATGAATTTGCAACAATGAGAACCACCACAGAGAGGCCATTTAAGGACTATTTCAGTCTCTTAGCTAACTTGAACACACCATGTATATAATACCCAAATGTAGCTTCTAGAAGTTTTAAATTAAAACCTAGAGTGCTAAATTGTCTCAATATTTTATGACCTAAAAAATGAGGACCCATATAATCATTTGAATGATTTTCATGTTATTTGTCAAAGTTTTAGATATGTAAAATTTTTAAATGATGGTGTTAATAGAGAATTCTCAAATTAAGAAGGAAGGTTTAAAGGAATCAAGGAAAAAAAATAAGTAACACTTTACTTCAACTGTAATGTAAGGATAATATGTTTAAATTAACTTTGAATAATAATTCTTTTATGTTAAGTTTAGGTTTAAATAATATTTTATCTTATAATGATTATTATGATACAATTGGTTATTATTAAATCTCTATATGGTTAGCTATATTACCTATATTATGATATCATTTTAATTTTTCTCATATCATTGATTATATTGTCTATAATGTGATGTTTTGCTACTTACTTATTTGTATGGTCGGTTATGTCGCCTAATATGTATTGCTTTTATTTTATTATGCCAAGATCGGCTATGCTGCCTATAATGTAATGCTTTGTTACTTACTTGTTTATACAATCGGCTATACTACCTAGTATGTGATTCTTTTATTTTATTATGTCATGATCGGCTATGCCGCCTATAATGTGATGCTTTGCTACTTACTTGATTGTATGACCGGTTATACCGTCTCATATGTGATGCTTTTATTTTATTATGCCATGGTCAACTATGCAGCCTAAGATATAATGTTCATTATCTATACCTTATATAGTCGACCCTACCGCCTATAGTATAATTCTATTTATTTAATTTCTTTATAGAAAATACTGCCGCCTATGTTAAATGTTATTGTCTTAAAATAGTTTCGTATTTTACTTTTATTATGTATTTAGAAAATTTACATACTATGACATAAGCTGTATTAGACACATGTATTTCATGCATAATTTTATAAAGAAGATGTTTAATGAATTTTGATAAAAAGGGTTGTTGTACTGCTAGGTGGCAAAAGTTTACAAAGAGGGCAAACCCTTTAAACTAAAAAAAAAAAGGATTTTTTGAAGATGGCGATACGTAACGCCCAAAAGATCAATTAACTAAGCCCAAGGGCATATTGTTGAGTACTAGCCTTATCGTACAATAAATTTAGGGCTTTAACACAGTTCTTTACATTTCTAGCAAGTGTCATCAAAGTAGAAGAGCAAAAACCAAAGCTGTAAGGTACTCCAATAGTAAACAAATTTCCTGAAGTCTTCCCTGAAGAACTTTCTAAACTACCACTTGATCGAGAAATCGAGTTCAAAGTTGACCTGTTACTAGAAATTACCCCAATCTCAAAAGTGCCCTACAAGTTATTCTTATCAGAATTAAAGGAGTTAAAAAATCAATTACAAGAACTATTAGACAAAGTTACATACGTCCAAGCCATTTAACCTAGGAAACACTAGTATTATTCGTAAAAAAGGATGGATTAATGTGGATGTACATCAACTAACGAGAATTAAATAAGGTCACCATCAAGAATAGGTACCCACTATTATACAAATTTTATTGAACTTATAAGTGCACGAATCTATTGTAGATAGATTAATAGTGACGAGTTTCGATCCCACGAGGAGGCGGATTTTAATTATGTGTTGAATTAATTTTCTAAGTGAATGGTTAGATTATGGTGAAAGTAATTTAATCTATTCTAAAATTAAAGTTGGAATGACAGAAATAAATTAAATTGACAACTATTGTAATGAGCCGCTTTGGGTATCTGGACCCGTATCAACATGCACTAGAGTTTAATATTTCTTATTAGTACTAATTAAATCATAAGGGAGATGTCCACTTCTCATGAACTGTACTCTAATTAATATAGTGCTAAGGACTTATCATATCAAACAGTAATAACTGTATTATTATTATTATCTGTCAACAAAAAGTCAAAATATCTATAGAAATTAAAGGGGAAGAAAAAATAAATTTACCAAAATAAACCTATAGAACATGTTGAGACTTCACCTTTAATGCAATCTTGAAAGAAAATTAACTACTCATATTTGAACTAAGGATAAAATAAAAATTTTATTAAAATACATAGTAAACATAAAATGAAAAAGAATAAGAGAAAATAGAGCTCAAAAATAAACTTAGGAGTGTCAAATTAGGGGTGAGAACTCTCTTTTTATAGATATAATGAGTAAATTATGGTTATCGGATTAAAACAATTTAGATGCACAGGATTACACCACATGACAAAGTTTTAATTAGATTAAACACATCATCAAGGCTATCATCCTATGTATATATATGTATCGTATGCATGTTTTTCTAATTCAGTAATATACTGCCACATCATCAGTCAATAGTATATAAATATTTTAGTCTTGTGGAATTGTGACACATCACTGGTCAATACCACATCATCAGTCAATGCCACATAAGCAGTCATAGCCACATCATCTATCTAATTAAATACTTCCACGTCATTAATCGATGCCACATCATCGGTCAATGTCTCATTATCAGTGAATGCCACGTCATCGTATAGTATTTATAAATAGTGTCATGAATAGTACTATAAACAATACCGTATATATGAACAGTGATATTTATATTTTATGCTATTTTTAAGGTTTTTGACTATTCTGAGTTTAGGTTTACTGTCTGTTTTGTCATTCGATATCTCGTTTATTGTGAAATAACTATGTTATCCCCAAAATACATAAAATACTTTATTATAATAAAACACACATAGTTAAAATCATAAGAGACTTGCATACATAAAAGTAAGGAAGTTAGTGGAACTTGAAGTATAAAATGATAATTTTTTCTTTTATAAATATATGTTTTCTAACATTCAACACCCACTTCTGCGTATTGAGAATTTATTTGATCAACCACAAGGAGTATCGATATTCTCAACAATTGATCTATGATTAGGATATCACTAGTTAAAAATCATAGAGGAGGATATTCCTAAACAACATTTAGAGCACGTTATAGATACTATAAGTTTGTCGTTATGCCAATTAGTCTAACAAATACCATAGCAGCTTTTATAGATCTTATCAATAAGGTATTTAAAGACTATTTGGATAAATTCATTGTGTTGTTCATTGACGATATCTTGAAAAGTTTGTTTGAAAAGTTTGTTTGAAAACTTGACTATATTTTGTTTGAAAAGTTTTATATTTCTAGGACACGTTATGTTTAAGGATGGAATTTTAGTAGGCCCTTTAAAGGTGGAAGCTGTTAGCCAATAGGCTATGCCAACTAATGCTAAAAATGTCAAAAGCTTCTTGGGATTTGCAAGCTATTTCCGAAGATTCATGGAAGGCTTCTTCAAGATTACAATGCCATTGACCCAATTAACAAATAAGAACGCCAAGTTTGTGTGGATGCTAGAATGCAAAAAAAGTTTCAAAGGACTAAAACAGTGATTATTCATTGCTCCAATCTTAACTATTCCTAATAGCTTTGAGGAATTTGTTATATACAATATCGCCTCTAAAAGTGGTATTGGATGCATTCTCATATAGAATAAGAAGGTTATTGTGTAAGCTTTCAGAAAATTAAAGGAATATGAGAAAAACTATCCAACACATTATTTGGAATTGGCAGTAATAGTGCATACATTAAAAATATAGCTTCACTATTTGATGGGAGCACATTGTAAGATTTATACTGATCATAAGAGCCTTAAGTATTTTTTACATAAAAGGAGTTAAACATACGACAACAACATTGGCTGGAGCTAGTGAAGGACTATAATTGTGAAATAAACTATCACCCTGGAAAAGCAAACGTGGTAGTAGATGTACTAAGTCGAAAGTCAAGCTTATCAACTTTAAGGATTCTGCCTAAGCCATTATAAAAGGAGATATGCAAGGTAGAGTTTGAGTTAATGATAAGAGAACTAGCCCACATGACACTTTACTCAACCCTATTAGAAAAGATTAAGGAAAGACAGAAAGCTAACCCCTACTTAAAGAATTTAAAAATAGAGATCAATTTAAAGAAGCAAATGCCATTCAAAAAGTCAAAAAAGGAATCATTTTATTCAGAGACAGGATATGTGTACTAAATAATGAAGATCTAAAGAAAGATTCTTTTTAAAGCTCATTCAACCATATATTCGCTTTATCTTGGCACAACAAAAGTATACAAAGACTTAAAAAAGCATTATTGGTAGCTTGGCATCAATAAATATAGTCAAGTTTGTGGCTCAGTGCCTCACTTGTCAATAAATCAAGGCGGAACATCAAAGGCCAACAAGACTTTTAAAACCTAATCAAATCCCTCAATGAAAGTGGAGGAAATCACAATAGACTTCGTTTTTTGTCTCGAAAAAGACTACAAAACTGTATGATGCCATCTAATTGATAGTTGATCGATTCACAATGTCTGCCCACTTCTTGCCTATTCGGATAATATACGCTATGGACCAGCTTGCAGAAATACATATAAAAGAGATAGTCAGGCTACATGGTGTACCTATCTCTATTATTTCTGCTTGAAATACAAGATTCACCTCAATCTTCTAGGAGAAGTTATATAGTGCTATAGAGACAAGATTAAAATTTAACATAATATTTCACCCCCAACTAGATGACCAGTCAGAAAGGATGATTTAAACACTCGAAGATGTATTGTGAGAATGTGCCATCGACTTTCAAGGATCATAGAGTAAATATTTAGCATCGGTTGAATTTGCCTATAACAATAACTACTAAGCAACAATCGGTATAGCACCATATAAACTCTATATGGTAGAAAAAACAGGTCAATAATTTATTGGGATGAGATGGGTGAGCAAAGATGTCTGGGATAAGATTTAATTGCTGCATCATCTAAAGCAATCAAGAAAATACTTCAAAGAATGTAAGCAGCCCAAAGTCAATAGAAGAGTTATACAGATAAAAGGCGAAGGCCTTTGGAATTTCAAATTGGCAAAAAAGTATTTCTAAAAGTCGTCCTAGTGAAAAGATTGATAAGATTTGGAAAAAAGAAAAAAAATTAAACCTAAGGCTTATTGGGCCATTTGAAATACTTGAACGTAGAAGAAATGTCTCCTATCAACTTGTGCTCCTATTATTATTATTAAGGATAATATCTTTCATATTTTTATGTTAAAGAAATATATTCCAAACCCATCTCATGTGTTGGATTATAAGTCTTTTCAACTAGAGGAAGACTTAACTTACGAAGAGTGTCCAGTTCAAATACTTGATAGAAGGATAAATGAGTTAAGGAATAAGAAGATCCTTCTAGTTAAGATACTATGGTTGAATAGCTCAGTGGAGGAGGCAATATGGGAGAGTGAGGAAAAAATGAAGAACAAATATCCCAACCTATTCAGTAAATAAATTTCGAGGATGAAATTTTTTAAAAGGAGAGGAAATTGTAAGGTATAATTTTCTTACTCTAATATAGCATAATCAATCTTAAACTAACAAGCTCTCTTAAGCATCAATAATAATAATAATAAAGCATAATAATATAATAACATAATAATAATATGGTAAAATATAATAATTAATTTTAAAGTAATGATGACATAAGCAATATCATAAGAGATGTGTAATAAAAGATGTAGAGATATTAGGATTCTAGAAATTATTAAGATATTTATGAAAAGATAAATCTCTAATATTAATCAAGTGTTATGGTGGCAAAATCTTATCCATCCACGAGCCTTAGAAATCCTATAAAAAATCCCTAGCCTTTTTATTTTTCATAAACCTTATAAATCCAATCTCTTTTTATTTTAAGCCAAAGCATTATTAATAGAGAATTCTCAAGTTAGGAAGGAAGGTTTAGGGGAATCAAAGAAAAGAGATAAGTAACACTTCACTTCAACAACAATACAAGGACAATATGCTTAAATTAGCTTTGAATAATAATTCTTTTATGTTAAGTTTAGGTTTAAATAATATTTTATCTTATGATGATTATTATGGTACGATTAGTTATTATTAAATCTCTACATGGTTAGCTATATTGTGTATATTATGATATCATTGGCTATATCATCTATAATGTGATGCTTTGCTACTTACTTAATTGTATGGTTGTTGGCTATACCGCCTAATATATAATGTTTTTATTTTATTATATCATGGTCAGCTATGTGGTCTATAATATGAAGTTTTGATACTTACTTAATTGTATTGTCAGTTATGATACCTCATATGTGACGCTTTTATTTTATTATACCATGGTCAATTATGCCGCATATAATGTGATCCTTTACTACTTACTTAATTGTATGGTCGGCTATGCTGCCTCATATGTAATGCTTTTATTTTATTATGCCATGGTCAGTTATATCGCCTATAATGTGATGTGAGGTATAATCTTCTTATTTTGATATAATATAATTAACCTAACAAACTCTCTTAAACATTTATAATAATAATAATAATAATAATAATAATAATAATAATAATAATAAAGTATAATAATATAATAACATAATAATAAAATAATTAATAATTAAAAATAATGATGACATAGCAATGATATAAGTAATGATGTGATAAGAAATATTGTAGAGATATTAAGAATTCTAAAAATTACTAAAATATTTATGAAGAGATAAATCTCCACTATTAATTAAGTGTTAGGTGGCAAAACTCAACATTCTAAAAATTACTAAGATATTTATAAAGAAAAAAATCTCGACCATTAATCAAATGATATGGTGGCAAAATTCTAACTATTCATAGGCCTTAAGAAATCCTATAAATACTATCAAGCTCTTTCATTTTCCATAAACCCTAGAAATTTAATCTTTTTCCATTATAAGGCAAAGGATCATTAGTAGAGAAATTATCAAGCTAGAAAAGAATGTTTAGGGGAAATCAAGGAAAGTGGATAAGTAATACTTCGCTTCAACTGCAATGTAAGAACAATATATTAAAATTAACTTTGAATAATAATTTTTTTATGCTAAGTTTAGTTTTAAATAATCTCTTATCTTATAATGATTATTATGGTACGATTAATTATTATTTAATCCCCACATGGCTGGCTATGCCATCTATATCATGATATCATCCTCATATGACCGGTTATGCTGCCTAGAATGTGATGTTTACTACTTATTTGATTGGATGGTCGGCTATGCCGCCTAATATGTGATACTTTTATTTTATCATGCCATAGTGGGCACTGCCGCCTAAAATATGGTGTTGTTATTACTCTTTACTTTGTTAGCTCTGTCGCTCATATTATAAAGAATTTCTTTAATTTCTATATACACGAGACTGTTGCCTATGTTAGATGTTGTTGTCTTAAATTAATTTCTTATTTTGCTTTATTATATATCTAAAAACTTTATATACTATGACATAAATTGCATTAGCCTTATATATTTCATAGTTGATTTAATAAAGAGGTATTTTAACAAATTTTGAAAAAAAAAAGGCTACTATGCTACTTGGTGGTGAGCATTTATAAAGAGGGCAAGCCCCTCAAGTTAAAAAAAGCGATCCTTTAGGGACGGTGATACGTAACACCTAACGAATCAATTGCATAAGCCTAAGGGCATGTTGTGGAATACTAGTCTTGTAGTACAATAAACCTAGGGCTCTAACATAGTTCTTTACATTTATAAGTTTCATTTAAAAAATTTAGCACTCATTTCATGTGCACGGTAGGTAATTCATACATCAAGTGTTTACTTACTGGGTATTAGCTCATGTAGTCTTTACATTGCAGGAACTAAGGAGTAGGAAAAGCTGATGCTTAGTCCCAACCAAGGCAGAGTGCATATGGATATAATAGACCTTGAGTTACACAACGGGCTCAACTGTGTTCTTATCCAAGCATAAAACCAACAAGTTTGTTTATGGAATTGGTTTGTGACATGTTACTAAAAGATCCTTGACTTTTGTAATAAAGTTTTTAGTGTAACAAACCATTTATATAGTTTTTGTATAACAAACTTTTTATGTTTTATATTTATAAAATATTTATTTTGAAATTCATTTCTACAAGTACTTAATGTTTCACCTATTTTAATCACTTTACTTACAACCATAAAGGTAGAGTGTTACATGTGTGCTTTGCTATTTACTTGATTGTATGGTCGGTTATATCGCTTCATATGTGATGCTTTTATTTTATTATGCCATAGTCAACTATATTGCCTATAATGTGATGCTTTGCTACTTACTTGATTGTATGGTCAACTATACTGCCTCATATGTGATGCTTTTACTTTATTATGCCATGGTCAGCTATGCCACCTGTAATGTGATGCTTTGTTACTTACCTGATTATATGATCGCCTATGCCACCTCATTTGGAATGCTTCTATTTTATTATGCTATAGTCAACTCTGCTACCTAAGATATGACATTCGTTATTTACGCCTTACATAGTCGGCCCTGCCACCTATATTATAATTTTATTTATTTAATTTCTATATAGACGACACTACTGCCTATGTTAAATATTATTATCTTAAAATAGTTTATTATCTTGCCTTTATCATATATCTAAAAAATTTACATATTATGACATAAGTTGCATTTGACACATGCATTTCATGGATGATTTTATAAAAAAGATGTTTAGTGAATTTTGATAAAAAAATATTGTTGTACTACTAGGTGGTAAAACTTTACAATGAGAGCAAACTCTCTAAGTTAAGAAAAAGAGATCTTTTGGGAACCATGATACGTATTGCCTATAGAGATCAATCAACTACACCACATTTGCATACAGCTATAGTAGTAAATTGAAAAGTAAATCTATTGATATATTGAAGTTGAAACCTATTATGAAATTTGGTTGTGATGCAAGAATTGAGGGTTGTGTAAATGAAGATGAAAAATAGATTTTAACTTTAAACCTTCAACCTAATCATAGATTTAGTTCGGACAAAGCTAGGCATTTTCTTATAGTCATAATATTAGTGCAAGTACAAAAAAAGCTTATTAAAATGATTGATTGTGTGGGATTAACATTGTCTAAAATTTTAATTCTATTATTGTTGACAAAGATAGTCAATTATAGCTTGGAAAAGGAGATGCTATGGCAATTCTAAAGTACTTTTAAAAAAAGCAAGCAAAATGGAAGGAATTTTTTTATCATTAATTTGGATAAGTACTTTTACAAATATTTTAGAGACATCATCATATCTGACACCACATATCTCACCAATAAGTATAACATGCCATTCAATCCTTTAATAAGAGTTAATCACCATGGTCACTCTATTTTGTGAAAATGTGAATCGATTTCACATAAGAATACGGAGACATTTACGTGGTCATTGAGGCCTACCAGCATGCATGTCCGGTTCTCCTCCCATTAGTATCATTACAGATCAAGACAAGTAATGCCAAAGGAAATTGAGAATGTTTTCCTACAATTAAGCACTGAAGGTGTTTGTAACATATAATGAAAAAAGATCTTGAAAGTTAGGGGCTTTTAAAGAACATGAAGGTATTAATTCTTTATTGCTTTCTGCTGTTTGTGATTCACTAAGCTCTGTTGTGCTTAAAGAAGTTTGGCATGACATGATTACAATATATAATTAATGGGATAATGATCGATTAAATGATTTATATGAGGAGAAATATCATTGGGTTCCATGCTATATGAAAAACTATTTTTGGTTAAAAATGTCAATAACTTAGCGAAATGAAAGTATGAATGCTTTCTTTATGGGTTTGTTAATTGAAAAGAAAAATTAAAACAATTTGTGAAGTACCATGAAAATGCGTTAGAGAGGAAGCTGAATTAAAATAACAAGCTAATGCTAAATGTTTCAACAAAAAGACTTCATATGTAACAGGATATGAGATGGAAAAGTAAGTTGAGGAAACATACACTACTTCTAAATTTAAAGAATTCCAATAAGAATTAACTACATTGATATATTGTGATATAATTAATTATATGGGATCAATATATGAAATCGGTGAATCATATGGGCAAGAAAAGAAAATAGCTTTGACATGTTTTTTAAGAAGTTGAGCATGAATTAGTTATATATATTCAAAGTTTTAATTTAGGAGGATTCTTTGTAGACATGTCATTGCAGTGTCAATACATAATAATGTTGAATTGCTTTTAAAAATATACATTTTATCAAAGCAAGAGAATGATAGAAGGAGATCCTATAGCATGATGAAAGTTAGTTATGACATATAGCATTTATCCATTTAGCAACAGATATGACAAAATGTGTACTGCTTTCTCTAAGGTTGCATACATAGTCCCTAATGATAAAAGTAGTTAGAAATTTGTATTGAATTAGATTAATAAGGCACTAAAAGATTTGCCCAAGCAAATTTAGTGTATAAGTGTAGAAACAACTATTTCACTTACAACTAGTACAGATGGAAGTAAGTTGTATCAATAACACTATCTTTGAAAGATGTAATCAATGATCCAGTAGGAGAATATTATAAAGGCCATCCTCTTTATCTGAGAAAACAATCTGTAATTCACAAGAAATCTACCCAAAAAAAGAAGATTGTAAAAAAAAAAAAAGAAAAAAAAGAAAAAACAAGCTTTGTTGAAATACAAATATATGTTTTCTAAGTTCATTTGGTCTTTATTCAATTGTCTACCACAATTTTACAAGATGTACAAGAAAATACTCCATTATATTATGAAGTGCCTAATGAAATCTCCATATAGTGGAACAACATGTGTCATGGTAAGTTTATGAACTTTTATGTTAAACTTTTCTTTTATTTTAAAGATACGTAATTAAGTATATTATTGAGCATATGTGGACATTATAGGAAGAAAGTATTGTTAATGTAAAGTTCAACTAATATAGGACTTTGGGCTACTATAATGTAATAATTAAATTAAATTCATTAGGAAATTTTAATTTTAAATTTTTAATATGGATTTTATGTATATATATTTTTACTTAGGTACCTATATATCCAATGTAAGTTGGTATGAATAATATTTATCAATCATTTCTTTACAATTAACACACAATAAGTTATCATATTAAAATTATAATTTCTTAATGTATAATTATATTTTTAAATTTCTAAAATGTAATATATTGTTTTAATTTTTTGTGTTTTATAGCAACCAATTCCATTGTATGCTTTGCAATTGCATTATTCTTCTCTTTCAATAACATATGAAGAATCTAAAAGTGTAAATTTCCAACAATTGATACATTAACAATGTAATGAAGACAACAATCATTGTTATTGATGTTTTGATTTCTATTATATTTAAGTTATTTTCTCTATCATTTTGTTTAGATTTGACTTCAAATGCCTAATTCTAGTGATGACTTAATCATTGGACTATTGTTGTTTTTTACCTGATAATTTTTCTTACTCAGATGGTTTGGTGGCTTTTTTGATAATTTATGATGATATTATTTTATAATTTTTAATGGCATAAATTATTGCAATTTATGTGCTTGTACTCATGGTGAGCTATTTTGTCATTTAATAATGATTTTATAACAACAATATATGTCTAAGTTTTTCATAGTAAATAGTATAAATTGAAACAAATTAAAAATAAAATTTGAATATAAAGCATACTACAATAATCACAAGTATTCGAGTGAAATCATATTCTGCTATTTGTCTCCTTTAAATTTCATTATCAAACAATTGTCTCTGCATGTTACATTGTTGCATATGCTTAAGTCCTTTATGAGGCAATTGAAATTTAACTTAAAAGCACTTAATCTCTAAAGTCAACTTCTTAACTTCCTCTACTAACAAGTCAATTTTTTTGTCATTAGATTTATAGTTTTTTATCCATTGAATGTTTTTACATTCTCAACATTTCCAAAATTTATGATTTAGATTTTTTATAGTTCGTGACGTTAATCACTCCATTTGGTCACCGCATTCGTTAAATATTTGAAGCGAGTTTCAAGTTTCTTTTGTGCTTAATAACATTATCATTAATAGACTACTTTAATTGCCCAAGCAAAAAATAAAAATAAAAATAAAAACAAAGTGTGAAAACACCTCTTTAATAATTCAAAGTTTTCACCCAACTCATATTTTTTAGTCAAGGAACATAAAAAATTGTCAAAAAATGGAAATTGAATGAATGAATAAGATAATTAATTAATCATATATAATATTATGACAAGATATCAATGTAAAACTAAGTAATTAGACAATGAAATTAATATAATTAAAGTAAATTTTGGGGACCTAATCTTTAAGAGAATATAGGCAAAACTTGTTGTATATATTATCAAAAGATCATCAGTTAGTAATATTAGAAGACTCATTATTATCAAAAACTTATTTTGTTTTAATCAAGCTATAGAAGAGAAATTAATTTAGAATGTGAAAGATTCTGGGGAACTTTTTACGATAGAATTTTACTTACAAACTCGGGCTAGATCATTACATAGCTATGTTTGCCTATTACAGCCATAATTGACTACATGATCTAGCAAGAATTATTAGAATAATTTGGAGCATTGAGCAATTAGAACAAATGAATGATTAACCATATAAACATTTTCTAAGCATATCAAAATTTCCAATACACACTAACTCTAGCAATTTTCATAGCAATTCTACATTATAATGAACCAACAATTAATATTCCAAATGAAAAATTCAATAATTTTCCCAACAATTTTCACGCAATAAATTTCCCAAATGAAAAACTCATCATTTTCACAGCTTTCACACAATTAATCCAAGCATGCACAGAAAATAAAAATTTATCATGTGCTTTAATCACTGACCATAAATGGGGTGGCAGTTGGGTTCTACTTCCAAATTAAAAATGAGTGGTGCTTCTATGTTTGGTAGGCAAAGACAATGATGACAGAAGGAGATAGTGATCATGTGTGATGGAGAGCTAGAAAGTGATGCTGGAGTGACGATCAAGAGGAGTGCTGGGGATCGATGATCTAAAGGAATGCTAAAGAGCGACAATCTGGTGGAGGAGTGATGTAAAGCGATGATGATCTAGAGTGAAAGAGAGAGAGAGTCAGCGACGGCCTAGAGACGAAGAGAGAGTGATGCCACTTTTTTATATATTTTTTTATATTTTAACATTTTTTTGTTTTATATATTTTTTATATTTTAACATTTTTTTGTCAGTTTTCAATTTTTTAAATATTTTAACATAAAAGTTATTTGGCATGTTGAGAGAATGAGATAAGCAAAATGGCAGCCAAATGTCACAGGATGAGAGTTTTTATACAATAACCCCATACAGCACTTGGCGACTTCTAGTACTTAAGCCACTAAGTAAACTTAGAATACTTCTCAAGCTAAACTAAACTAGAATATTTGTTGGACATGCTAGCACAGTGAGAGTAATGTAGGCAAAAAATAACTTGTATTACACACTAAGAAAATAATATACAAAAGGTTTATCTTACAAGGTTTTGAGAGCTTTTGTGTATGTGTTGTGTGTGATAGAATGTGCCGGTGTGGTGAGCAAAAATGGCAAGAGTGATAGGATATTTATAGGCTTGGATGGATGGTTCTATAACTCACCATGTACGTTGCCAACTTGCATAAAAATCTATTGGACCTAAGTGAAAGGTGCTGGAATTTTCTAGGCTATTTACAATTAAGGAAAACTCTAGAATGCGAGTCGGGCTTGGCAGAGTACTAAGCACACCACGGCTGGTCACTTGTGTTAGGTGGTCCATTTATAAGTGCAACCATTGCTAAGTGCATCTTGCCTTGAGCACTAAGTGTATCTCACTTTTAAGCGCACTCCACCTCTATTACTAAACGCATCTCACTTCTAAGTGCACACCATATTGAGGCGGACTTTTACTAAGCGCAATCATGCGTGTGGAATTAGCCCCCTATTTAGGTATAATTGAGCAACTCGTGACACAAAGCTGTTGTTTCTCTTAGCATTTGATTGGTGTTATCGCTATTTAGAACAACTCAATATTTAAACATATATAAATTACTTTTCAAGCTTAAAAATTAATTTACTAAAAGTGAAATAATTTGTTTTCCTTTTTCTCTCTTTCCAATTCAAAAATTCAATTTCCCTCTTGCAAATTTTAAAAATAGAAAACCAATTATTAATTTTCGTAAAAATAATTAATTGAGTAAAGAGATATTTTTTGAAAGGTTTCTTTACAAACTCCATTTTCTCTCTCTACCCATCTTGAGCTTGTCATCATCTTCTTTATAGTTCCAACCATCTCATCAGATTCAGTAGCTTTCTATTAGCATCATTGAGAATTGTTATTCTCATCATTCTTTTAATAATTGACATGACTTAAAAGTGTTATTACTCTCAAATATAAGAGTGTCTGGTTATAATATAACCCGATGAGTCCGCAGTCGAACCACAGAAAATTTAAAATCTAATAGTCAATTTGTTAAATAAATAAAATACTAGGAATCAATTTGAAAATATGCTAAAGATACAAGATTTACTTTTGAATTTTAAATTATAATTACAATAATTCTCTCATATTTGTAGTTTGTATTTATTTTTACCAATTAATTATTAAGTTATTTAATTCTTAACTGACTCTTAGTGTAATACATATAAGAGCAAGTAATTAATATGTCAAAAATTTATTAAAGTGTCAACATTATGTCAAAATAGCATATAGATTTGAAAATATTTTGATTAACATGGAATAAAAAATTGGTAACAAAATAAAATACAATAAGTAAAATATACTTTAAAACTCACTTGAGAGAATAATTAATCAATAATTTAAATCTTTGAGTTTTACTTTTCACCTTAACTTAAAAAATTAACCCCTCATATTAAAAAGAAAAATACTTATTTTTTTAATAAATTTTTTAAATGTATTATAAGAAAAATAATTACATTAGAAATGAGAAAACAAAAGAAGAAAGAAGAAAAGAAAATAAGAAAATCATCAACTTCACTTCATTCTTCGCTCTCTACACTCATCACACTTCGTCCTCTCTACTCTTCATGCCCTACTCTTTGATGATTCTTTTTTCTTTATTTTATTTATTTATTTTATTTAATTATAATATATAAACACATTTAATTGTTATGATGTTCAGGAGGTGTGATAGCCTCCTGACCATCACACATGATTTCATTTTTTTAATTAAATTTTTAATTTTTTAAATATTTGTTAATTACATCTTCTCAATAATATACTTTAGATTACTCTAGTAGTTCTTCTTTGTTCCCATTTTCAATCTTAATTTTATTCCTAAAAAAGTATTTACAAGATAAAATTAATAGATTGTGAGTTAATTTAACATAAATATTTATTAAAGGAGCATTCATATAATTTATAAATTATGAGTGCATTAATCAACATTTTAAGTAAAAAATAAATAATTTTATCTTTATTAAATATATACTTTTTAGTATTAATAAGTAGCCAACCTCAATTTGCTTTGCCATTCATCAGGTAATTGTTACCTGATTTTTCGTTATCTCTTACTGCAAAATTAATTCTACTATGCCATATTTCTCTAATCTTTTTATTCAAATTAATTGCATTATTCGTAATAACAGCATGCTGACTATACAAATGAAACATTCAAGTGATAAAGATGAGGGCAAACTTGGATCCCAACATTCGGGACAAGATTAGGGCACTTTGTTGTCTCGATTTACTATTTGGAACAAGATCGAGTTCGGCAAATCCCGATCGCAATCCCACTTGGACGTCCTCATTACCAACCCTAGTTAAAACATGTACGAGGCCTTCTCAAAATATGCTAAATCTGAACTTTTGATCCATCCAAGTCACGTGCAGAATTAATGATATTCTAAACAATCACTTAGAGATGCTGCTGGATAGATAACGAAAATGAAATTAGTCTCCATTAATTAAAACCTTCATAAACATTTTGACAGACGTGCTGGTTTCAAACTTGATCGTTTAGTCTAAGGCCTCTCTTCTATCTGGTGCAAAGATTCAAATTAATGGAGACCAGAAAACACACTTGTAATAATATTTGTATTAATAAGCAGATAAAACTGGAGCATTTTGATTGACGGTTTCAAATATGAAAATACATGATGAATAAATAATCAATACCAAAAGAAACAATCATTTATGGATCAGTCAAATAAATTTATGGGGTTTCAAATTGTATCAGCAAGGATAGAATTAAAGATAAAAATAATTGATTTCACCATTAATGATGAACAAATACACATGAGGGAATATATTTGCGGAATTAAGATGAGTTTACAAAAGCACCCATGATGTAATCTACCATTAAAAACAATCTAATAATAGTAATGAAGTATCAATATTATTTTAACACCCCATTCATCCATCCAATACACAATTATCAATACTCTTCTTCGCTTGCTAGTTTCTCATAGATTGCACACTTTGCACGGATGCAATTAGTTGAGCCATCACCGTAGCATACTGAACAGCCGTGTGCTGTGAACTATATTGATCTGAGAGGCCATACTCAGTAAAAATAGGTTCCGAGTGCATGAAGTGACCCGGCAATGTTCTTTTTGAGAGGGCTTCTCGCCATATGTCTAAAAATTCTTCCATGATTTGCTTGGATTTCTCAATCGACGAGATGGGAAGGTACTCCACCTACAAAGAAATGAAGAGCTTCAATTAGATAAATCAGTATCTGTCGGTTCAAGAATCCATACAATTGTTGGAACTGGCATTTTTATCTTTTTTCCTTCCCCTTTTTCAGGTGATATAAGTGTTTTCCAGTAAAGCAAAAAACACTTCTAATTGTTTCATTACCCTCGTACAATGAGCAATAGCTTGAAATCCACTTAGAAGTCAGGATTCTTTAGATGAATTATTTTCTGGTTACAAAAATGTATTACTGCTCAATCAAATAGGACAGGGAAATCGTCTAAAGAGTTTATTATTAACTTCCACAGCCGAACCAAATTATTAGACAATAACAACAATAACACGGTGCATCAAGTGTACTAGCTCACTTTACAATATAAACACAGTAAAGATCATAGCAGAGACAGAATTTTACTTACGTGGTACTTACTATAGCAAAAAGACACAAATCATACACGTCCTAATACAAAAGTAAAACTTAGTCCACACAAATCATTAACAAACGTATTAGACCAATAGATATCAAATTTGCAATTAGAAGAACCAAACAAAATAACAAAAGTTGAAGGAAGTAAAATACCTCCATAACTATTCCTCTCAAATTTTCAGAATGAGTCGGCACAACTTTGCCCACTCTCAATTGGAAGTCCCCCAGCTGGTATTGAAAACCCTGCATAAACCAACCACCATTCCAGTTCAAAACAAACTTTCTATTGATTAAACATATAATTTTCTTTTCCAAAGATTATTAATAAAACCTCAAAATTAAGGGCGACTCTCATTTTGTAAGACTGCAACTTCTCCATAATTGTCTGAATAGTGGAATCTGCTTCGAGAACAATCCGCTGAGCCCTTATTACAAAAAAATACTTATTGGGGCACTCTGGAACCATTATCCCTAGAAAATCTCGTGGGAACTCCGACGCTAGCGACTGGTCTCGGAGCATCGGTTTGTAGAATGTCAAAGTAGCTTTCCACCGTCCTTCTTTGACACCATTAATGCTCTCAACACACTGTGAGACTTCATTTAGGATTTGACTGTTTACAGTAGTTCCCACATTTGGTTGCCAATGCAGAACCCTAGAAACAAAGTGCAAACAAAATATTTACATTTCTATTTAATCAACAATTTTTTCCTTTTGTTCACAAAATAAAATTGCAACATCAAAAATCAATAAATTAGTCGCATTACCACTTAATAGGCATCCTTTCAGTGGTGGCTGTGTGACACTGCTACCGTGGTGAGCTGCAAATGCCACTAAATAAGAGCAGGTGAAATTTCAAAGATCAAAACCAATATTCAAAAATTAATATGAAATTATTAATTATTTCCAAAATCGTAATTGCTAATACAAAATGCAAAGACTATTGACGAATTAATTTAATTAATATTTCCATTAACTTCCAATTTCAAACCCTAACCTTAACACTGAGCAGAACTACTATAGCTTCCTGGAAGCAGCAAACACAGCAAAGAGACGGTTAAGCTGACGGTGCGGCGACAGCCGAACTGAAATGTTGCAATTCGGCGGCGAGCCGTCTTGGCGCCGGCGACTGCGCGACTGTGGGTGATGGTTTGATAGCACCGGCGGTGGGAACCGAGTGTAAAAGAGTAATTTAAGCTAGAGCCATACTACAATTTTTCAAATCAAGGTTAAGGGCTTGCTGTGGAAATCACTCTTCATGTATACGACTTGTCGTATCGATGACAGCAAACACATCGTAGAGGTATCGTCGTCGATCGCTAAATATTTCTCATTCTCGACTTTTTCCCGTGAGCCGACTGCGGACTTGAAAACTTATGCTTTTACGTATATACCCCCGATTATAAAACTTAATTATAACTGATATGATTATTAATTTCATTAAAATTTAAATAAAATTATTCAATCTAATACTCGTATAGAATTTTTCTTTTCTAATTCGCTTCATAAAATTATTTTTAGTTATACTATATTCTAATTCCATTTTAAATGATCCTATATTACGTTTTAGACTGCGAAATATATTAAATAAATAAAATAAATCTACTAAATTGATAAATAAAATAATATGATAAATTATTAATAAATAATTTATCATATGACACTCTAAAATAATTTTTCATAAAATAATTTTAAAAATCTTGAAAGAAGAAAAAATTGTATAATCATAATGCAAAAGACAAATTTACCTTTATATCATGAGCAGGAGTGCTGTTAATTTTCTGTTGCAAATAAGTAGCAATTGGTTAAGTGTGTTTATTTTGATCTACCAGAATTGTTTATATAGTCGAAGTGTAACTGTTATAGGTCCTACCAACTAAAATCTTTTTTTCTTCTTTTTTGTCATTTTAAAATGCCAAATATCTTTTAGGTTAAATTGATCGTTAAAAGTAGTTATCATTTAAGTGGAAATATAATATAAATTATAAATAATTGATGAAAAATATAAAATATGTAAAATTGTGAATCACAGAATCTTTATATAGACTACATATGAATAATTATGTCACCATAATTATGCATTAGTGATATTTACTATTTTAGACCAACGAAATAAAGTTACTTAAAATTCACTTAGCTAAACTCTTAGAGTTTCAACACTCTAATCCAAAACGCATAAGAGACTTCTTTTAGCTTTGTGCATATTCAAACAAGATTAAGTGAAACATTGAAAATACATGGTACGTTAATACCAAAGTGATCATATTCTATAAGGATATAGCTGAATGTCATACTGCTCCTTACGCATAAATTCCTGTAGAGCTGGTTTCAGTTCCGGCCTAGGCCACCGCAATACAAATTTGGCAAGGCCTTTATATGCCATAGCATTACAGGAAGCTTTCTTGAGGAGGCACAAGGATTTATGACTAACTGTTGAAGTTTAGGCATAGCTCCTGTCTCCATAGTCCACTCCTCTAGCCAGAGCATTAACTTCATATGCAAAATCTTTAGCTGAGGGAAACCACCTGAGCAGGGCGCGAGCTTTCTTCCAAAATATGAGTTGAGCTTCAGTTTGAAGACTTCAAGATGAGGAAGCGTTTCAAATGTTGGCATGGATCATCGATTAGTTCTGTATTTGACAAGTTCAGTTGAGTCAGGCTTGTAGGAAGTTGGTATTCGCCAAGGAATATTGATGGTAGCTGCGAGAACTTGCTTTCATTTACCAGCTTCAAAGATTGAAGGCGGCTTTTTGACAACCCAAATTGATAAGAGCTTAAATCTTCAAATATTTGGAAGGTTTGCTCTTGAGGTGTAAGGCTGATATGAAAGTCAGATCATCCGAAGAGATTGAATGTCTTTTTGGATATGCAGGCAGAGTGATATAACCAAAATTTAGATGCATCAGTTTGTGCATCTGCCAAAGTTCACAAGGCACACAATCTAAATAGTTGGGTGGCAATGTTGTTAGGAAATTAGTGGGTGAAGCAGACACGCAGCTAAAATAAAATTGAGAAAATAATAAGACACAATAACACAGAGGATACCAGAAATTACGTGGTTCGGCTTTTAGCCTACGTCCACAGGCGATACAGAAGAAAAATATTTTACTAGTAATATGAGGATTACAAGTATTGTAATATTTAGCTCACTACCCAGAACCCTAATACACTCAATCTCTCACTCACTAGACTTTTAAAATATTTTCTAAAAGAAGGAAAAAAACTGAAGAATTCGATACAATGAAATGAGAGAAGCCGTGCCCTTTTATAGCCAAAATTTGGCTACTATACATTTAATTTAATAAATTAAAACGCGTGCACCGAATTCGTTTCAATTTTTTCTTCTTCTTTTTCTTCTTTCTTTTTTTTTCTCTTCTTTGTCTCTTTCTTTTATTATTATTATTATTATTTTTTCTTTATTCAAATAATGCAGCAACAGCCGCATTCTTCTTTTAAATTGCGGGTAAGAACAGGTGGTGCATGGCTGTCAACAAATGTCTGGAGTAAAAAGATTCAGAAGACTGCAAAGTGATGAAGGAAAACTTTTTTAAGCGAAGGGATATTCAGCTTCGAGTACCTCAAAACACACAAAAATCTCTATCCCCACAGGAAATTGTCGAGGTCTAGTGTTCCCAAGTTTGGTACCTTGAGGAGTCTGAAGTTTTTAGAAATGTAATCGCATTCTGTTGGGGCAAGATAACCTCTAGTCGATGTGAGACAGGAAAAAGAGCTTAGGTATGAAGCGGCAATGCCTTGAAGAAAATAACTTATCAGAATAACAAACTGAGAGACGTTTGCATTTTTTGAATGATGGATCTTGCTGATATTTGTCCGCACTGATGAATTCCACAGTTTCAGCCTTGCAGATGGACATTGCGAAATACCATTAATACAGCATGTTTTGATTCTACTAACTGAAGTTATCCTGATTGCTTGAAGGAAGCCTCTATCAAATAGTTCTTCCAAGTTGCATTCAGCTGTTGCTTCACTGTTTTCATGAATGAAACCTTCAGCTATCCACAACTGATACAATTGCCTGGTTGAGACCTCAATGCCTTCAGGAAAAACAGCAAAATAGAGAATGCAGGGTTTCAAGTGAAAAGGCAAATTGTAATAAGAATAGGGCAGTATCCTGGACGGAAAAAGGCAAACAATATTTGGTACTTTGTTCCAACTTTGACAAAAACATCTTGCTTATCTTTCTCCAGCAGCAAACCTCCAAAGAAAAAGATGGCAAAAGGCCAGCATTGACACAAAACTTCCAAGGATCTCTTAACAGGCTCCAACTCGTGCTGAGTGTCCTGTCTACCCTATCATCTAACGTCTCCCTAGTCTCTTCATCATTTAAAGGCCCTAAATGAATTGGAAGGCCCCAGTGGCAAATGAAATCTTCAAAGGAGGTTGTTGTCAGAACTCTACCACCAATCTGATCACCAGGAAGAGCACCTCTGAGATCATTGAATCATCAAGCACGATGAAATATTTCTCATCCATCAGGCAGTCATGGAAAGTAGCTTTCTTCCTTTCATAATCTTTTTCCAGAATTTCTCTCAAATGAGAAGAAGGCAGCACAGACCTCAATATTTCTTCTAATATCTGGTTGGGATTGTAGTGACGAGACACCACAACCCAAACAGAACAATCAAAATAGCTCTTCACATAAGTACTGTCATATGCCTCTGCAGAACGCGTAGTGTTTCCTAAACCACTCATCCCCACAATTGAAATTGCAGAAAGAAAAGGCTGTCCTTCTATTAGGAGATCCAACAGCTTCTCCATCTCATCCTCTCGACCACCATACAGTGTTTCTTGTTCATAACAGACCTCACTCTCATCTTCACTGACACAGAAGATGAAGAAGAGTTGTTGGCTTGAGTTTCAAGTGATTTGGTATCATCTTTGTAAGTTCAATTGGCTTGAACTTGCTGCATACATGCCTTGATATCAATGATACCATTTTGAAGCCTTTGAATTCAATCATGTAGCTAAGAATTGCTTTCACTGTTCTGTTGGATAATGTTCATAATGAATGTATCTATGGCCGCCTCAGATTCATGGCAAAATGAATAATCTTCTTGGCAATGGACCAAACCTGTTAAGCGATGATTGCCTGATTCTTCTTTATGGTTTCTTTGCAGTGAAGATATTATCATAATCATTTTGATAGGCCACGTCGGTCAGCTAGGACTCCAAGGCCCAACTCCTTGTGTCAAGATTACGTGTGGATATGAATGCATGGAGACGTGCATGGAGATAGTGGAAGATGTGCTTGGCTTTTGCATGAAGCCATGCATGAGTTAGACGTGAGATGTGGCGCAATCTTCATAGGATTACATGCTGATCTTGTGGAGATTATTACTTGTTATTTTATTTTGTTTTAGTCGAAGTTGTTAGCTTGATCTTCGGCCTACAATTTCGTATGAGTAGATGAGGTTGTTAGTCGAGATTTTACAATTATAAATAAACTCCAACATCATCAATAAAGAGAGGAAATTTCATTCAAATTCAAATTCTTATTTTAATTCTTACTTAACGTAGGAACTAATCTTTTTAACACCTGACTGGGACCACATCACATTTGGTGCTCACATAAGCTGTGTTTATGATCCAACAAGAAAGAGATCACGATACCTATCTCCGGCTCCGAATCTTTTCTTTTGTTCCGCCCGGCCACATCCCTTCTTTTCTATAAATAAGTTTCAATAGCCTTCTCAATCTTAGTGAAGTATAAATAAGTCCATAGCCCCATCTTTCTCCCCTAACATATAAAGGTAGCATTTACATTTTGAATTGAAGTGGGAATCTTTAGAAGTGGGAATCATAAGATTGAGAATGTGAAGTGAAAATGAGAATAAGTTGCTTACTTATACTATAATCGAAGTGCTGAATAGATATCAAAATCTAATTTATGTGTTTACTTTATCTTGGATTTGGAGTAAATATATTTAAATTATAATTTTACCTTTATTTAAAGAATTATAGTTTTTAATTATAAAGTCAATAAAAAATATATTTAAAGAATAAAATATTTATTTTATTATATTTGTGAATTTATAATAATTATTAATATTCTTAATTATGTCCATAAAAAATTTTTATTAATTCTAATTTTAATTATGTAAATTAAAAATTATTGATAAGGGCTACATAAATGAAATATTTTTACTATTAACATAGTACAAAGTTAATATTTTCTTATAATAAACTATTTATTTATTAATTATTAATATTAATATATATAATACTGTTCCTTTTAAATAAATATAATATTGTTATATTTTCAAATAAAGAAAGCATATACTAATATTATTAATTATCTATTAATATAATAATATTTAAATAAATATAATATTATTTATTTTATTTTCCCTAAATAATATTAAATTCAATAAAAGGATGGTAAATATAAATAAAAATTATTTTATTTTATTTTATATAATTATATTAAATTTTTTATTATATTAAATAATAATATTTCTTAGATTAAACTATTTATTATTATTATTAAATAAATATAATAATATTAATTTTTTAAATAAAAATAATATATATTAATATTATTAATTCTCTATTAATGTAATAATATTATTTTTAAGTAATTTTATTTAGTATCAATGCAAATTATTATTTAATTAAATAAATACAATATTATTTATTTTATTTTATTAAATATATTTATATTAAATTTAATAAAAAGAAGGTTAAAAAAGAAAGATGTGGGAGTGAAAATCCTATGGGAGTCCTTCTCCCATCCCGTACTTCAAAAATAAATAAAACTCAAAGGAGAAGATTTTTAATCTTTTCTCAAAATATATAAGTAAATATTAAAATAAGAAAAATGTGTGTTCTTCATTTTTATTTTAAAAAGTAAAATAATATTGCGAATAACCCCAACTCTCTCTCCTAATGTACTAATATGACTGAACTTTAGCTTCACTGCTGTTATAACCCCCTTAAGCAAGGAAACAATTTTAACATTATTGCCCCTGCTTTTTCTAAATTCTAATATAGTACGTACACTGTTATATACCCTCCCCTCACTGCGGCATATCGTTTCATTTATGTTCGTCGGGCCTTTTCTGTGGCTAGAAAAATGAAAATGGTCGTCTTGTCTCTTTGCCTCCAAGTGTTGCTTGTCTCACTGCATAAATCCTTCTCGGCGTCTGTATAAAAAATCTTATCTCTGCGGAGATGTTAACATTCAATTGGGCATCATTTGAGATTAAGAATGTAAAAATAAATAAATAAATCGAATTTAAATTGAATCATAAATAAATTAAATTAAAATTTTACTAATTTAAATTTAATTTATTTAATGAATAAATCAAAATTTTAGGATTTAAATTTAATTTATTTATTAAACAAATATTCAGTTCAATTCATTTAATAGAATTAATAAACAAATAAAATCTAAATTCGTTTATAATTCATTTAGAAAAATATAAATAATAAATAAAATTAATCAAAATAAAATATAAAAAAACCACAAAATTTAATATTCAACAAAATATAAATAATTTAAACCATATTCTAACATTAAAATTCTTAAAATTACAATATTGAATTTTAAATTTAAATTTTTAAAAATAAATTTAAGGAGAAAAAATAATTTAAGTAAATAAATTTTAAATGAATAAATTATATTCAATTTATTTATGACTTATTTATTAAATGAATTGTTATCTTTAAATTCGAATTCGATTTGTTTAATTAATAAATAAAATTAATCAAAATAAAATATAAAAAAAACCACAAAATTCAATATCTGACAAAATATAAATAATTTAAACCATATTCTAACATTAAAATTCTTAAAATTACAATATTAAATTTTAAATTTAAATTTTTAAAAATAAATTTAAGGAGAAAAAATAATTTAAGTAAATAAATTTTAAATGAATAAATTATATTTAATTTATTTATGACTTATTTATTAAATGAATTGTTATCTTTAAATTCGAATTCGATTTGTTTAATTAATAAATAAAATTAATCAAAATAAAATATAAAAAAAACCACAAAATTCAATATCTGACAAAATATAAATAATTTAAACCATATTCTAACATTAAAATTCTTAAAATTACAATATTAAATTTCAAATTTAAAATTTTTAAAAATAAATTTAAGGAAAAAATAATTAAATTAAATAAATAAATTATATTCAATTCATTTATAATTTATTTAATTAAACAAATTATTATCTTTAAATTCGAATTCGATTTGTTTAATTAATAAATTAAATCAAATTCAATTCATTTATGGCCTATTTTTTTGACTCAAACCTATTTAATTCCCATCGAATTGAATAAATAAAATCTGACTCAAATTGCCACCCCCATTTGAGAAGAAGATTTCTCGGACCATACAAGACTGGTGCCGACAGTTTTTTTTTTTTTTTCCTAATTGAAAAAGAAAATTAAAAAAAAAAAGAAGAAAAAGAAAGGAAAAGAACAGGGCACCAATTGACGGGCATAGATATGGAGAAATATACTAATCCTTTACTTTCACAGTTTTCATAAATGCTACTGCAAATTGGCAACAATTCAATCCTTCACCTTTCTTCATTTTTTTTTTTTTTGAGTGATGAGACCTGTGAATCTTAGGATTTATTCCGAGCACAATCACTCACAGAGTGGCAAGCAATAGCATGAAGCTTCTCAATCTGCTGTATTGCATAAATAAATAACTCAATCATATTACCATACTAAATGTCATACATGTCCAGAATTATACAGCAGGATTTGACAGCAACAACAGAATGAATACACAAATACATTCAATTTGTTAATTCAAGACTAAAAAGCAGTACAATTGTTATTCTATAACACAATAAACCGATGCAGTGGCACCACGCTATCAATGCTTTGCTGAAATAGAATCAAACATCTGCTAAATTGAAATCAATGTCAATCAGAGAAGCACCACTCCTACTGAAATGAATCAAAATTTTCATTGAGCTAAAGTTGGGACCTAAGTGATCAGAGTTACAAAAAGGTTTGGTTTCACAAATGGGATAACCAAAATGCATCAGAAAATTCCAAGATACACCTGATCCTTACTCATCAAAAAATTCCCAACACATTCCTTCATTTGCCTCATGGTTCTTTTGCACATTTGCCGTCCCCCAAATCCAATAAATATTAAGTATAACCTGTAGAATTCAAACCGAGAAATATCGGCTGATTATCCATAATATCATACATGACACTAAAGCATACAAAAACTACTGCAGGTGAAAACAATGTCAAGTACAGATATGACTATATGCAACCCCAGAAATTTGTAAAGCACTTCTTACTTTATTGTTTTTTTATTTCTTTTTCCTTGTGAAGAGGGACAAGGTCTAATAATATAAGACTCGAGGGGTATTTAATAACTCTGAAAAGGAAAAAATAATAATAATAATGGTGAAACTCAAAAAGAACTTAAGGAAAAAATCTGTAAGAAACATGTGGAAATACAATGAATTTAATAAGAAATGCATCTTCTCTTATATGAAGAATTTCTGACATATGGTTAGAGAAAATAAAGTTTGAACTTTGAAGTGATAGATAGGAGCAGAATTTATATCTTTGGCATTCTCTTAGTGAATAATAGTATTCTAAACAAACTGAGAAAAATTGCACGTTTTACAAGTCCTCCATCCACATCACAATCTCAAGGAAATAAAGCAAGTCTATCAAACAACCTAATAAACAACAGTGACAAAGCCTTGAAAAGATTTATTCACGAACAACTGCATTTTTGATAACCTAGCAATTTCTAAGAGATACAGAATTTACCAAAGAGTACACCCGCAAAAACATCGAACCAAGAAACCCTGTAAACAAAGTGATTAATTGCATGTCTTGCCTTATAAATTTTGACTCAAGATATGCAAGACTGAAGAATTGAAAAAGAAACAGGAAAAGGGGGGGGGGGGGTTTAAACAATGTAAACCACGGCATAAGATTCTAACTTCCTATCAAAGAACAAAGTTTCCTTTCTATTTTTTCAAGATGTATCACAACAAATGCAAGCCACAAAGCGTAAACATTAAATGCTAGTGACTAAATTTCATATTCAGCTTATGCGATTACCTCCTCCACTGTATCTGCTTGAATCACCGTTGCTGTTTAGTGCTTACTCTTTGCTTTAGAAGGGATCTTCCCATACGCAATGAGCCTAGAGTGAGAGAGCTTAAGTTTTGCTTGTCGCCGCCTTGTTTTGGCTCGTTTAGATAAATTACCCACATCACCATTTGGTCCTTCCTGCAGTGCCTTCTCATTTCTCTTGGCAACTACCTCTGAAGCTGTTGTTTCAGCATCAACCTTTAACCTCTTTTTCTTGCCAACCTTCCAATCATCAGATTTTTGTCCATGAATGGCATCCTTATTCTTCAATTTTAGCTGATACCTCCTAATATCAGGAACCTTCCATTCTTTCTCCCTATAAGGAGCAAGCTTCTTCACAGAAACATATTGATTCAAATCCTTGTCATTCATCATTAACATTTCTTCAGTCTTCAATCCATATCTATTAGGTTTTACCTTTGCATACTTAAACCTTGTTTTCAAGTCTCCAATTGTATCTTCATAATCCAACTTATAGAATTCTTCCAACATTTCCTCTTTTGCTTTCTTGACAAGTGACATTTTGCGCTTCCTCTTCCTCTTACTCTCCTCAAATGCTTCTTCTTGCTTCTCTCCTCTCTCACTTTCTCCATCATCATTATCATCATTGCCACCTCCCTCACTTTCTCCTTCACTATCATCATCATCAACACCCTTCTCTAACTTATGCTTTAGACTTCTCTCCCTTGCAGCCTTAAAACCATCACCAGACTCAATCACATCCCAACCCTTGGGAAGTCCCAGCAATTCATCCTCTTTATCAAAATCTGGTTTCTCAATATCACCCTCATCTTCTTCCCTATCCTGACCAAATTGTGGGTTCACATCCTCAGCATCATAATACTTTGCATCAAATACTGCCTTCATCATCCTATCATACTCCTCAGGATCAAATTCATCATCCAAATCTTTTAAACTCATCCGTAGATCTTCTTCCTCCTTAAACCCAGCAATTGCCATAACCTTTTTCATCCTTTCTTTCATCTCCTTCTTCTTCAAGTTCTTCAAATGTTTTAATTCTTCCTTTCTCTCCATTTCTGCAATTTTCATTCTCTCCTCTTTACTCTTCCGTTGCTCTTTCCTCGCATTCTCCTTCTTCCTCACTGACCCTTCCACTTTCCTCGAATGACCCATTACTCTATCTTCCACCTCCTCCTCATGCCTAAAAGTTGTCTCATATAGCTCTTGCCTCTCAAGCTCCTCATCTTCTTTCAACAAATCTTCTACCTCCTCAACAATATCCACTTTTTTATTTTTATTTTCCTTATCAATCCACATTTTATTCTTGAAGAAATCTTTTAAAAACATCTTGTTCTCATCACCATCCCCATCAAAATATTCATCTAATTTCTTAACAAACTCATCATTATCATCGTCTTCACTGTCATCTCCATTCTTTTTCTCTTTCAAGAAACCATCCTCTTCCTCCTCATTTCCCTTAGCTTCATTGACTGCATCCAGAAACGCTTTCCTTATCTCCTCTTGCTCTTCATTGTAACTCTTTTTTTTCTTTTCTTCACCCAGATGTTCTTCATTCTCTTCTTGAAACTCAGGCCCCTCTTCAATCAAATGCCTTGCCATAACATCTTTCAAATACATTGCTTTATTTGTTTCTCTCTTCTTTTTTCCCATCTTTTCACTTTCTTCCGTTTCTCCTTCTCCTTCACTCCCATCAGATTCAGAATCAAAAAGCTTAACATCTTTCTCTTTAAGACTCGGGTCTTGCTTCTTGATTAACAAGAGTGCTTTTATGAAATCCAAATCTTTCTTGCTGTTCACTATTATATCATTTTTATCTTCATCCGACTCAGAGGACTCATCCTCCGATTCCCCATCAGATTCCTCGATCAGTCCGTTCTTTTTCATCTCCTCATACCTTTGAAGTTCTTCACGTTTCTTGTTGTGCTCCAATCGTTTTGCATATTCTTTGTTTATCTCAATCTTTGATACATCATCATCATTGTCATCCTCGTCAAACAGTTTCAAGCGTCCCATTGTCTCTTGTAACTGCATAGAAAAATAGTTCGGGGCTTCTTCAACAATTTAATAAGACAAGATGAAAAAGAAAATATTAAACCCGCCCACACAGATAGCCAAGCTTTGGGTTCAGAAACAAAATTCGCTTATTGGTTCTGAGCATTTTTGAGTTTTCAATTAGTCTAAAATTCAAACGACTAGTAGCTGAAATTTTAACCTGAGTTTGTACCATAAATTAAATTGAAACTACAGCCACTCAAAACATCACGATTGTACAAAGCACGTTACTATTGATCATTTACATTCTTATCATGGGCTAGCCAAACGAAATCATATGTAATATTACAAAATGTAAAGATATTAACAAATTAATTTAACCAAAACCCCGATTTCCATTCAATTTGCAATTTCAAAGCATAAATTACTAAAACCAAACAAACAAAATCTAAAAAGATAATTTTGTTGTGTGACCTCTTACAGAACAAAGATGGAAGTAAATTTAAAAAAAAAAACAACAAGAAACCTAACCTTAACCAAAACAGAACCACTATTGCTTTCAGACAGCAACGCGGCAACGGCGGAGCTGAATAGGCGCCAAGCCTGCAGCAAATTGTCGTGGCGTCGGCGATTGCTTGACTGTAGCAGATGGTTTGATAGCGCCGACGGCGAGTACTGAAAGTGAGTGACTGATTTAGGCTAGGGTTTTGTTTGTGATCAGAGTTTGAGGGGAAGATGAATATAGGCTTGTTATTATGTGTGTATGTTTATCATGGTCAAATGAAGCTTTCGTATCAAAGTGTGCCACGTTAGCGATTTGAAACACCATTTTGTTTTTTGAATCACGAAAAGTTCGAAACTTGGCACCAATATGGGCGACGTTAGTAATTTGAAATTATTGGCATGGTGAGTATGGAGATTATATAATTTTGTATTATTGTAAAAAGAAAAATTATGATTAGAAAAGAAATATTGAAAGTGTATAATAAATAAAATTTTTATAAAAATAATAAAAATATTAATATTTTTCTTCACATCAGTGATTGAATAAATTAAATTAGCTTTTAAGTGAACTAAGCATAGTAATTAATGCTTATCAAATAATTTAGTGTTATAATTTTTAAATTACAATTGTTCAATATCATTATTAAACATAGCCTACATAATTTTTTTTAATCGAGAATTTTTTTATTTGAGGTTTTTTTTTAAATGCATGTGCGAAAACTTTATTAATAAAAAAAATAATTTCAAGAGAAAATTCTACATAGATAAGAGAATCGATACTTTTTTTTAATGAAAAATTTCAATTAATCACTCAAAGGAGGAGAAGACTCACACGAGTTGAAATTTACTCCAATTAAATTACGCAATTCAGATTGCTAATAGCATATTTAGTCAATCTATGAATAGTATCATTGCCATTTCTAAACACATAATTAATTTTGAAGTGATCTTTCATAACCATGCAATTTTAAATATCAAAAGTTAACAATGAAATTTCCTTCATGCTTGTTGAGAACTTCTTTCTAAACCTTTCACCAAATTAACAACAACCTTTGAGTCTGATTCAATTATTAACCGCATTAAACCAATGTCTATTGCCATTTTGATTCCAAATTTCATAGCTTCAGCTTCAAGATATTCAACATCCCCATGGAAATATGCTTTAAGAATTCCGGCAGCCATTATCTCCCCTTTCTACTTTCTAACGATGGCCCCTAGGCCTGCCATTCTCTTTTCCGCATTTGTGGCAGCATTGACATTCAACTTGAACCAAGCTTCTAGCGGAGGTTTCCAACTTCACACGGTTTATTGACTTTTGATTCCAACACTGATCCCTTCCTCGAAGCCTATATCCTTTGAAAAAATTACACATGGCCTCTGCTTTTGCTAGGACTCTAGAAGGGTTTGTCGTGCTCATCTTAAAGTAAAATTCATTCCTTGTATGTCATATTGCCAACAAGGAAGCTGTTAATAGTTCAAACTCAGCCTTTGTCATTGATGCCATAACATTATGAAAGAAAGACATTCCAAATTTCTTCATTGTGATTTTGTCGGACTAAATCAGTTTAGCATGACAACTTCCATACTTTCTTTGCTTAGTTACATCCAATTAAAGCATGAGAGTTTCTGATTTTTTCCAATACCTTTCACAAATTAGAGACGCCGCGCATACTTGCCATAAAGTCTTTCAGTTGTGGGTAGGAGGAGATTAGAAAGGGCTCGCCAAGTAAAGATTTTTATTTATAACCACTTCTAATTGTATACATCCCCCATCTATCAAAGTGCCGAGCATACTTGTCATCCCGTTCAGTTTATGGGAATTTGATGCTCAATATATGTTCAACATCATCTGCCAAAAAATTTTGTATTATCCTCTTAACATTTCATCTGTTATCATCAGCTATCAAGAACTCCACAGGAAGAATAGGGTGAGAAAATGGTTTGAACGTTTAGGGTCTTGGCAACCAAGTACTTTCATATATTGGCACTTTATCTCCCTAATTTTACTTTAAGAAACTCTTCCAATCTAGTCTTTATAACTCTTTGTCATTAAAGAATTTGGCTCTTGCAAAATTCTTCATTCTTACTTTGCTGACAATGCCTGACTAAAATTAGGGTGGGCGTTCGAATCGGATTGACTCCAATCAAATTGAATCTAAAATTTATTTTAGATATAATTTAGTTTAGGCTAAGACAAATAACCTATTTGAATTTAAAATTAAAACTCGATTAGATTATATTTTGATTTCATATAACCCGAACTAGATAGTCAACCTAATTGGGTTAACTAATAAATTAAAAAAAATAATTCAAAAAACTCTTTCTTAACCCTAATACACCATAACCTCACACACACTTTTCTTATTCTCAGCCGCCACCTTGACTCTTCTTCCACTTCTTCTTCATCTTCTTCTTCTCCTTTTCTTATGCCACTGTCAAGTGCAAAATATCATCTTCTTCTTTTCTTCTTCTCTTTTTATTCTTCTTCTTCATTAGTTCTTTCCTTTTCTTTCTTTTTGTTTCCTTTCACCGCTGCCAAAAATCTTTGTCCTTTTCTTCTTTGTTCTTCTTTCCTTCAATTGCTACCATTCATCATCTTGTTCTTTTTTTCTTCCTCCAATATCAAATATTTATTTTATTTTTCTGTATTTCCACTAATTAATTGTTAATAATTTATTTTTTAATTGTTATTTAATTTCTTAATTTTCTTTTGTTGAATTGTTGTTAATGTTTTTGTTAATTATTAAATATAGAATTCTTTATGTTATTTAGTTCATTTGGAATGAGATTATGAGAAATGGTAAAATTGGAGTTTCTAACTAAGTGAACCCGAATTTATTATCTGAACATAACTTAATCAAATTAAATCGATTCGAGTTTATAATTCAAACCCGAATGCATTGAATTCTCCAAACCAAACAGTTTAAAATCCAAACCGAATGAATTAAAACCCAAACTGAGATCCGAACAACCCGAACCAAAATTTGATTTGCCTACCCCTAATTAAAATAATTAAACTTTCTAAATCCCATGCCTATGCCTTTCTCGGATTGAGACTGTTTTTTCCAATTGGCCCTATGGATTCTTTTCTTAGAATCTTAAGAACCCACCAGAAACTAATCAACATTTTTTTAAATCATCACATAGTCCTAATGACACTTTGAAAATGTTCAGTGCATCAGTCGGAATGGCTTGAGCGAGTGCTTTTATCAACACTTCTTCTCCTCTAGCAGAAAACAAATTGCTATGGCACCCCTTAATCGTTTTCATTACTTTGAGCTTTACTTCATTGACACTGCATTTCTTATTCCTCCCTACCATCGATGGTAATCCTAAGTATTTTTCACTTTGAAATTGAATATAGACTTGATATCTAATGCTACTTTCGTGTTGGGGCTAAAAATAAAGAAGATATGTCAAAATTGAATATTTACCCAGAAGCTTTAGCATAACAATAAAAACTCTCTTATAACACATAACAATCTTGCATTGTCACTTTTGAAAGAACCAAACTATCATCAGTAAAGAGAATATGAATTAATAATTCCTTGCTAAAAAATACTCCTCGAATCTGTTTTGCTAGTCCATTTAGTAATGCTGAGAAAATTTCAGCATACATTATGAATAATGTATAGTGAGAGTGGGTGGCTAGCCTTATCTCAGAGCCCCTTGGGGTTGATTTATGCCCTTTGGAACTCTGTTGATCAAAACTAAGAAAGAGGTTGTGCTGATACACTTCATTATCGGCTGCACCCATTTATCAAAGAAGCCTAGTCTTTTCCATTATCTTTTGCAAAAAAAAAACAAAAAAAAAAAAAATCATTCTAACTTGTCATATTCCTTGCTTATGTCAAGTTTTAAAGCCACGTAACCTTTTTTTGTCACTTTTCTTTCATCTAACTTTGTGCAAGCATTCATATCCAATGAATGATAATGTTGTCTAACATAAGCCTATTTGGTCTAAAAGCACTTTGATATTTTGATTATAATCAAATCAAGACAGCCTTTTAACCTATTTGCAATTGTAGTAGCAACAATCTTATGGATTACATTGCGAATACTTATAAGCCTAAATTCTAACATTTTCTTTTAGTTTTTAACTTTAGGAACTAAGACAATAAAAGTATGATTAAGTTGAGTTACATCACCTTGATCGTTCAAAATTTGAAGACATATTTTAAGAACTGTCTGTTGGAACGAAGACCAATGTTTCTGATAGAAGGCTGCGAGGAATCCATCGAGCCCAGGTACTTTGGTGGGACTCATTTGTAAGAGAGCGGATAACACTTCTTCACTTGTGAATGGTTTATCTATCTTTGCTTGCATCTCGTCTATGATCTTGTTGCTAACATTTTTTAGTGCTTCATCCATCTGCTCAATCGAAAGTGTTAGTGAGGAAAATGATTCTGTAAAATAACTCCGTTCTTCATCAGCTAAGCCTTTGATATTGTTGTTTCTTTTCCTAGCTGGTGCTCGAGCATGAAAAAACTTAATGTTCTTGTCACATTCTCCGAGCCATAATATTGTGTAAATTAGTAAGTGTACTAGTCAATACTAGTAATATAACAAAGAGTAAAGTGTCATCTCACAAAGATTATATATCTTATTAGCTACTCAAATTATTCTACCCTCAATTTATTTGAACAATCAAATAGACAGATTTAGATTAAAAATTAAAATAATATAAAATTACTAAAAATTGAATAAAAATACAAGCAGTTATAAAATTACCAAGTGATTAAAACACTGGGACATTTAATTTCACTATAACCAATCTAATTTAATCATTTATCTATGTTATTAAAGTTTATTACCCATATTAACAGTGAATTTCCCTTATCTATTCAATATCATCTCTCGGGTAATATTAAAAATACTTCTATATACTAATCGATAAATCTTTATGTAAATTTAAATATGCAAAGATTCATTAAGTTATTTGGAAATTCTTAGAAAAACTAGGTGAATCATGTTGGGCACATCTTTATTTTTCGTTTAACTTATGGCATCCATTACATAGAATAAAAATATATAAATCTCATTTCAATCTCATTATGTATCCTTAAATCATTCAAATATTGACCAAATATTTAAAAACATTAGGCATAATAATGAACACTCAATCATGAAATAATAAACTAAAAATAACATAAATTTATGGAATTAAATTTTCATAATTAGGCTACATTGTAGCCCTAGCAAAATAAATTAGTCCATGAGAATATAAAGAGAATCCACAAATATTATGAGGAGCATTTAATTAACATAATAAAGAAGAGAGAAAGAAAAACTCAAGAATTAATCCGGCTTCTCTCTAAATGTCTTGCGGCTCTTCTCGTCTCTTAGATTCTTTAAATTTTGTGGCTACCCTCTCGGTTTTGTGCTGCTTTGCTCTTGGCTTCCACTCATCCCCTCACTTCTTGACTTTTGTAATTGGTGGCCTTTTACAAAGAAAGCATGCTCGCCGCCTCCATTAAGTCAAGCTCATGTGGAATATGAAATATTTAATTAATAATCAATATTCCTTTCTAGTTGTGCACATACTTGCCATTTAAAACCATGTCAAAAATATTTGCTTCATTATTCACAACATATGCTCTCTACATGCATGCCGTATTTGTCAACTAAATCTTCAAAGCTCCCCATGTGATTGCATGCATGATGATTAGTTAAATTAGATCTTGCTTGATTTTTCTAAATTAAATTCTTTATTCTTTTTATTTTTTTATTCTTTTAAACAGATTTCTTCCTAAATGTTCTGATTTAATTTCTCTTTAATCCTAAATTATATCTAAAAAATAAAATATAATGTTAAGATAAAAATTAACATAATAAAATATAATTTAACATAAAATTAAATTAAGGAAACATTAAACTAATATATAAATTTTTAGCACATCACAAGGGATTCTTGATCTTTGTCTCCAATAAATCTCTTAATCCTGAAGAATTTTATCAATCTTCTTTTCCAATTGCCTTATCTCATTTTGTCCATCATACTAACCACCATTTTGCTTTACATCTTGTAGCTTCTAGCTTCTGCACCAGTAACTTTAGCATTGCTTTCATAACAACAAATTCAATTTCACTCTAACCTTTTAATTTAGCTTTTCATTCTTCCATCTTTGTTTTAAAATACATACTAATTCTATCTTATTTCAACTTCCAACATCTTCCCAACATTGCTTCACAAGTTCTTTGCACTCCTCAAAGCTACTCTACATATCCTCATAAAAGGATCCAGTATGTCACGGGCCACTTGATTATACCTGAATTGGAGGCTAATTCCGCATGCATGGTTGCACTTAGTAAAAAAAGTCTGCCTCAATGTGGTGTATGCTTAGAAGTAGGATGTGTTTAATAATGGAGGCGGAATGTGCTTAAAAATGAGGTGCACTTAGCAATTAAGGCGGGATGCACATGGAAATGGACCGCCTAACACAAGTGATCAGTTGTGGTGTGCTTAGCACTCCGCCAAGCCTAGCCCGCATTCTAGAGTTTTCCTTAATTGTAAATAGCCTAGAAAATTCCAGCATCTTGCACTTAAGCCCTAAAGATATTTGTGCAAGTTACATGGTAGGTTCTAGAATTAGCCATCCAAACCTATAAATACCCCATCACCCTTGTCATTTTTACTCACCACACCAGCACATTCCAACACAAACAAAAGCTCTCAAAGCCTTGTAAAATAACTATCTTGTATATTATTTTCTTAGTGTGCAATACAAGTTATTTTTTGCGAATATTACTCTCACTTCTCTAATATTTCCAACAAGCATTCTAGCTTGGTTTAGCTTGAAAAGAATCCTAGGATTACTTAGTGGCTTAAGTGCTAGAAGTCATCAAGTGTCGCATGGGGTTGTTGCACAAAAACTCTCATCCTATGACAAGTGGTATCAGAGATAAGATTTGCCCACACGCGAACTAGCTCTTAAGCAATGGCCAATCCTCCTAGCACATAAGAGGGCGTAGTCAGTGTGGAGGTTCTTGAGTAAACCTGTGGCCTCGAGGAGGGATGCACATAAGCTAAGTCTCACGGCAAGTTCAAGGCCAGCTCCGTAGATGCCTTGGAGCCTCACATTACCATGCTCAAAACCTCAATGTCCATTGTCCAGGACACCCTTGATAATTTAGAGGTTTAGTTCGACAACCTCAACAGAGAGTATGGTGAGTTCACGGTAGTCACTAAGGCCCTCATGTAAGGCTAAGCTGACTTCCTTCGAGTGGAATTCCAAGCATTCTATGACGAGTTGCTGAATTTACGCAGTTTTGTGCAAAATGAGCTGTGAGCGATATGTACAGAGGTTGATGGATCCGCTCGGATTAGGCTTGGCACAAGCACATACTCACCCCTAGCTCGGCTTATATAATCAGGAGTGATGTGCTTCGGATTGACGTGCTAAAGCCTGACACCTTTAATGGTGCACGCAATGCCACTATGGTAGAAAGTTTCCTATTCGAACTAGAAAAATACTTCGATGCCATGGGTGTTTGTGATAAGACATCGAAGGTAGGTGCTGCGCCTATGTTTCTTCGAAGCGCCGCACAATTATGGTGACGGTTGATGAGATGGGCAAGGGCATTTATGCCGTCAACACGTGGGCTAAGTTCCAACGAGAATTCTACAAACACTTTGTCCCGAGCAACGCAGAGAAGGAAGCTCATGCTCGACTCTGTCAGCTCAAGCAAATGGGTAGTGTTCGCAATTATATCAATGACTTCACTACCCTTATGCTTAAGATAACTGAAATGTTCGATAATAACTCTCTTTTCTACTTTCAAAATGGCCTTAAGGATTGGGCCAACGCGGAACTTGACAAGAGTGGCATGCGTTTCGATGACGTCATTACTATTGTAGAATCACTTCCCATGACTTCGCCAAGCCCAAGTACGAGAAGTCTGGCCATGGTAAAGGTGAGAGAGAGAGGGTTGGAAAGACAAGGGCTAAAATCGAAAAGAGTAGAGGTAGAAAAAGCCTCCGACTGACAAGAATGGACAAGGAAAATCAGAGAAAAAACAACCACCTAAGCCTCGAAATTCATGCTTTATATGCAATAGCCCTCATTGGGTACGCGATTGTCCAAAGAAAAAGTCACTAAATACCTTTACCGCACAGCTCAAGGGCCACTCCGCACCGCCAACGGAGGAACCCCAACTCAGCATGGGTACCCTCCAATGCCTTAGTGCACTCAATCACCAACCGCTTATGGCCGCCCAGTAAGGGCTCATGTATATGAGTGCGAATATCAACGACTATGCTGTCTGTGCTTTGTTTTACACTGGAACAATGCACAACTTCATTTATGAAGATAAGGTCAAGCGTCTAGGGCTTAAGGTAATGAAACAAGAAGGCAACATCAAGGCAATGAATTCTCTCGCAAGGTCTATTCCGAGCATCACACTCAGCATGCGAACAACACTCGGAACATGCAGCGAAAAGCTTGATTTTTTCATCGTGCTTATGGATGACTTTAAGATAGTCTTTGGCATGAAGTTCTTCGACCGAGTCCATGCCTTTTTGCTACCTGCCACAAACTCCCTAAGCATCATTAATGGGGGCATGACATGCACGGTTTCGACTGAGCGCTCTAAGATTGCAGACAAAATGCTTTCTGCTATGCAATTCAATAAAGCATTCTAGAAAGATCCAAGCTTTTTGGTCTCCGTTCGAGAGCTAAATAATAGGGAAAATCGAGTAGACTCACTAAGCCAAATCCCTCCACTCATCTAAAAAGTCCTTGACATGTTTCAAGACGTGATGCCTCCAGAACTTTAAAAAAAGCTTCTTCCAAGACAGAAAGTTGATCACGAGATTGAGCTAGAGTAAGACGTAAAATCATCAGCCTTGGTGCCTTACCGCATGACACCACCCAAGCTCGAGGAGTTGCGAAGACAACTCCAGGACTTGTTGGACACAGGATATGTCTAGCCATCAAAGGCTTCATTCGGCGTACCGATTCTTTTCCAATAGAAGAAAGACAGAACCCTCTGGATGTGCATCGACTATCAGGCATTGAACAAGATCACCATCAAGAACAAATATATGATTCCCTTGATCATAGATTTGTTCAACCAACTTGGCAAAGCACGGTACTTCACTAAGCTTGATCTTTGGTTTGGGTACTATCAAGTACGCATTGCCAAGGGAGATGAGTTTAAAACTGCATGTGTGACCAGGTATGGATCTTTTAAATTTTTAGTTATTTCGTTCGGACTCACTAATCCACCGGCCACAGTTTGGACCCCTATGAATAAAGTTCTCTAACCGTTCCTCGATGGCTTCATCGTAATGTACTTGGATGACATCGTAGTATGTAGCACTATACTCAATGAGCATGCACAACACTTGCGATAAGTCTTCCAAGTGCTATGTGACAATGAGCTCTACCTCAAAATGGAGAAATGCTTATTTGCTCAGCAAGAGGTAGAGTTTTTCGGCCACAAAATAGTGGATGAGCTTTGGAAAGATAGAAAACCCAACATTGGCTATTTCAAAGTTTTTGGATGTAAATATTTTATTTTGAACACAAAAGATAATCTTAGAAAATTTGATCCAAAATCTGATGTTGGTATCTTTCTTGGGTATTCAAACTCAAGTAAAGCTTATAGAGTGTATAATAAAAGAATTTTGGTAGTGGAAGAGTCTATGCATGTTACCTTTGATGAGTCTAATACCTCCTCTATGGAAAAAGTTGGTGTTAGTGATGATGCAGATGAAAATATACAAGAAGATTCATCAAAGAACAATCAAAAGAATGCAGAAAATCGAGTGGAACAACATAAAGAAACAAGTGCAGAATAAAATCAAGGTACTTCTCAAGTACTCCCCAGGAAATGGAGGTATGTTTCTTCTCATCCAAAGGATGTCATTTTAGGTGATCTATCTAGAGGTGTTTCAACTAGATCATCACTTAGAAATACATGTGAGCATGCTGCATTCATTTCTCAAATTGAACCAAAATCCTTTTGGGATGTAGAAAATGGTGAATCTTGGATTATGGAAATGCAAGAGGAGTTAAATCAATTTGAGAGAAATAAGGTGTGGGAATTAGTTCCTAAACCAGAAAATCAATCCATCATAGAACTAAATGGGTATTTAGAAATAAGATAGATGAATCTGGTGTAGTTGTAAAGAATAAAGTTAGATTAGTAGCTCAAGGATACAACCAAGAAGAAGGAATTGATTTTGATGAGATATTTGCTCCTGTACCTAGATTAGAATCTATTAGAATGCTGCTAGCATATGCATGTTATAAGAATTTTACTTTATTTCAAATGAATGTTAAAAGTGCCTTTTTAAATGGATGTTAAAAGTGTTTTTTTAAATGGATGTTAAAAGTGTTTTTTTAAATGGATATATTATGGAGGAAGTTAATGTGAAACAACCCCCTGGTTTTGAAAATGAAAAATTTCCAAATCATGTTTATAAGTTATCAAAAGCATTGTATGGTTTAAAACAAGCACCTAGAGCATGGTATGATAGGCTTAAAAATTTCTTGCTTGACAATAAATTTTTAATGGGAAAAGTCGATACTACACTTTTTGTTAAGCATAAGAACCAAGACATACTTGTTGTTCAAATTTATATTGATGACATTATTTTTGGTTCTACTAATGAATCCTTGTGCAAAGAATTTTCTACATGTATGAGCAAAGAGTTTGAAATGAGTATGATGGGAGAGCTGAAATATTTCCTTGGACTGCAAATAAAACAAAATGATGAGGGAATATTCATAAATCAAGCTAAGTACATAAGAGATCTGCTTAAACATTTTGGAATTGAATATTCCCTCATCATTTTGATGAAAAAGGCAAAGAGGTTGATATCAAGATGTATCGAGGTATGATTGATTCCCTACTATATTTAACTGCAAGTAGACCTAATATCATGTTTAGTGTATGTTTATGTGCAAGATTTCAATCAAATCCCAAGGAATCTCATTTGCTTGCTGTCAAAAGAATTTTTCGTTATTTAAATGGAACAATAGATCTTGGTCTTTGGTATCCTAGGGAAACTCATATAGACTTAACATGTTTTTCGGATGCTGATTTCGCTGGTCATAAGGTTGATAGGAAAAGTACCAGTGGTACTTGCTATTTTCTAGGTCATGCACTTGTTTCATGGTTTAGTAAAAAGCAAAACTCAGTAGCACTTTCAACCACTGAAGCTGAATATATTACCGCAGGTAGTTGTTGTGCTCAAGCCCTTTGGATGAAACAAACACTTAGAGACTATGGCATTAAACTTGAACAAATTCCTATCAAATGTGATAATACTAGTGCTATTAATCTTTCAAAGAATCCCATTCAGCACTCTAGAACCAAGCATATAGAAATTAGGCATCACTTCTTAAGAGATCATGTTCAAAAGGGTGATATAGTATTAGAGTTTGTTTCTACAGAAAAGCAACTTACTAATATTTTTACAAAACCCCTTTGTGAAGAACAATTTTTGAAAATCAGACATGAACTTGGGATGATGATGTCTTCGCATTAACATCATTAACTATGTTATTGAAATTATTATTATTTGATATTTTTATGATGTATTGTGATTATGTGTATATGCTTTAGTTGATTGGGGCAGTTGTTAAATGTATTATGAAATGTCGTGTAATAAACGGATAACTGTTTTCATGTAAACGGTTCACCGTTTATTTTCAGAAACTAAAACATTGTTAAGTTTGCACTCTATCCTTTCACCGTTCCAATTAAACGGTCAGCCGTTGTCGTTTTAATAAACGGATAACCGTTTTGCATATAAACGGTTCACCGTTTATTTCCAGAAATTGAATGTTTTGTTAGCACTCTACTCCCTCACCGTTTAAAATTAAACGGTCAGCCGTTCCAAAACAGAAAGGCTCTCAAACGTTAACCTCTCACCGTTTACAGAAAACGGTTAACCGATTTCGCAAAGTATATAACTAGTCACGGTTTTCTCTTCATCTTCCACTTGCCCTTTCACCGTTTCAGCCATTGTTACGAAACCTAAGATTTTTCATCTCAATTTTCTCTCAGATTCTCTTCTTTTTGCACCAAATTACATCAGTAAGAATCTTTCTCATCACCTTCTGAGTAATTTCACCAATTACAAACATCAAATCGTGATCAAAATCAAAAATTTCCAAATTGAAACCCTAAGAGGAGCCAATTGAAACTTGAGAAATTTATTCAAAATTTTCAAAAATTCTTGACACTTTGTAGCATAATATCTTCTCCTCTACTTCCTCTTAACACTATACTCAGTCCATTTCCTTCAATACTCCTCTAAAAAAAAATCTTCTTGCTCTTATTTAATGGCTGAGTCTTCTCGGAGACCTAGGAGAAAACATATTCCTGCAGTCAACCCAACAAGATTACGGGAAGGTTCTGAATTCGAAAGACTACATTTCCCGACAGCTATATTGCGGAAACGATTCAAAGATCGTTTTATGGGTAGACAGGTATTAGACTTATACTTTGTAGATATTGGAGATTTTGAAGATTTAATTGTATGTGGTAGAAATGTTAGCGATATGCTTAGACCCTAAGAAACAGCTATCAATATTGATGATAAGACTTACCCTAATCTAGTTTGGGTATTTTACTCAAATATGGAGATTTTCGTTACCCGTTTAGATAGAATAGTTACTGTAGTTGGTGGTATAGCAATTGATTTTGATGTCCATTTTCTGAATACAGTCATACTTGGGATTTCAGATGAAGGTGAATCATTTTATACATCTAGAAAAACTTTGTCATTTGGTAATTTATTCACCATGAAGGAGTGAAAAACATATGTCGTCGTAGGGGCCTTAGCAATGATATTTGTATCTTACCTTTTCGGGCACAGCTACTGCCCCTTCAGGTTCGCATTGTCCATAGCATTCTGCAGCATATAATCACTCCTAGGAAAGGTCATTCAGATGAGGTAACACGGATGGATGTTGGGTTGTTGGACAGCTTACTTAGTGGGAGACCTGTCAACCTAGGATATATTATTGTGCGCTATATGTTATCCATCCCAGCTGTCACCCATAGGTTACTTCCATATGGTAGTCTTATCACCTATATTCTGAGACATTTTCATGTACCATTTAGAGAGACGGTGTATAAAGAACCTAAGAAAATTAGTTGGGATGCTATGAGTAGCATAGGATTTACGAGGAACCTGGACACCTTAATTGCTCTTGAGGGTGATCAGATGCTCAACGATGTTTATCCTTCTGATCAGCTTCCTGACTTCAGACTTGGAGCTCGTTCTCCACCTTCTACTCTCCGTGTTCCTCAGCCATCAGTTCCCTCTAGTTCCGACATGCCTGAGATGAATTCTGCTCCTCCTTCAGTCTCCGCAGTCCCTCCAGCTAGTGAGCAGCCTTCAGCTCCAATTTAGCCCCCTATCACTGACATCCTGCATCAGCTGGTTGTTGATGTTCGCCAGATTTCTAACACTCAGCAGACGATTCTTGATCGCTTAGATGCTATTTGTCAGGATCAGCTGCAGATCTGAACTCAGCTTCAAACTCTTCAAGAGGTGAGCTTTGATCATCAATATGAAATCATTGCTGGACATAGACAACTTCTGGGGTATTTTAGCTATGAACCTGGAAGCACCTCTGCAGCCGCTTCTCCTCTGCGAACCACTTCCTCTCGTCCTGCTCAACCATCTACTGCGAGACCTTATTCTCGGCGACCCTCTTCTGCTCGACCTTCCATTTCACGACGAGGCTCTTAGTTTCTTTTATTTTGCCATTATACATATTTTCTGAGTTAGTTCAATATGTTGTGATTGATGGGTGTACTGACAGTTGACTTTAACTATGTCTTCTTTTTGTTGATTGATATTGCTGGTTATGATTTGTTTTCACTGTGTTATGTTTGTTTATATTACTATTTTTGGATTATATTGGAGTTTGAAAGTGAGTTGGCATATGAATTATTTGGAAGTGTCTTTTCCTCTTATTATAACTATGGATTTCCTGCATTTTATGGGGAACCTTTGCCCAATTTTTTTTGTTAACCCTTCTTTAATGATGAAGGGGGAGAGATGAATAAGCATTTTGTAAAACAAAAGTGTTTTAAGTCATATACTTAGGGGGAGCAAAGTTCTGAATGTGTTTGTCATCATCAAAAAGGGGGAGAATGTTAACATATACATGTTCTGGTAATTGATTTTGATGATAACAAACAATGAATTTAAGTTAATAAATGTATTTTAAAGACTTACAAAAGTTTCAAGTATTCTTTTGAGAGTCAAAGCTAGGTAGTATTTAACATTTCTTAGAAGAACTAGAACAATTTGTAAGTTAAATGAAATTCTGAGTATAAACGGCTAACCGATTATATTAAACGGTTAACCGTTAGTGAAGCTGCCTTAAGACTGTAAAAGGATAACAGCTTAAGTCTTAGCCGATAGGCATTTTTGTGAGATACTGAAAGTAATCGGCGAACCGTTAACGTATAACGGCTAACCGATATCGTGAACTCTTTAAAGTTAAAAGGTTAACAGCTTAAACCTTAACCGATAGGCATTTTGTGAGATACTGAAAGTAATCGGCGAACCGTTAATTTATAACGGCTAACCGATATCATCAATTCTTTAAAATACTTTAATAGTAAAAGGAACCGATTACAGAGTTTTGAATTATAAGGATTCTGGATTTTAACGGTAAACTGTTAACACATAACGGTTAACCGATAAGTTTCAGAATTGACATTCTTTATTAACCTTTAACCGTTTAGAGAAAACGGATCAAATGTTTTTGTTGTGTAGGTTTTTGGAAGTTAATGGCAAAAGGGTAATTCTTAATGGTCAACCGTTTATTTGAAATCATGCTCAACTGTAACATTGACCAAAGAAAAACGGCTAACCGTTAACAGCTAATGGCAAACCGTTTTCTGTTAGATGGAAGAGTAACGGCTAGTTTTCAGCTCCAACTATAAATATGCTCATCCAATTCAAATCAAGGACTGACGACAATACAACTACTGAGCTTATATACAATTTTACCAACTACAGAAAGTTTTAAAATAGATTTGTACTTCATTCATTCACACAAATTTACACTTTAACTTGTAACCTTGAAAGATTGTGTGAGAGATAAATCAATATGTATTTCTCTGTCTTGAGTGACTGCAAGTGTGGGGATACATTTGGGTTAAGAGATTGTGAATAATCTCTCGTTGTAAAGGTCCATTGACACCTAAGAAGTCATTTGTAAGTTGTTGAAGCCTTGGAGGCTTGCATAGTGGAACCCTCAAGCCCGGAGTGCTTAGAGGCGTGGGCGTTAGCGAGGATAGCCGAACCACGTAAAAAATTATTGTGTTTACTTTCTCTTCCCTATCTCTTAATTTATTTATCACTGTCTATTTATTTATTCAATTATTTCGAATTTGTTAGAGAGTGACTGAGCGATTTATTTTCATAGTTATTAAAAACTCAATTCACCCCCCTCTCTTGGGTAGTCTAGTTAGAATTTTCACATTGCTTATGCATATGGTGACATTACTTGCTTGGTTTACACTTTGTGATTCTAACTGACAACATAGCTATAAGTTACTTTCAAATACAAAAGAAGTTAAGTCCCAAGCAAGCAAGGTGGTAAGACTTCCTTGCGAAATTTAACTACCAATTCGAGTACAAACTTGGCAAAGCCATGTCATTGCGAATGCACTAAGTAGCAAGGCAGAGTTAATAGCGCTTAGTGTGAGCTGGCCAAAGTCTGATCTTATCAAAAGAATCAATGAAGGTCTCCAACAAGACCCACTAGTAAATTACTTGTTGAGAAAGGTACTCGAAGATAAGACAAGACAATTTTGGTAAAAGGAAGGCATCCTCCTCATAAAAAAGGATCGGCTCTTCATGCCTAAGTGGGGAAATCTGCGGAAAGAAGTAATCACCGAGGGCCATAACTTTAAATGGGCTGGTCACCCTAGCATCGAGCGCACAACCGCACTTGTTCAAGCCTCGTACTTTTGGCCACACATGAGAGATGACATCAAGGCATATATGCAAACCTGCCTCGCGTGCCAACAAGACAAAATAGACCATCATCTTTGACCGGACTACTGGAACCTTTGCCAATAGCATCAAGGTTATTGGAGAGTGTCACCATAGACTTTATCTCAGCCTTACCCAAGTCTAAAAGGTGCGAAAGTATAATGGTCGTGGTCGACTGCTATAGCAAATATGTAACTTTCATCATCGCACCAAGGGATTGTAAAATGGATGAGGCTATCTACTTATTCATCAAACACATTATGAAGTTTTAGGGAGTTTCAAAGAGCATCGTGAGTGATTAAGACCCACGATTCACCGATCGCTTTTGGATGGAGCTCTTTAAGTTATTGAGAACCAATCTTAAGTTCTTAACAAGCTTTCATCCATAAATAGATGGGCAAACATAGTACATTAACAGCCTACTAGAGATATACCTAAGGCATTACATGAGCGCTCACCAACGAGATTGGGCTAAGTTACTAAACGTTGTTCAATTCTCATATAATCTTTAACAGAGCGAGGTTACGAGTAAGCATCCATTCGAGATCATTATAAAATTTCAGCCCATGACGCCTAACACTAGAGTCTGTATATAGAGAAAAAAGTCCAACGGCTCACAAGCTCACCCGCGAATGGCACGAAGAAATGGATATTACACGGGCATACATCGACAAAGCTACACGGAAGATAAAGGAATAGGCTGATTCCAAAAGACGTCACTCAAATACAAGAAAGACGATCGAGTAACGGTAAAACCTCTATCCCAACAATTCAAGACATTACAAAGAGTGCATAAGGGGTTAGTAAGACAATACGAGGGACCTTTCAAGATAGTGCGACGTGTCGGCAATGTCTCATACCACTTCAACTTCTGCCAAGGCTCAAGATTCATTCGGTCTTCCGCGTGAGCTTGCTCAAGCCTTATCATGAAGCCACGAAAGACCTAAACTGAGGCAAGTCAAAACGTGTCGTAACCACTATTGTCACTGTATATGACAAGGACGTGGTGTACATCCTTGCTAATTAAATTATTCGAAAACGGGGTATACCAGCCTACAATGAGTACTTAATGAAGTGGAGGAACCTCCCTAAGAGCGAAGCAATATAGGAACGCAAAGATGACCTATGGTAATTTGTGGATATGTCCAAAACTACAAAAATGAGAACGAGGTGAAGATGCTGCTAGCATAGGTAAGGGAGGATTGTCACGGGCCGCTTGATTATACCCTAACCGAAGGCTGATTCCACACACACAGCTACATTTAGGAAAAGTCTGCCTCAATGTAGTGTGCACTTAAAAGCAGGATGCGTTTAGTAATGAAGGTGAAGTGTGCTTAAAAGTGGAGTGCACTTAGTGCTCAAGGTAGGATGCACTTAGCAATTGCTCACTTAGAAATGGGCTACCTAACACAAGTGACCAATTGTGGTGCACTTAGTGCTCCGTCAAGCCCGGCCCGTATTCTAGAGTTTTCTTTAATTATAAATAGCCTAAAAAATTCCAACACTTTGCACTTAAACCCTAGAGATATTTGTGCAAGTTGCATGGTAGGTTCTAGAATTAGCCATCAGGGCCTATAAATACCCCATTACCCTTGCCATATTTACTCACCACACTAGCATATTCTAGCATACACAACACACACAAAAGCTCTCAAAGCCTTATAAAAAAGCTCTCTTGTATATTATTTTCTTAGTGTACAATACAAGTTATTTTTTACCAACATTGCTCTTTCTTCTTTAGTATTTCCAGCAAGTATTATAGTTTGGTTTAGCTTGAGAAGTATTTTAAGCTTACTTAGTGGCTTAAGTGTTAGAAGTCGCTAAGTGCTGCACGGGATTATTACGTAAAAACTCTTATCCTGTAACAAGTAGCTCCCCTGTATTTATTTTTCTACCATATTTTTATCCCAGCTTCTAACAATAGATGACCATGGTATGAGCACTAGTTGTTAATATACACTACCTTCAAGATCTAAAAATCACTTTACCACTCCATATTACATAAAAATCTATCTAGTCTCTCCTAAATTAACTGAGAAGCATATCTTTTATTTGAATATGTGAATGAATAGCCACTCTAACCCACTTCAAATAATCTGCAATCATTTAACCTTCCTTAAAATCCATAATTAAAGATGGATCTTTTGGCTCCCCCCTACTCTTTTCTTTTTGGTAAAAAATTTCATTAAAGTCACCATTGCATGGCCATGATGACTTTAACAACAAAGACAATCATCATAGCAAATTCTATATATGTACTTTTTGAGTTGTTTATGGGTGTTTGTAAATTTCAAAGTATCTCCTCCATTTCCCATTCCTTCATTTAATGATCGCATCAATATGGTGGCTGTTGTAGGAGTAATTTAAAGATCTATATCACTATTCCACATCATAGCCATAACCTACTCATTCTAGTTCTACTAACAGCAAACAATAATAAAAGCACACTTTCTTTCTAACTTCTTTTACTTGATTTGCCAACATATTTGTTTCACATAGAAAAATAATATCTGGTAAGAGAAACAATATCAGATTTATTTAATTATAGAAGTTTACATAGATCTCGGCACGTGCAGGGCTTTCTTAAACCCTAAACATTCCAACTGAAGATTTTCATGGTGTCAACATCGCTATGCAATAGCCACTACTGATATATCTAAAGATTCAGTAACCATCTCACTTTTCATATCATAAACCTCTTGATATTCAGGTAAATAAAAAGTCATTTATGTACCTATCACTGTGATTGCTTTCTTTTCACCATTGTCTGTACTTTCTCTTTTCTTTTTTTTACCTCTTTATCATAAAAAATAAAGGCACTTCTCCATCTTGCTTCCTTTCTTTAGCCTTGCAATCTGTGCCTTTTTAATGTGTTCCTCACTATTTTGCTACCATTTTCTATTTTCTGATGAGGCCTCTTTTTTCTTTGGGAAAGTGACAAAATTAACCTAAAAAAATTTTAATTTTTTAAAATTAACCCTTTAACTCTTTTCTATCATAACTAATCAAATACGAATTGTTTGCCACATTTGCCCTTGCCACTCTTACTCATCAATGCTTCAACAAACAAATATCCTAGAAACTGGGAGTTTTTAATTCAGCAAATAAATTAATGGCAACGACAACAAAAAATTGATGTGGCAACAGAATGGCTATTTTCGGCAACGATAACAATTGCGTCTTTAATTTTGGGTTAGTGCGTTGTGTTTATGTCCAAATTCTTGAATAAATAAATGATTAATTTTTTTAGCATTAATTGTGGATGATTATAGGTTGAATCTTGTTGAACAATTAGTTATTAGCACTAGGATTAAATTTGGAATGAAAATTGACAAAATATTCATGAAAATATGGCTTGTTAAATATGGCAACACATGTTTGCTAAAATGCCTCAAATAATATATTTTGTTGTTTAGGCTTAATTTTGCTATTATTTTACCTAAATGAATATATAAGAATGTTGGCAACTGGTATTATGGCTTGAATGTAGACAATGGTATAGTGTTTTGAGTATTTATGTGCAAAAGGTGTTTGTCACGCTAAACATTGGTGTGATAGGCACTTATCGCACAAAACATAACTTATGTGTTTTGTGTGACATGTGCTTGTCGCACCTATGTTTGTTGCGACAGGCACTTTGTCACACATAAATATAGTAAGTATTTTTATACTTTTTTTTAATTTTTTAATGTTATTAATCAATTCTATTGTGTTTTTGTTACAAATAGAATGGAAGATGATGACACTTTTGGTTCGTTTAAGTCTTTAATATATGGCTCATGGGTGACTTTAGCGTTAATGGAATATGGAAAAAGATAGCAAAAATTAAATCAACTCTGGGTATAGGCCAATAGTGTTTTGGAAAAAATGATGAGCCTATTCTAGACACCGAGAATGATGGATGTGGTGCTATTGCAATTTGGTTTTCAAGAATTTAAAGATCTTCACAGTCAAAGATGTTGTGTAGATGTTATAAATTACACAAGTAGCCTAATTTCAGTTAGAGGAGGAAGTCACCCTTGGCATAGGAAATTGCAAGTTGGCAAAGCAAATTGGATGTAGAAAATTTATAATTAAGAAGTATTTTGTCAATTGTATTTGCGGCATGGTTATTGCATTCAAATTGTTTTTGCAGGAAATAATTATTTGATTAAATATTGTTGCTTTTCATGGTAATGCATGTGGCCTCACATGTGCCATAAGTACTAATAATTTAATAACTTTATGTTCAATTTTTTTTTATTTTTATGGGAAAGTTAATTATTATATTTGAGTGTTGTTTGATGTTGTTTCTGTGGGATTGAATAGTGTAGGGGTAACGAGGGGGATTGATCTTGGTATAAAGTTTCATTGAGATAAAGTTGTGAGAAATTACTTGCTTGTTTGCAAGCCAAGGATACATGAGACACTAATGTTCATTTCAGATGAAAATATGGAAGCCATATATAAACACTATAGCTCGAGATTGCTACTGAGAATTTTCAATAAAGACTAGTGTATTATTTATAATTTGTATATGATTTTATTATTGCATAAGAAGTATTCATTAAATACCACAGGAAGCAATAACAATTTTTACAATATCATTTTAAGAGATTCGCGAATAAAACCTATTATTCATAATCTGCTTCAAATATTTCATCATGAGCTGGAGATGGAGCGCCTTCACTCTTGGTTCTTGATGTATCTCCAAAAATTTCTGGTGGCTATAGTGATAGCCCAAATTTCTTGTATCCAAACTTGAGTACTTAAAAAGAATTAGCAAAGTCATTGTAATTGGCATCACCATTGCCAAAATATGCTTGTTACTTAAGTTTCTTGTAATTTTAATCCTTTTTTTTTAAAAAAGATAATAATGAAATATAAACCAACAAATATTAACATAGCTCAAAAAAATAAATAAATAAATGTGTCACACATAAACACAACTTCTGTGATTTTGTGCACACAGACACATGACTTTTGTTTTGTGTAGAGATGGTCGATAGGCTGGGAGGCATGAGGCATAACACGACATGAGCACGTTTTTGTAGGGCGCACAACATGGCATGCATGTGGGCTGAGCTGAACTTAGGATTTTAGGCATATGAACCTTAAAAGCACGGTACGATTAGAGATGGACCAAAGCACGGAACGTGAAAAAGTACAAAATAAGTACATTTTATTATTTAGTAAAAGTAAACTTAAAATTTATAATTTTATAAATAACTTAAAATTGAATCTTTTAATTATATTATTAGCTTAAGTTTTTTTAAAATTTATTTAATTCTTAGTTTCAAAAAAATCATAATTGATTTATGTTTATAATTTATTAAATAAATAGTTGATATCATGATTTTAATAAATAAAATTATAAATATCATGATTTTATAAATATGTATTAATATTATTACAAACTATGGTCTATGACTTTATGTAATTGCAAGTTAACAATTAAGCTAGTCCTTAGAAAAATTTATTATTGTTGTTGTTATTAAATACTAAAATAGAATTCTAATACTATAGAGTAGCTGCCAGTAACTAATATTATATTTTATTATTATTATTAATTTATTATTATTGAATATGAATTTGAATTTTGAATTTTTTATCCTATTAAATTTGAATGAAGGCATATGGATTAAAAAATTAAAAAAATAAGACAATAACTTAACATGTACTCTAAAAAAATTAAAAAAAAAAGCTTAATAGGCTAGTAGCACAATATGACCCATGGTACGACTGGACATGACATGTGTGCCGGGTCGGGTCTAAGCAAAAAAAAAGTAAGCACAATACGGTACAGCACGAGCACGAAAACGCGTAAGCTTCCCTTGATGAGCCTGAGCCAGCACAACAGGCCCGTTGGCCACCTCTAGTTTTGTGGTTATGTTTTGTGCGATAAGTATCTGTTGCCAGTCGCACTAAACACAACCACAAAACAAAAGTTGTGTTGACGTACGATAGGCCAACCACAAGTGCAACAGGCCAAACACAAGTGCAAGGGAAGCTGTGTTGGCTGCAATAGGCCTATCACACACAAAGAACAAAATTAAGCCTAAACAACAAAATATATTCTTTGAGGTATTTCAACAAACATTAGTAGTGCCATATTTAACAAGCCACATTTTCAGGAACATATAGTCAATTTTCATTTCCAATTCAATCCAAATGCTAAGAAACTAACTTTGAATAAGATTTAACCTATAATCATTTGTAATTAATACTAAAACAATAAACACCTTCAAGAAATATATAAACTCACTGAATTAACTCAAAGTTAAAGGCACCACCATTATCGTTGTTGAAAGTAACCATTGCTATTGTCATGTCGATTCGCCATTGTCGTTGTCATTAATTTACTTGCTCGATCAAAAATTACCAATTTCTAAGATTTTTGTTCGTTGACAGTATTGATGAGTGAAGTGGCAAGGGTAAACGTGTCTAAAAAACTTGCTTTTGGCTAATTGTGATAGAAAGAGAGCTAATTTCCAATAAATCAAAAGTTTTCAAGTTAATTACGTAAATTTTCCTCTTTCTTTTCCCATTGGCCCATTTTCCTCATTGACGGTTCTTGCTTGAATCCGACTACCTTCTTGGGCCTAAGTCACAATGTCATGGACTTGATTGGTGTGAGATCCATTTTTGCTTTTCCCTCTCTTGATAAGCTTTTCCCGCACTTTCTTTAGGAATCATGTTCTGTGTACCACTTCCCTCTCTCCTAAATTTAAGATTTTTCTTAGGGCTCTTGTTGTTTCCCTCTTTATCAATCACCATTAATGATCCATCTGGGTTTAGATAAGTAGCCTCAGCCTCTGACCTATCCACCTCAGCTCTACCTTCTTGTTTCTTCTTTGCTTTTTGAATCGGGTCATGGATCTGATTATGCCTCGAATGATTCGTTGGATTCGGGTCTCTCCCTTTGCCATTGTAGCCTTGGCCTTGCACCTATTTGGCCTTTGAGCTCTCACCTTTGCCCCGGTATTTATTTCTTGCTTTATCCACCGAAGCATCGGCTTGCATCCATTCTTATAAGAGAATTTACAACTGCCTTGCTCTGAGGTTGCATAGCGTTATACTCCCCACATTCTCGAAACAAACAACTCACACAGCCACATTTGATGCAAAACTCTGGCAATTTTTCATAAAAAAATGGAAAGTTCAGTACTTGTGTTGGATTCGAGGTGCTTTATCCTCCCTCCCTTCTTCAATGGCTGTGTGATATCTAATATTATTCTGATTCTGAGGAATTTCCCCAAACATTCGCTAGTCCGATTTGGATCTACCTCTAATGCCTTCCCTACTTTACTTCCAATGACGCTAGCCATCTCATTATTCATATACATAACCGGAACACTGTGAGTTTGTAACCAGAAGAGAGATTGGCTAAAGTTCTGTTTCGCAATTTCACCGATACCTTTAACTTCAGTGAGAACAACTAGCGCTTTGTTGAAATGCCATGGCTTGGTTGAGAGAACTCTTCTTCTATTCGCATCAGATGAAAATTTCAAGATGAAAGTGTTACTCTCCATGCCCTCCACTATCACTTCGTGTCGAATCCCCATGACTGTTGTACCATATTCTTGAAAGCTTCTCTGTTCACCTTCAGGAGAATTGATACTTGAGTAAACAGAATTCTCATGCAAGTTCTTATGAATGCCCAGTAATATTCTTTCCCACTGGAACTGCAAAAACAGCCCACGAGCACACCATCGACGCCATGGAAAATAACCCCACTGAGGTTCAACATTGTGATTTATTTAATGAAAATTTAAAGAATTGGTTGAATAATTGGATTCATGAAGAAAAATAAGAAGGAAAAAAAAAAAGAGTAAAACAATAGTTCCAGATCATCCTACTTCAAACCTACGATGTCATAAACTGTGAAAATGCTGCTTGTTTCTTGACTCTCGAGTTTTTATTTTATTGAAGGACATTTGTTCTATTAAAAAACTTATTCCAAGAACTTGACTGATTGGTTTTTTACTTTTAGCTTGATTTAACTAGCTGTCCTAATTTAAATCTCGAAGAAATAGGGATTATAAAAATTAATTTAAGTTTTGCCCCACCATCCTTTTGAAAAATTAAAAAAAGGACAAAGAAAACAACGGACTTACTTGGCCACTTGGATAAGAATAGGACAGACCATGTAAACTAAATTCATAACTCCTTTCTTCTCATTCTAAGGTTTGGTTTCACAAATTGATAGTAGTTACACACTTAATTTAACATTGACACAACCACTCCACCTCCATGCATATCGCCTATTTCTAAGTTGTATAACCTCATCAACAATACAAGTTAACAAATATTCCTGACAGTCTTGAAGCCGAAATTAGGTGAGATTTTTACTGCCAGACATACAAGATGGATGCCGGAGCATGATGTTTACCAACAAAACTAGTTTACTGGGTTGTCACACTCTTGGCCAGATTCCGAGGCTGATCAACATTGTAACCCCTTAGAACAGTGAGATGATACGCCAGCAACTGCACCCAGAAAGTGTTATTGTGATTTACCAGAAATTCCAATAAATTATTTTCTGAAAATATAAAACAACCAAAGCAGGATTCATTTAAGAAGGATAGTAATGTCATACACAGAATGCTCAATTATTTCTTTTATTCTGAAGAAGAGAAGAGGCATAGTTCATTGAAAATAACCAGCTACAAATTTGAAATTAGGAAACCCTACTTGACTAAATGAGAAAGTGATTGGACATGCACATAACGCAAGTTCCTAATTTTCAAGAAACCAAAAGGGCTTCCAAATTAGGCTAGTTTCCGTGTTCAACTCTCACATTAGCAAGCCAGCATGAATGCATGCAAAATTCCCCGTCTGTTCATCTATCTACATGATCTATTTATTTCGCATCAATAGAGAATTTGTCCACTAATGAACTTTAATGATGCACAAAAGATAGATATCCTGAACTTGGTGGAAACACTACCTGCAACGGAACTATATTAATTACAGGTTGGAGACAGTCCTCCACTTGAGGAACTTCCATTACGCGACAAGATCCACCAGGACACACAGATGCTGCATCTCCTTTCGAACACATAACTATCAACCGACCTTTGCGAGCATGGAGTTGCTGAATAACTGACTGCTGCTTGCTGTAAACAAATAAGAGATGTTGACATTGAACAAAGAAAAAGTTAAAGATGATGAAACCGCTGCCAATCACATTAAAAATCCAACCTGAAGCAAGCATCATGGGTAGCAATTACAAAAATTGGAAGATTTTCATCAACCAATGCTAAAGGACCATGTTTCATTTCGCCAGCAAGTATCCCCTCACTGTGCATAAGTGCCACTTCCTTCACTTTTAAAGCACCTTCCAAAGCCGTTGCATAATTGTATCCTCTTCCAAAGACAAGAAGGGACTGCTCAGCAATCAATTGTTTTGCAAGATCTTTCATTTCCTCGTCAAGTTTCAGCACCTCTCTAACTTTGTCTACAAAGAAAAAAGACAATGGAGATAAGTAATTTGGGGATTCAAAATAGGGACAGAAATATTTTATTACCGTGAAAATCAAAAAAAGAAAACCAAAGCTTACTTGGTAAGTCACATAGACCATCAATTATGGCCTCCCTTCTTGCTTGAGTAGATATTGTATCACCTCCAATTGCGAGAGCCAACATGGCCATCACTACTATTTGGCTCGTATATGCCTGCATTAGTAAAGGTGTTAGTATTGTCAAACATTTAAAGGAAATTGAAATTAGATTAATTCTATATGCACGAGATCTTTACCTTTGTACTAGCTACGCCAATCTCTGCGCCAGCATTAATATGAACGCCACAATGTGTTTTCCTAGCTATTGCACTACCAACTGTATTTGTTATACCAACGCATAAAGCACCATTTTCTGAAGCATATTCCAAAGCCTGTAATGTGTCAGCAGTTTCACCAGATTGACTGACAAAAACCGCTGTATCTTCTCTGTATATAGGAGCTTGCCGATCCACCAAATCACTAGCAATCTCCATTGTAACAGGGAGATCTGTGTTACATATATAATAAACAAAAATGATCAGTAGAAAAAACTTTGAAGTCAGAAAGATTTTATCAATAATCGAAAAGCACTTACCAGATAGTTCTTCTAAGATTGGTCTTGCAGCTAAAGCAGCATTATAACTTGTACCACAACCAATAAAAACAATCCGTCGGCTTCTTCTGATGGTTTTTAGGTGATCCTTCAAACCACCCAACAAAACAGACTTAGCTTTGCAAGAACCTCCACGTATGAGTCTCCCCCTCATTGTTGTTGTTAGAGATTCTGGCTGTTCATGAATTTCTTTCTGCATATAGTGCTCATAATTTCCTTTATTTATTTGTTCAACCTCCATCTCAAGAATGGATAATGCACGTCGAACTGATGCAGGTCTCGCATAGGTACCACCATTTCTTCCCTTGGCATTATCAAACTTAAGAATTGACACAGCTCCATCCTGAAGTAATTAATCCAAGAAAAATAGGCAAAGAAAGAAGCAAGCAATGTGTGCGAAAAAAGCATCAAAAAGGTAGGTTAAACATAGAATATTCAGTTTCCATTTTGTCTAAGCTTTACTCACGAAGTCAGGAGGTTTAGTTCAAAGCAGTCAATAGAAAACCAGATACTCAGTTAACAAAAGTTTTCTGCCTCGAATAACTGCTAAAAACATATCATTTCCTCAATGTTCAACATGCTTATTGGAAGAAGAAGCTACAAAAGCCATTTTATATAGGATACAGGTAACCTTCAGAAAACCCATTAAATTGGCTCTCCTTGAAAATAAACACCAGTTCACAATCAATCTGGCAAAAATATTGGCATTCATGGATATCATTGAAAGGTGCTATTCACGCGCTAGTATTAGGCCAATCATATCTTGCAAATTTGCATGCTTATATTCACAAGCAATGAAATAACTCTTAAGCAATGTTGAATGTCTGCAGTCTGTTGTAGATGAGATCATTGTTCCTTTTTTCCAATCAAATTTATTTGATGTTTTTTACCAGGCAGCCCACCCCACCCTACCCAAGCACAAACATAAATCAAACTAACCCCATCTAAGATTAGTGTGAAGGGATTCAATTCCTAGACCTCTTGCTTGAAATCAAGATGTCAAACCAACAGGGCTATCTACTAGGTTTTTAATACAAATAGTCCTGTTTTCCATAAATTTAAATCACCATCACGATACCATCTTTATCCAGTAAAATCACAAAAATCTATTGCATATTCTTTGTTTTGCTTTCCATTTTCGTTAGGGAGTTTTGGTAAGGCTATTTTGTGGCCTTTTTCTGCTTCAGGGCAATTTTAGTGTTTCCTTAATTTAGGGCTTACAGTCTTGGATTTATGTAATTCGTTAAGCCACTAATTCAATGCATAGATAAGGTGGCTTAGTTGTTGTTGGCTCCTCTGTATGTCAAGTCCAAATTTATTAATTACTTTCTCTTGCAATACAATACAAGTTTTCAATCCTGTAAAAAGAGAGAAATAATAGCATATAGAGTATAAAATTGTACAAAAGTAAACAAATACATTTTAATCACAAATAAACTCCGAAAAGGCAACAATAAGTACCTTGAGATGAACAACTTCACCGTCTTCAATCATCAAAACCTTTTTTGTATGTTCAACAATAGCGTTTGCATCACTTGATAGAAACAGTTCTTTCGGATGCCCATTCTTTGAGAGGAATTTATCATCATGAAGAGCTGGTCCATTATTCGGATCTTCATTTAATTCCTGGGGTAATAACTGGACTTGTTAACATGAACGAATATTGAAGAGAAAAACACACTATTTAAGATATCATGAACTATTGAACTGCAAAGGACGAAATAGTCGGGTAAAGCTTTCTAGAAAGCTTCGAACTTAACTCAACTAAGCTTCAATCCCAACTTAAGTGACCTAAAAAATCTTTCCGTGCATCAAACTGATAATCACTTGTCTCCTTACATCTAGATAAAAAGGGGGCAAATGGGAGATATCAAACTACATAACAGCATATTAAGGACAATCAACAGCATCAGGATCGAGTATATTGGTCTTGCACCAAAGAGTATACATTTATTATGATACTTAAGAAAATACATAATATAAAATACACAACTAGATAAAAACCAACAGCTTCACAGATACCTAAATCAAAGTGATCTATTACATAGTTAACTTTTCCATAACTGCACTCTAGAGAGCAAGGATCAAATCAAGAAATCTTTTTTGCCAGCCTTCCAACATAGACACACAAAAAGGCAATGAGAACTTACACAGTCTGGTTCAACTACATTATCTCTCATACCTAATGCAAAAGATAATATTTGGATCTCAACAAATTACTATTTCAAAGACTGTTAAGGGATTTACAGCCATCAAGAGTTTTGCATCCTTTAGATATGCATCAAGGATACATCTCAGGTCAGGTTGATCCAGGTAAAAATTTCCTACTAATGGACAATGCCATCATTATTTGAATCCAAACCAGCCACCAGCCCATGGTTAAGTTTGGGTGAGATGGATCATAAAGCTATCCATTATGTCTTCTTTTACTATCAAAGTTTACTAAACTACAAAATAGACATAAATTTGTTCGCATCCCGACCACCAAATCTCAAACAGAAAAGCCGTACATCTTAAGATTACGTAAACAGGAAAAGCCCAAATGGATTCAAAACTCTTTCTGATGAAACAAGTTTGTTAAGCCCATCTTGAAGATGTGCGCTTCATAAGTGATTAGACTTAATATAGTTTTGATTATAGCTTCCCCCCGCTAAAAATTACATTCAAGAGGTTTGGCACATTGATTCTCTTTCGATATTTTTTTATACAACACAATTGAAACATTCAATTTGAATTTCAGAATTCAACTTCAAGCAACCTATGCTAATTTACAAGCAACCAAAAGTTGTATTTTTCACTCTTTAAATGATTGGCTTATTTTACCACATTCTCCGAGTTCAAGCTCTCAAGTGAAGCTATGTAGTATAGACTGTTTAATGCATCATAATTAGCTTCCTATCAGTTTCATATCAGAAACAGCTTCCATGTATATTTTCATTGCATAGCCCATAAATAATTTCTGATGAGCAAAACTTGACTAATAATTCACCAATGAACTAGTTATTGACCATATACTGACAACCCCCAAAAAGTTGATGGAAAACAAAGACTAAGTAAGTAACCCATGGAGATTAAGCAAGCCCACTATAAACAATGTAATAGTTAAAGACCTGATTATTGTTTTCAAATCACATTGCCTAATTTGACAAATCTAGCATTCATAAACCAATTTTATCGTGAAGAGTCAATGCTATTGAAAGCTTGATTTCAATTTATGATGCATATTATCACATATAACTTACTTTAACACCAAGAAGCAATGGGCTACCACGCTTGCATGCAATTAGCTCATTCGGATAATGCTGACTTTTGAAAATGAGAGCATATGCTCCTTCAAGATGTCTCATAACTTCAACCACGACTTGACTAAATGTGACAGGTTGGTCACCTGCATCTCAAATAATGAATATTCCAAATTAGTGTTGTGTTGGACTGATTAGATTAGAGAGTAATACAGAAAGAGGGCAAAGAATTTCTGGAAGACACAAAGCCAATTACAGAAAATGCACTATGTGCTGGCAATCATGACGAACATAATGATCAAATACAAATACTACTCCTCAAAAGCAAGTTTGCCACATTTGGATAAATGTTTGGATATACTTCTTTCACACAAAAGTACATATGCTCCTTAAAAGCACTACTCATCATAGCTCAGATTAAAAAGAGATGTTATGTGGCTTCTCTATCTTATTCTTCCAACTATTTTTTTCCGTGTTAATATGATTTATTTAATTTATTTTGTATTTTCTGTGTAACTATTACCGAATTCAATAGTTAATTGCTACCATCATTTCAACACTTGATTTACCTAAAAATCATAGTCCAAACTCTAATTGACACTGTCAATGGCAAAAATATACAAAGATCTTTCATCAACTGAAAATGCAAAAAGGGGGAGGACAGATGGGAGGAAGGTTGCATAAATTTCTTTTTTCGGAAAAAAAAAAAAGGCAAATTTAAGTGCACTATTAGAAGGACATTAAGATAAAGATGCATGATGTGAATTGTAAGATAAAAAGACTAAAATCAGATTCTTCAAATAAATTTTAAAGCAATGCATTCTTTAGTTGGAAAACTACCTTCTACTTCATTTGCTTTGTCAAAAACAAACTTAGCAAGCTTTGGAATTACTTCTGTGTCTGTCTCAGATTCAAAGGTAAACCCATGCCGGATTAGGGTTTCCTTCAACACCTAAAGACGAAATAAACATGGAAAAAGATCCCAATATGAGGTAAAAAATAACAGAAACCACATTTAAGTATAGAAATGAAAATTAAGAGTGAATCTAAATACAATCCAAAAGACAAAGCACAGTGACAAAAATCATTGCCATTATATTGAGAATAGTACATGTTGTAAAGTGTTACGTTAGAACTGTAGAAATAACAGCCATTAACTAGCTACAATTAGTAAATAGTTGTTAATTTAGCTATTATTAGTATTTGAGTGCAGTAGATAGTGGTTAGATTAATTAATAATAGTTAGGTGTCAGTAGTTAGGTTAATCACACACACACACACACACATGTAATTACGGAAAAAAAAGGAAATAAGCAGAAAAATAAGAAGTTTTTTCTTCAGTACACAAGACCAAGTGAGTCTTGAAGTTGAACATCTTAATTGTAACATCATAGAAAGCACAGAGAAACAAAGGAAAGAAACTACAGGCATATCAGATATAGAACTTAAATTAGAGCATAAGGCTCCATTTGGTCAAATTTCTTCTAGACAGAGCAAAAGGCTCCATTTCATACCATTTGTTCAAGTAGCACTTACATAACTGAAGCGTTACTAGTAAGGCTTTGCAAATAGAGCTCTTAGCAGCAGGTTATTGGTTGTCTAACAGTCAATCTTACAAGCATTTCTAAATTAACAGACTAACTCGTTGTGCAGCCGTAATAGTGCTGTCGGTGCAGTAATAAATACCAAAAAAAAAAAAAAATGGCTTTTTCTTTTTCAATCTAAAATTATATGACAACAAAACTGATTGTCTATCAAAAAAACTTGTCCAAATAGTTTATATAACCATTTAGAATGACGTCATTAAAAAAGGGCTAAAAGTATGTTAACATGGGTTTCAATCAACGAACAGAATACAATGTCATTGCATGATGGTGGAATTTGTAAAGCAATAGAAAGTAATTTAAAGAATCTCATATAATTTACAAGCTCAAAAGGAGATCCTTAGAGAAGCTTGATGTTTGTTCTTCTTTCAATAAGCGTAACTGTGTCAAGAATTAAAAAAGCCAATTCCCCCAGTACAAAGTAACAACTAAAAGGATTTTGAAAAAAGCTTTTAACAAGCTATTTAGCCATTTCAAAGCCACAACAAGGAAGCTAAGGTCCAGGCAGTCCATCACTAGAGTATTTCAACTTCCAGAATGCTAAAATTCTCCACAAAGCCCATCAATAGAGCATCTCATATATTCAGGAATTTCCTGACATCCAAAACCTAATTTTGGAAGGATAAATTTCAACTATTTAATGCTAGGGGTGGAAAAAAAGGAAAAGACACAAACCATTTCCGATCATCAATGATACATCTCACAAACAAAAGAACACAAATTAACAATTCCTGTCTAAGAAAGAAAGAAAAGTTTATACCTTCCACCTCCCTCAAACTTCTTTTATTTAATTCTAAAGATATCCCTACACTCTGCAATAGGAAAAATATACTTTTGCCTATCATCACCTTCGCATTCATTAATCAGCAAAGTCTGACTGCCAATAATGTTCCCAAGACTTCCTGGCATCAAGGCCTATATGCTTAACTAGGTCTGCTCCATGGTTGGTTGTCCTAAAAGATGGTGATAATTTTGTTTCTAAATACAAAATATAACCAGAACCAAGTAGTCAGCATTCAAAGTAAAAAAAAAAAAAATCTTTCTTAAAAGAGGTATCAAATTGCCTCAGTTTCCAAAATTCGCTGATACACATGCGCAAACTGCCTAATCAAAGTCCTTGATATGTGTAATTCAAAAGCCTATCAGAGTACAATTTATATCATAAAACAGTAGTCAGAAAAATATGTATCAGTTTCAAAAGGAGTGTCTATCACATTAAGTGTTATAAAACAAACATTTGGACAACCAAAAAATGAAGAGTGTTGCTACTGAAGCAAACCTCATAATTGGTGATAACTCCATTATGAACAACCAAGAACTCATTCCCAGTACCGGATGTCTGAGGATGACTATTCCTTGGAGCTGGCTCTCCATGAGTTGCCCACCGCGTATGTGCTATTCCAGCATGAATAGAAAATGACTCCTCCAAATTTAATTCTGTTTCCGCGACCTCTGAAAGGCACAAAAAGGACAATTGGGTCTGCCTATAAAGTCAATGAAAAGCAAAACCACAAACCACGGGAATGCATCAACATTAAACAGTACACCATTTTTTCAAAGGAGTAGTGCCACACATGCATACTAACTACTGACTCTTTTATCCCAAATAAAATAGCCAAAACAATTTGGAATTTTGAAAATTACTTATTACCTTTAACCACCTCTTTTTATTTACTTATGGTGACTTTAATATAAGTATAGTAGTAAATGTAGTTGTAGCTTCATTTTGAATGAAGACACCATATGAGCTAAAACACTGAAATGGACCTAGAATTGGAAACAAGAATCAAACAAATGAGGTTATTGCATTCTATATTCCAAGCAACCAAATGGTGGGTGAGTTTGGTCCACTCACATGGCAACATTGACCCCATAATTAGATAGAATCAGCTTAACATTCATCTCTTAATTCCAATATTAATCATAATAAATACATAGATAAAGACTATTTATAAACACACATCATTTGATAGTAACAATTGGGTCAACCCGACTACATTGACCTGAACCCCAGGCAGAACAAAACTTTATAGCTACAACGTGACGGAACTAAAAAGACAATCACAGACAGCCGCCGGATCAACCCGAATATACTGATCCACATTCGAAAAGACACTGACATTCCCAAAACATTTGATCAAACTTAAAAATAAAAAACTTCAAATCAGCAGACTTTACGAAGATGAATCCGACAAGGAACTTAGGATAACCAAACAGTACTGTCTTGCAAGCTAATTTCAGGTCAATGCCACTAGATTTACACGCCCGACCCGACCAGTACAACAAGAAAGCACCAGGAAACCAAAATTAAATAAAATAAATTGAAAGAAGATGAAGAATTTGCAGACCTTCGTACACAGATTTGACGAGAGACTCGATGTTGCCTTCTTGGCGGAACACGAGCGGAGGACAGCCATTCACTGATGATGATGGTGATGGTGACAGTGACGATGACGGCGACGGTGACGGTGATGATGAATCATCGATGCAGATGCCGGCAGAATCGTAACCTCGGTACTCAAGGCGACGGAGTCCGTTAAATAGAACTTGAAGAATGTAACGCCGTTCTCTGTTAACTTCGTAATTCAAGTAAGCAAATATGCCACACATTTCTTTCTTTCAATTATTGTTCAGTGATGATCAGTTTCGTTCGTTTTCTTTTTTCGATTTTGATTTTAAAATGATCAGTTTAATGGGGGAGAGTGGTTTGTGCGCTTGTGCTCCAAAAACCTGTCCATAAAATTATAATATGAAGTTACCAAAAAACCCTTAATATTTACAAGACCATACTCCCTATGCCGGGTGTTAAAAGTATGTTTTCCGTGCTAAAAGAGTAGAGTTGCGTAAAAGATTCAAATCGAACATACTTATGCAGTTTAGAACTTTTGAAGATATTTATGTTTTGGAATACCCATTTAAAGTTTTTATTTTTTTATCCTTTAAATCTAAGTCAAGGAGAGGGGACACCATGGGTGGGTTGAGATTTTTGACTTTTGACTTTTGTCTTTTGACTTTTGACTTTTGAATTTCTACTTTTTTTCCTACGTTCTGTTCTGGTACAGGGAAGCTTCCATTATTGTGTTGGGTCGCTGACGTGGAATCTCATGATTCAATGGATGTGTTGGTAGTCTTCATTTAAAAGAATATTTGGCCTTCAGTGCTGATTTGAAGAATATTAGAATAATGACTGCGTTTGAAAAAAAAATCATTAAATAACGCTAATTAAATCTAAGATTAAGGAGAAGAAAAAAATTAATTGCATTATTTTAAAGTGTTAAATAACGCCATTAAATCTAGTTTATCAAATAGCAATATAAAAAATAATTAAGGGTTATTTTAATAATATTGTAAGTTTCAATTTTCTTTTTAATTCCTATGTATAGATCTCCTATCTTGTAATTTGCTACAAGATAGCATTTGTCCTTAAGTTTCTGGAACTACAGCAATCTTTCAATATTACGTCAAATTGTTGATGTGGAATCTCTTGATTGGATGGATGTGTTGCTAGTCTTCACGAAGATTTGGTTCTTCGATGGTGATTTGAATATTATGCTTATTTTTTAAAAAATTGTGATCAAATTACGTAATTTATTTCAAATTTAAGGAGGACAAAAAACCTTATTACCTTATTTTAAAGTTTAATTATATTAAAATTTATAATCTTATTGTTGAACTTGTAAAAATACAAATGATTAAAATGATACAACGATAAATAGATCATAAACTCTAAACTCTAAACCCTGAAAATCCTAAATCTTAAAAACCCTAAACTCATTTTTATTTTGATATCTTAATATAATTGGCTATAATAATAATAATAATAATAATAATAATAATCTCTTTAAATTTAATTATTTTATTTCCTAAATAAATAACGATTCTCTTTTATTTTTATAATATATTGTGTGTATACATATATATACACGAAATTATTTTATGTATAAAATTAATTTTCAAAATCATATTTTAAATAACTACTTGTTCCCTATTTTTTAAAATATATTATAGAATGAGATAATTTTATTAAAAGTAATTTAAAAAAAAATCAAGTACCAAAAATTATTTTTGAACCTCTCAAAAGTAATCTCAAATAACCCTAAGTCTTTACATCAAAATTAAAAACAAAATCTTCAAAAAATTTATGTATGTCAGAATAATTGTAAAATAACATATTTCACCCAATTTTTTTAAAAAAATAATACATAATCATGTTAAAGATGCAAATATTTATAATAAATAACTTGAACAAAATATAAGGAATTCAAAATAAATAGTTTAATATGAGGAAACCTAGACCTTCCAATTGATAATGTTTGTAGTTGAGGAATTAACGGCTCCCAAATACAACTCAAGTTGCAATAAAATTATAATTGTTCCACTCTATTTGTTTTGAATTTAGGATATTTATACAAAATACCTTTATTTAACTATCCCCAAAAATGCACACTTAACTAATCATAATCTCTGCAAATAGTTTATGCTAAACCACACACAACTAACTCACTACTTGATAACATGTTATATAATTTAATACTTGAATATAAAATTACATCCCTAACATTACTCAATTTTATGTTATTTAAATAAAATTATGAATACACCCTAAAAATTTAATAAATAAAATATTAAATTAAAGTAATGATCTTATCAATCATTGATGCGACCACCCTAACCCATATATTGGATCTGAGGTGAATCATACAGTCTAATAACTAAAACTGATGGCACAAATATTTTATATAATAATATTAAGGATTTTAAAATTTGTTTCAAGCAAAAGATCTTCTCCTAATTAGTCAAAAGTTAAGAAATTGTGTTTTTTAACCAAAGGATAAGAGTTCAATAGTTTGGTATATTTATGACTATAGAACTAGTCACCACTTGTTGTTGCAAAAGAGACTTGTGTAGGAACATGACAATGTCTTGGTAAACATTTTCCATGAATAATTGAACAAACAGCTCCAGTGTCGATTAGAGCAATAAGAGCAATCTTTTTATCATCTGAGACTTGAAGAATTACTTTCATATATGGTTTGAATGATGGTTCGGACTACATAGTTAAGTCTATAGGCTTATCCTCAGAAAATGTAAGTATTGGTTCGTCATCTGAAGAATTTTCTTCATAATTTGATTCAATAAATGCATCGGACTTAAAGGATTTTAAGTCAATTACGAGCAATGCCTGTTCAGGATCATCAGGCCAAATATAAAACTCATCATCAAATTCTGGATCTTTTATAATTTGCAAAAGCTTTGTAGGAATCTTTTTCTTTGATCTGCACTACTTGGCATAATGCCTTTTTTTACTATAGATAAAACACCTTCCTAACTTCTTCAAAAATGTTTGTTTCTTCACAAAAACGATACTTGTTGCCTATGTAAGGTCTTTAAGATTTATCCTTGTTGCCTTTGAATTGTCTTTAGCAAGAGCATGAATTACCTGAATCATGGCATCCGAACTTGTTGGGGTTTTCATTGTAGTACTTTGATAGAGAAATTTTCTTTATCGGTTTCATGTGTTTCTTGAGATTTTGGCTTCTACAATGATTTTAGATTAACTTTGTCACCATCTGGTATAGTTGAGCATGCTAAAATTAGATAAGTTTATGATTACTTCAGCTTTGAATTCTACTTTTAACATTTCTGCTACTGATCCAGGCATATTGAGGACAAACATACGATGAATTGTATCTATAGGCTTTTGGAAGCAGAAATAAAGTTTTTCTTGTTCCATATAATATTTTTGAAGCCGGCGAACACCATAGTACTTATTTTGGAGGAACTGTTTCTCTAATAATTCTAATTCTTTTACTTACGTTCTTATGAAGTCAAAGTAAGATATCCAAAATAGTAGCACAATGATTTTCTTAGCTCAACATGTACTCTTTTTAGGCTGGAGTTAAAATTTTGGACCACCACCATCTAAATGAACTCAGAAATCCTGTTACGAGTCTTATTATAGTAGCTCTTTTGGTAATTGAGGAGCTCTTTGGCATTTTTCTTCATACCAAGCCATCATTTTTTCGATGTAAAGAAATCTATCACCAAGATTGATATTGTTAATATTCCAGAATATTTTGCTAATAGGATCATGTGGAATTTGTATTCTTGCTTTCCACTCTTTTTCTTATTCTCATTCAGGATCTTGTTGCTACTGAGGTTATTGTTGTTCTTCATAAGATTGTCTATCCTAAGGGTTTGTAGAAGCTACTCCTAAATGTTGGTCTGTCTTAAATATAGATGGTTTAGAAAACCTTCTCTTAGTATCCGCATATGTTGGATTAGTAGAAATATGTAGTTTTCTTTCCATCATGATTGGTCTGTGTGGAGAGGAAGAGGATGAGATTGACTGGCTTGATTTCAAAGAGTTATCTCAGTCATTAATTTCTTAACCAATTACTTTCGCAGGCCATGGTTGGACTAGAGGCATCTCCTAGCTTCTCCAAAATGCTTAACAGTTATTTCATGAAGAATTTTCTTCTCAAACGTAAGCTAGTTTGTAAGGCTACATAGTTTATGTCTCCCTGTACATACTTACATTAACAATATTTATATAAAAAGATAAATAATATAAACATGCCCAAAATGCATGACATGCAGTAATGCATCTGGTGGTTTAAACTCAGTTTACTAAAGCTGGTCCACATGAAATCTTATAGAATCCTACAAGAAAAAAAGTAAATTGGAAAATAATAAGCTTACAGCCTATATATATATATAAGCATACTAGGTATATATATAATCATGTGACATGATTCCATACTGAATATCATAGATCAGCAGACATGAAATTCATACATACATACATGACAAACATGCATCAAATAGTGCCTAAGGATAATAACTCTCAAAACTTGTCGGGATCATCATCGCATAAATAGAGTAAAGGAAAAGTCTCTTAATACCTAGAGTAATTAAATTATGTCGTACGAGTAGAGTAAACCTAACTCTCAATATGCATGTGTAGAATCTATGGGAAATGCTACATATATGGTGACTGATAATCATATCTCATGACTTAATGAAATTCAAACATATAATATGTGTACATGTAATCATAATATGAAATTAAATTATAATATTGAACACAAATGCTTTACAGAGTAAATAATAATAATAATAATAATAATAATAATAATAGTATCTACTCATAGATCTTGTTTCACTATAAAGTTTGTTGGGGTTATTGCAGGTTTTTGAATTCTTAAATTTCTCATAAAATATAAGATTAAAAAATTAACTATTAGAATTGATATAAAAACTTATATGTATCATGTAAATTGTATTATAATTGCTCAAACTTTATAAATGTATTACCCATTAATTTAATGATATTAATCTAACTATCTAGTTATATTTTTTGTAAAGTGTCCACTTAATTCCACCTCTAAACTTATTTTCCCACTCTTGGCTTCTTCATTTCTTTTATTTCTTTTTCTTTTCTTTTTTTCTTTGCCGCACTTTGAAAATGGATGCCCTAAATAAGAGCTATTTTGAATTTCTTCAAATTATATATATATATATATATATGGCCACCAACTCGTGAGCACAAGTGAAGCATGCAGGTGAAATTATGAAGCAAGCAGTTGGTTGTTGCTTTTGTAATTAGCCACATTTAGCTTGCTATTGCTTTAGTAATTAGCCAAGTTTGTTTTATAAAGAAGCGACGAGGCATGCACATGCATTATAATTCCTTAACATTTATAAAAATTTCGTCTTTGAAATTCACATATCTAACTGAAATAGATATGGATATTGTGTCTTCATTTATTCCTTATACTCCCAAACGACTTCCTCAACTATGTGTCTTCTACATTACTTTAACTAGTGAAATCATCTTATTATGTAACACACGTTGTTTCTAAATAAGTATTTGAATCGGTTTCACTCCGTAAGTCAAATCTGTTGTCATCTAAATGAGTTCTACATCTAGAACATGAAAAGAGTTAGGAATATATTTCCACAGCATCGAAACATGAAAAACATCTTCAACTTGTGATAACTTTGGAGGTAAAACCAAACGGTAAGTAACTGAACCAACACATTAAATAATCTTATATAGGCCTATATAACAAAAGCTCAACTTTTCACTCCTTTCTGAATCAAAGGATATCCTTCCAAGAAGAAATTCATAAGAAAACTTTATCACTCATTCAAACTCAAATGGTCTCCAACACTTATCAACATAACTTTTCAATATATCCTTTGTTGTCTTTAACTTTTCTATAATGATATTAATCTTCTTATTAGCACTCTAGACGATTTCTAACCCTAACAACTACCTTTTCCTAGCTTCATCCCAATAAATTAGAATTCTGTATTTTTTTTCCTTATAATTCTGTATTTTTTTCCTTATAGACCCTTAAATTGTGCAATCTAATACTATATTGATAGCTATTATTATAAGCAAACTCCACTAAATGCAAGTATCTATATCAGTTACTCAAAATTGCATAACACGTGCTTAAAGCATATTTTTCAAATTTTGAATAACACTTTCTGATTGTCCATTTGTCTATAGATGAAAAGCTATACTAAAATTTAATTTATTACTCATATGCTGCTATAGCCAAAATTTAGAAGTAAATTATAAGTCTCTATCTGAAACAATAAACACAAGAGCTCCATGCAAACGTACTACCTTATAGTTTACATATAAATTCGCTATCCAATTATAAGAATACGTGCTCATGTAACACAGAATTAAGTAGACTTTGTGACACAATCAGCAATAACTCATACATTATTGTAGCTACCTATAGTTTGAGGAAGTCCAATTATAAAATCCATAGTGACGTGCTTTCATTTCCACTCAAGAATAGATAGCAGTTGGGATTCTTATACAGGTCTCTAATGTTCTACGTTAACTTGCGGACAAGTTAAACAACACGCTATAAATTTTGCTATATCTCTCTTCATCCCTTGTCACCAATAATGCTCTTTCAAAATAAGATACATATTTGTGCTATTTAGGTGTATAGCATATGTCAAACTATAAGTTTCGTTTAAAATCTAGTTCTTTAAATATAAATTATTTGATACATTAAGTCTACTTACTATAGCTAAAATACCATAAACTCTTAGTGAAAATTTGATAGGTAGTCCATTCTTTATACCTTCTTTTATTTTAATCAATTTTGAATCTTGATCCTGCATCTTTTAAATCTAATCAATTTTGACTCATTGATAATTTTTGTACCTAAAGACCCCAAGTCAATTAACACCAGAAGGTATGACATTTTTATATGAAAGACAAAACTTGAAGACTTCCAATTAAGAGCATTAGCTACTACATCTATCTTGCCTGGATAGTAATCAATAATACAATTATAATCTATAATTAATTTGACCCATCTATGTTGTCTCAAATTTAATTCCTTTTGTGTGTATAAATACTTAAGGCTTTTGTGATCTTTATAAATCTTATAAGTATTTTCATATAAATAATGTCTCTAAGTCTTTAAGGTAAATATGACTATTGTGAGTTTTAAATCGTGTGTCAAATAATCCAATTCATGTTGCTTGAGCTGTCAAGAAGTATAAGGAATTACATTTTCATGTTGTATCAATACATAACTTAATCTTTTATTTAGATGCATCATTGTAAGCTATGAATCCTTTTATATTTGATGAAAGTGTAAGAATTAGAGTTGAAGTTAATCTTTTCTTGAGTTCTTGGAAACGCTTTTCACAATCATTTATCCACTCAAATATCATTTTCTTTATTATTAGTTTCATGAAAGGTAAAGCTATCTTGGAAACGCCCTCAACAAATCTAAAGTAATAACTAGCCAAGTCATTGAAACTTCTAACCTCAGATACACTAGTTGAACGCTCCTAATTCACTATTGCTTCTATTTTCTAGGGATCCACATAAACATTTTTAGTGAAAATCACTTGGCTTAAGAATGCTACTCTATCTAACCAAAATTGACATTTATTGAATTTAGCATAAAGCTACCAATGTCTCAGAGTTTGTAAACTAATCCTCAAGTATACTACATGTTTCTCTTTACTATGTGAATATATCAGGATGTCATTAATAAATAAAATAATAAACTGATCCAAATAAGGATGAAATAACCATTCATGAGATCCACAAATGATACGAGGGCATTAGTTAATTCAAATGGTGTCATTAAAAACTTATAATATCCATAATGAGTTTTAAATACAATTTTAAGTACATCAGTGAATTTAATTTTTAATTTATGATAACTAGAGTGTAAATCTATCTTTGAGCAAAATTGTCACACCCTGTAACTGATCAAATAAATTATCAATCTAAGAAAGCAAATATTTGTCTCGAATAGTAACTTTATTTAACTTACTATAGTATATGTGCAATCTCATAGTCCTAAATTTCTTCTTCATAAATAATATTGGTGCGCTCCACGGAGATACACTAAATTTAATAAAGTCTTTATCAACTAATTCTTGTAATAAAACTTCAACTCTTGTAGCTTTAATAGAGTTATCCTATATAGGGCCATATAAATAGGGGTTATGCGTAAAATTAAATCGATAATAAACTTTACATCTCTATAAGTTGGCAAACTAGAAAGGTCGTTAGGAAACACAATAAAAAACTCTTTCACTATAAGAATGTTTTCTAGCTTCACATCACTGACTCGACTATTAATAACTTGAGCCAAATGAGCAAAACAATATTTTTTAAGTAATTGTCTAGCATAAATAATAGATATCATGAAAAAAGATAAAATTTATCATTCTCCTTAGAAAATGATATCAAATTCTCCAGATTTCTTAAAAATTACCTCATTTAAAAAATAATCCACTATAACATGATGGTTTGCTAGCTAGTTTATCCCAAAAATAGCATCGAAATTATAAATATCTAATAAAATCAGATATACTACTATTAGCCTAAAGGCTACACATAATATAATTTTGATAATAACAAATATGTATCTTAATTATTTTAAATTAATAATGTATTTCACATTTTCACTTAGCTTTTGAAAAATAATATTTATGCAAGTGAATCAAGTGAAATCAACTTCAAGATACTCAACAGACAACGACTTAATTAAGAACAAAATTTGAAGCGCAACAGTCTTATTATTACAATAAATTCTTGTGAACCCAGTATAATTTAATTTATGCTTGATTTAGCAATTTGTGAAGCTCAATATTTTAATTAATTATTTATTATTCATTAATCTAAAGAATTGATCATAAACCAAGTATTTCATGCAAAATAATTGATTTTCTAAATATGGATTAAAGCGAAAAAGTTTTGTAATTTTTTTATTTTAATAAGTAATGTTTTAAATATGAATTTAGGTTTATTTACAAAATCAAAAATAGTTTTAGTCATATCATAGTTTTAAAAAATTGTGGGAATAAAAAATATTATTTAGAAATTCTGAAATTAAACTTGTTCGCAGATATTTTTGACATTTTGAGCTACAGTACAATTATAGAAATATATTAGTTAAAATTATAATTTTATAAATAATGGTATGTAACAAGTTAAAACTTTTCAAAAATAGACCTATTTGTAAAGTTTTATAAAATTTTAGGTTATAGTATAATTATAAAAAGTTTTTAGGTAAAATTATAATTTCATGAACAATGTTACTGTAGCATTTTTAAATTTAACAGTAACATCACTGTAGCAAACAGCTAAATGCTTGAATGAAGAGGCTAGTCGCTTTGGCACTGGAATTTGTCTATAACGGCTATTTTTCGAGTCAAAACTATATAAACCCAAATCAAACTCATTTTTGAGTTCTTGCACAATCAAAAATAAGTTCTTACATCATTAATTGAGATTTCAATTTACAAATCAATATAGATTAAATCATTATAATACTATATTTATTCACCCACTCTTGAAGAGAGTTTTTTTGTTGTAATTTTTAATCTCTTATCAAACTTGTGGTTGTATAAGTGTGGGAAATACTTGGGTGAAGGGATTAAGAAATAATTCCTGGATTGTAAGGTTTCATTGACACCTTGAAGTCAATTGTAATGGAATTGAAGCTGTGAGATGATTGAATAGTAAAATCCTTGAGCTTGGTTAGCTTGGAGGCGTGAACGTAGGCGAGATTTGTCGAATCACGTAAAAATATCTGTGTTTGTTTTCTCTTCCATATTCTTTTATATTTTAGTATTGTTAAACTTATTATTCTTTATTTTATTAAGGTATTAAAATTAATTATTGTTTAATTTGCTTAGATTAATTTTTAAAATTTTAATTCACCTCCTTCTTGGGTTGCACAACTAGAATTTCAATACTATATCTTTATTACTCACTCTTACCATATAATTTGAAAATCCACTTTCAGCCAACAAAGAATTACCAATTGATGTAGCCATTTCTAAAGTACAATCCAATAGCCTTATCTCTCTATCAGCATGCATGGAAAATTTACAAAAATAAAAGAATAGATAGACCCTAAATCAATTAAAATATATGCATCAGAGCCAAAAATAGTTAAAATACCTATCACAACATCTGGATTGGCATGGGCCCCTTGTTGGGTCAAAACAAATACATGTGCTTAAATATGTGGTCTAGTTGTTTGACTCATCTATTGACTACTACTAATCTTTCCTGCATTGGGCTAGGACCTACTAGAAAATATGGGTCTTCCTTTTTTATAACCTCCTCATCCTCAAAACTGACTATTGCCAATCTGAAAGTAGTGAGGGTCTTGTCTTGGTATAAGACTACTACTCGATGTCAAGTTTGGACAATCTTTCTTTAAGTGTCCCAGTTGTCCATATTAAAAGTAACATGACAAACCACTCAAACAATCTCCCATGTGAAGTTTTCTATAAACATTACAGTAAAGGTAATTGCCTTTGCATATGTTGTGGCTATATTGAATGTTATCGTGAGCACTAATAGTTCTCTTCCCTCTGATAAACTCTGGTCATTGATTGTACTGATGGCTACTTGAGAAATCTTTATATTTTATCTCTTTCCTTTGAGTCCTACCATTAGGTTCATTGACTGGCCAAGTAAGGCTCTATTTATGCTATTACAGCTCAAGCCTTTATGCTTTTTCACAACTTCTTTCGGTTTTCCTATTAACTTTGAACAATGTGCCAAAATCTGTATATTATGTTTTGATTACTATAGTCCTTATATCCTTCAATTTGAACTATCTATATTTCTCTTTCTCATTTAGTACAGTTGGGAGACAAATCTCAATAACTCAGAAAATTTATGCTCATACTCTCCACTATCATAGATTCTTATATAAATGCCATAAACTCATTTATCTTGTCCTCTTAATAAATAATAGGAAAGAATTTATGAATAAATTTCCTCTAAAAATCTACCCAAGTAATAGCTTTTTGTTTCTTATATCGATTTCGCACAAACATCCACCAATGATATATATTACCTTATAGCAAAAACTTAGTGAATGATAATCTTTCCTCATCAATACATCTCAATATATCATAAATCTTCTGCAGTCTGATAAACCATGACTCTGAACTCACAAGTCAGTTATGCCTTCAAAAGTTGTAGTCTCCAAATCATAAGCACGCTCAATTGTGTTTTGTGTGCCTATACGAACTTCAACCTCCTTTCGAGTAACATTAGTACTAAACTCTTCAAATCTATCCATAAATTAATCCATAGTAAGTCTCACTACTAACTCCTGATGAATATCTAGGTTTAGCTAGGGTTGAGGCTGTAACTCATGTGCACGTAGTACTAACTCACCTACAGTCTTTCCTGAGGGTTCTTCTCTATTCTTCGATTATGAAGGTAAAGTTAGATCCAGTATAAATCTCATAAGAGGTTCACTATGCTACATAAGCTGATATCCATAAAATGTCATGGTATTATTATATGAGGTATGAATATATATATATATATCATGAAATAGTCTACAGAATCAATAACTTAAGTCTCTGATACCAAAATGACACGATCCACCCCAACCTACATGTTGGATTCTAAGTGTATAATGCGGTCTAATAACCAAACCACATGGCACAAATGTAATTTATGAATTAACATAATATGGCCTTTACTATAAACATATAATAACCTCTATATCTCATATGAAAACACACACACACACACACACACACACACATTCAAAATGCGCAATATGTCTCATTATACATACTAACATTACAAGTACATATACATAAAAACATAAGCAATACAAATGTGCTTAGAATGCAAGACATGCACCAATGCGTCTTGTGGCCTAAACTCAATTGACTAAAACTGGTCTGCATGAAATCCTGTGGAATCCTATGAGAAGAGGGGTAAATAAAAAATAATAAGCTTAAAGGTCAGTGAATGAATACATATATAGAAAAATAAAGTTGCATACTAGGTTATATACATAATTATGTGACATAACTCTGCATTGAATATTATATATCAGACATTGAATTTAGACATACACCAAATAGGATTAAAGGGAAAATAACTCTTAATACTCACTAGAATCATCATCACATGAGTAGAGTAAAGGGAAAGCCTCTCAATACCCAACTTAATTAAATCTCACACGAGTAAATTAACTCACCATATGCATGAGCAGAATCTATGGAAAAGGCTACATATATAATGACTGACAATCATATCTCATGACTCAATCAAATTTAAACATATAATATGTATACATATAATCATAACATGAAATTAAATCATAGTATTGAACATAAATACTTCACAGAATATATAATAGTAATAATATTATTCAATTACAAATCTTATTTTACTTTAGAGTTCGTTGGAGATATTGCAGGTCTCTGAATTCTTGAATTTCTCCTAAAATACAAGGGCCAAAAAATTAACTATTAGAATTAATATAAAAACTTATGCGTATCATGTAAATTATATCATAACTACTCCAACTTCATAAATTTATTACCTACTAATTTAGTAGATATTAATCTAACTATCTAGTCATTCTTCCCATAACATGTCCTCTTAATTCCACCTCTAAACTTCTTTTACCACTTTCGACTTCTTCCTTTCTTTTATTTCTTTTTTTTTTCTTTTCTTCTCTGCCTCGCTTCAAAAATGGATGCACTAAATGAGAGCTGCTTTCAATTCTTTCAAATTATATTTATATATATATGGCCACTGGCTCGCGAACACAAGTGAAGCATGCAGGTGAAATCGTGAAGCAGGCAGCTGGTTGTTGCTTTTGTAATTAGCGACGTTTGGCTTATAAAGAAGAGGTGAGGCATGCACGTGCATTATTGTCACTTCCACACTTTTGTTTTTCGTAGGCCCTGCTGCGGCCTTCGAGAATGCAATTATGATTTACGTATACGGTCTCGCACATGCTATCATCTCACTAGCCAAAATAAGCCATACTTTTTAATATTTTCTTTAACTTTTATTTTTCTCATAATATATTCGGCAAATACTAAGTTGAGATATAAATTTAAGAGCACATTTGATTTGCACCATAGTTTCATCCATATTTGTGAATCGAAAACTGTTTTTAAAAAATTTGAATAGGATAGTTAAATTCTGAGTTGTATGCTTTTATATTTTTTATATTAGAAAACTGTTTGATATAATATTTAAAAATTGTTTTTAAATTTTAAAAATAGTAAAAACATGTTTGATATAATATTTTAAATTATAAAAATTGAGGACATGCATTTGTTTGAAATTGTTTTCAAGGAAGTTATTGGTTAATCTCCTTAAGCTTACCTTCTTAAAGAAAAAGAAATTAAGAAAGTTTGAATTTTCTTAATTTCCAACCTCAAGTTTGTGATTTGTACCAATCATCCGTCAAAAAAATAAAATTACCCTTTCATTTTTTCTTTTGATTATTTTATAAGGGTAATTATGTCTTTTTAGTAGATAATTAAACAAAAATTACCAATCTATGGTGGAAATTGGATATATTCAAATCTTTTATAGTATTTTTTATAACATCGTTATCTTAAGGTAAATGACTGATAATATACTTTATTTTCAAGAATAATATTTAATAACATTTTACTTCTAATAAAAGAATAATAACTTGAAATTATAATTGCAAATATTTTAATACAAATGACACAATGATGATCTAATTTCTAGGGAGATAATTTATAACAAGGATACATAAATGGGCACCTTTAGACGAAAATAACGTAAGAATTTAGCCATAATCGATATATAAAACAAATCACGACATATAAACAATAAAAATAAACTAGGAACATATCTCAGCTTTAAATACCCTACTCTATTTTGATGAAGACTACTCAGCAGAAAAGAAGCAATTGAATCTATTAAAAAGCATGGGCCGAGCTTTTTATGCCCTGGTGCTAAGAACAAGTTTTTTGTATGGTACACCCATGCAATACTTAAACAATATTTTTAAAAATTGCTAAGTAAACCTTGATTTTCTCGGCTAACTAAACTAAATTGTTTGCAAAAGAGTTGGAGAGAAGTGTGAGCAATTGAACCAATCGAATGTATATAATTCACAAAAGTGTGTATACAAAAAAATTTTGAAAATTTGTTTACAAGTTGCTTGAGTTGCTTTTTTCTTGCTTCAAATGGCAAGCCCCCCAAGTCTTATTTTACAAGTTGCTTGTCTCTCCACTTGCTTAGTTTATAATATTCTGAGTTTAAAGAATTCTCATGACTTTAAAATAAGACTTGGAGAGAACTCCCATGTTTGTAATACTTAGTGTTTTAAAAAATTATTTATTCAAGCTATATGCTAAAATACGCTAATAATATCTAAAAAGAATTTATTATCTTACATTATTATATAAAATACATAACTTTTTTATAACTGTATGATGAAAATCTAATAATTATATAAATATAAGATTATAAAATTATATTATTTTCACAATTATTAATTTTTTATTAAATAGTTATGAAAAAGTTATCTAATGGGCCTGGCCGGCTGAGCCCGAGCCTAACGCTTTGATATGTTTATGGGGCCCAGTGTCGCGGACAGCCCAATTCTTACCCAAAAAGTCTAACTTTAAACGTTCAATGTGTCCTTGGTTGGCTTGTCTTTAGGATGCTTCATCTCTAACGCGGGCCAACAAAGTGGGCCTTCCCCTCGGCCGGTGGGAAATCATTTGAGAATACAATTGTAAATGCTTTCCTTCACTCAACTACAGTTTTAACATACATAAATCCATACAAGTGGAACAACCGGTTATTCTCAAGCACATACTCATTGTTCAATATTTTGTTTATAGTTTACAGGAGAAATAATAGGAAAGAATTTTCAACTGGATCTAACAGCATCAATGGCGAAAACTAGGTCTTCGAGTTTAGCCCCAGTCACTTCCTTTACAACTTTATTGTCTTTCAGAACCTTGAAAGTAGGAACAACCCTTATTCCCAGCTCTTTTGCCAGTGCCTACCGATAATTTTACCAGGAATTTTCAAGTGTTAGATAAAGAAACCCCAATTTAGTAAATATATTGAGATTAGAATACGAAGCTAGATACCTTGTTCTCTTGGTTGCAATCAAGCTTTAAAAATATAACATCGGAGTACTCTTTGGCCAATTCTTGAAATTTTGGTGCTATCACTTTGCACGGACCACACCTTCAAAATACAAGAAATATTATGTTTCCAAAATGAAAGAGATTGTCTTCACCAACCAAAGAATGCAATCAAAATAAACTTAAACCTCATATTTTTGCAGCTGCCACACACACACACACACACATATATATAAAATTCAAAAACAATTCTAAGAAAATTCTAGATAGCCATTTTACAATCACAATGATTGCTTTCCACGAAAAAAATGTCCCAAGTAATTAGCTACCTATGCCATTGTCAACCCAGCAGGCCAAGTCTAGCCAGAAGGTTTTTCTTCACAAAGCCATCTTGGACTAGTCTCTGTGCTGTAGAGGTTGGTTAACTTGATGGAATAGAAAGTTTAGTTGCTTACAGGCTATAAATTGAAACAAATGACAAAAGAACAGAAGCTACCATCTAGACAGAAGGGCTTAAAAGAGAGAAAAACAGAACCAAATTTTCTCCCAGGTATAAAGTAGGCATTAATTGTTCAATATAATTGAGAGATTTTAGTAGCTTTATGCGGCTGCAAGTGTTTTTGAGAAAAAACTTCATGGCAATGTGGTTCCCCTCAACTCTCCCCCCCTCCCCCCCCAAACAAAAGAAAAACAAAACAAAACAAAATGATAATAATAATAAGAATTGCTTTCAAGTGCTTTCGTGAGTAAAAAGCTTAGGTTTATTTTAAGAAGATATCAACACATGCAGTCATGCACTTTGGGTCTTTGAGATCACTTTTGACATTATCCAAAACAGTCTCTAATCATACCATTAATCCATGCTGGAACATCTTTAAAGACAATTCAGCCTTGTAGTGTGTTTAGGAAGTGCTTTTGGCAGTACCAAAAATCACTTTCAAATAGCCGAAGAAACAATTAGGCCAATTTTCTAGCTTTTGTTTGAAATAAGATGTTAATGCTTTTTTTAAGAGAGAATAAGAATCCAAAAGCATGTCGAGTGTTTCCCTTTTCATTTACCCTATTTTGAGAAGCACTAAATAATTAATTACCATCCCATAATCCAACTTCTAGTAACCTGAATTGCGGTGGTTTTCAAAAGAACACTTTTTTAGATGATCCTTTTGTTAAATCACTTTTACTAAAAAATTCTTTCGTACAAATGTACTGGAAAACCAACAGCAAGAATTAATTTAAACTCAAATTAAAAAACAAAAAAAAATATTCCGTAGCACTCATAACCAATACCCAAAAACATCCATAATTCCACTGAAATTTCCGCAATTAAATTGAACATATTTCATAATAATAAAAAAATGAAGCAAAACTATTTTCAATGTTCTTTTTCAAAAAAAAAAGGAGAAAGAAATTCAATTACCATTGAGTGTACATATCAAGGACAACGGTCTTATCACCGGCGGCGTTAACGATGGGCCAAAAAGTGTCTTTATTTACTTCAGTGACCTCTCCCACTGTGGCCCCCGCAATCTCCAGGCTCGATCTCACCGTGAAAACGCCGCCGTTTAGCTGCTTACTACTCTTTTTATTCGTCTTCTTCACCACTAATGACGAGGAGGTGTAAGAGCCGGTTCTTGAGCTTGAGACTCCGGCTGAGAAAGCAGAGGCTGTGATCTGTTGATTCCCAGCACACGGCACCGACGGCGGAGATCGAACAGTGGTGGAGGAGAATTGGAGTAAAGACATTTTGATTTTTGTGGTGGAGAGTGAAGAGAACAACAACGTATGCGTTTGTGTTCCGTTCTTTGCTGCGAGCAAAGTGAACTTAAAAATGAGTGTAGGCTTTTGTTTTTCTTGTAGTGGAAAAGACTACAATACCCTTGTTGGCATTTTGTGTTTCGATAATATTTTTAAAAAATTCAATGAATTTTGTTAAATTTGGGTTAGATGAATATTCCATTAAATAATGGATCTTGTAAAAATAAATAATAAATAAAGCCAATATATCAGGACTTTCCCATCGACTGGGTCATTTCGGAGCAAGTATATATATATATATATATATATATATATATTTGTGATGAAGTAATAAGTTTTAAGAGATTAATTCGTATTTTTAGTATTAAATAATTTTAATAAATAGTAATTAATATTGATACAGTAGAATAGTAAAAGGATGGATTGATCACATTATTTAAATACTAAGATAGGGAATCTAAAAAATCATTGTATTGAACTTAGAAAAAAAAGTACAATAATTACGTAATAAAAGAGAATTTTTTAATTTAATAAATTTTAAAAATAATGATAAGACCTCACTATTTTTTATATTAAGCATCTATCTTGGATCCTTAAAACATATATTATAAATATTCACTTATCAAATTAAAAATTACCCAATTTATTTAAATTTAATTCATCAACTTAGTTGATTGGTTTCCATTCGGTTGGTTGGGTTGGATGGGCTTAATTGTTCATTAGTTGCGATTCGAAACTGGGGGTATTTCGGTCAATTCAGGATATTTCGTTGCAGAAAGTATGAGTCCATGAGAGGCCGGGGAGGATTTTAGAAAGCAACGACTGAAATATTACAAAAAATGACTGGATTATATGGTTTTGAACCATTTAAAAGACAAAATTAACCTTGGGATATTTTGTGTTGTCTGAAAAATGTTAGAGTAATTTGGTCATTTCATTAATTTCCTTTGTGGCGCCATGTAAAACAAAAGAAGAGACGTCCTTAATTTTTTATTCATAAGGGGAAAAAATGAAATACAATTAGATATTTTCAGTTTTTATTATTAAAAGAAGTGTACAGTAGCCATGAAATTTAATGTCGCGAAAATTTCTGAAACGAAGGTGCAAGTTGATAAATTCGAACATGTTTGACGTTTGATTGTATATTACTATTAATTTGTATACTACTATTAATAAAAATAAATGACATAAATTTATGTCCTTTATTTAAAGAATAAATCAAGAAATTCTAATTAAGAATAAATCAAGAAATTCTAGTTAAGAATAAAATATGTTGGGAATTTTTTTTATTCAGTTAAGATATTGCGACACAATTATTATTTTTTTAATTTAAAAGATAAGGGGGTGCTATTTGAACTAACTAAATAAATTTTAGTTAAAATATACCTACAAATATGCCTTTTAAAATATAATGTCCATACACTCATTTTAAAATATAAATTTATTAAAAATTTAAAATTATCCTTCACTAATCTCTTTCACTTTTTATCTTACAATTGCATATCCCCTCTCTATTTTTACATTCTACAAACTAAATACTCAATTACACTTTTTATTGATATTTTTAGCTTTTCTTAGTATATCATGATTTATATGTTATGTTTTTTTTTTCTTGATATTCATTTCTTTTTGTGTTTTGGTAAAAATTAATTTATTGATATTCATTAATTTTTCATGACTAATAAAAATGTGTTGATATTCATTTTTAATTGGACTATTTTGTGTGAATAAAAAATTAACAAATGACGTATTTTCCTTTTACTTTTTTTATTTTATAAACATTTTTATTTTATAATAAACATATAAAATCATGAAAATATAAGAAAAATAGTTAATAATTAATTTTTTATTTACAGCAAATCATATATTTCTTATTTTTTATTCTAATTTTCATTCATATGATTATTTAATTTATGATAAATATGAATAAAAAGTGAAATTCTAACTAGACTACCCAAGAGGGGGGTGAATTGAGTCTTTAATAATTATGAAAATAAATCGCTCAATTACTCTTTAACAAATTTGAAATAATTGAATAAATAAATAGACAGTGATAAATAAATTAAGAGATAGGAAAGAGAAAGCAAACACAATGATTTTTACGTGGTTCGACTATCCTCGTCTACGTCCATGCCTCCAAGCACTCCGGGCAGAGATTCCACTACGCAGTCTGGCGCTTTAACAACTTACAATTGACTTCCCAAGTGTCAATGGACCTTTACAACAAAAGATTATTCCCAATCTCTTAACCCAAATGTATCCCCACACTTACAGTCACTCAAGACAGAGAAATACAGATTGATTTATCTCTCATACAATCTTTCAGGGTTACAAGTTAAAGCACAATGTGTGAATGAATGAAGTACAAATCTATTTGAAGCTTTCTATAGTTGGTAAACTTGTATATAAGCTCAATAGTTGTGTTGTCGTCAGTCCTTGATTTAAATTTGATGAGCATATTTATAGTTGGAGCTGAAAACTAGCCATTACTCTTCCATCTGACAGAAAACGATTTGCCGTTAGCTGTTAACGGTTAGCCGTTATTCTTTGGTCAATGTTATCGTTGAGCATGATTTCAAATAAATGGTTGACCGTTAAGCATTACCCTTTCGCCGTTAGCTTCCAGAAACCTGCATAACAAAAATACTTGATCCGTTTTCTCTAAACGGTTAAGGGTTAACAAAGAATGTCAATTCTGAGACTTATCGGTTAACCGTTATGTGTTAACGGTTTGCCGATTACTTCCAGTATCTTACAAAATGCCTATCGGTTAAGACTTAAGCTGTTAACCTTTTAACTTTAAAGAGTTCACGATATCGGTTAGTCGTTTGACGTTGACGGTTCGCCGATTACTTCTAGTATCTCACAAAATGCCTATCGGTTAAGGCTTAAGCTGTTAACCTTTTACAATCTTAAGGCAGCTTCACTAACGGTTAACCATTTAATATAATCGGTTAGTCGTTTATACTCAGAATTTCATTTAACTTACAAATTGTTCTAGTTCTTCAAAAAAATATTAAATACTTCCTAGTTTTGACTCTTAAAAGAATACTTGAAACTTTTGTAAGTCTTAAAATACATTTATCAACTTAAATTCATTGTTTGTTATCGTCAAAATCAATTGCCAAAACATGTATATGTTAACAAAAAAGTATATTTTTAAATAAAGATAATATTATAAAATTATGTTACTACAGGATTATTAGCTATTATGAAAACAATAAGGGGTAAATAATATATATTAATCTCAATTTTTCTCAAACTAACAATCTCATGTGTATAAAAGTCAAAAGGTAACATCTAAAACTATTTATTCAAGTAAACACATTACTCATTTTTATAATTATTTTTTTAATTTAAAAGTCGATTTGTAGAAGGTGTAGTGTATAAAAGTCAAATGCAACATTTAAACTTATTTATTTAAGTAAACTCATTATTTATACTCATTCTCTCACACGTTTAAATAAACAAACACATTATTTATTCTTATTTTTTAATTTCAATACTCATTATTGATTAGTAAATACACTATAAATGTGTCCTTGAGTTTGACAAATTAGTTTTTAAGTAATTTTATTTAGTGCCATCTGTTTTTTTAAGTTGGGACTATTTTTTTTTTAATTTGCTCACCATTACCTTTTCAAAATAATACAACAATATAGTTTATGTAAAATAGTTTTAAATGATGAAAAGAGTATAAGCAAGACTAAAACAATTGGACTGAGAAAGTGGAGAGAGAAAAAAAGGGTAAAAAGATTTGGGAATTCTAACAAACCCAAGGGCTATGAATTGGGTTTTTAAAATTTCTCTAATAATAACATCACAATCCACAACATCAACTACCACTATCCAAGAACAACAGACATAAGTAAATTAAAGAGGTAAAAGTTGAGAAAAATAAACATAGTAATTTTTACATGATTTATCAAATGTACTTATGTCCACACCTCTAAGTAATCCAATGATCTTTTTTAGAGATATAACATACCACATTAGTAAAGTCCTTAATTTTTTTTCAACAAAGTCAATTTTAGAGCCTCAGGATATAAGGCTGACATGGCATGTTATCACTATGGACTTTTAAGCAAATCGGTTAGTTACTTTCTTTAGTTGTCTCTAGAAAGCAAATGGGTTATTGCTTTGGGCTTTTCTCAATAATCACAATTTTGACCTAAATTTTTTTATAATCATGAAAGTGCTTAAGAAATTTTAAAACACTATGAAACAAGTTTGTTTCCAAATATTCAGAAATAACAGTAAGACCTATAAATTTTTCATAGGTTTTAACACTTTAAATCAACCCATATACATAAAGAAAAGAATATTGATAAAAACTTTATCTTTCATTTTAATTCAAGTATTTTTAAAGCACATTTATCATCAAATCATAATGTAATAAAAAAAATTCAAGAATTATGGCTAAAGTAATTCATAAAAGACTTTGAGCTCAAATTTGCTAATCATGCATGAATGTAGATAAACTAGATTTACGATAAAGATTGAAGAGAAAGATATCATCTAAGCTAGTAACTTGAGCTTAAGTATTAACTCAATGAATATTTTCTTTAATCCTTTGGGCTTGATCCCACATTAATGACTTTTGACCTTCAAGAATTAATGAGATTCAAAGTGTTTTCCTAAATTATCTTTAATATATTATTTGTTATTATCAAATCAAGGTTTGTGAGACCTTAAGCTCAAAAGATTTTATTTTATATAATTTTAACAAGCATATATTAATAGAGACTCTTGCTAAAAAAGAGTGGATTTCATGTGGAGGCAGGTAGAGTTGTGGCCCGCTTAATGAAATGTGATAAATGCTTAGTTTCATGCCAGCTTTCATAAATTTTTTTCCTATTTTTTACTGTATTCGTGAACTTCTAGAGTCTTTATTAGTGTTTTATGTTTTATCAGAGTTATTAAGTAAAAAACTAAAAAAAGGCAGAAAAGCTATGAATTAGTGTGAAATATCTAAATTACAATTTCATGGATTTTTATTGCTACTTAGATGAATTTTTAGGTTCTATTTATTTTATCAGGCTATATTAAATATGTGCCAAGGTTGAAGATAATATTTGAGCCAAAAGATTGATTCTTGAAGTCTTGTTGATTTCTTAATTGGGCAAACAATAAAACACAAATTTTAAAGTTATTATGCCACATGGGCCAACAACCTTGTGTCAAGATCATATTCTCATAATGAAAAAGAAGTTAAAAATAAGGATTTACTAGTCATACAACAACAAAGATAGCAACTTTATATAAGGACAATAAATTAAATATCTTAAAAGGAGAAAGAATGTGAAGCATCACTTCAGAGGAGATAATAATACGATGAATAGAAAAGACACTGAATTTAAGGGAAGACTCGGCTACTTTACCATAATTCAATTAATAATATTTTCTTCCTCATTGTTTATCAGTTTTCTTTTATGGATTTAATGTTATCAATTCGAACATGCATAAGTAATCTTTTTATCGGTTATGGTAATAAGTAATCTTATACAAGTAATCTTTTTGGCTTTATTTTCTTTATTTATTATTTTATTTTAAAGTATTCATTTTTTTAATTCATTGTTGATTATAAAAAATTTGTTGACTATTAATTTATTTTAAGTTTATAATGACTTAAACACACATTGAATAAATAACTGAAACTCCATGCTCAACCCAAGCGTGACCCTTATATTTTCCCGCTAATAGACTTGCACCTGAGCTTGAAAAAGCTAGCATTTAATTTTCAAATGGATATATAACAACTATACATTGGAGATAACTAATGGGCCATCTGGGCTTGACAAGGCCCATTTGGGATATGTCTACTAAGTTTTGTGAGTTGTGTCATGTTGTCCTTAATTTTTGAAAGGACTAGCGTAGCAAGGTGCATCGATTGTGCACTCCACTTTTTTTCAAATTATTTTATTTTTATATTTTAAGCCTTCGACTATTGAGCCAAAACACATTCATATTCATTTCATTTAAATAAAAATTGAAATATGAAGCAAAAATCATCGTAATTAATTTTACAATACTAATTAGATAATTATAATATTCCCAATAAAAATTTTTAGAATTGCATTAAATAATTGAGCAGAAATATACTTAAAAATATATTACATTTGCATAACATAACACCAACAATAATAAGAAAAATTGATCAAACAATATTACACTAAATGATAATACAAATTCAATCCAAATTTAATTAATGATTTTACATTAATTTATAATTTAAAATAACACTAGTTTAATTAATAATAAAAATTTCAATTCAATTAAAATAGAACAAAATATTATTAGATTTATATTTTTCAATTGAAATTTATATTTTCAAATAAGATGTAATAGTATAATTCAATTAAAATTTAGTTACAAAATTTGAACCATGCTTTTTGTGGGTTTTTTACTTTATATAATTTAGTTAATCTCAAATCTTGTTATATTTTATAACCTTTATAACTAAAAAAATGCCTAGCTCAGCCCATATATATATATATATATATATATATATATATATATATATTGTGCTATGTCGTGTATCTCAACAAATTGTGCTCGTGCCATGTCCTACTATATAGAATTTTGCCATGTCTCATGTTGCTAGGCTGGTTGGGCATCTTAACGACACATAAATAACTATATCCAAGGGATATTGCAAATTTTCCCTATTAAAATTTCTATATATTACTTGCACTTTACTATATTTATAATAATCAATTAATCTCTACCGTTACAACAGCATAGAAATTGATCAATTTTTAAGTGCTTTTACCCATTTGCCTTTAACATCCAAATAGTAGGAGATTGGACCTGAAGGTGTTGGATTCTCTCCTTCATATATATTTGTAGCTTGTAGAGAATTTTTCACAATCATTGGCCTTGAATCCAATGAGGTAGGTATCTAAAAGGATACTTCGACGCCTAAGTTAGTATTTGATTAAAATTAAAGAAAAAAATACAGAAGATGCGTTCCTCTCTCTAAGTATGAATAGTTCTTTTAGAGAGCAAAAACCATTATCCTCTTAGAGATAAGTATTTATTTACAAATAATGAGTGATATAGAGTTAAGGTTTTGCTTTGAACTCTCAACCTAACAACATATATCAATCGTCATTTTTGTATACATGGAAGTAAATTTAGTCATGGAAAATTATTCAATCTGTTCACATTTTCCTATCGTTATGATCTTTGGGCGTGATTTTCCTAAACTAATGGATTGAGAAAATAATTCTTCTCTTGCCATCCTTATAAGTTTTAGAAAAAAATTTTCTTAGGTGCTATTTCCCTAAAATAACTTGGGTATTAATGCCCTAGAATAATTTTTTTTTTTAATCTTAAAGGATAGTTATGAGGCATAGTTTGATGCCTTTGAAAAATGGCACCTACAGGAGCCAATTTTCTTAGGTCTATTAGATTAAATTACACAACCACCCACATTTATTTTAACTAATATATAATAAAGTGTAATTTTAAAAATGTCTTTACTTTTAGAGTGAAAAATACTTAAGTGCTATTAATATATGGATTGAGAAAATGAATACTAACATGAAAAACAATAGTTATTTTCCAATTTCATGAATTAAACTATATATACTCATAAAACACAATTGCAAGGAGCTTCTACAAAGCCACATTCCTTGCATAAACATTCCTAATTTTCTATCCTTTCAACCATCTCTATCCTATAGTTGTACTCTAGCAAAAATATGAATATGAAATTATTTCTTCCAAAGGGAATCCAATAGGATCTCTCTCTCTCTCTCTCTCTCTCTCTCTCTCTCTCTCTCTCTCCCCTCTATATATATATATATATATATATATATATATATATATATATATATATATATATATATATATATATATATATATATATATATATATATATATATATTTCTTCATTATAATCAAAATTAAGGAGTATTTGTTTGATATATCAATAGCATATAAGATAAATGAATTATAGTATATGAAAATTCCATCATAGTTAATTGAAAGTAAAAACCTTATTTGATAGAGTATAAATATTATTGTCGCATACCTTACAAATGAAGCCACCATTACCCCTTATTGCAATAGTTAACAAAACTAATTTAAACACTATATTTTACCAAATAATAAATGCAACCACCAAAGCCAATAGGCTTAGATGTTGATGGCTTAATTACTTTTAACCTATGTTTACACTTTTTTCTGACTTTTTTAGAATAAGTTTAGTAGTAATAACCCCATTATTGTTGTTGTTACCTAGTCCTTGATCATGCCCTTGTCTAGCCTCCTTTGCCTTTCTATAATACATATAGATAGTTGTTGTTGTCAAATTATGCTTTGAGTTCCTATTTCATTAAAAAATAATAATTTAATTATTATTAATGGATATAAGAATAAAGAATTAATGTATAGGTTAAATATTACCTGGTGCTTGTTCAGGTTATGCTTGTGCAAATACTTATACTAATAAACCTACTTGTTTTGGTTGGGCTTGTGCAATTGTTCGTTTAATTTGTGCTTATGGAACCTACGTAGACCTTAATTCACTTTACCTTATTCTAACGTATATAGGTTATTCTCGTTGTCCAATTGATAGGGGAACTTCATTTATTAGTAAAAGTTAGTATTAGTATTATTCATGGCCATCAAATATAGGAACTTTTCAAGATTAGTCTATTACTTGGTCCTACTGGTGAGCTTGAGCTTGGGAATTTGTAGAGCTTGAGCCAACATCTTTCTCTATTTACAATGTCAAATGCATGCTATGCTAATTCAATAAAATTTTAAAAATTTATTAATATCTAAATTTTATACCTTATAAGTTGAGCATTTTTTCTTGTTGTTCCTATTTCATGACATTTGTTGTATTTCACAATGAATCGTCTCTCATAGAATGGTTTCCTTTTGGTGTCATTTACATCTTTTTATTTATTCAGCCTAGGACTCTTAGGTTGAACTTATTTTATAGGAAGATTCAAAATTAGCCTGTTAACTTTAGGCCAATTAGTTTTGTCAGAAAGGGGATTGATTATTGCTAAGTAGGTAAACAAAAATTCCATCCATGACATGCTTACATGGAAGCCCACTCATCAATCATCTTCCACACTCACAATACATCTATTTAAGTCCACAACATAATGTATTTTCATTTAATATTTGTCCACACCAACATCTTTAAAATCTTAAATTGATATTTGCTTGCTTTTTTAATAGACACACGTCTTGTAGCCTTAACAATCTTAGCAATTTTTTTTTAATATCTTAGAGGTATATCTGACTCATAATCCTTACATTTTTTCCTTCTCCTTATCATCCCTTTTATAGATTTATTCTAATGAGCTAAAAAGGCTCCAAAATTGGTTTCCTTCTATACTCATTTAGATAACCAATCTATGACTCTGACATGTTGTTTGTCACATGATCAGTTCTATAGAACAAGTTGAAATGATAAAATCATAATTTTTAACCAACCACTTGTATCAAAAGTTAGTCTTGTTGGGGCTCTTGTCGCTTTCTAAAAGTGCTCCTCAAAATCTTAGGTAAATATCATTTTCTAGAGTTGGCATACTCATGTCTTGCACAATATCTAGTTTTAAATGTTAAAAACACATCTTGAAAAGCATAAATTAAGTGTTTATGCCTATTAAACATGAATGTGACAACTATATCACTATAGATATCTATATGCTCTTTAAATAGTTCCAAAAATCGTGTCTAACTCTGCCTCAACTTAACCTCACATATACACACAGCCAAAGGAAAAACATCATTATGTGCATCTAAAAGCAATAAAAGAAATCAAAATGCGTCCAAAAGATTTTTTAAGTGACAACTATCTAATCCAACGAAATCTTCTGCACCCTTTCATAAATCTTTATTGTTGAGCTCTGAAACTAATGAAAATTCTCTTGAATTTATTCTCATTTCCATCCAATTATTGACTTATCTTATTATTGCACCATTGTTATTCATAAGCAAAATATTGGTGTAATCATTTAGTAGAGCATATGAGTTAATGAATGATAATACAATTATAAACTCTTGTACTAATTTATTTTATTTATTAGTTGAATAAAAATATAAAATAATTAAAATAAATCATGTGAGTTGATAAATATTAAGTTCAATCAATTAAATTATATCATATTACTTTGACAAAAAATATTTATATAAGAATTTGTGGCCGTATTATTATTTATGAGTTTATATAAATACCCTCACTCATTTTCAATACCCTTTTATGATATGGCCATCTTTTATTTGTAGCAGTACCAAATCTGTTTATATAACTCAGAAGCTATAGGAGGTGGACATCCCAGGATCTGGCTTTATTTTGCAAAATAATTTCTTAGCCATCACTTGTTAGTTGTTTCAAGATTCTTAATAAGTGGTATGCATGTGTGCACTCCACATTTGATTGTTTTGATCATGAAACTAATATTATCTAATATCAATGAAACATGAATTCTCCACTTGCATCTTTTATTTGCACAGAAAGTAATGACTTTGGCCTTCTCATGTTCTACCTATGTAAAACACACCTTGTCAGATTGTAAAGTCCTAAATTCATCTATAGTAGAAAACACTTGACCAACCTCTAATATAATTTCTTCATTAGCCATTTATTTGAATATTTATGCTCTTAACTCTCTTGTCATCCTTTGAATACTATTTTCATCTGAATTCAAATAAAAATCATCAAGTGAAGTATCTTTATCAGTTTTTTCATAATCAGATAAAAGTGTCTTACTGTCAAAATTATATTTATCACTTAAATCTATTATATTTTTTACATGCTCATTGTCAAATTTCACAATTTCCCCTATTTCATCATTAGTCCAATTTATAAATCCACACTAATGGCATCATCATTGTGTAATAGTTCATCAGTCTAATTTATTACTTGCTCATGATGGATTCTATCTATATTTTTAAGTTTATTACCTCTGTCATAAGCCTCAAACATCTTCTAAGAGTAATTTTAGGCATAAAAAAGATGTTTGATAATTTTCAAGAATGTCGTATTGCATTGCTTCTAGTGGCAGGACTTCATTTTTAGGAGCAATAAAGTAATTTTTCTAAATAGTATTATTTTGAAAAAACTCAACAACTTCATGTCAATCTCTAATAACTGTTAGCATCTGAAGAAGGAGTCCGAGCCATTGTTTTGAACTTTTCATCATCCCGCCAAAGTCTTGTAATTGTTTTCTACATAACACAATTAATCAGAGCCACCAACCTTAAACACTCTATTTCACATTCAGCTAGGTCAATTTATTTACCACTAAAGTGAACCTTAACATGTATTTGATTCATTTGTCCATATAAATATTCACATTATGGTGATTATAAAAGAAATTTTAATATTTTTTTCATTTGAGCAATGATTCAAAATAACCAAAATCAAAATGATTTTTTTTAACATACATAAAGAAGAATATTTTAAAACATAAACAAAACCAGCTTTTCTTTTCCCTAATTAAAAATAAATTCCTATATTTAAAAAAAATATAAAATGAAATATTCATCAACATAGAAAATGAGAATACCCATTACAGCACTAGCATTTAAATCGTTAATAGACCTTTAAGTATATAATAATTTTTTTCTAAAAATACCAAATCGGCCATAGCTATAAAATTATCATTGCACCACCAACAAACAATAATAAATTAAGATAAATTAAATTTTAGTGATTGTTCGCGCTTTTGTTTTGTTTGGTCTTCTTCTATTCTTTAGTTAGAGAAAGAAATTTCACAAATAAATCTACTGAGAAGGAGCAGAGGAGTTTGGGCGTGGAAATGAAAATGAATTCGCTTGTATTAAATATGTACTTTTAACCATTCACCAATCTCGAATGGTTATGGAGTCATCTCCACATGCTTTACACCAATGCTTTAGCAAACATAGATAAAGCTGATAAAAATTTGATTTTGAAACTTTTCCTCTAACTACCCGATATAATGGAAAAGAAGTAAAGAAGATGGAAAGCTAATTTCGCTTTGGATAATTTACTTAAATAACCCTTTTACTTCCATATAGTTTTGTGTTTTATTGTGTTGGGATTTAGTTTTCTTTTTTCTTTTTGCTTTTTTAACATCATATGTTTGAATAGAATTTAAAATTCAAAAATAAAATTATATGACTTTTTTTATCATTGTCTTTGTTTGTTATTATTATTATAATGAAAAGGATAATTGATCATCATAAAAATAATAAGAAAGTAAATGGTATATAATAATTTTAAGAAGGAAGAATTAACAGTCTCTCACATATCTAATTAGTTATAAGCATCAAAATTTAGTACCAACCATTTTGGTTAATGTATAACAATTTAATTAATATAAAACAATCTTACTTGATAAAGAAAATTCAAATTAAAGATTACAATAAATCAAGATTTTGGTTAGTCTTCTCTAAAAGTATATTTGTACCTACAAGCGTAGTATGAGGATCTTTGATGTCATCGAACTAAACTATAAATTCAATATTTTGAGTTAACGTCACCATATATGAATATTGAAAATAAATATACATAATGACAAAACCCTGTTTTTGGTTTGAGGGGCAAAGATAATAATTAAAAAATTATAAACTTGACTAGGCTATGATATAAACCATTAAATTTAGTAGGCTACAACAAGATTATGTAAGAAACCTAATATTAAATATTTTACAAAATAAAATCTCTAACTATAATTAAATAACAAATTACTCGTTTAACATTTAATTTAAAGGTTTTAATGCAAAACTAACTTAATTATAAAGGACATTTAAGTTATTTTAGTAAAAAGTAACATATTTACATACCAGAGAAAAAGTATGTGCTATCTCATTTAAAGAATAATTTCTGGGCTAGGCTTGGTAAGTTTGTAAACACTATCTGATCTGAATCTTCGCCACATGCTCGTCTCCAGTCTCAATCTAATTCGGAAAGCAAAATGTTGCTACTATTTCTTAACCCAGAACACCTTCAACGCTCATTTAAAACTTTGCTTTAACATTTTGCTTTTAAAAGCCAACTTATCTGGAATAACATAGACTTTAAGCCCTTTCTATTATTGTTGTTTTTTGACTTAGTCCAAGCAGTTAGAGTTGGATCATTTTTAGTTCTCTTTTAACATCCAAGTTTGCTTTGCATTTTTTTCCTCATTCTATGGCTTGTAATCTGATGGCACAACTATTATATAAAGCTTGCCTGGCAGTGAATAACGAAATGAATAAGTATACAAAAATTTGGCAACATTTTGTTATCTTAGAAGGCCTTAACCCCTTGAAGTGTCAATTCCTTTTCTAATTCTTCTTTTAATTATTTCATTAACGTTTGAAACCAAGGAGTTGTAACATTTTTGGTAGCAGAGCCTGGCTACCATCGAGGACTGGGTAAAGAAAATATAAGAAACCTTGCTTTTTTATCACTTGGACAACAGGATTTATCAACACAGTAGCTTGAGTTTGCTACTCAAATGAAAATCTTGACTCAACTCTCTGAACAAATAAATAGGATAAGTCAGAAAGTTTTTAATAAATATCCAAAAATTGATGAAACTTCTAGTAATTGCTATCAGGATCAAAAGAGTCATGCACCAACTAGAGGTTTTCCAATACTCTCATTCCTAAAACTATGAAGATGGATTTTTCAAAATGTAAGGGCACCGAGGACCCAACATCATGGTTATGTAAAGTGGAAAGGTATTTTGTGTTTCATGAAATTTTAGAATCTAACAAAGTTTCTTTAGCCTCTTTTTACTTAGATGATGGAGATGCAGAATTATGGTATCAAATGCTGGAAACTGAGCTTTTTTATGTCTCATGGGAGGACTTCAGGCATGTGATTGTTGCAAGATTTGGGCCCAATCAGTTTAAAGATCAATTTAGTGAATTCATCAAGTTGCAATAACAAGGGTCGGTGTTAGAATATCAAGGTAGGTTTGAGAGGCAATTGGCAAGGGTGGGAATTCTACAGCAAGATTGTAAAGTGAGTTATGTCTTAATCGAATTGAAAGATAGCATTTGCACTGACTTTCAAGTACACTGCCTATCACACACTTACCATGGCTATTGGGTTGGAAAGCTATATAAGGTTTGTAAATTAGCTCAACGAAAGACTATTGCAACTCAACAAAAAACATTCAACTTGCAATTAAAGGTTGGGATTCAAAATAACAATCCACGTAGTGCACCAACAGTGAGAAAAATGACACCTGCAGAGCTTTCCAAGAAGAGAAAAAAGGGACTATGCTTTCATTGTAATGACAAGTACAATTCTGATCACAAGTTTGCCAAGCCTTTTTCATATTAAAGCTTGTTGGGAAGATCATGGTGAAAATGGTGATGTCCAAATGGAGGTAGACAATGTATGTGAAAATGCTATATAAAAAATATCATTACATGCCATGGCAGGAGATCAAGCACCAGAACAATGCGAGTATGAGGAAGTGTCAAGGAAAAATCAGTGGTAATTCTTATTGACTCTAGCAGCACTTATAACTTCATTAATGTTGAAGCTGCACAATGAGTGAATCTCAACCCAACTGCCAATAGCACGCTGAAAGTTATAGTTGCCTCTGGAGAATAATTAGTGAGTTCTAGAAAATGTACTCAAGTAATTTTAAATTACAAAAGATACCCTTTACTACAGATTTTTTTTTTTTTAATTTTACCATTAGCGGGTTATAACAGAGTACTTGGGACCCAATGGTTCAAAACATTAGGACTTATCCAATGGGATTTTGAAAGGCTTTAGATGCACTTTGAATTGAATGGCAGAGGAATAATTTTATATGGTATAGCAAATAAAAAGGTGCTTGATATAGCTTGGATGATTAAGCTTAAAAAAAGGCAAACTGGAGTTTTATTGTAAAGCATGGAAGGAAAGGAACAGAGTGTCATAAAGGAATTGATTTCTCCATAAATCAAAGAACTCTTATATTCCTGTCAAGATGTTCTGCAAGAACTAGGAGGCTTACCTCCCAAACATAAACATGATTATCAAATTCCACTCTTTCCAGGATGTGGACCTATAGCCTTACGACCATACCGCTATCCACTTTAAAAAAAAAAAAAAATGCAATTGAGCGTATTGAGCGTATTTTAAGGGAGCAATTAGATACTGAAGCGATCCGTCAAGCATCAGTCCATATTCATGTCCAATACTCCTAGTTAAAAAGCATGATAGAACATGGACTGTCGAGCATTAAACCACATCACAGTAAGAGATAAATTCCCAATTCTAGTGATTGATCAACTTCTCGATGAACTGGCTAGAGCTTGCTATTTTTCTAAGTTAGACCTAAGCTCAGGATATCATCAGGTTCAAATGCGTGAGGTCGATACTGAGAAGACAACTTTTTAAAATCATCAAGTTTCTAGTGATGCCGTTTGGCCTTACCAATGCTCCGTTAATTTTTCAGACCCTGATGAATGAGGTATTTAAGGCTTATTTGTTGAAATTTATATTGGTGGTTTTTTTTTTTTTTTTTTTTTTGGCGATGTTCTAGTTTACAGTAGAAATTAGGATAACCTCTCGAAGCATCTATTGGTTGCTTTTGACCTCTTGCAAGTTAATCAATGACACATTTAGAGGGAGAAGTGTGAGTCTAGAAAGAAAGAATTTCATTATCTTAGCCATATTATTTCTCAATATAGAGTAGTCGTGGATATATAAAAATTAAAGCCATGCTTTCCTGGCTGAAGCCGAATTCTGTTAAGCAATTGAGAGGATTCCTTGGCCTCACGAGGTATTACCATAAGATTATCCAAGATTATAAGAAGATTGCAGCTCCACTCACTAACATGATTAAGGAGGCGGCTAAGGTGTAGCTTGCTGCACCCCCACGAAACTGTTGTTTGTGAGTGGCGTAAGGTGCAGCTTCCCATTCCCATGCTTAAAATGACTCATTTTTTATGGACAACAGCAGATAAGGAACCTTTTAAAAAGTTGAAACTAGCAATGACACAGGCACCAGTATTATCTTTTCCTGATTTTTCTAAACCTTTCATTATCGAGTGTAATGCTTTTGGTGTTGGTATAGGTGCAATTCTGGTACAAGATCGATCCATTGCGTATTTCAGCCAACCACTTCATGGTAAGAATCTCTTACTGTCCACGAATGAGAAAAAAAGATCCTTGCTTTAATAGCAATTCAAAAGTGATGACCTTAACTCTTAAAGGAAAAATTTATTGTTCGAACTGACATCAGAGCCCCAAGGATTTATGGACTCAAAAAATCACTACCATTGCTCAATAAAGATGGCTCTATAAGCTTGCAGGTTTCGATTTCGAAATTGAATACAAGTAGAGAGGTGACAACGTTGTTGCTAAAACTTTATCAAGGAGATATGATGTGGAATAGTTTGATGGTTCTTTGCTTGCTTTTTCACAATCCATCCTTCATTGGGTAGATGCCATCAGGGAAGCACTAGAATATGACTTAGTTATGAAAGAATTAGTTGAGAAAATTTAGCAAAATAAAGCCTTTGGCCTTAGAAGTTAGTAGATAGATTGATCTTATATAAAGAACATATACACTTGACAAGTTCATCCACTCTTACAAACGACATCATCTAAGAATGTCATGGCAGCACACATGAAGGCTATGTAAAGACATTTCAGAGAATTAAAGCAAATTTCTTTTAAAATGGAATGAAGAAGCAAATTAAGGAGCACATCCGTCAATGCGACGTATGCCAAAATTACAAGACCAAGCTAACTAAGCCTGTTAGAAATTTGCAGCCATTGCCAATTCCCCAACAAATTTGGAAAGACATTTTCATGAATTTTATTGAAGGCTTGCCATTATCATGAGGTAAAACAACTATTCTTGTTATGGTTGATTAGCTCTCCAAGTATGCACACTTTATTCCACTTTCACATCCTTATACTGCTATTGGGGTAGTTTGATTATTCTTTGACAATATTTTCGAATTGCATGGCCTTCATAAATCAATTGTTTTTGACCGAAACCCCACATTCACTAGTGCCTTCTAGAGAAAATTATTTTGCTTAAATAGGACAACATTCAACTTTAGCTCTAATTATCATCCACAAACTGATGGGCATGTGAGGTCGTTAATAGAACTTTGGAGATGTATTTGAGATGCTTCATAAGTTCAAGGCTTAAAGAATGGTTGAAGTGGCTTTGTTGAGCAGAATTTTGTTATAACACAAGTTGGCATTCTATCATTAAGAAGACACCCTTTGAAGTTATGTATGAGCGAGATCCACCAAAGCTTTTACCATATGTTCCAGGAATAGCTAAAGTAACAGCTGTAGAACGTGAGTTGATTACTCAATCAAGTGTTGAAAGAGGTTCATAAAGGAATTTTGCAGGCGCAAGCAAGGATGATCAAGAAGGCCTATGATTTCCATCATCAAGAACATGAATTTTCTATAGAGATTGGGTTTTCCTTCAAGCTAAGACCATATAGACGAATGTCATTAGTTGAAAGAAAGAATTTCAAGCTTTCTCCTCAATACTGTGGACCTTTTAAGGTCCTTGACAAGATTGGAAAAGTTGCTTACAAACAAGACTTGCCTGCTACTTCTCGATTGCATCCAGTATTTCATGTTTCCGTACTTAAGAAGCAAATTGGAGAGAATCACAGAGTTTTGAGAGACCTATCAGATTAGGAAGATGCAAATTCAACTGAGTTATTTCCTCAAGCTATTTTTGGTTCGAGAATGAGAAAGGGAAAGAATGAAATCTTAATTTATTGGAGTGGTCTTTCTCCGACAGATGCAACTTGGGAAGAATTTGAAATAATTCAAGAACTTTATCCTGATTTCACCCTTGAGGACAAGGATGTAAATTATGAGACGAAGAGCTGTTAGTGCTTTTATTTGACTTAGTCCAAGCGGTTACAATTAGTTCCCTTTTTATTTCTCTTTTAGTTCTCTTTTAACGTTCAAGTTTCTTCACATTTTTACTCTTTTGTTCCTCTTTTTATAGCTTGTAATCTGATGGCACAACTATTATATAAAGCATGCCTGGCAGTGAATAAAGAAATGAATAAGAATACAAAAATTTGGCAACATTTTGTTGTCTTGGGAGGCCTTGACCCCTCGAAGTGTCAATTCCTTTTCTAATTCTTCTTTTAATTATTTCATTGACGTTTGAAACCAAGCCACACGCAGTCTAAGTTGACGGCATTCTTCCTTCACCAGCATTAGTCAATGTCCTATGAAATCCTTGCTGCACTTTTGATTCATTTGCATTAAAAATTGCAATAAAAGAAGGGTAGTTAAAATCCAAAAAGGGCATGGAACAGTTAACAAAATGGGCGTTTGTGATAATTTGAATTTGCTTCTGGGTCATGTTTAATGAACAAAGAAGACTAACATGATCTTCAGTGGTTGCATCATAAATAAGCCCGCGGTCTAATGCCTTGTTGGGATTGATATGTCCGGCTCCCATGGCTGTAGGAGTGACTACAGGATTGTTATTTTTATCACCCATCTCTTTAATAAGACTGTTTGTTTTACCAGTGGAATCAGATGTGGTCATTATGGCTGATCGGATGGCTGCAGGGCTCCATTATTCGGGGTGTGCTCCTCTCAAGAGTGCAGCGATTCCAGCTGCATGTGGGCATGCCATTGATATTCCAGACATTATATTAAAGTTACTAAAATATAAGCCTTGAGTTTAGCTCAGACGCCGGGCGATTTGGAGGCCATGGATCTAAGATCAAATCCCCAGGAACCATAGCATCAGGCTTCCAGACAAATGGACAGCTCGCGGATGGGCCTCTAGAGCTGTAGATAGCCACAGTTGGTGCTGGTTTTCTCCTCAGTTCTGTTTTCTGGAACTGAATGCTTACCCTTGCGTTAGGGTCAATCCTCGATGTAGTCTTGAAGAATGCCACCGGTTTTCGAGTCCATGAACACGGCTGGAAATTTAGATCTAAATGAGCTTTGTAGAAACATTTCCAGGCTTTTGAAATTTGAAATGAAGACACCTCCAGAGACGTTCGAGTTCTCATTGCTGGCAACTTGGTTGGTACTGGGCTCATTCTCGTCAGAGCACACAACAATTTTTTGCTCGCCATTCTTCAATTCAGTTAGATTGAGGCAGTCATTCATAAAAACAATTGGTATCTGGCGAGAAGATGATGAAATCGCTGGATAAGTAGACAAGCCTGTGATTGTAACTCCATTTCCAAGGATTAAAGTAGCCTAAAATTCGCGATCCATTGTGCCAGCAGCAACTGTTAGAACCCAAGATATGCCATTATGTAGGCGCCCAATGAATGGTCCATGGTTTCCAGCAGACGTAGAGACGAAGACATTCTTTTCAGTAGCTGCAAATGTGGCAATGGCAATGGGATCTTCATACAAAGGCACCCCCATCCAAGCCTAATGACAATGACAAAATATCAACCGCAACAATTACATCAGAAGTGTAAGAACCTTCATTGCACATTGCCTCGAAAATAGCCAACCGTGCCTGTGGAGCCGTGCCTGGGGCAGTCTCTGCGGCACAGCCAAAGTATGAAGCACTTTCAACATAAATTCCAGCTTCTGTGGAAGACATGCGAGTCCCATGTCCAACTGTGTCGCATGCAGAATTCTCGGTTATGGTGATATTGGGAAATTTGGCAAGTAGGCCTTTGTTGAGAATCCAAGATCTGGCAAGCTTCTTGTTGCATAATGAGGAGTTGAATTGGATGCCTGTCTAACATTCTCCTTCCCATCTTCATGGAATTCCATTCATCCCTCTGTCATTATAGTTTTTGCTTTCTGGCCACACCCCGAGATTGGCCGTGCCCCGGATTTTGAATTAAGGCCAAGAAACAGATAGGAATGTGTGATGTCTAGTTTGATAGGCAAGTCTTTAATAGAAGAAATATAACCTGGAGAGCTTTCCAAGGATTCAAGCTCAGGGGGAGTGAAACTTGCACTGAAGCCATTGATAACACGACTATAAAGTGTAGAGTAATTTGGAAGAGGAAAAACTGTTGAGGCCAGAGACAGATTGAAGGCTGGCTGAGTACCAGCTTTGTTGGCCAAGGAATGCTTTCGGCATAGCCGGTAAGTTCATGTGGACAATGTGGCTATCTTGGTTTGTGCTAATGTGGCCGTGAAATGCAAGATAAAGAAGCAGCAGGAAAGCCAAACATTATAAGTGAAAAATATGAGATTGAGAAGCCATGTAGAGCAAATTAAATGGAAGTGTTATGATTTCGGAACAAAATTATCAATTAGTCTTATATGCAGTTGAGAAGTACGGGTACTTTTAGCAGCATTCCACTCCATAATGCCTCAACTTGTGTATCAATTTTTTCCATAGTCATATATAATTGTGACTAATTATCTAACAAGGGATGGTTATTGCCCATGTTTCTCATCCTAACTTTTGTTTTCATATCAAATTGATTATGCATCAATGGTGACCCCTCTTGAATATGTGCACAATCTGATTGGCACTAGATTTAATTGGAATGAATATAAAGACTTTCAAAATTAAAAGGAAATTAAAATCATTTGGCGAACCTTTCATGTGTAAAGTTGTTTCTCGCTTGTGACAAACACGGAGACTTTGGAGTCTAATATTTGGCTATGGGCCGTTTTAACCTTTTGTCAAATTCAATTACATTGTTGTTTCAAAGGCAGATTTTACCCCTCAGAGGCAACGGCTGCTGAAAAGTAAAGAACACCAATTATAGCATCCGGCCATAACATCTCTGAAGACGTGGTTGAGAGAGGGGGGTGGGGTTGGTGTGGCTGCTCATTTGTATTTTGGAAAAAAAATTTCACAGAATATGGTCAAACATGATTACACGTATTCCATAAATTGTGCATCGTTAGCTGATCATATCTTGTTGATTTTTTTTTATCATCTAACAGTACCAGGCTATGGAGTATGGTATTCATGTGGTACCTTAGTTGATCCTATGACGAATAGGCAATAATATATATTGTACAAATTTAAAAAAGAAATGTTAATTTTAATAGATGAACATTTTGAAAATTATACGTTATAACTCTCATTAAAATAAAATTAAAAAATAAAGAAAAAGACTAAAAATTTTTGAAAACTTATTTGCAGATTTTCTAATAATTAACATTAATTCGACCAACCCCGAAAGTCTAATTTTTAACGACTGTCTCACAAATTAATTCTATATTTTATTTTTTTAACCTCGTAACTTGCTTGGAATTCCTAAAATCTAACTTTTACCCCGCTTATCTCTCAAACTTACCCTAAATTTTAATTTTTAACTCCTTATCTCATATAGAATTCAAACTAAGGTGGTCAACAAAATAAAATTATTTGAAAGCCTCTTTAACAAATATCACTTTTGTCCCCTTATCTCCCAAACTGACCCTGAATTTTAATTTTTAACTTCTTATCTCGTTTAGAATTTGAACTGATATGGTCAACAAAATAAAATTATTTGGAAACCTCTTGAACAAATCTCAAGATATTAAAGTATTTTCAATTTTGTATTTCATGAATAATTACCTCAAAGAATAAATATTTTGAATTCCACAACAATTTTTGACAAATATACTTAAATTGTTTTCATTTCATCTCTTTTTTTTTCAATTCGAACTATAACAAATAAAATTGCGCGTTGAGGGGAAATGAAAACTGAAGAATCAATTTTCAGTTTCCAAAATTCAAAGCGAGACTTCTTTAAACCGTTTAAATGGGCCCCGAAAACCCTGTAAATGGGCCGAAAATGATACAAATCCAGAAATGTTTGTGGTTAGTAAAAGGCTCAATTTCTTCTGTTGGGCTACCACTATTTATTGAGTGTTAATAGGCCTAGTACGACTAGCTCATAGGGAAACTTCGTATTAGGTCCATTTACACTCAAATAATAGAGATAGCCCAACAGAAGAAATTGAGCCTTTTACTAACCACAAACATTTCTGAATTTGTATCATTTTCGGCCCATTTAGAGGTTTTTTGGATAGCCAGGCGGGATATCAGTTTGTTGATCTTGCTGTCTTTTCTTCCCCAGTAGTGACACTTAATCCCTCAATTTCTTCCACTAACCTTCACTTTTTAATTCTTCACGTTTATCTTCACAATTATACTTTTTAAATAATAAAAAATAATTAAAACACAAATGTAACTCTGGAAACTGTACCCACCTGACCACCACTTTCACAAATTCACGCGCTACAGCACCAGCACTTAGTCGCCACTTAACTCTACTAACAGATTTTCCAACAATTGTCAGACCAAAACCCCTCGTTCATTTGAATTCATTTTAGTGAGATTGATAAGGCAGCATCTCGAATGAAAAAAAAAAGGCAAAGAATAATTTCAGTTTAGGGATCAAGAAATTATAAATCAATTAAAAGAAATGTTAAATAATGAAAATAGACTAGCAAAAATATATTTATTTTTAATTAAACTTTTATCTTTTGATATGGATAATTTTAGAGACAAGTGGAGTTAACTGAATGATAAGATTGGTTTGGTGAGAGAAAATTGAAAGAGTTAAAAAAAATCATCACTCTTTCTTTTCTCTAAAAAAAAAAAAATTGAAATGTTGACATCTTAGTAATATGCATTAAGGGCCTGTTCAAGAATGTTGTAACTTTTAAAATAATTATTATTAACTGTATTATAGAAATAATCAACTATATCGAAAGGATCAGTTAAATATTTAGTAAATTTTATTTTTAAAATTATTATAAGTTCTTAAAACAGTTATTGATATTTGGTAAATTTTGTTGTTAAATTGTTATAAGAAAATAAATAACTAAAATATACATAATGTAGAATGAAATTTACTTATATATACACAATAATTTTTAATTGTGTATTATAATAATTTTAATTAAAAACAAAATCTATACTCTATTAATTTTAATTGTATATTATAATAATTTTAATTAAAAATAAAATTTTTATTATATTACTACGAAAAACTTTTGATGTAATGTAAAATATAAAAAAAAAATGGGGTGAACAAAAGAAAAGCATGAATTATAATAAAAAAAATTAAAATATTAGTTTTTTGTTTATTTAAATAATGATAATTTTGAGTTTAAGTAATAATTACAAAAATATTTATAAAACTATATTAAATAATAAAATTGATTCTCAAAATTATAATCTAAAAGCGATTCTTTTCCTATCTTTCAAAATCAACTATAGAAGAAACTAAACTTGATAAATGTGATTTTATTTTTTTAACTAAAAACTAAAATTAATTTTTAAATTTTTAAAATTACTTTTAAATTTCTAAAAAATAATCCCAACCGATCCTAAATATGATTTTACTTTGATTGCAGTTTGATTCGACGTTAAAGCACTTCGAAGCTACAATCACAGAGTTGGAGTAAACAACAGGAACTTGACATTTAATTTAATGATTAAGGTTTCTCATCCGCAATCCTTTTTTTTTTTTTTTTAAGAAATTGTCATGAAAAGATATAAATAAAAAGTAAAATCATAATTACGTGGCGATCCAGCCACGTTTCTACGGCACTGGGGATTTCCAAATATCTATGGGAAATATCTGAGGGCGTGCACCGGAATTTGGGTTGGTCTCAACTTTTACCTTGGATATGTGGTCAACGCTTAATAAAAATTTAAATCTACATCTGTCAATCACATATGATAAATAATGTACAATGGTTAATATAATCATTAAAAAAAATTAGGTCAATTCACATTAAAAGATTATTGTAATTTTCATAATGAACCGTTCGTAAGAGTATAGAAAATTTTAAAAAATCTAAATATCAATCATAGAGTTATAATTGAGTTTTTTTTTTTTATAATGTTTATGATAACAAGCATATGGTGATGATTGGGCTATGGAGATGAAGATAGATTTTTCCTTGTTTATTTATTTATTTATTGTCCTAAGAGGTGGTGACGCCCCTATCTCCGCAATGTCAACGACCTAAAAATTAATGCCTCACCAAAATATTTCATGCAAAATGGATTAGACAACTTAATATTTACCATTGATATCATCAATTCACCATTATTAACTGCTCTCACCATCAATAAATGAGATGAAAGAAAAAGATTGTCGCTCATTTGCTTCTACTCGAGGCACGTAATTGTTCGTGGGGTTTGAAAAACATTCGGAGTGGGAGATGACGCAATAGTTTATAAATTCACGTCGTTCGTGTAACATTGCATTGTTTGTTCTTTTCTCTTGAAAATATTTATGATTTACCGCCGATGTGAGCTCTAGTCAATTTTTGTTTAAATGCGATTATATATATACACTTCTTAAGAGTTTGGCCTAATTCCATGCCTTGTGACGAAAGGGGAGTCGGCGTGGCAAAAAGTAGACAAGACTTCCCTTCGAGGGTATTCCAAAGGCCATGAAAGAGGGGCGCCACACACGGACAAGAAAGTCTATATCTTTTGTGAAAATCTACTATAACTTTTAGTGAGAGATTTTATCGATCAAACAAGGCAGCATCCACGATAACATTATTATTATTATTATTATCATAAGGAGTTAGCATGATGTAATTACTAAAATAATTCAATATCATATCACAGAAAGCGTATGGGTCTCCAAAACTTAAAATTCAAACTTAAAAAAATTTATTGATGATTACTACAGAAATGTTTGACCGAGTAAAAATGAACTTGTTAATTTCAGATAGGTCGATGGTAACTCCAATTGCCGCCCCTAATTTTTCTTATTATTATTTCTTTTTCAGTGAGACAGAGTGCAAAGTCCAAAGTCATCCACAACATACATATACATATATACAACGAATTAGTCATTATCTATATCTATTATTAATTAATTACTTTGCTAAAGCTTTTGGAGCTTCTTCCAAGACATGCACGCGTTATACCAGCTCAGAAAGTGCTTATGACGATAAAATTCAAGTACTTTTGATAGTAAAAATGGCCTTCTTTTTTATTTTTCCCTTTTCGGTGCCTTATTTCCGAAGCGCTTATAAGTTTAATGCCATGCTGCGCGTTCTACTTGGCAAAAATAAAAATATAAAATAATGATTAATCTTAGATGATTTCCTTAAAAAATTTTGTAATATATCTAAGGTACCATATCAGTTGTATAATAAATAATTGATGTTGTAATATGTGTGTATTTATTTTTTATTTTAAAAAGTCATTATAATTCATGTAAGTGATAGTTATATTAAATCTAATTATATATGTCATATATTTATTAGTTGATAAGGACATTTTGCATTTATAAGCAAAGGGTCAAAATCAATCTAATAGAAGGCCAATTGAATAGGAAGATTAATATTAGTCAACTTAGAGTGACATTTGATAGTCTTACAAGAATTTTATTAATATGTTCTAGATGTAGGGATTGATGGGTAGTTAACTTAAAATATAGGAACTCTATCAGTATTTATCCTTAAAAATAACATGCCAATGTCTATACTTGTATGTTTAACGGGCAACTATTTATCACAAATCGGTATTCAATATTGTGTGTTATAAAAAAAAAATAATTTCGTTGATATTGCAACCAATTAATTACGGGTGCTAAATTTTAAATCAATTATATATGTTTGGGCGAATGTATGCAAATGAAGAAGTGAAAAAATGCATACATCATGTAATGTAACATTGAGAGTCTCTCTCTAACCAGTAAGCATATATTTAATAAAATTAATTTCTAGCATTAATAAAATATTAAAATAATTTTTCACAGACATTGAGCACCAATTTAGTAATATAGAAATAATCAATTGTGAAAAGAAAATTTTATTATTAAAATTTATTTTTAAAAGTATCATAAATTTAAAAACAGTCATATGTATTTAGTAAATTTTATTATTAAACCATTATAAGAATGTAAATGAATGAACGAAATATAATGTTGAATTAAATTTATTTACACGCACGCATATAAAATATTTTTTTGTTATATTTATATAATAATTGATAATTAAAATAAATATTTTAAATTATTAATTTTATTTTTATAATATATAAAAGGACATATATGTATATATAAAATAGTATTAAATATGAAAGTAGTTCTTAAAATCAAATTTTGAAAAAGTAATCCTCATTTTTTTAAACCTATCATAGGATAAAGTGATTTTTTCTAAAATAATTTTTTAAAAATTCATCAAACACTAAAATTATATTTTATTTTTTTAAAATCACTTTTGAACCTTTTAAAAATAATTCCAAATGGACCTTGATTGAGGGTAGTATTTGAGGAAAAAACTACATACTCTATTCGTAAATTAAAATAAAATTTAGGGAATTGTAAAGATTTATTTTTTGCTTGGTTTAACTATCTGTTCCTGCTAGATTTGTTGCTTATTTGATATATATATATATATATATATATATATATATATATATATATATATTTGTTTTTGAAAGAATTATTATCTTATATAATAATGTAAAGTACGTAACTGTTTCATAATCATTTAATGTAAATCTATCGGCTGTGGAAAAAATAATATTTTATTCTCTTATAGTTTTACAATTATTAAATTTTTATCAAATGGTTATTTCACAATCATTTTAACGTAAGGTAACAAGTGCCTTTTTTGAATAGCTCTCAAATCTCAATTGCTCTTTCTCTATCTCTCGCACTTTAATTTTAAAAATTTTTACTTTCTGGGTTATAGAATAAAGAAAGGACTACATTTAAAGGTCTCAAAATATCAAATAAAAAGGTAGCTGATTGTTTAGACATAGATAATTTTAGAAACATCCCATGTGAGAGATGATAAAAACTGCCAAACAAATATTGGTGCTTCCAAAGTTTCATTTGGAGTTGGGTTGTCTAATCGAATACATAAATTTCTATGAGGCTGAAATTTCTAGGTCTATTTCAATTAATTCAGACGAGTTTTGTCTCTTAAATATTTTGTCCTGTTTTCTACACTATTTTTAAAAAAATGCAATAACTTTGTACTTCTAAGATCTGAAGATTATTGATAGCCAAATTTTAAGAGTAGTAATATAACACTATAATTTTGGTTTGTATGGGTTGAGTTTACAATGTTCAAGTAAAACTTACCGTATTCTTTGAAAATTAGTTGATGATCAAAGAATGGATATTGAATCATTTAACTTCTTTTGTAGTTAATTCTAAAAGTAAAAGTCAATTAAAAAAAAAACACATTTATTACTTCATTTTCAGAACGTAAGAGAACGAAACAATTTAAGTAGATATTACAAAAATTACAAAAAATTTAGAGGAGTAACCTACATCAAGAAATCAAAAACTATGAGGCAGCACTCCAATTTTTTTTAAAAATAATATGGGTAGTTTGACATTTGAATTATGTCCGGGGAAGTACTGAAAATTACATGTATTGACACATTAAAAAAAAATTGCAATTAGTAGAATTTAAACTTCCACTTAATAAACTTTAATGCCCATTCTTTATAGCACCTCAGTCGCATCCATGAAACTATGGTTGGCACATGTCCAGGAATCTAGTTGTAGCATCGCCTTCTCAGGCTTTTGATGGGAAAATTTGTTTTTCATGAACGGACTAATAATGGTCAATAATCACGGGAACATAAAATATACGGTTATGCCAGGGTTTAAGTACAAAAATATGGGATAATATCTCAAAATTAAGTTTATGTTAGCGCGACGCCGAATAATGAAACACAAACATATACACTAAATTTTTCTAATAACCAATAGCAGAATGTATAATTTCACATATTAAATTTTAGAGATTTACGAACTCACGAGACTATTTGTGTAAATTGAATTGAGCTATTTTAATAGATTTAGTGAGGACTAATTTAATAACTCAAATTTTTTTCTTTAGTATATATATATTTTTTAATGACTCAAATTCCCGGGTGAATCCGCCTTACACGGCATGTGATGTTAGCGATTGATGATAGTTGATTGAGTTGTTAAACGGTGGTTATAGCGTCACTCGAGCAGCACCTGTTTAACAATGGCGTCATGTTATAATGGTCGGGCATTTTTAATACTTTTCTTTCGATGGAATGAGACGCAGAGACATAGAGGATATTGATTAAAAATCTTTTTGGTTGCTTGGATTTGGCGACAGGGACTTCCTCACTTCGATGATATTGAGTTTCTGCTTCGTTGTATATATCGATGCTCGACAGGGAAAGGCGGTTTGGCGGTCATTGAGGGTAGTTGACGATTTTTGAAGGCGAGTGGCCGATGCTGACTCGATGATTCGATATTTAATTTTATTAGATTAATTAATTTAAGAAAAAAAACTATTAAAATACTCTTAAGGAAAAAAAAAAGAACATTATTATTAAAAAAATAAATAAGAATTTTTGCATGATTTGATCATATCTTAACGTTAAAACATCTTTTGATATTATGTACTTTTGTTTATATTTTAATTTATTAATTATTAATCATATAAGTATATTTATTCATATAAGAGTTCAAGTCTTAATTTTAAGAGTACGTTTAGCACATTGTACAGCATTAGGGTATATTACATCAATTATACTATATTAGAGTATACTTAAATTACATAACATTACATTCCGTCGTGCTTCGTGTAGGCATATAATAAGCATTATATCAGTTATAATAATATTCTATATTAATTACTGTTTATATTAAATTAAAATTTAGGATACGATAGTATAATAAATACGTAAGACTTGGGATGGCTCAAGTTGAATACGATACGATATACGAAAACGACATGAATACGAACAATATATCCGCCAGCTCAAAATGCCACCCCTTGTATTTTTCAATGGCCAATAAATACTAATAATAATGGTGATAATAAGACAGAGCTCAACACGTCAACTTGTGCACAAGCAAAAGGCAAGGAATTTTCCGAATCCCAATTTCTAGCGGCGAAAGGAAAGAAAATAAATTAAAAAAAAAAAACTCAAAGAAAACACGAGCACGTTCGTGATTTTCTAAAAATAAGAAACAAGATTATACTTTTTATTTGAAAAATATAATTTAATTTTGAAAAAATTCTAAATCTGAACTTTTTAATAACACAAACACAAATGCGAATGCAAACACGAAGTCTCGTCTCGTACCGTTGAAAACACGCCGTTGATTCATTCTCTCTCTCTCTCTCTCTTTTTTTTTTTTCATTTGGTTTTTTTCAATTTTCGTTTTTTCTTTTGATGGGATTGGCTTTGTTTATTATCTCTTTCTAAAGCTGGCCGGCCCCCCATCTCGCCATTATTCTCCCGATAACCGAAAAACCAAGAACCCGGAGAAAGAATTTCAAAGAAACAAATCTGTGTGGTGGGTGGGTGGGGGGATTTGACAAGTTGACGGGGGCGTTGACGAGGACTGACGACGACGATGGGTGGGTTGAGATTACTGGCGTTGGTGGTGACAGTGGCGGTGGTTTATCACTGGGTCGTCGGTGGAGGTGGTGGTGGTGTTATGGGAAACTTTGTATTTGAAGTTGAGAATAAGTTCAAGGCAGGTGGTGAAAGAGAGAGGACTTTGAGTGCTTTGAAACAACATGATGCTCGACGTCACGGTAGAATGATGGCTTCCATTGATCTTGAATTGGGCGGCAACGGCCATCCCTCAGCAACTGGGTATGTTTTTTTTTTTGGTTTTATACTCATCTTATACGTTTCATTATTCGTTTACATTTGAGAGAGGTTACATAAGCTGTGTTATCTTTAGAGATGTGATGACATAATATTAGTGTTTTAAACATTTGAATTAGGTCTGCTAGGATATACTTGTATACCCGTCTGTGTTATTGAGTTATTGGTTTTAGGATTGATTTGACATCTTAGAAGAAAGTTATCAACTTAAGCTTTTTTTTTTTTTTTTTTCTTTTCATTTGATACTCATATACATTTGCAACAATAGTGTTTTGTTAGCTCTGTTAGGATACTTGAGTTGTGTGAGAAGTCGGTAGAAGTTGAGGGGATAGGTTAAAACACCTGCGTTGGCTCTGATAGTGCTTGGATACTTGTGTGAGGTATGAGTTATTGGCTTCTGTTGAAATTTTATTTGTGAATTTGTTTTTTTTTTTTAATGATTTATTTGATATTTTAGAAGAAAGATATAAACTTTTTCATTTTATGCATATGCATTTTTTTAAAAAATTAAATATCTATTCGTATACATTTGCAACAATTATGTTTTGAACATTTGGGTTAGCTTTGTTAGGATACTTGAGTTGTCCTGTGTATGTGGAATTTATGTGGTTTGGTTTTGAACACCTGCATTAGCACTGATAGGATACTTGGGTATCTTGAGTTTTTGTAGTTTTTTTCTTTTTCTTTTTTCGATTAATAGTTGATTTCACATCTTGAAGAAGGATATCAACAGAAACCTTTTGTGGGTATATATGTATGAAATTTCGAATAGACATATGGTTTTTTTCTAATGTATTTGGATATGCATATGTATTTATTTTCATTTTTATCTTTTTATTTTTTGGTTTGTAATGTTTTATTATTGATTCAGCTGCATTTGTTCCTTCAAGAAAGAAACGAAGGATCGGTTACATATGTACTAGTAAATACAATTAAATGATTCGATACACATATGCACTGTGTCTCTTTTCGCATCCATATGTATGGTTATCTATTATTTATATTTATATGCGTGTATTTTACAAATGCTGAAAATGACTAATGTTTAAGAAAATGCCAGATGAAATTGGTTTAAAGGAAAAAAAAAAAAATTTCTGTTCCGTTTACTTTTGATTTCTTGATGGATATGGTGAATATTAGTTGTTTTTTAATTTCTTTTTCATGTTATAACTATTTGGTTGACTTAAAATGAGCCAAAGACATAGCCAATATGTAAATGACATACCAATATGTAAATTGCATAATTTTTCTGGTAATAAATTCAGTAAGGATTGGCTCCTTGTTAGAGTAATATTTTCAGTTAAAAGTGTCATTATTGATTCTATCTTTTATTGTCTCACTTATATCTATGTGTGTCTATATGTGGTTATTATACGCTAATCCATTGTTTGGTTTGTGCGGGTAATGGAAGAAGATTAAAGAAAGTAAAATTATGAACATTATTCGCGACTGTTTTTTATGAACTAAAAGGAATGAAAAGATACAATTGACATAGAAAATCGCTTAATGGCTAGGTGATTAAAAATTGTTGGTCTCCTAGGGTAATGGTATATGGCTAAGGTTCTTGTTTATGCCATATTTTTAGTTTGTTATTGTAATATTGAGTATCTTGCATGTGAACAAGCATGTTTGGACATTGCATTTTAGTTGCTAACAGTTCACTTGGTTTATCGATTAGGCTTTATTTTACTAAGGTTGGTTTGGGAACTCCAGCGGATGAGTACTACGTGCAAGTTGATACAGGAAGTGACCTTTTATGGGTGAATTGTGCAGGCTGTAGCAGGTGTCCCACGAAAAGTGATCTTGGTGTATGCTTTTTCAACTGAAATTTATTTGTTGACCTCTGGTCCATTGTATTATATTAATACATACTTCTTTAAGGGATATGACTGTAATACTTATTTGATCTATTAAATAAAAATCACTCTTCATTTTTCAGATCTTCATTTTTGTGATATTCTACTGCAGATAAAACTGACTTTATTTGATCCATCTAAATCTTCAACTTCTGGCGAGATTGCATGTAGTGATAATTTTTGCCGTACGACATACAACAATCAATATCCTAGTTGTAGTCCTGGTGTGCGATGTGAATATGTTGTTACTTATGGAGATGGAAGCTCAACTTCTGGATACTTTGTGAGGGATATTATACAGCTGAATCAAGCATCTGGAAATCTTAAAACTGCACTATTGAATTCGTCTGTTATATTTGGGTAAGTCTCTGTTCAAAATATTATCCTTTGTAATTGCATCTTCCTTAAAACTAGAAGGCTTTGGAGCATGTCAACATGTATGGTCGTCTGATAGTTTGTTCGTCTTTATGGCCTAGGATTGTGTATTAATTAATTAGCGGCTATATTCTGGCCTCTGGAAGAGGAAGACTCAAATATGCATCAATATAAGTATAAAGATTCTTGGTCAATGCTGCTTGCATACCTTGTCAATAAATGACCCATGAATTATGAAGGGTTGGGTAGGCACAGCTAGATGGTTTGATCTAGCTATTGGCAGAGGTTCACCTCTTGTTTGCTTGGTGTATTTGCATTTGATTGTATCCGTTGTACTGTATATGCAATTATCTTTGAATGACTTAGACCACTTGTTTCATTAAGCATATTGATGCAGAGGAGGTATTAACCCCAAAATCTAGGAAACCTTGTATAATGCATACTTGTTTTACGGGTTTTTCTAAACAATATATGTTTTGGAATACTTGTTCCTGGTTATCTATTTTATTTCATTTCATTTTATTTTTTTTACCAAAAGAAAGAAAGCACACAATAATCCATTTATAATTTACTGATAGAAGACCATCTTGGACCTTTGAAATAGCAAAGTCTTAGTTATTATTCTGGCAATTAGGTTAAATAAAAAGCCTTTTCATCTTTTCTTCATGTGTCTCTATTCCACAAGTCAATTCTTCACAAAGCAAGTATTTTTCTATTGTTTATGTTTGATTCTCCGAACAATTTTTACCCAACAAGGTTTCAGTTTATTTATTATTTAAAAAGTTGAGTTGACACTTGAGTTTTCTTCCAAATAATCATATAGACTCCTAGCTGCCCAAGACAAAGTGGCTTCACCCCTGCCTCTATTACTTTGCAGTTGATGCCCATGCATCTTGGAATTAACTGATGTTATCTTATGGCATAGGCTTGAGCTCATGAGCTGGGAATGATATCAAATAATAAAGTATTTTTCAGATTAGTATATTTGGATGATATTTTGGGGGGGAGTTCCTGTTGGGAGCACATTGATGCATACTCCAAGATTTTGGAGTCTCCTTTTTTCACATGAATGACACAGGTTTCTTGAATCATTCCATTGCAACATTATTACGCAATAAAACTACTGTCTTCACCTAACTGAACTTTTGGAAATTAGATACTTTTTTCTTTTATTTCCCTCTTTTGAGAGCTTTATGAATTCTCTTAGCATTGGCTCTTCTATATGTTATGAAGCATAAAGGAAAATGGGATCCAGGAGATTAAAAAAATTGGTCTTTTATAATGTAAATTTTATTTTATATTTTTTTACTTGGGTTTAAAAAGGAAAGTTATTTATTGCTTATAAGTATTGCTTATGGAACTGATGCTATCAAATGTCATGATTTGGGGAATTTTTTGCTGCCAGTCCATTTTGGCTAGATCACAGCAGTATGTGCTTCCTATGAGATGCAAAATAAGATCATATTCTCTGAAGATTGTTTACTAGTGTCTGCTAAGCTGGTATTCTTCGTCTTTTTGGTGCTTTTCTCTATTCTCACTGATTATGGTAATATTATCTCAGTTTTTCCTTCAATTTTAGACATCTTGCTCTCCTTTTCCCCTTGTTAGCAATATATGAGTGTTTATTTTTTATATTTTAAATTCGAGAGCTTTGGTCATGTTTTTGTATGTGGTCTAGAATCATGATTCATCAGTTTGCATAAAATTGTTCTATAATACTCATCTATGCCTTGTAAAATTTTTCTTTTTCTGGATAGTTGTGGAAATAAACAATCTGGGGACCTAGGTTCATCTACGGACGCTGCAGTTGATGGAATACTTGGATTTGGACAAGCCAATTCGTCCCTGCTTTCACAGCTGGCTGCTGCTGGAAATGTCAGGAAAGAGTTTGCACACTGCTTGGATGTTGTAAAAGGTGGCGGAATCTTTGCTATTGGGGATGTGGTGTCACCAAAAGTTAAAACAACTCCAATGGTACCAAATATGTACGTCAAGCTAACTCAAAATTTTAGTTTGTGCTGTGAGATTTAATGCTTATAGGCATGATGTGATGCTTTTATTTTTCAATTTCTACTGGTGTCTTATTGAATATTGCTGTCATTGAGTTTTGTTTTCCTTTTTTTTTGCCCCACCCCTAATTCAAAAAAGCTGAACTGGTTTTTTGTCCAATTAGGCATGGACAAGTGATCTGAAGTTCTCCATATTCTAGTTGTTGATGATTGGCAAATTTTTTTTCCTCACATACGACAAGATTCCTTATATTTTTGTTATTATGCAGAGTTTGCACTAATTTTTAAGGAGGTCTTATCTGTAGCTTTATATTTTATTCCCACCATCAGGATGTTTTCACTTGTGAATTTTCTTATATTGACTTATCAACTATTGTAGGCCACATTACAATGTTATTCTAGAAGAAGTTGAGGTGGGTGGTAATGCTTTGGATCTTCCAACATCTCTACTTGGCACTGGAGATGAGAGAGGTACAATAATAGACAGTGGTACAACCTTGGCATATCTTCCACCGATGCTTTATGATTTAGTATTGAGTAAGGTACAAGCTACTTGTAGCTCTCAGATGCTTTCAATGATAATTATGTACAGTATGATTTCTTATAGTATTTCTTTGAACACTTACACAGTATTTTTTCTTTAGTTTAGATTTTGGAACGCCAGCCCGGATTGAAATTGCATACTGTTGAAGAACAATTTTCTTGTTTTCAGTTCAGTAAAAAGTAAGCAGTTTCAATTTCTAGGAATTAGTACTATTGTTATTTTGTTTGAAATTCTATGATGTGAAAGAATCTAGTATATCTTGTTTATTCTTAGTTTCATCAATCAAGAATACTGTTTCAAACTGTAAATGTGGTCATTGAATTATAAAATGAGAAGATTCTTCTGGTGGCAAATTCTAGTCTGGACCAATAAATAACCAGACTTCGATTTGAAACTGATTGATCTGGCAATATAATTTCCAACTGAACTAGTACATGATAAAATATATAAAATGGCTTTGTTTAGATTATGATCTGCCGATCTTTGTGACTTATAGATACTACTGGGTTGGTGCAATTGAACATGGACAAAACTTTTTAGAAAGTACTGTGTTTACTGACTTGTTACAAATGATGTGGTTGTAATCCTCTTATTCGAATCCTGCATAGGTTGCAATGAGGTATAAAATAGCAGCAACAAAGATTACTGCTTTTCTACTGTCTTACCTGAAAAATCATAATATAGGTAATTGGGATGAGTTGTTGAACATGTATACGATGCTCAACTTTAGCTTAAAAAACTAAAGAAGAGAAGATAAATGCTCCATCAAAGCTACCCTAGATGTTTTTAAGTGCTTGGAGGAGACTTCACTGCTTGATGTATTCTTCATATTAGGAAGCAGCATACTAAATCCCAACTCCATCTCCTAATAAGTTGTTTTTTGCCCTGTTGGACCTAATGGTTTGTTTTGGCATCAAACAAACGAACTTGTTTTGCAATAAGAGTAAGGCTATTTGCACCCTAAATAATACTATGAACATTCTAGTACTCAACACACTCATTTATCAAATTTAAATTATAATTTTTTACTCTGTACGCACAGTAGAATTCCAAAACTACCCTGCATAAATCTTTTTGTTTCTAATTCCTTTCCTTTTTCCTTCCACACCATGACATTGATAACATGAAAACACCTCAACCTCATAAAAGGTTTTTTATTGCTTTATAAATTTTTGTCTACAAGATTCTCTAATAGTTCGAGAACTTTGTTTACCATATAAATGACTCCCTTTCTCTTCCCAATAGTTGGGTTTCTTATATGGCTGGGTTCTATGGTGATTGTGTTACTGTATTTGTCTTTTGTTTTTAATTATTTTATTCTAAAAAGTTCAAATCTTTTGGAAACTAGCTTTAATAAATTTCTTGAGTTAATTGCTTTTAATCTCTCCATCTTATTAAGACAAGCGACAGTTCATGTTAAATGGTTGTTAACTGTTAAGAATTAAACTAAGTTGTCCTTTTTAGCAAATTAATCTTAAGGATATTTTAGTGATATTAAATTTTATTAAAATAAGAGGGTTCAATGTATTTTTAACAGTCCAAACAGCCCTACCCTTTGGATATTCAATTTCTGTGAAGAATTTAATTTGAGAATTATACAGATTTTCCTCACTTTTTTTTTTTTCTGGGTTGGCTGTATTATGGCAGTGTTGATGATGCATTTCCAATGGTTACATTCAATTTCAAGGGTTCTCTTTCTTTGACAGTTTATCCTCATGAGTATTTGTTTAAAATTCGAGTAAGTACAGCTCTTTGTAAAATTTATTAATAATTGCCATGTGCTATTCATTGATTTCCAATCAGCCGGAATGTTCATATGCCGAAAGTGGTTGCTTAAAATTCGGCATGAACATATTGGATCCTTCATTTAATGCCTATTGACTTCTAAATCAAAAGTTTGTTATGCTGGCAAAAATACTGTCTGAGCTTTCAAATTCTTCATTTAGTTTGAAGTGTTTGAATTACTATTCTTATTATTATTACTTGTATGGATTTGTCAGTCTGAACTTTTAATTCTTTTTCTGTCATTTAGATATCTAATTAGAAATCATTTTTTACTACTGCTGTTTCTACTCAGTATGCAGATAGTAAATGATATAATGATTTCTTAAAGTTATTTAAACCTCTTTGTGTTTCTTCGAGGCACATACATAGCACATTTGTAAAAAATGATGCAGTTACATTTCTTATTAATGAAATCAATTATATATAGAGCTTTGCATGCTTCTTCTAAAATTTATAAAAGGGGAGGGGTTGTCTTTAAAGAAGCTATTACAGTCTGTTTGCCCTTTTGCTCTCTCTCCAAGTGGTATGCATGAAGTTTTATTTCTTATTGAAACACCATAAACAAATTTTGGATTTTATTTTCCATGAGGGATATTTAATTAATCAGTTATTTTTCATGATCGTCTACAGGAAGATGTGTGGTGTATTGGTTGGCAAAATGGTGGTCTACAGAATCATGACGGGAGGCAGATGATTCTGTTGGGAGGTACCATCTAGAGTTGCTTCTTGTTAAATTAGTGTTTTTCTCGTTCAATCATGTTGTAGAGGAAGGTACCTAATTAAATATAATTTGATTCATGATTGCTGTTACTCCCTAGACCTGACTGCTGGAAACTTACTGATCAGATTAGAGCCTATAAATTGGGATCGTAATGCTTAAGATTGAGTCTTCAGTTTTGCCGTTATAGTACTCGAAATACCATACTTGTGAGATAAGCTCTAAAATAGTGAAAGATTCCCCTGAATTGGCATTTACTGTATCGATGTTGAGCTTCTTTGTTATAAAATATTAGTCATTTTGTTCATTAACTTGTGCTGTTCTTCCTAATGCAGATTTGGTGCTTTCAAATAAGCTAGTTGTATATGATGTACAAAACCAGACCATTGGATGGACTGAATTCAACTGTGAGTACCTTATGTTGACTGAAGTATTCTTTCTTTCTTTCCATTTTTTTCCCCAATTTATTGCTTTGTCATGTATCCCGAAATTGACTAGGACGGCCTGTTGTGATTTTATTCAGTGGATGATATGTACTAAGAATTTACAATTTTTATATTATTTCTTTTATTGTATTTTTTTTTTGAAATTAAATTATTTTATAAGTTGTAGTGCTTGACTAGTAACCAGTGAGAAGACTACTGAAAGTACTTTATAAAATGATTTGATAGCAGACCTTCAAAAAAATATTTTTGACAGATGTAGGCAATTGCTCCGCTTTCATTTTATTAACAATCGTACATATGTAGACTGATGGGAAAAGAAATGTAGATGAATGTTAAAGAATAATAGATGAAGCAGAGTTCTCCCATAGGACTTGTTATGTATGAATTTCATTGCTTATATGGTAGTGATGTATGCTATAAGTAAATGAGTGGTTAAATTTTTAGGCAACCAAGTTCTTTTTAAAATAGAGCATTATTGACCAACTGTAGTTATCTTTCCAAATACATTTTGTTTGTGTGTTTGCTCTGTTACCATTGCCAAACCATTGTGCAAGAATACAGACATTTCTCATATATTTTGGTTCTTTTTTAGGCTCTTCGAGTGTCAAATTAAGGGATGAAAAATCTGGAGCTGAGTATTCTATCGGTGGTCACAATTTGTTATCATCAGCTTTTAATTTGATGGTTGGAAGAATATTTATGTTCTTGCCAGTATTGTTTGCATTGTTGCAGAGCTTTAGCGCATTTTAATTTTTTGCTACAAACCAGTATGGCATTCTCTTGATTTGTTTGTACCATAGTCTGTAAAATGGTGAACTTGGCGTTTGATATAATTTATTCTTGAATACAAATAATGAATTGATTTTTTTTTTCAAAACAATTATGTTATTTGTTTTACCAACATTTACCGACTAATGAAAATTCCATTTATATATAGATATTTATGCTCTAAATTTTTTCTATTCGAGTTCACCGCTGGTTCTAGATGCTCTTTAATGCTGTACTTAGAAAGTGGAAGCGCTTTCGGCATGGCTGGCCTGGACACACACAAGTTTTGAGAGGCATTTGGAATGCTTCTGCACAAGTGCTTCTTGGATCTCTGCCCTGTCAAGCTTTTTCCGTTCACAAGCGCTTCTTACAGGAACCATCTGTCAATGGGGGATTTCACAATCTGTAAATGTTACCATTTCACATATTAGCTATTCTGTGATACGGGCAAAGATTTCATTAATAGCGGCCAAATCGGTAGTACAATTATTGATACTTGACTGCCTCCTCTCCCCAGGGATGGGGCGATTGTTTAATTCGGTTCGATTCTAAATGGACCTAAATTGAACTGAACTGTCAGGTTTTCTTAAAATAATAATGTAAATCGAATGAAGTTGGGGATTGGTTCGATTTCTGGTATCGTATGATTTTAAATTTTTTTTGTATTTTGTATTTTTTTCGGTTTTCGATATTTTCTTAATCAATATTTTTAGTTTAAAAATTGAACCGTCGGTTTGATTTAGTCAGTTTTTTTCGAGACAATGATTTTTGGCCCGCTCATACCTCTTCTGATCATATCATTCGCCCAAACAATCACATTTTTAGTTATCTGTGCGTTGTTGGTCGTGTATAATTAAGATTTACTGCCTTGTTGTCCTGGGAACTTGGCCGAGCGGCTACCGCTCAAGTTCTAATCCTAGTAAGGGAGTTCTACTCCTAGGGGTTTCCAAAAAAAGGAAAAAAATTTAAAAAAAGGTTCCTAAGTTCATCAAAATACAAAATAAGTATAGTGATAATATTTTCCAACGAATTTGATGTGATTATAGTGCAATGTTCAATAATACAATGTTACAGAATATGATATAATTACAATAACAAATTTGTAGGCAAGTTTTACAAGGTTGTCCTCAAGAACTGTACAACAAAATAGAGGACTGCCAAGAACAGAGCAATTTGGTATAAATCTTTTTGGAATCCGTCGTCCCTTTGGAAGAACTGAATCAAATCAAACGATACAGCCAGTCAATCACTGATATTAATAAGATAATATAATATCAATATTTATATAATTCAAAGTTGATGAATAGAAAAATAGTCCGAAGGACTAATTTTGGATTATTTCCATCATGAATTGACTATATTGAAATTGCTCCTTGTTTTTTAAAACCTTAATTTATCCTAATTGTGTTAAGAAGACTTAAAAAAAAATACCCGTATTCTTTTTCTTATAAATATAGAGATAATTTAAGATTTTGAAAAATAGAGGAATGATTTAAAAACAGTTAATTCATGAAGGGAGTAATTTAATATTTATCCTTTTTAGAATAAATTTAATGGCTGGCTATAGAAAGATGAAAGCAACTTATTTGTATCAGTTGTAACTTAATTAGAATAAGAAATGATATGATGGTAGATGAAAACTTTTAATCCATAGTTTTTGTGAAAAATGAATCTAGCGATCAAGTAAAATTGAGCAGATGATTAGTAAACTTCAGCAGTCAAGAAAGAACTCTGATGACTCATATAGCAAAAGCAAAATTTGGTAATGTCTAGTGTGGGTGATTGATAATGTTATAACGGAAGCAAAAGCTATATATATAATATTAGATGTCAAGCAAAGGCAAAAGCAAAAGTATCTTGGATCGGAACTCACCTTTGTTGGATCACCAGAAGGGTCTGGATATATTCCCAAGTTCTCTTGCTCAGTTGAGATCTTCCTTTTCAAGTTGTTGATGAGATCAAGTGAGTCTTTTCCAGCCTCAGTTGTTGCATAAAGACGGCGTGATGCCCAGAAAAATGCCTGAGCAACAGGTGATGAAGCCGACAAATCCCATTGCTCTTCATGCTCAATCACCTGGCCGCTAATCTGGTTTAATGTGAACTTTGAATGAACTTTTACTATGAGATCTCCGCCAATATTTGCAATAATAGACTTAGGCTTCCCCTTTAATGTCCATTTGATACTCAGCACGCTTGTCGACAGCATTACCATTTCCTGCACTGTCTGAATCATCAAGAAGAAAAATCAAACACTAATTCAAATTATAATCAATAGATCAATACGAAAAAAAATGTGGACACTGTAATGTAATGCCATAGCTCAAGAGCTTGAGAAATTAGGAAATCAGTACGGATACCTGCCATCGGTATGTATACTAAGTAGAGATATTACTTTCTAATTAACTTCAAAATATGCGAAAATCATACTTGCTAAATGATCTACTTCAAAGCAAACACAAGAAAACAGTCAGATTTTGAGTTAGAAGAGAAGCACTAAGCATAACACGTGTGGATTTGCACAAGGACAAATTTATACAAACAAACATTGCAGGAAATATCAAACACTAACTCAAATTATAATCAATAGATCAATAGAAAGAAAATGTAGAGAGCGTAATGCAATGTGACATGGCTCTAGATCTTAAGAAATTAGAAAATCAATATGGATACATGACCATCAATATGTACTAAGTAGAAAAATTACATTGGAGTGATCTACTTCAGATCAAATGCAACAAAATGGTTTGCAGATTTCGATTTAGCAGAGAAGCAATAAGCATAACAAATGTGCGGATATGCACAAGCACAAGGACATACTTAATTATACAAACAAACAACGCAGGATTCAGGTTGGTAAGCCATTAAACCACGAAATGCATCAACTAATATGTGTTTTCATATAGAATGACAGTTTGTATTGAGTAAGGCAGTGAAAATGTTGATGATGCCATGTAAGCAGTAAAACAGAGAGAATCAGATAGAATCCTCACCACAGAAGGGTTATCAAGAGCACTGGTTGCCCATAGTGGTCGCTTGTACTTCTCACGGCCAGTAAAACTCCTAGTTGGATCCTGCAATTATGCTATCAGAGCATAAGATTTAACTAACAAAATTCTTTTCACTAGGAGCGAATTAGAAACAACCAACATAAAAATGTCAAATTCACATAAAAGAAGATTTAGAACTTTTACCCTGCATTTGTGTTGTGAGAAAAACAAGTACCTTAAACAATTACCTTGACCCTCCTTCTATATAAGACAATTTAAGGAGGGAAAATTGAGAGCCATTAATGCCTAACAAAAGGGCTTTCTTAACCGTATACATTGCCATCACAGCTAAAGTATAGTAAGCAATAATTAGTGTACTAATAACTAATTCATGAACTAAATGAGCCTTGAAATGAAAACAAATTAGTCACCTTGTATTTGACAGACACTGCAAAAGTTCCGAGGGCACGATTGCCTTCCCGAAGCTCAAGGATATCGCGAACGAGTTGCCTTGCTGTAGACTCAACTAAGGGGCTGCTAATGCACTCAAATTCGTTACAAAGCTCACCAAAGTCCATATCATCAACTATTTTATCAGCCTCTGACTTTTGGTTTTGTACGGACAATTCAGTACTCGTCTTGGAATCATTAGTGACTGCATCTCATTGAAACACATCATAACATAACATGTATGTATTCACAGTGTTAAGCTAATTTACATCTCAATAAATATTCTCAAGGAAACAATGAATAAAGATATAAACAAAATCATAATACTGAGTGTAATATATACAACACTTAATATAAATTACCTCGCAGTGTAAAAGGAGAGTGGTGGTGGTGAGGTGGCGATGATGAGCTGGAAAAAGAGTTGAAGGTGAAAATGCATATTTTACTGCTGGGGTGGCTCCGGTAAAGAAAGCCGCCGTTTGTCGGAGAAGGCGCGGTAGCGAGAAAAGATGGAGTGGAAGCACAAGCAGAAGCACTCATGTTTTTCACTTTCCATTATGCTACAAAGCGCATATGGGGCTAGAGTTTGAATTAGAGCCGTTACTTCGTTTTTGTGATTTCTAATTTTTGGATAAGGTGTGTAATGATATCTACCACTGGTTTCATTTTGTCCTCCAATGATACTTAAATTTATAATGGGTGTGCTTAGAAATCATGACTTCCTTTAGCTTTTTAGTGGAGTACGTTAAGTAGAGGATCAATGACTATGGCACAATAAAACCTACTTTACCGATCAATTTAGTCTTTTAACATTATAACGGTGAAATAGTTAATTTTTATTGGGATAACCTTAAAAATGATTATGGAATCTTAAGCGAGTAACCTAGATAATTAAGAAAATTAATATAATTTCTTACTAACCACTTGAAAAGTAACACAATTGGAGGTGTTTTGCGAAATGTCTTGGAGACAGAAAGATTAAACAAAAACCATGTCATTGAATTTATGGCATATAATAAATAACTTTTTTTTCCGTACCGCGGGGCCTTGGGGGGAGGGGGGCGGTGCGGTGCATATGACTAGAGATATTTGTAGGGTCTTCCTATAAAGAAGCCCTAGGCAATTGCCACCCTCGTACCTTGCTAACTTGTTAAGGGAAGGAGATTGCTCTTACTTGATTATCAAGATCAAATTAAATCAAATTAATCATTAAATGTGTTGTATTTGCCGACGCTTGTACTAGTTAACTTAAGATATCTGAGCTAATCAATATATCTTGCAAATTTTATAATGTGTTTCATGGAAAATGATTAATTATATATGTAAATGTAACCTAATCTCCTATAACTTTGGTCATAATAATTAGAGCAGGTTTGCTTTTGGTGTCTGGTAATGACACCTTCATGGTAGATTTTTTTTTCTTTTTTAATTTTTTAACTTGTTCTCAAAGCATATAATCAATTTCATAAGTTATCTATCCCATTATGGGAAATAAGAAAAATCACATGGACATCTCATGTTTGCCAAAATGGTCACAATGACCTCCTCCTCCTCATTATTATTCGAAATCTTGGGTGAGTTCTTGTGTTGTTTCTTTAAAAAGATCTCTATTTGTCCGTCAAATATTCTACCTTTTCCCAATTATTCTAGCTCATGGGGGCATAAAAGGAGGATTTTATCAACTTTTTCTAACTTAGGATAATAAGCTCATGGCCTTGGTCTTACCTCACCATTGTGCGAAGGAATCAATATCTCGACATAAGCCAAGAGGCAAATCTTGTGCCATTCCACTTGGTCGCCTCTTAGTCATTTACTAATGCAAAGGAGTTTAGTTTTGGTCTAACCATTTGGAATGATCAAGGTCTCATTGGCTTAAAAGCTTCTCAAGGTCATTTACATTTCTAGTTAGAGACCAATGCCTTGTGAATAATGTGGGATCTATGTTGTACAAATTTTATTAAATTTACAAGTGCTCGAATTTATTGTAGAATAGATTAATGGTGATGAGTGTCGATTTCACGAGGAGGTGAATTTTAATTATATATTGAATTAACTTTCTAAGTGAGTGGTTAAATTATGGTAAATTTATCCTAAATTTTGAATGAAAATGACGGGAATAATTAAAAATGCAACTGTTATAATAAAGCACTCGGGTATCTGGATCTGCATTAACATACTTCAGGGTTCAATATTTCTTATTAATACCAATTAAATCATAAGGAAGAAATCCAGTGCTCATGAACCACGCTCTAATTAATATGGTACTAAGGGCTTATCGTGCCAAACAGTAATAACTATACTATTACTATTTGTTAATGAAAAGTCAAAACATTCATAGAAATTAGAGGAAAAAATAAAATAAATTTACCAATTAAGCCTATAGAACATATGGAGACTTCACTTTCAGCTTAAGCTTGAAAGAAAATTAGCTACTCATATTTGAACTAGGGATAAAATGAGAATTTTACTAAAATACAAAGAAAATACAAGAAAGGGAAGGAATTTCAGAAAATGTAACTAAAAAGTAAACTCAAGGTGTCAAATTAGGGGGAACTCTCCTTTTATGGATACAACGAGTAAATCATGGGCATTGGATTAAAACAATTTGGATGCACAGGATTGCGCCACATGACAAGTTCTGATTGATTTGAATACATTATCAGAGCTTTTATCCCATGTATATATATGTACCGTGCGTATATTTTTTTTATTCACTAACATACTGTCATGTCATCGGTCAACAGTGCATAAATATTTTTATCCAATAAGATTATGACTCCTCATCAATCAAGCCACGTCATCAGTGAACGCCACATAATTAGTCAATGCTACATCATTCCTCTAATCAAATGCTGCCACGTCATTGCTCATTGCCACATCATCGGTCAATGTCATATCATCGTCAATGTCACGTCATCGTACAGTATATATAAACAGTATCATGAATAGCACTATGAACAATATCGTACATGTAAACAGTACTGTATATGTGAACAGTGACATTTATACTTTTATGTTCTTTTTAAGGTTTTCGACCGTTCTAAGTTTAGATTTACCATCCTTTTTGTCATCAGATATCTCATTTATTGTGAAATAACCATGATGCCCCTAAAATACGTAAAATACTTAATTATAATAAAACACACATAATTAAACTCAAAAGAAACTTGAATACATAAAAGTAAAGAAGTTAGTAGAACTTGAAGCATAAAATGATGATTTTCTCCTTTATAAATATACATCTTCTAGCACTTAACACACTCCCTAACCAGTTTATTGCTAGTCCCTAGCAAATTAAGCGAAATCAAATTCAGAGCCAAAACTTTTTTTTTGAACTATCATGTTTATTTAATTAAACTTTATGATGTAAATCAATAAAAATATAAGCATTATCTCCAGTCTTTAAGAATATTACTCCCAAATCAACCATCCACATGAATTATTCATGTAGACTTTGTCACAGCTATTATAATCAAACTGCTTTCAAGAATGATATGTCAATACTCCAAAATCTCACTAGTAGTGACACTCTCACAAAGAAATTAAACCCAATAACAATAATCACTCTTATGAATAGTAAATTGAGAGAAAATATTAAAGTGATATCATACATTTTCATCAAGATGAAATAAATATGCTCACAGTTTAGAAATAATACGATCTTAAGTTAAAATGTGAGTCAAACCAATACATTTATTTATTTTTTCTTTTTTATTATTTTTTATGCATCATTACATCTTTACAGCCCATATAACTAGTTTATACTTCATATTATAGTTTTCTAAAATTAAGAAGGACTTTTATTAGGACGTAACCTAGGCTGGGGACATGGCGAATAAAGACGGAAAAATAGAAAAAAATAAAATATATGTTTGTGTAACACTCCACTTTTATGTTTGTAACTAAAGTAACATTAAGTATTTGTAGAAACGATTTTAAAATAAGCATTTTATAAAGATTGAACAAAAGGTTTGTACATAAACTATATAAAAGGATTTGTCACACCAAAAACTTTGTTATAAAAGTCACAACCAATTCCATAAACAAGCTTGTTGTATTTATGCTTAGGTAGGAACACAGTTGAGCCCGTTATGCAACCCAATGTCTGCTATGTCCATATGCACCTTGCTTTGGTTGGGACTTGGCGTCAGCTTTTCCTACTCAGTTCCTGTAATGTAAGGACTACGTGAGTTAACGCCTAGTAAGTAAACACTTGATGCATGTATTACCTATCATGCACATGAATGACTTCATGAAATAAGTGCTAAATCTTTTACATGAAACTTTAAAATATAAAGAACGATGTTAGGACCCTAGGTTTGTTGTACTACAAGGCTAGCATTCTATAACACGCCCTTGGGCTTAAATTAATTGATCCGTTGGGCGTTACGTATCCCCGTCCCCAAAGGATCTCTTTTCTTAGCTTAAAGGGCTTGCCCTCTTTATGAATGCTTGCCACCTAGTAGTACAACAACCCTTTTTTTTCCTTTAAAATCATTAAAATGCCTATTTAACAAATCACTCGTGAAATGCATGAGACCAATGCAACTTATACCACAGCATGTAAATTCTCTAAATATATAATAAAACATAACATGAAATTAATTTAAGATATCAACATTTAACATAGGCGGCAATGCCGTCTATACAGAAATTTAAAGAAATGGAATTATAATATAGGCGGCAATGCCGACCATGTAAAAAGTCATAACAACAACATTATATTTTAGTAATTTCTAGAATTTCTAAATCTCTACAATATTTCTTATTACATCATCACTTATGTCATTACTTATCTCATCATTACTTTTAAATTATTAATTTATCTTTCTATAAATATCTTAGTAATTTCTAGAATTCCTAATATCTCTACAACATTTCTTGTTGCATCATCACTTATGTCATTGCTTATGTCATCATTAGCTTTAATTATTAATTTATCCTTTCATAAATATCTTTAGAAATTTTTGGATTTTTTAATTTCTCTACAACATTATTTATGTCATTATATTATTATACATTATTATCATTATTATTCTAATAATAAATGCTTAAGTGAGTTTGTTAGGTTAATTATATTATATTAAAGTAAGAAGAGTGTACCTTACAATCTTCTCCCATTTTAAAAATTTCGTCCTCGAAATTTACTTACTGAATAGCTCGGGATACTTGTTCTTCATTTCTTCCTCGTGCTCCCATGTTGTCTCCTCCACTGAGTTGTTCCGCCATAGTATCTTAACTAGAGGGATTTTCTTGTGCCTTAACTCTTTTATTCTTCTATCGAGTACTTGAATTAGGCATTCTTCATAGGTTAAATCTTCCTCGAGTTGAAGAGGCTCATAGTCTAGCATGTGATAGGGGTCTCGAACATATTTCTTTAACATGGAAACATGAAAGACATTGTGTATTCTTGATAATGATAGTGGTAGCGCAAGTCGATAGGAGACACTCCTAATACGTTCGAGTACTTCAAATGGTCCAATAAACCTTGGACTTAATTTTCCCTTATTTCCAAATCTCATTGATCCTTTCATTGGGGCGACCTTTATGAATACTTTCTCGCCAACTTGAAATTCTAACGGTCTTCGTCTTTTATTTGCATAACTTTTCTGTCGACTTTGGGCTACTTGTATTCTTTATCGTATTTTCTAAATTGCTTCAGATGAGGCCGCAACTAAGTCTGGTCCGAGGTATTTTCGCTCACCCATTTCATCCCAATGAATAGGTGACTGACATTTTCTACCATATAAAGCTTTGTATGGTGCCATGCCGATTGTTGCTTGGTAACTATTATTATAGGCGAATTCCGCCAATGCTAAATATTTGCTCCATGATCCTTGAAAGTCGATGGCACATCCTCGTAATATATCTTCGAGTGTTTGAATTGTCCTCTCTGATTAGCCATTTGTTTGGAGGTGAAATGCTGTGCTAAATTTTAGTCTTGTCCTCATAGCCTTGCGTAGCTTCTCCTAGAACGTCGAGGTGAACCTTGTATCTCGATCAGAAATAATACGAGAAAAACTATCCCACACATGATTTAGAGTTGGCTGCGGTGGTGCATGCATTGAAAATATGACGTCACTACTTGATGGGAGCACATTGTAAGATCTATACGGATCACAAGAGCCTCAAATACTTAATGTTACTTTAGTTACAAACATAAAAGTGGAGTGTTACAGTTTGGTATCACAGCCCAAGGTTTAAAGCGATTTTGTAGACCGTCCATATGCACTGGCTAAGGGGGAGGACATAGCTTAGCTCTTAGTAAGAATTAGGAACTAAGATAATTAAATATCTTACATTTTATTTATTTGATCCATAGAAGCTTGTTCAAAAATTGTAGAGATGTCAAGTATTAGGGGTAATAGAGGCAGAAGAGTGGGAGGAACTTCAAGAGACCAATCCTCTACAATTGATCAACTTACAGACATTGTAACACGACTCTTAGAAAGGGAAGTCAGAAGGGATGAATGTGCTCAAGTAACAATTAGTGCTGGGACTAAATTTAGAAAATTAAACCCATCTATATTTGAAGGGGGCACAGGTTCTGTGGCAGCAGACCAGTGGTTTTGAACTATGGAAAGAATGACTGAAGTAGCCAAGGTGCCAGAATAATGAAAAGGTCACTTGTGTTTCCTTTATGCTGAGGGGAGCAGCTGAATATTGGTGGGATTCCATCAGACGATGCCACAACAAAACAACAATGCGATGGAAGGAATTTAAAGAATACTTTTACAATAAGTATTTTTCAGAGACGGTGAGGTCTACCAAAAGAAGAGAATTTGTTTATTTACAAATAAGAAAAAATGACAGTATTAGAGTACATTCAAAAATTTGATGAGCTTTCTCGTTATGCCCCACACATGGTAGCCACAGAAGACTTGAAAAAGGATCATTTTATGCAAGGATTACGTAAAGATTTACTAAAAGACTCAAAGGTTGCTAGAATTTGAGATGCTTCCTTTAACGAGCTCATGGATCGAGCCTTAGTGATTGAGCAAGTAGATGAAGAAAAGAAGGAAGAAAAATGATGGAATAAAGGAAGCATAGATCAAGGGAATTATATAGCTAATCACGGAAGACAACTGTCAAATAATAAGAGAAAGAGAGCACTAACTACTCAGGAGCAAGACAAGAACAAGCGTACAAGGAATCACCAAAAAGAGGTCCTATCAAGGCCTAAATGCAATCAATGTGGTAGAACTCACCTTGAGGAATGCCGAGCCAACACTAAAACATGTTTCAAATGTGGAAAAGAAGGACACTTCATCAAAGACTGCCCAGAGAATGGTACGTGGCGAGAAAGGACTAATGCACGAGTATTCACACTTACCAAGGCAGATGCATAGGCAAACCCCTCAGTAATATCAGGTGAACTATCTATCTCTCAAACTTCTGCATATGTGTTGATAGACTCAGGAGCTACACATTCATTTGTCTCACCAGCATTTATTAGGAAAATCAAAGGGACCTTTAACATAATAAGTAAACCTTATAGTGTCATGCTTCTATCTGGTGAAGTATTAAACTTAGGACAACTAGTAAGAGCATGCGAAGTCAACATTAGTGATCGTATACTATGTGTTGACTTGATAATTCTTGAGATGCACGATTATGATGTGATTCTTGGTATGAATTGGTTATCAAAGTACCATGCCAAGATAGATTGGGAGAAAAAAGAGGTAACATTGCAACCACCACAAAAGAAATCATTTATATTCAAGGGGGGATGTAAGAGGAATAGAATACCTATAATTTCCGCCTTAAAAGAAACTAGACTATTAAAGGGAGGATATGAGGGATACTTGGAAAGCGTCATCAAGATTGAAGAGCAAAGGCCAAAGCTGGAAGAAATTCCAGTGGTGGACGAATTTCCTGAGGTCTTTCCTGAAGAACTCCCCAGATTACCGCCAGATTGAGAAGTTGAATTCAAGATTGACTTATTGCCAGGAACAGCCCCAATCTCAAAAGCACCCTACAGGATGGCCCCATCAGAATTAAAGGAGTTGAAGAATCAACTGCAAGAACTATTAGACAAAGGCTACATACGTCCAAGCCATTCACCTTGGGAAGTATCAGTGTTGTTCGTGAAGAAAAAGGATGGATCCATGAGGACGTGCATAGACTATCGAGAACTAAATAAAGTCACCATCAAGAATAAGTATCCACTTCCACGAATCGAGAATTTATTTGATCAACTACAAGGAGCAGCAGTATTTTCAAAGATTGATCTACAGTCAGGATATCACCAGCTAAAAGTCAGAGAGGAGGATATTCCAAAGATTACATTCAGAACACATTATGGACACTATTAATTTATCGTCATGCCATTTGGTCTAACTAATGCCCCAACAGCCTTCATGGATCTCATGAACAGAGTATTTAAAGACTATTTGGACAAATTCATAGTGGTATTCATTGATGATATCTTGATATACTCACGAATGAAGAAAGAGCATGCCGAACATCTGAGAATCACTCTTCAAACTTTAAAGGAGAAGTAACTTTATGCAAAATTCAAGAAGTGTGAATTTTGACTAAAAAGCGTTATATTCCTAGGGCACGTCGTGTCAAAGGATGAAATATCAGTCAATCCCTCAAAGGTGGAAGCAGTCAGCCAATGGACTCGACCAACCAATGTTAAAGAAGTTAGAAGTTTCTTGGGATTAGCAGGCTATTACCGAAGATTTGTGGAAGGCTTCTCCAAGATCGCAATGCCATTAACCCAATTAACAAAGAAAAACACCAAGTTTGTATGGACGCCAGAATGTGAGAAAAGCTTTGAAGAGCTAAAACGACGGTTGGTCACTGCCCCAATCTTAGCCATTCCCAATAGCTCTGAGGAGTTCATCATATTCAGCGATGCCTCCAAAAATGGCAAAGGATGCGTTCTCATGCAGAATGGAAAGGTCATTGCATATACTTCCAGACAATTAAAGGAATACGAGAAAAACTATGCCACACATGACTTAGAGTTGGCTGCGGTGGTGCATACATTGAAAATATGGCGTCACTATTTGATGGGAGCACATTGTAAGATCTATACGGATCACAAGAGCCTCAAATGCTTAAAGTTACTTTAGTTACAAATATAAAAGTAGAGTGTTACAGTTTGAGAAAAAATAGAATTTTTTTTTACGTAAAGATTACAGAGTATATTTCTCTTTTTTTTTAAACTAATATATAAATTTTGATTTTTTTTTCTTTTTTTTCTTTTTTTTACTAAGGCACAATTTTATTGAACAAAATAATTATTTTTTTCAAATATGAATGGATAATGGAACTTGTATGATATTGAGTAATATTTCAGATTGAAGTTGGGTCGAGATGATAAGTTAACAAAGAAAAGAATAATAATTTTTTTAAAAAGTTTAAAAGGGTTAACTAAGTATATTTTATAAAAGAGATGGTTAGAAAGGCTCAAACAGGTCAAAGATGGCATTTCTATTATCTGTTAGGGCACTAACTAATATTTCATATCTACTAGTTAGATAAACTTTCAGATGTAGCAACACAAAAATTTTTTCACTTTTTTTTAAAAGGTCGACTCAAAAGAAATTTATAGATCATGTATCAAATAATAAACTGTTAAACTGTATAAAGAATGAGCAAAAAGGGTTACTCTTTAAGGAAAATAGCAGGTTCAAGAACTCACTTGAAATTTATTATGACATGTATATTTCTTCAAGCAACTCATATTTTTATCTCCAATATCAACATGTAGAGTAGCAAACTTGGTGTAACAAAACTTAAGACCAAGGATAATGCAAATATTAAAATTTAAAAGTCATCATGTAAAAAAGAAGACTACAAATATATTTTTTTGGTTAAAAATTAAGAAGACGCGTTTCTAGAATCACGACATTCTATATTCAGTCATTTTCAACTTAAAATTTTGAAAGTGTATATTTATAAAGGAGAAATTAGAAAGAGGAAGTTAGAAAAATCACACTGAAAATGAAGCAAAAAAATGACTGAATTTTTTTTTTTAACTTTCAAACTAAGAAGATGCGTTTCTAGAGTCACTACACTCCATATTTAGCCATCTTCGACGTAAAAAGTTAACCACAATTAGTTCCTACAACAAAAATTAATAAAAACTTCACCAAGATTAAGGCATTTCACAATTATCAACCATTCACTCCCCCCAATCAGAATGAAATATTATCTTTAATGTTTTAAAGGAAAGAAGTAGAGATTGGAAGATATCACCTGAGTGTTGCAACACAGATGAAAGTATTTACAAATGGAGAGTTAAATTTAATTTACACTTCTTACTGTGGGTAAGAGATAAGCTTGTAACAGACTAGAGCCACCCCAAAACTAAGGTCTTAAGATGTGGCTCTAGTTTATAAGCTTGTAACAGATCAAGTAGCTCATTAGCAGTGTGAGTACAAATAAATATTTTTTTCACTGTAGAAGGAATGAAATAGTTTTTTATTGCATGGTTAATAAATGCGAGAAAGTCATCATAAAAGTTATTGACATTTAACAAACTAATGGGTTTATAATAAATATTCAGATGGGACCAAGATGCTAATGTCATTAGTGCCTTTAGAGTTGTAAGATCTCCTGGTGAAAAAAATAAAGGCGTCAGCATGATTCAGAATTTCAGTTATTCTCTTTTGCATGCTAGAATGACTAACTCTTGTCCAATTGGTGAGTCAGATAAAGAGCCAAAAGGTTTCAAGATTGTTAGGATAATATCTAACACTTGGCTCCCCCTAGTATAAGCGGCTTCTGAAACCAGTTTGGATAACTCTCAATAACCTCTTCTATAAACTAAGTGTAGTTTCTTAACTGCTATTCTTCGACCAAGATCTATGGCTACCTCAATAAATTTTTTTATATTTGTCATAGTTAAATCCAAAAAGTACACAAATGTTCTTGATTTAATAGTTAGGAATAGATGTCATTGGATACTTCTCAAAAATAATTTATCAGTGCCTTAACAAAAGTCATATTTAAGGATCTTGGTGATAATGGTTCACAATTGTAAATGAGGTAGCATGTCTATGTCAAATAACTCGTGAAGCACATGGCTCGAGAGTAAAAAAGAAAATAGTAAAAAGACAAAGCAAATAATGATAGCATAAAATTATTAAAGAGAAAAATGTAAGTGATCAAACAACAGTAAAATAAAACAATATTGAAATAAAAGGATATTTACAAGTAGTTGCGACTGTAGCTTACATCTTCCTCTAGTTTTACATCCAGAAATTGCTTGAACGCTCTTTATGGGTCTCATCTAGTTTTCTTACAAACTGGCAAATATGGTTGTTTATAGTCAGATTCCTGAGACTATAGTTTGCATATCATTTCTAGAATAATGGTCATAACTGGAGTATTGCATTTTGTACGCATCCACTGGGATACGTTTCAAGAGATAAAAGGATATCATTCAATGACTTTTTATCAATCCCTAATTAATTGAATCTTATCTTTTCTGTTATCAGACAGCATTTCTAAAGAATATCACTTTTTATCGCATCTTATTCTGGCGCACTTATGATAAACATTAGAGAGCTTTCGAGCTCTCTATTTTCTTGAATAATTTTTTTTTATCACAACTAGGCATGTATGCAATAAATTTGGAAGGCAACTCACCTGCCAACCGCACTTTGACTTTGATTATCCATCGGATGTCAGCAGGGATGTGATTCTTCATAAGCAATCACATGCGTTCAGACTAGGCTTTATAGATGGTCAGGAGAGTATTCTGAGGATGTGAAGAAAATTGCTTGTGAAGTTTTGTTGAGTGTCAATTACAATAAAATGTGAGCATCAGTAGTTGCAAAAAATGAACGACCCAAGATAATGGGGATGTGCTTCTTTGAATCCTGTACTGGCTGAGTGTCAATTACAATGAAATCAATAGGAAAATAAAATTTATCTACGTAGATAAGCACGTCCTCTATAATATTACGAGATATTTTCGTGGATCAATTTGCAAGCTGCAATACCACTTGAGTTAGGTGTAATTCTCCTAATTCAAGTTTCACAAACACTGAGTAAGACAATATATTAACACTAACTCCTAAGTCCAAAAAAGTATTCTCAATTATGTGGTTCTCTATACTACATGAGATAGTGGGGGAGCTTAAGTTTTTGCATTTTAGAAAAATTTTATTTTGGAGTATAGAACTAACATTCTATGTTAAAAATGCCTTCTTTTGAACATGAATATCTCTCTTTTTAATACAAAGATCTTTAAGAAATTTGGTATAAGATGACACTTATTTTATAACATCAAGTAAATGAATGTTAACATTTACTTGTTTGAAGATTTTAAAAATCTCACCCACGGATTTTTCCTTTTTTGCTTTAGCTAACCTCTGGGGAAACAGAGATTTAGGAACATATTTCGTGGTTTGGTTTCTTTTTTCTCTTTTGATGATGAGTCCTCAGTATTTATAGGTATAATTTAAGTCGTTTTGGTCATCGGTATCTCCACTTTGTTGTTAACTTTTTTTTCTTTTCGCAAAGTCATAATGGCTTTAACCTCTCTATGTTGCTGAGGTGAACTGATACTTGCTTCATGCACTTCTTTAGGGTTTGGCACTGGTTGACTTGGAAATTTACCTTTCTCAACAGTCATTATTAGGGTTTGAACTGAAGAGGCAAGCTAGCCTACCATCTTCTCAAGGTTTGAAATTGATTGGGTCTATATGTTAAAGCCCGCTCTCATCTCGTTTCGTAGTCCATCAATGGTGTAGTTTGTTGCTCGATTGTAAAGTAGGTAGAATTCTTGAAATTCTAGAATGCATCCTCTTATGGTCTAGGTTAAGAATAATTTGAGTTCTGATTGTGAGGTCTGAATGGTGGTTGAGAGGCTTTTGGAACTTGAGGAATTGGTTGCATTCATGGAGCTGGAGTTATTGATCTATTTTATTGGAATCCTCGAGACCACGAAAAATTGGGGTGGTCTCTCCATCCTGTGTTAGAGTAAGGGTTGTAGTTTGATGACTTTCTCATTATACCTATGGCATTGACTTGATCTGGGTATGAGTCATGGTCATGTGGCTCTGTTGGTTTAGCAGCTATTAAAGATGTATTTTGTCGGGTAAGTCCTTCAACTATTTCTTTGACTTCTTTGATTCCTAAGCTTAACTCGTCAACTTGGACCTTATTCACTCTCTTAATTCTTTTATTATTCCTGAATGATCGACTCCGTTGTTGGGAATTATTAGCTTGTCGTCTAAAGAAATTTCAAATTTCTAATGCATTTTTAGACATTAGTTCTCCTCCACTTATTACCATTAACCATTATTGCACATTTAGCAATAATCCCTCTAAAAAGTATTGGCATTAGTACCATTTTTTTATATCCATGATGTGGACATTTCAAGAGTAACCCGTTGAATCGCTCTTATACTTTGAAAAATTCTTCGTCTTCTCTCTGGATAAACTCTAAAATTTTCCTGTGTATAGAATTAGTTTTATGAACTGGAAAGTATTTATTTAAAAATTTTGTGATCATTTGTTCCCATGATGTAATGTTATTAGCAAGTAATGTATTAAACTATGAATGAGCTCTATCTTTTAAAGAAAATGAGAATAGTCTGAGTTTAACATCATCATTTGAAAAATTTTTATATATAAAAGTTTGATAAACAATATGAAAATCATTTAAATAATTATATGGGTCTTCATTTTCTAGACCAAAAAACGTGGGGAGACAATTTAACACACTATATTTTAATTCAAAACTCCTAGCAGCTATATTTGGGTATCGTATACATAATATGCTCAAGTAAGTTAAAGGACTAAAATAATCTTTAAATAGCCTCTTCTGTGTTGATTCTTGTTGTTGCAAATCCATTTCAATTTTATCTTTAAATGTAATGTATTTGTGTGTGTGAAATATTTTTTTCAATTTTAAGTCTATAGGTTCAAACTTAGATAATTGCGACCTTCGACCATGCATAAAAAAATGCAACAAAAAAAAGAGAATAAAATTAATAAAAATAAAGAAGATGGAGAATTTTTGATACTAACCCTATCATATTATTACTACTTTACTATGAACATACACTCAAGTACTAAAAAGAAAATATAAGAAATAAATTAACTAAAATAAAATAAATTACAAGATAAACAAAAAAATTACAAAGAAAAGTAAAACAAAAATTAAATTACAGAAATTTAAAGAAATGACAACGAAATTGAATTACAGACAAAAGTTAAATTACAGAATTTATTTATAAAAAATAATACAAATAAAGAACACTAAAAATTATTTGTAAAATTAATTCAATGAATTAAAATAACATGAAAATTAAATTACAAAAATTTAAAGAAGAAAAGAAATTAAATTACAGACATTACATATTTACTTTTTTAATTTTTATTATTTTTTAATTTTTAAATAATTTTAAAAGAAAAAAGAAAAGAAATTAATTTACAAGAATTGTGGATTTACTTTTTTATTTTTTATTTTAAGTTTTTTAATAACAAATTTTAAAAAAATAACAAAAAAGTTACTTAAAAAATTAATTCTATGAATTAATTAAAATAAATTAATAAGAAAAAAATTACCAAGGTAAATAACTTGAAATTTAAATTACATAAATTTAAAGAAATTTAAATTACAAAAAATTAAATTATAGAACTAAATTTTTTTAAAAAAATTAATTCAACAAATAAAATAACTTATCTCCCCAGTAACGGCGCCAAAAACTTATTGTACAAATTTTATTGAACTCGTAAGTGTACGAATTTATTATAGAATAGATTAATGGTTACCAGTATTGATCCCACGAGAAAGTAGATTTTAATTATGTGTTGAATTAACTTTCTAAGTGAGTGGTTAAATTATGATAAATTTATCCTAAATTTTGAATTAAAATGGCGGAAATAATTAAAAATGCAATCGTTATAATAAAGCACTCGGGTATCTAGATCTGTATCAACATGCTCGACGGCTCAATATTCAATATTAATACCAATTAAATCATGAGAGGAAAATTCACTCCTCATGAACCACTCTCTAATTAATATGGTACTAAAGGCTTATTGTGCAAAACAGTAATAACACAGTTATTACTATTTGTCAATGAAAAGTTAAAATATCTACAGAAATTAGAGGAAAAAATAAAATAAATTTATCAATTAAGCCCATGGAACATGTTGAGACTTCACCTTCAAACCAAGTTTAAAAGGAAATTAGCTACTCATATTTGAACTAGGGATAAAATAAAAAGTTTACTAAAATACAAAGAAAATACAAGATAAAGAAGGAATTTAAGAAAATGAAACTAAAAAATAAACTCAGGGGCGTCAAATTAAGGGAGAGAGCCCTTTTTTTATAGATACAACGAGTAAATCATAACTATCAGATTAAAACAATTTAGATGCATAAGATTGCGCCATGTGACAAGTTCTGATTGGTTTGAATACATCATCAAGGTTATTATCCTGTGTATATGCATGTAACGTACATAGTTTTTCTAATCCACTAATATATGGCTACGTCATCGGTCAACAGTGCATAAATATTTTTATCTAATAAGATTGTGACACCTCATTAATCAAGTCACGTCATCAGTCAATGCTACATAATCAGTCAATGCTTTATTATTTCTCTAATCAAATGTTGTCAAGTCATTAGTCGATGCCACATCATCGGTCAACGTCATATCGTTGGTCAATACCACATCATCATATAGTATATATAAACTGTGTCATGAATAGTATCATAAACAGTATCGTACATGCAAACAGTACCGTATATGTGAACAGTGACATTATATACTTTTATGCTTCTCCTAAGATTTTCGACCGTTCTGAGTTTAGATTTACCGTCTGTTTTGTCATCTAATATCTCATTTATTGTGAAATAATCATGATGCCCCCAAAATACATAAAACAAGTAAAATACTTAATTATAATAAAACACACATAATGGGTGAATACTTAATTAGCTATTTATAATTAGCTAATTAAGAATTCTTACTGTTGTGCAAATTTAATTAAACTGGCAAGCGCACGAATCTATTGTAGAATAGATTAACGATGACGAGTGTCTATTCTACGAGGAGGTTGATTTTAATTATATGCAAAATTAATTTTCTTTAATGGGTGAATAAATTTGTGGTGAAATTGATGTAAATTATGCTTGAATTTAAATTACAATGGTAGGAATTAAATTGAACTGGAATTTATTGAAATGACGTGCTTAGGTATCCAGATCTGCATCAACTGCTCCATAGGCTAAATATTCTATATTAATGCCAATTAAATCATAAGGGGGGATTCCACACCTCATGAACCATGCTCAAATAAATATAGTGCTAAGGGCTTATCGTGCCAAATAATAATAAACTTGTATTAGGGTGCCGGTTTAACTAGGGCGGTATCTAGACAAGATTATTATTATTTGTCGAAGAAAAGTTAAAACAACCACAAATATTAAAAGGAAAGAGAAAGTAAATTTATCAAATTAAGCCCATGGGACATGTTGAAACTTCATCTTCAACTCAAGTTTAAAAGAAAATTAGCTACTTATTTTTTAACTAGGGGCAAAATGAGAATTTATTAAAATACGTAGAAAATATAAAAAGAAGAAGGAATTACAAAAATCTAAGTTTAGAAATGAATTCAGAGATATCAAATTAGGGAGGGAGAGCCCCTTTTTTATAGATACATTGAGTGAATCATGACCATCGGATTAAAAATAGTTCGGACGCTCAGGATTACGTCACGTCATCTGTCAACAGTCAACAGTCAATGTTTGAACAGTAACACGATTTGGCCACGGTTTACATAGTAATACTATTTAAATAGTAAATAATCCCATGTATGTGCATGTATCGTACACATGATTTTTACTCCACTGAAATACTGTCACGTCATCGATCCACAGTACATAAGAAATTTAGCCAAATAAGATCGTGACACATCATCGGTCAATGTCACGTTATCAATCAACGCCACATAAGCAGTCAATGCCACATAATTCGTCCAATCAAATACTACCACGGCATAGGTAGATGCTACGTCATTGGTCCGTATATATGAACAGTGTTGTGAACAGTATCATGAATAGTACCATACGTATGAACAATATCGTATATGTAAACAGTGATATTTTTCTTTTTATACTCCTCTTAAGGTTTTTGACTGTTCTGAGTCCAAATATGATGTCTATTTTGCTGTTTGATCACTCGTTCATTGTGAAACGATCGTGATGCCCCAAAAATATATAAAATACATAATTATAATAAAACACACATAATTAAATAACAAAATACTTAAATAAATAAAATTAGCAATGTTAGTGAGACTTGAAGTGTAAAATGACGATTTTCTCCTTTATAAATATACACTTTCTAACACTCAACACTTACATCGTTTTATCACTTTGAAGAATGGAAAGCTTTACGAAAGGAATAATAGACCAAATATTCAGCAAATATAAAAGCCTATTCTTAGGATTCCTTAGGGATCCTTGATTGGTGTTGAGCTAGCTATAGTGCAAAGTCTTTTATCATTGGTTAAGAAGATCCAAAAGAAAAGGTTTATCATAGTGAAATAAGAGGTTTAAAGAAGAGCAATGGTTAGACTATACTAGTGATTATTAAATCTTTTGTACACGAAAAGGAAAAATCTTAGCTTGATTTTTTTTCTTTTTTGGATAAAGGTGAATCATAGGGGTTGAGATGACCTAAAAACCTCTTGCTGCTAGTTTTTTTTTTTTTTTCATTCTACTTATTGATGAGTAGATCAATAAAAAGGATAGTGCTAATTGAATTCTCCCCTAATGAGGAGGATTGATCTATTTTTTTAGAAGCCTAATGCCACTAGGAACTTGTCTTTTGAGTAAGGATGACAAAAAAAGTTGAGTTCTGCCCATATCTATAAAGATCTAGAAGATTAAAAATGTGGATCCAGAGGTTCCAACTTAGAATTCATGGTGATCATATTCCAAATGCATTTGAAAAATTAGATATTTGGATTTGTATACTTTTTTAATAAAATTGTTTATTAAATTAAAATTAAATAAAAAATATATAAGTTAATAAAAAATAAGATTAATTAAAAGATATATAAGTTAAATTAAATTAAAAAATATATTGAGGTCTGCATTATTTTATGTGGATTTCTGGTGTTTTGTTTCATTTAATTTGTTGATTTGTGGTGGTGTTAAACTTGAATTGATATATTTTTTTATGTTATCGTATTTTTATTCTAAATTTATAGTGTTATATGTTATTCTAGGTATTGAATTTTTTATTGTTGAATTATGATTGTTGTTTGAATATTATCGGGTAAATTATTAAATTTTAGATTGTTAAATTTTAATTCATGTAGATCCAAATATTTTGAGACATTCGCCCACAATCTATGTGGATATTAGCCGCATCCAGATTCTCATATTTTCTTGTGGATTTGAATGCGGATCTAGATATGAAAATATTAATATAGAAATGGATCCATAAGCACCTATATCTGGATTTAGATTTGGATTTTGCCATTTTCTACTTTTAAGCATGAAATTATACTCATTTTTTAGAAGTACTTGTTTCTTAATGTCAATGATCACAATTATTATTATTATTATTATTATTATTTTTGCGGACACACAAACTCTTAATGTGATGTTTAGAGATGGTCAAATAGATCCTAAAATTTGTTTAAAACTGAAGCCTGTGTAATCATTTTTAATAGTAATATGGTCTCTCCATGACCACTTCATCAAATCATAATAATATCATCGTTCTTTTTCATGCAAAAAATTTATTAATTATGTATTAAACTAGTAGATGGAAATAAAAAAAATACAATCCACAAAATAAAAACTCTAAAAAGTAAATACAAGGTCCGATCGACTATTAGGAATTTACTAAATCAAATAAAAAAATAAATTCTTTGTGATGTTTAAGAAAATGTTAAGTTACCCAACTTTGGCAACTTCGCTTTCAAGGTAAATAAATTACTCAAATTGGTTTAAAAGGAAATTCTTCATATCTCGTCAACTTAAAATAGTTAAAGCTAATAATTAATTGCAAGAATTATTAGCCGACTGGTGTTGTGTTGTGGATGCTTTTCATTTTTTGTGTTTTGGTTTTAGGCCATATTCCAAATTATGTGTTTAATTACTTGATTTCTAAAGTGTTGACCATTTCCATATTTTGAATGTACGTACCCAAAAGAAATTTCTTTTTTCTTTAATTCGCATGCATGCACAAGAATTACTCACAAAATATCATTGCCTACAATTATAGTATCATATATAATATGGAAATAATAAAGGACAATGTTTTTTAACTTACCATACTTATGAAAGAGACAAGAGAAGATAATAATGACAATTTGCCAACTCAATTTACTAAGTCAGAAATCCATGAACGTTAATTTGTACGTTTCCTAAATTCTCCTTTACGATTCCATTCCTGAGCATTCATGGTTTTCTTTAATCTTTTTAAAATAAGGTACACATCATCTTTGGTTGTCACGCCCTCACAATTTTTGCCCTTTACTAATTCTTATTTTATTTTTTAAACAAAAACCACTTGAGAAAATTCAGCGGTTCTATTATAATTTTACACTTCTATTACCCTGCAAAGTCTAATTATTTTGCTCTTTTGTCAATATTTAGCTTTCCTTATTTTTTTAATAAATTCAATTACTATAGATGGACTACAGTGCTTGAGACTAAATTAAATATATAATTAAGTTGTGCGCGTGTTGCTTTTACCTTTTCATGCCAGAACAATGCCCACTTTTTCTCTTGTCCTTCCGTTTGTTACTCAGAATTTGAGTGAATGGATTTTGCATTTTGTAAATAGCTAGTAATATTTAAACAAATTACATAAAATCTTTCCTTTTAATCTCTCTCTTAAATAATATCTCACGTGCCCACAGAATTACAATATAAAAGTTCCACATTGCTAGGTTTCTGTTTCACAAGAAACTTGTTTCTCTTTGTTATTATTCTCTGTAGTTAATTTAATTTCCAAAATGGCCATGGCTACCATTGATAAAATCTTCTTCTTCGTTGCATCAATTTGTTTGCTTATGAATGTTGCACTCATCGGAGCAGCTCCTGAAAGTGCTTTGGTCTCTCAACTTCCCGGATTCCATGGCTCTTTCCCCTCGAAACACTACTCTGGGTGAGTCATTTTTTCCCTACTATCTTGAATATATACATACATATATATATATATATATAAATATAAATATAAATATATATATATATATATAATGATAGGAAGTGTTAACAAAGTCCAAATTGAACTTTTATCCCGAGCCCAACCCCCCAAATTTCGAACAGAGGTGGGTAGTCCAAGAAAGTTTGCTGGATTAATTACGACACCGCAAGCTCCTGGGATTAAATTATTGTTCCTGAAAAATATGATTAATTATTTAAAACTATTAATTTGACAAGGATGATTTTATTTTCTTTACCAAAATTCAAAATTCTCGTTATTCAAAAACATCTTAGTAATTTGTTGAATATTTTGTGGGACTTTTTTTATTAAAAAAAAATTATATGGTTACAAGGTGAGTATTTATGGGATTTCTTTTGATTTTTTAATTTTTTAATTTTTTGTAGGTATGTAACAATAGTAGATAGCTCAAAATCTGAAAAGAATCTTTTTTACTACTTTGTTGTTTCTGAGAGAAACCCATCAAAAGATCCTGTCGTTTTATGGCTTAATGGGGGACCTGGTTGCTCTAGCCTTGATGGGTTGATCTATGAACATGGTAACACATACAGACTCTCTTTCTACACACACACACACACACACACACACACACACACACACACACATCACGTCAATAGTCATGCAGAATTGTGCTCTCTAATGTGTAGCTCTTATCCTTTTTCTTTGAAAGAAAAAGGGATTGCTGTAGTTTAGAAATATTACCATACTGGTCGATCTATATTGTATTAATCAAATAATTGCGATTATAGAGCTTAACTAATTATTAAATAAAAATATGTGCATATAGCACTTAATATTATGGTATTCACAAAGAAAGTTATACATTTTGCATCGCAAAAGCCAATAAGTTTAATTAAGTTTCTGTGATATATATAATTAATCTTTTCTAATATGTTTTAGTATGTTGCAAGCTATAATTTTTGTGAAAATTTGCATTTAGTGTGTGATATACGCTTAATTTAAATATTTATCTAGTGTTTAATTCAAATTAAATATTTAAAATAAATGAATGTATAATTATCGAGAGCAAGTATGAGAAAAGTGAGTTCATGCACCAGGATTACAACTCCGTCATGCATATCGTAACCTACTTCAGGAAATTTGCTTCTTGTCTTCAATTCATCACTAAAGGGAAAAAACAATTAATTACATGCTAACTTCTAATTTTAAAAAAATTAGAGAATTAATTAGAAATTATTTATTAATTTGTAATTTTTTAATTTGGTGTTTATTTTTTTCTCTTTTGAAGGCAGAAATTAATTAACAAGAGATAATTTCTCATCTGATGATTCGGACAGGTCCATTCAATTTTGAGGCAGGAAAGTCAAAAGGGCATATGCCGATTTTGCATCTCAATCCTTATAGCTGGTCTAAGGTGATGTAACAATATAAAGCTTGCGATCGGCGAAGAAGTATATTTATGCCCCATTTTTCAGCTCAACGTTGAATTAAAATGAACCGTAAATAATAAACTCTACGTGTCATATAACATAAAGACTTTCCGACAAAAGTCAGACTTTCGGACTGATCATATTTACAAAATTTTATATATTTTTATTTCATAACTAGAGCTTGTTTTCCGCAATAGACGTGGCTTAAAGAAAAGTACAGCACTAAAGATACCGCACAAATATATAATTTATACTAGCGTTTATAGCAACATTTATATTTAACATACTTGTTAAAATGTTTACTTCGTTTTTCAGGTTTCTAATGTATTATACTTGGACTCTCCTGCTGGTGTTGGCTTCTCTTATTCTAAAAGGACAAGTTTATACATAACCGGTGACAAACAGACAGCCTCTGACACACACAAATTTCTCCTCAAGGCAAATCGAATTTTATAATTAGTTAGGATTTCAGAGTTCCTAATCCGTAGACCAATTAATTAGACTACTAAAATTCAATTGTTAATACATGTATAATTAATCTTCTTTTGTTTTCGATTTTTTCCCTTGACAATTATTCTTCTTTCTGTGAAAAATCTGCAGTGGTTCCAAGAATACCCAGAGTTTGTTTCAAATCCATTTTTCGTTTCTGGGGAGTCATATGCTGGAGTTTATGTTCCAACTCTTTCTGCTGAAATAGTTAATGGTAATTAATGTGATATGTAAAATCATACAATATCAGTGAATTCACATTTTGCAAATGTGGCATTAACTCTAGGGTTTCTTGTAGGAATTAAAGCTGGTGAAAAGCCTGTCATCAATTTCAAGGTACGTTGTATATAGGTGAGCAATAATCACTGTAGGACGACAAAACTGTTATCGACTTTGTATTATCGTGACAATCATTGATGACAATCCCCTTTGGATATTTGCTCAAACAGAGGCTTAGATTGGGAAGAACCTTGATACATTATCTTGAATAAAATCATCAAGGGTTGTTTATATGCATTCACTTATTAGTGTGTGTGTATGCTCGAGGCAATGATCGTCATACCTTCCACTAGTGCTAAAATTTTTTATATTAATATTGGCATTTCGAGATTGAAAAATGTGCGTGTGAAAGCACATGAATTAAATTTAGAACCAACGAATGTGTTTGATGCAGGGTTACATAGTTGGAAATGGAGTCACAGACGAAGAATTTGATGGCAATGCTCTCGTCCCATTTACGCACGGCATGAGCCTTATTTCAGATAGAATTTTTGAGGTCAGTTATGATAAATAACTTTTCGCTATTGGAATTTCTGTTTTTCCTCTTGTTATTTTTCTTCACCACCCCCCCCCCCGGGCCCCTGGCGGCCTTTTTATGTTGCGTTTTAGAAACATTTTGTTAAATAAAAACGATAAATTGTACGTATTAATGAAAGTCTCTTCGGACTAGGTTTTTTATTTTTCAAAATAATTTATGTAATTTCAATTTGATATATACGATTGCCTCAAGAGTTTGGTTCAGCAGTTTTCAAGTGATTTTACTTAGGAGGCCACTTGAGTTCAAATCTTAGGGGAGGGAAGGGGATAAAAATTGATATAGACTTGACCCACCCTTCTACTATTTAAAAATTAAAAAAATTGATATATACTTTTTTTTAGGGAAAACAAAAAACTAACGTACAGCTAATTTTGCATGCAGGAAACAAAAGCTGCTTGTGAAGGGAAGTTTTATCAAAAAGACGAAAACAATGAAAGCTGTTCCATGATGTTATCAAAGATTGATGAAGTGAGCACACATTTTATCTTTATCTTTTTCTTTTTCCCAAATTAATTCTCTTCATGAGATTTTTAAAATTCATCAATTATGGACATGAATATTGCTTCATTAATTAATAATAAATATATTTCTTGATCTATATTTACAGCTTATTAATGATATTAACATTTATGACATCCTCGAGCCATGCTTTCATGGCCCAAATGAGAAGAATGGAAATGGAGCCAATGTGGGAAAAGAGGATAGTAACAGTAATGTTCCAAAGAGTTTTCAAGAATTAGGGCAAACAGAGAAGCCAATGCGAGTGAGAAAAAGAATGTTTGGACGTGCATGGCCTTTTAGAGCCCCTGTGAGAGAAGGTCACGTTCCTTCTTGGCCTGAGATTTTGAGAGATTATCAAGCCAATGTGCTCAATAATGCCAATGCCGATTCTGATTCCAATGCCCTCCATGGTTATGTTCCATGCACTGTAAGTTAAATTTCTGAATATATATTTCCTCTTTAACTTGGAGAAAACGAAAAAAAAAAAAACAGTATATATCATTTGTCGTTCCTTTTTCTTGTTCCAAATCAAAACTCCCATGCCGTTGAAAGAACCGTTAACTCTTAGTACTTTTTTTTTTTGTCTTTGACTATTTTATCTCTTGAAATTTTGCTGATCAATATTGGTTTCAACATATCAGGCAAAATTTTTATTTATCCGTGGTGGGTTTTCACCACATCAGGGGTAAAATCGTAAAAGGAAAATTTTGAAATTAACAGTCATTATTATTGAAAGGCATGGGACTTTTGATCAGTTTTAAAACATAAGAAGGAAAACAATTAATTTATTAAACAACTAGGAAGTTTTTATAATTATTTAGTTAATTGTTAAAGGTTTGATATTTCCCATTAATTGCAGGATGATGAAGTCGCTAGAACATGGCTGAACAATGCAGAAGTGAGGAAAGCAATCCATGCAGCAGCGGTATTACTATTATTAGTATTATTATTATTATTATAGCACAAATAATAGCTAATTATTCTCTCAATATATATGTTTACATAAAGGAAGAAATAGATAGAATATCTCATGATATTTATTTTTTCATGTAGGAGAATGAGACTGGTAGATGGGAGTTATGCTCAGACAACCTCGATTATAGTCATGATACTGGAAGTATGATCCCTTACCACAAGAATTTAACCATGCAAGGTTTTCGAGTCCTTATTTACAGGTTTGCACATAAGTAACCTTAAGTTTACGCATTAAAATATGCAGATATCTGCGTTTCGTAACTTTTAGTGAAATTATTGAATTAAATGAATTTAACTTGGCAGTGGTGATCATGACATGTGTGTGCCTTACACTGGAAGCCAAGCATGGACACGTTCACTTGGATATAAAACTCTGGATGAATGGAGACCTTGGACTTCAAACGATCAAGTTGCTGGATATTTACAAGGATACGATCATAACCTCACTTTTCTCACCGTCAAGGTACTTATATCAGTCAATAGTTTTTTTACTAAAGAAATGGTATTACTTTTTTTCATATTGATCATAGTTTTGATTTTCAGTTTATTTATTAAACAAATAATATAAATATGAAAATTGGGTGCATGCATGCAGGGAGCAGGACACACAGTACCGGAATACAAGCCAAGAGAGTCTTTGGATTTCTACGGCCGTTGGTTGGAAGGAAAACCAATCTGATACTATCTTTATAGTTAATCTTCGAAACTCTTTTGCTTCCAAGAATAATAAAAGGAAATTATGATAATGAAATTGGCGTCCTTTTTTTTTCCCCCTCCTTCGTCTTTTAAGTTCATCGTGAAAGTTATGGTGCATAATGTTCAATCCAATCAGCTAAACGTAGAATTTAAGTTCAATCCAAGCTTAGCTTAGTCTCAAGGAGCTTTATTTAGCTGGCTGCCCCGAGTTCAAATCCTAAATGAAGTCGGGAAAAAATTAATTTGAAATTTACCGATCTTTATTTTTTTCTTTTCTGAAAAGTTACCTATCCCTATTCAGAAAAGAAAAATCAATCCGTTTAATAATTAATTAAAGTAGAATTCAATTCAATTTTAAGTTCAGGGTTTAAATTCCAAGCTCTCTAGCCATATATACAGTAGCAAACTCAATAACTAAAATAACCTGCAGAACAAGCAGAGAATAGAAAATTAATTAAGAGCAATGCTATTTAAGCAGAAAAATTAAACAAATGGAAAATAGAATTAACTATTTCACCATACCGTGTAAGAGGAAGAAGACAAAATAATTTATCAATACTGTGACGTCATAATTCATTCTATATTCCTTCTGTCTACCGTTTCTGTCTTTAGTATTTTCCATTAACTAATTCAACAAGAGCAATAATAAAAGTTCTGATGGCGAATTCTCAAACCAAATAACATAGCCTGGAAATTTGGTGGCAAATTTTGCTGAGAAGTGAGCACGGGCATTACATGATCTAGAAATGAAATCTACTTCAACAACTATAGTGGTTCTACCCAGGTTATGTACCTCTCTTTGAGTTGTAGATTTTCTTAGAAGTGTGGCATCAATGTTCGCAGGAGCAGAACTCTGAGCATCTCTTCTGTTAATAATTTGTTAAGAGGAAAAAGACAAAATAATTTGTTAGTACTCTGATGTTTTAATTATTCTATATTCCTTCTGTCTACCTTTTGTGTCTTTAGTATTTTCCATTAATTAATTCAACTCTGATGGAAAGTGGATAAACGGGAGCCGGCTACTTTGCACCCGTGATATGTTATCCCTTAATTTTGTCATTAATGAAGTAGCCGTTGGATATTATTTAATACTTGAAAAAGATTCATATAGAAAATAGAGAGCAACCTGATAAACAAGTTAAAATTCGATGACAAAAAATTTAACAATTGTATGGTACACAATTACCAGTAACCGTTAGAAATAGAAAAGACATTCTTAAATGAAAGAACTCGTTACATGCAATTGTACGTCGCAAACAACTCTTTGGTTCCATTCCAATTTTCGTAAGAAAAAAAATTTATATGAACATGTCATCAAATAATACCTTGAAGAAGATAAATTTATTTATTGCCGAAGGGTAAAGAACTCCAAGTCTTGGCGAAAAGAAAAAGAAAGAGGAAGAGAAAATAGTTAACATCATCACTAGCAGCAGCCTTTGCTCCTGCTTGGTCCCAATCCAATACCGCTTTTGTTGGGGCCCTTTGAGCATCTCCCTTACTCTTTCATCTCCCTTGCTCTTTTGGTACTTCTTCTCAATCTACCGAATCTCAACCGTCGAAATTGCACAAGTGACTTGCAGTAGCGGATGAAGATGAGTTTGCTTTTGCTCATACCTGTGCCAAGGCTAAAGAATGACAATCCCAGGACGACCTTTGCTAGCTTCGACCTGGAGCTCCTAAAGAGAGGTGACAAGCTTTTGAGGGAGAATAGCACATCTTCTAATGCAAACAAGTAATGGAATTTAAGTTGATTATTTTTATTATTAAATTTAAATTCTTGTTCATGTGACTTGTTTGTCAATCCCATTAAACTTATGCTTTCCCCTAGTTTTACAATTCTTTAGACAAATGTACCTCAAGTTAAATTTCATGCACACGCATTCGAATTTGATTCTCTACAAATATGCTAGGATCAATTGAAATCCTCTTCTTTATGGCTTGCCTATCACCTGTCTTTGAAGTTAAATGATGTACGACATTATTTCTCTTGTATAATCTGGTACTATGATGCAAAAAACGCTTGATTCACATTTGTCTTCATTTTTTTTTTTTATTTTTAAGACGACAATCCCCAAACTATAAATATAGCCCTAATTCCTTTGAAACTAAAATTATTACATAACTCAATTTGAAGGAACTTTAAAATGATGTGAGATATTCGAGCATGCGATTTCAAGCACATAGTTGCTGGTAATTGGGAGCCAGACACAGAAATTCTCAATTACACCTGAGCAAAATACTTTTTCTTTTTAATGGACGTTGGTGGATTGGATAACTAAAAGCATTGCTGCTGGAAAAATTGGTTCCACTTAACCTCTTCCATCTATCCTATTTGTATTTTGGCCATTAGATTACAAGAGTTTCAATCCAACGGTAGCTTTTCTATAAGACAAAATAAGGGGGTTACTTATCATCGTTACAAGCTAGCTGGACCTGGGTAAAAGTAGTGTTATGTTGAAACTCGTCCTCTCTCCAAAAGAGAAAAAACAAAGTATGATACTTTTCTCTCCATAAAGAAAAGTGTGTCGAAAACTAAGAGCTTAAGAGATAGGACTATGGTTTTTCATCATTTTTTATTTTTGCAATCAATTTAATTCAAGGGATCACTTATGGAATGGGTAATGTTTTCTCTTAATTACATATTTTAAAAATAATGTTACGCTAAGATTTGGAGTTCATAGTTCACGTAAAATCAGAGTTTGATTTATACTGAAATTGTATATTAATTGATATCAAAGCACAAGTTCAAGAATTTATGATTTTCCATTATTCTAAGCGTTAAAATTTTTCTCTCTTCATGAACATTTTTTATTTGATTGTCCATTTGTGTGTATATAAAAATACATTGTTTAATAATAACTTAAAAAAATTCGCTAGATATTATGGTTATTTGGTTTCTTCATTATGATTCATGGATGCAAATTTGCGCTGACATCTTTATATAGCATAATGGTTCTCACGATTCTGTATCCAGTAGAAATTCATGGAGTAATCGCATGTGGAATTTTAGTTTAGTCCCTGATGTTCTATTTCATTATGTTATGGATATGATTGATGGAGTTTAGTATCATAAAGCTACTGATTTTACATGCATTAGATTTTATAAGTTTTAGGCCATGGCTGCATTAGAGCTGGCTTAAGGTGGAGTATGAATCATAGCCACATATGTAAAGTAATAAATAATAAAAAAATTCATTATAACTCTAATTTTATGGTTATGAAAGAGTGTTTTATTTTAAAGTAGTTCTAACATAGCCGGATCCTAAGTTTTGTTCTCATAATTTTGAATGCTTTAACATGCTCATTAATTAATGATTTTTAAAATATCTTAATGTGTCGATTTTAATGTTAGAAAAATTTTCAAATAATGTCCATAGTTTCATTTATTATAGTTGTTCAATTTGAAACTCATATCATGTGTCTTTGTTGGTTACCAAAGTGACCAAACTAGAATGCTATATGGTTATCAAATTCAATAATTTTCAAATTACCCATTAAATGATGGTTATAAATGATTGTGTAATTTAAACATAATGTTAATAACAAATGGGTGTTGAAGTGTTCATAATTATAAAATATTTAAGAATTACCCGAAGGTTGGTTAATTATTTTTATAATCTATGAACGTTATTGTGGTTGATTAATATACTTAAATTTGACATGTTTAGTATATCAAAGATAAGTAACATGTCTAATTAACATGTATATAATTTCCAATTATGTGTTGTTAAATTGGGCATCAATTATGTTTTTTTTTTGATATTGTTGTATCACCCAAAGAAAAACCTTTAATATACATTTAGTGTTAATTATATGAATGTGTATTATGTGTTTACTTTTAAAACTCAAATAATTAGTGTGTAAACATTTGGTTTATATTTGTAGTATTTGTTCCCATTTCTTTTCATTTGCAAGCTTCGTCTATTGTGAAGTTAAATGCACTTAATTTCCATGATTGGTCTGAACAAGTCCAATTTTATCTAGGTGATTAGGGTATTGATTTGGGACCAACCAAATAGACTAAACCATATGTTCATATAAATGACCATGCCAAATAATATTACGTCCACAATCCTAAACTAACAGTGCTAAGGAATTTATAAATTTTGTTGAAGAGCATTCTTAGTCTTAATCAGTTGATTAAGTTTCTTGTTCGACCATTAATGCATGCTATGACCAATATAAAGTTTGAGGTTCATGTGCTATGCATCAGCATCTCATTGAGATGATACACATAGTAGTAAAATTTAGGTGTATAGGAATAGAAGTGAGTGAAAGTCTTCTTATACAATTTATTATTAATTCTTTGCCTTTTGAATATGGTCTATTCCAAATTAATCACAATACTACTAAAAATAAGTGGAATGTGAATGAACTATAAAGTACACTTACTCAGGAGGAACTTAAGAAATAAAGAATTAACTAACTTAATATTATAGGCTAGTAAGGAGCTAGAAAGAGACCTAAAAAAATGAATTATGTAAAGGGCAAAGCAAGAGCATGAAAGATAAATAAGGAATCTACTCAAACCTATAAGCAGGAATTTAAGAATGTGAAGTGTCAAAAATTTGGTCACTTTAAGAAAGATTGCTTGAAACTTAAGGCATGGTTCGAAAGGAAACCCAAGCCCAGGGCTTTAGTATGTTTCGTATCAAATTTGGTTGGACTTGCTTGTAATACTTAGTGGATTTATTCTGGTTGTACCATTCATATTTCAAGTACGACACAGGGATTCCTTAAGATCCAAACTACAAATCTAAATGAAAAGTTTGTCTTCATGGGAAACTGAGTTAAAGCTATTAGAACTTATCATTTGATTATTGATCTTTTTAAAACTCTTTGTGTTCTTTCTGTTTATGAAAACGTTTTTTTTCTAGACTCGATTTAGCTTGATATACTTTTCAATTTTGAAATGGATGTTTCATTTTGTTAAGACATAATCAGTTAATTGACTTTGGTATTCATTGTGATGGCTTATATAAATTTGAGCTTGGTAACATTTTTCTCAATCTTGATTGACCTTGCATCATAATGTTGGCACTAAACATGGGAATGAAAGTTCAACTTACTTATGGAGACGTTTAGGTCATATATCCAAATGTTTCAGTTTACTTATGGATAGACGCTTAGGTCATCTATCTAGATAAAGATTAAGATAGATTGGGAAAGCATGAAATCTTTCCAAACTTAGATTTTAATGATCTTGGGATTTGTGTCGAATATATTAAAGGAAAGCACACTAACATGCAAATTAAAAAAAAAAGGGCCACTAGAAGCACATAAATTTTTATGATTATACACACAGAGATATTAAGGCCTTATGATATTTTTTTCTTTCGATAGAGAAAATTATTTCATTACCTTTATTAATGATTTTGCATGTTCTAGCTATATCTATTTACTACATGAAAAATCTCAATCAATGAATGCTTTAGAAGTGCTTATTAATGAGGTTAAAAGGCAATTATATAGAAAGATGAAATTTGTAAAGTCTAACAAAGATGGTAAATATTATGGAATATACACTAAAAATAGACAATGCCTTAGTCTATTTGCTAAATTCCTTGAAACATATATGCTCAATACGTAATATTCAATGGTGTTATAGAAAGGCAAAGCTGTACCTTAGTAGATATAGTTATAGTTATGTCTAATTATTCATCTTTACCCTTATAATTTTAGATGGAAGCTCTAAAGACTGTTATATATCTATTAGATAGAATTTCTAATAAGGTAGTTCTAAAGACTCTTTTTTACCTGTAAATAAAAAAGAAACATAATTTAAGGTACTTGTGTTTTTGGGTTGTCAAGTGAAAGTGAGGATTTATAATCCTCATGAAAAAAAAAGAACTTGAATTCAAGAACAACTAGTTGCTTTTGCATTAGTTATCTGAAAAAAAAATCCAACTGATAGACATTTTAATGTTCTAACCATAGTAAAAGAACTAATGAATTTGGAAATGCTATGTTCATAAAAATGGCAAAGTTAGAAAGACCACAGAACCATGTAAAATGGAAACTAAAAAAGTTGGAGTACAAGTTCTTTACATTTATCTTCTTTCAATATTGTTATTCTTACATTTATTGAACAATTTAATAACTTTCAAGAACAAGTAAATAACCACACACCTTATAATGAAGTCATTGATAATAAACCTATAGCTGCAATAGATAAACCATATAGAATGGTGTAAAGAAGATCTTAAAGATAAAGAAGGTTAGCTATTTTTTATGATTGTGTGATTTAACTACAAGAGTTAAAATTTGACTTAGATATTGATAAATATCCATTTTTATTTTCACAAGCCATTAAGAGTGTTAATTCTAGTAAATGGTTCAGTGCCATGAAAGTAAAAGTGAGATCAATGGATCACAATGAAGTTTGGGATCTTGTTGAATTTTCTAAAGGTTGTAAAAAATCAAGTGTAAATAGGCCTTTAAATTCAAGCACAATTTAATTGGCAATATCAAACAATACAAGGCTTGACCTAGTGCCAAAGATTTTACTTAAAAAGATAGTATTGAATATTAAGAGACCTTTTTACTAGTTTCTAAAAAGACTCATTTAGAATTATGATGGCATTAGTTGACTTATTATGATTTAGAGTTATACCAAATGGATGTGAAATTTGCCTGGATGTGAAATTTTCCTTTTTAAATGAGAATTTAAAGAAAGACATTTACAATGTCCTAACTTAAAGGTTTTTCAATTGAAGGAAAGGCGCACATGGTGTGTTAATTAAAGAAGTTAATATACAGTTTTAAACAAGCCTTCTGGCAATTGCATCTTATGGATTTGAAGAGAACAATATTGATAAGCATTTATATTAAAAGTAAAATGGGAGCAAGTCTATGTATATTTTTTATTTTATATGTTGATAATATTTTGCTTATTGCTAATGATCTTGGCGTGTTGCATAAAACCAAGGAATTTTTCTAAGAACTTTGAAATGAAAGATATGAGATAGACTCTTATGCGATTGGAATTTAAATACTCCATGATAGATTACATGGGTTGTTAGGATTGTCTTAAAAAGTATATATTAATAAAGTTTTAAAGAGACTTGGAATGGAGAAATGCACTACAAGCATTATTCCAATTTAGAAAGGAGAATGAATTGAAACATAAACAAATGGAGAATATTCTTTATGCATTCAATGTTGGAAGCTTAGTGTATGCTCAGACTTGTACAAGACCAGGTACCAGCTTTGTTATCGGAATGCTGGGCACATATCACGCTAATAGGATTAGATCATTAGAAAGTTATAAAAAATGAAATGAGATACTTCTAAAGAACAAAAGATCACTTTCCCATTTATAAGAGATTTGATAATTTTGAGGAGATAAGATATCTAGATTCACATTTAATTGGATGTATTGACACGAGAAAATCCACATTTGGCTATTGGTTTTGTTTGACTAGGAGGTAATTTCAAGCAAAAGTTAAAAGCAGTTTGTCATTACTATATTGAGTATAGAGGTTGAGTTTATAGCATGCTTTGAGGCATTGTTCATGGATTATGACAGCATAACTTTATTTTAGGACTTGCAATTGTTGATAGAGTTGCCATGCTACTAAAAATTTATCGTGACAACTCTGCACCAATCTTCTTTTCTAAAAATGACAAGTATTCAAAAGGTGATGAACACATGGAATTAAAATACTTAGACATTAAAAAAGAGGTTCAAAATTAGCAACTTTTAATTGCAGATTCATTAACAAAAGGGTTGTCACTAAGATTTTCGATGAACATGTAGAGAAGATAGGTATTGTTGGCTATCATTATTAATGTTATGTTGAGGTTTTATACTCTTTATGTATTTAACACTTTGAGCTTATTTAAGTATTGTTTCTAATTTTTTTAAATCCTATTTTATTTTTTTAGTATATACATAAATGAATTATTTGATTGTTAGCAAATTTTATCTTTGACAAAGACATTATAGTTAAACTATTATTGCATTTATCATTACAAGTCATTTTGAGTACAAATGAAGTTGATACATAGAAGGGACTATATCAAATTAATGACATAGAACTACTATGATCCTTATTAGATTTTCCTTAATGATGATTTATGATATAACCAATATAAGAAAGAATTCACCTTTTATTATACAATTATATTTGTACCAATAATCATGAAGTTAAAAATGTCACTTAGCCAAGTGGTAGAATGTTAGTGTATTTTAAATTTTAAAATATAAGACCTATATGACATTTTCCGTTTAAGTTAAATTAATTAATTTGGGCAAAAATCTTATTAGTTAGTTTAGAGGAAATTTAATAACTGTCTACTTTAATGGAAAGTGGATAAGAGTAGTGTATGTTGAAACTGGACCTCTCTTTACCCAAAAAATAAAAAGAATGAAGTTTTTTCTCCATTAAGATAAGTGTGTTAAAAATTAAGGGTTCAAGAAGTGAAACACAATTTTTCATCATCTTTAATTTTCTACAGTCAATTTCATCTAAGAGTATCACTTATCTATCAAAGTAACATTTTCTCTTGTTTACATATTAGGAAAATCATATTATTTTAAGATTTGGGTTCATGGTTGATGCAGTGAAAGTTTAATATTCTAATATTTTATTGATTCTTGAGAATATCAGAATAAAGGAACTAAATTCATATTGATTTGAAAGAACACTGTGAACTTAGGGGTTAAGATTCGTTGATTCTACAAAATGCCAAGAACCAACTAAACTAAAAAACTCACATAGAGCTTTAAAAACTAAAATTATTATTAAACTCAAATTTATCTTCAAAGACTATAAGAGGGAACCATTTATACTATTAGTACTTATATCATACTATGAAAAAAAAAGGAAAATAAATTCCTATAGGATAAGGATCTTTAATTTACATTACTCTCCCAAGGATGGAGAGAATTTGTACTCAAATTTAGAATTTTTAGTAACAACATCTTCATGATGATCATCTCTTAAAAAATAAGATACTTGACATTTAACAAATCTTTCATTTATATATAAGTAAGAAGCGTCAGTTTCTAGGCATTAGGATTTATCTTTTTTATAATCTTTAAAGGTTCGATTTTCTTAATAGAAAACTTATTGTATTCTACTAACGAGAACTATCTTTGATTAGGACAGTCCAAGCCCACTTAATATTCTAAAGCTTGATGGCTTTTATTTGCCTTAATTTTATAACTTTCAATAGTTTTCTTCAGATCTCTTTTGTAGTTGTGTGACTTTTTTGAAGTTGCTTAACAAAGTCTCTTACTTTGCTATTTTTGTGAACTAAAAATTTGGAACTTAGGCTGAGTTCAATAGGTGCTCCCAGATTATATTCATAACTCACCTAAAAAGGAATTAAATTAATGCTACTCTTAACAGGATAATTATAAGAAAACTTGACTTAGTTTAACTTTTGATCTTATATCTTTAAGTTATCACTAACTAAACTATATAGATATGTTTCTAAAAAGCAGTTGACAACTTCAATTTGACCATCTATCTATGGGTGATAAGCACTTCCAAAATTTAGGTGAATGTCTATCACCTTCTATAACATTATTTAAAAATAACTAAGAAATTGTATATCTCAGTTATTCACATTAGAACTTGGTAAACTATACAATTTATAAACTTTTTTAAAAAATAGGTGAGCAACAGTTAAGACGTCTGTATTCTTCTTACATGAAATAAAGTATGTCATTTTCAAGAATCGATCAACAATAAATATTGAATCTATAGTTTTTTAATTATGGGCTAATCCTAACACCAATTCTATGATAATATTAACCTAAGGTTGTGCTAGAATTAGCACCTACATATATAATTTTGCATTAGTTATAGTACCCTTAAAAGCCTAACAAATGCGACAAGTCTAAACATAATAATAGACATCATGTCTCACAGTAAACCAAAAATAAGTATTGGCTATTAAAGCCAGAGTTTTCATAACCTATAAGCGTTTCACTATATAGTTCTAAAATGATCTGTAGTCTTAAAATCTAGTGAAGAGCATATAATTAATTACCTCTTAATAGAAATCTATCATAGAAATGATGGTCATAATAGAATGTTATAGTAATGCCTTTTAATAAAATAACGGTAGCATATAACTCTCTATTGTGTCAAATTGTAACACCCTATGTAAATCCTACATCAGTAAAGCATATGAAAGAAGCTGAGTTTATAAAAGATGATCCCTGACTTAATTAGCAAGATGCATTTTAAGGTGTGTGGGCAACCCAAAAATAAAGTCGTGCAGACCTTGTTAAGGCCCAAAATAGATAATATCTTATCAAGTATGGGTTTGGTCATTATATTATGGTATCAGAGCGGCTTTGCATGTTCTTTTAAACGATGGTAGGACAAACCTTAGTGAGAATGCTAAGTCCTAAAGGGGGTATATGTAACACCCTACGCAAATCCCACATCAACAAAAGACAGGAGAAATGCTGTGTCTATAAGGGATGATCCATACCTTAATTGGCAAGATACATTTTGAACTGCATGGGTGCCCTTGAAACAAAGTCGTACGGGTCTTGTTAAGCCCCAAAGCGAGTAATATATTACCAAGTTTGGGTTGGGTCATGACACAAATCCAAGGGCTTAATTATTCATTTTTGTCAATAAAGAAGATCATCAACTAAGTGCATCTACTACTTTATTTGATTTGCTAAAAGTGTACTTTACTACAAAACTATTGAAAGAATGCTATCTATATGATGTGCCAATGAGAAAGCTTATCTTGACTCTTGAGATTTTTCAACACAATATAAACAAGGTCTCTATGGATCAAATAAAGCACTAATGTTTTAATGCTTAGACTACTACATAAAACTCTATATTGTAATTGCTAAAATATGCCTTTTCTCTATTTAATTTCTGATTAAAATAGGCTATAGCCTACTTTACTAGCTAAAAACAACTTTAATACCTATCTTGGATGCATTAAAATGTACTTTATAAGTGAAAGAAAAATCTAGTAGTGCATGTATCGGTGTAGTAAATGCCTTAGTAAGTGCTTCCCTTTAACAAATTCTCTTCCTTTTATGCAATCTATGATTGTTGTCATAATAGTACTGAAATGAGGAATGAATCACTTGTAAAAAGATATCAACTTATAGAAACTTTTAATGGCACAATAGGTAGTTGGTTATGGCCACTCTCAAATAATATCCATTTTCAATTGATCAATTGATACACCATTCTTTGACACCATATATCCTAAAAATAATATTTTTTTGTGAAGAAAATACATTTTTTTATTGCAGTGTATAAACTTGTTGTGCTTAAAGCTGAAAGTACTTCTTCAACATTATATATGTAATTCTTGGCTAGTATTATATATAAGTATATTATCAAAGTAAACATTCACAATTTTCCAATGAAAAAAAATGAAGAACTTGATTTATAACTCGATGAAGTTACTTGAAATATTAGATAAGCTAACTGGCATTATTAATAGCTTGTGTAACCTTTAATAAGTTTCAAAGACTATTTTGCATTTATCTCTAGATTGTACCTCGATTTGAAGGTAAACACTCTTTAAATTATGTTTAGAAAAAGCTATTGCTCCATTGATCTGATCCAGTAAGTCATTAAAATGAGAGTTATCAAGGCATTTTTGGATTTCAATTAATATTACTTAGAGAGTAAATGATGTTTTTTTATTAAATTTTTATTTACATCTTGCGTGAGAATCTATTTAAGTTTAATCTTTATAAATTAATTATATTTTAGATCACTTTATATTCTTATCATATGCATGACTATAGGTGAGCAAAAAGCTTAAGCTTTATGGATGGATGCTACAGCAACAAAACTCATCCATAGATGAAATAAAACAAGCCTGAGTCAAGAAGATGTTGTAGACATTATTGCAGCAATTCAAAAGTAAAATACAAACAAGCCTACCTATATGTTAACCAGCAAAAGCTACTGTAGTAGTTACTATGTTGTCCTTATCATGTGCGGACAAAACAGTAATAGGTGACTTTAAAAAGTTTACAATCTGATGTTTTCAGAAAAAGATAAATGGCCGCATGCTTTTGGTTGCTCTAATTCTAAGATATAAAAGAGTACATGTAAAAAAAAAATAAGGGAGAGCAGTTGCACACAAAACAATGGGCTGAAAAAGAAATAAGAGAAGAATAAAACAGAGGTGAGGGCTATAACAAGAGATTACAAAGAAAAAGAAGAAAAGATCGCAAACAACTAAATTGAAGATGTCATGAATTACTAATATGAATTTCTATCCCTTACTTGCTTGTTTTCGTTTCTTTATTAGAATGTATTTGACGACAGAGAAGTGTGTTATTGTTATTTTATTACCCGTCATAAACCAAACTTTGATTTAGTTAGGTGTTAAACAAGCTTAATGTTTATTTGACTGATATATGTTTGTTTCTTAGAATTTGCTATAGAATTTTGTTTTGATTTCACTTATTGCAAATCTTTATTTCAGTTGACCACCCATTTAATAAATATTAGCTGAAAAGGAGTCTCAAAAGGTTTAACTTAGTGAAACAAATTAAGATAATACATTGTTTTAAATTGAGTGCAAGAAAGATTTTGCCCAGTGCTATAATAGATGCTATAACAACAATATTGTAATTGAAAAACAATTAGAAACATTGAATGAGTTTAAGCCCTTAATTGTCACTTACCTACTGAGAATATCTTTGTGTTTGATATTAAATTGTCTCTATTCCATTTTGTTTATTGCGCTTTTAGTTTTGTTAGGTCATTAATTTTATCAAATATTTTATTTAATTAAACTAGAATTGCACTATTAAGATTAATGTGGAAGCTCCAATCGCATATGATGTGTGATTGATGTCAAATAAGTATGTCAACTAAAGCATATGCAATTTATTGATCTATTTAACCATTTAATCTTAAAATGACAATCTTACATGATGTTTAGCTTATTTATAGATTTCACATGAGATGCATATAGGAAATGCTATTAAAGACGGTTAAAAAAAGGAAGAAAATTCTAGGTTTGTTTCAAGCTAGCTTTTGAACCAAATTGCTAGATATTTCTAGACTTATACATAAAGCCTTTTAGGTTGTGTTTTGATTCACTCGATTCTTTGAAGTTTTCTCTGTAAGCTTGTAACCTAATTTGTAATAGTAAGAATACAAGATAACTATAGATGCATCATGTTTTGTAAATAATTATGTAAATTATGTATTATAATTATCATATTTGTTCTCTTACTCATCAATCACAATCAAAATCATTATTTGTAAAGTATTACATATGTATACTATACGCATGTGTAAATTGAAGATTAATTTTCAATAAACTTCTCATTTTCTCATGGTATTAGAGCATTATCATCTCTAAAAAATTTACGATTTATCATGACTAGCCAAAATTCAATAGCCACCTCTTTCCTATCTCCTTTCTCTCAACTTACAAATTATATATCTATCAATGTCGTCACCTAACTACCTATCAGGTTAACCTCTAAAAATTATTTCGCTTGGCGAGCCCAATTTCTTTCTTTAGTTTATGACTATAACCTTATGAAATACATTGATGGTAATAAGGCCAAAATAAATATGGTGTTTATAAGTGGCCAGTTCTCTGTACAATAAAACTTTTTAGCCCATATCTTATATTTGCAACAAAGCTGATCCAACTTATTAGCACAACCCTCTAGGCCATCTCTTCAATGAAATTTTGAAATATGTTTTACAATCCATTCTTTATTATAAGTCTAGATCTTTTAAATTTAACTCTTGTAAATCTTGTTACTATAATAAAAGTCATCGCCTTCCCTTTTAAAAATCTTCTATTAATAGTTCTTGAGCTTTAGAAGTAATTTACATTAATGCTTAAGGTCCTGCCTGCACCAATAGCCTCTCACTATAAGAAAAATGACCTTCAGTGATACTTGTCTTCTGACATTCCGGTAAAAAGTATCAGTAAGTGCTAACATATGGGCTATTTTCAGTGTTTAATAGAAACATATTACTAAGTACTGATACTATAATATCTATAAAGTTAACATCAAAGATCAGTAACATATAGCTATCAGTAAAAAAAAAATATTGGGATTACCATCTTGTTGTAGTTAGAATTCGAATCGAGATCTCTAGAAGTCAAGCTTTTAAGTTACCTTAGGTGGTGACATAAAGGTGTCAGTAAATGAAAAAAAAATTTGAAAATAATTTAGTAGGCTTGACTAAATTTTTAGTGGGTTGAGTGTAATATATCTAATTATTTTATTAAAAATACTGTCATTTTAGTTATTATTTTAAAAAGGAAAAATAAAAACACCAAACGCACTGTTTTAATGTATCCTAACTTAAAGAAATCTCTGTTATTTTTTTAAATGTTGCTCATCCTCTTCTCTTTTGAACTTCTCTCTCTTCTCTCTGAAACCTAACTCTTTGTCTCTGCAACTACAATTGATCATGCAAAAGAGTCATCGATTGAGCACACTGCCATAGTTACCACAAAGCATTGACAAAAGCTGAACCTAAGCTTTTTTATTTTCATGTCAAGTGACAATTTTTCTGTCATTTCTAACTTTGTAGACTGATTATCCTTGTTACTTCACATGCATGTTAAGAATTTTATCTTCTTCTTATTAATAACAACTTATTTTTTGTGGGTTTTGTGAATTTATGTTATTGACCAGAATTTGGAAAAAAAAAGAAAAAGGAAACCTTCCCAAATAAGATGGGATTTTTCTATATTTTTATGTGTGTGTGTGTGTGTGTATTGATTATGTGAAATAATTATTTAATCTGGATGTTTTAAACATTAATTTATTACTTGAACTAAAATATTGGTATGCCACTCTAGGGTTAGTGAAGTTGGGGACATGATAGTCTGAATATAGCTGATGTATTGATACTTTATAGTAGCTTGTCAATTTCGGGAGAGTGAATTGTTGCTATCTTTAAAAAATCAAACGTTTATAGTTGGCTTAATTCAAAACCCTGGATACGTCAAGTTAAAAAAATATATCTTTTGTTGACTTATGGAATTAATTTAGAAAGTTTTTAAAATTGTTAGAGTTTTTCGTTGACTATAGAAGATGACTTATTTGTTAAAACATATTAAATAGACTCTTTGAATTGTATTGTAAAGAATTGAAATCACATTTGATGTAAACATTGATCTTTTCTTACATCCCAAAAACAATTATTTAATTTTTGGGTTTGTTCAAGTAAGATTACAAAACATTGCGCTAGTGGCAAGACATATACAATATAATGCTCACTATGTCCATAAGGTGGCATTTGAACCAACCATTTTAATTATATCTTCCTTGATGTTTTTCATTGGCTACCACACTGAATATTGAATCAGCACATACATATAGGATCTACATTGCATTATCGACTTTCGATGAGAATATTAAGTTTGTTATTGCTTTTCATTTTATTTTGCATATTTCTTTTAATAAAGTTAGTTCTAATATCTAGTTGTTTATCACATGAATAAATGCATTCAGTTTTATCTCTCATTACTGAAGAATGAAAATGATATAGGTATAATAGCTGTTTTGACCTGGTGAGTCTCATAAATTACTCACTTTCTTAAGTTTTTAATTTTGTTGTATTATGAGTTTGAGTTGTATTGAATTTTTTTAATTAGTTACATGTACGGTCTTTGTTCTATTTTATTTTGAAATAAATTAATTTTTTATTTGGCACATATATATATATTCTTTGGGCACTTGACTATTTTAAAACTACTACATGCATATATTTATTTTATTTATTATATGCTACAACAAGCTTTTCTATCTTTTATTTCTTAAATATGAAAGTGAAGCTTTGACGATAGTGTATTGCATGTTTTGTTGGCTTGCTGCACATGTATATGTATTTAGGTGAATTTTATATTGGTTTTCTTTCTTTTGTAATGAAAAGACAAAGCATGTGAGGTCAATTTTCTTTTACATGAATGAGCCCATGTATAATTAAAATAAAATTTGTATGAATGGATTGTGCACATTGTTTTTAATTAAAAAGTACTTTTGTTGAATATGCAATATCCCTATTTATATGCTCTTGTATAGTAACAGAACTTACATTTTTTGTGTCCAAGTTTGTATTTTAACTTAAGCACAAAAACTTTGAAGTCATTTATGCAATATAATTAAACGCATTACGTTAACATCATATAATAAATGAACAGGTAAAAACACTTGAGATGGACAAATCTCAAATATCTTGTCATAGATTGTCTAAAGAATATGAGGATGGAGTTGAAGATTTCATAGAGTTTGCTATTCTTAATTCTGAAAGTAGAATGTCAATAAGATGTCCTTGCAACTTTTTTTGCAATATGAAATTTTTTTATTCTTGAAGTTGTAAAGCTACATTTGTTTAGAAATGATTTTCTTAAAAAATATACACAATAGATTGGAATGGTGAGATGAACTATGGTTCTACCTCTACAAAGTGTGACCAGCCACAAAGTCAGTGATTTAGATATCAAGATTATTAGCCTAATAGGTTATAAATATTATGATTTTGATGATAACAAACATATGCATTAAAGTGTTTTATTTTGTATTTCACAAGTTCATTAGTTTTGAAGGATAATAAATCAAGTGGAATCAAGTGAAATCAAGTTCAAGACACTCAACGGACAACGGCGGCTCAACGGATAATTTATTGCGATAATTTCTTGTAAAACCGGTATGATTTAATTTATACTTGGATTAACATTTGTGAAGCTCAATTTTATGTTAATAAAATAATTATTTTTCAAGTTAAATACTTTTATGTTCATGATATAAAATATTTTGTGGATTAAAGTAATTTGGATAAAAATAAAAATATTTTAAATTTCGGAGTTGGACTTATTTGCTAAAATCTAAAACATTTGGGTTTTATTGTAACTTATAATAGATTGTGGGTTTAAGTGAAAAGTTTTAAAAACTTTAAAAATTATGGTGATTTAGCTAAAACTCAAAAAGGACTTATTTGAAAAGATTTTCTTTAATTTGAGCCATATTGTAATTTCAGAATGTTTTTAGGAATTAAATAATAATTAAAATTTCTGAGATTGGGTCTTTTTAAAAAGTTTTATAACATTTTGAGCCATAGCATAATTTGAATAAGTTTTAAGACAAAACTATAATTTCGTGAACAGTGTTACTGTACCAAAATTCAAAATTAACGGTAATTTCACTGTTACGAGCGGGGAACCGGTTAAATTAAGCGGCTAGATGCTTGAGCACTGGAATTTGACAATAACGGCTAGTTTTCGAGTTTTAACTATAAAAACTCAACTCCAACTTCATTTCAAAGTTTCTGGCAAGTAAAAACAAGTTTATAAAATATATATTGAGCTTCCATATTGCAAATCACAATATATTAAATCATTTTTGTGCCATTACTTGTGAATCTACTCTTGTAGAGAGTGTCTTCCTGTAATTTCTATTTTGTATTGTATTAAGAATGTTCAAGTGAGGGAAACACTTGGGGTAAAGAGATTAGGGTGATAATCTCTTGATTGTAAAGGTCCATTGACACCTTGAAAGTCAATTGTAAACATTTGAAGCCTTGGGAGGTTTGGATAGTGAAATCCTCGAGCTCGGTTGGCTTGAAGGCGTGGACGTAGGCGGGGATTGCCGAACCACGTAAAAATTATTTTTTTTACATTCTCTTCCCTTACTCATTTATTTTGCAAGCATTGTCTAATTTATTATATTTGATTTAATTCCTCTAAAACTTAATTTTTGTTTGCATTAAGGCATTAGATTGAATCTTTTGTAAAATAAATTTTAATAACCCAATTCACCCCCCTCTTGGGTTGCTTATTTGTATTTCAATTAGTATCAGTGCTTGGTTCTCTTATTAGGACTTAACCGTCTAGAGTAAAAGATCCATGGCAACCCAAAGTGATTCAACCTTTAGGGAAGGACAATCCACAACTAGACCACCGTTCTTTGACGGAAATGACTATCCATATTGAAAAATTAGGATGAGAATTTATTTACAAGCCCTAGATTACGAAATTTGGGAAGTTGTATGTGATGGTCTATTTATGCCTTTGACTAAAAATAAAGTCGGGGAAAATATTCCAAAACTTTCACGGGAATGGAATGAATTGAAAAAGAGAAAAGCTTCTCTAAATTCCAAAGCCATGAATGCGTTATTTTGTGCACTAGATAAGAAAGAATTTCATAGAGTGTCAAGTTGTGAAAGTGTTTATGAAATTTGGCACAAACTTGAAGTTGTTTATGAAGGCACGAATCAAGTAAAAGAGTCTAAAATTAGTAGATACACTCGACAATATGAATTATTTCAAATGGAACAAAATAAAAGTGTGTATTCTATGTATACTAGATTTACGGACATAGTGAACACTCTAGGAGCCCTAGGAAAGACTTTTTCAAATAGCTAAAAAGTTAAGAAAATCATTAGATCACTTCCTACGGATTGGAGACCAAAAAGAACTGCCATTGAGGAAGCTAAAGATTTAAATGTCTTACTTATTGATGATCTAATTGGTTCTCTTATTTCTTATTAGGAAGATTTGGCAGCTGAAAGAGGCAATGAAGAGAAGAAGAAAAACATTGCTCTCAAAGTCACAAAATTTGAAAGTGATGGAGAAAGTGAGCCAGATGATGAGGAATTGGCTATGCTTGCTAGGAAGTTCAGAAAATTTTTCAAGAAAACTGGTGAGCAAAGAAAATTTAAAGACTTCAAGAACCAAAAGGAGAAAAAGGAAGCAATTAAATGTTACGAGTGCAAGAAGCCTGGCCACATAAGATCGGAATGCCCTCTTCTCAACAAGTTTAAGAGGAAAACAATGGTGGCCACGTGGGATGATACTGATGAAGAAACAAATGATGATGAAGAGCATCAAGAAATGACAAATCTAGCTCTTATGGCGATTGGAGATAAATCGAATGATGAACTAGATGAGGTAAATGATCTTCCTACCTATGATGAATTACATGATGCTTTTAAAGAATTACATGATGAGTTAATGAAGATAGGTAAAATGAATATATGCCTTAAAAAGAAATTGATAGATCTCAAAAATGAAAATGAATCATTGAATGCCAAGATTACATGTTTAGAACTAGAAAATAAAATGTTGCATGATAAAGTCACATCTTCAAATGAGAAACTTAATACCTCATATGAGCATGAAAAATTACATGTTGAGAAATTGATAAAGGAGAATGAAGTTCTCAAGAAGAAAAATAACGAGTTAAATGAAATTGTGACAAAATTCACAAATGGCGAAAAGATGTTGGATAATTTACTTAACTCACAAAAGTGTGTTTTTGATAAAGGAGGACTTGGGTAAAAGCCTAACTTGAAGCAAAAGTATTACAAGAATTATTTTGTTAAAGCTACATCCACAAGTGATCATAAAATTACTTGTCATTATTGCAATAGAAATGGTCACATGAAAAATAGATGTCCTGTGAAAAGAAATACTTATTATGGTATAAAATATGTTTGGGTTCCAAAAGGAACCATTGCTGACATCCAAGGACCCAAAAAGATTTGGGTACCTAAGACTTAAAATTTTCTCTGCAGGGCTTAAAGAAGAAGAAGAATAAATGGTACTTGGACAGCTGGTGTTCAAGACACATGACAGGAAATTATGCTTGGTTTTCAAGTTTTACCAAGATCGAAAATGGTGGAGATGTATCTTTTGGAGATAATTCAAAAGGAAAGATCATTAGTATTAGGAATGTCGGTAATGTATCTTCTACTCTTATTGAAAATGTGTGCTTGGTTGAAAACTTAAAGCATAATTTACTTAGTATTAGTCAATTATGTGATAAGGGTTATAAAGTAGTCTTTGATAAATCTAGATTCGTTATTGAAAATGCATGTGATGGAAAAGTTTTGTTTGTAGGAAATAGATGTATTAATGTCTATACCATTAATATAGATTGTGCATCTACCATTAATAAATGTTTCTCGGCATTGCACGATGATGGATGGTTATGGCATAGAAAACTAAGTCATGCAAACATGGATTTAATCTCAAAAATTTCAAAAAATGATTTAGTTAAAGGACTTCCAAAAATTAGTTTTCAAAAGGATAAAATTTGTGAAGCTTGTCAATTTGGAAAACAAATCAAAACTTCTTTTAAAAACAAGAATCATGTCTCTACTTCAAAACCACTTCAATTACTTCACATGGATTTATTTAGACCCTCTAGACATGCTAGCTTAAGTGGAAAATATTATGCATTTGTAATTGTAGATGATTATTCTAAATACACTTGGGTACTATTCCTGGCTAATAAAGATGATACATTTGAAGCTTTTAAAGTTTTCTGTAAAAAGGTTCAAAATGAAAAAGGATACTCTATTACTTGCATTAGAAGTGATCATGGTAGAGAATTTGAGAATCATGTATTTGAAAATTTCTGCAATGATTTAGGCATTGAGTATCAATTTTCATCACCTAAAACTCCATAACAAAATGGAGTTGTTGAGAGAAAGAATAGATCTATTCAAGAAATGGCTAGGACCATGTTAAATGAAAATGTTCTACCTAAATATTTTTGGGCCGAAACCGTCAACACCGCTTGTTATGTTTTAAATCGGGTGTTGATTAGATCTTATCTTAATAAAACTCCCTATGAGCTTTGGAAAGATAAAAAACCCAACATTGGTTATTTTAAAGTTTTTGGATGTAAATGTTTTATTTTGAACACAAAAGATAATCTTGGAAAATTTGATCCAAAATCTGATGTTGGTATCTTTCTTGGGTATTCAAACTCAAGCAAAGCTTATAGAGTATATAATAAAAGAACTTTGATTGTGGAAGAGTCTATGCATGTTACTTTTGATGAGTCTAATACATCCTCTATGGAGAAAGTCGCTGTTAGTAATGATGCAGATGAAAATATACAAGAAGATTCATCAAAGAACAACCAAAAGAATGCAAAAAATCAAGTGGAGCAACTTGAAGAAACAAGCGCAGAACAAAATCAAGGTACTTCTCAAGCACTCCCCAGGGAGTGGAGGTATGTTTCTTCTCACCCAAAGGATGCCATTTTAGGAGATCCATCTAGAGGTGTTACAACTAGATCATCACTTAGGAATACATGTGAGCATGCTGCATTTATTTCTCAAATTGAACCAAAATCCTTTATGGATGCAGAAAATGATGAATCTTGGATTATGGCAATGCAAGATGAGTTAAACCAATTTGAGAGAAATAAAGTATGGGAATTAGTTTCCAAACTAGAACACCAATCCCTTATAGAAACTAAATGGGTATTTAGAAATAAGATCGATGAATCCAGTGTGGTTGTAAGGAATAAAACTAGATTAGTGGCTCAAGGATACAACCAAGAAGAATGAATTGATTTTGATGAGACATTTGCACCTGTAGCTAGATTAGAATCCATTAGAATGTTGCTAGCATATGCATGTTATAAAGATTTCATTTTATTTCAAATGGATGTCAAAAGTGCCTTTCTAAATGGATATATCATGGAGGAAGTTTATGTGAAACAACCCCCTGGTTTTGAAAATAAAAAATTTTCAGATCATGTTTATAAGTTATCAAAAGCATTGTATGGATTAAAACAAGCACCTAGAGCATGGTATGATAAGCTTAAAAATTTCTTGCTTGATAATGATTTTTCAATGGGAAAAGCCGATACTACACTTTTTGTTAAGCATAAGAACCAAGACATACTTGTTGTTCAAATTTATGTTAATGATATTATTTTTTGTTCTAATAATGAGTCCTTGTGCAAAGAGTTTTCATCTTGTATGAGTAAGAAGTTTGAAATGAGCATGATGAGAGAATTGAAGTATTTCCTTGGACTTCAAATCAAATAAAATAATGAGGGAATTTTCATCAACCAAGCTAAATATGTCAAAGATTTGCTTAAGAGGTTTGGAATTGATGAATCAAACTCTAAAAGCACTCCAATGAGTACAACAATCAAGCTTGACAAAGATGAAAAAGGTAAAGAAGTTTATATTAAAAAGTATCGAGGTATGATCGGCTCTTTACTTTACTTAACCGCAAGTAGACCCGATATCATGTTTAGTGTATGTTTGTATGTAAGATTTCAATCATGTCCCAAGGAATCTCATTTGCTTGCTGTTAAAAGAATTTTTCGTTATTTAAGTAGAACCATAGATCTTGGCCTTTGGTATCCTAGAGGAACTCATATAGATTTGACTTGTTATTCTGATGCCTATTTTGCTGGATATAAGGTGGATAAGAAAAGTACTAGTGGAACTTGCCATTTTCTAGGTCATTCTCTTGTTTCATGGTTTAGTAAGAAACAAAACTCGGTTGCACTCTCAACCATTGAGGCATAATATATTGCCGCAAGTAGTTGTTGTGCACAAGCCCTTTGGATGAAACAAACACTTAGAGACTATGGTATTAAACTTGAACAAATTTCTATCAAATGTGATAATACTAGTGCTATTAATCTTTCAAAGAATCCCATTCAGCACTCTAGAACCAAGCATATAGAGATTAGACATCATTTTTTAAGAGATCATGTACAAAAGGGTGATATTGCTTTAGAATTTATCTCTACGGAAAAACAACTTGCCGATATTTTTACAAAACCCCCTTTATGAATAACAATTTTCAAAAATTCGACATAAACTTGGGATGATGAAATTTTCACATTAACATCTCTAATTATGTTATTGAATCTATTAAAATTGTGTGCTTAATGGTTGATAATGTTTTTGAAAGAGTTTGAGCATGATAGATAAGTATGGTGTTATGATATATTCATGGCAAATGTTTGTGTGCTTCATGATACATGCTTGATAGATGAATTATTTGCTTGAATTAATCATGTTTTAAATGTTTAAAATCATGATTCATGCATTAAATGGCCGAAAAGTGACTTTGTTACAGTTGGGCAGCAACCAGGTGGCTAGCCACCTGAACCAAGCGGCTAGCCACCTGAACCAAGAGGCTAGCCGCTTGGCATTGCTCCCAAACCCGAGAGCAAGCAGCTAGCTGCTTGGTCACGGGTTTATACCCATCTTCTCCCTCTTTTTGGCTTTATTCCTCACTTACCTCTCTCTCTCTCAAAACTGTGACTCCTCCTCCATTTTCTTTCAAAAATTCTTCATTTCTCAACCATTTTCATGTCAAAAATCATTGATTCAATCCATTACCCATCCATTTAACTTCCATTAAACATCTTCCAATCATCATTTTAACTTCCTTTTCTCTTGTTCATCTCTTTCTCTCTCTCCCGCGTGAATAGTACCTCACCATCTCTCACTCAAATTTCTTCAATTCTCACTCATTTTCTTGCTAAAATCAATCATTCGAACCATTACCCATCCACTACTCCTTCATTTTTCATCATCCAAATACTATTTTATCACATCTCTATAAAAATTCAAAATCCAAAAACCTAGCTTTGGCCGTTTCTCTCTCTAGATTTTCAAGCTTTCTCTAGCCCTTCTTTAATCAATTCCACATTATATCTAAACCTCATTCATCTCTAGGATTACATTTCTTGGCTCAAACTTATCCATTTTACTCAAATCCGAAATTGTTCCTTAAGCTTGTTCAACAATGGTGGGTGGAGAAAAAGCCAAGAGCAAACAAATGGCCAAGAGACGCAAGGAAGATTATGAAGATAATACGGAGTTTTTATCAACTCATTTTTGACATCTCCCGCTTCAGAAATGATTTATCGATAATTTCATGCCGAGATCAGTTATTCCTCCTTACTTTGTTAATCTTAAAAATTTGGCGAATTTGAAAATTTGTGGTAAATCTCTTGACAAACTTCTAATTGCTATGGGTTGGAGAAATGTCTTAGTTATTCAAGAAGCATATTATGAGAATTTAGTTAAGGTTTTTTATTCGAATATGGATATAGAAGTTTCGGATAAAATTGTTACTAGTGTTGGGGGAGTTCGTATTGAATTTGATGTTGCGGAGTTAAATCATATTCTTGGGACTCCAAATGAGGGATTAGAAATTTATAATACTAGAGCTAGAATAGGTCATCCATGGTTTTCTCTTGAAAATGTTGTTCGAAAAATTTGTCGCCGACGTGATTTGTCCGATGAATTTTGTCGATCATCATTGAAATCTCAAGCTTTGCCTCTTCAAATTAGAATCCTACATTATGTTCTTCATCATGTGATTACTCCTTGGTATGGTCATGGGGATGAAGTTAACCGATTGGATGTGGCTTTATTGGATTGTATTTTGGAGGGTAGAAAACTCAATGTTGGGTACATTATACTCAATCATATGCTTAGCACACCTTGTATAGCTAAAAGATCCCTCCTTTATGGTAGTATCATTACCCGCATCCTCAAACATTTCTGAGTACCCATTACTGAACCAACCTTTTTAAACTCAAGAGAACTAGGAGATGATACCATTGCCAACTTACGATTTATTTGGGTAGAAGGTAAATAGACTAGAGACCGGAGATACTCCACTAAAGTTTCTGAACTTGCTCCTACAGATCATCGTTTCTTTAACGATATTCTTCCACCAGAGTAACTTCCTGATCTTAGTGTCCCACAGCGCTCTCATTATCCATCTTCTGCAGGTTCTTCCAAAACTCCTTCAGCTGCCCATGAGGATTAGATGCAGCAGATGTTAGCTAAAATGGATTCTCTTTCGACACAGCAAAGCCGACTTTAATCTTAGTTTGAAGCTTTTTCAGCTCAATCCACTTTGGAGCACCAGCGCCTCTTTGAGCAGCAGCAGCAATTATTTGATCAACACCAGCGACTTTTTGCTCAACAGCAACAAATTCTTGATGGCCAACAGCAGCTTTTTGCAGCTCTTGGGTTTCCACCACCATCATCTTCATCACATCCACCATCTCCATAGCTCTTTTATTTTCTGTCACTCTGTACCACACATTTTTATGCATTTACATTTTCTTTATGGATTGTGGATGGCCATTATGAGCTATTTGGATGTTCTGTATTTGGATGCTTTGTCTTTGGATATTCTGTATTTGGATGCTTTGTCTTTGGATGTTCTGTATTTGAATGTTTTGTATTTGGATGCTATATTATGACTTCTTGATATATTGTTAGATTTTCATGTCTCTTGCCTGTATTTAGTTGATTATTATTGCCTTCGTTTAAATTTTGATGATGAAAGGGGAGAAGTCATGTATTTCGGAGACAGGTATTATATTTTCTTTTTACGCACTTGTGCATGTTTTTTGAAATATTAAGTGTTGAGTGTTAGAAAGTGTATATTTATAAAGGTGAAAATCATCATTTTACACTTTAAATCTCACTAACATTACTATTTTTATTTATTTAAATATTTTTTTATTTAATTATATGTATTTTATTATAATTATGTATTTTATGTATTTTATGGGTATTACGATCGTTTCACAATGAACGAGTGATCAGACAGCAAAACGGACGTCATATTTGGACTCAGGACGGTCGAAAACCTTAAGAGGAGCATTAAAGGAAAAAGTCACTATTTACATATACGTTATTGTTCACACGCATCGCATCGCTTCACGCCACACGCCATTTTTTGAATCTTTCACGACAACTCGTTCATATATACGGACCGATGATGTGGCAGCTACCTATGATGTGGCAGTATCTAATTGGACGAATTATGTAGTATTGACTGCTTATGTGGCATTGACCGATGACGTGGCATTGACTGATGATGTGTCACGATCTTATTGGACTAAAATTCTTATGTACTGTAGATCGATGACGTGGCAGGATCTCAGTGGAGCAAAAATCGTCTGTACAGTACATGCGCATACATGGGATTATTTACTATTGAGGCGGCATTACTGTGCAAATGTTGACTGTTGATTGTTGGCTGATGACGTTGCGCAATCATGAGCATCCGAACTGTTTTTAATCCGATGGTCACGATTCACTCAATGTATCTATAAAAAGGGGGCTCTCCCCTCCTAATTTGAGACCCCTGAATTCATTTTTAAGCTTAGATTTCTGAAATTCCTTCTCCTTCTTGTAGTTTCTTTGTATTTTAATAAAATTTCCTTTTTGTCCTTAGTTAAAATATAAGTAGCTAATTTCTTTTTAAGCTTGGGTTGAAGGTGAAGTCTCAACATGTTCCATGGGCTTAATTTGGTAAATTTACTTTCTCTTCCCCTCTAATATTTGTGGTTGTTTTGACTTTTCGTCGACAAATAATAATAGTCTTGTCTAGATACAGCTCTGGTTAAACCGGCACCCTAGTACAAGGTTATTATTATTTGGCATGATAAGCCCTTGACACCATACTTATTGGAGAGTGGTTCATGAGGTGTGGAATCCCCCCTTATGATTTAATTGGTATTAATATGGAATATTTAGCCCATGGAGCATGTTGATGCAGATCTGGATACTCAAGTGCTTTATTATAACAGTTACATTTTTATTCCTGCCATTTTAATTCACAATTTAAGATAAAATTATCATAATTCAATTCTTTCCATGAAAAGAAAATTAATTCGGCATATAATTAAAATCAACCTCCTCGTGGGATCGACACTCGTCACCATTAATCTATTCTACAATAGATTCGTGCGCTTGCGAGTTCATTAAAATTTGCATAACATTAAGGGGGAGCTTATAAATTGTTATAGATCATATTTTCAGGGGGAGTTTATTTTAAATTTGATTATGTATGCTATTTATTAAGGGGGAGCATATATGTCAAAATACATGAGATGTTTGTCATTATCAAAAAGGGGGAGATTGTTAGCCTAATAGGTTATAAATACTATGATTTTGATGATAACAAACATATGCATTAAAGTGTTTTATTTTGTATTTCACAAGTTCATTAGTTTTGAAGGATAATAAATCAAGTGGAATCAAGTGAAATCAAGTTCAAGACACTCAACGGACAACGGCGGCTCAACGGATAATTTATTGCGATAATTTCTTGTAAAGCCGGTATGATTTAATTTATACTTGGATTAGCATTTGTGAAGCTCAATTTTATGTTAATAAAATAATTATTTTTCAAGTTAAATACTTTTATGTTTATGAGATAAAATATTTTGTGGATTAAAGTAATTTGGATAAAAATAAAAATGTTTTAAATTTCGGAGTTGGACTTATTTGCTAAAATCTAAAACATTTGGGCTTTATTGTAACTTATAATAGATTGTGGGTTTAAGTGAAAAGTTTTAAAAACTTTAAAGATTATGGTGATTTAGCTAAAACTCAAAAAGGACTTATTTGAAAAGATTTTCTTTAATTTGGGCCACATAGTAATTTTAGAATATTTTTAGGAATTAAATAATAATTAAAATTTCTGAGATTGGGTCTTTTAAAAAAGTTTTATAACGTTTTGGGTCATATCATAATTTGAATAAGTTTTGAGGTAAAATTATAATTTCGTGAACAATATTACTGTAACAAAATTCAAAATTAACGGTAACTTCATTTATTACGAGGGGAGCGCGAGTTAAATTAAGCGGTGCAAATGCCGCTGAAAAGACCGAATTTGACAATAACGGCTAGTTTTCGAGCTTTAACTATAAAAACTCAACTTCAACTTCATTTCAAAGTTTCTGGCAAGTAAAAACAAGTTTGTAAAACATATATTGAACTTCCATATTACAAATCACAATAGATTAAATCATTTTTGTGCCATTACTTGTGAATCTACTCTTGTAGAAAGTGTCTTCCTGTAATTTCTATTTTGTATTGTATTAAGAGTGTTCAAGTGAGGGAAACACTTGGGGTAAAGAGATTAAAGTGATAATCTCTTGATTGTAAAGGTCCATTGACACCTTGGAAGTTAATTGTAAACATTTGAAACCTTGGGAGGCTTGGATAGTGAAATCCTCGAGCTCGGTTGGCTTGGAGGCGTGGGTGTAGGCGGGGATTGCCGAACCACGTAAAAATTACTGTGTTTGCATTCTCTTCCCTTACTCATTTATTTTGCAAGTATTGTCTAATTTATTATATTTGATTTAATTCCTCTAAAACTTAATTTTTATTTGCATTAAGACATTGATTGAATCATTTGTAAAATAAATTTTAATAACCCAATTCACCCCCCTCTTGGGTTGCTTATTTGTATTTCAAAGATTATAGTAACTTATGTGACATGGTTCATGATGCTTTCGAGCATTGTGATAAAGATATTAGTTCTTTTAAAGATATGCTTGAAGATGCTGGAAACCCCTTATATTTAGGTTCAAAGCATTTAAAGCTATCTGATTTAATGAAGCTATACAATGTGAAAAGGTGTTATAGGTGGTTCAACAATAGATTTTCAACTTTTTTAGAAGTCCTTAATGAGATATTACCAAATCATAATAGTTTGCCTAAGTGAATGTATAAGGCCAAAACAATAATAAAAGTTTTGGACTTAGATTATGAGAGAATACATGCATGTCTAAATGATTGTATTCTCTATAGGAATTAGTTCGTAAATCATAGTGAATGCCCAAGCTATAGAGCTTCTAAGTGGCAAAGAAAAAAAGATGGGTCTAAAAAATTTTTAAAAATGGGTATTTGAAAAAATGTTATGGTATTTTCCCCTAACTTGTAAGTTAAAAAGAATGTTTCAATCACCAAAAACTTCTGAAAATTTAATATGACATGAAAATAAGAGAATTAAAAATGGAAAGCTTCGCCACCTTGATGGGACCTAATAGACAATAAATGGCCTGAGTTTGCCTAAGTGCCAAGAAATCTTCAATTAGCTCTATTAACTAATAGGATTAACCCACATAGCATACTTAGCACTAGTTATAGTTGATGGTCTGTTATAGTGATAACATATAATCTTCCTTCATGGTCATATATAAATAGGAAGTTTATGATGTTTTCCTACTAATTTCAGGTCCAAAACAGCCTAGAAATGATATAGATGTATACCTAGCACCTTTAATTGAGGACTTGAAAACCTTATGGGAGGTAGGTGTTAATGTGTTTGATGCATACAGGAAAGAAACTTTTAATTTTTGAGTTATGTTGATATAAAAAAATAGTGACTTCCCAGCATATGGGAATCTATCTGGGTGTACTGTTAAAGAACATTATATCTGCTCAGTGTATAGGATAAACACATGTGCATATTGGCTATCATATAGTTGAAAAATGTCTTATATAGGTCACATTCAGTTTCTTAAAAACTCTCTTAAACCTTTATCTAGTGAGAAAATCCTAAACTTAATGACTAAAATTGACACCAAATTTAGGAAAAAAGGTCTAACAAAAGCAAAAATGTTATGAGGGTGAGGACGAGGGAGATAGGGATAGGGCTTGATTGTTGTATAAAAAAAGATCAATCTTTTTTTATTTAGAATATTGGAAAAACCTGTTACTTCATCATCAACTAGATGTGATGCATATTGAAAAAAAATGTGTTTGAAAGCATCTATGGCATATTACTTCATTAACTAGGGAAAAAAAAGATGAAACTAATGTTAGAAAAGATCTTACACATTTAAATCTTATAGAGAACTTGAACACAACATCTATGGCACTAATTCCTGATGAACAGACCAAAGTAGTACCCCTGCCCCATATACTTTGAGTAAAAATGAAAAAAAAAATTGTGAAACCTTATAAGGTGTCAAAGTTCCTAATAGTTATTGTTCTAACTTTAGAAATCTTGTTTTAATAGATGATTGCCGTCTTTTAGGGCTTAAGTTTCACGACTGTCATACTTTGATACAATAACTAATACTATTAGCAATTCAAAATTATTTGCTAGAAAATGTCAGATTTGTCATCATTAGATTGTGGATTTTTTTCAATTCATTGTATTATAAGGTAATAGAACTTGATTCTTTTAGCTAATCGCAAAAGAAAATTGATACCACCCTATGCAACCTAGAACAATATTTCTTACTTGCCTTTTTTGATGTAATGGTCCATTTGATAGTCTATCTAGTTGAGGAAGTTAGGTTAAGTGGGTCAGTTTATCTTCGATAGATGTATTCATTTGAAAGAGGAATGAAACCTATTAAAGGTTATGTTAACAACCAAAACCATCCTGAAGGTTGCGTTGTAGAGTGTTATATTCCTAAGGAAGCATTTAAATTTTATGCTGAACACCTTTTAAGTTGTGAATCAATTGGATTGCCTTCGGGCTGTCTAATTGATTTTACACTTGAAAAGCCACTTGGAGGTGCAAACATTAAAGTGGCTAATGAATACCTATTGGCACAAGCACACCATTATGTTTTGATGAATACCCCTGAGATTCAATCATACATACAGTTATGTGGCCTCAAACTTCCCTTAATTTCTATTAAATCCATTTTATTCACTTTTATTAATTAAACTAAAATGATTTTAAGGAGTATTTGGCCTATTTGCAGAGAAAACACCCTCATCAGTCAAGAAAGCCTTTGTGATTGACAATTGAACATGCTCGTACATTTTCTGATTGACCAAAAGAAAATGTTATAATAGTTTCACTAATGTAACAAAATATCCAAAAAAATATGAGCAAATTTTTTTATATAATTAATTATGATCTTTTTATAATTTAAAAAATTAGGTAAAAACTGATAGGGCAAACAATGTATTGGTACCCGAAACAAAATGTTGTCTGGCAAGTAAACCACGCTCCACTGTGGTTACATATAAGGGCTACTATATTAATGGCTATAATTTTGATACAAGAGATTTGAGACAGTAGTTGTGTAACATAAAATAGTGGTGTTTGTTGTTGCACAACTTTATAAATTTCAAGCTCTAAAGATAAAAACCCCTACTTTGGTGATATGCCATTTTATGGAGTTGTTGATCAAATTTGGTAGCTTGATTATCTGAAGGAAAAGAAAATTGTTTTCAAGTGTGATTGTGTAAATGATAGGAGGTCAATATTGATGACTTATGATTCACTATGGTTGATTTACATAGGAAAGGTTATAAATCTAATTGCTTTATTCTAGTTGGTCATGTAAAACAAGTGTTTTATGTGAAAGACCAGCTATATAATAGTAAGTCAATTGTTTATGTAGTGAATAAAAACGGTAATTATTCAAATGGGGCTGGGTGTGATGACATGGATGTGTATGCACCATTATCCACTGATCTTCTTGAATGTAAGTTGGATGATAAGGGAATTTATGTAAGATCAAATTATGAGGCTATTTTGATAGATATCGAGCCAGAAACTTAATAACTAAATTTATAGTAAGTTACTGTTACTGCACTATTTCCTATTAATAAGAAATTTATTTGTCTCATAATTAAATTCTTTTATCCTATCAATATTTTTGTACTTGTTTCATACTTTTTTTTTACTAAGATAGTAAATTATTTTGAAAGATGATGCACTTATTTGTTTACATGTTTACAAATTTTTGGAAGATATAGAAGAAAATAAGGATTTGCAAAAAGACCAAGATATAACATTACAAAAAGAAAGGCTTGCAAAAAGAAAGAGTTAGTGCTCAAAATGAGATAACATACAATGCTTATGAAGTTCTAGTAGGAAAAAAAAGAAATGATCTAAAGAGTTACGTTAGTTTGATCGTACGAGAAAGAATTCTGATCACATACAATGATTAGAGAAAAGTGCCCTTGGAGCTGAAGGACACATTATGGATTCATTTTCAAGACATGTTTAAGCTAAGTCCTAAGTCTAAAACCCAAGTGTTTAGATTGATGGGAAGTTTATTAAGGAATTTCAAAAGTAACACGAACAAGCCCAATTCCCAAAAGTTGCCTTCTATTGAGTTTGAGGGCATTAGAAAAGAAGACTGGATTGCTTTGGTTAAGAAATATTGTCTAATGGTTTTCAGGCATGTTTAAAATTGTTAAATGAAGCTTATTTATGATTTTTTATAACCATTTTAATCTATGTTCGTTTTGTGTAGGAAAAAAGTTAGGCAGCAAAAGAAAAAAGGGCAAAGAATGTTTACAATCATGATTTGGGTAACGTAGGATATGTTAGATTATTGCATAAAAAAGTAAGTAGAATAAAAACTTCGTATAGTGTTAATACAAATAGCAATAAAGTAGTTGTATACAAATAAAGTTATTGTTCTCATTTCTTTTTTTTATAAAACTATTACAGAAGTTAGAGCATGGGTTTTCTGAGCGAGACATTGATCATAGTGAAGCTTGGCAACAAGCTCACAAAACAAATATGTCAGTTACGATCTTGAAGTGTAGTCTATAGTTGAGAAAATAGTAAGCAAAGCTTGGTAACTCTATGTCACTAATTGATACTTTTTTAGGTTAAATTTTAACTTTTTTTTTAACATAGAGTGAGCTGAAAAGAAGGTTGAAGAAGGGGCATTCCAACATCAAGGACCAAATGACATTCTTAGAGAAGCCCTTCAAAAGAAGCCAAATGGAAGTAGGGTGCAAAGATTAGGTCATTTCATCACCTCATCAATGTACTTTAATGTTCTTGATCCCATTGAATTGGTGTGAGAAAAGAGAATGTATCAGAAGAGTTTTCAAATGATGTAAGCTCAATTAGATCAAATGAATACAACGCTAAATGGCTACAGTAAACTAAAGTTGGCAGTTCTAACTTCCCTAATTCTAAAGTTCCTTCTACTGTTCAAACCTAGATAGATCATCATCTCCATAATTAATGAAAAAAAAAGGTAATTTTTAAATTATAACCTATGTTTGTTTTAATTTATTTTTTTCACACTCAAATAGTTTCATTAATATATATGCTTTATTTTTTTTTTAAGATAAAGGCACAGTTAGTAAACATATACCAAACTCAGTGACCATTCAACTTAAAGCTACTTTACATTCAGAGAATAAGAATAAGAATTTTGTCCTCCTACCTCTCAAATAGAACTTACCCCAAATAGGTTGTGAAGCTATTTCCAAAGTCTCATGAGGTTATGTATCTCTATGAAGATAAAGCATTAAGAAAAGAACCTATTGTTGTAAAACCAGTAACAACAAGAAAGTTTGTTTTGAAAAAAAACACCAGAGCAGCTGTGAAACCAAAAATGAAAGCAAAAGTGCACAAATGACCATTTTTTCTTTGTTAGTTGAAACCTCCCTACATAAGTCAATTATGATTTCACAACATTTAAAAACTTTTGGTGTCAATTGGGTGAGTATATTGAACAAAGAAATTTACAATGAAGTCATCGAGTTTCAGAAGGTTTCAAACATTGTCATTGAGATATGGATCAAGTAAAAAAAAATACACTTCCTGTTTTATTAAATTTTTTACTTTTAGACTTATTTTAATTTATCTTTTATCTAAATATACTTAACACATCTTTTTTTCATAGACACCTCTACGAGAAGATAGATGATGGTATGGATGCAATACCAATTCAATTCGAGCTTATAGCCAGGTTTGATCTAATGTACAATACTTTCTTAAAGAGTGTTCCTATATTCAAGCACTTTTGGACAGCATACAATTAGCACAAATTGTTGTATTTCCATATAACCCTAGGTATAATATTTATTTACTTTTTATCCATATTATTTGTTTACGTGAATGAATAAGTTTTACGCTTAATCATTTTTTTCTTTTGTCATTGAGCGACCATTAGGTTCTTGTGAGAATTAATATGGTTAGACGCAAAGTCTATTATCTTGATTCACCAGGTGATAAATCTGATGCTGAGTTGAAATAGATGGTGAATGAGTAAGTTTGAGTTGTTTAGTAATTTTTTTATGTTATAAAATAATTTGCTTCCAAAATTTTGAGTGGTAAATTTGCTTATTTGTTGACATCTTTTATATATTGCTTATAGTGGGATAACAATGCATCAGTTGAAGACTCAAAAAAAGAAGACTTTGCAATAGGTCTCTATCACGGTATAAATGAAACAAACTTATGACATTCCTACTTAATTTAATTAATTTACTTTAGTTTTCTTCATTCATCTTAATTGGAAGGGACTTTTAGGGACTTAATTGTATTTTCCATTATTTACTAAACAAATAGTTAGAGTTTCTCATGAAAATAAATAAAATCATTAGTTGACTTAAAGTTATTTTTTATTTATGTAGTGTCTGAAGCAATCTACCTCCTTTGAATTTGGTTACTTTATCATAAAGTACATTCAAGATATTGTTCGAGATTTGAACATTCTTGAAAGCAATGTAAGTTCTTCTCATATTTAGTTGAATGCATTATGGGATGATATATCTTCGAAGTAAGACTACTGTGTAATATGTTGATGCTAATATGCTAATATGATCTATGGTTTTTTCTCTTCTTAAATAGTGGTTAACCTCTATATATAATTTAGTCACATTCATTATGAGCAAGTCGGAATTCTTTATGATTTCAATTGTTAAAACTATCTAGAATTGGTGTCTATATGATTAAATCATATAGAGACATGTTGCACACCATGGTGAGACTGAGAATTTTAATGGCATGTATGTTTAGTTAGTTATTTGTTTGTAAGTTAGTCATTTCGTCATTGTTAATTTTCTAGATTTGACTAATTTTTTTTATTATGCTTTGCTTCTAGATTAATATTTACTGTACTTTTATTTTTTGTAATTTATGGAGAATTCATCGATTGGGTCAATATTGTTGTTTTACTTATGAGTTTATAATATATATTGACTTGCTAGTATTTGGATGCATATCATGTTGAGGCTCTGAGAATTTTAATGCCGTGCATGTTTAATTGGCTGGTTATTTTCTCATATGCTAGTTACTTTAGTCATTGTTAATGTGTTGGAGTTGGCTTTTTTTTTTATTTATGTTATGCTATGCTTTTATTGTGTTCTTGCTTTTTCTGCTGTTGGAGGATGTTTTGAGTAATTAGGTAAAATTGTTGTTGTAGTTCTAAGTTTGTAATACATATTGACTTGTTAGTATTTGGATGCACATCATGTTGAGGCTCTAAGAATTTTAATGTCATGAATGTTTATTTAGTTGGTTATTTTTTTGTATATGCTGGTCATTTAATTTGGTCATTGTGAATTTGTTGAAGTTGGCTTTATTTTTTTTTTTTTTGGTTCTGCTATACTTTTACAGTATTCTTGCCTATTCTGCTGTTGGAGGAAGTTTTAAGTGATTGAGTGAAATTGATGTTTTAATTCTAAATCATTAATATATATTGAAATTGAACTATTGAGATTTCAAATTTAAGAGCTTTTAAGAGTATACTATGGATGAAATTTTGAAACTTCGCCATGAGTGGGCCACATATGTTGCTGAGATACTTATGGCATACGATAAGTAGATAATTTATGTGAGCATGTTTGCTTTTAAATGTTCTAAGACTTATCATATGTGTAGCATATTAATTGATTCTATATGCTGCACTTGTAGGTGGGAAAACAATAAAGCTTGTGTTTTCAATTTCTCTTCATCACTGTTGAATTATTTAGAAACAACATCTGTTTTGATGCAACAACTGATGAATACTTAAGTTTTACATTATATTTAAATATTTGTTTGAGATACTTGTTTATTACATTAGGCATTTTTAGATTAATGTATTTGGATAAGTTAGATTTGGAATATAAAATGAATGTTCAAGTTAAAATAGCAATTAATTGATTGTATTGTCGTATTATCATATTTAAACACATCTTATCAACTGATGATGGCCTGTTGACACAAAAAATATGCAACCAATTATTAATATTATGGTATTATAAATACTATAGTTGACATCTAATATATTTCAGAAATTATTAATACTATAATATCATGATTTTGTTATGCCATAGTAAAAGAAAATAATGACATTCAATACATATAAGAAATTATTAACAATGTGGTATCAGAAATTATTAACACTACTATGGTATCATACACTTCGTGATACTATAGTAACATAAACTAATGAAAATTTAAACATTTTAGAAATTACAAACACTATGATATCATAAATTTTATTGATACTATAGTAAAAGAAATTAATGACAATTAATATATTTAAGAAATTACTAACACTATAGTACCAAAAAAAATAGTGACAGTATAGTCACAATAATCAATGACACCTAATTATTGACACTACAAACTAGTGTCAATGGGTTCTAATTGCTAGATTAGTGACACAATTAATAACTATCACTAAAGTATTTAATGCCACAATTTCATGTCACTAAAGGCCATTTTTCTTGTAATGTCTTTTGAGTTTTCAGTATTATATCATATTTGTTGATAACTTTACCAAGTATGTATGGCTCTATCCATTATGCTACAAATCTGATGTTTTTCATACATTTATTAAATTTAAGAAGGTCATTGAAACTTTCCTTTCAAGCTAAAATAACATCTATTTTTATTGATGGTGATGGAGAATGTGATCCCAGGCCTGGTAACACATTGGAGAGCATCGATTGTGCTTTTGTATAATATAACATCTAAAAGAAAATAAAACCCAGTATCTTCGATTAAGGTAACCTCTGAGGCCACGAATGTTGAGCAAGCGGTGCTATCTTGTATGATGACTTTAGAAGTAAATCAATTGGGTTTTTATTAATTCAAATGCCTAAGAAATAGTTAAGATCTCTAAAATCTTTTAAAGCAAAAATAGACTTCACATTATAAATAATTTGAGCAACTAAGGAAGAGTTTGAACTTGTAATAACTATATCATCAATATACAAAAAAAAAAATAAAAAAAGAATAGGCCATCAATTTTTTTTAAAGAAAAAATATATATCTGATTTTGAGTTTGAGAATCCCCATTACAGTGTCAAAGAAATTTTTAGTCCATTAACTGAGTCCTAGGTGCTCACTTGAGTCTATAAAATGTTTTATAAAGCTTGTACACATGATTAGACTTGTTTGGATCAACAAAACTTGTAGTTGTTGCATATATATTGCATTTGTTAAATGGCCATTAAAAAAGGCATTATTGATGTCAACTTGTCTAAATACTTATTTATGTGTGACTATCATGTTTAGATTATTCCCATGGTTGAAGATTTACCATAAGGATTAATATTTTTATGTAGTCGATCTCTTAAGTTTGATGAGAGCCTTTGGTTATAAGTCTAGCATTATACCTATTGATACTTTGATTAAAGTTGTGTTTAATTCTGAAAACCCACTTGTTTATAATAATCTTCACAGGATGAGTAGGGTTTCAAGGTTTGGTTATTTATTAGGGCTTGATATTTCTCTATCATAACCTTATACCAATATATGTTGGTAGTAGTAGAGATAAGTGATGTGGTTCACGAGGTGAAGATAGCATAGATAAGCTTGAGGATGATGATGAAGGTAAAGGAAAAGATAGAACTAGAGATATAAAGTTTGGAGTATTTATTGCTTCTAATTGAGATTGAAGAATGGAAAATCAATTTATATTATAATCTGAGAAAGAGATAGAGTAGAGAATGAGCTAAAATTAGACTTCGACTTTGAAGACTTCTATTTGACACTGAAGAAAAATCAGCTCCAAACTGAAAAAGAAAAGATAGATCATCAAATATGACATGGTTGCTAATATATACCCTATTAGAGGAGTGTAAACATTGATAACTTAGTGCAATAAATTATAACTCAAGAATATGCATTTGCTAGTTTTGGAACTAAGTTTTTGATGATTATATAACCTTGGATATGGATAACAAGCACAGTTCCTAAGAAGAGAATAATCGAGCTTTTTTGAGAATCAACAGCTCAAATGGTGTTTTATTATTTAGAATAGTTGTTGATAGCCTGTTAGTGAGACATGCAGCTATATACAAAGCATTCCATTAAATTTAAAGGTAGGTTTGCTTGAGCAAAAAGAGTTAACCATGTTTCTATTATGTGTCTATGCTTTCTTTCACTCTTTCTATTTTAATAATGAATATAAGGAAAAAATATCTGAAGTAAATATCATATTCAACAAGATAGGTAGTAAATGATCTAAACTCTCCTCCCCAATCAATTTGTAAACATTTAGTTTTTCTAGATAGGTTATTTTCAATCATTGTTCTGAACTCCTTAAATGTCTATAGTGCTTTAGATTTTACAATGAGAGGAAAAATCAAATTAAACTTAGTGAAGTTATCACGAGTTGCAAGATAATATTGATAACCCTAAAAGGATAAGATAAGAACTAGTTCCCAAAGTTCATCATGCACTAATTCTAATGATTGTGTTGTTGTCTCAATAGATAGAAAGTGTTGTATATGAACTTTTACCAAATTAACAGGCACTACAAAGCTCAGATATGATATCTTTATCTAAGTCAAAATTATGATCAAAGTGTTTCATAACTTATTTTACGGCATGGACTATTGGATGCCCCAACGTCAATTATTTTACACTATAAAAACATAGACAAGAAATCATATTTTGAGTTAATAACAGACATTGATTTGGTGCTCAACAACACATAGAACTTATTAGAATGATATACTACAGTTAGACCTTTAACTTGATAGTGTCCATCTCTAGCGATCCTCTCGAGCAGTGTTATCCTTATATTTTGTCCTTAACAAAACAAGCAGATTTATGAAATTCAATTATTTAATTGTTATTAGTTAATAGTCTAGAAACACAAAGCATATTCTTAGTGATATCAGGGACATGTAAAACATTTATAAGGTTGATATTTTGTGTAGTAGATGTGTTCAAGATTGCTGAACCAACATGTTGAATAGGTAATCCTAAGCCATTTCCTATATGCAACTTTCCAATACTAGAATATTTTGAACAGGACAAGAAGATACTTGTATTTTGAGTGACATGATTAAATGCATCAAAATCAATTTAATTAATTAGCAGCAACAGTATAGTCGGCCAAAGGACTAGTAGCATCTTGGTTGAGAGTATGACAAGCATTTCTAGATGAGACATTTTCAGAGTTGAGTCTAAAATTTCCTGTATACAAAGCAGTAACTTATATCTATTATATAAACTAGAGCACCATAAGGATACACAAAGTTTGGTGATAGAGAGTCTAGTGGTTGTTGATAAACAACATAGCCTTGATAACCTCAACATCTAGGAAACCACCACTGGACCTCTGCCATTGCCTTTACCATAATTTCTTTTGAGGAATTGGCCACCTCTTAGCCTGAATCTTCCTGCTTTTCCTTTCTCTTTGTTTGAACGAACATATGATTAAATTTATTTCTACATTTATAGGCTCTATGCCCAGGTATAAGATAGATAATAAGATTTTTATCTCCACGAAAAGAACCACCAAATCCTCCATTATCAGGCATGTTATTCCTAGTTTTAGGCTTATTGTAAGTTTGTCCTTTCTCATATCATGCATTACTACAAACTATGCTTTTCCTTTACTTATTTCAAGTCTAATTTCATGACTTAGTAGCATTGAAAACAAATCCTCAATAGTTATCTTTTCTTTCGTACGTCTAGTTAATGTATTTGTAACAAGTGATTCATATGAATCATCCAAACCAGGAACAATGTGTATAATAAACTCATTTGTTAAGTGTGCATTACGTCCAATTAGAGGCATGAAATATGCCTTAATTAAGGCATGAAAATTCCTACAAGTTTCTCTCAAAGTTCTTGTGAATCTCATAGCCTATTGCCATCATCAGTATATTGTCCACCATCAATGATAACATGTACCTCTGAAATAGTTCATCAGTCTTCTTCCACAAGATATACTCTGGATTTTTAGATTGTCTTCCAGTTGTGAACTCTGATCTGTTTGATTCTTTAGTTGACCCAGGCAAAAACGAATCAAGACAAGGCTCATCCCCATTGATGAAGCCTTCAAGAACATTTCTAACTTTGAAGCAAGGACTAGTGCCTTCCATATAATAATTTGTTCAATGTAACTTACTGGCTGTATAAAGCTGAAGAATGGTGAAGATAGAGCTATCGTATTTAAATTTGCCACGATTAGCTCTGACATCATGAAAAGATTTATGGCGATGTGTTTGGTGAATGAGAAAATCAAAGAAAATATTGAATGAAGAGAAAATTTACTTTATTAAGTATGCATACAGAGTAAGAGTGGTATTTATATAGTATTAATGTAACTGACTCAACTAACCTTTAACGAATAAATGAACGACAACTATACAAGTTATAACAAACTGATATCAAGCTTGCGTACTTATATATAAGTGAATGATAACTAACACACACACACACACACACAAGAACAATAACAAGCTGCTAAGGTATAGCCTCAACTAAGCTTTGAATCTGGAACTTCTAGAGCACTTTAGAATAATCTGGATCATGCCTGCTAGTGCTCACTGAATATTCCTAATACTTTAATTCTCCCTAAAGCCCAAACTAAAATATGTCAAAAATTAATGGTGTTAAATTATTCATCAATTTCACAATATAATAGGAAGTTTGCATGTGGGGAGAAAACAAATCTGGAATTATAAAGATTAATATGAATATGCTTGATTAAGACTCCCCCTTAAATGTCTCATTAAAACCTTCAGTGATAAAAACCTTAAGGAAAAAAGACTAACAAATAAAAAAGAGTACGCCGGTCATCTATATCATAAGGACATGCAATGTTGCCTCTCTTACTAGGAAAACCCAATTAATTAATGGAATAAAACCCTACCAAAGGAAAAGAGTATCGTGCATGTAGTCCTCTAAATCAATAACTCCCATTGATAAGCAACCTCCCCACAATGTGACATGGGTGCTTTATTGATGAATCATGTTTTGTTGTAATATTTTAGTGAAACAATCTGGTAGATCGATAACCTCCCTTTTGAAGTTTATATTCTTAAAAGAAATTGGATGAGCTTTCTTTTCACCTCATTTTCATGTCTTTAGTTTTATAAGGAGCGATTATTGTAAGAATAAAAAACGAAAAAAATGTTCAATTCGGCACAAGATTCTTCAAAGCAAAGGACAATATTTTGGAAACCCAACCAACATTTTTTTTTTTTTTTACTACAGAGGAAGAAAATTCTAATTTATCATATCAATTTTCTATTGTGAAACACGTCAAGATTTTCTTTGTTTGTCATTGAGTTATGAGTATTTTACTTTGCAAGTATTTGATTCGTAGATTATACAAAATTCCTTCATTTCAAGATTTCTAATCTCGAATTTCCTTCTCAAATAGTAATTAATCGTGAATTGATATGCTCTTAAGGAGTTATCATAAGAATCAAATGATCTCAATGTAACTATTAAAATAGTAAATCTAAAATTCAAATCCTTTCAATAAAAATATCATAGGAAAGTGGATTATGACAGATCTCATCTATAATTACTTTTTTATTAAAGTGATTAATTTTATAAATCTAGCTTGCTATGATTATGGATTTTCTCAAGAATATATAAGGTGCAAAACTGAAGTACTTGTTTCAGGTATGTCATCCTTTAAGGATAGGTACATAGATTTTTCTATTTTAAATTTTCCAACTTCACGTGTCCAGACTATATATATTTTCATTTCACAATTTATTAATAAATTTTATGATTTTAGGCATGTGGACTACAAGGATAAAATCTTTATATTTTGTTAATTAACTTTACGTCTTCCAGGATATGAACTACATGTTCCAGTATCTGCATTTTGGCCAATCATATAATTCAATACTATTTCTATGATTTAGGATCTTGAAAATTTCATCATAAATTGTAAATATGGCAACATATTTTACTTGAAAATTTTTTTCTTCAATACAATGAGATCTCTAAAATTTTCTACTACTCATGCCTCGGTAAGGGCTAGAGATCTCTTTTCCTTAATTTGAATACTTCCCTCATATAAGGCAATTTCAATCTCTTTATTTATCATTGTATTCCTTTGAAGGGTATTTATTTATTTGCTCCTTAGTGTTTATGACTCTACGTGAGTATAGTAATAAAAAAATAATGTAAATCAAATATTTGCTATATATGTAAACATGGTCTCATTAGGAGCATTAATGAATCTCTTTATTTATCACTATATTCCTTTTCAAAGGTATTTCAAATTCATTTACTTGTTAGTGTTTACTACATGAGTAATAATAAAAAAAATTAATGAGTAATAATGTATGCAAACATGATCTCTTTATGAACATCAAATTATTTCACATATTTTTAGATTACCATTTTGGAAATTAAATTATTTTTTCTAATTGATCTATCATGCTTCCGGCATTCTTATTTTTATTTGTATTACGATTTCGTTCTTTGAGTACATCTACTACCCATATTGAGATATTTTCTATAAGTGAGTGTTATCACTTTCTCTAAATCAGTAAGTTTATCCAAAGCATTGTACAATAATTATTTTGAACTCCAAGTTTAAAATAACTTGTATATATATTAAGATGATCGGATTAAATTATACACACCATTATCATAGAATCAAGTAATCTGTCACGTATGGTTTTTCGTCTCCTCATGTGGGAAGACATTTTTATTAAGTTCATAAATTATATCACAAAATATTTAAACATAGATATCGGTAAATTATAATGAGTAATAAATTGTTTGTGTAAATTCATCTTTGTATACTTGATTTAAACAACAAAAGTCAATAATCAAAGAATCTTCTGGCTCTTTCATCAAAGCTTGCGTAAATTTCCTATAATTTTACACGCAATTATTTGCATCATTTGAAAATTCATTATTTCAGACTACGTAAGAAAACTCTAGAGTTATTGAACTCAAATTATTTCAATTTCAATTTGTTTCCGCCCCGGTGGTGCAATATGTACGTAATATGTATATAATTGATCATTATATTGTCAACTGAACAATGCAAATACATAAAGAGTAAGATGAGTGGACCGTTTAGACCAAAAGTTTAATATTGCGGACAAAGCTACGATGCCACGTGGGCAACATTTCCCATCTTTGGCTAATTACACTGCAGTGCTCTTATTTGTTGGAAGGGTTATTTCCACCCAGCCCCTAAAGTGTCAACATTTTCCACCACACTCCCAAATGTTTCAACAATTTTCATCCCACAACCAATTCGGTTAATTTACCCATTATTTTAACTGAGCTATTTGAAATTTAATTAAATGTCCGAAATGCCCCTTATCTTGAATTAGAGAATAATTAAATGAGATAAAATGCTAATTGAATTATTTATATTTACATTAAAAATCTTAATTAAATATAATTATCATAATTCTATCAATTAACTTGTCAACTAAATTAATTTATCGTCATCAAATAATATTTAGGACTTGAACTTCTAAATTTGCCCTTTGGAAGTTAGAATAAACGGTCAAATTAGCGGAATTGCGCGTGGGGTGGAAATCGTTGAAACATTTTGGTGCGCGGTGGAAAATGTCGAAACGTTTGGGGGCAAGACGGACTTAAACCTTGTTGAAAACTGAAAAAATTCGAGGCTTTAAAACTTTAACACACAAGTCTTGTATGTTTCTGTTATTTACAATTGGGGCCTAGACCATAATTGACGGTTATGAAATTTTTGGCATTATTATTTTGTCACATGTTAATATTATTGGTAAATTATTTTTTTATTACTTATTTACTTTATTTATTGTAGATTAATATGTTTAATGTTGTTTAAAAAAGTATTAATATTATTGGTAAATTACTATATTATTATTATTACATAATTACATAAAAAAGTATTAATATTATTGGTAAATTACTATATTATTATTATTACATAATTACATTATTTATTATAGATTAAATATGTATTATGTTGTTTCAAAAAAAATATAAATTCTATGCATTAATTTTTTTAATACGTTTTTACCCTTACGCTATCATTAACTTTAATAAACAAATTAGGTCAACTGATCAAAGTGTGAAATTTGAAATAATTCAATATACATATGGACAATCTTGTTGGCTACTACAAAAGCATAAATCAACCATACGTCACATAATCGCTCATATATCAATTGATGATTTCTCTCTTTATACACTTATAAAAATGAGAAAATCATATGAAGTTTTGTATGATCATCTTATGATGATCACACATTTCTTTCAATTTATTTCAAAGAAACAAATCATCCTTCGTAGTTAGATATTCAATTTTACTCCTATAAGGAGTGAAAATAGGGCATAATTCAATTAATTCAATCCTTGAACTTTTAATATATAATTTTTTTTTCTTCAAATCGTTTCAAGTAATAAATTCATCATTTCTTGTAAAATATTTAAAATTTTCCCCCATGATGAAAGAAAATTATAAATCTTAAAATTCACAATCCTTCGTAAATAAGATGTTGAATAATATCAGTTTTGATATAGTTCCTTGTGAACATATACCGAAAGAAAATTTTTCATCACACATAGCGTACAATATTTTAAAGACGCGTCTCAATTTTCTTTCATTATATATTTTACAATAATTCGTATTTCATGGATTTTATTATTCAGAATTCAAGGGTGGAATTTTAACATCAAGAGTACAAAATCATTGTAATTCTTGTCTATTGTAAAGAATAATAGCATCAAGACAAAATCATTTGTTGATGGGTAAGATCGTTTGTTGATGGGTAAGATATATGTCCATAATCATAAAATACGCAAAGTATAAAACACCGAATGATTATGTTGTTACGTAAATTGAGAGATTAAAAATATCAAATAGTAACTTAATATGGTTAGTGGACACCAACATTTATGATGTATTATGACTATATTAATAAGAAGTAGAATTAAAGATGTTCACTTCATTGACATGCTTATCCAAATCAATTATTTCATAATTCATAGGCACATCTTTTATTAATATAATATGTATATACGTATTTCTCATTACTCTTTCCGCCTCCCCATCCATGATCAATGATGTTGTAAACTAAAGATATACATGATGATTTTCGGGTTTTGCTTCAATGCATCGGTAGTACTTGCGGTCGTAACAACTTATTGTTACCAAATATTGCTATCGATAATAATCGAAACCCAAAAAAAAAAAAAAAAAGAGTATAGGTGTATGGGTGCAGCGAATACACCATAGTCGAACCCTATTTTATTAGATAAACACAAAGTTGGTCTGAATCAGCGCAATTTTTTTATAAAAAGAAACAAGACAACCCAACAAAAGTTGGATCAGTTGAGATGCGATGGTTACACACGCACATAAATTCTCTTTAGTTAACAGGTGGCTGTTAATGAGTTGAGAAGAAGTCATTTGTGCGAGCTTTGGAGATTCTCCATTGCTAGTATCTTTGATTAATTGTTTTTCAAATGAACGAGTCATTAGTGTGGGCTTTAGGAGGTTTCCTTATCACCATAAGGACAATTGATTGTTTTTATTTGTTTATTTTTTCTTTTGTGCTCTTAATTTTTGCTAAAGTTCGTTGCCATGATTGCTCACAATCTAATCCATAATTATTAACCCTTGACGACAATTAAAATATGCCTCAGTTTATGGCCAAAGCCATCATCATAAAACCTTTTTTTTTTAAATAAATAAATAAACAAATAGCAGATAGATGCCGATAAATAAAAATAAGATAATATTTTAATACAACTTGCTTGATTATTTATATTTCGTTGATTATCAATTAATAACATGTAAATTAATGAATTCGAAATTCGTAAAACCAACTAAACATAACTGTTTAAAAATACCGAGCTTAGAAGATCCAATTGATAATATGACACCATAACATTTTCGCAACTAAATTGAGTGCCAATCACTCAACTTCATTGCTTTCAATTTATGGATAATCCGTAAAATTGATTTACACGTATGAACAAGAAATATAAGTTCTCCAATCTTCCATGCCCAAGAGCCTCAACTGCAAGCATCAAGAAACAAAGGGCAAAGCTTATCTTATCATTTTCCAAATGATAACTTTTTTCAGAAGCAAAACTTTCAAGCACTACAAACCACATAGCAGTGAGAGTCTACATCTCAACATGGCCAAAAACATGTGATCAAAAATCAAATTCACAAAAAGTTAAAAATGAAAGAAGCCTTCCTTGTCACCAGATTAATATGAACAATAACCAATAAATCACACATGAAAAAGAGTGAAAAATAAATAAATAAAAGGTCAAAAAAATAGACCGAGAGTTGGATTTTACAAAATTCCAATTCTACCCACACTAGAGAGAAAGGACAATTCCCCAGACGTACTAATATAGCTGGGCCCACCTCTCCGGTCCAAATTTAACATCAACGGCCCCTACAAATCATTTTCTCCTTCTGAAGGGAAAGGAACCGTGAATAGGAACAAGAAGGGAAAAAAAAAATTATTATTATGAAAATCAAGGACTAACCGAATCGCCTTGTCATTTCCTAGCGCAAGCAGCCTTCTTATCATCTTTTCCAGGTGTGAACCTAGGCAGCGTCAAGAGAGTATTAACACGAGACACTCCTTCAAGTGCGGACCAATCTGTATTTGAATCGTCCAGCTTCGTAGCATCATCTTCACTTTCCTCAGGGTGTATTTCTTCACCACTAACAGTTCGGACGGTTCCTGACCGGGGCAGGCTGGCTGGGCCTGATGGATCATCGCCTTTCTCAGTGCCAATATTGACGTCTTCCACTGAAGTTAGCTGCTCTTTCATCTTGAAAGTTGAAGTAGATATGCCATTTGCGTTTGAGTTTGAGTCAAGGAACAGGCATACCACAGCACAATCATCAATTTTGGAAGTTGGATACTTGTGTCTCCAAGCTCGAACAGCACACTCAACAAGTGATCGAGCTGCTGAGGAACGTGCTGGTGCTGAAGCTACAATGTCTACCACTTCTTCGTTTGAAAGAACATCCCAAATCTATGAAAAGTTGAGTGAAGCCAACTTTGAAATGATAAGAAGTATAAAATGCAAAGAGCAAGCTAAATCTATTTAGAAAAATATTGATTTAACATTAAGTTGGTTCCCTTACCCCATCTGTGGCCAAGACAATGAAGTCATCTTTATTAGTGACGCGTCGATAGGATATATCAGGCACAGAGATGAGGCCAAAATCTTTAAGGCAAAAATCTCCAAAAGCCCGTGCCATGGCAAGCCCAGGAGAGTCATTGTTTGGAAGCCAAACTCGGGCAACCTCAGGCTCATCTTGAAGGGCAAACACACGTCCTTTACATTTTCGTATTCGCTCTGCTTCAGCTGTAAGGAGTGAAAGCGCTTATAAGCAACCCAAAAAAAAAAAAAAAAAAAAAAAAAGCTTACATACTAAAAACCAAAAGCAATCAGAAATGATAACAAAGGGTAGCAAGTGATCAAACAGTTTTTTATTGCCTTTTCTCTGTATCTTCTGTCTTATCTTTCAGGTCATATTGAAATTCTTCATCCATATAGCAAGTAATCACACACTCAAAAGCGCAATGGGAACACAAGAAAAGTGTGAGGCAGAAACCGTGACAATTTTTTAAACCAATAAACATTTTACCTACTATTTTCCAGTGCAATGTCATTGAATCTAACAATGCTTGCCTGCTTGCAAGGAGTTTTACCAATCTAATCAATTTGGACATTCTACAGATTTATAGCATCAAGATAATGTCACACCAGGTCAGCTGAGATCTTTATTTAATTTTCTTCCATTTTATAACCTTCATTTCACTTACCACAATGGGATTTAATGGTAAAGGGATTCTCCAAACAATCCCTGCATGTCATAACCACATTATTGGGATTTTAGTTGCTCTATCTAGCTCTTGGCTTTGTTGCTCTTCCAACATACAACAAAATCCTCAACGGATATAGTTTTCACAAAATCTTTTTACTGCCCACGACTTGGTTATTTCACGACCACAGATAAAAACTAGCAAATTATTTACATTATGCAACATCAATATTGATTGCATTAAATAGAAATACTCAAATTAATCACGTATAAGAAAAAAATTATTGAATGATTATCTGCTAACAAAAATAATGTATTTGTCAATTCATAAAGCCAGCTGAGACAACATTTATGTCTTGTTTTACTATTTCACACCAATAATTTTCTGCCAAAACCACTGAAATCACAAGAGTGACTATGGGAAAGGATGAAGAATGAACAAACCTGAACATCTTAAAAACAAAGAGTCAAAAATATCATAGTGAAAATGGAAGAAATATTAAATTAATAATTATAAGCATATACAGAGACAAGATAGAGGTCTGTGGCCAGTTCTTTCCCATCTTATGCAATGTGGGATAGATGCACAGGATGTTGTTCGTATTAAATGAAGATGGGATATCTTCGCAGACCCATCCATCTTATCGGTTCAGTTGTGAGGTAAAGCTTCCGTATTGTAAAATTAGAAGCTTAAAAAATAAAATCAAGACAAGAAGAGTGGCAAGGATACGGTTTAACATCCAAATTAAAAATTCTTGAAAAGAAAAAAATGTTATTTTCCTAAAGGATTTTTTACTCTGCATAGAACAAAGCTCTCCAGGTGCAAAATTTTCTGCCGCTTGTAAGACTATTTATCTTCTTTAGCAGGATGAGAGCCTCATTTTAGAAAAAGATAAATTTGGTTACCTATTTTCATTTTTTTTTTTTTTGGGTCCTTTGACTGTTGTTGCTATAATGTTTAGTAAAAGAGAAGCTGTTAAAAAGAACTGAGAGGCACAAAAGGAGAGAGAGGGGGGGAGTGAAGAGGAACAAAAACCTGGTAGATTTGGTTTGAGATCCACAGTCAACTGCATGGCAACAAGAGAATTATCTTTGTCTCTTGTGCCCAACACAGCTCTGGAATCTCCAACATTTCCAATGACAAGGTGTTGACCCTACACAAACATAAGAGGCAATTGTTGTCTTGTGATCACAAGGATAACACAAAACTCTAAAATTTAATTAAAAACATATTCAGAATAGCTACAATTCAATACCTGCTTGATCAGAGTTACTGCTGTTGTCCCACTGCAGAAACAATCAATTGTTGCATGCATTCTTAGTTCCCTATCCATGACTTTGAAAGCCTTCAGAAATGACTCCTTTAGAGTCTGGAAGAACTCTGGAAACTTTTCTGTTTCCTCAAGATCCTCGGCAGAGGCTCTAGGTTCTTCATCAGCAGATATAAAAGATGTATCCTGAGAATTTATGCTTCCAGCGGTGTTAATGCTTATCTCTCGCAAAACTTCCTCACTGGTTATGTTCACTTCCCAGTGAGAGCTCAGTTTTAATGGAAGAGAATCTCTCACTCTCCTTGCAACCATATGACCATAGGGACCATGGCCATCAAAAACACCACAAAATATTGTATCTGTCCTTGATGCAAAGTTCTGTAAATTCACACACAGAGGGCGAACAGGGAATGTATTAGAGTGCAATAAAAAAAAAATTAACACCAAAAAAAAAAATTGTTTTGGCAATTCGAATTAACTAGCTCCAATTTCACATAGATAAAAAGCTAAGCTAAATCAGGTCAGATAACTTTGAGAAAATATAAGCAACACTTTATAGAAAAAAATGAACTGGTAGGATGCAAAGATGCATACAAAATTGAAAGATATCCAATATAATCATCCAATTTTTTCATAAAGCACAGAAGCCACCTTGCAGAAATCAGAAAGGGCCAAAATAGCTTGTGTCAGGGAAAGTTGGAAACAGATAACAATGAGGGTAAACCAAATCCAATATATACTAAAATCAAAAGTTGAGTTCAATTTGCACAATAGAAGCATATTTTGATGAAATGGATTCTGTGCATAAAATCAATTCAAAAAAAGAAAAGAGTGAAGAAACCGCAGCCCATTGATGGAGGGAATGTTTGTTTGATGAACCAGAAAGCAGAGAGTTCTTAAGCTGAACACATCTCTGAAGAAGGAAAATTAAAAATAAAAAGTAAAATGAGGATATGATAAGAATTGAACCGTTGCTCAATGAATTCCACAATAAAGTATGACTTGTTATTCTGTTAACCGAATAGGTTACTCTTCCATTGACTAAGAAAGTAATGTGCAATAAAAATATGGACAAGAAGCTATTCCAAACAAACATATTCCAATGTAAATCTAATGTTAGAGTAGGACAAAAATCTCATCGAAAATTGGACTGTTACATATGAACATGAGAAAAAGCTAACCTCCCAAACAATCATGGCATCTTGGTTTGTTCCTTTCTTGCCTTGTAGGGTAAAGAGTGAAGCAATCTCACTCGAACCATTCAAGAACAATCTCCCTGGAATCCTATGCAACGGCTCCTCCCTCCGGTAGTCAAATGAAGAATTCCTTGACCCCAGTTTTTTCCGCGAGCTCTTCCTCTTCCTGATTCCCAGGCCCGGAGAGGATGGCGACCCTGGGATGGGGCTCCTGCTTTCGGCAGAGAAGCAGGACCCCATTCTAAGGGCCCTGATAATGTTTAATAGGCACTCCAGACCAGCCAGACAATCACACCCCCTATTTTCAGCTGACGAATCCGTCAGAACTTGTAGGTGAAATCCTTCCTGGCCTGAAAGACAGATTAATCCACTTACTGAATTCCCCTCAAATCACAATCTTTAACCAAATCTCCAAAAATTCTTTACAATTGACAACCAAAATAACAGATCAATCTTAAATTCATCCTTACACATCCTCAACTACTTAATTGCACATACCCTTGTGAAGAATACACAGTTTAGCAATAAGACTAAATCTGATTGATATCAAATCTCTTTGATTTGCCACGTACCCTTTTGAACTAACAGCCTAATTATCTGATAACTTCACAAAACCTCCTATAAATTCTGATGAATCACAAAATCAGAAAGCAAAAACAGAATCAACCAGAGAGCCACAACCAAATATGATTCAATAGCTTTGAACAGCTTACCAGGAAAGGAAAAGAAAGGTGTCTTTTTGAAGATAAAGATTTTTTCTCACTTCCTCTTTCTTCCTTTTTTAATCATATAAATGCAATATCAATAAAAAAGCTAAAAGGTGGTTGTATAATATATGTAAAATCAGATCTATAGTACAACAAACAGCTTATTCGATTACAAAGAACCAACTAAAACTAATAAATCTCAAATCAAACAAAGGAAAACTTGAAAAAATACCAAAATTCTCACAAATTTCCACAAAATTGAGCTTCAAAACATCACCAAGACAGAATCTTTTTACCAGATCAAGCTGAAACTGATAAAAAAAAAAACCAAGATTTTGTATAAAAACCAAAACCAAATTTTGAGAAAACAACGTGAAAGCAAACAAAAGGAAGTTACAGTTCACAACTGGGTATTAAAAGTCGACTTTCACGGACACCGAATCAGTTTGTCAAATAGGCAAAATTGGACTTTTGATAAACGAGAAAGGAGTAAAAGACTTTCCGACAAAAAAAAAAAAAAGAAAAGAATAAATTAAAAATAAAAGCAAAAAATGAATATGGAACAGAGAAAGACAGTTCCAATTCGGAGAAATAACTACAACCACCCAACAACAAACTCGCTCTCTGTTCCGTTTTGTTTTTTTGGTTTTTTTTTTTTCAGCTTGAAGAGAGAGACAGAGAGAGAGAGAGAGAGAAAAAAAAATCACTTTCAATGAGGTTAGTGAATTTTTTGAGAACCGGATTTGGATAAACTTTTGGGTATTAATGAGAGATTATGAGAAAATTATTATTTTGGTTTATCTTAGTTTATTTTCTTAATTGTAGAGAGATGCTTTGGCGATAGTAATTTTTTTAATTTTTTAATGAAGCAAAAGTGAAAAAATATATATATATATATATAATTTATAATTATTATTGGGGTTTGGAAGCCTTGGCTCTGGGAGTTTGTGGATTCATGTCTTGCTGTTTGTAAGGATTGATTCCATTTTATTTTATTTGCATACTCTTTTCTCTGTCAACATGTTTTATTAATATTTCGTCTTTTCACTTTTTGTTTTCATTATTTATGATAGTTCCCCTAAGCTTTTTTTTCCTCTTTTGACAGGTTTCCTTCATAATTTTGTCCGAGGGTTAATTTTCGTTTATTCCTAAGTAAATTGATAAATTTTAATTGACCTTCAAATAATTAAAAAACCAACCCTATTTACTATAGAGAGGGGAAATATTTGATGAAGCATTTTATCAACGAAACTTCCATTTACTCTTAAACGTTTAACCAATAAATATAGGGGTGCTGATGACTTGATGTTTTTCATTGAAATATATCGATCTATGGAAGGGGTTGATTGAAATTTACCCCTTGCCAAGTACTCAAATTACAGGACATTATTATTGTCAAAAAGAGAAGCGAAATGCCAAAACTCAAAAGCAAAAGTTTAATCATTTTATTTTTTTTTCAAAGTAACATATATGATAAATTTAAATTATTTTTTTAATTCTATTACAAGTTAGAATGAGTTGTTTAAAAAAATAATTCGGATAATTTACGGTAAAAGATAGTTGAAATATCATATATACAATTGTAAATTCTTGAACATGATTAGCCAATTGTCACTTTCCAAATTTTGTATAGCTTTCGAAGACACGACACATTTCCCTTCCATTGTATAATGAAAACCAAGTCCTAGCTTCCCAAATCTAATGCTTTCCTCATTTTGCATGTGGTTGTCAATATATGGAGTAAATTAATTCATATAATAATTGCAAGCGGTGGCAGTTGCCTTTCCTTCGTTCATTGTGGAAATTGCATATAACAATTATTTCTTTTTAAGGCAAAAGATTGGCAAATTTAGTCATTTTATAATGAAGGGACGGTGGGTTATTTATCTTGGCTGCTATTCTTACGTGGGATTCATCTATAATAAATAATTTTAAAAATTATAGAATTAAATCATCTATTAGTCAAATAGATGAGTGTTAGATAACACCTCAAACTTAAGTGTACATATGCAAGTGATTCCAACTAACGGTTTTCGCCTCTTGATGATTATGCCATTTCATAATAACAAACCAAAAATGAAAAATAAATAAACTTATTAAATAACTATAAATATAATATTAATTAGTCAAATATATAAAAAAATATATAAATTTTATAAATTATATTGAATTTTAAATTTTTTAATATATTAATATGTTAGATTTGTTTTAATATTCATAAAAACTTGTTTCATGGATTATAACATTAAAAAATTGTATTCAAAATTCAAAATAACTAAAAAAATCTACATTACATAGTTTATTTATAAATAAACTTATAAATTTATCCTAAGTGCTATTATCATGTGGTATTTCATCTATAATAAACAATTTTACAAGTTATGAAATTTGTCATCCAATAAATAAGTGCTAAATAGATTTCGAAACTCAAATATTAAAATATAATTTGAGACTATATTATTATAACTAAAGCTAATCAAATCAAATGTGCAAATTATGATTAAAATAATACTTTTCTTTGACATTCACATCATTATCAAGTTAAGTTAGACTTAAGACCTATGTGTAATTGAAATTCAATAAATCCTTTTTCTTAAAAAAATACCTTTAAATGAACTATATTTAATAAATATATAAACTCATTGGTTTAATCATTTTAACCTTATTTATATACTGAATAAGAAATAAAGATAAATAAAAAATGTACTTTCTTTTCAAAAACAAAGTAGTCAGAACTATACTTAATCGATCCAAAATAAACAAGGAAAAAACAAAGATTAAGGAATTTTTTTATTTTTTATAAATAATAAAGAAAAAGAAACTTGTTCAAAATCTAATTAAAAATCTTTTTTTTTCAAGAATTAGCGTTAATTCATAAAATAATACTAAAATTTATAAAAACAGGATAGAGAAAAAAGATATTATGAAAGCCAAAAACTTGTTTGAAATGGGGAAAAGAGTAACTTAAGTGGCTTTTGTTTTTTTCTTTGACATCTGAATAGAATTAAATTAGTTTAAATTTTAAATAGAGCTAAATGTCTGAATCACAATAATATATATGTTTTTTTTGTCTAAATCACCAAAAATAAATATTAAGTTATTTTTTAACTTAAAAAATCTGAAAATTAATATTCTTACATTTATGCCCTTATAAATTATAAATGTTAAATAAACAATAAACATTTAAAAGAATATAAATAAGATAATATATTATCATAACATAAATTATATTCAATTGAATACAACTTGTTAATATTCTATATTATATACGTTAATTAATTTTATTATAGTTTATGATGTCTTCATATGAAAAGTATTCATAAAAAAATTATAAAGATAAATAATGCTAATTTAAAGAAAATAAAAAGATAAAAATAATAATAGTTTACTACTATATATTATCACAAGTTATCTAGAGATAGGCAATAATGGTAATTATTAAATTTTATTTAAGTAAGGATAGAATTTAATTAATTAATTAGATATGGATATTTTAGATAATATCTTTTAATGATATCTTTTAACTGATTAAAATTAAGTCATTAAAAAAAACAAATTGCCCCTTGGTCTATCTTCAAAAGGTTTTAATTTGTAAATAATGAAGAAAATAAATTGTAATTATTATCCAATTCATCCCAATCATGCTTTTTAAAAAAATTCAAACAAATACGCTTTTCAAAAGAAAATTTTCAAGCCAATTATGTCCCACTAACTATTTTGTTAAATCGAGACAAATAACAAAATTTTCCTTTTGACATTAAAAGAAATTTGTTAAGTTTCTCATTAATAATTCCAAAAGAAATTGCTCAATGTATTAACGTGTAGAATTTATAATCATTGAAACGATGAAACAGTCATACACTTTATAATAATTTGCTAGTTTACCCATATCAAATTAATGAAAGTAAAGAATATTTTACTACAATGATTTGATGATTAATTAACAACGCGCATTTTAGAGGGAAAAGAGAGAGAGGGAGACAGAGAGTAGGAACGTGAAAAACATGTTATAATGTCACAAGCACTTATTTCATTTAATCCAAACAAAGTTGATAACATTATCTATAGTTTAATGAAATTTGATATCATCAATCAAATTTTAGTAGCTGAGCCATGGTGTTGTGGAGCCCACACGCGCACTCCCGTGCATTTAGCTCCCTTTCATCTGCATATTATTGTATTACCCTCCTCCTTTTTTGTCACCAGAAAAAGAACAACAATTTTTTCTTTTTCTTTCTTGTTTTGGTAAATCTTGGCATCCCCCGAAGGTCATGCTATGTTTAGCATCCTAGTTGGACAATTGTAGCTTAGAGCCATATTATTCTATTAAAGTGTATGATAAGCACTTAGATTGTTTTTGTATCGGGTAAGTTAAGTTGATTTCACCTCATATTTATATGGTGAAAATTTTATAATTCTTTATTATTTTTGTTAAAATTAATATTTAAAGTTATATTTATTACAACACATTAATATAAATAAGATTAGGTAGGGATGCAAAAATTTCCTAGGGACAGGCCTTTAAAAACCCTCCCCATTATGATTGGGGATGAAAATTTCTAGAAATTAACATAGAAAAATAGGTGTGGAGATTAGTTTAATACTTATTTCTTATTTCCTATTTAGTTTATTATTGAAAAAATAATATAAATAAGAGACAATATGAGGACTTAAATGGAATTTGTCAAAGCATGGAAAGATCAGTACAAACTTTCTGTATTTTTGTTCTTACTCAAGAGTGTATTTTAAACTCACAAATCAGGCACTACATATTTGCAAATAGAATATAACATATGAAGTTCCATACTTTTCTTGTAATATGATTTGGATTAAATCCTAGACAAGCTATTCAGGATTTGGGTACTTAGGGGATCTCCTCTAAACCTTCTATAAGTTATTTTGAATTTAAATTTTTTCAATTTATTAATCTGTCAGATTTGTTTTAATATTAATAAAGTTTGTTTGACATATTAATAACATTAAAATAATTCTATTTAACATTCAAAATAACTGATAAAATCTACATTATATCATTTATTTATAACATATTTTAGATTATTTTAAAATTAAATTTTGAATTTATCAAGAGAACAACTACAACGCAAAGTGACCATAGGGAGGGAAAGGGAGACTGTGAGGGCTACAAAGAAAAAGTTCAGGAGTGGTTAGGCTGAGTGTTTAGAACTCCAACTTCTAAAACAAAGTTGAACACTTATTATAATGATAACCAAATATTTTTTCTTTCCCTTATTCCAATGTAATATATTTTAAAAATTAAAATTCAACAAAAGAAAAAATAAGTGGATCTCACCTATTGAATCATAACTTTATTCATAATTCTCATATTAAAATTATAAATTTAATAGATATAAAATTTTAAAAGTAAATTTTTTAAATTATATTTCTTTGGACTCAGTAAAAATTCATCAATATTAAATGGGTCCTAAATTCCAATTTTCATTAGGTCTTAACTTCAAATGCTGCAAATGATTTTATAGATAAAGTTGTATGTTGTTTGTGGACACCACTTTAGCGAAAGAACTATAGTAGACCGAAATTCAAGTGACAAAGATATGTTTGTAATTGTTTGAGGATAAAATTGCAATTACTGTCAAAAATACTATATTCGGTTGTTATTACATAAATACGGGTGGAATGATCATCACCAATATTTTTAAATAAAAGATTGGCAACATTAAATATTTTAGCCTGAAAGAGTAATGCTATTTATCCCATGAGAAGTGCTATTTTTTATATAATAAGTAATTTTAAAAATTATAAAATTTATCGTCTAAAATATGAGTGCTGAACAATACTTAAAATTCCAATATTGAAATATAATTTGAGACTACATTATTATAACTAAAGGTAATCGGATCAATACTGAATAATAAAAAAAGACAAATAAAAAAATTACTTTTGTGCTGAACAGTACTTAAAAAAAATAAATTGTATGTTGTATTCAATTCACACAAATCATGTTTTGGGGGGAAAAAAACCAATTGTGCTTTCCAAAAGAAAAATTACAAACCAATTATGTCTTACTAGCCATTTTGTGAAATCGAGACAAATGACAAAATTTCCCTTTAACAAGTAAAGAAAACTTTTTTTTTTAATTTCCCATTAATTATACTAAAAGAAATTGCTTAATATATTAACATGTAACTTTATAATCATTGAACCGGTGAAACAATCATTCACTTCATGATAATTTCGTAGTTTTGCCATATTAAATTGAATTAAGAATATTTTACCCAAATGAAAGTTAACCTCCGATTTTTATTAACCCTTCTGAAAACTGAAAAGACTATAATTGTTTGATGATTAATTAATAACGTATAGTTTTTAATAATGAAATAATAACGCGCAAAACAAGCTATAATGTCACAAACACCTATTTCATTTAATCCAACACAAAATTGACAACATCATATATAGTTTAATGAAATTTTATATCATTAACTAACATCATTATTATTGTAGTCAGGTCCAAATTACTAATGACGGTTTCAAGTACAGGCCAACAGGCCAATCATCAGAGACCTATATTTTGAGAAGAACTCATCTTTGGAGTATTTATTTAATAATTTTTTAATTAATGAAGTTATTTTTTAATTATATTATAGGAGAGCATATATATATTTGTTAATCTTAGTGTTAAGCAGATATAACTAATAATATTGTCTAACTATTAATTCATTCATTATTAGTCTTTCCAAACAAAAAAATTAAATTCTTTGCCTTTTTAGTGTTCTAAGAAAACTTAATTATTTAATACTAGAATCTTTAACTTTTAGTTTTTTATTTAATTTTTATTAAAAATATTATAATTTTGTAAATCAATGGATGAAACCATTTTTTGATATCTTATCTATAAAGAAAATTACTACATTCATTAGTTGATTTAAAATAAAAAAAATTAGTTTCTTTAAATATAAAGTTTCATTTATTATATAATCATCAATTCATCTTCTTAGCATTTTACATGGTGTAATTCTAGATATTCTATTTTAAAATAATATTTTTTATTTATTTTTTGTTTATTTTTATAATGGCTCCAATGAAAGTGAAAAGGATATTTTCTTCATTATGTTTTTAGATGTTGTTTTTAAAAATTTTTAAGATTTTCTTAATTATTGTTAAAATTTAAGAACTGAATATAAAATGAACTTTAAGATATTTTATACCTTTTTAAGTATTGAAGTTGAAAAATATAAAAAAGCCTCATAAAATAATTTACAAAAAGGCTCTACAACTAATTCAAAAAGGCTCCAACTCTCATTTAAAGATAAATTGAAAACCCCTACAACTAACTCAAGGGCCAAGGGCAACATTGTATAATCATTTAATTTGCACTTTTCAATATGAGCACACAAGTCAAAAGTAATTTCCTTTTCCTATTAGGCATTAACAGTAGTCCCAAAATCTTTATTAACTTTAAACAAATTGATTTAGTGAGACAACATAAATCACGCATCTAAATTTTATTTATATAGAGTGATAGGAGTGATTAAGTGTGCACAATTTGCACCTTATAATGTGAGACTTTGGATGAGTCAATCTTTTATTGAGGAAAGTTATGAGGCCTAAAGCCTCCTTATAGGAGCTCAACATTATGTGTGTGACCATGTATACCTAACTAGCTCCCTTTCATCTACATACTATTAAATTTATTTGTTTCGCATTTGCTCTATCTTCTTTTCTTTTTTCCTCGATTTAAACGATTATCATGATAATCAATGAGCTTTTGGTCCAGTGACAGAATCCTTTTACTTACAATATTGAGTGTAAATATTCGAATCTCTATAAAAGTATGGTATGAGTTAGTTTCAATTCTTTCTTGATTATCTGATAATTGAGTGGAGACAATTTCTTTCTCTCATAAATGTAAGTGAAGTAGACACTCTCAAATATTAGAGAGAATTTAAAGTATTTAGACAAATACTTCAGTAGGTTAATATATAATAATGGTTCTAGTTATAACAAAATTAAAAAAATTGTCACAATAAAAAGAACTAAATTTTTTTGGTAATCATGACATCATTACCGTAATCAGTTAAATTACATGCAGCTGCTATATATATAATCATGAACCCTAAAATTCCTATTATATTTGTATCCTAGTTGAGCAATTATAGTTTTAAGTTATAATACTAAAGTATTTGATATGTACTTTCTTTACTGTTGTAGTTTGTAAGTTAAGTTAATTTTATTTCATATTTTTATAATGAAAAACCTATGATATATTTACTATTTTTGTTAAAAATTTTTAAAAATCATAGTTACTACAACACCTCTATAGTAAATATGATCTAAGTGGGAGACAAAAATCTCTATCACGACAAGCTTTAAAGACCTACCTCATGATGGATAGGCATGAAAACTTTTAAAAATTAACATCAACAGCGAGCGACAGGTATAGAGATCATTTTAATAATTTATGTTATTAAGGGAAAGGAATAGGATAAGATGTAATTCATATCCCTTCATTGCACATTCTTAATTTTTTAATCTACTTATTTCTAGAACTTTTAATGAATATATTTAAATTGTAATATAATAGTAATTTAAGTTGAAAAAATTCTAATAGGTATTACTAAATATAATATAAATAAGAGACAATACGAGGACTTAATGTTGGATCATTAATCCTATAAGGTGGATCTTTAATTTAATATTGGGTTTATATTTGTATAAATATGTGTTATAAATTATCATATAAAATTAAACTCAATTAAAAATAATTTATTAAATTTTTTATAATTTAAACTTTAATGTATCTAGGAGGGTGTGATCCTTTAAATGTGTAGATACGTAAAGTTAATTTTTATTTTTATGATGAGTTGAAATATAAATACCTAAAAATAATAAGAAAAGTTGTTTACATGAGAGGTTATAGTCTCTATAACACACGTATTATTTTATTCTATACTAATATCCAATCATCAGAAATAATGTCAAAAGAAGTTTGAAGGATTTTCTAGGAGATTGTGTTGGTATATAAGTAAATTATATAACTATAGAGAATAATTGAGTATGATAAATTCAAACATAATTCTACATATTCATTTATTAATTATTGGTGATACAAAATAAATGTTCCTAGATTATCGGTGATGCTTTTATGAAAATATTATTATTTTAATAAGTGGTATTAGAGTCTCTTTATTTTGAATGACTAAAAATTGAATTTACTTTTAATTACTCATTAATTTTTTAGGTGCTTTTAAATCTAATAATTTTGTTATTATTGAATTTGAGAACAAATTGAGTTTATTTGAATTTAATTTATATGAGATTTTTTCTTTTTGGTTTAATGGTGACTCCTGCTAATATTATTGGCAACTTCAACTCTATTTTTATGCTAAGTGGTTATAACTTCAAGCCATGGTAAAAAAATCTCTTTATAGATAAAAGTAGCCTTGATGACAAAAGAGATATGGAAAAGTGAGAGAAATCAAATTATGTGTGTATGATAACCATGAATAAAACCATTCCAAAAGTATTCAAGAACTCAATGTTTGAAAAGACAACTCTGGCTAAAGGATTCCCTACTGACACTAAAAAGAGATTAAATAAGAATGAAAAAGCAAAAATAGATACCTTATTGATAAATCTAATTTCAATAAGATATAGAGGGCAATGACAAGAGTAAGAAAAGGAAAAAAGATTAGAGGAAAAAAGATTAGAAGGCTACAGATACAACACTTTAAGAGAAATGACAAAAGAAATCAATGATCCAACAAGTACTAGTTATCTCTCTTACAGAGTTAAAAGGTATGGTTTCATTTATTTTAAGGTTAATTAATTTTGGTACCAAGACATATTGGTGGATAAGTTCTAATACAACAATTCACATCAATATGTCTATGTAGGGTTATTTAAATTGCCGAAAGTTTAATGATTATGAAAGATATCTTTATGTGGGAAATGACAAGAAAATTGAAGTTGAAGCAATTAAAAAATTTACATTATTATTAAAGACTGAATTTTATTTATTGTTTTGTCTTTTAGGCAAAATTTGATTTCTTTATTTATTATTTTGTTTTTTAGATGGAATTTGATTTCTATTTTTGCTTTGGTCAAGTTTGATTTTACTTGTTCATTTGGAAATAAAAAATTTAATTTGTTTTATGATTGAAAATTAGTTAGTTTCAATTCTTTTGTTAGACAATGATAATCTTTATATATTTAGTTATTTTATTGATGACTATTTGTTTGCTAGCAACAACATAGGTTTATTGCACAACGCCTCGAGATTTCTAAGTAAGAATTTTAAGATGAAAAATCTTGACGATATTTCCTTTGTATTAAGCATACAGATATACTGAGATTACTCCCAAAATATTCTTAGATTATCGTAAAAGAGTTATATTAAAATAATTCTTAAGAGATACGACTTGTAAGATTGCAAATAAGGTGCTATCTTTATAGCCAAGAGACATAAGTTAAGTTTTAGTTAGAACCATAAAAATGATTCTGAGGAAATGAAAATGTAAAAAATTTCTTATGTGTCAGTAGTAAGAAGTCTGATATATGTTTGGGTTTATACATGATTGGATATTGCAAACGTTATTGGATTGTTAGTCAAATATTAAAATAATCTAGGAGTAGACCATTAGAAGGCAACCAAATAGGTAATGCGATACTTGTAGAGAACAAAAGACTACATGCTTTTATATTGAAGGTCGAATCAACTTGAGATCATTAAGTATACTGATTTTGATTTGTTGGATACGAAAATAGTATGAAGCCCATACTAATTAACATTTATATGCTAACTGTGGTGTTGACTCCTAGAAGAGTACTAAATAATCTCTTATACCCTCTACTATAATGACAGCAGAGTATAGAGAATGTCATAAGGCATCCAATCATGGAATATGACTGTCATTATAGTAGAGGGTATAACAGTATATAGAATATCATAAGGCATCTAATCATGGAATATAGCTGTAAAATTTTGTCACGGGACTACGCATAATAGATATTATTGACAAACAACTCAAGTTATTTTGTAATAATAAATCAACAATGCTATATTCAATAACAGTAGGGCTCAATAAAGTTAAAGCATATAGACATCAAGTTTCTAGTTGTTAAGAAAAGACTTTAGAGCAGATAATTATCTATATAGTACATCGACATAAACTCTATAATAGCAGTCTGTTTACTAAGGGCTGACACTCAAGATATTTCATGAGCACATTACTCATATGGGTATTATATCATTAAGAGAAAGATATTAGATTAATCTAGGTAATAAACACATAATCTCAGGTCATTTAGCCTAGGTTATGAACTCCAATTGAAATTACTAATTCCAATTTGCTACTAATGATTAAAATATTAAGACAATTACGAATCAAGTACTTTAATCTAACAACAGAATTTATTTATTCAGGTCCCATAATTAGCACTCAAATAACACAAAAATAAAATCATAAATATTAATTATAAAAAACATAATAATCTCAATTAAATAAATTAGATAATAGAAATTTAATATTAATTATGTGACACTTAGGTTTTTGCATTCACCCTCAACTAAATAAAAAATCTAAATTAACATAATTGAATTGAGAATAAAAGAGATTAATCGAAAAGACTGACTCTACTTTCAGACTTGTGCGGCTTCATGCTTTGTATAGTGGTCACTTCAACTATAATAGGGCATCAAAGCCGACCTAAACAAGCATGCACATTGGCCGAATCCTTATAAGATTTTAATTCTAATTCTATGGCTAATTAATTGCCTTCCAAAATGTAATGCTCAAAAGTGTCGCATGTGCCGTCCATTGAAGCTAAAGCCACCGATTTCAATGCTTTAATTCTTCTCCACGTGACGTGTTGCCTAATCTTTAATAAGATTAGGAAAACCCCTTTTGTCTTTGTGTGTTGGATACTGTTGGTTTAATTATTTCTTTCTAATTTCCTTTGTCTTCTTCTTCTTCTTTTATTATTTTTGTCTCCATGTGCAAGATTAATTCCGCAATTAGGTGACTTTGCTTGGCCCTCTGTTATGATTTCCTTATGTGCAGATTTCCTTGAAAAAAAAATAATGCTTGTCGCCTGCATGGATAAGGAAATAATAATAGTTCTGATTCTTTCAAATAGAATTTTTTCTGAATGTTTTGATTTAATTTCTCTTTAATCTCATAATATACTTGAAATAACAAAATATAAAAAAATTAAGATAAAAATAAATATAATAAAATATAATTTAATAAAATAACTAAATTAAAAAGTAACTAAAATAATCAAAATAATTAAGATCAAATTTTTTAAAAAAAGAGAAATTAATTAGTAAAATATAGAGAAAATATGCACTTATCAAAAGTATATACAAATGATTACAAAGTTTTTGTACCTTTGGTTCTCATTCAAACTGTATTTTAAACTCACAAATCAGGCACTTACGTTTGCATTCGTAATCGATCATGTATAACACATATATGAAGTTTCATATTTTTCATGTGATATAATTGGGTTAAATTTGAGATATAAAAGTAATTTTCAGCTATTCAGGAGTTAGGTACCTACACGATCTCCTCTATTATTTTATGGAATTTCATAGTTTTATATAACTATGAAGGAGATGGGAAATGTATGATGACGTGAGCAAAAATATTGGAATAGACAAAATAATATCGATCCCCTTCTCTCTCCATTGCCATCCTTGATTGTCAGTCCAAGTTTCATGTAATTACTCATAGGATATGGTGTGCTCGGGGCAACTTTCAAGTAGTGAAACTTGGGCTAATAACATTTGATCGAGGCATATGATAACCTTTTTGAAGATCTTGAACAGATGAGCAAATTTCAATGCCTTTGGCCTTGAGATCCATGCAAAATTTCACTAAATTCTACTGTCTTAGTCCGGTTCAAAACCTTAGGAAACTTATTTAATTTTTTTTTTATCTTTTTCTAGGAAACTTGAATTTAAGAGGGTGCCGCTATTTTGAATTCAACCTTATTTTGTTTTATTTGTTTATTAAAAGATTTTTTTATATACTAATATATTATAATTAGAATTCTATTAATATTATACAAGTACAAATCAATATAAACTTTTATATTATTATTTTATTGTGGCACAATCTAAAGATCAGTCCTCACTGTAATACCAAAAGTAAATCTATAACTCTCACTCTAATATTAGAGAAAGATTTATACTATCCTTATTATGGGTAGCCAAAAGTAAATTCATATTAAAAGAGAAAGCGATTCTCTAACACAAACTCAAACACCTAAGGTTATTAGGGACATGAGTTACCAATGTGCTATGAGACTATTAACAAGCCTTTAATTGTCAAGTATTTTATTAAGAAACGAAAACCAAAGTCCTCCTTATGTAGGGAATTCTAAGGTATTTTATGAATTGTGACTTGCTATGGTTTTCTATTAACATAAAAGGGACATAAAGCCTTACGGCTTCTCAACCTTCATCAATGGCGTACGTCATATTTTTTCAGAATTTTGTTCCTTTTTTTATTATGCCTTGTCAAATTGGCATGAGAGAGCAAGTTTTCCAATTATAGGAAAGGTTCTAATGGAATAAGCTGCTACTGTCATTACGAGAGATTTTATGCGACACCCTAAGTTTAGGGTTGCTTATAACCAGAATCTGAATCGAGGTCTTTACTATAAACCCATAAGGACTTTCTTGTTAATTCCATTCCTTTGTAAGTAGGGTGTGATTAAAGAACACACAATGAAAAGGGCCAAGATTGTCCAAACCCGCGTCCTTTCTCCACCCAAATTTTTGTTATTTGAAAAATAAATCCCATTTAATAGCAGCAAACTTCCCCCTATCCTTATAATACATGTATTTTTTTTCTTCTATTAATGCCTTTCTATTTAAAATAAGGATAGAAATTATCTTTTTATTTTAATTTTCTTTTAAAATATAAAGGGTAGGTAAATTCTATATTTATTTTCTAACTCATTACTTTGCTCAAGATTCTAACCTAATTGACCAGTTAAATAAAATAGCCTAAAAATGACCATGCAATTGAGAGCAATCTTTTGATTTTTATTATTTATATATTCAGTAAATGTTAAATATTATAATAGGTTATTAAAATTATCATGGAGTTACTTAAAACAAATTACTGTTATCTTATTCATTACAATGATCATACGTTATAGAGCTTTTTAAGATAATGTAGACTAAAGGATAATTTTTTTGGAAATTTTAGAGGGATGTCTGACATTTTTGTCTGATTCAAGAAAATAAATTGTAGATTCCGTACTATTTAATTTGAAACAAATTAAGAAATCAAATGTAATTATTATTTTAACTGAGCCATCAATTAGGGTTGTTAAAAATCTTAATCAAATTGAAGCAATCGATTAGGTCGGCACAAACGTGAAACGTGCATGCATCAATAAACATTTCTTTTTATGTTCTTTTTTATTTTGCCAATTTGCTTCCGTAACGTGACCCTCGTTACTATTGAAAAAAAATCATAAGTCACAATTAAGGACAAAATATATTCGGATCTAATTACATTAGAGTCCCTATTGTTTATTATAAAATTAATAAAAACTAGATATTTAAACATTTTAACATTTTAGTCCTTTCTGTTTCAAGTTTTATAAATCCCCTGATTGCATTTGACAATTAGGGAATAAGAAAAATTATTTAAACCCATCAAAATATTATTTTAAACTAATTTTTCAATTAAAAAATTTATTATTAAAATATATAAAATATAAGTTACTGATAACTGATATGGCCAAGATAAAAAAATGAAATGGAATTGTTTTATATTCTAAATTTTTTTTAATCAGTTTTAAATACGTTCAATGTGTTCATCCCTCTTGGACACTAAATTTATTATATTTTATTCTAATTCAATTAGTCAAAAGTATAAATGATGAAGGATTTTGGTAATGAAATGTACTTAATCAACCTCCTAATTGGATTTCTCTGCTAGTCATACTTCCTACATAAAAAAGCAAAAGTAACTAGAAAGTGAAATTTTCAAGTAAAATTCTAATTTTCTCAAAAACTAAAGATAATTGTATTTCTTATACCATCTCTACTTGTATATCTTTTGTTAAAAGCTTCTCCCAAATCCTTTTGCGGTGATAATATGTAACGAATTATATATTAAGTTTTAATTTTATATAAACGTTGGGTTATTTAAATATGAACATCTGTTCAAAAATATAGTTGAACAAATTATATTTGTTTGTTTTGTGATGACCAAATTATATTTTAATAATAATTTAATAAAAAATTATTATTGGACTTAATAAAAATTATTATTTAATTAACGAATCTATATATAGATTTTTGTTGGTCGATGTCATGTTTGGTATTTATACAGATATATATAGTAAAACCCAGAATTTTCAATTTGATTGTTAGTGCAAGAAATTGGAAACAATCTTAGACTTTTGGTTGTTGGCCTGAGTTGCTACAATTGTATACCAACAATAACTTTTAGAGTATTATAGGGGGCTCGTTTGTTTGGGGTGGTTGTTAACAACCTAACAATTGGTCTATGGCTGCTGTTTTTATATATTTCATCCATTTTTTTCGAAAAATTTATTCTTAAGCCTTCCATAATGATTTTCAGAATAAATTTTATTTCATAGGTACCATAGTTCAAAAGTCACGGGAATTTGGCATCAAAATATTACTGTAACTAACAACGGTAAAATTCATGAACTAATAATTTTAACTTTTCACCAAACCTTCATTTCAGTTTCAGCCCATAACGTTATTATCTTCTATTTTTATAATCCTACTATTTTTTTTTTTTTTGTAATTATGATTTTGATATTCAAGGTCTGGGGATTATACAGCTTTGGATAAGCAGTGAAGACTCCTGGGGATCTTGCATGCATGCATGCATCCACATGAACATGATAACACATTTTGTTGTTCTCTCTCTTCAGGAAAGTCCACGTCATTCCTACGTGGGGCACTGTCCCACATACATTTTTTTATTACATACACGTGTCAATACTTTTGCTGCTACACATAGTGTTGTAAAAGGTTACTACATAAATTAATAAACTATTTTACGTACCTTGCTTTTGTCTTTTTATTTTATTTTTGCCGACAGGTAGGTCTATATGATTTTGAGATGTAAGCAAGTAGGGGTGCCAATTAATGATGTTGATGGGGTTGCCAATTAATCGTCACTGGGTTTTTTCAAGATATAGTAATTAGTTTGGATCCTACTGATGTGAGTTGAGAAAGTATTTCACCGCCAATTGCATTCACACTGGATTTGTAGTTTTGCCGGTATCCATAACCCCAACAAGTCTCGGTCGTAAAAGTTCGAATCCTATGTAACTCGTTTTCGTTCAATAGGCATGGGAGCGGCACATTGATCTGTCAAGTCAAGAGTAAAATGCAGTGAACCGGAGTGTCGATTTATCTTTCCAAAACCCTCTTTGATTTTGGCGGTCAGAGAACATTATGGAGTCATTTCGAAGTTGGTAAGTTGTCTCACTCAGCTTTATTGAAAATCTTCCCTCTTTTTGTTTATTAAAGGGCTGTGATTGCCGTTCCTACGCCATCAAGTCTAACAATTTGAACATCGCGAGATTATTAGTTATTTAATTGATTATTATTCTTAGGGAACTGTTGAATTGCATAAAATGTAATTTAGTATTTTTCTTATTAGTATTATTATTGTTTTTTTGGATGGAAAAAAAAATCAATCTACCTTATTCATACAGAGTGAAAGGAGAGACAAAAATTTAAAAGAAAAATGTAAATGAAAAGTTGTTATTGCCGGAGAGAGGTAAAAAAATTCTCCTTCTGGTTGGATTACGTGATTTGTAAAGGAGAAAGGGTTTCAAGAGTCTTCTCGTTTTGCTAAAAGAAAGAGAAGCTTTTGAAGTTTTTTTTTTTTTTTTTTCCTGTCAAAGTTTGGGATCCAAATCCTGCTCACATGGGTGGAAGGAAATTAAATTACTGCTACATTAGGATAACAGTAAAAAATTTTAATGAAATTTCAATGTGCTTCAAAAACAAAAAGGACAATATATAAATAATCCGTAGTAAATGACTCATTATTCACTTTTCTGGGCAAAGCTGCAGTTATTTACATGATAGTTTTGCCCAAATTTTGATTGATAACAATTGGATCGCCACAATGGTAGTCTGGAATAAATAGAAGGTGTTGTGTCTATAAATAGAAAGTAACCAAAGAATTATAAGAGTTACTGTGGGGAGCTCACAGAAATCAGTTCAGAGAATTGAGGAAGCAACAATCCCACCATGGAAGTGAGAAATGAATGTGTTCCATCTTTTGCAAATCGTAACGACCAATACCATGCAACCGGAACAAATAGGCATGAGTCAAGCTCCATTGACGAGTATGGGAGCAGAAACGGCAACTTGAAGGCATTTGTTTTGCAACCACAATTATGTGACATTGACTTGCACATCTTGATATTTTCCATTTACTTTTATAGTTGGCTAATAATCAAATCTCCTCTCCATTAATGTGAACACAGATCAAACATCTTGTTTTCTATTTACAACGTTTTACCAATTAATTTAATTGGTACACATGTTTAAATCCTTGTTATATGTGATCTATTTTTTTTTTGCCCCTCATAATGCATATTATGAAAACTTGTTACAAAATTTAGTTACTACTAATAAAAACCTTGTACACGATCCAATTAATGCATCGGAACGAGACCCATATTATAATAACATTTTTATGAATCTTAATTTATCCACCATCCCAACCGATTTCTTAACAATGATGTAAGCTTTAAAAGAATAACAATGATAAACTAAATATTATTTGATAACATTAATTTTTGATCCATGAATTTGATAACACAAAAATGAAAATAATAACATTCATTTATTATTAATCACACAATCTTTGTCGTTGTCAACTCCAGGTTTTGCTTTCACATAAAGCAATGGGTTGTTTAATGATGTGTAAGTTATTTGTTGAAATAACGAAAGATTTTTTAGTACTGGTAAACTTCTGATATCTACTAATCATTTAATGGATTTTTGACTACATGTGAAAGTGACAATATATTTATATTAAAATATTTCTCCGAAAACAACTCCTTCCACAATTTACATGTGAATTTTGAGACGTCAAATAAACTACAGGAAATCAACCTAATTACGTCCCCCTGAAATTGAACCGTCTGATGCGCGCCTTATTATTTATTTGCTTAATTTGTGTCAACGTTATATTTATTTAAATCATTTTCACATTGTATCATAGTCATTAAAATGGTCAATGATTGTCGACTTACTGTGTGTAAAAGAGTTATGCTTCATGATTAACTTGTAAATGATAGTAAAAAATTATTATACAATTCAGAGGTTTAGGAATTAGTGTTGATACAAAATTTAATTATAATTTTAGCTTTCTAACTAAATTCTAAGATTATACGCAAAATCTTAACATAATCTATCATGGTTTTTTTTTTTTGGGGGGGGGGGTCCCTTGTTTAACCAAAAAACAAGCATATCTTTTTCTGGTATATACAGGTAAGATAATTTTATGCAAAATATTTGACTTTTCAAGTTTGTCTTTTTATCTTTTCACATGAAAACATAATATGTCATGAATCAAGGAAATGAAAAAGAAAATATTTTAGACTTTCTCCACCACTAACCTAAAAAATATATATTTGATCTGGGTGTTATGGTAGCATGGATATATTAAAAAGTAAAGAGAAAGCATTGGGGGCATGTTTGAAATTTTCACAAGTATACAAATGATAAGTTGATTTAAAAAAAAATGTAATAAATAAGTGTTTTACATAAATGAGTATTCAAAATAGTTTTTATAGTGCAAATAACCTCTCCCATTATATCTTTCAGCAAAAGTACAGATTTTGTCAAAAATAAACTAAATGATATCCAAATCGTTGTTAATTAACAAATTAGGTCATGCTATTTTTAATACATGTGCTTATTATTATTGTTGTTATGATTTTGGAAACTATAACATAACATGTTCTTTTTAAAATAAAATATGCACCAACTTCTGATCCTTGTATTTCAGTCCAATTTTTTTTTGATATAGTGATATATTACAATCATAATTCTATTGATTATACAATTCGAAATTAATTGGGACTCTTCTGTATTACTCTATTATGGTACAGCCCAAAGAACTACCCTCACTATAGTACTAAAGGTAGTTCTTTGGGAGATTTATGTTATTCTTAATGTGAGAAACTAAATAAACTTCTATTAAAAAGATAAATGAGTTCTAACAATCCTTCCACTCAAACTCGTACACCTAAAATTATTGAGTACATGAGTTACCAATGGTCTATCAGCTCATTGATCAATATGTGAGGCTTACTTGGTAGTCTTTAAATAGACCTTTTTTGGCACATTCAAACAAGATGAAAAAATAGTAAAAGGTTAGAACTACTTTTCTTAGTTAATCTAGGCCTTGTTTGCTATTTATGTACTAATTTTTAAGGTACAACTATTGTGAAAAAATTATAATAATGAAATAAAAGTAAATAGTATTTAATAAATATAATTTTTAAATAATAATTTTAATAACATTAATAAAGATATAATAATTTTTTCTTCATATAAGTATAAATTAATTTAACTTTTAAGTTATAATAATTAATATTTATCAAATATTACAGTACTGTATTTTTTAAGTTATAATAATCTAATCTTAATTTTAAATAGGACCCTTATAGCCTCATTCATAGTATTTAGCAACATATGAATTTTTGACCTATATGGACTGATTGTAGATATTTTACCTATAGAAAAAAGAAAAAATTGAATAATAAGAAAACAGTCCGAATTTTTCACAAAAAAAATCATAACAGATAAGGAAGAGAATTACAATCTTGACCTTAGAATTCTTACCAAACTACAAAGACCAAATTTTCAACAAAGACAAGTCCAGACTGAAGGCTCTATACATTTATGTATATGTATATTTGTGAGTGTATACAAGTATACATATTTACACATATGTATAACAGTTATGCGGGCATCACAATGTTTAATGATGACATTTCAAGATTTAAAAATAAATCCCCCTCCAAAAAATAAATGAGAATTGTATTTATCGAGCATTATCTAAAACAATAACAAGAAAACCCTATTTATATTTCAGGGTAAACCAAAATTTCTCAAAATGAACATACTTACGCAATAAATCAAAGTCGTAAATTAAGATACTAACATGACTCTAATACAGTAAGAAACATAAAAGTAATTAAACCCTAATATATCATATCTTATCCCACTGCTCCAGGCCAATCAACTTTTGCCAAATGCAACGACACATATACTATGTAATGGAAATAAATAGACATGAGTGAAGCTTCGTTGATAAGTTGAGCAAATGGTATTATTCGTTGGAGTGGAAATGGTTGTTCATTTTCCAATCTTGAGTGTATGAAGGCCTACTAAAGTTGCTGCAAGTTGAAGGTATTTGTACTGTAACCACAAATCTATATCTCTTTCGGTTGTTAATATGAAGCATTGACTTGTCCTTCTTCATATTTTTATTACATTTTTTTGGCCTCATGGCAACCAAATATTCTCCCCATCAATGTGTATGAGCAGGGTCAAACCCTAGCATCTCTTCTTTTTAATCTATTAGATTTTGCCAACTGATCTCACTAACACCCACACTTATGCCTCTTGATTTTAAAGATAAGGATTCTCTTATCATCTAATCATTTATCTGAGCAGTTATAATTACACGATTGGTAATTGATAAATGTGAATATAATAAATAAGTAAATTTGGACCATATATAGATAGAAATGCATACTTACCAAAAGATAACTGAAACTATAGCTTAAATCATGAGATATGCTCATCGACAAGGGTAAATGCATGTTCATTCACTATATTTTGGCACAAGAGTATGTTTAATTTATATATTTTAAAAATCTCAAAAAAGTACTATAGTTAAATATATTATATTCTTACCTTTATTTTTATTTTTTATAATAATATCTTTCAACAAAATTCTCGACATTAATTAACGTATCCATAAGAAATCGATTAGAAAATTAACCTTTAATTATTTGTTAGCAAATTAAACAAAAAATATTAGCATAAAAGAAGTAATATTTTTTATACTTGTGCAACAATCTTACTAATAATAATTTATAAATAAATTAATATCAACTAACTTAAAATAATTTTAATATCCTTACAACAATCTTACTAATAATCATTTACAAAAATTAATTTACCAAATCAATCATAATAGTAAAATAATAATATAAAAGTTTCTGTGAATTTTTATGTTGCTTTTAAGGTTAATTTAATATATAATCATTTGTTTCTTTTCATTAATATATCCAAGAATATTATTTCAAGGGTATTATTGTCAAAGAAAAGAAAATGTAAGGATAAGAGTGTGACCTATTTAGTAGCAAAAATATTTTGAAATATTTTTAAGATATAAAGAATAAATAAATATTTAATTCAAAATATAAAAACGAATCCAACATTTACTCTATCCAAAATCTCAATTCTAGGACTTGTAACATAACTCTATCTAAGCTCCCAAGGTGCATGTTCATGTCATTTCAATTGTTACACACTTTAACTTGTATCCCATAAATTATCCTCCCTTGGCTTCGATATTTGGCTTATTATATTATAATAATATTTTTTATGAGGCTTCAATTGTCTGCCTTCCTAACCGATTTCTTACAAATAATGTAAGCATTTAAAAAAATGGAACAAAAGGAAACAGCCAATGACATCCCAAACGATTTTGCAATCACTGAAAAAAAAATGAAACAAAACAAAATATCTCATGTTTAAGAAAAAAAAAAGCATATCTTTGTTCTCATTTATCTGTTTCTTTATTTATTAATTAATTTTCGACTATGAAATAACAGATTGACAAAGCAAACATTTCTATGTAAACAACTAGTTCCACAATTTGCATGTGAATTTTTAGATTTCAAATAAGCTGGAGGAATCAACTCAATTATATGCATGCTTATTATTTATTTGTTTAATTTGTGTCAACATTATCGAAATATTTATTTAAATCGATCACTATGTATTATAAACATTAATCAATCAACGATCATGAGGTGATTTTTACTGTAAATGAGTTTTGCTTCATGATTAAGTTATAAATGAATTTTAGAAATTACGATACACTTCAGAGCTTTATGAAATAATGTTGATGCAAATACAATTATTGTTTTGAATTTCTATGTAAATATTAAGATTATAGGTCTGGCTATGTTGCCCACCGGGTTTGGTACCCCATGTTTGTCTTCTTCAAATCCGCCATTAGATTTAACCAAAGAGTAAACCAATGGCTTAGATGTGTTTATTGGATTATGAACATTAAAAGTCCATTTTGTTCGTGCAACAATCATGAATTGTTTATGCAAAATAAAAAAATAATAGTATTAATATTTTGATAAACAATTCATAATATTTTAATTTTTTTACATTATGAAACTATGTTTCTAATTAAATGATTTAGTATTAATTTTTAATATATATTTAAATTAATACTTTTTCTTATTAATTAATAAATTAGTTAATTTAATATATAGTTAAACTATGTACTTTTTTCCTAACCATAGTTTGATGGTAAATGTAAATATGATTTTTTTCTTTTATTTAACTTAACGGCAACCAATCTCACCCATGTGAGTAAGGCTCGAATCTCATACATCTTATTTTTAACACAAAAGATTTTACCATCTCAAGTACATGGAATGTACAAAATATGATCATGATTTAATTCATATTCTATGTAGTTAATTTATTTTTTTGTAACATAATATTTAGTTAACATATTATCAAATATTTGTTGGGTAATAAAAATATGTTAATTTACCAATAATAATAAAAGTGTTAGTTTATGAGTCTGCAATATCATTTTTGTTTGCTTTTAACATTTTGTCTTTTTTGATCGAGTTTTTGTTCTTAAGTAAAAAGTATAAGTTTATTTGCACATTTAAATAAATCAACATTTGTTTCTCTACCTCAACATTTTAAATAGTTATTGGTGCACATTTATAAAGTAAAAATATTTCATTAACTTAAATAAGAGAGGGTAAACATAAAATAATCTAAATAATTACTTTATTTGAAAATAATTAAATATTTCTTTATAAAAGATAAACAAAAAAAAATATTTTCTATTCTTCCTTCTCTCTCACTAATACTAGATATGGACAATAGTAGAGGTGGCAATTGAGATTAGTGAATTGTATTCATACCATGTTGGCCAATTTGAGCTTATCCACTCTCAAACTTACCAAACCCATTTATTATCTTGAGATAATTGTGTTACCTATTTGACAAAATTTTAATTTTTACCTTAAATTATTTTTTAATTTTTAATTTTATATAAATTTTTGGAGTACTATCTTATTAAACTCTAATAAATTTTATGTTTAGATCTAAATAAATGATTTCAAAAATATAAAACTTCAGTGCATAATTATCAATTAAATGTAATTTAATTAATATAATTGATTGAATAATTAATTTTCTTATAAATAGATTATCATATTAAAAATTTTAAAATCGAAGACAATAAATTTATTAATCAAGTTGATAGATACGAATAGCAAGTAAATCCATTCAAGTTGGATATCCAAGTATTTGATCCAAATAGATTAGATAATATCCATCTAAGACACTCTAGATTTAGTTTCTCTAATATCCATCCATAAACTTAAATATTGTTAATATTTAAGTATGTGAGACTAAAATTTAATGCTATAATTAATATTCAAGATTTACAAATTAAATAGAAGAATCAAAATAGCATTGCCATATATTATTGGACAGTCAACGACAACAACGACGACACCATCGCCAGAAAATAGAATTGACAGTCAATAGATTCGAAATTCTCCAATCTGTGAAATGGTGGTAACATTGTTGGATAAAGGGATATATGTGCCAGTGACAAATGCGCCTTCCAATGCAAGCCATCAAAGCAAGACCACTTGATCAGGTAGTGATAGTTTTGCAGTGTAGTGATAGTGGCAACCATTTTCGGAAGATACATGTGACCCTATATATCATAGCTTTCTAGCATTGAGATATCATTGTGTAGATCATTTAATTTTAAGTCTAATAGTACCCTTCAAGCCCCCTTTGATCAATAACATCATTGCCGGTGTCAAAACAGTTTTTTCCAGCAATTATTTATATTTTTATTGTAAATTTTTTTCCAATTAATTAAAAATAAGAGTAATAACTCTTTTTTTATTATTAAATAATAATAAATGTGCACATGGATGGATAATAACTACATCCAACTAACTGTTTATCATTCTTAATTAATAATGATATAATCAATTTGATAATTTTGTCCAACGGACTACCCAAATATATATATATATTTGTTATAATAAGGATGCTTGCACGTTCAAATGTATCCAAGGTGTATAGGCTTGCTCCCATATGCTATTTCTTTTTAATTATTAATTGGTTTTCAACAATGAAAATGACAAGTTGCCAAATCAAATAATTATATCAAAATTTTTTATTAAAAAAATCTATGAAAACAACTCGTTCCACAATTTACATGTGAATTTTGGACTTCAAATAAACTATAAGAAATCAACTCAATTGTATGCATGCCTTATTATTTATTGAAAGAAAAAAAAAAGGTATGCGGGCGCCACCTCCTAGAACGTGGGCCCGCACCAATGTTTAAACAAGAAAAAATTACTTCCGAATAGAACAAAGGAAAAATAAAAATGAAGAAAAAACGAAATACTCGGTCGAATAAGAAAAGAAAAAATAAATAAAATAATAATGTATAGTAACTTAATTTTGTCTATATAAAGAAATGATATTTTTTTTATTTTTTATATTCAATTCTTCAGTTTCTGTTTTTTTTTATTTAGAGAAATTTTAAAGAGTTTAGTGATTTGAGAGTTTAGGTGTATTGAGATTTTGGGAAGTGAGCTTAAATATCACAATATTTATAATTCCTTTTCATTAGTAAAATTATTTTTTTTTGTCTTTACGGGTGGACGTAAGTTAAGAGCTGAACCACATAATTTCTGATATCCTGTGTGATTTTGTTGTCTCATTATTTCTCAATTTTATTTTAGTTATGTGTCTGCTTTACTCAATAAATTTTTTAATAATGGTATTAGAGCTATTGATTATAATTTTAGAGTCAAGATACTGTTCATGTGAGGGCATTGTACACTTGTACAAGTACTATACACACATGCAGTTACTGTACACATATAGTTACTATTTAAATAGATGGTCACTGTACACGTATATAGTTATTATTCACATATATGGTTACTATACATGTATACAATCAATATTCATATATATGGTTACTGTACACATATACAATTACTATAACATATATGGTTACTGTACAAGTATATAATTACTATTTATATATATTGTTACTGTACATGTATATAATTACTATTCACATATAAAATTACTATTTACGTATATGATTACTATTCACATATATAGTTACTATTTACATGAAACGGTGAGAGCGATCCAAGAATTTTACAGTGTAAAGTAAGAAATAGTAGTGTAAGTAAAGCAATTGAGTGATTTTATACATGTCTAGTAAAGTTCTGTCATAAAGGCGATAAGAGCCTAAGGAGTCTGGATTTTAAGTAGAACTATTTGTGACCCCTCCATTCTTTCCTAGAACTTTTTTAGTGTGCATTTTTACACATACTCACAACTATTCAAAGAGGTATACTAGCTTGCATATGGTAACAAAATGGCAATAAAGTTTGAAATTGAGAAGTTCAATGGGAATAATTTTTAATTATAGAAAATGAAGGTACAGGCAATTTTGCAGAAAAATAATTGCTTGGCAACAATTGAAGAAAGATCTATAAAAATCACTGATAACAAGTGGAACGAGATGGATGGTACTGCAATTGCCAATTTACACTTAGCACTTGCAGATGAGGTATTATTTAGTGTGACAGAGAAAAAGACAGTAAAGGAAATTTGGGATATTCTCACAAAACTGTACGAGGCCAAGTCACTACACAACAAAATCTTCTTAAAGAGAAGATCATGTCAATATCAATACTTTGAATGGTAGAATCTACAATGGTGACCGATCATATCAATACTTTGAAAACTTTATTTTCACAACTTACAACATTGAGTCATAAAATAGAAGAAAATGAATGTGTGAAGCTTCTACTTCAAAGTTTACTAGATTCGTATGATCAACTTATCATTAATCTTATGAATAACAACCAGGCAGATAGTCTAGTCTTCGATGATATTGCAGCCTCTGTATTAAATGAGGAGAGCACACATAAAAGTAAGGAAGATAGACAAGTGAGTTTGCAACAGGTAGAAGCATTATTGATGACAAAAGGGAGATCAACAGAACGAAGCCCCAGTGTGAGTTAGAACCATGATAGATCAAAATTGAAGAGTAAGAAGAATATCACGTGTTACAACTGTGGCAAGAAAGGGCATATCAAAAAAGAGTGTTAGAATAACCAGAAGAGAAAAGAGGGCAAAGACCACGAGTCATCAAATTCTTAAGGGTGTGTAGCAAGTACCTCAGATGATAGTGAAATTCTTTACAGCGAGGCAACAACAGTTACAGAAGGTAGAAAACAGCTATCTGATGTTTGGTTCATAGATTCTGGAGCTATTTGACACATAACCTTTCAGAGAGAATGGTTCCACACATATGAACCAATATCAGGAGAGTTTGTATATATGGGAAATGATCATGCCTTGGAGATCGCTAGTATTAGTACTATCAAAATTAAAATATTTGATGGTACAATTCGCACAATTGAGGATGTACAATATGTCAAAGGCCTGAAGAAAAACCTATTATCTTTAGAATAAATAAATAGTCATGGGTACAAAACTCATATTGAAAATGAGATTATGAAGATTGTCAGAGGCACATTTGTTTTTATGAAGGTAGAAAAAATTAGTGCTAATCTATTCATGCTTAAAGGGAAGACACTACAGGAAGCTGATGCGTGTATCGCGTCAAATAAAGAAGATTCAACAATGATGTGGCATCTCAGACTTGGCCACATGTCAGAGCAAGGTTTGAAGATTCTTTCTAATCGAAAACTACTTCCAGGGTTCAAATAGATAAGTTTACTATTTTACGAGCATTGTTTTACAAGTAAGCAACATAGATTACAGTTTAGTAGATCTATTATTAGAAATAAATGGATTCTACACTTAATTTATTCTGATATTTGAAAATCACCAGATATATCCATGGAAGGAGCAAAGTATTTGGTGACTTTTATAGATGATTATTTCAGAAGATATTGGTCGTATCCAATTAAGAAAAACTCAGGTGCATTTACAGCATTCAAGAAGTATAAAGCATGAGTAGAACTTGAATCCGAAAAGAGGATAAAGTGTTTGAGGACAGATAATGATGGATAGTATACAGATAGCGAGTTTTTTATTTTCTACAATCAAGAAGGTATTCAGAGACTGTTCATGGTCACATACACTCAACAAAATAGAGTGGCAGAGCAGATGAACAGAACTCTTATAGAAAGAATAAGAGCTATGTTAAAGATTGCTGGTCTACCTAACTCATTTTGGACAAAAGCAACAAAACTGCATATTATATGGTTAATAAGTTTCCATCAACCACAATTGGATTAAAAACTCTGATAAAAATGTGGATTAGAAAGCTAGCAAATTATTCTCAGTTACATGCATTTGGATGTCATGTGTACGTGATGTACAATACCCAAGAAAGAACAAAATTAGATCCAAAATTTAAGAAGTGTATTTTCTTAGAGTATGCTAATGGAGTAAATGGGTATCGTTTGTAGGACTCCACTACCAATAAGATTGTCATCAGTAGAGATATTATCATTATAGAAGATCAATTGCAAAGGATAGATAGAGATGATAGCACTGTAAAAGAAAAGTCAGAGTCTATGCCAGTATATATGGTAAATAATTTAGAAAAATCAGATTTTCTGAAGTAGCATCAAAACATAAGGAATAAGATTCAGTTGAGTCTGAGGCTCCAGAAGTTTGTTGGTCAACTCAAGAGAGATGATCACCAGTGTGGTACTCTAATTATATCATAGAGAAAAATGTTGCATACTATCTTCTAATAAAGGATGGAGAGCCATCAACTTTCTATGAAACTTTAAATAACTCAGATATTGTTTTGTGGATGATAGCAATGCATGAAAAAATTAAAGCTCTTCACAAGAATAAGACATGATTATACCACTATCATATAGAAGAAAAGCCATCGGAAACAAGTGGGTCTACAAGATTAAACATAATGGCAATGATAAAATTGAGCGGTATCGTGTAAGATTGATGGTAAAAAGATATGCTCAATAAGAAGAAATTGATTTTAATGAAATATTTTCTCCGGTAGTTCGACTCACAACAATCAAAATTGTCTCAACAATGTGTACTACATTTAACCTACATCTAGAATAATTAGATGTGAACATTGCATTTCTTCATGGAGAACTTGAAGAAGAAATTTATATGCTCCAACCAGAAGGTTTTGCCGAAAAGGATAAGGAGAACTTAATTTGTAGGTTGAACAAATCTCTATACAGTTTTAAACAGGTATCGAGGTATTGATATAAGAGATTTGATTCCTTTATTATAAGTCTTGGATACAACAGATTCAGTTCAGACTATTGTGCATATTATAAGAGGTTTAAAGATAATGATTTCATTATTTTGCTGTTATATATGGATGACATGTTGGTAGAAACCCCAACAAAGATCAAGTCTAAGAATTAAAGGAATAATTGGCTAGGGAGTTTGAAATAAAGGACTTGGGACCACCAACAGGGTTCTAAGAATGCAAATTTACCGAGACAAAGATAACAAGAAGATTTAGCTTTCAAAAAAATTATTTGAAGAAATCTTGTGACACTTCAACATGCCTAATTGTAAGTCAATTTCTACCCTACTTCCTGTTAATTTCAAATTATTCTCAAGTATGTATCATAGCAATAAAGTAGAGAAGAAGGAGATGTCTCGAGTACCATATGCATCAGCAGTGAGAAGTTTAATGTTCGTTAGCACAGGCAGTAGAAGCAGTCAGTCGATACGTGACAAATCCTGGTAAAGAGCATAGGAAAGCTGTAAAAAGAATTCTAAAATACATCAGAGGAATCTCAAATGTTGCATTATGTTATAAAAGATTAGAATTTACTATCAAGGGATATGTGGATTCAGATTTTGCAGGAGATCTTGATAAAAGAAAATCCACTACTGGCTATATATTTATACTTACAAGAGGAGCTGTAAATTGGATTTCAAAACTGCAAACCATTGTGGCTCTATTTATAACAAAAGCTGAATACATAGCAGTTACAAAAGCTTGCAATGAGACTATTTGGATTCAAAGGTTATTGGAGGAATTCAGGCACAAAAAAAGAAAATTTTTTTATTTTGTGACAATTAGAGTGTCTTATATATTGTAAGAAATCCAACCTTTCATTCCAGATAAAGCATATAGGAGTTTAGTATCACTTTATTCGTGAAGTAGTGGAAGAGGGGAGTGTGAATTTATAGAAAATTCATACTAAAGAAAACTTAGTAAATGTTTTAACTAAGCCGATCAGTACTGATAAGTTTGCATGGAGTAGATCCTCTTGTGACCTAGCGGAGACGTAAGCAACATGACAATGATGAAGCAGAAAGGATGATGTAGAGATTGATTGGTTTCCAATCTAATCTCTAAGTGGAAGAATGAAAGAAAAAAAAAAAGGCATGCGGGTATCACCTTCTAAAAGGTGGGCCTGCACCAATTTTGAAGTAAGAAAAAATTACTTATGTTTTTGAATAAAACAAAGAAAAAAATAAAAAGGAAGAAGGAAACACAAAATACCGGGCCAAATAAGGAAAGAAAAAATAAAGAAAATAATAGTGTACAGTAATCTAATTTTACCTATATAAAGGAGCGACATTTCTTCATTTTCTACATTTAATTCTTCAGTCTCTTTTCTTTATTTAAAAAGTTTAGTGATTTGAGAGTTTTGGTATATTGAGATTTCAGAAAGTGAACTTAAATACCACAATACTTGTAATTCCTTTTCACTAGTTGCCTTTATCTATGAACGTAGACTAAAAGCTAAATCACGTAATTTATGGTGTCCTATGTAATTTTGTTGTCTCATTATTTCTCATTTTTGCTTTAATTTTGTATCTACTTCACCCAATAAATTTTCCAACATTTATTTGTTTAATTTGTTTCAAGATTATCAAAATATTTGTGTAAAAAAATTACCTTGTATTATAAACAAGGAAAATGAGAATTATCTTTACTTGTTTGGAGATTAAGGAAACACCCCCTATGTCTTAAAATAGATTCAAATCTTTATATGATAATAATGATGTTAACTTTTTATATCATTTTATTATTCTACCCTAGTATTGATGTAAGCCATAAAATTTAAATATTTTATGGATTTATTCAATTAAAATGATTTATATACCATTAATGATCAAATTTAATTTAATAATAAATTATAAATTATGAAGAAAACATACAAAAGAAATGTCACAAATACTCTTAATAGTTCTATAAAGTATCCATTTAAATTGTAGTAACATTTAACCATACATGACACTGGTACCCCCATAAATTATAGTACTATATAAAGGGGAGGCAAATATAATACGATCACATATAAAATTAGTATTTAGTCATATGCATTGAAAACAATACATACATACACACACACGCACACGCACACACACATATAACCTTGTGTATGTATGTATATACATGCGTTCATTTTATTAACCTTTCGCTGTACAATCCAACAAACTCCATCGTAATAAAGTTTCCTCTTCTAAACACAAATACAATGCACAATGACTTAATACACTAATAATTAATAGGAATACACGTGTGCCTGGATGCACATGAGTGTGTATGTTTGTGCGTGTGCGTATGCGTGGCTGCGCATGTGTGTGTGTTTACTATCTTAGCCAATTTTTTTTCCTTAATTTAAAATTTATTATTAAATTAATTTAATCATTAAAGGTTGATAAATCATTTCATTTGATTTATATTTTCAAAATATTTAAATTTTATAATAAATTAGGGGTGTTGCATGCCATATTATAATGATATTTTTATGAGGCTTGAATTGTCAGCGATCCCTACCCATTTTTTTTTAAATAACATCCCTAATGATTTTCTAATCACTTAAGAAAATGAAACAAAAACAAAACAACCTATAACGTCCCAAACGATTTTATAATCACTTTAAAAAATGAAACAAAACAAAGTTTCTCGTGTTTAACAAAAAAATAAGCATATTTTTGTTCACATATATCTTCTTTTTTTTTAAAAAATAATTCATTCATTTCAACTACAAAAATAACAAATTGACAAAGCAAATATTTCAATGAAAAAAACTAGTTCGGAATTTGCATGTGAATTTTTATATTTCAGATAATCTAGGGGAAATCAAATCAATTATACGCATGCCTTATTGGTTTAATTTGTTCCAACATTATCAAAATATTTATCTAAATTGATCACCTTATATTATAAATATTTGGGAAAATGAGAATTATACCCTGTTGTTTGAAGAAGTTAAGGAAATGCACCTTATATTTTAAAATAGGTCCAAATCTCTTAATAATAATAAAGGTGTCAAATTTATATATTATTTTACTATTCTACTTTAACATTGATGTGAGCCATAAAATTTAAATATTTGGAGGATATGATCAAGTAAAATGATTTACATGCATTAATAATCAATTTAATTTAATAACGAATTTTAAATTATGAGAGAAAAATTACAAGTAGAGAAAATGTCATAAATACCCTAATAATTGTGTAAAGGAGGTGCCTAAGTTACATTCAATTGTAACTTACAATACTCACATGAACAATGAGTGAGCCACACTACTCACTGTTTATGTGAGTATTGTAAGTTACAATTGAATATAACTTAGCATTATCCTTGTATAAAATACCCATTTAAATTGCAATAACATTTGGTCATATGTGCCTACTGGCACACACATTAATTACTGTACTACACAAATGGTAGGCAGCTATAATACGCTCATATATGAAATCATAATAATATTTATCCGTGTGTGTGTGTGTGTGTGTGTGACATATTACAAAAGGATGAATAATAGTTCCCAAAAATATACCACGGCAGATATTGCATTCATTTTGTTTAACATTTGCCATAAAATCCAATGAACTCCATCTTATATGATAAAGTTTCCTCTTCTAAACAAAAAAATACCACAAACAAATGATATAGTACCCTAATAAGTCATTGGAATATAAATATACATACGCACATATGTGAGTGTGTGTTTGTTTATTATGTTAGCCAATTTTTCTCCATGATTTACACTTTATTATTAAATTCATTTAGTCATTTTACTTGATTCATATTTCTAAAATATCTAAATTTTATGGGTAACATCAAGACTAGGGATAAAATAATATATAAAGTTAATACCATCATAACTATAGGAGGTTTGGGCATATTTTAACATATGAGAGAGATTTCACTTAATTTGTTTAACCAATAGGAGTAATCCTCATTTTCCCATAAACATTAATTGATCACTGAGCATTAGGTTATTTGTGTAGAAAAGAGTTTTGCTTCAAGATTAATTTTAAATGATCTTTAAAAATTAAGATATAATTAAGAGGTTTACGATATAATGTTGATACAAAATTTAATTATTGTTTCAAATTTCTAACTAAGTTTTAAGGTTATACACAAAAACCTAACATGTTTCCATAATGTGTTCAACCTTAAAAAAAAAAAAAACAATTCTTTTAAGTATATCTTTGTTTTTCTTCTCTTTTTCTTTTAGTTTATAACATAGGTACCATTGAAATTCCATCGTAAAACTTAGAAAGGTTGCTCTTTATTAATGAAGCTAGATTTTGATTTTATCTTTATTCTCTTTTTCTTTAATTAATTTGATTAATTTTTTAATGGAATCAAAATGCATATTGAAAATAATAAAAAATAAACAAAGTTGAAAATCATAAGAGTAGCCTTTTTGTTTATTTTAGATTGGTTGGAATGAACAAAAGGAAACACAAAATCTTGGCTTAAGAGCAAGGAGATTTGAATCCTCTGCAAAACGTAACAGTGAGAATGCTCATTGAATGAGCAATTCAAAAGAGAGATCATGGATTGAGTTAATTCAGTTCGAGATCTTGGAATTAAAATAAGTTTAGTAGAGGATTATGAAATCCTAGTAATCTTCTTTATTTAATGAATGAGGAGTCTATTATAAATCATCATCTTGCATCCACTGCCTAAGTACATCCTTTAAAAGGAATCTCACAACGGTATGCGAGGGTAGATTGATACAAAACTGATATTTGCCATAATTCCTAATTAATTTGAATTTCAGTGGATGTTCTAGTATTCAAAATTCAAAATGAAGTAGATAGACTATATCAATCGCCTCCTTCCCAATTGTTATCCTAAATATTTATAATTACTCATTAAAAAGGCCCAAGAAAAAATATTGGTTTAGAATCTGAAAGCCTTTATTCTTGCACTTGATTAAATATTTTGAATTTTTCTTTTTTACTTTTTCTTTTGGAAGAATAATTTATTGTGAATTAGTTTAAGGGTGTTGGTAGAGTGATTTTTATTAGTTGATTAGCCGAGTTCAAATCCTAAAGAGATAAAGGGATTATATATATAGATTGATTTGGACTCATAAGTATATAAATTTTTAGATATATACTAGTAATAATAAGGTTGAACTCACAAAGATTGCTTGAAACTCATATGTCTAATATAAATATAAATCAATAGTAATTCTAAGCAATTTGAGAAAATTCAATTGAAAAGAAATTAAACTAAGAAAATAATTAAGGTAAAGAAGATTTCAACAAGATAGAGATTACCAATGTTTCAAAATCTACTGCTATCTAATTAGTAATTATTAAATTATCAATTAATCTTCAAAGAGCAAATATTATGAATTAATTAAATAAAAAAATAATTATTTTATTAAATAAGATTTCGCTTTCAACTTTAATATAAGAAAATTAGCTATACATACTTAAATGAGGAGCAACAAAATTATTATAATCAGCCCTGGAAAAAGCTTTGAAGCATTATTGTTGCTCATCTTTCTCTCTGGCTTTTGCTTCTCTTCTCGTGTCCCTGCTTGTCCCTTGGTTGTGTAGCTTTCTTGCCTTTATATTAGGGGTAGATAAAAAAATCCATTGTCATAAGAAAAAAAATCAAATGAAAAAAAAATAAAAACGTACAAATGAAATCACGATCTAAAATTTGTTAAAAAATTTTATCAAAATAAAAGTCAAACAAATTTAATTTGGTTTGATTTGAATTATTTTTTCTAAAACCGACAATTCAATTCGAAACCGAACCAAACCAAACCATCACCCACCTTTACTCTATATAATGCCGATATCCTAAGCCAAAAGCTTGCCACATAATTTAACATAATAAAAGCCAAAACTATTACTTTGTTTCCTTTGCTTTATACTGACATGCATTAGTTACAATCTTACTTTGCATCCTGGCCACTTCAGCTTTAAAGCCAAAATCCATTTTAATCGCTTGTTCTTCTTTTCGCCTGAACGTGTACGGATGACCAAGGAAAGTTGTCGTGAACTTTTACCATTTTTTTCGTTTAAAGTGAAAATGATGGCCGTACTTTAAGCCCCGCCAAGCACGCCCCATAAGTTGGACCGGAATGCAAAGACCAGAAAATGGTGCACATGTTATAAACTTTTCAACAACACTGACTTTTGATATTATGGCTTCAGTTTAATTTAGACAAAAACCCTTTTTCCCCTTTTTGAAATATTGAACACAGTACGTTAAACTCAATCTCGCAATCAAATTTGAATTCATATATATTGCATCAGTGTAATATAAATTTTTTGTGGTGTTAAACACTATTTCTCTTGTAAAATGATCGACTGAATCCGATCCCCCAATCAAATTTGAAATCAAAAATGAGTTTTCATTCTTTTGTTTTATTTTTTAATTGAAGCAAGGTGGGTGATAACACAAAATATTTCTTACTTTCTCCTTAACAATATATTTATTAGTTATCTTTAGTTAATTAAGTTATTTTATTAAACAGGAAAAATAATTGGAAAATTACGTGTGGATTACAAAGGGCAGCACTTGGTTTGGTTCGATTCTGGATCGGTTCTTTAAATTTAAATCGACTACAAACTAAATCAAACCAAATTTTGACCTACGGACCAAATTAAAGACTTTTTTTAAAAAAAAAAAAAGGAAAAAACCTGACCCTATATATACCATCCGTTCAAAAGGACAAAATAAAAATAGGAAAAAAATTCATAGAACCAAAAGAAACCTTTCTGAATGTTTCTTTAAAAACGAAAAAAAGAAAAAGAGCAAAACAAATAACGTGGAGAAATAGAGGAGGATCAACCAACATCTTGACCTTACAAGACATCTCTTACCGAACCATAAGACCGAATTTTCAACAAACACAAGGGGAAACTGAAGGCTATAAATAAATATGCATATTTGCTAGTGTAAGCGCTCACACAAAATGGTTATGTGGGCATTAAAACCATAGATCATCCTCGCACGAATGACGCCACATGCCAGAGCAACACTATTGGCGCATTCCAACAATTCTTTTTCCAATGTGCGACTCAAGTCTAGTAAAGTAACTGCTAAAGGCTCAAACAGAGGCCCTGATGTTAGCGCAGTTCTCATTAGAACATAAGCGAACACGGCACAGGTCCAAGTTGTACTGCAATAGACTGATCCAAAACAAGATCTAGACTCTAGAGTACAGTCGATCCTATAATCACAATTAAAAATAAATAAATAAAAGGAAATGAGAAGTGCTTTAATGAATCTCGACTAGTGCTTCCATTGGCAACAATAGAAAGGCCGGAATGAAATTATGAAAATGTTATAAATTTGGTCTGTCTTGAATAGCCAACTACTAAAGGTCCCAGAAAGCTTCCAAATGAGTTGGGAAAGACCAAATGAACTTCCCAACTTCAACTTTCATAATCCAGCATAAAATCACCCTGGTAACTGGCTATTCATCTTACACCACTTTTATTCATTGGAATGATCCTCATTTAGCTAGTCAAGACAGTTTAGTTCTCAAGGCTAGAATTTACAATACCTAGTAGGCTAGTAGCTCTAATTTGTCATGCATCAAAATAGCATACTCTGTCAAAAACAGAACTAATTATAACTCTGCAAACAAGCCATTTGAGCAATCATAACCGATTAGGAACTGCAACTCCAATGTTATAGAAAAATCTATAAAAGCTTGACATTTTTTCAAGGTCAGCAATTAAACTTTCAAGTCAGTATACCAAATCAACTACTCAAACTTACAAGAGTTCATCGTTTTAGGTAGCAGAGAATGCCAAAAAAAATAATTGTAAAGATTTATGTTACAAATGGATTTATCATTATTTTCGTAGTACAATATTGATATAACAGAGTTTTATAAAAAAGAAACTAAGAATATGAAGTATTAAGTGACCATTAACTTATCATTATCAAATTTCATCAGTTTTCTCCTCCATTGTAGAGCTGAGAAAGTCTTTTAACTTGATGTAGAAGACTCACCAAGAAATTCTGATCTCAACTGCATCAGCAGCCTGCCGAGATAATTTAGGCCCTCTCCTTCACGGCCTCCACCCCAAAAAAGATCATGTGGTGAAGCTTCAACAAGAACAGAACCAGCAGTCGAGAGCAGCATAGAGTTCAAATGAGGATAAATGGAGAATTTGCATTTTAATGCCCTATACATTATATCAATTTTCACACTCTCCCAATCACTTCTGACCTGCATTCAAACACTGACCAGTAATTCACAACAAATCGCAAGGAAGAAGTAAGATATTCAACTAGATATCCAGAAGAATTTGATGTTCATATGGTACTACCGTATGCAAAAGACGAGAATTACAGGAAATGCATGCACTAATTTAGTCCAGGCCCAAAAACCAAGTAAATACTCTTCATTATGGGACAAGGCCTGTCATTTTGTTACAACCAAGACGCATCTACTTAGGAGAATGCACGGCTTAAAACTTATGCCTCTTCGCCTCTGCTAGCAATGTGGGATGTCAAAAATTGATAAATTATTCTATGTCAAATGGAAATGGAAATATGCCAATAGGTTGACATGTAGTATAGCAGAGGTATGGTTCTTAAATAATTGAGATAGATGTAATCGACGTACTAGGACTGCAGGAGTAATGCTTAGGAAGACGTTATAAATATTGCAAAAGTAATTCACATCCAAAAGTCAACAATAACAGTAATAAGAGGAAAATGACTAAAAATTCCAATCTTTTCCTCTTTTTGCCTTTATCTTCTGGAAAATCATTAATTCTTGTTGTCAGAGAAAGTAAGGGATGTACGAGCTTGGTTTTCTCTAACCATAATTCTAATTATGTGCCAGTACTTTGTTTTATTGCTCATGTCAGGAATGATTCCTAAATTTAAGGCAACATTCCAAATCAAAATGATCATTTGGGATAGAGGGATTCATATCAGCAACTGATAACAGGGTGAAACTTTACGCTGTCAAATATTTGTTTGCCACCAATATTCAAGACATAATGCATTCCTTAAATTATCATATATTAACAAAGTAGTGTAAATTTACCTAGCCATTATATTCACTGAACAATGTTGAAGAAAAGTTTTAATTGAATAGTAGAACTGTGAAAAAACCCCAAATAAGTTTCCAAGTGAAAACAATAAAAGGACACTAAACTGACATGAGGGCAGTGACATATTAATGTAAGGTGCATGAAAAGATCTACGAAAGGAACCAAAAAAAAAATGACAAATTAAAAAGAAAAATGCAATTCAAAAAACAAGCAAGATGCAATCCAAGATTAGATATTCAACAGCCATTTTTGACAGGACAATAATCTCGATTTGCTTACCACAATTGTGAAAGAACCTAGAATGTGGACGGCTTCAATTATCCTAATAATGTTGAATGCATCCAAAAATGCTTCAATCCAAGTTGACCCAAGAAATTTATTTTATTCTATTTTTTTTAATTGAAACATGGAGAAAACGAGGGGAATTAACTAAAGAAAGGAAAAGATAAAAATCAGGAAGGCCTTATCCCTAAGAAAATGACATAACAAAGATTCAAGGAAACAGAAATCTTGAACAAGACAACTAGGAAACATATACTAAAATCTGATGCAGAATTCAATGCATATCAATTTGATAAAAAGAAAACTAATCACAATTAATTAGCCATGATAACCTAAGTAGAAATAGAAGTAGAAATGGCCATACCAGATCAGGATGTTGCCTCTGCATGGACCTCCCTAATCGTGCTGCTTCCTCTGGACTTCTTGCAGTTTTTATCTTTTCAACAAAATCTTGTGCGCCAGGATCATTCACTCCAATAAACTTGTGTGCCTAAAAGTTCAGGAGAGTTTTGACTCAATATCAGCAGATTTTCCAATGAAATTTCCAAGATGTTTTTTTTTTTTTTTTCTCAAAAAAATGCGAACTACCTGGTAGTAATGCTCCACACTTGACCAAGTTACATAATCACCGTTAACATCTGGCATTTGGATTGGATGAGGAGAAAAATTTGAAAAGGCACCATAAGGATCCCATGTCTTATAGAAATATATGATGGTTGGTTCATAAGGAGTGACGGTAGGGTCAATAGCAAAAGTTTCATCCTCTGATGGAATAACAGGCATCAGGTCAGGGATAGGCTGAAGAAATCCACTGATGAGCATATCAGGTCCAACCTGAAAGTTGCCCATATAAATGATCAGGGATCTTCCTAAAATAATGAAACAGGTGATTTATTTGAAATTGTTATCCACATCTTTTGAAGTTCTTATGTGTAGCTACCAACAAACATTCTATGAAAACAATGAGCACTTAGCCTAGGGCACAAAACCAATGGTCAAAGAAAATAACTGGACCAGAATAAAACTTGGCACAAAACCAAACCAGAATAGATCTGATTTGAGATCAATATACAATTTACAGCAACTGAAGTTTCAAAACACAACTAACAAGCCTAGGGCTAGTGAAAGAATATCACAGGAGCAAACCCAACAAATTTACAGTTTTATCTATCAGAAACTGCCTCCCACTGAGGAATCAATATTATCTGATCATTACTGTTTTCAAAACCTTCTTTCTATCTTATAAACAGAGAAGTAATTTTCAGAAATGTATTTGAATAGAGGTATTTCAGAACACGAAAGTCACCTACGCAAAGTTGGTTAAACTAAAACAATGGTCAGAAGAGATTTTATGCCTACATTTCTTCACAGAATGTGCATAAAATACTAGTATAAAATGTGTTTACACTGCTTTTTGCTCTAAAAATGCTATTCTCGGAATATAAAACGTACTCTGAAATCTTGAAAACTTAAAGCTGAATTTGCCTTTTCTTTCTTTTTGATACATTTCAATTTTAAGAAATAGTTTCTACAAACAATTTAACAAAACACAAACTGTTATCAAATGAATACTAAATTCTTAAAAAATCCTCATTCACCTAGACCTTCAAAAGAACTAAAATAAAAAAGTTCAAGACATTACAATAGAAAATGAACACCTAAACAGTAAAACCAATGATAGTGGAGGTGGATGATGACCATGATGATTGTTAAAATTATTATTATTATTTTCTTTATTATTATTTATTACAATATTATTATTATTAACAATGACGACTAAAATAATGACAATGACTATAACAATAAAATAATAATATAATAATATTTATGATTGAGGACAAAAGTGAAACTGTCAAATTTGAGTGGGGTAAAATGGTGATTTCAAGGAATGAGGACATGATTTCCAACCCCTTATAGGAATCAAGTTCCCATTCCTTAATTCCAAAAATATGCGGGTCACATGTTTCATCCTCATACTCCTTTTTATTTTACCGAGAAAATACCATCAATTATTCCCATTTTAGACCGATTTCCCAATCCCACAAGTAAACACACCATTAACAAACAGACCAGTTGTGTTTGCCAAAGGACTGACGTCTGTTAGGAGCAGGTTGTCACGGGATGAGTGTTTTTCAGAAGAATCGGTTCAGAACACTTAAGGATTCTTCAAGTAAGCGCAGCAGTTCTACCATTCTCACCAAAGTCGAAGATTGTTGAGAGGTTAGAGAGAAAAAAGAAGAACGCTAATCGGAAACTCAGATTGCCAACAAGAGAACTTTCTGGAGAGAACTGAGTGTCTTGAGAGAATTCTTTCAAGATTTCACGATCTAAATAAGAAACTGCCATTTCTGGGTTAGAAAGTGCTTTGCACTCGCTGCATATTTTATTATTTACTGAGGCCAAGAAAATTAAAATACGTATCTTTGAAGTGTCTTTAAAGTTTCTTTGGAATTTTTCAGAACCGGACCAAACTAACACTCTTAACCAAGGTGTTGGGCTTATGGCCCGAATCTAGGCACATGTGGACTGAAATTTTAGCGGACCGCAACATCCTCCCCCACCTAAGCTCGCAGCGTCCTCATCGCGAATTGTCACAATTCATCTTCACGTTCCCAAGTGGCTTCACTCTCGAGAAGGTTCTTCCACTTCACCAAGTACTCATTGTATGGTTGCACGCCTCGTCTCCGAATCACGCGGTCGGCAATGATGTAATCCACATCCTTGTCGAAAGCGGTGATAACGGCCGTTGGCGCGCGCTTTGATTCTTCGCGCTTTGGTCATCCACGTCTTCATGATAGGGCTTTAGGAGGCTAACGTGGAAGACCGGATGGATTTTAAGCCTCGGTGGAAGTTGGACATGGTATGAGACATTACTCACACGTCGAATAATTCAGAAAGGTCCCTCATAGCGTCTTACCAACCCCTTGTGCACTTTTCGCAACGTCTTAAATTGTTAGGCGAATAAACGATCATCACTGATTGCTTTCTTATACTTCGACACGCCGTCTCTTTGTATCTGCCACTTTTTAAATCTTCATTGCGAACTTTGTCGGGTATCTTTCGTGTAATGTCCGCTTCCTCGTCGTCTTGGTCGCGGGCGACTTGTGGCCAGTGAGGCTTTTCACTCCGTAAGTCGGTATGGCGTTGGGTGTCGAGGTTGGAAGCGTAGCGATTTGAAAGGACTCTTGCTGGTGGCGCCGACCGTTATAGATTATAGGAAAATTGGGCGATGTCAGTAGTTTCGCTGTCTCACCGATATTATTTCGCATAATCGCCGAAATCATCTCGGCGGGCGTTAATGCGCTTCGATCTGCCCATCTGTTTGTGGGTGGAAACTTGTCGAGAACTTGGGTCGGTTCGGCGTTTGAAGAGTTAAATCCAAAATTTCGCTGTGAAGCGCGAGTGCCGATCGCTACGATCTTACCGAAACTCCCCGATGTTTATCACATCTTGATGAAGAGGCAGTAAACTTTCATCGACCTTCATCGGCGAGTGCGGCGATGAATGAATGGCATCTTGCTTATACCAATCGATAATAGACCAATAATCTTTGCCGCGAACCCTGACGGACTTAGCAAAGTAGTGATGAAATTCATGGAAACACTTTCCCGTGGCGCTTATTCTTTCGTGGTAATGCTCCAACAAATCCATTTGGGAGTAGGTGATCTATCTTGTCTTCTTGACACAAACAAGTCCCGCGTCTGGCACCCCATGTCTCCCTCCTGTCGGCCAATAATATGAGGCTTGCTAGTGTGCGGCAATCTTATTTCAATTTCGGGTGATTAGCCCATTTTAGAGTCGTGGCACTCTCGATGACTTCCTCCATAAATTCTCCCACCTGACAAAATAACCGATCTCATGGTGAGGAGGATCTTCCTCTTCTTAAACCGCTGCTGCTTACCTCGAAAGACCCTTTCTAGTAAGTCTTGTGTGAGAGTCTTGCTGAGACTTTCGTTGATGTGTGGAGCAATTCGGATTTTGATTGACTCGTCTTAGTGTGGCCAATTAAGCGCTTCTGCGAGAAGCATCGGCCAACAGCGTTAGCGCTACCTGTTTGTCTTCGGCTATAATCGAACTCCATGATGAATCTGCCCTTTCTTTGACTTTCTTGAATTTCAATTCTTTTGTGTTTGAAAGTAGGCATCGCTACGTTGTCGTCGTGATAGTGAAGTGTGAATCGAGGAAGTAATGTCGTCTCTGTAATGGATGATTCTTTGTCGTTTAACTTCTCTTGCGCGGTGTAGCGGCGTTAAAGTGTCATTTAGGCTTTAGACTTTGACAGCAATATGGGGTGGTAATCTTGCATAAGGACTCGCCCGTGGCGAAGTCGGAGCGTCAGTCCGTGTCTTGAAGGCTTGGTGTGGTCGGGTAGAGGCGAGACGGGTTCTCGAGATTGCCGCACGAATGCTCTTGAATCTGTGATATGCGTTCTTGGTCATCTGCTGCGATTCTTGAGTAAATCCATCAAAGTCTTGCACTTTGGTGAATAAAGACTTGATAAAACGCCGATAGAATTCACCAAGTCGAAACGAAAGTTCGACACTTTCGGGAAGCTCCCACTAAGATAAGCCTCACCTCGAGTTTTCCATCATTAACTTCCCGTCCGCACCCTACGCCAAAAACTCCACCTCCCAAGAAACGAACACTTCTCCATTTGAGGAAGAAATTTGTCTCTAAGACTTGGAGACTTGTCGCAGTGTTGGGCGTGCTCTCAAGCGTGATCTTATACTATAATCGTCACAATGTCGTCTAAGACATAACCACAAAGGTTGGCCCGAAAAGGCCGAAAGATTCTGTTTACGAAAAAAACGCCATGAAAGATTTGAAGGCCAAGGCATTTACAACGAACTCAAAGGAACCGTCTTGTTGTCACAAGACGTTTTCTCACCATCCCCATTAACAATCCTGACTTCTGATTACCTGCAGTCTGAAGTCGAGTTTGGTGAAGATCTGCGCCTTATCAGTTGGTCCGAATGCTTCGCGATTAATGGAATCGGATCTTTTGTTCTTAATGGTGATTTTATTAAAGCGCACTTGTAGTCGTCTGCATCCATGATGAACCATCATTTTCTTTTGAAACAATAGCAGCGCCTAAAAGGCGCTGGATGGGCGGATGTATCACTGCATCTATGAAATCCTTGAGCTCTCTGCTAACTCTTATTTCGGGCGAAGCCATAAAGGTAAAGCGTCAGGTGGAGGAGGTTTCTGCGCTTTTTCCAGCAATCTCGTGGTGCTTCTTATCTGCTTGAGGTGGAAGATCTTGGCTCGGGAGCGTTACGTCGGCCCGAATTCGCCGAGGGCGGGCTTGTATGTGTGAGGGGGCTTGGCTTTAGCGGTTTTTATTTATCTTACTCCATCGTTGAGCTCTCGGATGGAGGCAAAGAAAGCTTGGTCATGCTTGAATTCTGGTAGAGTGTCTTATCTTCGGTTTCTGCCGATTCATGGTCTGACAATAAATGAGTTCTTTCATCGAGATCTTAAGGAATTTATGGCCGTGAAGGAAGGCATGGACTTGATCGAAGAACTCCGTGTCCGGCGACCATCTTCAAGTCATCCATGGACACGATGGAGAAATCAATTTTTCGCTTGTCGGCGTCGTGTGTGCGCACAGACGCTCGGCGATGCGACCGGCGGGCGAGTTCTTTACCGCTTTCATGGTTCATTCTTGGTAGCTTAAATTCGGCCATGCCCAACGCCTTAAAGAGTCTTGGCTAATGGCGCGGTTTCGAAAAATTCCAACACACTCTAAAGACACTCGAAAGACGTACATATTCTAAAATTCTCTCAACCTCAGAAATAATAAAATATGTGCAGTTTCGGCAGAATTTTCTAACCCTGAAAATGGCAGTTCTCCTATAAATAGACATAAGATTCTGGCTATATATGATCACGTTTCTTGAAAGAATCGTCTCAAGACACTCACTGTAGTTCTCTCAGAAAGCTTCTCACGGCAATACAAGTTTCCGATTGACTTCATCGCTTTCTTTTCTCTCTATCCTCTCAACAACCTTCTAACCGTTGTTGGTGAGAAAGTCAGAAACTGCTTACTTAAGAACTTCAACAAAAGTTCTTTTTAAGTCTTGCCGCACAGGGTTCTTCGCGCAAAAACACTCATCCCGTGACAAGTGGTATTTAAGAATCTTCCAACAATTTCCCTAGTAATTAAAAGATTAGCCTCACCATTTTGCCAATTTCCATACCCTTTGGTTAGTATGGAAATTTAGACATTCTTGACAAAATCACCAATCATCATTATAGTGTCAGGGATGACGTATATTAGCTGGCTTCCTTTTGTCAAATCCACCTCTAGTTGCAAAGATGAATTGATCTTCTTACCGTCTGTTGTCTTTGAAGACGATTAGATACGCGATGATGATCTGATTCTTCTCTTCAGGATAAGACTATAGTCATTATTTATTCTTTCCTTTATTTCTTTCCTACATGGAGAGTTGCAGGGCTAATCAAAGAGCTAAAAAGGGAGGTAGCAGCTCTTAAAGCTCGTGAAGGAACATCTTCTGGAGGAGGATTACCAAAAGATCTAATAGACAAGCTTCAGAACCTCACCATCACTGGTGAAAAGAAGCCTAAGGAAAAACGAGATACTTTTTACGCCTTTAAGGACCTGTACAAAATATTTGAAGAAGAAAAGGCAAAGCTGAGAAAATGAGTAGAACAACTACAACTACTCAAGCCCCAGTCTCTACACGGGCACACCTCAAAGAAAGAGACCCCGATCTTTGAGGATCAGATCCGGGACTACAGAAGAAATCAGAGACGCCTGTACAACCTAAGGCAGGCCGGCAAAAGGATGGGAAGCACTCTCCCAGGATGTTCCTATCAGCAGACCCTTGAACAGGAGGTAGATCCACAAACAGCCCTGCAACTCTCCATGCAGGAAAGAGTCAAACTAGTATCGGCCGAAGTACTATATATATCCCGAAGAGATACGGTGCATCATTGTGTCTATGTGCATAGATCGAAAGAAGTAATACTATGTACAGATGGGAATCAAGTGGATCGGGCACTAATTCAACCTCAAAGTGCAGAAGAATTACTACGGTCCAATATGGCCTTCATACAAATGGGCATAATACAGGTCAGTATTCAAATACTACACCGCCAGTATGAGGGAACTATGGCTCTAATCATCTTCAGAGACAACAGACGGCAAGAAGATCAATCCATCTTTGCAACTAGAGGTGGATTTGACAAAAGGAAGCCAGCTAATATACGTCATCCCTGACACCATGATGATAATTGGTGATTTTGTCAGGAATGTCTAAATTTCTATATTAACCAAAGGGTTTGGAAATTGACAAAATGGTGAGACTAATCTCCTAATTACTAGGGGAATTGTTGAAAAACTCTCAAATACCACTTGTCACGGGATGAATGTTTTGCAAGAAGAACCCCGCAGCTGACTTAAGCAACTTTTGTCGAGGTTCTTCAAGAAAAACCTTACACTTTCTCACCAACGGTTCAAAAATGTTGAGAGGCTTTAGAGAAAAAGAGAAAGAATGCCCAATCGAAAACTCAGATTCTAATAAGAGAAGCTTTCTGAGAGAAACAGTGTCTTGGGCTGGCATAATTCTTCAAGACTTCACGATCTAAAATGGCGAATCGAAACGCCACGCATTTTATAGAGACTGCCATGCCTCTGCTGGGTTAAACTCGCCACTGCGCCTATTTTTTATTTACATTTACAAGATTCAGAATATGTAATCGTTCACGTGTCTTTAGAGTGTGTTGGAATTTTTCTGAATCACGCGCCAAGCTTGAAGACTCTTAAGCCCAAGGCGTTGGGCCATGGCGAAATCTGCTACCAAGAATGGGCACCACGGCGCGGTGAACTCGCCCGCCAAGCCCTTATCATGCGGGCATCGCCTGCGCGTCTGACGCCGGCACGGGGCGTGGCGAAAAGTTAGACTTCTCCATCGTGCCCATGGATAACTTCAAGATGGTCATCGGCATGGAGTTCTTCGATCAAGTCCATGCCTACCCTTTCCGTACAAACTCCCTAAGATCCTCGATGGGAGAACTCATGCTATTGACCGCTTTAACGAGACAAAAATGAAGAGAACACTCTCGGCCATGCAATTCAAGAAGGCATTCAAGAAGGACTCAAGCTTCTTGATCTCCATCCGAGAGCTCAATGAGGGAGAAGATAGCAGAAAACCGCCAAGTCAAGCCCCCTCACACATACAAGCCGTCCTCGAGGAATTCAAAGACGTAATGCCTCCTGAGCTTTCGAAGAAACTCCCACCTCGAAGAGAGATAAACCACGAGATTGAGCTGGAAAAAAGCAAGAAACCTCCAAATTTCTGGCTTACCATATGGCTCCGCCCGAAACAAGAGTTAGAGAGAGAGCTCGATTTGCTTAGATGCAGATACATCCGCCATCCAAGCGCCCCTTGCGCCGTGTTATTTCAAAAGAAAAAAGATGGGCTGTTGCATGGACAAGAAGACGACTATAAGGCGCTCAATAAAATCACCATTAAGAACAAGTATCCGATTCTATTAATCGCGAACTTGTTCGACCAACTTGACAAGGCGCAGTACTTCACCAAACTCGACTTGCGCTCTGGGTACTACCAAGTCCGGATTGCCAATGGGGATGAGCCCAAGAAAACGTGCACAACAAGCGCACGACTGAGCCCTTACCTTTCATACCCTTCGCTTTACCAATCTCCCGCCAGACGTTTTGCATCTTTCGTGAATAAGATCTCTACCTTTCCTCGACCGCTTTCTGCTTTGTGGATGTGTCTTAGACATTGTGGTCTATAGACACGCTGAGAATACGCCCAACACTTGCGAAAAGTCTTCAGTCTTGAGCCAACGAGCCTCTTCCTCAAAATGGAGAAGTGTTCGTTTGCAACTTTTTGGAGTTCTTGGCCACATGGGACCGCGAACTAATGATGGAAAACTCCAAGGTGAGGACTATACTTAGTGCGAGTCTTCTTCCAAAGTCATCAACTTTCGCTCGCTCGACTCGACTTGGTGAATTACTATCGCTTTATCAAGAGCTTATTCAACCCAAAGCACCCTCATGGATTTACTCGAGAAGAATCGTGTTTAGATCGGAATCACCATCACAGATTCAAGAGCTTCTCAAAAGGGCAATCTCGGAGGAACCCGTCCTTACCCTACCCGACCACACCAAGCCCTTTGAAATACACACGGATGTCTCCGACTTCGCCATTGGCGGAGTCCTTATGCAAGATGGCCACCCCATAGCGTTCGAAAGCCGAAACGACACTAACGCCGCTTACACTCGCGCAAGAGAAAGAAACGACAAAGAATCATCCATCGCTTACAAGATTACGACATTACTTCCTCGATTCACACTTCACTATCATGACGGACAACGTAGCGACAAGCTACTTTCAAACACAAAAGAAATCGAAATCAAGAAGTCATAGCCAAGATTTCTCATGAGTTCGATTATGCTCGAAGACAAACCGCGCAAGGCCAACGCTTGTCATGACGCTTTGCCGCAAGCGCGGAATTGGCCACACTAAGACGAGCCACCCAAAATCAACTGTCGACGCATCAACGGCGTGCCTCAAGCACCTCTCGCATGACTTACTAAAAAGTCTTTCGCTCGGGGCAAAATAAAGCGGTTTTGCGAGAAGAGAAAGATCCTCCTCACCAAGGGAGATCGGTTATTTATGCCTAAGTGAGGAAATTTACGGAGGGAAGTTATCAAGGAGTGCCTCGACCTGGTCCTACTCGCCACACCGGAATTAAAGCCAGACCGCAAGACTAAATAAAACCTCATATTATCGATCGCATACGGCGGAAGGACATCGGCGCTGCGTGTGGACTTGTCTTGTGTGTCCACAAGACAAGATAGATCACCTACTCCCACGGGATGGTTGTTGGAGCCATTACCACGAAAACAATGGCGCATGGGAAAGTGTTTCCATAGATTTCATCACTACTTTCACTTGCCCCAAGGGTTGCGGGAAGATCATCATGATGTCGTTGTCGACCAGATATAAGCAGTATCTGCCACATTCATTACCGCACCCACCAATCAGAAGGCCGATGAAAGGTTGTTCGCCTCTCTTCATCAAGACGCGTGAAACATTGTAGCTTCGGTAAGATCGTAGCGATCGGCACCCGCTGCTCACCGGAAAATTTTGGACGGAACTCTTCAACATGTTCGAACCGACCTCAAGTTCTCGATGTTTCTACCCACAAACGGATGGGTAGACCAAGCGCATTAACGCCCGCCGAGATGTACTTTGAGATTATGAGCGCCATCGAGACGCAAAACTACTTGACATCGCCCAATTTTCTTATAATCTACAACGGCGAGCGCCACCTAAGAAGAGTCCCTTTGAAATCGCTACGGGTTTCCAACCCTCGACACCCAATGTCATACCGACTTACGGAGGAAAAAAAGCCCTCGCTCACAAGCTCACCAAATGGCAAGAAGACGAGGAAGGACATTACACGAAAGATACCGACAAAGCGCGAAGGAAGATGAAAAAGTGGGCAGACACGGCGAGAGAGATCGGCATGTCGAAGATAGAGGAAAGCGATCAGTGATGATCGATTCTTCGCCCCAACAATTTAAGACGTTGCGGAAAGTGCACAAGGGGTTGGTAAAACACTACGACGGACCCTTCCGAATTATTCGGCGTATGGGTAACGTCTCATACCATGTCCAACTTCCACCGAAGCTTAAAATCCATCTGGTTTTCTACGTTAGTCTCCTAAAATCCTATCATGAAGACGTGGATGACCCAAAGCGCGGAGAATCAAGGCGCGCGCCAACGGCCGTTGTCACTGCTTTTGACAAAGATGTGGATTATATCATTGCCGACTGCGTGATTCGGAGACGAGGCGTGCAACCATACAATGAGTACTTGGTGAAGTGGAATAACCTCCCCGAGAGTGAAGCCACTTAGGAACGTGAAGATGAATTATGGCAATTCGCGGAGCACATTTAAAGCTATAAGCACGAGAGCGCGATGAGGACACCGCGAGCTTAGGTGGGGGAGGATGTTGCGGTCCGCTAAAATTTCGCCCTGCCTTGGGCTCGTTAGGAGAACGGCTTCAGTTCCCAACCAGTGTGTATAGGGCTTCGCCTAGACCTCTCTTCCACGTTAAGTCATCGACTAGCGACAAGCTCCCCAAACTCAACCGGGTCGGCCTACCTGAACTCTAAAGAGTCTAGGTTGATGATGTTTCGCCACACACACGCCTCTGAAGCACGTCTCCCACAATCAGCACAATCTCGTTGATACTAGCGTACAAGCGCATATCTTGGGCGTCACGATTGCGGTCCGTGACATTCTCCCACCGCCATAATAATGCACGTCCTCGTGCATGCAAAGTACGCCTCGCAAACGTGCACTTCCGCGCAAAAACGTAAAGATCGACTTGACCATCTAGTCCATGAACTCCCTGCCTACTCGTCCTCAATCCAGGGAGAGGACCCGCGTGCAAACACTGCCGGCCTCAGTGCGAACGCTTGGGGGTGTGAGAACCCACATGTTCGTCTCAACTTGTCGACCCTTGTGTTTGAAAGGGCGGGGACCTGCGTAGTGCGGCATTGGAGCGCTTGGCGAGCTCGCAACAAGGGCTTTGAGAGATAACAAGCGCGACTCTGATATCACTTGCCACGGGATGAGTGTTTTGTCGAAGAACGTGCAAGACTTAAAAGCGGCTTTTGTCGAGGAGTTCTTCAAGTAAGCGCTGACTTTCTCACCATTCGAAGTCGAAGGTTGTTGAGAGGCTAGAGAGAAAAAAAGCGATAAACCAATCGGAACTCTTGTATTGCCGTAACAAGAGAAACTTACAGTGTGTCTTGGGAGCAAATCTTTCAAGACTTTATGATCTAAATGGCGAATCGCCACGCCCTATTTATAGGAACTGCCCAGTATAGGGTTTTAGAGAATGCTTCCCACTGCGCATATTTTATTATTTACTGAGTTGAGAATTCTACATATACATCTTCTCAGTATCTTTAGAGTGTGCTGAAATTTTTCGGAACCGGATCAAGTTAGCACTCTTAGCCAAGGCATTGGGCTTGTGGCCCGAATCTAGGCACATATGGACTGAAATTTTAACGGACCGCAATAAAGTGCTGGCTAGAAGAGCGAAAGCTTAAGCTAATAGTCATGTGGTAAAGAATATTTCCTTTGTAGGCGACCACCATACTTTCAGGCCAACTTCCTTGGCAGCCATGTTACATGCAATGGACCACCCTCAGGCATCATAACTGTCCATGGGTCAGCCCAAAAGAGGCGTCACTCAGGTCCATAATCTTCCATGGTAAATATAGATTGCAAAGAGCCGCCGAGACATGAAACTGGGACGTAGAACCTACTCAAATAACTGTTGCTAGGATTAGGTCCTTGCCACTAGACCAAAAGCTTAAGCTGATCGTCATGGTGCATGGCGCACCATACTTCCAAAAAATGCAGCAGAATATTGTTTCAAAGGGTACTTATGGCAGATGTTAGATCCATAGTTATATTGCCATGTCCAGTGTGGCAAAACACAGACATTTGAGTTGTGTCAAGTTCAAGTACTTTGAATCATTGTATTAAGCAAAAACTGAAGCTTGAAAGATGCAAACTCTATCAGTAGCCAAATCTTGTTTGCTTAGGAAAGACTAATCAAACTAAGCTACAGGGTAAACCATTTATAGGAGACTAGACCTTGATAAATGGATTGTCAATGCTGCACTGAACCATCAAGCTTTAATGCTCTGTGATCTATAAGCGAATACACTGCCATATATACAGCAGCCGCAACTGATTTTGTCAGATCTGCATGCTCCATATATCAGTTGAAGGTCGCCAGACATCCCTAGAGTGGGCAAAGTTCTTGGACAAAACTTAGTAGCTTATTATATTATGGTCAGAATAGAATATATTTATCACTCTTTATATGACAGTACCATAACATGTCAATAAGAGATATAATTAAAAAGAAAAATTACATCATTAAAAGCAAAACAACAATTACCACCAACCTGCTCATAGCAAATGTCAATCAAATCTAGTGCCTGTGACATTTCGACCATCCCCAGTTCACTCACAGGAGTTGGTGCATGCTTTCCTCCAATAATTTTAGGTGCAACAAAAGCAAAAACCTACATCATATAAAGTTCAATAAATGAAAAACCTTAAAATATAACAAAATTTAGTCAGAATTTCATCCAAACAAAATGCAAATAAAGAAAGGTGGAAAGGTACATTCAAAAATTAAAGTTCTGATAAGTGCTTTTAAACTATAAAGATCAGATTCAGAGGATAGATGACATGGCAAATTTTACCTCCTTGGAAAACCATGTTAGAGATAACTAAGCCATCTTTTTCTTGTCCTTTTAAGATATCAAAGCCCAAATGAATTATGCTACTCGGATTCATAAGGATTTTTTTCTACCTTCTTTAAAAAAGCGAGTAATCAGAACTTAGCCTGTAGTGGCTTGTGGCACAAGCTAATACATTTTTAAAAGATCTAAATAAGAATAGAGCTCAATGAGTTCAATGTATTAGCCATGACTGCAAAATAACTAACCCCTCTAAAAACAAATTTTAAAAAAAGACAAATCCAACATTTTCTTTTTTTTTGGTTGGTCTGCAAAGAGAATGACAACATCTTATAGTCTCATTTTGAAGTAATAAAAAGCCAAATAGTGATCTAAAGGTAATATAAACTTGAGAGTATCTACAGAAGACCTTGTGAATTAAACCAGATGAAATAGCGGATGCTGCTAATGTTCCACCACACTCCCACAAAATAGAAAGATAGCCCCGGTCGTGAAAATATTCCATAACATCTCTAGAGTTTAAGATGTCAAATTCCACTACTTCAACTCCTTTAGATGCAAGATATTTTTGAAACTTCCTCCTAGCTCCCCGTTGTGTTACAACTATGGTAGGTGCATCAGAGACATCCCAAAGGTTTGCTTCCTCGGGAAGGTTGAGAGTTTGTGTCAATACAATTCTCATGGGTGTATGCCCACCTCCATGTCTTGCAGTTAGCCGTGGATCTACCAAAATTGAGGAGAGAAGAAAAGAAACAATCACATCATACTTGCTGTTGATGGTGATAAGTTGAATAACAAGAAGAACATATTGATAAGTGTAATAACATTAGTCACAGAAATGATTCTTATTGTTACTGCAGACAACATTTTTCCCCAACTATAATTGCATTGCCTGAATATGACAATAAGATCAAGAAAAAGTGCACATATTGATAATTGTGATAATTTGTTAAGGTAGTCACGCAGATGATACTTACTATCCCTGCGAACTGTATTTCCCCCAACTACAATTGCATCACTTCTACCCCGCAAATCAAAAACTCGGTCTCTAGACGTTTTGCTACTTATCCAAGCTGCATGTCCACTACTTGCAGCAATTTTTCCTGTTAGCATCCAGGAAAGTACACCAGTGAGGATGACTTTAAAGACCTGTTATATATATAAAGCCTAAAAATTCAGTAAAAAGTTCAATTAAATTCATAAAACTCACCATCAAGGGTCATAGCATATTTGAAAACAGAAAAGGGAACTCGAGAAGTAGCTCGATGAATCAAAGGAGCATTGACAAGGAGGCAAGATTTTCGAGCTTCCTATGGTAAATCATTATGAACGTTAAAAAGAATAAAAATAGCACATGATACCAATTATGATTTTGCTAAGATGCAAACAAGGAGTTTTGCAAGTTAATAAATTAACCATAAGGTGGTGGCATAAGAAAAATTAGTAAACTTAACAATCACATTAGAAATTGAAATCTATAAAACCTCAGAGCTCAAGCCAGCCAGAGCAATTAAGCAACTATACCTCAATAATTTTGCTTTGTAGATCCTCTCCAAGAACATGAACCTGCAGCCCTTGACTTCTTAATGCACGTACAGCTTGGCCTCTAAGATGCTGCAAAGGATTCCTGATTCCAACAACAACTCTTGTAATTCCTGCCTAGTCTACAAAAGGATCATATCAACGGATCATTGAAGCATAACAATTAGAAACTTACAGAAGTGCAAGGAAGAAAAACTAGAAAAATCCCTCCCAAGATCAAAATTGGGTGTATGTATACTTATTTATTTATTTTCTTGGATATTTTGCCAAATACATACCCATAATTGACAATTCTTAGTTACTAAAATCACTCCTCTTCCAAAATAGACAAAAGACTACAAAATACTCCTTTCCTAGGATCATAGTTGCATATATTTTTTCTTAGTCGTACGGTGGCTTGGATTCTTGGCAAAATCAAGACCAATAAGTCACAATCCTTAAAGAACAAATATAGTGATGATATGATAATTGCCAAAAAAGCTCTTCCCCATTTTTTCCCATCCAAGGCAAGAACAAGTAACATCCAACAATATTTAGTACATATATGTATCCTAAAGTCATTACATGTCCATTCATTTTAAATACATTATTATTTTAATTACATGTCATGAATACAAAGTTAAGCCACGCTAATCTATTGGACAGTATGTTTCAGGAGTTTCAGAATAGTTCATTACTCCATGCTGATCTTGAATTGATGAATATCACATAACGTGCGGTAAAAGTTTTTTCTGCTAATATTGAAGACTAATTTAATGACTAATAAAACAATAACAGCACAATAAAAAATAAAAAATAAAATTACGAACAAAATTGAAGCAATGCGCAAACCTGAACAAGAGCACAAACAGCAGTGTGGTCACCGTGGCAATCACCGGGCTCCATGTTCAGATACGCGGTGGCGCCTCTGCAAAAAGAGCCGCCGGCTTCCACTGCCTGCACCTCCGCCGGTTTGGTACCCTGCGCGTACAAGTGGCCCTCTCCAGCAACCTTCCCGGCTGAGGTGGCAATCACGCAGCCGAAATTCGGGTGCGGGGACGTGAAACCAGCAGACTTGTCAGCTATATCGGCGGCGCGTCTGATGTTCGCGGCGTCTTCTGCGTGGCTGAGTTTGCAGAATACCGGAGCTGAATTGGCCACTAGAGAGGGTGCCATTTTTTTTTGTCCCCCTTGATCTTTTAGATTTTGAGGAAAGCAATCACTCGCTTGGCTTTCTCTCTTCTCTGTACATTATAGTGCTGTATTTTGCTGGACTTGTCAGCTACTTGGTGCTTTCTTATTGGAGGCTACTAAATTATAGTGCCGAAAAATTGTCGTTATAATAGTATATAATAGCTATATTGTTTAAATAATAATTTTATAACAACAATTTATATAAATATTATAATTTTTTATCATTTAGATATAATTTAATTTTAAGATATAAAACTCATATTTATCAATTACTTTAATATTATAATTTAAAAATTATAATTACCCAACTTCAATTCTAAATAAAACCTTACATTCAATTAAAAATTAATCATCTAACTCGAAAACAAAAGAGACCATGAAACATTTAAAAAATCGCAACATGACTAGATTTAGATTTATTGTAAAATAGTAATAATGAAAATTACTAAGGTTTATGTTTCAAAAATTATTTTATAAAAAGAAGTTAACCCTTATTCAACTAAATAATATTTAAAAAATATTGTATCTCTTATCCAATTATTACTTATAACGTGTATACATATTACATATTATTATGATTGATTGAAGTGTGTGTGTGTTTGTGATATAAAGAGTGAATAAAAAAAAATAATGCTCTAGAAGTGGCTAAGAATTTAATTTAAAATAAAATCACATAAATTTTTTTTCTTTTTTGTGGACGATTATTTTATCGGGCGAGAGGTTGTTTAGCGAAACTTTCAAAAAAATATTGCTCAATTTGGATAAGTATAAAATGGCGGGCATTTTTCATGGCAAGTTATCCAAAATTAACTTCATTATTATGTGAATCAAAAATCATTCTAGTTTCTTCCAGGGTCGAAAATAAATAATTTCCTTCAAAAAAGGTCGAAAATATATATTTTCTTCCCATTATTTTGAAGATGCCTGTAAAAGGTACTGGAGTATTACATTGTTTAATATTTTGTTTCACTTCTCTACACAAGTGAATTTTGTTACATTTAGCATCCAAACCCAAAGAGCAAGGAGGAACTTCTAACACAATGTGACAACGGCTCAAGAGCAATCAAAGAAACTAATCTTTCAATGAATAAAAAGAGCTTTCAAAATGCAGAATTTGACGGAGTAATTACCATATAAGATGGGCTAAATATCACGGATGTCAAATGAAGAGTTGAATTTACATTCAAGTGGAAGACGTGAATCGTTCAAAAAAACTCTACCCTTGAGAGGGCGAGAACCAACTCCTCTGGCATCAAATTCAGTGGGATTTCGGTGCCTTCAACATTGTCACTTTGAGTCATAACCTCACACAAATAACAAATCGTGTGTGAAAGATTATGAAGCATGTTTGAGCAAGCTAGCTTGAACAAGCAAATAATCAACTTCAGATGACAATCAGTAACAGATAACATATGCCAATTTAGCAGCAGCTTGAGTTTTTGTAAAATTAAGGCAATCAGGTTTAAATCGCACAAGTTGCCACATTAAAACCCAGAACAAATATAGACGCGAAACACATGCATGCATATATTAACTGAGGTATGCAGTCAGCATATGCATACAGAAGAAAAGAGTACGAAGTGACATTGATTATTGGAATAGTAAATGATGACGATATTGGTTTGATTGTGTCATTTAGCAAGCACACAAGACGTCTCAAGGATCTGAGGAACTTATGAGTTGATAACTCACATAAACAAATAGCTAATACAAAACACACAACTAATGTAAAATTCAGATATCATTAGCCGCAGGCTTACTCCTCCTCTTCTGCTTCTTCCAGCCATTTCACAAATGGCTCCAAAGCCTTCACAAAGGTTTGCCTGCAGAAAATTATGAAACATCATTGTGAGTCGAGAGGCTTCTTGGAAAAGCAAGAGAAATTTAGGAAGAAAAATCTACATTTAGAGAAACAAGAGCCGAAAAATCATATGGCAAGGCATTCATTCAGTAATTATAAATTCCATTATTAATGAATCATCCATTTTGAATTCACATTCAGAAAAGACAAACAGAGGAAGAAAATAGTAACATTTTTGTTGCAAAAAGGAATAGAGGACAGAAAATTCAAAAGCATTCAAATCAAACCAAATACCCGTCACTGACAACAGCAATACCATTGGCAACTAAATCTGGTATTTTTGTTACAGTACTTTAACTCCCAATACAAAAAAGACTATATTACTCGGGATTAAGGAGATCAGTTTCCAAAGACAATTGACTTTTAATATTTTGAAAGGCTAAAAGAATTACTATTGCATACCTCCCCTTGGGGTTTGTTCCCTTGCGGAACCAGTAAAGGATTGTATCTTCTGCAAGAACATCCTGATCATAGAGAGACCTAACAATCTCAGGAAATAGCTTCATCAGCTTAGCATCCTCATAGCACTGCATCTGAACTTTGTACATCAGCTCCAGCTCAAGTTTTGCATTGGTGCAGAAGGTATTTAACAGTTGTGCCCAGGTTTTTACCTATATAGAAACAATAATGACAACAATAATAAGAACTACTGTCAATGTTTTAAATCCAATATTGTATTTGAAAACGAGATGACCAACTATTTGACATGTAGCCAGCAATTAAGCATGTCAGCACATGCCAGGATACAAACGGTTGAACAAATATAAGAAACATCCGCCATGGCTTTGCAATTTCAAGTAAAATGTAATACAAAACAATGGGATATAAACATGTGATGAAAAAGAAATTTTTTTTTGAAAAAAAATATGGATCTCGAAGGTGTTTTAATGGAGATAAATCAAAATAGCATGTGGACCAGTTGTCCACTATATAAGCAAAAAAGATGAGCTTTTAGTGCTATATAAAGTATACCCAACCACTCCCATACAAAGCTATCCCAACTTTAAAACCATATCTTAAAACCACTCCCAATTTACAAGAATGAAGAAAAAGGGTGAAACCTGGAACCCCAAAGACCCTGAAGCCAAAGCAACGAAAAGAAGATGGACTATATCCCACAATTCTTCAATATGATGAAAAGAATAATTTTCATTTTTTATTCTTTTGGAACACTGATAAAGATTATCATTCTTGCACGCACCTAGAATAATGCAAATGCCAATTCCCTCAGGAAAAGCAAAAATGAACTGGAGAGAAAAGCATTCAAGCATCTGAACTATATAACCCATATTCCCCCTAAATTCAAACATGTACATGGAATCACTCCATAAATGCTGAACATACCACAAGGAAAAGAAACAAATTGTCTCAAAATTTTATGAATAAAAAAGGATTATATGTTAGATTATATCATCAATAAAACAAAACCAAGAACAGGCAAACTATTCAGAGTAGGTGCCTCTCTTGTATGCTCTTTTTGCACTTGTATTGCACCCCAAAGGCTCTTCTTCTACTGTTTTCCTTATCCTCCATGCCACTTAACTCTTTTGTGATGTATAAGATGGGTACGCATGACGAACATAGCAAAACGTGCAGGCTAAATTATTTTGACTCAGAACATTTAGCACAGGATCCAAATGTTAGGGATTGTGTTTCAATTCATTGATGTACCAGATCATGCAATTATCATACATAATCCCATCAAAAGGTGCTCACTAGTTTGCCACAGCATGAATAATTAATGAAAAAGCAACCAGGTATAGTTGATGTGATGCTACACAGGGGCAAAGTACAGATTTAGCGCTCACCTGACGCAGAGCTGCATTAGCATTCTGCTGCTGGTTCTTCCCAGACCACTGAACTGCATCCATCAAGATATCCCACAGTATCCTTACAACCTCAATGTCAGGTAATTTAGCATCTTTGACCCGTTGTTTCACAGATTCTATGACTTCAGATATTTCAGTCTCCTCTGCTATTTGAGTTGTCAAAGCAGATTTCATATCCTTTAGTTTTACTTCAAATATTTTCTTTTCATTGTATTCAACCAAGGGTATCAGTCCCTCCTTACTGACATAGAGAAACAGTTATTAGACAAAATCATCAAATCACTGCCATCACAAACAAGAGAAAACACTGCTTTTACTTGAAAATCAAGTAATTGGAATAAACTTTCTACATCAAAATTTCAAATTACACAAACTTTGAGACTTAAATTGCAAATTAATGGTGAAATGACAATGGAATTAGGTTGCAAGCTCAATTATGAATAGATTAATTTCAATGTAGTTTTGACAACATTCCGCTTAGAGAGGAAAGGAAGCCTATAATTTTTCATAAGTATTTTCCCTTGACATTTTAGCAAGAAAGCGATCTCAACTTGAGAAAGGATCCGGAAGAAAAAATGGTCATGTTCCACTTTATCTCAACTTGAGCCAACCTGACACTAAACCAAACATCCACTCCAATGATACAAAATGGTCCATATCTCATACACAAGCACACCCCACAGAAAGAGAGTCATTGTGCATAATCTTCTAATGTCAATAATTTTACAAAACACTGACCCAGACAGTGACACTCTATTACTTGTAGAAACAGTGAAGGTAGAGTTGCAACTTCCCCCCAATACATACAAGTTGCAAAAATTTTGTTACTCCCACTAGTAATAAAAACCACAACAAATAACAATCATGAGAAAAGTATAATCTCCAAAAACCACTTGGAGAAAAAAATGGAAAAAGAACATTAGAAATAAAAAAGTATGAAAAATTTTTCTAATGATAAAAAGAAAATGTAAAATCTTCAAAAACAATCACATCCCATATTGGAATATACAACTCCTCAAAAATCCAGCTGGCAAGAGTATTAACAAACTTCAACCATTGATGCCATAAAGTACCATATACAGCATTTAAACATACGTGTTTGCAGCTTAAAAAGGGAAGAATATAATAGGAGATTTTCCTAGAATCAGAAAACTCACGTGAAATGTTCAGAGAATCCTTCAGCAGACCGCTTTGAAGATGGAAAGAAGTCCAGGAGATTGTCCTCCATTTTACCACGCTTCAGAATTGCAATTAAATCATCAAGGCTATTGTCAACCAGATACTCCTTGAAGAAGTCTGTTATGAATGAAAGAACTAGCCCCTTTCCAACAAGATTATCCTTAAGCAGTGGCTGGAAGACAGTCTCTGGTGGAAGCCCTGAGAGCTTCTGAGAGAATGCAAGTGCTGTGAAAATAGCCAGCTTCTTCCTTTCATTCTCCTCGAAAAGCTCCAATGACTGCATGAATCTTCGAGTAACATTTTCAAGATTCTTTATGAGAAATGGCCTCCGCCTCAGGATCTTCTGTATATATATTACAGAGGGTAAAATGGCCTCACGTTTAGGCTCACAGTCTATTATGGAGTAAGAGTGGCGCTCCCCCTCATCAGGTTTTGTTGTTCCAGGTTGCGTACGGCCTCCTGTGAAAACAACCTGCATTTAAATAGCAAAATTCTAATGTCAAAAGATTTATGCCTATCCCAAAAAAATAAAAGGGATATATGAGAAATTGACTTAGACCACTAAGAGATATCAATAATGTCAAAAGCCACCAAGCTTCAAGGGCATAAATACATAAGAGAAGGTTAATGGGAGAAAATAGCAAGAAATTAATACATTCATACAAAGACACTGATGCAATCCAGTGAGATATTGTTTGAGATCATTCACAAGCAACATAAACCTTCGGAAGCTCTATCTAAAGGAGACACCTTATGCAAATGATGCAAATGAAAATAGAAAGTATAGACAACGAATCAAGAGTAGAAAAGAAGATTATAGCACTGGTTTTGGAAATATAATAGTTACAAGTGCATTTTCAAGATAAAAGCATGAACAGTTTCCTTAATTGCAACCACACCCACTGTTAATATAAAAATTAAAGAAGCTTATAATTCTGAATTCTAAACGAGTCAACTGTGCCATAAAGCAAAACTCATATGAGATCAAATATCCATTGTTGCCCCATGAGATCTCAAGAATCTAATTCAAAATAGTCAAAGCTCAGTGTTCTTAATATTAGGAAAACCCATATGAAATCAGGTATCCATTGTTGTTTGCTGAGATTTCAATAAGCTAGTGCAAAATAGTCAAAGCTCACTGTTTTTAATATCATGTTAATGGTCCCAACAATTTAATTCTAACAGGAAAATTCAAATGTTCATTTATTTCTTCAAAACTGAAAATTTAAAAAAAAAAAAAACCTGCCTCAAAAAAGGTGTCGCCGTATCTTGAGAAGTTAAGGTCAGAAGATTCAATGCACTTGGCAATAAGTTCCTGCATTAAAAAATTAAAAAAAAAAGCTGATTTATATTTTTGCTTGGAAAATAGAAATAATCTAGTTAAAGGAACTAGAAAATTCAAAATAAAAGATTACCAGATCACCAACATTATCCAGATAAATCTGGACCACTGCATCCGAAAAAGCTGCAGGGTCCAGCGGCGCTGCAATATTCCGTTTGCGGGGCTTAATCCGCGTTCCACTGCACAGAAATAAAAGTAAAACAGAATACAGAGAGTTCAATGCAGGATGATTTACAAACATCTAAACAGGAAAAAGTCTTAAATCAGGATGCCTCCACTACATGATCTATAATAAGACTCCCAGATAAAATCTCAACACAAAAACATTCACTTTAAAATCAACCAATCAAACAATTGTTTGGAATAAGCGAGAAAACTTAAAACGTGGTCTCATATAGACATCCCTGCTTAAGACTTTCTCTCTAATTAGCAATCAGATTCTCCATATATTTCCAACGCATAATCTCATTATAACAATAAACGTAAAAATTTAAAGATACTTACCCAAGAGTGGGTTTCTCCTTCGAGCTGTAGGATTCAAGGGGAAAAAAATCAAAGTTAATCAGTGAATAATTAACAAATAATCAAAATTGTAAAAAATTAATTTTCATTCTCAAGCAATTCAGTAAACCTCCTAAAAAGGACCCACCAATTAGTAAACAAATAAAATATATAATCATAAATTGGAGATCCAAATCAACAATATCATTGCTGAAACAATAATGGAACCCCCAACAAGAACATCAGATTAAAAAACCTAAAATTGAACCATACCCAGAAGCAAAATGGGTAAAATAATAAAAAAATTTGACCTTTTATATTCACATAATCACAAAAATTAGTCTTTTTCAATTAGCAAGTACACAGATCTAAAGCTACGAACAATAGCAAGATCAATAATAATAACAATAATAAACAAATAACAGTTATTAAAGAAAAAAGAAACCGAAGAAAGAGATCAGAGGGTACCTCATAAACAAAATAGAAGAGGGATCGAAGAGAGGAGAGACTCTCTGTGCAAGTGAGGGCTTTTTGGGAATTTAGAAAAAAAAGAAGGAATGAGAGAAAAGAGAGACAGTGGTGCTTGTAATTTACGTTGATGGGTTGGGACAGAGAGGCATTTATATATACCCGTATATAAATTTCTTTCTTACTTTTAATTTTAATTTTAGTAAATTAAATTAATAATTAAAAAAAAAAAGTGAATGACTTGAGTGAGAGAGAGAAACTCCTGCTTTACGTGCAGCTCTTCAGGGTACCTGATCGTTCGGTTGTCCAATAATTAATAAGCATTTACAATAGTAACTGGTAAATGGCTCCCAAGATTGTCCACTTCCTTTAAAAGACCGAAATACCCTTTTTGGTTAAGTGTATGTTTGGTTAGACTTCTCCACTGACCGAAAGAGCTTTTAAAAATTAAAATAATAATAATATGATCGTAAATTTTTATATAAATTAATGTGAAATAATTTAATTAATTAAATTAAATATTTTTTATTTACATAATTTATTTTAATTATTTTATATTTTATTTAATTAATAATTAAATATCATATCAGTTTATATAAAATAAATTTATATAAAAATTTATAATTATATCATCACTAAAATTTAAAAAAATTTTAAAAAATTGAGATATTTATTTACATTTGTAATAGAATCTTTGAAATTTAAAAATAGTCATTTTCTTCGGCTCGAAAATCTTAAAATTTAGTTATGCAAGTAAAGTTTTTTGAGCTTTTTAAAAATATATAAAATTCCAAAAATACCTTAATAGTATTTCACTAATTACCAAAAACAAAAAACACTAGTATATATGCAAAACCCTAAACAACAAAAATTTCTCTATTCGTAGCCATTTTTTGCCAATTAGCAATAGGAATAGTTTTTTCCTTACTTTTTTTTACATTCACTTTTGTCTCTATTTTCTTTCATCAAATGAGTTATTTATTTTCTTTATACTTTTTAACTACTTTTTTACTTTATTAATTTACTTTGTTATTGTTTAATATATTCCTATGGTCGTGGTTCACACAAATCAATATATATATATATTATGTGAATTTCATTTTATTTATTTTATTTTTTTGCTGGATATTCAATCTATTATATTTGTTCTTGTTTAATATGTTAATATGCTAAATGTTCATCTTATTTATTTTGCAAATAATAGTATAGTTAAAAACTCTTATATAATTTTATTTTGTATAAACTAATATGACATGCTTAAATCGGTTGAATTAAATATTTCTTATTTATAAATTATTTGTTTTTATTATTTTCTATTTTCTCTTAACTAATAAATTAATGTCAATTCAATTTATAGAAATTAAATTTGTACAAGAGTTTGTGACTATATTATCACTCTTATTTTATATTTGTATGTTTTATTATAAATGTTAGATCAAATTGAAAGGCCCAAAATCCAAAAGTATAAGTTTAATAAAATTATTTTACATAAAATAAATAGAATCCCATTCTCTACAAGAACGGCCAAGGTACTTACAATTTTAACGAAAGTGTCTAAATACAAAATACGTCAAAACAACAAAACTACAATTCATTAAAGAACGATCTAAGTCCAGTCTTCACAAAAATTGATCTAAGTTCACTTTTTACAAAGAACGACCTATGTCTATTTCTCACAAAGAATGACTTAGACATTTAAAAAATATTTCTAAATAAAACACCTAAAGAGCAAGTCTTCAACAAAGGGATAAAGGCATGATTCAATAAAGAATGACCTAGACCCTTAGAAAATATTTTTAATTAAGAGCACACAAGCTATTAAGCATTTTGTAGAATGCCTCTATAGGCATATATATAGTATAAGCAATACGCCTACGGGCAAATATACATTATATAAAATAGGTCTACGGGCAAATGCATATTTTACAAAATGGACATACGAATAAATACACATTCTATAGAATGGATCTATAAGTAAATATATATTTTATAGAATAGGCCTCAGGATAAATATACATTCTACGGAATTTGCCTAAGAGTAAATTTACGTTCTGCAAAATGTACTTATGAGCAAATATATTTATTCTATGGAATGCTCTAATGGGTTAATAAATATGTTATGGAATGAGCTTATAGGCTAACAGTTATTTTGTGAAATATGTTTACGAGTAAAATGTTGCAAAATTAATCATCTTTGTATAGAACCAATATAAGTGTTGAATTCAAGCTAAAGTACATTAAAGGTTAAAGGCCCAAAAATATAATAATTGTCAAAAAATTACTTGTCATGAATAAGTATTGACATATATTAATATGTATCTTAATGTATAGGTTTTGACTAATAGTAGTCAAAAGAAAAATGCCATATAACCTCTTTAATTGACTATAAGTTTCTTATATAAAAGTCAACACCCTCATTTGAAAGTAAAAGAAAAAAAATCATAAAATAAGTTTAAGAATTCTATCCATCTCATTCTAGATTTTCTCTTTTAAAAGTTAAATAAAAAAAACTAACTTGAGAATTAGAGGATTATTGCCGGCACGCTAGCCTCCTTTGACAATTACTTCTTTTTTACAGAATAATTAACTATAGATATGTGATTTAAGATACTCGCCTTAAGAAAAAAAAAATTAAGCCATGTAACTTGATTTAGAAGAAGTTAAAAGCACAAGTCAATCATTGTACATTAAATAAAAATTTACATCAAAAATAATAATTTGTTTCATTGTCTTTTATAATAATATTAAAAATCTTTTTATCTAGAATGGAAATTGTTTTAGTAGAAAATAAACAAAAAAGAAAAAAGAAAAACAAAAGTGAAATGGGATGACGCTATCTTAGGTGCTTTTTGTAGAGAATTGTATCGACAAAACCTAAGATGAGAAATATCATCATTTGTCTAAATTTATAATTTAAAAGTAAATTCTTTTAATTATCCTTTTTGGTAATTTGACTCCACAAGAACACTTTTAATATTATGAAACTAAACAGTTAAGTTCAAAAGAGTTTTTCAATTAACAACTAAACACTTAACAACTTTTTAAAAAGTCTACTTGTAAAAATTCTATTTCTAGATACTCTACTCAAGAAACTATACCAAATGAACTATAAGAATGTACTTTGATTGTTTTTTCACAAGCTTGAGGGTCATTAAAGTTTAAATTATTTTTTTTCTTCTATATTTCTCTAAGATTTAAATTTGAATAATTAATTAAAAAATATTTGAAAATACTAAATTTGACCTCTTTGCGTTAAGTTATTCATCTATATTTGTGGCTAATATTCATGGCCAATTTGATAAAGCTATAACTTTTGAAATAGTTAATGTTAATTTTACTGTAAAAATAATTAGTAGTGAAGAAACTTAGTTAAACATTTGATAAAATTTATTTTTAAAAATATTATAAATTTTAAAATTAATCATATGTGTTTAAATCTTATTATTAAACTACTATAAGAATATAAAAGGCTGAATTAGACATATTGAATAAAATTCATTTCAACGCTTATAAATCCACATATAAAATATTTATTTTAGCTATATTTTTTATGCATATATATAATAATTGATGACTAAAATATATATCTTATATCATTAATTTTATTTTTATTTTGCTATCTCAATATAATTATTAATAATAATAATCATCATCATCATCATCATCTCTTTAAAGTTAATAGTTTGATTTCCATTTTTATAATATATATAGATATATCTATGAAATTATATTAAGTATAAAAGCAATTGCTAAAATTAAATTTTCAAAAATTGCTCCATCTTTATTTTTTAAAATCTATTGCAAGATAGGATAATTTGCTAAAACTGATTTTCAAAAATTTACTAAATACCAAAATTAATTTTAAGTTTTCTTAAACTACTTTTGAGCAACCTCAAATGAGCTCTCGATATTATATGAGCGACTTTTGAGAATTTGGATGCAATACTATAATTTTTAGACACAAGTATATTTACAATAATGTATGTTTAAGATCTAATTATGCATTATTTTTGTTTGATAATTACTAATCATAATATCATTAAAAAAAATTTGGCACAAAATTTATATCAACACCAAATCCACATCTGATTTCTAAATGTGTAATAATTGTTATGTTTTGTAAGCTCTCTCGTACATAAAAAAAACCTTAGGTTCGATGGTATTTTGTTTTGAGTTTTCTTAGTTTATTATTATCTGATATTTTGTTTTGGTTTACCTTTTTTTTTTGGATTTCTAACACTTATAATTATTCGTTTAAAAAAATTAATTCTTAAGAAAATTAATTCCTAATAGGTTTCAGAATTTGTTAGTTATGCAAATTAAATACACACGCACGCACACACACAACTGTTATTATAGAAATTCTTGCTTTATTTTCTTATTTCAATTAATATTAATACTTTCATGTCGGCTGTGCTTCGGCCCATTAGGATTAGGCTTCGTCCAATTATTCGTGACCACAGTGCTGCAGCGTCAAAGATGAGCGGTGATTTATTACGTTTTTATGAAGTCTGTGTATTTATATATTTGTTCTTATTTTATTTTTTTATTAATGTCTAATAAAATAAATATTACTTTAGGAAGATAATAGAGTAAAAGCAAGTAAAATAAATAAAAAGTAACAGAAGGGATATTAATAATTTAAAAGTAGGGATATTTTTAATATATTTTTTAAAAAATATAAAAATTAAATAAGTACTAATATCAAAATATAAGAATTAAATAAATTTTTACCTATACTTTATAAATATTTCATTTTACTAAGTAATCTTATGCATACAATCAAAGTAAATAAAAAAAATCATTTATTATATCTTTTAAGAAATACATCAGTATGCCAAAAAATCTATTTCCAGAAAACTTAATCAAAGCGTCATCATTACCTTATAAACATGCTTTACTTTATTAAAATTAAAAATATTAAGAAAAATATAAATTATAAGTTTAATATACTCTAACATGGAATGATGACACCCCGCTTGGTTATGCTCGATGTCGGGTTAACTCACGTTCATGACTCTTCTTGAATCAAATAAATGACATCATCACTTTCTAAATATGAAAAATACAATTAATTTCATGGGGGTGCAACTCAGAATGAATATTTACCATACTACCCTCAAACCATAAATTACATATTCTGTTCAAAATTTCATACTCTTGTCTCAATAATTAAATTTTCATCTCTTATAATGCTAATAGCTGGACATCATCATTAATCTCACTTCTAACAATAAACTACTTAAACATAATTTAAAACTATTACATCTTTACATTCCGCATCAGAAAAAGGTGAGGAATACGAATCTCCAACACTAAAATTTTATATTAGTACTCTTGTGCTCCTAAGATAATCTCTTAATTATAAAAATCAGCTTAGTACTAACGTTCCCCATTTGTTGAAAACCCTAACTTTGAATAAAGTATGTAAATTTTTAAATTAACTTCATTTTAAAAAAGATAGATATAATGATAAAAACCTTATCCCTTTAGTAAGAAATCCAACTCGATTATTTGATTTATATTATTCTCACTCTAAACAAAATTTCTGCCACTATCTACACTTCCCACTCTTCATTTCATCTTCAACGGATGTTTCTAAATGAAATAAATTCCGAAATCAAGATCCCCCCCCCCCTCTTCCCCCTCCAACAAAAAAAGTGAAATTACCTTTTTTTTTTTAGCATATAAATTATGATTAACAATGTGCATAGAGAGTAATGAGCTTGGTAATGATAGTTCAGATTTTTAATATTTTTAAGGTCCAAGATATAGTGAGTTCCAAGATATAGTGAGTTATGTGTTAATTATCTATGACAATTAAATAAATACCTTGTGTAATGTATTGATGGAGCCAAAGTGCCGTGGTTGGGATTGAAAGTTAGAAACTTGTGGTTTTGACTGATGATAGGAAATTAAAGTCATTTTTTAAAAACGCGTGGTTTGACTGAAGATAGAAGTTTAAGTCAACTTTGTCGTCTGATGCGGACACGTAACAAACTGCAGGACTTATTTGGTAGTATGAAATTTCAGCATGTCAACAAAATCCATGAATCTCTATAGCTCCATGGTTGATCATTTTCTTTTTATAAGAAAGAAGAATAAAGAGCCGAATCCACCAAAGGCGACAAAAAATTAATCCATGGAGCCATATCCATTGTATACCTACCTCTCAATCTTTTTGATCACTCTGTGTTTTGTTCGTGATCTACAGCCGTCAAACTGCCAACAGACTTATCTTAATAATGTTCAGCTAGATTGCGATAGAAGCGTTTCTATATCCAGAGGCTATCACTGTAATGGTCCTCAAAAGTTATGCCAGTCCTTTATAACCTTCCGATCTCAGCCACCTTTCAACACACCCGTCATTATTGCATATCTTTTAGGTTCAGAAGCCTCTAGCATAACCTTAATAAATAAATTTTCATCTACTGCTGAAAAAATACCTTCTGAAAAATTAGTAATAGTTCCTGTTTCGTGTTCATGCTCCGGCAGTCTGTACCAGCATAACGCTCAGTACACCACTGCGCCCAATGATACGTATTTTACGTTAGCAAACAACACTTACCAGGGCTTGACAACTTGCCAGGCTCTCCTCGGACAGAATTACTACGACGCACGAGATCTAAGTTCAGGTGTGGAGGTGATAGTGCCGCTAAGATGTGCTTGTGTCACTGCAAACCAGGCAGAAAATGGAGTGAGCTATTTGTTGGCTTATATGGCAACATGGGGTGATACTATTTCATCCATAGGAAATGAATTTGGTGCTGATGAGCAAAGCATTTTGGCCGCAAACATGCTGTTAGAAGATGACGTGATTTTCACCTTTACACCTCTTTTGATTCCACTCAAGAGAGAAAGTTGCTCTGCAAATCCAGAGAACTTCTTTTGCCAATGTAAGAATGGTTTGCTGGCAGATGGATTACAGGAAGGTCTCCATTGCAAACCGGATGGCAAAAAATTTCCGGTCAAATTGGTTGCTTTATTAGGTAAGACTCTTGCCGATAGATTCAATTAATGGGTGAAATACAATCACGATAGGCACTAATAAATATTTATTTTCTAAAATGGTTCAGGTCTGGGGATTGGTTTGGGATTTTTGAGTTTGGCTCTTGTGGGGTGGTATTTATACAAAGTTATAAGGGAAAAAAGAAGCAGAATGCTTAAAGAGAAGCTATTCAAGCAAAATGGAGGCTACTTGCTGCAACAACGATTATCATCCTGTGGAAGTAGTGAAAAAGCTAAAGTATTTACGGCAGAGGAGCTTCAAAGAGCAACAGACAATTACAACCAAAGCCGGTTTCTTGGCCAAGGAGGATTTGGCACCGTCTACAAAGGGATGCTACCTGATGGCAGCATTGTTGCTGTCAAAAGGTCAAAAGCAATTGATAAAACACAAATCGAACAATTCATTAACGAAGTTGTCATTCTCTCTCAGATCAACCATCGACATATTGTCAAGCTTCTGGGTTGTTGTTTAGAGACTGAAGTACCGGTACTAGTGTACGAGTTCATCTCTAACGGAACGCTTTCCCACCACATTTATGACCATCAGCAACAGCAAGAACAAAAACAAGAGCTGGAAGAGGAGCAGGAACTGTCTTCGCTTTCCTGGGAGGATCGACTTAGGATTGCCTGTGAAGTTGCAGGAGCAGTAGCATATATGCATTCGGCGGCCTCATTCCCCATTTTTCACCGCGACATAAAATCTTCCAACATACTCTTGGATGACAAATTTAGCGCAAAAGTTTCTGATTTTGGTACTTCAAGGTCTATACCGAATGATAAGACTCATTTAACAACAGCAGTTCATGGAACTTTTGGATACTTGGATCCTGAGTACTTTCAATCAAGTCAATTCACAGATAAAAGTGATGTTTATAGCTTTGGGGTTGTACTATTAGAGCTTCTAACAGGTAAAAAACCAATCTGTTTTGCCAGAGTAGAAGAAGAAAGAAATTTAGTCGCATACTTCATTTCATTAGCAAAGGAGAAGCAACTGCCGGAGATTTTAGATACTAGAGTAGCTAAAGAAGCAAGCGAAGAAGATATTGAAGCTGTAGCAGAGATTGCAATGAGATGCTTGAGATTAAATAGTAAAAAAAGGCCCACGATGAAAAAAGTGTCGATGGATCTTGAACGGTTGAGAAGATCGCAGAGATGCTTTGAAATATACGAAGTGAATCAACTACCGACAAATGAGATGTCATTGGCAGAAAACTCGGTCTTTTCCGTGACAACGGATTCAGAATCATTTTATTCATCAATTTGATGCATGGTTGCCATTTTTCTGTTTGTCATATTTTATCGTAACAAATACTATGTATTTGCAGAAACATATGATAAAGTTCATGCGCCAAGCAATTGTCTAAAACCTACAACTTGTAGTAATAGACCTCTTTTCCAAGCAATTTTCAGAGTCTGATCACTTTGAAATGGAATATCATCACCTCTTTATGTTGCTTGAATTTCTAGTGTAAAAGTTGAAGCGAAGCAGAAAATTTAGACGAAGAAATTACATGGTCTCTAGTTTAGATTAGGATTCTCTCGTAATATGATTTTCTCTTGAACAAAATTCACTCAAGTGATGGGAATTAATAAATTAAAATCAAAGTGAATAAACGTTAATTACACGCTAATACTACAAAATAGATAGTACAATATCTTTAAAAATTTAGCTTAACTCCGAGTAAGAGAGAATCCTAATCCCCTTGAGCTAGAAAATCCAAGCTTGTACTAAGAATTCATTTTTTATCATGAAAAAGGGTATAAAATGGAATAAAATAGAAATCACTTTATGTCAATTTGAGTGTTTAGAGAACGCTTGAAGTTTGATCGCACTTGAAGCTTGAATAACTATAATAAGAGGTACAATCTATACCTTATTTAATTTTAAAATAATAATGAATACAAAAGTGCATAGGGATTGAAGGTCTTCCCAGCAACCAATAGGATTTTTTTAAAAGTCTTCTGCAGACTCTCTTGTCAGCAGCAATAAAGGTTTGGAGTCTGTTAAGTTACGTGTAGCCGTAATTTAGCCTTTTTTTTTTAAGGTTTTCCACACATCGGTGCGGAGACCAACTTTCTCTTGTGGAAGTCTTTCCGAAAAGGTGAGTCATTAAAATAATAATGAATACAGGGTTTTCCATTATATTTCCAACTTTCTTTTTCGTTCTTATCCTAGCCTTTTTTTTTTTTTTGGTTTTTGGTTACATATATATGTTAAATTTTAATAGACTTGAGAGATGTACCTAGAGACTCACAATAAAAAGCCTGGTACAATGTATAGTTAGATCCCTAAAAACGATTGCTGTAGTGCTAAGAGTAATTTGAAAGCAATGCGCAGAATAATTTGATGTACCAGACTGTGTTTTTTGAACAATTTTAATTGTTCAAATTATAAGAAATATAAACATGTATTTTAATTAATAACTCAATCCTTTTAAGATTCAATTAAGAAGTTGATTTCTTCAATATTGTTTTCATTTTCATCTACAGGAAATTTGATAGAAATAATCATAAAAACTAAAAACTAATGCTTCTTGAAGTGGGACCAACCCATTGCGAGTGATTATTCCAAATAACAGTAATTTGCAAGAGATTTTTACTGTCATACCTTCAATTTCACACGAATGACAGCAACATACTTTGTCAAGTAATTTAAACTGGCGGATAACTCATGGCTTGATAAGTATATATAAGAGATCACGATAAGTACAAGAAAATCTCTACAAAATAAGATAATATCTACTAATCTACAAAAATTAACAATAATCAAATTTTAATAGAGTTGAGGGAGCTATATCACCTTTTTATAATCTTTTGTCATTTGCGTAATTTATAATAATGTATAGTTAAGATTTAGCATTTAGGGTATGCTTGGTAGACATTTTGATTTAGTGTTTTTTATTTTTCAAGAACAAAAATTAAGAAAATATGTTTAGTAGATAATTTCGTAATATTAGATTAAAAACAAAGAAAATAAAAAGTTCTCCGTCTTTGTCAATTGTGAAGAAGAGTTGGAGAGCACTATAAGAGAACAATGGAAAAAAATTAAAGTTAAAAAGTGAGAGGTGCGTTAAACTTTTAATTTAATATTATTAGATTCTTAATCTAATTTTAAATTTATATGTGAGTAGTTTATATGTTACGGATTGTTTTGTAAAATTAATTTAAAATAAAAATAATTATTAAGGTTTTTAATTATTTAAATTTTAATATATTTAATAGGGTGTGAATTTTAATATATAAAAATTTAAAAATAATTTTTATTTTTATAATAAATTAAAATAAAATAACATAGAATATAAAATAAAAAATACTATTAATTTATTATCAAATAATTTCTCATCAATAGATGAAATTTTATTGATTAGGGTTATAGTAGAGGCTTATGGGCCTAAAAGATATGCAATACCGATGGGTATGTTGACAGGTGGCTGGGATCGATCGAAAGGTTACGAAGGACTGGCATAACTTTTGAGGACCATTACAGAGAAAATCTTATGATATAGCAGCGGTTGCATTCGAGCTGAGCATTACCGAGGTAGACTAGTCGGCAGTTTGATTGCTGCAGATCATGAAGAAAATTACACAGAATCATCAACAAGATTGAGAGGTCGCTATACAATGAATATGATGGCTCTATGGATTAAATTTTGTTGCCTTGATGGATTTGGCTCTATTTTTCTTGTTCCTTTTTATAGCAAGAGAATTGCTGGGAATCATGGAGCCAAATCTTGATGCATGTTATTAATTTTCTGAAATTTTATATGCAATAAAAAAGTCTTGCAATTAATAAAAATAGAAATTGACTTGAATTTCTATCTTTGCAGTCAAACCACAAGTTTTCTTCACTTTTTGGTCATATTAGAATTATTATATTTCCAACTATATATGCAAGGCACTTCAACTTTGTCAAAACATGGCAACAAATTTTTCAACATATTTTTCGAATTTTTTTGGCAGTATTTTACATTTCAATTTTTTTTATCCTAAATAACTATTCTAAATGATGTGGCATTCATCAATTAATTGATAAAATATTACAATTAATTTACTTAGATTTTGTAAAAAATTATCAACCAATTAATGAATTTTTCTTCATTTAGAATAAAAAGGCATGTCTATCATTACTCTTTTTTTTTTTTAATTTCTTACATTGTGGTTACATTTTTCACATTTAAGATAGGTTAAAAAAAGAATACGATTTTCTTACTACCAAAGTTTTCTAACAATTATTTTTCTCACTTAATGTTTCAACTTTATTATTTTACCTCTAAATCATTTAAGTTAACATAATTTTATTAGTAAAAATTTATTTTACCCATAAACTATATAAGTGTAATTTAAATCTCTAAATTAAAAATAATAAAGTTGAAACATTCAGTGAGAAAAATAATTGTTTTAAATCTCTAAATTAAAAAATATATAATTAATATATACAAAGATATAACACTATTATCAAATGTTTATCTTATATACAGCAATTCGACAACATGCCAGCACCATTCATATACAATTGAAGCACTGGGATCATCTAAAATTACTGTTCTTGGAATAATCAAATGATTTAAATGCTATTGATCAATTGCCCTCAATTTAGGAAGCTAGCACTATGTCACGGCTGCTTGTTTATACCAAAATCAGAGGCTAATTCTACTTGTATGGTTGTGCTTAGCTAAAGTCTACTTAAATGCAGAGTGTGCTTAAAAGTGAGATATGTTTAGTACTCAAGATGGAATGCGCTTAGAAAAAAGGTTGTGTTTAGAAATGGGTCACCTCATACTACTAGCCCGCCGTAGTGCACTTAGCAACTAACTTAGCTCGACTCGAGATCTAAAATTCTCTACAATTGTCCATAGATTAGAATTTTCTAGAATTGAGCATTTAAGCCCTTTTATCCACTTGCTTAGGAAGCTCAATTATAAATAAGGGTGAGCCCTCACCATCTTTGCTCACCACCATCACACTTTACAAGCACGCACACCACACACTTAGCACACACGCAACACACTTAGCACACAAGCACTCATGCTTTGTTGTATAAACTCTCTTGTAATTCTCTCATTTGTGTGTAATATAGTTATATTTGGCCATTACACTTGTGCTTTTCACTAGGATTTCACAAGTGTTTGTGTTTGGCTAGTTTAAGAAGTCTTTAAGGCTTAATTAGCGACTTGCATGCTAGAAGCTATCTTAGAAGCTATCTAAGTGCTGCACGAATTGCTGCGCAAAATACTCATCCTATGACAAGAGGCATTAGAGTAAATCAGAGCAAGGTTTGCTCACTCAGGCAAGCCAGCTCTTAAGTAATGATTAATCCTCCTAGCACATCACAAGAGGGTGTACTTGGTATAGGGGTACCAAAACAAGCTCGTGGCCGTGAGGAGAGACACAACCTAAGTCTCGAGGTAAGTCTAATGTCCCTTTTATGGAAGCCTTTGAACCTCGTCTTGCCATGCTCGAAACTTCAATATCTATTGTCCAAAACACCCTTGATACTTTAGAGCAATGAGTCAGTGATCTTGAGGGATAGTATGGTGAGTTCACGGTAGCCACTAAGGCCCTTATGTAAGACCAAACTAACTCTATTAGAAGAGAGTTTCGAGCATTCTATGATAAGTTGCTCAACTTGCGTTGCTTCATACAAAATGAGTTATGAGCAATTCGTGAGGAGGTCGATAAGATCCTTTCGAATTGGGCTTGGCACAAGCGCACACTCACCCTAGTCAAGCTTTGACTTTTTTAAGCTTAAGTGATGTATGTCACATTGATGTGCTAAAGCCCAACACCTATAATGGTACTTACAAGGCTCCTATGATAAATAATTTTCTCTTTAGGCTAGAGTAGTATTTTGATGCCATAGGTGTTCGTGATAAGATATCAATGGAAGGCACCAAGCCTATATACCTTCAAGGCACCACACAACTATAGTAGTGATAAAAGTATAGTAAGATAGGCAAGGGCATATATGCCATTAACATATGGGCCGCTCAACGAGAACTCGAAAAACACTTTACTTTGAGCAATGCAGAGAATAAAGTACGAATGTACTTATGTAAGCTCAAGTAAAAGGGTAACGTTTGCGATTACATCAATAAATTCACTACTTAAACTTGAGATCTCTAGTATATCTGATAAGAACCCTTTTTTTTTACTTCCAAGATGGTCTTAAGAATTAAACTAAGACGAAGCTCAACGGGTATAACATGGAAACTCTTAATAATGCTATTGTCATTACAGAATCACTCTTTGATTACTATACTCAACCCAAAAAAAAAAAGACCTAGCCATGAAAAAGGTAAGGGAGAGGTCTGAAAAGACAAAGGTCGCAACTGAAAGAAGTGAGGTAGGAAAAACCTCAAAACTACAAAAGCGAGCAAAGCAAATCAGAAAAACAATAGCTGCCTAAGCTTCAAAGCCTATGCTTTATATATAATGGCCCTTATTGGGTACATAACTGTCTGAAGAAGAAGTCACTTAAGCACCTTCACCATTTAGCTCAAGAGTGACTCTACACCGACACTGGACGAAACCGAATATAACAGGATTCCTTCAAATGCCTTGGAGCACTCAAAAGCCAACCACTTATGGTCGCAAGGAAATGGGTCATATATGTGAGTGCGACTGTCAACGGCCAAGTTGTGTACTCATTGCTCGACACTGGAGTGACCCATGACTTCATTTCAGAGGAAAAGGCCAAGTGTTTAGACCTCAAGATAATAAAGGAAAAAGGTACAATGAAGGTGATAAACTCACTCCCTAAGCCCATTACAAGTGCCGCATAAGGTGTGCACGTCATGTTTGGAATGTGGACCGAAAGCATGACTTTTCCATCATGCCCATAGACGACTTTAAGATGGTCCTTAGCATGAAATTCTTTAATCGAATTCATGTCTTTCTACTCTTGGCCATGAACTCCCTAAGCATCATCGATGGGAATAATACATGCATAGTTCCTACCGAGTGCTTAAATACCACTAACAAGACGCTTTTGGATATACAATTTAAGAAGGCTTTTTGAAAGAACTCCAATTTTTTTTTATCTCTATTCAAGATACGAGTGATAGAAAAGATCACAGAGACTTGACAAATGAAGTCCTTTTACTCATTCAAGCCGCCCTTGATGAGTTTAATGATGTCATGCTGCTGAAGCTTTTGAAGAAGCTCTCACCTAAACAAGAAGTGAAACATGAGATTGAGTTAAAGCAAAGTACAAAGCCAATCGCCTTGGCACCTTATCGCATGGTGCCATTCAAGCTTGAAGAGTTATGAAGATAACTCAAAGATTTACTAGACGTAGTCTATATCCGCCCATTGAAGGCTTAATTTGATGTACCGATGAATTTTTAAAAGAAAAATGATAAATCTCTACATATGTGCATCGACTACCAATCACTCAGTAAGATTATAATTAAGAACAAACACCTAATTCTCTTGATCGTAGATTTATTCGATCAACTTAGCCAAGTGTGATACTTCATCAAGCTCGACCTATGGTTTGAGTACTATTAAGTGTTCATCACTGAGGAAGATAAACCAAAGATTGCATGTGTGACTAGGTATGGCTCTTTTGACTTCCTTTTTATGCCATTTAGTTTCACCAATACATCAACCATGTTTTGTACTCTCATGATAAAGTTCTTTAACCGTTTCTTAATCGCTTTGTTTTAGTGTACTTAGGTGACATTATAGTATATAACACCACTCTCGAGAAACATATCCAACACTTATGATAAGTTCTCTAAGTACTCTACAATAACAAACTATCTCAGGATAGAGAAGTACTTATTTACCTAACAAGAGGTGAAGTTTTTCAGTCGCAAGATAACGGACGAGAAACTTATAATGGAGAGCTTGAAAGTGATGACCATACTTGAGTGGTAATCTCCCGCCACTGTACATGAACTCTGGTCTTTCTTTGAATTGGTAAATTATTACTGCCGCTTCAATAAGAGATGTTTAACCAAAGCAACACCCTTGATTGAGTTATTGAAGAAGAATTACACATGGCATTAGTCCAAGAAATACTTATATGTATTCGAGGAGTTGAAGAAGGCTATCTCTAAATGACATGTTCTTGCACTTTTAGACCACACAAAGCCATTTAAGATTAAAATAGATGCCTCTGACTTTGCCATAGATAGGGTACTTATACAAGAAGGCCATCTTATAATGTTTGAGAGTCAAAAGCTCAATGACACAAATTGCCACTACACAGTGTAAAAAAAAAAAAAAGATAACCATTATCGTTCATTGCCTGTGCGTGTGGCAACATTACTTACTTAGCTCACACTTCGTGATCTTAAGGACAATGTAGCCACAAGCTACTTATAAACACAAAAGAAGTTAAACCCATGCAAGAAGAGTGGTAAGACTCTATTGTTGAATTTGACTAAAGGCTCGAGTACAAGCCCAGAAAAGCCAACATCATTACAAAGCATTAAATCGCAAGATGGAGTTGGTAATCCTTAGCATAAGCTAACTAAATTCTGACCTTATCTCATAGATCAAAGAAGGCTTTCAATATGACCCATTAGCAAAAAAATTGTTAGAGAAACTCCTTTAAGGCAAGACAATATGATTTTGATAAGAGAAATGCATCTTCTTCACCAAGGAGATCGCCTATTTATGCCAAGGTAGGGAAATTTATATTAAGAAGTGATTAAGGAGTGTTACAACTTAAAATAGGCTGGTCATAATGAAGTAGAGCACACAATTGCACTCGTTCAAGTCTTGTATTTTTGGCTGCATATGAAGGACAATATTGAGGTGAAGTAATAAAAAGGCAACCTAAAAAGGGACGAATTGAGTTTCTAAAAAATATGTAATGTTTGAACAAAATTTAATACAAATTTTAAACAATTTCAAAACAATAATAAATAAATAAACCAATAAATAAATAAATGTGCAAAGAAAAATAAAGAGATAAGAGAAGGAAGATTTAAATATAAAGATTTTTACATGGTTCAGCCAATCTCTCTTACGTCTACACCTCCAAGCACATTGGAATTGAGGATTCTATTATCCAAGCTTTTAAGGCTTTAAGAACTTTTACAATTGATTTCATAGATTTCACTCAACCTTTACAACAATAGATTATTCACAATCTCTTAACTTAAATATATCTTAATACTTATAACTTCTCAAAGATAAAGATTACCAATGAATTCTCTCACACATAATGTATTTAATTACAAATAAAAGCTCAATATGTGAATCAAAGAAACAAAAACAAGTTTAAAGTCTAATAATAGTTGTATGCTCAATAGCAACCTCAATGATAATTTTTGGATCACTTTTTATTTGAATTTGAATAAGTCAATTTATAGTTAAAGCTGAAAACTAGTCGTTCTTGACTTTTTTGAGAAAAATTGAATTGTTATTAACCTCTATTAGTTAATGATTTTGATTAGTCAAGATTACCGTTGTGTTGAGATTTTAAATAATCAGTTAACTATTTGATGTTATTAATTAATCGTTTATTTTCATAGACTTGCAAAATAAATTTTGGCTATTTGTTTTTGCTAAATGGTTCATGATTACAATTTAAAAATTATTGCTTTCCCATTTTTTGTAAACAGTTCACTGTTATTTTTCAAAATCATCATTTTAATAATCTTTTGTAGAACATGCTTTTTAGAAATTATTGATTTGTCGTTTTCAACAAATGGTTAGCCGTGTGCTAAGTGAAAACCATTTTTTAAACTTATAGTTTTACCTTAAAATTTTTTATAATTATACTAAGACTTAAACTTTATAAAACTTTACAAATAAATCTAATTTTAGAGTTTCAAAACTTTTTCAATTAGACTTTGAACTTGAAAAATAATCAATTTTATTTATTTAAAAATTATAAAAAATGAGCTTTAAAAATTTGAAAAATAATTTGAGCTATTAAAAACTTAATCATTCTTAATCTTGTTGGTTATAATCAAAATCAATATTATGGATACATACATGTTAACATAATACATATGAGCAGACATGCCTTGTGTGCTAATAAAACAAGGTAGATCATCAACTTCAAAACGGAATTGTTAGATTCTCTACCACTAGCATCAAGGCCATGGGAGAGCGTCACCATGGATTTCATCTTAGCCTTGTCGAAAACCAAAGGGTGTAAAAGCAGCATAGTTATAATTGACTGTTACAGCAGATACACGATATTCATCATCGTGCCACCAAACTGCAAAGTAGATGAAGTTGCCCGCCTATTTATTAAACATGTTGTGAAGCTTTGGAGAGTTTTGAATAGCACTACGATTAATTGGGTTCACGCTTCACCAGATGATTTTGGATAAACCTTTTCAAGATGTTGGGAACTGACATCAAATTTTTAACAAATTTTTATTTGTAGACAGGTGGATAAACTGAGCGTATCAACACACTCCTTAAAATGTATTTAAGGCTCACCATTGACATTGGGTTATGTTTCTAGATGTTGGCTAATTCTCATGCCCTTCAATGGACTGAGATTATGAGTAAGAGTCCATTCGAGATTATCATGGGATTTCAATTGATAAAGCCCAACATCATAGCCTCAACTTATTAAAGGAAAAGCCCAGCGGCTCATAAGCTCACCCTCAAATGGCACGAGGAAACGAATATCATGCGAGCTTATCTCAATAAAGCCATACAAAGAATAAAGAAATGACATGATATAAGAAAACACAACATCTAGTACAAAGAAGGTGACTAAATGATGATGAAGCTCCTACCCGAATAGTTTAAGACTTAGCAAAAAGTTCACAAAAGTTTAGTGAGGAGCTATAAAGGGCCTTTTCGAGTAGTCTGACATGTAAGCAACATTCCATACCAATTCCAACTTCTATTAAGAGTCCAGATTTATCCAGTTTTTCACATGAGCTTGCTTAAGCCATACTTGGGAGATACAAAAGACCCAAGTCGAAGAGAGTTAAAATGTGGCCCAACCATCATTGTGACTACATATGACAAAGATGTAGAATATATCCTCACAGACTGAGCAATCTATAGATAGGGCATACTAGCTTACAGTGAGTACTTGGTGAGATGGAGGAACCTCTCCGAGAGTGAAGCCATGTAGAAATACAAAAAATATCTATGGTAATTTGTAGAACATGTTCAAAAGTACACATATGAGAATGCGATAAGGACGTCGCGAGCATAAGTAGGGCAAGATTGTCATAGACTGCTCAATTATACTTAAATTGAAAGCTAATTTCACTGGCACAGTTGCGCTTAAAAAGGAGTTGCACTTATAAATGGGTTGCTTGACATTACTAGTTTGTCGTAGTGTACTTATCAACCAACCTAGCCCGACCTGAGATCTAGAATTCTCTATAATTGTCTATAGACTAGAGTTCTCTAGAATTGAACATTTAAATCTTTTTGTCTACTTACCTAGGAAGCTCAACCATAAATAGGGTGAGCCCTCAATATTTTTGCTCACTACTACCACACATCACAAGCATACACGTAACACACGTAGCATACAAGCACTTGAGCTCTCTTGTATGAACTCTCTTGTATTTATCTCATTTGTGTGTAATATAGTTACATTTGGCAATTACACTTTTGCTTCTCACTAGCATTTTCACAAGTGTTTGTGTTGGCTAGTTTAAGAAATCTTCAGGACTTACTTAGTAACTTATGTGCTAGAAGTTATTTAAGTATCACATAGAATTATTGCACAAAATACTCATCCCATAACAACCAATTTTTATGATAATTTCTATCAAATTTTGATCTCTCTCTTTGCTTACTTTAGTTTGACAAGCTCATCATTTTATGTTAAAATGAAAGCATTATTAAAGAAATCAACTCTTATTGAATATTATAAGTATTCATTTATTACTAAAAGTTTTCTTGTGAATGCATGGATGAATTCATGAGAAAACTAAATAATTATGAAAGTCTAGTAATTCTCAAATCCAACGCCAAACATTTAGCAGGCTGAATTTTAAATAATTAGGTTTATTCAGCTGTCACCTGAGGATTCTCATTAGATTCAATTCATTTGACTGAACGGATCTATATCTTTAGTTTCTCAAACACTGACACATTTAAGTTTTAGCATTCTAATTAAACCAAACAATGCAAGTTGTCTGATTCACTACAAGTAGTCTTCTTGGAAATTTTTTTTTTTTTTGTGGGGGCATATCAATTGTTTGCCTCAGATAACAAAGGTATGTAGTCAAGAGTACAAGCTTTTGCTTCACTTTTGGTCTTATTATAGAATCGTTACATTCACACATCTAAGGTGTTTTTAGCTCTATCAATACATCGACCAAATACTTTCTATTATTTTTCAAATTTTTTATGATATGTCTCAAGTTAATAATGGGTTATATTTCTCAAATTTAAGGCATGTTACAAATAAAGAAAAAACTATAAAAAAAAGTGCAACAACAATGAATTGATGGTCTGAGGCACCGTAGAGGTAAAATTTTAAAACATTAGGCCTATTGAGATATGGCACCAAATTTTTTTATTGTATTTCTTAAATTTTGTTGTATCGGTCAATTTATGGATTACATTTTCTCAAATCTCTTAATATATAGCAAAAAAAATTAGTTGGGGCATGGTGGGGAAACTTGAGTCATTCAAGTATTTAGAAATTTGAACAAACATTAAGTGTGATGATTAATTGATGGGTAAATATTGGTTTAGCTCCTATATTTTAAAAAATACCTTAAAATATCCCTATTATTAAACGTATTTCACTCTTATGCTTATTTTCTTGACTTTTCTAATTGTACTCTTGCAACAATAATTTTGACATTAATTTTTTAATCTATAAAAAAAGGTTAATTAAAAAATTAATAAATAATTACTTATTAGTAAATTAAGAAAGAAATATCAATATGAAACAACTAGTATTTTTATACCCTTACGATCTTGCTAATTTTGATTTATAAATAAATCAATATTACCCAGGTAAAGTAATTTTTAATATGCTTGTAGCAATCTTACTAATAATTTTTTTTGTAAAAAATTAATTTATCAAATTAATCCTAAAAGTGATATAATAACAACTAATTTTTATTTTACTTAAGGTTGATTTGATTATTTTTTTTTCACCAATACCTCCAAGAATGTTATTGCAAGAGTATTATTACAAAAGCCCAAAAAAAAAGGTAAGTGTAAGATTGTAATATAATTATTAATAAAATTTTTTGAGGTATTTTTTTAAAAATAATAATTAAACAAATATTTAATTTAAAATATAAAAAAGTTAATGAGAAAAAAAATTATCATGGGTTACCTGGCATTTTGATAAGGTCTTATTTTTTTGATAGAGCCTTGAGAGAGCGAAAAAATATCCAAGCAAGATTTTGAATTATTTTCCCAGCAAAAAAGCCAGACGCTGACGTAGCTGCAGGTTGCTTCGGAAAGTTCTTAAAAAACATGTGTTTTAAATAATAATTTTTTAGTGTTATAAAAGGCACAGCTCCCAAAAGCTAAGCCAAACAAACCCTTCGCTATACTTAGAGTTAGAATTAATTATGGAATTAGATTAAGTTTGGGGTTAAATATTTTATCCCATATTTAGCTATTATGTTTGAATTGGATTAGGTGGGATTAAATTTAACGTTAGTCCTTAAATCATGGATTAATAATCCCAATTTTAAGTGGGTTTAGATGGGATTAGAAGAAACAAAAATTATTTATTGATAATATTTCTTCCATGCATAATATTATTTTTTATTTGTCACTTAACATTTAATTAATTAATTATCTTTTTCATGATTTACTTGAAATTTATTTTCTATTTTGTTTTTATAGTCTAATTAAATTGGTACTTTTACTCCAATAAAATTAACTATTTAATAATTTATTACAATAATTCATTGTGTAAAATTTAATAATCACTAATGTAATATTAAAAATAATAATGGAAACTAATAAAACAAGTAACTAATTGACTTATATATATATAATATCTGATAAAAATTAAATAATTAAATAGTTTTATTAATTTATATTTGTTTATTATAATTATGATTATACAATAAGTAATTTACTATATATTTAATGTTCTTATTGGCTACCTTTAAATTAATTTTAACCATTACTCTTAAATATTCATAAATTTTTTTATATTTAAATATGATTTAATATTGTCCAATCTATTATTGTACCAAACATAATATAATATTATGTTTCTAACCTAATCCTGTTCAAACTAGTCTAGTCCAATCATAATATTTAGTCAATTTAATCATGCGTGTCAAATATAATCTTAGTTAATATCACGACTAAGATTAATTTTTCAGTGGATTTTCAATTCGTCTTCGCACGACAAAGTTGAACTAATGCAATTAAGCACATGGTAAAATTAGAGGTATTCGAAATTATTTGAAATTCCAACTCGTAGAATATAAACATAATCACTTTTTCTAGTAATTTTTTGAATTTAAAATAAAGCATTGTCGCCTTTGTCTGGCTAGTTGAAGGATGGATATCTTTACAGTATTGTATATGGGGGCCTCTGAGTAAGAACATAAGGAATTAATAAAAATACCATTAATTAGAAGGCAACACTTGCAGTGACTCCGAAAGATCCTCTAATATTCGAGTTAGTTGAAGACGAGAATGTAGGAGGTCTTCAGTTATTGGGACACAATGCATGTATTTACATTGTAGATAATTGAAATTTTATTTCGTAATAATTTGTAACAATTCACTTTTAATATAAGATAAAATAAATACATAATTGAAATTCTAATTAGCAATTACATTCTTATTATATTATAAGTAAACACTCTACTTTCACTTTCACTCTAGACTCTCAATTTTAGAATTTCAACTTTTTAAAATTTCCACTATAATGTGAGAAGTAAACACTCTAATAATATTTATTTATTGGAAATTCTCCTCTTCAGGTAGTGACATTTAGGTACTTTAGCATTTGATGTTTAAGTCATTAGAATTTGTTACCACTTTCTTTGATTTGATATGTAGGCTTGGCAATTTGTTGGGTCGGGCTCGGGCTTAGTCGAACAAAAATTTTCAGACCCGACCCGATCAAAACCCAAACATTTATAATTCGGGCCGGGTCTGGCTCGACTCGGTAGTGACCCGAATCGGGCCCGACCCTCCAAGAAATGTTGTGACACAAATTAATAATTTATGATCAAAATTCAAATTTATTAATATCTTGTAATTTTATAACCACATATCAAATTCATTCATGTTATTTTTTATTTTTATTCTTTTCTAATTACAATTCTATAAACATAAAATAAAAAATAATTTTTAATTTAAAATAATTAATAAGTCAAAATATATAATACAATTAATTACAAAATAATGTGCAAAATAATTGATTGATAAGAATAATCTTTTGCAATTCAATTCCACAATCAATATTAAGAAGTAAAAACATACAATTAAATTAAAAAAACACAATTTAATTCAATAACTATTTCAACCCCACACAATTAAATTATAAAATTCAACATTAAAAATACACATTGCAATTAAATTAAAAATGTACAATGCAATACAAATAAAAACACACAATTCAATTTTACAACCCAATATAAAAAAAAGTCTTATAATTCAAATAAAGATTTGTAATTCAATTCCACAACCAAACATTTATTAAAAAAAAAAAGACTACTCCAATACTTGTGGGCCACTTTCATCTTCATCAATAAATTCTTCTCCAGTAAAAATTTTACTTTTAAAAATTTTACCTATAAAAAAAAGAAAAAGAAAGTGAGAAAATAATATAAGTTTTTGTAATTATTATTAAACCAATTTTATGCATATTGTATACATTATTTGCATTCATACCTTTAGAGTTCGCCCATAGCCAATGTTGAGTGCACATAAGTGCTTCAAACATCGTAAGATGAAGTCGACTCTGATGTGGAGTCAAGACTCTACCTCCAGTGCTAAATGCTGATTCGGAAGCAACGGTTGTCACGGGAATAGCTAAGATATCCTTGGCTATTTGAGCCAAGATAGGATATTTAGCTTGGCTCACTTTCCACCAATTCAAAATATCAAAGTCCGAAGTAGATTTGACTAAAGGCTCTTCTAAGTATCTCTCAAGATCGGACTTTGATAACATTGTTTCACTATTTTGGCTTGCTTCTACATTGAAATTAAAGTCAACATCAACTGAAGAAGAATCACCAATAATCGCATCACTCACATTCCCATTCTTACCTTCATAAAACTTAATTAAATCATTACTTAAATTGCGCACCCTTTGAATCTCATTTGCACCCTTACTATAAAGTTGTGGAAAATAATAGTTAACTAATTACATTTTAAACCTTGGATCAAGAATAACCGTCATCACTAAAATCCCATGAATTTGAGCCTAATATTTATCAAATTTCATAATCATAAAACTAGCCATTTCTCTAACCACGGGCACATCGGAAAGTTTCCATTCATCCAAATTAATTCTCATTTCACATATCATTAGAAAAAAAAGGTTAGATGTGGGATATTGTGTACTTAAAAATAACTCTGTCATAGAGTAAAACGAGTAGCAAATATTCCAACATCTTTTCAGCCATCTCCCATTCCTCATCTGTTGGCAAGTAGGTGTAGTGCTTATCACGCTGCTGCAGTCTAGAAAAGACATTTTTATATTTCACATCAACATCAAGCATAAGATATGTAGAATTCCATCTTGTTACACAATCAAGCACCAACTTCTTTTCACACTTAACTTGTAATTGTCGTGCAACCATTTCAAAAGTTTCTACCCTCTTTGGTGTACTCGTCCAATAAGTCATACTCTCCCTAATCTTCTTAATCCACTCTTCAATTACTGTCATCCCATTTTTCATAATTAGATTTAAAATATAAGCCGCACATCTCATATATAAAAAAAAAATCCCCTCCCATTAACATAGAATCAACTAGAATCAATCTTATTAACCTATCAACTATAGCATCATTGGTGGAACAATTATTTAAAGTGACAACTGATATCCTTCTATCCACATTTCAATCCAACATACATTTAAAAAGTGCTTCAGAAAGAAATTCAGCGGTATGTGGAGCCTGTAAATATATGAACCTATTCATTATAAAAAAATTAAATTTTCTAATTAATTAAATTAAATTATCAAATTGTAAATACAATATCAAGTTATCAACTTTGCAAATATATTAACCTATTCATGACCAAAAAAGTAAAATTTTAAATTAATTAAATTGAATTAAAAATAAATAAGAATAACATTGACTTTGCAAATATATTAGTATATTCATTACCCAAAAACTAAAATTTTAAATTAATTAAATTAAATTAAAAATAAGTATCAATTAATAAGAAAAGTACCTTAAAATTCCACTTTGTAACCGCCAAGATTTATCAACAAAATGTCCCGTAACAACCATGTACCCTTTTTTTTGATTACTTGCAGTCCACATGTCGGTAGTAATTGCCACTCTACTATTATTATTCTCTAGCAAAGCCATTGCTTTTGCTTTTCTAGCTTGATACAATTTAAGGATCTCACTCTTTAAAGTGTTCTGACTTAAATTCTTCACCAAAGGATTAACATAAGACATCAAATCCCTAAATGCATCATATTTCACAAAATTAAGTGGGAGCTGATGCTTTACAACCAATGTTGCTATTTTTTGTTGAGCAATAATTAGATTAAATCCTCTTACATCAACACAACTTGTTCCATCATTTTTTCTCATTACACTTAGAGTTTTTTGCAAGCTATCAGAAACTGAAGGAACACCCTTTCCTTTACTTCTTTTCAAGTGTCTATCCAAATGTGAAGTTCTATTATTACTAGATGCTCTTAACTTAGCTCGAGAATAATTACATTTAGCATTTAATTCACCATCAATGGTTACCTTGGTGAAGTATCCCCAAACATAAGAAGGTTCTCGCACACCTCACTTTTTTTGTTACTACTTTGTTGCACCCTATCATCATCGTGAGATGCCTCTTCAACTTCTTCGACTTTTTGGATTCCTTTGACCTCTTGAATGACATCATTTATATTCTCTTCACCAATATGAAAATCCTCAAGTGAATTTAATTTTCGTACATCTGAATTTGACGTTGCGACCTAAATTAAATGTATAACAAGTTTAAATTAATTTACAAACTCAAAATATAATTAAATATAATTTAAAAATATAATAATTAATATTTATAACCTTATACAAGACTATGTTTAGCTAAAATATAATATTTATAGTAACTACATAATAAGTTGATTAATAATTATCATAATATTTATAATAACTACCTAATCAATTAATTATCATGAATGTGATAATTAATCAATTAATTAACTACATAATCAATTAATTAACTCTATAACCAACTAATTATCATGAATATGTCAACATAATCAATTAATTAACTACATAATCAATTGACCCAAACGGAACAAAATTCACCACAAAATTCACTCACAATCAAACAATATATTACTCTGTTCAAATGATAAATGTTTACAAATGATTACCAAGCTACAAATGATAAATGTTTACAAATGTTTACCAAGCTAAAGCTAGCGGAAGAATAGAACATAATAGATCAACAAAATGCTTAGTGAAGATTCATGGTGACGGAGAGAGTATACTTGGCGAAGATTCACAGCATTGCGCGGTTGGAGAGTAGAGATGAAGCTAGCTGACGGGCTGACAGCTGCAGGCGAGATGATTGTGAGGCTGGATGAATGTTGTTGTTGACAGGCTGAGTGGCTGACGAGTGCAGAGGAAATGAATCCGTGGCTAGATGATTGTTACTGCTGACGAGCTGACGGTTGTTGGGGAAATGATTGGGCGACTGGATGATTGTTGCTTGCTGCTGAGTTTTGATGATTTTCCAGTGGCGGCAGATCGGCAGTTAAGGTTACGTTTTGTAACTTTGTTAACTGTGTATAAAATGTGAATGTAAACGTTTGTGTATTGTGATTGCAACAGCGTGTGTGAGTGTGTTTGTGTACCGTGTGCCCGTGTGCGTGTGTAGTGTGTGCGTGTCAACGTGTGTTTTTTTTTTTTTACATAGGGTTGTTGACCTGATTTTTTATCGGGCTTAAATTTTTTGACTTGAGCCTGACCCAAACCCGAACAATTGGTTAAAACTCGAAAAATTCAGATCGAGTCAATCGGGCCAAAAAGCAGGTTGGGTCAAATTGCCACTCTTATTGATATGTGAAGACGATGCTCTGAAAGATGTTGCAAGGGTTGCTATTACTAGCAATAAACAAATGCACTTTACGTGACTAATCCGCTTGCTATATGGCCTTGAATTAGTCCTGTATATTAGTTTTGGTTATTAAGTTCAGATTTTATTTGAACAAGTCTTCCTATTTACAAAGAACTGAATTTATAATGGCTTTATTTATTTGAAGTTTAGTTAATAACAAAACATGTTTTTACCAATTTCACTTGAACTCAAATACTGGAGAACTTGGGTTTCCCTCAAAGTACCCAAGTGATATAACTTAATATTAATTCTTTGTTAAAGGAAAATTCTAAAATGCCAAAATAGGTAGAACTAAGCACGTCATGCCAAAGTGGTGTTAGAGCTTAAGCATGGACCAGAGACTAAAGCAATTAGAGCAAACCATGACATCACTTTCTAGTGGATAACAGGATACAATGAAAAAACCGACAGACATGTTTGATAAGTTTTTTGTTTGATTAGGCTAATTCGTGAGCCAGTGAACTAGAGAACATGAGGAAACCTAAAAAGCTTCAGTTAGAACACATGGTACACGATATTATAGAAATCTAAGGCAATATGTTCAACAACCTCATATGCCCCCAAGCTTTTAAAATTGGATTTTCCCCATCACAGTGAAGGAGAAGACCCAACGAGTTGGTTATGCGAAGCTGAACAATTTTTTCAATTATAAGAAGCTCCATAAGATAATCAAGTGTCACTCACTTCATTCCACCTAGAAAGAGATGCTTAGTTGTGGTATCAGTTGTTGAAACAGGACACAATTCATCTCATTTGGGATGATTTTTGAAAAAATGTTACTTTTTTGCTCTGGCCCGAACTAATTTTATGATTTTTTTGTAAACTGACTAAATTGCAGCAGCATAGAATTGTGCAAAAATGTCAATCACAATTCAAAAGACTCTTGGCCAAGGTTAGGCATCTACCTCAAGCACGACTAGGGGTGGCAAAATTACTCACCCCATTTGGACCCAGATCGAAGCTTGGTGATGTGGGCTGGGTAATACCCAGCTAGGGTATTAAGCAATTTTGGTCTTGTACATCACTTAATAAACTCAGGACCTAACCCGAAACTCAAATTTTATTATAAAATATTATAAAATATAGATTGTTTAAATATTTATATTTGTTAGATTCATCTATTACATATATATATAAAGCTTAAACATTTAAATGTTTACATTTTTATGTCCAATTTCATTGAAATAAATTTAAAAATTATAAAATTATAAACAAATAAAAATAAAAAATTACATATATAATATTAAAAAAAACATAAAATCTAGATACCCGACCCGATGCTGAATTTTTAAAACCTTCTTGGATTAGTATAAATAACATCCAGGCCAAGTTCGGGTATTGTAATACCCAAACCCAACCTAGGATTTTGCCATCCATAGCATGACAAGTGAGTTGCTTTGTAAGTGGCCTACGAGATTTTATTCAAGTTGATGTTTACACAGGAAGATCGATGACACTTTCTAAAGCCATTGGGTTGGCAAGATTATTTAAAGTTTGAAACATGCTGTAGAAAAAAGTGAATCCTTCAGTAGCATAACCAAATTTCCAACCACCTATAAATAAAATCAATGGTGCTTCTATAATTCCAATGAGAAAACTATTAACTGTAGAGCTATAAGATAGAAGAAAAAAAGGTCTTTATTATAATTGTTATGAAAAATTCCAACCAGGACATTGATGCTCGAAGTTATTTGTGATTGAAGCTTGCCTAGATAAAGAAGATGGTGATGTGATCATAGAGAATAAAGCGATAAAAGCATTTTATGTAGTAACCATAGTTGGGCTTGGGTACTAGAAACAATATAGGTAAAAGACCATATTTATCATGTGGATGATGATATTCTAATTAATTCGAGTAGTACCCATAATTTTATCAGTGAGAAGCTGGCCAACAAACCAAGTTTAAAGCTATAGTTAGGAGCAAACTTAAAGGTGATGGTGGCATCTAGTGAAAAATTAGTCAGCCCAAGTAAATGCACCAATGTTCCTATCTATGTTGATTTTTATTTATTATCACTTAGTAAATATGATATGGTTTTAAGGCCTTAATGGTTGAGTACATTGGGACCTTTTTAAGATTTCTCAAAGTTACAGATAAAATTTTTCTCGCAAGACAAAGAAGTGGCATTACAATAGCTAACCATTCCAAATGACAAAGTGGTTAATGTGAACCAGTTTTAAAAAATAGCTAAAAGAAAGAAAGATGGCATTCTTCTATACTTATTTTCTATAAAATCCCCACAAGTTCAAGTCAGCTACACTATTCCTCTGTAGTTACAACCAATCTTACAAAAATATCAAGACATGTTTGCAGAACTTGGAGAGCTCCCACCAAAACAGACACATGGCCATAAAATTCCATTATTTCCATGGTAGAGACCAGTAAGTGTCAAGCCTTATAGATACCCTCATTTCCAAAAACTTGAGATTGGAAAATTGATGGGTGAGATGTTATCTAATTCTTGTCATATGATTTTGCTGAGAAACCATGATGTTTCTTGACGTATGCATGTAGATTATAAAGTATTAAATAAAATTACAGTCAAAGATAAATTTCCCATTCTTGTGATTGATAAGTTATTAGATGAGCTACATGGCACACAATTTTTTTCAAAATTGGACCTTCATTTTGGTTTTCATTAAATATAGATGCAGTCTAAAGATAAGCAGAAAATCACTTTCTGCACTCATGAAGGCCACTATGAATTTTTATTATGTTGTTTGTACTCAGAAATGCACCTTTGACATTTCAAGCTCTCATGGATGAGTTATTCAAAGTTTATATCAGAAAATTTGTTCTTGTCTTCTTTAATGATATATTGGTTTATAACATGTCTTGGATTGATCATATCAAATGTTTGGATGAAGTATTTTCTATCTTGAAAGCTAACAAATTGTTTGTAAAAGATGAAAAATGTCAACTTGGCTAAAAGGAAGTCAAATATCTAGGCCATATTATTTCAAATGCAAGTGTTTTTTATTCTGACAAAATCTCAACCATGGTAGATTGGCCTAAACCACAAACTATCAAAGCTTTATATGGTTTCTTAGGGTTATGATGTGGTCCCAATCAAAGTAATTTGGATAGATTTCTCTTAGAGCGAGAATAACCGCAAGTATTTGATTTAAATTGATATTGAATGTCCTTTATTCACTTGATAGAGACTTATTTATACTTATAAGTAACTAAGCCCAATAATCTTAACCAATCAAGATCGACGGCAGATTCTTGGATTGAGTTATTTAAGCAAATAACAATAATTCAAATAATAATTATTCGATTACAATAAATCAGCTAATGATCCTCTAAGATCTTAAGAAGACTAAGTCACTCTAAGATTCCTATTGATCACTCTAAGCTTATCAAGTTAGCAAGCTCTTACTAGCAATTCATAACGGATTTAAAAAAAAAATTAGGCCACTTACTGGCTTGCTAAAGAGGAATTCATTTTCATAGACTCCACTTACTAATAAACTATTTGCACAACTTAAGATGGTGATGACCAAGGCTCCTATTTTGGCTCTTCTAGATTTCTCGAAGGTTTTTATTATAAAATGTGATTCTTTTGATTCTAGCATAGGAACTATTTTAAGACAAGAGAGACCAATTGCATTCTTTAGACATGCCTTGCACTGGAAAAACCTTATACTTTTTACTTATGAGAAAGAGATGTTGGCTCTTGTGCTTACTTTGCAAAAATGATACCTATCTATTAGGTAGAAAATTTATAGTCTTTACAGATTAGTAGAGTCTAAAACATTTATGGGATCAGAAGATAACCATAAAAGCACAAAAAAATGGCTCTATAAATTGATAGGGTTTGACTTTGCCGTAGTTTACAAAAAATGAAGGATAATATTATAGCAAATGCTCTATCTTGTAAAGAAGAATTTTGCTCAACAGAAATATTAGTTCTCTTTCAGCCAGTACTAGACTGGGTGGAAGCCATTAAAGTGTAGATTAAAAAGAACCTATCTCTTTAAATGATAATACATCTTATAAGAGAAGTGGAAACATTAGGACCATGGAGAATTCAAAATGAGTTACTTCCTTTTAAAGTGAAAATTTATTTACCTACAGATTCTTCTTTATTAATGAAATAATTGGGCCAACTTAAGGAAGCACTTATAAAGGGTTCTAAAAAACTTTACACTGAATTTGTAGCATATTTTATTAGCAAGACATGAGATGGCATATCCGGAAGTTTATAAAGAATTGTGACATCTGCCAATAACATAAGGGTGAGAATATAATGCCTGTTGGACTTTTACAACCTTTGCCTATTCCTAGTCAAATATAAGAAGACATTGCTATAGATTTCATTAATGGATTACTAACTTCAAAGAGAAAATCTACCATTTTAGTGGTTTCTAATCAGTTACCAAAATATGCTCACTTTATTACAACATCACATTTGTACATGGCTGTGGGTGTTGCGCAAACTTTCTTTAATCATATATTTCACTTACATGGGATGCCAAAATTTATCGTGTATGATAAAGATTCTACATTTATAAGTGTTTTTTTAAGAGAATTATTCCAGGTTAATGGTGCAAGATTTAATTTTAGTTCACCTTATCATCCTCAAATGGATAGATAAAGTGAGATGGTGAATCAGACTATTAAAATGTATCTAAGTTGTTTCACAAGTTCTTAACCCACTTATTGGGTTCATTGGTTGGCTTAGGCTGCTGGCATTCAACTATAGGAAGAACACCATTTGAGGTAATATATGGATAAGAGCCTCCAAGCTTGTTGTCTTATATTCTTGGAATTACTAAATTGGTTATTGTTGAAAAAGAACTTTTATAGAGGGACATGGATTTAAAAGACTTGCAAGAAAAATCAAGAGTGCTCAAGTGAGGACGAAGAAGATTTATGATTCCAAGCACATCTAGAGGGAATTTTATATAGGTGACATGGTGTAGCTAAAGTTACAACCATACAGGCAATTGTCAATGAGAAAATATATCAAGCTCTCCCCAAAATATTACAAGCCTTTCAAAGTCTTACAAATTAAGAATCGATGCAGTAGCTTATAAACTATAGTCATCTAGAGATACTCATATTCATCTTATTTTTCATGTTTCACTTTTAAAAAAAATGGTGGGACACAATATTAATGTTCAATCTCAGCTTCCAGTAGTAATAAATAATGAAATAGTTCTCCTTCCATAGCTACATTAGATTATCGAAGGCGTAAAGGAAAATGAGAATTTTTTATCCACTAGCAAGGCCTTTCACCATCGGATACAACATGGGAAGATGCTGAGTTCATAAAGAATTAGTTTCTAAATTTTGCACTTGAGTACAAGTGACTTCTCTAAGTGGGAGGGAACTTGTTACTAACAATAAACAGATGTGCTTTACGTGGATACTTAGCTTGTTATGTGGCCTTGAATTAGTCATGTTTGTTAGTTTTGGTTATTATGCTTAGATTTTATTCGAATAAGTCTTTCTATTTACAAGGAACTAAATTTGTAATGACTTTATTTATCTGAAGCTCAGTGAATGACAAAATAGGCTTTTAACAACTTCATATGAAGTTAAATATTGGAGGATTTGAGTTTCCTTCGAATACCTAAGTGTTACAACTTAATAGTAATTTTCTGTTGAAGGAAAACTTTGAGACACCAAAATAAGAGAACAAAGGATGTCATAGTAGCTGCATGCGATTGCCATGTACTTTTTACTAAATCATACTTATAGCTTTGAAACATTATTTCCATCCAATATAACTTATAATTCAAATGAAAATGAAAATACAAATAATTCAATACATTTTTGCAGGAAAAATATTTAACAGTGACTTTTTTAAAAAAAGATGAGCCTATATGCACTGTAATTAATATTATGACACTCATTTATTATACTTATATTTAAAATTTACTAATCATCATCTCTTTTTCTTTCTTGCGCTTGTGCAACGGTAGAGCGAGGTGTGAAATTTCACATCCAGAAAAAAATTTATGGGTAATTAATAATTTTCTCAAATCATTTTGTTATTGTAGTTAAAGAAAATAATTTATCTTTGCTAAGCTTTGTAGCCATCCTATTTCCATGATTTTTATGATTGTTGTTCCTGAGCAATCTGATAACGAACACGTTCAAACTTGCAAAATCCTCATTAATCTTCATCTTTATTTGTATCTAAATATTTTTTAAAAATTAAAAATGAATTTATAGATTGCTAAAACTTGGTATTGAGTGTCAGAGACTAGTAGAGGACATGTTGATTTAAAGGATGAGGTAAGATTGTTTCAACTTATGTTTGAAAGTTTCTCAACTTCTTAGTATTTAAGAAGTGGTAGGACTATTTGAATCTACTAACTTATTCTCTACACCTTCTTTTAGTTAAGAATTTTATAATAAAAATAATAATTGTAAAAAATTACTTAATTAACCCTTTCTTCTCTTTCTCTTCTCATTTTCACAAATTCTCATCAATTTTTTTTTCGACCCGTGCAGTGCTAACTTAACAAATTTTTATCACCCATGAAAGTTAATGAATATAGAAATTAATTTTTACCCAATACAAAAGCTAATGGAAAAAAAAATTTTACATAGAGAAAGTATGAAATAGAGATTATAATATACTAAGAAAGACCAAAAAAATGAATTCAAATGAAAGGAATTGAGTGTCTAGTTTATAGAATATGAGAGTAAAGAGAGAAAGTGCACAATTACAATGTAGAGAGAGAAAGAGATTAGTGAAAGATAATTTTGAGATTTTTAAATTTTGATAATAAATTTATTTTTAAAAATAAATATAAAGAGAAATTTTGTGGGTTCAAATTCTAAAAAATTAAAAAATTAGTCCTAATTAACTACTTTCTCTCTCAACTATAAAAATGGTCAAAGTCTAAACTAGATTTTCTTTTTCAATTTTTCTTTTTTAATCTTTCTTGTGAAATTAACTTTATATTTCTCTTACGATATTATAAGTCCTTAACTATTATCATTGAAAGTCTGTACTTCTGAGATTGAACGAAAAAATTTCTAATACATGAGGGATATTATTCCTTTCAATTTGCTTTAAATTAATTACAATAGTTATAAATTTGTTCATTTTTGAATAATTGCATTCGTTAAATGCAATATTTACTTCATAGATCACAATAAATTTTTTATAAGAGAAGGGACGAAGGTGGAGAAAACAATGTGAAATAAGTAATTGATCATATTATATTTTCATAATAAAAATTTTAATTAAAAAAAGGGTGTAGTAAGGAATTTTTAGTGGTTATTGCCTCATTCTTAAAAAGCGAGTCTAATACGTCTGTATCAATAATTTGATTTAAGAACATTTATGTAATAAAATTTTTATTTAAATTAAAAGTATTCAAAATAAATTTTAATAGAATGTATAACCTCATTCTTTGAAAAAATTTTGAAAAAAATTATAAACATAAATTCAATATTTAACTTGAATGGGTAGACTCAATTAACATTTACCCTTAGAATTCCTTTACCTGTCTTCGGTTGTTGTTTGGTTTGACTATTATTCCTTTATCAAGGCTTGAATGTGACATTTAGGTAGCATTTATTTTTTTATCTGAAATCTAAATTGGTCTAAATTTTTTTAAAGTCTGAATGAGTTTAAATACGAAAATCTAAATGATATATTTATTTTTTTGATATCTGAATATAAGTAACATCTTATTTATTTTTACAATGAAAAACATCTTAAATTTAATTATTTGACATTTATGTCCTTGTAAATTAAAATAAAAAATGTTTAGATTGTATAATTTAGGAAATAAATTATTTTATAAAGATATTTTTGAAATATAGTATTTACTTGTCATTCAGATTTTTTTCATTCAGATAAAAGTTACAAAAGTTTTTTTTTATTTAGATATAAATGTCTGAAAATCAGATATAAGTTCTAAAATACAAACAAGCATATTCTATAAAAGATATGAAATTAATAAAATTTTATATTACAGACATTTAACAAATAACCTCTTAATTAGTCAGCGTGTCAAAACTATGTTGCCACATGGGTAATCAAACTTTTTTTTTCCATACACCCACCAAATGTTAAATATATTATTACTAAAATTATTTTTTTGTTATTACTAATAAATTAATTTCAATAGTACATAAAAAATTGATTAAATTATTTACATGCCTATTAGTCTCAGTTCCTTATCTCTAACAATTAGCAATTGAATTCTATCATTGACTTGAAGTTATCAAACATAACATGTGGAAAGAATTTCCAAATAAATGTGGAGTATAAAATCACTTTGCCTTCAAATACTTAATGAAAAAATTTCTACACTTATCCATCAAGCTCATAGCTATAAGAATAAATGAAGAGCAAGTTGTTGTCTTTTTTTTTTTAATACCTTCTTAAAAAATATTATGAATACTATATGTAGATTAATATATTTTTATTATATTTTCAAATTATTGACAATATATTGAATAACTTTTATGAAAAAAAAAATTAACTTCAAATTAAAGAATGTGAAATTAAAGTCATATTCACACTAGTCATAAATAATTATTTATAATTAATACATATTTTTAGATATATTAAATAATTAATAAGAAAGAGTCTTAATTTGAAAATATTAACCTAATGTAAGAATAAGTCATTTTATGGTTAAATTAACAAAGTCAGTAGACCTAAGTGTAATAGATCTATAATATTGGGGACTTATGTGTCAAAATTTTAAAATTTTTTGCTTTTCTAATTTTGTAACAAATATTGAGGATATAATGTTAATAACCCAATAGAAACACTGGGGATATAGTGTTAATAACCTAACAGAAACATCTTAGTGATTGAACTATTTTCGGTTAGATCTTGACGGTGGCTGAGGAAAAGACAAAAAATGGTGTTTGTTACCCATGTAGGCATATAATCCGACCATAAATTAATTATTTAAATCGAAATTTCACACTATCAATGCACATATCGCGTCAAAATTTCAAATTTTTACTAAATTATCAAGTATTTTTCTTATAATTTTGACACTACGAGCCTTTCACCAAAGTGTTAACTAATATTTTAGTGAAAGTTTTTGTTTCAATCGTCACCTATGAATTCAAGCTATTCCTTTATTAAAGTTTATGGGTAGAGATTGATATATCTTTATGTATTAGGGTAGATATCTCACTTCTTGTTTGGTGTATGTATCTGAATTATACTCAATAGATTTTTTACTGAACTATAAAGCATAGAAATTCATACTATCATTAGACTTCATATTGTATCTCATTCAAAGTTAAAAAAAAAAAATCTTATTTTGGAAATGAATATGTTCGCACATGCACGTGCATGTATGTATACTTGTGTGGACAATATGGAAAATAGTTAGTATTTAAGGCATGTTTGGCAGCATGTATTAAGAGGTTATGTATTGTACTTACCTTTTTAACCAATGTTTGGTAAAATTATTCAATTGGTATGTACTTTATAAAAAAGTAAAATTAATAAAGATTTAAGTGTGCAATAATAAAGACCAGCACTTATCCCCAGGTCTTTATTAGATTAGTTAATAAAAGTAAAACTAAAAGAAAAGAAAGAGAACCCACTATCTGTTGAGTGTTAGAAAGTGTATATTTATAAAGGAGAAAATCATCATTTTACACTTTAAATCTCACTAACATTGCTACTTTTATTTATTTAAGTATTTTGTTATTTAATTATATGTGTTTTATTATAATTGTGTATTTTATGTATTTTAGGGGTATCATAATCGTTTCACAATAAACGAGTGATCGACAAAAACGGACGTCATATTTGGACTCGGACGGTCGAAAAACCTTAAGAAGAGCATTAAAGGAAAAAGTCTCGTTCACACATACTGATCTTGTTCATACGTGCACGGTCGCTTCACGATCTTCGCTTCGACAATCGTTCATGTATACGGACCGATGATGTGGCAACTACCTACGACGTGGCGATGCTCGATTGGGCGAATTATGTGGATTGACCGCTTATGTGGCATTGACCGATGACGTGGCGTTGACCGATGATGTGTCATGATCTTATTGGACTAAATTTCTTATGTCTTTGTAGATCGATGACGTGGCGAAGATCTCATTGGAGTAGAAATCGGGTGTACAATACATGCGCTTACATGGGATTATTTACTATTCAGGCGGCGTTCTTTGTCAAATGTTGATTGTTGATTTGTTGGATTGTGATTTGTTGATGATGACGTGGCGCAATCCTCGAGCATCCGAATTGTTTTTAATCCGATGGTCACGATTCACTCAATGTATCTATAAAAAGGGGCTCTCCCCCAATTTGGCACCCTGAATTCATTTCTAAGCTTAGTTTCTGAAATTCCTTCTCCTTCTTGTAGTTTCTTTGTATTTTAATAGAATTCCCTTTTTATCCCTAGTTAAAATATGAGTAGCTAATTTCTTTTTGAGCTTGGGTTGAAGGTGAAGTCTCAACATGTTCCATGGGCTTAATTTGGTAAATTTACTTTCTCTTCCCCTCTAATATTTGTGGGTGTTTTGACTTTTTTTAAATCGACAAATAATAATAGTCTTGTCTAGTTCTGACCACAGTTAAACCGTGGCTAAGACCCTAAGTACAAGGTTATTATTATTTGGCACGATAAGCCCTTGGCACCATACTTATTGGAGAGTGGTTCATGAGGTGTAGAATCCCCCCTTATGATTTAATTGGTATTAATATGGAATATTTAGCCCATGGAGCATGTTGATGCGAATCCGGATACCCAAGTGCTTTATTATAACAGTTACATTTTCAATTATTCCTGTCATTTTAATTCACAATTTAGAATAAACTTACCATAATTGTTTCCATTAAAAGAAAATTAATTCGGCACATAATTAAAATCAACCTCCTCGTGGGATCGACACTCGTCACCATTAATCTATTCTACAATAGATTCGTGCGCTTGCGAGTTCATTAAAATTTGCACAACAAGTTTTTGGCGCCGTTGCCGGGGAGGTAAGTTATTTTAATTTGTTGAATTAATTTTTTTTGTTTTCTTGTATTTTTCCTTATAACAAAATAATTCTATAATTTAATTTTTGTAATTTAAATTTTTGCAATTTAATTTCTGTAATTTAAATTTTTGCAATTTAATTTTATTGTGTGATTTCTTTAAATTTCTGTACTTTAATTTTTACTTTACTTTTCTTTGTAATTTGTTTTGTTTATCTTGTAATTTATTTTAATTTATTCGTAAAATTAATTTATAGAATTATTTTTTTTAAGTAATTTTTTTTTGCTTTCCTTAAAAATTAAAAAATTAAAAAAATATAATAAAAAATTTAAAAAAAAAAAGTGAATCTGTAATTTAATTTTTGTAATTTAAATTTCTTTAAATTTTAATAATTTAATTTCTTTGCAATTTCTTTAAATTTTAATAATTTAATTTCTTTGCAATTTCTTTAAATTTCTATAATTTAATTTCTGAGTTATTTTTCTTTGTAATTTTTATTTATTCTGTTAATTTATTATTCCATAGAATTAAATTTTTTTTCTGTAATTTAATTTTGTTTCTTTTTCTCTTCTTTATATTCCTGTAATTTAATTTTTTATTTTTCATTGTAATTTATCTTTTTATTTTATTTTTTTAGTTAATCTATTTCTGGTATTTTCTTTTTAGCACTTGAGTGTATATTCATTGTAAGGTTGTAACAACTTCACAAGGTTAGTATTGTAATTTCTCTCTCCTCTTTATTTTTGTTTATTTTATTTTCATTTATTTTCATTTATTTTGTTCTTTGCATGCATGGTCGAAGGTCATTATCACCCAATCTTGAACCTTTAGACCTCGATTTGGAAAAAACACTTCGCACACACAAACAAACTGTTTTCCAAAAGAAACTTGAAATGGATTTGCAACATCAAAGAACCGTAACCACAAGAGAGGCCATTTAAGGATTATTTTAGTCCTTTAGCTAATTTGAGCACATCATGCATAAGGTACCCAAATGTAGCTGCTAGGAGTTTTGAATTAAAACCTAGTGTACTAAACTGTCTCCCCACATTCTATGGCTTAGAAAATGAGGACCCATATAATCATCTGAATGATTTTCATGCTATTTGTCAAACTTTTAAATACGAGAATTTTTCAGATGATGATGTTAAACTTAGATTATTCCCATTTTCATTAAAAGATAGAGCTCGTTCATGGTTTAATACAATGCCTGCCAATAGCATTACATCATGGGAACAAATGGTAACCAAATTTTTAAATAAATATTTCCCAGTTCATAAAACCAATGCTATTCGCAGGGAAATTTCAGAGTTTACCCAAAGAGACGACGAGCAGTTTTTCGAAGCATGGGAGCGATTTAATGGGCTACTCTTGAAGTGTCCACATCATGGGTATGAGAAATGGCACCAATGCCAATACTTCTTGGAGGGATTATTGCCACATGTGCAAGAATGGCTAATGGCAACCAGTGGAGGAGAGTTAATGTCCAAAAGCGCATCAGAGATTTGGGAATTCTTCCAACGGCAATCGGATAATTCTCAACAACGGAGTCGATCACTCAGAAATACCAGGAGAATTAAGGGAGTGAATGAGGTTAATATTGACGAGTCAAGCTCAGGAATTAAAGAAGTCAAAGAGATGGTTGAAGGCCTTGCTCGACAAATAGCATCTTTGACAACCGCTAAATCAACAGAGCCGCATGACCATGACTCATATTCAGATCAAGCCAATGCCATAGGTATCATGAGAAAACCATCAAACTACAACCCTTACTCCAACACATATAACCCTGGATGGAGAGATCACCCCAATTTTTCATGGTCTCAAGGATTCCAACAAAATGGACCATCAGTTCCACCTCCACCAATGCAACCAGTTCCTCAAATGTCTCAAGCCTCTCAACCACCATTTAGACCATACAATCAGAACCCAAACCATTCTCAACCTAAACCATGGGAGGAGACATCCCAAAATTTCAGAAATCTTACTAACTCCAAGATCGAGCAAACAGAATCCGCACGCACCATTGATGAATTACGAAATGAGATGAGAGCAAGCTTCAACTCACAAGCTCAATCTGTTTCAAGCCTTGAGAAAATGGTAGGACAACTTGCCTCTTCAATTCAAACATTGGCCATGACCGTTGAAAAAGGCAAATTCCCAAGTCAACCAATACCCAATCCTAAAGCAGTAAATGAAGCAAGTTCTAGTTCACCACAGCAGCATGGAGAGGTTAAAGCAGTGATGACCTTGCGAAAAGGAAAAGAAGTTGACAACAAAGTGGAGATGCCAAAATCAACTCAAATTGTACCTGTGAACTCGGAGGAATCATCATCAGAGGAGAAAGAGGAAACCAACTCACGAGAATATGTTCCTAAAGCTCCATTTCCTCAGAGGTTAGCTCAAGGGAAGAAAGGAAAATCCACAGGTGAGATTCTTGAAATCTTCAAACAGGTAAGTGTTAACATCCCTTTACTTGAAGCTATAAAACAAGTGCCATCATACGCCAAGTTTCTTAAAGACCTTTGTACTAAAAAGAGAAATATTCATGTTCAGAAAAAGGCCTTTCTAACAGAAAATATTAGTTCTATACTCCAACATAAAATGCCTCTAAAATGCAAAGATCCAGGCTCCCCCACTATCTCATGTAGTATAGGGAACCACACAATTGAGAATGCTTTGTTGGATTTAGGAGCTAGTGTAAATCTGTTGCCTTACTCTTTTTTTGTGAAACTTAGACTGGGCGAATTACATCCAACTCCAGTAGTGTTACAACTTGCAGATCGGTCCATAAAAATACCTCGTGGTATTGTGGAGGACGTGCTTATCCAGGTAGACAAGTTTTATTTTCCTGTTGATTTCATTGTAATTGACACTCAACCAAAGGCGATTCAAAGAAGCACATTCCCATTATTCTGGGCCGACCTTTCTTGGCAACTGCCGATGCACATATTCAATGCAGAACCGGAAATATGCAGTTGTCTTTTGGCAATATGACCATGGAACTCAATATCTTTAACATTGCTAAACAACCTCACAGTGCAGATGATGGAATTGTTAATGTGGATTTAATAGAAATAATAGTTGATAACAACTTTCTTTCAAACTTTAGTAATGACCCTTTGCAAACTTGTTTAACTCACTTTGGTTTAAATTTTGATATTGACAGTTCAGTTGATGAAGTCAATGCTCTACTTGACTCAGCACCATCCATGGACACTAATAAATGGAAATTGAGAGTTGAACAACTAGTCTTTGTCGAAAAAAACTCACCCATCATCAGAATCACCACCAAAACTCGAACTCAAGCCATTACCCAACACTTTGGAATACGCATTCTTGGGAGAAGAAAGCACTTTACCAATAATCATCTCTTCTTCCCTCAATGACGAACAAAAAGGTACGTTGTTGGATGTTTTAAAAGAACAGAAAGGAGCATTAGGATGGACCATAGCGGACATAAAAAAGGTATAAACCCAGTGAGATTGCATGCATTACATTCATCTTGATGAAAATGCTAAACCTACTAGGGAAATGCAACGTCGGTTAAATCCTAACATGAAAGAGGTTGTTCGCACTGAAGTCCTCAAGCTATTAGATGCAGGTATCATTTACCCTATTTCTGATAGTTCGTGGGTCAGTCCTGTGCAAGTTGTTCCTAAAAATCAGGAGTTACAGTAGTCATCAATGCGATAATGAATTGGTACCCACTAGAATAACTACGAGGATGGCGTGTATGCATTGATTACGAGAAAGTTGAATTCTCACACACGTAAAGACCATTTTCCTTTACCATTTATCGATCAAATGCTTGATAGATTAGCGGGTCATGAGTTTTATTGCTTTCTAGATGGTTATTCAGATACAATCGATTCCCATAGCACCAAAAGATCAAGAGAAGACCACCTTCACTTGTCCTTTTGGCACTTTTGCATATAGGAGAATGCCGTTTGGATTATGTAATGCACCTGCTACATTTCAACGATGCATGTTGAGCATTTTTTCTGATATGGTTGAACGATTCCTTGAGGTTTTTATGGATGACTTTTCTGTTTTTGGAGATTCGTTTGATCAATGTTTACATCATCTAACATTAGTTCTGCAGAGATGTATCGAGAAGAATTTAGTCTTGAATTGGGAGAAATGCCATTTTATGGTTAAACAAGGTATTGTTCTCGGTCACATCATTTCAAGCAAAGGTATTGAGGTTGATAAAGCCAAGGTGGATCTCATTTCCAATCTTCCTCCACCTAAAACAGTCAGAGAAGTAAGATCTTTCCTTGGGCATGCTGGTTTTTATAGACGTTTCATTAAAGATTTTAGCAAAGTTTCTAGATCCTTATGCAATTTACTTGCTAAGGATGTACCTTTTGTCTTTGATGATTCATGTCTTGTGGCATTTGAAAAACTAAAGCAGTTGTTGACATCATCACCCATCATTCAACCCCCTAATTGGAACTTACCATTTGAGCTTATGTGTGATGCATCTGACTATGCAGTAGGAGCAGTATTAGGACAAAGAGTTAATCGAATTCCCCATGTGATTTACTATGCTAGTATGACATTGAATGATGCACAGTTGAATTATTCAACCACTGAAAAAGAAATGCTAGCAGTTGTGTTTGCATTAGAAAAATTTCGATCTTATCTCATTGGTTGTAAAATAATTATATTTACAGATCATGCTGCTCTTAAATATCTTCTCACAAAGAAGGATGCAAAAGCTAGACTAATTCGTTGGGTGCTACTCTTGCAGGAATTTGACTTAGAATTCAAAGACAAGAAAGGAATAGAAAATGTTGTGGCTGATCATCTTTCCCGTCTCCATTTTGACACAACAAAAGAACATCTACCTTTGAATGAGTCATTTCCAGATGAACAATTAATGAGTGTGGAAGTAGTACCATGGTATGCTGATATAGTTAATTATCTTGTTACAGGTCAACTTCCAGAGCATTGGACTAAACAGGACAAGGCCAAATTCTTTGCAGAAATAAAGAATTTCTTTTGGGATGATCCTTATCTATTTAAATACTGTGCAGACCAAATTATTAGACGATGTGTCCCAGAGAATGAATTTCAGAATATCCTTTCTTTCTGCCATGAACAAGCTTGTGGAGGCCACTTCATCTAAAGAAAACAAATACTAAAATTTTACAATGTGGTTTCTATTGGCCAACTATATTTCGAGATGCTTACACCTTTTGTTCTTCATGTGATAGGTGTCAAAGAATGGGTAGCATTACACGAAGGAATATGATGCCACTAAACCCACCTTCGTGGTTGAAATTTTTGACGTATGGGGTATCGATTTCATGGGACCCTTTACCACATCTTTTGGCCATCAATACATATTAGTCGATGTTGATTATGTTTCGAAATGGGTAGAAGCTATTCCATGTAGGAACAATAATCATAAAGTGTTAATAGGATTTTTGAAAAGCAATATTGTTTCCCGCTTTGGATTCCCTCGAGTAATAATTAGTGATGGTGGTGCCCACTTTTGTAATAAATTTTTCAAAGCACTTTTGACAAAGTACTCCATCACTCATAAAGTGGCGACCCCATATCATCCACGGACAACCGGCCAAGTTGAGATCTCCAATCGAGAAATAAAGCACATTTTAGAAAAAAAAAGTGAGGCCCGAGAAAAAGATTGGTCGTTGCGGCTTGATGATGCATTATGGGCATATAGAACGGCTTTCAAGACTCCGATTGGGATGTCACCCTACAAAGCTAGTGTATGGAAAAGCATGCCACCTACCGGAACTCGAGCATCGTCGTCTTGGGCCATCAAGAAATTCAATTTTGACATACGAGCAAGTGGATCGAAAAGAAAATTACAGTTGGCAGAATTTGAAGAAATTCGAAATGATGCGTACGAGAATGCCAAAATTTACAAGCAACGAATGAAAGTCTTTCACGACAAGCAAATTATGCGAAAATCTTTCACTCCAGGTCAGAAAGTACTTTTATTCAATTCTCGCTTACACTTATTCCCGGGTAAGTTACGCTCTCGATGGTCCGCCCATTTATTGTTCATCTTGTTTTTTCCACATGGGGCAATTGAAATTAAGGATCCAATGAATGGTGTCACTTTCAAAGTTAATGGTCAAAGATTAAAGCCATATCTAGAATACCAACCACATGGAGAGGACAGCGAAATAAATTTGAGTGACCCACCTATTTTAAATTGAGGTTTTACTTTTCGGTGATTTGATTATTTATTTTCTTTATCTTCTTTCTTTTATTCATTCTTTTGCTGATTGAAATTATCTTTTTTGTGTGTTTGTTTAACCGTTAGGTTTTTCTTATCCATTTAATCATGAGACAGTTCCTCTTAAACATTCTTAGACAATTTCGACGTATACAATCTCATCTCAGAGGTCAGATACGATTTTGTAAAACACATCGTATCTGGCAGCTACAACCACCAGAGTTAGTAGCCTATGTTGAGGATTTAGAAAGCCAACTCCGAGAAATTGAGAGAGGCATCTACAACATCCAATTGGAGCTTGAGGTAAATTCAATAAGAGGACGATTTTAATTTGTTTTGTGTGTTTTAATTTATTTTCTTGGTTGTGTGTTTTAGTTTGCTTTGTGTGTTTAAAGTTTGTAACCCGGTCAAGTGGCGGATAACGGTACTCGTGACAATCAAGTCGGTTACTTTCAGATCTTCCCACAATAACGATATTCTCGAGACGAAGGTATGGGCCAGAAATGAGATTTTAGAAAAGCTTCACAAACGATTCCCTTCGCTTCCTCGGAATGCCCTACTTTTAATTTATAAAGCCCGGTCTGAACGCATGCGATTGCTTATGAAGAATAACATCCCTGCTGACATCCGTTGGTTAATCGAGGCAAAAGTTCGCTTAGCAGGTGAGTTACCTCCCAAATTTATTGCATACATGCCTGGTTGTGGTAAAGGAAATTATGCGAGAAAACGACGAGCTCAAAGACTTTCTCATTTGCTTGTCATAAATGTGCCAGAATGATATGCAATAAAAAATCCTGTTCCTTAGGAATGGTGTCTGATAACAGAGAAGATAAGATTCAATTCATTAGGGATGGCTTGAATAAGGAGTCATTGGATGATATCCTTTTGTCTCTTGAAACGCATCCCAGTGGATACGTCCAACATGCAATACTTGATTATGGCCATTATTCCGAAAGAATGTGCAAACTATAGTCTCGAATCGACTATAAAAGACCTGTTTGCCGGTTTGTAAGAAAACTGGATGGGAAGCCTATCCTCGACCCATGAGAGGCGTTCAAGCCGTTTCTGGACGTAAAACCAGAGGAAGCTGTGAGCCACAATCACAACTATCTGTAAATATCCTTTTACCTCTCTGTTCTTTTATTTCATTGTTATTTTACTATTTGCATTATTGTTGTTTAATAATTTCATTTACTTTTTCTTTTTACTATTTTCTTTTTGACTTTTGAGCTATGTGCCTTACACGTTAATTGACATAATGTCCCATACACAGCTGTAACCAACTGTCACCAAGGTCTTTAAATGTGAATTGTTTTTACTGAGCACTCACAAGTTGTTTTTGAGCAATATCTTAATGGCAGCTTCTTCCAGTAAACAATTCAAGAACATTTGTGTGCTTTCTGGTTCCATTATGGCAAACATAAAGAATTCATGGAGGCACCATAGATCTTGGTCTAAGAATAGCAGAGAAAAATTGCACTTGGTGTATGGAGGAGGTGACCGAGGGTTATCCAAAATGGTATCGGTCGCTTTTGTCGTCGGGGAGCCAAGTGTTAGGCATCATCCTCAAATCCTAAAACCTTTGGGTTGTTTGTCTCATTCACCAACTGGAGAAGAGTTAGTCGTCTCAGGTATGCAAGAACGAATAACTGAAATGTTAAATCATGCCGATGCTTTTATTTTCCTTCCAGGCGATCTTACAACTCTTGAGGCACTAATGACATTAGCATCTTGGTCCCATCTGAACATTCATCAAAAACCCATTGGTTTGTTAAATGTCAATAACTTTTATGATGGCTTTCTCGCATTTCTTAACCATGCAATAAAAAATTATTTTATTCCTTCCTCGAAAAACATCTTTATTTGTGCACACACACACCGCTAATGCGCTACTTGATCTGTTACAAGCTTATCAACCAAAGCCAGATCCCAAGGCTATTGTGTTGGATTGTTCAAATAATGATGGTAACAGTAGCGGCAGTAAGAAGTACAAATTAGATTTAACTATCCGCTTGTAAATATTTTCCTCTCAGTATTACGGCAAAGACCCAGTGTGATGTCTTCTAAACTCTACTTCTTTCCTTTCAAACATTGAGGACAATGTTTCGTTCTGGTTGGGGGGAGGGAATAGTAGATAATTGTGGAATGTTGAACTAACCATGATTAACTTTTTGAATAGAAGATGGCTGAATATAGAGTATACTGACTCTAGAAACGCATCTTCTTAGTTAAAAAAAAAAAACAAAAAAAAAATATATATATATATTTGTGTGTGTTTCTAACCTTTCATTTTTCTCCTTTATAAATATATGTTTTCAAGTTTTTAAAGTCGAAGATGGCTGAATATGGAGTGTAGTAACTCTAGAAACACATCTTCTTTTGTAAAAAAAATTAAAAAAATTAAAAAAAAATTAAAAAAAATATTCATTTTTCTTTAATTTTTCTGCATGTATGTTTTCTTTTTATGTTTAGAATAGGTTGGGGGGAAATAATTCTATTTAAAAAAAAAAAAAAAAATTTTGTGAGTTCTTGATATTGGATGATATGATGACTTTTGAATTTTAGTATTTGTATTATCTTTGGTCTTGAGTAATGTTACACCATGTTTACTATTCTACATGTTGATGTTGGAGACAAATATGAGTTGCTTGAAAGAATGCACATGTCATAATAAATTCCAAGTGAGTTTTTGAGCCTATTAATTTTTCTTGGAGAGTAACCCTTTTTGCCCATTCTTCATGTAGCTTAGCAGTTTATTATTTCATACATGATCTCTAGATTTTCTTTGAGTCAACCCTCTAAAAAAAAAAAAAAAAGTGTGTGTTACTGCATCTAAATGTCCACTTAATTAGTAGATATGGAAGATTATTTAGAGTCCTAAAAGATGATGGAAGGCCATTTTTGACCCGTTTGAGCCTTTCTAGCCATCCCTATTATTTAATATCCATAGTTACCTCTTTTGAGCCTTTTATTTTAAAAAAAAAAAATCCTTTTCTTTATTAACTTATCATCCTAACCCACTCCAATTTGGAGTATTACCCGATATCATATAAGTTTCATCCACCTATTCATGTTTGAGAAAAAAATAAAATAAATAATTATTTTGTTCAGTAAAGTTGTGCCATATAAAAAAAAAAGAAGAAAAAGAAAAAAAAAGAAAAAAAAACAAAAAAAAATGTACAAAAGTAATAAATAAGCAAAATGTATCCTGTAAAAAGTTCTTTAATTTTTTCTCAAACATATATATTTTGTTTCCCTATTTTCCTTTCTTTGTTAACCATGTCCCTAGCCTACGTTACGTCCTAATAAAAGTCCTTTCTGATTTTAGGGAACTATAGTCTAACATAAAAGCTAGTTATATGGGTAATTAAGATGTAGTGATGCATAAATAAAAAAAAAAATGATGAATACATTGGATTGACTAATACTTTATTTGAGATCGTACTATTTCTAAGCTATGGGCATATTTTTCATCTTGGTGAGAGTGTGTGATATTTCTTTATTATTTTCTCTCAATTTACCATTCATTGTAGTGACAAAAATTTTATTGGGATTAATTTCTTTGTGAGAGTGTCACTACAACCGGTGAGATTTTGGGGTTGGATATGTCTTTCTTGAAAGTAGCTTGATTACTATTACTACAACAAAAATCTGCTGGACTGATACATATGGATGGTTGATGTGGGTGTGATATTCCTTTAGACTAGAGATAATGCTTAAACTTTTATTTGATTGTTATCATTAATCTGATTGAATAAACACGTGTGTTTAAAAAAAAAAATTTGAATTTTATCTTCGCTTTATTTGCTAGGGACTAGCAATAAGCTGGTTGGGGGGTGTGTTGAGTGTTAGAAAGTGTATATTTATAAAGGAGAAAATCATCATTTTACACTTTAAATCTCACTAACATTGCTACTTTTATTTATTTAAGTATTTTGTTATTTAATTATATGTGTTTTATTATAATTGTGTATTTTATGTATTTTAGGGGTATCATAATCGTTTCACAATAAACGAGTGATCGACAAAGAAAACGGACGTCATATTTGGACTCGGACGGTCGAAAACCTTAAGAAGAGCATTAAAGGAAAAAGTTCTCGTTCACACATACTGTCTTCGTTTCATACGCACGTGATCGCTTCACGATCTTTTTCACGACAATCGTTCATGTATACGGGACCGATGATGTGGCAACTACCTACGACGTGGCGATGCTCGATTAGACGAATTATGTGGATTGACTGCTTATGTGGCATTGACCGATGACGTGGCGTTGACCGATGATGTGTCATGATCTTATTGGACTAAATTTCTTATGTACTGTAGATCGATGACGTGGCAGCATCTCATTGGAGTAGAAATCGGGTATACAATACATGCGCTTACATGGGATTATTTACTATTCAGCGGCGTTCTTTCGTCAAATGTTGATTTGTTGATTTGTTGTGATCGATGACGTGGCGCAATCCTGAGCATCCGAATTGTTTTTAATCCGATGGTCATGATTCACTCAATGTATCTATAAAAAGGGGGCTCTCCCCCCCTAATTTGGCACCCCTGAATTCATTTCTAAGCTTAGATTTCTGAAATTCCTTCTCCTTCTTGTAGTTTCTTTGTATTTTAATAGAATTCCCTTTTTATCCCTAGTTAAAATATGAGTAGCTAATTTCTTTTTGAGCTTGGGTTGAAGGTGAAGTCTCAACATGTTCCATGGGCTTAATTTGGTAAATTTACTTTCTCTTCCCCTCTAATATTTGTGGTTGTTTTGACTTTTCGTCGACAAATAATAATAGTCTTGTCTAGTTTCTGTACCAGTTAAACCTACCCTAGTACAAGGTTATTATTATTTGGCACGATAAGCCCTTGGCACCATACTTATTGGAGAGTGGTTCATGAGGTGTGGAATCCCCCCTTATGATTTAATTGGTATTAATATGGAATATTTAGCCCATGGAGCATGTTGATGCGAATCCGGATACCCAAGTGCTTTATTATAACAGTTACATTTTCAATTATTCCTGTCATTTTAATTCACAATTTAGAATAAACTTACCATAATTGTTTCCATTAAAAGAAAATTAATTCGGCACATAATTAAAATCAACCTCCTCGTGGGATCGACACTCGTCACCATTAATCTATTCTACAATAGATTCGTGCGCTTGCGAGTTCATTAAAATTTGCACAACACTATCAATATCATCTTCTTTTTCACTTTTAAAAACAATACAAATAACTTTTAATTAAATCCTTTTATTACAGGTAATTTTAATATTTAACTTTATCAAATCTTTATTAAGCATTTAACTATTAACCAAATCCATATTATTTTCAAAAGAAATTTGGCCTTGCTCCGAAATTCCTATAAAAAATTTTGATAAGTTTTTTTTGGGTTCTCCTTCATTTGTTAGGTACATTTTACTCAGATTTTGCTTAGATACATAATAAATATCATGCATTAGTCATTCTAAAAATGTCAAATGGTTGACATTTGTTTGTTGATTTCGATATGTTATGGTCATAACTTGACCAATTAAAAAAGAAAAAAAGAAAGCCACATAGCTTATATTTTGTCTATTGATTCGGTTCTATTTATGGTTATAACTTGACCAATTGAAAAATAAAATAAAAAAGCTATACGGCTTATGTCCAAGCTTATATTGAGTAATGATTATGACAACTACAAATATAATATTTGCTACATCACTAAGGAATAGTTTAGATAATTATTTTTCATTAGGAATTTTATTTTAGTGTTGTGACATTATATTTTTGTAGTATTCTATAATTTGTTTATCTATCAATTTAATTATGAAATGTTTTGTTAATATTTTAAGTTGAGAATTATGGTATGATTTAATATATAACTTACAGTTTTACAATTTAAATTATATAAAAAAATATAATCATATTCAACATATAGAAATGGAGGAGGATGGAGGTACATTTATACATCTTGGGTGCACTATTGGATGCACATATGTCAAAGAAGAAGCACTATTGGATGCACATATGTCAAAGAAGAAGCACTATTGGATGCACTAGATGCAGTGGTATTAAGCGTTGTGCTGATAATGAATTCAAATCTAGTACATTTATACATCTTGAAAAGATATTAAATCAAAAGTAACTAAATTGTATCAAAAGTTATCAAATTATGGTTTGAAGGTTTCTCCTCGTATTGACTCTGAGATTAGGAAATGGAAGAAACAATATGAATTGATGTTTAATATGTTGAACACAGGTTTTGGATGGAATGATGTGACAAAATGTGGGGAGGTTGATAATAATAAAGTTTTGAATTCATATGTCTAAATTAGTGAAATTTAAATTTATTTACTATTATTTACAAGTTTTTGAAATTTTCTTTTTGGAGATTGATAGTAATTTAGTAATTGTTATGTCCAAGTTTATTAAATTTTTACTATTTACTATATTGAACTTTAATATTTATTATTATTTAATATTTGTGGTCTCATAATCCTATAAGAAACTGAAAAGGCGAATCATTCCCACTTTATAAAAGACCGACAAACATATTTGGAAAGGACCATGCTACTGGACATGAAACACAAACTCCTACTAACATGGGAGATAAAGCAAATCAAGAAGAAATTCATGATGATCATAATAAAATGAATGATGGATGTTCTTCAATATCAGCTACACTACCTTCAAGTTCTCAGCACACTACTCAAGCTTACTCATAACCACCAAGTAGGAAGAGATCTAGATCAGAGGGTGACTTGCACGTTGGCATTGATAAGATTGCGAATATTATTAGCCAATCATTTCAAAACATGAATATAATAGCTCAATGCATGTTTGATAACAAAGAAAATCATTTTGACATTTTTGATGAACTTGCAACTATGAGACTTTCTGCTGAAGAAGAACTTATAACCATAGAGTTACTTTTAAAAGAACCCCATAATATTTTAGTTTCAAGTCCTCAAGAGGTGAACTTAAGATTACATTTGTTCATATGCTCGTGGATAGAGCACAAGGTAGATATGTTGCTTAAAATGGTTGTGATGTTTTAAAGCCAATAATTTTTTGGTATAGAAAAAATCTATGTACCAAACACAATCCCATCTTTTGGTATAGTATTATAGCATGCGGGTGCATGTGTGTACTTCACACAACCTAATATTTTGGTATAGTATTATTGTACTATGTTATTATTAAGTTGAATAAATTTCTGTAAACTTTTGAATGATTACATTAAGGTCGAAATTCTCCTATGAAGGAAAATTATATGCTTTATTTATGTAATTTGATTAGAATTATTTTTTTGTAATAAATTTTCATAGGAAATGTATACAACAATTATGTGTCGAAATATTTTGAAACTTAAAGTTACATAAATCTAGAAACAAATATAAAAATATTAAATGTGTAGATGAGTATTATCTTTTTGATATATATATCCATCCATCCATCTTTTTTAGCATTAAAAAAGTGAGTAGTAATATAGTTATAAATTCTTATAAAAAATTTTTTTGTATAAATTAATATGGCATAATTTAATTAATTATATTATATATTTTTTTGCCACATGATTTGTTATAAGTATTTTATATTTTTATTTAACCAAAAAGTGAATTTCACAACAGTTTATACAAAATAAATTTATACAAAAGTTTGTAATTTTATCATCACTCTAAAAAAATTATTACATATTCTAAGGACTATGATACTTAATATAATAAGGTTAGTTATTTACTTAAATTATTTATTTTTAACAAAAATTAATACAATTCAGTACATGTTATATGTCAAACACAAGATAATTGATAATAATACAATACAGCTCAAAACCAAACATTGTATAATTTATACAACAAAACTATTTAATACATATCACTTTAATATAATACAGTCTAATACAATATAATGCAGTCTAGTTTGGTGCATTAAACACACCCTTAATTATTAAGAACTCTTTGTATAAAGTAATACAAAGATTTTAAAAATTAAACCCAGCTCATATGAAGGTAAAAAAATTTTTTAAAAAAAAATCATCCAAGATAAATAAATAAATTAATTAATTAATTAAGTAATTAATTGATCACATTGATTTTTAGTCCTTCGCCTATTTTAAAAGCATGAAACCCTTCCGCAGATCGTGTCAGCACGTGATTTATTCATTTTAAAACACATCAGACAAATCACTGCATCTATATAAAATTGTTCAATCCTCTGGTGAGAATTTTATGTTATTTTTTAAAATTTAGAATTGCACCTAAAGTCACGATCAAGTAAGTTATGCTCATATCATCTCGTTAAAACAATGTTAAATTGAAAATATATATAAATTTGAAATTATGATTATAACCCTAACCTCTTTCTTTTTCTTTTTTTTTTTCCTCAAAATAAATACAATTCCTACCCATCTCATTACCCATTCCATCACTAACCACTGTGTGTTAATATGAAATTGAAGAAAAAGTATGTTTCTTCAAAAGTTAAAATAATAATTATACAAACAAGAATATATTAAACATTGCTCCTCAATACATAATCACTATTTCTAAATCAATTTGTTAAGGCTATCGATACAACATCATCCCTACGCTCATTGAAATTTACTTGTTTAAAAAAATATTTTAAAAAATTGGTGAGTTTTAATACAACAATATCGGGTATCCTATGGAAATTTGATTTTAAGAACCTAATATTAAATTCAATCATTCTTCCATTTTCTAACGATTTCTAATTTAAAAAAAAAAAAAGAGAGAATAGGTTTAATCATCTAATTCATGTACCAACTTTCTTACCTAAAATGATAATCGATATTAGTGAATTTATAAGTTTTGTAATTATAATTTAAATAATTATGGATATAAAACCTTTCATGAGAGTACTTAAATTTGAAACATTAATAAACCAACTTGCATACCATTTTTAAATAACTGCATACAACATATGATTTGTGTTTATTGACACTTGCTATACGGGTCCGAACTTGTCTATTAACTTACCTGAATTGCCTGCTAATATCAATTAATTTAAATCTTAATAAGAAATGATCCAATTCATATACAAACTCAGCTTTTCTAAGTTTTACTACCATTTCCATACATTTCAGTATGAATCTCTATATTTCATTCTTTTCCCCTTCATATCTTATCCCAAAGTAGTTTTCAATTTTTTAATATTAAGTTAGAGATCATGATGCAAATTCTGATAAATATTGCCCATCATATCTGTCAAGATTTGAAACGAGTCTAACGTCGAATTCTAACCCCAAAAACTAGCCTAATTATTGAAACTTAAATGAATTAGCATTTATTTGACTCAATTTGTCAAAATTGAAGTACAGTATGAGAATATAAAATTAAATAAATAAACTTTCACACTAATGAAAAGTCTTGAACCCTCAACATAAGAACTTGAAATAAAAAATAAATAAATAAACTTCCGCACTAACGGAAAAATTTAAACCCTCGATTTAAAAGATAAAAATTCGTAATAAGAAATTACCAATTAAGAAAACATAATAAATAAATTAGGACAAAGTGAGGGTAAAAATTACAAAAACACAAATCAAAGAAAAATTGTCGCCCACTTCTCTTAGAAAAATAAAATAAAATAATGAAAATATTTGCTCAATAAAAATGCTTCAAAATGGCAGATTCGATCTTGCCGTATTGAGGTCCAAATGCTACTGCTACGCTTTATAATTGCGCTACAACCAAACTCTCCTCTTCACTAATCAACAACTCTCCTTCTTTCTCAAAGTCCAGTTTATTTTAAGCGCAATATTTATCAATATTTGCATCATTAATCAACAGCTCTTCTTCACCTTTTCATAATCTTCGTCATGTAAGCTTAGGTCAGCATTGAATCCCAACAATAATACCTATACAAAGGAAGAATCAAAGTTTAAGAAGTTGGCAGATATTTACTCTAATATTGATTAAAGGTATTGCGTGTGTTTAATGGAGACAGAAAAAAGGAAAAACACTACTTCTATAGAGGCTGGAAAAAGGACTTATGAGAAGACTTTGAAAAACTCTTATTGCACAGAAATACTTTTAAACCTCATGAGAGTACACTTTTTTATTTAATGTTATTATTAGTTTTGTTTCTTCAACTGACTTATGAACACATTGAAATTCCTTTCAATTAAAGAGGAAATATTTTTCTGTTGTAATTAAGCCAAAGCTCAAGGGAAATCTTTAATTTGTACCTTCTCGTACTAGTGGAAAAGCCAATTTTTGTTGGTACTGATACAATTCAGTTATCCGTTTCTACAAAACTAAAACTCTAAAGGTACATATAAACCTCAATTTCAACAAAAATAGCAATCCCTGGCTTAAGAGCATATAACTGTACAAATAAAAAGATCATATCGACAACTTTTTGGTCTGACAGTTGACACTTATCTCATTCATGAGGTTTGAGACTCCTCATGTATGTTATTGTGAGAATATGAATTTCTCATAACTCTAGTAGTAGGTCTCTTCTACGGTTTTGAATTCAATATTAAGCTGAAGATTATTAAAAGTTTAACGTTGCTTAACTCAATAGAAAATCCAAATTCCTCTCCTGGATCTAGTATCATTTAATAAAGGGAAATAAAGATTGTCAGTTTAGATTTAACTCTTTCCTGTTAATGGCTAGTTGTACAGAGTTACTGAATGAATATTTTCTTGTAATTAAACATGACAAAACAAAACGGTATGCAAAATGCATGCATCAAGCAGATGAGTAAAATGATCTTGAATCCATTTGCATGGAAATTACTGAGTTGTCTAGTAATGAAATCTCAACTGCCAACAGCTGATTCACTTGGCACATTTCTAAGCATCTCTGTGATCTTCTCAACCCTTCAAGCTCCATTGAAACTTCAGTCTCAAACATCTCATTTCAAGCTCCGCCACAGCTTCAATATCTTCTTCTCATGCTTCTTTCACTACTCTAGTATCTAAAATCTCAAGCAGTTGCTTCTCCTCTGCTAATGAAATGAAGTATGCAACCAAATTTCTTTCTTCTTCTACTCTGGCAAAACAGATTGGTTTTTAACCGGTTAGAAGCTCTAATAATACATCCCCAAGGCTATAAACATCGCTTTTATCTTTGAATTGACTTGATTGAAAGTACTCAGGATCCAAGTAGCCAAAAGTTCCATGAACTGCTGTTGTTAAATGAGTCTTATCATTCGGTATAGACCTTGAAGTACCAAAATTAGAAACTTTTGCGCTAAATTTATCATCCAAGAATATGTTGGAAGATTTTATGTCGCGGTGAAAGATGGGGATTGAAGCCGCCGAATGCATATATGCTACTGCTCCTACAACTTCACACGCAATCCTAAGTCGATTGTCCCAGGAAAGTGAAGACAATTCTTGTTTTTTTTCTTGTCCTAGCTGTTGCTGATAGTCATGAACGTGGTGGGAAAATGTTCCATTAGAGATGTATTCGTATACTAGTATAGGTGCTTCAGTCTCTAAACAACAACCCAAAAGCTTGACAATATGTCGATGACTGATCTCAGAGAGAATGATAACTTCATTAATGAATTGATGAATTTGAGTTTCATCAATCTCTTTTGACCTTTTGACAGCCCTTTGTAGACAGTGGCAAATCCTCCTTGGCCAAGAAACCGGCTTTGGTTGTAATTGTTTGTCGCTCTTTGAAGCTCCTCTGCTGTAAATACTTTTATCTCTTTCTCTACTTCCACGGGATGATAGTTGTTGTTGTAGCAAGTAGCCTCCATTTTGCCTGAACAACTTCTCTTTAAGCATTCTGTTTCTTTTTACCCTAAAAAATCTGTACAAATAGCACCCCACAACCACCACACTCAAAAATCCCAAACCAATCCCTAAACCTGAAAACATATATAAATAAGATATATAAATATATGTGAGTATTAATTTAGTTTAGAATCATTAACTTTATTAAAGTCGGAGAAATTTAGTAAGTCATATAGTTTAATAGTATAATATTATTATACTATTAAATCATGTGACTTAATGGCTTTTTTCCAACTTTGATCCTACATTTAAATATATTTACTTTCATATGAATGCCCTCATTTTTTTTCATGTAAAAGTGCTATTAAGTCATGAGATTTTATATAGAGACAATACAGATATGTTATTAACCACATGACTTTATAATAAATTGAGCATTGACTTTATTAATGCATGTGACTTAATAACATGTCTACATTTAAAAAAACGAAAAAGGCGCTCAGGCCTAAAAGATTTTCTATATATATAGTTCTTGTTAAGCGCAAGTACTCTTTTTTTTTTTATGTGATCACACTATTAAGTTATGTGATTTATATTATAATGTCATCATGCTATTAAATCATATGACTTAATAATTTTCCTTAACTTTAATAAATTCAATATCCTAAATTGGAACATTTAACAAATCAGGTGCGGGCATCCTCATCCTTTTTTTATGCGGACATGTTATAAAACTTTATGATTTAATAACGCCAATTTTCAATGCACTATAAAACTATATAATTTAATAGTTTATTTACATTGACTCTATTAAACTACATAATTTAACAGTGTGTCCGCATAAAAAAAAAATGAAAGCCATGAGAGAAAGACTCTCTTTATTTATAACACACATAGGCACAGACATACGTGTGTGTGTGCACGCGCGCGCTCATACGTGTACTCATATGTATATATCTATGTGTGTGTTTTTGTGTGTGTGTGTGTGTGTGCGCATCCGTGCATACGTGTACGCATATGTATATATCTATGTGTGTGTTTGTGTGTAAGAGCCCTCTAGTTGTCCATTAATTGAATTTATCAACAAGAGCTTTACCTAAGAGAGCAACCAATTTGACTGGAAACTTTTTGCCATCAGGTTTGCAATGGAGACCCTCTAGCTTGCCATCTACAAGGAAACCTTCCTTACAATGGCAAAAGAAATTCTCAGGATTTGGAGAGCAACTTCCGTTTTTGAGTGGAATCAGAAGAGGTGCAAAAGGGAAAATTGAGCCATCTTTTGACAGCTGTTTGCCTCCAAAATGCTCTATTGATCAACTCCAAACTTATGTCCAATTTATGGAATATTATCACCCTTTGTTGCCATATAAACCAACAAATAGCTCACTCCATTGTCTATCTGGTTTGCGGTCGGACAAGCACATCTCAGCGGGATCATCACCTGCGCACCAATAGTAAGATTGGATGCGTCGAAGTAGTTCTGTCCGAGAAGAGCCTGGCAAGCTTTCAAGCCCGGGCAAGTACTGCGTGCTAACTTAAAATACGTGTCGTTGGCCTTAATGGTGTAAGGAGTGTTGTGCTGGTACATACTGGCAGCACAAGAACACGAAATAGGAAAATATCAGTAATTTGTCAGCAGGCAATTTCTCATCAATAGATGAAATTTTATTGATCAAGGTTATGCTGGAGGCTTCTGAGTCTAAAAGATATGCGGGTGTGTTGAAAGGTGGCTGAGATCGGAAGGTTACGAAGGACTGGCATAACTTCTTAGGACCATTACAGAGATAACCTTTTGATATAGCAGGGATGTTGTTGCATTCTAGATTAACATTACCAAGGTAAGTTTGTTGGCTGTTTGATTGCTGCAAATCATGAAAGAAAATTACATAGAATCGTCAACAAGATTGAGAGATAGGCACACAATGAATATGGTGGCTCCATGGATTAATTTTTGCAGCCTTTGATGCATTTGAGTCTTTATTCTTTTAAACTCTTTTATAGCAAGAGAACTGTTGTTAATCATAGACCTGTATGTAATTAATTTGCTGAAATTTTATGTACACCGAAAAAAAAAAAAAGTCTTGCGGCTGTTACGTATCCGCATCAGATAACCAAAATGCAAAATTGACAAGAATTTCCATACTTCCAGTCAAACCACAAGTTTGACTTCACGTTTTGGTCGTATTAGAATCATTGCATTCCCAGCTCTACATGGCTCTTTAGCATTGCGATACGTGGCACCAATTTTCCTATGTTTTATATGTGTCAGAGTCAATTATGGCTATATTTTTCAAATATAAAATACAGCAAACAAAAAATTGGGAATATTATAAACACTTGAGATAAATAATCAACCCATTAACCAAACACATGGCAACCGGTGTGTGTTTGCAAGCAAACCCACGGGCTTTTTATGCACTTTTGGTCTTATCGTAAAATCGTTACATTGACACATCCCGGGTGTTTTAGCTTTATCAAATGTCAGAGTGGGTTCAAATTCCTATACTTATTTCTTCTCGTAATTTTTGAATAATTGAGCGAAGATTTTTTTTTTTTTTTCAAAATATCACTAGAATAGGTGTAAGATATTTTTCTCTTTTTTAAAATATCAATAAAATAGATGTCTCTCAAACATTAATAAAAATAAAAATATAGGTAATGCTCTATTAAATTTAAATAAAATTTAATATAAACTAATTTAATAATTATTTGATTATAAATATTAGTAGTAGTTTGATATAATGTTAGCAAGAATCTAATTGTAATCAGTTGATTGTAATGTCGATACTAAAAAAAATACCTTGTTTGTGTTAGTTAAATTTTTTATGATGTGCCTCAAGTTAATAAATTAATTTCTCAAATTTAAGATAGAGATGACAAAATTCTTCATAGATTTGCAGCACCATGGAGCTCTATGTCAAATGAAAAAAATTTTAAATAATTTTTTAGAAATAGAGTAGGGAATGAGAAAAAAATAATTCCTAAATTCTTAATAGAATGGGGTTGGGTTTTATATTATTCACTGCACTCCCACCCCAATCCACATTCTATATAAATATTTTTTAAATTTTTATTAAATAATTTTTATTATATCAATTAAAATATTAATTAATAAATTTTTTAATTGATATAAATTAATTGTAACTAAAAGAAAACCCTACAATATAATTTTTATTTAACCCTAAAACATTGTTATGTTTTTTCTCTCTCAACATACTTTTGACTTCAAGTATTTTTCCATTTTGATATCGTTTTAAAATATTATTTTAAATAGTTAGAGATTTTTTAAAATAATTTAAATACTTTATAATATAATAATAATAATTTTATTTTAATTTTTAATTTATTAAAATTATACACCTATATTTATTATAAAATAAATAAATGAGGAATAAGCTGAGGATGGGGAAATCGTTTCCCACGTGAAGATTCTTCATCCTCACTCTACTAAATTTATTGGGAAATAAAGTGGGAAATGAAAGTGAAATTTTTAACGGAGAAAAAATGGATTAGGTCTCTTCACTCATACCCCACCTCATTGCCATCTATAAGTTAAGATATATTATGAAAAAAAGAAAGAATGAAAACCCAAATATGTAATGTCGACAAACTTATATTGATGGATTTGAACCATTATAAGTTTGTGTTTGGTATATTACATTATATTATACTTTATTGTTAGTATATTATATTATACTATATTGTATTATTTTAATAAAGGTATATTGTACTATTTTATGTTGCATTAGCATTATATTATAATAATGTTGTACAACATTTAGTGCTACACTAAACTAGATTAATTTTTAGTTATACTATATTTGATACTGCACTGTATTATATTAATTTCTTTTGTAATTAATTTAAATTATATATTTAAAAAATAATATTTATTAGTACTTAGAAAAAATATTAAATATAGAAGTCTTAAATTTTAGAATTTTAAATTATTATTTTGTTTAAATAAAAAAACTTATCGCCAATGAGTTTTTAACGTTTTTGACAGCATAACATTTATTTTTTCAGCAATTCCCAAATATATAATGTGTGAAATGAAGATTGAAGTAAATAATTTGAAGTCAAGGCATATAAGATTCATTTGAAGTTTATATATACCATAACAAAATCACAAAATAATAAAGTAATACAATAGTTATAACATAATCACTAACAAATTGGGTTGTGGGTTTAATTCAAGTGCACACATTCACAAGTCAAAATTATAATGCAAAATATCATTGTTTGCTTAGAAATGCATATTCTCCAATCAAGCTCCACCTCTCCTCTCATGCTTATGTGCCAATTTACAATCATGATCATTTTGTAATACCTTAAAAGCCCTTATAAGTAAAGGTTTCTCTATTATTAAATATAAGGTAATAAGTTTATCATTCACAAAAAATCTCATTGAAGCAAGCTCCTTACTAATATAATTATAATCTTCACTGTTTCCGTACATGTTTTGAGATATGTCAGTGTTGGCATGCATTGTATCAAGGTTGCATGCTTTTTTGTGAGGCTCTGATTGTTTTGATAAAACCTCAAAGGGATTGAAGAAATCATCAAAGTAAGATTTCTTTTTCATAGCAAAAAATCAAATGCTAATATAGGGTTTATTTGAAATTGAAATTGTATAGCTATAATTTTTAAAAATTTATTAAACACTAACTATTTAACTTAAAAATTATATTAATTTGATTTTTCATTTATATAATAAATAATTTATAATATTATTAATAGTTTTATTAAAATTATTATCTAAAAATATATTTATTATATATAATTAACTTTTTTTCATAATTACAATTTTTTTTTTACTTTTTTATTTTCTCCTAGTTGTTGGGAACCTTCTTGATGTTAGCCGTGATTCCACCTATTCCTATTACTAAAGGACTGAGGAGTTTCAAAGTGACTACTTCTTTGATAACACGTGTTGCTTCGGGATTCATCTACTTATCTTACGCAGTGGCAGGGATCTTTCGATACAAGAACCTAAGTTTTTGGAATGGAAAGCAATTTTTCCTTGGCTGTTTGACTGATGTGATACAGCCTTAATATTTCTAGCGATTTTGTTAATATTTTGTTAATATTTCTAGCCTTAATATTTTGGACGTAAAGATATTTGGACTTGACTGAGATTTTGCTTCGAAATAGGAAGTTAACTCGATCAAATTAAAGAATAGGGAGCTCATCTCATTCTTTAAAATAATAATAATAATAATAATAATAATAATAATAATACATCATCTCAGTCTTAAATAAAAGCATAAGTAGAGATTGCTCTAGAAAGTTTCTTAAACAACATACGTCTTAAATAATAATTTTTGGAAGTGTCATAAAAGCCACAGCCCCAAAAGTTAAGCCAAACAAACCCGTGGTTAATCTTCACGACTAAGATTAATTTCAAGGGACTTTCAATTCGTTTTCTTATGAGAAAGTTGAACTAATGCGATTAAGCAGTGGGAAAATTAGAATCATTCCAACTTTCAACCCGTAGAATATAAAACAAAAATCTCTCTTCCAAGCAATTTTCTAAATTTAAAATAAAGCATTGTCCTTGAGATAAGAAAGAGTTTGATACCGAAAGAAACCTAAGGAATTAATAAAAATAACATTAATTAGAAAGATAACACTTGCAGTGCTCTGCGATGATACTCTGACAGTCAATTTAATTGAAAACAAAATTTTAAATTATATAAAATAGATTTTAAACTACATATATTCTTTGAAATTTTTTTAAAAAATGTAAAAATAAATCCAACAGCCAACTTAAACCGGCAATACTCGGCATTACCTATAGAATTCCTTTCCCGGTGTTGGGCTGTTGTTTGGTTTGACCATTCTTTTCTCATCGTGCCAACTGCCGAAGGGGTTTGGTAGCGGGGATGTGACAAAACTTTCAGCAACAATTCACATGGTCAGGCTTGACTATCAGAGTTAATTAATAGGCAAATCAAAACTATGTTGCCACATGGATAATTAAACCCGAATCAACATTTTTTTTTATCTGATCCTTTATCAGCCTAAATACATTTTTTATGATTAATAGTTAATAAATGAGAATATAATAGTTAAATAAATCTTAATTATATATAAACAAAAGTGCATATTGTCAAACGATTTTTAGAAGTTTAGATATGATACCCTGCTTTTTGTTTTTTAGGTTAATTCCTTGTTTTGTCCTAAGATTTGAAAAAAAAAAATTCTAAGTTTTGATCCTTTAGTCCTACTTGATGTAATTTTTTAAATTTAAATCAAAGGGTGGAGTTATTTTTTGTTCTTATTATTACTAACTCTCACAAGACCATCATTAAAATTTTAAAAAGAAAATTTACTATATACACTAAACCAAATGCCAAATATATCTTACTAAAACTAATTTTTTTATTAAGCAAATTAATTAAAATTATATATAAAAAATTGATTAAATTGTTTATATGCCTACTAATTTTAGTTCCATATTTTTAGCCATTAGCAACTTAATTCTATCATTGGCTCAAAGTTATCAAACATAAAATGTGAAAAGAGTTCTCAAATAAGCATGGAGCATAAAATACTTTGCCTCCAAATCCTTATTAAAAAAAAAAATTCTAAAATTGTTCGTCAAGGTCCTAGTTGTGAGAATAAATGAATAGCAAGTTGTGGTCTTTTTCTTTTTCTTTTTTTTGGCCCACTTTTTGATACTTCTTAAAAAAATAACACATTATAAATATTTAGGTAAATTAATATATTTTTATTATATATTCAATTATTGACTATATATTTAATAAGCATTGAGAAACCAAAGAAAAATTAACTACAAATTATAGAACATCAAATTAAATCCATATCCACATTGATCATAAATTATTATTTATAATTAATAGATAGTTTTATGATATATTAAATTAATTAATAAGAAAGAGTCTTAATTTGAATATATTGATGTAAATGTAAAAATAAATCATTTTAATGGTAAATTAACGAGGTTAATAGACCTAAGGGAAAAAAATCTATAATAGTATGGATTTATGTGTCAAAATCTTAAAACTTTTTCACTTTTCTAATTTTGTAGCAAATGTCATGGCTATAATGTTAATAAGCCAATAGAAACATCTTAGCCATTGAATTATTTTTGTGTTAGATCTTGACGATGGATTAGGAAAACCCAAAAAAAAAAAAAAAAGTGGTTTCTTACCCATGTGGTAATATGGGTGGAAGCTTAATTAATTATTTAAATCAAAATTTCACATGATCTACGCTCATATCATATCCAAATAAAAAATGCTTAATTAATTATTAAGAATTTTTTATAAACATATATGTGTTTATATTATTGATTTTGATGACAACAAAGTTGATACATTTTTTATTAAAAATGCTAGAATTTTAATTAGTAAATAAATTCTTAAAAGCCATATAATATTTTTTTTGATATGTTTATGAATTTGGATAATTGTTATCTTTAATCAGAAACCATTCTCTGTAAAAATCTATAAAAATATTGAGTCTAAAAACTAACAATGAACTCTTTATTCAGAATGGTTAACCGATAATTTTTAGAGAGTTATTAATCTCTTATCTTGAACCATTTAGCAAGAATGAATAAGTATAATTTGTTTAATAGGTTTCTTGAAATAAATGACTAATCGATAATTTTCATAATAAAATTATATCCTAACTAGAATTGTTTAGTAAGAATGGTCAAGCTAACTTTGTTGTGTAGGTTTCTAGAAAATAATGGTTAATTGATAATGCCATACAGTCAACCGTTTATTTAAAATTTCAGTTCAATGGTCATTTGAATTAGTCAAAACGGTTTACTAATAACAATTAATGGCAATTTGATTTTATTTATAAAGTCAACAATAGCACATTTTCATCTCTAACTATAAAATAACTCAATCAAATTCAAATAAGTAATAATCCAAGAGCTATCATTGAGATTGCAATTAAGAATACAATCTTTATTGAGCCTAAAATTTGTTCTTGTTTCATATATTCACACTTTGAGCTTTTATTTGTAATAATTTACATTGTGTAAGAGAAAATACATTTGTAATCTTTATTTCTGAGTAGTTATAAGTGTTGAGATACACTTGGATTAAGAAATTGAGAATAATTTCTTATTGTAAAATTCAATTAACATTTTAAAAGTCAATTGTAAGAGTTGTTAAAACCTCAAAGGTATGATTAGTGAAATCATCAAGTCCAGTGAGCTTGAAAGTATAAATATAAGTACAGTTAACTGAACTACATAAAAAATCATATATTTGCTCTCTCTTACTCTATCTCCTTTTTTTGTATATTAATTAATTTATTTTAAATTTGATTACTTTATTTAATTTGTATTTAGTTTTAATTGGTTAAATTTTTAGAAACCCAATTTAATTCCTTCTTAGATTGCCTTGTTAATATTTCACATATCATATCCAAATTAAAAATGCTTAATTAATTATTAAGTATTTTCTTATAACTTATGCGACCACTTTGGCCAAAGTTTTAAACAATGATTAGGTGAACTTTTGGTTTGAATCGTCATTTGTGAACTTAAGTTGTTCCTCTCTTATATATGCAGGTAGAGGAAAATATATCCTTGTGTATGTAGAGATTTCATCTCTTGATATGCATAAATTTCCCATATATACTCGATAGATTTTTGGTTGAACTAAAAAGTATATAAATTCATATTCTTTGTAGATTTCATGTGTAATTTATTCAAGCTTTTAAAAAAAAATCTTATTTTAGAATGGAAAATGTTTGCACGTTCACCGGCACGTGTGTATACTTGTGTGAATAATGTTGGTGGTAGCTAGTATTTGGTTGGTAAAAACTCTTCCGATAAGATAACATAAAGAATTTAAAAATTAAAATTCAACTCATATGGTGGTAAAAAACAAAAATCATAATTTGTAGGAAATAAAGTTTTAAAAATTTCTAAACATTGTGTGTCTTTAGAGTCCGATATGGAGGAAAATTGACTTTGATTTTATATAGTATGCCGACTTTGACTAGAGACTGTGCAATGTCCATCTTGGGGTGGGGTGGGCGACAAATTGAAAATATAATCCAGATGGTCAAAGTTGGGTACTCTCACTTCTTTGAAAAATAAAATAAAAGAAATGGTTGGTGTTCTTATCCCAATGCTTTAATTAATTATTTATACTAATTAACTCTTTTACCAAAGTATAAGAAAATCTTCTCATGTTTGTCGTTGGTTGAATATTATGCGGCCTAATCATTTTAAAGAATGTCAAAATCATCTTAATTAAGTTTATCATACTTTTTTTTTTTCACATTCTTGATGTTGCGCATTTGAGGTTTTTGGTTTATTATTTTCTTAAATCATAAAAATCAATTTTGATAAATTGTTGTAGGTTCGATAGGCAGCAGAATGGACGAAGTCCAGACAAATTTATTGGACCCTCCTTTTTATTATTTGAATAGTATTAAAAAAATACTTCTTTTTACATTGATGATGATTTAACAAGTTTAAGATACCAAGATGGTTTATATGATTTTTTTTTTCCGAAGCCGCGATTATATAATCGGTTAATTAAGAATTTTAAGATCATTTGCTCTTATAAAAATTTTATTTTTTAACATTTGTGTAACATAGTTAATTACGCTTACCTTTTCTGAAAAGAAAGAATAATTATAGAACCATAAATATATGCAATTAATCATACGTAAATTAGTGTGTCACAATATGATTGAGTAATTAAAAACACAATAGGTATAATTGAGAATCATCAATTCAATTCAAACGGGTCGGTATCAGGATAAATAAATAAATCAATCAGTCACTTAATTAGTTGATGACTTTGATTTTTTGTCCTTCATCTATTTTAAAAGTGTTAAATCCTTCCGCACATCGGGTCATCACGTGACATATTCATTTTAAAACACATTAGACAAATCATAGCATCTATGCAAAAATTGTTCAACCCTCTGGTGAGAATTTTTATTTTATTTTTTTAAAATTTAGAATCGCTCCCAGAGTCGCGACCAACTAAGTTATGCTCATGTCATCTCGTTAAAATAAAATCATATTGAAAATATAAATTTGAAATTACGATTATAACCCTAACTTTTTTTTTATCTCAAAATAAATATAATTCCTATCCATCTCATTGCCCGTTGCATCGCTAGCCACGGTGTGTTAATATGAAATTGAAGAAAAAGTACGTTTATTCAGAAGTTAAAATAATAATTATATAAACAAGTTAAAATAATAAATATATAAACAAGAATATATTAAACATTGATCCTCAATAAATAATCACTGCAACTAAAGCTATTTGTTAAGGCTTTAGATCGATACAACACCATCGCTACGCTCATTGAAATTTACTTGTTTAAAATGATATTTAAAAACTTTGGTGAGTTTTAATAAAACAATATCGATATCCTATGGAAAATTTATTTCTAATACTAAATTCAATCATTCTTCCATTTTCTAACGATTTCTAATTTAGAACAATAAAAATAGATTTAATCATCTAACTCATGTGCTGAATGATAATCGATATTAATTGAATTTATAAAATTTGAAATTATAATTGAAATACTTATGGATATAAAACCTTTCATGGATTTACGTAGATTTGAAACATTGATAAACCAACTTGCATACCATTTTTAAATAACTGTATAACATACGATTTGTGTTTATTGACAATTGATATAATAGTCCCAACTCGTCTATTAACTTACCTAAATTACCTGCTAATATCGATTAATTTAAATCTTAATAAGAAATTATCCAACTCATATACAAACTCAGCTTTTCTAAATGTTACTACCATTACCATACATTTTAGTATGAATTTCTATATTTCATTTTTTCCCCTTTCATGTCTTATCCCAGAGTAGTTTTTAATTTTTTAATATTATGTTGGAGATTACGATGCAAATATTGATAAATATCATTCATTATATCTGTCAAAATATAAAACTAATCTAATGTCGAATTCTAACCACTTGAAACTAGTCTAATTATCGAAACCTAAATCAATACATTAAAATTTATTTGACTCAAGGTATCAAAGTTGGAATTCGGTGCGAGAATATAGAATTAAAGGAAAATATTAAATAAATTAAAGGAAAATATTAAAGATAAATATAGAATTAAAGGAAAATATTAAATAAATAAACTTTCTTATTAATGAAAAGTCTTGAACCCTTAATACAAGAACTTAAAATTAAAGATAAATAAATAAAGTGTTGACCTATCTGAAATATTTAAACTCACGATCTAAAAGATAAAGGAGCCTGTTAAGTTACGAACTATCGTAACTTACGGCTCTCTCAGTGCACAGTAACATCAACAATGATATTACTGTGCACTGAGAGAGTCGTAAGTTACGATAGTTCGTAACTTAGTTTTTCCCAAAGATAAAATACCCTAATAACAAATTACCAATTAAGAAAGAAAACATAACAAATAAATTGGCACAAAATGGGGGTAAATTTGTAAAAACCACAAGTCAAAAAAAATTGTGGCCCACTTCTCATAGATAAGGATAAAATAGTAAAAATATTAACATACTTAAATTACCTGCTAATATCGATTAATTTAAATCTTAATAAGAAATTATCCAACTTATATACAAACTCACATTTTCTAAATATTACTATCATTGCCATACATTTCAGTATGAATTTCTATATTTCATTTTTTTTCCCTTTCATATCTTATCCCAAAGTAGTTTTTTATTTTTTAATATTATATTAGAGATTACGATACAAATATTAATAAATACTATTTATTATATCTGTCAAAATATGAAACTAATCTAATGTCGAATTCTATCCACTTGAAACTAGTTTAATTATCGAAACCTAAATCAATTCATTAAAATTTATTTGACTCAAGGTATCAAAGTTGGAATACGGTGCGAGAATATAGAATTAAAGGAAAATATTAAATAAATAAATTTTCACATTAATGAAAATTCTTGAACCCTTAATACGAGAACTTAAAATTAGAAAAACAAAACAAATAAATAAACTGCCGCACTATCGGGAAGATTTGAATCCGTAATCTAAAAGATAAAATACCCTAATAACAAATTGCCAATTAAGAGAAATTTACCAATTAAGAAAGAAAACATAACAAATAAATTGGCACAAAGTGGGGGTAAAACTGCAAAAACTACAAGTCAAAGAAAAATTGTGGCCCACTTCTCCCGGAAAAGAATAAAATAGTGAAAATATTTGCTCAATAAATATGCCTCAAAATGGCAGATTCTCTCTTGCCATACGGAGGTCCCAATGTCTACCGCTTCGCTTTATAACTGCGCCACAACCAGACTCTCTTCTTCACTAATCAGTAACTCTTCTTCTTTCTCAAAGTCCCGTCTGTTTTTCCCTTCTTCCCATTTTGCCCCTAGGGTTTCTACTAGCCGCGGGCCTCTGTCCTCGAGAGGTGCCTTTCGCTCTAGCTCTTCTTCTTCTTCCGCTCGCGCAATCAGCACTATGGGTGACGCCACTACTGATGCTGCTATGGACGCTGTCCAGCGCCGCCTCATGTTTGAAGACGAGTACGAATCTTATATATTTTAAAATTTTTTATCACAATTTCTTTTTTTCTTTTTAAATGAATCAACCGGCAGGATTTTGGAGTTGTCGTGTTTGACGAAGTTTCTGAGATTGCTTTTAAAGGTGACGTTACGTTACCCACTAGGATACTACTACGGCCGTCTACTAGGGACCTATTTGATACAAAAGTTTAAATTATGTTCTAATTTGAGAAAAAAAAAATGGGACACAGATGTTTTCCCCTCCCCCGCCCCCCTTCCCTCCCTTTTTTACCTTTGACCAGATTATCAAATTGTGTTGGTTGTGTTATTTTAATGATCGAACTAAACTTATCCTTGTTTTGGAGATTTTATTAACTTGTGTATTGAATTTACTTGTTAATTTCTTTTTTCGTTTTTAATAAAAAGATTCAGATTCATCTGATTTTCAAATAATTAAAGCTTTGTTGAAGACAGTATGAATTTTCTGGTTTTTAAAAATTTTGTTTATTTGTTTTTATCATCAGGATTCTTGAGCCGTTGTGTTTGATTACTACTGTCCACTGCTACTATTAGGGACCTATTGATACATAAGTTCAAACTATGTACTGATTCGAGAAAATAGAAAAAAAAATGAGGTCTCGGATGTTAGTTTCCCCTTGCATGGAACCAATTGTGTCCACTGTGTTATAGAATTGAACTGAATCTATGTTTGTTTAGGAGATTCTTATAATCTTCTATAGGATGAAATGGATTGAATATATGTATTTTTATTTTTTTTTTAAAAAAAGAGTTAAATTCATCTTAATTTGAAAATTTTAAAGATTCCTTGATTTATTGAGAGTATCAGTGGAACATAAATTACCATAAAGGAATAAAAGAAAGTAGTGTTATTTATTTATTTCTGTATCCCTAGGACAAATTTTCATATGTTAGGAGATAATTTTTTGTTAATTTTGAATTTTTTCTCATGATTAAATCTCAGGTAAATACATGACAAATCAATTGTTATATTAGGGATCATTTTAAATGCAATTTTTGAATCAGCTAAAAACTAATCTGAAAAAAGATTTCAATACAACCATCAAAATTTCATGTTTTGGCTGAAACATGGCCCTGGAGCATTTGGTTATAAAGTATCTTGTGATATATCAATGATACATGCTCATTATCTTTTGCAATTGGTACTTTTGACAGATGCATTTTGGTGGATGAGAACGATCGCGTTGTTGGTCATGAAAACAAATACAACTGTAAGTGAACCTTCTGTCTCAGCATATTCTTAACTTTCAAGTGTGTAAAGAAATGCATCTAATGTGATGCATTCGTGTAAAATTTCTCTTTTCTCTTATGCGGTTTTACTTTTTTTGAGGCAGATTTCTTAGTGTTTATCACTGATGACTTATTTTATGGCCTTCTATTTTTTAACTAAATTTTGGTACACTTTTTTGCCTGATTTTATATATATATATATATATATATATATATATGTACGTATTGATTACACATCTATTGTTTGGATCTCCTTCTGTAATTACCTCTGGATTTAAGAAGTGGAAAAAAAATTAACAGAGCAAGAACCTTTCACTTTGGTTCAAAAATGTTTTAATATGATGCAAAATTTCTTGTTCTTTTCTCTGCTTGGGGACTGCGTGGGTGTTTGATCTTGTTTCCTGCATGCTTTTGACATATAATGCTGCATTCTGCTCTGTATAATTTCTTAGTTCCTATGCAATTAATGTAAAGTAAATCTTTTTTAAAAAAAATGCAGGTCACTTGATGGAAAAGATTGAATCTTTGAATTTGCTACACAGAGCCTTCAGTGTATTTTTGTTTAACTCAAAATATGAGCTACTCCTTCAGGTATGTCTTTTCTGTATTCTATGGGTAAAAGCTTGTTTGTCAATTGACCGTCATTGGGTTGTGCAAATTTGCGGTTTGACATGGGAGATGATTGATAGTAATATTCTCTTTGTTATGACACAAATCTTAATTTGTATGTCTTGGAGGAAAAATTTTTTAAAAAAACAACTTACTAGTTGAAATGATTAGAATTGTGGGAATATATGAAAATGATGTTTATGTGACTTGGGAACCATGTGAAAGCATATGATATGTTAGCATAGTGTTAAAACTATTGCAAGTTCAAAATCCTCTCATGTAAGACCGATATAAATATTGGGTGAAATTTGTTCAGTAATTAAGTGAAGCATCCTAAACCAAGGGCTAAAAGCCATCTTAGGAATATCTGTGCATCTTACATGAAGGTATCCGTCATTGTAAGCAGGTCAGTAGGCTGCTAGAATTGATCTTGAGGTTTGTAGTATTGCATGCACACATATGTTCCTAATATTTTCTCGATCTTGGGGTTTATGGCTTATTCTGTCATGCCTGGACAGCAACGCTCTGGAACAAAAGTTACCTTCCCTCTTGTGTGGACTAACACCTGCTGCAGCCATCCTCTGTACCGCGAATCTGAGCTTATTGAGGAGAATGCTCTTGGTATGTACATTGCATCTTTTTGATATTGAAAGCCTTTTTGATCCTTTGTAAGTGCAACTGAATCTAAAGATGTTTTTCTTTCCTTTAATTTGCTTATCAGGGGTGAGGAATGCTGCACAAAGAAAGCTTTTGGATGAGCTGGGCATTCGTGCTGAAGATGTGCCAGTTGATGAGTTCACTCCGCTGGGTCGCATTCTTTACAAGGCCCCTTCTGATGGGAAGTGGGGAGAGCATGAACGTAATGTCTTCATCCAGATCTATTTTATGTTTCATTTTGACTGATATCTTAGTTATTGAGTATCTATATCAGGATTACTGGCAGGAAATAATAACTTTCGTTCTTGGAAAGTCTTTAAATCGTAATTTTGACTGTTATTTCTCACATTAATTGGCAGTTGACTACTTGCTTTTCATTGTCCGAGATGTTAGTGTAAACCCAAATCCTGATGAAGTAGCCGATTATAAATATGTCAACCGGGAACAGTTAAAAGAGCTTTTGAGGAAAGCAGATGCTGGAGAAGAAGGTCTGAAGCTGTCTCCTTGGTTCAGACTGGTTGTGGACAATTTCTTGTTCAAGTGGTGGGATCACCTCGAAAAAGGTACCCTCAAGGAAGTCATTGACATGAAAACCATTCACAAGTTGACTTAACAACGCCGCAGTCCCTTGAAACACAGGATTTGTGTGTACTGGTAACCTGTGTTCCAATAAGTTTGGGCATTTCAGAGTTCTTCAGGAGATTAAGGGTACACAGTATCTTCGCACCGCTTTCTTTATTCCAATAAACTTGGATATGCGAGAGTTCTACACAGATGAGCATTTTGTTGTGGACGTTACCTTAACTTTTCGTATGTGCTGCTTTCATCGAATTTTATTGTTAAGTTTGTAATTTTGATATTACATATGGTTTAGTACAAAATAAAAATCTGTTTCTTCCATTGAAAGTACAGTTGATTTTAGTATATTATTCTGAATTTGTACTGGATTTGAACTTTGTGAAGCCTCATTTGCTGGTAAAGAAAAGAAGAATTATTCTTGTTTGGCTATTTGTTTTATGTCGGATGTTAAGTTGTCTGATTCTTGTTTCCAAAATTTGTTTTTGTTTGTCAATATTGCTGCATTTTTGTGGTCCGTAAGATGTGAGAGTGGATTTTTCCATGGACTAAATAAGTTTCTTAGAGACACAGGCGGACCTCAGATTTCCTCATGACACTGATATTTTTGGTCGGGAGTTTGTGGTAGGGATTCAGATTCGGTATTAATGTAAGTTTTTTTCTTGTCAAAATTTAAAAATTCAGATGGATTATTGGTGGTTCTTAGATCGAGTATATTAGAGGGTGTTAAATTTTAATTGTGGTTAAATTCTAATTGTACGCTATCGTTAATAGATGTGTCGCAAGATTTTTTCCTGCAAGATTTTACAAAATGGATAATAGTGCGATGGTGAACTATTAGATTTTAAATGTTTTAATCTCTATCGTTCGTTTAATAGTGGATGAAAATTAATTAATTAAAGAATAACAAGTAAACTTTTGGTTGCAAGTAAGTGTAGTTTTTTTTTAATTGATTGATAAAAGAAAATTTCTATTATGTCAGGGTAAAACTGACAATAAATAATAGGATTATTAGATTTAAATATTAGATAAGTGATTATGTAAGTGATTATCTTCATCCTTAATTTAATTTTAATGGATAAGTGATTATGTAACTAGTAAGTTGTAAGCTGTGGTATTTCTTCACACTTCAAATTACTTTTTATTTAATCAATTCTTAAATATTTTTTAAGTCACTAAAAGAATGAAAAAATACATATAGTTTTGAAATTAAAATTTTCATGTACCATCTATGACATTACAATTTTACCTTTTCTTTCTATTACATGTGGTTATAGATACACACACATTGAAATAAATGTAATTAACAGGTAATGTTATTTCAATACTTTATATAAAGGCATTTCATAAGGCCTCACAATAATTTATTGTATGAATTTAATTATAAAACCATTAATACTTAAACAATAGTGATCATAGAAGGCATTGTAATAAATTATTTGACCTATGTTTTATTAATGATACTATATGAGTCAAAACAAATGAGAAATATTTTATTTAAAAATTATAATTAAAACATATATGTATGTATAACTGCATGATGGCTTGGATTTATAATTTTAAAGTTAGGCTATTTTAACTTAAATTTCCACACTTGGGCTTTGCACAAGGGACTAAAAAATTCTCCCTCAATTATACTTAATAGAGCATAGTTAATTTATAGTGTTTTTCCTTTGCAAAAATACTAGTGGAGGGATACATCTCTTGAATATTTATGAAAATTATACATCTAAACAAATGCTTCATTGAATTTATTATAAATTAGAGTTTCAGTTATTTATAAATATCAGTAATTATAATCTATTTATTTGATTATTTGATGAAGTATTAGTACTCCAAAAAAGAACACTTAAATTTCTAACACAAAATATATATTATTAATATCATATTAGTTAATGGTGGATGATACTGTATCACAAAATGTTATTTTGACTTTCAATATCAACAATTAGATTGCGGGAGATTAATGCCTCAAATTTTGTATAAAAAATTTGAGTTAAAATATCCTAAATTATATTTTTATAATGAAAATATAAAAATTTATGTAAAATATTCTCATTCTTTCCCATATAAATATTGAGGTAATATTTTATTTATTATCACCATTTATTATTATAAGAAGAGTAGTAACACTTAGTAACATAAAATTTTATAATTACAATGAAAGGATATCAATAAAATAATTTTTTGCGGAACAAGTATGCTAAATGGATGTTAAAAATAATATATACTCCATGATCAACTATACAACGTTCTTTATAAGTATATAAAATAACGAGTATTTTATATGTGATATTAAATTTTATTAAAACAAAGGTGGTCAAATATTTTTTTCACAAACAATCTCACCTATTCATGCAATTTATGACATTCATTTAAATATCTGCACTTAATTCTATCATTTTATTAGGATTATATCATATATAAGATTTATAATTACAACTTATTTATTTGATATATGTTAGATAATCTAATAGATATTATATTTTGTACTTACTAGTAATAGATTTTGAAACATCTATGTTGAAAAAGAAAAAATTATCACATTACAAATTTAATAGAGGGTTCACAAGTGATTTTTAAATAAAATATGCTATTCAAATGGAATTATTTCAAAATTTAAGGAGAGTCGATGTTATTTTATAAAAATTCTCTACTCCCTTAAATCCTTCACAGAACGGTAACACTTATCTTCACATTATTTATATTTCTTTAAATACAAATTTTGTGTACTATTAATTAAATCTAATAATAGATAATTGATATTTTTTTGATGTTGAAAAAAATTACAGTATCATAGAGAAACCCTTATTATTAATATTAAAATTAAGAGATATCATCTTTATAATTGTTATTACTATAATTATAATAATTATTATTAAATTACAGAAAAGCAAATTTTAATTTTTCTCGAGAACACAAATGTTATTCCTCATCCGCATTTCCACTTCTTCAATAAAAATAAAATTTTGGTTCTTCATTTCCAAAATTTATACAGTTCATTCTAATTTTATTTTTATTTTTTTTATAATTTTAACAAATAAAAATTATTAATAATTTTCATTTTTCATTTTCTTTCCTCAATTCTACACGTAATCACAACCCCAGATGATTGATGGCACTTGGAAATACGAAACAGGGCGGCAAAGTGGAGGTGCATGTGAATCACTAATTTATCAAATTCTGACATGAGCACGATAGCCACCATTGACGCCGTTATGCAGCGAGATGGCCGCCAGATTCATTTAACCTTTTTCTCTGTTCATTTATTATTCTGTCATTATTATTCGACAAGGACTGAAAATCCCAGTTTTTTCATAATAACGATGATATTTCTCACGCTTCTGTGCAGCGCGTGAGTTTTTACGCAAAAACTATATTTCACTTGGTATTAAAAATATTTTTATGTAAAAATTGGGGGAATAAAGAAATAATACAGTACTTTAGAAATTAAATCATTAAAGTATCACTGACGCAACAATACAAAATTTGCAATGATGGCATGATATTGTAAGTACTTTTTATTAGAATGGAGTTATTTAAATTTATTAATTTTTCTCTGAATTTTTTTAATTAAAAATTTTATTATTTAAATAATTTTTTTAAAAATTAATTAATTAATCCTTTATTCTCTTTCTCTTTTTAATTTTATAAATATTATTAATTTATTTAGATACATTCTTTTAACTATAAGTAATTGATATCATTAATAAGAGAAATAAACACCTGTCAATAAATTTTTACAGGGGATCAAAGTTAATGAGTGTTGGAAAATTTATTTATACTAAGCACAGAAGCTAATGAATATGGAAAAGAAAATTCACATATACAAGTAGAGATCATGATATACTAAGAAAGATAAAAAAATTAAATTGAATTGAATTGAAGAGAGAGTGAAATTGAGTGTGAGAATATTTAATTTTTAAAAAATGAGTATTAGAGAAATTTAATAAGTTTAAATAGCTCCATAGTCCATCCTTCTAATAATAATAATAAAAAGTCCAATCCTTTTTATCAAAGGATTACTTTATTGAAAAATATTTATAATATGATGAGATTTATTCTACAATTATTATAATAGTTAATGATTTAAAGATTACTTTTGTTGGAAAAATATGCTCTTTAAAAGTATATAAGTTTATTTAATTATAATAAATATTTTTTTATGAATAAAATAATTAAGGTATTTTATTCAAATATCTTATTTGTATTAATTTTTGAGTAAAGTCTATTTAATTATATTATATGTATTTATGTGATCATTATGTGGATTCACAAAAGACATAAATACAAGTTATCTTATAATTTAATAAATTGAGCTTGCAGTTGTCTTAATCATGTATGAATTTATTGATGTAGTACGACTACATTGAACAAGATCACATATGAGATTTAATTAACTTTATAATAACTGTTAAACTTATTAAATCTCATAAGCATTAATTTTACTGTAATCTTAATATTGAATTAGTTATAATTTCATAATTGTGGTTGTCATTTCATTTTAGTTACTAATGGGTACGACACATACTTGTAGTCAATATTACCCGGTATTTTGGTGGGAGCAATTATAAGTATTGAAGTTATAGATTAACAATATGAAATTTGTACAACACATCTCTTGATGAGTTTTTGGTACTTGATCATAAAATTCTCTGGCCAGAGTGTGTTGACATATTTAATATGTTGACAATGATCATTAGAGAAAACCACTAAGTATCAAGGAATAAGATGTTATTAAATTGATTGGACAGTTGAGATATCAATTTAATTAATGATGTAGTGCAAAGAATTGTGCAGTAAAGAGATTAATGTGGCTTGGGACGAATTATTATTTGAGCATACAATTATGGAGGTCAGTTCCAATCTTATAGTAGAATAGAATTGGAATTAAATAATTAAGTTAGTTTAATTATAAGATTAATTATTGTAGCCATTATTGTATGTTCCCAAATAATCCCCAGGTTAGTTCATTTAATTGACTACACCACTACTGAACTAAAAAATAATAAAACTAGCATATTAGGTGATAAACCTAAATATAATATTTGTTAAGACCCTATGTGTTATATTTATGTGTAAATGATAAGGTGGGTCCCAAAGTTATTATACTTTATCTCTACTTATACGTAAGTGGAGAGGAAAAAAATTAATATATTTAATATTTTAAATTATTATGAAAAGGAAATCACAATTAGGGTTTTAACTAGAAAATATTATATAAGTGTTATTTTTTCTTAAAAAAGAGTGAGACGCCTTTTGATAAAAATACTGAAGAAAAGGAAGCTAGTGATTTTTTAGAGTGGTGAAACGAACGCCCACACATTCAGTACAGATCAAACTTGAGTCATAGTCTGGAAGATCGTTTGGTGGCGGATTTATTGCTTGGTGTCATTCATCTTCTCCAATTATCAAGGTATGATTTTATAGATTACGAATTTTTTATATAATATATGTGATCGGTCCTAAAATATTTTATGAGAAAAATTATATTTTTTTATTAATAATTGGTATTAGAGCCATCTCATATTCATATATAAGAATATCGTATGAAATCAATCTTAATATTTATGCATTAGAGTGGCACAATTTTATTTAGATATATATTATTTATTTAATATATTAATAAAACTTGTTAATAGTTTGTCTTAATTCATAGTTAGATTTTTTTTTTATATCTTCTTTAAATCTGTAATAAGAGGGGTGATTTTTTATTATCGTATTTTTATCTTGATTTAATTTACTGTAACAGAAATTTTATAAGCCAAAACTGGCCTAGTAAATTTGTCAATTACTGTAAATTCGTTTGTAGATTAAGAAGACAGATCGGGAGAATCAAGGCTGGAAATTTCAATTGGCAAAAACAATCAACTCCTACAGCAAGCAACAGTGGCCAGCAGCAGCGCGCTGGACGTGAAGCAAGCAGCACGCGTTGGGCTGCACGCCAGCAGGCTAAGCTCAGCTGCAATGGTTTTCCAACAGTGAAGCAAAACGGCAGTTGGTTATGGTGGTGGCGGCTAGAGAAAGAAAATGAAGAAGAAATAGTTGGATTTTAGGGTTTTAATTGGCTTTTATCACTTGGAACTCTATAGTTTCTAAGTTTTTTTTTGGATAAAAAGTTTTAATTTTTTGCATTTAAGTCTAAAAGTAATTTTGGGTTTGAAAAAACCTTAGATTTAGGTCTAATTTTAATTAGGCTTAATGGATTAAAATACATAGATAAAATTTTAACACATTAAATTTATTTTTGGTCTAAAAATTTTTAATTTTTATTTATAAAATAAAAATATTTTTATATTCATTCAAAATTAAAATTAGATCAATAATAAATTTAAAAGTCCAATTTACCCTAGTCCACCATCAAACACAAGCCTATGAAAGATATACATTGACAAGAAGCCCAATGAAGATTAGGTTTAAGATTAATGTAATTATTTTATTTTATTTTAAGAAAGCCATGAATTAAGATTATTTAATTATTTTTCTATATGTTATGTTTGGATGATAACATGCCATAATAACATGTCATATAAAATAGGTAGTGTCACTCTATACATAATGATATATGTCATTCATTAATTATAAATATTATTATATTGTTTCAAGTTTTGAAAAATGCTTAATAATATTAGATATCATCTAGATAATGTTATAGGAAGTATGCAATTAATAATATATAATTAATGTGTATTTTAAAAAGAAAAAACTAATTTTAAATATTGAGTGGGAGAGGAAAAATTCAAGATAATTTTTCCCATAGGCTCCATTGTTAGTTCAATAATAAAATTATATATATATATCTCGACTTCATGATACGGTGATGCTCCCTATGGAGGGTATATATATTAAATATTTTATTTGATGAACTTCTTTAAAGATAAAATTGAAATATTTTTCAATCGACTGTTCATCATAACGGTGACTATTGATATGAGAAGTATGTAAATTGAAACAATGGTTATACACTCAACTAAAATTTATTATTAACCTTCCTAATGAAGCTCTGTTAACAAATTTAGGCCCAAAAGGATAACGATAGTTATTTATCATGTTTCTACATAAAAGTAAATAATATAATGAATAATTGAATCTAGTAAGTGTAGACATGACTTCTCGAACGGATAGCTTGTCAAAACAGTACTAGATTATCGTTGTAATAAATTAAAATACTTTTATAGTTTTTTACATTTTTGTTATTCATTGTAAATTTTTTATCAAATTATTTATGCATGGATGCTTTATTTTTTGGAAAATGTCTTTCCTAAGTCTACTTACTATTATTCTGTGTCAAAACAAACTCACTGGAGAGAACTATATAGATTGAAAAAGAAATCTATTCATTGTTCTAACTGCTGAAGATTACAAATATATTTTAACCCAGCCATGCCCCCTAGTTCCAGCGGAAAATGCTCATAGAAATCAGAGGAGGCTTTATGAAAAATGGCAAAAGACCAATGAAATGGCAAAATGCTATATTTTAGCCTCGATTTCAATATTCTGCAGACCAAACATCAGAACTTAGAGACCGCCATTGAAATAATGAATAGTCTTCAAGGGATGTTTGGGCAGAGTACTCACTTTGCGAGACAAGTAGCCCTGAAAGATATTATGAACAATAAAATGGAGAAGGACACAAGAGTTCATGATTATGTCCTTAAAATGATAGACTATTTGAATGAGGTTGAGATTCAGGGTGCGCAAATCGATGATAACTCAAAAATTGACATGGTGCTAAAATCTTTGCCAGAAATATTCAAGGAGTTTAAGGTAAACTATAATATGAATAAAAGAAACATGACCTTAACAGAATTGATGAACGAACTCCATTTTGCTGAAAGGTCTATTATGTTGAGAAATCTCTAGGAAGCATAAATATTGCCCCAAAAAAGATTCTTTTTCTAGACCTAAGTCGTAAGGCAAAGGTAAGAAGAAAGTTGGAAAAAAGAAATTGTCTACTAAGCAAGATGGCAAGCCAAAAGGCAAATGCTTCAAGTGTAGACAAAAAGGTCACTAGAAAAAAGATTGCCCTAAGATTGTGAAATCAGGTATGGGAAATCTTTTTATAATTGAGGCCTGTTTAGTTCAGAATCCTAGTGACACTTGGGTGTTGGATTCAGGAGCAACTAATCATTATAATTCACTTGATTGATTTTAGGAAATCAGGAAACTAAGTGAAGGAAGTGTCAAGCTACAGTTAGGGACAGGACAGTTCGTGTCAGTAGTGAAGACTGGATCAATTTTATTATCTTTTAATAATAAGACTTTAGTTTTGAATAATTGTCTTTATATTCCAAACATTAAGAGGAATTTAATTTTAGTAGCTTGCTTATCAAAGTAAGGGTACACTGTAAATTTTGGATCATCTGTTTCTATTTTTTATAATAAGAGACTTGTTTGTTCTGGTACATTAAGAGATAATTTATATCATATAAGTCTTATGATCTATTCTATGCATGACACAGTAATCAATAATGATAAGCATATATATATATATATATATATATATATATATATATATAAGAAAAAAATATTTCTTCAAACCACTGTTACCTTTGGCATTTGCGCTTGGGTCACATAAATCAGAATAAGATACAGAGAATGATTAAAGATGGGCTCTTAGGTCTATTGGAAAATTAATCGTTACCACTCTGTGAATCCTATTTAGAGGATAAAATGACCAAAAGGCCATTCTCGGCCAAAGGAGTGCATGCAACAGTACCACTTGAATTGGTACATACAGATGTATGTGGATCAATCAATATACAAGTAAGAGGAGATTATGAGTATTTCATCACTTTCACTGATGATTACTCGAGATATGGTTATGTTTATCTAATGCGTCATAAGTCTAAAACTCTTGAGAAATTCAAAGAGTATAAGACTGAGACAGAAAAACAATTAGATAAGAGCATAAAGAAACTTTGATATGATCGAGGTGGTGAATTTTTCTCTGAAAATTTTAAAGAGTATCTGATTAATAATGAGATTATTTCTCAGTTAATTGCCCCAAGCACACCACAACAAAATAGGGTAGCTGAAAGAAGAAATAAAACTCTTTTGGATATGGTGAGATCAATGCTTAGTTATTCGTCATTACCAATATCTTTTTAGGGACTAGCATTAGAAACTGCAGTTTACCTCTTGAACTTAGTTTCATTTAAGTCAGTGCCTAAAACCCCAATAGAATTATAGTCAAGTCGCAAACCAAGTTTGCGACATATCCGTATTTAGAGATCACCAGCACATACGCTGAAACCAAAGGCAGACAAAATGGATTCATGTTCTGAGGTTTGTATGTTTGTGGGGTATCTTAAAAGGATAAGGGGAGGTTATTTTATAGTCCTCAAGATAGAAAAGTGATTGTAAGCATACATTTCACTTCCCTCGAGGAAAACTATATGAATAACTTCAAACTTAAGAGTAAGGTAATACTTGAAGAACTGTCAGCTGATAAGGTTGATGCTCCACTTTCTACACTTGTTATAGAATAAGAAGAACAGCAACAATCAGACGATCAACACAGGATTATCCCTGAGTAACAATCCCTTTTAGAACCTCGTCGTAGTAGGAGGGTAACTAGGTTACCTACAAGATATATATTACTAGGAGAAACCTATAAGGCTATCTTGGATGAACATATACAAGATCCCACTAGCTACAACGAAGCTCTAATGGATAGAGATGTTGAATTTTGGAAAAAGGCCATGAATTAAGAAATAGAATCTATGTATTTGAATAAACTTTGGGAACTTGTAGAGGCGCTAAATGGAGTAAAACCTATAGGATGTAAATGGATCTATAAGAGAAAAAGAGGAGTAGACGAAACGGTAGAGACATCTAAAGTTAGATTTGTAGCCAAAGAATTTACTCAGAAAGAGGGAATCGATTATGAGGAAACCTTTTCTCCTGTTGCTATGCTTAAATCCATTAGGATTCTGCTCTTCATTGTTGCAGTGCTAGATTATGAAATTTGACAAATGGATGTCAAGACTGCTTTTCTTAATGAGCATTTTGAAGAAAATATCTACATGTAGCAACTAGATGGATTCATATAAAAAGATCAAGAACACATGGTATGTAAGTTGCAGAGATCTATTTATGGATTGAAGCAAGCATCTCGATTATAGAATATTAGATTTGATTAAGCGATTAAATAGTTTGGATTCATTCAGAATATTGATAAACCATATGTGTATAAGAAAATTCAGGAAAAATCTGTAGTTTTCCTGGTTCTTTATATAGACGATATTCTCCTAATTAGAAACGATCTAGGAGTGTTGATTACAATAAAGAGTTGGTTAACAAAATAATTTGATATGAAATACCTGGGAGAGGCAAGTTATATTCTTGATATCAAATTACTGCGAGACTAGAAGAAGAATACTTTAGCCTTATCTCAAACAGTCTACATTGACAAGATATTGGCTAAATTTAGCATGAAAAATTCCAAGACTAGTTTATTACCATTCAGACATGGAATTTCATTCTCTAAAGATCAATCATCCAAAACATTTGAAGAGATAGAGAAAATGAGGCGAGTTCCTTATGCAGAAGCTGTGGGAAGTCTTATGTATGCCATGCTTTGTACTAGGCCAGACATCTATTTTACAGTAGGGATGGTTAGCAGTTATCAATTTAATCTTGAACTTGAACACTGGATTGCGATTAACCATATAATGAAGTATCTGAAAAGAACTAAAAATTATATGTTTGTGTATTCTAGTGATGAACTTATTCCAGTGGGTTATATTGATTCTGATTTTATGTCAGATAAGGATTCCAGAAAATCAACTTCTGGCTATGTGTTTACATTAAGAAATGGAGTTATTAGTTGAAGTCTTGTATCACAAACTCCACAACTGTTCCTTCTATAACTGCACCCCTTAAACTATTTTGTGATAATAGTGGTGCAGTAGCTCAATCTAAAGAACCAAGGAACCACAAGAAACAAAAACATATTGAGAGGAAGTATTATCTTATAAGAGATATAGGGCAGAGAGGTGATGTGGAGGCTACTCAGATTGCATCACAGCAAAATTTAATAGACCTTTTGATGAAAACCATACCTAGAAAACTCTTTAACTTACACTTAGAATCCATGGGTATGCGTGAGATCCCAAATATACTTTAAGAGTTAGTGGGAGATTGTTGGGAAAATATGCTCTTTAAAAGGTATAGGTTTATTTAATTGTAATAAATATTTTTTATGATTAATAAAATAATTGAGGTATTTTATTCAAATATCTTATTTGCATTAATTTTTGAGTAAAGTCTATTTAATTATATTATATGTATTTATGTGATCACTATGCGGATTCACAGAAGACATAAATACAAGTTATCTTATGATTTAATAAATTGAGTTTGCAATTGATAAATAAAGTTGGGTACTTTATTTAGATATAAAATGTAATAAATTCATTGAATGATTTGTCTTAATCATGTATGAATTTATTGATGTAGTACGACTACATTGAACATGATCACATATGAGATTTAATTAACTTTATAATAACTATCAAACTTATTAAATCTCATAGGCATTGATTTTACTGTAATCTTAATCTTGAGTTAGTTATAATTTTATGATTGTGGTTGTCATTTCATTTGAGTTACCAATGGGCACGATACATACTTGTAGTCAAGATTACCCGGTATCTTGGTGGGAGCAATTATAAGTATTGAAGTTATAGATTAACAATATAGAATTTGTACAATACATCTATTTATAGGTTTTCGGTACTTGATCATAGAATTCTCTAGTCAGAGTGTGTTAACATATTTAATATGTTGAAAATGATCATTAGAGGAAACCAGTAAGTATCAAGGAATAAGATGTTATTAAATTGATTGGACAGTTGAGATATCAATTTAATTAACGATGTAGTGCAAATAATTGTGCAGTAAAGAGATCAATATGGCTTGGGACGAATTATTCTTCGAACATATAATTATGGAGGTCAGTTCCAATCTTATAGTAGAATAGAATTGGAATTAAATAATTAAATTAGTTTAATTACATGCTTAATTATTGTAGCCACTATTGTATGTTCCCAAATGATCCCCAGGTTAACTTATTTAATTGATTACACCACTACTAGAATCAAAAATAATAAAACTAACATATTAGGTAATAAACCTAAATATAATATTTTTTAAGGCCCTATATGTTATATTTATGTGTAAATGGAGTGTTGTAATATTTTACAAAGTGAGCCCCAAAGTTGTTATATTTTATCTCCACTTATACGTAAGTGGAGAGGAAAAAAATTAATATATTTAATATTTTGAATTATTATATGAAAAAAACACAAATTAGGGTTTTAACTAGAAAATATTATATAAGTGTTATTTTCTCTTAAAAAAGGGTGAGACGCCTTTTGATAAAAACACTGAAAAAAAGAAGCCAGTGATTTTTTAGAGTGGTGAAACGAACGCCTACACGTTCAGTGCAGATCAAACTTGAGTTATAGTCTGGAAGATCGTTTGATGACGGATTTATTACTTGATGTCGTTCATCTTTTCAAATTATCAAGGTATGATTTTATGGATTACGAATTTCTTATATATTATATGAGATCGGTCCTAAAATATTTTTATGAGAAAAATTATGTTTTTTCACCAACAACTTTATCAAAAATACTTATAAAATAATAAAATTATTTTAAAATTCTTCAACAAAAGATCTCGAAATAATAAAATATATTGATAGATATAATCACAAGATTTATTTTTGAAAAATTAAAAAATTTAAGTGGTTGATGAAAAAATATTTGAAAATCACTCAGCTTAGTTCTTTAAGAAATAACACATAAATTATATGCTTGATATTACTAATTATTAATCTAATGAATAAATTAAAATTTAAGATAAACTAACCTAATGCTAGCCAACTAACCAAAAATTATACCCTTCATATATACCAAAACCATGTTTTATTATATGAAATCATTAAACATCCTTATGTAAATGTCATTAACACTACACGAAAAAATGATTTAAGACAAAGTAACCCAATGTTGACTAACTAACTTAAAACATTATACCCATCATGTATACAGATACCAAAATTATATTTTATGATATAAGGTAACTATGTTTTAAGAGAAAGTAACCTAATGATGACTAAGTAACTTAGAACATTATACCCATCATCTATATAATTATCGAAACTATGTTTTATTACACAAAATCATAAAACTTCCATACGTAAATGTTGTTAACACTAAATTACAAAAAATATGACTTATTCCAAAATTATAATAATAATTTAATGATTAATGATTATAAAAGAGTGATATACTACTTTAATAATTTAAACATTACTTTATTCAAAATACTTATAATAGGAAAATTATTTCTACCCATCTTTTCTTTTGTTATATGTGTATCTTATCAACACAAAATCTTAACTTGCACTTTGCACAATCTTTGTTTTTAAACTTCTACCAATCAATCATTTTGACATTAAAAATAATTATTTTATCTCCAAAATAAATTAAAAGACTATTTTATTCTATAAAATTTTAAAAAATATCAATGATTTAATTATAAGAATACTATAAATCCAATAAAATAAATAAATATCAGAGTCTAGGATGATAATTTTAAATGAAATTATAATTATAAAATATAACATCTTGTAATTATAATTGTATTCAAGTTTTGTAATTAAATTAAGTATAGGGAAGTTTATAAAAATTAATATGAAGAGAGAAGCTCCTTATAATTATTGTAAACTTCTCTGTAATTGATATTAAGAGAATTTTCTATACAAATTAAATGAAATTATGTTTATAAAAAATTAAAATGATAATTTTTAAATGAAATTATATTTATAAAGAATTAACATATTAGATTTAAGATTTATTTATTTTATTTTATTTAGGGTATTCTTATAATTATATTTTTTATTTCTTGAAATTTATAGAATAAAATGGTCTTTTAATTCATTTACAAATAAAATGAACTTTTTTAAGTGTCAAAATAGTTGATTGATATAAGTTTAAAAATAAAAATAGTGCAAAGTACATGTTAAAATTTTGTGATAGTTAGATGTATATATGATAAAAAATAAGTGGTGTAGAGATAATTTTTCTTTATAATATCATTAGATTTTTTCTAAAATTCTTTTTATAAAAAAGTACTGGAAATAATTAAATAAACGGATGAATGTATTCATAAGAGTTTTTTTTTTTAAATTAGAAACTAAAGAAGTAAAAAAGAAAACACTGTTTAAAAGTTGCTCAGATAAGTTTCTGAAGAACAGAATAATATGTAAAATATATGATTGATATCAATAATTATAAATCTAACAAATAAATTAAAATTTAGAAGTAAAGTAGCCTAATGCTGACTAGTGATTTAACTTGAAAACGATAGACCGACCCATCAAATAGACAGAAACCAAAATTATGTTTTATTATGCGAAATCATAAAACGTAAGGACCTAAATGTTATTAACACTACATATAATAGGAAAAATGAAAAAAAAAACATTTCCCACGCGCTTTACACCTAAACCGGGTTCGACTTCCACTGTCATATGCACAAAAGCTTTTAATACGACGCGAACACTCTGCATATTTCTCAAATCTCAGAAGTTTTGTTTGCGGTACGATTAATTTTTTACTCTTAATTTATTTGTAATTTCTTTAGTATTTTGATTGCTGAAATACTATGATGCGTTGAATTGTTCCTCCATGATTTGATTTTTTACGTGCATGTATTAATTTGTTATCTTGATTGCTGCTGGTGGTATCAAGTTTTTCGTCTATTATATTAATCTGTTAATATTTATCAGCATTCTCTTTTTATTCTGGCAAAAAAATTCAAAAGGGTTTCTGATTCTGTGTAGGTTTTTAAGTGGTGCTGTAAATTTTGTTGATCTAAGGACTTGGAAGTTTTATGCTTTCTGATCTGCTTCTTTTAATATACTTTGAGTAAATTAAAAAAAAAAAATTGAAGGGCCAACAAAAATGGTTTTGAGTAAAATTGAGAAAAAAATTGTGGACTGAGTGGGTGCGGTTGTCCCCATTGGTATGTATGTGGCTGGTTCCGTGGCCGGGGGGGGGTATTGAGTTGGTCTTATACATTACATTTATGGGAATCTTTGTGCTCTGTGGATGAGGATGAAAATTGAACTGAGAGAGTAGTATGATTATTTTTTTGGATATGTAGCCAAATATTCAATGCATTTATATTGAGTTTGTTATTAGGATACACGAAGAAAAGGCGTATAAAGAGTCTCGTTGCTGATGGCTGAGTTGAATCCAAATGGTTAGCAATAGATGCAGTGTGAAATAATATATTAAAAAAAAAAAAGAAAAGAAAATAAGAACAAGGATCTGGGAATTAAGTGGGAGAAGATGTTTTGCCTTGTTATGTTCTTTGCATATTTGACTCTGGAGCAAATTTTGGAATACTTGACTTGACTTGAAATAGGAAGATTGAAGTCGGAGGAGTGTCTTCATTCAATTACTATTTTAAAATGAAAAAAAAAAAATTCACACATGTTTTCAATTTTACTCCTTTCAGTAAAATTTTGACTTGTACCTCATTGCTTCTTTTATTATTTTATTGTGATTTGACGTAATAGCTTCTCTGAATTGTTATTTCAATGTACTTATACTGTCATTTCCAGCATTTTCAAAGAGGTAATCTCTTCTTAAGTTTGCGTTGTAATTTATCATGTTTTCAGTATTAGTCTATATATTTAGCATGGCTTTTGGATTGCAGCTGAAGTTTATTTTGGAAAATAAAAAGTTGTAGGTACATGCTTTATTTTTGAGAAAATGATTTAGAACTTGTGGGTAGTTATGACAAGACCTCCTGGAGGAAACTTCTGCATGCAAACGTACCTTCATCTCAGTCATATGACATCTTCAGTGCCAAATTGAATGCACTGGTTCTATCAGTTAATTAAACACCAGAAGAAATCTAGGCTATCGCCTTCATGAGAGGGGATGAAATAATAGAATGGTCCACAATTTTCTCATGGAATTGTTTTTACCTAGATTATCAGAAATTCTCTTGGACAAGTTTATTAGGGTGTACTATGCATATGTTTGCAAATATTTGCTTTTAATAGTGTACATGCATGGTCCTTCTTGATGTATATGGAGAAAGCAACTGATCTCAAATTCTCATCTTACTAGTTGATTGAAAATTTTGTTGTATTTTTATTGTCTGGTTTGAGGTTATGGTCTGCTTTTATGTTTTGGTTCAATATTGGAAACATGAATAATGACATTACAAACTTTGATGGACGTTGAAATGTCTTCTATTTAATGTACTTTTCTGAATGCCTCTTAGGAAACTAATATGCAATGCTTTCTCTTTTCTGAAGGTGCTTAGAATAAATGGCATTAGTTACAACTGCCGAAGTATGTGATGCAAACCCACAACTGATTGTGAGTGGCGAGCTTCGTGCTCTCCAGCCAATTTTCCAGATATATGGTCGACGCCAAGTTTTCTCTGGACCAATAGTCACCCTAAAGGTGTTTGAAGACAATGTTTTGATTCGTGAGTTTCTTGAGGAGAAGGGTAATGGAAGAGTTCTTGTTGTAGATGGGGGTGGGAGTTTGCGGTGCGCGATATTGGGGGGTAACCCTGTCGTACAAGCCCAGAATAATGGATGGGCTGGAATAGTTGTGAATGGGTGTATTAGGGATGTTGATGAAATTAATGGGTGTGATATTGGTGTGAGAGCTCTGGCTTCTCATCCCATGAAAGCCAATAAGAAGGGGATTGGGGAGAAACATGTGCCAATAACTATTGGTGGGACGAGAATCAGTGATGGCGAATGGCTTTATGCTGACACAGATGGCATCTTGATTTCTCGGGCAGAGTTGTCTGTATGAGTCCTTTCTTTTGCGTATGAGTCCTTTCTTTTGCAAATACGGGAACTGCAGGTGCTCTTCTTGGCTTGTATTCCCTACTGCTATGCTTAACTTGTATTCCCGAACCCATTTATTAATTTAAAATGAACTTGTGTGATGCGTCAAAAATCTATCCTGACTTCATTTTGATCTGTTTGTTTATTGCGCATCAAATTGTAATGTTATTTCTGGTGATGATGATGATAATGATTCCTACAATGATATATTATTATTAGTCTTTCGGCCTTTTGAGGTTAGACTTATGAAGTACTTTGAAAAAGTAAACCTTGTTAATTTCTATTCATTTGTGGACTGTGATTTATGGGCCTTGGTTGAATCCTCTCTCTTTAACTAGCATCCCAGGAACTTTGCAAGGAAGAGGGTCCTTGACAAATTTCACCCAGCGAGTTCTTCTTCTAGCGGCTGGGTAATGGGTCAGCTTTTGCATTTATCTTTCTCAAAACCTATGTTTATTTTAACCACCAAGATTAGACATGTTACAGATGGCTAACTCGCTGCATCAGAAACTATAGCTATAGGATTACATGATCCCTACCATTTCACTTAATGAATTTGCCTTTAATCCACTAATTATTGCACAACTTAAAATAGTAAAAACACAAAGAAAGAAACATTTGTAATGTAGTAATCTTATGTACATGTGATATAAAATAGTCCAATATATGTAATCATTATCTTTAGGCATGCACATTCCTGATTCTGAAGTTGTCAATATATGATTTTGCATGAAGTTCGCGTGCAAGGTATCCCTTGAGATAGTCTCCATAAGTTGTTCTCTTAAACAATCTTGGAGTCTCTGGTTTCATAAGGCTAGGAGCGGGACCAATTTCTCCATCCAATCTCGGGCTGTAGAAAGTAGCGATAGATATCCTTTCTTTCTCTGAATTTATAGTTGCACGATGCTCTATACTAGGGTAAGCTTCATTAGTTACAATCTACAAAATCACAAAACGAAGCAAGAGTACATAAGAGGAGAAGAAAAGGAAAAAAAATTAAAAAAAAAAGATAAATCTAATTGTCATGTTAAAGAAACAACTTGACCCAAAAGCTTAAGGTAATAGATAAGAGCTCAATAATTAAAAAATTTTTAACAAACATCCTCTTTAAGAAATCATTCAAAGGACTTGCACATTCAAAAAATTAAATTTAGGACCTTGGCACTAATACCATAACAGAGCAGCCTCTTGGCCCAAAAGGTTATAGCAAACAACCACGGACTATTACCTCCAAAGCGTCGCCAATATTGATGATAAAAGCATCAGGGAGGGCTTTAATAGGCACCCAGAATCCATCTTTCTTTATTTGAAGCCCATCCATCTCATTGATTTGGAGGAGGATGGTAAGACCTGAGGCATCAGAATGAGAAGTAAGGCCCATAACATGCTCCGGTTGCGGACATGGAGGATAGTAATTCATCCTCATTATTTGCACTCCTTCTTCAAACAAATCTTTGATATCGTTGGGATCCATTTTTAGAGCTCTTGCCATTTGGTAAAGAATTTTCAAGGCAAGATTTCTAAGCTCTAATGAGTAAGCTTCCAAGGTATCTCTACATGCAAGGAAAATTAGTTCAATTATAAGATGCATGATAAAATTGACCAACCTGTACTCAATTAAATCAATGAGTATGTGAGAAAAAAGATAACCTGAAATGGAGGGGCAGCTTGGGAAATAGACGGGGTTTTCTCAAATAAGTTGGGAGAGTGTACATAGCAAACATATCTCCCCAGTCAAGCTTCTGTTCGCCAGACACAACGAATGCCTGTCCAAATCCCTGAGTATCTCCTGGTTGCTGCCAATACTTCTTTTTCTCCTCCATTGGAAGATTAAAGAAATTTGGAACCTCTAGCTTTATTTTCTCCATCAATGAATTACTAACTCCATGATTTATCAACTGTCAAAAGAAATTAGCAATAAAAAATTAAATTGTAAAGAAATATCGATTGTTTTGTCGAGTTTTTGAAAAGTTTGGAAACAGGGTTAGGAGTATTAGACAATGGAACGACTGAATGAGTACATGCTTGTGTAGGGGCGCGTAGGAGAGCCTCTATATTTATGTTGTTACGCATGTGTACCTTAGTATTTATATATAAGCCTTTTATGCCTTAGCTTTCTTTACCATTTTTTTTGTCAAAATTTTTGTAACTCAATGGGTGTATATCCAGTACTAATTTCTCATTTACTTAAGTATCATTTTGAGTATTTAAATGTCATTTTGAAGTACTCTCTGAGGAGTGCCTGAATCATCCTACTCCCTTCACTTACATCACGTAGATTCCATTCAAAATCATACCTTAAAATAACCACTTGTGCTTTATTTTTCCAACAATAAATATTAATCTCCCTAGCTATAATTACTACCACGGAGAGAACAACACTGGATTGATGAAAAGCATGAAAGGTTGGAACATGCGTTTTCAACTCTAATACCGTCAAATTACAGGTGTCACTTAACGTATATACACACACACCCCCACCTGAAAGAAGCCCCACTCTTTGCATGCATGGTGAAACTTCTGGAGCTCTGAATCCATGAAATCTGCTGAAAGCAACTTCGACATGTCGATGACAGGAACATTTGCTGCCAAATCGGCGTTGCATATGAACGGAGATTCTTGATCGGGCCGAATATATTGCGGTGGAACACCTGTTAGTGGCTTCTTTGCTACTTCTTGAACACAAGGCACAGGGAGAGACCTCCCCATATTTGTTTGTTGAAGCTCCATAGATTTTCTTTCTTAATTTACAAATTTTATTCAACAAGTATCTGCTTATATTATAATGATATTGAGGGCTTGATTTTTTTTTCCAACAGTAACTCTCACTCATGTTAATCTTGACTTCAAGCAATTGATAGGTGCCTCATTTTTTTCTATTTTTCATTTAGAACACTTACTTAAATTATATGACTTCTTGCTTGGAAGCTTTTGTGGGAAAAGTTGATGGCGAATTTGACTGAAAATGTAGTAATGCTAATTAAAAATCAATAAATTTTTAAGCGATATGCAAAATGGATGTCTATCCACTGCTCAAAACGTGGGAAGCGTGTAATATTTCTCATGCTTGACATATTTGGCACCTAGCACATATAGTTTTCAGCATGATTTGATAGGCCAAGTAATTTCTATTTGCCATTTCCACTTCTTTTTGATTTGTTTGTCTACTGTGGATCAAATTGTAATGTTGTTTCATGATGATATACGATAATCATTCTGTTAAGAATAAATTACCAGTGGTGGCTTCAAATATTTTTCTCCTTATGTGGGTAGACTGATGAAGTACAAGTATTTTGGAAAATGAACCTCGTTCCTAATTTCTATTCATTTGTGAGACTATGATTTGTGTAGGCCTCGGTTTTACTTCCTCTCTCCTCTTTAACTAGCATTTGAGAGTGTCGTTTACAAATTTATTCAACCTAGAGAGTTTCGATGACAAAATAAGATCAAAATATCAATTCTTTTAAGAGTCACTCTACATTAGATACTGATTCTGTTCCACGTGTTAAAGTTATTTATCAATTGAATGGTGTAATAGTTAAACAAATATATAATTTCATAAATCATAGAATTTTATCAATTAAAACATGAATGTTGTATTATTTGATATGAAATATCTTCAGATATCACATTAGAAGAGTAAAATTATTACACAATTTAAAATAGTCAGTATATAAACAAACAGAGGAAAACATTTATAATAAATGAGTCCCAATCAAGTGAATCCTATCACGAATGTTACTGTGCACGGTGGGCCACGTGTAACCTAATTCACTAATTGTTGGTTGATATCCTCCAATCCGGCCAATCATTGGGTAACACTTCACCTGTTGTGCACAATAACATTTGTAGGGATGCATCTGATCAGATTTGTTTAATAAATCATCTTAGATGTAGTAATGTCATGTGTATGTAACATTAAAAGTCGCATATATATTGATAGCTTTACCATCCTCGTTTTGGATTTTGAAGTTATTAACGTATGATTTTCTACGTAGTTTGCGTGTGAGATATTTCTAAGATAATCAACACAAGTTATTCTCTTTAACAATGCTGGATTCTTTGGTTTAACAAGGCTTGGAGCTGGCTCGATTTCCCCATCCAATTTTTCCTTGTGGAATGTTGTGATAGACAACCTTACTTTCTTTGAGTTTATAGTTGTATGATGCTTAATACTAGGGTGAGATCCATAATTACAATCTACAGAGTCATAGGACCGTGTTTCAATCTGGGACTCTCAGATTGGAACACTATCTGAGAAGCCATCAAGGGTCGTTTAATGGAAATCTAATGGCCTCTAGTGGCCTTTTTTTTCTTTATTTATTTGTTGGTTGCAACTAGTTGGGCCACCATGTGCAGCCACTGGTGGCCTTTAGGTTTGAATCAAAATGCCACTAGCCTTTGTACTACGCACTATTTTAATTTGGGACTCTTAAGTTAGAATAGTTCTCCAGAATCATAAGAGGAAAAGGAAAAAAGAGTAAAAATAATTTAAAAAAAACAAGTGAACCCGTTTTTAGAAAGTGATGTCATTGGGCAACTTATAGGTTAATGATGTATTTGTGCCCTCCTTCGACATTTGAGCTTTCATAGAGGCTCGTTTTATTTTTACACAAAATGAACATAGAATATTGTTATCGTTGGTGTAAATTTTGAGCCAACTTACGAGGAGGTAATTCTAGTTAAAAGGATGGCCTTTTTCTTGTGTCCATGTTGAGTGAGATGGATATACAACCTTGTCTTTAGATAAAGAAATGTTTAATCTTAGATATTTTTTCTTAGGACTTGGAATTGTAGGTATCTTGGAGCCTCGAATGCTTATTATAGGTAGTTTGTTCTTGAACCTAATTAGTTTATCCTAGGTATTTTCTCTTAGGATATTGGGATCCTAAAAACCTTGAAACATTTAAAGGTTTCTCCTAGGATCCTAGAAATCTTGGAACCTTAAAACCTAAGTGGTTTGTCTTAAGTAATTTATCTTAGGAACCTTGGAACTTAAAGAACTTAGAAGGTTTAACTTATGTGATTTATCCTAGGAACCTTAAAACGTACTAATGTTAGAGTTTAAGAATCTTTGAATCTAAAAGATTTCATCTTAGGTGGCTTCTCCTAAGAATCTTAGAGCTTAAAAACCTCAGAACCTAGGAACATTGGATCATGGAGGCTAGGAATATCATAACCTAGCAACATTTAGGCTTTAGAGACTTAGAACCTCGAAACATGGAGCCTTAAACATTTATCTTAGTGATTTGTCCTAGGAACCTTGGAGCCTTACGAACTTATGAGATTTAATCTAAGTGATTTTTCCTAGGAACCTTGGAATTAGGAATCTCAAAGTTTAAGGACCTTAGAACCTAAAAATCTCAAAAGTTAGGAACCTTAGAACTGAAGAAGCTTTATCTTAGATTGTTTGTACTGGGAACGTTGAAACTTAGAGACCAGTTAAATATATCTTAGGAGATTGGCTTTAGGAGTCTTAAAGGCTAGGAATCTAAAAAATTAGGAAGCTAGGCGTGGAAGTTGGAAACATTAATGGCTAAGAACTTTAGATCCTTGAAGAGTAGAAACTTTGTAACCTTAGAATCTTAAAACCCTAGAGACTAAGAACTTTGTAACCTTGGAACCTAGGAGGTTCTCCTAGGTGTTGTCCATGGAACCTAGCAAACTTAGAGGCTTGAAACTTTGAAACCTAAGAGGTTTTATCTTGATGGTTTGTCCTAAGAACCTTGGAGGTTAGGTACTTTAAAAATTAAGAGGTTTTGTCCTAGGAAATTTTGTCAATCTCTTTAAAGGTTTTGGAGGACCATATGTATTTGGGCTTTAATTGAGCATATTTTACTTTTGGTTCAATAATTGTCCCTCGTATCTCAAATTTTAAAAGTTTAGACCTTTTTGGGGCTTGGTTTTTTAAGATTTTTATTTAATGATTCTATCTTAGGACTTTTAATCTATAGATTTATGAGAGGATGATTCCACTTTTGAAATTTTCTCTAAGAATTTTTATCCTCATATTTTACCTTAGGAAGATTTTTGTTTATCTTTAGATGATTGTATTTGGAAGATTTAAAGCTGTTTTAAGAGGATTATCCTTTAAAGATTTTCATCTTAGTACAATTTGTTCCCATCCTTGGAAGACTAAGTCCAGAATTTTGAATTTTGGGAGTCTATCCCAAAACTTTCTATCTATATCTATTCCATTATTACTTGTATTGAAAATCAATGTTCCTTTGTTGCTTAGATTATTTGCCTTTATTAGTTGAGATTTCTCAATAATGATTACCTTAATTACAGATATTTTTTAATCAGGTCATATCCCTTTCTCTTTTAGATAATGCTTTATTTTCCATCTTTCTTTCTTATACAAGATTTTTCAAGAGTGAGAGGATAGGTTTCATAAAGAAAAGCTTTCAAGTTTTTAAAGAGAAAGGGTGATTCATAGTGTTTGACAGTGATGTTCGTAATGGCTTATGATATTTTCTATTGGCTTTCTAGATCTCTCTGATGACTTTCTATTATTTTTGATAATTTTTTTGGTTATTTCGAGTGAGTTTTTAATTTTTTATTAATTAGTTAATTATATTTTCATTTTGCAAACTTAAGAGAGTAATTGTAAGTCATTATAATTTTGTAGGTTTTTCTTACTTTAAGAAGACCTAGTGTTAAAAGGGCCAATGATAAAAATATAATGATGGATTCTATTCCTTTAATAACTATTCATGCTACTATAAGTGATGTTAACAACTGTGAGTTAAAAGAGGAGATAGACAATGATAGTAGCTCATATGCAGTGAAGTAAAGGAAAGAAGTGAGGTTATTAACTTAAGAAATTTTAAGAATAAGACTAAGCCTATAGCTGAAGATACCTATCTACAGCAAATAAAGATGATTAAGTATAGATTAGGTGAAATTTCTATTAATTTTCTAATGATTAGGCATGAAGGATTTGAATTTTTACATGCACACGTATCGTAGTTTATAGAGAATTTGTAGTGATCCTTGATGTCAAATCCTTTGAGCTAGGTATTTGAAAAAGATACTCCAATGCTGAAGTTAGTATTTGATCAAGATTAAAAAAAGAAGAAAGATGAATAAGATGGGTTTTTCTCTCTATGTATGAAAATATGCTTTTGGAGACTAAGGACCCTTTTCTCATAGAGTTGGTCTATGTTTATAAATGGCAAGTGACATGGATTAATGGTTTTGCATTCAGTTCTCTTCCTAACATGTGCTAATCATTATTATACACATGGCTATGAATTTAATTGTAGAGAAATAAACACATTTATTCTATAAATATATTTTTCTCTACTCTTATAACTTTAGGTGTGGTTTCCTTAGGCTATAAACTTTGGAATCAAAATGAGTTTTTTTTTCCCTCTTGTCATTTTTATAACTTCATGGTGAATTTTAGCTTATACGTTATTCCTTTAGAATAGATTACGTGTTATTTCCCCTGAAATAATTTCTTTTCTCTAAAAGGATGGACACGTGCTTAGGTTGGTGCCTTTAAAATATGGCACTTATATTACTTCTCTCGCAAATGTATTTTCTTTAGAAAATACTCTGATTGGAATGGGAAGTTCCAACTTTTGTTTGACTAGCCTTGTGCCTTTTCAAAAAAAGTAAATTTGCCTTGGCAATTTGAATATATTTAGAGAGGAGTTTTATTAATGAACTTTTCTCTTGGTCAACTTAGGGAAAAGTGAACTATTTTCTTAAAATTGATGTTTCTAAAATAAAATGTTAGTTCTTTGAATTTATCCTCTAGACTGAAGTTCCAATAAGAAATGGTAGTCTTTTTTTAAAACTTTTCCTCAAGAGGAATTGTCAATTATTCTTTAAACCAATGTAATCAAATCCATTAAAATTTTCCTCTGAACTAAAGCTTTAAAAGAAATTTCAGTTTCCTTAGCCTTATTATTATTATTTTATTTAAACCAAAGTTCTACAAGGAAATGTGAATTTTCCCTAGGCATTCCAATTTAAATACAAGATTCATTAAGGCGTCCAAAAGCACTTTTCTTAATTAAGGCAAACTTCCATGCCTCTATTTTTAGTATGAGAAAGACAAACAAAGTAGTTTGATTGTCGAGATATAATGATAACTAATATGAAGGTGCAATCCAAACATTGTAGTTTTGAATAGCGCAGTACATATATATATATAAGATAGAAGTAGAAAGCATATGTTGGAACAATTAATTGAATTGCTCTCTTATCTTCTTATTGCTTCAATAGGTCTACATGCCTTTTTAATATAGAAAACTCTTTATAATTCTTTTCCTGATTTAATTTGAATTAGTTACCTATTTTCTTATTTAATTTGAATTAATTATCTGTTTGTCTATAATTTAATTAAAGTTGAATAATCTAAATCACTTGTAGATTTGACTTATTCAACTTTAATTTGTAATTGAATCAAATTCAAGATCAAATGAAAAAAATAATTGCTCTAACTTCTCTATGATATACAACATTGGAAACATTCATATAATTCTAACAATCTTCCACATGGTTTTAAATTCACAATTTATCTTCACCATAAGAGTTTGCTATTCAAATGTGTGGTAATTTAATGTTCTTGTGCTTCATGTAATTCATGAATGCTTTAGAGATATCTGTCTAGCTTTCATAGGAATTGACTCAATTCTCCACTCATATAGGTAAACCTTCATTAGGTATGTCCTATAGTTTTAACACACCATTATACATTAAGATGAGCTATGACGTTAATTAAGAGCTCAATTAGTCAACATAAATCACTATTGTAGACTTCCATCTTGCTATAGGGAGGACTCAAATAAACAAATCGATAGTACCATACGACAACATATGACTTGTTATTATTCTTATGCAACGAAATCTCTAATCACATAAGTAAGGTTACCATTACTTTAATCTATTACTCTAGACAGAAATCCCTTCCCTCTTGATGGATGTCCCACAAACCTCTTATTTAGTATTTTTTTCAAAGAATTGGTCAATGACTATGACATCGTCAAATCTAGGCTGACAACTCTAGATCCTAGCAATTGCTTAACAATTTTATATCTTAGGCAAATTTTTCTGCTTTTCAAATTGTATATATTACCTTTTTACTTTGACATTCTTGAAAAGACACTTTTTATCCATGGCTTACTCAATGTAAAAGCAAAAATAAAATTATATTATATTTTAGCAACATGTAATAGTTATTGAGTGAGACGATTCCTATAAGTATGTTTGAGAAGGATTTTTACCTTGACCTAGATGGGTATGAATCAGGATTTATCAAAGAAAATAAATTCTTCTTCTTTCCTCTCTAGAGTATAATTAATTGTGTTTACCTCAAAGATAATCACAACATATAAACTAATCTCCTTTAGCCAAGTTAGCATTAAGAGGATTTTGTTGTCTTTGATCTTTTCAACTTAATTTCTGTGTTAACTAATGTAGTGGTTAAAATATTTTTCTACAATATTATTTTCCTTTAACTACAACATTAAAATAATTATTGAGACTATTGTTTTGCTTCCTATCTTGAGGAAACAATTCGCATATAAATTTGCATTAGAATTTATTCCTTAGCTCTTTTATTCTCATTATTGATATTTTTCTCCTTAATTCTAGTAATCATAACTATATCTTACTAGAGTCAAATAATAACAAGATCACTTCCACAATAGAACTTGTTGAAGAAGTCAAACTTAAAGCTTACTATATTTTTACATTTTAAATTTTAAATATTTATTTCTATTTGTTAGGATGCTACCTATTTAGGTTGTTGATCCATTGTTTATAGCTAGAGATATAATGTTTTATAAGTATGTAAATGTATATTTGTATGATCATACTTCTCAAGATAGGATATAAGAATTATATTTCTTCTAAACTTTGTTCATGGTGTTAGAACAAAAGACCATTGTCTTTCTTGATTTGGTTTGTTCACCAGATTATAGGTGATTGTCCTTATATTTCTTGATTTTTCTTAAAGAGAAATAATATAGTTGTTCCAAGGTAATGTCAGGTGTAAATGATGATGAAGTCTCTATGGGAACCATGGAGTCTAATAACTTAAGTCAACCTAAGGTTCAAGAGATGACTATTCCCTTTGTATTGCCTTGCAGTAGTTAAATGGACATAATTTTCTACAATAGTCTTAGTCCTCTAGGAAACTTTTTATTAGAGGAAAGAAGAAGATGAGTTATTTGATAGGCTCTAAAACAACTCCAGTAGAGACTAATCCAAGCTGTTAGTTGTAGCACTAAGAAAATTTCATATTTTTGAAAAAGAGAGATTTCCAATTTCCCATTTACTATATCATTTGCCTCCCTATTTTTTTTTTTGATAGCCAATAATTCCCTTAATAGTATAAGTTTATAAAATTATCTTTATTTTCAATACACTTTTATTTATATTTATTATAGATTAAATAAATCACATGAATGAAAATTATAATAAAAAATCAAGTATTTAAAATAAGAAATATATGTTTTCATGTAAAAAAAATATTTTCTTGTACTTTTTATTTTCTAAATATTTCCTTGGAATAAATATATAAGAAAATTATTTATAAATGTCACGACATTGAACTCCATGGAACATAAGATGGGGCAGGCTTTTCTGTTTTTGCCAACTACAAAAGAATTTTGAGATGTAGTTCATGAGGCTTACTCTGATCTAGGCAATTCTATATAAACTTATGAGATCAAAATGAAGATTCTAGAAACCAAGCAGGGATGCCACACTGTGAGGTTCAGAATCCAAAGTGTCTTTTTTAAAAAAAAATTAAATTCGAATTAGAAAGTTGTCAATTGTTTAAAATCATTGTGTATCTTTTCCATTGTAACCTTATAAGGAGTCTAAGCCATTTTCTATTGTTCATTATGATATTTGGAGATCTTCAAGAGTGTAAAGTTTAATAGGCACTGGGTAGTTTATTATATTCATTGATGACCATACAGGATACTCGATGTCTTTGATGACAGAGAAAATTAGGGATTGGAAGAGTTTTTAGAAAATTTCTTAATAAGGTTAAAAGTCATTTCCATATACAAACATAAATCCTTTAGAACTGATAATGGGAGGGAACATTTAAATACCATTCAAGGGTCTTTTTTGATAGACAATGCTACTAATTTTCTACTTTAGATCTTATAAAACTTGGCAAACAATTTTCTGCTGTGGCCTTACTAATTCAAAAAATTAATAAAAATTACTTTTTGTTCGAAAATCATGAAAATTTCTAGAAATATTCTATAATTTTGAAGAAACCGTAACATAGTTTTGTAATTCAAGTATTTTTCTAAAACTAGAAATTTCTAGTGTAAACTTGGTCAAAAGAAAATCATTATAAATTGATTCATATTCAATTTGAAACAAATTTCAAAGAATTTCTCTAAATTTGCATTGTCACATAAAAATTTCAAATTCAAAATCAGCTTGTATTATTTACTAAAAATTTCTTAGTAACCTACATCGACTTAGCTAAGAAAATAGTACCGAGATTGGAATCTACTACCATATATATTTTAACAAATCCCAAATCTTATAATTATTCTTGTAAAAAATAAAAAATCATAAGTAATAGGTTTACATACCTTATTTGAGGCAATAATTAAAACTTGTAAATTTGGTTTTAAGATTGTTGGAAATATTAGCCAATAATACTTTTTAAACTCTATAAATCAATTATAATAATGATTCCAATTAACAAACACAACAAAGATGAACGATGGTTTGAGAATAATGTTGAACAGGTAATAAAATATTTTTTTCTATCTTCGTCTGTGGACGTAAGTTAAAAGGTAAAACACATAATTTTTGATGTTTTTTTATATGCTTGCTCTTTATTTTCTTCTGAGTTTATTTTAGCTAAGGCCCTACTTCATCTTTTAATTTACTAATAGTTGTATCAGAGTTATTGTTCATATATATAGTATTGTTTATATATACGATGTATATAGTTATTGTTCATATATACGATATTGTTCATGTATATAGTTATTGTTCATTTGAAACTGTAAGAGCTGATTCTAGCCGAAGCAGTTTGTAATGACAAGCGATATCGATAAAATACAAAATTCAAAAGTTTAGCAAAAATAATTTCACATTATGAAAAATGAAGATGAAAATTGTATTAATAAAAAATAATTTCTTAGCAGCAATTAAAGAAAGGCTCACAGAGATAATTAATGATGACAAGTGTAATGAGATAGATAGCAATACAATTGCTTATCCACATCTGGAATTGGTAGATGGAGTGTTATCCAATATGTTAGAGAAAAGACAGTAAAGGAAATGTGAGATATTCTCATAAGACTGTACGAAATCAAATCACTACACAATAAAATATTTTTAAAGAGGAGACTTTATATTCTTTGAATGGAAAAATCTACATCAGTGACCAACTATATCAATACCTTGAAGATTATACTTTTATAACCTGCAATGTTAGGTCATAAAATAAAGGAAAATAAATGTGTAGAGTTTTTACTTCAAAGTCTACCATATTTATATAATAATTCATCATCAATTTGACGAACAATAATCAAATAGATAGTCTAGTCTTAAATGATGTTGCAGCTTTTGTATTAAATAAATAGAATAGGTAAAAAAAATAAGGAAGGTAAACTGGCAAGTTTACAGTAGGCAGAAGCACTATCGATAACGCGCGGGGGGGGAGGGGGGGAATCAATGAAACGTGGTCTTAGTAGGAGTCATAACCATAATTGATCAAAATTTAATAAAAAGAAAAATATCGAGTGTTACAGCTATGGCAAGAAATGACATGTCAAAAAAAGTGTTGGAAGAACAAAAAAAGAAGAGAAAGTAAAGATCTGAGTTATTAAATGCTCAGGGTGTATGTAACAAGTACCTTGAATGATGGAGAAATTCTCTACAGTAAGGCAACAACTATTTCACAAGCTAAAAATGTCTATTTGACATCTGGCTTATAGCCTTAGGAGTTACTTGACATTTGACCTCTCAAAAAGAATGATTTTATACATATGAACATATCTGAGAATGACCTATATACTTAGATGATGATCATGCCTTGGAGATCGCTGGTATTAATGCTGTCAAAAAAAGATGTTTAATGGTATAATTCACACAATTGAAGAGGTGCATCATGCCAAACGTTTAAAGAAAAATTTATTGCCTTTAGGACAAATAGATAGTCATGAATGCAAACTCATGTAGAAAATGAGATCAAGAAGATAGTTAAAGGCATGTTTATATTGATAAAGGTGGAAAAGATTGGTGCTAATCTATTCATGCTTATAAATTGTGAATTAAAATAGCGGGAATAATTGAAAATGTAACTGTTATAATAAAGCACTTGGGTATCCGGATCCGCATCAACATGCTCCATGGGCTAAATATTCTATATTAATACCAATTAAATCATAAGGGGGGATTCCAAACCTCATGTACCACTCTCCAATAAGTATGGTGCCAAGGGCTTATCGTGCCAAATAATAATAACTTTGTACTAGAGTGCCGGTTTAACCAGAGCTGTATCTAGACAAGACTATTATTATTTGTCGACGAAAAGTTAAAACAACCACAAATATTAGAGGGGAAGAGAAAGTAAATTTATCAAATTAAGCCCATGGAACATGTTGAGACTTCACCTTCAACCCAAGCTCAAAAAGAAATTAGCTACTAATTATGATAACTTTATCCTAAATTGTGAATTAAAATGGTGGGAATAATTAAAAATGTAACTGTTATAATAAAGCACTTGGGTATCCGGATCCGTATCAACATGCTCCATGGGCTAAATATTCTATATTAATACCAATTAAATCATAAGGGGAGATTCCACACCTCATGTACCACTCTCCAATAAGTATGGTGTCAAGGGCTTATCGTGCCAAATAATAATAACCTTGTACTAGGGTGCCGGTTTAACCAGAGCTGTATCTAGATAAGACTATTATTATTTGTCGACGAAAAGTCAAAACAACCACAAATATTAGAGAGGAAGAGAAAGTAAATTTACCAAATTAAGCCCATAGAACATGTTGAGACTTCACCTTCAACCCAAGCTCAAAAAGAATTTAGCTACTCATATTTTAACTAAGGATAAAAAAGGAAATTTTATTAAAATACAAAGAAACTATAAGAAGGAGAAGGAATTTCAGAAATCTAAGCTAAAAAATAAATTCAGAGGTATCAAATTAGGGAAGGAGAGCCCCCTTTTTATAGATACATTGAGTGAATCGTGACCATCGAATTAAAAATAATTCGGATGCTCAGGATTGCGCCACGTCATCAGTCAACAGTCAACAGTCAACATTTGTATAGTAACGCCGCCTGAATAGTAAATAATCCCATGTAAGCGCATGTACTATGCACACGATTTTTGCTCCACTGAGATGCTGCCACGTCATCGCTCTACAGTACTTAAGAAATTTAGTCCAATAAGATCGTGACACATCATCGGTCAACGCCACGTCATCGGTCAACACCACATAAGCAGTCAATACCACATAATTCGTCCAATCAGATACCGTCACGTTATAGGTAGTTGCCACATCATCGGTCCGTATATATGAACAGTGTCGTGAACAGTAACATGAACAGTATCATACGTATACACAGTACCGTATATGTGAACAGTGACTTTTTCCTTTAATGCTCCTTTTAAGGTTTTCGACCGTCCTGAGTCCAAATATGACGTCCGTTTTGCTGTCTGATCACTCGTTCATTGTGAAACGATCGTGATGCCCCTAAAATACATAAAATACCTAATTATAATAAAATACATATAATTAAATAACAAAATACTTAAATAAATAAAAATAGCAATGTTAGTGAGATTTAAAGTGTAAAATGATGATTTTCTCCTTTATAAATATACACTTTCTAACATTCAACAGCTTAAAAGAAAAAATACTATATGAAACTAATGTGTGTGTCACATCAAATGGAAGAATCAACGATGATGTATCATTTCAAACTTGGTCATATGTTAAAATAAGGTTTGAAGATTCTCTCTGGCGAAAGTTACTTCGAGGGCTTAAATTAGTGAATTTACTATTTTATAAGCATTTTTTTACAAGTAAGTAGCGTAGATTGAAGTTTAGCAAATATAATGTCAGAAGTAAATGCATTCTAAACTTAGTTTATTATGTTGTATGAGAATTACTAGACATGTCCATGAGAGGTGTAAAATACTTGATGACTTTTATTGATAATCATTCTAAGAGATGTCAGGGGTATCTAATCAAGAAAAAGTCAGATATAGTTTCAGTGTTCAAAGAATTCAAAGTGAGTTGAACTTGACTTTAAGAAGAGGTTAAAAGTGCTTTAAGATAGATAATAATGGAGAATATATAGATAGTGAGTTTCTTGTAAATTATAAAAAAGAAGATATCCAAAAACAGTTCACAGTGACATGCACTCCTTAACAATTTGTAGAAAACAAGACTTAACTTGCTACAATTTTTGGAATAAAAGGAAAAAAATTAATTGTTAGCGCATGCGAAGACCTCTGATTTGGCATCTGTTTTTAGGACAATGACCTTTGATTCCTTCTTGTTAATAAGTTGGTTTATAGTTAATTAATTCACCTATGAATCAATCTCGTTGTCACTCTTCTAAAGATAAAATTATAATTATAAAATAAAATTTAATAATATATAATAAATAAATATTTAAATAATAATTTTGATAAACATAATAAGAATGTTAAAGATTTTTCATCGTATAAATGATAAATGTATAAATAATAAATTAAATAACATAATTTTTAGATAATAATAATTAATTAACTTAATAATAGTGCTTTGTATCTATTTAATTTCAATACCAAACAAAATTTTGATATTATCAATTGTTATAAGAGGTGAATCAAAATGGATTAATAGAACTTTTATAGAAAGAATAAGAACTATGTTGAGGATTGCTAGTCTATCTAACTCATTTTGGATAGAAGCAACCAAAATTACTTGCTATGTAGTTAATCTGTCTCTATTAACAACAATTAAGTTGAAGGCATTGATGGAGATATGGACTGGAAAGACAACTAATTACTCTCGCTTATATGCATTTTGATGTTCTGTATATGTGACGTACAATGCCTAAGAAAAAATAAAGTTAGATCCAAAATTTAAGAAGTGTATCTTTTTAGGGTATGCTAATAGAGTAAGGGGTATTATTTGTAGGATCCTATTACCTATAAGATTTTCATCAATATATATGTTATATTGTAGAAAATTAACTACAAAAGTAAGATGAGGATGACAACACAATAAAAAAAGTCAGAGATTATACCAATATATATAGAGAGAATAGTCCGAAAAATAAAGATTTAGACTCTTTTAAAATAGCAATAGAGCACGAGGAATAAGTGCCAATCGAGTTTGAGGTTCTAGAAGTTCTTCAATCAATTATGAGAGACAACCACTAGTGTGGCACTCGAATTATGTCATAAAGATTAATATTGCATACTATCTTTTAACAGAGGATGGAGAGTCATCAATTTTTCATAAAACTTTAAACAATTCAGATCTTGCTTCTTTGATGACAACAATATAAAAAGAAATTGAAGCTCTACACAAGAATAAGACATGTGAATTTATACTACTACCACGTAAATAAAAGTCATTGGAAAAAAATGAGTCTATAAGATCAAACGTGATGACAATAATTAAGTGGAATATCGTATAAGATTAGTGGTAGAATGATATGCTTAGAAAAAATGTATTGACTTCAACGAGATATTTTCATTGGTGGTTTGGCTTATAATAGTTAGAGTAGTCTTGGTGATATATGCTACATTTAACCTATATCTGGAGCAGTTAGATGTGAAAATTTTATTTCTTTATAGAGAATTTGAAAAAAAAATTTATATGCTCTAATTAGAAAATTTTGCTAAAAAAAAGAGAACCTAGTTTACAGGTTAAACTAATCTTTATACGATCTCAAATAGGTATCGAGGTGTTAGCATAAGTGATTGACTTCTTTATCATGAGCCTTAGATACAACAGACTTAGTTCAAACCATTGTATATATTATAAGAGGTTTAAGAATAATGATTTCATCATTCTACTATTGTATATGGATAAAAAATTAGTAGCAAGCCGTGACAAAGATTGAGTCTAAAAACTAAAGGCACAGTTAGTTAAGAAATTTGAAATAAAGAACTTAAGACTAGTGAATAAGATTCTAGGGATACAAATTTATCAAGATAGAAATAATAGAAAAATTTAGCTTTTTTAGAAAAATTACTTGAAGCAAATCTTACCATATTTCAACATGTAAGATTGTAAGCTAATGTCTACCTTACTTCTTGTTAATTTCAAGTTATCCTTAAATAGATATCTTAGCAATAAATCATAAAAGAAGAAGATATCTCGAGTACCACACGTATCAATGATAAGAAGTTTAGTGTTCGCTATGATATGTACTTAATCAGACATTGCACGAATAGTAAAAGTAGTTAGTTAATACATGACAAATTATGGTAGAGAATATTGAAAAATTATGAAGAGGATTCTGAGACACATCAAAAAAATCTCAGATATTGTATTATATTATGAAGGATTAGAGTTTACTATCAAAAGCTATGTGGATTCATATTTTATAAGAGATGTTGATAAAAGGAAATCCACTACTAGTTATGAATTTACACTTACAGGAGGAACTATAAGTTAGGTTTTAAAATTGTAGACCATTATAACTTTATCTATAATAGAAACAAAATACATAGAATACATGGTAGCTACATAAGCTTTGAAGGAACTTATTTGGATGCAAAGGTCATTAGAGATGCTAGGGCACAAATAAGAGAAAATTTTATGTTTTGTGATAGTCAAAATACCTTAAACGTTATAAGAAATCTAATTTTTTATTTTAAGAAAAAGTATATAAGAGTACATTACCACTTTGTTCGAGAAATAGTGGAAGATAAAAATATGGATTTACAAAAAATCCATACAAAGGAGAATCTAATAAATGTTTTTATCAAGCCAATCAATACAAATAAATTTATATGGTACAAATTCTTTTGCAGCTTTGCAGAGATATAAGCAACATAAAAATGACAAAGCAGAAAGGATGGTATAGAGATGTGATTGATTCACAATGAAATCTCCAAGTGGGAGAATTGTTAAAAACACGGTTGATCATATAGTATGTGTTGAGTGTTAAAAAGTGTATATTTATAAAAGAGAAAATCATCATTTTATACTTTAAGTCTCTCTAACATTGTTATTTTTATTTATTTAAGTATTTTGTTATTTAATTATATGTGTTTTATTATAATTATGTATTTTATGTATTTCAGGGGTATCATAATCATTTCACAATAAACGAGTGATCAGACAGCAAAACGGACGTCATATTTGGACTTAGGGCGGTCGAAAATCTTAAGAAGAGCATTAAAGGAAAAAATCACTGTTCACATATATGATACTGTTCATATGTACGACACTGTTCATCGTATAGTATTGTTTACGGGGTACTATTCATGATACTATTCACGACACTGTTCGTATATACGGATCGATGATGTGGCAACTACCTATGACGTGGCAGTATTTGATTGGATGAATTATGTAGCATTGACTGCTTATGTGGCATTGATCGATGACGTGGCATTGACTGATGATATGTCACAATCTTATAGGGCTAGATTTCTTATGAACGGTTGACCCTTAACGTGGCAGCATTTCAGTGGACTAAAAATTGTGTATACAGTACATGCGCGTACATATGATTATTTACTATTCAGGCAGTGTTACTGTGCAAATATTGACTGTTGACTGATGACGTGGCATAATCCTAAGCATCCGAACTATTTTTAATCCGATGGTCACAATTCACTCAATGTATCTATAAAAAGAGGGCTCTCCCCCCTAATTTGAGACCCCTTAATTCATTTTTAAGCTTAGATTTCTGAAATTCCTTCACCTTTTTGTAGTTTTTTTGTATTTTAATAAAATTTCCTTTTTTATCTTTAGTTAAAATATGAGTAGCTAATTTCTTTTTTAGCTTGGGTTAAAAGTGAAATCTCAACATGTTCCATGGGCTTAATTTGATAAATTTACTTTCTCTTCCCCTCTAATATTTGTGGTTGTTTTGACTTTTCATCGACAAATAATAATAGTCTTGTCTATATACAGCCCTGGTTAAACCGGCACCTTAGTACAAGGTTATTATTATTTGGCACGATAAGCCCTTGGCACCATACTTATTGGAGAGTGGTTCATGAGGTGTGGAATCCCCCCTTATAATTTAATTGGTATTAATACAGAATATTTAGCCCATGGAGCATGTTGATGCGGATCCGGATACCCAAGTGCTTGATTATAACAGTTACATTTTTAATTATTCCCGCCATTTTAATTCACAATTTAAAATCACCATAATTTAATTGTTTCCATTAAAAGAAAATTAATTCGGCATATAATTAAAATCAACCTCCTCGTGGGATCGACACTCGTCACCATTAATCTATTCTACAATAGATTCATGTACTTGCGAGTTCAATAAAATTTGCACAACAGCACGAACAATAATGCGAACAACAATACTACTTATTTAATTTTAAATAGGAGAGCTTTTCATAAGCTTTTCTCATCCCAAAAACTTATTTGCTCTTGTGTTTAGAGAGAATTTTAGAGCTAAATAAGTGCTTTTAGTATCTAGTGTAATTAAGGTCTTCAGAAGCAAAAGTAGTTTCTCCTAATTATAGAGTACGGTTATTATCTCATAATATTGGAGAGAAGTTGTAATTTTTTTTAATATAGTAAAATATTTTTTTCTGTCTTTATCTATAAACATAAGTTAAAAATTGAACTATATAATTCCTAATGTTCTCTATGTACACTTACTCTTTATTTTTTTCTAATTTTATTTTAGTTATGGCTTTTCTTTACCCTCCAATTTACTAACAAATAGCAACATAATTGTTAAATTGCATCCAAAAACCACAACTTGCTGTGATAGACCACAAAGTTGCATCTTGAAGCATAGAAGTTGTATCGCACCATCAAATAAAGGATTTACCAAGGTGTGCAAGAGCAATTACCATTAAGATAAAATTTTGCACCTTAAAAGAAGATTTCCTAGTGCGACAAGAAAAAATAAAAAAAAATGATCTCTAGGATAAAATGGCAACTACTGTGAAGAATCATTTCAAACATGATAGTTTTGAAAAACAAAAGAAAAATTAATGAAGAAAAATATAAGACTGAAATAGAAAGCATGTATTAAAATAATGAAATTGCTATCTCTCTCTCTCTCTCTTTTTCCCTTATTGTTGTAGTAGGTATCATTGAAGTCTTTATATGTCTTTCATATATTAAAATAAAATTTTTTTATAGTCATTTTTCCTAATTTAATTTTTATTAGTCATCCACTTCCATTATTTAATCTGAATTAGTTTTTCATGTGTCTTTTAATTTAATTCAACTTAAATAATTCAAATCATATGTGAATTTCACTTATTCAACTCTAATTTATAGCTAAATCAAACACATAATTGATTTCATATTAAATACAAAATTAATTACTCCCATTTTCCTCCTATGTGAGATTTAATATTTTGAAATATCCATATAATTCTAATAGTTTTGGATAGTTTTTGAAAATATAGGGAGTACCTAAGTAATTGGCTTAAACCACAGCAACTTTATTTTTTGACGGGCTCAAAGTTTAAATTTTGAGGAAGATAGGGAGTTGAAAACTTAACGTGTCCCCAATTTAAAAAAAAAAAAAAAAGAAGAGAGAAGAAAATATTGCTCTTTCATAAAAAGATTATTAATAACACAAAGCCAATCTTATTTGATAAATTATTGGGATCACGAAGCAACAAAGCTTATTTAAAATTGCAATAAAGATGCTGGATTAATACGAACTTTTTCTTTTTTTTTTTCTAAACTATATTTGAATTATAGTTGCATAAAGTAAGTGGTTCCAAGTATCAGGAACACCGGGCAAACACCAATGGCTGCAGTCTGGAATTCTGTGGCCACCAATACCGTAAAACGAAGGATGCCCATCTTTTCTTAGTTGGGAAAGAGTGGTGATATTCAGCAAATTCACTGCTTCAGGCTTTGACATTTTGTTTATCACTTTCTCCAATACAATCTCTGCTTTATGTTCACCTCCTGGATAACTGGATCCAATTACCGGCTCAGTTTCTTTTGTACAGCCCTTTGCTTTTGGTTGCCCCCAGTCAGCTCCACTGTTTCAGGTATATGTATTTATTATTGTTTGTATATAATACCCCATTTCATCAATGGTGTTTAAGTAGTGGTAGAAAAAACACATCGTTAAAGGATAAAAGTTAGCTTTAAACTCGGATAATCAATTTTTCCTGCAAACCACATTTATCATTCAACAATATGTTTATCCTATTATTATTATTTTAATTCTTTCGATGAAATTGGGTATTAAAAATTTATCAAAAAAGAAAAATTCTAAGAGGGACTTGAAAATGTCATTGTCAGCATAAACAATAACCTATTTATTAAACTCCAAACTTACTTTGCATGATCTGGTGAAACACCTTGGAAGAAGACTTCTGTTTTTGTTGGATCAATGTTGCTTTCAACCCAATTGGCCCATGTGTTCAATGCTTTCTCATAAGCTAACAACCGATCCATGTCTTTAATCATTTCATTTCCAATTTCAATGAAATCCCACCTGCAATATAGTTGCTCAAGTAAAATAAGTATATATATTTTTAATTAAATTTCTAATAAATAAATTAATTACAAATTAAAATAAATCCAAGTTATTTTTTAATAATCTAAAGATACATCGTACCAAATCTCATATTTCATTTTTCTATTTTTTCATTGTATATCAGTCTAATTATTCGATTGTTATGACTCTTGAATCTCCTAAGAGCTTGACACATGTAAAAGAAAATAACTTAAAAGAAAGACTGGCATATCAATAGATGCCATTATTGCCAGCTAAATCAATTAATAGCTATGATGAAAAGTAGTATAACAGAAACGCTGGTTAGAGAAAATTTACGGTTGCTTTCTTCCGGTGTGAAGCCACCAATGCCATGAATTGAAGATCAATACGTCATTTTGCTTCCAGAATTTCCCGCTCTCAATAGAGCCAAGTTTAAGAACTCTTCCAGCACTTGTTTGTACAATATCAACAAGAAATGCATTCCGAGAGAACATTACTTTTATGTTATATCTCTGCAAATATATATATAAGTTATACAAAGCATATCAAACTTTTCATGAACACGACTTAAGAGCATAAAATTTGAGTGTTGACCCTACAGATTTTAGCTTTCACTAGTTGCTCGCCTACAGTTTTCATAATACCTCGATAATATCATGATGTCAAAATAAAAATAAAAAGGTTTCATTTGTTTTATGATCAGAGTGAGCTGTGCAGTGAAAATTTTGACAATGTCGGAGAGATAACAGGATATTATGAAAACTGTAAGAGCGAAACTATAGTACAATGGAGGGGCAGGACAAGCTACCGGTGGCTAGACCATGCTATAGGCCGACCTTGATCAAAGATCTTGGGTCCCTTTCTGGTATGAACTCAATCAGATATGAACAATGGATAAATGTTCTAAATATATAATCTCCTTTTTTCCTTATAAGTATAATTAATTATTCGTTAGCTTAGAGTGCAACTCAACAATATAAAAGAGAATGATGAGAATCTAACCGGGAATATAAACGTTGAAAGTCCTCCAGTTCTGGTTAGTTTGTAGGTAGCATTCGGCACAGCTTTATGAAGCATGCATGTGAGAGATTGCCACTGGTTCAGACTTAGTGAATCTCCTACAAACATGATGCTTTTCCCTCGATATCTTTGTAAGAAATCTCCACCATTAAACCTGCACTAAATTATCAATGATGTTAATTTGAGTAAACATCATTAATATTTTTAGAACATAAACAATGTAAGATCATATATTATTTTTTGCTGTGGACATCTGTACTGTAGACTTGACGTTAACTCTCAGGATTAAAAGAAAAAATAGAGAGCCCAACTCCTAAGAAAATAACTTCATATATATAACTAATTTGCCCCCAGAGGTCAGACTGAGTGGTTTTTAAACATTTTATTTAGCTATTCATTTAAGTTGCATTGTTGAAGAGGTAAAGATTACAAACTAATTTGAACTTTGTTTACTCCTCTATTTTTTTTCAAAAAAAAAAATATAATATATATAAGCAATGACCCTTGAACAACCTTTCTGTTACAATTTCTAAGAGTCGACAAAGTACTGTTCTCCCATCAGCATACGCGCGTATATATATTCTTTTGTAAATTATAATAATAATTCCTTTTGCAGGAAAAAAAAAAAAGCACAATTCAATTATACATATAGTCGAATCCAAAACAAAATTGTTTTTCAAAAAGTTTTTTTTTTTGTTAGAAAAAGGTAATTATTCAAGAGATAATTAATTGGAATCAAACTTGTATACGAATGATAAAAACTTTTGACCAAATTATCGATGAAGTGAGATGATTGTGCTTGTGTGACAAAATAAATATATGTAAAGATTTCGTAAGATTGGGGAATGAGGAAATATAAGCAAAGTGGCTTGAAAATAATTCGTTTGCGTTGAGTGAAACAAAATGGTAGTGCATTAAAAAAAATCATTTTATTTATGATTTTTTTTTTCCTGATCTCATGTGTGCCATGAAAATTGATTTTCTTCTGAATATTTAATTTAAAAGAGATCCCAATCTATGTCAGGTTTTCTTCTGAATATTTAATTTAAAAGAGATCCCAATCTATGTCATCACATAATTAATTTAAGAAATTTCAGTAGACTTATGGTTATACAGATAATAAAATTAAGGAAACAGACGGCTATTTGAAACAAAACTGCAAGAAAGCAACATCGTAACAACAGCATTGGCTTCATGTTGAGAAGTTTAGCAATTGCTTTTAAATTTAGGGCCCTGCAGAACTCACCGTGCACGCATTATATTGCTTTTTTCTCTTTAAGACAGAGATCATGATATTCTCAAAATTAAATATTTTATAAAAATAAAAGATAAAGAACAATGCTGTGAGAACAAAATATGTATAATGTTTTTATCAATGTGATCATAATTCTTTCCTGGTACGAGTTTTTATCTTAACAAAGATAAGTGTATCATTGGTAATAAATAAATAACAAAAGAATAAAGATGTAAATATTGACCATACATTAAAAACTAAGTGAGTTCAGACTGAAAGCGGGGCATTAGTTCATTTAAAATATGTCTACAGTTATATTCAAAATATATCTGAAAAATGAGTTATGAAATACATCACAAGGAACATAATGAAATTGAGTTGATTGCTGGATGAGAAAGCCAAATATTAAACATTGATCTGAAAAAAAAAAACATAAATGGATTTGCAAAGATGTAAAGAGAAATAATATTTCCCCAAAACAACTAAACGTCTGCGCATGATTACTGATATTTTATCCATTTACAAATGGAAGGCCCCAACCTGAACTATAATTGAAACAAGTCACAAGTACAAATCAAGACCTTATATGTATATAAACTGACGAACATATTACCAAATTAAAATGATAGAAAAGTTACGGGGATTTTGTTTGTTTCTATTTTATTTTATTTTTTCGATGGACTCATCGATATATGCCAAAATCAAATAATTCGTGCACCATAAGTAAAGAGGCAAATTTAGAACTTTTTATTAAAACTTTATCTAAAAATTTATTGATCATCATTATACTAAATCTACATCCGTTTAGGGCTGAGGCTTTAGACATTTCGTATTAAAATTGAATTAGTTGTCCGAGTATTGGAGGTCAATTTATTTGAGTCGTAGTAGCCATTTACAATGAGATTCTAACGACGAAAACATTTATTCTTCCTTCTGTTTTGAGTTTCTCAATTTTAGTCCTACAATAAACTAAATGATCAGATAGTAATATTTATTCCTCACAGCCATTCACATAAAACTTAGGCTCTATTTGATATGATTTTTTAAATAGAGACTATTTTAAGTAAAACTTTTATTAATAGAACTTTTACAAGTAGAGCTTTTATTAAAAAAAATAGAATTGTTGTTAAAAATTATAAATAATAATTTTTTTAAAGTTATGTGATAAAAAATAAAATAAAATTATTAAATAAGTAAAAGATATTTTAATATTTTAATATTTTAAAAATATTTTTCAACCTTTACTTCTAAAGGTCCAAAATTTGAGCTTACTAATAGAGATAAAATAACTTAATTAATCTCCAAAAGCTCTACAAAATAAATAAATAAACAATGATAAAAATATAAAAAGAGCTAGATTAATTAAACACTTATGCCAAACAAGTACTTAAGAAATATATACACTTTAACATTAAATATGATTGATCTAACTACATTCAACTCATCGTTTGCAAAACATGATGGAAATTTTTAAAATTTAACATAAATAAGTGACCATAATAATACAATTATGTTAACGTGATGTACTGTAGCCAAGCCATAATCAAGGCATTATGACTGATAATAAAAAGAATTAAAGAAATTAAAAGAGTTTGTTATTTACTAAAGAAATTAAAGGAAAGGAAGAGTAGCAATCTAGGATACCTTGGCAAGTTACAGCCAGTGGGTTGCCATGTATATTTGAGATAATCTTTGTCTGGCCTGCCATTCTTTTGGCAATCAAATTCTTTCTCAATAAACGGGCAGTCTTTTGATGTGGTATAAAGAGTGTCTGATGGATCATAAACCCAATTTCCTTGATAAAAATCACAGCCATGTCCATGAACTGCTTGTTGTAGAAGAGAAAGCAGCAGCAATAGTATTGTTGTAAAAGAGAAAGCAAAAGCCATGAAGATGAGAGGAGAAAAATAGAAAAGGAATATTAAAGAATAATGTGGTTTGAGTTATTATAAGATATGAATGAGAAAGAAGAGAGTTTGATTTCGAGAAAGGAGTAAGCGAAAGAAAGCAAGCAATGAAATGAGGGAAATACCAAAAGGATGTGCTGAATTATGAATTTTGCTTTCCAAACAAGAGGAATGTTACTTATCATTTTGGATTTTGTTGCCAAGTTATTCATTTGGCAGAAGTGGCACTTTAGTTTCTCTTAAATATTACTTTTACTACTTAAGTTCTTATAATATATTTTTAATTACCCATTTTATTCTAAGTGCGTTAAAATCATTAAAAAGAAAAAGAAAAAGAAAATGCTGTCGAAGAGTAATTAAATTTGACATTTTTATAAGATTTAGTTTTATAAACAATCATCAATCTATTCTTCTATAACTTTGGGGTTCGATGCCTAGTGTGGTTGAGGTGTGCTATCTGTTTAGATCTCTAATGAAACTCACAGGAACAAACAAAGAAAGTAGGTCTGATGACTAAAGTGATTTTTGGACGTTAGAGACCGTTAAGCACTCTCCAATGCTTATGTCAAATTAATCTTTGATCTGTTTAAGTGTCAAGGGTTTCTCAACCCTCAATGATAGAGTGAGTGCAAGTTTTTAGAGTAGCCTTAACCCTTATTCTGCGTGTGTGTTGTTTAGTCAGAAACAGAAAACTGGAGCATTATACATGGAGCGCACCTGAGGTATTCTTGCAATCATATCACCTGGGATATCCAATTATTGGCCTCCCTTCGCAGGTGAGGGTATTGTTGTCCTTTCATCTTAAGGATTGCTCTAATCCATGTGTGCTTGCTTGGAGAGTAAGTTTGATTGTTCGTTTATATATTTTGTCCGCTCATACACATGTCAGGATGTGGTAGGGTGGTTCGGCTACCTCTAGTGAGCCATTTTTCGAGCCATTTTTCTGTTGCGGATGGGGCAAGTCGTTGTTGCCTCCTTTTGGCGTATTGGTTACTCATTAGTTCCTTTTCCTTAGCTAAGGAGACAATATTTCTTCTTGGTGATGTGTAACAACGTCCTAAGATCCTCTCACCTGACCATTCATAAATCAATTTCCTTTCTACTTTGCCCTTATTACTAGAATAATCGTACGTTGTGTCACATACATAAACAATACATGGTGTGAGTCTTACACACTGTTTATGTATGTGATACAATATATAATCAGCTGTACGTTAGATTTTTTCCTAAAATAATATTATCGTTACTGCATTCTTTATTAGCATTACTCTGATCTCTGGTACATCCAAATATGGGTTTATGTTTTACTCCCTAAGACATATGGTATCTTTTTTTGCCAAAATTTTTATTTAAAAAATTTAAATATTCCGTGGAGATCATGAAGAAAAATTAAAAAAACAAACTCAAGTGAGAGATTAAGAACAAACATTCCTGGGAAACAATAAGGCTCAAAACAAAAAGTAGTTGAGATTTTATGGGGTTCAATTTAGTTTATTTTATTCAATTTATTATATATGTATATATAGCAGATCAGCAATCCCTTCAAATTGCACGATTTTTTACACCATTTTTCATTCATTGGATCAACAAGTTATCCATAGTTGAGATTGAATAAATTTAATGTCGAGGATTTAAATCTATGTCTCTCTCATAGATCCAAGTACCTGACTCCTCCCTCTTTTTCCAAAACTAAAACCACTAAATTTCTTTCCAAAATTAAAACCGTTAATTTTTTTGTTTTCTATATGGGTTTTTTTTTTTTTTTTATTGAAATGCATATCTACGCAAGTTTCTTCTTCTGAACAAACACCAGTCCCGCATATTCTTACGTAGAAGCAAACAATTGAACTTTGGACATTGATAGTATAAAAGCAATACAATGGAGACTTTTTTTTTTTAAAGGAAATCTAATTTTCTTGAAAAAAAACTCGGTGATTAATTGTTTCTTACAGTAATTTTGAGTCCATTAGAGCGAGGAGAACAGAAAGTATTGATTAAAAAAAAAAAGAAGCTAAAAAACCTAAAGGAGAGAAAATAATAATTGGGAGAGAAATTAATGTTAATCTAAAATTTAATTGAACCTCATCAAATCTTGGCCATACATCTACATTAGATATCATGAATGAAAATTATTGTAAAAATAGTATAATTTTAAGGAGCTGTTGCTCCAATAAGAAGATCTGTTATTTAATCTTGTAGTTTATTGAAATATACATTTTTTTTTTAACTATCTTTCATTGGACATGATAAGAGATACCATTATTGTAAAATTTAGGGCCATTTTTTATTAAGTTGTTTGTTTTTTAACTTAATGAAAATTTTTAACCATTAGGCCATTAAGTTATTAAATTAACTTTTTTCTAGCTTTTTACTTAGGTTGTATTTATTTATTTTATCTAAAATTTGAATAAATTTAAATTTAGCTAAAGTTTAAATAAATCTGAATGAAAATATTTGAATGACATATTTTTTTATTCAACGTTTGAACAGAAAAGTTTAAGTGGTGCATAAGTTTTTAACAATTTATAACTTTCAAAAGTTGATTAGTTTGGTAGCATATATATATAGCTTTAATTTTGTGATAAAAGATGTAATTTATAACATCAACTTTTATTATAGAGTCAATACTATTGTTTTAGTTTTGATTCATCTCAATAAACATAATTTAATTTGTTCAATATTTCATTGTGATTAATATTACCGTGTGAATAAAAATTTATAGTAATTAAAAAAATAACTTAGGATAATACAAAAATATTAGGTTTCTAATAATATTGAAAATACGTGAATTATTAAAGTTATTTTTAAAATTTAAAATTAAAATTTTTTATTAGATTTAGACTTCAGATAAAAGTAAAATTTTTTATTTTTTCTATTTAAATAAAATTGTCTGACAATAAGTAATAAGTTAAGAAAAACCTAAAATAAGTAAATATCTAAAAAAAGTTAAATTCAGACTTCAAATTAAAAATAAATTGTACTTTAATATAGAAAAGTCTTCATGATATCATTAAAAGATATTTTTCAAAATATCTCTATCTAATAAGTTTTCATCCTTACTTAAATTAAATTTAATAATTGGCATCATTATCATCTCTATATAACTTTTGATAATATAGAGTAGTAGTCTATTATTATTTTTATTTTTTTACTTTCTTTAAATTAGCATTATTTATATCATAATTTTTTATGAACATTTTTCATATAAAAGCATCATAAATTACAATAAAATTGATTAACATGTACATATAGGATATTAAAGAATTATATTCAATTGAATATGACCTATATTATAATAATATATTATCTTATTTATATTCTTTGAGATGTTCATTGTTTGTTCAATATCTATAATTTGTAGGGGCATAAATGTAAAAATATTAGTTTTAAGTTTTTTTAAGTTAAAAATAACTTAATTTTTTTTAGTGGTTCAAATAAAAAAATCATCAAAATAGCTTTATTTAAAATTCAAATTAATTTAGATTTATTCAAATTTCAGATTAAAAAAATAAATACCACTTTAATTTCTCTCTTTATATATATAGTAATGATCTAATTTAGAATTTAGGTTAAAGTTCGAAACGCCTATTAAATCACAACTACTTAACTTCTGATAAATGAAATTAGTATAAAAAATGGGGTAAGGGGCTGCTGAAAAGAGAGAGAATTAATAACACTCGTCTTTATGAAATTTTACTTGAGGTTGAAATTGTAAATGCAAAACCGGGGTTTTACTAGAATTATCAAGGGGTGCCGATGGCCGAGCTCTAAAAAAAGTTCGCACGGCAAACCCAATGGTATAAAGATGCCAAATGTGGTAGCTACCCGCGATCTTGAACCCTAGATCTAGAACCCGACCCGACTGCCTCCGACCAAACTAGCCGCCATCGATAATCCGCGGCGCGAGAAACCCATCTGAAAAATAATCTCAGATTTCAAGGTTAGTGTAAATTCTTTTTTTTCCCCACAATATTTTGAATGTATTTATAATGTGCTGATGATTTACATTATCAAAATAAAAAGACTGAGACTAAAGTTTAGCGTGAAAGAAAAAGAAAAAGTTGTCATATTTGGTAGCAACAAAATGCAGGCTGTAACCTTCTAATATATATTTAATTTTCTTTTCTTTTATTTGAAGATTTGTGTTGATTCTAATGGAGCCAGAACCTCCTTCTAAGAGCACTTCGAATGCCACCAGAAAGGTTTGTTTTCATACTTGAGGTATATTTAAAGATAATTAATATTGGTTTAGAATAAATTTTTGGTGTACAAATTTGATGAAAATATAAAATTTAATGTATTTAATGAAGTGGGCCAATGTGAAAATCATTCAACTGATGATTTGACGATACGTTAGTTTGTGCACATATATTTTCTGATGAATTGGTTTGAGCTTATGCAGATGAAGTATGCACCAAAAGCTCCACCCAGGCGGTTACCAAAGCCTGAAGTTAAAACGTACTTACTCAATGCACATGCCATTCCTGCTTCTTACTTCTTTTTTAAGTCATCTCATGTTTTATGTTTGTTTGCAGTGAAATGGTTGAAAATGCTGATGCTGCCCAGGCCATGGACTTGCTGCAACGTTTCAATGCAAATGTGATTGTCAACTTGTCTTTTTTCGTACATTATATTTATCCAAGTTTGATGAATTCTTGTTTTTTCTATTCTCATATCTTATTTCTCTTCTTTCTTAGCAAGGTGCTCTTAAGGGAAGGCCCAAAGTGGACAAAAAAGGTAACACGGTTTTTCAAGTTGCAGTTTTCACTCTTAGAACCAAGCTTCATATCAAATATCTTGCTGTTGCTGCTTAAGTTTTATCTTCTCTTGTGGTTTTTCAGCTTCAAATTAACAAGTGTAGTTTAACAGTGACAGCTAATTAACTGAGTAATCCTCTGTTTGTTTGTCCAAACAGTAGTATTGTAACAGCAGCAGTATATATTTAACATATGTATCATTTGTCTTCATTGAAATGTCAAACTTGTCCTATATATTAGATGGTTTTATGCTGTGATTTGCAAAGTTTCTCTGATGATATAATACACTTCATTGTTAAAGACATAGTTATGCATCCATGATCTAAAGCCGTATTTATTGGTTTGGCAAATTCAGCACTTGAAAGCATATGTAAGATCCTATAATGCAAGTACCTCTAACTATATTCTTGTGCATCATATATTATAACCCAGATTCATTTATCGATATTATCTTAATTTAGGACCAATTGAAACTTTAATTTGTTGTTCATGAAGTCTTTTCTTGGTATCCTTTTGATCGATTGATGATTGTACAATGCCTAGGTATCTTGGCATTCAATTACAGGTCTGTTACCAATCACCATTTCTTTTCTGTTGATATATTATTGAAAAGCAGTTGAATGACATCGTGTATATCTCCGGATTATTTGCTTCAAAAAATGATTTTTAATTCTTTTGGTTTAAAATATGCAGTTGCACCATCGCAAATTGCATTTGGTCAAGGAGGTGCATCAACTTTTATAAAATCATATGGGATTCCAAAAGGTGGGAGTGGCAGTAGCAGAGGTCAAGGTTCTGCTATGATTGGTATGCTATCCTTAAATGCCCAGTCAATTTTATTAGCTAGTAATGAAACGCTTCAAACAATTCCGCTTTTGTTGACGATTCTGCAGGTGGTGCCTATGCCTCAGGCACCAAGCTGGGGAAAGAATACCAGGAACCATGGGTGGGTAAAAACCATGTCTTAGTTTCACAATTCATGTGACTTTGGCTGATTACGGGTTATCAGATTTCTTCTTCTATCTCTATCTATTTCTGTGACTGCAAGTATACTCAAATCTTTTTTTTTTTTTTTTTTACTTTGATATTGCAGGATTATTATAGTTATTATCCAGTATCTCTTCCTCTGAGGAGACCATATTCTGGAAGTCCAGGTGTGTTCTAAAGAAAAAAAATTCACCTAAGAGTAATAGGATATTGAATAATAATCATAGGATATTGGATAATATTGTATTTCATTTGGACTGAAATAGGCATTGCCATTTACATAAACTCAAATGTGTATTCGACTCTTTTTTTTTTTTTTTTTTCTAGAGTTGAGGTTTCACACTATGCTATATACAAATTTGAAGTGGATTAATAAACAATAAAACTACAACTGTTTGTTTTGTAGAACTTCTTGACGATGAGGAATTTGGGGAGGCTTCTGAAACCATAAATTATGATGAAAGTTCCACGAACCCAGCTGAAGAGCTCGGCCTAATGGTTGGTTACCCTGACCAGTTCTCCTGCATGCTTAATTTCTTTGTACTGCTTCTGATGCTTTGTTGGCAGGAGGAAAATGTGGAACCAAACATGATTTTTCTTCAGTTACCACCAACACTGCCTTTGAAAAAGCGGCCAACAACAGTGAATGAGCAACAGGTAACTGAAAGCTTGAGTACACATGAGGGTGCCACTGCCAAGGAGAAGATGAGTAGTTTGACTGAATTACCAGGAGGCTTTATGGGTAAATTGCTAGTATACAGAAGCGGTGCTGTCAAGCTAAAGCTTGGTGATACCGTTTATAATGTGAGTATACTTCATAGTGACTCAAGGAATACACATGGAAACACATCTTAGTATTAGTGCATGAAGTTTTTTTCTTCCAAACCCCACATATTGCGTAATCTGAACTTTTATTTCATCAAGTCACATGCAGAAATTAATGATACTATACAGTAACTTTGAGATGCTGCTGGATGTCTAATGTAAATCAATGTTTTGCATGGGTGCAGGTTACACCGGGAATGGATTGTATGTTTGCACAGGACGTTGTTGTCATTAATACTGTAGAGAAGCATTTTTGCATTGCTGGGGAGCTTAACAAGCGCGCCATACTGTCACCAGATGTCGATTTTATTTTAAATAACTTTGCTGATTTATGATGGTGTTTGCTGATCACGGCATAAATTCAGTTTATACATGGATGAAAATAATAAGTCCATGTTTCTCAAAGGAGAAGAAAAAGCAACAGAAGCATGGCTTACAATTTTGTATCATTTGTCATCAGGAAGAGTAGAATAAGCAAGAAACTTTTCAGAGTAAAAATTTTGTTTTGCCCTTTCAAATATAGTTTTAGTTCATTGGCAATCTTTGTCACTTTATGGATGCAACTTGGGAATCCAGACAGCTTATATTATCATGACTTTATCAAATACTCTGTCAACATGCACTTTCATTCGCCTTTTGGTTTGCATCAAATAATGTTCTCGTTTTACTTATCTCTCCTTATCTGATATTGTGATGCGAATGAATATATGGAGGAGGCTACAACAATCACACAAAACAATTGAAATATGAGATGTACCATAAGTGTAAACATGGGTATTTCAGCTAATGACTTTTAAGATACTGTGCATGAAATATAGAATCTAAACGATAGGTGTCATACATATCATCTTGAAGAACACAAGTTACCAGAAAAAAACACCTGTTGTTTTTACTGCATTAGAATATTTCTGGCATAATACTTCACAGTATCAGACCTCTCAGTAACTGAGAGCATTAAGATCCATTCCTGTGTCAAAATATAACAATCTCCACCATCTAAATCTTACTCTGGTCCTCTCATCAGAAACTTAGTTAATATAATAACTCCCCTGCTTTTCTCATTTCTATGAGGAAAAGTGTTTCAGACAATTGAGGTTCAAACTCATCAGACCTGCATTAACAGATACCATGTTAGATCTACACCAGAAATGTTTTTGTTACAAGTTAAAACATTTTAAATAATTTTGTTATCCTAGTTGGGGCTGGGCCATCCATTGTAGTAGATTGGATGATAAAGTAGTCTTAAAGGTAGTATATTGTCAGAAAGTTTGATCTCCAATACCAACACCAAAAGGCACCAGTCAAAGTGAACATAACCACATGATCAAGGACTGATTAATGTCAACTTCTTTGAATAACAGCATGCTTAAACATTGCTAAAATTTTCTTCTTTTGGATTGAAGACTATAAAGCATTTTGGGGCACAAATCTACCTTCCATACATGAGGTAGCATCCCAAACAATTGAAGAAACAAACTAACAAAATGCTATCAAAGCATTTTGGGGCACAAATCTACCTTCCATACACAAGCACCATTCTAGAGAACCACTTGATACCATAAGCACAGATATTTGACTAGAATTTACTAATTCAATTTTCATCTTTCAAATGGTTCAAAAATCATACATCCAAGTGCAATACAAATGTGAGGAATAAATAGATTGTGAAGGTAAGATTCTGACAAAAGAGGCATGAATTAACCATATGCTACCTATCTGAGTCTCTGTAAGTTAATAGAAGTTTAGTCTAAAATCTGCGATTAACATTTCCTAGGTTCATTTCCTGCAATCAAATATTTCAACCATCCATCACCGAAATCCTTAAAGATTCATAGAACATAACCTTCAAGCCACATATCCATCAAGCTAAATATATAGCAGCTCAATTAATCTTTCAAAAGAGCCTGAAGATTACCTTGAATTCATATTTTGAACAGTTATATTGTCCCCCCCAACAACATCTTTGAGTGAAAGAAAGCTCGGCGCATGGGTAATGGCTTCAAATATCATTGACTGATCCTCATGTATCAGAAGATATCTGACATTTTTCTCCACAGGATTATATAAAACCAAAGCCCGTCTTTTACAGAACAGGAGAAGAGATCCATCGTCCAAGTATTTAATGGGTCGACAGGTACCTAAATAGCCGTAGTTAACTGAAAGCTGTTTAATCCAAGATTCTTGGATACCATAATCCTTCATCACCCAGATGTCACAAGGAGCAAAATAAGTAACATCACATATAGAAAGACAACCCCCTAATACTCCCAAGTTCATATCATATAAATTATCCCTTGTCTTTGGTTTCTTGGCGAAGTGAGGGGGTGCAGGAACCACACAGAATCTCTCATCCTCAAAGTCAAAACCAACTATACAATCAGAACAGCTCTGATAATTTTCAATGTCATCACAAATCCAATGAAGAACTCCATTTAAATAGGTGGGGAAAAGACCCGCAATAGGAGACCAAGGAGCATTTCCGGCTTTCCGCCATGCAGCTCCGCCAAGGGTGTATATCTCAGCTGTTCTATTTAAGAAATCGTCAAAGACCAAGCGTAGCACCTTGTACTGCTTACTTGTAAAACTGTAGCCAAATCCAGAAATAACAGTCCTTAAGGTTTTTTTATCATCTTCTGCTGCAGGTTTAGGAATGGTAACATACTCCCCAGTAATGGGGTTACATATAATGCAAGGATTTCGATGAAATGGTTTGCGAAGACAGAGAAAGCCATTACATGAATTCACAATATCATACTCACGTCCTCCTCTTCTGTTACTACAATCACTATTACCATTACTAGTACATGCATCGGGATTGGATTTGAGGTAACGTTTAGGGAGGTAAAATCGGGCATTAATCTTTGCCCGTTGGCATTGTGCACGATTATAACCGGGGAAACTTTCAAGATCAACCCAGTGAAGGGTTCTCGAGATGCATGTTGAAAAATCAGTTCTAAGGAAAAGCTCAGGATTTGATCTACTGTTTCTATCAAAGTGCAATGTTGCAAAAAGAGGATCTGAAATTAAAATGTGCCAGGTTTTGCAAACACACCTTGAAATAAAGATTGACTTTAGGGGGAGTCTTAAGAGAATGTCAACGAGGATGTGGCTTGGCAGATTTGTTATGGTTGAATAGTGATATTCTGCAAGAAGCTGCCGCCGCTGTTCGTCATCATGACTGCTGCTGCAGCTATTTTGTGCTGCTGCTGATTTAAGAGATTTTCGAAGAGATTTTCTTCTCTTTGAAAATCTATTCTTTCTTGCAAGATAATGGAAGAAAAAGGTCATTTTGAGTAATAGTTGGGACTATATCTTTAAACCAAAAAAAAAAAAAAAAAGAATCATGCGCGGATGAAAATTTCTTGAACTCTGGTTTTGACTTTTGGTTTCCCAACCGATTGAACTGCCCGTCATATCTTCCCAATCACGACTCACGACCAGTATGACGGTTAATATTTGTGTTACAAAGAGTAGACCTTTTAGCAGCCCTTTAAAACTTTTGAAAAAACACTTTTTTTTTTTAACTAAAAAGTAGACCTTTTAGCAGCTTCTATTTTTTTTTTAATATTGATTATGCGTTACGCTATTAGAATATATATTACATTAATATTTAATTAAATATATAATTAAAATTTATTTAATTATTATATTATTCTATTAAGTATATGTTGGGACATATTATCTTCATAAAAGAAAAATATTTTTTTTTATTATATTAATTTTATAAAACATATACTTAAATATGTGATCCTTATAAAAGAAGAATGTCTTTATTTATATTTTATAAAAGAGAAAGATTTATAAATTAATTCTACACCATTTTTTAGTTAATTAAAAGAGTTTAGGTCTGTGAAAATTCAACCTTTACTCCTATAGTTCTTCTATAATTTTAAGAGTAGTGGTTCGTTATTGGGACAAAACTTAAGTGGTTGACCTTTTAGCAACTCTTTAAAAATTTTGAAAAAACACTAATTTTTGTCAACTACAAAAGAGAACATAAAATTATAGTAGAATTTTATTTAAATTTTACAATCAATTTATTCCTTAAAAATGGCCAAAGTTGAAGACTTCAATATATTTGTGGAAAAGAATAAACCAAATACTAAAATATATATTATTACTTTGCATATCTTTATTTACTATCTCTAATTTAATTAGTACTAAACATTTCTACATAACTATTTAGCTAGTATTATTCATTTTGGATGATGTGAAATTTCACATAATCTTTTATTTATATAGTGAATTTATGGTGATTTGCTCATGTAGATATAAGCTAAATGCTGCAGCATATAAATATTGTATGTCTTTTATATTTATGTTTATTTAAGTCTACTTTCAATTTGAGGTCGAGATAATATTTCACATATGAGCCTACCTAATCTATTTTAGCTACACTTGGGGGAAAACTCCAAGAGAAGGTCTAAATGCTATTAAAGCCATGAAGAATGATGGAGAGAGATCTATTCACACAAACAACCTTTGGTGTAACCATTATAAGAAGAAGAGACGCATAAAAGATGATTATTAAAAACTACATGGCAAGAGCCTCCACGAGTGGGCCAAGGTGGAGACTGCAGGGGAAATCAATTGAAGGGACAAGCCTTGACATACGAAGCATATAAAGTAGAATAAATTAGTAATTCTAGCATTTGAGTCAATAATATTTAGTATTTTATTATAATTTATCTTAAAATAAGCTTATTTCAATCGTGTTTACAATTCTTAATTTTTCTACGTATATGCTTCTTACATTGGTCTCATTTCCTTTGGAAAAAAAGAATATTATGAATCTTCCTTTGAAGAGATTTCAAATGAACATGATGTTTCCAATAAAGAGAACAATCTACTCTTGAGTTGGGTTTTATACCTAATGATATAGTCAAAATTGTGTAAAAAGATTAAGTTGAAGCGACACTAATTATTCTTGAGCATAATTTTCCAAAAATGATTGATACTTAAACAACACTTAACTGAAAAAGAAAAATTGAACAAAAATTATATTAAGCAAAGCAAAGAGAAAGTTCAAAGAAATCCTTTAATGGACTATTTCTATAAGTTCGCATCTTTGAAAAGGGTCTTACTCAAAAGCAAGAAAAATATTAAATTGTTTTTACTTAGGACATGGAAACACATCACAAGAGCTTTGAGTTTCAAGAAAAATTGATGAAAAGTGCTACATGGTTGCATTACAAGATCAATTACTCTTTCACTACAAATTTCATCTTCCAGATAGTCTTTAGTCTTTAGCAAGACTAAAGGATAAACTTTTTTTTTTTTTTCGAAGAGAAGGAGACTAATACAACAAAGATATAGGGTAGAATATATTAATAACTATAGTTTTGAGTCTATTTAATATTTATTATTCTGTTATGATTCATCTTTTTTAATAAGTTTATGAGCTTATTTGAGTCATATTTACAATTCTATCTAATTAGGATTTAAATTTTTTCTCTTATTTGAGAAGGATTAGTATCAGGTTAATTACTAATATATATATAACTATTATTTATAATTTATAATAATAACTTTAATTTTTCAACAATAATATTTTAAATTATTTCTTTTGAGTTTATCTTTACCATCAATTTGATGTTTTCTCTATTTAAAAATTATTTTATCTTGAGTTTCAAGGATGTACACTAGAACGACTTCTACTACCGCATCACATTGCATTAAGCCCATTTCACAGAATGGAAAACTAAGTCATGAGCCTCACATTATCAAGGTTAGCCCATTCAACTCAAAGGAGACTGAGAAACTAATAAACTCCCTCGACACTCATTGAGAAACATTCCAGATCATGCTCTGTTGCTCAAATTAGTAACGTTCTAACTTCTTATGCTTTTAGTGCCTGAAACAAATATAATTCAAGTACCTAGGGCATAGATTCAGGTGCAGTACACCATATAACATATTTTATAGGATGTTTTAGATCTATCAATCATATCCCAAGAATAAAAAAAATCAAAGTTGTAGATGATTTACTAATCACTGTTGTGGGCCAAGGGACAATGGCTCTTTCTTCTTCATTCATCTTTAAACATGTGTTAAATATTCCTAAACTTACCGTTAGCTTACCATCCATCCATTAAAGACCATAAATGTCGTGTAACATTCTTCAATGATCATTGTGCTTTTCAGAACCAGACTACGAAGAGGGTGATTAGGGAAGCTAGAGCAACAGAAGGTCTGTACCTTTTTAAAGACAAGGATAGCTGCAGTGATCCCTTATCCTTCTTATCTTTAGTTTTTATCCAGTTAAATAAAGATGAGATTCAAAATCATCATTGTTATTTAGGATATGCTTCTTTCAAAACTCTTAAGAGAATGTTTCGCTCTTTGTTTAAAGATATTAATGTTGATTTTCCTCATTGTGAAATTTCTGAATTTTCCAAATCATCGTAAAGCACTGTTGTCTTTGAATAATATAGGATCTTCGTCACCTTTTTCTTTAATTCATATTGACATATGAGGATCATCAATAATATCTAATATCTCAAGAGCTGAAGAGTTAGAATAGTCATCAATGATTACACTCAGATGATGTGGGTATATTTTCTCAAACAAAAATCGAACATGAGTAATATCTTTCAAATTTTCTTTAGCAAGATAAAAAAATTGGAGTAGCTATTAGAGTATTAGAACCAATAATAAAAATGATTATTTCTATTTTTTTTTAAAGAATGCATAACTTACCAATCTTCATACGTAAACACTTTACAATAGAATAAAATAGTCGAAAAAAATAGGCATTTCCTTTCAATAAATAGGACCCTAATTTTCTAAAATCATATGTTAAAAAATTATTATGCAGAACCCATTTTAACTTCTTCATATTTATTTGACAAAACTTAAGTTATATCTAACTACAATTTAGGGGCTTCATTATTCAATTGGTCACTCATTATAGTCATAGACTTCAAAAGTCATTTACATTATCTCTTAGAATTCTTTCCAAAAAATAATTTCAACCAAACAATACGTCCAAAGGCCTTTGGTTGTGTGTGTATGTGTGTGTGTGTTTTTTTAAATTTATTATTATTATTATTTTTTTAAGAATGGCCAAAAAGTCCTATTTGGCCCATTCTCACAGGTTTGGTCTGAGACTCTCACATGAGGGTTTTGACAAAAATTTAGGAAAAAAAGCCCGGTCAGGCCTAAGTCTTCTAATTTTTTTTTAAAAAATAAATTTATAAATTAAAATAATAAATTTAAATTTAAAAAATAATAAAAAAGAGAAATTTTAAATTTTAAATTTATATATTAATAATGAATACAAAATTAAAATTATAATTTTAAATGCTCTTTTAAGTATTATTTTATTAAAAAGTGTTTGACTCAAAGAATTTAATACTTAAAAATTAATTCTCTAAACTTTTATTTACTTTATTTTCTTTATTTATTATTTTTTTAAATATTTATTTATTTAATTCATTATTCGTTATTACAATTTAATTATTTAATTTATTATTTATTATAACAACTTAATTAGTATTAATTTATTTTAAGTTTACAATAATTTAAAAAAAATTAAAAAAATAAGTAAAAACCTAAGCTCAACTCTTATACTTTTACTTTAATAGACTTGAGCTGGGCTTGAAAAAATCGGCCCAATCCCTTAATTTCCTAACCCTAATTTCTTATACTCTCATTCAAAAATATTAATAAACTAAATCCAAGAGCAATTAAGTGCATCCTTATATGATTTTCTACCACTTGAAAAAGGGTACAAATGCTATCACCCTGCCTTTTAAGAATTGCTTTATGGCAAAAGATATCACCTTCACTGAAAATAATCCTTCTTTATTCCAACTTATCTTAAGGGGGAAAGCAGCCCAAGGGAAGATAAGTTTGATAAGTTTAATCTATTTTCTCTTACCATCCCAACCTCACAGGATAAAACACTAGAGGTAGAAGTTGGAAATGAATCTTAAAATAAACCAGTTGTTTTTACGGATAGATGAAATCCAAACCCCTATTCTGATCCAACACGAGGTCCAGTTCTTGAGTCTCCTCAAATAAATCATCTCGAAACTACCACTTGTCGTCCATTATAGGTCTATAGAAGAAGACTACGGTCCAACCATATGATCTGCGAGCCCATGAATCCGAACTAATACAAGTTATCGAAACTTCTTCTTCTTTACCTTCTTCTCCTAAGATTATTTATACCGATCAGCCTATAATCACAAGGAAAGTCGTAAGCAAGTGAACTAAAAAATCCCTTGTATCCTATAGCTTGCTACACATCCTTTAAAAATTTTTCCCCTTAAAGGAAAGCCTTTCTCTCTAATATTAACATTACTCAATTTCTATAAACGTTTTGTGAGACGATATGAAATAAGAAGTAGGTGGGTACTACGAGAGAAAAGAGAAATGCTCTCTAGAAAAGAATAAGACATCCAGGAGGTAGTTTGATATTCCATTTGGGAATTGCACTAAAGCATACAGCTAATGGAAGCTTAAAAAGATATAAAGCTAGACTCAAGGCGAAAGGATAACTTAAACATATAATGTGGATTATCAAGATAAATTTGCCTTAGCTGCTAAAATAAATAATGGTCAAATTTCGATTACTTTGGTAGCTGATTTTAGATTGTCTATGTAGCAGTATGATGTTAAGAATGCCTTTTTGCATAGTGACTTAAAGGAAGAAGTCTATGTGGACCTTCCATCAGGTTCAATGGCTCTCTTGCAAAGAAGTAAGTGTACCGATTGAAAAAGTAACTATATGGCCTAAAACATTCACTATGATTATGATTTAGCATATTCATGAAAGTCGTGAGGGGAATGGAATATAATAAAAGTTATATACAGTTTTCATAAAACACTCAGCTGCGGGAGGAGTTATAGCACTGGTTGTCTCTATAGACAATATAATTGCGACGTATAACGATATGGTGGAAGAAACTAGCTACAGAATTTAAGATTAAAGAGTTTAGCAAGCCAAAATATTAATTTTGGCATATAATTAGCCAGTCAAAAAAATGATTCTTTATTTCACAGCAAAATATATCTTGGATCTACTAAAAGAGGCGGACATGATGGGCTATAAGCCGTATCACACTCCAAATTGAACTAGGGTAGAAAGTTGATGTCAGCGAAGAAGAAGAAAGAGAAGACAAAGGACGATATCAGAGATTGGGTGGAAGTCTATCTATCTCTCATATACAGGACCAGATATAGATTTTGAAGTAAGTATGATAAGCTATTTTATGAACAAGCAAAAAAATCTCACCTTGGATCCACCTATAGAGTACTCACATACTTGAAAGCAACTCTGGGCAAGGGAATTCTTTATAGAAGAAATGAAAATCTAAGATTAGAAGGCGATACAGATACGGACTGGATAAGTGCAGTGTTGGATAGAAGCTCTACTTCAAATTGTTGTACTCTATGAGGAAACCTACTGACATAGGGAAGTGAAAAACAACTGTTGTATTAAGGTCAAGTGCGGAATCTTATTTCAGATCAACGGCATTAGGGATTTATTACGGCTTAAGATCATCTTAAAAGATCAAAAATAAAGTTGGAAGGATTTATGTGATTATATTGTGACAATAACTCTGTGCATAAATGTTTTGTTTTTTTATTGGAGATGATTACCGGTTACTCTTATGAACGCATTTTTCTTCTTTCATCGGGCATGAACATTTTTTCCCAACCATATATGGTAGAAAAGAATATATAATATAAATAAATTGCAATTTGTTTCAAGGCAAATGAGGAAACATTACAGAGAGTTGTTGCATCACGTGGGGATAAATGCCTGCATTAAAATGTATAATAATAATTTTTGGAAATTTGCCAAAAGGATGGGTATAATTTTATATTTGAATCCCATATTTTACAATTTGACCATTAACAAGTTTTTAGAAGATATCTAGACTCGTGACTTGTAAGCAAGACTATATAATTTTAACTCAAAATTATTGTCATTTTTTAGCTACATAGGTTATGTTAACCTATGTATTTTTTGATCGCAAGTTGCAGCAGCATATGGACCAAAAAGTATTGATTTAGTGTTGCATTTATTTATCAATAATCAGAGTAGGCTAGAATTAGTAGAATTAGAATAAACTAAAATAAGAATGAAGAACTTTAATCAGAATAAATTGCTTATTTGAACTTTAATCAGAATAAGTTGCTTATTTGACTTATAAGAATCAGAATCGGAATGAGTTGAAATTCTATTGATCTGTTTATTTTATCTTAGAATCATAATTAGAATAAGTTAAATTATAACAAATTACTAAAATACTTACTAAATTATTATCATAATTATTATTTTATATTTTAATTATAGTGATTATTTATTCAAAATAATAATAATTATTATTACTACTACTATTATTATTATTGTAGTTGTTGTCATCGTCATCGTCAATAACGTATTAATATATTAGTTAATTGTAAAAACTTTTAATTAATTAATTATAATAATATTGTGATTATTTATTCAAAAAATATAATTACTAATATATTGTTCTTAATAATATATTAATATATTAATTAATAGTAATAATTAGATTAATTGGTTAATATATATATGAAGTAATTAAAATAATTATATTAATAAATATTAAAATATTATATTAATTAATTAAAATATATGAACTAATTATATATTTATATTAGTAATTATTTTAGTAGTATATTAATTAATTAATTAATAATAATAATAATATATGAATTATTGTGATTATTTATCAAAATTATAATTAGTAATAATTATTGTTAAAAATTTATTAATATGTTAATTGATTATAATATATTAACAAATTAATTTAAAATATATTAATAAAATACAAATGAGGACAAGATGGACTTTTTTTTTTAATTTTGGAAGGGTGAAATAGTTAATTCAAGAAATGAAATTTCTATTCCTACCTCGCTTCATGAGAAGGGGAACTCTAGTAATTATTCTTAATTTTGAGTATGACCCACCACTTCCATTCTCTCTTTTATTTAAACAAATAAACATATCATTCATTCTTATTCCCATTCCCAATTAGTAAACACATCATAGGGACATTGCGTTTTGGGATTGACTTGATTTCTCTCTCGACTTTGTAGTAGATAAAGATACTGTATTTTGTTATAGAAATGTCGCTTAGCATAATCAATCATTCCTATATTTGGGGTCACACATGCATTAAATTAATTTTCTTTAATCCTACATTCAAAAATATGCTAGGCAAGCTAGGAGTACCTATCTTTACCAACCAGCTTGAGCGGAGTGTTGAAGAAATCAAGTGATACGATTCCATTTTATTGTATAGCTGTATGAAACTAGTTACTAAGTTCTATGTATAAAAATAAGATTTGCAATTACTCTGTCGTATTAGTTCTTATGTAATTAGTCAACATTCATAGAATAGATTCTTGGGGCTATATATACATTCCTCTTTACTGAGTTGTCAACATAGTTAGTGAATTTATATACAAATCAAATTGTAGTGAATTTCTATACAAATCAGATGTAGATCTAATAAGAACCAATATGGTGAAAACAATTAGGATTAAAGAATGTTTAGTGTTCGTGATTGGTAAAAGCAATTTAATGTAATCAAATTTGTATTTGTCATTTTATATAATTTTCAATAACAATGGAACTATGATTGCAAAATTTGAGAGAAGTTAGTATATTTAAGAGGTGTGAAAAGCATTGGTTAGTTATACATAAATCTAGGTTTAAATGAGGTTTTAGTCCCAATAGTGAATAGCTCAAAAGAGTTTATCTATTGGCATTAAAGATGGTTAATAGGTTAGGTGGTACATGGTACGGTGCCACATGAACATATTTTGGTGTGGCAGATGCTGCATAACATGCACACATACTAAGTTGGGCTAAAAATTATAGGCACTCAGATCGTAGAAGCACAACATGATTAGAGATATGTTAAAACATATCGCTTGAAAAGGCCTACAATAAGCACGTTTTAATTTTTTATGAAAGAAATCTTAAAATTATATAATTTTACAAATAACTTGAAATTGACTTTTTTAACATATTTTATTAGCACAAGTTTTTTAAATTCATTTAATTCTTAGTTTAAAAAAAAAGAACTCCAATTGATTTATGTTTATATTTTATTAAATGAATAATTGACATTATGGTTTTAATAAATAAAATTATAGGTATCAGGATTTTATAAATATGTTTTAATGTTATAGTGGATTATGAGCTATAACTCTATGTGAGTCCCAATTAACAATTAAGTTAACCTTAAGAAAATTTTACTATTATTACTGTTGTTGTTAAGTATTACAAATAATTTTAGTATCATTTAATTTAGTAATTAATATTACATTCTCTTACTATTATTAGTTTGTTATTATTGAATATAGACTTAATTTTTAATTTTTTTATTCCATTGAATTTGATTAAAGGCATATAGACTTAAAACATATACAGGCTTAAAAAATACAGTAATAACTTAACATGTCATCTTAAAAAAATTTTAAAAAAGAAAAAAACTTTTTTCTTCCACACGACATGGCATGGCAAGTGTGGCCACAACACATGCGGGTTTAACATAAGTGGGTAAGATACGTGCACTAAGTTGAGCCTAAGCAAAAAAAAAAAAAAAAAATTAAGCATGATATGGCAAGATCATAAACACACTTGACATTCTTTTGATGGTCGACCTGACCTATTGGCAATCCCTAACTAGCATCCTTCAATAATTCTCCTAACCCCACTTTTTAACCTCAAGTAAAATTACATAATAGAGAGGTATAATTCTTATTAGATGCATGTATTTGTCTTCTTTTAAAACTTTATACACCCTATGTGCCATAAAGAAATTTTATATTTTTGACCCTTTCCTCTATATTATGGACAAAAAGATACTACAACAAGGAAAACATATAAATACGGATTGTTTATTATACAAAGACTATGCTCTCAGCAGTGATATATAGAAAAATTCATCATTTTTGACATTGCTAATTATTGTAGGGAGACTTTTGTGACTACTGACATCTTTCCTCGAAGGGATTTAGGAAAATTGATGGTACGTCATTCTTAATGTAATAGTAGGTTAAAGAAAGGCCGTTTTACAACTTATCATGGTTTAGAGAAAGAACACTTTTGAAAAGACACAAGAACAAAATCTATAGAAAAGTAAGTTAAAACACATAGATATTGAAGGGACCACATTAAGAGTATGGTAGGGGAGTTAAAGGATTTTCAGTAGAAAAGGCAATTCTAATTATTATTTCTCTTTATTTTTTCAGCATTAATCCCTTTCCTCTCAGTAATAGCCTTTGCTTTAAAAGCATAAAAGTCATAGAATTTGCTTATTCTTGGTCTTTCTTTTAAGCTAAACTTTTATTAATTGAATATCGCTTATCTTACAGATTGATATTTCATGAAGAGATGAAATATTACAACTCAAAAGGTCTCTCTTTATATGCTACTAAATAGTTTATATTTATGATAGTGCATAGATAAATAATGTCGTAAATATGATAAAGATATATTTATAATTCTAATCAAAATTTTATTTTTTTAAAAATAAAAAACTATAACACAATAATAACATATAGGCAATATTTGTAATTTTAGAATTTATCAAATCAATCCATAATTGTATTGAATATTATGATATGAGTCCTTTACTAATTATATTGTCTAATAAATCTTGTATCAACCCACATATCACACAAGTGAATTTGGGACTTAATAAATTTATTAGAAATTAACCCAAATTGTTTCTCTTACATTCCTTATTACACCCCTAGGAGTGAGGGCCAAAGAAGTGGCCTAGATCTACTTGTATTACATCAAAATATATCTTATTGCTTGATGAGTGATATGATCTATGTAAATCATATGACAAGAGATATGCTTTTGCATGGCATCAATATTATAAAGCATAATGCCTTAGATTTCACTGTATGATTATCTCATGAATTTAAGAATCTTATAAATATATTTCCATGTTAGAATTAGCTGAAGGAAAATGTTTTAGCTAGCTTGTATGTCTATATTGCTTTATTCTACATATGTAGATTTTTATGCGACAATCTGATAACATTTTTGCATGATAAGTTATGTGTGCTTAATGATGGGTTTCAAGTTTGTCTAATGGACCTCTGGGCTTTTCAAAAATAGTATTGTTTAACAGAGTTTTGGTAGAACTTAATTTTATTTTATGTTATTTTTAAGCCTAAATTCATAGGCTATGTTCACTTTCGTAAACTTGGGCATTACTTCTTTAATCTCTTAAAATTAATAAATTACTTGATATCTGAGCAAGGCTCTATGCATATAAGGATTGGGGCCTCAAACCATATTAAAGTCCTCTTATGTATATTGCTTTTATGCATTAGTTTATTTAATTAACTTTTAATTCAAGTTCGTAAGTGTTGAGTATTAGAAAATGTATATTTATAAAGGAGAAAATCATCATTTTACACTTTAAATCTCACTAACATTACTATTTTTATTTATTTAAGTATTTTGTTATTTAATTATATGTGTTTTATTATAACTATGTATTTTATGTATTTTAGGAGCATTACGATCGTTTCACAATGAACGAGTGATCAGACAGCAAAACGGACGTCATATTTGGACTCAGGACGGTCGAAAACCTTAAGAGGAGTATTAAAGGAAAAAAGTCATCGCTCACACGCACGTGCATCGTCATACGCACATATCGCTTCACGATTCACGACTCGCTCATGTATACGGACCGATGATGTGACAACTACCTATGACGTGACAGTATCTGATTGGATGAATTATATGGATTGACTGCTTATGTGGCGTTGACCGATGACGTGGCGTTGATCGATGATGTGTCACGATCTTATTGGACTAAATTTCTTATGTACTGTAGATCGATGACGTGGCAGCATCTCAGTGGAGCAAAAATCGTGTGTACAGTACATGCGCTTACATGAGATTATTTACTATTCAGGCGACATTACTGTATAAATGTTGACTGTTGACTGTTGACTGTTGACTGATGACGTGGCGCAATCTTGAGCATCCAAATTATTTTTAATCCGATGGTCACGATTCACTTAATGTATCTATAAAAAGGGGGCTCCCCCCCTAATTTGGCACCCCTGAATTCATTTTTAAGCTTAGATTTCTGAAATTCCTTCTCGTTCTTGTAGTTTCTTTGTCTTTTAATAAAATTTCTTTTTTTTATCCTTAGTTAAAATATGAGTGGCTAATTCCTTTTGAACTTGGGTTGAAGGTGAAGTCTCAACATGTTCCATGGGCTTAATTTGGTAAATTTACTTTCTCTTTCCCTCTAATATTTGTGGTTGTTTTGACTTTTCGTCGATAAATAATAATAGTCTTGTCTAGTTACAGCCCTGGTTAAACCGGCATCCTAGTACAAGGTTATTATTATTTGACACAATAAGCCCTTGGCACCATACTTATTGGAGAGTGGTTCATGAGGTGTGGAATCCCCCCTTATGATTTAATTGGTATTAATATAGAATATTTAGCCCATGGAGCATGTTAATGCGGATCCGGATACCCAAGTGCTTTATTATAAGAGTTTCATTCTTAATTATTCTCGCCATTTTAATTCACAATTTAAGATAAAGTTACCATAATTTAATTGTTCACATTAAAAGAAAATTAATTCGGCATATAATTAAAATCAACCTTCTCATGGGATCGACACTCGTCACCATTAATCTATTCTACAATAGATTCGTGCGCTTGCGAGTTTAATAAAATTTGCACAACAGTAAGCCTATTAAAATTTGATCCATCAAGGAAAATATTTTATTATTTTGCAACTAATTAAATTGTTTAGAAAATTTTAAGTGGCAATTTTGTCTTTGTCACAGGAAGCAAGCATGTATGACAACCATATCTTAGTCATCTAAATCAATATCTAGAGGAAAAAAAAAATTTTGATTCCAAAAGCCATATTTTATGACTATTATGACCATTTATTTTGTCACAAACTATAAATAATATAGTCTCACGATATATTTAAGTATGAGATTTTAATAAATTACAATTAATGTAACTTGCAACCCTCCTAAAACATGTATAAATGAATAACATAATACTGTGATTCACCTAAATTTTATATTACTTTAAGTAGGCTGTAAGTTACACTAATTGTAACTTAACAAGCCCGTTAAGCACATTATGTTTTAAAACTACAAACTATTAATCATATCAGAAAAAATGGATTTAGATCCTTTCCTAAGCATTTTATCTTTAAATTCTCTTAAACTTTCAAGGATCCATTGACATGTGTCATTAATAAAATCAAAAGGTTAAGATTTTGTTTTAATTAATTTTTATCTAAATAGAAATCCAAATTTATATGACTGGAGTCAAATTCTTTCCTGTAACTTTTTTCCCATCTCATTTCTTTCTATATTGACGCCCATCTCTAGCAACTTTTTTTTTAAAGCACAAATGGGAAAAAAGAAATTGCCAATGAGGTTTGCATCTAAATTTCAATTTTTTCATTTGTTTATTTTAATTTTTGTCTATTTAATGGATCTAGATTTCTATAGTAATTGAAACAATTGTCTTCTTTATCTTTTGTATTGTTATGTTTTTACAATGCTTAAATGATTTGGATGGAAAGCTTAAGCTTGAAATGGAATTTGAATATGAGCAATTAGCATATGATTTCTATAATAAGTATGCATTGGAGATGAGATTTAATATTAAAAAAGAGGCATTTTCTAAGAATAAGAAAACATGTGAAATGATCTTAAGAGTATTTGTTTATTTTAAGAAGGGATTTCATAGCAAGTATAAAAGAGACTTATTTTTAAGAAAAGCCAAAGTAGAAATAAAGATGGGTTCTAATGCTCAATTGTATATTAAGTTGAACAATAAAAAACAAAATTATGACATTTATCATTTTGTAAAAATTCATAATCATTCTCTTATAAGGGAAGAATTTACCTATATATTATCCTTTCAACATAGAATGTCAGCATCTTAAGCAATTAAATAGACATGACTAAAGCATCTAAAGTTTCTCTTAAGTCTCCATTTGATTTAATAGGTAAACAAGTAGTGAAAGAGATTTTTTTAGGTAAACAAAACAAGATCAAAAGATTTGTACGGGATAGTAAGAAAAAAATGGCATATGGAGAAAAGGGAGAGGTAATTAAAAGGCAAGAATTTGCCCATATATTAACCTCTCGACATAGAATATCAGCATCTCAAATAGTTAAATAGACATGGTTGAAGCATCTAAAGTCTCCATCAAGTCTCCATTTGATTTAATGGGTAAACAAGTAGGCAGAAGAGATATTTTTAAGTAAACAAACCAAGCTCAAAATAATTATAGAGGATAGACAAGATAAAAAATGGCATATGAAGAAGAGGGATATGTATCGTAGTATTTTTTTTACCAGAGATTGAAGAATTCATCATTTTTTCTTTTATGCAACTGGCCAACAAGAAAAAAAATTACAAATATGTTTTGGATAGATGCGAGAATGATAATTGATTATGATCAATTTGGGGATGTTGTTAGTTATGATACAGCTTATAAGGTTAATAAAATCGATCAACCATTTATTGTATTTGTCGGATTTGTAGGATTTAATCATCATTAGGAAACTATGGTGTTAGAGCTGCTTTAATGTATAATGAGATAGTTGATTCATTTGTATAATTGTTTAAAACATTTTTACAGGCAATGTTTGAAAAAGCTCTAAAAACTATTTTTACAGATCATGGTGCAGCAATGGCCAAGGTTATTTTACAAGTAATGCCTAGCACATACCATATATTTTGTACTTGGCATATGATGCAAAATACCTTAAAGCATGTAAACTCTATTTTCAGAGGTCGTGGTGGGATAAAGAGTGTTTGATCACTATTTATGGATTGTATTAAAGAAGAAATGAATTTCTAACTACTTGAAATAATTTATTTGATGTACAGTTTGTAACAATAATTAGCTTAAAACTTAAAAGCATATGTGAGTTAAGAGAGAAATGGATTTATGCAAATTTTAGACAAACATGGTCTGCTAAAATGAAAAGCACCTAACTCAGTGAAAGCTTTAATATTAGTTTAGAGGACTATTTGAAGTCAAACCTTAATGTGGATCAATTTTTTATTTATTTTGAAAGAAAAGTCAATAATAAATAGTATAAGGAATTGGAACCAAAATATAAGATGTCACTAGATGGTCAATTCAAAAGTATTTATTAAAATTCTAACTTAAGTAAGGCAAATTTATACTAAAATGATATTTGAACATTTCCAAGATTAGTTTGTAAGGGCTATTGATTTGTCTATGAAAAATTATGATCTAGATGGTAATAATTTTCTTTATACTATTATTATAGATTAATTGTGAAAAGGGCAGGTAACCACACATTATCTTGTAGCTATGAGTTATTTGAGATGGAAGGAATAATATATAATCATATAATCAATGTTCTCAAAGATATCTTGAATATCAAAAAAATTCTTGACCAACAGAACTTGAAGAGGTGGACAAAGCATGCAAGGGTAGAATGTGCATGGGATGTGGATAACTATGAAATCCAAGCAGATCCTAATTTGGAGCAAACACGTCAATATAGATTTTTATGTTATGCCTTCACCAAAACAGCAAGTAAGGCTTCAAAAAGTGAATGAGCTTATAATCTCGTGGATGAATGTGCAAATAAGTTGTCAAAATTAGTTGAATATATTTTATGATAAAAAATGGATGGTAATATGAATGAGAAAGGTCATGAACTGCCTTTTGAAGAGCATTGATGTAGTATAGACAAGAAATATGTACAAGATGGCAATATTGTTAAAGCAATTAAATTATAAAGGAAAGAGCAATCTTGCAAAAGATGTAGAATTAAAAGTAACTTGGAGAAAACCTTCATTATAAAATTAGTTTATATTATATGGCTTACTACAAGTTATTGATATCTATAAATGTTGAATTTAACTTGTGTATCACATGTAGGCACTTACATATTTGTTTTATATTATAAACAATAACCTCAACTTATCAATTGGTCATCATCCTTATTCGATAAGTAAATTCAATCTAATTAATTATGTCATAATAACTTTATGCAGTTGGAATTTCAAAGTTGCAATTTGTCTAATTCAATACCAATCCAATACCATGGATGCATTATGAAGATTTTCAATGAATAATTTTTTAGGAATTGCTTCAACAAAATAGCATAATTTTCACTCTTAACTACAATTTAATGAACGACATTAGAATTGCCACTTTATAAATTGCTATTGTTGGGCATATAATTCTATTGTTACAATTTTGCTTTTATTGAGCTATTTTTCTGGGTTTATAGTTGTGATTTTGCTATTTTTTAGGGTTCTATAGTTGTGTTGTTGTTTGCTATTGTTTTTGACTCTATAGTTATTGTAGTTGTTGTTTGCTATTTTCCTAGGTTTTGTTGTTGCTCTAGCTCTTATTTACTATTTTATGGGTACTACGTTTACTACAATTGTCTGTTATTTTTCTATTAATTGTTGTTTTTCTGGGTTTTAAGTTGTCGTAGCCATTGTTAGCTATTTTTTTGTTGTTTTCTATTTTTCTATTATTTTCTATTTTGTTCTTGTTTCTATTTTCTAGATTTTGTAGTTGTCACAACTTCTATTTGCCACTTTTTTTAGTTCTATAGTTGTTATTTTAAATTCTTTATTTGTTATATTTTTACTAATATATTTTGGAAAATATGATGCCCCAATGACAAGTTTGTAATCAAACAAAATAAAAAGTTAAACTTTATTAAAATAAAGGTATAACAACACATATCAATTGGAAAACATGACATTTTCATTTTAAAGGACATCCAAAACCCTTTTAGAAGAATTACAATAATAATACATATCACAACACTTGCAACTAGTCCTATCAAAATTTAGATTGAAAGAATTAGCATTATATATCATACTATTACAAATGAGCAATAGTCCTTATAAACTTCTTCAAATGCATTTTATGTACACTTGTATTATACAATTCCAACAACACTTTATGCAACTATATTAAAGGCTTTAGTACTATCTAAATGTTTTTCGAATCTATTCAACAAGAGTTGTTCTTTAAAATAGGAACATGTCATAGGATGAGAGTTTTGTTCAACACTCTTGTGTGGCATTTAAATAACTTCTAGCACGTAAGTTGTTAAGTGAGCCTAGAACACATCTTAAACTAGCTAAGCAAGAATACTGCAGAAAATCTAAAAAAGGTAAAAGCATTATGGTTCAAAATAAATTTATTACATACTAAATAAGGAAATACAAAAGAGCTTTACAAGAGACCTTGAGAGGTCATGTATGTACTATAGATTTATGTGTATGGAGCGGTGGTGAATAAATGAGGAGTGCTTACCTCTATTTATAGAAGTTGGTGCTAGGAGAAAATTTTTTGGCAACTTCCATAAATATCGTAGGGGCTTAAATGCTCTAATTTTAGAAAATTTAGGTTATTTACAGTTGTAGAGAAATTTAGAATTTGGGTTGGGCTTAGATGATCGCTAAATATATCACGGTTGGCTAATTATATTAGGTGATTTATTTCTAAGTACATCGTACTTCTAACTGCATCTTATCTTGAGTGTTAAGTGCACTTCGCCATTAGTACTAAGTGCAACACCTAAATATCTAGATGGACTTTTGCTAAGTATATTTGTAGGCATGAAATTAGCCTTTGATTTTAGTATAATTGAGTGGCCTACAACAATCTTTTCCCACTAATGCTCATGGTGTCTTTATCATGTTCTTGTGCTTGTACTTGTGGACATGCTTCGTGAATTGCCATAGGCTTTCCTCACATTCCTACATGGCTTTACTCTTGGGGAGTCTTCTCCACTTCAACAAGTACTCATTATATACTGGTATAGCTCTTCTACGAATGACTAGATTAGTCAAGATATACTCTAAATCCTTATCATATGTAGTTATGATGATAGGTAGGGCATGTTTTAACTCTCTTTGGCTTAGGTAATCCACATCTCAATTGTAAGGCTTGAATAAGCTCACATTGAAGATTGGATAAATCTTGAGTCTTAGCGAAAGTTAGAGTTAGTATTAGATTTGCTGAAATGTCGTACTACTTTAAAAGAACCCTCTAATATCTTACTAACCTTTTGTGTACTTTCCACAAAGTTTTAAATTGTTAGGGTAAGGGCTTTACCATAACATGGTTACCTTTCTTGTATTCGACATGTTCTCTCTTAAAATCAACCCATTTCTTCATCCTTAATGCACTTTATTGAGATAGACTCACATAATATCTATTTTATTGCGCCGTTCTTAGTTGTGCTTATGAGTTAGTAGGCTTTTTTCTTTATAAGTTGAGGTTATGACATAGGTGTCATAGGTTGAAATCCCATGATGATTTTAAAAGGACTCTGACCTATAGCCTCACTTTGTTGTAGGTTATAAGAGAATTAGGTAACATCTAGCAACTTGGCCTAATCTTGTTAATGAGTACTCATATAATGCTTAAGCTACATCTTGAGTAGATTATTGATGCACTTAGTTTGTCCATCGATTTATAGATAGAAGCTTGTTGAAAACTTAAGACCAGCCCCTAAAAACTTAAAGAGCTCCATCTACAAACAGTCAGTGTATCATAGGTTTTAATTGCTTATAGTAGTCTTTAAAACTCCATATAGCTTTATAATATGCTTAATGAATAGGTAGGTAACTTCATCTGCTTTGCAATCAGTTGGTGTGATGATGAAAGTTGTGTATTTCCTATAGTGGTTACCTATGAAAATAATGCTTCTGTACTCCTTGGACTTGGGCAAACTGAGATAAAGTTTATGATAATACTTTCTCATAGCCTTGGTACCATTAGTAGAGGCTCCAACAATCTTGCTGGAAGTCAGTGATCTTTTTTGTCTTGTTGGCGTATAAGATAAGTCTGCATATATGCCTTGATATATTCCCTTATGCACAGCTAAAAGTATGAGGCTTAAATGAATGTGTTCATAAACTCTACTTTGAGGTGGCCATTCTACTTCGGGTAGTGGCATTCCTTGATGACCTCTTTAAGTAGATTTTCTTACATCGACAACCTCCTTTAAAAAGAAGGATGTATGCCTTTTACCAAAATTATCTTGTCTTGCCTTCGAGTACCTGCCCCGATAAGTCTTTTACTAGAGAGTCTTCTCAGAGGCCTTCCTTGATCTGTTCTTTAATATGTTAGATAAGGTTAGAGTTTTATTGGCTCATGCTAAAGGTCATCAACTTCATTTTATGACTTAAGGTGCTATAATAATGTTGGCTTTCTCGAGCTTGTATTCGAGCTTATAGTTAAATTTTATAAGAAAGTCTTACCATTTAGCTTGCTTAAAGCTAAACTTTTTTTGTATTCAAAAATAGCTTGTGGATATATTGTCTATTAAGATCACAAAATGTAAAAAATAAATTATAATAGTTATCTCTTTCTCTTGCACAATATAGTGGCTTTCTGTGTCGTTAAGCTTTCGACTCTCAAATACTATTGGGTGGTTGTCTTATATAAAGTACTTTATATAAAGTACTTTACTAATGGCAAAGTCAGAGGCATCCATTTATAATTTGAATGGTTTTGTATGGTCTAGAAGAATGAGGACAGATTCTCCTCCTTAAATATGTTTAATACTCTTCAGACCAATACCATGCTCGATTTTTTTTAGTAAACTAGCTAAGAATGCTATTTTTGCCAAATATCCCTTGATAAAACTCTCACTCAAAGATGTCCTTTATCGTTGAGTTCTTGATCATTAGTTTTTTTTATTATTTTATGGCAAAAGAACTTCACCTTTCATTGAGTAAATTAGCATTTCTCTATCTTGAGGTGGAGCTCATTGTCACATAGTATTTAGATAACTTGCTACTGGTGTTGTGCATACTTTATTTGTGTAATATTTTTCATTATAATATCACCTAACTACATGATGATAAAGTAGTTGAGGAATAGTTGGAGAAGCTTGTTAATGAAGGGGCAAAACATGTATGTATATTGGTGAGACCAAATGACATAATAAGGAAATTGATAGATCTATACCTGGTCATGCAGGTAGTCTTTAGCTGGTCTTCCTTAGTGATGCATACTTTGTAATACCTAGACTATAAGTAGAGCTTAGTGAAATATTGTATTTTGCCAAGTTGATTGAACAAGTCTGCAATCAAAGGAATCAAATACTTGTTTTTTACAGTGATCTTATTGAATGCTGATAGTTGATGCACATGTAGACAAATTCATCTTTCTTCTTTTGAAGGGGGATTGGTGAACTAAATAAAGCATTCAATAAGTAGATGTAGTCTGCATCTAATAAGTCTTTGAGTTATATCCACAACTTTTCTTACTAGAGTGGTGCCATACAGTAGAGCACCAAGGTTGATGGTTTTGTTACTTGCTCCAACTTGATCTCATGATCCACCTTTCATTTAAGTGGGAGCCTCTTCGGAAGCTCTAGAGGCATGACATCCTTAAACTCTTTGAAGACTTCTTGGATGAGTAGAAGGACTTAACTTAATGCATCTTTGTATCTTCTCCATCATTCTACTCTCGAATACCTTCTTAAATTAAATGACAAATAGCTTTTTATCCATGATTTTAGATCACTCAGCCAAGATCATACATGCCATACTCCTATCTATGATGCTTAGAGAGTTTATGGCTAGTAGTAGAAAGATATAGACTTAGTTAAAGCATTTTATGCTAAAAACCATCTTAAAGTTTTCTATGGGCATGAAGGAAAAATTGAGTGTTTTGCTCTATGTCCTAAGTGTTACATGCATGTTTTATGCGGTGCCTATAATAAGATTATCAAGTGAGTTCGCCACCTTCATGGTGCCTTCTTCCTTAGTCATCTTGAAATCTAGGCGCTTGACCTCATCTTCAAAGACCTCATCTTCAAAAATAAAATTATGCAATGCTCTAATGTCTACCAATGCATAAATAGTGTGGCCATTGATAATCGTACTTCTATACATAAGCCCTTTCTTTGTGGTCATAGACGAATGGCTCATAAGTGCACTAAGACGTTAAAGGTGACCCATGTTATGTTACAGTTCTTTTATCGACGATATAAAGTGGCCTTTAAGTTAGGTAGCGAGGGTATTGAGTGATATTTTCTCCAGACAGTTATGTACCCAATGAGGGCTATTATAAATGAAATATGGGCTTTGAGGCTTGGATAGTTACTGTTTCTCTAATTTGCTTTGATTAATCTTGCTACTTAGAGACTTTTTCTACCTCTACTATTTCAGATTATAGCCTTTGTCCTTTTGGCCCTCTCTCTTACCTTTACCGTAGCTAGACCTCTTATCTTTGGTTTGGTAAAGTAATCGATAAATGATTTTGCAATGGTGATGACATCATTGAGAATTTATACACCACACTTATCTAGTTTCGCCTTGGCCTAATCTTTGAGGTTATCTTAGAAGTAAAAAAAAAAAAAAAGAGTCGTTATCGGACATATCGGAGATCTCAAACATAAGGTTAGTAAAGTCATATACCTTTGCTCATTTCGACATACTTTTTCTGCAACATATCAAAAGAATGTAAACACAGTGCCTACCTTTGATGTTTTATCTCAAACACAGATGGCATCGAAATATTGCTTTGGCCCAAAAATAAAGTTATTTACTAGATGACATTGTGTGCACCATCATAAGTGTTGGGCTTTGACATGTTGATCTAGCATGCATCATTTGAGCTTGTCGGTCTAAGTGTGATCATTCACTTATGTTAAGTCCATTCCTAGTGTACTTCATCGTGCTTTGCACAAATTACTCATAGATCGCTTTACATGAAGCTATGCAAACTTAGCAATTCATCACATAATGCTTGAAACTCCTCTCAGAGAGAGTTAGCTTAGCATTGTATGAGGGTATTGGTAGCTATGATGAACTTACTATACTTGCCCTTAAGGCCATCGACCCATACCTTTAAAGTATCGAGGGTGTTCTAGATAGTAGACATAAAAGTCTAGACTATGGCAACGCGAGGCTCCAAGGCATCTACAGTAGTGACCTTGGATTTGCCGTAAGACTTAGCCTGTGTGCATCTCTCTATGAGGCCATAATTTTGCTCAAGTGACTTCACATTGAATATGCCTTTTTGCATGCTAGAGAGATTGGCCATTGCTCACGAGCTAGCTCGTATGTGTGCAAACATTAGCTCTGACATCACTTGTCAAACTATCTAAGTAAAGATGCTTTCGGGAAGGCTAAAGAGAAATAAGAGCAGTATAGCCAAAAATAAATTTATTACACACTAAATAAAGAAATAAAAGAGAGCTTGAGAGCTTGTGTGTATTTATTTATGTGTTGGCGAGTTTATGTGTGTGCAATGAATGAGAGCAAATGAGGTGCACTCACTCTTATTTGTAGGTGTTAGATGCTAGGGGAGGAAATTTCCTAGTAACTTCCATAGATATCCTAAGGGTTAAATGCTTAATTTTACAAATTTTGGAATACTTTCAATTGTAAAGAAATCTAGAACTTAGGTTGGACTTGGTTGATTGCTAAGTGTACTACGACTAGTTAGTTATGTTATACGGCTAATTTTTAAGTATATCCCATTTTTAATTACATCTCGCTTGAGTGTTAAGTGTACTCTGGTTTCAAAAGTAACTAATTTCTAAGTACACTTTATATTTAGGCAGACTTCTACTAAGCATATTGGCAAGTATAGAATTAGCCTCTAATTTTGGTATAATCAAATGGCCTGTGACAAACAGGTGGAACAATTAAGTATTAGAATGGAATGCTTTTAATGTAGGATGTTGCTTTTACAACAAGCATTAAATAGAGTAAAAATATCAACATAGACTATTCTAGATGTAGCTTTAAGAAAGTCATCTCATTTGGCCTAGTACATGGCAATGCAAGTTTTTAGCTCAAAATTATCTATCATTTGATGGCAATGTAGAGCTCTTGGAACATATACTGATGTTGTAGAGCTCCTTCATTTTTTTTGTTGTATTATAAACCAGAAATATAATGATAATTCAATCATTAAAAAAGGTTCACAAGTTAACTTTTAGAATAATTAAATTCATGTGCACTTATCCTTAAATTGTTAGTCAAGAAATGTAAAATTTAATTTAGTCATTAAAGAGGACTTAAAGGGGTCGAAGAAGGTTTTAGGCTTATAGTTTTCTCCATCCTTACTTTGTCAATGCTTGTGTAAAGGCTGTGCAACTAGAAACTGGACTTTTACACATTATCTGAATCATTCCTTACTCAAAATGAACTTCCAATGGAAGCAAAGTCAATTAGCAGGAGCACTATGAACATCAATAGATTGTTGGGAAATAAGAGAACAAGAAAATAAAGTGACAAAGGATTTGCAATTATGATAAATGTACAAGATTTTAGGGATCATCATTGTAGCATAATTCATTATACAATGTACTTTATGCTCCCCTTAAATCGTCAGCCAAAAATGTAATATATTAAAAAATGTGAAAATATACAATATCACCAGACATCAAATTTGTTTTTAAGACCCATAAGTCTCAAGCTTCCTCTAATCCATCAACTTAAGAAGAAAGATAAAAATAATAAAGGAATAACTTAGCAAAATAGCCATCCTGTCTATGCACGAAAATAATGCTAGAAAGAGTTGTCAAAGAGTGAATGAAATCTTCAACATTATCATGACTTGTTATGGACTAAAAGCTACTATTCGATGGTTTTGGATTCCTTTTTGGCTCTTGTTAATATATAAAATTAACTCTACTAAAGAAATTATAAATTGTGTATTTCTGCTTTAGAAAATCTTATTAACATCCATAATTAATTTCATTAATTTGTTTCATTGAATAATTTAAGGGCAATCCCACTATACCAACTTTCCAGCTTTCCCAATACCTTTTTAATCACTTTTTCGTCATAAACACCTATTCCTATCGGTGTGCATCTTACCCAAAAGTCATTTAATCCTATATAGCCTAGACACGTGTAATTGTCATCATTGTACGTCAGCCTCTTACACCTATATTCTTAACCATTTTTATTGAAATATTCTTTTTCAAGTTTATGGAGATCAATTTTAGTATAAAAAGGGAAGGGAGGGAAAAAAATGGAAAGAATTTCCCAATAGCAAGTGAGTTTAGATGTTTATTCAATAAAAATTAATTGAAACAAAATCTTAACTATTTAATTTCATTAATGACACATGTTAGTAGATTCTTGAAAGTTTAGAAGAATGAGGAGAAGAAGTACCTAAAAATTTATCTAAATCCATGACAAATTTCCTTTAATGGGATAATTCAAAGAATGATAATAGTATAACTATCATATGAATTTAACGATTTTGTAAATATATTTGCATGTTCTTTTTAGCAAGAGAAAAAATATTCTAGATGTTTTAGCTAGCTTGCATGTCTGTATTACTTTATTCTACTTCTATAAATTTTTATGCAGCAATTGCATGACCATTAAAACATGATAGGTTGCATGTGCTTCATAATGGGTTTCAGGTGTGTCCATAGACCTTGAACAACTTCTCAACTTTTCAAATCATCTCATAGAAACATAAATTTAAAAGTTTCAAATATTAACGATCTAAAAATATGTTTCCAAAATAAAAAATTCACAAAAAGAAATTATTTTGAAAGAGTTGACAAGTTATACATAATGGTGAGAATATTAATTTTTAAAGGGGCAAGATGATTAAATTAGAGGACAACAAATAGTGATAAGGACAGCATGAAACAAAAAATTGATTTGAAATAAAATTCTATAACGAATACACATAAAAAATGAAAAATTATCATTCGTATACTTGAAATTGACACCGTTAATAAAAATACTACAAAACTTTGAAGGTGCATAAATCGTCTACCTTTAGATTGCAAAATATATCTTTCAACCACTATTCTGTCAACTATCATTTACAAATTAACATAAATAAAATAAAATGATAATTTTGCCCTTATACGTGAAAATAATATTAGAAAGACAAGATTGCCCCTAAAATGAAATAAAGGCATATGTGGCTGTTGGAGGCATCAACGGTAACATATTTGGGTATATAAACAACAACAAAATAGCAACACACATCCATTGAAACAAACTAAAAATTAGCTCCTTCTCAACAACAACAAATCAGCAATACAACTCATTGAAATAAACAAAAAATTAGCTACTCCTCAATAACAAGAAATCAGCAATACACCTTTATGATACAATCTAAAAATTAGTTATTCTTCAATGACAACAACAAATCAGCAACACACTTTATTGAAACAATCTAAAAATTAGCTACTCGCCAATAAATCAGCAACACAACTCATTAAAAATAGCCTCTAGCGAAGCATCAAATTTTGGTGTGAGTAGATTTAGAAGATATAAAAAAATGAAATGCCAGCCAAAATATTGCAAGTATAGTGTGCAAGCAATGGCTATAGTGTCAACTACATTGTATAATCCTACTGCAATGTTTTAGTTATGCAGTCTGGAAGCATTGTGGGGTAAAGTATTGTGTTGTTTTGGTATGGTTCACTATGGAGTCTCCCATATATCCTACTACTAATGATGAGATGCCATCAATGAGCAAAATCTAAAGTTGACTAGCAATATAGTGAAAATAAAAAAAAATGGCTTAAAGTCATTGAAGGAAGGCTTAAATATATATTAATTGTGCTAATGTGTGTATTTATAACTGTTTTTTGAGAAAGTAATACAGCTGGTAATCAATTAATTGAAGCAGTACTACTGTAATCAATTAACATTAAAACCGTGCAAATAACACATGCAAATAACATATCTCCTTCAAATTACTATTTATCAAAAATCCAAAATATGGTTTAGCTCACGCTAGAGCATAATTAAGTTTAAGAAACTGAAATTGACAAAATAAATAGCACAACCAACATAAGAGTTTAGGAAATTGAAATTGATGACATGTTCCCAACAAATTGAGTATCAATCTCATTTCAAAGCACCTATTACATTTGACGATTGTGATGGATTCTGGGATTAGTTAACTTGGGATAGGTTGACATCCACTTTCCTTTCTTAATTATAAAAGATAAAATAAATTAAGCTCTAGTTTTATGCATTATTAACTATAAACTAGAAAAAAATTAACAAAACTCAACCTCTTTTTTGGATGTTCTAGCAATTGCAACAACACTATTATTTTCTCTTTTCTTTAATTTAACATTGGAGTGCTTGCTTGGACCACTCTGCTAAGATGGTTGGCTTGAAAGATTTATCGATTGGCATGCAACAATTACAATTAAGAACTAAATATATATATATAGAAAAATCATATATAGAGTAATGTTAAGCACTTGCACATTGCTAACTTAACATCAGTATGTTTAATTAACATAATATCAAGAAAAATCAGTAATGTTAAATGACAATGAAATATTATAAACAATATAAACACTCAACATAAGTAATGGACTAAACACATACTTGAGAATTAATACTTCTTGCTCGAGTTGCATGCGCAACTGAAGGCTTTAATAGACAAGATCTCACATTGTGGTTCGAGCCACCACAAGTTAAGCAATTGATGATACGTTCAAACCAATTAGAACTTGCCACGTGGTGCAATTCTGTGCATCTAAATTATTTTAATCCGATAACCATTATTTACTCGTTGTATTTATAAAAAGAGGGCTTTCCCCCTTTATTTAATATCTCTGAATTCATTTTTTAAGCTCCATTCTCTCTAATTCCTTTTCCATCTTGTATTTTTTATGTATTTTAATAAAATTCTCATTTTACCCCTAGTTTAAATATGAGTAGCTAATTTTCTTTCAAGCTTAGGTTGAAAGTAAAATCTCAACATATTCCATGGGCTTAATTGGTAAATGTACTTTTTCTTCCCCTTTAATTTCTATGGATGTTTTGACTTTTTCGTCGATAGATAATAATAACACAATTATTATTGTTTAGTACGATAAGCCCTTAGCACTATATTAATTAGAGCATGGTTCATGAGGAGTGGATTTTTCTGTCATGATTTAATTGGTATTAATAAGGAATATTGAGCCCTGATATATATTGATATGAATCTAGATACCAAGTGCTTTATTATAATAGTTGTCATTTTAATTTATTCATACCATTTCAATTTAAAATTTAGTTTAATTTCACCACAATTTCAATCACCCATTTAAAAAATTAATTAAAGACATAATTACAATCCACCTCCTCGTAGGATCGACACTCGTCGCCATTAATCTATTCTACAATAGATTTGTGCACTTGCGAGTTTAAAAAAATTTGCATAACACTCTCTTTTTACATTTTCTTTAGCCTCTCAATCTTTTTCTGTACAATCGAAGGATCAATTAGTGGCCTTTCACCACACTCCCACGTATACTTATTAGGAATTAGGCTAAACATAACTAAGTAGATATTAATGTCATCCTACTTGGTGAAGCAAAATGGTATGCACTCCTCAATTTCGTGTATTGTATAACCTATGCAAGCCATGATGTGAGAGCAAGGCAAACCAACATTTTCACAATATCCACAGTCACATATCTTATCCTCTAATTTCACAATAAACTTTTATTCAGATAATAAAATTTGTCCATAACCTAAAAATTCAAGTCTCTCGAAGGGTGCCTGGCTATTTTCTCTCTTTTCTTGTAAGTTTTATCCAGCTCTTTATAAATCATTGGGGCAATAGTTTTTGACCAAGTGTTTGTTTTATTTCTTCTCTTTGTAAATCTCTTTATAAGTCGACACCTAATCTTTTCAAGCATTGACAACATTAATCTATCTTTATAAGGCAAAATCTAACAATTGAAGCATTCAGATACATTATTGTCAATTCTCTCTACTTTGTAGTTTTTATTATATGCATGTATGGACCAAGTAAACCCTTGTAGTTCTTTTTCCAGCCAATTATAAGCTTCTTTTTTTTCTTCTTTAATTAATGCCATAGCCTCATCAAAATTGTGTTTATTACTACTCTTAGATGCCTTCAAAAAAAGATTCTGCAACTTGGCACCAACATGGTCTTTGGCAAAGTTAGCATACACATGCCCACAACAAGCCCTATAGTAGACAAAAGGCTATGTGTTTGGTATTGCATTCAACAATCCCATCTACCTATCACTAATGAATGTGACCTGCCTTCTATTATCTAAATAGTTATACAATTGTTTGAGAAATCAGGTCTATGTTTCAGTATTTTCAATTTTACATACACACATAACCAATGAGAAAATCCATTTATTATTGTTTGCAGCAACATCAACTAATAGAACTCCTTCATATTTCTCCTTCAAGTGGCATTCGTCAATTTTGATGAAGGGTCTGCAATTGTTGAGGAAAGTATTTTTTTATATAGGAAATGTAACAAAAAATCTCTGAACAAATATTTCTCAGGATAGCTCATTGCATCATATAAATCCTTACAAATAGCTCCTGGATAAGCCTAATGAATGGTTACAATATACTAAAATAGCTTTTCATACCCCTTAGAATAATCACCATGCAACAATACCCTTGTTTTTTCTCTAGCCCTATATATTGTCAACTTCTTAATCTTTAATTTAATTTTTTCTTGCATATAAGTCTTGAGAAGAGATATCTTTACATTAGCATTAATAGCAACATGTTCTTTTATCATTTCAGTAATCCATGCGGAAGTAACTTTTACAGATTTCTTAGTAAGCCTACACTCATGCTTTTTGTGGAATCCTCGTAACCAAAAACCATTTTTATCATTCATGTGGAATCCTCGTAACCAAAAACCATTTTTATCATTCAATCTTACACTATTAACAAACCATGCAAAACCATGCTCTTTATAGGTTGCATAATATCTCATCGGCTCACTATATTTGATGTTAATATTAAACCCTTTCTTAACCATCACCTTAGGCAACACTTTTCTAAAATAACTTACATCCCTTAACATATCCCCCATTCTGAGTCTATGTACCCTATCAGCATCTAATTTATATTCATGCTTCTCTAAGTAATTCTAAACTGTATACTGCTTAAATTTATATCATCATCCAAAAAATTAACAATCTTTTGAACTTTCCTAGTATCATCATCTAGTAAAAAATTAGTATCGTTATCACTGTCACTTTGGTTTTCTTCTTTACTATGATCACTATTATTATTATCCTTTACTGGCACGGTATTATCAGCAGTCATAGTAGGTGGTGGTTGTGCAGTAGTATTTTCGCCATCATCATTATTACTACCAGTCTGTTTATCTGACCATTCTGATAACAAATTATCTTCACCTAGCATAGTAGGTTCCTCACCATTACTCTCGTCATTATCCTCATCATCATCATCATCATCGTCTTTCTTATCATCATCATCATCGCTGTCTAATCTCTTGCTTGACCAATTTGATAATAGGTCATCTTTATCTTCAATTGGATGCATAACTTTTGGGGTATTCTGACGTCGTGCTTCATTAAACTGATTATTCAATGTTATTATAGCTTTCGGGGTGGATGTATTCCTGGGTTAAACATCAATGATTGCAGTAATAAAACATCTGCAAATTGAAGGTATAACACTAGCATCACTCAACTTCAAATATGGTTAAACCCAAAATTAGTATCCAGTATAAACTTGACTTTGTTATCTGGAATCATAATAGTTAATAAGATTTTTTCAGCTTTGTCTAAACCATTTAATCCAGTTATCTTCAATGCTTCAGCCTTTATTGTATCAATAGAGTAACTATTAGGGTAAATCAAACTTATATTGTGTTTTTCCCCCTCGAAATGAATGACTAGCTCTATTGTTCTGTCATACCAAATACAAAAAAATATAAATTAATTAAATCCAAACTCAAGCTTTTTTTTAAAAAAAAGGAAATTAAGGAGATTTTGAAGCAAAAAAGAACGCCAATTAACAAACAAAACTTTCCTAACCATTTCTTGGTTTCCACAGTCTAGGTTTTTTTAACGTAAATTCAAATAATTTCGTACAAGTTCTTACATCTATTGATTAAATAATAGATATATTGTGAGAAACAAGTATAATATCTAAACATACCTAACAACTCGATTCTTTACTGGCTGTCTCTAAGTGTTATCAGCTTACACGTATGATTCAAACTCTAATTCACACTAGACAGATGTCAGCTACACTTGTTTGATGGTTAAATGTTAAATGTATTTGGTGAAAAGGCAACAGAAATAGGTGGGAGTGGTTGGCATGCTCGCAAGTTTTCTCTCAATGAAGGAACAAATTGGGTGAGTGGCTGTGATAAAGCTTATTGATGCACCTAAGGGAAACATCATCACTCATTTGTATTTTTTCCCCCCAAAATGAAGTTATTTTGCATAAATGAAACGACACATCATCCAGTGAAACGACATGTCATGTGATAAATCATTCAGTTGTCTGATAAATGGATGACATGTCATTTGTTTCTACAACTTCTTATATCTTAAAAGACTATATTACCCTCAACACTTGTAAACGACAGTCGACGGAATAGTGGCTGAGAGTTATATTTTGCAATCTAAGAGTGGACAACTAATGCACCCTCAAAGTTTTGTAGTATTCTTTATAACGATGTCAATTTCAAGTGTACAAATGATAATTTCCTTAAAAAAATAAAAATAATACATAAAACAATAAAACTTTTAGAAATTATTTTGAATGTTAAAATTATTACTTTGAAATTATTAATCTCAAATTTTTGTCAACAATAATAAAATCTCTATGAGAGATTGATAATTTTACAATAATTAATAATTTTTATAATTTTTTGTGTATTAGCATAACAAAGTCAATTTTTGGTTTAATAGATTTTAGCATAAATAAAATTAACAATAGTAGATTTGTATTAGCTTAATATTCAAAATTGTTTTTGTATTATATGGTATATATAATTTATTATTTTTATCTTATTATTTATTTTGACTATAATCAAAGAATATAATAGTAAAATAGAGATTTGCATGACTATTTATGCAATCATGCCTACTTAGCTAGGAAAGCTCTACCCATATAAATTAGTTTAAAAACCCTATCTAGCGGTGTGTGATATAATATACTTGTTTAACATCAAATTTGCTGATGATTGACCATTATTCTCATAGGTTATTTTGTAATTAGTTCCTTGAGAATCTTTTACTACTTCTAATTTAGTGCTAAAGCAATCTCACATTTTCTAACTCTTGAAACTTATGAAACATAGCTGAATCCATATATGTTTCTACTATATAAAATATAGAACCTGAGGCCAAATGACAAAGACAATAAAGACATAACATAACTTCAAATAACTATGTTATATCTAAATAATTTTTTTCTTCCAATGCTTTAGTATTGAAATAGTATAGAAAGCCCTCTGATCAAAGGCTGAATGTTTCAGGGCTAGGCTCAGACTTCACTTGAAAAGTCCAAGCAACCTGAAAGTCTAAGAAATAGTTTTAAAAATTAATACATACGCATAGTTTCATGTATATTTAACCCACCTATATTGTATAAACCCAAAATTTAAAGCTTGATCCAACAAAAAATAAAATTTTTAATGTTATAAGTTTTTAAAACATAATTAAAAAATTTTTTAAAAATATAAAATATAAAATTCACGTCATTTGACCCGACTTTAAGATAAGTTGATGTTTTGCACTTCCTTACTAATGGCTTGACAGTAACTAATTTGCTCTAGTTACCGTAATATTCAATGAAAGATGATTGTTCAATTGCCTTGAAAAATATTTTAAATTTATATATTTTAGTTTCTTTCAATTTTATCTTAAAGGTATCCTCTTATTTTGAATTAATTTATTTTATTTTTTAATGATTATCCTAAATATGAACTCTATGTATCATCATATGTGTGGAAAAATAAGAGAAGAAAGGAGAAACTATGGTGTTATGGCTACAAGCTTATATATCAACATTACATTTTCTACTATAAAACTGGTTCCTCTGCAACTGTACATTGTGCATTGTCCTTTATTTATCATATAGTTGTTGCATTGATAGAATTTTATTTAAGAGATGAACTATTAAAGTAAGTAAATTAAGCTCCTTTCAAATTTTATTGTTGTTTAGTTGTATTTTGTGTAGAGTTTTTAAAAATTAAATAAGTTATTTTTTCTCTATTAATAAATGTCATGAGATGAGTATTTTGTGCAGCAAATCCGTGTGATATTTAAATACCTTTTGCATAATAGTTGTTAAGTAAGTCTATCAAACTTCTCAAATTAACTAAGTAAAGATGCTTACGAAAAAGGTAAAGAGAAGGGAGATCAATATAGCCAAATAGAAAATATATTATTTGCAAGAGTGTTGACAAGATAGCTTGAGAGCTTGCAAGTATTCTTGAGTTTCTCTTACTTGGTAGGTTGATAGAAGAGGCTTGCCTAGTTCGAGAGAATTCTATGCGCATATGACTTGCTACACTACTATACCAAGTTCTAGTGAATTATAAGTATAACAAGTGTAGAAAGTGCTAGATATGTACAAATAATAAATATGTGATAGAGTGGACTAAAAAATCTAGAATCGGACCAAGCTAACACAACCCATCTTGGATTTTGACACTTGAGCTTGAAATTTTAGGCGTCTATTCTCTAAATCTTAAATTACGAGGCTTTTCTAAATATTAAAATATCCACAATATCTTTTACTTATTTGAAATATTATTTTATTTATTTATAATATAATTTTAAAAAATTTATCTATTATAAAATAATTTTATATCTTTTAATAAAAAGTCTCATTGTCAACCAAAAAACTAATTTTTTTTTTTTTAGGTAAAGACTCTACTTGCAAAAATTTTACTAACAAAAATTTTACTTAAATAAATTCCATTTTAAACATATAGCATACAAAGCTTGTTATCTACGTCTACATTTTTTCATGTTCTAATAAGGATACAATTTGCCATGTTTTCCTTAATAGGCACACGCAGTTTTGTTTTGGAATTAAATAATAATTGTTGGAGGGAACAACTAAAATCCTACTACCTAGTATTCAATCAAAAATAGCCCCCGCCTTCAACGATTAAATGGAGAAAGATAATGTTTGAAATGCCTATTCATTAAATTGTAGTGAATGATGGCTTAATTTTATCGTTAACTATAGGCTTAGGCTTAGCTTGTGGGTTTTTTCCCCTCTCATCTTTAACAATGAAATGAGACTCTTTATACAAAATATTTTGTAGTGGTTATTATATATTTGATTAATAGTCTACTAGTCTCTAAAAGGGATGGAAAATACGTTGCTTAATTTTTTTTTAATATTTGTTTACAAATCTCAATTTCTTTTATCCTCTCATATTTATTCAATTATACTTCTTTCTTTTCTTTTCTTTTTCTTTGGGTTTACAAAAACCACTAAGAGCTGGGGTTTAGGTGTGACCTCAATCTATGGTATAAATTAATAATGTAAATAAAAACATTAGGAGAGAGACAAAACCAAAACCTTCAAAAGTAGAACCAAATACACAAGAATAAAAAGGAAAAAAGATAAAATCATCAAAAAGGAAAAAAAAAGCTAATAATGCTAGAATATGACTTGAGGAACAGCTTGTGTATTCAAATAAAGCATACCAGATATGCCAATAGAAACATCCTTAGAGTATAAGGAACACTGATTACTTGATGAATACAAGCCTAATTGGCTAGAAAAATCAGCAATAAAATCTCATGGAGCACATGCCTAACCAAACTAAAAGAGAAAGCTATCAAAGTGCACACTCGATGCAATAAATAAGTATAATCATAATGAACATGGCTCTATAAATGATTTCAGGAAACAACCATGGCCTAGTCGAACTCTACATTAATCACGGAGTAATTAACTTGAGCAGTAAGCTGCAAACCCCCTGTAAACAATTATAAGCTTCATATGAAAAATTAGCTTATGCCTAAGAAAAATATCCAAAACAGCCAAAACTGCACCTTAATGATCTCAAAGAATACCACCCAAAGCAATTATTTGAGGATTCCCTTGGAGCAATTATCCTTAGTCAGCTTCATAACTCGAGGAGGCAACCTTATCTAAGAAACTAATCGAATTTAGCCTCTAAGATGAGCTATAACTTACAGACTATCTATAATTCGAGAACCTAAAAACTCACTTGGGAAGGTTTAAAGCCAAAATTGGAACTAGCAAACCTGAGATCTAATATTAGTTAATAAATAATCACATCAATAGAGAAAGACTACAAATTAACCCTAAAAGCATTACAGGTCTTCCAAACTTACAACAAAACAAAGCAAGTTAGGAGGACCTAAAAATGACTCTAAAAAAGGGCACATCACTACCAATGAAGAAGTAAAACATAAAAAATAAAAAAAGGCAACATCTTTTATACCAAAATCCACTAAAATGAACTCAAACTTTGTGAACTCACAGGCAATCAATAAATAAGTACTTATAAGTCTCAGTAACCCATTTATAAACACATTGAAAGACCATTCAATAATTCTCTTTCTATAAGGCATGATCAACAATAAAAAAAACCAGCATAACAATCACTAAAGAAGAAAGAAAACTTAAGCTAAGACATGCCACTACTAGATGATGATGATGATGATGATAATGATAATAATAATAATAATAACTAGTCCTTCGGCCTAAAACAATACATAAGCTCCTAAACCGTCCACAAGTGAAAAATGCCATTAGGGATAAGATCTCATTAAATCAAATCTAGCTTCCCGCTAGAAATAGGAACAAATAAAATCTTCTTAACAATAGAAGAGGGCAATACATCCTAGAGCTTACCTTTATCCCATATTGCACCTTGATAATAAAAGAAAACTAACACTATAGAAACAACTATAAAATCATAGACCAATAGACAAGAGCCCAACTAACAATCATACCAAAAACTACACTCTTTATTACCAACCAATCAATATACATGAGGCACAACAATGCACCGAATCAAGTAGAGACATATGTAGAGAAGAGAAAGAGATCAAAATTGAATCAAACTTAGATATACAGCTCTATAATACTCAAACTTCATAAAAGAAGCCTATAACGAACTCTACTCCTGAAAATGCCATCAAAGCTTCAGCTAGAAAGTCTCAATCATATCATAAAAAATTGGATTACTAGGCTACCCTTTTCTATCAAATAATAAATTGTTGGCCATTTACACCAGTGAATCTAATGCCTCGTTTTATAATTACCTTATAAGAATTAGGTGAATAGTCTCTCTAAATGCTTAATTATAGTTATAGAAGGGTGAAATACATGAAACAAATGAAGAAACATAAAAAATAACATATATATAATAACACTAACTTCCTAAAAAAAGATAGAAACTAATTGGCATCAAAATGAAACATATCATCAAAATGATATGTCTTGAGGAACCCCATAAATATTGGGCACCTAAGATAAATGAACAAACGTTAATGCCATAAGAAAATCATTGACATAATAGACAATAGCCTAGCATAAGATAGAAACTGAGCCCTAATGTAGACACTACTCTTGGCCTGAATAATCAACTACCCTAGAACCACCATATAATGACTTAAGGCTACACATGATGACTTAATTTGGCCTAACTAATAGTTAGATTTAAAATGTTTAAAACTTTTATTCCCAAATGTTTAGTTTAAATCTAGACTACTTTAGTGAATTATAAGCATAATAAGTGGAGAAAAAGGGTAGTATGTGGGGAAGGTTTGATGACTTGAGGCTTGTTTGATATTAAGGTTGAGCAACAGTAGTGTAAAGGGTAAAACATTAAAATATTTAGTAAGTACAAGTTACTGTGGCTTGAAAACTATATAAATTGATTTGATCCCATACTTATATCTTTAAGAAAAAGTATAAAGTATTCATAAATTTCACAAAATTATTATTGAATAGTCATATTTACTACACATTATCAGTTTTTATTTTAGAGTTACCTTTTTTTTCTCCTTAAACCCTTTTAATACACCTTCCTAATATAGGTAGAAGCCATCCTATCAATAACAATTTTGTCTTCACAAATCATATTTATGTCTTTATGCCCTAAATTATCTAAGCTTGTGGATTTCATTTTCATTGAGCTAGATCTGATCGAAATCCATGAAAATCTTTTGAGACCTTAAACTTGAAGGGGAATGTTAAGTGTACTGGAATTAGCTAGTTAATATAAATGTTGACATGGCTATTGAGTCAGTTGAGTTTGTTATAATTTTTTATAAATTTTGATATATATATATATATATGGAAAGATCTCATTTGTACTAAAACCCAAAACCCTAACATAAACGACTAGCCTTGTTTGTTATACATTGAGTCAATTAAGATTAGCAGGGTTATCCTCTATTCGAAAATACTTTAACTTGTTGAAAAGTCAAATTTGGTGATTTGTTTAAGTAAGCCACATGCATAATTGACTTTTGGAGGAGTCAGGAGCCGCATGCATGGAGTTTTAAAAAATGAAGAACTTTTTGCAACTTTATGAAGACTTTTTAGTGCAATTGAAAGAGTTTTTTTTCTCGAAGGTAGAAATGATGGCTAAAATTATTGAAATAATTGCATGCAAATTGGATGGTGATGCAAGCTTGGTGCCTATCAATAAAGAGTTTTTCTTCATTCTATTACATCCTAAAATTGAGTAAATAACAATTCATTTGTAGGATTATTAAGAGTGAGTAATTGAAGATTGTGTAATTAAAAGATTTTCCCTTTCAAGTGTGTGGGAGTATTAGGTGTATTTGGGTTCTTGAAAGTAAGGTTTTTTACTCAAATTATACTCTAATAATTGTTAATTATACAATTATTTTCTCTTGCTTCTGTGGACATGACATATTGCTGAATCACGTGAAAAAAATTCTTATGTTCTTTATTTTTCTATAATTATTTCATGCATTTAATTCCGTATTATGCGCTCAATATAACCCATTCTCAACTAATTAAACAGAAACAAGTTGTTTAAAAACATAGTCATAATAATAATAATAAAACTTATTACAAAAATAAAATTAAAAGTACTAATTAACAGACTTAACTTTAACAACTGCAGAGCCAACAAAGGTTTTATTAGCAACAAAATCTTTAAAGCTTTAACGATGTAAGGCCTTCCTATTCAACTTAGAAAGGCAACTAAAATGTTGAATTCTTTTATCATAAGGAAAATAAACTTGGCAACAAAACATAAGGCTAGTTTTGGAGATCATTTTTCTATAAATACTCAATAATTTCCTAATCGATGTATTTTTCAAAATTCACTTTGCTCTTGCTCTTTTTGTGATTGATGTATTCATTCAATTAAAAAAATCAAAAATCAAGAAACCAAGCATCATTCATCCTTTAGTGATTGAGTTTATTATCACGGGTTTGTCAAGAAATCAAATTGGGAACTGCGTAAGTGTTTAATCAATAAAATTCAAGTCGTCATTGTCAAGAGAGAGAAAATTTAAAGAAAAAGACCAAGCCCTGTTTCGTTTCATGAAGAAACCACTAAGAGAACATCAACCAAGCAAACAACACTAAAAGATTGTATCGGTAATGGAGATCAAGTGCTTTGAGATACTTATTAATATGATCTCTTCCTAACTTTCAAGTATAAGAGTATTTTGTTATATTATAAATTAGTGTGTCCTGTATTGATCTACAAAGAAAAGATTTAATTTGTTTAATTTAGTTTATTTAAAAATAAAAATAAATTTGAATATATATAGCTTTTAGGCCTCATTTTCTATTGAAGTTAAAATTTAAGAAGCTGCTTATTTCATAATTTTTAATAAAATAGTGTTCGATAAATTTTGTAAAAGCAGCTTATTTTATAATTTTCTCTATTTCATCAACGGCTTTTAAAAGCAGATAAGGGGTTACTTTTCATAAGCATATTATTTAATAAACTACTAGACCTTTTTAAAATTTCTATTATAGCCTTAGTGTTTTAATAAAAAAAAATTATATCTTACTTATCCATAAACCTCAATATATAAATAATTAGATATTATAATACCACTACAATTTGAGAGATTTTATTGTAAAAAATTTTGATATGAATATAATACATATTATTTTTTATTTTATTTGGATTATGTATAATTATGAATCTTTATCATATTTTATGTAACAATGATGAAGTTCTTTAGATTTTTTTATTTGAGTTTTTTAATATAATTTTACATATTTAAGGAAAAAAATTATGTCTAAATAATTTATTAAACATACTAAAAAAAGGCAATTTAAATCTGTCTATTTTAGTCATTATATAAATAAACAACACTTTTATAATTAAATTTTCTAAATGCATGTTTCTAGTAACTACAATAGCACAATTTGCCAAACACCAAATTGCTTTTATAATCAATAGCTTATTTCATCTGCATAGTATAAACTACTTATTTCATCAGGCTCTGCAATCCCAAATTGACCATTAATTTAAGTGAAACTATGAAATTAAACTAGTTAGGATTATGGATTCACTCTTATTAGATTTATTGCCCAAAAGATTAATTATAAAATTTATCATTCTTTTTCTTTTAATTTGATTATGAATTAAGCATTTATTATTTCAAAAATTAATTTGTCTACAGCAAATCAAAACATCATTTTATCATTTTTTATATTAAGATATTAAGAACTTATTCTACCAAACTCTCTTATTTGTCTGTAATAAATTAAATTTTTAAAATATAAAATATGCATAAAATAAAAGAGAAAATAAATTAATTTATATAATTAAAAATAGAATTTGATTAAATTATATTTATTTTTTAAGAGTTTCACCTTTTCCTAATTATTTTGATTTAGTTAAGCATAATTGAAATAAAAATCATTATTAAAATTAAATTATTCATAATTAAAAGAAATAAAAATAACTAAAATTCAAAATAAAACTAAATTTATTTATCAAAATAATTACGAAAAATATTAAAACACACCTGGAAAATAAAATTATAAGGAGATTGAGAGAATTTGAGAACAAGAGAAATGTACAAAAACATAAAAACAAGGCTCTATTTATAAAAAAAATAAATTTATAATCTAGTCTTATGCTGTCCACTATAAACTTTATGGATGCGCTCCTCACAATCATTAAATCAAGATCCAATAATTGGTCAAACTTCAAAAGTTAACATTACATGTGACATCTTGTGAAATATTCGATTTGGTCAAAGAACCGTTGAGATTTGACAGGTTAATAGGTGGATTTGGTTTACCCAAATACATATATTCGAATCCAAAAACTTGCTTCACCAACCATTGCCATGTGGCGGGATCGTGGCTATTGAATTATAAACGGTTGAGATTTAATTAAAGTTGACAATTTATCCAATGTACTCATATTTATTATAAACTCATTTTATCATCCAATCAGTGCTCGATCAACAAACATGTAACACTCAACCTTTATGATTGTAACTAAAGTGATTAAATCAGGTGTAACATAAAGTATTTGTAGAAATAATTTCAAAATAAGTATTTTATAGATATTGAACACAAAAAAAAATTATTACATAAAAAACTATATAAAGGGGTTTGTCACACCAAAAAATTTGTTCCAAAAGCCAGGGATCTCTTAGGAACATGTTGCAAACTAATACCATAAACAAGCTTGATATATTTATGCTTAGATAGGAACACAGTTGAGCTCATTGTGTAACCTAAGGTCTGTTATGTTCATATGCACATTGCCTCAGTTGGACTTGGCGTCAGCTTTTTCCTATTCAGTGGCTGCAATGTAAGGACTACGTGAGCTAAACCTCAGTAAGTAAACACTTAATGCATGTATTACCTATCATACACATGAATGACTTTATGAAATAAGTGCTAAATCTTTTACATGAAACTTCGAAATATAAAGAACGGTATTAGGGCCTTAGGTTTGTTGTAGTACAAGACTAGCATTCTATAACATGCCCTTGGACTTAAATTAATTGATCTATTAGGTGTTACGTATCGCGGTTCCCAAAGGATCTCTTTTCTTATCTTAGAAGGCTTACTCTCTTTATGAATGCTTGCCGCCTAGTAGTACAGCATCCCTTTCTTTCTTCAAATTCATTAAAATACATTTTTATCAAATTACTCATGAAATGCATGAGACCAATGTAACTTATGCCACAACATGTAAATTTTCTAAATATATAATAAAGCAAAACATGAAACTAATTTAAGAAAACAACATCTAGCATAGGCGGCAGTACCGTCCATACAGAAATTAAAGAAATAAAATTATAATATAGGCGGCAGGGCCGACCATGTAAAGAGTAATAACAACATTATATTTTAGGCGGCAGTACCGACCATGACATGATAAAAAAAGAGCATCACATTTAGGTGGCATAGCCGACCATCCAATCAAGTAAGCAATAAGCATAAGATCCTAGGCGGCATAGCCGGCCATATGAGGATAATATCATGATGTAAACAACATAGCCAGCCATGTGGGATTTAACAATTTTCAATCACACCACAATAATAATCATTATAAACTAAGAGATTATTTAAAACTAAACATAGTATAAGAGAATTATTACTTAGAGCTAATTTAACATATTGTCCTTACATTGCAGTTGAAGTGAAGTGTTACTTATCTGTTTTCTTTGATTTCCCTAAACCTTCCTTCCTAAACTTGAGAATTTCTTTACTAGTGGTGCTTTGGCTTAGAATGGAATAAGATGGGATTTCTAGGGTTTATGAAAAATGCAAGGGCTAAAAGGTATTTATAGAGTTTCCTAAGGCCCATGTGTGGCTAGTATTTTGAAATCGTTTCTACAAATACTTAATATTACACCTGATTTAACCACTTTAGTCACAATCATAAAGATGGAGTGTTACAAAACAAAAATTAACTTTTTTATACAAGCTCAATTTTAAGTCAATTTTAACTCATCGTAAGGTTTTTAGACCCCCAAAATTCAAATTTGGAGTCCATTTATCTGTTCTAAGCCTCAAATTACGTGAAATTAATATTTTACCGAATAAACAAATAAAATTAAATATAATTAAAACATAATTAATAATTCTTAAAATATTGGATAAATACAAATATAAATTATAATATTAACAAAAACAATATTTTTATTGCTTGATAATTAAACAATTTTTAATACTAATCAAAGATGGCCATCAATGAACAATAGAAGTCAGAATAAATAAATAAGAGAGGATGCTTTAGCCAAGATTCCAGATCATTCTGCTGCTGACAGAAAGGAATCAGAGTGTGATCCTAAACAAGACCAAAATATTGTATCAACTGAGATTAAGCGCTCTGTTGTTACAAGTACATTGATCCGTGAAAGTCTTGTAGATGCACTGTCTAAAGTTGCTGGCGAGCTTGAAGAGACGGAGAAGAACGAACAAGTTAGAGCATATGACCCTAATAGAGTTGCCGTGGCTTTTGAATCTAAGTTGTTCAAGAACGTACTCTTTCCAAAGGGACTAAGGCGGCAGTTCACTACAAGGCAGTCTTGTTCAATCTCAAAGATCCGAAAAATCCTGACTTCAAAACAACGCTTCTTCTTGGAAAGGCAAAGCCTGAGACACTTATTACTATGATCTAATTTGGCTAGTGAGACAGCATCATAATAATCAAATTAGGGACGTTGTTTTTGCCAAGATTCAACGGCAGTATTAGAATGTGACGATCAATGATTTTGATTCATATCATGTTTATAATTAAGCATTTGTATTGATGAAATTTCAAATATTATACACTAATATTATGACATTTTCATTACTTCATCAATAATAGCACACATTTTCTTATATCATTTAATTTTTTGTCTCCCTAAGATGGCTTATTCTCGTCAAGTGAATGAACAAAATTATACTTGCTTTTATAGGTAGACATAGATATGGCTTCTTAAATAAAACCCCATTTCTAGTACCTCATATTGTGCCTAGCCTGTAAAAGATCAATTAAAGAACAACACTACTCTACTACTGCTAAACAAAGAAATATTACTTAATGCCTAATCTTTCAATTCATTTCTATCATAACATACACAAGGATGTTTCTTTTTGTACAAGAAGAGCTCAGTGTATCCTATATGACAAACATATCATAAGGTATTTGCTTCGTCCAAAAACGTATTCAAAACTTACACACTTTACATACCACAACACATATAATAACTGGCAACACATATAATGACACAATCAGTTATATAATGTGCATGCATATAATTATAAAATGTGCATGCATATAATTATAAAATGATATTAAATCATAATATCAACCATAAATGCTTCATGCAATACATAATAATAACAATAATAATCATAATAACAATAAGAACAACAACACACAGTAACAACAACAACAATCCACTCATAGATCTTATTTTACCTTAGGCTTGTTGGGATCCTCATGGGTTCCTAAATACTTAGATTTCTTCTAAAATATAAGACTAAAATAATTGACTATTAGAACTGACATGAAAACTAATATGTATAATATAAATTAGTTCATAGTTGCTTAAATTTCATAAATCTGTTATCCATTAATCCACCATATATAATTCTGAATATCCAGCCTCAATTCTTGTAACTTTCCTATTTCCTTTCTTTTCCCTCACACTCGGCCTTGCTTTTCTTTGTTTGTCTTTTCCCTCAAAGGTAGTTTAATAAATAGTAAATAATATTTGTGTTAAAAAAAAAAGATAACTTATTCGATAATTATTTTAACCGTTTTGTTAACCATTTAAAGTGGTGAATAATTTTTGCAAAATAACTAAACTACCCTTATAGTTTGAAATAATTTTACTTGAATAATATTTTTCTTTAAAAGTAACTGTTCAACCCTATTTAAAATTTTGCAAGGTTGTTAATCTTTTAAATAAAAATGTTTCAAATTTTAATACTATTAAGTATTTAATATATGGTATCTAATAGATTACGTAATATAAATCATATAAATAATTTGCAATACACACACACATGGTATAATATCAGTACACAGCACAAGCAAGTTCGTATTTCAATGCGTGCCATAAATTGTGTTAAAGAAATTCTTGTTTGTAACATAAAAAATACTTTATTGCTCATATTTTAATATAATTTATCATTATTAAAATGCACACAATTTTATGCATATGAAGGATCATTGTATAACCACGTACTTTTACATGGACTAATAACAGTTGGTTTCTGAACAACATGACGGCAGTAGAAACAGAGGAAATTAACCAAGTATTCAAAAATTGTACCATGTATTCTATCCTGTTGACAGGAATATAAAGGAAAAAAATACCAAAGAAGAGAATTTACACTTCTGAAGAAGAGATAAAGAGTAAAGAGAAATCACTAACCATCAACTTGTTAAGCAAGTAAGATATATTATTTAACTTATTGGCATAGTTTACAACTAAAATTTGATGCACAGGTTGTTTTCAACTTAGGCAAGGCTGTCTAGGAAGCTTAAGTTCCGTGAACCAGCTATCCGAATGCTTGATATCACTAAGTCTTATATCTAAGGATTCAATAAATCCATGAAATCCATCATCTAAAAATTAGAAACCAACGTTGAATCCAGATGCAAGTATCATGTTTGACCAAAAAGCCAACATATTGACCTTATAATTTATTACTGGCTTGTTTCTTGTACATTTGATTTACAGAAAAACAAAAATAAAAATGAATAATACTGATTAACCGACTTAACTAAACTGGTCACCAGGCCAGCTAGGGTTATATGCATTGAGGTTTCCTAATCGACTTAGGAAGCTAACTATCTTGTTGAATTCTTCTATCATAAGGAAACGATTTTGGAAACAAAATTGAGTTTTGGACATCATCATCTTCTATAAGCATATACGCAATAATTTCCTCATCAAACGAGTATTCAAAATTCACTTTCCTCGCTCTGGTGTGACAGATTCTTATTATTGCAACTTTCTTCTTCATTCGTTCTGTCCGTCTCCGAAAAATCAACCACTGAAATCAAGAAAGCAAGCATCATCCGTCCCTTTTGATTGTGTTTATTATCATGGGTTTGTCAACAAACCAAAGGAAGAATAGTGTAAGTGTTGAATCAAAGAAATTCAAGACGCCATCATCAAGAACTAACAAGAAGAGAAAATTTGAAGGAGACGACCAAGCAGCGTTTCCTTTCATGAAGAAACCACTAGGACAAAGTCAGCCCGCCAAACAAGAACAAGACCGAAAGACTGTAGCGGCAGCGGAGATCAAGTGCTCTGATGCTACACGCACATTGATCCGCGAACGTCTTGCAGAGGCATTTTCTAAAGTTGCCGGCGAGGTCGAAGAGATGGAGAAGAAGGAACGCGTTAGAGCTTGTAACCCCGTCGGAGTTGCTGTATCGGTTGAGTCTGTGCTGTTCAAGAATATGGGTCCTTCCAAAGGGGCTAAGGCGGCAGTTCGGTACCGAGCAATCTTGTTTAATGTTAGGGATCCGAAAAATCCTGACTTTAGGAGAAAGGTTCTTCTTGGAGAGGTGAAGCCTGAGACACTTGTTACTATGCTTCCTGAGGAGATGGCTAGTGACGAACGGCAGAGTCAGAATAAACAAATCAGAGAGGATGCTTTAGCCAAGATTCCCGATCACTCTGCTGTTGTTGAGAAGGAATTAGACCGCGATGCGCAATGATTTTGGTTCACGTTTTTTAGTTAAACATTTGTATTCTTGAATTTTCGAATATTTTACACTCAGTTATTATATTTTCGTTACTTCATTAATCATATTATTACACATTGTCTCTCATCGTTCAATTTTTTTCTTCCCAAAAGACGGGCAGAACAAAGTTCCTTTTTGCTTTCTCTGATTCATGTGGAATTTTGCGGCCACAAAAAATGACCACCTGGGTAGCTGCATAGTGCGGCCATGCACTAGTCAAAATTACAATGACTAATATTGGAGATTTTATTTGCAAACCAAGTTGTTTGGAATCAGCCTGCGCATACTCTGGGATCTTAAATTACTCTTCTGTTTGATGTCTTTAATGATTGTACATATTAGTGAATTGATAAGGTTTTTACTTTTTAGCTTTTCTTCTTGTTATGTTTGTCGCTTCTATAAGCGAGTACACTTTTATCATTTCAATACAATTCGACAATAACTCTCTTCTGAAAAACTACCCTCGGATTCTCAAATAATAGTTTTCCGTTTAACCCCAAGTAATCACATAAAAGACAGTGGTCATCCTTGTTAAAAGCACGTATTCGGCTTCTTTTACAACACACTATAAACAAGTTTCTTTTTATTTCGACCTTTGGCTCCTCCATGTAGCGGACAAAAGATGCTGCACCAAGGAAAACATAACTATGCTTTGAGCAGTAATTTATAGACAAAGTCATCATGTCTAACACTGCTAATTATTGAAGAGGTACTTCTGTGACCACTGACATGTCCTCTCGAATGGATTTAGGGAATTAAGTCCACGTCCTTCTTGAAGTAATAATACACTAAAACGACCGTGTTGAAGCTTCTCATAGTTCAAGGGAAAGCACCTGCAAAAAGACACGAGAAAGAAAATTACCGAGAAATAAGTTAGAAAAACATAGATAATGAAGAGCCGAAGAATTTTCCGTAACAAAGGACTATTCGAATTGTACCTTGTCTCTTCCTCTTATTTCTGCATGAATCCCTTCCGTCTCTGTAATGCATGTTGGACTTTCTTTTAGGCTAAACTTTTACTAATTGGATATTGCTTATCTTACGGATGGGTATTGCATGAAGAAATGAAACATTGCAACTCAAGTGGTTTTCTTTGAATCTGCTACTAAGTAATATATATTTAGATAAATAACGGCGTAATTGTGATGAAAATAAATTTATAACTTTCATCTAAGTTTTATTTTTTAGATTATAAATAACTATAACATGATAATCACGTACAAGTAATGTCTATAATTTTGGAATTCATCAAATAAGTCCCTAGTTGTATTAAATATTATAAATCTATGCCCTTTGCTAGTTATATATATTGCAATTTAATTGTTTTTCTTTTAATATGCTATTAAATAATATATATTTAGATAAATAATGGCATAATTGTGATGAAAATAAAATTATAATTTTAATCTAAGTTTTATTGTTTAGATAATAAACAACTATAACATGGTAATCACGTATAAGAGATTTCTGCAATTTTGGAATTTATCAGAGAAGTCCCTGGTTGTATTAAATATTATAATCCAAGAGCTTTGCTAGCTATATTATCCAATAAACCTTACATGAGCCCTCAAACATCCCGAGTAGACCTCGGCCTCAATAGATTCATTAGATAATTAGTCTAAATCATTCCTCTTACTATCCACACATTTTAACAAGGGAAAATTATAAAACTGCAATCATTCTCAAATTGATTATAGATTAAAAGTAATGTTAATTTATGTTGTAGCAGTTCAATGGGCTAGGAACAAGTTTAGGACTTCAATCGCTCAATTAATGAATCTACTCATTAGACTTCGAATTTATATACATTGAATCAATAAAAATAATTGATGGAATCAATGCTGAAGGATTTATTTGATTAATAATAAACTATAAATATTTATTTATAACATTTGTTAGATTCTTGACAATCACAGAGACAGTAGTAGAATAGATTCTTGACAATCATAGAGAGAGTCGTAGAAGCTATATTAGACACGCTCTAGTTACTTAATTAGTTAAATTGTGATCTCATTGCCTTTTATTTTTTTGGATTGATTTTGTAATTTATCAATTGTTCTTGTGGTTGCAAACAATATCAATTTTCTAATATTAATAAAACTAAATAAAAAATATGTGATGCATTTGCCGCAAAGTTAATAGTTTAAATATGGATAATTCTTGGATGTTGATAGATAGAAATCTATAGAATATGAAAATGGGGTAAATGAGTTTCTCAAGTTTGCAGTACTTCATTCTAGTAATCCTGAACTTTTGAAATGTTCATGCCAAGCATGGGGCAATTTAGTCTTTCATGTACCTGTTGATATAAGAAATCATTTTTATTGGAAAGGTATTGACCGAAGCTATGAAACATGAACTTAGCATGGAGAAGGAGCTTCAAGTAGACGACCATCAAATATAAAAGCTTCATTTAATGGCCGTCACCAAAATGATAAATTTGCTGATATACTAAAATTGATTAATGATGTATTTACAGTTGTAATTATGATCCTAAGTCTTTCAAAGCTCTACTTAAAAATGTTGAAAACCTTTGTTTCCTAGTTGTGTGAAATTCATTAGGTTATTTGCATTAATAAGGCTTTACAATATTAAAAGAAGAAATGGATGGTCGGACAATTTTTTCAAATTTACTAAGTTGTTTATCAGATATGCTTCCTGATAAAAATGAAATACCTTTATTCATATATAAAGCAAAGAAGACTATGGTTGCATTAGGCTTAGAATATGAAAAAATATATACATGTCCTAATGATTGCATCCTATATAGAAAAGAATATAAGGATTTATGTGCATATCCCACTTGTTGAGTGTCAAGATAGAAAAGTACTAAGAAAAGTAAAGGGATTCCTTTTAAAATCTTGTGGTATTTTCCTCTTATACCAAGGTTTAACAAGATGTTTCAATCCCCTCAAACTGCAAAAGACTTAACTTGGCATGCTAATGAAAGAGTGATTGATGGCAGACCACATCACCTAGCTGACTTACCTTTATAGGGGCTAATAGGCCCAAAATGCCAGATTTTGATGTAGAGGAAAGAAATCCTCAGTTGGGTATTTTTGCAAATGGGACAAATCCCCATAAACATCTTCGTAGCTGGCCAATTGTTATGTTACTTATAATCTTCCTCTTTGGTTGTGCATGAAGAGAAAATTCGTGATGTTAACAATGCTAATATCTGGTCCACAATAGCCAATAATGATATTGATGTCTATTCGTCACCATTGATTAATGACTTGAAAATTTTATGGGAAGTTGGTGTACAAATTTATGATGTTTATAGACAAGAATTATTTACCTTACAGGCTGTGCTGTTGTAGACAATTAATGATTTTCCTGCCTATGGGAACTTGTTTGGATGCTCAGTCAAAGGATATTTTGCATGTCGTATGTATCTATGAAGACACACAATCTTGTAAACTCAAGCATGGGAAGAAAAATGTGTACATGCGCCATTGGCGATATCTCCTAGAATCTCACTTTTTTTAAGATTTAACAAAGCTTTTTTATGGTAAACCTGAAAGAGACTTTCCTTCTAAGCTATTAAGTAGTGAAGAAATATTAAGAAAGGTTGAAGGGATTCAAAACTCATGGGGGAAGAAAACTAGAACGTGTAAAATATCATATTTTAATGAAAAAATTTGTTGGAAAAAGAAATAAATATTTTTTTCCTCTCAAATATTGGAAACATTTGCGTGTTTGAAATATGTTGGATGTAATGCACATTTAAAAAAATGTGCAAGAGTATATACAATACATTGTTGATCGTTCCTAGAAAAGCAAAATATGGACTTAATTCTTGGTTGGACCTTGTTGATTCCAATATTAGGAAAGAATTGGAACCTATTATTGAAGGAAATCACACTTATTTACCTGCTGCATGTTATTCCTTAACTAGAATGGGGAAAGTAATGTTTTGTGAAACATTATCTAATCTGAAGGTTCCTGAAGGATACCTCTCAAGCTTTAAAAACCTTAGAGCAATGAGTGATTTAAAGCTTGTTGGGTTGAAATCTCATGATTGTCATGCTTTGATGCAACAACTTTTACCATTAGCTATACGACGAATTTTGCCAGAATATGCTAGATATGCCATCACTAGACTTTGTTTCTTTTTCAATGATCTTTGTAGCAAAGTTGTGGATGTAGAGAAGTTAAACCAAATACAAATGGATCTTATTGTCATAATTAATTTATTTAAAATGTATTTTCTTCCTGAATTTTTTGATATATTGGTTCATCTAACGTGCATCTTATCAGAGAAGTCAGATTGTGTGGGCTTGTATATCTTAGATGAACGTATCCCTTTAAAAGATTTTTAAAAGATCTAAAACAAAATGTACGGAATAAAAATCGTCTTGAGGGTAGTATTGCGAGTGTTACATTATAGAGGAGGCAATTGAATTTTGCATAGAATATTTACCCAATATGGATCCAATTAGAATTCCAGTTGCAGGGAAAATAATATAGAAATTAAAAGTCCACTTCCTATGGTCATTTAATTGATGTTGATCATGATGAATGGAAGCAAGCACCCTATTATGTTTTACAGAACACACAAGAAGTTCAACCTTACATTGAGTAAGTTTTCTTACCTTAGCTTTATTAAAACATGTTAGATTCATCACTAATATATTTGTTTAATTATGAATCTTAATCTTAGGATGCATATGACATGATTAAAATTGAATTATCCTCGCCAATCTAAAAACAAGAAATGGTTACTAGATGAACGTGCTCAAAACTTCATTTATTTGTTATGGGCAAAGGTTTAATTTTAACTATTTCCTTTTATTTCTAAAATTTCTATAAAGTGTTAGGTTTAATTATGTATAGGTTTAATTTCAACCATTTTCTTTTTCAAATCTTTTAGGTTTCAAATGATAATGATAACCAATCACCTAAATCATCTTTATTGAAATGGCTAGCACAAGGACCCTGCCCTTACGCATTCTCATATCCTAGTTATCTCATTAATAACTATTGTTTTCACATAAAAGACCGTGAAAATGATAGAACCACTCAAAACAGTGGGATGATTTTTGTAGCTGAAACAGAGCAAATTAGAAGTACTAAGGATAAGAATCCTATTTTTGAAGAAATGCCTTCTTGTGAGTCATTAAAGAGATATACATAATTGACTATCACATTATCCAAATTCTCATATTTAAGTGTGATTGGGTTGAGAGTTATGGTGGTGTTAAAGTTGATGAGCTCAGGACAATCTTAGTTGACCTTAATCATGCAGGTTATAAATTAGATCATTTTATTTTAGCCTCACAAGCAAAGCAAGTCTTTTATGTAATTGACTAATTAGATCCGAGATGGTCAGTTGTACAGTTTACTGTCAAAAAAGTTCACATGCATCCTGAAAGTAATATGGATTTTGGATATAATATGAAACTACAACTTTTCCCTAAAATGATGTCAAATCCTGAAAACTTTGAGAAAGTGGAGAGAAACAACAAGAATTACAAGCGTGATGATGGTGAGAGCTTAATTGTTTGCGTTGTAAAGTAAGTATGTAGTTTACTGTTTTTGAAATTTAACGATTCCACTTTTTTGCTTATTTAAATTAATTGATAGTTAATAGGGTTCTTATAATTAAATTATCTATCGATATGTGATAAATGAGTACTTAGTATTGCATTATGTTTCTACAGGATTATGCCCATGGAGGAATATAATGATGACATTATGTCCATGGATGATACAAATGACCTTGATACCTATAAGAAGATCTTGATTTAGAAGACTTTGATACCTGTAAGAAGATCCAGAAGAGTAGGGGAATTATCGAGATGGAGGATGTTACTAAAAATCATAGTAATGGAAGGAAAGAGAGAGAGAGAGTTAGATTTAATAGCAATAGACAGTTGGTGGGTGAAGAGAGATATAATGTTATTATACAATTGGTGCTATCATTAAGATACTAGTTTCCATTCTTGTCACAAATTGAAGAAAAATACCAAACGATTTAAAAGAAAAAATATGGGAATACATTCAAGTATGCTTATAAACTTATTATTCATTTTGTGCAAAGCCATAAGAAACTTTTTTAAATTGTCTTTATATTACATATCTTTCAGAGTTCGTTTGATGTGGATGATCAATTTAAAAGACAGTGTTTGCAAATTGCTAGAAGTTCATTTCATTCTTTTAGATACAATCTTACACAACATATAAAGAAGTACAAAGCCTATCCAAATCATTTACGTAACCCAACATTATTGTACTTTTTCATGCAAAAACGTCATTGGGATGCATTTGTTGATGATCGATTATCTAAAGAATTTAAGGTAATCTTTTTTATTATTGTGAACATTATTTTTTTATAATCTCATTTATGTCAATGCTAATAAACATTTAGTTATGGTTGATTTTGAGGACACAATTAGTTGCAAATTGCATACATATCTCATTGCGGAGGAAATTCAAGATCTTATCAATATGCAAGAACTTTCACAAAACTATATTGTCATATACATAAAGCATGATACTTTTATAATGCTTTATATTTTTCTATTATTTTTATTTCATTTTAATTGACCTTGCATTATTTCTCATATACTACATATCTTTGTGCTGAAACGAAGATTAGGCTGATTAACGAAAAGTTTAGGTTCATTCATCCTACCACTCATGCTGATTGCTTCCATGAGTTGGGTGTAAAACAATTTATCTTCTTACCATATAATCCTAGGTTAGCTATTTTATTGTTTTAAATATGGTTAGTTATTTTGTTGTTTTAAATATCTTTTCTTATCTACTTAGCTTTTAGTTTTTAATTTTAGTATTTTTTAGTAACCCTTTATTCATTTGTTAATAGTTGTCATTAGATCTTGCCTATGATTGACTTGCTCTTAATGGTTGTTCATTATTTAAATTCAATAAGAAATGAAATCTGTAATGATCTAAAAAAAATTGTAATTGTGTAAGTATATTAAAGATATTTAGCGATAAGCATACTAGTGGTTTTTGTTATATATAAATTTTGTGTTTAATATTTCATATTTGATGTGTGTTTTTTTTGTACTGGGATTTGAATATTTCTTGCCAAAAAAGGACAGCAAATGAAAAAGATTAATCTGAAATGAAATGACATTAAGGTGCCTATGCAAATTGGTAATGTTGAATGTGGCTACTATGTCATCTGATTCATGAATGAAATTATTGTAGTCTCCACCTAGGCATTAATAGAGGATGAACAGTGTTTCTGATGACTAAGATTATTATTTGATATAAGAGAATAAGATTTTCTGATACACAGGATCCTCTAAAAGGTAAATATAAAGCATACTTTTTATCAAACCATAAAAGAGGGTGAACAATTATAGAATTTTGTAACCTTATTAGAAGAATAAAGATAAAGGGTTTTAACTAATCATCTTAAGAAAAACACTTATTAATATTTTCATAAAAGCTTCTTATCTTACAAAGAGAAGAAGACGACCTTATTTAAGAGAAGTCTATCTTCAAAAGTAGGATAGAAGCCCTACTATGATTATAAACATCATGATTGCATTAAAGAAAGCAAAAGCAAAAATGATTACAAAATAACAAAAGAAAAAGCAAAAGTACTACTTTTTCAAAAGCATATTCTTTTTAAAAAGATAAAGATATGACAAGTCAAAACACCTGTCTTTATTAAAGCCTTAATTCCCATATTACAGCTATCATAGAGTGCATGGGAATCTTGATGGAGACATGAACTTTATCTCTTTTTCATATTATCAATGCATCTTTTAGATTTTTCTCTCGAGATATTGATCTTTAAAATCTACAAGGTCTTTATCACTTTCATTAGTAGTGTCTCTTGTATGACTCATTTAGATGCGGATCTTTCTTAATTTTCCTTAGACTTTAGTTGGACAGTTATAGACTATTGGCTTTTTTTAAGATTTTATTTCTAGAGACTTTGATGTTGGTGTAAAGATCATGTAAATGGAGTAGGGATTGGCAAATTTATTAACCAATGACATAAACTCCTTCTAGGAGTCTTGAGAATCTTATAATAGAATATTAGTATAGTCAGCCTTTCTTCTTTGACTAGTATTCCTGTGATTGGGGGATTAGGATGAGGTGTTCCAAGAAAGTAGTAAGGAAATAGCTGTAAGATATGTTGAGGACCTATGAATGTATGGTGGATGTCTATTGGAGAAGATTAAACATTATTTAGCTCAAACAGATAGGCCTTTAAGATCGAGTTGATAGAAAAATCATAGAGAATTAGATATTGATGTACAAAAGTTTGTCATTCAAAAGCTTAATCCTGTGTCCAGTAGTCTCTAAAGTGTAGATGCTGAAGTATAGGCAATGGACTATAAAAACTGAGGTGAACATCTTTGGTTCTTGTCCTGGTAATGTGAAAACTGATGGAAAGCTGAAATATTGTGTAATTATTTACACCACTAAGTGAATGGGCAATACTATTCAAGAAGTATCCATAAAAAAAAATAGAGCATTTTCAAGATGCAGGAGATGATAGATTATGGCTTGAACTAGGAGAACAAATTTGGTAGCATATGGTATGGTGAGACACCACATGTACCAAAGTTCATTTTCTATGATATCACTTGAAAGATCAAGAGTAAGGTCGGTGCGGAACATGTGTTTAGGATGAAAAGTTAGAAAAGCAAATGGACAATTATAATAGATTTTCATGAAGTATTGGGATAAGAATTTCTTGGCATACTCTTGAAGTTGGAAAACAGAAGTAAAGGTAGCACCAGGATGAAACTGTTTTTGAGTGAAAGCTTTAAAAGAGAGAGAACACTGGTAGGAAGGCTTCAAACTAGATGAAGAGGCCATTGCAATGACACGAACAGAGTTAAATGAGTTCATAAGAGTGATACAATGGTCAGTCAAGAGAAAAGATCAGGAATGAGGTTTTTATATCCTTTGATATGTTGTACTGAGAATTCATAACTGAAGAACCAGGTTTTAAGGTGAAATAGATGTTTGTCTGATAGTGCCTATTTTTTAACTTTATAATTTTCAAAAAAGATGAGTTATCCAATCTGACAATAAAGTTATAACCAATGAGGTGGATTTAAAACACTTGGATGCCATATTTTACCACAAAAATTTTTTATAGATTACATGATAGTGTTTTTTGACATCTTTGAGCACAGTAAGATGTCAAAAAACACTATCATGAGCACAGTAAGATTCCTTGTCATCAATGCTTTCTAAGAGTACTGCTTTGTAGTACTCGTTACTGGCAACTATCTGTAGAATGCGTTGTCTAATGGTATCAAAGCCAATCCTATCTTTCCTGCAAAGAGTGGTATATTATAGAAGATCTATAACCCTAAATAGAATAATAGAGATTTTAATCATATGGCTTCCTCTTCAAATTCACAAACATCTTAGTCTTTTCTTGTATCTCTTTCCTATACTCTTTCTCTTCCTAAATTTTAAAGTATCTAGCTTTAAAAATCAAAAACCTTATTGAATACTCTTATGTTCCAAACTCTGCTCAAATCAAAATTCTCTCTACCCCTAATTAATCCCTACAAATTTTATCAAAGATCAAATTCCTTTGTAAGAAGTATCAGAACTCTCATCTCTACTAGACAACCTACTCCAAAAGAATATATCCAATTCTCTAGACTTGATCAGTGTACTTTGCAAGCAATAAAAGCAGAGCTGTATGTTACACTAGAAATTCCTATAAAACTTATTACACAATAGAAAAGAGAAGGTTATACACATCTCTATCTTGGGGGAATATGCATAATCCTTACTCTTTATGGTAAAAAAAGGTTTACCTATCACTGTAAGGCTGGCTTTAATATATCCTATTCAAAGAATACTAACATGCTATCATTGGTACTATTTTGACTATCCTCTATGTTGGTAGTGTTCTCCTCACTTTTTATCCAAACTTTAATTTATCCCTTAAAGATCCTAACCTACCTACCATCTTAAAGGTCTAAATTCAATTGCAAGGTGCAGAATAAATAGGTACTGTAAAAATAGTTACTTTGCATTATCAATTAGTTTACAGACTTTAAAACCATGCTCTTGATCCACCAATACCCTAAACTTCTTCAGACGCCCTTATGATCTTAACTGATAATGAATCTATGCCCATAATTGTCTAAATTTCTAAAAAATTCTAAAAATAAGAACTCATCAAACTAATGCCTCTAGAATTGCTATCTAGTTATGAAAAATTCCATTAGAATTCTCAACCTATTCAAACTTATAACGCACTATTTGAAAAAAGATCTGATGGTACAGTTAGGATGACTTGTCAGCCACTAGAAAACTAGCCTCTTTGAATTTCTTTTTCATACTCTTCAACGATAATAGCTATTAAAATAGCTTAGGAGGATCTCCTTATTCACGGCTTTATTCCCAAAGGATATCATGTGTATCCTAACAAGATACAAGGGCATTTTATATGGGATGTTCTAGAATCACACATGTACAATCCAAATTGTCCTTGCCTGAAAAAAGATGATTCTGAAAATGATTGGGAATTCAACAGACGTCCCAGACGTAAGAAAAAGAAAATCCAAAGAAAACCCAGCTGCAAACACTAACTTACTTTGCCTCCAGATGATCCAGAAGATTTCACTCCCTGGCTTGTTCAGACCAAAGAAAAAGAAAAGAAATCTAAAGCCAGGACATTTAGACAAGAAATAAACACCAGAATTTTGCCTTAAACCTTTCAAAAACCCTACATGATGTTTTTCCTATCCAACTCTTACCAAGAGTAATTTCTTTCTTTAGAAAAGCAAACAAATCCTCAAACTCAGATTGTCACCAGACTGTTTGTTCAGTCATGTGAAGTAGTTTTGAATTGGAAAACTTAAAATGTCAAAGCACAAAACTCAGCTCTAGAATCTCTTGATACAAAGCTCAACACAGATGTAACTCAAGTTTAGAATACTGACAAAAAGATTAATAGGATTATAGCTCAGCTAGAACAGTTGTATCTCAATCTTCATAAGCAAATCTCTCAATTAGATACAAAGCTTCATGTCATGATTTAAAATAGATACTGGGGACCAGAATTTAACTAGAAAGAGGCAGAGATCAAACAACTTAAAGCTGAATTAGCACGGATTGATGCAAAAAACAACAACCATTTTTTTTTGTAAAAATTCAACCCTTACTAATGTACACTCGACTTTCAATGCATACCAATCTTTTTATAGTCCTTCCACCTATGAAAAACTCGTGGATTATTGTAAATTTTTTGAGTTATCCTATCTTTCCACAATTCAGGCTACACTAAAACCAAAACTAGTCATTAAATCTTCTACCAATAAAAGTTTCTCAAAATCACAAGCACAGACCACCTTAAGTGACACAATCAACCACAATCATCTCAATCTACTCTAAAACCATCACAGAAATTATCAAAAGACAAAAATTCAATGCATCAACTCTCTTCTCAAATTGTTTATTCTGGTTCTGTTATATTAAAAGTCAATAATTCCTCAGTAGAATCAGAATCTAGTCCATTGATGGATCATATTCATCCACAGAATCATTTAAATCATATTCTTCAACAAATACTGAAAAAAATCTTATGGAAATTCCTAATTTCCTTATGGTTCAACCATCAACTAAATCCATTGATCCTCCTCTTTCTTCATCAGAACCATCCATAGTTGAAGAAGTTGAATCAGATAAAGCAACTATTGTTGCTTCTGCTGCTCAAACTAAACCAATTCCTAAGGCCTTTAATGGACCATAGTTTACATTTAATGATATTCCTAAAGTCAAATGATTTATGATGATTCAAGAATTTTCTACCTGGATTAATGTTTCAATGCTCAGAACTAGAGCCACTTCGCAATCTATCCTTAAAGAATTCAACTCATGGTTTACAAGACCTCTTCAAGATTAGTTTGATAGTTTTACACAGTAAAGATAATTAAAATTGTGCGAAGCAGTGATTCCTCAATTCTTAGGACTTATTTATGAGCAATTTCTTAAAGAACTAACTTTGGCACAGGAATCGGTAAAAAAAAATTTCACTAAATGAAATACTGCTCCTTAAATATTAAAGATCTTGATTTTCATTACCAAAGAATAATGGCCCTATTTTACAAGCTCAATGGGTTCAATGACCCTTCTTTAAAATATGTATTTGTGACATCTCTTCCTAAGAAGATCTTACTAGAATTGCGAAGGCAGTTTTATTTTCACCAATTAGATATTGCCAATCTCTCTCTCAAAAAAATTTACCAATTGGCAGTCTCTTGTTTAGAAAGATTCTATGAACAAAAAGATTTTTTCAAAGACTTGATAGAGAATAAAGAGCCATTTAGAAGTGCATGCAAAAAACCTCACCTTACCATCAAATGCAAGGATGAAAAAAACTTGCCATTGCCCAACTAAAATGAAATCCCATTTTCAGAACTACTCCCATCAAAAAAACTTTCTAAAACATCATTCCTCAAAACTTAAAAAACCCTACGGCTTTTTTAGAAAAAACACCCAGTCCAGAAATCAAAAACAAAAGATGTCTGGTGTTTTATTTGTAAAAAGAAAAGTCATTTTGTAAAAATTGCCCTAAAATTTTAGCTAAATCTGCAGATTACTTGAGCATCTTTATAGAATATCTCCTTTGTCAGAAAATGAAGATATTGAATCCATATTTTCAGAATAGAAATATTATGATGATAATACAATTTTTATCCTGGCAAAACAATCTAATAGTTCTGATTCTGAAGATATCCTACCAATTCACACTTTTCAACAAATTAATTCTATCAAAACCTTTCCATATCTTTCATTCATAAAAATTAATCTTCTCTCTTTTAAATTTGCCAAACCTATACCTATCATAGGTTTCATTGATACAAGGGCACAAAAAGTAAAATAAATCCTTCTATTTTACCATCTGAATTTTAGGAGCATCACACTAAATATTTTAAAGTAGCCAATAGGGAATTGTTTTAAACCAAACTAATTACAAAAAAAAAACCATATGCATCTAATTTTTCCCATATTGTGTCCTCTAGATAAAAATAATAAGTTTTTCCTTTTTTGATAAAGATCTACTCTTAAGTTTTGATGTTCTTCAGCTTATCAAGAAATTGAGTATATCTTCTATAGGTATTTAGTACAAACAAAGTTTCTTGCCTTATACTGATCCTTAAGATTATATTTAATATCTGAAGCACTTCCCTCTTATGAATCATCCAAACTTCTTTCCTTTTGTCTAGAAAATCACCAATAATTTTTCCATCTTTTTCTACTCAGAAAAAATCACCAATTCTTTGTTAAGTTACCTTTTAAACTTAATGAAGATATTAATCTTATTAAGGCCATACATTTGAGTATGACACCTTCAGATCTTAAATTAGCCCAGGATGAATGTCATCAACTTATAGAACAAGGCTTTATTGAACCTACTAACTCAAATTGGGCCTATTAAGTCTTTTATGTTGAAAAAAGGTTAGAAACAGTTCGGGAAAAAAAAGACCAGTCACTAACTATTAGTTCTTAAATTTTTTTCTCAAAGATGAAAAATTTTCATTGTCAAAGATCTAATCCCTCTTTGTTCACCTTCAGGATGTAAAAGACTTTTCAAAATTTGATCTCAAATCAAGAATCTGGTAAATTGGTATTCATCCTGATAATAGACCAAAAATAGCTTTTATGTATTCCAAATACATATTATTAATGAACAATCATGCCATTTGGTTTAAAAGTTACATCATCTTTATTTTAGAAAGCTATAGTAAAAATCTTTGAGCCCATACTTAAGATTATTCTCATCTACATAGATGATGTTCTTCTATTCACTTGAGGTCATGAAATACATCAATAGCTCCTAACCCATTTCCTCTAATTCATTCAATCCCATGGACTCATGTTGTTAGAAAAAAAGAATAAGATAGGCTAAGAATCTATTGAATTTCTAAGGATGATAATTAATGATGGTTACTACAATCTAAGGCCACATATTGCTCAAGAACTAATTCACTTCCCAGATCAAAACCTTTTCAAAAAGTAAATTCAACAGTTTTTTAGGATCATCAATTATCTTAGAGACCTTTTTCCCCACATCATCATCCATACTTCCCAACTTTCAAGAATGCTAAAGAAGTCAGCTCTACCTTAGGAACCTGAACAGACGACAGTTGTCTAAAGATTAAAGCAACTGACTCAGTATCCACTACTTCTGAAAATTCTTATCATTGGATAATACATTCTATAAATAGATGCTATTAACGAGTATTAGAGAGCAATACTCTTAGAAAGCATTGATGGCAAAGAATCTTACTGTGCTCATGCTAGTGATCAGTTCAAAGATGCCAAAAAACACTACCATATGATTTATAAAGAAATTTTGACGATAAAATATGGCATTCAAAAGTTTAAATTCTACCTCATCGATCATAACTTTATTGCTAAATTGAATAACTAATCTTTTTTGAAAATTATGGAGTTTAAAAATAGGATACTACCAGAAAAACATCTTATTCACCTTAAAACTTGGTTTTCTAGGTCTGAATTCTCAGTATAATATATCAAAGGAGATAAAAACCTCATCCCTGATTTTCTCTCTCGACCTAACGATCATATCACTCTCATAAACTCATTCAACTCTGTTCTTGTTATTATAATGGCCTCTTCATCTAACCCAAAACCTTTCTACCAGCATTCTCTCCTTTTCAAAGCTTTCACCTAAAAATAGCTTCTCTCTTATGCTACCTTTACTTCTATTTTTCAACTTTAAAAGTATGCTAAAAAAATTTTATTCCAATACTTCATGAAATCTATTATGATTTTTCACTTGCTTTCTCAACTTTTCATCCTAAACACATGTTTCTCACCAACCTTACTCTTGATCTTTCAAGAGATGTCACAAAAAATAAACTTTGGTACATGTGGTGTCTCACCATACTATATGCTATCAAATTAGTTCTTTCAGTCCAAGCCATAATCTATCATCTTCTGTATCCTAAAATACTTCATCTCTTTTATGGACACTCCTTGAATGGTACAGCCCACTCACTTGGTGGAGCAAACAATTGCAGAACATTTCAATTTTTTACATTACCAGGACAAGAACCAAAGATGTTCACTTTAATTTTCATAGTCCATCGCCTATACTTTCAGCATCTATACTCTAGAGACTATTGGACACATGATCAATCTTTTGAATGGCAGACTTTTTTGCATTAATATCCAATTCTCCATGATCTTTCCACCACCTCGATCTTAAAAGCCTATATGGTTGAACTAAATGATGTTCAATCTTCTCCAATAGACATCCATTATATATCCATAGGTCCTTAACATACCTTATAGCTATTTGCTCACCATTTTCCTAGAATACCTCATCCTGATCTCATAGTCATAGGAATACTAGTTAAAGAAGAAAGACCTGACTATACCAATATTTTGTTCTAAGATTCCCAAGACCCCTGGGAAGAATTTATGTCCTTGATCGATCAATTTGCCAATCCATACTCTAGTTACATGATCCCTACACCAACAATTACAAAACCATCATCAAAATCTTTAGAAGTAAAATCTCAAAAAAAGCTAATAGTCTATAACTGTTTAGCTAAAATCCAAGAAAAATTGAGATAAATCTGCATCCAGATGAGGCATACAGGAGACACTACTAATGAAAGTGATAAAGACCTTGTAAATTTTAAAGATCAACATCTCGAGAGAAAAATCTAAAAGACACATCGATAATATGAAAAAGAGATAAAGTTCATATATGCATTAAGATTCTCATCTACTCCATGATAATTGTGATCTGGGAATCAAGGCTTTAATAAAGACAGGAATCTATTTTTGAAAAAGTAGATACTTTTGCTTTTTCTTTTTTTTTTTGTAATCATGTTTGCTTTTGCTTTCTTTAATACAATCATGATGTTTGTAATCATAGCAGGGGTCCTATCCTGCTTTTGAAGATAGACTTCTTCTATATAAGGACGTCTTCTTCTTTTTGTAAGATAAGAAACTTTTATGAAAGTATTAAGTGTTTTTCTTAAGATAATTGGTTAAAACCTTTTCTCTCTATTCTTCTAATAAGGTTATAAACTTCTATAGCTGTTTACCTTCTTTTATGATTTGATAACAAGTATGCTCTGCACTTGCCTCTTAGAGGATCCTGTGTATCAGAAAGTCTTATTCCCTTATATCAAATACTAGTTTAAGTCAACAGAAATATTGTTCATCCTCCATTAATGCCTAGGTTGAGACTTCAATAATCTTCTTCATGAATCAGATGACGTAGTAGCCATATTCAACATTACCAATTTGCATAGGCATTTTAACATCACTTAAATTAATTACAGATTTTACTAGAAAATGTTGTCAAAATGATGTTTGTGAATTGAAAGAGTGACAAATAAATATAAGTTTTTTGTTTTTTGATGTCAGTTTAATAAAAAAATACTTATAATGAAGATAAGATCAACAAAATTTGCTCTACCTAGACTATTTATGTTATTGACCTAATTTGAAAGAAAAAATTACAAAAAGGACAAGTAATGCAGCTAAAGAGCATCTAACTTAATTGAAGTACATTAGTTTGTTGTTAATGTTTTTCATACAAAGATTTTTCCTTCTCTTTGTGCATAGATGTCTTATGCTTTTATTACATAAGACAACTCTTTATATCGTCAGTTAGGTTCATAATAAAAAGCTCTCAGTTAATTCAATCAGAATTTGTCAGTGCCCTATTGATAACCATTACTTATTCAACCTTTTTCCTTAAATAGTATTAGCGATATAGGTAGTAATTTTGGTTTCTTAATGTATAAGGTTATGCCAAAGAGTTATATAGATCTCAAAACCAAGACACATTTACAATCAAAGAAGATACAAGGTTTATAAAATATCAAATCTATTGGGTTAATGGAAATTTGTTTAGTTTTTCTTTTCATTTGTACAAGGTTCCTATAAAAAACTTTTGGATCAATGGTGGAATGCTAACTATAGGCTTAAATGTATAGTTTTAGAAACAAAATCTTGTTTTAGATTTATACTTAAGACATTTTATACATATATATATGTACAATACATGTTCATATTAATACAAATTCATGTTTCTGATGCTTTATTATGGTGTTTGATGTAAGTTGAAAAACTTGAGTTTTATCAAGCTTTCAATGTTACAATATATATAATGTGCAGCCCAAGACGAAGAATTTCACTATTGTAATTTTCTTATAAAAAATTATAATATTTGATATTTTTATCAAGTCACTTGTATTTGATAATTTTAAATAATGTCAAATGTATATGACTATTATTAAATATGATACATATTTGACAATCTTATATTGTGAAAAATATTTGATCATTATTAATTGACAAAAATAAATGATAATTTTGCTAAATGTGAAATAAGCATATTTGACACAGGAATACTTGATGCTTTTTTTTTGTCGAATATACCTTTATTTGAAAGCTTTTAAATATCAATTATTCTCTTTTTTTCTTATAGTGTTAGCAAGAGCAAAATGTTTTAGCTAGCTTGTATGTCTATATTGTTTTATTCTACAACTCTAGATTTTAAATGGCAATCACATGAGCAATTTTACATGATAGGTTGCATGCATTTAACTACGGGTTTCAAGTGTGTCTAATAGACCTCGAACAATTTCACAACTTGACAAATCATCCTCATAGAAACGTGAATCGAAAAGGTCCAAATACCAATTACCCAAAAATAGATCTTCCAAAAAGAAATTATGCTCAAAGAGATTAGATAGTTGATTTGTGGTTAATAACATCCTCTAATGCAAATATTAATTTTTTAAGAGATAAGAACATTAAATTTAAGCGACAGCAAATAATAATAAGGACAAGGAAAAAAGCCACCTACACTATCAACATTTACATAAATGGTTACGTAAACTCCACTAGTTTCACGATTGCATACAATGACTCTTCTTTTACTATTTTAACCTTTGATACTAACATCTAAAATTTGACCTTAAATAAATTACAGTAAATCTAAATAAAAATTAAAATTACATATTACATAAATTAATTAAAATTTATTAATTACTTTGAATATTAAATGTATTATTTTCATATTATTGATTTGTCAAATATTTTTTAATAATAATAAAATAAATAGGACGTATTAATAAATTCATTGTATTAAATAATTTATATTTTTTTTAGTTTCAATTGTATTAGTATAATGAAGTCAATTTTTGGATTAATAGATTTTGGCATAAATAAAATCAATCGGGGTAGACTAATTATAGATTACTATAAAAAAAATATTTTTGTATTCCAAGATATTTTATTAATTATTTTTATCTTATTACTTTATATGTTTGGATTTTTTATTTAATTAAAGAGTATAATGGTAAAAAAAAAAAAGTCACGTGTGACCATTTATGAAACTAAGAGTTCTGTGTGACCATTTAAGTAAAAAAAATATACTTAACTAGTAGAGCTCAGACTTTATAAATTAGTACAAAAACTCTCTTATTAGTGATATAAGATGTTACATTCACAATTTCCTTATAATTAGACCCTTGACAATCTTTTGCCGCTTTATATTTTTGTGCTCAAGCAATGTTATATTTTCCAATTCTTGAAATCCATAGAACATTACTAAATCCATTTGTGCTTATGCTATGTGTAAACGTGGAACCTCCGAGCCAAATGACAAACACAATAAAGACATAATATATTTAGGATAACTAAAGTTATTTCCAAATGCCTGCTTTTGCTTCCTGTGCTCTAGTTTGGAAATTACGAAGAAAGCCAACCTGCTTGGAGTTTGGGTATTATGGATTGGGCTCGGACTTCACTTAAATAGCTGGAGTCGGCTTGAAAGTCTGAAAAATGCTTTATATATATAACCCACTTATAACATATATTTATAATTTTAAATCTTATAAGCCCAAATGTTACAGTCTAATCCAACAAAAAATAAAATATTTAACGTCATAAATTTGTAAAATATTATTAAAAAATGTAGAATGTAAAATCCAGACAGTTTGACCATAGCTTGAAAAAAGTCGATTTTTTGTTCTCTTTAATTCAAGCGATTTGATTATAATCCTGGTTATCACAATATTAAGTGAAATGAGATCACTCAATTTCTTTGAGAATATATTTTAAATTTATATTTTTCTAATTTATTTCAATATTATTTTTTAGGGGTCCTCTTATTTTGTATCAATTTATTTTTATTTTTTAAGATTATCCTGAATATGAACTCTATGAGTCATAATGTGTGTGGGAAAAATGAGAGAAGAAAGGAGAAGCTACCACGCCATGGCTACCACCTTATTTATCAACTTTACATTTTGAACTATAGAACTAGCTACGCTGCAGCTGTACATTGTGCATTGTTCTTTATTTATCATATAAATGGATAGATGCTATGTTTACATAATTTCATTTAATAGATAAGCAACTAAAGTAAGTAAAACAAACTCTTTTCAATTTTTTTATTATTTTTTAAGTTAAGATTTTAAAAATTAAATAATTTAATTCAACTTTATAAGTAAACACTTAAATTTTTAACTTTTAGGAGTAGAGTTTGCAAAATTTTTTAAATCATAAAATGTCTAAATTATTTTTTATTGATTTAACAATTTTATTCCATTTAAAAGCTTACTTATTAAAATATTATATAATTTTTAATAAAAACATTCCCTGTCAACCAAATAAATACAAAAATATTTGGTAAAGGTTCTACTTTTAAGTGCTTTACTAATAAAACTATATATATATATATATATATATATATATATATATATTAGTCTTCCATTCCTAAGAATGTTCATTTTGCCCCTCCCCCAAAAAGAGAATAAAAAACTTTTATTTTGCCCTTAGTTATAATTAATTAATTTATTTATTTATATTGATATGTTATTAACAATTAATTGATTAAAATTTTTACAATTAATTAATATATTAATTATTATAATTAATAATAATAATTTTAAATAAATAATCACTATAATTAAAATACAAATAATAATTATGACAATAGTTCATTAAGTACTTTTTAATAATTTGTTATAATCTAACTTATCTCGATTCTAATTTCAATTCGTACTATTCAAATAAATAATTTATTTTAATTTCTATTTCTAATTCTCATTCTAGCTTATTTTTATTCTTGTCCATTTTTATTACATTTTGATAAATGCACCATTAAAATCTAATAATCCACAACAACCCCATTATCAATATTGTAAATACTCATACAGCGTCATTGAGAAATCTTAAATATTATTCTCAAGCTTTATTTATAGCTTTAGCCTTTATGATGGTTTGTGTACTTAACACGATATTAAAATCAATTTGATCTAATGGGTATGTTCAAATCCATCCAATGTGCTTATGTATTCATAGTAAGTTAATATGTCAAATTTGTGTTAAATTTCGTGGTTCGTACTTTTGAGAAGGTGTATTAGAACTTGAATACTAATTGCTAATCCTTAATTGTGAAGTTAGGCTTTTCAGTTGAATGGATGCTTAACGTTAAATTATGTTTAAAAGTCGTTCTTCTTACAATCAATGGCCAGAGAGCTGATGTTACTTAACGCTCTCCTTTTGCAGTGGACCTCCCTATTGATTCCAAATTTCAGTGAAGCTTCCGCATGCATGAAAGACTTGTGCCATTGATCAAATGAATAATGTCGAGGTTTCATGTAGCTTGATTGTGAATGATAGTTGTGATAATATGCAAATGAATTGTTCTGACCAGAAATGGGCTGAAAGTGGGGTTGTTGGTGACCTAACTTCCTTACATAACAACGATCCTCTCCCCGAGAAGTGACGGAGCACGGAGTTCAACCTTGCTGAGGGCTAAATCAAAACATTTCAAAATTAATTGTATGAATTTTTCAAATTGAACAGGGTGTAATATGTAAAAGTTTAATGTTCATAATATAAAAGTTTTTTTCTTTTTAAGAGTGATAATACAAATTTAAAAAAAAAAATCTATAAAACATCAATAAAGAAATTAGGTTCACTTATTTTTACCAAAAGAAAGATAAGAAAATTTGTTAAAATTATTTTATCTTTAATCATCTAAGGTACAAGTTATCATCAGAATTAATATTTGTGGGATCATATATAACTTAAAATTACATTTTTCTCTAAAGTTTAGAATTTATAAGAAAAATGTACAATCCTGTAAGATCAAAATGAAGATCTTACACTAGAAACTCATAATATTATCATATTGTATTTAAGAATTCATTGATTCTACAAAAGTCGGCAGGTACCATAGCACCCTCGAGTCTAAATGGGGCTCCGCCCCTGTGACCACGAGGCAGATATTGGTGCACATAACCTTTTGGGAGCAGACCAGCCAAAAGAGAACGAACCATCCACTGGAAATGGTAAAGACTTTTAAAGACAAGTACAACAGGAGAAAATATGAGCAGGAACAAGTGAAAGGTAGTGAATATCCATCTAAACTGCCATGTGAAAAAGAACGTAGGGCATTCCTTTGATGGACAACTTAAATCTGAAAAAACCGAACTGAGCAATCAAATTGATTCAAATCTGTTTGGATTATTATTTCTATAAAAAAAAAAAAAACCGACAACTTGGAAGTGCACCCCCAATTTTACTATTATCATAGCTTCTTTTTTTTTTTTTTTTTGCCTCCCCTTAAGAAGCATCAAGAGTTAGTTTATTTCACATAAAAATTGCATACAATTGCATAAAATTAATCAAGTCTTTTCCGGCCTTGTTTTTCATCGGGAGGAAGTTATCGTAAAATTTTTTTTATTTGCCCGACTTACTTATGCGTCAATGTGAGTCTGTTTACTTGAACACTAAAGAATTGACTTTACATATGAATTCTTAGATATATTAGGATAGATATTTCGAATTTCAGTCAAAATTTTATCTTAAATGATTTTCCATAAGATAAATTTACACACACACACACTTATATATTTGTGCGAATGTATGAGCTTTTCTGCACTACAGCTGAAACAAAAAATAAAACTGATGGAGAGCAGGTGGAGTTTCTTTTGCTCTTCGGCCGAGAATGTTGGGCAGTTATCTTTTTATTTTATGGCAACCGGCCTGGCTGGACTCAATTGGCCCTCTGTAAAACCGACCCCTTGTCAGCTGGATTGGGCCTGGGCTTTATCCACACCCCGTGATTGGTTTACTACATATTCCAGGATCTGTTTTAATTGGCATTTTCTGAAAATTAAAATGAAAATGAAAATAATATTTTATAATTATTATATTCTGAATTTAAATACGTGTTTGATCCCAAATTTCTATATCCTGTATTTTAAAATTAAAAATAATAATGTGTTCAACAAATACAATTGGGAAAGATAAAAACAATAAATATGCATCAATAATACTGTTTTTAAAAACAATTTTCACTAAATATTTAAGTCGTCAAAGATAATTCATTATAATATCAACAGCGACGAAGACGAAACAGTAGCATTAGAACATGGAAAACATGAGCCGATTTTAGGCACAAAGGGAGATCTGTAATACTAATCGCATCACCCTTTTTTCTTACTCCTAACCTCTGACAACCTCATCACACCACCCCTCACAAAAACAATTTCTGGGACGATAGCCTTCTTCACTAGAATTAATACTAATAGATGGTTTCAATTCAATATAAAACCAAAACCTCACTCCGTCTATTGATTAATTGATTAGCGGACAGCCCTGCTTAGATTTTGATCCTAGATTCACGTACCATATAGAAGTCAGAAACAAAAATTTGAATATCTTTAGAATTATGGTGTAAAAAGTTTCAGAAACAAACATGGTGAGCACAACTGATTGCCACTAATAAACATTTAGAAGTCATCACGCCTGCGAAAGCAAAGACATGGGATAAATCCTATTGCCATCCCTATTGATGGTTAAATCTTATTAAATTAATGAACAAAGATATCATGCTATAACCCATTTCAAAAAATTGGCGTAAAAATTTATTTTTTAAGTATTAGAAAACTCCAATGGGCCATGCCCCCACGATAAGTGAAATAATGATATCAGCTATCAAGATATTAAGAAAATTTAAAGCTATCCATACTTGTTTGGGTAAAAGACATTACATTCAATTACTCAAATCCACAATGCAAACAAGATCAGCTAAATTTAATATAGTCTGAACAAAATCATGAAATAAATGACCATTTTGTAACATTATCCAGAAGCAAAGAACATCCCCTAAGTTCTCATCAAGAAACATAGAATTGAACAAACTCAGCAAGAAACGACAATTTTGCAAGACGCCTACAATTCATGTTAACAATACGCACGTTACATTTCAGTGCTGACAATTGATAGCAACAAACCATCCAAGTTGAAGTTGAAAACAATTATATTTTACGCACATGTCAAATGCCTTCAACACACTAAAATTGAAGAACTATAACAAAGCAACAGTATTATGATATCTCACAACCAAAGACACTATAGTTCATACCATTCAAGAAAGAGCCATATCAATATCAGGTTTGACTCCCATTCACAAATAACTTGAGAGGCAAAAGCATGAGAGCGATATGAGATTTGAAATTCTACCTAAACTGGCCTAACTGCTCGTCTACACATGCTACTGAACCTTCGCTCCAAAATAAGTACTTCCATTTCACCAACTGTGTGTGAGATATATGGGACATAGGATGATTGAAAACTAATATTTGTTAACTGCAAATATGGGGTACCCTGCATCGCACGTGCTGTGGTAAATAGCATTTATGTAGCTCACTGATTTTGAGAAATCTAATTAGATGTTCAGTTCTGTAAGGCTCAAATGAGAGGAACATGATCCTGATTCCTGAAGCATCAACTTCTGCTTCTGTATAGATTCTTATCTACAGACTAGATATGAAGAATGATTCCAAATATCCAAATCAACACACAATTAACACACGCAGATCATTAAACCAATAAAGAAGTACCGAAAAGCATTACAAGTGATTGTTGCTTCAGCAAAAATTCTTATCTATAGAGTCAATACGAAGAATGATTCCCGAATTTCCAAATCAACACACAATTACGCTCAGATCACGAGACCAACAAAGAATAGAAAAAAGGCCCTGCAAATGCTAATATAATTTTCAGAAGCAAATAAAAATACCACAGGATTCTAATGCATTCGGCAGCCATTCAGGCAATCATAATATTTACAAATCATGACTGCAACTTCTCATCCTTATAGCCATGCAAATATTACTCATGCGAGAATGACAACCAAAAAATAAAATAAAATAGTGATAATGGAACGCATGCAAGTACCCTTAGGCTAAAAATCTTTTTTCATTCAATATTATAAAATTTTGAGGTAAGGAAATTTTGCAATAACATCCAACTAAAGTAAACTTATACACAGAGAAGAAACAAGCTGGCATTCTTGACCGTAGAACTTAAAAAAAAATACACTGCACAGCCCACAACATCATCAACACAAATAACCCATAGTACAACAATCTCAGCATCTCAAGATTGCAAGCTTTCAAACATAGAAAATCCTTTCAAACAACTGTTAGATCATCATGCTTTCAAACACAGTAGACCCATTTTATCTTAGAAATGAAAATACCTAAGGCTATGGTTCTGCTCAACATCCAAACACAGCATGCCCAATTTTACTAGCATGTTTACTGTCCACCAACTTATATTTGACAGCCAGTCATTTTTTTCACTCGCAACTATCAAAAGACCTCTATTTCAAACACACACCCCATAATTCCAAAACCTGAAAACCAAAAATCAATTTTTTCTTTCACTTTAGTAACTAGCATGTGCACCTTATTTGGAATCCAACACCCTTAAACCTTGTTAGGCCAGGTAAACACGACAATCAAATTGTTAGGCATACACCCACATTCACTTGTTGGCTAATACTTAGCTCCTATTCTTACATATACTCGACCTCGATACATTAAAAGACAAGGCAACACAAGAAACAACAAGCTTAAGCATTTGTGACCCAAAATTAAAATTACCATAACATCACAATTATCACCACCATAATATTAATAAACATAAAGTCAGACAATAACATCATGGCATTAAAGTCACAGTATAATACATTCACAAAGCAAAAAGGGGGGAAAAAGACATCAACAATAACGGGAACATCTCTAAGCAACACAAAGCCATCATCATCATCTTCATAACAACTCTTAGAACATTTATGTAAGAGCAAATTAATAACCGCCACCCTTCACTTCTTAAGGCTACCTCTAACGCCAGGCTTCGGCTTCGAAGTGTCGGCGACCTTTGAAGCATGAAGATTGACAAGAGTAGCTTCATCAAAGGGTAATTTCGGGTGACGAGCATCGTGATGAATCTGCATAGATTTGATGTCAGGCGCCGTAACTTTGCAGAGAGGGCACTCGAATTTTGCGTGGCCGCCCTTTTCTTGGCCGGTTCGGTCGGCCATACCGGCCTTGCCGCCGCCTCTGTTGGTGGTTGCTGCGTCCACCTTCATCGCAATCTCTTTCGCCGTGTGCTTCTTCGGCTTCGCCTTTCCGGTCATTGTGATCTTTGATGTTGAGGATCCGACGGTTGGGATTCGAACGGCTGGGATTCCGTAAAGGGTTTGGAGGAGGACGATGAGAAAAGAAAGGGACAAAAACCCTACGAAATAAAGACCTGTGCCATAGAATGTGGTTGCTTCGTTCGTATGTATTTATAGGTGAGTGATGCTGCCCTACAATTTTTTGTTTTTTTTAATTTTTGGTAAACACACCCACTAAACTTGTACTTTTTTGATAAAATTCAAATAAAGTATGTAATTATAATTAAGTGATTAAATTATTTTTTATAATTAAGTTTTTTAATTATTTTTTACCATATAAAATTGTTTTAAAATAAATTAATTTAATTATCCTCTGAGATGGAAGTATTAAAATATTTTAAGACGAAATTTAAAAATTTTAAATAATTTATTAATATTATTTTATTATTTTAAATTATTATAACACGTTAATATTATAATAATTAAATATTCCCGTTAAACTTATCTCAAAACAATCTTTTAATATTTTGGCCCCCGTCTCTTTCCGCCTGTTCATTTCTCTTTCCCACTCTTGCATGTACAAATGCCTCCTTTTCTGCTTTCTTTTTTTCCTTTTGTGTTTGTTGTTTCTTTTTTCCAACTCAAATCTTTATAATTGCGGTGGTTCATTTGTCCAATCAAACAAGCAATCTTTAGTTGTTCAGTAATCTATTTTTCTAGACGTGGTAGTTCTATGTATCTTATTCTTTTTTGTGTGACATTTTATAGTTTTCTTAGATTAGAGATTCAAATTCAAAAATTTCATACTATAATTTGTGAATGGTTACAAAGATTTCATGCTATAATTTGTGAATGTTTATAGAAAATCAATCAAGATATCAATTATAGCGACCAAATTCATTAAAAAGGGGAATTTATGAAAGAGCCAAGAGAATAACATGTAGATCTTAAATCACATGTATTTATAAAATTATTGGGTCTAATTATAGTGGAGCTGTTCTACCGTAAAGCACTCTTAATAATCATATAATCACAATAATAACTTTTTATTTACTATTTATCTTACTATTTGTTACTTTAATCATACAGTCGTAAGGAAGAACCTTGTGGTGGAGAAATTCCACTATAGCCACGGCTTTACTTATAAAATTGCCCTTATTGGCTATTGCAGTAGCTGTCATCTCGATCTTCAATGTGAAAATATAATGAATTGACCAAGTAGCTATTGTAATAGATAGTTTGTAAACAAATCTTGTATTTTTATGTATGTTGTTACACTTGATTTTGATGTAATGAGCTGTGTTCTAAAAATAAAAAATCTTAGTGATCAAGTATGCTCAAGATACCCAAGTCATAATTTAAAAAAAAAAAAAAGAAAGAAAGAAAGAAAGAAGGGAAGATATAATTGATTAATTGTCTAAGCTTCAATTTTTTAATTTATAATTATTTTTTAATAATGTTATGGTTAATTTTTGAGACTTATGATTGAGCGCCGCATGTCTAAAAGAAAAAAAGATAGAAATCAAAATACTTAAGAATCCTTTTTTTGGGAGGGACAGGAGTAGGATATACACAAGCACTAGATAAAAAAATAAAGGAAATTAGAAACCACACTTGACTTAGGCAGTACAAAACTTTAGGATTTTTCTTTTCTCCAAATTATCTCATAGCCTTAATATAACAAGACCTCCACATTCCTGACAACCACCTTATGGGCTAATAGGCTTGTTCCAAATAATCAACTCCTTTTTAAGCAAACCAAATCATTCTATGTTTTTTAAAGAAACGTCATCTCAATTGGTGATTCTAAATATGTCAATATATATGAATAGTCTTAAAAATCAAATAGCATTTAATTTTTTTAAGATATCAGGGATCTAATAAAAGTTTATCATTTATAAAAGAGTGATGATATAATTATAAATTCTTATATAAAGTTATTTTGTACAAATTAATTTGGTACTCATTGGTTGAATAAGCACATAAAATAATAAAAATATATTATATGAACCATGAGAAATTTAATCAAACTAATTTAATCATACTATACTAATTTATATAAAAATAAATTATACAAAAATTTATAACTATAATATTACGCTTTATAAAATATCCTCAAACAACAAACCCATGAAGTAACCAATTAAAATCACCAATTAAAAGATTACATATGTGCAACCATGAGAATATCGTAAGGGCTCCAACGTTTGAATGTAGAATAAATATATCATTGTCAACCTACTTGAGGAGGAGTTGGAACAACAGGTCTTTCCCACACGAACTCAAAGACGCCATCAAAGGTATCTTCTTCCGGATAAGTCATCTCCTTTACATCATTACTCTCTAGCCACTCTTTATTCTCAAACCAACTTAACTTGACCATCACAGTACTGTCAAGTCGCCTCAGCCCTGACTTCTAATAGTGTTCCCTTTCTGTAGGTTCTTAAAACACCTAGTCCATCATAGATGTTTGGAAAAGAAGTTTTTATATCATTCCTTAATTATCCTAATAGACCAATCTTCTATAATATTTTTGCTTACCAAAAATCGGCTAAAACAAGAAGTGAGGTGGTGATAGATGTATCCCTTGTCTATGTTAGTGATATTGTTATTGCTAGAGCTAATCAAGAAGAAATTACGAGACTGAAAGATTATCTTGCAAGAAAAGTTGAGATTAGAGACTTGAGACAATTTCGGTACTTCCTAGAGATTGAGCCATTAAGGTGGCCAGGCTAGGGGATTGAGCCACTGAGGTGGCTGGATAAAAACATGGCCTTGTTATTTCAAAGTGAAATTATATTAAAGAATTACTTTAAAATCTTGTATGTATCAAGCTCTAACCAGTTAGCCGACATTCTCACTGAAAGTCTACCAAGTCGAGATTTCTTCCTAATAACAAGTAGGTTAATGGGTTAGTTTCCATCACTAAGATGACAATCATTTTATTAACAATAGGATAGTTGTGGAAAGTTAAATGTTCGTTAAATTTCATTTAATTCAAAATCTACACTTTTATTATAGTTAATAAATAAATATATTTAGGTACTTGATTAGTGTTTAATGTTAAATATTTTTTTAAAACATGATAGAAAGAAAAACTATGTTATATTTATTGGTAATCATTGTTAATAATATATAAAATACAATGAAACAAAAATTAAAAGTATTTGTCTATAAAATAATTTGTTTCGTTTCATAACTTTGTTAGTATTTTAATATGAATTTTTATAACATAAAAATTTTAATATTCCTTCTAAAAACCCTTTTATCTTCCCTTAACTTTGAATATCTCACAAGAAGTTATAACTCACTTTCCATAGTTTTATTATCCATTTACTTCATGTCATGATTATATAACTATAAAATGCAATCCATTATTTCATACAAACATTAAATGAATAAATCATTCTATCATTTATTGTACATCTCATCTTCACTCTTTCTCTTTCCTTTACATACTAATTGCTTTCCTAACAACCTTTTTATTCCCAACAGCAGCCCTTTTATTTCTCCAAAACTCCCATTATTTTGTAAGAATTTATGCTCCATAATCCATCCATTTGCTATTCATTTACATCATGTCCGGATTATATAATTATGAAAAAGAGAATTCGTCTCTTTGTTTCTAAACTTTTGATAAGAATAAAGACAAAGGAGATTATTAGTTTTTCTCTAGTTAAAATCAATATATACAAAATTACTCTATTACTATTTTCATAATAATTAATATTCTGTTAATAATATAACTTTTTGTATTACCCTTGTTTTTAAATATATTTTTATTCATACTTGTTATCAATTAAATAATTCAAGTCAATGGAATTTAAAATAAAAATTTAAGTACTAACAAGAAAACATATGCTTTGTTTCGATTAAAAAAATCAATAATAAGATACTTTTTTTATAATTTTTTTAAAAATATTTTTTTGTAATAAACATATTTTATATCCTTAACATAAATTATCAAATAAAATAATTTATTTACTCTTTTTTATTTTAACTTTTAGTATAATATAAAATAATAAAAGAGTCCTTAATTTATCTATACTGTTACTATAAAAAGAACACCTTATTACCGACCGTAAGATAAAAATTCTCCTTTAACAATTATTATTATTATTTGAGATTTTACACACAGATGCCTTATTACCGACTATAAGATAGAAATTCTCCTTTGGCAATTATTATTATTATTCGAGATTTTACACACAGATCAATTTAATCTCTTAAAATAATAATTATTGGTAGGGTCCAGCTACCCTGCACCTGGTGCGTGGTGCCACCCGTTTTGTCCATATGTGAGCTGTGAATCAAATCTAACACATAACTTTCTTTAGTTTTTAATATTTATTTCGTTGTGGTTCTTGAAAAAAGTAAATTGTCTCAGATTTGATACATAATTTTAAATTATGTTAAATTTTTATATTTTGATCAATTGACCTAATTTGACTATTAAAATTAATGATAGTATAAAGATAATAACTTGTAAAATTTGTTAGTACATGGTTTTTTTTTTTTTAATTGCTGCTATTTATCCCGACTCAAAGTTCGGGTCAAATCCCGAAATTTATATAAAACGACGTCATGTTGTTTTGTTTTTTTTTTTTTAAATCACGTACAACGACGCCGTTCTGTGATTTGCATTGCGTCGTTTTGTGACTCTGAATTTTTTTCAGCTCGCTTTCTCTTCGAATCAGTTGGCACACACTCCAGTCCTGTGTGTTACCAGAAAGGAGTGGATTTGGCAGTCACTGATGCAAACTTGATTCTGGGTTTTGATATTCCTGATTATTTTCCATCCATCTTTGGTTCTAAAGAAGACCAACCTTTAGATATTAATGCAACCAGAGAAAAATCTCAGAAGCTTGCAAGTGAAATTAATTCTGAAATGATCCTTTTGATTTGCTCTTCTCCTTCGGATAATTCCTTCTCATAATTAGCAATAAGGTCCGTATCAAACAAGGGACTAAAACTTCTCCTCCGCAAAGAAACCTCAGAATCGCAACCCAAACTCTTGTTTTGTACAAGGACAATGCTTAAATTCAACACTTTCATGCCCGAACTGCCTTTAAAATTTTTTACTTTCAATACAGATTTCGGACTAAATTCCGATTTCACAGGACTGTTTACACGTACCTTATTCTCTTTGTCTCTGAATTTCTTGGCTTTCCTCGGGGAACCAAACTGATTTAAGAACGTCAAAGGACTCCTGGCATCCATATTCGCAAACCCACAAAGCGTGCGTTTTGGGCTCTTCTTGGTGAAATTCGAAATGGGTACTTGTACTTCCTCTTTAAGACCCTTCAGTAGCTCCCAAGCATTTATAACCTCTAGGGGCTAAATGAGGCGGCAACCCCTTCACCATTTTCTTCTTCTTCTTCATAGTCTCCGCAACAACATCTTTAACAAGAATTTCTTGTTCTTCTTCTTGTTCTTCTTCTTGCTTCTGCTTTTGTTCGTTGTCTAGTTTGAGGACGCTATAAGTTCTTGAAGTGAGATAAACGAGAGGAAGAAGCAGCTGGAGTTGGTTTCTGTAACGAAGAGAATGAAAAGAAGCAGAAGCTGGAGTTATGTTTTGCCTTTTTACAAATTTTCCAACCTAAACGATGTCGTTTCGTAGGAATAAAAAAAAAAAAAGGGGAATTGACGAAACGTCATCGTTTCAGTTATTTTGGAGTTTGCCCCGAGACAAACATCATATTTATTTAATCAATAATAATAATATCGATTTAATCTATAATAAGTAATTTAAATATATAATAAAATATATTAATTTATCAATAATATTAATATATTTTTCAGAAATAACATAAATCTATTTAATTAATAATAATAATAATTTAAATCTATAATTAAAATTTAATTTATTAGTAATAATATGACCAAATAACAATGTAAAATGTTTCATAATAATCAATTATGTTTTAGTAGTTTAATATAAATAATAAAAATATTCTCAAAGTGTAAATAATAAAAATATGTTGGACTTATGTATTAAAGATTTAAAGCTTCTATTATATATATATATATTTTAACTTTTCGGCAAATAAGAGGAATCCTAGAGTAATTTACCACAAATTAAGGGTACCATGCACCGGGGCGCCGAAGTTTCGTCCTTATTGGTAACATATTGGAAAATTGTTAATTATTAAATCACAAAATACTAAAGTTTCTAGAACTTCTAGAATAATACTTTCTGTATAAACTCATTTGGAAACATCCATTATACGGAGGTATCGTGACAATTCCGCAATAACTTAATAACGTTTTGTCATGCGTATCATTTTTCGTAGAAAATAAATAAATAAAATTCTAGATACTTTAAATACAATTAGATTTGGAATAGTTTTTAATTACCAAGTGCACGTGGAGGAGCTTGGAACTACTTACATTTTTCTATGACACCGTAAAAGAAATGTTTATACTTTAAATTTGGACTTTATAAGTGTCCACACCCAAAGATTATTGTGAGCAATTGAAGGTGAGGAAGAAGATGGCGTAAATATTGGATTAGTTTATTTTTCAATATTAATATTTGTGACTTATTGTAAATTTATATTGTTAGTATTTTATTTATTAGATTATTAATCTATTTGTATTAAATAGTGATATTTAATTTAAGAATTTTTTTACTTTTAATTGTATTAAAAATTTATCTAAAAAATTAATGGAAACCCAGGCCCCTGCCCAAGCCCATAAAGGCTCAGCCCAAACCCAAACTGTCTAATTTGCTACTCCTAGTATCACAAAGATTTTTTGATACTATAGCTATCGGAAAATAAGTAGTGTATACTGATTTTAATAGCAAATTAACAATCTCTGTAAAATTAATCTATGATCTATTGTGTTTCTTCCTTACTTTCTCTCTTTTCTTTATTTTATCACTGACCGTGTTACTTGATAATTGCTTTTCTAAAACTTTGAAATAAATTAGATTTATCTATAATAAAACAAGATAGCATATTTATTCATTTTGGTCATTTCAATTTACATGACTGGATTAATTTTATCAAACAGACAAACCGAAAAACAAATTGATAAGTGATTATATTATAACCTAAATTAATCAAACATATAACTTAAATCAATCAAACGTGTCAGCGAACTATATACACATCTAATCCTAATTTAGATTTATTTGGAAGGCTAATGCAATCAAACATAACCTACAAGATAGTGTGGTATAAAAGTAAATGAGTTGTAAAATTCAATGATACAAATGAGATGAGCCAATTTTAAATTTAAAAGTTAAAAAGAAAAAAGGGATAGAAAGGGAAAATGAGGGGATAAAAAATCATTTGGGAACTAATTTTAAAATAATTAGTTCTTTTTTACTGAAAAACATTAAGCTCACATAACATGGAAGCATGTACAATGACATTTATCAGTAATTGAAGGGGCTGAGTAAAATTACCCAAAGATCTAATGCTCAAAATTTCACATAGAACATAAAATTTGAATGGGGGTTTGGGGGGGTGGAGGAGGAGGTTGGATTAAGTGTACAACAAATCTCTTTGCATTGTAGAATAAAACTACAGAAAATTGGGAGTAAGCTACACAACAATGAAATAAAAGAATGTAAATTGATATTTGGACAGAAGCAACTTATAAGCAATTTGAGGATAAAACAATTAATGGAAACTATGGTGAAATGAATTATGTAAAAAAGATTTGTATGAGAAAACCAAAATAAGTAGAATGCTGAAGCTTCCTGCTAAATTGGAGACACCTGGGGCAGCTTCTGTAGATTTTCTTCACCGTAAAGAAGCCGTCTTTTCTTTGAACCGTATCCTTGATATTGATAGATAATGTTGTACAGGCACAGCCTCAGGCACGTGACATTGAATGTCTCCATAAACTTCAGATCTGTATTCCTGGATTTCAAGCCGGCAAAATGCCGGTACTCCTCAAACACAGACGACAAGCACCAGTTCTGCAACTTTCTCAAGCAACCAACAAGACAACCCGTCCGATGCTGAAATAAAAGTAAGAAGATAGAACATGAGAAATGTTTACATTACCTACATTGGCTAAACTCATAAAGCTAGGTTCATCAAAATGCGTTATTAATTGCAATCAAAAGCAGGCCTAAGAACCACATCTCTCCAGAAATGCATTCAGATGAAGTTTGTAATGCAAACAAATAAAATATAAATAGTAATAGCCTAAATTCAATAAATAATGTTTGCAGCTTTCTACATCCAGAACAAATGTGCAAATGGATTGAACTGAACAAATGACAAACATTCTTCTTCTTTTCACTTTAAAGGGTTATCTAGACCATCCATTCATATAAACTTTAAAAAAGACCACTAGTGGAATCAAAGATAAGATGTCAGAAATGCCAGAGGAACTCATTGGACTAATTTCAAAATAAGAAGCATAGAAATTCGAACAGTTAGTGAATGACTAATGATGAAAATGTTCAATGGAGTCAATTGTAGTTTGTGCTATCCACGAGAACAAAATGGCCCCCACCTTGTCCCCTTTAACGAAATAGCTGAGAGTTAAATTAGCTTTCTGGATGCATTGCAAGACCTGAAGACGGTGTAATATACTAAAAATGTATCCAGTAACAAAATGATAGTGACTGCCTAATCCATCTAACAGCATGAAAAAAACACCAGTCTTATTCAAATAGCAAAGACAGCGATATGTGCATTAAATGATAAAATTAAGCAATCAGTCAGCATACCTTTCCGCGTTTGCAATGGATCAAAACTGGATGATTTCTTACATCTAAAAACACAAACAAAAAAGAATATAATTAAGATATATACATATACATATACATATACATATATAAAACAGAAAAGAAGAGCATAATTAAAGATTCTCGTAGAATATAGAGCTAACTATCTAGGAAACTATTTCAGTACCAATTAAGATTTTCAGAGCCTCCATGACAGTATCCTTGGGAATTGATACAGGGGGCTCCTGTAGATGCATACAGAAATTATGAAAAAAAGGCGGAAAAATAAATAAATAAATAACAAATAATTGTTCATTATAAAACCCCATCGCAAGTTGCCAAATAATATACAAATTTACTTCAAAGCTATTTGCTAATTTCATTTCTACACAGGGCTTTGAGAGAAAAGCAAAAACCGTACCGTTTTGCCTTCAATTCCAAAGTGAAAGAGCCGAATGTTCTGAGCAGCAAGAAACTTTAAATTTTCTTCTGGATAAGGCTCTGGACACAGATATCTGCTCAAAATTGACAAATTTAAATCTTGAAAAAAAATAATTATGAATTATAAAGAAATTAGAAATAATTAATAAAAACAATAATGAAGGAAAAAAAATTTACATGATGGATCGAAGATTTAGGGTTTGAAGGAAAGGGAAATTGGAGGATTGAGGAAAGCTGGACCGATAAATGCCCTCTTCAACCATTGAGAAATTCGGCGGCACCAAAACGGCGTCGCCTTGATTGTCTCCTTCCATTATCACACACATCGACGCTTCTCGTCTCGTCTCTTCTCTTCTTGTCTCTTCTCTTCTTGTCTCTTCTACTCCTAAAACTCAAATGGAGGATCAAACAACTTGAATTCTAGAAAGAAGAGAAAGAGGGAGGACAGGACTCGGAAGCGAGGAGGAGCAGGAAAAACGGAGTCGTTTAAGAGGGGGTATGAGTTTGTTAGGATTCAGATTCTCTGTGGGTCCGTATCCGAAATTGGGAATTAGAACTGAAAAGCTCGTGGTTTTATAAGTGGATAAAATTAATTAATTAATTATTTAAAGTAAAATTTATTTATTTATTTATTATCTAGATAGGAGGCGACGTAGAAGGAGGGAAAAGCGGGGAGTGGGGTTGGGCTAGTGGTTTTCTTGGACTTTGGAATTGATTTGTCAAAGAGTTTTTTAAAAAATTAATTAATCAAATAAATAAATAAACAATTCTTTAAAGTAGTCCATTAGTCGCAGGTTCAAAATTCAAAAGTGGACTTGGACTTGTTTTCGAATGTTCCATGAATCATTCTGATTCCGACACGTGTCGCTTGCTCAATCTCTTCCCTTCCTTCGCTTTTCCTTTCTGATAATAGATCAATCATAATTATCTTCAAGTACCTATGGTTTTACGTTCCCTCAAATTACGATAAGTTTAATTCATTTGTATCACATTGATACAATCTCCTCCTTCCTGTCAATCTCAGTCACTAGAGATTATTAAACTCGGGAAATTTCTAAGTTAGGTTAATGGATTAGGTTTTTTCCTGACCTCACTCTTAAAGATGGGGGATATTTCCACCCTATTACTTGTGAAAACACATTCCATTTATAAAATATATTAACAATAAATTCACATTATTTCTAATAAATGCAAATCAATAAAAACATTTATATAATTAATCTATTTTTTTTAACTTAGGCTTTTAACCTTTTTTTTACCATTAAGGTTGCTTTAGAAAAAAGATTTATTTTAATTATTTTATCTTTATGAAATAAAATGACTCAATTACCTGAAAGAATGTGTATTCTTGTATCTAATTGTTTAGATATTTAATATTGTGACTTAGAATCTAACTTTTTAAATAAAGTCTAATAATTTTTAATAATTTTTCTGTAAATAACATAATTTGATAGGTTAATAATTTATATTAGTATTGTCTTATAAAGGTAATATGTTAGTTTAATTAAAGGTTAATAATCATACTAATAAACTAGAAATAATTATTTAGAAATATGAATTTTTTATAAAATAAAAATATTAAAGTTAAAGCAGAATTTTGGTATTTTTTACTTTTTAATTAAGGGTAACATAGTCAATTTAAATTTAGACTAAAGCAGTCTTAGTAGTTAAATATAATAAAAAAATCCAAGTTGAAAAAAAAGATATTACAAAAATTAAATTAGGAATTTAAGATAGATTTAATTGATCAATTCTTCAAAATTCTTGTTTGTTTGTGATTTTTAAAAATAATATGAAGTTTTTATAATTATTTTTTAGAGATAGATGGATTTATGGAATTTATGAGGTAGAAATATCACTATCCAATTTTCAATTAGTATAAAAATAATATTAAATAGAAAATTTAAGTTAGAAGTTGTTAACTTTATCTCAAATCTTTCTTATTTCTTATTTTGGAATCCATCTCATTCTAATCATAGATCTTACAGTTACTTTTGTTTTTATGAAAAATATTTAATTTTTTAATTAATTTTAATATGATTGAAGAAATTTCAAACTAAAAAATAACTCATTATCTAACTATTTAATTGAATTTTCAAAGAAATCAATTATTAAATCTCTAAATTGCAATTTATAATATTAAGTTTTGACCATAATAATTTCAATAGAGGAATAGATTTAACGTAAACGGATAACTATACTGTTACATAAGAAATCATAAAAGTTGAGGGATTTCCATGTTATCTCATTTTTAAGTTCAGGGATTTAAATGTTATTGTCTTTTTCTTTTACCGCACGGCAAGGTTAAATCGTAAGGACACGAGGGTTTTGAATTACTCCTAAAATGTACACGGTTTCAGTCAGCGTGATGATGGTATGCGTCTGAAGGAAAATTTGTTTTGACCCATTTGTCTTGTTTGCAAATTGTAAAATCAAACTTTTTGACAATTTTGTAATGCTTTGCCATTACTTTTTATATTAAGTTTGAGGGTAAGTTTAGTGATGTTATAACTTTTAAAATAATGATAGTTAATTGTGTTATAAAAATAATTAATTATAAAAATAATTAGTAAAATATTTAATAATATTTATTTTTAAATGTACTTGTAAATTTTAAAAATTAATTATATATATTTGATAAATCTTATTATTGAACTGTTATAAAAATACAAATGACTAATTGGATATAATGTTGAAAAAAAATTATTTATACATTTAGGAACATCCACATATAATATTTTATGTTGTATATACATAAAAAATGATAACTAAACTAATTTTTTTATTTTTTATTTTGTTATCTCAATATCATTAGGAATAATAATATTTCTTTAAATTTAATGATTTTATTTTATAATTAAATAAGAATAATTTTATATTTTTATAATATATATACAAATATAAATGAATTGTATTAAATATAAAATGATACTCAAAGTCATATTTTGAAAAATTGTTCCTTTCATGCTTTTCAAAATTTATTGTAAGATATGGTGATTTTGCTATAAGTGATTTTAAAAAAATACCAAACTTAAAAACTAGCTCTTCAATTTTTAAAATTATTTTTTAAAGTGTAAAAAGCAATCGCAAATAGGTCTACAGTTGATCACAAAATAGGATCAATTGCATATATGTACTCATTTTATTTTCACAAAATTTTCTTTCCAATATCAACCTCTCATCAAAATATTTTTAATACGATAAATAATTATTTCAATTATTTTTTTAAAAAATTATGAACGGAAAAAAGGATAAATTTTTGTTTACACTTTTCATAAATTGACATATTGAAATCATCAATACTTCTCCATTTACCATTCAAAAGCTTATGTCTTCGATAGTAAATGAGGGTAGGCTGATATTTTCAATAATTTGAGAATAAATTAAATTAAATATTGATGAATGTCAATTTATTTAGAGATAGACAAATAAGATTAATGATAAATGTACAAACCTTCAATATAAATTATTTTGTATAAATTGTTGTACCATCACATAGGTGGTTGAGTGAAAATATCACATGACTTACTTGATTTATTTTTATTATTTTATATTTAGGTAAAATTCAGTTTATCCTATTTAGAATAACATATTCTAATTTATCCCCAAAAATTATAGTTTTTCAATTTTCTCCCAAAAATATAATAAATTTAACCATTAACTTAATAAAATATGATAATATCCCTAACCTTAACATAATATACTAACTAATAATTTTGTGGAGTTAAGAATGATAATTTTCGTTTTGCCCATTGAGATTGAAAGTATTTTAACTTGATAAATTTATTAATGAAAATTCCGTATAAAAAATAGTAATTGACCTTAAAAAATGAAATTAACTTTTCTTGTATTTTAATCCATAAACCGAATACAATAATCACAAAATTTTTTACAATATCACCATAGTGAAAATCAAAAAATTAATTTTATCCCTATCTTAATGTCAGCATTTGAATTTAAATATTTTAGATACATAAACCATTTGTCAATTAGTTGAATTTAACCATCTAAAATATCATTTTATCCTTTAAATTAATATAGATAGTAAAAAAATCATATTAAATATTGATAATAAAAATTGACTTAATGCTTTGGGTTATTCTATGATGCCTTGATTAAAGTTGAGGCATTAATACCATAATCAAACATAAATTATGTAAATGAAACATAAAACTTATAAATTTAATATAAAACTTGTAAATAAATATTAACTACAAAATAAAACATAAATTCTAGAAATTGAACATAAGACTTGTAAATGGAAAGTAAAATGAGTAAATTAATATAGAACTAGTAAATTGATGTATTATTAATAAAAAAAACAAAACTTGCAAATATAAGATAACACTTGTAAATCAACATTGAGTATAAAATAAAACATTAATTTTAGAAATTAAACATAAGATTTGTAAATAAAAAATAAAATAAGTAAATTAACATTAACTTTGAAATAAAATATAAATTTTTAAAATGAAATAAAAAACTTGTAAATAGAAAATAAGACAAGTAAAATACTATAAAACTGATAAATTGATGTATTATTGGTAAAGAAAATAAAAAATAAAAAATATAACATAAAACTAATAAATTAGCATTTAGTACAAAATAAAACATAAATTTTAAAAATGAAACATAAACAGTAAATTAATGTATTACTAGTAAACAAAACAAAAACTTACAAATATAACATAAAACTAATAAATCAATACTAACTATAAAATCAAACATAAATTTTGAAAATGAAATATAAGACTTGTAAAAAGAAGGTAAATAAATAAATTACTATAAAACTAATAAATTAATGTATTACTGATAAATGAAATAAAAACATATAAATATGATATGAAACAAGTAAGTAAACATTAAGTACAAAATAAAATATAAAGTTTATAGATTATACCTAAAACTTAAGAATAAAAGGTAAAATAAGTAAATTAGTATAAGAGTTACTAAAAAAAAGTTCATAATTGTAAAATAAAACCTTGTTATAATATTTATTACTTTATATATTTTTTTTAGTTTTTTAATTTAAATTGAATAATATTGTTTTGAGTTTATATAATATATATTATTTATTAAGGATAAAATTTATGCTCAAAATTGAAATTTTTAAAAAATATTATTTTAATATATTTCCTAGTTGTTGTAAGTCGATGTTAATTTGCATCTTTCTATACTTTCTCAACAACAATCCTAAATAGTCTCCAAATATAAGTAAAAAATTTAAAATTATATAAAGTATGTATATGACTCAAAATTAGATATAATTTTATTAATATATCATATATGTATGTAGTAATATGAAAATATTTTTTTTGATTTTATTTTTACTTGATCTACATCAAGATGAATAATTGTGCTTAATTAACATAAGTAATAAATAGATATCATTATAGAAAATAGGGAAAACAAAGTATACAAATATCCCAAAAAAATATAGAATTTATGATAATCAATTCAATAAAACTTATTCCACTTTTTTTAGTATAAATTATTTTTGTTTAATTAATGAGTAGTTTTTTTGGTTTAATTAAAGAAATATTTATTTTGAAATAATAAAGTATTTTTCACTAAAATTCTATAAAAACAATGTTAATTTTTTAAATAATTAATAATTTTCTATGATTTACTAATTTTACTTTTTATTTACTAATTTTATGTGTAATTTATAATATTTATATTTATCACGGTATTGATGCCGTAATTTTTATTACGGCATTATAGAGTTTCTCTCTTTTTTTTTTTAAATTCCTAATTAAGTTATTATAGTTAAAATAACTTATAAATGATGCCATCCATTAAAATTAACGCAACATTTTTTTAATTTGTCCTTGTTCCCTTTTTTTTTTTTTTTTAAATTCATCCTACTTTATTGTTTATTATTTAATCTTGTCTTCATCCTCGCTCTTCTTTTTCATCATCTTTTCCCACTTCTTTCATCTTCTTGCTTCTTCCTTGAACTAAGGCGTGATGGCGATAACCAATGGCAGTAGCATCGACATCGTAGTAGGTAGTAACGACATCACAACACGATTTGTTCGTAAATCACTATTGCTCAGTGTTGCGGCAGTTGAAGGCAGCATTGCATGATCAACATCTAGGAATAGGTCGTGCCACAATACCGCCGCCACCTGCTACCACTTGATCGCAGTCGAGGCATGTTACTTGCTATTGCTGCTGTCTCCAATGACTCTGGAATTAAGGCTTAGGCCATGGAATTTCAGTTTATGACTATAGTGTATGATGGTTTTGTAGATTGGGTTTGACTCGACACTATGAATTGGGGTTTAGGATGTTTATAAATTTGGGTTGCATTCCTGTAAATCAAAACTATTAAATCTAATCTCTTTATAATCCAGGAAACAAAGTTATTTTATAGAAATATTTTTAAAATATAATATTTGGTTATCATCTAGACCTTCTTCTCTTTAGATAAAAGTCACAAAAATTTATTTTTTCATTCAAATTAAATATATGTAAATCGTATATAAGTTATAAAAAATAAATAAGTAAATTTTTAAAAAAGTCAAGTTATAGGATCTGAATATTTGTATTCGGATTGATCCGATCCACGTATTAACCCACTAAATCTCAATCGTTCTTTGATTAAATCGGATACTTCACAAGACGCCACATGTAATGTTGACTTTTAAAGTTTGACCAACTGTTTGATCTTGATCTAATAGTTGTGAGGAGTCCATCCATAAAACTTATGATGGACCGCACAATACTGAATTATAAATTTATTCTTCTATAAATATATAATTATTTTTATGTTTTTATACATCTTTCTCCTTCTCAATTTCTCTCAATCTCCTTGTAATCCTATTTTTCAATGTGTTTTAATACTGTGCTTAATTATTTTTATAAATAAATTTAGTTTTATTTTAAATTTAATTTTTTATTTATTTTAGTCATGATTAATTTAATTTTAATAATTATTTTTATTTCAATTATGCTTAAATAAATAATAATAGTTAGGGGAAGGTGAAACTCTTAGGAAATAAATATGATTTAATCAAATTTTAGTTTTAATTATATGAATTAAATTATTTTCTATTTAATTTTATACATATTTTATATTTTAAAATTTTGATTTATTGTAGGCAAACAAGGTAGTTTGGCACAATAAATTCTTAATATCTTAATATAAGATATGGTAAAATGATGTTTTGATTTGTTATTGACAAATTAAGTTTTGGCACAATAAATACTTAATTCATAATAAAATTAATGGTAAAATAATGATAATTTTATAATTAATCTTTTAGGCAATAAAGGCAATAAATCTAAATAAAAATAGCAAAAAAAATTTAGTAAATTGTATTTATTACTAAGAGTGGATCCGTAATCCTAACTAATTTAATTTCATAGTTTCATTTAAATTAAGTTACATATATTCAAATTTTATTTTCATTTTTAGATAAAATAAAATAAATAATTTTAAATCTTTTCACTGTGGATTAACCTTAGACTCACCGAGTTATAATATAATAAGACACTCTTATACTTGAAAGTTAAAATCACTTTTAAATTATGTCAATTACAATAGCTGGGAGGCAATATAGTGGTAAATTAGAGTTGTGAGGCTATCTTTGTGCTGGTTAAGGTTGATTAAGTGAGGTTGCTACTATGAATTAAGGTTAAGGCTATCATGAGGCATAGGCTGCTATGATGGACTATTGTGGTTGGTTGAGGTCATCGTAGTGTGGCACTACAACTATCATAAGCTGACTTAAAAGAGGAGAGATGAGACTGTGCTATCTTGGTGACTATTGGCTATGTTGGTATGTTGATGTAGAGCGACTGGAGGTTGCCAATAGCTTCAGATGTGAGAGGGAAAGAGAGATGAGTTAGGGTTTGTTAACTCATTTTTGTGACTTTGGGAAAATAGGTTCGATATTGAGCAAGTTTGGTCATTTGGGGATTTTTCTTTTCTAATGTAAACTATTTTTCTAAAATTATAACTTGATCAATTTTGCAATTTGGTTTCCATTAATTTGAATCAAATTGCAAAATCGATTGATTTTATAAGTTTAAATAGTTTGGCTTTTAGGGTTGACTTGGAACGAACTAAAAATTGAATAAAAATTTAGGTTTGGTTTAAGTTGGGTAATCAAAACTAAATGCTCACCTCGAAAACTAACAAGGTGTAATGATAATTGAAGGATAAATTGAAATTTTCATACTTCCGGAAGTAATTTCATTCTAACTTATGGGTAAAATTAAAGTTTACCATTTGTATTTTTATACAACCAATTATATCATAATGCTACATCAGTTTGTACAAAAATATTTTATATAAAAATTTGCAACTATAACTTTACTCCAAAAATAATGCTTATCAACTCTTCAACAAAAGAGGTATCATAGTAATCTCTTTAGTCTTTCTTAAGAATATGATGTGGGTGGTCTTATATCACTTGAAAGAAATAATAATAATATTATAACCATAGTAGTAAAATAAATTATATATTAAAATGGCAACTGATATGAGCTAGAAAGCTAGAACGTTTGACCCTTCTACTCATGTTTCAGGAGTTGATGTTGGCATTAGTGCTGTTACACCTTGTTTGTTCCTTATGTGAAAAAACTTGAGTAATTCCTTGGACATAATTTCAAATAGTGGTAATAGAAAATGTTCTTTTACTTGATCACTTTGAATCTTATGAGATTCTTGAAGGAAGATGCTCCTATACCTATAGAGGGTGAAATTGATCACCAAGTGATAAGTGCAAATAGATGCTAGGAATTATTTCAATTTCCTTTGTAGAAATTATATGTTGAATGGCTTGAGCAATTCTTTGTATAATATGTATGCTAGAAAAAAAAATGAGCTAATGACTAATGAGTTGCAGGAGTCCTTAGAAAAAAAATATAAAATTGAGGATGCTAGCACTAAGAAATTTATCATGGGCTCCAAAACTATTACAAGTCAATTTCAAGAATTGCATATAATTTTGTTAGAAGTTCATGTTGAAGTGATAGATTTGAGTGATACTTTGGAAGTGGCTGTTATCATTGAGAAGCTACCTTTAGCATGAAAAAATTACAAGAATTATCTAAAGCACAAGAGAAAGGAAATGAGTCTAAAAGTTTTGATTAATAAAATTTAAGTTGAAAAAGCGACAAACTTAATGACAAGAAAAGTGTCATTTTTTTTTTGTTAAAGTTAATGTTGTGGATTATAGTTAGAATATAAAGAATAAAAAAGCCAACAAGAACAAGCTAGGTCCAAAAAGGAGTCTCTCCAAAAAGCAAACTAAATTTCAAGGGAAATGCTTCAACCATGATAAAATCTTCAGAATGCAAAATGTTAAAGAAAAAGGAAACTGAGAAGTTAATAAAGGAGAGAACATCTTAAAAGATGTATTAGAAATTAATCTTTCTGCAGTGAATCAGATACTTAACACCAATGCTCAAACAAGAAAATGTTTATTTCCTTTGAATTTATTTGAAAAGGCAAAAATACTATATATGGGGAATTCAATCATGTCTAAAATAAAAGACCAAGACAAAGTAAATTTTAAGATGACTTCTAGGAAAAAGATAATTTTGAATAATGTATGTGCTATAAATTCGTGAAAATCTCGTATCTAGATCATTTTTTAGCAAGTATGGATTCCAAATAGTGTTCAAGTCAAATAAAGTATTTTTGTCTAAAATAGAATGTATGTGGGAAAGGATTATGTATCCGATGGGTTATTCAAGTTAAATGTAAAGATTATAAAATGAAATAATAATAAAGTTATTTCTTCTACTTATATTCTTGAGTTTTCAAATCAATGACATAGTGGATTAAGACATGTTAATTATAATACTTTGTATAAGTTAATTAATATGAATCATGTACCCACTTTCTATATTGATCTAAAACATAAGTGTGCATCTTATGTTGATGCAAAACTAACAAAATCACCATTTTCAAATAATTGAAATGAATACTAAATCACTTGACTTAATAAACAGTGATATATGTGATTTTAAATCTATACAATAAAGGAGAGATAATAAATATCTTGTTATATGCATCAATGACTGTATAAAATATTTTTATGTGTATTTATTAAAAAGCAAGCTATAGAGAAATTTATGCTCTATAAAAATGAAATTAAAAATCAACTAAACAAGAAAATTAAAGAGTTGAGAACTGATAGATGTGGTAAGTATGTTGTTCTATTTAAGTTACTTTGTCAAAAATTTAGAATCATACATCAAACTACAACTCTTTATTCACCCTAATCCAATGGGAATACTAAGCGAGAAAATCATTTTTTAAAAGAAATGATTAAAACAATGTTAATAAGTTTTAGGCTACCTTAGAATATGTAGGAAAAAGCTATTTTATCTACTAATATCTTTTAAATAAGGTACTTTGGAAGGAAGTAAACAAAACCACTTATGAATTATACTAAGCTAGCCACTCCTACCTTTCTTTTTTTGGTAAGTGCTTTTTTTTTTTGTTTAGTATAGTATATAGTAGGGTCATACTCTCCATTTCAAGTTCCTGAGAATCTAGTGCATATGATTCAAGAAATAAGAGTTTTACCATTAGAAATAACCTTTTTACTAGAAAATAAACCACAAAGCTTTATGAAAGTACTTTGTAGAAAAAAGCTATTAATAGCAAAACTGAATCTATCTTACAGAATCATACCTAGAGTTAGTAGGCCTTCCTTTAGCATACAAACTCCTAGGATCCAAGCAGATTTTCAAGAGGAAAATGAAAGCTAATGGATCAATTAATAAGTACTAAGCTAGATTTATAATTAAAAGTTATAAGCAATGAGAAAATCTTAATTACTTTAATACTTATTATCTTGTAATGGGAATAAATTCTATTAGGATGATACTAGCAATTGCACTATTGCACAATTTAAAAGTACATCAAATGTATGTAAAAATAACTTCTCTAAATGAAGATCTAGATAAAGAAATCTATATATAATAGCCTGAGTGCTATATAGCTTTAGAACAAGAAAAAAAAGTTTCTAAAGTAGTGAAGTCATTATATGCTTTGAAACAAGTACTAAAAAATAGCATGAAATATTTTACCATATAATAATGGCAAATGCTTTTAAAGTCAACAGATGTCACAAATGTGGTGAAGAGGTAAAATGGCCATGGAATTTCTTAGAAGGTATGCCAAAACAACTAAATCCTATAGTAGCAATTTGCAAATATTGTGATAATCAATGTACAATTAGAAGGGCACAGACTAATATGTATAATGGTAAGTCTAAACATATATGTTGTAGATATAATACCATTAGACAACTACTCTCTACTAAAATTATTTCCATAAACTATATAAAGTTTAAGATAACACTACGGATCCGTTAACCAAACAGCTAAATAGAAAGTTATACTACATTTACTAAATTGGAATTAGAATGAGTTGAAATCACAATGAACATAAATGAGAATGAGTTAAAATAGGAATAATGAATAGGAATCATAATAAGTTATTTACTTGAACTATAGAAATTGAAATCGGAATGAGTTAGATTGCATTAATGTGTTTACTTTATCTTAGAATCGGAATCGAAATAAGTTAAATTGTAATAAATTACTAAAAAATAATTAATGAATTATTGTAGTAATTGATATTTTATATTTTAATTATAGTGATTATTTATTAAAAAACAATAATTATTAAAATATTATAATTAATAATTAATAATAGTATATTAACCATTGTGATTATTTATTCAAAAACTATAATTATTAATATATTTTTATAGATAATGTATTAATTAATTTTTATTATTAATCATATTAATTAATTATTAATAATAATATATGAATTAATTGTAATAATTATATTAATGATTATTAAGATATTATATTAATTAATTATAATAACAAAATATATTAATTATTATAATTATTTATTCAGAAACTATATTTATTAATATATTAATTAATAATTATTATATTATATAAATTAATCAATGATAATATTAATTAATTATATAGTTATACTAATGATTATTATGATAATATATTAATTAATTAATTATAGTAATAACATATTAATTATAGTGATTATTTATTTAGAAACCATAATTATTAATATATTTTTATTAATAATGTATTAATACATTAATTAATAATAATATATGAATTAATTATAATAATTATTAATAACAATAAAAATATAAGAATTAATTATAATCGTTATATTAATGATTATTATGATAATATATTAATTAATTAATTAATTATAATAATAACATATTAATTATTGTGATTATTTATTCGAACACTATAATTATTAATATATTCTTGTTAATAATTTATTAATATATTAATTAATCATAATTATATTTATTAATTAATAATAATATATTAAATAACTAAAATAATTATATTAATTATTATTATTATTTTATAATATTACATTAACTAATTATAATTATAAAAATATATTAATTTAAAAGACAATATTTTTAGAATATTAAAAGATTATTAGGGACAAAATGGAAAGTTTAAATAATGAGAGATTGATTCCCACCTCCCCCATTGAAATCAATCTCTTATTTCCCACCTCCAAATAGTGGTGGGCCCCATCATTCTAATTCCGATTCCTACTCTATTTTTGTGAAGTAAACACTAACAATTATTTTGATTCCGAATTCTGATTCTTCAATCCAAGAAGTAAACGCACCATTAGTAAAAAAAAAATCATCAAGAGGAATGAGACTAAAGCTTATAAAATTAAAGGTTTATTTTACAAAAGAAAACCCAATCTAGTTGACTAAAGATCCCAAGAACTAAGTTTAAAGGGACAACTTAATTGTAAAATATTTTAGTGGATCATTATGGGGGTTACCCTTCCGTCCATTTCTATGTTGAAAACAAAGATACCCATAGGAAGGAAAAGGTTAAGTTATGCTTTTAATAATTTTTAATGCGTTGGGAATCCAAGTACAATAAGGCGAGTTGCTTTTGATTAAGAAATTACCGATGTGAGAGAGAAATAGAGTTGTTTCAAAAGGAATTATCAAGGGCTTAGTTTTTATAAACTCTTGTAGAACTAGGTAGATGTTTGGGCCAAATTAAACATAACCATGAGAACTCAAAGTATTAGGAAAAATTCTTGTATGAAATTTAACATCGTTCACATGGACGACAAAATAATTCAAAAACATTATGTTTACTAGTCAATCAGTAAAGTAAACATGTTTTACAAAGGAAGGTTTAAAGGTTGAGACCTATCTATCCTAGGTGAGTTGTGATCTATTAAATTCTATCACCAGAGTTAAAATGATTTTGACATCACAATAATTTTTTTTTTATTCTTCCACCAATTTTTATTCATGTGCGAAATTGTTAGAATAATAGCATAAAGTGGTTATTTTGTGGCCATCTGTGAACAAGATAATATTGGTGAGAAATTAAAATTTTTCTTATAAAACTTTTAAGACTGATCTCATACAATATATAAGAAATTTGTAATATAAAAAACATACCATGATATTAAAGAAGATGAATGATAGGATTAAATTAATTCCACCACCAAATAATCTTCCAGGTTATAATTCAAGATTGATCTATATTGAACGTATGGACATGTGTTTCACCACTCTCAAAAGTTACTAGCTCTTTTTCTTTAATAATTCAAAATATTTAATATTTTAAATTTAATATTATTACCTCTCCATTTACATAAAAGTTGAGATAATATATAATACTTTTGGGGCCCACCTTGTAAAATACACACAAGGCCCCATTTACACACAAATATGACATATAAGGCCTTAACAAATATTATAATTAGATTTATTATCTAATATGTTAGTTTTTTTTTTATTTAGGTCTAGTAGTGATGTAGTCAATTAAATGAGCAAACTCAGGGATCATTTGAGAATATACAATAGTGACTACAACAATTAAACCTATAATTAAACTAGCATAATTATTTAATTCCAACTCTACTCCATTATAATATCAGAATTGACCTCCAAAATTATATGCCCGAATAATAATTCGTCCCAAGCCACATTGATTTCTTTACTACATAATCCTTTTTACCCCATCGTTAATTAAATTGATATCTCAAATGTCTAATCAATTTAATAATATCTTATTCTTTGATACTTACTGGTTTTCTCTAATGATTATTTTCAATATATCAAATATGTTGACACACTCTGCCCAGAGAATTCTATGATCAAGTACCGAAAACTCATAAAGAGATGTGTTGTATAAATTTCATATTGCTAATCTATAATTTCAATACTTATAATTGCTTCCACCAAGATACCAGGTAATTTTGACTACAAGTGTGTGTCGTGCCCATTAGTAACTCAAATGGAATAACAATTACAATCATGAAATTATAACTAACTTAAGATTAAAATTACAGTAAAATCAATACCTATGAGATTTAATAAGTCTGATAGTTATTGTAAAGTTAATTAAATTTCATATGTGATCTAGTTCAATGCAGTTGTCCTATATCAATAAATCATATATGATTAAGACAAATCATTCAATGAATTTATTATAGTTTATACCTAAATAAAGTGTCCAACTTTATTTATCAACTACGAACTTAATTTATTAAATCATAAGATAACTTGTATTTATGTTTTCTGTGAATCCACTATATGATTATATAAATACATATAATATAATTAAATGGACTTTACTCAAAAAATTAATGCAAATAAGATATTTGAATAAAATACTTCGTTTATTTTATTAATCAGAAAAATATTTATTACAATTAAATAAATTCATATACTTTTAAAGAGCATATTTTCCTAACAGATAAATATTGAAAAAAATATATATGTGTATAGATGATTCGAAATCTCTTCTGTGAGCTTTTATTCTTTACTTTGTGTTTTTATCTATCCATCCATACAATCATTCCAAATACAAGACCGAAAAACATATTTGCATTTTCTACTTCAAAAGTTTGCCCAAAATCTTGTGTCTCTGTAATCTCCTTAAAAATCAAGCTCTGAGGTTTAATCTTCACTTAGATTCCTTTAGAGTTCTTTAGTTACGTGAGCTTTGGTAATTATCTAAAGAGTCGACATTTCTCGGTTTTCTCTTAACTGCAACCCAGCCATGGCATGATTCTATAGTGATTGAGGGATAATTTAAAATGGATCACATCAAGTTGTTTACGGTCGTACTTAAAAAAATCCTTTAACAGTTTTTGGAAGTCATTAACAAACACATCTCATGATTTCCAAACAAGGGTACTACAAAGGTGAGATGTCAAAATAACATGATTACAAAAGAGCAAATTCTTTTTAAGAAGCTTCAATCATGCATACAACCACCATATCGAAACTTTAATTCTAGAACATTTGTACATACAATGACATATATAGAAAAGAAACTCAATATGATTTTAGTGATGGTTTTACAAGTTTAAATATTTAAGATCTATTATTAGCTAGCTAATTAAGTGGAATCCGTAACAAGATCTGCTTCGGCTTGAGCAGCCATGGAAAGCTCAAATTGCCTCAAAGAAACAGAAGGGAGGTGAGGAAGAAGCTCAGGGGCAATAAGATCTTCCCAGCCTTTGATTGGATTATTTGTGGTTGCAGAACCATCAATGCCTATATGTGTTACATGCTTCACATCTGTTGGAAACCCTATTTCAATATCATTCTCCAGTTCTTCATCAATCTCCTTGTACGCTACAAGATAACATGATTTAAAGAAACCAAAAACAATTAATCGAAAAAGAGAAAACTACCTATTTTTATTGAAAGAAGATCAGTTTATTCATGTAATTAATGAAAATAACAAATTTATTATCAACAAATTTATTTGACTGATTATTTGGATTTAAATTTTTAAAGAGATAAGAGGTTAAAAAATATATTTAGACTCTGCCTCCCCCTTAAAAAAATTATAATTAACAATAATTTATTTTTAATAATTTTTTAATCATGTTAATAATGTAATTTATAATATGCATGATATACTGTCAAATTCTTAAGTATATAATAAATTGAAAAAAAACAAAAAATTTCGATTAGTCTAACTGTTAAAATATCTCAAAAATAATAGAAGAGTTTTGAATGCTGGGAACAAAAATACAAACTAAAGCTTAGTTAATTAGCAAGTAGATAAACAAATCAGACATTAGTTAAGATGAGTCCGTCGACCAATTTTTCTTTTTTTGTTAATATAAAATCTGCACAGTTTTTCTTTTAAAAAACAAAGTTTGTATTTACATCTTCGTCAAAAACCATAAACAAAAAAAACTGAAATATACAAAATTTCTTTAGAGGACATCAACTAGGTGCATGGACATATTTCTTTTAAACGAAGTAGTTACTAGGAACGAATCATCATTGTGTCTAAGTTGCTGCAACAAAAATTCAGCATTTTAAATTAAGCTTACCAAATAATTGAGAGAAGCTTTTGAAGCTTTTAAACAGCCTGTGGAAGCCAGTAGAAATATCAGGCTTTGACAACCTAAATGAACTCTTCATGCTTTCATCACTTGATAAACTTTCTTCGTCTTCTTCTCGATTTCCTTCGCCAAAACAATACGTACATATATTAACAAATTAAACAAACCCTATGAATGCATGCAGCGTGCAGAAGTGCTTTTGTGAAAATTCGAAATAAAAGAGTTGGCAAGTACCTGTTGCAGAAGTGCTTTTGTGATTATCAGCTGGTGGTGGCTTTGATCTTCGAGATTGTTGCTGTAGTTGTTGTTGTTGTTGTTGTTGTTGTTGAACAGCAACATCAATGCTTGATTCAGAGACACACCCAACAGAGAATGGAAGAAGAACAAACCTTTCCATTCTATCTCTCATTTTTTTTGTTCTATTTTCTCTTAATGCTTCTAGTGGCGGCCAGGAACAACAATAAAAATGAAAAGCTTAAAGGAATCGAGAGAGAGAGAGAGAGAAAGAGAGTGGATGCTGATCAATGAGTTGTTGAGGGAAATGCAAAATTGGTTTGTTATAATGGCTGGATCATGGCTTTGTTATCAAGTTACAATTATATATTACGTATATAAAGTCAAATCTATACACACGATCATCATCATCATTATGATTTGTTAGTTTGGTAGATGTAGATGAAGAGGGCAATGCTTTTGGATACATCAAACTAGGGGATATTATGCCTCGACGTGTAATTATATCAGTGTTAAATATAGGGATTGTTTTAGAATTTAAAGGAGACTCTTATTTAAAAGCTTTTTATTTACAATAAGAATAAAGGTTTCCCCCAAGTTGTAGTTCGGTTGGCTGTGAATACGTTTAGAGTCCGCAAACTGCAATAACCTGAAACTGAAAATTTAAAATAAAATAAGGGGGCAAGAATTGGTATTTAGTGTGTGAGATTTATCATTCCCGTTCTTTTTTTTTTTTTAAACAATCAACTGTGATTTTATAATCTTATTGATTTAGAGGGTGTGATTAATACATGTTATGACTCGCGTTTGAAATTACCTTTCCAAGTTCTCAATACATTAATTTTTCCAATTTTTGGCTCAATTTTGGCCTTTCTTGTCTTATGGTTCACCTATAAAGCTTGTTGTTTGAGTCCTCGTTTGACATAATGGAATGTGTTAGGATTACTTACCAGTACTATTTTTGGGCTTTGATTAATCAGTTTAAATTTTTAGGTCAAGTAAGTTTCTTTAACAATTAGTGTAATACAGTCCAAATGAGTTTTCTGTAAACAATCTAATACTGGAGGATATTTATTGTTAAATATATTTGAGAGTAATCAATTGTGTATATTCAAACATATATTGCTCAAATTATAGCTCACACTAGGGGAAAATTTTGATTTTAAGCTTCTTGTATATGATCTCGAGCATGAAAGTATACCTCAAGTAATCGACTGATGAATATATATGATCTTAAGCATAAGGTTTTCCCTAATGGGTGCCTTACATACATGAACTTCTTTAAAGAATAGTGAAGTTTAACCTGATAACAAACCTAGGTGACCCACGTATAAATTTAAGACATGCAGTCACATGAATTAGGTAGAACTGCAATTTTAAGCCCAGTGATGAAATGCCTACCAAATAAACTTTCTTCAATGCAAGACTCTACAAAGTGGGCTCCCTACACTCACTTGCCTCTCTTATACAATAAGCTACCTTTTTTTTTTTTTTTTTTATCTTTATACGAGTTATTTTGTCATTTTTTTTTTCATTTTTCCCTTTTGCTTTTCAATTTTGTTTTGCTTACTTTATCATTTCAACTATACCTAACTTGAAGTAGTGCATCCCAAGCGATCAATTAAATTCTACAAGAACTTTATATGACCTTTGGGTGATAAAGACCAAATTCAACATTTCTTCATTCTCAAGAAGTACTAGACAATGATTGAAGGTTGAATTAAGAGATCTTTTATTTTTATTTTTTTCTTCTTGTTGGAGATAAAGATATTGCTGTTCAATAGAATGAATCATAACAAAATTCTCATAATTACTTGACCATTAGAGGCTCATAATTCGCTGAGGCAAATACCTCAAGTAATTGATTGATGAATATACAATACCTAATGAGAAAAAAGACAATTCTTTAACAGAAACCACTGGCAATTTTCATAAAACTTTTAAATACTAGCTTGTGTAAAGAAACACTCAAATGGGTACTTGAGACATACTCAAATAATGAATAAAATTTTAGTGATCAGTCACTGCATATATTCTCATCAACCACATTGTCGTCCAGCTTATCCGAACACATTTGTAGGATTTTATTTTTCTCCTCTTTTGCTCAATGCCTTAATTTCCATCGGCTTCTTAATAAAAAAAAGGGAGATTTTTTATTTTTGGGTCCAGTTATATTAAAACCACATTTGAATTCAAACCAAAAAAAAAAAAAAAACACTTCATAATAAAGTATTGTTTCATGACCACACAATAAAAAATATGACTTTTTTTATATATATATATAACTTTATTTATGTGTGCGGTTATGAGTTGTGCTTTACCTTAAAACAACTCCTAAAATAACCATGTCCATTTTTTTTAATTTACCCTTCAAACTACTGAAAATATCAACAGCCCTCACCCATCGTTCAAAAAATTAAGGTAAATGGCAGTTGCGTTGATGAAATTCTTCCCCAATTTTTTTTTTCTTTTTAATGATAAACGGAGGCCGGATTGATTTTTTTCAATAGGTTACAATTGAAATGTGTCAATTTATCAAGAGGACAATCTGGAGCTTACCATTGTCTTAATATTAATTTCTATCCTTCAAGGGTTTTATATAGACTTTAGGTCAAGTCTTCTTATCTTCTCTTTCCTTGTTATTTTGTAATTCTAGAAATTTGAAATCCCCATTGTCGTGGTAATCTTTAGATCGCGGAGTAAAATAAATTTTCAGTCATTATCGCTCACGCAAAAAGTCCTTTACAATTGTAGATTGTGCCAAATCCAACCACCATAATTCAAAAACCATGAAGAAACAAATTATTGTAAATCTTAACATCTGACTCTCAAATTTTCCTGCACAAATTGTTTAATTTCCTTAAATTTCTATATGAGATAAGTAGTTTGCTTGCTGAAAAGGAAACAAGCAAGCAATACAAAAGGTACTCTTTGCAAAAACTTCTAAAATCCATTAAATACACTTTGGTTGGTGATACTTTGAAGTTGAATATTCAAGTCCCTCTCAAAAAAATAAAAATAAAGATAAAAATAAAAATAAAAAGTTCATCACTAATTGTACAAAGAACAAGAAAAATTGGCGCTTAATTAATTATCATAAAACATTTTCAGTGCTTATCATTACAAAATTGAAAAAGAGAGCGTAGACACTATAAAAGAATGAGGTTAGGCTACAATTTCAAACTTACAGGGGAGGGTAAAAGTAGGAAGACAAGGAAAAGCCAAGGAAGAGCAAGCCTCCTATTGTAGCAACCGTGCGTTGCGAAATCTTTGATGCTAGCATGCTCCCGCCCACCACGGCCACTGATGTACAGATTGTGTGTCCTATTGTGGCCCCAACTGCAACTCCAACTGCATTTTTGTGTGTTGCCAACTGCAGAAACAGAAATTATCATGTATGCATGAGTATAAATATGGTACAACAAAAATATGACGCATCACATGGGCTCTGTGCTGTTATCATATAGTTTCTACAAACACAAATACTATATCAACTGCATACCATTCATGGAGATTCTCATAATCAATAAAGAACAGGAATGAACCAAACCGGCCTTAGATACAAGGAAATATTCGGTAGACCTTACCCAAAAAATTGGCAATAAAAAATGGCTAAAGTTGAGACTGAGAAAAGGTGTCTTAATTTTTGCAAATATAAAGTGCTTTATAAAGCCACATCAAACTAGGAGAGGGAGGAGACTGGAATACAGTCAGAAGCTAACATGTAATCAACTAACTGGAAAAATATGGTCACGCACATACGTAAATACATGCATGCATACATATAACTTAAAGTGCATAAACTGCACGGTTTATGCATTTTCCGGACTTTCATGCACTTTAAAATCCCAAACTAGAAAATTACTCTATATATATATATATATATATATATGAAAATATTTCCAATTGCAAAGGGTGTAAAAGTCACTTCTAATGTTACAAAAGGTTAATGAGGCTCAAATAATTGCAACACTATACATTACTGCTACATAGCAAGTCTCTGCAGGACAAAGATACAGGGTGAATTTAAACATCAACAGCACTACCATGATAAAAAAAAAGGAATCAATTAAAGGAAATATAAACTTACAGCAATTGTGGCTATCTGGCTACGATCTCCCCACTCTGCCAGGAATGTCAAAATAAATGACTGCAAAATGATAACAGGTGCTTAGCTTAAATAATGGTCATAAAATTGAACTAACATAACAATGTCACAAACAATAAAAGCAGAGAAATTGTACCAATGCAAGCACAGAATTTTAAGTGAATTACTAAAGCCAACCTCTAGAAATATGGGAGTACAGAATCTTGAGAAGAAACGGCGGAAGGTTGTCTTCCCTTGGCCTGACTCAAGTTTCTCCTCCACCTGAATATTTGAATGCCAAAAGAGCTATCAAGTTATGCATCGTATAATCTACTTGTGTTGTTGGCCCCACCACAGCACTGTAGCTGTGAGGGGAGTACCTTGCAGCTTGGGCTCATTATTATTATTAGTTTTTTTGGGGGAGGGGATCAGAATGCCAATTAGGGCATGAATAAAAACATTACTAACATGGTACCATAACGGCAGAAAAAAGGAATAAAAAAATAAAATAGAACAATAAAAGATGAGCTAAATATAACAAACACAAGTAAATTCCCAAATATTAGCAGACTGATTACCACGTCACTTCTATCAATTTCCATATGTTATACAGCAAGAAATTTCTTTATGAGCTTAGGCTTATGTAATTACCACAGTAGAAGGTTTATCTAACATCAAACATATTTTAGTTATTAAGAGACATAAGACTTGCAATCATGTTTTAAGTTAATTTACCATTGGAAATGAACAAACATCTTGGCCTCTCAATACGTTAACTGAAGCTAAAACTTTGGCTTTCCAGCTAAGAAATCAGGTATTCAAAACGTGGAAGCCACATCCTAGAAATTTTGGCCCAGAAATGCCTCGATTACAGGGTCAAACAGTGGCCTCCAATTTAAAGACCGGTCAATTTACGGAGATTTCAGGGCATCTAGTGTGTGTGTTTGTGAAAATAAGAATAAATACTGCCGCAGCTACACACAACAATCACAACTGTGCACAGCAATCCATATTTTATTCAACTTTTTTTCCTTCTTCGATTAAAGGAAATTAACTTTCAAAGCTGAAACTGGCATAGACCCCAACAAAAACATACCTCCTCCATTTCTTTCTTCTGACCTGATTTTGAATCTGACATCCAAGCTATGTATAGTAACCGCAGCCCGAAAAATGCATATAGAACTGCATGCAAAAGGAAGATGCATGGATCATGTTAAACTATCCAATTCATAACTAGCTCATATTGTCCAACATCAAAATGAAATAGGACAAAGTATGATCAAGACAAAATGCAACACAAAATTTCGAAGTAAGAAGAGTGAACCAAAGTTGGTAGGGACATTCTTCACTAGTTTTCATTTTCTACGTGAAAAAGCGCCATTGTGCTCAAGCACAAAGCTTTGTAATTCCAGGCTCTACCATAAGGGGGCATGTGGACATGATACATACAATTTGCTTTAATGGTTAGTAAGCATTGGATAGTGAACCAAATATCTCACTAAAATGAAATCAGACTAGTGAGAATAAATCCACTGGTTCATTGACATGTTTGATTTGACTCGGGTCAGTACCCAGCTCAGATCAATGATAGCACCAAATCATCTGATAGCTCAAATATCTCATAAAAATTTGGTCATATCATATTTCTATATTAATCACATTTCAATAAATCGTCTGAAAGCGCCAAATTTCAGCATTAGAAAATTTCATACATGGTATAGTATATTTGATAAGGCAATATTTGGTAAGGCAATGTTTCATCGGTTGTAGTAAGAGAAATTTTGAGTTTCTTTTCCAGGTAGTTGCATTATTATCTCCACAAACATTGTGGGAGCATATAGGAGCTGATTGAAGGCAGTTTACACAACACAAGCATTTATCTTGCACGAAATGTTTCCCATTCAAAAAGGAAATGACTTCCAAACACAATAAATAATTATTTACTTATAGTTTTTCAATGTTGGTCTGGCGAAAAGCAGATTTTGATTTCTATTTTTTAAGGAGTGCTCACTTTCTCATTATCAATGTGGCACGTGCTCCAAGTATCCTTTTCTATGTTTATTCATCAGCACCAAATATGTGTTCTGTCTCTTATTTTTAAGCTGACTTAAACATCACCTAATTCTTTTCAAAATTGATTACATCCATGCCACATGTCCACTTTATTTAATTCTATGATATAGTGCCTTCAAATATTAATGTTTTTGAATACTCCTCATCTTTCAATATACTTCTAATACTAAAAATCAATTTTACAATTAACTAATGTCTATGAATGATTTGTTTGAAACTGTCAATAATCTAATTTGTAATTCTATAAGTCAAGCAGAGAATTAGGATACGTTACTGCCCTTTATATCCACATAAAAAGTAGAATTCACATAAAGAAAACTATTCAGTTCATAATTCAAATACGACTTTCCCAAATTTATAATCAGTTGAATCGTTGTGAAAGATATTTTTAAAGTTTAAAGTTGAATCAAATAATTATTTTGGATTTAAAAGAAATTAAAAAATCAAAAAAGAGAAAAATATACAAAAATTTTTATATAAAATTTAGTATTCTATGCAAGTAATTAGCTTTCAAAGTTTATAAATATGTAATTTAATAATTATCCAAACATAATTTCAAAGCAATATATTTTATTTAATGACAATTAAAAAATAAAGACCAAATACCTTCCAAATTCTTTGCAAGAGTGTTCCATAAGCTTTATATTCAAAGGGACAATATTGCAAAATTAAATGAAGTTAACATGTGCCTAGGGTGTGGGTGTAATTATTTTGAAAAATATCGGATGACATTCAAGTGAAATAGAAAATTAAATAGAAGAGACAAAAGGCATGTTTCGTGCTGTGAATTAACAAAGAAAAAGTGCAATGTGACATGCGTTGAACTGAGAATGAGAGGGTGAACCCTAGCCCTCCTATTTTTTATATAATTGTCTACAACTCACAGACCACTCCAAGGGAATGAACAAACAATAACTATGTAATGCCTCTAATTCCCAATATTCATTCTGCTTCATCTCTGCCTTTGTCTACTTATGTGAAGTACAAACAAAAATTCAAGGCACAAATGCTGCTTAAACAAACTCAATTTCAAGCCACAAACTGTAACAGACAAAATAGACACTATCAGCAAAATGTGTGTGCCAATTCACAAATCTTAATCCTGGCCCAAAAACCTAATTACCCATATTTTTAACTGTATCCATTTTAGGTTTTGCCAAGAACCACCAGCTAAGACTTACTTATGGCTCTCAAAGTGAGAAAATAAAACTCATAGGAAAGCAAGTCTAAACGATATACCTTCACAGTGGCCGAAATCTTCTCTTCCTGCAGTCAAACAACTCTCTCCTTCCTTTTGCAATTATGCAAGCCTCATGCATTGCAAACGTTTTTTTTTTTATTAACTCCCCCTCAATAATTTATCATTCTTTTACATTTTTTCTAGCATTTTAGATATACTCATTCACCATGGTTGCTTCATCTCACATTCCATCATTGCTAATAACTCCTCTATATAGACAGAACACATAACTTAAAAGATCTAGACTGCACGAGGGGTCCCTTAATGTTGAATTATTTGAAGTTTCACAAATTTGTAAAAGAAAATAAAACCTCAACTGAATAACCTAGTCAGATACATGTTTTATCCCATTCAATTTGGCTAGTAATTCCCCTTCACAAAAAGCCATAGGTCACAAATGGTTAAACAAAATTGCCTCCTGGATTGGCTTAATAAATTTGATAACTACTAAACAACAAACAACTATGGTGATAAGTAACATCATTTAAAAGAAAACTGCATCAAACAAATAACAATAAAGAAAGCAGTTCAAAGAAAAAGCGAGTGGAATAAGAAAAAAAGGGACAAAAAGAAAATAGGAAACTAGTACTGCCAGACAGAGATTAGTAACAGAATTACATAACCAATATTGATTTCCCACATATCGATTAAAAAAAAGCACACAAAAGCAACATAACATATAGTGTGTACAAAGGTAACACAGAAGAAGCATAAAGCTACAGATAGCTAAGTAAAAGGCATAGGGGAACAGAGGAATAAAGAAAATATGTACCTGTAGCAGCACTATTCGTATGCTTCCTTGATATCAAGTTTGGCACAATCCTACCTAGTCCAGTAGAAAGTACCTAATTGAAATGCACAACAATTTTAACCTCAAAAACATCAAGTATAGACGAAAAGGGCATGCCATGCAAAAGCATTGCATTATTGAAAACAAAAATGATCTGGGCCAAAGAAAGTATAATGTGCAATACTTCGACAACCAAATCAGAAATAGCTAACTTACAGTCATAACAAACAGAGCAGAGAGTGCACCCGACAAAACGGTTGACTTGGGATGACGCATTGCCATAAGTGCTGCTATTATGAAAGTCTCATCTCCAATCTAGTATCACAACCCCATCCCCAACCCCCAAATATTCATTAGGCGGTACATAGCGAACAGATTAGTCATAAATATTAATTTTTTCCCCCTAAAAACAAAAAAGCCACATACATATAAGTGGCAGATTCATAAAGAAGCTACGCATTCATAAAAGATTAGGAAATGTGAAAGCACAAACCTCACTAACAATAATAATCGAAAAACTTGCAATGAAGGCGTCAAAAACTCCAAGACCCGAGTCGATATTCAAAGGGATCGCACCGAGCTCATTCTCAAGGTCTTGCGATAAAATCTGTCAAAGAAACCATTTAATTAAACAAAATTAAAGAAATTCATTAACGTACCCAATCGAACAAAGAAGCTAACCAAGCCACGGCGGCCGAGATCCTTAGCAGATCGAGATGGGTCTTCATTATCGGATTCAAAAAGGGCGTCTTCAGCAGAGATGGCAGAAAGGGCGGAGAAGATGCAAAGGGCGATGAAGAGAAAGCGGACGGTGTTTGAAAACAAACCCATGTCGTAAATTTAGAAAGAATTGGAGGGAAATAAACAGATCTGCGAAAGATAAAGAGAGACCTTGCCAAAGCGCCAAGATCCCTGCAGGGCGAGTGCGGGGTAGAGGTGGCTTATATCTGAAATGGTTGCATTTGCCGAGGATTTGACCACGAATTTTTAAAATATAAAATGTTACGATTTTCAAAGGAAAGTAAGACGAAAGCGGAGTTATAATTTAAAATGTGCCAAAAATAAAATATAAAATCCAATCGCCTTTGAATGAGTGATGCTATTGGCACCCCTCTCTATTACTTTTCAAACTCTATCTTCTTTTATGTTTGTATGAATAAGCAACAGTCGCTCTCTCATTTCAGCCCTTTTCAACCTTTTATTGATATATCATTTGTTTGCTGCTTATTTTCGGGAATAAACCCAAGTAAGCGATTCTTTCTTTCCAATTCCATTTCGAAAAGAAATAATGCATGCAAAAAGTTTGATCGGCCCTAACATCTGGGGAAGAAAACTGTTCATAAGTGAAGAAAACTTATTTTAAATCCAATTATTATTTTTTAAATTAACTTTTTTTTGTTATTCATACAAGAGTTTGTGATGAAAAAAGATATCGAGAGTAAAATCATATGCAACTTTAATTACGTAAATTTTAATTTTTAATACTATTTAAAATATAAAGGATAAAATTATAAATATAAAATAGTAAAGACTTATAAGAGAAAAAGAGGGGTGCTAATAGCATCACCGTATTAGTCTATATGAAAATTAGGTGTGTTTGACATATTATATTATATTATTATTGAGTGCTAGAAAATATATATTTATAAAGGAGAAAATTATTATTTTATACTTCAAATTTCACTAATTTCCTTATTTTTATAATTCAAATATCTTTTGATTTTAATTATGTGTGTTTTATTATAATTAAGTATTTTATATATTTTAGGGGCATAATAGTTATTTCACAATAAACGAGAATCGGATGACAAAACATATAGTAAATCTAAATTAAGAATAGCCGAAACCTTAGAAGGAGTATAAAAGTATAAATATTACTATTTACATATATAACATTATTCACATGTATGATACTATTCATGATACTATTTATAACACTGTTCATATATATTATACGATGATGTGGCATTGACTGATAATGTGACATCAACCAATGATGTGGCATTGACTGATTATGTGATGTTGACTGATGACATGACTTGATTGATGAGATGTCACAATCTTATTGAATTAAAATATTTATGCACTGCTAACCGATGACATGGCAGTATGTTAGTGGATTAGAAAAACGTGCATACGGCACATATATATACACAGGATAATAACCTTGATGATGTGTTCAAACCAATTAGAACTTACCACGTGGCATAATCATGTGCGTCCAAATTGTTTTAATCTGATGGCAATAATTTACTCTTTTTATCTTTAAGAGAAGGGCTCCTACCCTAATTTGACACCCCTGAGTTCATTTTTTAGCTCCATTTTCTATAATTTCTTCTCCATTTTGTATTTTCTACATATTTTAAAAAAATTTTTATTTTACCCATAGTTCAAATATGAGTAGTTAATTTTCTTTCAAGTTTGAGTTGAAGGCGAAGTCTCAATATGTTTTATGGATTTAATTGATAAATTTATTTTCTTTTCTCTTCTAATTTCTGTGGATGTTTTGATTTTTTATCGACAGATAGTTATAACACAATTATTATTCTTTGGCATGATAAACCAGTAGCACCATATTAATTAGAGTATGGTACATGAGGAGTAAATTTCTCCCTCATGCTTTAATTGATACTAATAAAGAATATTAAGTCCTAGTGCATATTGATGCAGATCCAGATACCCAAATATTTTATTATAATAGTTGTCATTTTTAAGTATTTCCGCCATTTCAATTTCAAATTTAGGATAATTTCATCATAATTTCAACCACCCACTTAAAAAATTAATTCGACACATAATTAAAATCCACCTCCTTATGGGATCAACACTTGTCACTATTAATCTATTTTACAATAAATTCGTGCATTTACGAGTTTAATAAAATTTATACAACAATTATACTATATTCCATTATTTTAATACAAGTATTATATTATATTGTATTACATTAACATTGTATTATAATAATATTGTACCATGTTTCGTGTTACACTATATTGAATTAATTTTAATTATACTAATTTGGTGCTACACTATAATGCATTAATTTGTTTGGCAAGTAATTTAAATTATATATTTAGAAATAAAATTTACTAGTACTTAGAAAAATCTAAATATAGAAGTCTCAAATTTTAGAAATTTAACATTATTTTTTAGTGTAAATTTTTAAAAAATAATTTTTTAATAAAAATCAAAGCTTATGGCCTCAAAATTTTAGTAGCATAATATTTATTTTTTTAGCATTTTTCAAATATATAACCAATGAAATAAAAATTGAATTAAATCATTCAATCAAATAACCTAAATAATATCACAACATAATTAAATAGTTAAAAACACAAGATTAGTTTAAAAGTCTTCTTAGGATAATAGAATAAAGTTTATACATACCACAAATAATTAAGTGATAAAATAGTTATAACATAATAACGATCAAAATAGATTGTACTAAATAATCTAAGTGCACAGATCACAACAATCCTATGCGATGCTTAAGCAACTTTTAGCTCTTAAATCGCTAAATAAGCCTAAAATATTTCTCACGCTAGCTAAGCAAAAATGCTCATTAGAAATGCTAGAGAAGTGAGAGCAATGTTGGCAAAAAATAACTTTATTACACATTAAGAGAATAATATACAATAAAGCTATTTTACAAAACTTTGAGAGCTTGTGTGTGTAAGATATGTGTGTTGGAATGTATTGGTGTGATGAGCAAAATGGCAAGGCTGGCGAGGTAATTATAAGCTTGGGCGACTTACTCTAGAGCCCACCATACCAATTGGCAACTTGCACAAATATCTCCCTAAGACCTAAATGAAAGGTGTTAGAAACTACTAGTCTATTTACAATTATAGAGACATTTAGAATTTGAGTCGGACTTGGGCTGAGTGCTAAGCGCATCACAGCTGGTCACTTGTATTAGACGGACCATTTCTAATTACAGCCCACTACTAAGTACTTCCCGCCTTGAGTGTTAAGTGCACTTCGCCTTCATTATTAAATACATTCCACTTCTAAGTGAACACTACATTTAGGTAGACTTTGCTAAGCGAAACTGTATATGCCGAATTAGCCTCTGCTTCAACAGAATCGAGCGGCCCGTGACGTATTGCTCACTTTAATAAAGAAACAACTACTTGAATATAGTCAATTCCTTCTTTCACAAACTTATTGTCTTAGCTAGACATAAGTCAGTTGTTAAGTACTAGAAAATATATATTTATAAAAGAGAAAATTATCATTTTACACTTCAAGTTTCATTAACTTTCTTACTTTTATATATTTAAGTCTCTTGTGATTTTAATTATGTGTGTTTTATTATGATTACGTATTTTATGTATTTTAGGGGTATCATAGTCATTTTATAATAAACGAGGTATCAGATGACAAAACAGACTACAAATCTGAACTCAGAACGATCGAAAACATTAGAAAAATCATAAAAGTATAAAAGTCAATGTTCACATATACAACATTATTCACATATATAGTACTGTTCATGACACTATTCATGACACTGTTCATATATATTGTACGATGACGTGACATTGACCGATGATGTAGCAGCATTTGATTGGAGGAAAGATGTGGTATTGACTGACTATGTGACGTTGACTAATAACATGATTTGACTGATGAGATGTCACAATCTTATTAAATAAAAATATTAATGCACTGTTAACAGATGACGTGATAGTATATTAGTGAATCAGAAAATGATGTATACGGTATATGCATATACATAGGATAATAGTCTTGATGATGTGTTCAAATCAATCAAAACTTGCCACGTAGCATAATCTTGTGCATCCAAATTGTTTTAATCTGATGGCCATGATTTACTCGTTGTATCTATAAAATGAGGGATCTCCCTTAATTTGATACCCTTGAATTCATTTTTTAGCTTTATTCTCTCTAATTCCTTCTCCATCTTGTATTTTCTATGTATTTTAGTAAAATTTCTATTTTATTCCTAGTTCAAATATGAATAACTATTTTTCTTTTAAGATTAGGTTGAAGGTGAAGTCTCAATATATTCTATGAGCTTAATTGGTAAATTTATTTTATTTTTTCCTTTAATTTCTGTAGATATTTTGACTTTCATTGACTGATAGTAATATAACATTTATTACTATTTGGCACGATAAACCCTTAACACCATATTAATTATAGCGTGGCTCAAGAGGGGTGAATTTTTCCCTCATGATTTAATTGGTATTAATAAGGAATATTGAGTCCTGAAGCATGTTGATGCGGATCTAGATACCCAATGCTTTATTATAATAATTGTCATTTTAAATTATTCTTACTATTTCAATTCAAAATTTAGGATACTTTCACCATAAACTCAACCACCCATTTAGAAAATTAATTCAACATATAATTAAAATCTACCTTTTGTGGGATCGACATTTGTTATCATTAATATATTTTACAATAGATTCGTACACTTGTGAGTTCAATAAAATTTGTACAATAAGTTTTTGGCACCGTTGCTGGAGAGGTAAGTTATTTTAATTTGTTAAATTAATTTTTTTGTTTTCTTGTAATTTAATTCTATAATTTAATTTTTGTAATTTAAATTTCTTTAAATTTATGTAATTCAATTTTTAAGTTATTTTCTTTGGTAATTTTTTTCTTCATTTTATCTTGTTAATTTATTTTAATTAATTCGTAGAATTTTTTAAGTAATTTTTTGTTGTTTTCTTTTAAAATTGTTATTAAAAATTAAAATAAAAAATAAAAAAGTGAATCCAAAATTCCTGTAAATTAATTTTTTCTCTTTTAAAATTATTAAAAAAAATTAAAAAAATGATTCTGTAATTTAATTTTTATAATTTAAATTTCTTTAAATTTCAGTAATTCAATTTTTTGTAGTTTCTTTAAATCTTTATAATTTAATTTCTAAGTTATTTTTTTGTAATTTTTTTATTTTTTTATTTTTTTATTTATTAATTCATAGAATTAATTTTTTAAGTAATTTTTTAGTTATTTTCTTTTAAATTTTTATTAAAAAATAAAAAATAAATCTGTAATTTTTGTAATTTAATTTCTTTTCTGCTTTAAATTTTTGTAATTTTATTTTTGTGTTATTTTAATTCGTTAAATTAATTTTTACAAATAATTTTTAGTGTTCTTCTCTTGTATTGTTTTTTTCTTATAAAAAAAAATTCTACAATTTAACTTTTATCTGTATTTTTTTTAAATTTCTATCATTTAATTATTACTTTACTTTTCTTTGTAATTTTTTTGTTTATCTTGTAATTTATTTTAATTTTACTTAATCTATTTCTTATATTTTTTTTACTACTTGAGTGTATATTCATAATAAAATGGTAACAGCGTGATAATGTTAGTATTGTAAATTTTCTATCTTCTTTATTTTTATTAATTTTATTCTCATTTTTTGTCGTATTTTTATTATTATTATTTTTTTATACATGGTCGAAGGTCACAATTACCTAAACTTGAGCTTATAGACTTAGAATTGAAAAAAACAGTTCGCACACACAAACACATTGCATTAAAAGATAAAATTGAAATGTATTTGCAATAACTAGAACTACCACAGGAGAAGCCATTTAAGGATAATTTTAGTCCCTTAGCTAACTTGAGTATGTCATGTATACGATACCGAAATGTAGCTACTAGGAGTTTTGAATTAAAATCTAGTGTGTTAAATTGTCTCCCAATGTTTCATGACCTATAAAATGAGGATTTTTACAATCATTTGAATGATTTTCATACTCCTTGTCAAATTTTTAAATATGAAAAATTTTCAGATGATAATGTTAAACTCAGATTATTCTCATTTTCTTTAAAGGATAGAACTCGTTCATGGTTTAATATATTGCCTGCTAATAGCATTACACCATAGGAACAAATTGTCACAAAATTTTTAAATAAATACTTCTTAGTTCATAAAATTAATTCTATTTGCAGGAAATTTCAAAGTTTATCCAAAGAGAAGATGAGTAGTTTTTCGAAATATGGAAGCAATTCAATGGGCTACTCTTAAAATGTTCACATCATGGATATGAAAAATGGCACCAATACCAATACTTTTTAGTGGGATTATTGCCATACGTGTAAGAGTAACTAATAGCATCAAGTAGAGGAGAACTAATGTCCAAAAGTACATCAGAAATTTGAGATTTCTTCCAGCGACAAGTTGATAATTCCCAACAACGGAATCGATCATTCAAGAACAATAAAAGAATTAAGGGAGTGAATGAGGTCCAAGTTGGTGGGTCAAGCTCGGGAATCAAAGAAGTCAAAGAAATAGTTGAAGGACTTAACCGACAAATTGTATCTTTAATTGCTGCTAAATCAACAGAGCCACATAACCATGACTCATACCCAAATCAAGCTAATACCATAGATGTAATGAGAAAGTTATCAAACGACAACTCTTACTCCAACACATATAACCCTGGATGGAGAGACCATTTCAATTTTTCATGTTCTCAAGGATTCCAACAGAATAGACTAATAACTCCAGCTCTACTAATGCAACTAATTTCTCAAGTTCCACAAGCCTCTCAGCCACCATTTAGACTTTATAATCAGAAATCAAATTATTCTCAACGCAGACTATAAGAAGATGCATTTCAAAATTTCAAGAATTCTATATACTCTACGATCGAGCAATAAAACCACACCATTGATGACTATGAAATGAGATGAGAGCACACTTCAACTTATAAACCTAATTAATTTTAAACCTTGAGAAAATGGTGGGCAAGCTTGCCTCTTTAGTTCAAACCCTAGCAATAACTGTTGAGAAAAATAAATTCTCAAGTCAATTAGTGTCAAACCCTAAAGGAGTGCATGAAACAAGTACTAGTTCACTTCAGCAACATGGAAGGGTCAAAGCCATCATCCCCTTGCAAAAATGAAAAGAAATTGATAACAAAGTAGAGAAGCCAATGATAAAACAACTCAAATTATATCTGCAAGTCTTGAGGACTCATTAACAGAAGAGAAAGTAGAAACCAACCCATTAGAGTATATTTCTAAAGCTCTATTTCCCCAAAAGTTAAAGCAAAGAAGGAAAAATCCACGGGTGAGATTTTTAAAATCTTCAAATAGGGAAGTGTTAACATCCTTTTGTTTGATACTATAAAATAAATGTCATCTTATGCCAAGTTTCTTAAAGATCTCTATATTAAAAAAAGAAATATTCATGTTTAAAAGAAGACATTTTTAACAGAAAATACTAGTTCTATACTCTAACAAAAAAATTTCCTATAAAATACAAAGACTCAGGCTCCCCTACTATCTTCTGTAGTATAGGAAACCACATAATTGCAAATACTTTATTAGACTTAGGAGCTAGTGTTAATCTATTGCCTTACTCAGTGTTTGTAAAACTTGAACTGGAAGAATTACAGTCAACTGCAGTGGTATTGCAGCATGCAGATCGATCCATTAAAATACCTTATAGTATTATAGAGGACGTGCTTATCTAGGTAGATAAGTTTTATTTTCCTGTTGATTTTATTATAATTGATACTCAACTAGTGCAGGATTCAAGGAAGTACATCCCTATTATCTTGAGCCATCCATTTTTTATAACTGTTGATACTCACATTCAATGCAGGACTGGAAATATGCAGTTGTCATTTAGTAATATGATTATGGAACTAAATGTTTTCGACATTGCCAAATAATCTTACAATGCAGATAATCGAATTGTAGATGTAGATTTAATTGGTGAATTAATTGATCACATTTTTCCTTTAAACCTTAGTGATGACCCTTTACTAACATATTTAACTCACTTTGGTATGAATATTAATATTAACAGATTGATTGATGAGGTTAATACCTTATTAGATTTATCGCCATGCATAGACATTGATAAGTGGAAGACAAAGATAAAATAATTAGCACCATCAAGAGAAAATCTCATTCTATTATCATAATTACTACAAAAGATTAAGCTTAAATCTTCACCTGAATCTTTGAATTCTACCTTCTTGGGAGAAGAAAAAATATTATCAGAAATCATTTCATCCTTCCCCGGTGACAAACAAAACAATACAGACATCATTGACCCCATCTTTGGTTCAAAAAAGAGGATACAACTAGTAAAACTAGAAAAAAATCATAATGATAAAAATGTTAAAAACTATAAAAAAATAATGAAAATCTTTTATGACAAGTAGAGCATGAGAAAATCTTTCACACAAAATAGTTTTGACGTATACAATCTTATCTCAGAGGTCTGATATAATTTTATAAAACACATCATATTTAAAAGTTACAACCATCAGAGTTAGTAACCCATGCTTAGAGCTTGATGTAAATTCAATAAGAGGACGATGGTAAGTTAATATTTTTTATTGTGTATTATTTTTAATTTTCCTTTACGTGTATTGTGTTTTTGCTAGATTTTTTTCTTTCTTTAATGTATTATCATTTTTTCTCTCGGTTAAGTGGTGAATAATGGTACTCCGTGACAATCAACGTTGGTTACTTTATTTTCCTATAATAACTAATATTCTAAGTTGAAGGCATGGATAGAAATGGGATCTTAACAAAACTTCACAAGTGATTTCTTTCATTTCCTCATAATGCTCTTCTCACTATCTATAAAACTCGGTCTGAACGCATGTGATTCCTTATGAAGAATCACATCCCTGCTGACATCCGATGGATAATCGAGGCCAAAGTACGATTAGCAGATGAGTTGCCTCCCAAATTTATTGAATGCATGCCTAGTTGTGGTAAAGAAAATTATTCAAGAAAACAGAGAGCTTGAAAGCTCTCTAATATTTGTCATATGTGTGCCAGAATGGATGTAATAAAAAGTCATATTCTTTAAGAATAGTGTCTGATAATAAGGAATATAAGATTCAATTCGCTAGGCGTGGCTTGAATAAAGAGTCATTGGATGATATTCTTTTGTCTCTTGAAACGCATCCCAGTAGATACATACGAAGCGCAATACTCTAGTTATGACCATTATTCTAAAAAGAATGTGTAAAATATAGTCTCGGGAATCTGACTATAAATAACCCTGTTTGCCAGTTTGTAAGAAAACTAGATGAGAAGTCTATCATCAACCCATAGAGGGCGTTCAAACTATTTTTAGATATAAAACCAGAGGAAAATGTGAGCCACAGTTGCAACTACTTGTAAATATCCTTTTATTTCAATATTGTTTTATTTCACTATTGTTTTATCACTTACATTTTGTCTTTAATAATTTCATGTTATCATTATTTACTTTGTCTTTTTACTATTTTCTTTTTGACTCTCGAGCCATGTGCTTTACGAGTTATTTGACATAGATATACTACCTCATTTACAGTTGTGAACCATTACCACCAAGATCATTAAATATGACTTTTTTATTAAGGCACTCACAAATTATTTTTGAGAAATAATAAGTGGCAGTTACTTCTAACAACAAATCAAGAACCTTTATGTACTTTCTGGTTTTAACTATGACAAATATAAAAAATTTATTAAGATAGCTATAGATCTTGGTCAAAGTATAATAGCTAGAAAACTACACTTAGTTTATGAAGGAGATGATCGAGGGTTATCCAAACTGGTTTCAAAAGTTGTTCATACCACAGGGAGCCAAGTGTTAGACATCATCCCAATAATTCTAAAACCTTTTGGCTGCTTGTCTGACTCACTAACTGGAGAAGAGTTAGTCATTTCAGATATGAAAGAGAGAATAACTAAAATGCTGAATTTGCTGATACCTTTATTTTCTTATCCTAAGATCTTACAACTTTAAAGACACTAATAATATTAGCATCTTGGTCTCATCTGAATATTCATAAAAAACATATTGGTTTGTTAAGTATTAATAACTTTTATGATAAATTTCTCGTATTTCTTAACGATGCAATAAAAAACTATTTTATTCATTCCATAGTAAAAAAAAATCTTTATTTAAGCTCACACTACTAATGAGCTACTTGATCTATTACAAGTTTATAAACTAGAGCCACATCCTAAGACTTTAGTTTTGGAGTGGTCAACTAATGATGGTAGCAATAGCCGTAGTAAAAAGTGCAAATTAGATTTAACTCTCTACTTGTAAATATTTTGTTCTGTGTTGCAGCACTCAAGTGATATCTTCTAATCTCTATTTCTTTCCTTTAAAACATTGAGGACAATGTTGCGTTGTAGTTAGGGGGAGGGAATAGTTGCAAATTATAGAATGTCTCAATCTTGGTGAAGTTTTTATTGATTTTTATTTAGGAACTATATGTGGTTAACTTTTTAAGTCAAAGATGGCTGAATATGGAGTGTAGTAACCCTAGAGATATATTTTTTTAGTTTGAAAGTTAAAAAAAAAATTCAGTCATTTTTTTAAAGTTTCATTTTAAGTGTAATTTTTATAACTTTCTTTTTCTAATTTCTCCTTTATAAATATACACTTTCAAAATTTTAAGTTGAAGAGGGCTAAATATAAAATGTCATAATTCTAGAAATGCATCTTCTTAGTTTTTAACAAAAATATTTTGGCGATCTTCTTTTTGACATGATGACTTTCAAATTTTAATATTTGTATTATCCTTGTCTTTAGTTTTGTTATACCATGTTTGATACTCTATATGTTGAAGTCGGAGATTAAAATATAAGTTATTTGAAGGAATATACATGTCATAATAAAATCAAAGTAAGTTCTTGAACCTGCTATTTTTATTAGAGAGTAACCCTTTTTGCCCATTCTTTATGCAGTTTAGCAGTTTATTATTTGATACACAATCTATAAATTTTTTTTGAGTCAACCTTCTAGAAAAAGGAAAAAAAATTTGTGTGTTATCATATTTGAAAGTTTATCTAACTAGTAGATATGAAAAATAGTTAGTGCCCTAAAGATGATGAAAATGTTATCTTTGACTCGTTTGAACCTTTCTAACCATCCCTCTTGTGAAATATCCTTAATTAACTCTTTTGAGCCTTTAAAAAAAATTATTATTCTTTTCTTTGTTAACTTATCATCTCGACTCAACTCCAATCTGAAATATTACTCAATGTCGTACAAGTTCTATCAACCATTCATGTTTGAGAAAAATATAAATAATTTTTTTGTTCAATAAAATTGTGCCTTAGTAAAAAAAAATTCAAAATTTATATATTAATTTTAACAAAAAGAGATGTACCCTGTAATTTAAAAAAAAAACTCTACTTTTTCTCAAACATGTATTTTGTTTTTCTTTCCCTATTTTTCTGTCTTTTTCGCTATATCTCTAGCCTACGTTACGTCTTAATAAAAGTACTTCTTGATTTTAGAAAACTATAGTTTGAAGTAAAAATCAATTACATGGGTTGTAAAGATGTAGTGATGCATAAAAAAGAAAAAAATATATAAAGAAAAATAAATAAATACATTGGTTTGACTCACATTTTAGCTTGAGATCGTATTATTTCTAAATTGTGGGCATATTTTATTTCATCTTAGTGAGAGTGTGTGATATTACTTTTATATTTTCTCTCAATTTATCATTTATGAGAGTGACTATTGTTATTGGGTTTAATTTCTTTGTGAGAGTGTTATTACCAGTGAGATTTTAGGGTGTTGACATGTCATTCTTGAAAGTAGCTTGATTATAATAACTGTGACAAAGTCTACGAGATTGATTCATGTGGATGGTTGATTTGAGAGGTGTGTTATGTATTAGAAAATGTATATTTATAAAGGAGAAAATTATCATTTTACACTTCAAGTTTCATTAACTTCCTTACTTTTATATATTTAAGTTTTTTGTGATTTTAATTATATGTGTTTAAGTATAATTAAATATTTTATGTATTTTAAGGGCATTATGATCATTTCACAATAAATGAGATATTGAATGACAAAACGGATAATAAATTTGAACTTAGAGCGGTCGACAACCTTAGAAGGAGCATAAAAGTATAAATATCACTATTTACACATATTGTATTGTTCATATATACAGTATTATTCATGACAATGCTCATATATATTGTATGATAATGTGACATTGACTGATGATGTGTCACTGGCCAATGACGTGACAGTATTTGATTAGAGGAATGATGTGGCATTGACTGATGACATGACTTGACTGATGAGGTGTTATAATTTTATTAGATAAAAATATTTCTGCACTGTTTACCGATAACGTGACAGTATGTTAGTGAATAGGAAAACGTGCGTACGGTACATACATATACACTGGATAATAGCCTTGATGATGTGTTCAAACCAATCAGAACTTGCCACATGGCGCAATCTTGTGCATCCAAATTGTTTTTATTTGATGACCATGATTTACTCGTTGTATCTATAAAAAGAAGGCTCATCATTCTAATTTGACACTCCTAAATTTATTTTTTAACTCCATTCTCTCTAATTCCTTTTCCATTTCATTTTTTTTCACTTTTCAATGCCATTCTCTCTAATTCCTTCCCCATTTCATTTTTTTATGTATTTTAGTAAAATTTTTATTTTATCCCTAATTCAAATATGAGTTTCTTTCAAGTTTGGGTTGAAGGTGAAGTCTCAACATATTTTATGGGCTTAATTGGTAAATTTATTTTATTTTTCCCTCTAATTTCTGTAGATATTTTGACTTTTCATCGACAGATAGTAATAATACAGTTATTACTATTTGACACGATAAGCCCTTAGCACTATATTAATTAAAGTGTGGCTCATGAGGAATGGATTTTTTTCTCATTATTTAGTTGGTGCTAATAAGGAATATTGAGTCCTAGAGCATATTAATGTGGATCCAGATACTCAAGTGCTTTATTATAATAATTGTCATTTTAAATTATTCTCGCCATTTCAATTCAAAATTTAGGATAATTTTACTATAATTCAACCACCTATTTAAAAAATTAATTCAACATATAATTAAAATTTACCTTTTCGTGGGATTGACATTCGTCACCATTAATTTATTTTATAATAAATTTGTGTACTTGCGAGTTCAATAAAATTTACACAACATCAGTCGTTACTGTAATAAATAGTTATCCATATCAAAGTTAAAACTAACAATAGAGCAATACAAGTACCTGCAAATTATATATATTTTGTCATAAAATGGCATCAAAATTACATATTTTATCACTAAAACAACTTGAACTTAATACAAGCAATTCCAATCTTATGTATCTAGCACATGCTAAAAGAGATTAATTAATCAAACTGCAACTAAGATGCAATACAGGAAAAAGAGTAAGTCAAAGCCAAAAACAAAAATCTATGAAATTTATTACATAATATATGCTTGTCATTGGGGAAGGAGAGACAAAAGGGAGTTGTTAGGCAAGTAAGCTTCAATAAAGATGAACAAAATATAACAAACAGAAATGAACCATGGATAAGTAATGCAACATCCAGCATATATTAGAAAAATTGCAAAAGGTTTTCTAGAGCAAGTGAGAAACAATTTAAAAATAGCCATTAGATATCTTGAACAAGAGAGATTCATGTAACAAAAACAGAAAAAGTTTGCTATCAAGTAAGAAGGCATTGACGAAGATGAGAAAATGCAATATGTAGCTATACAAATATGGCCAAAAATAGAATAAGTCATAATTGAAATAGTAGTAAAATAAAATACTGAGGCAAAATCATGACAGAAAAGTCAGTAATGGAAAGTATCAGTTGTTAAGAATAATTGCAACGTAATTTCTCTACTATTACATGATGTTTATTACTATTAATTTACAAATCCATAATCAAAAGTACTAGTTATCAAGAACAATTGCGAATTTTCCTAGCTGGCTATTTCATTCCAAAAATTGCAAGTCACAATCAATAACACTTCATCTTAATCCAAAGAAATTTGATTGATTTATTTATTTATTACTATTATTTTGGTTTATACATGAAGGTTGAAGCTACATTTGCCAAAAATTCACCCACAAAAATACTTCAGCCAAATAATTAGGATAATTTTTTCTAATATATAGTCATCTATGGTTTGTAAATATTTCTATATACGTAATAATTTTGAGGCTACAATTAGTAGGAGCAAAGCACCAAATTCTTTTTCTTTTAGACAATTGATCAAACATTTGTTTGGCATAGATATATAAACTCATCCATTCATAGCATAAAGTAACAAAATATCATCAAAGCCTCACAATAATTTAATTTTTAAAAATACCAATTTAATTTGAAGATAATAAGAAGTTTGGATTCTATTTTCTTAACTAAAGATATATTAGATATATTGGAAACTAGATAAATCACAGAAATAACAAATCATCCTTTTTCTTCAAAAGAATAATAATCAAAACAAGGACAAAAAGACCATGCATGATCTACGATATTAACACAAAGGTAAGACCCTCACAATTTAAAAAAATGACAAAGGCAAGACGACATGATAAAGGCAGTGGAGTGTGGGGGTGAAACATAGCAAAGGCATGTTGTGTAGTGGTATCGCAATTTACAGAGGTAGATAACGAAGACAATAGAGCTGGTAGTGTCACGGTGGTGTTATGAGTTAGTGGTGATATAGAGGCAGACACATGAAATTGCTGGTGTTGAGGCAAATGTATGGTGGTAGAGTTAGTATCGTGAGATAATGGTGGTGTGGAGTTGAGATTAATGGAATGGCTATGTGAAGGTGCACGAGAGCCACAACACAGAGGAGAAAATGAAAATGAAAGTGATTTTTACTTTTTTGGTCTCAAAGTAATTATAAACCTGTGTAAACCTAACTCTCACGCGGGTTTGTTTTATTTGGGTCATTACAAGCTTCTTTTGACCACATCAAAACACAATGAAGAGTGGCTGCCAAACATGATATTCTAAGATTCTAATGCTATGAGAAGTCCTACTATTATGTAATAAGGGCTGCCAAACATGCCGTACTTAGAGCATCTCCAAAAGACTATTTAAATTTTACTCTTCAAATTTTAATTTGCTTATTTATGTAACAAGTAAGTGAATGGAAAAATATAATTCTTTTCAAAAGACTCATAAAATTAAAACAAGTTAACATTATTTTAATCAAATCCTTCTCTCTATCAAATTTAATTCATTATGGAAACATAAATAATAATTATAGCAGTTGTATCTTTTCAATAAATGATAATAAAATATTAATAGAAGAGGGAGAAACTCACTCTTCAATATTGAAGAGTGAGAAACAAATCTTATTTAAAGAATCTAAATTAATGTGTCTTTTGGAGTGTTTAATATTAACATAGCTCTTCAAATAAGAAGTAAAATTTTATTTGAACACTCTTTTGGAGATACTTTTAAAAGTCCATTTTGATGTTTTGTTCCGAGCTTATAATTTATGCTCAATCATTGGCCAAATCCACTTAAATTTTGAAAGGAGAAGGTGAGGAAAGTGAGGATGGCAAGGAGGGGAGCCAAAGAGATTTTGAATGCAAGTTGCGTTTTTCATTTGCTTATTTGTAAATTAATTGTAAGATCTTTTATATTCTATTCTTATGCTCGCTTAGCTCCTTTTCTAGAGACCAGAATATTCATCTCATGCCATGATATGAGGCTATGGAAGAGGATCCTATTAATTCGCATAAAGTTAATCAAAAAGTGTAAAACTAACTCTCCCTTAGTTCATGATCTAATTGAAATTTTGTTTTGTTTTGTTTTGTCTTGTCTTTTTTTGACAAAAGACTAAAGTTTTGTTTAGCATAATTTTTTTAATTAAGATTTTTTTAGTAGAGTTTTTATAAATTAAAATTTTATAAAAAATTTTGGTTGTTTGGTTAATAAAAAAAATGTAATAAGATTATCAAATAAATAAATAATATTTTATATATTTTAATAGTTATTAAAAAATTTTCAACCTCTACTCTTATAAATCTAAAATTTAAACTTTTACTAATAAAAAAAATAACTTATTTAATCTTTAAAAACTATATTAAAAATAATCAAATAATAACAGAATTTTTTATAAGAACTTATGAAATTAAATAAACATTTATAATTATTAAATAAACCACATCAAACATATAATAAAGAGTTATTTAACAACAAAACTACTTTTACTTGGGCATTGTCTTGCAGGTAATTGGTGTCAACTATTCCCACTTATTTCCATTGCAAGTTAAGGCTCATGTCGAAGCTTGTTACCTTATATTATATGTTACATACATTTAAGAAAATGATAACTTAACCATCAATTTTCACCACATTTAATAATTTCTTTTTATTATTCATTACATTTTTAGTCATTTGAATAAATCTAACAACACTCCTTTCACTAAGGTTTATTATCCCATTACATAACTGAATGATGTATAAGTGCAATTATTATGTATTTGTTGATGCAGATAAGAGATCCATACTATACTAGAATTAGTTTTCTTATTATCTAAAGTTTATGACTTTGTTTTCTTTTTCTTGTTTAGAATTTTATTTTCTTTTTATTCATAGTTTAGAATAATTAATACTAATATAAATAACTTTCTCTTATAACTTTCAAAAGCAAATTTTGAGTTTAATAATATTTTTAATTTTTAAATATCTATGTGAGTATTTGAATTCAACTAATTATCATTATTTTGTAGAATCAACGAATTTTAAGGCTAGTTGTGAATATTGTAGCTTTTAAAATAATTACTGTTAGTTGTATTATAGAAATAATCAACTGTGAAGAGAATCACCTAAGTATTTGGTCAATTTTGATTTTAAAAATACTATAAGTTTTGAAAGAAGTTATGAAAATTTGATAAATTTTATTATTAAATTGCTGAGAGAAACAAATGGCAAAAATGTATATAATATAGAATAAAATTTACTTATACATATAAAATTATATACATACAATATTTTTAATTGTATATTATAATAATTCTAACTAAATAAAATTTATAATATATTATTTTTTATTTTTTAGTCTTAAAAGTTGATAATTAAATTTATAATATAATGAAACAAATCTAATAATAATTTGATCAATAAATTGATATTAATAAATTTATATTAAACTTTGTACTCATATTAGTGCCTGACACACAAGAGTCGTTCTTTGGAAAAAATAATTTTTTTGAATTACAAATACATATTACACAACCAGTAATTTATAAATTTATATTTTAGATAGTTAATAAGATTACTTAGATAAAGTCTATTATGACACAATTGAGATTCTTATCCTCATATTTGAATAATTAAAACATTAATGATGCGTTTATTGAATGAGAATTAGAATAAGTAAGGATCAAAATTGATAGAGTTGGATTATCATCAATGTCCTTATTTTATTTTAGAGTTAAAATTGAAATAAATTAAATTATAATAAATTATTAAAAATACTTAATGCATTATTTTTAAAATTATTATTTTATATTTTAATCATAATAATTATTTATTTAAAAATTATTCTTTATTAATAAATATTGTTAATAATATATTAATTGATTCATTATAATAATTTTTTTAAACAAAAGATAAAATAGATATTTTAAATTGTGTAGAGGGTTAAAATATTCATTCAAAGAAACAAAAGACTTATTCCCAACTCTTTTAAAATTTAATTTCTCATTCACTATTACCAAATTAGGGTAATGCCATAATTCTAATTTTGATTGCTAACTCTATTTAGTAGAGTGAATGCTATCACTTATGCTTAAATTTAAGGAATAAATACACCATAAATTTTTATTGTAATATCTTTAATCAGTTTACGACAAAATGAGAATATTTTTAACCAAAAAATAAAAAATAAAAAATAAATAAGGCACCAAAAAATCAGGACAGAAATGAAAGAGCAGTTGCGGAAACATATAAAGAAAAAACCTGGAAATAGTAAAGGCAGTTGTAGGAAGCGGTCCGAGATTCTGGTACCCCGGTTCGACTTCAATCTCACACTCTGCGCGTGCATTACAACGACTCTCTCGCTTCCGCCAGTCGTCACGTGGCCAACTAAAATACCCCACTTTCGAACCAAAGAGAGAAAACGAGAGCCAAAGCACCAATAATAAAGACGATAGCATGACGTGTCCCGATGAAAGGGCGAGTTTTATAACGCTTCAGTAATGAGAGTGGGGGGAAGGATCAACGTCCGTTTAGTGCAAAAACGCGGGTGAGAAAAGGTGGAGCTGTCTTGGTTTGGAAAATTGGATGGTTGGTTTTTATTCTTTCTCATGTTTATGTGGAGAGGAGCAGAGAACGCTCTTTCTCTCTCTAAGATTTTTATTTTCTCACTTTGATTCCCCCCCCCCCCCGGCGCGGCGCCCCCCCGGGCGAATAAATCAAAATAAAAATTAAATAATTTAAAATAATAAATAATAAAAATTATTATTCTTCAATTTCTTTTCAGTCTCTTCTCCTCCTCTTCCTATCTTGGTCTGTCTTAAACGGACAAAACGCTGCGTTTTTGTTGGTTAAAAATTCTCTACCTTTTTGTAAGAGATTTTTTTATAAGAGCAACAGCAGGTCGCCCTGGTGGTGCGTTGTTGTGGTGGTGAGTGAGGGAAATGGAGGTTCCGGCGGGAAATGATACAGTGACAGAGTGGTGATGGAAGTAGAATGGAGTTCGAAGCCGGAATTTCGTTGTCTCGAGGGGCTGCTGTCACCGAGGCACCGTCACTGTCAACGTCCTTGAACCAAGGTGCCTTTTCTTAATAATTAACTTCAGTTTTTTTCCTTAAATGTATAATTGCTTTCTGTTTTTGTAAAACTCATTTTAAAATATTATTTGAAAAAAATAGTCGTGAATTGTCGCTTTTGCCCCTTTTGATGGTAGATTGATCATTGGTGAGAATCTGTGTTGGTTAGGAATTCATTTTTCATCATTTCACTTTGTTACTCAATAGTCTCGATTGCGGGTGATATCAGACAATCAGTTGTGATTTGTCCTTTTCGTCCTCCTGCACGTTAAGTATCGTGATTGATCTTTATTATCTTTTGCAATCAATTTAGCTGCTTTTGTGTTTCTGTTTCCGTTTTTTTTTCAAGCATTTTTCAAAAGTTTAGTCGATTTATGCGGATTTTTTTTTTTAATAATTTTGAGTTTTGAGAGTTGGTTTTGGTGCTCTGTTTCTGTTTATGTATTTCTGCTTTCTAAAAGTAGTAGGTTTTGGTGCTTTTTGTCTTGGTCTATACATAGGCTTTCATAATATCCATTGATCTTACCGTTAAGTACGATAGGAAACTAAGCCAATGAAGAGAAGATCATGAATATTATGTAGTTCATTTGATTCTAAAATGTTTTTAAGGACAAGATAGTCAGAATTTGATTATAATGTTATTTTTTATTATGCCTTAGTTTTCTTTTTCTTTTTCGTTTTGGTCTTTTTAACCCTTCTAAATGTAGAAAAGTCATTTATGACATTCAAACGTCATAGGATTTCCCTAAATTTTTGTGCGTGTGTCTGTATTGTACTATAATAGTAAAAGTACCTTGAGCCTCTGTTGATTATTTTATTTCCAAATGATGGGATTTATGGTCACAATCTCACATGGATTGTTATTTGGCTTTATCCAGAGGTGGCTGCTGATGAGTTACCATTTTTAAATGGGGAAGACTTCAAGATATTCTAATTCTCTGCTCTTGAACAGAGCATGCATCTTTGTTGTAGAATGATTGATAATTGATTCTTCTTTGGTGATATGACTTCCAATTGCATATTGCATGTTATATATGAAACTTCAACATCTTCCCAAAATTTTTTCCTTCTATTTTTTATTTATTTTATTTGCTTGTGTTTCTCTGCTGCATGGCTGCTACTTAATTAAATTCAGCATGTTAATGGCCACTATTTTTTGAGATGAAGTTATTGTTTGTTTTCACAGAATTGTAATTGTGTTAAGGTATCCAACATTCTGCCTTGTGCTGGAAAGAATAATATGAAAGATTTTTTGTACATTGTCATTAATTAATTAATAATGTATTGAATATCTAAAATATAGCTTTTTGTAGTTTGGATCTTGGAAAGAATGATAGAAAAGTGCTTTTAAATGGTTTCTTTCAATAGAGTTGCAAATAATATATTCCTCACTTAACTGAATTATTTTGAAGGGATGGCAAACTCTTTCTGGAGGACCATTGCCTTTATGTCTCATGTATTTCGTGCAATTCTTGAATCTCTTGCATTTTGAGGATTCCCTTTGAGATTACAAGGTGTCCCTTAATCAGAGAACATGGCATTATTTGACTACTTGTTTGGTTAATGAACAAATGGTCTCTAAAATTATTTATGGCAAATGATCATACTTAAATAGTATTCTGAAGCTACTTACTTGATGGTCATTTAGATGATTTGTGGCAAATGAACTTGAGCGCAAATGAAGCAATGGAATCTGGGTCCTTGCCTGAGCGTCCTGGGGAGCCAGACTGTTCTTACTACATCAGAACGGGCCTCTGCAGATTTGGGGCAACATGTCGATTTAATCATCCTCCTAACAGGAAGCTGGTATAAGCTGCAGCATGTTTTGACAAATATTTGTGAACTCAAAGAGTAAATAAAAGGCAAATGATTATCATTACCTAGGTTTTTTGTTATATCCATGCAAAACCATTTGTATCTTCAAATAACCCAGCATTGCACCATATGAATTATTCATCAAAAGTTTTTCATTTTCTATGCGGAATCAAAATTAGCAATTCTGCACAGCCCATAATTTTTTTATGATTTAGCAGTTGTCATTTAATGATAAGGCATTTATTGTTCTTTGACATGTATTCTGCATGTATTTATTTTAAGTATTTAATATTCCTTGTTCCCCTCTCTATTGGCAAATGGTATTGAATTGTTGCCTGTCTCTAACTTTTCAAAAGACTAGAATGGAAAGTATGCCATTATCTTGCCTGGCTTTTGGATTTAAAACCTAATATTATCTGTTGATATAATTTTATTCTTTTTTTCTTTTTGCATTTTTACTAGGTTCTTTGCTCATTTAGGCTTCTTCTCCTCCCCCCCCCCCCAACCCTCCAGTTCTCACTATAAGTTCTTCATACTCACAGAATGCTCCTTTGCACAAGCAAGCACCTGCCACCTTAATACACTCATATTGGCATTTAGCATACTTCATGTATTAATGCTGTTTCTTCTTTCCTGCTCAATGATGTACTTTTTGGCTCTTTGGAGATTGATATATTCATTCAGGTTAAGGTAAATTGCAGGCCATTGCCACAGCAAGGATAAAGGGTGATTATCCAGAACGAGTTGGACAACCTGAATGCCAGGCATGTAATTAATCTGCATCTTTTATATAACTCATGACATTACTACTCTTTTTAATGGTTCATTTACTGAAACTATTAAAGAAAATAAGTTGGGCAGAAGTTAATTAATATAAAAAATTTGCGAGTACAACAGTGGAGTTGTACTCATCCATTTTTATGTGCCTACAGAGTACAGCTACAGCCAGATTGGGATATGGTCTTGGGTTTTCCCTTTCCTCGTCTGTCTCATGTTTCTGGGATATACTTTTATAGAGACTCAGTTGTATTTTCTTTTTGGGATTCTTCCCAGGTGGGGATAGTTTTGGATTTTGTGGACCTCTGCTTTACTTTTCTAGTCCTTTTCTCTTTATTTCTCCAATATATATATATATATAATTTGTTTTTTTAATTTTTTGCTAGCCAGAAAAAAGAAAAGCCTGATTATTGAATTCAGTTGTGTCAAAAGCAACATTTTAATTACCTGAAGGGTAATGATAAAGCCATTCGTTTTTGCTATTGCAATGGTAGTAAATATTCTTTTAGTCACTGTCCATCCTTGGCCATCTTGATTGATTTTAATGCCAGCAACTAAGAGCCTGGACATGGAGAGAAGATGTAGGATGGGAAGTGACCAGGTTTATTTTTCTAGTTTGGCTCTTTTTTTAATATTAAGGTCACTGGTGGAACCAGGTGGTAGAATTAAGGGTTTGGGCAGTGATTGAGATTGAAATATATGGTCAATCAACAATGTTTTCTTTTTATTGGGACCTAAAATGTTCTTACTTTCTTAATAGTGGTACTAAGTTTGCTATTCTCTCAATTTTTAGTACTGTTGGTCTATATTCATTGATACTGGAAAGATATTTATTTTATTGACATAGAACAAAGTCTTATGTGTTGGCTGTATGATTTTGAAATCTGGAACCAGAGCGCGTTAAGTTGGTTTGACTTGTAGGTTTCTTGTGACAACATTCTGTCTTGAAAGGTTGTCTAACCTGATTTATGATTGCACTAGTTGTTAAAATTCTGTTCTTGTATGTATTTTCTCTTCCTGTGTGGGAGATCATATTGTTTGTTTAGGAGATTGACATTTTTTAAGAATGCACTATACCACATATTGTTGCAATAGCCTGAATCACATGCCATTTATCTTCTTGGGTGCTTGTAGAGAGGTCTTTTCCTTCGAGAATCAAGATTGGTGGATTTCATGCACTGATATTTTAGCTTCATTTGTTGCCATATGAATTAGTCTGTGGGCAATTATCTAAGTTTAATTTGAACCTCTGTTTGATTTGATATTTTGGTTTATATATATGTATATGTAATTATCTTTGATTTTGCACTTTTATTGTGATTAAAAGTGGGCATCAAATATAGGTATCATTGCGTTTGGATACTAATATGTGGCACAGCCTAGGTCAAAATATTAACAATGTTTCTGGGGTACTAATATCTGGTATGGCATAGATCAAAAAATTATTTTAAGTAACCTGTATGTTTTATGTGGACAGAGATTTCCTTTTTAGTTGTATCTGTTGAGTTTGGCAAACTAATATGCTGCTTTCATCAACCTCAGTACTATCTGAAGACAGGAACTTGCAAGTTTGGAGCCACATGCAAGTTTCATCATCCAAGAGACAAGGCTGGGATTGCTGGAAGAGCCTCCCTAAATGTTTTGGGCTATCCACTACGCCCGGTTTGAAGCCTATTTTTCCTCTAATTTATATAAGTAACATAGGTTTTCTAATTTGTATCATTGCCTAACCAATTTTTGGCTCAGTTTTGGCTACTTTTGCTAAAGTACAATAAGGGACAACAAGAGTGGAGTGTCTGCTTTTATTTATTTGATTTTGGAATAACTAGGAAATAATAAACATCTTTAACTTTATCATGTTACTTTATCACCAATTGCTGGAAGAATAATATAATTTGTCTTTCCATGGATCTGGCTAAGTATGATAATCAAAATTGTGGACTTTTTAATTTATGTATCAGGATGGATATATTGATAGACGTGGGATCCTTGTTTAGTTGATCATGTATTCGAGAATGTTCTAGTCCTGCAATTAATTCTTGTTTTTTGACACTTGGGTGTCCTGTTTGTAGGTATGTTTGTCTTCTTAGGTTGGCTGATGTTTTTATTCACATTTTTTTTTCTTGTCTTTCTTACAGAATGAGATCGAGTGTGCTTATTATCTAAGAACTGGACAATGCAAGTTTGGAAGCACTTGTAAATTCCACCATCCTCAACCAAGCAACATGATGGTTTCCTTGCGAGGCTCTCCTGTTTATCCAACTGTTCAATCTCCGACTACTCCCAGTCAACAGTCGTATGCTGGAGGAATTACTAACTGGTCTAGAGCATCTTTTATTCCCAGCCCACGCTGGCAAGGTCCTTCGAGTTATGCACCGATGCTTCTACCTCAGGGGATGGTATCAGTTCCTGGTTGGAACACATACAGTGTAAGATTTTTGTGCTCTCTCTTTTCAAATTTAATGACAGCAGCTGAACATGCTTATTTAATTGAATACTTGTTGCATCACTGGAGAGAACTTAGGAATAGGAATAACAAGGTCAGATATCTGAGTGTCCGAGATATTACCTAGAGAAAGAGGGGAAAAGGATTGAATGCATTATCAGAGAAAGAATACGATGAATATAAATTACTGTGAATGACGACAGCTAGCCTTTCAAGAAAATAACATCAACAAAAGTGACCATAGGAAGAGAGAAAATGACTAAATTGTGAATTATTGTATGACAATGATTATTTTACATGCTTTCATTCAAGTCAAGATGGTTTGTAACATTTTTTGAAAGATTGGTACAACTTGTACTTCAAAGGAATAAGTTCTATGAATTTTTCTGTTCACTTTTTCCTTTCCTGTCCGATAATCTTCAACAACCCAATGTTCATTAATATAAAAGGATCTTATTACGTTGCATCCTTTCTCTAGAAAAATGGTTTTTTCATGCTAACATGGCATTTCTCTTTGTATATTTCTCATTCTTGTTTAAATCTAGGGAAATTAAAAATTTTCCACGATGAAGATTACAAAACACCAAAAATATTACAACATTTTGAAATTTACCATTTTTATACCTTAAGCTTCTAAATGTACCATTTTTACACCTTGGCTTTAGAATTTGTTAATGCATCTGTGCAAAAAGGCAATTTGCCTTTGTAATGTAATTGAACATTATGATGCAGGATATTTTTCGATAATGGCTAGATAGGCAAATGATGTTGGATTTGAGTGTACAATATACCATTTCGAATCTCTCAATGAGTGGAACGAAAGCACTAACATAGTTTTTGCCAAATTTTTTTATTCAGTGCCTTTAAATTCCCTTTCAAGCCTTTTTTAATATTCAAATAGATTTTAAGGCTCTAACTACGTAATTTGGCAAAACATTTGGTATGACTTTTGTTCCTTTAATCAAGAGGTTTAAAATGATATATTATACATCTAAATCTGGCGTCATTTGCCATAGCTAGCCATTGCTGAAAAATGATCTATATCATAATGTTACATTATGAGGGCAAAATTGTCTTTGTATAAAAATTTACTAACATATTTGGAATCTATTAACGGCAACGGGTAAAAATGGTATGTTTATAAATTTTGGGTATACAAATGGTTAGGAATGGCAAAATTACTTGTTAACTTGCAAACCCGTCCAAACATGCTTGTAAAAACTTTCCCGTTGCAAGTAATTCGTGTAAAAATGGTATGTTTAGAAATTTTGGTTGGGATTGCCTAGAAAGAGCATATCTAATTGTATTAGTGTATATTATTGATTTCTTCTGTGTAATACTAATTGATAGGGCCTCATTGATAAGTGCCACAAGATCTTGTGCATTGGGACACTTGTTTATGGACCTAAACCCATTAGCATGAAACATTTTCTTTTCCAAGTGAAATCCCATAGGATGCGAAAGAGTGGAAAAGTGTTTTCGTTGTTGTGAAATAAAAAGCCTTCGTATCTTAATACATGTATTTAATGGATTTGGGGCTATTAGAGAGGAAACCACTTTTTGGGGAATATGAGTTGAAGAAACAAAAATATTTCTAGTAGAATATCTTTCACAATCCTTGGAGAGATAATTCACTAATATATCGAGGGATACAAATGGTTAAGGATGGGAAAGTTACCCACCAATCTGCAAACTTGTCGAAACCCTCCTGTTGCAAGTAATTTTGCAGGTTGTGGGCGAGTTTTGTATTTCAAACTGAAACTTGGTGCGGGTTGTACGTGGCTTTGGTATTCAGAAAAAATCCGCTGATTCTTTGTTTCAATAATTTACATTTTTAATTTTAACCATAAAAATTGTATTAAAAAAATTTAATCATAAATATATTTAAATTAAAGTTTTTAATTCCTGAATTTAACCTATCTCACCATAGTATGCACGTGCGCACACATACATAGCTTTAATAGCTAGGAATTTTATAATTTTCATTTGTTAAGTTTAATATTACTGATATTTTATTTTAATTGATTGATTTTGTTTGTTGTATTTTAATGACTTCAACTTAATGATTGCTTACTAAAGTTGGGTTTTATTTGTTTAATTAATTGCTCACAATAGTTATTTTTGATAATACTTGTATATTGATTAAAAGTTGGAACACGACATTAATATTGGAGATGACGATTTGTCGACAACAAAATATTTTTGGTTAGATTAATATGTTTTGTTTATTCATTTTAACGTTGAAATTTTAATTTCTTATTTACAATGACAAAATTTAGAATTGAGTATTGTGTGCAGATTTTTGGCGATTGATTACAAATTTAGTGTTTCAATTATATAATTTAATTTTTTGTATAATTTAATTATTAAAATTATTTTTTTAATATTTGTGATTTTAAATGACAAATCTCAACAAATCTGTTGTGGGTTGCGAGTGGATTTGGTAACTGTTAGAACCTGTAGCAGCCTTCCCCCACCCCCCACCTTTTTTAATGGGTGGGTTTAGTAATTTAAATTTTTTTTTGGGTATGTGTTTGATAATGGCAAACCCGTAGCGGGTGGTACCCATAGACATCTCTACAAATGGTAGATTTCAACGTGTTGTAATATGTTTAACTCCTGGGTGGAAAATTGTAGTTTCCCATAAATCTATTAATTTAGATTTGTTCTCCTTGTTTTCATAGTCTATCTTATGCAAATGAAACCTAGTGAAAAGTGTTATTCTGTGATCATGGGATAGCAATTGGTCTAGCAGTATGAGGAGCTGGTTTGAGTGGTGTCTCTTGTGTTGTTGTGAGAGGACGGTGGAACTGAATGTGTGGTGGTCATAAAATGAAAATGAAAAAGGAAAAACCATTGTTAATATGCTCTTTTACCTTGAATTGGATTTGGATGCCAAGTTTGATTGCCAATGCTGAAATAGGATAAAATGGAGTTGAACTTTAAGGGATCTCATTTATATACGCAAGCTTAGCTTTCTGTAAATTGGAGTTAGAGCATGGTATTCATAGGACAAGTGGGATGCTAATTCGATTAATTTGTTAGGGTTCATGTTTCAACCAGATGACTAAATCTATCTCCTGGAGTGTTACATGGATCCTGAGAATCAGTGTCTAATGGTCTTAATCTCAGCTGGAATCTTCTTATATACCTATGAACTTCTTTTGGGACACACAAAACACTTCCTCCAATATGATACGTGAGAAACATATTATTAGCAGAGAAGTTTTTTAACAAACAGTCATAAGCTAGCAGCTGTTAAAAGAGTTTTTATCAGGTTCCAGACTTGCCAGGTGCAATTTAGGAGTCACAGTTGCTTTATTGTTTTAAATTAAGTTGCTTTTGTCTTTACTATTATATGGATGTGATGTGACATCCCCTGAGTATTTTTTTTTATTCTATTTAATTTCACCGTTGAAGTATGTCTGTATACATGTTGATATGCATTATTTACTTTTGATCTTGGATCGAGTTTCTTTTTCTGGATAAAAATTTTTACACTTGAGTTGTGGTGACAACCTCATGGGATGCGTATTTCCAGGGTCAGCTGGGTTCAGTTTCTTCTTCTGAGAACCTGCAGCAAACAACAGGAAACAGTCAAATTTATGGTGCCTCACGCCAGACTGAACCCTCAAATTCAGGGTCTCAAGGGACAATGTCCGCGTTTCGTTCTGGCTCTGTTCCTGTAGGGTTTTATGCATTGCAAAGGGAGAATGTATTTCCAGAGAGACCTGGCCAACCTGAATGCCAGTTTTACATGAAGACTGGAGATTGTAAGTTTGGTGCTGTTTGTAGGTTCCATCATCCAAGAGAAAGACTACTCCCCGTTCCAGACTGTGTATTGAGTCCCATAGGTCTACCACTACGTCCGGTGAGTTACACAAGTGTTCAGTTCTTCTGTTAACTTGGTGTTCTCTGATTTTACATTTGGCATGTTCCTTTACTCATTGTTTAATTCTAGTGGAGTTCTCTTAGTTAGATTTTGTGCTGTTCGTTCACTTTCATGGCCTTTTACTGAAATTCATTCTGGTTATTTCGTGCAGTTTTATTTCTTTTCTTTTTCTATCTTATCTTATGCTACTTTGAACTTTTGACCATCATTTTCTCCCAAAATTTGAGCAGCCAAAGCTTTTGGCTTTTGCTATGGTCTTGTTATCTGGCACAGAATGCACAATTACTGTCTATTCAGAGGATGCCACTGAAAAATTGAAATTGATTGTTTCACATACCCTCATGGTGACCAGTGCTAAAACATTATTCACATTTTTGAATTGTGAGCATTTGTTGAAAACATTGAAATTCTATTTTTAAGAAATGTTTGTCCTTTGTCTTTTTCTTTAAACACTTAGCGTACATTCATGTCAGAATGTCGGTATTGCTTGTTTAGACATAAACATCGAAACATGTCAAAGCAATGGGGCAGTAATCCAAACAATTTGGGATGCAATTATTTTATTCTAAGGGAAGGTGCCAAAAATCAAGAAGTATTGGCCTGTACTAATTTTCTTTTAGTTCAGCAACTGTGATCCAAAGAGACCAGATGTCTTAACTTTACAAAACAGTACTGTAAGAGACCAGGAAACAAACGGATGAACAGAAACAAAGTAGTCAAACATTGCACCATTCTTCCTTCTACTTGTGTTTTATTTATTAATTTATTTTAACTCATGGGACTACTTTTGTCAGCAGGTTACCTGCTATGTCCTTGCAAAATTATTTGTGTTGAGAACTACTTTTATTTATTTGGTATATATTAGTCTTTCTCATTTCATTTTATTAACGAGACTGATGAAGTTGGTTCCTGAACTTCAACAGGGAGAACCTTTGTGTATCTTCTACTCCCGTTATGGCATATGCAAGTTTGGTCCAAGTTGCAAGTTTGATCACCCAATGGGAATTTTCACATACAATCTCTCCGCATCATCTTCAGCCGATGCCCCAGTTCGACGCTTTTTGGGGTCATCATCTGCACCTGGTGCATTAAATTTATCATCGGAAGGCCTAGTTGAAGCAGGCTCCGGCAGGCGACTTTCTTTACCGGAGACTAGACAGATGTCCTCTGGTGATGATGAGATTGACCCAGAGGGATAAGCAGTGTCTCAAGTGATGCGCCAGTTACTTTTCCATAAAATTTGATTGGATAGTGAAGTAATCTGTAAATTCATTTCCATTGCTGGAGATGTACAGATTCATGTCAAGTTCATTATGTTCATCTGAAAATACAATTCAGTTGACAGACTTGACTCTGAGTTTCATGTTGCTGCTTTGTATAAAAATCTGAAATATTGTCACAATTGGTAATACCCAATGTGAACATTTCATCTTTCCTGCAACCCATTTTTTTGGTGTCTGCGAATTATTTTTTTTTTGTCCAGCTTGTTATATAATGCATCTTTCTGCAAGTTTTTTGCCCTACTCTACTTTTCAGAGAATGTGCATCATAGCTGCTCCTCGGTTAGATATGTTCACCAGGCATCCTGATTTTTCTCAATACATGAACACGGTTGGCCTGCTTTGCTAGGGGCTTATCATTGTTACCATCTGCTTCATGTCTGCTATGGCTACAATGACCACTAATTCGACATCACTTAGTTCTTTTTCTGCTATGGTGCCCGTTGTAAAATTCTTCTCTCCCTCTCAGCTTCTTGATAGGATTGTGAAATTCTCGGTTTGCTTTTGTATTTTAATGTTTGATTGCCTTAATCATTTTGATTGATTGTTTTCATATTGCAGAAATGTATGGAAATCGACTATTCATTTCAATGGAAGAAATTGGAGGCAGCAGAGTGGAATGATGCTATTCGTGTTCCTACCATATGGCACCTTTTAGGTTCCAAATTTTGTGGATAATCTTTCCTCATTGATGGATATGTCTGATTTTAAGTAGTAAGTTGTATGATGCAATACCTAGAACTTTTTTTTTTTTTGGTTTTTTCTTTTTTAATATCATCCTTGGAGTTTGCTTCAGGTTCTTGTTGTTTCATGATGTAACATCACGTTTTATCTTTTCAGGTTTTCATGATGTAATGTCACATTTTATCTTTTCAGGACCTTCGAAATAGCACAGAAACAGTCAGAGCTTATTTGCTCCGATAACCACAATAGTCTTCGGGAAAATTACTCCTTGAAGCTGTAGCAGGTGACTCGAGAAAAATGAAAAGAATTTGGTGCCTCTTTCAAAGTTTGAAGAGGAAATAGGATCTTCTATGATAAAAAACTGGTGGAGTTTTGGCTAATGCTTGAGAAAGGTTTTGTACCATACTTCATTAACTCTTAAGAGGTTCTTTAATCTTCAATCTTCACACACGCATATCTATGGATGTTTATTGTGAATCACAAGCAACCAAAGAAATGACAACATGTGCAGCAAATCTTTTGGTTGATTTATTTTCTTACAATATCATGATTTTTGGAAATTGCCGTATATAGCTCTATGAGATCACTCATCTTTTTTGCCTTTCTTGTTAGAAAGTTTTTAAAGGTTTGTGCTAACAGACCTAGACCCTGTTTGGAGCTATTTCTTAGATATTGGTTTACAAATAGGTTATCGGTTGTTGGGGATTTGGGATTACTTATATTGTAGTACTTTTGAGAATGCATGATATCTCGTTTGCGAATCATTGCATCTTCTAAGTTCATAGTATAACCTGGGTGTCGTTTCATCTCATTAATCTAGGCATATAGGGCTTAGTCACATAATAAGATAAATTGATTTTTAAGTATCAAAATAATTTTTACAAGATGATAGAATTTACTCCGCTCTGTCATCTATTTAAACTGTAAATCAGGATGTTTGTTTTGAAGAAGGAACTTTTTGTAACACCCCAAACTCAAAATAACTAGATTAATGTCAATGACGGCTCCTATGATGCTTTATTTTGTACCTAGCAGCACAGAACCGCCCACTGTTTGACACAAGGAACTTTGCTTACAATGTGCATAAGTTTTTAATTCTTAGTATATTGTTTTTTCTTATATGAAGACACAAGTTTATAGGTATGGTATAAACTTACTATTAATAACGAAAAATATATTGCTCAATATAAGAAACTTGTGCTGCAATAACAGAAAATGTGTCCGCATTACATATTACTCGTTACAGTTTTGGCGCCCATTAAAAATAATACTTTTTAGTGAAAATTTAAATAATAACATTCATTTTAAAAGTCATCTATCAACGTGTTACTATTATAATATATAAAAGAAGATTTTCCTTTTTCGGAAATTTGAAAACGCGAGAGTTCTTCTAGACATCCACTTGTAAGTTGTAATACAAACAATGGCAGGCCTTATTGAACCCAGGTCACACCAATGGGCCCGTAGAATGATATTTTCTTTTTTCGACAAGGGCCCGCAGAAAAACTTGATACAATATAGGTGGCCCATTTGCACTAATGACAGCTCATCTTTGATTGAAATAACACTACTGAAAGTCTATCATGGGAACCTCCAAGTAACACATTACATGATACCGCCACGTGGCAATACGATTTCGGAGAGCATGGAGCTCCTTGCAACACTGTATAATGCCTCTCATGATGAGTTTTTTTGTGTGTAGCGTGTGTGTTTGTTTTCACTTTTATTGAAGAAGGTGTGTTGACTGTTTGTGTTGATTGATGACATTCACTCACACTCTCCACAGTCCACAGTACTAGAGAAAAAGTGCGCCCCGAAAACCCTTTATTTCTTTTTCCAAAACTATCCTCCATTTTCTCCATTCTTGAAGACAATATGCCAAAAACTCATTAAAATCTCACCAAAATAGAGTATTAAAAAAAAAAAAAGTTATAGTATATATTTTTGTATGAATTCAAAATCAAATCAAACCCATCACAAAGCAAAATCCTCTCTACAAACACAGAAAGAATCTGAAGTTGAAAACCCATCTTTGAAAAAATAAGGCAACTATCATGTCCGCTTATGGGGTCTCTTTCTCTCTCTTGTTTCTCCTCATTATAGCTAATGTAGTCAGTCCTAATGAATCAAGTACAATAAACCAAGTAAGTTTTTTTTTTTTTCCTTCTATTTGCATGTTTCACTTTTTTTTCCCCCCACCAAAACCCAATTTATAGATCTTTTGCCCTTTTTATATGTTTATAATTTCTGGGTATCCTTTGGATTGAGTGTTTGTTCCTTGGTTTGGAGGCAAATGGGTCATTGAGCTTGGAGTCTAAGAGTGAAGAAATGGTGCCGTTAATGGAGATGAAGACGGTGATGATGATGAATGAAACAAGAAGAAAGCTTAATAGTTTTCAGATATGTGCAGTTTGCACTTGCTGTGGTGGAGCTAAAGGCTTGTGTTTGCCATCTCCTTGCTGCTATGCCATTAATTGCAACATTCCCAATAAGCCCTTTGGCTTTTGTTCTTTCACTCCCCAAACCTGTAATTGCTTGAGATGCCGTCTCTAACTAAGCTTTGTTTTTATTTATTTCTTTTGTTTAATTTTGGGTTTTTAATCTTGATTTCTTTTGGGAGTGTCAAACGTGAAGAAAAAGAAGAATATCTGTTCTTGATTTGTTTGTTTATAATTTTATTATTTACTAATGTAATTGTTAGTATTATTACTGTTTGGGAATTACTATTTCTAGTGGGGGTTGTCCCCTAGTTTTAAAGAAAAAATAGTAATATTTAGAGCAATAAATGAGTATTTGAGGAGACAATGTTCTTTGTTTGTGAAGGTATTGGGGTTATCATAATCTTGTCTTGAGATTATTTTAATATTAGTGTTCAGCAGACAGTAGGGCTGGTTTGTACTACTCATGACAAAAGACTAAGGTATCATCTTTTCTTAACTATTTTAATTTCTTCTTGTTGTCATTTGTTTAATTTGTATTACTGGGTGTAATGCAATAGCCTATATGTTGATTATTTATAATAATTTTATCAGCATCAGAAGTCTTCAATTTTCCACTATTGCTTTTACTGCTTTCCTCTCTAATTTATCATTTGATTCTTCTACATTTTAGTGTTGCACTATCTCAAATTTTTAGCACATTGATTGAATGATGGCATGGCCACCTGAGGAGATTCCTCTATCTCATCAAAGGAAAAAAAAAAAAAAAAACAAAGGATGAAATTCTTCTACAGGAAGCGTAAATTTATTTATTCATTTATTTTTGGTAGATATATTGATAATGACTGTTTTAATTCTTAAAAACAGTTTAAAATAAATTTTCTTTAATATTTAGTGTAGAAAACTGAAAATAGATGATTTTTAAAGGTCGGTTAGTTGTGATTGATGGGTGAAATTAATGCATACAGGTGTTGCCAACTCAAAATATTAAGGAGGGTAGATGTTGGGTGGAAGCAATTAATTTTAGCTACTACTTGCTGCAAATTATAAGGGTGGTAGCTTTATTCTTCTTGAGATTTCTATTTTGTATAGTGGCTTTTAGACATAAAATCTTGTATTCACATTTGGGTATGGCTTTTTTCTTTCAAGCTTAAGCTTGTGGGGCACATGCAGTGGAATTTTTGTTGGTGTGGTGCATAGTGCATTGATAAGAGTGATGTGGGAATCTCATTGACCTCATCTGCGACTCTGTTGTGCAACATTGCAACTTGCAAGTGCAATCAAACAACCCATGTGCTTGTTCCAAGGACCAATTGCAATCAAAAGCTTGGGCAGTTTTCATCACGCATGGTTATGCTTTCATTTAGAGCTCTTGTCAATGTGTTTGTGCTGGCCAATCATTTATCATCTTCAATTTTTCTTCTTGTTTGATAATTGATTAGAGTGAGACTTGATTGATGAAAATATATACTAATATAGCACCAACTCAAAATATGGCAATCATTATTGATAACGACTTGCATCTAATCATAAAGTTGGCATTATAATAGTCTCATAGGATAACTCAAAAAATTGGCCCAATCAGAAATTTAAAATGCACAACATATATAAATAAGTGAAAGAAAAAATGATAATGATTAAAACTGTATTTATTTATTTATGTCTTAAACGAAGTTTTGAACATTGCAAAATAGTGGAAGGATTATTATTGAGTATTGATGATGATATAACGGTTGCTTCACTTGTACCTTCTCCAACATTCATGAAAATCCATTTTACTTCTTTCTTTGTACTTTTTAACTAATGCCATGTGTGGGTGTTTACTTGAATGCTTAATGAGGCCATCTCCATTTACGTTGGACCAAATCATGTACAAATTACATTAGAATGCAGGAACACCAAAGCCTATCTCAAGAGATGAATTACTCAAGCTCGTAAGGATCACGATGAAACTCTATCTACGAACGTACAAATCTCATGGATCCTTCTAGAAGCTTCTGAATTAGCGAAATTAGTTATTGCTTAAAATGTGATGATTTAAACTTAGGGCTTGTTTGTTAAACATGATGTTTGAATTTTTATTAATTTTAGAATTTTTTAAAAATTTATTTTTTAGTAACTTATATTTGATTTACATAGACATTTATATAAAAAAAATAAACTTTTATGATTTTTTCTAAATGAGAAAATATCTTAAAAAAAGTAATATTACATTAAACAATATCTCTATTAAGTATACTTATTTCCTAAACTATAAAATTTAATCCTTTTTTGTTTTGATTCATAAGGACATAAATATTAAATAATTATGTTCAAGATATTTTTTTTATTTATAAAAGCAAACAATATGTCACATTTATTCATATATTAAAAAATATATATGTCATTCACACATTTATATTCAAACTCATTTAAATTTCAGATAAAAAAATAAATATAACCTTAACTCTTGTTGGCTCATTAATTTTTTCAAATTTTTATTCATTTATTTTAATTTTGTCGCATTAAACGTGCGTCTAGCATTACTTTCGGGAAATTTATGAAAATAACCAAAAAAATTTTGTATTTTTCAATTATAGTCCCTGGAACTTTTTTCTATCATAACTAGCCAAAGATGAAATTTTAATACGAAATTACCCTCATCACGTTCTTCAAATTTTCAAATAACGCCACTCTTATAATATTCAAAACGGAAACTAAAGAAATCTCAACACAGTCAATACACTTAGAGATTTTTCATTACTTTCAAAAAATTTTCAACACTCTCCAAGAAACATTACATAGCTGAAGATATAATCATCAATTGGGGAGAACTTGTTAAGGTCAGTATATGTTTCTACATAACATAAATTTTTAATATATTGAGATTGAAAATTTAGTTTGAAATTAAAGTTATTCTTTTTGTAAATATTATTATTTTTCATCAATAAAATAGTGTACATTGTTTAAGTTGAGCAATTAAGAGAAATAAAAAAAATGACAAACAAACTCGAGCGAAAAATAGAGCCTAGAACAAGTGAGACAAGCACCTGTCTCACTTAAGCACAGAAACATTATGTGCGATAGGCAGATGACCTACAACCTGTCTCACATAAGTTGATGAGACAGGTAGTGGGATAGGTGCCTATCTAGTATAACTCAGAACGGTTATGTGAGACAGGCAGTGGGACAGGCACCTATCTCACTTAAGTTGGTGAGACAGGAAGTGAGACAGGTGCCTGTCGCACTTAAACGTTCTGTGCTTATGTGAGACAGGCTGTGAGACATATGCCTGTCGCACATTTTGGTTTTGTGCTTATGTGAGACAGAGGCCTATCCCACTACCTGTCTCATATTAATGTTCTGTATTTATGTGAGACTGGTGCCTGTCCCACTACCTGTCTCACTAACTTATGTGAAACAAGTGCATGTTACACATAGTCATTCTGTATTTATGTGAGATAGGTGCCTAACCCACTGCTTATCTCACATAGTCGTTCTGTGTTTATGTGAGACAGGCACCTGTTCCACTGCCTATCTCACATTCATTACGTGTATTTTATGTGAGACAGTGGTGTCCCACTACCTACGTCTCACATAATCGTTACAGTATTTATGTGAGACAGCGCGCCCCCCCACCGCTGTCTCACTGAATTTATGATATTTTTATAGGTCATAACCTGAGCTACATATGTTTGTTTTAGGCATATGATACACCGTTTGGAAGCTTGTGACCAGACGAATCAAATCTAACATTATATGCTTCATTCTATGATATATTTGAACAAGAAATTAACTTCAATAAGAACCATTGTAATTAAGAACTATTATATACTCCACATACATGTTATGCATATTCACTTTTTTATATTTTACATTGTGTAATCTTATTTCTTTTATTTTTTTTTTAGGTTTAATAGATTCAGTTGTGCTTCAATTGTGTTATGATGGTTGTTGGGAGATATTGGCAGATGGGCGTACGGAGTACGTGAATGCCAAGAATACAGTTTTTTTTGTTCGAAAAGATTGTACATTTGATCAATTTTTTACAAGAGTGCATGAGGTTTGGCAGATAAATCCTAACGAATATAGTCTTGAGATAAAGACAACTTTGAGGTCTAGTAACACCGTATATCGTGCATGTTCACTACCTATGGACATATTGAATGATGAAATGGTTAAAGTTGTACTGCACATGGTGTCTGATGTGATCAATTATGGATGCATCCCTATATTTGTCACCATATCTCCTCGAGTTCCAGTAGAAGATCCTGAGCAATTTGTAGAAACTGAAACTCATTTAGAGCAAATAACTCTTTTCCTAATACTGAAGAAGAGGTGGTACCACCACTGTTAGAGCGATATTATTCTCCATACCACAATAATGATTTCTACATCAATGATAGTCTTGTTCATGACACCATCAATACAGAAGTTGATAATGCTTGTTTGGAGCCATATAATAGCATGCACGGTGTTAACTCCAATAGTGAATTTAATGATGGGGGCATTAGTCATTCTAATATTTCTATCAATAATGAGAATGAGGACCAGTATGATATTCCTACCAATAACAGTGAAAACCAACCTATTCCTTCAATCTCTCGTTCTAGGAGGAGGAGATCAGTTGATCCCTTTTTGAATCTTGCTCCAATTTTGCCTTCAAACCTGGTTACTCCAGATTTAGTCAGAAATTACAATTCTTTTGGTATTAGTGTGGGCATGTTGTTCGCTGAAAAGAATGAGTTAATAATAGAATTGTGCAAAGTTGCCATACGCAATAAGTTTGATTTCAAGATTTCACGGTCTACAACAACACGTTTTGAGGCTCACTGTTCTTTAGAATCATGTAAATGGCGTATTCGAGTTATGAGAGATTCAGATGAGCAAAATGTGCCTTGAGTTGTGAAAAGAGTTAACAATATACACACTTGTTTTAATGACGTATTGCCTAGTGGTGTCCGTCAAGTACGGAGTCGAGTTATTGGTTATCTTATTGCAGATAAATTTATCCAAGATAAACGAATATATACTCCTAATGATATTAGAGCAGACATGCAGCAGGAATACGGTGTCCAATTAACATATCAGCAGGCCTATCGGGCTAAAGAAGTTGGTCTTGAAATAATACGAGGGAACCCTGCAGAGTCATACAACTTACTTCCTAAATACTCTCATGTCTTATCCAAAGTCAATGAGGGTACAGTTACTCATCTCAAGGTTGATGGAAATAACAATTTTTTATACTACTTTATAGCGCTTGGATCATCAATCAAGGGTTTAATGCAGTACATCAGGCCTGTGATTGCAGTAGATGGCACTCATTTAAAAGGGCTATATCGCGGAAGCATGTTCGTGGCAACATGTCTGAACGGTAATAATCAACTATATCCATTAGCCATTGGAGTCATGGATTCCGAAAACAATGCGGCTTGGGAATGGTTTATGACGAAGTTACATGGTGTGATTGGCGATAAGTCAGAGTTAGTAATTATCTCTGATCGATGCACTGCCATAAAGAGAGCCGTTTTAAAAGTATTTTGTAATGCAGCTCATGGTGTATGCTTCTACCATGTTAAAGGCAATATTAAGTCAAACTTTCGAATGTCCAAATCTCTCTGGGATGAATTTGAGCCTGCCTTTATTAATGCAGCAAAAGCATATGGACATGAAGAATTCAAAAAACAGCTTGAAGGGTTGTGAATGCTCCACTCGCGTGCGGCTAATTACTTAGAAAATATTGTGGGAACATGTAATTGGGTAAGGTCTGAGTTTAAAGGTAGGAGGTACAGTATACTAACTACTAATATCGCAGAAAGTGTGAATTCATTTATGAGGGAGCCCCGTAAATTTCCTATCACTTATCTTATTGATCACTTTAGACAAACTATGCATCAATGGTTTTATGATAGGAAAATTATTACTGAATCGATGAGTACTCGTCTAACGACATGGGCTGATGAGATAGTAGCTGAGAGAAGAATTTTAGCCGAAAGAATGACTGTCCGTCCTGTGTCTCAGCATCGATTTCATGTTTTAGGTGGTGATATTAAGGAAGGGATAGTTGACATACATAATAAGACGTGCTCCTATAGAGTATTCCAACTCGATCAACTTGTTTGTGCACATGCAATTGCTGCTTGTCTGATAACTCGAGTGGATTACATAAGGCTTTGCTCGCATTTTTATTCCAAAGAATCATTGGTTATAGTATATGCACAACCAGTGAAGCCGGTTGGCAACATGGTAGAATGGGAAGTTCCACTAGAAATCCGAGAAATTAATGTAAACAGGAGGACTGTGAAATGCGGGCGGTGTCATCAACCAGGTCATAACCGCAAGAGATGTAAGAACCTCATTGCTTCAAATCAAAACTAGTTGTATTGTTGCAATTAGCATATTTATTTAATTTTTTGGACTATTAATTTTTGTTTAATGTACGATTTTATGTAATCAAGTATTGTATTTTGCATACAAATTATTGAGAATATTGTCTTGATTTCTCCATTTATCTGATAAACGCGCATAATTTAAATTGTTATATTAAATAATTATTAGACAATAATTTCACAAATTTAAAAATAATAAAATTATTTATTTAAATTATTGGACTATTAATTTTTTTTTTACGTACGATTTTATGTAATGAAGTAATTTATTTTGCGAACAAATTATATAGAATATTGTCTTGATTTCTCCATTTATCTGATAAATAAAATAAAATTAAATTGATATATTTTTTAAATTATTAGACAATAATTTCACAAATTTAAAAATAATAAAATTATTTATTTAATATAAATAATTAACAAAATAAAATTTATATTTTTTAGAACAAAAAAAAATTGGACGCAAGAATATCCTCGCAAGGGACAGGCCTCACGTGTACGAGGCCAGCGCGTGGGCCTGTCGCACGAACAGACGCTGTCTTCTCGTGCGACAGGCCTCGGCCGCGAGCGCAACTTTTTTTTCCGCCAAATATAAAATTAATTTTTTTTAAATTTTATTATTTTTAAAGATGTGAAAAATTGATACCAAATTAGTTTTCATTTCTGAAAAATTTAAATAATTTCTGACTGCTCGTGCGACAGCCCTTGGCCGCGAACGCAACATTTTTTGCCGCCAAATTTAAATTATTTTTTTTCTTTTTTTATTTTATTATTTTTAAAGATGTGAAAAATTGATGCCAAATTAGTTTTCATTTCTGAAAAATTTAAATAATTTCTGTCTGCTCGTGCGACAGCCCTTGGCCGCGAGCGCATCATTTTTTGCCTCCAAATTTAAATTATTATTTTTTCTTTTTTTATTTTATTATTTTTAAAGATGTGAAAAATTGATGCCAAATTAGTTTTCATTTCCGAAAAATTTAAATCATTTCCGAAAATATGAATTTCGTCTCCAACTATAAATAAAGCTCATCCATCATTGTTTATACAACTATTATGACTTATAGTCTAATATCATCATTAAATATATCTAAAGCAATTTTCTTCCTATAGTACTGCATGTGACTACTATCAAAATCAAATTTGAGTCCGAACATTAAATACATCACAAACATCAACAAAAAAATGCCGCAATCACCAGTTCAAGCCGCTTGTTGTGGTACGTCTTTTACTATCCTGATTTTCCAAGAATCCGTAGTTTGCAACTTAGGCCGCATGTTGTAAAATCCAATATCTTCTAGCCATTGAGGAAAAATGACTTTAAGTGGCTGAAATTGAGTTAAGTATGATTTTTCGTTGCGAAATGCCACCAATGAGTCATAAATCCACACCCTCTTCTTGGAAGATCAGCTTTGGCTAACACCCAATGATCACCGCCAATATGCACAGGAATCAAAACCTGCATATAACAAATATCATGACTTTTTAATTCGTAGTTGATCTAAAATATGTAAAAAAAAGAAATCTCGTTGCATTATGAAGTAATACTTACCACATCGACCTCCGTGAACCGCTTCGACATGATATCTTCCCGGCCGTCAAGATAGGTATTGAAGTTACTACTAAACTCTAATGAACGGACATCACAGTCACCATTGTTCCATAATTGTGTCAAGAATACCTAGTACATATATTAACCAATTAGTGAGACTCCGAGATATTGTAAGTAACCAAATGTAATGTTGATTATTAATTCTCTATTCACTCATTACCCAAAAAAATGTGTCTGTATGCGTGACCCGCTGAGGTAAGGCATTCGGATACTCCTGTTGCTTCTTGCTCACCAAGCGAAAATATGCATGAATATGCTGTGGAATTATAGAAAGATGTTAACGGAAGAATCAAATAAAATATAAAAGAAAAATCAACAATGCATCATTAACAAACGAAAAAATTTAATAAAAATACTTACTACGTCGTCAAGCCAACCCATTGAAGCATTTCCCAAAAGTACATAAAAAAAGAAGTGTGACTGCTGGATGGTGCGGTCTACTGTAATTTTACCGGTAAACCACCGATCAAACTCTGCAAAAATGCTTGGATCATCGAAGCCTCTAAGCGGATTTATGTTTCAGCTATCTCATGCATCGTTATTTCAAGGGTTGTGTGTGGTTTGCCGTTTTTTACTTTCTTCACAGGAGGAATCAAGAAAGGACTGTTAAAGACATATGATGGTCTATACGGTCGTCTAAACTTGCTTACCTCAGGAGGTGCTTCTGTGATAATCTATACACCGTCAACATTTACATCCCCAAAGAAACTATACAATGACATAGGGGTATGATCATCATCATTGTGAACATCAGTGTACGTTCCATGGTCGTCCGCCGGCTGTTAAGTTACCAACATGAACACTTAAGAATAATATCACATTTAAAATTCAAATAACACACAATTGTTTGTAATAAGAAAGGCTGACCGTGTACGATTGTTCAATTGGATGATCACCGTATGAGCGCTTTGTGTAACCCTCACCAAAAGAAGCCATAAATTTCATAACCGTTCTCTATACCGCTGTTGTTCTTGTCACTCGGCCTAAAATGCTTCTCTAAACTGTTGTTGTTCTATGCGCTCAGCCTCAAAATCTGATCTTAATTGATCGAGAGTATGATCAATTTGTCCATCCGTTTAATGACATAATCATAACGGAATTTTGTTCTCTCCTATAACCATGAATAAAATAATAATGAGAGAGTACTTAAATCATTTATAAAGTAAGGAATAAATTGATGTATTAAATTAGAAAGTTACCTCTAAATGTTGGGCGTCATCAAAATTATGGATACATTCATCATGTTCAGCCGTATTATTCTCATCCTCAAATGGAGTCTGTTCATTTTGTTTTAGTCTTGTGGCGTCATAAGACTCCTCTTTTGTGCCTATAACGCATGGCACGTTGATTGAAGGCTGATGCTGCATAAAGTAACATTAAACATAAGTCATGAGTGAGTTAGAAGACATATGACGTTTTCATTGTTTTTCAAATGTGCTAAGAGGGATCAAGTAAGGATACCCACATTACGGACCCAATCAGGAATATATAGCACATAATCCTGAATGCTCAACCAATATTCTGAGACTCTTTCCTTTGCATTCGGTTTGAGAGTTTGTAAAATGTTTCCCTCCTGTAAATAATATGATATTTTAAGTTAGCGAGAATCTCTGAATTATTTGTCCAATGAAAAATAATTATCATTGAAATAATCTAATATATTATTTATAAGGCACGAGTTGTCATTGAAATGTGAATATACTTCGGCATAGTTGATCAGAGAAGAGGTCTTTGGCATCCACTGCACGATACGAGGAGTCTTCCTCTTTATTTTAACCACCCACTCCTTAGGCAATCCTCTAATACATTCATAAATCCACGCCTATAACAAACGAAGATATAAGGCATCATTAATTTTGACAAATCAAGTAATAAAAAATCCGTTAACATTTATTTCGCTACATACCTGAACTCTAGATGTAAAGCCGTAAATATTTTATTTTTCAATGGTATGCTTCGGTTTTTCCGCATGCTCAGTCCTAAATTTGGTAGCTTTGTCATTCAATGCATTGTCGAGACCATCATATATTATTTCCCAAGACAAACGCCTCCATGGACGTTTTCAGAAATGATCTACCTCATCCACCTCACTGAGCCACAAGAAATTAATTTGACAATGCTCTTTCCTCCCATTTAAGACTCTATCCGCAAAGTAAAACAATGCGATTTTTAGCGCATTAATGTCATCAATAACCTTAAAATCCAACTCCATAAACATTGTATCAAATTGTCCAAGCGTTATCCTACGAAACAAACCATTGAAATACTTGTTAAGTAATCGATATAGTGATTTTTGATTTTTCAGCGCAACATCGTTACCATATTTAAGACCGGTTACCAAGCACCACTCTCCAATTGATAAGCGAATTAATTCCTCACCAATTTGAAACCACAATTCATTTTTCTCATCACTTTCTTCATAGGCAACTTGTCTAAGCAATAAGTTATAGACAATTACGCCACTAAAAGGATACTTACGGCACTCCAAAAAATACCCAAATATGTCACGCTTGAACAATTTCAACTGTACTTTTGTTAATTTTTCTCTGATAGCCCCTATAACCACATCTAATTTGCACATGCTTGTTATACGGCCAGGGAAGTGTGAGTCATAAGATACCTTCATCATTCCCGGTTCTTTTGCCGGTCCGGGTGGATTATACCTTCCTAACTTGGATTTCGCCATTTATCTGATAAACAATAGAAAATTAAATTGTTATATTAAACAATTATTTGATAAAAACTTCACAATTTAAAAAATAATAAAGTTAAAAATGTTGTTTAATTTTAAACAATAATTTCATAAAAAATGTAAATTTTAAAAAATAATTACATTAAAAAAGTAATTTAATATCAAACAATTATTTCAGAAAAATTTAACATTTAAAAAAAATAAAATTGAAAAATTAATTTAAATAAATAATATAATAAAAATAATTTTATGGATGAAGTAAAAAAAAATTAGAAAATTTTTTGCGAGGGCACACGGACTGCCGCACGCAGCCCTCGCGCACGCGGGTTACGCGCGGGCTGTGTGCGACAGGCCTGTGTCGCGCACAGATATGACCTCAAAAAAACAGGGGCAAGGTCAGCTAGTGAGACGATATGGAATAAGATTCATCTTAAGAGGGAAACTACCCAAATTACCAGCTAAGGTCCCTAAATGGCCACTCAGGGATAAAAGAGGTAGAGGTTCAAAGACAATCAAGAGGTTTGCCTAGAAGCAGCCACTCTTGAAAGATTATGTAATAGCTTACTAATCTAGTGCTCTTACGTTGAAGATGAACAGCGCTAAGCGATTTGCCAAAGCTGTAGGATGTAAAGATGCATCAATAGGGAGAGTTTCGCCTTAGAGAAAGCAACTACGCAGGCGGTGGTGAACATAACAGAAGCAAGAATGTCAACTTAAATAATGTAAACATTGATAAGAATCCAATGCCCTGAAAACTTAAGGGTTCCTCTACAAAATTTATCTACACAAGGTAAGTAGAGCTTAAGATTAGGCAGAAAGGTGTAGTCAATGGACAACAGGTGAATATTCTTATACTACTTCTTATTAGTCCTAAGGGATGGAAGAGGCTAGGTTAGCCAAAAGATGGTTATCGGTTCAAAGATGCAAGATGTCCTTACTTTTCAAGGTAAGTAGGGGTAGACAAAATGTCCCGAGCCAATGTTTGAGTTCCAGGTGCTACGATGCTAAAGTAACTTATGTTATACTCTCACGAAAATCTTGAACGACCTTCAACAAAAATGGTACCTATAACCAAAACTGACACAAGTGGGTAGATAGAGAATACCTAAGGGTGTAAGACAACTCTCTTTAAAGAACTCAAAAAATAGCCTTGTAATTTTGAGAGAATGGGTGCTTCTTTACAAAAGGGGTTGTGGTGACCAAACTCACTTATTCTTTACTAAAAATACAGGTCTCTACAAAACTATAAGACCATATATAGGGCTGATGCCTATCCAGTGCCAGAACATCAAGGAAGTTAATGACTTGATGACATAGGAGCCAGTGATCGAAGCCCCGATGAACAGCAGTTGTAACTATAATAATCCTAAGGTAGCAAAATTCCTTGTCAGGTAAGTTCTGACTTATGCAAAAGGTATAACGATCTGCACACTATGTCAAAGAGAGGCTCAGTAAAATAAACATGTTTGTGAAGATGCAGACTACTACACCTGAACAACGGGTTCTTTGTCCTTGTAGAGATGGAGCGACAGAAGTTTTAAGAATTTAAGAGAAACTTACAGTAAGATGAGCCGCTTATTATTACGATTGGTGTCAAGTATGAAATACTAGTTATTAACTCAAGAGAGGGTAAATTGAGTTTCTAAGATTAAAAGTTAGAAATAGTGCATAATTATTTCTTATTCCAAAATTCATCATTTTTTACATCCACAAAAGATTTTGGTTTAATTTGATAAATAAATACAGCATGCTCACATGTATTCCTAAGTGATGATTGAAGCCCCGATAAACAGCAGTCGTAACTATAATAATCTTAAGGTAGCAAAATTCCTTATCAGGTAAGTTCTGACTCATGCAAAAGGTATAACGATCTGCACACTATGTCAAAGAGAGGCTCGGTAAAATAAACATGTTTGTAAAGATGCAGACTACTACAGCTGAACAACGGGTTCTTTGTTCTTATAGAGATGGAGCGACAGAAGTTTTAAGAATTTAAGAGAAACTTACAGTAAGATGAGCCGCTTATTATTACGATTGGTGTCAAGTATGAAATACTAGTTATTAACTCAAGAGGGGGTAAATTGAGTTTCTAAGATTAAAAGTTAGAAATAGTGCATAATTATTTCTTATTCCAAGATTCATCATTTTTTGCATCCACAAAAGATTTTGGTTTAATTTGATAAATAAATACAGCATGCTCACATGTATTCCTAAGTGATGATCTAATGATTACACTTCATATAGGGTCTCCTAAAATTAAATCTTTAAGATGAGAAGAAACATACCTCCACTCCTTAGGGAGTGTTTGAGAGGTATCTTCTTACTACTCCATGCTTGTTTCTTCTTCTTGTTTATCATCTTAATTTTTAGGCGGCATATTCTTTTATTTATCTTGTATGGATCCTTATAGTAATTCTTCATCTGCATCATCATCAACAACTAGTTTCTCCATAGAAGAAGGTTTAGACCCATCCAATGCAACATGCATGAATTCTTCCATTCTTTTATTATATACTATATAAGTTTTGCTTGTGTTGGAATAACTAAGAAGATGCCAACATTAGATTTTGGATCAAATTTATTAAGATTTTCTTTTGTATTTAAAATAAAATATTTGTATCTAAAAATTTTAAAATAACCAATATTGGATTTTCTATCTTTCCAAAGCTCATAGGGATTTTTAGAATATAACATATGATGTTGATGGCTTCAATCCAAAAAATATTTTGGTAAATTATTTTCATTCAACATGGTCTTAGTCATCTCTTGAATCGACCTACTCTTTCTTTCAACAATTCTATTTTGTTGTAGAGTCCTAAATGATAAAAATTATTTCTCAATACCTAAATCATTACTGAAATTCTAAAATATATGATTTCAAATTCTCTACTATGGTCACTTCTAATGCAAGTAATAGAGTAATATTTTTTATTTTGAACCTTTTTACAAAAAACTCTAAATGCCTCAAAAGTATCATCTTTATTGGCTAAGAATAATATTCAATTGAATCTAGAATAATCATTCACAATTATAAATGCGTAATATTTTTCACTTAGACTAGCATATCTAGAAGGTCCAAACAAATCCATGTGAAATAATTGAAGAGGTTTTGAAGTAGAAAGATGATTCTTAATTTTGAAAAAGGTTTTAATTTGTTTACTAAATTAACAAACTTCACAAATTCTATCCTTTTGAAAATTAATTTTTGGAAGGCCTTTAATTAAATTATTTTTTTCAAAATTTTTTAAATTAAATCATGCTTGAATGACCTAGTCTTCTATATCATAACCAACTATCATTGTGTAATCCAAAAAAATATTTATCATAAGTAGATGCAAAATTTATATTAATTGTATATACATTTATATGCCTACTACCAACAAATACAATCTTGCCATCATATACAATCTCAATAAAATATTTTGATTTATCAAAGATAACCATATAAGCTTTATCACAAAAATTGACTAATGCTAAGTAAATTATGTTTCAAATTTTTAACCAAACTCACTTCTCAATAAGAGTATAAGAGTATTTACCGATATTACCGATGCCTATAATCTTCCCTTTTGAGTTATCTCCAAAAAATACATCATCACCATTTTCGATCTTGGTAAAGGTTGAAAATCAAGAATAATTACTTTTCATATATCTCGAGCACCCACTGTTCAAGTAGTATTTGTTCTTCTTTTTCTTTAATCTCTACAAAAGAAACTTCAAGTCTTAGGTACCTAAATTTTTTTTAGTTCTTGAGTGTTAATAATAGTTTCTTTTGAAACCCCAATATATTTAGCTCCATAGTATGCATTTATTTTAACTTGGCATCTATAATTCATGTGACTATTTCTATTATAGTAATGACAAATAATTTTAGGGTCACTTGTAGAGGTAACTCTAACAAAATAATTCTTATAATATTTTTATCTCAAGTTAGGCTTAGATCTAAATTTTCTTTTATCAAATATACATTTTTTAGTGTTCAACAATTTTTTTAAGTTCTTTTGCACGTTTGTGAACTTTAATATGATTTCATTGAGCTCATTATTCTTTTTCTTAAGGAATTCATCTTCTCTCAATAATTTATCAACATATAATTTTTTATACTCATATAAATTCTTTGTTTATCTTTAATTGATCCAATTCTATCATGTAATTCTTTATTATCTAATTCTAACCCCTTCATCTTTTCATTCAATGAATTATTGTACTTTTGCAATGCATCCTTTTCATTTGAAAGTTCTAACATTTTCTTTTTAAGGCATGCATTCCTTTTATTAATTCTCAACCAATCATCATACAATTTCTTAAAAGAGTCATACAACTCATCATAAGTAGAATCACTTATTTCATCACGTTCATCATCCGACTCATCTCCAATTGCCATAAGTATAAATTTGATACTTCATGAGATTTCTTTTCATCACTTGATTCTTCTTTACTATCATCCCAAGTAGCTACTATGGCTTTATTCTCGAGTTTGCTTAAAAGTGAACACTTTTATCTTATATGTCTATGCTTCTTGTATTCATAATATATAATTGCTTCTTTCTTCTCTTGTTGGTTTTTGAGGTTTCTCAATTCTCCTCGCTTAATGGATTTCTTGAAGAATTTTCTAAACTTCTTCACTAGCATAGCCATTTCCTTATCAACCAACTCGCTATCTTCATCACCCTCATGTTTTGAGGCTTTAAGAGTAATGCTTTTCTTTTTTTTCTTATTTCCTCTTTCAGCTATCAACTTTCCCTCATAAGAAATAAAAAATCAATTAGATCATCAATAGACAATGTAGTTAAATCTTTAACTTCCTCAATGACAGTTCTTTTATGTCTCTATTTCTTTAGTAGTAATCTAATGATTTTCCTAACTTTTTCACTATTAAAAAAAGTCGTCCCTAAAGCTCCTAGTGTATTCACTATATCTGTGAATCTAGTATACATAGAGTATACACTTTCATTTTGTTTCATTTGAAATAATTTATATTCCCGAGAGTATCTACTAATTTTACACTCTTTCACTTGATTAGTATTTTCATAAACAACTTTAAGTTTGTGCTAAATTTCATGAGCACTTTTACAGTTAGAGACTCTATGAAATTCCTTCTTATCAAAAGCACAAAATAATGCATTCATAACTCTAGAATTGAGAGATACTTTTTTCTTTTCTAATTTATTCCATTCCCATAAAGGTTTTGAATATCGTCTCCTACTTTATTTTTAGTCATTGACATAAATGAACCATCACAAATAACTTTTCAAAATTCATAATCAAGTGCTTGCAAATAAATTCTCATTTTAGTTTTTCAATATTGATAGTCATTTCGATCAAAATATAGTAGCCTAGTTGTGGATTGTCCTTCTTTAAAGGTAGATTCATTATGGGTTGTTATAGATTATTTACTCTAGATAGTTAAGTCCTAACAAGAGAACGAGACTCTAATACTAAATGAAATACTAATTATGCAACCCAAGAAGGAGGTGAATTGGGTTTCTAAAATTTAATTGAAGCAAATCACATAATAATTCAATCTAATGCCCTAACAAAATAAAAAATAATAAGTTTAATAAAGTGTAATAATAAAAGAGCGAGGGAAGAGAAATTAAACACGAGTATTTTTATGTGATTCGGTAATCCTTACCTACATATATATCTTCAAGCAAATTAAGCTCTAGAATTTTAATATCCGAGCCTCTCAAGACTTCAAGTTCTTTACAATTGACTTCTAAGGTGTCAATAAACCTTTACAATAAAAGATTATCCTCCAATCTCTTCACTCAAGTATTTTCCACACTTATACACTTATAAATTTTATACAAAAATAAGGATTACAACAATGAAACTCTCTTTAAGAGTAGATGTATAAATTATAGCACAATGATGATTCAATCTAAGATGATTTGTAAATTAGAAGCTCAATTTATGATGTGTAAACTTATTTTTACTTGTTCAAGAGATTAGAAATGAGTTTGATTTGAAATCATATAGTTTTGACTTGAAAAATAGCCGTTATAGGCAAATTTCAGTATTAAAACAGCTAACCTCTATATTCTGGTGGTTAATCGTTTGTTATAGTGAAGTTATCAAAAAATTTAAATTTTGCTACAATAACAATGTTTACAAAATTATAATTTTACCTATACCTTTTTATAATTATACTATGATCTAGAAACTTATAAAACTTTGCGAACATATCTATTTTCAGAATAGTTTGAATTTGCTACAGTACCACTGTTCACAAAATTATAATTTTATCCAAAATAGTCTATGACTGTACTATAGCTTAAAATGTCAAAAATCTTTATAAATAAGTCTAATTTTAAAATTTCTAAATAATATTTCTCATTCCTTTAACTTTTTAAAATTATAATATGGCTAAAAATATTTTTAATTTTATAAGTAAACTTAAATTCATATTTAAAACAATACTTATTAAAATCAAAGATTATAAAATTTTTTCATTTTAATTCTCATTTTAAAAATCAATTAATTTATATGAAATACTTGATTTATGATTGAAAAACTTAAATTAATGAAAATAATGATCAATTGATTAAAAACTTGAGCTTCACAGATGCGAAATCATGTGTAAATTAAATCATATTAGCTTTATAAGAATTTTTATAATATTAAGTCCATTGAGTTCCAAACTTTAATATTGATCAAGTAACATCCGCTGAGTGTCTTGAACTTAATTTTACTTAATTTACTTGTATAAATATTATCCTTTAATAACGTAATAAAAAATGTGAAATACAATATTATTTAAAATAATTAAAACACATGTTTGTTATCATTAAAATTACATTATGTGTAGCCTTTTTGGTTATGAGTTAAGGTATCCTAACATACCAGTGGACTTAAACCTTGCTCTTACATGACCAGATCAATTTGATCAAGCATTCATCATCTATTTTTATTGTCCAACTTTTTAACAACATGAAAAACTCTGTGTTCAACTCTTTGACAACATAAAAAAGCCAAAAGCTCTGCCCTCTCTCTCTATGTATACAAGGGAGGGCAGAGGCTTTTGGGGTCCCTTCTAGTCAAGAAATGAGGCCTCATAATCACTAGCTAATATACTTTTCTCGCATACCTTTCTTCGTTCATAATTCAATATTCTAGTGTCTTAGGGGTAAAAGAACCACATCGATCCATCCTAAACTTAGTGGTTAAACTCTATTGTGGTGATGATACTCCTAAGGAAAAATAGCTCGGTGCCAAGATGATAAATAGCTTAATATTCTCATTCTTATTGCTTTTGCAACATGAAAAATAAAAAGGTCGTCTTATTTAAAACCCAATAATGAAATTCCTTCTCTCTCATATTACACTTCATAATGCACCGTGTTTTTATAGAGAGAAAAGCACTTTCACATCTTCTTAACTTGGAATGAAAATGGCAAGAAGAGGAAATGTTACTTTTTCTTGGATACTTCGAGGAACAGATTCCGTAGAGACGAGGCAGGGCTTGCAACTCAAAGGATTAGAGCACGTGGCTATAAACCACAGTGTTAAGGGTCCAAATGCTTCCTCGCACACAACCAACCTAAAAGAGAAAGGTCATTCCCTCTAAGGATAGGAAAATCATGATTGGGATAACGAACCCAAAGCTATAGAACTTAGGTGTAGGTTGCTGTGCAAATTTTAATGAACTCGCAAGTACACGAATCTATTGTAGAATAGATTAATGGTGACAAGTGTTGATCCCACGAGGAGATGGATTTTAATTATGTGTTGAATTAATTTTCTAAGTGGGTGGTTGAAATTATGGTGGAATTATCTTAAATTTTAAATTAAAATTATGAAAAAAATTAAAAATAACAACTATTATAATAAAGTACTTAGGTATCTGAATTCAAATCAACATGCACCAGGGCTCAATATTCCTTATTAGTATCAATTAAATTATGAGGGAAAATCTACTCCTTATGAACCATGCTCTAATTAATATGGTACTAAAAACTTATCGTACCAAATAGTAATAATTGTGCTATTACTATCTATCAACAAAAAGTCAAAACATTCACAGAAATTAGAGGAGAAAATAAAATAAATTTACCAATTAAGCTCATGGAACATGTTGAGACTTCACTTTCAACCCATTGAAAGAAAATTAGCTACTTATATTTGAACTAGAGATAAAATAGAAATTTTATGAAAATATATAGAAAATACAAGATGGAGAAGGAATTATAGAAATTGGAGCTCAAAAATGAACTCATGGTATCAAATTAAAGGGAAGGAACCCTCATTTTATAGATACAACGAATAAATTATGGCCATCGGATTAAAACAATTTGGATGCACAAGATTACGCCACATGACAAGTTTTGATTAGTTTGATCACATCATCAAGGCTATTATCCCATATATATGCATGTACTATACGCATATTTTCTAATCCATTAACATACTGCCACGCCATCGGTCAACAATATATAAACATATTAATCTAATAAGATTGTAACACCTCATCAGTCAAGTCACGTTATCAGTTAACGCTACATAATCAGTCAATGTCACATCATTTCTCCAACTAAATACTATCATGTCATTGGTCGGTGCCACGTCATCAGTCAATGCCACATCATCGTACAGTATATATAAACAGTGTCATAAATAGTATCATAAACAGTATCATACATATGAATAATGTTGTATATGTAAACATTGATATTTATACTTTTATACTCCTCCTAAAGTTTTCAACTATTTTAAATTTAAATTTATCGTCCATTTTGTCATTCAATATCTCATTTATCTTGAAATAACTATAATGCTCCTAAAATAAATAAAATACTTATTTATAATAAAACACACATAATTAAAATCACAAGAGACTTGAATATATAAAAGCAAATAAGTTATTGAAACTTAAAGTGTAAAATGACGATTTTCTTCTTTATAAATATACATTTTCTAGCATTTAACATGGATATTTTGTTGAAGTGGAATAGCCTTACTTTTTTTTTCTTTTCCATTCATGGTAAATAAAAAAAAGTATTCTTGGCCTGAATCAACATATATTTTTTTATTTTACGCATCGTAAATCTTCCTCAGCCGAGCTTGGGAAGAATAAGAGAGTAAGTATTAGTAGCATAGCAAAAATGCATTCCTTGTAATTAATATGGTTGCTCACGGTAATTGTGGCCTCTCGAAAAAATCGATGACCACATCTTTGATGCACTTGCAAGTACTAGTACATTTGAGAATTCTTAATTGGCTAATTATAAATAGCCCTAGAACTATAGAACAAAGGATTATCCCAAACCTACATCGAGATATTGATGGTGATTCTCAACTATCGCATAATAGAATGGGATACCATAAGATAGAATGTAATAGAAACAAAGACATAGGGAACGGGTTACCTACTTTTAATGGTTAAAGCGAACCTTTTTATTATGACATTGTGAATTCTTCAATTCAAAATGAATCAAATCTCCCCAAGTAGAATTTGAACCTATGACCAATCAAGGTAATGGCCGACTACTCTACCACTGAGCTAATAAGTAGATCTCATATAATTCAATTCCCATTCTCAACCCATGACTAATATGAACTCGAAATTTCCTTCGTAACTCCTGAAACTTCTTCGTAGTGGGTCTATTTCATGTCCTATTTTATAAAGAACCTCAAAGTGATCTATTTCATTGTATTCCATCCATATCACAATTCCATTCATTTAATATTACTTTGGTGTCATTGACATAAAAATTAACATAAGAGATGTCATTTCTAGTCTATTTGTTTCTATTTCTATATATGAAAAATTAAAAAATCATAATATAAGAATCCAGAAATTAAAATACAAAAGAAAAATGGAGGTTTGTGATGATTTTTTAATCCTTTATACTGGGTAATCTAGCGTCCTTATGCATGAACATAATTAATTCGGTCGTTGTGGTCGAACTCTATTATGGAGTTATGACGACATTCTCTATAAGGCCTTCTTATCTCTTCCTTTTCCGAGCTCGGTTTATAGAAGAAGGAGAAGAAGGAATCAAGAAAAAGGTATCAGCAGCAACTAGTTTTATTGTGGGAAAGTCATGGTGTTCATATCAATCTATTATGTGCCTCTACATCTAGCATTAGATAAACCGCACACAATAGCTATCCTAGCTCTACAGTATCTTTTGTTTAATTTCTTCTGGAACAATCCTAAACACTTTTTTTATTATGAATCTACTATTAGAAATGCAAAAAGTAATCTTAGCATTTAATGTGTATTATTGAATAATCTCATTTTTCAATTATTTAACCATTTCCTTTTACTAAGTTCAATGTTAGTCAGATTAGTCAATATTTATATGTTTTGATGCAACAACAAAATGTTATTTGTAACAAGTAGCTTTGTTTGTTGGTTGATTGGTCACATTTTATTCATGAAATGGGTTGAATTGATATTAGTTTGGTTGTAGCAAAAGAATTATATTAGGTCTAATGTATTTAGTTGATTTAATAAGTACCTTGTATTAGAATTAAGAAATTCTATGGCTCGAATATTTGGTATTTTCTTATTTATTACATGTATCTACTATTTAAGCATAATACCCTTACTCATTTTTACTAAAAACAAAACCAAGAAAACGAAAGAGATCCAAGTGAATGGAAAAAGGGAAAAAAAAAGCAAAGCATGAATTCCACTTGTGCTTTAAAGAGACACGTGATTAAAATAGCCTTATTTATAAAATTTCTTATTTGGATGAGAATCAAGAAAATTCAAAATTAGAACAATTACTTAAACAAAAGAAAAGAAGAGAAATATTTATTATGGTTTGGAAAATCTCTTGTGACTCTTCTTTTAGGTTATAAACATTGGACTCGCCACTTCAACATAAAAAAAAAAAAGATTTAAACATGTTTTATGAAACGAAATGTCACATAATATTTTTTACACAAGTTGAAATGATAGAAAAGAAAAGATCTATATAATGAAATATATTACAAATGACAAGGGTTTGTACCTATGATTTAAGTATTGAACTACTACAAATAACTATGATTTAAAGATGATTGGGATTATGTTTAAGATTAGAGATGATATTGATAAGAATACTTTTATGATTATATATATATACACACACATACATATGTTATAAATGTACACTACTAGAAATAAAAGGTGTTTATATATTTTCTAATTAAAAATTAAACTTTTATTTTTGTGTATTTAACAAGTTTTTGCTTGTTTTTGTTTGAAATTACAACCTAATATTATTTTGAACTATTATACAAAATTATCTTTTACTTGAATTTTGATCCAATCTAATCTAATCTAGCACTCGCAACCCACTTCTAATGTATTTTATGGTCTAATTGTGCCCACATATTTTATGTCTATGGATTGGATTCCCTTGACTAAAAATTTTGACTTACTAAAATGACTTATATTTTTGTCCATTAGAAAATAAATAGAATGAAAAGAGAGAGCTAGGAAACTAATAGCTTGTAACAATCATTTTTCATTTTTACTATACCTTTGCTTATGTCTACAACCTTAAATTTTCTTTTATTTCCACAAAAAAAAAATGGTGTAATTACAAGACCTGACTTATGAAATATGACATGAAATCTATCACTGATATGCCTGCTCTGGCTTCTTGTCTTTTCAATAAATCATCTGTAGAGCAAACATGGAAGCTTCAATGACCATTTATGCTCTATTTCAATGACTGTAAATATGGATCAATCCAGCAATTATCTTTCTTGGCAGCTTGTATCCACCGTCTTTTGAAAATTTTGAATTCGAGGAATGACTGTCTCCTCACCTGCATAAAAGTAAATAGAATAGAAGAAATGATTTGGTACTAAGGAACCTATAAAATTGGAAGTAGTTGCCATGGATACATTTAGCATTGCTACTTACTTCCAATCTTGGATCTTTCTTGTGAGAATGAGATGATGTCTGCAATTGATACCCAATGTCAAACTAAGTTTCATTGATGAATGATGATAGAAGTGACAAAGCAAGCTTGAAAAGCTTGGAAAAGATACCTTTGTCATTACATGGGTTATATTTTCTGTTTCAGAGGTAAAACCAATTTCCACCAAATCTGTCTGCATCAATGAAAATTCATTAGCACAAGATAAATCCGATAAAAATAAGGGCTTCGAAGAAAATTTGAGCAAGGGATGGATAGGATAACAGAATGTCGATAATTCTATGAGCTCAGTATTGCCTGAAAGGCAATCATGAAGTGAAGAAAACTTTTTGATTACTCAAACTGATTAAAGGGTACCATATATCGCACCTTTGCTCCTGGGACTCCAAGTGTAGGGCGACCATAATGGACTACATACTCAGCATCAACAACACCAACATTTTTCGTTCGATCACCCTATCAAGAGAATGACTTGAGCAATAGGCCTTGGGCCAAGCAAAAGTACCAAGAAGCAGAAAAGAAAACAGAATAAATAAGATTAAGAACAGAGCTTGCCTGTGCACAGTAACCGAGCTGCATATCAAGACCCCAAGCATGGATTAAGTCATTCTGTGGAAACATAAGGAAGAAGGCATGTAAAATGGTTTATCAGATAAAAAGACCTAGTATGAGATAAATTGCACCAAACTAGTAGGGGTGAAAAAAATATTCATAAACCCAATAATAGTTGAAGTTCACCAAGCTACACCATAAGTAATATCAACACAAGCTAATTTTAAAACAGTATAACAGCACTTCTTAAAGCAATATATCTTATAAACTATAATGGTTTTTCAATCAGTTTGAACTCCAAATATAGATGTATTGGTTCACATATTGCATTCAAAAGGCTACAGTCTAAAAAGAAAAAAGAAGAAAATAATGATAAAAAAACAAGAGTAATACAGTAAAAATGACACACCTGGATCATGTACCACACACAACGCCAGGCAGCTCTTGAGAAAACAGGGGCCATCATCTCTATCCACCTATAATAAATTTTCATCTTACTTTTCTAAATGAAGTTAAAAAAATGGTTTTTTAATAGTGGTAAGAGAGAAGCCTCTTGACCTCTTCTGTGAAAATAAAACTATTGATGAACTTTGTATACATGTAATGTATTGGCTGTTAGTAAAAGTTTACCCAGTGCATGGAGGTGCCATGCTGTTCTTGTCACAAAGTCCAGGCTTGTAAGTCCTTCTGCTGACAGCAAGGAGAAAAACATAGGAAACAACTTACTAGAGCAAGTAATTGATGTTCAATGAGGTAATGAGTTTTGAGTCCCATGTGAGTCTACATATAATATTCCAGGGAATTATGAGGGGAAAAAAGGAGGTAACAAGTACCTGTGTACCATTGATCTCCGGCTACGTGCAGTAATTTGATGATGCACCTCTGATTTGGCAGAATCAAGTGCTGGCTGTGATATCTCAAGTCCTTCACCCTTAACAATTGAGACATATCTAAAAGTTTCCGATATTTGGCAAAAAAAGATTAGCACATTTGAGCATTTGTAACAAGTTAATTGTCAAAACATATATATTGTTATATTGGTTTACAAGGTGAAAGTAATCTAAAATTTAAACAGTTCAACATCTATCTTTATTTATTTTAACAAGAACTTTTATATTTATACATAGATGCAACAGTAGTTCGCGCATAGAGCTGTAGACCATTATAACTTTAAGACAATGAGCAAACAAAATTCTTTCATAAACATACAAGAAAAATGACAATAAGGAAAAAGCTTCCCCAGATTTTTTATATGCTTAACTGGTTTTTCTATGACTCTACCTTTATCCTACCTTTCCAGATTGGAGATGCCGGATACATCATGCTAGGAATACATGTACTAGTCGACAGATTGTGACACTTATACTTATCAAAGGCAGCAAAAGAAGCAAATTTCCCATTCCCAGACTTCCAGATGTTCAGTTAAGGCTGTATTTCTATCTCCCAACTTGGAAAAACTTTTAATCACTGAAGAGAATAGTGTGCAAATGGGAGTTTATCTTTTAAGATCCAACCTTAGTTAATCAAGACATATTACTACAATGAATTGAGTACATTGTTGTCAGTGGAATGCTTGAAGAATCAGCTTGTGTGGTATGCATTAGGAATCTAGTGTACGTCACTAATCTAAGCCTAGCGAGACTCGGCCATATCATTTGGATTCCTCTCAATCTTTCTCAGAGTCTACTAGTTCTTATCATCTTTAAGACTTATCATCTAGTAGAGACTGAAACACTTCGCAGATTTAAGTCCATCCTTCACAGGAATGTCAACAACTTCGATAGATTTCTCAGGCTTTGCAGTCTCTATAACCTTTTGGACACCAGAAACAATTGCGTACTCAGGTCATCACTTATCTACCAGAAAGAGACACTCAACTTCAATATAAAATACGGCAGATTCCACTTTTATGCACATGTTTTAGAAATATTTGAGTCAAGCACATATTTAATGCATGTGAAAAGTGGGGTTGTGGTCTACGTACTTTTGAGGATTGAAATCTTCTACACCAAGGTCCTCATCCCAAAGAAAAATGTAACTGTATTCTGCAACTATATCCGGATGTAAGAAACGCTTTGCAAACCACCTAGTCATCGTGAAATCAAATTCCAAGAGAACAAATTCAAGATAATGAACATTCAGTTAGAAGTGATTGCAAAAGTAGATGGTTTAGACCACTCACCATTTTGTTTGATTAGCTGCAGAAACATGTATTACTCTATCACACCACTCAAAAGTCTTCCATTGATCAACGACTCCATCATAATGGAAAAGCATCACAGAAAAATTACTTGATAAAAACTGCAAATTTGAACATAACAATTAACCAAAATTTGAAACAGAAGAACATTGTCATCTAGAAATGCAAGGGTTACTTTTACACCTTTGTGACCATTTTATCCACTAGATCACTTTGCTTTATTCCTGCAGCTATTGCGAATAAGCTGAACGAAGAATTATCACTCTGTTCAAAACAGTAACAAGCCAATATTATACTGGAAGTAATTAAAAACTAATGTGCAAAGCAGACTAACCATGTCTCACATATCATATTGCGTCTGAAACATACCAGACTAAAGTTTTAAAAGCAGTTAGTTATGAGACTTTACAGTCGACCATATTTATAGAGATTATCATCCAAACTCAGTTGTTTAACATGTTTTCAGACGTCTATCCAAGTAAAATTCATTGAAATTGTTAACTGGCTTTGAAGTTAAGCAATTTTAACTATAACTTCTGAAATTTTTCAACAATAGCAAAAGTTATTGGTAAAAAGATAATATTGTTTGAAAATTGATTCAAACAACAGTTCAAGCGCTTGAAACCCAGTATGCGGCATTGAATTGAGTCCTCAACCATTAATGTGTTGTGAAAAAAATGATGACAAGGTTATTCATATCATTGGCAAAAGAAGAGATTGAACTCATTAAGGTGAATTGCATAGTTCCTACGTTACAGTGAAGGCCGTAACTTAGAGCTGCCAGCTGTTCATAGGACAGATACTTAATAATTACTCCAAATTATAGAATATATGGTTCTTAAATACTGTATTAAGAAACTCATTGGAATATGTTTTGGGAACTCAAGTGATCACACATCACAAACTGAAGACATCCATCTGTTATTCCAAAGATTGTTACCTTGGGAAGGCCCCATAAAGGTCGCATTTGCAAGTTGGATGTCTTTGCAGCAATACCTTCAGGTAATGCCTCACTTCCATCAGGATTACATTTCTATAACACAAAAAATGTAAGAGTGTAATCCCCAAAAATTAATTTGATACAAAATCTTAAGGAAGCAAAACAAACCTGGCATTTATTGAACTTTGGAATCTGTAAAGCTTCTAATTTCTGCACAACAGGACTCAAAGTTATACTAAACATTCAATGAACTAACACTGCAGTTTGATGCATAAGAATAGAGCAGGACAACAGAGTTGAATTAAAATTCAAAGTCAAATCTTCAGGTCAAGCATGAGAAACATGAAAAGCTATTTTAAATGAAATAAAAATAAGAATAGATATGACAAAACTAATAGTGATTTTACAATATAAAAGAGAGTACAGATTTAAAAATATACCAAGTCATATTTTGGTGATATAAATGCAGCACCAAAGAATAATATTAGAAATAGTGCAGAAACTGCTGGAACAACACTATAAACACACGATCTTCTATTGTTTGGATCTTCAAACAGAGATACCTGCAAAAATATGGCAAAAAGATATAAATAGCACTTTCCTTTTATGACTTGAAGCAAATACATTAAAGAAGCAAACTCTTCCCAGAGGACGCATCCATGTAATCAGAATTCATCAGCTACATTTAGGCCTTAGCAATAGCGGCACATAGTACCAGCATTATAAGGCCATCTCCTACTTTTGGACTGAAAAAAAACCAAATAGAAGTTCTGCAAACAGTTTCATTGGCATGAAAACAGGGAATTTCATATGTTTACATATGATCAATGAGACATGAGTGTAACGGCTTGTAATTTCTACATGTTTTCGACCATAATATTGAGTTAACAGCAGCACAGAGTGTTGAACTAGCCCAAAGCCATAAAAGTACACGCAAAGGGAGAAGAAACAACATCCCAGCATTGTGCAAGGAGTATTTTTATAATTATTTAGCCAACTTTAAACATACAGAGCAGTTGATCACTATGCCAACCAAAAAAAAAAAAAAAAAAGAAGTAAATCAAAGCTCAAGGCCCGAAATCAATGCTAAAGTCTGTGAAACCCGGACTCTAATGAATTTAATGTGTCATATTGAAATACCCTGAAGCAGAATTACAGCTCCAATACCCAAATTTAAAGAGGTTCAATTATTGCCATAACTATAGAATCAGATAATGAATATTCGCTAAAGAGTTGACAATCAAATTTCGCAGTGCAAAGGAAGACACCAGACAGTATTTGAATATTTTCTCAAGTGTGTGATGATCTCAAAGTCATTCTACTAATTGAATTATATCAAAACAGAATTTAATATCAAATAACAGAGAAAATATACTCACAATATTTGTGGACTTCATGCTCATGAAACGTCAAAGCAACCACATTAGAAGACAGCAGCCAGCAGTGGCAAAAGGCAAAAAAGTTGTGTACATGTGTGTGTCTATATATGTATATCAAAAGACAAAAGTGCCGGTTTGTGTTTAAACAGCAACTGGAACAGAAACTGAAACTGAAACAAAGAGAAACAGCTTTTGGGTAAGCGAAGAATTAGAGAGAAAGTGTTGAGTGTCAGGTAATGTTATTTGGATAAATTTATAGGAATGACCCGAAAAGCACGGCCACTTAGTGGAGTTATCGTTTTGCCTCTGCCACTACACCATCTATTATCTTATTATTATTATTATTATTATTATTATTATTATCATCATCATCATCATCATCATCATCATCATCATCATCATCATCATCATCATCATCATCATCATCATCATCATTATTATAAGAAATCATCCATCTAAGTATTATTATTATTATTCTGTTAACAACCTAACACACCCGAATGACGATTAGGTTACGAAACATTTGATCTCATGACTTAATTTACATCAATAAAAAAGATAAAATTACTTTCATAAGAGTACTTAATTTAGTGTAATTTATAGATTAAATGACAATTAAGATACGAGTAATGTAACTTACATCAATAGACATAACAAGAATACCTTTATAAGATCGAATTCTGATTTAAAATATAAGAATGTGTAACTTAACACAAAAGAATATTTTGGTTGTTTCACCGGGAGATAGAGATCCATCCGTTCAAAAGAAAAGCAGAAAATATACGAATATAGGGACCAATTTGATATAGAATTAAATACACGACACTTTGTCGTGGAAAATTGAAGAAGTATAAGGACCAAGATCGTAATCGACACCAAAAACAAAAGATAAAGGCCGCACGCGTTCTTCCCATTTGCTTGTTTTTATTATATAATATTCTCCATTCTTTATTCTCTCTCCTTATTTGGCACGGACTTTTCTCAAGTTACACATGGGATGTGATCTAATATATTCAAATAATTTTATTTAGGGTTTAAAAATTTAAATTTTACCCATCTCTTACTTTTTAAAAAAAGTAAATAAATAATAAAATTTTATTTATTATCTGATTGTGATATAGTATTCTTAAAAGGTATGTGTAATGCACGTACGAAGAATTTTTTTTGGATAAATATTTTAAAGTATTATCAAGAAATTAATTAAGCCTATTATTTTTTAGTGTCATGTATGGACTGCGATGTTAAAATCAATATTATAATTAGGATAATTATTACTTTTCTCATAAAATTATTTATTCAAGAGATTATTTCATTTTAAAATTTTGATTAAAATTTTGACATAAAATTTAAGTTAACAGCCTCATACAATCTGATGAAACATATTAAAATCCAAAATAACATTTAATGATGTCAATCTATCCATCATTATATTGTATGAAATTATCGGCAAAAAAAAAATTGTGCAAAATTGTAAGTACAAAATTTAAGTTAAAATAACATATCCTATTACGTATAAAAAACATCTTAACTAGTTCTACTACAACTTTAATAACGAAGTAATTGTGTTTTAATATGAAAACAAATAGGATTTATTTGACAGCGAGTAAGGGATAAGCTCTAAGCTAATTATATCTGTTTCAATCGATTCTATAAACTACAACTGTTCTAGCGTAATTGGAACTTAAGTAATAGTCAATAAATGTATGATAATGTCAAAATCCACTTCTCTAAGTTATGTGATCTCATTTTAATAATTCACCAATCTGATTAAATCTATTGCCAATTACTATTATATGTGTTAATACTAAAACTGCCTGTTCCATGGTGGCACCAAAAGATTATTTCAGAAACATAAATTTTTAATTTTTTTTCCTATGTGAATTTGCCAATTCATAGAGCATTTGCTGGGTTTCTTTCAACTTTCAATACAATTCATGATGTTTGTTGTGGATTAATTTCTGGACAATTATTTTCTACCTAACTTTTGACATCGACCGCACGGCCTAATACAAATATTAATTTAGTTTGTTAATTGGTGAATATTTTCCTTAAATAATTGGGTAAAAACTATAATAGTTAATAATTTAATTAAATTTATAAGAGCTATATAATGGCTTATAATTTAAATAAATTTAGATGGGGATTAGCTGCTATCACACTAAATTAACCTAAAGGTGCTTTTAAAAATTCAGGAGAGTTTAATTCAAAAGAAGATCTTAACTCATAATTTAAACAGCTGCGTTCTGAATTTTTTGTCAGAATTTTTTAACAATCTTTTTGTCAAAGTAGTATTACTATTATTTTAATAACATTTACAACTTTTGAAATTTGGCACTACAAGAAAAACACTTTCTTGCAGCCAAAAAAATTCTCCGCAGCTACAACACAAACTTTATGTATTTGCAGTCGAATAATAATGGCTGCAATCAAACGTCCGGCAAAAAGTCATGCATTTGACCGTCACTTAATAGAATTTGCAGAGAATTTTGCAGCCATAAAAATTCTCCGCAAAAAGTTAAAAATAGTGCATAACTTTTGGTGCCAATTTTGACCACCAATTTTTCCCCGCCAAAAAATTAACTGTATTTTAAGAAATTGTATCAAAAGTGCAATATTTTCCTCATCTTTAAAGATACACAAAAGAACACATATTACAGGCACGTACATCAAGTCTAAAAGAACACCCTCTAAGTAATGTTCAACTCAAATGTCCCAACCACCAATCTGAAATCATCATCACTGCATCACAACCCTATTAGCCGATCGGCATGTTGATCCATTAACCTGTGTGGCACCATAAAAATTCAAGTATTAAGAATCACTCCCAGCAAGATTGGTATATCCATCCTTAAATTACCATTATCAGGTAATATGTCCAGAATTACACTAGCATGCTGCATCAGCTAGCTCATGCTGATCATCATCAATAAAACTTAATAACAATCAGATGATGTATGGTTTGTCAATGGTTATGTTTAAAAGATTCAGCAACTTGTTAGCCACAAAAAATAAGTTTAAACTCAAATTAGAAAAAAAAAAACTTTAAAAACAATCTATTCACTTCTAGCCAAATAGATTCGATAGCTGCATTTACATGATTGAAGGTGAGACCGATTCAACTGAAGCTCTGAACAGAGTTCGTCATATTTTGACTTCAATTCCTGCCTATGTGCGTCTTCAATTTCCTAACAGAACTAGTTTGCTGATCTTCAGGTATATCTCGACGAGATGTTCATTAAATTGACCCTGCATAATTGTACAGACTGCAGAGCCTCGTAGAATTGCTTTGTAGCAATCAGGTTAGCAATCAGTAAACTCAAACTAAGCTGGAAAAGCATTGTAACAAACTGTCGAATACCGAAAACTCACATTGCTAGAAACTGATCATAATTTTCAAATCCAAATAGATAAATTCACAACTAATTGAGAAAGATCCTTACAAAATAATTTATAGGCAATAGGAAACTGATGATAAACTTACATTAGTATTTGCTGTTGGAAAAATATGCTCTTTAAAAGTATATAGGTTTATTTAATTGTAATAAATATTTTATTTGATTAGTAAAATAATTGAGGTATTTTATTCAAATATCTTATTTGCATTAATTTTTTAGTAAAGTCTATTTAATCATATTATATGTATTTATGTAATCACTATGTGGATTCCCAGAAGACATAAATACAAGTTATCTTATGATTTAATAAATTGAGTTCGCAGTTAATAAATAAAGTTAGGCACTTTATTTAGGTATAAATTATAATAAATTCATTGAATAATTTGTCTTAATCATGTATGAATTTATTAATATAGTACGACTACATTGAACAGGATCACATATGAGATTCAATTAACTTTATAATAACTGTCAAACTTATTAAATCTTATAGGCATTGATTTTATTGTAATCTTAATCTTGAATTAGTTATAATTTTATGATTATAATTGTCATTTCATTTGAGTTACCAATAGGACGGCACATACTTGTAGTCAAGATTACCCGATATCTTACTGGGAGTAATTATAAGTATTGAAATTATAGATTAACAATATAAAATTTATACAATATATCTCTTGATGGGTTTTCGATACTTGATCATATTTAATATGTTGAAAATGATCATTAGAGAAAATCAATAAGTATCAAGGAATAAAATGTTATTAAATTGATTGGACAATTGAGATAATAATTTAATTAACGATGTGGTGTAAAGAATTGTGTAGTAAAGAGATCAATGTGGCTTGGGAGGAATTATTCTTCGAGCATACAATTATAGAGGTCAGTTCCAATCTTATAGTGTAATAGAATTAGAATTAAATAATTAAACTGGTTTAATTACAGACTTAATTATTATAGCCACTATTGTATGTTTTCAAATGATCTCCGGGTTAGCTTATTTAATTGACTACATCACTGCTGAATCCAAAAATAAGAATACTGGCGTATTAGGTGATAAAACTAAATATAATATTTGTTAGGATCCTATGTGTTATATTTATGTATAAATGGGGACTTGCCATATTTTACAAGGTGGATCCTAAAGTTGTTACATTTTATCTCCACTTTTACATAAGTGAAGAGGAAAAATATTAAATTCAAAACATTTAATATTTTGAATTATAAAAGGAAAAGGAAGACACATATTAGGGTTTTTAACTGTGAATATTATATAACTGTTCTTTTCTCTAAAAAAAATAAACAGATGACTTTAGAGAAAGACAATTATTGAGAGTAGTGAAACGAACGCCCACAAATTCAGTGCAGATCAAACTTGAGTCATAGCTTAGAAGATTGTTTGGCAGAGGATTTGTTACTTCTTGTTGTTCATTTTCTTACATTATCAAAGTATGATTTTCTATATTACGAATTTTTTATATATTATATGAGATCAGTCCTAGAAATACTTTTTATAAGAACAATTATGATATTTCACCAAAATTTGCACCCTTTTTATCACATGTAATTCCATCCTTTTTAGTTTGCATCTTAATGTGCAAACTCAGTCTATGAGTTTTCTCTTCATTTTTCTTTCATCTGAGTAACATGAAGCAATGGCCCCCAAAATTTTGAATCAAATTAAATATATAATAACTATACAACAAAAATGCGTGAGACCGGTGACATTATATTGAAAGATCGCTAGTCTCGATCAAGGATTTTTATGACTCATTTCATTTACTTTATTTATTTATTTTCCCAAATGGAAGCAAATGGACCGTTTCTTTTGGGATGATCAGTATAAATATTTATTTCATCTCGCACTTGAACAAATGACTTGCGACTGGAGACATGAAATTGTTTTTTTTGCTGGTGATTATCCTTATTTATCTCTAATACTACCTGCAGGATTTATTTATTATCACTATTTTATGAAACCAAAACTATTTTATGCAATAACTGATGTGACTTATACGCATACCTTGGCTTTATCAGGTTCTCCAATAAGCAACTGGCATCCTCTATTGCTCTGCAACAACTCAAGCAAGGACAACTATTCGTCGTTGCTTTCCAGTGAAGCTTTTGTTTCACTCAAGCTTTCCAGTCCGCCCATCCCTCTCCAACTTTTCTTAAGCAATGTGGCTTATACGCTTCCGACGATCCGTATCATCCTATAATTATAACATTCCAGTTCGGTTAAAATATTAGCCAAATGTTCATGTCGTATTGATACGTGCTTCTATGCTTTTACTTCATTCCGAATGTATTCTAATATTGTCATCTGGCACGACAGTCCAACATACATAAGTAAGAGGGACTTTCTGTCCGTTTCTTCGCTATGATCCCATGCTGGGAGTTGAATTTTCCTGCATTTGGACCTAGTGGGTTCCATTCATAATCAAACTCAAGATTAAGTATTTTTCCAGTGCTCTATTTAGAAGCGCCACGAGCGCATCTTCGACTTTGTGTGATAGAGCCTAGATATTTTGGAAAATCAACCATGAGATCAGATTTGATATTGAATTTAAATATATGTTAACTTGAAAATCAACAAAGCATAAAAATTTAGGTCAAAATAAAATTACCTGACCCTAGATTGATTTGAGATTAAAAATTTAGATTGCATATAGGTTATGCGTGTAACGGTAGCCAGATAAACTAGTGGCTAAATTCAGCACTGGTATAAGACATCAACTTCTGGACTACTAGCACAAAAAATATCTCAGCATTGGTATAGCTCCAGAGTTAAGATTGACGGTACGTAGTACCTGATCCATTTGACGGAGACGTATCTCCCCGAGCTTGACTGGAAGATGTCCCTCTACGTTGTTGAGAAAATGGATATGCAAATAAGGTCGTTTGATCTTTTATGCTTTTAAAGTTACAAAATTTAAACATGCAGGAGGAAAGGCCGTGCAAATAGAGTCCTTTGATCCTTTCATACTTCTAAAGTTACAAAATTTAAACGTGGTTTGAGAAAGAATGAATTTTCTCTGCCTCAGTGGTTAGATCACTCCCGTTTCTTATTCATATCTTACCATTATGCAGTTCGATAAGAATTTTTTCCCTTATATCTTTATTCTCTTCAATCAAATAATGGCAAGTAGGTTAAAGTTCTATTAGTTTTCAGATTATATGAAAGAGTTTATATGGCCAATTTTAATTTTATCTCCACTTTTGAATTAGTTCAAACAGGGCACTTACTCTTTCCCGAAAAAGTCTATAGTATAGCTGCTCCGGTTCCAAATCTTTCCTCTATTGAATTTTCGGATCATATATGTGAAAGAGTTTATCCGGCCAATTTTACTTTTTACTTTTTACTTTTAATCAGCAATAATTTGTTGCACCGGCAAAAGGGGGGAAAAAAGCCTTCGTGTTGGTTTGAGAAGAAAGATGTGAATAAAGGAGAAAACTGGAATTATATTTAAGATTTAATGACTGTTAAAAGAAAAATATATAATTTTTAAATTTTAATTGTAAGTGTATTGAAAACTGAGTGTAAGAGTATTTGTGTGGGTTTAAATAATTTAACCCTCTTAATAATACCTTATTTTTATGAAAGTTATATATTAATAAAGTTTAATTTCAAAATTACAGGTGTTTAAGATTGAGTTTATCTGTTTCCAAGCATCTTTGCTTAGTGAAAAGTGCGTTGAAGAAAGGGTTGAAGCCCCTTCTGGCTTTTGAAAAATTTCAAGACCATTTTTATATTTGAGCCCATCAGCGACTTGATTGGTTACATAGGCTTCCCCTAGATTTCTGAAATTCAGGAATAAGAAGTCTTTTTCACTTTTTTTAACACGTCCTTTGATGTTCATTACTCTCATTTTATGTCTAAAGAATCTTTTAAGGGTTAAATTTTTATAGCGTTCCAAAAAGAATCAGACAGATTTTACCTAAGGTTTTAAAGTTAGATGCGGAAGGTGCTGTAATCAACAATGATAGTCTAATTGTATGCAGCAAAAAAGAAATAATATTTAGTGTTAACAACAACGTTATCATCCAACATTTTTAAAATTTAATCACATTGAAAATAATTGTAAATGTATTAAATGAAGATATTTTAATGAAGTTTAAAAGTTTGACATTATTATTTTATCAATCATTTCTTTTCTTTAAAAAGATAATAAGGAGGTGAACAAAGCCCAAATTCATTTTTTATCTCTTTTATTTCTACAAGATACAAACTTAAGTAGTTAAAATAAAACTATTTGAAAACTGTTCAAACACATATATTTGAGACATTTTATTGATCTTTTTTAAAATTATAATGCTGTTTGAAATTTTACCCCTTCAATAATGAATTTCTACCTCGATTGTGTAATATTATTAAGGTAGGACAAAAAAGAGAAAATATATAAAACTATTAGACATTTGATTCACTAAAATAGAGTAATAAGTAATTTTACAGTATATTTCCATGGGAAAAATGAGGATTATCCCCCGTTTGTTTAAAGAAGCATGACCCGCCTCATGTTTTAAACTAAGTTCAACCCCCCATGCAGTTTTAGTTTTATATCATTTTATTATTATATCCCTAGATTTGATCATGTCATCCATAAAACTTAAATATATTTCAAGAATATTTTTAAATAAAATGCTTATGTATCCTTAATAATTAATTAATTTAATAATAATCTACAAAATAATTATAAGCAGAGGAAAGGGTAAAAGTCAATTTAGTTTTTTTTATTTAAGATTAATATTCATTTAATTCCTTTATTTTTAAAAATATCTTAAAACATCCCTACCGTTAAACTCTTGATACCCTACTATTAATTTTTATTTCTTTTAGTTTACTTTTACAATAATTTTTTTGTTTGGACATCAATAAAAAGAAAATAATTAAATTACTAATTTAACCCCCAAAAATTAAAAAAATTAACTTAACTTTTTTGGAAGCACCATTTGCACTCTTGCTAGCTTGCACGCAATTTTTGACAAATTTCAACACGAGATTGACCTTTTCATCATTCAAACTTCTCATGTCTAAACCTTATTTGTTGAATTGCTAAAAGATAAATATATTGGCAATTGGGATATGAAGTCAATGATAAGTTTGATACAATCATTCATAAAATGTCATTAAAAAACGGTACTTGCAACTAGAATTTTTTTTTTTAAATGTTACCACTGGCAAAGTAGTCAATATTGCTACAACCAGGACAAAATAAAAGAAACCAATGAACTAAGACAGGTGGATTATGTTTGGCTTTGTAGTTCCAAATACTTCGAGTCAAACTTCTCCCGAGAAGCATATAAACAATTGTCGATCAAAACTTCTCCCGTGATTCTGAATGCTTCTTCATCACTTGGAATAGATACATCTTTATTATCACTCATAATCTGATATGCCATCATCTCCTTCAAATTCAATAATATCAAACTCCAAATCAACTTCAGGTTCACTATTAAACTTAACAATATCACCAATATCTTCATCAGACTAATTAATAGACTCAACACTGATTGCATCATTATTTTCACTATCTAAAATATCAATACTAACCACATTTGAGGCAAAATGATTATCTTTAGAGCGAGTTCGAGTTAAAATGGGCAACAAGCTAGCCAAGGATAATACATTCGTCTCTAAATTGATAGAATTAAGACCCTTGGCCTAAATTAAGTTAACCAAATTCTAGAGGTCCTTGTCATTGTTCAATTCAATCCCTTCATTGGACCATAGGACAATGCCCGTAAGCTTAAAACTCTCATCATAATGCTTGCGCCTTCCAAAGACATTATTAAAGACATTGTTGATGAGGGATACAAGACTCAAGCAATCAGGATCATAAGCATCCTCTACATCTTTGCCTAAAAATCAAACTAATATGATGATTTGACTCATTTTGAATCTACCAATATAAAGATGAATAAAAATATCATAAACTTAAAACTATTACATATGAATTCATAAAATGCAAAGTCGACATTATAAAACTTTGTGTAATTATAATTTTTTTCCCCCAAAAAATACTCAATCAAGTGAAGTTAAAATAATTTCTTTTTGAATTACAAGTTCATTCCACCAATAATATTAAGCTACGAAATAACCATGAAAGGGTTGAAAAACAAAACAAAACAAAAACCATTCAACTTTTGGCATATGAAATTTTACTTTCGTGAAGACATACCCATTCAAGTGAAAAGAAAAATAAAGATTTCTTTTCACTGAAATGCACATGGAAGATTATAAATAAATAAACAAGATCAGCATGACACACACCAGAGCCAATTTCCTTCACTATCGATTTTGATGTCTACTACAAGACTGCATTTCCAGTATAAAAAAGTTTTATAGCGAGAAAAATTGTTAAGAGATTTAAAAAACCCAATCATTTAAGTTCTTAGAGCTAGGGTTTTGAATTTACCATTATAAATCTAGGTTTTTGTAATGGTTTTTTAAATTTTAAAATTTAACAAGAAAAATACATTTTTACTCTCATAAATCTATAATTAACAGTAACAGAGGTGATACCTATAATTAACAGTAACAGAGGTGATACCGAGGGTGTATTTAGATATTTTTAAAAATAAAGAAACTAAATGAGTTCTAATCTTAAAATATAGATATTAAATAGATTTTTAACCTGGAGAAAATATAATAAATGCTCTTTAAAGTATTCATTTAAATGAATATAATAAATTTGATATATTTTATTTACTTCTTCACGTGGCACACAATCACTCATTTCATTGATGAAGCTAGACAAGGCATACCATACAACTTTTGTTGTATATCGCCGTTGTTACTGTTGCTTGCTTACTTGCTTACTTGCTTTTGCTAATTAAGTAGCATAATTAATTATTTCTCATCAAATAATAATAAGTGTCTGTGATTTATTATATCCCTTTCATATAACAGTTTTTTTCCCCTCTTTCATTTATTACATTATCCATTAACATAGTCAATTATGGGTGAATTTATAGCCTTTATTTGCAGCTGTATTTGGATCTTTCCTTCAATTGTTTTATTTTATGTCTTTATAGATATATTTAGTATAGATTTCATAACTTGGGATGTGTTTATACAACTGTTAAGTGTATTTATGACATTTTCCTTGAAAATTTTTCCTTGTAATTTGTAACTCATTATTAAATTAGTTTAATCCCTTAAGGATGAATAAGTTATTTTACTTAAAATTATTCTCACAATGTTTAAATTTTACAGCTAACATCAATATTATAAGATAGTAAAACAATAAGTAAAAATAATATAGTTATAACTGCGGAGAGATTTAGACATATTTTAAAAGATGAGGAAAGTTTTAACTTAATTCCACTAAACAATAAGGGTAAGGGTAATCCTCATTTTGCCATATTCCATGAGCTATACCTTTCGTTTGAATCTAAACTCATTTATTGTGAATCAAACGCCTGATAATTTATTCTCTTTCCTTATCAACTTTGGAGAAATGCCATACCTTCCAGTGGATAGCACATGGAATACTAGTCGCAATACTAATTGAATATTATAGCATTATTCCAAAATCGAAAATTATTAATATTATTTTGTGTAAATCTTATTGTTATTATTATTATTATTATTTTGTGTGAACCTTACCGGCAAGGACAAAATTAACCCCATTATCTAGGAAAAAGGTTTTTGATATCCAATTCTCATATGTATTTTACCAATGGCAACCTTATTTAAAACCTTAGCTAGGATCCATAATCATTCCGAAGTTTGGTTTTAATGGTAAAACAAATTAATATTTATCATGTAACAGTGAATTTACCAGTAGTTTAATATAATTCATTTTTGACTTAAATTTAATAAATTTTTTTCATTCATTTTGCAAATTAAAATTAATGGAAATTTTCATTATAAATAGCATTGGATTGTGACACAACAAGAAAACAAATAATAGATGAAGGATAGTTTGTGATAGATTATAAACAAAATGACTTATATCATATAATTACAATAAAATTGTGATAGAATAATCAATCTATCGTAGATTGATTATGGTCTTGTGATAGAAAAATTTTGTATCATTAATTTATGATGGTTTTATAATAGAATTATTTTTATCATGAAGTTATGATTGAATCATGATAAGAAATTTAATCTATCAAAAAATTGTGATAGAAAAATAATTTTGAGCATGTTTGATCCAATTTTAATGTATTATTTATTTGAAAAAGGCGCGTTTAAATAATTAAAAAGTAGAAGACACAAACAAAACGGTACCGTTTTGGGTACTTTAAACTTTCTTTCCTTTTTTTGGTCTATGTTGAGCACTCACTTACAAATCAAAGTCCCTGAACGCTACTTCTCTTGCTTCTTCTCGCCATTCGGAAATCCTCTATCTGAAACCCTTATTCTTGTCTATCTTCTACCGTTCACAACTGCCATTGCCTTCATACTTGATTTTGACTTGATTAGTTTCACTTTTGCCCCTAATATCGTTTGTCTCCTTTACTTTGTTTCAAGTTTTCCTAATTAAACCATCGTCTCTTCATTTTGAATCCGTACATCACTACCATCACCCGCCGGTTCCTCAATCATTACCAGCTCCCCAGAATGGACATCTACTCCTTCCTCGTTCGCACCACCACCACCGTCTACTCCTCCTCATTCTCTGGCGATTGCACTGATATTCTTGGCTGGAGTAACTCCCTTTCTTTTTCTTGTTTCAAAGGTTGGAAGTTTGATTATGGAGCCGATCTAAAACCCAAGGTGAGCTCTTTTCTCGTCATTTTTTGTTTGGTTTGATTCACGCCCTTTATGGGTTTTTGAAGATTAAATTTTGATGGGGCTTCTTTTTTGTTTTTGTATTTATCTATATAGTAGACACCTTATTCTATTTTTATTTTTTCCCTTTTCCTTTTTCTTTGTCTGGTATAAGTTATTTTCTTGAATTTTTGGAGGATTGTTATTAGTGGGTTTGTTTCAGTTTTTAGATATTGCTTCTTGAACATTCAAAGTTGCATTTTTTTTTTCTTTTTTGTTTTGGTTGAAGAAATTTAATTATGTTTTGCTCTTTGTCATTAAGTTAAACTTCTTCTATTAGCTTTATTTACTCTATAATTTCTTTTTTACTAGGCATTTGGAAATGAATATTCCTTTTTGCTTTCATTATTTTATTTTATTTTTGCTCTTTTTAACGTTTAGTAAATTATTCTCATCTGTGGAGTTTTGAAGTATGGGCTTAAGCACTAAATGCAAACGTGGAATGGAAGTGTGCTGATGTACAAAATGTTTTAATGATATACCTCGTACATGAAACATAATTTTATGAGAAAATTTTTAAATTTTTATGTAGAATGAGTTGTGATTCATAAATCTGGAGTAATAGTAATTGATGTCCCTGAATGTAATGGAATTCAATAGAAATTGTAATACAGCCTGATTTTTTTTAAATCAGGCTATGATCAATGACGTTACTCTTTTTTTTTTTTTTCCCCACTCAATAGAGAAATTTGGAACCTACTTTTTTTTTTTTTTGGATCATTTTAAATTTACTAAATTTTGTATTGGCACTAATTCATGTACTCTTCCTACTGGTTTGACCTTGTCTAGATATGTATTACAACAAGTACTTTTGCTGGCTTTGCACATGCCATATGTTAGATTCCTTTTTGTGGAGGGGAAAGCAATCTCTCCTGTTGTATCCAAAGTCTTTGAATTAATTCTGGTAAGATCTAGATCCTTAATTGCTTGTAATAATTAGGACTTTTCACTTTTGTTTTTTAAATATCCATAGCCATGAGCTATAACTTATATGTTTGCTGGGGTTGAAGGTTATATACAAAACAAGAGAACTAGAGGAACAACTAGCCAAAAGGTCAGTGTATACTGATATTCGATTTAAATAGTCATTGTTGATATAGATTATCTACGTTTATTTTTAACCATGTATTGTTTTATCCAGTTCATAATTGTTTCAACTAAGATGCAACACACTTTGTTTTGAGTTTCTTATGCGCATACACAGAGTTTAAAAGTATGATGTAGATGTGAAGAGTTTATGGCATTGGGTTAGGGGTAGGGGGTTTTAAATTTTATTGCAAGGCTGGAATCATTATTCAATTTTGTCTGTTTATGGCCTTATGATACTTTGGATTGTTTTAAGAAAATATTGAAAGTAGGCTGACAAATGAAATTTTTATCCTTGGGAAAAAAACAGAATAAGAAAATACGTATCCATTATGGTGACAGCACAGGCTTGAAAATAAATACCAGTGGATTGACATCGTGTAACAGGACATAGACAAACGTCCACTGATCACATCATTGACATTTAATTGGGAGCATAACCCTTTTTTGTTTTAGGTGTTTTATATAATTTGCCTCTGGTTTCTTCTTATGATAAGATTGTTATATGAAATTTCCTTTTCAGATGTTATAAGCTATCTGTCTGATGAATTATTTTTCATTTTGTTTTGTTTAAATTATTTGGATTAACCCTGTTTGAAATGAGACCCAGTTGTTGAGCTTCGTCTGTAAACTATGTAATTACAAGTTATTTGTGAAGCAATCCTTGAATATAGAAATGGCTATTGTCATGGAAAGGCTATGGGTTCTACGTTTACATCTGCATCATGTAACTCTCTATATTTGTCATATCCAATTGTTTTGATGATGGTTCTTTCTTGTAAACTTTTAGGATGCTGGCATGGTTTAGATTTTTCATCTTGATACAGATAAGCTAATACACCCTACAGGAGTTCATAAGTATTACCTGACATAGCTGTTGTCAGATGTACCTAGCAATATTAATATGGTAGTCTTCTTTAATTATGTGAGTGGATTAGTACTTATTACATGGATGAAATCCTATCCGTATATTTTGGTGCAAAAAGAATTTCACTCTTAATTTTGATGGCCCCTTTGCATTGTCACATTGACATAAATGATAATCATGCAATATAATTTGGTTTAGGAGAGTAGTATTGAGTGAGATGATATCAGGGAGCCTTTCAGTGAGGTATGATCTATTTTCTGGTTTCTTCCCATGCTTTTGGCTTGGTAAACAAATAGATCAATGTACTATCAGCATTCTAGGCTTGTTTATTAAAGGCTTTATTAGTTTTTGCTAATATGATTATCGTCTAGAAGTTTTCTAAACACTCTTGGGTGGTTGCGTCTTAACGCGAGCACACAACATTCGTAATTGTTGATTTATCACGTTGTCACAGATCTCGATGTTTAAGAAGAACTATGACCATCTTCCTAGAGATGTTTACTTTTGAAACTATAGGGAAGCAACATGCAACAATCTGCAGCATAAAAACAGTGCTGGTTATATGGCTAAAATTACGCTAGCAACAGTCTTGTTGCTAGCATATTTCCATTATCTTTGGAATTTTTGTTGAGTAACTTGGCTTGGTGGCTGCAATTTGAATTGCTTTTCATGGAGCTTAATTGGAATTTAACTATTGCCTTACATTTTGGTATGGTTTTTTTTTTTTTTAATAAATTTGGGATGTTTTATTATGTATTGGTGGTGATGACATTGGATATACAATGGGTGTATTTGTTTTGAAATTAATTTGTTGGATTGAATGGATGCAAATTAATATTAATTGTATTCATTTTTTGGCAATATCCATTTTTATTAATTAATTAAATTTGTAAATAGGAATTCATAAATAAATTATACTCATAATATAATTTTTTAAAAATATATATAACTTTGTGATGGGAAATACTCATCCTTAAATCTGTCATAAAAATTTTCCCTCCAAAATTGAATAATAAATTTACAAATGACAATTTAATTCTCCCACCAAAAATTAAAAAAATGGGATTAAAGTTTAAAACAATTTCAAATTTTAACTTATTTATTTTTAATTAAAAATATTGTGTGATAGATGTATAATTATAAAATGTTATTATGAATTCATCATGAAAAATATTTTGTCATAAATTAATAACAGTGACGTAGATGACAGATACTTTATTTGTCATGCACTCTCTTTTATAATAGTTATTTTTCGTTGTTTATTGCTTATTTTTTTATAGTGTGATAAAAAGTATTGGGCTTCAATATGAAGAATTTAATCCAAAGAAAGAGTTAATAGCCTCTATTATTTTCCTCTTATTATTGTCTTTATTTAATTATTAATCCAGTTAAATTGTAACATGTTATTAGCAATACTAGTTGATGTAAGAGCTGCTATTGCTAAGTATGGAATTTTACATTTATAATAGTAAATGTAAAATTGAATCTTTCACATCAGAGAATAAGAATTATAATATTGATGCAATATTATTTAAATTAATGTGGGTTACACACACACACACACACATTTAAGATTACATCAATATCAATATATTGATTATTCAATATTAATATTACAACTTTAAATTTCGCAATGCAAAGGGGTAAATGGTAACCCAACGTTCTAATCTCACTACTAGAACTTGCTGACTCTTAATAATAATTCTAAAATCCTCTAGTTCTATTTAATAGGTATTGATTAGAACTTATAGTTTATTGATTCTTAATTAAACCTGATGCGATTTTCACTATAAATATATGACTAATTAAGCGTTATTTATTATTTTATTTATGTTTTATCTATATTGCACTTTCGCTATCACATAAGATTCACCTTAGGTCTTATGTTTTAATAATTTTGATGTTTAATATGAACATTTTTTTTAAATATAAGAAAATGAATTTTATAACTAGATTGTCTACTCTTACACAACTTAAAAGTTATTTCTAACTTCTAAGTATAAGAATGTCTTGTTATATTATAGTTTGATAAATCTAAGGTCAATCCATAAAAAAAAGATTTAAATTGTTTATTTTATTTTATCTAAAAATAAAAATAAAACTTGAATATATGCAACTTAATTTAAGTGAAACTGTGAAGTTAAATTCGTTTGGGTTATGGATCCAATCTAAGTAGTAAATAAAATTTAATAAATTTTTTTATCATTTTTATTTAGATTTATTACTCAAATTATAAAAATTATCATTATTTTCCTATTAATTTTATTATGAAGTAAGTATTTATTATGCCAAAAATTAATTTGTTTACAATAAATTCAAATATCATTTTATCATACATAATATTAAGATATTAAGAATTTATTGTGCCAAACTCTCTTGTTTGTCTATAATAAATCAAAATTTTAAAATAAAATTTTAAAATATAAATATGTACAAAATTAAATAGAAAATAATTTAATTTATATAATTAAAAATAAAATTTGATTAAATCATATTTACTTTCTAAGAGTTTCACCTTCTGCTAACTATTATTATTTAGTTAACTATAATTGAAATAAAAATAATTATTAAAATTAAATTACTTATGAATAAAAGAAATAAAAATTAATTAAAATTCAAAATAAAATGAAATTTATTTATAAAATAATTATGCAAAATATTAAAACACACCTACAAAACAAGATTAGAAGGAGATTGAGAGAAATTGAGAAGAAAAGGGATGTTCAAATACATAAAAATGAGGCTTTATTTATAGAAAAATAAATTCATAATCTAATGTTTTGCAGTCTATCATAAACTTTATGCATGCACTTCTCACACCAGTAAATCAAAAACCAACAGTTAGTCAAACTTCAAAAATCGACATTACATGTGATATCTTGTGAAGGGTTTGATTTGGTCAAAGAACAAGTTGAGATTTCGCAGGTTAATGGGTGGATCGGATCGATTCGAATCCAAAGATTCGGATCCTACAACTTGCTTCACCAACCATTACCATGTGGCATGATCGTGGCCAATGAATTACGAATGGTTAAGATTTAGTCAAAGTTGATAGCTTATTCAATACACTCATATCTATTGTAAGCTATTTTTATCATTTAATCAGTGCTCAGTTAACAGAAAAAGTAATTTCTTTTATATAAACTCAATTTTAAGTCAATTTTGACTCATCTTAAGGTTTTTAGACCACTAAAATTCAAATTTAATATCCGTTTATCTATTTGGAGCCTTGAATAACATGAATTTAATATTTTACATAATAAACACACAAAAATATACAAAATTAAATATAGTTAAGACATAATTAATAATTTCTAATGTATTACATAAACACAAATATAAATTATAATATAGGCACAAAATAATATTTTTATTGCTTGATAATTAAATAATTTTTAATACTAATCAACCCTATAAAAGAAAACAAGAGATGAATGCTTAGCTAATAGCGTAACTACACACAATATCCTTTAAGATTAAAAAATATTTCTAGACATTAACATTTGTTAAAGGAAATGTAAGAACTATATTAGGTCTTATAGACTTTATTAAAGGTATTGGAAGATTCATTATCTTGTTAGCAAATGAAACAAGATTATGTATTCAAGCGTCGCACATTTAGTAAGATTTAATAGAAATCTGCTAAGTTTTAGAGATATTTGCAAAAATGGATATTATATTGAGAATTTAAATAAAAATAATGCAGAATACCTTTGCATTATTAAAAATATCTTAGGCAGAAATTGCATATTGAATAGACTTCTAACTTCCTTATCTGGATTGTATTATGTAGTTATTAATCCAAGGGAAAGCTATATAGTAACGAAAAAGAAGTTCATTCACTACAAGAAAAAAGTACTTGTGCGTGTCATAGTAGGGATAGTTGACTGTTGTTCATGCTATCGTTATAGCCAGCATCAAGAATTGATGACAAAATGATACCAGTCATAACCTATAATGGATATAACTACTTATATAACTATCATAACTTCATTAAGAGGAAAATATAATAATTTGGAATTTGCCTCCTTTTTTCTTTTAATTTTGCGTGCTATATTTTGAATTTTTGGTGGAAAAATTAAATTTGGTGCGAAAATGAGAGTTATAATTAAATATTTTTTCAATTAATTCAAAAATTGAAATTATAATTAATAAGAAATGACTATTTTGTTTGCACCATAAGCGATGACATCGAGGTTATGTGCGGACTTGTCATAACATTATTTTAATTATAATTGTATTATGTAGAAATAACTATCATAACGTCATTTTAATAAAAAACCAGCTATTGATTTATTAGAAATTAATAATTAATAATTATCTAATTAAATAGATTATTAAAATTAATATTGACTAATTATTAATAATTGACTAATTATTGATAATTTTCAGCAAACATAATTTATCCAAATACAAGTGACAAGTCCAACATAAATAGAAGAGTATTGTAACAACAGAAAAACTAAATTCCAGCAACATGTACAATATCAAGAAACCTTGATCAATTCGTTTCCAGTAGCATAAGGAAGCCAACAACAGAGTCATTCTACCAACACAAAGAAAGCCAACAATATAGTGTTCATTTCCAGCAACATAAGAGGAAGCTAACAACATAGATTAAGAAAATCCAAACTGAGAAGAATCCAAATATGTAAAATTGCATCAATATCTAGGATCTATTTTCCAAATAAAGAAAAAACCTTGCCAGCTCCAGTAGTACCCACTATCTTTATCATATTCCAACATAGCAAGTGTAATAATCTTGGTAACTACACAAGTAAAGTATACCTTCGTCAAATTCAAAGTCTATGACCGCATTTAAGATTAGAATATTAGGCAATAGAATATCTAATTCAGCATAAGAATATGTTGTCTTTTCATTAAACTATTTATAAAAAATTAAAATTATTTAGTAAATTGTGAAATAGGACATGTTTTTTTTTATAAAGTAAATTATGATAGTTCATACCTTTATAGATTTGACAATCTTATTATAATTCCATTTCTCCTTACCCAGTTGTGCTATGAGCATTTGTCATAGAGCTGCATAAAAAAAAAACTGTAAATAAATATAAATTATATAAAAGTAATTTTATATTGACAATGGTAATCAAAGAAAATGAACGTACACTTTAATGAGCTCTTTTAAATCATTTTTTTCAACACATCAAAGATGACCAGCACCTAATGATAGTTATAATAAAAGAAAGAACATTAAGGTAGTAATTTTAGTAGATTAAGGCAAGCAAGGAAATTAATATGAGTTGAAAATTATGAAAGGAGCATATAGGATTATAAGGCATAAAGATGAATTGTCCCTTTTTCGATTTTTTTAATCCATAACAAAGCCAATGTGTCCTAAGGTCAAATGATGCAGTAGAATTACATCCTTCACCTAGTGAAACTAGACTTGGACCAATGAATCCAAATGGTTTTACTATTCTTTTCCCATGGAGAATGGTATTATACAATATTCTGATAAGTAATAGACAAACAACGTCAAAGCCCATTAATTGGAATTCTCACAAAAAGTACACACAAAACTAGGATGATTATAAATTACTCACGCAATATAGACTTCGATGACATTTACTTCTATAACATCCATTGACATAACCACACTGTACTCACACTGCCTAATATGAATTATAATCCTTCAATTAGGAAAACACCATCATCCATTAGATATGAAATCCATTTTTGGTTTGAGATCTTAGCTTTATATATTGTGCCAAACAACTCTAGCAGTGGAATCTTATTCCATTGTATGCCCCTGCATGCATTGTGTTCCTCTTTGCTAGCAGAGGCTTCATTGCAACTTTTTTACCTCATCCTTAGTCTTTTTAACAGCTTCTATATTCCTATCTCCATTACGTCATCATGCTATTTGCCTTAGTCAGAGCTTAAATTCTTTTTGTTTTTTTGGTGCCTTGATGTTTAGGTTGCCATTTTTGTTGGATTTAATCTTGGATGCTTTCTTAGAATGACAAAGAGTCTTTTGGCAAATGTATCCTTGTTTTGCTTTGTTGTGTTGTTTTTTTCTTATAGTTTAGTATTGGTTGGTTCGTACTTATTGTTTTTTTAAATGTCCATTGCTTTTTTTTCTTTTTTTTTTCAAATGATTGAGCTGTTGTGAACATAATTGTTCAGTTTGATTGGCATAAATAATTCCTAAATACTTTAAATTATTTGCACAATATATTATTAGAAGTCTCTTATAGACGGCTTATGTAAGAACACAAAATAGGATTAAAGAAATTCTAGCAATAACAAGTAAAAGTAATGAACAATATTAAATAAAATCAAGGAACAACATATGTATAAATAGTAAAATTGTAATAAAATAAATTTAGAAATAGTAAGTGAAAATAGTAAACAAACTTACCTTTGGTTTTTCAATGGCTGCTTTAGCTTTAACAGAGTCCATGCCATCATTTTCAATAGTACTATTGTTTTGAAAAGGTGCACATGGGTAGCTAAAACTTCCTATATTTGCATGGCGAAGTGTTTTTCTCAGTTTATTTCTCATTTCTTCCAATTGATAGTTAATTGATTCCCTCCATAGACAACTTTTCTTTCCCTTTCTCTTTCAGCAGGCCTTGAGTAGGTTTGAAAATACATGGATGGGGTTACAATCTTGCCACTCCTTGCATCCATATCTTTGAGCTTTTCCTAAAGTTGTATGAGAATATCATTTTTTCTAGATGACCGCATCTTTTCTTTCTTAATTTCCATCTCCAAATTATCCTACTACATAAGCGAATTAAGTAAGCTAATGTTATCAAAGTATAAGTAATCACAGCAACTAGAATTAGAGTAGTAAGCAAAAATTGCTTTATTTTCTTAATAACTAGTTCAACATTGGGGTGGTGTCTTTTATTTTTCATTTGCTAAGCTATCTTTCAAAGAACATCCTGTCAGCTTCCTTTTCAATAAGACCTGTTTCTGAGCACTGTCAAAACATGAATCACATAATAAAATGTTAGGAACAATCACTATTTGCATTAACCAATCAATTTTAATAAACAACAGTAAAATGTAAGCAACTAACTAATTGTATATACTATTTCTTGCATTAATCCAGTATAACCTTTTCTACTTAAGTGATGATTAAACTTATTTTATACGTCTAATTTTATTCACGCCATTAATTTTCTACTTAAAACAACCAAATAGACAATGGATAAACAAGCAAGGAAAAAATGTCATAAATATGAATATATTATTAATACTTGAATTAGATACACACTTGAAAATTTTCAAATAGTCTTTCCTTCACAAACCACCCAACTTTCCTTATCAATAGTGTTGTACCATGCTGATGGCTTAAAATGCCTTTTACGATCATTAACAAATGGTAAAATATAATTCCTCATTAGAGTGTACTCAAAAGTTTTAAAATGCGGCTCCAATGGCTTGTAGTACCTTCTTCCTATTTTAAAGATGAACAACAAAGTACAACTTTAAGTTTTAAAATCAAAATATGAGAATGAGGATATTTACAATAATGAAATAAAAATTTAGACATTCGAGATTTTTCTAGCAATAATGAAACTAAATAGATCATCTTAATTTCTTATGTTATACCTTAATAGACTCCCGTAGATGCTCTTTCGTATCATCTAAAACCTAATGCCAATTGTTGTAGATGATTGGAATTGATGTCTAAGCCAAAACACTAATATGAGTGGCCAATTCAATGGCCTCTTCACTAACTAGAACACCAACATTATTGTATTTGACCATAAATTTTTTAGTTCTTTTCCTCTTGTTTTGTTTTGACCAACAGTGCCACCTTTGCTTCGCTTACTTCTCCCAGGTTCATCCTTATTATTATCTCCAAACTTATCAAGATTATGGACATGATCGACGGGGGTGTTCCAGGATCATATCCTTCGTAGATAAGTGCCATGGTACTTTGATTCCCTACTAGCAGATTTATTATTTTGCTCATTTAAAACTCATCAACACGGGCATCAGATTGCTCAGGCGATGAAATCTTAGGGACATTTTTTCCCTTATCCATGATGAATATCATAGTTGTAGAAAACAAATCAAAATAATGAGAATATATTAACATACTAAAACTACCACAAAGTTAAAGACGAAATAATAACAAATAGTATAAAATACCTCTTATATTAACACTAACATATATCATTTTCTCTTACTCGATAGCACATGCAAACAAACATGGAAACAATATTCAAGGTTTAATCCAAATTCCTTTCTTACTGCCTCACGTGGATATTATGGCATCATTCAATAGAGTTAATGTTATCAACACTTAGAAATTCAGTGGTAACTAAAGGATAATTTATTACATCTTCACTTCTTTGTGTGGGTTTACCTCTATTTTGGCATTTCGTATACAACTAACCATTTCTTATCAAACTGATTAGGTATATAAAAATAATTGGTTGGCTTGAGAAGTTAAAATAAATGAATTAGATTTATGGCTCAATTATTGCAAGTTTACCAAAGTAAATCCAAGTCTATCCTTTATAACTCCACCTCTATAATGTACCAAATTACAGGCCATAATCAATAGAGTTTATGTTATCAATACCTAGAAATTAAGTGGTAACTAAAGGATAATTTGTTGCATCTTCACTTCTTTGTGTGGGTTTACCTCTATTAGTCATTTGGTGTACAATTGACCTTTTCTTATCAAACTGATTAGTATAAAAAAATAAATTGGTTGGCTTGAGAAGTAAAAATAAATGGATTAGATTTATGGCTAAATCATTGCAAGTTTACCAAAGTAAATTCAAGTCTATCTTTCATAACTCTACCTCTATAATGTATCGAGTGACAAATTATTATCAATAGAGTTTATGTTATCAACACTTAGAAATTCAATGGTAACTAAAGGATAATCTGTTGTATCTTCACTTCTTTTTGTGGGTTTACCTTTATTAGGCATTTGGTATACAACTGATCATTTCTTATCAAACTGATTAGGTATTAAAAAATAAAAAATGGGTTGGCTTGAGAAGTTAAAATAAATGGATCAGATTTATGGCTCTATTATTGCAAGTTTACCAAAGTAAACCTAAGTCTAGCCTTCATAACTCCACCTTTATAATGTACCCAGTTACAGGCCATTATCAGAATTCTAAACATAACATAACCTAGATTCCAAATCTCTTAACATAACCTAGATTCCAAATCTCTTTAATCACTCTATACTATGTGATGTTAGAAATGATATGATTTTATCTTTTAAACTTACGACTAAAATTGTTTATGGAACCAATGACACTCTAGTGTTTTGAGTATATCTATTTAAATCTCAATTTCTTGTAACAAAATGAAAACTATTTATGTCATAACCAAGATGTTGGAAAACATAAAGACGAGGGCCTTGTGATAACCAACAGATTATTTGTGAAACATCATGATCGTTCTATATCAAAATATTTACCTATTACTAATGGACAAGAATATAATGTCAAACACGCACAAATTGAAACTAAAAGGAAAAATTAAATTAATTATACTTTAGTTCATTAAAAACTTTATTTGTTAGCCAATCCGAAAATGTTCAGTTGTGTTCATGTAATATTTACGTGTATATATATATATATATATTTATTTATTTATATTTTAATAAAGAGAGAAGTCGAGAGAGAGAAAGAAAGAAAGAGAAAGAGAAAGAGAGACTCGATCCGGATCCGACCGCGACCCGCAATCTTGACCCGGCCGGATCTCCCAATTCCGGCCACCGTTTCTGACGATCTTGGTATCGATTTGAAGCTCTTGAGACGCTGGTCGTATCTTTGCCATTCTCACTGCCGGAAAACAACCAGAACGTTGCCGGTGAAGCTTGAAAGTTTCAGCCAAAACACCCGTTCTTGCCGCCGTCGATTCAGCCGGGTTTTGGCCACGCCACCGGCTGGGTTCCATTGCTCTCACCTCCAGCTTCCATTTCCGACTGGTCTCGTCATCTGAATCGGCCGGATTGCCGGTGAACGGCAACTTGCAACCCGCGGCCTTAGGAAGCTCGATCCGGCTCCGTTACCGCGCGTGGAAGGTCACCGCCGGTACCGTTGGACTCACCGAGGCCGGAACTACAAGATCTAAGCTTCCCGTCACTGTTGACTGAAGTCCGGTCACCGTTGACCGGTGAGGGGCAATTCGGTAAAGACCGAGAATTTTGGGGTTAATTTTATAGTTTTTGAAAGTTGTGGGTAATTTGATAATTATGGATAAGGATAGTTAGGTAATTTAAGATTTTGATGGTAAATCGGTAATTTAAGTGATTGGAGGTAATTTGATAATTTTACACCTCAGAGATAATTTAATAATTTCTAATATGTGGATATGTTATTAATTGACTAAATTAAGGATAAGTAATAATTTATGATCTTGAGGATTAAATTGGTAAATTATGATTTTTGGGATATTTTGATAATTTTGAATTCAAGGTATTTCGGTAAATTTAAAGGATTTGAGGATATTTCAGAAATTGAGAATTTTATGGATAAATTAATAAATATATTATTGGGGGCAATTAAATAAAGTTTGATATCGAAATCATTAGTAATTTTTGGGAATAAGGAAAAATTTAATAATTTTAAATATTCTGGAGTCATATTATGAGAATTTGGGTTTTATTAACTACAATTAGTTGTAGTTTAAGTAACTAATAATTATTATGCGATTTATTTGATTAGGAGGACCCGTGAACGAGAACCAACCCACGGACATCGACGATACCGGATTTGATCGTCGTCACTGTGAGTGGAATATACAAAACCTATTTTCTCCGTGGATTATTATGATTTTTGATTATGATAAAGTATGATTGCAAATGAATTTTTAAATGCTTGATTTAATGATTTGGTGGAAAATAGATTTTATCTGAATAATGTTGTTTATTATCGGAATTGCGTATGATAAATGATTTTATTTCTCATTTTGAATATATGCGTATTAATAATATTTTTAAAGAAAAGAAAATGGATTTTAAATGTTGTTGAGAATAAAAGAGAATGTGATTTCGGATATTATCAGATGTTTGTATACATGTGTATTTTCGATTGTTTTTAAGTCATTAGACAAAGACTTTCCCCGTATCTTTGTGATGTGATGTTATGAGATATAGGCCTTTGGGGCCCGTAGGTGTAAAAATAGAGGATTTGGGCCGTGTGCTTGGGCGCTTTTGTCCTTTTTTAACTATACATGCATAATTATGTTGATGAGATATGTCGATATGAGATGACATATGAGATATTATTTTCCCCGTCTATCTCGTAGCTCCGGGGTATGATGGTTCTTGATTGCCCGTCCGTAGAGTACCGGATTATCCGTGTAGCTCCGGGGCATGATGGTTGCTTGATTACCTGTCCGTTGAGGTCCGGATAGGATGAGATTATTTCCCCGGGTACTTGTTTGGTGAAAGTTTTCAGTATTCGAAATTGATATTTTATGTTGCGAATTTTCTTCGGTTTTACGCAGTATTTGGTGATGATTTCACAGTGAGTATTTATACGATGTTATGACATATTCTTCCTTGGTTATTTCACATGATATTATATATGTTTTCGAAGTTAGTGATTGAATTATAAATGTGAAGTAATTTATTAATATTTCTCGTTTATGATTTGATGAAATTGTGTATTTAAAGTTGATACAGTTATTTTAAGAATAAAATTATTTTTGGAAAAACTATTATCCACTCACTGACCTTCACTGAGTTTTATACTCACCCCCATTCTTTTTCGTTTTATTATATTTTTCCCCCCCACAGGAGACTTGCAGGTACAACAGTTGACTCAGCAACGCTAGTTATGTGTATTTGGCTACGTGTTTGTCCTAGGATTTGTGAAATTCTGTGTAGAATATTTCGGATTGTATAATATTACAATTTAGAGTAACTTACTGTGTTTGATATTAAAATATTTCGAATGATATTTGGTAATTATTGAGATGTTGATTGACGGAGTTGATTGTATATGGAAATTATTTTGGGAGTGTTATCTTATTAATTGCAGGATTGGAAATTTCAGAATCTTAGTGAAATATTAGAATAGTTATTAGTCGAATTTCGAGGATCAGTCGCGATTCGTCTCAGGGTTCGGGACGGGTTGTGACAGAGTTGGTATCAGAGCATGGTTTTAGATTCTGTAGACTTTACTGGTTTAGTTAGAATAATTTGTACGGTTATTAAAGTTTAAATTAATATTTTGTAGGATTAACATGTACCGTCGTAGCACTAGACGTGGCCGTGGTCGTCGTTCTCCTAGACTAATTGAAGTTGAGTCGACTCCAGATGTTGTACCAGCGGGGGAAAATCAACCCGTATCTGAGGGAGCAGTTGAGTCTTCGACGCACTAAGTTACTCAACAAGCTCCAGAAAATGTTCCGAACATTGAGCAGTCCATTGATAGACTGGCTCATATTATGACTACAAAGATGGTACGAACTGCACCCAGACACATGTGGGGCCCACAAATACTATTGAGCGCGTGAGGAGCTTGGGGGCCAAAAGTTTTAATGGTTCTGGGGATCCACCTGAGGCAGAGTCATGGTTTGTCAAGTTAGAGCGTATATTTGATGTCATGAGATGCTCAGAGGAGGATAAACTTACTTTTGCCACTTTCTTACTTGAGGATAGAGCTTATTATTGGTGGCGGATCAGAGAGCGACGATATCGGGGACAAGTCAGTAATCACTTGGGCTATTTTTCTAAGGAATTTTATGATCGAGACTTTCCATTGTGTACCAGGACATTAAACGGAGTGAATTCCTTCGATTAGTTCAGGGATCTGCGACAGTAGAGGAGTATGAGAAGAAATTTCTAGATCTTTCTAGATTTGCTATATCTGCCATTGGTGATGAGAGGGAGAGATGCAGACGATTTGAGGAGGGTCTTCGATTTGAGATCCGCACAACTATTACTGCATCTCGATACACTGAGTTTGTTGAGGTAGTAGAGGCAGCCAAGAGAGTGGAACATAATATTTCGAGTCCCGAGTTCGTGCCTTGAAACAGAGACGCAAAAAAAGTTGGACAGAGGGGTGCTGCTTGAGTAGTAGGCCATTGAAGAAAGGCTCACAGATGAATTTTTCTCTGGAACCCACGTCGTCGTCGAGTACCACTTTAGAAGAGATCGGGACAAAGCCACCAGGTCATGCCTCTATACTGACCATCTCATGGGGGAGTAATGTCGAACACAAGGACAAAGATGATAGAGGTAATGGGAGATACCGGGATGATCGTTCTAGGAATATTCAGCAGACTCCTTGTTCTTTGTGTGGTAGGCACCATCAGGGTCAGTGCCGCGCTGTAGATAAAGTATGTTATTCATGCGGACAACAAGGACATATCAGGAGATTTTGTCCCATCTTATCTCAAGTTGATAATTCCGCTCGAGGGATAACCCCACCATATCAGTCCCACCTGAGACAAATTCAGGGTCAAAATGGTACACAACCAAGAGGGTCTTCATCTTCCACACCAGGTCAGAGAGGTCTGACTAATCGACATTAGACTCAGGCTCGAGTTTTGCACTGACATAGCAGGAGGCTCATTCTACACTAGAAGTTATTATCGGTACACTATTTATCTTTGGCCGCGAGGCCCATATTCTTATTGATCCTGGATCTACACATTCTTTTATTTCCCGTACTTTTGCTATGCATATAGAGCGAGAACCTGAACTATTAGATTGTGGTTTGGTTGTTAGCACACCTATGGGAGAGTCATTACTTGCGGATAGGGTGTACCGAAATTGCATGATTAGATTGGGCGAGTATGAGTTTGGGGCAAATTTGATTATTTTAGATATTCATGATTTTGATGCTATTCTGGGTATGGATTGGCTTGGATCTCACCATGCAACTGTGGATTGTTTTAATAAGGAAGTCCTATTTAGTAAACCAGGAATAAGTGAAGTAAAATTCTATGGGGAGCGCAGAATTTTGCCTTCATGTGTCATATCGGCCATTAGTGCGAGACGTTTGTTAAGAAAAGGATGTTCAGCTTATCTTGCACATGTGATACATACTGAAGTTCGAGAATTGAGATTAGAGGATATTCCAGTATTTCAGGAGTTTTCAGATGTATTTCCGGATGAACTTCCTGGAATGCCACCTGATAGGGAGATTGAGTTTTCTATTGATTTAATTCCTGGAACAGCTCCTATATCTATAGCACCATATAGGATGGCCCCAGCGGAATTAAAAGAGCTTAAAGTTCAACTGCAGGAATTAGTAGATAAGGGGTTTATCCGACCTAGTGTATCACCGTGGGGAGCTCCAGTTTTGTTCGTTAAGAAAAAGGATGGTACACTTAGACTTTGTATTGACTATAGGCAGTTGAATAAAGTCACGGTCCGTAATAAGTATCCACTTCCGCGCATCAATGATTTATTTGATCAGCTTCAGGGAGCGAAGGTATTTTCTAAGATCGATTTACGATTAGGATATCATCAGCTCAAAATTAAAGTGACCGATGTTTCTAAAACAGCGTTTAGAACCCGCTATGGGCATTATGAGTTCCTAGTGATGCCATTTGGGTTAACTAATGCTCCAGCAGCTTTTATGGATCTTATGAATAGGGTATTCCAACCCTATTTAGATCGATTTGTGATTGTATTTATTGATGATATTTTGATATATTCTCAGAATCGGGAGGATCACACTAAGCATTTGCGGACCATACTGCAAATCTTGAGGCAAAAGCAGTTGTATGCTAAGTTCAACAAGTGTGAGTTTTGGCTGGATAAAGTAGTATTTCTAGGCCATGTGATATCAGCTGAAGGTATTTATGTTGATCCTCAGAAAATTGAAGCAGTGGTGAAATGGGAACAGCCTACAAATGTTACAGAGGTTAGAAGTTTTCTTGGATTGGCTGGTTATTACCGTAGATTTGTGGAGGGATTTTCGAAGATTGCCACTCCTTTGACACGATTAACTAGAAAGAGTACTAAGTTCCATTGGGATGATGATTGTGAAAAGAGTTTTCAGGAACTTAAGGCACGTTTGACTTGAAGACCTCTTACCTACACTTCCATCCGGTAATGAAGGATTTGTGGTATATAGTGATGCCTCTAGACAAGGATTGGGATGTGTACTAATGCAGCATGGAAAAGTTATGGCTTATGCTTCTAGACAACTTAAGAAGCATGAACATAATTATCCAACACATGATCTAGAGTTGGCAGCAGTGGTATTTGCACTCAAAATATGGAGACATTATTTGTATGGAGCAACATGTCAGATTTTCACTGATCATAAGAGTCTCAAATACTTGTTCACTCAGAAAGAATTAAATCTGAGACAGAGGAGATAGATTGAGCTAATTAAGGATTATGATTGCACTATTGACTATCATCCGGGTAAGGCAAATGTTGTAGCAGATGCACTAAGTAGAAAGTCCTCGAGTTCTGTAGCACATTTACGAGTGGCTTACATGCCTCTGTTGATCGGATTGAGATCCTTGGGAGTTGAGTTAGAAGTTGACAATGGCAAAGCTTTGATAGCTAATTTTCAGATTAGGCCAACTTTAGTTGATAAAGTCCATCAAATGCAAGATCAAGATCCGCAGCTAGCAAAGTTGAGAGGAGATGTGCAAAAAGGCTTGCGAACTGATTTTACAGTGAGAGATGATGGAGTCTTAGTTATGAGAAATAGACTTTGTGTACCGGATATAGAGAATCTGAAAAGGGAGATTATGGAGGAAGCTCATTGTTCAGCTTATGCGATGCATCCGGGTAGTACGAAAATGTATCGTACATTGAGAGATCATTATTGGTGGCAGGGCATGAAGAGGGAGATAGCAGAATTTGTTTCTCGATGTTTAGTCTGCCAGCAGATTAAGGCTGAACATCAGAAACCTGCAGGATTTTTACAGCCACTTCCTATTCCTGAGTGGAAATGGGAGCATATCACTATGGACTTTGTAGCAGGACTTCCTCGTACTCAGACTGGACATGATAGTATTTGGGTGATTGTTGATCGACTCACGAAATCAACACACTTTTTACCATGTAAGACCACTCATTCGATGGGTAAGTTGGGCAGTATATTTATGGCTGAGATAGTTCGACTTCATGGAGTGCCTGTGTCGATTGTTTCAGATAGAGATTCTCGATTTACTTCTAAGTTCTGGACCAGTTTGCAGAGGGCTTTGGGCACTCAATTGAATTTTAGTACTGCTTTCCATCCACAAACTGATGGCCAATCAGAGCGTACTATTCAGACATTGGAGGATATGCTTCGAGCATGTGTTTTAGAATTTAAGGGTAGTTGGGATAATTATTTACCCTTGATGGAGTTTGCATATAATAACAGTTTTCAAGCTAGTATTGAGATGGCACCATATGAGGCTTTGTATGGTCGAAAATGTAGAACTCCAGTGTGTTGGGACGAGGTTGGTGAGCGAAAACTAATTGGTCCCGAATTGGTTCAGGATACGAATGAAAAGATACAAGTTATTCGGGATAGGTTAAAGGTAGCCCAAGATAGACAAAAGAGCTACACTGATAAGCGCAGACGGGAACTTGAGTTCGAAGTTGGTGACAAGGTATTTACACGGATATCACCTTGGAAAGGAGTACTTAGATTTGGGAAACGCGGTAAGCTAAGCCCACGTTACATTGGGCCATATGAGATTGTAGAGCATATTGGTCCATTAGCTTATCGATTAGCTCTACCACCTGAGTTATCCAGGATTCACGATGTATTCCATGTCTCGATGCTTCGGAAGTACATATATGATCCGAGTCATGTGTTATTGAACCAACCAATTGAGTTGAAAGAAGATTTGACTTATGAATAGGAGCCAGTAGGAATATTGGAAAGGAGACATCAAGTTTTGCGTTCTAAGACCATTTCCTTAGTAAAGGTGTTGTGGAGGAATCACACAAAAGAAGAGGCTACTTGGGAACGCGAAGACTTAATAAGAGCTCAATATCCCCAGTTGTTTCCATCAGATGTGTAAATTTCGAGGACGAAATTTTTATAAGGGGGGAGGATTGTAATATTTACGTGTATATATATATATATATATTTATTTATATTTTAATAAAGAGAGAAGTCGAGAGAGAGAAAGAAAGAAAGAGAAAGAGAAAGAGAGACTCGATCCGGATCCGACCGCGACCGCAATCTTGACCCGGCCGGATCTCCCAATTCCGGCCACCGTTTCTGACGATCTTGGTATCGATTTGAAGCTCTTGAGACGCTGGTCGTATCTTTGCCATTCTCACTGCCGGAAAACAACCAGAACATTGCCGGTGAAGCTTGAAAGTTTCGGCCAAAACACCCGTTCTTGCCGCCGTCGATTCAGCCGGGTTTTGGCCACGCCACCGGCTGGGTTCCATTGCTCTCACCTCCAGCTTCCATTTCCGACTGGTCTCGTCATCTGAATCGGCCGGATTGCCGGTGAACGGCAACTTGCAACCCGCGGCCTTAGGAAGCTCGATCCGGCTCCGTTCTGCGCGTGGAAGGTCACCGCCGTCTGGTTGGACTCACCGAGGCCGGAACTACAAGATCTAAGCTTCCCGTCACTTTGTTGATCGAAGTCCGGTCACCGTTGACCGGTGAGGGGCAATCGGTAAAGACCGAGAATTATGGGTTTAATTTTATAGTTTTTGAAAGTTGTGGGTAATTTGATAATTATGGATAAGGATAGTTAGGTAATTTAAGATTTTGATGGTAAATCGGTAATTTAAGTGATTGAGGTAATTTGATAATTTTACACCTCAGAGATAATTTAATAATTTCTAATATGTGGATATGTTATTAATTGACTAAATTAAGGATAAGTAATAATTTATGATCTTGAGGATTAAATTGGTAAATTATGATTTTTGGGATATTTTGATAATTTTGAATTCAAGGTATTTCGGTAAATTTAAAGGATTTGAGGATATTTCAGAAATTGAGAATTTTATGGATAAATTAATAAATATATTATTGGGGGCAATTAAATAAAGTTTGATATCGAAATCATTAGTAATTTTTGGGAATAAGGAAAAATTTAATAATTTTAAATATTCGGGAGTCATATTATGAGAATTTGGGTTTTATTAACTACAATTAGTTGTAGTTTAAGTAACTAATAATTATTATGCGATTTATTTGATTAGGAGGACCCGTGAACGAGAACCAACCCACGGACATCGACGATACCGGATTTGATCGTCGTCACTGTGAGTGGAATATACAAAACCTATTTTCTCCGTGGATTATTATGATTTTTGATTATGATAAAGTATGATTGCAAATGAATTTTTAAATGCTTGATTTAATGATTTGGTGGAAAATAGATTTTATCTGAATAATGTTGTTTATTATCGGAATTGCGTATGATAAATGATTTTATTTCTCATTTTGAATATATGCGTATTAATAATATTTTTAAAGAAAAGAAAATGGATTTTAAATGTTGTTGAGAATAAAAGAGAATGTGATTTCGGATATTATCAGATGTTTGTATACATGTGTATTTTCGATTGTTTTTAAGTCATTAGACAGTACCCTTCCCTGTATACTGTGATGTGATGATATGAGATATAGGCCTTTGGGGCCCGTCGGAGTACACATAGAGGCTTTGGGCCGTGTGCTTGGGCGCTTTTGTCCTTTGGGAACTATACATGCATAATTATGATGATGAGATATGTCGATATGAGATGACATATGAGATATTATTTTCCCCGTCTATCTGTGTAGCTCCGGGGTATGATGGTTTCTTGATTGCCCGTCCGTTGAGGTCCGGATTATCCGTGTAGCTCCGGGGCATGATGGTTGCTTGATTACCTGTCCGTTGAGGTCCGGATAGGATGAGATTATTTCCCCGGGTACTTGTTTGGTGAAAGTTTTCAGTATTCGAAATTGATATTTTATGTTGCGAATTTTCTTCGGTTTTACGCAGTATTTGGTGATGATTTCACAGTGAGTATTTATACGATGTTATGACATATTCTTCCTTGGTTATTTCACATGATATTATATATGTTTTCGAAGTTAGTGATTGAATTATAAATGTGAAGTAATTTATTAATATTTCTCGTTTATGATTTGATGAAATTGTGTATTTAAAGTTGATACAGTTATTTTAAGAATAAAATTATTTTTGGAAAAACTATTATCCACTCACTGACCTTCACTGAGTTTTATACTCACCCCCATTCTTTTTCGTTTTATTATATTTTCCCCCACAGAGACTTGCAGTACACAACAATGATTGACTCAAAGAACGCTAGTTATGTGTATTTGGCTACGTGTTTGTCCTAGGATTTGTGAAATTCTGTGTAGAATATTTCGGATTGTATAATATTACAATTTAGAGTAACTTACTGTGTTTGATATTAAAATATTTCGAATGATATTTGGTAATTATTGAGATGTTGATTGACGGAGTTGATTGTATATGGAAATTATTTTGGGAGTGTTATCTTATTAATTGCAGGATTGGAAATTTCAGAATCTTAGTGAAATATTAGAATAGTTATTAGTCGAATTTCGAGGATCAGTCGCGATTCGTCTCAGGGTTCGGGACGGGTCGTGACAGTTCATCTTGCAGCTAGTTCTCATTTTTCATGGATGGAAAAGTTGTAGCCAAACTATATACCCACTAAAACTCAATTACAAAGAAAATTTTTTAGGTTTATAAGCTACCAAAACTCGATATCAATAAAGTTAAATAACACAAGAATAAGAATAGCATCACATTATATAAGGTTAAACTTCTTCAATGTTATGCAAAACACACAAATGTGCTTGATCTAATAAAGTTTAATCAAATTCCACCATTTTTCCACTGCTCGTGGGCTTGTCAATTTGTAAATTCTGCATATGTCTAGGTGGAACCCCAATTGTGTTGGACATGTTTTCTATGTATTCTACATAAAATTCTAATGCTTCCTCTGCAATAGAACTCTTTGCTATGTAACTCTCAGGATAGTTAGGGTTTCGAGTATAACCTTTTAGAGTTTTACGTATTGCTCAAAAGGATACTTCTAACAAAGATACATAGGGTCTTATTGTCTAACTTCACTTATTAAGTTAATAGTAAGATGAACCATTATATCAAAAAAAGAAAAGGGAAAAATTTTTTCAAGCAAGCACAAAGTCTTTATAAAGTTTTTCTCTAATTTATCTAGCATTATCACATCAATTACTATCGTACACAATGAATTAAACAAAAGACAGAACCTAATGATAGCTTCTTTGACATGTTTGGGCAGTACATACTTTATGACAGTGATAGGACTTAAAACCTTGGAGGTTAAAGTTCTTTTTTGACATAAGACTCCTTATATTTGAAGAGTATCCAATAAGAACCTTGATACTTCTCAAAGTTGCGTAAAATCTTGCTTTTCCTTCTTTAGTTAAGGTGTGTGACAAGTATAAGAAAGCCATGTGCAATTTCTATTTCCTCTGACCTATGGGTGCTAATTTAACCCTAATTTTCATTTCTATAAGATCCACCCTTAATTTTATTCTATCTTTAGATTTTCTAGGAATATGCACAATGTATCATAGATATTCTTGCAGATAGTCTTTTCAATGTACATAACATCTAATCTTTTGAATGGACATAACATCTAATTGATGTTGCACATGCAAGTGCTTCAAATACTCTAAATTATAAAATATAGATTTCTTTTTCTATCTCAAGACATCACTATTATTTTCACATTTGCACTTTTTACTGTTACTTTTGCTCACTCTATTATCAATAGAGTCAATCAATTGGAAAATTTCCTCCTTGTTTAATAGTTTCTTAGGGGTATCACCACACAAACTATTGTAAAAGGTTTTTACTTGGAATTGAAATTCATGACCATAAGAAAGCCAAAACTATTGCCCAATGTATGCATTTTTACTACTATATTTAATTTTACATTTTGGTGTTTGTACACAGAAATATAGATAGGTAGAATATCTTTTAACAACACATCTCACTAAATTTTCGTGATGCTGGGAAGTCATTTATTGTTATAGTGACATAACCTGCAAATTAAAGTACTCATTTTTGTAGGCATCATATATCTTCACCTTAACATCCCGTAAAGTTTTCAAATCCTTAATAAGAAGTTGCAAATACACATTAATGTTATCATCCGATTATTGAAGACTAGAAATCAAGAAGGATAGTTTCATGAATTTTCATTTCATGTACAACTATAGTGGAAAATTATAAGTTATATGTATTACTGGCCAACAGCTATATATACTACTAAGAGAGCTATTTGGGATGATTCCATCAAATGATAGAGCTAGCGAAGATTTCTAAGATTATATGTGAAGGTCAGTCATTTTTCATCTACTAAGTTCCAAGATAGTGAGTGAGCTAGATGTCAAAGTTTAGCATCAATCATTCTCTCATTTGCATACCAAGTCAAGTATATAGCAATTTTTGATAACTGAAACATGTGCTTAAACCTAGGTATAAAAGGAAAATAACAATAGATAAAAGTTGATCTCTTCACATGTCGAAATTGTTATAACTTATTTTTTTTCAAATCTTTTTGAACCTGTATCTTTAAATTTACTTTATCTTAGGAGTAAGTTTAAATCTATAGTTTGTACTCTATATATACTATTTACATCAATAACAAAAGTTAGACATTTCATGTTATATCTAATATGGTATCGAGCAATATTAATTGCAACCCTATTTGTCTTTTTTGTTTTAATCCGATATCAAGATGACCACCAATAATAATCTCAATTCTTTAATAACTAATTCAACTTCTAGTATTCAAAACTCTAACGAACAAATAATATATTGATCACTAATAATCTCTTAGCTAAAGCACTACTTAAACTCACATCCAGCAACTATCTCTTGTAGAAGCTACAGTTTCACACTCTTTTTATTAGAGATGATGTCTTTTGCTATATTGATGGATCGAAACCATGCCTACTTATCATCCATTCTCAACGTAACACCACCATACCTAATCCTGCTCACACACTCTAGATTCACCAAGACCAACTAATCTTTAATGCCTTGGTTAGTTCTCTCTTTCCCACCAGAATTTTGTTCATTGCTCAAGCAAAATCCTTCTAAGACGCATGGACAATTCTAGCCAACACTTATACTAAGCCATCTTGAGGGCATATTAAGCAAGCAAAAAGCTATTTTAAGAATTTAATTAAAGGATATCAGAGTGTTATTGAGCTTCTTAAAAAGGTAAAAGCATTTGTTGATGAATTAGTAATTTTTAGATCACCAATTAATGATAAGGATCTCACAAATAAGATCTTTGATGGTCTTGACAATGAATGCAAGGAGTTAGTGCGTGCTATTCAAGCCCAAGATAACCTAATTTTATTTGATGACCTACTTGAAAAGCTCTTAAATTTTGAGACATCCATTCATGGTACCAAGTTTGATCCATCTTATTTTCTTGCCTCTATTAACTTAATAAGTCGAACCAAGATTGGCCTATATTCCTTTTCTTCTACAGGCACCAATACTTAGACACCTTCCTCAAACTCTGGTCTCACCAACACTAACTGGTGCCCATCTCTTAACTTTCATGCTCAACCTCCAGCACCTCGTACTACTGGAACCAATATAGGTGCTAGGCCTCCTCTACAAATCTTAGCTACTATCAAATTTGTCGAATTCAGAAAAATACTGCCAAACACTATTTTACTGTGCATTTAGTCCCCATTGGACAATCGAATTCAGAAAAATACTGCCAAACACTGTTTTTACTGTGCATTTAGTCCCCATTGGACAATCTCATAACATAAATGCTATACCACGGCCAATCACATATTGGGACATCCTACTTTTTCTATTTTAAAAAATATTATTTGTAAGCATCATTTAGATTTGTCATCTTCCATTTCTACTAATTTTTATTGTAACACTTGCTGTTGTAATAAAGGTCATAAATTTTCTTTTCTGATTCTATTATTGTCTCTAATCATCCTCTTCAAATAATTTTCTCTGATGTTTGGACCTCATTGATTGTTTCTCACAATAGCTTTAGATATTATGCGATCTTCGTTGATCATTTTACTAAATATATTTGGTTTTACCTTTTTAAATAAAAATTGAAAGTAAAAGAAGTATTTATAAGATTTAAAGCTATAGTTGAAAAACACTTTAATCTTACCGTCAACATATTCTATTCTTATAATGGTGGTGAATTCATTGCTCTTACTAGTTTTCTTGCTACTCATGGCATATCTCATTTCACTACTCCATCTTATAGACCTGAGCATAATGGTTTCTCTAAGCACCGTCATCTTCACATTATTGAGATAGGCCTTACTTTACTTTCTCATGCATCCCTTCCTTTACAGTATTGGTCTCATGCATTTGCCACTGCAGTGTACCTAATTAATCACATGCCTATTTTGACATTAAATTTCCTCTCATTTTATGAAAAAATTTTTGGTGTCTTTCTTAATTATTCAAAACTCAAAATATTTGGTTGCTTATGTTATCCATGGCTTAGATGATATACCTCTCACAAACTCGAATCTTCTTCAAAACCATGTGTGTTTCTTGAGTACTCTCTTACACAAAGTGCATATTTTTGTTATAATCCAACCACTTCTAAAATTTATGTTTTTGGACATGTTAGGTTCATTGAATCTATTTTTGTATTTGCAGCTCTTTCAACTCAATCTCCCTTAATAGAGTCCACTTTTATCTCTACTTGGGTTCCACCAATAATAAAAGTTCCAACTACTAATAATCCTTTGCCATCACTCATACACTCAAATGAAGTGAAACTTCAAGAACCATCTATGTATAAAGATCTACATCTTTAATTATTTCTCAACCACTACCATATTCTTTAAATTTTACACTTGCTCCTCCAACCAATCAACTTTCTATTAATTCTAAATCAGTCATAAATCCACTGTCCTATAGTACTTCTCACTCTATTCATCTAATGATTACTAGGGCCAAAGCAAATATTCATAAACCAAAGTAAAAACTTAACCTTTTTACTCAATTATCAACCTCTCAAAATATTAAACCTACAACCATGACCCAAGCTCTAAAAGATCCAAAATGGTGTCGTGCAATGTCTAAAGAATATGATGCTATAGTTTGGAATAATACATGGGAATTAGTACCTTTTGATCCTAGTGACAGATTTTGTTGGTTATAAATGGATTTTCTACATTAAAGGTAATTCTAATGGTTTAATTGATAGGTTTAAGGCTAGCTTGATTGCTAAAGGATTTAATTAACACCTTGGAGTTGATTATCATGACACTTTTAGCCCTGTTGTAAAGCCCACCACAATTCAACTTGTTCTTGGTCTTGTTGTCAATCGAGGATGGGCTCTTTATCAATTTGATGTCAATAATGCCTTTTTGTAAGGACATCTCTCTGAAAATATTTATATGGCTCAACCCTAAAAATTTGTTGATCAAGACTATTTATTACATGTTTGTAAACTTACCAAAGCTATTTATGGTCTCAAACAAGCTCCCCAAGCCCGGTATCATGAACTTCATTGTTTTCTCCTCTAATCGGGTTTTAAGAATTCTCATGCTGACAATTCCTTCTTTATTCTCAATTCTAGTGGGAATTTACTTTATTTACTTTTTCATGTTGATGACATAGTTGTTACTAGATCTTCTCTTTCTTTGGTGAATCGATTTGTCACTCTTTTGACTAATCATTTCTATATTAAGGATTTTAGTTTGCTCTCTTATTTTCTTGGTGTGGAGGTTATTCATAATAAGCATGGCATTTTACTTTCTTAATGTTGGTATCTTATGGATCTTTTTATTTAAACTCATATGGCTAATACTAAACCAGTCCATACTTCTCTTCCATTAAATCCTCTCTTACCTAAATTCTACGGTTGTTTGTTTTTTTTTTATCTTACTAAATTTCGAGCCATCCTCAGTCTTCAATATTTCCTACTTACTTGTATTGTCATTGCCTTTGTTGTTAGTAAGTTATCTCAATTTATGCATTGGCTTGCTGTTGAGCATTGGCATTTTTTTAAATGGTTACTTCACTATCTTTGTTGTACTCTCAATGATGGTCTTCAACTCTTTACTAGCTCTCTCATGTCCTTACATGCATTTTCTGATGCTGATTGGGTTAATAATAAGGATAATTTCTTATCCACCAGTGTATTGTTTATCTTGGCCAGAATCTTATCTTTGGGTGTTTTAAGAAGCAATGGACTATTGCTCAGTCCTCTACTAAAGTTGAATATCGATTAGTGGCTGCCACAATATTTGAGCTTAATTAGGTTTGTTCTCTACTCCACGATCTTCATATTCAACTACGTTCTGCTCCAATCATTTATTGTGATAATGTTGGGACCACTAAATTATGTTCTAATCCTATTTTTCACTCATGCATGAAATATGTAGCAATTGATTTTCATTTTATATGTGATCAAGTTCAAAGTGGTTCTTTATGGGTTACACATGTGTCTTCTGTCTATCAACTCACTAATGCTCTAACAAAAGTGCTTCCTCGGGCTTGGTTTTTTCTTTCAAAGATAAGATTGGTCTCTCTTCTGAAGCTCCATCTTAAGGGGGTACACCAGAAAATAAAAATTGATCTCCTCATATGTTGATATTGTTGCAACTTATTTTTTTTCAAATCTTTTCAAACCTATATCTTTAAATTTAATTTATCTTAAGAGTTAATTTCAATCTATAGTTTGTACTCTATATGTAACAATTAATTTTCATTTTATACGTGATCAAGTTTAAAGTGGTTTTTTACGGGTTGCACACATGTCTTCTGCAGATTAACTCACTGATGCTCTAACAAAATTGCTACCTCGAGCTTGGTCTTTTCTTCTTAAAGATAAGATTGGTCTCTCCTCTGAAGCTTCATCTTGGGAGGCACAACAGAAGATGAAAATTGATCTCTTCATATGTCGATATTATTGTAACTTATTTTTTTTTAAATCTTTTCAAACCTGTATCTTTAAATTTAATTTATCTTAAGAGTTAATTTCAATCTATATTTTGTACTCTATATATGCTATATATCAATAACAAAAGCAAGCCATTTCATGTTATATCTAATAGAAAATACTATAAAAACCTTGCAGGAACCTCTTTTTTATATTGGTCTATAGTATTACCTTTTCTTCCATCTATATAACCCACAAATAGGACATTCATAAATTCCTTCATATTTTTTTTTGTCGAGTATGTAATCATTTAGGCAAGCATGAATTTTAACAAATTCCAGGCCCAAAGTTGACATTATCATTTTGGCCTTATACATAGAGGTTGGAATTTCATTATTTTCAGGCAAAACATCTATTAAAACATTCAACAATATAATAAAGCTATTGTCAGACCATCCAAATCCACCCTTCACGTTGAAAGGTTTCACTAAAACTCTTAAGTTAGTAAATTTTGTGCATTCTAAGTATAAAAGTTTCTCAGCTTGTTCGAAAAGCTCTTTAAATGTCTTAAGTTCCCTACAATAACCATTATAAGCATCATTAACCATTTCTAACTCATGACCATTGTCAAACTCTATATTTTATAGCTTAAAATGGTTTTCTCTTTAAAGAGAAAGACTTTCATGAATCTCTTCCCTATGCCAAAACCAATTGTCATATTTCACATCAAAACCATATATAGATAAATGATTTTCTTTTAAAGTTGTAGGTGTTTCAAATGATAAATCACCACAATCAAGGCATGGGCACCTAATGACGCTATTGCTTCAGATTTTTTGTAGCAAAATTTATAAATTTCTTGATGCCATTTTCATATTTTGTTAATAGCTGATTACATTAAATCCAAGATTTATCCATTTTGAGCGTAACAATTAATGTTCCTAGCATATATATAAAACAAAGAAAGAACACAACATACTTAGAATGTTTGTCTAATATTATAGCACCATGTAAAATAAACAAAGTTGACTTCACATGACCATATGAGTTAAACACAGTTTAACCCATATAGTTTTTTCTTGTATATTAAAAAAACAACATACTTTATAAAAAGTATGGTCATGGTCAACCAAGAAATTTAATAAATTGAAATTCATTCTTTTCAAATATTCACCCTCCTATTAGAATATAAATATAATAAATAAGGTAGGCCCCATAACAAACACACTACATAGTATCATAATTACATATTTAAAGATATGTAAATTTTAAGCAAGTGTATAACAATTTCAAAAACAAAATGTCAAAATAATAGAGGGTAGGAAATGGAACTTACTAGAATCAACATAACAATTTGCTGCTATATTCAATTCCAAGTGTAAATCTAGCAATAATATTTATTACTAAAATATGTTTTAAATGATCAGTTGATATAATTCCAAAACTTAGACTCAAGAGGGCTAAAAACATACCAAGAAATTACATTAATTGTATGAGTAAGCCTCGGAGAAAATAATAAACTACAACTTCAAATAATATACATCAGTTAAAAAAAAAATGGAAGCAAACAAAAAGAAAAGCTTCAAGTGCCTTAATACAATGTCTTCAACAAAAGAACACTTAAATTGTCATGTTTACGCAGCCATTATAGTTATTCATTGTTGACAAGTAATTATTATGACTGAAGATAGCAACAGTAACGACAACAGCAGCATCAATAGATGCAAAATAGCTACAACACTAAACAACTTTCACAATTATAGTAGCAGAAGCAGCAACTTCCTTAGCTGCAATAAAACAACAACTTCTTTAATTGTAATAGTAGCAATAAATGCCTCAATTAGAACAATAATAGTAGTTCTCACAACTTCAAATGCACATTTAATCAAATAGACAAATTTCCTAAATTTTCATGTTAATATGAACTTTTTTGAACAACTTTTTATTGCTGCGAAAATACCATATGCATAGATAAATGACTATGAGAGGTGAGAATCCCTCAATTTTACATTACAGAATCATTTACTAAGAATCCCTCTTTAGCCTTTGTTATAAACAATGCAGACTAATATTTAAAGAATTGCTTTTAGAACATAAAGAAATATAAGTTGTAGATTATCTCATCTAAAATTCATAAACTAACAAGCATTTAACTTAATGAAGCTTTAATATTAGAATTAACTAAAATAAAAAAATTCACACTCAAACACATGAATATAAATTAGAATTACCTATAATAAAAAAAATAATAACATTATGCAATGTGTGCTTCCAACTCAAAATAGAACTCAAAATATTTTTAAAGACTATCTTGCTGGAAATTATTTGTTAGATTGATTATTGAAATATATTCAATACATGAAAATACATTTTAATTTTTTAGAAATTATTTACTACTTTACATAAAAGTGGAATGAATAGTCAAAATTATATACATGCAAATACAGAAATAATTAACCAACGGGTGAAAAGCTTCAATTGATCGTGAAAGTTTGGGTTTCAACTTTAGTAACATCAATTTGGGTTTTCTTTCATGGTAAGCAATGAGGTTTCTTTCAGTTAATGAAAGTATTGTGGTTGTTGTTCAAATTCTAATTTGGGTTTTGATTAGCACTAACTTCATCGCAGAAAAGAGAGATGATTGAGTAAAACAATGAAAACAACACTAAACAATAAGTGTTCAGGTTTCATTAGTTTGCTATGGCTAGCCTTCATAGGTTTGCTGCAAGTGTGTTGTGTTTTAAGATTCCAGAATTTTTTGAACACTTAGAAAAACTTTTGGTAACAAAATGCAACGTTTTATTATTTAAATTTATTACTTTAACAGAAATGACATCGTTTCACTACTTTTTTTGGTAATAAAATATTCTTAAAAATAAAGTTAAACTCGCGTAATTAGAGTCAACATAAAAAATCAGTCTTCCATTATTAATAGCCAAATAATCTATCCTTAGTCTATCATAATTTATTGATATATAATATTTCTATTAGCAATATATCATGGTTTATTGATAGATGATATTTCTATCACACTATGTCATAAATGCATGACAGAAAATAAGTCTATCATGATTCTATTTTGTAGGCCTTTAGACTAAAATTGTTACATAGAGGACTGCCATAGTAGGCACTTTTTCTTGTAGTGATTAGTAAAAAAATGTTTATGTTATGGCATGATCGCCTTGGTCACCTAAGATTCATGATGAAATTCTAGTTATACAATCCAAGAAGAGGGGTGAATTGAGTTTCTAAAATTTAATCAAAATAAATTATAAAATAATTTAGTCTATTGCCCTAACAAAATTAAAAAATGAAAAGTTTAATAAGATGCAATAAATAAAAGAGCAAGGGAAGAGAAATCAAACACGGATAATTTTACGTGGTTCGATAATGTTCGCCTACGTCCATACCTCTAAGCTATCCAAGCTTGAGAATTTTAATATCTAAGTCTCTAAAGACTTTAAATTCGTTACAATTGACTTCAAAATATCAATGAACCTTTACAATCCAGGGATTACTTTTCAAACCTTTACTCAAGTGCTTTTCACATTTATACACTCACAAGTTTAATAAAAAATTAAAGATTACGATAAGAAAATCTCTCTTTAAGAGTGAATAAACAAATTATAGCTCAATAATGATTTAATTTATGATGATTTGCAAGTTGAAAGCTCAATTAATAATGTATGAACTTATTTTTGGTTGTTCAAGGAGTTAGAAATAAGTTTGAGTTGGGTTTTTATAGTTTTTACTTGAAAAATATCTGTTATAGGTAAATTCCAGCGCCGAAACGACTTTAGTCGTTACATTCAAACGGTTAATCGCTTGTTACAGTGAAATTCCCATTAAATTTGAAATTTGCTATAGTAACACTATTCATGAAATTATAATTTTACCTAAATTTTTTATAATTATACTATAACCCAAAACTTATAAAACTTCTCAAACAAGTTTATTTTTAAAATAGTTTTAACTTGCTACAGTATCACTATTCATAAAATTATAATTTTACCCAATATATTTCTATAATTGTACTATAGCTCAAAATGTCAAAAATCCTTGCAAACAAGTCTAATTTTAAAATTTCTAAATAATACTTCTTATTCTCATAACTTTATGAAATTATGATATGACTAAAATTATTTTTGATTTTGTAAATAAACCCAAATTCATATTTAAAATATTATTTATTAAAATCAAATATTACAAAACTTTTTTACTTTAGTCCATATTTAGAAAATCAATTAGTTTAAATGAGATACTTGATTTATGATCAAGTCTTTAGATTAATGAATAATAATTAGTTAATTAAAATCTTGAGCCTCACAAATTGCTAAATCAAGAATAAATTAATTTATTCTAGATTTACAATAATTTTATCTTAATAATAAGTTTGCTGAGCTCCAAACTTTGTTCTTGATCAAGTCATTGTTCGTTAAGTATTTTGAAATTGATTTCACTTGGTTCACTTGCATAAATACTATCCTTCAAGAACTCAGTAAATATATGAAATATAATATTAATTAAAACAATTAAGACACATGTTTGTTATCATCAAAATTATATTATATATAGCCTTTAGGCTAGCATTCTTTCCCTTTTTGATAATGACAAAACATCTCATACATTTTGATATTTATACTCCTTCTCAATACATGGCATACATGAATTAACATATTAAAATAAACTCTCCCTTAATATATGATCCATAATAGTTTGTAAAACTCTCCCTCAATATTTCAAAAATATGTACAAACTCCTTAAGATCAAAATACGTATTACCTGTCTTCAAGAATTCAAAATACATGATTTTTCCTCCTTTATCATCAAAATTATCAATAACTTTCGTAAAGACCAATAAGTGTAAGTTATTAATCAAGAAACATATAAAACTCAAGCATGCAATTAACCATAGAGTTATAAAATCTATAACATCAATCAAATATCCAAATAACAAAGATCAAACATCCACAATTATCTAAATACCTCATGATAAGCATCCATAATAAAGATAACAATGCATATGAAGATATAGTGTAGAGTGAGAGATGACTAAGACAGAGCACTATAGAGATGGTGGATGTGAAGAAGTGGATGGTGGTGAAAACCCAAGAGTAGTAAAAAGTTACTCTTGTCTATAAAAAATCTACTGTTATTGAGTAAATATATGTCATTGTTGATCAAGAATCTATTGCTACTATTCAACGAGGCATTGATGTTCGGCAATGGATTGAATCTAAAAAGTTTCACACTATGACTAAAGTTGGCTGTTCTGCTTAGAAAAGAATGCATGCCAGTCAACAACTGCTACATTAGATTTGCATGATATACTGAAGTATAATGTGAAGGACCTTTAGATGGTAGAGGATGTGAGTGCTGTAGAGCACTGAGATCAGAGAGCTCATCTAGGTCAAGAACATCATTAAAGAATAGTTGATTTAGAGGGGCAAGTGCAGAAACTTTCTTTTTAAGTCTTTCATCTTTATACCACTAACCATTTTCAAAGACAAATCCCAAATTTTCTATAGCATCATCTCTTAATTCCTTAGGACCAAAAAATATTGGTTCGGTTAAGGGAACACGAAATTGTTTGAGAATATGAGTGATAATATTACCATAAGAAAGTTTTCAATTTGGAAAATTCAGAATATTCAACATATGTTGAAGGATGATATATCCAACATTCAACACCCTACTCTCAAGAATACAATCCAGCAAAGCAACATCTAAACGAGTAACTTCATCTCTATGTCTACCCCTAGGACTTATTACAAGTTGACAAACATAATAGAGTATTCTCATTTGAAGTGGTAAGGCTTGAGGTTTTAAGGAGGGCTTACAAAAATCGAAAGATAAATCGAAATGCCTACAAATTTTTTTAACAGCATCCTCAACAAAATACTAAGAATAATGAAGTTGATTTCTAGCCGTGTATATCTCTAATCTTCATTAGGAGTTCTAAGAATCTAATTTAAATCCTCAATATCAAATTCAATATGAATTCCCCTAACATTTATAATAACTCTATTTGAAGATTGCCAAGAAATAACCATATTCGAATAGAAAACTCAAACTAAATTCTCATAATGTGGTTCTTTAATGACTAAAGTATTTTATACCCTATTGTAATAAGTAAAGTACTAAAAGATTCATCACAAATATTAAATTAACTAAATTATAAAGATTGACAAAATGTGGAGTAATTACTAGTTTTATCATGAAAAGATTGACAAGCCATTTCTAAAGAGGTATAGTTAGCAGATGAGTCATATTAAACTCTAAATTATCTCCATGATTCTCTTTTCTTTTCTTGGATATTTGCTTTCCCTTGGATTTCTCACCATCATGATTGAAACTTAAATACTTAAATTTGACTTTTTAAGATTTTAAGTGAAATGAGTGTTTTTGAAGCAAGAAAACTAATCTTAGAAATGATTTAAGGCAAGATATGATTGTGGTTTGAGTAAAGATAGATTAAACATAGCTTAAAATGATAGAGTGAGAAATGGGTAAGCTTGGATTTTGATTTATTGATTTAGAGAAGTAAGAAAGAAAATGATGTTTGAATGATGAATATTGAAGGTTTAACGACTAGAAAAAAATTTGATTGAGTGATTTTAGCAAGAAAATAAGTGAGAAATGAAGAAATTTGAGAGAGAAATGGAGGTAAGATGTCACGGTGGAGAGAGAGAGTGATAAGTGATGAAGGAAGCTTGAAGATGATGATAGAAATGGGCTAGAACCCGTGACCAAGCAGCTAGCTACCTGGCCTCTGTCTTTGCTGCACAATGTTTGCTTTTGACTTAGTTTACTTAATTCGAAGACCTTTTTATGATCCCAAAACACTTCAAAAGCCATTTTCATTCATGACATGATAATGAACATTCAAAAGATCAAAAATTCAATCAATTAACTAGTTAATCAAGTATAAGCTTTACATATTCAAAACATATGTAAGCATTTAAAGATTAACAATTCAAGCATATTACTCATTAATTATACTTAAACATGTATAAAAACATCAATACTCATTAGAGCATTAAATTGTAATAGTCTCAATAACATGATTAAAGATGTTAATGCGAAAATTTCATCATTCCAAGTTCATACTAAATTTTTGAAAATTGTTCTTCATAAAGAGGTTTTATAAAAATATCGGAAAGTTATTTTTCCGTAGAGACAAATTCTAATGTAATATCATTTTTTTGAATATGATCTCTCAAGAAATGATATCTAATCTCTATATGCTTGTTCTAAAATATTGAATGTGATTCTTTTATAGGTTTATAGCACTAGTATTATCACACTTAATTGGAATTTGTTCAAGATTAACGCTATAATCTTTAAGTGTTTGTTTCATCCAAAGAGCTTGTGCATAAAAACTACCTGTTGCAATATATTCTGCTGCAGTAGTTAAAAGTGCAATCGAGTTTTATTTATTACCGAACCATGAAACAACTGCATGACCTAGGAAATAACACATGCCACTAGTACTTTTCCTATCAATTTTATAACCAGTAAGATAGACATCCGAATAACAAGTTAAATCTATATGAGTTCCTCTAAGATACCAAAGGCCAAGATCTATGGTTCCACTCAAATAATGAAAATTTCTTTTCACAGCAAACAAATGAGATTCCTTGGGACATGATTGAAATCTTACATACAAACATACATTAAACATGATATTAGGTCTGCTAGTGGTTAAATAGAGTAAAGAACCAATTATACCTCGATACATCTTGATATCAACCTTTTTACCTCTTTCATCTTTGTTAAGCTTGATTGTTGTGATCATTGGAGTATTTTTAATTTTTGAGTTATCAATCTCAAAACGTTTGAGCAAATCTTTGACATCTTATCTTAATTGATGAATATTCCCTCATTATTTTATTTTATTTGCAGTTCAAGAAAATATTTCAACTCTCCCATCATGCTCATCTCAAACTCCTTACTCATACATCTTGAAAATTCTTTACACAAATACTCATTAGTAGAACCAAAGATAATATCATCCACATAAATTGAACTACTAGGATATCTTAGTTCTTATGTTTAACAAAAAGAGTAGTATCTGCTTTTCCTATTGAAAAATTATTTTTCAGTAAGAAAATTTTTAGCCTATTATACCATACTCTAGGTGCTTGTTTTAATCCATTCAAAAAGGTACTTTTGACACCCATTTGAAATAAAATAAAATTTTTATGACATGCATGCGCTAACAACATTCGAATAGATTCTAATCTAGCTATTGGCGCAAATATTTCATTAAAATCAATTCCTTCTTTTTAATTATATCCTTGAGTTACTAATATAATTTTATTTCTAACAACTACATCCGATTCATCTATTTTATTCCTAAATACCTATTTAGTACTTATGATTGATTGGTGTTTCAGTTTTGGAACTAATTTCCACACATTATTTCTCTCAAATTAATTTAACTCCTCTTGTATTACCATAATCCAAGATTCATCATTTTCCATATCCGCAAAGGATTTTGGTTCAATTTGAGAAATAAATGCAGTATACTCACATGTATTTATAAGTGATGATACAGTGGTTCCACCTTGTGTAGGATCTTTTAAAATTAATTCTTAGGATGAGAAGAAATATATCTCTACTTCTTAAGGAGTGTTTGAGAAGTATTTTTTTACTATTCCATGCTTGTTTCTTCTTCCTATTTATCCTCTTGATTTTCAGGTGACGTATCCTTTTATTTATCTTTTATGGATCCTTGTAGTAATTTCCTATCTGTATCATCGTTAATAACTACTTTCTCTATAGAAGTAGGGTTAGACTCATCAAATGTAGCACGCATAGACTTTTCTACAACTAAAGTTCTTTTATTATAAACTCTATAAGCTTTGCTGTATTAGAATAACCAAGAAAGATGCCAACATCAGATTTTGGATCAAATTTATTAAGATTTCTTTTACGTTCAAAATAAAACATTTGCATCCAAAAACTTTAAAATAACCAGTATTGGATTTTTTTCTTTCCAAAGCTCATAGGTAATTTTATTGAGTAAGGTCTAATCAACACACGATTTAAAATATAACACGCGGTGTTTATGGTTTTAGCCCAAAAATATTTTGGTAAACCATTTTCATTCAACATGATCCTAGTAATTTCTTGAATAGGCTTATTCTTTCTTCAATAGCTCTATTTTGTTGTGGAGTCCTAGGTGATGAAAATTGATGCTCAATGCCTAAATTATTATAGAAATTTTCAAATGTATAATTTTCAAATTCTCTACTATGATAACTTTTAATGCAAGTAATAAAGTAACATTTTTTTTCATTTTGAACCTTTTTACAGAAAACTCTAAATGCCTCAAAGACATCATCTTTATTAGCTAAGAATAATATACAAGTGAATCTAGAATAATCATCCACAATTATAAATGCATAATATTTTCCACTTAGATTAGCATATCTAGATAGTCCAAACAAATCTATATGACGTAATTGAAGAAGTTTTGAAGTAGAAACGTAATTCTTGTTTTTGAATGAATTTTTAATTTGTTTACCGAATTGACAAGCTTTACAAATTTTGTTCTTTTGAAAACCAATTTTTAGAAAACCTTTAACTAAATCATTTTTAAAAATTTTTGAAATTAAATCCATGCTTGTATGATCTAGTCTTCTATGTCATAACCAACTATCATCATGTAATACAGAAAAATATTTGTCATAAGTAGATGCACAATCTATATTAATTATATACACATTTATATACCTACTACCAACAAATACAATCTTGCCATCACATGCATTCTCAATAACACATTTTGGTTTATCAAAGATAATCTTGTAACCTTTATCATACAATTGACTAATGCTAAACAAATTATGTTTCAAATTATCAACCAATTCTCTGTCATGTGTTTCGAACATCCACTGTTCAAGTACTATTTGTTCTTCTTTTTCTTCAATCCCTACAAAAAAAATTTCAAGTCTTAGGTATCTAAATCTTTTTGGGTCATTCAGTGTTAGTAATGGTTCCTTTTGGAACCAAAACACATTTACCTCTTTGGTATGCATTTATTTTAATATGGCATCTATAACTTATATGGCCATTTCCATTATAATAATGACAAATAATCTTACGATTGTTTGTAGAGATAGCTCTAATAAAATAATTCTTATAATATTTTTGTTTTAAGTTAAGCTTATACCCTATTCCACCTTTATCAAACACATCTTTTTGAGTGCTCAGTAAATTTTCTAAGTTCTTTTGACTATTTATGGACTTTAATACGATTTCATTGAGTTCATTTGTCTTTTTCTTAAGTACTTTATTTTCTTTCAATAATTTATCACTATATAATTCTTTATGCTCATGTGAAGTATTTTTTTTATATTTAATTTATGTAATTTTATCATACAATTCTTTATTATCTAATTCTAACTTCTTGATCTTTTTATTTAATGAATCATTGTACTTTTATAGCATTTTTTTTATTTGACAATTCTTACATTTTCTTTTTATGGCATGCATTCTTTTTACTAATTCTCAACCAATCATCATGAAATTCCTTAAAAGAATCATACAACTCATTATAAGTAAGATTACTTACCTCATCATGTTTATCACCTGACTCATCTCCAATTGTCATAAATGCCAAATTTGACACCTTATGAGATTCTTCTTCATTACTCGATTCTTTTTCACTATCATCTCAAGTAGCTAATATGGCTTTTTTTTTTTGAGTTTTTTGAGAAGTGAGCATTTCGATTTTATATGGCGAGGCTTCTTGTATTCATAGCATATAATCACCTCTTTACTCTCCTTTTGGTTTTTGAAGTTTTTGAATTTTTTTAGCTTAATGGGTTTCTTAGAAATTCTTCTAAACCTTCTCGCTAGCATAGCCATCTCTTCATCATCCAGCTCGTTATCCTTATAACTCTCATATTTTGAGGCTTTGAAAGCTATGCTTTTCTTTTTCTCCTTATTTCTTCTTTCAGCTGTCAAATCTTTCTCATAAGAAATAAGAGAACTAATAAGATCATTAATAGATAATGTTTTTAAATCTTTAACTTACTTAATCGCAGTCCTCTTAAGCCTATATTTCTTTGGTAGTGATCTAATGATTTTCTTAACTTTTTCGCCATTAGAAAAAGTCTTCCCTAAGGCTTTTAGATTGTTCACTATATCCGTGAATCTAGTATACATATAGTATACACATTCATTTTGTTTCATTTGAAATAATTCATATTGTGTAATGTATCTACTAATTTTGGACTCTTTCACTTGCTTAGTACCTTCATCAACAATTTCAAGTTTGTGTCAAATTGCATAGGCACTTTCATAATTAGAAACTCTATGAAATTATTTCTTATCAAGAGTACAAAAAAATGCATTTATAGCTCTGGAATTTAGAGAAGCTTTTCTCTTTTTTATTTCATTCTATTCGCATGAAGGTTTTGGAATATGATCTTCTAATTCATTTTTAGTTATTGACATAAATGATACATCACAAAAAACTTCTAAAATTTCATAATCTAAAACTTATAAATAAATTCTTATCCTAGTTTTTCAATATGGGTAGTCATTACCATAAAAAAACAATGGTTTAGTTGTGGATTGTCCTTCCCTAAATGTGGATTCATTTTGTGTTGCCATGAATCTTTTACTTTAAACTATTAAGTCCTAATAAGAGAACTAAGTTCTAATACCAATTGAAATTTGAGTTATGCAACCTAAAAGGGGAGGTAAATTGGGTTTATAAAATTTAATCAAAATAAATTACACAACAATCTATTGTTTGATACCATTAAATTTGAAATTTGATAAAATGCAATAAATAAAAGACTAAAGGAAAAGAAATCAAACATGAGTAATTTTACGTGGTTTGGAAATCTCTACCTATGTCCATACCTTTAAACTATCTAAACTCGAGAATTTCACTATCTAAACCTCCCAAGGCTTTACAATCCATGGATTATTTCTCAAACTCTTCAACTAAGTGTTTTCACACTTATACACTCACAAGTTTGATAAGAAATTAAAGATTACAATAAGAAAATCTCTCTTTAAGAGTGAATTAACAAATTATAGCTCAATAGTGATTCAATCTGTGATGATTTATAAGTTGGAAGCTCAATCAATAATGTATAAATTTGTTTTTGATTGTTTAAGAAGTTAGAAATGAGTTTGATTTGAGTTTTTATAATTTTACTTGAAAAATAGCTGTTATAAGCAAATTCTAACACCGAAGTGGTTAACCTCTACATTCAAGCGATTAGCCGCTTGCTACCGTGAAGTTATTATTAAATTTGAAATTTGCTACAGTAATACTATTCATGAAATTATAATTTTACTCAAAATTTTTTATAATTATACTATGGCCCAACACTTATAAAACTTCACAAACAGGCCCATTTTTGAAATAGTTTTAACTTGTTATAGTACTACTGTTCATAAAATTATAATTTTACCTAATGTATCTCTATAATTGTACTATAGCTCAAAATGTCAAAAATCCTTGCAAATAAGTCTAATTTCAGAATTTCTAAATAATACTTCTTATTCTCATAACTTTTTGAAATTATGATGACTAAAAATATTTTTGATTTTCTAAATAAGTCCAAATTCATATTTAAAACATTATTTATTAAAATCAAAGATTACAAAACCTTTTTTACTTAGTCCATATTTAGAAAATCAATTAGTTTGCATGAGATACTTGATTTATGGTCTTTAGATTAATGAATATTAATTAATTAGTTAAAATCTTAAGCTTCACAAATTGGTAAATCAAGCATAAATTAATTCATATCGGCTTCACAAGAATTTTGTCGTAATAATAACTCTGTTGAACTTCAAACCTTGTTCTTGATCAAGTCGTTATCTATTGAGTGTCTTGAAATTGATTTCACTTAATCCACTTGCATAAATACTATCTTTCAAGAACTTAGTGATATATATAAAATACAATATTAATTAAAACAATTAAAACAGATGCTTATTATCATCAAAATTACATTATGTGTAGCCTTTAGGCTAACACATGATAATGCATAGAATCATTTAGAGTTCTTATAAAATTTAAAAAAATGATACAAAGGAATATTGTATGCTTTCTGATGGATTGAAGACTCCAAAAACTATATTATTTATAAATAGATTACAAAGAAAGTCAAGTGTACAAATTAAAAAAACTACAATATGCATAAATATACAATATCTAATAAGAAAGTGAATCTTATGATTATTATAAAATAACTGAGTATAGGACCACCACTATTATTTTTGTAATACCCCCTTTCAATATGGAGTATAGAGGTCAACCATGCATATATTGTAAATATATTGGTGAAAGGGATCCTTTCCAAGTGGTTTTATATATATGTCTATAATTTACAGTAAAGTCCTTGTGTAATAAGGAATAAGCAATCAAGATTGGATCTTGTCACAAATGAAATAACAAACTAATTTTATATTTTTTGTGCATCCTTGAAAGATTAGATTTCCGACAATATGGATAGCTACTTGATTATCATAAAGGACTATCATTGGCCCTGGATAAGGAAAACCAACATCATGAAATAAAAACTTAAGCCATTACAGATTACATTATACCTATACCAAAGAATGAGATACTACGGATTGCTTCTTGGTCTTATAAGAAGTTAGACTAGAATCAAGCATAACATAATAACCAGTAATGGATCAATGCGTGGTTGGATAACTTGCCTAACTAGAATAAGAAAAATCATAAATATTGAAATTGATTCAAGAAGATAGGAGTATTCTTTTACCAGGAGATGCTTTTAATTATTGTAAAAGTCTTAATGCTACATCCATATGACTAGTCCATGGTTAATGCATAAACAAGCTCAGAATATGTATAACATAAACAATGTCAGGCTTTAAAATGGTGAGATAAATAAGTCCATCAATTAAACTTCTATATTAAGATGACTAGAAAATAGATGGAACACCATTAGAAAGTTAGTGCTTAATATAAAAATTTGAAAAAATTAATCATGCCTAGAAAACATCCAAGGTACATTCTCCTTCGATATAGAAAGATTCCATGCCTAGAATTTGCCACTTTTATACTAAGAAAATACTTAAGTCTCTCTATTTTTATGTTGAGTGCTAAAAATGCATATTTGTAAAGAATAAAATTGTCATTCTTGGGCTCTAAGTATCATTAACATTTTTACTTTTATATGTTAAAGTTTTTTAAATTTTGATTGTATGAATTTTGTCATAACTTGAGTATTTTAAGGTTATTTTGGTCATCTCAAGTAATAAGAAGTCAAACAACAAAATGAATAGCATTTCTAAGCTTACAATAACTAAAAATCTTAAGAAAAAACATAAAAGGTAAAATTATATACACAAATAGTTTGTATACATAAATAGTTCTATATACATGAATAATATTGTATATGTGAATAATATCATTATTCTAAAATTTTGGTAGGACCAAATTGATATGACATTGACCACTAATATGGTAGTATCTTATTGGACAGAAATGTTGATATGGTATTGACTGCTAATGGAGTAGTATCTTATTGGACTAATCATGTAGTACTGCCAAATGATGTTATATTGATAAATGATATAGCATTAATCAATGATGTGTAGGATTTTATTGGATCAAAATGCTAATGTAGCATTGAATGATAATGTGTAGCATATCATTGGACAGAAATGCTATGGGGCATTGACTGATGATGTTTCTAGCCAATCAAAACTTGCCACGTGGAACGATCATAAGCGCTCAAATTATTTCATCCAATAGCTATAATTCATTTAGTGTATCTGTAAATAGAGAGGCTCTCCCTAATTCAAGATTTCTGAATTTATTTTTGAGCTTCATGTTATGTATTTTCTTCTCTTTTTTATATTTTGTATGTATTTTAATAAAATTTTTATGTTACCCTTAGTTCAAAATGAGTAACTAATCTAGTTTTAAGTTTGGGTTGAAGATGAAGCTTCAACATGATTTATGGGCTTAACTTGATAAATTTATTTTCTCTTTCTCTAATTTATTTAGGCTCTTTTGACTCGCCTTTGACAAATAGTAATAATTTTATCTAGATTTGGCATTGGTGTATTAACTTCATAGTGCAAGATTATTATTGTTTGACATAATGAGTATTTTATACTTATATTTATCAGAGAAAACTCTTCTCTAGTATTTGTAGTCCATCTTAACTCAATGTTGATAAAAAAATATTTCTAAGTTATTTAGTGGATAGTCTTACCACATTTTTTATGGTAGGATTATTATCACCTCAAACAATGTGTTCTTGATATTACATTTAACAAAAGATTATTCCCTTTAGTACAATAATTGCTTGATACCATATTTATTAGAGTTAAGTTTATAGGGAGTGGAGATATCCCTTTATAAATTAATAGAAATTAAAAAGAATATTATCACCTCAAACAATGTGTTCTTGATATTACATTTAACAAAAGATTATTCCCTCTAGTACAATAATTTCTCGATACCATATTTATTAGAGTTAAGTTTATAGGGACTGGAAATATCCCTTTATAAATTAATAGAAATTAAAAATAATATTAAGCCTATGGTGAAATATTGATTGTGAATCCAAAAAATCTAGTGCTTTATTCGAATTATTCCATCTTTAGTTTATTCTCTCTATCTTTTTAAGTTAAATATTGCTCAAAAATCACATGCAACTGATTCACATAAAACTTAGAAAAATTAACCCTACACAACATTAAAACCTATCTTCTTATGGTATCAATACTCGACATTATTAATCTATACTATAATATATTCATACGCTTTTGAGTACAGCAAAATTTGCGCAACACTCTAATAAGCAAACATTCTTGGCCAGAAAAGCCTCCAAGTCCATGATGGCAGAATTGTAATTACCGTTAATTATGATATCATCAGCTTCCACTAGAATAAATGCTGAAGAGTTACCTTGCATGTTGGTAAAAATTGAGCGTCCCATTAGATTGAGAGAAACTAGCTTTTCAAACTCCAGTTGAGAACTTAGCAAACCAATTCAATGTGTTTGCTCTAAATCGTACACTGAGTTGTTTAGTTTACAAACACGTAACCTCTCATTTCAAGAAAATCTTAGTGGCAAGGTCGTGTAAACATCTTCATCAAGAGCTTCATGTAGGAATGCATTGTTAATATTAGGTTGATGTAAAAGGTCACCTTTAATTGCATCTGAAGACAATAAAGCTACAATAGTGACTAATTTTGCCACAGATGCAAAATAGCATGATAATCTAGTTCCTCAGTTTAGGCATAACTTCGCCACGAGACGTGCCTCTTAATGTTCTATTCTCCCATCAGATTTGAATTTTATCTTGCACACTCACTTACATCCAATAATGGTTTTTTCTTTTGGAGAGTTTAGTTAGAATCCAAGTATTGTAAAGTTCTAAGGCTTCGATGTCAATAGCCATTGCTTCATAAAACTCAGGAATTTTCATAGCTTAGCCAAATATATTTGGTTCACTTGTCAAAGATATGGAAGAAAGAAAAGGTTTATGTGCAGCAAGAAACTTATCATAACATATATGATTAGAAAGAGGATATGGCTTACCTATTTGCTCAGAAGAAAATTCGGTAGGTGAAGGTTCATGGGAAGTTGATGAAAAATTATAATCTTGAAGGTAAATTGGAGGGCAATGGTCATGTTGATGCAGTTACTCAACAATTAGTTTGGATTGGTTATTAGGATTGGTGTCAAATATGGGATCAACTCCTTAGTCGAGGGGCCATTGGTGTTCATATTTGGTGGTAGTTAGAGATCATGTGTGGATAACAGAGGATAATTAAAGTCAAAAGAATATTAAAGTAGGTTTGGTAATACAGGTTTTTTGTTATGAATGGCTAACGCATTATGGAATAGAGAAATTGTTTCATTAAAGATAACATCATGTGAGGTATAAATAGTTCTAGTTTCAATGTCTTAAACCCAAAATCCTTTAATGCCATATAAATATCCAATAAAGATTCCAACTTTAGCTTCTTGGTCATTTTTTTTTTTTGATTTTATGATTATGAGCAAAGCATAGAACACTATAAAACACGAAGATGAGAATAATCTTGTTTAGAATTGAAAAGTTTTGCATGAGGGGATTCACCTGCTAGTAATGATGTTGGCTTCTTGTAGACGAGAGACATAGTTGTAAAAACACACTCTCTCCTAAATTTTATTGGTAAATTTGCTTCGAATCATGGTGCATGAGTAACTTCAAGAAGGTGCCAATGCTTTCACTCAACTACTATATTTTGCTAGTGTATGCCCTATATTGATTTATAATCTGATGCATCTGAAAGAAAGATTGCAACTTCCTAGAAAAGAATTCAGTACTATTGTTGGTTCTAAATTTCTTAAATTTGTGAATAAAATAGTGTTTTAGTGAAAGCAAAGAATGATTTCAAGTGAATTATCATTTTAGCTTTAAAATGCATTAGACATAACCAAGTACAACGAAAAAAATCATCGATAATAGTTAAAAAATAATACTCCATAAAAATTAAAGACTGGGAAAAAGAATCCTAAATATTACAACAAATTAATTATTTATACAAATAACACTAATGGGAAAAGATAAACAAGTTTGTTTTGCTCGGGAAGAAACATCACAAACATAATTGTGCACACTAGAAATAGAGGTGGTGATAGTGAGTAAAGCCGTTAGATGCCTAAGTTTGCAAACAGTTTAGAGATAGATGCCTAAGTCGCCAATGCCATAAATAAAAATTTGGTAAGGTGGTGATAGTGAGTAAAGCCGTTAGATGCTGAAAATAATAAAGGCTATCATGAACTTTACCCATTCCGATCTTCTTCTTCCTATGTGGTTCCTGAAAAACACAATAAGTAAAGAAGCAAGTTACTAAACATGACTGGAATTTGGTTTATTGGCAGACAGATAATGGATTGAATTTAAAGAATGGGATGTAAAAGGCATTATTTAATTTAAAGTCTAAAGAAAAAACCATATTTCTAACGTATATAATAGAGACAGTGATACCATTTGGTAATTTTACTTTAGGACACTTTCGATATGATTTATAAAAAGAGAAAAGACTGAAAGTGGAAACATATGGTTTATGACAACTGTGTCAATAATTCAAATGGAAACAAAAGGGGTAGTAAATAGTTTTGGTATGGCCCTCGTTATCACAATGTTCACAATTTGGTTTATTTTTGACTTTTTCTGGGATCATCATAGTTCCCATCAAATTGATGACTTTTGCTATTGGCCTTGTTTTGAGTGGCAAGTGTAGCGCCTTTAGATAAACAGTGAGACACGTGAGATTCTTGTTGTTTCTTTTCTTGGCACACTGAAGAATAAATCTTGTTGAGAGAAGGGAATGGATCCACAATCAAAATCTAAATTCTAATTCGCCCATACCTATCATATAATCGTTGAAGAAATTCTATAGCTCAATCTTACTGCAAAAGATTTGTTGTGGCTTTGGCATCCTCAAAAGCGCATGTTTCTAAATAGGAAAGAAAGTTCAATTCATCCTAAAGGATATTCAATCTAGCGTAACGGAATGAAAGAAAAGCATCCACTTACTGTAAGTGTTGAGCTGCTAAATCTTTGGTGCATTCGCTTGCATAAATATTTTGTAAATTTATCCAAGTCTCGTGAGGATATTATTCATACAAAAAGCTTTTGGCAAGTTCTTAATGATGGAATGAAGAATACCTGTAGTATCGAAATCACCGCATCATTACCACTTCTGAAAATCTAGAGAAGAATCTACAAGTTTTTCGAAAGTCCTATTAATAAATTCTAACTTAATTTAACATGCAAGACTATAGTCATCGCATGAACCTATATGTTACAATTGTCCCTTGTGAGAAGAGGTGAAACGAGTATAGCCATCAGGCCATCTGAATGGTGTACAACAAATGGATCATCCAAATCTTTTATTTATGAAGATTTTGGAAAATCAACCATAGAACTTACAATTTCTCAACATTGATAGCACTATGATACGATGTAAAATCTAGGGAAAGAGAATCGAGACCAAAGAATATTGTACCACCTTCGATGGATTAAAGTCTGAAGAAAACATATTATTTGTCAATGGATTATGAAGAAAGTCAAGTGTACAAACTAGGAACATTTACAATATACATAAACAGATAATGTCAAGCAAGCAAGTGAATTCTATTGTTTAATGATCATCATGGTTGCCTTTTTAATAATTCTCATGGTCACTTACTACAAACTATAAAATTCTATTATTTAATGAGATTAGTTGTACTACTTACTCACAAAGAAAATTTGTAAATTTATAGTTAGAACGTCCCATTGCAAGATTGTTTTTAAATTTCTAATTTTTTTTTGGAAAATTCAAAGGGATATATGTAGGCCAACCCAGCCATCAATTGGATCATTTCATTACTTTATTGTTTTTATACACAAGTAATGCTGCATTTGTTAGATTGCTTGTCCAAGTTATAATATTAAGGGCACAATTTCTAGATTATCCTATCAAAACTTTGAGTTTTGATAATGTCAGTGAGTTTACTTTTAAAACATTTGATGATATTCAATTTCACATGTATATACACAAAATAGATTGGCAGAATCATTAATTAAATAACTTTAGGCAATTGTTGTTAAGTAGTACATGATTACAATATTTGTATAGGGTCATGTTATTTTACATGCTATAGCATTAATTCATCTTATACCCTCTTCTTATCAATATTATTCACTATTACAACTTATGACTAAATGTACAAACATAGGACCTCAACATCGTTTGGGGATCCATATTAGGTATAACTCACTTTAATTATTAAATATTTGGAACCATTGACAAGCGATCATTTTACCGCATTGTGTGCAAATGATCAATTTATGATATAATTTTCCTACTATTAAGGGAATGTAAAAATGCCTCTTAAAATAAGGCATAAAGATTTTTGGAAAGTTTTCATTATATCTCCTTTAAATCCTCACACTAATTGGTGTGAAATTGAAGTGAGAAGGATAGTTCATTTGCTACGAATTCAAATCGATTGCTACATGCATTTAAAAATACATCAAAAGTAACTAAGTCACATATCCTAGTTACTAATAAACTAGCCTAGTAATTGTTCTTATTGAAGAATCAAGTGTAAAATAGCTACCTATTTTTTTGTTGCATGCTAAAAGTGTGGCAGACCATTTGGTTCTAAAGATACTATTTCTAAAAATAGAAGAATGTGTAATATATATACTTTAATTTTCAAATTAATTGTATTATTTAATTTTTCTGTTCGGCATTAATTTTACAGTTATTAGATGCATTACACATTGTCATTGACTAATTTTGGCAAGAGTCAAATTTGACACAATAAATAATGGATATCGATTATGTTTGGATAATTAAAATTAGTCACAACATGAAATTGAAACGATTTGAATGCGATTCAACGGCCGAGTAGCCAGATTTTATTTCAGCACATAGATCCAATATTGGCTTAATTTTTTATTAAACTTAGGGGAAAAAAAAGAAGCAATGTCTATTTCTATAAATAGAAAGGTAAAGAAAAAGCATTTGTTTCTATAAATAGAAAGAGAAAGAGAAAATCATATCCAACCTGTTGACCCGATGACCCAACCCAACCTACTAAATGGACCTAGTCGAAACTTATGGTTTAGACCACTACTCTAGTTGAGCAAAGTACTGATTTGAAGCATGAAATCCAGCTATCATTCTTCTAAGATCTCATTGCTAAAAACCAATTAGAACACCATCGTTTAAAGCTCAAAAGGCTGCATCAAAACCCACCTTTCCTTACATCCATTTCACTAGTTTTAGATGATGCCACCACTTGGATCTTGACCCTTAGCTCTTCCTCATCATTTTTTGAGCAACCTACCACTTAAAATAGCTAGATTATTACCAATCAACCATAAAAAAAAAAAACTCACAGTTTTAGGAGCTCAATTTGCTACTATTGTCATATATGGAAGGTTACTATTGGCACCATCAGACTCACCAAGATTAGAATTGTCAGACTCGAACTATCAAAACCCACCTTTTCTTGTTGTCAATTCACTACTTTTGGATGATGCCACCACTTGGAGCTTGACCCTTAGCTCATCCTTATCATTTTTTAGCAACTCGCCACTTAAAATAGTTGGATTATAATCGATCGATTGTAAAAAAACTCACAGTTTTGAGAGCTCGATTTGTTGCTATTGTCACATGTGGAAAGTCACTATTGTCACTAAGATTAGAACTATCAGACTCGAGCTTCCCGTCACTATTGACTGAACTTCAGTCATGATCGACTGGTAAGGGTAGTTCAATAATTTTACAAACTTTAGGGTTAATTTTATAATTTTTGAAATTGATGGATAATTTAGTAATTTCATACTAGGGCAATTAAGTAATTTGAGATTTTAAGGTAATTTAGCAATTTATGTTGTTAAGGGCATTTGGATAATTTTATGTTAAGGGTAATTTCATAAATTCAAAACTCGTGGTTATTTTGTAGTTTGAATTAAGCGTGGATCAGTAATTTAGGATTCTAATAGTAATTTGATAAATTATTGGGGGCATTTTATTAATTTATAGATGCAAGGGTGTTTTGTTAATTTTATGTTACATGAATATAGTAATTATGTCATTTTTTTGAATTAGGAGAACTCGCAAATGACAACCAATCCATGAACGTTGATGATGTCGAGTTGAATGTCGTCAGTGTGAGTGAAATATGTAAAACATATTTTCCTTATAGTTTATTATGATTTTAAATTATGGTAAAACATATTTATGAAACAAGTTTTACTATTGTGGTTTAATGATTTTTCTATAAATGGGTTTTATTTATGTATTGAATATTGATTATTAAAAATGTGTATGATTATTGATTTTATTATCGATTTTAGGTAAATGCATAACAATATTTTTTAAGGAAAAAATAGATTTAAAGGATGTTAAATGCAACAGAAATGAGATTTAAAATATGATTATATGTTTATATATGTGTGCATAAATGATTGTTTATAAAATCATTAAATAGAACTCTTTTCCTCTAGATACAGTGATACAAATGAGATGAGATAAAGGCCTTTGAGGTCTGTTTGAACACATATAGAGGTTTTGGGTCACGTGTTTAGGTGCTTTTACCTTTTGGGACATATGGGATCTATCTGAGTACCCACAAAGGCTTTGGACTATGTACTCTAGCGCCTTTACTCCTTAAGGATCAATTATGCATGTATAGATATAATGAGATATGAGATCATATTTCTTCATAAACTCATTGCAGCTCCAGGGCATGGTTGTACCCTGATTTGTGCGTCATTGCCCCTTCATCCAGGTACAACAAGGTTATTCCCTTGTGTAGTTATTTGGTGATAGTATTTGGTATTTAATATTTGATATTGTAAGTGTTATGATTTTCCTTGATTCTATGCAATATTATGTAATATTGTTGTATCAATGCATGATTTGAGTTAAATAAGTTTATTTAAGTTCTTATGATATTTTGATGAAATTGTTTGGAAAAGATTAAATTATTTTTTAAAAAAGATTATTTTTAAAAACTACTATCTACTTACTAAGTTTCACTAAGTTTTTATACTCACCTTATTTTTATTATATTTTTTTCATACACAGAAGATTTGCAGGTACAATATTCAACCGGGCCACAGTAGTTATTTTTAAAATTTATGGCAATATAATAGTGTTAGGAGTCATAGGTATTTTTGTTGGAATATTTCGGATTGTATAATTTTTTTATATGTGTATCTAAGGATAACTATTTGTCTTTTGACATTATAATGTTTTGGATGATATTTGATATTAGAATCGAAGAAGTTGGTTGTGGATGTTGGTTGAATATTAAATTCTTTTAGGAGAATTTATTTTATAAATTTACAGGTCGGCAATATTACTCTTATAAGAGAGGCAGCTGAATTTTTGGTAGAATTCTTATATATTAGTTTTATCATCAATTGGAATAGATGAATTAGATAGACTCACCTTGGAAATTTAGGATAGGTCATTTCAGAATAAAAGTTCAAGATCTAAATAAAAATTATACTCAGGGAATAAATATTTTCACATTATTTGAATCATCGGATCTAGGTGAATTGATAGTCTCAGAAGAGACTCATGTCTTAGTAAAGACACATGTTCTAAAGAAGACTTATGCCTACTGGAAATGTCATTGAAAAGACATAAGTCCTTTGGGTGATGAGAGTCCTTACAGAGATATTCACCCTAAAAAAAATAGAAGAATCTCAAAATTAAGAAAAATATATAAATTATATTTATACAAAGAAAATGTGGGACAATAATGAGATTGTCATCAACAATGTGTCCTTATTTACAATATATATTGAATTTGCAAATGATTTTGAGTATAAAACTTTTGACAAACATGGAACAAGCGTCATTGACCTCAATAGAGTGTAGTTTAAGCAAAATTAACTTATCTTTCCAAACGTGAAGCACATGGATTTGTAGTCCAAATACCTAAGAATGTCAAATTCGTTGGATGCAAATATGTATTTATAAGAAAACATAAGGAAATTATAAGATACAAAGCATGTGACCACAGAGACCTGGTAGGACCATAAGGATACATATTTTTTAGTGATGGATACATATTATTTGATATACCTCTCATTAATGCAGTGACAACATATTTATATGGGTAATGCTTCAAATATTTATATTTAAATTCTTAAAAGATTTAAAATGCTTGAAGCATATACATCAGGTAATCATAGTTTGTGTTCAATCAAGCTACAATAATCCTTATATAGATTAAAAAAATAAGAGCACATTTAGTATAATTATTTGATTGAATGTTTAATAAAAAGAAGGATGCATAAATAATCCTATTTGCCCATGCCTATTCATTAGAAAATTCAAATCTAAATTTGCTATTGAAGTAGTATATGTCGATGACATGGATTTAATTGAAAATGTCAAGGAGCTTCTAAAATTATTGAATATTTAGAAAGGGAATTTAAAATGAAAGATTTAAGGAAAACAAAATATTGTCTCAACCTATAGATCAAACATAAAACTAATGGAGTACTTATCCATCAATCTACCTTTGTTGAAAATTTTTTCAAGCATTTTAACATAGATAATGCTCATTTGTTAAGTATCCTATTGCGGTCCCTTGATTCTAAAAAAAAAGTCTATTTCATCCTAAAGAAGATGATGAGAGACACTTGGTCTATAAGTACCATATCTCAAAGCCATGGGTGCATTATTGTATTTAACTCAGTGTACTAGGCCAAATATTACATTCTTAGCAAATTTATTGGTAAGATTTACCTCTACATTAGCTCGTTGACACTGGAATGACATTAGGCATGTTTTGTGTTATCTTCATAGGACAATGGACTTGGGATTATTTTATTGAAACTAGCCAACACAAAAATTGGTCTTGTTGGTTATATAGATATAGTTTTTTTTTTTTATCCTCATAAGAGTCATTCATAAAAAATATATATTTTTACACATATATATAAAACAAAATAATCATTCCATGGGAACAAAGTGTGAAAAGTAAAATATATATCTAACATGCATTTTTTGTTTTTACATTAATACACAATGTTTGCCATGTTATTTAGCATATTATATTGATTTTTTCTTTCTAATTACATAAGTGAATCAAGGATTGTTTAATCATTTGAATTGAAATTAATATATTAAACAAAATTCAAAGTCTATTATAAAATAGTAAGTATAAATACGATGGACCTATTATAAAATAGACTCGCCTAAAATTTTATTATATCTAAAATTCATAGTTGAACACGTGTATATAACAAAAAAACTGATTAATAAAAAATAATAAAAGCATAATTCATATAATAAGAAATAAATTTATTTAATAGGGGTATTAATGAGTGCAAATATTAAAGTTTCATTCAAATGTTTTGTCATTCAGATAAAAGTCAAGTTATTTAATTTTTTCCATTCAAACCTAAACATCTTATAATAAGATATAAGTCATAGAAAACAAACAAAATAAAAACTACAAATGTTTGAAAATAATTAAAATTCAAACTTAAGATAAAAAGGAAACACCTTCTAAGTATATAGTCAATGGTTTTAGTAAGGAGTTTGATAGATTTTGATGGGTTTAAATAACCCCTATCTACACCAATTTTCATTTGAAATTTTATGATACTAAATTATCCTTATATAAATTTAATCGTATCATCATCATCAAATTTTGTTAAAATTTTTATCAAAATAAAATTTTCACTTTGACAAAAGAGAACACAAACAAATTGAATTTTGTCCAATTTTTTTCTTTAGAAAAATAATAAATAATGATTATCTAGACTATGCAAGGCTAAAAATTATAACGACACCAAGAAAAGAATTTCCACCATGGATCTATAACTAAAACACTATATGCAATTCTTTTATGGTGCATTTATTTACCAGATTAGGAAATTAATAATGAAAATGAGAATGATTGGTGGTATTTACTTATTAAAATAGAGGTGGGAATAGAAATGAACCATATGGGACTAACATATTTTTGGGATTAACGAATGAAAATGTATTTGTTTGAGGTGGTGGAGAATCAAGTTTCAATTCTTTGAACTCCTCGTTTTAACCCACCCTCATTTCATAATTTCACTTTGTCCTTAAGTAAAACATTATTACATCATTGTTATTGTTATTGTTATTATTATTATAATTTAATTGTTCTTGTTAATAAAATAATTAATGATAATAAAATTAACAAGAACAACAATATTATTAATTAATGATGACGATGATGATTATATCAATAACAACAATAATAATAATAACTATTAATATATATATATATATATATTAATAGTAGTAATAATAATTTTAACAATTATTATTATTATTATTTGAATAATAATAATAATAATAATCATCATCATCATCATCATCAAAATTATTATAATAAAATGATGACAATAATCAACTAAGGTTATTTTAGTAACCTGTAATAATTCATTCCTATTCTAAAATAAAGTAAATAAATCAATGGCAATATACTTCATTTTGATTCTGATTCATATAGCTAGTAAACAATTTCTTTTGATTTCAATTTCCGATTCTAATTCCAACCTATTCCGATTCTAGTTTATTTCAATTCCAATTCATTCTAATTACCATTTAGTAAAATTTTTAATTTCAATACGCAAGTCAAGTCCCTAGGACTCCAAAACATTACAAAATCAATAAAGTTTTACTACTAGATTGCAACTACAAATAAGAGACATGTCACAATTAATTTTGCAAAAGCTACTAAGTGGCTTTTCCATAAACAAAATTTCAAATTTGAAAAGCACCATTCACTAATAAAAGTTTCGATGAGAAATTTTTATTAATCCTAAAAATAATAATTTTTAAGCAGCACTCAACCAAGTTTATGGGTATAAAATAATAGTAGATCTCTAGAACACCATTATGGTAGAAAAGAATAGAATATAAGGGTACCTTTTAAATAAGAGTGGTGTTTAAAGAACAATCAAAATTATCTACTTTGCATCGACAAGTGTCATGAAAAATGGAATATAAAGAGTAGTTTTTTTTACGGGTTTAAATACCCTCACCAATTGATAATATATATTTACTCTACAAACTAACTAAATATAAAATAGGGATATTATTAAATATCCACCTAATATCTTCTAACATATCACTTTACCACTAAAATTTTCTGCTAACTATTTTTACCATTTCATGCTTTAATTATTATCATTTTACTACTAAATCGTTAAAAGTAACATGATATTTGACAATTTTAACTCTTAAACTATATAAGGTGTAGCAATATGATTTTGTCCTCCAGAATTAAAAAAAACCAAAAAAACAAAAATCTGGAAATAAAAAATTTTTATTGTTAAAACTTTTGAAAATAAATTGTTATATCAAGGAACTAATGCTATTTTAAATTAATATTTATATGATTTTAATAAATACAAATAAATTATAATAATAAATTTAATAATAAATAATTACTTTTAGAAAATTATTTTATCTTAGTTGCTTGTTCTTTTAACATTTAGCTATAATCAATTTAGTAACTACATATCAATTACAATATTTTAATTAATAATTCTAAACAACTGTATTATTTCATTGAGAATTTATCAACTTACCACATGATTTATAAGGAAATTATCAAATTAGTACATGCTTTTTTTTGATAAATTGCTGTTACTGCTTAAATTTATCAAATCAAAATACTTTAAATGCCGCTGCAATGCCATTATTTTTTAACGAAGTTAACTGGTGGTAAACTAATACTAATTGAAACATCAAGTAGTAAAATATAGTTTTTAGAACTTTACTGATAAAGCAATATATTAGTAAATATTACTTTACCGTATAAATCTATATTGTACCTAATGACTATCTTTACTGTATAATTCTAAATTCTAGATGATTGTATATTCTAATTTCCTTTTTTATACCTTAACTTTATAACTTTCTACTAACTTATTCGTAGAATCGGCTTCTTGTGTCTTTTCTTATCTGTAAGGATTGATTAAGAAGTTACTTCTATAAATACTCATTATTTCTTATGTTATGAAAAATTGTAATTTAATAGTTTGGACTTTTTATACAGTAAAACCTTTATAAATTAATGTTCAATAAATGGTAATCTTGATGGAATAATAAAATTTTCGGGTCCTAACTTAGGCCAATCTCGCTAAATGCATAAGATTATATTTTTGGAATCCTTTAGAACCCTATGAAAATATAATTAATAATAAGTAAAATATAAAAATTATTAATCGTACATAAAATAAATTCATAATATTTTGGAGTTTTTTTTTTTTGCTTGACAACTTCAATTTTCTCATTTTAACTCTTTATCAAAATATGCGTCAAATGATATGAGACTAAAAATAAAATAATGATAGAAGTATTAATAGAGTTTATGTTCTATATGCTTTCAGTAATTGAAACACTTTATCTTCTAAGGTATTAAATTTGGAAAGTACATACATCAATTTTATATCTATGTACAATGTATTTACGTTAATTTTTGTAATTTGATGTACATATAGGTAACGCTTATTAGTATTTTTAACGTATACATGATAGTTTTGCAATTCATATATGAATCTTGGTTAAAGGAATAGTATACATACGGAGATGAGGTAAACAATTAAAATATAAAACTCTTCTTAAATTAATAAATAATTTGTTGGATCTGTCTCATTTGGGGTTTAAAAGTCTAAAGTTTAATAAATTTAGGTAGTTAAGTAATTAATAAGAAATTAAAGAGGGACAATGACAATTGCCATGAAATTTGCCATATAAACAAGTGAAACTGCTGCCCTAGTGAATCAGAGCGAGGAAAAGAAGTGGCAGGAGAGAAAGAGGAAAGATAGCGGATTGTCACGGGATGAGAGTTTTTGCGCAACTAACTCGTGTGGTATTTGGTGACTTTTAGTATTTAAGTCGTTAAATAAGCTTAGATCATTTCTCAAGCTTAATCAAGTTAGAAAGCTTGCTGGAAATGCAAGAAAAGCAAAAGCAATATTAGCTAAAAATAACTTATATTGCACACTAAGAGAATAAATTACAAGAGAGCTATTTTACAAGGTTTTTTGTGAGCTTGTGAGTGTGTTGTGTGTGCTGGAATATGTTGTGTGTGTGCTGGAAAATTTGGCAAGAGTGATGGGGTATTTATAGACTTGGATAGCTAAGTTTAGAACCTCACATGCAACTTGCACAATTATCACATGGGTTCATATGCAATGTGCTGAAATTTTCTGGCCCAATTACAATTATATAAAGTTCTAGATTGCGGGCCGGGCTTGCGAAGCACTAAGCACACCACGGCTGTCTACTTGTGCTAGGCAGCCCATTTCTAAGTGCAACCATTGCTAAGTGCATCCCGCCTTAAGTGCTAAGAGCACCCAACTTCTAAGCATACCCGCCTTATTTATTAAGCGTATCACGTTTCTAAATACACCCACCAAACTTTTACTAAGCGCACCCATGCGTGCGGAGTTAGGCTCCGTTTCGGGGACAAACGCGCGGCCAGTGACAGGATGCTTTTATTTGGATATAGTGATTTTGATATTTGATTGAGTGATTGAAAGGTGAAATTATTTTTTTTTAAAAATTTTAGTGTAAGTTTTTAGCATCACTCTTAATAATTTTATTAATCTTGATTTTTATTTTATCTTTTTGTTGGTTATTATTTGAGATACTTTTTTTGTTAAAAAGACAGTTATTAAATTATTACTATAAATAAAAAATATTGAGACTTTTGATATTGGTAGTCTCTAGTATTATATAGAGAAAAATTTATACTGCAATCTCATTAATAGTAAAAGATTACATCAGACTAGGGTTTAATGATTTTTTTCACTTTAGATTTTTCACGTAAAAATGTATAACTCTTGTGGTTCATTTATTGCTTTTGAATTTTATTGGTTTATTTTTTTACTTATTTATTTATGGTACAAATTATATTTTAATCACACAAAGAGGGAAAGAGTGTATTTTTGCTTAATTTGTAACTGTTTGTAGTCCATTTCTCAACATTATTCATTTATAGATTGATAAATAACTTCGTTAAGATAATAATTTCCCTTAATCCCAACAATATTATTTCATAGAAGTTTTATTGTTATTTTATTTTATAATCTAAAAGCGAAATAGTGAAGTAAATGATCATTTTATTTCTCCTTTTTTCAACTCTATCTTAGTGAAATATAAATTCACTGCAAATAGAACAATATTATTTATTTGTTACCATCAATATTTCTTCTTTAATTGATGATGATGATTGAATATGCTACTGAATACTTTTGTTTAATGGTAGTCTTGTACTGGATGCACGGATTTGATATAACTCCCACACCTTGTTCTAGTACCGCACCCAGGAACAAGATAGGTTTATCGAATTAGTTTTTTTTTTTTTTTCTGTCCATTATTGTAAGTTACTTTATAAGAAGAAAAAAAAATTGACCAAAATGTGAGTTAGATTTTAATAGTCCCACCCTAAAAATTTTTATCATTTATTTTTCTTAGAATAATGATATTTGACCCTCAATATATTAATCTCATCAATTCCCATTTTTCTGTTATCACTAACTATTTCCAAAATTACACTTATTTACCACTTTAACACAATTTGTTTTTTTTTTAAAAATCAATCGAGTTTGCCTGTAGTTTTCCTCAGTCAAATATGTCCATAGGAAAAAAAAATAAAATTACACAATAGAATTCAGACGCTTATTATACTACCTGACTTATACCCAGCGTAGTTAAGCACGACAACAACTTCATATTTGGATTACGGAGAATGAAATTACAAGAACAAAAATTTCAGCATGCTTTTTTAAAAACAAAAAATCCCTTATTATTGAGATAAAATTCACATTTTTGAATCATATCCAGGTGCAAACTTTCAACGAACTACAAACACATAGGTCTGAACAGCTGAAACCCTAAACAAAATTTAGAATATGAACCCTTTGTACAGAATATGCAAGTTGATCAATAACCAAATAAGCAGGCGACCAAACAATCAAAACCAAAGTTAAGAAGAACCAAATAGTCAAAATCAAGGTTAAGAAGAACTCCATTGAAGAAGTGCAGTGCTCAAAGAGAGTCGTGTCAAAGTCTAGAAAAGGAAATACTCTTTTTGATTTTTTTAATAAGGGTAATTTTGAAAATATATGAAATTAATTAAGAGGTGGGAGCTGATAAAATAATTTATGGGTTAATTATCCCTATTCTTTCTTTCTTTCTTTCTACGTGCGTTTGGGTGCTGCAGTCGACTGTCAACTCGATTCCCACTTTCTTTTAGCATTCTGGATACAGCATTGCATGAGGATATTTTATGTTGTCTTGACCACATCAGGTGAAAAGCTATTAAATAAATACTAAAAATCGATATGCTCATATAGAGTTTGGAGTTTAATTTTATTCTTTGCAACTGAAAATTTCGATCTCCATGCATAGAAGGTTAATGCTTGAGAAGAACTATTGAATTATTACATATACTCCTTAAATTTTAGCAACATATATAACAGCGCAACTGAGGAAAAAAAATAATATAAAAGAGATCACCACTGATGTTGAGCAAGAAGAAGAATTACGTACGAAGCATATAGGACAGAATTAATTAGGAATTTTAGATTTTGAGACAATTTCGTATTTAATATTTTATTGGAATTTAATTATTTTAGTGTACTTATTTGAGTCATATTCATAATTTTAGTCTAATTAGAATTTTATTATTTCTTTTATTTGAGAAAGATCAGGATTAAGTTAATAAACTTATTAGAATTTACTATTATAAATAAACTTATTATACTTATTACCTTTCACAAGGTTTTCCTTAATAATATTTTAAATTATTTCCTTAGGTTTATCTTTGTCGTTTCTCTCTTTGAGAGCAATTTTTTTTTTTTAGTTTAAAAAGCGTATACTAGAACAACATTCAATATCGCTGCTGCACTGTGTCAAATACCAAAATTTTTTAATAAAATTTTAATTTTGAAATTTAGTAAAAGCTATAAAGTTTTATTTCGAGCCAATTTGACTCTAAAGCTAAATAGTAACTAGAACTCGAAAAAAGAAACAATATGAGTTTGCAAAATCCTTTAGCCTCAGCCTCTCTTTATACATGAAAGTAATTTTCAGAAGGAACTCATTTCATGTTAATCCTAATATTGATCTGTGACTAAGATTCTTGTTTGACTCTTCACCATAAATATAGACACGTAAAATCTCGTTTAATCCCTATATTTAGAGTAATATCTATTTAATCCTTATATTTTTAAAAATACCTCAAAACATCTTGATATTAAATTATTAGCACATTTCCTATTACTTTTTGTTAATTTTGGCTTAATTTTTATAATATTATTCTCCCACAATAATTTTTTTTAGATATTAGTAAAAAAATTAATTATAAATTTAATCTCAAAAATAAAATAAAAAAATTAAGATATGTTACTTTCTTTTAACAAACTACTGACAGTTAATATATTAATTTTTTTACTAACGTCCAAAATATAGTACTTTAGTTTTTTTTACAATAAATTTCTTTGACTCACGTAAGCTTTCACAAAAATTAATATATATAATTTTTGTTTATATTTTATTCTTGGGATTAAATTGATAATTTAGTTTTTTTATTAATTTCATAAAAAGAAACATTATTGTAAAAGGATAATATTGTAAAAGCAAGTCAAAAGAAATAAAAAATAATAACAAGGATATCAATAATTTAAGGATAAGGATATTTTGAGATTTTTTTTTAAATATAGGTACTAAATGAGTATTAACCTTAAAATATAGAGATTAAATGAGTTTTATCCAATATAGACTTTATTATTATTTTTTAAAAAAGCCAGTTGAAATGGAAGATCAATTTGCTTTCATAGTCCTCATATACCCGTACAACAGTGACTTTAATTAGACATTTTCGGTTTAATTAAATAATTAATAATTAAGGTTAAATTTATGGATTTGTGGGATTCTCATCTACTACAACCCTTCAGCATTTTGCAAAGAATGCAAATGCTAATTTGCCTTTTTGCTATAATTTAAACTCCTCAAGCACTTTTTTTTTTTTTTTATAATCGAGAGCATTGCTTCTAGTTGTAATGGCTCTGTAATTTTGAGTGATGCTTTTTAAACAGAGCAAATAAAAAGAAGGAAGGCGAAATTAACTATAACTTAAATTATATGATTAAAAAAGAAAATGATAAAATAATCAATTAACAATAAAAAAAATGACACGATTTAATAGTTCATTACGTCTTCCTTCTGTTTTCCTTTAATTTCTTTATCATTTTCCTTCAATTTTTAATGGGCCGATCATTATGTTTCCCTTAACTCGACTAGGTATTAATTATTATTTTCAATTAATAATTCCTCTTGTTCCGTTGAGATAAGTCAAAAAAGAAAAATAAAAAAATAAGATTAAAGGGGAAAATATAAAAGGCAGGGATTTTTAGAAGATTTTTAAAAGAGGTATCAAACTATCAGTAGCTGACTCTTGAAATAAAATATTTAAGTGCCTGTGAATATGGTTCCGTAAGCGGCATTTGGACTCCACCAAATAAGTGGAATCACATGTTTGAATTTTTTTTTTTTCCGCTGCGCTAGAAAAGACGGAAACTTTTTTAGTTTTTCCATAAAGAAATGATATCCATCTCAGATTAAAGTAGATTTTTATTTCTTTTTCAACATTAACTTTTTAGAAAATTCATTTTTAACCTGATTGGGGTTTAGGTGAATTAGATGAATATTAGTGATGATGTGAGTATCATCACCGCTCTAAGACTTTTGATACATTACATAATCATGTATATTATATAATTATATATTAACTGTTAAATAAAAATTTAATAATTATAAAAATAATATAATTTTATTATTTTATATTTTTATAATATTAAATATTCATCCTTATATAATTATATATATTACCTGATTATATAATATAAAAATCTTCTTACTCTCTTTGTTTAGTAGCCTGCATCAGTTAGACTGCACCACATAGAGTAGTCTATGCTATGTTTGGCTCATAAACTCATACACTATACGCTGCTCATATGCTGTCAATAACTTTTTCGGTTGGGCTTCGATGGACGTCATATTGAGAACCATCAAAATTCTCATCACTAGCTTTAGAGTCTTTTATTCTCGATAAATCTACAGACTGTACTTAAAGTTTTGGGATTCATGAACTTTAACTGTTGGTTTATGGGGAATAATGCTCTATTTTCGGTAATATGGTTATACCCTGTAGAAGCGATGCCAAGGATTTTAAACATAGTAAACTTAAATAAAGGTAACAGACACCTGATGGATGGCCAAATGCAAATGGCGGTGATGAGCATATTTACTTTTTAGCAATAAACTAAAATTATAATAGTTTAGTACTAACTAATAGTATAAAATATTAAACTATGTAATACAGTTCATAAACATAACAAAATATGGCCACAAGGATTGACTTCAATACGTTAGAATAAGAAATCTGTTGGTGAAAATTATTAATTATAATTTAGGAATATTTATATTATGTTACTAAAAATTAATAATAAATTATATAAAAATATATTTGAACTCATAATATTAAATTACTTTCTAGGGCCGTGTGATTAAACTTTTAGTTTAATATATTCTCTTAGAGAATTTTTTAATTTTATTTACGTTTTCTCTCTTATGATGAGATATCACAAAAAATAAAAATATGCATGTGACATGGGAACTGTAACCATTTATATAGACAATAATATTATCTTTAAGTATTCCTATATTAGCCCATTATAAAAATAAAAATTACTTCTAAGTTCTACAAATTAAAAATTCATACACTGTTAGATATATTAAAACCTAAATTATTAAAAATCATAATAAATTAATTTTACTTATAGTTAATCTAACATGACAATCCATAATATATAATTATTTACATATAAACATAATATTAAATTAAAAATTCAATAATATTAAATTAAAAATTCAATAATATTAAATTAAAAAATCTAACATAATACACCTTTGACATGATATTCTAAGCTTGACAAGTCCCTTCAATTCAATTTCATTGCCAAATACAGCGAACCCAATGCACCCGCAATGCAATAACTTCTCCTGTCCATACGTGCAATAAATAATAATAATAAAGATAAGAAATTGTTCTCGGGCTCAAAATATAATTTTTATCGTTCTTCTTCACATTTTATTTCATATTATTTTCGTTAATTATTAAAAGCAAAATGCATTACTAGTAGGTTGTATTACTTTCATTTTACTGATACACACACATCAGGGTGTCCTTATTTTTGTTTTAATGTTAATACGCTTTTAATCCATACAATTTAATAAGTTTATTTTTAGATAACTTATACAATGTTATAGTGGAACCCACAATACTGTAGTTACGAGAGAAGTAACTTACAGTAAACTGCAAGTTAGACATTTTCATATATATATATATAAATACCTAGTAGATATATTCATATCAACAAAAAGTTTGTGTTTGAGGAAAGAACCGTTCAAATTCAATTCTCAATGATCTCCCAATCTCGAAATTATGATTATAAAATCATCAAGATTTTTATGTTGTTATGAAAATATCTAGTTTTCTTTTATATCGTTGATATGATGCATTCCCCATATAATGGCATATTCCTTACAGTGAAATACAAATTGTATCTTCATGCTTTAACTGTGGGGACTGAGGAGGAGGTAACTTTGTTTTAATGCTTGAGGTTTATGATTTAAGATTTATGCAAGTGATATTCAGACAATTTTATTTCTTGTGCTTTTACATAAATTTGCAGGCAGTTCTGCAAGAAGCCATTACTTCCTTCATATTTGCTAAAGAATATGGACATCATGCACTGCGTACGTAAATTTTTTATCACACTGTTCACTAAAATTTCTTTAATATAATGCCATTTTTCAAAAATTTGTATAAAAAATAAAATAGATGTAAGAAAGCTGCCAATTTCACTATGAAATAATACTTTAAATAAAATTAATTAATGCATTTTCTTTTTCCTTCCTCAGGTTATTTTAATTAATGTATTTTCTTTTTCATTTTTCAGGGTTATCTTCGGAACGATTGTATCCCTTCCTGCGCTGATTACCTATTATGCAATTATGGGTATTGTACATTGATTTCATTTTGGGATTTTTTTTTTAAATTTTATTTTGTTTTAGAGGTAGTAGAAACCGAAGCTCAAATTAGCTAGATTAATATTTATTCCAAACTTGGAAATGATTTTGGATTCTGGGGTCCTAAGACTTTAATTAATATTGCCACTGCAAAGATGGAAAACTCCTTCAGTAGAAACAGAGCCTTCATTCACTCCACACCTTTCTCACATGAAATACATCCGAGAATTGCTGATGGCAGAATTGCTAATGTAGGTCACGCTACACACATGCAGCAGCCACGAAATTGCAAGATATCGATCACACACTCGATTCCATATACCTTGTACGTTAAGAACCCATGGGTAGAACTTATGAAAATAGGATGTTCACAAAATTATTTATCTATTCATTTATAATTAAAAAAATAATACTATACTTACTTAGATGTGCTTACTTTGTGGGGTACCTTTGGTTATTATAGGTTTTAGGGATCATTTGAGATTATTTTTTAGAGGCTCAAAAGTAATTTTAAAAAATTAAAAGTTGATTTTGATGTTTGATAAATTTTTTAGAAGTCACTTTTGGGTAAATCACTCCATGTCACAACAGATTTTGAAAAGCATAGAAGGAATAATTTTTCAAAATATAATTTTGATTATTAATTTTGTTTTTAATATAATTACATGTATACACTTATATATGTTATAAAAATCTAAAATTATCCTTTCTATTAGGAAATAAAATCATCAATTTTAAAGAGATAATTATTAACAAAAATTATATTGAGATAATAAAAATAAAAAATAAAATTAATACCATAAAATATTTATTTTAATTATCAATTATCACATTTATACAATAAAAAATTAATTGATGTTTATAAATGTGTTAATAAATTTTGTTTAACATTATGTCGAATCCAATCATTTATATTTTTATAGTAGTTTAATAGTAAAATCTATCAAACACATATAACTATTTTTAAAACTCACAACACTTTTAAAAATAAATTTACTAGATATTTAATTAATTTTCTACACAATTATTTATTTGTCCACCATAGTTTGTCACTTTGATGGAGGTCCATCATTTCGATTACGTTGCTTCGCAGATCCTTTTTTTTTAAAACAAGTAATAGCTCTTTCAAGGTCTTACCTAATCAATAAGCTTTTCTTTAATGTGTTTGGTTGCACTTGTTATTCATTATTGTCCTCATCAATACTGTAAGAGCGATGCCTATATTCATCTCTTGCCCATCACTATTCATCAATCTCATACCTGTTAAGAAATTGATGGGTGAAGTAAGGCCACAGTTAAAATAAAATTAGAAGAAAATAAAGAACAAGTACACATAGAATATAAAAAAATTACGTGGTTCGACTTTTAGCCTACATCCACAGGCGAAGACAGAAGGAAATAATTTTATTAATGGTATGAGAATTACAAGTATTGTAATATTTGGTTCACTATCCAAAACCCCAATAGACCTAATCTCTCACTCAATAATCACTCAAGAATTCTTGCTTTCTAAATACAAGAATTGCTTCTCTCAATACTGAATGCTAAAATCAAAATGGAAGGCTTCCTTTATATAGCCAAAATTGGTTATTATTTTAATAATTTTTTTCTTCTCTTATGGTTGTCAAAGCCGTGTTCCTCTTTCTTGTCAAATTTAGCTACAACATTTTTGTCATTTTTGGCAGCTTAAAATAGCTCAACATTTGCTTGCATTTAAGTGATTTGGCTTATAGAAAAAACTACTTCTAGAAGCCTTTCTGTGACATTTTCCCACTTGTAGATTTGATTGAGAATCAATCAATCTCTACACCATCCTTTTTGCTTTTTCATTTCTATGTTGCTTACATTTCTGCAAGGCTACAAGAGGATCTACTCCATATATATTTGTCAGCATTGGTCGACTTGGTTAAAACATCTGCTAGGTTTTCCTTCATATGGATTTTCTGCAAATCCATATTTTCATCTTCTACTACTTCATGAACAAAGTGATAAGAAACTCCTATATGTTTTGTTCGGAAATGAGAAGCGGGATTCCTTACAATGTGTAAGGCACTTTAACTGTTACAAATCATAAAAATTTTCTCTTGTTTGTATTTGAGCTCTTCTAATAACGTTTGTATCTAAGTAGCTTCTTTACAAGTTTGTGTAGCTGTTATACATTCTGCTTCTATTTTAGCTAGTGCAATAATAATTTATAGTTTTGAAACCTAGCTTATAGCACTTCCTGCAAATGTAAACACATAACCAATAGTGAATTTTCTCTTATCAAGGTCTCCCACAAAATTTGAATCCACATAGCCCCAGACAGTAAATTCTAATCCTCCATAATATAATGCAACATTTAAGGTTCCTTTGATGTATCTCAGAATCCTCTTCATAGGTTTTCAATGCTCTTCACTAGGATTCACAATGTATCGATTGACTGCTCTTACTATTTGTGTAATATTTGATCTTGTGCATATCATAAGGAGCATCAAACTTCCCATTACTGATGCATACGGTACTCGAGACATATCCTTCCTTTTTGCTTCATTATTAGGATACATACTTAAAGATAACTTGAAATTAACAGGAAGTGTGGTAGAAATTGGCTTAAAATCTTACATGTTAAAGCATCATAAAATTTTCTTCAAGTAGTTCTTTTGAGAAAGCTAGATTTTCTTGTTATTTGTCTCATAAATTTGCATCCCTAGAATCTTTTTTGTTGGTCCTAAGTCCTTCATTTCAAACTCACTAGTCAACTTTGCTTTTAATTCTTAGACTCAATCTTTGCTAGGGCTTGCTAGCAATATGCCATCCACATACAATAGCAAAATAAAGAAATCATTACCTTTAAAAATTTTATAATATGCATAATGGTCTGAACTAAGTCTGTTATATCTAAGGCTCATGTTGAAAGAATCAAATCTCTTATACCAACACTTCAGTATCTGTTTGAGACTATGTAGAGATTTGTTCAGTCTGCAAACTAAGTTTTCCTTCCCCTTTTCAGCAAAACCTTCTAGTTGAAGTATATAAATTTCTTCTTTAGGTTCTCTACGAAGAAATGTAGTTTTCACATCTAACTGCTCTAAATGTAAGTCAAATGTAGTACACATCGCCAAGAGTACTTTAATTATTGTGAGTCGAACTATCAAAGAAAATATCCTTTCACCACTGATCTTGCACGATATCATTCTACTTGATCATTGCCATTATGCTTGATTTTGTAGAACTATTTGTTACCAATGACTTTTTCTTCCATGTGGTAGTGGCATAAGTTTTCATATATTGTTCTTGTGTAGAGCCTCAATTTCTTCTTGTATTGTTATCATCCACAAAGCAACATCTGAGCTATTTAAAATTTCATGAAAAGTTGATGGCCCTCCATCTTTTGTTAGAAGACAGTATGCAACATCGATCTCTGTGATATAATCTAGGTGCCATGCTGGCACTCATTTTTCACGAGTTGATCTATAAACTTCCAGAGCCTTAGATTTGACTGGCTCTTGTTCATTGTGCTCTGGTGATGCTTCAAAAGAATTTAATTTTTCTGAATTATTTTCCACATATACCGACACTATCTCTGACTTTTTACAGTGCTAACATTCCTATCTCTTCTTTACAATTGATCTTCTACAAAGATAACATCCCTGTTGATGATAGTTTTATGGGTAGTAAGGACCCACAAACGATACCCCTTCACTCTATCAGTATACCCTAAGAAAATGCACCTCTTAAATTTTGGATCCAACTTTGTTTTTTCTTAAGCATTATACATCACATACATATGACATCCAAATACATATAGGTGAGAGTAATCTGTTGGTTTTTCAGTAAACATCTCCATCAGAGTCTTTAACCCAATTATTATTGATAGAGAATAATTAACTACATAACATGCAGTTTTGACTGCTTTTGCCTATAATAAGTTGGGTAGACTAGTAATCCTTAACATAATTTTTATTCTTTCTATAAGAGTCCTATTCATCCGTTCTACCAATCCATTTTATTGAAGAGTGTTTGTCACCATGAATTGCCTCTGTATACCTTCTTACTTACAGAAAGTAAGAAACTTGCCCCCTGTATACTCTTAATTGTTATTTGTTCTTAAATACTTTATATTCTTTTCAGATTTAAGTTCTACTTATGCTTCGTACTAAGGGTATTCATGAATCGAATTTTACGGATTTAACATCAATCCATATCCGATCCATGATTTTAGGGATTATAATTTTTTAATCCGATCCAATCCACATATTGATTAAATTTAATGCAAATTCAATTCATACATCTGCGGATCAGATGTGGATTTGACTCAATCCATATCTGATCTATACATCTGCGGATCGGATGTGGATTTAACTCAATCCATATCCAATCTACCATTTTGCACATTAGTTTGCAAGTTAAAAATTTTTATGTCCTCTCCAATCCATGAACTAATGAAATAAAAAAAAATCTAGTATAAAAATAATTTTACTGCCAATTAAATTCAAAATTGAATAAAATTTAAATAATTAATTGTTTAAATAAAATAATAAATTCATAATTTCAAATATAATACACCGAGATAAATCATTGAATTGCTTAGATAAAGCTACAATAATACATTCAAATTTTTAAAATACAACACACCAAGATTAATTGTTTAAATAAAGCTACAATAATATATTAATATAACACCAAAATTAATTGTTCAAATAAAGCTATAATAATACATTAATATAACACCGTTCAAATTGACAATAATACATTCAAAGTCTCAAAATAAAACACACCAAAAAGAAAAGTGTCTACCTCCAATTTGTGTTTCATACTTTAACCTAAACAAAATAAATATAATTGATATAAATAACAAATAAAAATTTTTATTTAATAAAAAAATTAAAAAAATATTTACCCTTACTATCGCATCCTTCATCAAATATGTTCTTAGTAGCTCCCAAAATCTCTGTACATGTAAGATAGAAAAAATGTCAATTTTTAAAATAGAATAACAATATAAAGTCAAATAATAATTAGTAAATAAAATTAATATTAAATTATTACATTTTACCTATCTCAACTTGTTCAATTTCTTCTATTACTTCATCAAGATTTATCGGATTTGAATGTAACTAATTTTGTGTACAAATTAGTGCCTCCACTATCCTTGTAGATAGTGAGCATCGATGTGGATCAAGAATGCGACCACCAGTGCTAAATGTTGACTCAAATGCCACAATGGAAACAGACATGGCCAAAATATCTCGAGCAATATAAGACAAAATAGGATATTTGGAAGAGTTAATTTTCCATCAATCCAATATATCAAAACTTTCATTTTCAGGATTCTCGCATGATTCTATTAAGTAAAGATCCACTTCTGTTTTACACTCTTCAAAAGTATTGTCTTTTAAAATCCTCATATAACATAAATCAAATACTTGCCTAACATCCACCTTAATATCAACCTCCAACTTCTTTTCATCATTCACATCATTCATTATCTCCATATCATCACAATAAAGTAATTTGTGTTAATCATACAAAATATCTCGAGTAATATAAGACAAAATAGGATATTTGAAAGAATTAATTTTTCACCAATTCAATATATCAAAACTCTCATTTTCATGGTTCTCGCATGATTCTATTAAGTAAAGATCCACTTCTGTTTTGCACTCTTCAAAAGTATTGTCTTTTAAAATCCTCATATAACCTGAATCAAACACTTGCCTAGCATCCACCTCAATATCAACCTCCAACTCCTTTTCATTATTCACAATATCTATTACCTCCACATCATCACAATAAAGCAATTTGTATTCATCATGCAAACTGCTTAAATTATTTCTCACTTTGATAATAAACTTATTAGCTTTAAATTCAACAAATAATACCACAAAACAATATCTCAAAAAAACGTTCTTTTTGCTGAGGATCAAACAATACAGAAACAAACAAATAAGGGTTGACTGATTCATAATTTTCCCAATACTTATCATACTTTTTTTTCAAAAAACAATCCTTACTATCCTTCCAAGCTTGCAATTGTGTATAAATCAAACATAATTGGCGTAAAAAAGCATTGGATGTCACATACAAAGAACCGGAAAGTGTCAAAGTGACATCATAAAAAACCTTAAAAAAATTTAATGAAGTAGCAAGCATATTCCCAATTAATTGAAGACGGACACATTTTCGAGTTGCTCAAGCAAAACTCATGAATGTATTGTGCATCATGAAGCTCTAACCGTTCAAATACTTTTTGATATTTTTCTGCAGCCTTTAACATGAAATAAGTGGAATTCCATCTAGTGACAATATCTAGACACAATAACTTATTTAAAGAAATTTTCTCTTGCTCAGCATATACCTTAAACTTTTGTGTCCTGGAAGGTGAGGATCTAACAAATCTTATAATATTACGAATTTTAGCAATTGACTCATGATACACTTTTAACGCTTTCGCAATGATAAGATTTAATATATCTGTAATACACCTTAAATGCATATTTTGACCCCCCAAGACTGAACAATTCCAATTATTTACAACTTTTGACAAATATGAAATAGCAACATCATTAGAAGAAGTATTATCAACTGTTACAGTAAAAACTCTTTCAATGCCCCAATCTAATAGACATGTCTCAATTTGCCTACCAATTGTTTCACCTTTGTGATCAGCAACTTGATAAAAATTTAATATTTTCTTTTGCAATCTCTAATTATCATCAATAAAGTAAATTGTAAGACACATATAGCAAAGATTTTAAGCTAAAATCCAAGAGTCCGTAGTAAAATATCCCGAGTGAACAAAAAATAAAAAATCTTGACTTATCAACCAGTGAAAATTGGAGAGCCATGTAACCTTGTGTCAACTACGTATAGTGTTGAGGCTTGTAAGGAGGCAATTACTAGATTCATTACAAAGGATGAGATGCCATTTAGAGTTGTAGAGGGTGAAGGGTTTAGGGAAATATTGGGAGTTTTTGAAAATAGATTTAAAGTGCCATCTCGCATTACTATGCACAAAAAAATCAATCAACTCCTTTTTTGTTTTTTTGTAAAGTTGTAAAATATCACGAGTCATAGTAATGCGAGATGGCACTTTAAATCTATTTTTCAAAAACTCCTAATATTTCCCTAAACCCTTCACCCTCTACAACTTTAAATGGCATCTCATCCTTTATAATGAATTTAGTAATTGCCTCCTTACAAACCTCAACACTATACGTAGTTGACACAAGGTTACATGACTCTCCAATTTTCACTGGTTATAGACAAGGTTTTTTATTTTTTGTTCACTCGGGTTTGGCCAGGATATTTTAAACATCTCTCTCTTATATGAGTTAACAGATTAGATGTTCCTCTATTAAACCTACATTTATATTCTTTTCTACAATATCGACATTTTGATCTAAGATGTAATGGATTAGAACTTAATTGTATAAAATGCTCCCAAGCTTCTGAAATAGTTGATCTATTAGGCGTACCTTCAACATTACTAAAAGATTTGGGACTTGATGGAACATGATTTGCAGCTATGTGTTTCCCTTTATTAAGTGGAGAACTCATCTGTACCACAAATATGAAAAATCATTAAAATTAATTATGAAAAATAATAAGAACAGATTAAGTGTTATCTACACCACAAATATGAAATATCATTAAAATTAATTATGAAAAATAACAAGAGCAGATTAATTATTTTTTGTGTTGAACTGTATTTTCTTTACAGTACATTGCATTAAGTTGTAATATAAACATGAAGAATGGCATGGACTTATTAATATTTTAATGAATAAAATTTACCCTTCCATGCAATTTCTTTCATCCATTATTTTGATCATACTTCTTGCGTGGTAAGTGTATAATCCGGAGCATACTAACATGAATTATCACTTTAATTATTTTTGTTATTTTATAATTAATGGATGTTGCCTTTATGCTTGTAACTTATATGAATATGAATCTAAAAGGTGAGCTAACTTCTGACTCAATCTCTACCAAATGTAAAATAGAGCCGGTTTTCTCTTTTTGATGCTAATAATAATGATTTGAAACTTTTTTCCATAAAATTTTCAAACTATGCTTTAACCTTTTAATAATAACTAACTCGATGAAAATTTTATCATAATATAAATAAACCAGCTCGGGTTTAAGGAATGTGTGCTTGGGTTGCATGCACGTGAGGTTTCTGTAGGGAATAAAATTTAAAAACATGGACTCATTTTACTTTAGATCCAATTAGAGTAGTGTTGTTCGACTTATGCTAATTGCTCCTAAGGTGTTTGCAACCTTCACATAAAATGAGGACTTCCAGAGACTGATCCTAGCTTTCTGACTGGGCAGGAAGCTTCTCTTTTAAGGCAATAACCAAGAAGATGGACAAGGGCAGTAAGTCAAAGGGGTTAAGCAAACTGAAAAGCTCAATCTGTTGCTTTGCAGTCCTCTTTGAGGGTGTTGTCCTTGCCAGTGAGCCAAATCTGACTTCTCAGACTGAGATCCAGTCCACTTCTGCCGGTAAGGTTTCACACATAAAGCTAGCTACTTTCTTTACCTTGCTTGCCTTTATTCCTTCTAGCTCTTTTCGGTTGAGGTCTCGAAGACAGTTAACACAATCTTTCAACTTAGAAGCACTAGTTATGGGTTAATGGTAGCAACCCGTAGCCAAAATCACGCAGCTACCGGCCTAACAAATCAGCCTCGACACTCGAAAGTATTGAGTCAAACAGGGGAGATCTAGAGAAAAGTCCAGCAACACTTACAAGTCGTATAGTTCAGAGGAGTGAATAAGGCTTTCTTGGCCGATTCCAAGTAGTGTGAATAGGAGATAGATTAGGAATTTTTGTTTAGGTGCTGGAGTGACAGTGTGTGACTGTGTGACAGTGGGAAAGTTAAAGATTTTTGTTAGCTTTTGTTTGGCAATTGGTACTTGGCTAGACAGTAGACATTTATGCCCTTTGACTTGGCTTTTTCTTACTTTGATTTTAGCTTAAAATTGTCATTTTATTTAACAATTTTTACAAGTTATATTTATATATTTGATTAATAATTATTTTTATTTTATATTATTATTGGGTAATGGTTAAAATATGTTATCGAGTTTATATAATTATGTAATGTCATACTTTTACTATTTTTAATCAAATTTATAATATTTTTAATGATATATATATATATTATGGATTCACAGATTTTTGCGGTTTTACGGATTTACAAGGGTAAATCCATATCCAATCCACTGACTACGAATTTTTAAATTTTTAATCCAATCAAATCCACTAATCCATGGATTGGAGTTTTACGGATCAGATGGATTAAGCGGATCGGATTGGATTCTGAACACCCCTATTTTGTATTGCTTGAATGCTGCAAATACATATGACTTTTTCTTGCTTGGATATGCCCAACATCTCCTGAAATAATCATCTATAAAAGTCACCAATTACTTTGCACCTCCTATGGATATATCTGGCTATTCCTAAATATCAAAATGAACTAAGTCTAGAATGTGTTACTTCTAACAGTAGATCTACTAAATTTTAATCTATACTGCTTATTTAGAACACAATGTTTGCAAAATGATAAATTTATCGATTTGAGTCCTCAAAGCAATTGTTGTTCAGAGAGAATCTTTAAATTTTGTTATGACATGTGGCTGAGTTTGAGATGCCACATCATTATTGAATCTTTTTCATTTGATGTGACACATGCATGAATAGATTAGCACCGATCTTTTCTGTCTCTATCAATACAAGCGCGCCTCTAGCAATCTTTATGATGTCATTCTCTACATGAGTTTTGCACTTATGACTATCTATTTGTCCTAAGGATAATAGATTTTTTTTCAAGCCTTTAACATATTGTACCTTCTCAATTGTGTGAATTATACTATCAAACATTTTGATTTTAATAATACCAATACTAGCAATCTTCAAGGCATGATTATCTCCCATGTATATAAATCTTTTTTAGAGTGGACCATTCTCTCCTAGAAGTCATATGTTAGTAGCTCCTGAGTCTATGAGTTAGATATTAAATAACTATTTTTTACCTTCTGTAATTATTGATGGTTCGTTATAGAGGATTTCTATATCATCTGAGGTAATTGTTACACCCCTGAACATTTGATGACTCAGATTTTTACACTCCCTTCTCTTCTGGTTATTCCAATACTCTTTCTTGTTGTGCCATTTCTTACCACAGTTGTAGCACTTGACATTCTTCTTACTCTTCGATTTTGATCTACCATAATTCTGACTCCTATTTGAGCTACATTATATTGATCTTCCTCTCGTCACCAATAATGTTTTTGCTTGTTGTGAACTCGTTTGTCTATCTTCCTTACTTTTTTACCTACTCTCTTCATTTAATATAGAGGCGGCAACATCATCAAAGGCTAAACTATCCACCTAGTTGTTGTTTATTAGATCGATGATAAGTTAATCATATGAATATGGTAGACTCTGAGATAGAAGCTCTGAACATTTATTTTCCTCTATTTTATGACCTAGTATTGTAAGTTGTGAAAATAGAATTTTCAAGGTGTTGATATGGTTGATCATAATTATAGATTTTTCCATTTGAAGAGTACAGAGTCTCCTCTTTAAGAAAATTTTATTTTACATGGACTTGGCCTCAAACAGTCTTATGAGAGTATCCCATATCTCCTTTACTGTCCTTTTCTTTACTACACTAGATAATACCCTATATGTAAGTGCTAAGTGTAGATAAGCAATTGTATTACTGTCTATCTTGTTTCACAATGAGAAATTATTCCCGTTGAACTTCTCAATTTTGTATTTTGCCATTATTGCTTTTATGTTTCACTAGAATCAACTCCCACCGTTTCACGTGAATGGTAACCATATATATGAATAGTAATCGTATATGTATACAGTAGCTATATATATGAATAGTAATTATATATGTATATAATATTGTATTCATGAATAGTGCCCTCAAGTGAATAGTATCCCGATTCTAAAATTACAACCAATAGCTTTGAAACTACTATGAGGAAATTGATGGGTGAAGCAGGGCCAAAGCTAAAATGAAATTGGAAGAAAATAAAGAACAAGCACACATAGAATACTAGAAATTATGTGGTTCGGCTTTTAACCTACATCTACGGATAAAAACAGAAGGAAATAATTTTATTAGTAGTATGAGGATTACAAATATTGTAATATTTAGTTCACTACCTAAAACTCCAATTCACCTAATCTCTCACTCAATAATCACTTAAGAATTCTTGCTTTCTAAATGTAAGAATTGCTTCTCTCAAAACTGAATGCTAAAATCAAAATGAAAGATAGCAAAAATTGGCTATTATTTTAATAATTTTTTTCTTCTCTCATGGCTGTCAAAGCCATGTTCCTTTTCCTTGTCAAATTTGGCTGCAGTATTTTCTTCATTCTTGGCAACTTAAAACGGCTCAACATTTGCTTGCATTGAAGTGATTTGGTTTCTAAAAAAACTACTTTTAGAAGCCTTTCTGTGACAATACTAAAAAAGTTATATTAATTTCATGTTAGAAATACAAATCAATATTGGATTTCAACTCTAAAATCAGTCGAAATAGCAAATCTAGTCAGCAAATTCAAAAGGCTATGAACAATAGTTTATGATAGAGACATAAATGTTTAACCAGGAAGTTACACCAGAACTTACAACTGTGAACACAAAAGTGGCATCCTATAACGTAGAAGTTGTAACTTGACCAACAAATAGAGAATTTGTCAAGTCATACAAGAGTATCTGTCCATAAGACCAAATGCACATCAAACAAAGAATTTCTAGTGCTAAAATGACAAATAAAATAATTTGGTCTCGAGAATATAATGACAAATATTCTGAAGATGCACTCTAAAAGCAATTGTCTTGAACAACAATAGAAAATTAAGGTAGAAAAAGATGAGAAAGAAGTAAAGAGAGTTTATTAGAAAAATTGGATTGTTCTATTCTCTTATTATTGTAGTAGGCATCATTAAAGGCTTTGTATGTCTCTGTTATATAAAGAAAGTCTATAATCCTTTACTTGATTTAATTTTAACTAATGATTCATTTTTCCTCTTTTGCTCATTCATATATCTTATAATTAAATTTAACCTGAACAATCCAAATCACATGCAAATTTGACCTATTCAACTTGAGCTTATAATTAAATCAAACAAATCACTAATTTTAATCAATCAAATATAAAAAATAATTACTCTCACTTTTTTCCATCTTTTCCATCCTGGTTCATTAATATTTTAAAATATCTATATAATTCCAATATTTCATACTAACCTAACAAATCACGAGCTGTCCCCACCTGCAAAATCTAGCTTGTGACGGGAGGGTGCGCTTTAGCTTGTACTCGCTTTGTGTTTTCACTTTTAGCCCCATGCGGGACTACGGCTTACAACCGTACAATACTAAAATTTGCTCAGCCGCCCATTGAAATCAGACTCAATGCCAACTAAGAACAAGACATAAAAGTAAAAGGAGAAAACCATTTTTAACACTTGCTACCGGGATTACTTATAAAAATTAAAATCAGAGAAGAATCCAATTCAAATTTTGCCTTTTAGAGGAAAATAGATTTTTTTTTTTTAAAAAAGAGCTCTTATAAAAGATTGGCCACCATTTCTTGTTTTCATTTTAAAGACAACTTTTGCAATTTGGGTATCACAATGCATAATAATGAACAATGGCTAGAATTATAAGAAGAAAAGAATCCAAAATCATATTCGCAAAGGTGGATGAAATATAGTCCACTGAAACCAGGACAAAGGTGGGTTACAGATCACTACACACTAAACACATTACTTTATTCTTCGTTTAAAAGATAAAAAAGCTATAATAGAAATTACTTGCTAGCTTGTATACATTAGTACAACAGCATAGGCGTTGACTAAAGCTATCCAAAGGGGAACAAAATCCGTATCTGAATTTTATTCAGAGACAAATTCAGAGACAGTGATATTTGCTTCCTTGAGGGGTATAGTCCAGGTACTTGAAGTCTTAGAACTAACAACAACCTATTTGTTAGAAATTTGTAACTTTATTGAGATGCGTTTAAATTTTTTATAATTATCTACCTTTATTACGGTTAAGATTTAGCTACATATTATTAAGATCAGCACAATACTAAATCTGAATTTATTTATTCGTCGTTCTACTTATCTAATTTCACTCACTACAACAAAGCCTTGATATAAGTCAATAACTTTAAGACCTGAAATATTTTACGAAATCTTCATTAGCATATCATAAAGAAGCAAGCAACATTAAAATAATATTCGTGAAAGGCTCATGGTTTCAAATTAGTTAATTATTTTTTTTTATGATAAGGTCCTATATGAAAATATGAATTTTTTTATAATTTAATTTCTTATAATTTATCAAAGTATTAACACAATATGTTGTCCCTTATTCAGAACTAGCATAAATTAGTATTTAATCAAGATTATTAATTTCCTAGGTATTAATTTACTGAGATTTTACTTTCTGTACTAAGTCATAAACTTATGCCCTTTTCATATTATTAATTACACTAATTAAAAATATTATAATTTACTGTGCAAAAAAATATGAAAGCTAAGTAATAGAAAATACCATGAATGGCTTGATGTTATTGTAGGGTCAACACAAGCTTATATATTTTAAAGAAGACTCTAGTTAACTTTTCGCCTTGACTGAAGCTATCCAAAATGAAAGAAATCATATTGCATATAACAAATAATTGTTACTGGAATTTAATTAGAAAATCAATGGAAAATATTTGTTTCCAAGATCCTTGCTGTTCATGCGTCTTTGTCTCAGCTTTAAGTAGTTTTACAAACTACGGATACTTAGTATTATACTTAAATTAAGACTGAAATATTAAGATCTCAACATTATTGTTATTTTAATGGCATAAACGACTTTTGATATTTGCTACGTAATTAACAGTAAAGTTCTCTTCAGCTGGCGTATATCTATTGCAAGAATAACAATGCATGGGTTGGTGAAATAATCCACTGAATTCACAACAAAAGTGGATTACAGGTCAGTACGAACGTGACCCTATTTTCTTCAGCTAATATAAATACATACTATCGTTGTTAGTTCATAAAATGAAAAAACACTTCATATTATTTCAATACAAGTATCTCAAAGATAGGAAAAAAGAATGATCGGTTGGGAAGATGCTTGCAAAGTTATAGTGGCAATGGTGCCACTTTACTTTGCCCTAATGTTAGGTTATGGCTCTGTGAAATGGTGGAAGATAATTGCTCCAGAAGAGTGTGCTGCCATAAATCGCTTGGTTTGCTATTTCACTCTTCCTCTATTCACCATTGAATTCACGACTCACGTTGATCCTTTCAATATGAATTATCGATTCATTGGAGCTGATGCTATATCCAAGCTGATCATTGTGATTGTTTTAGCGTGTTGGGGCGTGTGCGGTAAAAAGGGTAGCTATTTTTCTTGGTGTATCACAAATTTCTCTTTGTGTACTCTAACCAATACTCTTGTTTTAGGAGTTCCTTTAATGAAAGCCATGTATGGCCAAATGGCTGTTGATCTTGTGGTTCAATCATCTGTATTTCAATCCATTGTGTGGTTTACAATTTTTTTGTTCATTTTGGAGTTCCGAAGGGCTGGGAATAATATAGACGATTTAGAGGAAGGTCATGTAACAAGTTCCAGCAGTCCTCCTTTTTGGCATTTGATGAAAGATGTGTGGCTGAAATTAGCCAAGAACCCTAATTCATATGCTTGCGTTATTGGTCTAGCCTGGGCTGTTGTGGCAAACAGGTAAGCTTTTTTAGTTTCTTTTTATTTTTTAAAAAGACAAAGGTGGGGAAAATTAATTTGATTTTTTAACCCCTACATCTCTAGAATTCAAACTCAGGCAATCAAGTTACTTTAACACCATTGGGTCAAAACTTGGGGACCTTTTTCTTTTTTTGGGTTTAAATATCACACACACACATATTATGTATGCATGATGATCACACAAAAGTAATTAACGTAATTTAATAACTATTAATGCAGGTGGCATTTTAAGATGCCAAGCATCATAGAGGGATCTATACTGGTCATGTCAAAAGCTGGGACTGGCACCGCCATGTTTAGCATGGGTGAGCATAGGGTTTGTTAATTGAGAATAAAGCAAAATAAGAACTTTAATTAATTAGTGGGATTTGCTTTTTTCAATTATACAGGGATCTTCATGGCTCTACAGGAAAAGTTGATAGCATGTGGCCCAAGCCTGACTGCTTTGGGAATGGTTTTAAAGTTCATAGCAGGACCAGCGGCAATGGCGATTGGTTCCATTGCTGTTGGATTGCGAGGTGATGTTTTGCGTGTTTCTATCATTCAGGTAACAACGTAACCCTTCATAGTTTTGCATATTTCATGTCCTAGCTTCGCAAATTCAGTTATAAAAAAGAATTTATATACAGTGTTGAGCTAAACTGTAATAAATTTTTACTGCACATATATAATTTCTTTCTATGATAATATCTTTAAATTAAACAACACAAAAAATTGATTTTAAATAAAGACAAATGTTACCTTGCAGCTTACTGTAAAGTAAGAAATCTTTAATAAATTTTAATAGTAAATATAAATATAATATTAAAATAATTTAATATATAAAATTTTAAACAAAATTATTCTGAATATTATTAATTGATAGATTTGTTTCAATATTAATAAAATTTGCTTCATAGATTAATAATATAAAACAATATTATTTAAAATTCTAAATAACTTACAAAATCGATATATACATTTTTTTTATAATATGTTTATATTACATTTTTTATGTTATAGAAATATTAGCATAAGTTTAAAGTTAATTTTTAGATTAATAGATTTAAAATTAATAAAATATTTCGGGACATACTAATAATAATTTAATGTTAAAAAAATAAAATATCTTTTGTAAATATGGTTTGGGATGGTGGTGGATAATACACTCGCTGTTTGGACTGCACTAAATAAGTGGAATCTCCCATGTTCTGCAGTATTCTCATGGACTCTGTGGACTGGGGAGAGTTTCGGCCGTTGCACCAAAGACCACAGAAAATCTTTTCTCCAATGCCAATGAATTCTCTAAGACTGATAATTAATTAGTGCGGGAATGACTTTGATGACTGATACTTTTATTTTAATATTGCTCAAAGTACGTGCTTGCTTTAAGGCCTTCTATCAAGTGACGTTTAGTGGACATAGTTATGTCACTAAATTTTTTTTCTAATTGTGGATTCGTCCCGCTGTGTTAGGTAATAAAATATCATTGATCTCACACACAGTGGTACGAATATTCTTGGACAGACTGTGCTATCAATTTATATGACATAATTGCATAAATTAAAAAAAAAAAAAGACAGTTTATTTAATAGATCTGGATATAATATTGAGTTGATTTGCATGTATCGCATTATACGGTTTATCAATATTTTAGTGAACGTAGTTACAGAAGTAACTGCTTTTTATTTTCTTATTTTTAAATGGTGTTTTCGTCATGTCACATGCACGGTAAATAATAAAAGGAGTTCTTAACTTAACATTTTCCATGATAAAAATATAAAGCATCATTGATGACACATATAGCTTTATAAATATTTTTTGTATAGAACGAGTTGTCAATTTAATTATATGACGTAATTAGATTAATTAAAAAATAGAAATAATTTGTATAATGATATGGATCTAATGCTGAGTTAATCTATATTTAATTTTTCATAATATTTTATACACATATATGTATAGTAATATGCAATTTAATTAATTTTATATTTTTATTCAATAATTATAAATTGAATATTTAAATATTTCTAATAAAAGATTAGAAAAAAATCAGCTCATTTATACATATGAGAATTAAAAAAAAAAAAAGAAAAACTTGTAAGCATTTAGACAATTTAAATTCCAGTACTTTTACATAAATACGATCTCACGTCTCATTTACTGGCCCATATTTTCTTGCAGGCAGCTTTGCCGGAAGCCATTACCACCTTCATATTTGCTAAAGAGTATGGACTGCATGCTGATGTTCTTAGCACTGCGTAAGTTTGTGACCAAACTCTTTACCACAAGTTCTTTAATATTTAAGTATCATTTTTTTTCAAAATATGCATAAAATGATACCAATTTCATTATGATAGTCAACAGCATAAATGCATGATAACTTGGGCAAAAATAAAAACCATAATATTTAATGCCAAAGTACTTGAAATAAACTTTTAATAAATGAGCCATCGTATTTACTGCCAATGTACTTAAAATAAACTTTTATTAATATATTTTCTCTTTTTTTTCAGGGTTATCTTCGGAACGATTGTATCCCTTCCCGTGCTGATTGCTTATTATGCAGTTCTAGATATTGTACATTGATTTAAGCTAAATGCTAAGTTACAGCAAGCTCTTTGATTTAAACCCTCAGTGGGACTTTCAAAATTTTTACTTTTTTGTCACAAGTAGGGGAGACCCTCGACTGGTTTAATATTGTTATAATTTAACTAGGTTGATAATTAAACAAAGACATTGATACGAGGGGGAAAAAATAGAGGCTTTTAACTCTCTTTGTATTAAGTTCTTGGAATTGAGTCGAATACTTCGATTACAATCCAAGGTTATTTATAATGAAAATTTCCATCAATTTTTAATTTTTAAATAAATTGATTGTAGGCTTATTAAATTTAAGCCTTAATTAAACTATGTAAAAGTGTTGGTAAATCTACTATTCTACAAATTTCCTCTTTGGATGTCCACCACTTCAATATGATCATAAAATGACATTAGATATGCTACAATAATTGTCTTGTTAAAAACGTTAACTAGAAAAGTCCCATGAGAAAACCCAGTCATTGGAAAACAAAGTACAAGACACCTCTGTACAGTTTTTGAAGAAGTTCTTCTCTTAAATATTTACACTTCCCCTAATAAAAATGCTTCCTCTCAAAAAGACAAATGTCAATTTTATAATCTACTTAGTCAATGCATGCCAATACTATAGACTAACTTCTCAAATGTTGAAGTAGGCAAAGCTCTGGTAAAAAGATCTATAAAATTTTCAATAAAACATATATGTTTGGCATCAATTTTCTTGCACTTCTAGATTGCATAAGTGTAGAAAGTTTTATTGAAATGTGTTTCCTTCTATCCTTGATATATCTTCCTCTAGCTTGTCAATATAGGCTACATTTTCTTCAAGTATCACTGTTTAAGTGACTGTAATGGCAGTTAGATTACATATGATCTAAATAAGATAGATGAGAGACCGTAGCCATATACATCCCTTGCTTGTTTCATATCGAGCAAAAATCTTTGAGTGATTAGAAGCAGTGACAAAAAAAATTTTTTTTTTAGTTTCCTTTTATAAAACAAACAACCTACCACTTATATTCAAATATTGAAAGAAAAAAATAAACATTTAATTTAAATATTTGTATTTAGACCTATTCAAAACTTTAGTAAAATTTAGGCCCATTTAAATTTCAAATAAAAAAAACAAACGTTATCTTACTCTTAGATTTTGAAAGTTTAGGCTTTTCACTCGATAATCTACTGCCCACTATACTCCTAAATGTTTAGATTTATTAAACTAAAAGCTAAAATGTTGTTCATATAGTTTACACCAAACATAAATAAAAACTTTTAATTATTTATTATGGAGCAAAAATTCAGAAACTGAAATTAAATTACTGAACATATTTTTGAAAAACAATTCTGTACAAAATATTAATGTTCCATTTGATTTATTTTTTAATGAAAAAGTTCATGTGGGGCATCAAACTTAATATCCATTTCAATTTTCTCCAACTAACTTTTTTATTGGCAGGCTGATTCCTTTACTTAATGTTTTCAAGTGCTAGATTCGGAGGTATGAATGGTGCCTTAATTGACATTTTTGTTTTTGGTATCTGGTATACAATATTGTAATATAAATCTTTGTATAGCTAGAGCAAAACAGTTCTTTAACTCCTCATTCTTGGCTAGAATGGCTTTGAGATATGATAAAGAGGCTTTTATCACCAATTGATGTGGAATAGGAACAAGAAATAGGAGAAAAATGGAATTAGAAAAGAAAGAAACATAACCAAAATAAAAATTTAATCTACCTCATACAAGCAATTCGAGCAAGTGTATCTCTTACTTAAAGAATATTATAATATTTACTTTGATTCCTATAAATTTTGGAATATTATAATATTCTTTAAATAAGACTCATAAGCTTATTAACTATATATGGAATCATCTAAGTTTAATAATTTTTTGGGTTGAATATGTTTTTTATTCCATATGTTTCTGTCTCTTAATAGTTGAATTAGCAATGAAAATTTTAAAGTGGGAAAACTCACCCTATTGCACTTGTTTTGGGTGCTTATCATGGATAAGAATTTTACTTCTTACACTTTATTGTCTGTTTTTAACTTAATCTAGTAAGTATTAGCCTGCTTTATCTCTGTGCACTCATAGAATCATAAATGCTACTTGGCTTAGATGTAAGAAAATTAAGGTATTATTATTCCTTTGAGTTTATTGCATTAACTTTATGATGGTGGGTCGTGGAATTTCTAGTGTAAAGAATGCTCGCATTATCTTTCCGGCATATCATCTGCAATAATAGGGGAGCAACGAAAGGTACAAATTGAAAATTTGATTTCTTTTAAAATTTTTTCCCAATTTAAGGTAAATAATTTTGTTATCTTTTTATCCTTTTTGCAGTGTTAGTCTGAGCAATACGAACATTGCTTGAGCTAATGTGTAATCTCTTTTGTATGCATTTTTCTTCCCAAAATTGCCAATGGTAAAATGCTTGCACTCAAAGACTGCTTAAAGATCAAAATTGCTTTGGTTGATCTTTTAGCTGCTATAATCCAAAAAAAGCATGCCAATGGATGTGTACTTTGATTTTTGCTTGGTCGATGTTGAAGACTTGAAAATTCATTTAAAAATTGAAATATTTTTGGAAATTGATTTCGGTTTTTTTTTTTTATAGGGGACCAACACTAAACTAGAAAAAAAATTAGTTAAATTGTTTGTCTATAATGAATAAATTTGGATATTGAATTAGATGTCAATTATGGAAGTTTGGATTTTTTAATTTTTAATTTATATTTTTTTAGAATCAATTGATATATTATTGAATATATATGTGTGTGTGCGCGTGTGCATGCACCTCAATTTCGATAATTCCTGCCAAATAATTAAAATTTATTTTATTTACCACCAAAATATATTTTAAAGAAATTTTAGTTATTCTTGTAAGATTTAATTAAAATAATTAAATAATTTTATTATTCTAATAAAATATGTCATGTTTTTACGATAGATTACAGTCATGAATGGGAAGTTTTTATAATAGATATTAATCATGCATGAAAAATTTTCATCAAAATAATAATGACAAAATTGTGATAGATAATATGTCACATATGATACGACATATAAAAACAGTTATCTTATTTTCTTGACTCCGAAATCAATTATGGTTGCTCAATTGTTATGTCATAGAGTAGATGATGAGTAATAATCGTGATAAAGGCATTTTTTTCTAGTAGTGATTAATTATATTAATTTATATTAAAACATCCTTGTTGATCAAATATAATTAAAAAAATATAATCTCATAAAAAGATAAACAAATATGGATTTAATTGATTAAATTCTTAAATTTCTTCTTAATTTGAATTTTTTTAAAAATAATGTGCACTTGTTATAATAATATTTTAACGTTGGGGTGGGTTAATAAAATTTGTGGGGTGAAAATATCACCATCCTAAAAATTTTTAGGGTGGGACAACTGTAAAACCCAAGCCACATTTTGGTTAATTTTTTCATCTTCTTATGAAATAGATTACAATAATGGACAGAAAAAAATTCTAATTCGATAAGCCTATCTTGTTCCTGGGTACAGTGCAAGAACAAGGGCTAGGAATTATATCAAATCCCTCAAAATTGGATCAAATCCATGCCTCCGGCACATGATTACCGTTAAACAAATGCTTTAAGTAGCAGACTCAATCATCATCAGCAATTATAGAAGAAATATTGATGGTAACAAATGAATAATATTGATCTATTTGCAGTGAATTCTAATTTATATTTCACTAAAGTAGAGTCGAACAAGGGAGAAATAAAATGTTCATTTACTTCACTATTTCGCTTCAGATCATAAAATAACATTACTATGAAACTTCAATAAAATAATAATGTTGGGATTAAGGGAAAATATTATCTTAACGAAGTTATTTATCAATCTGTAAATGAATAATTTATTAATTTAAGAAGAGTTTTAAATTCTTGTGTCATCTCGGTACGTGTATTATATATTCCTTTGACCAAGATTCATGTATGAATTGCAAAACTATCACGTGTATGTAAACAATACTAACAAGTGTTATCAACATGTACATCAAATTACAAAAATTAATGTAAGTTACATTGAACAAAATTGATGTATGTACTTTTCAAATTTAATATCTTAGACAATAAAGCGTTTCAATTACTAAATGCATATAGAACATAAACTCTATAAATACATCTGTTATAGTTTTATTTTTAGTCTCATATCATCATATGCACATTTTGAAAAAGAGTTAAAAATGAGAAAATTGAAGTTGTCAAGGGAAAAAAACTCCAAAATATTATGAATTTATATGTTATTTATATTAATAATTTTTATATTTGACTGATTATTAATTATATTCCCATAGGATTCTAAAGGATTTGAAAAAAACTTATTATTATCTTATGCATTTATCAAGGTTGGCCTAAGTTGGTACCTGAAAATTTTATTATTTCATCAAGATTACCATTTATTGAACACTAATTTATAAATGTTTTACTGTATAACAAGTCCAAACTATTAAATTACAATTTTTCGTAACATGAGAAATAATATTTTATTTAGAAAAATAACTCTTTAATCAATCCTTACAGAGGAGAAATGACACAAGAAGCCGATTCCAATAATAAGTTAGTTGAAAAGTTATAAAATTGAGGTATAAAAAAGGAAATTAGAAAATAAAATCATGCTTGAATTTAGAATTATATAGCAAAGATAGTCATTAGGCTAGAATATAGATTTATAGAGTAAAGCAATATTTACTAATGCATTACTTTATCACTAAAGTTTTCTAAAAACTATAGTTTATTACTTGATGTTTCAACTAAGATAAAATAATTTTCTAAAAATAATTATTTATTATTAAATGTATTATTATAATTTATTTGTACTTATTAAACTTTATATAAATAATAATTCAAAATAACATTAGTTCCTTGGTATAGTAATTTATTTTCAAAATTTTTAACATTAAAAATATTTGATTTTCCAAATATTTGGTTTTTGGAACTTTTTTTTATATTCTAGGGGACAAGATCATATTACTATACCTTATATAGTTTAAGGGATAAAATTATGATTTAACAAAAATATGTTAAATATCATGTTACTCTTTTCGATTTGGTGGTAAAATGATTAAGTATCATATGTAAAATATAGTTGGCAGAAAACCTTAATGATAAAGTGATATGCTAAAAAATATTAGGTGGATATTTGCTAATATCACTATTTTATATTTAACTAGTTTATAGAGTAAATACATATTACCAATTGGCGAAGGTATATAAATCCATAAAAAGGTACTCTATACACCACACTTTTCATGACACCCATCAATGAAATGCAGACAATTCTGATTTTCCTTTAAACACCCCTCTTTATTTAAAAAGTACCCTTCTATATATTCTTTTCTACCATAATGGTGTTCTAGACATTCATAAAATCTTTTCTACTATTATTTTATACTCATAAACTTGTCTCGGTGCTGCCTAAAAATTATTATTTTCAAGATTAACAAAAATTTCTCATCGAAAATTTTTATTAGTTGATGATGCTTTTCAAATTTAAATTTGTGTTCATGGAAAAGCCACTTAGTAGCTTTTGCAAAATTGATTGGATATGTCTGCTATTTGCAGTTGCAATCAAGCAGTAAAACTTATTGATTTTGTAATGTCCTAGAGTCCTATTGACTTGGCTTGCGTGTTGAAATAAAAAATTTCAATTAGATTAATGTTGTGTTTACTAAATGGTAATTAGAATCAATTCAAATTGAAATTAATTAGAATTAAAATGGGCTGGAATCATAATTGAAATAAAAAATGAGAATAAAAATAAATTATTTACTTAGCTGTATGAATTAGAATCAAAATAAATTATATTACCATTGATGTGTTTATTTTTTTCCTTAGAATAGGAATGCAAGTTACTAAAATAACATTACTTGATTATTGTCGTTATTTTATTATAATAATTCTGATAATGATGATGATGATGATTATTATTATTATTATTCAAATGATGATGATAATAATTGTTAAAATTATTATTACTACTATTAATAAATTAATATCTATATTATTAGTTATTATTATTGTTGTTATTGTTATCATCATCATTGCCATTAATTAATAATCATTTTATTATCATTAATTGTTATTATTAACAACGACAATTAAAATATAACGATAACAATAATATAATAATATTTTACTTGAGAATAAAAGTGAAATTATAAAATTTGAGTGGAGTAAAATGGGGATTCAAAGAATGGAACTTAATTCCCTACCTCTCATATGAATTAAGTTCTCATTTCTTAATCCCAAAAATACGTGAGTCTCACATGTTTCATTTCTATTCCCACTTCTATGTTAGTAAATAAACACAACCAATCATTCTCATTATGGATTCTAATTTTCCAATTTGACAAGTAAATTCACCATAAACATTTAGGTATAGTATTTTAGTTATGGATACAAGGTAGAAATCATTTTCCTGGTATCCTTATAATCGTTAGCCATGCATGGTCTGAGTAATCATTTGTTCTTATTGTTCTAAAGAAAATAGTGGACAAAAATTCAATTTGCTTGTGTTATCTTTCGTCAAAGTGAAATTTTTATTTTGATAAAAATTTTGACAAAATTTGATGATGAAGATACGATTCAGTTTATATGGATAATTTAGTATTATAAAATTTTAAATGAAAATAGGTGTGGATAAGGGCTATTTAAACCATTAAACCCATCAAACTACTTACTAAACCCATTGACTAAATACTTACTCTTAAATTTTGAAAGTTTAAGTTTTTTCACTCAATAATCTACTACGCTATGTACCCTTAAATGTTTATATTTATTAAACTAAAAACTAAAATGTTGTTAAGATAGTTTACACCAAACATAATATAAAACTTTCAATTATTTATTATGGAGCAAAAATTCAAAAAGTGAAATTAAATACTGAACATATATATGAAAAAAAATCTGTACAAAATATTAATGTTCGATTTAATTTATTTTTTAATAAAAAGTGCGTGTAGTTTAATGATATTATGGTTTGTGTATGTATTTCAATTCTATTAAGGTTTCTCTATTTATTCCTCTCAATTATTTTTTAAATATCTAGATCAATTTTGAGTACTGTTTTCTACTTCAATCTCAAATTTTTCAATCGCGTCAACAATACCTCGGAAATCTTTACGAAGTATTTGTCATAAATTTTTACGTTCTTTTATTTTTAACTTTACTCAAGGCTCATTTTGCATTTTGTTAATGTTAGTTTAGTTAATTGTATTATCACATAAATATTGATTGGTGTTTTTTGCCCGAACAAATTTTGAACACCTTAGAAAAACTAATATTCAAAATGTTCGGCTGTAATAACTATCCATTCATGTTTTGTTCAATATTTTTATATTGAAATACATAAATTTTGATTAGATTTTTTCCAACGAGCAATTTTTTAACGCCTAAAAATTAATATATAAAAAATTTCAGATTTACTATTATATACATTTTCATATAAAAAGTTATCATTTTCTTTGGGGTCTTTTAATAATAAAAAATTATAATCAAATGCACAGTTAGTGAGTATTTTAATCAGTTAAAATAGCCTCACCTAAAATTTTATCATTTCCTTGCAAGTATTCAGTGTTGGAGGTAGTTCAATTTTAAAAAGCCAATTTTATTGTTGAGAGAATTCTAATGAGAGATGAGTTCTTTTAGAGATTGTAATGAAGAGAGAGTCAAAATTTCATAGGATTTGTTGAGAGATAACAGAAGAAATTAGATGTAGCTTGAATTTTTTATCGAGATTTTCTCATAAGATAATGGATTACCCCATCATTTGAGGATATCTGATTTTGTAAAGTCAATATTTACGTTTTTTTTTTTAACTACCACTATCAATTACAATATTTTATGTGCGTTAGGATAAGAGATCAAATCAGTATTCAATTGAGAGTACTGACCTTTTGAAAGACATTTTCTATAACGAAATTTGCGAAATTGGGGCATAAAATATGCATGTTTAAGGAAAAAAAAAAAAAAAGACAATAACATTGTAAAGCAATAGAACCAATCGCGATTGCTGCTGGTCCGGGTATGAACTTTAAAGCCATTACGAAAACAGTCAGCTTAGGGCCATATGCAATCAATTTCTCCTGTATAGCCATGAAGATCATTGGATAATTGAAATAAAAATTCAGTAATTAATATCTACGGTTCCTTTTTTTGCTTTATTAATTGTAAATTAAACCCTATATAAAGTCACCCCTGCTAAACATGGCAGTGCCTATTCCAGCTCTTGACATGATCAATGTATCCCTCTATGATGCTTGGCATTTTCAAATGCCACCTGCATTAATAGATATTAAATTATGTTAATTACTTTTCAAGTAATCATAACCATGCATGCAGAATTTAAATAAAATAAAATAAAAAAAAGAATCGCATACCGGTGTGCCACAAAAGCCCAAGCTAGACCAAGAATACATGTCACGACCCGTCCCGAACCCTGAGACGAATCGCGACTGATCCTCGAAATTCGACTAATAACTATTCTAATATTTCACTAAGATTCTGAAATTTCCAATCCTGCAATTAATAAGATAACACTCCCAAAATAATTTCCATATACAACCAACTCCGTCAATCAACATCTCAATAATTACCAAATATCATTCGAAATATTTTAATATCAAACACAGTAAGTTACTCTAAATTGTAATATTATACAATTCGAAATATTCTACACAGAATTTCACAAATCCTAGGACAAACACGTAGCCAAATACACATAACTAGCGTTGCTGAGTCAACTGTTGTACCTGCAAGTCTCCTGTGGGGGGGAAAAATATAATAAAACGAAAAAGAATGGGGGTGAGTATAAAACTCAGTGAAGGTCAGTGAGTGGATAATAGTTTTTCCAAAAATAATTTTATTCTTAAAATAACTGTATCAACTTTAAATACACAATTTCATCAAATCATAAACGAGAAATATTAATAAATTACTTCACATTTATAATTCAATCACTAACTTCGAAAACATATATAATATCATGTGAAATAACCAAGGAAGAATATGTCATAACATCGTATAAATACTCACTGTGAAATCATCACCAAATACTGCGTAAAACCGAAGAAAATTCGCAACATAAAATATCAATTTCAAATACTGAAAACTTTCACCAAACAAGTACCCGGGGAAATAATCTCATCCTATCCGGACCTCAACGGACAGGTAATCAAGCAACCATCATGCCCCGGAGCTACACGGATAATCCGAACCTCAACGGACGGGCAATCAAGAAACCATCATACCCCGGAGCTACACAGATAGACGGGGAAAATAATATCTCAGATGTCATCTCATATCGACATATCTCATCATCATAATTATGCATGCATAGTCCCCAAAGGACAAAAGCGCCCAAGCACACGGCCCAAAGCCTCTATGTGTACTCCGACGGGCCCCAAAGGCCTATATCTCATATCATCACATCACAGTATACAGGGAAGGGTACTGTCTAATGACTTAAAAACAATCGAAAATACACATGTATACAAACATCTGATAATATCCGAAATCACATTCTCTTTTATTCTCAACAACATTTAAAATCCATTTTCTTTTCTTTAAAAATATTATTAATACGCATATATTCAAAATGAGAAATAAAATCATTTATCATACGCAATTCCGATAATAAACAACATTATTCAGATAAAATCTATTTTCCACCAAATCATTAAATCAAGCATTTAAAAATTCATTTGCAATCATACTTTATCATAATCAAAAATCATAATAATCCACGGAAAAAATAGGTTTTGTATATTCCACTCACAGTGACGACGATCAAATCCGGTATCGTCGATGTCCGTGGGTTGGTTCTCGTTCACGGGTCCTCCTAATCAAATAAATCGCATAATAATTATTAGTTACTTAAACTACAACTAATTGTAGTTAATAAAACCCAAATTCTCATAATATGACTCCCGAATATTTAAAATTATTAAATTTTTCCTTATTCCCAAAAATTACTAATGATTTCGATATCAAACTTTATTTAATTGCCCCCAATAATATATTTATTAATTTATCCATAAAATTCTCAATTTCTGAAATATCCTCAAATCTTTTAAATTTAAATAAATACCTTTAATTAAAAATTATGAAAATATCCCAAAAATCATAATTTACCATTTAATCCTCAAGATCATAAATTATTACTTATCCTTAATTTAGTCAATTAATAACATATCCACATATTAGAAATTATTAAATTATCTCTGAGGTGTAAAATTATCAAATTACCTCCAATCACTTAAATTACCGATTTACCATCAAAATCTTAAATTACCTAACTATCCTTATCCATAATTATCAAATTACCCACAACTTTCAAAAACTATAAAATTAACCCCAAAATTCTCGGTCTTTTACCGAATTGCCCCTCACCGGTCAACGGTGACCGGACTTCATCAACAAAGGACGAAGCTTAGATCTTGTAGTTCCGGCCTCGGTGAGTCCAACGGTACGGCGGTGACCTTCCACGCGCGCAGAATCGAGCCGATCGAGCTTCCTAAGGCCGCGGGTTGCAAGTTGCCGTTCACCTAATCCTACCGATCGGATGACGAGACCCGGTCGGAAATGGAAGCTGGAGGTGAGAGCACTGGAACCCAGCCGGTGGCGTGGCCAAAATCTGGCTGAATCGACGGCGGCAAGAACGGGTGTTTTGGCCGAAACTTTCAAGCTTCACCGGCGACGTTCTGGTTGTTTTCCGGCAGTGAGAATGGCAAAGATTGCGGGTCGCGGTCGGATCCGGATCGAGTCTCTCTTTCTCTTTCTCTTTCTTTCTTTCTCTCTCTCGACTTCTCTCTTTATTAAAATATAAATAAATATATATATATATATATATATATATATATATATATATATATATACACGTAAATATTACAATCCTCCCCCCTTATAAAAATTTCGTCCTCGAAATTTACACATCTGATGGGAACAACTGGGGATATTGAGCTCTTATTAAGTCTTCGCGTTCCCAAGTAGCCTCTTCTTTTGTGTGATTCCTCCACAACACCTTTACTAAGGAAATGGTCTTAGAACGCAAAACTTGATGTCTCCTTTCCAATATTCCTACTGGCTCCTCTTCATAAGTCAAATCTTCTTTCAACTCAATTGGTTGGTTCAATAACACATGACTCGGATCATATATGTACTTCCGAAGCATCGAGACATGGAATACATCGTGAATCCTGGATAACTCAGGTGGTAGAGCTAATCGATAAGCTAATGGACCAATACGCTCTACAATCTCATATGGCCCAATGTAACGTGGGCTTAGCTTACCGCGTTTCCCAAATCTAAGTACTCCTTTCCAAGGTGATATCCGTATAAATACCTTGTCACCAACTTCGAACTCAAGTTCCCGTCTGCGCTTATCAGTGTAGCTCTTTTGTCTATCTTGGGCTACCTTTAACCTATCCCGAATAACTTGTATCTTTTCATTCGTATCCTGAACCAATTCGGGACCAATTAGTTTTCGCTCACCAACCTCGTCCCAACACACTGGAGTTCTACATTTTCGACCATACAAAGCCTCATATGGTGCCATCTCAATACTAGCTTGAAAACTGTTATTATATGCAAACTCCATCAAGGGTAAATAATTATCCCAACTACCCTTAAATTCTAAAACACATGCCCGAAGCATATCCTCCAATGTCTGAATAGTACGCTCTGATTGGCCATCAGTCTGTGGATGAAAAGCAGTACTAAAATTCAATTGAGTGCCCAAAGCCCTCTGCAAACTGGTCCAGAACTTAGAAGTAAATCGAGAATCCCTATCTGAAACAATCGACACAGGCACTTCATGAAGTCGAACTATCTCACCCATATATATACTGCCCAACTTATCCATCGAATAAGTGGTCTTACATGGTAAAAAGTGTGCTGATTTCGTGAGTCGATCAACAATCACCCAAATACTATCATGTCCAGTCTGAGTACGAGGAAGTCCTGCTACAAAGTCCATAGTGATATGCTCCCATTTCCACTCAGGAATAGGAAGTGGCTGTAAAAATCCTGCAGGTTTCTGATGTTCAGCCTTAATCTGCTGGCAGACTAAACATCGAGAAACAAATTCTGCTATCTCCCTCTTCATGCCCTGCCACCAATAATGATCTCTCAATGTACGATACATTTTCGTACTACCCGGATGCATCGCATAAGCTGAACAATGAGCTTCCTCCATAATCTCCCTTTTCAGATTCTCTATATCCGGTACACAAAGTCTATTTCTCATAACTAAGACTCCATCATCTCTCACTGTAAAATCAGTTCGCAAGCCTTTTTGCACATCTCCTCTCAACTTTGCTAGCTACGGATCTTGATCTTGCATTTGATGGACTTTATCAACCAAAGTCGGTCTAATCTGAAAATTAGCTATCAAAGCTTTGCCATTGTCAACTTCTAACTCAACTCCCAAGGATCTCAATCTGATCAACAGAGGCATGTGAGCCACTCGTAAATGAGCTACAGAACTCGAGGACTTTCTACTTAGTGCATCTGCTACAACATTTGCCTTACCCGGATGATAGTCAATAGTGCAATCATAATCCTTAATTAGCTCAATCCATCTCCTCTGTCTCAGATTTAATTCTTTCTGAGTGAACAAGTATTTGAGACTCTTATGATCAGTGAAAATCTGACATGTTGCTCCATACAAATAATGTCTCCATATTTTGAGTGCAAATACCACTGCTGCCAACTCTAGATCATGTGTTGGATAATTATGTTCATGCTTCTTAAGTTGTCTAGAAGCATAAGCCACAACTTTTCCATGCTGCATTAGTACACATCCCAATCCTTGTCTAGAGGCATCACTATATACCACAAATCCTTCATTACCGGATGGAAGTGTAAGAACTTTGAAGTCAAGTCAAACGTGCCTTAAGTTCCTGAAAACTCTTTTCACAATCATCATCCCAATGGAACTTAGTATTCTTTCTAGTTAATCGTGTCAAAGGAGTGGCAATCTTCGAAAATCCCTCCACAAATCTACGGTAATAACCAGCCAATCCAAGAAAACTTCTAACCTCTGTAACATTTGTAGGCTGTTCCCATTTCACCACTGCTTCAATTTTTTGAGGATCAACATAAATACCTTCAGCTGATATCACATGACCTAGAAATACTACTTTATCCAGCCAAAACTCACACTTGTTGAACTTAGCATACAACTGCTTTTGCCTCAAGATTTGCAGTATGGTCCGCAAATGCTTAGTGTGATCCTCTCGATTCTGAGAATATATCAAAATATCATCAATAAATACAATCACAAATCGATCTAAATAGGGTTGGAATACCCTATTCATAAGATCCATAAAAGCTGCTGGAGCATTAGTTAACCCAAATGGCATCACTAGGAACTCATAATGCCCATAGCGGGTTCTAAACGCTGTTTTAGGAACATCGGTCACTTTAATTTTGAGCTGATGATATCCTGATCGTAAATCGATCTTAGAAAATACCTTCGCTCCTTGAAGCTGATCAAATAAATCATCGATGCGCGGAAGTGGATACTTATTACGGACCGTGACTTTATTCAACTGCCTATAGTCAATACAAAGTCTAAGTGTACCATCCTTTTTCTTAACGAACAAAACTGGAGCTCTCCACGGTGATACACTAGGTCGGATAAACCCCTTATCTACTAATTCCTGCAGTTGAACTTTAAGCTCTTTTAATTCCGCTGGGGCCATCCTATATGGTGCTATAGATATAGAGTCTGTTCCATTCCGAATTAAATCAATAGAAAACTCAATCTCCCTATCAGGTGGCATTCCAGGAAGTTCATCCGGAAATACATCTGAAAACTCATGAACTACTGGAATATCCTCTAATCTCAATTCTCGAACTTCAGTATCTATCACATGTGCAAGATAAGCTGAACATCCTTTTCTTAACAAACATCTCGCATTAATGGCCGATATGACACATGAAGGCAAAATTCTGCGTTCCCCATAGAATTTTACTTCACTTATTCCTGGTTTACTAAATAGGACTTCCTTATTAAAACAATCCACAGTTGCATGGTGAGATTCAAGCCAATCCATACCCAGAATAGCATCAAAATCATGAATATCTAAAATAATCAAATTTGCCCTAAACTCATACTCGCCCAATCTAATCATGCAATTTCGGTACACCCTATCCGCAAGTAATGACTCTCCCATAGGTGTGCTAACAACCAAACCACAATCTAATAGTTCAGGTTCTCGCTCTATATGCATAGCAAAAGTACGGGAAATAAAAGAATGGGTGGATCCAGGATCAATAAGAATATGAGCCTCACGGCCAAAGATAGACAAAGTAGTGTCAATAACTAACTCGGTGTGGAATGAGCCTCCTGCTGTGTCAGAGCAAAAACTCGAGCCTGAGTCTGAGGTCGATTAGTCTGACCTCTCTGACCTGGTGTGGAAGATGAAGACCCTCCTGGTTGTGTACCTTTGTGACCCTGAATTTGTCTCGGATGGGACTGATATGGTGGGGCTATCCCTCGAGCAGAGTTATCACCTTGGGATAAGGTGGGACAAAATCTCATGATATGTCATGGTTGTCAGCATGAATAACATATTTTATCTCGCAACACGGATCGACCACGATGGTGCCTACCACACAAGGAACAAGGAATCTGCTGAATATTCTTAGAACGATCATCCCGATATCTCCCACTACCTCTATCATGCTGTCCTTGTGTTCTGACATTACTCCCCACAGATGGCTGTATAGAGGCATGACTGGTGGCCTGTCCCTGATCTCTTCTAAAGCTGGTACTCTGACTGTGGGCTCCAGTGAGAAAAATTCATCTCGTGAGCCTTTCTTCAATGGCCTACTACTCGAAGCACCCTCTGTCCAACTTTGGCTGCGTCTCTGTTTCAAGGCCTGAACTCTGCGGGACTCTGAAATACTATGTTCCACTCTCTTGGCTGCCTCTACTACCTCAACAAACTCAGTGTATCGAGATGCAGTAATAGTTGTGCGGATCTCAAATCGAAGACCCTCCTCAAATCGTCTGCATCTCTCCCTCTCATCACCAATGGCAGATATAGCAAATCTAGAAAGATCTAGAAATTTCTTCTCATACTCCTCTCTTCACGCAGCAGATCCCTGAACTAATCGAAGGAATTCACTTCGTTTAATGTCCTGGTACACAACTGGAAAGTACTGATCATAAAATTCCTTCCGAAAAATAGCCCAAGTGATTACAGCTTGTCCTTGATATCGTCGCTCTACAGTCTGCCACCAATAATAAGCTTTATCCTCAAGTAAGAAAGTGGCAAAAGTAAGTTTATCCTCCTCTGAGCATCTCATGACATCAAATATACGCTCTAACTTGACAAACCATGACTCTGCCTCAGGTGGATCCCCAGAACCATTAAAACTTTTGGCCCCCAAGCTCCTCACGCGCTCAATAGTATTTGTGGGCCCCACATGTGTCTGGGTCTGGTTCTGTACCACTGTAGTCATAATATGAGCCAGTCTATCAATGGACCGCTCAATGTTCGGAACATTTTCTGGAGCTTGTTGAGTAACTTCGTGCGTCGAAGACTCAACTGCTCCTCGGATCTGAGTTGATTTTCCCCATTGGTACAACATCTGGAGTCGACTCAACTTCAATTAGTCTAGGAGAACGACGACCACGGCCACGTCTAGTGCTACGACGGTACATGTTAATCCTACAAAATATTAATTTAAACTTTAATAACCGTACAAATTATTCTAACTAAAGCAGTAAAGTCTACAGAATCTAAAACCATGCTCTGATACCAACTCTGTCACGACCCGTCCCGAACCCTGAGACGAATCGCGACTGATCCTCGAAATTCGACTAATAACTATTCTAATATTTCACTAAGATTCTGAAATTTCCAATCCTGCAATTAATAAGATAACACTCCCAAAATAATTTCCATATACAACCAACTCCGTCAATCAACATCTCAATAATTACCAAATATCATTCGAAATATTTTAATATCAAACACAGTAAGTTACTCTAAATTGTAATATTATACAATCCGAAATATTCTACACAGAACTTCACAAATCCTAGGACAAACACGTGGCCAAATACACATAACTAGCGTTGCTGAGTCAACTGTTGTACCTGCAAGTCTCCTGTGGGGGGAAAAATATAATAAAACGAAAAAGAATGGGGGTGAGTATAAAACTCAGTGAAGGTCAGTGAGTGGATAATAGTTTTTCCAAAAATAATTTTATTCTTAAAATAACTGTATCAACTTTAAATACACAATTTCATCAAATCATAAACGAGAAATATTAATAAATTACTTCACATTTATAATTCAATCACTAACTTCGAAAACATATATAATATCATGTGAAATAACCAAGGAAGAATATGTCATAACATCGTATAAATACTCACTGTGAAATCATCACCAAATACTGCGTAAAACCGAAGAAAATTCGCAACATAAAATATCAATTTCGAATACTAAAAACTTTCACCAAACAAGTACCCGGGGAAATAATCTCATCCTATCCGGACCTCAACGGACAGGTAATCAAGCAACCATCATGCCCCGGAGCTACACGGATAATCCGGACCTCAACGGACGGGCAATCAAGAAACCATCATACCCTGGAGCTACACAGATAGACGGGAAAATAATATCTCATATGTCATCTCATATCGACATATCTCATCATCATAATTATGCATGCATAGTCCCCAAAGGACAAAAGCGCCCAAGCACACGGCCCAAAGCCTCTATGTGTACTCCGACGGGCCCCAAAGGCCTATATCTCATATCATCACATCACAGTATACAGGGAAGGGTACTGTCTAATGACTTAAAAACAATCGAAAATACACATGTATACAAACATCTGATAATATCCGAAATCACATTCTCTTTTATTCTCAACAACATTTAAAATCCATTTTCTTTTCTTTAAAAATATTATTAATACGCATATATTCAAAATGAGAAATAAAATCATTTATCATACGCAATTCTGATAATAAACAACATTATTCAGATAAAATCTATTTTCCACCAAATCATTAAATCAAGCATTTAAAAATTCATTTGCAATCATACTTTATCATAATCAAAAATCATAATAATCCACGGAGAAAATAGGTTTTGTATATTCCACTCACAGTGACGACGATCAAATCCGGTATCGTCGATGTCCGTGGGTTGGTTCTCGTTCACGGGTCCTCCTAATCAAATAAATCGCATAATAATTATTAGTTACTTAAACTACAACTAATTGTAGTTAATAAAACCCAAATTCTCATAATATGACTCCCGAATATTTAAATTATTAAATTTTTCCTTATTCCCAAAAATTACTAATGATTTCGATATCAAACTTTATTTAATTGCCCATAATAATATATTTATTAATTTATCCATAAAATTCTCAATTTCTGAAATATCCTCAAATCCTTTAAATTTACCGAAATACCTTGAATTCAAAATTATCAAAATATCCCAAAAATCATAATTTACCAATTTAATCCTCAAGATCATAAATTATTACTTATCCTTAATTTAGTCAATTAATAACATATCCACATATTAGAAATTATTAAATTATCTCTGAGGTGTAAAATTATCAAATTACCTCCAATCACTTAAATTACCGATTTACCATCAAAATCTTAAATTACCTAACTATCCTTATCCATAATTATCAAATTACCCACAACTTTCAAAAACTATAAAATTAACCCCAAAATTCTCGGTCTTTACCGAATTGCCCACTCAATTCAACGGTGACCGGACTTCGATCCAACAATGACGGGAAGCTTAGATCTTGTAGTTCCGGCCTCGGTGAGTCCAACGGTGCGGCGGTGACCTTCCACGCGCGCAGAACGGAGCCGGATCGAGCTTCCTAAGGCCGCGGGTTGCAAGTTGCCGTTCATCGGCAATCCGGCCGATTCAGATGACGAGACCGGTCGGAAATGGAAGCTGGAGGTGAGAGCAATGGAACCCAGCCGGTGGCGTGGCCAAAATCCGGCTGAATCGACGGCGGCAAGAACGGGTGTTTTGGCCGAAACTTTCAAGCTTCACCGGCGACGTTCTGGTTGTTTTCCGGCAGTGAGAATGGCAAAGATACGACCAGCGTCTCAAGAGCTTCAAATCGATACCAAGATCGTCAGAAACGGTGGCCGGACTTGGGAGATCCTATCCGTAGGCCAAGATTGATTGCGGTCGGTCGGATCCGGATCGAGTCTCTCTTTCTCTTTCTCTTTGTTTCTTTCTCTCTCGAGACTTCTCTCTTTATTAAAATATAAATAAATATATATATATATATATATATATACACGTAAATATTACAATACATGCATATGAATAAGGGTTTTTGGCCATTTTCAGCCTCACAATTTTCATCAAACGCCAAAATGAAGGCCTTCCATGACCTTCCTCTAAATCTGTCCTAGCAGATCCTCGATATTCCAAAATGAATAAAAAAATTTTCAACCAAAGAATGGATTGAAGTACAGATGATTAAACAACACAACTGCTATTTGGCCGTACATGGGTTTCAGTAGAGGAACTCCTACAACAACAGAATTTGTTTAAGTACACAGAGAAATTTTTGATACACGAAGAATAACAACTTTCATTTTCACTACACATTGCCCCAAATGCTAACAGAAAAACGATGATCAACTTGGATATAGCATCAGCTCCGATGAGTCGATAATTCAGGTTGAAAGGATCAACTTGAGTTGTGAACTCAATGGAAAACAGAGGAAGAATAAAATAGCAAACAAATCGATTTACGGAAGCACACTGTTCTGGAGCAATGATCGTCCAACATTTTACAGAGCCATAGCCTAGCACTAGAGCAAAATAGAGTGGCACCGTTGCCTCTATACTTTGTAAACATCTTCCCAATCAATCACCTTTTTTGGAACTATCTGTATTGGAGCAATTATGTTAATGTGAAGTGTTTTTCATTTGATGAGAATCATTTGATTAGAAACTAACGATGATGGTACAGAATGCATTTATATTAAATGAAGAGTGTAAAGGTCGCGTTTGTGTGACCCACCATTGTTGTGAATTCAATCAATTTGCCGTTGATGTATGCTGTTTCAGTTTTAAAAAATTTTACAAAATATGAGAATATAGTATTGTGACTTAAATTCATATTCAAATATATTAAGATTCTTAACATTATTGTTATTTTAGGATTCGTGTTCGGTACAACTGTAGTACCGTACCATATTTGATTTAAACCGTTAGATTCTCGATTTTATTTTTTATTCCATACATCTAACGGCTTAAATCAACTGTGGTACGGTCCTATAGTTGTAACGAACGCAGATAAACAAATTTTGATATTTGCTACGTCGTTAACAGTAAAGTTCTCTCAAGCTGGCGTCTATCTATTGCAAGAATAATAATGCATGGTTGGTGAAATAATCCATTGAATTTCACAACAAAGGTGGATTACAAGTCACTACAAACGTGACTTTATTCTCTTCAGTTAATACAGATACATACTATCGTTGTTAGTTCATCAGATGAAAAAAAACACTTCACATTTTTTCAATGCAAGTATCCCCAAGATAGAAAAAGAGAATTATTGGTTGGGATGATGTTTGCAAAGTTATAGTGGCAATGGCGCCGCTCTATTTTCCTCTAATGTTAAGGCTATGGCTCTGTGAAATGGTGGAAGATAATTGCTCCAGAAGAGGGTGCTGCCATTAATCACTTGGTTTGCTATTTCACTCTTCCTCTATTCACCAATGAATTCACAACTCACGTTGATCCTTTCAATATGATTTATCGATTCATTGGAGCTGCTTCTATATCCAAGCTGATCATTGTGTCTGTTTTAGCATTTTGGGGTGCTTGGTAAAAGGGGAAGCTATTTTTCCTTGTGGATCACAACTTCTCTTTGTGTAATCTAGCTAATACTCTTATTTATAGAGTTCCTTTAATGAAAGCTATCTATAGCCAAACGGCTATTGATCTTGTGTTTCAATCATCTGTATCCATTGTGTGGTTCACAATTTTTTTTTTCTTTTTTGGTTTTGGAATTTCTAACGGTCTGTTCGGACAAATTTGGAGGAAGGATTTGTAAGAATTTCAGGTCGAGTGACAAGACTTTAAATTTGACATTCGAAGAAAGTGAGAATTTGGGCTCTTTTTTTTTTTAAATTTAAATTCGTTAAAGGTAAAATTAGAAAGCAATAATTAAGTGAAGGTAAAATAGGAAAATTTGACCTTTTAACTGAGTGGAATCCAAAATTCCATATTCATAAATAAGAAAACCTAATTCGTCAGATAATTAAAATTGGAGTTGGAATGGAATATAAAATTCGGTGAATTTAGCCAACTGAACAAAGGACCACTGAGGAGAAAAATAAAACCTCTCCTCTCCCACCTCATCTACCCCCAATCAAACATGGTTTATTTCAAGACACACAACTGTCATTTAAAAAAAAAAATTGGTTTAATAATTTGATCGAATGTGCACCCATCTTCTTCATTTTCGACTGGAAACCAATATCGGTGTTACTCAATGGGTTTTTGCAAAGAGAATAAGATTGTTCATAATTGATGAGAAAATGTTTTGAGAGAAATTTGAAGAAAAAGACAAGGGAGAGATTTGATAAGAATCAAGTTCAAATCAAACACAGCCAAGACAGTGACAGCAATGCAATCACGGATTCTACAAAAGGAAAAAATAAAATTTCCTCAAATTATTTTGATGTCAATCAAGCATTTTGCTCAGCCTTAGCTAAAGGCTTATCAAGTTCAAGACTTGTCTACAACAACTAGCATTAGATTTAGCCTAAACTTTCTCTAATCACAGTCTCTGACGGTATAATAGGAAACTCTCCCATATCAAGCCATAACATAATACTAAATTAGCGCTTTATCATTGTATAAATTGTACATGATCGAGTAAAGGAATTGTGAATAAGATAAGAGTATTTTTTCAGCCATTCAATTTATATCAAATTATCTTTTATGTATCAGAGCAAATGGCTGAAAATTTTGCAGAACCGAAACTCACCATTCAGTCCTTTCATCAATGTGCCAGTCTTGTTTCAATTAAACTCACATCAAATAATTATCTTCTATGGAAGTCTCAAGTCCTTCCTCTAATCAAAAGCCTTGAAATGGAATATCACATTGTAAAAGACAAGACTCCACCGGAGATGATTACATGAGATGGGGAAGAATAATAAATCCAGAATTTATCCAATGGATAAATAATGATGGATTATTGATGACATGGCTTAGAGGGATGATGGTTGAAGATATTTTGAGCTTGATCGTAGAAGGCCAACTGCTTCTGAAGTATGGCTCTCTATTGAAGAGCATATGCTTCCAGCTACCAATGAACAAAAATCTTTGTTAAAGGACAACCTCTATTCTCTTAAAAAGGGAAATTCCAAGCTCGAAGAATTTCTTAAGAAATTCAAATTATTGTGCGACAACTCGACAGCAATTGGGAAACCAATTTCAGACAAAGACAAAGTCTTCCAACTTGCACAATCCTTAATTTCAAGACTGCCATGCTAACTAAACCTCCATATCCAATTTTAAAGCAATTCATCCTTGCCTTTTAGAATCATGAACAAACCATAATGGTACAAAAACAAGAAGATGTTACGCTTGTAAATCAAAATCAGGCTCTCTTTGGTGGTAGAGGAAGGGGAAGAAACCAAAGAAGAGGTAGAAACGGTGGTCGTGGAAGAGGTTTTGTGCAAAATGGTGGGGGCCCTAACAAAAATGGAAACCACTCACATCAAAATGGAAGCAAAGTCATTAATTTTCAAAAAGGTCAAGCTGCTCCAAAGGCTCAAACTGCTCCAAAAAATAATGCCAACCATCGAGAAAAAGAAGACATCATTATTTGCCAAATATGTGGAAAAACGGGCCATAGTGTTGTTGTATGTTGGAGCCGGTATGAATATCTGGATCAAGAAAAAGTGCCACAGGCCCTTGCTGCGATGAACTTCAATGAATCAAATGATCAACATTTGTATGTAGACTCGGGGGCCTCTGCACACATGGTTAATGATCCAGTTAAACCCGACAAAATTCTTAGTTATAAAGGCCATGATAAGATTTTGTAGGTAACGGACAAAAAATTGACATACCACATATTGGAAACGTTTCCATAAAAACTACTCAGGGCCTTTTATTACTAAAAGATGTACTTTTTGTCTCTCAATTGAAAAAGAATTTACTATCTGTGGCACAATTTACTAATGATTTTCCTTGCTCTCTCGAATTTGATGCTAACGGTTTTATTGTCAAGACTAAACAGAACAAGGTGCTGGTGAAAGGCAATAGAAGCGGCAATCTCTATGTTTTGGAGGAAAGCAATCGGAAAGCATTAAATGCAATAAGAGGGAATTTTGATCCAATAAAACTTGGGCACAAATAGCTTGGACATCCAAGTCTTGAAGTCTTACGTATTTTAAATCAAGGAAGGAGATCAAAGTTTCTAGTTGGCGGAAAACACCTAGCATTTGGGCTTCATGTCAATTAGGAAAAAGCCGCAAACTTCCATCTAATTTGTCTAATAAAATATCAGAATTTCCCTTACAAAAAATTCATTGTGATTTGTGGGGTCTTGCCCCAATTAATTCCAATCAAAATTATAGATTTTATATGTTGTTCATTGATGATTGCACTAGATTCTCATGGTTATTTCCTTTAAAATGGAAATCTGACTTCTTTGATTGTTTTTGAAGGTTTCAACGTCAAGTGGAGAATCAATTGAAAAGAAAAATCAAAATTTTTCAATGTGATGGGGGTGGTGAATTTAGTTCGAAAATATTTATTGATCATCTACAGATTTGCGGTATTACAAGACAAATTTCATGCCCCTACACACCAGAGCAAAATGGAGTGACAGAGAGAAAACATTGACATATTTCAGAGATGGCATTGACATTAATATTTCAAGCTCAAATACCTTTGACTCTTTGGGTTGACGCATTTATAACAGCACGTATCTAATTAATCGAATGCCTCTGTCTACTATTTCTATGAAATCTCCCTATGAAAAGCTTTTTAAAAAGGCACTTGACTACAAACAATTGAGAATTTTTGGATGGGGTGTTTGTTGGGAAAATATGCTCTTTAAAAGCATATTGGTTTATTTAATTGTAATAAACTTTTTTCTGATTGATAAAATAATTGAGGTATTTTATTCAAATATCTTATTTGCATTAATTTTTTATTAAAGTCCATTTAATCATATTATATGTATTTATGTGATCACTATGTGGATTCACAGAAGACATAAATACAAGTTATCTTATGATTTAATAAATTGAGTTCGCAGTTGATAAATAAAGTTGTGCACTTTATTTAGGTATAAACTGTAATAAATTCATTGAATGATTTGTCTTAATCATATATGAATTTATTGCTGTAGTACGACTACATTGAACAGGATCGCATATGAGATTTAATTAACTTTATAATAACTGTCAAATTTATTAAATTTCATAGGTATTGATTTTACTGTAATCTTAATCTTGAGTTAGTTATAATTTCATGATTGTGGTTGTTATTCCATTTGAGTTACCAATGGGCACCACACATACTTGTAGTCAAGATTACCCGGTATCTTGGTGGGAGCAATTATAAGTATTGAAGTTATAGATTAACAATATGGAATTTGTACAACACATCTCTTAATAGGTTTCGGTACTTGATCATAAAATTCTCTGACCAGAGTGGATCGACATATTTAATATGTTGAAAATGATCATTAGAGAAAACCAGTAAGTATCAAGGAATAAGATGTTACTAAATTGATTAGATAGTTGAGATATCAATTTAATTAACGATGTGGTGCAAAAGATTGTGCAGTAAAGAGATCAATGTGGCTTGGGACGAATTATTATTCGAGCATACAATTATGGAGGTCAGTTCCAATCTTATAGTGGAATAGAATTGGAATTAAATAATTAAGCTAGTTTAATTACAGGCTTAATTATTGTAGCCACTATTGTATGTTCCCAAATGATCCCCGGGTTAGCTTATTTAATTGACTGCACCACTGCTGGACTCAAAAATAATAAAACTGGCATATTAAGTGATAAACCTAAATATAATATTTGTTAAGGCCATATGTGTTATATTTAAGTATAAATGGGGCATTGTGATATTTTACAAGGTGGGCCCTAAAGTTGTTATACTTTATCTCCGTAAGGAGAGGAAAAATATTAAATATGATATATTTAATATTTTGAATTATTATATAATAAGGATAACACAATTAGGGTTTTAACAAGGGTAATATTATATATAAGTGTTCTTTTTTCTCTTAAAAAAAAAGAGACGCCTTTTGAGAAAAACACTAAGAAAAAGAAGCTAGGGATTTTGGGAGTGGTGAAACGAATGCCCACACATTCAGTGCAGATCAAACTTGAGTCATAACCTAGAAGATCGTTGGGTGGCGGATTTATTGCCTGGTATCGTTCATCTTCTCAGATTATCAAGGTATGATTTTTTGGATTACGAATTTCTTATATATTATATGAGATCGATCCTAAAAATATTTTTTATGAGAAAAATTATGATTTTTTCACCAGCAGTGTTTCCCTTACTTAAGGGATTACAACAAAAATAAATTTGACAAAAAATCTCTTCCATGTGTTTTCCTTGGATACAGCCCCTTACACAAGGGCTATTGTTGTTTGGATCTGGACACCAAACGTGTCTATATATCTAGACATGTGAAATTTGATGAAAGTGTATTTCCTTTTGCTGAATTATCTCCTTTGATGAATTTGCAGGAAAAGCTTAACACTGAAGAATATTCTAATGGTGAAGAAAATAATTTGATGCAAGACAATTTGATGCCATCAAATTCTTCATCTTTACTTCTACAATATTGCTTGGGGCCATGCGAAAGGCCCACAATTGTTGAAAACATGGACATTTAAAAAATTACGAAGACGCCAAATTTACCATCTGGGGCTGAAAAAGACAAATCTGAAAGCAATAATAGTTGTGAGAATATTGAAGAAAATGTCTCCAACACCAGCAATGAAATTGCAATACAGCCAATAGTCACCCCAACGTAGCCCCAAAATTTGATTGAAAGCACCAACCATAACTTCCCAGATATATCTAATCGACTTTCCATCGAATTACCAATTCAACCTGTGAATTCATTATCCGAAGCAAAAGCCACAACAAGCAATCAATCTGTGACCTCAACCGAAACAATTACAAATACTCACCCAATGGTCACTCGTCATAAGTTAAAAAATAACGCCAATTTAGCATTGCAAACATTTATTACTACTGAGCCAAAAACATTGACGAGTGCACTCAAATGTCCTCAATGGGTTACCGCAATGAACGAAGGGCTTCAAGCCTTAAATCAAAAGGACACATGGACTCTTGTTCCTAGACCAAAGAATGCTAATATTAATGGGTCAAAGTGGCTGTATCGAATTAAGTACACAGAGACAGGAGCCATTGAAAGATTCAAAGCACGACTTGTAGCAAAGAGGCTTACACAAGTTCCTGGAATTGATTATGAAGAAACCTTTAGCCCAGCCATCAAGCATACAACCATTAGACTTGTCTTAGCCCTTTCTGTGAATCTCAACTGGCCAATGAAACAACTCGATGTGAGAAATGCCTTTCTTCATGGCCATTTAAATGAAACGATGTACATGGAACAGCCACCAAGTTTTATCAATCCTAACTTCTCATCGCAGGTGTGTAAATTGAACAAATCGGTCTATGGGCTTAAGCAAGCCCTGCGAGCATGGTCTGATTGCTTGTGTCGTGCACTTTTTAACCTTGGCTTCCGAAATAGCAAGGCTTACACTTCCCTCTTTATACTACATTATGAATCTAATATTGTGTTATTATTGGTTTATGTTGATGATGTTATAATAACTAGCAATAATAGCAAAATAATTCAACACATCATCCATATGCTTAGCTTTCAATTTGCCTTAAAAGATCTTGGCTCATTAAATCATTTCTTAGGCATTGAAATCAAGAAATTTAAACAAGGTATCTTTCTTTTGCAGGCCAAATACGCAAGGGATCTACTGGACAAAACAAAGGTGCAAGATAGCATGTCCGTTGCCACACCAATGGCTGTGAAAGAGGTACCAAGATTTGATGACGCACAACCCATTAATGCTACTGAATATCGAAAAATCGTGGGAAGTCTTCAATACCTCACTTTTACCAGACCGGACATCACACATGCAGTCAACAAAGTGTGTCAAAAATTCCAACAATCAACAGAGGCGGCTTATCTTCGAGCTATCAAACGGATATTGCGATACCTTAAAAGGAACGCTTAACTACGGACTTCGGTATTTGAAACAAAGTTCCTTGAGACTTTATGGGTTCTCAGATTCAGATTGGGCAGGCTGTTCTTTAACTCGACGGAGTACTAGTGGATTCTGCATTTACCTTCGATCAAATTGTATCTCATGGAGTTCAAAAAAGCAAACTACCTTTGCTCGTTCTAGTGCAGAAGCTGAATATCATTGCATGGCATCCACGGCACTGGAACTCATTTGGCTTACAACATATTCAAAGAAATTGGCATAAACTTGATAAAGCCTCAAGTTCTGATTTGTGAGAATATCAGCTCCATTCATATGTCAAAGAATCCCGTTTTCCATGCACGTACCAAGCACATTAAGCTTGACTATCACTTTGCTCCTGAGAAAGTAACCAGTGGACTACTCAACACAAGATATATTCCATCATCCCAACAAACGACAGATTTATTCACTAAACCATTGACCCAAGCATTGTTCCCAAAATTTTGGCACAAACTTGGAGTACATCCCATGGCAATTCCTAGTTTAAGGGGTTCTGATAAGAATCAAGTTCAAATCAAACACAACCAAGAAAATGATAGCAAGTGTTAAGAATGAACCAGAATCTGATATGTAATCAAAACGACTATGTCGGTTATAATAATTTGTTGAAAACGACATTCTGCAGAAGCACATATCTGGTGTATGACAGACATCTCATGTCAGATGCAAAACGTGAAGTCTGGAGCAGGTGTTTTGAACGTGTTTTATAAAGCATTCTCTGCATCAAAACAGCAAGTCTTCTAAGTTGTTTCAATCACTTAATAAGCTGCACATGTACAGCACGTGGAAGCATATTAATTCAGTTACAAGAAGCAAGAACTCTCTGTTTTCTGGCAACAAAATGTAAGGTTGGCTTCTAGGATGAGCGTTCCAGAGTTTTCCATGCCAATATATAAGGCATCTTATATATGCAATTGATCAAGATCAATTCTCTATAATCTCCTGTGAATCTTGTAACCGAGTTTGACAGCAATAAAATCATCAAAGCTCTTCTTCTCAAGAGGATGTAGGCCAGCAATTGCTGAACCTCTATGAATCCCCTGTGTCATCTGTTAATTGTCTTAGGTTGTTTCCTGATCTTACAAACTCAAATCAATCATTCTTGTACAAGATATCAGTGTGTGGAATCAGATCTTGGGGTTAAATCTTTAACAGCAAGGTAATCACAGATTCTACAGAAAGAAAGAATAAATTTTCCTCAAATCATTTTGATGTCAATCAAGCATTTTGCTTAGCCTTAGCTAAAGGCTTACCGAGTTCAAGACCTGTCAACAACTAGCATTAGATTTAACTTAAACTTTCTCTAATCACAATCTCTGTGGGTATAATAGGAAACTCTCCTATATCAAGCCATAATATAATACTAAATTAGCTCTTTATCATTGTATAAATTGGATAGGATCGAGTAAAGGAATTTTGATAAGATAGAGTATTTTTTCAGCCATTCAATTTATATCAAATTACCTTCTAACATTTGTGTAGTGAACTCCTTTTTGCTGGCTATATATAGGATGCATGGATGGATAAATCACTTTGAGTTTGGGCAATGAAAGTGGCATGGATGGGCAATGGAAGTGGCGTGTGGATGGGTTGGTTTAAAGTTAGTTAGCAGGTTTAAAATTTATGAGTGCATGACACTAAAAGAATATTTAGATTTACTTACCTTATAAAATTCAATAGTAAATTGAGTCAATGGCATGTGATCCATGTAAGCTCATGCCCTGTTTGGAAAGTTTATAAGTGCTCCATTTTAACTCACAACGTAGTCATACTTGTTATGTAGATAGGAGGATACTAATTCTAATATATTTCTCAAAGATGATGCTATATACAGAAATCAGAAAATAGTTACAGAAACGTAGGTAGAAAAGCCACCAAATTCAGTTGAAATTTTATCACAATTTCAATAGCTTTGTGCAGGTATCTGTAAACACTACCAAAAAAACCACAAAACAATGATCGAAATTTTATAACACATATCATTGTGTCATAACATGTAACTTATATAAAAATTTTTTACACGTTCTCGATTTATATTTTATTAATAATAATAGATGATAGATATGCCTCATTAGTTTCCTCTTAATAAACATGACAATTATGGGGTCATGACTTTGAAATTTTTTATTATTTGCTATATAATTTTAAATTATTTCATTTACACATATGTCAAATTTTGATTGAATGTTTCATTTATATTAAAAAGAACTCTCCTACACTATAACGTTTCTCCTAATTATAGAAGGAAAAGGATGAAACCCTTAAATAAAAATTTTGTTAAGTACTGAAATGACAGCCGAATTACTCGAAGGTCTCACGGCCGAAGTCGAAGACAAAGGCATGTGATTCTTAACCGTCATCATTGAAACAAAGGCCATAGCCCTCAAACTGTAACTTAGGGAAAAGAAAAATCACAAGTGCACAGAGAGTGACAGTTGCGGCATTAGGGCAACAGAATGTGGAAGAGCCACTTGCCCCCATGGGGTTCTCGCAGTGTCGATTGCTTCGAGAGACTGGAGCAAATTGATGAAGGAACTTATGTGTTACGGCAATTTTCCTTCAAGACGGATTTACTTTGATTTTTATTCTAGCTAGTTTATTCCTTATTTAGTTATTCCTTTTATTAGCTTATTTCCTTATTTTTTTCGGATTTTCCCTGTATAAGAGGAACTCAATTGAGGGGTTAACTTTTCATGCGAAAACTTAATAAAATTTTACAGAACCATGCTTCTTTTTTTTGCTCTACCTCTTCGGTCTTAAGATTTGGTATCAGAGCTCAATTTTGGCACCAATATGGCTGACGAAACGAGAGCACAAGAGCAGAAACGTGTGGATGAGTCTTTGAAGCAGTTGCGGAAGACCTCAGAAAAACATGGCCTTCTTCTATCTGATTTGTCTAAGATGATGGCTGCTATAAGCCTGAAACTTGATCAATCCACAACAACGAAGATAGGGGATTCCAACAACGGGGGAAGTACCTCAACCAATAGGAGTTCGAATACTAATCATATTGATAAGAATTCTGTCCAAACTCGATTTTCCAAATTGAATTCTCCCAAATTCGAGGGCGAAAATCCTAGTGGATGGATTTACAAGTGTGACCGTTTTTTCAACATCAATGGAATTGTTGAAGAAGAGAAGGTGGAGATTGCTTCGATATATTTGGAGGGACATGCCCTCGAATGGTTTCAGGGGTATGAAGCTGGTCATGAAAACATCAATTGGAAGAGTTTTTCTACAGATATCATTGCTCGTTTTGGTCCTAGTACTTATGATAGTCCAGTTGGGCAATTAACTAAGTTAAAGCAAACCACTGTAGTGAAAGCCTATCAAGAACAATTTGAAGCATTAATGGCTAGAATGAAGGGGCTGCTAGAGGATTTCTTTGTTCAATGTTTCATTAGTGGCTTGAAGGATGCCATTAAGAACCAAGTCACCATGTTTCGACCGACCACTCTTACCCAAGCCATTGGTTTAGCTTTGTTACGAGAAGGAGCTATGGAAGCAATCCTTAAGGAGGCTAAAGGGGTTAACAAAGTAGGGGTGAGTACTGTGAATTCTTTTGTGCCGAGAAAGTTAGACAATAGCCGATTACCACCAGTGAAATGGATCTCTGCAACAGAAATACAAGTGAGAAGAGAAAAAAAAGCTTTGCTATTATTGTGATGAGAAGTATGAGCCTGGTCATGTATGCAAACAGAAGCACATTTATCTATTACAAGGTGAAAATAGCGAGGATGAAGAGCCAAACGAAACTAACAAAGTGGTAGGAAAAGAAGAATCTTAAATTTCCCTTCTTGCTGTATCTGGGTCCAGCACTCACCAAACTATGAGAATTCGCTGCTGCATAAAAAAGAAGGCTGTCACCATACTCATTGATTCGGGAAGTACTCACAACTTCCTTGACCCAATGGTTGTAAGGAGAGCAGGCCGTAAAATTCAACGTGTTAGTCCAATGACGGTATCAGTGGCGGATAGAACCAAAATAATTAGTGATGCTATTTGCCGGCAATTAAAGTGGAATATACACAGAGAGGAATTTCGAGCTGATTTAAGGCTCTTGCTATTAGGAGGATGTGATATGGTTCTCGGAATACAGTGGCTTGTTGAATTGAGACCGGTATTTTGGGACTTTAAGAAGTTGACGATGGAATTTTCTGTAGGCGATTGAAATTTTAAATTGAAGGGTGATATACCAGGCCCTACAAAAATGGTTTCACCAAAGCATATTCAGAAGGAGCTTCAACATTTGTCTCAAGCATCAGCAGCTCAAATTTTTTCCATCCAAGTAGAGGGTAAGGAAGCAGAAAAAGTTAACAAGGAATCAACAGATGCTGGGGCTGGAGATGTTGTGGAACTAGAGCAAGTGTTGCATCACTATAAGAAGGTTTTTCATGAGCCGAAGGGGCTGCCTCCTCAAAGAGAACATGACCATGAAATTCCCTTTGAACCTGGCTGTACTCCTCCTAATATACGTCCATATAGATATTCTTACGTACAGAAAAGTGAGATTGAAAAATTAGTACAAGAGATACTTGAAAATGGCACCATTCAGAAAAGCGTGAGCCCTTTCTCTTCACCAGTGTTATTGGTCAAGAAGAAGGATGGAACATGGAGAATGTGCATTGACTACAGGGCTCTCAACAAAATCACCATAAAAGATAAGTTTCCTATTCTTGTAATTAATAAGTTGTTGGATGGATTATATGGAGCTACATATTTTTCTAAGCTTGATCTCTGTTTCGGTTACCATCAAATCAGAGTGCATTCTCCTGACATTCATAAGATTGCTTTTAGGACCCATGAGGGGCACTATGAATTTTTAGTCATGCCTTTTAGGCTGACTAACGCACCAGTAACCTTTCAGAGCTTAATGAATGAGATTTTTCAACCTTTTCTGAGGAAATTTGTACTAGTATTTTTTGATGATATCTTAATTTACAGTAGTGGTTGGAAAGAATACTTGGAGCACTTGAAATTGATATTTGGTGTATTGATTCAGAACCAATTATTTGTTAAAAAATTAAAATGTACTTTTGGTAAAAAGAAGATTGAGTATTTGGGGCATGTAATTTCAAATGAAGGAGTTGCCACTGATCCGGTAAAAATTCAAAGCATGTTGCAGTGGCCTAAACCCAACTCCCTCAAGTCTTTAAAGGGTTTTTTGGGGCTCACAGGTTACTATCAGCGATTCATTAAAGATTATGGAAAGGTTAGTCAACCACTCACTGTCCTATTGAAGAAAGATAATTTCTAGCGGACTCAAGCTATAGAAGATGCCTTTGACCAGCTCAAACGCATCATATATGCGGCACCAGTATTGGCAATGCCAGACTTGCAGAAAGATTTTGTGATCGAGTGTGATGCATCTAGAAATAGGATAGGGGCAGTATTGCTGCAAGAGGGCAGACCCATAACATACTTGAGCAAGGCTTTAGCATCGAAGAATTTGGGTCTTTCGACATACGAAAAGGAGATGTTAACTGCTGTCATGGCAGTACAAAAATGGAGGCCTTATGTGGTAGGAAAGCACTTTATGATAATCATTGATCATCTCAGCCTAAAGTTCCTTTTAGATCAACGAGTTTCAACTTCGATGCAACAGAAATGGGTTACCAAATTAGCTGGTTATGACTATGAAATTGTCTACCATAGTGGCAAGGAAAATACAGTTGCAGATGCCTTATCGAGGGTGCATGAGGTAAGCAAAGAACCAACTGTTATGGCCTTGTTATTCCCCATAGCAAATTGGTTGGGCGTGCTATAAGATGAATGAAAGAAAGATGAGAACATACAAAAACTCATCCTTGAGATTCAACGAGATCAGAACTTACATTCTAAATTTACTTGGATAGATAATCAGCTGAGGTACAAAGGAAGGTTGTGACTAGAAGAGAAATCTGAAATAAAAAAGACAATATTACAAGAGGTTCATGGTGGAGTAGAGGGTGGACATTCGGAGGTGAAGAAAACGTTAGAGAGAGTACAGAGAGCCTTTTATTGGAAAAAAAATGAGAAGAGAAGTATACAAATTTGTAGCTGAATGTGACATATGCCAGAGAAATAAAGCTGAAACTATAGCCTCTCCAGGACTTTTACAACCGTTGCCAATACCAGAACTGATTTGGTCTGACATTTCCATGGATTTTATAGAAGGCCTTCCGAAATCTCAGGGCAAGGAGGTTATCATGGTGGTGGTTTATAGATTGAGCAAATATGCTCACTTCCTGACCTTGGCACACCCCTACACAGCGAAAGATGTAGCTCAAGTGTTCTTAGATAACATTTATAAGCTTTATGGCCTGCCAAAGACCATAATAAACGATCGAGATCGAATCTTTACAAGTCAATTTTGGAAACATCTTTTTACTCTACAAGGTACTCAATTACTTATGAGCACGTCTTATCATCTACAGACAGATGGTCAGACTAAAGTAGTTAATAAATGTTTAGAGCAATACTTGAGGTGCATGACTGGAGACAAGCCAAAGGAGTGGAGTAAATGGTTGCCGCTTGCTGAGTGGTGGTACAATACTTCATTTCACTTCTCTTCTAAGATGACCCCATTTGAGATTGTCTATGGCAGGAAGCCTCTTACTTATACTACTTATATTCCTGGTGAGACCTTGGTAGCATCTGTGGACCAAGCTTTAAGAGACAGAGACTCAATGATCCGCCTTTTCAAGGAGAACTTGCAACAAACTCAAATCAAAATGAAAAAAATGACAGATAAGCATCGGACAGAGAGAGAATTTGAAGTAAATGATTGGGTTTATCTTCGACTGCAGCCTTTCAAACAAGCATCTCTAGCTCTACGGAGGGATAAGAAGTTGGCTCCTAGGTTCTACGGACCTTTTAAGGTGCTTCAAAGAATTGGACAAGTGGCGTATAAGCTAGAACTTCCTTCACACTCAAAAATCCATTCAATTTTTCACATTTCTTGCTTGAAGAAAAAATTGGGCACTGCTAATGTTCAGCAAACAGAGCTGCCTATAATCCAAGAAAATGGGAGGATACAGTTAGAGCTGCTAGCATTGTTAGAGAGACATACGGTTAAGAGAAACAACAGGCCTGTAGTTCAATGGTTGATTCATTGGACTAATTCTGTTCCTGAAGATGCTACATAAGAGGATGCTTACATTATTCAACAGAAATTTCCAGAATTTAAGCCTCGAGGACAAGGCTTCTTGAACAAAGAGGGAAATGTTACGACAATTTTCTGTCAAGATGGATTTACTTTAATTTTTATTCTAGCTAGTTTATTCCTTATTTAGTTATTCCTTTTATTAGCTTATTTTCTTATTTTTTTTGAATTTTCCCTGTATAAGAAGAACTCAATTGAGGGGTTAACTTTTCATGCGAAAACTTAATAAAATTTTACAGAACCTTACTTCTTTTTTTTGCTCTACCTCTTCGGTCTTAAGATTATGGATATTTTAAAAAGAAAATCAAAATCCCTTCTTCTTCTTCTTCTTTTTGGGCTATGTTTAGGCTTTAACATTGTCGGGTGTTTGATAGAATTTCCCAATTTTTTCTTTTGGGTTTTTTTATACACTTTGAGTTGTTAAATTTTTTTCCTTTCTTATCAAATATCAACATTTTTCTGGTTTAAGCGCTCTGTAAATTTTGTGGAGAGTTGATGGATTGTTAGAACTTGATTAAATAGTTCGTGTGAGTGGTATTGGACTGTGAATGATGACGCTGTCTTAGGACAGGGGCAGGATCAAGAATAGAAATGATATCTCTGGTATCAATCAAAATACAACCAAATGTCTGTATATATCATATCTTCATCAGCAACAAATGAACTTCTATTGTTAACTAATAGGAATGCAATAATTCATGTTGCTTGTTTGAATATTGCAATCAAAACTCTAACAGCTTGGAGCTCCACCGAATCTGTACATAACATTAATTAGCGACTTTAGTTAGATTTTGTCGAGATAATGATTTAACTCACTAATGAGATACTACTTCAAAAATGTGATTAATGAAAAACCTAAACCGTTAAGTGTTATGTCATTTAGAGAAGCAATGGCATTTGTGGCTAAAGCTAAGGCACAGGTACTTCGAACTAAAATATTTGGTTTGACCAATTAGACATTGATTCATTACTTCTGAATTAGAGGGACCAAGTAATTAATGCACTCAACAAGACAAAACGTAGAAGATCAGAAAAATAAAAGACTTTTGACACCAGATATACCCATTCTAGAACCGGCATGATATCAAAATAAGAAGAGCCATCACTACAACAAATATGGCTTTTTATAACGCTAAAAAAATGTTATATTATTGTTACCCAACGTCCTATTGCAACTACATTTACTTCAAGCTAATTCAACAACTTGCACTTTTGGCCTTTCCAATTTGGGCTTACATGCTGTACTCATAAGCAAAACAAAGAAAAAAACATTTCTAATTATAATTAAGTTAATAGCTACTAAATTAATTATGACAGTATAAATTATTGTATAAGTTTAAAACTTACATGTTGGGTACTATTAGATTGAGTTGATATAGATAGATTTTTATTTTATCCATCATTTAATGCTTCACTCTACACAAAAAGAAATTAAAAAGAAGTTGATTTTTCCATTTTATGAAATTGAGATTCACAGGTAATTAATATAATATTTAATAAGGTACTTGCTATTACCAGTTTGCTCATTAAATTTTATATGAGTTTGTTTTGATCATTTATGAAACCTTTTATTTGCTTCATTACGTCTTGTAATGGGTCAATTTGTTCTTGCATTTTGGCTTCCTTCTTAGTTTGCTGAGATATTGCCTCTAATTTAGATAGTGTCACTCCTGCTCCTTGACCTCTAACACGGCCTCCTTGCTCAGGTCCAAGAAACTTTGAAAGTATATCATTCTTAATAGATTTTGATTGTGCTTCTGACAAATATGAATTTTTTTCAGCTTCATACATTTCCTAAACTCAAGAAAGAGTTATTTATTATAATATTTCCAATAATAATTGCTAGCATATTTTAGTTATCGTCAATAAATTTGACACATACCTTCACTTCAATAACTTTTGAACTAGATAGTTCACTACTCGTTTTAGTATGTGCTTTAATCCAAACATCAATTTGAGTTATTTTTTATGGATATGAACTGTTTTTCTTCTAGAATGAAAATATTTTAAAGTCAGAATTAATTGTATATATCTCAAAGTAATAACATATGCTAGCTAGATAATTACTATATTGTTTGAATATAATTAAAGATTTACCATCTTATCTTGCATACGAGCATATCCAATTCGACTACCAGTATATGGAATGTCTTGTTTCGCCCTCATTTCCTTAAAAACTTTGCTTTTATCCTGTTTTAATATACACTAATTACATCATTTTAAATAAAATAATATACGTATGAATGAATATTTCAGCTAGGACTATAAGCATACATACCATAAAGGCTTTTGAGGTCTTTTTCTTAATAAAAGTCTCCCACTTGTCAGGTTTGACTAGACTAGGTCGAGCATCCAATTTTTTTGTCAATCTTGATTTATGTGCTCGCTAGACTTTTCCCATCATCTGTAGCGTATACTTTTTGATTGCATCTCCTTCCAAAACAAATTTTTGCTGAATGTTTCAAGTAAAAAAAAAATAATAACTAATGTTAGTATCATGTTATAATTTGAATTGCGCTCTAAAAATAGATGTGTACAGGTTTACCACGAGTGCTTTCAACAACAAAGCTTTCTGCTGTTTTGGAACATATCTCCAATCATCACAGTTTATAGACACAGTCTCCTTTACCAAGCTACCATAAAATGATGAAAATAGCACAGATGATTTTCCAATATGTTGCCCTAAATTATTCAATTCTAAGATTATCTTCTTCCCATTTTCATTTGCCACATCATGACATACAGTAGAGCCACGTTTTTTCTTTGTCAAATTTTCTTCATTACAAGATTGATATGGATTTTCAGATGTGTCATCATTAAGATCTTCATTAGTTAAGTATGTCTCAGTAATAGGTGCATCTCTAGACTCAAATCTACTTGTTAAACTTTCCTTCCTTTTTCTTTTGGAAGTTTGTCGAGAACTCTATTAAACATATATAAAAGGACTTAGCATAATTTTTCATTTTTAACATATATAAATATAGTAATCTTTAAAACAAAATTAAGTATTTACACTAGGCACACATGGTACTTCTCTAATGTTCCTCAAATACAGGGTCAACTTCAAAAAATATTCTACACAAAAGATATTGACATGAAACCAATTTTATATGAAAGCTAATTAAGTCTAGAATGCAAAAAAATTCAAGAATTACTCCACAATATAGCCGATCAATACAGTTTATTCATTATTTCCAGGTCTGTCAGCAAGTTCTTTGTCAGTGTTCTTAAAATATAGGGTCGAATTCAAAAAATCACAACAAATTCTACAAAATTGATGTTGACATTAAACCAATTTTAAATGAAAGCTAATTAAGTATAGAATGCAAAAAAATTCAAGAATTACTCTAGAACATAGCCAATCAATACAGTTTATTCATTATTTCTAGGTCTGTCATCAAATTCTTTGTGAGTGTTCTTAAAATACAGGGTTGAATTAAAAAAATCACAAAAAATTCTACAAAACTGATATTGACATGAAACCAATTTTAAATGAAAGTAATTAAGTATCAAATGAAAAAAATTCAAGAATTACTCTAGAACATAGTTGATCAATACTGTTTATTCATTGTTTCCAAGTCTGTCAGCAAGTTCTTTGTCAGTGTTCTTAAAATACAGGGTCAAATTCAAAATATCACAACAAATTCTACAAAATTGATATTGACATGAAACCAATTTTAAATGAAAGCTAATTAAGTATAGAATGAAAAAAATTCAAGAATTACTCTAGAATATAGCCAATAAATACAGTTTATTCATTATTTATAGGTCTGTCAGCAAGTTCTTTGTCAGTGTTCTTAAAATACAGGGTCGAATTCAAAAAATCACAACAAATTCTACAAAACTGATATTGATATGAATCCAATTTTAAATGAAAGTTAATTAAGTCTAGAATGTAAAAAATTCAAGAATTATTTTAGAATAAAGCTAAACAATACAGTTTATTCATTGTTTCTAGGTCTGTCAGCAAGTTCTTTGTCAATATTCTTAAAATACAGGGTTGAATTAAAAAAATCACAACAAATTCTACAAATACAAAAGTTTGCACTATATGAATGTTTCCATACCTGATAAAAGTGATTCCACAGAATTGCTGAAATGAATCAAAATAAGTCCTCATACGACATGCTTTATAATGAACTGCACAAAAAAAAAATTTAATTAGCTTACTAATATGTATAAGAAATTAGAATAAGTTATTTATAAATTTGCTTATTGGAATCAAAACTACAATAGAATATGTATTACAGTTACCAAAGAAAGTTAAATATAGATCCCTTCACAATTCTCTCTGCGAGAGCTACCATCTTCGCCCTTTATATTGTTATCAAGACTTGATACATCTAATGGCCGTAAGGTTGTAACACAGTTTTCAGCATAATTATCCAACTCATGAAATCCTCTTGAGGTGCTCTTAATACAACATACCAACTAGACGAATCATTCTTCCTTGAATAGAACACTTATTTTGCTTGAGATGCTAAAATAAACGAGTCCCTTGCAAACTAATGTTGTCCTTGATGCAGATTAACCAAAGTAAATCCATCCTTAAATTTGACACCATTTCTAATGTTAGCCCAATTACAGTAAACAATAAATTTTGAGAGTATAGTAGTCAAGCAACAAAATATCCTTTATGACACTATAGTATCTAATTGTATCGATGTAACTATTTGTATCTTTTGAGCTAGATTGACAAACTATAACTGACTCAATTAAAACACGACTATTCTGTGTAGATTTCTCAACATCCTTTATATGATAATGTTGATAATTGATGATGTATGCATTATAGCTCACAACTTGCCTTCGAGGACCGTATGCAAGGTATTTTAATGTCATTGAGATGTCGTTTCTATTTTCTTCCTCAATCTGTTTAGAAATTAAAAAATATCAATTAATGAGATTTCAAGAAACAAAATAAAATAAAGCACAAATCCCAATGCTACTATATTGGAAACTTTTGTTTAAACCAACAGGAAAACTCTTCTGAATGTCTCTTCCAAAGTAAACTTTTATTTCTTAAGAGTCTCTTGTCCGAATGTTTTAACTCAGCTAAGTGCCAACTAAAAGAAAGGAGATAATTAAAAAATGTGATTACTTTATCTCATCTAAAGAAAGATTAAATTAAAAGACTTACTGTAAATATTGTTTTACTTCAATTGTATTAAATAACACATATCGATGAGCACTTTGCAATCTCTCATCTGTTAACTCAATTATTAATCCTTTAGAGATTGGTTAGCCTTCAAGTATCATATCATGCATGTACTCTTTATTTCTCCTTTGGTGAAAATCCATATCTGCTACTTGCTTTATGCATTTACTAAAATAACTCATGCATTCATCGACAAGATAGCATTTAATAATACAACCCTCTAGTCTTGCACGATTCCTAACATATCTTTTTAACTTCTTTATTTCTTTATAAATAAATCAAACATTATGTCAACACAAAAGGCCTTTTTACTTAAACTAATACAAAAGAATTATTAATTTATATATATTGACAACCTTTCAAAAGGATACATGCAACGATATTGAGCGGGCCTACACAATCTTGCTTCGCTTCCTAAGTGGATTGGCAAATGAACCATTATATCAAAGAATGTGGGAAGAAAAAACCTTTCAAACATGCACACAATTTCAACAATATCCTCCTCAAGTGCCTCAAGTTTCTCTCGGTCAAGGACTCTTTGACATAGATCATTGAAAAATATACATAACCTGAATATTGCATTCCTTGGTCCTTTTGGAAGTAAGCCTCGTAAAGCTACAGGCAACAACTGTTGCATTAACACATGAAAATCATGAGACTTGAGGCCTGGAATTTTACAATCCTCCATTGAAATACAGCTCCCAATGTTTGAACTATAACTATCAGGCAATTTCAAATCCAACAATCTTTTGCAGAAGATTTGTTTTTTTACTCTTGATAATGTATGTGGTGCTAGTGGAAGAAAAGTACTCTTCTCATGCACATCTAGATGTAAATCTTTCTTTATTTTTAATTCCTTCAAATCCATACGAGAATGAAGGCCGTCCTTTGATCTTTCTTTTATATCAAGTAAAGTCCCAACTTCAAATCCGTACTCTTCTCATTACATCCAAATTATGATGCAACAAAAGATGCTGAAAAATCAAGAACAATAAGAGTATCATGAGGAATTTATTTAGGCATTATCAACATAATTATAGAAAATTTATTCAATAGAATCATACCTGCCAATATGGTAAGTCAAAAAATATTGACTTTTTTTCCACACTGAGTATTTTTTTATCTTCCTTTTGTTCTTTCTTGAACTTTTTCCCCAATCATTTTCTATGTCTTTTATCTCTTTTAAATTCGTATTGCAGACATTATTCTCGGTCTTTCCTTAAGTTCTTCATCACCATCAAACCACGACTTTTTGAATCGAAAGGAATAACCAGAATGAAAGAAGCATCTATGACCCATATATACAGTTTTTTTTACTGTATTTTAACCTTTTTGAGCATGTATTAGAACTGCGTAAAAGACATGCTACCTTACCTTTTGTGGCACATCTTGCCAAGTTGCCATATGCAGGAAAATCATTAATTGTCCATATCAAAATTACTTTCAAGTTGAAAACTGTCATACTAAATGTGTCATAAACCTCTACACCATTGTCCCATAGTTGTTGTAGATCATCTATTAGCGGTTGTAGATAAATATCTATGTCATTACTAGGTTGTTTAGGCCCTGGAATCAACAATGTCAACATTATAAATTCTTTTTTCATGCACAACCATGGTGGGAGATTGTAAGTCACTAACATTACTGGCCAGCAACTATATATTGAACTACGATTACCCAAAGGATTAAACTCATTCGCTGCTAGACCTAACCTTAGGTTTCTAGGATCTTTGGAGAATGAAGGCCATTTTTTTAATCAACTATCTCCCAAGCTAGGCTATCTACTGGGTGTCGCATTTTATCGTCGTTACTTTTATTATCATAATGCCATCTCAATTGTTCTGTCATTTTTGGTGACTCAAACATCCTTTTAAACCTTGGTATTATGGGAAAATAAGTCAACACTTTTGCTGGACTTCCTTTATAAATCTTTTTAGTTTGACCATCCACCTTCCATCTAGAAGATCCACATTTAGGACACGTTTCACTTTCCTCTAGGTCATGTCTAAATAAGCAACAATCATTAACACAAGCATGTATCCTCATACAATCTATTTGAAATAGTTTCAATAACATTTCAACTAAACGAGTAGAATTCAAAATAGTATTTTGTTCGGGTAACATATCACATAAAATCTCTAAAAGGTTATCAAAACTCTTATTTGAGTACCTGTACATAGTCTTGAGCTTATATAAGACAACTACTGCAGATAACCTAGTGTACTTTGAGCAACCTAGGTACAATGGGGTTTTAGCATCTTCTACAAAATTCATTGGGCAGTTATCTTGCTGCTCATCAACATCTTCATGAATACCTCTAGAATGGTCATTTATATCTCTAGACATGCTATATGTATCAGTCATTTCCACAGCAGTACTTTTTTTTCTAACTGTTCCTCATGCCATATCCAAGTAGTGTAAAACATATCCATCCCGTCTTTCAACAAATGCAACACAATTGTTTCACCATTTTGATGACATAGGTTTTGACCTTTTTACATGGACATCTCACTAAACCTTGGTTTTCTACATTTATTGTAGCATTTTCCACAAACTTCTTAACTCCCTCACGATATTCTTTTGTATTTCTACAAAAAAACGTAAAATATCAATTAAAATTAATAACATTATAAAAAAAAGTAAATACATTATTGTTATTTGGTGAGTTAAAAAACCTTTTAAGTTGAACCCATGTTTTGTCGATCATCTTGAAGTCTTCACTTGACCAGAGACCATAAAGCCATGAACTATATAAAAAAAAAGATTATTTTATTATTTTTACACCTGAAAGTAATCGAAGGCTTAAAGCTTAAAAAAATGCAAGCAATAGAAAGCTTTCCTTTTGACCTTTTAAAGCATAATAAACTTAAAGCTTTGTATATACCTGATGTTAGAAGATGAAATTGCTTGGAGAAGATGAACTTTAATTCAGCTGCTTTTGACTGGTTAGAAAAAGGGGAAAGGAGAAAGCTTAGAGTCGTGTAGAGAGAAAAAGAAGATCAGGAAAAAAATAATGGAAAGCTTTTGAGCTTTTTCTTGGGGTGGGAAGAATGGGCGCCGACTTGGAAACTTTAGCGCCAATTTATAGATATTTTTTATAATAAATTCTATAGCACTTAGTAAAATGTTATAAAGTTAATTTTCAATATTTATTTATAGCTTCTTTGCAATTACGTTATCCTAAGTATATGTCTATTTAGCATTTTAAATATATGTCATAGTATAATGTTATAATATGGGCGCCAATCTAATAAAATTTGGTGCCTAAAAAATTATTTTTTTAATGAGTTTTTTTTTTTAATTTCTATAGCATTTTAAAAATCTTATAATTTTTTTCCTATAGCTTTTACAAAAACTGTCATAAAAACTATTAAGTGACAATTTATTTTATAATTTTTTTTTACAAAACGCTATGCTAACTAATAAAACGCTATGCTAACTATCATTTTTATGACTTTTAAAAAATATGTCATAATAGTAATTTTATTCATTTAATAAAATTTCAGTTTAATAGCAGTTTTTATGAAAAATGCTATAAAATGTATGATTTTGATGACATTCGATATAAAATGCTATAAATTAGTGCTATAATAAATCATATTTGTTGTAGTGCATCAATGGTAATATCAGATTATCAGGCCCATCAAGTTCAACTATATTACGGTTAACAAGTTTGAAAGTACAAATCGTGAAAACCAGTTGAAACTTGAAAAACAGCTCTGCATCCACAAAATAAGAAATTATTTTTGGAATAAATTATGCTTTCACGGCATTGTTCCTTCACTACTAGAAAAAAGGTTAACAGTCCCAATTTTTTATTTTTAGACACCTATTAGATAATGGTTGATTGACCATCATGAAGCGTATGTCAAGAAATTTAGATGACAGTTTTTACGTATTATGAAGTTTATAATATATTATCTGTCATAAATCTATCATTCACATATGACAATTGTCTGTCATAATATTTTACAAGTATGACTATTAATTATCACATGCTAGTGAAACATATAATTTAATTTAGCAGGAATTTCAAATTTTTAATTAAATTTGGTCGGAATTTCAAAATTATTAATTTGTGAATTTTATTTTTTATTAATTAATCGTTGACTTATTTCATTTGTTATTATTTAAAATTAATTAAAATTTATAATTATTTTTATTTTTTATTTTACACAAATATCTCTGCACTCGAAATTTGTATAAATAAATGCAAAAATATATATTGGTAAAATTCAAAATTAAATTACATGACAACAACAATAATAATAATAATATAAAATTAAACTAAGTACGGGTGCTTTATTGCAAAATCAACAGCAAAGAGAAACGCAACCTCTTCAAAACAACTCTTCTCCAATTAGATCAACCCCAACACCCTGCCAATCTGTCTGTTTGCAATTGCAAGGATGAGAAGGAAGCACTTAAAAAGGACCTTTTGATGTGTACAATTGTTGCATCCATTTGTTCCTATGGTCGTCGTTGGGTCATTTCCCTCGTTTCGATCTAAAATGGACTAGCTTTCTTGAACGGCGAAGACTTTCTGTACACATTTCATCAACTCCTGCCAGAAGAATAGAGCTAAAAACAAACAACACATAGGATCCACTCTAGACAATACTAACTACAACCAACCCCGAATTCAATCCCATTACTCGACATCGCATCACATAATCAAATGCAGTATTGAAAACCAAACAAGAAATAATGCCATGACCATATGACTTAGATTTATTTGGCATCAAACTGCCTCTACACAAACATTAATTTAGCTACGTTTACAAAGCTCCATTGCAAACTTTAAATCGGATCTCTTTATGCAGAATTTAAAGTTGCCAAATTGATTTGGAAAGGTGAAATATAACATTAAAGCTAGCTACTACAAAGTTTATTCACAATATAAAGTTAGCCAAAATGGTTTGCAGAAAGTGATAGATTCTATTTTTTCTTCGCCATCATTAAACATGAAGCACCGATGACAGCCATAGAATTATTGAGATTCTATGTAGCTTAAATGTCAAATACAAGCATATTTATTGAGATTTATTCTATAACTCAATAATCCATATTTATGTTGTAAAACCATCAAATAGTTGGTGTGCAAAGCTTATCAAAACATCACAAGTCCACTGTCATTCATTTTTAAAGCATCTTGGTGTGCAAGATTAATAGAATAAAAACAAGCTTCGAAAGATTCAAAACCCCTTACCTTTGTATAAAAGATAAGTAAAAAATATTAGATAACTTCCTAATATTTTCAATTACAAGTCAAATACGACATAATCTTGCTTGGAAGATGAAAAATCAAAATGAAAGCCAAATTTCATGTCTAAGAATTCAGTACTTTCCGTTCTGGAACAAACCTTATATTTACAAAAATATCAACTGAATAAAGCGATGAATCTATTTCAAAACTGAAAATTAAAAATTAAAAAACTGACTGGAGCTCCTTGTACAACTTGGTAAACAATTGCTTTGCACGAAAATCTCCGGTGAATTCTCCAGCCATTTGCCGAAAAGCTAGTGTTGAAATTGAATTGATTGATGAAGAATCTGAGAAGCCTAATTGCTGAAATTGAAGGAATTTGGATGAGTTGAGCAAGTAGTTAACTTACGTTTATATTTTACTTGAATATAAAAATGGGGCCTGCAATTCAAAGGCATCCACTAGTCATCAACAATCTATGCTTATAGCCGGAGATCTAAATTTCTGATAGGAAAATCCCGAAAAATTTGAAGTAAATTAATCAGGAATCAAATTTGTCGAGAAATTACTCTTGAATTTTATGAATCCCATACCCATGCTGTTGTGCACATAATACGAAATCAAGTACGTCAAGTAATAAAAAAATATAAAATATAAAATTTAACATGGTTCGGTAATATGCAGGAGTTAACAAAATAACTATATTATTAATAATTATTAAAGTATAATATTTAAATAAAAAAACTTTATTTTCTAGAATTTAAATACATCTAGTATTCTCACATACTTGAAAGAAAAAAAAAAACTCTTAATTACACACTCTGTTAAATTGTTCACTCTCTTAATACTTTTACAATTAAATTATTATTCTCTCAAATTTTGGGATGCAATTAAATGAAGAAATAGCTTCAATTTATAGGCTTTAAGCTTGCATTATTCGACATAAACCAAGCAACTGTTCAATGGTGCTTGTTTATCCCAATTTGACAATTTTGACAACTTTTCCATCTTTCTTCATTTGTTTGGCAGCCTTTGAAAAATTGCATGCTTTCGATATTAACCTTTTGAGACTAAGATGCAACATGCACGCATCCAACAATGTCTTTTCAATAATCTTCACCTTGGTGAAGATTTGTTCAAATTTAAGCTGACTACCAATGAACTATCATCTCTAAAGTAATTTAAAAAATAAGGATGATGATTTTTTAATAGTCAGTTTAGATTTGGGCAAATCTTCTTCGAAGTGTAAAATTGTTAAAAAACATGTTGAGCAAATGCATGTAGCATCTAAATTTCAAAAGGTCTGAAAGCATGCAATTTTTCAAAGGTCACGAAGCAAATGAAGAAAAATAGAACAATTGGCAATTTTTGTCAAATTGAGATAAACAGGCTCCATTGAAAATTTGCTTGGGTTAGGAGGAAAAGTGTAAGTTTGAAGCCTATAAATTAAAGCTATTTCTTCACTCCATAGCATTCCAAAATTTTGGGAAAATGATAATTCAATTATAGAATTGAATTGTTAAGAGACTAAATAATTGGAGAGAGTGTGTAATTGAGAGGTTTTTCCTTTCAAGTGTGTGAAAGTACTAGGTATATTTAAGTTTTGCAAAGATAGGTTTTCTTTACTCAAATATCATACTCTAGTAATTATTAGTAATTTAATTATTTCTTATTGCTCCTATAGATCTAGGCATAGTACCGAATCATATTAAATTTTGTATCCTTTATTTTTCTTATGATTATTTAGTGTGTTTGATTCCTAATTCCATGCAAAACAAGTTTTTCATAACAACATCGAGATGAATTTGATTAAAGGCATCCATAACTTCACAACTCCGCATGCCGAAATTGATTTTCCCATCAAACTTCTCAACATCAATCTTCTAGTCTCTTATAATAGGTGCTAAATGGCAATGTGACAAGTCTTGCCTCCCACCTAAAGAGTCATTTTCTCAATAAATTATTCCTACTTTAGAGATAATACGTATAAAAAAATACACTAGAAAAGTTTTCAGGAAAGATTTAGTGGTCACACCACTCCTTAAAATTCAGTCTCCTTAAGCTCTTATCGCCTTTGTGATAAAACTTTTCTAGACATGCACAAATCCAGGTTATTTCACGAGCTACTGAAGATCCCAAATATGAACAATTGACTCCACTATATTATTGAACGGTACCATATCTGTGAATAGTATCTTACATGTAAAAAGTATCATCTACCAAGTATGAACTGTCAGCTTTGATATCACTTACGCACAAAATGTGCAACAAATAATCACAAGAAAAATAAAAGACACAAAATTTAATATGGTAAGGCAATGTGTCTACATCTACAGGAGTAAGGGAAAATAATTATATCATTAATAATTATTAAAGTATAATGTTTGAGCAAAGAAAACCACACTTCTCAAAACTCAACTATACCTAGAAATCTCACACACTTGAAAGGAAAGACCCTTTAATTACACACTCTTTTCAATTGCTTACTCTCTTAACAATTCTATAATTGAATTCTTATTCTCTCAAAATTTGTGATGTTATGGAATGAAGAAATGGCTTCTATTTATAGCCTTCAAGCTTGTACTATTCCACCTACCAAGCAATTTTTCAATGGCGCCCGTTTATCTTAATTTGATAAATTTGCAAACTTTTCCATTCTTCTTCATTTGTTTGGCAGCCTTTGAAAAATTGCATTTTTTCGGTATTAACCTTTTGAAATTTAGATGCTACATGCATGTGCTCAACACTGACTTTTCAACACACGCCACATACAAATGCATACAAAGATGCAAATTTGCATACGTTAATTGAGAGTACTGGAAATATTATATATGTCTATGTGTGTGATATGCAAGAAGATATTGTTAACTAAAATTAAAGAAATTATGAAGAAATGAAAGGGACAAAGAAATAAAATGGTATTTGGTTCGGGACCTTATTACTATAGTTAAATCAATTAAGCTGAAACGAAGGCGGCAGTTGCAGGAACTTCAACGCTTCCGCCTTCCAGCAGATCTCTCGTGACTCAAACTCCACTCAATTTTCAATTGATTGGTGCATTTTTCTAATGTTCATGAAGTTTAATTCGACAACTGAATTTACCCAATTGAAATTAACAAAATTTTACCATATAAGAGTGGTATGCGCGTGGTATAAGATGACCCCTAAAATCAAGAGAAGATCTTAAATAAAGGGGATCCGGCAACGAGAAATGAAAATTTTCGACAGCTTATTTAGTATTTTCGAGGGCAATATGCAATTGGAAAAATGTATTCTTTTAGTTTTTCAAGAGTTACTTTCGAAGATAGTTCATGTTATTTCCAACAATTTTGCTGTCGAAGATAAATTTGTTTTCCAACAATTTATTGAAAAAACGCTTTCTTTGATGCGACTTAATACATCAACGCTGACGGTGAGGCCTTCTCGAAAATAAGTTTTTCCGAGGATATATGTGTATTTTCAAGGGCATCTGCTCTCGGAAATAACCATTTTTATTGTATTGTTTATGCACATGTGAAATAATATATATACGTATATAAACTGTTATCTCTTTTTTTTTAATCAATTAACATATATTTTTCAAGTAGAAATAACTATTGCCAAAGTGAATCAACAAGCACAAAGAAAGCTCGAGCTCCAAAGGCAAGCTGAGCGGCAAAAGCCCCCAAAGCCATGACAAGACCTAAAATCGTCCATGCATGCACCAAATACAAATGAGCTTGCCATGGTATTAAAATATAATTGGAACCACCTATGCAGTAGCTATGCGTGCAAACTGTCCTTTGAGTCATTGACATTTAACGCAATGTGTTTATTAAATGACATAAGGCTATAGTTATCTGGAATTAAGTATAAAGTTAGATTAATTTTTGAGATAAAATATAAGTAATGATAGACATCTTAAAATTTTATTTCAAATACTGTGAGATATGATGTATCATTTATTAAGTAATTAATGATATTTCATTAATTCTAATTGAATTAATTACACTATCTCATGGATCCGTGAATGAAAACTATGTTGTTTGGGATTGAAATATTAGAAAATAAAAATTTGAGGTGTGTGGCACAAGTCGACAAAACATTTATTTAAAATATATTTGACATGTTCGACATGTTTATCTTTAAGGAAAAAGGACATTTACAATCTTATATTTTGAGAAAATAGTCACCAACATCCTCAAGTTTTCAAATAAAGACATCAAGATTCCCTTTTGACTATTATACTTTTTATCTCTATTATTATAAAAAAGGAGACTTCAAAATTTTTGTAAATAAAAATACTATAAAAATAATATAATCATGCGGTAGACTAACAATATTTTAATATGTAAACTATTATATTTATTTTAATAATATATTTTTTATTGTAGAGATTTTAAATAAATATTTGCATTAAATATGTTCTACAGTTAAAAATATTCTCACATACTAATATTGTTAAAATTATCATTTTGCATAATATTTAAAATAATTTAAATTTTTAAGACATTTATGTTAATATTATGATTCTATTTATCATAAAATTTACTTTAAGATAATAAAATATATCTAATAGATTATAAAATATTAAAATATTTTTTAAATATTGAAATTATTTTAAAACGTATATGTTATTACAACATTTATTTTAAAAATATATTTCTTTTTATTGTAAAGTATTAGAGTTAATTTTTTAAATAGTAGAGATAAAGGATATAATGACTAAAAAAGGGTCTTAGTGTCTCTCTTTGAAAACTTAAGAGTGTAGATATCTTTTTTCCTTATTTAAAAATATATTTGAAATATATTTCACATGTTTGACATGTTTATTTACATAATTTATCTTTATTTAAAATATATTTGACATGTTTCACTAGGATTATTGTATAGTTAAATCAAATTTAGTAATCAATTAACAACCATTCCTCTAGCCATCTGTTAAGTTTTATTAGACAAAAAAGAAATTGAGTCAATCCATAATACCATGATTAAAATCTCAGCATTAAATCATAATTAAAGATAAATTATGTAAATGAAATATAAAATTTATAGATTTATGATAAATCAACATTAATTATAAGATAAAGCATAAATTTTTGAAATGGATTATAGGACTTATAAATAGAAGGTAAAACAAATAAATTAATATAAAACTAGCAAATTGATGTGTTATAAGTAAACAAACCAAAAACTTATAAATATAATATAAAACTAGTAAATCAACAATAAATATAAGATAAAGCATAAATTCTAAAAATGGACCTTAAGAATTATAAATGAAAGGTAAAATAAATAAATTAATATAAAATTAATAAATTAGTTTTAATAGTAAACAAAACAAAAATTGTCTTATTAATAAACAAAATAGAAACTTACATATAAAAAGTAAATCAAGTTTAAAATAAAATATAAATTTTGAAAATAAAACACAAGACTTATAAATCAGAATTAAAATAGTCAAATTATTATAAAACTAGCAAATTGGCGTCTTATTAGTAAATAAAATAAAAACTTACACATATAATAAAAAAATAATAAATCAACGATAAATGTAAAATGAAATATAAATTTTTAAGATTACACCTAAAAAATCATGAATAGAAAGTAAAATAAGTAGATTAATGTAAGAGTTATAAAAGAATTATAAATGTAAAACAAAAGCTCATTATATATATATATATATATATATATATATATATATATATATATATATATATAGATCTTGTATTAAAATTTACAATAGTTCTGCATTTATGTGTAATATTTGCAATAATTTATTGAGGACAAAATTTATTTTCAAAATCTAATTTTGAAAAAATTATATCTTTTATATTTTTTAAAGCTATTGTAAGATGAGATGATCTTGTATCCTCGTACACTCAACAACAAATCCCAAATGATTTTTAAATACAGATAGGAGAAAACCATGAATTATGTACAAATAAATCTAATTTTATTGATATATTATAGTCTAGTAATATTAGAATATCTTTTTATTTTTTATTTTTGCTTGATCCATGTCAACCTAACTAATTTTACTTAATTAACTTGCACAATAAAAAATGCCATTATAGAAAAAAAAAACTCATAAATACCCTAGATTGAGTGTATGGTTTATGGTTAAACCAATTCAATAAAACTTATTTTGCTTGTTTTCAATACATGTTTTTTTAAAATTGATGAGTAATTTTTATTTAATTAAAGCAAATAACTAAAATGTTTTTCACTAAAATTTTGTAGAAACTATTTTAATTATTTTAATAATTAATAGTCTAATATTAATTTACTTGCTTTATTTTTCATTTACTAGTCTTATATATAATTTATAAAATTAATATTTGTTACAGTATTGATACTAAATTTTAACTTGACATTATAGAATTTTCCAAAGAGATATTTTATCCATTTTCATATTTACTTGTTTACTTGTATTTATGGCGTAATTAAAATGGTACATCTACATCTATTAACTCTTAAGATTAAATATTCACCACTTGACTATATAATAATATATCAATTAAATTAAATATTTAATAATTTATTTGAATAAAATTTAACAATTACTAATGTAAAAGAAATATAAAATTTAATAATACACATATTTCATAATATATAACATTTTGATTTTTTGATAAAATAATATAAAATAATTTTCCATTTGTAATAACAATTAATGTTGAAATAATTAGTTAATATTAGAGTATGCCTATGAATATAATTACAATTAGTACACATAATTATGAATAAGAAAATGTGTCATTTATCATCTGATTATTATATAAAAAATTTTAAATTATTTGATAAATATTTGATTTACTATTAAATATTTTTATTTATTTAATAATAGTAAACCTCCTAATTTACATGAATTCTAGCATGTGATTTTTTTCTAATTTTCAACACTTCAAGAGAGGAAAAATATATTAATGGAAAAAAAGAAAAGTTACAAAGCTAGCATTTTGTAAGAAGGTTAAACAAAATGATATTGGTGTATCCCCCAAGGATCATGGAGAAATAATTTTTGAATCTTTAAAGAGGGATGGATGATCCTAACACTTGAAATCTACAAAATTATTAAATATTCTCTAAAATATCAGTAACAATATTTGCTCATTTTTTAGATAAGGGAGCAAAAAATTAATTGGACTGCATCAAGTTATCATTTGTAAATAGTTGTACCAACTAGTGCGAAATTGTCACATAAGGATGAAGTCGGTACAGTTTAGATAATAAGAAACTGAAATCCTAGTAACATTAAAGTTAGACCTCAGTGAACAATTTTGATATAGCATAAAATAACATGTAAAGCTCCACAACAAACACACACACACACACACAATTAATGTAGAAAAATAATGTCCCATGAAAGCACCATTTAAACCTAGGCTACGTCTGACAGTCCGCGTGATTGGATTGGACTATGTTAAATAATTAAATTAATGGAGTTAAATAGTAATTGATTTGGTATTTATATTGTAATTAAATAATGAATGATATGTTTCTTGTTAATAATTATTTTAATATATATAAATATTTTAAGAAATTATGTGAATATTTAATATTTGATGTTACTGTAATATTGTATACCTAAATCATTTAATTAGATATTGATGTTTAATCTTATTTTAAATTTAAGTTTAAATAAATTATTAAGTTAAAATCTTTATATCATATGTCCCAATTTTTATGCAAAATTTAATATGCTCAAGAGCACACAGATCTAAAAATGAAGAGTGGTAACAAGGTCGAACCTACATGGATTGATATAAATTAAAAAATTAATTTAGATTTAAAATTAATATTAATTCTAAACTAGATCAGTAAATTGAGTTTTAAGACAAATTAAACTAATTAAATTAAAAAAATAAAGTAAAGGAGAGTTCAATGAGACAAAATTACTAAGGTTTCAGATTTTACTACTATTCAACTAGTAATTATCTAACTTTTAATTAATCCTCAATTTTAGAGTGACAACTCAAAATCTATTTATGTCATCTCATGGATGTTAGTAAATTAGTAGATGAAGTAAGGTCATAACGAAAATGAAATTGAAAAAAAAAATAATAAAGAACAAGCACTCACAAGGCACATAAAAAATTATGTGATTCGACTTTCAATTTATATTTATAGGGGAAGATAGAAAAAAAAATTTTATTAATGAAAAAAAGTTATAAGTATTGTGATATTTTAATTCCTATCCAAAACTCTAATATACTTTCTCAAATTAGAAATTACACAAGAGTTTATTAAAACTCTTATACTCTCAATTCCTAACTCTCTATAAAAAAGAAGATATTAAGCTAAAGAATTGGATGCAGAGAAGGAGAATGAAGCCCCCTATTTATAGCTTCATTTCCTCTCCCCTTTTCTAATTAAAATAATAATAATATTATTATTTTATGATAATTTTTTCATCAAACCACACCAAACGCGATTTTGACATTTTCTTTTACTATGAGACACTGTTCATCTAGAAAGCGGTGCCCAATTTTTCTTTTCTTTTGACATTCTCCCACTTAAAAATTTAATTCAAAGTGAATTATATCTTCACACCATGCTTGATGCTTCACTATTGTTATATTTACGTTTTTGCAAGCCCGTAAAAAGATATTCTCCATATAAATTTGTAAATATTTATTGTCTTGGTCATAATATTTGCTAGGTTCTCCTTGATATAGATTTTCTCAAATCCATATTTTAATCTTCTATTACTTCTTGAATAAAGTTATATGAACTTCTATGTGCTTTGTCCTCAAATGAAAGACTGAATTTCTTACAATGTGCAAGACATTTTGACTATCACAAAATACATGAATTTTTTCTTATTTGTGCCTGAGCTCCTCCAATAATCTTTGTATAACTACCATATATTTTAATTTTATTATAGATAGAGGTTTGCAATTTTGAAACTCAATTTATAGCTCCTTCTGTAAGTATAAACAAAGATAGTAGTTGATTTCCTTTTATCAAGATTCCATAAAAAATTTAAATCCACATAACCTCTGACTATAAAATTTGATCCTCCATAACACAATGCAACATTTAAGGTGCCTTTAATGTATCTTAGAGTCCTCTTTATAGTTTTCTAATGCTTTCCATTAGGATTTATCGTGATCGATTGATTACTCCCGCTGCTTGTGTAATGTCTAGTTTAGTATAAATCATAGCGAACATCAAACTTCCTTCCCATTTACTTGATTGATAAAACACATACTTGAAAATAACTTGAAATTAATAGGAAGTGAGATAGAAATTGACTTACAATCTTCAAGTAATTCTTTTAAGAAAGCGAAATTCTATTATTTCTATCTTAGTAAATTTACACCCTTAGAATCTTATTTGCTAGTACCAAGTTCTTTATTTCAAACTCTTTAGCCAACTGTGTCTTTAATTCTTAGAGTCAATCTTTGTTAGGGCCTACTACCAATATGTCATCTACATATAATAGTAAAATGATGAAATCATTATCCTTAAACTTCTTATAATATGCTCAATTGTATGAACTAAGTCTGTTGTATTCAAGACTCACGATGAATAAATCAAATCTCTTATACCAATACCTCAATGCCTATTTGAGACTGTATGGAGATTTGTTTGATCTGCAAACGAAGTTCTTTTTGTCCTTTCCAACAAAATCTTTTGGTTGGAGTATATAAATTTCTTCTTTAAGTTTTTTTATAAAGAAATATAATTTTTACATTTAACTGTTCTAGATGTAGATCAAATATAGCACACTTACCAAGACTACTATAAATGTCGTGAGTCGAACCACTAGAGAAAATATCTTGTTGAAGTCAATACTTTTTTTTTTAGCATATCCTTTCGCCATCAATCTTGCATGATACCGCCCTATTAGGTCATTGCCATTACGTTTAATCTTGTAAATCCATTTGTTTCCAATAAGTTTTCTTCCATATAATATGGTACACGTGTCCATATCTTATTTTTGTGTAGCGCTTTGATTTTTTCCTACATTACTGTCATCTACAAAGCAATATCTGAGCTATTTAAAGCTTTAAAGAAAGTTGATGACTTTCCATCCTCTTTTAGAAAATAATATACAACATTGATCTATATAACATAATCTGAGTGTCATACAAACAATCATCTTTCACAAGTTGACTGACGAAATTCTAGAGCCTCGAACTCCAGTAGCACTTGTTCCTCGTATTTTGGTGCTACTTTAGAAAAGTCTGAATTCTTTGCTCTTTGTATTATTCTCTACATATACTGATATAATCTCTTACTTTTCTTTTATTGTTCTATCATCTTTATTTTTCATTTATAGCTGATATTTTATAAATATGACATCTCTAATGATGATAATCTTATAGGTAATGGGGCCTTCACTCTATTAGTATACCTAAAAAAAAATATACTTCCTAAATTTTGGATCTAGTTTTGTTCTTTCTTGGGCATTGTACATTACGTAACAAGATATCCAAATGTATATAAATGAGAGTAACTAACTAGCTTTCTAGTTCACATCTCTATCAATATCTTTAATTCAATTACTGTTGATAATGATCGATTATTTACATATTGTAGTTTTGGCTACTTCTGTCCAGAATGGTATAGGTAAACCAGCACTCCTCAACATAGCGCTTATATTTTTTTGTAAAAGTTTTGTTCATTAATTCTACCACTTTATTTGTTGAAGAGTGTATAACACCACGAACTGTCTTCGAAAATACAACTTATAACTATGATACTATTATTAGTAAATTGGTAAGTGAAGTAGAGCCACAGTTAAAATGAAACTAAAAGAAAAATAAAGAATAAGCACTCACAGGGACACAAAAATTTATGTAGTTCGGCTTTTAACCTATATCTATGGATGAGGTAGAAGAAAATATTTTTACTAGTGAAAAAGATTACAAGTATTATGATATTTTAACTTATTACCTAAAACTCTAATACACATTCTCAAATCAGAAATTACACAAGAGTTTATTAGAACTCTTATACTCTCAATTCCAAACTCTGTGTAAGGAAGAAGAAAATTAGCTAAAGAATTAGATGTAGAGGAGGAAAATGAAGCCTTCCATTTATAGGTTCATTTCCTCTCTCCTTTTCTAATTAAAATAATAATATTATTATGTGATAATAATTTTTTTTGTCAAACCATACCAAACGCGATTTTGATATTTTCCTTCGCAATTAGACAACATCTAGAAGAATGGTGTCGACCACTCTCTTTTTTTCTCTCTCTCTCTCTCTTTCTCTCTCTCTCTCTCTTCTGACAATAGATATAACAATTAAGCTCAGGTAATTTAATTTAATGTAAATTTTTTTTCTACTTAATAATATAATATCTAAACATCCCATGCAAACATATTGAATAATAAATAATAAAAAAATTTTCTTAAATATTATGTATAAAAGATTTAATGAAAGACATAAAATCAAAGATAATTATATATAAACTTTTTATATCTAAGCATAGATCAAGTTAAATATTAATCTAACAATCAATAATGCATGATAGAGTTAGTGAAAAGATTTAATAATATCTAACTAATCATGTGAAATAGGAATCATAAATATTACTGCATACTATAGGGAATTAATTAAATAAAAAGATAATTATTTCTTTGAAGAAAATTTTATTCTTAACGTTAACATAAAAAAATTAGCCAGACATACTTGAATTGAGAGAAAAAAAAAAAATCAGTTGCTGTCGTCTTTTTTTAAAGTGTTGCGGTCGTCTTTTTCTTCTCTGCTGAATGCCTCTCTTTTTCTTCACCTCTTTCAATTCAAAAACCAAAGCTCCTTTTTATAATGCTTGGCCACGGAATCCTTCATCAATTCTAAACGAATCCTTTATGAATTCTAATTGAAATCCTTTTTCAATTTTAAAATGAATCTTCCAAAGTAATGCCACCATAAGCCATAAATTTATTTCCACTTTTAATTGCTCAGATCGGGCCCTCCACTTAAGCTAAAGCCACCAATGTTATGCTTGAAGTATTCTCATTGTGGCTGTCTTTATGACATTAAGAAAATCCCTGTGTTTATTTCTTTTTGTCTTCATGTGCTGGATTAACTAACAGCTTTGATTTCTTTAGCTCGGATTCCATTAATTGTTGGTTGTATTTTTGTCATCCGATTTAATCTTTATTACTTTCCAAGTTGAATTTCTTCATGCTTTTTTATCCATAATCTCTAATTAATTTCCTATTCAACAAAATAATTTAATTATTGAATTGAAATCTTGATATTATACGTCCCAATTTTTTATCTCAAATTATGTGGTACTTATCAATTGGCTAGTGAAATAATGAAGTTAATTCAGTTATATTTTATAAAGAATTATTAGCTATTAAATGAATGACGCATTATTAAGGATGAAATTTAAGATAAAAAACTTAAGAGATCTATCATTACTCTTAATCTTAAATTAAGATACAGTTTGAAATAAATCATTGAATAAATGTGATAATTAATATACTATAAACATTTAAGGTTTAAATTTATAAAATTAATTTTATATTTAATTTATAAGTGAAAAAGAAATAAAAATAAAGAGGATGAAAATATTTCATTTAATATAATCCTATTTACTTTTTAAATTATTTTAGACTAATATAGTAATCATGATACCCAAATAGAATATTGAACAAGATTAATTTTTTAGTCACAAAATCTATCCGAACCCACAATTTTTTTTATGCCCCCGTAAACATAGCCATGACAAACTATTGTGCTAAGGAAGTCATTCTTAGGGAAACTTTTTAGGAGAACAAGACTTTTAAGCATGAGGTTTACCCAACACCAACGAATTAATAAAAGATAGCTGCAGGATGAGCTAGAGAGAAGGCATGGCCAGAAGTATCATGTTTTTCTGCTGCCAATACCTCAACAACATCAAAGCAGGGTTAGGCATGCCAAAGAAAGACAAAACCACTGCAAAGTTTCGTAGCCACCACTCACGATGTAGCATGTGATCTAAAGTCTGGATATTTGCTTATAGATATAAGATTGATAGCTCAGCATATGATCCCTCTTCTTAAGATTTTCTCTTAAGGTAAATGCGCTTTTTATGATTGTGGCTGAATTATGATTCTCCTCGCTTGGTCTACTTCAAAAAACTAAGTTTGTATGGATGTGAGTTGGGAGCCATCTATGTATTTGATAAGAAATCTGGCCTAAAAAGCTTATCTTATTGAGCAGACGAAATTGACTGACCATAAACTATTATATTAAATCCATCAATGAAAAGATATTGGACAATTGTAACTCTTATTATCTATGACTTTCTTGTGGCATAGACCGTGTTTTATGGAGAGCAGTTAAAATTCCATAATTAAAATCTCATCCATAATTTATACAACTGCATAAAATCATACAGAACTTAATAGACTCTGATAGCTTTTGGTAACCCAATAGTGATGTTACTGTATAGTAAATGGCCATAATCATAGTGGTTATAATAAACACTATTGCTGCTGCTGCTGCTTTTGTTATTCTTTTTAAGATTAAGTTTTATTTATCCCATCACTTGCAGGTTATACATTCATTTGACACTCAAGTAGATAGAGAACTAAGTCTATTAGCTGGTGACTGTGTTGTAGCCGGCCAGGTATTTTCCTCTTTACTGGTCCAAATAATAACATATAGATTTTTATCTACGCTATAACTTATTATATGTAGAATTTAGAACTTAATGTTTATACTTATTTGATATTCAAAGCACATTGCATTTTGTTCTTAAAATTTTGATTGAAAAGCAATTAGTTAACAAATGATGATTGGTTTTCTTTCTTCTTGTCATATATTCCTTTTTATACATTGAAGTGTAAATTAGAATATAATAAGGCTACTAACTCAGCTCTAAACCTTCCGATTTACCCCTCTAAACTATGTAGTTGAATGTTTGATTGGTTATGTTGTCTGGAACTTAAACATGATCTTGGCTCTAGTTTAGTTAATTTTTTAAATTTATAGAAAATTACATTAAAAAAATTTATTTCGAGGATTATAGTGCTTGTTGCTAACTAACCCAATTTCTATAAGATAAACGTATTGATGGGATAGAGAGGAAAAATACAAGTGAGAGAATAATTTATAATTTGTTATAGAATGAAGTAATTTTATGGATACTTTATGTGAATGTACTTTTTATAGGTGATTTGGTTTAAAAAAATCTTTGTTGTGCACTGCCTGCTTTGACAATAAATCCGAGCGAAATTGCAATATCCTCATTTGAATGAGGTTTAATAAATTTGGATATTTTGATGAATTAGAAAAATTTAACTCTTATTGAAATACTAAAAATTAAATTTATGCTTATACAAAGACCATTAGTTGTCTAGTTGATTTAAAAGCAAATTAAGGAGCTCTAGTCTTATATTTTAATTTTTAAGAATTTCATGTGAATTTATATCTTACTATGCTTCTATGGTTAATGCAATTACGTTCATAATTACAACTAATTCACTCCTTCCAAGTAAAAGAATTAGCTTGTTTAGCTTCAATTATTTCAACCCAAGTCTTTGAATGGTCAACTTTTATTTAATTCATATTTTTTAGCTATAACTTCTCAAGGTGGCTCCTACTGGATGGTCGGAAGGTGAATACAAGGGTAAGATTTGTTGGTTTCCCTCAGCATAAGTAGAAAGATAGGAGGAAGTCCCCGCTAGCAAGAAGTCACAAGTAAATTGATCACCCGAATGTGATGCAACTTCTTAATGAACTCTTGCTAAGTGCCTATACGTTCTTTTCCTTATATTATATTGCCACTTTAGATTGTAGAATGGCTACGATAATTGATAAGCGGTTTGATTGCTCCTTTAAATTAAAACTTGCTAAGCTACAAGTAATATATTGATCATATTTATTTTCATTTATGTATTTATCTGATTATACGTACCTTCACATCTATATTTATCTTAAAATTGAGAAGAATATCTTTAGTAATAATTTTGCCTCCAAATTGCCTTAAAAAAAAAATACACATCATGTTTAACAATACATTTTTACTACTATTTCTTTCCAATTTTAATTTATTCCCTCCTCGAATTGAATGTTATATTACTAGTTTGATCACAAAGTAATTCAAATTGATCAAAATACCTTGGTGCAAGAGATTGAATTCATAATTTCTCAAGTCTTTATGAAACTCCCAATCATAATGTGATGAAATCTATGGGCATGATCTTGTCAATTTCTAGTTGCATGCAAAGAATGTATGATATAATCTGAATCACTCGCATAATGTTCTTTTTCATCTTCCACTTAAAGGTAATGAAACTTCTAACGAATGAAACTTTTCAATCTTAGAATTATGAAATATATGGGATTAACTTGTAAATTTTGGTAACATCTAGAGAGTGTATGGTATAATTTGAATTCATTAGCGTAATCTTCATCTCCATTGGCTTGAAAATTATAAATTAATATATAACTAACTAATGTTAAATCCTAATTATCTTTAAAATCGATGAGGAGATATGGAATTATGGCATGGTGTATTTGACAGCTTTAGCTTTGAGAATTGTCGAGTATTGAGGAATGTCTATTTATAAAAGATAAAATTATCATTTTATGATCCAAATCTCTGTAATATCTGTATTTTTATGTATTTAGATCTATTAATCTTTTATTATATGTGTTTTATTATAATTTAAGAATTTTATGTATTTTAGAAATATTTTGGTTATTTCACAACTAACAAGAAGTGGAATAGAAAAAGGGATGACATTTTTTAACTTAAGACAATTGAAAATTTTAGGAGGAACATAAAAGGATATTTGACACTGTTTTATGCAAACGGTACTATTCACAAGTACATTTCATATATACAATACGATAATGTGACATTAACCAATAATAGAGCATTGACCAATCACATTGCATATTCTATTAGACCAATGATGTTGCATTGACGGATACCATGGAAGGATGCTATTCGACTAAAATACTAATGTGGTAGCATCTCATTAAATTGAAATACTGATGTGGTGTTGACTGATGATATATTTCAACCAATCAAAACATGCCACATTGTACAATCCTAAGTGTCTGAATTGTTTTCATTTGATAACTATAATTTACTCATTATATTTATAAATAGAGAGCTCTTCCTGCTAATTTGACACCCCTGAATCTATTTTTAGGCTTTATTTTCTATAATTTTGTCTCAATCTTATATTTTCTATATTTTTGAGTAAAATTATCATTTTATTCCATATTTAATTATAAGTGACTAATTTAGTTTCAAGCTTGAGTTAAAGATAAAGGTTCAACATGATCCATAGATTGAATTAGGTAAGTTTATCTTCTTTTCCTCTCTAATTAGTGTGGCTGTTTTGACTTACTATTGGTAGACATTGTATCATATCTAGATTTTGCTAAGTATATCGGTTCCTTAGTTAACGACTATTATTATTTGGCACAATAGGCACTTGGTACTATATTTATTAGAGAGAAAATTCTCTTTTAGTATATTATGGGTCATCTCTAGTTAATGCCAATAGAGAGTGTATCTAAGCTATTTAGTAGATGGCTTAGCATGTTGTCGACAGAAGAATTATTATTGTCTGGTACAATATGTTTTTAACATCACACTTAGTGGAAAATTATTACCTCTGGTACACTAAGCACTTGATACCATATTTATTAAAGTACAGATCATGTGGAAATACCCTCTCATGAATTAATTGAGACTAAAAAGAAAATATTAAGCCCATAGTGAATGTTGAATATGAATATAGAGATTTAAGTGTTTCATTTATATTGTTCTCATCTTTAATTCATTCCCAACTTTTTATTTTAAATCTTAATTAAAAATAAATAAAATTCACTTCAAATCAACTCACATTTACATCTAAAAAATTAACCTTATACATAATTAGATATACTTCTCGTGGGATTGACACTCTTCACCATAAAATCTATTTTACAATAGGTTCATGCACTTGTGAGCACAATAAAATTTGCTTAAGAATATTGCATGTTGTTGTGTCTTTTGTTATAGCAAGGCATTGACCTTCCATAAAGTTTTTTGTCAAAGCTTTAACTTTATTAGATGTATGCCTTTCTTGATGAAATGCTAGGGTGCATTTCTTTATTTGGTGTTAAAGCTGCAAGTGAAAAAGATGATGTTAACACTATAATTATTCTTGTTCAGAGTAAAATAGGTGAGCAAATGTAGCAAGGTTTTACATTTTCTACGTAGGATTATAAAACTATTCTTAATATAATTTCCAAAAGAATCTTATATAGTGACTACTTTTAACATTGGAGATAGTGATCTTGCTTAAGTATGTTATACAATACAGGTAACCTACATTAGATAGATATGGGTTTGGAATCATCTTACTTCAAATTTAGTTTTGCAAAGCAGAATCACCCAGCTTTTTTAGTGTAGAGACAAATGGTAAGTGCTTGGAAGTTGAAACCTATATAATGCTCAGTATTACTACAATTACAATAAAAAAGAATTATTTCTTAAGCAAACTTGATTAGTACCTAAAGGATCTTATCTAAACTACTTATTAATTTCAATAATAAATCTTATTGGAATAAGATTGTCTACAAAAAAATAGTAACAAGAAGTTATCCACATTTCAATAAGATAAAACCACCCACATTGCCAATAAGAATTCACTTATAAAATAACAACGATTTTAAGTATCACAATTACGTACGATGTTGTAAATGTGATAAAGAAACTATCCATGTCAATTAAACTATCATCTCCTTCATTGCTAGTTGAAGCCTTCGACATAGTTGCTGCTGGTCTGCAAATAGGCAATGGCAATCTACAAAGAAAATGGTTTCCCTCATAGCTGCTATCGTTGAAGGTTGTAAATTGTGTAGTCCATTCTAGGATCTTATCTGATAAGTTATTGTATGCTACACTCAAAATAGCTATTGCATTTAACTCCACAAGTTGATGAGGGATTTTCCTACCTAATTTGTTCTAGGAAAGATCCAATTTTTCAATATGCCTCAAGTTTGAAAATGTTGATGATATTTTTCCTGTTAAGTTGTTGTGTGATAGATTCAATGTTTGAATCATGGTTAAATTTTTAATTTGAGGAGGAATATGACCGATTAGCTTGTTACAAGAAAGATCAAGTCCTGATAGGAGGCTAAGCACTTTTCCTTGGTAAGTATATATAATTTTCTTTGTTATAAATTTAAAAATTTTAAGGATTTTCTTTTCGTATTTCTCAAAGGAACTTTAATGAAAAAAGATGTTTCAAATGGCTCATCAGGACAAGAATAATTATTGTAACTTTCATGCAATGTGTTGTTTTCAAAGCAAGAAGGAATATGACCGTGAATATTATTATCAGAGAGATCTAACAATCGCAGTTGATTCAATTTGTAAAATTGAACTGGCACTTCACCTTCAAGATCATTGTGAGACAAGATAAGGTAGCTTAACTAAGAAAACCCATCAACCCAATATGGAATGTTGCCATTTAAGTGGTTATAGCTAAGATCTAATGTCATAAAGGAAGAGCAATAAAGAATGTACATTCTTTTAGCTGTCAATGTAACATATTTTTTGACAAGTGAACTTGTTTGATATAGAGGGGATGGAAACAAGGTGGTAATTTCCCAAATATTTTGGTATCTAAAATGTTCAAAATTTGAAGCAAATCAAGCTAACAAAACTCCACTAGAATAGGACTTTTAAGATGATTCTCAGGCATCAAAATATGTTGTAACCATTCAAGATTACCCGACCATCGTGGAATCTTACCTGAGAGACTGTTATTATTAAGGTACAATCCTTTTAGGGAGGAGCATTTAGAAAAACATTGTAGGATCTCTCCTATAAAGCAATTGCTCTCCAACTGTAACCATCTTAAGTTTGTCAGATTAAAATTTCTAGATAACATATGACCTTCTAAACCGTTGTTTGATGATCCAAGAAACTCCAAGTGGACGCAACCCACGGCCAAGTGCTCGGGGATTTGACCAGTTAATTGATTATTAGATAACTCCAAAACTTGGAGGAGTATCATATTATCAAACGAAAAGGGAATACTACCATTCAAAGCATTCATGGAAATGTTGAAAGAAACTAAACTTGGTAAAATATCTCCTATTTCTATTGGAATGAGGCCTTGGAAGTTGTTGTTGGATATATCTAACAATATTAACTGCTTGCGTGAATGATTTGGCAATCAAAAAGGTCCTGTAAGAGAATTATTGAAGAGATGAAGAAATTCTAATTTTGTGTTATTTTCCAACAACCAATATTGAAATTCTCAATTCATCTTTATGTGTAACAGATCAACATCGTCCAGGTCATGTTGATGGCACTATTTTCGTAAGAAGAAGATAGTGAGAGAGATTTTAATTGGAATTTAGGGATCAAAGAATATGACTTAGTTATTTCATCTTTTATTTCGTTGTTGTTAGCCCATAAACGCTTGAGACTTGATTGATTAAAAAGTGGTTCAAGTGAAATTGGGATCCGAAAGTGATTGTTTGAAAGATGTAACTCTTCAATGGATGTCAAATGAATGAGGGGAGATGAGGAGATGCTTTTGGTAAGTTGATTGGAAGAAACATCTAATATTCTAAGCGATGTCATATTTGCCATGCACCAAGGTAAGCTACCATTTAGATCATTACTATCAATGAACAACTCTTGCAGATGCACCAATGAATAGAGGCCTAAAAATTTATTAATTCATCCATCAGTACAATTAAAAAAAATTAACAAACGCATATCAGTCTTTTATTGAGTGATTGGTTTGTGTGATTAAATATTTAATTAAAAAATTAGTATTATAGATTAAGATGGGAGAGTGGGAGCATCTTATTAACCTTGAAGAATCCTGATGCTGTTGATGCAAAAATTTGATTGCGACAATGATAAGTACTTAAGAGACAGTATCCACTTACCAATGATTTGAAGAAAGCTGGTGTTAACAGCAATGTGCACGACATCCATGTCCAAATATTCCAAACTCTTGAATTGAGGAAAACCAAGCAGAAACATTAAAGAATAAATAAATAAATAAATAATGTTCAACTTGTAAGACGACATTGAGTACACAATCAACACCTTTCTTTTACCTTGACCATGTACAACACCATTGACTACACAACCTATCATCGACAGATTTTTTTAATGAAGGGAATGTTGATGCAGTGGTTTGTAGGAGGCTTATATAGAGAGAGGACATATCCAACCTCAATTATTCTAAGTTCATGAAATTGCGCAACTCTGTTTGGAAGGAAGGAGCAATAAATTTAGATTTATTAATAATACAAAAAAATAATTAATTCATTAATAGTTTCTTTATAAATTCGGCACGTCTGTACCTTTTACTTACCTTGAGTAGTTGTCATTGTTTCCATAAAATTATTAGACAAAAGGTTAAGACTGTTGAGGGATGGGAATGATCCCATTGACTGTAGCAACTTGCTTCCATCTCTAGTTTCAACTCCGACTAGATTAAGGCTTTTCAAATTCCTCAAACCTCTGAAACCTATTTAATAATAATAACTAGGATTGGATTGAATAAAATCAAAATTTAGAGCTAAACAAAATAAGTGATTAATTTAATTAGGAGTCAATTCATATTTTATGCTCTGGGAGAAGAGCAACATCATTTTTCAATTGTTGTAAAGATTAAAGAATTAGAATAAGACCTTTATTACATTCTATTTTGAAATAATAGTATTACATTTTTTTAAATAATATAAATTTTATGTTTCTTTATTTTTTTAATTATGTTTTGGTACCTTTTGGGCCTTCCCTAATCAAATGAATTAAATTAATGTAATTGAATAATATTTCAATTCTTTACCTTGAGGAACCTCAAAATTGTGTATTTTATTGAAGCTTATATCCAACTCCTCTAAGTTGCTCAAGGAATTAAATTCTGCAAACATGCCAAGACGTTAGGACTTGAGACTTAAAACAGAGTTAATTAATTAAATAATAAAAATAAATGATAAATTTTATCATTTTTAACCATAGAAATGATAAATTAGTTATGGGGTGTTTGCTTTACAATTAGTGCATTTTTTTTAATCTTAAAATCAAGACCTACGAAAGTATAAGACAAAATTATGAGAAACATTGAAAATTACATTTACGAATTGCTTAAAATTCTTCTAATATTACTCATAAAAAAAAATTGAATTCAAAGCCTTGAATCTTATTTTTGCATGTTAATGAAAGAGTTGGGAGTAGAGATGAAGTACCTTTAACATTAGTACTTCCTTGCAATCTATTATGAGACAAATCTAATGACGTTAATGATGAAAGACAAGTTTCAAATGATAAGATGCTATTGGTGAATAAGTTATAACTTAAATCAAGTATCGTCAAGTAGCTTAATCTTCATAACTTCTCTGGACATGCAAGAAAAATCAAAACAGATCATAAATACCAGTGTAATTTCAAAATGAATCATTTGAAAAATATATGTCAAAATTGCTAACTAAATGAATATGCATATAGTTGCTTAGTCTTGATATTCCACTTAAATTGGGAGGGAGGAAGTAAATTAATTAAATTAAACAAAGCACCGTCATTCTTAATAAAACCGCTATATTGTTCCATATTAAATCAAGTGACTCAATTTTTTGAAAAGGAGTAAACTAAGGAGCATTTAGATACCACTAGGCCTGCGACATTGCTATACTCAACCCTATCCCATTAACAATAATTAGTAGCTCCCTCATCATAAGGAGAATTGAAGAAATGTTGAAGTCCCAAAAGAGCAAATCTCTCATGCTCAAAATATCCCTCATGATCCAGGCCCCTTATAATATTATTAATAATAACAAAGCTAACATTATCACCATTTTGAATTTTAATTAATCAAATGCACACTCTCTGTCTCTCTGCCTGTCTCTTTGCCTTTATAACTAGCAAGAGGGCTTTATGTTATTTATAACAAACAAATCTAACAATTCATGCACCTAGGCCCCAATTAGTTTTCAGTTGAATTGGTTGAGGGTTTTCAGTCTTCTCCAAGTCTTTCATGCCCTTAACTTTCTCCCTTTCATTCCATATTTCTCATTTTGCTTTAATTCCCACATATTAATTGAGAGAACCCTTGCCCATCCCCCCACTTCAATAATAATAATAATAAAGAAATAAAATTTTCAAGTAATTGCAAAAGGCTTATACGGAGAGTGGAAGAATCCAATGTCAAATATCCAAGTTGATGAAATTGTGTAACTCTATTTAGAAGGAAAGAGCAACAAAATTAATTAATTAACAACTAATTTATAAAATTTGGCCACATCTATATCTCTTATTTACCTTGAGTAGTTGTCACTCTACTAGTAGAATAATAGGATTGAAGAAAATCAAAATTCATTGTCTAAATTTAGAGGTAAATGAAATAATGATTATCTTAATTGGGAGTCAATGCGTACTTTATGCTTTGGAGAAAGAGCAACATCATTTTTCAATGACTGTAAAGATTAAAGAACTGGAATCGAATCTTTATTACATTTTGCTTTTGAAATAATATAAATACTATGTTTCTTTATTTTTATTTTTATTTTTATTCTTTTTTTTTTGTATCTTTTGTGCCTTCCCTAATTAAACGAAGTAAATTAATGTAATTGAATAATATTTTAAGTTTTTACCTAGATTTCATTATAGCTCATGCTTAACACTTCTAAGTCATTGAAGGAATCAAATTTTGCAAACATGCCAAGGCTTAATACTTAAAATAGAGTAAATTAAATAATAAATTTAAAGATATTAAAACATCATTAGAATTTTGTCTAAACGAAACCAAATAGTATTTAATTAATTGATTGACAGAGTAAATAAAAGTATGCTTAATTAGTATGTAATTCCTTCAGACTAATCAAATTAAATATTAAATTATGTCGATTATACACAAGTCTAGCTGGCATATATATAAAATGAGAAAGCAGGCTTAGGATTACCTCGAACATCGAATGTTCCTTTGAATCCCGTACCTCTTAGATCTACTTTTCTTAATGAAGAAAAGATAGTCGGAGAAGATAAGATGCTACAATTGTGTTTGATACCACTTAAATCGGCAGACTTCAACTTACTCGAACCTGCAAAATAATAAACCAAATGGCAAAGCTTCTAGCTAATTTGCGAAAAGTTTACAGTTTTTATAGTTGTTCAAGTACATTTTGATACCCCAATTTTATCAACCTTGTTCCAGCTGAGGTCTTGCTCCTATAAATCTCTCAAAGAATCTAATTATTTAAAAGAGTACAAATTGAGTTGAATGTTTCAAACCTCAAAGAAAAAAATAATAATAATAAGTTGTGGAGGTGTTTGGTTCGCAAATAGTTTTTTTTATAATCTTAAATTCAAGACATATGAAAGTGCAATATCAAAATTATGAGAAACATTTAAACTTGCATTTATGAATTGCCTAAAACTGTTTTTTTTTTTATGTTAATTAAAAAAATTGAATTCAAGGCCTTAAATCTTATTTTAACAAGTTAATGAAATAGCTTGGAGAAGAGATGAAGTATTAATAATGTACCTTTAATATTAATACTTCCTTCCAATCTATTCGCACATAAATCTAATGATCTTAATGATGAAAGATGAGTTAGAGATGATAAGATGCTAATGTTGAAGGAGTTTCCACTTAAATCAAGCATCTTCAAGTTACTCAATTTTGATAGCTTTTCTAGACCTGCAATTGAAATCAAAACAAATCATATATGTTTGGGTGTAATTTCAAAATTGATCATTTAAAAAAATATATGTAAAAATTATCCACTTTATGAAATGCATATAGATGCTCAGTCTAGATATTCGACTTAAATTAGGAGCGAGTGAGAAAGTAAATAAAAATTACACGAAGCACCTTCATTCTCAACACAACTGGCTATGTTGTTGTCACATAAATCAAGTGACTCGAGCTATTGAAAGGGAGCAAACAAAGAAGCATTCAGATACCAGTCGTACTCTCCAAGCCCTTCACTCCTAGCATGGAAAAGGGATAGTGCTATCACTTGGCATGTGGTGTTGCTGCACTCAGCACTTTCCTACAGACAACAATAAGTAGTATCATGATCATCTACCCCGTAGTTAAGATGATTGTAAGAATCACTTAATAAATATTTTGGAAGAGTATTAAGGTTATTGAAGACATGTTTAAGTTGCAAAAGAGCAAATCTCTCATGCTCCAAACATCCCTTACTCCACCCATCTTCATATATTATTAATAACAGAACAAACACTATCACCATTTTTAATTTTGAAGCAACCATTCTAGCTATATGATTAACTATGAAAGAACACATCTAACAATTTATACACCCAACTAGCTTATAGCTGACCTATTTTGTTGTCTTCTCCAAGTCTTTCATGCATTAACTATATGGTTAACTGTAATTATCAACAAAGGATAATTAAGAGAGATTGAGATGACAAACGGATAGGAACTAAGAGTGTGTGTGTTTAGTAAAGAACCATTATACCCTTTTAATAAATATCAATCTAAATATTAACTTTAAATATTTATAATAAATAAAAATAAATGTTAAAAAATAATATAGAAAATGATAATAAATATTTGTAAAAAAATATTATGTCCATTTATAAAATTAAAGAATATATGTGTAATTATCAAAATAAACATTAGAATTGTCAACATTCTTTCTTTTTGAAAAATCCACCATTATAAAAAGGCCCGAAGACTGGTTTTAGAAGTTTTTGGGCTCTTTTTTTTTGGGTCAATTCAGTTAAAAATTAAAAATTCACACGTTTGTCATTTTGTGAAAATTCTATCTTTATGCTTTTACTTTCGAAAGCAGGTTGAGTCGATACAGTTAGGTACTTAATTATTATTGGTTGAGAGTGCGTTGTAAAAAATTTCTGAGAAAAATAAGAATAATGGAAACTTGTTTTTAAGTCTTTACTTAAATCACTTTAGCAATTGTATCGTCTAATTAATTAATGATCAATCCTCTTGGAGACAATTGAGGAAAATCTTCTTGAAGACGGTTTAATCATAAAAAGATAGTACATGGAGGCCAGACGGACTCCGTAAATTAAATAAATATAGCTAGCTTCCTTAAAATTAAAGCTTGATAAGAGAGAATTAATGCTCTGTATGATTTTGGCTTTCGAAATTCCAAGGGATTTGATTATTAATGCGATTAAAGAAGGCCAAGTAAAGTTGGAGAAAAACTCTCCTTATTAAAGTTCCGTAATTTATTCTCCTCTATAAGAATGAATCTTAACAAACAAGGGCAAGTAAACACTACAAAAAAAAGGTGGATTATGTGACTGCTCATTTTCCGTCGCATAAGATCTTCCGTGACCGCAACAGGACGGCAAACAGCTGTTCCATAAGCGGGCGCGACAAAAAGGTCTTTTGTGACTGAAGGCAGAAGTGGCTCGCGAAGAAAGCGACGGCTTTAGCAGTCAAAAATCCATGAATTTCCCTCGCACTGCATCTCTGCCCCTCTCTCTTTTCCTTTTTCAGGGCACACATCCAGACATGCCAAATACCAAAACTTATATACTTCCAAGAATTTAGCTCCCAAAAAAAAAAACTTTTACCAAAGATAATTTGTTAGTAACCTTTCATGTATTAGATCTAGATCAAACAGAAAAAGAAAACTTGCCAGTAAGATTGCTGATGGGGCTTCAATCTTGAGGCCAATTTGCAAGATATTACCGTGAAATTAAAATGAGTTGAGTGACATAAACCAAATAATTTGTATATCTGGGTTCAGCAAATAAATTAAGTGGCAACTGGCCTTGCAATGCATTCTTACGACGCTATGATTGTGAGAACCGCACATCAATTACAAATCGCAAGCCCAAAAAAAAAAAATTACAAAATCTTTTCCCTTAAGCCAATTTTTATAAATTAAATTAAACTATCTCTCGTAACATTTCTTTGCAAAAATACCAGCTTACACACGAAGTTTGGATGGATTGCCTTAGAGCATGCAAAGTAATATTTGCTTCGATGCTGCAATTCTCTTCAACTCCTCAATCAGCAATTTAAAATTCTAAACTGGCGAAAATAATTTTTGGGGTATAAATGTAACATCAGAGGCCGCTTAATCTGAACTATTCAAGTCAAAATTAAGGAACAAAATTCACCTTTTTATTTTTATTTTATAGACAATTAATTTAGATAAATAGCAATCAGTTGACCAATGTTTTTAGAACTTCCAAGTTGTCACGCAGTTAAAACTGTTTGCTTCTTTTAAAACCCCTCACATCAACAGAAGCAGCACTGCAGCACATAAGAGGAAACACAAGCAGAGCACGTCATAAATTTTCTAGACGACAGTAACGAATAGCAGATTAAATTACGAAACTAATGTAAACAATAATTGAAGCGTGATAATAGCCAGAAGACTTCGTAGCTGCTTAATCAGAACTATTCAAGTCGCCGAAAGGGAAAGTCGGTGGCCAGAGATGAAAAGGTTGCCGATGTTTAATCGTTGTCGGCAAGTAGCTGTTAAAAGACATTGTTTGGGACGCCAGAAACGGAGTTTTCGCCGGAGATCGGATCGTCACGTTGATGTAAATGGTTTGTGAACGGCGAAATTTAAGAGCCGAAGTCTAGGGTTTACGATTTGATTCCCCATTTATTTATTTATTTGGTTTTATGAATGGAAGTTAATTTACTAATGAAGTTAATTTATTTTAAAAAAATTTAACAAATATGAATTTACCTTTGTGACAAATTAGCCGGTCACAGACACATTGACTAAATAAAAACTTATATATTGTCCCCCATCGCCAGTCACGTAATTTAGCGACAAATTTATATCAGATGCTCATTTTAGTTAATAGAACTGCTGCGACGATTGATGTCCTAAGTGGCTAATTTAGTTGCCCCTCCTAATAAACAATCTTCTTGCTCAATTGCCGCAGCAATTGTAAATTTAGTTCATACTCGGCTGCTGTGCGAGTGATTATATGCATTGTCAATCGGCAACTGTCATTTATAATTCTTTTCCTTGTACAATAAGTCTGTTTATGTTCTATATCTCTATCTCCGTAGTTACAAGTGCGATCTCAAATTCCATGCATCAATGTTCGATAAATATTAAGCAGTTAAATCAAACTGTAGTCGTTTTTTTAAAAGGAAAAGAGATTTATTGAAGCATAGTAATTCAGAAGAATTAAAATGAGACTAAAAAATTTAAAACATGCTACAAAAGTATATTGATAGCTCAATTCGGATTCCCCGATGGAGGAGGTTGAATCACAGAATTTCTCTGAGTTGTGACGAGACGCCCCAGTCAAAAAATATGAAATCTGGCGGGTCCCAATACTAGTCCAGCATCTCCTGCAATGTATCGTATTCCTGAAATCACTAGCACAACTTTCATCTTCAACTTGAAGTAGCATCACCTTGAGGCCACTACAGCTCCGTTAGATAAAACCTATTATTGTTGTCACCTGATCCTGGGTCAATTAGGTAACTGGAATTAGTCCAGCTGTTTTCATTCATTGGACGATATGTTAGTCTTCTCCTTTGTTTTGTGCAACATTGAAATCACCAATCACCCGATAGCCCAAAGAGCAGAAGACAACACCACGCACATATTCCATATCACAACAGTAAACTTCTCCATCCTCATGCGATAGGTAATTTACTCCAGAAATTACTTTAGTATCCGGACTTGGTTTATCCTTCAGAAGTTCTTCAGGCAACCTAACCAGAGTACTTTAAAGGGGAGATGCACGGGGATAACCTCTTGCTTGAAAGGCAATGCTCTTGCCATTTGCAAGCGGAACCCTATCCATTGATGGATTAATGGAATGGACCTCTGACTTACCCTCCAATTTGGTTTGTTCCAAGTCTTGAGGCAGCAGGGATTGCCTACAAAGAGGATACAAAATTATTAGTCACATTATCTTATTTACCGATCACTAATATGATGGGGACAACAAAGTAAATATCAAAGTAGAATGGCAGGCATGGATATAACCACAGATTGGCCAATAAGCTAGCACCAGACTTGGGAACAACAACTGCAACATTAGACATATGTTTGACAGCAGGAAGAACATCACTACCCCACCCAATAAACACACATTTTGTAATATTGTCACAGCAATCAACAAAGATATTAGCATCTACAACAAATTATTGTATAAGTTAAACAATGGGGACGAGCAGGGCATTCTACATATTGTTAGACATCCTGAAGCTCTCATAATAGGATTGATCAAATGTAGGTAACCTACACTATTTGACAACTATTTTTCATGTTACATGTGCCCTTAACTCAAACCAGACAAATTAGACGATTTCAGTAACTTGAATTTATAGATGATTTTACAAGAATGCTATGCACAATAGATTCATTAACATTTTTGAATCAAAAGTCATCATCACTTACCTGAAAGACTCTTCAAGTTGCACGAAACAATTTCACTACACCATACCAGAACTTTGTTGAACTTCCCTGTATCCACTTGGTTGCACCTACTCTCCCCCTTCACTACAGCTAACAGCCACATAATTTAACTTGTTGAAATTGGCATGCACAAATTTGGTCATTTACAAATCAATTTTTGCTTAAAAATGTATCCATCAAAGGACAATGACTTGATGTCATTTCATTTTGTTAGTCTCTATTGTTCGCATATTCACATTAAGGAAACAAACAAAATGTTGCCAATTTACTCACACACATTACAATGGGTTTTCATTGTTTTGGGTTTACGTTAATTTAATGAGACAGAGTCTCACATCCCTAGCCATTTCTTCAGCTAAATTTAGGAGAATGAGCCTTTACTGCATCCATCTCAGAAGAGAACACCAACATATGCATTAGTATGTATGAAAAGGAAAAGACAACACTAACATATGCATTCATATGTATTAAGAAGCAGACTTTTACAAAGAAAATCAGTTGTCAGGCAATAACAGCAATCCTCCCACCAGCAGCTTGTAAATCAATATCATTTGAATTGTATGATGCTCCATATAACCTCCCAGGAAGAAGTAACCATTGAAATCCTTCCTCCGAGCTAAGGCCGCCAAAGATCTTTCCAGTCCTACAATCCATTTCCATTAATCATGTTATTGTGCATATAACTCAGATCTTTCAAAGGAGCATCAACAAACATCTCATTATAATTACCAATGTGAACAATTTGTAATGACCAGAGCATGTCAAGATATATAACAACTCTGCGGCCCATTCCTTCCCATTCCAAACAGACACGTGTTTAAAATAAGGGGGGGAAAAGGCCGTCCAATGCCCAAAAAAAAAAAAAGCTTCCAGTTGGCAGTTTATTTCAGAAAACAACTTCAAACAAGATCTTACTAATGGATGACCAAAGAAACTTCACCTCATCATTTCTACATTTCACAATGAACAACATTGAACATCAATAAAAAGGATATAACCAGTTTCATTGTGTTTTTGGGTCATACTGATAGACTCATACTAAGATGATAAGGAACCGTAAATTACTTGACTAAAGATGTTACTTTTTATTGTTAAAGTGTTTGGTCAGTATTTATTTGCATGGGTGAAATTTTTATTTTAGTCATTAGAAGCAGATATCCAGTGGGGATTATATAAAGGTTCAAAGATATCTGGGTATAAAAAGGGAAAAATAAATAAATAAATAAAGATCCCCTGGCCTTATTCATTTAAATTTTGACCATTTTTGAAACAAAGCTTGACTAAAGAATAAGAAACCCCTGATCTGTTTTCTTCACATTCGTTCCCTGTATTCTTTATTTTGAGATATCTTCTCCAAGCTAACCTACATATCGAAGCATACTTCACACATTAGAAAAATTCTTCATCATTTCAGATGATTATTTTGAATGGTGAGACATCAGAGACACAATGCGTGTTTGTTTTACCAAACTGAGTTGGCTATGCTACACGATGTTGACACTGTTCAGTGACAATATTCAGATCAAGATTCCATAACTTTTTGGGTCACAATGAACATACTTAAGAATAATAATCAACCTACAATAGGGGTTAGTAGTAGACCAATTGCTCAATCTTAGGCAAGAAAAATTCAGTGCTACTAATTGTCTATCCCATTTTTACGTGCTCATATCACAATGTGACGTTAGTTAGAAGGTTTCAGTTAAACTGACCAAATTTATTAATTGTTTGACATTAGCGTCAAGCAGAAGGTTATCTGCACTTTCCTAGGATCCTGGATGATGTCTACTATATGGCCTTAGAAATTAGAAGATACCTCCACCTTTAGAACTCCCTACACATTTTAATGGATATTTTAATTTGCAGTCAATGGCTTCTCAAGGATATAGTTTCTCAAGCTCTAAAATTAACCATAATGTGTGAGCTAGCATAGCCAGGGAGACATTATTTAATTTTTCTGGTTCACATCCTACCAATTCACTTATTGCGTGCCATCATTTCTATGCTACAGTGGCCTAGCTTCTCGTTGTCCTTAGAGTACACTTGATTAAGACTAAGAAGTCTAATGAACCATTTTCAGAAGATAATATCATGGAGTTTGTAGACCCTTTAATGAATACCTTCATTACCCATCAATTAGCTGCTTCTAAAGATATTAGCAACAAAAATATTGAAGAGACAGGCAGACTTGATTTTGTTTCATATAAAACTAAATGAGTTTAATGACAATTATTATCAATCGGAGCCAAATCATGCTTTAGAAATTTACTTTTCTTGTAACCTATCACCATTCGCCACTGTGCCCCAACAATATGGTGTCGCCCATATTTTACCTCGAGGATCAACTTCTCCTGCATCATTTCTGCATAGAAATACCTGAGACTTCGTTAGTGTAAATAAAAGCAAACAAAAAAATAAATAAAATGACTACAAAGGGAACACAGATAGAAAACAAATTACATTATCAAACTTCAATGCAAGACAATAAAAAATATCGGGTCACTGATAAAGATGTTACCTTCCATTTGTAACTTAAACATTTGAACCAATCTTTGATCTTCAGCTGCAGCTATTGGTTCATCAATCTCTTTTTAATCGAAAAATTGAGCCATGAATCACCGACACTAACCAAATCAACAGCCATACAAGAAGCTGACTAGCCTTAGCTTTGTTAAAGGGCATAGATAAATTGTTAAGATCCAATCAATGCTTGCACACAAATTCCCCTGAAACTACAATCCCTTTCCTTGACTTAGCATAAAATCCTTAACCCAACATTGTGGCACTGAATGCTGAAGAGAAACAACTCTCAACGGCACAGTCAATGCGTACGTTTTCGATTTCCAAATCTCAAATTCTTGTTTCAATTTCTGATCCTCTTCTTGTTCTGTGCCTTGGTTAAGCAATTGGGCTTTTTTGGGTGCCGATTGGAGTGAGAGAGCGCTGTGTGGGACCGACCCGAGCAAATACGGACTCCGAATCATAGAAAGACTACGATGGAAGCAGAAGGCAGTTGAAGAGGGGGCTTGAAATGGAGATGGAGAGGCTGTCGGTCATTGTGAGCCGTTGGATTAATGTTAGTACAAGTGAGGACGAAGATGATGATAACTCCGTAATCATTAAGCTAAATGAATTTTACAAAATTATTTAATAACCTCCATATAATTACTAAATACCCCAATATAATTTCTAAATCAATTGATATGTTGATGTGGCACTCTTTATATAGCTGGTAAAATGGTAAACAAAAAGTTATTAAAAAATTGAAATGGACATTTAAATCTGTTTTTGTCATTAGTAATTAAGAACCCATCTCTTTGAGGAAAAAAAAAAAAAGAGTTCGCAATTCCAATCTAATAATTTTTAAACAATTTTATTTAATTGACTTCTTTAATTGAATTGAGATCTAAAGATAACTTGAAAATTAAAAATAAATTTTAGTTTTGTTGACTTTTTTGTTTAATAATAAAATAATATTTAGCACCAGCAAAATATTATTATGATAGACATAATAGCATTATAGTATAACTAGTGTTATCAGTTAGTTTTGCTACAATAATACTATAATATGAACAATATCTTACATTCTATAATTACAAGTTTTATCTTACATTCTATCAGTTTTCTAAATAAGGAGGAATATGACCAGAAAATTTGTTATTTGAAAGATCTATCAACTGCAATTCATTCAATTAACACAATTGAACTTGCATTTTACCTTTAAGATTATTGTGAGTTGAGATAAAGTTGCTTAATTGAGAAAGCCAACAACCAAATCTTGAATGCTGTCATTCAAGTGATTATAGCTAAGATCTAAATGTCACTGGAGAAGAACATCTGGAGAATAACTTTTATTTAGATGCCCATGTAACATGGTTTTTGACAAGTGAACTTGTTTAATAAAGAGGGAGAGAAAGAGAAAGAGAGAATAGGAACAAAATAATAAATTTCCATATATATTATTTTCTAAAATGTACAAAATTCAAAAATAATCAAGCGTACAAAACTCCAGTGGAATAGGTCGACCCTGAAGATGAATCTTGGACAATATAATATGTTATAACATTGAGAGATTACCAAACCAGCGTGGAATCTTATCCAAGAGATTCTTATTACTAAAATACAATCCTTCTAGTAAAGAGCATTTAGACAAACTTCTCATGAACTCTTGCGAAGTGCAGAATATCACAAATAATTAATTATAGAAACAAAGTCAAACATAATGTTAAATAACCATAAAGCACAAAACATCACAAGTATAATTTTCAAAGTTTAAAATAAATTAATTTTAAGTGTTCAGAGATGAGAATTCCTTGAGATGGAAGCGAAATTAATTTAAGAAAATGGGTGTCAGCAAATCAAACCACGACTTTAAGTGGCTTAAGCACAATGTAACTCACTCAATCGAAATCTCAGATTGGTGGAGGAGTTTGAATCAAGAATTGCCTGCGTCATTGGGAAATTAATAAGAAATTCTACTGTGGTGGACTTTAGCGATAAAGAATAATGCATCATCTCTTCTAGAATGAAGTTTTTAATTTGTACCCATTGTTATAGTGAGGCAATGTCCTTTCACTGACATTTATATATATATATATATTTTTTTTTTTTTTTTGGTCGAGCTTCAACTTTGTTAAAGTGAAAAATTAAAAAAAAAAAAGGGAAATTAATTATCACTTGGCAAGATAACAACAGTAAAGTCATTACACCTGACTGTGATGCCACTTCTCATGAACTCTTGCCAAGTATGTCTATGGATGTTGCTATTTTCTTGCATCACATTGCTATTTAGTTAATAAACAGCTGCTGAAATTGGTAAGATGTTTGGTGGCTCCTCTTAATTGCTCAATAGCCATTTTAGTGAGTTAACATAACCTCAACTACAGTCGCAATTGCTCCCCAAGTTATGTGTGTGATTGTTCCTTTTAACATCAATTCTTCGAAATTATATGCATTGTGAATATGCAATTGTAATTTTTAATTCTGAAGCAAGTTATGTGTGTCATAATAATATGGATTCTAATTAATATCTGTATTTACATCGAACTTGAGGAGATTATCTGTTGTAAATCGAACAAGCTTATTTCTTAATTGCCTAAAAAATACTACCACATATCATGGTTAGCAAAAAATTTCTTTTTATGAAGTGAATGTGCTGTAGTTTATATATACATACGAAAACAATTGAAGTTATATCTTTCTTCTAAGATCCCTCTTCAAGTTGCTCGATAAGGAAGTGACGACGAGTGTCGCTTTCATCACATATCCACACTTTATTAAAAAAAAAAAAATTGTGGTACCAGCAAAACTAAACTACGAGCTTAATTAAGTTGCCTGATCATAAAGTAACTAATCAAAATCCACCGGTGGGCATATAATACCACTGCCAGTCATCTATATTGGCAGTAGGATAGTAGGAAATGATGTATCACATTCCTGAATTCATTTGCATAATCGTTTATCTTCCACTTGAAGGCACGATGAGGCATAACCAAAAAGCAATGATTTGTTATTTAATAAATTACTTTGGACTTGAGACCACTTCGTCCCTAATGGATCAAAACGGCAAACAGTACAGCACCTCACTCTTCGAAATCTTCTCTTTTTGTGATATAAGTGTTAATAAACTGTTGTTGTTACTTGATCTTTAGTCAATTAGGTAATCATATATTAACCAGCTCTTTCCATCTATTTTCCACAGTTTCAGGGTAACGTCGAAAACATCGATCATAGCATAACTCAAAGAACAGTAGACAACTCATTGCACACATTCTACATAGCGATCATAAAGAGATTCTTCAATATCAAACGAAAACTCGATCCAATCCTATCCTAGAGTCTACATACGTTGATGGAGGCTTTTTTGTTTTGTGTTCTTATTGCAAAATTCTTTCTGACAGTCTACATAGGTAAGTTGGGACTCTGTTTCTAGGAAACAGAGGATTAAAGCTAACTAACTGTTTTGGCATGTATTTTCAAGGTAAATTCCTGATGAAATTTAGAAAAAAAAAAGTGTGAGAGAAACTCTGTAAATTCTTGCTCAATTAGTAATCCATTTGGTGCCAATAGTAAAGCCTTCAAGGTTGTCCATTTATTTGCGCCTAAGAAGGGGAAATGCTTTTTTATAAACAGCTTCAGATGAAGAAATTACACCTATGTGTACAGCAGCTATAATGAAGAAGACATTGATGGCATTAGACTTTTAATTGTTCAAAGCAAACACGCGTCTTTCATTTCTCATTAAACCTTCTGACGTAATGCTTTGGATGACATGTATGCGATATTGTCAGGAACAAAATGTAATGTTGTATCCGATTTTATCAACATGTAAGAACTGCATATTACATAAATTAGAATTTTTTTTTTCAATTTAGCCAATTTCAGTATTTGTTAACGATGTCTAATAGATGCTTAATACGTGTTAAATAGCACCATAAAATCTGGAAAGAAAGGTTTTTTCTAGTGATCAATCATCATATTCCTTACATGATACAAGATTTGAAAGGTTGATCACAAATGACTCCAGTTGTAACAAAATTACAATAAGCTTAAAAAGTCTACAAAAGTATAGATTCATTCTTTAAGAATAACCTAGATCCATTCCTTACAAAGAAGGACCTAGGTCTATTGTCAATAAAATGCCTAAATGGCAATTCTTTGACAAAAAACACAAATGTGTGTTTCTACAAAAAATGACTTATTCCATATTTATAAAGAATGGCCAAGATTCGTTGCTCTACAAAGAGGACCTAGGTCTACTCTTTATAAAAAAAAGTACCTAGGTCCATTTGGACAAAATGCAAATGCATGTTTTTATAAGAGAGATTTAGGTCTATTCTTTATAAAGAAGTACCTAAGTCTATTCTAAAAAAAGTGCCCAAATGGTGAGTTTTCGATAAAGCAAAAATGTGTTTCTACAAGAGATACTTAAATCCATTCTTTGAGGATGATTTAGGTCTATTCTCTACAAAGTCGATCTTTTTTTTTTTTTAATAAAGAATGATCTAGGTCTATTATCTACAAAGAGTGATTTAAATCCTCTCTTTATAAAGAATGACCTAGGTTCATTCTAAGTAAAACATTGAAAGAGTTTGTCTTTAAAAAACGGTTATAACGTATAAGCTACAAAAAGCGACCTAGGTCCATTCTTTATAAAGAATGACCTAGGTCCATTTTCTACAAAGTTCAACAACTACTCGAAAGTCACACACATGTGAGATGCCACAAAATCAATCCTCTTTATGAGGAACCAATATAAGAGTTGAAATACTCGAAATTAGGACAAATATTCAAAGAATATCTGTTGTGAATAAGTTTTCACACATAATGACAAATGTCATTAAGCATGAGTTTAGCAGACACCTGTCACTAAGACAACACCATTTGTCATAATGTCACCGCTACTTGTCATGGTGAGACCTCTACCTTATGAATCGAATTGCCTATATAAAGATCAAATTCTCTCATACCGAACGAAGAAGGGGAAAAAAGGGTAAAGAAATGCTTTCATTCTCTCTTCAAATTCTCTCTCAATAATTAAATTAAAAAAGGCTGACTTGAGCATTAAAAGGTTTTCGCCGGTGACCCCGGCACCCTTTGACAATTTGATTTTTTTTGCAGAACTACTGACCGCAAAAATTTACACACCAAAGGAAAATGATACGTAAAGCTTAATGTAAATCGGTATTATAAGCAAGAAGTTAGTTATAACGTGTTGTTGTAAATTAGGTATGACGTGTTGAGCAAAAATTTGCGAGGACAACTCCAATAATAAAATTAGCATCAATTGAAATTCCTTAGTAGAGGAGGTTGAGTCAGGCAAGTACTCCAATCATAAACTTTTGAAATTTGTAGGCATAAATTATGATCAGTCTCATTTTATTAAAAGGATTCATATACTTATTACGAAACCTCAAGCTAGTGTTTTTCCCATTTCGCTTTCCAGTTGATTAATTAGTTGATACTAAAAATATAATTCCTAGCTGGTATGTGATAATAATGATATTAGAAAAATGAAAGATAAGGACAACTAGAGTCTTAGGCCTCGTCATGGCATACGCATAAATCCTAACCTTTCAGACTGTGACTCCAACAGAAACTAAAGTGATAAGCGAATGAAAAAGATGTTGCCACATGCAAAGATGAGACGAGATTGACCGTAATTGTTAAATAACTAATTAATCAATTGTTGTGGGACTCACAGCTTTTGGTAACCAATAGTCTTGAATTCATTTTCCACAGCCTAGCATATTCTTTTCACAGTAAATTAAATTTTTTATTTAAGTACTAGGACATCCTAATAGTAATAATAAATGCCTTTATTATATAGTTTTTATTTTTTGGATGTGATGACATAGAATAAAATGTGGCTTATACAAAGTACTTAATTTATTACTGCTCTGCTCTGCTCTGTGATGAATACATATCTGAAAGATGTGGTAGTAGTTGGTAGCAGCAAGATCAAAACTGTGATCTAAAGTTGCTTGACCACGAAGTAACTTAATCATGAAATGAAATCCCTTGTTGGATTGGACAAGATTGAATCCAAAATGTGTCGAATTGTTGTTGCCATGTGAAATGATAGTTATGTAACCCAAGAAATGGGTGAATTGGGTTTTTAAAACTTATGTTAAACATATCATAAAATAATTCAACCCATTACCTTAATAAAATAAAAAATAATAAATTAATAAAGTACAATAATAAAAGAGAAAGAGAAGTGAAAGTAAATACAGTGAATTTTTATGTGGTTTGGCAGTCTCTGCCTACGATTATACCTCCAAGCCAATCAAACTTGATGATTTCACTATCCAAGCATTCTAAAGCTTTAAGTTTTTTATAATAGACTTCTAATGTGTTAATAAACCTTCATAATCAAGAGATTACTTTCTAATCCCTTCACTCAAGTGTTTCCACAATTACTCACTCATAAATTTGATGAAAAAATAAAGATTATAATAAAGAAATTCTCTTTAAGAGTGGATATATAAATTATAGTACAATGATAATACAATAAATGATGATTTGCAAATTAAAATATCAAATTATGTTGTTTACACTTGTTTATACTTGCTAGAGAGTTCAAAATGAAGCTAGATTTAAGTTTAAATAGATTCCACCCAAAGACTAGTAGTTACAGGTAAATTTTAGCAACTAGACAACTAACCATTTAATTTAGTTAGCTACTCATTTTAGAAAAGTAAAGTTACTATTAAATTTGAATTTGCTATAGTAATAGTATTCATAAAATTATAATTTTATCTAAAATTATAATAATGTACTATGACCCAAAATGTCATAAAACTTTATAAAAAGATGCAATTTTAGAATTTTTAAATAATACTTGTCATTTTTAATATTTTTTAAAATTATGATATGACTCAAAACATAATAATATTTTTAAAAAAAGTATTTTTCAAAATTTAATAAAATACTTATAAATTTCAAAGTTTTAAAAACCTTTTCAATTTAGTCCTAAAATTTAAAAATATGAAATTTTCATCTAACTGAAGTCTCTCTACCCATTTAAGATATTTATACATTAGCCTTAAAACTTTTATAAATTATAGTAAGGCTCAAGATGTTTCAACTATTTTCAAATAGGTCCAAATCTGGAATTTGAAACAATACTTATCAAAACAAAAGATTGCAAAACTTTTTCCATTTTAATCCATGTCTTGAAAAACAATTAGTTGCATAAAATAATTGACTTATAATTGTAAAATCTTGGATTTATGAAAATCGTGAATTATTAAATAAAATCTTGAATTTCTCAAATGCTAAACTATATTATATTGAATCATATCAGTTTTATTAAAATTATGGTAATAATAAGTCGGTTGAGTTCTAAACTTTATTTTTTATTAAGTCATTATTCATTGAATGTCCTGAACTTGATTTAACTTACATAAATATTATCTTTACAAAACTAATGAAAATGTAAAATACAATACTTATCAAATCAATTAAGATACATGTTTGTTATCATTAAAATTATATTTTTTGTAACCCTTTAGGCTAACACTCTAAAATACTGATCCAATTATAAAATCTATAGACATTTACTACCAATGTTGTTGTAGCATAGCTGGAAATGATGTATTGTATTCATGAATTCACTTACATCATCTTCATCTTTCATTTGAAGACATAATGAGGCATAACCCAAGAACAATGATTTGTTATTTAACAAATTATTTTTTACTTGAGACCACTTCATTCCCGATGGATCGAGCCTAGAAACAATATGTGTCTCCTTCAGTTTTGATGTAACTATTAATAAGCTATTGTTGGTAACTGATCTTGAGTATGAGTTTAAACAAAATTAGTTTACAAAATTAAAATAAGACTAGAGCTCATTGGGGAGGAACAAAAAGAAGGAAATAATCCAAAGAAAGGAGCAACAACTTCATCTATAATACATTCCAGGAAAATTAATTTATAATTTATAATTTAATTTTTATTTTGCCACATCTATAACTTTTACTTATTTTGAAAGTGCGGTCGAAGTATGTCAAAAAATATTAGGCAAATGCATCCTACTATTTATAGTTAATTTTAATATTCCATTAGATTCTTATGGTTTGTAGAACATCCTAACACACCCTTACTTATTTTCTAGGTATATTTTACTATTTTACCTCTGATGAATTTGGATAATTCGAATACATGATATTAATTAATGCAAATTATGTAAATAAGGATCCTATATTTTAGCACTATGGGCCTAGCCGAATGGTTTTGAAATAAATTTATTTAGCTAAGCTAAAGTTCCATTAAAGAGCGTTTCCATGGCGTAGAACTTTCTAAGGGAATATAAGGTTTTTATGAGACTGATCTTGAGCCACATCCAAGTACAAATACCCTTGTTTAAAAGAATATTTTTTGTATAGAAAGTCTCTAATTAATACCCTTGTTTAAAAGAATATTTTTTGTATAGAAAGTCTCTAATTCAGGATTTTTCACTACACGGATTTCTTAGGAAATGAAGTCATAAGCACATAGGCTCAGGGCTAGGTCGACTACTCCAAGAGCACTCATCCATAAACCTGTTACTGGTACAAATAACATAAAGAAATATAACCAACATTTATTGAAAAAAGTACCCCTAAAGATTTGGGACCAAAAGCAATTAACGGTGACCATCAAATAGGTTTCTTAGACTTGCATTGGGTTAAAAGCACGGAATATATTTGCACCATCACCATCTTCAAATAAAGTATTTTCTATAGTGGTGCTATGAATAGCATATAGTAGAGCAGTACCCAATACACCGGTAGCTCCCATCATATGAAAAGGGTTTAATGTCTAATTATAAAACCCTTGAAAAAAAGGATAAATCAAAATATCGTTGTTACACTAAAATTAGGCGTAAAGAACTAACCAAACTGACCTAATAGATAAATCAAGAATACAGAAACAAAAACAGCAATTAGAGCAGAGAATGCTATTGCATTATAAGTTGTAATTGAACAGAGTGAGCAAGTTCAAATTGATGTAACATGAAACCTATTAGTTCGAAAGTACCATAGAGAGCAACAAAAGTCCAAAGACCACCTAATTGAGATGAGTAAAATCTCTTTATGCTTCAGAACCTCATAGTAACAACAAAGAATGCGTTAAACTATTAACATGAGTCAAAACTGCAATAGTTAAGAAGTTGCAGCCTTCCATATAGGTTCCACATAGGAACTAGCTAATCCATGGGTATACCATGAAGTTACAAAGGTTGTGTCTGTGAACCAAGACCCTAAAGCGAAATAGGCACAAGGAAAGATCAATAGGCTAGACCAACCTATAAAAACGAATAGGGTCTTTCCGTAACCAATCATCCATAATATTAAATAAATTATTTTTTTCTTTGGTAAATTTAACAAAGGCTATAGTCATAATGGTCCTTCTATTTAACTACTTCAACCATTTCCAAACAAGTTATGTTATGGTAGTTCTTGGTCCTTCTAGGATTTGATCATTTAGGAATGATTTGATTTCTCGTATCATACATTGCCCCTTCTAATTGGTTTCGAAGATAAAAATTCTTTATTGGTCCTTAACCTGACTTAGGTAAATCCATAAACTCAATTCATTTATTCTTTTTTATTGTTTCCTGTTAATATCAGTTTGAAACTAAACCATGAATTGCTTATTATGACTCATCAATCAAATCGATTTATTCTTTGAAAGAACTTTTCAGACGAATCAATCTCTTCTCTCCTTACCAGTTGATGTCTAGACCTACTCCTACTCCTCTTGCTATATTTATTTCTTCTTGGACCTTGTTCGTGAGATTGAGAAAAATCAATATTTTTATGTACTTTTATAATTTTGATTTTTAAATTTAATACAATATTAAATTAAATAATAGGAGATTGTAAATGAAATTTTTTTTCTCACACCCATTATCCTAACATTTTCGAAACAAAATAAAAAGATCATATGCCTTGAGATGAAAATATTTGATACATGAAGCCGTGATCTGATTTATATATAAATAAGATATCGATATAAATTAGATAGAGATCAAACTTGATCTTCTTGTGTTTGGTTTGGGAATTAAAGAAAAAGAAATATATTGGAAACAACTCTTGTCTTGGAACTTGAAATCACCCTTTCTTAGTATCTTAGTATGGAAGGCCTAGGAAAAAAAGAATTGAATCGAAAATATCGATAGATTCTTCAAGTCCAAAGAAATATCAAATAAGAAAAATTCTACTATTCGAATTTCATATCTATCAAATTTGCAATTTTAATATTAGAGTAGTGGATATAGTCATGATTCAATGGGTTAGGTCCACTTACTTTTTCTTTTGTTGATTTTGAATTTTTGCAATAGATTAGATTAGAATAATGGAAAAGAAAAATATTTAGTGATCGAAGAGACAACTTCACATTACTTATTATAATAAACAAGCATTCAACTTTTTTTTATTAACTTTCTTTTAAAAGTAGAATTACTATTATAATTACTATATTTTAACTCATTATGAGGATAATGTATTATCATTAAATTCAAAAGTTTAGAATTACATTATTTTTGAATTGGTTACTTTTTTATTATATTTTAACACAATTCTTATTTCCTATTTCAATATGAATATTACCACTTTACTTTTTATGAAAAAGGCTAAAAAGCTCCTTATCGAATTTGAACTGATGACTTATACTTTACCATGGCGTTACTCTACCACTGAGTTAAATGGGCAATTAGATTTAATTACTGAAGGAGTCACTAGGTGGATAAGATAGATCTATATCTATTTATGTATATATATTATAATTATAAGTATATGTAGTAGACTCATAGTGGCGAGTGACATCTAGGGGAACGAGAATTTTGATTTACTTAATAAGTATCAGTTAACCCTGGTTTATTGATATTGGGTTTGATAAATATCAACGTAATGAAGAGTTTTCAGATCGACCTTAATGGAATTGACTTGAATTGATTTGAGCCCATCAAAACGGAACAAAATTTATTTGATTGATACATGTACCTACCAATTTGACATAGATCCACAATATTTCACATGTGATAAATAGATTATGTTTGTTTCCTAAACCAAAATTTTCTCCTATCTTATCTTACCAAGGAGTGGATCAATGAATGAAAGTTAAGTGGATGCAATGAAGAAAAAAAATCATCTTTTATGTCGAACCAATCACTTCCCAAAAAGGTCCTTTACTTTCATCCTATTATTATTATTATAATTTCGATAATAGATTTTGATTTTAGAATAGAATGGCAATTAGAATGAGCGATTGATGGAAGAATAAAATAATGCTATTAGTATGGGTTCAGAAAAAGTAGAGAGATGCTTTGGAGTTAGTCATCCCATTCGGTTATATTCATAATTTCAAAAAATTATTCATACTAAGTATGATGATAGTTGGGCAAGGATGCCCCTGTTGTCTAGCGATTCAGGACATCTCTCTTTCAAGGAAGCATTGAGGATTAGACTTCCCCTAGGTGTAGGGTACTATGAAAGGAAGTTAATTGTGGGTTATAAATACGCCTAAGCTTTATTCTTCTTCGGTCGATACCTGAGCGGTTAATGGGGACGAACTGTAAATTTGTTGGCAATATGTCTATGCTGGTTCAAATTCAGCTCAATCCAATAATTCACTAATCTACAAGGAAATGATATAACCCTTTTGTTTTTATTTTTCAGAAATGCCAACTATGAAAGACTCAAGAATAAAAAGAGTCCAATTCTTCGATAAATCCTTACTGCTCTTTATTTATTTTGTTTGCTCTATTTATTTGTTCCTATAAATTCAGATCTTACTAATAATGATCTAGATTCATATCAGGTCATTAAATCTAAAGCATAAAGTCTAATGAAAAGAATACATTAACGCAAAAAGAAAAAAGACTCTTTTCTCATTAGGGACATTGAAAAAAGAATTATCAATCGATTTAGTAATAACGAATGAAATCTGTGCCGCTCTCACAAAAGTGTATGTCCATGTATATAACAATATCTCACACACATCTCTATTCTAGCACGTCGATTTTTATCTTAATATAAATGAAATGATTTGAATGAAATCATAAAAATAGGTATTCGGTACATTTTATCACCCCGAGATTGTAGTTTAATTGGTCAGAGTGCCGCCTTGTCAAGGCAAAAGCTGCCGGTTCAAGCCCTGTTAGTCCTGACAGATCCAAATCCAATAAAAAAACATCCATATATCTTGTCGTTTTTATTAAACTGGGGCAAAATAAAATGGTAGAATTTCATGCCTACAGCTCTCATTTTCTTTTTTTTTTTCTTTTTCATTTCAATTTCTCATTAATCAGTATTGATTGATGAGAAAGTGACGTTCGAATTGCTACAATTATTGGTATTGGTAGCATTATATTTAGGATTTCAGGAGCTACCATAAGGTTCTGGTTTTTTGACTGCCCCCTCATTTATTATGGAGTGGAATTGAGTACCATATCATTCCCGGGAGTGTCCACACAACTGAATTTAAGATCTTTTCTTTTGATAGAATACTTTTAAGATTAAGATTTAAAGTATCTTCTTTTATGATTTCTAGTTTGGTTAATTTAAATTACTAGTTTAAATTTAAAAGAATTTATCTCATTCAAATTTCGTGCCAAACTTTTGAGGGATTCATTCTAATACTAATCCAAGGGAGGGGGATGATATTGTTAATAAAATAAAGATCAAGTAAGGAGCCAGCCCTTCCCAAAGAGGAATGAATAATCTTTTTTAAGTGTAGTGCCAAAGAAGAACAAACTCTAAATCTAAATAAAATAGTAAATTTTATGAAATATTTGATTCTTTTCTACTGGGACTCATCTTTATCACACTTATTTTTTGTTTTTTTTAATGATATAATTTTCTTAAAAAAAAATGAAAAGGGGTTTTAGAACTTAACCCTTTCCCTTTTTTCATTCATTTCGATTGTTTGTTTGTTTTTTTTTTTCTAAACACTTTGTAAATAAGTTATGTATAAAGTGGTTAGGTGGTTGTACAAGTAAGACGGTTCTCAAATATCACAAAACAAAATGGGATACGATGAGATAGAATACAATAGACACAAAGACATAGGGAATGAATTACCTACTTTTAATAGTCAAAGTAAACCCTTTCATTCTGATAATAGTCAAAGTGAACCTTTTCATTCTGACATTCTGAATTCTTTAATTCGGAATGAATCAAATCTCCCCAAGTAGATTCGAACCTATGATGAGTCAGTTAACAGTCGATAGCTCTACCACTGAGCTACTGAGGAATAGCGAGAGATTATATCTCATAAAGTTCAATTCCTGTTCTCAACCTATAACTAATATGAACTCGAAGTTTTCTTCGTAACTCCCAGAACTTCTTCATAGTGGCTCCATTCTATGCCTTGTTTATAAAGAACCTCAAAGTGACTCTACATCATTATATTCGATCCATATCTCAATTCGATTCATTTAATATTCTTTTAGTTTCATTGACATAAGAGATATCATTTCTAGTCCATTTGTTTCTATTTCTATATATGGATGTTAGCTTAAAGGGCTACACATAATGTAATTTTGATGATAACAAACATGTATATTAATTCATCTGATAATTTTTTTATTTCACATGTTCACTAAATTTTTTTAAGGATATCATTTATGCAAGTGAATCAAGTAAAATTAAGAGTCAAGACACTCAATGGATAACAGTTCGATCAAGAATAAAGTTTGGAACCTAACGAATTCAATATTATAAAAATTCTTGTAAAACTGATATGATTTAATTTATAAATGGTTTAGTATTTGTGTAGCTCAAGATGATATTTAATTAATCATAATTTTTCATCAATCTAAGGTTTTATAACTATAAACTAAGTGTTTTATACAAATTAATTATTTTTTACTAAAATAAAAAAATTTTATAATCTTTGTTTTTAATAAGAACTGTTAATTATGGATTTGGATTTATTTGCAAAATCATAAATATGTTTGGCTATATCATAATTTTAAAAAGTTATGCGAATGTGTAGTATTATTTAGAAATTCTTAAATTAGACGTATTTGTAAAGATTTTTAACGTTTTGAACTATAGTACAATTATAAAAAAATTTAAATAAAAATTATAATTTTTGTGAATAATGATACTAGAGCAACCTCAAAATATACTGAAAATGGACTTATTTATAAAATTTTATGAGTTTTTAGACCATATTATAATTATAAAAAGTTATAGGTAAAATTATAATTTTCTTAACAGTATTACTGTAGTAAAGTTTAAATTTAACGATAATTTCACTGTAGTAAGCTGTTAACTGTGAAAATATAGAGACTAGTCGCTTGGATGCTGGAATTTGCCTATAACAGTTATTTTTCAAGTCAAAACTCTATGAACCCAAATCAAATTCATTTCTAAAAACTTTAACAAGCGAAAATAAGTTTATACATCATAAATTGATATTCAAACTTACAAATCATCATAGATTAAATTAATATTGTGTTATGATTTGTTCATCCACTCTTGAAGAGAGTTTTCTTATTATAATATTTAATTTTGTATCAAATTTGTGAGTATATAAGTGTAGAAAACACATGGGTAAAGCGATTGGGGAACAATGTATAGGTTGTAAAGATTCATTGATACTTTAAAGTAAATTGTAACGAATTTGAAGTCTTGAGAGGATTGGATAGTGAAATTCTTGAGTTTGATTAACTTTGAGGTATGGATATAGGCAGGGATTGCCGAACCATGTAAAAATTCATTGTGTTTGCTTTCTCTTCTCTTTCTCTTTTATTTTTTAGCATTATTGAATTTATTATTTTCAATTTCGTTAAAGCATTAGATTGAACTATTGTGTGATTTGATTAGTTTAGAGTTTAGAAATCTAATTTACCCCCCATCTTGGGTTGCATAACGAGTATTTCAAGAGAAAGTTAAAAAATATCATATAATAATCTAGAAATTGAAATGGAAAAAAAAGAGAGATTTGTGATGATTTTTCAATATTTTGTATAGGCAATCTAGTATCTTTATGCATGAAGATGATCAATTCAGTAATTGTGGTCAGACTCTATTATGAATTTATGACCACATTGTCCATAAGGCCCTCTTATTTTCTTTCTTTGAGCTTAGGTTATAGAGGAAAGAGAAAAAGGAACTGAGAAGAAGGTATCAGCAACAATTGGTATTATTATAGGACAACTTATGATGTTTATATCGATCTATTATACACTTCTGCATCTAGCAATGAGTAGACCGCATACAATAACTGTCTGAGCTCTATTATATCTTTTGTTTCATTTCTTCTAGAATAATCCCAAAAACTTTTTTAATTATGGATCTACTACTAAAAATTCAATGCGTAATATTAGCGTTCAATGTGTGTTCCTGAATAATCTCATTGTTCAATTATTCAATCATTTCTTTTTACCATATTTAATGTTAGCCAGATTAGTTAACATTTATATGTTTCGATGCAATAACAAGATGTAATTTGTAATCAGTAGTTTCATTTGTTGGTTAATTGGTCACATTTTATTCAAGAAATAAGTTAGATTTTTATTAGTTTGGCTATAGCAAAAAATTCTATTAGGTCTAATGTACTTATTCGATTTAATAAGTACGTTGTGTCAGAATTGAGAAATTCTATGGCTCGAATCTTTAGTATTCTCTTATTTGTTACTTGTATCTACTATTTAGTCAGAATACCCTTACCCATTTTTACTAATAAATTGAAAATGAAAGAAAACCTCATAAATGGAAGAAAGAGATGTAGAAATAAAAAAAACTTTTGAAAGGAGGGGCACTAAATAGAAACAAGAGGTATCCACCGAAGAAGATCATTTTCCTTCTCTTTTTCAAAAGAAAATGAGGATTCAGACAAAATTAAGCAAACAAAAGAGATCCAAATGAATGGAAAGAAAAAAAAAAGCATGAATTCTACTTGCACTTTAAAGAGACATGTGATCAAAATAGCCCTGTTTATGAAATTTCTTATCTAGAAGGGAATCAAGAAAATTTGAAATTAGAACAATTACTTAAAGAAAAAAAGAGAAATATTAAAAATAAAAAGAATAATACTGAAAATAAATATAATAGTAGATAAAAAGAGATGCGACTTCCCCCTAAATATTTTATACCTTCCCCTATAAAAAAACTTGCAATACTAACCCTATTCGTAATTCCATCAATTACTCATCTATCAAACAAATGAGTTAGTTTCGCTAATGCTCTTATCTTCTCTGTTAAGGATCTTGTGTACAAAGCATCTATATAAGTACGATTATATGACCAATTATATAGAAAATTGAGTATTTTGTTCCAAAAAATTCTCTTAGATCCTTTTTTAGTAAAAAAAAAATTCAATATGTTCCAATTGTGTAATGATGAATAAAAGGGTTTATATAAGAAATAGGCTATAAGTATTCCGAACTACGTTATACTGACCAAAAAGGTTGGGTTTTTTATAACTTCATACCAATCAACAAAATAAGTTGAATTCTAATCTAAAAGATTTAGGGATGGTGTTAACAATTTTGATAAAATATTTGAATCAACTACTTCTTGATTCAAAAGAATTTCTATTGCTCCAACAAACAAAGAAAATAAGAGCATAACAAATAATATAGTATTCTTTGATTCGTGAGGATAACAAAAAATGTTGGCAGCACCAAAAGGAAAAATATTAATAAAGGGCATATTTGTTACATTACTAGCAATTCGATGAGTCTTTTTCACAAAAAAAAGAAGCCCTTTCATTATTATTCATTGTTAATAAATGAACTAAGTGAATTTTTTTAATTAGTTTTGGTTTTTTTTACCCTATAGAGATATCAAATATAAGCAATTACTTTTTTTACCACTATAATTTTGAAAGCAAAAGTTGAAAGGCTCCTCAAAAGTAAGTAAATAAATTCGAAACATATAAAATGCGGCTAATCAGGCTGTGAAAAAAGTTATTGTTGCAAAAATCAATGAACACAACCATGTATCATTAAGAATTTCATCCTTAGACCAAAAACAAATGAGAGGTGGAATACCATAAAGAGAAAGAGTACTTAATAAAAAAGCTATTTTTATAATCGACACGTGCTTTTTTCACTCATCCATAAGAACCATATTTTGGCATTTATCTGGAAAATATCCAATAATAGCTTCCATTGAATGAATATTGATCCGCATCCTAAAAATAACAAGGCTTTGGAATAAGCATAAGTAATCAAATGAAATAAAGCAGCTCAATAAGACCCCATACCTAGAGCTAACATCATATAACTCAATTGAGACATTGTAGAATAAGCTAAATCTTTCTTAATATCTTGTTGAGCAAGAGCTAAAGTAGCTCTTAAAAATACCGTAATTATACCTATCAAAGATATTAGATTCATTGCGTATAGTATAATTATAAATAGTAAAAGAATCTAAGCTACAAGAGTTGAAACAGGACTAGGCCCTTCCATGGCATCGAGTAACCATACATGAAAAGGTAATTGTACAGATTTAGCAATCGAGCCGACAAATAAAAAAATGCACACAAAGTAACAAATAAAATGTTAACCTTATTATTATAAATCAAGTTATTCAATATTTTGAACAACTCTCGAAATTTGAAACTACCCATTAGCCAATAAAGACCTAAGATCCCTAATAGTAATCCAAAATCCCTTGCACGATTAGTTACAAATGCTTTTTGACAGGCGCCTACAGTAATAGGTCGTGTGAACCAAAACCTGATTAATAGATAAGAGCACATTCCAACCAATTCCCAAAAAATTAAATTTAGATGAAATTTGAACGTATAACTAATCCTAACACTGAAGCATTGAAAAAACTCATATAAGCAAAAAATCACAAACATCCTTGATCATGAGACATATGATTGTCACTATAAATAAGAACCAGAATTCCAACTATAGTGATTAATATTGACATAATAGAAGTAAGTGGATCAATAAAGTATCCGAACTCAAAATAAAAATCACCAGTGAAAGTCCAAATCTTTAGGGATTGATATATCGAAGTTCTATCTATTTTCTCAATAGATAGACAGATAAAAAAGATCATAACTATACTTTACAATAACATACTAATAAAAACCCACATACGACAAAGATGTTTGTTGCGGTTGGAAAAAATAGAAGTCCCTCCCCTATTAATGTAGGGACTAGAAGTAGAACTAAAGGTATGACTCAGGAATATTGATATGTATGTTCCACAAAATCAAGAAAGTAATAATAATAATTTTTTATTCTTAATTCAATGTTTCTGTTTTACCAATTCTTATCGTTTTTAAATTTAAAAGGATTAATAAGAAAATTAAGGTATCAAAATTAAAAACTTAAATAAAATTCACTTTTTCTATTCATATTTATTTTGAATCTTTCCCCAAAACTTCAAAAAAATGAAAAGTTACAAGCAATCAAATGTTCTAACTAAGCTACTAGTAAAAAATAAATAATTATTTTATACTTTATACTACATAAGATTTTTAGGAAGATAGAGCAAATTCAAACTTCACTTATTATTCTCTAATTACACTAATTTATGTCCATAAATAAGACGAAAGAATTACACAAAATTAAGTTTCATATAAATCATAGGTTGACCCCTATCATTTCCCAAAATAAGACGAATTAGTTTGTTTATTCTTTGTTTATTGACAACCATTAACTAGTTCATCTCGGCACATATTGATTATCTACTATTATAATAAAAGACATTTAATAACCAATTACTAGACAAAAATGATTAGGTAGATAAAATCCATTCATTGTATTTTTTATAGGTAATTGTAGCATGCTGAAAATAGACAGAGATAAGGGTAGAAGGGCTTTTTCTTTTTTTTTTTAATTAACTTTAACCAATTCTATTTTTATTATATGGCACAATTCGGCCTATAGATATCGATCTGAATAGGTATCTAAAGGTGTTGCCAATAACTCCAAAATACAAATTACTTTATTCTCCAATATTTAAGGAATAAAAATTGAAAAGAATCCCTTATTCCATTTATTTTTTATTCTAGGAAGATTTTATGTCATTTTTGCATATTTCTGTTTATTTATTTTTTTCTAAAGGTAGTTAGTGTATAGAAAAAATAAACAGATAATGAAATGAACCGTAAAACTAAAAAATGATTTGTTTTAACAATAGATGTCTTTCACATCCAATTTGATCAACAAATAACCTTTTCTTTTCTGAATGACAATTCCCAAAAAAAAAAAACACGTATGTATTAAAAAAATATTCAAAAAAATATTAGAAAAAGGGGGTTACTAAGCAGCGTTGAAGGCTTTTTCGTTAGCAAAATCCCTTGCTATTTGGAATTCAAAAAGTTTTTTTGGTACAACAAATAAATAATAAAAGGTTGAAATAATCTGAATCTTTCGGACTAAAAAGTGAGTTACTTGTGTTTCGAATTTATACTATAGAATTTAGAAAAATCAAAAAAAGTTTAAATGTTGAGCTGAGGAGGTAGAGGCATAAAATTTGACTGTGCGCTAACAATCTTTCTATCTCCCAAAAAATAAACATTATGTAAGTAAGGGATTGGTTATGGTTAGTTATTTTTATAATAATTAAATAAATTACTTTTCACTATCGTTCAAATTTACACTAGATCTATAAGTGAAAATTTTAAATACTAATGGACAAATTTTTTATTAGGAATATTAATATTAATTTTTCAATTTTCTAAATCAAATTAGAAAATTTTGAAATATTTCTTCATTTAGTAGAACTTAGTGTTGATTAATATACATACGTACAAACAAAAATCATTTATAATAATAAGTTAAAATTTCCTATATAAGTGAATTGATAAATTTTTTTATTCCTTTACCACTTGACTTTGAAAGTGGAAAAAAACTTATAATTTTGATTTTTTTTTGTTTATATGAATTGTCCAATTCATAAGGATAAATTGTCACATTATATAAAAAACTATAGAGAGAGGAACTTATTGAAAACAATAGGAATGTAATGGCCTATTAAATGAGATTATAGGATGTACGGGGCATTCAACATAAAATTGTTCGACCTAAAGAAAAGTTTTAGTATAAAACATTAAATATTTTTCAAAATTACAACTTTTAAATGGATTCTTTTATTATCTCACAACTAACTTTCCTTATGAGAAGATAATAGTTCCAATAGTAATTTTACATATAATTTTCTATATTTGAATTATTTTCTAGCTAGGGATGAACTAACCTGATCGCCAAGAATCCCAAGTAAAGTTTTCCTCTCATTTTCTATTAAATCATGTGAAGTGCCAAATTATGTGAGAAATGTAGTTGCTACATTGATAAATTTTAATGGAGTGGCACTATTGCCACCCTCTAAATGCCTTTTAAAACCCAATTTCTTTATTAACCTCATTAAAAGGTTTAAAAATATTATTAACACCTTCATTAATGACAATAGTGCCCTTAATTAAGACTTATTGGTGTAAACTCTATTATTCAATTTTTATTTATTTTCATTATTAAACCTTATTTCACCAATGGGATTTCTTCCATTTAAAAGAAAAAAATAACTGAGTTTTCTTTTCTTCATTGCAATCATCGATGATAAATTCCTTACCCAAAAATGTGAGGAAAAAAGCAATTGGGGGTAACTTCTTCAATTTCAATAGAATTGACACCAAATATTTCCAACAATGGAACTTGTACTTATTTACTTTATAAGTGCAGTCCATTATTAGAACATCTAGAAAAGCTTTTAACAATTCAAAAGCATGTCTCTTGCATAATTTATACAGTCATCAATTCAATGCCACTCTATGTAATTATAATCATGCAATTTACTCATAAGCTGTTGCATTTGTGACTGCCCACCCAATTTGCAAACCTTATATTTATATCAAGCATTATAAATTGTCTTTAAGGTTGCGACATTTAACATATCTTTAGTCTTTAAAGTATGCAATATCTCTTTTGATCTAACATTACTTTTAGATAAATCAACCAATATACTGACCTCTTCATTAGTAAGTATGCCTGTAAAAGTGTGGCCTTAGAGATGTTGTACAGAATGATGGTTATACAATCCCATCATGATTATTAACCAACATTTGTCCCTTCATTAAAAATAGACAGCTACTCATTTTCGTTCATTTGGTCTTTTCTTTTTTCTTTTTTAAATCATTGCTATCTTTCTATGCACTACTTCTTTTATAAGAAAAACTTATCCATGATCTCCTTATAATCACATTCACATTTGATCTTTTAATAACAATCACAAGTCTCTTTTTTTCACAATATCATGTGTTCGCTAAATTAATTTTTCCCCAATAGTGAAAACCTGTGAATAAGAAATAATATATAGTTGAGAGAAAGGTTACCTACACCCTTAAAATTTACTTAAATAGTCGCACAGACCTCTTTTTAATTATTATACCCTTAACTATGTCTAAATGACATAAATTTGATAGTCTAATAATTTATACGAGTATTGAGTCATAAAGACACTATGATTTTTTAGTTAATGATTAATAATCATACTAATACAATAGTATTAAGAATAATGAATTTGGCAAAAAAATAGAAAAAAATATTGAAGTTAAAGAAAATTCTCCATAGTTTTATCACACAAGGGTAAAATATTTAATTTAAACATATGCTAACCTTTATAATCGAATATAATAAAAAGAAAATCTAAGTAACAAAAAGTAAATTAAGAAAGATTTAATTAACTAATTCTCTAAAGTTCTTCTTGATTTGAAAATTTTTAGAAATAATGTACACCTTTTATAATTATTTTTCTAAAAATAAGGTTTCTTTACAAAAAAATATGTTGTAAATATATCATCACCCTTAGTTAGCCTTATGAACAAAAGAAAATGAATCTAAGAAAATTCATTTAATTTTACATCTCTTTATTAGTGAATGTAGTTGTGTAATTCATAATGTTTACTTGATTAGCAAGAATGGGTCGACAATAGACCTTTCCTCCTTCACAACCATTATATGGATATTACATAAGTTAATGCAAACAAAACTTGAAACAAAAAAACTAGAGCAATAGCAAATTATTCCACAATAATCTATTGAATAGTTGATACTTTTTAACATGATATTTGTTAAGCATGTTTCAACATTCTTCTTATCATTAAAATTTGAACATAACAATAAAATAATAGCAAACTTACTTTTTTATCATCAACGTTTTTTGTTTGCATGATTCTTTTCTCTGAATTAAAACTCTTATAGTGCATTTACTTTATGGATTGAGGAATCAAAATCGAGAATTAAAATTATTAATAACATTATTTACCTCATAAAACAAGGATGGGAATAGAAATCAATTGATTGGGATCCATAACTAGGGGTGGGCAAATTCAATTTAACCCAACGAATTCAACCCAATCCAATCTAACCCAATTTAATTTTCATGGGTTAAGTGGGTTGTATGAGTTAATTAGGTTAATTTTTCAAATAATTGGGTTAGATTGGATTAATTATGACGAACCCATCTAACCTAACCCACCCATATAAATAATAATAATAATAATAATAAGAAGAAGATAATTTTCAATTGTAAAATCTTAAAAATCTAAAAAGCTAATCTATGTTTTATTATCTTTTTATTCTTTTATAAAAAAGACTATTTTATTCTTGTATCTACTACTCTAGACTCTAATTGTAAAACTAAAATGACTCTCTTATATTTCAATTCTCAATCAACTAAGATACTTTTTTGATTTATTCATTCTATATACTTTAGTTCTCTTTATCGAATACTAGACAATTAATGAAATTTTCATAATATAAATATTTATATTTGATTTCAATAAGTTTTTTTTTTCACTTTCATTTTTTCTTTATTTAATTTTTAATTTTGATTTAACTTTAAGTCTTCAACCGAATTAACCCAATCCTAATCCGATGATTTAAGTATTGGGTTGAATTAGAATGAACATATTTATTTAATTGAGTTAGGTTGATTTTATCTCAATCCATTCAATAATGGATTGGGTTGGGTTTTTACAAACTCTATCCAATCCATCTCATGCCTACCCTTATCCATAACAAATAAGATTATAGAATATGAGTCTGATTCCTAAGGAGAGTTAGGCATCAAACTTTCATTTCCAGAATTAACAAGTTTATCCTCTAAAAAAATTCATGAACCTAATTTTATACTCAATTCCTCACAAAAATAAATAAATAAACTAGCACAAGACCCATGATTGATTTGCAACCTTGTGATGAGAACCAAAAGCCATGATTGTCGCATGCCGATGGTTGAACGCAACAAAGCTAGTCATCATGCATCACCATTGCACATCAATCCCATCAGATGTAGCAGAGTCTTGCACTAATGATTTGCACTAATGTAGATCATTAATCTCACTAAGGATAGCAACTGGCTTTGTTTACTATAAATTTATTATTACTAAACCCGCACCTTTATAAAATTCAAATTATCAAACAGACACGTGACCTGCTATTGGCTTTTATTCTATTAAGAAAACTTAATTGCTGTAGATTTTGATAATTATCAAATCGATAAATGGTATCTAACTAATTTCATGTGTATTTATAAGTAACATGTAATTTATCATTCACCCAAAATGTTTTATCAAATATTCTGACGTGCTTATTGGTTTTTGGATGTGCCACTTCACTACAACTAAAATTTTAAATTGATTTATACATAGTACATACAACTTAGACTTGCATAGATAGATTTTTTTAAAACAATTAATTTAATACATTTTTTCCAATGTTACCAACAAGGCAAACAATGATAAACTAATTGTAATACACATAGCATTAACATTCAAAAAATAGTGAAAAAATATGTACAATATAGCTAGCTTGAATCATATTAAATGGATATTGTGTCCACTATTTCTTTTAGAAAATAAAATTTCAATAACAATAAAGCTTGCCACTAATTGATTGATCAATCTCTTTCAAGTGTTTATCTTCTCATGAAGAATTTGATACTACAGTTAATGTTATCCCTTATTCAACATTGAATTCAACAATTTTAGAGAAGAATATTATAAAAATAATGTATTATTGTTATTTATTTATACTTTCTTAAAATTGATAATTGAAAATTTTTATCATTGATCAGCAACCATGGCCACGAATTCATGAGATGAGCATTTAACTTTGTCTTGTACTAATTCATGAGATGAGCATTTAACTTTGTCTGTTATCCCAGACAGTGTCTTTAGGATATATGTTATTGTTATTTTTTTATCACATAAAGATTGCAAATTCCCTTACCTTTCGGATGGATGCATATACCAATTGTAATGTTTGTTATTATATATATAGAGAGAGAAAAAATACAATAGTAGATATCCACATGGGTGTCTATTGAATATTTAGTCTATACTAAACCCACCTTCAACCAATAGTGGGTTTTAATCTGTAATACTAGATTTGCCTGAACTCACAAGATTACCCACAATAAATAGGTTTCATCAAGTAAGTTTAGATGGCTTTGTAGGTTGGTGGGTACCTAGGAATGGCAATAAGTTTGAGCCCAACCCAATCATATAAATAAAATCCCTGACCTAAAAAAAAGGTCAATCATTTAAATTGTTGGTTGGGTCAAGCCCAAACTTATTCAAGTAAGAGTCAGGTTAGGTTAGGCTTTTGTACAAGTATGAATTCATAATTTTTATTATTTTTTAATATTTAAGTAATTTAATTTAAAAAAATAGATATAACCTTTTTATGTATTAAAAACGGAACATAAATGTGAAAATTATTTAAGGTTTCTACCATATAATTATGTAAATACTAAATAAACGTAATCTAAAATAATGCCTATCAAGTTATACAAATAAAATCATTTTTTAAATATTTTTAAATTTCAGAACAAGTGCTTAGGCCAATTGGGGCCCGAATCTTAATTCGAATATTAATCGGGCCCTCATATTTAGCCCCAGTTCGAATCAAAATCCTTAAATTTTAGTTAAAACCCAAAAATTTTAAGTTGGATTAATTAGGCCAAAATTTGGGTCAAGGCGTAGGGATACCATTGCCATCCTTAACTTCACACCCCTGATCATCACCAGTCTTACATAGTACTTATTTATCTTTGCTACCACTCTCCGAACTTTATTGTTGCTTGCCAATTGTCCAACTGCTGCCACTAATCACTGATTACTCAAAAATAATTTTATTTTTATTGTTGTTTTCATTGACAATAGTTATAAATAACAATAGAAAAAAATAATAATCATACTTATTGTAAAAAATAATAATTAAAACAATTATTATATGTTATTGTTATTCTTATATCACATAGATGATAAAAACTCCCTTACCTTCTAGATGAATATATATTCGATTGTGATAGTTGTTACTACATATATAGAGACCAAATACTCATGCAGATATCTATTAGATATTTAGTCAATATCATAATCATTCATAAGCAGTAGTGGGTTTTAATTTGTAATAACAAATCCACTCTCAACCTACAAAATAACTTGCAATGAGTGGGTTTGAGTAGGTAGGTTTAGGTGGATTTGTGAATTGGTAGGTACCATTGCCATTCTTAGCCTCAAGTCATTGATAATCGCCAGTCGTACGCAATACCTATTGATTATTGCTGGCACTCTCTGAACTTCACTATTGCTTGCTGATTGTCTAGCTACTGCTGTCATTCGCTAATTAGTTAAAAATAACTTTAGTTTTTGTTGTTGTTGTTATTGAAAATAGTTATTAATAACAATAGAAAAAATAATAATAACAATCATACTTATTATAATAAGTAATAAATAATAAATAATAATTAGAACAATTAATTGAGATCATTCTAGCAACTTAAAACAATCCATTCCAATACAAAAACAAAGTTAATACATTAATAGGAATACTGGCTATTCTGATTTGATTATCACAGTTCAAGTAAACAACTTATTCTAATTTTCATTCCTTATTCTGTTACAACCCATTTCAATTACTTGTGTTCCAGTTAATTCTAATTACTAGTTAGTAAATGCACCATTAAATTAGGTTTAAGAAAGAAAAAAAAGTTAAGATTGGATGTTAATCAAATGTTATAAAAGGAAATATGCTTACAAAGAATTTTACAGAAGAAAATTGTTAGACTTTTGAATAAGGGTTTAATTTGAAAATGTTCTATTAATGATTTTAATAATATTGAGCTATATAGTTATAAGTTGTTCGATTTTAATGATAACAAATCACCATGCCATGGGTAGCATATTAAATGCTTATATTTCATATACATTGTTTTATTTATGCAAGAATATGCTCAAGGAGTTCATTTGCACAAAGTTTATCAAAAAAAGACAAGCACTAAGGGTTCTAAGCTTAGGTATCTTTTTTTTTAAAAGTTTATATGAACAAATGTTTTGATGAACAAAGCTTTTAGAAGCTCAATTTTTTTTTTCATGGTATCTTCAAGAAAAATATTTTTATATGGAAATTTGATTTCATGAAATAAGTTACTTAAATTAACTTTCTAAAAAATGTTTTGATAATTCTTATTTTTAGTCTTAAAATTGAGCTATTTGAGTTTCATGAAGTTTTCAGATAAAATTATACTTTTTGGACTCAAACAGCATACTGTGAGTCTCAAAATAGCTAATTGACTTTGATCAAGTAAGCCTCTAGAATCAAATGGCATACTATCAATCTTAAAGAGGCTAACCAACTTCAATAAGATAAGCCTCTGGAATCAAATGACATATTGCCAGTCTCAAAGCAGCTAACTGACTTTGATTAGATAATTGTCTAAAGTCAACTAATAAATAGATAACTTCAAAGCTGTAAACTCACATTGATCAAACAATAAACCAACAACTTTCAAGCGAGTTTCTGGAAATCAAACAATAAACCAACAACTTTCAAGCAACAATTGGATTGAGAAAACAACTCAAATTCACCCATAATGGTAACTTGTCACATAAACAAACAAAAATCTATTTCAATGTAAGCGGTAAACCAATAATGTCTAGAAATTCAATAATAGCTAATTTTCTTATTCAAACTATACAAAGCTAAGTCAAACCATTTCAAATGTGTTTCTTCATCTTATTCATTGTCTTTTTCTATCTTTACTAAGCTTAACATTATTCATGCACATAACATTGAGCTTCCATTTGATTATTTATATACACTAATTTATCATTGAGTGGTAACTTGTAGATATACTCTTGTGAGAACAATTTTTTAAACTTCAATTTCTTTTCAAAAATTGAGTACTAATGAGTTTTGGAAACACTTGATATAGATTGCAATGTCATATCCTATCATAAAAAGTCCACTGACCTCTTAGAAATCAATAGTAAAAATTTTGAAGCTTTAGATTATAAGGCTTAGATAGTGCTATCTTCAAGCACGAGTAGCTTAGAAATGTGAATATAAGCAGGTTGTGTAAGCTCAAATAAAGATCTTATGTTTGATTTCTTTTCCCTTACCTCTTTAAATTTGCTTATTGTTATAGTTATTTTATTAGCTAAGTGAAGTATAAATTGATATTAGATAGTGATTTTATTATTTAATAATTTTTTAAAAACCTAATTGATCCCTCACCTGAGTTACTTTATTTGAATTTCAAATAAAGATTAACATTATGAGATTTTAAGAGCTTTTGAGGAATGCCAATTAAGAATGATAAATTGTGGCCCTAGGCCTTGGTTTGCGTTTATGGAGGAATGCTAAATCAAGAATGGTAAATTGCAACCAGGGTAGGGCTTTTACTTGCCTAGGCCTAGGCCTAAATTAGGAGAAGCATGAGGGTGAGCCTAGGTCAACCCATTGTAGGCCTAGCTCAAGCCTAAGCATTGGCATTTTTTTATTTTTTAAATTATTATAAATTTAACGAGTTGTCATAATCAATAATGAATTAAAAATATCTATTTCAAAATAAAGTAATAAATAAAAGATAAGGAAGCAAATAAAAACTTATAAATTTAATTTTTTAATACTAAATTTTCTAATTAAAGCGTCATTTTAATTAATTAAGGCTTGAGAGTTTATATTATAATTTTAGGTATTTTGAATCACCATTAATTTATGAATTAAGGATTTTTCTTTTTTCTTTTTAAATTCTAATTTATAAATTTATTTTTTTAAATAGAGGATAGGCTTAACCTATATTTTTTAAAGCTTTTGTCCATGCCATAATGTGGAGGGTGGCGAACATTTAGTAAGAATTATGGCCCAATTGATCCCACATAAATTTTCAAGATTTTGACCTAAATTTAAAGGTTTTAGGTCAGATTCAAGCCTAAATATGAAGACTTGATAAAATTTAGGTTGGGGCTCAGGCCTTATTTGACCTAAATCAAATTAAAAAATAAGAAAATAATTTTATTTTTATAATTTTATAAAATATAATTTTGAACTATATTTATTTTATTATTTATACAATTATTGATTGAACCTTAGGTAATTTTTATATTTATGTTAAATTCTAATATATATGGGAGGTTATGCCTATTTTTTAAATTTAAATTATTTAAATATAGAAAAATTTAAAAGTTCTAATCTGATCTTGAATAAAAGTATGATACAACCTGACTTGAATGGGTCATTTTTTGCTTTTTCAAGTCGACTCAATCTATTACCATCTGCCCACGGAGCTGGGCCGCGCTGTTTGAAAGCCCGGCCAGCCCGGGCTTTTATTTTGCCGACCTAAGGCCGCTAGTTTTACTCATTTTAGTGATCCATGGATAAATTTCAATTTCCATTTAAACGGTGGGGGGTGTAAACCGGGATTGCGTAAAATAATTACATCACGGGGAGAGGAAACAATAATTAAACAATCCCATTGCGACTCTGTAAGTACTTTTCTTCTTTGCTCTCTTAAGTTAAGTTTCCGTTTAAATCTTTGCTAGTTTCAGGATTTTACTTGGATTTTTATCGTTATAACATAAACCCTAGACCTGCTTTATAATTACTCTTCATTGTTTTTGATTTAGGGTTTTGTTGGATAAATTATTACTTGAATGAATAAAAGCTACGAGTAATTTTCGAGCGCTAAAAGCTTCAGTGCAGCGTTAGGGTTTTGGTCAAAATCTTTGTGATAAATAATGGAGAAGAATCTGGGTGGTGGTGCCGAGGCGCATGCCCGATTCAAACAGTATGAATACAGAGCAAACTCTAGTTTAGTGTTGACAACAGACTCTCGCCCGCGTGATACTCACGAGCCCACTGGTGAGCCAGAGTCTCTGTGGGGGAAGATTGATCCCAGAAGTTTTGGAGATAGGGCTTTTAGAGGTAGACCCCCTGAGTTAGAGGAGAAATTGAAGAAATCTGCTAAGAAGAAGAAGGAGCGTGACCCCGATGCTGATGCTGCTGCTGCTTCTGCTCGTCAGAGCAAGAGACGCCGTCGACATCTCCATGAAGAGAGTGTGCTCACGGCATCTGAGGAAGGGACTTATCAGCCCAAAACCAAGGAAACTAGGGCTGCTTATGAGGCTATGCTTAGTGTTATTCAACAACAATTGGGTGGCCAGCCACTCAATATTGTTAGTGGTGCTGCTGATGAAATATTGGCTGTCCTTAAGAATGACGCGGTAAAAAACCCTGATAAGAAGAAGGAAATTGAGAAGTTGTTGAACCCTATACCAAATCATGTGTTTGATCAGCTTGTTTCTATTGGGAAGCTTATTACTGATTACCAAGACGCTGGTGATGCTACTGGTAATGATGCTGCAAATGGTGGTGAGGATCTTGATGATGATATGGGTGTGGCTGTTGAGTTTGAAGAGAATGATGATGATGAGGAAGAGAGTGATTTGGATATGGTTCAAGAGGAGGATGAAGAGGAGGAGGAAGATGTGGCTGAGCCCAATGCTTCTGGAGCTATGCAAATGGGTGGTGGGATTGATGATGATGATGAATCAGGTGATGCAAATGAGGGCATGAGTCTTAATGTCCAGGATATTGATGCTTATTGGCTTCAGAGAAAAATCTCTCAAGCTTTTGAGCAACAGATTGATCCGCAGCAGTGCCAAAAGCTTGCAGAAGAGGTTCTTAAGATACTTGCTGAGGGTGATGACAGGGAAGTTGAGAATAAGCTGCTTTATCATCTTCAGTTTGATAAATTCAGCCTGATTAAATTTTTGCTGCGTAACCGGTTGAAAGTTGTATGGTGTACTCGTTTGGCGAGAGCCCAGGACCAGGAGGAGAGAAAGAAGATAGAGGAGGAAATGATGGGTTTGGGTGCAGATTTGGCTGCAATATTGGACCAGCTGCATGCCACAAGGGCCACTGCTAAGGAGAGGCAGAAGAACCTGGAAAAGAGTATTAGAGAAGAGGCTCGCAGGCTGAAGGACGAGAGTGCTTCAGATGGTGGCAGGGATAGGAGGGGTTTTGTTGATAGAGATGCGGACGGTAGTTGGTTGGGCCAGCGTCAGTTGCTTGATTTGGACACCCTTGCTTTTCAGCAAGGTGGTCTTTTTATGGCAAACAGAAAGTGTGATCTTCCTGAGGGGTCTCAAAGATTCACAAACAAGGGGTATGAAGAAATTCATGTGCCAGCTATGAAGCATAAGCCATTAGATCCCAATGAAAAATTGATAAAGATCTCTGAAATGCCAGAATGGGCACAGCCAGCTTTCAAAGGAATGACACAGTTGAACAGAGTGCAGAGTAGAGTCTATAAATCTGCTCTCTTTTCAGCCGATAACATTCTGTTGTGTGCACCCACTGGGGCAGGGAAAACTAATGTTGCGGTGCTTACCATACTTCAGCAGTTAGCATTGAACAGGAATGATGATGGTTCATTTAACCATAGCAATTATAAGATTGTCTATGTGGCACCCATGAAAGCTCTTGTTGCCGAAGTTGTCGGGAATTTGTCTAATCGTTTGCAAATGTATGATGTTAAGGTGAGGGAGCTGAGTGGAGACCAGACACTCACTCGCCAGCAAATTGAAGAAACACAAATAATTGTGACAACTCCTGAGAAGTGGGATATTATTACAAGGAAATCCGGGGATCGCACCTACACGCAGCTTGTTAAAGTGCTTATTATTGATGAAATTCATCTGCTTCATGATAATAGAGGACCTGTGCTTGAAAGTATTGTCGCCAGAACTGTTAGGCAGATTGAAACCACAAAAGAGCATATTCGGTTGGTTGGCTTATCTGCTACCCTCCCTAATTATGAAGATGTGGCATTGTTCTTACGTGTGAATTTGGAAAAGGGGTTATTCTATTTTGACAATAGTTACAGACCTGTCCCCCTTTCCCAACAGTATATTGGGATCCAAGTTAAGAAGCCACTGCAAAGGTTTCAGTTGATGAATGACTTGTGTTATGAGAAGGTAGTGGCTGTTGCTGGAAAGCATCAAGTTCTTATTTTTGTCCACTCGAGAAAGGAGACAGCAAAAACAGCTCGTGCAATACGAGATACTGCACTGGAGAATGATACCCTTGGTAGATTCTTGAAGGAAGACAGTGTGAGCCGTGAGATTCTACAAAGTCACACAGATATGGTCAAGAGCAATGATCTTAAAGATCTTCTGCCTTATGGTTTCGCAATTCATCATGCTGGAATGACAAGGGGTGACCGTCAACTTGTTGAGGATCTTTTTGGTGATGGGCATGTACAGGTATTGGTTTCCACTGCAACCCTCGCTTGGGGAGTGAACTTGCCTGCTCACACTGTGATCATCAAAGGAACTCAGATTTACAATCCAGAGAAAGGGGCATGGACAGAGCTCAGTCCTCTGGATATCATGCAGATGCTTGGTCGTGCTGGAAGGCCTCAGTATGATTCATATGGGGAAGGAATTATCATTACGGGTCACTCTGAACTTCGCTACTATCTTTCTTTGATGAATCAGCAGCTCCCTATCGAAAGTCAGTTTGTGTCCAAGCTGGCAGATCAGTTGAATGCAGAAATTGTCCTTGGTACTGTACAAAATGCTAAAGAAGCTTGCAATTGGATTGGATACACTTACCTGTACATTCGAATGTTACGAAATCCTGCACTCTATGGTTTGGCCCCTGAGGTTCTCAAAGAAGACATAACATTGGGGGAGAGGAGGGCTGATTTGGTAAGCATCAATGCCCCTCCACACACATGCGCGCGCGCGCACACACATACACACACACGGTATATTATTTATGTTTGCATGTTCTGGTATTCTAATTATTATATTATTATTATTTAAATAAGAAACTGAGTATGGTCTATCGTCCTAACTGGTTTGATCCTACCACCACTACTATTATTATTGTTGTTATTATTTTGCCTTTGGTTTGGGGTGGTTGCTCTTTTTTTTGTTTGGGGAGGGGGGGGTGTGCGGATTGCGATGAATTTACATTCATTCTTTCTGCTAGATTAACATGGATTATGGCAACAATTAGGTTTCTCTTATTTTGATGCAAACCTTCACTGATATGGCCCACATTTTCCTGCCAAGACGAAATAACTTTCTAGTTGTATTTGTTATTTAAGGCAATGTTTCTTTTCTTTCACTAACTATTTTTTCCATGGGCACGTTCACTGGGAAAGGTATACAAGGACATATGAAGTTGTTGTTTATACATAATTTCCAGCCTGGATTAACTTAATTGTTTGTCTCCTGAAGATTCTATTGTTCTTTTTTTTTTTTTTGTGGTGGGGGGCGGGGGGTTGTAATATGTTTCTGAATCTAATATTACTATGACAGCATTCATGTCCATCTTCTAGATTCCTGGTGTGGTTTCATGATTCATCTCATCAGGCCTTGTGTCTGTTAATTTATTTAGATCATTGTATTTATCTCATTCAATTTGATGCTTGTCCCAGATTCATACGGCTGCCACTATCTTGGACAGAAATAATTTGGTCAAGTATGATAGGAAAAGTGGATATTTCCAAGTTACAGACTTGGGCCGTATTGCCAGCTATTATTATATAAGTCATGGGACAATATCGACATATAATGAGCATTTGAAGCCAACAATGGGGGATATAGAGCTTTGTCGGTTGTTCTCTCTCAGTGAAGAATTTAAATATGTCACAGTGAGACAAGATGAGAAAATGGAGCTGGCAAAGCTGTTGGATCGCGTTCCCATCCCTGTTAAGGAAAGCCTGGAGGAGCCTAGTGCCAAGATTAATGTCCTGCTGCAGGCATATATCTCCCAGCTGAAGCTTGAAGGGCTTTCATTGACTTCTGATATGGTGTTTATAACACAGGTTAGTTTTCTTTTGTTGGCATGTTCTTAAGTTTCTTTCCTTGTTGCTATTAAACAAAAGATTTTTAATGTTTTCTCACTCATTTCTTTCCATTCTTGATCAGAGTGCGGGACGTCTTTTGCGAGCTCTTTTTGAGATTGTTTTGAAACGTGGCTGGGCACAACTGGCTGAGAAAGCATTGAACTTGAGCAAAATGGTTGCCAAGAGAATGTGGAGTGTCCAAACACCTCTTCGACAGTTCAACGGAATTCCAAATGAGATTTTAATGAAGTTGGAGAAAAAAGATTTTGCATGGGAAAGGTATTACGATCTCTCACCACAGGAGCTTGGGGAACTCATCCGGTTCCCAAAGATGGGTAGAACGCTTCACAAGTTTGTCCACCAGTTCCCAAAACTAATCCTTGCAGCACATGTCCAGCCAATCACCCGCACTGTTTTGAAGGTTGAACTTACAATAACACCAGATTTTCAGTGGGATGACAAGGTTCATGGATATGTGGAGCCATTTTGGGTGATTGTGGAGGATAATGACGGTGAATACATTCTTCATCATGAATACTTTATGCTGAAGAAACAGTATATAGAAGAGGACCACTCTCTGAATTTCACTGTGCCTATTTATGAACCGCTGCCACCTCAATATTTTATCCATGTTGTTTCAGATAAATGGCTTGGGTCACAAACTGTTTTACCCGTCTCATTCAGGCACCTTATTTTACCAGAAAAATATCCACCGCCTACAGAGCTTTTGGACTTGCAGCCTCTTCCTGTCACAGCATTGCGGAATCCGTTATATGAAGCTCTGTATCAGGGTTTTAAGCATTTTAATCCTATCCAGACTCAGGTCTTTACTGTGTTGTATAATACGGATGATAATGTGTTAGTTGCTGCCCCAACAGGGAGTGGGAAGACCATATGTTCAGAGTTTGCCATATTGAGAAATCATCAAAAGGCATCTGAAAGTGGTGTGATGCGTGCTGTGTATATTGCTCCCCTTGAAGCTCTTGCGAAAGAACGTTACCATGACTGGGAGTTAAAGTTTGGCCGTGGTCTTGGAATGCGTGTGGTTGAATTAACTGGGGAAACAGCTATGGACCTGAAGCTTCTTGAGAAAGGTCAAATAATTATCAGTACTCCAGAGAAATGGGATGCTTTATCACGCCGCTGGAAGCAGAGGAAGTATGTCCAGCAGGTTAGTCTTTTCATCATTGATGAATTGCACCTGATCGGGGGTCAAGGTGGTCCTGTTTTGGAAGTGATTGTTTCTAGGATGAGATATATTGCTAGTCAGGTGGAGAACAAGATCCGTATCGTGGCTTTGTCTACTTCTCTTGCAAATGCCAAGGATCTTGGTGAATGGATTGGGGCTACCTCCCATGGCCTTTTCAATTTCCCTCCTGGTGTTCGTCCTGTGCCCCTGGAAATACACATTCAGGGAGTGGATATAACCAATTTTGAAGCTAGGATGCAAGCAATGACAAAACCCACATTCACTGCAATTGTGCAACATGCCAAGAATGAAAAGCCTGCTCTTGTATTTGTGCCGTCTAGAAAGTATGTCAGACTCACAGCTGTAGATCTGATGACGTATTCAAGCATGGACAGTGATCAGAAATCAGCATTTCTACTGTGGCCTGTTGAAGAGGTGGAGCCATTTATTGATAATATCCAGGAGGAGATGTTGAAAGCCACTTTACGTCATGGAGTGGGCTATCTGCACGAGGGATTAAACAAAACAGATCAAGAGGTTGTATCAACTCTGTTTGAAGCTGGCAAGATTAAGGTTTGTGTTATGAGTAGTTCAATGTGTTGGGGAGTGCCATTGACAGCACATTTGGTGGTTGTCATGGGAACACAGTATTATGATGGGCAGGAAAATGCTCATACAGACTATCCTGTTACAGATCTATTACAGATGATGGGTCATGCCAGTCGACCTCTGCTTGATAATTCTGGAAAATGTGTCATCCTCTGCCATGCTCCTCGTAAAGAATACTACAAGAAGTTCCTGTATGAAGCTTTTCCTGTTGAAAGTCATTTGCACCATTTCCTGCATGATAATTTTAATGCAGAAATTGTCGCTGGAGTTATTGAAAACAAGCAAGATGCAGTGGATTATCTTACTTGGACATTTATGTACAGGAGGCTTACTCAAAATCCAAACTATTACAACCTCCAGGGCGTAAGCCACAGGCATCTCTCTGATCACCTCTCAGAGCTTGTTGAGAACACTATAGGTGATTTGGAAGCAAGCAAGTGTATCATTGTTGAAGAGGATACGGACCTTTCTCCTTCGAATCATGGCATGATAGCTTCGTACTACTATATCAGTTATACGACTATTGAGTGCTTCAGCTCTTCTTTGACACCCAAGACAAGGATGAAGGGTCTTTTGGAGGTTCTTGCTTCAGCATCAGAGTATACACAGCTACCCATACGACCTGGGGAGGAAGAGGTGGTTCGGAGGTTAATTAATCACCAGAGGTTCTCATTTGAGAATCCCAAATTCACTGATCCACATGTCAAGGCAAATGCCCTTCTTCAAGCTCACTTCTCTAGACAGCAGGTGGGAGGGAACCTAAAGTTAGACCAGGAAGAGGTGCTTCTTTCTGCTAGTAGATTGCTTCAGGCGATGGTTGATGTGATTTCAAGTAATGGTTGGTTGAGCCTGGCGCTTTTAGCAATGGAAGTGAGTCAAATGGTGACACAAGGCATGTGGGAACGTGATTCCATGCTACTACAGCTCCCGCATTTTACAAAAGATTTGGCGAAGAGATGCCAAGAGAACCCTGGAAAAAGTATAGAGACAGTGTTTGATCTGGTGGAAATGGAGGATGATGAAAGGCGTGAGCTTTTGCAGATGTCTGATGTGCAGTTACTTGATATTGCCAGGTTTTGCAATCGTTTCCCTAACATTGACATGTCGTTCGAGGTGCAGGACAGTGAAAATGTAAGGGCTGGGGAAGACATTACATTGCAGGTGGTTCTTGAGCGGGATCTAGAAGGAAGAACAGAGGTGGGACCTGTTTATTCTAACAGATATCCTAAAGCCAAAGAGGAAGGCTGGTGGCTTGTTGTAGGTGACACAAAGACTAACCAATTGCTTGCCATCAAGAGGGTGTCTCTTCAAAGAAAGTCCAGGGTAAAGCTTGATTTTGCTGCACCTGCAGAAGCTGGAAAGAAGACATACACGCTCTATTTCATGTGCGATTCATATATGGGCTGTGATCAGGAATATGCCTTCACTGTTGATGTCAAGGAAGCAGGGGAAGAGTAAAGAAAAACCTGTCCGCCTTTCCCTTCAAGTTTTCTTTAGTTGCAGTTTTTGTTACTTTATAAACTCCTGATGTGTGTGGATTGAATGCACATGAACATGTTTTAACAAGCTTGATGCAATCTTATCCTTAAAACGACCTTTTTCAGATTTATAAATGGTTCATTTAGTAGCTACAACCTCCTAAAAACATGCATTCATCTTTATCCTAAGTATCAGTTACATTCAAGTTGTGGGAAATTCTCTGACTTCGGAGCTGGTGGTATGGACAAGAGAAGCTGCGAGGGCTTGGTCATCCTTCGTGGGAATTATGGCTTTGATGTTGCTGGTCTGAGAAAGGATCCTGTAGCTTTGGAGAAATACTTACAGCTTCTATATCAGTTCTGTTAATTTTTACTTGATGTCATTCCTGCTTAGTGTAATGTTATCATGTTGTTAGGGTTCCATAGGGTGTCAGTTCAAAGAAAGTCCAGGGTAGAGCTTGATTTTGCTGCTCCTGAGTAAGCTGGAAAGAATACATGCACACAGTATTTCATGTGCGATTCATACATGGGCTGTGACCAGGAATGGTAAAGAAAAACTTGCCACCTTTAAAATAGTCTCTGATTTAATTGCTGTATTTTGTTACTTTATGAACTCTTGATGGGTGTGCTATGATGACTTGATTGAATGCACATACCTGGAGTTTTTCAAGGCTTGTTTCTGCTTGAGAGTTACGGGGTTATTTTTCCCTTGGGACTAGCACTTCTGTTTGCCTGAGAGAATAGCACAGGTTATCCTTGCTTGGGAATGAGGTTAATTTCTGTCTGAACATAACAGAGCTCTCTTTTCTTCTGAGTACTGAGAATTTATTTCGCCTGAGTAACATGACTTATTTTTTCCCCAAAATTTAGAGCACGGGAATAGCGGGTTTAATGTTTGTCTGAGAATTACAAGGCTTTTTCCTTTTCCCTCTGAATAATTTTTGCTTAAGAAATTGTATTTTTTTTTCTGAGGATAATAACATAGCTTAGTTGTTGTTGTTGTTGTTATTATTATTATTATTATTATTATTTCATGAGAATGGGAAGGCTTAGTTGCCTAAGAATGATATGCTGATTTTATTGAAGTTGTCGAGGCATTGTAGCTTTTTTTTTTTTTTTTTCTTGTTACGAAAAATGATATTTTTATTTTTTTGGTGTCTGAATTTTTTTTTAATCTGCCCTCATTCATGGAAATGGCAAACAAAAATAATTATAGCATTGCAGTCAACGCCACCGCCCAGACATATGAGGATAAGACAAAGTTTGCGGGGAGTAATTTGGCTTTTGAAAAAATGTTCAAAGCAAAATTTATTGTAATGAATGTTCAAAGTAAATGAGTGTCTAAAGTATTTTTAAGAGTGGAAATAGTCTTTCCTTTAAAAAATATAGCATCCAACAATTTCGATGTGGCGATGAATCAGAAAAATCTTCTTTGTTCATTATTATTTTCAATATAAAAATATAATTTAGCTATTTTAACTTAAAATTTTAATAGAAAATTGTAATTTATTTCTCACAATTTAATTATTATTATTATTATTATTATTATTATTATTTTGATAGAACTTAATAATGAAAGTTAAAATAACACTATGATGTTGAATCATCCACCATTGAATTGTCTGATATCAAACGTTTAATTTTTGTGTTTTTAAGTAAAAAAATTAAGTTAACCAACAAAGGCACATTCTTGAAAGTAATAAAGAAACAACAACTCAACACTTATTATACTTTTATTTATTTATTTGTTACACTTGAGAAGATTGCTAACTTCTAGATGAATAAAACAAAGAGAAGAGGGGTTGGTTATACATAAAACAAACCGATCACAACTACACATTACTTTATTTACATTTAAACTCAACCACAAATAAATACCACAAATCTTACTTATTAAACCTACTATTACAAATCTTACCTACTACTCAAGCTCATCTAACTTAGAAAGTTTAATGAAATAGGCTAGGCTTTGTGTTTTCTTAATTTGAATAAAAAACACATTTATGATCCAACGCCTCATTTAAACTTATTTTATAACACCTAATGAAATTCTTCACCTAAAGAAGTCTTCTTACTTTGGTGGCTTGGTAAGATGTCCATAATATGATAATGTGATTTGACATACTTCATCGTATTTTCTTTTTTTTTTTTTTCAATGGACTCTTATATGAAATGGTAGCAAGTGTTAATATGCTTACTTTGATCTTGGAAAATAATATTTTTAGCTAAGAAAATTACTAATTAGAAAATTTTGTAGTTTCTTCTTATGACAAATCTAACTCTTTTAATAAATATCTTAACTAGATTGTATAACAAATACTTGAGGTAATTTTAGCTAGATTACATGACGAGTACTGATGTAATAACAATTATGTACTTAACTTCATTGGTAGAAAATGTAACAATAGGTTGCTTCTTCGACATCCATTGAAAGCAAATCTCTTATAAAAAAACACAAATTTTGTGGTACTTTTTTGATCATTTACATCTTTATCCTAATTGTTATCACTATATTCAACAAATCTGAAGTCTTTAGAGAATGAGTGTAACAAACCGAAATCAATTGTACCTTTGATTTAGCAAAGAATTCTTTTTGCAGCTTTAAAATTGGTATTCTTTAAATTTTTTGTGTATCAACTCACAAGTCTAATAGCATCTTTGGATTTTTCATTTATCGACTCACGAGACTAGACATTTTTTATGTTATTAGACTTGTAAGTTGATGCATAAAAATTCAAAGACCATTTATTTTAAAGCTGCAAAAAAATTCTTTGCTATATTAAAGATACATTTGATTTTGATTTGTTATACTTATTCTCTAAAGACTACAAGCTTGTCGGATATAACAATAGTGATAGCGTAGAGATGTTGATGATTGAAAAAGCACCACAGAATTTGTGTTTTTTTATAAGAAATTTTGCTTTTACATTGATGGCGAAGAAGCAATTTATTATTACACTTTTTACTTGTGAAGTTGAGTAAATAACTATTACTGGAAGTTTTTTATCATACAATCTAGTTGAGGAATTTATTGAAAGATATTGGACTAGTGAGTCAATAGATGAAAAATCCAAAGACCACCTGTTTTAAAGCTACAAAAAACTTATTTGATATATCACCTTAACTAAGAATCCTGATCAAAGTAAACATATTGGCACTCATTTCCAGTACAAAAGTGCAACAAGAAAAAGAAAATAAAAACAAAGTGTGTCAAATCACATAATCAAATTTTTAATATTCTTATCAAGCCACAAGAAGATTTTTTTGGATTGAGAACTTTATTAGATGTTATAAAATTTGGATTCTTTTATATCTAAGTCTAAAAAACACAAAACTTAATTTAAGGTAGTAGTTTTGATAGGTAAGATTTATAGTGTTTTAGATATGTAGTTGAGATTAGTGTAATAGGTAAAGTGATGTGTGACTGTAATTAGTTCATTTTACATATAAATGGCCCCTCTCCTATTCGGTTTATGTATCAAGTTAGCAATCTTTTTTAGCATAAAAAATAAATAAAAAAGAGTGTAATAAGTGTTATTTCAGTTGTTTTAATAAACGAGTTACTTGATTGTTATAACTCTCCAAAAAAGTAGTATTAGAGCAAAGAATTGGTGCGCCATATAATACTGTAGCATATCAAATTGAAGAGATTAATGAAAGAAACATGACGCCAAAAAAATCATATCAATTAGAATTCAAACACACCGTCAATCACTGCCAAAAGTTTTTGCAGTTAATTGGAGTTAACTTAACGAATCTATTTCTCTTATCAAGCTAAAACTAGTTTAACTAGCCACTAACCCACGTCTAGTTGACCACTGAGTCATTGATTGTTGACTGAGACAAAGTTTAACAGTTGAATTTGACTTAAAAAGTTAATTTTTGGTCTAAGTTGTTAAGGTTTTTCGATGTTTTTGAATTCATCTGTATATTCAAAATCTCTGAATTCTCACTTAATTTGTGAATTATGGTAAATAGTGGCATGATATTATTTCAAGTTTCACACTTAAAAAAAATCAAGTTTGATGATTGAAGTATCAACATGAAGGCTCTATTAAGTGCATATGATATATGGGAAGCCATGAAGAAAGATTTTACTACATCATAAAATGAAGCTACTTTAAGTGTGATGCAAAAGGAGAATTTGAAAGACTTAAAATAAAAAAAAGAGAGAACAAAACAAAATATCTCATCTTTGAATGATTATATAAAGAAGCTTTCAAGATAATTGTTGGTGCCACCTTCTTAAAGGAAACATAGGCAAAGTTAAAGACCTTTTCCAAATGAGCAAAATAAGTTAAGAAGGTTCGTATGTGAATATTAAAAGGATAATTTGAAACCTTACATATGAAGGCATCTAAATCTGTTTCATATTATTTTACTTGAGTTGTAAATGTTACTAATGAATTAAAAAGAAATGGTGAAAAGCTAAATGAAGTAAGGATCATTAAAAAGATACTTCATTTAGTGAATTTGAAGTTTGACTATATTATTGTGACAATTGAAGAAATAAAAGAATTATAAACTATGACAGTTGAACAACTTCAAGGAAGGTTGCAAGCCTACGAAGAAAAACAAAAGAAGAAGCATAGAATCAAATAATAAACCCTTAAGATGAGTGTCAATGTAAAGAAAAATGAAGAAAGCTCTAACAATGATAGAAGACAACATTTCTGAAGCAGAGGCCAAAGATGAGGTATAAGTCGTGATCATAGACAAGGTTGGAATTTCAACAACTCCTTAAATCATGAAAAAATGAAAAAGCTCAACTAGAGGACATGTAGAGGCAATCCAAGATCAAGATACTACAAATCTTAAGTATAGAGTTATAATTATAGAAAATTAGGGTATTATACTTTGGAATGTAGAGCTCTTAGTACCAAAATTGATGACAAAGTAAATTATGTTGATAAAAAAATAACAAAGATGATACACTTTTACTAGTATGCAATGATACCAGTAAAGATCAAGAAAATATATGGTATCTTGATACAAATACTAGAAATCACATGAATGAAAATAGAAGTATGTTTGTGAAAGTAAATGATTATGTGAATGGCAACATTACTTTTGAAGATGATTCAAAAGCACTAGTGGAGGGCAGAGGTATCATTTTTTTCTTTTTTGTACAAAAAGATATTGCCACCAATTAATTTCAAATGTTTATTATATACCCGTTATGAAAAACAACATTCTTAATTTCAGTCAACTATTGAAAAATAGATTATGGTATCCACTTAAAATACTATAGTCTTTTTTCTAAAAAAATGATAAAGGAACCTAATTATAAAGGTGAAAATAAAAAAAAATAGTGAATGATATTGTAAAGTGTCTCAAGGCTTATCATAAAGATCTAACTCGCATTTGGCATCTTCGATATAAGCATCCAACTTTGGAGGACCAAAGCTACTATTAACGATGAATATAATGAAAGGCTTATCCTCAATTAATTATTTCAATTAATTTTGTGAAGTATGTTTATTTGACAAGTAATTTAGAGAGAGTTTCTAAAGAAGTCAAACTCAAGAGCTTAGAAACCGCTCAAAACTTATTCATTCTTATATGTGCAGACCAATTAAGCCAAACTCCTTTAGTAAAAGTAACTACTTCCTTCTATCTGTGTATAATAGTTCAAGAAAAGCTAAGATGTATTTTTTGAAGCAGAAGTCAGAAGCTTTTAAAATTTTTAAGAAGTTTAAAGTTGTAATAGAGAAAGAAAATAGACACAAGATTAAAGTTATGAGATTTAATTGATGAATAGAATTCACTTTTAAAGAACTTTAAGAGTTTGTGAAGTGAATAGAATTCAAAATCTTATGCCTATTTGCGATTCCCCTAACAAAATGCCATAGCAAAAAGGGAGAATAAAACCATCCTAAACATGGCATGAACCATGCTCAATAGTAAGAGATTGCTTATGAAGTTTTGGCTAAAGCTATTGCAAATGTAGTCAACTTATCTAATAGATCATCAATAAGAATATATAGAGCAAGACACCACAAGAAGTATGGAGTGGCAAAAAACTAAGCATTTTCTATCTAAGACTTTTTGAAAGCATAGTTCATGTACATATACTAGATGAGGGAAGAGCCAAGCTAGATGACCAACGCTAGAAGTTTATTGTCATCAGTTTGACAACAACTTCAAAGGATACAAATTGTGCAATCCAAACAATAGAAAGGTTATGATTAAACGAGATGTAATTTTTGATGAAGAAAAAAGATGAGATTTTGGCTCTAATACAGACAACTTCGACTTTTACCTCTTTGAAAAAGATGAACAGACATCAAAGAAGATGAGTAGACATCGAAAGAGCAAGCAGGGCAGCAACAAGAACCCATAATTCCACTTACCTCACTAATAGCAAGCACTAATAGAAACTAACCATCATTATTTTTAAAGGAGAAAGATGTGGCACACACTAAAAATTTACAAGATCTCTATAAGGTAACTGAGAGACTTGATAATTTCACTTTCTTCTGCCTCTTTACTGATTATAAGCCAGTCAAATTCCAAAAAGCTATGCAAGAAAGTAAAAAATGACTTTCTTCTTTGAGATCGAATTCAAAGATTGGAATTAAGATCTCGACTTCTCATCAGCAAGCTTTTTCACTCACATCTCAATTGCTAGATTAGATGAAACTTAATGAAATCCTAATTAATGAAGAAATTAAAGTCATTGTGATAAATGACACTTGGGAACTTGCTATTATTTCTAAAAGGTCACAAGACAATTAGTGTTAAATGGGTGTACAAGATGAAGATTAATGCCAAAGATGAAATTCAAAAGCATAACGCGAGTCTAGTTGCAAGAGGCTATAATAAAAAAGTTATAATGAGGCATTTGTTCCTGTTGCCTTATTGAAAACTATAAGACTAATCACTTCATTAGCAGCCCAAAAAAAGTAGAAAATTTTTCAAATAGATGTTAAGTTTGCTTTCTTCAATCAATTCCTTGAAGAAGAAATTTAGATTAAATAACCATTATGCTATATGGTGAAAGAAAATGAAGATAAAGTTCTGAGATTGAAGAAAATTCTTTATGAGTTAAAGTGAAAACCAAAAACTTGAAATAGCAGAATTGACAAATATTTTAAGAGAATAATTTAAGTAAATACCTATATAAATATGCTCTCTGTGTTAAAAGAAAAGATGGAGACATTGTGATTATTATAATTCTCCAACAACCTACTCATCATGAACCTTTATTTATAAAACAAGAACAACCAACTAGAAAAGTGATAGTTTCAAGCGATTGACTAAATCCCTTAAGAAATGACCATCCATCATTCCCCATGACTTCATATAAGTGCGGATTCCCCATGACTTCATATAAGTGCCTATGAGATAATACATCAAATATTAATATAATTATTATTAATATTCCAAATAATAACTTACTTTAAAAAAGTTAAATAAAACTGTAATTATTTAAAAATAATAATTTACTTTTTGGTCCAGAAAAATCACTGGATAATAAAGAAAAAACTTAACAAACTAGTACAGAATTATAACTCGACATTCGAAAAGCATAATCAATACATTTGTGCAGGCAAAAACCTGATCTTCCTATATCTAAGTACGAAAAAAAAAAAAGGATTACAGTGCTGCATCAGAATAGAAATAGATTGCAATAAAGACATAATTTTATTGTTGAGATCTACAAAAGAAATTTATTGAAAACAGAGCATAAGACCTATCATACCAGCAACTGGTAATGACCTCTCACCAAATTTCTATCACGAATATATTTTACGGAAACAAAATTTCTCACCACTCAGACACCAACTTGGAAAGCAAATAAATGATCGAGCAAACAAAAGGAAATGATCCCAATGGAAAGGGGAAAAAAGAAAAAAAGGAAAACATGCATGCTGCATGCATAAACATATCACCGTAAAACGAAATTGGAATTCTAAAACTATCATTCAGTAGGCTCAGAACAAATTTAGAACTTGAATGCAAGTCTTCTCAACTAGTCTGCCCAAATTAGAAATATATTGAAATGTAAGGTACCTTCTTGATAGAAACCAAGAAAAAAGAAAACCTGATTCTATGATCTCGAGCAGCGACTATCTTCCAAGAACAACAGCCACCATCTTCAAACGGAGCTGTCGGTTACCACGTCACCAAGCCGGAAGCCTGTGCCTCCAGCCCCCGAGCCGCCACACCACCGATCCTTTGCTGCCGTTTGAACGGCATTCCAAGCCGTCGCCTCGCCATCCTCGTACTGGACAACGCGTCTTACATCACAGAAGACAACTCAAGCCGCCAGCCGCCAGCACCACGTACCGCCATGCTGCCTGGATCGCGAGAGCCGATCCAGCTGTCTGTAGTGGCGGCACACCATCTGCATGCAGAAACTTTTTAAATTTCATCTCCGAGGGGTACTGAACAAGCAGAGCCATCAGAAACGTAAGAAAAGAAGAGAGAGAACATTAACAGCCAGTATCTTAGCGGCGAGGCAAGGGGAGGGACCACAGTGGGAGAAGGGGTTGAGAGCGACTTCAGGGGTAGAATAGTAAGGCTTTCGATGATCTCGCCGGTGAAGTTAACGTTGGTAAAAAATTGAAAGGAATTTTGATTTATAGGAGAAATAATGGCTAATTTTGTTCGTTGATTTTAATTTTACGGTTTCTGTAGAAAGAGAGGGAGGACCGGGAAATGAGGAGCAAAAAAATTGTAATTGTGGAATTTTAGTGACAATATTTTAACAATAAGAACCATGCCGTTAGACCAAAGAACTTTTAGCCTAATGAGAGGATCTTGTACTTACAATGTTGAGTATAAGGATTTGAGTTTTCATAAAAATATTATGAGATTTAGTTTTAATTTTTTCTTAATTATTTGATAATTGAATAAAAATAGTCTCTCTCTCACGAAATATGAGAGTAGTAGGCACTCCTCTTAAGTCATCCAATACCGATACCTTTTTTTTTTTGTTAGTACTAGAAACTTAGTATTAGTGTTTCTTATTTTTCTAGTAGTACACAGTTTAAAAATATGAACATATTAAAAAAATAAGGGTGTCCGCAATAAAAAAAAAAAAATATATATATATATATATATATATAGTTGTTGATTAAAATTTGTCAAATAATTTATTACACAATACCTTCTAAGCTCATTAATGTTTAAATGTTAATGGTTTTGCAATTAAATTCATACGATATAAATTATTATAAGACCTTACCAAATATCTTTAGATAAAGTGTCATTGAAAAAGTTAATTACACCTATTTCAATGTTATTTTATTTACTAATTAATTTACCTCTAACCTAAATATTATTATTTATCCACTATATAAAATGAAAGGTAGAACTTAAAACAGTCAAATTCAAGGGTACAACCGAGTTATCAATGTTGTAAAAAACTCATACAATATCTTAAAGAATCCTTATTTTAATGTAATTTAATTTGACTATTTTATAATATAAAATAACTAAATTATGCAAAACATCTATTTTTGAGTCATAAGTTTAAAAAATTAATGATGCTTTAATTATTCAATTTTCTTCTTTATTTAAAAATATTAAAAATAATATAAATTTATTATAGTTATTTTATCTAAGATGGGTTGCCTTTACACAATTTTAGAACCACCTATAGTTAAATATTACATGACATATGTTATCCTTGCACAATAACTGCCAAACTAATTGAAATGAAGAAACCAAATTAATTTATGAGAAAAGATTTATAATTTCACTAGATTTATAATTTCACTAAACTTTAAGCTCTTCGCTATAAATATAGGTTTAAAAGAGAAAAACAAGACCGTGCTCCTAATCTTTGAGATATTAGACCGACTTTAAACAGATATTTGTCAAAATGCCATTAAAAAAAAAAGGGAACAAGATTGTTCTCATAATCTTCTTATTTGTTTGTATTTTCTTTATCAATGATATTATTTGGTAGTCGGGTTTCATGTCTTTTAAGTTAAAACTATTGCAAAAAAAATGTATCTATACAATAAAGTAAAAATGTGTACTAAATATGAATTTTAAGTAATAATTTTAATAAAAATAATAAAGATATAAAAGGTTTTTATTAAATATTAGATCAAATCAACATAGCTTTCAAGGCATAGTAGCTAATATTTATCAAATACTTTACTATCATAATTTTTAAGTTTCACTTATCAAGCTTTATTACCATAGAGGGGCTGTTGTTGCAAAATTTTGCTCAACACGGATTAGCTAATTTGCAACAACACGTAATAACTAACTTTTTGCTTACAATATCATTCTATATTAAGCTTTACGGGTCATTTTTTTGTGATATGTAAAGTTTTGTTGTCAGTGATTCTGCAAAAAAAATTAAATTATCAAAGGGTACCAGGGTTGCTAATGGTAACCTATGTCACTCAAGTCAACCTTTTGAATTTAATTCTAGAGAAAGGATTTAAAGAGAGAATGACAACATTTCTTTACCCCTCTTTTTTCTCACCTTCAAGTGTGGGAAAATTTGATCTTTATATAGGCAATTCAATTCATGAGGTGGCGGTGTCACCATTATAAGTGACAATGTCTTAATGAAAAGTGTAGCATATAGCAAAAAAAAAAAAAAAAAAGAGGCGATTAAGAAACATAATAAAAGACGAAGGAAATGAAAAATAGAGAGAGCCATACACACGAGAGAGAGAGAGAGAGAGAGCTGTCTAAACGCAACCCGGGAAATTGACCCAATTGTTTCTCCAATTTTCAACCACATTATTGGCCATGGAAGGTAGCAAATAGAAGCTTAGAGATAGGCCATCACTCCCTTGCCATCACCGTTGCCAAAAACTGACCAAATTGCTACTGTTGGTCGCTCGAAAAGCCACGATCAAAACCTATCATCACTGCCATTCATTTTATTGTATTTAGGGTGTGTTACCACCTAGTTCTTGTTCCTCATTTCATCCTCATCATTTTTCGACCAACCCCGCCACCTGAAACTGTCGTTTTTACTGCAGACTATGACCAGAAAGTCCATAAGTTTAGGAGCTTGGTCCATAGTCGTTGCCATATGTGGAAGGTCACTAGCACCAGTGGACTCACCAAGGTTGGAACTATCAAAGTTAATCTTCCTAGCCACCATTGACTAAACTTTGATCACCATTGACCGTTGAGGGCAATTCAATAATTTTATAATTCTAAGGCAATTTTGTAATTTATGACCTTATGGATATTTTAGTAATTCTTAAAATTTAGAATGGACTGGTAATTACAATTTTAAGGGTAATTCGATAATTTAGATTTCAAAGTGTTGTAATAATTTACGAATGCGAGGGTACTTTAGTAATTTTATCAACACGAGAGTTATAAATTATGGATAGATATTTGCTTTCAAGTTTATTGTATAAATTAGTCCGAATTTAGATTTACGAAAAATAATTATGTCGTTTCCTTGATTTAGGAGGATTTGCGAGCGATAACTAGTCCACAAGCGAGGAGGATTACCGAGTTTAAACATTATCACTGTGAGTAGAATATACAAAATTTATTTTTATAATATATTATGATTTTGAAATATGATAAAGCATATTTATGAAATATGTTTTAAAGCTCTAATTTAATGATTTTCTAGAAATGGATTTTCTTTACCTATTGGTATTTTATTTTTGAATATGTGCATGATAATATTTTAAAGAAAAGTAAATAGATTTAAAGTTGTTGAAGAAGAAAGAAAATGGGATTTTAGATGGGATTATATGTTTATGTGTATGTGTATAAAAGGTTGTTTGTTAAAATCATTAGTAATACCCTTCCTAATTATAATGATACAGATATGATGATGCTTTCGAGGTCTATATGAACACACATAGAGGCTTTAGGTCATATGTTTAGGCGTTTTTGCCTTTTGGAGGCATGTGTATGTGATATGATAATAATAATAATACAAATATAGATGATACAGATGAAATATTAGTTTTTAGGTCCCATCTAAATACACACAGAGGTTTTAGCCTATGTGTTTGGGCACTTTTATTCTTTGGGAATATTATGCATGCACAGATATGATGAGATTTAAGATGACATTCCTTCATCTATCCATGTAGCTCTAAAGCATGACGGTACCTAAATAGTACATCACTACCCGTCCATTAAGGTCTGGATATAATGTGATTATTCTTCTAGATAATTGTTTGGTGATTGTTTCAATATTCGATATGTGTTATTATAAGAGTTATGATTTCTTGATTTTCTGTTGTATTATGAACTATAGTGATTTCAATGCATGATTTAAATTGATTAAGTTTATTTAAGTTCTTATGGTATTTTGATGAGATGGTTTAAAGAAAGATTATATTATTTTTTAAGTAAATTACTTTCAAACATTACTATCCACTCACTAGGTTCACTAATTTTTATGCTCATTTTGTTTTATTATATTTTCTCCCTTATAGAAGGTTGCAGTTACATCGAATCAACCCAGTGACTATAAATATTTTGAGTTTTAGCCATATGATGGTGTTAAAAGATATAGATGATTTTTGTTAGAACATTTTGATAATCTCATTTCTTTTGGGATTGTCTAACTTCATTGTATTATTCATTTGGGATTAACAATAAAACCAGTGATGTCAATATTAGTTATAATATATTCTTTTGATACCCTAGAGATATCTTGAGTAAATCTTAGTATTTTGGTTGAGGATGTTAATTATAGGAGTTAGTTGTTTATTGATAATTTTAGGAGTATTTGTTTTATATATTTATAGACTGAGAATGCTATGTTTATAGAGGAGACTCTGTCGAATTTATGAGCAGTTTATTATTAGTTCAATATTGATGAGACTAGAAAGACTCACCCTATGAATTTAGGGTGGATCGTTTCAACAAGTGTCTCCATTGCTTATGCATAAAGACACTTGTCATTATATGTGAAAACTTATTCATAACAGATATTCTTTGAACACTTGTCTTAGTTTTGAGTTCTTGATATTTATTGGTTAACTGCTTTAGCTTTTAAATTGGTTCCTTATAAAAAAGATTGGTTTTGTGGCATTTCACGTGTATATGACTTTTGTTGAATATTACTTTCAAGTAGTTGTTGAATATCTAGATTGTTCTTTATAAAAAATGGACTTAGATCATTCTTTATAAAATAACAGACCTAAGTGACTCTTTGTAGAGATATACTTTATAATGATCTATCGAAGACTAACTCACTCTTTCAATATTTTGCTTAGAATGGAACTAGATTGTTCTTGTAAAAACACGTCTTGTGCTGTCGAAAACTAGCCCTTTGGGCGTTTTATTTAGAATGGACCTAAGTCGTTATTTGTAGAGAATGGACCTATGTCATTTTTAAAGACTGGGTCTAGATCACTTTAGTACAAAAACACATCTTTGTGTTGTCAAACACTTGCCCTTTGGGAATTTTATTTAAAATAGACCTAGGTAGTTCTTTATAAAGAATGGACCTAGGTCGCTCTTGTAGAAATACGTATTTGTGTTGTCAAAGACTCGTCTTTTAAGCATTTTATTTAGAATAGATCTAGAACGCTCTTTGTAAAATAACAACCCTTGGCTATTCTTTATAGAGAATAGACTCAAGTCACTTTTTTTTTTTTTTATAGAAACGCATATTTGTGTTTTGTCGTAAAACTGACATAAGTCGCTCTTTACTTAAAATGGACCTAAGTACTTCTTTATAAAAAACAAACATAGGTCGCTCTTTGAAAAATAATAAACCTTAGCCATTCTTTATAAAGAATCGGGTTAGGTCACTTTTTGTAAAAACATGTATTTATATTTTGTCAAAGAATTGCTCTTTGAGCATTTTACTTATAATGCACCTAAACCTTTTTTTTTTAAAAAAAAAATGGATCTATACTTGTGTGGGCTTTTTGGGCTTATTCCAATTTCGGTAGAACAGGGGCCATAACTAATCAGAGTAGAAAAACTTAAATATAGACATGGTTCAATTAAATAAACTAATTAACAAGTTCAATGAAGAACAATCAACCATGTATTATTTAAAAAAAAAAATTCGTGGACACATTGAGCCTTCATTTGACAAATTGTAGCAATAAATCAGCTGAAGAAGTAATTAAATGAATGGAAGGTACGGTAATTATAAGTTAAAAAAGAGACAGGGACTGTTCCATAACTTTCCAATATAAGATTAGTTAATAAGAAATATTGAACTAATTGAGTTCAATTTAATTTCCACTATTTGTGAAAACGAAATGGGAATTGAACAAAAAGATCAAACACAAAATAGGAGCTGCTGGGTTTTTTTCTCCCTCCCTCTTGATTCAAAAATGTGTCGGTGCGAGGGTTTAAATTAATGTACAAACTCTAGAATTGCATAATAAGCGATCGTCAATGGAAGGGACACAATCATTCCGAAGATAACCCTGAAATTTTTTTCAAAAAGAAAAAGCAATTAGAAAATAGATTAATAAAATTTAATATCAAGTAGTACTTTTGAATTTATTTTTATTTTAATGAAAAATTCCTTGAAATTATAAAGAGTGTGATCAACTTACGCAGTGCTAAGCACATCTGCGTGGAGTCCATATTCTTTAGCAAATATGAACGAAGTAATGGATTGTGGCAGTGCTGCCTGCAACATTGTATAAACAGGTAAACATTTAGCATGGAGAAAATCTAATTAATTAGTTTCCAAATTAACACAATTTAAAGTTATTGATAAAGATAGAAACACGGGATTATAATTTCCTCTAGAGTTTTTACATTTAATTCAAAAGACGCAACAGGGTATGACAAAGTAGGTTTTAAGTAGTTTTATTTAATTATCACTTAAGATCAAGCCCTAGAAAGATAATGGTTAAAAAAAATTAATTAATTTGAGGGTTAAAGATTTGCTTATAACTTTGCCAAAGTCCTCTCCATTTAAGAATATTAAGGCGCATAAAAAAACATAGTTCACAAGAGGACCTTATATATCCAATATGTTCATACATGTTTTCTAAATTTAGACTTTTATTTATTTTAAAAGGTAGAGGTTTGGACAAAGTTCAAATCATTTTTTAATTTCTTACCTTCCTTAAAAGAATTTAAGATAAAAGACTATTTTATCCATAAATTCAGTTGAAAAGGTACAAATGATGATTTTACTTTCTATTTTTTATTTTAGGAGCAAAATAGTTTTTTTTGTTAAATTATTTTTGTGACTGACAAAAATAACAGAAACATGATTGATTAATATAAAAACTAAAATTTGAGGTGATGCGCAAGTATTATCATAAATTGGAGGTTTTTTATTATTATTATTATTATTATTATTATTATTATTATTATTATTATTATTATTTACTTATTAGATGTTCTAGCATATATTTCTCAATCAATTATCCAGGAATCATTATATATACACATGAAAAAAAAGTCAAGGCATGAAAAGTATACACGAAAGCACCAATATTTGTTTCGGTTATGTTTAATAATACACATTAAAAGAAAAAAGAAAAAGAAATAATAAAGAATAATTGCACCGTCGTAATGTTGATCGAGTCTTTGGCACAACTTAAAAAAACATATATGCTTTAAGCATTAACATATGATAACACCCCATAAGTGCACCTTATTCAATTCTTTAGTAGCGATCTTAATAATGATTCCTCGTAGAGGGCCGGGTTTCTAGTTTTGGACTTACTTTAATTTTATTTCATAAATACATTTATAGAACATAGAACAATATTCTAGATTGAGGGAGACGTCACGATCAGTCTTTCGAAAATACGTATATTACACGCAGCCAAAAATTGATGCATTTGAGTTGATTTTATAAAACGAAGTACATAAAAAAAAAAAAGAAGTTAATTAATTACCTGAATAATGGCAACTCGTAAAACATCACCATGCAGGCCCATAGCCATAGCACCAATAGCCATTGCTGCTGGTCCTGCTACGAACTTTAACACCATTCCGAAAACGGTCAAGCTAGTTCCACATGCAATCAACTTTTCCTGTGAAGCCATGAAGATCCCTGCATAAAATCACAATTCATGTAAAACATGCAATTAAATCATCTCATAATCTTAGCTAATAATTACCCACATGATCAATTTTTCACTAAGAGGGGCCAAATAAAAAGTTCGTGGTCCATAAATTAGAATCCCTTAACAGTTAACACAATTCTGATGTGAGCAGCAGTAGTTATCTTACTTATACACCAGTACAAAAAAATTTACCAGTTGAATTATTTAGCAAACTCAGGAAGTGCAAATATTATGTACGTATAAAAATAGAAAGCTAAACTCACCCATGCTAAACATGGCAGTGCCAGTCCCAGCTCTTGACATGATCAATATAGATCCCTCCATGATGCTTGGCATCTCAAAATGCCACCTGTAATACAGTTATAATATTCACTTAATTAATTAATATAAGTTATGATATGGTAATTTTTAGCAAAATGGCTACTAAAATTCTGCAAAACATATATATATTACCTGTTTGACACAAAAGCCCATGCAATGCCAAGAATACATGCATATGCATTAGGGTTCGTGGCAACTTTCAGCCACACAAGCTTCATCAAGCACCAGAAATTTGGCCTTGAACTTGCCTCGGTAGTAATAGTCCCCTCTAAATCTTTGTCAATGGCGCTGGAATCTGTCGTTCCTGCCCTTCGAATTTCTAAAACGAGCAATAGAACAGTAAGCCATATAATGGCTTGTACTACGGAAAATTGAACTACAAGATCAACAGCCATTTGGCCATACATAGCTTTCGCTAAAGGAACTCCAACAACAAGAGAATTTGTTAGAGTACACAAAGAGAAGCTTGTGATAGACCAACAATAGCTTCCCTTGCTGCTACACTTAGCCCATAATGCTAATGCAATCGCTATAATCAGCTTGGATATGGCATCAGCTGCGATACATCGGTAATTCCATCTGAAAGGATCAACATGAGCTGTGAAGTCAACAGTGAAAAGAGGAAGTGTGAAATAGCAAACGAGTCGGTTTATGGCATCACACTGCTCTAGGGTGAAAATTCTCCACCATTTCACAGAGCCATAACCTAACATTAAAGCAACGTAAAGTGGCACCATCGCCACTACTACTTTGTAAGCATCTTCCCAGCCAATCATTCTTATCTTTTTGAGGGTCTGGGTTTCAAAACTCTATTGAATATTGATGATGAGAGAATTAAATTTCCACTGTTTTTCTAAGTTAATGAACTAATAAGAAGTATGTTGATTATTTATACAGGCATCAAAGAATAACTAAAGCATTTTTCTTTTATTTATTATTATTATATTGTCTTGCATGGTGGTGGGTGTATGCGATTCTATGCCTTGGATTCTTAAAGAAATGACATAAGTTTTAATTTTATTAAGTGCGTGCAAATGCTATGTTGCTTTCACAAGATCGGGTTTGTGTTCATGGTCAACAATCTTCTATAGAATAAGGAATAAGGTCCGGCAATTATTTCACCCACCTTGGCAAATAGCATTGATCGATTTTTTTAAATTTTATTTATTGCTATATTATATTCTTAACATTATTACACTAAAGTGATACTTTAATCCGTGAGAGGCCAGCATAAAACTGTTATTTCGATGGTGACAATAATATCAATAATAGACATAAGTTGATGATACCAAATGCTTTTGTGATTTTCTGCTTTCTATCTGGAATATAGTGCGTGTTGCATTATAATCTCAAGATATATTTGTAATTTAGAATGAAAATTTTTGGCTTGCTGATTTGTGCTCCAAAAAAAGGAAATTAGTAAATGCGTTCGATTGTCCTAAATACGCCATATATAGCATCTCTCAAAAACTTAAATGCCTTTTTGTTACGCCTTTAATGTATCTTGCTGCCTTAATTAGGAACAAAATTTGACCAAACTTAGTACTTAAGTCATCCGAAAACCTTAACTTGAGAGAAAAACACACGGCAAAAGGAAGAGAAGAAGAGAGAAATAATATTAAAGCAGAATGTCAGCATCTTCAATGAGGCTTTAGATTTATACAAGGCTACAACTAATTAAAAATCTTAAGAGTGGTATAACTACATAATAAGGAATATGCTTAATTTGGTCTCAAAGGGAAATTGTTGAATTTCGTGGTGTTCGAAATTAATGAGAAATTCAAAAGCACACATTTCGATCATCGAATGCATAAGCGAATTACAATGAGATCGTGTAATTATTAATGTTACTGTTTGCATTTAGTCGAGAGGATAATCATGCAAATAAAATCCCTCTTCTATCACATTGTAAAATCCTACTATCAATTTTACTGTTTTCATTTACTCAAGAGGATAATCATGAAAAGAAAATCTCCTCATTTCAGATTATAAAAGCCTAGTACTTTTTTTATCTGCTTATATTTTCTGTTATTTTTATGAAAGTGATGGAATCGATCAAAATATTTTATAGCTCTTCGAGTTCAATTATACATGTAACAATCATATAGAACTTTATCTAAAAAAACTTCTAAATTATTCTTTATGTTGGCCAATCCAACCTATCATAAACATAAATTTTAGCAAAAATAAAAATACATAAGCTTCCATACTAATTTCTTCATACCAATTTTGCATTGCTCTTAATATGATTGCATGAAAAATTAATTTGAAGTTATTTTAATGATTACCCACATGTTTTATTTATTAAAATATGTGCTCTTCTTATTTTTTCAATTTCACATGTTTGTGATAATAATATCATGTTGCAAATTGTTCAGTGCACTCTTTTCTAGGACTATACACATGACCTACCTATGTTATGGTTTCTGTTTGTGACATAGCAAATGGAAGGGTTACACGTGTGTTGGAGAGAGAGGAAGAGCTACTATTAAAGGTCACAGTACTGCGGATGATGCCGAAGCTGTTACTTGCAGAATATGAAACTTAGCCTAGTCCACACATATATATGTGTGTGTGTCGTGTCAACAGCAAAAAGAATAAGTTCCAATTTTGCATCAACCTTTGCTATTGCCTAAATGCAAAGTTCTGCCTATTCCAAGCCCAGCAATTAATTTTGGTGTGTGAACTAAAAATTCACTCAATTTATTCCCTCTTAAACGGTTCTTGTTGATCGAAATTAGAAATGCGATATAACTGGCAGGAATTGATTTCTTTATGTCAATTTATGGATTGAGTTCTTGGGTTTGAATGGTGTAGGATTTGTATTGCCTTTGAACATGTCAATAAAAATCTTGAATGTTTAACACTTAGAGAAACTGTAGTTGTAGGATGAAAGATAGAGAAGCTCTAGTTGTAGGATGAAAGATGCTGCTGTTTAAAATATTCTAGGTACCAGAAAAATTTTCCCTTTTTCTTGTCTTATGCTTTTGGTTTTTATGTTTTAAGCTGCGGGCTAATATTTCAAGTTCAATTCCGAGTAATAACGCTGCAATTAAAAGTAAAACGTGTATTTTCCTTATATATACGCGTAATGCAAAAATATAAATAAATTACAAAAGATTGCACTTGCTTGCAAGTCTAAGGTTTCATATATTCAATTTACATGTCACTATTGCAAATTACAAGTCTAACATAAAATTATAAAATGTTATAAGATTTACATATGAAGTTTCAAGTCTGATCTAAGATAGATTAATAGAATGGGAATGTAAAGATTGTATCGTAATTGATATATCAAATAGTTATTTAGGTTATAGACTGAATGATAATTCGTTCTCTCAACAAATATTGGTAGAATGGTTTGAGTCACTATAATGTTAGGACTTATATTTCCGTTCCATTATTGAATACGGGTAGATTTCTTTTCTTATTCATTGATGAGAAAAAAGAAGAAAAGGGAAATGGTGAATGAATTGATGATAAAAAGAATTCTGGGTGGTGAACAATAATTCCATTAATGATAATGAAAGAGAATTCTTAGTTCCATCCTTACCGACCAAAATATGTATGTATGTATATATATATATATATGATCACATTCTGTCGAGCTTGAATTGAAACACTAGAAACGACGTCTAGTGCTCTTTAGATGGTACCTACTTACCAAAGTTCATGGAGGAGGTTTACACATGACATTCTGCAATCAGTAGTTTACGAAGCAAAACCAAGAACCCGAAATCGGTACTACATCAATGAGTACCATCCCAAAACCGACAGCCAAAACTTTTGTGTTATGGCCTGTTAATTTTGTTATTTTCCATTTAGATTGAACCATAACATTTTCATATTCTTCTCTATCTTTTTTTTTTTTTTAAGTTTTTCTATTCAAACGCACATTATGATAAACTTGCAAATAAATAAATAAGGCTTCTACAAAAATAATGCAGAATGTAAAACTAGAGAAATTAAGATGGTAATCACAGTGCATTACTCTTGTCTGAGAAATTAACTTTCTTTTAAATCAGCAGTAACCACAAGAACTTGCTTGTTGAATAACATGAAAGAGAAAAATACTTAACACTACTTGTTCAACAGTAGAGAGAAAAGAAAGTGGTTGGCTCGTTCAACTGTATAATTCAAAAAAAAAATCAAAAAGAAATTGAACTACACTTGAACAAAACCAAACTCCTTTCTAACTTTAAGAAACGAGGTGTGAACCTTGGACCTTTGGACCCAAAATAAAAGCTTTTGACAGTTAAGTTAATAATTGACATCCATAATTTTAAGGATACTTAAACGTTAATTAATTCACAGATATATTAATTAATAGAAAAGGAAAAATTTTTGTTTAGTCCTGATATTACGAGGTTACTATCTGTTTAGTTCATATATTTTTTAAAATACTTCAAAACATTTATATTGTTAAATTATTAATATCCATGTTATTACTTTCGGCTTACTTTTACAATATTAACCTCTAACAATAATGTTTCATTTTTAATTAATAAAAAAATTTAAATTACCAATTTAATCTCAAAAATAAAATAAAAACAAGAAGAGTATAATCCATTTTTGTGGAGGCTCATATACGTCCAAAAAAAATGTAAACAAAATTAGGTTATCGATTTTTTGGACATTAATTAAAAAATTAGTATATTAACTCCTCAAGAGAGTGCTCCATCAAAATTAATATATTGTTTTTATTTTTATTTTATTTTTGGGATTAAATTGTTAATTTAATTTTATTATTAATGCCAAAAAAATTATTGTAAGAGCAAAATATTATAAAAGCAAGCAAAAAAAAAAAATGACAATGGTGCCAATAATTTGACAATAGGGATGTTTTGTTTTATTTTTAAAAATTCAAGGGCTGAACAAGTACTAACTTTAAAATATAGGAATTGAATAAGCTTTTACTCTAATAAAAATGTTTGTCAAAATTTTTAATTCCTCCTAGGATCCTGTAGGTAAAATTAAAAAACTAGTAATAAGTAAAAAATAAGGATTGTCGAATTTTTCTCGTAATGACATGTAACGAGTCCGAAATTATAAAATCAATACCGAATAAAAATTAAACGATCCACTTTAAAAGGAAATAAAAGTGTATATATTACACTTTGATCTTTTCGTTCAATGAATCATTATATTTTTGCAGAGTATCCTTTTTCATTTAAAAGTTCTAACATTTTCTTTTTAAGGCATTATTCTTTTTACCAATTCTTACCCAATCATCATGCAATGCTCTAAAAGCATCATACAACTCATCATAAGTAGGAAGATTATTTACCTCATCAAGTTTATCATTCAATTCATCTCCAATTGCCATAAGTGCTAAATTTGATACTTAATGAGATTCCTCCTCATTTATAATCTCCTCATACGCAATTTTAAGTTTTCTCCAAATTTCATAAGCGTTTGAATAATTCGAGACTCTATAAAATTCACTTTCATAGCATTCATAACGTGAGAATTTAAAGACGTCTTTTTCCTATCCGACTCACTTAAAGTATTTTTGCTAGGAATGAATGAATCATCACAAACTATTTTCTATATTTCATAGTCTATGGCTTGTAAAAGGACTTTTATCCTAGTTTTCCAATATGAGAAGTCATTACCAACAAAGAATAGTAGTCTCATTATATATTGTCTTTCCCTAAATGTGAATTCATTTTGAGTTGTCATTAATCTTTTACTGTAGATAGTTATGTCCTAACAAGAGAATCAAGTTCTGATACTAAAAGAAATACTAGTTATGCAACCAAAGAGAGGGTGAATTAGGCTTTTTAAAAAATTTAATCAAAATAAACTACACAACAATTTAATCTATTACCTTAACAAAATAAAAAAATAATAAGTTTGATAAAGTGCAATAATAAAAGAATAAGTGAAAGTATCAAACATGAATATTTTTACATGGTTCAACGATCCCCACCTACGTTCATTCCTCTAAACAAACCAAACTTAAGGATTTCACTAACCAAGTCTTCTAAGGCTTTAAGTTCGTTACAATTGACTTTAAGGTGTCAATAAAACTTTACACTCAAGAGATTATCCATCTCTTCACCCAAGTATTTCCCACACTTATACACTCACAAATTTGATACACAACTAAAGATTACAACAATAAAACTCTCTTCAAGATTATATATACAAATTATAGCACAATAATAATTTAATCTATGATAATTTATAAATTGAAAACTCAAAATATATTAAATAAACTTATTTAGGCTTCCTAGAATTGTTAAAAATGAGTTTGATTTGAATTTATATAGTTTTGACTCGAAAAATAGTCGTTATAGGTAAATTCCAACATCCAAGTAGCTAACCTCTACATTCTGACGGTTAACTGCTTGCTACAATGAAGTTACCTTTAAATTTAAATTTTGTTGTAGTAATATTGTTCACAAAAATATAATTTTACCAAAAAATTTTTTATAACTATATTATAACCTAAAAACTCATAAAATTTTATAAATAGATCCAATTTTGAAATAGTCAAATGCTATAGTATAACTATTCATTCAAATTATAATTTTTATCTACAACTTTCTATAATTTAACTATGGTCCAGCAAGTCATAACATTTGTAATTAAGTCTAATTTTAGATTTTTAAAATAATACGTGTTAAACCCACATCTTTTTAAAATTATGATATGGCAAAAAATATTTTTAGTTTTGCAAATAAGTCTAAATTCAGAATTAAAATAATACTAATTAAAAATAAAGATTGTAATTTTTTCTATTTTAGTCCATATTTTGAAAACCGATTAAATTGTTTAAAATACTTTATTTACAATTGTAAAACCCTAGATTGAAGAAAAATTATGATTAATTAAATATCATCTTGAGCTTCACAAACGCTAAATCATGCATATATTAAATTATACTAGCTTTATAAAAATTTTCACAATATTGAATCTGTTGAGTTCCAAACTTTATTCTTGATCTAACCATTGTCCATTGAATATCTTGAACTTAATTTTACTTGATTCACTTGTATAAATACTATCTTTTAAGAACTAGTGAAAATATAAAATACATCATTTATTAAAATAATTAAGATATATATTTGTTATCGTCAAAATTACATTATGTGTAGCCGTTTAGGCTAACACTTTTTTTAATTTACACCATAAAGAATAAAATTAAAAATTAAAAATATAGAAACCTTGCTCCTTGTTTCAAAATAACATCCACTAAAGATTTTAATCAATAACCACGATTTGTATCAAATCCTTCATCAACTACACAAAACCAAAAATAAAATAAAGTATATCTCACTATATTATTCCTTATCTTCTCTCTCGCTAAATTTTTAGCGTACACAAAATCAATATAGAGTTTGTATCAAATCTTCTTCACAAAATCCTTCAAGCATATGTGGCAATACTTAACAAAAATATGCATCGGACTATGAACACAGACCATTAAGGAGTTATGTGGTGGTTGCAGATATCCATGAAGTTGGTAGAAGCTGTAATGGCTACAACAACTAGCAGTAAAAAAGGCTATAACACTGCAAGTTGGCATTCATTAGATGTCTATGAAATCAAATATAGGATTGGATTGTTTGGATGTTTATGAATGAAGATATAGGATAATTTGTGAATTAAGTTTTGACATTTAAATTTGTGAAGACAAATTAGATATTGTTTTTTAATTAGGGAAGAAATTAGGCTGTTAAATGTATTTAACAAAATATTGGTTTTGGAAATTTTTTTAATATTTTGAACTATGATTTTATTTTTTTGAGCATGCCATCAAATGTCTAAATTAATCTCGTGACATCATCAATTATAAACAGTAGTTAATGTTTTAATGGATGACTGATACAAATTATAAACTTAGGTTGAAAAATTGAACAAATATAATTTTTTGTAATATTTTATTTTTATAACAAGATAAACTTAAGATAGAAACTAATAGTTTCTCATTTCTAAATAAGAATCCTCCCAAAACAAGGAAACTACCAACCAAAAAAGCCTAGATAGTAAGTATTATAAAAATTAAGATGCAAATATGTTTTAAAAAATTGAGACATATTTCCCAATAATCATTATCTTGGTGAGATCTTCAACAAGAAATAAAAATTTATTGACTATATATCCATTTAACTATGTTGTTTCTTACTTTTTTTACTCCACCAAAACTACACTCACAAAAGACTTATAAGCCACCTTAGCTAAAATGTTGTTTTTACTCTGGTTTGTAACCATAATTCTTTATATGGAGAATCATCATACTATACTTTATTTAGAGTACACATATTTGATATATGTCAGTCATCTTATGTAAAAATGCCCACTTTTATAAAAATTAAGATGCAAATATTTTTAAAAAATTGAGACATATTTCCTAATAATCATTACCTTGGTGAGATCTTCAACTAGAAATAAAAATTTATTGACTATATATCCATGCAACTATATTGTTTCTTACCTTTTTTACTCCACCAAAACTACATTCACAAAAATCTTATAAGCCACCTTAGCTAAAATGTTGTTTTTACTATGGTTTGTAACCATGATTCTTTAAATGGAGAATCATCATACTATACTTTATTTAGAGTACACATATTCAATATATGTCAGTCATCTTACTTAAAAATACCAACTTTTATATTTTGTTTCCTTAAGAGTTCTCAGCCATTGATACAAAAGTTCCATCATACACCTTGCATAAATATCAAACCGTTTCATGTGTGCATAGCATTCTTTTCCATGAGATTAAGAGCATGCTATGAAGATGTCTTCACCATTTATTTTAAATGATTCCATTGTCTCTCATACAAAAGAGATATATACCACCAATAACATTATAAATACCTCTGTCTATTAAGTCAAAGCTACTTGTGAAACCTAATTCATTTCCTTGTTGACAATCCTCTTTAAGGTGCCTAATATTCATTGATATTTCTCACACACCTGCATGATTATACGCGTCTAAGTAGAAGGTTTGGGTGACACTTGAACTAGTGCAGTCAAAATTGAAATAATATAAATCCTTGATTTATATTTTGCACATCCCAAAACTAATTATCACATCAAATTTCTGACAGTAAACTTCACCAAATTTGAATACCAACTTGCTGAAATATTTGTTATTTCACTATGACATTTGCTCTAGTTAGTATCACTTGCTAGGAGTTTTACTTCCTTGCAATATCTCACAGAAAAAATATCAAACAAATAACAAGAAAAAAATAAATGGAAAACTCTTATATTTAGGTTTCTTTTTTCCCACGAGGGGGAGGCATGGCTGCTAAGTACAATGAGAAAAAATACACTATGAGAAAATTAACTGTAATATTTTTCATATACACCTAAAACTCTAAAAACACCCATCTTTTCAAAGACATACAATTTTTCACTAATTAAATTTGTCTACTTATAAATAAAATTACGAATATTTAACAGTGAACCCAGCCTCTCTTTGCACTATGATTATTAGCTAATTCTTGTGAGAATAATGTTCCTTGCCATATACAAATTGAATTTCATCTTGAGTAAGATAAGTTCTAAAAAGGAACTATTTATTCCGTAAATATGAATCTACTCAAATATGAAAAACAGTTAGAGAAAATAGCCTAGGAAATATCTTAAAATAAGATTACAAATCCTTGTTGAAGGAGATAAGTTTCCTAACAAAGACGTTCCATTGATTTTTCCGAATATGAATTATTAACCTTTTTAATGGATATTATTCGTCTTATTTGCAGTTGCGTGCCCATATTTCAGCGTGTACAATACATGGTGGATAATTTTCTTTTTCTCAAATAAGGATATGGATGTGAACAAAAAGAACCCAAAATCAAGAACACGCAAAATCTAAAGAACAAGCGCCAGAGTGATTGGTTATTAAATGGCCGATCATGTCAGTGTCTTTTGTAATATCTCATTTCACTAGCAAAAGAGAATTGCCGGTACTCCTAGTTTAACAGTTACCTTTAGGTTGTCAAGCTTAACAGTAATAGTATATGTCAAAACAGATATAATTTATTTGGTTATTGGACTCACACGGTGGGTAAAATTTTTGTTTCTTTCTGTTTTGTTCCGTTGACCCTCAGGACGACATGAGGTTTTATAATTGGGAGATTAGGCCATAAATCTTATTAGAAAGATCATAATGGCATGTGTGCTCAAATCAGATAATTTCTGCGGTTGCTGCTTCTCATGTGTCAGTCATCCAAATTACATTTATTGAAGTACCAAAGTAAGAATTTATACGAAGAATTTAGACACTTTTGTGTCCAATTAAGTACATCATTTATTTAATTTATATATGTGGAACGTAATTGTTGTAATCAAATCAAGATTAATTTAGCCTTAATCTTATCAATCCCAAGATCATGATTTACGCACAAATGATTAAAACAATATGAACAAATATGATTTGATCTTAACCATCCAACAAGAAAGAATCAGAAATAAACAAATAACAAGAATAAACCGTAACATAGCTCAATTAGATAGTATATTTACATCCATGGAAGAACAGAGTTCAAAGTTTTCATTAGGTTTCATGATCAAAGTACAACATTGTAATACAAGTTGTAGAGAGCACGATCTCATATATCTAAGATAATAAATTAATCAAACTGACAATTTAAAAAGAAGGAAAAGAAAAGAAAAAAGAAGAAACAAGGAGAAAAAAGGCGAGTGGGAAAAGTCGTAACAGAGAATATCTCCTGAAGATGAATTTGATTGGCATCTAATAATCATCTGATCGCTTCAAATGCACTATTTGAATATTCCTATGTCCTCTAATTTGCGCCTTTGCTTTCATAAATTAATTAACTATTTAACTCTTAAATTTTTTTTCCATATTTGTTCGTGAGAAATAAATATGTTTGGACAGTAATGATATTCTATGTAGGAATAACCTTGGAGTAGAGGTGGTAAAATAATTAGGACACAGCTGTAAAATAATTACACATTTATGACACAAATATCAATTAATATATAGATATTATTGAAAAATTAACTAATCTATATATTAAACACTAAATCAATTATTCATGTCTATCCATATTATGTTATAAACTTATTCATATCATATTTATGTCATGTGAACTTATTTATTATGTATTTTTAATAATAATACTAGGGATGACAAATTCTCCATAGATTTAGAGCCTCACAGGACTCCATCCCCAATGGGATTAATTTTAAATAATTTTTAGGGAATATGGTGGGGAATAGAGAAAAAATGATCCCTAAATTCTTAATGGAGCGGGTTTAATTTTTTACTCTCCACCCCAACCAAGCCTCAATCCCCATTATGTATAAATATTTTTTAATTATTATTTTAATAAATTTTTATTTTATCAATTACAATATTAGTTAGTAATTTTTTAACTTGATATAAATATACTATAACTAAAAGAAAACTCTATAATATCATTTTTATTAAATTTTAAAATATTATTACATTTTCTTTTCTCTCTTAAGAATTGTCATATTTGAACATTTTTTAATTTTGATATCATTTCAAGATATTATTTCAAACATTTAGAAATTTTTTTAAAATAATTTAAGTACTTTATAATATAATAATAATTTTATTTAAGTCTTTAATTTTTAATTTATTAAAATTATGTATTTATATATATTATAAAATGGGAAATGGGGTGGGGATGAGAAAGTATTCCCCATGTGGGGATTCCCCACCCCACCCCACCATAATGATGCATTTACTTTTCAGATTGGAGAATTAAATTTAGAATCAGAATAATTGATAGCATTTACTTTATAAAAATAGAGTAGGAATCGAAATCAAAATATGAATAATGGGATCCACTATTATTTGGAAATTGAGAATGGGAGATTGATTCCCATAGGGGAGATGGGAATCAATCTCCCATTTCTTGAACTTTCAACTTTGCCCCCAATGATATTTTAATATTTCAAAAATATCCTCCTTTAAATTAATATATTTTTATAATTAATTAATTAATATACTATTATATAAACAATAATAATTAATATAGTTATTATAGTTATTTCATATATTATTATTATTAATTAATAAATATAATTGTTACTATTATTAATATATCAATACATTATAGATAAGAATATATTGATAATTATAGTTTTTGAACAAATAATCTCAATAATCAATATATTATTATAATTAGCTAATTAATTAATTAATTAATTCATGTATTATTATTAATTAATATAATTATTACTATTAATTAAAATATTAATACATCATTAACAAAAATATATTAATAATTATAGGTTTTAATAAATAATCATAATAACTAATATTTTTATTATTATAATTAATTTATATATTATTATTAATTAATATAATAATTATTAATTAATATATTAATAATTATAGTTTTTGAATAAATAATCACAATATTTAATGTATTATTGTTATTATAATTAATTAATTAATATATTATCATAATAGTTTTTAATATAACTATTATAATTAATTCATATTATTATGATAATTAATTAATTAATTAATATAATAATTATTAATTAATATATTAATAAATTATTAACAAAAATATATTAATAATTATAGTTTTTGAATAAATAGTCACCATAATTAATATGTTTCTTTATTATAATTAATTAATTAATATACTATCATAATAATCATTAATATAATTATTATAATTAATTCATGTATTATTATTATTAATTAATTAATAGATTAACATATTAATAATAATAATATTTTAATAATTATAATTTTTAAAAAATAATCACTATAATTAAAATATAAACTATTAATTATTATAATAATTCATTAAGTACTTTTTAGTAATTTGTTACAATTTAACTTATTAATGTGGTGGTATACTTTACTTATATTATTTATACTAAGGATAATTTCAAAATGATGATTGTATATTTACATCTCTATTGCGTTATAACTTCCTCGTAATAATAAAATAAATTGGTCTCAAATATATACACATTTCTCGGTTAAAGTAGGCTTCCATTGTATCAAATTGATTTTGGCTGGGGAAAGCCAACATTAGTAGGCTTTATGGACATGGTATGTTCAAATCAGCAAATATTGTAGCTTTGGTAGGTGAAAATTTCATACAATGGAAGTAATTAATAATTATAGTTTTTGAATAAATAATCACAATATTTAATGTATTATTGTTATTATAATTAATTAATTAATATATTATCGTAATAATTTTTAATATAACTATTATAATTAATTCATATTATTATGATAATTAATTAATATAATAATTATTAATTAATATATTAATAAATTATTAACAAAAATATATTAATAATTACAGCTTTTGAATAAATAATCACCATAATTAATATGTTTCTTTATTATAATTAATTAATATACTATCATAATAATCATTAATATAATTATTATAATTAATTCATGTATTATTATTATTAATTAATTAATATATTAACATATTAATAATAATAATATTTTAATAATTATAATTTTTAAAAAATAATCACTATAATTAAAATATAAACTATTAATTATTATAATAATTCATTAAGTACTTTTTAGTAATTTGTTACAATTTAATTTATTTCGATTCCAAGACAAAGTAAACCCATTAATGCAATCCACCTTATTCCGATTTTGATTTCTACAGTTTAAATAAATAACTTATTCTGATTCTCATTCTCTATTCTCATTCCTACACATTATGATTACAGCTTATTCTGATTCGAGTAAATTTGTTAGAGAATGGAGCGAGAAATGAAGGCTAAATTTTTAATTGAGAGGGGAATGAGGGAGGCCTTTCCACCCATTACCATCCCTAAATAATATTGACATATTTTTTATTTTTATATTAATAGCTTTTGTATTAAATATGTTAAACGGGTCATCACAAATAACTTGATTAATAAATGAGTTGTATCCATATTTTAGTGTTTTCACATGATCCACAAATGAGTTGTATTGAATTTTGCTTAAATTTGATGATGCAGTTACACGAATTGACATTCCAACCTCTATTTAGTCATAAAAGAACTCTAGTTCCAATTTGGGCCAATTATGAACATGAACAAACTCCACATTATAGTAAGGGATAAAAATTCGTTTACTCCCTATATTATGATGTTAATGCCTATTTAGTCTCTATATTTCTGGTACCTTAAAACATTATTGCCATTAAATATTGACATCTCTCCTATTACTTTTTGTTCTTTTGGCTTACTTTTATAAAATTATCATCTAATAATAATTTTTTGGGGATAAAAAAATTGAATTAACAATTATTTTTGGATATTAATAAAAGAATTGATATATTAACTACTCAACAAAATGTTTCACAAAAATTAATATATATATATATATATATATTTCTTTTGTTTATATTTTACTTTTTTGGGGTTAAAATAGTAATTTAATTTTTATTATAAAAGGGTGATATTTTAAAATTAAGTCAAATGAAATAAAAAGTAATGATAGTGTGTTAATATTTTAATGGTAGGAATATTTTGAGTTATTTCTAAATATATAAAGACTAAATAGACACAAACTCACAGTATAGAGACTAAATGAATTTTCATTCTTATAATAAGTTATAGTTTTTGTAGATCCTATCTTAGAAAATTTGCTTCCACATAGTCATAGTTGTCTATATATTGTAAAATATACATGTTTTGTTACATTAAAGATATATGATGAAAAAAATATCTTTCTAAAGTTATGTGAGATAATGATTTATTCTTTAGAGTTGTTACTAAATTATTGCATAATATTTATAGAATTTACAATGAGAGAAAAATGTTAAAGAAATATAAATATTTAAACATGTAAGATGAGGATGCTACATTAATTATTATATGTTCTAGTCTTTCAAAAATATACCTATCTATTTTATCAACGCCGATATATTAGATTTGATATTAATTATTAATGTGGTGGTATACTTTACTTATATTATTTATACTAAGGATAATTTCAAAATGATGATTGTATATTTACATCTCTATTGCGTTATAACTTCCTCGTAATAATAAAATAAATTGGTCTCAAATATATACACATTTCTTGGTTTAAGTAGGCTTCCATTGTATGAAATTGATTTTGGCTGGGGAAAGCCAACATTAGTAGGCTTTATGGACATGGTATGTTCAAATCAGCAAATATTGTAGCTTTGGTAGGTGAAAAAAGCAGGTGATGGAGAGTTGAATGAACTCAAGGTTTGCTTCATTATTTTTGTTTATTTATTTATTTTTGAGAATGAAGGTTTGCTTCATTTAACTTGCTTCGTTGGTTCCCAATACTTTCAGTTGACCCCAAAACATTTATAAGGACCTGAATTTATGCGAGTAAAATAAAAAAATAAGGGTCCTCTCATTATTTGAGCATAACTAAATTTTAATAATCTTTTTATGCGTAAAATTTATTTATTTATTTATTTATTTATTATATTCATTATATTCTCATTTATCGACTACCAATCACTTGATTATATTTATTAAAAGAGAATTTTAAGCTGTAATTAAAGAGTATATTTCCTTTTAATATATTTAGATTTTAGGCTTTGATCCTATTTAGATCAAGTCGGGAATGCATTTCATGCATCTCATTTGGCATTTGAAGATCTCCGGGAGAGAAGAAGTCGAAAAGTGTCCTATCAATAATAGCAAAAGCTGAATTTCAACGAATGGTCATGTACCATCAAATTGGAAATTAGAGGGAGGTATGGCTCTATTTTAGCATCTTTCGGCATTAATCCTATGCTCATTGGCTCTAGGTGAGAATCTCTGATCAAATCAAGTTCAGAAGCTCAGTTGTGTTGATTCAGTTTTGTTAAGCAAGTAAACAATCTATTAGCACCAAACCACATTTGTCTATGAATAGAGTCCTCAATCAACCAACAAAGGAAGACCCAACAACGAGCATGACAAATAAGGCCGTGAAAAACTTTAAGGCCTGGCTGTAAGAAACACAACAGTTTTGTGCGGACAATTTTACCAGCGGGGCTTTACAAGTAATATCAGGACTCTTACACATCTCCACTAAGACACGCAATTATTTCACCAAGGCTTTATGAGTAATATTAAGACTCCTGCATCTCCACTAGGATCCTTTTTGGTGTCTATAGTTATGAAATGAAAACTCATAATGTGTGATAAATATGACTTTAACAATAACTTTAATAAAAACAGTAAAATTTTTAGGCTTTTTATTATAGAAGTATAGTATAAAATCAACTTAATTTTTAAATCACAATAGCAAATGTTTACTGAACACTTTATTCGGAAACTTAAAGCTACCATTTCTCAACCTCGACATCAAATAATGCCCAAGAAAGACCATTCAACAACTAACCAAGACAACTGGAACTACTATGGTTTCAGGATCACACTCTGCTGTTCAAAGACGGAACCAGAGCTACTTCTACTTGACATGAGAAGACAATAAGGACATCATGACCATGAAGCCACGAAGAGATTATTTCAAGATTCCATCAAGACAACTAGTTTATCCATCAACATAGCCCAGACAATCTACAATAAAAGCAGACATCAGAACTCGTGCCACAACAGTATAACTACATTTATACCGAGAGTGAAAATTGGGGTGATACTACATTTATACCGAAAGTGAAAATTGTGGTGAAAGCATAGTTCCAGTAATATTAAATAAAATAAGTCACCATCCATAGTGTAGAATTTAAAAACCAGAATGAGATCATAGTTTACTTGATAAATAATAATACCAAAGTTCGCAAACTGCTATATCATCCTTCGTTTCTTCCAGTATCAATTCATTATACAACCACCAAGAAACTTGTGTAAACCCCATAAATCTGATCTCCTATTTACTTTAAGAATATAAACTTAGCAAACCAGCTAAACAGCAAAAGTACCAAAGAAGAGTTGCATTAAAAATTGAGGAAAAAGAATTCAAGATTGAATCTCAGTTGCAAACCCCTCATAAGACCGATTTGCCGGAGTGAAGGCAGCGGGTTGTTTGGTCACAGCAACCAAGATGTCAGCATACCCAACAACCCCAACTAAAACATCATCACTTTCATCCTCTGTCACCCATACATGGGTTGCCCTATGAGAAAGCATCTGAGCCATGACTGCAGCTAATGAACTAGTAATTTTACATGTCAAAGGAGTGCTTCTGCCCCTGTACATGCTCCGGCTGGTGCCAAAACTTGGGCTCCTGCTGGCACCCAAACAAGGGTTAGATGGGTTGAACCCAATACTTCGACTACAGAATTTTCTTGGCCTTGTTGAACCAACCCCATTGACTTTATTATTTTCTCTTAGTGTTGAATTAACAGAATAATCAGGAAAGGATCTTGGAGTCACATTATCTTCTACTCCCATTACAAATTGTCTCGCCGAGAGATTCGCTAAAGCCCACGCTGCAGCTAAATAATCACATTTCCACAGTTTTGAAGCTGAGATCTCTCCTATAATTTTATACTGATCTTCAGAGGTGGGCTCCAAGACAGCAATTGCACTGGGGTCTCCAGGCAGCTTGAGGGTAGCTTCAATGGCTGGGACAGAGGCTTCGATGGAGCTGTAGTTTGGGTTAATCACTCCAAGGGAGCTGATAGATGAGAGAGGAAGGGGCGCAAGTGCGCCGAGACAGCCAATTAGAAAACGGATAACATCTTCTCTGGAGAGACAACAAAACTTATCACGCACAGAGGTGGTAGATGATGAGGAAGGGCGGTTGGTGTTGGCAATGAGGTTGTTGCTACTGCCGTTAGAGGCATCCATGTTCTTGAGCCATTTCCCATTGTATAAAATTGAGAATCTCTTACTCATTCCTTTCCATACCACACTCTTTGGAACAAGAAGACGTCTCACACCTTGCTTCATCATCTCCAAAGCATCTATCAATCTTGAACCAGAAAAACAGAATGACATAAATGAAAGTGAACATTCATAGTGCATCTCTGAAGAGCAACCAAGTCTTGTTACATTTTGTATTTAACATTCTCGTTTGAGTTAAGACATGTCACGTACATCTAAGCATCTTATGTAAAATATAACTAAAAATGTTTCTGACTTCAAAAAGTCATTGCAAAACACTTCATGTCTCCAAGGGCACACAGATTAACAATCATTCTGCAAGGCACTACACTAGTGTCTGCAATCACATTATGTCAAATAAACTTGAACAGTCTCAAAATAAAACGAAGGGGCTTGTGTACACGATATTATGAATAGCTTGCACCTAAATTACATGTGAACAACCTAAATATTCTAATGCATGCAACAGTATATCAATATATAAACTTCAATTTCAGACCCTCCAAATCAATTAGTCAGTCCCAGATATAGCTCAACATTTGTAAACAGTGATTACCAATAATTTTCTGAAAAGCTGATGATAATTTGATGTAACAAAAGCCTAGAACCAGATACATTTTGGTTCAGTCAACAATAATTTAAATATTATTGTAAATAAATGGCGTAACTTTATAAGCCAGCTCTAGTAACAATCAATACCAAATGAAAAATAACGATAAGTATAAGGTAAACAATCATATCATATTCAGCAGATTTTTCAGTTATTTTGCAATTCTGACTTTGGGAGATTACAGAAATCAACTGTTTGTATGGCCAGGGGTGGCAATTCACGTTACCATGTCCTACTCAGGCAGCATTAAGGTATGGTCTGAAGAAAATTTTGGTCAAAATAAAAACGATCTATTTACTAATCGGAAAAAAAAAAAATCAGAACACAGACATGGGCATATATTAAATTTTTTTGATCGCGTCCCATCTAACATGACACAGTAATAAAAGAAATGCAAAACACGCACATCTTAGTTCGACGGCACATCTTTGGAATTTTATTTAAGCTCTTTCTTCCTCTGTTTCCTCAACACATGCTGCTTAGGTCTTGAGAATTCAAAAATTGCTTGCATGTTCTTACAAGACTTTACAGAAACATGTTAGGTAAAAACGAATGACAGAGAAGGAAGATTACGAAACAAAGGCTGATATTTTAGAGAACACGTATTGTGAAAATGAATGACAGAAATGGGAGACTAGGAACAAAAGGCCGATGTTTCAAAGAAATACGTGCGGTGAAGACGAAAAACAGTGAAGGAAGATTAGTAAACAAAGCCTGATGTTTGAATGTTAAGAGAACTGCTTGTTCCCAAAGATAAGAATAATGAGTTGAGAAAGTTGAGTGATTTTATTTATTTGCTTCTTTTGGAATGAAACTACAAACACAATTTTGTTTTGTGTTTGTTAAAATAGCTAAGATTTTTGTCAACTCAATCAACCCAACCTGATAATTATTAGATTGTGTTAGGTAGTAAATTACCCAATTGACCAAGATGAAGTAAGGTGGAGTGCTAGTTGGGATGCTTCTGTATCCTAAGAGGGGATGCATTCTTAGTGACCTGTGTACTTTTGGTTTTGGGCTTTTTTTTGTTCTTTGTAGTTTCTTGAGTGTTTTGTTTAGAATGGGACTTGCCATCCTTATTTTTTGTGGATTTGTAGTGCCACCAACACTTTCACATATCTCGTATAGTTCTTTATATAATCTTTTGTTACGTAGCCAAGGGGAAAGAGAGAGAGAGAGAAAGAGAGAGATTGGGTGCTAAAACCACCCACAGCCACCCTCATCAAACTAAAGTTAAGAATTTGGACACTACTTTCTTTGAGAAGCATGACACTGGTAGCATTTTCACATGAATATGGCCCTAAGAAATCAAACCGATTGTGAAAGCAAACAACAACAACATCAAACACCACTGGAAAACCAAGCTACCAACTCCTCCTTGGCTGATGAAAATTGAACTCAAACTCCTAATCTTAGCTACGCAAATTTCTGTGTCATAAACTTCACATTTTGTCTTCAATAATTCTTGTTTGACTTTAGGTATTTCTAACGGACTAAATGATGAGAATAAACATAACACAAATGAATCATTATAGAACTTACCTATTGAAAGAAAATGGAAGAACATGGAAGTCTCAAGTATAAATCAGAATGGCATCACTCTTCAAAAATGAAATGAAATATTATAATGAATAATTAATGCTCACAAGGGTTGCAGGGAGGATAGTAGAGTTATGCTACATTTTACCAAAAAAGAACCAACAGAAAAGTATACAGGCAGTTGGGTATACTATGATATGGCACTAGAATCTTTTCTTTTTTGCTTACTCAGCGGACAACTGGTCCTCTCTCTATTTTGATTTTTCTCCATTGATACACTTTTGAGTTTCTTATTGGAAAAAATATATATATATATGACACCCTCATCAAGGACAATAAATAATAGAAAGGGTAACTCAAAAAAGAAGAATCAAACCATTACAAGTTTACAATTTCCATGTAAAGACATGTTTATACTCAGGAACATGTAATTAGATTGTTTTAGTTTTTTTTTCTTTACCAATAGGGCACTAGCTAGAAAAATTAGTCAACACTGGAAGAAAACATCAACACATGCATCTCAATCCCTTTGAAGGACAAAAGTAGCATAATGACACTAAGCACACAACTAGTATGCCAACAAAACAAATTTACTCCCCTCATATCAATTTACTTTCATGCTCCTTCAATGCCTCAAGACGCAAAGACAACATGGGAGGTGTTATTTACCAAAATAGAAGCATCAAAGGCCAGCAACCAGATCAGAAGAGGAAAGAAAAAAGATCATTTTATAATAATAACTCAAAAATAATTATTTATGACATTTTATAAAAAATGAAAACAAAGTTGAAGTTTTCAGTTCAAGTCCCTAGGTTTGAGAAGAATAAATTTGCTTAGGTCTTTGATAAGAGCAAGAAAGAGAAACTAAATGTCAATAAGATAAAGTATCCAATCAACTTCTAATCCCAGTAATATGAACCAACGTAAGAAATAAATCACCTACTGCAATGCCCACACATTATCAGAATAAAGGTAAATTTGAACATATCAACATTGGTGAGAAAAGTACAAATACTAGCACTAATCCTTATAATTTACGTCAACAGGAAGTAAATTGCTCAATTATGCTTTCCACTTGGTCAGAAAAAAATGAATTGAAAAGAGTAACCAAATTACACTTAGCCATCCCAGATTTGATGACATCATACATGACTCAGCATTTTGATTCATCATCATAAATGAAGCCATTTAACAAAGGAAAATTTTATCGAACTGCCCTTGAAGTTTGCTCATATATAACAGAGCTCTCTATTTTCAAAACTCATCAGAAATCTCCTCAGAGATTTGATAATCATCAAAATTTTATCAGGAAACTCCAAAAAAGTTTTTGCATTTTCACTATATTCTAAACCAAAAACTTCTCCCTATAGTTCCCATAACTCAAGAAGGGGAATGAAACACACATCATTTAAAAATACTGTCGATGGTTCATAATTATGTCTCAACACAATCCTTATAATTGATACCATAACAATATTCATAGCAATACATCATCATCTTCAAAAACAATCCACAACAACAATCAATTTTCAGCGTCGATGCACAGATAAGCCATAAGCAAAATATAAAACCAACTCAACATAGCATTTTCAAAAGGAAAAAGAATTAAATCCAGATCCTTGACATTAAAGAAAGAAAAATAAAGAGATGAAAGAAGAGCTAACCGTGTGGCAGGATCAACCTGCTTCAGAAGAGAATTATTAGGCACAATCACTTGAGAAACGGGGGTCTTCATAGCCTTGTCTTGATCCTCCAAGCAATCAGATTTGGCCAAAAACGCAACAATATCAAAAGAATTGAGAATACCCACAAACCTTTGCTGCCTCATTTCACAATTTTCGATGATGCCCACGTGCGTTTTCTTCTTCCAAACGGGAATCCCACATTCAGTCGACTCTCCAATGGCCTTAATGGCTGCCTCCACCGTCTCCGTCTCATAAAACTCAGCAAGCTCCGGCTTCCCCACCGTAAGATCACCCACCACATGATAGATAAACACAGATGCCATTTCCAATAGCAAAACAAACAAAACTAACCCAAAAAAAAAAAGAATATTATTAATAACAAAAGTTGCTAAAACTCTATTGCCGAAAAGGAAAGTGAGAATTATAAAAGAGAGTGAAGAAAGATGATGAGAAGATGAAAGCCAGTAATGGGTCGTCGGTAAAGGCTTAGAAGAAGGAAAGTAAAATGATTTGCCATTTTGTTTCAGCAAGGTTAAGGTCAAGGTTAAATCCCATCAAAAAAAAAAAAAAGACTCTTTTTGGACAATTGATTTTGTGTTTCACTGAAAAACTTTTGGCTGCAAATTGTGTTGCAGAGAGAAATGAAAGATTTGTCTATTATTAAAATGGTGATTTGCGGGTGGATGAGATTGGATGACAATGAAATTCATAATAAATAGAAATGAGTGATTTCGATTTCAATAATTGAGGAAAATTTGGATTTGCTGTCGTGTCTTGGTCAGCTTAACAAATTTTTTCCGTAAACGATTGTTTTGGTTCGGTCAACTAGTTGACTGTACAATCCACGCTGTTTTATACATACATACATACATACATACATATATATATATGGCATCAATAAAATAATTATTGGTAAAAAAACACGAGTCATCAATAGTATAATTATTGTTTTGGTTTGATCAACTACGAAGAATATGCTCTTACAAAATAGGGAAAGGAAATAAGATGAAGGTAAAATAGAAAGATTCTAAGAAACAAGTATCAACCATTTTATTAACTTAAGAAGTATAGAGAATGTCTCTTAAAATATGATGTCATTGAGAAAATATACTTTTTAAAAATATATTAATTTATTTAATTATAATAAATATTTTTTATTAATAAAATATTTAAGGTATTTTATTCAGATATTTTATTTACATTAATTTTTTAGTAAAGTTTATTTAATCATATTATATATATTTATGTGATTAATATGTGGATTCATAGAAAATATAAATATAAGTTATCTTATAATTTAATAAATTAAATTCGCATTTGATAAATACTTTATTTAGGTATAAACTATAATAAATTGATTGAATGATTTGTCTTAATCATGTATAAATTTATTGATATAATACGACTACATTGACCATGATCACATATGAGATTTAATTAACTTTATAATAACTGTCAAACTTATTAAATCTCATAACCATTGATTTTACTGTAATCTTAACCTTGAGTTAGTTATAATTTCATAATTATGATTGTCATTTCATTTGAGTTACTAATGAACCTGTCCGACACATACTTGTAATCAAGATTACTCGGTATCTTGGTGGGAGTAATTATAAGTATTAAAGTTATAGATTAACAATATAAAATTTGAATAATATATCTCTTGATGGGTTTTCGGTACTTGATCATAGCATTCTTTGGCCAGAGTGTGTCGACATATTTAATATATTAAAAATAATCATTAGAGAAAATCAGTAAATATCAAGAAATAAGATGTTATTAAATTGATTGGATTGGATAGTTGAGAAATCAATTTAATTAACGATATGGTGCAAAGGATCGTATAGTAAAGAAATCAATGTGGCTTGAGACGAATTATTATTTGAGCATATAATTATGGAGGTCAGTTCCAATCTTATAGTAGAGTAAAATTGGAATTAAATAATTAAGTTAGTTTAATTACATGCTTAATTATTGTAACCACTATTGTATGTTCCCAAATGATTTTCGGATTAACTCATTAAATTGATTATACTATTATTGGACCTAAAAATAAGAAAACTGACATATTATGTGATAAACCTAATTATAATATTTGTTAAGACTCTATGTGTTATATTTATGTGTAAATGAGGTCTTGTGTTATTTTACAAGGTGAGTCTTAAAGTAATTACACATTATCTCTACCTTTACGTAAGTAGAGAGATATAAAATATTAAATTCAAAATATTTAATATTTTGAATTATTATAAGAAAGGAAAACACATGTTAGAATTTTATAAGGAAATATTATATAAGTGTTCTTTTCTCTAAAAAAAAAAATATAGAGACCTCTTTTTATAAAAACACTAAAAAAAAGAAGTCAGTAGTTTTTGATAGTGATGATATAAATGCCCACACGTTCAGTACAAATTAAATTTGAGTCATAACTTGAAAGATTATTTAGTGACGAATTTATTACTTCATGTCGTTTATCTTCTCAGATTATCGAGATATGATTTTTTAGATTACGAATTTATTATATATTATATGAGATCGGTCCTAAAAATATTTTTATGAGAAAAATTATGATTTTTTACCAACAATTGTATGTTGATAGAAGACTACTTTAACAATAATATGGATTCCATTGAAATTATTAGATGTCAAGATGATATGGACTCTGTAGGGATCCTCACAAATATTTCACTAATAATCACATGCACCAAAGGTGAGAGAGAAAACCAAGTTAGTGGAAATATGACCCACCAACAGAGGCATCAATTGTTCCAGAAACTTATTTGGCTCATTTAATAAAGATTAATACACTTTATCATCAAGGAAAGTCTCATAACTGTGCATATCTAGCCCTATAGAAGCTTCAAGACTCAACTCCTCATGAGGCCTTACCTAAGGAGAAGAATGGTTTATTATAGCCAGTTAAATGTTCAAAAAGATACTAAGATACACTCATGTATACTCTCTATATAATACTAGTTAGTTTTAAAAAATAAGTTCAATTATTTCTTTACTGAATTTTTTATTATTTATTAGAGTTTTTTAATTAGCCTCTTCAATTCTTATCTAACTTGATTGTCAAAGTGCTATTATGAGCCTCCGCCAATATCATCTCTAACGATTGTTTTCTCTTGGTTTTAGGTTTGTTTCAATTCAGTTCACACCAAAAACTTTGTTTTAAAATGAATCAACCTCCCGTATTAACAAAATCGCCACCTAAAATCAAGTTCTCGTAATATTTGGGCTGAACTAAAATTAGACTTATATATATCTTTTTATTTATGCAAATATATTTCACCGTTAATCAATTATATATAAATTCTTTAAAAATATTATAGTTAATTAACAAGCTGGTTAAAAATTAATTTAGAAATTAAAGAAGTAAAAATAGTTATAATGGATCACAACCTCTCTCTTGCATTGAATTCATTAATTTAATTTTAAAGATTGCCTATTGCTTACTAATTAATAAATCCATTTACCACTAAATTAAACTAATGCTACATTTTAAACAATTTAAATCCAAAAGTATAGAATAACACCATTATCAATCCTATAAAAAGTCAATAAATGATCATAGAAAAAACCATAAAGAAAAAATAGTCAATTGTACTAATGGTAACAAGTCTATAGAGTAGTTAATAACATAGGGTTTATTACATTGTTTTAATCTGTAAACAAAACCTATTCTTATATATATAAATATATATAGGGTCCAATTTAATGGCATTTTCATGTAACATACTTCTAAAAATTGTTATTTAAATAACATGATAATATAAGAATATAAGGAAAAGAGTACAAATTGTTAAAATTTAAAATAATTATTAAGTCATATAATTTAACAAGTATAAATTTAATTTATATACAGATGAAAAGAAGCGCCACCTCCACGCACGTTCTATTTGTTTCCACTCGACTATGTTTTTATCTTTGCTCTCTTGATTAATATTTGTATTTTTTAAATTTGTTTTTCCTTTAATCTCATCCTTGGGAGCAGCATGCCACAAGAACATATCTCACAATAAATGTTTTAAGGCCTTGTCTCTACAGATCCATTCCACTTATATCAAAATTATAAATTTAATAAGAGAAGGCATCGGTACTTCTCTAAAAGAGTGACGTAGCATTTATTTTTTTAATTTAAAATCTGAATACATTTGAATTTTTCTAAAATTTAAAAATTTGTTTAAATATAAATGTCTAAATGAATTTTTTTAATCTGAATATAAGTGGCATGCTGTTTACCTTTTATAAATAGAAAAAGATTTTTAACATTATTATCTGACTTTTATGTTCTTATAAATTTGAAGTAACTAATTAGATTTTATAGTTTAAGAAATAAATATATTTATTGAGATATTTTTGAAGTATGATATTTACATCTTATTCAGACCTTGTGTCCATTAAATAAAAGTTACAAAAATTTATTTTTTTAATTTAGATGTAAATATCTTAAAATATGATATAAGTTAAAAACAAAAAAATAAATTTTAAAAAATATGAAAATAATAAAAATCCATACTTTAAATATTTAACTAACAATCTATTAGTTTCTTATAATTAATGGTATGTTTAGGTGGGACAAATGGGAAAAACTTAAGGAAATTCTCGTTGAGATTGTTTTATTTAGCAGGGTAAAATGGGAGGAAGGTATAGCAAATCACTCTTTCAAAATTTTTGAATTCTAATTTTACTCTTTTTTATGAATAATTTTTAAAATAATTATTTTAAAAATTATAATATTAAATAATTATCTAATAATTAAAGTTAAAAAATGTAAAATTTATCCAATTAAAGTTTAACTCATAACTATATTATAAATGTATAATAATTATTTTATTTTATGAATTTTATTAGACTTGTCTTTGGTATGTTGTTGTTATCATTATTGTTCTTGTTGTTGCTATCATTATACAGAAAATAAATGTGTGAAAAATATTATTATTTGTAACATTTAAAAATGGTTATTACTCGGCTCAGGAGGAATTGTGAGTTATAGCTCCACCTAAGAGATTGATTTGATTGGTTTTTTAGATAAGGCCATCTCTTAAAGTTGTGAAGCTAATTGTGAATAGTTCTCTAAGGGCAATGTTGGGGTGGCTACTGCAGGTGTTATTCTTTGAGATCATCGAGATGCGGTTTTGGCTGCTTTTGGATATGTCAACTAATTTTTTATGTCGAGTTTATGACTGTCAGTGAAAGGTTAGAGTTTGCTACTCAACTTCATTACTTTGTGCTTGAGTTGGAGTTGGACTCGACCATGGTTTTTCTTGTATTCATTCTTAGAGTCTTGTTCGCTGGGATTATGCTTGTTTGTTGCACTAGGCATGCACTTTAACATCTTCCTTTCCTATTTTAGTTAAGCGAGTGCTCCGCAAGGCTACTTCTTCTACTAATTTTTTGGCTAATTAGGTTTGCATTCATCGAGTTAGTAGGCATTTCTTGTCCTCTCAGGATCTTCTTGTAGACTTATCTAGTATTCTACATTTGGATGCATGGCTTGATCCCCACTTTAGACACTAGCATTAATGGCTTTCTTATCATTTCATTCTTCTCTTTTATTTCATGTGTATTTCATTTACTTTAGAAGGTTTTGCCTTGTGTCGTCCTTCTTATGTGTTTGTTCTATTACTGATTTATATTATAGGTAAGGGTCTTACCTAAGCCTCCACCTCTTGATGGTTTTTATTAAAAAATGGTTATTAGTTTAAGTAATAAATTAAAACATGTAAATTTTATAATTTATTTTTTTTATAAATTACAGTCACTATATAATAAAAATAAAAAAGAGATTACCAAATAAAATATTAAAAAAAATCCTTAGCAATGGTTGTCAAATTTTAGAGGTATTAATTTTAGTAATTTTAAAAAAAAACATAAAAAAAATTTACCCTTTTGATGGCTTATTAGCTCTCAAATCTCATCTAACTTCACTTTCTACCAGTTTAATTTTCAACCATAGTTTCACTTTTTTAAATTTCTTAAACACTTTTTATTGTCACCTTTAAGAATATAGTTTCAGACTTTTCTTGAGAAATCATCAATCATTGATAAGAAATATCTTTTACTGGCCAGAGATACTTTTTTAGCAAGTCCCTTTAAATCAAAATGTATACAAGCTAGAATGACTATAATATAAAGGTTGATGCCTTGAAGTTGGTTTAATAGATTTATCTAGTGCACAATCTCACAAAAACATCATGTTTTCAATCTTATCACCATCTCACGGCCTTTGTTTATAAAATTATTTAAGAACTTTCTTATTTACATGGCTAAGTCTTAAGTGCCAAAGCCTAATTTTGTCAATACTAGTATTAGATGATACTAATACTTCTCCTATGACAACAAGACATTCCATGACATAGAGCTGAACTTGAATAATAAAAGTATAGATCAAAACCATAGATCCTTTTAAGTATACTTAGTACAACATGTTGAATTTTAATAATACATCCCATCTGATCCATCATTCCTAATAAGATCAAGTTCTTTTTAAGATCAAGAAATGTCTTACCTGTTTGAATTCATGGACAGATCTATCATACATTTCAAGATTAATATTTTCAATACTAACTATTTTGCATGTCATATTGTTTCCCATCATCGCTCTGCCACCATCAAACTCTTGACATTCAGTCAAATGATTCTAAAATTAACACATGTGAAGCAAGCAGCAAAAATCTAACATCTATGTATCTTTATGTTTGATTTCTAACATAACTAAAAAAACCATCTAATTCATAGCCCTTTTCTTTAGTATCACCACTTTGATTTTTTGCCCTTTTGATTTTCTTTCTTTTAGGACAATCTTTTTTAATGGCATTAAAAACACTTTAGATTCTTATCCTTGGATTTTCCATGCTTTTTTTCCTGTCACTTTTCTTTGTCATATCTACTCCTTATAACTAGCCCTTTACTAGATATATTTTTAAAGTTCCCTTACTTTCCTAGCAATTCTTTTGTGTTGAGAGCTAACTTAATCTTATCCTATGAAAGTGTTTTCCTCATGTCGATTAGAGCTCAACAAAGTACTTATAGGATTCAAAAAGAGACCTTACCAATAACAATGCTTTTCTCGTATTATCAAGTACTTTATCAATTGTGGCTAAAGTGTCACAAACTTGATTGAATTCATTAGTATATTGATCCCTGATGAGTTTTCAACCATCTTTAAGATCTCTTATTAATAGAGAGCTTATTTGTAAGGGATTTTTTTTCTTATACATGCATTCAAGCTTACCTAATTATTCAGTGACTGATATATATTTTTTTTTTTGCCACCTCTTTTATCACCACAAGGCTAAAAAATATGGTGCCCTTGGCCTTCTTTGTCTATCTCATTTACTTGTTTTAGGATTCTTTTTTATAAGACTTTCTTACCTTCCTTTTTTAGATACTAGTTGTACGGCATCTCTTAAGCTTTAAATAACCAACAAATCCTCTATCTTCACCTTTTATATTTTGCAATCATTTTTTTCCATTGAACTCTTTTAGATCTACTTTTGGTGTTGCTATACTCAAACCTTAGTCAGCAACCAAGCTTTGATACTAGTTGCATAGATTGGTTTTTGCTTTGATCCTCACAAGATCAATGCTCTCTCCAAAATTCCTCATAAGATCAAGCAAGTTGCACATACAAAAGAGATAACCCAAATCAATTTGATGTTAAGCTAGGAGCCCTAATATAACTTTCAGTAGAAAGTACAAATGAAATAAAAGTATAACTAAAGCAATCTCACAAAATATAATAAGGTCTAATCTTTTATAAAACCAACGTCCACAAGTAAAGCCATCAAAGCAAACTTGACTAATGATTAAATGAAGAAATTACAATTAGGTGGCTGGAATTATAGAGAACAAGAATGAACTTTCTCTTGCTAATTTCTCTCATTGCAAAGATCTAGAGTTATCTACCCAACACACTGGGTAGACAACTTATATAATAACTTTATAAAAGATTCCAACAACCTAAATTACACAGTTAATTGACGCATGTCCAGACTATTATAACTAACTTCAACTCACTTAAGTTTTCATATGCCAAGTTAAGAGAGGTTCTTGATTCAATTATAACCAAATAGTATGCTACTAATGTTGTTTGATGTTTAAGTGATCATGCTTTTGCATGTAGCTTTATTAAACCATCAATGTTGCAATAAAAATATTATTCAATAGCGAATATTTAAATTCATCTCATACTCAACAAATAGATATTATTTTTATTTATTCTCAAGTACATACAAATATGGAGCAAAGGCCTTTTTTTATAGTGGTACAACCACGAAGTATTGAGTAAATATCATAAAAATAAAAGATAATATTACTTAAACTATAAAGGTCATAGGAGATATAAGAAGGCCAAAGATTGTTTACTGAGAGATAAAAGTATGCTTGAGGAACATCTATGTAAAACTTAATATTTTCATGAAACAATCCTTGGATATTCATCCCATAGAGAATATTACTCATTAGAAACTTCGCCATGAAAAACCCATTAGGGAAAAACACTAGTTAAAGAAAAAGAGTAAAAAGAGTAATATTATCCATAGGATGAACATTTAAGCAAGAGTGTTACCAAAATATTAAATCTTATGCGGATGTTCATTCCATATAAAATGAGTATATAACTCATCTACATCTTATAGAGGCATAAAAGAAAAAATTGTTGGGATTAAAGCCTAGTAAAGGTCAACGAGTATAAAGAATGTAGTCTCCATATCAATTACACTTGCCCTCAAAATGATATAGATGCTTTAATGATCAATTATATTTTTTTGTAAATAGTTTGTTGAAACAATTCATAAGGTCATCACCATCCTTTGAAAGCTAATATATAAAATAAATTGGAGACAAAATTATTATGATTAAAGAATATTACTATTTATATATCTTTATAGTTTTTGGATATTCTTGAATAAATCCAAGCTTTATCAACTATATCAAGGAAATAGTGTGATATAATTTTACACTATTATGAAATTTTCAAGTTTATTCTGAACATATTTTAATTTGCAGTTATCCAATTTTTTCAATACCTTTGTAGGTGACAAAATGGAATGAAATATGGTACTTTGGGATCAAGACATATACATTATATTTTAAAATAGAACAAGTTTTCAATATGAACTACTTCTAATTTTTTTTATAACATCAACATTGCATTAGACAAATTTTAATCCATAAATTAAAAGAAATTTTTTATTTTAAGATATTTTATCTTGAATTTTATTCTTAAAGAAATAAATCTCTAACCTCTTTAGGAGTCTTTTCATGATGAAATTATTAACACATTTTATAAAGATTACAAATTTAACTTTTATTTTTTAATAAAATCACATAGCACTATGGCAGAGTGGATAATGGCATATTCCAATTATAACAAATTTGCACTCTGATTGTACTTTTTAAGTCTAAATGGATATATTTTACACAAGTATGATAATAACTTTATTAAGACCATGTAAGGTGCAAGCTTTTTGATTTACAGCATCAAATATTTGTTTCAACTATTTTGTCCCTCAAGTTAGCTAATAGATTTTTTAATTTAATTTTAATACTATAGGTTAAAATCACATTTTATTAATAAATTTTACATCTTCAGACTTATGGATTATAGGTCCAAAATTTTTTACATTTTACTACCTAATTTTACATCTTCTAGTGTATGGATCACAAGTCCAAATTTTGGCCAATCATAAAAATTGATATTCCTTCACCTCTTTTTTTTTTTAACGATCCTAAATGGTTTTTCATAGTAACTAAATTTTTATTGACAACAATCTTATATCAATTTCAATTTTCCTTTTGTGTTGACTACCAACATTCTATTAATCAAATATTTTCTTCCCCAATGATATCTTTTGAAACTCCTAATATATATGCCTTTGCAAAAGACTAAAGATCTATCTTTTTTAATTTGTACACATATTTTTTTTTATAGGATAATTAAATCTCTTTATTTCTCACTATTTACCTCTTCATTAAAGAACTTTTAGATTTTTTATTAAAATTCTTGTAAGTTTTCTCTAATTATATGATGTAATCATTAGCATCACTTTGTGAAAGTAATCATGCCAAAATATTAAAAAGCATTGGAGATACATTTTAATATGTCTAATAAAAAGATATTTCCTTATGATTTCCCTCTATTTTGTATGCTATGACAGAGATTATGACCTTAATGGATACAAGAATTATTTATTCCTCATTCATGCTCTCATTAAGTAATAAAAATCACTTCACTTCAGAGAATGATGATGATCTAGATATTTTTTTTCTTTAAATCGTTACAAGTTCAACTTTATCTTCTGGAAAGAGATTCTGTGAAGAAATTCATAATCTTTTCTATATTATGGATACCATAACAAATTATGTAATTTTTTTAATCCTTCAAGAGATTAAAGAATATTTAACAATTCTTTAATCCTCAGAGTATTCTTAATTTATTTACATGATATATTTTCAATATCTTAAATTTGAATTCGCATTGTCAGCTTAATACTTCAGTAGTATTTTGGACCATATAATATTCCTTATAGTTCTTTTCATAATTTAGAACAAAAAAACCATAAGAGGTTTAAAAAATATTTCTTCAACTCTTAATGATAATAATTTTTCCTTTGTATTGTTTTATGAAGCAAATTCATAGTTATTTTTTCAAAAAAATTATAGTTTATCTCCAATAAGGAAATGATAATTACTTATTTTTAATTTTGTGGTCCTTCAAGGACAAGATAATGAACAATACCACCAATTTTAGTATAGTTCTTCAATAACATATAGCTAAAGAATGCAATCCGTTGACGCATTCTAAATTTTCTTTTATTCTATATTACAATATTCACACTTGAAGGTCAATTCTTTTTTAATTTCTATGAATACAAAATGTATAATAGTGATTTAATATTACAATAAGAAATATAAAAAAATGACAAATAAATGAATTAAACATTAGATAATCATTGCAATCCAATTCTTATAAAATATATGTAATGATTAATAAAGGAATTAAGGAATTAATTTATAGATCAATTATTCTCAAATTATATAAATGCATAAGCAACATATGTATATGATTTTAAACTAATCAAGATAGTCCAATTCATACTTTTATATGTAAAGTCAAAGGTGAGATATTATCATATGTTCAAGGAGGATACAAGGAGACTTTTTATGACAAGTCATTTGTACTCATAACGTGTTAATTTATTTATCAATTAAGAACATAACAATATAGCAAGAGAAAGAGAGAGCAAAAATAGACACAATAATAGTGTAGAGATCACTTTTATTCATTCTCAAGCATATATATAAATAAGGAGTGAAGGTCTCTTTTTATAATGATATAACTACAAAGACTGATCAAATATAAAAAATATAAAAAATAATAATCCTTAAACTAAGGAAATAATGTGAGTTATAGGAAGGTTAAAGGTTATTTGTGAGCAGATAAGAAGTATACTTGATAAATGATAAACATCCACATAAATTTAATGTTTTCATAGCAACAATAAACGTTTAGTTTGTTAATTATCTTCTTTGTACAACATAAGGCCTAATCAATTGTGATAATGAGAAAATATACATAAAAAATAACAGTATTATATTTACAGGATAAGATTCCTAGATAATAAAATTTCTTCGGAATGATTACCAATAAATCATCACCTTCACTTTTTTTTTCTGAAAGTTATTCTACTTAAAATATGTACTTGCATAAAATTTCTTTTGAAGAAGTTTTCCCAAACAAATCGTTACTGTTTTTAATTAATATTTAATTTTTAAAAGAAATTATTTGAGTTGGATACATATGTAATATTTTCTATAAAAACTAGACAAAAGTAGATGGGCTTATAGCTTTGACCAACAGTGCAACTTTTGTTGTCAATTTGAATTCCGTATTATGGACCTCACATTTTATTGATGTTTTGAGGATGAGCTATTAGTCTTCTGTTTGACTTCTTAATTTTGCCCTTTTCTCTGATCAGTTTATTCATGTTTTAATTAAATTTCTATTGTTGTAAATTTGATGAACTTTCACTATTTGAAAGAATCCCACACTAAAAGTTTAAGTTATCTAGTTGCCCATTAAACAAGTACAAATAGCGCGATAAGTTTATAAATAAATTCAATTAATAGTAAAAAAAACTTATCAATAATAAACCATTAACAAGGCATTATAGATCCTTTGTCTTAATCTAAAATATTAATATTTCTTTATTTACTCATAACATCTATTAATTTTGCTCATAAATAAGAACACAAAATTTAATTTGGGTCCGCCTCCTCACCGTAAAAAGACCTTTTTTTTCCCCCCTCGTTTCCGAACTTTATTCCAACTTTTTCTAACCATGGGGCAGCCTGTGCTGTCATCATTCAACAGCCCCTTGCAGAGAAAGAGACGTTAGGGATGAGATCGAATCATTGACAGGGTTCTCAATTACTGTAAGAGCTTTCTCGACACTTCTAATTTTTTTCATAGAAAAATTGAAACTTTGAAGTCAATTTTGTTTCGAAGTTCGTAGAAATAGAGCAAATGTTTTGGGCTTTTGTGCTGCATTTACTCGAGATTTTATATATAAACATGATAGTTTGTTTTCCTTCTCTCAAAAGAAATTTTTAAATCTAACATATTTATTAAATCATAATAGTGATCGAACAATTTTATTTGACCGTCTATTTAACTTTAATTTTAAAAAAAATACAAATTAAGAATTTAATTTAAATTTTATACACTTTCCTCCTTTCTTAAAATAATTAAAAGGAATCGACTGCGGCTTATGAATATCACGGGCACAATGGCTTAGTTAGGAAGCATGGATTCAAACGGGTTAAGTTCATATCTTTGGTTCTTGCCAACATAAAGCATCATAAAGCTCAAATGTTAAAGTAGAAAGTTCAATTGCAAATTTAAAAGAAGAATACGAAGGACCACCAATAAACAAAAGAAAAAGTAAAAAGAATAAACCCAAAGAAAAATTAAAAAAAAAAAAAACAAAGAAGCTTTCCCATTTTCATTACAATTTATACGGGTAATATGATCGAGATCCCTGAGGTTATACTATCTATCAAGGAAATATTTATCTATTTGTATCAATCAACTCTTATTTTTATTGAATCGAAGAGGAAAATTATCTATGACAGCAGCATTGCGAGTACCGATGTTCGTATTGAGCTTTGAAGCATTTAGTCTGCAAAAATCACTAGTGCTTGTGGGAGAGCGGTTAGGTGTGAATGTGACACTTATACAAGGCTTAATTCGAGTAAATTTATGTATGGATCGCTCATAACTCCTCTTAAATGAAGTTAAAGAATTTAAGCAATTCATGGAATTCCTTGAATTTTCCTCGGTCAATGTTAACTTGATCTTACATGAGAGCCTTGAATGCTATGGTTAAGTTAGCATACTTCCTTTCAAGATTGTTAGCTTATTCTCTCAAACTGTCAAAAGTATCCTCTATTGTGGACATCGAGGCTTCAAGAGTAGCAATGCGAAGCTCTAAGACATTGAGGGATGCAGCTTGGACTTGTTGCGAGTCTTTATTTGGCCACAACATGGGCTTGATCTTGTGATGCATCTATATGACAATTTCTTGTGAAGTGCTAGGATTTGAAGGGTGGCCATTGTAGAGGCATCATAAGATCAAGCTTGTAGTCACAAGGAGAATAGGGGTTATTTGGAATTAGAAAATAAGGAGTAAATGATAGATATTAATTTCTCTAAGTAGAAACTAGCAATCTCACCACCTAGCATTTTATTCGGTTGATTGAAATTACAATTTTTTTTATTTGGATTCCTCACACAAAAATAATGAATTGAGAAAAAAGAAAAAAAAAATAAAAATGATACTCTTTAATTCACGTTATAATAAGAATAAATTATATTGTTGATCGAATTCATTTCAACTACAAATCTAAAATCAGCCAAAACTATCATCCAATAGATAGCTTGTTCAAATAAAACCATAGTATCACATTCAAACTTAAATCCATTAATTAAAAAAATTACATGAAAGCTAGCAAATTCATTTTTAGCTTAATTAACAATTACAAATATGTCATATAGACAAATTTTCATCTTTTTCTTTACTAAAGTTAAATTTTATTCTAAAAATACAACTTTTTTTTATTATTTAACGCTTCATCAAGATGAATTTACTAGCTTTATTATTAGCCATTCAGGAAATAGCAGATTAAGCACCTATTTCATACAAATAAGAAACCAAGTCTTACTTGCGGGAAAAAAAAATTATATATATATATATATATATATATATATATTAGGGATCCGGATGTTATTATCCCATTTATAATGCCATTTGTAGCTTAAGAAAAATTCCCAGCACACGCCCGTGCCGCAAGATTGCTTCTCCTCTCAGTAAGTCTATTGACTCGTTAATTTTTGTTCATATTCGCTCGCATGTCCATTTTCGCCCCTTTAGCACTCTTTATTTACATCCACTGCCACTGAGATCTTCTTCAGTTTCCTCTGTCGGCGAATTTTTATAGTTCTATGTGATATGTGGTTGCAGTGAAACTTAACGGAGTACTTTAGCTTTCTTTCACTCATGGAACTGAAAAGGGATTTAAATGTTCACTCCTGCAGAGCCCTTAAATTACACATGCTGCCACTCTTATTGTTCTTGTTGCTGCTATGCTCTAATCCATCTAAGTCTTTGGAGCTTAACCCTGCAGACAAAGCTTCATTATTGTTGTTCAAATCACTGGTTCAAGACCCGACCCAGAAGTTATCCAGTTGGGTCGGGTCTAATTGCACCAATTGGACTGGTGTAGCTTGCAGTTACCAGACCGGCCGTGTTGTCTCTATCAACTTGGCCAACATGAACTTGTCAGGCCAAGTTCATCCCAGATTGTGTAAACTATCATTTCTTGAATCCTTGGTTTTGTCTAGTAATGCTTTTACGGGCAGAATCCCGACATGTTCTGATGGGCTAAGTGGTCTGAAGACTCTTGATCTTAGCTATAATAAGTTTTTTGGTGTTGTGCCTGATGCGATGATGAAGCTTAGCAACTTGAGAGAACTTATTTTGAAAGGCAATCCACAGTTGGGAGATGTTTTCCCGTGGTGGGTCGGGAATTTTTCGATGAATTTGGAAAAGCTTGATTTCAGTTTTAACTCATTTTGTGGGGAAATACCCGAAAGCTTGTATTACTTGAAGTCCTTGAAGTATTTGGTTCTTGAAAACAATAACTTAACTGGTAATGTTCACGATTTTTATCAGTCTTTGGTTGTTCTGAATCTTGGGTCCAATAGGTTTTCTGGTACTCTGCCTTGTTTTGCTGCTTCTGCAATGTCTCTAACTGTTTTGAAATTGGATAACAATTCTATTGTGGGTGGTATTCCTACTTGTATTTCTTCACTACAAGCATTGATACATTTGAATCTATCTCACAATCACTTGAATTATGAGATTTCACCAAGACTTGTGTTTTTTGAGAAGCTTCTTTTGTTGGACTTGAGTTTCAATGATTTATCGGGTCCTCTTCCAAGCAAAATTGCTCAAACCACAGAGAAAGCAGGCCTTGTTCTTCTTGACCTATCTCACAATCGGTTCTCAGGTGAAATTCCCTTAAAGATTACAGAGCTGAAAAGCCTGCAAGCATTGTTTCTTTCTAACAATTTTCTGATTGGCGAAATCCCTGCAAGGATTGGAAACTTGACATATCTTCAAGTCATTGATCTGTCGCACAACATGTTGTCGGGATCAATTCCCTTGAACATTGTTGGCTGTTTCCAGCTGCTGGCATTGATAGTCAATAATAATAACCTTTCTGGTGAAATTCAACCTGAACTTGATGCTCTGGATAGCTTGAAGATATTAGATATAAGCAACAATCAGATATCTGGTGAGATACCACTAACTTTGGCAGGTTTGAAATCATTGGAGATAGTGGATTTCAGCACAAACAATCTCTCTGGATCTTTGAATGATGCGATAACCAAGTGGACAAACCTCAAGTATTTCTCTATAGCTCGGAACAAACTCAGTGGAAATCTACCCAACTGGTTATTCTCATTCCAAGCAATTCAAATGATGGATTTCTCAACCAACAAATTCATGGGCTTCATTCCAGACGGTAATTTTAACTTCAGTTTAAACTTCAATAAAAGTGATATTGATAGAAGTATGCCCACAAAATCATTTGTTTCACCCAGAAGTATGGCAATCAGAATTTCTGTCGCTGCTATTGATACAAATGAACTGAGCTTTAACTATGAGCTGTTTTCAGCTGTTGGAATGGATTTGTCTGATAATTTGCTGCATGGTACGATCCCAAAGGGTCTATTCCAACTACAAGGTTTAGAATACCTGAATCTATCATTCAATTTTCTTGACGGTCAGGTTCCAGGTTTGTATAGACTGAGAAGCTTGAGAGCCTTAGATTTGTCACATAATTCATTGACAGGTCAGATTCCCGAAAACATTTCAAGTCTTCAAGAGTTGACTCTTTTGAACTTGTCTTACAACAGTTTGTCAGGATTTGTTCCCTGGAAACAAGAGTATAAAAAATTTCCCGGAGCATTTGCTGGAAACCCAAATTTGTGTCTAGAATCCTCACATGGAGAGTGTAACAGGACAAGGCTTCCACTGGTGCCTGGAAAGACCTTAAGAGAAGAAATGACCGAGGGACCGATTTCCATCTGGGTATTTTGTTTGAGCTTCTTTGTTAGCTTCTATCTGGGTGTTGTAGCCCTGTTTTGTTCAGCACGGACTAGAAGATACATTCTCCAGACAAAAGTTTGATCTAAGCTGCCTTGAACAATGAAAAACTTCTCTTGTACATTCACAATTTATCTTTCTTACTAGCATAATTTCCTTCTTTCATTAATGTTACAATTAGTTGATGAACTTTAGCATGCCAAAATGATATTCTGAAGGTTTTGGATGCTCTTATTTCTGCAATTGGGTTTATGTCTGCAGTACATTTGCTTGTTCTCACATGGAACTTGTGGCTTACTCATTGAGACTAGCATTATCCAATACACTTTTAACTTCCAGCACTGACAATAAATCATTCATCCGATCACTCGTGAGCATTATCCACAGTCAAAAACTTGCAAAATGTACAGCATCTCTTCAGAATGAGCTTTTCTTTCCTATAATGGGGCCACAAACATGCCCAAATTTACAATACAGTACTTACATTTTGAAGACAACCCAAAAAAAGTTCAATACAAATCAAAGCTCTAATTGCCAAGGTGCAATGTAGCCCAAAATTGCACCAGAAAATACACTGATCATGAAAGTTCCTGATTTGCTCGTATGAACTAGATAGGCAGAAGATTCGCTGGCACAATGGTGGAAGCCCCCATGATTCATGGCTGAGCACTCCCGTCTGGAAAAACCGATTGCTAAACTAAAAGCATGATTTGTCTCAAATACACTATGGTGGTATGACTTAATATTTGATTGGCCCTTCCAAGCTCCCTGATGCAAACTGGCAACAGGGAGATAAGAAAAGTGACTGAACCATAATAAAAATCAAGTAAACATGCAAGGAGCACTAGACTGATTATCATGTTGTTTATGGACGTTTGTGTTTATCTGAGTAAGATGAGAGGAAAATATGAAATGACTACGATGACTATGCAAGAAAAGCAATGGCAGATTTCAACAAAATTACAACATGCTGAAAAGGTACCAAGAATTTTTGCTACAAATAGAATCCCACAAATATGGAAAATGAAGAATCTGAAAACTGGACCTCAATTGTAAACTCAATAATTAGATTTAACATAAGAGTGTAAGTTTACCTGTCGAACAATTGGGTTGGATGATGATGTGAATTCATGAGTCATTCCTTGCCAAACAATCTTACCCTCATAGAGGAATATCAACCTATATATGGAAAAACTTCTTTGTCAGCAGCTACCACATCTAGAATAATAACTACATCTGTGTGTATAAATATTTAGAACAAGCATAACCTGTCGACTGCTCTTGTAATGGTACTATGTTGGTGAGTAACAACCACGTAGGAAGCAATATTACCGGGGTTCGCAAGTCCATTTTCACCTTTCTTATGAACAGAGCGGATCAGATCTTCAACTACAGTGGACGCAATGGGATCAAGGCCAGCTGTAGGTTCATCATACAATAGCACCTGCACAGGAATGTGAAAGATTCAGGAAATAGTTCTTGACCTGATTTTTTGTGTAAGCTTGCTAAACAATAAACAAAATAATGCAATGAATTCAGGATTTGTGACTTGCCTAGTTGGCACAAATGGCAAACATGCTAGTTTTCAAAAGTTTGTTCTGTAGTTGAGCAAGCACTGAAAGATCTATAACTATGAAATGATCTTAAGTACACTACTTAACAAATCACCCATGGTTGTTTCTTCTGCCCGGCTGAGATTATTTTTATTGTCTACCGCAGAAGTATGTGCGCCTCTAGATCTCATCAAGTATCTAAAATGCTATCTTAAAGTGTGGGAGGGAGGAAGTCTATGGAGCTATCAGAAAGAATTTTTATACTTGATATGTGTAAAATGGAGGAGGGGCCTTTTTTTTTTTAATTTTATGTTTTCATTAACTATAGGAGAAATTAATGTTATTTTATCCAAGTGGTTGAAGTTAAAATTGTAATATTACTTACGCTTATAATGTATTAAGTAACAAGAATATGGATAGTTTCCATTTAAGCCTTACATTCTATGGTTCAAATTTTTAGCCAACCTGAACCAACCGAACTCATCCACTAAAAGCACAGATATATTAATAACCAGCAAAAGAGTCAATTTATAAGCAAAAGGTACAGTATTCTGTAACTTTGTTATTTATTAAATTGGTATTTCAGAAATCGCCAAAACCGAGTTCATACAGAAAGATTTTTCAACTAATCTACATACCTCTGGCTCTACTGATTCCTTTGTGTTATCGAAAATTATGGATCGAGCTAAAGCAACTCTTTTCTTCATTCCCCCAGACAACTCAGATGGTAAGCGATCCTCAACTCCCTGGATCCAAGGCTCAGTCAGATATTATCATGAATCAAATTTTGGGAAAGTTAGAAACAATCCAATTATCTAAGGTTCAGTCAGATCTTATCATGAAGTCATAAACCAATTTTAAGAAAGATGAAAACAATCGAATTCTATGCAGAAAGATATAAACATACCTTTAATCCAACAGCAGCCAAATTTTCCTTCACAAGCTCTAAAATTTGTTCATCAGGCATCTTTGAATTTTCATACCTATAATGAACAAAAATGAAACAACTCAAGTTCTTACTTCAAAAATACCTCAAGATAGCAATAATCATATTATCAGTCCCAAATCCTTAGTTTTAAGAAATAAAAATGTCAAGAATTTCAAAGATAACTTGATTGTCTCTTACAAAAGGAAACCAACATTCTCCCGAACAGTCAATGAGTCAAAAAGAGCTGCACTTTGGAAAACCTGTCGTAATAAATAAACACACATGCCCGCATGATTAGGAGTGCAATAGCACAAAAGACCAATCAACATGCATGAGTTAAAAAGACATTTACCAATCCAATCCGAAGACCAGATATCTCCTCATCGCTAATCAAACCAGCTCTCTTCCTACCTCGAATGTAAACCTCTCCCTGGGAATCAGACAATTGAGACATGTTAAAAAGAAAATTAAAAAAAAAAAAAACTCATTTATAGATAATGTGATTAAAAGAATAGAAGTAAGGTAACTTAAAAGTGGAACATAAAAGACTACTCCAATCAGTTACCTTGTCTGGAGCAAGAAGCCCCGCAATAATCTTTAAAATTGTTGATTTCCCCGTGCCTGAAGGCCCTATTATACCAACAGCTTCACCATGTCTAATCTATGTACATAAGAAAAGAGAAAATGAAGATCATTTACGAGGATAGAGAGGGAAACGAACATAGTTAATGCTGTTATACGGATAATAACTAATGGAATGATACATTAAAATCATAACTGAAGAAATGGAAACTTGTAAATAGATTCCTCAGCTTATCACTCTGAAAAGGAGTCATAATGCATTTACAAGAAGAAGATTTTAAATACAGGGTAGGTTACATCTTAGCAGTAATGCTCAGGAATATTTCAATTTAAAAAATGGGCAATCCCTTCAACAGAAAATAATAAGATCTGGTCCACTTAACAGTCGAGTTCTAAAATTTTTTTACATTCAATTGCCTTTAAATAAATATCATAATAATAGACCCCAAAAAAAAAAAAAGAAAAACTCTGAAGTAAACAAATATATACTAAAATACACAATTCTTGGCAACTTATAATCAAGAATATTGTCTGACTACCACAATTTATATAAGAATAAATTTTATCATTATCCCTACAAACTAAAGCCACCCAATAACAGGACTTATTTATTCAACGTGTTTATTATCCCACAATTTATATTGTCTGACTACCACAATTTATTCAAGAATAAATTTTATCATTATCATTGTCTGTCTTCTTTATTCAACGTGTTTCTAATTTTCTCCACTAACGGGACTTATCCCATGCAATTGAGTGTTTATTGCTGAAATCTCCAGTACTTTTGTTGAAGTGGTGGCTCTAGCTGAAGAACTAAAGATATAAAAATTCCCATCACAAGACTCGAGCCCTAACAACAGGTATAAATGCTGCATCAACAACACAGTCCGAAAGACCAAACCCTATTGTCAAACTTAGGTGGCTGCAGTCATTTGAAATAGCTAAGACCTTTAGTCATTGATAGTATCTAGATGATAAGGTAGGAAGATAGGCAAGATTTGGCATTCATCTCTTCCTTGGTTTCCTGGAGCTTTTCCGTGCTCCGTGGTAAAAAGAATAGTGAAAAAAAACTTTGAATCTAAAAGCTATCCCCAAAGATGATATCATGACCCATTACTTATTAAACAGCCAAGCTCATACCCGACCAATCATATTGGATTTGGAAGAATGATTGACAAGGTAATCATATCATTCAAAATAGCTAATACAACCAGATTATTGGTCATCTTAGTAATGTCTATGGCAGTCTAATTCAGACATAAAAAGTTACATTTACTACTGCAAGGATCACACATTTTTAGGAGTACAAGGCATGCCAGCATTTCCACTACCAAAATATTAAAAGCCAGTTTGGTCTTGGAGGCAAAATCTGTGTAGACTTCCTAACAAGTGCCTCCAAAAAGCAACTGTAAACATCTCATGGGCAAAGGCAACAGATATGAACAACTAGTTCAACAGTTAATAGTAAAATAAGAATTTTTGTTATGACATGATGACCTCAGCAAATTGCTACATATAAATAGGATAGTGGACCATTTATTAGGCGGATTAATATAGCTGTAAATCAACTCAAGGCATTGAATAAATACTCTTTAAAGCATTCCAGCACTTGTCCTCAACTCTCTCTACTTTCTTTCAATGGAACACATTAAAGTCTCAGGGAAACAATGAAGGAAATTCAGAACTCCTTCACTAAGCTTAAGGAGTAGTCAAATGCAAAGAGTAGCCAGGCATTTGATAACTTCTTTATAAAAGTGCCATACATTCTACAAGAAAATTATATACCTATGGTGAATCTCATTGCTAATCATTGAGATAGTATATAATGACTAACACAATACATTAACATAATATGCATTTATGATAGAATTAGATTAATTTATTCAACAATATATTTTAACTTTCATGATGCACACCAAGATAGTTTTGGAAGTGTATTAGATGAACTCTTAAATTCTGAATTCAAAAAGCAATCCATTCCAAAATCAAAATCTAATGGAGAAGGGGATTTTTTTTGCCATTAGTTGTGTTTAAAATACTTTTAACAGTTCAATTTTAGCTTCTCAAAAACACCTTTAAAACTGTTGCAACTCCAATTCCAAACTGGCCTCAATGACAACAAGATTAGAAAGTAACTCCAGGTTCAAGTAGACCTAAATCCAAGTGGGAAGGTCATTTAAAGAACATAGTCAAGAATGGCCAAATTACACTCCAAATCAGACTTTCTATTCTTTTTATTACTTTACATATTTTGAGTTCACATGTTCTTTAAGTTCCTTCATGAAAAGTTTTCTTCTTGATGAAATCTCATAACATCTCTTACTACCAAAACATCAAGCAGCCTGATTCCTAGCCATCAAACAGAATAAAACAATCCAGAAGGGTAGTTCAAAAGCAAGGCATCTGATACAAAATTTACAAGCTCAGAACTAATGCTCATTTCATGGTGTTATTTTTATTAAAATAATTAAATTATTCACATATGATACATACAATGCATGTTGCGCAGATGCAGTCTACCACATTCAAATAAAATTCACCTTGAAGCTCACACCTCTCAATATATGCTTTTCCCCAAATGACTTGTAAACATTCCGACACTCGATGAGAACATCACCATCATCCTCGGGTTCCAATGAGGCATTTACATTCTCTGATTTAGATGAATCCTTCAAAACATTAACCATGCAGCCGCAATTGTAAACACATCCAAATAAAATATTTCAAACATATAACGAAACAAATAAAAATACCCAATTGACGATCAAACATATTAATAGCCATTGAACTAATAATACCAAAGAGAAGAATTGCTACATTGAATTTGGTGGCAGGGAATCCATCGGTGCCCAAGTCCCTTGGAGGCGCTACGCAAGCACAAACAACTTTTCTCTGCTCTTCTTTCGCCTTATAATAAAACGAATTGATCGGCTGTTTGCCCGAAATAGCGAGTCTAGATAATCGAGAACTAACACTTTTTGTTGCGAGAGGAAATAACAGTGAACCAGATGAAGATAAAGAGACCATTTCCGGTGTTTATAGTTATAAAGCAGAGGCAGATTGATATTTGGTCTAAAAACCACAAAATATGAACAAAAAAAAAAAGAATATCTTGGAAGTTCACATACCACAAAATGGTTTTTGAAGCATTTCAACTTCTGGGTTTTGATTGTTTTGTGATTTAAAAGCTGCTTTGATAAATCAATTGACGAGAAATATGAAAACTAATTCAGGTGAAAGGGAGCTTCACATGTCCCAAAACGTGGCTCTTACGCGTGTAAAATGCCCACGTTTATTCAAAATTTATGTGCTCCAACCGCACATGCCTAATTTTGATTTTAATTACAGAAATGACCTTTTTAAACATTTAAGACGCATTTATCCCTCCGCATTATATTATATTATTATTTAATTTAAGTTGTGTTAACATAATATTATAATTAAGCACAAAAATACTTTACAACCGCTCTATCAAACACTCAATTTTGAAATTTTCTTTAGCAGTGCTTATTGTTTTTTGTAAATAATAAAAATTAAGAGTTTAAAAAATATAATAAATTCAAAATTCTAAAAATTTTATTCTCTCTGTTTTCTTCTCAATCAATTTATCCTACTTTAAATCTTAATTTATTTATTTTCAAACATATAATTTTTTTAAAACATCAAATGATAGAGAGTCTTCTAACTACATAAATTATATTAATTTCTTGAACACAAAACCTTACAAAAATAATACTTGCATTTTCTAAAAAAATATGTGTGTGTGTGTACACTTCTTTACCATTGTAATGAAAAAGGACTTGTATCTTAATTTTCATAATAAGATCTAACCAATTAGGGCTTGCTAAATCCAATTAAATATGGTGAGATGGGTTTACCTTACTAAAATTTAATCTCAACATAGAGTTTGATATGAATAGATAAATTAAAGTTAATACAACTTGGGCTGCCTAATAATCTTGTGATAATGATGTTTTTCCCTAAGGAGACCTTAAAATAAGTTTTCTAGACTAAATTTTTGTCATACATTAATAACACAAAATAAAATGGTTATATTATAAGTCTTAAGAATTAGTCAATCTTAATGCTTTTTTGAAAGGTATGCTTCCATAATCTATTAATTTAAGTTATTCTTCATTCATTACAATTTTAAATTTAAGTTCCATTCTCTATAATTTTAAAAGTAATAGAATAAATATTATACAATTTATTTTTTAAAATTAAATAAAAATTGATCAACTTCATACGTGGGTTAAGGTGCAAATAGTTATTATTCATTTAATTTTTAATTTTAATATTATCAAAATTTATATAAAATTTTATCCAATCTTGTATTACAGTAAATTGAAAATAATATTATTATAATCCAATTGGTATTTTAAGTAAATGAGAGTGGAGAGCATTTTAGCAAGTTAGGATAATCCATCCATATTTTTAATATATAAATTGTTCATTTATTAAATTATTTTTGACCCATGCAATAAAATATTTTAACAGACTAATGTGTGAAAATTTTAAAACATAATCTTTACTTATTTTTAAAGAAGATCGAAGCGAACACATCCTTAATAACTAAATAATTACATTTATACATTTGGATTAGCTTTGACAACTCTAAAGTTGAATACAATGGTTAGATCACAAAAAATAGTATATGAAACTACAATTCCATTGTAGCTAGACCCTTATATTTTAATATTGTACAACATTTAATCTTACATTAAAGTGCATTAATTATATTTATAGTTTGTTTGGAGTTACACTATACTTTACCCAGTATATTAATTTTTTTATGAATAATTAAAATTGTGTTTTAAAAAATGTGCTATTATGAAAATCTTAGATAATTGGAAAAAATATTATAAATGGAAGTTTTAAATTTTACAATCTGTCGCATTAATTTTCTTTATCTAGATAACAATACTAATCAATTCCATAATTTTCAACAGTATAACATTTGTTTTTTTTTTGCATTCCTCAAATATGAAATGAACATGAAAAAACCCCGCATTATTTGCCCGGCTCTGGAATTCTCTTTTTGTCCTCTTTTTTCCTCTCGAAATGAAAAAAATCAAAACTAAAAACTAGCTTTCTATAGCGGACTATCTTCAGGGGCTTCTACAATCACCATATCAACTGTTGTCATTTTCTCATTGACTAGTAATATCGCATAGTAATTTTTCAGTCTCCCGCAACATGGTTAATACTTGCGAAAACATTAATCATTCAAAAGTCAAAACAAATACTTCAGACCTTCAAACCTTTATAAATCCTCCAATTGTATGCACAAACCGAGGGTTGAAATCTCTCATGGATCCTTTCAATATTACACAAACTTGGTATCCTCTTAACATAAGGGGAAAGAAACTACTAAAAGATAGTTGAAATAAATAAAAGAATGTAACAGAGAAGCTGAATAATTTTACTAACCCATTCACTAGAGCATGACAAGAATAAACAAAGATTGAGGACCCCTTTAAAGGCTTTAACTTTATTCAATGTAGGTTTAGTTATGACTCAACCCGTTCATTGATGACGAGTTTTCCTAAAAGAATAATTATGCTTGGAGTACTTGAAAACAATGGCTTTAAAACTTGGGAATCGGAAGACATAAATCAACACTATAGATCAATTAAACTTCAACTTCCTGTCAATCAAAGCTTGCAACTGCATTCGCAACTGTATGTGGAAATCACCATCAATGTATTGTTGTGGAAAAACTGTTGTGGAAAAACTATTAGTGAAAAATTAAAATTCTTTTTCATAAAAAACTTTTAAGATTTATCTCATACAATATATAAGAAATTTGTAGTGTAGAAAATTGTATTTTAATAATCTAAGAAGATGAATTATCAAAAAGAATAGATCTACCATCAAACGAATGATCAAAAAGAATAGATGTGCCACTAAACGATCTTCTAAGTTATAACTCATGTTTAATTTGCACTGAACGTGTGGACATTTGTTTCATCACTTCTAAAAACCACTTGCTTCTTTTTGTAATATTTTTCTCAAAAGTCATCTCTCTATCTCTTTAAAGAAAAATACGCTTATATAATATTCTTAGTCAAACCCTAGTATGTGTTATTCCTTTTAATAATTTAAAATATTAAATATTTTAAATTTTTTATTATTTCCTTTCCACTTACGCAAAAGTAGAGATAATGTGTAATCACTTTGAGGTCTATCTTGTAAAATAATATGAGGTCTTATTTACACATTAATATAACATATAGGGTCTTAATAAATATTATAATTATATTTATCATCTAATATACCTGTTTTTTTTTTGTAGGTTTAGTAGTAGTATAGTCAATTAAATGAGCTAACTTAGGGATTATTTGAGAACACACAATAGTGGTTACAACAATTAAGCCTGTAATTAAATAAGTCTAATTATTAAATTCCAATTCTACTCTACTATACTATTGAAACTGACTTCCATAATTATATGTTCAAATAATAATTCGTTTCAAATCACATTGATCTCTTTACTACATAATCAGTTTTACCATATCGTTAATTAAATTGATATCTTAACTATCCAATCAACTTAATTATATTTTATTCCTTGATACTTATTATTTTTCTCTAATGATTATTTCAACATATTAAATATGTCGACACACTCTGGTCAGAGAACTCTATGATCAAGTGCCGAAAACCCATCAAAAAATGTATTGTACAAATTCTATATTGCTAATTTATAACCTCAATACTTATAATTGCTCCTATTAAGATACCATATAATCTTAACTATATGTATGTATCGCGCCTATTAGTAACTTACATGGAATAACAATTACAATCATGAAATTATAACTAACTCAAGATTAAGATTACAGTAAAATCAATGCTTATGAGATTTAATAAGTCTGATAGTTATTATAAAATTAATTAAATCTCATATGTGATTTACTCTAATATAGTCGTACTACATCAATAAATTCATATATGATTAAGATAAATCATTTAATGAATTTATTACAGTTTATATCTAAATAAGGTGCTTAACTTTATTTATTAACTGTGAACTTAATTTATTAAATCATAAGATAACTTGTATTTATGTTTTCTGTGAATCCACATAGTGATCACATAAATATATATAATATAATTAAATAGACTTTACTAAAAAATTAATGCATCTAAGATATTTAAATAAAATACCTTAATTATTTTATTAATAAAAAAATATTTATTACAATTAAATGAACATATATGCTCTTAAAGAGTATATTTTCCCAACAATCTCTCACTAGCTCTTAAAGTATATTTGGTATCTCACGCATACTCATGGATTCCAAGTACAAGTTAAAGAGTTTCTCAAGTATGGTCCTTGTAAAAGGATCTGCTAAGTTTTGCTATGATACAATCTGAGTAACCTTCACATTACCTCTCTACATTATATCCTTTATAAGATGATACTTTCACTCAATATGTTTTTGTTTTTTGTGGTTTCTTAATTTCTTTGATTGAGCTACCGTACCACTATTATCACAGAAAAATTTTAAGGGATGCAATTACAGTAGGTACTACCTCAAGATCTTGTAGGAATTTATAAAGCCATACAACTTCTTTTGCAGCTTCAAATACAGTCACATATTCAGCTTCAATTGTAGGTTTCCAATATAAGACTGTTTCATACTCTTTCAACTAATAGCTCTATTTCCTAATGTAAACACATAACAAGAAGTTGATTTTCTGGAATTCTTATTTGACATAAAGTCAGAATTAGTATAACCTACTATAATAAGTTCATCACTAGAATACACAAGTATATCATTTTTAGTTCTTTTCATATACTTGATTATATGCTTGATCGCAGTTTAGTGTTCAAGTCCAGGATTAGATTGATATCTACTAATCATTTTTACCGTAAAATAGATGTCTAGCCTAATGCAAAGCATGACATACATGAAACTTCCCACAGCTTCTAGGTGATTGATCTTTAGAGAATACAATTCCATATCTGAATGGTGACAAACCAATCTTGAAATTTTTCATGCTAAATCTAGCCAATATTTTATCGATATAGACCACTTAAGACAAAGTTAAAATTTTATTTTTTCGGTCTCATAGTAGTTTGATATCAAGAATATAACTTGTCTTTCCTAGGTCTTTTATATCAAATTATTTTGCTAACTAACTCTTTATTGTAGTTAATACTCCTATATCATTTTTAATTAGGAGAATATTGTCTATATAAAGAATTAGGAAGGCTATATATTTTTTTCTGAATTTTTTTGTACACACATAGTTCATCAATATTCTGAGGAATCCAAATGATTTAATTGCTTAATCAAATCTAATGTTCCATGATCGGAATGTATGTTTTAATCCATAAATGAATTTTGAAACTTACATGCCATGTGTTCTTCGCATTTTTGTATGAATCCATTTGGTTATTATATGTAGATGCCTTCTTCAAGATACCTATTGTGCAAATTTTATTGAACTCGCAAGCGCACGAATTTATTGTAGAATAGATTAATAGTGATGAGTGTCGATCCCACGAGGAGGTTGATTTTAATTATATGCAGAATTAATTTTCTTTAATGGGCGAATGAATTTGTGGTGAAATTTATGTAAATTATACTTGAATTTAAATTACAATGGCAAGAATTAAATTAAATTGGAATATATTGAAATGATGTGCTTGGGTATTCGGATCTGCATCAACATGCTCCATAGACTAAATATTCCATATTAATGCTAATTAAATCATAGGGGGGGATTTCACACCTCATGAACCACGATCAAATAAATATAGTATTAAGAGCTTATCGTGCCAAATAATAATAACCTTATACTAGGGTGTCAGTTTAATCAAGGCTGTATCTAGACAAGACTGTTATTATTTATCGACAAAAAGTTAAAATAACCATAAATATTAGAGGGGAAGAGAAAGTAAATTTACCAAATTAAGCCTATGGGATATATTGAGACTTCATCTTCAATCCAAGCTTAAAAGAAAATTAGCTACTTATATTTTAACTAGGGATAAAAAGGAAATTTTATTAAAATACAAAGAAATTACAAGAAGGAGAAGGAATTTCAGAAATCTAAGCTTAAAAATGAATTAAGGGGTGTGAAATTAGGGGGGAAGAGCCTCCTTTTTATAGATACATTGAGTGAATCGTGACCATCGGATTAAAAACAGTTCAGACATTTAGGATTGCGCCACGTCATCAGTCAACAGTCAACGTTTGAACAGTAACACCATCTGAATAGTAAATAATCCCATGTATGCACATATACTGTACACACGATTTTTGCTCCACTGAGATGCTGCTACGTCATTGATTTACAGTACATAAGAAATTTAGCCCAATAAGATCATGACACATCATCAGTTGATGTTACGTCATCGGTCAACGCTACATAAGCAGTCAATACCACATACTTCGTCCAATCAAATACTGGCATGTCATAGGTAGTTGTTACATCATCGGTCCGTATATATGAATAGTTTCGTGAACAGTACTATGAATAGTATCGTATATGTGAACAGTAACTTTTTTCCTTTAATGTTCCTCCTAAGGTTTTCGACCATCCTGAGTCCAAATATGACGTCCGTTCTGCTGTCTGATCACTCGTTCATTGTGAAACGATCGTAATACCCCTAAAATATATAAAATACATAATTATAATAAAACACATATAATTAAATAACAAAATACTTAAATAAATAAAAGTAGCAATGTTAGTGAGACTTAAAGTGTAAAATGATGATTTTTTCCTTTATAAATATACACTTTCTAACACTCAACAATACCCATTAAGAAAAGTAGTCTTGATATCAATTTGTCAAATTTCATAATCTAGTATTGCAGTAATGGAGAGCAAAATCCTAATGGATTTAAGTAAAACAACTGGAGAAAATATTTTTTTATAATCGATTCCCTCTTTCTGAGTAAACCATTTGGGTATTAATCTTACTTTAAATATCTCAACCCTTCTATCTACTCCTCTTTTTCTTTTGCAGATCTATTTACACTCTTAGATTTTACTCCATTTGGTGCCTTTATAAGTTCTCAGACTTTATTGGAATGCATAGATTCTATTTCTTGATTCATAGCATTTTTCTAAAATTCAACATCTCTATCTATTAAAACTTCATTGTAGTTAGTGGGATCTTATACATATTGATCTAAGATAGCCATATAAGTTTCTCATAATAACATGCATCTAGTAGGTAACCTGATTACTCTCCCACTATGATGAGGTTCTAAAATAGATTGTTACTCAAGGATAATCCTGTATTGATCATTTAGTTGATGCTATTTTTCTGTTTTATAACAAGTGTTAAAAGCTGAGCATCAACCTGATCACTTGACAGTTCTTCAAGTATTACCTAACTCTTAGGTTTGCAGTTGTTCATATAGTCTTCCTCGAGGATAGTGAAATGTGTACTCACAATCACTTTCCTATCTTAAGGACTATAAAATAACTCTCATCTTGTTCCTTTAGGATACCCTAAAATATACAAACCTCAGAAAGTGAATCCATTTTTTCTGCCTTTGTTTCAGTATATGTGCTAGTCATCACTAAATATAGATATGTCGTAAACTTGGTTTGCGACTTGACCATAATCTTATTGGGGTTTAGGCACTGACTTAGATAGAACTAAATTTTAAAGGTAAACCATAGTTTCCAATGCTAGTCCTTAGAAAGAGATTGGTAAGGATAAAATTAAGTATAGATCTCACCATATCTAAAAGAGTTCTATTTCTCCTTTCAGCTATCTTATTTTATTGTGACATTTTTGGGGCAGTCAACTCATATATAATCCCATTTTCAACCAAATATTCTTTAAATCTCTAAAGAAAAATTTACTACCTTGATCAGATCAAAATTTCTTTATGTTCTTATCTAATTGCTTTTCTATCTCAGCCTTATACTCTTTGAATTTCTCAAGAGTTACAGACTTATGATGGATTAGATAAACATAACCGTATCTCGAGTAATCATCAGTGAAAGTAATGAAATACTCATAATGTCTTCAAGCTTATACATTGATTAATCCACATATATTTGTTTGTACCAATTCAAGTGGTACTATTGCATGCACTCTTTTGGTAGAGAGTGGCCTTTTAGTCATTTTACTTTCTAAACAAGATTCAATGAGTATAAATGATTCATTTTTCAATGGACCCAAGAGCCCATCTTTGATCATTTTCTATATCCTATTTTAGTTTATGTGACCTAAATGCAAATGCCAGAGGTAACATTGGTTAGAAAAAATATTTCTTTTCTAGATAAATGTGTATATTCATCGTTATGAATAATTGTGTCATACATAGAATGGACCATAGGACTTAAATAATATAAATTATCTCTCAATGTACTAGAACAAATAAGTCTTTTATTATAAAAAATAGAAACAAAAAATCTAAAATTTACAGTGTACCTTTATTTTGACAAATAAACTTTTGAAATTAAATTCTTTTTAATATTTAGAACATAAAGACAATTATTCAAAACTAAAGTCTCATTATTAAAAGATAATAAAATAGATCCAATCTTTATTACTGACATAAACTGTCCTATCCCTAACTGCAGCTAGACGCTTCTTTCACTTAGTTTCTTGGTTCCTGAAACCAATAAAGTAAATTAAAAATATGATTAATTGCTCTTGAATTGAACACCTAAGTGTCACTATGATTTTGAACTGAACAGACATCAATTACAAAAAGATTTCCCATACCTGATTTCACAATCTCATGACAATTTTTTTTCCAGTGACCTTTCTGTTTACATTTAAAGCATTTGTCTTTTGGCTTGCCATCTTACTTGGTAAATAGTTTCTTTTTCTCAACTTTCTTTTTATCCTTGCCTTTGACTTTGGTCTAAAAAAAGAATATTTTTTTAGAGATATTTATGCTTCTTAGAGATTTCTCAACACAATAGATCTCTTTAGTTGAATGGAGTTCATTCATCAATTCACTTAAGGTCATATTTCTTTTATTCATATTATAGTTTACCTTAAACTCTTTGAATGTTTCTGGTAGATATTTTAGTACCATGTAAATCTTTGAGTTATCATCGATTTGTGTCCTTTGAATCTCAGCCTCATTCATATAGTCTATTATTTCAAGAACATGATAATGAACTCTTGTGCTCTTCCTTATTTTACTATTTATAATACCTCTCAACGTTACTTGTCTCGCAGAGTGAGTACTTTGTTCGAACAACTCTTGGAGGCTATTCATAATTTCAGTGGCAGTCTCCAAGTTCTAATGTTTATTATGTTGAATATTAGAAATTGAGCCTGAAATATAGCATTTTGACTTTTCATTGGTCTTTTACCATTTCTCATAAAACCTCCTCTAATACTTATGAGCATCTTTCGCTGGAATTGGAGGGCATGACTGGGTTAAAATATATTTATAATCGTCAGTAGTGAGTTTATTTTGATTTAAAATAATAGTAAGTGGGCTTAGGGAAGATATTTTTTGAAAAGTAAAATATCCATGCATAAATAATTTAATCAAATATTTACAATAAATGATAAAAATACAAAAAATCATAAATATATTTTAATTTATTGTAACGATAATCTAGTATCATTTTGATAAGCTACTTGTTAGGAAAGTCATGTCTACATATACTAAACCTAATTATCCATTGGATTATTTATTTTAATGTAGAAACATTATAAATAATTATCATTATCCTTTTGAGCCTAAATTTATTAACAAAGCTTCATTAAGAAGGTTAATAATAAATTTTAGTTGAGTGTATAACTATTATTTCAAGCTATGTACTTCTCATACCAACGATCACCTTTGGGGCGAATAGTCAATTGAAAAATATTTCAATTTTATCTCTAAAGAAATTCATTAAATAAAATATATAATATATATACCCTCTGAAGAAAGCATCATTGTATTATAAAATTGAGATATATATATATATATATATATATATATATATATATATATATATATATATATATATATATAATTTTATTATTGAATCAGCAATGGAGCCCGTAGGAAAATTATCTTGAATTTTTCCTCTCGCACTCAATATTTTAAAATTAGTTTTTCCTTTTTGAAGCATACATTAATTATATATTGTTAATTGCATGATTCCTATAATATTATCTAGATGATATATAATATTATTAAGTATTTGTATATTTCAAATAATATAATAAGATTCATAATTTATGAATGACATATATCATTATACATAGAGTTGCACTACCTATTCTATATGGCATGTTATTATCCAAAATATAACATATAGAAAAATAACTAAATAGTCTTATTTCATATTTTTCTAAAATAAAATAAAAAATTACATTAACCCCAAGGCAAATCTTCATTGAGCTTCTTGTCAATATCCATTTTTCATGGGCTTGCCTTTGTTAATGGATTAAGACAAATTCGGCTTTTGAATTTATTATTGATCTAATTTTGATTTTGAATGAAAATAAATAATATTTTATTTTATTAAAAAATAAAATTTTTGGACAAAAAATAAATTTAATGTGTTAAAATTTTATCTATGTACTTTAATCTATTAAGCCCATTTTCAATTGAACCTAAAACTAGGATTCTTTAAGCCCAAAAATATTTTTGGAGCTAAATGCATAAAATTAAAACACGTCTATCCAAAATAAAAAAATTTAAAACCATAAGAATTTAAATGATAAAACCTATTCAAAAACCCTAAAATTATATTTTTCTTCTTCATTTTTTAGCTACCACTACTAACAAAACCCATTATTGTTGAAAAATTTCACCGGTGACTGACGTCGTTTTCACCATTGCTGCCATGCAGAAAAGCTTCCAACCATCCTCGGCTGGCACACACGCCATTAGCCTTTCGCATTGCTCGCTGTGCACGCTCTGAGTGCATGCAACGTGCGCTGGCTGCTGCATTTGCAGTGCTGGCTGACTATTGCACTTTGCAGCACATGCTACCGGCAAGTGCTTGCAGCGGATAGCACGTGTTGCACTATGCCTACAGCGAACGCACTGGTTGGTGCTTGCTGCCAAAATATCTGGCTTGTGTTTCTTAGATTTTGTCTTCCTCGATTATTCTTCGACGATTTATAAATACTCTTCAGTTATTTACAAATTTCCTAAGCCAATTTTGACTTGATAAAATTTCTATTACAGTAAATTAAATAAAAGAGAAAATATAGTGATGAAAAACCACCTTTCTTATTATAGATCTAAAGAAAAAATACAGCAGAGAATTTAACCATAAATTAAGACAATCCAAAAGCATACTTTATTTATATTTTAAATAAATAATATATATATCTAAATAAATTGTGTCACTTTAATACATAATTATCAAGATTAATTTTACATGATATTCTTATATATTAATAGGAGATGGTTTTGATACCAATTGTTGGTGAAAAATTAAAATTTTTCTTATAAAAATCTTTTAAAACTTATTTCCTATTGTGTATAAAAAAATTTATAGTTTAGAAAATCATACCTTGACAATCTAAGAAGATGAATGATCGAAAGGTATGGATCGGCCATCAAATAATCTTCCAGATTATGACTTAAGTTTGATCTGCACTAAACTTGTTGGCGTTTGTTTTACTACTTCAAAAAACTATTAGCTTTTTTCTGTAGTATTTTTCTCAAAAGTCGTTTCTCTGCCTCTCTAGAGAAAAATACACCTGTATAATATCTCTACTCAGACTTTAGTATATGTTTTTTAATAATTTAAAATATTAAAATTTTTAAATTTTTTATTATTTTCTTTTCACTTACGTAAAAGTAGAGATAATGTGTAACAACTTTGGCTCCCACCTTGTAAAATAACATAATGTCTCATTTACACATTAATATAATACATAGAGTCTTAATAAATATTATGATTAAGTTTATCACCTAATATATTTTTTTTTTTTAGGTCCAGTAGTGGCATAGTTAATTAAATGAGCTATCCTAGAGATCATTTAGGAACATATAATAGTAGCTACAATAATTAATCTTGTAATTAAATAAGTCTAATCATTTAATTCTAAGTCTATTCCACTATAAGATTAGAACTGCTCTCTATAATTGTATGTTTAAATAATAATTCGTCCTAGGCTACATTGTTCTCTTTACTACACAGTCTTTTGTATCGCATTATTAATTAAATTAATATCTCAACTATCTAATTAATTTAATTACATTTTATTCCTTGATACTTATTGGTTTTTCCTAATGATCATTTTCAACATATTAAATACGTTGACATATTTTGGTTAGAGAATTCTATGATCAAGTGTCAAAAACTCATCAAGAAATATGTTGTACAAATTCTATATTACTAAAGTATAACTTTAACACTTATAATGACTCCCCCCAAGATTTTGGGTAATCTTGACTATAAGTATGTGTCGCGTCTATTGATAACTCAAATAGAATAATAATTACAATTATGAAATTATAACTAACTCAAGATGAAAATTACAGTAAAATCAATACCTATGAGATTTAATAAGTCTAACAGATATTATAAAGTTAATTAAATCTCATATGTGATCTAGTCAAATATAGTCGTAGTACATCAATAAATTTATACTTGATTAAGACAAATCATTCAATGAATTTATTATAATTTATACCTAAATAAAGTGTCTAACTTTATTTATTAACTGATAACTCAATTTATTAAATCATAAGATAACTTATATTTATGTCTTCTGTGAATCCACATAGTGATCACATAAATACATATAATATGATTAAATGAACTTTACTAAAAAATTAATGCATCTAAGATATTTAAATAAAATACCTTAATTATTTTATTAATAAAAAAATATTTATTACAATTAAATGAGCATATGCCTTTAAAGAGCATATTTTCTCAACAAAAACACCTTAAAAGAAACAAATTCTATCCTATAAGGATACAAAGCAAGCACAACTCAATCAATGCAAATGTTGCGAGTGATGTAATAAACAGGTAGCCTAAGGTGAAAGTTGGATCATATGCAAGCATGAAACAAATGGAAGACAAGAATGTATAAAAGGAAAAAAAATTCTCTATATCATAAATAGCTAATGAAATTCCAAACCCGAGCAAAATAAATGATGTTATTGAAATTGGAGAAAACATATATCATCAAAGAGGAAATAAAATAAATAAAAATTAACAAAGTGATGTATGAATTTCAATTATTTTGGTACTCCGATTCCAATTAATTATGTGTATTCCAATTTTAAGGGTTTTAATGTAGTATAATGTGGTGTGCAAGCACTCCCTTGGAATAGTTCTAATTTTATTCAAAGAAAGTCTATGTCAGCTTATACTTGTGTTGTGCCATGCTTGCTATATGTTTTGTGCTGGGCTATGCTGTATCTATTTTTTTTTTCTCTTAGGTCTAGCCTTGCACACGTGTCCTACCTAAGAAAAAACCTTGATAAACTTTTTTCTATTCTTATTTTTTAAGAGTGTATACTAAGTTGTCGGCATACTTGTTTTCAAGACTATATATATATTTTTGGGTTCATGTGCCTTTATTCAAATTTAATAGAATTAAAAATTCAAAATTCAAGGACATATTCAATAATAATAACCTGATAATAGTAGAAAAATGCAATTTAATTATTAAATTTGACTTTATAATATTACAATTCTTTTTTAATACTTAAAAATAACAATAATAATAAATTTTTCTCAAGAGTTAACTTGATTATTAATTTGGACTTACAAACTTGATTGTTAATTTGGACTTACATAGGGTCATAGATCATAGTTTACAATAATATTAATATATATTTATAAAATTATGATATTTATAATTTTATTTATTAAAATATGATATCAATTATTTATTTAATAAATTATAAACATAAATCAATTATAGTATATTTTTTGAAACTAAGAATTACATGAATTTAAAAGATCTAATTCTAAGTTATTTGTAAAATCATAAAATTTTAAGTTTGCTTCCACTAAAAAGAGATGTACTTATTATAGACTTTTTCATGTGTCGTGCTTTAACCCATTACTAATCATGTTGTGTTTTTAAGATTTATGTACATAAAATTCTAAACCCTGACTGGCTCGTGTGCTTGTTGTGATGTGCAACATACCTTGCAAAACATGCTTGTATCATGTCGTGTTGTACGAACATGTGTCATGCTATGTGCCATCCAGCCCATTGTCTTTTAGTAGTGTTTGAATTTTAAATTCATGAAAACATCCACACCTTAATTTTTTTTAAAGAGTAAATTGCTTACATACTATCAAAATCATAATTCAAAACCTGGTTAATGGATCCTAAAGTTATAAAGCCAAATTTGATGTCCCAAAATTAATTGGCTTTGTTTTAAGATAAGTTGCAAAGCAATAATTTATAAATCCTATATCATAAAATTACATAAAATCAAAATGAGAGAGAGTGGCAAAGACTGAGACATTAGACAAATTCTAGAGTATATTAGAGCTGATACAATCAACTAATGCATGTATGATAGTAATTTGATTTTTTTTTAAAAAATAGTTATATACTAATAGAATATTTTTTTTTGGAAAAATTAGTTATTTTAATAGAATGAAACATTACAAGAGTTTATAAATTTTTATAGATAATCTTCAATCTAAATGTACCTTTCAAGAAAGAAAAAACCAATTTTGCTAAATTGTGAGCCACCACATTACAAGATCTAGGTGCATGTTTAACTATAGTAAGAGCTCTACTAATCATAAGACACTTGATCCCCTATACTAGCCAAGCCAGTCGATCTCTTTCCTACTAGACAAAGCTTCCATCAACGAGACTAACAACATTTGTTGAATTAAATTCTACAGTCAAAGAAGTTATACCAAAGTTAATTACTAGCTTAATCCCTTGGATTTAATTGCTAGCTTTAATCCCTTGGAAAAATGCATCTGCTTCTACAAGATCCACATGACACAATACAAAAGTAATGCTATAATTTATTCTAGCATACATTCTTAAAAACTCCAAAAAAAAAAAGGGCCTCACATGGGAGAAAATATCTTAATTGAGAAATACTGAATATTATTGATGAGAAACTTATGCAAAGAAACAAGCATAACGAGTCTATTTATATTAGTTAGGATTATCTTGTTCCTAATAAAATTGTAATTTCTTATAAGTAAAGGAATATAACCTAATGACTTTCAACATTGATTACTTTGTCTATCATATGATCAATAATGATGCTCATTCTAGGTAGTTTAGCCAAAAGAACCAAATTTAAGACATGTAAGGAGATCTAATGTAGATAATCTCAAAAGGTAACTTCCCACTTGATTGTTAGGCATATTATTATAAACAAACTCTGCTTAAGGTAAAACATAATCCCATTGACAAAGATTTTCTTAAACCAAGCTCCACAAAAAATTACCTAACGTGGGATAAACAACTTCTGTTTCCCTATCTGTCTGTGGGTGGTAAGTACTATTATATTACAAAGATGTATTTAATCCCCTCTATAAGGTCTTGTAAAAGTAGCTTAAGAATTTACTATCTTGATTAGGGACAACAATGTTAGGTAATTTGTATAAAGGCATAACTTCTCAAAAGAACAATTAAGCAATATTCCTTACGTCAGAAGTCTTCTTGCAAAGAATAAAGTGTGCCATTTTAGAAAATTGATCAACAACCACAAAGATAGAAACTGTTCTTTATTAAGTTCATAGAAGTCCAATATGAAATCCATAGATAAATCTTTTTAACGAGCCTCAGGAATAGGGAGAGAAATGTACAAACCCATATTCTATGCATGGCCTTTAGCTGTTTAGTATGTGTAACAATGTTTAATAAACCTCTGAACATCTTTTTTGAGATGGAACTAGTAGTATCATGCATCTCCTAATGCAATGCTTTTATCTCGACTCATATGTCCTCCTAATCCTTCTCCATGTAGCTCTTAAATTATATGTTCTTTTAAAATCCTTGGGGAATGTATAAATAGTCTTCAAAGAACAGGAATCTATTATATGTTTAATACTTGCTTAAAGCACCTGAGGTACAATTCTTTCATTCCTCTTTGAAATCTTCGTCATCTGAATAAATATCTTTTAGGTATTTAAAGCCAATAATTTCACTATTTATCGTAGTAAGAAAAACTGTTTGACAATTTAAATCATCGTAAAATGACCTAAAAATTAAATTAAAGTGGCAGTTAGAGGTTGGTTTCGATTTTTTATGCAGGAGCTAGGGTCAACAATGGAAACAAGCTGAAAAGAAAGAGATGATAATGAGGAGTAAATTGGCAGTGGTGATGATTGGTGAATCATAGCGGAGGGCAGCGAAACATGTGGCTCTTTGTACGATGGTTGAGTAGCTATTTGATAGTGTTTCTAACAGCTAAGGTGGTAGGTTAGTATTGAAATAAATTAAGTTTTGATGGGCAACCTCTTCTTATTCTAATGGTGGTGGGGATTGATGAAAAGAATAAGTAACGATAGTGATGACAGCCATATATAATGGTTGTAAGAGTGGGTTTAGGTTTTGCTTTTTTGGTATTATTTATTTATTTAGTGGAATTAATGGACAATGGGAGGATTTGTGTATAGGGGATGGTTAATGGTAAACCAAAGCTCTGTATGATATAGAGAAAGGCTTTAATACTACTTAACGCAGTACAAAATGATACTATATTTTGTTCTAGCATATATTCTTAAAAACTCAAGAAAGAAGGACCTTACAAGGGAGAAAATATCTTATTGAGAAATACTAACTATTATTGATGAAAAGCTTATGTAAAGAAATAAGCATAGTAAGTCTATCTATATTAGTTAGGATTATCTCATTACTATTAAAATTATGATTCCTTCTAAGTAAAAGAATACAACGTAAATAAGTGTAAATCAAATTCTAATAAAAAATTGAATTTATATTTCTATTGTGACTAGGTTGGTCCTGCATCACCATATCACTAGAAAAAAGCCTTACATTAACTAATATTGCCCATAACCTCTCCTCTTGAATTTTTGATAATGGCCCCAAAGTTATAAATACCCTTTGGAGATTTTATAGTCACATTTATATTAAGTTTATATTAATTATCTGGTGGATCATCCTATCCTTCTTCCTTATGATTCTGATTGATGAAAATCGATTCATTAGTAAAAAGCCTTCTCCTACCTTTAAATTGATAAAACAAAAACTTTATGTGAATGTAGAAGCCTTTATTGTAAGAGATTATTGTTCTAATTTATAGTTCTCGATGATAGATTTAGCTTTGATCACCATGTCAAGTACTATTTCCTAAATCATTATAAAGATTCAAGTTTTATCCCTCGAAATTGACTAAGACAAGACCACAAAAGACATGGAATTCTCCTTGGACATAGAATTAGCCAATATTTGAGCAAAGCATTATAAGTTTTTGTTGTGATAATTAATCACAAAATTTGCAAAGAATGATAACAACCATACCTTTTTAACAACTATGCATCCCTTAAAGAATAGAAGCTATCCTCCTACACTATGTTGCATCTTTTGACAAATAGGAGATTGTTTGCATCTTTTGATAAATACAAGATTGTGTGGCCTAAAAGGTTGGAAAGATAACCAATTAGAGATGGCAATGGGTAACACTATGTCTATATTGTTGAGCACTACTATGTCACCCTTTTCATTGAAAGCATGTAAGCTTGTCTTCATAATTGTTTCTTAAATCGAGGGCCAACATGTCTTCACAATGTTTTCCTCGCATGATTGATGAGATAAATTTAAAACTTAATCAGCCTTTTAAGAAGAGGAAATCATTGCAGCATTAGCAATGTTGCATCCTTTAAAGGCCTAGGTCCTAATATTGGTCTTCAATTTAAGAAACAATTTTAGGATAAGTAAGCATGTCTTAACAATTGTTGCTACTGTGAATATTCTTTTCAAAAGTTTGTATTTTACTACTCTTTACATGTGTCATGAGATAGTAATTAGTGTGAGATAAAATGAATAAACTCCAAGTTTAATTAAACTTAAGTTTTGATTTTTAAATCTTAATGACATATTCTTAGGTTTCTTTCTTGTCTATCACTGGTTGCCTTAGAGCACATTGGAAAAAGAGGAACATTTGCTAGGGTAACTAAGGAAAATATGATCAAGAGCAATATTTTGTTCTTGCTCTAATTTGATTTTTGGTTTTCAATGACTGCTTTTATTTAAGTTCTATTTTCTTCTACTTTCTCCTTAATTCATTATTGAAATTGTAAATACAGAGGACTTTGATTCTATGTATCTAATTACTTGTCAATTGAAATACAAACAACTAAAGAATACTAGCTTGAAAATTCTAATTGGGTTTAAAATCTTTATGTAAACTTCCATTGTATTAATAGGAATCCTCCTTCTACTCTCCTTTTAGGTGTGCTGAAGATATCCTTGAAAAGGAAATGCTTTCTTATGTTGCTACAATTAAAATATTTGGAACTAAGAAAGCTTACTAATTTAGGTAAGTAAAATCTTTTTATATATTATCATTGTCATTACATTGGAGTAGTCACAGATCTTATTGATTCTTTCTTCAACCATATTTTACATCACTTATTTTTTGTGTGCATTGTGATGGATTGAAGATGATAAATATTATTATGGCAACAATAGGTTGATCCATCACTTGAAGGCTTATTTAGAATGGTTTGTTTCATTTTTATGTTGAAGTAGTCAATCCTACTTGTGATTATATGTATGGAGATATATGTCTTTTATTTTTTCAAATTTTTATTGCTATTGGTATTTATGCAACTTTTTAGAAAAATTAATATGGGATGTGAGAGCTTATATATAATAGGTTTTAATTCTTTGTTTCTTTATTTATTTCCTTTTTTTCATTTTGTATCATTCCTATTTTTTATTCTTCTGGTTATACTTATACACTTCATCCATTCTGTAGAGGTTAGATAAGGATCTAGATGTTAATTTGCAATATGCTATCTCAACTAAGGGCCTACTTTGTATTATCCCTCATAGTATATCTCTTCATTACATTGATTTTGTGATCTTTCACAGATGATAAATCATGTAACATATTCCTCCACTTTGTCGTGTTTGCAAACCTTATATTCTCCTATAGGTTAGAAAAATAAAGTACTTATTATTCTGTATGATTTTTTTTTTTATTAAGGATTCCTTTATGCTTAATTTTGTGTTTTTCTTAGTCATCATATTGTGATTTTGTTAATTTGTTGCCTATAAATAATCTTTTTCGCTCTCTTTTTCTAAAGAAATTTTCATTTACTAGATACACAAATAAGACCTAGGCTAGAAAATGCACAATGGGGGTAAGATTTATCCCTTTAAACCACTTTTAGGAGAAGTAAAATTCCACCGATAAAATATATATATAATATCTCTATTTCTAATTGCAGCTCATAGGAGTTTGTTTTGGTTAATTCAGACATATGGACTAGTGATGAATCTACCTGTTATAGACTTGACCTTTGTACAACTGATCAAATTCACCCCAAGACCCTGTTATTGTTCAAAATGTAAGATCAATCAACCAACACTCACACACACAATACTAAAATCAAGAACTAAAACAAATCAAAAACAAAAACACCAGATGTAAGTGGTTCAACACAAGTGTTTTAGTGCCTACATCCACAAAGAAATTATGTGGTGTCTTTTAAGGTTGAGGTTTTTGATGTAATATAAGAGTTTCTAAACCCCTATATGTTGTTTTATAATTTCTTTTGCTTATGGGTATTTTGATTGATTTTGCATAGATTGGTTTATTGGGTTTAGGTTGTAGTGTTATTGGGTATATGGTTGGAATTAAAGTATTGTTGGAAGATAGTGGGCTGTTGGGTATGGACTGGAGTGTTGTTGGATATATAGCTAGAATTAGAGTGCTATTGGAAGATGATATTGCGGCTAGAAGTCCTACTAGAAGTCTTGTTGTTGGAATATTTGCATTAATCTTTAGAAGTTCTATTAGGTATCTTGTTTGATGGCTGGAATTTTAATTGCTTTTCATGGAGTTTGATTGGAATTTAATTGTTGCCTTATATTTCAAGATGGTTTGGTCAATTTAGCATGGTTTATTATGTATTGGTAGTGATCACATTGGGTGTTAGATGTATTTTCAAATTAATTTGTTCAATTGAATGGATGTTAATTAATGTTAATTGTTTTTTTATGATATTCATTTTATAAATTAATTAAATTTGTAAATAGGAATTCATCAATAAATTATAATTATAATATAATTTTTTTAAAAAAATTAAACTTCATAATGGGAAATGTGTAGCATAGATTTTGTGATAAATTTTATAAATTTACCCGCCAAAATAAACCTAATGAATATACCAATTTTTCCATCAAAGTTGATAATAAATTTACAAATGATAATTCAATTTCATGGCAAAAGTTTAAAAAAAGTTTAAATTAAATATTTTAAATTTAAATTTAATTATTTTTCACATAAAAATAATGTGTGATAGAAATATGACTATAAAAAATTATTATGAATTCATAATGAAAAATATTATGTCATAAATCAATGGCAGTAATACAGATAATGGATAAATTATCTATCATGTACTCTTTTTTATTATAGTTATTTCTCATCATCTATTGCCTATTTTATTATATTATACGGCATAAAATCAGAAGGATGCACAAAAGCTAAAAATATATTCTCAACGAAATAAAATAGTTTGTACATCTCGTGACTGCTTTCTGAAGTGAATACAAAGTTGTTGGATGGCTTGGGTACTGTTAAATTTGAGCCCAAGATACATTTAAATTCTCTTCCATCATCTCAATTGGATTGAAAGTTTTCCTATTGCTCACCGATAAGGTGTTAGAGCTTGTACTAAACATCTTATTTCTAAGTTTTTCTCTTATTATAGATTATCACCATCATTTAAAGCTTTTGCTATTAATTTCTCATTTATAACTACTCCTAGGATTGTACTAAATGTTCTTACAAATCTAAAGTGGAAAGAAGCAATTCATAAAGAACTAAGAGCATTGTCTAAAAATAAAAATTAGGCACTTGCAGATCTGCCTCTTGGAAAGAAAGCTATAGGTTGGAAGTTGATGTTTAGTTGAGTATAGGGCCATTGGATCAATTGAGAAAATTAAGGTGAAGTTAGTGGCTAAGAGATGTACATAGGCATATGGAATTGACTACCAATAGACTTTTGCCTTAATTGCAAAAATAAACTCTATTTGGGTTCTATTCTTTTATGGAAACTTGGCAGAAGAGATATATATACATATACCAGTAGGGTTTGAGAATATATTTGAAAAAGGAAAAATTTGCAGGTTAAGAAAGTCTTTCTATGAACTCAAGTGATCACCTAAAGCTTGGTTTAATAGATTTGTTAGATTTATTTTCAGTTGTGGATATCGACAAAGCTATAGTTATCATGCCATGTTTATTAAGCATGTTAAAGAAGATAAGCTCGCTATTCCTATTGCGTATGTGGATATTATTATCCTGATTGAAATTTACAGGGTTGAAATTAAAAGACTTCAAAGATTGTTAACTACAGAATTTAACATTAAAAACCTCAGTTTTCTAAAATACTTCTAGGATTTGAATTGAAATCTAGTTACAAGGAGAAACGCGAAACAATTAATGATTACAAGATGAAGTGCTAATGCTGAGCTTACAGTAATTGCATTAGGCATTTGTGAGCTTTCATAGTTGAGAATGTTTTTTATTGAGTTCAAGATATGGGCAGTTAGATCAATGAGATTGTATTGTGATAATAAAGCTGCCATTAGCATTACTCATAATTCAATCCAACGTGTATGATTGGACAAATTGAGATTGATAGGCATTTTATTAAAGAGAATTTGAAGAGAAGCCCAATATAGATTTAGTATGTTACTACTTAGAAGCAGGTGGTTTTTTTTTTTTAAATAGAAAGTACACCTTTCGTAAATAATAGTTATTTTCGGTTGATGTTCTGTATTTACTCTCTTCATGAAAAGCAAGTGATTAATATTCTCATCATGAGATTGTCAAAGTAAGTCTTTCAATCACTAAATTTTAAGTTAGCAATGATAGATATATTCAAGCTAACTTGAGAGGAAGTATTGAAATACAAAGATTGTAGCCTAATCTTATGTTTGTATATTCATTTTTTCCTTGTATAGTTTATTTTCGTAATTTCCTATAACTTCTTATCTAGCCTAGTAAGAGTAGTATATAACGTAAAGGTTGCAACTTACAAGAGTAAGAAATATTTTTTGAATTATTTTCTCATTAACTATTTTATCATTGGGGAGGAAAAATCAGACTATTAGGGGTGCTGGGTTGGATAAAACAGTTCTCATTATGAAATTGATCTTTTTTTTAAGGAAATTCTTATAAAAAATATATCTTTATAAATAAAATATTTACAAAAATAATAATAAAAAATTTGTAATGTTATAATTCATAATAAAATACCAAATAATTTTATTTTTAAATTGTAAAGTGTGTGCACATGATGTTTATTAATTAATTTACTAATACATAATAATTGATTAACTTAATATTTAATATTTTTAGAAAAATTAACAAGAATATTCTTAAAAAAATATTATTGTAAAAAAAATATAGATAAGACCATAACATATTTAACTATTGAGGTATTTTAAAATATTTTTGAATATAAAAATTAAATGATAATTAAATTGAGAAAGACTGACTAACTGAATATATATCCATTGCAAATTAAGTTATCGCATCATTTTCACGTATGATTTATGGGCATTGTTACTGTCTTAAGAATTATGAAAAATTATCGGGCACCATCATTAACTTTTGGAGTTAAGAATTTTGTTTTAAATGCGAAAAAACAAGATAAAAAAAAGAAGCTAAATATAGCGTCCGATTAAAGAGACCCAAGAATCTAGATGCCGTCCTGTGCGGGTGTGAGAACATTTCTTTCTTGTGCAACATGTTATTGTGACTTTCTCGAGAAAGTGAACCCCTGGTTTTCTCGAGAAAGTAATAGCCTCTGCACCCATCCCACGAGTTGTTCTAATTTGTAACGCTACCCAGATTTTGTTTTATTTTATTTTGTTGCTCAATCCAATGGGGTGCCCAAGCAACGGAATCACATACAACGGGTCCTTTTGCGCGTGCCCGCCGGGGCAGCTTTACAACGGTACAAGCAAAAGCTGTGTCTTGTTCCGGGAGAAGTCGTTAATTTCCACTGACGCCGGTATCGACTATTATGGAGTCTCCTTTCCTGAAACCTTATTTGCATATGACTCCATCAAGAAGTTCAGCCAATCGCAGGCTGTCTTCTTGGAGGCCACGCTGGTCATGCTTTTGAGTTGGTTGCTTTGTTGCTTCTTCTTGAGGTTTATGAAGCTTGGTGATGGCAGAACTATTTGGTTTAGACTCAGATGGTGGATTAGTCGTCTCGATATTTGCTATGCCACTAGGCATTGGCTGGTAACACTAATAACAATTACAAATGATCTGTTCATAGTTGTTGTGGTTTTGCTTTAGTTTGAGAGTTAGTTCAACAGCTATAGTGTTAGACACAAACCCACGTTTAATTGTTTATGGATTAACTATCCATTACTAAATGTCGGCCTATAATATAGACTCTTTAGAATATTTTTGGTACACTTAATTTTGGATATATACCCACTGTGCTTTGCACTTCAATCTCAAACATGCTGCTGTTGCGGCATGTCATCTTTGCCTTTTGAGTTTAACCGCCTAGTTGATACCTCAATAATAGTTGCCAGAGTAAAAGTGAGTGTTTACCCAGTACTAAGTTTCTCAACCTTGAAATATAAGCAGCAGCACAAAAGTTGCAGCTGAATTTTGGCTAGGATGTCGTAGCTATAATTGATCAATGGAGTGTTTTTTTTTTTTTTTTTTAGGATGATCAGAAGGTGGTTATGAAGAGAAAAACGGAGCTTGGCGGGACTTTTTCCATAGCTAGTTGGATGCTGTTTATTGGTCTTTTTGCTGCGTGAGTATACTTCATCGAAGGGAAACCATTCTTCTCTTTCCAAACAAGATGAAACAGGGATTGTTGGTGACATGATTGTAAATTTAAATGGCATTTCAGGTTGCTTTACCAAATTATATCAAAGAGAACGATTGAGGTGCACAATGTGAGAGCAACAAATGCACCCGATTTAGCTTCATTCATCAATGATTTGGAATTTAATATAACCACTGTTTCTAGTATGACATGTTTGAACTTACGTGGTCTTGGAACCTTAGTTACTGGAACTCCTGGCTCTGTTGACTTTAGAACTTCTCCTCTTTCAAATTTTGCCGACTACACATGTCACAATACAAGTTTTGGGCCAACCCTAAGCTTTAAATGTAGCAATTGCCGTCGAATTAATGATTATACCTATATTTCATGGCAGTTTGTTGATATTCCCAGCAATCCTGCAATTGCTGTTGGTTTTCGTTTCAATGTCACTGCAAAAACTAATACTAGAAAGAACCATTTGAGTTTTGTGAGTGGCACCCTGAAGAATGCTAGCACTTCTGATGATAGACCAGTTACATTTAGGGGGAAGAATGCAAATATTTTGAAATTTAATTTATTTCCCCGGTTATATCATAATCTAAATGATCTGAGGCTCCTCCAGCCTTTATTTCATGAATTTCTTCCGGGATCCTTCTTTCGTGAGACTAATCCCCTGCAGGCCTCCCTTCAGAGTTCTAATGATGGACTTATAAACACTACATTGCTTATCAACTATCTTTCAGCCTATGTCGTTGAGATCGAAAATCGAAGTATAATCGGTCCTGGTAAGTCATATTTTGCTACCTGTGAGTATATGTTCAGCCGTAGATATGCATTCTTTTCAGAATGCAATCTACATGTTGTTTAACCATAACTTCATAACAATTGTGACTTGGACATGATGGTGCTGAAAATGTTTGCATTTGATTTGTATTCTGGTGATTATGTTTATGCATGCATTTCTGTGTCTGAGGGAGGAGTAATGTCCTTGATTTTGAGGACAGGGAGAGTAAGAAGGGAAAGAAGATGTGAGAGATGATTTGACCATGTAATTTAAGGGGTTTTAAAGGTTGGGAGAGTGTGATGTCATATTGTACAACTTCCCTAATCATTCCCTTGTCTGCAATCATGATGTGACAATGAGCCACTAGTTGACCTGGTGGGTCTCTACTTTGACTTGAGTTGGACCATTGATGTACTTTTTTGCATGGTTTTTTGGGGTCGCCATTTTGTTATGTCCTGCTATACGCATAAGTGTTTGATGCTTTATTCTGGTGATGTCACAACTCATAATTAAGCTAAGTTGTGTTATTTTTTTAATGTGACATTACTTTCTTTTTTGCTGTTGTAGTCCACTTTTTCTTTTTCATTTTGATTTTGGGGTTCCGGTATCACTTTGCAAAACTGCAAGTTCTTAGGGGTGCCTACATGATGTATTGTCAGTCTTACTATATTCTTAACTGCTAATATTAGTCTAGTAGATCTTTGCACTGTCTTTGATCGATTGGTATTTTATGTTCTTGTATAAATTTATTTTTGTTGAAGATAGGCTCAACGCTGGTGTTAAAATGTTGATTCTTTCTTCGCCGTGCAGTGAGCTTCCTTGCAGATCTTGGTGGCCTATATTGCTTTAGTATTGGCATATTTTTCTACTTGTTGGTGCAAGTATGATTGCCCTCTGAACCTGTCTTCTTCAGTTTCTTTTCATTATGAAAATTTTGTATAATGGATGAACACATTCATGGGTGCATCTATGGTATATGGTTTGCTTCCCTTTTGCATCTGCTTTCCTGAGTTCTTCACAATACAGGGCTTTCATGCCAAAGATATATTATGAATAGCATGATTTCTGCACACAAATATTATCATTGTTTTTATTTAAACACTGAAATTAATTCAAGTGTGATAAATAATTTATGAAATATCAAAACATGCAGAAGTCTGTATATACTCTAAGGAATGAGACATTTAACTTGAAGCTAAAGTTTCAGACCGAATCCCTGTGATATAATCTCATAATATCACTTCCCACTTTGCTTATTCACTACCACAAGAATTGTGATGCAACATGCTTGTGCACTACATAGTTCTTGTCAAGTGAAAACTATATTTTAGTTGCCATAATAGGTGTGGAATTGTTGGGTCCTATAATTTCACTACAGATAATGGCTAAAGCATTAAAGACTGAGAAGAACATATCTTTGTTTGAGTGTCTAGACCCTGATTTTTTTGGCCTAAGACATGAAATTTTATGTATCACTTATGCAGCCACTGAAGAAGAGTAACATATCTTTGTTTCAGGTTTTAGAAATTTGAAATTATTTTTATTATTTCAATGTTTTATTAGGTGTTTAAAGTTTAAGCATTATTTAACCTTCCTTAAATATTTTCTTAGCTGATTAGGTTTTATTTTACTTACTAGGAAGTAGATTTCTTTCGATTTTGATTTTTAGTTCTGGTTGGGATAACCACTGCAATTTTTTATTTTCATGTTTGAGATAGACTTTGATTTGTCAATGATCATTGAAATAAGGTTTATGATGTTCCCTTATTTCTTCTGTATTTTTGTCCCCATTTTGTACAAAATTTCCTCTTTTCTTATCTAAATTTCTTTTTGGCCCCCTGTTTTCTATTGCTTCTTCCCTTTCTTCCTCTATTATTTTATTGGACAATTCATCCAACACTGTTCAGGTTTTCCTGATTTTCTTGGTCACAGTGCGAGTACAGAATCAAAAAACTTCGCAATGAAGATAGCATTTTGCGAGAAATAAAAAATCGTCGAAAGGCTCAAGATCGCTGGGATAAAGTACTGTCTCTCTTATTATGTCACTATGATTCCTATATTACTCCTGTTTCAGTTACATTGACTAACACATGTATTTTATAACTAGCTGAGGAAATATGTAATGTACACTTGGGGTTGCCAGACGTTGCATGATGACTACAATAACGTGAAAGATGGATCAGCTTGTTGTAATCTCAGAGTTCCATCATTGCATCATAAGGGATCACTTCGTAAAAGTGTGTCATCACAGAAGGGAAGGCAACAAAGCAGACTGGACTCTACCAATTTTAACAAGAAAGTCACCTCAACTTCTGAGAAGGTTAGGCTCTAGGAATTTCTCTCTACATTGTGGCCGATTGATAAGCTCTATCTGGAGGGTCTCTTGTTTGTGATTTTCCTTCCTTGATTTTACTTTTTCCAAAGTCGGTGGATCTTTCATCGTGCAGAGAGCTACTCGAGAGGGCACTCACACTCTAGATGAGGAAGCTGGTGTAGCTGGAACAACATCAAACACTGAAGGGAGACTCTCATGTGCTAGGGGTGAACCTGTATGATGGTTTCTCTTTTGTATACCATTTAACTTATTTTAGCATGCACTTAGGATTTAACCTTTTACATGTACCCCTATCTTCAATCCACTTTTTAATTAATTTGAGTTTGGTTGCCATTAGTAGACACATGTGATTCATAACTAAATAATTTATCATGTTTTGATTGTTTTAACTATTTTCTTATCGCTGGTATACTTAGTTCTTGTATTTTATAAATAGATTTTCCTTCTACTTGCCAAGGATACAGTACTATGTTCTGAAGCCCCCTGCATTTTAACCATTCTTGACTAAAGCTTGGCCTATATGTTCAAATTATATCATTAGCCTGAAAACAGGTTTCGGATTATGAGATCTTTATAATCTAGAGTTGAAATAAAATGCCATATGTTGTTATTTTGTTAAATTTAGTTTATACCAAATTGCCAAAATAGGTGTTGCTGATAGATAATGCAAAGGCTGTTTCATAATTGGATATGCTTTTCCTGGGCAACCAGGATAAACGTACACTGACAAGCTTGGATTTTTTTTTTTTTTGGGGTTTTTTGGGGGGGGAGGGGGTGTGGAGGAGGAGAGGGGGGTAATTGTGGTGATGTTGGATTTTTTTACTGTTTTTCCTCCGTTAATTCTTGATTGTGGAAATATGTTTGTTGCAAATGGTGCGTGTTTAGTTACCCATCTTCTATGCTTTTGTCCAGAAACACAACCCTGAAATGCTAGGCTTTGCTAGCAATGGGAAGAAGCATTTTCATCATCCAGATGTTGGAGATGCCACCAAAGCATTTTCTCACGGTGATGATTATATCATTCCACCACCGCCACCACTTGGTAAAATAATCTTCTATGTTTTCACCCGCTTCTTTGTGTTTGCCTCAGCCAACGTTTTTTTTGTTTATCTCATCAGTTGATGCTGGTGATATCTATTCAAGCTTAGCTCTTTAATCAATGATGAAACCAATGGTTATTTGCCTTTATTATTGTTAGCGTCTATGACTGGCATACAATCAAAGTGTTTCTCCTTCTGTTTCTGCTTATGCATGTGGTGCAGGAATAACTTTCTTGGATTATTGCATACAGGAGTATATTGATAATGATGATATATTTTTTCCTGTAAGTTAGAGGACCAAATGCTTTTATCCCTTCTGAAATTTGTCTATTTGTAACCTAAAACTATTGCTTTCCCCTCTGTGAAGCCAGTTGTAACAAAGGGGAAGGTAGTAGCATGTTAGATGACCTATGTAGAAAAGATTCAAAGGTCTAAACACAGAACTGTCAACGTTGAGTCAAATTTACATCATTTGCAATTAATCTAAGAAATTGTGAGAACAAGTTTCAGAAGAAATATTGGTTTGTTGGAGCGGTGATGTAATGTTGGCTTAATATTCAGAATACTTGCACATATTGACTGGCCAGAGGGCGGGCATAATTAATGGAGTAGACTTTTTGGGAGCATGGTCTGAATCTATTACCAGAACCTTTAATGGTTTGACATTATAAGAGGTTGTTTAACTTTTAACTACCAGCATAGTATGCCTTTGCTGTTCATATTAATGTTTAGCATCGAGAGTAGAAATGGATTCACAAACTTGTGCTGTGGGGTTGTTAGACTGGAATGGTTTGCATTGGCATCTGTTTTAGAATTTATTATAAAAGTTGTGCCAGTTAACTCTGGTGAGCAAGTTTTGAATTCCATTATAATTCTTGCTTATCACTTCCTTGGAATAAGCTCTTGAAGTACATGACAAATGACTGGTAGGACCAATGGAAAGACACTGCACTTTATTTGATTTTTATAACATGGTCCTGTATGCAAGCCTGAATCCAATTAACTAATGGACTGAGTAATTGTAATGGGAAATATTTCCTCCAAAATTTTGGGAATGGAATTGTATCTCATTTATGGATGCTGATAAATTTTTGTTCACCAAAACGACATTTTCCTTGCGAATTATAAATGTCTTTTCCATTGGGGATTCATGTTGCTGATTCTCCAATAGTGTTCAAGAATCAGCCTACTTGCCTTGATATGTTGCAATTTGCAGTTTAATGTGGAGACATCCCTTGTTTGTATGAAAGTAGTTTGAACCTATGTGACAGATACTGATGAACACAGGTCTTTAGATGTGATATGGCAAAATTCAACTTCTCCAGTTTATAACTACCAAATATTTATTTGGGTACTTAGTTGAGACATTCTTTACAGTTACTTTGTTTTTGTAACTCTGTTGTTCCTTCTATGCAGTATTAAAGGATGATTCTGAAATCCAGATGTCTGATATCCAAAAGAATTTCCAACGTTTGTATGACTACAATATGACACTGAGGGATAAATTGGTGGCGGCGCAATCTTCTCTTCGTGCTTTAGCAGCTATGTCCACATCTCCAGTATCAGAAAGCCAAATGCAAACCTAGATTTCACTAATCAAGGAGTTGTTCCATTTGGTCAGAATTCTGCCGGAACGCGCCTCCAAATTCGTGGAACATACTGTAGATGTTTGTCATTGGAGTGAAACTGCTAGCCAAACTGGCCCTTTGTAGACCACCTGTAGTCCCCTCTAACAGTGACTCTTCAGGCGAAATCTCACCGTATTCAAGGTTGGTGCTTACAGAATGATATAATACTGAGGCTGAAGGGGAATTAATTTGCTGACTTAGTAGTTGATGATCAAGGAGAGATTGCTTGATATTTTTTGTCGTTACAGCATTTTTATGGTTCAAGTGCACTAATGGGTGGCCTCCAGTTTCGAGATTCTTTGCACTCTCTGATCTCGCGGGGATAAATGTATTAACAAAGCAAAGTGCCAGCGGAAAGTACCGTGATTTCCTTGTGTACAAGTTTTAACATGTAAAGCGTGGGAATCTCTGCAATTTAGTTTAATGTTCAATTATCTCATCTTTAAGCTAATCAGATTCTGTTTATTTTAGTTTGCCGAGGGAGCTAAGTTGATTGATGCACAAACTAGATTTGAACTTAGAATTCTCTGGCAACAAATTTAGAAATCACTCTATTTAACCAAGAATTTTATTAATAAAAACTTGTAAATAAAGTTATACTAGCCTTATATAATATTAGAAATCTCTAAATATAGGGAATGAGTAAATGAAGCTTTTTCGATTAGGTTAAAAAATCTCCCAAAAAATATCTTTCAGATACTTTAAGTATGTTGTCTAAAAATTAAAAATTTTTAGTTAATATTATAAAGATGTTGAATTGCTAAAAAATAGCGGACAATTATTGCATCGAAATTTTGGTCGGACAACAGTCACTTAGGAAGCAGCTAAATAATCATAAAAATGCATAATCATTTAGGAAATCAAGAAAATTATAGTTCTTTCTTAAAGGTATAATTTAAATAAGGATCTATTAAAAATAATTATATCAAATTGATCATATTGAGAATAAAATATTAAGAAACAATATTCACAATTCAACATTGAGAAAGGTTAAGTTACGGTTTTATGTAACTTACGCATTTTACGTTATACAGTAGAATCAACAGTTGATTCTACTGTGTAATGTGAGAGGCGTAAGTTACGTAAAGTCGTACCTTAGCAGCCTCTTTCAATATTATAGTTTTTGAAATGATAAAATATTAAGTGTAACAGACTGATACATATCCAATGTAACGAAAGTTTACCCTAGACACATCTAATATATTGCCTTTGTAATTCCGTGTAGAGACAAAGTTCAGAAGTCAAAAGAAGATACCAAACGTTTTGAAGAGTTGTTGAGAAAATAAGACTTAAGGTAAGTGGTATTATTAATAGAATTTAAGTGGTTTCTGTGGTACTTCTTGACCTTTTAATTGGAGTAAGAAATAGCATTTAAAAAAAGTGGAAAAAGACCTTCGAGACTTAGGTGGGATAAGTGGTCTAATTTCTTTTAAGGCCTGTGGTGGGTTCGGTACAGACTTGTATTTAATGCTTTTCGTTGAGAAATGAGTGATGGGATATTTTGTTAGTTGAAATATTCATTTTATATTTTAATTAATTCGTTGTTATTAAAATATATTATTTAAATAAAAAATATAAGATTTAATAATTATTTATTACGTTAATTAATTAAATAATAATATATTATTTATCACAGATGGTAGATTATGGGCTCTTTGTTAAAGGGTTGGAATCTAAAATTTTCTTAATTTCAATTTTTTTAAAATTTGTTTATCGACTTTTTATAATTTACATCTAATTTTCAAATACTTTTTATAATTTACATCTAATTTTCAAACACTCACATTTGAATAAAAAATTAAAATTTTCTAATTTTGATATGAATGATTTTTTTTAAATTTATAAGCATAAAATATTAAATAACTATGATTAAGATAAGTATACTGCATCATATTATTATTGTTATTAATAATAGTAGTAGTTGTTGCATGAGTTAAGCAGGATTAGACGAGTTGATCATAATTAACCTAACCAAATTCAATTATTAATTAAGTTAAAAAAGTTAACCTAACTAATCTCCAGTAATTCACTCAAGCCGTCAAAATTAGATGGGATTAGACTGGGTTAGATCAGGGTTAATTGTATTTAATTGGGTTTACCCACTCTTATTAATTTAGATCAATCAAGGAGCTGTTTCAAACAAATTAAATGTAATTTAGTTGTATTGGACACAACACTTGAGTTATATAAATTACATTATTAGGGCCATGTCTAAGTTGGGAAAAGTGACGCGAGCTTCGTGTGGCATTATAGTAGTGGGGCTAGCTTCCTTCGATGATAGCTATGAATTAATGACTTTAGGCCCTCTCTGTTGGGGAGACCTTTAATCTATTGAAGGTCTTACAAGCCCAAATTCAATATAAAATATAAGTAAAAAATAAAATTAATTACGCAATACAAAATTTTTTGTTAAAAACTTCTAGATTAAAGTAAAATTATGGTCGAAAGTCTATGGTCAATAAAAAGAACAAGAGAAAAATACATTATATAATAATTATTACAATCACTTTAATATTTTTTAAATACCCAAAACCTTAATATCACTTGGTTTCTTAATTGATCTTCTATTTCTTTTACATTAGTAAACTATCAATTTGCAAAGAAACTGATTGTTTTATATTACCAAGTAAACCCTTTCTCCCTCTGTATATAAATTGATTATTTCTTACAAAAGAGATATTCTTTGCTTATATAAATTCTCTTCATTTTCTAATAAACTAAGTCCTAATTTTTTTTTATTTCTTAAATGATATCCTCCTATGGAAACATATTAAAAAATTTTCTAATAACTAGGATATAAATCCTTACTAAAAAATGAAACATATTTTCAAATAAATATTTAGGTGTTATGGCCTATAAGTTGCATCAACTGCCCAAAAATAACCTTAATTATGAAATAAATATTGGTAACATATAGTAAATATTATTTTAAATAATCATATTGATAAATAATAAGGATATTATAGGTCTTTTATCATATTAGTGTCAAATAAAATTAATTTGACTTCTAAATTATTATAATTAGTGTTTATCAACTATTTTAATATTGTAAATAGGAAAAGGTATACTTTACAAATACGGAGTAATTGCTTTGCACTTGATTGTGATAGCCTTTTTGATACCTTATGGGAGCTTTGATACTAGAGTGGCTTGTTTCTCGTTGCTAGAGTGTTTTCCCAGTAAATGATGCCTTAGCAAGGAAGGTGTTAATGGTTTACCATTGGGTCAATAATCTTTTTTTTTTTGTTACTTTTAGGGTGAGAAGAAGATAAGAGAAAGCGAAGTGTTCTCTTAGTTTCCCAACCCGTTGCTTCCAAGGGTTGCCCTTTCTAGTCTGCTACCTGGATCCCGTATCTAGCAACCTAACCTATAAAAAAGAACACCACAAGCTCTTAGATAGGTTGCAGCTATGAAGCTAACCTTATTATCAGAGAAAGGGAAAAGGGCTTTTTAGTTGATGTGTAGGAGTACATCTTTATTTTCCTTTTACTAATAAGGGGATTGAAGAGAATTTAGATCTATTATAAATAGAGTTAGGTAATTAAAATCATAAAATTAATAACTTAATTTTTGAAATATTGTTCACAATTATTGTTCATAGTTACTACATATAGTTATTGTTCGCGATTACTGTTCATAGTTACTGTTCATTGATACTGTTTATTTGCATAAAAATATCAATTTTTTAAAAAACAGAATAGATTACATAAATTAAATGACACAGAGCTTTTTACGTGATTTAAATTAATTAATTGTATATCCATGAGGCCACACCCAGATGAAAAGTAATTCATTAAGTTGAGATATTATAACCTATGAATTTATCAAATTTAAGACTCTCATTTACAGTTTATCAACATACAGCTTACTCAACCTTAGATTAAATATGTTTCTTTTGAATAATTGGTAGCCCTTTTGATCCATGATCCTTAAGGTACTTCATGAAATAATTAATACTAATTTTTTAATTTTTTTAATGTCTAGTGATCTAAGATCCATATAAATCTTTACAGAGATGAAAAGAAGAGAAGAAAATAAATTAAAACAATATTATGTGCCAAATTCAAATTCTTTAGGGAGAAGGCCAAATTTTGCTTCTTTATTTTATGCTCTATGATGTGTCGTCTCTTCAATTGTGAAATACTTCTTTTTATATAGGCACTAAAGTTTCACAAAAATTACAAATCTTAAAAGACTTGAATTATTTCTAAAATACAAGTTTCTTTCCTCTTATAATTCCTATGAATCTAAATAGAAAAAATATGATCTTCTTGCCTTGTCTCCCAAAAAATATCTAGAGCATTTAATAAGCTTCTTGTTTGAACCAACTTCATATTCTAAAAATATCTCATGCATCAATTATAAAATCCCATTATTAATTGACTTACTAAATTAGACATCTAACTAAATTTAAAAATAAATATTTCTAATCAATTAGAATCTTATTAAATTAAAAAATTAATAAATTAATCACTATTATAAGATATGCAATAAATAAAATATTAATTTAATTAGACTTGTCATAAGCTGTCAACTCTATAAATAATGGACTTAATAGAGGTCCCTTGGTTCTTATGCTGCTAATTTCCTTGTCTTTTTCTTTTAGTGCTTTGACTTGAAGTGATAGCTCATAGATAGTTCAGTTGAGAAAATGGTTGGACTCTAGCTCAATCACAAATGGGATGATAGTGGTCAACTGGCAAGCTTGTTATAATCTTAGATGCAGTGCATTGGAATCCTTAAGCATCAACATGGATACTACTACAAGTTCACTTAAGGCACCACATTATTGTAGTAGCAAACTCTGACGTGTTATCCTCATCAAGCTACTTACTTGATGTCTTGCTTCTAATTGGTAGAAGGTTAATCTTCCCTTAGATTAATGAAAAAGGGAGAAGTTAGTTGATTTTTATAAAGAATTAGAAGCAAAGTGTTATGACAGATTCAACTAATTAAACCTGCACTCTAAGTAGGACTACAAGCTTAAGGCTCGACAAAACAAAAAGTATTAGCATTAAGAAACTTCTTAGGGTTAACAGTAACTGAAAAAGCTAGTATTCATTACTTTATTCATGTTCATAATTAAGTATGCTAAATAAGGACTAGCCTTATTGTGATGATGAGATCTTTGATTATTCAATTCCAACGTGACACGTTCCCCCTAGATCTATGATCAACAAGATTAGTTTGCTAGAGAGAACATAAGGCTATTCTTCTCTCAGAGAGGCAAAGTCATCCCCTCTACTAATCAAACTCTCAGTTTGGAGGTCTTTGTTAATATAATATGAGGTTCCAGTCTTTGGCAAGTCATGACTACTTGAATGTAACGCTCCACCTTTTATGCTTGTAACTAAAGTAACATTAAATATTCAAAGAAACGATTTTAAAATAAGCATTTTATAAATATTGAACAAAAGGGTTTGTTACATAAAACCACCTAAAAGGGTTTTTCACAAAAAAACTTTGTTACAAAAGTCACAACTAATTCCATAAACAAGCTTATTGTATTTATGCTTAGGTAGGAACATAGTGAAGCCCGTTGTGCAACCCAAGGTTTATTATGTCCATAGGCACCTCGCCTTGGTGGAGACTTGGCATCAGCTTTTCCTACTCAGTTCTTACAATGTAAGGATTACGTGAGCTAATGCCCAGTAAGTAAACACTTGATGCATGTATTACCTATCATGCATATGGATGACTTTATGAAATAAGTGCTAAAACCTTTACATGAAACTCTAAAATATTAAGAACAATGCTAGGGCCCTAGGTTTGTTGTACTATAAGGCTAGCATTCTATAACATGCCCTTGGGCTTAAATTAATTGATCCATTGGGCGTTACGTATCGCCGTCCCTAAAGAATCTCTTTTCTTAGCTTAGAGGGCTTGCCCTCTTTATGAATGCTTGCCACCTAGTAGTGCAGCAACCCCTTTTCTTTAAAAATCATTAAAATTCCTATTTAACAAATCACTCGTGAAATGCTTGAGATCAATGCAACTTATGCCACAGCATATAAATCCTCTAAATATATAATAAAGCATAATATGAAACTACAACATATAACATAGGCGGCAGTGCCGTCGATATAGAAATCTAAAGAAGCAGAATTATAATATAGGCGGCAGGGCCGACCATGTAAAGAGTCATAATAATATCATATATTAGGCGGCAGTGCCGACCATGTAGAGAGTTATACCAACATCATAATTTAGGCAGCAGTGCCGACCATGGTATAATAAAATAAGAGCATCACATGTTAGGCGGCATTGCCGACCATCCAATCACATCCTATGCGGCATAGCCAGCCATATAAGGATGATATCATGATGTAGCCGGCAGAGCCAGCCAATGGGATTTAATAATAATTAATCACACCACAATAATAATTATTATAAAACAAGAGATTAGTTAAGGCTAAACCTAACATTAGAAAATTATTACTTAAAGCTAAATTAACGTATTATCCTTACATTGCAGTTGAAATGAAATATTACTTACCTGTTTTTTTTTTATTCCCCTAAACCTTTCTTCCTAAACTTGAGAATTTCTTCACTAGGGATGCTTTGGCTTAAACTGGAACAAGATGGGATTTCTAGGGTTTATGGAGAAATGCAAGGGGTAAGGGGTATTTATAGAGTTTCCTAAGGCCCATGAGTGGTTAGGATTTTGCTACCACATCATTTGATTAATGGTGGAGATTTACTTCTCTACAAATATCTTGGTGATTTCTAGAATGCTTAGGATTTTGCCACCTATCACTTAATTAATGATAAAGATTTAATTCTTTATAAATATCTTAGAAATTTCTAGAATTTCTAAATCTCTACAACATTTCTTATTACATCATCACTTATGTCATTGCTTATGTCATTATTAATTTATCTTTCCATAAATATCTTAGTAATTTCTAGAATTCCTAATATCTCTACAACATTTCTTATTGCATCATCACCTATGTCATTGCTTATGTCACTATTAGCTTTAATTATTGATTTATCCTTTCATAAATATCTTTAGAAATTTCTAAAATTTCTAATATCTCTACAACATTATTTTATGTCATTATATTATTATTATTATTGTTGTTATTATTTATTCTTATGATAAATGCTAAAGGGAGTTTGTTGGGTTGATTATATTATATCCAAGTAAGAAGCTTGTACTTCACAATCTCTTCCCCTTTTAAAAATTTCGTCCTCAAAATTTACTTACTGACTAGCTCGGGATACTTGTTCTTCATTTTTTGCTCGTGCTCCCATGTTGTCTCCTCCACTGAGTTGTTCTGCCATAGGATCTTAACTAGAGGGATTTTTTTGTGCCTTAACTCTTTTATTCTTCTATCGAGTACTTGAATTGGGCGCTCTTCATAGGTTAAGTCTTCCTCGAGTTGAAGAGGCTCATAGTCTAGCACGTGAGAGGGGTCTTAAACATATTTCTTTAACATGGGGACATGAAAGACATTGTGTATTCTCGATAATGGTGGAGGTAGCGCCAGTCGATAGGAGACACTCCCAATACGTTCGAGCACTTCAAATGGCCCAATGAACCTTGGACTTAATTTTCCCTTGTTTCCAAATCTCATCGATCTTTTCATTGGGGCGACCTTTAGGAATACTTTCTCGCCAACTTGAAATTCCAACGGTCTTCATCTTTTATCCACATAACTTTTCTGTCGACTTTGGGCTACTTGCATTCTTGGTCATATTTTCTTGATTGCTTCAGATGAGGCCGAGACCAAGTCTGGTCCAAGGTATCTTTGCTCACCCATTTCATCCCAGTGAATGGGGATCGACATTTTCTACCATATAAAGTTTCGTATGGTGCCATGCTGATTGTTGCCTGGTAACTATTGTTATAGGCAAATTCAGCCATTGCTAAATATTTGCTCCATGATCCTTGAAAGTCGATGACACATCCTCGTAACATATCTTTGAGTGTTTGAATTGTCCTCTCTGATTGGCCATCTGTTTGAGGGTGAAATGCTGTGCTAAATTTAAGTCTTGTCCCCATAGCCTTATGTAGCTTCTCCCAGAATGTCGAGGTGAATCTTGTATCTCAATCAGAAATAATAGAGACAAGTACACCATGTAATCTGACTATCTCCTTTATGTATATTTCTGCGAGTTGGTCCATGGTGTACGTTATCCGAATAGGCAAAAAATGGGCAGACCTTATGAGTCGATCAACTATCACCTAGATGACATCATGCATTTTTGTAGTCCTTGGGAGGCCAACGATGAAGTCCATTGTGATTTCTTCCTACTTTCATTGAGGGATTTAATTGGGTTCTAAAAGTCCTGCCGGCCTTTAATATTCTGTCTTGATTTGTTGGCAGGTGAGGCATTGAGCCACGAACTTAACTATATCCTTCTTCATCCCAGGCCATAAGTAGTGTCTTTTTAAATCTTTATACATTTTCGTTGTACCAGGATGAAGCGAATATGGGGTTGTATGAGCTTCAAGTAGAATTTCTCTTTTTAGATCTTCATTATCCGGTATGCATATCCTATCTCTGAATAAAATGATCACTTTCTCTGACTTCTTGAACAGCATCTCTTTCTCTGTACTGGTCTCCATCTTTAAATTCTTTAAATACGAATCTACTTCTTGCCCTTCCTTAATCCTTTCCAATAGAGTTGAGCAAAGTGTCATGTAAGCGAGTTTTCCTGTCATGAGCTCGATCTCTGCCTTGCATATCTCATCTTGTAATGGCTTGGGCAGCATCCTTAAAGCTGACAAACTTGACTTTCGACTTAGTGCATCCGTTACTACATTTGCTTTTCCAGGATGATAGTTTATTTCACAATCGTAGTCCTTGACGAGTTCGAGCCAATGTCGTTGTCGCATGTTCAGCTCCTTTTGTATAAAAAAGTATTTAAGGCTCTTGTGATCCGTATAGATCTTACAATGTGCTCCCATCAGATAGTGACGCCATATCTTCAATGCATGTACTACCGCGGCCAACTCTAAATCATGTGTGGGATAGTTCTTCTCGTATTCCTTTAATTATCTAGAGGCATATGCAATGACCTTTCCATTCTGCATGAGAACATATCCTATGTCATTTTTTGAGGCATCGCTGTATATGATGAATTCTTCAGAGCTATTAGGAATGGCTAAGATTGGAGCAGTGACCAATCGTCGCTTTAACTCTTCGAAGCTTTTCTCACATTCTGGGGTCCATACAAACTTGGTGTTTTTCTTTGTCAATTGGGTTAATGGCATTGCAATCCTGGAGAAGCCTTCCACGAATCTTCGGTAATAGCCTGCTAATCCCAAGAAGCTTCTAACCTCTTTAGCATTAGTTGGCCTAGTCCATTGGCTGACTGCTTTCACTTTTGAGGGATCGACTGATATTCCATCCTTAGACACAACGTACCCTAGGAATATAACACTTTCCAGCCAAAATTCACACTTTTTGAATTTTGCATAAAGTTACTTTTCCTTTAAAGTTTGAAGAGCGATTCTCAGATGTTCGGCATGCTCTTTCTTCGTTCGTGAGTAGATCAATATGTCATCAATGAATACCACTATGAATTTATCCAAATAGTCTTTAAATACTCTATTCATAAGATCCATGAAGGCTGCTGGGGCATTAGTTAAACCAAATGGCATGACAACAAATTCATAGTGTCTATAACGTGTTTTGAATGCGGTCATTGGAATATCCTCCTCTCTGACTTTTAGCTAGTGATATCCTAACCGTAGATCAATCTTTGAAAATACTGCTGCTCCTTATAGTTGATCAAATAGATCCTCAATTCGTGGAAGTGGATACTTATTCTTGATGGTGACCTTATTTAGTTCTCGATAGGCTATGCACATTCGCATAGATCCATCCTTTTTCTTCATGAACAGCACTGGTGCTCCCCAAGGTGAATGGCTTGGACGTATGTAGCCTTTGTCTAATAGTTCTTGCAGTTGATTCTTTAATAGTCTAGTTGCTTTTAAGGCAGAAATGATAAGTATTCTATTCCTCTTACATCCCCTCTTAAATATAAATGATTCCTTATGTGGTGGTTGGAATGTTACCTCTTTTTTCTCACAATCTATCTTGGCATGGTACTTTGATAACCAATCCATACCAAGAATCACCTCATAGTCATGCATCTTAAGAATTATCAAGTCAACAAATAGTGTACGATCACTAATGTTGACTTCGCATGCTCTTACTAGTTGTCCTAAGTTTAATACTTCACCAGATACAAGCATGACACTATAAGGTTTACTGATTATGTTAAGGGCCCCTTTGATTTTCCTAATAAATGCTGGTGAGGCAAATGAATGTGTAGCTCCTGAGTCTATCAACACATATGCAGGAGTTTGAGAGATGGATAGTTCACCTGATATTACTGAGGGGTTTGCCTCTGCATCTGTTTTGGTAAGTGCAAATACTCGTGCGTTAGTCCTTTCTCGCAGCGTACCATTCTCTGGGCAGTCTTTGATGAAGTGTCCTTCTTTTCCATATTTGAAACATGTTTTAGTGTTGGCTCGGCAATCCCCAGGGTGAGTTCTGCCACATTGATTGCATTTAGGCCTTGGTAGGATCTCTTTTTAGTGATTCTTGGTACGCTTGTTTTTATCTTGCTTCTGAGTAGTTGGTGCTCTCTTTCTCTTATTATTGGACAGTTGTCTTCCGTGATTAGCTATATAATTCCCTTGATCTATGCTTCCTTTATTCCTTTATTTTTCTTCCTTCTTTTCTTCATCTGCTTGCTCAATCACTAAGGCTCGATCCATGAGCTCGTTTAAGGAAGCATCTCGAATTCCAGCAACCTTTAAGTTTTTTGCTAAATCTTTACGCAATCCTTGCATAAAATGATCCTTTTTCAGATCTTCTATGGCAACCATGTGTAGGGCATAACGAGAAAGCTCATCAAATTTTCGAATGTACTCCAATACTGTTATTTTTCCTTGTTGCAAATAAACAAATTCTCTTCTTTTGGTAGACCTCACCATTCTGAAAAATACTTATTGTAAAAGTGTTCTTTAAATTCCTTCCATCGCATTGTTGTTTCGTTATGGCATCGTTTGATGGAATCCCACCAATATTCAGCTGCTCCCCTTAGCATAAAGGAAACACAAGTGACCCTTTCCTCCTCTGGCACCTTGGCTACTTCCATCATTCTTTCCATGGTTCTCAACCACTGGTCTGCTGCTATAGGATCCGTGCCTTCTTCAAATATAGGTGGGTTTAATCTTCTAAATTCAGCCCTAGCATTATTCGTTGCTTGCGCACATTCATTGTTGTGCAAATTTTAATGAACTCGCAAGCGCACGAATCTATTATAGAATAGATTAATGGTGACGAGTGTCGATCCCACGAGGAGGTTGATTTTAATTATGTGCCGAATTAATTTTCTTTTTATTGGGAACAATTAAATTATAGTATTTTTATCCTAAATTGTTGAATTAAAATGGCGGGAATAATTAAAAATGAAACTCTTATAATAAAGCACTTGGGTATTCAGATCCGCATCAACATGCTCCATGGGTTAAATATTCTATATTAATACCAATTAAATCATAAGGGGGGATTCCACACCTTATGAACCACTCTCTAATAAGTATGGTGCCAAGGGCTTATCGTGCCAAATACTAATAATCTTGTACTAGGGTGCCGGTATAACCAGGGCTGTAACTAGACAAGACTATTATTATTTGTCGACGAAAAGTCAAAACAACCACAAATATTAGAGGGGAAGAAAAAGTAAATTTACCAAATTAAGCCCATGGAACATGTTGAGACTTCACCTTCAACCCAAGCTCAAAAGAAATTAGCCACTCATATTTTAACTAAGGATAAAAAAGGAAATTTTATTAAAATATAAAGAAACTACAAGAAGGAGAAGGAATTTCAGAAATCTAAGCTTAGAAATGAATTCAGGGGTGCCAAATTAGGGGGGGAGAGCCCCCTTTTTATAGATACATTGAGTGAATCGTGACCATCGGATTAAAAACAATTCGGATGCTCAGGATTACGCCACGTCATCAGTCAACAGTCAACAGTCAACCGTCAACAGTCAACATTTGTACAGTAATGCCGCCTGAATAGTAAATAATCCCATGTAAGCCTGTACACCCGATTTCTACTCCACTGAGATGCTGCCACGTTATCGATCTACAGTACATAAGAAATTTAGTCCAATAAGATCGTGACACATCATCGGTCAACGCCATGTCATCGGTCAACGCCACATAAGCAGTCAATCCACATAATTCGTCCAATCAGATACTGCCACGTCGTAGGTAGTTGCCACATCATCGGTCCGTATACATGAACAAAGCGATTATAAAGATCTGCGTATGTGTGAACGATGAAATTTTTCCTTTAATGCTCTTGTTAAGGTTTTCAACCGTCCTGAGTCCAAATATGACGTCCTTTTGGTTTCTGATCACTCGTTTATTGTGAAACGATTATGATACCCCTAAAATACATAAAATACACAATTATAATAAAACACATATAATTAAATAACAAAATACTTAAATAAATAAAAGTAGCAACGTTAGTGAGATTTAAAGTGTAAAATGACGATTTTCTCCTTCATAAATATACATTTTCTAACACACAACATTCATCTCTTCTGACTTCTCTTTCTAAGAGTTGTGTGACAATGTCTGTTAGTCGATCAATTGCAGAAGATTAGTCTCTTGAAGTTTTTCCTACTCTTCTGCCTCTATTACCTCTAGCACTTGACATCTCTATTTTCTTTGAAAAAGTTTCTATGGCTCAAATAAATTAAATGTAAGATATTTAATTATCTTAGCTCCTAATCTTACTAAGAGCTGAGCTGTGTCCTCCCCCTTGGCAAGTGTATATGGATGGTCTACAGAATCACTTTAAACCTTGGGCTCTGATACCAAATTGTAACGCTCCACCTTTTATGCTTGTAACTAAAGTAACATTAAATATTTAAAGAAACGATTTTAAAATAAGCATTTTATAAATATTGAACAAAAGAGTTTGTTACATAAAACCACCTAAAAGGGTTTGTCACAAAAAAACTTTGTTACAAAAGTCACAACTAATTCTATAAACAAGCTTTGTATTTATGCTTAGGTAGGAATATAGTGAAGCCCGTTGTGCAATCCAAGGTCTATTATGTCCATAGGCACCTCGCCTTGGTGGAGACTTGGCGTAAGCTTTTCCTACTCAGTTCCTACAATGTAAGGACTACGTGAGCTAATGCCTAGTAAGTAAACACTTGATGCATGTATTACCTATTATGCATATGGATGACTTTATGAAATAAGTGCTAAAACCTTTACATGAAACTCTAAAATATTAAGAACAATGCTAGGGCCCTAGGTTTGTTGTACTACAAGGCTAGCATTCTATAACATGCCCTTGGGCTTAAATTAATTGATCTATTGGGCGTTATGTATCGCTGTCCCCAAAGGATCTCTTTTCTTAGTTTAGAGGGTTTACCCTCTTTATGAATGCTTGCCACCTAGTAGTACAGCAACCCCTTTTCTTTAAAAATCATTAAAATTCCTATTTAACAAATCACTCGTGAAATGCATGAGATCAATGCAACTTATGCCACAGCATATAAATCCTCTAAATATATCATAAAGCATAATATGAAACTACAACATATAACATAGGTGGCTTTTTCAGTCCTCACTCTTTTTGACCTCGATCCTTGACCTTTTGGCTCTTTTATTTACCTGTGATTGTCCTTAAGCAAGGACGAGTAGTCAGTTCATGACTCAGTTATAGTGATGGCATCATCAAGGGTCTGCATGCAACATCTGTAGAGCTCTGCTTTGGCTCAATCCTTGAGGCTGTCTTGGAAGTAAAAGAGAGAATCCTTCTTAAACATGTCAGAGATCTCAAGCATTAGGGTTATGAAGTCACTGATGTAATCACGAATACTTCTCGTTTACTTAAGTCGACAAAGATGCGTTCGCACTTCTCGCTTCTCATTCTGCATTGTGTAGGGTAAAGTGCTTATGGAGTTCTCATTGGAACTTAGCTCATATACTGATAGTGCAACGTCTCCCCATCTCGCCATGCTTCCACCTCTACTATAGTTGTCTGGCGTCGCGTAGAAATATAGGCATGGTGCCTACCTTCGATGCCTCCTCGTTTACTTCTATGGCATTGAAGTACTACTCTAGCCTAACAAAAAAGTTGGCTACTATAACGGCATTCTGGGTGCCATCATACGTGTCCGACTTTGGCACATCTATGCAACATGTATCACTAGGGCTTGCAAGAGCTAGGATAGGACTAGGTGTGGGTATGCACTTGTGCCATGCGCAATTTGAGCGAACTTTATCCACTTCTGCATGAATTGCTTGTAGCTCCTCTTGAATGAAGCTATGCAAGTTGAACAGCTCAAAACTCCCCTTAGAGACAGTCGGCTTGGCCTTGTATAAGGGCCTTGATGGCTACCATGAAATCACCGTACATGCCTTTGATACAGTCGACTCTTTCTTCCACTGTGTAGAAGGTGTCTTGAACAGAAGACATCGGCGCTTTGAGCATGCAACATAGACTCCATAGCATCCATAGAGAGGACTTTGGATGTACCTTGTGACGTGCCTTACTTGCGTCCCTCCTGGCTGCTTCAAGCTTGCTCTAGCACCCTCACATCAACTACGCCCTCTTGTGTGCTAGGCAAATTGGCCATGCTCTTGGGCTTGCTTGCTTCTGTGGTTAGCTCTGATACCAGCTGTCATGGGACGAGAGTTGTCATGCAGCATTCCTATACTGCACTTAGATGACTTCCTAGCACTCTAAGTCATTAAATAGTCTTAAACCCTTCTTGATCTAGCTTAAGAGAAATGAGCTATTATGATCAAATGTGTTTATATTACACTCGATGTGTAATTTACACAATGCTTTGTACAAGAGAGCTCAAGAACTTATACGCGTATGTGTTGGAAAGTGCTTGGGTGTGTGTAGAGGTGTTTCACAAAATGAGAGGGCTTACCCCTATTTATAGGTAAGCTGGCCAGAGGGTGTAAATGCCTAATTCTAGGGATTTCTAGCAGCCTAGTAATTATAGAAAAATTTAGAACTCAGGGTGGGCTAGGCCGGTTGCTAAGCGAACCATGTTTGGCATAGTTGTACGGGTAACTCATTGCTAAGTGTATCATACTTTTAAGTGCATCTTGCCTTTTACGTTAAGTGAATCCCATTTCTTAGTGTGACTCGTGTTGAGTGTTAAGTGCATCCGGTTTCTAAGCGCACTCTAGTTCTAAGCGAATTTTTGTTAAATGAGTCTATAGGCGTGAAATTAGCTTTCAGTTACGGGAAATCTTGGCTACCCATGACACACTGCTCATATTTTCCATTCCTTGTTCTTGTTCTTCTAGTGCTTGTGATGGTGTGTTTTGTTGTTGTTAGTTTGCTTTTGGTATGTGAATATCGAAAAGGGTTGTAAGGTATTAAGTGGTAGTAGTGGTGGTGAGGGAGTAATGATAATAATAGTAGTAAGTGGGAGGGAAAAATGAAGAAGGCATGATGATTGTTGTTGGCTGATGGCGTTCAAACATTGAAGAAAAAATCTAATTACTTATAGAGAGAGAGAGAATATTGAGATATTTATAAAAATATAGAGTTGGTTAATTATAACTCTGTTTCTTCTTAGCGGCATTATCATTAAACCCATGGTGCTAGTGGCTTCATACCCCAGCTCTTGTTCTATAAAGAAAAGAAAATTTGTACCTTATTTTTATTTTTGTATTGAATGTAATGACGTCTGCGTGCGACAAGGTCTATGTGCAAAATTTTGTTAAAGGTTTAGGCACAAACAACTGTTACAATTTTTTGCTAGGGCTTTTTGTTTAATCGAGTGAATTTTGGTGCATGAGGTTTGTGATCTTCAAAAGAGTGTTTTTAAGTAAATTCACTAGCTATCAATAAGGGAGAGTACCATAATAACCTTATAATTATTTAAACCATTAAGAAATTGGATTTAATTTTTTTTTAAAACATTGAGGAGCTTTACATCTATTTCCCTAAACATTTGGGGTGTGTCAATCTCTTTTCCTACTAAATAAATCTGAATGTAAACCAAATTTTAAAAGGATGATAATATTTAAATTTTAAAAAATATGTTTGTTCTTATACTCTTGCATTAGAAATAAGAATCTTAAGAATATTCTTTTTCTTATTTATCCTTATAAATAATAGTGCTAAAGAATGAGAAGATTGTCCTGCAGTTAAATATTATGTTTTATTATGATACGTTAAAAAATGTGAAGGAAAGTTATTCATGAAAAATATAGTGAATTGAATGACTAATAATTAGCTTAAAATGTGAAACAAAAAATCTTTGTGGTATTATTGTGCTAATGCCGTTTGTTATTTGATTTTTGAAAATTAAGAAGAGAGGATCTAGATTCTTTATATAAATTTTACTAATATAAACTCACGTGACATGTTACATCATCGTCATATGTAACATATTATTTAAATTCTTGTATTTTGTTAAGACAGAGTATGAGATATGTAGCAATTATACCACATTTATTTTCAATAGACAATCACTCTTTCAATTCAGTTACAAATGATTTTTTATAAATAGATTATTTATTCAATGTTATTAGACAATGGCATACAAAGAAGTCTTGAACCCACCTAAAACTTTCTTATATAGATAATATGCATTCTAGGAGCTAGTGATAATTGGAATGAATAATTAAAAATATCATAATTTTTATAAATCAATTCAATTATTTTTCTTAAATCGACATAAAAATTGATAGACACCGTTACTGCTAGTTAATTAAAATTTCAAAATCATAATTGTATTATTTCATTTATTATGATTTACATTTATGTTTAAATTGAGTATTTGTGCCTAGGAAAACTAATAAGAGCAAAATTTATCATACTTATAATGTTGATCATATTTATAATGTTATGCAAATCATAATATCTATGATAAATGTAGCTGGGAAGATTGCATTATTTCAATTTATATATGTCGTGATGCCACAACAGTCATTGAGAAGAGGGCATGGATTTATTTCAGTTGAAACAAGGTAGGTTGAATTCATAATGCAAAAGTTTCCACTGTATAAGCTGTTTCAATTTTTGTAATAATTGGTTGCTAACAGGCCATCAGCATTTCATGACACCATTATGGCATATTGTGTACTTGCTCATTACTTGTTTGTTAAATATTATTATTATAATTAGTAATATTAATTTTTATTCCATAAGCGCATTCATATTGGCAGTTGTTTGACAACTATGAGCTTGACATGTTAGGATAAAATCTTTGACGAAATATTATCACCTATAATCCAGGAATATTATGTTATATTACCAAGAATTAATAACAAAATTATGCGAAAGCGTACTTGAATTCATAATGCTGAATTAATCTCTAGAATTATATGGTTGCCCTTCCAGATTTATACGTTCTCTTAGAGAGTCCTTTAATTCTCTCTGTGTTCTCTCTTTGATGATGGGATATTGGATAGAATGGAAAGAATGATAATACATGTGACCTGAGGATCATAACCATTTATAAAGACAACTTTTTCTATTGTCACTAGGTATTCCTAATTCTGCCTATCATAAAATTAGAATACTGCTAGGTTTCTATACATTAAAGGCCTACACCCTATTAGATACATTAAAGCCCATAATATCAAAAATCTTAATTGATCACTTTAATTGGACTTAACCTTATATGACAGTCTGCAACACATAATTATTTATATATAAGTCCAATGTTGGATTAAAGATCCAACATTATTAGATTAAAAAATCTAACAATCTCTCACTTAGGCTATATATGTAAACTTATAATTATGTCTTACAAAAATAATTGTATGAGCTTAATCTTTACTGTCATTATCAAAATATATCTATATCAAATCTGGTCTATCAATCATATCAATATAGGATTAAAGTAGCCTTTGTTATATCTATCATAACTCAACTTATCAATGGTCACTATACCAATACAAGTGAATGACATGAATCATGATGTGGATGTGTAGCATGGAAATTTCATGCAATATAATCTTAACATGCCTATTTTCAATAGGTCCACTTTAAACCTTAGTGAGATCAAACCATACCAAAAGATTAGAGGGTGAATGAACTAAAATTTTATTTCTACAAAAAATAATTCGAAATATCTAGAAACTCAAATAACTGAAAATGTTTATATTATAAGAGTATCTAAAAATCACAAACTTTCACTAAAACTAAATATTCTTAAATGACATGACACCCATACGAGCAGTGTACTCATGAAATATCTTGAGTGGTAATCCCTTAGTAAGTGGATCCACAATTATAGAGTTTGTGCCAATGTGCTTAATAGACAATTGTCTACTCTGAACTCTTTCTTTAACAACTAAGAACTTGACGTTTATATACTTTGACTTCGTTGAGCTTCTGTTGTTATTAGAATATAGCACTGTTGACTTATTGTCACAAAATAACTTTAGTGGTTTGTCAACACCATCTATTATGCGCAGCCCCACGACAAAATTTCGTAGCTATATAAGAGACTGTTTAGCACTCTTCTAAGAGACAGCATCTCTAGCTAGTAGATAGATGTAACCTGAAGTGGATTTCATATTATTTTGGCATCCAATAAAATCAGAGTCAGTATATTCAATGATCTCAAGCTTATCTGACCTCTGAAATGTGAACATGTAGTCTTTTGTTCTCTGTAAGTATCGTAAAACTAGTTTGGTTGCTTTTTAATGGTCTAATCCTAGATTTCTTAAGTATCTGCCCATTATCTCAATAACATATGTAATATCTGGTCACGTATAAACTTGAGCATACATCAGACTTTCTACTACTAATATATAAGGAATCTTTCATATTTCTTTTTCCTCAAAATTATTTTTAGGGCATTGATTGAGACTAAACTTGTCTCCCTTAACCACAGAGGTATCACTGGATTTGCAATCTTGTATGCCATATCTTTTGAGAATTGTTTCGATATAACTCTTTTGTGATAATTCTAGAATACCTCGAGAGCGATTTTGGTGTATCTGTATGCCTAATACAAAAGAGGCGTCACCAAGATCTTTCATCTCAAGGTTCTTAACTAGAGATCTCTTAGTTTCGTGCAACAAGCCTATATCGCTACTAATAAGCAAAATGTCATCGACATGTAAAACAAAAAAAAATACTTACTCTCACAGAGCTTATGGTATATACAATCATCAACCAAATTCACCTCGAAATTAAATAAGACAATCACTTGATGAAGCTTGAAATACTATTGTCGAGATGTTTGCTTGAGCTCATAGATGGATTTCTTAAGTTTGCAAACCATATTCTTTGGGTCTCTAGACATAAAATTTTCTAGTTACACCATATAAATTATTTCATCAATATTGTTATTGAGAAACATTATCTTCACATCCATCTTATGTAACTCAAGATCGAAATATGCTACTGATTCCATTATAATCCTGAAAGAGTCTTTTGAAGAAACTGAAGAGAAAGTCTCTTTATAGTTGATGCCTTCTTTATGTGTAAAGCCTTTTGAGACAAGACTTACCTTGTACTTTTTCACATGGCCTTTCAAATTTCTTTTGGTCTTAAATATCCATTTACAACTAATAGGTTTTGCACCTTTTGGTAATGAAATAAGATCTCATACATTGTTGTCTTTCTTGAACTTCATCTCTTTATTCATGGCATCAATCCACTTTTGAGAATTGAAACTTTCTATGGCTTGATGGAAATTTATTAGATCATTTTTCATCATTCCAATGTTCACCTCATGTTTTTAGAGAAATACAATGTAATCATCTAGCAATGCACTTCTCATTTCTCTAGTGGATCTTCTTAATGACATAAATTCTTGAGGTAGTAGCGTTTATTCATCTAGAACAACTTCTATATGAGAAGTTCTTTAATATTGTCTTGATTTGTTGTGTCTTGTACAAAGTCAGGAATGAGACCCTAATCAATGCCAGTAACATTTATGTAAATATCAATATATTTCTTTACAAGGACAAAGTCTCTAACCATATCTCCCCTGACAAAATCGACATCCTCAAAAAACTGAGTATTTCTTGACTCAAAAATTAACTTATTCATGGGATCATAAAACTTATACCCCTTTGATTGTTCTGAATATCCAATAAAATCGTAACTTACTGTCCTTGAGTCCAGTTTCTTCTTATTAAACTTCTATGGCCTTGCCTCAGTTGGACATCCCCAAACATGTAAGTACTTTAAACTAGGCTTTTTTCTTGTCTAAAGCTTATAAAGGGTCTTGGTAGTTGCTTTAGTTGAAATCCTATTAAGGATGTACGCTGCAGTCTTTAGTACTTCTCCCCAGAGTGATTCTGATAAGGTAGAATGCTAATCATACTCCCCATCATGTCCTCAAGAGTTTTGTTTCGTCTTTTAGCAACACTATTCATAGTTGACGAACCTGACATAGTGTATTGTTGAAAGATACTGCATTCCTCTGGGAATTTAACAAATAGCCTTTGACGTTATTCACTTCAACCATCATATCTACCATAGTATTCACTACCATGGTCAGATCTGATATTTTTAATTTTTTTGCCAAGTTGATTCTAAACTTCAACCTTAAAATTTTTAAATATGTCAAGAGATTGTGCCTTTTCATGGAGGAGATATATGTAGCCATATCTAGAAAAATCGTCTATGAATGTTATAAAATATTGTTGATCATTTCAAGCAGATTTAGGAAATGGCCCATAAAAATTTATATGTATGAGTTCTATGACATCTGAAGTTATGTTGGCTTTAAATCTCTTTTTATTGGTTCGTTTTCCTTTGATACAATTAACTCAGTATCGAAATCTATGAAATCTAAAGGATTAAGAATTTCGTCTGACACAAGTTTTTCTATCCTTTGTTTGGAGATATGACCTAATCTTTTATGCCATAACGCAACTAAATTCTCATTGGTTAATTTTCTCTTTAGACCTCACATACTTGATTGCAAAGATTCATTAAATGAAGTAATTGAATCTATCAAATAAAGATTATTATTACCTGATAAAGATCTAGAGCCTACCAATTTTGAATCATAAAACAAACTAAATTTTCTATTTTTAAATAAAGAAGAATAACCATATTATTCCAAAGCAGAAATAGAAATCAAGTTCCATCTAAAAGATGGAACAACAAATGTTTCATGAAGATCCAAACAAAAGCCAGTCTTTAATAATAATCTAAAATTTTCAATTGCTTCAACTTCAATCCTTTTACCGCCACCTACATAGATGTATCTTTCACCAGCATTAGGCTTTCGGCAATTTAAATAATCCTACATAGACACACTGATGTGAGCTATTGCACTAGAATCTATCTACGACGCGTGTCTAGGTATTATAGTTAAGTTAACCTAAGAACAAACCAAGCCATGCCCTTCAGCTCGTCTAAAGAAACAACAAGTGACTTTTAGATAATCCAATTTCTTTTGTTGTTTCTTTTGAGGTACTGTATTTGCGGCTTCTTTATCCTTATTTATTTTCTTGCCTTATTGAAATTAGGCCTGTCAAAAGCGAAACAATTTTAACCTTTTCGTTCTTGACAAACCTTTGTTCAATTTGTGCAAGAAACTTCTTAGCCACGGTTGTTTTTTCAGTGATTGAGCCCCTAATTGCTTCTAGAATGGCCTTCTTTATGATCATAATACACATGCGATTTGATCTCTCCCATTTTTTCATTTTCTTTTTATCATCAATGGTACTTTCATCTGTAAGAGGTGAGGGAGAATCAACCCTTAACGTAAGATCAAGATCCATGACTACGAGAACTATTGAAAGATTCTCATACTATGATTTGAAGTTAGAGTTATTTAGTATAGGAATTGAATTGATGTTGGCAGTAATATTAGTAATAGTTATAACTAAATAGAGAACAATAAACAAATAAAATAAGCTCATGTTAGTCTTTAAACAAAATTAAATTCAAATAAAGGTAAATCCCATCACAGGATATTGGACACTCCATTAATATTTTAATCTTTGAACAAAACATTAACTTGTAAGTGATATCTTAGTGTAGTAATCAAACACTCATAATAAGAACACGTCAAACAATTAATCTTCCTTTGGGCCGATTTATTACTCACATGTAAAACTAAATAATCATCACGTGTTTATTACCACAGGTGCACATGTAATTCTATTAAATATGAACCTTCCTTTAGGCTGATCGATATTCACAGAAATTACGCATACAAAAAAATCATTTATATTCTAAAATAAATTAATTTCCGCAAGAGAGATCACTTTAATGACATGTTGCTTCAATTAATTCATTTTAAAATTGTACAAAAAATTACCCAAAATAAAAAATAAATAAATAGAAAATTTAGGGTCAAAGTCAAACTTTTATCGATCAACAGTCAAACGTTGACTGATTCTAGAATAGACTGGTTTGGTCTGAGCCGTACCGGACTGAACCGATCAAACAAACCAAGCCTTCCTTTTTTTTTAATGGGCTAAATTTAGAATTTAAATTAATAGGCTATTATAATTGGTAAATTAACCCCTAATTTCATTATTACAAGCCCAAATTTAGGCTCAACACTTAATTTCATTAATCCCAAGCAAGGAAGGGACTTAAATGTAATATATTATAACTATTTAATTAAAACAAAATTTTCAAAGCTTTAGGGTGCTTTATGATTTAAGCCATGAAAAATCTAACATCTATTCTTCTTTCTCTTTGTCTTTGCTTGCAATAGCCATGGCTGCTGCTTCTTCATTGTTATGCAGCGGCTATTGCTGCTACTTCTGAGCTTTCTACCATGGCTTGGTGGTGACGGCATTGCTGCTGATTGGCCAAATGGCCGGAATCCTTCCACCCTTTTTTTTCTAAACCAAACTTTTTTTTTATTCTTTATAAGAAAAAGGAAAAATGAATTTCTAAAAAAGAGGAAAAAAATTCTTGAAATTCTGAATTTAATTTAGCAAAACAACAAATTATTCTCAAATTTAAGGATGCTAGATTTAAGAACATTAAAATATTAAATATTTAATTAAAATAAATTTGATTATCAGTAATTTAACATGAATTCGCTCTGATACCACTTGTTGGGGTAAAACCTTTAGTGAAATGCTATCACATATAACCCATGAATATTATGTTATATCATCAAGAATCAATAACAAAATTATGCGGAAGCGTACTTGAATCCATAATGCTGAACTAATCTCTAGAATTATATGATTGGCCTTTCAGATCTACACGTTCTCCTAGAAAGTCCTTTAATTCTCTTTGCGCTCTCTCTCTGATGATGGGATATAAGAAAGAATAGAAAAAATGATAACGCGTGTAATCTGGGGACCATAACCACTTATATAGACAACCTTTTCCTGTTGTCACTGGGTATTTCTAATTCTATCCATCATAGAATTATAATACTATTAGGTTTTTATACATTAAAGGCTCACACCCTATTTAGATACATTAAAGCCCATAATATCAAAAATCTTAATTAATCACTTTAATTGGGCTTAACCTTATATGACAATCTACAACACATAATTATTTACATATAAATCCAATGTTGATTAAGGAACCAACATTATTAGATTAAAAAATCCAGCATGACATGTTTGGAATTTTCTGAAGGCTCTTAATTAAGAAAGGCACGCATGAGAACCAAGGCTGACTGGAGAGATGATTGTCAATGTTTAAAGGCTGGTATTTTGGTTAATTGTATCTCAATCGTATTTAAATACAATTTCTTTTATTATCTTAAACAGATTTTAGATCTTTAAAATTCTTCATTTTTCTTTGAATGATTTAAAATGTTCCCTTAGTAATGTATCCATCAATTAATTTTTCTTAATTTAATTTTACTGATTCATCTCTTGTAAGAAAAATCCTACGATCTATCAAGAAGTATTGTGCTAAAACAAAAATCCTACGATCTCTCAAGAAGTATTGTATCTAAAAAAAAAAAACACACACACACATTATGTAATAAGTTATTACTTAAATTTTTTTAAAAAAGGATAAATTAAAAACAAGAAAAACACAGATTCTAATTGAAATACAAATAAACAACCCAAGAGGGGGGTGACTTGAGTTATTAAAATTTATTTTACAAATAATTCAATCTAATGCCTTAATGCAAACAAAAATTAAGTTTTACAGGAATTAAATCAAATATAATAAATTAGGCAATGCTTGCAAAATAAATGAGTAAGGGAAGAGAATGCAAACACAATAATTTTTACGTGGTTCGGCAATTCCCGCCTACGTCCACGCCTCCAAGCCAACCGAGCTCGAGGATTTTACTATCCAAGCCTCCTAAGGCTTCAAATGTTTACAATTGACTTCCAAGGTGTCAATAGACCTTTACAATCAAGAGATTATCACCCTAATCTCTTTACCCCAAGTGTTTCCCTCACTTGAACACTCTTAATACAATACAAAATAGAAATTACAGCAAGACACTCTCTATAAGAGTAGATTCACAAATAATGGCTCAAGAATGATTTAATCTATTGTGATTTGTAATATGAAAGCTCAATATATGTTTTACAAACTTGTTTTTACTTGCCAGAAACTTTGAAATGAAGTTGGAGTTGAGTTTTTATAGTTAAAGCTCGAAAACTAGCCGTTATTGTCAAATTCCAGTGCTCAAGCAGCTAGCCGCTTAATTTAACCGGCTCCCCGCTCGTAACAGTGAAGTTACCGTTAATTTTGAATTTTGCTACAGTAACACTGTTCATGAAATTATAGTTTTACCTCAAAACTTATTCAAATTATGCTAGCCACTTGCTCTCTGGTTTGGGAGCAATGCCAAGCGAGTAGCTGCTTGGTTCAGGCGGCTAGCCGCCTGGTTGCTGCCCAACTGTACCAATTTCACTTTTAGGCCATTTTTGATCAATCTCGTCATCATTTCTTGATTCCAAAACCTCTCAAGAACCATTTTGATGCATGAATCATGATTTTAAACATTTTAAACATGATTAATTCAACCAAATAATTCATCTATCAAGCATGTATCATGAAGCACACAAGCATTTGAAATGAAAATGTCACAACACCTTACTTATCTATCATGCTTAAACTCTTTCAAAAACATTACCAAGCATTAAGCAAACAATTTTAATAGATTCAATAACATAATTAGAGGTGTTAATGTGAAAATCTCATCATCCCAAGTTCATGCCGAATTTTTGAAAATTATTCTTCGCAAAGGGGTTTTGTAAAAATATCGGCAAGTTGTTTTTCCGTAGAGATAAATTGTACATGATCTCTTAAAAAATGATGTCTAATCTCTATATGCTTAGTTCTAAAGTGCTGAATGAGATTCTTTAAAAGATTAATAGCCCTAGTATTATCACACTTGATAGGAATTTGTTCAAGTTTAATGCCATAGTCTCTAAGTGTTTGTTTCATCCAAAGGGCTTGTGCACAACGCTACCTGCGGCAATATATTCCGCCTCAGTGGTTGAGAGTGTAACCGAGTTTTGTTTCTTACTAAACCATGAAACAAGAGAATGACCTAGAAAATGGCAAGTTCCACTAGTACTTTTCCTATCGACCTTATATCCAGCAAAATCGGCATCCGAATAACAAGTCAAATCTATATGAGTTCCTCTAGAATACCAAAGGCCAAGATCTATGGTTTAACTCAAATAACGAAAAATTCTTTTAACAGCAAGCAAATGAGATTCCATGGGACATGATTGAAATCTTGCACACAAACATACACTAAACATGATATTGGGTCTACTTGTGGTTAAGTAAAGTAAAGAGTTGATCATACCTCGATACTTTTTAATATCAACTTCTTTACCTTTTTCATCTTTGTCAAGCTTGATTGTTGTACTCATTGGAGTGCTTTTAGTGTTTGATTCTTCAATTCCAAACCTCTTGAGCAGATCTTTGACGTATTTAGCTTGGTTGATGAAAATTCCCTCATTGTTTTGTTTGATTTGAAGTCCAAGGAAATACTTTAATTCTCCCATCATGCTCATTTCAAACTCCTTACTCATACAAGATGAAAACTCTTTGCACAAGGACTCATTAGTAGAACAAAAAATAATATCATCAACATAAATTTGAACAACAAGTATGCCTTGGTTCTTATGCTTAACAAAAAGTGTAGTATCGGCTTTTCCCATTGAAAAATCATTATCAAGCAAGAAATTTTTAAGCCTATCATACCATGCTCTAGGTGCTTGTTTTAATCCATACAATGCTTTTGATAACTTATAAACATGATCTGGAAATTTTTCATTTTCAAAACCAGGGGTTGTTTCACATAAACTTCCTCCATGATATATCCATTTAGAAAGGTACTTTTGACATCCATTTGAAATAAAATGAAATCTTTATAACATGCATATGCTAGCAACATTTTAATGGATTTTAATCTAGCTACAGATGCAAATGTCTCATCAAAATCAATTCCTTCTTCTTGGTTGTATTCTTGAGCCACTAATCTAGCTTTATTCCTTACAACCGCACCGGATTCATCCATCTTATTTCTAAATACCCATTTAGTTCCTATAATGGATTGGTGTTTTGGTTTGAGAACTAATTCCCATACTTTATTTCTCTCAAATTGGTTTAACTCATTTTGTATTACCATAATCCAAGATTTATCATTTTCCGCATCCATAAAGGATTTTGGTTCAATTTGAGAAATAAATGCAGCATGCTCACATGTATTCCTAAGTGATGATCTAGTTGTAACACCTCTAGATGGATCTCCTAAAATGGCATCTTTTGGGTGAGAAGAAACATACCTCCACTCCTTGGGGAGTGCTTGAGAAGTACCTTGATTTTGTTCTGCGCTTGTTTCTTCAAGTTGCTCCACTTGATTTTCTGCATTCTTTTGGTTGTTCTTTGATGAATCTTTTTGTATATTTTCATCTGCATCATCACTAACAGCGACTTTCTCCATAGAGGAGGTATTAGACTCATCAAAAGTAACATGCATAGACTCTTCCACAATCAAAGTTCTTTTATTATACACTCTATAAGCTTTGCTTGAGTTTGAATACCCAAGAAAGATACCAACATCAGATTTTGGATCAAATTTTCCAAGATTATCTTTTGTGTTAAAAATAAAACATTTACATCCAAAAACTTTGAAATAACCAATGTTGGGTTTTCCATCTTTCCAAAGCTCATAGGGAGTTTTATTAAGATAAGATCTAATCAACACCTGATTTAAAACATAACAAGCGGTGTTGACGGCTTCGGCCTAAAAATATTTAGGTAGAGCATTTTCATTTAACATGGTCCTAGCCATTTCTTGAATAGATCTATTCTTTCTCTCAATGACTCCATTTTGTTGTGGAGTTCTAGGTGATGAAAATTGATGTTCAATGCCTAAATCATTGCAGAAATTTTCAAATGCATGATTCTCAAATTCTCTACCATGATCACTTCTAATGCAAGTAATAGAATATCCTTTTTCATTTTGAACCTTTTTATAAAAAACTTTAAAAGCTTCAAATGCATCATCTTTATTAGCCAGGAATAGTACCCAAGTGTATATAGAATAATCATCTACAATTACAAATGCATAATATTTTCCACTTAAGTTAGCATGTCTAGAGGGTCCAAATAAATCCATGTGAAGCAATTGAAGTAGTTTTGAAGTAGAGACATGATTCTTGTTTTTAAAAGAAGTTTTGATTTGTTTTCCAAATTGACAAGCTTCACAAATTTTATCCTTTTGAAAACTAATTTTTGGAAGTCCTTTAACTAAATCATTTTTTGAAATTTTTGAGATTAAATCCATGTTTGCATGACCTAGTCTTCTATGCCATAACCATTCATCATCATGTATTGTCGAGAAACATTTATTAATGGTAGATGCACAATCTATATTAATAGTATAGACATTAATACATCTATTTCCTACAAACAAAACTTTTCCATCACATGTATTTTCAATAACGCATATAGATTTATCAAAGACTACTTTATAACCCTTATCACATAATTAACTAATACTAAGTAAATTATGTTTTAAGTTTTCAACCAAGCACACATTTTCAATAAGAGTAGAAGATACATTACCGACATTGCTAATACCAATGATCTTTCCTTTTGAATTATCTCCAAAAGATACATCTCCACCATTTTCAATCTTAGTAAAACTTGAAAACTAAGCATAATTTCCTGTCATGTGTCTTGAACACCCGCTGTCCAAGTACCATTTATTATTCTTCTTCTTTAAGCCCTGTAGAGGAAATTTTAAGTCTTAGGTACCCAAATCTTTTTGGGTCCTTGGATGTCAGCAATGGTTCCTTTTGGAACCCAAACATATTTTATACCATAATAAGTATTTCTTTTCACAAGACATCTATTTTTCATGTGACCATTTCTATTGCAATAATGACAAGTAATTTTATGATCACTTGTGGATGTAGCTTTAACAAAATAATTCTTGTAATACTTTTGCTTCAAGTTAGGCTTATACCCAAGTCCTCCTTTATCAAAAACACATTTTTGAGAGTTAAGTAAATTATCCAACATCTTTTGGCCATTTGTGAATTTTATCACAATTTCATTTAACTCATTATTCTTCTTCTTGAGAACTTCATTCTCCTTTATCAATTTCTCAACATGTAATTTTTCATGCTCATATGAGGTATTAAGTTTCTCATTTGAAGATGTGACTTTATCATGCAACATTTTATTTTCTAGTTCTAAACATGTAATCTTTGCATTCAATGATTCATTTTCATTTTTGAAATCTATCAATTTCTTTTTAAGGCCTACATTCTTTTTACCTATCTTCATCAACTCATCATGTAATTCTTTAAAAGCATCATGTAATTCATCATAGGTAGGAAGATCATTTACCTCATCTAGTTCATCATTCGATTCATCTCCAATTGCCATAAGAGCTAGATTTGTCATTTCTTGATGCTCTTCATCATCACTTGTTTCTTCATCAGTATCATCCCACGTGGCCACTATTGCTTTCTTCTTGAACTTATTGAGAAGAGGGCATTCCGATCTTATGTGGCTAGGCTTCTTGCACTCGTAACATTTAATTGCTTCCTTTTTCTCCTTTTGGTTCTTGAAATCTTTAAGTTTTCTTCGCTCACCAGTTTTCTTGAAAAATTTTCTGAACCTCCTAGCAAGCATAGCTAATTCCTCATCATCCGGCTCACTTTCTCTATCACTTTCAAATTTTGTGACTTTGAGAGCAATGTTTTTCTTCTTCTCTTCATTGCCTCTTTTAGCTACCAAATCTTCCTCATAAGAAATAAGAGAATCGATTAGATCATCAATAGGTAAGACATTTAAATCTTTAGCTTCCTCAATGACAGTTCTTTTTGGTCTCCAATCCTTAGGAAGTGATCTAATGATTTTCTTAACTTTCTCGCTATTTGAAAAAGTATTTCCTAAGGCTCCTAGAGTATTCACTATGTCTGTAAATCTAGTATACATAGAATACACACTTTCATTTTATTCCATTTGAAACAATTCATATTGTCGAGTGTATCTACTAATTTTAGACTCTTTCACTTGATTCGTGCCTTCATAAACAACTTCAAGTTTGTGTCAAATTTCATAAGCACTTTCACAACTTGACACTCTATAAAATTCTTTTTTATCTAATGCACAAAATAACGCATTCATAGCTTTGGAATTTAGAGAAGCTTTTCTCTTTTCCAATTGATTCCATTCCCGTGAAAGTTTTGGAATATCTTCCCCGACTTCATTTTTAGTCAAAGGCATAAATGGACCATCACATACAACTTTTCAAATTTCGTAATCTAGGGCTTGTAAATAAATTCTCACCCTAGTTTTCCAATATGGATAATCATTTCCGTCAAAGAATGGTGGTCTAGTTGTAGACTGTCCTTCCCTAAAGGTTGAATCACTTTGGGTTGCCATGGATCTTTTACTCTAGACGGTTAAGTCCTAATAAGAGAACCAAGCTCTGATACCAATTGAAATACAAATAAGCAACTCAAGAAGGGGGTGAATTGGGTTATTAAAATTTATTTTACAAATAATTCAATCTAATGCCTTAATGCAAACAAAAATTAAGTTTTACAGGAATTAAATCAAATATAATAAATTAGGCAATGCTTGCAAAATAAATGAGTAAGGGAAGAAAATGCAAACACAGTAATTTTTACGTGGTTCGGCAATCCCTGCCTACGTCCACGCCTCCAAGCCAACCGAGCTCGAGGATTTTACTATCCAAGCCTCCTAAGGCTTCAAATGTTTACAATTGACTTCGAAGGTGTCAATGGACCTTTACAATCAAGAGATTTTCATCCTAATCTCTTTATCCCAAGTGTTTCCCTCACTTGAATACTCTTAATACAATACAAAATAAAAATTACAGCAAGACACTCTCTATAAGAGTAGATTCACAAATAATGGCTCAAGAATGATTTACTCTATTGTGATTTGCAATATGGAAGCTCAATATATATTTTACAAACTTGTTTTTTCTTGTCAAAAACTTTGAAATGAAGTTGGAGTTGAGTTTTTATAGTTAAAGCACGAAAACTAGCCGTTATTGTTAAATTCCAGTCTTTCGGCCAATTGCCGCTTAATTTAACTCTGGCCCCGCTCATAACAAATGAAAGTTCTGTTAATTTTGAATTTTGCTTCATGAATATCACATTACGAAATTATAGTTTTACCTCAAAACTTATTCAAATTATGTATGGCCTAAAACGTTATAAAATTTTTTAAAAAGACCCAATCTCAGAAATTTTAATTATTATTTGATTCTTAAAAATATTCTAAAATTATAATGTGGCCCAAACTAAAGAAAATTTTTTCAAATAAGTCCTTTTTGAGTTTTAGCTAAATCACCATAATCTTTAAAGTTTTCAAAACTTTTCACTTAAGCCCACAATCTATTATAAGTTACAATAAAACCCAAATGTTTTAGAATTTAGCAAATAAGTCCAACTCCGAAATTTAAAACATTTTTATTTTTATCCAAATTACTTTAATCCACAAAATATTTTATCTCATACACATAAAAGTATTTAACTTGAAAAATAATTATTTTATTAACATAAAATTGAGCTTCACAAATGCTAATCCAAGCATAAATTAAATAATACCGGTTTTACAAGAAATTGTCACAATAAATTATCCGTTGAGCCGCCGTTGCCCGTTGAGTGTTTTGAACTTGATTTTACTTGATTCCACTTGATTCATTATCCTTCAAAACTAATGAACTTGTGAAATACAAAATAAAACACTTTAATGCATATATTTGTTATCATCAAAATCATAATATTTATAACCTATTAGGCTAACACTAATATAATGTATTTTGTCCTATTGTCTGATGGAATGTGTATCTTTCTTGTCTTTTAGCATATTCCTTATTTTAATAGTTTAAAGGATTTATTATTGGAAAATTTTACAAATATATACACAGAGACACATAAAGCAAAACTACTATAGTAGTACTCCATATAAAAATAACTTCATGTAGTCATAAAAAAGTTTTGATCCTAATTTGGGGTAGTTAAGCCTCTACGGTAATTTTCTTTTTGTATATTACAAAAATATATTTGTTATATTAAAGGATTAACATGAAATAAAATATTTTTCTAAAATGATTCGAGATAATGTTTGACCACATTTTTGAACCTATTGGTATATAATAACTAATATAGGGTATTAATTTAGAATTTTAAAATTTTTATTATTTTAATTTTATATTTTAATTAGAGTCAACTATGGTATGTGTCTTAATCTTTTATTTTTATTATCATTATAATTTAGTTTCTCTTTTAAAGTCAACTTATGAAAGTTTACTTTAGTTTCAATTATCCAATAAAATCTTTTTTTATAATTTTCTCTAGGATTATCTATCAAAATATTTCTTATAGAGTCATTTGGCTTAGAGCATTATCTAATCTCACTTGAACACATTATTAAAAATCTCATTGAATCATCTAGATTAAAATGAGATCTAATCATGTTTTGATTAGAGTATAAATTAATCATGTTGGTTTAATCCAATACAAAAATGATATCTAATTTTATTTACCATATTAATTCTACTTCAGCTTTGCTTGTTCCATTAGTTGGTATCAAAGAAGTTATCCGCAAATCGTACAACTTTCCTGGATACTCATATCAATCTATACCTAAATCCATTATTGAGAAAAAAAAAAGCAAATCCTAAAATTTTTTGAAATTGTAGTTGCCACAACCATCACTGTTGTTGTCATTATTAATGGCCACCTACCACCATTGTTCAGCCAGCCAACACTACCGCTAAAATCAATGGCCTTCACTGACAAAAAACCTACCAACCATCATCCTTAATCGCCACTAAAGCTGCCATAAAACACCTACATTTGTAAGCTTTCCACCTACTATCGCCTCCATCTCTAACCACCACTATCATCATTCAACCTACCACCTGAATCATTGTCAACTGTTGACAAAAACTAGACCATCTGAATCATTGTCAGCTATTGACCAAAACTAGACTATTTATAGACGTTGGTCTGCCATCACCCACCGTATGAACAAACCAAAACCATAAGCTCTGTATCGACTGCTGCTATGAAAATCGACCATTTTTACCATCAATCGCCATCATTACAAAAATCCTCAACCTTTACTGATTGATAGTTGATCATCCTCATCACTGAACATCACTATATATAGCTAGGAGTCACAACCAAACCACCATAAGTCACTGTCACTTCAAGTCAATTTTCCAACCAAACCACTGTAAATCTGGGCATATTAAACCACCATCATACTTCTTACCCTTATATCTTTCAAATTTGACCATTATCATGCTAATTCAATGCCACAAGCCACAGGCTACAACGCTAAAAAGTTCACCTTTATTTATAATTTTGTCATTAATTTTATATTTGTAATTGAAACATTCAAAGGCCATCATGCTTTAGAAGCTTGATGGAAATTGTAGTCCTGAATATTTTCTTTCATGGTTGGATACAATTGATAAGGAATATATAGTAGATTACTAAGGTACAATCTAGTGCAATTAATAGCTAGTTTTCTATTAATAGAGAGTGCTTTGCAATGGTGGACTAGAGTGCAAAGTCATAAACTAGCTATAAAAGGTCATTTGAAAATCACTTCATAGAGACGTATAAAGCAAATGTTAAGATCAAGATTTGTTCCTCTTGGTTATTATTAGTTATGAAAAGGTACAAGATCAATTTCTAATTATGCTTATAAGTTTGCACAATTTTATAGGCCTACATATTATTGTGAACCTAAAAAGCATACAAATACAAGATTCGTGAAGGGGTTGAATACGTATTCAATAAAGAATGTCTTCATACATTATCTATACTTATTTATTTAGCTGAGCAAATCGAATAACAAAGTGAGTCAGAATGACTAATAAACTTTGATGATGTGATTAAAAAATTTGATGAAATGTAAGATTTAGTTAAGAAATTATGTGTCTCTATCAAATTGCCTAAAAATGAAACAATGAATTTCACCAGTTGTTGAAGAAGAAAACTCTTATGGGATGCCAAAAGAAATGGTACAATGAGTTCACCTATATGAGAATATGCATGATGTTTCATTGGAGGATAAGATAAGTGTTGAAGACAATCAACAAAATCGAGTCAAAGAAGCTAAAATGATCGAACTAGTTTTACTTATTACTCATATTGAAGACAAGAAGATTAAAGTTAAAGAAGATTTTATTGAAAGAGTGAAATTTATTGAAGAGTGCACTGAATGAAAATTGAGGAAAGATAAGAGTTATTGGATCATTGTTTGTTCTTGAAAGTTTTTATCCCCTTGAAAAATATGCAAGTGAAGGCAGCTAATGAAGTATAGATTCTTTGAGGTTTTAAGAAAGATTGATGAGAAGGACTACAAGTTGAAATTACAAGATGGTTTGGTATTGCACTACAAGTTTCATCCTTTAGACTATATTCAATTTTGAGAATAAGTTTCTTTTAAAAAGAAAGAGAATGATGCAATATGTTAATTTAGGATTTTAGATTTTTTTATTGTTTTAGGATTTTTTTAATTAGAGTTAATTATAGTATGTGTTTAGTCTTTTATTTCTATTTTAATTATGATTTAGTTTTCTTTTTAAAGTTAACTTAAGGAAGTAGGTTTACTTTATTATAATTAGAGTAGTCTTATTATTGTTTTCACAACCTTAATTTTAATTATTCAATAAAACTCCTATTTATGATTTCCTTTAGGATTATCTTTAAAATCTCTCTTGTAGAGTTGTTTAGATTAGAGCATCATATAACTTCACTAAAATGCATTATTAAAAGTCTCATTAAGTCATTTAGATCAGAATAAATTTAACGCTTCTATTAGAGTGTGAGCTAATTGCATTGACTTAGTCCAATACTATAATGATATCTAGTTTTATTTACATTATCAATTTTGCTTCCGCTTTACCTGCTCCATTAATAACTCTCTAGTACTGATACCTTCTTGTTGAAGCCAAAATATTTATAACTTCTCAAGCATGTCTAGAGCTTCATAAAATTGACACGCTTCATAAAGTACTCATTAATATATTCACCTCTATATTACTTGCATTAAATTATAACCTATTATAATGGTATATTAGTGAATCAGTTGATCCCAACAACATGGCTATAGTGAGGTTTTACTCTATATATGAACATTTTTTAATCCAAGATTAAAGTCTATGAAGTATTTATGACATCATCAATGGAGGTTGACAATAATGTAAAATATTTATGTCATTGTAATTCCTCTTAGATTTAAATCTGGAATTGACAACGATTGTAATATGAGATCAGGAACCCATCTAACAGGAACCAAATCAATGGATCAAATTAAATCTAATTTATATTTTATGAATTACAAAATAAAAGTTGATGGTCCATATAGTATATTATTAATTGCTTTTTCTTCTCTTGCCTCCTCTTTTATCTCCATAATTAATATTATTTGACTCTCTTAAATCTTTCACTTACTTTAAGTTCCTTAAAAAAAACATATGAACTTTTGGTTAAGTACAAATACTTGTTAGCGCACGAACACAATTAAGAACAAACCAAATTATTATTTAACATGCCCAAAATTGAATTTATTCTTCTAGTCAATTTTTTTTTAAATCTTTGTGACAAAAAATTTAAAAAGAAATGTGTCAAGGAACTAAATAAAAAATAAAAGGTTGAATGAACATCACATAATTTTTTCTTCATATTTGACATAATTTATTCCTTATATTTGAAGTTATTTGTATTCCATAATATTTGTCCTCATGTAGTTAGTTTATTTTCCAAGCCATTTATTTTCAAAGCCATTCAAAAATTTAAAGTCAGACAATGTTATCTAAAAATTTCAACTAGAAACTTCATTCAACAACAATAGAACACAAATGGATGTATGTATGAAGTATATATGTGTGTATATTGTTGGATTTTTTAATTCAATATTGTTGGATCCTTAATCTAACGTTGGGCTTATATGTGAATAATTATGTATTGTAAACTGTCATATAAGGTTAAACCTAATTAAAGTGATCAATTAATGTTTTCAGTATTATAGGCTTTAATATATCTAATAGGGTGTGAACCTTTAATGCGTAGAAACCTAGTATGATTCTAATTCTATAATAGGCAGAATTAGAAATACTCAGTGACAACATAAAAAAATTATCTATATAGTTATAGTCCCCAGGTCACACATATTCTTTCCATTATTTATGATATCCCATCTTCAGAGAGAAAGCACAGGGAGAATTAAATGACTCTCTAGGAGAACATTTAGATTTGAAAGGCCAACCACATAATCCAGAGATTTTTTACAATATTATGAATTTAGGTACCCTTCCACATAATTTTATTATTAATTCTTGGTAATATAACATGATATTCCTAGATTATAGGTGATGGTTTTCAGCAAAATTTTTATTTATCCCAATAAGTGGTATAAGAGCCAATTCATGTTTAATAATTAGGAATGAAATTTATTTTGATTAAGGATTAAATATTTTAATATTCTTAAATCTAGTATTCTTAAATTTAAGAATAAATGTATGGTTGTTTTCTTTGGTATTGTAAAATAATAGAAATATGGAATTTGAAATTTTTTAAATTTAAAAATTTGGGATTAAAAAAAATTTCTTTAAGTTTTAAAGTCAGCGGCAAGCTAGCCACCACTGGTGTTCGGAAGAGGAAGTTATAGCTACCACGCCGCAGCTAATCTGGTTAAAGCGGTGGCCCATAGTTGCCTCATAAAAAAAACCAAAAGGAAATGAAAGGGATTTTTTTAAGCTTTTGGCTGGCGTTGTTGTTTTCGGTCACAAAAAGGAGAGACAGCAGTGACTGAGCCATTACCAGCAAGTTGAAGAAGAAGCAGGGCCAAAGCTGTTGCTCAAAGAAGAACAAAAAAAATAAAATGAAGAGAAGTCTAGGGTTTACATGGAAAATATCATAAAGGTTTCTAAGGCATTATATAATTTCATTTTCTAGTAGAATTTTAAAGTGTTTTACAATTAAATATAAGAACCATTTGGGCTTGTTAAAATTAAGTTTTGACCTAATTTTGGGCTTGATATAAAAAAATTAAGGGGGTAATTTAGCATTTATAATAGCCCATTAATTTAAAGTTATAATTTGGCCCATTAAAAAAAATAGAATTTAGTTTCTTTTATTGATTAATCTAGTTGAGCCGAACTGGTCTACTCTAGAATCAATTAGCGATCTGGACCGATCAACATTTGATTGGTCAAAAGTTGATTGTTGATCATTGACCAGTTAAAGTTTGACTTTGGCCTAAATTTTTATATTTTGGGTATTTTTTATATAATTTTAAATTCAAATATTAGTTGGTTTATATATATTTTGAGATAAATTAATTGAAACAATATGTCACCAAAGTAACCTTTCTTGTTGAAATTAATTTATTTTAGAATATTAATGATTTTTTGTATTTGTAATATCTGTGAATATCGATCGGTCTAATGGAAGATCCATATTTAGTAGAATTACATGTGTACATGTAGTGATAAATACGTGATGATTATATGGTTTACATGTGAATAATAAATTGATCGAAGGAAAGATTAATTGTTGGGCTTGTTGTTATTATCAGCGTTTGATTAATACACCAAGATATTACTTACAACTTAATATTTTGTTCAAAGATGAAATATCAATGGAGTGCCCTGTATCTTTATTTAATTTTTTTATTTTAAGACTAATATGAGTTTATTTTATTTATTTATTGTTCTCTATTTAGTTATGTTTGATGCTAATATTACTGCCAACATCAATTCAATTCTCATGCTAAATGGCTTTAACTTCAAATAATGACATGAGAACCAATCTATAGTTCTTGCAGTCATGGATCTTGATCTTAAGTTAAGGGTTGATTCTCTCCCACCTCTTACAGATGAAAGCACTCCTGATGATAAATAGGAAATAAAAAGGTGGGAGAGATCAAATCACATGTGTATCATGATCATGAAGAAGACCATTCCAAAAGCATTTAGAGGCTTAATGGTTGAAAAAAGAACTACAATTAAGGATTTTCTTGCGTAAATTGAATATAGGATTGTCAAGAACAAAAGGGCTGAAATTGGTACACTTTTAACAAGTCTAATTTCAATAAGGCATAAAGGCAAGAAAATGAATAAGGATAAAGAAGATGTAAATACAGTACCTCACAGGAAATAACAAAAGAAATTGAATGATTTAAAAGTCACTTATTATTTCTTTAGTAAAGCTGAAGGGTATGATTTGGTTTGTTCTGAGGTTAATTTAACTGTGGTATCTAGACATACGTGGTAGATAGATTTTGATGCAGCAGCTCACATTAGTGTGTTTATGTAAGGTTGCCTGAGTTCTCAAAAACTCAGTGATGATAAAAGATACATCTATATGGGTGATGGTAAAAAGGTAAGGCCATATAGGTCTAATAAAAAGAAACTGGACTCAAGAATGATGAGTGGCTATTTTATTGAATATTTAAAACGATCTAAGGAGTATAAATTTTATGATTCCATGACTAAGTCAAATTTTTAATAAAAAAATGCTCGATTCTTTAAATATGTCAAGTTTATGGGTAGAGATATGGTCAGAGACTTTGTCTTTAAAGAGGAATATGTTGGTATTTCCATGGGCGTTATTAGCAGTAATCAGTGTCTCATTCCTAATTTATTCAAGACACAATAAATCAAGACAATGTTGGAAAATCCCCCCATATAAGAAGTTGTTTCAGAAGAACAAACTTTACCACCTCAAGAACCTATACCATTAAAGAGATCCACTAGAAAAAAGAGAAGTGAATTGCCAGATGATTACATTGTATTTCTCTAAGAACATAGAAATTTTAAATTCTTAAAAGTAGGTTGATGCCATGAATTAAGAGATAAAGTCTATGAACGACAATGACGTATGAGATTTTGTCCCGTTGCCAAAAGGTACAAAATTTATTAGTTGTAAATAAATATTTAAGAACAACAGGGATTCAAAAGACAAGGTAGAGACGTATAAGGCACATCTTGTCGCAAAGAGTTTTACACAGAAAAAAGGTATGAACTATAAAAAGGCTTTCTTTCCAGTTTCTTCAAAAGACTCTTTCAAGATTATAATGGCATTATTAACACATTATGATCTTGAGTTATATTAGATGGATGTGAAGACAATATTTCTTAATGACGACATTAATGAGACAATCTATATGGTGTAGCCAAGAAATTTTTTATTTGGAAACCCAAAGAATATAGTTTGAAAAATTAAAAAATTCATTTATGAGCTCAAGTAAATATCTCAATAATGGTATTTCAAGTTTCATCAAGTGATCATCTCATTTGATTTCGAGATGAATTTAGTTGATGATTATATATACTATAAGTTTTGTGGTAGTATGTATATTTTTCTGATTTTATATATCGATAACATTATATTTGCCAACAACAATATAGGTTTATTGCATGAAACCAAGAGATTTCTAACTAAAACCTTTGAGATGAAAGATCTTGATGATGCCTCTTTTGTATTAGGCATACACATACACTGGAATCGCTTCTAAGGTATTCTTTAATTATCACAAAAGAGCTATATCAAAATAGTTCTCAAGAGATATGACATGCAAAATTACAAACTAGGTATTATCCTTGTGACTAAAGGAGATAAGTTTAGTCTCAATTAGTACCCTAAAAATAATTTTAAGGGAAAAAAATATAGAAGATTTCTTATGCGTCAATAATAGGAAGTCTGATGTATGCTCAAGTTTGTATGCGATCAGATATTGCATATGTTACTAGGATATTAAGCAGACACTTAAGTAATCTTGGATTAGACCATTAGAAAGCAGCCAAACAGTCTTACGATACTTACAGAGAATAAAAGACTACATATTCATATATCAGAGATAAGATAAGCTTGAGATTGTTGAGTATATTGACTCTAATTTTGCTAAATGCTAAAATAGTATGAAATTCACTTTTATTTATATCTATCTACTAGTTGGGTATGTTATCTCTTAAAAGAGTGCTAAACAATCTCTTATAACCTCTTCTACGATGGTAGTAGAATTTATAGCATGTTATGAGATACTCAATCATGGAATATGGTTACAAAAGTTTAACTTGAGGCTACACATAATAGATGGTGTTAACAAACTGCTAAAGTTATTTTGTGACAATAAGTTAATAGTATTGTATTTTAATAATCACAAGAGCTCGACGAAGTTGAAATATATAAACATTAACTTCCTAGTGATTAAAGAATGAGTTTAAAGTGGACAATTGTCTATTGGGCACCTTGGCATAGACTCTATGATTGCAGATCTGCTTACTAAAGATTGCTACCTAAGATATTTCATGAACACATTACTCGTATAGGTGTCATGTCATTTAAAGATATTTAGTTTTAGTGGGAGTTTGTGATTTTTAGATGCTGTTATAATATAGACATTTTTATTTATTTTAGTTTATGGATATTTTCAAGTTGTCTTCTATATAAATAAAGTTTTGGTTTATTCACATTCTGATCTTTTAGTATGATTTGATTTCATTAAGATGGACCAATTAGAAATAGGTGTGCTAAGATCACATTGCATGAAATTTCTATGCTACACATCGACATCATGATCCATGTCATTTACTTATATTGGTATAGTGACCAATGAGGGGTTGAGTCACGATAAATGTAATGAAGACCGCTTTGATCCCATATTGATATAATTTATCGATTGGATTGGTTATAGATACATTCTTGTAATGATAGTAAGATTGAGCTCATATAATTATTTTGTACAAAGCATAATTATAAAGTTACACATATAGCCTAAGTGGGGGATTGTTAAGTTTTTTTAATCGAATATATTGGATCTTTAATCTAATATTGAGCTTATATGTGAATAATTATGTGTTGTAGACTATTGTATAAGGTTAAGCTCAATTAAAGTGATCAATTAATGTTTTTGATATTATGTACATTAATGTATCTAATAGGGTGTGGACCTTCAATATGTAGAGACTCAATAATATTGTAATTATATGATGGGCAAAATTAAGAATACCTAGTGACAATAAGGAAATATTGCGTATATAAGTATTATGGTTCCAATGTCACACATATTCTTTTCATTTTTTCTTACATCCCATCATTAGAGAGAGCACAAAGAGAATTAAAAGATTATCTAGAAGAACATATAGATCTTGAAGGTCAATTACATAATTCTACAGATTTATTTAGCATTATAGATTCAGATACGCTTCCACATAATTTTGTTATTAATTGTTAGTGATACAATATAATATTCCTGAGTTATAGGTAATAATTTTCACTAAAGGTTATATTTATCCTAATACACACACACATACACATATATATGTATATGATTTGCTAAGTATAAATTCAAATAAAATCTTATTATTTGATGTTGCATAACTAAAGAAATTCAAAGAGCCAGTTAACCAAGTCATAATGCCATGCCCATCATAGCTCTTTGCTTCTCTAATTCTCAAGAACCTTTTTTTTGGTTTTCAAGTAATGAATTTAACAACTTTCTTGGTCCTTCAATTGAGATACCTACAAAAATGTCATATTGAATTGCCTTATTCACATTTTATAATGACTAAAAAATGTATTCTGCATTCATATTAATTACAAGAGTTAAAAAAATTTAATTTTAAAGAGCAAAAATAACAAATATAATATTAATTTATCTTTTGATGCTCAAAAGTTATGATTAATACAAACAAAACCTTTACAGCGGAGCATAAACCGTAAAATGAAAGCAAAGAAATGAATCAAACATTTTATTTAGTAAAAGAATACTCACATTACTTAGTTGTCTTCCTTTAATTGTCCTGGTCTTGCTCAGCTCCATGCTTGCATTTCTTCATTCTCTAAAATTTTAAAATTAATAAAATAGCATAATATTACAACAGAATTGTATGAATTTAAGAATTACCTCAGTTGGTTGACTCATTTTTATTTTTCCATTGACAAATTTGCTTATCATGTCTAGATTAAAACCGTGAATTACAGTTTATTTTCTTTTTGCGTATGGTTAACTCAATGCTACATTTTAATTTGCAAAAATGACTGATATCCCTCTTTCTTCCCTTAGTTTGTGAGACATTTAGATTCAAAAGCAACTCACTTGAAGAGTGAATATTGTCAGAAGATGAATCATTTTTCTTTAGGGAAACATTAGCCGAACAATCATTAATAGTGTTCATATAGATTGTATATGCTTCATTTGAAGATGTTGCAATGCAAGCCAATTTAGGAGCTGGTTGACACATACGAGTAAGCCTTAATGTGTTTTTTTTATGCCATCATTTTTCATCAAAGCCTGAATAACTTTGATCCTTATATCCTATCATTTTTCACCAAACCTTTTAAATCAATGACTTTGAAGTTATTTGCCTTTTGTTTTCATCTTCAAAGAACAAAATGATATGCCTACAAGCACAAAGTTTAGGCACTCACACATACCCTTGAAATCTTTCAAATTCAGTTTCACCAAAAACTCTTCAGGTTACTCCAAACTTTGCTTTTATTACCAAGTATGTGTTTATGCCATCATTATCACATCCATTTTCCTCAGCTTTATATCGGTTAACTTGACTCCACTCATCTTTGAATTTGTTGAAAACTTTTCTAGTGTATAATTTTACTGCATATTCCAAAAGAAACTATCCATTATTGATAATTTGATACTTGTGCTCATACTGAAAATCTTCATCACTTTCTCTTTCCATTATCTTTTTCAATGCATCCTCATATTTGAGGTAACAAAGTTATCAGAAAAAGAATTAATGCTCTTGCTACAACTAATAGTATTTGTTCAGGCAAAAAAGGTGCCACGATTATAAGCTTGTCATAAAGATCATTCAACCATTCATTTGTTTCTAATCTATTTTCTATAATGAAAGTCTTCCATTTCTCCTTAAATTCCTTAATTTTTTATGTTGATGAAATGCACTTTTTCATTTAACCTTAAATTTGTTAGAAAATTAATGAGTAAAGTAGGGCCATAGGTAAAATAAAATTATAAAGAACTAAAGAACAAGCACATATGGAGGATACTAAGAATTACGTGGTTTAACTTTTAGTATATGTCCACAGGTAAAAACAAATAGAAATAATTTTACTAGTGAAAAAGGATTACAAGTATTGTAGTATTTCATCTTACTAATCAAAATTCCAATACACTTAAACTCTCAAATCACTAATTATACAAGAGTTGACACTCTCAACTTCATAAAGAATAAAAGGAATAGAAGAAAAAAATGGATGCTAAGAGGGGAAATGAAGCCTTCTATTTATAGACTTCATTTCTTTCTTTTTTTTAATTATAGTAATAATATTATTATTATTTTATTATTTTTCTTCTACTGCCATTATCCCTTTTTTCTTTCTTTTTTTCTTCTTTCTTTGTTCCTTGCTTCAAATCTTACAACTTTTAGATCTTCAAAATGAGTTGTTGCCAAATTCTATTTTTCTTCTTTCTTTTTTCTTTCTAGATTGGTGGCTTCTAGATGCAGCATATCTTTTTGACATTCTCCCACTTGGAGATTTGATTGAGAATTAATAAATCTCTATACTATCTTTTTTGCTTGGTCATTTCCATATTGCTTATATTTCTGCAAGGCCATAAAAGGATTTACTCTATATAAACTTGTCAGTATTTATTGACTTAGTCATAACATCTACTAAGTTCTTGTTGGTATGGATTTTCTACAAATACACGTTTCTTGAACAAACTAATACTAAGCTCCCATATATTTTGTCCTGATATGAAAGGCTAGATTTCTTACAATGTGTAAGGCATTCTGATTGTCACAAAATACAGAAATTTTCTCTTGTTTGTGTACGAGCTCCTCCAATATCTTTTGTATCCATATAGCTTTCTTGCAAGCTTTTGTAACTACCATATTGTAAGGTTCAATTCCTTCACCTAAATATTATATTATTTATTTTAAGCTAATAAGCCCCTTTAAGTATTAATAATATTTAATACTTAACTCTTGAATTAGTAAGGTATTTGTGAAGGATTAGTTGTAAAGATAGATAAGAACTCTAGATATTAGTGAGATATTTATGATGAATAATCTTGATCATTGATCAAGGGTTATGGTAGCAAAATCTCAGCCATCCACTAGCCTTAAGAAATCCTATAAATACCTCCTAGACCTTTTATTTTTAAACATTGGTTGAGGAGAGGATCAAAGAAATTGGTAAGTTTACTCTTCCTCTTCTCCATAAAATTTCTAATCACTCTATCTAAGGTTTATGTTTGGCATGATTTTAAATTATTTTATATAGATCTTGATGCATAATATAGGATGTGTTTAGGTTTTGTTTAGGGTTTTAATTGATTAGGAGTTTGGTTAATCAACCCTTGGCATAATAAGCATGTAGTATGATTTTAGACAGCATGATATTTCGATTTTTAATCTTATATTTTGTGAATGAAATTTTCGTAGAAATTTATATTCTTGAAAATAGATATATAGAAATTCCTTAATAAATTTTATTTTATCAAATTTGATTTATTTTTCAATTTAATATGTATTTTCGAAGTAGAAACCACTGCATTAGAAAATTGCAATTCCAACAGTGCGATCGGGTTTACAAAATCATTAGTACTATCAAATGAACTCAGAAAATTATGAAATGTTATAGAGAAGTTAATATACGTGTCTAGTATCTTTTGTTTTAATTTCATAAATTTTTTAGTATTATTTTATTTTATAAAATTCTCGAAACCTGTTCTGTTCAGTTAGGGTTATGAGAAGACAGTTTCAAACTTACTAAGTAATAAATAGTTTAGAAAATGTTTTTAGCATCGGATCCTCTTGAAAATTTTACATGAGATACCCATGGATGTCCAGAATAGACTTTGTAGATATTATGTCAATTCGAGATTTAGATTAAGAGTTAAAATTGTGAGATCAGTCTTCTACGGGAATGAATTAAAAAAGTAGATTCTTAAAGTGAGTTATTAATAGTTATATTTTTATATTTATTTAAGGTGTTAGAGGTATTTGAGGCTTTTAGAGGCTTAAAGGTTGTCAAAAAATTCTTTTTTTAAGGTAAGTAACTTCATTCCTAGTATACTAGATATGTATAAGTATTTGATGTATTATTATAAGTATAAATATTTTTATACTATTTAAAAAATTAAAAGATTTTCGTAACAAAATTAGTTTATGGAAATGTTTTCATATATGAGTTCTTTTAACAAAATATTTTATAAATGCTTTTCAATATGTGAATTATTTTAATGACATGACTACCTTTTATAATTTTATCTATAAAATAGTTCGCCAGCCTAATTTATTTTTATGTACTTTTCTGAATTTGATATGATTGTTTGGTACTCATGTGTGATTTCAGTTATTGATGATCATGGGATTCTTAATGTTTTGGCTTATTGTTTATAGTTATTTTGATTTTGATTCTGATCGTAATATACGATATATTTGTCTAGACTAGTATTGGGTCTCTGTTATGAATATGCACACGATATTCTAATTTCTGTCTAAATCAGGTCACCGGGACTATAAGTGACACTATATGACATAAGCTAATCTTTTATTTTCTATATATGTGATATAAGATTTGTCCTTGTAAGTATCTCTGGCTTTGATATTCTGAGTTACAATGAATTTATGTCATCTTATTGAAATATGATATTATATAGTTTTTATAAAACTTATTAGTTTATGAAATATATTTTACTCAACGAAAGCTTGTAATATTTTTGAGTATCGATAGGCCTAGTGTATTAGAAATGGTTTTACTTATGAAGTTGACGGCTCAACCCTAGTTATTATTTTTTGCAGAGTAAGTTCCTTTTGAAAGGTGTACTTAGTTTTGGAGCTAGAAAGTTCATTTTCGGTTGCTATTTGAATATGAAGAGGAATAAACTCATGTTTTTTTTAGTTTATTTCTAGGTAGACAACATTTTATAGCCTCGCGTACCATGTGCCTGGCACAAACCACAGTGCTATAGGGCCCATACAGCACTATAGCTTGTGCTAGGTGCACGATACGCGAGACTGTAAAATAGTGAAGTCCTTATTTCTATTATGAACTTGTAATTTAGGTTTTTGAGACCTTATTATTTTTATGTTTCTAGAGAGATTATTTAGCATTGGATGTATGAACTTCTAGAATATTCTTCAAAAATTTTAAGGTGTTACAATTTGGAATTTTATGAGTAAAGATTATGTTTTGTGAGTAACCTTCTTTTTTCACGTGCTTTACACGTGTTAGATTTGGGGTATTACACATATATTTTACTTCTATTGTAGATAGAGCCGCAATGGCCTACGGTTTTGAAACCCAACTTATAGCTCATCCTACAAGTGTAAACATATGGTCAGTAATGGATTTTCTTTTATCAAAATGTCCTATAAAATCTGAATTCACATAGCCTCTGACAGTAGACTCTTATCTTCTGTAACATAATGCAACATCTGAGGTTTCTTTAATATATCTCAGAATCCTCTTCATAGTTTTTCAATGCTTTCTACAAGGATTTGCTATGTATCGACTGACTGCTCTCACTGCTTGTGCAATGTTTAGTCTAATACATATCATAGTAAATATTAAACTTTCTATTACTGATGCATATGGCACTCGAGACATCTTCTTCATCTCTACTTTATTATTAGGATACATATTTAATGATAACTTAAAATTAACAGAAAATGAAGTAGAAATTGATTTACAATCTTGCGTGTTAAAGTACTGCAAGATTTTCATGTTATTTCTGTCTTAGTATCTCTAGAATCTTATTTGCTAGTCCCAAGTCCTTCATTTCAAACTCTCTAGCCAACTATGTGTTCAATTCTTAGAATCGATCTTTATTATGGCTTACTACCAATATATCATCCACGTATAATAGTAAAATAATGAAATCATTATCTTCAACCCTCTTGTAATGTGCACAATGGTTTAAGCTGAGTTTTTATATCCAAAGCTCATGATAAAGGAATTAAATTTCTTATACCAATACCTCAGTACCTATTTAAGACCATATTGAGATTCGTTTAGATTGCGAACTAAGTTCTCCTTGCCTTTTTCAGTAAAGTCTTCTGGTTGGAGCATATAAATTTATTCTTCAAGTGCTCCATGGAGAAATGTAGTTTTTACATCTAACTGCTATTGATATAGGTCAAATGTTGCTCATATTGTCAAGACTATTTTGACTATCGTAAGTCAAACTATAAGAGAAAATATCTCGTTGAAATCAATACCCTCTTTCTGAGCATATTCTTTCACCATCAATCTTGCAAGATATTACTCTACTTGGTTATTACCATTATATTTGATCTTGTAGACCTATTTTTCCAATAGGTTTTCTTCCACGTGGTAGTGGTACAAGTTTTTATATCTTATTCTTATGTAAAGCCTCAATTTCTTCCTGTAGTGCTGTTATCCATAAAATAAAATCTAAGCTCTTTAAAGATTTATGAAAAATTGATGGGTCTCCATCTTCTTTTAAAAGATAATATGCAACATTGATCTCTATAACATAATCTAAGTGACAATACATAATCATAAAGAAGATAGATAAAAGAAGTTTCTAAATAAAAGTTCATTGAATAATTAAATTTGTAAAAGTTCTTAAAATAATGACAAGACCTCTTATTTATAATAGAGAAATTTCACTTCTATAGATTAACTGAAAAAAAAAACTAAATCACAATTATAGTAGAAATAAATATAATCTCCTTAATCTAATTTGTAAATGGGAAAATAAATCATAATTATAATGGAAATACAAATATTTTCCTAAGTTAACCAAATCTTATACCTTAATTGACTCGAATAACAATAAAAAGTCCTAAAATATTAAAACACTGTAATTAACTCTAATTAAAATAAAAAGTCTTAAAATAATAAAATTTTAAATCTTGAAATTCTTAAAATATCTTCCTAAGTTAGTCTCATTCACTTGAAAAAGAACTCATCTTCAAGTTTGGCTTGTACAATGCCTTATCATCTGGATAGTATTTGAACAGATCAGCCACATTGAATATATGAGAGATATTTCAGTTATTTGGTAGTTGAAAGATATAAGCATTGTTATTAATATTCTGTATGACATAAAACAGTCCATACTTGTGCTTTTTCAATTTAGTACAAATACTAAGGAAATGATTTCTCCACAAATGCACCATCACTAAATCACCCTCTTGAAACACCTTCTTGCGTTGATGCTTATCAGCCTCAGCCTTGTACTGAGCATTAACAGCCTCCAAGTGGGCTCATGCCTCAGCATGAATCTAAAATGCTTTTTCTGCCATATTATCTGCTACTTTGCTTCCTCTTACTACTATAGACACAATAGCTAGACACAAACCTATCGTGAGGAACAAGTGTAGATGATCTCAAAAGAGGTCTCGATAATAGATCAATTTACCATACTATTGTGAAAAAACTCAACATGAGGCAAGATAGCTTTCCAGTTTTGTTACTTGTCACCACAAACACAACTGAACATGTTGCCCAAAGTGCGATTGACCACCTCCGTTTGACTATCCTTTTGGGAATAAAGGCACTACTAAATTGTAACTGTGTGCCAAACTTATCCCAAAAGTATTGCCAGACTTTAGTAATAAACTTCACATCCCTGTAAAAGTAATAGTCTTTGGAACACCATACAAATATACTATCCTATGAAAAAATAAATGCGTTACTAAAGTAGCATTTTCCATCTTCATACAAGCAATAAAGTGAGCCATTTTCAAAAACCTATCAACCACTACCAATATTGAATCATAACCAGTCCTAGTGTGAGGTAATCCAAGCAACAAAATCCATAGATAATTCTAATATTATATTGTCCAGAATAGATAATGGCATGCATAACCTCATGTTTACTTAATTTAAGCCAATAAGGCGATAACCCTTTTGGGATCACTAATGGGGTAATGTCAGTGAATACAGCTAATAATAGTTGTATCTCTCGAGGAATAGAAGTCATTCTGAGCTCATGTTCTTTCTGCAGTTTCTTGCAACTATAACAATCTTCTTTTAAATGTAATTTTACAATAGTAAAAAATTCTTCCCTTTAGCCTTAAGATTTTTTTTTCTTGTTTGTTAAAGTTACAAAACGAACTTTCTTTTTATTCCACCAAAACTCATATTTATTATCTCTCTTTTTATGTATTGCATCCACATCAAACTACCAAGGTCTCCTCAATAAAAGATGGCATGCATCCATATCTACTACATAACGCACTACGTCACTTTTATAAATCTTCCTAATAGAGAAAGGAACATGATATACCTCTGTCACTCGCATTTCTATATCTTTCTTTATCTATCCAATCTTAACTAGGTACTTTTCTATTGAAAGTCCCATTATATCAATAATACCATAGAAACTATATTTTCACTACTACCACTATTAATAATCGCATTTCACACCTTATCTTTGATGGTGCCACGTGTCTTGAAAATCTTGTTACACTAGTTTTTCTCTTCAAATTTTAGAGACAACAAAATTTTTTACTCAATACAATTCAATAACTCTCCCTCGTCTGCTTCCAACTCCAAGGCCTTCTCGTCGTTCCCATCCTCAATATCATTTGTCTCTATTTCATCATCTTAAGCCCCTACTAAATTTAAATTTTTAGAATAATGAAACACTTATTTGGAATAACAAAATACTCATTCGATCTATGCCCTGGCTCCCCATACATGAAATACTTATTTGGCATAGGCTTTGCATAAGGGTTATTTTATTGTCTAGGTAGTTGTTGCTACCTTAATTACTGTTACGCTAGTTGTTGCGCCTGACCACTCCCAGCCTAAGTTTTCAATACACTATTTACTCTATTTTGTACACTAATGAGTAGTCTTCGTTGAACTTTAGAGATGGCTCATTGCTTTTGTTCTTCTAACAATAAAATTCCTTTGTATATTTATCAACACTGTGATTTTCTTGCTTGTAATTTTGATATCTTATGTACAACTACTGTTGGTTCTCTACCGGCAGAACATACTCTTTCATCATCATCTATATTCTAGGCCACGATTTGATCAATGGCTTTCTTGTAACTTTTCTTTGATTTTGGACATTTTGCCACTATACGGATGTTGTTAACTTAGATGCCACAAGTTTAACCCACTTATTTTGCTGAATCTCCATACCTGGAAAGAAATATTTTACATCCTATATCTAATCTAAAAATTCCTCAACATGCATCCCACTATATAAATCTATAATATCTACATTGATCTTGTATTTTGAATTCTTCCTGTGACTTCTTTCATAATCCTCAGTGTCCTCTTCTTTTAAAGTGCTATCTAACTCTTTACGCATGCGTGGCTACACTCGCCTCAGTAGTTCTAGGTTCTGAGGTACCACTTTACGATTGATACGTTATGGTGTTACATCATGGTTGAAACCCTGTCTAACCTCTTAATTGTCATAACTCTATGGTTGTCCATTGTTATTGACTCTTTAAATTCCGTCCTCATAGTTAGCCCCTTATTGCTGACACTTCCCTTGGTTTTTCTTCATGAAAAGTCTAAGACCCCTGAATGCCCACTCTATCACTACCAATTTTACGTTATAGACATCTTTCATTACTTGTAAGGCTATTTCTATGACTACCTGTTTGACAGCCTTTATACATCATGCTTGTATCCCTTGATCATCATCTTGAGGATGGTTATTTCTTTGTTCGTGTGATCATACCATGATGATAAGCGAACTTGCTCTAATACTAAATGATACAGTGGAATCATAAAAAAGATAAAGAAAATAAGTTTTTAAATAAATTTTATTGAATAATTGAATTTCTAAAAGTTCTTGAAACAATGACAAGACCTCTCTATTTATAATAGAGAAAATCTACTTTCCTAAATTAATTGAATCTTATACCATAATTGACTCAAAAAAAATAGAAAGACTTAAAATAATAAAATATCATAATTGACTCTAATTAAAATAGAAAGCTTGAAATAATAAAATTCTAAATCTTGAAATTCCTAAAATATCTTCCTACGTCACTGAGTGCTATACTGGTAATTGTCTCTCAGGAGCTGATCGATGAACTTCTAAAGTCTCAGATTCAACTGGTTTTTGTTCTTTGTGCTCTAATGCTGAATAAAAAAAAATCTGAATCTTTTAAATTATTTTCTATATATACTAACATAGTCTCTGACTTTCTTTTACAGTGCTATCATTCTTATTTCTCGTTTGCAGTTGATCTTTTATAAAGATAACATCTCTACTAATGGTGATCTTGCGGGCAGAGGGGTCTTACAAACAATACCCCTTCACTCCATCAGTATATCCTAAGAAAATACATCATTTAGATTTTAGATCCAACTTTATACTTTTTTGGACATTATACATCACGTACACAGGACATCCAAATGCATATAAGTGCAAGTAATCTGCTAACTTTTTAGTACATATCTCCATCAGAGTCTTCAACCCAATAACTATTGACAGATGATGATTAACTATATAACAAGCAATTTTAGCTACGTTTTTCCAGAATAAGTTAGGTAGTAAACAGTCCTCAGGATAACTCTTATTCTTTTGTAAGAGTTCTATTCATCTCGTCGACAACTCTATTTTATTAGGGTGTATACACTACTGTGAATTGCCTCTGAATACTTTCCTGCTTATAGTATACAAAAAACTCACCGTCTGTATACTCTCTATTATTATTTGTCCTTAAGTATTTAATCTTCTTTGTAGATTCAAGTTTAACCTGTGTTTTGTATGGGTTGAACTTTTCATGATTGGATATGCTCAATATCTCCTAGAATAATCATCAATAAAAGTTACCAAGTATTTTGCACCTCCCATAGATATATCCAACGATTCCTAAGCATCAAAATATACCAATTCTAGAATGCATTTAATTCTGGTAACAGATCTACTAAACTTTAATCTATGTTACTTACTTATAACACAATGCTCATAAAGCAATAAGTTCACTGATTGGAGCCCTGGAAGTAGTTTTTGCTTAGAGAGAATCTTCAAGCCTTGTTCTGACATATGACTGAATTTGAGGTGCACACCATTCTTGATTCTTCTCTATTTGACACGACGTACACATCAGCTTCCTATAGTGTTTCCCTTTTAAGTATGAATCAATTAATACCTATCTTTTCTACCTTTATCAATACAAGCACACCTCTAGCAATCTTCATGATTCTATTTTCTATATGAGTTTTTCACCTATAGCTATCTAGTTGTTTTAAAGATAATAGATTCTTCTTTAAACCTTTGACATATCTTCTTAATTATGTAAACCATACCATCAAATATTTTTGTTTTGATAGTACCAATACTAATGATCTCCAAGGCATGATCATCCTCTATATATATATATATATATATCGTCTTGAGATAAGTTCATGTGTATGAAACTGTTCTTTCTAAGGTCATGAACTTAGGCCTTTGACATATCTTCTTAATTATGTAAACCATACCATCAAATATTTTTGTTTTGATAGTACCAATACTAGTGATCTCCGAGGCATGATCATCCTCCATATATATATATATATATATATATATATATATAGTCTTGAGATAAGTTCATGTGTATGAAACTGTTCTTTCTAAGGTCATGTGGCAAGCAGCTTCTGACTCTATAAGTTAGACATCAAATAGCCATTTTTTGCCTTTTAAAATAGTTGTTGCCTCAGAATATTTCATCTATTTGAGGTATTTACTACACACCTTTGAGCATTTAATGACTCAAGTTGTTTACCCTCTTTTTTTTTTTGTTGTTCCAATACTCTTTCTAAACATACCTTTTTTTACCACAATTAGAGTATTTGATATTCTTTTTACTTTTTAGCTATGATCTACCATGATTCTGATGCCCATTGAGGCCACATTCTGCTGATCTCTCTCTTATCATCGATAATGCTTTTGCCTGCTACAAACTCGATTGTCTATCTTCTTTACTTTTTTGCCTACTCTTTTTATTTAATATCGAGATTACAATATCATTAAAGACTAGACTATTCACTTAATGTACTTTGTCAGGTTGATAATAAGTTGATTATACAAATCTAATAGACTTTGAAGTAGAAACTGCGCACACTCATTTTCCTTTATTTTATAACCCAACATAGTGAGCTATGGAAATAGAGTCTTTAAGTTATTACTATGATCAATAACCAATAGTCTCCTCTTTAAGAAGATTTTGTTGTGTAGCAATTTACCCTTATACAGTCTTATGAGAGTATCTCAAATTTCTTTCATTGTCTTTTTCTTTGCTATATTAGATAACATGCCATCTGTAAGTGCCAAATATAGATAAACTACATTACCTTCTCATTTCAATTGTCATCATCAGTTATCTCTATATGCCTTTCTCCAATTACCACTAAGCAATTATTTTTCCTTAATATAACTTTCATCTTTATTTTCCATAATGAGAAATCAAACTTCTTTATTTTGTATTTTGCCACCATTACTTTTCACCACGAACTACTTTTGCTAGGATCACCTCTCATTATTTCACGTGAATAATAACTATATATATAAATAGTAACTATATACGTGAATAGTACTATATACATAAATAGTGCCTTTAAGTGAATAGTACCTTTCCTTGAACAGTACCCTTCGACTCTAGAAAAATACAACTAATAGCTTAACTTCACAGTTAGAAAATCGATTATTGAAGCAAGGTTGTAGCTGAAATAAAATTAAAAGGAAATAAAGAACAAGTATACATAAAGAACACCAGAATTATGGAGTTTGACTTTTAGCCTACATCCACAAACGAAGTTAAAAGGAAACAATTTTCCTAATAAAAAGGAGTTATAAGCACTGTTATATTTTATCTCGCTATCCAAAATTTTAATATATCAAAACTCTCAAATCACTAATTATGCAAGAGCTGACACTCTTAACTTCGTAAAGAATGAATAGTACTATATACATAAATGGTACCTTTAAGGATGCCAAAAGGGGAAATGAAGCTTTCTATTTATAGGCTTTATTTCTTTCTCTTTTTTAATAACAATAATAATAATATTTTATTATTTTTCTTTTATTGCCATTATCTTCTCTTTCTTTTTTTTTTCTTTTTTCTTTAAACGTATGGCTTTTAGATCTTCAAAATGAGTTATTGCCAAATTCTATTTTTTTCCTCATTTTTCTAGATTGGTGGCTTTTAGATACAATAGATTTTTTTGACAAAATTTTGATTTCTTACAGTTCAAATGTGACAATTATTCCATAAATTTCTTCTTGATATGCCAAAGACATAAATGAAGAGGTGCGACTAGTAAAAATTTTGCAATTCTTACCTTTATTATTAAATCTTAGGTTGTGATAATTGCATCAGGATGACATCCTCTCATAGCTTTAAGCCTTGCCTTAAAAAGCTATATAAATGTAATGTTACTACCTATATCTCATTAGTGCATGCCCACAAAAAGTATATCATATTTATATCTCCTATAAGTAGTGTCAAATGTAACTACATCCTAAAATAATAGTACGTCATGCAAGATCAAGAGTCCACAAAAAAAAAAAAATTAGTTGCCCTCCTATTTTTATTGCATTGAATCGCATATAAGAACACTGGATTCTTAGCTTTTGCATTTTTCTAAAGTAAATGAGGACTGATAAGGTTTCTTCTCTATCCAGTTGCTGATGATGAACATCCCTCAAATGACATAACAATCTCTTTGGTTCAAACTGTTGAGTGTTAGAAAGTGTATATTTATAAAGGAGAAAATCATCATTTTACACTTTAAATCTCACTAACATTGCTACTTTTATTTATTTAAGTATTTTGTTATTTAATTATATGTGTTTTATTATAATTATGTATTTTATGTATTTTAGGGGTATCATAATCGTTTCACAATAAACGAGTGATCAGACAGCAAAACGGACGTCATATTTGGACTCAGGACGGTCGAAAACCTTGAGAAGAGCATTAAAGGAAAAATTTACTGTTCACACATACGGTACTGTTTACGATACTGTTCACGACACTGTTCATGTATACGAACCGATGATGTGGCAACTACCTACGACGTGGCAGTATTTGATTGGATGAATTATGTGGATTGATTGCTTATGTGGCGTTGACCGATGACGTGGCGTTGACCGATGATGTGTCACGATCTTATTGGAATAAATTTCTTATGTACTGTAGATCGATGACGTGGCAGCATCTCAGTGGAGTAGAAATCGAGTGTACAGTACATGTGCTTACATGGGATTATTTACTATTCAGGCGACATTACTGTACAAATGTTGACTGTTGATGGTTGACTGTTGACTGTTGACTGATGACGTGGCGCAATCCTGAGCATCCGAATTATTTTTAATCCGATGGTCACGATTCACTCAATGTATCTATAAAAAGGGGGCTCTCCCCCCCTAATTTGGCACCTCTGAATTCATTTCTAAGCTTAGATTTCTGAAATTCCTTCTCTTTCTTATAGTTTCTTTGTATTTTAATAAAATTTCCTTTTTTATCCTTAGTTAAAATATGAGTGGCTAATTCCTTTTGAACTTGGGTTGAAGGTGAAGTCTCAACATGATTTATGGGCTTAATTTGGTAAATTTACTTTCTCTTCCCCTCTAATATTTGTGGTTGTTTTGACTTTTCATCGACAAATAATAATAGTCTTGTCTAGTTACAGCCCTGGTTAAACCGGCACCCTAGTACAAGGTTATTATTATTTGGCACGATAAGCCCTTGGCACCATACTTATTGGAGAGTGGTTCATGAGGTGTGGAATCCCCCCTTATGATTTAATTGGTATTAATATAGAATATTTAGCCCATGGAGCATGTTGATGCGGATCCGGATACCGAAGTATTTATTATAAGAGTTTCATTTTCAATTATTCCCGCCATTGTAATTCAATAATTTAGGATAAAAATACCATAATTTAATTGTTCCCATTAAAAAGAAAATTAATTCGGCACATAATTAAAATCAACCTCCTCGTGGGATCGACACTCGTCACCATTAATCTATTCTACAATAGATTCGTGCGCTTGCGAGTTCATTAAAATTTACACAATACAAAGTAGATTGTGCACCACCAAAAAAAAAAATCTACTTTGTAAATTTTCCTTTTGGAATATTGAGTCAAATCCTTAGCTGCTTCAGGCATAAATTTATTTGATTTTATTTTCATCGTTCATGCTAAAGTAACTACTTTGTGATTGTAGACATGCTTGAAAACTCCTAAATTAAAACTCTTCATGTATTTAACCATTTATCATGTACAATTAATATACGAGTTATACACCCATAATTGATAGTTGAACATCTTTTACCTCTTTTATTTATCTTTTATTTTTCATGCACATCTCTTCTTTCATTTTTTTATAGCCTTATGTGCTTTTTCCTTGGAAAATATTTGCTTGGTGGAAACACACACAAATTGCCTACTAGTTACTTCATTTGAAGCCCTTCTAATCTTAGATGAAGTAAGAACTCAACTCCAAAATTTTTCTTGTAAACCATAGCCTTCATAGAAATATTCTAGGCATTATTTGTCCTTAACTTCTTAATTTTCTTATTAGTTTGATTTTGCATTAGTGTTGTCCACTCATTGAACTTCTCTATTGCCTCATTTTTATGTTTTAACATATAAACCGATACCTTCCTCGAGAAGTCATCTATAAAAGACACAAAGTACCTACCTCTACCAAGTAATAATGTTTGTAAAGCCCCTGAAGATTTGAATGAACATAATCTAAACTCTGCCTAGTTTCTTATTTTCTTATGTTAAATTTCTCCCTTAAAGCTTTTTTAAATACATATTTCTCGTAACATTTCAATGAGGAATTTTGGTCATTACCAAACAAACACTGATTGCTTAACTCTTTTAGACCTCTTTCATTAATATGAGCTAGCCTCATGTGCCAAAGTTTGGTTTTGTCACTACTTTAACTTGTTGTGATCCTAACTATAGGTAAATTCCTAATAAGAATATATAACTCATTTTTTAACCCTTTTCATAATAACAAGACCCTCATTAACAACCTATATCTCTTTATTTTCTACCTTAATAGTTCACCTTAACTAATCAATTATTTCTAGAGATATTAAATTCCTTTTAAATTTAGGAACATATCTCACATAATGCAAGTCTCTAATGACCAACTACCTTGCAAGCAAGATTATTCCCTAATAAAACCTTTCCTTCATCTATGCTTTTAAACATCTTAAAGAATTTTTTTTTTAGGATACATGCAGAATGAACAACTAGAGTCTTATATTCACTCACCAGTGGGGTATTTTTTAACAGCCACCAATACTTCAGCATCATCATAATCTCCTTCATCCTCAGAGGCAACAACAACTTTCTTATTTGACTTATTTTGAAGTTCTTTAAGCTTTTTTTCTCTCAAAATAATCTTTAACAGAGTGCTTGTCCTTTTGGTAGAAACAACATTTCTTTTTCTTTTTCATTTTCTTTACTTTATCTTTTTTATTGTTATTTTTCTTTCATTTGTTGTTTTCTTTTCTGGCTTCACTTTGGCAACTAAGCCTTTTGTATTATTTTGATCTCTTCCTTCTATCATTTTCTTTAAATCTTAGATTGCATTTTTTACAGCATTCAGTGTGATAATTTGTATTTCCATATAAGAAAGTATCTATAAAATGTACATAAGAGTTTGGAAGGGAACTAAGCAAAATGAGTGCCCTATTTTTTCATCTTCAAAGGTTATGTTAACAATCTCAAGATTAAGAATGAGTTTATTAAACTCATCTAGCTTATCTTTCAAGCCTAATCCATATTTCATTGAGAATGTGTAAATTTTCCTCTTCATATATAGCCTTTTTGCTAAAAATTTCTTCAGAAGCAATTCTTCAAGTCTTGTCCAAATACAATCTTTTCCTTTGCCACCTCTCTTAATACTTTATCTGAAAGATGCAAAATAATTGTGCTGTGAACTTTGTTGTTAATGGCTCTTTAGTCTTTTTTATCTATGCCTTATAGTTTTTTTTCTATCATTAAGAGCACTGTGAAGGCCTTCCTAAATCAAAATTTTTTACATTTTAAGAATCCAAGTATAAAAGTCATTTTCTCTATTAAATTTCTCAAGATCAAACTTGGTGCTTATTATTTTAAGATTGAAAATCAGCCTATACTAGGCTCTAATACCATTTTGTTATGAACACTAAGCAATATACTTTGTAGCATATCTAGTACTCAACCTCAGAACTTAGAAATAATAATTATAAGAACTAAAAAAAGAAAACAAAGAAATTGAGAAATAGCACTCTTAAGAAAGTAATGTGGTTAGGTTTAAAAAAATGACATTCAAGGCTAAAAATGCCAACAAGGGTATAAGCTTTTATTAATAAAAATAGTTGATTATAGAAGGTAGCTTACAATACAGATTTAAACTTCCAAGCTTAGCATTTTTTTATTTCTGTTTCTAGAGTTGTAAGAGTTTCTCGATACATGTTTCAACAAATAACATATATATATATATATATAGTAAAAAGACAAGATAGCTATGGATGCATGATACTCTCTAGATAATTATGTAAATTTTATGTTGTAATTATCAATTTCATTCACTTGTTTATTGGTTACATTCGATATCATTATCTGTAAAGTATTATTTATATGTACTACACACATTTGTATCAAATACATTAAGATTGAATAAACTTCTTCTTTCTACATGGTATCAAAGCTTATCATCTCTGAAAATATTTAAGATCTATCATGACTAGCTAAGATTCAACAGCTATCTCTTCTCTATCTCTTTCCTCCCAATATATAGATTGTATATTTATTAATGCTGTTGCCCAACTACCTATCAGGTAAACTCCTAAAAATTACTCTACTTGGCAAGCCCAATTTCTTTCTTTAGCATATGGCTATAACCTCATAAAATACATTGATGGTAGCTTTCCATGTCCTACAAAATTCTTACCTTGTACTAATATAGGCACTTCCACAGACAACCCTATTAAACTATACTTTTTGGAAACAACAAGACCAACTTTTTTTTTCACTCAATTTTAACCTTTAATATAGAGTGAATTGCACCTTTAATAGCCAATTCACCTCTTCTAAACAAGTATAGGAAAAACTTGCTTAACTATACTCTGGTAGAAGTAGAAGCCAGATTATCACACTTAGAGAACGCCTAGCTTGACTATGCTAAGAAAACCAATTTGTTGCAACCCACTTAAATTCCCTTTGATCTACAACTGACGAGTTGACACTTATTTATTCACTTATTATTAATGACGAGCTCATTGTACGCATTGTCAGTGGTATAGGAAAAGAGTTTAGAGAGATTATTAATGGAGTAAAAGCGCATGAAACACCCTTGCCTTTGATGAACTTTATGATAAATGATGGATTTTTAGAAGTATTTAAAGTAAGATGACCCATTACTATCAACCCCTACTATTACATAAAATACAACCACCAAACAACATTATAAGAATTCTAACCAACATTGAGTTGTCCAACAAAACCGTAGACCATAACTTGCAACATTAAGCCAATAGCTATCACTTTATTGATATCTACCAAATTTCAACAATGATTATCGAAACCTTCCACAATAATTTTTGAAAAAGACTAAAAGATACAAGGGACTTTGTGAGTTATATGATAAAAGAAGACATACCACTAAGGAATGCCCTAACTTCAGAACATGAAAAAATAATCCGTAGTGCATCACTCTACTTCAATGCCAACACCCTTTACAAATTGGCTAGTTGATAATGTAGCATTATACCATATTACCGATGATCTCTAAATTCTTACAATCTAAATTTCTTATCATGGCAGTGACTTTGTCATAATAGGCAATGGGACAAGTCTTCATATTTCTCATTCAAGTTCTTTTTGTTTAAAAAAACCCAATAAACAGTTTACGAGTGGATTTTTTCCTACTTCTTTTTTAGGTGATGGACTTGATCACGAGGGCAATTTTACTATAAAGCTGAAATAAAGATGGGGTTTATAAGTGGCCAAGTGATTTTTCCTATAATAAAATTTCTCAACCCAAGTCTTTTGTTTCCGTTTAAGCTTATCCAACTTGTTGGCACAATAATCTAGGCCATTCATTTGATGAAATTTTAAAATATGTTTTACAATCTTTCCTTCATTATAAGTCTAGATCTTTTTAGTTTTATTCTTGTCAATCTTGTTGCTGTAATGAGAGTCATCGTCTTCCCTTTAGAAAATCTTCTATTAATAGTTCTAAACCTTTATAATTTACACTGATATTTGGGGTCCTGCACCTATGGCCTCAATTGATGGTTTTAATATTATATCATATTTGTCGATCACTTCACCAAGTATGTATGGCTATATCTATTACGCTACAAATTTGATGTTTTCTATACATTTGTCAATTTAAAGAAGTCATTGAAACTTTTTTTAAAAATAAAATGACATCTATTTTTACTAATGGTGGTTGAGGATTCGTTAAATTAAAACCATTTTTTACTAAAACTAGAAAATCACATTTCTTTACTCTACTATATACTCCACAACATAATGGCACAACTGAGCACCATCGTTGAAAAATTGTTGAGATTGGTATGACATTACTTCACCAAGCCAATCTTTCCCCAAAATTTTAGACTTACACATTTAAACTACAATTTATCTTATTAACATATTACCTACCAAAGTAATATCCATGAACTATCCTTTCTAACTTTGTTTAATCAAACTTCTAATTATAACAAACTTAAAATTTTTGGTTGTTTATTCTATCCTTGGCTAAGGCCACACATCTCTAATAAATTAAAACCTAAGTCTGCTCCTTGTATTTTCTTAAGTTATTATTCTCAACAAAATGCCTATGTGTCTAGAATTGAAGTAAGGGAAAATATATACTTCTCATGATGTCAGATTTATTAAGTTTGTCTTTCCTTTTAAATCTTCTCAATCTCAACCCGCACTTATCCAATGACCATTAGGTCTTAAAATAAAATCATTAAGCCTAAATGCCAATTCTCCACTATGCTAGAAACACATCCCCAACCTTGCCACTCCTTACACTTTTTACCTATCTTCATTGAACACAATACAGTATCTGAAACTCTTAAAGATCCTTGTATTGAACACAATATAGTATCTTCATTGAACACAATATAGTACTCAGAATATCAGGCATCTACCTCTAATAGCAATAGTAATTCTACACTAGAAAAATTTATTTATGCTCTAGTTGCCACATTTGCGTTAAAAGATATAGGATGTCTCCATTATTTTTTAGGTATTAAGTTAGTTAGAATGGCAAAAATACTATAAAAGCATAGCAAAACCAAAAAACAAAAAAACTAACTCCAACAAATTCACAATAACCAACTTAAATTGCCAGTATAGATAGAAAAATAACCAACTAATTAAACATGCATGACATTAAAATTCTCAGAGCCTTAGTATTATGTGCATCCAAATACTAATAAGTCAGTATATATTATAACTTCAGAAGTAAAACAACAATTTTGGCCCACTCGATGAATTTCCTAGAAATTACAATAAATAAAAGCACATAATATTAATCTAAAAGCAAAGAAAAACCAAAAAAAAAATAGCCAATTCCAGCAAATTGACAATGACCAAATGCCTAGCTTACAAACAAATAATCAACTAAACATACATGCTGTTAAAATTCTGAGTCTCGCCATGGTGTGCAACATGTCTCTAAATAATCTAATCATGTAAACACCAATTCTAGATAATTTAACAACTGAAATCATAGAGAATTCTAACTTGCTCATAATGAATGTGATTAAACTGTATATTAAGGTCAACCACTGCTTAAGAAAAGAAAAAGCCACAGATCATATTAGCATATTAGCATCAGCATATTGCACAACAATCTTACTTTGAAGATATATCATCCTCAACGCATTCAACCAAATATAAGAAGAACTTACATTGCTTTCAAGAATGTTCAAATCTCAAACAATATCTTGAATGTACTTCATGACAAAGTAGCTATATTTAAAGGAGGTAGGTTGCTTCAGACACTACACAAATAAAAAATAACTTTTAAGTAAACTAATGAAGTAATTTATTTTCATGAGAAACTCTTATTATTTGTTTAGTAAATAATAGAAAATGAAATTAAGTCCCTAAAAGTCCTTTCCAATTAAGATGAATGAAGAAAACTGAAGTAAACTAATTAAATTAACTAGGAATGTCATAAGTTTGTTTCATTTATATCGTGACAGAGACCCATTGCATTATTACTTTGAGTCTTTAATTGATGCATTACTATCTCACTATCAGCAATATATAAGAGATGACAACAAAGGACTTAAACTTTTGAAAGCAAATTATTGTATAGCATAAAAAAATTAATAAATAATTCAAACTTACTCATTCACCATCTATTTCAACTCAACATCAGGTTCATCTCCTAGTGAATCAAGATAATAGATTTAATGTCTAATCATATCAATTGCCATAAGAACCTAGTGGCCGCTAAATGATAAAATAAAAAAATAGATTAAAAGTAAAACTTAATCATTCATGTAAAACAAATAATATGGACAAAAAGCAAATAAATATTATACCCAGGGTTATATAGAAATACAATAATTTGTGCAAACTATATGCTATCTAAAAGTGTTGAAATATAGGTACACTTCATTGGAAAAATATTATACGTTGGATCTAATTTGGTATAAGCCTAAATTAAATTGGTGTTGTATTCATATTATCATCCATCTACTCATAGAAGTGTCTATCAAAAAAAGAAAGATGTGTTAAGTGTATTTGGATAAATGATAAATTAAAATAATTCTATAAATGAAAATTTTAATAAAACAAGAAGTGTATTTTTTTTACTTGATCCATATCTCAATGACAGTGTTTGAAACCTTTTAAAACTCAATGACTTTATTGCAAATTTCTTTGTTCAGTATACCCACCTAGTTAACACCAAAAGTTTCTAAATAATATGAAATCCTAATCGACTCATATAGGGAGGTTTGAACCAACAAAGAAAAATGGTCATCTATGCACTCTTGCTTTCTTTTATAGCCTTTATAACTACCTTGGTATTCTTTTTCAAACAAGTTTTTTTTTTGTTCCTGGTTTTACAACAATAGGTTCTTCTCTTGGAGCTTTATCTTCATAGAGATATATAACCTCATGAGACTTTGGGCGAAAAACCTTTTTCTTCTTTAATGGTGGTTGAACTACTTTGTTGTTCAATTTTACATGAGTCAATTTTAAAGATCTTCTTGGAGTGAGTTTTAAAGTAGCTTAACAACCTACTTGAGATAAGTTATATTCGAGATGTGGGAGGACAAGTTTCTTATTCTTATTACCTAAATGTAAAGTAGCTTTAGGCGGATTGGTCACTGAGTTAGGTATATATTTACCAACTATGCCTTCATCCTAAAAACAAAAGCATATATATTAATGAAATTATTTGAATGTGTAGAAAATAAATTAAAACAAACATAGGTCATAATTTAGAAATTACCTTGTTTTTCCATTAATTGTGGGGGATGATGATCTATCCCTATTTAAATAGTAGAAGGAACTTTAAAATTAAGGAAGTTAGAACTACAAACTTTAGTATTATTGTAACCATTTAGCCTTACATTCATTTGATCTAATTAAGCTTGCATCATTTGAAAACTCTCTTGATACATTCTCCTTTCTTGCACCAATTCAGTAGGATTGGGAACATTAAAGTAAATCGATAGGATGATGAACTGACCTAATGCTAGCACTTTACTTCCATTTGGTTTTTTTTTAAGGGCTTTTCCAAGAATGTCATTTGTTCCTTGAGGTTGGAATGCCTCTTCTCCAACCTGACTATTCAGCTCATTTTATATTAAAAAAAGTTAAAATTTGACTTAAAAAAGCATCAATTAACATATACGTAACCAAGCTTCACTCATTATTTTCTCAGCCATAGCCTACACTTCAAGGTCATAACTACAATCTCTTGCTTAGAAACCCCATGCTCTAACTTTTGTAACAATTTTATAAAAAAAAAAAGAGAACAACAACTTTATTTGTATACAACTACCTTATTACTATTTGTATTAACACTATACTAAGTTTTTATTTACTGGCTCTTTTATGCAATAATCTAGCATATCTTGCACTGACCAAATGATAATTGTAAACATTATTTGCCCTTTTTTTCTTTTGCTACCTAACTCTTTTCATACACAAAATAAACATAGATTAAAATGGTTACAAGAAATCATTAATAATTTTCATCTAACAACTTTAAACAAACTTGAAAACCATCAAACAATATTTTCTTAACAAAAACAATTCAATCTTCTTTTCTAATGCCCTCAAACTCAATAGGAGGCAACTTTAAGGAATTAGGCTTGTCTGGGTTAGTACTCGGTACTCATTTGCCAACTTACTTTTGAAGTTCTTTAATGAACTTCCCATCCATCTAAACACTTGGGTTTTGGACTTAGGATTTAGCTTGAACATTTCTTGAAAATGAGTCCATAATGTCTATTAAGATCCAAGGGCACTTTCCTTCAATCATCGTATGTGATCAAAATTCTTTCTCACACGATCAAACTAATGTAACTCCTTAGATTATTTCTTTTCTTTCCCACTAGAACTCTATTGGCATTGTATGTCATCTCATTCTAAGTATTGATTTCTTCCTTTTGCAAGCCTTTCTTTTTTATAGTGTTACATCTTGTTCTTCTTTTAAGATCTAGAAATGCCAACTCCTTATTTTCTGCCATATCTTCCAAAAATCTATAAACATGTGAACAAATAAGTGTATTAGCGTTCAAAATAATTTACTATCTTAGTAAAAAAATAAGTATGAAACAAGCATCAAAATATTGATAGGACAAAAGAATTTAAATATGAAACAAACATATTTCTTATGGATAGGAGATAGTGCAATAACAATAACTTACTTTAAATTTAGTTATTACTTTTCTAACTTGATATCTATTGAAATAGCCTTACAATCTGATCTTAAATAAATTCTTTTATCATCCAACTTACATGTAAGAAGATTAGTGGATACATACACATCCGTCTCATCACACCCAACCCCATTTCAATAATTACCCTTTTCATTCACCACACAAACAATTGATTTAATATCATCTAGTTGGACTTTCACATAAAAAGCTTGTTTAGAATGGCCAACTAGTATAAAGCAATCAAATTTATAAACTTTCCTATGTAAATCAACCACAGTGAATACTAAGTCATCAATATTGACCTTTTTATCATTTATCCAATCACGCTTGAAAATAATTTTCTTTTCTTTTAGATAATCAAGCTACCAAATTTCATCAACAACTCCATAAAATGACATGTCACTAGAATGAAGACTTTTATCTTTAGAGCTTGAAATCTATAAAGTTTGTAGAACAATACGAACACTGTTATTTTATGTTATACAATTGCTGTCTTGGTCTCTTGCAGTAAAATTATAACCATTAATACACTAGCCTTCTGTAGTAAAGCGTCGTTTACTTGCTTGCCAGCATACTCTTTTGAGCACTGACACATTGTTTGCCTTATCAAATTTTACCTAATTGTTTAAATCATAAAAAGATCATAATTAGTTATATAAAAACAATTTACTCATGTTTTGTTAGATACTTTATTAAATTAGTGAAACTATTATGACCTTTTCTCTTAGCCAATCAGAAAATGTAGAAACGTGTTTAGTTGTCAACTATAAGGACACTAACGAAGGTGTTTTCTTTGCAAATGGGACAAATGCCCCCTAAAATTATTTTAATTTAGTTAATAAAAGTGAACAAAATGAATTTAATAGAAATTAAAAGAAGTTTGAGGTCACTTAACTATATATATGATTGAATCTCAGGAGTATTTATCAAAATACAGCAATGTACCTATGCCAATAAGTATTCATTAGCCACCTTAATGTTTACACTTGCAAGTGGCTTCCTAAGTGTAAAATCAATTAGACAACTTGAACGCAATCCAATTGATTCATAACTCAAAAGGTATTTAGCACAATATTTAAGTGCTTTTTTAGTAAGATAACACTCTATAATGTGACCTTCAAAGGTTGCAAACATAACCTTTAATAAATTTCATTTCTCTTTCAAATGGATAGATCCATCGAAAATAAATCGAGCCATATAACCTAACTTCCTCAACTAAAAGGGCTACCAAATGGACTATTACATTGAAAAAGGTAGATAAAAACATTATTCTAGGTTGCATAGAGTGGTATCAATTTTCTTTTGCAATTGGGTAAGAGAATCAGGTTCTATTACTTTAGAACACAATAAATTGAAAAAGATGCACAATCAAGTGATGGCAAATCTGACAAACAATTCTGAATCGTTAATGGTAGTAATTGTTGCATCAAAGGATGACAGTCATAAGACTTAATCCCTAAAAGGCTATAATCATCTATTGAAATAAGGTTTTTGAAGTTAAAATAATAATTGTCAGGAATTTTGACACCTTGCAAGGTTTCATAGAATTTGTTTTCTCATTCTTACTCAAAAGTATATGAGGCAAGGAGTAAAACTTTGTTCTGTTCATCAAGAACTAGTGCCATAGATATTGTGTTTAGATTTTCTATAAAATTTGAATGTGTAAGATATTTTATAGCATTAATCCTATCTTTTGTCTTCATCAGTTGATGAAGTAAGGTGTTGTGATGCTTTCACACACATTTTTTTAATGTGCATCATATCTAGTTGACAATGACCTAACAAGTGCTTTCAATATTCTAAATAAAAGAAAATTGACCTCACATGTGTTTAACTTACACATTGGGCGTGTATAATATCTTTTAGCAGTACATCTAGATAGATCCCCATATGCTAGGAAGTCACTAATTCTCTACATCAATACAGCCCATAAATTAAAAATTTCTTTTATATATGCTTTAAACATATCAACATCTACCTCCCATAAGGTTTTTAAGTCCTCAATTAAAGGTGCTAGGTATATATCTATATCATTTTCAAGTTGTTTTTGTCTAGAGATTAGTAGAGACAACATTATAAACTTCCTTTTCATATACAACCATAAAAGAAGATTATATGTTATCAATGTAACAGGTCAACAACCATAACTAGAGCTAAGTGTGCTATGTAGGTTAATGCCATCAGTTGATCGAGCTAGTCTAAGATTTCTTGGCTCTTAAGCAAACTCAGGCTATTTATTGTCTATTAGGTGCCAAGCTGGTGAATTTGCAGGGTGTTGAAATTTTCCATCTCTAATTCTCTTATTTTCAGGTCATGTTAAGTTTTCAGAAGTTTTTGATGATTGAAACATTCTTTTTAATCTAGGAATTAAGGGAAAATACCATAACACCTTTTCAGGTACCCATCTTTTTACCATCTCTTTGCTATCTAGATACTTTATAGCTTGGGCATTCACTAAGATTTGTGATTTCATTCCTATAAAGAATACAATAATTTGGACATGTATGTATTCTCTCATAATTTAAGCCTAAAACTTTCATTATTTTTTTGGCCACATATATTGACTTAAGCAAACTGTTATCATTTGGCAATACCTCATTAAAGATTTCTAGGAAAGCTGAAAACCCATTATCGGACTACGCATAATGTCCTTTCACATTGTATAGCTTCATTAAACCAAATAACATTGAATGCTTTTGTGAGGTATAATTTTCTTACTCGAATATGACATAATTAATCTTAAGCTGACAAGCTCTCTTAAGCAATAATAATAATAATAATAATAATAAGAAAGTATAATAAGATAATAACAATGTAATAAAATATAATAATTAATTCTAAAATAATGATAATATAAGTAATGACATAAGTGATGATGTAATAATAGATGTTGTACAGATTTTAGGATTCTAGAAACTACTAAGATATTTATGGAAAGATAAATCTCTAACATTAATCAAATGCTATGTTAAATATTGTTGTCTTAAAATAGTTCTATGTTTTGCCTTTATTATATATCTAGAAATTTTATTTATTATGACATAAATTACATTGGGCACATGTATTTCATGGGTTATTTCATAGTCAACATGATTTTAAGGTGACAAAGTTTACAAAGAGGACAAGCCTTCGAAGTTAAGTAAAAGGAGATCTTTTGGAGACAACAATATGTAAGGCCTAAGAGATCAATTAATTAGGCCTAGCAGCATGTTGTTTACTGTTAGCTTTGTAGTACAACAAACCAAGGGCTCTAATGAAGTTCTTTTATATTATTAAGTTTCATTTAATATGTTTATTATATTGCATAAATGACTTATTATGTTTAAGCTTATTCATTTATTATATAATGTTAGCTTAATATGTTTAGTATGTTTAATTATATTGCATAAATGACTTCAAAGTTTTCATGCTTAAGTTAAAATTACAAACTTGGACGCTAAAAACATATGTTTTGTTACTATACAAGAGCATCTCAACTAGGATACTGCATATTCAATAAAAGTATTTATTTTATTATAAATAGTGTGAACAATCAGTTTACACAAATTTTATTTTAATAATATATGGTCCTATTCATCTAAAAGAAAATTAGCCCTACATGCTTTGTCTTTTTGTTATAGAGGAAAAAGAACCAACGTAAAAGTCACCTAAATACATATACATGTGCACCAAACTAGCAAAACATGCAATACACTCTTTTCAAAGTGTCACTTTCAAGGAAATAAAAGATGAAAAAGCTTGTTACAGTACATAGTAAATACATTAAAGATATGCATGTAGCAGTTTTAAAATAGTCGAGTGCCTAAAGAATATATATATATATATGCCAAAGAAATAATTAATTTATTTAAAATAGAATAGAACAAAGATAGTACATGCAACTAATTAAAAAAATTCAATACAAGTCAAACTCATAACAAAAAAAATTAAAAACTTAAAAAAGTGAGTAATTTATGAGACTTACGAGATGAAAATAACTATTATACCCTGTATCTTTTTTATTCTTTAGCAATGAGAGATAAAACTAAACATATTCATTCATTTGATAAATAGATAGATATTGCAACTAACTTGATTGAAAGAAATATGCAAGATAAAGTGAAAAGCAATAACAAACTTAATATTTTAATCAAAAGTTGATAATGCAATATAGATCTTATATGTATGTGCTGAAATTCAATATTCAAGCATGGGTCTTATTGCGACAGATCAATGGTTGCAAACCATGGAAAGAATTATCGAAGTAGTGAAAGTATCAGAAGAAGAAAAGGTCATTTATGTTTCCTTTATGCTACGAGGAGCAACAGAATATTGGTCGGATTTCATCAAACAATGCCATAATGAAGTGATAATGCAATGGAAGAAATTTAAAAAACACTTCTATAATAAGTATTTTTCAAAAACGGTCTATTCTGCCAAGAGTAGAGATTTTGTTTCTTTGAAATAAGGGAAGATGAGAATGCTAGACTATATCTGAAAATTTGATAAGCTCTCTGGATATGCTCTACACATGGTTGTCACAGAAGACTTAAAAAAGGATAATTTCATACAAGGATTGTATGAAAGATCTTGTAAAAGCCTTTAAGGTAGCTGGGATTTGCGATGATTCCTTCAATGAGCTCATGGATCGAGCTTCAGTAACTAAGCAAGCAGATAAAAAAACAAAAGAAGAAAAGTAAAAGAATAGAGAAAGCATGGATCAAGGGAATTTTGTAGCCAGCCATGGAAAGCAACTCCCGAATAATAATAAGAGAAAGTAAGTGCCAACTATCCAGAAGTAAGATAAGAACAAGTGTCTAAAGAATCATAAAAATAGGCCCTACAAAAGCCTAAATGTAATCAATATGGTAAACTCATACTAGGAAATGCCAAGCCAATACTAAAACATATTTCAAATGTAGGAAAGAAGGACATTTCATCAAAAGCTGCCCAGAGAATGGTGCGCAACAAGAAAAGGCTAACTCTTAAGTATTTACACTCACCAAAGTAGATGCAGAGGCGAACCCCTCGATAATATCAAGTGAATTATCTATCTCTCAAACTCCTGCACACGTATTGATAGACTTAGAAGCTACACATTTATTAACCTTATCAGTATTTATTAGGAAAATAAAAGAGGCCTCTGATATAATAAGTACACATTTTAGTGTTATGCTTCCATCTGGTGAAGTATTAAATCTAGGACAACTAGTGAGGGCACATGAGGTCAATATTAGTGGTCCTGTACTATGTGTTGACCTAATAATCCTTGAGATTCATGACTATAATATAATTCTGGGCATGGATTGGTTATCAAAGCACCATGTTAAGATAGATTGCAAGAAAAGGGAGGTAAGATTTCAACCACTATAAAAGGAATTATTTTTATTCAAGAGAGGGTGCAAAGAGAAAAGAATGTTTGTCATCTCTATCTTAAAAGTAATTAGACTATTAAAAGGAGGATGTAATGGATACTTGGTAAGTGCCGTCAAAGTAGAAGAGCAAAAGCCAAAGCTGGAAGATATTGTAGTAGTAAACGAATTTCCTGAGGTCTTCTTTGAAGCACTCCCCAAATTACCACCAAATCAAGAAGTTGAGTTCAAAATTGATTTATTACCAAGAACTGCCCCAATCTCAAAAGTACCTTAAAAAATGGCCCCATCAGAACTAAAAGAGTTAAAGAATTAATTACAGGAACTATTAGACAAAGGCTACACACATCCAAGTTATTCACTATGGGGAGCACCAATATTATTTATAAAGAAAATGGATAGATCAATGTCGATGTGAATCGACTATCGAGAATTAAATAAGGTGACTATGAAAAATAAGTACACTTCTATGAATTGAGGATCTATTTGATCAATTACAAGAAGTATTAGTATTTCTAAGGATTGATTTATGACTAGGATATCACCAGCTAAAGGTCAGAGAGAATGATATTCTTAAAACTACATTTCGAACACGTTATGGATACTATAAGTTTATCGTCATGCCATTTGGTCTAACAAATGTCCCAATAACTTTCATGGATCTTATAAATAGGTATTTAAAGACTATTTGGACAAATTCATGGTGGTGTTCATCGAAGATATCTTGATCTACTCGCGAATGAGGGAAAAACATAGCGAACATTTTAGAACCACTCTTCAAACTTTAAAGAAGAAGTAACTTTATGTAAAACTTAAAAATTATGAATTTTAGCTGGAAAGTGTTATATTCTTAGGAGATATGGTGTCAAAGAATGAAATCTTAATAGACCCTTCAAAGGTGAAAGCTATGAGCTAATAGGCGAGGCCAACTAATGCTAAAAAAGTTAGAAGCTTTTTGAGATTAGTAGGATATTATAAAAGATTCGTGGAAGGCTTTTCTAGAATTGTGATGCCATTGACCTAATTAACAAAAAAGAGCGCCAAGTTTGTGTGGACACCAGAATGCAAGAAACATTTTAAAGAACTTAAATGGCAATTGATCACTGCTCCAATCTTATCAATTTCTATTAGCTCTGAGGAATATGTTATCCATAATGATGCCTCCAAAAATGGCATTGGATGTGTTCTCACATAAAATGGGAAGGTCATTGCGTATGCTTCTAGACAATTGAAGAAATATAAGAAAAACTATCCAACAGACGATTTAAAGTTGGCAGCAGTGGTGCATACCTTAAAAATATGGCATCATTACTTGATGGGAGTACATTGTAAGATTTATACTAATTACAAGAGCCTTAAATACCTTTGTATGCAAAAGAGTTAAACATGTGACAGCGACGTTGGCTGGAGCTCGTTAAGGACTACGACTATGAAATAAACTATCATCCTAGAAAAGTAAATGTGGTAGCAGATACACTAAGCTGAGAGTCAAGCTTGTTAGTTTTAGGACTCTACTTAAGTTATTATAAAATGAGATATATAAGGCAGAGATCGAGCTAATTAAGGGAGAACTAATCTATATAACACTCTGCTCAACCCTATTAGAAAGGATTAAGGAAGGGTAGAAAGCTGATTCCTACTTAAAGAATTTAAAGATAGAGAATAATTTAAAGAATAAAATGTCATTCAAGAAGTTAGAAAATGAATCATCTTATTTAGAGACAGGATATATACATCAGATAATGAAGATCTAAAGAAAAGAATTCTATTTAAAGCTCATACCACCCCATATTTGCTTTATTCTAGCACAATAAAAATGTATAAATACTTAAGAAAACATTATTAGTGGCTTGGTATAAAAAAAGACATAGACAAGTTCATCGCATATGCCTCACTTGTCATAAATCAAAGCAAAGTATTAAAAGCCAGCAAGACTTTTGGAACCTAATCAAATCTCTCAATAGAAGTATGAGGAAATCACAATAGACTTCGTTGTGGGTCTCCCAAGGCTTAGAAAGATGCACGATGCCATCTGGGTAATAGTTAATCGACTTACAAAGTCTGTCTACTTCGTGCTTATTTGAATGACATATACTATAGACCAGCTTGTAGAAGTATATACAAAAGATATAGTCAGACTATGTGGAGCACCCCTCTTCATTATTTTTTACTGAGATATAAGATTCACGTCGATCTTCTAAGAAAAGCTATATAGTGCTATGGGGACAAGATTAAAATTTTGCACGGCATTTCACCCCTAAACAGATGGCCAATTAGAAAGGACGATTTAGACACTCAAAGACAACTGGTAGAATGTGCCATCGACTTTCCAGGGTCATGGAGCAAATATTTAGTATTAGTCGAATTTACCTATAATAATGACTACCAAGCAACAATCAACATGGCACCAGATGAAACTTTATATGGTAGGAAGTGCAAGTCACTGATTCATTAGGATGAAATGAGTGAGAAAGATATCTTGGATCAGACTTAGTTGTTGCCTCATCCGAAGAATCGAGAAAATACACCAAAGAATGCAAACAACCCAAAGTCAACAAAAAATTTATACAGATAAAAGATGAAAGCTTTTGAAATTTTAAGTTGGCGATAAAATATTCTAAAAGTCACCCCAATGAAAGGATCGATGAGATTTAGGAACAAAGGCAAATCAAACCCAAGGTTTATTAGGCCATTTGAAATGCTTGAACATGTTGGGAACATTTTCTATTGACTTGCCCTCCTGCCATCATTATCAAGAATACATAATGTCTTTCATATCTCTATGTTAAAGAAATATATTCCAGACCTTTCTCACGTGTTGGACTATTAGCCTCTTCAACTAGAAAAAGACTTAACCTATGAAGAGCTTCGAATTTAAGTACTTGATAGCAAGATAAAAGACTTCAAAAACAAGAAGATCTCTCTAGTTAAAATACTATGGCAAAATAGCTCAGTGAAGGAGGCAACATAGGAACATGAAAAAGAAATGAAGAATAAGTATCTTGAGGATGAAATTTTTAAAAGGAGAAAAGATTGTGAGGTACAATTTTCTTACTTGAATATAACATAATTAACTTTAAGCAAACAAGCTTTGTTAAATAATAATAATAATAAAGTATAAAAATATAATAATAATATAGTAAAATATAATAATTAATTATAAAGTAATGATAACATAAATAATGACATAAGTGATGATATAATAAAAGATGTTATAGAAATTTTGAGAATTTAGAAATTACTAAGATATTTATGGAAAGATAAAGCTTTATTATTAATCAAATGCTATGGTGGCAAAATCCTAGCTATTCATGGGCCTAAAGAAATCCTATAAATATCTTCTTAGCCCTTTCATTTTCTATAAAACCTTGAAATCCAATCTCTTTCTATTTTAAACCAAATAATCATTAATAAAGAAATTCTTAAGTTAGTAAGGAAGGTTTAAAGGAATTAAGGAAAAGAAGTAACACTTCACTTAAACTGTAATGTAAAGATAATATAATTAAATTAGCTTGGAATAATAATTCTGAAATGCTAGTTATGCAACCCATGAAGGGGGTGAATTGAGTTTCTAAAATTTAATCTAAATAAACTACACACTAATTTAATCTATTGCCCTAACAAAATAAAAAATAATAAGTTTGATAAATTACAATAATAAAAGAATAAGGGAAGAGAAATCAAACACGAGTATTTTTACGTGGTTCGACAATCCTCGCCTACGTCCACACCTTCAAGTAAACCAAGCTTGAGAATTTCACTAACCAAGCCTCCCAAGATATTAAGTTCCTTAGAATTGACTTCAAATTATCAACAAACCTTTACACTCAAGAGATTATCCCTCAATCTCTTCACTTAAGTGTTTCCACACTTAAACAATCACAAAATTTACAATGAATTTGAGAAATACAACAAATACTCTCTATCTACAGCTGATATACAAATGATAGCTCAATGAAGATTTAATCTATGAAGATTTACAAATTAGAAGCTCAATAAATAATGTATGAATTTGTTTTTGGCTGTTCAAGAAGTTAGAAATGAGTTTGATTTAGGTTTATATATTTAGACTCAAAAAATAGCCATTATAGGCAAATTCCAGTGCCGAAGCGGCTAGCCTCTTCCTTCAAGCGATTAGCCGCTTGCTATAGTAAAGTTACCGTTAAATTTGAAATTATAATTTTACTTAAAAATTTTGTTAATTATACTATGGCCCAAAAACTTATAAAAATTTTCAGATAGATCCATTTTTGAAATTGTTTCAACTTGCTACAGTACCACCATTCATAAAATTATAATTTTACCCAATATATTTCTATAATTGTACTATAAGTCAAAATGTTAAAATCTTTGCGAACAAGTCTAATTTCATAATTTCTAAAAATTATTTCTCATTCCTACAACTTTCTGAAATTATGATAGGACCAAAAATATTTTTGATTTTGTAAATAAACCTAAATTCATATCTAAAATATTACTTATTAAAATAAAAAATTGTAAAACTTTTTCACTTTAATCTATTTTTAGAAAATCAATTATTTTGCATGAAATACTTGATTTATGATCAAAACTTTAGATTAATGAATTAAAATCTTGAGCTTCACAAATTGCTAAATCAAATATAAATTAAATCATACCGACTTTACAAGAATTTATCATAATCAGAAGTTTGTTGCACTCTAAATTTTATTCTTGATTGAGCCGTTATCCGTTGAGTGTCTTGAAGTTGATTTCACTTGATTCACTTACATAAATACTATCCTTTAAAAGCTTAGTGAAAATGTGAAATACATTATTAATTTAAAATAATTAAGATACATTTTGTTATCATCAAAATTACATTATATGTAACCTTTAGGCTAACAATCTCCCCATTTTTAATAATGACAAACGTCTTATATATTTTGACATTTATACTCCTCCTCAACATTTGGCATATATGAATCAATATATTTAAAATAAACTCCCCCTTAATATATGATCCTTAATTGTTTGCAAAACTCCCCTTCAATATTTAAAAAACTTGCATATATACTTCAAGATAAAAAATACGTATTATCTACTTTCAGGAATTCAAAATACATAACTCCTCCCCCTTCATCATCAAAATTACCAATAACTTATGCAAATGCCAATAAACATAAATGGTTAATCAAGAAATATATAAAACTCAAGCATACAATTAACCATAGAGTTATAAAATCCATATTATCCAACAAGCATCAATCACATATCCAAATAACAAATAGGAAATGTCCAAATACCAACAATGATCATCCTCAATCCATAAATAATGCATATGAAGATGTAGTATAGAGTAAGGCATGATTAGAACAAAGTATTATGAAGATGGTGGATGTGAAAAAGTAAATGGTGGTGGAAAGTTAAAAGCAGTGAAAAGTTACTGCTGTCCATCATGGATCTGCTGTTGTTGAGCTAAAATACGTTGTTGTTGATCAAATAGTCGCTGCTGCTACTCAAAGAGGCGTTGATGTTCGAAAATGGATTGAATCTAAAAAGCTTGAAACTATGATTGAAACTGGTTTTGTTGCTCAGAAAGAGAATGCACATCAATCAATAGTTGTTGCATCAGATCGGCATGTGATGGACCCGCAGGTAGCGAAGGATGTGAGCATTATAGAGCACTAAGATCAAGAAGCTCATCTTGGTAAAATACATCATTAAGAAATAAATGATTTGAAGGGGCAAGTGTAGAGACTTTCTTTTTTAGTCTCTCATCTTTATACCACTGACCATTTTCAAAAACAAATCCCAAATTGGCTATAACATCATCTCCTAATTCCTTAGGAGTCAAGAATATTGGTTCGATTAAGGGAACATAAAAATGTTTAAGAATACGAGTGATAATACTACCATAAGAAAGTTTCTGATTTGGAAAATTTAGAACACTCAACATATGTTGAAGGATGATATACCCAACATTCAATACTTTACCCTCAAGAGTACAATCCAGCGAAGCAACATCTAAACGGGTAACTTCATCTCCATGTCCACCCCTAGGACTTATTACAAGTTGAAAAACATAATGGAGGATTCTCATTTGAAGCAGCAATGCTTGGGATTTAAATGGGGGCTTATAAAATTCAGAGGATAAATCGGAACGTCTACAAATTTTTCTCACAGCATTCTCAACGGAATACCATAAGTAATGAAGTTGACTCTTAACAGTATATACCTTTAATCCTTTATTAGGAGTTTTAAGAATTCGATTTAAATCCTCAATGTTAAATTCAATAGGAATTCCCCTAATATTTGTAATAATTCTATTTTAGGATTGCAAAGAAATAATCATATTTGAATAGAAAACTCAAACTAAATTCTCATAATATGGTTCCTTAATGACTAAAGCATTTTTCGACCCCCTTGTAACAAGTAAAACACTAAGAGATTTGTCACAAATATAAAAATTATCTAAATTATGAGATTGACGAAATGTGAAGGAATTACCGGTCTTGACATAAAAAGATCGACAAACCGTTTTCGAAGAGGTATAATTGGTTGATGTGTCATTATAAACTCTAGATTAACTCCATGATTCTCCTTTCTTTTCTTGGATATAAGCTTTCTCTTGGATTTCTCACCACCTACCATGATTGATATATGCTTTCCCTTGGATTTCTCACCACCTACCATGATTGAAATAAGAACAAGCTTAAATACCCAAATTCATATTTCTAAGATTTTGGGTAAAATGAGTGTTTCTAAAATAAGAAAACTAATCCTAGAGATGATTTAAGGCAAGATATGGTTGTGGTTTGAGTGAAGATGAACTAAAAATGTGTTAAAATGTAGAGAGAAATGGTAAGCTTGGATTTTAATTTCTTGATTTAGAGAAATAAGAGAAAAAATGATGTTTGAATGATGAACAATGAATGGTTAATGGCTGGAAAATGATTTGAGTGAGTGATTTTGGCAACAAAATAAGTGCAAAATAAAGAAATTTGAGAGAGAAATAAAGGAGAAAGTCACGATTGAGAGAGAGAATGATAAGTGATGAGAAAGGTTGAAGATGACACAAATATGGGCTGAAACCCATGACCAAGCAGCTAGCCGCTTGCTCTCAGGTTGGATTGTTTTTACAAACGGCTAGCTGCCTGGTCTCTATCCTAATTGCAAAATGATTGCTTTCGGCTTAGTTTGATCAGTCTGAAGGCCATTTTATGATCCCAAAACACTTCAAAAGCCATTTTTATTCATGAATCATGATAATTAACATTCAAAAGATCAAAGATTCAATCAATTAACTCATTAATCAATCATAAACTTTACATATTAAAAACATATGTAAGCATTCATAAGTTGACAAATCAAGTGTATTGCTCATTAATTATGCTTAAACATATATAAATATATCAATACTCATCAGAACATCAAATTGTAATAGTCTCAATAACAGAATTAAATATGTTAATATGAAAATTTCATCATCCCAAGTTCATGTCAAATTTTAAAAAATTATTCTTCGCAAAGAGGTTTTGTAAAAATATCAACAAGTTATTTTTCTATAAAGACAAACTTTAATGCAATATCACCTTTTTAAACATGATCTCTCAAGAAATGATGTCTTATTTCTATATGCTTGGTTCTAGAATATTGAATGGCATTCTTTGATAAGTGTATGGCACTGGTATTATCACACTTTATAGGAATTTGTTCAAGGTTAACGCCATAATCTTTAAGTGTTTATTTCATTCAAAGAACTTGTGCACAACAACTACCTGTAGCAATATATTCTGCTTTAGTGTTTAAAAGTGTAATTGAGTTTTGTTTCTTACTGAACCACGAAACAAGTGCATGACCTAGAAAATGACAAGTGCCACTAGTACTTTTCCTATTAACCTTATGACCAGCAAAATCAGCATCTGAGTAATAAGTTAAATTTATATGAGTTCCCCTAAGATACCAAAGGCCAAGATCTATGGTTCTATTCAAATAACGGAAAATTCTTTTCACAGGAAGCAAATTGGATTCCTTGGGACATGATTGAAATCTTGCACACAAACATACATTAAACATGATATCGAGTCTACTAATAGTTAAATAGAGAAAAGAACTGATCATATTGTTGAGTGTTAGAAAGTGTAAATTTATAAATGAGAAAATCGTCATTTTACACTTCAAGTCTCACTAATATTGCTACTTTCATTTATTTAAATATTTTATTGTTTAATTATGTGTGTTTTATTATAATTATGTATTTTATGTATTTTTGGTGCATCACGATCGTTTCACAATGAATGAGTGATCAGACAGCAAAACGGACGTCATATTTAGACTCAGGACGGTCGAAAACCTTAGGAGGAGCATAAAAGGAAAAATGTCACTGTTCACATATATGATACTGTTCATGGTACTGTTTACAACACTGTTCATATATACGACCGATGACGTGGCATCTACCTATGACATGGCAGTATGCGATTTAACGAATTATGTCACATTGATTGCTTATGAAGCGTTGACTGAAGACGTGGTATTGACCGATGATGTGTTACGATTTTATTGGGCTAAATTTCTTACGTACTGTAGATCGATGATGTGGCAGCATTTCAATGGAGCAAAAAACATGTGTACGGTACATGCACATACATGAGATTATTTACTATTCAAATAGTATTACTGTGCAAAACTGTGTTACTGTACAAACTGTGGCCAAACTATAATACTGTTCAAACATTGACTATTGACTGATGACTAATGAAGTGGCGCAATCCTGAGCGTCCGAAATATTTTTAATCCGATAGTCACGATTCACTCAATATATCTATAAGAAGGGGACTCTCCCCCCTTAATTTGATATCCTTGAATTCATTTCTAAGCTTAGATTTTTGTAATTCCTTCTCCTACTTATATTTTCTACATAATTTAATAAATTTACAGTTTGCCCCTAGTTTAAAAATGAGTAGCTAATTTTCTTTTAAGTTTAAGTTGAAGATGAAGTTTCAACATATCTCATGGGTTAATTTGATAAATTTACTTTCTCTTCCCCTCTAATATTTATGGTTGTTTTGACTTTTCGTCGACAAATAATAATAGTCTTATCTAGATACCGCCTTGGTTAAACCAATACCCTAGTACAAGGTTATTATTATTTGGCACGATAAACCCTTAGCACCATATTTATTTGAGCGTGGTTTATAAGATGTGGAATCCCCCCTTATGATTTAATTGGCATTAATATGGAATATTTAGCCTATGGAGCATGTTGATACAGATCCAGATACCCAAGCACGTCATTTCAATATATTTCAATTCAATTTAATTCCTGCCATTGTAATTTTAATTCAAACATAATTTACATCAATTTCACCACAAATTTATTCACCCATTAAAGAAAATTAATTCTGCACACAATTATCAACCTCCTCGTGAGATCGATACTCGTCACCGTTAATCTATTCTACAATAGATTCGTGTGCTTGTGAGTTCAATAAAATTTGCACAATAAGTTTTTGGCGCCGTTGCCGGGGAGGTAAGTATTTTAATTCGTAGAATTAATTTTTTTCTTAATATTTATTTTTTTCTTGTAATTTTTTTATCATTAAAAAAAAAGAAATTAGATTAGAATTTTATCTTTTTCTCTCTTCTTTAAATTTGTATAATTTAATTTTCATGTTATTTTTCTTTGTAATTTTTTTAATTTATCTTGTTATGTTTCTTTATTATTTATTTTAATTTTAGTTAATATTTATTTCACATAATTTCTTTTTATTATTGCTATTGAGTGTGTTTTCATATTAAGATTGTAACAACCTCACAAGATTAGTATCATAATTTCTATCTCCTCTTTATTTTTATTTGTTTTATTCTCATTTATTTTGTTATTTGCATTCATGGTCGAAGGTCATTATCACCTAATCTTGAACCTTTAGACCTTGAATTAGAAGAAACACTTTGCATGCACAAACAGACTATTTTTAAAAGGAAATTTGAAATGGATTTGCAAAATCAACAACCAGAATCACAAGAGAGGCCATTTAAGGATTATTTTAGTTCCTTAGCTAATTTGAGCATATCATGCATAAGGTACCCAAATGTAGCTGTTAGGAATTTTGAATTAAAATCTAGTATGCTAAATTGTCTCCCCACATTCTATGGCCTAGAAAATGAGGATTCATATAATTATCTGAATGATTTTCATGCTATTTACCAAACTTTTAAATACGAGAAATTTTCAGATGATGATATTAAACTTAGATTATTTCTATTTTCATTAAAAGATAGAGCTCGTTCATAGTTTAATACATTGCCTGCTAATAGCATTACATCATGGGAACAAATGTTAACTAAATTTTTAAATAAATATTTCAAAGTTCATAAAACCAATGCTATTCGCAGGAAAATTTTAGAGTTTACCCAAAGAGACAACGAGCAGTTTTTCGAAGCATGGAAGTGATTTAATGGGCTACTCTTGAAGTGTCCACATCATGGGTATGAGAAATGGCACCGATACCAATACTTTTTGAAGGGATTATTGCCATATATACAAGAATGGCTAACGACAATTAGTAGAGGAGAGCTAATGTCCAAAAGTGCATCAGAGATTTGGGAATTCTTCCAGCGGTAATTGGATAATTCCCAACAATAAAGTCGATCACTTAGAAATATAAGGAGAATTAAGAGTGAATGAGGTTAACATTGACGAGTCAAACTCAAGAATTAAAGAAGTCAAAGAAATGGTCGAAGGTTTTGCTCGATAAATAGCATATTTGACGACTGCTAAATCAACAGAGCCACATTACTATGAGAAATCAAGCCAATGCCATAGGTGTCATGAGAAAACCACCAAACTACAACCCTTACTCCAACATATATAACCCTAGATGGAGAGACCACCCTAATTTTTCATGGTCTCAAGGATTCCAATAAAATGGACCATCAGCTCCACTTCCACCAATGCAACCAGTTCCTTAAATTTCTCAAGCCCCTCAACCACCATTTAGACAATACAATCAAAATCCAAACCATTCTCAACCCAAACCATGAGAGGATACATTCTAAAATGTCAAAAATCTTACTAACTCTAAGATTGAGCAGCAGAACCGCACCATTGATGAATTACGGAATGAGATGAGAGCGGGCTTCAACTCACAAGCTCAATCAGTTTCGAGCCTTGAGAAAATGGTGGGATAACTTGCCTTTTCAGTTCAAACTTTGGCCATGACTGTTGAAAAAAGTAAATTCCCAAGTCAACCAGTGCCTAACCCTAAAGCAGTGAATGAAGCAAGTTTTAGTTCCCCACAGCAGCATAAAGAGGTCAAAGTAGTGATGACCTTGCGAACAGGAAAAGAAATCGATAACAAAGTAGAGATGCCAAAATTAACTCAGATCGTACCTGTGAATGCTGAGGACTCATCATCAGAGAAGAAAGAGAAAACCAACCCACGAGAATATGTTTCTAAAGCTCCATTTCTTCAGAGGTTAGCTAAAGGGAAGAAAGGAAAATCCACAGGTGAGATTTTTAAAATCTTCAAACAAGTAAGTGTGAACATCTATTTACTTGAAGCTATAAAACAAGTGTGATCATAAGCCAAGTTTCTTAAAAACCTTTGTACTAAAAAGAGAAATATTCATGTTCAGAAAAAGGCCTTTTTAATAGAAAATAGTAGTTCTATACTCCAACATAAAATGCCTCTAAAATGCAAAGATTCAGGTTCCCTCACTATCTCATGTAGTATAGGGAACCACACAATTGAGAATGTTTTGTTGGATTTAGGAGATAGTGTAAATCTGTTGCCTTACTCTGTATTTGCGAAACTTGGACTGGGCGAGTTACATCCAACTCTAGTGGTGTTACAACTTGCAGATCGGTCCATAAAAATACCTTGTGGTATTGTAGAGGACGTGCTTATCTAGGCAGACAAGTTTTATTTTCCTGTTGATTTCATCGTAATTGACACTTAACTAGTGCAGGATTCAAAGAAGCACATTCCCATTATTCTAGGCCGACCTTTCTTGACAACTGCCGATGCACATAGTTAATACAGAACCAGAAATATGCAGTTGATTTTTGGCAACATGACCATGAAACTCAATATCTTCAATATTGCCAAACAACCTCACAATATAGATGATGGAATTGTTGATGTGGATTTAATAGAAACACTAGTTGATAACAATTTTCTTTCAAACCTTAGTGATGATCCTTTGTAAACTTATTTAACTCACTTTGGTTTAGATTTTGATATTGACAGATCAGTTGATGAAGTCAACGCTCTACTTAACTCAGCACCATCCATGGACACTAATAAATAGAAGTCAAGAGTTGAATAATTAGTGCCATCAGAAAAGAAACTCAGCCCATCATTCGAATCACCACCAAAATTCAAGCTCAAGCGATTACCCAACACTTTAGAATATGCATTCCTAGGAGAAGAAAGCACTTTGCCAATAATTATCTCTTTCTTCCTCAATGACAAACAAAAAGGTAAGTTGTTGGATATTTTAAAAGAGCATAAAGGAGCATTAGGATAGGAAAACGATGAGCTCAAAGACTTTCTGTTGCTTGTCATAAATGTGCTAGAACGATATGCAATAAAAAAACCATGTTCTTTAGAAACAGTGTCTGATAACAGAGAAGATAAGATTCATTTCATTAAAGATGGCTTGAATAAAGAGTCATTGGATAATATCCTTTTGTCTCTTGAAATGCATCTCAGTGGACACGTACAAAGAGCGATTCTAGTTATGGCTATTATTCAAGAAAGAGTGTGCACGATACAGTCTTGGGAATCTGACTATAAACTTCCCTGTTTGCCAATTTGTAAGAAAACTGGATGGGATGCCTATCCTCAACCCATAGAGGGCATTCAAGCCGTTTCTGGACGTAAAACCAGAGGAAGATGTGAGCCACAATCACAACTATTAGTAAATATCCTTTTACCTCTCTGTTCTTTTATTTCACTGTTATTTTACCATTTACATTATTGTTTTCAATAATTTCATTTGCTTTTTTCTTTTTACTATTTTTTTTTGACTTTTGAGCCATGTGCCTTATAAACACGTTAATTAACGTTTACATCATGCCTCATACACAGCTGTAACCAATTGTCACCAAGGTCTCCAAAATATGATTTTTTTATTGAGCACTCACAAGTTGTTTTTTAGCAGTATTTTAATGGCAGCTACTCCTAGTAAACAATTCAAGAACATTTGTGTACTCTCTAGGTTTCATTATAGCAAACATAAAGAGTTCATAGAGGCAGCCATAGATTTTGGTCTAAGAATAGCAGAGAGAAAATTGAACTTGGTATATAAAGGAGGTGATCGAAGGTTATCCAAAATGGTCTCAAAAGCTGCTTTTGTCAAAGGGAGCCAAGTGTTAGGCATCATCCCTCCAATCCTAAAACCTTTGGTTGTTTGTCTCATTCACCAACTGGAGAAGAGTTATTCGTCTCAGATATGCAAGAACAAATAACTAAAATGTTCAATCATGCTGACGCTTTTATTTTTCTTCCAAGCGATCTTACAACTCTTGAGGCATTAATCACATTAGCATCTTGGGCCTATCTGATCAGAAACTCATCGGTTTCTTAAATGTCAATAATTTTTATGATGGCTTTATCGCGTTTCTTAATCATGTAATAAAAAATTATTTCATTCCTTTCTCAGTGAAAAAATTTTTTATTTATGTATACACTACTAATGCGCTACTTGATCTGTTACAAGCTTATCAACCAGAGCTAGATCCTAAGGCCATTGTGTTGAAATGTTCAAATAATAATGGTAACAGTAGCCACAGTAAGAAGTACAAATTAGATTTAACGCTTCGCTTGTAAATATTTTCTTATATGGCGCACTACCTAGGTGATGTCTTCTAAACTTTACTTATTTCCTTTCAAACATTGCAGACAATATTTCGTTCTGGTCAGGGGGAGGGAATAGTTGACAATTATAGAATATTGGTTAAGTTTTTACAAATTTTTATTGTAGAACTAACCATGACTAACTTTTTAGTAGAAGATGGTTGAATATGGAGTGTAGTGACTCTATAAACACATCTTCTTAGTAAAAAAAAAAAATTTGTGTTTTTCCTAACTTTTCTTTTTGTCTTCTCTTTTATAAATATATGTTTTTAAGTTTTTAAGTCAAAGATAGTTGAATATGAAATGTAGTGACTGTAGAAATGCATCTTTTTAGTAAAAAAAAATTAAAAAATTTAGTAATTTGTGTGAGTTTTTTTTTATAATATGATGACTTTCGAATTTTAGTATTTGTATTATCTTTAGTCTTGAGTGACGTTACACTATGTTTGCTATTCTACATGTTGATGTTAGGGATAAATATGAGTTGCTTGAAGGAATGTACATGTCATAATAAATTTCAAGTGAATTTTTTTAGCCTATTAATTTTTCTTGGAGAGTAACTATTTTTACCCATTATTCATGTAGCTTAGCAATTTATTATTTTATAAATGACTCTAGATTTTCTTTGAGTCAACCCTTTAAAATAAAAAAATGTATGTGTAACTGCATCTAAATGCCCACTTAATTAGTAGATATGAAAAGATTATTTAGCGTCCTAAAAGATTATAGAAGACCATTTTTGACCCGTTTGAGCCTTTCTAGCCATCCCTATAATGTAATATCTATAGTTACCCCTTTTGAGCCTTTTATTTAAAAAAAAAGAAAATCCTTTTCTTTATTAACTTATCGTCCTGACCCACTCTAATTTGGAGTATTACCCGATATCATACAAGTTCCATCCATCTATTCATGTTTGAGAAAAATGATAAATAATTATTTTCTTCAGCAAAGTTGTGCTATATAAAAAAATTCAAAACAAAAAAAAAAAGAAAAAGAAAAAAGAGAAAAGATATACAATAGCAATAAATAAGCAAAATGCATCTTGTAATTTTCAAAAGTTCTTGAACTTTTGATCAAACATATATATTTTGTTTCCCCATTTCCCTTTCTTTGTTAGCCATGTCCCTAGCCTACGTTACGTCCTAATAAAAGTTCTTAATTTTAGGAAACTATAATATGAAATAAAAGCTAGTTATATGGGCAATTAAGATGTAGTGATGCATATACATAAAAAAAAAGAAAAAAATGAATACATTGGGTTGACTAATATTTTGTTTAAGATCGTATTATTTCAAGGTACGAGCATATTTTTTTATCTTAGTAAGAGTATATGATATTTCTTTATTATTTTCTCTCAATTTACCATTCATTGTAGTGATAATTTTTATTAGGATTAATTTCTTTGTGAGAGTGTCACTACAACCGGTGAGATTTTGGGGTTTGATATGTCATTCTTGAAAATGGCCTTATTACTATTGCTACAACAAAGTCTGCTGGACTGATGCATATAGATGGTTGATGTGGGTGTGATATTTCTTTAAACTAGAGATAATGCTTGTACTTTTATTTGATCACTATCATTAATCTAATTGAATAAACACGTGTTTTTTATATATAAAAAAAAGGGTTTTGAATTTTATCTTTTCTTTATTTGCTAGGGACTAGCAATAAGCTGGTTAGGGGGTGTGTTAAGTATTAGAAAATGTATATTTATGAAAGAAAAAATCATCATTTTACACTTCGAGTCTCACTAACATTGCTACTTTTATTTATTTAAGTATTTTGTTATTTAATTATGTGTGTTTTATTATAATTATATATTTTATGTATTTTAGGGGTATCACGATCGTTTCACAATGAATGAGTAATCAGACAGCAAAACGGACGTCATATTTGGACTCAGGATGGTTGAAAACCTTAAAAAGAGCATAAAAGGAAAAATATCACTGTTCACATATACGGTACTGTTCATACATACGGTACTATTTGTAGACTGTTCACGACACTGTTCATATATTCAGACCGATGACGTGGCATTGACCGATGACGTGGCATCCACCTATGACGTGGCAATATTTAATTGGACGAATTATGTGGTATTGACTGCTTATGTGGCGTTGACCGATGACGTGCCATTGACTAATGATATGTCACAATCTTATTGGGCTAAATTTCTTATGTACTATGGATCGATGACGTGGTAGCATTTCAGTGGAGCAAAAATCATGTGCATGGTACATGCACATACATGGGATTATTTACTATTTAAATAGTATTACTATGTAAAACTGTGTTACTATGCAAACCGTGGCCAAACCATATTACTGTTCAAACGATAACTGTTGACTGTTGACTATTGACTGATGACGTGGCGTAATCCTGAGCGTCCGAACTGTTTTTAATCTAATGGTCACGATTCACTAATTTGGGACCCCTGAATTCACTTTTAAGCTTAGATTTTTGTAATTCCCTCTCTATCTTGTAGTTTCTTTGTATTTTAGTAAAATTTTCTTTTTACCCCTAGTTAAAATATGAGTAGCTAATTTTCTTTTAAGCTTAGGTTGAAGGTGAAGTCTTAACATGTTCCATGGGCTTAATTTGGTAAATTTACTTTCTCTTCCCCTCTAATATTTGTGGTTGTTTTGACTTTTCGTCGACAAATAATAATAGTCTTGTCTAGATACCGCCTGGGTAAACCGGTACCCTAATACAAGGTTATTATTATTTGGCACGATAAGCCCTTAGCACCATATTTATTTGAGCGTGGTTCATGAGGTGTGGAATCCCCTCTTATGATTTAATTGGCATTAATATCGAATATTTAGCCCATGGAGCATGTTGATACAGATCCAGATACCCAAACACGTCATTTCAATAGATTCCAGTTCAATTTAATTCATGCCATTATAATTTAAATTCAAGCATAATTTACATCAATTTCACTATAAATTTATTGACCCATTGAAAAAAATTAATTCTGCACATAATTAAAATCAACCTTCTCATGGGATCGACACTCGTCACCATTAATTCATTCTATAATAGATTCGTGTGCTTGGGAGTTCAATAAAATTTGTACAACACATACCTCGATACATCTTGATATCAGCCTCTTTACCTTTTTTTTTGTCTAGCTTGATTGTTGAGCTCATTGGGGTACTTTTAGTTTTTAAGTTATCAATCCCAAAATGTTTAAGTAAATCTCTAATATATTTAGCTTGATTGATGAAGATTCCTTCATTGTTTTGTTTTATTTGTAGTTCGAAATAATATTTCAACTCTCCCATCATACTCCTTACTCATACATGTAGAAAACTCTTTGCACAAATACTCATTAGTAGAACTAAAGATAATATTATCCACATAAATTTGAACTACAAAAATATCCCAGTTCTTATATTTAACAAAAAGAGTAGTGTCTACTTTTCCCATTGAGAAACCATTTTTCAGCAAGGAATTCTTAAGCCTATCATACCATACTCTAGGTGCTTGTTTTAATCCATATAAAGCTTTTGATAACTTGAAAACACGATTTGAAAATTTTTCATCTTCAAAACCAAGGGGTTGTTTTACATAAACTTCATCCATAATATAACCATTCAAAAAAGCATTTTTGACATCCATTTGAAATAAAATAAAATCTTTATGACATGCGTATGCTAACATCCGAATGGATTCTAATCTAGCTACTCATGCAAATATTTCATCAAAATCAATTCCTTTTTCTTGATTATATACTTGAGCTACTAGTCTAGCTTTATTTCTAACAACTACACCAGATTCATCTATTTTATTCCTAAATACTCATTTAGTGCCTATGATTGACCGGTGTTTAGGTTTAGAAAATAACTTCCACACATTATTTCTCTCAAATTTATTTAATTCCTCTTGCATTGCCATAATCTAAGATTTATCATTTTCTGCATTTGTAAAAGATTTTGGTTCAATTTGAGAAATAAATGCATTGTGCTCACATATATTCCTAAATAATGACCTAGTGGTTATACCTCGTGTAGGGTCTCCTAAAATTAAATTCTTAGGATGAGAGAAAACATACCTTTACTCCTTGGGGAGTGTTTGAGAAGTACCTCCTTGTTGTTCTAAGTTTGTTTCTTCTTCTTGATTACCCTATTGATTTTCGGGTGGTGTCTCCTCTTGTTTATCTTACATGGATCCTTATAGTAAATCTCTATCTGCATCATCAACAACTACTTTCTCAGCAGAAGTAGGGTAGGGTTAGACTCATCGAATGCAACATGTATAGATTCTTTTACTGCTAAAGTTCTTTTATTATAAACTCTATAGGCTTTGCTTGTGTTTGAACAACCAAGAAAGATGCCAACATTAGATTTCAGATTAAATTTACCAAGATTTTCTTTTGTTTTCAAAATAAAAAATTTACATCCTACAACTTTAAAATAACAAATGTTAAGTTTTCTATCTTTCCAAAGCTCATAGGGAGTTTTATTGAGATAAAGTCTAATTAACACACGATTTAAAATATAACATGCGGTGTTGACGGCTTTGGCCTAGAAATATTTTGGTAAACCATTTTCTTTCAACATGGTTCTAGCCATTTCTTGAATAGACCTATTCTTTTTTTCAACAACTCTATTTTGTTATGGAGTTGTAAGTGATGAAAATTAATGCCCAATACCTAAATCATTATAGAAATTTTCAAATGTATGATTTTTAAATTCTCTACCATGATTACTTCTAATCAAGTAATAGAGTAACCTTTTTCATTTTGAACCTTTTTATAGAAAACTTCAAATGCCTCAAAGCCATCATTTTTATTAGCTAGAAATAATACCCAAGTGATCTAGAATAACCATCTACAATTATAAATGCATAATATTTTCTACTTAGACTAGCATATTTAGATAGTCCAAATAAATCCATATGAAGTAATTGAAGAGGTTTTGAAGTAGAAACATGATTCTTGTTTTTTAATAAAGTTTTGATTTGTTTACCGAATTGACAAGCTTTACAAATTTTATCCTTTTGAAAATAAATTTTTAAAAAGCCTTTAACTAAATCATTTTTTGAAATTTTTTATATCAAATCCATACTTGTATGTCCTAATCCTCTACGCCACAACCAATAATCATCATGCAATACAGAAAAACATTTGTCATGAGTAGATGCACAATCTATATCAGTTGTATACAAATTTATATACCTACTACCAATAAATATTATCTTGCCATCACATGCATTTTCAATAACATATTTTAATTTATCAAAGATAACCCTATAACATTTATCACACAATTGACTAATACTAAACAAATTATGTTTCAAATTTTCAACCAAACTCACATTTTCAATAAAAGTGGAAGAATCTTTACCAATATTACCGATACCTATAATCTTTCCTTTTAAGTTATCTCCAAAAGATATATCTCCACCATTTTCTACTTTAGTAAAGCTTGAGAACTAAGAATAATTCCCTGTCATGTGTCTTGAACACCTACTGTCCAAGTACCATTTGTTCTTCTTTTTCTTAAATCTCTACAAAAGAAATTTCAAGTCTTAGTTACCCAAATCTTTTTGGGTCCTTGAGTGCTAGCAATGGTTCCTTTCGGAACCCAAATATATTCAGCTCCTAGGTATGCATTTATTTTAATATGGCATCTATAACTCATATGATCATTTCCATTATAATAATGACAAAAAATCTTAAGATTGTTTGTAGAGGTGGCTCTAACAAAATAATTCTTATAATATTTTTGCTTTAAGTTAGGCTTACGTCCTATTCCAACTTTAATAAAGTTCTTTTGACCATTTGTGAATCTTAACACAATTTTATTGAGTTTATTTATCTTTTTCTTAAGAACTTCATTTTCTTTCAACAATTTATTATTACATAACTCTTTATGCTCATGTGAAGTGCTTTGTTTAGCTTTAATTGAAGTAATCTTATCATGCAATTTTTTATTATCTAATTCTAACATTTTTATCTTTTCATTGAATGAGTCATTACACTTTTGTAATGCATCTCTTTCATTTGAAAGTTTTAACATTTTCTTTTTAAGGCATGCATTTTTTTTTACCAATTCTGAACCAATCATTATGCAATTCCTTAAATGAATCATATAATTTATTATAAGTAGGGTCACTTACCTCATCATGTTCATCATCCGACTCATCTCTAATTACCATAAGTGCCAAATTTGACACTTCATGAGATTCCTTTTCATCACTCGATTCTTCTTCGTTATCATCCCAAGTAGCTATTATGGCTTTCTTTTTAAGCTTGCTGAGAAGTGAGCACTCCGATCTTATATGGCCAGGCTTCTTGCATTCACAACATATGATTGCCTTCTTCTTCTCATTTTGATTCTTGAGATTTTTGAATTTTCTTTGCTCAATAGGTTTCTTAAAAAATTTTCTAAATCTTCTTGCCAACATAGCTATCTCCTCATCATCCAGCTCGCTATCCTCATCACTCTCATGTTTTGAAACTTTGAGAGTGATGCTTTTCTTTTTCTCCTCGTTTTCTCTTTCAACTGCCAAATCTTCCTCATAAGAAATAAGAGAATCAATTAGATCATCAAAAAGTAATGTATTTAAATCTTTAGTTTCCTCAATGACAGTCCTCTTAGGCTACTATTCCTTTGGTAGTGATCTAATGATTTTCTTAACTTTTTCGCTATTAGAAAAGGTCTTCCCTAAGGCTCCTAGAGTGTTCACTATATCCGTAAATCTAGTATACATAAGTAAACACTTTCATTTTGTTCCATCTGAATTAATTCATATTGTCGAGTGTATCTATTAATTTTAGACTCTTTCACTTGATTAGTACCTTCATAAATAACTTCAAATTTGTGTCAAATTTCGTAGGCACTTTCACAACTAGAGACTCTATAAAATTCTTTCTTATCAAGAGCATAGAATAATGCATTCATAACTTTGAAATTTAGAGAAGTTTTTCTCTTTTCCAATTCATTCCATTCCCGTGAAGGTTTTGGAATGTCATCTCCCAATTCATTTTTATTCATTGGCATGAATGGTCCATCACAACCAACTTCCCAAATTTCATAATCTAAAGCTTGTAAATAAATTCTCATCCTAATTTTCCAATATGGGTAGTCATTATCGTCAAAGAACGGTGGTCGAGTTATGGATTGTTCTTCCCTAAATGTGGATTCATTTTGGGTTGCCATGGATGTAAATAAATTCTCATCCTAGTTTTCCAATATGGGTAGTCATTATCGTCAAAGAACGGTGGTCGAGTTATGGATTGTCCTTCCCTAAATGTGGATTCATTTTGGGTTGCCATAGATCTTTTAGTCTAGATGGTTAAGTCCTAAAAAGAGAACCTTACTCTGATACCAAATGAAATGCTAGTTAGACAACTCAAGAGGGGGGTTGAATTGGGTTTCTAAAATTTAATCTAAGTAAACCACACAACAATTTAGTCTATTGCCCTAACAAAATAAAAAACAATAAGTTTGAAAAGTTCAATAATAAAAGAGTAAGGGAAGAAAAATTAAACACGAGTATTTTTACGTCGTTCGGCAATCCTCGCTGTTGAGTGTTAGAAAGTGTATATTTATAAAGGAGAAAATCATCATTTTATACTTTAAGTCTCACTACATTGTTACTTTTATTTATTTAAGTATTTTGTTATTTAATTATATGTGTTTTATTATAATTATGTATTTTATGTATTTTAGGGGCATCACGATCGTTTCACAATGCATGAGTGATCAGACAGTAAAATGGACGTCATATTTGGACTCAGGACAGTCGAAAACCTTATGAGGAGCATTAAAGGAAAAAGTCACTGTTCACATATACAGTACTATTCATACATATGGTACTATTTACGATAGTGTTTATACATATTATTTATAATACTGTTCATAATACTGTTCACGACACTGTTCATATATATGGACCGATGATGTGGCAACTACCTATGACGTGGCAGTATCTGATTGGACAAATTATGTGGTATTGACTACTTATGTAGCGTTAACCGATGACATGGCATCGACCAATGATGTGTCATGATCTTATTGGGCTAAATTTCTTATGTACTGTGGATCAATGATGTGGCAGCATCTCAGTGGAGCAAAAATCGTGTGTACCGTATATGCATATACATGCATTATTTACTATTCAAATAGTGTTACTATACAAATAATATTACTGTGCAAATAACGGTGTTACTGTGTAAATAACGGCATTACTGTTTAAACGTTGACTGTTGACCGTTGACTGATGACGTGGCACAATCTTGAGTGTCCGAACTGTTTTTAATCTGATGGTCACGATTCACTCAATGTATCTATAAAAAGGGGGCTCTCCCCCCCTAATTTGAGACCCCTTAATTCATTTTTAATCTTCGATTTTTGTAATTCCTTCTTTATCTTGTAGTTTCTTTGTATTTTAGTAAAATTTTCTTTTTACTCCTAGTTAAAATATGAGTAGCTAATTTTCTTTTAAGCTTAGATTGAAGGTAAAGTCTCAACATGTTTTATGGGCTTAATTTGGTAAATTTACTTTCTCTTCCCCTCTAATATTTGTGGTTGTTTTGACTTTTTGTCGATAAATAATAATAGTATTGTCTAGATACCGCCTTAGTTAAACAGGCACCCTAGTACAAGATTATTATTATTTGGCATGATAAGCTCTTAGCACCATATTTATTTTAGCGTAATTCATGAGGTGTGGAATCCCCCCTTATGATTTAATTGGCATTAATATGGAATATTTAGCCCATGGAGCATGTTGATGCAGATCCGGATACTCAAGTGCTTTATTATAATAGTTTTAATTTTAATTGTTCCCGCCATTTTAATTTATAATTTAGGATAAATTTATCATAATTCAGTTACTCACTTAGAAAATTAATTCTGTATATAATTAAAATCAATCTTCTCGTGAGATCGACACTCGTCACCATTAATCTATTCTACAATAGATTCGTGCACTTGCAAGTTCAATAAAATTTGCACAACACTTGCCTACGTCCACGCCTCCAAGCAAACTAAGCTTGAGGATTTTATTAATCAAGCCTCCCAATACTTCAAGTTCTTTACAATTGACATCAAGGTGTCAACAAACCATTATACTTAAGAGATTATCCCTCAATCTCTTCACTCAAATGTTTCCACACTTAAACAATTACAAAGTTTATAATAAATTTGATAAATACAACAAATACTCTTTATCTAGAGCTGATATACAAATGATAGTTCAATGAAGATCTAATCTATGAAGATTTGCAAATTAAAAGCTCAATGAACGATGTATGAACTTGTTTTTTATTGTTCAAGAAGGTATAAATGAGTTTGATTAGTGTTTATATAGTTTAGACTCGAAAAATAGCCGTTGTAAGTAAATTCCAGTGTCGAAGCAGCTAACCTCTTCCCTTAAGCTGTTAGCCGCTTGCTATAGTGAAGTTACCATTAAATTTGAAATTGCTACAGTAACACTGTTCATGAAATTTTAATTTTACCTAAAACTTTTATTAATTATACTATGGCTCAAAAACTTATAAAACTTTTCAGATAGGTCCATTTTTGAAATTGTTTCAACTTGCTACAGTACCATTATTCATAAAATTATAATTTTACTCAATATATTTCTATAATTGTACTATAACTCAAAATGTTAAACTTTTTACGAACAAGTCTAATTTCATAATTTTTAAAAATTATTTCTCATTCCCACAACTTTCTGAAATTATGATAAGACCAAAAATATTTTTGATTTTATAAATAAACTCAAATTCATATTTAAAACATTATTTATTAAAATAAAAAAATTATAAAACTTTTTCACTTTAATCCTTTTTTAGAAAATTAATTATTTTACATGAAATACTTGATTTATAACCAAAACTTTAGATTAATGAATTAAAATTTTGAGCTTCACAAATTGATAAATCAAGCATAAATTAAATCATACCGGTTTTACAAGAATTTATCATAATCAAAAGTCCATTGCGTTCTAAACTTTATTCTTGATTGAGCCGTTGTCCATTGAGTGTCTTGAAATTGATTTCACTTGCATAAATATTATCCTTCAAAAGCTTAGTAAAAATATGAAATATATTATTAATTTAAAATAATTAGGATACATGCTTGTTATCATCAAAATTACATTATGTGTAGCCTTTAGACTAATAAATTCTTTTATACTAAGTTTAATTTTAAATAATTTTTTATCTTATGATTATTATTATTATTATTATGCAATTGGTTATTATCTAATCTCTACATAACTGGCTATGCTGCTTATATTATGATATTGTCTTAATCATCCTCATATGGTCACCTATGCCTCTTAGAATGTGATGTTTTGCTATTTACTTGATTGTATGGTCTGCTATGCCGCCTAACAGATGATGCTTTTATTATGCTATGATCGGCTCTGCTACTTAAAATATTATATTTGTTATTTATTCCTTATATGGTTAGCCCTACTGCTTATATTATTATTTTATTTCTTTAATTTCTGTATAGACAATGCTGCCGCCTATGTTAAATGTTGTTATCATAAAATAGTTCTGTGCTTGGCCTTTATTATCTATCTAGAAAATTTACTTGTTATGACGTAAGTTTAATTGGTCACATGCATTTCATAAGTTATTTCATAGAAAATATATTTTTAAGGATTTTTTAAATAGGTTGTTGTACTACTAGGTGGCAAAGTTTATAAGGAGGACAAGTCTTCTAAGCTAAGTAAAAAGAGATCTTTTGGGGACGACGATATATAACACTCAAGAGATCAATTAATTAAACCCAACCGTATGTTGTTTAGTACTAGCCTTGTAGTACAATAAACCGAAGGCTCTAACAAAGTTCTTTTATATTATTAAGTTTCATGAAAAAAATTTGCACTCATTTCATTTAGTCATTCATGTATATAGTAGTTAATACTTGCATCAAGTGTTTACTTACTGAACATTACTTCATGTAGTCCTTACATTATAAGAATTAGGAAGTAGAGCCAGTTAACACCAAGTCCCAACCAAGGCGAAATGCATATAGATATAACCAGACATTAGGTTATAAAATGGGCTTAACTGTGTCTATATAAGCATCAATATTATAAGTTAATTTAGATACCGAGTTGGTTTTGAGATATGTTACTAAGGAATCTTTACATTTGTAACAAAATTTTTGTATAACAAATCTTTTATGTTCTATATTTATGAATACTTACTTTGAAATTTTTATCTATACTGCAAGTGTTAAATGTTCTACATGTTTTTATTCACTCTAATTACAATTATAAATGTAGGGTGTTATAGCTTTGAACTTCAATATAAGGGCTTTTCAACATCTTTAAGCATATTTTTAAAGAACTAATATCTTTATCACAGTGCTTGAAAGCATCATGAACATATCACCTAAGTTACTATAATCTTGACATCTAAACCACTGACTTTATGGCTGGTCACACTTTGTAGAGTTAAAACCATAGTTCACCACACCATGCGAATTCCATTTTGTATATTTTTTAAGAAAACCTTTTCTAAACAAATGTAGCTTCACAACCTAAGGAATAAAAAATTCCATATTGCAGCAAGAGTTACAAAGACATCTTATTAATATTCTATTTTCAAAATTAAGAATAGCAAACTCTATGAAATCTTCAATTCACTCCTCATATTCTTTAGATAATCTATGACAAGATATCCAAGATTTGTCCGTCTTAAGTGATTTTACCTATTCATTTATTATATAATGTTAGCCTAATATGTTTAGTATGTTTAATTATATTGCATAAATGACTTCAAAGTTTTCATGCTTAAGTTAAAATTACAAATTTGGACACTAAAAACATAAGTTCTGTTACTGTACAAGAGCATCTAAATAAGGATATTGCATATTCAATAAAAGTATTTATTTTATTATAAATAGTGTGCACAATCAGTTTATACAAATTTTATTTTAATAATATATGGTCTCATTCATTTAAAAAAAAAATAGCCCCACATACTTTGTCTTTTTGTTACAGAAGAAACAAAACCAACGTAAAAGTCACCTAAATACATATACATCTGCACCAAGCCAACAAAACATGCAATACACTCTTTTCAAAGCTTCACTTTCATATTAAAGAAATAAAAGACAAAAAAGCTTGTTACAATATATAATAAATAAATTAAAGGTATGCATATGGCAGTTGTAAAATTGTCTAGTGCCCAAAGAATATATATATGCCAAAGAAACAATTAATTTATTTAAAATAGAATAGAACAAATATTGTATATGCTACTAATTACAAAAATTCAATATGAATCAAACTCATAACATAAAAAAATGAAAAACTTAAAAAAGTGAGTAATTTATGAGACATATCAGATGAAGATAGCTATTATACCCTGTATCTTTTTTATTCTTCAACAATGAGAGATAAAACTAAACATATTCATTCATGCGATAAATAGCTAGATATTAAAACCAACTTAATTGAAAGAAATATGCAAGATAGAGTGAAAAGCAATAACAAACTTAATATTCTAATTAAAAGTTGATAATGCAATATAGATCCTATATGTATGTGCTAAAATTCAATATTCAGTGTGGTAGCTAATGAAAAAATTGAGGAAGACATAATTAAAATGATTTCTTTACATGCCACTTTATGGACATAGTGTGCATGATGTTGTATATGTCTTGCCACTAGTGTTATGTTCTATAATCCTACATGAACAAACCCAAAAATTATTACTTTTGGGATGTAAAAAAAATACATTAGTTACATCAAATGTGATTTAAATTCTTTATGATACAATTCAAAAAGTCTATTTTATATGTTTTAACAAACATGTTGTCTTCTATAGTCAATAAAAAACTCCAATAAGTTTGAAAATTTTCTAAATTAATTCCATAAATCAAAAAAAGATATAATTTTTAATTTGACATATCTAGAGTTTCGAATTAAACAAATTATAAAAATTTGATTTTTAAAAATAGCAACAATTCACGCTCTTGAATTCCATCAACTAGTATAAAGTGTCAATACACTAGCCATATTCAGATTATCATGTTCTAAACTTCACTGACCCCAAAGTGGCATACTATTATATTAGTTTGACCAACAAATTAATGTTTGAAACATCCAAATTAAATAATTATTTCAAATAGTCAATAAGTATACATAAAAATATAGAAAAATCCCAGATTATTTAGGAAGGTTTCCTTTCTCTTTCGAAATTCTAGTCAATAATAGAATTTACAAAACTCATAAAAAGTAAGTTATTATTAACAAGAAGACAAAATTCTTAACATGCATGTGAAGTAAACAAGAATAATCAGCCTACAAAGTTAGAAATGACAGAAAAATTATTACTTTGCATGAAAATAAAAAAGCCCAGGTTTAGCTTTTGTCAATGCTAAATGGTAACTATGGCAACGTGCTTAATCGGTGGCTCTTTTGCTTGATCAATGTTAGTTACAGAGATGAGGGGTTAGGTTTCAAAGAGAAGAGAGAGAGGTTTAAAAGAGAAAAGGATGAGCAACATTTAGAAAAATAATAGAGTTTTTTTTTTATTGGTGAAATACTAGTAATGCAACCCAAGGGGGGGATGAATAGAGTTTGTAAATATTTAACTTTACTCAAATATTTTTCATACTTATACACTCACAAATTTGATACAAAAATAAAGATTACAACAATGAAAATCTCTTCAAAAGTAGATGTAGATGTACAAATTATAGTACAATGATGATTCAATCTAAAATGATTTACAAATTAAAAACTCAATCTATGTTTGTAAACTTGTTTTTACTTGTTCAATAGATTAGAAATGAGTTTGATTTGAGTTTATATACTTTTGACTCGAAAAAAATAGTTATAGGCAAATTCTAGCATCGAAGCGACTAACCTCTATATTCTGACAATTAGTCACTTGCTACAATGAAATTACTATTAAATTTGAATTTTGCTACAGTAATATTATTCATAAAATTATAGTTTTACCCATAATTTTTTATAATTATACTAATGTCTAAAAACTCATAAAACTTTACAAAAGAATCTATTTTCGAAATAGTTTGAAGTTGCTATAGTATCACTATTCACAAAATTATAATTTTGCTCAAAATATTTTATAATTATACTATAGCTCAAAATATCAAAATATTTACAAATAAGTCTAATTTCAAAATTTTTAAATATTACTTCTCATTCCCTCAACTTTTTAAAATTATGTATGACAAAAAATATTTCTAATTTTGTAAATAAATCTAAATTCATATTTAAAATAATACTTATTAAAATCAAAGATTATAAAACTTTTTCATTTTAGTTTTTATTTTGAAAATCAATTAATTTGTATGAAATACTTGATTTATGATTTTAAAACTTTAAATTAATGAAAAATAATGACCAATTGATTAAAACCTTGAGCTTTACAAATGCGAAATCATACATAAATTAAATCATATTGGCTTTATAAAAATTTTCACAATATTGATTCTGTTGAGTTCCAAACTTTATTTTTGATTGAGCTATTGTCCGTTGAGTATCTTGAACTTAATTTCACTTGATTTACTTGTATAAATACTATCCTTTAAGAACTCAGTAAAATGTGAAATAGAATATTATTTAAAACAATTAAGACACTTATTTGTTATCATCGAAATTACATTATGTGTAACCCTTTTAATTAACAATTAGGTTAGGATACATTAAAACTGTACATTTGCTGTTTTTATTTTTCTTTTTTAAAATAATAACTTAAGCGACATAGTTTCTAATTAAAGCTAATAAAATAAATAGATATATTATAGTTAAACCCACTAAAAATTTCAGTCAAGCCCATTAAATTATTTTCAAAAATTTTCTTTTTCGTTTACTAACACTTTAATGAAACCACCTAAGGTTTCATGGTTTCAAATTTGAATTTAAAAGCTTGAATTCCTAGTTTGAATTCTAACCGCAACAAGATTGTAATTACATTTTCTTTTACTTATACCTATCTGTCAATAATCTCTGATATTAACATTACTGATAGTATAGTATCAATACTTAGTGATACTTTTCTGTTAAACACAGAAAACAGCCTATATGCTAGCACTTATTAATACTTTTTACTAGAGTATGAGGAGACAAGTATCACTTAAGGTCATTTTTCTAGTAGTGACTTAGAATGACAATCTTTTATTTATCTTTAAATAAGAAGGAAAAAAAAAAGGCTTGCCTCTTGTTTGCCTTTAACTTTTGAATGAAAATAAGGATAAATTATAGTTTTTAAACTTTGGGAGATTAAGCATAATTATACTAACAGACGGGTAAATTGCAGAAACTTTTTTTTTTCAAATTCTTTCTATAGAGAGTTATCTTTATTGAATCACAAATTGAATTTTATTATTGCTTTAATTAGTTGTTGATCTCTCTCTTTCTCTCTCTCTCTTTAATACTGAATATTGTTTTCTCTTTCCTTTTTCAACATTGATGCTGATTTTATTTGCATATGTGAAAATGTATTGTTCTCGAATATTGCAGTTGGCTATTGACATGTTGTTGAATAATTGTTAGATCTCATGTATTCTTCTTCTTTCTCCCTCCCCAAGTGATTTATGATATAGATTTATTTTTTTTTTAAGGATTGTATAAGTTGCTAAATGGACTCAATAGTTTTTCAATTAACTTGAAACTCAATTGCCCAATTTCATATATTATATTAGGGAGATTTTTATAATTTAAAATTTTTATTAAAATTAAGTGTCTAATGTACATTTTAAAGTGTATATAGCCCCATCTATAAAATTTTGCGATATAAATTCAGGATGTCTAACACTACCAATTAAAGAATCAATCAACTTGATAAAATGTTCAAATATAGGTACTAAATTTACTTGTAATTATATTGAAAATTGCCATTATTGCATTGCATAACCAATAAAACCTTTCTATAGTTATGTTGCTGGGACCAAATTAATTTTATTACTATGAAGAGGTTATAAATTAATAAAGTAGTAGTACAAAATTTATTATTTTGACTTGTTATCATTATTGTTGACTATATATTTAGAGATAAAGTATATGATACATTGATAGTTAATCAATAAGGCATGTCAAATCTACTGTATAGATATTAATAAAGAGATAGATATATAATATATCTTTTTTTGTAATCATAGTATTGGAATCAACTATTTTTATGATTATGAGGAGGAAGTAAGATCTTTCCTTGGACACGCTGGTTTTTATAGACGTTTCATTAAAGATTTTAGTAAAATTTCTAGACCCTTATGTAATCTACTTGCTAAGGATGTATCTTTCGTCTTTAATGATTCATGTCTTGTGGCATTTGAAAAACTAAAGCAATTATTGACATCATCACCCATCATTCAGCCCTCAAATTGGAACTTACCATTTGAGCTTATGTGTGATGCATCTGATTATGCAATAGGAACAGTATTAGGACAAAGAGTTGATCGAATTTTTCATGTTATTTATTATGCTAGTATAACACTGAATGATGCCTAGTTGAACTATTTAACTATAGAAAAAGAAATGCTAGTAGTAGTATTTGCATTAGAGAAATTTCGATCTTATCTCATTGGTTGTAAAATAATTGTACTCACAGATCATGCTGCTCTTAAATATCTTCTCATAAAGAAAGAAATAAAAGCCAGACTAATTTGTTGGATGCTACTCTTGTAGGAATTTGACTTCGAAATTAAAAACAAGAAAGGCACAAAAATTATTGTGGCAGATCATATTTCTCGTCTAAATTTTGACACAATTAAAAAGCCATTACCATTGAATGAATTATTCCCAAATAAAAAATTGATGAGTGTGGAAGTATTACCATGGTATTCTGACATAGTTAATTATCTTGTTACAGGTCAACTTTCAGAGTATTGGATTAAGCAGGTCAAGGCCAAATTCTTTGCAAAAATAAAAAATTTCTTTTGGGATGATCCTTATTTGTTCAAGTATTGTGCTGATCAAATTATTAGACGATATGTCCCAGAAAGTGAATTTTAAAATATCCTTTCATTCTGCCATGAGCAAGCCTATGGAGGCCATTTTAGTGCTAAGAAGACAGCAACTAAAATTTTACAATGTGGTTTTTATTGGCCAACTATATTTCGAGATGCTTACACATTTTGTTCTTCATGTGATAGGTGTCAACGAATGAGGAGTATTACTCGAAGGAATATGATGCCACTAAACCCAATTTTAGTGGTTGAGATTTTTGATATATGGGGTATCAATTTCATGGGACCCTTTCCTCGTTCCTTTGGCCATCAATACATATTGGTTGCTGTTGATTATGTATCGAAATAGGTAAAAGCAATATGTATTGAAATAGGTAAAAGCAATTCCATGTAGGACTAATGATCACAAGATGGTGATAGGGTTTTTGAAAAGTAACATTGTTTCACGTTTTGGATTCACTCGAGCGATAATCAGTGATGGTAGTGCCCATTTTTGTAACAAATCATTCAAAGCTCTTTTGTCAAAGTATTCTATTACTCACAAAATGGCTACCTCATATCATCCAAAAACTAGTGGTCAAGTTGAGATATCTAATCGAGAAATAAAGCACATATTAGAAAAAAAGGTGAGACCAGACAGAACAGATTGGTCACTGCGACTAGATGAAGTATTATGGGCATACAGAACAGCTTTCAAGACCCTAATTAGGATGTCACCCTATAGGCTAGTGTATGGAAAAACTTGCCACCTACCTGTGGAACTCGAACTTCGTGCATACTAAGCCATCAAGAAATTCAATTTTGACATGTAGTAAGCTAGCTCAGAAAGAAGATTACAGCTAGCAGAACTTGAAGAAATTCGCAATGATGCATATGAAAATGCCAAAATTTACAAGTAGAGAATGAAAGTCTTTCACAACAAGCAAATCACGAGAAAATCTTTCATCCTAGGTCAGAAAGTACTTTTATTCAATTCTCGCTTGCACCTGTTCCCAAGTAAGTTGCGCTCTCGATGGTCTGGCCCTTTTATTGTTCATACTGTTTTTTCAAATGGAGCAATTAAAATTAAAGACCCACAGAATGGTGTCACCTTTAAAGTTAATGGTCAAAGATTAAAACCTTATGTCGAGTACCAATCACGTGGAGAGGACATCGAAATAAATTTGCATGACCCACCAAATTTGAATTGAGATTTCTCAGTGATTTAATTTTATTTTTTTCGATTATTGTTATATAAGTTTTTTTTATTTCATTAACCATTAAATTTTCTCTTATCACTTATAATCATAAGTACCTCAACCAAAAAACGTCTCTTCAATATTCTTCAACAATTTTGACGTATCCAATCTCATCTTAGAAGACAGATATAATTTTGTAAAGCACATTGTATCTGGAAGTTACAACCACTTGAGTTAGTTTCCCATGTTGAGAATTTAGAAGGACAACTCAGAGAAATTGAAAGAGTCATCTACAATATCCAATTAGAGATTGAGATAAATTCAATAAGAGGACGATAGTAAGTTAAACTTTTTTTGTTATTTTTTTTATTTTTATGTGTACTGTGTTTTTGTTAGATTTTTTTCGTTGGTGTGTTATCATTTTTCATCTCGATTAAGTGGCGGATAATGGTATTCCGTGACAATCAACATCAGTTACACTAGTTTTCCATAATAACTAATATTCTGAGTTGAAGGCATGGATAGAGACGAGATCTTAGCAAAACTTCACAAGCGATTTCCTTCACTTTCTCAGAATGCTCTCCTTATCATTTATAAAGCTCGGTCTGAACGCATGCGATTACTTATGAAAAATCATATCCCTGCTGACATCTAATGGATAATCAAAGCTAAAGTACGGTTGGCAGGTGCGTTACCTCCCAAATTTATTGCACACATGCCTGGTTGTAGTAAAGAAAATTATTCAAGAAAACGGAGAGCCCGAAGGCTCTCTAATGTTTGTTATAAGTGTGCCAGAATGAGATGTGAAAAAAAGCAATGTTCTTTAGGAATGTTGTCTAATAATAGGGAAGATAAGATTCAATTCATTAGGGATGGTTTGAATAAAGAGTCATTAGATAATATCCTTTTGTCTCTTGAAACGCATCCCAGTGGATACGTCTAAAATGCAATACTCCAGGTATGGTCATTATTCCAGAAAGAATATGCAAACTATAGTCTTGGGAATCTGACTATAAAAAACCTTGTTTGCCAGTTTGTAAGAAAATTGAATGGGAAGCCTATCTTCGACCCATAAAGGGCATTCAAGCCGTTTCTGGACGTAAAACTAGAGGAAGATGTGAGCCACAGTCACAACTACTTGTAAATATCCTTTTATTTCAATGCTGTTTTATTTCACTATTGTTTGATTACTTACATTTTTGTCTTTACTAATTTTATGCTATAATTATTTGCTTTGTCTTTTCACTATTTCCTTTTTTACTCTCGAGCCATGTGCCTCACGAGTTATTTGACATAGACATGACATGCTACCTCATTTACAGCAGTGAACCATTATCACCAAGATCTTTAAATATGACTTTTTTGTTAAGGCACTTACAAATTATTTTTGAGAAGTATCCAATGGCAGCTACTCCCAACAACCAAATCAAGAATATTTGTGTACTCTCTAGATTTAACTATGGTAAATATAAAGAATTTATTGAGGCAGCCGTAGATCTTAGTTGAAGTATAGCAGCTAGGAAACTACATTTAGTTTATGGAGGAGGTGATCGAGGGTTATCAAAACTAGTTTCAGAAGCCGCTTATACCAGAGGGAGCTAAGTGTTAGGAATCATCCCAACAATCCTGAAACCTTTTAGCTGTTTGTCTGACTCACCAACTGTAGAAGAGTTAGTCGTTTCAAGTATGCAAGAGAGAATAACTAAAATGTTGAATCATGCTGATACCTTTATTTTTTTTAACAGAAGATCTTACAACTCTAGAGGCACTAATGACATTAGTATCTTGGTCCCATCTGAACATTCATCAGAAACCACTCATTTGTTTGTTAAATGTCAATAACTTTTATGATGGCTTTCTCGCATTTCTTAATCATGCAATAAAAAACTATTTTATTCCTTCAACAGTGAAACAAATCTTTATTTATGCTCACATTGCTAATAAGCTACTTGATCTGTTACAAGCTTATAGACCAGAGCCACATCTTAAGACCTTAATTTTGGGGTGGCCCACTAATGATAGTAGCAATAGCCGCAGTAAGAAGTGCAAATTAAATATAACTCTCCATTTGTAAATATTTTCTTCTGTGTTGTAGCACCCAGGTGATATCTTCTGATCTCTACTTCTTTCCTTTAAAACATTAAGGATAATGTTTCGTTCTGGTTGAAGGAGAGAATAGTTAATAATTGTGGAATGCCTTAATCTTTGTTAAGTTTTTACTAATTTTTGTTGTAGGAACTAACTGTGGTTAACTTTTTATGTCGAAGATGGCTGAATATGGCTGAATATGGAGTGAAGCGACTCTAGAAACGCATCTTCTTAGTTTGAAAGTAAAAAAAAAAAATTACTTTTTAGTCATTTTTTCTGTTTTTATTTTAAGTGTGATTTTTCTAACTTTCTCTTTCTAATTTCTCCTTTATAAATATACACTTTCAAAATTTTGAGTTGAAGATGACTGAATATGGAATGTCATAATTCTAGAAACACATCTTTTTAATTTTCTTTTTCTTAAAAAAATTAATATATATATATATAATATTTTGTGATTTTTTTTTGATATGATGACTTTCAAATTTTAGTATTTGTATTATCTTTGATCTTGAGTTTTATTACATCATGTTTGCTACTCTACATGTTGATGTCTGAGACAAAAATATGAGTTGCTTGAAGGAATATACATGTCATAATAAATTCTAAGTGAGTTCTTGAGCCTATCATTTTTTTTTAGAGTAACCCTTTTTGCTCATTATTTATACAGCTTAATAGTTTATTATTTGATACACGATCTATAAATTTCTAATGAGTCAACCTTCTAGAAAAAAAAGAAGAAAAAATTTATTTTGTGTATTGCTACATCTGAAAGTTTATCCAAGCAGTAGACATGGAAGATTAGTTAGTGCCCTAAAAGATTATGAAAAGGCCATTTTTGACCCGTTTGAGCCTTTCTAACCATCCCTTTTGTGAAATATCCTTAGTTAACCCTTTTGAGCCTTTAAAAAAAATTATTATTATCTTTTTCTTTGTTAACTTATCATCTCGACCCAACTCCAATCTGAAATATTATTCAATGTCATACAAATTCCATCACCCACTCATGTTTGAAAAAAATGTAAATAATTAGTTTGCTCAATAAAATTGTGTCTTAGTGTAAAAAAAAGAAAAAAATTCAAAATTTATATATTAGTTTCCAAAAAAAAAAGAAATGTACTGTATAATCTTTTTTTTCTCAAACATGTATTTTGTTCCCCATTTTTCTGTCTTTATTCGCCATGTTCCTAGCCTACGTTACGTCCTAATAAAAGTCCTTCTTGATTTTAGGAAACTATAGTTTGAAGTAAAAACTAGTTACATGGGCTATAAAGATGTAGTGAGGCATAAAAAAATAATAAAAGAAAAAATATATAAATAAATATATTGGTCTAACTCACATTTTTAGTTGAGATCGTATTATTTCTAAGCTGTGGGCACATTTATTTCATCTTGGTGAGAGTGTGTAATATTACTTTAATATTTTCTCTCAATTTACCATTCATGGGAGTGACTATTGTTATTGGGTTTAATTTCTTTGTAAGAGTGTCACTGCCAGCGAGATTTTAGGATATTGACATGTCATTCTTGAAAGTAGCTTGGTTACAATAGCTGTGACAAAGTCTACTGGATTGATTCATGTGGATGGTTGATTTAAAAATAATATTTCTTAAAGACTGGAGATCATGCTTATACTTTTATTTGATTTACATCATAAAGTTTAATTAAATAAGCATGATAGTTAAACAAAAGTTTTGGATTTGAATTTGATTTCACTTAATTTGCTAGGGACTAGCAATAAGCTGGTTGGGGGGTGTGTTGAGTGCTAGAAAATGTATATTTATAAAGGAGAAAATCATCATTTTTCACTTCAAGTTCTACTAACTTCTTTATTTTTATGTATTCAAGTTTTTTGTGAATTTAATTATGCGTGTTTTATTATAATTAAGTATTTTATGTATTTTAGGGGCATCATGGTCATTTCATAATAAACGAGACATCGGATGATAAAACGAACAGTAAATTTAAACTCAGAACAGTCAAAAACCTTAAGAGAAGCATAAAAATAAAAATATCATTGTTCACATATACAGTACTATTTACATATACGGTACTGTTTATAACACTGTTCATATGTACTATATGATGATGTGGCATTGACCGATGATGTGACACTGACTAATGATGTGGCATTGACTGATTATGTGGCGTTGACTGATGACGTGTCACAATCTTATTAAATAAAAATGTTTATGCACTATTGACTGATGACGTGGCAATATGTTAGTGGATCAGAAAAAATGTGCGTACGGTACATGCATATACACAGGATAATAGCCCTGATGATGTGTTCAAACCAATTAAAATTTGCCATGTGGTGCAATCCTGTGCATACAAATTATTTTGAATCCGATGGTCATGATTTACTCGTTGTATCTATTAAAGGAGGGCTACCCCCCTAATTTTACACCCTGAGTTCATTTTTTAGCTCCATTTTCTAAAATTCCTTCTCTATCTTGTAGTTTCTTTGTATTCTAGTAAAATTTCTTTTTTATCTTTAGTTAAAATATGAGTAGCTAATTCTCTTTCAAGCTTGGGTTGAAGATGAAATCTCAACATGTTCCATGGGCTTAATTGGTAAATTTATTTTATTTTTCCCTTTAATTTTTGTGGATGTTTTGACTTTTCATTGACAGATAGTAATAACACAGTTATTACTGTTTGGCACGATAAGCCATTAATACCATATTAATTAGAGCATGATTCATGAGGAGTGGATTTCTCCCTCATGATTTAATTGGTATTAATAAGGAATATTGAGCCCTAGAGTATGTTGATGCAGATCCAAATATTCAAGTACTTTATTATAATAGTTACATTTTTAATTATTCCTGCCATTTTAATTCACAATTTAGGATAAAATCTATCATAATTTAATTACTCACTTAGAAAATTAATTCAACACATAATTAAAATTTACCTCCTTGTAGGATCGACACTCGTCACCATTAATCTATTCTACAATAGATTCGTGCACTTGCGAGTTCAATAAAATTTGTACAACAGTAAATCTCTTGCCAATTGTACTTTGGCTTCAATTAACGAACATATGTCAAGAGGGACATTAATTATGATAAGTAATTCAAAATATTCAAACCAAACTCTATAAATGGCGAGGAGTGCATTTTAGAGGAGAAAAGGAAATCACTTGTAAAGCTTTGCAAAACTTGCATTCCTATCCATACCTTAGTTGGAGAATATCAATTATTGTGGGAAATGGATAAGACCAACTTTAATAGTTATGGAGTATCATTGTCTACCACTTAATCGAGTAACAAATGACAAAACACTAAACAAAAGAATCAATCTAGCAAAAACAAGACACATATGAAAGCAAATAACAAAATAAAAATTCACAAGTAAAATGTAGAATGTTAACTCATCGTTATTATTTTTATTGAGTTTACCTTGGATTCCAATTAGATATCATAGATATTACTCTTTATTTGCCTAAGTTGTCTTTTTAGTTGTTCACAATGGGATACTAAATAAGATGTAATTTACAAACTTTAGAGCAAGCAGCTTAGGTGATGCTTCACATGTACAAGTTGATTAAGGTGGTTTAAAAGAATCAGCTCATTAAAGTACTCATGATATATAGTACAAGTGATGAGAGCAAACTCAACTATTAAACAAGCACACTATAATAGAAAGTAGATAATTTCAATCAGTAAAGGAATAGTATACCAACATGACCAAAAGTTAAATTACTTAAGGAAAACACTCAATCAAGCTGTGATAGGTCACTTAAACTTATTTTAGTGTCTATTTCATAAGGTTGGCACTTTAAATATGCCTTTCATTTTTACCTGTTAATTTTAACAGTGACATTATTCTTTGAATTTTTAATTTTAATGGTTTCATATAGAAAAATAATGTGAACAATAAATAGACTAAACCATTAAAAGCATAATTTACATAGGAATGTATATAAGCGAGAATTGAATTAAAGCATTTTTTTGACTTGGTGTAAAAACTTTTCTTTTAATTTGCTTGTCATCAAAGACTTTCATTTACTCTTGTCAATCTTGGCATTTTCATTGTATCATTGTAAATTTCCTTAAATTCTATCGATTGTAATCCTTTTTTTTCTGAATCAATAGGTATGCTTAATACTCAAGTTCTACTGCTAGGCAACAAAGTTCTCCACTATAATAGCGTATAGGATGACATCCTAATAGGTGTCTTAAAGGTTATTTCATATGCCCATAATGCATAATTGACTCTCAATGACTAACCTTTTGTGTCTGATCTCATTATCTTTTATAATATATGCATTATTTCCTTATTGAATATTTCTATTTAGCTACTAGTTTGAGGTAGCTACTTTATGTGTAATGAAGAACTTTGCCAAAAGAGCTCTGAATAATTTATTGCAAAAATAGGTATCACTATCATTGATTATTATTCAAGGAAATCCAAAATATAAAATAATATTACTTTTCAAAAATTCGACCACCAGCTTGTAGTTATTAGATTTGCCTGGAATTACTTCTACATACTTAGATATGTAATCAATAGCAACCAATATGTACTAATGACCAAAAGAAAAAGGAAAGGGTTTCATGAAATTGATACCTCATATATAAAAAATCTTGACCACTGGAAGAAGGTTAAACAGCATCATGTTTCTTCGTTAACTTTTTATACACTGGTATATTCATATAAAGAACAAAAAGTATAAGTATTTTGAACTAAAGTTGGCTAATGGAAACCATATTATAAAACTTTAATAATTGTTTCCTTGACACTAAAATGGCCTCTATAATCTTGTTCAATAGCAGAACAAAAAATATTCTGAAATTTGCTTTCTATGACACATTTTCTTGCAATTTAATATGTAAAATACATAAATAAATAAGGATCATCACAAAAGAAAATTCTTTATTTTTATAAAGAATTTGGCTTTGTCCTACTTAATCCAATACGAAGTTAATCTATAACGAGATAATTAACTATATTAATAAAACATGGTATTTATTTCACACTCATTAGTTGTTCATCTAGAAATGATTCATTCAATGGCAATAGTTCTGAATTTTTGTCAAAACTAAGGTAAGGTAAATGATTTGCCACTATATTTTCTATGACTTTCTTAATTTTGAACTCACAATTGAATTCCTGTAAAAGTAACATCCAACAAATTAATCTAGCCTTTACATCTTTCTTTGCAAGAAGATATTTAAGAGTATCTGTAAATTAATTATTTTACATCCTATGAGATAAGATCAAAACTTTTCTAATGCAAACACTAGTGTTAGCATTTCTTTTTCTGTAGTTGAGTAATTTGAACTCTACATTCAATATCATCCTAGTGTTTTAAATGACATGAGGAATATGATTTACTCTTTATCCTAATACTATTCTTATTATATAATCAAATGCATCACATATGAGCTCAAAAATTAAGTTGCAATATAGGGGCCAAATAATAGGTGATAAGGTCAACGACTTCTTTAATTTTTCAAACTCCTCAAAATATCAATCATCACAGGCAAAAGGTACTTCCTTAGTAAGTAGATTGCATAGGATTCTAGAAATTTTACTAAAATATTTAATGAAACGTCTATAAAAACCAATAAACTTAAAGAAAGATCTTACTTCCTTAACCATTTTAGGTGAAGGAAGAATGGAAATAAGATTGATCTTAGCTTTATTAACCTTAATATCTTTGCTCAAATAATGTGACTTAAAAGAATAATTTATTTTACTATAAAATGACACTTATCTCAGTTCAAAATTAAATTTTTTCTATGCATCCTTATAGAACTAGCATTATAATGTAAATATTGATCAAATGAATCACCAAAATAGAAAAGTCATCTATAGAGACCTCAAGAAAATGTTTAATCATATTAGAAAAAATGTTTATAAAAAAAATGTTTAACATGCATAATTGAAATTTGCCAGATGTATTACACAATTCAAATGACATCTTTTTATATGCAAAAATATTAAAAAGGCAAGTGAAAGTGGTTTTTGTTAGTCTTTTGATAATATGGGAATCTAATATATCTTGGTAGCCATCTAAAAAATAATAAAAATCATAAGCTACTAATCTATCAAGTATTTAATCAACAAAATGATAAAGAAAAATTATTTTATCATGTGACAGAATTCAACTTCTTATTATTGATACATACACACTACCTTTTAGCTACTCTAATGGGTATTAATTCATTGTTGACATTGATACCTATTGTGACTGTTGACTTTTAAAGGACAACTTATAAAAAACTGACTTATAAACTATAGAAAAAGATAGAGTAAATGACACATATATCTAATTATTTAAATACTTTAGGTCTAATAACTTCTTTGATTTTGGGATTTAATCAACGTTACATTTCTCTGATAGATTGTTCATTTCCGTCAAGATGAATGTAATGCATGCAATCTATTATGCTTATATCTTTTATGTTAGCTATAGTCCATCTTATTTTTTTATACTCATTTAAAATACCCAACAACTTATGATGAAATGGTTACAGGCAAATTGTTTTCTTTCCCTGAGAATGCATGTTCTAATGTGTAGAGTAATGATTTAAGTTTAAGATTTGGTGGTGATTTTAATGACGGGCTAAATTTCTTCTCAGATGGTATCAATTACTCTATCCTTGACTTTGATTTATTGGTATCTATGGATGATAATGAATTAAATAAGGCATTAACCTTATCTATTAAACTATCAATGCTAAAATCCAAACTAAAGTTAGTTGAACATATTTGTAGATAGTCATTACTAAGGTTAAAAGGAATATAATTAACTAATTTTTTAATTACATCTATATCAGTAATTCTTTCATCTATGTCGTGATATTACTTGGTAATAATGAATATATTTAGCTCTATAGTCATGTTACTAAAGGACAATTGCATAATTTTATTCTTACATTAAATGTAGCAATCAAAAGTTACCAGGAAAGGTCGTCCTTGAATAATAAAGATGTAGTTCCTTGAATCCTACATTGATTGACTACCAATCTTAAAAAAATTTAATAGAAAAATTAAACTTGTCTACCTAATTGAGTACATCTTTTATAATACTATAAGATATTTCCATGGATCATTCTACAAGCTACAATATAATTAGAATTATGTGTAATTCTTCCAATCTAAGTTTCACAAATACTGAAAAAGACAAAAGATTTACACTAGCTCTAGATTCCAGCAAAGTATTCTTAGATATGTAGTTTTTAAAAGTATATAAGATAGTAGAGAAGCCTGAGTCTTTTACTTTTAAAAGAACTTTATATTGGAGTATACATTGAATAAGACAAAAGATTTATATTAACTCTTAAGTCTAACAAAATATTCTCAAATATGTGGTTTCCAAAACTATATGAAATAGTTACAAAGCTTGAGTCTTTTAATTTTGAAAGAACTTTGTATTGGAGTATATAATTAACTTTCTTTGTTAAAAAAAGTTTCTTTTGAACATGAATACTTCTCATTTTAGTATAAAAGTCTTTTAAAAGCTTGGCATAAAAGGACATTTATTTTATAGTATCATGCAAATGAATATTAACACGTAATTGTTTAAGATCTCTATAATCTTACCTGTGAAATTTTTCTTCTTTACTTTAATTAACCTCTATAGGAAAAATGTTTAGGGATATATTCTCAAAGGCTAATTTATTTTTTCTCCTTTGGTGATAAATCTTCAAAGCCAAAAGGTTTAACTTGAGTTGTCTTTTTTACAGACATCTCTATTTTATTATCAATTTGTTTGCTTTTTTGTAAGGTCATGATGGCTTTGACCTTTTTATACTGTTGAGTCGAACTAGCACTTACTTTATCAATTCCTTTAAGTTTCAGCATTAGCTTCGGAATTTGTATTTTTCAAAAGTTATCACAAATTTTTAAATTGAAAAGGCAAGTTGACCTACCATTTTCTCAATGTTTAAGATTGATTAGGCTTGTAAATTGATAGTAGCTCTCATCTCATTTCACAACTTGTCAATAGTGAAATTTTATTTTTCTAGTATTAAGTAAGTCAAAGTTTTGAAATTTTAAAGCGACTCTTCCCATGGTTTGGTTGTAAGTAGCTTTTATTCTGATTGTACTATCTTAATAGTAGCTAAGAAATTTAAGGAGCTTGATAAATGGGTTGTACTACCAGTACTTAAGCTATTACTCTATTTGATTAGAATCTTCAAGACCATGAAAAGTTGAGATGGTCACTTCATTCGAGATTATAAGTATGGGAGTAGGAGTTATAGTTTGATTGTTTTCTTATCATATTTATAAAATTTGCTTGATTTAAACATGAATCATAGTAAAATTATTGTAGGAATGTGGATTTATTGATTTCATAGCTATCAATAATGCTATTTAGCGGGAAAGTACTTCAACTATTACTTTAACTTCTTTGATATCTGATCATGATTCACCAACATGGAATTCATTTAGTCCTTTGAAATTGTTACATCTCTGAATGATCAGCTTTGCTTTTAGGAGTTCTTTGCTTGTCATTGGAAGAAATCTAATTTTTTTATGCTTTAGATATAGCTTACCATTAGTCATTCTTGCACATGTGGCAATAGTCCTTCAAAGAAGTATTGACGTTTGTGTCATTTCTTATACCCTTGATATGGATACTTTGAGTTAACATACTAGATCACTTCCATCCTTCAAAAAATTACTCATTTCCTCTTTTAGTAAATTCTAAGATTTTCTTGCGAATAACATTCGTTTTACACACTAAAAAGTTTTATTTAAAATTTAGTTATCATTTGTTCTTATAATGTGATCCTATTAGTACGTAATATATTGAATCAACAACGAGCTATCTTTTAAAGACAATTAAACTAATCTAAGCATAACATTTTCATTTAAAAAGCTTTTGTATTATCAAACAGGAAGAAAATCATTCAAACGATTATATAGGTCTTCGTTTTTTAAGACATAGAATGATAAGAGACAATTTAATGCACTAAGTTTTAACTTAAAAATCTTAGCAATTATATTTAGGTATCTTTGTGTTTAATGTGCTCAAATTAGCTAATTGATTAAAGTAATCTTTAGATAGCTTCTCTTGTGGTGCTTGTAATTGTTGTTCTAAATCCTTTCAATTTTATCCTCAATTTTAACCTTTGATGCAATGTGTCTATGTGTGCGAATTACAATTTCTATTTTAAGGTTTATAGGTTCTAAATCAAGTGATTGTGACATTTGAGTATGCATTTAAAGAACACATAAAAATTAAAACAAAACTAATGAAATAAAGAGAGAAGAAAAGTTACCAAACTAATCTTATTTAGGCATTTATTATAAAACACGCATAAAATTACACACAAAATTATTTATATAATATTTTTAAAGAAAATTAACTCTAAAAATTTTAATGACTTACCTTTCCAGGAATGGTGTAAGAAACTTATTGTGCAAATTTTATTATATTTGCAAGCGCATTAATCTATTGTATTACAAATCTATGGTGAAAAGTGTCGATTCTAAAGGGAGGTAAATTTAATCATGTGCAAGGTTAATTTTTCAAGTTTGAATGTAAGTTGATTGGATGTGATTGATTTATCTTAAGATTTAAAATGACGAGAAAGAATTGAAGATGAAAATAATACAAATTAAGCACTTTAGTCTCTATATTCACACTTGATAGTTTACCTTGGGCTTGATACTCTTTTTTAGTTTTAATTAATTTATAAGAGAGTATTCTCACATTTCATAGTCCTCATTCTAGCAAATATAATATCAAGCAGTTATTGTACTAAGGGAAATAATATTCTTCTAAATGGGTTTAAATACATATTGTGCTAGGTGATAATAATTCTACTATTAGTGATGTGGCAAGACTGTCGATTAAATAACTTAAATTTATTCTCTATCAACATTGAGTTAAGATAAACCAATAATATTGAGGGAAGTTTTTTATCTAATAAATATAATGTAAAGTAGTCATTATGTCAAACAGTAATAATCTTATACTAAGAAGCTAGTATAATGTGCAAAATCTAGACAAGACTATAACTATTGATCAACTATGAGTCAAGACAATCCAAATTGAAGAAAGAGTGAATAAACTTACCAAATTAAATATGTGGATCATATTGAGACTTTACCACCAACTCAAACTTGAACTGACTAAGTTACTCACTTTGAACTAAGGGTAAAATGATAATTTTATAAAAATATCTAGAAAAATACAAGATACAACAAAATTTGGACTAAATGGATCTCAAATTTAGATTCAAAGTTGTTGAATTAAAAGGAAGCCCGTATTTATAAATACGATGAGTAAATCGTTACTGTCGAATAAATATGATTCAGACACTTAAGATTATGCCATATTACCACTAACTCAAACTTGAACTGACCAAGTTACTCACTTTGAACTAAGGGTAAAATGATAATTTTATAAAAATATCTAGAAAAATACAAGATACAACAAAAGTTGGACTAAATGGATCTCAAATTTAGATTCAAAGTTGTTGAATTAGGAGGAAGCCCGTATTTATAAATACGATGAGTAAATCGTTACTGTCAAATAAATATGATTCAAACACTTAGGATTATGCCATATGCCAAGATCTGGTTAGATGGAGCACATCATTAGGGTTGTCAGGCCAGTAGTCAACATAAAAGCCAACTTTTTTATCCAATAATATATTACTACATATTTATCAATGCTAAGTCATTGGTCAATGCTATGTTAGCTATGCACTATCAAAATCTCAAAATTATAATTTTACCTTTTATGTCCTTCCTAAGTTTTTCAGCTATTTTGATCTCAAAAATGCTATTCGTTTTGTTATTTGAATTCTTATTAATTGTGAAATGACTAAAATACTCTTGAAATACAAAAATACTAAAAGTATAGCAAAATAAATAGCATCAAAGTTTAAAGAACTAGAAATGTTAGTAAGATTTGAAGTGTGAAATAACAATTTATCCTATATTTTACATTCTTTAGGACTCAACACCTCTATACTAACAATTATTTGTATATTACAAAAATATTTGTACTACATTAAAGGATTATCATGGAATAAAATACTTTTCTAAAATCATTTTAGACAATTATTTATTCTTTAAAGTTGTTACCATATTTTAAACTTACAGGTATACAATAACATTTTAGTATGTATGCCTTCTTGCTGAAGCCAAAATATTTACATCTTCTCAAGGATGTTTAGAGCTTCACAAAATTAACATTGTCCACAAATTAATTATTAATATATTTACCTCCCTTTTACTTACACTAAGTTATAACCTCTTATAATAGTGAAATCAATGAATCCCAACAATAGGAATATAGTGAGATTATATTATATATAAAAAAATTTTTCAATATGAGATTAAAGTTTGGTATGGATTTACGACATCATCAATCGACTTTGATAATATTATAAACTTATTTATAACAATATAAATTCATCTTAGATTTAAATCCTATACTTGAGAATAATTCTCTCTCTATAAATATAATAAAATCTAACTAGAGACTAGAGAAAGACTTTATATATATATGTATGTATATTCTTTCTCTAGTGAGGCACATGCTCACTTTGTTAAAATAGGGATGTCAATAACAAGCAAAAAATATAGTTTTAATGTATTAAAATATGTGTTTTTTGTATTTTAATGGCATCTTCATTTTAATAATGTAAGGATGTTCTCAATAGAGAAGGACAATATATGTGTGCGTATATGTATGCATGTGTGTGTGTATACATATTGAAAAAATTTTAAATTAGAGAATAAAGTCCAAGATGAAATTATGACATCATAAATTGACTTATATAATGTTCTAAACTCATTTACAACACCATAAATCTATCTCAAATTTTAATCCTAGATATTAATTATGAACCCTAAAAATGACTCATATATAATACTTTATTTAAATAGAAACATGGATTCCTTTTTCACTCATTTTTTTCTCTTTTTCTAGATACAACTCCTCTTGTTTGAATGTGAACTCAAATACTTAATTCTGGCATGTCATATGTTATTTGCATGTCCACTTGATATGTCATATAATTGAAGTGCAAGTAGAAAACTAACAAGATTGAGACTATTGTTCAAGGACATTAGTAATACATGTGTTACACACATGATAGATGCTAACAATCTTGAAACAACATGGGCATTTGGCATTTTAAGCTTGCTAATTAAATCATGTATTGTGCATGTGATTGAAGTTGTTATAGCAATTGATTTTGGTGGAAAACTAGCTCTCCTGGAAATACTTCTTATAAATTCTGATTCTATTGTCACTTTAGGCAAGTGAATTAACAAAGTAACGAAGAGAAGAGAGAGAATTACTTTGTATTCATTATAATCATCATTTCATTATTTATATCTCTTGAAATAAATGAAGTGAAACCTCAATTTTTGTTTTCTTCAGTGATGTAGGCATCATCAGTTGGTGATCTATTTCTGTACCTTATCATTCTATTTGCGTACGTGCTTCTTGTTTAATTTATTTGTGTCTTGAGTTAAAGAACATATCGAGGGTAGAATTGATCTCAATGACAAGGATCAAGTTCATAATAAATTAGTATTAAAGCCTTGTTCTTTATTTCTAGACTAAAAAAATGACAACCAAGTTAGATCTTGAGAAGATTATTGGGCAAAATGATCTCAATATGTAAAAGATCAAAATAGAGGCTTTTTCAATTACTAAAGGTTTGGAGGATGCCATTAGACCAGCCAATAAGAAAAGGAACAAGAATTATTTTCTTTAAGAAGGCAAAGATTGTCATTATTCTTAGGGTCAATTTGGGAATGCTGTAGATTGTAAAATAATTACTGTTAGTTATACTGTAGAAATAATTAGTTATAAAGAAAATCAATTAGGTGTTTGATAAATTTTGTTTTCAGAAGAATCGTAAGTTTTTAAAGTAGTTATGAACATTTCATAAATCTTATTATTAAACTACTGAGAGAAAAGAAATGACTAAAGTATACATAATATAAAATAAAATTTACTTATATATATAAAAGCATGTACGTGCAATATTTTTAATTGTGTATTATAATAATTTTAACTAAAAATAAAATTTATTTTTATCTTAAAACAATTGATAATTATATTCATAATATAGTGAAACAAATTTAATAATAATTCAACCAAAAAATTGATAATAATAAATTTATATTGATCAATTATAATAAAATTTATTAAAATATTGATTTTGTTTCCAATTTGAATAAGGATAATATTATATTTAGGTAATAATTTTAAGAATATTTATGAAATTATATTAAAGGATAAAATTAATTCCTAAAATCAGAATCTAAAAGCTACTGCTCCCCTGTTTTTGAAAATCAGCTGTTTTTTATTTTTTTAATCAAACATTAAAACTAACTTTTTACTTTTTAAAATCACTTTTAATTCTCCCAAAAGTAATCACAAATAAGTCCTTAGTCTTGGTAATTTTGCAATAAAGAAACTTGTTAAATAAAGAACTATTGTTGGGTTGTGGGTAGAACTAAAAAACATGCACATGACAAAATCTCTTGCAAATAGGCTATATATTAAAAAGAAAATGTTTTCATTAAGAATGATTGAGGGATTATCACTTGATTAGTACACTGATGAATTCAATAAAGTCTATAATGCTCTTAATACAATTAATGAAGGTTTGAGTGTTGAGAGTAAAGAACTCCTATGGATTAGCTATTTACGTATGTCATGTGAGCATGTTGTTAATGCCTTGCTATATAGGAGACAAATTTTTTCTTTGGAAGAAGTTAAGTAAGCATTTAGACAAAGAAACTAAAAGATAAGCAAGAGGTGATTGACAATAAGTCTAGTAAGGGTTTAATAGGGACAGGTGAATTTGAGAATAAGGAAAACAAAGAAAAGAAACAAGGTAGATTAAAGTCAAAACTAAAACATCTTAAATGCTTTCAATGTAACAAGGAAGGGGATTTCAAAAGACATTGTCTTGAGAGAAGGTCTAAGTTTAAAGATTCAAAGGATCAAATTGAAAATGTAGCCATGGCCATAGAAGAAGTCAGTTTTAAGGCTATTAAAGTATTCATAGCCTTAAAAGAAAGGATTCCAAGTCAATAGGTTCTTAATTTTAGTCGTACTCATATATTTCCAAATAAAAATTATTTTACCTTATATCAACCTTGTGATACTAGTATAGTTTTAATAAGAAACAACTTAATATTTGAGGTAATCGAAACAGTTAGCCTTAAAATATTTGATGGTGTGGTTAGAGAATTAACAGAAGTCAAATATGTTTTTGAATTAAAGAAGAACTTTATCTTTATTGGCATGTTAGATCAAATGGGTAGTATAATTAAGGTTAAGAAAAGCATATTAAAGGTTATAAAAAAAAACCCTAAGGTGATTATGAAAAGTAGAGATGTCGGTGGGGCGGGTTCGGGGTGGGGATCATTATCCCCGAACCCAAACCTCATTTGGAAACCATCCCCCACACTTGCCCCATACCCGAAAAATTATAATTGGGGATAGTTTGGGTATGTTCCAAAAAATCCCCAAATTAAATGGGGATTAAAATAGGGACCCGATCCCCATTTTTTTTAAATAATAATTTTTAATATTTTAATTCTTTTTTAAAATAATAATTCTAACAACCTCCAAATTTAGAAATAAAATTACAAATGATCAAATTTTAACAACCTCCACATAATTACAAAAGATCAAATTTTATATGACAAATCAAATGATCAAATGTCAAATTAAAACAATTTTAAGTCTTCAATATAAATTTGTCATCACCATTGATGCACATTCTAACATTCTCCATAAACCTACAATAAGATAAACAAAAAATAAATAAACAAAATAAAAAAATCTTTTAACAATTCAACTTAGTAAACACTTGACAAAATAATATAAATTAAAACTATATACCTTTACTGCCTCTACATCAGTTTCAATTTTTAGCTCCTCATCAAGAATCTTTACAAATGCCGGAGAGGTCGATGACACAACTAATTAAAAAATACAAATCAAAACCAAAATCAAGTTAGTTATTAGTTAATTTATATATATATATATATATATATATATATATATATATATATATATATATACAATTTTAAACCATATACCTCCATAAAGAGCACATATCCAACTTTGACTACACATCAAAGCTTTCAATGTGCTTGGATGGAGTTTATTGCAATATGGGCTTACAAATTGACCACCTGTGTTGAAAGCAGATTCAGAAGCAGAAGTGGTAACCAGAACAGCTAAAATATCTCTCGCAATTCGAGACAATAGAGGATAGTTACCACCGTTGACCTTCCACCAAACTAAAACATTAATGTGTTCCTCAATAATAAATGGTACTAACTTTTCACCCAAATAAGTTTCTAGCTCATCCTTTACTTCTTCATTACCAAAATTAACAAAACTAGTAAACCCTGAAATCCATTCAGTTGAACTTCTATAGGAACCTGAACTCAATCTCGATATAGAATGAGAAGTACTCAAAGAACTAGAGCTATATCCAGGAGAACTAGCAGCTGATGCATATCTAGCTTTGTACTCTTTTACTATACTTTGACAATCATCATGCACTATTTGAACACGAGAAGTAGCTCATCTCCATAAATCATGAAAAAGTAATACTTGACTAATCTAATTTTGAACCTAGGATAAAAAATACATGCAATAGATAATATTCCACTCATGTCACGCCAATACTTATCAAACTTTTCAATCATTTTTTGTGCCATGATTCTAAATTCATCATGTCCAGGAGTTGAAACCCACTCATTCAAGTACAATCTAATATCACACACATGATGTAGAAATAGATTAAATGTTGGATTACTAGTACCAGAAAACAATGTTCTACAGTCATAAAAACATTTCAAATCATTTTCTAAGGCACTAGCCAATTGCCAATCACGCTCACTAGGCAAACACTTATACTGTCCATCAATGTTCTTCAATCGTCAAAAAACATTCTTATAATGCAATGCAGAACATATCATTTGATAAGTAGAATTCCATCTAGTTGGACAATCTTAAACTAGTTTTCTACCAGAAGTGATGCTTAATTTATGTGCGTTCTCATTAAATATCGATTTCCTTTTAGTTGATCCAGACCAAAAAATAACACTCTCACGAATATTTGCAATCATATCACCAATCACACTTAAACCATATTTTACAATCAAATTCAAAATATGGGCACAACAACGGACATGAAACTTTTTTCCACCTAAAATTAGATCATTTTTATCCAGTGCCAATAACATAAAATCAATCATACGATCATTAGTAGCAGCATTGTCAATAGTTATGGAGGATAACTTCACTCAATGTTGAGCTCCAATAACGAACTCATTAGCTTATCACAAAGCACTTGGCCTGTGTGAGAACTAGGCACTTCTAAAAAGCTAATAAAAAAAATATATTAATTATGTATTAATAATTAAAAAAATTCAGATTGATCATTAATAAGTAAAAAAACTAGATTGATCATTAATAATTAAAAAAATCATATTGATCATTAAGAATTAAAGAAATCAAATTGGTCATTAATAATTAATTGACCATTAATAATTATAAAAAATTCAGATTGATCATTAATAATGAAAAAAATTCAGATTGATCATTAACAAGTAAAAAAATCAGATTGACCATTAATAATAAAAAAATTCATATTAATCATTAAGAATTAAAGAAATAAAATTGGTCATTAATAATTAATAAATCAAAATAGTAATAATTTTACCTCAAAAGTATGCTCCGTAATACCCAAGTGTCGTCAATAAAGTGTGCAGTGATTGCTATATATGCTTTTGTTTGATTTTCTGCAGTCCACATATCAATTGTAATGGCAATTCTACCTTGATTTTGCTCCAACACACTGAAATATTTGGCCCTTTCACACTCGTACATGTCTAAAATCTCCTTCTTGATAGTATTTCTGGACACTGGCTTCCACAATTGCTTTAGAGAAGACATAACACCCCTCAGCCCTTGATGCTCTACAATACTTAGAGGGTACTCATACATAACAATAGCACGTGGCATTTTTCTCCTCGTAACATCAAGATCAAAATGGTCTACCAGGGTCTTCCCTTTTTCACTAGCAGCTTTCTTTGCCGGTAGGAATTCTGTGGCCTTTATTTCCTTTTTCACTTGAAATGTCTTCAAATGATCGTGGAAGTGCTTAGTTCCATTAGTACTCCTTGCTACCAATGCATTTTTACAATAATTGCACACAGCCTTATCAATCCTATTAATTTTTTTCTTCTCAAAATGCTCCCACACAATTGACCTAAATCTTCCTCTACGTCAGAACTGACCGTGAGTAACACTAGTGGCTGATTAACCTTGAGTTTGATTACCTTCATCATCCATTAAGTGTGGTGTGGGCAAAGAACTTGACATATTGTATGTCGAACCTACAATCAAGCCAATAAGTAAAATTTAACAACTATCCAAAGTATATAGTTCTTATACACATTTAAACAAATGATGTAAATAAAAAAGTAATTGCCATGAAATGAAAGCAATTGCCAATACTTTCAGGAGGTTACACAAGTGATTGTGTTAATACCTGGCCCATTTAGCAAATGTCTATTGGTCTTTTGTTATTTTCATTTTTTTTTCTAACCATTTCGACGAACATGTTACCAATGACAAAAAGCATGGTAACATACTAACTTACACCAGCCTTTCATGCTGCCATATATCCATCTATCCACAACAGAACAGAAAAGTTGGCAAAACCATTTGTCCGCTGCTGTTGCATGGCCAAATTGGTTGCAAGTAAATTAATGGCAAGTTAAAAAAAAATTTATCGAAGTGCAAACACCAGTAACAGAAACAGGCAAATATGTACCATACCCCACTTAGTGGCAAATCCTTTCCCTAGCCCAACACTTGTTCAATTATCAAGTAAAACCATGACAGTAAAAAAATCCAATAACCAGAAATTGTTGAGTCGGAGTACTTTCAACCGCGTATTGGCAAGTTCAAATCAAATAAGATTACACCTCTTACAGCATAAATAGCACCCACTGCTCATTGCCCATCATACACTAACTTCTAGATCTCTCAAGACGACTAATTGTGTAGTAGTGTCATATATTAAACAAGAAAAAATTTAATTTTTTTTAAAGATAAAAAAGATGCTGGAGCTTTAAAAATATAAGAGCTCTTTACATGGATGGAACTTTATAGCCTGAAAGAACCCACGCCTAATGCGTCAAATCCCTTCTGCAGAATTCAAAACAGAACAATCTACAAACATAGCACAGGTGCATCCAATAACATATATTATAGAACGTGAAAGAAAAATGATAAATATGCTCTTAAATTGAAGACAAATGGGGACAAAAGCACAAAAGACAATTATTTAACTAAAAAAAATATTTTATGGAAGCCACAAAACATCTACTTAAGGATAGTGAAGTGAAAATACTTGGCAGCACTCAAATATTCAAATTCTAAAAAATAAAGGCTGTCGTGTATACTTGGCCTCTGTCCTATAATGGGTTTTTGAACCCTCTGTCGAGCTTCACCCAACTAGCAAAAATGAAACCGAAAAGAAATTTGAATCACAATTGCAACCCTTTGAATGAATGATTGAGATAAAACTTATTTATGAATAAAATCTCACCTTTATTAAGCTAAAATCATGGTTGTGGGTGACTTAAATCATGATTGCAACCCCTGCTTCGATGAGCTCTCCATGGTTGCAGTATGTGCTTCAATGTTACGTGACTGAAAATGAAATAAAAAAAAGATGATTGAAGACATATAGAAATTAAATCAAATCAATGAAACCAAACGCAATTTCGAATAAATAAATAAATAAAAATAGAAAAATAAAAAACCTTACTGTAGGAGAATCGACAAGTGTAGCTGAGTGTTGGTTAGTGGTGACGAATGGTGGTGGTTGACGAGTTATTAGTGACGACAGTGGCTGATGGGCTGCTAGGATTTCATTTGGGGAAGTCAGTTGAATAGAATTCAGCAAAGCAAATCGATGTTATATTTTTTTTTCAAATTTTTATTTGCAGGTCGGGTTAGGGGACCCAACAAAATCCCCAAATCCAAACCCAAAAATTATTGGAGACTTAAACCCATACCCAAAACAAATCCAAATTAATTTTTAAATTTTTCTGGGGCCCCATATCCGCCCCAAATTAATTGAGGCCCCGTGGGTATTGCTGCCAACACTAATGAAAAGCAATAAAATGCATGGTATACATATGTTGAATAGACAACTATGAGAGACAAGTGTAACCTATAGTAGTTAAAATAAATTTGAATTGTAGCACTTGAGGTTGGAGCATATGAGTAAAAAAGGGTTAAAAGACCTTAAAAAACAAAAAGTGGTTGGAAGTGAAAAATAAGATTTTTTGGGATTCTATGAAAACTATATTCTAAGCAAGGCTTTTAGGGTAAAGTTTTAAACTACTGTTTATATTACCAAAAATAAGCTTGGTCATTATGTATACTTTGATTTGTGAAGGTCTACACAGGTGACATCTCTAGTTGTTTGTAAGTGTTTCTTAATCTTTATAGATGATATTTTCAGAATGATTCAAGTTTATATACTCAAAAGTAAAGATGAAGTTCTTGAAAGGTTCAAAAGATGGAAGATTTTGGTTGAAAATTTTTAAAAAAAAAAAACATGATGGTGAAGTCATTAAGAATAAATAATAGCCTAGAATTTTACAATAAGCCATTTGAAGATTATTGTTAAAAGAATAGGATCTTGAAGCAAAAAACTGTGACATATACATCTCAGCAAAATGGTCTAGTTGAGAGGATGAGCAAAACAATAATAGAGAAAGTGAGATGCATGTTAATTCACTAAAAGTTACCAGGAACTCTCTAGGTAAAAGCTGTAAAAACTACCATATATTTAGTAAATTGGAGTCCATTAATTGTTATAAGTTGTAAGACGCCAATAGAGTTGTAGTTAAATAAAGTGGCAAACTATTCTCAACTCATAATCTTTTATATAAAACATGTCTACATGTGAAGCAACGAAAATTAGAAGCAAGATCTTTAAAATGCAAATTTTTAGGTTATCCTAATGGTGTTAAAGGCTATAAAGTATGATGTGTTGACTTTAAACCACTATTACGTACATTAAGTAGGATGTAACTTTTAATGAAGTAGAAATACTAAACAAGACAATAAGTTTTAAAACTAATGAGAATAAACTAGAAAATAAACATGATAAGATTTAATTTGAGATGGAGCTTTTTGAATATAAGAAGACTAAACCACTTATGGAAGAAGAATCTAGAAATTTTGATGATGAATATAATGATGTTGAACAGCTAGAATCAACTGAGAGCGAGGATGATATTTACCCATTAGCAAAGGATGGAAAGAGAAGACCAATTAAGCCATCTAAGAGGTATGTAGTTGTAGAATATTTTTATAGCTGCTCATGAGATTAAAGATGATGAATCAAGAACTTATCAAGAGCCAATCATAAGCATGAATAAGCTGAAATGGAAAGGGGTAATGGATAAAGAGATTAAATCTCTAATGAAAAGTAAAACCTAAAAGTTGATTGAAAAACCTAAAAAGAAAAAGACTATAGGTTGCAAATGGATATTTAAGTTAAAAGAAGGAATATCTGGTGTTAAACTAAGTAAATTCAAAGGTAGATTAGTAATAAAGGGCTTTACACAAAGAAAAAGAGTTGACTTTACTAAACTCTCTCTAGTAGTAAGGCATGTATCCATTAGACTAATTCTTACACTTGTAGCTATTTAAGATATATATCTTGAACAAATGAATGTTAAAATTGCTTTTCTGCATAGTGAATTATAAGCAAAGACTGTAATGCAGCAACTTAAGGGGTATTTAGTACCGGCCAAAGAAGATCATGCTTGTTTACTTAAAAGTCCCTCTATGGTTTGAAATAATCACCTAGATAACAGTACCTAAAGTTTAATAACTTCATGATTAAACATGCCTACAATAGATGCAATTATGATTGTTATGTATATTACAACAGATAAATGAAGGAAAGATGATACATCTTATATTATATATGGATGATATGCTGATAACATGTCATGGGAGAGAAAAAATTGATCATTTGAAAGGCTTATTAAGCAGCAAGTTTGAAATGAAAGATTTTGGGGCTGCAAAGAAGATTTTTGGGATGGAAATAGTTAAAAATAAAAAAGAATAAAGCTATGTTTCCAACTTAGCAAAACTATATGAAAAAGGTTCTACTTAAGCTCTACATATATGATTCCAAAGCTATTTAAACACCAGTGGCAATTCATTTCAAATTGTCTTCTACTTAATGTCCGTAAACTGATAAAAAAACAAAAATAGATGACCCAAATCCCTTATTCAATTGCTGTTGGGTGCCTTATGCGTGCATTGGTGCTTACTAGACCTAAAATTTCACATGTTGCAAGTGTGATGAGCAGATTTATGACAAATCCAAGAATTGATCAGGATAGATTAGTTAAATTGATAATGAGACACCTGACAGCACTTTAGAGTATGGTTTGCTATATAGTGGGTCAGCTGTTGAGTATTAGAAAGTGTATATTTATAAAGGAGAAAATCGTCATTTTACACTTTAAATCTCACTAACATTGCTACTTTTATTTATTTAAGTATTTTGTTATTTAATTATATGTGTTTTATTATAACTATGTATTTTATGTATTTTAGGGGCATTACGATCGTTTCACAATGAACGAGTGATCAGACAGCAAAACGGACGTCATATTTGGACTTAGGACGGTCGAAAACCTTAAGAGGAGCATTAAAGGAAAAAAGTCACTGTTCACATATACGTATCGTTCATACGTGCGCATCGTTTCATTAGATCGCTTTCGACACTTTGTTTATGTATACGGACCGATGATGTGGCAACTACCTATGATGTGGCAGCATCTGATTGGACGAATTATATGGATTGACTGCTTATGTGGCGTTGACCGATGACGTGGCGTTGACCGATGATGTGTCACGATTTTATTGGACTAAATTTCTTATGTACTGTAGATCGATGACGTGGCAGCATATCAGTGGAGCAAAAATCGTGTGTACAGTACATGCGCTTACATGGGATTATTTACTATTCAGGTGGCATTACTGTACAAATGTTGATCGTTATTTGTTGCTGACTGATGACGTGGCGCAATCCTGAGCATCCGAATTGTTTTTAATCCGATGGTCACGATTCACTCAATGTATCTATAAAAAGGGGGCTCTCCCCCTTTAATTTGGCACCCCTGAATTCATTTCTAAACTTAGATTTCTGAAATTCCTTTTATTTCTTGTAGTTTCTTTGTATTTTAATAAAATTCCCTTTTTATCCCTAGTTAAAATATGAGTGGCTAATTTCTTTTGAGCTTGGGTTGAAGGTGAAGTCTTAACATGTTCCATGGGTTTAATTTGGTAAATTTACTTTCTCTTCCCCTCTAATATTTGTGGTTGTTTTGACTTTTCGTCGATAAATAATAGTAGTCTTGTCTAGTTATAGTTATAGCGCTAAACCAAAGACCCTAAGATGAGTTATTATTATTTGGACGATAAAGACTTCAAGACCATACTTATTGGAGAGTGGTTAATTATGGTGTGGAATCCCCCCTTATGATTTAATTGGTATTAATATGGAATATTTAGCGTGGAGCGTGTTGATGCGGATTCGGATCTTTCAAGTCTTTATCATAACGATTCTGATTTTAATTATTCCCGCCATTTTAATTCAACAATTTAGGACAGAATTACCATAATTTAATTGTTTCCATTAAAAAGAAAATTAATTTTGCACATAATTAAAATCAACATTCTCGTGGGATCGACACTCGTCACTATTAATCTATTCTACAATAGATTCGTGCGCTTGCGAATTCAATAAAATTTGCACAACATCAGCCACAAAAGGTTTCGACTTCAGTTGACTATATTAATTCTAATTTTGCTCAAGAAGTCCTCACACAGGTTATTTGTTTACTATAGAGGGCTGTATTGTCAACTAGATATCTACATTGCAAAGTGTAATTGCTTTATCAAAGCTAAATACGTAGCTACTGTAGAAGTTTTTGAGGAAACCATTTGGTTAAAGGGAATAGCAGCTAAATTGAAGGTTAAACAAGACACAATAACTATGTTTGTGATAGTTAAGATTCCATACATCTCAACAAAAATCAAACATAAAATGAAAGGACTTAACATATTGATGTAAATCTCTATTTTTGTGAGGCTTAAAGTGTCAAGGGGTATTGCGAAGTTATTGGGAATTGGCAAGTTTTAAGAAGCTGTAAATGTTGAGGAAGAAAGCATTGAGGAGTAACTAGCGTATTGAGTTCAAAGTGTAGATTACTTAAATCTGAACTCAAATACACAATTTTGACATGTCATATGTCATTTGCATGTGGGCATCATATGTCGTCTAATTGAATTTCAGCTGCAAAACCGACAAGATCGAGACCGTTGCTCAAGGACGTTAGTAATACATATATTCTGCACGTGATGAAAGCTAAGAATGTAACTTGAAATGATACGGGCATTTGGCGTTTTTAAGTAATCTCCACAAAGTCATAATTAAGCACTCTTTTTTCTTCCATTTTCAAAATTTTGAAGCTTTCCTGTGTACTTTTACCTCATACACAGGGGGCTGGTATAATTTACCACGTCTCCTTGCAAAATTCAAGGATGTTTCCAGAAAATAAATCATGCCCCCAAAATTTAAAGAATTTCAAGTGCCAAAAATATCAACAACTCTTAAGACAACAAAACCCCCATGAATGTGAAATTATTAAAAACTACAAACTTCAAGACGAACATTTAAGAATATCAATTTCATATTAAGAACAAAAGATTTTTTTTAAATTGTATTACAAGTATCTTTAAGACAATTTTGGAACAGACACATTAAAAAGAATAGGGGGGCAAAGTGTTCAGGAAAACCTGGTAAATATTTTGGGGAAAGGCCGCTTAGGGGCTAGCTGCAACGTTGTCCACAATCTATCACCGATGATGCAAGCAACTAGTGAAACATCAAGGGTTAACTCCCTTTTCCTTTGCATTCATTCTTGAAGTAATATCAGCAATGGCTTTTACCAACATCATTACCACGACATGTACCTGTAGCCAGTCATGAACGGCTACTCTGATTCAGATTGCTTTGTCTCACTAAGTTTCAAATGAAAACTATCCCTGGTGGACTGCAAACCCAAGGCATGAGCAAACAACCTCTTTGCAGCTCCCAACCGTTCCTCTTTCAAGTAATCCTTGTTGGAACTATTTTTACTCCTGTTTCGAGATATGCTGACACCATTAGAACTTTTTTCAGATGTTTCTTGGGGTGCAATTCTATCACTTCGTGATGATACAGTGGATTTTTCATTTTTTTTATTGGATTTATCAAGTGAATCGACATTTTGCCCAGGTAGCAATGTGGTTTCTTGATAGGCTTCTAAACTTGTATTGGGTCCAGCTTTATCACTCTCTCGAATTTTAATTTCGTTGGCCAGCTTTTCATTTGTTATTTCATCCCTAACAGGAGTATCTTGATCTCGGGACTTCACTTTTTGGCCTAACGCATGTGCAATCATTCTCTGAGCAACAACTGGAACACTCCGTGGCTTCTGCCTGATGGGTTCTGCAACTGTTCTTGCATCCGTTGAAAAAATTCTGTCACGTGCAGCCAAATATGCTGCTTCTCTCTCCGCTAGTGAATGCTCAACAGAAGGAGATTGCATTTTTAACACTGAAACAAATACTCCTGGTTAAATCTCTCAGGTTACCTGAATGATATTCACTATGCTGTATGGGAAGAAAGAGGAAGAACAAAGAAGGAAAAATAAAAAGTTACCAACAGAGAACTTGAAATCCCCACAATTTCACAACTTTACAGGATAATCAATCAAAAGAAACCTAGTATGTTTCAAATAAAAAATTAAACAGTCTCAGTAATAATATATTTATGATCCTCCTAAAAGTTGTGTATACAACAAAATCACTGTTGTTTGCCACAACTCCATCTCCTAGTGAAAGATTTCAATTAAATAGGTTTGGGATGGATAGAAAGTCGCTCAGTTGATATAGCTGGAGAAAAATATTTCCACAGTAAATAGAACATGCCAATAAAGAGTGTCTCATAATGCTGCGCTCATTTGTGTTCCTAAAATGACCATGACTTGAATGTGACATGAATAAGACAGGGAAACTATCCTTTTCTTCAAATTTCCAAGCTTTAATGAAGAGTTTAGCCCTCCATTTATAAGTCTGCATAGCCACATTTTTTTTTTCCAACACAAAACAGACCTCTCATCAATGCTTTGACAGTCACAGGGCAAGCTTAACAATATTCTTTGAAGGCTTTAGTAATTGGCTCCAGAGGCTTACGTCCTATGATCCTCAACAACCTACTTAAGGATGGACTTCACAAATTGTATTTGAGCAGCCTTAGCAGCCGAAACCAGCTCGTTACCAAGGGGGATAACCTTTTAGGGCGAACTATGTAATAATGGTGATGGAGGGATTCAGCACTTATAGTTTACTGACTAGAACCTACTGAAGAAAAATTCTTCTTACAAGAAAAAAAATTATTCTGTCAATCTTTCTAATAAATACAAGGTAAACAATACTAGCTTCCAAATCAAGCCATGAACATGAACTGAAAAATCCAAACAGAGGATGTATTTAACTAAACAATTATTTGTTATATTCCTACACTCACTTAAACCTAAATCAGGACAGTCAAAAACTTTTTGGATCATAATAGCTGTAACGAACAAAGACATTGTATTACTTGCTTTTGAATTACCTAAAGAATACTTCTTTGAGAAGAACACACTCTCAATATTAGAGTCTAACCAGATTCAGAATCATTATTGTTCAATCTTATGAGTTCTCTCCCCTTTCCAATATCTCTAACAATCTCAGTGTATGTTCTCATCCTCAAAACAAATTTATAATATCAGTTTCATCCCAAATCAGAGTTCAAAAATAAAATAAAATAGATAATTGCACATGATATTTGTTAGAAACAATGACGTTATGTAGCATGCCCTTTAATCCTCTAAAGGAGACCTATACGGTACAAAGAAAAACTAAATTGGTAATATATAAAATAAAATCAAACTGTTGAATGGCCAATCGTGCATAGTTCCAATTTTAGGATGAGAAGCTCATAGCAAACATAGTGCTCTTCATAAGAGGGGCAGGAAATGTTCTACCTGGTGGAGCCTCTTTTCTCCTCAATATTTGGTGTGATGTAGTTAGAGACTGAGGCTCTCCATATTGCCACAAGATGTCACTAACGAGAATGGAAGGCCTGCCATAAAAAAATGATAGGTATGCATAAAAGAAAAATTATAATTTTGTAGCGCAATTGAATAAATGCTCAGATTGAAGAAAACCAAAACCACATTTTCATATTCCAACAACCCGTGTAGTGCTATATATGAAACATTAGATTCAAATTCAACTGGTATTGTTGCTGTTAAACAATTTTAAACATTTAACAACAATTTTCTTTTTATAAAGCTATCAGCACCAAGAAGGTTTCTGCATTCTTAGCAGAGCAGCAGCACAATTTTTCCAGTTTTAACATTCCAGAGGACAATGACCATTTACTTACAAACACCAGAAAAGAACCAGTGAAAACTGATTATCCAAATTTGTCACCAAAAAACTAATAAATAAATAAATAAGTAAATATAATTATTTCAGCTCAAGCTGAAACTAAAATAAAGATTGATAAATGGCTTTGAAAAGAGACAACAAAAGACGAGTTATTTTTCTAAGGACACCCTATTGTTTTACCAAATAAGACAGCCATTTTCCAACTACCAATCAACTAGCTGAAATGGATCAACAATCATCAGTGAAAGCCACCATCACCGAAGAGATTCATAAATCGTTCAGGCTTCAAGAGGAAAGTCTTTACATACCATCACCACAATTGCACATAGGGAAAACCCACATCTCCAATACAAATCAATTTCAATCACAATTAATCAGTCCAAACCGCCAGCAGGTTTACAAATACCTACAAAGACACAATTGAGACCATCTAAAGTACAAAGAGATAAGAACCAATATGCTTCCACGAAACTAGCTAGCAACTGCATCCTTCTAACTCAAAAAGTCCTACATCACTGGCTTTCAGTGAATCACCTTCATGCCCGCCGTCTCTTTTTTTTACCCCCCACATTTTTTCAGTTGTCATTTTCCTTACTCCGGACATTCAATTTCTAGCATTCCATTTAATATTTTTCACAATAACCCTCAACATCCTACCCATCTTTTCTCAACCCCTCCAGCAGAGTCATTTTTGCTCCATCTTTCCATGTTTGCCTTTCATAAGCTCCTCCATTTAATGCCTAAGTACTTGGCCCATTTCAACAATTAATGCCTAAGGACTTGACACTTTTCAAAACCAATAATATCTACCACCACAGCCCTCTTTCTCCTCAGAAGGGCTGATTTCACAGTATTTTCCAAGCCAAAATTCAAAATTGCACCCATCGCCTCTACCACCATGCTGCTCATCAATCAAAAGTGAATAAGAATCAAGTGTAGGCGCTGGATAGAAAATGGACTAGAACAAATAGTGTTCTGCCACCAAACAAAGCATGTAGTCACCCTGATTGTAGATCATTTAAACCATTGGGCTTTCAAATTCCAAGAATAGCTAAAAGATACTAGTTTTTGAAAACATGCCATGACAATTCATGAATAGCCCATCCTTCTATTACTAGAGCCAAACTTATCTTCTATCCTTATATCACCAGTGTTTGATAAGAATTAAGCAGAACATAAAATCCTCGCAAGAAACAAACCATCTTATATGGACAATGACTGCCTATTGCCATCACCCAACACTATGATAATAGGCCCTAGAAGCCCAACAAAGAAAGAACTCAAGAAATATATTGGTCTAAACCATCAAATTCACTTGTTCCTATCGATAGTTTGAAAAAATTCAAATTTAACACAGCCTGATAAATACAATTTATCCAGAGTGATAGATCAGAATAAATAAAGGATTAATGCACCATCCATGGTATTATGTATCTCCAAAATCTAGCAACATATAGAGGGAATAAGAATGGCCAACCTTAATTTCTCTATCAATATTTTAAAGTTTCCCAAACTGAGAGATTTTACTTCAACATGTGGTTCAATTGTATGCCGTTAAATCTCTGCTATGCTTCTGAGAGTCGATTTGAAGATCCACAAGTGCCATTACCAGGCATCTATTTTGTCCTTCACCACAGCTTGATCAACTAAATTAGCCCTATCGAAGAGAATCTTCAACCCTGACAAAAATGGTAGAGAGATTATTGTCCCATCCCACATTTCTTCATCATGCAGAAACACTTTAATTTGGATCCCCATAGGTTTATTAATCTTTTATAGAATAAAGTTTATGTATATCAACCTGGTATATATCTCACTGGAAGATACCATGACACTTTTGAAATTCCACTCTTAGAAAGGAAGATAAGTTCTAGACAAGTTACACAGAAACAAGGTCTTAAACTATCACCATGCTATGCATAACTCTATGAGAGTACATGGGTGTGAACTTTTAAGTTTTCTCTGTATGATTCACTTGGGGGAAGCTAATTATCCATCACCTTGCTCCCACAGCGCCAATCCATGTCTGCCTCCTGATTCTCTATTCCAACATTTTCTGATGCAATCCAAATCCAATTTCTACCCATAAACAGAAGCAATGCCTCTAATTACCATAAAGGACCCACAAAGTCAAGGGTAATCTATTGGAAGGGCCTCAATATTACTGCAACAGATATTTTCACTTCTATAAATGATAATAACATAAGATTACTATGTCAGTATACAGAAAATAAGAACAGAAGATCAGAATTTCAAATAATGAAACAGATACTCTATAACGAGGTAACAAGGTAAGAAGTAAATAAATCTCTTCTTTGTAACATAATATGAAATAATAAGGTTTTCATTTTTCTTTCTACCCAAAGACATCACAAAAACCAAGAATAAACCATATGATGCCATATAAGTTAAACTAGTAAGCTCAATTTACAAGAAGAATACACTTCTTACTTTCCAAAACTTGAAAGTTTACGGAATTGACAAATTGGAAATTCTTAGTAAAACTAAGCATCATATCATCTTCTTCAAATGGAACCACCAGTAATTGAGAGAATCACGTGGAACTGTTTTAAATTTAAATCAATTGAATCAATTCAGTTCTGTCATCTTCATATAGAATAATTATTTTGAGATTGAATCCTGATTGAACTGTATAGTTACTAACTATATTCAAGCACATGCATAATAGCTTATAATATCATTTCCCTCAAGTTGTGCATGCCTTTTCCCTCATTATTTGGGTAAACCTTTTTGCTCATTATTCTGGTAAACTTGCACAAACTGCAATCATGGAAACTGCAAACCATCCTCCAATGATCTATCAAGTCACACATGTAATAATTGCCACATCTTAGCAACATGCTCGAAATGATGCAGCAATCAGTGTAACTAAAAGTCATACAAAACATTGTGTACCGTGTACATATCATTATTTTACAGTTCAGCCCTCAATCAAAACAGAAAATAGTATGATGCACAGAGAAAACAGATAAAAGTTGGGCATATGCAACTAATAAATAGTAGTTAAGGTAAACATCTGTGTTGACATACATTGACGTCTCCGAACAACGTTCTAAAATCAAGTGCCGATCAACCCCTTCTCCAACAGATTCATGGGCAAATCTAGCGAAAGAAAAAGAGAAATCACTACATAGTTCGGCTAAACAATAAGATAAATATAATTTGATAGCAAAAGGGCATTACAACAGAAATACCCGAATATATCAGCTAGCCGATGCAGGAGAAGGCGGTTGTAGGAGTCCATGGGTTCCAGTTCAAGGACCCCATCTGCACTGCAACGTAAATTGTTATTAGCAGCAAATCAATGTTACAAATAAATTATTAATTCCAAGAAAATATAAGCAGCAGCTTTGTTAAGCATTTCTACCTGCTATCATCCTGAAGGAAGTTGACCAAGGCCTCTTCCATTGAGAGTACAAGATGCTTGCTTGGAAGATTGTCTTTTACAAGGAAAGCTAACTCCTCTACCTGAGAAGCTCATCATTACACATGCATTAACGAAAAAGAAAAAAACAACGGTTACTCTTTGAACAACTTTCAAGCAAATTAAAATTATAAACAGCAACAAACGTGCCCTTAAGTGGTTTGAAAGTAATTTTCTTGTAGGATTTGGCTGAACATAGAAAATGGGATAACTTAATAACGCTTTTTGAACTGAGTGCCTAAAATTGAATGCCTATGTAAGAAACTGAGAAGGCAATAAGAGTTTCAAAAAAATTCAAACAGAACAAAAACTAACCATTGCGAATTGGTTCGTGCTCATCTTTATCAACCAGTCAATCAAAGACCGTGATAAAATTCATGCAGCCACCAAACAGATCGAAGAGACAACCGCAAGAATATGGTATATCTTCTGTCTTTTGTTTAGTGTAAAGACTGACAAGAAGACTAAGAAGGATAAAATCACGCGCTGAGGAGGCTGTCTAAGTCACCAACCAATGACAGCTCTGTAGTTTTTCCGCGGTAAATTACAGAATTCATACATCCTTGAAGCTTCCTCTTTATATCAAATTTTACTTCTGTTGCCGAGATCGAGATACCTGGAATAGTCTAGGTTAGAGAAAATAATTTTTTTTATTTAATTAGATAAATAATTTATTAGTTTATCATGTAGACCTTTTTCATTTTTTTAAATATTATCATATTGACATAAATTATTGGTAAAATTATATTACCCTTGAAAGATTAGGGTACATTTTTTCTTCAAAGATATAATGTATCAAACATTGAAAAAAAAGTATAGAACATCTAGCTATTAAAGATAAGTCTTGCATAGGACATACGATGTCCTGAGTGAAGATCAAAGGAGAGTCAGCATGGCCTCTATAGTTTCTATTGAATTTGATTATAAAGATTAACCTTATAAAAATTGTATTGATTCTTCTCAAAATAAAAAAAATTAATGGAGGCTATTCAAACAAATACAAGGCAATTGAGTGGGATTCCCATTACAATTGGGGTTATTTATTTTTAATTCATAGGGTTAGTATAAGATTGGTAAGTGCAAAAATTATTAAGCCTATCTCATTTAGATGGTCCAAGTCTGAAACCTTAATGGATTTGGGTGTTTAAGTGATTAAAAGAAAATTATGGGTCTAAGTGAATTTAACCATTAAATTGGTTTTGAAAATCATGTGATCAAAAAGAATAAAAGTAAGTGGTGGTAGAGCTAGCAAAATTTAATATGACACGAATAAATAAAATTAGGTTATCAAATTTGATAAAATTATTAAATAGCTCAGATCTACGTCAATATAATTTTTTTTGTATTGGGTTAGAGTTTAAACTTTTAACTTATTTACCCAATCAATGACACAATTATTAAGTGGGTAATCGTATCATGTCAACTCAAATCCTCTAACACGACTCACAAAAATGTATTTTTGAAATTTTAAGAAAATTATAAGAATACATTTATAATTAAGATAAAAAAAATTTTAAAAGCTTAATAGTTAAGATATTGCATGAATAGATAAAATTTTCTTACCACCAATTAAAAAAATAATTACCACCTAAAAAATCTAGATTGCCACCAATTAAAAATTGAAAATAAAAATCCTAAATTGCTATTATTAAAATATAAAAAGAACAAAAAACAAATTGCCAATGTCACAATCCATATACGGATATACCTTTGTCTTATTCACACACCACACCAATTTCTTTTCCATTAGCAAACGCTTAATTAAATCTCAATTTCAATTCTAGCAAGTTGCAAGACTCCGATCTATTTTGGTGCTCAAACCTTCATGGTTAGGTCAGTTTAAGAAGTAATTTCTTAATTATTTAAATATTGTTTGTACTCATTAATAGGTTATGCTTTCTATTATCTTTTTCTTCTGTGTGCTTACAGCTTTTGCAATTTTCTTTGATAGCAATTTTATAAAATTTGTTTAGTTTTTTTTACAGTTAAATGCATTACTTTGTTAGTAACTTAATGCTACAATGATTACAGATATAAATTTTTTGGGTACAATAATAACATGGAAACAAATTCAAATAATTGTAATTAAGCTAATATTGAATCCTTTTTACAAGGACATCGATGAATTTAGAGGAATTAGAACAAGATGTTGACATTGATGTTCCAAAGAAACAATGTAAGAGGAGAAGAACATCTAAAGCATAGGTATGTTCACTAAATTGCCATTAAACTCATATCAAGATGGAAAAGAAAGGTCGATGTGTGTTTGTGGAAAAGTTGACATTAGCATAAGTAGTTATTGGGCAGTAACACCATTAAGCATATTAAAAAATGTCCTAAGTTAAAAAAGCCACATGACCCTTATCGAAAGGTTTTAAACCATTTCACAAATTGTTGTAGCATTTGTGAAGCATGATTACCACTTTAGTTTATTGAGTTTGATGTAATAAGAACTTGTTTTCAGTTTCTAAATTTTGAAGTACAAAATATTTCTAGAAACATAACAAAAGTGAATATCCTAAAAACTTATAATGGGGAAAGACTTAAGATTAAAGTTATGTTAATGGAGGTTCCTAGTAAAATTTATTTTACTTCTGATTTGTGGACTACCTATACTACTTATAGATACATGAGTCTTACTACACATTTTATTCATAAAAATTGGGTTTTACAATAAAGATTATTGAACTATACCTTGATGCCATCTCCACATACTGGACTTTATTTGTCCAAAAACTTATTATTATCTTTATGGAAAAAAAAATGAAGTGCTCAGAAAAAAGTGCTTGCTATAACATTGGACAATGCTTCAGCTAACGAGGCATGTATTATAATTTTGAAATCTTAGTTGAAAATTAGGAAAACATTACTATCTAATAGTGATTATTTATATATGTGTTGTTGTGCTCATATTATCAATTTAATCGTTCAAGATGAATTAGAAGTAATAGAGGGAGAACTTTGTAAAATTTATGAAAGTATGAAACATATGAAAGCATCTCATGGTAGGAAAAAAAAGTTTTTGAAGTGTATTAATTGAATGTCCTTGGATAGGAAAAAAGGCTTGAGACAAGATGTCCATACAAGATGAAATTTCATTTATTTTATATCTGATTGTGCACTTTATTACAAAACTGTTTTTTTTCGACTTAGCTTTAAGCAATTGTAATTATAAGTACTGCCCTTTAGAAGATAAATGGAATAAATTGGAGAAAATTAGTAATTTTTTAGTACCTTTTTTTATAAGATTACTTGCTTGTTTTCTGGGTCAAAGTATTGCACTTTAAATTTGTATTTTCCAAAAGTATTTGCAACTTATATAACTTTGAGGGAACATTCAAAAAATGGGGATGGGTATAACTTTTGTAATGATTCAAATGAGTATAAGATATGGGCAAGAGGATGCTTGAGAAATTCTTGGAGTACTTGTATGACTTTTATACAAGTTTGACAATTGCTATGATCTTGGATTCTTGTTACAAGTTACAATTTGTTGAAGGGGCACACAAAAAATATTATTGTGATCATTCAAATGAGTTAAAAAATACTAGAGAGAAGCTCTTTTCATTGTTTAATGAATACATACTCATTGCAACTCAATCTACCAATACACCTTCCATCCAAAGTTTTATTTCTCACTCAAATGAGAATGATGATAGTAAAGACAAAGGAAAATTAGTTCATGTGTTGAGGATAGTTTTATTTATATAGATAATTTTAATTACAACTTATTCTTGCTTACTTGATAGTTACAGTTTATGTTTAATGAGTTTTAGTTACATTTCATATTTGTCGAATTATTTTTTTTTCATGTGTAATAGGAATTTGATAATTTTGAGAGCACGAAATGTAGTTGTACCCCAAAGACTCACCTGGAGCATTATTTAAGTGAATCATGAGTTTGTAAGAGTAATTACTTGGATATTTTAAGATTTTGGAAAGCCATCCAAATTTGTTATCCGACACCCACTTCTATGGCTCATGATGTTTTGACCATTCCAATATCAATGGTTGCATCTGAATCAACTTTTAGTGTAGATGGTTGAGTTTTTAATCAATTTTAGGGTTCATTTAAGCCTGAAATAATGGAATCAACAGCTTGCAGTAAAGATTAGATTTTTGGACAAGAAGGTTATCTTTCTTTCTCAGTTTATTTGTCTTTATGAATATAATATTTGTTATGGTAGATTTTAGATTATGGTTATTTGCAATTTTGAGATTGGATTTTGCTTGTTTACTTGGCTTACAGTGTTGCTACATGTCCTTTATGTCTTAGAGTGTTCCTTCTTTTTTGGGGTTTATTTACTTTAGTAAATGCAATAGTGTAATACTCTACCTTTACGATCGTATCTAAAATGGTTAAACTAGGTGTAACATTAAGTATTTGTGGAAACGATTTCAAAATAAGTATTTTATAAATATTGTACACAAAAAAGTTAGTTACATAAAAACTATACAAAAAGGTTTGTCACACCAAAAACTTTGTTACAAAAATCACAAACCAATTCCATAAACAAGCTTGTGGTATTTATGCTTAGATAGGAATACAGTTGAGTCCGTTATGTAACCCAAGGTCTGTTATGTCCAATGCACCTAGCCTTGGTTGGAACTCGGCGTCAGCTTTTTCCTACTTAGTTCCTGTACTGTAAGGACTACATAAGCTAATGTCCAGTAAGTAAACACTTGATGCATGTGTTACCTATCATGCACATGAATGACTTTATGAAATAAGAGCTAAAGCTTTTACATAAACTTTGAAATATAAAGAACGATGTTAGGGCCCTAGGTTTGTTGTACTATAAGGCTAGTATTTTATAACATGCCCTTGGGTTTAAATTAATTGATCTGTTGGGCATTACGTATCGTCGTCCCCAAAGGATCTCTTTTCTTAGCTTAGAGGGTTTGCCCTCTTTATGAATGCTTGTCACCTAGTAGTACAACAACACTTTCTTTCTTCAAAATTTTTAAAATACTTATTTATCAAATTACTCATGAGATGCATGAGACCAATGTAATTTATGCCATAACATGTAAATTTTCTAAATGTATAATAAAATATAATATGAAACTAATTTAAGATATAGGCGGTAGGGCCGACCATGTAAAGAGTCATAATAATATCATATTTTAGGCGACAATACCGACCATGTAGAGAGTCATAACAACATCATAATTTAGGCGGTAGCACCGACCATCCAATCAACTAATTATTAAGCATAACATCTTAGGCGGCATAGTCGGCCATATGAGGATGATATCATAATGTAGGTGGCATAGCCAGCCATGTGGGATTTAATAATAACCAATCACACCATAATAATAATCATTTTAAAACAAGAGATTATTTAGAACTAAACATAGCATAAGAGAATTATTAATTAAAGCTAATTTAACATATTGTCCTTACATTGCAGTTGAAGTGAAGTGTTACTTACCTATTTTCTTTGATTCCTTTAAACCTTCCTTCCTAAACTTGAGAATTTCTTTACTAGTGATGCTTTGGCTTAGCATGGTAAAAGATGGGATTTCTAGGGTTTATGAAAAATGCAAGGGCTAAGGGGTTTTATAGAGTTTCCTAAGGCCCATGTGTGGCTAGGATTTTACTACCATACCATTTGATTAATGGTGGAGATTTATTCCTCTATAAATATCTTAGTAATTTCTAGAATGCTAAGATTTTGTCACCTATCTCTTAATTAATGGTGAAGATTTATCTCTTTATAAATATCTTAGTAATTTCTAGAATTTCTAAATCTCTACAACATTTCTTATTACATCATCACTTATGTCATCATTACTTTTAAATTATTAATTTATCTTTCCATAAATATCTTAGTAATTTCTATAATTCTTAATATCTTAGTAATTTCTAGAATTCCTAATATCTCTACAACATTTCTTGTTGCATCATCACTTATGTCATTACTTATGTCATCATTGTTTTAATTATTAATTTATCATTCCATAAATATTTTTAGTAATTTCTAGAATTTTTAATATCTCTACAACATTACTTATGTCATTATATTATTATACATTATTATTATTATTATTATTATTATTATTATTATTATTATTATTATAATAAATACTTAAGGGAGTTTGTTAGATTAATTATATTATATCTAAGTAAGAAGATTGTACCTCACAAATGGCTTCTATGGATGAGCTAACTACTAATATACTTAAGATCAATAATTAATAGTGCTCCATTCAAAGTAGCTATTATTAATAATTGACAAGTTAATTATTCACTAATTTCTCTTTTTTTTTTAACTCATATTTGCATTAAAATATACTTACAATTTTTATTTTAGATCAATTTGCAAGTGCTAATTATTAGAACTCAAAAATCAGAGATGATTTAACTTTTTTTTTTTTTATGAAGGCTAAACATATATGTGACTATAACATTTTATTTTGTAAAATTCTATATAGATTCATAATTTTAATATTCTAAATGTGTAATATTTTGGTAGATATATATATTTTATAACATTGACTTCTTATTTTATATTATATATATATATATATATATATATATATAATATAATGCACTTTGCATCGATTGCGTGTGTAATATTTGATGTAATTATTGTTTAATATTTAGATATTAAACTAGTTATTGGATAATCGTTTATTTTCTATATTGAGTTTAAATTTCAATATTTTAACACAATTATTAAATAGGTGGTGTTTAAGTTAATCTAAATTTGACACGACATAAACACACACAATAACCAGTTTTGCCACTTATAAGGGCGGGCAATGGCATTGTATAGTGTGAAAAAGATAAAACAGAGAAGAAAGAATAGTAGTGTAATTTAATTTACAGATAAGGTTTTCAAATTTTTAATTGTATGATTAGAACATGAATTTAACTATGCTTTCTTCCAAATTTTGAGTTGTAAGTTCCTAGCATCGCCCTCTATATTTCTACTGTTCTTGATTTGGGTTTTATCTTTTCATTGGTTATTACCTAATATTATCAGTTAGAGAGATAGATATTAGGTTATTATTATAAGGTAAGATTGTTGAGATTCTTGATGTTATTAACCTTTAATATTATCTAAAAAAGAATTTATATTGTAGTCCCATTATTAATACAGTGAAAGGTTATATTGGACTACTAGTCCCATAATTTTTCTAATTTGGATTTGCCACATAAAAATCTATGTATTTTGTGGTTGATTATTACTTTGGATTATGTTGATTTATTTTTTGCTAAGTAATTTATGGTACGTATCATGCTTTAATCACACAAGAGGGAAAGATTTTATTTTCACTTAATTTGTAACTGCTTGTGTGGATTTCATTCTTCACAGAGTGGAATCAAAGAATCAAGTTGAGTGTTTCTATTACTTATGTGGTTGAGATGGAGGAATCTTTGGCATGTATAATTAAATTAATGTCATTAAATTATAGTACTTAGAGGTCTAGAATGGGGGATTGTTGTAAAAGAAACATTTACATTAGTCAATTAAAGATACCTATTGATTTAGATCATAAAAATTAGGCTTAAGTGAACCGAAAAGCTATAAATACTATAAGGTAATGATTGACCAAAGTGTGCATCACCATGTCGTGAAGGAATTTTGGGCTAATTCTTTATAGAAAATTTGAAACAATTTATGAGCAGCTGATAGTTTAAAATAAAACCAATCTAAAGAAAAGATTTGTTGACTTGATCTTGGTTTACCAATTGACTACAATAAGCATTATTATAGATGACGAGTTACAAGCTTGTTATTGCTTAATTCTTTATTTAATAGTTAAGAGACATTAGTGGTATTAATGAATTGTTAGATTTTTAATCCAATATTATTGGATACTTAATCCAACATTAGATTTATATGTGAATAATTATGCGTTACAGACTATCATATAAAGTGAAGCCCAATAAAAGTGATCAATTAAGGTTTTCAGTATTATAAACTTTAATGTATCAAATAGAATATGGGCTTTTAATGTATAGAAATCTCATACTATTCTAATTCTATGATGGGCAAAATTAGGGATATCCAGTGACAACAAGAAAAGACTGTCTATATAAGAGATTATGGTCACCAGGTCACACGTATTCTTTCCATTCTTTTTGATATCTCATCATCGGAGAGAAAGCGCAGAGAGAATTAAAAGACTCTCTAGGAGAGCATCTATTTTGTTATTAATTCTTAATGGTACAACATGATATTCCTAAGTTATAGGTGATGGTTTTTACTAAAGGTTTCATTTATCCCAACAAGTGGTATTATAGTCAATTTATGTTGAATCATTGAGAATTAAATTTATTTTAATAAAGGATTAAATATTTTAATATTCTTAACTTTAGTATTCTTGAATTTAAGAACAAATCTATAGTTGTTTCCTTTGGTATTGCAAAATAATAGAATATGGAATTTGAATTTTTTTAAATTTAGAAATCGGGATTAAAAAAAAATTCTTTAAGGTTTAAAATCAGCGATAGCCTAGACACCATCGATGTTTGGAAAAGGAAGTTGCGATTACTACGCTGACGCTAATCTGGTTAAAGCGACGACCTTAAAAAAAAGATTTTTTTAAAGCTTTTGGTTAGCTGTAATTGTAGTCCCCATCACTGCAGCTTTCAACTATGAAAAGGAGAGGTAGCATGATTGAGCCGCTGTGAGCAAGTTGAAGAAGAAACAGCGAGCAAAGCCACCGCTCAAAGAAGATCAAAAAGAAGAAAACAAAGAGAAGTGTTAGGTTTTATATGGAAAATATCATAAAGATCTTGAAGGAATTATACAATTTCTTTTTTATAGAATAATAAAGATATTTTGCATTTAAACCGAAATTTGTATGGGCTTAATGAAATTAAGTTTTGGGTCTAATTTTGTTCTTGATGAAAAGAAATTAAGGGGCTAATTTAGCATTTATAATAGTCTATTAATTTAAAGTTATAATTTGGCTCATTAAAAAAAATTTGATTATTTTAGATCCGTCTGGTCTGGTTCGATTTGGTTCAGGCTAAGCCGGTCTGTTCCAGGACTGGTCAAATTAACCATTGACAAGTCAAAGGTTGATTTTGATCCAAATTTTTTTATTTTTTATTTTGGGTAATTTTTTTGTACAATTTTAAATTCAAATATTGGTTGGTTTATATGTATTTTGAGATAAATTAATTCAAGCAACATGTCACCAAAGTGATATCTCCTGTGGAAATTAGTTTATTTTGAATTATAAATTATTTTTTCTATGTGTAATTTTTATAAATATCAATCTGCCCAAAGAAAGGTTCATGTTTAATAGAATTACATGTGCACCTGTAATGATAAACACATGATAATTATTTGATTTTATATATGAACAATAAATCGGTCTGAAGGAAGATTAATTATTTGACAGGTTTTTTTATTATCATTGTTTGATTACTACACTAAGATATTACTTATAAGTTAATATTTTGTTCAAAGATGAAATGTTATTTGAGTGCTTGGTATATTGAGATGGGCTTGATCTTTATTTAAATTTATTTTTGTTTAAAGATTAATATGTGCTTGTTTCATTGTTTATTGTTCTCTATTTAGTTATGTGTACTACTACTATTACTACCAATACCAATTCAATTTTCATACTAAATGGCTCTAACTTCAAATTACGGTACGAGAATCTTTCTATAGTTCTCGCGGTCATGGATCTTGACTTGTGTTAAGGGTTGATTCTCTTCCACTTCTTATATATAAAAGTAATCCTTATGATAAAAGAAAAATAGAAAGGTGAGAGAGATCAAATCGCATGTGTATCATGATTATAAAGAAAGTCATTTCAGAAGTTTCTTGATTGAAAAATAATTACGGCTAAGAAGCTTCTTGCACAAATTGAACAAAAGTTCGTCAAGAATAAAAAAGCTGAAATTAGTACGCTCTTAACAAGCCTAATTTCAATAAGACATAAAGACAAGAAAAGAAATAAGGATAAGGAAATTGTAAAAACAACACTTAAAAAAACAACAAAAGAAATTGGATGATTTAGAAGCCACCTATTGTTTCTTTAGTGGAGTTAAAGACATAATTTAGTTTGTTCTGAGGTTCATTTAACTGTGATATCTACACACACATGGTGGATAGATTCTGGTACAATAATTCATATCAGTGTATCTATGCATGATGTTTGAATTGCCAAAAGCCCAATGAAAGTGAATGATACATCTATATGGGTGATGGTAAAAAAGTTAAAGTTGAAGCAATTAGAAAATTTAGATTATCATTGAAGACTGATTTTTATTTAGATCTGGATGAAATATTTGTTATTCCATCTTTTAGACAGAACTTAATTTCTATTTTCGCTTTGGATAAATATGGTTACTCTTGTTCATTGGGAAATAGATAATTTAGTTTGTTTTATGATTCAAAATTGCTAGGCTTTGAATCTTTATCAGGCGATGATAATTTTTATTTGATAGATATAATTGCTTCATTTAATGAATCCCTACAATTAAGTACATGAGGTTTAAAGAGAAAATTAACTAATAAGAATTCAGGTGTGTTATGAAATAAGAGATTGGGTCATATCTCCAGACAGAGAATAGAGAGACTTGTTTCAGACGAAATTCTTGACCTTTTAAATATCACAAATTTCGATATCTATATTAACTATATCAAGATAAAACAAACCAATAAAAGGAAATTTGAAGCCAACAGGACTTCAGATGTCTTAGAACTCATACATACAGATATTTGTAAGTTATTTCCCATAGTTGTTTGGAATATTTAACAATATTTTATGACATTCATAGATGATTTTTCTAGATATGACTACATATATCTACTCTATGAAAATATACAATCTCTTGACATCTTTAAAAATTTTAAGGCTAAAGTTAATAATCAACTTGGCAAAAAAATTAAAAGTGTTAGATCTGATTGTGGTGGTAAATACCATGGTAGATATGACGGTTCAGGTGCACAACATCCAAGGCCATTTGCTAAGTTCCTAACGGAATGTGGTTTCGTCCTATAGTACATTATGCCAAGTTCGCCTACTATGAATGGTGTTGCTGAAAGACAAAATAGGACGCTTAAGGATATAGTGAGGAGTATGATTTCTCATTCTACCTTACCAGAATCACTCTGGGGAGAAGCACTAAAGACTACAATGTAGATCCTTAATAGGGTTCCAACTAAAGCAGCTACCAAAACCCTTTATGAGTTTTATATGGATAAGAAACCTAGTATAAAACACTTGCATATTTAGGCATATATAGTTGAAGTGAGGCCATATAGGCCTAATGAGAAGAAATTGGACTCAAGGATAGTTTAGAATGATCCAGGGGTATAAGTTTTATGACCCTATGATTGAGTCAATTTTTTAGTCAGAAATGCTCGGTTCTTTAAGGATGTTGATTTTTTTAAGGGAGATACGGTTAAAGACTTTATCTTTGAAAAGAATATGTTGATATTCCCATAGGTGTTATTAGCATTGATCAAGATCTCATTCTTCACTTTGTTCAAGACACAACAAATCAAGGCAATGTTGGAAAAACCTCTATACAAAAAGTTTTTCTAGAAAAACAAACACTACCACCTCAATAACCTATGCTACTAAGAAGATCCATTAGAGAAAAGGGAAGTGTATTACCAAATGATTACATTATATTTCTTGAAGAATACGAGACAAATATTGGAATGATGGAAAATGATCTAATTAATTTTCATCAAGCCATGAAAATTTTAAACTCTTAAAAGTGGATTGATGCCATGAATGAGAATATGAAGTCCATGAAAGACAATGACTTATAGGATCTTGTCCCGTTACTAAAAGGTGCGAATCCTATTAATTGCAAATGGATATTTAAGATCAAGACAGATTTGAAAGGTAATTTGAAAAGGTACAAGCCCATCTTATCGCAAAAGGCTTTACATATAAAGAAGGCATCGATTATAAAGAGACATTCTCTCTAGTTTTTTTTAAAAACTCTTTCAAGATTATAATAGAATTAGTGGCATATTTCTATCTTAAATTATATTAGATGGATGTGAGGATGACATTTCTCGATGGTGACATTGACGAAATGATCTATATAGTGCAACCAGAAAATTTTATATCTACAGACTCAAAGAATATGGTTTGTAAAATTAAAAAATCCATCTACGGGCTCAAATAAGCATCTCAACAATGGTATTTTCTTCAAGTGATCTTCTTATTTGGTTTCGAGATGAATTTGATAGATGATTGCATATATTATAAGTTCTATTTAAAACTAAACATAGCATGAGTGAATTATTATTCAAAGCTAATTTTAATATATTATCCTTACATTACAGTTGAATTGAAGTATTATTTATCTATTTTCCTTTATTCCCTAAGTCTTCTTTCCTAACTTGAGAATTTCTCTACTAACGATGCTTTGACTTATAATAAAAAAAGATGGGATTTTTAGGGTTTATGAAAAATAAAAGGGTTATGAGGTATTTTGTTGAGTGTTAGAAAGTGTATATTTATAAAGACGAAAATCGTCATTTTATGCTTCAACTCTCACTAACATTGCTACTTTTATTTATTTAAGTATTTTGTTGTTTAATTATATGTGTTTTATTATAATTATGTATTTTATATATTTTAAGGGCAACACGATCGTTTCACAATGAACGTGTGATCAGACAGCAAAACGAACATCATATTTGAACTCAAGAAGGTCGAAAACCTTAAGATTGGACAAATTATGTGGCAGTAACTGCTTATGTGGCGTTGATCGATGACGTGGCATTGACTGATGATGTGTCACGATCTAATTGGGCTAAATTTCTTATGTACTATGGATCGATGACGTGGCAGCATCTCAGTGGAGCAAAAATCGTGTGTACGGTACATGCACATACATGGGATTATTTACTATTCAAACTACGTTACTGTATAAATAGTAATACTGTGCAAATAGCGATCGTTACTGTTTAAACGTTGACTGTTGACTGTTGACTGTTGACTGATGACGTGGCGCAATCCTGAGCGTCCGAACTATTTTTAATCCGATGGTCATGATTCACTCAATGTATCTATAACAAGTGGGCTCTCCCCTACTAATTTGATAACCCTGAATTCATTTTTAAGTTTAAATTTTTGAAATTCCTTCTTCTTCTTATAGTTTCTTTATATTTTAGTAAACTTTCCTTTTTATCCCTAGTTAAAATATGAGTAGCTAATTTTTTTTTAAACTTGGGTTGAAGGTGAAGTCTTAACATATCCCATAGGCTTAATTTGGTAAATTTACTTTCTCTTTCCCTCTAATATTTGTGTTTGTTTTAACTTTTCGTCGACAAATAATAATAGTCTTGTTTAGAAACCGTCCTGGTTAAACCGGCACCCTAGTACAAGGTTATTATTATTTGGCACGATAAATTCTTAACACCATATTTATTTGAGCGTAGTTCATGAGGTCTGGAATCCTCCCTTATGATTTAATTGGCATTAATATGGAATATTTAGCCCATAAAACATATTGATGCAGATCCGGATACCAAAGTGCTTTATTATAACAGTTTCAATTTTAATTATTCCCGCCATTTTAATTCATAATTTAGCATAAATTTATCATAATTCAATTACTCACTTAGAAAATTAATTCTGCACATAATTAAAATCAACCTCCACGTGGGATCGACACTCGTCACCATTAATATATTCTACAATAGATTCGTACACTTGCGAGTTCAATAAAATTTGCACAATAAGTTTTTGGCGCCGTTGCCGGGGATGTAAGTTATTTTAATTTGTTGAATTAATTTTTTTTGTTTTTTTTGTATTTTTGTGATTTTATTTTGTGATTTTTTTAAATTTCTATACTTTAATTTTTGCTTTACTTTTCTTTATAATTTTTTTATTTATCTTGTAATTTATTTTAATTTTAGTTAATCTATTTCTTTTATTTTCTTTTTAGTGCTTGAGTGTATTTCCTTAGTAATTTTTTTTCGTTTATCTTATGAATTTATTTTAATTAATTCGTAGAATTAATTTATAGAATTAATTTTTTTTATTAAATGTTTTTTGTTGCTTTCTTTTAAACTTAAAAAATTAAAAAAATTAAAAAATTAAAAAAAAAGTGAATCTGTAATTTAATTCTGGTAATTTAAATTTCTTTAAATTTCAATAATTCAATTTCTTTGTAATTTATTTAAATTTGTATAACTTAATTTTTAAGTTATTTGTCTTTGTAATTTTTGTTTATTTTGTTAATTTATTAATTCATAGAATTAATTTTTTAAGTAATTATTTTTTATTGTTTTCTTTTAAACTTTTTCCTGTAATTTAATTTTATTTTTTTCTCTTCTTTAAATTTCTGTAATTTAATTTTTTAATTTTTGTTGTAATTTATCTTGTTATTTTATTTTTAGTTAATCTATTTCTTGTATTTTCTTTTTAGCACTTAAGTGTATGTTAATAGTAAGGTTGTAATAACGTCACAAGGTTAGTATCATAATTTCTCTCTCCTCTTTATTTTTATTTGTTTTATTTTTATTTATTTTGTTCTTTGCATGCATGGTCGAATGTTATTATCACCTAATCTTGAACCTTTAAACCTTAAATTGGAAAAAAACACTTCGCACGCATAAACACACTGTTTTTAAAAAGAAATTTAAAATGGATTTGCAAAATCAACAACCAGAACCATAAGAGAGGCCATTTAAGGATTATTTTAGTTCTTTAGCTAATTTGAGCACATCATGCATAAAGTACCCAAATGTAGCTGCTAGGAGTTTTGAATTAAAATCTAGTGTGCTAAACTGTCTCTCCACATTCTATGGCCTAGAAAATGAGGACCCATATAATCATTTGAATGATTTTCATGCTATTTGTCAAAATTTTTAATTACAAAAAATTTTCAGATGATGATGTTAAACTTAGATTATTCCCATTTTCATTAAAAGATAAAGCTCGTTCATGGTTTAATACATTGCCTCCTAATAGCATTACATCATGAGAATAAATGGTAACTAAATTTTTAAATAAATATTTTCTAATTCATAAAACCAATGCTATTCATAGGGAAATTTCAGAGTTTACCCAAAGAGATAATGAGCAATTTTTCGAAGCATGGGAGCGATTTAATGGGCTACTCTTGAAGTGTCCACATCATGGGTACGAGAAATGACACCAATGCTAATAGTTTTTTGAGGGATTATTGCCACATATGCAAAAATGGCTAATGGCAACCAGTGGAGGAGAGCTAATGTCCAAAAGCGCATAAGAGATTTGGGAATTCTTCCAGCGGCAATCGGATAATTCCTAACAACAGAGTCGATTACTTAGAAATACCAGGAGAATTAAAGGAGTGAATGAGGTTAATATTGGCGAGTCAAGCTCAGGAATTAAAGAAGTCAAGGAGATGGTCGAAGGTCTTGCTCGACAAATAACATATTTGACGACTGCTAAATCAATAGAGCCACATTGCCATGACTCATATTCAGATCAAGCCAATGCCATAGGTGTCATGAGAAAACCACCAAACTACAACCCTTACTCCAACACATATAACCCTAGATGGAGAGACCACCCCAATTTTTCATAGTCTCAAGGATTCCAACAAAATGGACCATCAGTTTCACCTCCACCAATGTAACCAGTTCTTCAAATGTCTCAAGCATCTCAACCACCATTTAGACCATACAATAAGAATACAAACCATTTTCAACCCAAACCATGGGAGGATACATTACAAAATGTCAAAAATCTTACTAACTCTAAGATCGAGCAGCAGAACCGCATCATTGATGAATTACGAAATGAGATGAGAGCGGGCTTCAACTCACAGGCCCAATCAATTTCTAATCTCGAGAAAATAGTAGGCCAACTTACCTCTTCAGTTCAAACCCTAGCAATGACTGTTGAAAAAGGCAAATTCCTAAGTCAACCAGTACTAAACCCTAAAGGAGTGCATGAGATAAGTACTAGTTCACCTCAATAGCATGGAAAGGTCAAAGCAGTGATGACCTTGCAAAAAGGAAAAGAAGTCGACAACAAAGTGAAGATGCCAAAATCAACTCAAATCGTACCTGTGAATACTGAAGACTTATCATCAGAGGAGAAAGAGGAAACAAACCCACAATAATATGTTCCTAAAGCTCCATTTCCCTAGAGGTTAGTCAACGCAAAGGAAGGAAAATCCACAGGTGAGATTTTTGAAATCTTCAAACAGGTAAGTGTTAACATCCCTTTATTTAAAGCTATAAAACAAGTATTATCATTTGCCACGTTTCTTAAAGACCTTTGTACTAAAAAGAGAAATATTCATGTTCAGAAAAAGGTCTTTTTAACAGAAAATATTAGTTTTATACTCCAACATAAAATGCCTTTAAAATGCAAAGATCCAGGCTCTCCCACTATCTCATGTAGTATAAGGAACCACACAATTAAGAATACTTTGTTGGATTTAGGAGCTAGTGTAAATCTGTTGCCTTACTTTGTATTTGTGAAACTTAGACTAGGCGAATTACATCCAACTCCAGTGGTGTTACAGCTTGCAGATCGGTCCACAAAAATATCTCGTGGTATTGTGGAGGACATGCTTATTCAGGTAGACAAGTTTTATTTTCCTATTGATTTCATCGTAATTGACACTCAACTAGTGCAGGATTCAAATAAGCACATTCCTATTATTCTGAGTTGACCTTTCTTGGCAACTACAGATTCACATATTCAATGCAGAACCGGAAATATGCAGTTCTCTTTTGGCAATATGACCATAAAACTCAATATCTTTAACATTGCCAAACAACCTCATAGTGCAGATGATGGAATTGTTGATGTAGATTTAATAGCAACACTAGTTGCTAACAGTTTTCGTTCAAACCTCAGTGATGACCCTTTGCAAACTTATTTAACTCACTTTGGTTTGGACTTTGATATTGACAAATCAATTGATGAAGTCAACACTCTACTTGACTCAGCATCATCCATGGACACTAATAAATAGAAGTCAAGAGTTGAACAACTAGTGCTATTAGAAAAGAAACTCAGCCCATCATTAGAATCACTACCAAAACTCGAGCTCAAGCCATTACCAAATACTTTGGAATACGCATTCTTGGGAGAAGAAAGCACTTTTCCAGTAATCATCTCTTCCCCCCTCAATGATGAACAAAAAAGGAAGTTGTTAGATGTTTTAAAAGAACATAAAAGAGCATTATGATGGACCATAACAGACATAAAAGGTATAAATCCAGTGAATTACATGCATTACATTCACCTTGATGAAAATGCTAAACCTACTAGGGAAATGCAACGTCGGTTAAATCCTAATATGAAAGAGGTTGTTCGCGCTGAAGTCCTTAAGCTATTAGACGCAGGTATCATTTACCCTATTTTTTATAGTTCATGGGTTAGTCCTGTGCAAGTTGTTCCTAAAATGTTAGGAGCTGCAGTAGTTATCAATGCTGATAATGAATTAGTACCCACTAGAGTAACTATAGGATGGAGTGTATGCATTGATTACAAAAAGTTAAATTCTGTCACACGTAAAGACCATTTTCCTTTACCATTTATCGATCAAATGCTTGATAGATTAGCAGGTCATGAGTTTTATTACTTTTTAGATGGCTATTTAGGATATAATCAAATTTCTATAGCACCAAAAGATCAAGAGAAGACTACCTTCACTTGTCCTTTTGGCACTTTTGCATATAGGAGAATGCCATTTAGATTATGTAATGCACTAGTTACATTTCAACGATGCATGTTGAGTATTTTTTCTGATATAGTTGAATGATTCCTTGAGGTTTTTATGGATGGCTTTTCTATTTTTGGAGATTCATTTGATCAATGTTTACATTATCTAACACTAGTTCTGCAGAGATGTATCGAGAAGAATTTAATCTTGAATTGGGAGAAATGCCATTTTATGGTTAAACAAGGTATTATTCTCGGTCATTTCATTTCAAGCAAAGGTATTGAGGTTGATAAAGCCAAGGTGGATCTCATTTCCAATCCTCCTCTACCTAAAACAGTCAGAGAAGTAAGATCCTTCCTTAGGCATGCTGGTTTTTACAGATATTTCATTAAAAATTTTAGCAAAGTTTTTAGACCCTTATGCAATCTACTTGTTAAAGATGTACCTTTTGTCTTTTATGATTCATGTCTCGTGGCATTTGAAAAATTAAAGCAGTTGTTGACATCATAACCCATCATTCAGCCCTCAAATTAGAACTTACCATTTGAGCTTATGTGTGATGCATCTAACTATGTAGTATAAGCACTATTAGGATAAAGAGTTGATCGAATTCCCCATGTGATTTACTATGCTAGTATGACATTGAATGATGCACAGTTAAATTATTCAACCACTGAAAAAGAAATGTTAACAGTTGTATTTACATTAGAAAAATTTCGATCTTATCTCATTGGTTGTAAAATAATCATATTTACAGATCATGCTGCTCTTAAATATCTTCTCACAAAGAAAGATGCAAAAGCTAGACTAATTCGTTGGGTGCTATTTTTACAGGAATTTGACTTAGAATTCAAAGACAAGAAAGGAACAGAAAATGTTGTGGCTGATCATATTTTCCATCTCTATTTTGACACAATAATAGAACATTTACCTTCGAATGAGTCATTTCCAAATGAACAATTAATGAGTGTAGAAGTAGTACCATAGTATACTGATATAATTAATTATCTTGTTACAAGTCAACTTCCAGAGCATTGGACTAAATAGGACAAGGCCAAATTCTTTGCAGAAATAAAGAATTTCTTTTGGGATGAACAAGCTTGTAGAGGTCACTTCAGTGCTAAGAAAACAGCTACTAAAATTTTTCAATGTGGTTTATATTGGCTGACTATATTTCGAGATGCTTACACATTTTGTTCTTCATGTGATAGGTGTCAACGAATGAGGAGCATTACACGAAAAAATATAATGCCACTAAACCCAATTTTAGTGGTTGAAATTTTTGACGTATGGGGTATCGATTTTATAGGACCCTTTCCCCCATCTTTTGGCCATTAATAGATATTGGTTGCTGTTGACTATGTTTTAAAATGGGTAGAGGCAATTCCGTGTAGAACCAACGATCATAAAGTGGTAATAGGGTTTTTGAAAAGTAATATTGTTTCCGCTTTGGATTTTCTCGAGTAATAATTAGTGATGGTGGTACCCACTTTCGTAATAAATCTTTCAAAGCACTTTTGACAAAGTACTCCATCACTCATACAGTGGTGACCCCATATCACTCACAGACCAGCGGCCAAGTTGAGATCTCCAATCGAGAAATAAAGCACATTTTAGAAAAAAAACAGTGAGGTTCGACAGAAAAGATTGGTCGTTGTGGCTTGATGATGCATTATGGGCATATAGAACGGCTTTTAAGACTCGGATTGGGATGTCACCCTACAGGCTAATGTATGGAAAAGCATACCACCTACCTGTGGAACTCGAGCATCGTGCGTATTGGGCCATCAAGAAATTCAATTTTGACATACAGCAAGCTGACTTAGAAAGAAGATTATAGTTGGCAGAACTTGAAGAAATTTGAAATGACGCGTATGAGAATGCCAAAATTTACAAGCAACGAATGAAAGTCTTTCACGACAAGTAAATTATACGAAAATCTTTCACTCTAGGTCAGAAAGTGCTTTTATTCAATTCTCGCTTGCACCTGTTCTCAGGTAAATTACGCTCTCGATGGTCTGGCCCATTTATTGTTTACACTGTTTTTTCACATGGGGCAATTGAGATTAAGGATCCAATGAATGGTGTCACTTTCAAAGTTAACGGTCAAAGATTAAAGCCATATCTCGAGTACCAACCACGTGGAGAGGACACGAAATGAATTTGAGTGACCCACCTATTTAAATTGAGACTTTTCTTTTTGCTAATTTGATTATTTATTTTCTTTATTTTCTTTCTTTTTATTATTCTTTTGCTGAATGAAATTATTTTTGTTTAAGTGTGTTTGTTTAACCATTAAGTTTTTTCTTATCATTTTAATCATGAGACAGTTCCTCTTAAACATTCTTAGATAGTTTTGACGTATACAATCTCATTTCAAAGGTCAGATACGATTTTGGAAAACAGATTATATCTGACAACTACAACCACCAGAGTTAGTAGCTCATGTTGAGGATTTAAAAAGAGATTTTAAAGAAATTGAGAGAGGCATCTACAACATTCAATTGGAGCTTGAGGTAAATTTAATAAGAGGACGATTTTAGTTTGTTTTGTGTGTTTTAATTTATTTTCCTGATTGTGTGTTTTAATTTGCTTTGTGTCTTTAAGTTTGTAACTCCGGTTAAGTGGCAGATAACGGTACTCTGTGACAATCACGTCGGTTACATTAGTTTTTCATAATAACTAATATTCTGAGTCGAAGGCATGAAAAGAGATGAGATCTAAGAAAAACTTCACAAGCAATTTCCTTCACTTCCTTAGAATGCTATCCTCACTATTTATAAAGCCCGGTCTGAACGCATGCAATTGCTTATGAAGAATAACATCCCTACTGACATCTGTTGGTTAATTGAGGCAAATGTTCGCTTAGCAAGTGAGTTACCTAATAAATTTGTTGCATACATGCCTGGCTGTGGTAAAGGAAGTTATGCGAGAAAACGACGAGCTCGAAGATTTTTTATTGCTTGTCATAAATATGCTAGAACGATATGTAATAAAAAATCATGTTCTTTAGAAATACTGTCTGATAACAGAGAAAATAAGATTCAATTCATTAGGGATGGCTTGAATAAAGAGTCATTGGATAATATCCTTGTGTCTCTTGAAACGCATCCCAATGGATACATACAAAGAGCGATTCTCCAGTTATGGCCATTATTCGAGAAAGAGTGTGCACGATACAGTCTCAAAAATCTGACTATAAACGATCCTGTTTGCCAATTTGTAAGAAAACTAGATGGAAAGCCTATCCTCGACCCATAAAAGGCGTTCAAGACATTTCTGGAGGTAAAACTAGAGGAAAATGTGAGTCACAATCACAACTATTTGTAAATACCCTCTTATCTCTCTATTCTTTTATTTCACTATTATTTTACCATTTACATTATTGTTTTTAATAATTTCATTTGCTTTTTTTTCTTTTTACATGATACCTCATACACAGCTGTAACCAACTGTCACCAAGGTCTTTAAATACAATTTTCTTTTTACTGAGTACTCACAAGTTATTTTTTAGCAGTATCTTAATGGCAGCTACTTCCAGTAAATAATTCAAGAATATGTGTGTGCTTTCTAGATTTCATTATGGCAAACATAAAGAGTTTATGGAGGCAGCCATAGATCTTGGTCTAAGAATAGCAGAGAGAAAATTATACTTGGTGTGTGGAGGAGGTGATCGAGGGTTATCCAAAATGGTCTCAGAAGCTGCTTTTGTTAGAGGGAGCCAAGTGTTAGGCATCATCCCTCAAATCCTAAAACCTTTGGGTTGTTTGTCTCATTCACCAACTGGAAAAGAGTTAGTCGTTTTAGGTGCAAGAACGAATAACTAAAATGCTCAATCATGCAGATGCTTTTATTTTTCTTCCATGCGATCGTACAACTCTTGAGGCATTAATCACATTAGCATCTTGGGCCCATCTGAACATCCATCAGAAACCCATCGGTTTGTTAAATGTCAATAATTTTTATGATGGCTTTATCGCATTTCTTAACCATGCAATAAAAAATTATTTCATTCTTTCCTCAGTGAAAAAAATCTTTATTTGTGCACACACTGCTAATGCGCTACTTGATCTGTTACAAGCTTATCAACCAAAGCCAGATCCCAAGGCCATTGTGTTGGAATGTTCAAATAATGATGGTAACAGTAGCCACAGTAATAAGTGCAAATTATATTTAACTCTCCACTTGTAAATATTTTCTTCTGTGTCACACTACCCAGGTGATATCTTCTAAACTCTACTTCTTTTCTATCAAACATTGAGGACAATGTTTCGTTCTGGTTGGGGGGAAGGAATAGTTGACAATTGTGGAATGTTGGTTAAGTTTTTATTAATTTTTTTAGAACTAACCATAACTAACTTTTTGAATAAAAGATGGCTGAATATAGAATATAGTGACTCTAAAAATGCATCTTTTTAGTAAAAAAAACAAAAAAAAATTAAAAAAATTTGTGTATTTTTTCTAACTTTTCTTTTTTCTCTTTTATAAATATATATTTTAAAGTTTTTAAGTCAAAAATGGCTGAAGATGGAGAATAGTGACTCTAGAAACACATCTTCTTAAGAAAAACGAAAAAAAATTTATTTTTCTTTAATTTTTCTGCATGTATGTTTTCTTTTTATATTTAGAATATGTTGGGAGGATAGAATTCTGTTAAAAACAAAAAAAAATTAGTAATTTTGTGTGAGTTTTTGATATTGGATGATATGATGACTTTTGAATTTTAGTATTTGTATTATTTTTGGTCTTGAGTGATGTTACACTATGTTTGCTATTCTACATGTTGATGTTGGGGATAAATATGAGTTGCTTGAAGGAATGCACATGTCATAATAAATTCCAAGTGAGTTTTTGAGCCTATTAATTTTTCTTGGAGAGTAACCCATTTTGCCCATTCTTCATGTAGCTTAGCAATTTATTATTTCATACATGATCTCTAGATTTCTTTTGAGTCAACCCTTTAAAACAAAAAAAATAAAAATAAAAAAAGTGTGTGTTACTATATCTAAATATTTACCTAATTAGTAGATATGAAAGATTATTTAGAGTCCTAAAAGACGATGGAAGGGCATTTTTGACCTGTTTGAGCCTTTTTAGCCATTTCTATTATGTAATATCCATAATTAACCCTTTTGAGCCTTTTATTTGAAAAAAAAAAGAAAACCTTTTCTTTATTAACTTATCGTCCTAACCCATTCCAATTTGGAGTATTATTCGATATCATATAAGCTCCATCCACTTATTCATATTTGAGAAAAAAGATAAATAATTATTTTGTTCAGTGAATTTATGCTATATATAAAAAAATTGAAAAAAAGAAAAAAAAGAAAAAAGATATATAATAGCAATAAATAAGCAAAATGCATCTTGTAATTTTCAAAAGTTCTTAAACTTTTTCTCAAACATATATATTTTATTTCCCTATTTTTCTTTCTTTATTAGCCATGTCCCTAGCCTACGTTACGTCTTAATAAAAGTCTTTCTTAATTTTAGGGAACTATAGTCTGAAATAAAAGCTAGTTATATAGGCAATTAAGATGTAGTGATGCATATACATAAAAAAAATCGAATACATTGGGTTGACTAATATTTTGTTTGAGATCGTATTATTTCTAAGCTATAGGCATAATTTTTTCATCTTGGTGAGAGTGTATGATATTTCTTTATTATTTTCTCTCAATTTACCATTTATTGTAGTGACAATTTTTATTGGAATTAATTTCTTTGTGAGAGTGTCACTACAACCGGTGAGATTTTGAGGTTTAATATGTCATTCTTGAAAATGGCCTAATTACTATTGCTACAATAAAATCTATTGGACTGATGCATATGGATACTTGATGTGGGTGAGATATTCCTTTAGACTAAAGATAATGCTTGTACTTTAATTTGATTGCTATCATTAATCTGATTGAATAAACACGTGTGTTTTATAAAAAAAAAGTTTTGAATTTTATGTTCGCTTTATTTGCTAGGGACTAGTAATAAGCTGATTGGAGGGTATGTTGAGTGTTAGAAAGTGTATATTTATAAAGGAGAAAATCGTCATTTTACACTTTAAGTCTCACTAACATTGCTACTTTTATTTATTTAAGTATTTTATTGTTTAATTATATATGTTTTATTATAATTATGTATTTTAGAGGTATCACGATTGTTTCACACTGAACGTGTGATTAGACAGCAAAACGAACGTCATATTTGGACTCAGGACAGTCGAAAACCTTAAGAAGAACATAAAAGGAAAAATGTCACTGTTCACATGTATAGTACTGTTCATACGTATTTTACTGTTCATGTTACTGTTCATGACACAATTCATATATACGAACTGATGACGTGGCATCTACCTATGACGTGGCAGTATTTGATTGGACGAATTATGTGGCATTGACTGCTTATGTGGCGTTGACCGATAATGTGGCATTGACTGATGATGTGTCACGATCTTATTGGACTAAATTTCTTATGTAATGTGGATCGATGATATGGCAGCATCTCAGTAGAGTAAAAAACTTGTGTACGGTACATGTACATACATGAGATTATTTACTATTCAAACTACGTTACTGTGTAAATAGTAATACTGTGCAAGCAGCGGTCATTACTATTCAAATGTTGACTGTTGACTGTTGCCTTATGACCTGGCGCAATCCTGAGCTTCCAAACTGCTTTTAATCCGATGGTCACGATTCACTCAATGTATCTATAAAAAGAGGGCTCTCCCCTCCTAATTTGATAGCCTTGAATTCATTTTTAAATTTAGATTTTTGAAATTCCTTCTCCTTCTTGTAGTTTTTTTGTATTTTAGTAAAATTTCCTTTTTATCCCTAGTTAAAATATGAGTAGCTAATTTTCTTTTAAACTTGGGTTGAAGGTGAAGTCTCAACATGTTCCATGGGCTTAATTTGGTAAATTTACTTTCTCTTTCCCTCTAATATTTGTGGTTGTTTTGATTTTTCGTCGACAAATAATAATAGTCTTGTCTAGATACCGTCCTGGTTAAACCGGCACCCTAGTACAAGGTTGTTATTATTTGGCACGATAAGTCCTTAGCACTATATTTATTTGAGCGTAGTTCATGAGGTGTGGAATCCTTCCTTATGATTTAATTGGCATTAATATGGAATATTTAGCCCATGGAACATGTTAATGCAGATCCGAATACCCAAGTGCTTTATTATAACAGTTTCAATTTTAATTATTCCCGCCATTTTAATTCACAATTTAGCATAAATTTATCATAATTCAATTACTCACTTAGAAATTTAATTCTGCACATAATTAAAATCAACCTCCTCGTGGGATCGACACTCGTCACCATTAATTTATTCTACAATAGATTCATGCGCTTGCGAGTTCAATAAAACTTGTACAACATATTTATAGGATTTCCTAAGGCTCATGAGTGGTTAGAATTTTGCCACCATATCATTTGATTAATAGTGAAGATTTATTTCTCAATAAATATCTTAGAAATTTCTAGAATGTTAAGATTTTGCTACCTGATACTTAATTAATGGTGGAGATTTATCTCTTCATAAATATCTTAGTAATTTTTAAAATGCTAAGATTTTGCCACCTAGCACTTAATTAATGGTGGAGATTTATCTCTCCATAATTATCTTAGTAATTTCTAGAATTTCTAATATCTCTACAATATTTCTTGTCACATCATTACTTATATCATTACCTATGTTATCATTACTTTTTAATTATTATGTTATTATATTATTATACTTTATTATTATTATTATTATTATAAATGCTTACGAGAGCTTGTTAGCTTAAGGTTAATTATGTTATATTCGAATAAAAAGATTGTACCTCAGAAATATCATTGCAATAATCCAAAAATCGAGCAACAACATTAACATTACCAAGTTTTTGATTCCGCATAGTCCCTTCCCTTATTTTCACCAACCTTCCACCACATAATCAACTTTTAACCTTACAAAATCAACAATTCCTTCGATAAACCATCGAATATTAGGAGCTTTTTTTACTATGCAACTGCCATATATATGTCATCTCATGATATAAAACTCCATTGAACTCTTACTTGTGAACTAGAATAAGAAAATTCATGTTTGGCTTGTGAGAAAATCTCAAAGGAAATGCTTTCTTAATTTTAGAACTTTCATTAATTACATTTGTCAATTACATCATCAGTAACACACACACAATACATTACACTAAACTTAACCACTTATGTCGAGCTGGAAATTAGGTTGTTGTATTGCTTAGTAACTTTTGATAACATGATGTTGTGCAAATTTTATTGAACTTACAAGCGCATAAATCTATTGTAAAATAGATTAATGGTGACGAGTGTCGATCCCACGAGGAGATTGATTTTAATTATGTGTGGAATTAATTTTCTTTAATGGGTGAATAAATTTGTGGTGAAATTAATGTAAATTATGTTTAAATTTAAATTACAATGGCATAAATTAAATTAAACTGAAATCTATTGAAATGACGTGCTTGGGTATCCGGATCTGCATCAATATACTCTATGGGCTAAATATTCCATATTAATACCAATTAAATCATAAGGTGGGATTTCACACCTCATGAATCACGCTCTAATAAATATGGTGCCAAGGGCTTATCGTGCCAAATAATAATAACCTTGTACTAGGGTGCTGGTTTAACCAGGACGGTATCTAGACAAGACTATTATTATTTGTCGATGAAAAGTCAAAACAACCACAAATATTAGAGGGAAAGAGAAAGTAAATTTACCAAATAAAGCCCATGGGACATGTTGGGACTTTACCTTCAACCCAACCTTAAAAAAAAATTAGTTACTCATATTTTAACTAGGGATAAAAAGGAAATTTTATTAAAATACAAAGAAACTATAAGAAGGAGAAGGAATTTCAGAAATCTAAGCTTAAAAATGAATTTAGGGCTATTAAATTAGGAGGGGAGTCTCCTTTTTATAGATACATTAAGTGAATTGTGACCACCGGATTAAAAATAGTTCAGACGCTCAGAATTGCGCTACGTCATCAGGCAACAGTCAACAGTCAACGTTTGAACAGTAACGACTGCTATTTATACAGTAACACTGTTTTTTGCATAGTAACACCGTTATTTGCATAGTAAAGCCGTCTGAATAGTAAATAATCTCATGTATGCACATGTATTGTACACACGATTTTTGCTCCATTGAGATGCTGCTACGTCATCGATCTACAGTACATAAGAAATTTAGCCCAATAAGATCGTGACACATCATCGGTCGATGCTACGTCATCGGTCAACGCCACATAAACAGTCAATACTACATAATTCGTCCAATCAGATACTGCCACGTCATGGTAGTTACCATTTCATTGGTCCGTATATATGAACAGTGTCATGAACAGTACCATGAACAGTGCCGTGAACAGTACCGTACATATAAACAGTATCGTAAATGTGAACGGTGACTTTTTTCCTTTAATGCTCCTCTTAAGGTTTTCGACCGTCCTGAGTCCAAATATGATGTCTGTTTTGCTGTCTGATCACTCGTTCATTGTGAAACGATCGTGATGGCCCTAAAATACATAAAATATATTATTATAATAAAACACAAATATTTAAACAATAAAATACTTAAATAAATAAAAGTAGCAATGTTAATGAGACTGAAAGTGTAAAATGATAATTTTCTCCTTTATAAATATACACTTTCTAACACTCAACACATGGCATTACTGAACCTTCTGTCTTTAAGCTTAGCCTTCTCATGCTCTATATAATGAGCTGCCTTGACAATCAGTAGGAATGTTTTAAATAAAATTATCACTAAAATGGATTCCATTGTTGGATGTGAAAGCAACTTCCTTTGAGTTTCATGTCATTGATGAATAAGGGTACTCCAAGCATAGTTTTGCTATTAGCTTCGATGTTTTGCTATAATAGCCTTCAGATGAAGTTTCTAGTAGCTGCCATTATTTGCGCTCTAACCTTGTTATCGAAGCGCATGCCATAGAGTATTCTGATAGCCCTATTTATGGTTGAATTAATTAAATACATCCATTTAATTTATTGATTTATTTATTATAAGGATATAATAGTAATTGTAAATTAAAAATAAATTTAATATTAAAATAAACAAAATTTATTAACAAAAATAAGATTATATTTTTAAAAAATATGAAGGAATTTTATATTTTTCTTCCCAATAATTTAAAGGCTCACTGTCATTTTCTCATATACGTACATCATACATGCGTGTGCATGCACAGACACACAACACACATATATATGAATAAGTTACTTAGTCCTATTTGAATGATTTTTTCAAGCAAGTCAAAAGTGCACTCAATCAAAATGTTGTGCTCATGTTTTCTTATTCCAAGAGACAAATTATAGCCATATTCTTTTATCCTTTCTTGTAATGAAAAATTCAATTCCTTTAGGGAGTAACAATAGTAGTTTCCATTTTTTTTTTCATTTTCACAATATCAACCATGACTCTCTTGGTAACAAGAGATTATGCAGCTTGAAAATCCATATTCAAAAGCTTTTCAAAAGATGAATCCAACTCATTAAGCCTCTTGGAATACTTATACTTATGCTTCTTAATGAGGTCCATGTGATTAACACATGCATATATAGAAACAAGCTCTCTAGCATTCATTAGTAATTAAGGAAGCATTTAAATTTCTTCACTTATATTTATGTTCTTATCTTACAAGTCTAGATTCAATCGATCCTTTCTTGAGAGCCCACTATTAACACAATGTTGACCTCTAATACTTGTAAAATTCTAGCAAGTGAAAAAAACCTAGAAGTTAAATTCTCCAGCCAATAGTAATTCCTTCTAGCATTGAATTAAATTGACTAGTAGTTTTATATTTACTCTTGGTGGAGGTGTTGTGTCTCGGAAATACTCCAAGCAAACATATATCGCTTATTCTACCATGGAGTCCAAGCTAATTGTGTTATAAAAGGCATGTATTGAGGCCAAATGATTAAGAAAGCTCTTAGCAAATCTTTTCATTTTAACATACTCTCTTTACTTTAACATCAATATACTATGATTATCATATCGCTATTGGTAAAGAAAAAGTAAGATTTATAATAAGAAAAGTGATTTATAATGGGAAAAGTAGACGCAGATGTCTCAGATATAGTATTGTAAAATAGCTATTATAATTTAAGGAAGCGAGTTTAGATTTTATAAGATTAGAGTCAAATTTGGCCAATCTTCTTATGATGCCATTAAACAAGAGGTTACTGGTCAATATGTCTATGAGGATATGATCATTATCTAAAATAAAAGATAAGGGTTATGATAACTTTACATACGTGATTAGAGATCACATGAAGTAGGTTTATAAGGGTAATGACAAGCTAATAAGTTACTTGTTGTTTGATAGCACCATTAATTTATATATTTAAGTTTTCTTTATGGGAGGTAGTTGTTAATTATAGTGATTTAGTTTAAGCAATTATGCTCTTAATGAATTCTATAATCTACTTTCTATATAGTAGTATGTCTAAATTGTAGGACTCACTTGGTAGAGAATTACTATAATTATGTCCATAATCCATTGTACCTTTCAATACCTTATAAGTCTATCTATGGTAATCTAATGATCCTTACTCTAATTTTGGGTATACCCACTTGTTCTACTTACAACATATGTGTTGAGTGTTAGAAAGTGTATATTTATAAACGAGAAAATCGTCATTTTACACTTTAAGTCTCACTAACATTGCTACTTTTATTTATTTAAGTATTCTGTTGTTTAATTATATGTATTTTATTATAATTATTATTTTATGTATTTTAGGGGCATCACGATTGTTTCACAATGAACGTATGATCAGATAGCAAAACGAACGTCATATTTAGACTCAGGACGGTCGAAAATCTTAAGAAAAACATAAAAAGAAAAATGTCACTGTTCACATGTACGGTACTTTTCATACGTACAGTACTGTTCATGCTACTTTTCATGACACAATTCATATATACGAACCGATGACGTGGCATTAACTGACGACATGGCAGTATCTGATTGGACAAATTATGTAGTATTGACCGATTATGTGGCATCGACCGATGACGTGGCATCGACCGATGATGTGTCACGATCTTATTGGGCTAAATTTCTTATGTACTGTAGATCGATGACATGGTAGCATCTCAATGGAGCAAAAATCATGTGTACAATACATTCGCAAACATGAGATTATTTGCTATTCAGACGGCGTTACTGTTCAAACGTTGACTGTTGACTGTTGACTGATGACGTGGCGTAATCCTGAGTGTCCGAACTATTTTTAATCCGATGGTCACGATTCACTCAATGTATCTGTAAAAAGGGGGCTATCCCCCCCTAATTTGACACCTCTGAATTCATTTTTAAACTTAAATTTCTGAAATTCCTTCTCCTTCTTATAGTTTCTTTGTATTTTAATAAAATTTCTTTTTTTATCCTTAATTAAAATATGAGTGGCTAATTTTCTTTTAAGCTTGGGTTAAAGGTGAAGTCTCAACATGTTCCATGGGCTTAATTTAGTAAATTTACTTTCTCTTCTCATCTAATATTTGTAGTTGTTTTGACTTTTCGTCGACAAATAATAATAGTCTTGACTAGATACCGCCCTGATTAAACTGGTACCCTAGTACAAGGTTATTATTATTTGGCACGATAAGCTCTTGGCACCATATTTATTTGAGCGTGGTTCATGAGGTGTGGAATCCCCCCTTATGATTTAATTGGCATTAATATGGAATATTTAGCCCATGGAGCATGTTAATGTAGATCCAGATACTCAAGTGCTTTATTATAACAGTTTCATTCTTAATTATTCCCTCCATTTTAATTCACAATTTAAGATAAAGTTACCATAATTTAATTGCTCCCATTAAAAGAAAATTAATTCTGCACATAATTAAAATCAACCTCTTCGTGGGATCGACACTCGTCACCATTAATCTATTCTACAATAGATTCGTGCGCTTGCGAATTCAATAAAATTTGCACAATAATATGCAAGTTAGGCCTCGTACTAGTCATTAAGTAAATTAAGCTACCAATGATTTGGGGATATCTCAATTAATCAACAGTATGCTTTAAATTTTTCTTAAAATAGATATTTACGTCATATGATGTAAGAACTAATTCTTTTTATCGTAATATTCAAGTCTTTTCAACATTTTCCCAAAATAATGCTCCTATAATAACCTGAGACCATCATTAGTATCATTTATCATTTCCAAATTGGCATTTATGATGAGTATGTCATCAACATAAAGGCATATGATCACATAGATATTAGCATTGATGGATTTAAAATAGATGCATTTATTGGAAACATTGATCAACATTTGTATTTCACAATAATACTTGATTGTATTTTTTATGACATTCTTTTGATACATATTTTTTATAACATTTTTTTTATACTTGTTTTAAACCATATAATGATTAAACCAATTTCCAATTTACATACCTCAATAATGGTATCAACCTCAAACAAATGTCCATTATCTCTAAGTATTAAAAATCAATAAGCTGCGATATTTTAGACATACCCTATAAATAAATGGTCAAAAATTTTAGGTCTCAACTAGTCCTTTTAGAAACAGGTTTGAGAAACTTTGCTAGGCATCCTCACATTTTAATGTATGATCAGTTTGGCTTATAATCCTTCTATTAGCCTAAAGGCTACACATAATGTAATTTTGATGATAACAAATATGTGTTTTAATTATTTTAATTAATATTGTATTTCATATATTTACTGAGTTCTTAAAAGATAGTATTTATACAAGTGAAATCAAGTTCAAGACACTCAATGGACAACGGCTCGATAAAAAATGAAGTTTGGAACTCAATAGACTCAATATTGTGAAAATTCATATAAAGCTGGTATGATTTAATTTATGCATGATTTTGCATTTGGGAAGCTTAAGTTTTTAATCAATTGATCATTATTTTTTATTAATTTAAAGTTTTACGACCATAAATCAAGTATTTTATATAAATTAATTATTTTTCAAAATGTGAATTAAAATGAAAAAAGTTTTATAATCTTTGTTTTTAATAAGAACTGTTAATTATAGATTTGGATTTATTTATAAAATCAAAAATATTTTTGACCATACCATAATTTCAAAAAGTTGAGGGAATGAGAAGTATTATTTAGAAATTCTGAAATTAGACTTATTTGTAAATACTTTTATATTTTGAGTTATAGTTCAATTACATAATATTTTAGGTAAAATTATAATTTTGTGAACATTGGCACTGTAGTAGCTTTAAACTATTCCGAAAATAGATCTATTTATAAATTTTTATGAGTTTTTGGGTGATAATATAATTATAAATAATTATAGGTAAAATTATAATTTTGTGAACAATATTACTATAGCAAAATTCAAATTTAATAGTAACTTCACTGTAGCAAGCGGCTAACCGTCAGAATGTAGGGGCTAGCCGATTCGACTTTGGAATTTATCTATAACGAATGTTTTTTGAGTCAAAACTATATAAACTCAAATCGAACTCATTTCTTCTTATTTAAGCAAGCACATCATTTCTAAGCTTCCAATTTGTAAATCTTCATAGATTAAGTCTTCATTGAGCTATCATTTGTATATCAACTCTAGATAGAGAGTATTTGTTGTATTTCTCAAATTTATTGTAAACTTTGTGAGTGTTTAAGTATGAGAAATATTTGAGTAAAGAGATTGGGGGATAATCTCTTAAGTGTAAAGGTTTGTTGACATCTTAAGTCAATTGTAAGGAACTTAAAGCCTTGGGAGGCTTAATTAGTGAAATCCTCAAACTTAATTTACTTGGAGGCGTGGACGTATGCAAGGATTGCCGAACCACATAAAAATATCTGTATTTTTTTTCTTCCCTACTCTTTTATATTTTAGCATTGTTAAACTTATTGTTCTTGGTTTTATTAAGGCATTAGAATTAATTATTATGTGATTTACTTAGATTAATTTTTAAAATCTCAATTCACCCCCCTCTTGAGTTGCACAATTAAAATTTCACCTTCATAACTCATAGGATGTATTTCCTTTTTTTTCTTATAAGATATTTTATTTAAAATGTGGCAAGCTGATAAAATAACTTCCCCCATAAATTTAATAGAACTTTAAAACTTATTAACACAGTATTTATTATATTTTTTAATGTTTTATTTTTCCTTTCAGCCACACTATTAGATTTAGGAGAATAAGGGGATGCTACTTTATAGATAATATCATTATTTTTATAATAAGCATTTAATACGCTTGAATCATATTCACCTCTTTTATCAACTCTTAATCTTTTGCTTTTTTTTTCTTATTAACTTCATTTTTATATATTAAAAACTTTTTACCTACTTTATCTTTATTTTTGAATAGATATATTTTTGTATAACTTAAGAAATTATCAATAAAGGTAATATAATACCTTTTACCTCCTCTAGTCATAATTTGTTTTAAGTCATCAAGATCACTATAAATTAAATTGAAAATTTTAATTTCTCCATTTTGAATTAGTTTACATTATTTATAGATTTAGATTCCACACATACATCACATTTATCATTTAACAAGTTTAATTTAGAGAGTAAACCAAGTTCTTTCATTTTCTTAATATAATAAAAGTTCACTATCAAATCTTCCATGCCATAAATCAATAGGTTAACAACATTATTAGAAGAATAAATATAGCAAGAGAAGAAATATATTCATTAATAAAAACATTTAGTACATTGAGTTTGAATAATTCTCTAGAGTAGTAACCTTTCCCAACAAATACCCCATTCTTAATCATTACAATTTTTTCACCCATAAGAGACATTTTTACCTTAACCTTGCCAATAAAAAGAATTTCTAGAACATAAAGAACATTACTCAATCAGAGGGGTTTCCTCAAAGTAAATTTGAAAAGAATTTTTTCCTTGTCTAAGATTGGTGTTGAACAAGAATCACCTAGAAAAAAAGAATTCCTTTCCTTCCCTAATTGGACTTTCCAACAAGGTTCAGCGGTGGTCTGATGACTTAATTTATATTTTTACATATTTTTATTAAATAAATAACTAATTTATTTATTTTATTAAGTTTCTTAAATCATTTATTAAATTTTAGTTAATATATAATCATTTATAATATTAACTTAATAAAATAAAATTATAAATAATGATTATTAATGGTATTAAATAAGTTAAAAAGACAGATAATTTTAAAATTTAGGTTTCCAACATAAGAGAAATTTAAATTCTTTACTACTTAGTGTAGAATTGAAATTTTACATTATAATATATATTAAATTTTAATAAAAATTAAATTATTATATATTTTATCCAACTAAATAATAAAAATAAAAATATAATTTAAATTACTTTTCTCTCCTCCCAATTAAACACCGCTTAAAGGGCTTTATTTTTGACTCGTCTACCGAATTCCTGGCAATAGTAATGTAGCAGCTATTGAAGAAGATGAGGAAACCATAACTGGAGTTATTGTTAGAGCCGGAACTGTTTCGAAACTCATTCTGATGTTCAATTATATTCTTTAAGATTACTAGCAAAATACTGATTTCTTAAACTTGCAAAATTCCAACAAGCGGAAAACCTAGAAGCTAGATTCTCAGCCAATGGTTATTCCTTCTACAGCAAAAACATAATAAAAAAATTTAGTCAAATTGGCTGTGTAATGAAGCCCACCACTAAAAATTAAAAAAGTCAAACTGAACCCAGAAGCTGTAAGATAATTAAATTAATAGACATAAAACATAGAAAGTGACGATGTTAAGAAGCTAAGGTGTGCCAAAGAAGCACTATCCTTAGAGAATAGATTCTTCCCCCTCTTGAGTGATGTTCGGGTGCATGAAAGAATTAAAAACAGTCTGATCTGCCAGAATTCAATGGTGTTACAACTGTAATAACACACTCTAGACTATAATTAATAGAAATAGGTAGTTTAATTTATTTTTCTGGTAAAGCGTAAGGGCTTTCATGAGGAAGGAGAAGAAGAAAAGAAATATTTTTGCCATATATTCAAACAATCAGAGCAGCTTGCTTTTATAGCCTTGAATTACCCTGCCATTTCCCTTGATTCTTACCAAAAATAAGCTTGAAATTGATTTAACCTTGATATCAAGCAACTGCAGTGCCAATATCAAGCCACTGCTGCTGATATGGAGATGTGCAACTTGAGCAATTGCAATCAATTCAACTTTATTAATTTAATTCAAAAATAAATATATTTAGCTTTCATCAAGTGGCCAAGAAATGGGTCCAGCCCGTGTGCTCTTGTGTGCAGGCCATGTGTGTTCCGTCAAATTTGGAAGAGTGAGTATTTTGAAATACTTCACAAATTAATGACAATACTACTTGAGTATGTTTTCCAAGCCATCTAGGATTGGCCTAAAGTGGTTGCATACAATATTTATTTAGCGGCAAAACTTATATTACCGCAAACAGTATCATATCAGGATCTTATTTAGTTATTTAAATGCAATACCTTTCAAAACGGTTTCTGGAATGAGTTCTATTCCTACCATTGTGAATAAATTAAAGAGAACTTTCGCTATATTTAATTTGTTTCTTGCAATTTTGATTTACAAAAGTTGATTTCTTCAAAAAACACTTTAGAAAGAAAAAGAAAGAATGGATAGAAAATATAAACATCTCCCTTAATTTAATTTGTCAAAAATTAATCATTTTCTACTAAAATGAAAGAATAGGTTATTGTCCCTTACAACTTTAAAAAAAAAATTTATTCCATCATAAATATTTGATGTAACATAACATATATTTTTTGTAATTACTATGTAAAAATAAGTTGCTTAAGACAAATTTAAAAAAGTTATATCTTTTTTATAATATGAAACTTAGGTTGTCTTTGTTTTTTTATATGAAATCTGAATAGATATGAATTTAACTGAAATCAAATACGTTTGAATAAAAATATCTGTATGATATTTTTTTTTTCAATATCTAAATAGACAAGTTTAAAAACTAGTAATTTAACATAAATATCTTTTTAATTTGTGCATATATTTATTTATTACAATTTATAATTTTTACAAATTAATTAGTTTGGTAGCATTAAAAAAAATACCATCATTGCTAATGTTAATTTAATTTTGTAATAAAAATGGTAATTATAACATTAAATTTTATTATAAATTAATCTATTATTTTAGTTTTAATTTATCACAATAGATATAATTTAATTTGTCTGATATTTCAGTTTAGTTAATGTTACCATGTGAATAAAAATTAAAGGAATTAAAAAAATAATTTCAATAATAATACAAAAATATTAAGTTTATATATAACATTAGAAATATATAAATTGTTAAGGATATTTTTGAGAATTGAAATTAAATTTTTTATTTAGATTTTAATCTTGAGTTAAAAGTTGATTTTTTATATTTTTTTATTAAAATAAAATTATTTAATAATAAGTGATAAATTAAAAAAAATTAAAATAAATAAATATCTAAAAACATTAAATTCAGACTGCAGATTAAAAAATAAATGACACTTTTTTTTTGGTTTATAACTAACCTAAATTTGTTTCGTAAACAAGTTTTACTTTGATAATACCTATTATTTAATTTTTTTAATGTTAATAAATAAAACCATGATTGATTGTCACGACTTAGCACAGCATAACAGATTCCTGGGAAACAAACACTAACGGAGGGAAAAACGAGCGTCCTGCCACATAAACGGAATTACGCAAATCAAATTTCAGCGTCAATGAGGGTAGCAGAAGCAACGGCTCTAATTTCAATCCCTCTAAAACCTTCAAATACAAAACCCGCAAGAATAATGGCACTCAATTCCAACAACAGCAAGAACATGAGCCCCACTGCCATGGCTATGGCTTCCTTAAGTGGCAAAGAGAATGAGAAGAGGAAGCTTCCTATACTGCTATTTGATATCATGGATACGATTGTTCGTGACCCATTTTACCATGACGTCCCTGCCTTCTTTGGGTAATTTGCTCTTTCCGGGTCTGTTATTGGCCACTTTTGTGCCAATTTATTTTGTTGTTTTTCTTTCCTGAATTTGCTATAAGAAGTTTGAGAGGATACATTACATTTTTTGAAGGGCATAAATTACCTAATACCCACATAAGTGCTATGTTTGAAGTACCTTCAAGTGCTTTTCTTATTCAAAAAGCAGGTATAATTTCCGTCGAGCACTTCTCGAAGTAATCATTAAAATTGCTTCTGATTCCAAAAATTGCTTTTCTGTATATGAGCAAAATCATACTAAATAGTTGTGGAAGCATTTTTGACTATTTGAAAGTGCTTTAGGTGTTGTGTCAAATTGTACTTCAGATTTTACTATAAGTGGTTTCCATGGACTCAGAAAATGAATCATTTCCCAATTCATCTTACATTTAGGATCTGAATCTCTTAGTTAATGGGTTATTGATTAGTATGATTTGGGCATTCAATATCTGGTCAATATTGAATTCGTTTTTACTGTTCTTTAATAATAAGTGTGTGTTTGTAGTTGTCTGGAGCAGTTTCGTATTAATGTAAAGTCCTTGGCTGTTGCTATTGTTATATAAGCAGAAGTTGGTATTTGATGTGGCAAACTGAGGTTAATGTATTTATAAGAGGGAAGGTTCTTCGTAGCTTTTGTGTCCAGTTGCTTTACCTTGCGTTAAACTGAAAGGTATTTCAAGGTTTTCCTCTCAATTTTTGTGGTTCCTAGATTATGTTTACATGAAACTGCCTGTCATATTAGAATTTTCTGGTGGTAAACAGAATAACTGTTACATATCTGTCTTGAATTGGTTTATATGGGATCTGAGTTTTCAAGGTTTAAGGAGGATCTTTACTTCTATGATCTCCTATATCAGTGAATTTGTGAATTTATCTTTCATTTTTGCACATAGATGTAGGTTTTTTGGTGCTTTAATCTGTGTTTCCCTGCATGTATATTCTTTTCCTTTTTTGGTCCCTGGTTTCCAGTTGTCTTTAACTTTTAAAGTCTGAAATAATGAAATTGAGGGTTTTTGCTCAGAATGTCTATGAAGGAACTGATAGAATGCAAGCATCCAACTGCATGGATTGAGTTTGAAAAGGGGCTGATCAGTGAGGTATATACCGTATCAGGTTCTAAACTGTGTTTCCTTTTTTTTTTTTAAATTTTTCAACAGCAAGAATTCAATTATCAGTGAAATTGATTTAGGATTCAGGCATACTTGTAGTTGTAAATCATTAATTTTGGATATACAGAATTTTAAGTGAACTGTCGTTAAGCTATTATAATCAATTCCCCCTATAAAATTATAAAAATGATAACAGGATTTCACTTTGTTGCATTCCCATGATTGTAGAATAGTGGTGAAATTGATTTTTTAGTTTGTTGTTTTTTTTTTCTCTTAGTAGTTGAAGTTAAAAACTGCAATGCAATACAAGAGGGACATTGGAACTTATAGTGTTGGTAGATTTATTTATCATTAGAACATCAGTACACCTCACATGATCTCAAAATGAGCTATTCTTTTTGCTTATTAAGTTTCTTTTCGGTCCCTGTCAAATGTGTTATCCAAATATAACTTGTCTTCTTCCAGATGGAGCTAGCTAGAAAATTTTTTAAAGATGGAAGACCTTTTGATTTGGAAGGTTAGTGAAAATTTCTTCTTATGAGCTTCGACGACTTAATGCCTATCTGGTGACCTTAGAACAAGATATGTTGATGCCCTTACTAAATAGTCAGGTTCAGTAGTCTTGTAATTTACAATAATATAACATTGTTGCATTCTTTGTTACACTTTCATATTTAGGTAATCCAGAAAAAGGGCTACATTTCTCTTCCTCTAATACCAATATTTTGATTTATTACGCTGACAATCTAAGGATTACATCTATTGAGGCTTTTACTAGTCATCTTGTTTATAAAGTTTTATGCAGCATGAATCTTGTGTATCATAATGTGGAGCTAGCTAATCCTATATCTCTGAAAGTTTTGGTTATCAGATTCGTGAAACCAAATCCAGCATGTAACCTCCATCCTAGCTGTCCCTTGAATGTCCTGCATGTTTTATCCCATAGCTTTCTCTGGTTGATCTACCATTACAGTATATCTTATTGTCAAGTTATGGTATAAAGAGAGATCGCTGTGCATTATATCTCTTCTATGATAGTTTACAGTGAATTTAGAGGAAACTTTATAAATTACTATTATTTGTCTACATAGTGAATACATTTCCTCAATAAATTTTATATCCACCAAATAGCCAAGAAATATGAGGTAATTTTTTATAGTTCAAACATTTATTCCAGAAAAAAATTCTTGCTCATACAGTAATCACCACTTTCATTGCAGATTACTCCTTTTTACTTGGTAATTGTCTCGCCTACGTCAGAACTAACTTTAGAATTTCTTTAGTACCCTACAGTCTAACAATCAGTTCAAATTATTGAATGCAAGTCAAACATGGTATCATACCATACCAATCTAAAAGCTAATTAGAATGGTAGAGTTCTCTGGAACTCTGTTTATGTATTTTTTAATACGCTTTTTTTTTTTTCCTTTTAATTGTAGATATCCTTGCTGTTTTGGAGAAATTACTAACTTCAATTATCCTTCCATTCAGGACTTAAAATTTGTATGAAAAGAGGATATTCTTACCTGGATGGTGTTGAAGAATTGCTGCATGAGTTAAAACAAAACAACTATGAGATGCATGCTTTCACTAATTACCCTATCTGGTAAGATGAAATCGGCATTTTATTGATGTTTTTGATGGTCTTTCTGACAGCCTTATTAATTTATCCAATGACTTTCTGTTTTGGCCTATTTGATTATATATTGAAGAAATGGATCGAAATAGGAGATGAAATTCTTCTTCTCATTGAATTGATCATAAAACTGTGTATTTTACATTTTATAAAGCAGAAACTATTTTGAAATACAAAAGGAAAACTAATTACCTAAGAAAGAGGAAAAAATATCAAACTAATGTTTTCTAAATTTAAATCTCTTTGACCGGATTTAAACACCTAAGAAACTGAAAAATAACAACTAAAATACATTTATTTCCACACTCCCCCTCAAGCTGGGTTGTATATATTATATAAACCAAGCTTGGAACTTAATTCTTCGAAGGTAACTTTTGGTAGTGCCTTTGTGAGTATGTCTGCAGTTTGCTGTTTTGTTGGCACATAGCGGAGTTGCACGATACTAGTGTTAACCTTTTCTGAGATGAAATATCTATCGATCTCGATGTGTTTAGTTTGATCATGATGAACAGGATTCTTAGCAATGCTAATGGCTGATTGGCTGTCACTCAACAAGCTTGTAGAGTCTTGAGTTTGAACTTTAAGCTCTTTTAAGATTCGTTGAAGCCACATTCCCTCACAAATTCCTAATGTTAATGCTTGATATTCAGATTCTGCACTGCTTCGAGACACAACAGCTTGTTTCTTACTTCTCTAAGTAACCAAATTTCCCCAAACAAATGAGCAGTAACCTGTAGTTGACCTTCAATCTGTTTGTTCACTAGCCCAGCTTGCATCTGTGTAAATCTTCACGTCACGGTTTTGACTTTTCTTGAATAATAGTCCTAGGCCTGATGTCATCTTCAAATGTCTGAGAATTCTAAGTACTGCTTCTATATGATCTTCATTTGGATTGTTCATATGCTGGCTCACAACACTAACTAAGTAGGCAATATCGAGATGAGTATGAGATAAGTAGATCAGCTTACCTACTAGTCTTTGATATCTCCCCTTATCAACTGGGCTTGCTTCTTCACTTTTAATATGTCTTCTATAAGGATCCATGGGAGTATTTGACGGCTTGCAACCAAGAAGACCTGTCTAACTTAGTAGGTCAAGAACATACTTTCGTTGGAAAATTACAATACTTTTATTTGACCGAGCAACTTCCATCCCAAGAAAGTATTTTAAGGATCCGAGATCCTTGATTTCAAATTCTGTTGCCAGCATTTTCTTGAGTCTTCCAATTTCTTCACTGTCATCTCCTGTCAAAATAATATCATCTACGTGCACAATGAGTGTAGCAATCTTACCAAATTTACTGTGTTTGACAAACATAGAATGATCGCTTTGACATTGATGATATCCATTTGCTACAATACTCTTTGCAACTCTATCAAACCATGCTCTTGGAGACTGCTTCAAGTCATAGAGTGACTTCTTCAACTTACATACTAGGTCATGATTTGATTGTGATTCCATCCCTGGTGGAATACTCATGTAGACTTCTTCCTCTAAGTCACCGTTGAGGAACGCATTTTTCACATCTAGTTGATGAAGCGGCCAATCTTGATTTACTGCAAGTGAGAGTAATACTCTAATAGTGTTGAGTTTGGCAACTGGAGCAAATGTCTCTTGATAGTCAATCCCATATGTTTGTGTGAACCCTTTAGCAACTAATCTGGTTTTGAATCGCTCTACCCTTCCATCAGCTTTATACTTCGTTGTGAAAATCCACTTACATCCTACCAGGTGTTTGTCATGTGGTAGTTTTGTCAGGATCCATGTGTCGTTCTCTCTAAAGTTGGTATTTCATCTTCCACTGCCTTCTTCCATGCTGGAACCAGAAGAGCCTCCTGTATAGAATTAGGAACTTGTATACTATCCAAGTTAGAAACAAAGGCACGATAGGATGGATGTAGTTTCCCATATGCCAAAAACTTTTGAATCCCATGTTCAGTACACTTTCTCACACCTTTTCTGAGAGCAATAGGCAGATCAACATCATCACAAGTAACAGTGTCATCAAAAATTAAATTCTTACCATAACAATTGTCAGAAATATCAGGAGTTGGTTCCAGAGATTGGGTTGGCTGTTGTAAAGGTGGTGGTACCTGTTCTTTGAATTTTCTTCTACTATAAACACGAAGACTTTGATCATTTTTAGGCACAAACTCTAAGACTGGGACAAACGTTGAATTTTGAGGAGCAGACACTATTTTTGGAATTGAAATAGGGACCAGACTGGTTGAAACAGGGGTTGGAACTATTCGGTCAGAACCTGGAATGGCTTGGAGAGACTCTGACGGATCTGGAATTGCCCGGACAGGGGTTGGAATTGCCTCTGGAAGGTTTGGGATGTCCGGGACAGCTCGGACAGAGCCTGTGTCCAGGAAAGCTCGGACAGAGCCTGGATCGGAGCTAGAATCTACTGTCTCTGCTGTTTTTGGGACTAAGGCTGGAAAATTTACATCAAATAAATCCCAAATCTGACATTCATTAGAATTTTCTCCCTGAATGACAGTTTGGTTAAAAAATGACATTGACTCAAAAAACGTGACATTCATGGTATTATACATCTTTTTGGTGACTGGAAAATAGCATTTATATCCTTTTTGGTTAGAAGAATAACCAAGAAAAATACATTTTAGAGATTTAGGATCAAGTTTTGACTTGTGATGTGGATAAATGTGAATGAACGAAGTGCACCCAAATACTTTGAAAGGTAAATTTTTGGAGAAACTATGGACATGAGGAAAAACATGTGGAAGCACTTGTCTAGGTATTTGAAAACCCAAAACCCTACTTGGCATTCTATTGATGAGATATGTTGTAGTCAACAAAACCTTCCCCAAAAATGTTTTGGAACATAATTAGTAAACAACAAAGCACGGGTTACCTCAAGAAGATATCTGTTTTTTCTCTCAGCCATTCCATTTTGCTGTAGAGTATCCACACAAGAACTCACATGAATGATGCCTTTCTCTCTTAGGTAAGGACCCAAAATTGAGTTGAAATAATCTCTGGCATTATCTGTTTGTAAGACTTTGACTTTGGTGTTAAACTGTGTATAAACCATGGAATAAAAAGATTGAAAGATGGAAGAAGTATCTAATTTCTCTTTCATAAGAAAGGTCCTAGTGTTACGTGTATGATCATCTATGAATGTGACAAACCATCGAGCACCATTAATATTTTTTATTTGTGCAAGTCCCCAAATATCACTATGAATGATAGTAAATGGTGCAGTTGGTTTATGAGAAATAATGGGATAAACACTTCTAGAATGTTTAGCAAACTGACAAAATTCACACTGAAAACAATTTAGATTTTTATTATGAAACAAATGAGGAAACAATCGTTTAAGATATCCAAAGTTTGGATGACTAAGGCGAAAATGCCATAACATCACTTGTTTTTCAATTGACATAGAAACAGAAACAGAATCAGAAATAAACTGAACATTAATTTACCTAGACCCTAGACTCGAGATTTGAGCAGAATTATTTTTGAATAGGTATAGACCACCGTTTACTTCAGCCTTGCCAATCACCTTCCCTGAATCTTGGTCCTGAAAATTACAAAGATTAGAATAAAATTTAGTGACACAATTGAGATCATTTGTGATTTTGCTGACGGAAATTAAATTACAATTCAATTTTGGAACATAAAGAATAGAGGATAATAAGATATCCTTAATCAATTCTACTGAACCAATCCCTTCAATTGGTGAAAGGGTGCCATCAGCAATTCTAATTGCTGTAGTCTTAGAAGTTGGTTGAAAATCATGGAGACGACTGAAATCTCCTGTCATGTGATTTGATGCTCCTGAATCCACAATCCACGGTTGTGATGATTCATTAGACACTGTAAGAGCACAAGGGATGATACCTTGATGAGCAAGAAAGCTGGAGTAGCCCTCGGTTTTGGAAGATGATGGCTGATTCTGAGCTTGAGTGGAAGCTTGACTGAGGAGTCTCTGTAATATCTCTATCTAGTCCTTTGAAAAAGGATTTGTAGAGTTACTTTCGGCCTTGATCTTGGAATTTTCTGCCACATGTGCTCGCCCTTCTTTCCATTCTCCTCAGTTTTGGTCACCTTTGTGTTGAGAAGGTTTCCAATCTCCAGGTTTACCATTTAACTTCCAGCATGTTGATCTGACATGTCTCGGGTTTTTTGCAATAGTCACACCTCGATCTGCCTTTCCCATTGCCAGATCGGTTTTGATGATTGGAATGGTGAGTGACAAATGTCGAACCTTCCACGTTAGGCTTAGCTTTCTGGAGCATCAATTTTTTCTTGCTTTCTTCTTTTCTCAGTTATGCAAAAATTTCTCTGAGATTGGGGAAAAGTTTGATTCCCATCACTCTTTCCTGAACTTCATCTAGGTCTTTGTTCAAATCGAGAAGAAACCGAATTGCCTTTTTTTGTTCAACAATCTTTTAGAATCATGCGCCATCCTCCACACATTTCCAAGGATATGTTTCGTACAGATCCAATTGCAGCCAACAGCGAGTAAGCACATTAACTTACTGAGTAACACTTATCTCTCCTTGTTTGAGATCATATAACCTTGTCTTTACCCCAAACAATTCAGAGGTGTTATCGGTATTAGAATATGTTTCTAGTGCAGCATCCCAGATATCTTTGGCTGTTTTGTGAAGAAGAAAATTTTTCCCAACATCAGGATTCATAGAATTAACTAACCAGGACATTATGAGATAATCATCTGTTTTCCATGAACGAAATTTAGGGTTGTCGGTTCTGGAGCACGAATCTCTTCGGTGAGATGGCCATCTTTTCCTCTACCTCGGAAAAATTTCTAGAATTGGTAATTCAAAAGAGAAAAAAAAAAAAAAACCAATTGGAGGAAAAAAAATTCAAAATTCTGAGTAAAACAAAATTTGAATGAACAAATTAGCAGATAACCAGTTTGGAAGAAACCGTATCTGATATCATGAAGAAATGGATCGAAATAGGAGATAAAATTCTTCTTCTCATTGAATTGATCGTAAAACCCTGTATTTTACATCTTATAAAGTAGAAACAATTTTGAAAAACAAAAGGAAAATAACTACCTAAGAAAGAGGAAAAAATAACAAACTAATGTTTTCTAAATTTAAATCTCTTTGACCGGATTTAAACACCTAAGAAATTGAAAAATAATAACTAAAATACATTTATTTCCACGTATATGATAGTTGACACTTAATACTTTTATTCATGTTAAGTTACTTTAAAATGTAACATTTTAAAATCGCTGTATGTTTTCTCCAATGCGTGGTCAAGTAACTTGACGCAAACTAAGGTTGAAAAATATTAGAATTGTTTTTACATTTTAAATAATTACATGGCTAAATATATATAGAGATTACACAGAGAAAAGAATGGGAAAGAATGTCTATTACAATCCCTGAAAATCAAGGATTGTTATAACTAACTTTTCTAATTTATTTACAGTCTAAAATATCTATTACAATTCTTGAAAATCAGGGATTGTTATAACTAACTTTCCTAATTTATTTACAGCCTAAAATACCTCTCAACACTCTCCCTCAAGTTGAGGAATGAATATCTTCCATTCCGAATTGGATACAATCTCATGAAAACTAGAACAATTTAATCCTTTTGTTAAAACATCAGCTAGCTGACTTCTCGAAAGAACATAGGACATACATATGAGTCATTTTTCTAACTTTTCTTTGATAAAGTGTCTATCGATCTCAATATATTTCGTCCTATCATGTTGAATAGGATATTGATTGTTGATTTGTTGTCGCAGTAGAGCTTCATAGGTTTCTCCCACTTGACTCTCAAATTATCTAGAATAATTTTTAACCAAAGTAGTTTTCACATCCCTTGAGCAATAGTCGCAGATGATCTAGCCACCATATTTTGCTTCTTGCTCCTCCATGTTACTAGTTTACCCCCAAGGAATGTACAATAGCCAATTGTTGATCTTCTATCCACTAAAGAACCTGCATAATCTGCATCTGTATAGGCTTTTAATGTCAAAATAGAGTTCCTTTTGAACAAGATCCCCTTCTCGAGACTACATTTCAGGTAGTGCAGTATTCTGTGTGTAGCTTGAAGATAAGGTTATCTCGGATCATGCATAAAGTGGCTGATCACACTTACTGAGTAAGCTATATCAAGTCGAATGTGTGTGAGATATATGAGTCTCCCAACTAGTCTTTGATACATTCCCTTATCCATTGCTGGTTTCTCTCTTAATTCACTTAATTTTTGGTTTGGGTCTATAGGTGTAGCAGCTGGTTTACAACCAGCCTTTGTCGTCTCCATCAAAAGATCAGTTACATACTTCCGTTGGAATACAAAGATCCCTTGTCTAGAATACGCCACCTCAATCTCAAGAAAATACTTCAATCTTCTAAGTTCTTTTATCTCAAATTCCTGAATCAATCTCCTTTTTAATTCATCTTTCTCTTTCCCATCATTTCCTGTCACGATGATATCATTAGCATACACAAGTAAAGTTGTCACTCCCCCTGAAGCTGAATGCTTAAAGAACAGAGTGTGATCACCTTGATTTTGCCTATAACCCGAATCTTTCATTGCCTTAGCAAATCTATGAAACCATGCTTTAGGGGACTATTTTAACCCATATAAAGCCTTTTTAAGCTTACAGACTTTATCTCCAGTTTTATTCCCCTCAAATCCTAGCGGAATGCACATATATATCTCTTCATCTAAGTCTCCATAAAGAAAGTCATTTTTCACATCATATTGCAGCAATGATCAGTTAAAATGGGTTGCCAAGGACAATAAAATCCTTATGGTATTCATTTTTGCTACCGGAGCAAATGTTTTCTGATAATCCACCCCATAAGTTTGAGTGTACCCTTTCGCAATTAATCTTACTTTATATTTCTTAAGAGATCCATCAGTCTTATACTTCAAGGTAAATACCCATTTGCAATCAACTATGTTCTTCCCTTTTGGTCTCTTCACTATCTCCTATGTTTGATTCTTTTCCAGAGCCTCTAGTTATTCTCTCATAGCATTCCTCCACTCCTCCTTCAATAATGCCTCAGAAAGTGTGTTTAGTGTAGAGATTGTATTTAGGCTGGCTATAAACCTCTGATGGGATGGTAGGCGTTTAGATCAGACATAATGGGAAAGAGGATGTGGTGGCCTCTTGGTGCATTCTCAGGATTTTTTCCTAATGGCAATGGGCAAATGAGAGTCATCTGATGTCGCTACAACTGTCTCAGTGTCTAGGGTTGGATCTGTACTCACCATGTCCTCATTCTCAGGACTCGGGTTGGCCTCTTGAACTTGTGTCAGGCTAGGAGCTTTTGCTCTTCTTGTATACATCTGAAGGTCAGTAACTTGCTTGGATGCAGACTCTTTTGGATTCTCTGAACTAACAAACTCTCGGAGTTGACAAGTAGACTCAGTTTCTGTGCTGGACAATTCTTAGGGCTCTTTGGTAGGACCTTGTGATGTGGTAGGAGAGATTGAAGGGGAATGAGATGTAGACAGAAGATTAAGTGGTTCAAAAGACTTAAAGGATTCAGACAAAGGACTATCTTCAAGATTAGTTTTCTCCCTCTGAAGATGGAACTTAGAGAAATAGGATTTGTTTTCGAAAAAGATAACATCAGTTAAAATATAGTATTTTTTTGATGAAGGATGATAGCATTTGTAACCTTTTTGTGTGGCTGAATAACTAATGAAAATGCAGTTGATGGCACGGCGGTCTAACTTCCTCTGTATGGATAATGGACATGGATAAAAGCTATACACCCAAATATCTTAGGTATGAGGCCATTTGAGGTTCTAAAATGAGGGTAGTAGGTGTTAAGAATTTCCATAGGACTTTTGTTGTCAAGCACCCGCGAGGGTAATTTATTATCATGTGTGTGGCTGTCAAGACGGCTTTCCCCCAATAGGATTTAGGCGTGTTACTATGGAACAATAAGGCTCTAGTGACATTTAATAGGTGCCCATTTTTCCTCTTAGCTATCTCAAATATCACTATGGATCAATTGAAAAGGAAAAACACTTCTTTTATTACTGATAGGGAAAGGTACACGAGTATGTTTTGCTAGCTCACAAACATCACAATGGAACTTAGAGATATCAAATCCTACAAACAAGTGTGGAAACATAATCTATAAGACTCTAAAAGATGGGTGACCAAGACGATAATGGTAAAGCCAATTGGCATCTTTATTGGAAGAATTGAGAAGAGACACATGCAAGTTACTGGCAGTTTTCTTCGAAATTTCTAGGTGGTAGAGACCATTTCTTTCCTTAACAAGTTTAATCTTCCTCCCCGAGGCCTGATCCTGAAGAACACAATGAGACAAGAAAAATATTGCACAATACTTGAGGTCATTTATAAGTTTCTGAATAGAAATAAGATTAGCAGATAACTTCGGCACATGCAAGCAATTTTTAAGAACTACGAAGGGGTTAATATGAACATCTCCTAAACCTGTCACTGTAGCTAATTCTCCATTGGCAACAATAATCTTCCTATTACTCAGGTAAGGACTGTATGTTCGAAAAAAATGCAAGGAATGTGTCATGTGATCTATGGCACCAGAATCTAATATCTAAGAATCATCAAAGTACTTGTCAGAAGCATGTAATTCATAAGAAGTCACAGGTTTATTTGAGAGAACTAAGGAACTAGCTCCAAATGGTTTCACAAGGGAGCTCAATAAATTTTGTAATTTTTCAATCTCATTCCTTTTGAACCTTATCTCATCTCCTTTGAGTCCCTTACTATTCGGTCGTAATCATTCCATATCCCTTTTTCACTAGTCAGAAACATGCAAGTGTTACTAATGGCTGGTTCCATTGAATCCCACAGCCATGACATGATCATTGAATCTTCCTTATCCCATATCACAAATCCGGGTTCTGTTTTTGCTGGTCCAGTCCCAAGCAGATGGCTGATTTTTCCCTTTCCTTTGAGATATATGCTACGACTTGTGACCATTTGAGGTAGTTTCTCTCATTGAGTTGATAAAAGGCTCTAATATTTTGCAAGTCTTTGGATTTTTGGGTAGTAGAGACATCCTCAATAGTCAAAGAAGTGCTGGTGGCCTTGGGTTCGGATTCGGGCATGATTGAATGAAGAGGAAGTTAAAAGAAAAAAAGGGAAGAAAAGCAGCAATTAAGGCTGTTCAGGCATATTTCAAAAAAAAAAAAAAAGGATGATGAACGGCAGCAATGAAGGCTGCTTGACAGCTTGAAATCCCAAAAAAAATGCCCTAGGGCTCTGATACTATGACGCAAACTAGGGTTGAAAAATATCAGAATTATTTTCACATTTTAAATAATTACATGGCTGAGTATATATAGAGATTATACAGAGAAAAAAATAGGAAAGAATATCTATTACAATCCTTGAAAATCAGGGATTGTTACAATTAATTTTCCTAATTTATTTACAGCTTAAAATACCTCTTGACATAACTATCTTCAGCATTGCTGTTATGAGTAATTTTATAACAAGGGAATCCTTTACTTTATTCGACACACTAAACAAAATTAAAAAAAAAAACACATATTTCAATATACTATAGGATAAAGCATATTGCATTGGAGTGTGGTTTTATTTATTTATTTATTTTTTGGTCATTTAGTTTGTCCCATATTTTAAATTTAAATAAAATAAGAGATTCTCTTAGTGTGAAGGGTAATATTTAGCGTAAAATACTTTCATATAATTGGAGTTTGGTTTTATTTATTTATTTATTTTTGATCTTTTAGTTTGTCCCATATTTTAAATTTAAATAAAATAAGAGATTCGCTTGTTGTGAAGGGTAATTTTTAGTGTAAAATACTTTCATATAAGTACTGTTTATCAAGTGATGGCCCATGAGATGAAAGAAGCTTTATCAAGTCAGTGCCTTTAAGATTGGGGCATTTTTCAACATGCTAATGTATTGCTTTTCCAGATGCTTCAATTCTGGAAATTTCTTCTCTTAATATTTTTGAAGTATTGGGAACAATAACTAACAATCTAATGCACTTTGGTATAGTTAACTATTTAGCATTATGTAACGGGACGAGAGTTGTTATGCAGTGCTCTCATGTGGCACTTGGACGATTTCTTAATACTCCAAGTTGCTAAATAAACCTAAGCCTTTCTCAATTTAGCCTAAGCGAAAAGCTTGCGGAGGAGATTAGTGAGAAATGAACTATTATGGCCAAATGTGTTTATATTACACTCAAAGCATAATTTACCCAATACGTTATACAAGAAAGCTCAAGAGCTTGTGCGTTAGTGTGTGTGCATGTGCGCTGGAAAGCACTTGTGTGTGTATTGAGATGTTGTACAAAATGAGGAGGCTCATCTCTATTTATAGGCAAAAGGGCTTAGCATGTGGACAAGGGGGACTTAAGTGCTTAAGTATAGAAATTTCCAGCATGTGAGTAATTATAGAAAAGTCTAGAACTAGGGCCGGGCTGGACTGGTTGCTAAGCACACCATGTTTGGCTTAGTTAAGTGGGCAGCCCATTGCTAAATGCATTCCATTTTTAAGTGCAGCCCGCCTTGAGTACTAAGTGAACCCCGCTTTCGAAGTGCACTCCGGTTCCAGGGGAGTTTTGCTAAACGAGCCCGTGGACATGAAATTAGCCTCCGGTTGTGAGAGATCTTGGCGGCCCGTGACAATTGGCTGGAAGAAGATGGGTTTTTGAGAACACCCACCACCCATTGCCTCTCCATTTTCAGAGTCCACGTTGCATTTATGATGTTTGTGCTGTTTGATTATAGTTTGAAATATGTTTAATTGATTCAGATTCTTAACTTGCCTTGAATGCATTACTCTCTTCTCTCATATTTATCTCAATCAAGAATTAGATCTAATATCCTATAAAGTGTAGGAAAATTTGTAACCAAGAAGAAAATCCATTGCAAAAGTGTAGTGCATCAATAGAATTTTAACACTAGGATTCATTACCATCAGAATTCAATGCTAAAATTTCAGAGCTGAATTTTAAGTTATTATACAGGTGCTTAGGCAGTAAAATGGCTTATCAACTTTTTTTCAACTTTTGCTCTTGTAGGTACGAAATAATTGAGGACAAATTAAAAATCTCAACCTACTTATCGTGGACATTTTGTTCGTGCGTTATTGGTATGTTCAGTAAATGGTGTTTGAAGGTGTTTAGGCCCTCTCTGTCTCTCTGTCTCTCTCTTTGTGCCTTCATTGTTCATACGTAAGTGTTTGTGTTCCAATGTGGGGTAAATGCTGGAGTGTAATTTTTTTATTTTGCATTTGTTCTTTCTGCTCAAGATTATCCACAATTTGCTATCTTTTTATTGAATTTCAACTCTTATGAATTGAGGGTCTTATTGGCCAATTATTGCGTTGTTTACTTATTTATACTGGAAATTCATGCATAATGTTATATTTGTTGGGTTAATATTGCTTCATCTTAGGTTCTGGCTATTTTAATACAAAATAATCTTGCAATCATTAGCAAATATTGAAATGGCATGGCTCACAAGAATGAATTCAGGGTTGAGGTCATTCTAGGCCCCATCATAATAAGTCTAGTCCTGCATGGTCAAACAACGGTCACTTGGCTGCTTGAGATGTTTTATCTTCTCTTATACCATTGACATATTGCATGTTTAGATGAAGTTGAGCATAATCTGTACTCTCATATGTCATATGTGACTGAAGATGTCGAAGTTTTCCAGGTTCAGATTATGCTATAATGACTCAGAAAGCTATTTGAATTTGACCACCTTTTAGTTGATGTTTTACTTCAGATTTGCTGAATGGTGCTAAGTATCCTACATTATAAGAATGATTCTCTGCTATTTTAGTGAACATGTTCCATGTGATTTGCACCTGTGTTTGTTTTGGTCTCCCTCTGCATCTCTTTTGTTTGCTGCCAAGTTCAATCTCTGTTTAGGCTTAGTCCACATGGCAACCTGGTTGGTATTGGTCTTGCTTGTCAGGGGACTTGTTGAAGCTGAATCCTAGGGTCAAGCAATAGCATAATAGAGGATACACATGTTGCCAGCATGGTTCATGTGAGAAGTGATCCTATTTTTGTATTGTTTCAGGAAAAAGGAAACCTGATCCTGATTCTTATTTGGAAGTCCTGAGACAACTGAAGGTTGATCCAGCAAATTGTATTTTCATTGATGACAGGTAACCTTCTGTTTTCTCTTGATTATGTTGTTATTGGGACAGAATCATGGTCTCATAATCTGCTCTGATTACTGCTAGAATTAGCCTGCTGATAATGTTCCCCGAGATTAGTATTTTCTTGACATTAAAAGCGGAGAGATATTTATTATATGGTGTCTAGGAAACCAGGACTGATGGTTTGAGTAAGAGGTGGCAAGCTTTGTAGTTGTTTCACTACCCCTAGTTAAGGGTAAACGAACAAGTGTTGGTTTTGTTTCCTGCTAGAGTAGACACTCTACAACTACGTTCATGATTGGCATAGATTGGTTGTTCCCGTATTGAAAATGGGGTGGTAAGTGATTTAATATTCTATGTGTTTATGAATAATGCATTGCTTTGGACTCATTCCAGGATTAGAAATGTAGAGGCCGCAGTGGAAGTTGGCATAGTGGGTCTGCATTTCAAGAATGCAAATCTGCTGCGGGATGATCTCTCTCAAATGGGGATCAGTGTTTCATCGGATGAATGCCAGAAAAAGTCATAATCAATCATATGTAGCTGAGGGAATAGCCAAGGTTCGAATTTCATTTGCCTTTGCATTCATAATATCATATTCTTGTGGACAGTTTTGTCCCGACCACTTTAGGCCTATGGCCTTTTACATAATCACAATTGTAAGTTTCTGACCACATTATTAATTATATTTGTTTAATTTCACTAAATCTCCAGAACTTTAATTTCACTAAATCTCCAGAACTTGTTGGCCTTGATTTTTCCCGGTTATAGGTATTCCAATAATTTGTTTAGCAAAATTTCATTTATAACAGGTTTCTTTTGCAATTTTCACGAACCAAATGCCATTGCCAAATTCTCATTTGTACAACAATGTAATGATTTGTAAAATTAAAAACAAAGTTAATAAATTAGTATCAATATATCTCGATTCCCTTGTATTTGTCATGATGATTGTAAAAGAAGAGGGGGAAAAAATTAGTTTATTATTTTGTACTTTTATTTACATTGTGCTCAACCCTAAATTAAATCATGTTCCTCGAATTTTTTCGTGATTATGGGATGGTAAAAATACTTGGCCAGATTTGTGTCCGAAATTTTAAGACAGGTCTAAACACTTGGGTTGGGCTCGTGCTTCACCTAACATGTCCGAGCTTGATCCAAAACTTGATAAATGCTTGGGAAATGAAAAATATATATATATTTTTTATTTTTATAAGTTTTTTTTGTTTATTTAACCCGCAGATAACACGTATTCAAACTTTTAAAATATTCGATCCCGTTGATCCGAACTTTAAGAGTATAATATAATACAACAAAATTTTACAAATTATAAATTTGTAAAATATGATTAAAAAAATCTAAAAAAAGAATAGAACAACAAATTTGCACTTTAAAGCTCAACCTAACCTCAGGATTTTGCCAACCTTACTCGCGACTTCTTGGCTCCCCTGCAGAGTTATCTTTTACTTATAAGTGTTGTATACTTGCATTTAGATGATACATCATTGAATTTTTTTATATTTATTTTAATTTGAGATGATATTAAAAAATAAAAATGGGTATTTGGTTAAGCACAACCCGAACTTTCGTGGGTTAGGTTTGATTTTCATCAAGAATGATAATATTCTTTACCCTCTCAATTTATTTGATAAGTTTCCACTTTTCAATTAATATAGTTTATTTTAAAATTGTCCTTATTGACAAATAAAAATAATTAGAAACAAATATTTTTTGTTCTCACTCAAGCTCTCAATAAATTAACTTCTCATTTCTCACATCTCTTTTTTTAAAAATTGATTCACAATTTGAATTAGATATTAACTCTTAATTAAATCTCAAATTGAAATAAAAAAAATCTTAAATTCTCACACAAAATCAAAATCAAGATTATTATAATAACATAAGCCTCCACTTGCTTATAAGATATAACAAAAACCAATATGTAAGCCTATTGTTCATAGATAGGAGTGATGGATTAATAGTGAAAATAACAGGTGGTGATAGTAAACTTTATTATTAATAAAATTATGAAAGTGAATAATTGATGGTCATAGAGGAAAGAGAAAGTAAAGTAAAAGACTTTTCTTTTAATGAGATAAATAAAAAATTGGGCCTTGTTGAGATACTCCAAGCATATTTTGTTAGAAAAGATGAAAAAAAGGAAAGAAGAAATAAAAAGAGGAAAAGAAATAAGTGGAAATGGATGAACAGTATATCTAACAACCAATCAATTTAGTATAAACTTTCTTTTTCCTCACATTCTCTTTCCACTCTTTTTTTCCAATGCTTTTCATTGGCCTTGTTTCTTCTAATTAAACATGTCAATAGAGGTAAAAAATCATTACTCTTTTAAGTCCAGTGGCACCATACCCTTTTTTTTCCCTTATCTAGGCCAGTTGCTAAATTATAATGACTTTAATTCGATGGCTAGGGTTTTGAAAGTGAAGAATGGCATGAACTCAAGCTACCATCTAAACTCATTGCACCTATGCTATACATGAGTAATTTCTTAGTTCTGGATAAAAGTAAATGAAGCCACAATGCTATGTTAGTTTACGATTTTCAAGTGGATCACAGTGACTTGTATTTCATTATGGTACTATTTGTTAACATAGTTAGTAAGCTAATAAAATTCGTTGCACTTGTGAGTTAGTTAAGTCTATTAGAAATACAAATGTGTAAAGCTGAGTCAGCAAGTTAGTTAAAGCAAGTTAGTTAAAGCGTTAAGAAGTTTTAAATTTAACTCATGACAATTGTATGTAATGCTTAGATTCAACACATGTAGATAATGTGTACAACATTTTGAAATTCTTTAGATCTCAGTATTGATACTTGTAATCAATAAAATATAATAAGAAATCATCATTCTTCATTTTTCTCTCTATTTTTCTCATATTTTCTTTGTATTCAAACACAATATTTTCAATTTTTAACTTGGTATCAGAGTAGAAGTTTAATTGTCATGGATTCCTTAAGCACAAATTTAAACATAAATCAGTCTTCTTCATCTTTTATCTTTATAAATCCAATCAAATCAAATAAATCTAACTATATGATCTAGAAATCTTTGATCTTTTCTTCAATGTGTGCAAGTGGACTTGAAGGCTTTCTTGATGGAATTAAAATTTGTCCAGATCAATTACTTACTCAAGAGAGCATTGAAAATGCTATTGATGAAAGCTTAATTAATAGATCTCAGGAGAATCCAGCCTTTGTTGCTTGGAAAATGCAGGTTCAATTGCTGTTAGAATTGGCTCATGTCCTTCATTAGTGTTGAGATACATAGCCTTATGGTAAATTCTAACTCTTCACATGAACTTTGGACTAATTTTGAACGATTTGGATCAGAAAGTATGTCTAAGAAATGCACTTAAAAATGAGTCTAAGAAATGCACTTAAAAATGATGTTAAGCCATTTAAAAAAGGATCAATAAAAATAACTGAGAATTTTGGCAAATTTAGAGTTGTAACTAATGAACTTGCTCTAGCTGGTAGCCCAATTTCTAATCTAGCTTTTATCACTTGTCTAATCTCTAGATTAAGTCAACTGTACTATCTTGTTGCTATGTATATTAAAGCTAATATGATGAAAATGTTTATCAATGAACCATATTCTATACTTTTAACTCATAAAGCAAGAATTAAAGCTAGTCATGTAAGTATAAATAAAAAAGCAAAACTTAACCATGCTGCTAGCATAGCTCAAGCTAGACCTAGTACTAACAATAAGAAGTCTAGTAATCAAGCTAATTACTATTAGGGCAATCAAGGTAATTGGAATATAAATGCTAATTATATGAGAACAACAGGGGAAAGTGGTTTTGGCATAGGTTTTTCAAGACAAGAAAGAGGTAATTGGAATAATAGTGGCCCCTAGAACAATAGACCTTGGAGTGGTGGCGTGTTTAGACCTTTCCAACGTTGAGGAGGCTATAATGGTTCAAGTACTAGGAATGGTGTTTTTGATAGAAATCGAGGCTACAATAAAGTAGTTTCAACAATATAAAAGGAGTAATAGATTTTGTTGCTGTTGTCTTTTGTCAAATTTGCTTTAAACTAAGGCATACAACTGTTGAATATAAGAATAGATACAATAAAGACTTTGTTCCTTCTTATCTATCATCAAACTATAATTGTCAGCAGACTTTAAATTGGAAGGTAGCTTTTCTTATAACATCAAAAAATGGAATCGCTGATCAAGGATGGTATTTAGATAGTGGTGCTACTCATCACCTTATTTACAATCTTGAGAACCTAAACTTTAGAATGAAATACTCAAGTAATCAATTACTACATATTGGTAATAGTGAAGGATTAAATATATCTCATATTAGATACATATGTTTTCACATATCTTGCATTCGTTATTACATCTTAATGACATCTTGTATGTATTTGCTATAGCCAAAAGCTTAGATCATTTCAAAACTTTTAGCTAAAAGTAATATAACCATTAAATTTGTTACCAATCTTTGTTTCATTGAGGACAAGAAAAAGTCAATGCATTTGGCTCATGGGATTACTAGAGTAGATTGTATAAGTTATTGTCCAAGATTGATTTTTTGTTTAATTCCTGTTACTTGGTTTATGAACCTAGCTCTATGCTCTTCTGTTTTCAATAACTCAAGTTGTACCATGATCTACAACTAAGCACAACACTTGTAATAAGTCTATTGGCAATTAATGTCATGTAATAAGTTAGTCAATTGTTTATGGAAATTTGCTACATAAAAGACTTGGTCAACCAAGTAACCATGCTATAAAATGCATTTTACCTAATTTATCCTTGAATTCTTCATAACCTTACTTGATTTCTGTGATGCATGTCAATGTTCATACATCAGTTCTCTTTTTATTCTACAAGGATAAAAAGCTCATCACCTTTAGAACTCATTAATATTGATCTCTAGGGACCAACACCTATGTTATCCTTTTCATATGGCCATAGGTATTATATTAGTTTTGTGCATGATTATACCAGCTATTATTGGATATTCCCTTTAACTCTGAAGTATGAAGTATTAGATACTTCTCAAAATTTCAAAACCTCTAACAAAATTTTAAAACCTTAATGAAAAAATAATTTTAAGTTCTCTTAAAAATATTTCAATCAAATTAGAGGAGAGGTGAACATAGAAACTTGAAGACCTATCTTCAAAAAAAGAATAATCTTTAGACATAGTTATCCTCATACTTACCATCAAAATAGAGTAATTTAGAAAAAAAAACATAGGTATATTGTTGAGATAGGATTAACCTTGCTTACAAATGTATAAATGCCAATCTTCTTTTGGTGGAAAGGCTTTCACATAGCCTTATTTATGATTAATGTACTCTGAACACCTACATTAAACAATCTTTCACCTTTTGAAAAACTTTATGATAGAAATCCAGATTATTAATTTCTTAAAACATTTGGTTATTATTGCTTTCCTATACTCAGACCTTACAATAAACACAAGCTAGACTTTCATTCACAAAAGTCTCTAATGATTGGTTATAGTCCAATTTACAAAGGTTACAAATACTTGTCATCTACTGGAAAGACCTATATTGTTAGACATATATAATTTAATGAATATAAATTTCTATTTCCTCAGCTCTTTCCTTCTTACAAGTATGATATTTTTGCATCTTTAATTTTACAATCTTATAATCTTTTGTTAGTTATCCCTAATATCATATCCTTTTGTTAATAATCTTGTTTCAGTTGTAGGAACTGCTTTAAATACTTCACCCTCACTCTTTATTCATATTCAACATACTACAAGACCTGATCAATATTCACTAAACACTCAACACTCCTAAACAATTTCTTTATAGCACCTCAACCTTTTTTCCCTCAACAATCACTTCACCTTGTGCAAAATATTTATCCATGGTTAAAAGGTCTAAAGTTGGTGTGTTCAAGCCTAAGATTTATTTAGCTATTTCTCAATGTCTTGAACCAACCTCTATTAAAATGGCCTTAGATGATATGAAATGAAGAGAAGCAATGCAAACTAAGTTTGATGCTCTACAAGAAAATCAAACCTCAGTTTTGGTTCCAAAAGAAGCTACATAGAAAATCAATAACAACAAACGGGTTTTTATAATCAAATACAATCTTAGTGGTGGTATATTTAAGTACAAAGCTAGAATTATTGCAAAGTGTTTTTTTCAGGCTCTAGGTGTAGAATTTTTTTGAAATCTTTAGTCTAGTTATTAAGCCTTGCATAATCAGAGTAGTTTTGAGTCTTGTAGTTATGAATCACTAGTCTATTAGATAACTTGATGTTACCAATGCTTTTGTTAATGGTATTCTCACTGAAGATATTTTTATATTACAACCCAAATGATTTCTTCATTTTAGTATCTTTTCATCTATGTAAACTTAAAAATACTCTTTATAGTCTCAAGCAAGCCCCAAGGGCATCGTATGATAAATTGAAAAGTTCCATGCTATAGTAGAGATTCTATACTTCTAAATCAGACACTTTGTTATTTATTCAATAGATGGCTAGTTGTGGTTCTTATATATGTTAATGATATATTAATATTTGGTTTCAGTGCTAAACTTGTTAAAAGAATTGTTTAACAATTAAGGAAAAACTATGCTTTAAAAGTTCTACTTGAGTTCAATTACTTCCTTGGTTTTTGAAGTCACACCCACACATGAAAGAATTTGTTTCTCTCAAATAAAACATATTAGGAATTCCTCAAGAAATCTTAGATGCTTCAAAGTAAAGACTGTCAAACACCCCTGAGCTCTACTAAAAAATTAATAAAAAATAATAGTGTAACATTTAAGAATCCTTATTTGTATAGAAGAATAGTTGGATCCTTGTAATATATAGCCTTATTCAAGCCTAATATTGCATTTATAGTAAATGAACTTAGTCAATTCCTTACTAATCCCTCTATATTTTATTGGCAAGCCTGTAAATGTGCATTGAGATATCTTTAATACATAGCCAACAATGGATTACAATTCTAAAACACAAGATCTCTCAATTTATAACCTTTTTTTATGTAGATTGGGGTTCAGATTTAAGGGATAGAAAGTCAGTAGGAGGCTACAGTGTTTACTTAAGAAATAACCTTCTATGTCAATCATGAAATAAGTAGCATATTGTCTCAAGAAGAATAACAAATTCTGAATACAGAGCTTTAGCTTTGACTACCTTTGAAGTGGTTTAGATAACATACTTACTTGAAGAGTTGCAAATAAAATTACTGTAAACCCTAATTCTTAACTATTATAGTGTAGAAGCACTAGCTAGTAATCTAATATATCACTCCAAAACCAAACATATTGGATTTGATCTGTACTTTGTTAGAGAGTAAATAAAACATAAAGAGATTCAAGTTCATTATGTTCTAAGCTGTAATTAGGTTGCAAATTTACTACGACTCTTGATCAATTTAACTATCTTAGATCGAAGCTTAATTTTCTTACTAGACCTTGAGCTTAAAAGGGGTTGTTAAGATAGTTAGTGAGCTAATAAAGTTTGTTGCACGTGTGAGTTAGATAAGTTTATTAGAAATACAAACGAGTAAAGCTAAGTTAGCAAGTTAGTTAAAGTTGTCAAGAATGCTTAGATTCAGCTCAAAGAATTGTATGTAATGCTTAGATTTAGTACATGTAGATTGTATGTACAATATTTTAGAATTCTTTAGATCTTAGTATAAATACTTGTAATCAATGAAATACAATAATAAGAAATCATCATTCTTCAATTTTCTTTCTGTTTCTCTCATATTTTATCTGTATCCAAACATAATATTTTCAGTTCCTAATTCTATTCAATGAAATGGAGCAAGGGATCACATAAACTAAATTTAAAGTGAGTGTAATTTTAATATGAAATTTGTGATGGAAATCACTAATCTTCATAATATAGTCGGTGGGAGGTTAAAATTTGTACAATAATGGCAAAATTAGGGAGTATAAGGCATTAATTGTTGAAACAAATTTGTTTTTTTTTTTCCTTGAAAGTCTAGTAATCTAAAGGAATTATTTTATATTTTGGCTCATTTTTTTCTTAATAGGTCCACATATTGGAATGATATTCAAATGCATAATAATAAGTTCCACAGTAGCTTCAGCATTATTAAGTTTTAAAAATAAAATGTTCAGAATTAGGAACTGGAAAAGTAATCTTCTAGCAACTAATATGATAAAGTCCATGTTCAGCATTAAGATTTGAGGTGTTATTAAGTTTTATAATAAAATATTTAAAATTAGAAATCAAAAGATTAATATTCCAATAACTAATATAATTAAGTCCATGGCTAGCATTAAGAAGGTGGCCTACGATGATTATACGTGCTTACCTTTTATTCCAAAACTCCTTTGTTTATTTTTTCTACTTTTTTCTTTTGTTTTGGGGATTGTGATGTAGATGGTATGTATTTGTTTTGTTTTGGACTAAGAATATAATTGTATGTCACTATGAACTTTTAGTTTGATTATAATAAATCAATGTCTTAGTCGATTTTAGAAATGAAACGAGTGGGAAGTAATAAGCATAATTCATGTGAGATTGATAAGGGTGCTGAAGAGGTTTTTGGTGATTAGATCATTGAAGGACAAAGAAAAAGGAAATACAGTAATGGGCTCATAAAATATTTGTAGGCTTTGTTGATGAATTTATAAATAAATTTAGTAAATTTTTTAGGGTTCATTAATGATTATAGAGAAGTATAATTATGTAGCAAGATGATGATATTGTAGTGGTGGAGCTGACCATTAGATGAAAAGCAAAGGATAGAATCGCTTGCATAAGAAAGTGGTCGGTATGAATTAAATATATTGTTATTTACAAGTAATGAAAATCTAGTTAGTTTTTTTGGTTTACCATGATTGTGTTCTAGATTCAAAGGAAAATTAATAAAGGATGAAAGTGAGGATTGCCATGCTTGGTTAGTGGGTACTAATTGGAAGCAATATGCATTACATGGCATGCTTAGAGAATGAAAGTGAGGATTGCCATGTGTGGTTAATGGGTACAAATCGAAAGCAATATGCATTACAAGACATACCTAACTCAGTTAAGGATAACCATGTCACATTTATGATAAGTGAACAACTTCAGTGATTTATGAAAATTACTTGGACATGAGCATTGGTCGCAAATTTATTTTTTTGATATAAACAACTGCTAATCTTTGTTAGTGTTGAGGTAAGGCGAGATGGGATTTGATTAGGCAAAGCTTGACCTTGACAATGAGAAAGATCATTGAACAACATCTTGTAGAGAGTTGGTGGCTTCAGTATTGAAATAAAAGCTAGGCAACCTAATAAAGGGTCAGTTGAGTTTCTAAAAATTATGCAATGTTTAAATAAAAATTAACATAAATCTTAAACAACTTCAAAACAATAATAAATAAACCAATTAAAATGTAAAGAGATAAGCGAAGAGGAAGCAAACACGAGATTTTTACGTGATTCACCTAACCCGCTTACATCCACATCTCTAAGCATACTAGGCTTAAAGATTCCACTGTCTAAGCCTTCTAGGCTTCAAGAACTTTTATAAATGTCAATCAACCTTTACAATAAGAGATTATTGATAAATCAATTTTCTTTCACACAATGTGTTTGATTACAAATGAAAGCTCAATGTGTAAATCAAAGAAACAAAAATAATTTTAAAACTCAATAATGATTATATGCTCAGTAGCAAACTTAATGATAATTCTTTGATCTCTCATTGTTTGAATTTCAATGAACTAATTTATAGTTGGAATTAAAAACTAGTTGTTATTGACTTTTTAATGATAACTAACTTTCCATTTTATGGTAATTGGTTTGTCGCTTTATGTTACTATTATAATCAAATATTTAAATTTTTGTACAACTGATATGTTGCTTTGACAAATTCAGTTTGCCACTTTTATTCAGAGAGTTTCTGCTTCATAATTGGTTTACTTTTGTGAATCTAGTTAGCTGCTTTTATTCAAAGAATTTCTGTTTTGCTTAACCAGTCTGTCGCTTTTGAGAATCTAGCTTACTGCTTTACTTCAATGAACTATTTTTTAAAATTATGATTGAAATATAAATAAGCAACCCAAGAGGGGGGGTGAATTGGGTTATTAAAATTTATTTTAAAAATAATTCAATCTAATGCCTTAATGCAAACAAAAATTAAGTTTTACAGGAATTAAATCAAATATAATAAATTAGGCAATGCTTGCAAAATAAATGAGTAAGGGAAGAGAATGCAAACACAGCAATTTTTACGTGGTTCGGCAATCCCCGCCTACGTCCACGCCTCCAAGCCAACTGAGCTTGAGGATTTCACTATCCAAACCTCCCAAGGCTTCAAATGTTTACAATTGACTTCCAAGGTGTCAATGGACCTTTACAATCAAGAGATTATCACCCTAATCTCTTTACCCCAAGTGTTTCCATCACTTGAACACTCTTAATACAATACAAAATAGAAATTACAGCAAAAACACTCTCTACAAGAGTAGATTCACAAATAATGGCTCAAGAATGATTTAATCTATTGTGATTTGCAATATGGAAGCTCAATATATGTTTTACAAACTTGTTTTTGATTGCCAGAAACTTTGAAATGAAGTTGCAGTTGAGTTTTTATAGTTAAAACTCGAAAACTAGCCGTTATAGTCAAATTCCAGTGCTCAAGCGGCTAGCCGCTTAATTTAACCGGCTCCCCGCTCGTAACAGTGAAGTTACCGTTAATTTTGAATTTTCTTCTGATATCATTCACGAAATTACAATTTTACCTCAAAACTTATTCAAATTATGTTATGGCCCAAAACGTTATAAAACTTTTCAAACAGACCCAAACTCAGAAATTTTAATTATTATTTAATTCCTAAAAATATTCTGAAATTATAGTGTGGCTCAAACTAAAGAAAATCTTTTTAAATAAGTCCTTTTTGAGTTTTAGCTAAATCACCATAATTTTTAAAGTTTTCAAAATTTTTCACTTAAGCCCACAATCTATTATAAGTTACAATAAAGCCCAAATTTTTTAGAATTTTAGCAAATAAGTCCAACTCCGAAATTTAGAACATTTTTATTTTTATTCAAAATACTTTAATCCACAAAATATTTTATCTCATAAACATAAAAGTATTTAACTTTGAAAAATAATTATTTTATTAACATAAAATTGAGCTTCACAAATGCTAATCCAAGTATAAATTAAATCATACCGGCTTTACAAGAAATTGTCTCAATAAATTATCCGTTGAGTCGTAATTCACTGAAATGAGTGTCTTGAACTTGATTTCACTTGATTCCACTTGATTTATTATCCTTCAAAACTAATAAACTTGTGAAATACAAAATGAAACACTTTAATGCATATGTTTATTATCATCAAAATCATAATATTTATAACCTATTAGGCTAACAATGATTTTATCCTAACACTTTCTATATTTATATTATGGCCAAATTCTTCATAGAACTTTATGAATAAGCTTATTTTGAAATTCTAAAGTTTCTAAAACTTTTTCAATTAGACCATGAATTTGTAAAATAATCAATTTCATTAAATCACTTTTGATTTAGATATAAAACCTTAATAAAATCAAAATAATGGTTTATGAAAAATAATTTTAAGTTTTTAAAATTTAATCGTTCTTAGTCTTATATGTTATCATCAAAATCAATATTATGAATACATATATGTTAACAATCTCTTTTTTTTTTTTTAATTATGACAAATCTCTCATATAATTAAAGAATAAGAGGATAAGTTAACAATTTTTCTCTCTTCCATGATGACAAATCTCTCACGTATTTAAAGAATAATTCTTTAAATTACTCACCCTTAAATATAAGCTTCCCTTAAGTATATTATAAGTTTAGACAACTAGAAAATTAACAAATTTAAATACATATATTCCTCTCCACTTTTATTATCAAAGAGAAAATTTAATGGAAAAGAAAAGAAGTAACAAATTTGTTACCTATGTTATACTAGATTTAAATACATGTAATCTTTTCTTCCTTCATCATTAAAAAGAAAACTTAATAGAAAAATAGAAAATTTGTTGCCCATATTGTCCAAATAGGAATTTCGACAAAATCTCTTCTTAACAACAAGCATCACCTTAAAGACAACTTCAGTAATATCACTCCCAAATTATCCTAAATCATCTTATAAACCATCAACTAGAAAAAAAAAATATCATGAACTATCATTCCAACAATTTCCAAATCAACAACTTATAACACATAAAATCATCATATGGAATAACCATGTAATAAAATCATCATCATATCTCATAATTTTTACTATAATCACGTATTAGCCATAAAAAGAATGTTTTGAATGCATGTTATTTCTCCTTGTAACACCCCACGTCTATAATTATAACTAGAGTGAATTAAAACACGTGGAACATTTAGTACCTGCAGTATATATAAAAATTTCAAATTAAGCATTTATAAACACAGAACATAAAAGGTTTGTTATACAAAAATTTTGTTATAAAATGCAAAGATTCCTTAGTAACTTATCTAAAAACTAACTCTGTAGCTAAATTAAATTATAATATTGATACTTAGATAGAAACACAATTGAGTCCATTTTATAAACTAAGATCTGGTTATATCCATATGCGCTTCGCCTTGGTTGAGATTTGACGTTAGCTTGAACTACTCCCCAATTCCTGCAATGTAAGGACTACATGAACTAATGCTCAGTAAGTAAACACTTGATGCATGTAATAGCTACTATGAACATGAATGACTGATTAAAATGAGTGCAAAATCTTTTCATGAAGCTTAATAAAATAAAAGAACTTTGTTAGGGCCCTCGATTTGTTGTACTATAAGGTTAGCACTAAACAACATGCCCTTAGGCCTAATTAATGAATTTCTTGGGCATAACGTACTGCTGTCCTCAAAAGATCTTTTTTTGATTAGCTTAGAGGTTTGCCCTCTTTGTGAACTTTACCACCTAGTAGTATAATAACCCATTTGAAAAACAATCCTTAAAAATATATTCTTATGAAATAATCCATGAATTGCATGTTCTCAATGCAATTTATATCATAACAAGTAAATTTTCTAGATGCATAATAAAGGTAAAACATAGAATTATTTTAAGACAACAACATTTAACATAAGCAGCAGTGCCGCTCATATAGAAAATAAAGAAATAGATTATAATATAGGCAGCAAAGTCAACTATATAAGGAATAAATAACATACATCATATCTTAGACGGTAAAGTCGGCTATGATATAATAAAATAAAAATATCACATATTAGATAGCATAACCGACCATACAATCAAGTAAGTAGCAGAGCATCACAATATAGGTGGCATAGTCGACCATGGCATTATGAAATAAAGCATCATATATGAGGTGACATAGTTGACCATACAATCAAGAACGTAGCAAAACATCACATTATAGGCGACGTAGCCGGCCATATGAGGATGATTAAGATAATATCATAATATAGGCGACATATAGAGATTAAAGAATAACCAATTGCACCATAATAATAATAATCATAAGATAAAGGATTATTTAAACTAAACTTAGCATAAAAGAATTATTATTCAAAGTAAAGTTAAACATATTGTCCTTATATTGCAGTTAAAGTGAAGTGTTACTTATCTCTTTTCCTTAATTCTCTTAAAACTTTCTTTCTAACTTGAGAATTTCTTTATTGATGATGCTTTGGCTTAGAATAGAAGGAGATTGAATTTTTAGGGTTTATGAAAAATTAATGGGCTAGAGGGATATTTATAGGATTTCTTACGGCTTATGAATGATTAGGATTTTGTCACCATAACACTTGATTAACTTGGCTTACCATAGATCTTTAACTCTAGATAATTAAGTCTAAACAAAAGCACCTTTCTTAGATAAAGAATGAAATAAAAGCTAGGCAACCCATTAGAGGAGTGAATAAGGTTAGGTTTTTAAAAATTATGCAATTCTTAAACAAACCTTAGTATAAATCTTAAATAAATTCAAAAGAATAATAAATAAGCTAATCAAAATGTAAAGAGATAAGGAAAAAGAAAGCAAACACAAGATTTTTATATAGTGACCAACCTCGCTTATGTCCACGCCTCCAAGCACACCATGTTTGAGGATTCCACTATCCAAGCCTCTAAGGCTTCAAGAACTCTTATAGTTGACTTCACAGGTGTTAATCAACCTTCACAACAAGATATTATCTCTAATCTCTTAACTTAAGTATATCCCAACACTTACAACTTTTCAAAGATAAAGATTACAAATCAATTTTCTCTCACACCATATGTTTGATTGCAAATGAAAGCTCAATGTGTAAATAAAAGAAATAAAAACAAGTTTAAAGCTCATTAATGATTGTATGCTCATAGCAAACTTAATGATAACTCTATGATCTCTCATTGTTTGAATTTAAATGAGTCAATTTATTATTAGAGTTGAAAACTAGTCATTATTGATTTTTTGATGATAACCGACTTACTGTTTTATGGTAACTAATTTATTGCTTTATGTTATAGTTATAATCAAATATTTGAATTTTGCACAACTGGTATGTTGTTTTGACAAACCCAGTTTACGACTTTTATTCAAAGAGTTTTTGCTTCACAATCGATTTGCCACTTTTTTGAATCCAATTAGTCATTTTTATTCAGAGAGCTTTTGCTTCATAACTAGTCTGTTGATTTTCAGAATTCGGCTTGTCGCTTTATTATAGTGATTGCTACAGTGAACTATTATTCAAAATTATGGTCTTATCTCAAAACTTTTCGTATTTATACTATAGCCTAATTCTTTATAAAAATTTACAAATAATCCTATTTTGAGATTTCAAAGTTTTTAAAACATTTTCAATTAGACGATGAACTTGAAAAACAACCAATTTCATGAAATCACTTTTTCTTTAAGTATAAAACTTTTATAAAATCAAAATAATGGTTTATGAAAAATAATTTAAGCTTTTAAAACTTAATCATTTTTAGTCTTATCTATTATCATCAAAATCAATATTATGGATACATATATGTTAACAAGTACAATATGATAATAGGACAATTATGGGCATGAAAGATAGTGTTCTTGATATCTATAAGGTGGACATACAAAGAAAATTATGCGATTGTGGCTTACGGCAAATGTCAGGAGGTCCATGCCCTCATGCTTGTAAGTGCATTCTATCTAAGGGTGAAAATATCAACAACTTTGTTAACAAAATGCAGACAAATGATTAATATACGGCTACATAAAATTAAGGGATAAATACAATTCGAAAAGAATTTACATGGAGGTAGTAGATTTTTGCCATTTTTGCTCCCTCCTCAGAGTGCTTCTATAACTGTAATATGGAAGGGTAGAATTGTAAGTAATTCAAGTTCCATAATACCTGACATATCTGACCATATTCACCCTAGACGAGACATAAATTTGTCATACTTTAAATCATATATATTATCTTCATTATGCATATACTAGACATTATATTGAAAATTAACCCATTAATTAATGATTTCTAATATTATAATAGTTTGAGTACAATTCATATTCTTCCAAAACTCTTGTTGCTACATATGACTTTATATGACTACGATTAAACAACGGTGATAACGAATTAATAAGTAAGTTTGTTCAATTGTTATTCATAGTTGATTTTTCATTTATACAATTTAGAGACTTGTAAAAGTGACTGAATATAAATAATCCTAACTGAAGGGTAGCAAGTTGTCATGGACCACTCTAAATTTTTAGTCAAAGAGGCTAAATTGACAATGCAAGGTGTGTACTTGATTTGATTCTAGAAGCTTTCAACATAATCTATCACACTCTCATCATTAGTACATAGCTAGGAATTCTCTAGAATTTGCTAGAGCCTTGTAACATATAGCTTGTACATATCGTTCTCTAGAATGCACTAGGCATTGTTAGGCATGAGAGCTCTTATCAAGCCCTTAAGAACTCTCAAGACTTCGAATATTCTAGAATTGGGAAATCCTTCCTTTAAATAATGCTTGGCATTTGTCACTTAAAACACACAACAAGCAAGAGCAGCTTAAGCAATCTTATAAACTCTCAAGCTTTCTTGTACACAATCTTATCAATAATATACTTTCTCTTTGACTATATTGCTAACTCTTCTCTCTAGCTCCTCTACAAGCATCCTTGCTTAACTAGTCAAGAAATTTAAAAGGCTTACTTAGTAAATTTCAAGTTATCTTAGTGCCTCGATAGAATGCTATCTCTTCTAAATTGTTTGTGTGATCTTCTTTACTATGATTTAAGATCCAAGATATCTCTCTATTGGATTATAAACAATGACATCAAAGAAACTCTACCAAACAAGAAACTTAGACAATCTATGAGCTCCACAGATTTAGTTATCCACAAAAATGAATTACTTGTAGTGAGTTTTTTTCTAAGCATTCATGACTTTTTGGAATATGGTAACTTGTTGCGGAAGTATGACGATTATTATGTTCATGGAACTTATATTGTATATTTGTTATTTTATGACATTATAACTTAGTGTTCTAAATCTAACCACTAAGAACTACAGTTGCATCATTATTTGAATATTACATATATGCTTATAGTTTGTCTACAAAGTAAACTCTCCATTTTTTAGTTGTATTTGTTTCACCATTTACTTCATTTTTGGTCCTTTACAATTCAAAGACGGTTAAACTGAACTATTAAATTGATCACTTCTCCATATTGATTTCAATCCTTTGATGTCAATCTAAATGAGGTTATTTTGGTTAATCAAGTAAACAAATTCAAAAATGCATGGCATATGGCCGTTCATGCATTGATCAAGCACCCTATTCCCAAATACGTATTAATTCAAGCCACTCCTATGGTGATACGGTGATAGGCATAGAACAAAGTATTGAATAGGTTTTCTAGCTAGTGCGAATACCAATAACAGTGTTCACAAATCGAATTTTGTAAATTGCATGCCAGTTCGTTTTCAATATATGTTTTCACATAATAAAAAATTTTAATTTAATCTTATCTATAGATTGGTGATATTCAGTCCATATATTTATAGATCAGATATAGATTTGACACAATCTATATCCAATCCACTATTTTGTAGATTGAGTGCGGATTAAAACTTTTTCATTTTGACCAATTCATGATTTGTTGACTTTTCTTTAAATGCCACATTTATTCCATCTATTTAGTAATAATGCCACATTTATGATTTTTTAAAAATTATTTTTTTTGTGGATTTGTGGATTTTTATAGATTTATAAGAGTAAATTCACATCTTATTTATTGATTACGAATTTTAAAATTTTTAAACCAATTCAATTTATCAATCCACAAATTGAATTTTTACAAATTGATGTTTCAAGAATTAGATGAATTGAGTTGATTAGATTGAGTTCGAAACATCCCAAATTCCAATATATAGTTAAATTTTTCTTTCATTAATGTTACAACATTAGTAGTTCTATTACTTGTTATTTACAACTATAGTACTCTAGAATTTATGCCATTTGCAAAAATAAAATAAATTGATGTGCAATTTATTGCTTCTTACGATGTGATTGCTTCCACAATTAGTTGTTTTAGCAAAAGCATTTATTATTATAACTCGCACTTTAATTTGCTTATTTTACCACGAGGCCACTTAACAACTGCAAGACCTGTGCCTGTTCATGAAACGGTGAATTCATTACAAGACAATTCAAGGGGTATGGTACTTAAGGTGTAACAAGGCCACAACCCCTTTTTTCAACTCACACCTTATACTGAATGCGAACCCAATTCAATAGTTCTCACCCCCTTGTTAATAGTCACCATATTTGTTGTGGTGCCAAGTAGGTCAATGTGTGTCCCTGTAAAACAACTACAATGTCTTTTAAGATGTTTTAGGTAAGTTTTGTTTTTCAGAAGAAAATGTTTGATGCACCATACTTGGTATAAAATAAACCTAACTCCCCTACCACTAGGTTTGAAAATATTATTTAAAGATTTTTCTAGTCGTGTGGATTTTTATTCTTCTAGCCGTATGAATTTTTATAAAATTGATAGTGTAGTTGTTGTAAATCACTGAATTTAATGTTTTAATCTTCACATTAATTTAATTTAGTAGATAAATAAATAACTATTAAATAGTTAATAGGTAATATTCAAAGGTTATTAATATGTAGGTTTGAATATAATTTTATTTTAATTAATTAATATTTATTTTCTAAAAATTAAGTATGTAAATATTATATATATATATATATATATATATATATATATATATATATATATATATATATATATATTAGTTTGGATGCATACATGATAAATATGAATTATTTAACATTTAACAAACCATGTTACTAGTGATCCATTTTTGTCCATTTATAATTTTTTTAAAGTTTTGTAATTTATAATAAATTAATACAAATTTTGAATTCTTAGCTTCTTGATTGATTAAGATTGAGTTAAATCATTTATTGCAATATTTATTAATCTAGCAATTTTTTTAGGTAAAAGAAAGATTTTTAAATTTGTCATTTCTCAATGGAATGTAATAAGATGGCAAATGTTCTAGCTAATTTTGCTATTTGTTGTATGAGTCTTCTTAGTTTTTGCCTTTTTTTGTAAAGAAGTGAGAATAAATAAGAATTTGCTAAGATTAAAATACTTTTCTTTAAAGAAAAACACAAAAGCTTAGATAGACCGAATTATTCATTTTTTATTATTTAATCTTTGACAAAATTATTTAATTTGATAAGTAGATAAATTTTAAATAATTGAAATAAAATATTATCCTAACTAACTTCTAACTTTTAGAACTATTGATTAAATACTGGGAAGGGAAGCTACTAGGCTAGACTGCTGATCTTCTGGAATAGTCTTCCCCTGGGAAACAAAGTGTAATCGCTACCGAGAATAAACATGTTGTGCCGGGTGACTGGAATCCTCTGAGGTCAGCTGAACAGGCTGACAATTTTTTATGATAACATCATAAAATGACTCCTTATTTTGGTAATATTTGTTTATTATTTAATATTATAATTAAGCTAGGAGGTATTAAAATGAATATAAAATTTAAGGACATTAATTATTAATTAAACAATCATAGTCATCGACATATTATTGTCGGTCTCCAGCAAGCAATGTTGTTGATAGGTTATCATTATTTAACTTATAAGAATTTTTACTTTGACTTCGCCGCTTTTCTTGTTTTTTATAAACAAGTGCATCTAACTTATAAGAAACCACTTCAACATTTTTTATTCTAGATTCTTCTTTTATTTGTAACCTCATCTAAAGTTAATTTTTAGTTGGCACTAAATTATTCATGTTAGGATAAATAAAACTTTTGGTAAAAACTATTATCTATAACCCAAGAATATTATATTATATCACTAGTAATTAATAACAAAGTATACGAAACTGTACCGGAATTCATAACACTAAATAGTTCTCTAAAATTATGTAATTGACCTTCTAAATTCTCTTAAAGAGTCCTTTATTTCTCTCTATACTCTTTTTTAGATGATGAAATATCAGAAAGAATACGTATGACTGGTGACCATAGCCACTTATGTAGATAACCTTTTCTTGCTGTCAATAGGTATTCATAATTCTATCCAACATAGAATTAGAATACTATTAGCTTTTTACATATTAAAGGTCTACATCCTATTAGATACATTAAAGTTCATAATATCAAAAATCTTAATTGATCACTTTTATTGGGCTTCACTTTATATGACAGTCTGTAACACATAATTATTCACATATAAACCTAACGTGGGATTAAGGATCAACAATATTGGATTAAAAATTCAATAATCTCTCACTTAGGCTATATGTGTAACCTTATAATTATGTTTCGTAAAAATAACTATATGATCTCAATCTTTATTATCATTACCAAAATGTGTCTATAACCAATCCGGTAATTAGTCATATTAACATAGGATCAAAGCGACTTTTGTTACATTGATCATAACTTGACCTATCAACAATCACTATGTCAACACAAGTGAATGACATGGATTGTAATATGAAAATTTTATGTAATGTGATCTTAACATACCTATTTTCAATTAGTTCGTCTTAAGTCTTAGTGAAATCAAATTATACAAAATTCAAAGTGTGAATAAACTAAAACTTTATTTCTGTAGAAAATAACTCAAAAATATCTATAAACCTAAATAACTGAAAATTTTTATAATTATAAAAGCATCTAAAATCACAAACTCCCACTAAAATTGAACATTTTTAAATAAAATGACACCCATATGAGAAATGTACTCATGAAACATCTTAGGTGGCACCTTCAGCAAGTGGATCCATAGTCATAGAGTTTGTGCCAATGTGCTCAATAAACAACTGTCCACTATGAACTCTTTCTTTAACTATAATACTCTACCTTTATGATTGTAACTAAAGTGGTTAACCTAGATGTAACATTAAGTATTTGTAGAAATAATTTCAAAATAAGCATTTTATAAATATAAAACATAAGAAGTTTATTATAAAAAAAACTATATAAAAGGTTTGTTAAAAAAACTTAGTTATAAAGTCAACGATGCTCTTAGTAACATGTCACCAACCAATTTCATAAATAAGTTTGTTAGATTTATGCTTAGATAAGAACACAGTTGAGCCCGTCGTGTAACCCAAGGTCTGTTATACCCATATAAATTTTGCCTTGGTTGGGACTTGGCGTCGACTTTTTTCTACTCAGTTCCTGTAATGTAAGGATTACATGAGCTAATGTCCAGTAAGTAAACACTTGATGCATGTATTACCTACCATACACATGAATGACTTTATGAAATAAGTGTTAAATCTTTTACATGAAACTTTGAAATGTAAAGAACAGTGTTAGGGCCTTAAGTTTGTTGTATCATAGGACTAGCATTTCATAACATGCCCTTGGGCTTAAATTAATTGATCCGTTGTGTAACCTTTTATGTTTGTACCTAAGGTAACATTAAGTATTTTGAAGAAACAATTTCAAAATAAGCATTTTATAAATATTGAACAAAAAGGTTTGTTACATAAAACAATATAAAACGTTAGGTGTTACGTATCACCGTCCCTAAAGGATCTCTTTTCTTACCTTAGAGGGCTTGCCCTCTTTATGAATACTTGCCACTTAGTAGTACAACAACTCTTTTTTTCTTTAAATTCATTAAAATACCTCTTTATCAAATCACTCATGAAATGCATAAGACCAACGTAACTTATGCCACAGCAGGTAAATTTTTCAATATATAATAAAGCAAAATCTGAAACTAATTTAAGACAACAACATCTAACATAGGCGGCAATGTTGTTCATACAGAAATTAAAGAAATAGAATTATAATATAGGCGGCAGGGCCAACCATGTAAAGAGTAATAACAACATCGTATTTTAGGCAGCAGTGCCGACCATGACATGATAAAATAAGAGTATCACATATTAGGTGGCATAACCGACCATCTAATCAAGTAAGTAGTAAGCATAACATCTTAGGCTGCATAGTCGGCCATTTGAGGATGAAATCATGATGTAGGCAGCATAGCCAGCCATGTGGGATTTAATAATAGCCAATCACACCACAATAATGTAGGCAGCATAGCTGACCATCCAATCAAGAGCATCACATATTAGGCTGCATAACCGACCATCCAATCAAGTAAGTAGTAAGCATAATATCTTAGGCGGCATAGCCGACTATATGAGAATGAAATCATGATGTAGGTGGCATAGCCAACCATATAGAATTTAATAATAGCCAATTACACCACAATAATAATCATTATAAGATAAAATATTATTTAAAATAAATCTAGCATAAAAGAATTATTACTTAAAGCATATTGTCCTTACATCACAGTTGAAGTGAAGTGTTACTTACCTATTTTCTTTGATTCCCCTAAACTTTCCTTTCTAAACTTAAGAATTTCTTCACTAGTGATGCTTTGGCTTAGAATAGAAAAAGTTGAGATTTCTAGGGTTTATGGAAAAAAGCAAGGGCTGAGGGATATTTATATGATTTCCTAAGGCCCATGAGTAGTTAGGATTTTGCTACTATATCATTTGATTAATGGTGGAGATTTATTTCTCCATAAATATCTTAGTGATTTCTAAAATGCTAAGATTTTACCACCTAATACTTAATTAATAGTAAAGATTTATCTCTTTATAAATATCTTATAATTTCTAAATCTCTACAACATTTCTTTTTACATCATCACTTATGTCATTGCGTATGTCATCATTACTTTTAAATTATTAATTTATCTTTCCATAAATATCTTAGTAATTTCTAGAATTCCTAATATTTCTACAACATTTCTTGTTACATCATCACTTATGTCATTACTTATGTCATCATTAGTTTTAATTATTAATTTATCCCTCCATAAATATCTTAGTAATTTTTAGAGTTTCTAATATCTCTACAACATTACTTATGTCATTATATTATTATACTTTATTATTATTATTATTATTATTATTATTATTATTATTATTATTATTATTATTATTATTATTATTATTATTATTATTATTATTATTATTATAATAAATGCTTAAGAGAGCTTGTTAGGTTAATTATATTATATCCAAGTAAGAAAATTATACCTCACAACCTCCTGCCCTTTTTAAAAATTTCATCCTCGAAATTTACTTACTGAATAGCTTGGGATATTTGTTCTTCATTTCTTCCTCGTGCTCCCATGTTGTCTCCTCCACTGAGTTGTTACACCATAGTATCTTAACTAGAGGGATTTTCTTGTGCCTTAACTCTTTTATTCTTCTATCGAGTACTTGAACTGAACGTTCTTCGAAGATTAGGTCTTCCTCGAGTTTAAGAGGCTTATAGTATAGCATGTGAGAAGGGTCTGAAACATATTTCTTGAACATGGAGATATGAAAGACATTGTGTATTCTTGATAATGATGGTGGTAGCGCAAGTCGATAGGAGACACTCTCGATACGTTCGAGTACTTCAAATGGCCCAATGAACCTTGGGCTTAATTTTTCCTTATTTTTAAATCTCATCGATCCTTTCGTTGGGCGACCTTTAGGAATACTTTCTTGCCAACTTAAAATTCCAATGGTCTTCATCTTTTATCTGCATAAATTTTTTGTCGACCTTAGGCTGCTTGCATTCTTTGTTGTATTTTCTTGATTGCTTCAGATGAGGCCATAACTAAGTTTGGTCCAAGGTATCTTTGCTCACCCATCTCATCCTAATGAATAGGTGATTGACATTTTCTACCGTATAGAGCTTTGTATAGTGTCATGTCGATTATTGCTTGGTAACTATTATTATAGGCAAATTCAACCAATGCTAAATATTTGCTCCATGATCCTTGAAAGTCGATGGCACATCCTCGTAACATATTTCCGAGTGTTTAGATTGTCCTCTCTGATTAGCCATCTGTTTGGGGGTGAAATACTATGCTAAATTTTAATCGTCCTTATAGCCTTGTGTAGCTTCTCTTAGAATGTCGAGGTGAATCTCGTATCTCGGTCAGAAATAATAGAGACAGGTATACCATGTAGTATGATTATCTCTTTTATGTATATTTCTGCGAGTTGGTCCATGGCGTACGTCATTTGAATGGGTAAGAAGTGTGCAGACTTTGTGAGTTGATCAACTATCACCCATATGACATCATGCATTTTTGTAGTTCTTGGGAGGCCAATGACAAAGTTTATTGTGATTTCTTCCCATTTCCATTGAGAGATTTGATGGGTTCCAAAAGTCCTGCCGGTCTTTGATACTCTGCTTTGATTTGTTGACAGGTTAGGTATTGAGCCACGAACTTAACTATATCTTTCTTCATCCCGACCACCAATAGTGTCTCTTGAAATCTTTATACATTTTAGTTGTGCCAAGATAAAGCGAATATGAGGCTATATAAGCTTCAAGTAGAATTTCCTTCTTTAGATCTTCATTACCAGTATGCATATCCTATCTCTAAATAAAATGATTCCTTTCTCTGACTTCTTGAATGGTATCTCTTTTTTTGAATTAGTCTTCATCTTTAAATTCTTTAAGTACGAATCGGCTTCCTACCCGTCCTTAATCCTTTCCAACAAAATTGAGCAAACTGTCATGTGAGCGAGTTTTCTTGTCATGAACTCGATCTCCGCCTTGCATATCTCATCTTATAATGGCTTAGGTAGCATTTTTAAAGCTCAAAAACTTAACTTTCGACTTAGTGCATCTGCTACCACATTTGCTTTTCTAGGATGATAGTCTATTTCACAATCGTGGTCCTTAACGAGTTCCAGTCAATGTCGTTGTCGCATATTCAACTCTTTTTGTGCAATAAATGTATTTAAGGCTCTTGTAATCCATATAAATCTTACAATGCGCTCCCATCAAATAGTGACACCATATTTTTAATGCATGCACCACCGTAGCCAACTCTAAGAGGCTAAATTTAGAAGATTAAACCCACCTACATTTGAAAGAAGCGTGGATCCTATAGTAGCAGACTAGTGGTTGCGAACTATGGAAGAATGACTGAAGTAGCTAAGGTGCCAGAAGAGGAAAAGGTCACTTGTGCTTTCTTTATACTATGGGAGGCAACTAAATATTGGTGGGATTCCATCAAACGATGCCATAACGAAGCAACAATGCTTATTTTGAAATCATTTCTACAAATACTTAATATTACACCTGGTTCTACTTTTGGTACAATTATAAAGGTAGAGTGTTACAATTTAGTATCAGAGCCTAAGGTTTAAAGCGATTCTGTAGACCGTCCATATGCACTAGCCAAGGGGAAGGACACAGCTCAGCTCTTAGTAAGAATTAGGAACTAAGATAATTAAATATTTTACATTTAATTTGTTTGACCCATAGAAGCTTGTTTAAAGATTGTAAAGATGTCAAGTGTTAGGGGTAATAGAGGTAGAAGAGTGAGAGGAACTTTAAGAGAGTAATCCTCTGCAATTGATCGACTTACAGACATTGTCACACGACTCTTAGAAAGAGAAGTCAGAAGAGATGAATGTGCTCAATTAACGAATAATGCCGGGGCTGAATTTAGAAGATTAAACCCACCTATATTTGAAAAAGGCGCGGATCCAATAGCAGCAGACTAGTGGTTGCGAACCACGGAAAGAATGACTGAAGTAGCCAAGGTGCCAGAAGAGGAAAAGGTCACTTATACTTCTTTTATGCTACGGGGGGCAGCTGAATATTGGTGGGATTCCATCAGACGATGCCATAACGAAGCAACAATGCTTATTTTGAAATCATTTCTATAAATACTTAATATTACACCTGGTTCTACTTTCGGTACAATTATAAAGGTAGAGTGTTACAATTTAGTATCAGAGCCTAAGGTTTAAAGCGATTCTGTAGACCGTCCATATGCACTAGCCAAGGGGAGGACACAGCTCAGCTCTTAGTAAGAATTAGGAATTAAGATAATTAAATATCTTACATTTAATTTGTTTTACACATAGAAACTTGGTCAAAAAGTTATAGAGATATCAAGTGCCAAGGTAATAGAGGTAGAAGAGTGCGAGGAACTTCAAGGGAGCAATCCTCTATAATTGATCGACTTACAGGCATTGTCAAACGACTCTTAGAAAGAGAAATCAGAAGAGACAAATGTGCTCAAGCAACAAATAATGCCGGGGCAGAATTTAAAAGATTAAATCTATTTATATTTGAAGGAGGCATGGATTCTATTGCAACAGAAAAGTAGTTACGAACCATGGAGAGAATGATCAAAGTAGCCAAGGTACTAGAAGAAGAAAATGTCACTTGTGTTTCCTTTAACCTACGAGAAGTAGGTAAATATTGGTGGGATTTCATCAAATGGTGCCATAACAAAGCAACAATGCGATGAAAGGAATTTAAAGAACACGTTTATAATAAGTATTTTTCAGAGATGGTCTAACTACCAAAAGAGAAGAATTCGTTTATTTATAATAAGAAAAAATGTCAGTGTTAGAGTATATTCAAAAATTCGATGAGCTCTCTCATTATACCCTACACATGGTTGCCATAGAAGACTTAAAAAAAAGAATCATTCTATGCAAGGATTGCGTAAAGATTTAGCAAAAGACTTAAAGGTGGTTGGAATTCATGATGCTTTCTTTAATGAACTCATAGATCGAGCTTTAGTAATTGAGCAAACAGATGAAGAAAAGAAAGAAGAAAAACGAAAGAACTACTCAAACAACAAGAGAAAGAGAGTACCAACTACACAGGAGCAAGATAAGAACAAGCATCTAAATAATCACCTGAAAGAAGACCTACAAAGGCCTAAATGCAATCGATGTGGCTGAACTCACCTTAGAGAATGTCGAGCCAACATTAGAACATGTTTCAAGTGTGGAAAAGAAGGACACTTCATCAAAGATTGTCTAGAGAATGGTACGCAACAAAAAAAGACTAATACACGAGTATTTGCACTCACCAAGGCCGATGTAGAGGCAAATCCCTCAGTAATATTGGGTAAACTATCTATCTCTTAAACTCTTACATATGTGTTGATAGACTTAGGAGCTATATATTCATTTGCCTCACCAGCATTTATTAAGAAAATCAAATGGGCCCTTGGCATAATAAGTAGACCTTTTAATGTCATGCTTCCATCTAGTGAAGTATTAAACCTAGGACAACTAGTAAAAGCATGCAAAATCAACATTAGTGATCGTATACTATGTGTTGACCTAATAATCCTTGAGATGCATGACTATGATATGATTCTTGGCATAGATTGGTTATCAAAGTACCATGCTAAGATAGATTGTGAGCAAAAATGGGTAACATTCTAATCACTACAAAAGGAATCATTTATATTCAAGGGAGGGTGTAAGGAGAAGAAAATACCTATCATCTCTATCTTAAAAGCAATTAGACTATTAAAAGAAAGATGTGAGGAATACTTGGTAAGCGTCATCAAAGTTAAAGAGCAAAAGCCAAAGTTGGAAGAAATCTCAAAGGTGAATGAATTTCTTAAAGTCTTTCCTAAAGAACTCTCTAGACTACGACCAAATCAAAAAGTCGAGTTCAAAATTGACTTGTTACCAGGAATTGCCCCAATCTCTAAAAGTACCCTACAGAATAGCCTCATCGAAATTATAGGAGTTAAAGAATCAACTACAAGAACTACTAGACAAAGGCTACATATGTCCAAGTCATTTACCTTGGGGAGCACCAGTGTTATTCGTAAAGAAAAATGATGGATAAATACGAATGCGCATAAACTATCGATAATTAAATAAGGTTACCATCAATAATAAATACCCACTTTCGCATATCGACTATCTATTTGATAAACTACAAGGAGCAATAGTATTCTCAAAGATTAACCTACGATCAAGATATCACTAACTAAAAGTCAGAGAGGAGGATATTTCTAAAACCGTATTTATAACACGTTATGGACAATGAATTTATTATCTTGCCATTTGGTCTAACTAATGCCCCAACAGCTTTCATGGATCTTATGAATAGAGTATTTAAAGACTATTTGTATAAATTCATAGTGGTGTTCATTGATGACATCTTAATCTACTGATGAATGAAGAAAAAATATGTCGAACATCTGAAGATCACTCTTCAAACTTTGAAAGAGAAATAATTTTATGCAAAATTCAAGAAGTATAAATTTTGTCTGGAAAGCATTATATTCCTAGGGTACGTTGTGTCTAAGAATGGAATCTCAGTCGATCCTTCAAAAGTGGAAGCGGTGAGTAAATGGGCTAGGCCAACTAATGTTAAAGAAGTCAAAAGCTTCTTGAGATTAGCAGAATATTACTGAAGATTCATGGAAGACTTCTCTAAGATCGCAATGCCATTAATCCAATTAACAAAGAAGAACACTAAGTTTATGTGGACGCTAGAATGTGAGAAAAGTTTTGAAAAGTTAGAACGATGGTTGATCACTCCCTCGATCTTAACCATTCCTAATAGCGTTGAGGAATTCATTATATACAATAATGCCTCCAAAAATGGTATAGGATGTGTCTTCATGTAAAATGGAAAGGTCATTACATATGCCTCCAAACAATGAAAGGAATACGAGAAAAACTATCCCACACATGACTTAAAGTTGGCCACGGTAGTTCATGCATTAAAAATATGACGTCACTATTTAATGGAGCGCATTGTAAAATTTATACGAATCACGAGGGCCTTAAATACTATATCTACACAAAATGAACATGCAACAACGACGTTGGCTAAAATTCGTCAAGGACTACGATTATGAAATAAACTATTATCTTGAAAAAGTAAACGTGGTAGTAGATGCACTAAGCCGAAAGTCAAGTTTGTCAGCTTTAAGGATTCTATATAAGCCATTACAAAATGACATATGCAAGGCAGAGATCAAGCTCATGATAGAAGAAATCGCTCACATGACACTTTGCTCAACTTTATTGAAAAGGATTAAGGAAGGGCAGGAAACTGATTCATACTTAAAGAATTTAAAGATAAAGACCAATTTATGGAAAAAGATATCATTCAAGAAGTCAGAGAAGGGAATTATTTTATTTAGAGATAGTATATGTGTACCAGATAATAAAGATTTAAAGAAGAAAATTCTACTAGAAGTTCATACAATCCCATATTTGCTCTATCCTAATACAATAAAAATGTATAAAAATTTAAAGATGCATTATTGGTGCCCTGGGATGAAAAAGAATATAGTTAAATTCGTAGCTCAATGCCTTATTTGTCAACAAATTAAGACGGAGCATCAGAGACCAGCAAGACTTTTAGAACCCAATCAAATCCCTCAATGAAAGTGAGAAAATCACAATGGACTTCATCGTTAGCCTCCCAAGGACTATAAAAATGCATGATGTCATCTGGGTAATAATTGATTGACTCACAAAAGTTTGCCCACTTCTTGCCTATTCAGATGATGTATACCATAGACCAACTTGTAAAGATATACATAAAAAAGGTAGTTAGACCATATGGTGTACTTATCTCTATTATTTCTGACTGAGATACGAGATTCACTTCGACATTCTGGAAGAAGCTACACAAGGCTATAGGGAAAAAATTAAAATTTAGCAAGTATTTCACCCCTAAACAAATGGTTAATCAGAGAGGACGATTCAAACACTCAAAGATATATTGTGAGAATGTGCTATTAACTTTCAAGAATCATGGAGTAAATATTTAGCATTGGCTAAATTTGCCTACAATAATAGTTATCAAGCAACAATCAACATGGCACCATATGAAGATCTAGATGTTAGAAAATGTCGGCCACCTATTCATTGGGATGCGATGAATGAGCAAAGATATCTTGGACTAGACTTAGTTGCTACCTCATCTGAAGCAATTGAGAAAATATGCTAAAAAAATGTAAGCAACCCAAAGTCGACAGAAAAATTATGCAGATAAAAGATGAAGACCGTTGGAATTTCAAGTTAACGAGAAGGTATTCCTAAAAGTTGCCTCAATGAAAAGATCGGTGAGATTTAAAAATAGGGTAAAATTAAGCCCAAGGTTTATTAGGCTATTTGAAGCACTCGAACGTATCGAGAGTGTCTCTTATCGACTTGCCCTTCCACCATCATTATCAAGAATACACAATATCTTTCATATCTCTATGTTAAAGAAATATATTTCAGACCGCTCTCACATACTAGACTATAAGTCTTTTCAACTAGATGAAGACCTAACCTACGAAGAGCGTTTAGTTCAAGTACTCTATAAAAGAATAAAAGAGTTAAAGGACAAGAAAATCTCTCTAGTTAAGATACTATCGCGGAATAGCTTAGTAGAGGAGACAACATGGGAGCACGAGCAAGAAATAAAGAACAAATATCCTGAGCTATTCAGTAAGTAAATTTTAAGGATGAAATATTTAAAAGGGAAAGAGATTATGAGGTACAATTTTCTTACTCGGATATAACATAATTAACCTTAAGCTAAGAAGCTCTCTTAAGCATTTATTATTATAATAATAATAATAAAGTATAATAATATAATAACATAATAATTAAAAAGTAATGATGACATAAGCAATGACATAATTAATAATGTAACAAGAAATGTTGTAGAGATATTAGAAATTTTATAAATTACTTAGATATTTATGGAGAGATAAATTTTCACCATTAATTAAGTGCTAGGTGGTAAAATCTTAGCATTCTAGAAATTACTAAAATATTTATGAAGAGATAAATCTCTATCATTAATTAAGTTTTAGGTGACAAAATCTTAGAATTTTAGAAATTTCTAAGATATTTATAGAGAAATAAATCTCCATCATTAATCAAATGATATGGTGGTAAAATCTTAGCCACTCATGGGCCTTAGAAAATCCTATAAATATCCCCTAATCCTTTCATTTTTCTTAAACCCTAGAAATTTCATCTTTTTTCATATCTAAGTCAAAGCATCATTAGTAGAGAAATTCTCAAGTTAGAAATAAAGGTTTAGGGAAATTAAGGAAAATAGATAAGTAACATTTCACTTCAACTGCAATGTAAAGATAATATGTTAAAATTAGATTTGAATAATAATTCTCTTATGCTAGGTTTAGTTTTAAATAATCTCTTATCTTATAATGATTATTGTGGTGCGATTGGTTATTATTTAATCCCATATAGCTGGTTATGCTGCCTATATCATCATATCATCCTAATCATCCTCATATGGTCGACTATACCGCTTAGAATGTGATGCTTATTACTTACTTGATTGAATGGTCGGTTATGTCGCCTAATATATGATTTTTTATTTTATCATACCATGGTCAGCACTACCACCTAAATTATGATATTTATTATTACTCTTTACATGGTCGGTCTTGCCGCCTATATTTTGTATGAACAATGCTACAACATATGATAGATATTGTTATCGTAAACTAGTTTCGTGTTTTACTTTATTATATATCTAGAAATTTTATATACTATGACATAAGTTACACTGGGCTCATGCAATTCATGGATGATTTGATAAAGAGGTATTTTAACAAATTTTGAAAAAAATGGTTGCTATACTATAAGTGGCAAGAGTCTATAAAGAAAGCAAGCCCTCTAAACTAAGAAAGGAGATTCTTTAGGGAGGACGATATGTAACGCCTAACGGATCAATTAATTAAGCCCAAGGGCATGTTGTGAAATGCTAGTCTTGTAGTATAACAAACTTAGGGCCCTAACACAGTCCATCTACATTTTCAAGTTTCATTTAAAAGATTTGGCACTTATTTCATAAAATCATTCATGTGCATGGTAAGTAATACATGCATCAAGTGTTTATTTACTGGGTATTAACTTATGTAGTCCTTATATTATAGAAACTGAAGATTAGGAAAAGCTGACGCTAAGTCCCAACTAAGGCAAAGTGCATATAAATATAATGGACCTTAGGTTACACAACGGGCTTAACTGTGTTCCTATTTAAGTATAAATACAATAAGTTTGTTTATAGGGTTAGTTTGTGACATGTTACTAAGAGATCCTTTACTTTTGTAACCAAGTTTTTGTGTAACAAATTTTTTATATTCTATATTTATAAAATGCTTACTTTGAAATTCATTTCTACAGGTATTTAATATTTCACTTATTTTAACTACTTTAGTTATAACTATAAAGGTAGAGTGTTATAATATTAAAAAGGGATTTGTGGCTGGCTTAATAAGGTCAAGTACGAGAATGGTTATAATAATAATTTCTTGATAAAATTGTTAGGGAAGGGTATTAATCAGTTGTGTAAATGACTATAAGGTCAAATATGAGAATTGGTTAAGCTTAACTATGTAGCTAGTTTAGTAATTGTGAATTTAAGTATACGATAGTGATTCTAAATTATAAGTGCATAATAATAATAATTATAAATTAAAAATAAATTTATCATGAAAACAAACATAATTCCTAATGAAAAAGGGGTTATATGCCTTTTTTAAAAAATTAAGAAGTTTTATGTATTTTTTTTAAATATTAGGGGCTCACTATCTTTTCTCCTCCAGAGAGTCCTTCTCTAGTATATCTTTATTTTATTAAAGTAAGGATCCTAATAAATTATTAAAAAAATATAGATTTCAATTTATTGGAGAATGTATTTTTTGTTTGTTATTATATTTTTATTTTTTAATATATTGAAATCAATGTGTTTTATATCCTCACTAGATAATGAAAAAGGGCTTATATGTCTTTTGCTTTTTAATAATGTACGTGCGCATGCATGCGTGCTTGTATGTGTCCGCACATGTGCGTGTGCTTATGCGTGTGCGTGTGTGTGCATATGCGCATGCGCGTGCATGTTGGAATTTGAATTTTACTTTTTAAGATAATAGCAAATTTGTCTTGTTCCAATAAAGTTGTGGAGATATTAATCAAGTGTTAGTATTATATTTGTACTTGTTAGAAGTATATTGTTGAATCAAAATCCATATCCATGTGTTTGATTGAGTAATTTTAAATCAATTTTTTATTTAATTAGTCACTTAAACTTAAATATTGGACCACTAAAATTTGCACATAACTAAGTGTTTAAGTGGAAATACTAACATCCTAAAAGTTGAGGGACATAAGTCTTATAACCAATAAATGTTTGCATTAAAACTACAAATACACGAGCTAAAGATAGAAATTTAAAAACTTTAAAACCATGAGACTGTAGCTTGGAAGTAGCGGAGGGCAATTTCAGATTAAATTGAGTTCAAGTCAACTAAATTAAGTTTTGAATAAATTAAATTGGAAACAAAGAAATCCAAACAGAATCCAATGTAATATGAATATAATGAAGACCATATTAGATCAAATTGAATTGGAAATTTGTGTCAAAGATGATTTGTGTGTGCATGTTGTTTTGGATTGAATAGAGTTTGATATAATCCAATCACGATTTGATCTAATCAGGTCAATAAAAATCTAGTCTGATTAAGTTGGACTCTTCATCTGATTAAGTTTTGATATAGTCCAAACTCAAGTTTTACAAATTGATTGGGTTGGATCAAATTATTTATCCACCCGTACTTAGAAACTTCAAAGAAGCATGTGAAAAATATGTGCATATCCCAACTATGAACAAAAATCAATCTATTTTAACTAAAATCCTAATATTATATGTGGCTCATTTATTAGATAATAAATTTTGTAATAAATAAAATTACTTATTTATCATTTAATGATTGAATATCACATTAATTAAGATTTATATTAAATTTTAAATAGATGAATACCACGTTAATTAAGATTTAAATTAAAACTTAATGATATTTTCTATAAATCGTTGGAAAATAAGAGAAAAGAAAAATCCTTTAACTTCTGGTTTGACCGGAGTTGACTAGTCGGTTGAGACTTCACACACAACTGTACGTACTTTTTGCTTAATGCGTAAGCAAAAGGCAAATAGTAAGACTTAACTCCCCGTTAGTTAAGTTACGGTGAAATTAAAACCCGATCAAGACTAAAATGCAATCTCATTGTGGTAAATTAACTTTCTGCTCTGTGGGTATTTGGGTCTTTTCATAATACGATTTAGTTTAATTTTCCAGTTTTCTCCTGCCACGTCCTTGTTAATTTTTGTTACAGAGCAATTTTGTTTCGAAATATGTTAGTATAAAATCGCCAGGCCCGGAGAAACCCCTCTGTTCTGGGATTCAAAAGTCACTCACTCTTTTCAGCTCTCCATCTTCGATTAAAAAAAAAAAAAACCGGCAACACGGATAATAGCCGAAAGGCGAAATGACAAGTCGGTTCGGGTCCCTATCATCTGCTGTAACGACGATGAATGTGGTCAACACACCATCCGCCGATCTCGCTCTGACCAATCTCGCCTACTGCTCGGCTGCGGATCTCCTAAACTTCCGCGTACCGAACTCCAATCTCTTCCTTGCTTCCGTCGCCGGCGACTCCTTCGTTCTATCACTTGCATATCCTTTTTCTTTGTTCTTTTTTATTTTCTTAAAATGCCGATTAAATACTTTATTATTTTACAAAATTTGATCACTATTCAATTTGCGATCTTTAATTGAAGATTACTTCTCATCCAAGTGTAAATAAAGGTCAAATTGCTTTAAATTCTGTTCAGCGTCGACATGCTAGGGTTTCCAGTGGCGATCCTGTATCACTCAGCAGGTGTTTTTTTAATTTTTAATTTTTTATTGTTGTACATTTGTTAATGAGTTGCTTACTTGACAGAATTTTCGTTTTTATTCAACGAAATGAATGTTTGTTTTGTCGTAGATTTATTCCTCCGGAGGATTTTAACCTGGCATTGCTTACAGTTGAATTGGAGTTTGTGAAGAAAGGCTCTAAAAGTGAACAGGTTTGCACATTTACTTCCTTTTCTGTTATTTTATTTGCTCCCTTTTTTTTGTTTTATTAAATTAAAAGCATTCTTTTTAGGTTGATGCTGTTCTTTTGGCTAACCAACTCCGGAAAAGATTTATTAATCAGGTATGTTTTACATTTGTCATGATAACTGTGAAACAAATAGCAGCTCTATGTGCACAGAGTTGTATAATGAGAATAGCAGTAGTGTTTATTTGATGTGTTTTATTTAAATGATGCTGATGCAATTCTTTCCAGGTTATGACAGCCGGGCAGAGGGTTGTATTCGAGTATCATGGAAATAATTATATATTTACAGTAAATGGAGCTGCAGTAGAGGGTCAAGAAAAATCTAATGCAATTGAACGAGGGATTATTACTAATGAAACTTATTTTGTCTTTGAAGCAAATAATGACACTGGGATTAAGGTCTGATTCAATACCTTTTAAATCAAAATCTGATGTTTCAGGCATATTGTCATTTGACTTGGTGAATGTTTATTCATTAGTTAGCTTGTGTTTTGAAATGCAGATTGTCAACCAGCGAGAAGGTGCCAACAGCAATATCTTTAGGCAAAAGGAGTTTAATCTTCAGTCATTGGGTATAGGTGGTCTAAGTGCAGAGTTTGCTGATATCTTTCGAAGAGCTTTTGCATCTCGTGTTTTTCCTCCTCATGTGACCTCTAAGTAAGATAACTAATTCTTAAAGCAATTTGGATATGGTTTATTGATATTTTTGTGATCGTAATTGAAAAACTTTTGATGCTTCAGATTGGGGATTAAGCATGTAAAGGGCATGCTACTTCATGGGCCTCCTGGTACTGGCAAGACTCTTATGGCTCGTCAAATTGGAAAAATGTTGAATGGAAGGGAGCCAAAGGTTCGAATTCTAATGCACAATCTATTATTCTATGTGTATCTCTGTCTGCACTAAGGTTTGTGCAACTGTTTCTGGCAAGAATCTTTTGGTCTTTTTGTTAGACTTATTGATTGCTTCTTTTCTGGAATTTAACCCTGGTGACTATCATGTTTTGGTTGAGTGTTGGTATTGTTTTTTACCAAGTGATGGAAAATATTTTTTCAACTTCTTTTTGGTGAATTTACCAGATTGTTAATGGTCCTGAAGTTTTGAGCAAATTCGTTGGTGAAACTGAGAAGAACATTAGGGACCTGTTTGCTGATGCTGAGAATGATCAAAGGACTCGCGGTAAGGGAAAAATAAATTGGCAGGTTTACCTGTGGAATTGTATCTTGATCAGACACTAATTCTCATTATGCCCTTTCACTTTTCAGGGGACCAAAGTGATTTGCATGTTATAATATTTGATGAAATTGATGCTATTTGCAAGGTATGAGATTTGGCAACTTACTGGCCTTTCTCATTTCTCAGATTAAAAGTGCCATTAGTTGTATTTCCTAGTAACCGGGTATTGTTAATAAAATCTTTCATGTTTTTCGGATTTTTATTGGTTCTTAATGCTTGCAAGAAATGATTAGTTAATTACATGATCTAAGCTAACTCTTCTTGTTATGCTGATAGTGTTACTGATGCTCTATGCTGTTTTAGTTTGTTCAAATAAGAACTTGCTCCATTTTTTATTCTTTCCAATTTTCTTCTCAGTATATAGTTATTGTAATGGGATATGTGTCCTTGTTTATAGATTCAAATCGTTGTTATCATTTGATAAAATGTAATCTTTACTTATTTGCTACTGTAGTATTGTTGTTAATTTGGGTATGTAATTTCTTATATACCGTACCTGTTCATTATATTGTTCTTTTTATTTTAATTTGAGATGAATTCATTAAAATGGATAATAACACAAGATGTTTAAAGAAGGTTTAGTCTGAGTCAGGCTGTGGGATCCAATTTAGTAGAAAGAACCTTTTCCTTTCCTTTCCTTTTCACTTTTTTCCAAGCTGGAGTAGAAAGAACTTCAATTTCGCATTAATTGAAATTGTGAATAGCATTACCAGAATATTAGATTTGGTGATGGTCATGCACTGGATTATTATTGATTTTCCTGTCAAATTTTGTTCTCAAGATTGATCTCATTTTGCTTATCCTCTAATGCAGTATCCTTTGTTGCTGTAGTTGTATTTCCACCAATGGTCCTTGAATACTTGTATCTGTCATTAGAATGAATTCAGATTGTTTGGTTGGGAAATTTTTGAAACAAAAAATAATAATTGATTTTTTTTTTTTGGGGCACCTTCAGTCCAGAGGATCAACTAGAGATGGTACGGGAGTTCATGATAGTATCGTGAACCAGCTACTTACAAAGGTTAGTGAGAGTGTTTAAATGATATATGAATCTTGTGAATTAATACAAGTTTTTCGCATTCATTTAACTTTCTGCATTTGTGGGTCCTCTTTCACTATATAGGGCTATAGAAATGTTGTCAGTCTGACCAATAAACTAGTTGCTTTTCAGATAGATGGTGTGGAATCTCTAAATAACGTTTTGCTGATTGGAATGACAAACAGAAAGGATATGCTTGATGAAGCCCTTTTGAGGTTGATTTCTCTCTCTCCCCTCCCTGGACACACATACACAAAAATTTATGGCAATTAAAGACCCAGTTGATGTGTAATTCAAAACAGAAGCCATGTTGATGTGTGTTGATATAATTGCCAAAGTAGTTATGATTTACAGACACACAACTTCATGGCAATTAAAGATCTAGTTGATGTGTAGTTCAAAACAGAAGCCATGTTGATGTGTGTTGATATAATTGCCAAAGTAGTCATGATTTACGGTAACGCGTCTGTAATGGAATATGCAGTGACTTAGATTTGTAATAAATAATTATCTAATGAGAGAGCCTCATCTCAAAATGAAAACCAAGCTATAAGACAAGGAAAAACTCAAACTCCAAAGCGATGTTTTTGTATCTTAGAACATTGGAACCCCCCCCCCCCCCCCCCGGGGGGGGGGGGGTTGTCGTCTGTTAGCTTGTTCCTCACTTTATTAAAAAATGAGGGCTCTCGAAGTAGAGAATGATTTGATTTATAATTTTATTCTATGGAAATAGGATGTACTTGATTAGCCATTTGAATTCTAAATTATGCGAGTTTGATATTTTGTTTCTCAATTCTCTGTCTGATGATTAACTGATTATTCCACCAGTGTGGTATAAGCTATTCATTTGGTGTCCGTTTTAAAACCTTTTTCTTCTCTTAATTTATAGACCAGGCCGCTTGGAGGTTCAAGTTGAAATAAGTCTTCCAGATGAAAATGGCCGCCTGCAGATTCTGCAAATTCATACTAACAAGATGAAAGAGAATTCTTTTCTTGCTCCTGATGTGAACCTTCAAGAGCTAGGTATGTGCATTTGTTGTGTATGCTTTTAAGTATTAGAAGATCTTACGGTAGGAGAAGGACTAGGTATGGCTATCATTCATTTTAATTTCAGAGCCTGCATTTTTTGTTCTTAACATGTTTGCAAGAGCCATCATGGACTCCTTTTGCACTTTGGATGATTTTGAATCTTAGTATTGTTTGGTATGAATGGGGTTTCAATTTTGCCTGATTCAATGACGTGGTTTATTGGATTTTTTCCACTAAAAGAAACAAAAAGGTGATCTGATTGACTCATTTACATCATTCAGAAGATATTATTGATTACCAGGAGAGCTGTAGAGGTTTATTTTTTTGTTATTTCTTTGAATGAATTAGAATAAGTGCTTTAAAATTTTGAAATGTCTAACCTGCTAATGCTCGAACTGCATTAATGGATTTGAGAAATCTGTGGAGAGTTCTGCTCATTCGTTATATTATGTGTCCAGCTGCTCGTACTAAGAACTATAGTGGAGCGGAACTTGAAGGTGTTGTCAAAAGTGCTGTATCTTTTGCTTTGAATAGACAATTAAGTATGGACGATCTTACCAAGCCAGTAGACGAAGAGAGTATTAAAGTTACCATGGACGATTTTCTTCATGCTCTTTACGAAGTTGTTCCTGCTTTTGGAGCCTCAACTGACGACCTTGAGCGATCTAGGTAATATTTTTATCTATAATAATGAAATTCTTCTGCATCAGGGAGCACTTTTAGTTTAATATTTACTTGCATTTGCATCATTTTCTGCATGCAAGAAATAGGTTCGGAGGTGATAATCTTGGTTATAATAGTTACGCATCTTAATTTACTGTATCCTGCTCAGTTCTTATTACTATTGAGTTGAAGGTCCCATGCTTGACTAACACGTTTAGTGTACTGAAAGATCATGTACACCTGAAAACTATAAGAAATGTAAAAAAATACATTTCCATTATGGCTTGTCTTTGATGACAATTTTATTCTCAAGTTCCAAGAATATAAATCCATTTTGAATTTCGACTGTTGATAATTTAAGTGACCACAGGTGCTCAACTTGTGTCTTTATAGCTAGTACTCATTTATCTTGCTTATTCTTCGTATGCACTGGAATAGTTGACGTGGACAGAAGTGTTGTTTTTCCTCAATATGATGTGTTTGTATCTTGGATATGATATAGTTTGGTGTGTGTTACTGCTTTTATGGAAAAAATTGTGAACTGTTTAGAGCATTATATTTTGTGCATTTCTTGGGGCTGCCTTGTCTCCAACTTTTATGATCAATATTTTGACACTTCAGCTGGTTTATTTATTGAGTTCTCTGCATTACAGAAATTATTTATAGATATCTTGAAGTAGCTCGAGGAATGTGCAACTTATTCTTTCTAATCTTGATTTAATTTACAATTAAAAAAACAATTTTTTTTTTGAATTTTTCTAGGGAAGGACTTCGAAATTTATATATTCAATTTTTCCCCCAAATTCCATCAGAACTAGGAACCTATTAACTTTCTATCTCGAAATTCATGAATGGGTTTCCACCTTTATTATTTTTCATAAATTGTTCCTTGCAACATTATCTGCAGGCTTAATGGTATGGTGGATTGTGGTAATCGAAATAAGCACATTTATCAAAGAGCTATGCTACTGGTGGAGCAAGTTAAAGTGAGCAAAGGAAGTCCTCTTGTCACCTGCCTTCTGGAAGGCCCTAGCGGCAGGTATGCATATGGTCAAATTTTTAGGTTGCGTTTGTTGATTGTGGCTTATTCTGAATCATAATAATTTTGGACAGTGGTAAAACTGCATTGGCAGCTACTGTGGGCATTGACAGTGATTTTCCATATGTAAAGATAGTAAGCTCCTTTCCTTTCCCTTGTTTGTATGACATTAGCTCTTTGTAATTTGGAGTGTAATTTTATTTTTCTTTTTCTAAATTTTATTTTTTTAATTGGGCAGATCTCAGCAGAATCAATGATCGGCCTTCATGAGAGCACCAAGTGTGCACAGATTGTCAAGGTTAATGAATGCTAATTTTCTGGGTCCTAATTACTTTTATCATTGTTGGGAAAAGTATTGGTCTAGTAGGAAAACTTTTACTTCACTGAAAGAGCATTTTCTGCTTACGCTTGGAGATAATTATTATTTGTCTCTAGCATATGGAAAACTATGTAAATTTGTTGGTTTTAATCCATAGCTAGTACATTTACTGGCTCACAAAAAGCTCAAAGTTCCATTGCAATTGTTTTGTTTTGAAAGGTGTTTGAGGATGCATACAAGTCACCATTGAGCATCATTATCCTTGATGATATTGAGAGGTACTGCCTGCAGTTTTGAACTATGGCTTAGGTATTTTCATACACTTTCCATTGATGTATAACCTACAATTTCTCATACTATTTTTGCAGGTTGCTGGAGTATGTTCCAATTGGACCTCGTTTTTCAAATATAATTTCTCAGACAATGTTGGTCCTCCTCAAACGGCTTCCACCAAAGGTACACTTAGTAGTTCCATTACTCAGTTCACTTCTCTACCATGATCAGGCTTAAAGATATCATTTCTCATGACAAGATAAAATTGTGTGGCTAAGCAGAACATTGTTGGTAAAATCATCATATCTTTTATCACGTATAACTTAAGAGGATATAATGTAGAAAAGAATATCTGTAAGTTGATCAATTTTTTAAGGATGAAAGTTAAATTGTATTATCACTGAGGTCCAACTTGTGAATAAGCTTAATGAGGTTACTTAAATTATGAATTTGTTTTGAGTAGTATTTGAAAATGCAATTTGACACTGCCTGAGCCTTGAACTTTTGATAAAGTGGTGTCAGGTGTGTGAATGCATTCAACTTTTGATAGATTTGTTGTGATGGAAAGGACTATCCTTGTTTATTGTTGCTTACAAGTTATCCTTTAGATTGTGCTGATGACTGAGGGTAAAATAGCAAAACAAGAAAAAGGGCTTCATCTCTTGAAATTTGTACAACCTTTTGTTTGGATATGATGACTTACGCTCTGTTTAGAATAAGCATCTTATGGTCTAGTAATCATAGAGTTTTCGATACAGTTAATTCTGTAGTAAATTTTTAAATTTATGATCTCTTTTTAGGGTAAAAAGCTCTTGGTGATAGGGACAACAAGCGAAGTGAGCTTCTTAGACTCGGTTGGTATTTGTGATGCTTTCTCTGTCACTTACCATGTTCCCACATTGAAGACAGACGATGCAAAGAAGGTAAGCATTTCTGTTGTCTTGCATTTTTGCTAATCTTATGAGATGGTCCTTTTACTTAAAAAGAAATAAATAAAAGGTTTAAAAAAAAAAATTCCTATCTGCTTCCTTTTCTCTAGTGATGCTTGATATTTTCAAGAAGTGAGTGGAGAACATGTTTAAGCATAGTATTGTGTTGATTCAGGTAGAATGGTTCATTTTGCCTTTTTACATATGCCTGCTATATACGAGGCATGCCGGAACATAGTCATAGTTTATGGCTTTGGGGCCACTTTTCAGGTGTGAGATATAAATAATAGTAATGATAATCATCATGATCAGTATTTTTTTAATTTTTATTTTACTTAAAGCATGATTTTGCTATTTGTCAAATTGTTACTCCATTTATTTTTAATTTTTCCTGTTTTAGGTAAAAAGTAGATAACATAAGCTGATATCTCCATTATAAAACAAGAAATAAATGTCCATTTTTTTAATCACACACACACTTATATATGAGAGTTGTATTTCTCTCGGGCACTGGGGTTGTGGTTGGATCTAACGTTTTAGGATGAAACCACCTTCTAATTTGTGGAACACATTCTTAGAAAAGAAATTCTGTGATTTGCTTTTGTATGGTGTTCAAAATGGTTGTTATGTCTTTTGATACGATGTGTTGTTGGCTTTGTTTAGCCGTAATGGGAATGCTTTAATAGTCGTTATCGTTAGCTAAACAAATCCTCTTTTTGCTAACTGATACTTGTTGATGCAATTTTATCTGGATCCTGGACGGATACTCTAAAATTGTAGTTCAATTCACAATGTGGTGTTAATGAACCCTAGATGCAAGCTCTTTCTAATAATTTAGCTTCTGACATCTGAGTTTATATTTGATATCATCTCTTACTTGCCAGGTTCTCAAACAACTCAATGTTTTTGCTGAAGAAGATGTTGATGCAGCTTCAGAGGCCTTGAATGATGTGAGTTTAAATATTATTAATCCTGTCAATTTCCTTTTTTGTGGTTATTCCTGTTTAATAATTAGTTCATAGATGTAGTAGACTTTAAACAAAGACAATCAAAAGCCTAACTATCATATTTGCTAGGAAACCTGATGCCTTTTAGCTTTGTAGATTTATTTTTCAATTGAATCTAAATGGTGATCCTCTTTCATGAAAAATTGTTCATTCTTGAGGTGAAATTGCTAGAGGTAAACCTTTAAATTGAGACTTATTTATCAATCTGTTTCCATCCCTTTTGTTCTATGTTAAGTAAAATGGTGAGGAGGGTGTGAGCTTCAAGTGCTTGTTATTTCTAGAAAACTTGGGTTTTAAATGCATCCTCAATACGCTTGGCTTTTTATTTTCACATAGTTGTGTGTTCAAATACCCTGGTGTCGGATATATGAAAACATCGTGGACTTTCTTTTTTTTTTTTTTTTTTTTTTTTGGCTGATCACAACAGCGTCTTCTTTGATTTTAACAGTCACAGCTGAAGCTTTTCCATGCTTGTACCTTGCTCCTTTTTTTTTTTTTTCTCCCCTTTTTTTGGGTTTTCCTGATCCCAATTATTATGATCCGTTTCTTTTTTGGATGTTATTTGATTGCATAATTGAGATTGGATGGATTGGAGGTCATTATGTTTAGTAGGAACTAATATCTCCATTTCCGAAGCTTATGATGCCGTTCTACCAAACACAACATTGCTTTGTATGTTTATTTGCTTTTTGGCTTCTGGTGAACTCAGGGATACAAGATTCTATTGTTGCTGATTTCTGTCTTTCTTTTTTCTTAGATGCCTATCAAGAAGCTGTATATGTTGATTGAGATGGCAGCTCAAGGAGAGCAAGGTGGTGCCGCAGAGGCAATATACTCTGGCCGAGAAAAGATTAGGATCTCACACTTTTATGATTGCCTCCAGGATATGGTCCGTTATTAGTGTGAAGAGTGTGAAGGCTTATTTTTGACGTTTCATTTTACAATCTATTATTGAAATGGTGTTGCTGTATAGTTGATTAGTGCTCCTTTTTTACTGCAAAGGGTTGCTTGGTGTTTTGGGTTCTTTCTCTCATTTTGTTGATTGTTTTGGTCTGGCTTACTATTTGTTGCCCCTTGTTGTGTAGTTGCTATATTTGAGGCATTAGAAATCTGAATTTTGGGCGAGAATTTAGAATAGACAAAATTTTTAGGGTGATAATTTGATAAGTTTCTTCATTTTTTGTGCATGTTGCCCATTTCGCTTTCACTTTGCTTGAATTTAATGCATTTGACGTAATCATTCAATTTGAATATTCAGTCGTGTCATCAAGATAGGCAGGAGATGGGAGAAATGTTATACTCTTGTTTTGTTTGAATATTTTGGATATTACAAAAGAATAAAATTGGGTTCTGCATTTGCTAAGACTCCAATTATTTGAACCCAATAAAACTTCTTAAACCTATCTTTACAGTATAAGCTTGGAAATATTCCTATTTCTTTCCTTCTTCAAGCCTAATCAGGATCCTGTTTCATGCATCTAGATTAATGTTTCCACCAAATTACTTACTAAACTTACATTTGAAAATAATTTTTAATGATTAAAATACTCTTAAATCAAAATACAATTATGAACAGTAGAAGGGGAAGAAAAATTACTCTGAAAATCTATTTTTGCATTCAATATATTTTTGTTAAACTCTAATCAAATTGAGAAATCCTAATTGCCTAGTGGTGTGATTCTCGAGCCATTTATACTATTCAGTGTAGAAAAACTTCCTCTAATGTTGTCTATACTATGTGATACACAAAAACCTCCTTCATTGTTATCTATACAGTACAGAAAAATCTCTTCTAATGTTGTCTTCGTACTTTTTCGCTTTTTATTATTTTACCTCCCCTAACGTTGCCTTATGTGCCTTTTGCCCTCTACTCTTCTTGTTTTTGTGAAGTACTCTACTGAAAGTGAAAAGCTTGTACTCTTTTTATTTGTTGGGTGGGTGGTTCTTTACTTTCACATCAATCATTTTGCTTATTTGAGAGGTGATATTTTGATTTTGAGGTGGATGGTTCATCTTCTTGCTTGAGCATGCCATCGCCAACATGCATATCCGTGTTGGGTGAGGGATGAGTTGTTAGAAGTACATTTTGGATTTTGAATGATCTGCATATCAAACATTCGAAAAGAGCTTATCAATGAATTTAATGGGTTTAATGAGTAAAAATATTATTATTATATAAATTAAGGTAAAGGTATATTAGGTATTTAAACGAGTTTATTGAGTAAAATTTAAAATTTCAAAACTTGAAGATAAATTTATTTAGTAAATAAGTGTAGCGAGTAATTTAATAAATTTAAATAATCTCGTCCTTTTCACTGTATATCATTTAATTTTATTTATTTCCATAAGTACCCTTATTAAAATAATAAACATTGCTTTCTATTATTTTCATGCTGTTTTGCCATTTCCCTCATTTCTGTTTGCTAACTCCCTCTGGTGTACAATGTAGATTTCTACATGCACACATTTTTATTCCCATTAATATTTAAGGAGGCATTTATCTCACCCTCTATTATGAGAGGTTATCATCTTGCCCACTTATCAAAAAATAAAGGAGTCCTTGCTGAAGCATACACATTCATTTCAATTCAGATCCATTCAAGGAGAAACAATAATGCCATTACGAGAAAAAACAGTTAGATTTACCCTACTTCAAAAGGCATTTTTGAAATTAATGCTTTATTTCATTCAATGTGAGGTATCAAATACAACATATATACATAACCTGTATAAGTTAATTACAAATTGCAAAATCACTAAATAATTTATATCAATGGCTAATATACAAACATGTTAATACCAGCAATGATACATTTAGAGTCATTTACGCATTTTTTACACAAACGTTCACATCTCAATGTCTTCTAAATCTGGTAGAGGAAATCGAAGGATTGCAGCAATGCCAGTCAATTGTCCCAGTTCTGTATTTGATAGAAAAACTAAGGGTTATGACTCCAGATGATATAAATACAGGTTGATTTCGCTATCCCAATTAGGTTTGCCTGAAAACTGCTTGGCATCGTTAGTTGCAATTACTAGTCACAAAATACCCCATTCCAATGGGTACCAACTGTTAGTTTTAGTTAAAAAAAGATTAAACAATTTGAGTTGCAGATTGAGTCCACTGTTGAAACTGACAGCCACCAATTAATGGGGTTGCTAAAAATTTAAACTCATAATGCCACGTGTGTTTTAGAAAAAGAGTATGTATGGTTCGATAAAAGGGAAAAGAGTAGCAAAATTGGAGAGAGAGAGAGAGAGAGAGCATATGAAATAAAAACTCACGTTCTCCTGAGACATGCATAGATGAAAATATATAAGCAGTGCCTCCCGAATCCTTTACTGAGTTGACCAAATTTACATACTTCTGCCTTGTAGCTATATCAGAATTCCTGGAATCCAATTAGATAGGGAAAGTGCTTCACATTAAGGTTAAAAAATTTGATGCTTTTGACCATGATGCTTGCACAGAAAATTTAGAGATATCTAAGCAAACAATTATCGACAAAGATGGTAAAATATAACAACTAAAAATTAGGGAACTTCCACCAACAAACACAAACCAGCCTTGTGAAGAGTTCTGAGAAAACAAAAAATAAGCTTCAGCGTCTGCTTTAAATTTTGTCACATGCTCATGTGAATGGAGAAAGTTTGGCATTAATTAGCATGAATACACACTAGAACATACAACTCTGATGATTGAATGTGTGTAATTAATTACTTGAACAAAAGAATTAATTTTAGTGATACTACTGAATTTCTTAAAATGAATGAATATCTCAAGCCAAGAGTTGAAACTCTCAATTTGTCACTCCCAAGATATTTTACCATGCATGATGAAAACCAAACTCCTTCCCTGTCCATGTAATCAGAATTTGAACTTCAGACCTCTTGTACGACCTTTGAATCAACTAGTAACCATTCTCATTCCCTAGACTTACAATTGGATTACACATGAATATATTTTATCATTTGATAGCTCATAAAATTCCAGGGCCATGCAGGGAAAGTTTCTGACGACTAGTACTAGATGTCAAAATAATTTGAATTCAGCAACCCTGGGTGACATCACAATCAGTAGGTTGCTCCATTGGGATTTGAACCTCTGGGTTAAAAACCAAGGATCATAGACATCTTGGGATTGATTATACAAGAATATTCCTATTTTTCTACTTACTGAAGTGCAATTTATTTATCCTACATAAATTCTCACCGTTGGCGACTCGACACACTATGAAGTATAAATTATTAAATTTAGGATTGATGAAAACTATGAGGTCTAACTGTCGGTAGGGAAACAAACAATAAGCTGTGATTCCGTAAAATAAGGTCTAATGCCAGCACATTGGATTCTCAAAATAAAGTATCACACATAAGCTCAACAAAATCCTTTCTTGCAAGAAATCAAAGATAATCAAGTCACTGGCAAGAGATTGAGTCTACAATTTAGTTGTATAAGATTCTGCAACATCTCAGGCAAAGAACTGTAAGTTAAAAGGAAATTGAAAGTGGTGGCAAATCATCCACAAAAACAAAGAAAACATGATATAGAGCCTTCTATAACATTACTACTTATTAGCCATCACATCCAGATCATTATGACTTACTGCATACCAACCTGAAAAGATCATCTGTGATTAGAAGTGTTTGAACAGCCATTCGCTCATGGGCGACTTCCACATGTTTCGGTCCATAACATGCACGTGTAGGATCCTATAAAGCATGGAAAATAGTTCATTTACAAGGACATCAACAATGGGAACAGAAAAGAACAATTGACGAGTTAAAAGGAGAATGAAACAAACAATAAGTGGGGTATAAGATAACTTTTGCTAAAAGTTATTGTACACCAATATTATTCCCCCATTCGCATGGATACCCAGTGTCTTGGACTGAGGGCATGAAGCCATTTGTCAGGCGAGGTCTTTAGATTTCAGCATTTTGAATGAAGAGGTGCTGTAATCAGAGAATTGAACTTACTTCACAAAGTCAAAGCTTAAGAAGCATCCATCACTCATGAAATTGGATATAATTAATCAAATTCCTGTGGCTTTTAGCTTTAATGTTCAGTTTAACAGCAACATTCTCACAGGCCAGAGGCATTTGAAGAATCCAATATTTCTCCATCAATTTGTGAGGTAGCTTCTCAACACACATACACACACACAAAATATGAAATCCAAAAGAACAAGAAAAAAAAAAAATCACAGTTCACAGATCTCAGAGATAGAATCTGACATTTGTTAGCATGTTGAAGAAGTCTTTGAGAGCTTGGACCTGGACAAAAATGAGAGAACAGAAAATTATTATTGCAAGGTACACAATGAGTTTGATCACTGACAGGACAATATGGGATTAAACGTTACAAATATGAATTTCTTAGCAAGTGGGGGGCAAAAAAAGTACATTTCAGCACTAAACTTTAAACAATTGCCAAGACCACACGGGACAGTACAATTGATGCTCTAGAGCAAATTAAATATGAGACAATTTCAAATCTCTTTTTATCTATTTTTCAATTTTTATCAATCAAAAGGAGAAATGTTGAACACTTGAGACAATCATAAATGTTAGGCCAATTTGTTTCTCTCAGCCATTCTTACCTCTTGTGCTGCTTTGGTGTCTTTGATCATGTTCATTACATTTGGTGCATCCAATACCTCTCTCAAACTATGCCTGTGTATGGAAGTTTAATATCAAATAAAGATATGAAGCACTGCTCATAGAAGTTTCAAAAGAGCATAACATCAAAATGAACAGCAAGAAATCACATCAACATGATATTTGCGTTCCACAAAAAAATTTTGCCAACCCTGCCCCCCCCCCCCCCAAAAAAAAAAACCCTGATTTATTTAAATTTAAGCATAGCATACAGGTAATTAAAGCCCCAACCGCGTGTTCAGACTCTAAGCATTTTGTTTCAACACGAGATTTTCCCATTGAACTAGTTGGCACTGCCTATGTGCCACCTTAACCATCAGGTTCACAAGGTAAGATAACTGCTAATATAGGATAGATGCATTATGTAAGAGCAGCACTATTTTATGCTATTTGCTCAACAGAAATCTATATATAGATGGATTATGATTCTGTGATCGAAGAAAAATAAATTGAGTGATTGTTTACCATTTTGTAACTTTGAAAGTATCAGGGAATGGCAGCTCTGACTCAATTTTTTACTAATAGGTTTCATATGCCACATCCAAAATGATGCATTAACTTTTCTCAGTATGTCATCAAGGAAAAAAATCTCCATGTTGAATACGTTGAAGAAAAGAGAAATAACAGGTGATGCTCTTTTAAGTTGACACATAATTTTATATTTTATTTTTCATTTTAAAGTAGATTGAATTGATAGAAAATTAGAAGAAACAGAAAAATCTAGCCTATGTGAAATTTAAATACACAACCATAAAATGGAATACCACATGCATAAATTATAGTGATAATAGTTTTTATGGGTGCTACATACAAATAAAAATCCTTCATCAATGTAATTACTAAAACTAAGCTAATGTCCAAACAATTGAGAAAGAACTGTTGACACTGTACAAGATCGGCTTTACATCTTTAAGATAATTATTTCTATCTCAATACTTATCCTTTGATACCTAGGGAAAGATGTTTAAACAACATATTAACTATACTTTAAGATAACAACCATACTTGTATCCAGAACTTGTATGGACAAGAATTATGCGCGACTTGTTCTCAATAATTGGTCTCAACTGCCTTCTTTCTGCCTCCAATAATAGGTGACGATGAAACTGATCCTGAGTCACAAACATGAACAGGACAACAATTATGAACAATTCAATTATTCAGTGTTGAGTTATAGATTATAACTATCATTAGAAAACTAAGTCTTTCAAATGAAATTCAGGATTCTAAGAACAAAAAAATAAAACGAATACATTAATCACAGACCTTTGTGAAACCAGGACTTGCAATCACAGCACAACGAACCACATTGAAGTCAACATGTTTCAGGAAAGCCTAAGACATATTAGAAACTTATTAGGAGGCACAAAAGTCCAATTTGACCATTCAAATACAACGCGCAAAGATATTGAGTAGGAGATAAAACTTGATATTACTATTCAACTAATTCTTACCCGTAGAACATTCTCAAAGAACTTATTCAAAGCCTGTAGAAGATGATTGGTTAATTAGTAAGGTCTAAGAACAACCATGTTCTCAGTGGCTATCATCATATAGATACATCCGAACACATACCGACTCATAACCAGCAATTGCAGGACCATGCTTGCGAGGAATTGAAGTTTCTATTCGTGAACGAGTGATCGTCATGCTGTTTTTATTAGCCATGTGAATAAGAGGAGGTTAAATTGTCAAATAGATCAGTTTATTGAACAAGAAGAGAAAAAAGTGCGGGTGTGTTAGGGGCACTCACGGTGTTGTGTGGTTGGGAGAATCAAAGAAGAATTACAACATATGGTATGTGACACTATAATAAATGCATCTCTAAATATGTATGAGTTATATAGACTTTTCACTACAATTAAAAATTTAAAAAAAAAACTGTCATTTCAACTTTATCTCAAACACCCAACCATTAGATTCCAGTAGGGCAACACTTCATAATCTCAAATTAGAAACAACCCATATTTTAGGTCTGCAATTCGTGTTAAAGTCAAGATAACCGTCAAACATTCAGATTGGTGTATTAAAGATTCAATCGAATTAAGCAAGAAGCAGCTGCAGAAAAAAGCTTGCTAAACAAAAACATGGTAACAATCTGAATGAAGCCAAAGTGATTATGAGAAAATAGCTGATTCTCATGCCAAGCAAAATTTTTCATTAGAATATGGTCCTGTTTAATAACACCCAGGCAACAAATTTTAAAAAGCCAAAAGCTTGTATCAATCCCTTATTCATTATTTCTAAGCATATAAGATTCAAAATTAAGATGCTGCATATACACTTGAATTCATACGACTTACTCCATATGGATATCTGAATCAATAAAGAAATAGCTTTAGCTGCTAATCTTTGAGACATCAAGTTTGAAATTTATAGATTGATTAATGTTGTTTAAGGAACTTCATTATGCATGAATCAGGTAGGATTTAAATGTTATGCTCTAGCAGGATTTTATTTTATGTTGTAGTTTGGTTTACTTACTTTTGAATCAAAGCTTATGAAGTTAGAATTATTTGGTGTCAGTAATTTTATATTTGTATCCAAATAACTTCAGTTGGGACCAAACAGTTTAACATGATACTAATCCTCATAGCTAACAGATGCGATGTTCATGAATTTAGCAATTAAAATAATATATTAAGTCTCTACTTTGTGAAAGTTTTGTGCCTTGACCAAGTACCACAGTCCGCACACATATTCCAACTACACTTCACAAAACAATATAGATTTACAAATTAAATTAAAATATGACCAGATTTTAATTGCAGCAATCAACTTATAGCATATACATGGATATTTAACCGTGAATCATGTCCCAACAGGTTACACATACCTTCTACCAACAAGGAGGATATGTGCTAAACCTTCTTGCATTAAAACAACAGCGAGATCTGCACTGGCAGTTGGATCTGAAATTGAGAGCACAGAGAGTACATAAAATAGTGGTATTCAGTAACCATAAGACCCATATATATTCCAATCAACTATACCAATTAATAGAGGACTATATCACGATCAAAATCAAACACTATTGTAGCATAATTTCGTGGCCAGACCTAGCTCAAACCAATAAAGACTATTATGGTCAAGTTACCATGAATTGTTAATTTAAATTAAATGGCATACAACTTCCAACCTTCCTTCTATTTCAATCTATTGTTGTTGTTGTTGTTTTCTTTTAATCCTTCACAAAATATTTAGTTGGTAATACCAAACGTTATCTTTTAACTTTCAATTTTAACAGTTTTAGTTACTCTTTTTTATGCCAACACATAACTCTGCAAACCCCGGATACCATATAAAAGGACAGTTGCAAGTAGACAAATAACAGTCCCAAAAATAAAAAAATACAGAACATTTTCAAGTACATAAACCTATGCTCTGCTTTTGCAAATTAGTTCACAGATGATAGCTTTTTCTATTCATTTGTTTCACAGGAAATAAACAAATGTCGGCAAAAGAAGTGAAAAAGAGATCCAGGCATCTAGTGGACCATTAAGAGGGATGAGACACTACACAACTTTTGCTGTAAAAATCTGAAACTGACATCAAACCGTTAGGAGGAACTCATTACCCAGTAACAAAAATGTTCTAGCCACCTAGACTAGTTCATAATCCCAATCTGGCCAAGTAGAATTTGAAAAATCTTGAAGTTCCTTTAGAACAGCACACAAAGAGGTGCAAATAAATTTAAAATGCTTTCAGCTTGGAATCTTCAAGATATTTGAGAGACTTATAAAGCATACCTGCAGCCTGATGAAGTGTATCTAAGGCCAATGAGTCCCAGAGATCCTAAAATTAAAGACAAAATACAGACCAAACGTTAAAAGAATTAAGGGAAAAAATGCAGAATATGAGTAAGCATGCAATGTCTAAGAGTAGAAGTAATAAAGTAGGTATTAAATTAATACATATTTATAATGTTTGGACCAAAGGAATAGAAATTGTAGGGATTTTGATTAGAAATTATAGCTCCTTGCAAATAGAAATAACAAATTAGATGCATCAAAACCTGCAAAAATTAACATAATTTCTCTTCAATTTCACATAGACTCAGGTAAGAGTGTAGTTACAGTAGAGGCCTAGAATTCCAGTTCATAGAAGCCTCAAAAAAAAAAAAATCTAAAGACTTGACCAAAAAGAACCACAATCCGCCTCAGTCTGAACATGTGGTTGGCAAACAAACTCAGAGGCAAAGCAAAACCAGGGGGAAGGGGCAGCTAGAAAGGATAGTTCTGGAAGTGCTAAAAAATAAAAGAAGAAACAGAAGTGTGGGCTGAAGTATGCTGTTTTAATGACCTTTTAAATGGGTTTAGAATTCCTTTGAACTGTCAAATTTCAGTCTCAGTCTGATATTGGTAGCTGTTCTAAATTTTTTGGAACCTAGTTTTTAACAAGATTGAAACTTGTGTAGACATTTCTCACCTTTATCTATTTGGGCACGGTTCTTCCAAAATTTCATCTGGAAGTAAAAGGTTCAGTTTTGACTGTTGTGGGGATCAATTATTTACTGACTATTTACCCTGCTTCTTTTAAACTGATCTCTTTCTCAATAAGTCCAGTCTCCCTCTTGATTGTTCTCTCACTGTCTCTCCAACCAACAATTGTTTCTTCTATTGATAATCTTCACTATGCTCAGTTGCACAAAGAATTTCTGTAACTGATGTTTGTTTATCACCTCAACTCAAAATGTACTCGCACCCCATCATCATCAGTGGTACTCTGGGGAAAACTGACCAATCTGAGCCATAGTTTTTAGAAAGATCTCTCCATGGGGAAGGTAGAATTTCAGCTCTCTACTAATTTCACTCATCTCTTCAAAGTGACTAGAGTCTATGTTACAGAAGTTCTGTCAATTTGGAAAGTCTAGTCCTGCTACTTAAGGACTCCTGCAACCACAAACCCCTCGACATATTGGTTCATTAACCACAAACTAAATGCTGATTCTCGAATCAATTAAAGAATCATTGCTGGCCAATCCCCCTCCCAACCACAACACTTATATATTATTATTCATTAACCACCAACTAAATGCAGATCTTGAATCAATAAAAGCATCAATAAAAGCATCATTGCTGCTAATAAATTCTCAACTACTTTTCAAGTAAATATACTACGCGATAGATATTTAACAGACTTGCAAGTAATACGCAAAAAGAGGGAAAGCTAACTTAACCTATCACCATATTCAGCAAGTAAACAGAATCTGCACAACAAATATAGCATGTACAAAAGTGGCAAGAAAAAGGACAAAAATATTACAAGTATACACAAATCAGTAAAGGCACATACCTTTCTCAACACAAATGCTCGATGCAGCTCAAGTTCCAAAGTATGGAAAGCTCCAATCTGAAGCAATATAGATGAGTGAAAGCAGAAATAGCCATACATTTATAAAATCATAGCTCAACGTAATACATTTCTCACTTTAACATGTTCATTCTCTAGGATATTCTTTCCACGTATACGCAATACAGACCCTTCTTTGTCATAATCCACCACCTGAGAAACAAAAAGTGTTATAAATCTATCAAATTAGTAAATATTTCCTCTTAATGTTATATTCTAGAGCCGACCTTGATAAAATCATGTTGCACTTAGAAGCACATTTACCAACCTTAAAGTGATTTACCATAATCAAAATCAAAAACAAATTTGTTTCTTATTTTTTAATGTTCAGCTAGAATAGAGATAAGAGAGAGCTTTCTGAAACAAAACAAGCATTTAAATTGCCATTCCAAAGAAGCAATTGATAAACATTTTAATAGAAACAAAAATTTCTGAATTAAAAAGGCACTTGAAGTGCTTTCCAAAAAAGCATTTCTTATCAGATAATTTTTGCAAAAAACTTTACCTTAATTCAAAATTCCAATATTTTGTAAGTATTATCAGTTCAATAAGCACGTAAAGGAAACAGAGAGAAAAAATTAAAAATTAAAAACAAATACACCTCAACTTTGATTTCCAACTTAAGCTTGACACGCTCGGCATCTCTTGAACCAGATGCCATCTGTCTCAGAACTTTCCTATAATTCAATACAGGAAATGAACTATTAAATTTATGCGTTAAAAATGGTAAAAGCAAATAAAGAGCGACGGATTTGATAGAGGTACCTGACAGTGACGGCCATGACGGAATCTCCAGGAGCAATGAGATTGTAAGCAAACCAAAGATCATCTGAATCAACGGGTTCCATCTGACAATAAAGGAAAAAAATTGATAAATAAATCAATAGCCAAATTGAATTAAATTGCGTGATCTTAAGGAATGAAATTGAAACTGAAATTGACATTGTATTGTACCTTGACGCTACCAGGCCCATTCTCTACTAAGTTTCTGCGTAAGATCTTCATGCTTTACTTTTTGTTTACTTTGTCTATCAGCCTGCTCTTTCCTTCTATTTTTTTTTTTTTTTTGGGGGGGGGGTGTTATTTTACATTTCTAATTTGCGAGCGAAAGAAGACGGCGAAAATGCCTCCTTGTGGTCAATTTTGCAGGCCCGTCGTGGGCTGAGCCAAGGTTGGGGTAAATCAATAAAGCCTGGGCTTAGGCCCAGCCCTCTTATTATTTTAAAATTAAAATATTCTATTAAAATCTTTCGAAAAGGAAAAATATAATTTGCAAATCTCCATTAGGTCCAAAAGTCTAAGTTTATACACGAGGAGGAAAAAATTAAAAAATACATATACGATATATATCATCACTAAACCATCTCTCTTTCACTAATTTTCATTTTTACTAAACTTTTCACAATATATTTTCTTCTAATAGTTTTATTCACTTCTTAAAGATAGTATGGTGAATGTAAACATATACTATTGCATTAATCATAGTGACTTAGGTAAAATAAGGATGGAGCATAAGTTGGTTTACATTAACATTTTAAGTTAATTTAAACTTAAACAAAATAAATTTCGTTCCAACGAGGGGCAAGGCTAAATGTGAGTTGGCAAAAGATTTAAAAAATTTACAAAAATGCCTTTGTACTAAATTTACAAAATTGTCAATATTTTACTCTTATTTACAATTATATCGTTCTATTAATTTATAATTGTGTCATTCATATAAATAAATGAAAAAAAAAAGCACTTGTTTCTATTATTTATAAATTCTAGAATGTACTCTCAAATCTGTCATCAGTCCATTATCTTCTTTGCTTCTTTGTGCAAATTGCAATCGTGCTTGACTTCTTCAATACTTCTTTGTGCAATTGTCACAGGCCCAACCACCCGATCTTCCAAGTCCCAAGTGACCACCATTTTTGCTTCGTTTCCCTTAGACTCCAATTTTCATTCCTTTGTCCAAATTCTCAAGGTATTTATTTATTTGTTTATTTATTCATATTTTGATTTCTTTGAGGTTAATTAATAAATCATGTCCTAATGTTGTCAAATATTAATTGTTGGAAATGAGATTATATTGAATTTTAATTAATTAATTTTGTGGGAGAAAGGAATTAGGATTGATTAATTAATCATATCTACAACAATAAAATATTAATTGTGGGGAATGTGATTTTATTGTATTTTAGTTAATTAATTTTGTGGGAGAATGGGATTAAGTTAATTAATTAATCATGTCCGTAAGTGCAAAATATTAATTTTTGGGAATGAGATTATATTGAATTTCAATTAAATGATTTTGTAGGAGAAGGGAATTAAGACCAATTAATTAATCATGTCTGTAGTTGCAAAAATGTTTTTGGGTATGGAATTATATAGAATTTTGGTTAATTAATTTTGTAGGAGAAGGGAATTGAGACTTTTCTCATGGGAAATACAATAACAGATATAATATCAAATATTTAGTTTCTTATTTATGTTTTTACTTCTTTAATTTTTAGGTCTTAATTAATGTCAAATAATCTTTTTTTTTCAGGTGTTAATTAATGTCAAATAATCAATCATCAAAGTCTAAAAATAAGATAGAGAAGGAGTTTTTATCAGATTGTATGGTTATTTACATTAAAGAGAATTTATAGACATTATCGATTCAAATTCAATAATTAATGAATTTAATTCTCGAAATCGTAAGGCACAACTTAGATAGTATTTTATTGTAATTGAATTGCTTATTAAATTTGATATATTTTATTAAAATTTATAATTTTAATTGAGTTAAATATTTGGACTTGGAAAAAAATTTAGCCCACCAATAAATTTTTTTGGCTTCGCCCCTGGTTCCAACCTAAATCAATTCGACCAATTTTTGACCCAAACCCAAACCAATTCATTTAGGTTGGTTTGGATTTGGTTTGAATTTTATAATTTAAAAGTCTTTTATTTTGGTTAACTTAATTTTATCAAAATTATAATAATTATTGATTATTGTACATACTAATTATTAATAAATATAAAAATATAAAAATGTTTCCTAAAAAAATAATGGATAAAAAATATAAGTAATAAATTTTGCAATGACTTCATGATAGATCAAATAATATTAGGAAATCAAAAAATAATTTTTTCAAGATATACTTGGTAAATTATTCATCTAATTTTGATGTATAAAGAAATGATAAAAATTGATATTGATATTTTTTTCTCAAATAAATAACACTTAAATTTTATTTCAGAATTATTCCTTTTTCAAGTAAATATTTCTTTCTTAAATAAATAACAATTACATTTTATTTTAAAATTATTTCTTTTTAAAATAAATATTTCTTTCCTAAATAAATAACACTTAGATTTTATTTAAAAATCATTTAATACAAATAACACTTATTGTCTATTTATATCTTAGAAAAATTAATTAATATTTAATAAGAGAATTAATGATATTTCTTAGTTAATTATTAAAAAAGACAATATTTATTTAAAGACCTCCCTACTATACAGCTTTAAATACCTTACGTCACACACGTGAACAGTGTATAATGTGGAGTTCACACACTATTCACGTGTATGGCATAAGGTACTTGAAGTTGTAGGGTAGGGATTGCCTTTATTTAATCCACTAGTGTGACTGTTCCTCTACCGTCAATGGTGCCATTACTATTGCTAGCAATGACAAACAAACCATGATCATGGTAAATTTGGTATGATCAGAATCAAATTCTTTCTCAATCTATGCTATTGTAAGACATTTGTGTAAAAAAAAAAAATCAAGAAACTTGTGATCCTAGAAAATTAAATTGAGTGATTGTTTATTTTATTGTAACTTTGAAAGTATCTAAAGATTGAACAAAACAAAATATTATGTCTGGCAAAGTAATGATGTCGCCACCTAGGCGTCTGTTCCAAGCCTACTAGGTCCCATTTCTGAGAATGATACTATATTTCAATAGATCAGAAAATTTAAAATATGAAAGTATGTAATTCATCAACATAAGAACACATCTCTATCAACAGAGGCGATGATGATAGGTGTGGCACACTTGTTGCCAAAAATGGTACATATATAATGTGATTTATTCATTTAATTTATATAAAATTTTTAGTTTTGAATAAATGTGTTTTAAGGATATTTTGGGATATATATAGTTTTATCTTAGGATTTGTGATTGAAAAAAAAAAGAGGGTGATATGATTTTAACCAAAAAAATATTTTTTCTTCTCATTTTTTTGTAAAATTCAATATTACAAAGAGATCCATCAAGAAATTAAAAAAATTTTACTCTTGCTTCACGGGTAAATTTGTTAATTCTCTATTGTCTTTCTTTACGATATCAAATTTAAATTCTTTTTGAAGTATGATTAATATTAATATTAATATCTAACTTTTTAATATTTACAGTTTTATCTTATCTCATGAATTGTCAAGTATATAGTAAAATTTATGAAATATCAAGATGATAGAGAAAAATAAAATTGACATAGAACTTACTTATTCTTACCTAAGACAACTAGTTGCAGAGGATACCTCCAAAGAGGGATCATTTATTTTGAAGAGATCACATGTACCATAATTGCCTATATTTCATAGTATTCATGTTACAATGCCAATTTTATAGCAATTTGAATATTAATAATGCTATATATGAACCTATAGTTTCAAATAGTTAGTGTTGGAGAAGAAAATGAGGACAAAAAAGAAGAGATGAATATTTACATTGAATATAAAATATTAGGGCATTTTTGGTAGTTTGAGAAATTTATAGGACAAAAATCTTTAATTTTAGATTTTTAATATGGTTTCATTAATGAAGAGTATGGACAGTAAAATCTTTCATGGATTTGGAGCCCCACAAAACTCCACCTCTGATGGATAAATTTTAAAAAATTTTTAGGGAACAAGTGGGGAATATGGGTTAAATAATCCATAAATTCTTAATAAAGCCGAATGTAGTTTTGTACTCCTTACCACACCCCCATCCTAATCCCCATAATGTGTAAATAATTTTTTTAATTTTTATTTTATTAATTAAAATATTAGTTAATAAATTTCTTTTTATTTTTACTTGATATGAATGGAATATAGCTAAAAGAAAACTCTATAATATAAATTTTATTCAATCTTAAAATATTATTACGTTTTCTTTTCAATCTTAAGAATTGCCATCTTTAAATACTTTTCAATTTTGATATTATTTCAAATATTTAGAGATTTTTTAAAAATAATTGAAGTACTTTATTATATGATAATGATTTTATTCAAGTCTTTAATTTATTGAAATTATGGTAATGATTTTATTCAAGTCTTTAATATGGTAATAATTTTTAATTTACTAAAATTATGTATCTATATCTATTATAAAATGGATAATGAGATAGGGATAGAGAACTCATTCCCCAACATGAGATTCTCCATCCTCACCCTACTAAATTTGTTGGGAATAATGTGAGAAATGAAAGCAAAATTTTAATGGGGTAGAAATGGAGTAGGCCTTCCTACCCCCATCCCACCCCACTCCATCCTACCTCACTGTCATCCTTAAAAAAGAGAGTATAAAAATATATTTTGTATGTTCAAATAACCGCACTATTAAAAAATATAATATGAAAAAGAATATAATCAGTTATGTAAAATGGATTAACCAACCCCAAATTGTGTTTATATGGTTTAATATAACAAAATCCAAACCTAACCCATTTGACTATTTATGCTACGCAAACCATTTATTTGGTTTGGGTTTGAGTTAAACCATGGATTAAGAGTTTTATACCCACCAATAATTTAAGACTTTTGTATTATTTTATCTTTATTTTTCTTAAAAGAATTTAAAAATAAATCGAGTACAAAATCAGGGTATTAAGTGGAGAAAATTAATATAAAATTAATTTTTAGAATATATTAATTTTTTGCCGAAAATCAACTTGATGCATGAAATAAAGAGGAAACGAATAGCTAACTAAATTGCAATGGCTAACCATCTGAACAGCAGTGAGCACACTGCTCACAAGCAATTAATCGCTAATTAAATAGTGAACTGCATGGATGGCAATAAGCCTCCCAACTATTGACAACTAACTGCTACCTTGAAGCGGTTAATCACACACTCTCTAAAAACCGAACACACTCAATAAATCACTAGAATCCGTGGCTTTGTACTTAATTTGATGCTTTCAAATCATTTCCCATCAACTTAGAGATTAATTGCTCATCCTTTAAATAACATTTACAGCTTAGATTTCAAAAATTGCCAAATCAAAAACCCCTAACTATAGCCAAATGAATTTCTTTAAATTAACTGGTCTACCCTTAAAATGCAATGCAACAACCCCAATCCAACTGAGTAACCTTATCGACATGACCCTTTCCATGACTGAAAACATGATGCAGTACAATAGCCAATATCCGAACTTGAAAAGACGAAAATTAAGAGTGAATTGTCATATCACAAAGCTCATCAGAGAGACTGATCTTCTACATATGTTTTTAACTTCATTCGTGTGTATAAATCTTGCAAATTCACTTTTTTTGTTTAGAAGTAAAAATCTTAAGATGACTAACTACCATTCCTAGATTCCATTAAGTCAGAAACATTAAATCATTAGGGTTAGAAACAATAAATTCTACTGGTATCCCAAGAAGAGGGGTAATTACTCGACTTTCATTAGAAGTGAATGTTAGGATAAATAAAACCTTTGGTGAAAACCATCACTTATAATTGAGGAATATCATGTTGTATCGTTAAAAATTAATATCAAAATTATATGGAAGTGTACTCGAATCCATAATGCTGAATTATTTTCTAGGATTGTATGATTGGCCTTTCAGATCATACGTTTTCTTAAAGAATCCTTTAATTCTCTTTGTACTTTTTCTAATGATGGGATATAAAAAAAAATAAAAAGAATACGTGTGACCTAGGGATTATAATTATTTATATAGACAACCTTTTCCTATTGTCACTGAATATTTCTAATTTTGTCCATCAAAGAATTAAAATACTATTAGGTTTCTATACATTAAAGGCCCACACTCTATTAGATACATTGAAGCCTATAATACTAAAAAACTTAATTGATCACTTTAATTAAATTTAACCCTATATGACAGTTTGTAAAACATAGTTATTTACATATAAACCTAACGTTGGATTAAAGCTTCAACAATATTGGATTAAAAAATCTAACAATCTCTCACTTGGGCTATATGTGTAAACTTATAATTATATTTTATAAAAAATAACCGTATGAGCTCAATCTTACTGTTATTACGAGAATGTATTTATAACTAATCCGATCCATCAATCATATCAACAAAGGATCAAAGTAGCATTCCTTACATTTATCGTAACTCAATCTATTAATGATAATTGTACTAATATAAGTGAACGACATGGATCAAGATATGAATGTATAGCATAAAAATTTCATCCAGCGTGATCTTAACATGCCTATTTCTAACTAATCCACCTTAAATTTTAGTGAGATCAAATCATTCTAAATGATCAGAGTGTTAATAAATCAAAACTTTATTTTTGTAGAAAATAACTCAAAAATATCCATAAACTGAAATAACTAAAAATGTCTATATTATAAGAGCATTTAAAAAAAACATAAGCTCTCATTAAAATTGAATATCTTTAAGTGACATGACACTCATACGAGCAGTGTGCTCATAAAATATCTTAGGTGGCAATCCCTTAGTAAGCAGATCCGCAATCATAGAGTCTGTGTCAATGTACTTAGTAAACAATTATCTATTCTGAACTCTTTCTTTAATAACTAGGAACTTAATGTTTATATATTTCGACTTCATCTAGCTCCTATTGTTATTGGAATACAGCACTACTGACTTATTATCACAAAATAACTTTAATAGTTTATCAACACCATCTATTATGCGTAGCCTCATGATAAAATTTCGTAGTCATATTTTATGATTGGATGCCTCATAACATGCTATAAATTATGTTGCTATCGTAGAAGAGTTATAAGAGACTATTTAACACTCTTTTAAGAGACAACATCCCTAGTTAGTAGATAAATATAACTCAAAGTGGATTTCATACTCTCTTGGTACCCAGTAAAATTAGAATTAGTATATCCAATGATCTCAAGCTTATTCGGCCTCTGATATGTGAGCATGTAATCTTTTTTTCTTAGTAAGTATCGTAAAACTCGTTTGGCTTCTTTTCAATGGTCTAATCCTGGATTAATTAAGTATTTGCCCAACATCTCAATAACATACGCAATATCTGGTCACATATAAACCTTAGCATACATTAAACTTTTTACTGCTAACGCATAAAGAATCTTCTGTATTTTTTTTCCTTAAAATCATTCTTAAGGCATTAATTGAGACTAAACTTATTACCCTTAGACATAGGGGTATTTACCTAATTTGCAATCTGACATGCATATCTCTTGAGAATTGTTTTGATATAACTCTTTTGTGATAATTCAAGAATACCTCAGGAGCGATCCCAGTATATCTATATGCCTAATATAAAAGAGACATTACCAAGATCTTTCATCTTAAAGTTCTTAGCTACAAATCGCTTGATATCATACAATAGGCCTATATCACTGTTGGCAAGTAAAATATCATTGACATATAAAACTAGAAAAATATATTTACTCTCACAAAATTTATAATATATAAAATCATCAACTAAATTCATCTTAAAACTAAATAAGATGATCACTTGATGAAATTTGAAATACTATTGTCAAGATGCTTGCTTGAGCCTATAGATAGATTTTTTAAGTTTGTAAATCATATTCTTTAGGTTTCCAAACATAACGTTTTCTATCTATACCATAAATATTATCTCATCAATATAGATATTGAGAAACGCTGTCTTCACATTTATCTGCTGTGACTCAAGATTGAAATGTACCACTGATGCTACCATATCCTGAAAAAGTCTTTCAAAAAAACTAGAGAGAAAGTCTCTTTATAATAGATGCCTTCTTTATGTGTAAAATCCTTTGCGATAAGACGCGCTTTATACCTCTCTACATTGCCTTTCAAATCCATCTTGGTTTTAAATATCTATTTGTAACTAATAGGTTTTGCACCTTTTGGTTATGAGATAAGATCCCATACGCTATTGTCCTTCATGGACTTCATCTCTTTATTCATGGCATTAATCCACTTTTGAGAATTTAAACTTTTTATATCTTGATGAAAATTGATTGAATGATCTTTTATCATTCCAATGTCTGCCTGATGTTCTTAGAGAAATACAATATAATCATCTAGCAATACACTTCTTTTTTCTCTAGTGGATCTCCTTAATGGCATAAGTTCTTGAGGTGGTAGAATTTGTTCTTCTGAAACAACTTCTTGTATAAGGGATTCTCTAATATTGTCTTGATTTATTGTGTCTTGAACAAAGTTAGGAATGAAATTCTTATCAATGCCAATAACACTAATGGAAATATTAATATATTTCTCTTCAAAGACAAACTCTCTAACTGTATCTCCCCCAACAAACTCGACATCTTTAAAGAAGTGAGCATTTCCTAACTCAAAAATCAACTTAATTATGGAATCACAAAACTTATAACTCTTGGATTATTTTAAATATCCAATAAAATAGTAGCTCACTGTCTTTGAGTCTAGTTTTTTCTCATTGGGCCTATATGGCTTTGCCTCTGCTGGATACCTCCAAACATGTAGGTACTTTAAACTAGATTTCTTGCCTATCTAAAACTTATAAAGGATTTTGGTAGTCACTTTAGTTGAAACCCTATTAAGGATATTTGCTACAGCCTTAAATGCTTTACCCCAGAGTGATTCTGGTAAGGTAGAATGAAAAATCAAACTCTTTACCATGTCCTTAAGCGTTATGTTTCATCTTTCTGTAACACCATTTATAGTGAGTAAACCCACCATAATGTACTGAGAGATAATACCGTATTCTTCTAGGAACTTAATAAATAGCCCTAGACATTATTCACTTGAACCGTCATATCTACCATAATATTCATCACCATAGTTAGATATAACGTTTTTAATTATTTTGCCAAGTTGGTTTTTAACTTCAATCTTAAAATTTTTGAACATATCCAAAGACTGTGACTTTTCATGAAGGAGATCTATATAGCCATATCTAGAAAAGTCATCTATGAACGTCATAAAATATTATTGATCATTTTAAGCAGTTATAAAAAAAGAGTCCACAAATATCCACATGTATAAGTTCTAAGACATCCAAAGTTCTATTAGTCTCAAATCTCCTTTTATTGGTTTGTTTTCCCTTGAAATAGTTAACACAAATTTCAAAATTTATGAAATCTAAAAGATCAAAATTTCATCCAGCACAAGTCTCTCTATTCTTTATTTGGAGATATGACCCAGTCTCTTGTGTCATAACGCAGCTGAATTCTCATTGGTTAATTTTTCTCTTTAAACCTCGTAAACTCAATTATAGGGATTCATTAAATGAAGCAATTGTATTCATCAAATAAAGATTATCTTTGCCTAATAAAGATCTAGAGCCTATAAATTTTGAATCATGAAACAAACTAAATTTTCTATTTCCAAATAAATAAAAATAACCATATTTGTCTAAAGCAGAAATAGAAATCAAGTTCTGTTTAAAAGTTGAAACAAAAAATACTTTATCAATATCTAAATAAAAACTGATCTTTAATAATAATATAGAATTTTCAATTGCTTTAACTTCAATTGTTTAACCATTGCCCACATAGATGTATCTTTTACTATCACTGGATTTTCGACAATTCAGGCAATCCTATATAGACATACTGATGTGAGTGATTGCATTGGAATCTATCCATCATGTGTGTTTAGGTATCACAGTTAAATTAACCTTAGAATAAACCAAACTATGCTCTTTAGCTTTATTAAATAAACAACAAGTAGCTTTTAAATCATCTAATTTCTTTTGTTATTTCTTTTGAGATACTGCATTTACAGCTTATTTATTCTTATTCTTTTTCTTGCCCTTATGCCATTTTGAAATTAGACTTGTTAAAAGCGTACCAATTTTAGCCTTTTCATTCTTGATAATCTTATGTTCAATTTATGTAAGAAACTTCTTAACTGTAGTTGCTTTTTTAGTCATTAAGCCCTTGAATGCTTTTGGAATAATCTTCTCATGATCATAATATACATGTAATTTGATCTCTTCTACTTTTTTATTTCTGTTTTATCATCAAGGGTACTCTTATTTGTAAGAGATGAGGAGAATCAACCTTTAACGCAAGGTTAAGATCCATGATTGCGAGAACTATAGAAAGATTCTGATGTCATGATTTGAAGTTAAAACCATTTAGCATGGGAATTAAATTGCTATTGGCAATAATATTAGCAGCATATATAACTAAATATAGAACAACAAACAAATAAAATAAACTAATATTAGTCTGAAAATAGAAATAAATTTAAATAAAGGTAAAGCCCATCTCAAATGTTGTGCAAATTTTATTGAACTCGCAAGTGCACGAATCTATTGTAAAATAGATTAATAGTGACAAGTGTCAATCCCACGAGGAAGTGGATTTTAATTGTGTGTTGAATTAATTTTCTAAGTGAGTAGTTAAATTATGGTAAATTTATCCTAAATTTTGAATTAAAATAGCAAGAATAATTAAAAATGCAACTGTTATAATAAAACACTTGGGTTTCTAGATGTACATCAACATGCTCCATGGCTAAATATCCCTTATTAATACCAATTAAATCATGAGGGGAAAATCTACTCCTCATGAACCACGTTTTAATTAATATGGTGCTGAGAGCTTATCGTACCAAATAGTAATAACTGTGTTATTACTATTTGTCAACGAAAAGTCAAAACATCCATATAAATTAGAGGGAAAAATAAAATAAATTTACCAATTAAGCTCATGGAACATATTGAGACTTCACCTTCAACCCAAGCTTGAAAGAAAATTAACTACTCATATTTAAACTAAGGATAAAAAGAAAATTTTACTAAAATACAAAGAAAATACAAGATAGAGAAGGAATTTCAGAAAATGGAGCTAAAAAATGAACTCAAGAGTCTCAAATTAAAGGAAGGAAGCTCTCATTTTATAGATACAATAATTTGGATGCACGGGATTGCGCCACGTAGCAAGTTCTGATTGGTTTGAACACATCATTAGGGCTATTATCCCATGTATATGCATGTACCATACGCTTTTTCTAATCCACTAGCATACTGCGATGACATTGGTCAACAGTACATAAATATTTTTATCCAATAAGATTGCGACACCTTATCAGTCAAGCTACGTCATCAGTCAACGCCACATAATTAGTCAATACCATATCATTCCTCCAATCAAATGCCGCCATGTCATTGGTCGGTGCCACATTATCGATCAACACCACGTCATCGGTCAATGCCACATCATTGTACATTACATATGAACAGTGTCATGAACAGTACCGTATATGTGAACAACACCATACATGTGAATAGTGACAATTTTATTTTTATACTCCTTTTAAAGTTTTTGATCGTTCTGAGTTTAGATTTACCATCTGTTTTATCATCCGATGTCTCATTTATTATGAAATGACCATGATGCCCCTAAAATACGTAAAATATTTAATTATAATAAAACATACATAATTAAATTTATCACAAGAAACTTGAATACATAAAAGTAAAGAAGTTAGTAGAACTTGAAGTGAAAAATGATGATTTTTTCCTTTATAAATATACATTTTCTAGCACTTAACATTAAGATACTGAGTACTTCATTAATATTTCATCTCTTGACAAAATATTAACTTGTAAGTGATATCTTAGTGTAGTAATTAAATACTAATAATAAGAACATGTCAAACAATTAATCTTCCTTTGCATCAATTTATTATTCATATGTAAAACTGAATAATCATCACATGCTTAGCATGGGAATTGAATTGATGTTGACATTAATATTAGCAATAGACATAATTAAATAGAGAACAACAAACAACTAAACAAACTCATATTAGTCTCAAAACAAAAATAAATTCAAATAAAGATAAAGCCCATCTCAAGACATTAGACATCCATTAACATTTCATCTTTAGATAAAATATTAACTTGTAAGTGATATCTTGGTGTAGTAATTAAATACTGATAATAAGAACATGTCAAATAATTAATCTTTCTTTATGACGATTTATTATTCACATATCAAGACTAGCTCATTCAATATAATTTGGTTGGAGTTGTAGTAGGGCAAGCCTAGTCTCAATCTCTTGTTCTCATTCCAGTTATTCTAGGCAAGACTGTTTGCCCATGCAAGCAAGCAAAGAAGGAAACGTAACCATAAGGCTAAGAAGGCTGAATAATCATCATGTATTTATTATCACAAGTGTAAATGTAATTCTATTAAATATAAACCTTCATTTAGGCTGATCGATATTCACAGAAATTACACATACAAAAAAAATCATTTACATTCTAAAATAAATTAATTTCCACAAGAGAGATTACTTTAGTAACATATTGCTGCAATTAATTCATCTAAAAATATATATAAATTAACCAATATTTGAATTTAAAATTTTATAAAAAATTACCTAAAATAAACAAATTAAAAAAATTTAGGTCAAAGTCAATGATCAACGGTTGACCAATCAAATATTAACCAGTCCAAACATTGATCGGTTCTAGAACAGATAGGTTCTACCAGAGCCAAGCCAGACCAAACTAGTTAATGAAAGAAACCAAATCATTTTTTTTGTATGGGCTAAATAATAGCTTTAAAAATAATGGACTATTATAAATGCTAAATTAACCTCTTAATTTCTTTACATCAAGCCCAAAATTAGGCCGAAAACTTATTTTTATTAAGCCTAAATGGTTCTTAGATTTAATTGCAAAATGCCTTCAATTTTTGCTACAAAATGAAATTATATAATGTCTTAAAGACCTTTATGATACTTTTTATATAAACCCCAGACTTCTCTTTGTTTTCTTCTTTTTGTTCTTCTTTGAGCGGAAGCTTTGGCCACTGCTTCTTCTTCAACTTGATGGCAATGGTTCAGTCACCATTGCCTCTCCTTTTCATGGTTAGAAGATGCAACTTTGGTGGCGCAATTGTTGCCGGCCAAAAGCTTTAAAAAAAATCCTTTTTTTATTTTCTTTTAGTTTTTGTTGTTTTCCTTATGCTGTAGCCATGGGCCGTCGCTTTAAACAGATCTACCACAGCATGGTGGCTACGACTTCTTTTTCCCTATGCTAGTAGTGGCTAGGTTGCCATCGGCTTTAAACCTTAAAGAATTTTTTTTTTGAATTTCTAAATTTAAAAAAATTCAAATTCCAGATTTCTATTATTTTGCAATACTAAAGAAAACAACCATAAATTTGTTCTTAAATTCAACAATACTAGACTTAATATGAATTGGCTCTGATACCACTTGTTAGGATAAATAAAACTTTTGGTAAAAATCATCACATATAACCCAAGAATATTATATTGTATCACTAATAATTAATAACAAAATTATATGGAAGTATACTCGAATCTATAATACCAAATTATTCTCTAGGATTTTATAGTTGGCCTTTGAAATCTACACATTCTCCTAGAGAGTCCTTTAATTCTCTCTGTGCTCTTTCTCTCTGATGATGGAATATCAAAAAAAGTGGAAAGAATATGTGTGATCTAGAGACCATAATCACTTATATAGACAACATTTTCCTGTTGTCACTGGATATTCCTGATTCTGCTTATTATAAATTTAGAATACTATTGAATTTCTATACATTAAAGGTCCATACCCTATTAGATATATTGAAGCCCATAATACCGAAAATCTTAATCGATCAGTTTAATTGAGTTTAATCTTATATGACAGTTTCTAACACAATTATTCATATATAAGTCTAATGTTGGATTAAAGATCCAATAATATTAGATTAAAAAATCTAACAGTGAAAATATCCTGTTCGAGCAAAAAACTTCAACCAAATTCAAATAAATATGTTCATTTAGTGGCAAAGCATTTTTCAATCCATGTTCTCAAACATCTTTTTAAGAGTTTTGCCAAAAATAACTAGACTATTCATATTATGTGCATTGACTAAATAAGCACAAAATTGTGGGATATAAAACAGGAAAACAGGCAACATGCTTTGAGGAAATAAAGGACATGCCCACTTTTTCTTGTTTATTTGTTGGAGTGAAGTAGCATCTGATTTTTTTTCCTTTAGATGCTTTGCTAAATTTAATTATTTTTGTTATATCACGCTTCTTCCTCTGTTAGTGGCACAACTTTCAGTGGTAGCTGTTAGATCAGCTAAACTCGTGCAGATAATGTGTTATGGTTAAACTAAATTGATAAGTAAAGAAAGGGCATTGGTAAGAGGAAAAAGTAATATGTTGTTAAGCTCTTTGCCATTGTTGAATGCTTCGTGTTTGAAATGATATTCTTCTATCTATAGTGTGAATAGCTACCATCTCAACAACAAAACTAAATAAATTGTAGGTTTATTAATTCGAAACATTAGTTAAACTTTAATTAAAGTGGTGGTGAAGCAGTTACAACTACTTTGTTGTGTTTTTTTTTTTTAATGTTTAAAGTTTGAATGCGGTTGTATTATGCTTTCATTTTGTACTATATAAATTTAAGTTCTAATACACTAGTACCGATAGGCAACATAAGGGAAGAGGCACTAACTTTGTCATATTTAAACATCAAATAAATTAATGATTTACCCACATTGTGCTAATTAGAAACCACATCTCTTACGTCAATCAAACCAAAAAGATATTATAAATAGAATTGAGACATAGATAGAATATAATAAAATAGCGTTACTTTGAGATTTTATTGAAAAAAATTATTTTTTAGGCCAAATAGTTGAGGACGATATCTCAAATCAACTTATTGATATTATGGTATTCGTAAATTCTTATTTTAAATTAACTGTTACTAAAACTAATTTTTATTATGAAATGAAGTTGATTAGTTGGATTTTATTATGAAATGATTTGGTTTAATTAGATTTCGTTACTTTATGAAATCAATGAGGATTAAATCCACAATAGATTGGATTTGTTTTCATTACTTAGGGATCAAAATTGATTGAAAAATTAATAATCCTCAAAACAATGGACGATACAACATTGATCTACAACAAATCTGCATAATCACGATTTACGAACACCGCCAGTTTACATATTAAAACGTGATAAACACACTCGTGCCACATGCGACACATATATATAGTAAACCTATTTAATAAGGATTTTGTTAGGTTTTAGCTCATGTATGTTACAGTCCTTTAAAAATTGAATGAATTTCATCACCTAAATAATTTTTTACATCATTGTTAAAGGGGCTGTAAGTTATATGAATTATAATTTAGCAACTCCCATTTAATAAACATAGAACAATATCAAAATAATGTCTTTATTTTTAAAATTTGCTGTGAAGGGAAAAAGTTTTGGTCTAAATGTTATCACTATCAATTAATAAGGAAATTTTAGTTTACTACCTGATAAAAGTGATTATCATGAAAATATCCTAAACTATTGCAAATCTTAATTTATCCTAGATTATCGTTCGAAAAGTAAGTATAAACAGCACCAGTTGATGAAGAACTTTTTGATCTTCTTACTGATTGCAATAGTTTTCGGGTACTTCAAGGACAATCAATTGATTAGTGCTAAATCAAAATTAGTGTGGAAACATTTCCAACCTAGTATTTTTATAAATCCACTTATGTCTAAAAAATAATTATAACTATTTTATGCCATTTTTAAAATATATAAATCAACAAAAATTTTATAGAATTAATCAATTAAATCTTTCTTTTATAAGGATAATCAATTGAATAGTGTTAAAAAAAATTAGTGTGGAAACATTTCCAACCTAGTATTTTTATAATTCCACCTACTTTTAAATAATAATTATAACTATTTTATATCATTTTAAAAATATATAAATTAAAAAAAATTTATATAATTAATCAATATAAATCAATTAAATAGACTTAATATTTAATTTATTATGTAATTTAATAGTATATCTATACTGATTTTGTTAAACCGTCTGTATTAAAAAAAATAAAAGCGCTTGCATGAAAAATTTGATTCTTTTAAGATAATATAAATTTATGGTAATCGGTTACTTTACGGAGATGACGAGATAGGCTTAAAAAAATTACGGTTACAGAGATAACCAGCCCCGAAATTAACCAGGACTAACATCATTAAAAGATTGAACAGTTAGAGGCGTGGAACCCCTCAGTGTCCAGCTGCTTGCACAGCAGTTTGCATGCAATTTGTTCATATCTCTCATTAACACGTGTCGCCAAGGTACAAAATCCCCACGACATCACATGCATAATGCATATCCCTTACGTAGCAGCAGTTTCGTTCACCTTGAAGTTTGTGACACTGATAATGATGATATGATGATATACATGTACATATCACCCGATAACCATTGAGCTAGAAGCACTGAACCTCAGCCAAAACTTGCACTCTCTGGTGTTGCAAACGATAGAATTCGTATCTTGAGATACTCTCAAGCGAAGTATGAGTAGCAATAAAGGTACAAGATATCAGGTATAATTTATCTGTTTAATTTGTTGAGCTGTATCATTAATTTGGTTTCTTTCTAACAATGGAAGAAGTAGAAAATTAGTACTTCATTTAACTTGAAGTGGTTTTTAAGCTTTCCCTGGTTTTTGTGGATGAGTCTCTTTGTATATCTGCTGAAACAAGATAAGTACCGTTATGCTTTGTAACTAGAATCAGCTTTTTGAATAGCTAGATCCGAACTGCGAAGTTCGAATCTGGGTGGTCAGTGGAAGATAGCTGCTTGAAAACGACTGTCGACTTGGTGTTTAAGTTTTGTGCTTTAATTTGAATTACTAGCACTTTTTGTAATTAATTTGTATTTGACAGGGAATGATTTAGTCATAGTCTCATAGTTGAATCATGCTTTGCGTGGTCGGTCAAAGATAACCACTTGAAAACGATGGTCGTATTTATGCTTTGTGCTGTAATTTAATAATAACCCACACCTTTTGTTTTTGACAGCAAATGATTTAGTCACAGTTATGCTACAGAGTGTTTCATTTTCTGAGCTGCTTCTTTATAGTATGCTAATGTCACATGTAGGCTAGTTTTTTATTTTATTGGAAATAATGGAACTTTGAACTGTCGTTAATTTGGCAGATGGAAGACACGGATCCAGCCGAGGAATGGGCTATTCAAGAGTACTCAGCTGAACATGAGTGTGGTAAATTGAGTTGGATCGTGAACAAGGGATTAAGTGTTGGGAAGAAGGTTTTGGTAACAGGTCTTGTGATATCTTCTGCACCATTGGTTCTTCCATCGCTTGTGGTTATCTCAGTTATCGGGTTTGCTTGTTCGGTCCCTTCTGGACTCCTTTTGGCAAGCTATGCTTGCACCAATAAGCTCATGAGTAGGCTGCTGCCAGGGTCTACTCCGCCTCGCTTTTTATTGGACCATGGAACACAGTATAGAGATGAAGAATTTGAGAATTATGATATTGGAGAACAAGGATACGTGGAGCTTAAAGGACATATTGATAGGGAAAAGAAGCAAGATGAAATTGATGGAGGGAAGGCTTTGGTGGGTGATATATATGAGCAAGGAGGTTTCCGTATTAATGATGTGAATGAGATCGTGGATGAAAAAGAGTATCGAGAAGGTGTTGGTGAGTATGAAGATGAAAAGGAGGAAGCTGCAGTTGGAATTGAGGTGAAATTTGAATCGATCAGAGAGAAAGAAGGGAATCTGGCGCCCAAAGAAACCCAGGGTCAGCCTTCTGTAGATGAGGTGGATGCTGCTGTTGTTGAAATTGCCGGAGATGGGATAAGTGGCATAATTGTTGAAGAGAAAGAGGCGCCAGCATTTGCTGTCACAAATGTAGCTATAGAATTATGTCAGAATAGAGACATTGAGGAAGAGAAGGAATTTCTGAGAGAGACTAGGGGATTATTAGAAAATATCAGGGAGGAGGGTATGGCTGATTACGGAGAAAATGAGAAGCAGAGTGTAGAAAAACTGTCTGCAGCTGCAGGGGAAGGAGACATGAAAGTTGAACAAATTGGGTTGCCTTCTGAAAATAAAAATTATTCTGGCATTGCCAGAATAGAACATGCTGAAGGTTTGTTAGGTAAAAGAGATGGCAACAACATTTTGGAATCAGGAAAATCTAAAGTTGAGAAAGATGAAGCAACTAATAGTGGCAGTGCTAGCACAAAACCTAAGGTAGAGTTGCATTATTTGTTGGAAGGACAAAGAGTTAATGCAAATATTACTAGTAATTTTCAACAAGATTATCAATTGAATAAGGAGAAGGAAGCTGTGATCTCCACAAATGCAGATGCAAGAGAAATTGCCGATGAAAGTGGATTTGACTTGTATGATGATAATAAATCAGCCTTGCAGCCAAAACGCTCTACAGATAGTGGATCTATTGATGGTAAAATTCGAAAAATATTTGCTCTTTATCAATCAAAAAATTGCTTTTGATTTTGAAGATAACTTGGATTTGCAGATATTGAGAAAACTTCCAAGTTATTCAAGTCTTGAGAATTCTGATTACATAGAGCTTCTTGTTTTTGCAGGAGAACATGAATGCAATGGCAATGCTAAGGTTTTATCTGAGGAAAACTCGGGTTTCCATGAGGTTAGAAATTAATGTATGTATTCTCCAGATTAGAATCTGAACTGTCATATTTATTGTCCCTCTCTGTCATATTTATTGTCCCTCTTGTTGTAAGGCAATGCTATGCTTCTATCCATGTAAAAGTCCTATAGTTGTCTGAGTTATTTCAAATCTTTGTCATCTTTGTTAACAAATCATGTTAAGTGCAGAGAGGCTCTTGATTATTTTGAGACTGATGAACAATCAAAAACTTATTATCTTCAATGTTTCTAGGCCTCAGCTCTGTTGTCTTTCTTTCATCCCTTGCAATTGGAGTTGCACATTGTGTCTGGTTGTGTTTGCATGATCTAATTTCATAACCACTTTTTTTGGCTAATTTCGTCATATTCTAGGACAACTGATGTGTGTTCCCATGATTCCTTCAAGATGAATCTTCAGCTCTGATCCACTTTGTTCTCTTCTTTACAATTCTCAGTCAATTTGAAAGAGAATTATACAGTTTGATTTGCGGTTCATCTTAAAACCAAAGGAGTCTACACTGCAAAACTTTCAGGGTTTCATGCCAGAATTCAAGCCTCCGTTTCTTTTGCATGTGCATGTGCACGTACACGCAGACACAACATATAGGAACAGAACCTATATATAGACTTGTGGTAGGACATTGCTAGTTAAAATGAAAGATCCATCGATCATTGTTGGCATCCAGATACTTTAAAGTGTAAGATGCACATGCCTATATTTGTTGGAGAACATGACTGATCCTAATGGTCCCAAACCTTTGTTGTTCTTAAAGGCATTGGATCTTAAAAGATCAAAGGAAAAGCATTCATGGGGTCGTCACTTAGTCAGTAGAACTACTTTCGCTGCAAGCCTTTTTTATGCTCTCTCTTTTGGTTATTTCTTAGAAATATATATGTTATTTCTTGGTTGCATGACTAGCATGATCATGCAGTTACTGGAATACTAGCAGCGTACAAATGGGAAAAGCTCAAAGCTTTCATCATGTAGTGACCGTCACAATATCTATAATTGATAAGCATAAATTTGATCATGGCCAGCTTTTTTTCTTGCCAATATGGACGGTCTGTTTTTCTCGCAGGTAATGTACAATGAGGGAAAGATCTGGGAACAAATTGTTGGAATGCAAAAAATAGTGGGATATAAAGCAGCAAGACAGGCAACATGTTTTGAGGAATTAAAGGCTCTTTATCTCTTTACTGGAGTTGAGCCACCAGCCTCTTTCAAGGACCCCTGTGATCTTCAGGAAATAAACGACAAGCTTCGATTTCTCATGTCTATTATTGGAGTCAAGTAGCAGCAGCAGTTCTCTTAGATGATTTCCTCAGTTTTAATGGGATTACTGTTATGTCATGCTTCTTCCTATTTGAACAATGTGAACGTCAATGTTGCTTTTGCATGCGTCTGGATTTTGGGTTAGAGCAACTGTTGGCGTAAGCATTTTAAAGTACGGCTGGCAATCTGCTGTTCTTGATCCTCTCTAGATTGATATAAAATATGTGTTTAAAATTTGTTTGGAATAGTAAATCGATAAAAATGTGTTTACAATTCTGTTCGGAGCAGTAGATCGGTACAAGAACATGTCTTGATTTTGTTCAGATTTTGAATTTTCATAATAACATGAGTTTTTTGGCCGTACATTGTAGATTTTGTCATAAATGTATGCCTACATATATAATTGATACGACATATATTCATCATATGTTCTCTCTCTCTCTCTCCATATATATCTATGATTGAATGTTAGATTAATGTGAATCATTAAATCGATTTGTTTTATACATACTTTATGTATATATGGATAATCAATAAGTCAAATTTATGTGATTTATTATTGTTATACGTTTTCAGTAATTTAGACTTAGGGATATTTAGAATTTTGATGGAGATTTCAAACGTTTTGAATTTTCCTATAGTACCAGATATTATTGTTTAGGAAACATCATATGACACATAATTTATATTTATAATCATTAAAATTAATTTACATCAATTTTTATATAGTACGATTTAGATTTTAATCCTCTCAAATATTCAAGAAGTTCATAATGTGTCCGTAAGAATTTAAACTATTTCTTTATACTTGTGTTCTTATATTTGTAAGGGAGTGATTCTAGATATTAAATAAGGACCAATAGTTAAATATTTCAAATTTTACAAATTTTATTCCAATTACTAAGTTAAAATTTATCAATTCTGAATCTGAATTAATTTATCTAAATTTATCGATTGAATTGGTGAATCAATTTATCTGAATACTGAATTGGGATAACATTTTATATAGAATTTTTTTCAGAACGAAGCGGGAAATTCTGCCAATTCTTTTTCATGTATCTAGTTTCGATTGTGTTTGTTAGATAATAGTAACAAGGATAATGCTAAATTACATCATTTGTAATTTAAACACTTACATGAACAGTGAATAGATCCTAAAGTTACCATCGGATAACTAGAGGTCTAAAAGTGCTTTTTTTATCCGCGAAGAACTGGAAATCTCACCACATCACTCGTCAAGTTCTTTAATATTAATTAACCTGTAATAAAAGAAAAGAAAACAAGGCTTCAAACTACTCTGATATGTGAGTTTAACTCCAAATCCGCCATGCACTGGGACTCTTGTCTTTGTGATTCTGCTGCATCAGTATCAACTGCAAATTCAAGTTTTACTGTGTCGAATATACATACATCATTTCCGACATGGAGCAACCTAAGGAATGCCAACAGTGTAAGGCGCCAGGTACCTTTTATTCATCTCTGAAACTGGACAATCATTTTATCATCCAAAATACTTGGGCAATATCTGATAAGAGAAACTATCAAATAACAAATATCTTACTGATTAAAACAATCACATACAGGATGGGATAACATTAGCTGACTGGCTAGATCCACTAATGATATCAGAAATACACCCAACCAGGCTAACTCTATCCGAAGAAAAGCACAAACATAAACATGTTATCCATCTTTATAGCTACAAATAATCCTTTATTTCGATCCCATATAAGAGAGTACGCTGAATAATCACCAAAACCAGAAATAAAATCTGTCAAATACTATCTGAATGACAATAACAAAGAAGAAAATGGCTATTATTATCTTCTAAACACCAAGTAGGGAGTAGCTAGCTCCAGCCACTTTCCATATTCTAACCCACTCCACCATTGCTTCAGCAGCACGAGCAAACAGAAGATCCGTTCCTCCAAGCCGATCCTTTACTGATTTAGCCAGTTCAAGCAAACAATCTTCAGCATTAGTCGCTGTCCGTGGTAACCTTACTGACTGAAAGAAAGGTATTATTTCCTCCATCTTTTTCACCCCTTCCCATTCCTTTTTCAAGCTCTCTATCGGATTACCCTTGTCGCTCCTAAACACGTAAGGTAGCCCAGTTTTCACACCAATACCCAAGTGATCGCATATAACCTTGACACACATCCCACACCAGATATCTTCGATTGTTTCCCACCTCAGCTTTCCCTCCCCAGTCAACTTCAGACCTGGGAACAAAGCTGGCCCCACCAACGCACGATTAAAAGCAATGTTAATTCCACTGATAGGCATCAAAGTCCCAGCTGGAACAGTCATAACAGCATCAACATAATGCGAATTTCTCTGTTCTGGCTTGAGGGCTTGTGTAGGTGCATCATAATCGGCCAAGTTGAGCCAGAGGCCACAGGACAAAGCACAGTCAACTCCACTTCGCAGGCTAAATGGATATCCACGAACAAAATCTGCTCCCTCCCGGAAAGGGTCATAGAGTGTATTAAAGAAAAAAGGAGTAGCTGGTGTTGTAAGATTGGCAAGATGCTGGGCCACAGCATTGGTTAAATTGCCATCATTGTCCTTTGCTGGAAGGCAATCATCATCAACAGATATAATATATTTCTTTCTAGATACCAGATAGCCAAAGTACCTGCATGAATAACCAGAGAAGAGAATGGATGTGGTAGGACCAACAACTTGGTCAATGTCAGACTTAGTATAGACACGATGATCAAAACCTTGTGGTATTTTGAGTTCTCCTTTGAGATCAGGGTCTTGGACAATTATCAGGTGGAAGCAGGAGAATAGCGGTCTCCATTCATTAAGGAATGATGTCAGGTCAGATTGCAGAGCTCCTATAACTATGTCAACCTCACTGTTGTCGATGTTTTCTAAGGCCATCTCCCAGAAATTGAAAGAGTGATAATTCAGACCAACAAATTGGCTGCTAAAACCAGCTCTTATTTGGTTCAGATGTCCTCAAATATGCCCAATCATACACCAAAAAGAATAAAAAAATTAAAATTTCTCAGAGCATCCTGTCAAAACATATTCCAAATGTCAGTAACCAAATGATTTAGCTCAAACATACTGAAAAAACAAGATGATGAAAATTTCCAAATTTACTAACTGGTAGGGAGAACAGGGGTGAGGATATGCTTGATATTAAGTGCCTGGATCATAAAAAGGACTTCATCTTTTCCAGTTGCAATGAACAGCTTCAAAACTTTCTCTGTAAGCTTTCCAGCACTTAATGTTCTCTGGTATCATGTACACCAATGACATTATAAACATCCCGATATTATGGATGAAAAGAGTAAGGACAGAAAGATAACGAAATATGACAGTCAGTCCGTAGAAAGGCAAAGTTATCAGTAATGTAGCTCTAATAGGATGTGTACTACTCAGATAAGAATGAGAAAAAGGATCTCATCTGGCATGACTAAATGTGAAAAAAAATATCAAACAAGCCATCCATGTATCTACTCAAAAATATCTTTAGTTTCTCCATCCACTTTTGCTAATTTGGGAGATAATATAATGTGCCGATATCTAATTCGTACAAAGCAGACAGACTGGTCTAATCTTGATTTAAGAGGTGCAAAAAAGGGCAATTTGTAAGAAAATGGATCAATCGTGTAAATATTGCAAGAGGCAGGAGTCGTAAATAAATAAAGCAAAATGATCTTCGTTTTGAGATGTATCATTCGTCAAGTAAACCAAACCAAAATCATACTTCAGACATAATTCAAATTTGACAGCCCAAAAGAAACAAGCATCCAACATCCAATTAATAATTCTCCAAAACAAAATCGATAACCACAAAATTAACTTAATCGGTCAATTAAACAACAGACACAGTAATAATGTCAGAAATAATCAAGAAATCATCGACTAAAATAAAGTAAAATAGAAGAAAAAGAGGGGGGATGGGGAGGTTAATTTACCAGAAAGAGATCTAGAAGGATGTGATCTGGAAGAATAGAAAGATCGGAGATGTGAGAGAGATTAAGAACAGCCTTATCTATAGCTAATGACAGCAAAGATGGCGGGGTTCTCATTCATTTATTGAGAAAGAATTGTTCAACACTTTTGTCCGCCTTTTACTTGCACCCTCAGCCAGCTCGCTTCCTTCTGAGTTTTGTATTCTCCGTCTCCCACATCCTTTCCATGACCGACATGCTTTGCTTTTCCACCTCACCACCAGTACACACCGTTTCACAATTTTCCTTGGATCCTTATTTTATTTATGGACATATAATCATTTCTAAATATTTAATAAAAAACATCACAATTCTTTTTTAACAGTAATATTCTCAAAAAATTTGGAAAAATTTACTAATTTAACTATTTTCATAAATTCATTATCAAAACTAATCATATAATATAATTTCTTACAATAATAACATAATACATTTTATTTAAACCAAATTACCCCTCTAACAAATTAATTAAATATATTTGGTAACACTTTATTTAAACTCCCTCTAAAAACTATAAACAAACTCCACAAAACTACTTCCATTTCATATGCTTCAAACGACAATCATTACCAAGTAGTGAAAATAAAATCAATCAACACAAAAAAATAAAAAAAAAAGAAAAAGATCAAGAAGGAATTAAGCGCAGTTTTCTTAAAAATTAGATTGTAGGATTAAGTCAATTTTAAGTATGGGTTTTGTTGGGACAAATGTCTTTGTTAATTTTCAAACCATTTATTGTTATGGTATTTCAAGTGCTGAAGCTAAATTTAGATGACTATTCATGATAGTAAAAATAACTTACTACACAAGTTAACCTATGCAATCCATTGGTTATTCACTTATGGACGATTAGCATATATATATATATATATATATATCTTAAAGAGTGTATAATTGGGGAAATAGCTAAGCAAATTCTTTGAGATAATTGAAAAAAATTCTAAAAAAGTTCCTAAAGCCATTTTAATAAGTATCTAATAAGCCGCACTTTATAAACATTAATCTAAAGAAATTTTTAAATTGTTCATACCAATACATATCTTAATCTATTTTTTTCTATCAATAATAATCCACCAATCAAATAAAACTTAATATGATAGTGTGAGATGGTCGTAACTTTGAGTTAAAGTTGATCCTCACATCGTCAGCAATATAAAGTTTTTCAATGATGGGGGTTGTGATGTTGAGACTATGATAATGGAGTTGTGAGATGTGAGTGATAAGGAGTCTGGACAATTTGGGAGATGAAATAATTTAGTTGATCTGGGCAATGATATTATTATTTTGAAATTGGTTGGTTTACATTAAAGGTAATTTAGTTCAAATTGAGCGTGTGCGGCTACTATTATAAGAAATTTTGTTATATTACTAGTTTTGATAATGAACTTATAAAAACGGTTAGGTAGGTAAATTTTTAAAAGATTAACTCTAATGTTCTATAATAAATAAAAAATATTATATTAAAATATAAATAACAAAATAATATAAATATTTTAAACAAAATTTAATTTAAAAATATTTTAGTACTTTACAATTTTGTATTATATTAAACTAAATATTATAATTAATAGAAGCATAACATTAAAAATATATATATATATAATTTAAATTATTTTTAATATTATATAAAATAATTTTAATATTATTAATACATAAGATATGCTTTATTAATTGTATAATATATTTATCCCCAAGGGTCGACATAGTTACGTTCTTTTGTCTATTCCTAATTGAACTCCTTACATTAAATATAAATATATTATTAAAATAAATAAAATAATTTACATTTTAACTTTATACCTTATGGCTTTTTCACACCATTATGAGACTATTTCGGGCCCGTTAATCGGTCAACCCAAGAGCAAACTTTATGTAAAGAGCCATGCTTCACCTTCTCATGAGGCCATATTTTCGGTGACTGGTTTTGAACATTGACAATTTTCTTTTAGTTGCCCAGTGCTAGTGGGTTGCTTGGGGATTTGGTATTTTAATGGTATGATTTGTAAGCTCATAAACAAGATTTTAGTGTGGACCGATCGATTGCTTCCTTTTATGGGTAAACTAATTCTTATTCTACACTTTCTTGTTGCTTTAATTTTTTTTTTCATGTTTTTAGGTCATCTACAATTGTTATTCGGCACCTGCAAAGGCAATCCACTAGATTTTTATGAGATGATGTAGATTCTAGGCAGCATATTCACTATGCAGCTAGCCTTCTATGTGTTTTTTGATGGCTCAAGGTAGTATGGGGATTCATACTTTTTTGGATTTGGCTGAGGATTCCTACTTAAACTGTAGTGGTGGTTTTTGGGATTAACAATCTCTTTAGACTTCCTTCATAAAATCCTAGTATTATGGAGCCAAGCACATAGGTTTGGTTAAGTTTCGACATCTAGCCTCTTTTCTTTAATGATGATTATGTTCTATTCACTGTATTATTGAGACCATGTGCATTGGCTGATTAGGCCTAGTGATCGTTGTTTTCTGTATGATTGTTGGTTGCTGTATATTCTTTTATAATTCTACTGTGACCTTAATGGTGCTCGTAGGTGTGGTTTAGGACAAAGGCAAGCATTTGGTTGTTTAGCCTAAGTCTGTTGTTGAACATATTATGTTTGTCTCTATTCCTCATGTTGGACTTGAAGTTCTTTCTTTGGATTTATCTAGGAATGGAAATTTCTCTTTGGTGTCAAATTAGAAGCTTATTCATAGGTCTAGACCTTAGGATGAGGTTCTTTCCTTTATTTAGTACTATATATTTCTTCCTTTTTTTTTCTCTTATTATGGCTATTATATAAGTTTCTAACCATGGATGATGCTTTGTGCTTAAGGGTTATTGTACAATTTCCTCATGTTTATGTGGTCAAATTATTGAGATAGTTAGGCATTTATTTTTGGACTGCCTATTAGTAAGATAGGTATAGTGACAGGTTTGCTATATTTATCTTTTTTATTCCCATGCTTTACTTGCTTTTTACAACAATGAGTTGTCTTTTTCTCAGTATTTTTTGAGTTCATCTTTTGTGCTTCATTTTGCAGCATGTTTAGGATTCTTGAAATGCTTTAAGATTTGATTTGTTTGGCTTTCTTATAGATGTTGTTGTTTATAGGGTGGCTATTAACCTTAAGCTTGCTAGTTTTGCTTGTAGTTTTAAACCATCTCAGTTGAGAGTGGTGTTGGATACTCAACTTAGGGAAATTTTGCAAATTATCTTGCCTTCTTATAACTCTGTTCATTTGATTTCTTATTTAAAAATGCTACCTGGGGTGGTGATGCTTAGTGTAGATGGTCTCTCTTTGGGAAATCCTAGTTTATCTACTGCAGATAATGTCTTGTGTGATCATTAGGATATGGTTCTACCTACTTTTGGCTATTTTCTTGGGCACCAATTGATTTTTTTTTTTTTTTACCACGCTGATAGCTATTTGCATGAGGTTGGAACTTGCTATTCAGCTTATTTATTTTACTCTTGAGATGGAATTGGATTAAAATATTTTGGTTTCTTGGATTACCTCTCATGCCTTTATGTGATGCGACTTTGCATATCTTCTTGGCCAAGTTCATGCTTTATCTTAGTCCTTCATTCTGTATCACTTATGTTTATTAAGAGGTTACTTCTACAACTGATTTTATGATCAGTTGCCCTTGTTCTCATTAGACTCATCAACAATTTTTGTGTATTAGGATCTTCTATCTTTCTAACTGGCATTCTCTATTTGAATGCTTTTCAAACTTTGTATGTTAGGAGATGATTTTTTCTTCCTTAGGTGCTTTTGTCTCTTTTAGGCTTTTTTGCTTCACTTTATTTTAGGCTTTCTATCAGAGCTTTTAATTTTTCCCTTTCTCTTTTATTCATCATTTTATGATCTTTATTACAGGCAGAGGTCCAACCTAACTCCTTTTTCTTGTATTCCCTACACATCTTGATGTTTTAAAAAAATTACATTTTAAAAATTATTTTATATATTAATCAAAAAGACAATTTATACTATTGTTGTTCTTAACCATATTTTTTTTAGGATCCCATTTAAACCATTATGTGGTTATTGTACCCTGATCTAAGTTAAATCTAATTAAAACAAATAAATTTTATACTTTTTTAAGGGCAGAATTTGGCTATGTTTGGATGTAGGCATATTTTCTAACATTTAAGGCAAGAAGTGCAGCTAAGGTGATCTAGGTGATTAAAGAGGTGAATTAAGGTGTTCTAAAGGGTAAACTGAGTATTCTGAATTTAGAATAATATAAAGAGCTCAGTCGAACTCATAAGAGTTAATTTAAAAAGTTGACATAGGGAGCTAAAGAGAACTTAAGGAATACCTTCAATGAACTTAAGGATAGCTTTAAAGAATTATTTATGGAGCTTAATACAGCTCGCGGTATAACTCAGGTAAAGAGTTATATATGAATATGTGACTTGGATATCAAAACCATCATAATAAAAAGAAAATAATCATAAAAAATATTAAAAAAATAATATTTTAGGTGATTCGATCTTTTAACTTACATCCACGAGAGTAATAATCTTCAATCTACTATGTATATAAAGGATTACATGATTTGCTTCATGACATCAACAAAATCTTATTAAAGGCTATTTATGGTAAATAGTAACATGAGAGAGATGGGGGTTTCATAGAGACTAAAGAGTTTTTTAAGATAAGAATAAAGGAAAAAGTTCTTTGAAAGATGAGCTCACTAAAATCTTTAATACAGGTATAAAAATAGAGGGAGAAAAAGATGAAGTACCTCTTAAAAAAATCAGATGTAGAATAAATCTTTATGATTAGATAAAGCCAAGAAAGAGAAATAAAGCTAGAGATCCCAAGTAAGATTGTGATGATAGAATGGCATCTTAAAGGTCTAAGGAAACTTGAAGATTTAATAATGATGTTTTTACACTTAGAAAAAAAAAGATGACTATATTTTTTTTAGTGAGAAAGGTTTTAACATTCTTAAAGAAACCTTTAAGCTTTATTTAGAGTGTGCTTGAGGGTTGTTTTGGTTCATCTGGACAACTCCTTTAGGTGATTTTTTCTAAGTAATTTGTCTTATAGTCCCTTGATGGTAACATTGAAAAGCTTGTGAGGCAAAAAAAACTCCAACCATCCTTTTGCCTTTAAGTTAAGGCATGTGGCAATCTCTTTAGCTTGTGGTTCTGTTGCTTTCTAAAGCACTATAGAAGGTAGTTGACTTGGCATTCTTCTATTGCTTAACAAAGCAATCTTCTTTACAATTGGTTCCTTGCTCATAGTTAAATAAAAGATATTTTAATTTCTCAATTAACTGCTTGCACTATTCCCATGTAGCTTCTAACCACAAAAAATTTAGATTTCAATAATGCCCTATTGATAATGCATGTTTTATAGAATTGTCTCTTTTTTTTATGGAGCTTATCTCCTAATTTCCTGTGAGCTATAATGATGTTCTAGGCAAACAAAATAGCTTTATTTTGTTGACTCCTCTTACCATATGTCACTACATTATTAGTCCACATTTGCATCTATATTTCCTCTTAACCTAGATCTCTTCAGTCTTGTTAGATTGAAAAATTTTAAAGCACAGGATATTCTAAAGAGAAATTATTAGGTGCTAGCACATGATGAGACTGTTTATAGTTCCTAAATATGAAGGAAAATAGAGGGACTAGGTTGATATATTGTTATAAGGGAAATTTTGAAATTCTTACCAACCTTGAGAATTTTAGCAAAACTCCATATTCACTATTAAAACCTCAACTTCATGGCCTTTTTTCAAATTTGGAAGTAGGTTTGTGGGTTTTAAAATGGACTAATGGTTGTCCCCTATGGCAATTCCTTATTAGTTCTCCTATTGCACATATTATCATCTTCTTTTGTGCTTTAATCGTGATTTCATTGCTATCGTCGGGTTAAAAACAATTTGGGTAAAAGGAAATCTCAACCTAACACATGTTCTACTCTCTCTATCATATGACTTTCTTTAAAAAACCAACTTTTTCCTTTCTCATCGCTTTATTTCTAAATTTTGTTAGCCTTTTATGAACTTAAGATTTTTCCTTTTAAAAATAAAAATCTTTGTTCACATGATTTTCTTAACAAAACTGACTTTTTCCCGTCTCATTGCTTTATTTCTAGATTTAATTTAGCCTTTCCATGAGCTTGAGACTTTTCCTTCTAAAAATAAAAATAGTCAATCTGTTCTTTGTATTTTAGATTTTCTTATTCCTCTTTTTCATGTGGTTCACTCCATACTGTGACCATATTTTTAACCAAAATCTATTGTCGTATGATTAATGATACAGTTACATACTTTTGTATAAGCTTATTTTATATGCACTTATTTGGTGTTAACTCATTAGTTAAATAAAAATATAAAATAATAAAAAAATATAGACTAAGAGATATTTAGTCATATTAATTGAATCATATCACATCAATTTGTATAAGATTTTGTAGCGATATTATTACTTTTATGGTATAAGAGCTATTTTTGTTAACTTGTTGCAATGTTTGCTCATGCTTTGTACCTAGAATTGATCTTTTTTCTATCTTGCTGTTATTTTTCACTTTATTCATTCCTTTCTTTTTTTATGTTTTCTCTCTCTTTTTCTACTTTATTGGTTGTATTAAGTTTGTTACTTGGTGATTTTTTATTAGACATAGAGAAAAAAATTGGTGGTTGACTTTTTAAGGATAATGATGACTTGAGTAAAAAGTAGAGAGTCATCATGATTTTAGTTTGCTTCTAAGCATAGTTATCTTCTATCATTTGGTGGTGAAAGAAATAAAGGTGACTTTAAGAATTATAGAGGGTAAGAGGCCGAGTCTAAAGGTGACTCTAAGGAAGGTTTTAAGAGAGAGAGCTAGAGAGTTATTACTCTTAACCCATATTGGAGTTTAACTTCTATGAAATTGAGAAAAAAAGCAAAGCTCTTAAAAGTGGATGAAGTTAAAAAAAAAAAGTGTATTACTTTATCATAAAGCTTTAATTTTTTCCCGATTAAACTAGACAACACTTATTTTCTAAGTCTTTGTTTAGGGCATCTAAAAAAGATTTAGATCTTGTTGTGAAAAAATATCTTATTCTCTTCTTGGTTAAACTTAAGATCTTCTATGAGGAAGAGATACTTGATGCTTTTTCGTCCAAGCTTACCCTTTACATTCACTTATTTCACTTTGGTTTCAGCTTGGCTCTTTAACATTTCATTAAGAAATTACTTGTTGGCTTCAACATTCCTCTTTTATAACTCACTATTCTTGTTTAGAGGACCATTATTAGCTATTTTGTGTATTAGAAAGAGTTATTTAATAAGAAGATTATTTAGGTGACATCCAAGGGCTTTATCAACTTAAAAAGCTGTCCTTTTCTGGCTTACTATATATCTCTTTAAAATTCAAGCAACAATCTGTGATCCCTGTTCTCACTTGAAGAGTGGCTTTAAACATGGGTTATTTATTGTAAAGGATGAGTAAGGTTATATCATTAAGTGTAGAAACAAAGTGAGTCGTGTTCGAACTACTTTTAACTCTAAAGTAGGTGACCTGTCTAAGTTTTCTTTTCTTATTGCATTAGTTACCTCTTTCTCTAAAGATTGATTTGATCTACCTTTATGCCTTGTAACTGTTGTATAGAATAAAAATGATTGCCTAGCAAAATAGATGTAAAATTTTATGGCTTCTCTTAAAACAACAAGAGACTTTTAAAATTTGGGTTTATTGAGGGTTGTTCTCTTTTTAATAAGCATGTCAAATCTATGATGGGTGTTTCAATCATTTTAAGTCTTTTTGTTTATTTGTTTATTGCCTTATCTTTTACCCAGACTAGTTTACTTGATTGCCATCAATTTTTTCTTTTCTATAGCTATAGAGACTTCTACTAATTTTAATGGGAGCAAACAAAAATCTTTAGACAAGTAGACCTCTTTTAGCTTTATCCTAAGCCATTAGAAGAGAAATCAGCGATGGGTTCTACTATCTAAGAAGTTATACTTTTTTCTAGTTGAGTGACCAAATACTAAAGTTATCTATTGATCAGCTTTGAAGATTCCCCTAAAACTTCTTCAATCTCATTAAAAAAAAAAAAATCCAAAGCCCTCTCCTCCATTTGAGATTTTATGGATTTAAATCCATCTTTTAGTGACATAGGACCCACCTTGGGAGGTTTGTTCAGTTCTTAAGCGAACGATGAATTTCAAGATTGATGTTGCAATGAGAAAGTGAAATCTTTTGGATGAAATACTAGCTATATAACCTAAGAAAGGGGATGAATTTAATTTTTTAAATTTATAACGGGGCATTAAGTACTGTTCATGTCTACGACCCTAATTTACATATGTGGTACTATTCATAAGTACGACACTGTTCATATACATGATATGAGCATATGAAATTCATTGATGACGTGGTAGGATTTTATTGGATTGATGATGTGGCATTGTGTTGAGTGTTACAAAGTGTATATTTATAAAGGAGAAAATTATCATTTTATACTTTAAATCTCACTAACATTGCTATTTTTATTTATTTAAGTATTTTGTTATTTAATTATATGTGTTTTATTATAATTATGTATTTTATGTATTTTAGGGGTATTACAATCGTTTCATAATGAACGAGTGATCAGACAGCAAAACGGACGTCATATTTGGACTCAGGACGGTCGAAATCCTTAAGAGGAGTATTAAAGGAAAAAGTCACTGTTCACACATACGGTACTGTTCATACGTACGGTACGGTTCACGACACCGATGATGTGGCAACTACCTATGACGTGACAGTATCTGATTGGACGAATTATGTGGTATTGACTGCTTATGTGGCATTGACCGATGACGTGGCATCGACCGATGATGTGTCATGATCTTATTGGACTAAATTTCTTATGTACTGTAGATCGATGACGTGGCAGTATCTCAGTGGAGCAAAAATCGTGTGTACAGTACATGCGCATACACGGGATTATTTACTATTCAGACGGCGTTACTGTGCAAATATTGACTGTTGACTGTTGATTATTGACTGTTAACTGATGACGTGGCGCAATCCTGAGCATCCGAACTGTTTTTAATCCGATATGTGGTATTCACTCAATGTATCTATAAAAAATGGCTCTCCCCTCTTAATTTAATACCCTTGAATTTATTTTTAAGCTTATATTTTTTAAATTCCTCCTCCTTCTTATAGTTTCTTTGTATTTTAATAAAATTTCCTTTTTTATCCTTAGTTAAAATATGAGTGACTAATTTTCTTTTAAGCTTGGGTTGAAGGTAAAGTCTCAACATGTTCTATGAGCTTAATTTGGTAAATTTATTTTTTCTTCCCCTCTAATATTTGTGGTTGTTTTGACTTTTCGTCGATAAATAATAATAGTCTTGTCTAGATACGTTACCTTTTCTGTTAAACCTAAGACCCTAAGACAAGATTATTATTATTTGACACGATAAGCCCTTGACACCATACTTATTGGAGAGTGGTTCATGAGGTGTGGAATCTCCCCTTATGATTTAATTGACATTAATATGAAATATTTAGCCCATAGAACATATTGATGCAGATCCGGATACCCAATTGCTTTATTATAACAGTTTCATTCTTAATTATTTCCGTCATTTTAATTCACAATTTAAGATAAAATTACCATAATTTAATTGTTTTCATTAAAAGAAAATTAATTCTACACATAATTAAAATCAACCTTCTCGTGGGATCGACACTCGTCACCATTAATCTATTTTACAGTAGATTCGTGTGCTTACGAGTTCAATAAAATTTGCACAAGTTTTTGGCGCCGTTGCCGGGGAGGTAAGTTATTTTAATTTGTTGAATTAATTTTTTTGTTTTCTTGTATTTTTTCCTTATATAAAAATAATTCTATAATTTAATTCTTGTAATTTAAATTTTTATAATTTAATTTTATTCTGTGATTTCTTTAAATTTCTGTACTTTAATTTTTATTTTACTTTTCTTTGTAATTTGTTTTGTTTATCTCGTAATTTATTTTAATTTATTTGTAGAATTAATTCATAAAATTAGTTTTTTTAAGTAGATTTTTTTTGTTATTGCTTTCTTAAAAAATTATAAAAATAAATTTTAAAAATTAAAAAACGTGAATCTATAATTTAATTTTGGTAATTTAAATTTCTTTAAATTTTAATAATTTAATTTCTGAGTTATTTTTTTATAATTTAATTTTTGAGTTATTTTTTTTATAATTTTGGTTTATTTTGTTAATTTATTAATCTATAGAATTATTTTTTTAAGTAATTTTTTTGTTTTCTTTTAAATATTTTTCCTGTAATTTAATTTGGTTTCTTTTTCTCTTCTTTATATTTCTGTAATTTAATTTTTCATTTTTCGTTGTAATATATCTTTTATTTTATTTTTAGTTAATCTATTTCTTATATTTTCTTTTTAGCACTTGAGTGTATGTTCATAGTAAGGTTATAATAATGTCACAAGGTTAGTATCGTAATTTCTCTTTCCTCTTTATTTTTATTTTATTTATTTTTATTTATTTTATTCTTTGCATGTATGGTCGAAGGTCATTATCAACTAATCTTGAATCTTTAGACCTTGAATTAGTAAAAACACTTCGCACGCACAAACACACTGTTTTTCAAAAGAAATTTGAAATGGAATTGCAACATCAGCAACCAGAACCACAAGAGAAGCCATTTAAGGATTATTTTAGTCCTTTAGCTAATTTGAGCACATCATGCATAAGGTACCCAAATGTAGCTGCTAGGAGTTTTGAATTAAAACCTAGTGTGCTAAACTGTCTCCCCATATTCTATGGCCCAGAAAATGAGGACCCATATAATCATCTGAATGATTTTCATGCTATTTGTCAAACTTTTAAATACGAAAATTTTTCACATGATGATGTTAAACTTAGATTATTCCCATTTTCATTAAAAGATAGAGCTCGTTAATGGTTTAATACATTATCTGCTAATAGCATTACATCATGGGAACAAATGGTAACTAAATTTTTAAATAAATATTTCCCAATTCATAAAACCAATGCTATTTGCAGGGAAATTTTAGAGTTTACCCAAAGAGACGACGAGTAGTTTTTTGAAGTATGGGAGCGATTTAATGGGCTACTCTTGAAGTGTCCACATCATGGGTATGAGAAATGGCACCAATGCCAATACGTTTTGGAGGGATTATTGCCACATATGTAAGAATGGCTAATGGCAACCAGTGGAGGAGAGTTAATGTCTAAAAGCGCATCAGAGATTTGGGAATTTTTCCAACAGCAATCGGATAATTCTCAACAACGGAGTCGATCACTCAGAAATACCAGGAGAATTAAGGGAGTGAATGAGGTTAACATTGGCGAGTCAAGTTCAGGAATTAAAGAAGTCAAAGAGATGGTCGAAGGCCTTACTCGACAAATAGTATCTTTGACAACTGCTAAATCAATAGAGCCACATAACCATGACTCATATTCAGATCAAACTAATGCCATAGGTGTCATGAGAAAACTACCAAACTACAATCCTTACTCCAACACATATAACCCTGGATGGAGAGATCACCCCAATTTTTCATGGTCTTAAGGATTTCAACAAAATGGACCATCAGTTCCACCTCCACCAATGCAACCAGTTCCTCAAATGTCTCAAGCCTCTCAACTATTATTTAGACCATACAATCAGAATCCAAACCATTCTCAACCCAAACCATGGGAGGATACATTCCAAAATATCAAAAATCTTACTAACTCCAAGATCGAGCAGCAGAACCGCACCATTGATGAATTACGAAATGAGATGAGAGCAGGCTTTAACTCACAAGCTCAATCAATTTCTAACCTTGAGAAAATGGTGGGACAACTTGCCTCTTGAGTTCAAACTTTGGCCATAACTGTTGAAAAAGGCAAATTCCCAAGTCAACCAGTACCAAACCCTAAAGGAGTGCATGGGATAAGTTCTAGTTCACCACAGTAGCATAGAGAGGTCAAAGCAGTTATGACCTTGCGAAAAAGAAAAGAAGTCAACAACAAAATGGAAATGCCAAAATCAACTTAGATTGTACCTGTGAACACTGAGGAATCATCATTAGAGGAGAAAGAGGAAACCAACCTACGAGAATATGTTTCTAAAGCTCCATTTCCTCAGAGGTTAGCTAAAGGGAAGAAAGGGAAATCCACAAGTGAGATTTTTGAAATCTTCAAACAGGTAAGTGTTAACATCCCTTTACTTGAAGCCATAAAAAAAGTGCCATCATATGCCAAGTTTCTTAAAGACCTTTGTACTAAAAAGAGAAATATTCATGTTTAGAAAAAAACCTTTCTAACAGAAAATATTAGTTCTATACTCCAATATAAAATGTCTCTAAAATACAAAGATCCAGCCTCCCTCACTATCTCATGTAGTATAGGGAACCACACAATTGAGAATACTTTGTTGGATTTAAGAGCTAGTGTAAATCTGTTGCCTTACTCAGTGTTTATGAAACTTGGACTGGGAGAATTACACCGAACTCCAGTGGTGTTACAGCTTGTAGATCAATCCATGAAAATACCACGTGGTATTATAGAGGACGTGCTTATCCAGGTAGATAAGTTTTATTTTCCTGTTGATTTCATTGTAATTGACACTTAACCAGTGCAGGATTCAAGGAAATATATGCCCATTATCTTGGGTCGTCCATTTTTGACAACTGCCGATGTTCACATTCAATGCAGGACTGGAAATATGCAGTTGTCATTTGGCAATATGACTATGGAACTAAATATTTTCAACATTACCAAACAACCTCACAATACAGATGATGGAATTGTAGATGTGGATTTAATTTATGAATTAGTTGATCACACATTTCTTTTAAACCTTAGTGATGACCCTTTACTGACATGTTTAACTCACTTTGGTTTGGATTTTAATATTGACAGATCGATTGATGAGTTTAATACTTTATTGGATTCATCGCCATGCATGGACATTGATAAATGAAAGACAAAGATAGAGCAATTGGCACCATTAAAAGAAAATCTCATCTCATCATCAGAATCACCACCAGGAATTGAGCTCAAACCTTCACTCGACCCTCTGAATTCTATATTCTTGGAAGAAGAAAAAATATTGTCAGAAATCATCTCATCCTCTCCTGATTACAAACAAAAAAGCACAGACATCATTCACCCAATTTTTGGTTAAAAAAGGAGGATACAACTGGCAAAACTAGAGGAGATTTGTAACGACAAAAATGCTAAGGACTACAGAAAGCGAATGAAAATTCTCCGTGACAAGCGGACCATTAGAAAATCTTTCACACCAAGTTAGAAAGTATTTTTGTTCAATTCTCAAGGGCACATTTCTCCAAGTAAGTTACGCTCTCAATGCTGTGATCCATCTACTGATCATGCTATTTTTCCACATGGAGTCATTAAATTTAAGAATCCAAGGAATGGTGTAATTTTTAAAGTTAATGGTCAAAAAAGTAAAGTCATATCACGAATACCAACCATGTGGAGAAAACAGCACAAAACACTGAAATGACCTAACATTTTTTCCTTTCGTTTCCTTTCGGTGATTTAAAGTTTTCTTTTCTATTTTTAATTATGTTTGTGAAAGTGTGTCTGTTTAACTTTCAACTTTTTATTTTTTATCATTTTCTTCACGAATATGTCAACTAAAAAGTATCTCTTCAGCATTCTTAGACAATTTCGACGTATTCAATCTCATCTCAGAGGTCAGATACGATTTTGTAAAACACATCGTATCTGGCAGTTACAACCACCAGAGTTAGTAGCTCATGTTGAAGATTTAGAAAGAGATCTCAGAGAAATTGAAAGGGGCATTTACAACATCCAATTAGAGCTTGAGGTAAATTCAATAAGAGGACGATTTTAGTTTATTTTGTGTGTTTTAATTTATTTTCTTATTTGTGTGTTTTAATTTGCTTTGTGTGTTTAAAGTTTGTAACCCCGGTCAAGTGGCGGATAATGGTACTCCGTGACAATCAAGTCGGTCACTTCAGTTTCTCATAATAATTGATATTTTGAGACGAAGGCATGGAAAGAGACGAGATCTTAGCAAAACTTCACAAGCGATTTCCTTCATTTCCTCATAATGCTCTCCTCACCGTTTATAAAACTCGGTCCGAACGCATGCGATTGCTTATGAAGAACAATATCCCTGCTGACATTCGTTAGTTAATCGAGGCAAAAGGTCGCTTAGCAGGTGAGTTACCTCCTAAATTTATTGCATACATGCCTGGTTGTGGTAAAGGAAATTATGCTAGAAAATGACGAGCTCAAAGACTTTCTATTGCTTGTCATAAATATGCCAGAATGATATGCAATAAAAAATCATGCTCTTTAGGAATGGTGTCTGATAACAAAGAAGATAAGATTTAATTCATTAAAGATGGCTTGAATAAGGAGTCATTGGATGATATCTTTTTGTCTCTTGAAACGCATCCTAGTGGATACGTCTAAAATGCAATACTCCAGTTATGACCATTATTCCAGAAAGAATGTGCAAACTATAGTCTCGAGAATCTGACTATAAAAGACCCTGTTTGCCAGTTTGTAAGAAAATTGGATGGGAAGCCTATCTTCGACCCATAGAGGGCGTTTAAGCCGTTTCTGGACGTAAAACCAGAGGAAGATGTGAGCTATAATCACAACTATTTGTAAATATCCTTTTACCTCTCTGTTCTTTTATTTCACTATTATTTTACTATTTACATTATTATTTTTAATAATTTCATTTACTTTTTCTTTTTACTATTTTTTTTTACTTTTAAGCCATGTGCCTTATACGTTAATTGACATAATGTCCCATACACAGCTATAACCAACTATCACCAAGGTTTTTAAATACGATCTTCTTTTTATTGAGCACTCACAAGTTGTTTTTTAGTAGTATCTTAATGGCAGCTACTTTCAGTAAACAATTCAAGAACATTTGTGTGCTTTCTGGGTTTTATTATGGCAAACATAAAGAGTTCATGGAGGCAGCCATAGATCTTGGTCTAAGAATAGCAGAAAGAAAATTACACTTGGTGTATGGAGGAGGTGACCGAGGGTTATCCAAAATGGTATCAGAAGTTGCTTTTGTCAGAGGAAGCCAAGTGTTAGGCATCATCCCTCAAATCCTAAAACCTTTTGGTTGTTTGTCTCATTCACCAACTAGAAAAGAGTTAGTCGTCTCAGGTATGCAAGAATGAATAACTGAAATGCTCAATCATGCCGATGCTTTTATTTTCTTTCCAGGCGATGTTACAACTCTTGAGGCACTAATGACATTAGCATCTTGGTCCCATCTGAACATTCATCAGAAATCCATTGGTTTGTTAAATGTCAATAACTTTTATGATGGCTTTCTCACATTTCTTAACCATGCAATAAAAAATTATTTCATTCCTTCCTTAGTGAAAAAAATCTTTATTTGTGCACACACTGTTAATGCGCTACTTGATCTGTTACAAGCTTATCAACCGGAGCCAGATCCCAAGGCTATTGTGTTGGAGTGTTTAAATAATGATGGTAACAGTAGCGGCAGTAAGAAGTACAAATTAGATTTAACTCTCCGCTTGTAAATATTTTCTTCTGTGTTGCAGCACTCAGGTGATGCCTTCTAAACTCTATTTCTTTTCATTCAAACATTGAGGACAATGTTTCGTTTTGGTTGGGGGGAGGGAATAGTTGACAATTATGGAATGTTGAACTAACCATGATTAACTTTTTGAATAGAAGATGGCTGAATATAGAGTATAGTGACTCTAGAAACACATCTTCTTAGTTAAAAAAAATAAAAAAAACAAAACAAAAACAAAATAAAAAAATATATTTGTGTGTGTTTCTTTTCTAACCTTTCGTTTTTCTTCTTTATAAATATATGTTTTCAAATTTTTAAAGTCGAAGATGACTGAATATGGAGTGTAGTAATTCTAGAAACGCATCCTCTTTAAAAAAAAGAAAAAAGAAAAAAATTCATTTTTCTTTAATTTTTCTCATGTATGTTTTCTTTTTATGTTTAGAATAGGTTGGGGGGAAAGAATTTTGTTAAAAAAAAATTGTGAGTTCTTGATAGTGGATGATATGATGACTTTCGAATTTTAGTATTTGTACTATCTTTGGTCTTGAGTGATGTTACACTATGTTTACTATTCTACATATTAATGTTGGGGACAAATATGAGTTGCTTGAAAGAATGCACATGTCATAATAAATTCCAAGTGAGTTTTTGAGCCTATTAATTTTTCTTGGAGAGTAACCCTTTTTGTCCATTCTTCATGTAGTTTAGCAGTTTATTATTTCATACATGATCTCTAGATTTTCTTTGAGTCAACCCTTAAAAAAAAGTGTGTGTTACTGCATCTAAATGCCCACTTAATTAGTAGATATGGAAGATTATTTAGAGTCCTAAAAGATGATGGAAGGCCATTTTTGACCCGTTTGAGCCTTTCTAGCCATCCCTATTATGTAATATCCATAGTTAGCCCTTTTGAGTCTTTTATTTAAAAAAAACCTTTTATTTATTAACTTATCAACCTGACCCACTCTAATTTGGAGTATTACCCGATATCATATAAGTTTCATCTACCTATTCATGTTTGAGAAAAAAATAAATAATTATTTTGTTCAACGAAGTTGTGCTACATAAAAAAAAAATAAAAAAAAGAGAAAAAAAAGGAAGGAAAAAAATGATGTGCAATAGCAATAAATAAGCAAAATGTATCTTGTAATTTTTAAAAAATTCTTGAACTTTCTCTCAAACATATATATTTTGTTCCCTATTTTTCTTTCTTTGTTAGCCATGTTCCTAGCCTACGTTACATCCTAATAAAAGTCCTTCTTGATTTTAAGGCACGATAGTCTGAAATAAAAGCTAGTTATATGAGTAATTAAGATGCAGTGATGCATATACAAAAAAAAAGAAAAAAGAAAAAAATAAAAAAATGATGAATACATTGGGTTTACTAATACTTTATTTGAAATCGTATTATTTGTAAGATATGGGCATATTTTTCATCTTGGTGAGAGTGTATGATATTTCTTTATTATTTTCTCTCAATTTACCATTCATTGTAGTGACAAAATTTTATTGGGATTAATTTCTTTGTGAGAGTGTCACTACAGCCGGTGAGATTTTGGGGTTGGATATGTCATTCTTAAAAGTGGCCTGATTACTATTGCTACAACAAAGTCTGCTGGACTGATGCATATGGATGGTTGATGTGGGTATGATATTCCTTTAGACTGGAAATAATGCTTGTACTTTTATTTGATTGCTATCATTAATGTGATTGAATAAACACATGTGTTTCCTTTAAAAAAAAAGTTTTGAATTTTATCTTCGCTTTATTTGCTAAGGACTAGTAATAAGTTGGTTGGGGGGTGTGTTGAGTGTTAGAAAGTGTATATTTATAAAGGAGAAAATCGTCATTTTACACTTTAAATCTCACTAACATTGCTATTTTTATTTATTTAAGTATTTTGTTCTTTAATTATATGTGTTTTATTATAATTATGTATTTTATGTATTTTAGGGGCATTACGATCATTTCACAATGAACGAGCGATCAGACAGCAAAACGGACATCATATTTGGACTCAGGACGGTCGAAAATCTTAGAGCATTAAAGGAAAAAATCATTGTTCACACATACGGTATTGTTTATACGTACGGTACGGTTCACGACACCGATGATGTGGCAACTACCTATGACGTGGCAGTATCTAATTGGACGAATTATGTGGTATTGACTACTTATGTGGCATTGACCGATGACGTGGCATCGACCGATGATGTGTCACGATCTTATTGGACTAAATTTCTTATGTACTGTAGATCGATGACGTGGCAGCATCTCAGTGGAGCAAAAATTGTGTGTACAGTACATGCGCATACACGGGATTATTTACTATTCAGACGGCATTACTGTGTAAATATTGACTGTTGACTGTTGATTATTGACTGTTAGCTGATGACGTGGCGCAATCCTGAGCATCCGAACTGTTTTTAATCCAATGGTCACGATTCACTCTATGTATCTATAAAAAAGGGGCTCTCCCCCTTTAATTTGATACCCCTGAATTTATTTTTAAGTTTATATTTCTGAAATTCCTTCTCCTTCTTGTAGTTTCTTTGTATTTTAATAAAATTTCCTTTTTTATCTTTAGTTAAAATATGAGTGACTAATTTTCTTTTAAGCTTGGATTGAAGGTGAAGTCTCAATATGTTCCATGGGATTAATTTGGTAAATTTACTTTCTCTTCCCCTCTAATATTTGTGGTTGTTTTGACTTTTCGTCGACAAATAATAATAGTCTTGTCTAGATACAGCCTTGGTTAAACCGGCACCCTAGTACAAGGTTATTATTATTTGGCACGATAAGCCCTTAGCACCATACTTATTGGAGAGTGGTTCATGAGGTGTGGAATCCCCCCTTATGATTTAATTGGCATTAATATGGAATATTTAGCCCATGGAACATGTTGATGCAGATCCGGATACCCAAGTACTTTATTATAATAGTTTCATTCTTAATTATTCCCGCCATTTTAATTCACAATTTAGGATAAAGTTACCATAATTTAATTGTTCCCATTAAAAGAAAATTAATTCTGCACATAATTAAAATCAACCTTCTCGTGGGATCGACACTCATTACCATTAATCTATTCTACAATAGATTCGTACGCTTGCGAGTTCAATAAAATTTGCACAACACATTGATTGCTTATGTGATGTTGATTGATGACGTAGTGTTAACCAATGATGTGTTGCTATTGGACCAAAATATGGACATGTTGTTGACCGATGATGTAGTAATATTTTATTGGACTAAAATACTGATATAATGTTGACTGATGACGTGTTCTAACTAATTAAAACTTACCACATAGCACAATCCTAAGTTGCTTAATTATTTTATCTAACGGTTATGACCATTGCATCTATAAATAAAGGGCTTCCCATCTAATTAGACAATCTCTAAATTCTTTTTTGAGCTTTATTTTCTGTATCTAATGGCCATGACCATTACATACACAATTTTTACCATTTTAATAAAATTACCATTTTATTCTAGTTTAATTATGAATGGCTAGTTTATTTTCAAACTTGTGTTGACGATGAAACCTTAACATAATTCATGTGTCTAATTAGATAAGTTTATTTTCTTTTTCTCTCTAATTTATGTAATTCTTTTGACTCATTGTTGATGAACAATAGGTTTTGTCTAGATTTTGTATGGTATATAAGCTTTCTAGTGAAAGATTATTATTGTCTGGCACAATAAGCATTCAACACCATATTTATTAAAGAGAAAATTTTTCTCTGATATTTTATGGGCTTTCTTGACTTAGTATCAATAAAGAGTGCATCTAACTATTTAATAGATGGTCTTGCTATGTTGTCAATAGAAGGATTATTATCATTTGATACAATGTGTTTTTGACACCATGCCTAGTGAACGATCATTACTCTCTGGCACATTGAGCACTTGTTATTATATTTATTAAAATGAGGATTATAAATAGTGAAAGTCCTCCCTTCATAAATTAATTGGAATTAAAAATGAAATATTAAGTTTATGGTGAATGTTAAGTATGAATCTAGAGACTCAAGTATTTCATTTGCATGGATTTTATGTTTAATACATTCCTACTATTTTAAATCTAATAAAAAATTCAATTGTAACCAAATCACATATACACTTAAAAAATTAAACTTATACACAATTAAATCTACCTCCTCATGGAATCGACACTCATCACCACAAAATCTATTTTATAATAGATTCATGTGCTTATGAATACAATAAAATTTACACTATAATGCATCTACACTTCTTTAGTCTAATGGTGAGTAGCTGTTAATAGGAAGGAGTTCCTAACCCATTTGTGAAAACTTGATGAAGTTATAGCTTTCTTTATAGCAGTTTAAATATGTGTCTAAGGTGTTTATATTATATGCCTTTCATAAGTATGCTTTTACATGAGAAATAACATATATTTTTATGGAGAGGAATTCTTAATCCATTTCTTGAATATAAGCTCAATCAATTTGATAGATAAAGTGAGAGCTCAGCTCCCATAAGTGATAACTTATAAGGTGATATTAATTTTTCTAGGTGATTTAAATAAATGACATATTAGTGCATAGTATAAATAGCAAAATAAAATTTCCAAAGAATGCTTTAATGGCATTCTAGAGTTGTTGAACTCTTTTAAGCACGCTTAATATGTTATGTCATGTATAGGAGCATTCAATTGTCTGATAGTATGCACTGGTTATTCCCTCAAATGGGGTGTAGTTTGATAAAGGATCATTACCTTTTTTTCTTTTTTTTTTCTTTCATTGGTTGGTTTGTCCACTTGACAACTAACTTTTATATGCATTTTTAGCTAACTATTATAATGGCTGCTTGTATTTTTCTTTTAGTTGAATGGCCTATAATGAATTTAGGTATAATGTGTGCGATGATTCAGTTATACAAATATACCTTTAATAAGCTCTTGAAGTTTGATTTCTACCCAAGACTTTTATATCTTTCACTCTTACCTTTAAGTTAGAATGTTTTCAATTTTTTTTTCTAAAATGATACAGCCTTTAATATTTTAGTTTGTTGTATCAATAAAAATATACATTGATTCTATTATAGAATTTATTCTTCTTATGGCTTTAAATCAGGTGCTCTAAGAGATCTTCTTATTTAAGTCCTTTGATAATGTTAATATCTTAATAATTGTATCGACTTAGAACAAAGACTTCTAAGTATGAAACTATAACAAATCATTTGTAAAGATCATCTAAAAGTGAATAATCATGACATAATGAAGTGATCATCAAAGAAAGAAGCAAACTCAGCCAATCAAGTGAGATAATTAATTAGTCATTCACATCATAAAGAGATAGTTTTATGTATAGATGAAAAATATATAAGCATTTATAAACAAACTTTCTTTAGATAATGAGAGATCATATCATTGCATGATAGGGCAAAAGTGAACCTAAGGAGTGAACTTGTAGGCCACTTAATTTATCTTAACAACTTCTAAAAATTAAAAAGAACAACTAGTCATTATAGGGAACTAATCTAGCACCCATAAATTTGCACACAATATTATAGACACATATTTAAAGAAAATAAGAGATAAGTGGAGTAATGATTAGAATGCTCTACAGATTATACTTTTTTAGTATATCTGTATTTATGGGTGCTGAACTGTGAATATATCTATGTGTAATAACTTGTAAGCACTTATCCAACTAGGTCATTTAATAAATAAAGACCTTGGCGATTGGGCTCAAGAACTCCTTGTGGAGCTACCTTTGTGTTAAGAGTTATCCTTCTAAGCATTAGATCTTCTTTCTTAAAAGCTTGTGAGTGGACCTTCTTGTTGAATATCCTAAAAAGATGAAGCTAATATGTCGTCATTTTCAATTCTACTCTTGTCTTTTTGTAGATAAGTTTAGGTCAGAAATAATAAAGAAGATATTCTCCTCTTTGTTGAACTATTTAATCCTATAAGAAGGAATCTTAATCTCAATAGGGATTGCTGCATGTACTCTAAACACAAGAGTGAACAGTTTTTCTCCTATAGCAATATTATAAATCGTGAGGTACAATCTTCTTACTTGGACATAATATAAGTAACCTAACAAGTTTTTTTAAGCATTTATAATAATAATAATAATAATAATAATAATAATAATAAAGTATAATAATATAATGACATAAGTAATGTTGTAGAGATATTAGGAATTCTAAAAATTACTAAGATATTTATGGAGAGATAAATTATTAATTAAAAAACTAATGATGACATAAGCAATGACATAAGTAATGATGTAACAAGAAATATTGTAGAGATATTAGGAATTCTAAAAATTACTAAGATATTTATGGAGAGATAAAATAATAAGTAAAAGTAATGATGACATAAGTAATGATATAATAAGAAATGTTGTAGAGATATTAGAACTTCTAGAAATTACTAAAATATTTATGAAGAGATAAATTACCACCATTAATTAAGTGCTGGGTGGTAAAATCTTAACATTCTAGAAATTACTAAGATATTTACGGAGAAATAAATCTCCACTATTAATCAAATGATATGGTGGCAAAATCCTAGTCACTTATAGGCCTTAGAAATCCTATAAATACCCCATATCTTTTGCATTTTCCATAAACCTTAGAAATCTCATCTTTTTTCATTCTAAGCCAAAGCATTATTAGTGAAGAAATTCTCAAGTTTAGAAAAGAAGCTTTAGGGGAATAAATGAAAATAGGTAAGTAACACATCACTTCAACTATAATATAAGGACAATATGTTAAAATTAACTTTGATTAATAATTTTCTTATGTTAGGTTTAGTTCTAAATAATCTCTTATCTTATAATGATTATTAGTATGGTGTGATTGACTATTATTAAATCCCCATATGGCTAGCTATGCTGCCTACATCATGATATCATCCTCATATGGCCGACTATGCCTCCTAGGATGTTATGCTTACTACTTGATTGGATGGTCAGCTATGCCGCCTAATATGTAATGTTCTTATTTTATCATGCCATGGTCGGCTCTACTGCCTATATTTTAATTCTATTTCTTTCATTTCTGTATGGACGGCACTACTGCCTATGTTAGATCTTGTTGTCTTAAATTAGTTTCATGTTTTGCTTTATTGTATATTTGAAAAATTTACATACTATATAAGTTGCATTGGGCTCAAGTATTTCATGGGTAATTTGATAAAGAGGTATTTTAATAAATTTTAAAAAAAAATAAAAGGGATTGCTGTACTACTAGATGGCAAGCCTTCATAAAGAGGGTAAACCCTCTAAACTAAGAAAAGAGATCATTTGATAACGGTGATACGTAACGCCCAACAGATTAATTCATTTTAGCCCAAGGGACCTAAGGCCTTAAGGTAGTTCTTTATATTTCTAAGTTTCATTTACAAGCACTTATTTCATAAAGTTATTCATGTGCATGGTAGATAATACATGCATAAAAGTATTTACTTACTAGGCATTAACTTATGTATTTAAAAGGCACATTCTCAAGTCAACCAATGCCTAACCCTAAAGTAGTGAATGAAGCAAGTTCTAGTTCACTACAGCAGCATGGAGAGGTCAAAGCAGTGATGACCTTACGAAAAGGAAAAGAATTCGACAACAAAGTGGAGATGCCAATATCAATTTAGATCGTACCTGTGAATGCTGAGGAATCATCATCAGAGGAGAAAGAGAAAACCAACCCATAAAAATATGTTCCTAAAGCTTCATTTCCTCAGAGATTAGCTAAAGGGAAGAAAAGAAAATCCACAGGTGAGATTTTGAAATCTTCAAACACGTAAGTGTTAATATCCCTTTACTTGAAGCTATAAAACAGGTGCCATCATATGCCAAGTTTCTTAAAGACCTTTGTACTAAAAAGAGAAATATTCATGTTTAGAAAAAGGCCTTTTTAACAGAAAATATTAGTTCTATACTCCAACATAAAATACATCTAAAATACAAAGATCCAACACAATTGAGAATGCTTGGTTGGATTTAAGAGCTAGTGTAAATCTGTTACCTTACTTTGTATTTGTGAAACTTGGACTGGGCGAGTTATATCCAACTCTAGTGGTGTTATAGCTTACAGATCGGTCCAAAAAAATATATCGTGGTATTATGGAGGACGTGCTTATCCAAGTTGACAAGTTTTATTTTCCTGTTGATTTCATCGTAATTGATACTCAACCAGTACAAGACTTAAAGAAGCACATTCCCATTATTCTGGGCCGACCTTTCTTGGCAACTGCCGATGTACATATTCAATGTAGAACTGAAAATATGCAGTTGTCTTTTGGCAGTATGACCATGGAACTCAATATCTTCAACATTGCCAAACAACCTCATAATACAGATGATGGAATAGTTGATGTGGATTTAATAGAAACACTAGTTGATAATAATTTTCTTTCAAACCTTAGTGATGACCCTTTGCAAATTTGTTTAACTCACTTTGATTTGGATTTTGATATTGACAGATTAGTTGATGAAGTCAACGCTCTACTTAACTTAGTACCATCCATGGACACTAAATAAATGGAAGTCAAGAGTTTAATAATTAGTGCCATAAAAAAAGAAACTCAGCCCATCATCAGAGTCACCACCAAAACTCGAGCTCAAGCCATTACCCAACACTTTGGAATACGCATTCCTAGGAGAAGAAAGTATTTTGCCAATAATCATCTCTTCCTCTCTCAATGACGAACAAAAAGGTAAATTGTTGGATGTTTTAAAAGAGCAAAAAAAGAGCATTTGGATAGACCATAGCAGACATAAAAGGTATAAATCTAGTGGATTGCATGCATTACATTCACCTTGATGAAAACGCTAAACCTACTAAAGAAATACAACGTCGGTTAAATCCTAACATGAAAGAGGTTGTTCGCACTGAAGTCCTTAAGCTATTAGACGCAGGTATCATTTACCCAATTTTTGATAGTTTATGGGTCAGTCCTGTGCAAGTTGTTCCTAAAAAGTCAGGAGTTACAGTAGTTATCAATACTGATAATGAATTAGTACCCACTAGAGTAACTATAGGTTGACGTGTATACATTGATTATAGAAAGTTGAATTCTGTCACATGTAAAGACCATTTTCCTTTACCATTTATCGATCAAATACTTGATAGATTAGCAGGTCATGAGTTTTATTACTTTCTAGATGGCTATTCAGGATATAATTTGATTCCCGTAGCACCAAAAGATCAAGAAAAGACCACCTTCACTTGTCTTTTTAGCACTTTTGCATATTGGAGAATTTCATTTGGATTATGTAATGCACCTACTACATTTCAACAATGCATATTGAGTATTTTTTTTATATGGTTGAACAATTCCTCGAGGTTTTATGGATGACTTTTTTATTTTTAGAGATTCGTTTAATCAATGTTTACATCATCTAATACTCGTTTTGCAAAGATGTATCGAGAAGAATTTAGTCTTGAATTAGGAGAAATGCCATTTTATGGTTAAACAAGGTATCGTTCTCGGTCACATCATTTTAAGCAAAGGTATTGAGGTTGATAAAGCCAAGGTGGATCTCATTTCCAATCTTCCTGCACCTAAAACAGTCAGAAAAGTAAGATCTTTCTTTAGGCATGCTGGTTTTTATAGATGTTTTATTTTTAGCAAAGTTTCTAGACCCTTATGCAATCTACTTACTAAGGATGTACCTTTTGTCTTTGATGATTCATGTCTTGTGGCATTTGAAAAACTAAAGCAGTTGTTGACATCATCACCCATCATTCAACCCCTAAATTGGAACTTACCATTTGAGCTTATGTGTGATGCATCTGACATGCAGTAGGAATAGTATTAAGACAAAGAGTTGATTGAATTCCTCATGTGATTTACTATACCAGCATGACATTGAATGATGAACAGTTGTGTTTGCGTTAGAAAAATTTCAATCTTATCTCATTGGTTGTAAAATCATTATATTTACAAATCATGCTACTCTTAAATATCTTCTCACAAAGATAGATGCAAAAGTTAGACTAATTTATTAGGTGCTACTTTTATAGGAATTTGACTTAGAATTCAAAGACAAGAAAGGAACAGAAAATGTTGTGGCTAATCATTTTTTTTGTCTCTATTTTGACACAACAATAGAATATTTACCTTTGAATGAGTCATTTCCAGATGAACAATTAATGAGTGTGGAAGTAGTATCATGGTATGCTGATATAGTTAATTATCTTATTACAGGTCAACTTCCAGAGCATTGGACTAAGTAGGACAAGGCCCAATTCTTTACAGAAATAAAGAATTTCTTTTGAGATGATCCTTATCTATTTAAGTACTGTACAGACTAAATTATTAGACGATGTATCCCAGAGAATGAATTTCAGAATATCCTTTCTTTCTGCCATGAACAAGCTTGTGGAGGCCACTTCAATGCTAAGAAAGCAGCTACTAAAATTTTACAATGTAGTTTATATTGGCCAACTATATTTCGAGATGCTTACACATTTTGTTCTTTATGTGATAGGCGTCAACGAATGGGAAGCATTACACGAAGGAATATGATACCACTAAACCCAATTTTAGTGGTTGAAATTTTTGACGTATGGGATATCGATTTCATAGGACCCTTTCCCCCATCTTTCGGCCATCAATACATATTGGTTGCTGTTGATTATGTTTCAAAATGGGTAGAGGCAATTCTGTGTAAGACCAACGATTACAAAGTGGTAATAGGGTTTTTAAAAAGCAATATTATTTCCCAGTTTGGATTCTCTCGAGCAATAATTAGCGATAGTGGTACCCACTTTTACAATAAATCATTCAAAGCACTTTTGACAAAGTACTCCATCACTCATAAAGTGGCGATCCCATATCATCCATGGACCAGCGGCCAAATTGAGATCTCCAATCAAGAAATAAAGCATATTTCAGAAAAAACAGTGAGGCCCGACAGAAAAGATTGGTCGTTGCGGCTCGATGATGCATTATTGGCATGTAGAATGGTTTTTAAGACTCCGATTAGGATGTCACCCTACAGACTAGTGTATGGAAAAGCATGCCACCTATCTGTGGAACTCGAGCATCGTGCATACTGGGCTATCAAGAAATTCAATTTTGACATACAGCAAGCTGGCACAAAAAGGAAATTACAGTTGGCAGAACTTAAAAAAATTCAAAATGACGCGTACGAGAATGCCAAGATTTACAAGCAACGAATGAAAGTCTTTCACAACAAGCAAATTATACGAAAATCTTTTAATCCAGGTCAAAAAGTGCTTTTATTCAATTTTTACTTGCACCTATTTCCAGGTAAGTTACGCTTTCGATAGTCTGGCCCATTTATTATTCACATTATTTTTCCACATGGGGTAATTGAAATTAAAGATCTAATGAATGGTGTCACTTTCAAAGTTAACGGTCAAAGATTAAAGTCATATCTCGAGAACCAACCACATAGAGAGGACAGCGAAATGAATTTGAGTGACCCACCTATTTAAATTGAGACTTTTTGTTTCGCTAATTTGATTATTTATTTTCTTTATTATTTTCTTTTTATTATTCTTTTGCTGATTGAAATTATTTTTGTTTAAGTGTGTTTGTTTAACTATTAAATTTTCTCTTATCACTTGTAATCATGAGTACCTTAACTAAAAAATGCCTCTTCAACATTCTTAGACAATTTCGACGTATCCAATCTCATCTCAGAAGACAGATATAATTTTGTAAAACACATCGTATCTGGAAGTTACAACCACCAGAGTTAGTTTCCCATGTTGAGAATTTAAAAGGATAACTTAGAGAAATTAAGAGAGGCATCTACAATATCCACTTAGAGCTTGAGGTAAATTTAATAAGAGGAAGATAGTGAGTTAATTTTTTTGTGTTATTTTTTTTATTTTTACGTGTGTTGTGTTTTTGTTAGATTTTTTTTTCTTTCTTTAGTGTGTTATCATTTTTCACCCCGGTTAAGTGGCGGATAAAGGTACTCCGTGACAATCAACATCGGTTACATTTAGTTTCCCATAATAACTAATATTCTGGGTTGAAGGCATCGATAGAGACGAGATCTTAGCAAAAATTCACAAGCGATTTCCTTCACTTCCTCAGAATGCTCTCCTTACCATTTATAGAGCTCGGTCTGAACGCATGTGATTACTTATGAAACATCATATCCCTACTGACATCCGATGGATAATCGAAGCTAAAGTGCGGTTGGCAGGTGAGTTACCTCCCAAATTTATTGCATACACGCCTGGTTGTGGTAAAGAAAATTATTCAAGAAAACGGAGAGCCCGAAAGCTCTCTAATGTTTGTCATAAGTGTGCCAGAATGAGATGCGATAAAAAGCGATGCTCTTTAAGAATGCTGTTTGATAACAGAGAAGATAAGATTCAATTCATTAGGGATGACTTGAATAAAGAGTCATTGGATAATATCCTTTTGTCTCTTGAAACGCATCCCAGTGGATACGTCCAAAATATAATACTCCAGTTATGGCCATTATTCCAAAAAGAATGTGCAAACTATAATCTCAGGAATCTAACTATAAAAGACCCTGTTTGCCAGTTTGTAAGAAAACTGGATGGGAAGCCTATTCTCGACCCATATAAGGGCGTTCAAGCCATTTCTGGACGTAAAACCAGAGGAAGATGTGAGCCACAGTCGCAACTACTTGTAAATATTTTCTTTTATATTGCAACACTTAGGTGATATCTTCTAAATCTCTGCTTTTTTCCTTTCAAACATTGAGGACAATGTTTCGTTCTGGTTGGGGGAGGAAATAATTGATAATTATGGAATGTTGGTTAAGTTTTTACTAATTTTTTATTGTAGAACTAACCATACTAACTTTTTGAGTAGAAGATGGCTGAATATGGAGTGTAGTGACTCTAGAAACATATTCTTAGTAAAAAAAAACACAAAAAAAATATATAAAAAATTTGTGTGTTTTTCCTAACTTTTCTTTTATTTTCTCATTTATAAATATATATTTTCAAGTTTTTAAGTCGAAGATGTGCATATATGTTTTCTTTTTATGTTTAGAATAGGTTGGGGAATAGAATTCCGTTAAAAACAAAAAAAATGAGTAATTTTGTGTGAGTTTTTGATATTGGATGATATGATGACTTTCGAATTTTAGTATTTGTATTATCTTTGGTCTTGAGTGATGTTACACCATGATTGACGTTGGGGACAAATATGAATTACTTGAAGGAATGCACATGTCATAATAAATTACAAGTGAGTTTTTGGGCCTATTAATTTTTCTTGGAGAGTAACTGTTGAGTATTAGAAAGTGTATATTTATAAAGGAGAAAATCGTCATTTTACACTTCAAGTCTCACTAATATTGCTACTTTTATTTATTTAAGTATTTTATTATTTAATTATATGTGTTTTATTGTAATTATGTATTTTATATATTTTAGGGGCATCACGATCGTTTCACAATGAACGAGTGATCAGACAACAAAACAGATGTCATGTTTGGACCCAGGACAGTCGAAAACCTTAAGAGGAGCATAAAAGAAAAAATATCACTGTTTACATGTACGGAACTGTTCATACGTACGGAACTGTTCATGTGGCATTGACTGCTTATGTGGCATTGACCAATAACGTGGCATTGACTGATGATGTGTCACAATCTTATTGGGCTAAATTTCTTAAGTACTGTGGATCGATGATGTGGCAGCATCTCAATGGAGTAAAAATCGTATGTACGGTACATGCACATACATGGGATTATTTACTATTCAAACTGCGTTACTATATAAATAGTATTACTGTACAAATAGCGGCCGTTACTGTTTAAACATTGACTATTGACTGTTGCTGATGACGTGGTTCAATCCTGAGCGTCTGAACTGTTTTTAATCCGATGGTCGTAATTCACTCAATGTATCTATAAAAAAGGGGCTCTCCCCCTCTAATTTGATATTCCTGAATTTATTTCTAAGCTTAGATTTTTGTAATTCCTTCTCATTCTTATATTTTCTATGAATTTTTAATAAATTCCCATTTTGCCCCTAGTTAAAAAATGAGTAGCTAATTTTCTTTTAAGCTTGGGTTGAAGGTGAAGTCTCAACATATTCCATGGGCTTAATTTGGTAAATTTACTTTCTCTTCCCTTCTAATATTTGTGGTTGTTTTGACTTTTCGTCGATAAATAATAATAGTCTTTTCTAGATACCACCCTGATTAAACCGGCATCCTAGTGCAAGGTTATTATTATTTGGCACAATAAGCCCTTAGCACCATATTTATTTAAGCGTGGTTTATAAGGTGTGGAATCCCCCTTATGATTTAATTGACATTAATATGGAATATTTAACCCATGAAGCATATTGATGTAGATCCGGATACCCAAATGCTTTATTATAACAGTTTCAATTTTAATTATTTCCGCCATTTTAATTCACAATTTAGGATAAATTTATCATAATTTAATTACTCACTTAGAAAATTAATTATACACATAATTAAAATCAACCTCCTCGTGGGATCGACACTCGTCACCATTAATCTATTCTACAATAAATTCGTGCGCTTGCGAGTTCAATAAAATTTGCACAACAGTAACCTTTTTTTGCACATTCTTCATGTAGCTTAACAGTTTATTATTTTATACATGATCTATAGATTTTCTTTGAGTCAACCCGTTAAAAAAAATGTGTGTATTACTGCATCTAAATGCCCACCTAATTAGTAGAAATGGAAGATTATTTAGAGTCCTAAAAGACAATGGAAGGCCATTTTTGATCCGTTTGAGCCTTTCTAGTCATCCCTATTTTGCAATATCCATAGCTAGTCCTTTTGAGCCTTTTATTTAAAAAAAAAAGCCTTTTCTTTATTAACTTATCGTCCTAACCCACTTCAATTTGGAGTATTACCCGATATCATACAAGTTCCATCCACCTATTTATATTTGAGAAAAAAAGATTATTTTGTTCAGTGAAGTTGTGCTATATATAAAAAAAATTCAAAAAAAAGAAAAAAAGAGAAAAAAAGAAGAAGAAAAAAATATACAATAGTAATAAATAAGCATAATGCATCTTGTAATTTTCAAAAGTTTTTAAACTTTTTCTCAAACATATATATTTTGTTTTCTTATTTTCCTTTCTTTGTTAGCCATGTCCCTAGTCTACGTTACGACCAGATTTAAATGTCAATAACAATATTAAAATAAATATATTAAAAATTTAATTTATTTTAAATATTATGTAAAATAAGAATTTTAACAATATTAGTATGTGAGAATATTTTTAATTATAGAATGTATTTAATATAAATATACATTAAAAATTTCTACAATAAATAAAAATTTATTATTAAAATAAATAAATTATTTACATATTAAAATTCATTAAAATATTTTAATATTGTTAGTCTATTGTATAGATTATATTATTTATATGGTATTCATATTTACTAAAAGTTTTTAAGTTCTTTTTTTATAATAATAGAGGTAAATTGTATAATAATCTAAAAGAGAGTTTAAATCTTGATAATCATTTCTCTAAATCTTGGGAGGTGTAAATATCCTTTCTTGTTTTGAGTTAAATAGAAAGACTTATGAAATAGATAGGTTGGTAAAAATTAATTTATAGACTAATAATCAATCAATATTTGCAAATAATTTTCCTAAGTATGATGGTTAACATACACTGCATGCTGAAGTTAAAGGCATGTTATTTAGTATTTCGCTATAGGACAAATATATGTCTTCTAGTTCCATTGCCATCTATTAGAAGAAAAATTTCAGAGGCTATAGCATTAAAGATTTGATATAAGTGTTATTATAGCAATTTTGAGTTTAGCATTTTTTGGTACTAGAAATTAACTTCAAAAATAAGATAAAGGTCACCTGAGGAACAAGCTCGTAACTTCTAGAGATGGTTGATCAACAAATTAAAGCTTGGGATTTTTTTATGTGCAAGATAAAAAAAAATGAGGGATTCCAACATTGTTACTAAAAAAATCCTCCAATACTCAAGTCAAAAATTGAGAATCTTAACAATACAATTGAAAATAAAGAGAGTAAAGAGAAAGGAGAAGCTCAAGATGCTCAATACTAATAATACTTATCTACTCTGACAAATAAAAACATTTATTTAAAGCATTAATAAAAGTTAGTTTACAATTCATGTGATAGTTGCGATACAATTCATGTGATAGTTGCGATAGGAGGGAACCGCTTACACATAATATACTTTATTATGAAATTCAACGTGGCAAAGTTTTCACCATTAGTGGTTACTTTCCTAAAATTGAGATTTCTTTAGGAATCATTTAATGGTACTCATTTTAGGTAGCTTTTGCTCTGGACCAGGGGCTCTATTAATTATAAATAGTTTTATTATAAGGACCTTTTTTACCAATCATAGGATTCCTCACTTTTGTTTGATAGATTGGATTACTTGCAATTGAACAGGTACAAAAAAGCATGGTAGATCGTGATTTCTTCTCATTCATTCTAATGATCTTATCATATTTAAAATGTTCAATAATGTAGCATAAAAGACAATAATACGAGGAAAAGGATAAGCATATGGATGATAATACAAGGATAAAGACAAGTTCTCCTCGAACTTGGCTTCCATAATTGTTCTCTTACTTAGTTTTGTTCTAATCGTGAAAGGATTTTAGATCTATCTCAATTAGAAGTAGATAATTAAGAATATAAAATTAAAAATTTAATTAATTCTAGAAAATACTATTTATCTATCACTGTTCATGATTACTATTCACCAATGACTGTTTAAACGGCGACTATTGACTGTTGATTGATGACGTGGTGCAATTCTGAGTGTCTGAATTATTTTTAATCTGATGGTCACGATTCACTCAATGTATCTATAAAAAGGGAGCTCTCCCCCCTAATTTGATACCCCTAAATTCATTTATAAGTTTAGATTTTTGTAATTCCTTCTCATTCTTGTATTTTCTACATATTTTTAATAAATTTCTATTTTACCCTTAGTTCAAAAATGAGTAGCTAATTTTCTTTTAAGCTTGGATTGAAGGTGAAGTCTCAACATGTCCCATGGGTTTAATTTGGTAAATTTACTTTCTCTTCCCCTTTAATATTTATGGTTGTTTTGACTTTTCATCGATAAGTAATAATAGTCGTATCTAGATACCACCTTGGTTAAACCGACACCCTAGTATAAGGTTATTATTATTTGGCACGATAAGCCCTTAGCACCATATTTATTTGAGCCTGGTTCGTGAAGTGTAGAATCCCCCCTTATGATTTAATTAGCATTAATATGGAATATTTAGCCCATGGACCATGCTGATGTAGATCCAGATATCCAAGCACGTCATTTCAATAAATTCTAATTCAATTTAATTCCTGCCATTGTAATTTAAATTCAAGCATAATTTACATCAATTTTACTACAAATTTATTCATCTATTAAAGAAAATTAATTCTGCACATAATTAAAATCAACCTCCTTGTGAGATCGACACTCGTCACCGTTAATCTATTCTACAATAGATTCGTGCGCTTGCAAGTTCAATAAAATTTGCACAACATTTACCAAATTTAAGATTCTTACTTACAGTTTATCACCATACAACTTACTCAACCTTAGACTGAATTTTCTTTTCTTGAATAATTACTATGCCTTTTGATCCATGATCCTCAAGGCACTTCACATAGTGATCAATAACAACTCTTTAATTCTTCAATGTTTAGTGATCCACTATATCCACACAAATCTTTAAGAGATGAAACGAAGGTGACAAATCAATACAATATTATATGACAAATCCAGATTTTTTAAGGAGAAGACCAAATCTTGCTTCTCTACTTTATACTTTATGTTGTGCTCCCCTTTAATTGTGAAATATCACTCTTTATATAGGCAATAGGTTTCATAAAAAAATAACAAGTCTTAAAAAGACTTGGATTCTTTCTAAGATAAATATTTTTTTTCCTCTTATAATGACCATGAATCTGAATAAGAAAGAATTTGATCTTCTTGTCTTACTTGTCTCCCAAGGAATATCTAGAGCATTAATAAACTACTTGTTTAAACCAGCTTCATGCTTTAAATAGATCTTATGCTCTAATTATGTAATCCCTCATCAATTGACTTCCTAAATTAGCCATCTAATTAAATTAGGAAACAAATATTCCTATTAAATTAAAATCTCACTAAATTAGAGATTACTAAATTAATTTTTATTACAAGATATGCAATAAATAAATTTTTAATTTAATTAAACTTGTCATAAAATGCCAACTTCATAAATAATGGACTTAACAATCTCCTCATTTGGCATTCTTGTGTCAAAAGCAATCCAACACAAGTTTTAATAAAGCTTGGTGCTAAAACATAAATTTGAAACAAGCACAGACAATAAGAAGGAACTAACCAAATAATCGGCAATTAGCATATTAGTCCATGTAAATAAATCAAGGCAAGAATTAAAATAAAATGCTAATTTTATTGATCAATAAAAAGAAAGGCAATATTAAGTATAAAATCAAGAACAATAAAAAGATAAACTCTACCTAAGAACTAGAAATTTAAAATTAAAATTCTTAAACAAAAATGAAATCTCCCCCTTAAATAGAAAATACTACTCCCCTTAACACATTGCATTTCCAATGATGGACTTGAAACAATTACTCCTCCTTTTTTTGCCAAAAGATTGCAAAATGGAAGAAGTTTGGCATACAATTTAGTGAAACAAATAGAAAGTTCAGCAATAGCCCACCTTTGTGTCAAAATTCGAGCCGCAACAGAGGAAAGATAAAGATCCAAAGGATTGGAAAAAAGAGAAAAACAAACAGAGGCTGCACCAAAATTTGAAAAATCACGAATAGTACGAGGAGACGCTTCACTGGTGACACGGCATAAAGATGTGTATGGCAGTAGCTGGTGGTCAGCAACAGCAAGATGAATAATGAGAGTAGAGGTAGTGATCCGAGGGTCAAAGTAAAAAGGTTCAGAGGGAAAACTATCTTCACTAAAATCATTTTCCATGAAGATATTGTCACTTGAATGTATGGACTCTCCAAGAGGTATTTGTCCAAATATTGAACCAAAATCCTCATCATTATCAATTATATATCTTGTAAGGATGTCAACAACTAGAGCAAAGGTAGGGTGAACGAGTGTAATGATGAAAGCTCTCAGCTATTGCAAACTTAGAAAGAGTAGGAGCCATGGAAGAGAAATATGAAAGGAACAAAGAAAAATTGAACAAAAGGAAACGAAAATTTTGTTCCAGCTGTGAAGAAAAGGAAGAAATCCACAAAGTTGAATGCAAAAGAATGATCTAAGGATTTTTTATATAAAGGAATTTACCTTATTAAAGGAAGGTGTGGAAATCTAACTCAAATAAGGAAAAAAAATTAATAAGAAATATTTTGTTCCAATTTAAAACACCAACTATTAGATATTTCATTCCAAATCAATAAATAATTATAAACCAACTCAAAGAGGTCAAAAACAAAAAGGAAACTACTGAAAATGAAATCCCCTGCATGATATGTTACGAAACAGACATACAGTGTAGAATAGACAACTTCAAAATTAAACTGAGAACAAATGAAGAGGGACTAGAATGTGATGCATATACCTTTGGAAATTTTATTGAATCAGCTTTTCATTGAATTTTACATAACCGAATTTGGTATTCTATAGACAAAGTTATTATCAAAGGAACATAGCATGCTCAGGTGTGACAAAAAAACTTATCAATACACTTAGAAAACAAAAAATTTGAGTTTTGCTTAAAAACATGTAACTCTTAAAATCTGAAAATATATCATTATATGAGAATGCACATGTATCAAAAAAATTTTTTTGTTCTTTTAAATTTCATTAAAAATGAAATCAAGAAGAAAAAATTTTAAAAAATATATCACAATAAGCATTAATTCATAAAATCAAGACTCTAATTTCCTCAAATAAGTAAAGGTTAGAGAAATTTAAGCTTTTGTTGTGTGCGTGCAAACAACGCAATCTAAACATTTTTTCCAGAAATTCATCAATTTTCATAGTCAAAGTCTTAAACATAAAACATAGAGTTGGTTAAACTAAATCTTTTCGTTGAAGCCGATCTATTAGTAACCTATTATTGTAATTTTGAAAAGCCGAGGAGTATGTTATTGACTATGAGATTCAGCCTTTCTCTCCCACCTTCCTGATACATAACTTGACCTGTCACCAAACACTTTTAGCTAGCACCCACGTTTGAAACTTAACCGCTTAGCTTGCACTTGCTTTTCCTGCCTTTTTTTTTTTCAGTATCCGGATGATCAGATAGTAGGACAGTCCTGCAAGGGAGAAACAAGAAGTTACATGTAGCAATCACAGCTTGGGCAGTAGTCAACTCTTTGCCCTAATGGTATCAATGCCTAACTAAGTATAGTCGATTAGTTTTAGGATAAGGGGCATGTAGAATCTCTTTCCCTCTAGGACCCTCCTTATGAGCGAAGGGATCAAGACTTTTAAATCTTTAAATGTATAAAAAATTACTTGTCGTTCAAAAACCTAATAATTTTTTTAAATGAAACATTAAAAATACAAACTCAAATAAATAAATAAATAAATACATGCCCTAAATCTAAAACATAAATGCATGACTTAAATCTAAATGTAAGGATATTTTGACTTACATAAAGTACACACCTAAAGCTTTCCTTAAAGTATCAAAATATTTGGAATCTAAAGCTTTTGTGAAAATATCCACAAGTTATTTTTCTATATCAATGTATTCTAAGGACATCGTTTTGCTTTCTATTAAACCTCTAATAAAATGATGACGAACATCAACGTACTTAGTCTTAGAATGTTGAATAGGATTTTTAAAAATATTGATAGCACCCTTGTTATTACAAAACACAATCAAAGTATTAAGAAACATATTATAATCTACAAGCATTTGTTTCATCCAGAGCAATTGAGTGCAACAATTTCCATTTGCAATGTATTTAGCTTCAGTTGAAGAAAGAGAAATTAAATTTTGTTTCTTACTATGCCACAACACCAAGTTATTCCCAAGATAAAAACATCCGCCAGTGGTACTTTTTCTATCATCAATATTGCCAGCCCAATCTGCATTACTATATCCTGCAAGACTGGAATTAGTGTCATAAGTTTACCAAATAACATTATTAATTGTCCCACTGAAAAAATGAATAATTCATTTAACAGTAGCTAAGTGTGACTCCTTTGGACTCGCTTGGTACCTAACACATACACCAACACTGAAATATATATAAAGTCTACTTGCAGTCAAATAAAGTAAGCGACCAATCGTACTCTTGTAAAGACTAAGATCAACACAATAACCACTGTCATCCATAGTCAACTTGACATTAGTACTCATAAGAGTTCTTGTGTGTTTTGCATAATCTAAGCCAAGCCTCTTAACTAAACTCTTGGCATACCTACTTTGATTAACAAAAATACCATTTTTCATTTGTTTCACTTGCAAACCTAAAAAGTAAGTCATTCTCTCACCATACTCATCTCAAATTCTCTTTTGATTTGATTCATGAATTCTTCTACATGATCAGAAGAAGTAGAACTAAACACTATATCATCAACATAGACTTGAACAACTAAAATCCCTAGAGTAAGTTGCTTAATAAATAGTATTCTATCTACTCCATCTTGCTTATAGCCATTTTTAAGTTAAAAATTAGTTAACCTTTTATACCAAGCTCGAGAAGCCTACTTTAAACCATATAAAGTCTTTTACAATTTAAAAACATGGTTAAGGAAATGAATATCTTTAAAATCTTTAGGTTGTTCAACATAGACTTCTTCATTTAAGATCCATTCAAAAAGGCATTCTTAACATCTATTTGAAATAATTTAAAGCCTATTATATAAACAATTGTAAAAAAATAAACAAATGGACTTGAATCTAGCAATAGATGCAAAGGTTTCATCAAAGTCAACACCTTCAATTTGAGTGAAGTTTTGTGCAACCAACCTAGCTTTATTTCTCACTATGTTACCAAATTCATCAGTTTTTTTCTTAAAATTTCATTTGCTTCTTATAATATTAAGGTGACTTGGTCTAAGAACTAGCATCCATACTTCATTACACTCAAATTGTTCTAATTCTTTTTGCATAGCTTTAACCTAAAATTCATCAATAAAACTCCTCTAACATTCTTAGGTTCAGTTAAAGATACAAAATAAGTAAATCTTACTATATTTGCATACCTTTTTCTTGTGACCATTGGTGCATTAAGATTACCTAGAATAAGATTAAATAGGTGATTTTTGTTAACTCTTGATAATGGTTCCTTTCTAATTGGGTCCTGTAGGTTTATAGTTGCCTGGAGCTTTGAAACTTTCTCTTTTATATTCTCTAATGTTTCCTTAATAATGCCTTCTTCAACAAGTTCTTTGTCTTTCAAAGAGGATTTATTAAATTGTCTTTTCTCCATAACCCGAACTTCAAGAGTAACAACATTTGGTGTTTCTAAAAGACTGGTTATACTTCCTCAATTAAGTAGTCTGTAAAATCTTAATAATCATCAATAACCATATTTGTAAATTCAATAATTTTTTAAGTTCTCATATTATGAATATGAAATACTTAGCTATAATTGGAGTAAAAAAAAATAACTTTATCACTTTTATAATCAAAGTTACTAATATGTTCGTGATCATTCAATATAAAGCACATACTCCCAAAAAAACGAAAGTAACAAAGATTATGTTTTTTACCTTTTCATAACTCTTAAGGAGTTTTCTTAGTACCTAGATAAAGATAAACACAATTAATGATGTAGCAAACAGTGTTAAGCACTTCAGCCCATCATCTCTTTGAAAATTTCTTCGAGTTTAACATCACTCGTGCCATTTCCTATAAAGTCTTACATTTTGTTCAAGAGTAATATGTAAGGAAAATTCATGTGAAATTTTATATAAATTAAAACATTCTTCAAAACTAAAGTTTTCAAATTCTATTACATGATCACTCTTAATTCTAACAATATTGCAATTTCGTTCATTTTTAACCTTTTCACATAATTTTCTAAACACATCAAATGTTTTTTATTTTTTTTAATAAAGTCAACCCATGCATACTTAGAGAAATCATCTCTACACACAAATGTGTACCTTTTCCTAGCCAAACTTTCAACTTGTATTAGTCCCATAACATCCATATGAAGTAGTTATAGCACTTTGATGTTCCTCTATCCTAAATGGCTTTATGCAATGCCCTTTGTTGTTCTTCAGATTAACATGAACCATATATTCCAGGTTGTTCCTTTTTAAGCATCAAAACTCTTTTCACAACACCTGTTTTTTCAATTCTAGTCAATAATCTATAGTTCACGTGACTCAACCTTTGATGCCATAATTTTGTGTTATCAAGAGTGGTCTTATGAAAAATAATTAAACTATTTAATTAATAACAATGATTAGATGATCGTTGTCCTTCCAAAATGCAATTTCCATCAACATCAAGAACATGACATTTATTCATATCAAAATTGACCAATAAGTTTTTATCACAAATTTAACTAATACTTAGCAGATTTGCTTTGAGATCCTGCACATGCAGAATATTGTCAAGTTTTGGAAAGCTTTCCATATTCAATATTCCCTTTCTAAGAACATGACTTTTTACGTCATCAATAAAAGTCACATTTTCTTGATCAATTTTTTGATAATTGATTAAGGCATTTTTATCACCTTTCATATGTCTAGAACAACCGTTACCAAAGTACCAAAAGTCAGTAGTACAATTTCTTAAGGAAATAAAAGAAGCATAAGTCTTATAATCAGTCTTTCTTATCCAAATGGTTCTAGGTTTATTTTTACTTGTCTCAACCTTAGGTCTAGTTGTCATCATAGATTTTCTATAAAAATAATTAAAGAACATAGTCTTTTTTTATATATTTTATGAATTTAAAGTAATTAGGTTTTATATGTCCTTTCATATGGCAAAAATGAGAAGTAGGAATAAATATGTTGTTCTTACCTTGATGAATTAGTGAGGAATATTCAACAACCTTACCTTTTTAGAGATATAAAACTTTAAATATTAGTGGAAATGTTGTAACTTGAGAAATTTTAACAAATACACCTTAAGAATTTGATTCTTTTCTATCTTGATATCCAATACCATGATGATCTGAGCTAGTTTTGCCAATTGACAAGATATGGTCTAACTTTTAAGTTCCAGAATTCATCATTTTGAGTGATGTTTTGGTGTCTTCTAGCTCTAGGTCACTGCAAGCAATTGATTATCTTCATTAGCAAGTAAAGACTTGTAATGAATTACCTCACTTTCAAGTTTTTGCCTTATCATCCAAAAGATTAGATACTTGAGTCATCAACGTTACATTCTCATTGTAGACTTCTTCCCATTTAAAGAACATTATCTTGTAGCTTTCATTTAAATATTTCTTGTCATTTATATCAATGTCATTGACATCACTATCTAAATCACTATTCTTGTTAGCATGTTGTATAATCATGTCAAGATAGAAATTAGAGTCTTCCTTGTAAGGAGTTAAGTGCGAAGTTTCTGATGTTGATACATCTCTAATGTTTGATTCCGGCTTACTGCCATCATTATAGACAATTATCCCTCCAACAAGATCTTCTTCATCAATGCTAACATCAGAATCATCATCACTCTAAATGGATTGCATTGCTTTCTTTTTTATAAGAGTGTTAGCACATTGTTCTTGTATGTGTCCTATGCTTCCATATTTTCTGCATTGAATACTTCAAGTTTGTTAAAATCAAATAATTTAAAATTAAAATTAGAAGAGCTTTTTTTATTTATAAGAGCCACTGGTGTATAAGTCTTTTTTGGTTCGTTAAAGTTCTTTTTCAACATCTTTTTGAAGTTCTTTACAATAAGTGTAAGTGAATTATCCACATATAAATATGGATCATCTTCATTGATTTAGTGACAGGAGCCTCCGTTTCAATCTGAAATACAATACCTATTTCTTTCTTGGGATTCAAATTCAAGTAATTAGTCTCATAGACTATTAATTTTCCTATAAGTGAACGCCTAGTCATGACAGACATATCAGTATATTCTTCAATGGCCAAAATTTTAGAATGATACCTAACATGAGCAAATCTTAATATTTTTATACAATTTTCTTCCTCAAAAGTAGGTTTTCCAAGTGCAAATAAAGCATTAACCATAGCAAGGATTCTAGAATTAAATTCATATATGGTTTCATGTTCATGCATTTTCAGGTTTTCAAAATCTGATGTAAGTTTTTAAAGTTTAAAACGTTTTACAGTATTGTCACCTTCAAAAGTACTTTAAAATGTATCCTAAATAGGTTTAGATGTCTTGCATGTAGAAATTAGTTAGTGTTTAAACACATCAACTCTATTGACAATGGCATTAAGTCCTTTTGCATTATATCCAAATGCTTTAAGCTCATTATTAGACCATTCTCTAACGGGCTTAGGAGATTCAACACCATCTTCATTAATTTTGATCGGTGCAGTATATCTAGTAAGCACACATTGCCAAACTCTTTCATCAATTGCTATCAAATAAATTTCTATTCTTTACTTCCAACAAGCATAATTTGTCCCATCTAATATAGGCGGACGAGCCAAAAAGTTTCTCTCTCTTTGCAAACTCATACTTATAAAATAGATCTAGATTCTAAGAATCTCACTAAATAAATAGTTAATATCCTACTCTGATACCAATTGAAAGGATTTTAGGTCTATCTCAATTAAATATAAGCAACTAAGAATCTAAAATTAACAATTTAATTAATTCTAGAAAACATTGTTTCGATCATTGTTCACCCATCACTATTCATAGTACTGTTCACGATTATTGTTCATCAATCACTTTTCATGGTTACAATTCACCGATGACTGTTCATGGTTACTGTTCATCCATGTCAAAAATATTAATTTTTCAAAAGCACAATAAATTATAGAAAATAAATGATACAGAGATTTTTACATGGTTTGAATTAATCAATCTTATATCTATAAGGCCACACCCAAATGAAAAGTAATTCATTAACTTTAGATGTTACAAGTAATGGATTGACCAAACTTAAGATTCTCATTAAGATTCTCACTTACAGTTTATCACTATATAGCTTACTTAACCTTAGACTGAATCTCTTTCTCTTAAATAATTGCTACCCCTTTTAGTTCACGATCCTCAAGGCACTTTGCAAAGTAATCAATAGCAACTCTTTAATCCTTTAATGTCTGGTGATCCATGATCCATATAAATCTTCAAGAGATGAAATGAAGATAACAAATCAACACAATATTATATGACAAATTTGGATTCTCTAGGGAGGAGGCCGAATCTTGCTTCTTTGCTTTATGCTCTATGTTGTGCTCTCTTTTAATTGTGAAATGCCTCTCTTTATATAGATATTGGGGTTTCACAAAAAAATAGCAAGTCTTAAAAAGACTTGAATTCTTTCCAAAATAAATATTTCTTTATACTTATAATGCCTATGAATTTAAATATGAAAGAATCTGATCTTTTTGCCTTGCTTGTCTCCAAACGAATATTTAGAATATTAATAAACTGCCTGTTTAAACTAACTTTATACTCTAAATAGATCTCATGCACTAATTATTCTTAAATATGTAATTCCATATTAATTGACTTCCTAAATTAGTCACTTAATTAAATTAAGAAACAAATGTTCTTAATAAATTGGAGTCTCACTAAATCAGGGAATTAATAAATTAATCCCAATTAAAAGATATGCAGTAAATAAATTTTTAATTTAATTAAACTTGTCATAAAATACCAACTTCGTAAATAATGAACTTAACAGATCATATGGAAAGTTGACTGGGTTAGAGCCATTTACTAATGTGTCCGATTAGGTTTAATTAAGATGCAACAACATTAGGCCTTCAAATTAATTATAATTTATATGCTGCCACTCTTTTTTATGCTAGGCTCGGAATTACCGACTACTAAAGTTAAAATACCAATAAAATTCAATCACTAAAGTTTAGCCAACATAAATAATGAATGGTTAAGAATATTAAAGTTAATTTAAAACACTAAGGTTTATGAGATAGAGAAGAGTGTTTTCCATAATGGCTCTCTTTTTCTTTTGTTTTTAAATTTTAAATAATTTTTTAGTCGATTTATTAATATGTTACAATATCTTTAAATAACTAAAAATTTAACTGACAGAAATTTACATATTTCATTAATTAAATCTAATAGTATACATTTATTACATTATTAATGTAGTAAAAAGTAAAGTCACATCATAGAATGAATATTTATTTATATCTCAATAGCAAACAATCGGTTGCAATTCTCAAATAAATAAGTAATAGGAAATGATCATTGTCCATTCAATGTTTCTTAATGTCTGAAAATACCAAATATGTTTGAATTTATTTAGTAATCCTCTTAGGTTTATAAATTATATTAATTTTCTATTTTTTCTGTTTCAAATATTAGAGGACCTTGCCAAAATAATCATTTTTCGCTTAAAGTTCAATTTAAAATTATGTAGGCAAGGTTGGAGTTATATGCATGAATGGATATAAAAGAATTAAAAAATTTATTTATTAAGTAAAGTGCCATTAAAACTTTTAGTAAAATACATGTATTGTATAAAAGAATGATGATAATACAAGAAAATGCTTACAATGAAAATTTGAATTGTACTATAAAAAATTATTTATGAAATTATTTGTATTTTATTAATAAATAATGTGAAATAGTTGAATAATTTATTACAATAAAAAAGAAAAGAATAAAAATATGATTGTGAATAAAATAAAGATTAATAAAATTCATAGAAAAAAATTGTCAATTGTCAATTGTTAAATGATAAATGGCGAAATTTAAAGTTGAGACCCTTTTGTTCTTTTATGAAAGAGATTCTTTTTAGTTGCTCTTTATAAAACTTGACATTAGTTGGATTCTCAAGATTCCAAATCTAGAATTCAAACTGAAATTTTCACTAAAATAACATGATATACTTTCAAATAAAATGTTATGTTATGTTATTTGTATATGTTGGGTACAATGAACAATATTCAATATTATGATAGAGAATTAACATGCTTTTTTACTGTTTGAATTTAATTTGAATACCAAATAATTTTTTGCACTTAATTTTGTATTTGAATTTTTTATATTTTCATTTTAATTAACTCAATCAACCTAATACAACCCCATCCAATGATTTATGGGTTGGATTAAACAAGTTGCCTACCCACTTTTTTATTTAGTATTAATAAAAATCATTTTTCTACTAGTGCCTAGTGTAGTCTTATTATGACTAAACATTTGTTGTGCGTGAGAACGTTAGGTTGTATCCCTTAATTGAGCAAAGACTTTCAGATATAAAAAATGCAGTAATGTTACTTCACAAAAAAATTGCGCATAAAAAATACCATTATTTTCTTTTAGATAGCAATTATCAATAATTTTTTCACTCGACAATAATTAGCATATGCTACAAGGTTTTCCAAGGAGAGTGACTTTTACAATATCGCCTTGAAACACAACACAGCCCCCTTAAAAAAGGGTCTCAAGTACCCTATATATAAGTGTATATAAGTGCATGTGAAGCCGAGCGATGCATTCAAAAAGTAGCCCTCCCAGAACAAGAAATGATTTTCGTAGTACTCTCAATTTTTCTTCATGAACATCTTCAATCTGTGTCGATCAACCTGTTAACTTCTCATTTTCCTCGTTCAACCCAGAGAGTTGCACTGATGGCAGCCTAATTTGCATTGGCGTAGTAAGTACTCCAAGTTATGGCTACTTAAGCTTCCCATCAGAACCTTAACCACAATTTTTGATATCATGGCCGCTCCTAAATAAGTTTGGATGGGTTTTATACGGCTGGCCTGTGATTGCATAGCCAGCCATGATTAGTACCTCCTTCACCATTACGATCTCACCGTACCCAAATATGATCTCACCATTACTGATTCCTTAGATGGCATGACGTCTATTCTTGTAACTGATAGCATCCCTTTATGAGAAAATACGGTCGGCGAATATCTTGGATATTTGGACAAGCTACCTCTGCAACACCCGTTCCTTATTTGTTTGAATTTAGTTATACTTACCTATTTTTTTGTTTATCTTTCGTTTGTGTGCATTTATTTTAATTATTTAGTTTAGGGATTATGTGTCTTCATCATATAAAGTATTTTCATAAAGGCATGTGTCTCTATAAAACTTAAACTCTTCCTATATCCGGACAATTTCAAACTCTTTAACGAAATAAACATATAAAAACAAAGAAGTTCTAGGATTTTCTTTTATGCGCATTTAAAAGAAGCTTTGAGGCTTTTATCCTCATTTAATACATGCTCTCTAATATGATCTTATGTGCTTGACAATGAATGTATGTATTGTTCTCTTTATCATAAATGACTAGTTAGGTATTATGAGGTATAACTAGTGTGATTTAATTACCTTTTTCCCTTTATTTTTTAGTTAATTTATGAATGTTTCATAAAATCAAAGTAGACATCCCAAGGTTTTCAATGATGTATTTTGTGAAAAGAAATTCCAAGCAAACCATTTGTTGTCATTTTTAAAGTTGGAACAGTGGTGCTAGAAAATTTTAATTTTTAATAGCATGTCTGACTTCGTCAATTTTTCTGACTAGCCAAATAATTTCTCAAAATTATGTGATTTTTTTATTTAATCTCATTATGTCTACTTGTTGTATTTTTAATTCATAATTTTTAGTTGAGTATAAAAATGATTAAAAATCATTTATGTTGGATTGCTGCAATTTTGGAGATTACTTTCTAGAATTACAATGCTAATGGTAAAAATTACTTTAGGCTGCCAGAAAGGCTTTAAAATGACCTATAAAAGTTATATTTGTATAAAATTATGAGTCTCTATGATTTAAGTCTATTTGACTAATTTTTATTGAGCTATCATTAAGTTGTGAATTTTTGAATTACAAAATACAAACCTAAAAGTTTTTGGACATGTTTGTTGGTCTCTTAATATAAATTTGTTTAAAATAGTTTCACATCTTCAAAAATTCTAGAAATGTAATCTATTGTTTCTTGATGTTTCTAATATTGTAAAATCAAGTAGTCTAATTTGATGATTTTTATTAGATAATTTATGAATTTTCTAATTCAACAACCTTTGTTTTTATCACCACTAGAAAGTGTGGATATTTGCATGTAGAATTCTTCTTGCAATATGCTTTGACTTTATTTATTTTTTAAATTTTTATATGAAATGATACACATGTTTATGGTTTTTTTTTTTTGGACATATGAATAACTTGGTAAAAATTACCTTGTATATGATGGTCAGCCAATTAATGCTCATGATTAGGCTTGAATATGTTGGATTTATATCAAGTTTAGAATAATTAATAATATTGATAAGAATGTGTTTTGATATTTTAGGATGCTTATAGTTGAAGTTATTGCTATTTTTTATCGTTGAAGATTGAGGTAAGTAGATTCATGCATAGTACATGCATTTCACTATTAAATTACTTTTAGTTTGAGTATGCATTATGTTGAATAAAAAGTATATGAAATTGATTTGTTTAAATCATTCTTTAATCTTATTTACTAAAAACTTGTGTTATAAATTGTCTTAAAAATAAAAACCTTTATTAAATTATTTTAAGTCAAATACTTTGAAATAATTATCAATTGTTTAAGTACAATTTATGGAAGCTTACAAATAATTAAAATCTCAAGGATGATTTTAAATGATCTGACTCATTGCCTAAAGAGATATTACATTATACAATGGAAGGCTAGCTGAATTTTGTGCACATGTAATATTAATTTTAATAACTCTTGTAAGGTACAGTATCTTAAATGATGATATATTACTGAGTCACTAGTCTACATATGATAATATATGATATGAGCTCACTATGTTTTATGTGTTTAAAATACTTTTATTATGTTTAAAGGAATTAAAGGACTTCATGATGTTTTGATTTATTTATATTGTCAAATGATGGTTTAAAAAGGTAATTTCCTTATCATTATGCGTATCTAGGAAATTCTATTAGTTATATTTTAATGGTTTTTATAATTGTACATAAATTTTATTTATGGAGATCATAGGTCACCCCTCGTTACCATATTTTTACATATAGAGTTAAATAATATGAGCTTATGTTACATTAATAAGAGGAAAAATAAGAGCTCGATTTCTTTTAGGGATTTATATTACGTTAATAATATATGAATATTTTAACTTCCTTTGGGATGATATTTATTTGAAAATATGTTATTTCATTACTTATTTTCTTTTAGAGCTTTAGAACATTTTTTATTCGATATTATTTTTTTTGTGTTTTTAGAAATAAAAATGATGAAATGTAGTTTTACTTTAATTTCAACTTAATACCTTGTTAGTGAAATTAGGGTGTTACAATATCAAATATGATGATTAATGTGAAGAAATAAGAATTAATGCAAATAACATTATAGTACAAACACGTGCATGCATGGGCACATATTATATATCATAGCATTCAAATTTTTAAAAATATGATGATATTTCATATCTTTTATGTATAATACTTATATATATACATGGAGGAGGAATCTTCGCTAGCTCAGAGGTGCTCTCCATGACAAAAATTTTAGTAAAGAAAAGGACTAAAAAAAAATTCAATCTATAGCGTTTTAGCTAGATTTTGGATGATCCAAATAAAACAATGAAATAGTAAAGAAGGGATAGCTGTAGGAGGCTATGTTGTTATGTTTGAGATGTTCTCTCATAAGATGAGGTTGGTTGGGCGGTTGAGTGTTTATTGTAAAGGGAAGAAGATGGGATGAAAATGAAGATGAAGGCCATAAAAAAGCAAGCTTATATGTATTGTAAACCAGAGGCAAATCAACATTAGAGGTGGGGCTAGAGGCAACAGTGACCATACTCCGACACTTAAGTTAGAGTCTCTATAACAAGTGGTGGCTTTAAGGTAAATGGGCCTTTAAGCTATCAATAGTAAAGAAAAATTCTTTGAGAAAAAAGATGGTTTGTGATTTTTTTTTTTTTTTTAGTGATTAGAAATTAGTTACCATTTAGAATGAGCTTTGAACTTTTGTAGAGCGTGCTTGAAACCCATTTGGCAATTTTGTACACGTGGCACTTAACCAATGGCTGTCATCCCTTAGGTGAATACATTTGTGTAATTAACATTGTGGTCACAAGATGTTAACACATTCAAGTTCAAGGGGCAAAGAAACTACCAACCTCCCTTTTGCACCTTACTTTATACACATGGCAACCTTTCTAACTTATAATCCTATTACTTTTGAGACATTGTAGAAGGCAGTTGACATGACATTTTCTCATTAGTCATCCAAGAAATCTCTTCTCCTATTAGCTCTTCATACTTAGCCAAAAAGAGATATATTTTTGTTATTCACATGATGGCATGTATTATTCATGTGCAGTGTCTAACTACTAAAAATTTGATCTTTGAAAATGCCCTTTAAAGTTTTGTACCCTGATGAAACTACTCTATTTTTAAGGAGCCTATCTTCTAATTTCTTCCTAGATATCCTAATGTCCTGATTGAGCAAAATGGCTTTATTTTTCCTCTTGCCATATGTCATTGCACTACTGGTCCATATTTACACCAATATTTACCCCAAATGTAGTGAACTAGGTATTCTATATTCATTTATTATAATGAATAGATGTAAACTATTTAAATGATGCATTTTTACATAAGAGAGAGTGCATGTGAGATACATTATTGGAGTTTTTAGGGCTTGGACAAATCTTTTGTTAATAAACCTCCTCACATTCAACACCTTCAACATTTAAAAGAAATGGAATAGAGATCAAAATTCATCCATAATTAAATATATATTAAATTTCAATAATAATCAAGAACATCTTAAACAATTTTAAAAAAAACTCCTGAAAAAAGTAATCATAAAGATCTTTTTTTCTACTTCTATCGAACAATTATAGATTAACCAAATAACAATTATACTAATTTTAAATAGAATACTGAGAATGATAGCACTTACATTTTTGAGATGATGAATTATTAATTACACATAATAATTGACTTTGTACTTTAAGAACATATATCTCCTTTTTTTAAAACACCAAAAATAGGCCAGTGCTTGAAATAATTTTCTTTATATTGGTTTTCAATATATATTAATCTGAAGATTAAAAGTAAGAGATTTAATTTTAAATAATTAAGTTTTGAAAAATTATTATTCGTATATCCTAAATTCATATTTTTATTAAATAAATACTACAATACGTTTAGGGTGTATCAATCGTCTACCATAAATTGACCAAATATATCTGTCATCTATTAAACTGTAACTGTCATTTAAAAGTTAATAAAACTATAGCGAATTGATAATTTTACCACTGAAAATTATCACTTGTATGCCCTTAAAATATCTTGTTATCACTTATATACTCTTAAATATCACTTATATCACATGAAAAAATCAAATTACCCCTCTGATGTCATCATATTTAAACGGTAACTAATGGTTTAATAGACTACACATGCATTGTCAACTTAGGATGGACCATAATATACCTTAAAAGGTAAGGATTGTCAAATCATGTAAAAATCATTGTATTTGCTCTCTCTTTTCTTACTATTTTATTATTGTGCTTTACTAAATCTATTTTTTTCATTAAGACAATAAATTGAATTATTATATGGCTTGATTAGTTTAAGTTTTAAAAACCTAATTCATTTCCTTTTTTGGGTTATATAACTTGCATTTCAGGATTTTAAATAAATATTTGTAGTAAAATAATATTCAAAATAATTTAAATTTTAATATATTGATTTTAATATTATGATTTTATTTATTTTATTATAATAAAATATATCTAATAGATTATAAAATATTAAAATATTTCTTAAATATTGACATTATTTTAAAATATTTATATTATTGCATATATTTTAATATAATATTTCTATTTATTATAAAACATTAGAGTTAATTTTTTTGGGATTATAGAGGTAAATGATACTATAGTTAAAAGAGAGCCTTGATGTCCTTTTTTAAAAATTAAGAAATATTGATAACCATTTCACCAAACTTTACGACTGTAGATGTACTTTTTTCTTTTTATTGAGGTTATAAATTTTGAGATTCTACTATATTTCCATAGCCGAATTTCAGAAACAAGGACCAAATCTTGAATTTTCCTTTTTAAAAAAGAAAGGAGTTATGCATAATAATTGAGCCTCCACATTTTAGTTTGCCTGAAATACTGGGTCTAACTGACTTATAACAACCATTCATCATCGAAATATACTCTCTCGATCACAACACAGCATGAAATGCAGGTTCTTCTTCTTTATATGTTCAGCTTTTTCAGACGATTTTCCTTCAATATTTCTTATATTTGTTAGAAGATAATAAAAAAGAAAAGAAAAATAATGATGGCAAGTTCCACTATTTCAAAACTTGCAATTGCTAGGACAAGCATTTGGAATTCTAAGCAATTTCTGGCATCAAAACCTAGATACGTTCGGGTATGTATACCCATTAAGAGCTTCCTATTTCTCAATTAATTGTTTCAAATTCTTCTCCTTAATATCCGTTAATTAGAGATTCAATAAATTTGTAATTTAGTTTACGTCGTCCGCGCACGTGGGAATCAATTTGCTTCATTTTTTAAAAATTTTTTACAACTGAGATATATAATTCGATATTTACTGAGTATATACAGGTAGGTACCCACCAAGAGGCTTCAGCACCTTGTGAAAAGACAACAGAAGCAATTAAGCAAGGGGCAGATCATGCGATTAAGGCTAGTGGAGACATAAAAACCAAGGCTGCCTCTACCGCTCAGCAAGTAACACACAGGCCTGCGCGCACACACACATATACATTGGAGAGTACTAAATTAGTTTAAAATTTTAAATTTTATTAAAGTTTTTGAATATGGTTTAATTAATAATACAATGATATTGTATTATTAAATCATATGACTTAACTTTTTTAAAATTTAATTAATATGTTATCAATTTATATTACTCAATAACTTTTTCAAATTTTAACAAATCTAAGATCTAATATGTATATATGGGAAAGCTATTGAAAGCTATTAACACATGGTTTAATAATATATATACGGGCACAAATACATGCTCCCATTTAAAAATAGCAAGGATCGACATCTAAAAGTAGAATGGATTGAGTCAAAAAAAAAGCAAAAAGAATATGAACTCCAATTCTCTCTCCATTCCCCCCCCCCCCCCCGAATTCTGTTTGTTTATAAACTTAAAATCGTAGGCATCTATCTAAGCATGATTCTATATATGTTGAATTCTAGCTTATTTTCATTTAGTTAGTTTGCAATTAATTAATTATGAAAATGTATCTAGGTGAGTCAGAGTACAAAAGATAAGGCTGGAAAGGTGTCTGAAACAGCACAAGACATTGGTGAGAAGGCAAAACAAACAGTTCAAGATGCTTGGGGTTCGGCCAAAGACACTGCTCAAAATGTCAAAAGCAATTTGCTTGGAAAGGCTGACAAATCGAAGGAAGCGGTCAAACAAAATGCTGAGCAAGTTAAGAAAAGCATGAACGCCAAGAACTAGCAGTTTCTTTTAATGAATAATATATTTATATCCATCAACTCTAGTAACGTTAATTTATTTCTTCCGTATTACCTTGCTGAATTAATAATTTTAACTTCACTTGTTTTTTTTTCTATCATATGGAAATGAATGAAAGGAGCATACCTTTTTGCTCCTTCTAATGTTAATCCTTTTGTAAACAAATGGCTTTCTTAATAATAAAGCTCACGAGAATCGTTTTAGAGAATAAATAATAAATAGAATAATATTATAGTTATAAATTTTTATATAAATCTTTTTTATATTAAAATAAAATCGACATAAAATGATTGATTGAATTATATTATAAGTTACATAAAAATGATTATTATATATTTTTCTTTGCCATTGACAATATATATATACACACACTCGTCAGATAGCTCAACCTCTAGCAAGCATAGGTAAATTTTCAAGGGTAATTATTAAAAATTAATTTATTCTCAATTTGGTACATTGTATTCAAGTATTCTCACACACCTCCCCTAACATTATTATATTTTTTTGTATAAGTTAAGTGGGTGAGGATAAAATTGTAAAAGAACTTGTTAATGATAAAAAATTCAAACAACCTTAAATTTGTTACTTTGGGTTCTAGAATTCATCTAAACTTTTTAATGTCCAGTGGGTTAAAAACAGAAGCAAGATTTACCCAACATATATTCACAAAAAAAATGGAGAAATAGTCATCTCTATTGGATTCATCTAATTTGGTGACATAAGCCCAGTTTTAAAAGAAACAAGTTCGGGTTATGTCAAATTGCCTTGAAATTTAGCTCTAAAAAGCAAGCGGTTGAAGTCGCACAAGAAGACGAGAAGAAAAGAAAGAACAGTGGTGGCCTTTATAATTTGGGGCAAAGTTATTCAATCTTTGATTGGACCATTGGGAAGATAAAATTAACTTTGTTTTCTCTTATATTTTGAGAGTAATTTTTTGGCATTGCCCTCTATAATCCCATTAGTCTTAATTTTTATTTTATTCTCTCATTCATTATTGTTTGAAATACCTCCTTGTTTAGATAGATAATTAGTAGACTGTTACTATATGAAAAAAATATTGATATTTTTTATGTTGTTAGCCTTTAATATTATCTAGAGAAAAATTTGTATTATAATCCTATTTATACAGTGAAAGATTATATTAAACTACAATTCCATAATTTTTCTTCCTTTAGATTTTTCAGGTAAAAATCTATGTTTTTTGTAATTGGTTTATTAATTTGGATTTGGTTGGTTTATTTTCTAGCTATTTATTTATTATACACGTCTTATTTTTATCACACAAAAAAAGAAAGAAGCTTGTTCCTACTTAATTTGCAATTGCTTATGTGAGTCTCTTTCCTAATAGAATGGTATTAGAGTATTAGATTGTGTGTTTTTATTACTTATATAGTTGAGATGGAGGAGTCTTCTACATGTATGAGCAAATTAAAATTATAAAATTATTATAATTGGAAATCTAGGATGGAAGATATGCTATACATAAAAGACTTATATAAATCTATTGAAGGTAAAGAAGTTAGACTCATTGATTTAGATGACAAGAAATGGGCTCAATTAAATCAAAATGCTAAAGGTACTATTAGGTCATGTATTAATCAAAACGTATACCACCATATAGTGAAGGAATATAGAGCTAATGTTCTTTGGAAAAAATTAGAAACAATTTATGAGCAGCTGACAATACAAAATAAAGTCAATTTAATAAAAATGCTTGTTAACTTGAAATACAAGGAAAGGTACAATATAATTGAACATATTAGTGAGTTTTTAGGAATAATTGATCAGTTAACTACTATAAAAATTATTTAAATAATGAGTTACAAACATTATTGTTGCTTTCAATGCCGAAAAGGAAATTAACATTGATATGGCTACAAATAGGCTATGAAATAAAGAATCTAAAAGAAAGAGTGTTGAAGTAATTCCCTTCGAGTCGGATGCACTTATTTTAGAAAAAGCAAGAAAGGTGAGGGAGAAGCCAAAGCAAAAATTCCTACCAGTAGAATAATAACAACCCTAGAGGAAGATTTAAGTCCTAGAGGAGAAACCTTAAGTGTTTTCATGTTAGAAAATGGATCACGTTAAAAGAGAGTATAGATTACAACTATAGTTGATGGCGATGTGGGTTTTATTTATAATGAGAGATCTATAGATCTCACTTGTCGTATTAGTAATTGGGTGATTAATTAAAGTACTTCAGTTCACGGTACTGCACATCAACTATAGATCTCACTCGTCGTATTAGTAATTGGTGATTAATTAGAGTACTTCATTTCATGTTACTGCACATCAAGATTACTTCACATCTTATGTCATTGGTGATTATAGCTATGCTTGGATGGGAAATGAGGGAGCATCCAAGATTATGAGCATAAGAGATATTTGCTTAAAAATCAGCATTGGCTATAAGTTGGTGCTTAAATATGTCAAACATATACCAAATATTTACCTTAATTTGATCTCTACAAGTAAGCTTGATAATGATGGTTATGGTAACCAATTTAGGGAAGGAAAATAGAAGCTCACCAAAGGCTCCCTAGTGTTAGCTAAGGAGAGGAAAGTAAACACCCTCTATATGATAGAAGCTAATATCAAGAAAGATGTGAATATGGCTATAAAGATTTTCACTTCGGGAAATGGCATAAAGACTACGTCATATTAGTGAGAAAGGATTAGAAACTTTTGCCAGAAAAGGATTTCTACCTAATTTCATAGATATGTCCCTTAAAATTTATGTTCATTACTTAGCTAAAAAGACATACAGAGTAACTTTTAAATACTTTTCTTTATCTAAAAAATCACAAATTCTTTATTTAATTCACACTGATATTTGCATGATGTAAATTAGATTAACAAAAGGTGCACCTTATTTTATGATAGTTATTGGTGATTGTTTTAAGAAAGGATCTGCCTAACTTACAGCTGCTGTAAGTTACGCGGTTTTGTTTTTTTTTTGCCCGCAATTTCATTTGACCCCCTAAACTTATCATTATTTTTGTTTAGCCCCACATAATTATTGGCATAATTTCATTTAACCCCATTTACTTTATACTATTTATACTTAATTTATAAATATTATAAATTTATTTATTTATATATATTATAAAATTTTATTAAAATTTTTATATTTTTTATTTTATTTAAATCTTTAAAGTATTAAATTGACTTATATAATTTTTAAATTCTAAAAGTACTCTTCATTTAAATTGAAATAACAAAAAGTATTAAATAGATTATAATTATTATATTAAATTATTATTATTATAACAATTAAATTTTTATTTAAATTAATAATAATAATTAATTATTATTAATTAATTAATTTTTAATAAAAATTAATAAAATAAAAATAAATTACAAAAATATAAATGAAGAGTATTTTTAATTATTTAAATTAAAAATATAATAATTATTAAGTAGATTATAATTATAATTACAATTGTTATATTAAATTATTTTATTATAAAAAATTTATTATAATTAATTAATAGATTAACAATAATTAATAATAATTTTTATTTAAATTAATAATAATAATAATAATAAATAACAATAGAAATTATTATTACTAATTAATTTTTATTAAAATTTAATTTATCTTTGTACACTCTTTTTTGTTTACTAATTCTTTATAAGTATTAAAATAATTTTATTATTGTTATTTACATTTTATTTGTGAATATTATAAACTTTTCTATTTACGTATATTATAAAATTTCATTAAACCCTTATATTTTTTTCATTTTATTTAAATTTTTAATGTATTAAACTAACCTCTATAATTTTTAAATTCTAAAAATACTATTTATTTAAATTAAAAGAATAAAAATTATTAAATAGATTATAAGTATAATTATAATTATCATTATTCTATTAAATTATTATTATTATAGCAGTTAAAATTTATTATAATTAATTAATATATTAATAATTATTATTAGTAATAATAACTAACAATAATTTTTATTAATAATTAATTTTTGAATAAAAATAATAAAAATTACAATAATTAAAATAAAAGTAGTAATTATGATAAAAATTATAAATAAAATATTTACAAATAATAAAAGTAGTAATTGTTACTTAATAATAATTTTTATTAAAATTTTTAATAATAATAACTAACAATAATTACTATTACTAATTAATTTTTTATTAAAAATTTAATTTATTTTTTTACACGCTTTTTCATTTACTAATTTTTTATGAGTATCAAAATAATTTAATTATTGTTATTTATATTTTATTTGTAAATATTATAAACTCTTCTATTTACATATATTTTTAGAATTTAAAAATACTCTTTATTTAAATTAATCTTTTATAAAAATATTCTTCATTTATATTTTTATAATTTATTTTTATTTTAGTAATCTTTTTATCAAAAATTAATTATGAATAATAATTATTTCTTATTAATTTAAATAAAAATATTATTAATTATTGTTAATATATTAATTAATTATAATAACTTTTTACCATAGTAATAATTTAATATAATAATTATAATTATAATTTATTTCATAATTTTTATTCTTTTAATATAAATTACTATATTTTTAAAATTAAAAATTATAGGGGTTAGTTAAATATTTTAAAGATTTAAATAAAATAAAAATATATAAAAGTTTTAATGAAATTTTATAATAGATGTAAATAAAAAATTATAATATTTATACATAAAATATAAATAATATGAAATATAGGGGCTCAATAAAATTTACCATAGAAAATGACAAAAGTTGTACCTTACGGAAAGCTGTAACTTAGGCTTTTCCTTTAAGAAAATGTGGACTTTTGCTTTAAAATATAAAGACTAATAAACTTGCAGTTAATAAAATGCAGCTATTGAATCATTGCTAATTTAAATCTATCAAACCAATCTTTAAAGGCTTTATTTTAAGTTATAAGAGCCTTCATAAGTTTGCAAACATAATAAGGCTTTGAAGAATCAAAAAATCCCTTTGATTGAGTCATATACACATCTTTCTTAAGGAAGTTATTCAAAAATACATATTAACATCAGCTTGTCTTATAACCCATTTCTACATTACAGTCATGTTAAGGACATTTAGTTGATATGTTTGTAAAATGTTAATTTTGATGATAACAAACCATATATTTTGAATAATCAAGAAATTACATATTATATTTTTAAGACAAAAAAATGATTTTATGAAATTAGTTGTTTTTAAGTTTATGGTTTTAATTAAAAGGTTTTGAGAATTTTGAAATCAACAAGTATTGTTTTGAAATTTTAAAAATAGACCTATTTGTAAACTTTTATAAATATTTGGTTCATTGGATAATTATATAAAATTTTAAAGTAAAATTATAATTTTAAAAAATAACAAGTGGCTAGCTAGATTCACTAACACGGTAGATCAGTTATGAAGTAGAAACTCTCTTAATAAAAGTGGCTAACTAGATTCACCAAAGTAGTAAACTAGTTATGAAGAAAAACTCTCTAAATAAAAGGACTAATCGGATTTATCAAAGTGGCATACCACTTATGAAGTAAAAACTTTCTAAGTAAAAATGGTTAATCGGATTCATAAAAACAACAAACCGATTGTGCAAAAATTTAAATATTCGATTATAATGATAACATAAAGCAACAAACTAATTAACATAAAGTAGTAAGCCAATTATCACTGGAAAGTTAATAACAGTTAGTTTTCTAGTTCAACTATAAAATGGCTTTAACCAAAATTCAAATGAAGAATGAACAACTACCATTACCATTGAGTATTTCTTAATAATTTGAGCATAAAATTTGTATATTCATTTCATTCATTTATATATTGGGCTTTCATTTGTAATCAAACACATTATGTGATATAAATTTATTTATAATCGTTTGTAGAAAAGTTGTAAATATTGAGATATACTTAAATTAAGAGATTAGAGATAATCTCTTATTATAATGATCTATTGATATCCTGGACAAAAGTGAGTCACTTTAAAAAGGTCAAAAAAGAGAAATTAATTTTGCTAATCTTTAACTCTTGGCAATGAGATTTGATTAAGAAAAATTATTGTGGATTAAGATATGTCTTCTCTTAATTATGGTTATGTGAAAATCACGATCCTATATAATCTTAGGGATTAAAGTTTATTCAAATTAATGCTTATTTGCTTTATTGGAATTTAAAAATAAGTTTTCAACACTCTAATGTAATTAGGATGGATGCAAATTCTCTCATAATTTGATATTCTCTTAGGCAAAATCAATCTTGATGGTTAACAAATTACAAAATAAAGTTAGTTAAATCCTAATTATATACTAACACTAAAGAAGAAGATCCTAATCCAATTGGGATACTGAAACAATTATAGAGTATAGAGAGATAAAAGTTGAATCTTTGGTTTTTTTATATTTATATATATATATATATATATGCACACACACACATTTGGATTCTGTTATAATTCAATCTTCTCTAGACCAAAATTCACTCTGATGGTTAACAAATTAAAAAATATAGGTAGTTAAATTCTAATCATGTATTAGCACTAAAAGAGACTATCATAATCTAGTTGGGATGGAGAAAGGATTAGACAGGGATTGTTGTGTAATTGAGCCAAAATTGTTGTAAGGCACGACAGCAAGATAATTTTGTCCTATTTGCTTTTTTTCCCCCCTCCAGTTAAATTTGTATCTACCTAATAAACTCTTCTATAAATTAAAGAAGAGTTTAATATGCATATTTATCCAAAAACAAAAATTTTTACTTCATCAACTTAAATTTTTTATCTATATCTGTAAACCAAAATTTCTACATTTAAATCCATGAGCATTTTTCATTAGTTGCTAACAAAAATACTTTTGATATCAATAAAAACAACTATTATCTATTTTCAAATTAGATCCCTTGGTCGCTTATATATATGTATGTGACTATTGGTTTTTTTCCCCTTAAAAAATTCTACTATGTAGAAAATGAATTGTTTATGTCTTATTTAATTGCTTTTAAATGAAATATAAAAATATTTTTATAATTTTATTTTTGAAAATATAAAATGATAAAAAAATTTAGGAAAAAATGTTATTTAATTTTTAGGAAAAAGACTCCTACACACCCAAGATTTTGGAAAATATCATATAGTCTCGCAAGTTTTTTTATAGGAGATGCCAAAATCTCTTTTTTACTATAATATTCTTCTTAAATATTAACTAAAAAATTAACTTCAAGATTTTTAATAAATATAAATATAATTTAGATAGTTAAAAATTTCTCATAGACCAATAATATTAGAATTATTTTTTAACATATGAAATAATTTTTAAAATGCAATTTATTATATTTATTTTAATAATATATTTATATTTATTATAAAAATTTTGAATAAACCTCTAGATTAAATAGCTTTTGTAATTAATAAAATATATCTCATATATAAATAATGTTAAAATTATTTTATATATATTGGAAATAATTTAAATTTTTATATATTTATTTTAATATTACTTTTCTATTCATTATATAATATAATATTGTAAAGTATTAAAATATTTTTTTGATATTGAAATTATTTTAAAATTTATATATTATTATATTTATTTTAATATTATATTTTATTTATTATAAAATATTGGAGTTAATTTTTTTTATTTAATAGAGCTGAAATATAATTTAGTCAAATAAAAGTCTCAAGCAGCATTTGTTCTTTTTTCTTTTCTTCCTAAAATCTGAATGATTTGAATATTCATGAAGTCTACATGCGTCTGAACACGAATAAGGTTTTTTTAAAATATTTGAATATAAGTAGCATTTTATTTATTTTTTAAAATAAAAAATATAATAAATGTAGTTATTTGACATTTATTTCCTTGTAAACTAGGACAAAAAAAGAGAGAGATTATTAAAATAAGGAAATAAATGTATTGTATAGAGATTTTTAATATTTAATTCTTATTTAAAATTTTTTTCCATTCATAAAAAATTCACAAAGGTTTATTTCTTATTTAGATGTAAATGTCTGAGATTCATATATAAGTTACAAAAAATTAATAAGTAAATTTTAGAAAAGTTCTAAAGTTAATCAAATTTCAAACTTGAGATATTTAATAAACAACTCCTTAATATTCTTTATTGAAAATATGAGAGTTTACATAACCAATTTTTCTACCCTGGGAAATGTAGATATCTTTTTTACCCAATTCTAAGTTACCTTGTTAACAAAGTTTACTTTTCTATGTAAGCAAAACATTACATAAGAAAACAATATGCACATTTTTTTTCAATATCTAATATGAATTTAGTGGGCAATCTGTGGATTCTCTTCATATAGAAAAATAAAATAAGATAATACAAACATTAATGTTCTGAATTAGTGACACAATAGAAGTTGAAGTTAAATTCTCTGTAGTTGATTTGTTTTTTCTTTTCCTGCCTTATATAATTGATCCAGTTTTGGTAACCTCCAACAATACTTCCAAAAACTATTATTGATCTTTTCTAATAGCCGTTAATTTTATGCCAATGTATTTAGGGTTTTAAAGAAACACAAGCTTCCCTCTTGGTATATAAAGCAGCAGCCACATACCCTTTCTTAAAATCAAAAACAAAAACCTAAATACCCTTCATTTTATTTTATCTTCTTCATCCTCTCAGTTTTGCTTTTGGTAATCTTTTCCTAGGATTCATAGAAAATCAATTTCTATTGAAAGAATAAATTAATATTATATTATTCTTAAGATAAATAAGATTTAAGATTTTGTAAAACTACTTTTTTTATGAGAAAAAACAGAATTTTTATAAGCAAGAAAAGTTTTTGCTTGAGCAATTAGAAAAGTCAGTGCTTGAATTTCCATTTTTCATTTTGATAATTTGATTTGAGAATCATACTTATTAATAGGTTTTTCATGAATTTATTTTTAAAAAGCTGTTAATCTATTTTAGTTTCAATGTATGAGGGAAAAGGAACTATTTTACAATATTAAGTATCTTAGAGGAGGAAGAGAATGAGATTTGATTAAAAGAAATGCTCTCAAAATCATGCCCTTTAGATTTAACTTATTTCAGTGATTAAAACTTACTATGCCAATTCACTTAGCGATGATAAACTCAATTCATCTATCATTAGTTTTGTCTATAAAGCATTTTTTGTCTTGGATTTTTATATATGCTTGATTTTGTACTAATTATTTACTCTTAACTTTACTAGTTGTTGGAGATCTCGAAATTGAATATGTCAAGCCAAGATGCTGATACGCATGAGAATTTTCTCGGCGGGACTTTGAGACTTGCGGTAATTTCTTAATCCAAGACTTTCTGAGATTTTATTTTATTTATATGCGCGAAAAAAATTCATTATTTGAAAAACAATTAAATAAAAACACTACATGACAAAAAAAACTACATTGCAGGATTTTTTTTGCCTTTTGTGTCTTTTGCACTATTCTTTTTTTTTTTTTTTTTGAGAACTAGTTGTTAGAGATTTGAATCAATATAAAATTAATTAATTTATTACATGTTTGAATTAAATTTGTATACAAAACCTTAAATACTCAGATCGGGCATAAAAAGTACTCTATTTGATTAAATTGCACATTGGACTAACTATTTGCATAATTATTAAATCTAAAACAGCTAAACTTAAGTTAATTACGAAACAATTATTAAATTTAAATAGCTGTAAGTAAGAAGATAAATATTTATGTTCTCCAACTATATAGTTTCATTTTGTTTCCTTTTAATGATGATCAACACCTTGCGCCATCTTAAAGTATTATCATAACAATTGTGATACTTATTGTTGTTATTGAATGACAAGCAATTACGAAATGATAGAAAAATTCGACAAGAGCATTAAAAATATAAATAAAGAGATAAAAAAGTTAACGCTTAGCACATATTTACATTTTATGGTTACAGCCTCCTGTATTTCTCCTTTCCAATTAAATTAAATTGTTACTAATTAGAAAAATCGTTTACCGCCCTTAACTAGTAGAGTGAAGACTAATATATGTTTAGATTGCTATCAATACCATTATATAGAACTTTTAGATATTTGAAAATATTTTATTATTAATATTTTTAATCGAAAAAAGTGCTTTCGAGAAAAGAACCTGATGATGAATTTTGGTTAGCAGGAGAATATGGAAAAGGGAAAGGGGTCAGCAAGTGAATCATCTTCTTCCTCGGATGGAAGTAATGAACCAAATTCTGATCGATCTCCACCATCCAATTTTCAGAGGTATTCCATTTATGTTCAATATAACATTTTAATATACAACTTCAACCCTAAAAACTAAGGAAGCTTGTATTTGAAATTACACATTTTAATGTGAATACGCATTCAATATCAACTATTAAATCAGACAATTAGGTGAGATTAAAAAAAAATTGACACTTAGGTGTCATTTTCTTTTTTCCATTTTTACTTGCTTAAGTAGATTCAAATGTCTAAATATGATCAACATGCCTTATATATTTTTCATTAAATATACAAATATAAATGTCAAGTTGTCCAATACTTCACTTTTTTCTTTTTTTTTTTCCTTTTTAAAGCTAATGTAATCATTATTTAGGCAACCTTTCCACATCTAAAAATAGAAAATATAACAAATTTTATCCTAAAAAAATATTTTGTTTAGAAACTTCGACTAATTTCGTGTTCTCATTTAGATTTTTGGTGTTAATATAATTTGCCTAATGTTAAATTCTTTTCTCCCTCTTTCCTAACAGACCTCCGTTGACACTTGAAAGTGGCGTGGCAAATTTTCCAGCTATCACCATGCCACAATCACAGCAAGTAATCATTGCTAAGTATTACTTAATTATTTATTAAATATTTTTTACAACTATTTTTTTTTCCACTGATATAATCAAACGAGATTTGGTAGAAAAATAATGATCAAGGGTTTCTTTCACTTGCCTCCAAGGGCTGGTTTGGTTGAAGTACAAAAACATGGAATTGGATAATTTTATTCCAAAATTATCCTAATGTAGTGTTTGATACCTGAAATTAATTGTAGGATAAAATTAGTAGAGAGCCCACCATTTTATCCAACACATTGTCATGTCGATGGGTTGGGGGGGGGGGGGGGGCCTTTGGGATAAACTAAAACTTAACCATTGGCTATTCACAGGATAAGAAAAAACAACCCTCAAAATTTCTCTCCATCCCTCTCAATGACAGTCTCTCTTCTCGCCAAATCTCCTCTATTCATGTAGTGAGTCTCTTCAAATCTTGACTAAAAAATTCAATTTAGTTTATTTGTTTATTTACTTGTTGTAATAATTTACTACGCTGAATTTTCATGTTTAATATGGTAGCTGAGTATTTCTTAGTTTCTATTTTAATTTTCATGTTATAAATCAATTTTGGAGGTTAATTATTTGGGTTGACTGAACTATTTTATGGATTTGTTCATGGCAAAGAGTAACTCCATGAAGAAAATCTATTGGATTTTGACCAATAATTATTTATTTAAGTTAGATTAAATTTCATGTCATTTTAAAATAAATCTAAGATAATATTTATTAATTAATATATAAGACATATTATTAGTTACTAGCCAAACTTATGGCATATCAAACTCAAGGTATGATTATTTATAGTCCAACCCAACATTGCATCAAACATAATATAGTATTATATATAATATAGTGTTATCCAATCTAATAATATCTTATCCAATCTGATTCAATCCAATTCAATCCCATCCCACATACCAAATGAGCCCTAAGATATACTCAATTGATTTTCAAGTACTTTTATTTGACAGATCAACTAAGTTTGAATCTTTATAGAAGCGAGGGTTTCAAAAATAAACTAGAACTTCGTTCACCTATTTATCTTTTTAAAAAATAATAAATGTTTCTTTCACTTAATTGCTTTATCATAATTTTTTCTTTTAACCAAAAATTATCATATCTTATTAAAATAACTTGTTTTATTATATTATTGGTAGTCACCTTCTAACATAGCTCAGCTGACCCTAAATGTGCTTTGCACCTGGGTCACCTGAGCTCTAGTAAAAATGGGCAAGGATTGGTTTCTAGTACATAACTTTCCTCATTCAATCATTTAAAAAAAAAATAGTTTATTGATAGTTACATATAAGCTTAATTTGATGTAGAAATAAAAATCTTATTTTATCTTTTTTTAAAAATTTTTTAAAAGATAAAGAGGTGAAAAAACTTAACTAACTAAAATGAAATGAAGAGCATACTTAACAAATTTTGTAAGCTGGCATATCCTTTAACCAACATTGTTTATAAGACCTTCAACTCACACCTGTTGAGCGTGAATCTCTATTATGTAAGATGTGGTTTTTAACAGCCTCTCAATCTCAAGGGGCATGATATTTGTTTTTCACTCAAAATGTAGTTGATTTCTAACTCCTTTACTAACACTTTGCCTTCAATGAAATACATATCCAGTCCAATATATTTTAATCTTGAGTGATAAATAGAGTTTCAACTCTGTTGCACCAACATTGTCACACCAAATTATTAGGAATGAACTACATTTGATCTTCAATTCATTGAAAAGTGATTGAAGCCATGTTATTTCTACACTTGTAAAATAATCGTTTTTCTGCACTAGACCTTGTAACCACTTACTACTTCTTTGATAACCAAGATATCAAGTTGTTTCCCAAGTGAATGCTATCTTTACCTATTGATTTTTTATCACTAGTAGTTTCCCAAGTGAATGCTATATGTACCTATTGGTTTTCTATCGCTAATATCACATGCTCAATGTACATCTATATAGCCCAAAAGTTTGATTTCTCTCCGAACAAAAACCTTCAACCCTTAATCTGCTATTTTTTTCAAGTATCTAAGAACCATTTTGAATGCCATTATCTATTGAAGAGTTGGAGCTATAGTATATTTACTCACTTCATGCATGACAAATGCTATTTCTAGTCCACATAAAATCCAATACTAAAAACCTCTAACTAGACACCTATAACTTGTGGCATCGTCAACAAATTAACCTGAGTAGCCTTTCACCTCTTTCTTAAGTCTTTGATCTTATAGCCATTAGAGTATCGCAACCTTTACACTATAATGTATTTAAGGATGGAAAATAAATTTGGATCCACATATTAAAAAATACAGATCCATAAATGAAAATTTAAGATTCACAAGTTTATGGATCTGGATCCGGATGTAAGAGCATTCGAAAAATTAAATATTTGGAATCGGATAAATTTTATTTTAAATTAAAAATTAAATTTAAAATATTCATTAAAATTAAATAAAAATTAAAAGTAAATCTTATTTGTGGATTTATGATGTTATTGTATATTATTCATATTGAATGATTAATTATTGGGTTATGATTAAATTTTATTTGACATTATTATGTAAATTATTGAATTTTATTTCAAAATAAAAATATATATAAAAAATTATGAAAAAATAAAAATAAAAACTTATTTACAGATTTATGAGATGATTGTATGTTATTCATGTTAAATTATTAATTGTTAAATTATGATTGGATTTTATTTTATAGTACTAGATAAATTATTGAATTTTAACTTAAATTAAAATAAAATTAAAAACTAAAATTTATGATGTTGTTGTATGTTATTGATGTTGAATTACTAATTATTAAATTATGATTAAATTTTATTTGATATTATTAAGTAAATTATTAAAATTTTAAATTATATATTAAATTATTAAATTTTAATTTTTACGGACTCAGATATCCAAAATATCCACCCACATCTATTTTGAATATTACCTGTATTCAGATCAACATACTTTTTTTACAAATTCAAATAAAAAAATGAAAATGCAGATCAAGATTCAAATGCACCTACATTCAAATCTGGTTCCAGATTTTGCCAACCCTAAATGTATTAGCCTTGTTCAACAAATTTCTAATTTGTTTTTTCTGAGATAGATAAATATTGTCCTTGGCATATGAAACTTCTTTTCCAAGGAGTTATGACAGTACTCCCAACTCTTTTAAGGCAAGTGCTTTGTTGAAATCCAAAATAAACTTCTCTAATTCTCTATTATTTGGAATAGTAATCAATATATCATTAACATAGATTAACATTAGTATTATTGAGCTTTGTGTTTCCTTAAAGAAAAGAGATGAATCAAACTTAGAGCTTTAAAAATTCCAATTAGTAACTAGAGAGCTTTTTAACTTGTCATATTAAATTTTAGGAGCTTGTTTTAAACCATATAAGGCTTTCCAACTTGCAACAAAATTAGATTTCTACAAATCAATAAAGCCTTTAAGTTGATTCATGTAAACATCTTATGTCAGTTCTCAAGTGCTCACCTTAGCTTGTCTAATCACCCATTTTGCATTCCAACTATCCTCAAAACAACATTTACAATTGAAGCCTTTACAATGCGTAAAAATGATGCCATTTTTGGTTTAAAAAATTAGTAAACACCCTATATTCCCCTCCCCAATCAAATTGCATCATCTTGACTGTTGTTCTTGAAGCCTAAACAATTTGAAAACTTCAAAGGCTTCTAATTTTAGTTTGAGAGGATAAATCCAAGTGTGCCTATTGTAATAATTAACAAAAATTATGTAGTATATGTATTCATTCCTAGAAAAAGTCGGTGAAAGTCCCCAGAGGTCAACTTGAATTACTTCTAACACCTTTTTGGATTTTGATTCAGTAGCTGAAAAATGCTATCTATGAACTTTTCCTATTTAACATGCTTCACACAAAGAATTCGTGGAAGACAAGATAGCCTTTTGAGATACTTTAAATTGTTTATTCAAGATTTAAGCAACTCTATCATTATTGCTGAAGTTGGATGACTAAACCTTCTATGAAATATAGACTTATTGGGTTTTTTGTTACAATTTCGTTTGAGATAACAAAAAAAGCAAACCTTAGCAAGGCCATCACATTTATGAAAAATAGGGGAGACAGTTTTAAATGATAGCATTGAAATTGATTTATTCAACTGAGAATGAGATAGAGAGGATGCAATGGTGAAGAAATACAATTAGATTTTACCAGCAGCTCGTAAAGACTTTTATTAGCAAGGCTTTACAGAAAAACTTGTCCTTCATATCCTTTATAAAACAAATATTTCCATAAAATTCAATAGAGACAATATTTTTATAAGTGAGTTTAGAAATGCTTAACAAGTTTTTAGTGATTGAGGGCACAAAAACATGTCGTTAAGGGCTACAGTAGTATATATGGGTAAACAGTTTAAATCTTTAAATGAGAATAAAGCATAATCAAATCTTAACCATTACCAATGATGAGTTGGTCAGGACCTTTGAATTCTTCTCTAAGATGTATACTTTCCATGTTGTTGGACAAATGATTAGTTGCTTCACTATCTAAATGCCAGTCATAATCAACAATCCCTTCAAAGTTCGCTATAAAAGCTGCTACAAGGGGGTAAGCATTAACTCCAGAGTAGTAACTATTTCTAGAGGCATGATTATAAACTATTGGTGTACAACTGAAATTGTCATAATCATCAAAACCCTAATGAGAAATAAGTCCGTCAAAATTAGCAAGATAAGTTGTCCTTGGTCCTCTGTCCTTGCCAATTCCTATTATAGTGGAAACACAGTCTTCAATAAATCTATGCTAGTAATTATCTGCAAGCAGTATACGCAAGTCTAAAACCAGTTAGGCATATTAGATCTTTTATATTGCTAGAAGGTCTTTGTAATCAATTTAAGCTCGCAAATTCGCTTATGACAAATTGACGATGGATTTTTGTAATAAAAATCAATAGAGTTTTGACCAAAGAATTATCCTCTGCCATGTGACTCATTCTTCCTCTACTGAAAAAGCTGTTACTGTTACTAAATTACTACCTCTCCCAAAACTACCTCTAGGCTGAGCATAAAATGCTCTAGGATATGCGTTGATATATGCATAATTGGCATTAAACACACTCTTATCATCTTGTTCTTGTTCTAATTTAGTTTCACGTGTAAGCAACATCGCGTAGGCATCATCAAATTCCATACAAGAACTAGTCATAAGAGTTGAAATATCACGATAATCTGGTCCTATATCATTAAGTGGTGTTAACATAAGATCTTTCTCTGTTATAAGACTTCCAACACTAGCAAGTTTATCATCTACTGATTGCATTATAATACAAAATCTTCAACAATAATGATTCTTTTCTAAGCGTATTCGGTTTTTACCTCAGTTAAAGAATTCGATCCTTAAGACTGTACCCAAATTTCTTCTTCCAAATTTTTCCATACATCAAATGAACCACACAATTGATGATAGGACTTAGGGTACCTTCACTGATTGATGATAATAACCATTAAATAGCGTCTTATCTTGTGATCTCCAGATCTGATACTCAAGATTATCAATTTCTTGAGTGGATCCATCAACTGCAACTAGAAGAAGATGTTTATCAGGTGCTGACTTTGTTCCATTGATAAAATCCTCCAATTGCTTGCCTCTGATGGAGGCTAAAACTTGAGAACTGGATAGCAAATAGTTCAAGTAATCTAATTTGACTAAAGTAGTGAAAGAAAAATTGATTTGATTATCTTGATTTGTATTATTTGTGGTTGAGTTGCTAGAATTCATTTGCTGATTGCTAGAGCTTGCTCTGCTTAGCTTTGATATCATGTTTGAAAGCTTAAACTATGATGATCAACTTGTTTGGCAGCTGAGAAAATGAAGAAGAAAGTTCTATATCTCTGATTTTTTATTTCTTGTTTCTTAATGATCAATTATTACATACATCGTATTTATATATGTTCATTGCAATTAGAGTAGAACAAAATGAAACAAGCTTAACTAACTAAAACAGAATGAAGAGCGTGCTTAACAAACTTTGCTGAACTGGCATATCCCTTAGCGAACATTGTTGACTGGATCTTCAACTCACACGTGCTGCGTGTGCATCTCTCTTATACGTATGATGTGCTTCCTACAAGCAGGAGGTAGAACATTTCAACTACATGATATTCCTGAGCAAGAAATGAATATTGTGAGGAATCAACGTGGCAACAATGATCAAATTCCATTAAACTTCCCATCACTCTTTTGTTTGGATTCTTCTTCCAGAGTTACTCCTACAGTTCAATCTTTGATATTGGTCAGATACCAAATATTTCATGAGGTTTTGTATATATTATTTTCATATTATTTTGTTATTGGTTTGTTTTATTTTAACGCCCGTTCGTTAGTTCATTTAGTACAAAGGATTTAGTACATCGAACTTCGCTTACACATGTGGAGAGTACGATTTATAGCGATTATGTTTCTTAAGTTTAAAAAGGGAAGAATTTGTTATTTTTCTCCCACTCTTTAGAAGTAAGGAATGTTAATAGTGGGGTAATTTATTTACTATGTCCATTTAGCTTAATAAATAACAATGTGATTCATTGGGCTGACACTTGTATTAAAAGATAATTATTTTCTGGTACCAAATGCGGTGGAGAATAAATTTAATATTAAATTTTTTATTTTCTCTTATTAGTGGTATAACTATTTTGCATTTATATGTCTGTAGACAGCATCAGGGGATAGGTCTGGCCCTACACGGAGGAGTAGTCGCCAATTCCAACATCAGCTGCCAATTCATGACCCTTCTGCTGTTACATTTGGGTATTTTCTTTAAAAAAGCAACGAATCGAAATTAAATAAGATGTTTAAATAATTTTAATAACACTTGGCCAAATGTTTAAATTAATTGCATGTTGTACTTTCCTTAAAAAATTAATTAGATTAATGAATATTTTGAGATCGACTAATATTTAATAGTATTAGCTAATGCTTTTTTCGGTAAGCAGTTCTTCTGAAATAGAGTATGCGTCAACGCCACGAGTTCTATTTTTCTGTCTGCTAGCTCAGTTTTAATTATTTTAATTTAAAAAAAAACTTATTTCATGAATTCCCCACAAAATTGTGTTTTTGACAAATTTCAAATTATCTTCGCCGACAATTCAAATGTGTCAAATCATGTACCTGCTGGTATGATACTCGAGGTCTTTCTAATATTCTGTAAATATTTTATTTTCAATATAAATATAACTACTTTGGTTTTCTCTTTTAATTAGGCCTCAAGAATACAGATTCCAAAATTTGTTGGGTCAAGCAGGAATTTTATCAAATAGCTTTGATCCATTTGAATTACAAAACGTGGCAATTCAGAGGGTAATAATTCGTTCATTTTACTACTTTAAAATGAAATTATAGATTCTTTTTTATTCTTAAAATTGCACAATTTTGCCGATAGAGAACTGGCCTTGACATGTGATTGTCACTTTCTCCGCAGTTAGAAGGCATTAATCCAACCGATTCCAATGGCAAGGTACGCTTAATTGCATGAATCGAAACTCTAATAACAAAATTGCTTCGACACATTATGTAATATTGAAAATAATGTGTTCCTTTATAAAGCTGGTCTCCGTACGAAGTTTTAAATGGACGTCTTCATTTGAGCAAGGCTCAATTTCGTATGGTAAATTTAGTATTTTATAACTAACCATCGAATAATTAAAGTGCAGACTTTTATAATTTTATTCAAAATTTTATCTTTTATTCTTATAATTGCAAAAACATCTCTATTTTCCAAGTTTTTGTAATTATTGATTTTATTGCAACACTGTATAACATGTCTATCTTTTAACAACTCTTCATTTGCAAATGCTGATTGTAGATATACATTCTATTTGGGATAGTTACTTCATAAATATCCTTTTTTTTTTCTTGCTTTACTTTTATGTATACTTGTATTAGATTAGTTATTTATTTTATTTTTTATTTTCATACCACAAAAAGCAGATGACAATGACATGGGAAGGTAACATCTCAGCATTACCAAATCATCATGCTCTCAATTTGCTTTCACAGGGGCAAGGCAGCCAGGCTCAATGCTATGGCTTTCCATTTAATAGGTATATTATTTAATTCATTGCTTAAATTCTTTTTTTAACGGTCGAACAAAAATGATTAACTAAAATCTTCTTTTAAAAATTTTTCAAATAAAATAATCAGGTATTTCATGAGAAACACAGTCTATGATCCTATGTACGAAGCCATGGGCTTACCTATTGACCCTCACATACGAATGTTTATAGCAAGAAGAGACAGCGGTGAGCTCTATATCCAATGTACGCTTATGCTTAAATTCGCAATAAATATTTTCAAAATTTTTGAATTTTTTTTTAAAAAAATTACTTGAATTGCTTTTGAAAAGGCTTAAAAAATTGTTCATGTAATTTCATATAAATCAACTTTATTTGAAAGTAGTTTAGATGAATACACTCTCCAAACGTCACCATCCCTTCTTACTAGAAAACCATAGTGTAATGAAAATATTGAAAGTAATTTTTGTAACGAATTTAAGTGCCGGTGAAGGTTTGAAAAGTACACAAAATCTTGTACATGTTTGTTTTAACTCTTATGAGAATCTTTTTAAGGTATATTTGCAAAAAGACTTCTATGTTCTTGGAACAGTATTACTGTGTAAAGGAGAAATTTTATTTTTAAATTTCGCTAAAGGTTAAGTGGTAGTTTTTTTTTTTTTTCAAGAAATAGAAGCATGTAAATAACCATTTTGTGCTTGTGAATATTGGTGTTAACTAAAAACTATCGCAGAGACACAATTAACAAAACTTTAAGCGGAAAGGTGATAATTATTGAAGGTTAATTTTATGTAATTTTTAACTTTTACTAAAATTTAATAAACGGTTAATAAGTTTCGGACTTAATATTGTCATTTAATATTACAATGACATTCAGATAATATATTCTCGTCAAGCAAGTACTATTAAATAACAAGTAAACAACTACTAGGACTGCAAAGAAGTAATTGTGTTAGTGCTTTTCTATATAGCTCTCAGCAAACTTTTGTACATAATGTACCCTATCTCGAAATATGTATTTTTTTTCCCTCTATAAAATACATATTCTTTATTGTTATTGTTATCTTTGGTAGAACAAATTTTTATTATTATTATTTACAAAGAAATTTGATAAATTTAAAAGCTTTTAAAACTGTCCCTTAAAATTTTTAAATAGCCGCCGTTGGACTAAAGTTTTTGTCGTTGTTTCTGTTTCATGTGTTAGGTGATGAAGAACATTGACAGTCGGTCCTACGAGTACGGCATTTTCTATAATCCGAGCGCTTATGTTATTTTTCATTCCTCAAGAGAAAATTAAAAAAAAAAAGAAATAAACTATATCAAGTTCATGCAAAAAGTTTTATGGATTGCATTTTGTTGGTGTTTTGCTTCATATTTCTAAGTTTATAGATGTTTGAAACTGGAACTTAGTGCCATTAACTTGTTTCACAACTGATATTATATTTTAAAAATTGAACAATATTTAATAATATTCATTATTTTTAATTTATTATTATTTTAAGCACTAATTCGCAAGAATTAGCACTCAATTAAATATTAAAATGAACAACACATAATAATAAAGATGATTTATTAATAATTATTTTCACTTTAAATATCACTAAAATTTAAGTTAAACTAAAGAATCTAAAATATATAATTATCTTTTATTAAAAATAAGAAATCCTCGTCAAGTGAAAATTGCATTCTTTCCTAAGCCCATATTAACTAGTTTTGGATCCTCAATTACACTATGTCATTTACACATTCCATTCACACACTTGAGATTGTCAAGCAACTAATTAAATAGGAAAGTGGAGTACGTTTATGAATTCTTATCCAAACTCAAGTTTATGAAAAAGAGAACACTTGTGTTTGTTCATTGAGCAGATGATAAAAGGAACACTTGTTTTATTACACAAAATGCCCTTGCAATACCCTTATCGAAGTCGGCAATCCTTGACTTGGGCATAAAATTGTTAAGCCATGGGTGTGGCACTTCCAGCAAACACTTGGACCGGAGTTTCAATTCGGACCTTTGAACCCGGTCCAGAAATCCACGTAAAAGCTGATCAGCAGAGGCTCTACACCTTTTTTTTTTTTTTTAAGAAGAAAAAATTATAAACCCAAAAGAGAGAGATAATTATATGTTGTCATTATTTATGGGTTCATCTTACTATGCGGCAGCTGCATCCAATACAGCTGCTTTCACAACTTAAACGCCGTATTTTACCGGTTGTTCATTAAATAATTTTTAAAAAAAATTATTTTCAATGAGGAGAAATAAAATAAAATGAAAATCAAAGAAATTTATAAATAATTAACATAAAAATATTTCAGTAAGTAAAATATTTTTAATTAAATTTTTAAAAAATTATATTCTAACTTTTTTTATTAAACATTAATGTATTAGGTGGATATTTTAAGTTTCACATATTCTTAATTTGGATAAAATTCCTCACTAATTGAACTAGTTCTGTATTTTGTATTCTTAATAAATTCGTTAAACACTAATATTTTGGGATAGGTTTCAAATAAATTTGTTTCTCTTTAGATGAGTTCTTGAATTTGGTTTACTTTCTCCTCTATTGATGTAAGTGTTTCAATTAATTATTCTATCATTTTTGTGTTGACTCCTATTATCTTGGTAAGATTCCAATTCTTTAGATTAAATATCGATTTTTTTCTAGTTAGGTTAGTCCCAAATTTAGTTAAACTTTTTTACTTATAAATTCATATATTTCAACTTATTCATCCATCAGATTTGTGTTTTTGATATTCTTATTGAATCCATTAAATACTAATATTTTGAGCTAGATTCCAATAAACTTTCATTTTCCTATGGATGAGTTTCTAACTTTCATTACACTTTATCTGTTATTGGTTCATGTGTTTTAGCTAATTATTCCCCTAACATTGAGTTGAATGTTCCCATTAAGATCCTAATTATTTGGGTTCAGTACTAAATTTAATTTTTATAATTTTATTTTGGTTATTAAGTCCCTAATTTTAGTTATTACTTTCTCTCTTAAGAGTTTTTATATTCCAATGATTATTTCGCTAGTTTTTTGAATTCAATATTCTAATTGGCTTGATAAGATTCTAGTTATTTAGAGTTGAAAGCCAAAATTACTTTTTTATTAGATTATCCCTAACCTAGTTTAAGTTTTTTTCATTTATAAGTTCATATGTTTCAATTTATTATTTATTAATCACTAGTTTTGTGTTTGATATTCTTACTATATTCATTAACTACTAATATTTTAGATTAAATTTCAAGTAACTCTCATTTCCTGTTGGATGAGTTTTTAATTTTCATTGCACTTTCTCTCTTATTTGTTCATGTGCCTCAACTAATTATTTCTATAGTTTTGTGTTGAATATTCACATTAAGTTAATAAGATTCCAATTATTTAGATTAAGTATCAAATTTACTTTGTATAATTTTATTTTTACTTAAGTAAGTTCCTAATTTTAGTTATTCTTTCTCACTTATATGCTTATAGGATTATAAGTTTTAACTATTATTTCACTTGTTTTGTTGTTCAACATACTAATTATAGTAAAATTTTAATTATTTGGGTTAAAAATCAAAATTACATTTTTTGGTAGATTAATCCCTAATTTGGATTAAACTTTTTATTAATATGCCCATATGTATCAACTTATTAGTCAACCAGTTTTTGTTTGACATTCCTACTAATTTCATTAAATACCAATATTTTGACATTTCATGTAACTTTTATTCTTTATTAAATGAGTTCCTAATTTTCATTATAGATTCCTTCTATTGTCTCATGTTTTTTTAGTTAATTATTCCTCTAGTTTTGTTTAAATATTTTCATTACACTATAAAAAATGATAATAAACGACAAACAATTTGTGATAGATTCTAAGTAAAATTATACATATCATAAAAGCATGATGGATTTGTCACAAAATATGATTCTATCATGCATTAATGATGATTTTGTGATATAATTATTATTTGTTGAGAATTGACAACAGAACTGTGGTAAAAATTTACTCCATCAAAAATTTGTGATAGAATTATGAATTTATTTAAAAAAATAAATGGTACATTTTAAAAATCAAAGAAATGAAAAAATGAAAAAAAAGGAATAAAACGCTATAATTTACCACACGATTGCTTAAAACACACAATTTTGTCTAAGTGTTGAACATTCTCCCATTACTCTCCATTTTGAGTCACTCTTTCATCATTTAAAACTGTTGGATTAAAATTTCAGTCTTAATAGATCATAAAAACTCTCACTATTTCGCCGTCCAGAATGCCACCATTCTTTCTCCGTTCAAGCTATTACGCTTGCTTGCACTCTTGTTTCATGTTATTTCTTAGTTTCTTCATCTTTTCCTTATCTCCACAAGCAGATCTACCACCATCATGAGAATCATTTTTTTTTAAATTTTATTCCTTGATGAATCAATCCATATGTAAGAAGCTGAATTTTTTTAAAAAAATTAAAATTGACATTGGGTATGTATTAAAACTTGTGGTTTTATTTTTCTAAATACTAAAATTGATGGGATTTTGGAAATTGATTGGGTTTGACTTGCATGGTAGTGGATTTGTTGTGGAGGGGTAAGGTAATGGTGGCTCGTGGCTGTCACAATAGTTAGGGTTTGGCTTTATCTTGAAATTTTCATATTCAATTATCTTGTATATTTCTTGTCTAAGAAATCTTGATTTGGGAAAATTTGAATCTCAATTGAAGATTTAACACGCATAATTGGTTTGCAACTTCGAAAAGATTTTGGTGCATGTAAGGTGTTTGATTAAATTTCTATTAGAGATTTATATAATTAAAATTTTATTTTTATCTATATAATATGGGAGAAAATGCCTGATTAAATTTCTATTAGAAGTACAATATTTCACTAGCTACAATAAAATTTTATTAAATGGAGATGTTAAACTATGAAAAAAGTCATGAATCAAAAAAAGAAATCTATATATTTCAATAAATTCTAAGAATTAATAGAGACACTAAATAGGATAAAACCTATACGGGTATAAGTAGATCTACGAGAAAAAAAAAAAAGATGTATGTAAGAGTGTTTAAAACAAGATTAATAGTCAAAGTATAGATTTAGAAAAAAAGGAAATAGTTATGAGGAAATGTTTTCATTGATAACTATACTTCAATCCATTAAAATTCTACTCTTTATTAGTGTAGTGTTAGATTATGAAATTTAGGTAATGAATATAAAGAATACATTTCTCAACGAACATCTTAAAGAATACATCCATATACAACTGTTAACATATATATATTTTGGTAATTGATTTTGATGATAACAAACAATGAATTTAAGTTAATAAATATGTTTTAAGACTTACAAAAATTTCAAGTATTCTTTTAAGAGTCAAAACTAGGTACGTATTTAATATTTTTTAGAAGAACTAGAACAATTTGTAAGTTAAATGCAATTCTGAATATAAACGGCTAACCGATTATATTAAACGGTTAACCGTTAGTGAAGCTGTCTTAGCTCTGTAAAAGGTTAACAGCTTAAGCCTTAACCGGTAGGCATTTTGTGAGACACTGGAAGAAATCGGTGAACCGTTAACATATAACGGCTAATCGATATTGTGAATTCTTTAAAGTTAAAAGGTTAACAGCTTAAGACTTAACCTATAGGCAATTTGTGAGATACTGGAAGTAATCGGCAAACCGTTAATTTATAACGGCTAACCAATATCGTCAATTCTTTAAAATACTTTAATAGTAAAAGGAACCGGTTACAGAGCTTTGAATTATAAGGATTCTAGATTTTAACGGCAAACCGTTAACACATAACGGTTAACCGATAAGTTTCAGAATTGACATTCTTTGTTAACCCTTAACCGTTTAGAGAAAATGGATCAAGTGTTTTTGTTGTGCAGGTTTCTGGAAGTTAACGGTGAAAGGATAATTATTAACGGTCAACCGTTTATTTGAAATCATGCTCAACGGTAACATTGACCAAAGAAAAACGGCTAACCGTTAACAGCTAACGGCAAACTGTTTTCTGTCAGATGGAAGAGTAACGGCTAGTTTTCAGCTCCAACTATAAATATGCTCATCCAATTCAAATTAAGGACTGACGACAACACAACTACTGAGCTTATATACAAGTTTACCAACTACAGAAAGCTTTAAATAGATTTGTACTTTATTCATTCACACAATTAGCGCTTTAACTTGTAACCTTGAAAGATTGTGTGAGAGATAAATCAATCTGTATTTCTCTGTCTTGAGTGACTGCAAGTGTGGGGATACATTTAGGTTAAGAGATTGGGAATAATCTCTCGTTGTAAAAGTCCATTGACACCTAGGAAGTCATTTGTAAGTTGTTGAAGCCTTGGAGGCTTGCATAGTGAAACCCTCAAGCCCGGAGTGCTTGGAGGCGTGGATGTAGACGGGGATAGCCGAACCACGTAAAAAATCGTTGTGTTTGCTTTCTCTTCCCTATCTCTTAATTTATTTATCACTATCTATTTATTTATTCAATTATTTCGAATTTGTTAGAGAGTGACTGAGCGATTTATTTCCATAATTATTAAAAACCCAATTCACCCCCTCTTGGGTAGTCTAGTTAGAATTTCAACAACTAGATGGGTTCATTAAAAAAGACAAGAACACATGATATGTAAGTTGTAAAGATCTATTTATGGATTAAAGAAAACATCTTGATCATGAAACATCAAATTTCATCAAGTGGTTAAATCATTTGAATTCATACAAAATACTGATAAATTGTCTATGTATAAGAATATTTAGGGAAAAATCATAACTTTTTTTAGTTTTTTATGTAGATCATATTCTCTTAATTGGAAATGATATAGGAGTATTATTACCGATAAAGAATTATTTGGCTAAATAATTTGAATTAAAAGACCTGCGAGAGACAAATTATATTTTTTATATCAAATTATTTTTTGATCAAAAGAATAAAATATTAGCCTTATTCCAAACTGCTTATATTGATAAGATACTAACTAGATTTGGCATGGAAGATTCCAACAATGGTTTGTTACCATTCAATTGGGAATTGCATTCACTAAGGATTAGTTGCCTAAGACACATGAGGAAAGGGAAAAAATAAGGTGGGTTCTTTATGTAGAAGTTATGCAAAGTTTCATGTATACCATGCTATCTACTAAACTAGACATTTATTTTCTAATAGGGATGGGCAATAGATATTGATCTAATCCTGGTCTTGACCATTAGACCACAATCAAGCATATAAATAAGTATTTAAATTGAACTAAAAAGTATATACTTATACATTCTGGTGATGATCTCATTCTAATAAGTTATACAGATTCTGATTTTATGTAAAATAAATATTTTTATAAAATCAACTTTCAATTATATGTTTACATTAGAAAGTGGAGTTATAAATTAGAGTGTGAAAGAAAGTTGTATCAGGGACTCTACGATAGAAGCTGAATAATTGGCTGTATTTAAAGCTATTAAAGAAGTTGTTAAGCCCGTAAGTTCCTATAAACTGTTACGGTAACACCTAAAATAACTATATCACTTAAACTATTTTGTGATAATAATAATATAGTGCCTTTGCCGACAAACTAAAAAACTAAAAAAAGCAAAAACATATAGAAAGAAATTATCATTCATAAGAGAAATAGTGCAAAAAGGTGATATTAAGGTCACATAAATTGCCCTAGAACAAAACATGGTAGATCTTGATGTAAAGGCCATACCTATAGAACTTTCTAACCTGCACTCAAAATGCATGGGCATGCATAAATTGCCACATATGCTTTGAGAACTAGAGGAAGATTGTGGAATTATGTTTTTTTAAAGCATATTGATTATTTATTTATAATAAATACATTTTCAAATTAACTGAATATTTGAGATGTTTTTCAAACATCTTAATTTCATAACTATTATATGTATTTATTAAGATCATCGTAGAAAATATATATAAAAGTAATCTTATAATGAAATAAATTGAGTTAGCAATTGATAAATAGAGTTAAGTAGTTATTTATGTTTAGGTTGTAGTAAATTCACTGAATGATTTATCTTAATTATGTATGAATTTGCTGATGTAGTTTGAGCACTTGAATTACATCATATATGAAATTATCTACTGAAGAACTCAGAGGTTGAAGAGTAATTTAGTTAATCTTGAAATAATTATTGGACTTATTAAATTACATAGGAATTGAATTCATTACAATCTCAATCTTGAGTTAATTATAGTTTCATAATTATTGTTATCATTCAGTGCGAGTTATCAATGGATATGATATACATTTGTAAACAAAATTACTCGATATCTTGGTAAGAACAATTATAAGTAGTGAGAATTTAAAATTTGTGCAACACATATGTTGATAGATTTTTGGTAATTGATCATAGAATTCTTTGAAAAAGCATGTTGAAATAATTATCAGTTGAAAATAATCATTAGAGAAAATCAATAAATGCCAATAAACACAATGTAGTTTAATTGATTAGGTAGTGTATATATCAATTTAATCTGTTAATGGGTTTTTAGTAATTGATCATAAAATTCTTTGAACAAGTGTGTCAACATAATTATCATGCCGAAAATAATTATTAGAGGAAATCAATAAATGTCAATGAACACAATGTAGTTAAATTGGTTAGACATTGTATATATCAATTTAATTAATAATGTGATACAAAAGATTGTTCATTAAAGAAATCATTTTGGCATGTATCAAATTAGGATTCAAAAATAGTAAAGATAACATACAATTATAGAGATAAATTCTAATCTTTTAGTAAAGTAAATTTCGAATTAAGTAATCTAGTTAGTTTAATTTCTAGTTTAATTATTAAAGCCATTATTTTATGTACTGAAATGATCTTTAAGCTAACTCACTTAATTGACTACACCACTGTTGGACTGATAAGCAATATAACTAATTATTCGAATCAAAAGTCTAAACATATTATTTGGTGTGAGGCTCAATTTGATATGCTTGTGTGTAAGGAGTATTGTATTATTTTATAAGGTGGACTTCTATAACAATCTCAATTCATACTCCACTTTTTGGCCTTATCTTATATTTTAATAGAATTAAAAAAGAAATAAAATAAAGGAGCTTATAGTTTCTACTCAAATATGTAAAAAGACTTGCTCTTTCACATAAGAACACGAGAGACACAACATACAGAATGGAGGAAAAAAAAATTTCTCACTATGATTTTCAAAGCAAAAATTTCTATTTCTAGTTGCTTTCAGTAGTGATAAATGCACTCATACTTCAAGTATAGATCAAATTTGAGTTATAATTTAGAAATTATTTGTGACAAATTATGATCTAACATGATTGGTGATGATAGATTGTGACTTAAAAGCTAAATAATTACAATAGAAAAGTAAAAGTAAAATTTCTAAATTATAATAATTCTATATACTATATGAAAAATGCGATCTAAATATTTTTGCTAAAAACGATTTATAACCAACATATTGTATAATAGTTTTGGTAATATGTTATTTTAGGGTTATGATTTATTTATTAAGGTGCATAGAAAAATAAGAATTAATTATCTTTTCGTTAAAATATTAAAATTATAATCGATACTTTAAAATGATGTAATGGCCTTATTTAATAAATTACTTATGAAGGCAATCTTAAGCTACTTGTAAAAACTATTGTTATAATAGAGAAGCTTTTAAAAAAATAATTTTTAAAAATTTATTTAATACCATTTTTGTCAAATTATAAAATAAGTAATTTTTAACGTTAGAACTTCAATTTTAACTAAGTCGCCGCAATCCTAAATGTTCCTTACCTTTATAATTGTCATAATGTAATAGGAATGCTCAGTAGATTATGTAGCATCACATATTTGTGACTTTTGCTTTTTCACATTAATTGCAATTAATTTACCTACTATTCAAGTCTACTGGATTATCACATTAGCCAAATATGAATCAGATTCATGATGTTACTGTTGTTTTTTTTTTAATTAAGGAAAATGAAATAGCGATCCATTTGCATCAATAACAATTCACCTATTGTAATTTATTGATTAAGAAAATATTGGAGTGTTAATTAATATCTAATAATGATTTGACCTACATAACTTTTTCTTCACAATCAAATTATCCTTCTAAATAATAATAATAATAATAATAATAATAATCTCTAAGGCTATGTTTGGCATACAAGATTGAATTGGATTGACTAGAAGAACATGATTAAATTAAGTTGGACTGGATTAAACTCGATTATATATAGTGTTGTCCTATATTTGGTATGATATAGGATCAATATTGGATTAGACAATGTTAAATTAAATATAAGTTAAGTTCAGTAGTATTTAAATAGAACAACTAAATTTATTTAAATTATATGTTTTTATATATGTTTTATATTTTTTTATTAAATAAAATATTACTAAAAAATTAATATAAAATTAATTATTTATCAAATGATAATGTTTTACAAAATATTCAAATGATAAATGGGATGTTTCTTAATAATAATTTTGTTAATACATACAGTATGCTATTAATTAATTATTATTTTAACATTAAATATTAATAGAAATAAATGAAAGAAGATGTCATAGGTAAAATAAAAAATGAACTACTTAAGTTTTAAGGAATCATGAAAAAAACAATTAATTAATTAATAACAATACATAATAAATAAACAAAAGAAAAGAAGTCATAAAATGACAAACATTGCTTGGTCTAATCCCCCTTAAATCCACACGAAAATTGGGATAACTAATGCTATAATTGTTAGATAAAATTTGAATTTAGTCCACTTAATCTAGTCTAAGTGAGTTTACCAAATATGAGATTAGATATTTTATCCAAAAAATTAGTTTAATCCCACCTTTTGTCCTGCTACCAAACATGACTTGAGTTCTCTAGTTAATGTTGAAAACATTTTTTGTCATTTACATATTGTTTATCATTGTACTCATTGTTTGCACTTGTCTTCTATAGTTGAAAAATCATAATTTTTCTCATAAAAAATATTTTAGGACTGATCTCATATTATATATAAACAATTCGTAATCTAGAAAATCATACCTTAATAATTTTGATAAGATGAACGACAGGAAGCAACAAATCTGCCACTAAATGATCTTCCAAGCTATGACTTAATTTTAATTTGTACTGAACGTGTGGGTGTTCATTTCACTACTTTTCAAAAACTACTGACTTTCTTTTCCTCAGTATTTTTCTCAAAAGGCGACTCACCCTATTTTTTTAGAGAAAATAACACTTATATAATATTTCTTAGTTAAAACCCTAATATGTATTTTCTTTTTTCTATAATAATTCAAACTATTAAATATATTAAATTTAATATTTTTCCTCTCCACTTACCTAAAAGTGAAGATAAAGTGTAACAACTTTAGGACCCACCTTGTAAAATATTGCAAGACCCCATTTACACATAAATATAACACATAGGGTCTTAACAAATATTATATTTAGGTTTATGACTTAATATGTCAGTTTTCTTATTTTTGGGTCTAATAGTAGAGTAGTCAATTAAATAAGCTAACCCAAGAATCATTTAAGAGCGTACAATAGTAGTTACAATAATTAAGTCTGTAATTAAACTAGCTTAATTATTTAGTTCCAATTCTATTCTATTATAAGATTGGAACTGACTTCCATAATTGTATGTTGGAATAATAATTCGTCTCAAGCCATATTGATCTCTTTACTGTACAGTCCTTTGCACCACATCATTAATTAAATTGATATCTCAATTGTCTAATCAATTTAATAACATTTTATTCCTTGATACTTACTGATTTTCTCTAATGATCATTTTCAACATATTAAATATGTTGACACACTTTGGCCAAAGAATTCTATGATCAAGTACTGAAAACCCATCAAGAGATGTATCGTACAAATTCTATATTGTTAATCTATAATTTCAATACTTATAATACTCCCACTAAGATACTAGGTAATCTTAACTATAAGTATGTGTCGTGTCCATTGATAACTCAAATAGAATAACAACTATAATCATAAAATTATAACTAACTCAAGATTAAGATTACAGTAAAATTAATGCCTATGAAATTTAATAAGTTTGAAAGTTATTATAAAGTTAATTAAATCTCATATATGATCTTTTTCAATGTAGTCGTACTATATTAATAAATTCATACATGATTAAGACAAATCATTCAATAAATTTATTATAGTTTATACCTAAATAAAGTGCCCAACTTTATTTATTAACTGCGAACTCAATTTATTAAATCATAAGATAACTTATATTTATATCTTCTGTGAATCCACATAGTGATCACATAAATACATATAATATGATTAAATGGACTTTATTAAAAAATTAATACAAATAAGATATTTGAATAAAATACCTCAATTATTTTATTAATCAGAAAGATGTTTATTACAATTAAATAAACCTATATGCTTTTAAAGAGCATATTTTCCCAACATCTTCATCATTCAAATTTTTTCAATTCTTTTATTCATTTTTATATTGTTTATCATTTTGTCAAATAAATTTGTTATCTATATCTATAAACGAAAATTTGTATTTTTAAACCCATGAGCAATTTTCATAATTTAGTAATAAAAATACTTTCGATATTGATAATTAATACACTATTTAAGAAATAGTACAACTATTACCTAACTTCAAAATTATTGATTCAATTAGATCCTTTGGTCTCTTATATATATGTATTTTAACTATTGTTTTTTTTCTTTTTACCTAGGAAGAAAAAAAAAAACTCTTGCTTATAGAAAATGAAATTTGTACATTTTTTTCATTGTTTTTAAACGAAATATCACAAAAAATTTTGAACATATAAAGTGATAATCATATTTTAGGTTAATATTGATTTTGAGTTACCTTCTTAATTAATTTTTGTTTTCCATTCAATCAAAATATTACTTAAGAAAAGAATATGCGCATATTTTGTTAATATCTAGTATTAATTTAGTGGGCAATCTGTGGATTTTCTTCATATAGAAGCATAAAATAAGATAACACAATCATTAATGTTCTTAATTGGTGACAAACTAGAAGTTGAAATTGAATTTTCTGTATTTGATTTGTTTTTCTTTTCCTGCCTTATATAATTGATCCAGCTTTGGTAACCTCCACCAATACTTCCGAAACCATTATTAATCTTTTCTAATAGCCACCGATTTTCGACCAATGTGTTTAGGATTTTAAAGAAAGCAACGCAAGGTTCCGTCTTGATGTATAAAGCAACCACATACCCTTTCTTAAAATCGAAAACGAGACCTGAATCCCTTCATTTATTTGATCTTCTTCATTCTCTCAATTTTTATTTTGGTAATCTTTACCGCGGCTTCATAGATAATCAATTTCTTTCAAAGAATAAATTAATATTCTGATATTCTTAAGATAACTAAGAGTTAAGATTCTGTCAAAGTACTATTTTTTAATTAGAAAAAACAGAATTATGATCAACAAGACTTAATTTTTAGCTCTAGCAACAAGAAAAGTTGGTGCTTGAATTTCCTTGAATTTCCGTCTTTCTTTTTTATAATTTGATTTGAGAATCAGGATTATTAATATGGTTATTTTACAGTTTCATGATTTTGGTTTTTAAAAGCTCTTGATGTATTTTAGTTTTAATGTATGAGGGAAAGAGAAATATTTCACAGTAATAAGTGTTTTGGATGAGGAAGAGAATGAGATTTGATTAAAAGAAATGTAATCAAAATCATGCCTTTTGGATTTAACTACACTGATTGCTTAAAACACACCACGCCAAGTCACTTTGAGATTATAATTCGTCTGTCATTAATTTTGTTTTTAAAGCATGTTTCGTCTTGAATTTTTATATAGCACTAATTATTTATTCTCAAGTTTACTGCTTTTGTAGGAGATTTCAAAATTGAATATGTCAAATCAAGAAGCTGATATGCGTGTGATTTTTTAGTTGGACTTTGAGACTTGCGGTAATTCCTTAATCTTAGATCTTTGAGATTTTATTTTCTTATGTGTGCACAAAAAATAGCATGTCATCATTTAAAGATTAAATAAATAAATGATATAACCAAAAAAATTCAGTACACGACAAGAATTTTTTTGGTCTTTTGTGAATTTTGTATTAAGTTTTATGTTATTTTCGGTACATATAGCACTATTCTTTTATTTTTTTTAATTTTCAGGGCTATTTATTAGAGATTTGAATCAATATAAAGTTAATTAATTTACGACATGTTTGAGTTAAATTTGTCTACAAAACCTTAATTACTGGGATCGGACATAAAAAGCACACAGTTCGATTAAATTAGATATTAAACTAATTATTTGCATAGTTATTGAATCTAGCTAACACAGCTAGCTATTAAGTTAATCGCAAAACAAATATTAAGTTTAATTAGCTATAAGTAAGATGATAAATATTTATGTTGTCCAAATATATAATTACATTTTGTTCTTTCTAATAATTTGTTTAATGCAGTTGTGTTATCTTAGAGTATTATCATAATGGTTGTGATATTTGTTGTTGTTATTGAATGACACGATATTACTAAAAGACAGAAAAATCTAGCAAGTGCATTAAAATTATTAATAGAAAGATAAAGAAGTTAACGTGTATCACATATTTGCCTAAATATAATATCATTATGTGGTTATAACCTCTCAAATTTCTCCTTTCTAATCAAATTGAATTATTACTAATTAGAAAAATCGTTTACTGCCCATAATTACTAGACTGAAAATTAATATATGCTTGGGAGTGCTTTCAATACCATTGTCAAGAACTTTTAGATATCTAAAAACATTATTATTAGTATTTTTAATAGATGAAAGTACTTTTGAGAAAAGAACTTGATGAAGTTTGGTTAGCAGGAGAATATGGAAAAGGCAGAGGGATCAGCAAGTGAATCATCTTCTTCCTTCGATGGAAGTAATGAACCAAATTCTTGTCAATCACCATCCTCCAATTTTCAAAGGTACTCCATTTATATTTGATATCATATTTCAATATAGAACTTCAACCTTAAAAACTAAGATAGCTTATATTTGAAATTACACATTTTAATGTGAATATGCATTCAATATCGACTACTAAAATATGCACTTAAGTGTCGTTTTATTTGTTCATTTTTGCTTATTTGAGTCTCCAAATATTAAACATGATTGACATGCTCCTATTTTTTCATTTGAATATACGAATATAAATGTCACCGATACTTTACATTTTTTTAAGCTAAGAAAATCATTGCAGGCAACCATTCCACATCTAATCAAATAGAAAATATAACAAACTTTATATATCCCGAAAATATTTTGTTTGGAACCTTCGATTAATTTCTTGATCTCATTTTGGCTGTTGGTATGATTAACTAATGTTAAATTCTTTTATCCCCCCACCCCCTTCTTTTAACAGACCTCAGTTGACACTTGAAAGTGGCGTGGCAAATTTTCCAGCATAACACAATCACAGCAAGAATTCGCTGCTAAGTATTATTTAATTAAATATTTATGATTTATTTTTCACAAGTATTTTTTTCCTTTGATATAATTAAATTCACTTTGTAAGAAAAAATAATGATCATAGCATGACATAATCACAACAACTATGCGTCGCTAAGTATTACTTAATTAATTATTTATGATTTTTTTACAAATTTTTTCCTCTGATATAATTAAAATCATTTGTCATAAATTAAAATGATGATTACATACTTTTTTTACTTGTAGTGTAGTCGAATAGTTTTCAATAATAATATATTTATTGCATGATTATCATAAATTAAAATAATGATTACGTGATTTTTATTTAACCAACCACTTGTGTTCTAATTTTAGGGAAAGTAGGGGAAGTAATGGATGAGAAAATAAATTTAAACTCGATCCGTCCTCTTATCTTTTTAATAAATAATAAATAAATTTTTCTTTTACTTAAACACAGCTCAGCTGGCCATTAATGCACTTCATTCCAGCGGTCACTAGAGCTTGAGTAATAACGAGTAAGGATTGGTGTCTAGAATGTAAGTTTTCTAGCCCCATCAAATATTTTTTTTAAAAAAATTATTTTATTAATAGTTATGTATGAGTTTAATTTGAGTACAAATATAAATTTTATTTTATCTTTTTTTATTAATTTTTTAAAAGATAGAGAAATGAATAAATTTTATATTATTTTTTTCTAATCCTATATATCCTTGTAATTTGAATTTAGATGATTAATTAAATAATGTTACTTAAAAACTAATTGACCAGGCCTCTGCGTAGGTCACCAAGCGGCAAATTTGATGGTTAATTTAACCACTATATATATGCATGTGCATCTCTCTCTCTCTATCTCTCTCTGTATATTGAGGGTCCGCTTATAATTATTAATTTTTTAATTCTACACATAACCGGTCACCGGTACTTATTTTCATTGGTTAGGGCAGCACATGTTGAAAGGTAACTATCAAAGGTAACTATCACACAGCTCCCTCATTTTAGGCAAATATCAAGATAATCAAATCCAAAATTAGTAAACTTTCAGAGAACCCCCAACTTGGAAAAATACTTCTTCTTCATTTTTTTTAATTCATGAAGAATATAGTTAATATATTTAACTTATGTTCTAATAAAAAAATTATAATTGAATAAAATTCTTTAGACTAATATAATTAAATCAAAATAATGACATTATTTTCCTAATATTATGTCATAAATTTAATGATATTTTGTTTCAAAAAATGTAACTTATGTACAAATGAGAATAATATTTAAATATAATAAATGAAATAAATTATACATTAATTAAAATATTTTTAATATTATACTATAAATGTAATGATATTTTGCTTAAAAAATAATCAAAACAATTTCATAAACTTTCAATTGGATTACAATCCAAGTATCTAAACATATAATCAAATTGATTTATTTTTAAATGTTATTCCAATATCTAACACATAGAGATTTAACTCCTACCTACTAAAATGAGGGTAATGTTTATCCAATTATCAAAAAATTATCAATCCAAACATTGAAGTACCCCTCAAATTTTCTTGTTATTATTAGTGGCTAATATTAATATGGTTTATGTATACCTTCTAGAAAAATAGTAATATGTTAGAAAAATATAAAGTATCTAATATTTGATATTTTTAAATAAAACTCATAAATAATATCTTATGCAAATTAATTTATATAAACTTTTGTGAAATTTGTTACTTTATTTAATCTTTTTTCCTATAATTGTTTTTCATTAAACATTAATCAAATTCATAATGGTACGTAAATTGGATAATTACAATTTGAATACAACCAATATTGAATAATGTTATATTATATTATACTTATGAATATATAATTTAAGCATGCAATTTAAAATTTTAAATTAAATCAAATTATTTGAGTAAAACTACACTCATTAGAAGTTTATATGATTCGTATACCAAATGATGCGTAATTATTACAAAATTCGTTCAATCTTATTTATATCTAATTTTTTGAAATTTAGTTAATTTACATGACAATCAAAATTAATAAAATTATATATTTAATTTACATGACAACTAAAAATAATAAAGTTATATAAAAGTATAAGTATTATACATCCATTTTCATATTAAGCAATATATTTGATTAAATTTACTTGTGTGAAACTTTCTATCCTATTGGAGACTATTATAGTCTTATCAATCTATTTTTATTTATGCCTCTTGAGCTTATTACGATCTTATGAGGTATTAAATATGTTTTCGTTGTTCTTCTCACAAGATTTAATATATATAATTTCATTCTAGTGGTAAAAGAAATTGAATTTGATTGTAATTTTTTTAATTTAACTTAACAACAACTCAATTTACTTCCAAGATTTCAAATCTTAATTATTTTGTTTTTAACTCAAATGATTTACAACCAAATCATTTGGTACCCACATTTTGATTATTAATATATTTACACAATAATGTATCTCATCTATATTAGTATGGTTGTACAAAATTAATTTTATTTTAGCACAAAAATAATATATATATATCTTTCTTTATGTAAAATTTTCAAATAAGAAAATCTCATCTTGGTGGATAAAACTACCATCTTAACGAAAATTTTATTAAGCAAATTACATAAGATAAATTTTTTAATTTTGAATGGTCACAACAAATTTATTTGTGAAAGTTTTGTTATTAATTAAACTTTTATTACCTTTTTTTATCAATTTCAATTTTTTTATTTCTACTATAAATATAAATAACTGCATGGTGACACTTCTTTGGAAACCCTAGCTTTCTCCTCATTCTTTTTTTTTATTAAAAAAGGTTGTAACTAAATACTATTAATTTAAATGATAAAATGATGATAAATGTTTATAAAAATTAAAAGCTCAAGTATACATACAATCAAGTTCAAAAGATCTCAGGAAGTAATGAAAATAGAAAAAAAAAAGAGATACAAAATGTTGAAAAAATTTAGGGTTGCAATAAAAAATTCAACATTTATGGTAAATTGATATTTGTTAAAATAGTAAGGGCTCAAATATAATTCACCTTATTATTTTTTTTTATAATACAAGCAAGGGGACTACTCACAAAAATAAAATTATAAAAAATAAATTTGGCACTAAACCTAAATAATTATAACAATAACAAGTTAACAAAAACATTTAATACAAAACTAGAGTAATAGTTAGTTGAGATATTTAAACCAATAAATGAGAAAGTAAAACAAAAGTTAGAAACTTATTAACAAAAAATGAGTGCTGCTTAGAATTTAACCCAAAATGTTGGTATTGAACAAATTTCCTAGGAATATCAAAGGCAAAATTGGCGACTAATAAGTTGAAACATATTAAACAAAAATTAAAAAGTTTAATCAAAATTAAGGATTAATCTAACCAAAAAAAGTAATTTTGATACATAACACAAATAATTAGAATCTTGCTAAATTAATTAAAATATTGAACCAATACTATTGGAATAATAATTCAAATATATAAACCCAATTGCCAGATAATTAAATAAAAATTAGGGACACTTACTTAATCAAAATAAAATTATAAAAAATAAATTTGGTACTAAATCCAAACAACTGAAATCTTATCAAGTTAATAGAAATATTCATTGAAAAATTAAAAGAATAATTAGCTGAAACGCATTAATCAATAAGAGAGAAAGTGTAATGAAATTACAAATAGATCTAACGAGAAATGAAAGTTATTCAGAATTCAAGTCAAATAAATGGCATTTAATGAATTAGTAGGAACATAAAACCCAAATCTAGTAAAGTAATAAGTTGAAATATGTGAACTTAAAAATGAGAAACTTTAACCAAAATTAGAAACTAATTTGACAAAAAAAAGGATAATTTGGGTATTTATGCTAAAAAACTATAATTTTATTCAATTAATTGGAATATTAAATTCAAAACCATTGGAAAAATAATTGAAATATATGAACCCAAAAAGGAGAAAGTATAACTGAAATTAGGGACTTATCTAATTAAAATAAAATTATAAAAAATAAATTTGGTACATAACCCAAATAAATAGAATTTTACCAAGTTAATACGAATATTCAATACAAAGATAAAGGAATAATTAGTTAAAACAAATGAATTAATAAAAGAGAAAGAGTAACAAAATCTAGGAATTAATTCAACAGAAAATCAAAGTTACTTGAAATATAACTTAAAATATTAGTATTTAATAAATTTAGTAGGAATGTCAAATACGAATATAGTGAATTAATAAGTTGAAATATGTGAACCTATAAATGGGTAAGTTTAACCAAAATTAGGAACTAAAATAACCAAAAAAAGTAATATGGGTATTTAGCGCAAATAACTAGAATCTTACTAAGTTAACTGAAGTATTAAATTCAAAATTAATAGAATAATAATTGAAACATATGAACCAAAAGGGAAGAAAGTATAACTAAATTTAGAGATTTATCTAAGGAGAAATTAATTTACTTGAAATATAACCCAAAATATTAATATTTAATGAATTTAATCGGAATATTAAACATAAAATTAGTAGATTGGAAAGCTGAAATAAATGAACCTACAAAGTGAGAAAACTTAAGCAAAATAAAGAACATGTAAAATTAACTTGAAACGTTTACCTAATATATTGATATTTAACCAAAAGTGTTGGGACATAATTATTTTATTTTTTAAAATTTCATTTAAATTAAAAATACTTTTCGTGCTCAAATAATATTTGTGTTAAATATTAATAAATTTTCTTAATTGTTTTATTTTATTTTTTCATTAAAATAATTTTTAAAAAATTATTAAATGAAAAATTGGTAAAATACTAGTTATTTAAGTTTTTTTTACTGTTGCATACAGTCCTGTCCTCTAAGATGACTTATATTTTGAATAGGGTGAGGCGTCAGTGGAACACCCAGAAGGAAGAATGTTTCAATCACTTGATATTGCCGAGCAAGACTTGGATAACGTGAGGAATCTGTTGGGAAAATATGCTCTTTAAAAGCATATTGGTTTATTTAATTGTAATAAATTTTTTTATTAATAAAATAATTGAGGTATTTTATTCAAATATCTTATTTGCATTAATTTTTTATTAAAGTCCATTTAATTATATTATATGTATTTATGTGATCACTATGTGGATTCATAGAAGACATAAATACAAGTTATCTTATGATTTAATAAATTGAGTTCGCAGTACTTTATTTATGTATAAACTGTAATAAATTCATTGAATGATTTGTCTTAATCATGTATGAATTTATTGATATAGTATGGCTACATTGAACAGGATCGCATATGAGGTTTAATTAACTTTATAATAACTGTCAAACTTATTAAATCTCATAGGCATTGATTTTATTGTAATTTTAATTTTGAGTTAATTATAATTTCATGATTGTGGTTGTCATTCCATTTGAGTTCTGCCAAAAAAGACGACATCTTACTTGTCAATAAGATTACCCGGTATCTTGGTGGGAGCAATTATAAGTGTTGAAGTTATAGATTAACAATATGAAATTTGTACAACACATCTCTTGATAGGTTTTCGATACTTGATCATAGAATTCTCTAGCCATAGTGGATTGATATAATTAATATGTTAAAAATGATCATTAGAGAAAACCAGTAAGTATTAAGGAATAAAATGTTATTAAATTGATTGGACAGTTGAGATATCAATTTAATTAACGATATGGTACAAAGGATTATGCAGTAAAGAGATCAATGTGGCTTGGGACGAATTGTTATTCGAGCATACAATTATGGAGGTCAGTTCCAATTTTATAGTGGAATAGAATTGGAATTAAATAATTAAGTTAATTTAATTACAGGCTTAATTATTTAGCCACTATTGTATGTTCTCAAATGATCTCCGGGTTAACTCATTTAATTGACTACACCAAAAATAATAAAACTGGCATATTATGTGATAAACCTAAATATAATATTTGTTAAGGCCTTATGTGTTATATTTAAGTGTAAATGGGATCTTGTGATATTTTATAAGGTGGGCCCTAAAGTTGTTACACTTTATCTTTACTTTTACATAAGTGGAGAGAAAAAATATTAGATATGATATATTTAATATTTTGAATTATTATATAATAAGGATAACACAAATTAAGGTTTTAGGTAGGGTAATATTATATATAAGTGTTCTTTTCTCTTAAAGAAAAAAAAGAGAGACGCCTTTTGAGAAAAACACTAGAAAAAAAGAAGTCAGGGATTTTTGGGAGTGGTAAAACGAACGCTTACATGTTCAGTGCAGATCAAACTTGAGTTATAACCTGGAAGATCGTTGGGTGGCGAATTTATTGTCTGGTGTCGTTCATCTTCTTAGATTATCAAAGTATGATTTTTTAGATTACGAATTTTTTATATATTATATGAGATCGGTCTTAAAAATATTTTTTATGAGAAAAATTTTATGATATTTTACCAACAATTGGTATCAGAACTATCTCATATTCATATATAAGAATATCGTATAAAATAAATCTTGATACTTATACATTAGAGTGGCATAATTTTATTTAAATATATATTATTTGATTAATATATAAGTAAAGAATATTAATGGTTTATCTTAATTCATGATTAGATTTTTATTTATATTTTTTTTAGACCTATAATAAGAGGGATAATTTTTTATCACCATATTTTTCTCTTGATTTAATTTACTGTAATAAAAATATTGTAAGCCAAAAATTGACCTAAGAAATTTGTAAATTATTGAAAGACAAATCGGAGAACGGAGGTTGGAAATTTCTGCGGCAAGCAATGGTGGCCAGCGGCAAGGAACTGTGGGCGGGCGGAAAGCAGGACGCGCGGCCAACACGCCAACAGCGCGCTCCTGGTGCTGCAGTCCGTGTGCTGCCAGTCCAACCAGCGGCGCGCGCAGGCTGCTGGCCAAAGGGCAGCGTTTTCCGGCATGGTGGCATCCCGGGGAGGCAACAGCAACAAAAATCCGGCGCTGGAGAAGGTGGAAACGTTGAACAGCAGCTGGTGGTTGATGGTGGCGGCAGGGGAAGAAAAAGGAGAAAAATATCGAATTTAGGGTTTTGAGTAGTTTTTATCATTCAAGGCTCTATGGTTTTAATTTTTTTTCTTTGGGTAGATAAGTTTTAATTTTTTGCATTTAAGTCTAAAAATAATTTTGGACTTAGAAAAATCCTAGATTTAGGTCCAATACAAATTGGACTTAATAGATTAAAATACATAGATAAAATTTTAACATATTAAATTATTTTTGGTCCAAAAATTTTTATTTTTTATTTATAAAATAAAAATATTTTTTATTTTTCATTCAAAATTAAAATTGGATCAATAATAAATTTAAAGGCCTAATTTTCCCTAATTCATGAACAAAAATAAGCTTATGGAAAATGGACATTGACAAGAAACCAAATGAAGATTAGGTTTAGGGTTAATGTAATTATTTTATTTTATTTTAGGAAAGCCATGAATTAAGATTATTTAATTATTTTTCTATATATTATATTGGGATGATAACGTTGAGTGTTAGAAAGTGTATATTTATAAAGGAGAAAATCGTCATTTTACACTTTAAGTCATTTTACACTTTAAGTCTCACTAACATTACTACTTTTATTTATTTAAGTATTTTGTTATTTAATTATATGTGTTTTATTATAATTATGTATTTTAAGGGCATCACGATCGTTTCACAATGAACGAGTGATCAGACAGTAAAACGGACGTCATATTTGGACTCAAGACGGTTGAAAACCTTAAGAGGAGCATTAAAGGAAAAAAGTCACCGTTCACATATATGTTTAGATCGTTAAATACGTATGCGATGCGGTTCGTTGATGATCGTTTATTCGCGTCTATTTATATATACGGATCGATGATGTGGCAACTACCTATGACGTGGCAGTATCTGATTGGACGAATTATGTGGTATTGACTGCTTATGTGGCGTTGACCGATGACATGGCATCGACCGATGATGTGTCACGATCTTATTGGGCTAAATTTCTTATGTAATATAGATCGATGACATGGCAGCATCTCAGTGGAGCAAAAATCGTGTGTGCAGTACATGCGCATACATGGGATTATTTACTATTCAAACAGCGTTACTGTTCAAACATTGATTGTTGACTGTTGACTGATGACATGGCACAATCCTAAGTGTCCAAACTGTTTTTAATCCGATGGTCACGATTCACTCAATGTATCTATAAAAAGGGAGCTCTCCCCCGTTAATTTGACACCCCTGAATTCATTTTTAAGCTTAGATTTCTGAAATTCCTTCTCCTTCTTGTAGTTTCTTTGTATTTTAATAAAATTTCATTTTTATCCATAGTTAAAATATGAGTAGCTAATTTCCTTTTAATTTGGTAAATTTACTTTCTCTTCTTCTCTAATATTTGTGGTTATTTTGACTTTTCGTCAACAAATAATAATAGTCTTGTCTAGATACCGCCCTGATTAAACCGGCACCCTAGTTCAAGGTTATTATTATTTGGCACGATAAGCCCTTGGCACCATATTTATTGGAGCGTGGTTCATGAAGTGTGAAATCCCTTCTTATGATTTAATTGGTATTAATATGGAATATTTAGCCCATGGAGCATGTTGATGCAGATCCGGATACCCAAGTACGTCATTTCAATAGATTTCAGTTTAATTTAATTCTTGCTATTGTAATTTAAATTTAAGTATAGTTTATATCAATTTCACCACAAATTCATTAACCCATTAAAGAAAATTAATTCTGCACATAATTAAAATCAACCTCCTCATGGGATCGACACTCGTCACCATTAATCTATTCTACAATAGATTCGTGCGCTTGTGAGTTTAATAAAATTTACACAACAGATAACATGCCATGATAACATGTCATATAGAATAGGTAGTGCCACTCTATGCATAATGATATATGTCATTCATTAATTATGAATATTATTATATTGTTTGAAGTTTTGCAAATGCTTAATAATATTAGATATCATCTAGATAATATTATAGGAAGCATGAAATTAACAATATATAATTAATGTATATTTTAAAACGAAAAAAAATTCAATTTTAAAATATTGAGTGGAAGAGGAAAAATTCAAGATAATTTTTCCCATGAGCTTCATTGTTAGTTCAATAATAAAATTATATATATACCTCGACTTCATGATACGGTGATGCTCTCTACGGAGGGTATATATATTAGATATTTTATTTGATGAACTTCTTTAAAGATAAAATTGAAATATTTTTTAATTGATTGTTCCCCCCCAATGGTAACTATTGATATGAGAAGTATGTACATTGAAACAATGGTTATACACTCAACTAAAATTTGTTATTAACCTTCCCAACGAAGCTCTGTTAACAAATTAAAGCCCAAAAAGAATAATGATAGTTATTTATCATATTTTCACATGAAAGTAAATAATCCAATGAATAATTGGGTCTAGTAAGTGTAGACATGACTTCCCCAATGGATAACTTGTCAAAACGGTACTAGATTATCGCTGCAATAAATTAAAAATGCTTTTATGGTTTTTTACATTTTTGTCATTTATTGTAAATTTTTATCAAATTATTTATGCATGGATGTTTTATTTTTCAGAAAATGTCTTCCCTGAGCCCATTTACTATTATTCTGAGTCAAAACAAACTCACTGGAGAGAACTATATAGATTGGAAAAGAAATCTATTCATTTTCTTACCTGCTGAAGATTACAAATATGTTTTAACCCCGCCATGCCCCTCAGTTCCAAGGGAAGATGCTCATAGAAATTAGAGGAGGCTTTATGAGAAATGGCAAAAGGCCAATAAAATGGCAAAATGCTATATTTTAGCCTTAATTTCTAATATTCTACAGACCAAACATCAGAACTTGGAGACCGCCACTGAAATAATGAATAGTCTCCAAGAGATGTTTGGGCAGAGTACTCGTTCTGCGAGACAAGCGGCGCTGAAAGATATTATGAACAGTAAAATAGGGAAGGGCACAAGAGTTTGTGATCATGTCCTTAAAATGATGGATTATTTGAATGAGCCTAAGATTCAGGGTGCACAAATCGATGATAACTCAAAGATTGACATGGTGCTAGAATCTTTGCCAGAAACATTCAAGGAGTTTAAGATCAACTATAATATGAATAAAAGAAACATGACCTTAACATAATTGATGAACGAACTCTATTCTACTGAAGAAATCTATCATGCTGAGAAATCTCTAGGAAGCATAAATATTACTGAAAAAGGTTATTCTTCTAGACCTAAGTCGAAAGGCAAGGGTAAGAAGAAAGCTGGGAAAACAAAATTGTCTACCAAGCAGGATGGCAAGCCAAAGGGCAAATACTTCAAGTGTGGACAAAAAGGTCATTGGAAAAAGGATTGCCCTAAGATTGTGAAATCAGATATGGAAAATCTTTTTGTGATTGAGGCCTGTTTAGTTCAGAATCCTAGTGACACTTAGGTGTTGGATTCAGGAGCAACTAATCATATTTGTAATTTACTTTATTGGTTTTAGGAAACTTGGAAACTAAGTGAAGGAAGCGTCAAGCTGCAGTTAGGGACAGGACAGTTCGTGTCAGCAGTGAAGACTGGATCAGTTTTATTATCTTTTAATAATGAGACTTTAGTTTTGAATAATTGTCTTTATGTTCTAGACATTAAGAGGAATTTAATTTCGGTAGCTTGCTTGTCAAAGCAAGGGTACATTGTAAATTTTGGATCCTCTGTTTCTGTTTTTCATAATGAGAGACTTGTTTGTTCTGGTACATTGAGAGATAATTTATATCATCTAAGTCCTATGATCCATTCTATGCATGACACATTAATCAATAACGATGAGCATATACATATATTCAAGAAAAGAAATATTTCTTCCAACCAATGTTACCTCTGGCATTTGCGCTTGGGTCACATAAACCAGAATAGGATACAGAGAATGATTAAAGATGGGCTCTTGGGTCTATTGGAAAATGAATCGTTACCACTCTGTGAATCGTATTTAGAAGGTAAAATGACCAAAAGGCCATTCTCAGTTAAAGGAGTGCGTGCGACAGTACCACTTGAATTGATGCATACAGATGTATGTGAACTAATCAATGTACAAGCAAGAGAAGGTTATGAGTATTTCATCACTTTCACTGATGATTACTCAAGATACGGTTATGTTTATCTAATGCGTCATAAGTCTGAAGCTCTTTAGAAATTTAAAGAGTATAAAGCTGAGACAGAAAAGTAATTAGATAAGAGCATAAAGAAACTTCGATCTGATCGAGGTGGTGAATTTCTCTCTGGAGATTTCAAAGAGTATTTGGTTGAAAATGGGATTATTTCTCAGTTAACTGCCCCAGGCACACCACAACAAAATGGGGTAGCTGAAAGAAGAAATAGAACTCTTTTGGATATGGTAAGATCAATACTTAGTTATTCGTCATTACCAATCTCTTTTTGGGGACTAGCACTAGAAACTGCAGTTTACCTCTTGAACTTAGTTCCATCTAAGTCAGTGCCTAAAACCCCAATAGAATTATGGTCAAGTCGCAAACCAAGTTTGCCACATATCTGTATTTGGGGATCACCAGCATATGTGCTGAAACTAAAGGTAGACAAAATGGATTCACGTTTTAAGGTTTGTATGTTTGTGGGGTATCCTAAAGGGACCAGGGGAGGTTTATTTTATAGTCCTCAAGATAGAAAAGTGATTGTAAGCACACATTTCACTTCCCTCGAGGAAGACTATATGAATAACTTCAAACCTAAGAGTAAGGTAATACTTGAAGAACTGTCAGCTGATCAGGTTGATGCTCTACTTTCCACACCTGTTATAGAACAGGAAGAGTAGCAACAATCAGACGATCAACACAGGATTATCTCTAAACAACAATCTCTTTTAGAACCTCGTGACAGTGGGAGGGTAACTGGGTTACTTGCGAGATACATGTTACTGGGAGAAACCTATAAGGCTATTGCAGATGAACATATACAAGATCCCACTAGTTACAACGAAGCTCTAATAGATAGAGATGTTGAATTTTGGAAAAAGGCCATGAATCAAGAAATGGAATCTATGTATTTGAATAAAGTCTGGGAACTTGTAGAGGCACCAAATGGGGTAAAACCTATAGGGTGCAAATGGATCTACAAAAGAAAAAGAGGAATAGACGGAATGGTGGAGACATTTAAAGCTAGATTAGTAGCCAAATGATTTACTCAGAAAGAGGGAATCGATTATGAGGAAACCTTTTCTCCGGTTGCTATGCTTAAATCCATCAGGATTCTGCTCTCCATTGCTGCAGTGCTAGAGTATGAAATTTGGTAAATGGATGTCAAGACTGCTTTTCTTAATGGGCATCTTGAAGAAAACATCTACATGCAGCAACCAGATGGATTCATACAAAAAGGCCAAGAACACATGGTATGTAAATTGCAGAGATCTATTTACGGATTGAAGCAAGCATCTCGATTATGGAATATTAGATTTGATCAAGCGATTAAATTATTTGGATTCATTCAGAATATTGATGAACTATGTGTATATAAGAAAATTCAGGGAAAATCTGTAGCCTTCATAGTTCTTTATATAGACGATATTCTCTTAATTGGAAACGATATAGGAGTGTTAACTATAATAAAGAGTTGGTTAGCAAAATAGTTTGATATGAAAGACCTGGGAGAGGCAAGTTATATTCTTGGTATCAAATTACTGTGAGACCGGAAGAATAAAACTTTAGCCTTATCTCAAGCAGTTTATATCGACAAGATACTAGCTAAATTTAACATGGAAAGTTCCAAGATTGGTTTATTACCATTCAGACATGGAATTATATTCTCTAAAGATCAATCACCCAAAACATCTGAAGAGATAGAGAAAGTGAGACGAGTTCCTTATGTAGAAGCTATAGGAAGTCTTATGCGTACCATGCTTTGCACTAGGCCAGACATCTGTTTTGCAGTAGGGATGGTCAGCAGATATCAATCCAATCCTGGACTTGAACACTGGACTGCGGTTAAGTATATTATGAAGTATCTGAAAAGAACTAAAAATTATATGCTTGTGTATCCTGGTGATGAACTTATTCCAGTGGGTTATACTGATTCTGATTTTATGTCAGATAAGGATTCCAGAAAATCAACTTTTGGCCATGTGTTTACATTAGGAAGTGGAGCTATTAGTTGGAGGAGTGTAAAACAATCTTGTATCGCAAACTCTACAACTGAAGCTGAATATGTGGCTGCATCTGAAGCTGCAAAAGAAGCTGTATGGCTCCGCAAGTTTCTACAAGATCTTGAGGTGGTTTCTGCTGTAACTATACCTCTTAGACTATTTTGTGATAATAGTGGTGCAGTAGTTCAATCTAAAGAACCAAGAAACCACAAGAAACAAAAACATATTGAGAGGAAGTATCATCTTATAAGGAATATAGTGCAAAGAGGTGATGTCGAGGTTACTCAGATAGCATCACAGCAAAACTTGGCAGATCCTTTCACGAACGCCATACTTGGAAAACTCTTTAACTTACACTTAGAATCCATGGGCATGCGTGAGATTCCAAATATGCTTTAAGAGCTAGTGGGAGATTGTTGGGAAAATATGCTCTTTAAAAGTATATTGGTTTATTTAATTGTAATAAACTTTTTTCTGATTAATAAAATAATTAAGGTATTTTATTCAAATATCTTATTTGCATTAATTTTTTATTAAAGTCCATTTAATCATATTATATGTATTTATGTGATCACTATGTGGATTCATAGAAGACATAAATACAAGTTATCTTATGATTTAATAAATTGAGTTCGCAGTTGATAAATAAAGTTGGGCACTTTATTTAGGTATAAACTGTAATAAATTCATTGAATGGTTTGTCTTAATCATGTATGAATTTATTGATGTAGTATAACTACATTGAACAGGATCGCATATGAGGTTTAATTAACTTTATAATAACTATCAAACTTATTAAATCTCATAGGCATTGATTTTACTGCAATCTTAATCTTGAGTTAATTATAATTTCATGATTGTGGTTGTCATTCCATTTGAGTTACCAAAGGGCACGACACATACTTGTAGTCAAAATTACCCGGTATCTTGGTGGGAGCAATTATAAGTGTTGAAGTTATAGATTAACAATATGGAATTTGTACAACACATCTCTTGATAGGTTTTCGGTACTTGATCATAGAATTCTTTAGCCATAGTGGATTGACATAATTAATATGTTAAAAATGATTATTAGAGAAAACCAGTAAGTATCAAGGAATAAGATGTTATTAAATTGATTGGACAGTTGAGATATCAATTTTGATTAACGATGTGGTATAAAGGATTGTGTAGTAAAGAGATCAATGTGACTTGGGACGAATTGTTATTCGAGCATACAGTTATGGAGGTCAGTTCCAATCTTATAGTGGAATAAAATTGGAATTAAATAATTAAGCTAGTTTAATTACAGGCTTAATTATTATAGCCACTATTGTATGTTCCCAAATGATCCCGGGTTAGCTCATTTAATTGACTACACTACTACTAGACTCAAAAATAATAAAACTGGCATATTAGGTGATAAACCTAAATATAATATTTGTTAAGGCCCTATGTGTTATATTTAAGTGTAAATGAGGTCTTGTGATATTTTATAAGGTAGGCCCCAAAGTTGTTACACTTTATCTCTACTTTTACGTAAGTAGAGAGGAAAAATATTAAATATAATATATTTAATATTTTGAATTATTATATAATAAGGATAACACAAATTAGGGTTTTAGTCAGGGTAATATTATATATAAGTGTTCTTTTGTCTTAAAGAAAAAAAAGAGAGACGCCTTTTGAGGAAAAACACTGGAAAAAAAGAAACCAGAGATTTTTGGGAGTGGTGAAACGAACGCCCACACGTTCAGTGCAGATCAAACTTGAGTTATAGTCTGGAAGATCGTTGGGTAGCGGATTTATTGCTTAGTGTCGTTTATCTTCTCAGATTATCAAGGTATGATTTTCTAAATTATGAATTTTTTATATATTATATGAGATCAGTCCTAAAAATATTTTTTATGAGAAATTATGATTTTTCACCAACAGAATCAATGTGGCAACAATTATCAAATTCTATCAAATTGGCCATCACTTTTTCGTTCCGATTCTACTACTAGAAATGCTCCTACGCTTCAATCTCCAATATCGGTCAGATTCTAATTTTATATATTTTATTTCCACCTTATATTATATTTCCCTTTAATAACGTAACGTCGAGGTTCATACACTTGTATTAAAAGGTACCTATTTTCTAGTACAACATTTGGAGGAGAATAAATTAATACTGATTATTTTATTTTCTCTTATTAATGGCATAACTATTTTGAATTTAAATTTACATAGACAACATTGGGGCGCAGATCTGGCTTTACACAGTGGAGTAGTTGCTAGTCCCAACATGAACTCCCAATTCATGACCCTTCTGCTTCTACATTTGGGTATTTTCTCTAAACTAGCAATGAATTGCAATTAAATACGATATAGGTTCTAATTAATTTTAATACCTACTTAAGTCAAATGTTTAAATTAATTGCATGATCTAGTTTCCTTAAATTAATAGATGAATGAATAGTTATTAGTATTAGCTACTGCTTTTCTGGTAGGTATTTTTTTTTTCCTTCCTTCTAAAGTAGTATCGAGAATCAAAGTCACGAATTCGATTTCCCTTAATGCAACCTTAGTTTTAAGGAGCTCTATAATTTGCCTAGTTTTAATTATTTTGATTTTGAAAATCAATAACAAGCAATTACTTTATGATTTTTCACCAAAAAAAAAGTTAAATACATTATATCATATTAAAATACTTGCTGATGTGATATGTGAGGACTTAATAATATTTTGTAAATATATTTGTAAAAATTTACATAACTACTTTGGTTTTCTCTTTTAATTAGGCCACAACAGTATGGATTCCAGAATTTGATGGGTCAAGCACCAATTGAATGGAATAGCTTTGATCCAATCGAGTTACAAAATATGGCGATTCAGAAGGTAATATTTCATTCATTTTACTAGTTTAAAAAAAAATTATAGATTGTTTTTTGGTTCTTAAAATTGCACAACTTTGCTGGCAGAGAACTTGTTTTGACATGGGACTGTCACTTCCTCCTCAATTAGAAGGCTAACGGATTCCAATGGCAAGGTATGCTTAATTGCATGATTTGAAAACTCTAATAATAAAATTAATTTCATACATAATTATAGAAGTAATATTGGAAATGTTCACTTGTACACATGTTTTTTCATAAAGATGTGGGTCTACATGAAATTTTGTGTGGACGTCTGCATCTAAACATAACTCTATCTGGTATGATGTAAATTTATTATTCTTTAGCTAACCATTAAATAATTAAAGTATAAACCTTGAAAATTTTATTGAGAATTTTACCCTTCATTCTTATAATTATAAAAACGTCTCAATTCTTAAAATTTTTATAATTGTTGTTTTATTACAAAATCATTTAACAAATTTATATTTTAACAACTTTGTTGTAGAAAGACTGATAGTCGATCTAAATTTGTTTGGGTAGTCGTTTCAATAATTTTTTTTTTTGGCTTGCTTTATTTTTATATATTTGTGTTACATTAGTTATTCATTTTATTTTTCATTTTCACCCAAAAAAATACACATGAAAATGATATGGGAAGATAACATCCCAACAATACCAAATCCTCATTCACTCAATTTGCTTTCACAAGCGCGAGGCAGCCAGGCTCAATGCTATGGCTTTCCCTTTAATAGGTATATTGTTTAAGTATGTGCTTAATGTCATTTTTAACTATCAAAACGAAAATGATTAATTAAAGTCTTATTTTTAAAATTTTGTAAATAAAATAATCAGGTATTTCATGAGAAACAGAGTAATGATCCTATGTACGAAGCCATGGGCTTACCTATTGACCCTCACATACGAATGTTTATTGCAAGAAGAGACAGTGGTAAGCTGTACATCCAATTTACGGTTATGCTTTAATTGGCTATAAATATATTAAAAAATTTTAACTTTTTTTTCCTTCTAAAACATTATTTGAATTGCTTTTGAAGAAAGCTTAATGAAATGTTCATGCATTTTCATGTAAATCAACTGTTAGAGGAGGACACTGTCCGAAATTCACTATCCCTTCTTACTAGAAAATTATCGCTCGTTAACTGAAGTTTTAGAGAAAGTTTTTGAAGAGTACACATAATCTTCTAAAATTAACATTGGTACATCTAAATTTTGGAAATATTAAATTGGATCATGTTTTTCTAACTTTATAAGAAACTTTTAGGTATATTTGCAAAAAGAATGCTATGTTCTTGGAAGAGTATTGTTACATAAAGAAGATTTTTTTATTTTGAACTTTCGCTAAAGGTTAGGTGGTAATTTAAAAAAAAAAAATTATGGCGTATAAATATAATTTTACACTTGTGTCTATAAACTTTCAGTGTATCGGTGATAATTATTGAAGTTTGAGTTTGTATATTTTTAAATGTTTCTAAAAATTTGGTGAACTGTTGATAAGTTTATGAACATTTGTGACTATAAACTTTCGGTGGTTCGGTTATAATTATTGAAGGTTAACTTTTACTAAAAATTTGGAGAACCATTGATAAGTTTCTAACTTAATATTGTCATTTAATATTCCGAACGCATTTAGGCAATATATTATCATAAAGCAGATATTATTAAATAACAAGTAAACAACTATAGCTACTATAAAAAAAGTACTTCTATTAGGGTTTCTTTATGCAGCTCTCAGTAAATGTGTGCGCAATGCGCTCCACCTCGAAATATGTTTCTTTTTCTCTAAAAAATATATTATTATTATTATGATGGTGATGATAATGATGGTGATGATGTTAGGACAAACTTTTTTATTATTATTTACAAAGAATATTGATAAAATTTAAAAGTATTTAAAATTGCCCCTTAAAATTTTTAATATAGCCATTGGACTAAATTTTTTGTTATTTTTGTTTCATGTATTAGGTGATGAAAGACATGACAGTTTGACTTGAGTGAAACCGCATTTTTTATCATCTAGGCGTTTATTCTATTTGTCATTCCTTAAGAGAAAATTAAAAAAAAGAAATAAAGATATATATAAAGCTCATAATATGAGTTTTAATGATTGTATTTAAATTTCTTTTTTTTTTTGGCTTCATATCTCTGAGTTCATGAATGTTTGAAATTGAAACTAGATTTTGGAGTTGTTAACTTGTTTTCTGATCATGTTATATTTCTAAATTTGATATTATGAGCATTAATATTAAAACACTATTGGAAATTTATAAAAATAGGCTAAAACTTTTTTATTTTTCACATTTAACCCTTAAAATTTTTTTCTATTATAGCTAGTCAAACACAAGTTTTTTTACCCCAAATTACCCTTCTTAGTTCAATCCCAACTTTTCTCCCTCTTTATAAGATCGAATGTAGTTTTTCCCTTTTGAGTCATCATCGGTAGCGGTGAACAGTCGACAAATGGCAATAGTAATGGTAAAAGTGAAGTCCGATCAAATATAGTCGAATCCATCTAGATCCAATACCAATCTAACATGATTCTAATAAAGTGAATTAGAATCCAAAACCTAGGTAAGCTAACTAAAGGAAATTAATTTTGTAGAAGTATTGCACATTAGGTGTTTGTTAAAATGTTTCTTAGATTGTTTATGCTTTGTTTTTACATGACAAAGTGTTAAGAAGTATTTGTTGACTTGATTTGGTGCAATAAGAGAGTTTTAGTGCCATTGTATGTTGATGCGACAAAGTCATCATAGTGTGTAATTATATTTTTAAATGAAATGGTCATAAAATATATTCTCTTTATTATGTTTCACAGTGTGTAATTATAATTTTTTTTTATAATTTTAGGCTTAATGAATTCAAATGTACTTCAATTATGTTATGATAATTTATGGGAGAAGTTTGTGGATGGTCATATGAAGTATGTAAATGCTAAGAATAAAACTTTTTTGGTTTGAAAAAATTATATGTTTGATCAATTTTTGGCAAGAGTATATAGGGTCTTGTAGATAAATCCTAATGAATATAGTACCATGATGAAGACAATTTTAAGGTTTTGTAACATAATTTATCATGCATGTTCACTACCCATGGACATATTTCATGATGAAATGATTAAGGTTGTGTTACATATGACATCTAATATAGTCAACTATGGATGCATCCCTATATTGGTTACCATATCTCCTTAAGTTTTGAACTAAGATCTTAAGCCACCGATTGAAACTAAAACTTCCTTTAGAGTAAATATATTTGGCCCTAATATTAAAGAGGCATTAAGGATGATGTTGTCGTAGGAACATTACTGTCCCCTCCATAATAGAATTAATAAGGGAGAAGAAATTTTTAAAGGTAAATCAAATAGTTTTTTAGTTAATAGAATCAAAAGAGATAATTAAAGGGCATAGTTTCCTACTGAAACAATATAAAAGGCTTGCTTCTTGCAAAAGAGTAGATAAGTTGTTATATAGAGAGTAAAGAAATTCTTTTCTCTCTAATTTCAAGAAAAAGATTTCAATTGCTAGCTAGCTACTTTAAGTAATTAAAAAGGAGCTTATGCATCATAGATTAAACCTGAGTTATAGCATGAAATATCATTCATAGTGGATCTAAACTTAATAGCTGGTGGTGATGATCATGACCTGAGCAATTGTTAATGACTAGTTCCTTACTTCGAACCTTGAATTATTACTTTTAAAAAAACAAAGGTATGATTTTTAGTTTATAGTAATTTTATATATCTTATGAGAGATGCAATTCAATGATTTCCACTATAAAATAATTTTCTTCGATAAAAATAATGTTAAAGATAATTAAAGGATTTTGAAGAAATCAAAGCAATGGTCTTTATATGCCGTAAAGGCATACTAGCTATAACACCCCAAATCTAATATGCATAAGGTATATCGTAAAGGAGGTTATTAATAAATCGTAATTCTTACGCAAAAACTTCAAATTGAAGTACCTCAAATTTTATTAAATAAATTAACAAATCTATAAGTTTAGTACCAAACATTTTCTCCAAAGGCATAAATAAAGTAAAAAACAAAACACTATAATTACAAGTTCATAAGATATATATATATATATATTATCATTCTCTTTTTGAACTACCAAAAGTAAATGAATCTCTAACTTTAAAGATAAATATATCTCTAAACAACTTATTCAATCTACAAAAAGTAATGATAAGGGTTAGGCCAATAACTCGATAAGTAAAAATATATTCCTAGTGTTTTCAGCATACTAGGATTATCCAATACCAAAAGTATTGCAAGCCTTATGTCTTTATTAAAGCATATATAAAAAAACATAAATTTTACAAAATTGACATAAATTCGTAAATAATTTAGAATATATAAAGCAAAATTAATCATGAAAACATATTATATTATATTATATTATATAGATAATATAACGTTAGCTTATGTCACATAGTTTCATTTATACTCCTGGTGACCTAGCCACAAACAAAATTATGATCAGAATATCATATCCATGTTAAAAATAGAAACTTAGTACTAGTTTAGAACATGTATATCTTATAATATAATCAAAATTAGAATTAAAATGGCTATGGATAATGAGTTAAAACATTTAAGTTTGTGTTTTTATATAGATATAATCACTTGTACTAGCACTTTTATACTAAGTGGCACTTCGTTAGTACTTTGACCATCTAGAGGCAGCTCCCATATGGATTAAAGAAGTGGGCCCTGAACAAATTTTCATAAATAATCTTAATCATATATGTGAACAAAACATTCATATTGAATTCATAAAAGACCACAACAATGATTTTAGTTTGTAAAATAGATTTCATTCTAAATTGCACATATTTTTGAAATATTTTGTTAAAACCATAAAAATAATATAATTTTCTGATTTGAAAAAATATTCATAAACTAATTTTTTTTTTGAACATCAATTAATTTTTAAAGAACTAAAAAAATATATAGTTAATAATCATACATATATAATATATCATGAATGAAGTTATTTATCTTGACAAAAGCGATGATCTATCGACATACACCTTTAATCCTAACATATTTAAACACCTTAAAGAAATGTAAGATATAACTCTTAACAACTTATTCCAACATCTTGATTTTCTAATTCCTGTACAAGTCTAATTCTTTGAATTATTACTCTTAATCTAATAATCAAAATGATATAATATTATATTGAACTATTTTGGATATTTATGGATATATCCTATAAAATTTTTAGGGTGATCCAATATCGAAAACATTTTCAATACTATTTATTCCATGACAAATTTAAAACTATCTCATAGTGCCTTAACTAAACAATATAGGTTCTGAGATTTTTATTAAATACTAAATTAACTAGAAAATTATGAAATTAAAAATTGAAATACTAAGCACATATTATAAGCTCTATTTAAAATTTCAAAATTTTATGAGTTCATTTAGCACTCCAAATAATGGCATAATTTTATTATTAATAAAGATTGTTACATCCTTAACTAGGATTCATAGGATAATCTTGGAAAAAATTTATTCTTTCCATAGTTAATAGGGTTTCTTATGGTTCCTTATAAATTTATACTTTTTGCTCTCTCTTTTATTACCTTAAATTCACAACAATGTTTTTATTCTCTCAGCTACTTATTGCTCTTTGTTCATACCTAGGATTCAAACTCTTACCTAGGAGAAGTTTTAAAAAATTGATAAGTCTTACTTTCCTTATGCTATAGAAGATTTCCTATCTGTGTGCTTTATTAGAAGTCTTATTTTTGCATGTTTTTAGAATGTTATAGAACTTTATGCATAATTTATTACGTGTTTAAGTTTTACTTACTTAGTTTATTGTTGAGTTATGTCAGTTAACCCATGACATAAAAAGTACACCAAACAGTTCCTAGACAATATGAATATCTCGTAATAAAATATACATTTTATGAATGATTTTTTTAGAAGAACCTTATCTTTCTGTAAACTATGTAGGCTTATTGAATAAATTTTATATCTATTATAAATCTCAGGAAAATTATTTTTAATTAGAGAATAAGTTGTAAAAATATGAAAGTACATGATTAACATCATAAGCAACAAACTCGACATATTATTTCTTTGAGTGCTATTTATGTATATGTAGTTGGTGGGGCGCATGTTATAATGATTTTAAAAATTGGTGAATCCACTGTATTGATAGGACTCCCTCTTAGATTCACCTATTATTTTCATATAATGTAAAAATATTATTTGATGTTCTTAATACAAACCTTACTAGTAAAACCTAGTTGGACAAAACCTGGTCAAATGAAAAAAAGTGCATTCCAAGTTTATCTAATACAATAGTAGAAACTCTTCTATGCAAAATATTCCTTCCTTGAAGAAATATTTTGTCAAAAGTTATCTATTAATTTGATATTTCACTAAGTTGATGTGTGCTATTACAATATTTTCCCATTGGTGCTAAGTTGAAATTTGCCAACAAGTTTATAAAGAATGCAATGTTTAGGTCTGATGCATTAAGTTAGGTATAATAAAGTATTGATAGCATTTAAATATGGTATTTCTAGAGCAAATATCCTGATGTCATCCTTATTAGGTCGAACTGGATCTTTTTTTAGGGTCTAGAGATAAAATTATCATAGAAATGTTTAGTAAATCAACATATCCATATTGAACTACTTTAAGTCAATTGATAGATAAGCATTCCATTTGTTTTATGCTTGATTTGTAGGCTGAGATGATTTTTTGTCCTTGAAGAACATAAGGACATCAAGATAAGTTAGATTAATAGGATTTGAGTTATCAATTAAATTAGTCTCTGTAAGGATGTGTTCTGGTTTTTTTGAGAACTGAGATGAAGTTGTTTGAGAAGTTTGGTGGCTAAAGTGTAGTATGACTTCAGTTGAAGGGGTGCTGTTGATATATTCCTGGATGACGTGGCAAAGAATTTGTTAAGTTTGCTAAGTTTTTCTAGATTCATTAGTTTATAAGAGATGGTTTCTAGCCTCTGATATTCTCATTCATTTTACTTCAATTCTTAGTGAAACAAGTTGAAATTTATTTTGTTCAACAACTTGTAATCTCTTCTTGATCTTTGATTATATTTGATTCATTGTGATTAATAAAAAGAAACATATTTTTCTTCCTAAACTGGTAGCTCGGTTGCATTGAATCCTATTCTGGGCTTGTGTTTGTGATTGGTTTTGTTTCTGTTGTTGTAAATTTCCTTCAAGATTGGCTGAAATTGGATCAAGAATCCTCTGAAACTTCAACAAGTGGTATCAGAGCCTGGTGTTTTTCAACCATGTCTCTTCCAAAACTCGAAATAGAGAAATTCACCATTGGTGGTGACTTTTCTTTATGGAAGATAACAATGAGGGCACTTTTATTCATCAGGGTCTCGAATCTGCTTTAGAGAAAGAAGATCAAGATGGTGCGGGTGGTTCTAAGCTTGATGAACAGAAAAGACAAATACAGAAGAGGGCTCATAGTACCTTAATCTTGAGTCTTAGTGACTTAATTTTGAGGAAAATTTCTAAAAAGTATCTGGAATAAGGTAAAGGCCCTATGTATGAAGAAATCCCTAGCATATAGACTGTTCTTGAAGAAAAGATTGTACACCTTTACTATGAAGGAAGGGGTATCCATCCAAAAACATCTTGACACCTTTAATAAGATTATTTTTTTTTATCTTAAGGGAGTTGAAAATGTGAAGATTACTAATGAAGATAAAGCCTTCTTTTTACTGAGTTCATTGCCAAAGTCTTATGAAGGCTTTATTGACACTATGCTGTAGGGCAGAACAGTTCTAACTCTAGAAGATGTCAAAGCTTCATTGAGTTCAAAAGAGATATAGAAGAACAATGGGTATGAGGTGAACAATGGTGAAGGGTTGATTGCAAAAATAGAAAAGAAAAAGAATCAGAAGAATAAAAACCTAAGAAAGAATTAAGAAGTTGCAGAAAGGAAAAAAAAAGAAAAGATAATACTTTTATTTCAAGAAAAAAGATCATTACATAAAAGACTGTCTTGAAAAGAAGAAGAAGGAGAACCAAGAGAAGTTAGGAGATGCAGTAGTAGCCTCAGATAATGCTTCAGAAGATGGATATCTTAGTGTGGATTTGCTTGTGGCTTCAAATGGCAATACAAAAGGTCAGTGGGTAATTGACTCAAGCTGCTCCTTTCATTTGTGCTCTGATAGAATTTATTTTATAAATATGAAGCTGTAGATGTTGATAGAGTCTTGATGGGGAATAACAATGTGTGTAAAATTATTGAGATTAGTTCTGTAAAACTAAAGATGTTTGATGGAACCATAAGAGCTCTACATAAAGTGAGGCATGCTCCTAGGTTAAAGAAAAATTTAGTCTCTTTAGACATGCTAGATAACTTAGAGCATTACTTTAAGTTTGAAAATGGTAGCTTAAAGGTAATGAAAGGGACTACAGTGGTAATGAAAGGAGTTAAAGAGAATAGTCTGTATGTATTACAAGGAGCATCAGTGACTACATCAGCAGGATTAACTGCTGTCTCTGAAGAAGATAAGATCAACATATGGCACCTTATGTTGAGTGTTAGAAAGTGTATATTTATAAAGGAGAAAATCGTCATTTTACACTTTAAATCTCACTAACATTGCTACTTTTATTTATTTAAGTATTTTGTTATTTAATTATATGTGTTTTATTATAATTGTGTATTTTATGTATTTTAGGGGTATCATAATCGTTTCATAATAAACGAGTGATCAAACAGCTAAACGGACGTCATATTTGGACTCAGGACGGTCGAAAACCTTAAGGAGAGCATTAAAGGAAAAAGTCATTTCACATATACGATCTTTTCATCATCTGATCGCTTTTACGATATTGTTCACGACACTATTCATGTATACAGACCGATGATGTGGCAACTACCTACGACGTGGCAGTATCTGATTGGACGAATTATGTGGATTGACTGCTTATGTGGCATTGACCGATGACGTGGCGTTGACCGATGATGTGTCATGATCTTATTGGACTAAATTTCTTATGTACTGTAGATCGATGACGTGGCAGCATCTCAGTGGAGTAGAAATCGGGTGTACAGTACAAGCGCTTACATGGGATTTTTTACTATTCAGGCGGCATTACTGTACAAATGTTGACTGTTGACGGTTGACTGTTGACTGATGACGTGGCGCAATCTTGAGCATCCGAATTGTTTTTAATCCGATGGTCACGATTCACTCAATGTATCTATAAAAAGGGGGCTCTCCCCCCCTAATTTGGCACCCCTGAATTCATTTCTAAGCTTAGATTTCTGAAATTCCTTCTCCTTCTTGTAGTTTCTTTGTATTTTAATAAAATTTCCTTTTTTATCCTTAGTTAAAATATGAGTGGCTAATTCCTTTTGAGCTTGGGTTGAAGGTGAAGTCTCAACATGTTCCATGGGCTTAATTTGGTAAATTTACTTTCTCTTCCCCTCTAATATTTGTGGTTGTTTTGACTTTTATTAAAAATAATAATCTTGTCTAATTCTGACCCTGTTAAACCTAAGACCCTAGTACAAGGTTATTATTATTTGGCACGATAAGCCCTTTGCACCATACTTATTGGAGAGTGGTTCATGAGGTGTGAAATCCCCCCTTATGATTTAATTGGTATTAATATAGAATATTTAGCCCATGGAGCATGTTGATGCGGATCCGGATACCCAAGTGCTTTATTATAATAATTTCATTTTTAATTATTCCCACCATTTTAATTCAACAATTTAGGACAAAATTACCATAATTTAATTGTTCCCATTAAAAAGAAAATTAATTCTGCATATAATTAAAATCAACCTCCTCGTGGGATCGACACTCGTCACCATTAATTTATTCTACAATAAATTCGTGCGCTTGCGAGTTCATTAAAATTTGCACAACAAGTTTTTGGCGCCGTTGCCGGGGAGGTAAGTTATTTTAATTTGTTGAATTAATTTTTTTTATTTTCTTGTATTTTTTTCTTATAAAAAAATAATAATTCTATAATTTACTTTTTGTAATTTAAATTTTTGCAATTTAATTTTTGTAATTTAAATTTTTGTAATTTAATTTCTGTAATTTAAATTTTTGCAATTTAATTTTATTGTGTGATTTCTTTAAATTTCTGTACTTTAGTTTTTACTTTACTTTTCTTTGTAATTTGTTTTGTTTATCTTGTAATTTATTTTAGTTTATTCGTAGAATTAATTCATAGAATTAGTTTTTTTTAAGTAATTTTTTTTCTTTCCTTAAAAATTATAAAAAATTAAAAAATTACAAAATATAAAAAAAGTGAATCTGTAATTTAATTTTGGTAATTTAAATTTCTTTAAATTTCAATAATTTAATTTCTGAGTTATTTGTCTTTGTAATTTTTATTTATTCTGTTAATTTATTATTTCATAGAATTAAATTTTTTAAGTAATTTTTTTTCCTATAATTTAATTTTGTTTCTTTTTCTCTTCTTTATATTTCTGTGATTTAATTTTTTTATTTTTCGTTGTAATTTATCTTCTTATTTTATTTTTAGTTAATCTATTTCTTATATTTTCTTTTTAGCACTTGAGTGTATGTTTATAGTACGGTTATAACAACGTCACAAGGTTAGTATTGTAATTTCTCTCTCCTCTTTATTTTTATTTATTTTATCTTCATTTATTTTATTCTTTGCATGCATGGTCGAAGGTCATTATCACGTAATCTTGAACCTTTAGACCTTGATTTGGAAAAAACACTTCGCATACACAAACAAACTGTTTTTCAAAAGAAACTTGAAATGGAATTGCAAATCAAAGAACTGGAACCACAAGAGAGGCCATTTAAGGATTATTTTAGTCCTTTAGCTAATTTGAGCACATCATGCATAAGGTACCCAAATGTAGGCTGCTAGGAGTTTTGAATTAAAACCTAGTGTCTAAACCTGTCTCCCACATTCTATGGCCTAGAAAATGAGGACCCATATAATCATCCTCGAATGATTTTCATGCTATTTGTCAAACTTTTAAATACGAGAATTTTTCAGATGATGATGTTAAACTTAGATTATTCCCATTTTCATTAAAAGATAGAGCTCGTTCATGATTTAATACAATGCCTGCTAATAGCATTACATCATGGGAACAAATGGTAACTAAATTTTTAAATAAATATTTCCCAGTTCATAAAACCAATGCTATTCGCAGGGAAATTTCAGAGTTTACTCAAAGAGATGACGAGCAGTTTTTCGAAGCATGGGAGCGATTTAATGGGCTACTCTTGAAGTGTCCACATCATGGGTACGAGAAATGGCACCAATGCCAATATTTTTTGGAGGGATTATTGCCACATATACAAGAATGGCTAATGGCAACCAGTGGAGGAGAGTTAATGTCCAAAAGCGCATCAGAGATTTGGGAATTCTTCAAACGGCAATCGGATAATTCTCAACAACGGAGTCGATCACTCAGAAATACCAGGAGAATTAAGGGAGTGAATGAGGTTAATATTAGCGAGTCGAGCTCAGGAATTAAAGAAGTCAAAGAGATGGTCGAAGGCCTTGCTCGACAAATAGCATCTTTGACAACCGTTAAATCAACAGAGCCACATGACCATGACTCATATTCAGATCAAGCCAATGCCATAGGTATCATGAGAAAACCATCAAAGTACAACCCTTACTCCAACACATATAACCCTGGATGGAGAGGCCACCCCAACTTCTCATGGTCTCAAGGATTCCAACAAAACGGACCATCAGCTTCACCTTCACCAATGCGACCAGTTCCTCAAATGTCTCAAGCCTCTCAACCACCATTCAGACCATACAATCAGAATCCAAACCATTCTCAACCCAAACCATGGGAGGAGACATCCTAAAATTTCAGAAATCTTACTAACTCCAAGATCGAGCAGCAGAACCGCACCATTGATGAGTTACGAAATGAGATGAGAGGGGGCTTCAACTCACAGGCCCAATCAATTTCTAACCTTGAGAAAATGGTGGGACAACTTGCCTCTTCAGTTCAAACTTTGGCCATGACCGTTGAAAAAGGCAAATTCCCAAGTCAACCAGTGCCCAATCCTAAAGCAGTGAATGAAGTAAGTTCTAATTCACCACAGCAGCATGGAGAGGTCAAAGCAGTGATGACCTTACGAAAAAGAAAAGAAGTCGACAACAAAGTGGAGATGCCAAAATCAACTCAGATTGTACCTGTGAACACTGAGGAATCATCATCAGAGAAGAAAGAGGAAACCAACCCACGAGAATATATTCCTAAAGCTCCATTTCCTCAGAGGTTAGCTAAAGGGAAGAAAGGAAAATCCACAGGTGAGATTCTTGAAATCTTCAAACAGGTAAGTGTTAACATCCCTTTACTTGAAGCTATAAAACAAGTGCCATCATATGCCAAGTTTCTTAAAGACCTTTGTACTAAAAAGAGAAACATTCATGTTCAGAAAAAGGCCTTTCTAACAAAAAATTTAGTTCTATACTCCAACATAAAATGCCTCTAAAATATAAAGATCCAGGCTCCCCCACTATCTCATGTAGTATAGGGAACCACACAATTGAGAATACTTTGTTGGATTTAGGAGCTAGTGTAAATCTGTTACCTTACTCTGTTTTTGTGAAACTTGGACTGGGCGAATTACACCCAACTCCAGTAGTGTTATAGCATGCAGATCGATCTATGAAAATACCACGTGGTATTGTGGAGGACGTGCTTATCCAGGTAGATAAGTTTTATTTTCCTGTTGATTTCATTGTAATTGACACTCAACCAGTGCAAGATTCAAGGAAGCATATCCCCATTATCTTGGGTCGTCTATTTTTGGCAACTGCCGATGCTCACATTCAATGCAAGACTGGAAATATGCAGTTGTCATTTGGCAATATAACCATGGAACTAAATATTTTTAACATTGCCAAACAACCTCACAGTACTGATGATGAAATTGTAGATGTGGATTTAATTGATGAATTAATTGATCACACATTTCCTTTAAACCTTAGTGATGACCCTTTACTGACATGTTTAACTCACTTTGGTTTGGATTTTAATATTGACAGATCAATTGATGAGGTTAATGCCTTATTGGATTCATCGCCATGCGTGGACATTGATAAGTGAAAGACAAGGATAGAGTAATTGGCACCATTAAAAGAAAATCTCATCCCATCATCAGAATCACCACTAGAAATTGAGCTCAAACCTTCACTCGACCCTTTGAATTCTATATTCTTGGAGGAAGAAGAAATATTGTCAGAAATCATCCCATCCTCTCCTGATTACAAACAAAAGAACACAGACATCATTGACCCCATTTTTGGTTCAAAAAGGAGGATACAACTAGCAAAACCAAAGGAGATTCGTAACAACAAAAATGCTAAGGACTACAGAAAGCGAATGAAAATCCTCCGTGACAAGCGGAGCATTGGAAAATCTTTCACACCAGGTCAGAAAGTATTTTCTTTCAATTCTCAATGGCACATTTCTCCAAGTAAGTTATGTTCTCGATGGTCTGGTCCATCTACTGATCATACTGTTTTTTCACATGGAGCCATTAAATTTAAGAATCCAAGGAATAATGTAATTTTTAAAGTTAATGGTCAGAAAAGTAAAGTCATATCACGAATACCAATCATGTGGAGAAAACAGCACAAAACATTGAAGTGACCTGAATTTTCTTTCTTTCTATTTTCGGTGATTTAATTTTTTTTAATTATTTTTTTGTAAAGTTTAACTATTATTGATATTTTTTTTTGAATAAGTGTGCCAGAATAATATGCAATAAAAAAAATCATGTTCTTTAGGAATGGTGTCTGATAACAGAGAAGATAAGATTCAATTCATTAGGGATGGCTTGAATAAGGAGTCATTGGATGATATCCTTTAACGCATCCCAGTGAATACGTCCAAAATGCAATACTCCAATTATGACCATTATTTCAGAAAGAATGTGCAAACTATAGTCTCGGAAACCTGACTATAAAAGACCCTGTTTGCCAGTTTGTAAGAAAACTAGATAGGAAGCCTATCCTCGACCCATAGAGGGCGTTCAAGCCGTTTCTGGACGTAAAACCAGAGGAAGATGTGAGCCACAGTCGCAACTACTTGTTAATATTTTCTTCTGTATTGCAATGCCCAGGTGATATATTCTAATCTCTACTTCTTTCCTTTAAAACATTGAGGATAATGTTTCGTTCTTGTTGGGGGGAGGGAATAGCTGATAATTTCTCCTTTATAAATATATGTTTTCAAGTTTTTAAAGTCGAAGATGGCTGAATATGGAGTTTAGTAACTCTAGAAACGCATCTTCTTTTAAAAAAAAAGGAAAGAAAAAAAATTTATTTTTCTTTAATTTTTCTGCATGTATGTTTTCTTTTTATGTTTAGAATAGGTTGGGGGGAAATAATTATGTTTAAAAAAAAATTTTTTTGTGAATTCTTGATATTGGATGATATGATGACTTTCGAATTTTAGTATTTGTATTATCTTTGGTCTTGAGTAATGTTACACCATGTTTACTATTCTACATGTTGATGTTGGGGACAAATATGAGTTGTTTGAAAGAATGCACATGTCATAATAAATTCCAAGTGAGTTTTTGAGCTTATTAATTTTTCGTGGAGAGTAACCCTTTTTGTCCATTCTTCATGCAGCTTAGCAGTTTATTATTTCATACATGATCTCTAGATTTTCTTTGAGTCAACCCTTAAAAAAAAAAAAGTGTGTTACTGCATCTAAATGTCCATTTAATTAGCAGATATGGAAGATTATTTAGAGTCCTAAAAGATGATGGAAGGCCATTTTTTGACCCGTTTGAGCCTTTCTAGCCATCCCTTTTGAGCCTTTTATTAAAAAAAAAAACCTTTTCTTTATTAACTTATCATCCTGACCCACTCCAATTTGGAGTATTACCCGATATCATACAAGTTCCATCCACCTATTCATGTTTGAGGAAAAAAATATAAATAATTATTTTGTTCAGTGAAGTTGTGCCATATAAAAAAAAGAAATAAAAAAAAGAAAAAAAAAGAAAAAAAAAGAAAAAAAAAGAAAAAAAAGGGAAAAAAAAGAAAGATGTACAATAGTAATAAATAAGCAAAATGTATCCTGTAAAAGTTCTTGAATTTTTTTTCTCAAACATATATATTTTGTTTTCCTATTTTCCTTTCTTTGTTAGCCATGTCCCTAACCTACGTTACGTCCTAATAAAAGTCCTTCCTGATTTTAGGAAACTATAGTCTAACATAAAAGCTAGTTATATGGGTAATTAAGATGTAGTGATGCATATAAAATAAAAAAAAATAATGAATACATTGGGTTAACTAATACTTTATTTGAGATCGTATTATTTCTAAGTTATGGGCATATTTTTCATCTTGGTGAGAGTGTGTGATATTTCTTTATTATTTTCTCTCAATTTACCATTCATTGTAGTGACAAAATTTTATTGGGATTAATTTCTTTGTGAGAGTGTCACTACAACCGGTGAGATTTTGGGGTTGGATATGTCTTTCTTGAAAGTAGCTTGATTACTATTACTACAACAAAATCTGCTGGACTGATACATATGGATGGTTGATGTGGGTGTGATATTCCTTTAGACTAGAGATAATGCTTAAACTTTTATTTGATTGTTATCATTAATCTGATTGAATAAACACGTGTGTTTAAAAAAAAAAATTTGAATTTTATCTTCGCTTTATTTGCTAGGGACTAGCAATAAGCTGGTTGGGGGGTGTGTTGAGTGTTAGAAAGTGTATATTTATAAAGGAGAAAATCATCATTTTACACTTTAAATCTCACTAACATTGCTACTTTTATTTATTTAAGTATTTTGTTATTTAATTATATGTGTTTTATTATAATTGTGTATTTTATGTATTTTAGGGGTATCATAATCGTTTCATAATAAACGAGTGATCAAACAGCTAAACGGACGTCATATTTGGACTCAGGACGGTCGAAAACCTTAAGGAGAGCATTAAAGGAAAAAGTACTGTTCACATATACGGTACTGTTCATACGTACGGTACTGTTTACGATATTGTTCACGACACTATTCATGTATACAGACCGATGATGTGGCAACTACCTATGACGTGGCAGTATCTGATTGGACGAATTATGTGGATTGACTGCTTATGTGGCATTGACCGATGACGTGGTGTTGACCGATGATGTGTCACGATCTTATTGGACTAAATTTCTTATGTACTGTAGATCGATGACGTGGCAGCATCTCAGTGGAGTAGAAATCGGGTGTACAGTACAAGCGCTTACATGGGATTATTTACTATTCAGGCGGCATTACTGTACAAATGTTGACTGTTGACGGTTGACTGTTGACTGATGACGTGGCGCAATCCTGAGCATCCGAATTGTTTTTAATCCGATGGTCACGATTCACTCAATGTATCTATAAAAAGGGGGCTCTCCCCCCCTAATTTGGCACCCCTGAATTCATTTCTAAGCTTAGATTTCTGAAATTCCTTCTCCTTCTTGTAGTTTCTTTGTATTTTAATAAAATTTCCTTTTTTATCCTTAGTTAAAATATGAGTGGCTAATTCCTTTTGAGCTTGGGTTGAAGGTGAAGTCTCAACATGTTCCATGGGCTTAATTTGGTAAATTTACTTTCTCTTCCCCTCTAATATTTGTGGTTGTTTTGACTTTTCGTCGACAAATAATAATAGTCTTGTCTAGTTCTGACCTAGTTAAACCTAAGACCCTAGTACAAGGTTATTATTATTTGGCACGATAAGCCCTTTGCACCATACTTATTGGAGAGTGGTTCATGAGGTGTGAAATCCCCCCTTATGATTTAATTGGTATTAATATAGAATATTTAGCCCATGGAGCATGTTGATGCGGATCCGGATACCCAAGTGCTTTATTATAACAATTTCATTTTTAATTATTCCCACCATTTTAATTCAACAATTTAGGACAAAATTACCATAATTTAATTGTTCCCATTAAAAAGAAAATTAATTCTGCATATAATTAAAATCAATCTCCTCGTGGGATCGACACTCGTCACCATTAATCTATTCTACATAGATTCATGCGCTTGCGAGTTCATTAAAATTTGCACAACACCTTAGACTTGGACACATGAGTGTGAAAGGGATGCAAAAGCTCAGCAAACAAGGGCTGCTAGGTAGAGATAGAATTAAGGAGCTGGACTTCTGTGAAAATTGCATATTTAGCAAGGTTCACAGGTCAAAATTCCTAAAAAGGCAGCATCGATCTAAGAAAATTTTAGATTATGTGCATGCTGATCTTTAGGAACCAGCTTAAGTCTCTTCATTAAGTGGTGGGAAATATTTCATGTCTTTGATAGATAATTTTTCAAGGAAGGTATGGATTTACATATTAAAGGCCAAATATGAGGCATTGTAGAAATTTAAGGTGTGGAAGGCTCTGGTGGAAAACTAATCTAGTTTCAAGCTCAAATGCCTTAGAATAGACAATGGCCTAGAATTTTAAAATAAAGAATTTAAAGATTTCTATCAAAGCCATGGTATAAAAAGAGACATAAAACAGTCAGATTCAATCCTCAACAAAATAGTATGGCTGAGAGGATGAATAGGACTTTGGTAGATAAAACTAGATGCATGCTGGTAAATTCTAAGCTTCCAAGAAGTTTCTAGGTAGAAGCTGTAAATATAGCATGTTATTTAGTTAACAAAAGCCCTTCAACAACTATTGGTTTCAAGATACCAGAAGAGATATGGTCAGTCAGACATGCAAAATATGAAAATCTGAGGATTTTTGGGTACCCTGCATATGTCCATATAAATCAAGGCAAGCTTAAAGTAAGAGTTTTGAAGGAAATCTTTGTTAGATATCCAGATAGGGTCAAAGAGTATAGAATCTGGTGTGGAGAGCAAAGGAAATGCATCATCAGTAAAGATGTTGATTTTTATGAAGCTGCCTTATTAAAAGAAGGTACAAAGATTGATATTGATGTGTTTGGTGATTAAGATAAGAACACATCTGCTGACTACATCAAGCTTAAGATGGAGTTATCTGATGATAGAGTTGATGAGAATATGGAGACTGGTGATGAAGATAGAACAAGAAATGACACTGAGGATGCTGATGAATCAGAATTACAGTAAGCTAATCTGAAAAACTATCAGTTAGCAAGAGACAGGATTAGAAGGCAAACCAAGGCACCAGTGAGGTATGGTTATGCGACTTAATTGTCTATGTATTATTGTGTACTGATAATATGACAATTGAAGAACCTGAAAGCTATACTGAAGCTGTTGAAGGTAAAGACAACAATAAGTGGTTTGGAGCAATGAGAAAGGAGATAGATTCATTATTGAGAAACAAGACTTGGTCTCTAGTGCCAAATTCAGGGAACAAAAGAGTAATTAGTTGCAAATGGATTTTCAAGAAGAAGAAAGGAATTCCAAGTGCTAAACTCTCTAGGTTTAAAACAAGACTGGTAGCTAGAGGCTTCACACAAAAAGAAAAGGTAGATTTCAATGAAATTTTTTCTCTTATCGTGAAACACTACTCTATAAGAGCTCTTCTAACTATGATGGATTTACTTGATATGAAATTGAAGCAATTGGATGTTAAAGCAGTCTTCCGTCATGGTGCACTTGAAGAACAAATACTGATGAAATAGTCTGAGAGTTTTGAGAGTAAAAGAAAAAAAGACTATGTTTGTTTGCTACATAAGTCTTTATATGGACTTAAATAATCTCCTAGACAATGGTATAAGAGATTTGATGAGTTCATGACTTTAATTGGCTTTCATAGAAGCAAATATGACAGCTGTGTGTACTTTGGTGGTTCAGATGAAAAGAAAGTTACATACTTATTGCTGTATGTAGATAATATACTTATTGCTAGCAAGCATATGTCTAAGATAGATAAGCTAAAGAATTTACTGAATAAAGAGTTTGAGATGAAGAACCTTGGTAATGCCAAAAGGATTCTTGGCATGGAGATTTTCAAAAACAAGGCAGTTGGTACTTTGTTCTTAAGTTAAGAAAGGTACATAAGGCAGGTCTTAGAAAGGTTTGACATGTTGGATTGCAAACCAGTTCTAACTCCTTTAGGTGTTCACTTCAAGTTGTCAACAGACCAATCTTTAAACATCAAGGTTTAAGTGAATGAGTTCTCATATGTTCAACTTGTTGGAAGCCTAATGTATGCAATGGTATGCACCAGGCCTAATATAGCTCATGCAGTGAGTGTAGTTAGTAGGTTTCTCAGCTGTCCTAGTAAGACCCATTGGAGTGCTGTGCAATAGATAATGAAGTATCTCAGAAGATCTTTTACATATGGTTTGCTTTATAGGAAATCATGAAACAAGTCAACTTTGGTTAAGAGATATGTGGACTCTGACTTTCGTGGAGATTTGGATAAAAAGAGGTCAATTTTAGGGTACATGTTCATGTTAAATATGTGCCTAATCAGCTGGAAAGCTTCACTTTAACATGTGGTAGATTTGTCCTTAACAAAAGCTAAGTTCATTGCAGCTACTGAAGCTATGAAGGAGGCCATGTGGCTTAAAGGTTTGCTTAATGAGCTTTTGTTATATCAGAAAACAGTTTAAGTTTTCTATGATAATCAAAGTGCTATACATTTGATAAAAAATTAGATGTATCATGAGAGAACAAAGCATATAGATGTGAAACTTCAGTTTATTAGGGATGAAGTTGCTAAAGGAGCAGTGGCTATATCCAAGATTCACACTGATATGAATCTAGCTGATGCACTCATCAAAGTGCTGCTCTCTATAAAATTTGAGTTTTATGTGGACTTTATAGGTGTGTTACCCAAACCGAATTGAATTCAAGAGTGAATTACAATTGATAGGAAGATTTTTGGATGTTGCTTTATCAATAGGATCAACTGAATCGAACTGCAAGGTGGAGAGTTATGAGGATGTGTTCTGGTTTTTTCAAGGACTGAGATGGAGTTGTTTGAGAAGTTTGGTGACTAAAGTGCAGTATGACTTTAGTTGAAGGGGTGCTGTTGAGATATTCCTTGATGATGTGGAAAAGAATTCATTAAGTTTGTTAAGTTTTTCTAGATTCATTAGTTTATAAGAGCTGGTTTCTAGCCTCTAATATTCTCATTCGTTTTTCTTCGATTCTTAGTGAAACAAACTGAAATTTGTTTTGTTCAACAACTTATAATCTCTTCTTGATCTTTGATTGTATTTGATTCATTGTGATTAATAAAGAGAAGCATATTTTTCTTCCTAAAACTGGTAGCTTGGTTACATTGAATTCTATTCTGGGTTTGGGTTTGTGATTGGTTTTGTTTCTGTTGTTGCAAATTTCCTTCAATATTGGCTAAAATTGGATAAAAAATCCTTTGAAACTTCAACAGTCTCAATTTTTCTTTTTCCTTTCTTGGATGCTTTGTTGAGATCTACTAAATATTTATCTGTAACACCAATGTCTTTTTCCTTTACATCGATAATAAATTTTATTACCATATCCAACAGTTTTCCTTTTAACACCATTATCTTTACTATATCTCTTATATATGTTCCACTTTTGGCAACATCTATTTTTGTTATTCTACTATCTTGAATGCCTATGACTACTACAAGGGTAATAACCACACTTTTTCTTACTTTCTTGATTAGTCCATTATTGGCATTCACTTTTAGGAGTGGTTAAAAACCAATAGATGTAATTCATGTTTTTTTAATCTCAAATTATTTCTTTAAATCTTCAGTAGGTTTTAGGAGCTCTTCAAGAGTTCCAATTAAGTTCATGCCATAAATATAAGCCACTACAATTGTAAATTCATATTCAAATTTTCTAATGAATATACATAAGCAAACACTTTTTGTACTGTTTTTTAATTAAATACTCACTCAAACAATTATACCACGTGTAGAAATTGTTTTAATTCGTAAAAAGATTGTTGCAGATTGATTGAACATAAATTATGATTCTTTTATTTAAATACTTCAAGCATGTTGAATCCTTTAAAGATTTTCATGTAAATATTAGCATTAAGTAACTCATACAAATTTGCAGTTACTATGTCCATAAGGAGCTTGTCAAGTCTTTTTTAGTTTGCTAAACTGACTAAAAGTTGAAACATAATAGTATCTATTACTAGAAAATACTTATTCTTATAATCAATGCCAATTCTTTGCCGGAGACCCTGTGCAACTAGTCACACATGCTTTATATCTAATAATTTTATTATATTTATTAATTTTTTCTCAAAAATACCTATTTATATCCAATAGAATTAACATCTTCAGGTATTTAGATTACAGGCCCACAAACTTTAATTTTTCCTAAAGAAGTTACTTCTACTAGAATTACTTTTCTCCATTAAGGCCAATCATGCCTTTGTCTATATCCATCAACCGTTTGCAAATTATGATCATTTATAATGCCAATAGCTATTGTAAATGCAAACACATTATTGATGATAATTTCTTTTTTATTTCACATATTTGTCTTTGTAAAATTTATAGATATTTCTTTATGTCTAGCCACTTTAAGGGCTTATGACTTATCTTAAATGTGTACCTCTTCAATAGGTATTTCAACGTGTTTGGTCTCATTAAGAATTAGGTGTCTTTAAATATATGACCTTAAGTATAGTTAATAAGATCTTACTATTTTTTAATTTATTTACCTATTTAAAAGTTACTATCACTTTATAGATCAGAGACCACAAATTCATCTAGAATTGTGATGTTGATAATATAACTATGTCTATAGCATGAGCTTCATTTTCAATAGGCCCTTGATTTTTCATTCTCCTCTTTTGGGAGCATTGTCTTTAGAACCATATGATTTGATATTTATCTTGTGTAATCAATAGTCATTAGCTTTTTATATAGTTAATTACTCAATAGGAACAATCACTTAAGTTAGTGTATTAGTAGCTAAAATATGTGATTTAATTACTTTTGCTAAATTTGCATCTAGTAATTGGTTTACAATTCGCTATAAAAATATTATCCTCCTTACTTTATTTTCATATTAACTAGTACCAGAATCCAACTGAGACAATGTAGAAGGACTTTCCAGAATGTGGAAGAACTTTCCAAGATAATTCATGTCCTATTTTAGACTTTCTATTCCTTAATGATAGAAAAATTATTTCATTAAAATAATAATTTATAAAATGTACATGGAAAAGATTACCTGATAGAGGTTCAAGCTATCAGCATTATGAAATGATGCAATCAATCATATAAATGTAATATTGCATGTACATAACAAACAAACTTGTGACCACTACTCAAATGCATCATTCAAAATCATAAAGCAACGAAATGGTTCACCATGTGGATAGATTGGTCCACAAATATCTCTTTGATTTTTTTTTTAAAAGTGGTAGAGATTCATGACCAACTTAGAAAGGGAATGTTTAATCACAAATCATCCTTGTGAGCAAGCAATACAAATAATCTCATTAGACAATAGAATTTTTTAATTCTTTAATGGATGTCCATAAGGAATTTTTCAATAAGTTTACTCATAATTGTAGATCTCAAGTGTTCAAGGCAATAACGCCATAATATAAATGTTTTTGGATGAATGAACTCATTCATTATGCCGTAGCTTTTATTTATAATAAACCGAGTTGAAAAAGATTTACAACTTCTCAATTATGTATTGAATGCCTTTATTTATTTATTCTTGAATCTCAATATGATATCCATTTTAGCAGATACCTTTCAAAATGCTTTAAATTCTTCTAGTTCTAACTAAATATAAGGCATTCAAAATACATAACTCTCTTTTTGCTTGCTAACAATATTATATATCTTTTCAAGAACTTCATTGATTATAGCTCTTCTAAAGTATTTAATCAAGTCTACAAGGCCAAATATAATGTATATTGATACATGATATTATTTTAGGATTCTAGATATTTTATTATTTTAGAATTTTTATTTTAATTATAGTCAATCATGGTATATGTCTTGGTCATTTACTTCTATTAATTGCAATTTAATTTCCTTTTTAACGTAAAGAAGTGGGTTTCTTTATTATAAATGGAGACATATTATTATTATTTTCATAAATTCAACTTTAATTATTAAATAAAATTCCCTTTTACAATTACCTTTGGTATTGTCTATCAAAAGTCTTTCTTATAAAGTCATTTGGATTAGATCATCATCTAATCTTGCTTAATGGATTATTAAAAATTTCATTTAGTGATTTGGATTAGAACTAGATATAATCCCCCTTTAGTCTAATCTAATCACATTACTTACCCAGGTAACCAGAATGATATTTAGTGCTATCTATCCTATCAATTTCATTGTGGAAGAGTGATATTATTTGTCCAAATTTAATAGAGATGTGAACAAGACTGTGCAATGGTTTTGGATTTACCAAAAAGGTGTAGGACATGCGTGGGCCACAGGGTTATACATGTCGTCAGTAAAATATTTAATTAGTCTTGTTCATGGATTTTATGTTAAGTTGCCATGCACAAGGACTACATAGTTATGTTATGTTAAGTTACCTTAGTTGCAACTTTTTTCTCTTAAGAAGTGGTGTGTTTACATGGTGTTAAAAAAATTATAACTTTTCATAGGGATTTAAAATTTATTAGCAAGCGTTAATGTTGCCTCTGTGACAAGTTGGGCACAATTGTAGTTTAATAATGTTTTTCATCTATATATAGATGGACAGATAAAGGCGATTAATTGGGTAACATTTTGTACCATGCTTAGGGTGAGAAGCAACATAATTAGGAAGCTACATTGCCTAAGGTTGAGTTTGCTTATAATGGTATGATGAATTGATCCATAAATAAGAATCCTTTTCTCTAATTGTCTATACTTATTCTCCACACTATATTTATGTTAGCCTAAAGAGTTATAAATTATATAATTTTAATGATAACAAACATATGTATTAGTTGATTTAATAAATATTGTATTTCATATTTTCATTAGTTCTTGAAGGATATTATTTATGTAAATGAATCAAGTAAAATTAAGTTCAAGACACTCAACGGACAACAGCACATCAAGAATCAAAATTCAAGCGCTCAATGGACTCATTATTGCAATAATTCTTATAAAGCCGATATGATTTAATATGTGTATAGTTTTGCATTTGAGAAGCTCTAAGTGTTTATTTCATAAATTATTAATTTTCATAAATCTATGGTTTTATGTTTACAACCCAAGTATTTCATGCCATTAGTTGTTTTACAAGATGTGGACTAAAATGAAAAATTTTTTAAAACTTTAATTTTAACAAGTATTATTTTAGATTATGAATTTAGACCTAATTACAAAATATTAAAACCTTTTTAGCCTTACTATAATTTATAAAAGTTTTGAGATTAAAGTGAAAATATTAAAAATAGGCAGAAAGTTAGTGGCTAATCACCTAAAACTAGTGGCTAGCCACCTAAGGAAAATATTAGAATTTCAACTTTTGGACTAAAATGAAAAATTTTTTAAACTTTAAAATTTATAATCATTATATTAAATTTTGAAAAGGACTTCTTTAAAATATATTATAATATTTTAACTCATATCATAATTTTAAAAAATTTTAGGGATGTCAAGCGTTATTTAAAAAATTTTAAAATTGGACTTTTTTGTAAAATTTCATAATATTTTAGGCTATAGTATAATTATAAAAAATTTTAAAAAATTATAATTCTATGAATAGTATTACTATAGTAAATTCAAATTTATTTTGGGTAAAATTATAATTTTATTAACAGTATTACTATAGCAAATTCAAATTTAATGGTAACTTTACTGTTCTGTAGCAGGTAGCATAGTCTTTGTGTCAAAACTATAAAAATCAATTCAAACTCATTTTTAAGATCTCTAGCAAGCATAAACAAGTGAATACATCATATTTTGAATTTCCAATTTGTAAATCTCCATATATGAAATCTTCAATGAGTTATCATTTGTATATCAACTCTAGATAAAGAGTATTTATTGTATTTTCTCAAATTATTATAATATTTGTGAGTGTATAAGTGTGAGACACATTTGAGTGAAGAGATTGAAGAATAATCTCTTAGTGTAAAGGTTCATTTACACCTTAAAAATCAATTGTAATGAACTTGAAGTTTTGAGAGATTTGGTTAGTAAAATCCTCAAGTTTGGTTTACTTAGAGGCGTGGACGTAGGTTGGGATTGCCGAACCATAGAAAAATATTTGTGTTTCATTTTTCCTTACTCTTTTACTATTACAATTTATTAAATTTATTATTTTTTAATTCATTAAGGCAATAGATTAAATTATTATGTGGTTTGTTTAGATTAAGTTTTAAAAACCCAATTCACCCCTTGTTAGATTACATAACTAACATTTTAGTTTATGATCTTGCAATCGTGCCACTACTAATTAAGGAAGGAAGCAAAGTAGCAAATAACTTAGTAGAAAAGGCACTATAGATTTATGTTGATGTGCAAGCTCATTTTGCCAGTTCCAAGTATAAGGTTGATGCAAGTAAGCATTGATAGAAAAAAGTATTTTAGGAAGGTGATTTAGGGATGGCTTATCTCCAATGAAATCATTTTCCTAGTATTTGTGCTAAGTTGGAAAAGCATAAATATGTCCTTTTTTGAGTGGAAAGGAAGATTAATGATAATGTTGATATGCTTCAGCAACTAGAAAATTGAAACGCCTCTTACGGTTTGAATCCGAATAATCTATTTGAATATCACCATATGATGAGGAGTTGCATGAATCAAATTCGAGGGCAAGTTTTTTTTTTTTCCACGTTAGGAGAAAACTAATTTAGGATGTTATTTTAGGATTCTAAGTTTTTATTATTTAATAATTTTTTATTTTAATTAAAGTAAATTATGGTATGTGTCTTAGTTATTTATTTCTCCTATAATTGTAATTTAATTTTTTTAAGATAACTTAGAAAAATAGGTTTTCTTTATTATAAATAAAGAGGTATATGATTATTTTCATCACTTTAGATTTAATTATTCACTAAAATTTCCTTTTATAATTCCCTTTAGGATTGTTTGTCAAAAATCCCTCTTATAAATTTATTTGGTTAGAGCATCATCTAATCTCACTCAGCACATTTTTAAAATTTTCATATAGTCATTTTAATTAGAACAATATCTAGTTATTCTTTGATTAGAGCTTAACCTAATTCGATTGGTTTAATCTGATATTAGAAAAAAAAATCTAGTATTATCTATTCTATTAATTCTGCTTGTGAAAGAGTGATATTATTAGCTAGCAAGATTGTGCAGTGGTGTTGAATTTGCCAAGAAGGCAAGGAGATGCAAAAAACATCAGGTTGTTCATGTCGTGGTAGTATCGTTAGGGTGTACCAAATTTAAAACCTTACTAATAATATAAACAACTAGTATAAAGCGAGTAAAGATTATTCCCACAAAGACTATGCTGGTTGCAATTAACTCTAAAACAACCTTATGTTTAAAATTAAATAAAATAATAATAATAATAATAATAATAATAATAATAATAATCTAACTAAAGAAAATGCCAACTATAAATAAAATGAGGGGTCTTATGAATTTTTAATTAGATAGTAAGAAATAAAGAAATTAAAACTACGGAAATAATAATTTAATAAAAAACTTTAATTAAAGGAGAAAGAAACAATAATGATGAAAACTTTAGTCAAAAGATCATTTGCCGCCACCAAATATGTACATAATTAATACATCAATTCTATCATCGATTTCTATTGAAACTATCAATCGTAGATAATAATAAACTCTATTAATCTCTATCTTTTCTTAATAAGTTGTTAGGTAAAATAAGCTCTTCACCTAATTTCTAACCATTAAATAATTTAAAACAAACTCTTTAAATTTAAAATAATAGAAACATTAAGTAATGAAAGACATTAGGTTGATCTCAGCATAAACGCACAAGCTCGGACTATTAATTTAAGTTATGTTCTCCAATTGAAATCACTTATTTCATTTTACTACTAATGATTAAAATGTTGAGAACAATTATGGCTCAAGTGTTTTAATCTAGCAATAGAATTTATTCAAATCCTTTCTAATTAGCCACTCAATAAGACAAGAATAAAATCATAGACATTAATTATAAAAGAATATACACAATATCAATTAAATAAATTAAATATAGAAATAAATATTAATTATATATCATGTTTAGGGTTTTGAGTTCATTCTCAACCAAATAAAAAATCTAGCCTAATATAATTGAATTGGGAATAAAAGAGTTAAAAAAACCATTCATGGAGATTAATTCCAAAGGTTGACTTTAGCTCTTGGGTCTACGCGGCTTCCTCTTTTTTTTTATTTTTTTTATCTTCTTCCGGCTGCTGTTGTGTGTATACGACTACCTCTCAAAAGCCAAAGGTTGGCTTTTTATAATGCTTGGCCTAGTTCTTATACGATTCGAATTCTAATTTCGAGCAATTAATTTGCTTCCCTTAATTGCCATGCATATGCACTTTAGCTTAGGCAAGACTTATGCATGCAATCTTTTTGAATTAGTCGCGTGAATATTGCACGCAACTTATAAAGCCATGCACATTGAATAAAGTTCTATTTTATGCATGCTTGTTCCAAAAGTTGTCATTAATCTCCATGAAATCGCCATAAGCTTCCGAATGTGCATCAATTAATTAATTGGCTTTGGTTCTTAGCTTCTAAAAATCTTCAATTATTTCCCTTTCTAATTCTTTCAAGCACATTTCTTCCTCAACGCTCCAATTTAATTCCTCTTTAATTCCAAAATATACCTAAAATAATAAAATATAAAAATTATGATAAAAATTAACACAATAAAATATAGTTTAATGAACTAACTAAATTAAAAATTAATTAAAATAATTAAAATATTTAAGACCAAAACAAGAAAAAATGGAGAAATTACTAGGAAAATATAAAGAAAAATATGCACTTATCATGCCGCTACCTATTCTAGAAAATATTTGATTTGTCTTGTCGTTAGATTTAATATTGGTTTGCCTCGTACAATGACTGTCGAGATTCTATATTGGTTGTGGTCAACATATTTTTAAGATGGAATATTTTATTACTTGTAAGAAGACTAAAGATGCTTCCTCAGTTGCATACTTGCTTGTAAGTTTGCACAATGTTTCAAAAACTATAATTCTTAACAAGGATATGAAGTTCATTGGCAAGTTCAGCACATAATTACAATTTAATAGTACTTTTTTTATCAACAAATAGATGGACAAACAAATTGGTCAATCACATTTTAGGCAACATATTTCACTATGTTTGTGGTGACAAGCAATAGAATTGTGAAGCTGCATTGCCTCAGTCAAGTTCACTTACAACAACAGGATAAACTAATCCACTAGTAAGACCTTTTTTTAGATTTTCTACATATGTTCTCCATGCCACATTTATGATCTAGCCATTGTGTCACCAATAGTTAGGAAAGAAAACAAAGCAATGAATAATGTACCAGAAAAGGTGTTGTAGATTCATGCCGATGTGCAAGCTCACTTAAAGGCTATCAATACTGAGTATAAGGATGATATAGACTTGCACTAATGGAATAAAATATGTCAAAGGTGATTCAGGGATAGTCCATCTCTGGTGAAGTTGTTTCCCTAGTATTCGTGCAAAGTTAGAGAAACAGAAATTTAGCATTTTTCGAGTGGCAAGGAATATTAATGATAATGCTTATGTGCTTTAGTTGCTAGACAACTAGAATGTTTCTCACACTTTAAGTTAGTTGATCTATTTAAATATCATCCAAATGATGAGGAGTTATAGGAACCAAACTTAAACACGAGTTTTGTTTTTCTTTTCTAAGAGAAGATAAAGGTATATATGGTATTATTGAAGATTCTAGACATTTTATTACTTGTATAACACCCCACGTTTATAATTACAACTAAAGTGAATAAAAACATGTGGAACATTCAGTACTTGGAGTGTAGATAAAAGTTTCAAATTAAGCATTTATAAACATAGAATATAAAAGATTTGTTACACAAAAATTTTGTTAAAAAATGCAAAGATTTCTTAGTAACATATCTCAAAACCAACTCTGTAGCTAAATTAATTTATAATATTGATGTTTGGATAGAAATATAATTGAGCCCGTTTTATAACCCAGGGTCTGGTTATATCTATATACACTTCACCTTGGTTAGGACTTGGCGTCAGCTTGCCCTACTCCCCAATTCCTACAATGTAAAGACTACATGAGTTAATTCTTAGTAAGTAAATACTTAATACATGTATTAGCTACTATGCAAATGAATGACTGAATGAAATGAGTAATAACATGAAAGAACTTTGTTAGGGCCCTCGGTTTGTTGTACTACAAGGCTAGTACTAAACAACATGCCATTGGGCCTAATTAATTGATCTCTTGGGTATTATATACCGCCGTTCCCAAAAGATCACCATTTACTTAGTTGAGAGAGCTTGCTCTCTTTGTAAACTTTGCCAGCTAGTAGTACAACAACTCATTTGAAAAACAATCCTTAAAAACCTATTATTATGAAAAAAATTCATGAATTGCATGTACCCAATGCAACTTCCGTCATAACAAGTAAATTTTCTATATGCATAATAAAGGCAAAACATAAAATTATTTTAAGACAACAATATTTAACATAAGCGGCAGCACTGTCCATATAGAAATTAAAGAAATAGAATGATAATATAGGCAGTAGGGTCAACTATATAGGGAATAAATAACATACATCATATCTTAAGCGGCAGAACTGGCCATGACATAATAAAATAAAAGTATTGGATATTAGGCAGCATAGCCAATCATACAATCAAGTAATTAGCAAAGCATCACATTATAGGCGATATAGCCGACCATGACATAATAAAATGAAGCATCATATATGAGACGTCATAGTTGACTATTCAATCAAGTAAGTAGTAAAATATAACATTATAGGTGACATTGTGAGGTACAATCTTCTTATTCGGATATAATATAATTAACCTAACAAGCTCTCTTAAGCATTTATTATAATAATACTAGTAAAGTATAATAATATAATGACATAAGTAATGTTGTAGAGATATTAGAAATTCTAAAAATTAATAAGATATTTATGGAGAAATAAATTAATAATTAAAAAGTAATGATGACATAAGTAATTACATATAATGATGTAACAAAAAATGTTGTAGAGAATTAGAAATTCTAGAAATTACTAAGATATTTATAAAGAGATAAATCTTCACCATTAATTAAGTGTTGGGTGACAAAATCTTAGCATTGTAGACATTACTAAGATATTTATGGAGAAATAAATCTTCATCATTAATCAAATAATATGGTGGCAAAATCCTAACCACTTATGGGCCTTAGGAAATCCTATAAATATCCTCTAGCCCTTGTATTTTCTGTAAAAATCCCATCTTTCTTCATTCTAATCCAAATTATCATTAGCGGAGAAATTCTCAAGTTTAGGAAGGTCAATTTAGAGGAATCAAAGAAAATAGGTAAATAACACTTCACTTCAACTGTAATGTAAGGACAATATGTTAAAATTAGCTTTGAATAATAATTCTCTTATGCTAGGTTTAGTTTAAATAATCTCTTATCTTATAATGATTATTATTATGGTGTGATTAGTCATTATTAAATCCTCACATGACTGGCCATGCTACCTACATCATGATATCATCCCTATGTGGCCGGTTATGCTGCTTAGGATATGATACTTATTACTTACTTAATTGAATGGTCGGTTATGCCGCCTAATATGTGATGCTTTTATTTTATCATGTCATAGTCGGCACTGCCACCTAAAATATGATGTTTGTTATTACTCTTTACATGATCGGCCCTACTGCCTATGTTAGTGTGGCTGCTTTAAATTAGTTTCATGTTTTGTTTTATTATATATCTACAAAATTTACATACTATAACATAAGTTGCATTAGGCTCTTACATTTCATGAATGATTTAATAAAAAGATATTTGAACGAATTTTTTTTTAAAAAAGGTTATTGTACTACTAAGTGGCAAGAATTCATAAAAAGGGCAAGCCCATTGAGCTAAGAAAAGAGATCATTTGGGGACGGCGATACGTAACACCCAACGAATCAATTAATGAAGCCCAATGGCATGTTATGGAATGCTAGCCTTGCAGTACAACAAACCTAGAGCCCTAACACCGTTCTTTACATTTCTAAGTTTCATTTAAAAGATTTAGCACTTATTTTGTAAAGTCATTCATATGCATGGTAGGTAATACATGCATCAAGTGTTTACTTACTGGGCATTAGCTCATGTAGTCCTTACATTATAGGAACTGAGTAAGGAAAGCTGACGCCTAGTCCCAACCAAGGCAAAGTGCATATGGGCATAATAAACCTTAGGTTACATCTCGCTCAATTGTATTCCTATCTAAGTATTAATACAACAAGCTTGCTTATAGAATTGGTTGGTGACATGTTACTAAGAGAATCGTTAACTTTTGTAGCCATGTTTTTTGTGTAACAAATCTTTTATATAGTTTTTATGTAACAAACCTTTTACGTTTTATATTTATAAAATATCTATTTTGAAATTTATTTCTATAAGTGCTTAATGCTTAACCTGTTTTAACCACTTTAGTTACATTCATAAAGCTGGAGTGTTACAGACATAGCCGAGCATATGAGAATAATTAAGATGATATCAAAATATAGACAACATATCCAGCCATGTAGAGATTAGAGAATAACCAATTGCATAATAATAATAATAATCATAAGATAAAGGATTATTTAAACTAAACTTAGCATAAAAGAATTATTATTCAAAGCAAAGTTAAGCATTTTGTCCTTACATTACAGATGAAGTAAAGTGTTACTTATCTCTTTTCTTTAATTCTCCTAAACCTTCCTTCCTAACTTGGGATATTTATTCTTAATTTCTTCCTTGCATTCCTATATTGCCTCATCCACTGAGCTATTCTGCTATAGTATTTTAACCAAAGGGATTTTCCTTAACTCCTTTATCTATCTATCAAATACCTGAATTGGATGCTCTTTGTAAGTTAAGCCTTCCTCTAGTTGAAGAGACTTATAGTCCAGTACGTGAGAGGGGTTTGAAATATATTTTTTTAACATGGAGATATGAAAAATATTGTGTATCCTTGATAATAATGGTGGGAGGGCAAGTCGATAGAAAACGTTCCCAATACATTCAACTATTTCAAATGGCCTAATAAACCTTGGTCTTAATTTTCCCTTATTCCCAAATCTCATCAATCCTTTCACTGGGGTGACTTTCAAATGGCCCAATAAACCTTTGTCTTTTATCCATATAACTCTTTTGTTGACTTTAGGCTGCTTGTATTCTTTGGCATATTTTCTCGATTGTTTCAAATGAGGCAACAACTAGGTCTGGTTCAAGATATCTTTTCTCAACCACTTCATTCTAATGAATGTGCGACCTGCGCTTCCTACTATATAAAATTTCATATGATGCCATGCCAATTATTGCTTGGTAGCTATTATTGTAGGCAAATTCGGCCAATGCTAAGTATTTACTCCATGGGCCTTGAAAGTTAATGGCACATCCTCACAATATATCTTCGAGTATTTGAATCATCCTTTCTAATTGGCTATCTGTTTAAAGGTGAAATGTTATGCTAAATTTTAATATTAACCCCATATCACTGTGTAGCTTCTCCAAGAATGTTGAGGTGAATTTTGTATCTCAATAAAAAATAATATAGATAAGTATACTATGTAATTTGACCATTTTTTTATGTATATTTCTTCAAGTTGGTCCATAGTATACGTCATTTAAATAAGCAAGAAGTGGGCAAACATTGTGAGTCGATCAACTATTACCCAGATAGCATCATGCATTTTTGTAGTCCTTGGGAGACCAACGACGAAGTCGATTGTGTTTTCCTCTTACTTCCCATGAGGAATTTTATTAGGTTCCAAAAGCCTTATTAGTTTCTAATACTCTGTCTTCATTTGTTGATAGGTAAGGCATTGAGCCATAAACTTGACTATATCTTCCTTTATTCTAGGCCACCAATAATACTTCTTCAAGTCTTTATACATTTTTGTTGTGCTAGGATGAAGCAAATATGAGGCTATATGAGCTTCAAGTAGGATTCCATTTTTTAGATCTTCATTATCTGGTACGCATATCCTGTCTCTAAATAAGATGATATTGGTAGGACCGACCATGTAAGGAGTAATAACAACATTATATTTTAGGCGGCAGTGCCGACCATGGAATGATAAAATAAGAGCATCACATATTAGGCGGCATAGCCGACCATCCAATCAAGTAAGTAGTAAGCATAACATCCTAGATGGCATAGCTGGCTATATGAGGAAGATATCTTGATGTAGACGGCATAACCAGCCATGTGGGATTTAATAATAGCCAATCACACCACAATAATAATCATTATAAGATAAGAGATTATTTAAATTAAACCTAGAATAAGAGAATTATTACTTAAAGCATATTGTCCTTACATTGCAGTTGAAGTGAAGTGTTACTTATCTGTTTTTTTTTTATTCCCCTAAACTTTCCTTCCTAAACTTGAGAATTTCTTCACTAGTGATGCTTTGGATTAGAATGAAAAAAGATGGGATTTCTAGGGTTTATTGAAAAATGCAAGGGTTAAAGGGTATTTATAGAATTTCCTAAGGCCCATGAGTGGTTGGGATTTTTCCATGAGTGGTTAGGATTTTGCCACCATATCATTTGATTAATAGTGGAGATTTATTTCTCCATTAATATCTTAGTGATTTTTAAAATGTTAAGATTTTGCCACCTAACACTTAATTAATGGTGAAGATTTATCTCTTTATAAATATCTTAATAATTTTTAGAATTTCTAAATCTCTACAGCATTTCTTATTACATCATCACTTATGTCATTGCTTATGTCATCATTACTTTTAAATTATTAATTTATCTTTCCATAAATATCTTAGTAATTTCTAGAATTCTTAGTATCTCTACAACGTTACTTATGTCATTATATTATTATCTTTATTATTATTATAATAATAATAAATGCTTAAGAGAGCTTGTTAGATTAATTATATTATATCTGAGTAAGAAGATTGTATCTCACAATTTTATTCTCTAATTTAAAACTGATTTAAGTATCTCTTATTATTATTTTATTTCATGATAATAGGAGAGAACAAAATTCCATTATGATTGTGTCATTAAACAGATGAACAAGATTGATCGTACTCTCGATCAACTAAGATCAAATTTTTAGGCTGAGCAAAGAGAACAACAGTAGTATAGAGAAGCATTTCATGCTGAACGAAGAGAACAGTAGCTATATAGGGAAGCAGTTATGAGATTTATGGCTTCTTTCAGTAAGGGTTCTTTAAGGGACTCATACAGTGATTCTTCAATTGAACAGTCGTACACGGTGAGCCCCTCTTATAACAAACAACTGTGTGTTATTTGAATTTTAAATCCAATATTACTCTTAAGTGTTTATGTTGGTAAATTGACAGTCGTCGGATAACCATGGACTGTATACTGATGTTCGTAATCATGATGATCACACTCTTATGTCATTGCATAGTTTATTTGGGGATGTAAGTAGTGACAACGTATAGATTATCACAGAAACACCTCGCAGGATAAGCAAGTTTGGACATCTGTACAGGCCATCATATGTCTTTAATAGTCCTTTCTTGATTCCTCCTTTTAAAAAAGTAAGAAACGTCAGACCACATACTACGCTTGACATAATAGAGCATGAGATCGATGAAAGATCGAGTATGGATATAAATCCACTTAGAGACTTTAAAGATCCAAGCGTTTTTTAGGAGTGTGATCAGTGGTTTACTAGCAAAATTACAGTAGATGGCACCATCCAATAGTCACAATATTTTTTGATGTAATTTTGAAAAATTCTTTAATGAGATGACTGAAGATGAAGTAAATATTTTTATTATTTTTTTTGTTAATAAAACATTGTTAATCTTTCTTTTGTATTATACTCAGTTCTTCTATTAACATTTTTTTCATTTTTCTACAGAATATTCGTGTGTATTTTCGCTTGATCAGCAAGAAGCAATGGTAATATCTAAAAGCCTTATCTCAGTGTATCACATATACAGACACATTTTTTTTAGTAATGAGTTCACAGAAAATTAACAATCCACGATATTATATTTAGTTACTTATAATATCTTGAAGTCTCACTAATTGCTTAATATATGTACAAAATGTTCTTGGGACAATTGTGGAATAATGGTGACTGCGATGTCCATTCATTATAGTATAGCAGTAAGTTCAATACCTATTTTGATGGCCGAGAAAATATCACGTCGAAGCAGTGTTGAGTGTTAGAAAGTGTATATTTATAAAGGAGAAAATCGTCATTTTACACTTTAAATCTCACTAACATTGCTACTTTTATTTATTTAAGTATTTTGTTATTTAATTATATGTGTTTTATTATAACTATGTATTTTATGTATTTTAGGGGCATTACGATCGTTTCACAATGAACGAGTGAACAGACAGCAAAACGGACGTTATATTCGAACTCAGGACGGTCGAAAACCTTAAGAGGAGCATTAAAGGAAAAAGTAATTGTTCACATATACGGACTTGTTCATACGTGCATTTGTCGTTTTCGGTAGATCGCTCACGATCGTTTTCACGATCTTCGTTCACGTATACGGACCGATGATGTGGCAACTACCTATGACGTGGCAGTATCTGATTGGATGAATTATGTGGATTGACTGCTTATGTGGCGTTGACCGATGACGTGGCGTTGACCGATGATGTGTCACGATCTTATTGGACTAAATTTCTTATGTACTGTAGATCGATGACGTGGCAGCATTTCAGTGGAGCAAAAATCGTGTGTACAGTACATGCGCTTACATGGGATTATTTACTATTCAGGCGGCGTTACTGTACAAATGTTGACTGTTGACTGTTGACTGTTGACTGTTGACTGTTGACTGATGACGTGGCGCAATCCTGAGCATCCGAATTGTTTTTAATCCGATGGTCACGATTCACTCAATGTATCTATAAAAAGGGGGCTCTCCCCCCCTAATTTGGCACCCCTGAATTCATTTCTAAGCTTAGATTTCTGAAATTCCTTCTCCTTCTTGTAGTTTCTTTGTATTTTAATAAAATTTCCTTTTTATCCCTAGTTAAAATATGAGTAGCTAATTTCTTTTTTAGCTTGGGTTGAAGGTGAAGTCTCAACATGTTCCATGGGCTTAATTTGATAAATTTACTTTCTTTTCCCCTCTAATATTCGTGGTTGTTTTGACTTTTCGTCGACAAATAATAATAGTCTTGTCTAGTTACAGCCCTGGTTAAACCGGCACCCTAGTACAAGGTTATTATTATTTGGCACGATAAGCCCTTGGCACCATACTTATTGGAGAGTGGTTCATGAGGTGTGGAATCCCCCCTTATGATTTAATTGGTATTAATATGGAATATTTAGCCCATGGAGCATGTTGATGCGGATCCGGATACCCAAGTGTTTTATTATAACAGTTTCATTTTTAATCATTCCCGCCATTTTAATTCACAATTTAGAATAGAATTACCATAATTTAATTATTCCCAGTAAAAAGAAAATTAATTCGGCACATAACTAAAATCAACCTCCTCGTGGGATCGACACTCGTCACCATTAATCTATTCTACAATATATTCGTGCGCTTGCGAGTTCATTAAAATTTGCACAACAAGTTTTTGGCGCCGTTACCGGGGAGGTAAGTTATTTTAATTTGTTGAATTAATTTTTTTTGTTTTCTTGTATTTTTTCTTATAAAAAAATAATAATTCTATAATTTAATTTTTGTAATTTAAAATTTTGTAATTTAATTTCTGTAATTTAAATTTTTGTAATTTAATTTCTGTAATTTAAATTTTTACAATTTAATTTTATTGTGTGATTTCTTTAAATTTCTATACTTTAATATTTGCTTTTCTTTTCTTTGTAATTGTTTTATTTATCTTGTAATTTATTTTAATTTATTCGTAGAATTAATTCATAGAATTTTTTTTAAGTAATTTTTTTTGCTTTCCCTAAAAATTATAAAAAAAATTAAAAAAATTAAAAAAAAGTGAATCTGTAATTTAATTTTTGTAATTTAAATTTCTTTAAATTTCAATAATTTAATTTCTTTCTAATTTCTCTAAATTTCTATAATTTAATTTCTGAGTTATTTTTCTTTGTAATTTTTATTTATTCTGTTAATTTATTATTCCATAGAATTAAATTTTTTTAAGTAATTTTTTTTCCTGTAATTTAATTTTGTTTCTTTTTTTCTTCTTTATATTTCTGTAATTTAATTTTTCATTTTTCATTGTAATTTATCTATTTTTAGTTAATCTATTTCTTGTATTTTCTTTTTAGCACTTGAGTGTATGTTCATAGTAAGGTTATAACAACGTCACAAGGTTAGTATCGTAATTTCTCTCTCCTCTTTATTTTTATTTATTTTATTTTCATTTATTTTATTATTTGCATGCATGGTCGAAGGTCATTATCACCTAATCTTGAACCTTTAGACCTCGATTTGGAAAAAACACTTCGCACGTACAAACACTCTGTTTTCAAAAAGAAATTTGAAATGGATCTGCAAAATCAAGAACTGGACCACAAGAGAGAGGCCATTTAAGGATTATTTTAGTCCTTTAGCTAATTTGAAAGACATCATGCATAAGGTACTAACGTAGGCTGCTTGGAGTTTTGAATTAAAACCTAGTGTCTTAAACTGCCTCTCCCACATTCTATGGCGCAGAAAATGAGGACCCATATAATCATCCTGAATGATTTTCATGCTTTTTTGTCAAACTTTTAAATACGAGAATTTTTCAGATGATGATGTTAAACTTAGATTATTCCCATTTTCATTAAAAGATAGAGCTCGTTCATGGTTTAATACAATGCCTGCTAATAGCATTACATCATGGGAACAAATGGTAACTAAATTTTTAAATAAATATTTCCCGATTCATAAAACCAATCTTTATTCGCGGAAATTTGAGTTTACTCAAAGAGATGACGAGCAGTTTTTCGAAGCATGGGAGCGATTTAATGGGCTACTCTTGAAGTGTCCACATCATGGGTACGAGAAATGGCACTAATGCCAATATTTTTTGGAGGGATTATTGCCACATATACAAGAATGGCTAATGGCAACCAGTGGAGGAGAGTTAATGTCCAAAAGCGCATCAGAGATTTGGGAATTCTTCAAACGGCAATCGGATAATTCTCAGCAACGGAGTTGATCACTCAGAAATACCAGGAGAATTAAGGGAGTGAATGAGGTTAATATTAGCGAGTCAAGCTCAGGAATTAAAGAAGTCAAAGAGATGGTCGAAGGCCTTGCTCGACAAATAGCATCTTTGACAACCGCTAAATCAACAGAGCCACATGACCATGACTCATATTCAGATCAAGCCAATGCCATAGGTATCATGAGAAAACCACCAAACTACAACCCTTACTCCAACACATATAACCCTGGATGGAGAGACCACCCCAATTTTTCATGGTCTCAAGGATTCCAACAAAACGGACCATCAGTTCCACCTCCACCAATGCAACCAGTTCCTCAAATGTCTCAAGCCTCTCAACCACCATTCAGACAATACAATCAGAATCCAAACCATTCTCAACCCAAACCATGGGAGGAGACATCCCAAAATTTCAGAAATCTTACTAACTCCAAGATCGAGCAGCAGAACCGCACCATTGATGAGTTACGAAATGAGATGAGAGCGGGCTTCAACTCACAGGCCCAATCAATTTCTAGCCTTGAGAAAATGGTAGGACAACTTGCCTCTTCAATTCAAACATTGGCCATGACCGTTGAAAAAGGCAAATTCCCAAGTCAACCAGTGCCCAATCCTAAAGCAGTAAATGAAGCAAGTTCTAGTTCACCACAGCAGCATGGAGAGGTCAAAGCAGTGATGACCTTGCGAAAAGGAAAAAAAGTTGACAACAAAGTGGAGATGCCAAAATCAACTCAAATTGTACCTATGAACTCGGAGGAATCATCATCAGAGGAGAAAGAGGAAACCAACTCACGAGAATATGTTCCTAAAGCTCCATTTCCTCAGGGGTTAGCTCAAGGGAAGAAAGAAAAATCCACAGGTGAGATTCTTGAAATCTTCAAACAGGTAAGTGTTAACATCCCTTTACTTGAAGCTATAAAACAAGTGCCATCATATGCCAAGTTTTTTAAAGACCTTTGTACTAAAAAGAGAAACATTTATGTTCAGAAAAAGGCCTTTCTAACAGAAAATATTAGTTCTATACTCCAACATAAAATGCCTCTAAAATGGAAAGATCCAGGCTCCTCCACTATCTCATGTAGTATAGGGAACCATACAATTGAGAATGCTTTGTTGGATTTAGGAGCTAGTGTAAATCTGTTGCCTTACTCTGTTTTTGTGAAACTTGGACTGGGCGAATTACATCCAACTCCAGTGGTGTTACAGCTTGCAGATCGATCCATAAAAATACATCGTGGTATTGTGGAGGACGTGCTTATCCAGGTAGATAAGTTTTATTTTCCTGTTGATTTCATTGTAATTGACACTCAACCAGTGCAAGATTCAAGGAAGCATATCCCCATTATCTTGGGTCGTCCATTTTTGGCAACTGCCGATGCTCACATTCAATGCGGGGATCGAAATATGCGCAGTTGTCATTTGGCAATATGACCATGGAACTAAATATTTTTAACATTGCCAAACAACCTCACAGTACTGATGATGAAATTGTAGATGTGGATTTAATTGATGAATTAATTGATCACACATTTCCTTTAAACCTTAGTGATGACCCTTTACTGACATGTTTAACTCACTTTGGTTTGGATTTTAATATTGACAGATCGATTGATGATGTTAATGCCTTATTGGATTCATCGCCATGCATGGACATTGATAAGTGGAAGATAAGGATAGAGCAATTGGCACCATTAAAAGAAAATCTTATCCCATCATCAGAATCACCACTAGAAATTGAGCTCAAACCTTTACTCGACCCTTTGAATTCTACATTCTTGGAGAAAGAAGAAATATTGTCAGAAATCATCCCATCCTCTCCTGATTACAAACAAAAGAACACAGACATCATTGACCCCATTTTTAGTTCAAAAAGGAGGATACAACTGGTAAAACCAGAGGAGATTCGTAACAACAAAAATGCTAAGGACTACAGAAAGCGAATGAAAATCCTCCGTGACAAGCGGAGCATTAGAAAATCTTTCACACCAGGTTAGAAAGTATTTTCTTTCAATTCTCAATGGCACGTTTCTCCAAGTAAGTTACGTTCTCGATGGTCTGGTCCTTCTACTGATCATACTGTTTTTTCACATGGAGCCATTAAATTTAAGAATCCAAGGAACAATGTAATTTTTAAAGTTAATGGTCAGAAAAGTAAAGTCATATCACGAATATCAATCATGTGGAGAAAACAGTACAAAACATTGAAGTGACCTGAATTTTCTTTCTTTCTATTTTCGGTGATTTAAATTTTTTTTAATTATGTTTTTGTAAGTTTAACTATTATTATTAATTTTTTTTTGAATAAATGTGCTAGAATGATATGCAATAAAAAATCATGTTCTTTAGGAATGGTGTCTGATAACAGAGAAGATAAGATTCAATTCATTAGGGATGGCTTGAATAAGGAGTCATTGGATGATATCTTTTTGTCTCTTGAAACGCATCCCAGTGGATACGTCTAACATGCAATACTCCAGTTATGGCCATTATTTCAGAAAGAATGTGCAAACTATAGTCTCAGGAATCTGACTATAAAAGACCATGTTTGCCAGTTTGTAAGAAAACTGGATGGGAAGCCTATCCTCGACCCATAGAGGGCGTTCAAGCCGTTTCTGGACGTAAAACCAGAGGAAGATGTGAGCCACAGGCGCAACTACTTGTTAATATTTTCTTCTGTATTGCAACATCCAGGTGATATCTTCTAATCTCTACTTATTTCCTTTAAAACATTGAGGACAATGTTTCGTTCTGGTTGGGGGGAGGAAATAGCTGATAATTTCTCCTTTATAACTATATGTTTTCAAGTTTTTAAAGTCGAAGATGGCTGAATATGAAGTGTAGTAACTCTAGAAACGCATCGTCTTTTTTTTTAAAAAAAAAAGAAAGACAAAAAAACTATTTTCTTTAATTTTTCTGCATGTATGTTTTCTTTTTATGTTTATAATAGGTTGGGGGGAAATAATTATGTTTAAAAAAAAAAATTTTTTGTGAATTCTTGATATTGGATGATATGATGACTTTCGAATTTTAGTATTTGTATTATCTTTGGTCTTGAGTAATGTTACACCATGTTTACTATTCTACATGTTGATGTTGGGGACAAATATGAGTTGTTTGAAAGAATGCACATGTCATAATAAATTCCAAGTGAGTTTTTGAGCTTATTAATTTTTCGTGGAGAGTAACCCTTTTTGTCCATTCTTCATGCAGCTTAGCAGTTTATTATTTCATACATGATCTCTAGATTTTCTTTGAGTCAACCCTTAAAAAAAAAAAAGTGTGTTACTGCATCTAAATGCCCACTTAATTAGTAGATATGGAAGATTATTTAGAGTCCTAAAAGATGATGGAAGGCCATTTTTGACCCGTTTGAGCTTTTCTAGCCATCCCTATTATTTAATATCCATAGTTAGCCCTTTTGAGCCTTTTATTTAAAAAAAAATCTTTTCTTTATTAATTTATCATCCTGACCCACTCCAATTTGGAGTATTACCCGATATCATACAAGTTCCATCCACCTATTCATGTTTGAGAAAAAAAATATAAATAATTATTTTGTTCAGTGAAGTTGTACCATATAGAAAAAAAAAGAAAAAAAAAGATGTACAATAGTAATAAATAAGCAAAATGTATCTTGTAAAAAGTTCTTGAATTTTTTCTCAAACATATATATTTTATTTCCCTATTTTCCTTTCTTTGTTAGCCATGTCCCTAGCTTACGTTACGTCCTAATAAAAGTCCTCCCTGATTTTAGGGAACTATAGTCTAACATAGAAGCTAGTTATATGGGTAATTAAGATGTAGTAATGCATATAAAATAAAAAAAAAATGATGAATACATTGGGTTGACTAATACTTTATTTGAGATCGTATTATTTTTAAGCTATGGGCATATTTTTCATCTTGGTGAGAGTGTATGATATTTCTTTATTATTTTCTCTCAATTTACCATTCATTGTAGTGACAAAATTTTATTGGAATTAATTTCTTTGTGAGAGTGTCACTACAACCAGTGAGATTTTGGGGTTGGATATGTCATTCTTGAAAGTGACTTGATTACTATTGCTACAACAAAATCTGCTGGACTGATACATATGGATGGTTGATGTGGGTGTGATATTCCTTTAGACTAGAGATAATGCTTAAACTTTTATTTGATTGTTATCATTAATCTGATTGAATAAACACGTGTGTTTAAAAAAAAAGATTTTGAATTTTATCTTCACTTTATTTGCTAGGGACTAGTAATAAGCTGGTTGGGGGGTGTGTTGAGTGTTAGAAAGTGTATATTTATAAAGGAGAAAATCGTCATTTTACACTTTAAATCTCACTAACATTGCTACTTTTATTTATTTAAGTATTTTGTTATTTAATTATATGTGTTTTATTATAACTATGTATTTTATGTATTTTAGGGGCATTACGATCGTTTCACAATGAACGAGTGATCAGACAGCAAAACGGACGTTATATTTGAATTCAGGACGGTCGAAAACCTTAAGAGGAGCATTAAAGGAAAAAGTAATTGTTCACATATACGGCACTGTTCATACGTACGGTACTGTTCATGGTACTGCTCACGATACTGTTCACGATACTGTTCATGTATACGGACCGATGATGTGGCAACTACCTATGACGTGGCAGTATCTGATTGGATGAATTATGTGGATTGACTGCTTATGTGGCGTTGACCGATGATGTGTCACGATCTTATTGGACTAAATTTCTTATGTACTGTAGATCGATGACGTGGCAGCATCTCAGTGGAGCAAAAATCGTATGTACAGTACATGCGTTTACATGGGATTATTTATTATTCAGGTGGCATTACTGTACAAATGTTGACTGTTGACTATTGACTATTGACTGTTGACTGTTGACTGATGACGTGGCGCAATCCTGAGCATCCGAATTGTTTTTAATCCGATGGTCACGATTCACTCAATGTATCTATAAAAAGGGGGCTCTCCCCCCCTAATTTTGGCACCCCTGAATTCATTTCTAGCTTAGATTTCTGAAATTCCTTCTCCTTCTTGTAGTTTCTTTGTATTTTAATAAAATTTCCTTTTTATCCCTAGTTAAAATATGAGTAGCTAATTTCTTTTTGAGTTTGGGTTGAAGGTGAAGTCTCAACATGTTCCATGGGCTTAATTTGATAAATTTACTTTCTTTTCCCCTCTAATATTCGTGGTTGTTTTGACTTTTCGTCGACAAATAATAATAGTCTTGTCTAGTTCTGTTACCGGTTAAACCTACCCTAAGTACAAGGTTATTATTATTTGGCACGATAAGCCCTTGGCACCATACTTATTGGAGAGTGGTTCATGAGGTGTGGAATCCCCCCTTATGATTTAATTGGTATTAATATGGAATATTTAGCCCATGGAGCATGTTGATGCGGATCCGGATACCCAAGTGCTTTATTATAACAGTTTCATTTTTAATCATTCCCGCCATTTTAATTCACAATTTAGAATAGAATTACCATAATTTAATTGTTCCCAGTAAAAAGAAAATTAATTCGGCACATAATTAAAATCAACCTCCTCGTGGGATCGACACTCGTCACCATTAATCTATTCTACAATAGATTCGTGCGCTTGCGAGTTCATTAAAATTTGCACAACAAGCAGTTCACGGACGTCGATGTGGTGAGTATTGCTATATAATCCAACGAGGTTTCTTTTTTAAAATATTTTAGATAAACCAAACATAAAAATTCATGATATTTCTTATGTGCAGGTATTAATTCCTGTGAATCTTGGTGGTGATCATTAAATATTAGCCAAAGTAGATCTTCGCACAAAGAGGATGTAAATTTATGAGCCGTTGGTGGCATTTTGTGACGACAAAACATACTTAACTTAATTGCAGTCACTTAAAGTTATTTTCCCTCAATGGCTAGAAGATGCTGGATTTTACAACATTCGATATGAGTTGCAGAGTATCAATTCTTAGAAAGTCAAGATAGTAAAGGACGTGCCACAACAAGAGGCTAAAACTAGTGATTATGGCATTTTTGTGTTGGTCTTTGGAATGCATTTAATATTCGGATTCAAATTTGATTTTGATAGTAGCCACATGCAGTAATTTAGGAAGACAATTGCTATGGATATATTTAATTACGATATTAGACTGTAAGTCGTAATAGTTGTTTAAACAATGATGTATGGTTATTTATTTCTTTAATAGAAATAATTTTTTGTTATATCATTTTATTTAAATATTGCAGTTAGTCATAATCTATTTTATAATATTCTACATAATTTATACACAAAATAAAATACTTGATTATATATAATCATACACCAAACAAAAAATAATAGTTTAAAATTCATAATTGATTGCAACAATACAACTAGTTTTGATTTGAAGTAATGGGATTCTTACATCTCTTAGGGTTATGACCTGGTTCATTACACTGCTCACATTTCACAGTCCTCCGGTTTACATCCTCACCAATAGAAAATATTCTGAGCTCTAGACGATGACCAAGTGGTGATGTTTCGAGTGGCGGTTTAACCTTTATTTCTCAGATTTCTAATGGAACTTCCCAGTCTATCATGTAGCCAACCAGCTCCACTGGTTGTGCATATGCCATGACTAATGATTCCTTGGAGTAAAAATTTGAGCAAAACATTATGTAATCCACTCGAATTGTCAAACAAGCAGCAATTGCATATGCACAGACAAGTTGATCGAGTTAAAATACTCTACAGGAGCACGTCTTATTATGTATGTCAAATATTCCTTCTTTAATACCATCACCTAAAACATGAAATCGATGTTGAGACACAGAACGGACAGTCATTCTTTCGGCCAAAATTCTTCTCTCAGTCACTATCTCATTATAGACAAGTACTCATCGATTCAGTAATTTTTTTTTATTATTATAGAACCATTGTTGCATAGTTTGTCTAAAGCGATCAATAAGATGAGTGATAGGAAATTTGCGAGATTCCCTCATAAAAGAATTTAAACTCTTTGTGATGTTGGTAGTAAGTATACTGTATCTCCTAATTTCAAACTCAGACTTTGCCCAATTACATATACCCACATTATTTTCTAAGTAATCAACCGTACCCAAGTAAAGCATCCACAACCCTTCAAGTTATTTTTTGAATTCTTTGTGTCCATATGCTGTTCTTGCATTAATAAAGGCAGGCTCAAATTCATCCCAAAGAGCTTTGGACATCTAAAATTTTGACTTAATATTACTTTTGACATGGTAGAAGCATACACCATGAGTTACAGTACAAAATACTTTTAGAATGGCTCTCTTTATAGTAGTGTATCGATTAGAGATAATTACTAACTCTGACTTATCGCCAACACTCCATGTAACTTCATCATAAACCATTCCCAAGCATCATTGTTTTTTGAATCCATGACTTCAATGGCTAATGGATATAGTTGATTATTACCATCCAGACATGTTGCCATGAACATGCTTCCACGATATAACCCTTTTAGATGAGTGTCATCTACTACAATCACAAGTCTGATGTACTACATGAAACCCTTGATGGAAGATCCAAGTGCTATAATTTCCATCCACCTTGAGGTAAGTACAGGAAATTATCATTTCCATCAACCTTGAGGTAAGTAACTGTATTCTCATTGGCTTTGGTCAAGACATGAGAGTATTTAGGAAGTAAGTTATATGACTCTATAAAGTTCCCTCGTTCTATTTTAAGAACTTCTTTAGCCTGATAGGTCTGCTAATATGTTAATTGGACACTATATTCCTGCTGCATGTTTGTTTTAATGTCATTAGGAGTGTATATTCATTTATCTTGAATAAATTTATCTGCAATAAGATGATCAATAACTCAATTCTATACTTGACAGAGACCACTAGGCAATACGTCAGTAGAACAAGTGTGTATATTGTCAACTCTTTTCACAACCCAAGGAATATTTTGCTCATCTGAAGCTCTTATTACTCGAATACGCCATTTACATGATTCTAAAAAATAGTGAGCCTCAAAACATATTTTTGTAGACCGTGCAATCTTGAAATCAAACTTATCTCATAAGACAACTTTGTACAATTCTAATATTAACTCATTCTTTTTTATGAACAACATGCCCACACTAATACCACCAAAATTATAATTTCTAACTAAATCTAGAGTAACTAAGTTTGAAGGCAAAATTGGAGCAAAATTCGCGAAAGGATCAACTGTTGTCCTCCTCCCAGAATGAGGGATGGGAGGAATAGGTTGGTTTTCCTTATTATTAGTAGGAATATCATACTGATGCTCATTCTTATTATTAATAGAAATATCAAAATGACTAATGCCCCCAATTATTAAATTTATTATTGGAGTTTAACTCGTGCATGCTATTATACGGCTACAAACAAGCATTATCAACTTCTGTATTGATAGTGTCATCAACAAGACCATCATAGATGTGGAAATCATTGTTGTGGTATGGAAAGTAATGTCGCTCTAACGGTCACACTACTAGTAAGACATCTTCCTCGACATTCATTACTGTAATACTGTTCTCATAAATGGTGTCATTGTTTTTATAGAGAGAGAATAACGTTGCTGTAACAACGTCAGTGGTGGTACCACCTCTTCTTCAATATCAAGAAAAGAGCTATTTGCTCTAAATGAAGTTTCAATTTCTACAAGTGGCTTAGAATCTTCTACTGAAACTAGAAGAGATGTGGAAACAAATATAAGGATGCATCCATAATTGATCACACCAGATGCCATGTGCAGTACAACTTTAACCATTTCATTATTAAAAATGTCTATAGACAATAAACATACACGATAAATGGTGTTACTAGACTCAAAGTTGTCTTCATCGTTATATTATATTCATTAGAATTTATCTGCAAAACATCATACACTCTTATCAAAAATTAATCAAACGTATAATCTTTTTGAATAAAAAAAGCTGTATTTTTAGCATTCACGTACTCCATACAGTCATTTGTCAATATCTCCCAACAACCATCGTAACACAATTGAAGCACAACTGATTTTATTAAACCTAAAAAAATTAAAAGAATAAAAGAAATAAGATTACGTGTTACAAAATATGATTAACTGAATATGCATAACATTTATATGGATGCCGCACATATTGTCATTATGCGCTTAAGTGTAATGGTTCTTATTGAAGTAAATTTTTTATTCAGACATATCATAGACTAAAGTATATAATATTAGAGTTGATTCATCTTATCACAAGTTTCGAAACGGTATATTAAACACCAAAAACAGACATATGTAGCTCAGGTTATAACTTATAAAATTATTTGAAATTCAGTGAGACAGGCGTCTGTCTTACATAAACACAAAACGGTAATGTGAGATAGGCAGTGGGATATGCGTTAGTCTCACTTAAATATAGAACAGACAGGGTAGGCATCTATCTTATATACTTATCCCACTACCTGTCTCACTAACTTATGTGAGATAGGCAATGGGATAGGTATCTGTCTCACATAAACTCAAAACGCTTATGTAAAATAAGCAGTGGGACAAACACTTGTCTCACATACTTGTCCCACTGATTGTCTGATTAACTTATGTGAGATAAGCAGTGGGACAAGTGATTGTCTCGCATAAACACAAGATGATTATGTGAGACAAATAGTGAGGCAGACGCCTATCTTACATAAGCTCAGAACCATTATGTACAACAAGTGTCTGTCCCACTGCCTGTCTCACATAAGTTAATTGTTTATCTCACTAACTTATATGGAATACTGGTGCTTATCCCACTGCATGTCTCACATGTTCTAGGCTTCATTTTTTGCTCAAGTATTTTTTTATGATTTCTCTTAATTTCTCAACTTAAACTATACATACTATTTTATTGATGAAAAATAATAATATTTACAACAAAAATAAATTTAATTTCAAACTTATTTTTCAAACTCAATATATTAAAAATTATATTATGTAGAAAATATGTTGACCTTAACAAGTTCTCTAATTAATAATTATATCTTCAGTTATTTAATATTTATTTTTTGAAGAGTATTAAAAATTTATTAAGAGTGATGAAAAATCTTTAAGTGTATTGAATGTGTTGAGATTTTTTTAGATTTTATTTTAAATATTATAAAAGTGATATTATTTAAAAATTTAGAGAACGTGATAAAAGTAATTTCGTCTAAAATATTAGTCTTTTAACTAATTTAATAAAAAAAATTTATATAGTCAAAATTAAAAAATATAAAAATTTTATAATTATTTTTATAAATTTTTTAATTTCATATCTTAAGTTAAAAAATTAATGATTGAAATTAAAATTAAAATAATATCTTTAATAATAAAATAATTTAAATAAATTTATATACTTATTTAGGGAGCTCAAAACTCAAAAGATTCCCTTCTGTTTTGTAGCGGCAAAGACCAACACACGGTGCGTTATCACTGAAAAAAAGAAAAAAGAAAAAGAAAAAACAGTAACTCGTATATATAACTAACTCGATAACATTAAAAGGGAAGGAAAAAAAAAAAAAAGGAGGCTGATAAAATTCTTGCATTTCATTTCCATGGCTGCCAGTTTCCCTTTACTTCAACTCGCTTCCTCCGTCAATCTTCGCTCAAGTACATTCAAATCATCCAAGCTAAATGGTCCATTTGTCCTTCTTCTTCTTAACAAAAGAATTCTCACCTGATTAACTTAGTGGTTTATTTTGAGTTGTGTTATTATTATTATTTTTTGGTTGACTTGTGTAGGGTCAGTTAATTTTAGTAGCATCACTTGCGCTACTACAAATGGGAGAGAGGCTGAGTCAGCTGACAATGGCGCGAAGAGCGTGGAGCGGCTTCTTGAGAAGAAACGGCGAGCTGAGTTGTCTGCTCGCATATCTTCCGGTGAATTTACAATTGAACGATCTGGGTATGATGATTTTCCCTTAATAAACTCGAGAACCAACCCCTTCTTCGTATATTCAGTTTTTACTTTCTGGGTCTGCTTTTATTGGAGTCATTTCTACAATTATTTTCAACTAGATGTGCTTAGATTTTCAAAAAGTAGAAGATTTTTCATCTTTCGTTTTACACATCCATTTGGGTATGCATAAATGAGCAGATGACTATGTTTAGCAGGAAAATAAACTTTCATTTCACATTTCGAATCGTAAAGGAGCAGATGACTATGCTTAGGCTTTGAATGTAAGTTATAATTAGTTGTTGAATTTGATTTTTTTCTTTTTTTCCTTTTTGGTTTTGGGTCATAGTTTTCCATCACGATTGAGGAATGGTCTGTCTAAAATGGGCATTCCGCATGAGATTTTGGAAGCTTTATTTAATTGGACTGGAGCCAATGAAGACTGTCCAAAGATTCCAGAGGCAAAAGGGGCAGTCAGTGCTATCCGCAGTGAGGCCTTTTTCATCCCCTTGTATGAGCTATACCTCTTATATGGTGGAATTTTCAGGTTGACATTTGGGCCAAAGGTTTGTTTCTTTAATTAGGATAGAGAGTTCCCTGTTATTTAACTAATGATATTTAGCCAACAAATAGAAGGCGAGGAAATAGTTGGCTTTTTTTGAAGTCTTTGCTGGTTGATTTTCTTGCAGTCGTTTTTGATTGTATCTGATCCTTCCATTGCTAAACATATTTTGAAGGACAATTCAAAGGGATACTCAAAGGTAAGCTGGTTGGCTGTTTATTATTCTAGGATACCATTTTACTTCCTGCTTTAATGGTTGATTAGATACATTTAACTTTTCTCCTAACTCCTTAATTTGCAGGGTATTTTGGCAGAGATACTGGAGTTTGTCATGGGGAAGGGACTGATCCCGGCAGATGGGGAGATATGGCGCATTCGACGTCGTGCAATAGTCCCAGCATTGCATCAAAGGGTATCACATTATATGAGGATTTGATATTTATAAATCCCAGCATTGCATCAATCATTTTTTTTGGATCTGTAGATACAGATACTGCTAAAAGATGGAGGGAAATGGTTAGAAGATAATGTCATTATTATAACCAACAGTTGGGCACTTGGCATAACTGTAAAGAAAGAAGAAATAGAAAAAACAATGCTCATACTATTGGACAAAGCATTTAAGTAACAGAAACACATCTTTTAGGCAGCTACTCAAACTTTTGAGCCAGATACTAAACATATTATATCTTCATTTTTCTGATTGAAGATGTCTTAAGATACCTCATGATGAGACAATCCACAGATACGCTTTCTCTAGGAAATGTTTCAATTGACCTATTTCTTCCACTGATTTCATCCTTATTTATCTGCAGTATGTAGCTGCTATGATTGATCTATTTGGAAAAGCAACGGATAGGCTTTGCAAGAAACTTGATACTGCTGCATCTGAAGGAGAAGATGTAGAGATGGAGTCTCTTTTATCCCGTTTGACGTTGGATATCATTGGCAAGGCAGTATTTAATTATGATTTTGATTCACTTACAAATGATACAGGCATAGTTGAGGTACTTTGTCGTAGTTGCTGCAGATTTTGCTAATTGTTTTCTGTTAGTGATCTTGATTGATGTTTTATTGAAGTTGAGTTCCTACTGAAGATTCACATTATTATGTCTTGTGTTGGTTGCTGCAGGCTGTTTACACAGTTTTGAGAGAAGCGGAGGACAGGAGTGTTGCACCAATTCCTGTTTGGGAGATTCCTATCTGGAAAGATATTTCACCAAGGCTAAAGAAGGTCAATGCAGCGCTCAAATTGATTAATGATACGCTTGATGATTTAATTGCGATATGCAAGGTAAAGTTCTCTTTTGCAATATGTTGGATGTACTTTATTACATACATCTGTTGCTACATGTGCAACTGTTTACAGAGAGAATTCTCAGTTATTCTTTACCGAATAGCTTAGAATATATTAAATAGAGGTTTTACAATAAAGTTACAGTAACAAAAAACTAAAAATCCTATGAAATTAGGAAATAGGACAAATATGAAAAACTAGAAGATAAGGAAAAATAATAATTCAAAAACTTTCAAATTGTCAACACTCCCCCGCAAGCTGGTGAAAAAATATCAATCATTCCCAGCTTGTCAATCAAATGTTCAAAGCTTGAATGTCTGCAACCCCCAACTTGGTTGAGACATATGTCATGCAAATAATTCCTTGCTTAATTTTCCCTTGACAAAATGTCGGTCTACTTCTACATGTTTAGTATGGTCATGGTGCACTGGTTTGTGGGCAATACTAGTAGCAGACTTATTATGACATAACAGCTTCATTGGTGTAGAACTTGACAGCCTTAGTTCTTCTAGTAACCTTTTTACCAGATCAGCTCGCTCACAAGCACTATGTGCAAGAGCCCTAAATTCAGCTTCTGCACTGCTTCTAGCAACTAGGGACTGCTTCTTGCTTCTCCAAGTGACAAGGTTTCCTCAAACAAATGTACAATATCCAGAAGTAGACCTTCTATTTTCTAATGAACCTGCCCAATCAACATCTGTAAAGGCTTCAACTTAATGCTTCTTATTCTTCTTAAAGAACAATCCCTTCCTAGGATTAGACTTAAAATATCTCACTATCCCAACAAGTTGAAAACAGATTCTAAAGTCGTATTAGACAGCATTATAGTTCCTTTTTCAGCTACTGAAGACAAAGACCCACATCAATTTGAATCTTAGTATTTCTAGAACATGGAACATACTCCATAAATAATTCATGGCAGCCAGTCATATGATCAGATGCTCCAGAATCAATAATCCAAGAAGTAGCTCATGTCACCATTGTATGTAGTGCAGAGTGATAATTACCTTTCTTAGCTGTATAACAATGAGGTGCTGGACACAATTGGTTGAGTTGACTGAGAAGTAAGTACTTGAAGTTTCCTTTTTAAAAATATAAAGTACTTGAAGTTGATCTAGTTACTCTTTTGTGAAAACTGAACTAAGGGTTTTGTTTTTCTCATTGTTAGCCTGGAAGCCTCTTCCTTCTTCTTGTGTCCATCGCTTCCAATTTGTTGGTTTACCATGCAATTTCCAGCAAGTTTCCTTGGTGTGATATGGGTGTTGACAATCTCACCAAGCACAATCACCCTTCTTGCTACCCTGTTGATCAACAATTACTGATTCTTTTTTCTTGGTGACTAATGCTGCATTTTTAGACTGATTGTCTTTAATCAGATCCTTATTTCCTCCAAGCTTCACTTGTTTTTCGACTCTCTTCCCTTCTGACCTCAGAAAAAGCCTCCATTATGCTTGGAAAAGGCTTTACTCCAAGGACACATCTGCAAACATAATCAAGTTCTTTGTTTAGCCCATGAAGAAAGTCAAATACTCTCTCCATTTATGGTCTTCATTGCAGTGTCAGTCAACATCATGGAACATATCAAGTTCTTGCCAAAGCCCATACAGATCATTGGAATAATCTGTTACTGACAAGGAGCCTTGTTTCAACGAATCCCAAAAATCTGAGAAGTGTTTATGCAATTCTCGACATGCATGTTTTAATTTGTCCACTCTCAAGTACTCTTCTATTTTCTAAAATAAGGTAAAATTAAAAACAAAATAAACAAACCGATTATCAGAAGCGGCAAAGTTATGATAGACAATTTTGTATTTCTTGGGTGGCAAAGCCAATACGATATCATCATGTACACTTCCCAATATTTGTCCCTATGCACACTATAGTTTCTTTGTTAGCTCCCTCTCCTGCAATTATTATTACATGGCCTCATCCACTAAGAAGAATCCCCTAGGTTGGAATAGTGATCTAACAGTGTCCTAGATTTGTTTTGGTTGTCTTTTTAAGCAAGTACCTTTGGCCAATCTTGGGATCCATGGAATTGAGCAGCCATGCCATCACCATATAGTTTTTAGATTCCCAAGTCTGAAAAGCAGGTTCTCCTTCCTTCAGGGCCACTGTTGCTCCTCTTAGATAATCAATTCTTCTTTTCCCTTGAATTACAAGCATTACAGATTGAGACCACTCTAAAAATTTGGTTCCATTGAACTATGCCTGGTTATTGGAAGAGTATGACTGTCATTGCCACTTGAATTGACGTTTGCAAAGTTGCAGTCTGTGGATAGGATGCCTCTGAATGTCCGTCATCTAAAGCACCTGTATGGGTGGAACTCTCATGAGCCGCCCATGGATTGGAACTCTCAAATATATTAAACTAGAAGATAAAGAAAAATAATAATTCAAAAACCATTCAAATTGTCGACAGCAACTCTGTCTTGGGTGGGTATAATTCATATTGCAACTCCCTTCCCCAGACATAGTAACTAATATCAGGTGTATTCTAAAATTACACTTAGAGATTGTTTACAGTTATTTTTGGAAATATTATTTTATTTTGCAAACTTCTAATTAATTACCAATACAAGTTAGATGATTTGGGGCTTTTTTAATTCCACTTGCGCATCTGCTTTATTACGAGAAATGAGGGCAAGGAAAAGACAACAGAAAAAACCAAAGGTATTAGATTTTAGATGGAACAGCTTTAGTAATTAATTTCTTGTTTTTCTGAGATTTTCCCGTTGGTGGAACTGAAAATTGTTAGGTTTAAAGTAAGTAGTATATATTTCTTGATATACAATACACCTGAGGAAATCTGAGAAATTATTCTCTTAGGATTGTGTGCATATTATTAGGGATATGATAGTTGTAGATGTCATATCATAGATGTATTGTATAGAATTATCCAACACTATAGAATAGGAAAGTGTAATATTTAATTAGTTGGTTTCCTTATGTGCCTATTATATTTTTACCTATTTATATAGGCATCATGTATACTAGGAAAAATAATAGAGAATGAATTCAATTCTGTAATTCCATTTCTTCTCCATTATAATATCAGAGCAGGGATTTATTCTCTAATTTTTTAATATAACAAGAAAAAAACGGGGTGGTGTTGCTTCACCATGTCAGAAACAACATCTGAATTTACTTCTTTCAGAATAGCTCCGTTGACAACCACAGAAACTCATGTCCCTAATTATGATTCTCACCCTATCCAAATCACCAATATCAAACTAAATGGTGATAATTTCCTACGTTGGTCCCAATATGTCCAGTTGTATATTCGGGGACGCAGAAAGATTGGATATTTGACTGGAGAGAAGAAGGAACCAGCAAAAATAGACCCATCTTATGTAACTTGGGATGCTGAAAACTCTATGGTGATGACATGGCCAGTAAATTCTATAGAGGAAGACATCAGCTCCAATTACATGTGTTACCCAACAGCCAAAGAACTCTGAGATAATGTAAACTAGATGCATTCAGATTTGGTAAATCGGTCCCAAATATATGAATTGACAATAAAGCTTGGTGAACTTCGACAGGGAGAGGACAATGTCGCCAAGTATTACAATTCTCTGAAGAGGTTGTGGCTAAGATTTAGATTTGTTTAATCATTACGAATGGAAATCAGTTGCGGATTACAATCACAATAAAAAAATGGTAGAAGATTATCATTTTCACAAATTCTTGGCTGAATTAAATGTAGATTTTGATGAGGTTAGGGGAAGCATTCTTGGTCGCCTACCTCTACTCGTTATTGGTGAGGTCTTTGCAGAAGTAAGAAGGGAGGAAAGTCGTAGGAAAGTGATGCTCAAAAAGAAAGGAGTTGCTGCACCATTTGAAAATTCAACCATGGCTGCATCAGATACAACTACAAGTAGGGTCTTTAATTAGCAGAGGCAGAATGAATAACCTTGAATATGGTGTGATTTTTGTAATAAACCATTCCATACTCGAGATAACTGCTGGAAGATCCATAGGAAACCTGCCAATTGGAAGAGCAACAAGCCAAGTGACAAATCAAATTAGGCACCTCCTATGCAAATGAAGTTGAGAAAAGTCCATTAACTGCTAAAGTCTAACTCTTTATCTAGTATTCCTATTAGTTAGGCTTGGCAAAAGCCGGGTCCGATCTGGGTTTGGTGCTGCTCGGGACCGGCCCAGTTGAGGGAATTAGGAAGCCCAGACCTGGGTTTAAGCTCGGTTTTTCAAGTGCGGGTTGGGTCAAGCCTGGCACCACCCGGGCCCGTGTTTTTTCTATGCTGGCTTCTAAGCCTGCATTTATCTTTCAAGCTCCAGCTGTTCTGTATATACGCACGCAGCACGCTGTTCACACAACATCACCGTCTTCTATAATCAATTCAATTCATAAGCAACATTAGTCTAACCTTCTTTCTTATCCCTAGTTTTCATTGTATACTTTTCACTTCAACTACCCTTGCGCCCCTGTAACAAGAATACTATTATTACTTCTTCTATACATGCACGCGGCACGCTGTTCATCGTTGCTGTTCTTCTATACAAATTATAGTGAACATACACACACGTTGGCTACTGGAGGGAGACTGTAAGTCTGCAATATGTTTTATGGTCTGAGATGGAGCAATAGCAACCGAGCAAAGCTGGTTGCCAAGAGATGTCAACCATTGACAACAGGTGGCTGGCTGGCTGCTGTTGGCTTAGAATGTTGCTGTGTTGAAGGCTCAGCAGCCGGTGGCAGCGTTGGTGCTTATTAGTCTTATGCTTTAAAGTTAAAAATCAAGGTTTTGTTTGACTTTTGATTTTTTAAATTTATTAAAAATCGAGCCCAGGTCCGGTTTCAGGTTTTTAGTGTTGCGCCCAAACCCGGGACCGGAAATGTCTGGGTTTGAGAAATTCAAACCTGGATCCAATTTTTTAGTAAATTAACCCGGTCTGGACTGGCTTTTTTGACACCCCTCCTATTAGTGCTCTTGCACAGACAAGCAATCTTAATGCTCTATCTTGTAGTCTAAATCATGCTTCTTGAATTATTGATTCAGGGACATTTGATCACACGACTTTCTTTTCTAGTTTATTCAATAATTATTCACATTGTTATAAAAATGAAAGAGTAAGAATTGCTGATGGTAGTTTTTCACCTATTATAAAAAAATGTCAAATAGAAATTTCTAATCAAATAACTGTTGAATCTGTCTTTCATGTTCCAAAATTAGCTTGCAATCTATTATCTGTCAGTAAAATTTTTAAAGATTTTAACTGCCTTGTTTTCTTTCTTAACGTTCATTGTGAATTTCAAGACCAGAACTCGGGGAAGATGATTGGCAGTGTTAAAATGATCAACGGTCTTTATTATTTTGATATCAGTCCTTTCAAGAATAAAATTGCTCAAGGCTATGGTGGCAGTGTTAGTTCAATTTCTGCTCATGAAAAAATAATGTTTTGGCATCTTAGACTAGGACATCCTAGTTTTCCTATTTAAAATATTTATTTCCTGAATTGTCTAAAAATTTGTTACTATTTATCTAAAATCTATAGAGCTACCTATTGGACAAAACTATATCATGTCTTCAAACCATTTTATTTGATTCATAGTGATGTGTGGGGTCTCTCTAGAATCACTTTCAGGATTGGTACAAAATGGTTTATTAGTTTCATAGATGATCATACACGACTTTCTTGGGTGTATTTAATGAATGACAAATCTGAAGTAAAAAGTATCTTTCAAATTTTTCACAAAATGGTCGAAAATCAATTTCAATAAAAAATTTGTTTGTTTCGTTATGATAATGTGAAAGAGTATTTCAACGAATATTTAGGAAATTTTTTTGAAGAAAAAGACATTTTACATCAATCAACCTGTCATGATACTCGACAAAATGACATTGCCGAAAGAAAGAACAAGCATATACTTGAAGTGCTTTGAATCTTAATGTTTTCGTTGTATTTACCAAAATATTTGTGGGGAGATGTAATATTGATAGCATCTTATTTAATAAAAAGAATGCCTACTCGCGTTTTACAATATGCGACTCCGTTAGAATATTTCAAAAAAACATTTCCTGCATGCAGAATTAACTCAAAAAACATTTCCTGCATGCAGAATTAACTCAGATTGGCCATTAAAAATTTTTGGCTTCACTGTCTATGTTCATATACGTAGCAAATTTCAATCCAAACTTGATCCAAGAGTTGAAAAGTGTGTTTTTGTTAGTTATGCCCTAAACAAAAGAGGATATAAGTGCTATAGTTCTCAAACACAAAATATTAGTAATCATGGATGTCTCATTTTCAGCAAACAAGTCTTATTTTTTCAAAAATTGTCTTTAGGGGAAGATAAAGGGAAATAAAGAAAATTTTTGGGAGACAACTTTAGATCTCCTATCAAAACCTATTCTCTTATCTCCTTCTCTAGATGTTGAAGAAAAGACACAACAAGCCAATCAAAATATAGAGAATGAAAGAAATTCTAGTCAAACTTTACCAAACCATAGTTGGTTCACAAACAGAAGGAGAAACAATATAGAAGGACAAAAATGTTCTTGAACCTGAGTATGTGGTTTATACTCCGAAGAGGACTAGACAGAAGAATAAAGATTAGCCAATTATTTTACCACAAAGTCAATTAGAATTTCTTGAAAAATGTCCAAGTGATTTAGGTAATTCCAATCTTAGTCCTGTTCATTCCAATCTTAATCTAGTTTTTGTTCTTCTTTCATCTTTATCTCCTTTAATTATTGAATCAAAAGATTATAATATTCCTATAGCTATTAAGAAGTGAGTCCGAAAGTGTACCCAACATCCCATTGCAAAGAATTTATCCTATGATAGAATGTTAAATAGTTATAGAACATTTACTTCAACCTGTTTGTTCCAAAGACTATCAAGGAAGTCCTAAGTGATTTGAGTTGGAAGTTAACAGTTATGAAAGAGATGAATGCTTTGGAAAGGAATGATACTTGGGAGTTGGTGAACCTACCGAAGGACAAAAGAACTGTAGGGTGCCAATGAGTGTTTACTATAAAATGTAAAGCTGATGGCAGTGTTGAAAGGAACAAGGCAAGACTTGTACCAAAAGGGTTTACACACACTCTTGGGATTGACTATCAAGACACATTTGCTCCTGTTGCCAAGATGAATTCTACTTGGGTACTTTTATCATTAGCTGTAAATCACAATTGGTCTTTACATCAATTAGATGTAAAAAATGCCTTCTTGAATGGAGACCTTGAAGAAGAAGTGTACATGAGCCTCTCTCCAAGTTTTGAGAAGAAATTTGGTCAAGAAAAGGTTTGCAAACTGAAAAAATCTTTGTACGGCCTTAAACAATTACCAAGGGCATGATTTGATCATTTTGGGAGAGTTCTAAAAGATCAAGGCTACTGTCAAAGTTAAGCAGACCATACCATGTTTTATAAACAGTCAAGGGAAGGTAAAATAATTATCTTGATTGTTTATGTGGATGACATAATGTTAACAGGTGATGATAGTTGCAAGCTGGAAAGACTAAAGAGGGAACTTGCAACAGATTTCGAAATGAAGGACCTTGGGGCCTTGAAATATTTTCTCGGCATGGAGATTGCAAGGTCCAAGAAGGGTATATTTGTCACTCAACGCAAATATACTCTTGACTTGCTTAATGAGACAGGTTTGCTTGGATGTACAGCAGTTGAAACCCCAACAGTTCCCAACTTGAAGCTCCAAGATGCTAAAGTTGAGAAAGTAGGGAACATAGAACAGTTTCAAAAACTTGTTGGAAGGCTGATCTATTTATCCTATACATGGCCTGATATAGCATTTGCAGTGAGTAGAGTGAGTCAATTCGTGCATTCATCAGGATAAGAACACTTTGAAGCTGCATTCAGAATCTGAAGGTATCTAAAAGGAACTCCTGGTAAAGGTCTATTGTTTGAAAATAGGGACATATTTAGGTTGAAGTCTACGCTGATGCATATTGGGCTGGGAGCATTACTGATCGAAAATCCACTTTTGGTTATTGTACATTTGTTGGTGGGAACTTGGTTACTTGGAGAAGTAAAAAACAGAAGATAGTGGCAAGAAGTAGTGCTGAGACTGAATTCAGGTCAATTGCTTATGGAATTTGTGAAGTGTTGTGGATTAAGAGATTACTAGAAGACTTAAAGATTCAAAGTACTTTCCCAATGAAAGTACATTGTGACAACAAGGCAGCAATTGCAATTGCTCATAATCCTGTTCTTCACGATAGAACTAAACATGTGGAAGTTGACAAGCACTTTATCAAAGAGAAGATTGAAGAAGGTGTGATCTGCATTTCTTAAATACCTACTGCAGAACAAATTGCATATGTACTCTCAAATGGTCTGTACAAAGAATAGTTTGATTACTTAATTAGCAAGCTGACTATGGAAGATATATTCAAGCCAGCTTGAGGGGGAGTGTTGGAAATCTGAAAAATTATTCTGTTAGGATTGTGTGCATATTATTAGGGATATGACAGCTGTAGATGTGATATCATAGATGTACTGTATAGAATTAGTCAACACTATAGAATAGGAGTGTGTAATATCTAATTAGTTGGTTTCCTTATGTGTCTATTATATTTTTACCTATTTATGTAGGTATCATGTATACTAGGAAAAATAATAGAGAATGAATTCAAATCTGTAATTCCCTTTCTTCTCCATATATATATATATATATATCCATGAAGCTGATTACAATGACGATGATATTATGCTCATCTTTACATTCCTGTGTGAGTAGTAGTCTTACCTGTGATTCAACTGAGTTTCTGTCACATATCGAACAGCAAATCCGTCAATTTTCTGGTTCTATGTGTACCATATGCTCTTGGTTAGTAAGCAGGACTGCCGTATTTTTAATTATTTTTGTGTCTCTTGGCTTTACATAACTGCTAAATTTGATTTGGTTATTTTATAATTTCTGCATCTCCAGAGGATGGTAGATGAAGAGGAGCTGCAGTTTCACGAGGAATACATGAACGAACAAGATCCTAGTATTCTCCACTTTCTGTTGGCATCAGGAGATGATGTAAGTACTATTAGTTCCTGAGCATGCTTCCTGCTGGCATAAGTAATTGAACATTATTGTGCGACTGTGTATAGGTTTCTAGTAAACAGCTCCGTGATGACTTAATGACAATGCTTATAGCTGGGCACGAAACATCTGCTGCAGTTTTAACATGGACCTTTTATCTCCTATCCAAGGTATTTGGCATTATTTTATCTTCTATCCCTTTGGTTTTTTTCTCACTTTATCATTTTGCATCCATATAAAAATCATTTCCATTTTATGACTTCTGTAGGCTTGTTAATTTGTCATTACACAACCTATTATTACATTGGATACTCTTGTCTTTTGTCTACCTATTCTACTATATTAGCTTGACCCTTATTTTTGTCTATATACTCTTCTATGCATCAAATATATACCATAAATAGACGGACATGCTTTTTTTGCCTTTTTGCACTCAGCATTTTTGTTTCTCACTAAACTCCTTTGCCTTTCTGCTATACCTTATGGTCATATTTAATTTTGACTATCATCGTAAAAGTGAAAATAAAAATGAAAAACGGAAAGATTGTATCATTCTGCACTTGGAATGCAGGTTCTTACTAATATTTCTATTCTTGAAAACTCAAAATATATGATTTTCTCTCTCTCTCTCTCTCTCTCTCTCTCTATATATATATATATATATATGATTGCTTTTTTCCTCTGATGTTTACAGGAACCTGCTGTCTTATCCAAGCTCCAGGATGAGGTGCCTTGAGCTTTTATATGTTTTGAACTTATTTCTGAATCTTTTATTCCATGTTGTTATATTCATTTTGCTTTTTAAATTGCTTTTCAGGTTGATTCTGTTTTAGGAGATCGATTTCCAACCATTGAAGATGTAAAGAAACTGAAGTACACGGCCAGAGTCATTAATGAAGTAAGAAGATGAACGCCGTTCTTTTTCTTATCTTTTTGAAGTGTATCTATCAGTTTATGCATTCTAAAGTTAAAAAAAAAAAAAAAAAAAAAAAAAAATTTCTTTGCAGTCCCTAAGGCTGTATCCACAACCACCTGTCCTAATTCGTCGCTCTCTTGAGGATGACGTGCTTGGAGAGTACCCAATAAAAAGGTCGTATCTTGATAAATCCATCATCATTGTTACTCTTTTCTAGTCCTAAACATTCAGTGTTCTACTCCTGTGAGCCTTTTCGTATATTCTTTCATTTATGTATGACTGAAGATGAAACTGTGATGTGGTGTTGTATTAAAAGCTATATAATTAATGCGAAATGGTGCTTGACTTCAATTACCGTATGACACTTCTATATATCTACTTATAAATTAAGACAAGAAAATAATGATTCTCAGTTGGGGTACTAAAAGAAAGCAACTAACAGAAATAGAAGTTTCATATTAGCAGCTCAAAGTTTTTAACTTGTTCATGTTTTCTTTTTGGTTCCTCAATAATTTTTTTTTCTTTCTCCTGACAATGCATTTACCTGTCACATGTATCTACCTTTTTTTCTTTTCTTTAATTCTCTCTCTGCTTTCAAATTTTTGCTATCTTTGTACTTTCTATTTTGTGTTATGTAATTAATGCTGCTCTATTTATCCCACAGGGGTGAAGATATCTTTATTTCAGTTTGGAACCTGCATCGTAGTCCTCATATTTGGGATGATGCAGATAAATTTAATCCCGAAAGATGGCCCCTAGATGGACCTAATCCGAATGAAACAAACCAAGATTACTGGTATGTTATCAACTTAGTGAAAGATGGGTTATTTTGCTTTCTGCGCACTTGCATTTGGTACTATTTGACTCATTTGAGTGTTTGATGATGGGCTTTATGGCTAATGTCTCATTGTTCGTCTTGTTGCTGCACTCATAAACAGTTCTGTCGAGTTTCTTATCAGCTATTTTGTTGAATGATTTCTGCTTGATGTCAATATCTAGCAATTTGGGAACCACAGTTGTGAATCAAATAAAGAGAAAGTATCAATGGTAGTCTTCTACAAGAATGCCTTTTACTTTAATTTTATGAGAATGAATGATCAGTCGGTATTACAAATTTAATCACATCTTATTTACCAAAATGAACATTTCCTGATCAGTCTATAGGTTAATGCTATTTTCTAGGATGTTAAAAGCATATATTAAAAAATTTTTCATCCGAGGGTTGAGCTTTTTTCCACCAGACCTGCCCTATCATATTAGCGTGGGATAGTTTATGAGTACTGCAATTTTTTACGCCTAATGGAAAAGTATACCTCTTATTCGTACGTTTATTGTTGTTACCATCTTCTCATCTATTGTTAGAAACTCGTCTAGGATGTTAAAAGTAACCCATAGTTTAAAAGTACTCAAGCAGTTGACATTATGTTAACTTTTGTCATTAACTTCAACTGGTTGAGGGCAAAATTGAAAATATATATATTTTTTTTTTCCCTCATAAAGCCAAAGAGATATAATTTTGGATTTATATAAGAGTAATAATATAGCCACAAACTCTTGTATAATTTTTTTTTGTACAAACTAATGTGGTATGATTTAATTGGTCATACTAAATATCTTTTGATCTACATGACTTATTTTAATTATTTTGTATTTTTATTCTACCAATGAGTTATGTCATATCAATTTGTATAAAATAAGTTTTTACAAGAGTTTGTAGCTGTATCATCACTCTTTATATAATGCTTTAAAATTCATAAGAGATCTACTTCTTTCTATTCACAAATTAGTTTGATTCAAGAAGAAATTTTTCTTTCAAATAAATTGGTTGATTTAACCAAAAAAAACCCGGTCAGTTGTATTTAGATTAATTTTTACACATTTTTCTATTTAAAAAAATAAAAATAGGTGAGTAGGGGCAAAAATTCATTTCATAACTAATTGTAGGGAAAAAATGTTATTTCGTGATAAACTGCAGAAGAAGGAATGTCATTTTGTAACTAATTGTAGGGGTAAAAATTTTATAACTAATTTACTATTTTTTTTAAAGTTAACGGCAAAAGTTAGTGGAATGTCACTCTCTTGAGTATTTTAAAAAATGTGTCACCTTTGTTAAGTTGGTCAAAACATGTGTTACCAAGGATAATTAACCAATTAAAGTATAATGAGAAAGTGACTTTCCTCTTTTGAATATGTACTTAATTCATGTTCTCCCTTGGCATTCATTAGAAATTACAGTCTGCTTTTCCAGATAAACAACAAACTTTTTAAACAATTTGGATTGAGATTATAGCTATTGCCACTTGTACATGTTTATCATGGTGCAAGCAAAAAGGGGTAGCTTTACTTTTAAATTTGCAATTGAATTTCTGAATCGGCCTTATTGCTTTGAAGTGCTTCTATTTGTTGTCATTACCGTAATCTCTCTTATCTCCCTCTCTCTCTCTCTCGCTCTTGGTCCTTTCAAAAAATCAAAATAAATAAAATCAAATCAAACGGGGTTCAACCATTTTCTTCTACTGTTATATTTGCTCTTTACAGATAACTAATACCAGTATCTATTGTTTTAGTTACTTACCATTTGGTGGAGGGCCACGAAAATGCGTAGGCGATATGTTTGCTACCTTTGAGGTACTTCCACTGCCACTGCTAGTTTTATAGAGCTTTTTATTGACTAGTAATATACTACTTACTGTCCGGGTACTGAAGTTTGCACATTCTTTGTTTGTCTATTTATTTTTACTTGCTATATATTTTATTTCTACAGTTACAAACTGTTAGATCATTGTAACCATTTCAGATCTTTCTTATAAAGCCTTTTTCATGGTGCTTGTTGTACTCTTATAATTTACAGAATATAGTAGCAGTTGCGATGCTTGTTCGGCAATTTAACTTTCAAATGGCACTTGGGGCTCCTCAAGTAAGTCGATCGCTGTTAAATTTTCCTAAATCAGTGCGAAATGAGTTAATGGAAACTTGGTTCACGAAATTAATAACTTTTCATGTCTTTGATTTGGGATGAGGAAAGGGGTTTCTTTTCAATTTTTCGCCTTCAGATATCTCAATGCAAGTTAAACATTTAGATAATTTGTGCTATTTTTTCAACTTGTCTTGGGGAAGACCTTGTCTGGACTCTTTTTTGAACCCTCTACCATGAACCCTCTACACATCAAAAAAGAAGAATCTACCAATAATTTGCGGTAGCCTTATCTATTATTAGTCAGAGCTCTTTCAAAGAAGAAACATGTATTTCTTTCTTGACTCCTCTTTTTTTCCTCGAAGAGTGTTGGGGCCTTTTGATCACCCAATTGTTTTCTCTATCCTGAGGTTCTGCTACATAGGACAACTATATCAGAGAAATGTTACAAAGCCTTCGATTTTAATTATCAATTATCACAATTGATTAAGGCAAACTTTTCAGATACATTTAAAGGATCAATGTGTGTGCAGGTTGAGATGACAACAGGAGCAACAATCCACACGGCAAATGGATTAAGAATGACAGTAACGCGAAGAATAAAACCTCCTATAATGCCAGTGTTGAAAGAAAATGCACCCATCGGCAGTTCTTTCAATAGAGACACGACTCATGATAATAAGCACGAAATTTCTCCTGCTCATTTCAAATAGCTATAGATATCCTAACCAAACAAACAAGGGTTTCTTTGTCAAATCTTCAATTGTTAAAAATGTCATAATGAAACATGGATTATGCAGATATGCTTCTAATATTTCATCCTCGCTTGAAAATTCTATCTTGTTCCATAGTAACTAAAAGACAATTTAAAAGTGCCTATACAAAATTGGCAAAATATAAATGTTTGTGCGCGTCATTCAATGGTCTGAGAGAGATCAATGCCGCCTCAAAAAACATTTCCATCTCAATTTTGAAGCTTGTGTGAGAAGAATCACCATCAGACTTCGAAAGGAAGTAGATAAGAATCAAAATCAGTGCATGAGGTAATCACTTATGTTATTTTCACTGTAAATAATCCCAACTAGATAACTCATGTGTGGCCAAAACATCGGCGAATGGAAAGTAATCCTCCGTGAGAACGGGGTAACTCTGGTTCGGACTCTGATTTTTGGCCAGGAAAATGCTTATAGAAGGCTTCTACAGCACCTGTAACTCCATCTTCATTTTCCATGGCCTTTGAAAGTCCCACAGCACGCTCTTTTACCTGGACCAAAGCAAGTCAATGTTAAGATTGGAGCCTGCACAATTTGTATAAAGAGCATACCCAAAGAGGTCCGGTTCATTGTTGGACAAAATTAAGGGCTTTCGCAGACACTGATGATAATGGGACAAAACTTGTAGATCAGAGCCAGACTTGCTATTTGACACAATGGTAAGCTTAACATATGCAGCAAAGTCAATTTTAAAGCAATTTGAGGTACCTTGGGATCTAGCATGAACTTTATAGCATCAACCAACTTGTCAAGTGAAAACTCATCAACCGGGATTGGTGCAGGGCCCAATCCTCTTGCATGCACCCGCTCTCCCCAAAATGGTTGGTCTCCAAAGAAAGGTACAATGGTTGTTGGACACTATGTTGCATGGAAAAAAATAAGTTACCTAGATGAAGGAAATAATAAAAAATGGAAGTCCATGAAGAAATAGTAAAATAGAAAATAATTACAGCAGCTTTAAGACCAGCAGCTGTTGTTCCAGCGCCACCATGATGAACCTGAAAAATTTATACCAAAACAATATCACAGAAATTATAATAATAATGCAAACTGATATGACATTAGAATATTGTGCCATAAACATGTTCGGTAAAAACTTTTTTTTATACTAGATAATACAAACTGATATAACATAAAGGAATTGAGGTAGTTGTAACATGAAAGTTAATGAAGTAGATGTTATCGTGTGGCAATAGTGCTACATTATCACATCAATTTGTATGAAAGTGTAGAAAGTCGTTTACTTCAAAAAATACATGTAAGGAGAGCACGTATAAGTCTACCATTTAAGTAAAAAAAATCATGGCATGCTAAATAAACTAGAGGGTAATAAAATTCAACCAACAAAAGCAATAACAATTCTTGCAGTTTCAACTACAGGAAAATAAATAAGTAAATAAATATAGTGACAGATACCACAGCAAGGCATCGTGAGAAAAGCCAGTCGTGGGGGCAATTGTCCAGTAAATACACAAAGTCCTTTGATTCTGCCACTGGAAAAAGATTATCAGGTACTCACATCCATAACCATCAGAGTCCTGAATATCAGCATCAATTAGAATCCCATGTGCTACATGAAATGAAGATAGATACCAAGACTTACAATTCCCAAGACCTCCCCAGCCTTTGTTGATGATGCCTCTGTGCCCAGTAATTTCCAATGCTTTTACAATTATTTCAGTCATCTTCTCTGGTTCTTCAACAGGCTTAATTTGAATTGAAAATAAGAATGAATATGTAGAAATAAAGAAAATGGAAATAAATACTTGATATGAAAAATGGGTAGTCCAAGTACAAAAAATAAATTATATACGTAAAAATGATACGTTCTAATTTGCAATATTTATATCAGTAGAGTCAGTATTCTATAATGGCAATCATATGAAAAGGTTTTAAGATTGTTTTCTGGAGAAAAAGTAGAAAGTGATTAGAATCTGACTAAAAAACTTGAGAACTGAGTAGAGCTTGAGAGATAGAAAAGAACCACAAAAGCAATAGCAAAACTTAACCAGTCGAGATGTTACGGAAATCGGAATCAACAGTTTTATTTTTCTTTTAAAAGTTTTTGCCACAAAGGCTTCATGATTTCCTGCATGGTAAAGTACATAAATGAAGAATTTTCCAATAACAAATGCAACATTTGATACTTATCCGAATGTCTCACCAAATGCAAATAAAAAATACAATAGTAGTGTGGAAAGAAACTCACAAGGCTGCCAAAACCAATATATATAGGCTTTTCGCCATCTTCTAACCATTTTACAAGAGAATTTGGAGGCTCATAGGTTGAAGCCAGGTCAAGGAAACAAAAGCCAACAACATCAATCTTAGGTCCCCAGTCTGCTGAGGCAAGAATCAGCCAAGACCAGGAAAGAATAGGGCAAGACCAGATTAGAATGACATCCTCTTAATTAAAACAACAATATGAATATCCAGAAATCTTAATTGAAAAATATATAAGTATTGACCTTTTGGTTTTGGTACAAGGTGAGGACTCCATATGTAGGCATAGGGCACATCTAGAGGAGAGCTATATGATCCACTCAAGTATGTGACACGTCTTAGCTTCAGCCTCTTCTTCCTAAAATCATTAATCATGTCTCGTATTCCAAGCCATATTAATGCATCAACAATTTGATATGAAAGCTGCCACAGAGATGAATATATGAAATTCAAATATAAATAAAAAACAAGAAATAATCACTATTTGCATTTGGAAGAACTCTTATCCCACTAAATTAAAAAAAAAAATAATCATTATTTTCATTTGGAAGAACTCTTATCCCCCTATGATACGTTGAGAATCATAGTTGCGTGGGACATGAATTAAAATGAGATAGACACTCAGGTTAAAGGCAAAAAAACAAAGCAGTGGGCTATTTTGAAGGTGAAGCAGCCATGATTTATTATATATGGCTTGAATAAAACAAACACGATCAGAGAACTGAAAGTAGTCCTCAAAAGATTTCTAGGAAGTAAGACAAGTAGTTCAACTGAAGCTTCTAATGGAGAGTGAAGAGAAAGCAAAATAGAAGCATGTGTGCACAGACATTGGAGTTTGGCAGTTTCATTTAGGTTCTCTGTTGAGAGTCTTTTACTTGTTTCCATATACTATGAAGAATTAGGTACAATCCTTTTTAGAGTTTAGATGGTGTTGATGTGGTAGGGTATGTCAAACTGATGTACATTTACAATCAAGAAACAAATTTTGAAACTTGAACTAATGAATGTGTGTGTGTATTAAGAGCAAGTTGATAATATAGACTCACTCTATAGGCAACATGTTGCTTAACACGGGACAACGGATGGGGAAATTCACTAGTTGGCCTGACAAACAGGAAACAGATGTTACCAATGCAAAATCTGAAAGCTTTTACTTCAAACATACATATAGCATCAACATTATCACATCCAAACAACACTTACGTCCACGGCATAGTGAAAATTATATGAAGCGGTATTTTTAGGGCCTCTGCAACATGCGTATGACCTGAAAAAGTGCTTGCTTGTGTTAGCTGTCGCCATCAAGACAAGGTTAAGAAAGTCTGTACATGAACCATTTTAAGTTACCTAACCATCATAAAATGAAAATATTCCTAATCATCATAAAATGAAAGTATACTTCTATAATAAAAGGATAAATTATGGAAAGCCATAAAGAATCTAACCATATGCGGGGGGATTCGCAATTATAGCATCTGGTTTAAATGGAACCTTAGTATCAGGATCAGGGTCCTTGCATGCAGGAAGTAAAGAGTAAATAATTTCCTTTAATTGATTCCGCTGAATGGGAATTTCTGAAGGTCCTGATGGCAAGAAGCCTTTATTCTTGACCATATCTGCAAAATAGTGTTTAAACCCATAAATATACATCATATCGTACAGAAAAGAATTATATGAACAATTAAAAACAAAAACAACCAGAAAGCACAAATTTACAGTCAAGTGTCATAAATAAAAATGGGTAAGACCTAATCTTCTCAAATCCTTGCTACTCTGAAACCCTTGTAGAAAATAGAAACTTTAAAACGAAAAAAAAAAAAAAAGGAGAAAAGAAAAAAGAAAAAGAAGAAGAAAAGCAATGAGGGTTGTGGCGGGAAATCTGCATCTTTTCACGTTAATAGACCAAAAAGAAATATACAGAAATCAATCTCAGACAGCTGCCAATCTCACTTGTCGTCAATTCATGTTCTGGACTGATTCAATTCAAAAACCAACATTTTGTGAAGAATGACATTGCTATATTAAAGATATAACTGCTATAAATTAATCTGAAATGCTTGCATATTTTTGAGGGAAACAAACAATGAAGAGGGAGGACAAAGCAACATTCAATTACTGCAAATGAGTTATAAAGATTCAATATGTCATATAAACAATACCATAGGGTGCAAAAAAATTTTTAAGTGATATTAGTTTTAGTCAAAAGCCCAAAACCAATAGCAAATGAAGAGTAGCTTCTCCTGAACCCTGAATATATTCAATCTTACTCCAAGATCTTAAACGCAAAATAACAAACTTAATAGACAAAATTGCCACTGTTGCCTCTAAGGCCATTACAAAAATTAACTTTAGCAGGTGCTGACAAATTTTAATTCTGGACTCCTTAAAGTTATCTGATGTAGGACAGGCTAATATTACTAACATCTAATTTTTATTTTATTAAAAGTCCTTTTCATGTTTAGTTTAACTAGTTTTTTTTTTTTTTTCCCAGAAGAAAAAGGGTAGGGAGGTGGGAAAAGCCCAAATTGTTACTTTAGCTCCCTACCTCCCCTGAGGGCAATTTAGTTTAATTACCTATTTGAGTTACTTGGGTTAGAAGTGTGTTCAATATTTGTGGTTAATTGGGTTAGAAGCGTGCTCATTATTTGTGTTGGAGTAAGATTTTTATTTCCTTCGCTTGCAGATTCCTTCTTTTCGCAGCATATAAAATGAAAGAGGCATCCCTATATTAGAAAAAAGAAGCTCAAACTCTCCTACCAGTTATGAGAAAGGTTGTTTGTAAAATTATCAAAATACAGACTATTTCAGGAATTACCATGCTACAGAATAAATAGATGAAACTAACTCAAATAATGAAACAAGTAGGACAAAATGTGACAGTATTAAAAGAATATTAAGACACTTACAGCCAGCAAGAATCTTTGGATCTCCACCTAAAGGGAAAAACTCCAATCCAGCACACAGAACAAAGTCTTTGAAGTTTGCATGAGTTGCTAATCTAACTCTATGGCCATCTTCCTGCATGCAAATTTCTACCAACATCAATTTTTAATGCTGTAGTCCATAATTTTAACAACATGTCTGCAAAGAAGACACTAAAATGCTTCAAGACAACTTGAAGCAGGAAAAAAAAAATCACCAAATTCAGTAGAGTGTGTATATTTATTACACAATGAGAATCAATAATTTCTCCATTAAACTTCACTGCAAATCCAACACAAATACAGAGGCTTATTGCAACTCCAATCATATGGTTTAATTCAGATCAATATCAAGAACTGGGGAAGTAGAAAAAATAAACAATATAAGCAGAAGATATAAAAGGTCATATTTTCCTGAAATCATATGGTAAAGGAAAATGAAAATAAGAGTAGAAGCACAGAACTGCAGCAGCGAGCAGGGGATCCAAAAATCAAGCTTCATCAAATACTAGCTTTTTTCATATACTATAGAGCTGTCTCTTTTATCAGATCCAGCTACAGAAGAAAGCACTGCAGTCATGCAGCTACCACATATGATTACAAATTAAAAAACATATTCACACAGAAGACCAAGAAGCATTTTACTAAAGGTACTGTCGAAACCAGAAAATGCATATAACCTGTAACCGTTTTCCAATTGCAACAAATGGCTGCACATCTCCTCGCGTTCCAACAATAAGCATTACTATATGAAGCGGAGGTATACCATGAACATCTTCTGCTTCAACGGGTTCTTGGTGAGTAGGGTCATCATTATAAACAACTCCAGTTCCAAAATTGAGGTTCTGTGGTCTGATGTCTGCTGGAACTTCAAATTGTACAGTTCCATCATCTTTAACAGTGGCAAGACGGTTTAGCCATTTTAACTGCATAAGTTCTAAAAGTTAGTTTTCAAATTCCAGGCTATTGAGTACCAAAATATTTCACTTTGCCCAATGAATCAAACTATAACAAGTATCCAAGGAATCAGTTCATGAGGTCAAATATATAAAAGCAGTAACATACATTACGAAATATTACAAGAATGATCAAGATCTAGCATGCAATATGATACCTACTCTAGCATGCAATATGATACCTACTCAATGGACCCACTAACAGAAAGAAATGATCACATATTTCTTTTGGCACTGTTTTTATAAGCAGCAAGGACTCAATAATCCAGAAATATGTGTCTGATGGTTGTCATATACAGAACCAAGGAAACAAAAGCCTTTTTCAAACCATATCACAATAATCATCATCTTGGCTTATAGAATACCAAGAGCAATAACAAAGAAAATTAGCCATCTCATCCAAAAACCCTTAAGGTAACTACACAAACTGCAAACCCTAAAAAAGTCCAAGTGGTGCTTAAACCTGCTCAACAATTGACATGGTCATTTTACTAGCTTGACCATCACTGTAGCAACTCTGCATGGTTCCTAAACTAATAGTATATGCCACAGACATTGTTAGAGAAATTGAATCAGCAAATGCATATCTATAAGTCAGCAGAATCAGCCTTTTCGCTTTACCAACGCCAATACTGTAATGTTTTTGCTACTTTTCCATCTTATTATCTACAGACCTATGTACCTAATCAATAATAAAAATAAAATGTCTTGCTGCTCATCTGAATTGTCATTTGTACTTCCAACTGCAGACTTTTTACTATTTTACTCATGTAACAAGAAATACTTATCAGGTTCCTCGGGTCTCATTGAAGAATATTGAGGGTCACATAGATTCAATAGACATAAAAGGGCCAGAAGGAAACAATCTTAGACTGCAGCATGGTAAATCGATCGACTGGCAAGATCCCTTCTGAGATTGTCTAAGAGTTATTTCCCAAGCCATATGGGTTTCATGCCAACCCTGGCTAGAGAAAGCAAAGCAGTGGACAATGTGGCAGAGAAGACTTTACAGATTCATGCCGAGGTGCAAGCTCGCTTGGAGGTTGCCAATGCTAAGTACAAGGTTCACAAGGCTCCTTCTTAGTGGCAAATTATTATAATAATCTTTGAGGGCTTTGGCAGGATCTTGATATATTCCATGATGTTGATTGGCACTGCACTGAAGATCATTAAAGAAATGCCTCCAGAAGGAGAGAGTGTTTGACCTTCTAAATGGGCTGAACAAAGAACTTGTATGAGGTCTGTAGATGTATCCTTGGTCTAATACCTTTTTCAAGCATAATAGAGAGTTTTTCTGAGGTACGAAAACCAGTGATTCTTGGGAAAATAAGGATCTGGTTTCAGACAATCAGTCTCAAAATTCAGCATTAGTTACAAAGAAAAATGAGTTAGTCCTTGTAGAACAAGAGGTACCAAGAAGAGTGATCGTCCTTAGCGTGATCATTGTCAGCACCCATATCACACCAGGGAAACTTGCTGGAATTGCATGATAAACCAACAAATTGGAAGCCACAAAACAAGGAGATGGAAGAAGTTTCCAAACTAACACAGAGCAAAACCTGACTGTTGGTTTAGTTTTCACAAAAGAGCAACTAGATCAGCTTCTAGTACTCATTTCTTAGTCCACTCAACCAAATGTGTCCACTCCAGCACCTCAATGTTCTATAGCTCAGAAAGGTAATTATCACTCTGCACTAAATACAATGGTGACATCAACTACTTCTTGGATTATTAATTCTGGTGCATCTAATCATATGAGTGGCTGCCATAAATTATTTTTAGAGTATGTTCGTTGTTCTGGAAACATTAAGATACAAATTGCTGATGGTTCTTTGGCTTCAGTTGCTGGAAAAGGAACTATAATGTTTTCTAATATGACTTTAAAATCAGTTTTACATGTTCTAAATTTAACATGTAATAATGGGTCAAGAACTTGAATTGTGTGGCTAAGCTATATTCTTCATATCGTGAATTTCAGGATTTTTCTCCAGGGAGGACTATTGGCAGTGCTAACTAAGGAAAATTAGAATGGCCTAATCTTATGTGCCACAACATGATATTCTTAGGAAGAAACAGATTCACAACTTGTACTAAGAGCTTGTTTATTCATGGATTTATTGACCTCAAAATTTTCCTTACTTGAAACAATGGTTTCCTTCATTGTTTAAGAAGAAAATGTCAGTTCTTTTCAATGTGAAATTTATCGACTCGCAAAGCATACTCATGTTCCTTATCCTCCTCAACATTATAGTGCTTCTCAGCATTTTTCCTTAATCCACAGGATATTTGGGGTCCTTCCAGCGTGCCAAATATTTCTGGAACATGGTGGTTTATAACATTTACTAATGATCATTCACAAGTTTGTTGGGTCTATTTGCTTAAAGGAAAATCAGAAGTTCCTCTTATCTTCCAAATATTTCATTTTAACTGATTCAAAAGCAACTCTAGAGTAAGATACAAATTCTTCATACTGACAATGGTACTGAATACTTTAATTCCATTGTAGGGAAACACCTTGTGGACAATGGGATTTTTCTATCAAAGTTCATGGTTAAAGAGGTTACTAGAAGAATTTAGGCTATCAAGTGTTACACTAATGAAGCTGTTCTGTGAGAATAAGTCGGCTACTCGTATTGCTCACAACCCAGTCCACTATGATCTTACTAAACATGTAGAAGTAGAGCATCACTTTATCAAGGAGAAAACTAAGGAAGGAATCATTTGCATGACATATCTCAACCAAGTTGCAGGTTGCAGACAAACTGACACATTCAAGCTTTGAAGATTTGATTAACAAGCTGGGAATGATCAATATTTTTTCACCAGCTTGACGGTGAATATTGACAATTTGACGGTTTTTTTAATCATTTCTTTTTCCTAATCTTCCAGATTTTTCATATTTTTCCTATTTCCTAATGTCTAGGGATATTTTCTATTTTTTGTTGCCATCACTTAATTGTAAGACCCTATTAAACAGAGGCTAGTCTATTCAATATAGAATAACTAACGATTTTCTCTGCGAATATAAACCATTATCAATTACAAGGCATTTAATTTTCTTATCTGTTTGCCTCTGAGTATGAACTTTCCACTTCTTGAAGGTGCAAAAAGGCTCAAGACTCTCTTGGAATACAAGCATCCCAATACCTAATAAAAGAGAAACTACTGCCACACCAATAATTAAGCTACCTGGAAACTAATGAAGGCCATTACACAGCTTTCTTTCCATGACAGCAAGAATATCCTTATTTCATACTCAACTCTCATTAAATACATCATGACAATCAGGAATATTAAAAGATACAAGGCTTTGCTTCAAATCTGATACATATTAAACACTAATGAAATTCATGTCAACAACATTGCAGTGCCAACAGGACATATTATAATCTGATCTGGACACATCACAATCACTGAACTGACAAGTAATACACCAGTAGTCAGAAACAATCAATTTGCCAACACCTACCTTGAAATAACACAGCCAATTTACCTTTCTCACACCGGCATTTAAATCAACACTTGCCTTTACTTTACCCAAGTACTTTCCTCCTGTTATGCCTTTAATAGTTTGATTTCCAGTTCATTTGTTTCTACATTTTTTTTATAACAGAATATGCCTCAACATCATCCTTATAACTACTATCTAGCCCATACAACGTACTGTAAACAAAATGTAAAGAAGATATAAGGATCGATCCTCATCAAATTTCATACCATTTCTAAAAGCCAAAATAATTTGCTAAAATTCATCGAGATGGTCATTGAATAAATATATACTTTCTATCATACAAACTCCTGGCTTCCCTGGGGTTTTCTACCTTTCTTTCCCTCTCCTGTTTTGGGCATACTTCAATGATGTCAAGGGCCAACTTCAATCCTAAACCAGACTATTTGACAAGAACACATTTTAGCCATTGTTTCCGAAACCTAATTTCAATGGAAAATCCTAGACACTATGCTTAGTCCCCTCTGGACTCCAACCACATCTTCCGCACCTTGTCATACAATGTCATCTTATTCTTGTAACACAGCCTTATTTCCGCAAACCTAGTCGGTAACTGAATAGGCTAATTCCAAAACCCAACCCTAAGTCATATAGAGTATTCCTCATTGAAGACACATTACAAAAAATTTTTAAAATATGAAGTAGCAAACCTTCTTTTTGAAAGGAACTCTTTCGTCAAAAAATCTGGCTGCCAGTATGCCAAGTGAATGATTATGTACTATTTTCCCACGCTCAGAACTCGAACTTGATCTTACGTCACTTGACGTCGAAGCGTCATCGCGCGTCGCGTCTTGTCCTCCTGAATGAATAAAACGACAGTTCGATTTCAATTTTCTTTCATTTTTCGGTGAACATTCAAAAATTACAATCTTATTTTTTAAGCGGAAAACCTGGAGAATCACCACGGCCATTGCAATTTTCTCCCTCGATTTGGACGTCATAATCAATAGACACGTCTTCCGAAGCGTCGGAACATCGACGTCCATGATTTTCCATCGACTTTGCAGGGGACCGCGTCGATTGCCGCAGTATTACTGTTTCTGTAAAAGAGAGAATTCGAAGCCTTTAAACGGAAATGGAATATGGCTAAGTTGCATGCACTTGTTTAACAGACACAATCAGACAATTCTTTGGCCAATGGGAAAGGTATCAATTCTGTGATCACAATTGATTTCTTTTCTTTTTCTTTCTCTTTTTCCTTCTCTTTACTCAGAAAACCGAGGTACAAGTACTTTGAATAATATTCATGGAGGGGAGCAGAAATTGGGCCACTTGGAGGGCGAGATTTGTTGAGCAAACCCGTCTGCTCATAGAAAAGTGTGGCAGGGTGGTGACATTTCCACCGATCCTTTTTATTAAACTACCTCACTTTTTAAATATAATTACAACATGGATTCCCTAAGGTGTAGTGTAAAATATTATTGAGACCCTTATATTTTATATAATTAGTATTTTATATAAACTATTAAACATTTTTTATTATAAAATTTTATTTAGTCTCTTATATTTTATTTTATTTCATTGAAGTTTTTAAAGGATCAATTTATTCCTTATTATTATTATTAATTAAATTAGAAATAATTTTTATGAATAAATTATAAATAATATAGAGTGGTCTAATTAAATATAGAGTGGCTTACAATTTTATAATGCATTCACTAAATATAAATTGAAATTAGATAGAAACATAATAACTTAAAATCAAAATAGTTAGAATTAAAATGAGAAATTAGAATCAGAATAATTTATTTACTTGAATTGTAAGAATCATAATTAGAATGAGTTATTTGCCATTTACATATTGACATTGTCTTAGAATCAAAATTAGAATGAGTTAAATTATAACAACTTACTATAAAATTCTTAGTTAATTCTTCTCATAATTACTATTTTATATTTAAATATTATTATTATTTAAAAATTAATTATTAACAACAATAATTATCATTATTGAGAATTTAACTAAAAAATTATTATTAATAGATTAATTAATTAATTATACTACTTTTTATTCTTGCTACTACTACTAATAATAATAATAATCAATTCAAAAATTATAATTATATTTATAACTATAATAAAATAATTATTATAATTACAATTATAATTATAATCTATTTAATAATTATTATATTTTTTAATTAAATAAATGATGTTTAAAAATTTAAAATTATAGAGGGTGAGTTGGTACTCTAAAGATTTTAATGAAATAAAATAGAATATAAACAATAGATAAAATTTTATAATGCATAAAATTTTATAATATTTATGCCTAAATTATAAATAATATTAAATATAAGGGGATAAATGATACCTTACAATATATTCATATATTTTTAAAAACATTCAAATAAAAAACTCAGTAAATTAATCAATTAAATACCTTTAATTATTTTTTATGACATATTTTTTATTATATTTAACTACTAAGATTACTTTTAATATAAATTTAAATTAATTATTTTATTCTTATGAAGTAAAAGGACTTAAAATTTACTTTCAATTTTAATATCTTTTAAATTTTTATAAAAATTTTCATTATTATAAATGACATGCCAACATTGCTTTATTCATATGATTATTAATCTTTAATTAATACAATGTCTTTATGGTACAATGTTGATGCCAAAATTTCAATTGTATGAGCATGAAAATTTGTTCAACGTTCACAATTAAAATTGAAAATTGCCATGAGGAAACACATTAACATTACATAAAAGATTTATTACAACTCAAATTGCGCATTAGATTAAGAATATAAATAATTTACTAAGAGAAATATACATAGAGAAGAGAGGAAAGAGATGATTGAAGTTTTTAGCGGACGACAAGTGCAACTCAAAATTAAATGTTAGTGCATACAAAACTGACACAATCATAGTCATTACTGACACAATTCACAGTCATTGCTGACACAATTCACAGTCATTGCTGACACAATTCACAAGCAAAAATTCTCCAATTCTTAAGTCAGAAAAACGAACGAACCTTTGAAAGAGAGAAACTTTCAAAAAGAAAGAGAGAGAATTATAAACCCTTTTATTTTCATCTTCTCCTCTATGGAACCCACTAACATACAGCTTCTGTATGTTAGGCAATTCCCTCCTCTATTCGTGGGCAAACCGAGAGAGAAGAGTCTTGTCGAGAGAAGAGTCCCATCTTCCTCGTTCACACATCATCTAGGCATCGGATTTTTGACAACATAGATAACCATGCTGACATGCTCTTTAGTGGCATATCAACTAGTCACTTTCTCTCATTACCAGGCCTCGATCCACCCAACTAACGCTGCACCTTATTTGCTAAACAATAACTCTAGGTCTAGCAACTTGCATCTAGCTTTGGGACTTAAATTAATTGATAGGCAATTAATATAAATGATGGTTGATGTTATCTTATTCCTGGCGCCGAGATAATACCTTTGTGGTAATGAAGTGATGACATATTCATGGCAACAAGGCAGCACTAGTAAGGCGTCCTATTCCGATCGCAATAATGACGCTGAGGTGGCATATTTCAACATCGAGGTGGCATCGATAAGGCACATTGCTCATAACACAGTGGTGCCAAAGTGACACCTTTCAGCATTGAGATAGTGGTGCCAAGATGGCATCGCTACCACTAAAATGACACCTTATTTAAATGTTGTAGAACAATCCTCTTTCTTAAAACTAATTTGAATGCATTATATTACCTATTTGGTAAATTAATGTGGAATCGCATTTATCTATAGTTGCCATGATATTTTCGGTTGAGTGTGACATGGCATGTGGACACTTATTATGGTTGTCCCATATTAGTTTTTTTCTTAGTTTAATATATACAATACTCATGTAAATTATTCAATTATTAAATTTATGAGGTTTGCATTAGGGTATTGAAAATTGTTAGATATTATTTAAAAATATTAGATTATAACTCACAAACATTAAACAGCTAGATATTAAATAAAAGCACACATATTTATTACAATAATTTCTTCATTTTATGTCATACAAACAAAATAGTCAAATTAAATTTATGTTAAAGCAACTTGGATGGTAAAAAATGGTTAAAGAAACCTAAGTGGAAGAAATTTGTAAAGAACGATTTGATTAATTAATTGTAAAAATTCATTGTTAATATGTATTTGTTAAAGATAATATGCACTTGTTATAAGTATATTTTAAAAGTGTGGTGGAAATATTTCTACTTGTACAAAATATGATAATAATATCAAGATACCTAGTAACTATATATTGTTCCTCAACGCGTTATATTGTTTTCCCTTTTCTATCCTTTAGTTCCCTACAAATTTTTTTCTACTTATATTCAATAGGTATCACTAATCAAATTACAGAAAAACTCTTTCAGTAGTTAAGGATAGGGATTTCTTCTTCTTCTTCATCATCATTTTTTTTTTTTGAAATTTGTAAATTATATTCAAGAGGTCAATAACGATTCATTACCACAAAGGGTCCAAATAGAAGACCACACAAGGCTCAAATACACCACTTAGCATAACCTCAAACTTAAGCCTAGGTAGGACAAATGCATAACAACCAAGAAAATAAAATGAATAACCGTTCACCGCATATTTTTTATAACTAAAAGAAAAATGGATCCACACACTAATGTTTAATTAGGTATTAGTGGAATTTTATGGGTTCAGGCCTAATCACCCCAACTCAGTCATTACAATTGAAAAACACATTCGAACCAAAACAAGGAAAATAACGCAATGCTCAAAGCAACAATAAAATACAACATAGTCGCCAATTTTGAACAGAGAAGAGAAACCTAAATTCAAGGTGCAATGGCTGTATAATAAAAAAACAAAAGCAAAAAGATAAAAACTGTAAAAGCCCACAAAAAAGCTGTTCTTAAAAGGCGATTTATTGACTAGCTTTTCGATGAGAGTCCCCTTCCCGATCTAAAGGTCATCAGAACCTCAATGTGCCAATCATTAGAGTCAACCATAACTCCAACATAAGGACAAGGGCTTATTTCATACAAATAAATAATCTTTGCTGTTACTCAATAAATTAGGAAAAATTAAAAATAAAATACCCAAAAAAATTTTATATTTTTCAAAAATATCCACCCTGAATTTTTTTTTTAACCATATCTAGTCAATTATAATTTTCTTGGACTAAAAAATCCTTGTCATTCCAAACACTCAAAGCCTAGCTTCTCTTCTCTTCTCTTCTTGTTCGCTTATAATTTTGGAGTTATATGTGGCAATATTGACTATTTTTTTCTATTGAATAAGAGAATAAAGTTTGATTTGAATTTCTTTCTTAAACTATCAAACCACAAGTTAGTCTAATCACTTTGATCATTATCATAGAATAATTGCAAGACCAAGACCAACACCAACCAAACTCAGTCTAAAATGATATTTTTCGAGCGAATTTCTAATTACAAGAAAGTCTCAGCTCTCTCTTTGATCAGCCTACATTAAGAAATCAAATGTCAAACTGACAACTCATAATTAGTGAATTTTACATGGTCAATGGACCTGGCATCTTGTTTCAGTTATTTAAAGAACAAAAAATCAATGATACATGATATAAGTACAAAAGTCGCTGCTTAACTTGAAACATGTGTCAATTATTTAGAGAAGGAAAAATCAATGATACCTATGATACAAGCAGAAAGGTCGCTTCTCAAGTTGGCATGTGAAATTTACGCATAGTCTTAGGAATATCGAAATCTATTCTCACTGATATGCGGCAAGAAATCTACCTTCTAATAAAGAGAATGAACTTTATAAGACTCAAACTCATTCTTGTTGGGACAAGAAATGTTTTGGTGAAGCTCATCACTTATAATTTAATAATATTTATGTTTTATCAGTAAGAATGAATAACGAATTATATAAAAATATATTTAAATTTATAACACTTAATTACTCTTTAAGATTATTTAATTGATATGTAGATTTACACGTCTTTTAATTTTCCTTGTACTATTTCTTTGACGATAAAATGTCAGAAAAAATGAAAAGATTACGTGTGAGTTAGGAATCTTAACTGCTTATATAGATAAATTTTTCATGTTATCATTAAGTATTCTTAATTCTGCTTATCATAAAATTAGAATATCATTAGATCTTTATATATTAAATACCAACACCTTATCAGATGCATTATAATTCATAATACTGAAAAACTTGCTAGATCACTTTTAATTAAGCTTAAACTTATATAATAATATACAATGTATAATTATTCACATATAAAATTACTATTAAATTAAGAATATAGCAATATTTAATTAAAAAATCTAATAATTCTTTCAATATATGTTGAGTGTACCAATATTGTTGAGTTACAAGTTCAAATGGCCAATAGTATAACTATTTACGATAATAAAATCCCTTGTCGTATTATTGTCTATCAAAACTAAAAATTGTCATAATAAGAGTCGAAACCTTCAAACGATGCAAATTACACTCTTGGTCATATACATGCAAGCTAGCCTCCAAATTTGGCCAGGCAATGTGGTTTTTTTTTTAAAAAAAATAATAAAAATTACAGCTTCCACTACTAGTGAAAAGGATTCAAAATATCGACTCAAAATTCATCTAGCCATATAAATAGAGTCTAGTTTTCTTAAGGCTAATTTTGACCATAGAGTGAGCTAGAGGATTACAACTTCTACATACACGCTAGGCATTGAAATTCTAAAAACTATTATTGACTTTTAGAATGTCGAAAATCATCCAATAAGTTACTGTCAAAGCACCTTTCTTATTGTTGATTAACTCTATCACTCCCTTAGAGTCAAGACTCTATAATTAAAGTGTTGGCAAAAAATCATAATTTTTCTCATAAAAAATATTTTTAGGACCGATCTCATATAATATATAAGAAATCCGTAATTCAGAAAATCATACTTTGATAATCTGAGAAGATGAACGACACCAGACAATAAATCCGCCACCCAACGATCTTCAAGGTTATGACTCAAGTTTGATCTGCACTGAACGTGTGGGCGTTCGTTTCACCACTCTCAAAAATCCCGGGTTTCTTTTTTCTAGTGTTTTTCTTGAAAGGCGTCTCTATTTTTCTTTAAGAGAAAAAAACACTTATATATAATATTACCCTAGTTAAAACCCTAATTGTGTTATCCTTATTATATAATAATTCAAAATATTAAATATATCATATTTAATATTTTTTCAGTCCACTTACGTAAAAGTGGAGATAAAGTATAACAATTTTGGGGTCCACCTTGTAAAATATCACAAGACTCCATTTACACTTAAATATAACACATATGGCCTTAACAAATATTATATTTAGGTTTATCACCTAATATGCCAGTTTTATTATTTTTGAGTCCAGCAGTGGTATAGTCAATTAAATAAGCTACCCCGGAGATTATTTGGGAACATACAATAGTGGCTACAATAATTAAGCATGTAGTTAAACTGGCTTAATTATTTAATTCCAATTCTATTCTACTATAAGATTGGAACTGACCTCCATAATTGTATGCTTGAATAATAATTCGTCCCAAGTCACATTGATCTCTTTACTGTACAATCCTTTGAACCACATCGTTAATTAAATTGATATCTTAACTGTCTAATCAATTTAATAACATCTTATTTCTTGATACTTACTGGTTTTCTCTAATAATCATTTTCAACATATTAAATATGTCGATCCACTCTGGCCAGAGAATTTTATGATCAAGTACCGAAACCTATTAAGAGATGTGTTGTACAAATTCCATATTGTTAATCTATAACTTCAATACTTATAATTGCTCCCACCAAGATACCGGGTAATCTTGACTACAAGTATGTGTCATGCCCATTGTTAACTCAAATGGAATGATAACCACAATCATGAAATTATAACTAACTCAAGATTAAGATTACAGTAAAATCAATGCCTATGAGATTTAATAAGTTTGACAGTTATTATAAAGTTAATTAAATCTCATATGCGATCCTATTCAATGTAGTCGTACTATATCAATAAATTCATATATAATTAAGACAAATCATTCAATGAATTTATTACAGTTTATACCTAAATAAAGTGCCCAACTTTATTTATCAACTGCGAACTCAATTTATTAATTCATAAGATAACTTGTATTTATGTCTTCTGTGAATCCATATAGTGATCACATAAATACTTATAATATGATTAAATGGACTTTAATTAAAAATTAATACAAATAAGATATCTGAATAAAATACCTCAATTATTTTATTAATCAGAAAAAATATTTATCATAATTAAATAAACATATATGTTTTTAAAGAGCATATTTTCCCATCATAAAAAAACTTCTCCAGCCCCAAAGAGCTGCCTGCATTCCCCGCAAAACAGCTTTAACTTCTGCCATCACCACATTTCCAGCACTCTTCACGTGTTTACGGCAGCAGCAATGACTTCTTCTTTGTTAAGAAAAGGTATACAGCATATACTTTTTTCAAATTAAAAAATTTTGAAATAATTTCTCTGCAACTGATCGAGGTGTATATCATGACTTAATAACTCTTAATAATTAGTCACCAATGAATGAAACGTCTTGAAACTAAAACTCTTTGCCACTCTTGTTTCTTAAACAAAAATGGTATTTAGTGATTGCTTAGAGCCGACTGTCAGCATAAATGATTAAATTTTGACATGTTTTCGACTGCTTTGTCCTTGTCCTCATATGACCAACCAAATTCAACAGGTTGCCAGGTCTTCACTGATTTTTATGGGTTTATTGACCTCGGATGATGTTAAAAGAATTTTCACTTGGACTTCGTAATTATTGATCTCGTGGCTGATATTCACAATTAATATAATATTAATGTACTAGATGATAAAATAATAATTTTATAAATTATAAAATTTGTTATAAAAAAAATTGCGATGCATAATATTAAAATTCAAGTTAAAAATGAAAATGTTGAAATCCAGTTTCTGTCACCCAAATGGATTGCGTGCCAGAAACAATATTAATCCCATGTGAGTTCGTAGGGCCATGGTGGCCTTCCACACGAGTACCTAACAAGCTTGGCTATAAATTGCTCTTTTAGAACTTTTACTAGATTTAAGTCAGTGTTCATGTCTCATGAGAACTTGGATGATGAGTAAACCAGAAACTGCCTCCATAATCAACGAAGAAAGCAAACACCAAAAGGGTCCTTCAACACATAAGAAGTTGCTACTATTCCTGGCTCCAATACTAATTAGACTCTATAATTCAAAAGTGACTATAAGGTTTTGTCAATGGCATGAAATAATATGCTTGCAAATATGCCAAGAACAAATGCTGTTGAGTCTTGTGCCACTAAGAATCTAACCACAGTGCAACCATATACCTAATAGCAACATTCAATAAATAGGTTTATGTGAGTTATGCCATTCTTAAAATGCTAGTAATCTGGTCTAATTCTCAAAATCTCAAGAGATGAATGTAAACAAATAGCACATGTAATAATTTAAGCGAGCAAGCAATAGATACCTAGAAGGAATGGTCAATGGTCCTTGACCAAGTTTCAAGCTCCCAGATCACTGCTTTTTCAAAACCAAGATCCCTATTTGCGTGGGCTGATTCTCAATCCTGAAAATTACACGTTAAATCAAAATTATCATCACACTAAACCCTAAAATCCATCGACTTTAGAAATCGTCAGGGTTCAAGTCCCTCTATCCCCACCCCAAAAAAGGCCTATTGACTCCCTATTTTTTTATTTAGAGAACTACCCTTACTTCAGTAACCTTTGAATGGCAAGAGTCTTGTTCAATTTGGAGGAATTCTATTCTGTTTCTGAACCAATTCAACTTGGCACCAAGTTAAGAGATTAACTTCACATGCTATGCACAACTCGATGAAACAACAAAAAATCCAAATGATTTCTGATTACCATTGACGGGCATCTCTAAAATAAGAGAATCATTCATGGCTCATTCAAAATTTATGCAGAGGGATCACTTCAAAAAGGCTAGCTTGGACAAATCACTAGAAAAATGCTAGCTGGAATCATTCATCTTATTAGGTTCAGCCATGCAGGCAACAAATAAGAATGCGACAGCCCAGCTTTACAACCAAATGGATGCGGTCACGTGAGCATCAATCAATGTAGCAAGCAGAAAACGAGATGAATATCAGTCATAACTGATCAAATTGTATTCTTTGTGTAATATATCTGAATTTAGTAGCCAACTTCCAATCCTATTAGTAGGCTGTAATTCCCTATTTATTGTAGGCTCCTATTCTAGAAACGATATTCTATTCCCATTACTAGAACCCGCTAGAACCATATGGGTTAAATTAACTAAAGTGTATGGCGTGAAAAGAGTATATAGTGGACCAAAGCTAAATCATATGACCAGATAGTGGGAAGGTTTACCAAGACTTTTATCATTACCCCTAAAAATTCCTCTAGGCATAGCCAATAACAAGATAAGCAACTATATATCCTTTAAACTACATGCTTACATTAATTTAACCATAAATGAAATTATGGAACACACTGCACGTCAGCATCTAGTAGTTTGGCTAAGATCCTTAGAAATTAAATATTGCTTTTGTATCCAACAAGAAAAGATGATGAGCTCGTAAGTTAAAATGACATTCTGCAACTGCTTATCACAAAGATTTTAGGCAAATCCAAAGAACGTTTTCCTGTACGGTCATCAACAAATATTGCTAGATCCCAATATAATATACGCCTATCATAAACCTTGAGAAAATGGAGAGACAGTACCGTTTCAGTACTGTTGCAGTAACTCTGAACATGAGATCCTCAATCAGTTGCCTGAGCTGTGGCTATCTAGCAAGGTATGCATGCACACTCAACCTGGCAAAATAAGTAAATCCTTGGTACAGCAAGCTGAGCTAATGAAAACTAGGTGAGATTGCATTTAAGATGCACACAACCTTGCATAGTGCATGATCTACCATTACAACTTCGCAGGAACATCATTGATAGCACTTTCAACTGTTCAGATAAGCCTAAGAAATTGAAATCCATAGAAATAACCTAAATACTGAAAAAGAAATCATAAACCTCAATAAATCACAAGGGAGATTATTTTGCTAAAATAGGGAAATGGATGACCAGCCTGTTTCTGTAAGGAACTCATAAAACCATGACATGTCTACCCTCTTAATCATTGTAGTTCACTGCACATAACAGAATAAATAAATAAAAGGTCCTGACTGTAGACGAAAGTTTTTTAGCTATGCATTTGTAACATAGCAGAAACACTAAAAAGAAGCTGCCAGTGAATGCACAAGAAAAACAGGAAAAGAAAACGCCAAAACCTTATTTTGCAACTAAATACTGAAAACATACATCAAGATTACAAACACAGCATTGATTCTATGAAAATTTCAGAGTAACAATGGATTTAAGGAAAAGAGAAAAAAAGGGAAAAATAAAATCTGACAAACTAATTCAAGGTTAAATCGGCATTGTGCATTTCTTTTGAGAATGTCCTAACAAATGGCAACGACCGCATTGAACAATTCTCTTAGGGCGCTTAAAATTTTCTACACGAAGAACCTTCTTTTTTGGCCTTCCAGGTGGCCGGCGAGTTTTGGGCGGGCGTATTGTGACATCAAGCTTGGCAACTCCACCCTCAGCCCCCTCACCTAGTTCCTTCCACCGGCTTTTATCTGGGATAGCATTTATCATCTGTGAATAAGTCTCTCGATAACTGGCAACAGTGAAACAAGGCTCAGCAAAAAGATGGACATTTTGTCCACAAGAAAGAAGTGCAGCAGCAGCATGAGCACAAGGTAAACCATAAAGTTGCCAACGGCGACACGAGCACACACGACTTCGTATATCCACAATATTTGTTCGCTCGGTTGACACAATCTCAAATTCAACTTCATTTGCACGAAGTACTTGATAGCATCGTGCATCAGCAATTGCTTCCATAATTTGCTTCTCTGTAGATGGTACTAGAATTGAAGTCCACCGCATGCCCATCTCCCGCCGATTGATAAACCATGATGTTAATTGATGGCGAATATACTCCATCATCTGCACAACAGGGAGCTCATGGCATTCTAAAGCCCAATTATATAGCAACTCTGTCACACCAAGCGTAAAATGACCATATCGCACCCCTTCAAAATATGCTATAGCCCACAATTGGGGAGGGAATTGTTGAAACCATGGTATCACATCCTGTGATATCTCTACCATCTCAGAGATTTTAGCTTCAAATTCAACTGTCGTAAGGGCATAAACAGCATTCCAGAAGATATTAACCAACTTCGTGTTTTTAAATGTGTCCCGAAAATTTTCACTAACACAGCGCAGACAAAAACAATGAAAAGCACTTGGAAAATGTGTTTCTACTGCCTCTACAATGCCTCTTTGTCTTTCTGAAAGTATTGTTAGCCTAGGCATGTTGTCAGTATTTACCCCAAGAAGCTTCCGCAATTCTGACATGAACCACATCCAATTTTCATCACTTTCCATGTCAACAATAGCAATAGCCAAAGGAAACAATGCATCCTCAGCATCAACACCTGCAGCACAAAGTAGTGTACCCAAGTATTTCCCTTTCAGATTTGCTTTGTCTAACTCCAAAAGTGGCCTACAAGCATTTATAAACCCATATATTGATGCACGATAAGAAATAAAGAGCCTATGGAAACAATTTTCTTGTCCAGTAGCAAAGACTGACGCAATGCTTCCTGGATTGGTTTTCCTTATTTGGTCACAGTATGCAGGAAGAAGTCGATATCCTTCTTCATAAGTCCCATGAAGTGCAGCCATGCTACGCTCCTTTCCACGCCAAGCTTGCATATAAGACACTGCAACTCCATGCTGATCACGAATATCTTGTAGGATTTCCTTTGGTTTATACTGTGGATTATCCCTTATGCGAGCTTCTACTGATCTAGCAACCCAACCCACGGATGCTTGCTGATGATGGAGGTTCTGAACTCCTTCACAGGTATGCTCTCCATGCAAGGTTCTAATGGAAAAGGTTGGAACTCCAGGACATTTTGCTACATGAACACGCCATGGACAACCTTCTTTGGAGCACTTGGCTATAAAACGGCTGCGATCTGATTTCACTATCCGTAGATCAAAATGTAGTGCTATAGCAATATCTTTCAATGTTCTTCTGCAAGTTTCAACATCAGGAAATTCTTGCCCAATAGATAATGTAGGTTCTGCCAAACTAAGGGAATCATTTGGTACAGTCAAAGCATGATCAGCCATGAATTCAGAAAACAAAATAGCACCAATGCCAGGTATTTCAAAGGGTTCCCCTCATGCTGAATACAGATTGAAGTTAGTTGATTGTAGAGAAACCACCACATAAACTCTAGTCTGCAATAGAAAACAAACGGAAAAGGAAATGAACTTAAAATACAGAAAAGTATGTAGTAATAGACAATATTAAAATGGAAATAAATCTCTTGCTGGCGAACATTAAATCATCCAGATGATTTATTAAAGCACCTTGAGAGAAGAGGTAAAATCATGAAAGAAATTGAAACCCTAAGACTTTATATTTAAATAATAAATTTGAGTAGTCTACCACTGGCTATCCTCATAAAAACCTAGGAGAAAAAAAAATTACAATGGAAAATAAAAATAGATTCAAAAATGTTTACTTTGTAAAGTTATACATCTAAATAAGCTACAAGAAGCAGCCAGCACAGAAATTTGTTCAATTACCACTTGACCTCAAAGGCAAACATTAATATTTAAGCTTACAAGTACAGTCCCGACAACAATATATTAGCTCTAGCACATCGTGTCACATACATGGCACATGGATCAAACACAAATACAAACACAACCACACCTACAAACATAACAACTATCACAAATACAATAAGAGATTCAAACAGAAGACCACTTCTTTACTGGGATACCATGTTAAGTTACCATTGACCTACAACCAAAAGCGTATTCGTAAGGGACCAAAACTAGTATTAAAGCTCTAATAAATTCAAAACAGAAAACAAATCATTAACATTATTAAATATAAATAAATACTTCCAATATGGGACTTCTTTTTTATCCTGATAAGAAACAAGAAAATATATTAAATATGGAGCAGTAATCCACAAAAGAAAGACTAAAAGAAGAAAAGAACCTAAAACAAAAAGGTCATTTGACAGAAGTAAAGCTTTAGTTTTTTCTTGTAAAAGAATTAAACAATGGTTTTTTCAATGTCATGAAAGAGCTGAATAACGAAGATAAGTCTGATCAGGTCCAAAACAGAAACATTATTTGACAACAGCTTCCTACTTTTGACGAATGAAAAAACAAAGAAATCCACTAAAACGAAGTACAAATAAACACCATAATACCAAAAAAAAAATGTGTTTTCTCCTAAAGAAGATCATAGCCTTCTCTTCAGTGTCTTCAAAAATGTTTCTGTTTGTCTCCAACCAATCACCCCAGACCTTTGCTTTATTACCCCCTACAGCAATTTCATAAAACCTTTGCTTTATTACCTCCTCTAAAAGCATAAAAACATTCTATGTACATCAAATAAACCTGCATTTGTTCTTCATCTTTAATACAAATTTCAGTTCCTTATCAAAGGAAAAAAGTTTGCACTTGTAATTTTGAGTAAAATAAGCCATTCACATCAAACTATTTCATCATATACTCCAAAAAATTTAATCACTCATGCCATTTCTTAATCTTCATGAAATCAAGTTCAACTAGTCAATGCAAATCCAGAAGTAAATTTAACTCATGATATCCATTTCTATCATGCTAGGTTTCGAAACATTCACTTTGAGTTAAAAGAAAGAACAAAATTGAAAACAAAAGGGGGGGTCATTATGCAAGAATGTAAAAGCAAACATTCTTGTAATGAGATTTCTAAACAAATAATCAAATAAGACGAAACAGTCTCCTAGATGAGATTCCTTCCATACTTATTATTGGTGAGTTACTTGAGAGAAAAGTTTATTAATTCCAAGACAAAGCTTGATTACAAGCATCCTTTCCAGCATATAATTGTTCAACTCAATGAAATACTAGGGCATCGCTCAACTCAAGGAGGTTAGTTGATTTAACCTCAAATAATCATTCAGCCCTATGGACTCTTGAGTCCAAACTTTGGAACAGCACAAACTGCCTAACACTATAGTTCTTCTTTAATGAGTTGCATTTTCAAAATATACCTTATTTCCTCTTCATCTGCTTGATTAAATTGAAAACGTAGCACAAGACTTGATGAAGTTGAACAGTTTCTTTCCAGTCTACAGACTTCTTAGAATAAAAGCTAAAATACCATTATCTACCTGATAGCAAATCAATCGACTGCACTACAAAATCCATAAGTATCATCCTCAACTACTAAGCCAATATTTTGTAATTAGAATTGCTCAAAATAACCTGGCTACAGCATATCAGAAACCTGCAGCAGTGCTCTAATAATTATGTGAATGATTAAATTCAAATTCCAAGTATATGAAGTTACAAGGACTGAAACTGTAAGTCCTGAAAGAAATATAATTAATCAGTAACCTGCTGGATACAAGCTTATCTCTTCAGTCTCAAAAATTGGTAAGTTCGTAATTCTCCAAAAGTTTATTTTAGTGCACACTTTGGTTAATAAGAAGCTTTTACAAATTCCTAAAGCTGCAATAATCGATTACAAGGAATCCATACATGTTATAACTAGCTCAATGTGAGTCTACCTAATGACTCGAGGGGAAAAAAAAATTAAATCCCAGCTCAACCCAGCAAAGAAAATCAGTCTCATTTTTTTATTAACAAACAAAACTTAACATGAATGCTGTCATAGAAGAAAATTTAAGTTTTCCCCAGATGTCGAAGAGTGGATCCAGAGACAGATTGGTGAATGGTCATCAACAAACCCACTTAATTAATGAAAATTTAAGTCCAAAAAGGGTAATATTTATATGGTATGAGAATTTCTTAAAAGTCTTGGAACTAATACTACAACAATACAAACGAAAATGAGGAATTTGAATAGTGGGTCCTCTACCTACAAATTTAAAAAAAATGAAAGAGGAAGAACCTGGCAAAAGGGTATGGCTGCTTCTTTGTTCTTTCCTGTTTCTTCAGTCGTCGTAAGCGATTGAAGGAGAAGGAGAAGGAGAAGGCCAGGTGGTGGACCAAAGTCGGAGACCAAACTCTGTAACAAAGACTCTCTCTGTCTCTCTGATTGTTTTCTTCGATAATCAAACAAAGCCACCATTTTAGATATTGTACTTTTCTTTATTTTTTATTTTCGACCTTCACAGTTTGTATTTCTATCCGACAGATCCAACTTGTTTGATAATTAATTTATTGAGATATAAATTAGATCCCTATATTTTAGTTAAATCGCACGATAATGACACCGTTTATATTTTGTTTGAAATGAATCCTTTCTGTCTAATATCTATTAGTTTTCTTTAAATCTAAAATTAATTATGGTGCTTATAAAAAAATCAGTTATGATTAAAAAAATTCTAAAATCAATTATTTTATTTTTAAATTAATTTAAACTATCAGTTTGATAACAATCAAATTATGCTATGTTTACTTACCGAATCGAAATTGAAATGAGAGAATTAGAATAAATAATTTATTTACTTGTTATTGTTAAGTTGAGGATGGGAAAGGGAATAAATTTCGTTGGCCCTATATAAATTTTAAATTGATTAGTAGAGTTGTGATTCTTGAGAGTTGAGAATGTGAATGTCATTTCTTAGAATAATAAAATTTATTCCTAATATGCTTTCAATATAACCAAAATACCTTCTTTAAAAATTGAAAAATAAAAATTGATAAAAACTGAAAATTTATTATTATTATGAAATTTAATTATTGTTATTATTGTTGTTGTTAATTATTTATTATTATCACTATTTATTATTTTTATTTTAATTATTATTTAGATTATTATAAAATTTATTATTGTTGTTGTTGTTGTTGTTATTGTTATTAATTTTTGAATTATTACTATTATTTATTATTTTAATCATCATCATCAAATAATGATAATTAACAAAAGGCATTTTAATAAATTTTTAGCGATATTATTTTTAATAATAATATTATTATTAACAATCATTTTATAATAATAAAAATCACAAAGAATAATAATAGTAGTAGTAGTAGTAGTAATAGTAGTAATAGTAATTATTATAATTAACTAAAGGATTTTAGTAACTTGAAAAAGTTTAGTTTGTTTCAATTCTAATTCTAAAATAAAATAAACACATTAAAGGGATTCTAGCCTATTTCGATTATGATTCATGCAACTCAAGTAAACACTTTATTCTAATTTTTATTCCAATCCATCCTCTTTTAGTCCATTTCGATTATAGTCCATTTTAATTACTGACATGTAAATACAGCATTATTGATTTCATTACTAATGTACTAGCATCTTATAACAACTTCTAGAGTTTACACTTTTTTTAAAAAATTTTTAAGTAGGAATATTATCAAATTCCAATCTAAAAATCACTTTTTTCTACTCAATTTTCACTTTCTTTTAATTTATTATGGAACAAAATATATATTCAAAGTCTATTTTACCCCTAGAGCTTCATAAATGTGTCAAACAATAATTTTGTCCTTTCAAATAAAAGAAATCCCAAAAATCCAAGATTTAGAAAATCAAATATTGTTACTATTATAAGATTTGAAAATATAATTATATTTTAAAAATAATGTCATTTTAATTGTTCTTTTAATATTTATGTTAAGACCAATTTCAGTAATACAAATCAATTACAATATTAAATTTAACAAAATTATAATTTAAAACTAATTTTAACTTAATTGCTTGTTCTTTTAACATTTGTATTTATATCAATTTAATGAATACATATCCAATACAATTTTTAATTTAATAATAGTTTTATTTTTGATTACCTAAATTATTGAGAAATTATCAATGCACCACATGAAATTTTTTTTTGTATCAAATCACCATTTCTATTTAAATTCGTAAAGCAAAAATACATCAAATGCCTTTGTGATGTCAGAATTTCTCAAATATTGTTTGGTGATAAATTGAGAAAAAAAATGAAAAGTTAGTGCAGATAATAGCTATTGAAATTCCATAGTTGGTTGTGTCGTTAGAGAGACAATTTTAAATCAATCTATGTTATTTCATGGATATAATAATTAAGAATAAGAAATTAAATCTAATAAGATTCTTTTTTTCTTCAATGAAAGATTTCTAAGCATTTTGTATATTCCATTGAAAAATACATAATCAAAGAGAATCATATTAATAACCATTTTACCAAACGTAGGTTTAATCAATTAATCTCTTAACAATAAAAAAATACATGATATTAAAGAAGAAAAGATAATTATTCAATTAATCTTGTAAAACAAGAATCATAATAATCAAAGAGCACATGTAGAGAACTAATTAAATAAAATATAATTATATAGTCTAGGAAATGGGTTATAGTTTTGTAAGGACTTCAACTCTGATATCCACAATTATCATTTTTTTAAATATAAAATAACATAAAAAGGAACAAAAGTAAAACTAGCCTTAAAGATTGCATAAACTATATAACTCAAAAAAATGTTAGATATTGTGAAAGTTCTAATTTTAGTTCAATAGTCAACCCCATCTCTCTCTTAATTCTTATAATATGTGTGTGAATCAATTCAATCAAAATTCATTTCCAAATCTTCAATTTCAATAAATTTTCTTTTTTAACAAAGAAAAGTGTACATCAAACTAATCTTGTAATTTGATCTCTAGTTTTTTTATCTAGCATTTATGTGCATTTTCTTTTGATTTTTTTCTTCTTAGAACATGCACTTGAGTTTATATATATATATATATACAGAGAAGGGGAGAGAGTAAGGAGTTTTCTATCACTTAAGATAGTTAGTTTCTCATGTAGATTACTCTCTACATTGTAGTGGTAGACTCAATTTACTCAAAAATAGCTTCATTCTTAAGAGCTATAGATAGGTTATTTTTTACTACGATGTCTGCATGTACTATATTGTATTGTCGAGATAAAGCCATAGCAAACAGTCATTTACTCAATCTAAATTCTCAACTCAAATTGTATTAATTTTAAAAATTCAAGTCAGTATTATGAAACAATTGATATTAGTGCTCAGGGAGTCAAAGAATCTCAAGTGAGAGAAAATCAGCAAAAGAATCAAGTATAAATTAGGATAATTTTAACCCTTTCTAAGAACTATATTCATTGACAATCAAGTTCTTATCATTGACTTTTCACATTAAAAATATTTTTTTAATTTTTGAAAATTTAAAAATTTTTAAGGGTTTTTTGTTTTTAAATAATAAATTGATAAACAAAACATATAGTACTCCTACTCCTAAACTTATTTTGAATATTGTCCTCAATATTTCATAATGTAAAGATATGCTTGCAAAAAAGTGGAAAAAAGAAAACATTATAAAAAGAAAACAAATAACAAAAGAAGAAGTATGAGATATTGTTGTGCAAATTTTATTGAACTCGCAAGCGCACGAATCTATTGTAGAATAGATTAATGGTGACGAGTGTCGATTCCACGAGGAGGTTGATTTTAATTATATGCCGAATTAATTTTCTTTTAATGGAAACAATTAAATTATGGTGATTTTATCCTAAATTGTGAATTAAAATGGCGGGAATAATTAAAAATGTAACTGTTATAATAAAGCACTTGGGCTAAATATTCCATGGGCTAAATATTCCATATTAATACCAATTAAATCATAAGGGGGGATTACACACCTCATGAACCACTCTCCAATAAGTATGGTGCCAAGAGCTTATCATGTCAAATAATATTAACCTTGTCTTTAGGTCTTTGGTTTAACCAGAAATGATCTAGACAAGACAAGACTATTATTATTTGTCGACGAAAAGTCAAAACAACCACAAATATTAGAGGGGAAGAGAAAGTAAATTTACCAAATTAAGCCCATGGAATATGTTGAGACTTCACCTTCAACCCAAGCTCAAAAAGAAATTAGCTACTCATATTTTAACTAAGGATAAAAAAGAAAATTTTATTAAAATACAAAGAAACTACAAGAAGGAGAAGGAATTTCAGAAATCTAAGCTTAAAAATAAATTCAGGGGTATCAAATTAGTGAGGGAGAGCCCCATTTTTATAGATACATTGAGTGAATCGTGACCATCGGATTAAAAACAGTTCGGATGCTCAGGATTACGCCACGTTATCAGTCAACAGTCAATATTTGCACAGTAACGCCACCTGAATAGCAAATAATCCCATGTAAGCGCATGTACTGTACACACGATTTTTGCTCCACTGAGATGCTGCCACGTCATCGATCTACAGTACATAAGAAATTTAGTTCAATAAGATCGTGACACATCATCGGTCAATGCCACGTCATCGGTCAATGCCACATAAGCAGTCAATACCATATAATTTGTCCAATCAGATACTGTCACGTCATAGGTAGTTGCCACATCATCGGTCCGTATATATAAACAGTGTCGTGAACAGTACCATGAACAGTACCGTACGTATAAATAGTACCGTATATGTAAACAATGACTTTTTCCTTTAATGCTCCTCCTAAGGTTTTCGCCCGTCCTGAGTCCAAATATGACGTCCGTTTTGCTGTCTGATCACTCGTTCATTGTGAAATGATCATAATGCCCCTAAAATACATAAAATACATAATTATAATAAAATACATATAATTAAATAATAAAATACTTAAATAAATAAAAATAGCAATGTTAGTGAGATTTAAAGTGTAAAATGATGATTTTCTCCTTTATAAATATACACTTTCTAACACTCAACATACCCCCAACCAGCTTATTGCTAGTCCCTAGCAAATAAAGCGAAGATAAAATTCAAAACTTTTTTTTGAAAGGAAACACATGTGTTTATTCAATTATATTAATGATAGTAATCAAATAAAAGTACAAGTATTATTTTCAGTCTAAAGGAATATCACACCCACATCAACCATCCATATGCATCGATCCAGCAGACTTTATTGTAGTAATAGTAATGAGGTCACTTTCAAGAATGACATATCCAACCCCAAAATCTCATCGGTTGTAGTGACACTCTCACAAAAAAAAATTAATCCCAATAAAATTTTGTCACTACAATGAATGGTAAATTGAGAGAAAATAATAAAAAAATATCATACACTCTCACCAAGATGAAAAAATATGCCTATAGCTTAGAAATAATACGATCTCAAATAAAGTATTAGTCAACCCAATGTATTCATCATTTTTTTCATTTTTTTTCATTTTTCATTTTTTTTGTATATGCATCACTACATCTTAATTACCCATATAACTAGCTTTTATGTTAGACTATAGTTCCCTAAAATCAGGAAGGACTTTTATTAGGACGTAACGTAGGCTAGGGACATGGCTAACAACGAAAGAAAAATAGGGAAACAAAAAATATATATGTTTGAGAAAAAATTCAAGAACTTTTTATAAGATACATTTTTATTAGTATTGTACATCTTTTTTTTCTCTTTTTTTTTGAAATTTTTTTATATGTAGCACAACTTCGCTGAACAAAATAATTATTTATCATTTTTTTCTCAAACATGAATAGGTGGATGGAACTTGTATGATATCGGTTAATACTCCAAATTGGAGTGGGTTAGGATGATAAATTAATAAAGAAAAGGGGTTTTTTTTTAAATAAAAGGCTTAAAAGGGCTAACTATGGATATTACATAATAGGGATGGCTAGAAAGGTTCAAACGGGTCAAAAATGGCCTTCCATCATCTTTTAGGACTTTAAATAATCTTCCATATCTACTAATTAAGTGGACATTTAGATGCAGTAACACACACTTTTTTTTTTAAAGGGTTGACTCAAAGAAAATTTAGAGATTATGTATGAAATAATAAACTGCTAAGCTACATGAAGAATGGGCAAAAAGAGTTACTCTCCAAGAAAAATTAATAGGCTCAAAAACTCACTTGGAATTTATTATGACATGTGCATTCTTTCAAGCAACTCATATTTGTCCCCAATATCAGCATATAAATAGTAAACATGGTGTAACATCACTGAGGACCATAGATAATACAAATACTAAAATTCGAAAGTCATCATATCATCCAATATCAAGAACTCACAATTTTTTTTTTATAGAATTCTTTCTCCCCAACCTATTCTAAACATAAAAGAAAACATACATGTAGAAAAATTAAAGAAAAATAATTTTTTTTTATAAAGAAGATGCGTTTCTAGAGTTACTACACTCCATATTCAACCATCTTCGACTTTAAAAACTTGAAAACATATATTTATAAAGGAGAAAAACGAAAGGTTAGAAAAGAAACACACACAAATATATATATATATATATATATATATATATATATTTGTTTTTTTTAACTAAGAAGATGCGTTTCTAGAGTCACTATACTCCATATTCAGCCATCTTCTATTCAAAAAGTTAGTCATGGTTAGTTCAACATTCCACAATTGTCAACTGTTCCCTCCCCCCAACCAGAACGAAACATTGTCCTCAATGTTTGAAAGGAAAGAAGTAGAGTTTAGAAGATATCACCTAGGTGCTGCAACACAGAAGAAAATATTTACAAGCAGAGAGTTAAATCTAATTTGTACTTCTTACTGCCGTTACTGTTACCATCATTATTTGAACACTCCAACACAATAGCCTTAGGATCTGGCTCTGGTTGATAAGCTTGTAACAGATCAAGTAGCGCATTAGCAGTGTGTGCACAAATAAAGATTTTTTTCACTGAGGAAGGAATGAAATAATTTTTTATTGCATGGTTAAGAAATGTGAGAAAGCCATCATAAAAGTTATTAACATTTAACAAACCAATGGGTTTCTGATGAATGTTCAGATGGGACCAAGATGCTAATGTCATTAGTGCCTCAAGAGTTGTAAGATCGCCTGGAAGGAAAATAAAAGCATCGGCATGATTGAACATTTCAGTTATTCGTTCTTGCATACCTGAGACGACTAACTCTTCTCCAGTTGGTGAATGAGACAAACAACCCAAAGGCTTTAGGATTTGAGGGATGATGCCTAACACTTGGCTCCCTCTGACAAAAGCAGCTTCTGATACCATTTTGGATAACCCTCGGTCACCTCCTCCATACACCAAGTACAATTTTCTCTCTGCTATTCTTAGACCAAGATCTATGGCTGCCTCCATGAACTCTTTATGTTTGCCATAATGAAACCCAGAAAGCACACAAATGTTCTTGAATTGTTTACTAGAAGAAGTTGCCATTAAGATATTGCTAAAAAACAACTTGTGAGTGCTCAGTAAAAATAATTCGCATTTAAAGACCTTGGTGACAGTTGGTTACAGCTATGTATGGGACATTATGTCAATTAACGTGTAAGGCACATGGCTTAAAAGTCAAAAAGAAAATAGTAAAAAGAAAAAGTAAATGAAATTATTGAAAAACAATAATGCAAATAGTAAAATAACAATGAGATAAAAGAACAGAGAAGTAAAAGGATATTTACAGATAGTTGTGATTGTGACTCACATCTTCCTCTGGTTTTACGTTCAGAAACGGCTTGAACACCCTCTATGGGTCGAGGATAGGCTTCCCATCCAGTTTTCTTACAAACTGGCAAACAGGGTCTTTTATAGTCAGATTCCCGAGACTATAGTTTGCATATTCTTTCTAGAATAATGGTCATAACTGGAGTATTGCATGTTGGACGTATCCACTGGGATGCGTTTCAAGAGACAAAAGGATATCATCCAATGACTCCTTATTCAAGTCATCCCTAATGAATTGAATCTTATCTTCTCTGTTATCAGACACCATTCCTAAAGAACATGATTTTTTATTGCATATCATTTTGGCACATTTATGACAAGCAACAGAAAGTCTTCGAGCTCGTCGTTTTCTCGCATAATTTCCTTTACCACAACCAGGCATGTATGCAATAAATTTAGGAGGTAACTCACCTGCTGAGCGAACTTTTGCCTCGATTAACCAACGGATGTCAGCAGGGATGTTATTCTTCATAAGCAATTGCATGCGTTCGGACCAAGCTTTATAAATGGTAAGGAGAGCATTCTAAGGAAGTGAAGGAAATCACTTGTGAAGTTTTGCTAAGATCTCGTCTTTTTCCATGCTTTTGTCTCAGAATATCAATTATTATGGGAAACTGAAGTGACCGACTTGATTGTCATGGAGTACCGTTATCCGCCACTTGACCGGGGTTACGAACTTTAAACACATAAAGCAAACTAAAACACACAAACAAGAAAATAAATTAAAACACACAAAACAAACTAGAATCGTCCTCTTATTGAATTTACCTCAAGCTCCAATTGGATGTTGTAGATGCCTCTCTCAATTTCTCGGAGTTGGCTTTCCAAATCTTCAACATGGGTTACTAACTCTGGTGGTTGTAGCTGTCAGATATGATGTGTTTTATAAAATCGTATCTGACCTCTGAGATGAGATTGAATACGTCAAAACTGTCTAAGAATGCTAAAGAGATATTTTTTAGTTGACATATTCGTGAGAAAAATGATAAAAAATAAAAGCTTAAAAGTTAAACAGATACACTTTCACAAACATAATTAAAAATAGAAAAGAAAACTTTAAATTACCGAAAGGAAATGAAAAGAAAAAATGTCAGGTCACTTCAATGTTTTGTGCTGTTTTCTCCACATGGTTGGTATTCGTGATATGACTTTACTTTTCTGACCATTAACTTTAAAAATTACACCGTTTCTTGGATTCTTAAATTTAATGACTCCATGTGGAAAAACAGTATGATCAGTAGATGGATTACACCATTAAGAGCGTAACTTACTTGGAGAAATATGCCCTTGAGAATTGAACAAAAATACTTTCTGACCTGGTGTGAAAGATTTTCTAATGCTCCGCTTGTCACGGAGGATTTTCATTCGCTTTTTGTAGTCCTTAGCATTTTTGTCGTTACGAATCTCTTCTGGTTTTGCCAGTTGTATTCTCCTTTTTGAACCAAAAATGGGGTCAATGATGTCTGTGTTCTTTTGTTTGTAATAAGGAGAGGATGAGATGATTTCTGATAATATTTTTTCTTCTTCCAAGAATATAGAATTCAAAGGGTCGAATGAAGGTTTGAACTCAATTCCTGGTGGTGATTCTGATGATGAGATGAGATTTTCTTTCAATGGTGCCAATTGCTCTATCCTTGTCTTCCACTTATCAATGTCCATGCATGGCGATGAATCTAATAAGGCATTAACCTCATCAATCGATCTGTCAATATTAAAATCCAAACCAAAGTGAGTTAAACATGTCAGTAAAGGGTCATCACTAAGGTTTAAAGGAAATGTGTGATCAACTAATTCATCAATTAAATTCACATCTACAATTTCATCATCTGTACTGTGCGGTTGTTTGGCAATGTTAAAAATATTTAGTTCCATGGTCATATTGCCAAATGACAACTGCATATTTCCAATCCTGCATTGAATGTGAGCATCGGCAGTTGCCAAAAATGGACGACCCAAGATAATGGGGATATGCTTCCTTGAATCCTATACTGGTTGAGTGTCAATTACAATGAAATCAACAGAAAAATAAAACTTGTCTACCTGGATAAGCACGTCCTCCACAATACCACGAGGTATTTTTATGGACCGATCTGCAAGCTGTAATAACACTGGAGTTGGATGTAATTCGCTCAGTCTAAGTTTCACAAATACAGAGTAAGGCAATAGATTTACACTAGCTCCTAAATCCAACAAAGCATTCTCAATTGTGTAGTTCCCTATACTACATGAGATAGTGGGGGAGCCTGGATCTTTGCATTTTAGAGGCATTTTATGTTGGAGTATAGAACTAATATTTTCTGTTAGAAAGGCCTTTTTCTAAACATGAATATTTCTCTTTTTAGTATAAAGGTCTTTAAGAAACTTGGCATATGATGACACTTGTTTTATAGTTTCAAGTAAAGGGATGTTAATACTTACCTGTTTGAAGATTTCAAGAATCTCACTTGTGGATTTTCTTTTCTTCCCTTTAGCTAACCTCTGAGGAAATGGAGTTTTAGGAATACATTCTCGTGGGTTGGTTTCCTCTTTCTCCTCTGATAATGATTCCTCAATATTCACAGGTACAATCTGAGTTGATTTTAGCATCTCCACTTTGTTGTCGACTTCTTTTCTTGTTCGCAAGGTCATCACTGCTTTGGCCTCTCCATGCTGCTGTGGTGAACTAGAACTTACTTCATTCACTGCTTTAGGATTGGGCACTGATTGACTTAGGAATTTACCTTTTTCAACGGTCATGGCCAAAGTTTGAACTGAAGAGGCAAGTTGTCCCACCATTTTCTCAAGGTTAGAAATTGATTGGGCCTATGAGTTGAAGCCCGCTCTCATCTCATTTCATAACTCATCAATGGTGTGGTTCTGCTGCTCGATCTTGGAGTTAGTAAGATTTCTGAAATTTTGGGATGTCTCCTCCCATGGTTTGGGTTGAGAATGGTTTGGATTCTGATTGTATGGTCTGAATGGTGGTTGAGAGGCTTGAGACATTTGAGGAACTGGTTGCATTGGTGAAGGTGGAGCTGATGGTCCTTTTTGTTAGAATCCTTGAGACCATGAAAAATTGGAGTGATCTCTCCATCCAGGGTTATATGTGTTGGAGTAAGGGTTGTAGTTTGGTGGTTTCCTCATGATACATATGGCATTGGCTTGATCTGAATATGAGTCATGGTCATGTGGCTCTGTTGATTTAGCGGTTGTCAAAGATGCTATTTGTCGAGCAAGGCCTTCGGCCATCTCTTTGACTTCTTTAATTCCTGAGCTTGACTCGCCAATGTTAACCTCATTCACTCCCTTAATTCTCCTGGTATTTTTGAGTGATCGACTCTGTTGTTGGGAATTATCCGATTGCCGTTGGAAAAATTCCCAAATCTCTGATGCGCTTTTGGACATTAACTCTCCTCCACTAGTTGCCATTAGCCATTCTTGCATATGTGGCAATAATCCCTCCAAAAAGTATTGGTATTAGTGCCATTTCTCGTACCCGTGATGTGGACACTTCAAGAGTAGCCCATTAAATCGCTCCCATTCTTCAAAAAACTACTCGTCGTCTCTTTGAGTAAACTCTGAAATTTTCCTGCGAATGACATTTGTTTTATGAACTGAGAAATATTTATTTAAAAATTTAGTTACCATTTGTTCCCATGATGTAATGCTATTAGCAGGCATTGTATTAAACCATGAACGAGCTCTATCTTTTAATGAAAATGGGAATAATCTAAGTTTAACATCATTATCTGAAAAATTCTCATATTTAAATGTTTGACAAATAGCATGAAAATCATTCAGATGATTATATGGGTCCTCATTTTCTAGGCCATAGAATGTGGGGGACAGTTTAGCACACTAGGTTTTAATTCAAAACTCCTATCAGCTACATTTAGGTACCTTATGTATGATGTGCTCAAATTAGCTAAAGAACTAAAATAATCCTTAAATGGCCTCTCTTGTGGTTCTAGTTGCTGATTTTGCAAATCCATTTTAAATTTCTCTTGAAAAACAGTGTGTTTGTGCGTGCGAAGTGTTTTTTCCAAATCAAGATCTAAAGGTTCAAGATTAGGTGATAATGACCTTCGACCATGCATGCAAACAATAAAATAAATGAAAATAAAATAAATAAAAATAAAAAGGAGAGAGAAATTATAATACTAACCTTGTGACGTTGTTAGAACCTTACTATGAACATACACTCAAGTGCTAAAAAGAAAATACAAGAAATAGATTAACTAAAAATAAAATAAGAAGATGAATTACAAAGAAAAATGAAAAATTAAATTACAGAAATATAAAAAAGAGAAAAAGAAACGGAATTAAATTACAGGAAAAAGATTTAAAAGAAAATAACAAAAAAAATTACTAAAAATAAAATTAATTCTATGGATTAATAAATTGACAAAATAAACAAAAATTACAAAGAAAAATAACTTAGAAATTAAATTATAGAAATTTAAAGAAATTACAAAGAAATTAAATTATTGAAATTTAAAGAAATTTAAAGTACGAAAATTAAATTATAGATTCACTTTTTTTTTAATTTTATTTTTTAATTTTTAATTTTTTTAATTTTTAAAGAAAGCAATAACAAAAAAATCTAATTTTATGAATTAATTATACGAATAAATTAAAATAAATTACGAGATAAACAAAACAAATTACAAAGAAAAGTAAAAAAGAAATTAAAGTACAGAAATTTAAAGAAATCACAGAATAAAATTAAATTGTAAAAATTAAAATTATGAGAATTAAATTATAGAATTATTTTTTTATAAGAAAAAAATACAAGAAAACAAAAAAAATTAATTCAACAAATTAAAATAACTTACCTCCCCGGCAACGGCGCCAAAAACTTGTTGTGTAAATTTTATTGAACTCATGTGCGCATCTCTATTGTAGAATAGATTAATGGTGACGAGTGTCGATTCCACGAGGAGGTTGATTTTAATTATATGCCGAATTAATTTTCTTTTAATGGAAACAATTAAATTATGGTGATTTTATCCTAAATTGTGAATTAAAATGGCAGGAATAATTAAAAATGTAACTGTTATAATAAAGCACTTGGGCATCCGGATCCGCATCAACATGCTCCATGGGCTAAATATTCCATATTAATACCAATTAAATCATAAGGGGGGATTACACACCTCATGAACCACTCTCCAATAAGTATGGTGCCAAGGGCTTATCGTGTCAAATAATAATAACCTTGGACTAGGGTGCCGATTTAACCAGAGCTGTATCTAGACAAGACTATTATTATTTATCGACGAAAAGTTAAAACAACCACAAATATTAGAGGGGAAGAGAAAGTAAATTTACCAAATTAAGCCCATGGAATATGTTGAGACTTCACCTTCAACCCAAGCTCAAAAAGAAATTAGCTACTCATATTTCAACTAAGGATAAAAAAGAAAATTTTATTAAAATATAAAGAAACTACAAGAAGGAGAAGGAATTTTAGAAATCTAAGTTTAAAAATGAATTTAGGGGTATCAAATTAAGGGGGGAGAGCCCCATTTTTATAGATACATTGAGTGAATCGTGACCATCGGATTAAAAACAGTTCGGATGCTCAGGATTACGCCACGTCATCAGTCAACAGTCAACATTTGCACAGTAACGCTACCTGAATAGTAAATAATCTATGTAAGCGCATGTACTGTACACACGATTTTTGCTCCACTGAGATGCTGCCCCGTCATCGATCTACCGTACATAAGAAATTTAGTTCAATAAGATCGTGACACATCATCGGTCAATGCCACGTCATCGGTCAACGCCACATAAGCAATCAATACCACATAATTTGTCCAATCAAATACTGCCACGTTATAGGTAGTTGCCACATCATCGGTCCGTATATATAAACAGTGTCGTGAACAGTACCGTGAACAGTACCGTATATGTGAACAGTGACTTTTTCCTTTAATGCTCCTCTTAAGGTTTTCGACCGTCCTGAGTCCAAATATGACGTCCGTTTTGCTGTCTGATCACTCGTTCATTGTGAAACGATCATAATGCCCCTAAAATATATAAAATACATATAATTAAATAACAAAATACTTAAATAAATAAAAATAGCAATGTTAGTGAGATTTAAAGTGTAAAATGACGATTTTCTCCTTTATAAATATACACTTTTTAACACTCAACAGATATCACACTTGAATAAGTTGTAAAAGCTTAAAAGAACATGACAAAGAACAAAAATAATAATAATAATAATAATAGCAAACAAAAATACTAGAAGATAAAAATAAAACAAAAGAAAAGAATCATACTATCTAGATAAACACTAATATGAAGTTGGGATTAATCAATCTTAATAAATAAGATCATCTAAAAGTATCTTTTCGACTCTAGTATTCTCAACTCTAAGAATAATTTTAATATTTGACTATGGACTTTACGTATATCATCATTTTTTAGATTTTTAATCTCAATTGTCCTATATTGATAGATAGTGCAAACAATAAAAGGTCCTGATCACCTAGAAAATGTCTTCATAGGAATATATGTGGATGAGAATTGTATAAAATGATTTTTGACAAGAAAAATAGATTTTCTCAAGATATCTTTATTATGAAAGACTTTTATTCAATTCTTAATATCTTTTAGCACTATAATAAGCATAATTTATAATCTCTTTTAATTCATTAAGTTGAAGTTTTCTTCGACTATAGACCTTGTCCAAATAAAAATTGAATTTCTTAATCACCCAATATGTTCTATGTTCTAATCCAACCAGTAATGATAAGCCTTACCCCAAACAATTTGATAAAGACATATTCCTATAGGGTTTTAAGTACAGTAGGCCCGTTATGCATCAATATATTTTAAAGACTAATTTTTACTAGTAGGATTGACCTTTTTTTTTTTTCTCAAGTATATGCTTGATTTCCCTATTCAAAATTTCTACTTGGCCAATAATTTGCGCATTATAAAGAGAAGCAATTTTATGTGCAGTGCCACATTTCTTCATTAAATTTTCAAAAGCATTATTACAAAAATGTTTTCCTTTATCATTAATAATTTCACAAAGAGTGCCAAAGTGAGAGAAAATATTCTCTTACAAGAATTTGGTTAGAACCTTATTATCATTTAGTCTACATGCATTTGCTTTTACAGACTTAGACACATAATCTATAATGACAAAGACGAAAACATTATCAAAAGAATTAAGAATGGTCTATAAAGTCAATGCCCTAAACATCAAATGCCTCTACAGTTTAAATAGGATTTATAAGCATCATATTCTTAAGAGAAATACTCCATAATTTTTTACATCAATTTTAAGAAACTATAAGAAACATGGGTGTCTTTAAATATTGATGGCCAATAGAAACTACATAGTAAAATTTTTGCTATAGTTTCTTTGCATTAAAATAACATCCATATGTATGATCGTGACAAAAGGAAATAACATTAATTTTTGACATATTTCCTAATGTTTTGGTCAAGAAAATTCTTGAATAAATATAGTTCTTCCCAAAATAAATTTTTGACCTCACCTAAAAATTTGTCATGGCTTTGTTTTGTCCACAGGTAGGCATTTTACCAGTAATAAGATAATTCACAATATTGGAACACTAAGGAATTTAAGATATAAACTTAAGTTACTCATCTAGAAAGAATTTTTATGGATACTAGATTAGGTCAACTACAACATTTTCAAAACCTCTCTTATCATGGATCTCAAGATCAAACTCATGTGGCAATAGTACCCATCGAGTTAAAAAAGGCTAGTATTTTTTTGAGGAAAAAGATACTTAAGTGTTGCATGATCTAAGTGGACTAAAACCTTAGATTTTGTTAAATATTAAACATGTCTAAAGTAAATAAAATAGCAAAAAAACTCTTCTTTCATAGTGGAATAATTGACTTGAGCATTGTTAAAAGTCTTATTGGCACAATATATTACATACAGCAACCCATCTAGATTTTAACCTAAAACCAGCCCCAACTATATAATTAAAAGCATCACGCATAATCTCACATGGAAGATTCTAATTGGTGGTTGAATAATTGGTCCTGAAGTATGGTTTTAAGCTTCTTAAAAGCATGAAGATAGTCATCATCAAAGATAAAAAGGATATCTTTGTAAACTAATTGCTTAAAAATCTAGAAATTTGATTAAAAATCTTTAATGAATCAACAATAAAATCTTGCATGATATAAAAAGGATCAAACTTCTTTTAAACTGCAAGGTAGTAGAAGATTCAAAATTAAATCTTCAATTTATTATATGATTAATGTGTCCAAGAACTTTTTTTTAACCATAAAATGACAGTTTTTTGAATCTAATACAAGATTCTTTTTCACCCCTAAGTAAAACTATAGACAAATTCTATGAACACTTATAAAAAGTAAAACCAAAAATTTAAAAAAATTCATCTATGAATACTTTTATCAAACACTTTGCTATCTTAGGAAAGATACTCATCATGCATCAATAAAAAGTAGTAGGTGTATTACATAACCCAAAAGACCTATGACGGTAAGCAAATGTTCCAAAGAGACAAATGAAAGTGGTCTTCTCTTGATCTTCAGTATAATAAAAATTTGGTTATAACCAGATGACCTTCTAAGAAATTAACTAACCTTTTAAGTATTTTTGGCCTATAAAAAGAAAAGTAAAGTGATTTTTTCCAGTAACAACACATGGCTTTTGATAGTCAATAAAACACCCAACCCAATTTGTACTCAAGTAAAGACTAACTCATTCTCTTCGTTCTCTATTACTAATATACCAGACTTTTTAGGGACAACCTGGACAAGACAAACCACAAGTATTAGAAATTTGGATAAATGGCTCTCACATTTAAAAGTTTAATCAATTTACTCTAATAATCTCTTTTATATTGGAGTTTTATATTCTCTACGTACCGCGTGTAGGTTTAGCATTCTCTTTTAGATGAATCTTATGCACGCACACTGTTAAGTATTAGAAAATTTATATTTATAAAGGAGAAAATTATAATTTTACACTTCAAGTTCCATTAACTTTCTTATTTTTATGTGTTTAAGTCTTTTGTAAATTTAATTATGTGTGTTTTATTATAATTAAGTATTTTATATATTTTAGGGACATCTTGGTTATTTCATAATAAACGAGATATCGGATGAAAAACAGAAAGTAAATCTGAACTCAAAACAGTCGAAAACCTTAGGAGGAATATAAAAGCATAAATATTACTGTTCATATATACGTCACTATTCACATGTACTATAATGTTCATGATACTATTTATGACACTATTCATATATACTATACGATGATGTGGTATTGACTGATGATGTAGTATTGACTCATAACGTATCATCGACCAATGACATAACAATATTTAATTGGAGAAATGATGTGATATTGACTGATTATGTGACGTTGACTAATGATGTAGCTTGATTGATGATGTGTCAATATCTTATTAGATAAAAATATTTATGTACTGTTGACTGATGACGTAGCAGTATGTTAGTGAATCAGAAAAATATGCGTATAGTACATGTATATATACGGGATAATAGCCTTGATGATGTGTTCAAATCAATCAGAACTTGCCACGTGGCGTAATTCTGTGCATGCAAATTGTTTTAATCCGATGGCTATGATTTACTCGTTGTATCTATAAAAGGAGGCTCCCCCTTAATTTGACACCCCTGAATTTATATTTTAGCTCTACTCTTTCTAATTCCTTTTCCATCTTGTATTTTTTATGTATTTTAGTAAAATTTTTATTGTATCTCTAGTTCAAATATGAGTAGTTAATTTTCTTTCAAGGTTGGGTTGAAGGTAAAATCTCAACATATTCCATGAGCTTAATTAGTAAATTTATTTTCTCTTTCCCTCTAATTTTTATAAATATTTTAACTTTTCGTCAACAGATAGTAATAATGTATTTATTAATGTTTGGCACGATAAACCCTTAGCACCTTATTAATTAGAGTGTGGTTTATGAGGAGTGGATTTCTCCTTCATGATTTAATTGGTATTAATAAGGACTATTAAGCCCTGATATATGTTGATGCAGATCTAGATACCTAAGTACTTTATTATAACAATTGTCATTTTTAATTATTTCCACCATTTAATTCAAAATTTAAGATAATTTCACTATAATTTCAATCATTCAATTAAAAAATTAATTCGACATATAATTAAAATCCACCTCCTCGTGGGATCGATACTGATCACCATTAATCTATTCTACAATAGATTAGTACACTTGTGAGTTCAATAAAATTTACATAACACATACCGATGGACATATCATTTTAATGTTTGTGATAGACTATCTTATTGCTTCATTATGTTCTTTAAGAACTTTAATAAGATTACATTTCTATTTATTATCTAAGTTAGAAGATAAAATAACAAGCAAGATTCCAAAGATCCTACAAATGCACATTTCAATGAGTCAAGTAATGATTTTAGGTTTAACTTTTATGGTTTCTCTATAGAATGGAGAGGTATAGACTTAAAAGGTGTAAAAGGTTCTATTTTGGCTTTTTATTTCTCAATATTGATTAAGGAAATCAATTTTAATAAAGATTTTTTTCACTAATCATGTTATCCCCTTCTATGTTTATGCGAGAATGAGGTAGACATATTTTTAATAGGTTATCTCTATTAAAAAAAAAAAAGAAATCATTTACTACACTATCAATTAGATTGACATCTTTAATATCATTAAAATCATCCATAAAAGGTTGTTGGCTAAAATAAAGCACACTGAGTTAGTCATATCCCTAAATGAAATTTTCATGACACCATTACAATAATTAATAAGTGCATTAGTTGTGACTAAGAAGAGTCAACACAAAATAATCATAATTTAAGAATACAGGTTCTTTAAATGTTCAGTATTAAAAATTGTAAAGTCAACAAAAAAGTAAAATTTATCTAACTTAACAAAAACGTTATGTATAATCCCTTAAGGAATTCTGAAAGATGTGCCTACTATTCAAGTCTCCTAATTCTATTTTCTTACGGATAGAGTTTGGCAACAAGTTAATGGTAGGTCCTAAATCAAAGCTCTATCAAATGCATGATCTCCAATGATATAAGAAATTTCATAATTCATAAGAATTTTATTTAAGAGAATGCTACTGACCTTTTTAGTTTGGATTATTTTTTATAGATGTTGCTTTCCTTTTTACCATATAAAGATCTTTTAAGAATTTAACATAAGCAAGTATTTACTGAATAGCATTAAGCAAAAGAGTGCTTATACTTATTTGCTTAAAAGTTTTACCATATAAGATCTTTTAAGAATTTAGCTTAAGTTGGCATGATGCTGCATCTCTGGCTTGCTAAGCTTAATGCACCTGGCTGTATGCTTGCAATCTTCCTTAACTTTTCAAATTATTTCAATTTTTGTAATTATTTTTTTGTTTGTTTTCTTTTTAGAAATGATACGAAATCAAAGATAGAGCCACGACTTGTTGAATCTAATGCAACACATCTCTTAATTGATCTTTGTCCCAAGATGCGTTTAGATCTAACAACTTAACAAAATTTAAATAAAGATAAATGGCTACCATTAGCATGCTATTACTTTTTCCTCTTTCATTCTCTAAATCTCAACAATGACTTACAAAATTTTAACTAATTAATTGATGAATCTATTAACAAATAGTTAGAATGAATTTATGGTTTTTGATTTAATTACTTTAATAAATGTATTAATTTTCAATATAATGTAAAATTATAAATGCATAATCTCTCATTCTTAAATTGTTAAATTTTAGTTTTTGTAGATTCGAGTATCATGGATATAAATCTACAATCCGTGCATATATTATCAGCATTCAGATCTATAAAAAAAATACGAATCTAAATGTAGATCTAAATATAAAAATGTCAATATGAATTCAAATATGGATTTTACCATCTCTAAGTGGAGGAACTTGCTTGACGAGTCTCGTGATCTTTTCTATCATTCAACTATTGGATGGAGACCAAGAAGCTTGGGTCATTTCGAAAAGCCTTATTCAATTACATGGTTGAGGGTATCTTGTCCATAGTCTTAGAGTGATTGACGGGAGTCATGCATGACATACTCCTATCGATAATGCTTAAGAAGTTTGTGGCCAGTAATGAGAAGGCTTGCACTTTATTGCCACATCATTTCTCTAATCAAATGCTGTCACGTCATTGGTCGGTATCATATCATCAGTCAATGTCATGTCATTGGTCAATGGCACGTCATCGTACAGTACATATGAACAGTGTCATGAAAAGTGTCATGAACAGTACTATACATGTGAATAATACCGTATATGTGAACAGTTACATTTTTACTTTTATACTCCTTTTAAGGTTTTTGACCATTCTGAGTTCAAATTTACCATTTGTTTTATCATCCGATATCTTGTTTATTGTGAAATAACCATGATGCACCTAAAATACATAAAATACTTAATTATAATGAAACACGCATAATTAAATTCACAAGAAGCTTGAATACATAAAAGTAAAGAAGTTAGTAGAACTTGAAGTGAAAAATGATGATTTTTTCCTTTATAAATATGCATTTCTAGTACTCAACAGTACCTATGCTGTGTTAGTTCTTCCCTTGACAATGTAGAGTAGCCTTTAAATTGAGTAGCAAAGGCATTAATTAAGTAACTTTTTCTCTCGACAATCACGCACCTAATAAGGGCCATGGCATATAAAGCATGGCTTTTAAGACTTAGGTGGCCACTATTTTTTTTTATTTGCTTTGCTCACTCTTACCGCTAGAAGGCTTTTTCTACCCCTACTCCTTACAATTGTGGGCTTTATCCTTCCTGATCCTCTCTTACCTTTTCATTAGCTTAACCTCTTATCTATGGGTTGGGCAAAGTAATTGGCTAGTGATTCCGCCATAACAATGGAGTCATCTAGCATTTATATGCCACAATTATCAAGTTCTGTCTTGGTCCAATTATTGAGGCCATTTTGAAAATAGAAGAAAGAATCGTTATCAGACATGTCAGAGATCTCAAGCTTTAAAGTAATGAAGTCATTAATATAATCGCATATGCTACTAGTTTGCTTAAGCTAACATTGACGTGCCAATGCTTCGTTCTTCACTTTGTTTAAGGTAAAGTGCTTATAGAGTTCTCATTGGAACTCAGTCCATGTATTAATGACATATATTCCCTCATCCATCTAACCATGCTTCCACTGCCACCATAATTATACGGCACCTTGAAGGAATGCAGACACAATGCCTACCTTCGGTGCCTCATCTGTATCACCTATGACATCAAAGTATTGTTCTAACCTAAAAGAAAGTTGTCCTCGATAGTGGCATTTTTTGCATCGTTATAGGTGTCGGGCTTTGGCATTTTGATATAGCATGCATCACTCGTGCTTATGGAAGCTGGACTAGGTGTGATACTTGTGCCAAGCACAATTTGAGTGGACTTTATTGAACTACATGATTAATACTGAAAAGTATACATCTAATGAGGATAAAGTTATCAAATATTCACTTAAAGTGTTAATTATTGTAGTACTAATTTATAAATTATATGAATGCCTCCTAATAAATATTTATATTAATTTAATTCACAATATGTTAATTTTTATCTTGTACATATTTTTTAAGAATAAAGATGAAATTAGAATTAAAGGCTAGAACAAAGAAGAATTGTTAAAGCAATCTAGGATATAGTATCGAGGAGATGTAATTAACAAATATTAAAAAAATAATAAAAATATAAAATACAAAAAAAAAAGAGAAATGGAATCATGTGTGATGGTCAGGAGGCAATATGTTCTATTTTTTAATATAAATAACTATTTTTCTGAGCTGAGTTAAAAGGTAAAGCTCAAATATTCAAATTATTGATTAATCACTCTATTGATTAAGTTTTAAAGAATATTTTATTTTTTATATTTTATTTTCTTTCCAATTGCTTTTATGTCTTGTTAACTAAAATCTTTTCAAATTAATATGATATTTTGATATAATGTCAATACTTCAATAAAGTTGTAACACATTAAGTACTTAGTCCTATATTTATCAAACTAAAAGTTAGTTCAAAATGAAATAACATAATAATAAATTGGTAGAATAAAAGAAAAATACAAATATGAGAACGTTATTATAACTATAATTTAAAATCCAAGAGTGGATCTTGTAGCCTTAGCAAATTTTTATATTGATTTCTAATAAATTTCTTTTTCCATATTTAATTCTTTTATTTTAATAAATTGATTACTAGATTTTAAATTTCTTGTAGTTTGACCTTAGACTCACTAGCTTATATTATAAATGGACACTCTTGTATTTGGAAGTAATAATAATTTTAAGTCATGTCACTGCACACAAATCGCTTATAGCGTGCTTTGTATGAAGCTACGCAAATTCAGTAACACATTATGTAGTGCTTAAAACTCCCTTCGAAGAGAGTTAGCTTGGCTTACATGAGAGTTTGGTGGCTATCGTGAACTCATCATACTCGCCCTCAGTGTCTTAGACAGCGAACATTGAGGTCACGAGTATGGCGACAAGAGCCTCCAAAGCATCTACGGAAGCAGCCTTGGACTTATTGTGGGACTTAACTTGTTTGCATTCCTCTTTATGACCACAGCCTTGTTGAAGTGACTCCACACTAATTATGCTCTCTTGTATTGTGCTAAGAGGGTTGGCCATTACTGATGAGCTTGGTTGTATATGTGCAAACCTTAACCTTAATACCACTTGTCATGGAATAAATATTTTGTGCAACAAATCTATGTGGTACTTAGTTGGCTTCTAGCATATAGTCTACACACAGTTCTCCTATACTACCATGCTGCGGCAAACCATGACGACAAACACTACCACCATCATGATGGCGCTAACTTTGCCCTATGGATGTGAGTATCCAAGTGATGGGTTTAATAGTTCAAAAGCGACTATGAAAATGGGGGTCAATGCTAAAGATTTTAATATTTTTTATGTTTGATAGGTGAAATTGAAACTAATATTTAACAAAAAGTTTTCAAATTTCTTTCGAAGAGAGTTGTCGGTTCTTTTCCTTTTGTTTATATCATAATTGTTCTATATGTACACTAGTCATTCTTAGGAATTTTAAAATTTATGAATTCTCTTATATTTTAAAAAAAAGCACATAATTTTTTTCTCCTTTGTCCGCTTACATATTTTCAATTTTTTTCTCCTTTGTCTTCTTACATATTCTCCTTACGATTTTAATCCAATTTGGCTCCTCAAATCCAAGCTGTGTGGCAAGTCCTTCCACCACCAACCTTGAAGCCATCGTCGTTGGGAGCCACTGTTTTAATTTTAGTTAATTTTTTGGTTAATTGTTTTGTTAATTTTTCATGTTAATTGTTAAATATTCTCAGTTGTTCATTAGTTAATTTTTGGATAGGATTTGAGAAGAATAATTTTTTTTGTTAATTAATTAGTTTTTACTTGAGAAAATGAATTTTCGGGATTAGGGTTTATTAGTCAAATTGAATTCGAATTTGTAATCCATACCGAGTCGAAGACGCAGAGGCAGATTTTTTTGTTAGCTAAGACCAGGTCCAAAATAGCTCGTCATATGTAATTAAGAAAATGCCATTAATGAAGAGATAAGGAAAATGTCATTAATAAAGAGTTAGAATATTGACACCCCTTTATTCTCCTCATACAACCAGCTTTTTAGTTATTTATTTTAATTCTAAAAATATCCTTTTTTAATGTACTCTTCTAATTTTTAATTTAATTTTTGTTTCTAGTGTTGAATCTCTTGGTGTTACTCTCTATACACAAATTAAAAAATTTTAAAAATTTTATAAGTAATATATTTTTTAATGTTAATTATTGGTTTATATAGTACATATTTTAAATTATAATTTAAAAACAAATGAAGTAAAATAAAATTAATTAATAAAAATAGGAAAAGAAAAATAGATTATTATAAATTTGTGTAATTTACTGTGGTTAGATTCAAAGTGATATGTGAAAAATTTTACAAAGAAAAAAAAATTGATTATAAATACAAGTAATTTGTTTGAAAAAAAATTGATTACGAATACAAATAATTTGTTTGAAAAAAGTGTAAGTATGTATGATTCCTATTATCTGAAAATTGTGAAGTGGTTTATAAGAATAATAATGGGTGTCAATAGCTTTATTCATTAGTCATATATATAAGTAGGAATAATAAACAAGTTCGAGTCAAATTATTAAATTTTTATTTTTATTTTATAAATACATTCATTGTTAATCCTAAGTGTACCCATTTATGATTAAAATCTTAGTGCCATAATCAAGGGCCACCAAAAATAGAAATTTTGGGCATATTTCCAAACCAAAAACTTAAACTACATCATAAACTGCAATTGGTTCAGTTTAATGCTCGTTAATGGTATGAATTGGTTCGGTTTTGTTTTAGTAGTGTATTTACTTCTTGAATTGGAGAGTTAGAATATGAAATTAGAACGATTGGTGATATTTATTTCGCAAAAAATAAAACGAGAATTGGAATTAGAATAGTGAGGTTTACCACTATTTGAGAATGAAAAATGAGAGATTGATTCCCATGAGAGGAGGTGTGAATCAATCTCTTATTTCTTAAATTTTATATTTTACCTTCATTGATATTTTAATATTCCAAAAATATCTTTTTTTAAATTAATATATTTTTATAATTATATTAATTAATTAATATACTATTATAAAATAATAATAATTATTATTATAGTTATTTCATATATTATTATTAATTAATTAATATAATTATTACTATTATTAATATATTAACACATCATTAAAAAAAATATCAATATTTATAGTTCTTGAATAAATAATCATAATAATTAATATTTTTATTATTATAATTAATTAATATACTGTTATAAGAATTAGTAATATAATTATTATAATTAATTCATATATTATTATTAATTAATATATTAATATATTATTAATAGGAATGTGTTAATTATTAATAAAATATATTAATAATTATGATTTTTGAATAAATAATCACAATAACTAATATGTTATTATTTTAATTGATTAATATATTATCATAATAATCATTAAATAACTGTTATAATTAATTCATACATTATTATTAATTAATTAACATAATAATTATTAATTAATATATTAATATATTATCAACAAAAATATATTAATAATTATGATTTCTAAATAAATAATCACAATAATTAATATGTTATTATTATAATTAATTAATAAATATATTATCATAATAATCATGAATATAACTATTTTAATTAATTCATATATTTTTTTATTGTTATTAATAATTATTATAATTAATTCATATATTATTATTAATTAATTAATATAATAACTGTTAATTAATATATTAAGACATTACTAATAAAAATATATTAATAATTATAGTTTCTGAATAAATAATCACAATAATTAATATTTTTTATTATATTAAGTAATTAATTAATTAATATACTATCATAATAAGTATTAATATAATTATTATAATTAATTTATATAATAATAGTAATAATAATAATAATAATAATAATAATAATAATAATTAATATGATTATTGTTAGTTAATATATTAATATATTATCTACAAAAATATATTAATAATTATATTTTTTGAATAAATAGTTATAATGGTTAATATATTATTATTAATTAACAATTAATAATAATATTTTTAATAATTATAATTTTTTAATAAATAACCATATAATTAAAATATAAAATATTATTTATTATAATAATTTATTAAATACTTTCTAATAATTTATTATAACTTAATTTATTTTAATTGTTATAATTTAATTTATTCTAATTTCGAATTCAAGATAAAGTAAACAAATTAATACAATCCAACTCATTTCGATTTTGATTCCTAAAATTGAAATAAATAACTTATTCTTATTACTATTCTTTAATCCGATTCCAACTCATTCTCATTCTTACCTATTCCGATTCCAACTTATTTCGATTCTAATTTAGTAAATACAATACAAAACTATTTTATTCAAGTTCCTTTTTCAAGATCTAAAATTATTAATATAAAAAGTCATTCCATCCGACCTGCCCTCAAAGTTAGGGGCAAGCTCCACACATGCTGCAAGTTACAAGTATTCCAAGAAAATGTTTGGGCCCAAGTTGTAATAACAATCAATTTACAAAGAAGCTGGAAACTATTACAATATTACCAGGATAATTCAGAAGAGTATTACATGCAGAGATATGGAAAAATAAAAAAATAAAATACAATACAAAACAGATTTAACAACGCAATTAACATATTGAAGGAAATGATCCTCTTACTTATTTACCCTCTTTCGGCCTGATTTCTATACCTTGGATAATGAGGCCACCCTTCCAGTCACCAGCGACCACCTCCAAGACACTCATTTCCAGCTCACCATCTTCATCTTCTTTGTTGAAAAAATCACCTAACTCAATCTCCAACCACTCATCTTCTCTCACCTTAGGATAATAGCCATCATTTTCTTTAGGCATTGAAGCCTGCCTGCGACTGCGATTAAATAATTGAATACGCCTTGGATAATGATAACGTTGCCTCTGCCCTCTTTCTGCAACCAAGTAAACAGTTCGTGTTTGGCTTTCACTACCAACCAGTCCGACACTCACATCTACAGGTTGATATTCAAACCCATATGATCCTGCTGTAGGCTTGTACACAAGATATGCAGCATAAAGTGTCATCGGAGACAGACTACGAGTATTAATTTTGCCACGGATTTCAAGCCAACAGACACAGATAAGCTCAGCCACCTCCGGAAACCTATTTTTTGGATATAGGCAATATTTCTTTACACTCATAAAAAAGAATAATAAATAAACAAATAAAAGCCACGAGTAAACGAAACAAACCTGGCCCCAGGAACAGAGGTCCATCTCCAATAAGTAGGTGTATCACCCCAGACAATCACAAGATCCCTCGCAGATATCATGTAACATTTTTTCCCACTCTGCTTGTCCAATGAAAAGCTCTGTTCAATGTCAATGTCACAATTAGATATGCATGATGGCTTATATTAACAAATTAAGGACTGAAAAAGATAAACTGCAAGAAAATGACGATAAAATTTTCCCAAAAAGGCACTTGAACTTCAACAGTGTTTAGAGTAGTTTTCGGACAGATGACTTTCAAATTAACATGCTTATGTGAAAGTACTAGAGCACAATTTCGACGAGCACCTATCAAATGTTTCTCAAGAAAAATACAAATCAAGTTTCCTTTTCACAAACTCAACTGTTTTTTCACTCCCCAAAGATATTATTGTTGATTTCAGCATGTTTCAGAAAATGTTATTAAAATTTTCTCTACAAAATAAAACACCATTCAGAGACACACATAACAAGTGATTTCTCTAAAAGCGCATTCTCAACCCAGAAGACCGTTCCGGTGATTTCATTCAATTAAACAACATGCTTTTGGGGGTGTCACAAGCACTTACAAGCAACAAACGACATATCGCACCAAAACACACATCAAGGTCTCGAAATGAATTCTAACAAGTACGGTAAAATTCTTAACAAACCAATAAATGCTGTAAGATGTTTAACAAAACTAGATAATTAAAAGCGTACTTTGAGGTGTTTTAAAAGAAATCAATTTCAATTCAGAGATTGGGATTAATGATTTAACAACCACACATTAAAATCAAATGATAAAAAATTATGGGTTATGAACAAAAAAGAAAATCAAAGGAATTGAGTGATTATAATGTATAAAAATGTGCCTACTTTTTTGCCCTCGTCGATGAGGATAGGGTTATTGCAGAGGCTAAAATAGAGCTCCTTCTTGGAGGAGAAATGCAGCGAAGAAGAAGACGCCGCATCGGAAAGGAGAGTAGGGTAGTCGGACGGCAAAAAGCGCTCCCAAACGGCGTCGGATTCGGCTGCCGACTTGAAGACTGTTGAAACTGAAGACAATCTGCATGCATCACGAGGAGTAGTAAAGGAAATAGCGTTGGCTATGCAACCTTCGGGTAAAAGCCCCATTTCTGCTTCCATGGAAATTAGAAAAAAAGAAAAGGAGAGACAGATAATACGCAAATGAATCTCGTCGTTTCCATTCTTGCGGTTTTTTATTTGGGCCTTTTATAGAGAGGTGGCGCAGGAGAGATTCAAGGAAATCTTAGCAGTTAAGTTTTGGTTCATGACCATGATCCATATAATTGCCCCTGGCCAGCCATACGAAGCCTTATCGAACCGAACCGAATCCCCTTTTCAACTTTTTACTTTTTTTTTTCTTTTTACTTTAAAAATATTTTTAATTAAAAAAAAAACTCTTCTTTATGGAATAATAAGAATATCCTTTTATATCAGCCGAGTTCCTGGCTAGGGTTATTACCAAAGCACTCGTAGGGTTTGTTTAGTGCGATCGGCATCAATGAATAATATTGAACTATGACGATATTGAATTTCAACCACAAAAAAATAGGCCTCTACAAATTTCAAATAAATCATAAACATAACACGACCAACGATGAAACCAATTCTCGAGTGTAATTTTATCAGGTGGAGTTATTTGGATAATTAAAATTTTTAGTAAAAACCATCATGTATAACTCAAGAATATCATGTTGTATCATTAATGCCTAATAATTCTCTAGAATTATATAATTAGCTTTCAAAATCTATAAGTTCATCTAGAAAATCTTTTAATTCTCTCTGTACTCTCTCACTGATGATGAGATATCAAAAATAAAGAAAAGAATAAGTGTGACCTGAGACTATAACTATTTACATAGACAACCTTTTCTTATTGTCACTGAATATTCTTAATTTTGTCCATCATAAAATTAGAATACTATTAAGTTTCTACACATTAAAGGCCCACATCCTATTAGATACGTTAAAGTGTATAATACCAAAAACTTTAATTGATCACTTTTATTGGGCTTCACTTTATATGATAGTCTGTAATAAATAATTATTCACATATAAGCCCAACGTTGGATTAAGAACCCAACAATATTAGATTAAAAATTCAACAATCTCTCACTTGAGCTATATGTGTAACCTTATAATTATATTTTTGCAAAAATAACCGCATGAGCTCAATCTTACTGTCAGTACTAGAATATATCTATAACTGATCTAGCCTATCAATCATATCAATATAAGATCAAAGCAGTCTTTGTTATATCTATCGTAAATCTACCCATTAATGATCACTATATTAATACAAGTGAATGATATGAATCATGATGTAGATGTGTAGTGTAGAAATTTTATACAATGTGATCTTAGCATATCTATTTCCAACTGATCCAGCTTAAACCTTAGTGAGATAAAACTATACCAAAAGATCAGAGTTTAAATAAAGCAAAACTTTATTTCCATATAAAATAACTGAAAAATATCTATAAACTGAAATAACTGAAAATGTCTATATTATGAGAGCATATAAAATTACAAACTCCCACTAAAAATAAATATCCTTAAATGACATGACACCCATACGGACGGTGTGCTCATGAAATATCTTGGGTGATAATCCCTTAGGAAGCGAATCTGTAATCATGGAGTTTTGTTAATGTGCTCAATAGACAACTATCCACTTTGAAGTTTTTCTTTAATAATTAAGAACTTAATGTCTATATACTTCGACTTTGTCGTGCTCCTATTATTATTAAAATATAGCACTGTTGACTTATTGTCACAAAATAACTTGAGTGATTTGTCAACACCATCTACTATGAGTAGTCTCGTGACCAAATTTTATAACTATATTCTATGATTGGATACTTCATAACATGCTATAAATTTTACTACTATCGTAGAAGAGACTATAAAAAACTGTTTAGTACTCTTCCAAGGGACAACACCCCCAACTAGTACATAAATGTAACCCGAAGTAGATTTTATACTATCTTGGCATCCAACAAAATAAGAGTCAATATACCCAATGATCTTAAGCTTACCTGACTTCTGATATGCGAGTATGTAGTCTTTTATTCTTTATAAGTACCGCAAGACTCGTTTAGCTGTTTTCCAATAGTCTAATCCTGGATTACTTAAGTATCTGCCCAATATCCCAGTAACATACACAATATCTGGTCGCGTACAAACTTGAGCATACATCAGAATTTCTACTACAATTGTATAAGGAATCTTCTGTATTTCTTTTTCCTCAAAATCATTCTTGAGACACTAATTAAAATTAAACATATTTCTCTTAGCCACAGAGGTAGCATCTGGTTTGTAATTTTTATGCTATATCTCTTGAGAATTGTTTTGATATGCCTCTTTTGCAATAATCCCAAAATACCTCGGGAATGATCCTGGTGTATCTATAAGCCTAATACAAAAGAGACTTCAACGTCACTAAGATCTTTTATCTCAAAGTTTTTGGCTAGAAATCTCTTAGTTTCGTGCAATAAACCTATATCGTTACTGGTAAGCAAAATATCATAGATATATAAAACCAAAAAAATATATTTACTCTCACAAAACTTATAGTATATGCAATCTTCTACTAAATTTATCTCGAAATTAAATGAGATGATCACTTGATGAAACTTAAAATATCATTGTCAAAATACTTGCTTGAGCCTTTAGATGAATTTCTTAAGTTTGCAAATCATATTCTTTGGGTCCTTGAACACAAAATTTTTTGACTGAACCATATAGATTGTCAATGTCACCATTGAGAAACGCTGTCTTTACATCCATTTGATGTAACTCAAGATCGAAATGTGCCATTAATGCCATTATGTCCTAAAAGACTCTTTCGAAGAAAAAAGAGATAAAATCTCTTTATAGTTGATGCCTTCTTTCTATATAAAATCTTTTGCGACAAGACGTGCCTTGTACATTTTCATATTACCTTTCGAATTTCTCTTAGTCTTAAATATCCATTTGCAACCAATAGATTTCGCATTTTCTAGCAACGAGACAAGATCCTATTTGTCATTGTCTTTCATGGACTTCATCTCCTTATTTATGGCGTCAATCCACTTTTAAAAGTTTAAACTTTTCATGACTTGATAGAAATTGATTGGATCATTTTTTATCATTTTAATATTTATCTCATATTTTTAGAGAAATACAATGTAATTATGTAGCAATGGACTTCTCTTTTTTTCTAATGGATCTCTTTAATAGCATAGGTTCTTGAGGTGGTAGAGTTTATTCTTGTAGACCAACTTCTTATATGAGGGATTCTCCAACATTGTCTTGATTTGTTGTGTCTTAAACAAAGTAAAAAAAAAGAACTTGATCAATACCAAAACACTTATAGGAATATCAACATATTTCTCTTCTAAGACAAAGTCTCCAACCGTATCTTCCCTTGCAAACTCTACATCCTCAAAGAACTAAGTATTTCCTGACTAAAAAATTGACTAAGCCGTAGGATCATAAAACTTGTACCCCTTAAATCATTATGAATATCTAATAAAATAACAACTCACCGTCCTCAAGTATAGATTTTTCTCATTAGGCCTATATAGCCTTGCCTCAACTGAACATCCCCAAATATGCAAGTACTTTAAAATAGACTTCTTACCCGTCCAAAGCTCATAAAGGGTTTTGATAATCGCTTTAGTTCGAACCCTATTAAGAATATACGCTGTAGTCTTTAATGCTTCTTCCTAAAGTGATTCTGGTAAGATAGAATGATAAGTCATACTCCTCACCATATCCTTAAGCATTCTATTTTGTCTTTCAGTAGCATCATTTATAGTGAGCGATCCTAACATTGTGTACTATAGGATGATACCACTTTCCTCTAAGAATTTAGCAAATGGCCATAGATATTTTTTGCCTGAATTGTTATATCTACTATAGTATTCACCACCACGGTCAGATTTGACACTTTTAATTTTTTTGCCAAGTCGATTCTCAACTTCAATCTTAAAATTTTTGAACATGTCAAGAGATTGTACCTTTTCATAAAGGAACTATATGTAGCCATATCTAGAAAAAATATATATAAACATCATAAAATATTATTGACTATTCCAAGCAGCTGTAGGAAATGACCTATAAATATCCGTATACATGAGTTCTAAGACATTTGAAGTCCTTTTGGTTTCAAATATCTTTTTATTGGTCTATTTTCTCTTGATATAGTTGACACAGATATCGAAATCTATGAAACCTAAAGGGTTAAGAATTTCATCGGACACAAGTTTCTTTATTCTTTATTTGAAGATATGACCTAATCTCCTATGCCATAATACAACTGAATTCTCATTGGTTAATTTTTTCTTTAAACCTCATGAACTTGATTGTAGGGATTCATTAAGTGAAGCAATTGTATCAAGCGTATAAAGATTATCCTCACATGATAAAGAACTAGAACTGACTAGTCTTGAATCATGAAATAAACTAAATTTTCTATTCGTAAATGAACAAAAAAAATCAAATTTATCCATAGCAGAAACAAAAATTAAATTCCATCTAAAAGATGGAACTATAAATATTTCATTAAGATCCAAGTAAAATTCAATCATGAACAATAATTTAAAATTTTTAATTGCTTCAATTTCAACAGTACTGCTATCGCCCACATAGATGTATCTTTCACTATCACTGAGTTTTTGATAACTCAGGCAACCCTGTATAGATATACTAATGTGAATGATTGCATCAGAATTTATCCACCACGTGTATCTAGGTACTGAAGTTAAATTATCTTCAGAACAAATACAATTGAGGAGCATACCTTTCTTAGTACGCCATGCGTGATAATTAATGTAATGCTTCTTCTTATACCGTTTAGCCCTACAGAAGAAACAACCAGTATCTTTCGAAATACCAGGTTTCTTTTGTTGTTTCTTTTAAGATGTTGTATCTATAGCTTTTTTATCCTTCTTCCTTTTCTTGCCCTTATTCTTGCTCTTAGGAGTAAAGGCTTAGGGAGCGCTTTCTGTTTTATCTTTCTTCAACTTATCCTCTTCCTAAACAAAGTGTGATATGAGCTCAGTTAGAGACAAAATCTCTTTCTGACAATTATAGCTCATTGACAAAATCTTCTTAAACTGGTTAAACTGTATTGGTAAGGATATTAAAACCAAATACACTAGCAAGTTCTCAAAGAATTCAAGCTTTAGTGTTCTTAAGTTAGAAGCAAGATGAGACATCTTCATAATTACTCCCTAATATTACCTTTCCTCGTATACGTTATTAAAGTTAGGCTTATCAAGAGTGTAACAATTTCAGTCTTTTTGTTCTTAACAAACCTTTATTCGATCTGTGCAAGAAACTCCTTAGTCGTAGTTGCTTTTTCAGTCATTAAGCCCTTAAATTTTTCTAGAATAAAGCCCTTAAATTTTTCTAGAATAACATTATTCATGATTATGATACACATGCTATTTGATCTCTCCTACTTTTCTATTTTTCTTTTATCATCAGAGATACTTTCATCTATAAGAAGTGAGAGAGCATCAACCCTTCATGCAAGATTAAGATCCATGATTGCGAAAATTATGGAAAGATTCTCATGCTATGATTTAAAGTTAGAGTCATTTAGCATAGGTATTTAATTGATGTTGACAATAATATTAGCAGTAGACATAACTGAATAGATAACAAAATAAATAAAATAAGTTTATATTAGTCTTAAAACAAAAATAAATTTAAATAAAGATAAACCCTATCTCAAGATATCAGACACTCCATTAATATTTTATCTTTAGACAAAATATTAACTTATAAGTGATATTTTGGTGTAGTAATTAAACCTGATAATAAGAACATGTCAAATAATTACTCTTTATTTGGGCTGATTTATTGCTCACATATAAAACTGAAAAATCATCACGCGTTTATTACCACAAATGCATATATAATACTATTAAATATAGACTTTCCTTTTGGTCAATCAATATTTATAGAAATTACATGTACCAACTCTTTTATATTCTAAAATAAATTAATTTCTACAAGAGAAGTCACTTTGTTGATATGTTACTAATATTAATTCATTTCAAAATACATATAAACCAACTAATATTTAAATTTAAAATTATACAAAAAAATCTAAAATTAAAAAAAAAAGGTTAAAGTTAGTCAACGATCAAAGTCAACGGTCAACATTGACCATTGAATGGTCAACCGTTGATCAGGTCAGGGCCAGACCTGTTTAGGTTGACTCGAACTAGCTCACCAATTAAACCAACTCCATAATTTTTCTTTTAAACAAGCTAAATCTTATTTTAATGTGGTAATATCAAAATTCTAAATTAACCTCTTAATTTCAATCCATCAAGCCCATTATAGGGTCCAAAACCTTAAATTCCTTAAGCTAAACCAAATTTTAGATTTAAATGCAAAAGCCTATTTATTCTGTGAGAAAATAAAATTGCAATGCTTTAGGGGTGTTTATGATATTATCCAAGAAAAACTCATCATCCTTTTTTGATTTCTTCTTTCTTTTGCACAGTAGCCATGCCAATGCTTCTTCTTACCTTAGGCAGCAGTTATGGTTGCTGTTTCAATCAAGTCACCGCAGTGAGGAGACCATGGCTGGCTAGTCAGAATACCTTGGTTGGCCAGAAGGCTATCTATCTCCCTACTATTTTAATGATTTTCCAAAAAATAAAAATAAAAATTCTGGATTTAATTTTTTTTTTTTACTTAGTGCAGTGGCCATCATTGTCGGTTTTCCATAGGCTACTGTGGCTTGGAGGCTACGGCTGCTTCACCAGAAACCTTAATGTCGATGCCTACCATTGCCGCTAGGCATAAAGTCTTGAATTTTTTTAATTTAAAACTAAAAATCCAAACTAAAAAATTTTTTCTTAAATTAAAAGATATCATATCTAAGAACACCAAAATATTTAATTCTCAATCAAAATAAATTTGATTCTTAATGATTCAACATGAATTGGCTGTGATACTGTTTGTTGGGATAGTTAAAACCTTTGGTAAAAACTATCACCTATAACCTAGGAAAATTATGTTGTATTACCAAGAATTAATAACAAAATATGTGGAAGCATACCTGAATCGATAATATCAAATAGTTCTCTAAAATTGTGTGATTGACCTTTTAAATCTACATGTTCTCATAGAAAGTCTTTTAATTCTTTTGTACTCTCTCTCTGATGATGGGATATCAGAATAATAAAAAGAATACGTGTGACCTGAGGACCATTGTGACTTATATAGACAACCTTTTTCTATTGTTACTGGGAATTCCTAATTTTATCCATCATAAAATTAGATTACTATTAGGTTTCTACACATTAAAGGCCTATATTCTATTAAATACATTAAAGTCTATAATACCAAAAATCTTAATTGATCACTTTTATTGAGTTTCACTTTATATGACAGTCTGCAACACATAATTATTTACATATAAGCCCAATATTAGATTAAGGATCTAATAATATTAGATTAAAATTCCAACAGTGGAGTCTTTAACGAATCAACAAATAAAAACCCATTTGACGATAGGTCGGATTTGAGTTTGAGATTTAAAAATCTTTGAACTCATTTGACCAATTATTACATCTATATTTTTTTTATGAGACTCAAGCCTAAGGACCTACATTCAATACCATGGTCTATTCTAAATAAAGTAAAATAATGTAAGTCCTAATTCTTATCAAGCTCGAACCCTACAAAATAGGAGATAAATTTTTATAGTTCAGTTATACTTCTAATTATTTTCTCTTATATAAAGAGGCCAAGACAACTATACAATAAAAAAAGTAGCTTATGAGAAATAGGCATATTGGACAAAGGAGTACAATATCTTCCAAGCCTTTTCTCTTACTCTTTTTTGTTTCTCTAATTATTTATTTGTTATTATACTACTCTTGATCTGTGACTTAAGTATTGGAAAATCGATGCCAATAACGCCCCCTAATTGGTTATTATGTTACGTGATTCTAACTACTAGTCTTTTTATTTCGAGAACATCAAATTCTTTCACAGGCCGCTCCTCATGTAAAATGCACTTTTTCTTAACTCTTATTATTGATCCATATTTTGGTATCAAAAAACATAAATATATTTTCAACAATTAGTCTTTTTATTAAAAAAGTACATTAAATTGGTTATATATATAATACAATATAGATGTGGGTACTTCCTAGTTAAGGTAGTGAAATCTATTGTGGTTAGAATAAGGTCTAATGTTCAAAATCCCCTCCCATAAGTGAGGAAAAATAAGGGAAAAAAGATAAACCAATATAGTACAATTAACAAAAGAAAGGAAAAGAAAAGAAAAGGCATAAAATATAATTAAAGTGTTGGGCTATTTTAGTTAAAGGGTAAATTTTAAATTCTTTCTCGGGAACGATAATCTTCAACTTACACCTACTTTTATTCACAATATAAGACAAAAGTGAGATAGATTGATGAAAAATCTTTTTATCTTCTTCATTAAATAGGAGTAAGTTTAGGTTACAATAGTTCAGTGCTATTTTGAATATTTTGATTTCACGAGGAGAGTAATTTGAAATTAATCCTTAGTTTTCTTTTTTTTTTTTAATAAGGAAGTAAACCTTGCATTAAATCATAACATATCAAATACATTTTGGACCTCAAGTGGTATTGTTCGTAACCGAACAGAATAAAAATTTCTTTCTAAAACAAACGTAGCTAAGGAATGAGCATAAGTATTACAATGTCATGGAATATAATAGATTGTAACCTTCTAAAAATCCCTTACTTATTTTTGGATCTCCAAAATTGTCCAAACTATTTCTATTCTACTACCTTTAATATTGTTTAGTAATTGAACCACCTCTAATCAATCTATCTTTATAATCAAAGAGGTTAAGGGTGCTTCTTCTACCACTTAAACACCCCACTGCATAGCTTCAACCTTAGCAAAGCTAACATTTCCCGTTAAATGAGCTTGGTTGATACCAATCACAACCATCTTACCGTTTGAATAACTTATCACCACTTTCATTAACCCTTAGCTAGCTAGCATGATGTATTCTTATTTATGTGTTTATTTTATTTTGTATTCCTATTTATAGATTACCAAATTATTAAAATACCCTCAATTATGTATTCATTCACTAACAAATAAAGAGTAAATATTTTTACTATAAGTTATTATTACCATTATTATCATTACAATTATTATAATAAAAATAAAAATGATTGCTATTACTATTACTATTATTATAATAGTAATTATAAATATTACTATTATTATTATGATTATTATATTATAAATAATAACAAAATTTATTATAATATTAATTGTTATAATCATTATAATAATTGTTACTATAACTATAGTTATAATTGTAATGTTGACATTTATGATTATTCGTTTACTATAGTACAATGATAACAGTAATAATGATAATATTAATAGTAGTAGTAGTAAATTATTATTATCATCATTATTATTAGTTTACTATTATTATTACAACTACTATTAATAAAATTATTATTAATAATTAATTTATTATTATTACTAGTATTCTAGTTATTAGTCTATTTCATAAAAATGAAAATAGTTATTGTTATTATTTAATATTTAAATGGGGAAAAAGAATATTTTATTTTATTTAAGGATAAAAATATTAATTTACTTTCCATTTCTATTCATTTATTTTCATTCACATATCTCCTTATAGGAATGAGTTTTTTATTCCTCATTCTCAAATTTGTGGGTTCTAATCAAAATCCATTCTATTTCTTTATATTTTTTAGCAAGTAAACACTATCAATGAAGAATGAGAATTAATTTTACTCTGTAATCTAAGAGGCAAAAATATGATGAGCCTTCAAGCTTATCCTTGTTTGTATTTTCAAGCCTAAATATTTATGTAGTTAGATAATTATGTATTAATTAGACAATTATTATTTTAAGTTAAGGGAACCTCACCCATCTTTTAAATTTTCTCCCTTTTTTTTTTTTTTGGTGGAGCTAATAGTGTTTGTCTTTTATATTCAAAATTTTGTAACAACTACTTAGAAGAAACATTTTTATTTAATAAAATGGCAGGTTAAATAAATAAGTTTAGATAATACAATAAAAAAAGCAGTTGGATTTAGTTTTATTTTTAATCCAATAAACTGTTGGGTTGTATTCTATGTACAAATGTTAACACAACACAATACCAATAGGATACAAAATTGTTTTGATACAGACGAATAAAAATACATTTTAAGTTAACCCTAAAATGCATTTGAATCATTTCCCTAAACCTTATATAAAAATTTTATACATGTGTGAAAGTTAGGTGCATACTTGGAAAATCATACGAGTTCAGCCATCCAAATATTATTACTGCAAGTGTAAATTTGGGGTTTTGCTAGCTTATAGATTCTATAAGCTACAAAATGCGGTACCGGTCACTGGATGTGATTAAACATAGAGTGAGAAAATAAATAATAAAAAATGAGATGCTGGGATAATGGGGTAGTGGGAGATATTACTTACAAAGGTTGCACTATAGACAGGTCCATAAATTTGAAGTTGAATGAGAAGGTATAATATTGATTTGTGGTTCGCCTACTAGTTAGGGTTGGGCAAAATTGTATTCGGTCAACTTGATTGGGTTTCAAGTTGATCGAATTATGAGGTATAATTTTTTTACTAAAATATATAATTAATCTTAAACTAATAATTTTTCTTAAGTAGTAATAATAATAATAATAATAAAAATAATAATAATAATAAAGTATAGTAATATAATAACATAATAATAATGTAGTAAAATATAATAATTAATTTTAAAATAATAATGATATAAGCAATGACATAAAAAATGATGTAATAAGAGATGTTGTAGAGATATTAGGATTTTAGAAATTATTAAAATATTTATATAGAGATAAATCTTTATCATTAATCAAGTGCTATGGTGGTAAAATCCTAGCTATGAGCCTTAGGAAATCTTATAAATACTCTCTAACCCTTTCATTTTCTAAAAATTCTAGAAATCTAATCTGTTTCTATTTTAAGCCAAACATCATTAATAAAGAAATTCTCAAATTAAGAAGGAAGGTTTAAAGGAATCAAAGGAAAGAGATAAATAACACTTCATTTTAACTATAATGTAAGTATAATATATTTAATATAATTTTGAATAATAATTCTTTTATACTCAATTTAATTTTAAATAATATTTTATCTTATGATGATTATTATGGTACAATTAGTTATTATTAAATTTCTATATGATTGACTATGCTACCTACAGTATAATATCATCTTATAATCATTCTCATATGGTCGGTGTTGAGTGTTAGAAAGTATATATTTATAAAGGAGAAAATCGTCATTTTACACTTCAAGTCTCACTAATATTGCTACTTTTATTTATTTAAGTATTTTATTATTTAATTATATGTGTTTTATTATAATTATGTATTTTATGTATTTTAGGGGCATCATGATTGTTTCACAATGAACGAGTGACCAGACAGTAAAACGGACGTCATATTTGGACTCAGGACAATTGAAAACCTTAAGAGGAGCATAAAAGGAAAAATATCACTGTTCATACGTATGGTACTGTTTACGATACTGTTTATATATACGGACCGATGACATGGCATTAACCGATGATGTGGCATCTACCTATGATGTGGCAGTATTTGATTGGACGAATTATGTAGCATTGACTATTTATGTGGCATTGACCGATGACGTGGCATTGACTGATGATGTGTCACGATCTTATTGGACTAAATTTCTTATGTACTGTAGATCGATGGCGTAGTAGTATCTCAATGGATCAAAAAACATGTGTACAGTACATGCACATACATGGGATTATTTACTATTTAAACAGTATTACTGTGCAAATAGTATTACTGTGTAAATAGTAGCCGTTACTGTTCAAACGTTGACTGTTGACCGATGACGTGGTGCAATCCTGAACATCCAAACTGTTTTTAATCCGATGGTCACGATTCACTCAATGTATCTATAAAAAGGGAGTTCTCCCCCCTAATTTGATATCCCTAAATTCATTTTTGAGCTTAGATTTCTGAAATTCATTCTCCTTCTTGTAGTTTCTTTGTATTTTAGTAAAATTTACTTTTTATCTCTAGTTAAAATATGAGTAGCTAATTTTCTTTTAAGCTTGGGTTGAAGGTGAAGTCTCAACATGTCCCATGGACTTAATTTAGTAAATTTACTTTCTCTTTCCCTCTAATATTTGTGGTTGTTTTGACTTTTCGTCGATAAATAATAATAGTCTTGTCTAGATACCGCCTTGGTTAAACCGGCACCCTAGTATAAGGTTATTATTATTTGGCATGATAAGCCCTTAGCACCATATTTATTTGAGCGTGGTTCATGAGGTGTGAAATCTCCCCTCATGATTTAATTGGCATTAATATGGAATATTTAGTTCATGGAGCATGTTGATGCAGATCCGAATACCCAAGCATGTCATTTTAATAGATTCTAGTTCAATTTAATTCCTGCCATTGTAATTTAAATTCAAGTATAATTTACATAAATTTCACCACAAATTTATTCACTCATTAAAAGAAAATTAATTCTGTACATAATTAAAATCAACCTCCTCGTGGGATCAACACTCGTCATCATTAATCTATTCTACAATAAATTAATGCGCTTGCGAGTTCAATAAAATTTGCACAATAAGTTTTTGGCGCCGTTGCCGGGGAGGTAAGTTATTTTAATTTATTGAATTAATTTTTTTTGTTTTCTTGTATTTTTTCCTTATAAAAAAATAATTCTATAATTTAATTGTTGTAGTTTAAATTTTTACAATTTAATTTTATTCTGTGATTTCTTTAAATTTATGTACTTTAATTTTTGCTTTACTTTTCTTTGTAATTTTTTTATTTATCTTGTAATTTATTTTAATTTTAGTTAATCTATTCCTTTTATTTCTTTTTAGTGCTTGAGTGTATTCCTTGGTAATGTTTTTTATTTATCCTGTTAATTTATTAATTCATAAAATTAATTCATAGAAATAGTTTTTTTAAGTAAATTTTTTTTGTTATTGCTTTCTTTAAAAATTATAAAAAATTTAAAAAAATTAAAAAAGTGAATCTGTAATTTAATTTTGGTAATTTAAATTTCTTTAAATTTTTATAATTTAATTTCTGAATTATTTTTCTTTGTAAGTTTTGTTTATTTTGTTAATTTATTAATCCATAGAATTAATTTTTTAATTAATTTTTTTGTTGTTTTCTTTTAAATTTTTTCCTGTAATTTAATTTCGTTTCTTTTTCTCTTCTTCATATCTCTATAATTTATTTTTTCATTTTTCGTTGTAATTTATCTTCTTATTTTATTTTTAGTTAATATATTTCTTGTATTTTCTTTTTAGCACTTGAGTGTATGTTAATAGTAAGGTTGTAATAACTTCTCATGGTTAGTATCATAATTTCTCTCTCCTATTTATTTTTATTTATTTTATTTTCATTTATTTTATTCTTTGCATGCATGGTCGAAGGTCATTATCACCTAATCTTGAACCTTTAGACCTTGAATTGGAAAAAATACTTCGCACGCATAAACACACTGTTTTTAAAAAGAAACTTGAAATGGAATTGCAAAATCAGCAACCAGAACCACAAGAGAGGCCATTTGAGGATTATTTTAATCTCTTAGCTAATTTGAGTACATCATGCATAAGGTACCCAAATGTAGTTGTTAGAAGTTTTGAATTAAAGCTAGTGTGCTAAACTATCTCCCCAAATTCTATGGCCTAGAAAATGAGGACCCATATACTCATTTGAATGATTTTCATGCTATTTGTCAAACTTTTAAATACGAGAATTTTTCAGATGATGATGTTAAATTTAGATTATTCCCATTTTCATTAAAAGATAGAGCTCGTTCATGGTTTAATACATTGCTTACTAATAGCATTACATTATGGGAACAAATGGTAACTAAATTTTTAAATAAATATTTTCGAGTTCATAAAACCAATGCTATTCACAGGAAAATTTTAGAGTTTACCCAAAAAGACGACGAATAGTTTTTCGAAGCATGAAAGCAATTTAATGGGCTACTCTTGAAGTGTCCACATCATGGATACGAGAAATGACACCAATGCCAATACTTTTTGGAGGGATTATTACCACATATGCAGGAATGGCTAATGGCAACCAGTAGAGGAGAGCTAATATCCAAAAGCGCATTAGAGATTTGGGAATTCTTCCAGTGACAATTGGATAATTCCCAACAACAGAGTCGATCACTCAGAAATACCAGGAGAATTAAAGGGGTGAATGAGGTTAACATTGGTGAGTCAAGCTCAGGAATTAAAGAAGTCAAAGAGATGGTCGAAGGTCTTGCTCGACAAATAGCATCTTTGATGACTGTTAAATCAACAGAGCCACATGATCATGACTCATATTCAGATCAAGCTAATGCCATAGGTGTCATAAGAAAACCACCAAACTACAACCCTTACTCCAACACATATAACCCAGGATGGAGAGACCACCCCAATTTTTTATGGTCTCAAGTAAAAAATGGACCATCAGCTCCACCTCTACCAATGCAACCAGTTCCTCAAATGTCTCAAGCCTTTCAACCACCATTTAGACCATATAATCAGAATCCAAACCATTCTCAACCCCAACCATGGGAGGATACATTCTAAAATGTCAAAAATCTTACTAACTCCAAGATCGATGCAGATCGATTCATGAAAATACCTTGTAGTATTGTGGAGGATATGCTTATCTAGGTAGATAAGTTTTATTTTCCTGTTGATTTCATTGTAATTGACACTCAACCAGTGCAGGATTCAAGAAAGCACATCCCTATTATCTTGGGTCGTCTATTTTTGGCAACTGCGGATGCTCACATTCGATATAGGACTGGAAATATGTAGTTTTCATTTGACAATATGACCATGGAAATAAATATTTTTAACATTGCCAAACAACCTCACAGTACAAATGATGAAATTGTAGATATGAATTTAATTGATGAATTGGTTGATCATACATTTTCTTTAAACCTTAGTGATGACTCTTTACTGACATGTTTAACTCACTTTAGTTTGGATTTTAATATTGACAGATCGATTAATGAGGTTAATGCCTTATTAGATTCATCGTCATGCATGGACATTGATAAATGGAAGACAAGGATAGAGCAATTGGCATCATTAAAAGAAAATCTCTTCCCATCATCAGAGTCACCACCAAGGATTGAGCTCAAACCTTCACTTGACCCTCTAAATTCTACATTCTTGGGAGAAGAAAAAATATTGTCAAAAATCATCTCATTCTCTCCTGGTGACAAATAAAAGAATACAGATATCATTAACCCTATTTTTGGTTAAAAAAGGAGGATACAGCTGGCAAAACCAGAGGAGATTTGTAATGACAAAAATGTTAAGGACTACAGAAAGCGAATGAAAATCCTCCATGACAAGCAGAGTATTAGAAAATCTTTTACACCAGGTCAGAAAGTATTTTTGTTCAATTCTTAATGGCACGGTTCTCCAAGTTACGCTCTCGAGGGTTTGGTCCATCTGCTAATCATACTGTTTTTTCACATGGAGCCATTAAATTTAAGAATCCAAGGAACAATGTAATTTTTAAAGTTAATTATTAGAAAAGTAAAGTCATATCATGAATATCAACCATGTGGAGAAAATAGCACAAAACATTGAAGTGACCTGACATTTCTTTTTTTTTTCTGTTTCTTTTTGGTGATTTAAAGTTTTCTTTTTTATTTTTAATTATGTTTGTGTAAGTTTGTTTGTTTAACTATTATTATTATTATTATTATTATTATTTTATCATTTTTTCTCATGAATATGTCAACTAAAAAGCATCTATTCAATATTCTTAAACAGTTTCGACATATACAATCTCATCTCAGAGGTCAGATATGATTTTGTAAAACACATCGTATCTGACAGCTACAACTACCAGAGTTAGTAGCCTATATTGAGGATTTAGAAGGAGATCTTAAAGAAATTGAGAGAGGCATCTACAACATCCAATTGGAGCTTGAGGTAAATTCAATAAGAGGACGATTTTAGTTTATTTTGTGTGTTTTAATTTGTTTTCCTTTTTGTGTGTTTTAGTTTGCTTTGTGTGTTTAAGTTTGTAACCCCGGTCAAGTGGCGGATAACGGTACTCCGTGACAATCACGTCAGTTATATTAGTTTTCCATAATAACTAATATTCTGAGTTGAAGGTATGGAAAGAGACGAGATCTTAGCAAAACTTCACAAGCAATTTCCTTCACTTCCTCAGAATGCTCTCCTTACCATTTATAAAGTTCGGTCCGAACGCATGCGATTACTTATGAAACATTATATCCCTACTGACATCCGATGGATAATCGAAGCTAAAGTGCGGTTGGCAGGTGAGTTACCTCCCAAATTTATTGTATACATGCCTGGTTGTGGTAAAGAAAATTATTCAAGAAAACGGAGAGTCCGAAAGCTCTCTAATGTTTATTATAAGTGTGCCAGAATGAGATGCAATAAAAAGCGATATTCTTTAGGAATGCTGTCTGATAACAGAAAATATAAGATTCAATTCATTAGGGATGGCTTGAATAAGGAGTCATTGGATGATATCCTTTTGTCTCTTGAAACGCATTCCAATAGATACGTCCAAAATGCAATACTCCTGTTATGGCCATTATTCCAAAAAGAATGTGCAAACTATAGTCTCGGGAATCTGACTATAAAAGACCATGTTTGCCAGTTTCTAAGAAAACTGGATGGGAAGCCTATCCTCTACCCATAGAGGGCGTTCAAACTGTTTCTGAACGTAAAACCAGAGGAAGATGTGAGCCATAATCACAACTATCTGTAAATATCCTTTTACCTCTCTGTTCTTTTATTTAACTATTATTTTACTATTTACATTATTGTTTTTTATAATAACTAATATTCTGTTTACTGTTTTCTTTTTTACTTTTGAGCCATGTGCCTTACACGTTAATTGACGCTGACATGATGCCTCATACATAGCTGTAACCAACTGTCACCAAGGTCTTTAAATACGATTTTCTTTTTACTGAGCACTCACAAGTTGTTTTCGAGCAGTATCTTAATGACAGCTACTTCTAGTAAACAATTCAAGAACATTTGTGTATCTCAAACATAAAGAGTTCATTGAGGCAGACATAGATCTTGATCTAAGAATAAAAGAGAGAAAATTACACTTGGTGTATGTAGGAGGTGACCAAGGGTTATCCAAAATGGTCTCGAAGCTGCTTTTGTCAGAGGGAGTCAAGTGTTAGGCATTATCCCTCAAATCCTCAAACCTTTGGGTTGTTTGTCTCATTCACCAACTGAAGAAGAGTTAGTCGTCTTAGGTATGCGAGAACGAATAATTGAAATGCTCAATCATGCCGATGCTTTTATTTTCCTTCCAGGTGGTCTTACAACTTTTGAGGTTAGTATCTTGATCCCATCTGAATATTCATCAGAAATACATTGGTTTGTTAAATGTCAATAACTTTTATAATGGCTTTCTCATATTTCTTAACCATGCAATAAAAAATTATTTCATTCCTTCCTCAGTAAAAAAAATCTTTATTTATACACACACTGCTAATGCGTTACTTGATCTGTTACAAGCTTATCAACCAGAGCCAGATCCCTGGGCCATTGTGTTGGAATGTTCAAATAATGATGGTAACAGTAGCCGTAGTAAGAGGTACAAATTAGATTTAACTCTCCGCTTGTAAATATTTTCTTCTGTGTCGCACTACCCAGATGATATCTTCTAAACTCTACTTCTTTTCTTTCAAATATTGAGGACAATGTTTCGTTCTGATTAGGGGGAGGGAATAGTTGACAATTGTGGAATGTTGGTTAAGTTTTTATTAATTTTTTAGAACTAACCATGACTAACTTTTTGAGTAGAAGATGACTGAATATGAAGTGTAGTGACTCTAGAAATGCATCTTCTTAGTAAAAAAAAATAAAAAAAAATTATGTGTGTTTTTCCTAACTTTTCTTTTTGTCTTCTCCTTTATAAATATATGTTTTCAAGTTTTTAAGTCGAAGATTATTGAATATGGAGTGTAGTGACTCTAGAAATGTATTTTTTAAAAAATGAAAAAAATTTATTTTTCTTTAATTTTTTCTGCATGTATGTTTTTTTTTTATGTTTAGAATAGGTTGGGGGGATAGAATTCTATTAAAAACAAAAAAAATTTAGTAATTTTGTGTGAGTTTTTGATATTGGATAATATGATAACTTTCGAATTTTAGTATTTGTATTATCTTTGATCTTGAGTGATGTTACACCATCTTTTCTATTCTACATGTTGATGTTGGGGATAAATATGAGTTGCTTGAAGGAATGCACATGTCATAATAAATTCCAAGTGAGTTTTTGAGCGTATTAATTTTTCCTGAAGAGTAACCCATTTTGCCCATTCTTCATGTAGCTTAGTAGTTTATTATTTCATAAATGATCTCTATATTTTTTTGAATCAACCTTTTAAAAAAAAGTAAAAAAATGTGCGTGTTACTGCATCTAAATGTCAATCTAATTAGTAGATATGGAAGATTATTTAGAGTTCTAAAAGACGATGGAAGACCATTTTCGACCCGTTTGAGCCTTTCTAGCTATCCCTATTATGTAATATCCATAGTTAACCCTTTTGAGCCTTTTATTAAAAAAAAAGCCTTTTCTTTATTAATTTATCGTCCTGACCCACTCTAATTTGGAGTATTACCCGATATCATAAAAGTTCCATCCACCTATTCATGTTTGAGAAAAAAGATAAATAATTATTTTGTTCAGCGAAGTTCTGCTATATAAAAAAAAGAAAAAAAGAAAAAAATGAAGAAGAAAAATATACAGTAGTAATAAATAAGCAAAATATATCTTGTAATTTTCAAAAGGTCTTGAATTTTTTCTCAAACATATATATTTTATTTTCCTATTTCCCTTTCTTTGTTAGCTATATCCCTAGCCTACGTTACGTCCTAATAAAAGTCCTTCCTGATTTTAGAGAACTATAGTTTGAAATAAAAGCTAGTTATATGGGTAATTAAGATGTAGTGATGCATATACATAAAAAAAAAGAATACATTGGGTTGACTAATACTTTGTTTAAGATTGTATTATTTTTAAGCTATGGGCATATTTTTTCATCTTGGTGAGAGTGTATGATATTTCTTTATTATTTTCTCTCAATTTACCATTCATTATAGTGACAAAATTTTATTGGAATTAATTTCTTTGTGAGAATGTCACTACAACCGATGAGATTTTAGGGTTTGATATGTCATTCTTGAAAGTGGCCTGATTACTATTGTTACAACTAAGTCTGCTGGACTGATGCATATGGATGGTTGATGTGGTTGTGATATTCCTTTAAGATTAGAGATAATGCTTGTATTTTTATTTGATTGCTATCATTAATCTGATTGAATAAACACGTGTATTTTTTTTAAAAAAAGTTTTGAATTTTATATTTGCTTTATTTGCTAGGGACTAGCAATAAGCTGGTTGAGGGGGTGTGTTGAGTGTTAGAAAATATATATTTATAAAGGAGAAAATCATCATTTTACACTTCAAGTCTCACTAATATTGCTATTTTTATTTATTTAAATATTTTATTGTTTAATTATATGTATTTTATTATAATTATTTATTTTATATATTTTAGGGACATCACGATCGTTTCACAATGAACGAGTGACCAGATAGTAAAACGTACGTCATATTTGGACTCAGGACGGTCGAAAACCTTAAGAGGAACATAAAAGAAAAAATATCACTGTTCATACGTACGGTACTGTTCATGGTAATGTTTATGACACTGTTCATATATATGGACCAATTACATGTCATTGACCGATGACGTGGCATCTACCTATGATATGGCAGTATTTGATTGGACAAATTATGTGGCATTGACTGCTTATGTGGCGTTAACCGATGACGTGACATTGACTGATGATGTGTCTTATTGGACTAAATTTCTTATGTACTGTAGATTGATGACATGGCAGTATCTCAATGGAGTAAAAATCATGTGTACGGTACATGCACATACATAGGGTTATTTACTATTTAAACAGTATTACTGTGTAAATAGCGGTCGTTACTGTTCAAACGTTGACTGTTGACCGATGACGTGATGTAATCCTGAACATCTAAACTGTTTTTAATCCGATGGTCACGATTCACTAAATGTATCTATAAAAATGGGGTTCTCCCCCCTTAATTTGATATCCCTAAATTCATTTTTAAGCTTAGATTTCTGAAATTCATTCTCCTTCTTGTAGTTTCTTTGTATTTTAGTAAAATTTACTTTTTATCTCTAGTTAAAATATGAGTAGCTAATTTTCTTTTAAGCTTGGGTTGAAGGTGAAGTCTCAACATGTCCCATGGACTTAATTTGGTAAATTTACTTTCTCTTTCCCTCTAATATTTGTGGTTGTTTTGACTTTTCGTCGATAAATAATAATAGTCTTGTCTAGATACCGTCTGGGTTAAACCGACACCTTAGTACAAAGTTATTATTATTTGGCACGATAAGCGCTTAGCACCATATTTATTTGATTATGGTTCATGAGGTGTGAAATCTCCTTTTATGATTTAATTGTCATTAATATGAAATATTTAGTCCATTAAATATGTTGATGCAGATCCAAATACCCAAACATGTCATTTTAATAGATTCTAATTCAATTTAATTCATGCCATTATAATTTAAATTCAAGCATAATTTACATAAATTTCACTACAAATTTATTCACCCATTAAAAAAAATTAATTTCACACATAATTAAAATCAACCTCCTCGTAGAATCGACACTCGTCACTGTTAATCTATTCTACAATAAATTCGTACACTTACGAGTTCAATAAAATTTACACAACAATCAATTATACTACCTATAATGTAATGCTTTATTATTTATTTAATTATATAATCGATTATACTACCTATAATATAATACTTTACTACTTATTTAATTATATGATCAATTTTATCACCTCATACGTAATATTTTTATTTTATCATATGATAACCGATTTTACTATTTAAAATATAATATTTATTATTTATTCTTTATATAATCAACCTCTTTATATTATAATATTATTCTTTTAATTTTTATATGGACGAATATCACATATATCCAAATTCACAAAATTAAAATTTAACAACTTAAAAATAAAATTATGCATTTACAATTTTACATTATAAATCAATGCATTAAATTAAAATAATTAAACCAAAAACCATCAATTTATTTTGACTAATTATCAATTAATTCACCAATTAATCAATCACAAATTTTCTAATCTTCGTTGAGATTCAGAAAATGAAAAGAGGGAAAAACCATTAAATTCAATCATCAAAATCAACAACAATAGCAAGAACAGACTAATGACAGCCCTTTGTCTCCGTTCAAATTGGCCAAGTTACTAGATCCAGAATTCCACAAGGATCAATCAGGAATTTGCTCTAGTGGGTTCGACAAGCGGTAACCCTTGCTCCGATTTTTCATGGTTTCTAAGAGGGGAAAAAAGCAGAAACCTAATTAAATTAATTGAAGTAATTTGCAAAGTAAAGGAAGAGTACAGATATGCAGCCGTACGCAGTGCGCTTAGCGAGCCAAAGTTGCAGCAACATGCTGGAGTTTGATGACGGTCAGTGAGGCGAGGCAGGGTAGCCGACGTTTGACGACAGCAATGCGTACCCAGCTTGGTGAGGCAGTCGGTGTTTGATAACAGTGTCTACGAGACAGTTAGCTTTCGACGATGAGGGATTTGGGGTTGTTGCCGATTTCGGCTGTAGCGGCTGCTCATGAGTGGTGGCAAAATGTTTCATGCGTGTGTGTGTTCTTGGGGCTTTTATGGTTGCCGGAGTTAAAGTTTATTTGTTTTTAATTTTGGTTCATGTGCTTCCAATTGAAAATTGATTAAAATTTAATAATTTAATAAAAAAATAATTTAAATTTAAATATTTAATTTTCTAGATACAACTACAATCTCGCTCTATGTAGATATTGATTTATAATCTCTAAATTTATATTTTTTAATATGTGAATTAAGAATTTCTTTATAAAGATTAGTTGTGACAAAATGTGCCGCCTTGCTTTTGGTTTTCTACCAACAAAATAGTTCGTGAAAATGAGAGGAATTCAGTTGTGGGGATTGTTTTAGTGATTGTAACGTAAACAAAAGAAGTAGGCCTTTATCATCATCATCATCATCACCATCACCATCATTTCAACCGCTACATCTTTAAGGCTTGGTTGGCATTTATTTATTTGTTCATTTTTTTTAAAAAGCAATGTCATTTGAGCAAAAATAAGGGAATAGACAGAGAAATTTATGGGTCGTGATCATGCTACAGTAATATTGTAGTGTATAAAATAACGGTGCCATTTATACTACCGTATTATTATTTTGTCTTTCTGTTGTCTTGTTTCCGTTCAATTAGTATTTTTCTTTTAGAATAGGGTCAATTTGATAATTAATTTATTAATTTTGTCATTGTTGAATTTTCAATGATTAAAATCATTATTTTACATATTTACTAAATGCATGAACAAATTATTCTTTAACTATTGGTTTTTTTTCCCTATCGCAATCTAAAATTTTACAGTAAAATGGTTGATCGATAGAAAAATAAGAGACTAGATTGTCTAGTAGAGATATTTCCTTTGGTGACTACATGAAGTTTCGACAAAAGCTGGCTGAAAGATAATTTCCCAACTAGTAATTGTCTCATTCTAAAATTGGCTTATAGATAATGGGAAACAATCAAGTCTTCACTGTCGGTTTATATATATATGTATGTATGTATATGTATATGTATAATGTCTTATAAAGAATTTCAGCAAACACATGCATTATTCACTGGTTTCTATAATAAAAATAAAAAACAGAGGTCGGCTTTAAATTACTTGAGATCTTAGTCAATTTTTTTTTAATGTCTTTCGGTTTCGGTACTAAAAAAATATAAAATATCTCAAAATTCAATCAATTTTTAACTGTATCTTGATTATCAACAATCAACAAGATAGTAACAAATTTTAAAAAAAAAGTAGTAAAGATTTTTTAAAACTTCTTTTGAATTATTAATTTGAGAAAATATTCTCTTTTATTTCAAAAGTGAGCCAATAATGTAATAATTTTCTTTATAAAGAAAGGTGCAAGAAATTTTATAATGTTAAATAATTAATTTTTTCAGGACATTTTATAATGTTAAATGATTAATTTTTTAACACATAAAAATTTAATAATTTTTCTTGAAAAAACTAATAATTAATTAATGATTAGACAATATTATTAACTATAGCTCTTTAACATTAATTTTTTTAAACATATAATTTGTGTAAAAATTATTAATTATAGGATAATTATTAATTAAAAAGAGACTTAAAAAATAAGCTTTCCTAGTATAAGTATAACTTAAAATATCTACTAATTTATATTAAAAAATACTAAAAAGATCTTTTTAACATATGGGGTCCAGACAATCATAATAAGGTGATCTTAATATATAAGACCCTAGATAGTAGTTTAATTTCACCTCTATTTAAACTCATCCGAACATAGAGAATGAAAGTGCATGTAAACAAACCCACCTTAGCCCTCCATAAGAAGGGCACATCGACTAAATAGTTATTCCCTTCTTTTTAAACTACGCACCTTTGCAATTAGAGGGAAAATTTTAAAACATAATTTCACACAGGTTGGCATTGATAGCACGTGTCCTTGTCCTTCATCGAAAAGATAACACATCGTCAACTATTTAGATGATACGTCAGCAATAAATCTTGATTTTTGCATTTAACTGAACCCCAAAAATAATTAAAATGTTATAAAATAAATAAATAAAACTTGTAAATTAAACAAAGTACTAAAAAGAATATCTTGATATTGATCCTTGTTATAAGCTTTAAGATATTGTTATAATAAGAAATAACACTTGTACATTACATATATCGGTAACAAAAGTCATGAGGGGCAAGTAAATTTTTTATGTGGGACAAATGAAACTTAAAAGGAAGAGTAATTTTCTTATGTGGGATAAAAGGGTAAATGTTCATAATTACAACACTCCCCCTTGAACATTTACCAATTAAATACTCAATTATGAGTGCTTCATGTTGCCTCATTAAAATCTTGCCAGTAAAAGCTTGGTGAGATAAAACTTGGTTGAAGGAAAAAGAGTATAGTCAGATTTATCTAATAAAATCATAAAGAAAACCCTTATATTCATAATATGCTCTCCCTGATGAAGTATCCTCTTATATCAATTTGACAATTTGTTGACCCGACACATGCCAATATTGTACACTAACTTCTCCAATATCGATGTGGGCAAAGCTTTAGTGAAAATGTCAGCAAAATTATTAATGGAGCGTATATGCTTGACATCAATTTTCTTTTCCTGCTGTAGCTTGTGAGTATCGAAAAATGTTTGTGAGATATACTTTGTTCTATCACCCTTGATGTATCTCCTGTTACTTGAGCAATACAAGTAGCATTGTCTTCGTATATAATTGTTGGAATATCTATGGTAAAAGATAAATTGCATGTGCTTTAAATATGATGGATAACTAATCGTAGCCAAATATATTCTTTGCTTACTTCACGTAATGCAACAATTTCCGAATGATCAAATGAGGTGGCAACAAGAGTTTGCTTAGTAGATTGCCATGAAATGTTGTGCCATTGTAATTGAAAACATATCATGTTTGTGAGTGAGCTTTGTGACGATTAGAGAGATAGCCAGCATCTACATAACTAATAAGACCAGAATTCTCTTTTATCTCATTTAAGTAAAATAAACCCAAGTCTGATGTTCCACGAAGGTATCAAAGGATATGCCTGATACCATTCCAATGGTGACATGTTGGTGTTGAGCTAAATCTTGCTAATAAGTTCACAGAAAATGCACTGTCTGATCCAGTGCATTGAGCTAAATATAATAAAGCACCAATTACATTTAGATATGATACTTCTAGACCAAGTTACTTCTTTGTCGTCCTCTTTGGGGTGGAATAAATTCTTTTTAGAATCAAGAGACTGAACAACCATAAGAGTGCTTAGTGAATGAGTATATTCATATTGAATCAGTTTAGGATTTTTTTTCATATAAGCTAATTGATTGGAAAGTATTCCATTTGATGGAAAAGTCTTCCATTTATTTTATGCTCAATTTGAAGGCCGAGATAATATTTTGTTTTGCCCAAATCTTTTATTTTAAATTCTCTCTTTAAGTATTCAGTAGTTTTTAGGAGATCTTCAAGAGTTCCAATTAAATTCATGTCATCAACATAAACTGCTACAATCATAAATATAGATTCAAATATTTTAATGAAGATGCTTGGACAGATTATATAATTTTTATATCCTTCTTTGATCAAATATTCACTCAAATGATTGAACCACATGCGTCCAAATTATTTTTATCTGTATAAGGGCCATTGTAACTTGATTGAACATAGATTATAGTCTTTTAATTTAAATGCTTCAGGCATTTTGAATCTTTCAGGGATTTTCATGTAAATGTTAATATCAAGAGAAACATCCACGAGACACATATCAAGTTTTTCTGAGACTGTAAAATTGATTAGAAATAGAAATGTAATAGCATCTATTACTAGAGAATATGTATCCTCATAATCAATACCAGATCTCTAGAGAAGCTTTGTGCAACTAGTCATGCTTTATATATGGTAATTTCATTATGCTCATTATGTTTTCTTACAAATACCCATTTATACCCAACGATTTTGACATCTTCTAGTACCTGGACTATAGGTCTAAAAACTTCACGCTTATCCAGAGAAGTCAATGATGCTTGAATCGCTTTTTTTTCATTAAGGTCAATCATGCCTTTGTCTACATTCATCGACAGTTTTAGGCTCAAAATCATTGGCAATTTCAATAGCTATTACGAATGAAAATACATTATCGATATTTATTTCATTACGATCCTATATTTCCTTTGTATAAGCATAATTTATAAAATTTTCCTTATTTTTATGCTCATGTGCCTTTTCATGGGCAATTGTCCTTTCAGAGGCTTGTGTCTCTTCAGGGACTATCAACTCCTCTAGTGATTCAGATAATATAGGTACATTTATTGCTAGAGTAATTTCAACAGGATCTCAGTTTTTGATTTTCCTCTTCCAGGGAGCACTATTTTTAGAACCAAGTGGTCTACCACATTTCTATGGTGTAATAGAAAATTCATTAGTTGCCTTTGTACTTGATTGTTCAATAGGAACAACCACCAGGGTTGGTGTATTAGCTATTGGAATATGTGATTTTGTTACTTTTATTATATCTATAAAGGCATATGGTAACTGATTTTCAATTTACTATAAATGAACTATCATTTGTACCTCATTTTCACATTGATTAGTACAAGGATGTAAGTGAGATAAAGTAGGAACTTTCCAAGAAAATTCATGCCTTACTTCAAGAGGTCGTTTATTTCCTAATTATGAAAAAAATTGTCTCATCAAAGTGATAATCTGTGAAACATGTAGTAAAAAGATCACTTATCAAAGATTCAACATATTTGATAATTGAAGGTGAGTTAAAATTGACATAAATCCCCAAGCGACATTGAGGTCTCATTTTTGTACGATGAAAGGATGATATGGGAACATACACAACATAAACAAAAGTGTGTAGATGGGAAATGTTAGGTTGTTAACCAAGCACAAGTTGTAATGGAGAATATTGGTGATAAGCAGTAGGTCTAAGACGAACTAATGTTGTAGCATGTAAAATAATATAAGCCTAAGCAGATATTGGTAATTTTGTATGCATAAGTAAAATTTTCGCAATTATCTGCAAGCACTTAATCAATAATTCTGCCAATCTATTATGTGTATGAACATGTGGCATTGAATGCTCAACGTCAATACCTATTGATGTGTAGTAATCATCAAACATTTTTTTATGTAAATTCACCAACATTATCTAGACGTATGGTTTTGATTGGATAATTTGGAAATTATGCTCTTATTCTTATAATTTGTGCAAGTAACCTTGCAAGTGCAACATTGTGGGTGGATAATAAACAAACATGTGATCGCCACACAAATGCATTAACCAAAACCATAAAATAATAAAATGGCCCATTAGAGGGATGTATTGGACCATATATATCTCCTTGTACTCTTGCAAAAAAAAATTAGAGATTCAACACCAATCTTAGAGGGGGTGGTTTGATTACAAATCTTTCTTGTGAGCAAACAGGACAAACAATCTCATTAGATAATAGAATCTTTTGATTCTTTAATAAATGCCCACGAGAATTTTCAATAATTTTATGCATCATTGTAGACCCAGGATGTCCGAGGCAATCGTGCCACAACATAAATATTTTTAGATCTATGAACTTCCTGTTCATCCTTTTGTGACTTTCAATTGCATTTATAATTGTGTAATATAATCCTGATGAGAATGCTTTGAACTTTTCTAATATGTATTTCTTTTTTGAGACATGTTTAGTAATACAGAGAAATTTTTGCAGCATTTTTATTTAAAGTCTAAATATTATATCCATTTCGGCGGATATCTTAAAAGGTCAGTAGATTTCTTTTAGATTTTGCTGAATAAAGAGCATTTTGAATTATTAGTTTTGTTTCGCTTGTCAATAAAAGTATAGCTCTTTCAGATCCTTCTATCAAGTCTACAGGACTAGATATACTATTTACATTTCCTTCAAGCAATTTTACTTCCAAGAAATATTTTTTATCTTGAACAATAGTGTGAGTGGTTGCACTATTAGCTAAGCAAACATCCCTAAACATTTGATTCTAAAATAAAAAGATTGTTTTTAGAATCCATAACCTTATACTAAATAAAAGTTTATGTTAATCATCAAGATCAAGTACATCTGATGAAACTATAAAAAGATACAAAAGTTAATACATCGATAGTAGATATAGTAACAAAAGTTTAGATATTTCTACTATTATTAATTGACCGTTTTTCCGTCCATGTCTTCAAAGAAATTATAACATCCACATGAGTCAGATCAACAGGAGTTGAGTCATCAACCAAATTTGTCTCAATTTTTTCCTTTCCTTTCTTGGATGCTTGGTAAAGATTCGCTAAATGTTTGTCAGCTCGACAAGTGCGTGACCAATGTCCATTTCTACCACATCGATAGCAGATTTCTCTATTATCATTTATAGTATTGTTTTTCCATGTACTATTATTTTTGGGTCTCTTATAAATATTTCACTTCTGGTGTGGTCTATTTTTGTTGTTTCACTGTCCATCATGCTTGTAACTACCACGATGGTAATGACCACAACCTCTTTTACCTCCTTGATTACGCCTGTAATTGGTACATGTTGTTGAGTGTTAGAAAGTGTATATTTATAAAGGAGAAAATCGTCATTTTACACTTTAAATCTCACTAACATTGCTACTTTTATTTATTTAAGTATTTTGTTATTTAATTATATGTATTTTATTATAGTTATGTATTTTATATATTTTAGAGGCATTATGATCGTTTCACAATGAACGAGTGATCAGACAGCAAAACGGACATCATATTTGGACTCAGGACGGTCGAAAACCTTAAGAGGAGCATTAAAGGAAAAAAGTTACTGTTCACATATACGGTATTGTTCATACGTACGGTACTATTCACGATACTGTTCACGATACTGTTCATGTATACGGACCGATGATGTGGTAACTACCTATGACGTGGCAGTATCTGATTGGACGAATTATGTGAATTGACTGCTTATGTGGCGTTGACCAATGACGTGGCATTGACCGATGATGTGTCACGATCTTATTGGACTAAATTTCTTATGTACTGCAGATCCATGACGTGGCAGCATCTCAGTGGAGCAAAAATCGTGTGTACAGTACATGCGCTTACATGAGATTATTTACTATTCAGGCGCGTTCTTTGTACAAAATGTTGATTGTTATTGATTGACTGATGACGTGGCGTAATCCTGAGCATCCGAACTGTTTTTAATCCTATGGTTACGATTCACTCAATGTATCTATAAAAAAGGGGCTCTCCCCCCTAATTTGATACCCCTGAATTCATTTCTAAGCTTAGATTTCTGAAATTCCTTCTCGTTCTTGTAGTTTCTTTGTATTTTAATTAAATTTTCTTTTTTATCCTTAGTTAAAATATGAGTGGCTAATTTTCTTTTGAGTTTGGGTTGAAGGTAAAGTCTCAACATGTTCCATGGGCTTAATTTGGTAAATTTACTTTCTCTTCCCTCTAATATTTGTGGTTGTTTTGACTTTTCGTCGACAAATAATAATAGTCTTGTCTAGATACAGCTCTGGTTAAACCGGCACCCTAGTACAAGGTTATTATTATTTGGCACGATAAGCCCTTGGCACCATACTTATTGAAGAGTGGTTCATGAGGTGTGGAATCCCCCCTTATGATTTAATTGGTATTAATGTGGAATATTTAGCCCATGTAGCATGTTGATGCGGATCCGGATACCCAAGTGTTTTATTATAACAGTTACATTTTCAATTATTCCCGCCATTTTAATTCACAATTTAGGATAAAATTACCATAGTTTAATTATTTCTATTAAAAGAAAATTAATTCGGCATATAATTAAAATCAACCTGCTCGTGGGATTGACAGTCGTCACCATTAATCTATTCTACAATAGATTCGTGCGCTTGAGAGTTCAATAAAATTTGCACACCAAGTTTTTGGCGCCGTTGTCGGGGAGGTAAGTTGTTTTAATTTGTTGAATTAATTTTTTTTTGTTTTCTTGTATTTTTTTTCTTATAAAAAAATAATAATTCTATAATTTAATTTTTGTAATTTAAATTTTTGTAATTTAATTTTTGTAATTTAAATTTTTGTAATTTGATTTCTGTAATTTAAATTTTTACAATTTAATTTTATTGTGTGATTTCTTTAAATTTCTGTACTTTAATTTTTGCTTTACTTTGCTTTGTAATTTGTTTTGTTTATCTTGTAATTTATTTTAATTTATTCTTAGAATTAATTTATAGAATTAGTTTTTTTTAAGTAATTTTTTTTGCTTTCCTTAAAAATTATAAAAAAATTAAAAAAATATAAAAAAAATTTTTTAAAAAAATAAATCTGTAATTTAATTTTGGTAATTTAAATTTCTTTAAATTTCTATAATTTAATTTCTGAGTTATTTTTCTTTGTAATTTTTATTTATTCTGTTAATTTATTATTCCATAGAATTAAAATTTTTTTTAAGTAATTTTTTTTCCTGTAATTTAATTTTGTTTCTTTTTCTCTTCTTTATATTTCTGTAATTTAATTTTTCATTTTTCGTTGTAATTTATCTTCTTATTTTATTTAATCTATTTCTTGTATTTTCTTTTTAGCACTTGAGTGTATGTTCATAGTAAGATTATAATAACGTCACAAGGTTAGTATTATAATTTCTCTCTCCTCTTTATTTTTATTTGTTTATTTTCTTCTTTGCATGCATGGTCGAAGGTCATTATCACCTAATCTTGAACCTTTAGACCTTGATTTGGATAAAACACTTCGCACACACAAACAAACTGTTTTTCAAAAGAAATTTGAAATGGAATTGCAAAATCAGCAACGGCAATCGGATAATTCTCAACAACGGAGTCGATCACTCAGAAATACCAGGAGAAATTAAGGGAGTGAATGAGGTTAATATTGGCGAATCAAGCTCAGGAATTAAAGAAGTCAAAGAGATGGTTGAAGGCCTTACTCGACAAATAGCATCTTTGACTACTGCTAAAGCAACAGAGCCACATGACCATGACTCATATTCAGATCAAGCCAATGCCATAGGTATTATAAGAAAACCACCAAATTACAACCCTTACTCCAACACATATAACCCTGGATGGAGAGACCACCCTAATTTTTCATGGTCTCAAGGATTCCAACAAAATGGACCATCAGTTCCACCTCCACCAATGCAACCAGTTCCTCAAATGTCTCAAGCCTCTCAACCACCATTTAGACCATACAATCAGAATCCAAACTATTCTCAACCCAAACTATGGGAGAAGACATCCCAAAATTTCAGAAATCTTACTAACTCCAAGATCGAGCAGCAGAATCGCACCATTGATGAATTACGAAATAAAATGAGAGCGGGCTTCAACTCACAAGCTCAATCAATTTCTAACATTGAGAAAATGGTGGGACAACTTGCCTCTTCAGTTTAAACTTTGGCCATGACCGTTGAAAAAGGCAAATTCCCAAGTCAACCAGTGCCAAACCCTAGAGGAGTGCATGAGATAAGTTCTAGTTCACCACAGCAACATAGAGAGGTCAAAGCAGTGATGACCTTGTGAAAAGGAAAAGAAGTTGACAACAAAGTGGAGATGCCAAAATCAACTCAGATTGTACCTGTGAACACTGAGGAATCATCATCAGAGGAGAAAGAGGAAACTAACCCACGAGAATTTATTCCTAAAGCTCCATTTCCTCAGAGGTTAGCTAAAGGGAAGAAAGGAAAATCCACAGGTGAGATTCTTGAAATCTTCAAACAGGTAAGTGTTAACATCCCTTTACTTGAAGCTATAAAACAAGTGCCATCATATGCCAAGTTTCTTAAAGACCTTTGTACTAAAAAGAGAAATATTCATGTTCAGAAAAAGACCTTTCTAACAGAATATATTAGTTCTATACTCCAACATAAAATGCCTCTAAAATGCAAAGATCCAGGCTCCCTCACTATCTTATGTAGTATAGGGAACCACACAATTGAGAATGCTTTGTTGGATTTAGGAGCTAGTGTAAATTTGTTGCCTTACTCTGTATTTGTGAAACTTGGACTGGGCGAATTACACCCAACTCTAGTGGTGTTACAGCTTGCAGATCGATCCATGAAAATATCACGTGGTATTGTTGAGGATGTGTTTAGCCAGGTAGATAAGTTTTATTTTCCTGTTGATTTCATTGTAATTGACACTCAACCAGTGCAGGATTCAAGGAAGCATATCCCTATTATCTTGGGTCGTTCATTTTTGGCAACTGCTGATACTCACATTCAATGCAGGACTGGAAATATGCAGTTGTCATTTGGCAATATGACTATGGAACTAAATATTTTCAACATTGCCAAACAACCTCACAGTATAGATGATGAAATTATAGATGTGGATTTAATTGATGAATTGGTTGATCATACATCTCCTTTAAATCTTAGTGATGACCCTTTACTAACATGTTTAACTCACTTTGGTTTGAATTTTAATATTGACAGGTCGATTGATGAGGTTAATGCCTTATTGGATTCATCGCCATACATGGACATTGATAAGTGGAAGATAAAGATAGAGCAATTGGCACTATTGAAAGAAAATCCCATCTCATCATCAGAATCACCACCAGGAATTGAGCTCAAATCTTCACTCGACCCTTTGAATTCTACATTCTTGGAAGAAGAAAAAATATTGTCAGAAATCATCTCATCCTCTCCTGATTACAAACAAAAGAACACACACATCATTGACCCTATTTTTGGTTCAAAAAGGAGGATACAACTGGCAAAACCGGAGGAGATTCGTAACGACAAAAATGCTAAGGACTACAGAAAGTGAATGAAAATCCTCCGTGACAAGCGGAGCATTAGAAAATCTTTCACACCAGGTCAAAAAGTATTTTTGTTCAATTCTCAAGGGCACATTTCTCCAAGTAAATTACTCTCTCAATGGTCTGATCCATCTACTGATCATACAATTTTTCCACATAGAGCCATTAAATTTAAGAATCCAAGGAACGGTATAATTTTTAAAGTTAATGGTCAGCAAAGTAAAGCCATATCACGAATACCAACCATGTGGAGAAAATAGCACAAAACATTGAAGTGACCTGACATTTTTTCTTTTCGTTTCCTTTCGGTGATTTAAAGTTTTCTTTTCTATTTTTAATTATGTTTGTGAAAGTGTGTCCGTTTAACTTTTAAGCTTTTATTTTTTATCATTTTCCTCATGAATATGTCAACTAAAAAGTATCTCTTCAGCATTCTTAGATAGTTTCGACGTATTCAATCTCATCTCAGAGGTCAGATACGATTTTGTAAAACATCGTATCTGGCAGCTACAACCACCAGAGTTAGTAGCCCATGTTGAGGATTTAGAAAGCCAACTCCGAGAAATTGAGAGAGGCATCTACAACATCCAATTGGAGCTTGAGGTAAATTCAATAAGAGGACGATTTTAGTTTGTTTTGTGTGTTTTAATTTATTTTCTTGTTTGTATGTTTTAGTTTGCTTTGTGTGTTTAAAGTTTGTAACCCCGGTCAAGTGGCGGATAACGGTACTCCGTGACAATGAAGTCGATTACTTCAGTTTTCTCATAATAACTGATATTCTGAGACGAAGGTATGGACATAAATGAGATTTTAGAAAAGCTTCACAAACGATTCCCTTCGCTTCCTCAGAATGCCCTACTTTTAATTTATAAAGCCCGGTCCGAACGCATGCGATTACTTATGAAGAATAACATCCCTGCTGACATCTGTTGGTTAATTAAAGCAAAAGTTTGCTCAGCAGATGAGTTACCTCCTAAATTTATCGCATACATGCCTGGTTGTGGTAAAGGAAATTATGCAAGAAAACGACGAGCTCGAAGACTTTCTGTTGCTTGTCATAAATGTGCCAGAATGGTATGCAATAAAAAATCATGTTCTTTAGGAATGTTGTCTGATAACAGAGAAGATAAGATTCAATTCATTAGGGATGGCTTGAATAAGGAGTCATTAGATGATATCCTTTTGTCTCTTGAAATGCATCCCAGTGGATATGTCCAACATGCAATACTCTAGTTATGGCCATTATTCCAGCAAGAATGTGCAAACTATAGTCTCGGGAATCTGACTATAAAAGACCCTGTTTGCCAGTTTGTAAGAAAATTGGATGAGAAGCCTATCCTCGACCCATAGAGGGCGTTAAAACTGTTTCTGGACGTAAAACCAGAGGAAGATGTGAGCCATAGTCGCAACTACTTTTAAATATCTTTTTATTTTAATATTGTTTTATTTCACTATTGTTTGATCACTTATATTTTTATTTTTAATAATTTTATGTTATCATTATTTGATTTGTCTTTTCACTATTTTCTTTTTCACTCTTGAGCTATATACCTCTCCTTCAACCATGTAAATATTTTCTTCTGTGTTGCAACATCCAGGTGATATCTTCTAATCTCTACTTCTTTTCTTTAAAACATTGAGGACAATGTTTCGTTCTGGTTGGGGGGAGGGAATAGTTGATAATTTCTCCTTTATAAATATATGTTTTTAAGTTTTTAAGTTGAAAATGGCTGAATATGGAGTGTAATAACTCTAGAAACGCATCTTCTTTTAAAAAAAAAGAAAAAAAGAGAAAAAAAATTATTTTTTGATTTTTCTGCATGTATGTTTTCTTTTTATGTTTAGAATAGGTTGGGGGGAAATAATTCTATTTAAAAAATTTTTTTTTTGTGAATTCTTGATATTGGATGATACGATGACTTTCGAATTTTAGTATTTGTATTATCTTTGGTCTTGAGTGATGTTACACCATGTTTACTATTCTATATGTTGATATTGGGGACAAATATGAGTTGCTTGAAAGAATGCACATGTCATAATAAATTTCAAGTGAGTTTTTGAGTCTATTAATTTTTCTTGGAGAGTAACCCTTTTTGCCCATTCTTCATGTAGCTTAGCATTTTATTATTTCATACATGATCTCTAGATTTTCTTTGAGTCTACCTTTAAAAAAAAGTGTGTCACTGCATCTAAATGTCCATTTAATTAGTAGATATGGAAGATTATTTAGAGTCATAAAAGATGATGGAAGGCCATTTTTGACCCGTTTGAGCCTTTCTAGCCATCCCTATTATGTAATATCCATAGTTAGCCCTTTTGAGCCTTTTATTTTAAAAAATAAAAAAATAAAAAAATAAAAAAATAAAAACCCTTGTCTTTATTAATTTATCATCCTGACCCACTCCAATTTGAAGTATTACCCGATATCATACAAGTTCCATCCACCTATTCATGTTTGAGAAAAAAATGTTAAATAATTATTTTGTTCAGCGAAATTATGCTAAAAAAATTCAAAAAAGAGAAAAAAAAGAGAGAAAAAAAAAGATGTACAATAGTAATAAATAAGCAAAATGTATCTTGTAAAAAGTTCTTGAATTTTTTCTCAAACATATATATTTTGTTTCCCTATTTTCCTTTCTTTGTTAGCCATGTCCTTAACCTACGTTACGTCCTAATAAAAGTCCTTCCTGATTTTAGGGAACTATAGTCTAACATAAAAGTTAGTTATATGGGTAATTAAGATGTAGTGATGCATATAAAATAAAAAAAAAGAAGAAAAAAATAAAAAAAAAAAGATAATGAATATATTGGGTTGACTAATACTATATTTGAAATCGTATTATTTCTAAGCTATGGACATATTTTTCATCTTGGTGAGAGTGTATGATATTTCTTTATTATTTTCTCTCAATTTACCATTCATTGTAGTGACAAAAATTTTATTGGGATTAATTTCTTTGTGAGAGTGTCACTACAACCGGTGAGATTTTGGGGTTAGATATGTCATTCTTGAAAGTGGCCTCATTACTATTGCTGCAACAAAGTCTACTGGACTAATGCATATGGATGGTTGATGTAGGTGTAATATTCCTTTAAACTGGAGATAATGCTTGTACTTTCATTTGATTGCTATCATTAATCTGATTGAATAAACACATGTGTTTCCTTTAAAAAAAAAAGTTTTGAATTTTATCTTCACTTTATTTGCTAGGGACTAGCAATAAGATAGTTGGGGGGTGTGTTGAGTATAAGAAAGTGTATATTTATAAAGGAGAAAATCGTCATTTTACACTTTAAATCTCACTAACATTGCTACTTTTATTTATTTAAGTATTTTGTTATTTAATTATATGTATTTTATTATACATATGCATTTTATATATTTTAGGGGATTATGATCGTTTCACAATGAACGAGTGATCAGACAGCAAAACGGACTTCATATTTGGACTCAGGACGGTCGAAAACCTTAAGAGGAGCATTAAAGGAAAAAAGTTACTGTTCACATATACGGTATTGTTCATATGTACGGTACTATTCACGATACTGTTTACGACACTGTTCATGTATACGGACCGATGATGTGGCAACTACCTATGATGTGGCAGTATCTGATTGGACGAATTATGTGAATTGACTGCTTATGTGGTGTTGACCAATGACGTGGCATTGACCGATGATGTGTCACGATCTTATTGGACTAAATTTCTTATGTACTGTAGATCGATGACGTGGCAGCATCTCAGTGGAGCAAAAATCGTGTGTACAGTACATGCGCTTATATGGGATTATTTACTATTCGTGCAATCGTTCGCAAATATTGATTATTGATTTGATTATGATCGCTGATCGATAACGTGGCGCAATCCTGAGCATCCGAACTGTTTTTAATCCTATGGTCACGATTCACTCAATATATCTATAAAAAGGGGGCTCTCCCCCCTAATTTGATATCCCTGAATTCATTTCTAAGCTTAGATTTCTGAAATTCCTTCTCCTTCTTATAGTTTCTTTGTATTTTAATTAAATTTTCTTTTTTATCCTTAGTTAAAATATGAGTGACTAATTTTCTTTTGAGCTTGGGTTGAAGGTGAAGTCTCAACATGTTCTATGGGCTTAAAATTTGATAAATTTACTTTCTCTTCCCCTCTAATATTTGTGGTTGTTTTGACTTTTCGTTGACAAATAATAATAGTCTTGTCTAGATACAGCTCTGGTTAAACCGGCACCCTAGTACAAGGTTATTATTATTTGGCACGATAAGCCCTTGGCACCATACTTATTGGAGAGTGGTTCATGAGGTGTGGAATCCCCCCTTATGATTTAATTGGTATTAATATGGAATATTTAGCCCATGGAGCATGTTGATGCGGATCCGGATACCCAAATGCTTTATTATAACAGTTACATTTTCAATTATTCCCGCCATTTTAATTCACAATTTAGGATAAAATTACCATAATTTAATTGTTTCCATTAAAAGAAAATTAATTCGGCATAGAATTAAAATCAACCTCCTCGTGGGATCGACACTCGTCTCCATTAATCTATTCTACAATAGATTCGTGCGCTTGCGAGTTCAATAAAATTTGCACACCACATGTATTCACATTCACTTCTGGGAATGGTTGAGAGCCAGTTAGACATAACTTCTAGTTCTTCATAAGGAGCTCATTGTTTTTCTCAGCAATTAGAAGAGCTGTTATCAGTTCAGAATATTTGCTGTATTTATGCTCTCGATATTGTTGTTGTAGAACAACATTTAATGTATGAAAAGTAGTGAGTGTGTTTTCAAGCATATCTCAGTTCATAATTTCTACCCCACACAATTGTAATTCTGAAGTGATACGGAATAGAGCAGAGTTGTAATAGAGACTCTTGCGTAATCCTAGAACCTTAAGTTTAACCACTCATGTTTGGTATTTGGTAAGGAAATATCTCTCTGATGGTCAAATCTCTCCTTGAGATTGTTCCATAAGACAAAGGGATCCTCTATTGTTAAATATTGAGCTTTCAGGCTCTCGTGTATATGATGGCGGAGGAAAACCATGGCCTTTGTTTTTTCCTAGAGAGATGCCTCATTTCCTTCTGCTACAATGTGTTCTAGGCCCATAGCTTGCAAATGCATTTTGGCGTCCAATGTCCAAGAAAGGTAGTTTCTTCTAGATACTTCAAGAGCAGGAATTTGTAGATTCGTGAGACTAGCCATTTCTCAAGGAATCTTACTCTTGATGATTAAAGAAAATATAAATAAGTGTCATAATAAATGTATAAACAAAAACAGTAATTATAGAACAAGTATTCAGAACTTCAGGTTTTAACTCAAAGTCATATCTTAAAATTGTGAGTTCTCACCACTTTATTTATATCAATCATATAAATTAACATAACAATAACAAATTAAGAAAATAAGAATATAGACGATATTATGGACTGGCCATCAAAATTATTACAAACAATAATAATGAAAAGAACAAAACAAACTTCATGAAATGATAATGATAAAGCATAAAAAGAAATGAATAAAAAAATTATAAAAATTAAACTATCCAAATCTAACCATGCATTGTACTGATAACGTGTTATAAAATAAATAAATTAAACTTGTAAATTAAACAAAGTACTAAAAAGAGTACCTTGATTTTGATCTTTGTTATAAGCTTCAAGATATCGTTACAACAAGAAAAACACATGTGAATTACATATATAGGTAACAAAAGTCATGAAGGGCAAGTAAATTTTCTATGTGGTATAAATTAAGCTAAAAAGGAATAGTAATTTCCTATGTAAGATAAAAGGGTAAATGTTCATGATTACAACATAAAAAAAGGGCAGAAGGCTGGTTTATGTCATGATCCCTTGATCGTTCTTTAACTACAATTGATAATATAATTTCAATTTATTAATTTTTTGATTCCTTATGAAGACAACACAAATATCAACTTCAAGACTATTAACTACCATTTTAAAAGTCCATTACAGCAAGGGGTTATTTATTTTTTTGACTTAATCAGTTAATTAACTTAATTTCAATTAGTTAAGTTATTAACTCCTTTTGTTTTTCTTAACTTAATAAAAATTTTCAACTCTTAAACATACAATTAGTAAGTTAATTTTTTTAATTTTTGGTTGATCTAAAAGTTTGAATGATGTCATTAAAAAATATTTTTTAAAAATATTTCTATATGATTAACTAATTTTCACTCTCACCCAAATAAAACTTAATAATTATTACTATTATCTATTTCTATAACTTGTGATAACATAGTAATAAAACTATATTATTTTATCTTTTCTTTAGATTAGCACATTTATCTTTATAATTTTTTAATGAAAATTTTTCATATAAAGCATCATAAGCAACAATAAAATTGACTAGCATATACTAGTTTAGAATATTAAATGGTTATAATCAACTGTACATGTTATGTTATGATAGTATATTATCTTATTTATGTTTGAGATGTTTATTATTTATTTAACATTTATAATTTATAGTTTTTAAAGTTTTTAGGTTAAAAAATAAATATGTCATTCAAATTCAGGCATTCAGCTCTATTCAGAATTCAAAATAATTCAAGTTTATTTAGATTTTAGATGAAAAAATAAATGCTACTGTTGAGTGTTAGATAATGTATATTTATAAATAAGAAAATTATCATTTTATACTTCAAGTTCTACTAACTTCTTTACTTTTATGTATTCAAGTATATTGTGATTTTAATTATGTGTATTTCATTATAATTAAATACATTATGTATTTTGAGAGTAATATGGTTATTTCACAATAAACGAGATATCAGATGATAAAACGAATAACAAATTTGAACTCAAAACGGTCAAAAATTTTAGGAGGAGTATAAAAATATAAATGTCATTGTTCACATGTACAACACTATTATATGTACAGTATTGTTCATAACACTATTTATATATACTATATGATGATGTGACATGATTGATGCTGTGGTACTAACCAATGACGTGATAATATTTGATTGGAGAAATGATATAACATTGACTAATATGCTGCATTGATTGATTATGTGGTATTGACTGATTATGTGGCTTAACTGATGAGGTATCACAATTTTATTGGATTAAAATATTTATGCACTATTGACCGATGATGTGGCAATATATTAATGAATTATAAAAATGTACGTACAGTGCATGCGCATATGCAGGATGATGGTCTTAATGATGTGTTCAACCCAATTAGAATTTACCATGTAGCGCAATCCTGTGCGTTCAAATTGTTTTAATCTAATAATCATAATTTACTCGTTCTATCTATAAAAAAAGAGTTCTCCCTTAATTTGACACCCATGAGTTCATTTTTTAGCTCTATTTTCTCTAATTCCTTCTCCATTTTGTATTTTCTACGTATTCTAATAAAATCTTCATTTTACTCCTAGTTCAAATGTAAGTAGCTAATTTTCTTTTAAGTTTGAGTTGAAGGTGAAGTCTCAATATATTTTGTAGGCTTATTTTGATAAATTTATTTTCTCTAAATTTATTTTCTCTAAATTTATTTTCTCTTTCCTTCTAATTTCTATGGATGTTTTGATTTTTCATTGACAGACAGTAATAACACAATTATTATTATTTTACACAATAAGCCCTTAGCACCATATTAATTAGAGCATGATTCATGAGGAGTAGACATCCCCTTTATGATTTAATTGGTACTAATAAGGAATATTAAGCCCTTGTGTATGTTGATACGGATTCAGATACCCAAAGCGTCTCATTACAATAGTTGTCTATTTAATTTATTTTTGCCATTCCAACTTTAAATTTAAAATCGATTAAAATTACTTGCACCATAATTTTAACTACCCACTTAGAAAATTAATTCAACACATAATTAAAATTTACCTCCTTGTGAGATCGACACTTATCACTATTAATTTATTTTATAATATATTCATACACTTGTGAGTTTAATAAAATTTATACAATAAGTTTTTAGTGTTGTTGCGGGGGAGATAAGTTATTTTAATCTGTTGAATTAATTTTTTTGTTTTCTTGTATTTTTTTCTTATAAAAATATATTTATGTAATTTAATTTCTTTAAATTTTTGTAATTTAATTTTTTTATAATTTTTTTAAATTTCTATAATTTAATTTTTAAGTTATTTTTCTTGGTAATTTTTTTCATTTTATCTTGTTAATTTATTCATGAAATTAATTCATGGAATTAATCTTTTTTAAGTAATTTTTTAATTTTTTCTTTTAAAATTATTATTAAAAAATTAAAAAAATTAAAAAGTGAATGTGCAATTCCTGTAATTTAATTTACTTTATTTTTCTCTTCTTTATATTTCTGTATTTTAATTTTTACGTCATTTTTCATTATAATTTTTCATTTATCTTGTTATTTTATTTAATTTATTTCTTTTTTTTAGCACTTGATTTGATTTTCATAGTAAAGTTGTAAAAATAATTTTATAGTAAAGTTTATTTTCATAATTTTTTATTTATTACGTGCTATTTTTATAGCATGTGATAAGGTTAGTAACGTAATTTATCTTTCTTCTTTATTTTTATTAATTTTATTCTCATTTTTATTATTTTTTTATTATTTTTTTATGCATAGTCGAAGGTCACAATTACCTATTCTTAAGCCTATAGACTTAGAATTGACAAAAATACTTCGCACATATAAACACATTGTAATTAAAGAAAAAATTGAAATAGATTTACAATAATAATAACCACCACAGGAAGGCCATTTAAAGACTATTTAACTTCTTTAGCTAACTTGAGCATATCATTTATACAATACCCAAATGTAGTTATTAGGAATTTTGAATTAAAATCTACTGTGTTAAATTATCTTCCAACATTCTATGGCCTAGAAAATAAGGATTTATATAATCATTTAAATAATTTTCATACTGTTCGTCAAACTTTTAAATATGAGAATTTTTCACATGATGATGTTGTTGTGTAAATTTTATTGAACTCGCAAGCGCACAAATCTATTGTAGAGATTAACGGTGACGAGTGTCGATCCCACGAGGAGGTTGATTTTAATTATGTGTAGAATTAATTTTCTTTTAATGGGTGAATAAATTTATGGTGAAATTTATGTAAATTATACTTGAATTTAAATTACAATGGCAGGAATTAAATTGAGCTGGAATCTATTAAAATGACGTGCTTGGGTATCCGAATCTGCACAATATGCTCCATGGGCTAAATATTCCATATTAATGTCAATTAAATCATGAGGGGGGATTCCACACCTCATAAACCACACTCAAATAAATATAGTGCTAAGGACTTATCGTGCCAAATAATAATAACCTTGTACTAGGGTGCCGGTTTAACAAAGGCGGTATCTAGACAAAACTATTATTATTTGTCGACAAAAAATCAAAATAACCACAAATATTAGAAGGGAAGAGAAAGTAAATTTACCAAATTAAGCCCGTAGAACATGTTGAGACTTCACTTTCAACCCAAGCTTAAAAGAAAATTAGCTACTCATATTTTAATTAAGGATAAAAAGGAAATTTTACTAAAATACAAAGAAACTACAAGAAGGAGAAGGAATTTTAGAAATCTAAGCTTAAAAATGAATTCAGAGATATCAAATTAGGGAGAAGAGTCCCCTTTTTATAGATACATTGAGTGAATCGTAACCATCAGATTAAAAATAGTTCAGATGCTTAAGATTACGCCACGTCATCAGTCAACAGTTAACGTTTGAATAGTAACAGCCGCTATTTGCACATAATACTATTTGTACAGTAATGCGATTTGAATAGTAAATAATACCATATATGTGCATGTACTGTACACACGATTTTTGCTCCACTGAGATGCTGCCACGTCATCGATCCACAGTATATAAGAAATTTAACCCAATAAGATCGTGACACATCATCGGTTAACGCCACGTCATCGGTTAACGCCATATAAACAGACAATACCACATAATTCGTCCAATCAAATACTGCCATGTCATAGGTTAGATGCCACGTCATCGGTCCGTATATATAAATAGTATCGTGAACAGTATGTATGACCAGTACCATACGTATGAACAGTACCGTATATGTGAATAATGACATTTTTTCTTTTATACTCCTCTTAAGGTTTTCGACCGTCCTGAGTCCAAATATGATGTCCGTTTTGCTGTCTGATCACTCGTTCATTGTGAAACGATCGTGATGCCCCTAAAATATATAAAATACATAATTATAATAAAATACATATAATTAAACAATAAAATACTTAAATAAATAAAAGTAGCAATGTTAGTGAGACTTGAAGTGTAAAATGACGATTTTCTCCTTTATAAATACACACTTTGTAACACTCAACAGATATTAAATTAAGATTATTCATATTTTCATTAAAGGATAGAGCTCGTTCATGATTTAATACATTGCCTGCTAATAACATTACATCATGAGAACAAATAGTAACAAAATTTTTGAATAAATACTTTTCAGTGTATAAAACCAATTCTATTTGTAGAGAAATTTCAGAGTTCGCTTAGAGAGAAAAAGAGGAATTTTTTAATGTATAGAAGAAATTTAATGGGCTATTCTTGAAATGTCCACATCATGAGTATGAGAAATAGTAGTAGTGCCAATACTTTTTGGAGGGATTACTGCCTAATGTGTAAGAATAGCTAATGGCAATAAGTGGAGAAGAGCTAATGTCAAAAAGTACATCAAAGATTTGGGATTTCTTCTAGCGACAAGCAGATAATTCCCAACAACGAAGTCAGTCATTGAGGAACAATAGAAGAATTAAAGGTGTGAATGAGGTTCACATTAACGAGTTAAGTCCTAAAATCAAAGAAGTCAAAGAAATGGTTGAAGGACTTTCTTGATAAATAACATCTTTAACAACTACTAAATCAACAGAGCCATGTAACCATGACTTATACCTAGATCAAGTCAATGCTATAGGTGTTATGAGAAAGCCATCAAACTATAACCCTTACTCCAACACCTATAATTCTGGAATGAGATATCATCTCAATTTTTCGTGCTCTTAAGGATTCCAACAAAATAGATTAGTAATTATATTTCCACCAATGTAACAAATTCCTCAAGTTTCTTAAACCTTTCAACAAATATTTAGACCTTACAACTAAAACTTAAACTATTCTTTGCCTAGACCATGAGAGGATGCATCGCAAAATTTTAAAAATTCTACCCACTCTATGATTGAGCAACAGAATCGCATCATTGATGGATTACGAAATGAGATGAGAGCAAGCTTCAACTGACAGAACCAACCTATTTCAAACCTCGAGAAGATAGTGGGCTAGCTTGCTTTTTTAGTTCAAACCCTGATAATGATTATTGAGAAAGGTAAATTCCTGAGTTAACCAGTGTCTAACCCTAAAGGAGTGCATAAAGCAACAGTTCAGCCCAATAGCATGGACAAATCAAAGCCGTCATGACCCTGTGAAAAGGAAAAGAAATCGATAACAAAGTAGAAATGTCGATGTTGAGGAGTCATCATTAGAGAAGAAAAAAGAAACTAACCTATGAAAGTATGTTCCTAAAGCTCCATTTCCCCAAAAGTTAGCTAAAGCAAAAAAGGAAAAATCTATGGGTGAAATTTTAAAATCTTCAAATAGGTAAATATTAATAGCCCTTTGCTTGATGTTATTAAATAAGTATTATCTTATGCCAAGTTTTTTAAATATATTTATACTAAAAAGAGAAACATCCATGTTTAAAAAAATACATTTTTAATGGAAAACGTTAGCTCAATATTTTAATATAAAATTCTTCTTATTTAGTATTTGTGAAACTTAGACTAAGAGAATTACACCCAACTCTAGTGGTGTTATAACTTACAAATTGATTCACAGAAATACCTCGTGATATTGTGGAGGACATGCTTATCCAAGTAGACAAATTTTATTTTCTTATTAACTTTATTGTAATTGAAACTTAGCCAGTGCAGGATTCAAGGAAGCACATTTTCATTATCCTAGGTCGACATTTCTTCGCAACTGCCAACACTCACATTTAATGCAAAATTGAAAGTATGCAGTTGTCCTTTGATAATATGATCATGGAGCTAAATATCTTCAACATTACCAAACAACCCCATAATATAGATGATGGAATTGTTGATGTGGATTTAGTTGAAACTTTAGTCTATAATACTTTTCTTTCAAACCTTAATGATGACCCTTTATAAACATATTTAATTCATTTTAGTTTTGATTTTGATATTGACAGATTAGTTGATGAGGTCGATGTCTTACTTGACTTTGCACTATCCATGGATATAAATAAATAAAAGTCAAGAGTCGAACAACTAGTACCATCAGAGAAGAAACTCAACCTATCATCAGAATCACCACTAAAACTTGAGCTCAAACCATTACTTGACACTTTGGAATATATATTATTGGGAGAAGAAGGTACTCTACCAGTAATCATTTCATCATCCCTAGATGACCAATAGAAATGTAAGTTGTTGAAAGCTTTAAAAAAGCATAAAGAAGTATGAGGATGAACCATAACTGACATTAAAAATATAAATCCAGTAGACTGCATGCATTATATTCACCTTAATAAAAAATGCAAAACCTACTAAAGAAATGCAACGTCGGTTGAACCCTGACTTGAAGGAATTTATTAGAACCAAAGTCCTTAAACTATTAGATGTAGATATCATTTACCACATTCTTTATAATTTATGAGTCAGTTATGTATAAGTTGTCCCTAAAAAGTCAAGAGTCACAATAGTTACCAATGCTGATAATGAATTGATACCTACTAAAGTGACTATAAGGTGGCATGTACTTAGTGATTATAGGAAGTTGAATTCAGCCACATGTAAAAACCATTTTTCTTTATCATTTATTGATCAAATGCTCGATAGATTAGCAGGTCACAAATTTTATTACTTTTTGGATGGCTATTTAGGATATAATCAAATTCTTATAGCACCAAAAGATCAAGAGAAAACTACTATCACTTGTCCCTTTAGCACTTTTGAATATATAAGGATGCTATTTGAATTATATAATACACTTGCTATATTTCAACGATGCATGTTAAGTATTTTTTCTGATATGGTTGAACAATTCCTTGAAGTCTTTATAGATGATTTTTCTGTTTTTAGAGACTAATTTGATCAATCTTTACATCATCTAATATTAGTTCTACAGAGATGTGTCGAGAAGAATTTGTTCTTAAATTGGGAGAAATGTCATTTTATGATAAAATAAGGTATTGTTCTTGGTCACATCATTTCAAGTAAAGGTATTAAGGTTGATAAAGCCAATGTGGAGCTCATTTCTAAGCTCATTTCTAATCTTCCTTCACCTAAAATAGTCAAATAAGTAAGATCTTTCATTGGGCATATCGGTTTTTATAGACGTTTCATTAAAGATTTTACTAAAATTTCTAGAGCCTTATGCAACCTACTTGCTAAAGATGTATCTTTTATCTTTAATGATTCATGTTTTGTGGTATTTATAAAACTAAAGCAGTTGTTGACATCATCACCCATCATTTAGCCTTCAAACTGAAACTTATCATTTGAGCATATGTGTGATATATCTCATTATGCAGTAGAGTAGTATTAGGATGATCAAATTCCCTATATCATTCACTATTCTAGTATGACATTGAATGATGCATAGTTTAACTATTCAATCACGAAAAAAGAAATGCTAGTAGTAGTATTTGCATTAGAGAAATTTCAATCTTATCTCATTGGTTATAAAATAATTGTGTTCACAGATCATACTGCTCTTAAATATCTTTTCACAAAGAAAGAAACAAAAGCTAGACTAATTCATTGGGTGCTACTTTTGCAGAATTTGACTTCGAAATTAAATATAGGAAAGACACAGAAAAGGTTGTGGCAGATCATATTTTTCGTCTCAATTTTGACACAATGTTAAAACTGTTATCATTGAATGAATCATTTCCAGATGAACAATTGATGAGCATGGAAGTATTACTATGGTATGCTAATATAGTTAACTACCTTGTTACAGTTCAAGCATTAGACTAAGCAGGATAAAGCCAAATTTTTTGAGAAAATAAAGAATTTCTTTTGGGATGATCCTTATCTGTTCAAGTATTGCATAGATCAAATTATCAGACGATGTATGCCAGAAAGTAAATTTCAACATATCCTTTTATTTTGCAATGAACAAGCTTGCGAAGGTCATTTTAGCACTAAGAAAATAGCTACAAAGATTTTACAATGTAATTTTTATTGGTCAACTTTATTTCGAGATGCTTACACATTTTGTTTTTCATGTGTTAGGTGTCAACGAATGGAGAGTATTACTCAAAGGAATATGATATCACTAAACTCAGTTTTAGTGATTGAGATTTTTTAGGTATGAGGTATCGATTTCATGGGATCATTTCCTTCTTCTTTCGGCCATCAATACATATTTTTTGCTATTGCTACGTATGAAAATGAGTAAAAGCAATTCTATGTAGAACTAATAATCACAAGATGTTGATAGAGTTTTTGAAAAGCAACATTGTTATAAGCTTTGGATTCCCTCGAGTAATAATTAATGATGGTGGTGTCCATTTTTGTAATAAATCATTCAAAATTCTTTTGATAAAGTATTCCATCACTTACAAAGTGAACACCCGATATCATTCACAAATCAGTGGTCAAGTTGAGATCTCTAATCGAGAGATAAAACGCATATTAGAAAAGACTGTGAGATAGATAGAAAAGATTGGTCATTGAGACTTGATGATGCATTATAGGCATATAGAACATCTTTTAAGACCCTAATTGGAAGGTCACTGTATAGGATAGTGTATGGAAAAGCTTGCTACATACTATAGAACTCGAGCACCGTGCATACTAGGCCATTAAGAAATTCAATTTTGACATGTGGTAAGCTAACTTAGAACGAAGATTATAGCTAACAGAACTTGAAGAAATTCACAATGATGCATATGAAAATGCCAAGATTTACAAGCAACGAATGAAAGTCTTTCAGGACAAGAAAATTAAGAGAAAATCTTTCACTCTAGATTAGAAAATATTTTTATTTAATTTTCGCTTACACCTATTCCCAGGTATCCTAATGGTCTAGTCCTTTTATTATTCATATTGTTTTTCCATATAAAGTAAATGAAATTAAAGATCTGTAGAATGGTGCCTTATTTAAAGTTGATGGTCAAAGATTAAAGTCATACCTCAAGTACCAATCACGTGGAGAGGATACCAAAATAAATTTGCGTTATCCACTAATTTTGAATTGAGATTTTTCAGTGATTTAATTTTTCCTTTCTGTTTTCCTTGAGATTAGTTTGATTATTTTTATATAAGTTTTTTTAGATATTCTCTTATCACTTTTAATCATGAGTGCCTCAACTAAATAGATCCTCTTGAACAATTTTAGATAGTTTCAACGTATACAACCTCATCTCAAAGGTCGGATGCAATTTTGTAAAACACATCTTATTTGGGAGCTATGATCACCAGAGTTAGTCTCTTACATTAAGGATTTAGAAGGACAACTCAGAGAAATTGAGAAAGGCATTTATAAAATTTAATTAGAGTTTGAGGTAAATTCAATAAGAGCACAATTTTGAAATTAATTTTTCTTTATATGTTTCATTTTGTTGCCCCGATTAAGTGGCGGATAACCATACGCCGCACCAATCAATGTCAGTTACTTTAATTTTTCATAATAACTAATATTCTGAGCTAAAGGCATGAATAAAGACACAATTTTAGCAAAGCTCCATAAGCAATTTCCTTCACTTCAGAATGTCCTCTTCACTATTTATAAAGTTCTATCCAAACGCATGTGATTGTTTATGAAGAATAACATCCCTGCTGACATCTGATGGATAATCGAAGTTAAAGTGTGATTGACAGTTGAGTTACCTCTCAAATTTGTTGCATACATCCCTAGTTGTGGTAAAGTAAATTATTTAAGAAAATGAAGAGTTTGAAAGCTCTCTAATATTTGTCATAAGTACGTCAGAATGAGATACGATAGAAACCTATATTTTTTAAGAATGGTGTCTGATAACAGAGAAGACAAGATTCAATTTATTAGGGATGACTTGAATAAAGAGCCATCAGATGACATCATTTTCTCTCTTGAAATGCATCCCAATGAACATGTATAAAATGCAATACTCCAGTTATGGCCATTATTCTAGAAAGAATATGTACAATATAGTCTTAGAAATATGACTATAAACGCCCTGTTTGTCAATTTGTAAGAAAATTAGATGGGAAGTCTATCCTCGATCTATATAAAGCGTTCAAACCATTTCTGAATATAAAACCAGAAGAAGATGTGAGCCACAGTTACAACTACTTGTGAATATCCTTGTATTTTAATATTATTTTATTTCATTGTCGTTTGATCATTTGTATTTTTATCTTTAATAATTTCGTGTTATCATTATTTGTTTTCTCTTTTTACTATTTTCTTTTTAACTCTCGAGCATATGCTTCACGAGTTATTTGATATAGACATACTACCTTATTTACAACTATAAATCATTGTCACCAAGATCATTAAATATGACTATTTTTAAGGCACTCACAAATTATTTTTTAGAAGTATCTAATGGCAGCTACTCCCAATAGCCAAATCAAGAACATTTGTATACTCTCTGAATTTAACTATGAGAAATACAAAGAATTTATTGAGGCAACCTTAGATCTTGGTTGAAGTATAACAGTTAGAAAACTACACATAGTTTATGGAGAAGGTGATCGAGGGTTATCAAAACTAGTATTCGAAGCTGCTTATGTTAGAGGAAGCCAAGTGCTGGGCATCATCCTAACAACTCTAAAACCTTTGGGCTATTTCTCTAACTCACCAACTGGAAAAGAGTTAGTTATCTCAGGTGTGTAAGAAAAAGTAACTAAAATGTTGAATCATATTGATACTTTATTTTCCTACCAGGAGATCTTGGAACTTTAGAGGCATTAATCATATTAGCATCTTGGGCCCATCTGAATATTTATTAAAAGCTCATCAATTTTTTAAATATCAATAACTTTTATGATGGCTTTATCTCATTTCTTAATCATGTAATAAAAAATTATTTTATTCCTTCTACATTTAAATAAATATTTATTTATGCTCATACTACTAATGAGTTATTTGATCTGTTATAAGTTTATAAACCAAAGCCACATCCTAGGCTCTTAGTGTTAGAGTTGCCAACTAATGATGGAAGTTGTAGCCGCAGTAAGAAGTGTAAATTAGATTCAACTTTTCGTTTATAAATATTTTCTTTTGTTTTACAGCACCCAGGTGATATTTTTTAATCTCTACTTTTCTTTAAAATATTAAGGACAATATTTCATTCTGGTTGAAGGGGAGAGAATAATTGATAATTATAGAATGTCTCAATCTTGGCGAAGTTTTCATTAATTTTGTGGTAAAAACTAATTGTGGTTAACTTTTTATATCGGAGATGGCTGAATATGAAGTGTAGTGACTCTAGAAATACATCTTCTTAGTTTCATTTAAAAAAAAAATCAACTTTCCAATCAATTTTTTTATTCTCTTATTTTTTAAGCTTTATTTTAAGTATAATTTATCTAACTTCCTCTTTCTTACTTCTCCTTTATAAATATAGAGTTTCAATTTTTGGATTAGAGATAGCTGAATATTGAGTATAGTGATTCTAAATGCATCTTTTTACTTTTTTTAAAACAAAATAAAAAATTTTTACGATCTTTTTGACATCATGACTTTTAAATTTTAATATTTATATTATCTTTGGTCTTGAGTTATGTTACACCATATTCGCTACCTTATATGTTGATATCAAAGATAAAAATATGAGTTATTTGAAGGAATATACATGTCATAATAAATTTCAAGTGAGTTTTTAAACTTGTTATTTTTCTTGGAGAGTAACACTTTTTACTCATTCTTTATACAGCCTAGCAATTTATTATTTTATACACGATCTCTAAATTTCTTTGTGAGTCAACCTTCTAAAAAAAATAAGTGTTACTATATCTAAAAGTTTGTCTAATTAGTAAATATGAAAGATTATTTAGAGCTCTAAAAGATGATGAAAAGACCATTTTTAACCTGTTTGAGACTTTCTAACCATCTCTTTTGTAAAATATCCTTAGTTAACCATTTTTGGGCCTTTTAAAAAGTATCATCTTCTTTGTTAACTTATCATTTTGACCAAACTCTAATATGAAATATTACTTGATGTCGTACAAGTTTTATCACTTATTTATTTGAGAAAAATATAAATAATTATTTTGTTCAATAAAGTTATACCATAGAAAAAGAAAAAATAAAAAATATATATTCATGTATATTAGTTCAAAATAAAATAAAAGCGAGATGTATCTTATAATCTCAAAAAATAATTTTTACTTTTTCTCAAATATACATTTTATTTTTTCTTAATTCTCCTCCTTTGTTAGCCATGTTCTTAGTCTACATTACGCTTAATAAAAGCCTTTCTTAATTTTAAAAAACTATAGTTTGAAGTAAAAACTAATTATATGGGCTGTAAAGATCTAGGGATGCACTTATAAAGAAAAGAATTAAAAAAAAGAGAAAAATAATAAATAAATACATTAGTTTGACTTATATTTTGATTGAGATCGTATTATTTGTAAGTTGTGGACATATTTTTATTTCATCTTAGTGAGAGTGTGTGATATTACTTTATTATTTTCTTTTAATTTACTATTTATTGGAGTAACTATTGTTATTGAGTTTAATTTTTTTGTGAGAGTGTCACTGTTGGTGAGATTTTGGGTATTGACATGTCATTCTTAAATGTGGCTTGATTACTATAGTATGACAAAATCTACTGAACTGATTCATGTAGATGATTGATATGGGAGTGATATTTCTTACGACTAGAGATCATGCTTATACTTTTATTTGATTGTTATTATAAGTTTGATTAAATAAACCCGATTATTTATAAAAAAAAATTTAGTTTTGAATTTGTTTTTACTTAATTTGCTAGGAACTAGTAATAAACTAGTTGGGGAGTGTATTGAGTACTAGAAAATTTATATTTATAAAGAAGAAATTTTTCATTTTATACTTCCAATTTCATTAACTTTCTTACTTTTATATATTTAAATCTCTTATAATTTTAATTATGTGTGTTTCATTATAATTAAGTACTTTATTTATTTTAGGGGCAACATTGTCATTTCATAATAAATGAGATATCAGATGACAAAACGAACAACAAATTTGAACTCAAAATGGTCGAAAACCTTAGGAGGAACAAAAAAATATAAATGTCACTGTTTACATATATGGTACTGTTCATATATATTATACGATGATGTGGCATTGACTGATAATGTGACATTGATCGATGACGTAATACTAACCAATGATGTGACAATATTTGATTAGAGAAATGATGTGACATTGACTGATTATGTGGTATTGACCGATGGTGTAGCTTGACTGATAAGTGTTACAATCTTGTTGGATTAAAATATTTATACACTATTAACCGATAATGTGACAAATGTTCATAGATCAGAAAAAATATGTGTATGGTACATGTATATATACAGGATGATAACCTTGATGATGTGTTCAACTCAATTAGAATTTGCTACGTAACGCAATCTTGTGGGTTCAAATTGTTTTAATCCAATGGTCATGACTTACTCATTGTATCTATAAAAGGAAGGCTTTCTCTTAATTTGACACTCTTGAATTCATTTCAAAGCTTTATTTTCTCTATTTCCTTCACCATCTTGTTGTATTTTCTATATATTTTAATAAAATTCTCATTTTACTCCTAATTCAAATATGAGTAGCTAATTCTTTCAAGCTTGGGTTGAAGGTAAAGTCTCAATATATTCCATTGGCTTATTTTGGTAAATTTATTTTCTCTTTCCCTTTAATTTTTGTGGATGTTTTAATTTTTCGTTGACAGACAGTAATAACACATATTAATTAGAGGGTAATAACACAAACAGTAAATATTGTTTCACACGATAAGCCCTTAATACCGTATTAATTAGAGCATGGTTCATGAGAAGTGGACATCTCTCTCATGATTTAATTGGCACTAATAAGGAATATTAAGCTTTGGTGCATGTTGATATGGATCTAGATATCCAAAACCCCTCATTACAATAATTATCAGTTTAATTTAGTTTTGTCATTCTAATTTTAATTTTAAAATAGACTAAATTACTTACACCATAATTCCAACCACCCACTTAAAAAATTAATTCAACACATAATTAAAATTTACCTTTTCGTAGGATCAACACTCGTCACTATTAATCTATTCTACAATAAATTCGTATACTTACAAATTCAATAAAATTTGCACAACAACTATCTAAGTATCATTATCTTGTACAATTTAAAGTTATTGTAGGAAGTTTCATTTTAAAAATTCAATTTTCTCATTGTATTCATATGCCACAAATCTATTACAAGTAAAAAGAAAAATAGCTCCAGATGTAATGAGTGATGAGATATTAGAGGAATTTTTCGAGTCTAAATAGGAGTTGTTTGTTTTTTGGACTCAATAACTTGACATAATTTCAATAAGTTAAGTTATTAAATTTGTTTGTTTTTGTAACTTATTGAAAATTTTCAGTTATTAAGTGATTATTAAGTCAATCTTTTTTTTTAACTTTTTGCTTAATATAAAGAACTTTGAAACGACATCGTTAAATAAATTCTCCAAAATATCATAGATTATTAAAGTTCAATAAATTATTATGTTGTCTATCTTTAATATAATAACTATATTCAATTAATTATTTTCTTTCTAAAAATAGATGTTTCAAGAAAATAATTTTTTTAATAATTACTTAATAATTTATTTGCTAAAAAATTACAAAATATGATGGCATGTGAAACCTCGGTTGATAATTTATCGATTACATAATTTTTATAGTTCTTTTTTAATTCAAGTTTACTTTTATAATTTATTAATTTTATCTTTTTTTTTAAACGTTTGTTAATTGAATCCAGGGATAAAGTAATCTTTTACCATATCTATTGAAACAGTGGTTGACATAATTAATAAAAAATGACTTGTTGATATAAACCCAAAAGAGACATTGTTTGAAAACCTTAGTGAGTACTTACAGTTTCATTAAACAGGAAGTGGTTGAGGGATAAATTCCCTAATGAAAATTAGAAGGTTCTTAATAATTAACTTAAAATTTAATAGGGCACGATGATCTTAAACGCACCTGACTTAATTTAGAGCGCAATGGCAACCCTTGTAACACTGTATTAGAGTATTCTATTGTATTAAAAATATTAAAATATCATATTTTATTTTATCGCTCCTAGTATTACAATAAAATTTTCATGCTAAAACACTAGCTTAAACGAAACCCGTCGGGCAATTTGGGTTTATTTTTTGCGGTTGTTGCATTCTAAAAAAGAAAAATAATTGAAGAACTAGCAAACAATAGCTTCCTAGCACCTCAACGATAAAACCGACATGTTTGCCATGGCTAGCAACCAGTCACGTCAATCAACTACCGAGTCGGGTTGCTATTGTCTTTAGGCAAAGGATCGGCACGCGAATTTTATTTTTTCTACGGTTAATTTTATTTAATTCTCTATATTTTTAATTATTTATATTTTATTTATAAATATTATAAATTTTTTATTTAGATATATTATAAAATTTTATTAAAATTTTTATATTTTTCTTATTTTATTTAAAATTTTCAATTATTAAATTAATCCTTAAAATTTTTAAATTTTAAAAATATTTTTATTCAAATTAAAAGAATAAAAGTTATTAAATAAATTTTAATTATAATTATCATATTAAATTATTATTATTATTATAAAAAATTATTATAATTAATTAATACATTAACCATAATAATAATTTTTATTTAAATTAATAATAATAAATTATTATTATTAATTAATTTTTGATAAAAAAATTACTGAAATAAAAATAAATTATAAAAGTATAAATGAACAGTATTTTTATAAAAGATTAATTTAAATAAAGAGTATTTTGAAATTCTAAAACTATTCTTCATTTAAATTAAAATATAATCATTATTAAATATATTATAATTATAATTATTAAATTAAATTATTATTATTATAACAAGAAAGTTATTATAATTAATTAATATATTAACAATAATTTATATTATTTTTTATTTAAATTATAAATAATAATAATTAACCATAATAATAATTATTATTAATTAAGTTTTGAAAAAATTTTAATTCATCTTTTTACTTACTTTTTTAATCTTTTTATTATAAAATTAGTAATTATTATGAGGTGATATTATAAAGAAGATGAATGGTAATAATATTAAAAATTTTATTAATGGAGTAATGGAAAATTAGATGTTGTGATTTTTCAAGAGATGATAGTACTTTTTTAGTACTAATTTAAATAAATTTTTTTATTAATATTGGTGTGTTATTATAACTAACGTGTCATAATTGTAAATATAAATTACTTTGATACTTACAAAAATTAGTAAACGAAAAAAGTGTAAAAAAATAAATTTAATTTTTATTCAGAAATTAATTAATAATAATAATATTATTAGTTATTATAATTAATAATTTAAATAAAAATTATTATTAATTATTTTTCATGTATTAATTAATTATAATAACTTTATTTGTTATAATAATAATTTAATATAATAATTATAATTATATCTATTTAATAATAATAATTTTTTAATTTAAATGAAGAGTATTTTTAGAATTTAAAAATATTTTTCATTTATATTTATATAATTTATTTTTTTATTTTATTAATCTTTTTTATCAAATATTAATTATTAATAATAGTTATTATTAGTTATTATTATTAATAGTTTAAAAAATTATTATTAATTAGTTGTAATAATTTTTATTGTTGGTTAATATTCTAAAATAAATATATTTTTTTTAAAAAAATAAAAATAAATAAATATATATATATATATATTATAAAATGTGTAAAATCTTATTGATTCCAGCTTAACAGATAAATCCAAACATCAGTAAAAATATGATCATGAAAATAAATATATTTTATAATATTAAGACTATATTTATTTTATAATATTATGAAATTTTATCTCATAAAATTAATTATTAATAATATTATTTTTAGTTATTACTATTATTAATTTAATTAAAAAATTATTATTAATTATTATTAATGCATAATAATAATAATCTATTTAAAAATTATTAAATAAATTATAATTTTAATAATTATAATTTATTTAATAATTATTATATTTTTAATTAATGAAGAGTATTTTTAAATTTTTAAAATTATAGGAGGTGAATTTATTACTCTAAAGATTTAAATAAAATAAAAATATAAAAATTTTAATAATGTATGTAAGTAAAAAATGTTATAATATTTATAAATAAAATAAAATATAGGAATTTTAATAAAATTATACACAGGAAAAAACAAAAGCTGTTATCGTAATTTAGGCTTTCCCTTAGGCAAAACTTATGTTTACCGTAAGTGGCTACATGCGGTAACGTAATAGAATCCTTGTCATTATCACCTGAGTGGACAACAGTTAGATGTCAATTAGAGTTCATTAATTTAAGAAAAACACTGTATTATAATTAGAGCTCCTTTAATTATAATTAATTATAATTTATTTTTCTGTTTACAGTTACAATATTATATGAGATTCATTGATACTATAATTATAACAAGAATAAATTATAATTAACTATAATTTAATATTTTTTATTATAAGATACAATATTCATAAAAATATATAAAATTTATAATTATTACGATGAGTTCTATATATCTTTATAAATAATATAACTTACAGTAAGTTAGCAACTCTCTTGATTTAATTAGAGTTTGTGATGAGATTTTCGATGGTGATGATGAATGGTGATGAGATAGTTGATTATGATGATGATGAATGGCGGTGAGATTGTTGATGATGATGAAGAGCTTCAGTAGCTAAGATAATAATAACAGGGGTTAGGTTTCAAGAAAGAAGAAAATGGGGAAACTGCGCATGAAATTTTTGTGGAATTGTGGTGGTCGGTAGTGGCATGCCAGTAAATAGTGTTGTCTTATTATTTGGGTTGGGCTCCCATTTGTAGTTGCAATTTACACTGTTATTATCATTTTATTTTTATTTTCTTATTTTTTTATTTGTTCAATAATCTTCAATCTTTATATTATTTGAAGCAGTAAAGTTTTAAATTTATGGGATGTGAAAATATACTTATTAAGTAATATTTCACTTTAAAGAGAAACAACAATATCATTATGTTTGTATAGTATATTTATATTAAAAAATTGTGAAAAGATCTAAAATTTACTATTCTTATATATAGTATTTTTCTAAGTATTAATAAATATAATTTTTAAATATATAATTCAAATTAATCAAAAAATTAATAAAATATAGTACAACACTAAATGCTATACATCATTATTATAATCTAGTATTAATACAATATAATATAATATGATACACTTGCATTAAAGTAATAATGTAATATAATGTAACACAATATAATGTGCTATACATATCCCTAGGTAATTTTGTAATATTCAGTTAAAAAAGTACATGAAAAAGAGATCGTGAGAAAATTATTTGAGCATTTACAAAAAAAAAATGGTCATATCATATAAATGTTTGGTAAAATTAATGTTTATAATGATGTTAGAATATATATAAATATTAAAATTTTATTATGTTAAAATATTTTTATATTATATTTAATCATTTAATATATTATTGATATTAAAATTTAACTCAATATTGTGATTGGTTTTTTGTGGAGATTGGGATAAGAACTTCCCTCGGGATGATGGCCTATAAGATAGGGAAAGCAGCAAAGTAAAGGTGACGTTATTGTTACCAGCAAAGACGCTCTAAGGCTTAAGCTTGAAACGAAGTGGCTTGATGATAATTGCAAGAGAGTTTTAAAGAGAGAGAGAGAGAGAGAAAGAGAACTTTGGTACTGCTTTTTCACTTGAGAAACCAGAATACTTGCCTTGTAGGCTGATGCCTTTTTTATTGAGATATCTTACACAATTCACATAGTATTTATAATACTTGGTAAGGTAACACGTACCATAATTATTGTCGTATTTGGTTTACACTCTCAACGTGTAATGGCCAGAAAAATATGGTATAACAAGGAGTCCTTCAGTTCAGTTGCGCTACATACGAAGTAATAGGACAAGAGAACTGATGAAGATGGTATAACATAAGGTTATAATTGGATAATTATAACAACTCTAATATGTTTGGAGGTAAACTCTGTGTTATAATTCCTGTAACATGAGCTCCACATGACTACAGTATTATAGAACCTACACAACACTATAACTGTGTAAAATGTAGTTCCAGGAAGTCATAATGTAACGCCTTTCATGTTTGTAAGGTATGAGGATATTAGATATTAAAGGATAAGATCAAAGTCAAACCCGTATGACGTAAATAATGTTAAAAATGTTTCCTAAAAGCATGTACGCATTAATAGAATATGATGTGCACACGTCAAACGAATAGGTATGTTCCATCGTTGTTGACTATGTGGCAGGATCTCATGCACTATTATATAATCGTATAGCCAGAGAAAAATGTAGGGAAGTAACCAGAAAGCGCCAGTTGAGTGAGCAATTCTATCGGCAAAAGTGGATATCATGTTTGAAATGGTTAGAGATTTTATCAGAAACTTAAAACATTTTGAAAATTTAAAATGAGAAAGGAAAAGCGATTAAACGGCAAAGAAATCAGAAGAGAAAACATGCTAGTAAGGCAATAGTAGTATAAAAAAAAGGAAATCTGAAAAAGGAAAAGCTAATATGTTTCGCTACCTCATCCCTCTATTTCAACCCTCATCCTCTATTGTGGTTTTTATTATTATTATTATTTTTGTTTAGAATTTATATAAGTAATGTTGATAAACTAAAGTTTTGAATTGGTATAGATATTAAGAGTGTGTTAGTTTGATGTTTCTGGGAAAAACATGACCGTTTCTTTGATGTGTCCATATAACAAAGCAACCACTAATAAAGCTTCTCGCGTACTTGGACCATGCTTGGACTTAGATTTTAGTTTGTTTTTAAAATAAATGGGTGCATGTGGTCCACTAACTACAAGTGCAATATTGCCTCTCTCTCGCATTATCCCGTGTTCCATGCATTATTGCTTTATGCGTATCTTTTATTGTTTATAGGTAGTAATGTGAATCACGCGCTCCTGTTGGCTTTTATAAATAGCCTAGTAGCCGTTTGAATAAAATATATAAAAAAAAACTATTATCCCCAAAGCTATTTTCTCCTTTAAATTTCTTTTCTGTCTTTAGTTGCTGTCACTTTAGTCCATGCAAATTATTTATCAACTGTGGCAAGTCTTATGTTATATTTGGTGTAACAAACAATTAATATATATATGGGGTATTAGATTTTGATTTTTTTTTAATCTGAAAGATAAAAATAATTCTAATCTAAAATTAAGTATGGGTGAAATGATTATTTATAAAAAGTTATTTTTTAGTCATATATTTACTTTTTTTTAAATAACCAAATATCCTTCATAACAATTAAAAAATATAATAATTATTAAATGAGTTTTAATTATATTTACAATAAAATAATTACTATAATATATTATAATTAATTGATCTAATAATAATTATTAATAATTTTTAGTTAAATTAATAATAATAATTCAAAAATTAATTAGTGATAATAATTAATTTGTGAATAATACTTATGAATAAATTATAAATAATATAGAATGATCTAATTGAATATAGAGCGGTTTACAATTTTATAAAGCGTTCACTAAGTATAAATTGCAATTAGCTAGAAACATAATGAGTTAGGATCAAAATGAGAAATTAGAATCAGAATATTTTATTTATTTGAACTGCATGAATCATAATTAGAATGAATTATTTACTATTTATGTGTTCACTTTACCTTAGAATCAAAATCGGAATGAGTTAAATAACAAATTAATATAAAATTCTTAATTAATTTTTATCATAATTATTATTTTTTATTTTAAATATTATTATTATTATTATTAAAATATTAATTACTATTGACAATTTAACCAAAAAATTATTATTAATTATTGTTGATAGATTAATTAATTAATTATAATACTTTTTATTCTTTCTACTACTACTACTAATAATAATAATCAATTTAAAAATTATAATTATATTTATAACTATAATTATAATTATAGTTATGATCTATTTAATAATAGTTATATTTTTAATTAAATAAATAGTATTTTAAAAATTTAAAATTATAGGGGTGAATTAATACTTTAAAGATTTTAATGAAATAAAATAGAGTATAAGGGGTAAATAAAATTTTATAATATAAAAAAATTGATAATATTTATGCATAATTTATAAATAACATAAAATATAAGAGGCTTAATGATATTTCACAAAACAATTGTAAGTTACATCAAATGTTATCAGAGCATCCAATGATCCATGGTCACACACAATAAATCTAATGATGAATTTCGTGAAGAGGTTCAAGAAATTTTTGCTAGACATGACTTAAGTTTTGACCATATTTCCACTGCCCTTTAAACAATCCTTGTTGAACTTCAATCTTTATGCCTTCAACACACTTCCCAAGAAGGGGAGTGTTAATATAAATATATCTATAATAGTAATTTTAATGATAATAAATATTATTAAGATTGATTAAGTTTTTAAAAGATCAAATGATTTTTCATATATTTTTTAATAAATCATTAAGTTGTTTTTAAATGAAAAGGATTTAATAAAAATTAGTTGATTTTCAATAAATTATCATGTAAGATAATTAGCTTTTGAACACTATCAATGATTCGGCATCTTGATAACGGCTAACCGACATCGAATAGAATTGATAATTAGCTTTTGGACACTATCGGTGATCAAATATCTTGATAATAACTAACTGACATCGAATAGAATTGATAACTAGCTTTTAGATATCATCGATCATTCCACATCTTGATAATGACTAATCAACATTAAAAAGAATTAAATATTAGTCTCTAAACACTAATGGTCAATCGAATTCTTGAAAATGATAAGCCGACATTTCCTTTGTAAGTTACTGGTAGATAACAGTGATCCAAAAATTCAATAATGACGATCTAAAAATTTGAAAATCTATGCAAGAGTAATTTACTTAAGTCAAAATAACAATCTGACTTCTAGCTAACGGTGGTCTGATTATATGCAGAAAGTCAATAATGGCTAGTTTTTAGCTCTAACTATAAATTGATTCATTTAAATTTAAACAGAGAGAAATCTAAGAGATATCATTGAGCTTACTACTGAGCATATAACTATTATTGAGCTTTAAACTTATTTTTTGTTTCCAAAACATTGCTTTGGAAACAACATAACAAGTTTAATTGGTCTCTTTTCATCTCAAAAGAGTAACATTCCAGTGGCATTGATGGCTAACTAAGTCCAAATGAACTAAGACTTAGACTGAGTTTACTAAAGCTATCTTGCTTTGCTTTGGTCCAATAGATTATAAGGATCCTTCTGAAGCTTTAACACACCTAAAATAAACTTTCTCAATATTTGAGTATCAAATAATTTTTTAAAAGCTTTCTCATTGAATGGATGGCTTGCCTTCAACTTTTTTATTTGGTTGTTTTATTACAAGTTTGCATGATAAGATTTGACCATATGTCAAGACTAATAGCTTCATACATTGGCTAACATCATTAATGTGGCAAGATTTGAGGAGTGCAATTCACTGTACAAACACAATAGTCACTTTTTTGACATCCATTAATATCTATGCTATAGAAGCTAACCTTAACCAATTCTGCTATGGTATTGGATCCTTTAAGGCTAATGACACAACTAGTGCCAATGCTTTTCCTCTTGTCCGGCGATTATCTAACCAAGAAGCACGATCTTACCGAGTGCGCTATTATAATGATGAGAAATTTTTTCCAAGCCACCATTGTTAAAGGCATAACTTTTCACAATTGAAGACACTTCATTGGTCGCCCTTTAAACACTTGCAATGTATATAAAAACCAAGCTTTGACAAAACATTGCTTGAAATGTTTTTCCAAACCATTTCTAGCACAACTCATCCACAAACCTTTTACTTTATAGGAAAAATATAGAATAAGGCTGTAACAGTCCTCATCGATGGTGGTAGAACTTATGATTTCATTGATTAAGTAGTGATTGCAAAATTTAGTATTTCAATTATATATGGTCAAATATTCCTAAGTGATGGTTGTAAATAAAGACATAATGGACTGCGTAAGTAATTGCCTTGGACTCATACTTTTCACTCAAGACCTTTCAGTTCGAGCTGACGTCTACATCCTTCAGGTGGCTACCTCTCAAACAGTTTTAGGCGCACAATGATTAGCAACTGTTGGTCCTATTGAAATTAAAAAAAGCCAATTAGCCGTGTCATTTTAAAAAGAATGCGCAAATATGTCAATTCCATGGTCTCAAGCAACTAGCTCTCACAACTTTGAGCGACAACGAATTTTGTCATATTGATGGGTCAACATCTGTTTTTCAAATCACCACTTATTCTAGCTTGGTTTCTAACACAATCATCTAACTGATTTTAAGCAACTCTTCATAGAATTTCATTATGTTTTTGCTGGACCCAATACCTCATAGTCAAGCCCTTCACATGATCACACTATTTCATTGCAACTTTATCACGAGCTAGTAAGTGTGTGGCCTTATCAGTATCGTCACTATTAAAAGTTTGAAATCAATCAAACATTAAAGCAGTTTTTGAATCTTGGTGTTACACGGGGAAGTAGTGATCTATTTTTTCTCTTGCATTTCCTATTGAAAAGTAAGTAGAAAATGGCAATTCTGTATCAACTACTAGGCTTTTAATGATATAATAATTAAAGATAAGTACCTGATCATTATTGTAAATGAACTACTTGATGAAATACATGGATACAAGTACTTTTCTAAACTTGACTTATGTGTCCTCTATCACTAAATACGTGTCCATGGGGCTGCATTCATAAAACTGCTTTTCGAACAAAAGATGAGCATTATGGGTTTATTGTTATGTCTTTTGGCTTGAAAAATGCACTTTACACCTTTTAATACTAAATGAATGATCTACTGTGATCATATTTATGAGAATTTTTGTTAGTTCTTTTTTTGTTATGATATGTTAGTTTTCAGTAAATTTAGGCTAACCACTTTTATCACCTTTGAGTAGTTCTTGTCGTTTTGTCTACTAATCAATTGTTTGCCAAGCAAACCTAGAGCTCTTTTGGTGTTATGTAGGTGGCATATTAAGGTCATGTTGTTTCCTCAGTAGAAGCGATTATCGGTCTTGCAAAGATTCAATGTGTACTTAATTGGCTGATGCTCGTAACAGCTAAAGGCGTTCGTGGGTTCCTAAGATTGGTTGGATATTATAGAAAGTTTATTAGAGGTTTTGGTAGAATTGTTTGTGTTTTAGCCGGTTACAATCTAAAGACAGCTTCTATTAAGATACTAATGCAATAGCCAAATTTGCTCAATTTAAACAACCTTTGACTTCACCTCTAGTACTGAAACTCCTAGATTTTTCCTAATAATTTATGATTGAAAATGTTGCACGTGAGGTATATATTAGAGTTATCTATGACAGTAAGACCAATTAATTGATTATTTTGGCGATGCTCTCTAAGCATCAGCTCTAGCTCTGTCCACATATAAGAACGAGATGCTCCAGATTGTAAAAGCTATTTAGAAATAGAGATTTTATTTACTAGGAAACCCATTGTTGTTTGCACTAATAAAAAGTCGTAATACTTATTGGGGCAATGGATTATTAATCTTATCAATAACAGTGGCTACGAAACTTCTCAGCTATGATTTTATTTTATATAGGAAAGGCAAAGAAAATTATGGTGTAGATGCCCTCTCACATGTAGTTGAACTCCAATTCTTGACTGTATCGTTGGCTATTGCAGATTGATGGACAACACTCCAATAGGAAGTTTTAATCGATGTTTTTTACTAATATATCTTGGCTTAGACTCCCTTACCATATAAGTACTTTTTATATGAAAGTGTTTGTTTAAAAAGGGATTGCATGTATTTGAATCTAATCTCAAGTCTACGTCCTACCATTTTGAAAATGCATCACCTATTTCCAATAGGGGATTACATTGGTTACGACAGACATTGAGTCAAATTAAAATATGTTTTAACTTGGTCAATTATGCTAACTAACATAAAAAGTTTATACAAGAGTTGTATTATCTATCAGTGATGCAAACATGAGTGCTTGAGTCCCACTAGCTATTGATCAAATTTTATTAAATTCGTAAATGAATGAATCTACTGTAGAATAGATTAATGATGATAAATGTCAATCTCATGAGTAGATAGATTTTAATTATGTGTTGAATTAATTTTCTGAATGGGTAGTTGGAATTATGGCGAAAGTAATTTAATTTATCTTAAAATTAAAGTTGGAATGATAGAAATAAATTCAATCGACAACTATTATAAGGAATCACTTGAATATCTAGATTCACATCAACATGTATCATATGCTTAATGTTTCTTATTAATGTTAATTAAATCATGAGGGAAATATCCACTCCTCATGAATCACGCTCTAATTAATATAGTATTAAAGGCTTATCATACCAAATAGTAATAACAGTATTATTATTATCTGTAGATGAAAAATTAAAATATCCATAGAAATTAGAGGAGAAGAGGAAATAAATTTATCAAATTAAGTCCATGGAACATATTGAGACGTCGCCTTCAACCTAAGCTTGAAATAAAATTAGCTACTCATATTTGAATTAGAAGTAACATAGAAATTTTACTAAAATACATAGAAAATACAAGATGAATAAGGAATTAAATAAAATAGAGCTAAAAAATGAACTTAGGGGTGTCCAATTAGGGGGAGTCGCTTTTTTATAGATACAATGAGTAAATCATGGCCATTAGATAAAAATAATTTGGATCTCAACATTACGCCATGTGGCACATTATGATTGGATTGAACACATTATCAGAGTTATCATTCCGTATATAATGCATGTATCTCATGCATGTTTCTTCTTGTCTACTAACATACCACCACATCATCAATTAATAGTACATACACATTTTAGTCCAATAGGATTATGACAAATCATTGATGCATGCCATGTCATCGATCAATGTCACATAAGCAGTCAAGGCCTTATCATCCATCTAATCAAATGTGGTCATGTCATTAGGTCAGTGCCATGTTATCAATCAATACCACGTCATCAGTCAATATTTATGAATAGTATTATGAATAATACCGTATATGTGAACGTGATGTTTATACTTTTATACTCCTTAAGTTTTCGACTGTTTTGATTCATAATTACTGTCTATTTTGTCATCCGATATCTCATTTATTATGAAATGACCATGTTGTCCCTAAAATATATAAAATACTTAATTATAATAAAGTACACATAATTAAAATCACAAGAAACTTAAATACATTAAAGTAGAAACATTAGTGGAACTTAGAGTGTAAAATGACAATTTTCTCCTTTATAAATATATATTTTCTAAAACTCAACATATCCCCCAACTAGCTTATTGCTAGTCTCTAACAAATTAAACAAAAAAAATTCAAACCCAAAACTTTTTTTAGACAATGGTGTTTATTCAATCAAAGTATAAGCATGATCTCTAGTCTTAAGAGATATCACTCCCACATCAACCATCTACATAAATCAGTTCAGTAGATTTTATCACACTATTATGATTAAGCCGTTTTCAAGAATGAGGAATCAATACCCTAAAATCTCACCAGTAGTGACAATCTCACAAGGAAATTAAACCCAATAACAATAGTCACTCCCATAAACAGTGAATTGAAAGAAAATAATAAAGAAATAATATCACACACTCTCACTAATATGAAAAAAATACGCCCACAGCTTATAAATAATACGATCTTAAGTCAAAATATTAGTTAGGCAAATATATATATATATATATATATATATTTATTATTTTATTTTTTTATCCATCATTATATCTTTTAGCCCATATAACTAGCTTCTACTTTAGACTATAATTCCTTAAAACCACGAAATATTTTTATTAGAATGTAATGTAGACTAGAAACATGGCAAACAAAAGAGGAAAATTAAGAAAAACAAAATATATATTTGAGAAAAAGTAAAATTCTTTTTAGAGATTACAAGATGTTTCTTGCTTTAATTTTGAACTAATATAAATAAATAAATAAATATACTATTTTTTCTTTCTCTCTTTTTTTTATGGCATAAATTTATTGAACAGAATAATTATTTATATTTTTCTCAAATATGAATGAGTGATGAAACTTGTATGACATCGAGTAATATTCTAGATCAAAGTTGGGTTAAAATGATAAGTTATCAAAGAAAAGTAATTTTTTTTAGAGGCTCAAAAGGGTTAACTAAGGATATTTCCTACAAAGAATGGTTAGAAAGATCAAACGGGTTAAAAATGACATTTTTATCATTTTTTAAGGCTCTACATAATTTTTTCATATCTACTAGTCAGATAGACTTTTAGATATAGTAACACACATTTTTTTATTTATTTCTTCTTTTTTTAGAAGATTGAGTCAAAAAGAAATGTGGAGATCATTTATAAAATAACAAACTACTAAGTTGTATGAAGAATAGACAAAAAGAGTTACTCTTTAGGAAGCATAATAGGCTCAATAACTCACTTACAATTTATTATGATATGTATTCCTTCAAGCAATTCATATTCATTTCCAACATTAATATATAGAGTATAAATATGATGTAACATAACTCAAGATCAAAGATAATATAAATAATAAAATTTAAAAGTCATCATGTCATTCGATGTTAAAAGATCGTAAATTTTTTTTAAGAGTAAAAAGATGTGTTTCTAGAGTCACTACACTCCATATTCAGCCATCTTCAATTAAAGATTTGAAAGTATATTTACAAAAAAGAAGTTTAGAAAGAAAAAGTTAGAAAAATCACATTTAAAATTAAACTAAGTAATAAGAGAATAATAAAAAAATAACTAAGAAGTAAAATTTTTTTTTAAAATTTTCAAACTAAGAAGATGTGTTTCTAGAGTCACTATACTTTATATTCAGCCATCTTCTATCAAAAAATTAGCCATTGTTAGTTTCTACAATAAAAATTAGTAAAAACTTTACCAAAATTAAAATATTCCACAATTATCAACTATTCTCTCTTCCAAACCAGAACAAAACATTGTCCTTAATATATTAAAGGAAAGAAGTAAAGATTATAAGATATCACTTGCATGCTGCATCATGAAAGAAAAGATTTACAAGTAGATAGTTAAATTTAATTTGCACTTCTTATTACAGTGACTGCTATTATAATTAGTTGGCCGTTAAGGTATTGAGATGTGGCTCTGATCTATAAATTTGTAACAGATCAATTAGTTCATTAGCAGTGTGAGTATAAACAAAGATTTGTTTTACTATGGAAGGAATTAAATAGTTTTTAATTGCATGGTTAAGAAATGCGATAAAGCCATCATAAAAATTATTGACATTTAATAAATCGATGGGTTTTTTATGAATGTTTAGATGGGCTTAAGATGCTATTGTGATTAATGCCTTTAAAGTTGCAAGATCTTCTAGTAGAAAAATAAAAGTATCAGCATAATTCAATATTTCAGTTATTCTTTCTTGCATACCTAAGACAAGTAACTCTTTGCCAATTAGTGAGTCAAGCAAATGGCCCAAAGGTTTCAGAGTTATTGGGATGATGCCTAACACTTGGCTTCCTCTGATATAAGCAGCTTCTGAGATCAATTTTGATAATCGTTGATCACCTCCTCTATAAACTAAGTGTAATTTCCTAGCTACTGTACTTCTACTAAGATCTAAAGCTACCTCAACAAATTCTTTATATTTGCCATAGTTGAATCCAAAAAGGACACAAATGCTCTTGAATTGGTTATTATGAGTACCTTTTATTGGAATACTTCTAAAAAATAATTAGGGAGTGCATTAAAAAAAGTTATATTTAATGATCTAATGACAATACTTCAAAGCTGTATATGGGGTAGCATGCTAGTGTCAAGTAATGTGCGAAGTATATGGATCGAAAGTAAAAAAGAAAATAGTAAAAGAAAAAGCAAATAATGATAACATGAAATTATAAAAGACAAAAATATAAACGATCAAACAATAATGAAATAAAATAATAATGAAATAAAAGGATATTTATAGGTAATTGCGACTATGGCTGACATCGTCCTCTGGTTTTACATTCAGAAATGATTTGAATGCCCTCTATGGATCAAGGATAGGCTTCCTATCCAGCTTTCTTGCGAACTGGTAAATAGGTCATTTATCGTCAGATTCCCGAGACTATATTGTGCACATTCTTTCTAGACTAATGATCATAACTAGAGTATTGCATTTTGTGTGTATCCACTAGGATGCATTTCAAGAGGCAAAAATATATCATCTAATGACTCGTTGTTTAAGCCATCTCTAATGAATTGAATATTGTCTTCCTTGTTATCAAATATTATTCTTAAAGAACATGAATTTTTATCGCATTTTATTCTAGCATACATATGACAAATATTAGAGAGTTTTCAAGCTTTTCATTTTTTAGAATAATTTTCTTTATCACAATGAGGCATGTATGCAATAAATTTAAGAGGCAACTTACCTACCAATTGTACTTTGGCTTCAATTATCGATCAGATGTCAGTAAAAATGTTATTTTTATTAAGCAATCGCATGTATTCAGATCGAGTTTTATAGGTGGTGAGAAGGGCATTCTGAGAAAGTGAAGGAAATCACTTGTGAAGCTTTGCTAAGATTGTATCTCTGCCCAAGCCTTTAAATTAGAAAATCAGTTATTATGAGAAACTAAAGTAACTGATGTTGATTGTCACGAAGTACCGTTATCTATCATTTAACTAGGGTAACAGACTAAAGAATACAAAGAAAATTAATGTCAGAATTATGCTGTTATTGAATTTTCCTGAAGCTTCAATTGAATGTCATAGATGCCTTCTTCAATTTCTCTAAGTTAGTGTTCTAAATCTTCAACATAAGATACCAACTCTGGTGGTTGTAGCTCCTAAATAGGATGTGTTTTACAAAATCGTATCTGGCTTTTGAGATGAGATTGTACACGTTGAATATATCTAAGAACATTAGAGAGAAGTTGTTTAATTGAGGCACTCATAATTAAAAATGATAAAAGAAAACTTAAGGGTTAAAAAAATTGTTATGTAAAAATAATCAAAATATCACAAGAAAAATAGAAAAGAAAATTAAATCCCTGAAAAGTAAAAATCTTAATTCAAATTTAGTGGGTCACTTAAATTTATTTCGGTGTCCTTTCTACACTATCGGTACTCGAGATATGACTTTAATCTTTGACCATTAACTTTAACAGTGACACCATTCTGTGGATTCTTAATTTTATTGCTTCATGTAAAAAAATAGTGTGGACAATAGAACCAAAACATCAAGAATATAATTTACATAAGAATAAGTGCAAGCGAGAATTGAATAAAAGTAAGAATTAAATAAAAATCCAATTATAAGTTTATAGGCTTAAGATTAGGTAATTGTGACATTTAACCATGCATGTAAAGTATGCAAAATAATAAAAAAAAAGAACAAAACTAATAAAAATAAAGAGAAACGAAAAATTATAATACTAACATTATTAGGTTGTTACAATCTTACTATGACAAACACTCAAGTGTTAAAAAGAAAATACAAGAAATAGATTAATTAAAATTAAAATAAATTAACAAGATAAATGAAAACATTACAAAGAAAACTAACGTGAAAATTAAATTACAGAAATTTAAAAAAATTAAAAAGAAATTGAATTATAGAAATTTAAAGAAATTTAAATTACAAAACTTAAATTACATAATTTTTTATAAGAAAAAATACAAGAAAAGGACATTATATTTACAAAAATTAATTCAACAAATTAAAATAACATGAAAATAAGATTATAGAAATTTAAATAATAGAAAAAGAAAAGAAAGGAAATTAAAGAAATTACATATCCACATTTTTTATTTTTTAAAAAATTTAAAAGAAAACAACTAAAAAATATAAAAATTAATTAAATAAATTAAAAAATGTACCTCCCCAGCAATGGTGTCAAAAACTTATTTTAAAAATTTTATTTAATTCACAAGTATATGAATCTATTGTATAATATATTAATTGACGAGTATTAACCTTACGAGGAGGTATATTTTAATTATATGTTGAATTAATTTTTTAAGTGAAAGGTTGGAATTATGGTGAATGTAATTTAATTTATCTTAAAATTAAAGTTGAAATGATAGAAATAAATTAAAGTGACAACTATTATGATAAAACTCTTGGGTATCTGAATCTATATCAACTTGTATTATGGGCTTAATGTTTTTTATTAATATTAATTAGATTATGAGGGAGGTATCTACTCCTCATGAACTGTGCTTTAATTAATAGGTGCTACAGACTTATCGTGTTAAACAGTAATAATAGTATTATTACTATCTATCGATGAAAAGTCAAAACATCTACAAAAATTAGAAGGGAAGAGAAAATAAATTTATTAAATTAAGCCCATGAAACATATTGAGACTTTATCTTCAACCCAAGCTTGAAAGGAAATTATCTACCCATATTTGAACTAGGGATAAAATAGAAATTTGATTAAAATATATAGAAAATACAAGATTGAGAAGGAATTAGAGAAAATAGAGCTTAAAAATGAACTCAGGGTGTCAAATTGGGTGGAGCCCCCTTTTTATAAATACAATGAGTAAATCATGACCAACGAATTAAAATAATGTAGATGCCCAGGATTGCGCCACATGGCACTTTTTGATTGGATTGAATACATTATTAAGGTTATCATCCCATATATATGCACGTACTGTATGTATTTTTTTTGTCCACTAACATACTGCCACATTATCAGTCAATAGTACATACACATTTTAGTCAAATAGGATTATTACACATCATTGGTCAATGCCACGTCATCAGTCAACGCCATATAAGCAATCAAGGTCACATTATCTATCCAATCAAATGTTGCTATGTTATCAGGTCGGTGATGTTATGCAAATTTTATTGAACTCGCAATCTATTGTAAAATAGATTAATGGTAACGAGTATCGATCCCACGGGGAGGTGGATTTTAATTGTGTGTTAAATTAATTTTCTAAGAGAGTAATTAAATTATGATAATTTTATCATAAATTTTGAATTAAAATGACAGAAATAATTAAAAATTCAACTGTTATAATAAAGCACTTGGGTATCTGGATCTGCATTAATATGCTTCAAGGCTCAATATTCCTTATTAATACCAATTAAATCATGAAGGATAAATCAACTCCTTATGAACCATGCTCTGATTAATATAGTGCTAAGGGCTTATCGTGCCAAATAGTAATAATTGTGTTATTACTATCTGTTAATGAAAAGTCAAAACATACACAGAAATTAAAGGAAAAAATAAAATAAATTTACCAATTAAGCTCATGGAATATGTTGAGACTTCACCTTCAATCCAAGCTTGAAAGAAAATTAGCTATTCATATTTTAACTAGGAATAAAAAGAAAATTTTACTAAATATAAAGAAAATACAAAATAGAGAAGGAATTTAGAAAATAGAGCTTTAAAAATGAACTCAGGGGTGTCAAAGTAGGAGGAGAGCCCTCCTTTTACGGATATAATGAGTAAATCATGGCCATCGGATTAAAACAATTTATATATACAGGATTGCGTCACGTGGCAAGTTCTGATTGGTTTGAATATATCATCAGAGTTATTATCTCGTGTATATGTATATACAATATGCACATTTTTTCTGATCCACTAACATACTACTACGTCATCGGTTAATAATACATAAACATTTTTATCTAATAAGATTGTGACACTTCATCAGCCATGCCACTCATTAGTCAATGTCACGTTATCGTATAGTATATATAAACAGTGTCATTAACAGTAACATGAACAGTACCGTATATGTGAATAGTGACATTTTTACTTTTGTTCTTATCTTAAGGTTTTTGATCATTCTGAGTTCAGATTTGCCGTCTGTTTTGTCATCCGATGTCTTATTGATTTTGAAATGACCATGATACCCCTAAAATACATAAAATACTTAATTATAACAAAACACACATAATTAAAATCACAAGAAACTTAAATACATAAAATAGAAACGTTAGTGAAACTTAGAGTGTAAAATGATAATTTTTTCCTTTATAAATATACATTTTCTAATACTCAACACTAACCTCCTTCATTTGTTTTCCAATATCTAAAAGAATCTAGACTGATGTCTCCATAGTTTTTATGGAAGGATTACCTTTGTCACATGTAAGAGCGTTATTATAGTGGTTGTTGATTTCTTATGTAAATATGAACATTTTGTCCTACTAAGCGTTCCCTTACTAGTTTAAATATGGTCAAGCTCTTTATCGATCGCATTGCTCATCCTCATGGTATGCCTATATATTATTAGTGAGCATGACAAAATTTTCATCAGCCTATTTTGGAAAACTCTGTTTCAATTATATAGAAGCATTATTTCTTTGAGCTCCAATTATTATATATAAATTATTGATTAGATGGAAGTTCTAAACAAAATCCTTGAACAAAATATTTTATATTGGCAAATAACTAAAACAATAGATTGAATGGGTTTTTATGTATGGAATCCCATCACTTTCTTCACTCTCATTTAATTCAAAAAGTTCATAATAAGCTGAAAATAACTATACTAGTTAAATGGTTATGGGCACTTATTGTAGATGCTATTTAAAAAAAACTATTGGTTACTCTCTAAGACTGATCCTGACTTCTACTTTATGGTCAAGGTGGTTATAAAAAAAGGGAATGATATATGGTTAGATAACAAGAAACAACAACAAAGCTTCCCATGTACTTGGACTAGCCTGGATTTAATTTTTACTTTGTTTTAAAAATAAATGGGTGCTTGACATGTGATCAACTAACTACATGTGCAATATTGCCCATCTTTCCCATTATTTATGCATTCCATGTATTATTACATTGTGTGTATTGAAATTTTATTATTTATAGGTAGTTAGTATGCGAATTGTATGCTCCCACTAACTTCTGTAAAAAGCCTAGTAGCTATTTGAATAAAGTACCAAAATGAACTATTTTCCCTAAAGCTATTCTCTTTTTTTAAAATTATTTTCTTTCTTTAGTTGCTGTTAAGCCATTCCATCAAATTATATATCATTTTTACTCAAATTATATATAATTCTTACTTATAAAAATGTTGAATAAAGGGATTCAAATAGTAGATATTGATACCAAACTTTGGCTTAGCAATAAGAGTTGAGAAAGAGTTTGTTTACTTAGGCAGTAGATTATGAGAGAGCTTGATGTCTTTAAAATAAAGATCTTAGTGGTTGGAATCCTGCAAGACAATAACCGATTGAGGATTGTTGGGGTGTTATTGACATCTACCCTCTAATGTTAAAGTTAGAGATTAAGAGTAGCATAATAATAAATAAATATTAAGAGAGAAAAAAGAGAGTAAAAGTAAAGGCTTGGAAGGTATTATACCCTCTCTTCTAATATGTTTATTTCTTATACCCTATATTTTTTATGTATTTTCAAGTCGTGTCCTTTTTATATTAAGAAAAATAGTCAAAAAATTAATTAAAATAGAAAAGACTTATCTCATACCTTGTAAGATTTAAGTTTAACGAAGATTAAGGCTTGTATTGTTTTATCCTATTTGGATTACGACATGTCATGTCCTTGAACTTAGGTTTGGTAAAGATATAAGTATAACATGACAAGTTTATAGTATGTTAGGTTTCTTTTTTTTTTTTTTAATTATCCTTCATTGAATGTTATGAGGATACGTTGAATGTGTTGAATGCCATGAGAAAAAAGTAAAAGACGTAAGGAAATCTTGAATATTATGAGGACGACGTGAATGAAATGACGAGATTTTGAATGTCATGACGTAGGCCTCAAAATTAAAATATGCCATGACAAAAGGTAGGTATTTTGTATTTGGGCTGCAACAAGGGCCATAATAATTAAGATCAGCTATGATAAAAGACAAAATAATTGAGATCTAACTACAGATGAGGGCCAATATAATTGAAATCTGGTTGTAGACAAGGGCCAAAATAATTAAGATTAGACCGTAGTCATGGTCAAAATAATTAAGATCGAGCAGTAGATTAGGGCTAGTATAATTGAAATTGTGTTTGCAAATGAGAGCCAACATAATTAAGATCGGCCCTTAATAAGGGCCAAAGTAATTAAGATCGAGCTTTAGATAAGGGCTAAAATAATTAAGATAGGGCTATTGCAAGTGATAAAATAGTTATCATTACGTTGTGATATCAAGGGCACTTAGAATGTCATAAAGGGAACTTGAATAATAAAAGGAGTACTTAAATATTATGAGCTCATAAGGCTGAGGTTGAGGCCAAAAGTATGAGACTGAATTTAAGTACTATGAGATCGAGGCTCACGAGTATAAGGCTGAGCACAATTATGTAAACAAGCATAAAGATGAGGCAATTATCGTAAACCATAAATTAAAATAATAAAAGGCAAAAATTTAATTATAGGATTTTAGGGTTTTACCTTATTGACCACTACTGGTTGGAAATCAAGTGAATGTGGCTAAGACAAAAGCTTTAGCTTATACGAAGCCTAATGATGGCAACAGTTTTACATTGATGTGCGGTCAGCAACAGCAAATTAAGAACCTCAAATGCATGTGGTTTTAATGGTTGTGTATAGCAAATCCTATGGCTTCTGGTTGGTGACGATTAAGAATTAAAAGGGATGTAGCAAGAAACAAACCCAAGTATTGGTGTATCTGATACGCTGTTAATATTGCAAATAGAAAGTTGCAGTCATGTAAAATTTTGGTGCTATTAGTGGCAAATTCAACGGCCTTCGGGTGGTGGTGATAGCTTGAATTTGAAAGGGCTTTCTTGAGGAGCAAAATGTAAGTGATAATAGGTCAAGATTTTGATAGATTTGTTTCGGGTTGTGATAGTAATCTTGCAAAAATTGCCACTTCATGTATTGGTTACTTGTCATTTTCTAATGGCACCGTTTTGTGATGTCTTGCTTGGTGGTTCTTTAAAGGTCTCAATTATGGTCCCTGTAGATTGAGTTTGTGATATTTTGGTTGCCATGAATGGTGCCTTGATTTCGTTCAAGTTTAGGGATTTGCATCCGGTCAATTTTCTTTCTTTTGTGATCCATGATATAGTTTTTATTGCTTATCCAATCTTAATAATTGGGGGTTGGCTACAATATAGCGACTAAAAGTCCCAGCATCATAGCTGGCAGCCAAATAATTTTTATAACTACCAATAATCGCTCTTCCAACCGATTGCTACCATTAATATGTTTTTTAATTTTAAATAAATTAAAATAAAAAATATATAAAATAAATAATATTTGAATAATAATAATAATAATAATAATAATAATAATAATAATAATAACAACAACAACAACAATAATAACAACAACAATAAGAAGAAGAAGAACAAGTAAAAAAATAAGTGAATTAAAAATGAAAAATTATTTTATTGTTATAAATATTTGAAAAAATAAAATAAAATGAGTGTTAGTGAAAAGAGAAAAGTTGAATTCATTTTCTATAAGATTTATCTCAAACTTAACATTTTATGTTTCATGTTTAATATTTTATGTTTCATGTAATTATCTTTTAAAAATCTTGAAATTTTTTTTTGTCCTCATTTCATGTTCATGTTCAAGTTTCATGTTTTATACTATATGTTTTATGTTTACTGATACAAATGATATTTTATATTCATTATTGTATACTTTAAGTTATATGTTTCATGTTTCTTATTCAATGTTTCATGTAAATATTTATCAAAAACCCTAATTGTTTTTTTCCTTATTTTGTATTTACGTTTAAGTTCATGTTTACTATTCTAGGTTTCATGTTTAATGTTTTTTATTTACTGTTAAAGAGGTACTTATATTTTATATTCTTTATTGTATATTTTGAGTAACATCTGTCATGTTTGTCATTCAATGTTTCATGCAAATACTTTTAAAAAATCTCAAAATTTTTCTATTTTGCCTCCATTTCTTATTTAGATTCAAGTTTCATGATTGCTATTCTATATTTCATGTTTAATGTTCATTGTTAAAGAGGTACTCAAAATGTTCATTATTATACATTTTAAGTGACCTATTTCATGTTTATCGTTCTATATTTCATGTAAATATTTTTTAAAAATCTCAAAATTTTTCTTTTATGGTCTTATATCATGTTTACGTTCAATTTCATATTTGTTGTTCTATGTTTCATGTTTGATGTTTTATGTTAATAGATAGTCACTCATATTTATTATTTATTGTTGCATGTTTCAAGTGACATGTTTCATATTTTTTTTATTAAATGTTCCATGTAAATATTTTTCAAGAGCCCTAAAATTTTTCTTTTCTGTCTAAGTTTCATGTTTACATTCAAGTTCACGATTATTATCTCGCGTTTCATGCTTTATATTTTATGTTCATGTTGGAAAATACTCATATTTTATATTCATTATTGTATATTTTAAGTGACATGCTTCATGTTTGTTATTCAATTTTTCATGTAAATATTTTTCAAAAACCCCAAATTTTATTTTTCTCTCATTTTATTTTTACGCTTAAGTTCATGTTCACTATTCTAGATTTCATGTTTGATGTTTTCTATTTACTATTAAATAGGTACTCATATTTTATGTTCATTGTTGTATATTTTGAGTGACATGTTTCATGTTGGTCGTTCAATGTTTCATGTAAATACTTTTCAAAAATCTCAATTTTTTTTTTGCCCTTATTTCTTGTTTACATTCAAGTTTCATATTTATTGTTCTATGTCTCATGTTTAATGTCTTATGTTTACCGTTATATCGATACTCATATTTTATGTTCATTATTTTATATTCTAAATGACTTATTTCATGTTTATCGTTCAATGTTTTATGTAAATATTTTTTCTTTTTTGACCCTATTTAATGTTTACGTTCAATTTCATATTTACGATTCTATGTTTCATGTTTATTGTTTTATATTTATTGATAGAGACATACTCATACTTATTATTTATTGTTATATATTTTAAGTGATCTATTTCATGTTTTTTATTAAATGTGTCATGTAATTATTTTATAAAAATCCCAAAATTTTTCTTCTTTGCTTCCGTTTCATGTTTACATTCAAATTTCATGTTTATTGTTTCATATTTCACGTTTTACATCTTATGTTTACTAGTAGAGAGGTACTCATATTTTATGTTCATTATTGTATATTTTAAGTGGCATGTTTCATGTTTATTATTCAATGTTTTATGTAAATATTTTTCAAAAATCCCAAATGTTTTTGCCCACATTTCATGTTTACATTTAATTTCGTGTTCACTATTCTAGGTTTCATGTTTGATGTCTTTTGTTCACTGTTAGAGAGGTACTCATATTTTATGTTCATTGTTATATACCTTCAGTGATAATGTTTCAATATTTATCGTTCAATGTTTCATGTAAATATTTTTCAAAAAACTCAAAAAAAAAAATTTTTGGCTCTACTTCATGTTTACATTCAATTTCATATTTACTATTTTATGTTTAATATTTGATGTTTTATGTTCACTGATAAAGAGGTACTCATATTTTATGTTCTTTTTTGAATATTTTAAATAAATTATTTCATGTGTATTGTTATATGCTTCATATAATTATTTTCGAAATAACTCTAGTAGTATATTAATTATTGCATTTATAACTCGCTTACTGTTTTCCAATTAATACCATGGTCCCTTCACAAATTTACCATGGTTCAATGTTTCATGTATAAACTTTTAAAATCTCTAAATTTTTTCTTTTTTGCCCCCATTTCTTGTTTATATTTAAGTTCATACTTATTATTTTATGTTTCATGTTTAACGTTTTATGTTCACTATTAGAGAGATACTTATATTTTATGTTCGTTGTTGTATATTTTAAGTGACCTATTTTATATTTGTTGTTCAATGTTTCATGTAAATATTTTTGAAAAACTCCAAAATTTTTCTTTTTTGCCTCTATTTTATGTTTACATTCAATTTTATATTTACTATTCTATGTTTCATGTTTTATTTTATATTCACTAGTAGAGAGGTACTCATATATTATATTCTTTGTTGCAAATTTTAAATAACTTATTTCATGTGTATTGTTATATGTTTCATATAATTATTTTCAAAATAACCCCAATTTTTTTCGCCAACTCTAGCAATATATTTATTATTACATTTATAACTCACTCACTATTTTCCAATTAATGCCATGGTCCCTTCATAAATTTACCTATACATGCAAGATATTGTTTTACATACATTATTATTGCAACTACAACTAAAAGCTTATGAAAAAAATTGTGTTGTTTCTCAAGTAAGTGTTTTTAAGTAAAATACTTGTTTATGTATACAATTGAGTTTCTATGGGCATTTTCATTAATTTTTTTAAAAAATATGATAGATGAGTGCATATTTTGATTCTTTATTAATATACCCATTATAATCATGTTTGATTTTTATGAGTTAATATTTCATCTTATACTTAATATTTCATCTTATATTTTATAGGATTTATAGATGAGTATTACATTTGATGTTGTAGAGTTACATCCATCAAATATTCTTAGAGCTCAGTTTGATTCAACTAAAAATGTAGATGCATGATACATAATATGTTTAAGAATGGTTGGTACATTTTAGATGGTATCAGCTGATCCTTTAGTAGAAAAATGGCTAACAAACATCACGCAAAGATGAAGGTCACATTATGACTAGAAAAATAGCTAAGCAATATCGCACAGAAATGAAGGTTACATTTTGTCTACTGTTGGCTAACTGTTAAGTAGAAAAAAGACTAATCAACATCTTACAAAATTAAAATAATACTTTAATATATATCTATTGCTTATATCTTAATCTAACCATCAACCAGAAGACCTAATGTAGAAAAATATATATATACATTATATAAGAAAAGCGTAGTTGTTTAGTGCTAGAAAATGTATATTTATAAAGGAAAAAATTATCATTTCATACTTTAAGTTCCACTAACTTTCTTACTTTTATATATTCAAGTCTCTTGTGATTTTAATTATGTATGTTTTATTATAATTAAGCATTTTATATATTTTAGGAGCATCATAATTATTTTATAATAAACGAGATATCAAATGACAAAACGAACAGTAAATCTGAATTTAAAATAGTCAAAAACCTTAGGAGGAGTATAAAAGTATAAATGTCACTGTTCACATATATGGTATTGTTCATGTTATTGTTCATGATACTGCTCATATATACTGTATGATGACATGACATTGATCAATAATGTGGCATTGACTGATGATGTAGTACCAATCAATGATGTGGTAGTATTTGATTTGAGGAATTATATGGCATTGACTGATTATGTGGCTTGATTGATGAGATGTCATAATTTTATTAGATTAAAATATTTATGCACTGTTGACTAATGATGTGGTAGTATGTTAGTGGATTAAAAAAAATATACATATGGTATAAGCATATACATAAGATAATAGCCTTAATGATATGTTCAATCCAATCAGAATTTGTTACATGGTGCAATCTTATACGTTCAAATTGTTTTAATCCGATGACCATGATTTACTCATTGTATCTATAAAAAGAGCGCTTCTCCCTAATTTGATACCCTTAGTTTATTTTTGAGCTCTATTTTCTGTAATTCCTTCTCTATATTGTATTTTCTATGTATTTTAATAAAATTTCCATTTTACCCTTAGTTCAAATATAAGTAGTTAATTTTCTTTCAAACTTAGGTTGAAGGTGAAGTCTCAATATATTCTATGGGCTTAATTGATAAATTTATTTACTCTTCGTCTCTAATTTTTGTGGATATTTTACCTTTCGTCGACAGATAGTAATAATACAGTTATTACTGTTTGTCCCGATAAGCTCATAACACCATATTAATTAGACCATAGTTCATAAGAAGTGGATTTTTCCTTCATGATTTAATTGCATTAATAAGGAATATTGAGCTCTGGTGCATATTGATGTAGATCTAGATGCCCAAGTGCTTTATTATAATAATTATCATTTTTAATTATTCCAGCCATTCCAATTTAAAATTTAGGATAATTTCACCATAATTTTAATCACCCACTTAAAAAATTAATTCGACACATAATTAAAATCCACCTCCTCATGGAATCGACACTGGTCACCATTAATTTATTTTACAATAGATTCGTGCACTTGCGAGTTCAATAAAATTTACACAACAGCAGTATCACATTACTAATTGCCATAACTTATTACAATATATTCGAAACAATAATATTTGTTTCTTTCAATTAAAGGTAATGTATACAACAATGATTGATTAATATAAGTTGCACTTGTGCGATGTAATATGGTTCCTAAAACAAAGGATTGAAAAGTATCTGAAATTTATTTTCACAACTTGTACTGCTTATTAGCCTTTTCTTCATCTTTACCATATGAATTCCTTTAGGTCCACTATTATACATAGCATGCAAATCAATTATGTCAATAACTTGGTAATTTAAATCCATATATGCGCCTTCATCCCTAACCCTCATTATGGTTGCAAAGGTTACAAGGCTTAAATTATATTCTTTCGTATGCAAAATTACGCTTTGCCTAGCTATATCACATTGTTCAACCAATAAATCTTGTCTTAAATGCCAACATTCTAGATCTTGCAGACTTCTAAAGATACATTCTTTTAATGTTGCTTGTTAATTTGTTGAGAAAGATGAAACTGCCTTTGAGAAGGAAGCAACATGACAAAAAGATAGAAGGTTGCCACTATTAGCCTTATCCTCATCAAATTCCTTAGTAATTTTACTCGCAACACTATTTTCACCAATAATTAAGGTAGAAATCTCATTCATATTACTAAGCATCAGTTGATCCCTCTCCTCAGTGGTTAGGTTATTCCAATTTTATGCAATATCAACTTTAACTTGTAAATAATGGTAATATATCTATGCTCAGTGGCATATTATTTTAGGAAAGAGGAAATAAAGTATTTAAAAGGTTATAATTAGATAGCATACAATTTTATCCACCTTTTCAACCCTAATGACCTTAATTTTTCATATTTTACCTTTTTGGAATTAATATTTTGTAACATTCTACCTTTATGGTTATAATTAAAGTGGTTAAACCAAGTGAAACATTAAGCACTTATAGAAATGAATGTCAAAATAAATATTTTATAAATATAGAACATAAAAGTTTGTTACATAAAAACTATATAAAAGGTTTATTACACCAAAAGCTTTGTTACAAAAGTCAAGGATCTCTTAGTAACATGTCACAAACCAATTCCATAAACAAGCTTATTGTATTTACGCTTAGATAGGAACATAGTTGAGCCTGTTGTGTAACCCAAGGTCTATTATGTCCATATGCATTTTGCCTTGGTTGGGACTTGGCGTCAGCTTTTCCTACTCAATTTTTGTAATGTAAGGACTACATGAGCTAATGCCTAGTAAGTAAATACTTGATGCCTGTATTACTTACCATGCAGATGAATGACTTTATAAAATAAGTGCTAAATCTTTTAAATGAAACTTCAAAATGTAAAGAACGGTGTTAGGGCCCTAGGTTTATTGTACTACAAGGATAGCATTCCATAACATGCCCTTGGGCTTAATCAATTGATTTGTTAGGCATTACGTATCTTCGTCCCTAAAGTATCTCTTTTCTTAACTTAGAAGGCTTACCCTCTTTATGAACTTTGTCACCTAGTAGTACAACAACCTTTTTTTTTTTCAAAATTCGTTAAAGTATCTCTTTATCAAATCATCCATAAAATACATGAGCCCAATGCAACTTATGCTATAGTATATAAATTTTCTAACTATATAGTAAAGCAAAACATACAACAAATTTAAGATAACAACATCTAACATAGGCGACAGTGCCATCCATAAAGAAATTAAGAAAATATAATTATAATATAGGCTGCAGGGCCGACCATGTAAGGAGTATTAAACATCGTATTTTAGATGGCAATGCCGATCATGGCATGATAAAATAAAAATATCACATATTAAGCGGCATAGCAGACCATCTAATCAAGTAAGTAGTAAGCATCACATCCTAGGTGGCATAACCGGCCATATAAGGATGATATCATGATATAGGCGGCATGACCAGATATGTGGGGATTTAATAATAATCAATCACACCATAATAATAATCATTATAAGATAAGAGATTATTTAAAACTAAACCTAGTAAAACCTAGTAAAGAGAATTATTAATCAAAGTTAATTTTAACATATTGTCCTTACATTGTAGTTGAAGTGAAGTGTTACTTACCTGTTTTCTTTGATTCCCCTAAACCTTCCTTCTTAAACTTGAGAATTTCTTCACTAATGATACTTTGGCTTAGAATAGAAAAAGATGAGATTTCTAGAGTTTATGAAAAATGTAAGGGATAGGGGGTATTTATAGGATTTCCTAAGGCCCATGAGTGGTTAGGATTTTTCCACCATATCATTTAATTAATGGTGGAGATTTATTTCTCCATAAATATCTTAGTAATTTCTAGAATGCTAAGATTTTGCCACCTAACGCTAAATTAATGGTAGAGATTTATCTCTTCATAAATATCTTAGTAATTTTTAGAATTTTTAATATCTCTATAATATTTCTTATTACATCATTACTTATGTTATTGCTTATGTCATCATTACTTTTAATTATTAATTTATCTCTCCATAAATATCTTAGTAATTTCTAGAATTACTAATATCTGTACAACATTTTTTGTTACATCATTACTTATGTCATTGCTTTTGTCATCATTAGTTTTTTATTTATTGATTTATCTCTTCATAAATATCTTAGTAATTTTTAGAATTCCTAATATCTCTACAACATTACTTATGTCATTATATTATTATACTTTATTATTATTATTATAATAATAAAAGCTTAAAAGAGCTTGTTAGGTTACTTATATTATATTCAAGTAAGAAGATTGTACCTCACATATTTAAAGTTATATTAATAAATCAAATTAAACCTTTAAATATAAGGAGTACATAAATATATATAATTTATACTTATAAATAGTATATCCATTCTTTTTTATCTACTCCATGCTTTTCTTACTGTATTAATTTTTCCTTTGATTTTTTTCTTACCCTCAATAATTCCCTTCTTTGTACAAAAGTTACAAAAAAATAGTTACAAAGCAACCATTATTGTCTATCGCACTCAAGTTTAGTTGATAGATACCTATTGCACTAAAACATAGTCCACAAATGCTACAAGCATCAACCGATATGCATCTAACCAAAGGCACACAGGATATCTATCGCACTAAATGAATGCATACACTAACCTATTACAAAATCTACTATACTGGAACATCCAAATTTAATTTTTATTCATTATAAAATTCTTATGCAAAATAGCAAAATATAAGTCCACTATTTTGTCAAAAATAAAAAGACAGCCTATATTCTTAAGAGAAGAAACCAAAGAGTTTTTTGTGGTATTTCGTCAAATAATGTGTAGGCATTATATTTTTACAATATATTATTAAAAATTATTTTTTCCAAATACAACAAATTATAGATCCAATAAATTTAACAATTATGAGGCTAAGTCTAAAATTGAGTCACCTCGATGAGAAGAGTAAACATGGTGTTGGGTGTAGGAGCGAGAGTGAGAGCAAGGTAAGGCTTGATTGTGAGTTGCACCAAGAGTAAGAGCAACAGTTAGAGTGAGAGCAAGGGCTAGAGCAGGAGTAGGAGCATGAGTAGGAGCAAGAGGGTGAGTAAGAGCAAGAGCTGAAGCAGTGTATGGCAGTTGAGAAAGAGAGAAAAGGGTTGGGTTTTGTTGTTATGATCCACAGGGAGGGAAGGGAGAGATAGCGGGAAGGACAGAGAGAATGATTTTCTTTTCTTTCCTTTCTTTTTCCTTAATAGATTGCCTTTTTCTTTTGGTTTACTCACTTTTCTTTTAATTAAATGCAAAACTCTAGTTGTTGGATTCAAATAAGCTGAATTCAATGGCACAAGCTGCATCTTCTACAACGTACAGGTGTTTTTAATCCCTATAGTATAGCTGCAGCCTAAGGATTGAGCTATTTTAGACATTTTGGCTGTTTCCCAAAGGCGCATGCCAACTGTTGAAACCAATTTAACTCTATAATAAGACTTCAAAAAGAGTTCTTTTACTTAGGAAACATACCGTGATAGCACTTGATGTCCTAGAAATAAAGAGCTCTATAATTAGAATCTTACAAAATGATAATTCATTAAAGGTTGTCGGTGGTTTTGCTAGAATAAACTCTTTGATGCTTAAGTTAGAAATTAAGAGTAGCATAATAACAAATAAGTAATAAGGCGGAGGAAAGTGAGTAAGAAAAAAAGCTTAGAGGATATTGTATCTATCCTTCCAATAGGCCTATTTTTTATGCCTTATCTTTCATTACGATCTTTCAAGTGGCAACCTTTTTATATAAAAGAAAATAATCAAATGTCTTATTGAATTAGAAAAATTTATCTTTTATCTTCTAAGATTTAAGTTTGATGAGAATTAAAACTTATATTATTTTATTCTATTTAGATTAGACATGCTATTGGATGTGGGTCCTTGAGCTTGGGTTTAAAACAATATAAGTATAACAGTAAATATTCACAAGAAATTTGTACGAAGTCTTTAGATAGAGCTTTAGGAAATAGAAAAATGATTCAAATTCAAGAGTAACTCAAAAGACCATGATGCCTAGTATTATTTGTCCCCATGGCCAAAAACAAAGAGATTAGTCTAGAATCTATCGACCACTAACAAAGATTTTAAGGATATGTACAATTCTCAGAAGATCCAATCAATGGAGTACCAATTATATTCAATACTCCACCCTTATCCTTATCAAATTGGAATTTGAGGACCCACGTCCAATAATATGTCCTAATTTAATTACGATAAAATAATAGAAGTATTAATCTCCCTCAAGCTTGAATCTTACAATATAAGAGATAAGCCTAACTTAATTATACTATTTTCTCTTATATAAAGAGGTCATCACTTGAAATTACATATATCAAAGGTATGGTATGAGAAATCGAAGAGGTTGCAAACGATTGAACTCGTTCCTTTGCACGAAGTCAGACCATAAGGGTGGTTCAAAGGAAGTGGAAAGGTAAGTTTCTCTCAACGTTATTATAGTCTAAATGTTTGTTGAAATTTGACCACATGGTCGGGTTCTCATGTAGAGGAGCAATGTTATTAGAAATCTTGGGCAAGTTGAAGAAAAGGCCGTGTGAGGAGGCAGCGAAAAAGAATACTCAAGAGATGGAGGTCGAAGGCAAGTTGCAATTGCTATTGGGGTTCCACAACAGAAATCGTCCCTTGTAGCCTGCTCAACTGCAACGGTGCCCACCACTCCACCGAGCAGTAAGCCCAGTGAGATGACAAGAGGACCAAGGCACATTCTCACCAGGCGGAGAAGAAAGAAAATAAATATCCGTTCGAGCACACTCATCATGTGGTGCATTTTGCCGAAGCTTATGTGAATAGAGAAAACGTAGAGGAGCTTAATAAATTAACTGCTGTAGAAGCTTGGGAGCGCTTGAAGGATGAATTGTGGTCAACAGGTAAAACTGGCATCATTTTTAATAACCTTGCTCAATGTTAAATACCATTCAGCCTCACCCTTAAAAGTTTCTAACGAAAAGAAAATAATGATTTAAGCTGCACACACACGCAATTTACAGGTCTCTTCCAAGAAAATGCTCGAGCTGAAATCGTAATAAGTATCAATTTGCATAGAAGCCAAAAATTATTATAATCTTACCAGGATAATTCAGAGAAATATTACATGCAGAGAAATGGAAAAATAAAAAATAAAGTACAATACAACATAGTTTTGACGATGCAATTAACATAATGAAGCACTAGCAGATGTCCATCACAATGCTAATGTGATACAGATTACTGAGGAGAAAATGATCCTCTTGTTTATTTACCCTGTTTTGGCCTGATTTCTATACCTAGAATAACGAGGCCACACTTCCAGTGACCACCGGCTAACTCCAAAACACTCATTTCCAGCTCACCGTCCTCATCTTCTCTGCTGAGAAAATCACCTAACTCGATCTCCCACCACTCATCTTTTCTCTCCTTAGGACAATAGCCATCATTTTCTTTCGGCATTGAAGCTTGCCTGTGGCTGTGATTAAATAATCCATGATAACCTTGCCTTAGCCCTCTTTCTTCATCCAAATAAATGGTTCGTGTTTGGCTTTCACCACTGACTAGTCCAACACTCACAACTACAGGTTGATATTCAAACCCATATGATCCTGCTGTTAGCTTGTACACAAGATATGCAGCGTAAAATGTCCCTGGAGACAGACTTCGAGTGCTAATTTTGCCACGGATTTCAAGCCAACAGACACAGATAAGCTCAGCCACCTCTGGAAACCTATTTTTTGGATATAGGCAATATACTTTACACTCATAAAAAAAAATAATAAATAAACGAATAAAAGCCATGAGTAAAAGAAACAAACCTGGCCTCAGGAACAGAGGTCCATCTCCAATAAGCAGGTGTATCACCCCAGACAATCAGAAGATCCCTCGCAGATATCATGTAACATTTCTTCCCACTCTGCTTGTCTAATGAAAAGCTCTGTTCAATGTCAATGTCACGATTAGACATGCTTGATGGCTTATATGCACCCTTGCTTATATTGACATATTAAGGAAAGAAGAAGACAAAACCGCGTGAAAACGACGGTAAAATTTTCCCAAAAAAGGCTCTTCAACTTCAACAGTGTTTTAAAAATATTTCGGACAGATCACTTTTGAATCAAAAATATTTTTGTCGAAGTGCTAAAGCACACTTTATAAGAGCACTTAACAAATGTTTCTTAAGAAAAAGACACATCGAGTTCCCTTTCACACTACCAACTACTTTTTCACTCCGAAAAGATATTATTGTCGATTTTAACATGTTATTAGAATTTTTTCCACAATATAAAACACCATCACCAGACACATAGCAAGTGCTTTCTCTAAAAGCACTTTTTTACAACCCCCCCCCCCCCCCCCCCAAAAAAAAAAAAAAAAAACTGATTTCATTCGATTAAACAGCATGCTTTTGGTGGCGTCACAAGCAGTTGCACCAAAAGCATGTTGTTTAATCAAATGAAATCAGTTGCCCCGGGGGGGGGGGGGGGGGGGGAAAAAAAAAACGCTTTTAGAGAACACAAGCACTTGCAACAAAGAACATGCAGCACCTAAACACACATCAACCTCTCCAAATGATGAATTCTAACAAATACGGTATAATTCTACCGAAACAACTCAATAAATGTTGTAGGATCTTTACCAAAACTAGATACTTGGAAGTGCATTTTGAGGTGTTTTAAAAGAAATCAGTCTCAAATAAAAAGCATTTTCAACAAATATTCTCAGAAATTTAATGGATTCATTCATTCAGATTAATTTAAAAAAACCGTACATTAAAATCAAATCATAATAAACTATAGTTATGAACGAAGAAGAAAATAAAGGAATTAAGTGATTATAAGGTATACAAATGTGCCTACCTTTTTGCCCTCGTCGATGAGGATAGGGTTATGACAGAGGCTAAAATAGAGTTCCTTCTTGGAGGAGGAACGCAGCGAAGAAGACGACGCCCTATCCGAAAGAAGAGTAGAGTAATCGGGCGGCAAAAAGCGCTCCCATACTGCGTCGGATTCGGCCGCCAACTTGAAGATAGTTGAAACTGAAGACAATCTGCATGCGTCACGAGGAGTAGTAAAGGAAATAGCGTTGGCTATGCAACCTTCGGGTAAAAGCTCCATTTCTGCTTGCGTGGAAATTAGGAAAAGGGAAACTGAGAGACAGATACGCAGATGAATCTAGTCGTTTTGATCCTCGTGGTTTTTGGTTTGGGCTTTTTATAGAGAGGCAGAGAATGAGAGATTCAAGGAAATCTTAGCAGTTAAGTTTTGGTTGATGATCCAGAGTACTGCTAGTGGTCAGCCATTTTCAACCTTATGGAACCTAACCGAATCCTCTTTTTCTTTTTTATCTTTTTACTTTAAAAAGTGTTTTTAATTAAAAAAAAACAACTCTTATTTATGGGACGGCAGTATTTGAAAAATTATTTTTATTTAACTTGTATCCAATAAAGTCAGAAGAATATACTTTTTTCATTAACCATGTCCACGGCTAGAAGTTATTTCTTACCAGAATACATTGAGTACAGGTTTGCCAAGCAATCGGCAACAGTGAGCGATAATGAATTACGGTATTGATTAACAGGTTAACGCGACACCCATTTGATAATGGGTCGGATTTGAGTTTGAGGTTTAAAAACTTTTAAAATTACATTAAGTTGATTATCTATGTAATACAATCTGGTTGTGATATCCTCTAGTTAAAGTAGTAAAATTTATTATATTAAAAATAAGATCTAGGGTTTACACCCGCCCCATATTAGTGATGAAAGTTACTTTGTCATTAAGCTAATTAAATAAAAAGAAGGGATATTATCATCTTTTTACTTAAGTTTTTGCAACACATGAAGTCAGTACCATATTTTGATGAAAGTAGTATTTTATCACCAAAAGTTTAAGCTATCAAAACTTTAGTATTATTCCATTGATGGTTAAAAATTTGTTAACATCATAAGGGCATTTAAGACATTTCTTTGAAACCTAAACACTCTTTTTATAATTGTAAAATAAAAAATAAAAGTAAATTGAGTTTTACAATAGTATGAGAGGTATTTTGAACATTATCATTTCATGAGAGAGGTAATATGAAATTAGCCCTTGGTTAAAATAGCTTAACTTATAATTAAAATCCTAGATCTCTCTATATTATGATGTGTTTCCTTTTATTGAATCAGAATAAGTAGGAATAAAATGGATTGAAACCAGAATGAGGAATACAAATTAGAATGAGTTGTTCACTTGTGTTGCTAAAATCAAATTTTAAATGAGTTATATTATCATTAATGTGTTTACTTTATTTTATAATAAGAATAAATTATTAAAAGCTACTAAAAAAGCCCTTAGTTATACAATTATGAATTAGTTCACTTACAAAATAAAAACTAATTGTTTTTACTATGATATTATTACCATTATTATTAAAAGTAAAAATAATAATTATTAATATTACTACTACTATTATTATAATATAATTTTAAATATTACCATTGTTATTATAAGTATTATAATATTGTTAGTACAATTATAATTTTTTATTTATTATAGCATTTATAATGATAATAGTAATAATAATATTAGCAGCAACAATTATAATAATCATTATAAAAATAACAAAAAAACTAATTATTTTTATTATTAGTTGCTATTATTGTTAATATTAATATTTATTATTATCATTATTATTTCATGTATTACTATATTAACTAATTTATAATAATAATAATAATAATTGTTATTATTTAATATTTAAATGGGATTAAAAAGGACTTTCTTATTTTGTTTAAGAATAAAAATGTTAATTTACTTGCTATTTCCTATATCATTCTACCTCTCCTTGGAAATGATTTCCCATTCTTAAATTAACATTTTTACCCTTCACTCAAAATCCATTTGCATTCCTTTATACTCTTAGTAAGTAAAACACTATTAATGAAAAATGAGAATTATTCATATTCCTTAATTAAAGAAGTAAACACACCATAAGTCTTCAAGATTATCATTGTTTATTTCAAACCTAAAAATTATTTAATGTACAAAATTTTGGTAGATTATGACTATATATTATATGATGTAAACCATTATGACTACTTGTTTAATTTCTTTTCCTTTGCTTTATATTATATTTATCAAAACTTAACCGTTTGCATCTTAAAAATTTTTGTTTTGTGAATAGTTGCTTATCTTTTATGTACAAAATTTTGTAACAATTATTTTGGTAGAAATAGTTTTATTTAATAAAATAGCAGTTCAAATGGATCAATTCAAATAAGATGATAAAAATAATAACTAAATTTAGTTTTTCTTTTAGCCCAATAAACTATTGAGTTGCAATTTGATATACAAATGTTAACGCAATAGCAATTGGACAAAAAGTTGTAACAACACTTGTCATTGACAGAGACCAATTTCATACAAATGTAATAGTTCAATGCATGTTTCGAAAAATCATAAGAGTTTGGCACTTTAGGTGTAAATTTTAAGAATGACAAAATCCTTTATAGGTTGGGGGTCTCATGGGGCTCTACTCCACATGGGAAGAATTTTGAATAATTTTTAGGAATAGAGTAGGGAATGAGAAAAAAATAATTTCTAAATTCTTAGTAGCATGAGATTTGGTTTTATACTTCCTACCCCACCCCCACCCTTATCCTTATTATATATAAATATTTTTAAATTTTTATTTAATAATTATTATTTCATCAATTACAATGTTAATTGATAAATTTTCTTTTTTATATTGACTTGCTATAAATAGACTATAACTAAAAGAAAATCCTATATATAATTTTTATTCAACTCTAAAATATTATTATATTTCTTCTCTCTTAAGGTACTACTCTCTTCAAGCATTTTTTAATTTTGATATTGTTTTAAAGCATTACTTTAAATATTTAAAGATTTTTAAATAATTTAAATACTTTATAATATGATAATGGTTTTATTTAAGTCTTTATTTTTTAATTTATTAAAATCATAAATACATATGTACTATAAAATAAATAAGTAGGGAATGGAGTGAGGATGAGGAAATCATTCCCCACATGGGAATTTCTCATCCCCAACCTATAAAATTAATTGGGTAATGAGGGTAAAATTTTTAATGTGGAGGGAAATAGGATTAGCCTTTCCACCTCCTTTCCACCTTTAACACTCCATATTTATGACTTAAATAAGATGATTTATGTAAAAATACTTAGAATTTCAATACCTTTAGTTTAGATATCGATTCTTTAAAATGATTGTTTTCTAAGAGTAAAATTTAAAACTTTATTACATAAAAACTTTGTTACAAAATATAAGGATTCCTTAATATTATATCTAAAAAAGAAATCTTGTAGTTACATAAATAACCTTGTGATATTTATTTTTGGATAAAAATACAATTGAGCCTATCATAAAATGCAAGGTTTATTATGTCATAAGCACTTTGCCTTAGTTAGGATTTGACATCAACTTATCATACTCATCATTTCTTGCAATGCAAGGACATATAAGTTAATACCTAGTAAGATAACATTTGATGTATCTATTAATTTTTATGTACATGTGTGACTCAGTGAATGTTAAGTCTTTTAAAAGAAACATTAAAAATATAAAACAACTTTGTTAGGGCTTGAGGTTTGTTGTACTATAAGGCTACTATTTTTATTCTTTAAAATAACATGCCCTTAGGCATAATTAATTGAGCTTTTGAGCGTTATATATTGTCGTCCCTAAAAGATTTCTTTTTAAATTGGCTTGAAGGGCTTGCCTTCTTTTGTAACTTTGTTGCCTAGTAATACAACACATTTATCGAAAATTCACTTAAAACATCTCCTTTATAAAGTAATGTATGAAATGCAGTGTCCATTGAAATTTATGTCATAACATGTGAAGTTTCTAAATATACAATAAACCAAAACACAAAATTATTTTAAGATAACGATCTTTAAAATAGGTAGTAACGTCGTCCATATAGAAATTAAACAAATGAAATTATAATATAGGTGATAAGGCTAATCATGTAAGAAGTAAGTAAGAAAATATCATGATATAAGTGGTAGAGTTGACCATAGCATAATAAATAAAAGTATCAGATATTAGGCGGCATTATTAACTACGCAAAGAGTAATTAACAAAATATCATATTGTAAGCAACATAGTCGATCATATAAGGATAACTAAGAGAAATATAATAATATAGGTAGCATAGCTAACTATATAGAGATTAAATAATAATTAATCACATCATAGTAATCATCACAAGATTAAAGATTATTTAAAACTAATTTTTTTATAAGAATAGTACTATTTAAAACTAAATTTAAGTATAAAAAGTATTTTCCTTACATTACAATTGAAGTAAAGTGCTTCTTATTTTTTCTCCTTGACTTCTCAAAACTTTCTTAACTTAAGGATTTCTCAACTATTGATGTTTTGACTTAAAATAGGAGAGAATTGAATTTCTAGGGTTTTTGAAAAATGAGAGGGTTGGGGTATATATAAGATTTTCTAAAGCTAATGGATGGTCAGGATTTTACCACCATAGCTCTGATTAATGATAGAGATTTATTTTTTCATAAATATCTTAGTAATTTTTAAAATTAAAAAATATTTCTACAACATCTCTTATTTTAGCACCACTAATATCATTATTTATGTCATCATTACTCTAAAATTATATGTTTTATAATACTATATTATTATTATATTATTATATTATTATTATTTTAATGCTTAAGGGGCTTGTTAGCTTAAGACTAATTTTGCTACATTTAAGTAAGAAAGTTGTACCTCACACCATCCTATTACAATTCCTAGTAAAGTTGAAGTTAAAAGAGAAAACATAATATGGATCCATGGTGGCCATGGCATTAACACGATACTATAGTTATCCCTGCATTTATTTATTTTTTGAATGGTTACAATCAAAGGCATAAATAGGGTAAAGGTTAAAGAACTAGTCCTCCCTGTATAGAAAGGATGAAATTGAAAACATATTAAATTCTATGCATATTCATTGACCACCTTAATTTAAAAAATTCCATGCCAAAGTCTTGTTGTTAGTGGAAGGATACTTTCAAGCTAATCTTGATAGATTTCTAAGCTATATTATAAATATGTCGCAGCTTGCTTAAATTGTAATGTATTATAGATTGTAACTAGGGGCATTTTATTGCTTGATCGTGTCAAATGAAGAACCCACAAACTTAAGGTGGCTATAACAAAAGATCAATAAAATTGAGAAGGACTCAACCATGGGAACTGTAATACAAAATCTATAAACTATAAATTTAATGTGATGATATTTTCACCCCATAATTTTCATAAACCACCTCATTTTAAGAAAATAATTATAGAAAAATAAACGTTGTTTTTAACATTTTTCAAATAAAGAAGAACTTTGGAGAATTAATTAATTAAAATCCATCTTAATTTACTTATTTGTAACTAGGGTTTTTTTTATTATATTGGATTAGGAAGATTACTCTCGCTTAAGTTTAATAAGGTAGAACTAGTAAGAATTTACTTTAACTTCAATATTTTTCTAATTTTACACTAAACCCATTGTTTTAATGCTACCTTATTAGTATGATTATTAACTTTAATTAAAATAACATAGTGTCTTTATGGCACAATATTCATGTGAATTATTGGGCTGTTAAATTTATGTTATCCACACATAAGGGTAATGAAAATAATAACTAGAATTTTTTTAAAAAATATTCCATTATAAGTCAAAAAATTAAATAACTAAATTATTAGATACAATACTGCATGTTTATTATGGTAATTTGATAGTTTATATCACAATAATAAAATAGTAAAATAAAGCTTACATTAAAGTTTATGATAAAAAATGGTCGAAGAATCTAAGAAAAAAATAATAGAAGGATTTAATTGATTAGCTATACTAAAATATTATTGATTTATATATTTTTAAAAAATATTATAAACTCATTACAATTATTTTCTAGAAGTGTGGTGGATTTACTGATATAGTGGGGTGAAAATATCCCCATCCATAAACTTATTGTTGCAAGTGGTTATAATTTTATGTAATTTAACAAGATTCTTTAGAAATATTTACAATAAGATTTTCAATGATGTGTAACTAGTAATTTTGATTTAGTTTTTTTCAAAAGCAATCGTTAACAAAATCACGTGGAAGACAAATCTTTGTGTTTGTCCAATTATATTGAAATCTAATCTATTTGTTCGACACAAAAGACAATAGTTGAATTAACCCAAAAAAAAAATCATCTCTTAGTTTTCGACAATTACCTCGTACCACCTACCCTTTTGTTCTTATAACAACAAGCCACATTGTGGTTAATACCATGAAAAATTTTCTAAAGTCACATGAATAATTTGCTCTAGAAAATAGAAAAATTTTATGAATTCTAAGGCCCAATAACTTGAATTGATTTTTAGTTATATATCAATTTACAAATATAAGTCGAACAAGGATTTTGGAAAAAAAAGAAAAAAGCTAAGAAGAAATCCTTTTAGAATAAGGATTATCTTTGACAAATAAGGAAACTAAAATCTATACAGAACAATTGAGTCCCACTTGTAATTAAGAAACCTATCTATATTCCTAAGTCACACCAAAATTGTCCCAAACTAGGTAGGACATTTGCACATGCAAAATCTTAACTAAAACACTATCCAACAGTGCCACTAAAATGAGGTAAGGCATTAATACAACAGAGATAAGATGTGACACAATGCACGACCTAACTTTTGGTTTTTCTACCAATAAACTAGTTCATAAATATGAGATGAATTCACTTGTGGATATTAGTTTAGTGATAATAGTGTTTAACTACACAAAAGAAGTAGCCTTTTTATTATTATTATCATTATTCCAACCACAATTCTTTTGGGCTTCATCAACACTTATTTTTTTAACAGCGTTGCTATATAAGGAACAATAAGATCATACTACGAAGATAAAAGGGTAATTTTTAGATACTTCCACTTAAGAGGAATTAGCCATTCCACTAGTTCATGAATCTTAGCACCAATTTTATTTTTATCGATATATAAAAAAAGGAATAAAAGGATTATTTTATATTGTAATTGTATTCTTTTTTTCTTGGTTCTACTTCTTTTTTCTAAGATAAAATGGGGCTTAAAGAAGGTAAAGTATGGGTTGAATTATCTAGTGATATTTCCATAAGGAGTATTTTATTAAAGGGTTGGTTAGTTATTACTCAACATAGAAAATTTAGAAATCATAAAGGATGAGCTTAATTTAGAAATATTTTTTTTATCCTTAGAGTAGATAGAATTCTAATGGTATAATTGGGAATCCTTCACTAGTTTTTGACTTCATTCATCCTATAACTATATTGTTAGTCTGAAGGCTACACATAATGTAATTTTAATAATAACAAACATGTGTCTTAATTATTTTAATTAATAATGTATTTTACATTTTCACTGAGTTCTTGAAGGATAGTATTTAAGCAAGTGAATCAAGTGAAATCAATTTCAAGACACTTAATAGACAATGGCTCGCTCAAGAACAAAGTTTGGAGCTCAACGGACTTATTATTACAGCAAAATTCTTGTGAGTCAGTATGACTTAATTTATGCTTGATTTAGTAATTTGTGAAGCTCAAAATTTTAATTAATTAATTATTATTCATTAATCCAAAGATTTAATCATAAATCAAGTATTTCATGCAAACTAATTGATTTTCTAAATATGGATTAAAGTGAAAACATTTCGTAATCTTTGATTTTCATAAGTATTGTTTTAAATATGAACTTGGGTTTATTTACAAAATCAAAAATATTTTTTAGAATATAATAATTTTAGAAAGTTGTCAGGATGAAAAATATTATTTAAAAATTTTGAAATTAGACATGTTTGCAAGGATTTTTGACATTTTAAGTTATAGTACAATTATAGAAATATATTGGGCAAAATTAAAATTTTATAAATAGTAATACTGCAGCAAGTTAAAACTATTTAAAAAATAAACCTATTTTTAAAGTTTTATAAGTTTTTTGATCATAATATAATTATAAAAAATTTTAAGTAAAATTATAATTTTATGAACAATGTTACTGTAGCAATTTCAAATTTAATGGTAACTTCATTATAGCAAGTGGCTAACCACCAGAATATAGAGATTAGCCACTTTGACATTGAAATTTATCTATAACAACTATTTTTTTAACCAAAACTATATAAACCCAAATCAAACTCATTTCTAAGGTTTTTGAACAATAAAAAATAAGTTCATATATTATTGATTGAGTTTTCAACTTGTAAATTATTATAGATTAAATCCTTATTGAGTCATAATTTATTCATTCACTCTTAAAGAGAGATTTTCTCATTGTAATCTTTAATTTCTTATCAAATTGTGAGTGTATAAGTGTAGAAAACACTTGGGTGAAGGGTTTGAGAAGTAATCCCTAGATTGTAAAGGTTTATTAATACCTTGAAGTTAATTGTAATGAATTTAAAGTTTTGAGAGGTTGGGATAGTGAAATTCTTGAGTTTAGCTAGCTTGGAGGCATGGACGTAGTCAGAATTTGCCGAACTCGTAAAATTACTCGTGTTTGATTTCCCTTCTTTTACTATTTTATTATTGCATTTTATCAAACTTATTATTTTTAATTTTGTTAGGGTAATAGATTAAATTATTGTGTGGTTTATTTTAATTAAATTTTAGAAACCCAATTCACTCCCCTTTTAGATTGCATAACTAGAATTTCACATATCAAAATAACTAACACTAATCGAGTCCTTGCATTTGTTTATGGCTATAAGGAGTTGCATGAAGTGAAAATCTCATGTAAAATTTTGTCATAGCAATGGAAACCATAGTCTTACCACTAACTATGATTATCTAACAGTTTAAGTATTGTTTTTATAGTTGCGATGCAATCGAAATATGGTTTTTTAGGGTGGAATTTATGGCATCAACCTATAGTGTTTATTGTTTTTCTAATTTCTTCTCTAGTAGAATGGGAGAGATTACCTTTTGATCTATTAAAAGTGGAAGAAGAAATAGTAGCCTATTATCAAACCGAAACTTCAAGAATCAAAATTGGTTTTTATCACATTGTTTCTTGTCTAAATTTATTAGTTTCATTATTATTTGTAATAGTTCTTTACCTCGGAGGTTTGGATCTTTTCATTCCATACATATTTGTTTTTGGGCTAGTTGAAATAAATAAAGTAGATGGACTCTTTAGAATGACAACTAGTATATTTATTATATTAGCTAAAACTTATTTATTCTTGTTGATTCCTATTACAAAAAGGTGGATTAGGTCTAGACTAAAAGTGGACCAAATATTAAATCTTAGTTGGAAATTTCTTTTACTTATTTCTCTTAGTAATCTTTACTAAAACCTTTTTCCCAATTCCTTTCACTATGAAGAAAAAATGAATACAATATTCACTACTTATCTCAAACCAGAGAAAGAAATAAACTCAAAATATTCCATGCGATAACCAATTTCATGAATCGGGGACAAGAAACAATTAGAGCTGCAAGGTACATTGGTTAAAGTTTCATGATTACTTTATCCCAAACAAATCATTTGCCTATAACTATTCAATATTTTTATGAAAAAATTAATCATGTAATAGTATTTTTGTGGTCTAATTCAAAATTCTTAGATCAGGACTTTTCTCGCACTTACTTCCTTGTGGTTAGAATAACCACATGTATAACCTTAATATACAAGGGTAAATTTGTAAAGATATGTTAAAATTCAAAAAATTCAAAGCTTAAATTAAAAATATTTTCTAAAACCTATAAAATACCCACTACATAATTGTATTACTCGATTCTAGCTAATACTTAGATGTAGAAAACTGTTTTTTTCTCTTTCATTAAATAGAACTCAAGCAAAATGGCCACACTCTCAAGATTTAAAACCATGTCCACTCAATTGACTTGTCTAGAGCTATCCTAACCAAAACTAATCATCAGAAATTTCAAATAACCCATGAATGATACAAACATGGGTGATCATGAAAGACTATTGACAAATGAGTATAGATTGTGCCTTGATTTTGCCATTGGTATTTGAGCTCAGAGGTCTATATCCATTTAAAGTCTTCAGTGCAATGTTTAGCTTTGAGTTTCTTCTTTTTAAGATAGAAATTGTAAAAATTTTACTTGTTTTAAACTGTTGCTCATAAGCTAGTGTTGTAAATATTAATGAAAAGAAAACTCATTTTACTTTATACTTCCTTCGTGTATCTCTTTTCTTTTTTAATAATTGAATTATGTTTACTTGTTTAGTGTATGTATACTCTATATTTTGTGGTGGAAGTGATAATACAACTATAAATTCTTGTATAAATTTATTTTATACTAACTGACTTGGTATAACTTATTAGTTGAATAAAAATATAAAATAATAAAAGCAAATCATGTAAACTAAAAAGTATCTAATCCAATCAATTAAATCATTCCACATCTGTTTGTACAAAAAAAAAAATTCTACTAGAGTTTATAGCTATATTATTATTCTTTGTGGAAGATGCTTGATTTGTTTGTTGATTTTTTTTTAAGAGCTTTTGATGAGCCTTTGAAATTGATAGTAGTTCTATTGATTGATTAAAATTTTTTACTTTCATGTCTATAGCTTGCTAGTTTCATGTTGTTGAGATTACAAGTTTAGATTTTCAAGTCTATTGGTTTGTTTAATATTGCCAAGATTGCATAAAAATTTAATGTACTACCTAAGCTTAAGTGTTGATTTTTGTAACATTTAGATAGATAAATTTCCAAATCTTTACTTTTGGTCCCTATAAACCTTATTAACTAGGTCTTTAGCTAGCATCCTATAATGGCATTATAATTATATAAATCACTTGCTAGGCTACACTCAGCATATTTAAAGCATTGTGGTTACAGCAAAGTGATTGGCATGCTTTTTGTCACTATATGTAATTACTTTTATTCATTTACCAATGCTATTACATGCTAAGGTACTCTTGACGACCCTATATGGAATAACCCTAGGGATATTCAATTACAAAAGAACTAATCTACATGGGTGATTACATTTTTAAAGAAGCAATTATTATGTACAAAGTCCCATGAAAAGATTATAATGCAAAGAGGAGAAATAATATCGGCGTGGTCATCTTGCTAATATGTCACTTAATTAAGAATCTTGAATCCCAATATACATCTAACATAAAGTTGATTAAGTTTTTTGTGTGTGTCCAAATATGAAATATTTTAATCTTTTATATTTTTACTTACAAGTTGTCATAGAATGTAAAAGCAGCAAGTTTAGTACCATTTTCTTTTTACCTTCAAAAGTTAGGAAATCTAATTCTTAGTATGAAGTTTTGGTTATGAACCAAATATAAATTTAATGCCTCTAATAATTCAATTTGGCTATATTTCTTAATTAACTCTAATAAAACGATATTGTAAAACTTTTCATTTACCATCCAACACATTAGGTGCATATTTTCCTTTTTTCCCCTTGCATGACCATTATTATTGATATCTAATGTAGTTGATGAATTTTGTCATTATTTACAGGGGATATATTTGTGTTCAATGGTAAATATAGAGAATTGCAATAGTAATGGTTGAACTTTAGTATAATAAAATAATATGTTTATAATTCTGTAAGTACAAAGAAAATAATGATAATATGTAAACTCTAGGAAATTAATAGGTACTTTAAGGCACATTGTAAATGCCACTTTTCTTAAAATATTATTTGCCCCCACAAATACGCTTCTGAGATACAATAAAGTATTTAATTGTTTGCTTGCGTCATGCATTGATAAAAGTAAACCTAAAGACTCTTAAATATTGCAAGCTTGGGAGAATTAATATATTACTCGTATAGTAAACAATATATTAGATATTTGATGCATGAAATATAGATGCTTTCTGATACAATTCATTTTGGAAAAAGGTTTACAAAAGAATGGTGTAAGATCATTATGGCCTAAATGTGGTCTCTATTATAGATATGCTTATGCCTTTTTATTTGTGCTGTTATCTTTCATGAAACCCTTTCTTTATAGCCATTACATTCAAATTCAATTTTAACCATTGGTCTAAATTGAACCTCTTTTATAAGACACCAAAAATACTTTTTCTATAAGACACAATTGATTAGACATGTCTTTGCAATAAAATATCATTTATTTTGAAATTATTCTAATATTGGTTGTGTTTTATTTGTAATTTATGTTGTTTATAGTTCAATAACATGTTATAAACCCATTAATTTGTGATTTTTATGTATTAGGTACGTAAAAAGGAAGATGTGTGGTAACTTTATGAAATGACTATTATTATGATACTTTTAGACTTAAATTAGTAATACTTAGAGAGTACATGACATGTTTTATATTTTGCTTGAATGTCTATTTTAGTCTATTTTTAATAAAATTAATTTATTTTAGAATAATTTATGCTTAGATTATATGCATAATTGTGGGTAATCGAAAATTTAAATTTCAAAGAAAGAATGTTGCTACAATAGATTTGCAAAGACAATGAAAAAACTTACCTATAGAAGAAGTGAAACAAGCAAGAAATATGGAAGTACCTATAGCACCATATTATAGCACTATTGCTATAGCAATCCTAGAACATTGATAGAGAAGGCTTCACACAAGATAACTTAAAGATTACAATCTAAAGTTTTAAAAATAGAGGATATACATTTTAAACTTTTGGCTGCCCTAATTTTAAGCTACAAAAGAAGCATGCTTGCAAAGGAAAAAGGGGTGAGCCTTCACCTAAGCATAATACCAAATAAAAACAATAAGAAAATAGAAAATTAAAAGAGAGATTGAAGGTTCTAACAGAGAATTCAAGGAAGAAACAGAGAAGATATTAATGTGACAAAGTGATCTTCACTTATTCTTTTTATTTTCTTGTTTTCTATTTCATTATAAGATGGATTTGATGGCTAAAACAATTTTATTTATTTTTTATAACAAATCATGAATTGAATTTGATTGTAGTTGAGTGGTAAATGATCTTAATGGATGTTTGACTAACATATATGTCTTGCTTTGTGTTTGCTATAACATTTTGTTCTAATTGTATTTATTTCAATTCTTTATTTTGGCTATCCACCCATTTGGTGGATACAAAATAAGAAAAGCTTCAAAAGGATCTGATTTAGTGGATCTCATTAGGATGATACTTGGTTTTAGATTAGCTTTCCTAAGTTGAGTTAATCTCAATTTGAATAGGGTCTTAGGATTAATTTAAAATTAGTGATGAACTAGACATAAGAATTTATCTTAAAGAGTAAATAAAACTAGATCAATTAAGGCTATATTTAATGTTGGGATAACAATTGGTAACTGTTAGGTTGTATTAAATATAAGATATCCAACACTCGATAGCTGAGGATGCATGAAAGATTCTACCCAATGCTGTAATAGATGTTGTAACAATAGGTTCTTAATTAAAAAAATAGTCAACACCATTAAGTGAATTTATTTACTCAACTACTGTATTCCTATTGATCACATTCTTATATTTGATGTCATAATTTTCCTTATTGTATTTTTATTTTAATTAATTCATTAGTTTCATAAATTGTCATACTTTAGTTTATAACAAATTGAACTATTAAGATTGCTTTAGCAAACTTGATAGTATTAATCCTGTGGAGATGATATAAATATTCATCAGAGTGTTACTTGTGGTGTACACTTTCACATAAATACCAATAACATTAGAAATCACACACCAATATGACCAATGAGTAAAAACCTTTTTTTGTGACATTTTGGAAAATTAATGAATTTTTGTAGTTGGTAGTGAAGATGTTGAGGGATGAACCAACTTACTATGGGGGAATGTTTATTCATTTATGCTAGATAACAATATTTAAATACAAGCCTTGTTAATTTTTTTGTTGTTGGTATTTTGCAATTGTAATAGCATAAAGTTGTAGTTAGATAAGATTGTTATTGTAAGTGCGAAGATGATGTTTGTTGTTCAAATACTAATGACTTATAAAAATAAAAGAATTCACCAAATGTCTAGTTGAAGACAGCTTCTTATACGTTGTTACTTGTTAGTCATTTAGCTTAGCTTGAGTTATGAATGTTTTGTATGTATGAATAGCATTTGTAAGCTAACCTAGCAATGGAATTGGGACATATTTATATTATATCAAGTAGTTAGCATGTTATCTTTAACTAATATAAATATAATAAGTTGTACAAACTCTACTAATTATTTAATAATACAATAGTTAAGGTTTATGATTTATGGTATAAACATATTGATTTATTAATACATATAATGTTGTTTTGAATATTTTTAATGCATAAGCTATTAGGGGGTTATTGAGTTTTAGTATTGCATGGAATATAAGTTATGTAATATAACTACGGTCTATTATGATCTCATTAAAAATAATAACGCATGTACTTTAAAGCACTTGAAGATATATATAAAATTGAGATGACTTATAAATTGTAAACAATGATTAAAGCCTAAGTAACCAAGATGCTTATGTTGTGTTTTCATTTATAATGTCTATGTATGTCAATTTTTTCTAAGATTTTGATTCTAAACATAAACTTTTATGTAATTAAACCTACTATTATATAGACATATAGCTTGTTCTTATAGATAACATGCTTTCTGTTACATTAGTAATACTAACGTAGTACAACTTAAAGAAGTTATAGGAGGTTATCAAAGCTTTGTGCTTTCATCAACTAGTTAAGCATGCCATTAAAGTGAGATTTGATTCATGCTACCTTGAGAGCATTTACCATTATGATGAAGAATGATTGTCATTTGCAAGACAAATTCAACAAGATAAAATATAAGAAGTGCACTTTATCCAAGTTCATCATCAAGACTAAGTTAGATGACTTGACAAAAGAAACAAATAACTCATCTTTGCCTAGAAAAAGAAATAACATAGGTGACAATCTGTAAGGTACAAATTTCTTGTTCGAATAAAGTATAATTAACCTTAAGCTAACAAGCTCTTTTAAGTATTAATAATAATGACAATAATAATTATTATTATAAAGTATAATATATAATAATAATATAGTAAAATATAATAATTAATTCTAGAGTAATGATGACATAAGTAATAACATAAGTGATGATAAAAAAAAGATGTTGTAGAGATTTTAGTATTCTAGAAATTACTAAGATATTTATGGAGAGATAAATCTCCACCGTTAATCAAATACTATAATCACAAAAGCTTAGTCATTCATGGGCCTTAGGAAATCCTATAAATACCTCATAACCCATTCATTTTTTATAAACCCTAGAAATCTAATCTCTTTCTATTCTAACCCAAAGCATTATTAATAGAGAAATTTCAAGTTAGAAAAGAAGGTTTAGGAGAATCAAAGAAAAGAGATAAGTAACACTTCACTTCATCTACAATGTAGGGACAATATGTTTAAATTAGTTTTGAATAATAATTATTTTATGCTAAGTTTAGTTTTAAATAATCTTTTATCTTATGATGTAAAATTATTATGGTGTGATTGGTTATTATCAAATCTCTACATGGCTAGCTATATCGCCTATATTATAATATCATCTTAATCATTCTCATATGTTTGCCTATACTGCCTATAATGTAATGCTTTGCTACTTACTTGATGGTATGGTCGGCTATTTCGTTTACACTATGATGCTTTTCTACTTGATTGAATGGTCGGTTTTGCTGCCTAAAATATGATGTTCATTATTTACTGCTTACATGGTCAGCCCTACAGCTTATATTATAATTCTATTCATTTAATTTATATATGGACAGCGCTGCCGCCTATGTTAAATGTTGTTGTCTTAAATTAGTTTCATATTTTAATTTTATTATATGATCTAGAAAATTTACATACTACGACATAAGTTACAATAGGCACATGTATTTCATGGACAATTTCACAAAAAAGATGTTTTAATGAATTTTGAAAAAAAAAAGAATGTTATACTACTAGGTGAAAAAAGTTCACAAATAAAGCAAGCCCTTCAAGCTAAAAAAAGAGACCTTTTGAAGATGGTGATACGTAATGCCCAACGGTGATATAGTGGTCCTTTGAAAAAAAAATTGTTGTATAACAAACCTTTTATATTTTGTATTTATAAAATGCTTATTTTGAAATTTATATCTATGCTGAAAGTGCTGACTGTTCCACATATCTAATCACTTTAGTTATAATTATAAATGTGAGGTGTTAAAAATTGGTAACAGAGCCTAAGGTTTAAAGCAATTCTGTAGGCCGTCTATATACACAACTAAGGGAGAGGACAAAGCTCAACTCTTAGTAAGAATTAAGAATTAGTATAATTGAATATCTTATATTTAATTTGCTTAACACATATAAGCTAGGTCAAAAAAATGTTGAGATGTCAAGTGCTAAAGGTAACAGACGCAGAAGAGTAGGAGGAAATTCAAGAGAGCAATCCTTCGTAATTGATCAATTTTCTGACATTATAGCATGACTATTAGAAAGAAAAGTTAGAAGAGATGAATGTACTTAAGCAATAAACAATGTCTGGATTGAATTTATAAATCTGCATATATTAAAAAAAAGGCATGGATCCTATTGCAATAGACCAAAGGTTATGAATCATGGAAAGAATTATCGAAGTAGTTAAAGTGCTAGAAGAAGAAAATGTCACTTGTCTTTCCTTTATGCTACGAGGAGCAGTTGAATATTGGTGGGATTCCATCAAACGGAGTCATAACAAAGCAACAATGCAATGGAAGGAACTTAAAAAGTACTTTTATAATAAGTATTTTTCAAAGATAGTCTGCTCTGTGAAAAAAAGAGAATTCATTTATTTGCAATAAGAAAAAATGATTATGCTAGAGTATATTCAAAAATTTGATAAGTTCTCTCGATATGCCTTACAAATGGTTGCCACAGGAGACTTGAGAAAGGAGCATTTTATGCAAGGGTTGCATTAAGAGGTTGATAAAAGACTTAAAGGTAGTTGGGATTTGCGATGTTTTTTTCAATGAGCTATAGATCAAACCTTGGTAATTAAGCAAGTAAATGAAGAAAAGAAAGAAGAAAAATGAAGGAATAGAGAAAGCATGGATCAAGGGAATTTTGTAGTTAACCATGAAAGACAGCTCTCAAATAACAATAAGAGAAAGAAAGTGTCAAATGTCCAGGAGTAAGATAAGAATAAGCGTCTAAAGAATCATCATAAAAAGGCCCTACAAATGCCTAAATGCAATCAATATGGTAGAACTCACGTTAAGGAATGCCGAGCCAATACTAAGACATGTTTAAAATATAAGAAACAAGGACATTTCATCAAAGACTGCATAGAGAATGGTGTGTAGCGAGAAAAGGCTAATGCTTGAGTATTTGTACTCTTCAAAATAGATATAGAAGCAAACCCCTCGGTAATATTAGGTGAACTATCTATCTCTTAAACTCCTGCGTATCAGAAGCTATACATTCATTAAGAGAATAAAAAAGGCCCCTGACATAATAAGTAGTCTTTTTAGTGTTATGCTTCTATTTGGTGAAGTATTAAACCTAGAACAATTAGTAAAAGCATGCAAGGTCAACATTAATGATCGTACACTATGTGTTGACCAAATAATCCTTGAGATGCATGACTATAACGTAATTCTTGGCATGAATTGGTTGTTAAAGTACTATGCCAAGATAAATTGCGAGAAAAAATAGGTAACATTCCAGCTACTACAAAAGGAATCATTTATATTTAAGAGAGGGTGTAAAAAGAAAAGAATGCCTATCATCTTTGCCTTAAAAAAAATTAGTCTATTAAAAAAAGGATGTAATAAATAATTGGAAAACATCATCAAAGCGGAAGAGCAAAAGTCAAAGTTGGAAGATATTCCAACAGTGAACAAATTTCCTAAGGTCTTCCCTGAAGAACTCCTTGGACTTAACCAGATAAAGAAGTTGAGTTTAAAATTGACTTGTTATCAGAAACTGTTCTAATTTCAAAAGTATCCTATAGGATGGCCCTATTAGAATTAAAAAAGTTCGAGAATCAATTACCAGAACTATTAGACAAAAGGTTACATACATCAAAATCATTCACCTTGGGTAGCACCAGTATTATTTATAATGAAAAAGGATGGGTCAATATAGATGTGCATCGACTATCGAGAATTAAATAAGTTAACTATTAAGAATAAGTACCTACTTTCACGAATTAAGGATCTATTTGATCAACTATAAGGAGCATCATTATTTTCAAAGATTGATCTATGATCAGGATATCACCGGCTAAAATTCAGAGGGAGGATATTCCTAAAACTACATTTAGAATAGGTTATGGATACTATGAGTTTGTCATTATGTCATTGGGTCTAATAAATACCCCAGCAGCTTTCATGGATCTTATGAATGAGGTATTTAAAGACTATTTAGATAAATTTATAGTGGTGCTCATTGATGACATCTTGATCTACTCACGAACAAAAAATAAACATACCAAGCATCTGAGAACTATTTTTCAGACTTTAAGGGAGAAGCAACTTTATACAAAATTCAAAAAGTGTGAATTTTGACTAGAAGATGTTATATTCTTAGTAAGAATTAGGAATTAGTATAATTGAATATCTTATAGTTAATTTGCTTGACACATAGAAGCTAGGTTGAAAAAACGTTGAGATGTCAAGTGTTATGGGTAATGGAGGTAGAAAAGAGAAAAGAACTTTAAGAGAGCAATCATTCGCCTAATGTCAGAAAGTCAATCAATTACGGAGGATTACTCTCTTGAAATTCCTCCCACTCTTCTACCTCTATTACCCCTAGCACTTGACATCTCAACATTTTTTCAACCTATCTTCTATGTGCTAAGCAAATAAATGTAAGATATTCAATTATACTAATTTCTAATTCTTATTAAAAGCTAAACTTTGTCCTCTTTCTTGGGTTGTGGATATGGACGATCTACAGAATCACTTTAAACCTTGGCTCTAATACCAATTTGTAACACCTCACTTTTATAATTTTAACTAAAGTGATTAGGCATGTAGAACATTCAAAATTTTCAGCATTGATATAAAGTATAAAATAAGCATTTTATAAATACAAAACATAAAAAATTTGTTACATAATAACTTTATTACAAAAGACAGAGATCCTTTAGTAACATGTCACAAAACCAACTCTGTAAACGAACTTATAGTATATATGGTTAGGTAGAAACATAGTTAAGCCCGCTGTGTAACCCAAGGTCTGTTATGTCCATATGCACTTTGCCTTGGTTGGGACTTGGTGTCAGTTTGCCCTACTCCTCAATTCCTATAATATAAGGACTACATAAACTAATACCCAATAAGTTAACACTTGATGTATGTATTACCTACTTTGCACATGAATGACTAAATGAAATGCATGCTAAATCTTTTAAATAGAACTTAGAAATGTAAAGAACTACGCTAGGGTCCTAAGTTTATTATACTATAGGGTTAGCGCTCAACAGCATGCCTTTGGACTTAATTAATTGATTCGTTGGGCATTACATATCGCTATTCTCAAAGTATATCTCTTCTTAGCTTAGAGGGCTTTACGTATCACTATTCCCAAAGTATCTCTCTTCTTAGCTTAGAAGGCTTGCTCTCTTTGTGAACTTTTACCATCCAGTAGTACAACAACCTTTTTTAAAAAAATTTGTTAAAACATCTTTTTTTTTTAAATTGTCCAGGAAATGCATATGCCCAATGCAATGTATGTCACAGTATGTAAATTTTCTAGATATATAATAAAGTCAAAATATAAAAGTAATTTAAAACATAACATTTAATATAGGCGGCAGCTCCGTCCATATATAAATTAAAACAATAGAATTATAATATAGGCGGTATAGCCGACCATCACATAATAAAATTGAAAGCATCACATATTATGTGGCATAGCCGACCATACCATCAAGTAAGTAGCAAAACAACATATTATAGGCATCATAGCCGATCATTACATAATAAAATTAAAAACATCACATATTAGGTAACATAACTGATCATACCATTAAGTAAATAGTAAAGCATCACAATATAGGTGGCATAGTCGAACGTATAAGGATTATTAAGATAATATTATAATATAGGTGAGATAGCCAGCCATGTAGAGATTTGATAATAACCAATTGCATCTAATAACCATTATATGATAAAAGATGATTTAAAACTGAATTTAGCATAAAAGAATTATTATTCAAAGCTAATTTAAGCATATTGTCCTTACATTGTAGTTTAAGTAAAGTGTTACTTATCTATTTTTCTTAATTCCCCTAAACCTTCCTTCCTAACTCAAGAATTTTTCTATTAATGATACTTTGGCTTAGAATAGAAAGAGATTAGTTTTCTAAGGTTTATAAAAAATGAATGGGCAAGGGGGATATTTATAGGATTTCCTAAGGCCCATGAATGATTAGGATTTTGCCACTATAGCGCTTGATTAATGGTAGAAATTTATCTCTTCATAAATATCTTAGTAATTTATAGAATCCTAAAATCTCTATAACATCTCTTTTTACATTATCACTTATGTCATTACTTATGTCATTATTACTTTAGAATTAATTAATATATTTTACTATGCTCTTATTATATTATTATATTTTATTATTATTATTATTGTTATTATAATTATTAATGTTTAAAAGAACTTATTAGCTTAATGTGAATTATGCTATATTTGAGTAAGAAATTTGTACCTCACAATAGGGTGTTACAAAGTCTAGTTAAATAGTTTGCTATTCCACTAAAAGCTTAAGTAGAAATAGACTGGGTTGACTTTATAGAGGAGAATGAGTTTACTCTCCTTAATTTAAATGATGGAATTCAAACTAATGAGTTGTCCACTCCAATTATTGTTGTGGACGATTCACTTGAAAGGCTACTAGTTGTTAATGATGGTAACACCTATATAGATGAACTTGTAGGAAAAGAAAGAAAAAAGGATTTATATTATTCTGAAAGTAAAGAAGAATTTAATTAGTTTAATATTGATGAGTTTCGATGATGATTTGGATGACTACTAGTTTGATGATAATAATGATAAGGATTTAAATGAGACTAATGATAAGGATGCTCAAGATCCTTGTTGCGAATACTAGACCAACTCTGGTGGTTTTAAATTTGTAGTTAATAGTAAAAAGATTTTGCTTAAAACTATTCAATTGTTCAAGAATTTAGATAAATTTAGGAAGGTTGAAAAAGTGTACTTTATAAAAATGTTTTCAAATTCAAAGATGAAGAATGAAAAATAAAGATTGACACTCAATTATGCTACTAGAAGTTGTACTTAGTAGATAAATGTTAGTCTAACCTGGAATAAGAGGCATTTTCAAATCAAGAAATATTGTTTAAAGATTCCTCTGCAAGAAACAATAAGAAGTATAAAATAATGTCAACTTGGATAATTGTTACCTTTCTTCATCTCTTTAGGGTTAATACTGAATTGCTAATTGATGTAATTATATTAGAACTATTCAAAAGATATAGGAAAACTTGTTACAATTAGGGTTTGTATAGGCCAAAAAATAGGGTCTTAAAATTGTTGGACAAAATCATAAGAAAAACTACAACAAACTATTGAAGTATATATATGCCATATTTGCTTTTAATCATAGTTATATTGTATCAATAAATAGAGATTGGTTAAAGGTTGGGGTTAATCCTCATTTCATGTGGTTTTCCATATTTATCAATGAAAGTAGAAAGGAATTCTATGAGGGATGTAGGCACTTAAAGGTGTTCATAGTTGTTTTCTAAAAGATCTTTATAAGGGAGTGTTATTGTCTGCAACTATACAAATGCTAATTATGTCATTTATCCATTGGTAGTATATTTAGTAAGAATCGAAACACATTATTGGGTATACTATATAAAGAATTGTATGAGTACATAGGTTATAATGATAGAAAGTGTTAGCCTAAAGGCTGTAAATATTATAACTTTGATGATAACAAACATATGCATTAAAGTGTTTTATTTTGTATTTCACAAGTTCACTAGTTTTGAAGGATAATGAATCAAGTGAAATCAAATTCAAGAGATTCAACGGACAACGACGATTCAATGGATAATTTATTGCGATAATTTCTTACAAATCTAGCTCTTATGGTGATTGGAGATGAATCAAATGATGAACTAGATGAGGTAAATGATTTTCCTACCTATGATGAATTACATGATGCTTTTAAAGATTTGCATGATGAGTTGATGAAGATAGGTAAAAAGAATGTATGCCTTAAAAAGAAATTGATAGATCTCAAAAATGAAAATAAATCATTGAATGCGAAGATTACATGTTTAGAACTAGAAAATAAAATGTTGCATGATAAAGTCACATCTTCAAATGAGAAACTTAGTACCTCATATGAGCATGAGAAATTACATGTTGAAGAATTGATAAAGGAGAATGAAGTTCTTAAGAAGAAGAATAATGAGTTAAATGAAATTGTGATAAAATTCACAAATGGCCAAAAGATGTTGGATAATTTACTTAACTCTCAAAAATGAGTTTTTGATAAAGGAGGACTTGGGTATAAGCCTAGCTTGAAGCAAAAGTGTTCTAAGAATTATTTTGTTAAAGGTACATCTACAAGTGATCATAAAATTACTTGTCACTATTTCAATAGAAATGGTCTCATGAAAAATAGATGTCCTGTGAAGAGAAATACTTATTATGGTGTAAAATATGTTTGGGTTCTAAAAGAAACCATTGCTGACACTCAAGGCCCCAAAAATATTTGGGCACCTAAGACTTGAAATTTTCTCTGCAGGGCTTAAAGAAGAAGAAGAATAAATGGTACTTGGATAGCGGGTGTTCAAGACACATGACAAGAAATTATGTTTGGTTTTCAAGTTTTACCAAGATCGAAAATGGTGAAGATGTATCTTTTGGAGATAATTCAAAAGGAAAGATCATTGGTATTGGCAATGTCGGTAATGTATCTTTTACTCTTATTGAAAATGTGTGCTTGGTTGAAAAATTGAAACATAATTTACTTAGTATTAGTCAATTATATAATAAGGGTTATAAAGTAGTTTTTGAAAAATCTAGATGCGTTATTGAAAATGCATATGATAGAAAATTTTTATTTGTGCATCTACCATTGATAAATGTTTCTCGGCATTGCATGATGATGGATGGTTATGGCATAGAAGACTAGGTCATGCAAACATAGATTTAATTTCAAAAATTTCAAAAAATGATTTGGTTACAGAACTTCTAGAAATTAGTTTTCAAAAGGATAAAATTTGTGAAGCTTGTCAATTTGGAAAACAAATCAAAACTTCTTTTAAAAACAAAAATCATGTCTCTACTTCAAAACCACTTCAATTACTTCACATGGATTTATTTAGACCATGTAGATATGCTAGTTTAAATGGCAAGTATTACGCTTTTGTAATTGTGAATGATTATTTTAGATACACATGGGTATTGTTCTTAACCAATAAGGATGATGCCTTTGATGCATTTAGAATTTTCTGTAAAAAGGTTCAAAACGAAAAAGACTATTCTATTTCTTGTATTAGAAATGATCATGGTAGAGAATTTGAAAATCATGTATTTGAGACTTTTTGTAATGACTTTGGAATTGAGCATCAATTTTCATCACCTAGAACTCCACAACAAAATGGAGTTGTTGAGAGAAAAAATATATCTATTCAAGAAATGCCTAGGACTATGTTAACTGAAAATGTACTACCTAAATATTTTTGCGCCGAATCTGTCAACACTGCTTGTTATATTTTAAATCGGGTATTGATTAGATCTTATCTCAATAAAACTCCCTATGAGCTTTGGAAAGATAGAAAACCCAACATTGGTTATTTCAAAGTTTTTTGATGTAAATGTTTTATTTTGAACACAAAAGATAATCTTGGAAAATTTGATCCAAAATCTGATGTTGGTATCTTTCTTGAGTATTCAAACTCAAGCAAAACTTATAGAGTTTATAATAAAAGAACTTTGGTTGTGGAAGAATCTATGCATGTTACAATTGATGAGTCTAAAACCTTCTCTATAGAGAAAGTTGCTGTTAGTGATGATGCATATGAAAATATACAAGAAGATTCATCAAAGATCAACTAAAAGAATATAGAAAATCAAGTGGAGCAACATGAAGAAACAAGTGCAGAATAAAATCAAGATACTTCTTAAACACTATGCAAGGAGTGGAGGTATGCTTCTTCTCACCTAAAGGATGCCATTTTAGGAGATCCATCTAGAGGTGTTACAACTAGATCATCACTTAGAAATACATGTGAGCATGCTGCATTCATTTCTTAAATTGAACCAAAATCCTTTGTGGATGCGGAAAATGATGAATCTTGGATTATGGCAATACAAAAGAAGTTAAATCAATTTGAAAGAAATAAAGTGTGGGAATTAGTTCTTAAACCAGAACATCAATCCATCATAGGAACTAAATGGGTATTTAGAAATAAAATGGATGAATGTGGTGTGGTTGTAAGGAATAAAGCTAGATTAGTGGCTCAAGAATACAATCAAGAAGAAGGAATTGATTTTGATGAGACATTTGCACCTATAGCTAGATTAGAATCTATTAGAATGTTGCTAGCATATGCATGTTATAAATATTTCATTTTATTTCAAATAGATGTCAAAAGTGCTTTTCTAAATGGTTATATTATGGAGGAAGTTTATGTGAAACAACCCCCTGGTTTCAAAAATGAAAAATTTCCAAATCATGTTCATAAGTTATCAAAAGCATTGTATGGATTAAAATAAGCACCTAGAGCATGGTATGATAGACTTAAAAATTTTTTGCTTGATAATGATTTTTCAATGGGAAAAGCTGATAGTATACTTTTTGTTGAGCATAAGAAGCAAGACATACTTGTTGTTCAAATTTTGTTGATGATATATTTTTGGTTCTACTAATGAGTCCTTGTGCAAAGAGTTATCTTGTATGAGTAAGGAGTTTGGAATGAGCATGATGGGAGAATTGAAGTATTTCCTTGGACTTCAAATCAAACAAAATAATAAGGGAATTTTTATCAACCAAGCTAAATATGTCAAAGATTTGCTCAAGAGGTTTGGAATTGAAGAATCAAACACTAAAAGCAATCCAATGAGTACAACAATCAAGCTTGACAAAGATGAAAAAGGTAAAGAAGTTGATATTAAAAAGTATCGAGGTATGATCGGCTCTTTACTTTACTTAACCGCAAGTAGACCCGCTATCATGTTTAGTGTATGTTTGTGTACAAGATTTCAATCATGTCCCAAGGAATCTCATTTGCTTGCTGTTAAAAGAATTTTTCGTTATTTGAGTGGAACCATAGATCTTGGCCTTTGATATCCTAGAGGAACTCATATAGATTTGACTTGTTATTCGGATGTCGATTTTGCTGGTTATAAGGTGGATAGGAAAAGTACTAGTGGAACTTGCCATTTTCTAAGTCATTCTCTTGTTTCATGGTTTAGTAAGAAACAAAACTCGATTACACTCTTAACCACTGAGGTGGAATATATTGCCGTAGATAGTTGTTATGCACAAGCCCTTTGGATGAAACAAACACTTATGGACTATGGCATTAAACTTGAATAAATTCCTATCAAGTGTGATAATACTAGTGCTATTAATCTTTCAAAGAATCCCATTCGGCACTCTAGAACCAAGCATATAAAGATTAGACATCATTTTTAAGAGATCATGTACAAAAGGGTGATATTGCTTTAGAATTTATCTCTACGAAAAAACAACTTGTCGATATTTTTACAAAACCCCTTTGCGAAGAACAATTTTCAAAAATTTGGCATGAACTTAGGATGATGAAATTTTCACATTAACATCTCTAATTATGTTATTGAATCTATTAAAATTGGTTACTTAATGTTTGTTAATGTTTTTGAAAGAGTTTGAGCATGATAGATAAGTAAGGTGTTGTAACATATTCATTTCAAATGCTTGTGTGCTTCATGATACATGCTTGATAAATGAATTATTTGCTTGAATTAATCATGTTTTAAATGTTTAAGATCATGATTCATGCATTAAAATGGTTCTTGAGAGGTTTCGGAATCAAGAAATGATGACGAGATTGATAAAAAATGGCCGGAAAGTGAAATTGGTACAGTTGGGCAGCAACCAGGCGGCTAGTCGCCTGATCCAAGCGGCTAGCCGCTTGGTCACGGGTTTAGGTCCTTTCCTCTCCCTCTTTTTAGCTTTCTTCCTCACTTATCTCTATCTCTCACCAAACTGTGGATCTTTCTCTATTTTCTTTTAAAAATTCTTCATTTCTCAACCATTTTCATGTCAAAATCATTGATTCAATCCATTACCCATCCATTTAACTTCCATTAAACATCTTCCAATCATCATTTCAACACCCTCTTCTCTTGTTTATCTCTTTCTCCCTCTCTCGCGTGAATAGTATCTCACCATCTCTTTCTCAAATTTCTTCAATTTTCACTCATTTTCTTGCTAAAATTAGTCATTCAAACCATTACCCATCCATTACTCCTTTACTTTTCATCACTCAAATACTATTTTATTATACCTCCATAAAAATCTGAAATCCAAAACCTAACCTTGGCTGCATTATATCTACTTTTTCAAGCTTTTTCAAGCTTTCTCTAGCTCATCTTTGATCTAATCTACATTATATCTAAGCCTTATTCATCTCTAGGATCACATTTCTTAGCTCAAACTTATCCATTTGACTCAAATTCGAAATTGTTATTTAAGCTTGTTCAACAATGGTGGGTGGTAAAAAAAACTAAGAGCAAACAAATGGCCAAGAGACGCAAAGAAGATTATGAAGATAATACGGAGTTTTTGTCAACTCATTTTCGACATCTCCCGCTTCAGAAACGGTTTATCGATAATTTCATGCCAAGGTCGGTTATTCCTCTTTACTTTGTTAATCTTAAGAATTTGGTGAATTTGGAAATTTATGATAAATTTCTTGACAAACTTCCTATTGCTATGGGTTGGAAAAATGTCTTAGTTATTCAAGAAGCATATTATGATAATTTAGTTAAGGTTTTCTATTTGAATATGGATATAGAAGTTTCGAATAAAATTGTTACTAGTGTTGGGAGAGTTCGTATTGAATTTGATGTTGCGGAGTTAAATCATATTCTTGGAACTCCAAATGAGGGATTAGAAATTTATCGTGCTAGAGCAAGAATAGATCATACATGGTTTTCTCTTGAAAATGTTGTTCAAAAAATTTATTGCCGACGTGATTTGTCCGATGAATTTTGTCGATCATCATTGAAATCTCAAATATTGCCCCTTCAAACCAGAATCCTAGATTATGTTCTTCATCATGTGATTACTCCTAGGTATGGTCATGGGGATGAAGTTAACCGATTGGATGTGGCTTTATTGGATTGTATTTTGGAAGGTAGAAAGCTCAATGTTGGGTATATTATACTCAATCATATGCTTAGCACACCTTGTATGACTAAAAGATTCCTCTCTTGTGGTAGTATCATTACCCGCATCCTCAAATATTTCAAAGTACCCATTACCGAACCAACATTTTTAAATTCAAGAGAACTAGGAGATGATGTCATTACCAACTTAGGATTTATTTGGGTAGAAGGTAAATAGACTAAAGAGCCGAGATACTCAACAAAATTTTCTGAACTTGCTTCTACAGATCATCGTTTCTTTAATGATGTTCTTTCACCAGAGCTACTTCCTGATCTTAGTGTCCCACAACACTCTCATTATCCATCTTCTGCGGGTCCTTCCAAATCTTCTTCAGCTGCCCATGAGGATCAGATGCCGCAGATGTTAGCTAAAATAGATTCTCTTTCGACACAGCAAAGCCAACTTCAATTTGAGTTTGAAGCCTTTTCAGCTCAATCCACTTTGGAGCACCAACGCCTCTTTGAGCAGCAACAACAATTATTTGATCAACAACAGCAACTTTTTGCTCAACAGTAATAAATTCTTGATGGCTAGCAACAGCTTTTTACAGCTCTTGGGTTTCCACCACCATCATCTTTATCACATCTACCATTTCTATAGCTCTTTTATTTTTTGTCACTCTGTACCACATATTTTTATGCATTTACATTTTCTGCATGAATTGTGGATGATCATTATGAGCTATTTGGATGTCTTGTATTTGGATGTTCTGTATTTGGATGCTTTGTATTTGGATGTTTTATATTTGGATGCTATATTATGACTTCTTGATATATTGTTAGATCTTCATGTTTCTTGCCTGTATTTGGTTGGTTATTATTTCCTTAGTTTAATTTTGATGATGAAGGGGGAGAAGTTATGTATTTCGGAGACAGGTATTATATTTTCTCTTTACTCATTTGTGCATGTTTTTTGAAATATTAAAAGGGAGCTTACAAATTGTTATAGATCATATTTTCAGGGAGAGTTTATTTTAAATTTGATTTTGTACGCATGTATTAAGGGGAAGCATATATGTCAAAATACATGAGATGTTTGTTTCATCAAAAAAAGGGAGATTGTTAGCCTAAAGGCTGTAAATATTATAATTTTGATGATAACAAACATATGCATTGAAGTGTTTTATTTTGTCTTTGATAAGTTTACTAGTTTTGAAGGATAATGAATCAAGTGAAATTATATTCAAGACATTCAACGGACAACGGCGGCTCAACGGATAATTTATTGCAATAATTTCTTGTAAAGCAGGTATGATTTAATTTATACTTGGATTAGCATTTGTGAAGCTCAATTTTATGTTAATAGAATAATTAATTTTCAAACTAAATTACTTTTATGTTTATAAGATAAAATATTTTGTGGATTTAAATAATTTGGGTAAAAATGAAAAAAATTTAAATTTCAGAGTTGGACTTATTTGCTAAACTCTAAAATATTTGGGCTCTTTTGTAACTCATAATAGATTGGGGGTTTAAGTGAAAAATTTTGAAAACTTTAAAGATTATGGTGATTTAGTTAAAACTCAAAAGAGGACTTATTTGAAAAAATTTTCATTAGTTTGGGTCATACTGTAATTTTAGAATATTTTTAGGAATTAAATAATATTTAAAAATTCTGAGATTGAATCTTTTAAAAAAGTTTTATAACATTTTGGGCTATAGCATAATTTGAGTAAGTTTTAAGATAAAACTGTAATTTCGTAAACAGTATTACTATTTCAAAATTCAAAATTAATCAAATTCATTTTATTTACGAGCGGGAGTTTGTTAAATTAAGCGGTAAATTGGCCGAAAAAGACCGAAATTTGACAATAACGGCTAGTTTTCGAGCTTTAACTATAAAAACTCAACTCCAACTTCATTTAAAGATCTCCAACAAGTAAAAATAAGTTTATAAAACATATATTGAGCTTCCATATTGCAAATCACAATAGATTAAATCATTTTTGTATCATTATTTGTGAATCTACTCTTATTGAGAGTGTCTTGTTGTAATTTCTATTTTATATCGTATTGAGAGTATTCAAGTGAGGAAAACACTAAGGATAAAGAGATTAGGATGATAATCTCTTAATTGTAAAGGTCCATTGACATCTTGGAAGTCAATTATAAACATTTGAAGCCTTGGGAGGATTGGATAGTGAAATCCTCGAGCTCGGTTGGCTTGGAAGAGTGGAAGTAGGCGGGGATTGCCGAACCACGTAAAAATTACTGTGTTTGCATTCTCTTCCCTTACTCATTTATTTTGCAAGCATTGTCTAATTTATTATATTTGATTTAATTACTGTAAAACTTATTTTTTATTTGCATTAAGGCATTAGATTGAATCATTTGTAAAATAATTTTTAAAAACCCAATTCACCCTCTCTTGGGTTGCTCATTTGCATTTCAGAAAGTTTTGTGTTTTATAAGTTATAGATAGAATTAGGAATTAAATGCATTAGAGAAGGTGTTTTTTTAACCTTGAACATGATATTATTGCTGTATATTTATACAAACTTTAAGTAGATATTGCCTAGTTTTTTACTTAGGGAACCATTCTATCTAGTGTGTAAGAGTGTGAATATTACTAAATGAAATTAATTTTGTTGGATATAATTGCTTGATATCAGTAGTCTATTGGGCTAAATATTATCTCTCTACCCATACTAAGAGCAACCATGTCACCAACAATATATTGAGTCTATCAAGAATTTGATCACAAATTCCATAAACATGCCATTCCAAAGAATGCTGAAAAAATAAAAAGGAAATTGATGAAATTGATTTACATGATACAACAAGAAGTTCTTACTTACTAGGTGGGCAACCTCTAGTTGTAAGGAGAAGGACTATAAAAGTAAGAGAGGAGTCTAGATCCCTAATAATGACATTTGATAACAATAAAGCACTAAATATGCTATAAGATATATCCGAGAAGACTGTTGTTGATCTATTGCAAAAATTTTGTAACTAAACAACAGCGTATATTATGGCTACTTTCTAAGCATGTAACTATTATAGTAATGCCACGTATTATAATGTGACTGATTGTGTGCATTTTTTGTTAAGGAAAACAACATTCAAAAGTCACTAATTTTATTTATTGGCTAATGAGAGCAAATGACCTCTGTTTGTGTTTGACAACCTTCAATCATTAGTTCTCATTAGAACTATTAGTAGGCCACAAACCAAGAAAAAGAAAGAATTTGGTGAAGAAAAGTCTTTCAGAAGGAGTTTTAGTATGAAATACTTAATGAATAATTAGTAAAGTTATAATAAAAGGAGTTATAAGGAATTTATAGACCATTTTAAAGTAAAAAAAAAGTAAAATTGAGGCAAAATTCTTCAATGTCGGTATTGTAATTTATTTCTACCAATGACAAGTTTTAAAGTAGCATATCAACACTAAAATATATATGAGTGTATGTGTGTAAGGAAAATGTTAATGCTTGGTTCAAAATATAATGGTACTGGTACTACTCCAAGGACTATATCTACTGAAAATATGCTATCAACTCAGTCTCATGTCATTAAACATGGTATTGTCTTAGTTACATCACCGCTGTTTGTTTGTATTATTAAACAAAGTACAAATAAAATAATATAAGGTTCTAATTAGGTCTATTTATTAATGAAGGACAAGTAACTCAAGAGTAACAAACTTCAAGTTAATGCATTCAACAACATGTTTGTAGCAATATTGTAGAAGCAAAATGACCTAAACTAATCGATAAAGCACATTCTTTTGAGGGATATGATGATAGAATAACTTTTCAAGTGCAAACATTGCAATTAAAATGTTGTATCACCTTTTGGTACTTCGCCTTGGACATAAGATTAAGTTTTTATATATTCTGTATAAAAGTGATACTAATAAATTCACATTATAATGATAAAGCTATGTATGAATTATAAGTTGTCTATCATGAAAAACTATTAGTACAATTCCTTTTTTTAATAAATATAGGCTACTGCTAGTTGCATGGATTGATGAAATTCAGCCAATTGTGACTACCACTAACTATAAACTCTTGAAATGCATATAATGCCATTGTGCTATGTCTTGTTGAGATGCATTTTGTTGTAATACTTTTTGTATAACTTATTTGGTTATTGCTAGTGGTTCATTATTAAGCTATAAACTAAGTTGCATGAGATTACTAGTTTGGTTTTCAATTTAATTGTTTTACTTTATGTCGCTGATTTGGTGTCCAATTTCAATCTTGGTTCTCTGTCTTCCTTGTTTAATGATATATAGCACACTGAATTAAACTACTATTACTTGTGCTTATTGGCTTCATGTTTAGTTTCAAGGTTGGCTTTATATCTTGCTAATATGGTGGTGTTGATTTGAATTGTTGTTACCTTTGCTTGCTAGCTTGGTGTTTAGATGTTGGTAGTATGGTTTTGTATATTATTGTTACTTATGCTGATTGGTTTGGTCTTTATTTATGCACTGGTTCTTCGCCTAGCTATCACTTGCATGCTTACTAGTTTGCCTTTCATTTACACACTCGTTCTTAAGTTTATTGTGACTTGCAAGCATGTTAATTTGGTCTTTATTTGCACATTGTTTCTTAGATTTTCTCTCACTTGCAAGCATGTTGATTTTGTCTTCATTTGTAGACTGGTTCTTATTTGTTGGCACTTGCATCTTTGAATTGACATTGGCCTGCATTTGCATACTGGTTCTTAGATTTTGCCATTACTTGGGTCTTTGAATGGACACTAACCTTTATTTGCACACTGGATCTTAGATTTACTATCACTTGCATGCTTGTTAGTTTGTTTTCATTTGCACATCGATTCTTAGATTCGCTGTCAATTCCAAACATGTTGGTTTGGTCTTCTTTTGTACACTGATTCGTTGATTTATTGTCAACTGTTTGGTCTTCATTTGTAATTTGTATTCTAGTACGTTATCTTTCTGTCATTTTTATCATCCATTTTTGTTTTAGCTTCTATTACTCCATTATTTATCAGGCTGGTTTATTGTTCGTATAGCACATTCTTTTGAACTACTATTACTTACACTAGTTCTAGGTTGCTTCTGCAAGGAGGGTTAGAAAAATTTAGTTTCCAAATAGTAATTAAGCATAAATTTTCTTTATTCCATTACTCATTTTGGATATAAGCATTTGGATTCTTTAGCCTTAGTAAAATATGCATCTTTTTTTCTTGGGAAAGAATTATACGTGCATCTTAAGCATCATAACATTCAATGGCAAAATACTATATTATAGTACATTAATGTCTTAATTGCACCTTAAAATATCTAGATTCCGACAGCTTCTTCATAATGTTCTTTCCTTCCTTCAATTTATTATCTAATATATTTATGACATGAGAATCCACCATGCTAGCCATATTTCCTTCAAAAAAGCCCTGCTATTGAAGTAATCTCTTTTGGAAAATCACCACTTGAAGTACCTCTATTTTGATTATCCACGCATGTATAATAAAGCTTGTAAATGTCATTATCCAATTCTAATATTTTCACCTCAACTGTTACATGGCAATTGCACATAAAAATTAAGAACCAGGCTAGCTTGAAATTAACCGAATTTCTCCAAGTTAGCTCATATTCTTGTTGTATGTTTGACTTGTATGATGTGTTTTAGCTTTCGGACTCCATGTATTTGCCGATGTGTTTTAGTATTTGGGTTGGCATTATATGATATTGATGGAATTTGAATGGTTCAATAGAAGTGTTGGAACAAAAACTTGATCAGTCGTTGTAATAGTGGTGCTATCTTTTTCTTGAAAAGAGACGTGCAATGGTGATAGAAGCTAATGCTACGTGATAGTAGCACAAATAAGAAAATTTGTTGTCGATGTACCATTGACAGTAATGGTAGTATTAACAGCTTTGATTATATGTTAGTAGCTTTGATGGCATTAGCAGCTTTGACTATATATTTTGTTATTAACAAAAATTCTTGATATTATTAGTCAATATACATTTGTAATTTGACAGGGTTATTGAAGGCTTTTCATTGCACTTGTAAGTTGCTTTTTGTCAAATTTTCGATATGAAACTGTATTTTTCCTTCGCTTTTTGGGCATAAAGAGTATTTTGGTAATGTTCTCTATCCACTTACAGTAAATATATATTTATACTAACAGCAAAAGAGATAAGTGAGAGTATTAGGAAACTCACGATCTAAGTATAAATATATTAAATCTCAGTGCAGCTATTAAATAATTACCCAAAGATAAATATACAGATACTGTTTATGCTATAATAAGATTATAGCATATGAAATGAAAGCAGTGTTCATGCTATAGTGTTATTGTTATTGTATTTTCATTGTCTTGCTGGTATTCAACTAGTGTATCTATATTTTTAACTCTAGGAGCAATTTCATAATCTACTAATTTGTATTTTTCACTTTTAAAATATTGAAATCATCATTTTATGTATTTAATGAATCCATGCACAAATTAGTCTTATACTGTTGATATTTTCTATCATCATTTTATGTATTTAATGAATCCATGCACAAATTAGTCTTCTACTGTTGATATTTTCTATCACATTTTAATTTTCTTAACTACAAATGGTTGATTAAGAAAAAAAAAATGTTAGGTTGTTGTAGTAGAGATGTTGTCATAATTTTTTAGTGACTATATAAAGTTTCAATAAAAATTGAGCGAAAGATAATTTCCCAATTAATAAATTGTCTTATTCTAAAATTGTTTTAAAATGGTGAAAGCAATAAATTTTTTACTGTCGTTTTTTGTTACAAAAAACTCTCCTATAAATAATGTTGCCGAACCTTTCTTCGCTGATCTCTTATCCAAACTAAAACACTGAGAATGAAACAAGCGCCTTATCCCTTCACGAGAAGTGCACCTGGATTACATAATTATTCTTTACTTTTAAGCCATGTGCTTTTGCAACTCAAGGGAAATATCTTTAAAAAAAAAAAAAAATTGATGCATGTTGGAATTGATAACACTCTGTCGGTGATCGGAAAGTTAAAAGCCTGTTCAACTTTTTTTAGCTGACACGTCAATAATGGATGTCGATTTTTCAATTTAATTGAACCCTGAAAATTAAAAAAAAAAAAGAAAAAAGAACCGACGGCTTTTTAACATTAAGCTCCCTTGACTGTTCTTCCACTACAATTGCCGTAGCATTTATTAATGACATGTAGCATTTAAGAGTTTTTTTTTTTTTTTGAGTGTGTTAAATAACTTTACAAGTGTATATAGTAAATATGGTTAAGTAATATAAAAGGTCTAAGTAGGGATTTCTTTATAAAAGTAAAAATTAAGTTTCAAAATTTAATTAATGAATCTATAAATAATTAATAGGGTGTTAAATTCTTAAAATATTTGATTAAATAATTTTTAAATAATTTCTTTAGTTGATATCTAATTCAATTAAATCTTACTCAAGATATAAGACAGATAATTTAAGTTAGACTTTATCTATCTTATTTTTATAAATATAAATAAATAAAATATAAATATCTCCATCCTTAATAAATAATAATTATAAATAACGAAACAAACTAAAGTGGATGGAAGCAGAAGTGGATATTTATTTAATCACATTAAAAGTGAAAAAGAAAGAAAAAAAAAGTGGAAGAGGTTGTGAGCCACGTCGGAGTAGAGGAACGTATGCGCTTTTTTGACGTTATGAGATCGTCTTTACGAGGTGGCAAAATATTGAATTGCATGTGATGCGCCAACTTTATGCCCATGTGCTGTACGGTCGGCCAATATTTACGTTCGTTTCACATGTTATGTTAGTTTCATGTCAATTAGTTTCTTCTGTTTTTAACGTAGATTGCGTCATGTTAATTCAAAACAGCAACGCACGCCATCCTTTGTTGATCATGATTCACTCTTGGTTTAATGAGTAAATAATTTAAGTGTTAATTAATAATTAATAAATTTAAAAAATAAAAAATTAAATTTTATTCATATACTATCATAAAAAAATGATGACAATAATTTTGAAAAAATTTAGTAGAACTCAAATAAGGAGAAAATCCTATTCTTCCTTTCCTATTAGTTTATTTTTCTCTCTTTAAAAATGTAGTGACCCATTTAAATCTCTTATTTTTATTGAAACTTAATAATAACATGGGCAGATGCACCATCCCATCCATTTACTTTAAGTAAACTCTTTGCAAATAAAATTAATAATTAAGAAAAAAATTCTATAACATTGTGACTAAAATTATGGCATCAATATTGTAATAAATATAAATTTTGTAAATTACATATAAGACAAGTAATGGAAATAAAATAAATAAATTAATAAAAGAGCAGTAAATTGATATTTTAAAATTACGAATAAAAGAAATACTTGTAAAAATAACATAAATTTATAAATCAACATTTAAGTGTAATGTTTTGATTTTACTCAAGATAACATAGAAATATTCAGCTAATAATTATTGAAACAATTACAAATATACCTTAACATAACTTCTATAGAATTTCACTGTAAAATATTTTATTCATCTGAGTTAAACAAAGAAAAAAATCATTCCTCTATTAAAAACAATCCAATAAGTTTTATTGAATTGATTTAATTATAAAGCTTATTCTAATTCTTAGACATTTTTAATTTTTTTATCACATTATTTTTTTGCTACATAATTTAACTAAGTGAAATTATTTATCTTGATATGGATCAAGTGAAATGAAAATAAAATGATATTCTCACATTTGCTAGACAAACATATGATATATCAATAAAATCTAATTTTGATTTTTATGTATACTTTATGTAGTTTTGTTAAGAAATATGTGTCCTGCTTCAATAAAGATTTTTGAGAATATTTTCTTATTTTAGAAGATTTCTATTTAAAAATAAATAATTTCTCCTTTGAGATTTAACTATTCAAAAAAGAATACAACTTTTATAAGAAAAATAAATTTTACTTGTACCAGAAGGAGTGCTACTCACTCGCCCCGCTTAAAATTGGAAAAGTGTTCAGTTTCACTTTATATTAGGAATCACAAATACTAATTTTGTCCTATTCATTCAATAAGCTATTTGATATTATTTTACCCACCATTTTAAACATATTTACACTCAAATTGCCATTTTTTTCTTTATTTAGATACTAAATTGTCCTTGCTTTTGAAAAATAAATTGTATATCCCAGAGTATTATACACCAGCGCTTCCAACGCTTCAACTGAAACAATTTTAATTTATAAACTTCATTTTCCAGACCGAATGGTCCTTCGAGATACAATTTTGTCTAAAGAACATTGATGATAAAAATAGTTCTTTGTGGATGGAACATCCCTTCATTGGGGAACAAAACCTTACCTAACTTTATTACAGTTTGAAAGTGTCCAGAGTTCTTATTGCTTGAACATAAATATATTCTAACCTATATGCGTAAACAAATAGCATAACAACATTATTAATAAATTATAACAGTTAGTAGGCATTTAAAAGGGTATGACCATCATTTAAGCATTGCTGATTTAGAACCAACTCTAATAAATATTCACCAGAAAAATTCTTCAAATTCATAATCTTCCAGCTGGACATTCTAAATTTATTAACTATAAATTCCTATAAATACATAAAATTGATATATGATAAATTACAATACACTACATGCGAAAAGCAAAATAATATACTTAGCATACCATTTCTTGCAAGCAATTTTGTGTATCACAAAGATCATTAACATTTCCATTCTTGGGGACTCAATTTCCTTGCGACTGAAATGAAAAGAATTGAAAGTATTAAATACAAATAATTTCTAATAACCAAAAAATATATATAAAATAAAAAAATTATAGACAAACCATTATTTGAGAGGAGCTTCTTGTCCCAACATTCTCTAGAAGCTTAAAAAAGTGTTACTTTTAATAAGAAAAAAATATCACAAGTTAAATGTGTCATTATATACATATTAACGTTTCTCAATTTGGTGTTCGAGTATTGTTTTGTTACATTTCTTAATTCCTTTCTTTATTCTTTTAGGAGCTCCTTTTGTGCTTGATATTTGTTGATCAAATAATGAGATATCACGCGACAAATTATCATGTATGATTTCCTTGTCAACAACATAAAATTCCATTGAATTCAACTTCATGTTCTTTGAGAGAATCTTTCGCCCTTATACACCTTTCCAATGTGTCCTGTAATGCGCAACATGTAACATTAAAACATCCGCTGGATAAGGAGCCTTACTCATTCAGCTTTGTAGCTTGATAAAATAATTCGTTCAAACATTGCTTTTTGATTGTATTCCCTTTGGAATATTACTTATAGAAGTTGTATAATCCAAACTTTTTGTATCCTTACTCCATATTCTAGGTATATAATGAGGTGGAATATTAAAAAATCCAAAAGTTTGAAGAACAATATTACATGCTTATAAGAAAATCTATTATACTAAAATATTCGATACAAAAAGTTAATGTCTTGACTCCTTAGTTCACAATTTACCACAAAAGCTACATTTTTCTCAAATTTTTTGACAAAAGGCTTTTATTATGCACACTTCTATTCTTCGTTTTACGAGACATGTTGATGCTCCTAAAAATTCAACTTGAAATTTTTCGAAACTTCATGTGCATATATTATTGACATTTGTATCTCAAAGGGTGAAGGAGACTTTAACGCCAGTTTCTTATGCCATGTGCTGAAGGTTGCATAAGCTTCCTTTTCTTGTCTATCTTGTGAAGCCACTTTCCAATATTCAACAAATTCTTTGAATGATGCCTTCTTGCTAACATCCTTGTCAAAAATAGAGTTTATGCTTTCAAACCATTGGGTAATAGATAATTCAGCAAAGAATGTATCCATCTTTGTAGGCATCCAAAATTTATGATATTCATATAATGATCCTAGCTGTTTATTCCCTTCAAGCTTAAACTCTCTAACCATATTCTGCCATTTTTCCTTAAAGTCCTGAAATACAAATTAGACAATCTAAGAGATGAGTGTGAATTGGGTTTTTAAAACTTTGGATAAATAAAACCACACAATAATATAAATTAATGCCTTAATCAAACCAATAACAATAAATTTAAAAATGTACAAAATTAAAAGGATAAGGGAAGAGAAAATCAAACACTGAGATTTTTACATGGTTCGGCCAACACTACTTATGTTTGTTAACATATATATATTTTGTTTATTGATTTTGATGATAACAAACAATTAGTCTCTGTTGATAATGTTTGTTGAAAATTCAGATATTTTTTTTAAAAGTTAAAACTCTTTACATGTGTTTACAAATCTTAGAGAAATTTAGAATATTCTGTAGAAAAATATGATTTTCTGGGTATAATCGGCAAACCATTAATTTAGACGGTTAACCGGTAAAATGTAGAAAGGTTGTTTTTTAAGAACTTCAACAAATCAAACACTGAAATTAAAACGGCTAACCGTTAATATATAACGGCTAACTGATAATATCCAGATTCTCTCATTTTGTTAATCTTTTACCGTTTAAAGGAAACCGGTTAAGCTTTCTATTTTATGAGTTGCTGAAATTAACGGTACACCGTTAACATATAACGGCTAACCAATAATATACAGACTAACATTCCTATTAGTCTTTAACCGTTTAGCAAAAACAGATAGAGGATTTTTGTTATGCAGGTTCCTAGAATTTATCGGTGAAAGTACAATTATTAACGGTCAATCGATAATTTAAAATCAAAGCCAACGATAACATTGACCAGCTAATCAAGTTAAAATTATTGTGTGTGATCCCTCTTACTCTATCCTCTAGTTTTATTGTTCATTTATTTATTTATCTCAAATTTAATTGCTTAATTTATATCATTTTTAATCTTTTATTTTCTGAGATTTCAAAAATCCAATTCACCCACTCTCTTGGATTGTCTAGTTAGTATTTCATTTGGTATCAAAGCCTGGTTCTCTTAGTAAGACTTAACCGTCCAGAGTAAAAGATCCATGGCAACCCAAAGTGATTCAACTTTTAGGGAAGGACAATCCACAACTAGACCACCGTTCTTTGATGAAAATGACTATCCATATTGGAAAACTAGGATGAGAATTTATTTACAAACTCTAGATTACAAAATCTGGGTAGTTGTATGTGATGGGCTATTTATGCCTTTGACTAAAAATGAAGTCGGTGAAGATATTCCAAAACTTCACAGGAATGGAATGAATTGGAAAAGAGAAAAGCTTCTCTAAATTCCAAAGCTATGAATGCTTTATTATGTAGACTAGATAAGAAAGAATTTCATAGAGTGTCAAGTTGTGAAAGTGCTTATGAAATTTGACACAAACTTGAAGTTGTTTATGAAGGCACGAATCAAGTAAAAGAGTCTAAAATTGGTAGGTACACTTGACAATATGAATTGTTTCAAATGGAACAAAATGAGAGTATATATTCTATGTACACTAGATTTACAGACATAGTGAACACTCTAAGAGCCCTAGGAAAGACTTCTTCAAATAGCGAGAAAGTTAAGAAAATCATTAGATCATTTCCTAAGGAATGGAGACCAAAAAGAACTGCTATTGAGGAAGCTAAAGATTTAAATGTCTTACCTATTGATGATTTAATTGGTTCTCTTATTCCTTATGAGGAAGATTTGGCAGCTGAAAGAGGCAATGAAGAGAAAAAGAAAAACATTGCTCATAAAGTCACAAAATTTAAAAGTGATGAAGAAAGTGAGCTCGATGATAAGGAGTTGGCCATGCTTGTTAGGAGGTTTAGAAAATTTTTCAAGAAAACTGGTGAGCGAAGAAAATTTAAAGATTTCAAGAACCAAAAGGAGAAGAAGGAAGCAATTAAATATTATGAGTGCAAGAAGCCTGGCCATATAAGATCGGAATACCCTCTTCTCAACAAGTTCAAGAAGAAAGCAATGGTGGCCACGTGGGATGATACCGATGAAGGAACAAGTGATGATGAAGAGCATCAAGAAATGATAAGTCTAGCTCTCAATGCAATTGGAGATGAATCAAATGATGAACTAGATGAGGTAAATGATCTTTCTACCTATGATAAATTACATGATGCCTTTAAAAAATTGCATGATGAGTTGATGAAAATAGGTAAAAAGAATGTATATCTTAAAAAGAAATTGATAGATCTCGAAAATAAAAATGAATCATTGAATGCAAAGATTACATGCTTAGAACTAGAAAATAGAACGTTGCATGATAAAGTTACATCCTTAAATGAGAAATCACATGTTGAAGAATTGATAAAAGAGAATGAAGTGCTTAAGAAGAAGAATAATGAATTAAATGAAATTGTGATAATATTTACAAATGACCAAAAGATGTTGGATAATTTACTTAACTCTAAAAAATGTGTCTTTGATAAAAGAGGACTTGGGTATAAGCCAAACTTGAAGCAAAAGTATTATAAGAATTATTTTGTTAAAACTACATCCACAAGTGATCACAAAATTACTTGTCACTATTGCAATAAAAATGGTCATATAAAAAATAGATGTCTTGCGAAAAGAAATGCTTATTATGGTGTGAAATATACTTGGGTTCCAAAAAGAACTATTACTAACACTCAAGGATCCAAAAAGATTTGGATACCTAAGAACTGAATTTTCTCTACAAGACTTAAAGAAGAAGAAAAATAAATGGTACCTGGACAGCGGGTGTTCAAAACACATGACAGGAATTATGCTTGGTTTTTAAGTTTTACTAAGATCGAAAATAATAGAGATGTATCTTTTGGAAATAATTTAAAAGGAAAGATCATTGGTATTGAGAATGTCAGTAATGTATCTTCTACTCTTATTAAAAATGTGTGCTTGGTTGATAACTTGAAACATAATTTACTTAGCATTAGTCAATTATGTGATAAGGGTTATAAAGTAATTTTTGATAAATCTAGATGTGTTATTGAAAATGCATGTGATGGAAAAGTTTTATTTGTAGAAAATAGATGTGTTAATGTCTATACTATTAATATAGATTGTGCATCTACCATTGATAAATGTTTCTTTGCCTTGCATGATGATGGAAGATTATGGCATAGAAGACTAGGTCATGCAAATATGGATTTGATTTCAAAAATTTCAAAAAATGATTTGGTTAAAGGACTTCTAAAAATCAATTTTCAAAAGAATAAAATTTGTGAAGCTTGTCAATTTGGAAAACAAATCAAAACTTCTTTTAAAAGCAAGAATCATGTCTAAACTTCAAAACCACTTCAATTACTTCACATGGATTATTTGGACCATCTACATATGCTAGCCTAAATGGCAAGTATTATGCTTTTGTAATTATGGATGATTATTTTAGATACACATGGGTAATGTTCTTAACTAATAAGGATGATGCCTTTGATGCATTTAAAATTTTCTATAAAAAGGTTTAAAATGAAAAAGGCAATTCTATTTCTTAATTAGAAGTGATCATGGTAGAGAATTTAAAAATTATGCATTTGAAACTTTTTGTAATGATTTTGGAATTAAGCATCAATTTTCATCATCTAGAACTCCACAACAAAATGGAGTTATTGAGAGAAAGAGTAGATCTATTCAAGAAATTGCTAGGACTATGTTAAATGAAAATGCATTACCTAAATATTTTTGGGCTGAAGCCGTCAACAGCACTTGTTTTGTTTTAAATCGGGTGTTGATTAGATCATATCTCAATAAAACTTCCTATGAGCTTTGGAAAGAGAGATACAATGAGTAGTATTGGTTTCACTAAGAGGAACGACTAATGGTACATGATTGCCAATGCTAAGAATCAGGACACCTTAATTGCTCCTGAGGATGATAGAATGTTTAATGATATTTATCCTTCCGATCAACTTCCTGATTTTTGACTTGGAGCTTGTCCTCCACCTCCTTCTAGTTGTGTTCCTTAATCATCAGCCCCTTCTAGTTCTGCCATGCCTAAGATGGATTCTGATCGTCCTTCGGTCTCCGCGGTACCTCTAGCTCCTGAGCAGTGCTATGCTCCTGAGTAACCTCTAGCTCCAGACAGCACCCTATCTCTGATATTTTGCATCAGCTGGTTGTTGATGTTCGCCAGATTTCTAAGACCCAGTAGATGATCTTTGATCACATAAATGCTATTTCTCTTGATCAGCAGCAGCTCCAGACTCAGCTTCAGACCCTTCAAAAGGTGAGCTTCGATCATCAGTATAAGATCATTGCTGGACATAAATAACTTCTGGGGTATTTTGGGTATGACCCTAGAAGCACCTCTGCAGCAGCTTCTCCTCCATGACCTACCTCTTCCCAACCTTCCACTACGAGACCTATCTCCTCACTACCTACTTCTACGTGACCCACATCTACGCGACCTCCTTCCTCGAGACGAGCCTCTTAGTTCCAGTTTGTTTTGTTGTTTCGCATTAACAATTCATATTTGGATTGTATTTTCTCTTAACTATATTTTTTTATGGATGCACTATTTGATTTTATACATAATTGTTCTTCTTATGACTGCCTACATTATTGTTCTGCATTATATGGCATTGGAGTTGTTGGGATATGTATTTTTGATTTTGGAATTGTTTTTGTTCTTATTTGGCATTGGAGATGTTGAGATATGCATGTTTGATTTTGGAAGTGTTTTTGTTCTTATTTTGTACTTAAGGATTTCTTAACTTTTAAAGGAAGATTCTGCTAAAATTTTACCAAAATTATATGTACTAACTTGTTTTTCATTCTTTACTCTTATGTTATTCTTTATATTGCTTTTTACATATTCTTTTTTATGATGAAGGGGGAGAAAAACATAAAAATCTTGAACTAAACTTTTGCATCTGAAAACATGTTCTTTTGACAGAAATGTTTTTAAGTCATATATGTAGGGGGAGCACATAGTTAGAGAGAGAACAATATTTTTAAAATTGTTTGTCATCATAAAAATGGGAGAGAATGTTAACATATACATGTTTTGTTTATTGATTTTGATGATAACAAACAATTAATCTCTGTTGTTGATAATGTTTGTTGAAAATTCAGATATTTTTCTTAAAAGTTAAAACTCTCTGCATGTGTTTACAAACCTTAGAGAAATTTTGAACATTCTTCACAAAAATATAATTTTTCGGGTATAATCGGCAAACCGTTAATTTTAACGATTAATCGGTAAAATGCAGAAAGGTCATTTTCTAAGTACTTCAACAAATCAAACACTGGAATTAAAACAGCTAACCATTAACATATAACGGCTAACCGATAATATCTAGATTCTCTTATTTTGTTAATTTTTTACCGTTTAAAGGAAACCGGTTAAGCTTTCTATTTTATGAGTTGCTGGAAATTAACGGTACACCATTAACATATAACGACTAACCGATAATATCCAGACTGACATTTCTATTAGTCTTTAACCGTTTAACAAAAATGGATAGAGGATTTTTGTTATGCAGGTTCTTAGATTTTAACGGCGAAAGATCAATTATTAACGGTCAGCCAATAATTTGAAATCAAGGCCAACGGTAACATTGACTAGCGAAAACGGTTATTCGTTAACGATTAACGGTAATTCGTTTTCTATCAAAAATGTTGAATAACAGCTATTTTTCGGCTCTAACTATAAATAAGTTCATCCAAGTCAAATCATTGCAGAACAACAACACATCTACTGAGCATATTCACAGATATACAATCTACATTGAGCTTAAGAATATTTTTTACTCACACATTAGGCATTGGGCATTGATTTGTAATCTTGAAAAATTGTGTGAGAGAAAAATCAATTTGTGATCTTTGTTCTAGAGTGATTGTAAGTGTTGGGATACACTTAGATTAAGAGACTGGAAAAATCTCTTCTTGTAAAGGTTTATTGACACCTTGGAAGTCAATTGTAAAACTTTGAAGCCTTGGAGGCTTACTTAGTGGTATCCTTAAGCTCGGTGTGTTTCGAGGTGTGGACGTAGGTGGGGATAGCCGAACCATGTAAAAATTATTGTGTTTGATCTCTCTTGCTCTATTTCTCTAATTTTATTGTTCATTATTTATTTATCTCAAATTTAATTGCTTCATTTATATCATTTTTAATCTTTTATTTTCTGAGATTTCAAAATCCAATTCACCCCCCTTCTTGGGTTGTCTAGTTAGTATTTCAACGTCCATGCCTTTAAATTCGTCGGTCTTGGGGATTCTACTAAATAAGCCTCCAAGGTTTCAAGAACAATTATAATTGGCTTCACAAGTGTCAATTAACCTTTACACCAAGAGATTATCCTCAATCTCTTAATTTAAATATATCTCAATATTTACAATCACTCAAAAATAAAGATTACAAATGAATTTTCTCTCACACAATGTATATAATTACAAATGTAAGCTATGAATGAAATAAAAACAAGTTTAAAGATCAATGATATATGTATTCTCAATAGCAATCTCAATGCTAACTTCGGATCTCTTCTTATTTGAATTTAATTAAGTCATTTTATAGTTGGAATTAAAAATTAGTTATTGTTGACTTTCTAAATAAAATCAAATCGCTGTTAATTGTTATCAATTATCAATTTTGACTAGACTACATGACCATTAAGCTAAAATTTCAAGTAAACAATTCACTGTTTTAAATTATTGGTTAGTCATTAATGTCCAAAATCTTGCAAAGTAAACTTGGCTTAACAATTCTTGCCAAACAATTCATGGTTAGAATGTAATCTCATTATGAAATTATTGGTTAGTCGTTTATTTCTAGAAACCTACAAAATAAATTATGCTTTTTCTTCCTAAATAGTTTAAGGTTAGAAATCAATACCTCTCCAAAAATTAGTAGTTAACTATTTCAATAAATAGTTCATTGTTGTTATTTTCTAGAATTAATATTTTTACAGATTTTTATAGAGAATGGTTTTCAATGAAAGATAGTGACTATCCAAATTCATAAACATATTTAGAAATATTATACAGCTTTTGAGAATTTGTTTATTAATGAAATTTCTAACATTTTTAATTAAAAACATATAAACTTGGTTATCATCAAGATTAATATTATAAACACATACATGTTAATAGTTTCCTTCTTTTTATGATGACAAGCCTTATAGGATAAATACAAAAGAATAATTACTCCCCAAATATTTATGCAATCTTACTCCCCTAAATATGTGTTCCCCCTAAGTGTATGGCCAATCAATTTTTAACCAAAAGAATGGTTATCAAACAATAGCATATATCTTACCCTTCATCATAAAAAAGGAAATAAAATAGAAAATATGAAGAAAATAAGTTTTGATATTACCTATTTTATGTGAGCAAAATTTTTTACAGTCTCTCCCTTTAAAAATGAGCATATCCTCGAATATAAAAATAGTGAAAAACACTCTTGTATATTTTTAAAATAACTCTACTTCAACAACAAAATCAAAGTATCTCAATCCAACCACTCAAAACAATATCCTATCCAATAAGTAACATACATATAACCATGAATCATCAAAATTATAAAGTAAAGTTAGAAATAACTATGCAATATAAAAACTAAAAAAGTACATATGTCATAATATAGTATCAAAAATATAAAATGATAAAAGGAATGTATGCATGAAAACTATATGTAGAAACTAGACTAAAACTGCTAGGAAGAACAACCAGGATGGAAACCAAGAAGAGCAAAAATACATCATTGGCTATCAAAAAGTTATTGTTATTGATCAAGAATTTGTTGCTACTAAAGTGAAAGCAAATCAAACTGGGATTGAAGTTACTACTAATGCTTAAAAAGACTTTGAACATCATTAACCAATTCTTGTATGAGGTCATCCGAAGTTAGTAGATACTCTAGAGTTGGAAGCTAATCAATATCTATCTCACGCTCCTTAGAATTAGAGTCTATTAAAGATTGTGATATAGATCTATGATGAGGGGTTGGAGGTCTGAGTCCTATTTTAAAATTGAGTAACTAATTAGGAAGGTTACTATAATTAAACATGCGATCATCTTCTGAAGCAATAAGTGTGTCTTAGTCTCCATATAAACTGAGTCTCAAATAAGTATATGAAAATGTCACAGTATCTCAGAAATAATACTACTATATGGAAGCAACCAATGGTTAACCCCAGGAGTACTCAACATATGCTTCAAAATAGCATTACCTAGATTAATAGGTCACTTATCAAAAAGATTGTCTAATATTGTCTAATAACTCAACATCTATCTTTATTACCTCATCCAAATGCCCATTCCTAAGAGTAATAATTTATTATGCACATGTTGATTGAAATATTGATATGCAAGCTTGTTTACAGATCAAAGAATAAAGCATTTTAATCTTAGTTTTTTCTAAGATCCTGCGATCACAGAAACCTTAGAACCTAAAAGGTTTATCTTAGGTGGTTCGTCCTAAGATAAAATCCTAGAAACCTTATAACCATTGGGGTTTGTCCTAAGATCCTAGGGTCATAAGAGTTTTAGAACCTTAGACTATAATATGTTTGTCCTATATAGCTTGTCATTGGAACCTAAGAGGTTTATCCTAGATGGTTTGTCTTAAAATAAGATTCTAGGAACCTTGGAATCATTTCAACCTTAAGGCTTTCTAACCAAAAAGGCTTATCCTAGGCTGTTTGTCTTAAGATTTTTTCCTTGAATTCAAGTCTAAGGAATTTCATCCTAGAATGATTTATTAACATCCTTGGATGATTGAATTTAGGAAATTTAAGCTATCTTAGGAGAATTATCATAGGATGATTTGTTTCTATCTTACAATGATTTGTTTCCATCGTATGATGATTTCTTTCCATCCATGCTTGCCTTAATTATAGATATCTTTAATTGGCTAAAATTTTCTACCTTTCATATGTAAGCCTCATTTCACATTCCTCTTTTTCATTTAAGAATTTTCAAGAGAAAAGAGCATCTGTTGGAGAGAGGAGTTCTCAAATTCCATAATAGAGAGGGTGGTAGTTTGTAACGCTTGAGGTAGTGTTCACAGTGGTTGGTGATTATTTTTCTGTGGTTTTTTGGTAAGTTTTTGGTAATTTTTTAGTGACTTTCTAGTTATTTTTCAATGACATTTTTTAGTGAGTCTTAATTTTTTATTATTATTATATTTTATTTTTTTACTGAGGAGAGTAATCATAAGTCATTTTGACTTTTTAAGTTTGTCTTAGTTCAAGAAGGCCTGGTATTGAAATTACTAAGGATAAGAATATTATGATGGATGTTATTCTTTTGGCAACTATTTACACTTCTACGAGTGATATTGGTAGTTATAAGCTAAAAGATGAGATAGATGAACATAATAGGGAATATGCAAAATGAAACAATAAGAAGAAAGGAAACTTAGGAAGTTCTGAAGATAAAGATGAACCTGTAGTTGAAGATACCTATCTATGATAGATAATGATGGTTAAATATGGATTAAAAGAAATTTCCTTTAAGATTACATATAACATTCCTATGTCAATCACATCTAGTTGTGCCTTGTTGAAGAAAAACTTTAAGTATTCTCTTAAAGGTTTTGTTAGTGTTACTAGATATATATTAAATTTTAGAGTATATCTTCCATTTCACCTATTTGTTTAGATGATATTACATGCCTTAGGACTTGTTGTAGCTCAACTTGCTCAAAAAGCTTCATGTTGTATCATTAGAATATGGTCATTTGGCATCACTTAGGATGGAGGATCCTATAGTGCTTGAATTTGTTGCAAGAAATTTAAACTTTTAAGATGATTTTTTCTATAACAATTTTATTTTTGATCAAAGAATGGTATTTATTGTGACACATTTTTGAAATCATAGCCAACATTCTTATCTTGACTTAATGTTATGTTTTATAATCGATAACTTTTGTTTTGAGACTTATTAATTAGTGACTACTTTCACTTTTTATGACAATTATTATTTTTTCAGAAGATAATTTCTTGTTATGTGAATAAATTTTCCTCTAAAAGTAATCACTTTAACTACAAGAAAAATGGCCTTTAGTGACATAGAATTGTGTCACTAAATACTTTCAGTGACACTTGTTAATTGTATCACTAATCTGGCAATCAGAACCTATTGACACGAGTTTATAGTGTTAATAATTAGGTTCCAGTGATTATTGTGACTATAATATCACTATTTTTTTATACTATAGTGTTAGTAATTTCTTAAATATGTTAATTGTCATTAATTTCTTTTACTATGGTATCAATAAAATTTATGATACCATAGTATTTGTAATTTCTAAAATGTTTAAATTGTCATTAGTTTTTGTTACTATAGTATCACTAAGTGTTTGATACCATAGTGTTAATAATTTTTTATATGTATTGAATGTTATTAGTTTCTTTTGCTATTGTATCACAAAATCATGATATTATAGTGTTAATAACTTCTAAAATGTATTAGATGTCGAGATTCTTTTACTATAATATTTATGATACCATAATATTAATAATTGGTTTTATATTTTTATGTCAACAGGCTATCATCAGTTGATAAGATGTGTTTCAATCTAATAATATGACAATACAATCAGCTTGCTATTTTAACTGGAACACTCATTTTATATTCCAAATCTAACATATCCAAATACATTCATCTAAAAACAAATAATGTAATAAACAAGTATCTCAAACAAATATTTAAATATAGTGTAAAACTTAAGCATTCAATAGTTGCATCAAAACATATACTATTTGCAAATAATTCAACAGTTATGAAGAGGAACTGAAAATACAAGCTTCATTGTTTTCCCACCTACAAGTGCAGCATAGACAATCAATTAGTATGCTACACATATAATAAGTCTTAGGACATTTAAAAGCAAACATGCTTACATAGATTACCTAATTGCTATATGCCACAAGTAAATCGATAATATATATGGCCCACTCATCGTGAATTTGAGAAATTTCATCTATAGCATACTTATGAAAGCCCTTAAACTTGAAATCCAAATAGTATAATTTAAGTATATACTATAGACTTAGAATTAAAACAACAATTTCACACAATCACTCAAAACGTCCTCCAATAGCAGAATAAGCAAGAACACTGTAAAAGCTTAGCAGAATAAAAAAGAAAAGGCCAACTTCAACAAATTCACAATGACTAAATAAAATAACCAGCATATGCAAGAAAATAACTAATTAATTAAACATGCATGCCATTCAGAGTCTCAGCATGACGTACATCAAAATATTAACAAATCAGTATATATTAAAAACTTAGAACTAAAACAACAATTTCACCCAATCACTCAAAACATCCTTCAATAGTAGAAAAACAAAGAACACAGTAAAAGAACAACATAACATTAAAAAAATAGCCAACTCCAATAAATTAACAATGACTAAAATAACCACCATACAAGAAAATAATGAACTAATTAAACATTTATGACATTAAAATTCTGAGAACCTCAACATGAGATGCATCCAAATACTAACAAGTTAGTATATATTATAAACTAAAAAGGAAAACAACAATTTAAACCCAATTGATGAATTCCCCACAAATTATAAAAAATAAAAGCACAATGAATATTAATCTATAATCAAAGCAAAATAAAAAAAATATTAACCAATTCTAGCAAATTGACAATGACCAAATGACCAGCTTTCAAACATATAATCAACCAAACATACATGCGATTAAATTTATCAGTCTCACCGTGGTGTTCAACATATCTCTATATAATATAATCATGCAAACACTAATTCTAGATAGGTTTAACAACTGAAATCATAAAGAATTCTAACTTGCTCTTAATGAATGTGACTAAACTGTATATAGAGTTCAACCACTACTTAAGGAGAGAAAAAACCACATATCATATTAGCATATTAGCATTAATATATTGCACAACAATCCTACTTTGAAGATACATCATACCGTAATGCATTCAACCAAATATGAGAAAAACTTACATTGCTTTCAAGAATGTTCAAATCTCGAACAATATCTTGAATTTACTTTATGACAAAGTAACCATACCAAAGGAGCTAAGTTGCTTCAAACACTACTCAAATAAAAGATAACTTTAAGTAAACTAATGAATTTATTTATTTTTATGAGAAACTATGATTATTTGTTTAGTAAATAATGAAAAATACAATTAAGTCCTGAGAAGTTCTTTCCAATTAACATGAATGAAGAAAACGGAAGTAAACTAATTAAATTAATTAGGTATGTCATAAGTTTGTTTCATTTCTACTGTGATAAAGACCCATTGCAAAGACTTCTTTCATTGAGTTTTCAACTGATGCATTGCTATCCTACTATAAGCAATATATAAGAGATGTCAACAAAGGAGCAAATTAAGCACTCAAAATTTTGACAGCAAATTATTGTATAGCATAAAAAAATTACTAAACAATTCAAACTTACTCATTCACCATCTGTTTCAACTCAGCATTAGGTTCATTACCTAGTGAATCAAGATAATAGACTTTGCATCTAACCATATCAATTTCTATAAGAAACCAATGGTCGCTAAATGACAAAAGAATAAATGGATTAAAAGTAAAACTTAATCATTTATCTAAACAAATAATATGAACTAAAAGCAAATAAATATTATACCCAGGGTTATATAGAAATACAACAATTTGTGCTAACTATATGATATCTAAAAGTGCTGAAATATAGGAACACCTCTTCGGGAAAGTATAGTATATTGGATCTAACTTGGCTATAAGCCCAAATTAAATTAGCATTACACCTATACCATCATCCATCTCCCCTAGAGCTGTTTATGAAAAAAAAAAAGATGTGTTAAGGTGTATTTTAATAAAAGAAAAATTAAAACAAGTTTAAAAATAAAAAATTTAATAAAACAAGAAGTGAATTTTTCCTACTTAATCCATATCTCAATGACAGTGTTTGAAACCTTTTGACACTCGATGACTTTATTACAAATTTCTTTGTTCAATATATTCATCCAATTGACACCAAAAGTTTTTAATGATGTGAAATCATAATCGACTCATGTTGGGAAATTTCAACCAACAAAGATAAAGTGGCCATCTGTGCATTCTTACTTTTTTTTCTAGCCTTTACAACTACCCTGGTGTTTTTTTTCAAAATAAATTTTCTTGTTGTTGCTCGTTTCACAATAATAGGTTCTTCTCTTAGTGCTCTATCTTTATAGAGATACATAACATTAGGAGACTTTGGGCCAACAATATTTTTCTTGTTTAATAGTGGTTAAACTGCTTTGTTATTCAATTTTGCAAGAGTTAATCTAGAAGATCTTCTTAGAGTATGTTTTGAAGTAGCTACCTACTTGGGGTAATTTCTGTTCGAGAGGTGGGAGGATAAGTTTTTTACTCTTATTCTTTAAATACAAATTAGCTTTAGGCTGATTGATCACTGAGTTTAGTGTATGCTTACGAAATGTGCCTTCTTCCTAAAAAGAAAATAGCATATATATTAATGAAACTATTTGAATATGCAGAAAATAAATTAAAATAAACATAGGTCATAATTTAGAAATTACCCTTGTTTTTCCATTAATTGTGAGGGATTAATGACTTATCCTTGTTTGAATAGCAGAAGGAACTTTTTAGAATTAAGGAAGTTGAACTACCAACTTCAGTGTTATTGCAGCCATTTAGCATTGTATTCATTTGATCTAACTGAACTTGCATCATTTGAAAACTCTCCTAATACATTCTCTTTTCTTGCGCCAACTCAACAAGATCGGGAACATTGAAGTATATTGATGGGGTGATGAACTAAACTAATCCTTGCACTCTACTTCAATTTGGCTTCTTTGAAGGGCTTCTCCAAGAATGTCATTTGGTCCCTGAGGCTGGAATACCCCATTTTCAACCTAACCTTTCAGCTCACTCTATATCGAAAAAAAGTTAAAATTTGACCTAAAAGAACATTAATTAGCATATAAGTAACTAAACTTTACTCACTATTTTCTCAGCAACAACCAGTACTTTACAATCGTAATTGCCATTTTTTTTGGTGAGTTAGTAGCCAAGCTTCACTACGGTTAAGCTCTTGCTCAGAAACCTCATGCTCTGACTTCTATAATAGTTTAATGAAAAAAGAAATGAGAACAATAACTTTATTTGCCTACAGCTAACTTATTACTATTCGTATTAACATTATATGAAATTTATATTCTACTTACTCTTTTATGCAATAATCCAATATATCCTGCACTACCCAAATGATGATTGTAAACATTCTTTGCCCTTTTTTCTTTTGTTGCCTGACTTTTTTCCTACACAAAATGAACATAAATTAAAATGGTTACAAGAAATCATAAATAAATTTCATCTAACAACTTTAAACATACCTGAAACCCATTAAACAATATTTTCTTAACAAAAATAGTTTGGTCTTATTTTCTAATGCTCTCAAACTCAATAAGATGCAATTTTAGGGAATTGGGCTTGTCTGCATTAGGTAGTAAGTACTCATTTGACAACTTACTTTTGAAGTTCCTTAATAAACTTCTTATCCATTTGAACACTCGGGTTTTGGACTTAGGACCTAGCTTGAACATTTCTTGAAAACCTTCAATCATCATATGTGATTGGAATTCTTTCTCGTACAATCAAATCAACATAACTACTTAGATCATTTCTTTTCTTTCCCACTAGAACTTTATAAGCATTGTATGTCACCTTATTCTAAGCATTGGATCCTTTTTTTTGCAAGCCTTTCTTTTTTATAATGTTATGTCTTGGTCTTCCTTCAAGATCTGCAAATGCCAACTCCTTATTTTTTGTTATATTTTCCAAACACATTTCTTACTAACATATTTGTTGATAAAAGAATTTAAATAGGAGAAAAACATATTTCTTACTAATAGGAAATAATGTAGTAACAGTAACTTACTCTAAATTTAGTTATTAATTTTTTGGCTCGATATCTATCGAAATAGCCTCACAATATGATCTTATATAAATTCCCTTATCATTTAACTTACATTCAAGAAGATTAGTAGATAATACTTCATACACATCCATGTTGTTGAGTATTAGAAAGTGTATATTTATAAAGGAGAAAATCGTCATTTTACACTTTAAGTCTCACTAACATTGCTACTTTTATTTATTTAAGTATTTTGTTATTTAATTATATGTATTTTATTATAATTATGTATTTTATGTATTTTAAGGGCATTACGATCATTTCACAATGAACGAGTGATCAGACAACAAAACGAACGTCATATTTGGACTCAGGACGGTCGACAACCTTAAGAACAACATTAAAGGAAAAATTCACTGTTCACATATACGGTACTGTTCACGACACAGTTCATGTATACGAACCGATGATGTGGCAACTACCTATGACGTGACAGTATCTGATTGGATGAATTATGTGGTATTGACTGCTTATGTGGCGTTGACCGATGACGTGGCATCGATCGATGACGTGTAACGATCTTATTAGACTAAATTTCTTATGTACTGTAGATCGATGACGTGGCAGCATCTCAGTGGAGAAAAAATCGTGTATACAGTACATGCGCATACATGAGATTATTTACTATTCAGACAGCGTTACTGTACAAATGTTGACTGTTGACTGATGAAGTGGTGTAATCCTGAGCATCCGAACTGTTTTTAATCCGTTGGTCACGATTCACTCAATGTATCTATAAAAAGGGGGCTCTCCCCCCCTAATTTGATACCCCTGAATTCATTTTTAAGCTTAGATTTCTGAAATTCCTTCTCCTTCTTATAGTTTCTTTGTATTTTAATATAATTTCATTTTTATCCTTAGTTAAAATATGAGTAGCTAATTTTCTTTTAAGCTTGGGTTGAAGGTGAAGTCTCAACATGTTCCATGGGCTTAATTTGGTAAATTTACTTTCTTTTCTCCTCTAATATTTGTGGTTGTTTTGACTTTTCGTCGACAAATAATAATAGTCTTGTCTAGATACCGCCCTGGTTAAACTGGCACCCTAGTACAAGGTTATTATTATTTAGCACGATAAGCCCTTGACACTATATTTATTTGAGCGTGGTTCATGAGGTGTGGAATGCCCCCTCATGATTTAATTAGCATTAATATAGAATATTTAGCCCATGGAGCATGTTGATACAGATTCAGATACCCAAGTGCTCTATTATAACAATTTTATTTCTAATTATTCCACCCATTTTAATTCACAATTTAGGATAAAATTACCATAATTTAATTATTCCCATTAAAAGAAAATTAATTCTGCACATAATTAAAATCAACCTCCTCGTGGAATCAACACTCGTCGCCATTAATCAATTCTACAATAGATTCGTGCGCTTGCGAGTTCAATAAAATTTGCACAACAAGTTTTTGGCGCCGTTGCCAGGGAGGTAAGTTATTTTAATTTGTTGAATTAATTTTTTTTGTTTTCTTGTATTTTTTTCCTTATAAAAAAATAATTCTATAATTTAATTTTTGTAATTTAATTTTATTCTGTGATTTCTTTAAATTTCTGTACTTTAATTTTTGCTTTACTTTTCTTTGTAATTTGTTTTGTTTATCTTGTAATTTATTTTAATTTATTCATAGAATTAATTCATAGAATTAGTTGTTTTAAGTAATTTTTTTTGTTGTTTTCTTTTAAATCTTTTTCCTGTAATATAATTTCATTTCTTTTTCTCTTCTTTATATTTCTGTAATTTAATTTTTATTTTTTGTTATAATTTATCTTCTTATTTTATTTTTAGTTAATCTATTTCTTGTATTTTGTTTTTAGCACTTGAGTATATGTTCATAGTAAGGTTATAACAACGTCACAAGGTTAGTATCATAACTTCTCTCTCCTCTTTATTTTTAGTTGATTTATTTTCATTTATTTTATTCTTTGCATGCATGGTCAAAGGTCATTACCACTTAATCTTGAACCTTTAGACCTTGAATTAGAAAAAACATTTCGCACATACAAACACACTATTTTTCAAGAGAAATTTGAAATGGATTTGCAAAATCAGCAACCAGAACCACAAGAGAGGCCATTTAAGGATTATTTTAGTCTTTTAGCTAATTTGAGCACATTATGCATAAGGTATCCAAATGTAGCTGCTAGGAGTTTTGAATTAAAACCTAGTGTGCTAAACTATCTCCCCATATTCTATGGCCTAGAAAATGAGGACCCATATAATCATCTGAATAATTTTCATGTTATTTGTCAAACTTTTAAATACGAGAATTTTTCAGATGATGATGTTAAACTTAGATTATTCCCATTTTCATTAAAAGATAGAGCTCGTTCATGATTTAATATATTACCTGCTAATAGCATTACATCATGGGAACACATGGTAAGTAAATTTTTAAATAAATATTTCCCAGTTCATAAAACCAATGCTATTCGCAGAGAAATTTCAGAGTTTACCCAAAAAGACAACGAGCAGTTTTCTGAAGCATGAGAGCGATTTAATGGGCTACTCTTGAAGTGTCCACATCACTGGTATGAGAAATGGCACCAATGCCAATACTTTTTAGAGGGATTATTGCCACATATACAAGAATGGCTAATGGCAACCAGTGGAGGAGAGTTAATGTCCAAAAGTGCATCAGAGATTTGGGAATTCTTCCAGTGGCAATCGGATAATTGCCAACAAAGCAGTCAATCACTCAGAAATACCAGGAGAATTAAGGGAGTGAATGAGGTTAACATTGACGAGTCAAGCATAGGAATTAAAGAAGTCAAAGAAATGATCGAAGGCCTTACTCGACAAATAGCATCTTTGACTACTGCTAAATCAACAGAGCCACATGACCATGACTCATATTCAGATGAAGCCAATGCCATAGGTGTCATGAGAAAACCACCAAACTACAATCCTTACTCCAACACATATAACCCTGGATGGAGAGATCACCCCAATTTTTCATGGTCTTAAGGATTCTAACAAAATAGACCATCAGTTCTACCTCTACCGATGCAACTAGTTCCTCAAATGTCTCAAGCCTCTCAACCACCATTTAGACCATACAATCAGAATCCAAACCATTCTCAACCCAAACCATGAGAGGAGACATTCCAAAATGTCAGAAATTTTACTAACTCCAAGATCGAGTAGCAGAACCGCACCATTGATGAATTACAAAATGAGATGAGAGCGAGCTTCAACTCACAAGCTCAATTTATTTCGAGCCTTGAGAAAATGGTAGGACAACTTGCCTATTCAGTTCAAACTTTGGCCCTGACCGTTGAAAAAGGTAAATTTCCAAGTCAACCAATGCCTAACCCTAAAGCAGTGAATGAAGCAAGTTCTAGTTCACCACAATAGCATGGAGAGGTCAAAGCAGTGATGACCTTACGAAAAGGAAAAGAAGTCGACAATAAAGTGGAGTTGCCAAAATCAACTCAGATTGTACTGTGAATATTGAGGAATCATCATTAGAGGAGAAAGAGGAAACCAAGCCACGAGAATATGTTCCTAAAGCTCCATTTCCTCAGAGGTTAGCTAAAGGGAAGAAAGGAAAATCCACAGGAGAGATTCTTGAAATCTTCAAACAGGTAAGTGTTAACATCCCTTTACTTGAAGCTATAAAACAAGTGCCATCATATGCCAAGTTTCTTAAAGACCTTTGTACTAAAAAGAGAAATATTCATGTTTAGAAAAATAACTTTTTAACAGAAAATATTAGTTCTATACTCCAACATAAAATGCCTCTAAAATGTAAAGACCTAGGCTCCCCCACTATCTCATGTAGTATTGGAAACCACACAATTGAGAATGCTTTGTTGGATTTAAGAGCTAGTGTAAATCTGTTACCTTACTCTGTATTTGTGAGACTTGGACTGGACGAATTACATCCAACTCCAGTGGTGTTACAGCTTGCAGATCGGTCCATAAAAATACCTTGTGGTATTGTGAAGGGCGTGCTTATCCAGGTAGATAGGTTTTATTTTCCTGTTGATTTCATTGTAATTGATACTCAACCAGTGCAGGATTCAAAAAAGCACATTCCCATTATTCTGGGCCGACCTTTCTTAACAACTGTCGATGCACATATTTAATGCAGAACCGGAAATATGCAGTTGTCTTTTGGTAATATGACCATGGAACTCAATATCTTTAACATTGCCAAATAACCTCACAGTGCAGATGATGGAATTGTTAATGTGGATTTAATAGAAACACTAATTGATGACAATTTTCTTTCAAACCTTAGTGATGACCCTTTGCAAACTTGTTTAACTCACTTTGGTTTGAATTTTGATATTGACAGATCAATCGATGAAGTCAACGCCCTACTTAACTCAGCACCATCAATGGACACTAATAAATGGAAGTTAGGAGTTGAACAACTAGTGTCATCAGAAAAGAAACCCAGCCCATCATCAGAATCACCACCAAAAGTCGAGCTCAAGCCATTACCCAACACTTTGAAATACACATTCCTAGGAGAAGAAAGCACCTTGCCAGTAATCATCTCTTCCTTTCTCAATGACGAACAAAAAGGTAAGTTGTTGGATGTTTTAAAAGAGCATAAAGGAGCATTAGGATGGACCATAGCCGACATAAAAGGTATAAACCCAGTGGATTGCATGCATTACATTCACTTTGATGAAAATGCTAAACCTACTAGGGAAATGCAACGTCAGTTAAATCCTAACATGAAAGAGATTGTCCACACCAAAGTCCTTAAACTATTAGATGCAGGTATCATTTACCCTATTTCTGATAGTTCATGGGTCAGTCCTGTGCAAGTTGTTCCTAAAAAGTCAGGAGTTACAGTAGTTATCAATGCTAATAATGAATTAGTACCCACTAGAGTAACTACAGAATGGTGTGTATGCATTGATTATAGAAAGTTGAATTTTGTCACACGTAAAGACCATTTTCCTTTACCATTTATCGATCAAATGCTTGATAGATTAACAGGTCATGAGTTTTATTGCTTTTTAGATGGCTATTCAAGATACAATTAGATTCCTATAGCACCAAAAGATTAAGAAGACTACCTTCTCTTGTCCTTTTGGCATTTTTGCATATAGGAGAATGTCATTTGGATTATGTAATGCACCTGCTACATTTTAACGATGCATGTTGAGCATTTTTTCTGATATGGTTGAACGATTCCTTGAGGTTTTTATGGATGACTTTTCTATTTTTGGAGATTTGTTTGATCAATGTTTACATCATCTAACACTAGTTCTGCAGAGATGTATCGAGAAGAATTTAGTCTTGAATTAGGAGAAATGTCATTTTATGGTTAAACAAGGTATTGTTCTCGGTTATACCATTTCAAGCAAAGGTATTGAGGTTGATAAAGCCAAGGTGGATCTCATTTCCAATCTTCCTCCACCTAAAACAGTCAGAGAAGTAAGATCTTTCCTTGGGCATGCCGGTTTTTATAGACGCTTCATTAAAGATTTTAGCAAAGTTTCTCGATCCTTATGCAATTTACTTTCTAAAGATGTATCTTTTGTCTTTGATGATTCATGTCTTGTGGCATTTGAAAAACTAAAGCAGTTGTTGACATCATCACCCATCATTCAGCCCCCAAATTGAAACTTACCATTTAAGCTTATGTGTGATGCATCTGACTATGCAGTAGGAGCAGTATTAGGATAAAGAGTTGATCGAATTCCTCATGTGATTTACTATGCTAGTATGACATTGAATGATGCACAGTTGAATTATTCAACCACTGAAAAAGAAATGCTAGCAGTTGTGTTTGCATTAGAAAAATTTCGATCTTATCTCATTGGTTGTAAAATAATTATATTTACAGATCATGCTGCTCTTAAATATCTTCTCACAGAGAAAGATACAAAAGCTAGACTAATTCGTTCGGTGCTACTTTTGCAGGAATTTGACTTAGAATTCAAAAACAAGGAACAAAAAATGTTATGGCTGATCATCTTTTCCGTCTCCATTTTGACACAATAATTGAACATTTACCTTTGAATGAGTCGTTTCCAGATGAACAATTAATGAGTGTAGAAGTAGTACCATAGTATGCTGATATAATTAATTATCTTGTTACAGGTCAACTTCTAGAGCATTGGACTAAGCAGGACAAGGCCAAATTCTTTGCCGAAATGAAGAATTTCTTTTGGGATGATCTTTATCTATTTAAATACTGTGCAGACCAAATTGTTAGACGATGTATCCTAGAGAATGAATTTCAGAATATCCTCTATTTCTGCCATTAACAAGCTTGTGGAGGCCACTTCAGTGCTAAAAAAATAGCTACTAAAATTTTACAATGTGGTTTCTATTGGCCAACTATATTTCAAGATGCTTACACCTTTTGTTCTTTATGTGATAGGTGTCAACGAATGGGGAGCATTACACGAAGAAATATGATGCCACTAAACCCAATTCTAGTGGTTGAAATTTTTGACGTATGGGGTATCGATTTTATAGGACCCTTTCCCCCATCTTTTGGCCATCAATACATATTGGTCGCTGTTGACTATGTTTCGAAATGGGTAGAGGCAATTCCATGTAGGAACAATGATCATAAAGTGGTAATAGGATTTTTGAAAAGCAATATTGTTTTCACTTTGGATTCCCTGGAGCAATAATTAGTGATGGTGGTGCCCACTTTTGCAATAAATTTTTCAAAGCACTTTTGACAAAGTATTCAATCACTCATAAAGTGGCGACCCCATATCACCCATAGACCAGCGGCCAAGTTGAGATCTCCAATCGAGAAATAAAGCACATTTTAGAAAAAACAGTGAGGCCCGATAGAAAAGATTGGTCGTTGCAGCTCGATGATGCATTATGGGCATATAGAACGGTTTTTAAGACTTCGATTGGGATGTCACCCTATAAGCTAGTGTATAGAAAAGCATGCCACCTACTTGTGGAACTCGAGCATCATGCGTACTGGGCCATTAAGAAATTTAATTTTGAAATACAGCAAGCTGGCTCAGAAAGAAGATTATAGTTGGCAGAACTTAAAGAAATTTGAAATGACGCATGCGAGAATGCCAAAATTTACAAGCAACGAATGAAAGTCTTTCACGACAAGCAAATTATGCGAAAATCTTTCACTCCAGGTCAAAAAGTACTTTTATTCAATTCTCGCTTGCACTTATTCCCAGGTAAGTTCCGCTCTCGATGGTCTGGCCCATTTATTGTTCACACTGTTTTTCCACATGGGGCAATTGAAATTAAGGATCCAACAAATGGTGTCACTTTCAAAGTTAATGGTCAAAGATTAAAGCCATATCTAGAATACCAACCACTTGAAGAGGACAGCGAAATAAATTTGAGTGACCCACCTATTTAAATTGAGACTTTTCTTTCTACTGATTTGATTGTTTATTTTCTTTATTTTTTAGTTTTTATCATTCTTTTGCTGATTGAAATTATTTTTATTTAAGTGTGTTTGTTTAATCGTTAAGTTTTTTTTCTTATAATTTTAATCATGAGACAGTTTCTCTTAAACATTCTTAGACAGTTTCGACGTATACAATCTCATCTCAGAGGTCAGATACGATTTTGTAAAACACATCGTATCTGGCAGCTACAACCACTAGAGTTAGTAGCCCATGTTGAGGATTTAAAAAGAGAACTCAGAGAAATTGAGAGAGGTATCTATAACATCCAATTGGAGCTTGAGGTAACTTCAATAAGAAGACGATTTTAGTTTGTTTTATGTGTTTTAATTTATTGTTTATGTGTTTTAGTTTGCTTTATATGTTTAAAGTTTGTAACCCCGGTCAAGTGGCGGATAATGGTACTCCATGACAACCAAGTCGGTCACTTCAGTTTCCTATAATAACTGATATTCTGAGACAAAGGTATGGACAGAAATGAGATTTTAGAAAAGCTTCACAAACGATTCCCTTCGCTTCCTCAGAATGCCCTATTTTTAATTTATAAAGCCCAGTCCGAACGCATGCGATTGCTTATGAAGAATAATATCCCTGCTGACATCTGTTGGTTAATCGAGGTAAAAATTCACTTAGCAGGTGAGTTACCTCCTAAATTTATTGCATACATGTCTGGTTGTGGTAAAGGAAATTATGCGCGAAAACGATGAGCTCAAAGACTTTCTGTTGCTTGTCATAAATGTGCTAGAATGATATGCAATAAAAAATCATGTTCTTTAGGAATGTTGTCTGATAACAGAGAAGATAAGATTCAATTCATTAGGGATGGCTTGAATAAGGAGTCATTGGATGATATCCTTTTGTCTCTTGAAACGCATCCCAGTGGATACGTCCAACATGCAATACTCCAATTATGGCCATTATTCCAGAAAGAATGTGCAAACTATAGTCTCGAGAATCTAACTATAAAAGACCTGATTTGTCAATTTGTAAGAAAACTGGATGGGAAGCCTATCCTCGACCCATAGAGGGTGTTCAAGCCGTTTCTGGACGTAAAACCAGAGGAAGATGTGAGCCACAATCACAACTATCTGTAAATATCCTTTTACCTCTCTGTTCTTTTATTTCACTGTTATTTACTATTTGCATTATTGTTTTTAATAATTTCATTTACTTTTTTTCTTTTTACTATTTTCTTTTCTACTTTTGAGCCATGTGCCTTAGACGTTAATTGACATAATATCCCATACATAGCTGTAACCAACTGTCACCAAGGTCTTTAAATACGAATTTTTTTTATTAAGTACTCACAAGTTATTTTTTAGCAGTATCTTAATGGCAGCTACTTCCAGTAAATAATTTAAGAACATTTGTGTGCTTTCTGGGTTTCATTATGGCAAACATAAAGAGTTCATAAAGACAGCCATAGATCTTGGTCTAAGAATAGCAGAGAGAAAATTGCACTTGGTGTATGGAGGAGGTGACCGAGGGTTATCCAAAATGGTATCAAAAGCTGCTTTTGTCAGAGGGAGCCAAGTGTTAGGTATCATCCCTCAAATCCTAAAACCTTTGGGTTGTTTGTCTTATTCACCAACTGGAGAAGAGTTAGTCGTCTCAGGTATGCAAGAACGAATAACTGAAATGCTCAATCATGCTGATTCTTTTATTTTCCTTCCAAGCGATCTTACAACTCTTAAGGCACTAATGACATTAGCATCTTAGTCCCAGCTGAACATTCATCAGAAACCCATTGGTTTGTTAAATGTCAATAACTTTTATGATGGCTTTCTCGCATTTCTTAACCATGCAATAAAAAATTATTTCATTCCTTCCTCAGTGAAAAAAATCTTTATTTGTGCACACACTGCTAATACACTACTTGATCTATTACAAGCTTATCAACCAGAGCCAGATCCTAAGGCTATTGTGTTGGAGTGTTCAAATAATGATGGTAACAGTAGCGGCAGTAAGAAGTACAAATTAGATTTAACTCTCCGCTTGTAAATATTTTCTTCTGTGTTGCAGCACCTAGGTGATGTCTTTTAAACTCTACTTTTTTTTTTTCAAACATTGAGGACAATGTTTCGTTCTAGTTGGGAGGAGGGAATAGTTGACAATTGTGGAATGTTGAACTAACCATGACTAACTTTGTGAGTAGAATATGGCTGAATATGGAGTGTAGTAACTCTAGAAACACATCTTCTTTGTTAAAAAAAAAATTTATGTGTGTTTTTTTTCTAACCTTTCATTTTTCTCCTTTATAAATATATGTTTTCAAGTTTTTAAAGTTAAAGATGGCTGAATATGGAGTATAGTGACTCTAGAAATGAATCTTCTTAAAAAAATTCATTTTTCTTTAATTTTTCTGCATGTATGTTTTCTTTTTATGTTTAGAATAGGTTGGGGGGAAAGAATTCTGTTAAAAAAAATTTTGTGAGTTCTTGATATTGGATGATATGATGACTTTTGAATTTTAGTATTTGTATTATCTTTGGTCTTGAGTGATGTTACACCATGTTTATTATTCTATATGTTGATGTTGGGGACAAATATGAGTTGCTTAAAAGAATGCACATGTCATAATAAATTCCAAGTGAGTTTTTGAGCCTATTAATTTTTCTTGGAGAGTAACCCTTTTTCCCCATTCTTCATGTAGCTTAGTAGTTTATTATTTCATACATGATTTCTAGATTTTCTTTGAGCCAACCCTTAAAAAAAAGTGTGTGTTACTGCATCTAAATGCCCACTTAATTAGTAGATATGTAAGATTATTTAGAGTCCTAAAAGATTATGAAAGGCCATTTTTGACCCGTTTGAGCCTTTCTAGCCATCCCTATTATGTAATATCCATAGTTAGCCCTTTTGAGCCTTTTATTTAAAAAAAAAAAACCTTTTCTTTATTAACTTATCATCCTGACTCACTCCAATTTGGAGTATTACCCAATATCATATAAGTTCCATCAACCTATTCATGTTTGAGAAAAAAATAAATAATTATTTTGTTCAGTGAAGTTGTACTATATAAAAAAAATTCAAAAAAAAAGAGAAAAAAGAAAAAAAGGAAGAAAAAAAAGATGTACAATAACAATAAATAAGCAAAATGTATCTTGTAATTTTCAAAAATTCTTGAACTTTCTCTCAAACATATATATTTTGTTCCCTATTTTTTTTATTTGTTAGCCATATCCCTAGCCTACGTTACGTCCTAATAAAAGTCCTTCTTAATTTTAAGGCACGATAGTCTGAAATAAATGCCAGTTATATAGGCAATTAAGATGTAGTGATGCATATACAAAAAAAAATGAAAAAAAATGAATACATTGGGTTGACTAATACTTTATTTGAGATCGTATTATTTCTAAGCTATGGGCATATTTTTTCATCTTGGTGAGAGTGTATGATATTTCTTTATTATTTTCTCTTAATTTACCATTCATTGTATTGACAAAATTTTATTGGGATTAATTTCTTTGTGAGAGTGTCACTACAACCGTGGAGATTTTGAGGTTGGATATGTCATTCTTGAAAGTGGCCTGATTACTATTGCTACAATAAAATCTACTAGACTGATGCACATGAATGATTGATGTGAGTGTGATATTCTTTTAGACTGGAGATAATGCTTGTACTTTTATTTAATTGCTATCATTAATCTGATTGAATAAACACATGTGTTTCCTTTTAAAAAAAAAGTTTTGAATTTTATCTTCGCTTTATTTGCTAGGGACTAGCAATAAGCTTGTTGGAGGGTGTGTTGAGTGTTAGAAAGTGTATATTTATAAAGGAGAAAATCATCATTTTACATTTTAAGTCTCACTAACATCACTACTTTTATTTATTTAAGTATTTTGTTATTTAATTATATGTGTTTTATTATAAATATGTATTTTATGTATTTTAGGGCATTACGATCATTTCACAATGAACGAGTGATCAAACAGCAAAACAGACGTCATATTTAGACTCAGGACAGTCGAAAACCTTAAGAGGAGCATTAAAGGAAAAAGTCACTGTTCACATATAGGGTATTGTTCATACGTACGGTACTATTCACGATACTGTTCATGTATACGGACCGATGATGTGACAACTACCTATGACGTAGCAGTATCTGATTAGACAAATTATGTGGTATTGACTGCTTACGTGGCATCGACTGATGACGTGGCATCGACCGATGACGTGGCATCAACCGATGATATGTCACTATCTTATTAGACTAAATTTCTTATGTACTGTAAATCGATGACATGGCAGCATCTCAGTGGAGCAAAAATCGTGTGTACAATATATGAGTATACATGAGATTATTTACTATTCAGACGGCATTACTATGCAAATGTTGACTGTTGACTGTTGACTGTTGACTGATGACGTGGTGTAATCCTGAGCATCCGAACTGTTTTTAATCCGATGGTCACGATTCACTCAATGTATCTATAAAAAGAGGGCTCTCCCCTCCTAATTTGATACCCCTAAATTCATCTTTAAACTTAGATTTCTGAAATTTCTTCTCCTTCTTGTAGTTTTTTTTATTTTAATAAAATTTCCTTTTTATCCTTAATTAAAATATGAGTAGCTAATTTTCTTTTAAACTTGGGTTGAAGGTGAAGTCTCAACATGTTCCATGGACTTAATTTAGTAAATTTACTTTCTTTTCCCCTCTAATATTTGTGGTTGTTTTGACTTTTTGTTGATAAATAATAATAGTCTTGTCTAGATACCGCCCTGGTTAAACCGGCACCCTAGTAAAAGGTTATTATTATTTGGCACGATAAGCTCTTGGCACCATATTTATTTGAGCGTGGTTCATGAGGTGTGGAATCCCCCCCCATGATTTAATTTAGCCCATGGAGCATGTGATGCAGATTCGGATACCCAAGTGCTCTATTATAACAGTTTCATTTCTAATTATTCCCGCCATTTTAATTCACAATTTAGGATAAAATTACCATAATTTAATTGTTCCCATTAAAAGAAAATTAATTCTGCACATAATCAATTCTACAATAGATTCATCACTTTTATATTAATTTACTTGTTTTATCTTCTTTAAAAGTCTTATATTCCATTTACTTAATTTATGCTTCATTTTCGATTTAATGTTGATTAAAAGTTCTACATTATATTTATAAGTTTTGTTTTATTTACCTTTAATAAACTAGTTTATCACTTTTATGTTAATTTACTTGTTTTATTTTTTATAAATAAGTTTTATATTCTATTTACTTAATTTACATTTTATTTATATTTGGGACCAATTTACTAATATTGTAGCTTTTAAAATAATTACTGTTAGCTGTGTTATTAAAATAATTTTTAAAAGAATTAATTAAATATTTAATTTATTTTTAAAAGTACTGTGAATTTTTAAAACAGTCATATATATTTGGTAAATCTTACTGCTAAATTATTTTAAGAATATAAATGGCTAAATTGGACATAACGTTAAATAAAATTTAATTATTTCTATGTTTATAAACATGTATATAAAATACTCTTTATTGTGTATATATAATAATTGATAACTAAAATAAATATTTTTATTTACAAATTTTATTTTTTATTTTGTTATCTCCCTATAATTGCTAACAATAATAATCTCTTTAAAGTTAAAGATCTTGTCTTTTAGTTAAAAAGAATAATCTTATATTTATTTAATAGTACATTTGAGGATGTATCTGTAATTGTAGTAAGTATAAAACTGATTTCAAGGTTAGATTTTCAGAAGTTATCCCTTCCCTAATTTTTGAAATATGCTATAAGATGGAGTGATTTTTCCAGAAGTAACATCTAAAAAATTATAAAAAAACCCAAAAATTAGTTTTTAGCTTTCAACATCACTGTTGATCCTCCTAAAAATGGTCTCAAATAGGTTCTTAATATTGATTTATAAGTTATATGATAAACAAAAAATGAATAAGACTATTTAAATTTTTAATTTATTATTTATTACATATTTTAAATATATTTTATTTAGTCAAAATATTAGCAAGTTAAGATTATATATAATCAATTAATTACTGATGTTATTCATTTTTATGTTTATTTTTTATTACTACCTTAGTGATTATTCAATATAATACAATCAGTTATTGCAACAATTTATTGAATTGTTATTATTTTAAATATATTTTATTTGGTTAAAATATTAGCAAGTTAAGATTATATATAATCAATTAATTACTGATATTATTAATTTTTATGTTTATTTTTTATTACTACCTTAGTGATTATTAAATATAGTACAATCAGTTATTGCAACAATTTATTGAATTGTTATTATTTATAAATTTAATGTACAAGTAATGAAAAATTAATATCATGATTTTTTTTAACACTAATTAATCTCATTAGTTAGTACAAATAAGTGAAAGTAACAATTTAACTCCATAAATACTAAAATGACAAACTAAAATTGAAGTAAACCATGAATAACAAAAAGTAATTAAACAAACATTTAACAAATTTTAAGTAATAAACAAAAATTGGGTAAAAAGTGAAAAAATTATATAAATGATAATTTTTTTAATTTAGTATAATTAATCTGATGATTCTAGGAATAAATTTGAATTTACTTTTAATCCAATCAAAGTTAAGCTCACCAATCATAGGATAAATATTTAATACCAAAAGTAAGTCAAGTCTGTAACATCTAGCCTCCTCCCTAAGGTTCCGAAGCACACCAATAATATCTATAACAACCTGCCTGCAAGCGAGAAATTGTAACAACCTGTGTAATAGCAAGGTATTGTCTACTTTCATTTTCACGCTCTCGTCCTCACCCTCACTATTTTGTTGTTTGTATAGGCCCAAGCCCGTCCAAAGACCTTTTGTTAGTTTAAGGGAGGTTATCCCTCACAAGCTCATTACCAACATCCTTCTCAAGCAATGTGAGATATCACAATCTACCCCTTTTATGGCCAGGCGTCCTTGCTGGCAGTGACTATTCACACACTTATGGTGGAGAGTGGCTTTGATAGTGTAATGACGTCCCCACTGGCTTGACATTATTTGTTTTAGGCTTCACGAACGCATCCTTTACCTTACAGTTTTGTTCTTAGTATGGTCCCAAGCATACACAAAAAGCAACTTTCTATGGGAGGTTATCCCTTTGTAGGCTCGTTGCCAATATCATGCCCAAGCAACATGAGATATTAGAATCTACCTCCCATTGCACCCACTATCCTCACTCGCAATGAGCATCAGCATACGCTTGGTTGAGAGTGTCTCTCATACCATTTATAATGAGCTATATATGAATGTATTTACCTTACAGCTTACTCGCTACATATTAGTAAGATATTATCTATTTTGGATTTTATGCACACATCTTTCACCCTCAGTTTTTTTCTTGAGATGACCCAAGTCCAACCAAAAGATTTTTTGCTAGTCTATGGGATGTCATCTCTTGTAAACTTATTACTAATATCCTTCCTAAGGGATGTGAGAGGTCAACAATCCTATACTAGAATCCAAGCCCCTAGACAAAGATAGTTAAATTAGTAAATTATATTAGTGTAAAGCATTATGAAATCAAGGTGAGAAGCTGTAAATTGTATTATTGAATCTCAATATTTATACATGAGCAATAGATCTATGCCAGGAAATAATTTTAAAGATGAAGATTCTAATTCTATCCTACTTAATATCAAGAAGGCACATCTTATAAATTGAAAAAACTCTAGTTAAAAGGAAGATAATTACCCAAGTGAGATTTTGAATGTTGAAATTATTTAGTTGCTCTGGAGGAAAAGATGATGACTCCAACAGAAAATTTGTTAAAAAAAAAATCAAATTAAAGACCTAAGACAAATAACCTAATGGCATAGGGACAATAAAAAGATTAAATTTTCTTAAAATGCTCAGAAATAAAATGTCAACACACTGTGAAATAGATATTATTATCATGAAGATAAGACTTTCCCTTTCCCATAGAAAGGGACAAAAGAAGGTATTGATGTCAGGGGATTGTTTGAAAGGAAAAGGGGGGATGAGACAAACCCGAAATTTTGTAAGTAGAGAATTGAGCAACGATATCCCAAATTGTGTCTCAAAATGCATAATGATGTAACATGTAATATGTTATTTATTATAATATGTCATTTATTAAGTGATTGACTGATTTCATAAGTTTTAAATAAAATAATTATATTATCGTACCATAATATAATATTGAGATTTCTAGTACTAATTTTAAAAATTTTTACTATACTAAATGCTAAAGAATTATTTAAATTTGAACTCTCAAAAATACCCTTAAAAAGTTTAATCTATTTTTCATTATATAAAAAATTAATTTTTTTTATACAATCAATTGTTTATGATATCTCTTTATCAAAAAATATTAAAAAATAACTCAAATTTTCTATATACCAGCAAACAACATTATTAGTTATTAAATTTACATAATTTGATTACCATCTAGTTAAAAATGTAAAATATCTTGTTTTGAAAATGAAGATTTTGGGTTTTGATCCCCATAAAGAGTATTGGTTTATCCTCAAGCTAAATAAAAAGAGTTTACAAATAATTTTATTCTTATTTAAAATAAATTTTGATAGCTAACTAATTATAAAAATTTATTTAATATAATTAAATAAATTTATTTATTTTATCAAATTATTAACTTGAAAATATTTCTAGCAAGTTGATTTTATTAAAATAAATATTTAGAATATGTAAGTGTTAAATCAAATTTATAATGTGACATTAAAAAAAATTTAAATATATAAAAAATAATAATAATAATAAATAAATAAATAAATAAAAATTGAAGCAAAGTTTGCATGCGTTTTAGAGAAGTAAAACAGTTCCATCGGGTCCCAAATTTAAGCTTTGGGGCGCCAAAATATCGCTGAGCTTGTAATCCAATGGTTACTCAATCATTATAAAGATCACAAAAAATATATATTTCAACCATCTCAACTCATGTTTATCAAATAATAAAAATAAAAAATTGTCCCACTATTCCCTTTGTGTCATCACACAACTACTGTTTTTTTAAATTAAACTAACGAGTACAAAAATTGATTACAATTCAATGTGTCTTCGGGACCTGTATACATCTAGCGGGGTGGTCTCTAGAAATTTGAAATTAAAGAAAGTAATAGAAGAATAAACTTTCACACCCACAGAGACGTTCGAATCATCAAACTAAAGGATAAGATAAAAGATGTGTCTAATGTTGTGCAAATTTTAATGAACTCGCAAGCGCACGAATCTATTGTAGAATAGATTAATGGTGACGAGTGTCGATCCCACGAGGAGGTTGATTTTAATTATATGCCGAATTAATTTTCTTTGTAATGGGAACAATTAAATTATGATAATTTTGTCCTAAATTGCTAAATTAAAATGGCGAGAATAATTAAAAATGAAACTGTTATAATAAAGCACTTGGGTATCCGGATCCGCATCAACATGCTCCATGGGCTAAATATTCCATATTAATACCAATTAAATCATAAGGGGGGATTCCACACCTCATGAACCACTCTCCAATAAGTATGGTGCCAAGAGCTTATCGTGCCAAATAATAATAACCTTGTACTAGGGTGCCGGTTTAACCAGGGCTGTAACTAGACAAGACTATTATTATTTGTCGACGAAAAGTCAAAACAACCACAAATATTAGAGGGGAAGAGAAAGTAAATTTACCAAATTAAGCCCATGGAACATGTTGAGACTTCACCTTCAACCCAAGCTCAAAAGAAATTAGCCACTCATATTTTAACTAAGGATAAAAAAGGAAATTTTATTAAAATACAAAGAAACTACAAGAAAGAGAAGGAATTTCAGAAATCTAAGCTTAGAAATGAATTCAGGGGTGCCAAATTAGGGGGGGAGAGCCCCTTTTTTATAGATACATTGAGTGAATCGTGACCATCGGATTAAAAACAATTCGGATGCTCAGGATTGCGCCACGTCATCGATCAACGATCAACAACAAATCAACATTTTATGTACAGTAACGCCGCCTGAATAGTAAATAATCCCATGTAAGCGCATGTACTGTACACCCGATTTCTACTCCAATGAGATGCTGCCACGTCATCGATCTACAGTACATAAGAAATTTAGTCCAATAAGATCATGACACATCATCGGTCAACGCCACATAAGCAGTCAATCCACATAATTCGTCCAATCAGATACTGCCACGTCGTAGGTAGTTGCCACATCATCGGTCCGTATACATGAACAGTATCGTGAACAGTACCGTACGTATGAACAGTACCGTATGTGTGAACAGTAACTTTTTCCTTTAATGCTCTTCTTAAGGTTTTCGACCGTCCTGAGTCCAAATATGACGTCCGTTTTGCTGTCTGATCACTCGTTTATTGTGAAACGATTATGATACCCCTAAAATACATAAAATACACAATTATAATAAAACACATATAATTAAATAACAAAATACTTAAATAAATAAAAGTAGCAATGTTAGTGAGATTTAAAGTGTAAAATGATGATTTTCTCCTTTATAAATATACACTTTCTAACACTCAACACACCCCCCAACCAGCTTATTGCTAGTCCCTAGCAAATAAAGCGAAGATAAAATTCAAAACTCTTTTTTTTTTTTTTTTTAAACACACGTGTTTATTCAATCAGATTAATGATAACAATCAAATAAAAGTTTAAGCATTATCTCTAGTCTAAAGGAATATCACACCCACATCAACCATCCATATGTATCACCAAAGATTTTGTTGTAGTAATAGTAATCAAGCTACTTTCAAGAAAGACATATCCAACCCCAAAATCTCACCGGTTGTAGTGACACTCTCACAAAGAAATTAATCCCAATAAAATTTTTGTCACTACAATGAATGGTAAATTGAGAGAAAATAATAAAGAAATATCACACACTCTCACCAAGATGAAAAATATGCCCATAGCTTAGAAATAGTACGATCTCAAATAAAGTATTAGTCAACCCAATGTATTCATCATTTTTTTTTTATTTATGCATTACTACATCTTAATTACCCATATAACTAGCTTTTATGTTAGACTATAGTTCCCTAAAATCAGGAAGGACTTTTATTAGGACGTAACGTAGGCTAGGGACATGGTTAACAAAGAAAGGAAAATAGGGAAACAAAATATATATGTTTGAGAAAAATTAAAGAACTTTTTATAAGATACATTTTGCTTATTTATTACTTTTGTATATCTTTTTTTTTTCTCTTTTTTTTCTTTTTTTTTTACTTCTTTTTTTTTATATGGCACAACTTTACTGAACAAAATAATTATTTATTTATTTTTTTCTCAAACATGAATAGGTGGATGGAACTTATATGATATTGGGTAATACTCCAAATTGGAGTGGGTTAGGATGATAAGTTAATAAAGAAAAGGATTTTTTTTTTTTAAAATAAAAGGCTCAAAAGGGGTAACTATGGATATTAAATAATAGGGATGGCTAGAAAGGCTCAAACGGGTCAAAAATGGCCTTCCATCATCTTTTAGGACTCTAAATAATCTTCTATATCTACTAATTAAGTGGACATTTAGATGCAGTAACACACACTTTTTTTTTTTTTTTAGAGTGTTGACTCAAAGAAAATCTAGAGATCATGTATGAAATAATAAACTGCTAAGCTACATGAAGAATGGGCAAAAAGGGTTACTCTCCAAGAAAAATTAATAGGCTCAAAAACTCACTTGGAATTTATTATGACATGTACATTCTTTCAAGCAACTCATATTTGTCTCCAACATCAACATGTAGAATAGTAAACATGGTGTAACATTACTCAAGACCAAAGATAATACAAATACTAAAATTCAAAAGTCATCATATCATCCAATATCAAGAACTCACAAATTTTTTTTTTTTTAAAATAGAATTATTTCCCCCCAACCTATTCTAAACATAAAAAGAAAACATACATGCAGAAAAATTAAAGAAAAATAAATTTTTTTTTTAATTTTTTTTTTGTTTTTAATTTTTTTATTTTTATTTTTATTTTTATTTTTTTTTTTACAAAAGGAGATGCGTTTCTAGAGTTACTATACTCCATATTCAGCCATCTTTGACTTTAAAAACTTGAAAACATATATTTATAAAGGAGAAAAATGAAAGGTTAGAAACACACACAAATATATATATATATTTTTTTGTTGTTTTTTTTTTTGTTGTTTTTTTTTTAACTAAGAAGATGCGTTTCTAGAGTCAGTATACTCTATATTCAGCCATCTTTCTATTCAAAAAGTTAATCATGGTTAGTTCAACATTCCACAATTGTCTACTATTCCCTCCCCCCAACCAGAACGAAACATTGTCCTCAATGTTTTAAAGGAAAGAAGTAGAGATTAGAAGATATCACCTGGGCATTGCAATACAGAAGAAAATATTAACAAGTAGTTGCGACTGTGGCTCACATCTTCCTCTGGTTTTACGTCCAGAAACGGCTTGAACGCCCTCTATGGGTCGAGGATAGGCTTCCCATCCAGTTTTCTTACAAACTGACAAACAGGGTCTTTTATAGTCAGATTCCCGAGACTATAGTTTGCACATTCTTTCTGGAATAATGGCCATAACTGAAGTATTGCATGTTGGACGTATCCACTAGGATGCGTTTCAAGAGACAAAAGGATATCATCCAATGACTCCTTATTCAAGCCATCCTTAATGAATTGAATCTTATCTTCTCTGTTATCAGACACCATTCCTAAAGAACATGATTTTTTTTTTTGCATATTATTCTGGCACATTTATTCAAAAAAAAAAATTAATAATAATAGGTAAACTTACAAAAACATAATTAAAAAAAAAAATTTAAATCACCAAAAAGAAACAGAAAAGAAAAAAATTCAGGTCACTTCAATGTTTTGTGCTGTTTTCTCCACATGGTTGGTATTCGTGATATGCCTTTACTTTTCTGACCATTAACTTTAAAAATTATATTGTTCCTTGGATTCTTAAATTTAATGGCTCCATGTGAAAAAACAGTATGATCAGTAGATGGACCAGACCATCGAGAACGCAACTTACTTGGAGAAACGTGCCATTGAGAATTGAAAGAAAATACTTTCTGACCTGGTGTGAAAGATTTTCCAATGCTTCGCTTGTCACGGAGGATTTTCATTCGCTTTCTGTAGTCCTTAGCATTTTTGTTGTTACGAATCTCCTCTGGTTTTGCCAGTTGTATCCTCATTTTTGAACCAAAAATGGGGTCAATGATGTCTGTGTTCTTTTGTTTGTAATTAGGAGAGGATGGGATGATTTCTGACAATATTTCTTCTTCCTCCAAGAATGTAGAATTCAAAGGGTCGGGTGAAGGTTTGAGCTCAATTTCTAGTGGTGATTCTGATGATGGAATGAGATTTTCTTTTAATGGTGCCAATTGTTCTATCCTTGTCTTCCACTTATCAATGTCCATGCATGGCGATGAATCCAATAAGGCATTAACCTCATCAATTGATCTGTCAATATTAAAATCCAAACCAAAGTGAGTTAAACATGTCAGTAAAGGGTCATCACTATGGTTTAAAGGAAATGTGTGATCAATTAATTCATCAATTAAATCAACATCTACAATTTCATCATCAGTACTGTGAGGTTGTTTGGCAATGTTAAAAATATTTAGTTCCATGGTCATATTGCCAAATGACAACTGCATATTTCCAGTCCTGCATTGAATGTGAGCATCGGCAGTTGCCAAAAATGGACGACCCAAGATAATGGGGATATGCTTCCTTGAATCTTGCACTGGTTGAGTGTCAATTACAATGAAATCAACAGGAAAATAAAACTTATCTACCTGGATAAGCACGTCCTCCACAATACCACGTGGTATTTTCATAGATCGATCTGCAAGCTGTAACACCACTGGAGTTGGGTGTAATTCGCCCAGTCCGAGTTTCACAAATACAGAGTAAGGTAACAGATTTACACTAGCTCCTAAATCCAACAAAGCATTCTCAATTGTGTGGTTCCCTATACTACATGAGATAGTGGGGGAGCCTGGATCTTTGCATTTTAGAGGCATTTTATGTTGGAGTATAGAACTAATATTTTCTGTTAGAAATGCCTTTTTCTGAACATGAATATTTCTCTTTTTAGTACAAAGGTCTTTAAGAAACTTGGCATATGATGGCACTTGTTTTATAGCTTCAAGTAAAGGGATGTTAACACTTACCTGTTTGAAGATTTCAAGAATCTCACCTGTGGATTTTCCTTTCTTCCCTTTAGCTAACCTCTGAGGAAATGGAGCTTTAGGAACATATTCTTGTGAGTTGGTTTCCTCTTTCTCCTCTGATGATGATTCCTTCGAGTTCACAGGTACAATTTGAGTTGATTTTGGCATCTCCACTTTGTTGTCAACTTCTTTTCCTTTTCGCAAGGTCATCACTGCTTTGACCTCTCCATGCTGCTGTGGTGAACTAGAACTTGCTTCATTCACTGCTTTAGGATTGGGCACTGGTTGACTTGGGAATTTGCCTTTTTCAACGGTCATGGCCAAAGTTTGAACTGAAGAGGCAAGTTGTCCCACCATTTTCTCAAGGTTAGAAATTGATTGGGCCTGTGAGTTGAAGCCCGCTCTCATCTCATTTCGTAACTCATCAATGGTGCGGTTCTGTTGCTCGATCTTGGAGTTAGTAAGATTTCTGAAATTTTGGGATGTCTCCTCCCATGGTTTAGGTTGAGAATGGTTTGGGTTTTGATTGTATGGTCTAAATGGTGGTTGAGAGGCTTGAGACATTTGAGGAACTGGTTGCATTGGTGGAGGTGGAACTGATGGTCCGTTTTGTTGAAATCCTTGAGACCATGAAAAATTGGGGTGATCTCTCCATCCAGGGTTATATGTGTTGGAGTAGGGGTTGTAGCTTGATGGTTTTCTCATGATACCTATGGTATTGGCTTGATCTGAATATGAGTCATGGTCATGTGGCTCTGTTGATTTAGCGGTTGTCAAAGATGCTATTTGTCGAGTAAGGCCTTCGACCATCTCTTTGACTTCTTTAATTCCTGAGCTTGACTCGCCAATGTTAACCTCATTCACTCCCTTAATTCTCCTGGTATTTCTGAGTGATCGACTCCGTTGTTGAGAATTATCCGATTGCCGTTGGAAAAATTCCCAAATCTCTGATGCGCTTTTGGACATTAACTCTCCTCCACTGGTTGCCATTAGCCATTCTTGCACATGTGGCAATAATCCCTCCAAGAAGTATTGGCATTGGTGCCATTTTTCGTACCCATGATGTGGACACTTCAAGAGTAGCCCATTAAATCGCTCCCATGCTTCGAAAAATTGCTCGTCGTCTCTTTGGGTAAACTCTGAAATTTCCCTGCGAATAGCATTGGTTTTATGAACTGGGAAATACTTATTTAAAAATTTAGTTACCATTTGTTCCCATGATGTAATGCTATTAGCAGGCATTGTATTAAACCATGAACGAGCTCTATCTTTTAATGAAAATGGGAATAATCTAAGCTTGACATCATCATCTGAAAAATTCTCGTATTTAAAAGTTTGACAAATAGCATGAAAATCATTCAGATGATTATATGGGTCCTCATTTTCTAGGCCATAGAATGTGGGGAGACAATTTAGCACACTAGGTTTTAATTCAAAACTCCTAGCAGCTACATTTGGGTACCTTATGCATGATGTGCTCAAATTAGCTAAAGGACTAAAATAATCCTTAAATGGCCTCTCTTGTGGTTACGTTCTTGATTTTGCAATTCCATTTCAAGTTTCTTTTGAAAAAGCAGTTTGTTTGTGTGTGCGAAGTGTTTTTTCCAAATCGAGGTCTAAAGGTTCAAGATTGGGTGATAATGACCTTCACCATGCATGCAAAGAACAAAATAAATGAAAATAAATGAAAATAAAACAAACAAAAATAAAGAGGAGAGAGAAATTACAATACTAACCTTGTGAAGTTATTCTGGCCTTACAAATGAATATACACTGTTTCAAGTCTTTAAAAGAAAATATCAGAAATAGATTAACTAAAAAAAATAAAATAAAAAGATAAATTACAATGAAAAATAAAAAATTAAATTACAGGAATATAAAGAAGAGAAAAAGAAACAAAATTAAATTACAGAAAAAAAATTACTTAAAAAAAATTTAATTCTATGGAATAATAAATTAACAGAATAAATAAAAATTACAAAGAAAAATAACTCAGAAATTAAATTATTGAAATTTAAAGAAATTTAAATTACCAGAATTAAATTACAGATTCACTTTTTTTTTTATTTTGTAATTTTTTTAATTTTTTTTTTATAATTTTTAAGGAAAGCAAAAAAAAATTACTTAAAAAAAACTAATTTTATGAATTAATTCTACGAATAAATTAAAATAAATTACAAGATAAACAAAACAAATTAAAAAGAAAAGTAAAGCAAAAATTAAAGTACAGAAATTTAAAGAAATCACACAATAAAATTAAATTGCAAAAATGTAAATTACAGAAATTAAATTACAGAAATTTAAATTACAGAAATTAAATTACAGAAATTAAATTGCAAAAATTTAAATTACAAAAATTAAATTATAGAATTATTTTTTTTTATAAGAAAAAAAAATATAAGAAAACAAAAAAAATTAATTCCACAAATTAAAATAACTTACCTATAAACGGAATGCGCAAAAACTTGTTGTGCAAATTTTAATGAACTCATGGCCTTGTGAATCTATTGTAGAATAGATTAATGGTGACGAGTGTCGATCCCACGAGGAGGTTGATTTTAATTATATGCCGAATTAATTTTCTTTGTAATGGGAACAATTAAATTATGATAATTTTGTCCTAAATTGCTAAATTAAAATGGCGAGAATAATTAAAAATGAAACTGTTATAATAAAGCACTTGGGTATCCGGATCCGCATCAACATGCTCCATGGGCTAAATATTCCATATTAATACCAATTAAATCATAAGGGGGGATTCCACACCTCATGAACCACTCTCCAATAAGTAGGGTGCTTGAGAGAGTTTATCGTCTTAGCAAATAATAATAACCTTGTACTAGGGTCTTGGTTTAACTGGTATCAGAATTCAGACAAGACTATTATTATTTGTTTCGACTAAAAAAGTCAAAACAACCACAAATATTAGAGGGGAAGAGAAAGTAAATTTACCAAATTAAGCCCATGGAACATGTTGAGACTTCACCTTCAACCCAAGCTCAAAAGAAATTAGCCACTCATATTTTAACTAAGGATAAAAAAGGAAATTTTATTAAAATACAAAGAAACTACAAGAAAGAGAAGGAATTTCAGAAATCTAAGCTTATAAATGAATTCAGGGGTGCCAAATTATGGGGGGAGAGCACTCTTTTTATAGATACATTGAGTTAATCGTGACAATCGGATTAAAAAAAATTCGGATGCTCGAGATTGCGCCACGTCATCGATCAACGATCAACAACAGCGATCAACATTTGATAAAGCCGCCGAATAGTAAATAATCCCATGTAAGCGCATGTATCTTGTACACCCGATTTCTACTCCAATGAGATCTTTGCGTCATCGATCTACGATGCATAAGAAATTTAGTCCAATAATATCATTAAACATCATCTGTCAATGCCACATAAGCATTCAATCCACATAATTCGTCCAATCGAATCGCCACGTCGTAGGTAGTTGCACACATCATCGGTCCGTATACATGAACATGATCGTGAACGATGCGCGTGAAACGATCACGTGCGTATGAATGAACGATCAGTATGTGTGAACAGTAACTTTTTCCTTTAATGCTCTTCTTAAGGTTTTCGACCGTCCTGAGTCCAAATATGACGTCCGTTTTGTTGTCTGATCACTCGTTTATTGTGAAACGATTATGATACCCCTAAAATACATAAAATACACAATTATAATAAAACACATATAATTAAATAACAAAATACTTAAATAAATAAAAGTAGCAATGTTAGTGAGATTTAAAGTGTAAAATGATGATTTTCTCCTTTATAAATATACACTTTCTAACACTCAACATCTAATCATCTCAACTAAGAGTTTTTGGTCAAATCCCATTACAACCTTCAATACGTCAAGATGACAAATTTCTTTTCTTTCGCCGTATTTGCTTTCTGCTTTTCGGATATAAATAAGTTATGCTGAAGCAGTATTGAAATTTGAATTGTGGTGATTAATCAAATTGATCGAGATCAGGACTTGATTGATTGGTCAACTTGTATAAGAAAATAGAATAATCACCAAATATGGGAAAAAAAAAATCTGTAGATTTGTTTAATCCTTACCTGCACAGAGTTACAGCTACAGAATTGGACTTGAAAACAGACTCGGTAAGATTTTTAGAAATGATAGCTAATATTCATCCTGCAAATATTCTAAATTTAAACCAATAACTAATAACTGCAAAGATAAAAAGAGCGTCACACGAAATCGAAGGTGTCACAAATGGGATGGCAAGGGTCTAAACGAAATAAACATAAATAAAAATACCACAAACAGTATGTCTAACAGAATTTTGAATATCCACTAATTGTAATTCAATGCTGTCTTTTTACAACGATGGAAACGAAACATTCCAAATTGTCCACTCAATTCTCCTCAATTTTCTCCAAAAAATTTAATGTTGTATCTTCTTCTTCTTCCTCATGTTTGTGCCATAATCTGTTATTATTGATCTTGTTAACTGCTTTTCCCGATTCATCTTCGAGCTCCAACAGATAGAGGGATCCTTCCATTTTCTCGGGGGAGGGAGATTCTTTGCAAAATTGAATCACCACTTGTCATCTCCCTCCCTATTTGTTCTATTATTTGATTATTTTATAGCTAGAAGATGAATTGCTTTCCGTGTTTCCAATCACAAAAGAGCAAGAAAGCAACTAGAAATTATGTGGAACGTTCATTACCCCCTCCGGCTGAATGCAAAGAACCTGGTATGCTCTATTCAATCTCAATGACTAATTTTCCTGTTTTGATCAAAATTTTAGAGATCAAGTCGTTTCAAACAATCCACTTTGTTAGGAGCCTAGAAAGGAAACATATTACACCACGATTATCAGCTTAAGTTCTGGGATTAATGGCAAGCACTCATCCACGGAGTGTAATTATAATCAAAGTAATTTTGGATATAATTCAATTATGTAAGCAAATCCAGCATCATGCATTCTTAGGATTCATGTTGCGGGAAAGGTTGGGCGCAATACAATTTAAAGGAAAAAGGACCAGAGTTATTATTTCTATCAGCGTAGCGTAACTGAAACCTAATCTAAGCTTTTTGAATCAACTCCAGAGATTCTATAAGTTCAACGAATTTCCGGTAAGTGCCAATGTTATGATAATTTGTGCAAGAAAATCAAGAAGATGCAAATCAAAATGTTCCATGTCCTTTTTTTTTTTTTTTATTTCTCGGGGGAGTGCGTGTCAATTTGAGTGTAATAAATTTGGGTTTGCTTATTATTATTGTTGTTGTTGTTGTTATTCTTGTTGCATATTGGCTTCTTTTGATGCAGAGAGCAAGAAGCAAAAGCAGCCGCCAGCACCACCGGCGGCTATATACCGAAATGAAGGAAAAAAACAAGATGAAACTAAAAATATAAACGCACAAACATTTACCTTCCGTGAGTTAGCCGCTGCAACAAAGAATTTCCGTCAGGAATGTCTGTTGGGTGAAGGGGGATTCGGAAGAGTCTACAAAGGAACACTTCACTCCAACGGTCAGGTAAATTTAATCTATTAGTAACATTTGTCTTATACATTTGACTTCTTTATTTACGCCTGTTATTCATATATACATTTACATGGAGAGAGAGAGAGAGAGATAGGGTTGTGCCCAGTAGGGATGTTTGGGTTTACAAGAAGTACAAGAAGTTGCTGGTTTCCAGGTGGATTTTAATATATATAATTTTGCTTCACTACAATGCATGGGAATATATTATATATATACAGGTTGTGGCAGTGAAACAACTAGATAGGAATGGAATGCAAGGGAACAAAGAATTTCTTGTTGAAGTCTTGATGCTGAGTCTTCTGCACCATCCAAATCTGGTCAATTTAATTGGATATTGTGCTGATGGAGATCAGAGACTTTTGGTTTATGAATTTATGTCTGGAGGTTCTGTGGATGATCATTTACTAGGTATGCATACTTCGTTGAATCCACTAATATATAAAGCATCAGGGTCAAGGTTTCGTGTCCAAAAAGACACACTAATTCCATCAGTTAGTTTTAATTTTGCAGATGTAAATGAAGCAAAGAAGCCATTAGATTGGACAACAAGAATGAAAATAGCATCGGGTGCTGCTCAAGGACTGGAGTACTTGCATGATAAGGCCAACCCACCAGTAATTTACCGCGATTTGAAATCATCAAACATCTTGTTAGATGCAAATTTGGATCCGAAGCTCTCCGATTTTGGATTAGCCAAGCTTGGTCCTCAAGGGGAGAAACTGAATGTCACATCGAGAGTAATGGGAACCTATGGATATTGTGCTCCAGAATATGCAAGATCGGGTGAACTCACCGTTAAATCGGATGTATACAGTTTTGGAGTTATTTTACTAGAGCTCATCACTGGAAGAAGAGTCATCGACACTACGAGACCAGTAGATGAACAAAATCTAATTTCTTGGGTAACAAGTTATCATCCACTCTTGTAATTTAGACAGAAGTTAAAACAATGTACTCGGCCGGTGCTTGCAAGATTTATTCACTATTTTATGTTTTAACAGGCACAACCCATATTCAGAGATCCAAAAAGGTTTCCGGATATGGCAGATCCTCTACTCAGAAAACAATTTCCGGAAAAAGGTTTGAATGAGGCGGTGGCAATAGCAGCAATGTGTCTGCAAGAGGAGCCAGGGGCGCGTCCATTGATGAGCGATGTTGTCACAGCTCTAAGTTTCCTTTCAAATTCTACGGAGCCTATCCCTGAACCAATCATCCTGTCTGACGAGGATGAATACAGTAGTTCTGATGAAGATGGCTCAGAATATTATAATGAAGATACTGGATCATACTCAGAAGAATATTCTTCAGATGGCCGTCAAAAAAACAAAAACACCTATGAGAACGACAATGCTACAAGAGTTAGAGAAAGTGAAAATTTAGAATCATCTAATAATTCTGGAAGCAACCCAGAAAGGATTGCTTCGTCACGAGGTCAAGTCAGCGGCAACTTGATAAATTCAAAGGAAATAGGACATTCAAGGAAAAAGAGCAGCAAGAAATCACATCATTGCTTAAGCCAGAAGGTATCTCCAAACGAAAATGAAAGGAGATCTTCACGAAGTAAATCACTTTCTGCACTAAACAAAAAGAAATCCAAAAATACAAGTCGTAAGACTAGCAAGAAATTAGCGGATGGAAGTGCTTTGCCAAGTCAAATAAGCAGCAGAGAATCACCAAATGAAATAGCAACAGCAGCGACAAGTCAAGTAGTGGAAGCAAATGGCTAATTTAACAGCAGATGGCAGAACATCTGGTGATGTAAAGTATTTCCGAGTCCTCAAAAGCAAAAGGGAATCACTGGATGGATGCACTTTTTAATCATAAAATTCTCCAACCACCTGCAGCCATCAGCGTAAATACACACTTTTTCAACTTGATTGTACTTTAGAAGGATTCATTTTCATTTTACTTCACACGCTTTTGAACAAGTATTCTGTCCCATGAATTAATAGGAAGTCAAAAGAAATTATTTATTTTTGTGTATTGGTTTAACTTTCAAAATATTTCATTGTTCTTCATTTCTTCCAATGTTGTACCTTAGCCTTTTTGCTCGCCTATTCATCCTATCAATATATTTTAAGAAGAGATTTAGATTCGGTTTTGAGCTGAAATTTATATTAATTTTTTAGAAAAATACAATTGGTAATTATTGAATAAGAATATAAAACTAATTAAATTTTAACCATATGTTACTATAAATAGCCATCATAAATGTTGTCACGATGTCTATATAGCACATAAATTCCCTTAAAAATAAAAATTTGTCTATGATTCAGTCACATATCATATGATAATTCAAAGAAAGAATTTTTCATTTATGCTATATGATTTTTTACAATATTGTTAATGAGATTGTTCTAGACCATTGAATTTGAATATTTAATCTTTACTATTAGTTTAATTAAGCAGACAAATAATCAATTATTTAATAAGCAATATGTAACCTTTAAAATCATGTTCACGAATTCAAATTAAATAAAGATACTCTGAATTCAACACAAAAAGAGACAGGTTGTGATCAATTTGAACTATATTTTTATTCATTTATAAAGAGTTTATATATTTTTATTTTTACAAATATTTTACACAATTGTTGAAAATCTAAAAGTGTATATTTATTGCATTATCGATGCTGTGAAAAAAATAATAACAACATAGAGAGATCTTTAAAAATTTGTAAAAGTATTGCTTATACTTTAATATAGGTAATGTGCCTAGGATTTAGCAATTAATACATATGTTTTGGAAAATTTAGGTACAGTTTTTTTTTTACTTAATAACTTAATTAACTTAAAGCATGTTTGAGATTTTTTTAAATTGTCAAATAATCACTTAAAATAAAATCTCTATAATTTAATACTTGATAAATTGATGACATGTATTATGTAATAAATTTTTCATTGTTCTAACTTGGGCTAAAGGACTAAAATAATAAGATAATTTTTTTTTGAAAACCCTTGTACAATTTTTGGTCCCATTATATCATAAATTAATTCATATTTAGTGGATTAATTCATTTTTAACTGATTAGTTGTAAAATACAATAAATATGTAGTTGATTAAAATGTATGTTCATTGGATTGTAAATGTACTTTGTAAATTATCAATTTATCAGTTAATTGATACCTCTTTAAATTAAAAGGTTCTGTGTAAGTATAATATTATTAATTTATAAAAGTTTTACTATAGTTGACAATCCAACATCCAAAATGTTTAATAAACACTTTCTAAAATAAATTATTTAAAAATTTAATTCTCAAGTAATTCATTTTTGTACTAAACATCAAAAGTTCTTGCGAGCAACTTTTAGAAATCAGCTTTTTTTATGATCTGACTTTGTAATATTGTCATACAAAATTATCCTCATCTTAAAAACATATTTCCAAATATACCTTAGAAAAAATAAGTTAATTTATTCCTAGTCAAAATTTGTAATTAAAAACCAATAAACCATCATTGGCTTCTGGTAATTCGACGACATCGTCTGCTTCCAATAAAATACTATTAACATAACACCGCTCGTGTATTCAGATTCAAAATTGTTCGCCCTACACAATGATGATGGAATTTGTCAGCGAAATGAAATTGGTGACCGTTCACGCACCTTCAAAAGTAAAGCGGCCACCACGACGCCATCATACAGAGGCCAACGAACTGGGCCAACACCAACGTCTGATAAGAATGGAAAAATCCAACCTAGATTCAAGTAGTTTACACCATGACCCACCGCCATTGATCGACTGTCTCATAGTTTCTGCACGCATTAGGTGTTGGATTTATTTCTCATTTATTGTGAATTGAAATAAATTATTTTAATTATTTTATATTTTACTAGATTAATACATGATTAATGTTATATATTAAAGAGTAATTTTGATAAATTTATTTATTAAGTGATCAAATATTATGTTAATAAGTCTGATTTTGTCAAACTCTGTATAATAGTATATTATGAATAAATATAACCTTCAGTTGTGTTATTTTAACTTATTATGAAATGGATAAATTTGTATTAACACATGAGGCAGTCCCTATAATTAGCCATAGTATTTAAATAACTTCAGCCCATTAAGAGTTTTACTGTTAAAAAAATGGAGGCAAAAGTATAGTGCATAGTCTCTCTCTTTCTCTCTTCCTTTCCCCTGTATGTGTACACAGTAGATTTGAACAAAAACACAAATCATGAGTTAAGCTGAAAGAAGTAAGATTCAAAGTTTTTGGATCTAGTTCGTGGCTACCTATAGAAGCTCCATAACAAGCTCATAAGCTTAGATTCATGGCAAATTAAGGTAAATCTTAAAATGTTATTAAATGCACGTGTTTACTTAGAAATGTAAATCAGAATGATATCAATAAGTGTTATTGTAGCATTACTATAAATGCATCCGAGGTAGAACATGAAGTTATTAGGATAATATCATTTGAATCCTTAATCTTTATAAAATTTTAGTATGACCTAAGTTTTAGAAAAACTGTGCATATAAAAATTTTGTTTTGACTCAAGTGTTTGCAAACATTTCAAATAGGTCCTTGATTGGTGGTCAACGTGGAAAAATATCATTATAGTCTTTGATATTTTCATAAATTATATTTTATTTTATATTATTTATAACTTGGGACCAATAGTTTTGATATAAAAAATAATGATTATAATTCTAAACGATGTTTCAAAATTATAAATTTAGAATAATTGGTCCTGGTTGGATGTTAAGGACATAGTATTCATACAATTTATTGAGACATATAGATATTTTATTTAATTTAAAATTTTGGTGAAAACTTTAATTATGTTTGATAAAGTTTATTTAGTCTCTTTTTTGTTAATGTATGAAATATATATGTATGGCAAAACTTCATTTTAGAGGGATTGTGTATCTACCTGCTCTAGGATCAATCGTGATAAATTATTTGGTGTTTAGCAATTAAATGCTCATTTGTGATTATTAATTAGAAATTATGTGATGGATTATTATTGCCATTTCTAATATTCATACGAATAGTGATATTACCCTGTCGTTAAATTACTACTTGGTAAGATGCTTGGGAAGATAAATAGATTTGTTGGGTATTCTTTATTGAATAGCTTAATTATCCTATTGGTAATAGGTCAATATTGGTATTACATTAAACCTATTTGCTTTATCTTTGTGTTAAGGCACTTCTATACTACTAAAGGATGTCTAACATATTGTGTTATTATTGGCGAAAGTCAAAATGAGGAATCATTAATTGAAGCATGAAAAAGTAGAGTGGACAAACTTAGGATGAATCTAATTGACACTGTCTATTAATAATAAAATACACCATTAATAGAACAATTAGAGATAATATCCCTACATGTGGGAAAGCCAAAGATTACTTGGCAACTATAGCTATCTGAGGTTGCTTGCGAATACCTAATATAATGGTCCTTTTAGGGTAAGAGAGCACATCTTTAAAATGAACCAATTGCCATGAAAAGCTTAAAGACATGGATGTCCATTTGCCTGATGACTGCCTAGTCTTTCAAATTCTCAAATGTCTTCTACCATAATTTGGCAATCTTAAAAGCCAATATAACACTTATAGAGACATTTGGAATATTAATAAGTTAACAACTTATGTGGTTTAAGAAGAAAAATCATTAAAGAAAAGTAAATCTCACATTACTATAATGGCTACTATTTAAAAGAGCGGGAATGTGAAGAAAAGTTCTTTAAATGGCAATAATAAGCCTTTTAAGAAGAAAAAGTTTAGAAAGAATACTTTTCACAGTAATTCTTCTACCACTTTTGAAGGTTTCAAAGGAAAATGCCATTTTTGTAAGAAACTCGGGCACAAGAAATCTGAATGTAGGGGATTCAAAGCATGGTTGGAAAATAAAGGTATTCTTATAGTTTTTGTGGGCTTTGAATCTAATCTTATTGATGTTCCTTCTAATTCTTGGTGGTTGGATACTAGTGCAACTATTAACATAACAAATTCTTTACAAGAATTCAAAAGCAAAAGGGAGCCCAATGAAAAAGGGCTAACGGTTCACATGGGCAATAAAGTCAAAGCTAAAGTTGAAAGCATAGGAGTTGTCAGACTATATCTAGCTACATACCTCTTTTGAGATCTATTAGACACAACTTATATTCCTTCTATTAAAAAAAATTGATATATGCATCTATTTTGGATAAATGTGGCTATACTTTATATTATGGTGACAGAAAAGTTAACTTATTCTGTAATTCAGAGCTAGTAGGTTATGGTGCTCTATATAATGTCTTATCTATGATTGATTTATTTTCTTATGCTACTGAATCATCATTTAATGCTCATACTATGAATGCTGTCAGCTCCAATTGTGTGAAGGTTTATGAAAATTCCTCTATGTTATGGTATAAATGGTTAGATCACATTTCTAGACAGAGAATAAAAAGGCTCACTAAAGATGGCATCCTCCATAATCTAGACTTATCTGATTTTGACACTTGTGTTGACTGCGTTAAAGGCAAGCTTACTGCTAAAACTAGAAAAGAGAGAAGTCAAAGAAGTCAACAAGTTTTGGAGTTGATATATACAGACATTTGTAGGCCATTAACTCGTGTTGCTATTAGAGGTTATAAGTATTTCATCACTTTTATTTATGATTTTTCTCATTATGGTCATGTTAAACTTCTTGTTGAAAAACCTAAATCTTTATTTGCAATTCAAGCCTTTAAGGCTAATGCTGAGCTTCAAAAGGATAAGAAAATTAAAGCAGTAAGATTAGATATGTAAGGTTCAATTCCTTCACCTAAATATTATATTATTTATTTTGAGCTAATAAGCTCCTTTAAGTATTAATAATATTTAATACTTAACTCTAGAAATTAGTAAGGTATTTATGAAGGATTAGTTGTAGAGATGATAAGGATTCTAAAAATTGGTAAGGTATTTATGAAGGATTAATTGTAGAGATAGATAAGAACTCTAATTATTAGTGAGATATTTATGATGGATAATCTTGATCATTGATCAAGAGTTATGGTGGCAAAATCTCAGCCATCCACTACCCTTAAGAAATCCTATAAATACCCCTAGAGCTTTTATTTTTAAACATTTGTTAAAGAGAGGATCAAAGAAATTGGTAAGTTTACTCTTCCTCTTCTCCACAAAATTTCTAATCATTCTATCTAAGGTTTATATTTGGCATGATTTTAGATTATTTTATATTGATCTTGATGCATGATATAAGATGTGTTTAGGTTTTGTTTAGGGTTTTAATTGATTAGGAGTTTGATTAATCAACCCTTAGCATAATAAGCATATAGGATGATTCTGGACAGCATGATATCTCGATTTTTAATCTTATATTTTGTGAACGAAATTTTCTTAGAAATTATGTTCTAGAAAATAGATATATAGAACTTCCTTACTAAATTTTATTTCATCAAATTTGATTTAGCTTTCAATTTAATATGTATTTTCAAAATAGAATCCACTGCACTGGAAAAACTGCGATTCCAGCAATGCGATCGGGTTTACAAAGTTATTAGTACTAGAACATGAACTTAGAAAATTATGCACTTTTATATCGAAGTTAATATACATGTCTAGTATCGTCAGTTTTAATTTCATAATTTTATGATTATTATTTTATTTTATAAAATTCTCGAAACCAGTTCTATTCGGTTAAGGTTATGAGAAGATAGTTTCGAACTTACTGAGTAATAAATAGATTTAAAAATGTTTTTGGCATTAGATCCTCTTGAAAATTTTACATGAGATACCCATGGATGTCAGAATAGCTTTGTAGAATATTATGTCAATCCGAGTTTTAGATTAGAAGTTAAAATTATAAGATCAGTCCTCTACAGAAATGAATTAGAAAAGCAAATTCTTAGAGTGAGTTATTAATAGTCATATTTTTGTATTTATTTAAGGTATTTGAGGTATTTGAGGCTGTTAGAGGTTAAAGGTTGTTAATTCAAATTCTTTTGTAAGGTAAGCAACTTTATTCCTAGTATACTAAATATGTATAAGTATTTTGATGATATTATTATAGTATAAATATTTTTAATACTATTTAGAAAATTAAAGGATTTTTGTAATAAAATCAGTTTATAGAAATATTTTCAAATCTAAATTCTTTTAACAAAATATTTTATAAATTTTTTTCAATATGTGAATTGTTTTAATGACATGACTACCTTTTATAATTTTATCTGTAAAATAGTTTGCAAGCCTAAATTATTTTTATGTACTTTTCTGAATATAATACGATTGTTTGGTACACATGTGTGATTCAGTTATTGATGATTATGAGATTCTTAATGTTTTGGCTCATTGTCCATAGTTATTCTGATTCTGATTCTGATTGTAATATACGATATATTTGTTTGCACCAGTACTGAGTTTTTGTTATGAATATGCACAGATATTCTAATTTCTATCTAGATCGGGTCACCGGGACTATAGATGACACTAAATGACATGAGTTAACCTTTTGTTTTCTGTATATGTGATATAAGATTTGTCTTCATAAGTAACTCTATTTTTGATATTATGAATTACAATGAATTTATGTCATCTTATTGAAATATGATATTATATAGTTTTTATAAAACTTATGAATTTACGAAATATGTTTTACTCAATGAAGGCTTGTAATATTTTTGAATATCGATAGGCCTAGTGTGTTAGAAATAGTTTTATTTATGGAATTGATGGCTCGTCATTAGTTTTTGTAGAGTAAGTTCCTTTTGAAAGGTGTGCTTAGCTTTGAGAGTTAGAGAGTTCGTTTTTGGTTGTTATTTGAAAAAGAAGAGGAATAAACTCATGTAAATCCACATCAACATATACCATGAGCTTAATATTCTTTATTAATGTCAATTAAATCATGAGAGAGATATCCACTCCTTATGAACTGCATTCTAATTAATATAGTGATAAGTGCTTATCACGCCAAACAGTAATAACTATGTTATTACTATTTGTCAACAAAAAATCGAAACATCCACAAAAATTAAAAGGGAAGAAAAAATAAATTTACCAAATTAAGCCCATAGAACATGTTGGGACTTTACCTTCAACCCAAGCTTGAAAGAAAATTAGCTACTCATATTTGAACTAAGGGTAATATGAAAATTTTATTAAAATACGTAGAAAATACAAGATAGAGAAGGAATTAGAGAAAATAGAGCTAAAAAAAGAACTCAAGTGTTAAAATTGAAAGGGAGGAGCCCTTCTTTTATAGATACAATGAGTAAATTATAGCCATCGGATTAAAATAATTTGGACGCTTAGGATTGCGCCACGTGACACATTCTGATTGGATTGACATATCATTAGGATTATCATCCTATATATATACATGTACCATACACACATTTCTTCTTTTCTACTAACATGCCTCTAAGTTATTGGTTAATATACAAACACATCTTTCAGCTCATATAACTAACTTCTACTTCATACTATAGTTCCCTAAAATTAACAAAGACTTTTATTAGGACGTAATATAGGTTAGGGATATGGCAAACAAATGAGAGGAATTAAGGAAAAACAAAATATATATTTGAGAAAAAATAGAATTTTTTTCTTTTAGAGATTACAAGATACATCTCACTTTTATTTTATTTTGAACTAATATATATGAATATATATATATATATATATATATATATATTTGATTTTTTCTTTCTCTTTCTTTTATGGCACAATTTTATTGAATGAAATAATTATTTATATATTTTTAAATATGAATGGGTGATGAACTTGCACGATATCGAGTAATATTTTAGATCGGTGTTAGGTTAAGATGATAAATTAATAAAAAAATATAAATTTTTTTAAAGACTTAAAAGGGTTAATTAAGGATATTTCAAAAAAGAGATGGCTAGAAAACCTCAAAAGGTTTAAAGAGGCCTTTACATTGTTTTTTAGGGTTTTAAAGAATCTTCCATATCTACTAGTTAGATAGACTTTCAAATTAGCAATACCTACTTTTTTTTTTTAAGGTTGATTCAAAAAGAAATTTAGAGATTGTATATAAAATAATAAACTGTTAAGCAATATGAAGAATGGACAAAATGAGCTATTCTTTAAGAAAAATAACAGGTTTAAAAGCTCACTGGAAATTTATTATTACATGTATTCCTTCAAATAACTCATATTTATCTCTGACATTAATATATAGAGTAGCAAACATGGTATAACATAACTCAAGATCATAGATAATACAAATACTAAAATTTAAAAGCCATCATGTCATCTGATGTTAAAAGATCACAAAAAAAATTTAAGACTGAGAAGATGCATTTCTAGAGTCACTATACTCTATATTTAGTTATCTTCCACCTAAAGATTTAAAATAATATATTTATGAAAGAGAAGTTAGAAAGACCACACTTAAAATGAATCTTAATAATAAGAGAATAATTGAAAAATGACTGGAAAGTAAATTTTTTTTTAACTTTCAAATTAAAAAGATGCATTTTTAGAGTCACTACATTCTATATTCAGCCATCTTCGACCAAAAATTTAGTCACGATTAGTTTCTACAACAACAATTAGTAAAAACTTCACCAATATTAAAACGTTCCACAATTGTTAACTATTTCCTCCCTCTAACCAAAATGAAACATTGTCCTCATTATTTTAAAGGGAAAGAAGTAGAGATTAGCCGATATCACCTGGATGCTACAACAGAGAAGAAAATATTTACAAGCAAAGAGTTAAATCTAATTTGTACTTCTTACTGTGGCGATTGCTGTCATCATTAGTTGGCCACCCCAACAATAAGGCCTTGGATTGTGGCTCTAGTTTATAAGTTTATAACAGATCAAGTAGCTTATTAGCAGTGTGAGCATAAATAAAGATTTATTTTACTATGGAAGGAATGAAATAGTTTTTTATTACATGTTTAAGAAATGTGATAAAGCCATCATAAAAGTTATTGACATTTAGAAAATTGATGGGTTTCTGATTAATGTTCAGATAGGCCCAAGATGCTAATGTAATTTGTGCCTCTAAAGTTATAAAATTTTCTAGTAAAAACATAAAATATCAGTATGATTCAGCATTTCAGTTATTCTCTCTTGCATTCTTGAGACGACTAATTCTTCTTCAGTTGGTGGTCAGACAAACAGCCTAAAGGTTTTAGAGTTGTTGGGATAATGCCTAACACCTAGCTCCCTTTGATATAAGTAGCTTTTGAGACCAATTTTGATAATCCTTGATCACTTTCTCTATAAACCTAGTGTAATTTCTTATCTGCTATATTTCAACTAAGCTCTAAGGCTACCTCAGTAAATTCTTTATATTTACTATAGTTGAACCCAGAAAGCACACAAATGTTTTTAAATTGATTATTGTGAGTAGTTGCTATTGGGATACTTCTAAAAAATAATTAGGGAGTTCTTTAAAAAAAGTCATATTTAATGATTTTAGTGATAATAGTTTACAACTGTATATGTGGTAGCATGTCTGTGTCAAATAACTCGTGAAGCATATAGCTCGAGAGTCAAAAAGAAAATAGTAAAATGAAAAAGTAAATAATAATATCATAAAATTATTAAAGATAAAAATGTAAATGATCAAATAATAATAAAATAAAATAACAATAAAATAAAATGATATTTACAAGTAATTGCGACTATGACTCACATCTTCCTCTAGTTTTACATTTAGAAATAGCTTGAACGCCTTTTTGGATTGAGGATAAGCTTTCTATCTAATTTTCTTACAAACTGGGAAATAGGATCGTTTATAGTCAGATTCCCGAGACTATATCGTGGACACTCTTTTTGGAATAATGGCCATAACTGGAGTGTTGCATTTTGTATATATCCAATAGGATACATTTCAAGAAACAAAAAAATATCATCTAATGACTCTTTATTCAATCATTACTAATGAATTGAATCTTGTCTTCCCTGTTATCAAGCACCATTCCTAAAGAACATGGGTTTTTATCGCATCTTATTCTAAGACATTTATGACAAATATTAGAGAGATTCCAAGTTATTCATTTTCTTAAGTAATTTTTTTTACCATAATTAAGTATGTATGTAATAAATTTAAAAGGCAACTCACCTGCTAATCGTACTTTGGCTTTGATTATCCATCGGTTGTCAGTAGAAATGTTACTCTGCATAAGCAATCGCATGTGTTCGAATAGAGCTTTATAGATGGTGAGGAGTGCATTCTGAGGAGTGCATAAGCAATCGCATGTTGCTAAGATTACATCTCTATCTATGCCTTCAACTCAAAATATCAGTTATCATGAAAAATTAAAGTAACTGATATTGATTGTCATGGACTCCCGTTATTCACCACTTAAACAGGTGAAAAAATGATAATACACCAAAGAAAAGAAAGAAAGAAAAATCTAGCAAAAATGCAATACACGTAAAGGTAAATAAAAAATAACACACAATAAAAACGATATTAACTTACCATCGTCCTTTTAATAAGTTTACTTTAAGTTCTAATTGAGCTTCGTAGATTCCATCTTCTATTTTCCAAAGTTATCTTTCTAAATCTTCAATATAAGATATTAATTCTGGTGGTTGCAGATACTAAATTAGATGTGATTGACAAAATTGAATTAAGCCTTTTAGTAAATTCTTCCTACGTAAAAGTTACTTAGTGTGGTTGAAAATGATTTGTCTCACTAAGGTACTCATAAGTAATAAGTGTAACTATAATTACTAAACAAACACATTTAAGTAAAAATAATGATAAAATGAAAAAAGGTTAAATCACAAAAAAAGAAATAGAAAAAATTTCAAATTTAGTGGGTCACTTATATCTATTGCATTGTTTTCTCCGTACAGTTGGTATTTATAATATGACTTTACTTTTCTAACCATTAATTTTAAAAATTATACCATTCTTTGGATTCTTAAATTTAATGACTTTATATAGAAAAACAGTATGAACAATAAATGAACCAAACCATCGAAAAGATAACTTACATACAAAAACGTGCTAATGAGAATTGAATAAAAATATTTTTTAATCAGGTGAGAAAGATTTTTTTATACTCCACTTGTCATGAAAGATTTTCATTCACTTCTTATAATCTTTAGTATTTTTATCATTAGGAATCTCCTCTGATTTTACTGGTTGCAATCTCCTTTTTAAACCAAAGATGGAGTCAATGATGTTTGTATATATATATATATATATATATTATCATCAGGGAAGGATGAAATGATTTCTGATAATATTTTTTTTCTCCCAAGAGTGTATAATTCAAAAAATTAGGTGAAGGTTTAAGCTCAATCTTTGGTAGTGATTCTAATGACAGGATGAAATTTTTTCTTGATGATGCCAATTTCTCTAATTTTATCCTCTATTTATCAATATCCATGTATTATAATGAATCCAGTAAGGCATTAACCTCATCAATCGATTTATCAATATTAAAATCAAAACCAAAGTGAGTTAAACATATTAGTAAAAGGTCATCACTAGGGTTTAAAAGAAAATTATGATCAATTAATTTATCAATTAAATCCACATCTATAATTCCATCATCTGCATTGTGAGGTTGTTTAGCAATGTTAAAAATATTCAGTTCCATGGTTATATTGGCAAATGACAACTGTATATTTTCAGTCTTGCACTATATATAAGCATCGATAGTTGCCAAGAAAATTGGCCTAGGATAATGGGGATATGCTTATTTGAATCATGCACTGGTTGAGTGTCAATTACAATAAAATCAATAGGAAAATAAAAATTGTCTATCTAGAAAAACACATCCTCTATAATACCACGAGGTATTTTTATGGATCGATCTGCAAGCTGCAACACCATTAGAGTTAGGTGTAATTCTCTCAATCTAAGTTTCATAAATATTGAGTACAATAACAGATTAACACTAGCTCTTAAGTCCAACAAAGCATTCTCAATTTTGTGGTTCCATATACTACATGAGATAGTAAGGAAGTTGGGTCTTTGCATTTTAGAAAAATTTTGTATTAGAGTGTAGAACTAACATTTTTTATTAAAAATGTCTTCTTTTAAACATAAATGTTTCTTTTTTTATACAAAGGTCTTTAAGAAATTGAGTATGAGATGGTGCTTACGTTATAGCATTAAGCAAAAGGATGTTAATACTTTAGCTAACCTCTAAGAAAATAGAGCTTTAAGAACATACTATAGTAGGTTGGTCTCTTATTTCTCCTTTATTGATGAGTGTTCAGCATTTACAGGTACAATTTTAGTTATTTTTGTCACTGACACCTCTACTTTATTATCGAATTCTTTTTTTTTTCATAGGGTCATGATGGCTTTGACCTTTCCATGCTACTAAGGTAAACTGATATTTACTTCATGCACTCCTCTAAGATTAGGTACTGGCTGACTTGGGAATTTACCTTTCTCAATAATTATTGCTAGGATTTAAACTAAAGAGGCAAGCTAGCCCATTATTTTCTTGAAGTTTGAAATTAGGTATGTGAGTTAAAACATACTTTCATCTCATTTCGTAATCCATCAATGGTACAATTTTATTTCTCAATCGAGTGGGTACAATTTTTAAAATTTTAGAATGCATCCTCCTATGGTCTGAGTTGAGAATAGTTTGAGTTTTGCTTATAAAATCTAAATAGTGGCTGAGTTGCTTAAAGAACTTAAGGAATTTATTGCATTAATAAAGCTGGAGCTACTAGTCTATTCCATTGGAATCCTTGAGACCATAAAAGTTAGGATGGTCTCTCTATCCAAGATTGTATATATTAGAATAAGGGTTGTAGTTTGATGGCTTTCTCATTACTCCTATGGCATTAGCTTGATTTTAATATGAGTCATAGTCATGTGCTCTATTGAGTTGGCAATTGTTAATAATCCTATTTGGCGAGAAAGTCCTTCAACTATTATTTTGACTTTCTTAATTTCTGATCTTGACTTGTCAATTTAGATTTCATTTACCTTCTTGATTTTTCTCTCATTCTTAAATGATCGACTTTGGTGTTGGAATTATCTACTTGTTGTTGAAAAAAATCTCAAATCTCTGATGCACTTTTAAACATTAGCTCTCCTCTACTTGTTGTCATTAGTTATTCTTGCACATTTGGCAAGAATTCCTCCAAAACGTATTGGCATTGGTGCCATTTTTTATACCCATGATATGGACACTTCAAGAGTAGCCCATTAAATCTCTCTTATACTTCGAAAAATTGCTTGTTTTCTCTCTGGAAGAACTTTGAAATTTTCTTGCGAATAAAATTAGTTTTATACATTGGGAAGTATTTATTCAAAAATTTTATTATGATTTCTTCCCATAATATAATGCTATTAACATGTAATGTATTGAACCATGAACAAGATCTATCCTTTAATGAAAATGGGAATAATCTAAGTTTAACATTATCATCTGAAAAATTCTCATATTAAAAGTTTGACAAATAATATAAAAAATTATTTAGATGATTATATGGATCCTCATTTTCTAGATCATAGAATATTGGGAGACAATTTAGGACACTAGATTTTAATTCAAAACTCCTAGTAGCTACATTTGGATATCTTATATATGATGTGCTCAAGTTAGCTAAGGGACTGAAATAGTCCTTAAATTGTCTGTCTTATGGTGGTTCTTGTCATTGCAAATCTATTTTAATTGCATCTTTAATTGCAACGTGTTTGCGTGTATGAAGTATTTTTTTTTTCCGGTTCTAGCTCTATAGTTTAAGATTAGGTAATTATAACCTTCAACCATGCGTGCAAATAAAAAATACGAAAAAAATAAAAATAAAAATAATAAAATAAATAAGAAGGAGAAATTATAATATTAATCTTATCACATTGTTATAACCTTATTACGCTGTTACAACCTTTCTATGAAAACATACTTAAGTGCTAAAAAAATATAAGAATTAAGTAAAATTAAAATAAATTAGCAAGATAAATGAAAAATTTTAAAGAAAAATAACATGAAAATTAAATTGTAGAAATTTGAAGAAAAGAAAGAGAAAAGAAATTAAATTACAGAAATTACAGATTTATTTTTTTATTTTTAATAAAGCATTTAGAAGAAAAATTAAAAAATTACTTAAAATTTAATTTTACAAATTAATTAAAATAAATTAACAAGTTAAATGAAAAATTACAAAGAAAATAACTTGAAAGTTAAATTATAGAAATTTAAAGAAATTACAAAACAATTAAATTATAGAAATTTAAAAAAATTAAATTACAAAAGAAATTTTAATAATGAAAAAATACAAGAAAATAATAAAATTATAAAAATTAATTCAATGATTTAAAAACTTATTGTACAAAATTTATTGAATTCGCAAATGCACGAATCTATTATAAAATAGATTAATAGAGACGAATGTCAATTCCATAATGAGGTAGATTTTAAATATATGTTGAATTAATTTTCTAAGTGAATGGTTGGAATTATGATGAAAGTAATTTAATATATTTCAAAATTAAAGTTGGAATGATAGAAATAAATTAAACTGACAATTATTATAATGAAACACTTCAATACCTGGATCTACAACAACATATACCACGGACTTAATATTCCTTATTAATATCAATTAAATTTTGAGAGAAATATCCACTCCTTATGAACTGCGCTTTAATTAATATAATGTTAAGAGCTTATCATGTTAAACAATAATAAATGTGTTATTACTATCTGTAAAAAAAAGTCAAAATATCCACAGAAATTAGAGGGGAAGAAAAAATAAATTTACCAAATTAAGATATGGAACATGTTGAGATTTCACATTTGACCTAAACTTAAAAGAAAATTATCTACTCACATTTGAACTAGAGATAAAATAGAAATTTTATTAAAATAAATAGAAAATACAAGATAGAAAGGGAATTAAAGAAAATAGAGTTAAAAATGAACTTGGAGGTGTCAAATTGGGGAAAGTAGATCTCCTTTTATAGATAGATTGAGTAAATCATAGTCATCTAATTAAAACAATTTAGGCGCTTAAGATTGCGCGATGTAGCACACTCTAATTCGATTGAACACATCATCATAGTTACCATCTCGTGTATATACATGTACCGTATACACATTTCTTCTTATCCACTAATATACCGCTACGTTACCAATTAATAGTACATAACATTTTAGTCTAATAGGATTATGACACATCATCGGTCAATGCTACATCATCAGTCAACACCACATACGCAATCAAGGCCACATCATCTGCCCAATCAAATGTAGTCATATCATTATGCCACGTCATCAGTCAATGCCAGATCATTGTATAGTATTTATGAATATTGTCATGACTAATACTGTGAACAGTACCGTATATATAAACAATGATATTTATACTTTTATACTCCTCTTAAAGTTTTCAACAGTTCTGAGTTCAGATTTGTTGTTTGTTTTGTCATCTGATATCTCGTTTATTATAAAATGACCATGATGCTCCTAAAATACATAAAATACTTAATTATAATAAAACACACATAATTAAAATTACAAAAAACTTAAATACATAAAAATAGGAATATTGGTGAAACTTGGAGTGTAAAGTGATAATTTTCTCCTTTATAAATATACATTTTCTAACATCTAATATTAATCATATTTTAGAAATTAAGGGAAAAATGATCAAAGATCTAGTGTGACATTTTATTATAACTTGAAAAAAAATCTCATATGCTTAAAAATCTCAAAGTATATGTATTTCTCCCATTTTTATATCATTTAAAGCAAGTAATGCATATTCTATAGTACGTCAATAAAGTATAAAAAAATTAAAATGCATATATTTACCAATCATAGATCTCATAAGATCAAACTTTATCAAATATAATGCAATCATCAATGCATATTCTTTATCATAAAAACTTAAGTAAAGCGTAAGTACATAATTGCAATTTATAGATCATAAAAATTTATTGATGATAAACAATTAAAAAGTGAAATCAAATATCATACAATCATCAAAATCAAACAAAGGCATTATAATAAGTTGACTGCTACCAATATATATATCTATTCATATATTATAATTACACACCATAATAATTCAGTTATGGAAATATATGAGCATACCTTTGGAAATTCAAGCTATTATCCATCTATCATGATTCATTGAACAAAAATCATTATGGTAAGAATTGTTATCAAAATAATTAAATCACCTTGCCCTATCTTTTTCTCCAAGATCATGATCAAGTCATTACCCTCACAAGCATTCATCAAGGAACTCTCCACCATTTCATGATTATGGTACCAATAATCAAATATTCAAATTGTACCTTTTGGTATCCAAATACTCTTAGATCCTTGAGTATTAGATATGATTCCTTTTAGAACCTAAATACATTTTACTCTATAATATGCATTTCTTTTAACTGAATATCTATTTTCTATGTGACAATCTTGATTACAATAATGGCATACAATTTTATTGTTAATGGAAGTACTCTTTACAAAGTAACTTTATAAAATTTTTGTTTTTAATTTGGCTTATAACCAATGTCTCCTTTGTCAAACATACATTTTTGTCAACTAAGTAAGTTGTCTAATATTTTTTGCCTATTTATAAACTTTAAAACAACATCATTAAGTTCATTATTTTTTTTTAAGCATTTCATTTTCCTTTCAAATCATTTACATGTGAATCTACATGTTTATATAAAATGCTAGGTTTTTCATTTGATAATGCAACTCTATCATTTAATGTTTTTTTTTTATTCTAGGCATGTAATATTTGTATTTAGAGAATTGTTTTCATTAATGAGTTCTCCCATTTTCTTTTTAAGATATGTATTCTTTTTACTAGTTTTCATTTATTCATCATACAATTCTTTAAAGGTATCATATAATTCGTCATAAATAGAAAGATTATTTATCTTATCAAGTTCATCATCTCCTATTACTATAAGTGCTAGGTTTGACACTTCTTGTGAATCTTCTTCATCACTTGATTCTTTATCGCTATCATCCCAAGTAGCCACCATGATTTTCTTTTTGAGTTTGTTGATAAGTTGACACTCCGATCTTATATGGCCTGGCTTTTTGTATTCAGAACAAACAATTGGCTCATTTTTCCTTTTCTCTACCTTAAGGTTTTCTCTCATAGGGTCTCTAAAGTTTCTACTCATTATTTGCTTCTTGAAGATCCTTCTAAACTTTCTAGCAATTATTTCAATGTCTTCATCTTCGAAGTCACTTCCATCATTATCACTTTCAACTATAGAGAATTTAAAAGCAAAGTTTTTCTTCTTTTTATCTTCATCAATTCTTTCATTAGCTATATCTTCTTCATACGAGATAAGTGAACTAATAAGATTATCAAGAGATAAAGTATTATGATTTTTTGCTTCTTCTATGGTCGTTCTCGTTGGTATTTACTATTTTGGCAAAGATCTAATAATTTTCTTCAATTTTTCATTATTAGTAAATGTCTTTCCTAGTGTTACATGAGAATTCACAATATCGATGAATCTGGCATACATATCATGGATACTCTTATATGACTTCATTTAAAACATCTTATATTGCCTAGTGAGTCTACTAATTTTAAACTTTATCACTTGATTTGTACTTTCATAAATAACTTTAAGTTTGTTCTATATTTCTTAAGCACTCTTATAACTAGACAATCTATAAAATTCTTTCTGATTAAGAGCACAAAACAAAACATTTATTGCCTTGGAGTTTAAAGATATCTTTTTCTTTTCTAACTCACTTCATTGACTTGAAGATTTTGGAATATCATCTCTTACTTCATTTTTAGTAATAAGCATGAATGAACCATCATTAACAACTTCCAAATTTCATAATCTAAAGCTTACAAATAAATTATAATCTTAGTTTTCCAATACGTGTAGTTATTTCTATCGAAAAATGGAGGTCTTGTAGTTGATTGTTATCGAGTACTAAAAAATATATATTTATAAAGGAGAAAATTGTTATTTTCTACTTCAAGTTTCATTAACTTTATTACTTTTATGCATTCAACTCTCTTGTGATTTTAATTATGTGTGTTTTATTATAGTTAAGTATTTTATGTATTTTAGGGGTAACAGAGTTATTTCACAATAAATGAGATATTAAATGATAAAACAGACAGTAAATCTGAACTCAAAACATTCAAAAACCTTAAGAGAAGCATAAAGTATAAATTTCAGTATTTATTTGTATGGTAATATTTATAACACTGTTCATAAATGAGATACGATAACGTGGCATTGATTGATGACATGGTATCGACAAATGACGTGGCAACAATTGATTGGAGGAATAATGTGGCATTAACTGATTATGTGGCGTTGATTGATAATGTGGCTTGGCTGATAAGGTGTCACAATGTTATTAGATTAAAATATTTAGCACTATTGACTGATAATGTGGCAATATATTAGTGGATCAAAAAATATATATATAGTACATGAATATACACGAGATAATAGATTTGATGATATGTTCAACCCAATTAAAATTTGCCACGTAGTGCAATCTTATACGTCCAAATTGTTTTAATCCGATGACTATGATTAACTTGTTGTATCCATAAAATGAGAGCTTCCCCTTTAATTTGACACCCTTGAATTCATTTTTTAGCTCTATTTTCTCTAATTCTTTCTCCATCTTGTATTTTCTACGTATTTTAATAAAATTTCTATTTTACCCCTATTTCAAATATGAGTAGCTAATTTTCTTCTAAGATTGGGTTAAAGGTGAAGTCTTAACATGTTTCATGGGCTTATTTTGGTAAATTTATTTTCTTTTTCCCTTTAATTTTTGTGGATGTTTTCACTTTTCGTTGACAGACAATAATAACATAGTTGTTACTGTTTGACACAATAAGCCCTTATCACCATATTAATTAGAAAGCAGTTTATGAGGAGTAGTTATGCTCCTCATGATTTAGTTGATACTAATAAGGAATAATAAGCACATGGTACATATTAATACAGATCCAGATATCTAAGTGTTTTATTGTAATAGTTGTCTGTATAATTTATTTTTGTCATTCCAACTTTAATTTTAAGTTAGATTAAATTACTTTTATCATAATTCCAACCATACACTTAGAAAATTAATTCAACATATAATTAAAATCTATCTTCTCGTTAAATCGATACTCGCCACTATTAATCTATTTAACAATATATTCATGTACTTGCGAATTCAATAAAATTTTTACACTAAATTTTTGGCATCGTTGCCGGAGAAGTAAATTATTTTAATTTGTAGAATTAATTTTTTATTTTTTGTTTTCTTTTTTTCTTATTAAAAATAACTATGTAATTTAATTTTTTTAATTTAAATTTCTTTATATTTATGTAATTTAATTTTTTATAATTTTTTAAATTTCTATAATTTAATTTTCAAGTTATTTTTCTTAGTATGTTTTTCATTTTATCTTGTTAATTTATTCATGAAATTAATTCATAGAATTAATTTTTTAGTTGTTTTCTTTTAAAATTATTATTAAAAATAAAAAATTTAAAAATTTAAAAAAATTAAAAAAATTAAAATTAGAAAAATAAAAAAGTGAATCTGTAATTTCTGTAATTTAATTTATTTTTCCTTTTCTTTATATTTCTATAATTTAATTTTTACAACAATTTTTATTGTAATTTTTCATTTATCTTGTTATTGTATTTAATCTATTTCTTGTATATTTTTTTAGCACTTGAGTTTATTTTCATAGTAAAGTGGTAGCAATGTGATAAGTTAGTATTGTAATTTCTCTCTCTCTTTTATTTTTATTAATTTTGTTCTCATTTTTTTGTATTTTTTATTATTTTTTCATGCATGGTCGAAAGTCACAATTACCTAATCTTCAGTTTAAAGACTTAGAATTAGAAAAACACTTCGCACACGAACACATTGCAATTAAAGAAAAAATTGAAATAGATTTACAACAAGAACCACCACAGAAAAGGTCATTTAAGGAGTACTTCAGTCCTTTAACTAACTTGAGCACATCATCTATATGATACCCTAATATGGTTGTTAGGAGTTTTGAATTAAAACCTAGTGTGCTAAATTATCTCCCAACATTCTATGGCCTAGAAAATGAGGATTCATATAATCATTTAAATGATTTTTATACTATTTGTCAAACTTTTAAATATGAGAATTTTTCAGATGATGATGTTAAACTACGATTATTCTCATATTCACTAAAAGATAGAGCTCGTTCATGTTACTTGCTAATAGCATTACATTATAGAAATAAATGGTAACAAAATTTTTAAACAAAGTTTATTTGTAGGAAAATTTCAAAGTTCACTCAGAGAGAAGACGAGTAAATTTTTTAAGTATGGGAGCAATTTAATGGCCTACTCTTACAATGTCCACATAATGGATACGAGAAATGGCACTAGTGCCAATACTTTTGGGAGGGATTACTATAAAATGTACAAGAATGACTAATGATAATAATTGAAGGAGAGTTAATGTCAAAATGTGCATTAGAAATATTAGATTTCTTCTATTAATAAGTGGATAATTTCAAATAATAAAGTCAGTCGCTCAAGAAAAATAGAAGAATTAAAGGTGTGAATGAGGTTCACATTGGCGAATTAAGTCTAGGAATCAAAGAAATAGTTGAAGAACTTTCCCGACAAATAGCATATTTAACAACTATTAGATCAACACAGCCACATGACCCTGACTCGTACCCAAATCCAGTCAATGCCATAGATGTTATGAGAAAGCCATCAAAGTACAACCCTTACTCCAACACCTATAATCATGGATGAAGAGACTATCCTAATTTTTAATGATCTCAAAGATTCCAACGGAATGAACCAGTAGCTCCAGCTTTACTGATGCAACCAATTCCTCATGTTTCTTAAGCCTTTCAGCCACCATTTAGACCTTACGACCATAACTTAAACTATTCTCAACCCAGACTATGTGATGAGGCATTATAGAATTTCAAATATTCTATCCACTCCATGATCAAGCAATAGAATCGCACCATTGATGGACTACGAAATGAGATAAGAGCAAGCTTTAACTTATAGAACCAATCTATTTCAAACCTCGAGATGCTAGTGGGTTAGCTTGTCTCTTTAGTTCAAACCTTAGCAGTGACTATTGAGAAAGATAAATTTCTGACTCAACCAGTGCCTAACCCTAAAGGAGTCTATGAAGCAAGTACTAATTCACCCAATAGTATAAAGAGATCAAAGTCGTGTGACTCTACGAAAAGGATAAGAAGTCGATAAAAAAATAAAGATATCAGTGACAAAAATAACTCAAATTATACTTGTAAATGCTGAAGACTCAACATTAAAGGGTAAAGAAGAAATCATCTCATGAGAATATATTCTTAAAGCTCTATTTCCTCAGAGGTTAACTAAAGCAAAAAAGAGAAAATCCACGGTGAGATTTTTGAAATCTTTAAGTAGGTAAGTGTTAAATCCCTTTGCTTAATACTATAAAACAAGTGTCATCTTATGTCAAATTTCTTAATCTCATTGTACTAAAAAGAGAAATATTCATATTTAAAAGTAGGTTTTTTTAACAGAAAGATTAGTTCTACACACTAATATAAAATTCCTTTAAAATACAAAGACCCAAGCTGCCCTACTTCTCATGTAGTATAAAGACCACATAATTGATAATGCTTTGTTGGACTTAAGAGCTAGTGTTAATCTGTTGCGTTACTCAATGTTTATGAAACTTGGACTAAGAGAATTAACCCAACTCTAGTGGTTTTATAGCTTGCAGATCAATCCATAAAAATACATTATTGTATTGTAGAGGATGTGTTTATCCAGGTAGACAAGTTTTATTTTCCTATCGACTTTATTGTAATTGACACTTAATGAATATAAGATTCAAGGAGGCATATCCCTATTATCCTAGGCTGACCTTCCTTGGCAATTGTCGATGTTCACATTCAATGCAAGACTGAAAATATACAATAGTCATTTGGCAATATGACTATAGAACTAAAATTTTCAACATTGCCAAATAATCTCACAGTACAGATGATGGAATTATAGATGTGAATTTAATCAATGAATTAATTGATCATACTTTTTCTTTAAACCTTAGTGATGACCCTTTACTCACATATTTAACTCACTTTAGTTTAGATTTTAATATTGATAGATCAATTGATGAGGTTAATGCCTTATTAGAGTCATCGCCATGCATGGACATTGATAAATGGAGGAAAAAAGATAGAGCAATTAGTACTATCAAGAGAAAATCACATTCTATCATTAGAATCACTACCAAAGATTGAGCTCAAACCTTTACCTAACTCTTTAAATTATAACATTCTTTGGAGAAGAAAACATATTGTCAGAAATCATCTTATCCTCCTCTGATGATAAATAAAATAATGCAAACATCATTGATCCCATCTTTAGTTCAAAAAGGAGATTACAACTGGTAAAACTAGAGAAGATTTGTAACGATAAAATGATAAGGATTACAAGAAGCGAATGAAAATCTTTCATGACAAGCGGAGCATGAGAAAATCTTTTAAATAAGGTTAAAAAATATTTTTATATAATTCTTAATGGCAAGTTTCTCCAAGTAAGTTATGCTCTCAATGGTCTGCTTCATTTACTGTACATATTATTTTTTCATGTAGAGCTATTAAATTTAAAAATCTAAGAAACAATATAATTTTTAAAGTTAATTGTCAGAAAAGTAAAGTTATATCACAAATATCAACTCTATGAAGAAAATAGCGCAATAACTAGAAGTGATCCACTAAATTTGACATTTTTTCTATTTCTTTTCAATGATTTAATCATTTGTCATTGTATCATCATTTTTGCTAAAGTGTGTTTGTTTAGTAGTTGTAGTTATACTTATCACTTATGAGTACCTCAATGAGACAAATCTGTTTCAATCACCTTAACTAACTTCTATGTGTGAAGCACTTTCTAAAAAGCTTAATTCAATTTTATGAATCATATCCAATTTGGGATCTACAACTACGAGAGTTAGTATCTCATATTAAAGATCTAAAAAGACAACTCTGGGAAATAGAAGATGAATCTATGAAACTCAACTAGAATTTAAGGTAAACTCATTAAAAGGATGATAGTAAGTTAATATTTTTTTATTGTGTGTTATTTTTATTTACCTTTACACGTGTTGTGTATTTGCTAGATTTTTTTTCTTTGGTTATCATTTTTCACCTGGGTTAAGCGGTGGATAACGGTACTCTGTGATAATCAATGTCGGTTACTTCAATTTCTTATAATAACTGATATTTTGAGTTGAACACATAAACAAAGACATAATTTTAGCAAAGCTCCATAAGTAATTTTCTTCACTTTCTCAGAATGCCCTCCTCACCATTTATAAAGCTCGGTCCGAATACATGCGATTACTTGTAAAGAGTAACGTTTCTACTGACATTTGATAGATGATTGAAGTCAAAATACGATTGCCAGTTAGGTTACCTCATAAATTTATTGCATACATGCTTAGTTGTGGTAAAGAAAGTTATTCAAAAAACGAAGAGCTCAAAAGCTCTCTAATATTCGTCATAATCGTGCCAAAATGAGATATAATAAAAATTCATGTTCTTTAAGAATTATGTCTAATAATAGGAAAGTTAAGATTCAATTTATTAGGGATGCATTGAATAAAGAGTTACTAGATGATATCCTTTTGTCTCTCAAAAAGCACCACAGTGGATATATACAAAGAGCAATACTCCAATTAGGGCTATTATTCCAGAAAGAGCATGTATGATATAGTCTCGAGAATCTGACTATAAACGATCCTATTTGTCAATTTATAAGAAAACTAGATAAGAAGCCTATCTTTGACCCATAGGAGTGTTTAAGCCGTTTCTAGACACAAAATCAAAAGAAGATGTGAGCCATAATCATAACTACTTATACATATCTTTTTATTTCAATATTACTTTATTTCACTGTTATTTGATCATTTAAATTTTTATCTTTAATAATTTCATGTTATTATTATTTGTTTTCTCTTTTTACTATTTTTTTTTTAACTCTCAAGTCATGTGCTTCACTCTTTATTTGACATAGACATACCACCTCATTTATAACTATGAACCATTATTACTAAGATCATTAAATATGACTTTTTTTAAGGCATTAACAAATTATTTTTTAGAAGTATTCGGTAGCAGATACTCCTAATAACTAAATTAAGAACATTTGTGTACTTTTTGGATTTAACTATGAGAAATACAAAGAATTTATTGAGGCAGTCTTAGATCTTGGTCAAAGCATAGTAGTCAGAAAACTACACGTGGTTTATGGAGGAAGTGATTGAAGGTTATCAAAACTGATATTAGAAGCTATTTATGTCAAAAGGAGCCAAGTGTTTAGTATCATCCTAGTAACACTGAAATCTTTATGTTATTTGTCTAACTCGCTAATTAGAGAAGAGTTAGTCGTCTTAGGTATGCAAAAAAAGAATAACTAAAATACTGAATCATATTTATACTTTTATTTTCTTATCAAGAGATCTTGTAACTCTAGAAATACTAATCACATTAGCATCTTAGACCCATTTGAACATTCATCAGAAAGTCATTAGTTTGTTAAATGTCAATAACTTTTATGATGGCTTTATCACATTTTTTAACCATACAATAAAAAACTATTTCATTCCTTCCACAGTGAAACAAATCTTTATTTATGCTCATACTATTAATGACCTACTTAATTTGTTACAAGTTTATAGACCAAAGCCACACCCCAAGGCCTTAATGTTGGAATGGCCAACTAATTATGGTAATAGTAGATATAGTAAGAAGTGCAAATTAGATTTAACTCTCTGCTTGTAAATATTTTCTTCTGTGTTGCAGTACCCAAGTAATATCTTCTAAACTCTACTTCTTTCTTGTAAAATATTGAGGGTAATATTTCGTACAGGTTGGAGGAAGGAATAATTGATAATTTGTGGAATGTCTTACTAATTTTTATTGTAGAAACTAACCATGGCTAATTTTTTAGTCAAAAATGGCTGAATATAAAGTGAAGTGACTCTAGAAATGTATTTTCTTAGTTTTTCACAAAAAAGAAAACATTCAGTTTTTTTATTATTAAGCTTTATTTTAAATGTGATTTTTTTAATTTCTAACTTCTTTATAAATATACACTTTTAAATTTTTAGATCAAAGATAACTTAATATAGAGTGTAGTGACTCTAGAAACACATCTTTTTAGTTTTTCTAACAATAATTATGATCTTTTAACATCAGATGACATGACCACTCGGGTAGCAGAGTATGTCGCGTTGTTATACCAGAATAATAATGTACTTAATCGTCCTTTGGGCCAGTAGCTCGCATGTTCGGGTTTCTAGCTTATATGCCCAATACTAGATAAGAAACCATAGCATATACCAAAATTAGAGCCTCTTTCTAGGTATTAACAAGGATGAATAGTATTTTTAGTGACTAACACTGGTGTTTGGTATAAGAAAAGGAGATCAAGACTGGTATCTGGTATAAGAAAATAAGACTTTCTGATACACAGGATCCCACAAGAGGTAAGTGTAGAGCATACTCATCATTAAGCCAGGAAGAAGATGAACAATCTAAGTTGATCTGTGATCCTTATTAGAAAAATAGAAGCGAAGAGGTTTAGCTAGTCATGTTGAAAACAAATAGAGAATGTTTATTCCATAAAGCTTTCAAAACCATATTAGCTTATAAAGGAGAGAAAATTGTCTTATATAGGCAAAGCCATTCTCAAAAACAGGATAGGACCTTACCATAATTATGAAACATCATGATTAAAGAAAAAGAAAAGTATCTATTCTTAAAAAAGTAAATTTGTTTTCAGGAAAAAAACAAATGGTAAATATAAGACATGTTCCCTATCTTTAATAAAGTAAAGTAAGCAATAAACACAAAGAGACAAATAGCTTTTAAAAAGTAAAATACACTTATTGCAACAAAACAAACAACTTTCTTAAAGAGAAATAGTTCCTACAGATGAAGATTCGGTCTTATCCAGATCTTGATTAGGATTTTTATCTTTTTTGAAGATCTTCTCTAGATTAGTACATTCGGGTACAAAGGGCCAAAGGCAATTTAAGGCTTTTAAATATTTTAGATTTAATGGAGGTTGGGTAGGCTAAGTACGAATTTGTGATGAGTATGCTACATATGAATCTGGTGGAGCAGGGGGTGATCCTACTTCATATGGTGTTAGTGGTGGAACTAGAGTGGATGATGATTCTAATTCATATGATGTTGGTGGTAGAACTAGAGTAAAGTCTTCATAGGAATCTTGTGAGTCTTAGAACAAATAATCAATGTAATCTGGCTTTTCTTCCTTAATCATGATACCTTTACTAGTAAGTTGAGAGCGAGAAAAGGGTGTTGGAATCATAATCATGTTATGCTTAAGGCCAAGGGATATGTCAAGGATAACAGATGGATCTGAAAGAAGATGATTATATTTCATAAGAAAGTTCTTTAAAAGAACTCTAATTCTGATATCTTATTCAAGATAGGCAATATGTGGAATCGTGAACTATTCATAAGCTATGTCTTGAGTCTAGAAGTCATTGGTCTGAAGATGTTGAAAATATAAACGATGAATGATGAAGACAGTTGTGAACTGTCGTCTTTCTTGATCCAAAAGTTCTCTGAGATAGTGGGAATCAGCAAGCTGTTGAGCTTTTTACGCCACTATGATAATGGTGAGAACAATTCAAAGAGAGTCCATGACAAAGTGGTTACGTGATCAAGATTGTTAAGCCTATCAAGAAGGGTTAAAACAAGAAAAATTATCTTGATGGCATATAAAACTATAAAGCACTAGATGTACCAGAGTTCATCTTCAGTGATGTCTTTGTTTGGCAAAATCTATAATCCTGTGAGAAAGAGATGGTCAGGATGAAAACTAGGAAAAACCATAGGCTCAGAACGCGAATGGTGTAGATACATATTTATAAAAAGCCTTAAAAAAATTTCTAGTGAAATCTTGAATTTGGTAGAGAGAAGTAAAAAACATATTTAAAGAAAAATATTTCTTAGTGATTGCACAATTTAGTAAGAAAGACACCATGGTTATGACTGGAATTGAACCGAAGGAGTTTGTGAGAGAAATTTACTTAAGAGATCTAGAGAGAAGATCGAAAATGAGGTTTTTATCACATTTGATGTGTTATACTGAAAAATCATATCCGAAAAATCAGTTTTTAAGGCGGATGAGATGTTTGTCAAGTAGCACTTTATTTTTAAATTCTATTATCCTTAAGAAAGATGAATTGTCCAGTTTGATAATAAAGTTGTGGCCGATGAGATGGAATTCTAATTTTGGGATCCTGTATTTGACTGCCAACATCTCCTTGTAGATCACGTGATAATGCTTTCCGGCATCTTTGAACTATCCACTGGCATGTGCACAGTAGAAATCTTTTCCATCAATGTTCTCTAAAAGTACTACTCCCCAGTATTCATCACTGGCATTTGTTTGTAAGATGCGTTGTCCAAAAAATGGAATTCTCAACGGTAATAGATACTGAGTCATTTGCTTTAGCTTTTGGACAGCTGTAGTCTGCTCTGGTCCTCAAAGTAGGCCGATTTCTTTAGCATCTTGGATAATTGTGAGGTATGAACCATAATATGAGGGAAAAAATCTCTGAGATAATTGATTATCCTTAGAAATTGTTAAATTTGTCCTATCTTATTTTTATTCTCGGATAGCATAATAGCATAAGATTCAACAATGTTGAGGAACTATTGCAGGAGTTGCTGGTGTGTTTCATGGTCTTTGGTGAAAAGCAAAATGTCATTAATATAGATGAGGGCATTTTCAATAATTGGCTCAAAGATTTTCACCATTGTTTTTTAAAAAAGGGATGGAGCAACTTTTAGACCGAAAGATATGACAGTCCATTGGTAATGTGTATTAAAGATGTAGAATTCTATTTTAGGTCTATCATTAGGATAAATGTCAATTTGCCAAAATCCTAACTTCATATCAACTTGGAAAAAACCTTTACTTCTTGGAGATGGACAAATAGAGATTAGATTTTAAGCAAAGGAAATTTGTCATCTTTGAGAAAATAGTTGAGGGACTGATAGTCAATAACTAATCTTTTCTTAACCCGAACAATCTCAAATCTTTTCTAAACATAAAAGGCTTGACAAGCCCAATCAGAATAAGTAGACTCAATGAGGCCTTGGATCATAAGTTGTTGGCATTCAGGTTAGGCTAAGTTGAGATCAAAAGGTATCATTCCTGGATGGTGGCCTTAGTAGGGTTAATGTCTTCATTAAGTTGAAGGGTAACCTAACAAAGAATTTAGAATTCTTCCACAAAGGAGAAGAATGGAAAAATTGAAAGTGACTTTTTGGACAGAAGAAAAGGAATTTGTGTTTAAGGGCCTTATAAAAAGGAGGAGCATTAGAAATTGAACATAGCTTTAAGGTATCAGTATAAGGTAAAAAACTTTGTTTATACCAAATACCATTAAAGGATATGTTCAATTTCTTGACAAGCTAAAGAACATCAAATCATAATAGTAAGTCTTTATTAGAAAGGGAAGATCCTACTATTTGGACCCAAAGAACATAGTCTGGAAAGAATTGAATACCTATGGGTTTTTGGTAATGAGATCTGTTTGGAACAATTTCCTATTAGCTGCTTTAAAGTATTCAGTATGGTGTTCCTAAAACTCTATTTGTAAAATTGAAGTATATTATACTCTTTATGCTCTGATATCAATGAATCATATAACATAAATACATTTGGCAAACTTTAAAGGGAGGAGACTAATTTTTATAGAAGGGCGGGTATCCTGGACAAGATTGATTGATTGGATGTTATGGATGGAAAGGATTTCTTCAGAATCAGAGTCAGAACTTTGTTCTGCTAGAATGAAAACTGTATCATCATCATAACTCTGTTGTTTTGAGAATATACATTCGACATCTTCATCATCTGAGAGAGGGGAAACCTTACGAAGAAGTTCAAGTAGTCTAGCTAATTTTACTGGATTATTTGGGCAAGATTTTGCAAAGTGACCCTTCCTTTTGCAAATAAAACATCGGGCATCTTTTTTACTTTTTAACTGAGAGGACTTTCTTCGAAAGAAACTATAAGGTTTTTTAGAATTTCTCAAGTTATTTCTTTTAGAATTCCTGGATTGAGAATACTTTTGAAAATGAGACTTTTTCTTGGTAAGATAATGGCAAGTCTTTTCATTCTTGCGTTTGATAGCAGGGTGAGGCTTTTTACAGGCACTTTTGAAGGGTTCTTTATGTTCCATGAGATCTTTAAAAAACTCTTTTTGTTTATAAAGCTTTCCTGGGTAAGAGATTGCTAATTGGTAAATTTTTTCCAATGAGAGATTATCAATGTTTAGTTGATAAAGGTAGAGTTGTCTTTGTAATTTTAGAAGGATCTCCTTGGGAAGGGAAGTAATAAAGATATGCTTGAGAGAAGCATCGCTGAACTCATTAAGTTTGTAGTACAAAGCAGTCATTCCTTTGTAGTGGAAGTCAAGATCTTTGATCTTTAATGGATAGCAATTCATTTTATAGAATTCTCATCTGGTTGCTTCTTGTACTATTGTTGGTTCTCCTAAGAACTGTTTATAAATAAGTCCTAAAACTTATGAAATTGTTGCCTAGTAAAGCTGTAATTATCTGTACTGGCCAAGACTTTCAAACTAGTCATGAAGTGAACCAAGGAATCTGAAATAAAATTCCTGAAAGACAAATTGTAAGGTGGCATCAGTTTTAAGCATTTGAACATCAATCCAAGTAGAGAACTCTTGGAATCTTTAGAATCATATGACTTTTGGAACGTTATCAAATGTGAACCATGGCCCATTGAAAGCTTTAGTAATTAGATCAGGTTGAAGAGGAAAAATATCTTCAGGGCCTTCAAATATAAGTGGTTCTTATGAAGAGGATGCAGGATGACCTTCTTCTTAAAAAGGTGATAAAAGGTCATTAGATCCTGTAGATGGTGAACCATGAGTAGATTAGGAATATCTACATAATGTTCTTCTGAATCTGTTGTAGAAAGGAAAGTAACTGATTCAGTTGAGGAGAAAGATTTATCAGAAGATGAATCTAAATCTGCCATAGAAGCACTAGCCTCAGAAGAGGAAAAACTAGTATGAATTTCTTAAGAAAATAGTTGATGCATGGGTCCCTTGTCTTTTGATGGCGTCTGAGTGGGTTCGAGTATGGATTAAAGAGAAGAGGGCTGACCTGAATCTATAAAAGTAGGTTATGATTTTGAGGTTAACAATTTGGAGACGATTTTGGCCTTGGTGTTAACCGAGTTATGGAAAGATGTGATAACCTAAAGAACTTTTCATAATCCATGGGTTTTTCATGGTTGGTAGGGACAGTTGTTGTTGCTCAGCATCAATTCTTGCAAGCTCATCTTTAAGCTGTCTAATTTAAGCTTCTTTTTTATTGAGCTCTGAACCCTAATATTTGTTCTGAATCATCATTCTGAGTTCGATGTCCAGTTTGGCAATTCGTTTATAGAGGTTAATGTACAACTATTCCAACTGGAATGTTGTCTTGTTAACCTTTTTGTGTGTATTCTGAACCTGAGCTTAAACATTATTGAGCCTGATATAATGATATTCTAAGACTGTATTTTAGACTTTGGCATTCTAAGTTTACCAGTTAAGTACTGCCTCATATTGTTTGGGCTCTTCAAGCTATCTAGTAGGAATAACAGGAGTCTAGACAAATGGCTTAAAGACCACTTTGGTTTGTAGGTCTGTTTGCTTTTCTAAATAGGGAAATTGCTCATGGTAAGAACTAGATGAGAACATCATACATGGTTGTAGATAAGTTTGAGTCAATAATGGGTTGTTGACTTCCTACCTGCATATTGTAGATTTTTATAGATTGGTAACAACTTTGCTTGTTGTTTCTATTAGCCAAGAAGTGTAGTTTGGATCATCATCAAGCATCCATACAGAGAGAGTTTTGCAACTACTCTTTTCTTGGTTCTTTTTCTTTTTAGGGCATCTGTTTACTTCCTAATCATCATCAGAGTGTCCATCTTTCAAGCAAGGGCAAATAGGATTGCACAAATGTGAGCCTAGAGCATCCCAGAGAAAATGTCCTCTTATTTTAGCAGGATATTTAGAATAACCATCAGAATCGAAGCCATGGATAGAAAGCTTTTCTTGTCCTGTCTGAACTATTGTGATCATAGCAGTGTATGAGAGTCTGAGAGGTTGTTCCTTGTTGGAATCTAAAGGCTGAAAGGTAGTCAAACAGTACCATCTGGCTTTTTTTCACACTAAGCATATCAAGTTTGAATAGGCTGAAAATTTTGGTGGAACTTTTCATAGTTTGATAACTATTCTAGTGGCATTAACTTGAAAAGTTCTTATTTTTTAATTTATTTAAGGATTTGGACAATTTTGGGAACAAACTCATTATCAACAAAGATCATAAGAGTGTCGGGGGTAGTTTGAGGTGAAGGTAAGTCAAGAGCATGGTTTTAAAGGTGATACACCAACTAATAGTGTGCAGTAGCCATTTTTACAATGACTACTTGTCAGATCCCTATAACTGGATATGAATTTTTAAAGTTATAGGTAGGAAAGTGTTTTTAAGAGAAAGCTTGAAATTTAGGTAGCATGTAAGGAGGATACTACTAGCATGAAGAACTGTCAAGACAGTACCAATAATAGCATGTTAGTACTTTTTAAATCTGGTAACCATTAAAGCTATTCTTGTCATTACAGACAAGCCTTTTCTATCATGAAGAGTAAGAATGATATAGATTCCCCCAAGATGGAGGTGTGTGTATCCTTCTCGTTTCCATTGAGTAATAAGCTCTATTGGAATTTCTAAAGTAACATATTGCTTTGCTTGGGTTGCTTACAAAGCACACTAATCTAATCGAGAGGACTGGATAAATTCTTTTGGAGTAGGGCATCTTGTAGAGATAAGGGTTCGAATAGTTTGAGTAAGAGAACTTGGTTGTTGGTAGAGTTTATACGAACTAATCAAAAGTAAAGAGGATTTAAAAATCTGAGTAGAATTTAGGATATAAGAATACTTAACAAGATTTTCTATTTTTGAGGCAAGATGTTTTATACAAGACTTGGGAAGAAGATGACATTTTTTTGAAAGCTCTATGAAATAAACATTCTTTGTTTGTTTTCAACACGACTAGCTAAACCTCTCCTCTTCTATTCTTCTAATAAAGATTACAGATCAACTTAGATTGTTCATCTTCTTCCTGACTTAACGACGAATACGCTCTACACTTATCTCTTGTAGGATCTTGTGTATTAGAAAGACTTATTTTTTTATACCAGATACAAGTCTCAGTCTCCTTTTATTATACAAAACACCAGTGTTAGTCACCAAAAATATTGTTCATCCACATTAATGCATAGAAAAAGGCTCTAGTTTTGGGTGGTATGTGCTATGGTTTCTTCTCCAGCATTGAGTATATAGGGTAGAAACTCGCACATGCGGGCTACTGGCCCAAAAGATGATTAAGTTCATCATTGTTTTAGTATAACAACGCCAGGCTATTCACAACACTGTTTATAATATTGTATGATGATGTGGTATTGACTAATGATGTGACAGTATTTGATTAGAGAAATGATATGACATTGATTAATTATATAGCATTGACTCATGATGGAGCTTGACTGATTAGGCGTCACAATCTTATTGAATTAAAATGTTTATGCATTATTGTCTGATGTTGTGACAGTATGTTAGTGGATTAAAAAAATGTATATATGGTATATGCATATATATGAGATAATAGCCTTGATGATATGTTAATCCAATTAAAATTTGTCACGTGGTGCAATCCTGTATGTCCAAATTATTTTAATTTGATGGCCATGATTTACTCGTTATATCTATAAAAAGAGGGCTCTCCCTCATATTTGACACCCCTAAGTTCATATTTTAGCTCCATTTTCTCTAATTCCTTTTCTATCTTGTATTTTCTATGTATTTTAATAAAATTTTCATTTTACTCCTAATTTAAATATGAGTAGCTAATTTTCATTCAAGCTTGGGTTGAAAATAAAGTCTAAACATGTTGTATGAGCTGATTTTGATAAATTTATTTTCTCTTCCCCTCTAATTTCTGTGGATGTCTTGACTTTTTGTTCATAGACAGTAATAACACAGTTATTACTATTTAGAACGATAAATCTTTAGTATCATATTAATTGATACTAATAAGGAATATTATGTCAATAGTATATGTTGATGCAAATCCAGATACCCGAATGATTTATTACAATCGTTGTAGGTTTAATTTATTTCTGCCATTCCAACTTTAATTTTAAGATAGATTAAATTAATTTTATCATAATTTAATGACTTACTCAAAAAATTAATTTAACAAATAATTAAAATCTACCCCTTCGTGCGATCGACACTCGTCAGCATTAATCTATTTTACAATGATTCGTGCACTTGTGAGTTTAATAAAATTTGCATACAATTATCCTTCCTTGAATGTGCAATCATTTTGAGTTGCCATTGATCTTTAACTTTAAACAGTTAAGTCTAAACAAAAGTACTTTTCTCTGATACTAAAGGAAATAATAGCTAGGCAATCTAAGAGATGGAGTGAATTGAGTTTTTAAAAATTATGAAATTCTTGAATAAAAATTAATACAAATCTTAAACAAATTCAAAACAATCATAAACAAACCAATCAAAATGTAAACCGATAAGGGAGATTTTTATGTAGTTCAGCCAACCCTGACTACGTCTATGCCTCTAAGCACACCAGGCCTGGAAATTTCACTATCTAAGTCTTTAAGGCTTCAAGAATTCTTACAATTAACTTCACAGATATCAATCAACCTTTACAATAAGAGATTATCCTCAATCTCTTAACCTAAGTATACTCTAACACTTACAACTTCTCAAAGATAAATATTACGAATGATTTTTTTCTAATACAATATGTTTAATTACAAATGAAAGCCTAAAGTGAATCAAAGAAATAAAAACAAGTTTAAAGCTCAATAATAAGTGTATTCTCAATAGCAAGCTTAACAATAACTCTAAGATCTTTTTTGATTGAATTTGAATGAGCTAATTTATAGTTAGAGCTAAAAATTAGTCGTTATTAACTTTTGTTGAAAAAATTGGATCATCGTTAACTGCTATCAGTTAACTTTATGACTAGTTCAAATGATCGTTAAGTGAAATTTCAAATAAATAGTTTACTGCTTAACGTTAACAGTTAGCCGTTTATTTTTAGAGACCTACAAAATAAATTTTAGCAATCCATTCTTTCTAAACAGTTGACAGTTACAATCTAAAAATTATTTGCTCACCGTTATTTTCTAGAATCATTATTTTGACAACTTTTTGTAGAACATGCTTTTTAGAAATTATTAGTTTATTGTTTTCAACTAACGGTTACCTATTTGCTACAATGCACTATTTTTTAAAATTATAATTTTACTCTAAATCTTTTTGTATTTATATTATGGCCTAAATCTTCATAAAACTTTACAAATAAGTTGATTTCCAAAGTTTCAAAACTTTCTAAATTAGACCATGAACTTGAAAAATAACTAATTTCATTTATAAAAAAAATTGATGTTTAAAACTTAATTATTCTTAGTTTTGTTTGTTATCATTAAAATTAATATTATGGATACATATATGTTAACAAAAATTAATGCTATTTGTAAAGAAATTTTGGAGTTCACTCAAAAAGAAAACAAGCATTTTTTCAAAGCATAGGAATAATTCAATGGACTACTTTTGAAATATCCACAGCATAGACATGAGAAATGACACCAATGTCAATATTTTTTGGAAGGATTATTGCAGCATGTATAAGAATATGGCTACAAGTAGAGTAGAACTAATGTCAAAAAGTACATCAAACGTTTAGGCTTTCGTTTAGTGACATGTAGACAATTCCCAACAATGGAGTCAATCACTCAAAAATAATAAAAGAATAAGGGGAGCGAATGAAATTCACATTGGTGAGTTAAATTCAAAAATTAAAGAAATTAAAAAAACGGTTAAAAGACTTTCCCAACAAACAGCATCATTAACAGCTGCTAAATCAACAGAGCCATATAATCATGACTTATATCTAGATCAAGTCAATGTCATAGGTATAATGAAAAAGTTATCAAACTATAATCCTTACCCTAATACATATAATCTTGAATGGAGAGAACATTCTAATTTTTCATGGTCTTAAGGAATCCAACAAAATAGACTAGCAGCTCTTGCTCTATCAATGCAACTAATTCTTTAAATTTCTTAAGCCTTACAGCCATTATTTAGACCATAAAATCAGAACCTAAACTAGTCTCAACCCAGATGATGAAAGAATGCATTCTAGAATTTTGAGAATCTTACTCACTCATGATCGAGCAAAAAAATTGCACCATTGATGAATATGAAATGAAATGAGAGCAAGCTTCAACTCATACCCCCAATCGGTGTCAAAACTCTAAAAAATAGTAGGATAACTTGCTTCTTTAATTCAAACCTTAACATATAATCGTTAAGAAAGTTAAACTCTCAAGTCAACTAGTTCATAACCCTGAGTGCATGAAGTAAGTACCAATTCATCTCAGTAACATAAAGAGGTCAAAGTTATCATGCACCTTGCAAAAAAGAAAAGAAGTCAACAATAAAGTAGAGATGTTGATGACAAAAATAACTTAAATTATACCTGTAAATATTGAGGACTTATCATCAAAGGAGAAAGAAGAAACCAAACCTACGAGAATACATTCGTAAAGCTCTATTTCTCTAGAGGTTATCTAAAGGAAAGAAGGAAAACACTATAAGTGAAATTTTTGAAATCTTTAAACAAGTGTTAACATTTTTTTCTTAATAATATAAAATAAGTGTCATATTATGCCAAGTTTCTTAAAGACCTTTGTACTAAAAGGAGAAGTATTCATGTTTAAAAGAAGGTATTTTTAATAGAAAATGTTAGCCCTATATACTAATACAAAATTCCTCTAAAATACAAAAACTCAAGCTCCCTCATTATCTCATGTAGTATAGGAAACCACACAATTGAAAATGGTTTAGTGGACTTAGAAGCTAATGTAAATCTATTACCTTACTCAATGTTTGTGAAATTTAAACTGAGAGAATTACATCCAACTTTAGTGATGTTACAATTTACAGATCGATCTATAAAAATATCTTGTGATATTGTGGAAGAAATGCTTATATAGGTAGATAAATTTTATATTCATGTTGATTTCATTGTAATTGACACTAAACCAATGTAAGATTCAAGGAAGCACATCCTTATTATTCTAGACCGACCTTTCTTGACAACTGTCGATGTCACATTTAATGTAGGACTGGAAATATGTGGTTGTCCTTTGATAATATAACTATAGAGCTAAATATTTTGATCATTACCAAACAATTTCATAATGCAGATAATGGAATTATTAATATGGTTTTAATAGAAGAATTAGTTGATAATACTTTTCTTTCAAACCTTAGTAATTACTCTTTATAAATATATTTAATTTAATTTAGTTTGGCTTTTAATATTGATAAATCAATCGATGAGATCAATGCCTTACTTGACTCGGTACTATCGATGGACACTAATAAATAAAATTCAAAAGTTGAATAATTAGCCCTATCAGAGAAGAAACTCAGCCCATCATCAAGACCAACACCAAACCTTGAGCTCAAGCCATCACACAACACCTTGGAATATGCATTATTAGAAGAAGAGAATACTTTACCAGTATTCATTTCATCATCTCTAAATGATAAATAAAAAGATAAGTTGTTGAAAATTTTAAAAGAGCATAAACGAGCATTATGATGGACCTTCGCCAACACAAAAGGTATACATCCAGTAGACTATATGCATTACATTTACCTTAGCAAAAATGCTAAACCTACTAGGAAAATGCAATATTAGTTGAACCCTAACATGAAAGAAGCTGTTAGAATTGAGGTCCTTAAACTATTAGACGCAGGTATTATTTATCTTATTTCTGATAGTTCATTAGTCGGTCTTATCCAAGTTGACCTTAGAAAGTCATAAGTCACAGTATCTTTCAATACTGATAATAAATTAATATCTACTAGAGTGACTACAGGGTGGCGTGTATGCATTGATTATAAAAAGTTAAATTCTGTCACACATAAAGACCGTTTTCCTTTACTAATTATTGATCAAATTCTTGATAGATTAGTAGGCTATGAATTTTATTGCTTTCTAAATAGCTATTCAGGATATAATTAAATTTCTATAGCACCAAAAGATCACTTGTACTTTTTGTACTTTTATATAGAGGGATGTCATGAATATTATGTAATGCACCTACTACATTTTAAAGATACATATTAAAGCATTTTTTTATATGGTTGAACGAATCCTTGAAGTCTTTATAAATGATTTTTTTTGTCTTTAGTGATTCATTTGATCAATGTTTACATTATCGAACACTAGTTCTATAAAAGATATATAGAGAAAATTTTTATCTTAAATTAAAAGAAGTGTGATTTTATAGCAAAATAAGGTATTGTTCTTAGTCACATCATTTCGAGCAAAGGTACTGAGGTTAATAAAGTCAAGTTGGAGCTCATTTATAATCTTCTCCCACCTAAAATAGTCAGAAAAGTAAGATTTTTCCTTGGGTACGCTAGTTTTTATAAATGTTTATTAAAGATTTAAGTAAAATTTCTAGACCTTTATACAATCTATTTATTAAGGATGTACCTTTTGTCTTTAATGATTCATGTCTTGTGACATTTAAAAAAGTAAAGCAATTATTGACATCATCACCCATCATTCAACTCCCAAACTGAAACTTATTATTTGAGCTTATATGTGATGCATCTAATTATATAGTAAGTGCAGTATTAGGACAAAGAGTTGATCAAATTTCTTATGTCATTTACTATATTAATATCATATTAGATGATGCATAATTAAACTATTCAACCAATAAAAAAGAAATGTTAACGATATCTTTTACATCAGAAAAATTTCAATCTTTACTCATTGGTTGTAAAATAATTGTGTTTACAGATCTTACTGCTCCCAAATATCTTCTCACAAAGAAAGAAACAAAAACTAGAATATTTTATTAAGTGCTATTTTTGCAGGAATTTAACTTCGAATTTTAAAAACAAGAAAGGCACAAAAAATATTGTGGCAAACCATCTCTCTCGTCTCAATTTTGACATAATTACAGAACCATTATCATTGAATGAATCATTTCTAAATAAACAATTGATGAGTGTGAAAGTATTACCATAGTATGCTGATATAGTTAACTATCTTATTATAGGTTAACTTCTAGAGCATTGGAATAAGTAGGATAAAGTTTAATTTTTTGCGAAAAGAAACAATTTCTTTTAAGGTAACCCTTATCTACTGAAGTCTTATACAGATCAAATTATTAGACGATGTGTTTTAGAAAGTGAATTTCAAAATATTCTTTCATTATCTATGAACAAGTTTGTAAAGGTCATTTCAACACTACGAAAACAACTACTAAAATTTTACAATTTGATTTCTATTAGCCAACCGTATTTTGAGATGCTTACAATTTTATTCTTCATGTGATAGATGTCAACCAATAGGGAATATTACTCAAAGGAATATGGTGCCACTAAACCTAATTTTAATGGTTGAGATTTTTTAAGTATGGGTATTGACTTTATAGGACTATTTTTCCCTTCTTTTGGCTATCAATACATATTGGTTGCTGTTGACCATGTATTAAAATGGGTAGAAGTAATTTCATGTAGAACTAATGATCACAAAATATTAATAGGTTTTTTAAAAAGTAACATTGTTTCACACTTTGAATTCCTTAGAGCAATAATTAAGGATGGTGGTGCCTATTTTTATAATAAATCATTTAAAACTCTTTTGACAAAGTATTCCATCACTCATAAAGTGGTGAGCCCATATCATCTGCAAACCAGTGGTCAAATAGAGATCTCCAATCGAAAAATAAAGTATATACTAGAAAATATGGTGAGATTAGACATAAAAGATTAGTCATGAAGAGATAATGATGCATTATGAGTATAAAAAAAACTTGAAAAAATTCATAATGATGTATATAGAAATGCCAAAAATTTACAAACAACAAATAGAAGCCTTTCACAACAAGCAAATTATAAGAAAATTTTCCACCCCAAGTTAAAAAGTACTTTTATTTAACTCTCAATTACACTTATTCCTAGATAAGTTACGTTTCCTATAGTCTAGCCCCTTTCTTATTCACACTGTTTTTCTACATGGAATAATTGAAATTAAGGATCCAAAGAATGATGTCACATTTAAGATTAATGTTCAAAGATTAAAGTCATATCTAGAGTACAAATCACATAGAGAGGACACTGAAATAAATTTGAATGGCCCATTACATTTAAACTAAGACTTTTTCTTTTCTTTTTTTTTGGTGATTTAAATTCTTATTTTCTGTTTTTATTATTTTTACATAAGTGTTTTTGTTTAACCCTTAAGTTTTCTCTTATCCTTTTTAATTATGAGTGCCTCAACTAAACAATCCTTCTTGAACTTTCTTATATAGTTTTTATGTGTACAATCTCATCTCAGAAACCAAATATGATTTTCTAGACCTATTTAGGAGCTTCCACCACTAGAGTTAGTATCCTATGTTAAGGATTTAAAAGGACAACTTAGAAAAATTGAAGGAAGCGTCTACGACATCTAATTAAAGATTGAGGTAAATTCAATAAGAGAATGACGTGACATTAATTTTCTTTGTATGTTTCAATTTGTTACCCCAGTTAAGTAGTAGATAACAGTACTTTGTGAAAATCAAATTCAATTACTTTAGTTTTCTATAATAATTGATATTTTGAGTCAAATGTATAGACAAAAACTCGATTTTATCAAAGTTTCACAAGTGATTTCTTCCACTTCCTCAGAATGCCCTCCTCACAATCTATAAAATTCAGTCCGAACGCATGCAATTACTTATAAGGAATAATATTCCTACCAACATTTGATGGTTAATCCAAGCTAAAGTATGATTAACAGATAAGTTGTCTCCTAAATTTACTGCAATACATGCCTAGTTGTGGTAAAGAAAACTACTCTATAAAATAACGAGCTTGAAAACTCTCTGTTGCTTGTTATAAGTATGCCAGAATGAGATGTGATGGATGTTCTTTTAAAATAGAGTCTAGTAACAAGGAAAACAAGATTTAATTCATTAAGGATAGTTTAAATAAAGAGTCATTGAAGGATGTCCTTTTGTCTCTTTAAACACATCTCAGTGGATACGTATAAAGAGTAATACTCTAATTATGTTCATTATTTCAGAAAGAGCGTGCACGATATAGTCTCAAAAATCTAACAATAAACAACCTTATTTATCAGTTTATAAGAAAACTAGATAAGAAGCATATCTTGACCCAGAAAAGGGATTTGAGTCGTTTCTAAATGTAAAATCAAAAGAAGATGTGAGCCGCAATTATAACTACTCGTAAATATCATTTTATTTCACTGTTGTTTTATTTCATTATTGTTTAATCATTTATATTTTTATCTTTAATAATTTCATTTTATCATTATTTGATTTTTTACTTTTTTTTAACTCTTAAGCCATATGCTTTATATATTATTTGACACAATCATGCTATCTCATACATAATTGTGAACCATTGTCACCAACATCATTAAATATGTTTTTTTTTAAAGCACTTACTAATTATTCTTGAAAAGTATCCCAATCTCAACTACTCGCAATAGCTAATTTAAGAATATTTGTGTGCTCTTTGGGTTTAACTATGACAAATATAAAGAATTCATTGAAGCAGTCTTAACTCTTGGTTGAAGCATAGCAGTCAAAAAATAACACTCAGTTTATAGAGAAGGTGACCAAGTGTTATCAAAATTAGTATCACAAACTACTTATACTAGTGGGAGCTAAGTGTTAAGCATTATCCCCAAAACGCTAAAACCTTTAGGTAATTTGTCTGACTCAATAATTGGAGAAGACTTAATTGTCTAATGCATGCAAGAGAGAATAATTGAAATGCTAAATTATACTGATGGTTTTATTTTTCTATTAGAAAATCTTACAACTCTAGATGTGGTAAATTACATTAGCATCTTAGGCCCATCTGAATATTCATAAAAAATACATCGATTTGTTAAACATCAATAACTTTTATGATAACTTTATCGTATTTTTTAACCATGTAATAAAAAACTATTTCATTCCTTCTACAGTGAAAAAAAATCTTTATTTGTGCTCATACTGTTAATGAGCTACTTAATTTATTACAAGCTTATAGACTAAATCCACATCCCAGGACTTTAGTATTAGAGTGGCCAACTAATGATAGTAGCAGTAACCACAGTAAGAAGTACAAATTAAATTTAACTCTCTACTTGTAAATATTTTCTTTTATGTCACAGCACCCAACTAATATCTTCTAAATTCTACTTGTTTCCTTTAAAATATTAAGGGCAATGTTTTGTTTTGATAAGGAAGAGGGAATAGTTGATAATTGTGGAATATCTCAATCTTAATGAAGTTTTTACTACTTTTTGTTTTAGAAACTAACTATGACTAACGTTTTTGAGTTGATGATGGCTAAATCGAAGTGTAATGACTTTAGAACCATATATTTTTAGTTTGGAAGTTAAAAAAAAAAGAATAAGAAAACAAAAAATAATTTCAGACTTTTTGTTATTATTAAGCTTTGACAGTCATTTTAAGTATGATCTTTCTAGCTTTTTTTTTTCTAATTTCTCCTTTATAAATATATAATTTTAAATTTTTAGGTCAAAGATGGCTGAATATAGACTGCAGTGACTCTAGAAAGATATCTTCTTAGTTTTTTTTTTAATTGTGATCTTGTAATATTGGATGACATTATGACTTTCAAATTTTAATATTTATATTATCTTTAATTTTGAATTATATTACAATATTTTACTATTCTACATGTTAATGCCGAAGACAAATATGAGTTGCTTCAAGGAATACACATGTCACAATAAATTTCAAGTGAGTTCTTGAGCTTGTCATTTTTCTTGAAAAGTAACTCTTTTTATGCATTCTTCATATAGCTCTGCAGTTTATTATTTTATATATGTTTTTATATTTCTTTTAAGTCAATCCTCTAAAAAAAATTTTAAAAAAAGAGATAAAAAAATTTTTAAAAAAAAGAGAAAAAAATTATGTTGTTACATTTAAAGGTTCATTCTAACTAGTAGATATGAAGATTATCTAGAGCCCTAAACAACAATGAAAATGTCATCTTTCAGTCATTTAAGCCTTTTTACCCATCCCTTTTGTAAAATATCTATGGTTAACCCTTTTGCACCTTTTATATATATATATATATATATATATATATATATTATACTTTTCTTTGTCGACCTATCATTTTCACCCACTCTAATCTGGAATATTACTTAATGTCTATAAGTTCTATCACCTATTCTTATTTGAGAAAAATATAAATAATTATTTTGTTTAATAAAGTTATGTTAAACAAAAAAAAGAAAAAAGAAAAAATATTAGTTAAAAATAAAATAAAATAAAATAATAAAAAATAAGCGAGATGTACCTTGTAATCTCTAAAAAAAATCTTCTTTATTTTTTCTCAAATATATATTTTGTTTTTCTCTATTTCTCCTTTGTTTGTCATGTCTCTAACCTAAGTTACATCTTAATAAAAGTCCTTGATTTTAGAGAATTATAGTTTAAAGTAAAAGGTAGTTATATAAGCTTAAAAAGATGTAGTGGTGCATAAAAAATAGAAAAATAATAAAAAAAAATTTGTTTGATTCACATTTTGACTTAAGATCATATTATTTCTAAACTGTGTATATATTTATTTCATCTTAGTGAGAGTGTGTGATATTACTTCTTTATTTTCTCTCAATTTATCATTTATTAGAGTGACTATTGTTATTAGGTTTAATTTTCTTGTGAGAGTGTTACTACTAGTGATATTTTAGGGTTTAACATGTCATTCTTGAAAGTGACTTAATCAGTATAGCTATGACAAAGTCTACTGAACTGATTCATGTGGATGGTTGATATGGGTGTGATATTTCTCTAGACTATAGATATTACTTATATTTTTATTTAATTGTTATCATTAGTTTGATTGAATAAACATGACTGTTTACAAAAAAAAAGATAAAAAAAATTATTTTAGCTTTTAAATTTTATTTTCACTTAATTTGTTTGGGATTAGAAGTAAGCTGGTTAGGGGTGTTTTAAGTACTAGAAAGCGTATATTTATAAATGAAAAAATTGTCATTTTACACTTTAAGTTTCACTAATATTCTTACTTTTATATACTTAAGTTCCTTATGATTTAATTATGTGAATTTTATCATAATTAAGAATTTTATGTATTTTAGGGGAGATCATGGTCATTTCACAATGAATGAGGGATCAAATAGCAAAACGGACAATCATTCTGAACTCAAGACAGTCTAAAACCTTAAAAAAACATAAAATGATAAATAATACTATTCACAATACTGTTCACATATATTGACCAATGACATTGCAGCACGTAATTGGACAAATGATGTGACATTGACTGATTATGTAATATTAATGTGTCATGATCCTATTAGATAAAAGTATTTATATGGAGTTGACTGATGATATGGCAGTAAGTTAGTGAACTGAAAAACATACATAAGGTACATGTATATACACTAAATGATAACCCTGATAATGTGTTCTATCCAATCAGAATTTGTCACGTGGTGTAATCTTAAACGTCCAAATTATTTTACTCTGATAGCTATGATTTACTCATTGTATCTATAAAAAAAGGACTCCCTCCCCCTTAATTTGACATTCTAAATTCATTTTTTATCTTCATTTTCTACAGTTCCTTCTCTATCTTGTATTTTTTATGTATTTTAATAAATTTCTATTTTACTTCTAGTTCAATTATCAATAGCTAATTTTCTTTTAAGATTGGGTTGAAGGTGAAGTCTTAACATATTCATGGGCTTAATTTAATAAATTTACTTTCTCTTCCCCTCTTATTTATATAGATGTTTTGATTTTTTGTCGATAGATAGTAATAATCTTGTCTAAATATTCTACTGGATAATTATCTCTCTAGTGTAAGATTATTATTATTTGGCATAAACCCTTAACACTATATTAATTAGAGTGAGATTTATAATGAGTGGACACTCCTCCTTTTAATTAGTACTAATAAGGAATATTAAGCTCATGGTATATGTTGAATGCAGATCTGAGACCCAAGTGCTTCATTTTAATTGTTGCCACTTTAATTTATTCTTATCATTTCAATTTAAATTGTAAGATATTCTAAATCACTTTCACCATAAATTTCAACCACCCCTTTAGAAAATTAATTCTACATATAATTAAAATAGATCTCCTCATAGGATCAATACTTGTCACCATTGATCTATACTATAATAAATTTATGAACTTGTGAGTTCAATAAAATTTGCATAACACTTTGTCTAAGATAAGATCTCAAGACCTTGAAATCTTTTAAGCCTTACTGCCTTGTCATCTAGGAGGTTTATTATAAGTGGCTTATCTTAGGATATGATCCCAAAAACCTGAGAACCTATTAGGCCATAATCCCTTACCATTTAGAAGGTCTATCTTAGGTGGTTTGTTCATCTCTTCACGGGATTTATATGGATCAAATTTATTTTAGGCCCTAACTGGACTATTCTACATCTAAAAATTTTTAGTAAAAAATTTATTTTTTATTTTTAATTATATCCTAAGGGGATTTTTTCTCCAAGGATTCTATCCTTAAGGGATTTTTCTTGAAGGATTTTTATTCTTAAATTTTATCCAAGAATGATTTTTTTCTTAAATTTCATCCTTAGAAGGATTTTTTTTCTAAGGATTTTTTCCTTGAATTTCATCTTGGGGAAGATCTATTTTTAAGCATTTTGATCCTTAAATTCCATCCTAGGAGGATTTTGCTCTAAGGATTTCTTTTCTTGAATTTCATCCTTTGAAGGATTTTTCTTTAAAGATTTTTTCCCTTAAGTTTTATCTTTATTTTCTTTTCAGGGACTTTTATCCTTCAATTTCTTCCTATGAGGATTTCCCTCTATGGATTTTATTCTTAAATTCTATCCTTATGAGGATTTTTCTCCTAGGATTTTTATACTTAAATTCAATCCTGTGAGAATTTTTTACCAGTGAATTCTTTTCCTTAAATTTCATCCTTAAGAGTATTTTTCTCTAGGGATTTTTTGCCTTAAATTCTGTCCTAGGAAGATTTTTCATCAAGCTCTTTGTTGGGATTACTAGATGTATATTAAATTTTGGAGCATGACCTTTATCCCACCATTATGTTCATAAGACATTACCTGTCTTAGCACTTGCCCTAACTTAGCTTTCTCCAAACACTTGATGTTAAATCATTCGAATGTGCTTTTTTGGCATCACCTAGGATACAAGGATCTTATCATGATTGAATTCAAGAGTTTTTTTCATCCATAAAGATGTCTTGAGGCTAAAGTTTTTAGTGTTTGTCTTCATATCTTTATTTGAACAAGATTTTTCTTCATAGGGAACCTAATTGCTAGGATAAGACTTGGAAACCTTGCTATTTTTTTGTTAAAGGCAATGGGAGTTCAAGACAAGTACACAAGATCTTAAAGCTAGGATAAAAAATCGATTTTATCAATCAAGTAGAATTTTAATTTTTTATAATGATTTATAATTTCTTATTATAAGGTCATTCTATAACTTAGGAATTAATTTTTCTTTCTTGGTTTTGCAGATCTGTGGACTTGCTTTGGCCTTTTAGTGGTTAAGGAAAGAAATATTGCAAAATCTTTGATCCTTACATTCTGTAAGTGTAGCATCTCAATTACTTGCTCTTAAATATGTTAAATAAGCTGGTATTGTTTTTAGCATCCTTTTTTTCTAACAAGGAAGCTTCAGCGATGGCTTCAAACAATTTTTTTAATTTCACTCTTAAAGGTAAAAAAAAAAAAAGAGGTTGAAAATTCTAAACATTGTAAAAAAAAAACAAGATGATTAATCTTCTCAAACTATATCTCAAGCTAATAGATTACACCTTTTATTCCTTTCATTTCTTCTCATTTATCTAAGAAGAGAGTTCATAATCTTACATCACATACTTCCTTAGTGGATCAGTCCTCTATATCTCTTTACTCTTTAACCTTGATGAAGGACAGTGGAGCATTGATCCTATCGAATCTATCAAGCTTGCTTAAGCGTTTTTCTAAGGTAAAGGTTTTTACTCTTATTAACTTAGGTTTATCCTATGTAGAACTTGGTCCTTCCGTCAGCAATAAAGGATTAGGCTAAGGTAATTGAAAAAAAAAAAGTCCAAGAATTGAGTTTTTAACTTTCCTAAGACTATAGGTATAATTATGAGATTCAACACTCATTGAATAATGCTAAGACCGAAGAAAGAAAAGCTTTAGATAAAGCAAAGCTAAGATGAAGAAAGCCAAGGAACTTGAGAAAAAACTTTTTGTAGCCAAAGAGAAAATTAAAGGCATACTTGACTTAGGCTATAAGGAATATTTAAAGGAATTGAAAGATTGTCATATATCCCTTGCTTTCTATAATGCTAATGTTAATATAGAAGTGGTTGACAAGGATTTGAAGGAGCTTAATGAGAAATTTAATGATAGTAAGACAATTTAGGTGATGGCTCTAACATATACATTGATGAGATGAGATATGAATGATATAAAGCACACTCACTTGACCTAAATAATATTCACAATTATAATAGAAAGATTCTAAGATCTTTTTAAGAGGCACCATGTGTGTTCACTTATTAAGTCAAAACATGATGATGTTAATATACTAAGAATTTCCTAGAATGACAAGGATTTTTTTTTTAAGCTTAAGGGTTTTTGAGCATTTATGTTTTAACTTTTGTAGTAGTCGACCTCTTAGGAGATGAGACTTTAAATTTCATTTCATATTTCTTTAAGGTTTTATACTTGGAATAATTTACTTTTTTGTTTTCTTGTGCTTGAATAAAGATTCAAAACTTTCAGTTACTGAGTTTATGAAAATTTAAAATTGAAATTCATCCAAATATTTTTATCATCAATATATTTTTAAAAATATTTGATAAATAATCAAAATATAGAACTTGCATGACTGAAAGAAGTAATCTTTTACTCACCCATATTCTGTCTTTATAGAACTTATTTGACCATAAGACAAAGGTGAGACTTATATGATCATAAGTACAAGATCATATTATTAGTGGTAAATCTCAGATGTTTAGTATTTTAAGCATATCCTATGATCTTTTCACCTAAGTTAAACAAAATATATGCTGCTAGCCTAGTTACTTCTTTGATGATGGAAGATCTTTACCACCCAAGATCGAAGGTGCTGACTATATTTCTTGAGTTTTAGGTAGAAGCTTCTTTAGAACAAGGTTTCGAATTCTAAACATTTATATTTTGATCGAAGCCTTATCACAACGAGCTATTTTGTCCTAATAGGAAGTGACCTTAATCATAGCTTGATCCCCTTTTATTTCTTCTAGGAAATCTAAATATTGCCTCTTTAGCTTATTATTAATAAGGGGATCAAAGTATTGTACTTGATAAAATAGTGTTACTAATTTAATAGAGATGATAACTTCTACTTCAAATGCCAAATAGAGGTAAGTTTCTTCTATAAGAGTCATTAAGGTTGTTTTATAAGACTATAAGACAATTGACAACCTAGCTGGCCACTCTCTAGCTTTCTCTAGTCTATCTTTAAGAATTTGCTTACTTACTTGATTGACAACTTCTACTTGCCACATGGCTTAAGGATTTGTAAAAGAAGAATAATAATTTTATCTTAAATTTGCTATAAACTCAAGAAAATTATCATTGTCAAATTGCTTTTCATTGTCAGGGATTATAGTATGAGGTATATGTTACTGACCTATAGTGTTCTTCTTAATGAAGTTGGTAGTTTTTTTCTTAGTGATAGTTGCAAAAGGCTTAGCTTTCACCTACTTTTGAAATTAATCAATGGCAACTATGGAAAACCTATTTGCTATTTTCTTTTTGTAAGAGAACTAATTAGGTTAATTCCCTATTGAGTAAATGTCCAAAGAATCAGAAGAAGAGTTAGTTTCTTTAGAGATTGCTTAGGTATAATTATAAATCATTGGCACTTATCACACTTGTTTATAAGCTCTAAGGCATCTCATTGCATAGTTGATTGAAAGTATCCTTATCTCATAGCTTTGTAAATGAGTGCTTGTCCTTCATAATAGTTTCCACATATTCTTTCATGGATTTCATATAGGACGTTATCTCCATCATCAAGTATGAAATATTTAAGCAGAGAAAGTGAATATCCATATTTACAACTTGATATCTCATCTTCTTATATTCATTCTTATCTTTAATTAAAGTTTTATTTATAAGATAACTAATAATTGGGTCCATCTAGGAACCTTGATGGTCAATGGTTATTACCTTCTTTTCTTTAGATTTGATTATGCTTGGCTTAGGATTGATGACTACTAGAATTGGTCATAATAAGTCTTTATCAATTGAGCAAGTTGGTTAAGCTAATGCATTTGCTTATGTGTTTCCCTCTTAGGGAATTTGCTTTACCTTATAATTAAAATCCTTTAGTGACTCATTAACTCGACAAAAATATGCAATAATGTTGAAACTCAAGTAGTATAGTTCTAAGTTACTTAATTAACCACCAACTAAGAGTCATTAAAGACAAGCAAATCCTTTGCTCCTAATCTAGTTATGGCCTAAGTTGGTTAAAACGCTTTGTACTCTACCTAATTGCTAGTGGAATTATATCTATAACAAAGAGCACATCTAGTCCAACATTGTTTGGGATGATCACTAAAATCCCTTTATCACATCCTCATTTATGAGAAGATCCATCAACGTAAAGAGACCAATTATCATGACATTCCTCTCTAAGATCAAGTGATACTATCTCTTTTTCAATAAACTCAACAATAAAGTTTGCCACTGTTTATCCTTTTAATAATGTCATAGGATGATATAAGACATCAAACTCTATAAGTTCTATAACATATTTTGTCAACTTTCCTAAAATTTCAATTTTAGCTAAGACTTGTCAAATTGGCTGATTATTAAGGATGATAATTCCATCCTTAAGAGGATTTTTCTTCAAATAATTTTAACCTTGGATGATTTATTTCCATCTTTGGATGATTGAGTTTGAGAGATTTAAGTTACCTTAAGAAGATTTTTCTCTAAGGATTTTCATCTTAAGGTGATTTGTTTCTATCCTTTGATGGTTGAGTTTTCTAAACTCAAGCTATCTTAGCAGGATTTTCCTCAAAAGATTTTCATTCTAATATAGGAAGAAAATCCATGAAGAGATGAAAAACCCATGAACAATAATATGAGTGCTATGACCTCAAGGTTGATAATGAAAGTTACAAAGTAGATGAAGAAGTTCATTTTTGACAAAGAATAAGACAACGAGATCTAGAGGATGATGATATGATGCCTATCTATCGTCTTCCAACTCCTCAATCACATCTATGTCTTAACGCCAAACGCCAAATGCCAAGGACAATTACATACTTCAATAATAAGTAGATCAATTGGCTAAAAAATTTAATAGAATGTTCGATCAATTCTAAACTTAAGTTGAGGAAGGAGAAAACTTAAATGGAAGTAATATGATTAATTCTGACTCTTCTAGAATAAGGTTTAGAAAAGAATTGAATGCAGGCAATGTTAGGCATTTTTTAAACTAATAAAGATCTAGAAAGAGAATGGTTAAAGAACAGTTAGACCAAAGGGAGAAGTAGATAAATGATTACGAAAGAGGATGTAATGACTTAACCAAATAGTTTAGGAAATGAGACCATTTGATAATACAACAGGGAACTTGAGTCACATTACTTCATATAATGATAGCAAGATGTCTATCTAGGTTTCATTTACCTTAGATAAATCCTTATGATAGACAAAGGTATTTTATTAAACATTTAAACTTGTTTCACACCTTTATGAAATGTAAGGAGTATTATAAGCAATTCTTTATCGAGCTTTTCCTTTTATATTAGTAAGAGCATTACTTGAGTCATATTAATTCATATAATGATAGCATGATATCTATTCATTTACCCTAGATAAATCTTTATGATAGACAAGGGGATTTTATTAAACATTTAAACTTGTGTCGTATATTTATGAAAGTGTAAGGAGCATTATAAGCAATTCTTTGTCGAGCTTTTCCTTTTATATTAGTAAAAGCATTATAAAGATATTCTTAAAGGTTGAGGCCACACTCAATCTCATCTTTTGGATAGTCAAGTAGAGAATTTAACTCTTACTTCTAGAGTATGCAACAAAAAGTAAAACCGATTACCTACCTCTTGATTGTGAAACAATGATGGGAAAAGTCCTCAGAATGGTACATTAAAAAATATAATAATATCAAAAGGCATAATAATAAGATTACCTAAGTAGATAGTTATGATCATAGCATAGCATTTTCTATTATTATAAAGGGACTTAAGATGAGAAAATTATGGTGGTCAGTTAAAAGGAAAAAAAAAACCTGAAGTGAGGAGAACTATTCCCAAAAAAATAGTATTTAGCTAGTTATGAGAAGAAAAAAATTTGGTGGCTAAATTTAAAAGGCTAAAATATTTTGTACCCATTTTTGTAAATTTTAAGAGAGGTATGTGTAACTAATAAATAAAGGATCCCTGAGTTATAATTGATATAACTTACTATTGGTATGTAAAGTATGATACAACCCTTTGTATTTTATATTATTTATAATTTATGCATAAATATTACAAAAATTTCTTATTATAAAACTTTGTTTAGTCCTTTACACATTATTTTATTTCATTGAAATTCCTAGAGGACAAATTTGCCCACTATAACTTTTAATCCTAAAATATCTTTTATTTAATTAAAAAATCTAATAATTATTAAATGAATTGTAGTTATATTTATAATAAAATAATTATTATAATTACATTATAATTAATTAATCTATTAATAATTATTATTGATCATTTTTAGTTAAATTGTTAATAATATTATTATTAAAAATTAATCATTATTAATAATTAATTTTTGAATAATACTTATGAATAAATTATAAATAATATAAAGTAGTCTAATTAAATATAGAGTGGTTTACAATTTTATAATATATTCATTAAATATCGATCAAAATTAGCTATAAACATAATGAATTATAATCAAAATAAGGAATTAGAATAAAAATATAATTAAGAATTTTATTTACTTGAACTGTAGAAATCATAATTAGAATGAACTATTTACTATTTATGTGTTTACTTTGTTTTAGAGTTAAAATTAGAATTAGTTAAATTGTAATAATGTAAGGTTCAATTCCTTCACCAAAATATTATATTATTTATTTTGAGCTAATAAGCCCCTTTAAGTATTAATAATATTTAATACTTAACTCTAGAAATTGATAAGGTATTTACAAAGGATTAGTTGTAGAGATGATAAGGATTCTAGAAATTGGTAAGGTATTTATGAAGAATTAATTGTAGAGATAGATAAGAAATCTAGATATTAGTGAGATATTTATGATGGATAATCTTGATCATTGATCAAGGGTTATGGTAGCAAAATCTCAGCCATCCACCAGCCTTAAGAAATTCTATAAATACCTCCTAGACCTTTTATTTTCAAACATTTATTGAGAAGAGAATCAAAGAAATTAGTAAGTTTACTCTTCCTCTTCTCCACAAAATTTCTAATCACTCTATCTAGGATTTTTGTTTGGCATGATTTTAGATTATTTTATATAGATCTTGATGCATGATATAGAATATGTTTAGGTTTTGTTTAGGGTTTTAATTGATTAGGAGTTTACTTAATCAACTCTTGGCATAATAAGCATGTAGATTGATTCTGGACTGCATGACATCTCGATTTTTAATTTTATATTTTGTGAACGAATTTTCTTAGAAATTTATATTCTGGAAAATAGATAAATATAACTTCCTTAATAAATTTTAGTTCATCAAATTTGATTTAGTTTTTAATTTAATATGTATTTTCGAAATAGAAAGCACTGCACTGGAAAACTTCGATTCCAACAGTACGATCAGGTTTCCAAAATTATTAGTACCATCAAATAAACTCAGAAAATTATGAACTTTTAAATAGAAGTTAACATACGTGTCTAGTATCGTCGGTTTTAATTTCATAATTTTCTGAATAGCATTTTATTTTATAAAATTCTCGGAACCTGTTCTATTTGGTTAAGGTTATGAGAAGACAGTTTCAAACTTACTGAGTAATAAATAGTTTTGAAAATGTTTTTAACATCGGATCCTCTTGAAAAGTTTACATGAGATATCCATGGATGTTCAGAATAACGTTATAGAATATTATATCAATCTGAGTTTTAAATTAAGAGTTAAAATTGTGAGATCAGTCCTCTATGGGAATGAATTAAAAAAGCAGATTCTTAGAGTAAATTATTAATAGTCATATTTTTATATTTATTTAAGGTGTTTGAGGTGTTTGAGACTCTTAGCGGTTTAAAAGTTGCCAATTCAAATTCTTTTATTAAGATAAGTAATTTTATTCTTAATATACTGGATACGTATAAGTATTCTGATGATATTATTATAAGTATAAATATTTTTATATTATTTAAAAAATTAAAGGATTTTCGTAACAAAATCAATTTATGGAAATGTTTTCAAATCTGAAATCTTTTAACAAAATATTTTATAAATGTTTTTCAATAAGTGAATTATTTTAGTGACATGACTACCTTTTATAATTTTATCTGTAAAATAATTCGCAAACCTAATTTATTTTTATATGCTTTTCTGAATCTGATACGATTGTTTGGTACTTATGTGTTATTTAAGTTATTGATGATCATGGAATTCTTAATGTTTTGTTTCATTATCTATAGTTATTCTGATCGTAGTATACAATATATCTATATGGACCAGTATTAGTTTTCTGTTATTGTTGAGTTTTTGAATGGCCTTCAGTATCTTACCAAATTAAATACTCTGCCTAGAAACTTTGCCAAGATCAATACAAGATGCTTGATAACAAAAAATAGAGAGCAATTTAATTCACCAGCTCTCACACACAAGGCTTTTTTAATCAATGAAACAAAGCACACAAGTAAATGAATAACAAATCAGAAATAACATCAGAAGAATCAAGATTACGTGGTTCAATCTCATAAGAGACTTACATCTACAAGAAGAAACATTAGATTTATCTTATTGATTCACCAGAAAAGATTACAAGATTACAAGATTAAAGATGAACTTTACAAAACATAAGCAACCACACTTCTGCAGAAAATAACTCTTGCTCTCTCAAATTCTCTCGATCTTTCTCTCTTTTTTCTTACTCCAAGATTGCTTGTGAAGCTACTTATAAACCAGCTGCACAACGAACCCAAACCCAGATTGCACAACTTGCTTCCACGTGTGGATTCTGTTTAACGAACTCAAACAGAATCTTGAACACACACGTGACTTGCACAACTGCTTCAGCTTTCTATTATGGCTTAAACACAAACATTCGTTATCGTTTCACTTAAGTGAGCCACGAGCTTGCTCACATGATCTGAAATCACCTTGACCCTTGCCCAAAACACAGTCGTTTTAGCTTACCTGAGTGATTGAGTTCACATACCTCACAACTCACTACCTTGAACCAAACACTAACTCTAATTCTTCCTCCACCTTCATGCAAATCAGAAGTTGCATATTCCAGCTAAGCTCAAGCACTTGTTGAACTTAGCTGCTGAAACCATCTTAGTAAGAACATCTGCAAGATTATCATCTGTCTAAACCTTAACCATCTTAATCTCTCCTTTAGATATCTCATTCTTTATGAAATGGAGTTTAATGTCTATATGCTTTGTTTTTTCATGATGTGCTGGGTTTTTACAGAGATGCAGAGCAATGGAGTTGTCACAACAAATGGTAACAACCTCTTGGTTGACACCAAGTTCCTTCAATAAACCCTTAAGCCAAATTGCCTCCTTAACTGACTCAATTACAGCTGCATATTCGCTTCTATAGTAGAGAGAGCTACTACATGCTGTAGACTTGCCTTCCAGCTAACCAAAGAGTCATTTCTAAAGAACATGTCTCTAGTAAGTGATCTTCTCTTGTCCATATCCCCAGCAAAATCTGAATCAATAGCTCCCCACAATCCAGTATTACTAGCACATTTCTTTCCATATAGAAGTTCAACACCTAAAGTGCCTCTAATATACCTCATTATCCATTTAACTCCCTTCCAATGTTCTTTGCATGGTAAAGCCATGTAACGATTGATAACACTCACAATATGTGAGATGTTAGGCCTTGTTAAAACCATGGCATACATTAGGCACTCAACAACACTTGCATATGGAATATTGCTCATTTCCTTCCTGTCTTCTTCAGTTTGAGGACAATAGAGCTTGCACAGTCTGAAATGAGGAGCCAGAGGGAGATTAACTGGTTTACAGTTTAGCATATCAAAGGTTTCTATAACTCTTTTTAGATATTTTTCTTGAGATAAGAAAATAACCATTTCTTCCTATTTTTGATGATTTCAACTCCTAATATCTTCCTTGCACTTCTCAAGTCCTTCATGTCAAAAACAGAACTGGAAAGTTATTTAAAAGGTTCAATTTCAATCCTCTCTTTACAAGCAATAAGCATATCATCTACATACAATAGTAGATAGATATACATTTTAGAATTCAGCTTCTTAAAATACATACAGCAGTCATAACTGTATCTGTTGAATTCATGAGTAACCATGAACTCATTAAATTTGAGATACCACTGCCTTAGAGATTGTTTAAGTCCATAAAGAAATTTCTTAAGCAATTAAACATAATTCTTCTTTCCACGAATTTCATACCCCTCAAGTTGAGCTATAAAAATCTGCTCTTGTAGCTCTCTATATAGAAAAGCAGTCTTGACATCCAGCTGTTCTAACTCTAAATCCTGATCTGCTGTTAAGGCTAACAAAACTCTGATTGAAACATGCCTGACAACTAGTGAAAAGACCTCTTTGAAATCAATTCCCTCCTTTTGGGTGTATCCTTTAGCAACAAGTCTAGTCTTATACCTTTTAAGCTCAATTTCTGTAACTCTATCTTTAATTTTGAATATCTACTTGCATCCAACAATTCTCTTGTTATTAGGTTTCATTACGAATTCCTAAGTTTTATTTATATAAAGAGTGCTGATTTCATCATCTATTACTTTTTTCCAGTTTTTCCCATTTTGACTATTTATAGCTTCATGAAAGCTTTCAGGTTTTTATTCATCAATCTCATGTGCAGGTTGAAGGGCAAATGTTATTAAGTCAGCAAAACCATACCTCTTTGGACCTTTAATATGTCTTTTCTATCTATCCCTCACCAACTGATAATCTTGAGTTTGACTTGAAGTTAAATCATCATCCTGAAGTGTCTGTAAACCATCTATTTCATTTCTTGTATCATCTAACTCATCTGGTGTTTTTTCTTGAGTATTTTGAAAAAATGTCTCGACCTCAAACTGATGACTATTGGATTGTGTTAGATCTTGTTTTTTGTCTTTGTAAAATTTGTCAGCCTTTTCCTTTTCATTGAATACAACATCTCTACTTATAATACATCTTGGTGGAGTCAAGTCTGTACACCAGTGCTTGTACCCCTTAATCCCTTCTGGATAGCCAATGAACACACCCTTTTAAGCCCTTGGAGCTAGCTTTCCTTGATGTACATAAGCATATGTTTGGCACCCAAACACCTTTAAATGTGCATAACTAGATTTTTATCCAGATCACATCTCATAAAGTGTTTTGAAACCTATTGCAGAAGAAGGGCTTAAATTTACCAAATAACAAGTTGTATTGAGAGTCTTAGCCACAAGCTCTTTGGTAATTTGGCTTGAAACATTAAACTCCTCACCTTTTCCATGATTGTTTTGTTCATTCTCTCATCTAAGCCATTTTACTAAAGTGTCATTCTCACTGTCTTGTGTCTTGCTATCCCCTTATTTACATAGTACTTGTCAAACACTTGATTACAATATTCCAGCCTATTATCAGTTCTTAACTTCTTAATTTTGTTACCTATTTGATTTTCAACTAAGGCCTTCCACTCTTTAAACTTTTCAAACACTTGATCTTTCAGCTTAAGAGTGTATATCCAGACCTTTCTTGAATAATCATTTATGAAGAAAACAAAATATCTAGCTCCCCCTAGAGATACTTCCTGTGCACATCCCCATAGGTCAGAATGAAAGTAGTCCAGGATACCTTTTGAGGAATGTACTGAAGACTTGAAGCTTGTTTTAGTGGATTTCCCTAGGACACAATCCTCACAACACTAGGTCTTCAATCTTATCCCTATTTAATAGTCCTTGATTTAAAAGTTCCTTTAAACCTTTAAGACTCATATGACCAAGTCTCAAGTGCCACAACTTAATTTTATCTTCACTAACACTAGATGACACAGCAACTTCCCCTGTTACAGTGGTACCCTATAAAACATAAAGTCCATTTTTTCTAATTCCCTTTAACAAGCTTGTGTTCCTTTAATCACATTCAAATTACCATTTTAAACTTTAACAGTACACCCTATTTGATCCATACCAAGTGAGATCAGGTTTCTTTTAAGATCAGGAACATGTCTTACTTGTTTTAATTTAATAACTGAATCATCAAGTAGTTTAACTCTTACATTTTCAATTCCAACAACTTCACAAACAACATTATTTCCCATCATCACTTTACTCCCATCACAGGCTCGATATACAGTAAAATGATTTTTGAAAGGACACATGTGAAATGAGCAACCAGAGTCCAAAACCCACTTGCCTTCTTGATTAAAGTCTGTGGCTATTAACACACCTGCTGACTCATATCCTTTATCCTCCACCACTGTTGCATCCCTATTCTGAATTTTCTTCCCTTTTTGCTTAAGCTTTCTCTCAAGATAGTCTCTCTTAAAGTGACCTTTTTTGTGGCATTCAAAATACTTCAGAACCTTATTCTTGTTCTTGGCCTTACCCTGCTTCTTTTTCTTGTCATCATATTTTCCCCTTATAACCAGCCCCTCAGCAGATTCATTTCTAAGATTTCTTTGTTTCTGTTGAATTTCCTTTATATTTAGAGCAGTTTTTACTTCATCTAAAGTGAGTGTTTCCCTACCATACATAAGATCCTCAACAAAATTTTTGTAAGATTCTAGTAAGGAGCTGACCAGCAATAAAGCCTTTCCTTCATCATTTAAGCCTTCATCAATGGTGGCCAAGGTATCACATACTTGGTTAAACTCATCAATGTGCTTATCTAATGATGAGCCTTCAATCATCTTTAATGTGAACATCCTTTTCTTGATATAAAGCCTGTTTGCAAGAGATTTCTTCATGTACAGATTCTCCAACTTCTCCATCAAGGCTGTTACTAATGTTTCTTTTGCAACCTCTCTGATAACAGAATCTGCAAGGCTGAGAATAATAGTGGCTTTAGCCTTCTTGTCTATCTCAAATAGATGTTCTAGAGTCTTGGATGATGAGGCTACCTTTTCTTGCCTCTTCTCAGTTGATTTGAGTGCCTCTCCTAGACTCTAAGTAACTAAGAGTGCTTCAATCTTCACCTTCCACATGTTGAAATCATTTTTTCCATCAAATTTTTCTAGATCTATTTTTTGTGTAGCCATACTTTGACCTTTTATGCTAAAGACCAAACTCTGATACCAAGTGTTGAGTTTTTTAATGGCCTTTAATATCTTACCAAACCAAATACTCTACCCAAAAACTTTGCCAAGATCAATACAAGATGCTTGATAACAAAAAATAGAGAGCAATTTAATTCACCAGCTCTCACACACAAGGCTTTTTTAATCAATGAAACAAAGCACACAAGTAAATGAATAACAAATCAGAAATAACATCAGAAGAATCAAGATTACGTGGTTCAATCTCATAAGAGACTTACATCTACAAGAAGAAACATTAGATTTATCTTATTGATTCACCAGAAAAGATTACAAGATTACAAGATTAAAGATGAACTTTACAAAACATAAGCAACCACACTTCTGCAGAAAATAACTCTTGCTCTCTCAAATTCTCTCGATCTTTCTCTCTTTTTTCTTACTCCAAGATTGCTTGTGAAGCTACTTATAAACCAGCTGCACAACGAACCCAAACCCAGATTGCACAACTTGCTTCCACGTGTGGATTTTGTTTAACGAACTCAAACAGAATCTTGAACACACACGTGACTTGCACAACTGCTTCAACTTTCTATTATGGCTTAAACACAAACATTCGTTGCCGTTTCACTTAAGTGAGCCACGAGCTTGCTCACGTGATATGAAATCAGCTTGACCCTCGCCCAAAACATAGCCGTTTTCGCTTACCCGAGTGATTGAGTTCACATGCCTCACAGTTATGAAGATGCACACGATATTCTAATTTCTATCTGAGCTGGGTCATCAGGATTATAGGTAACACTATGTGACATGAGCTAATCTTTTATTTTTTTTGTATATGTGATATGAGATTTATCTTCGTAAATAACACTACTTTTGATATTCTGAATTACAATGAATTTATGTCATCTTATTGAAATATGATATTATATAGTTTTTATGAAACTTATGAATTTATGAAATATATTTTACTCAATGAAGGCTTGTAATATTTTTTAGTATCGATAGGTCTAGTGTGTTAGGAATGATTTTACTTATGGAGTTTACGACTCGCCTTTCGTCATCATTTTTTTTGTAGCATAAGTTCCTTTTGAATGGTGTGCTTAGCTTTGCAGTTAGAAAGTTCGTTTTCGGTTGCTATTTGAATAAGAAGATGAATAAACTCATGTTTCTTTTAGTTTATTTCTATTATGAACCTGTAATTTGGGTTTTGAGACTTCGTTATTTTTATATTTCTGGAGAGATTATTTAGCGTTGGATGTATGAACTTGTGGAATATTCTTAGAAAATTTTGAGGTATTATAGTTTGAAATTTTATAAGTTGAAATTATGTTTCGTGAGTAACCTCCTTCTTTCACGTGCTCTACACGTGTTAGATTTGGGGTGTTACAAATAAATTGTTATAAAATTCTTAATTAAATTTTATCATAATTATTATTTTATATTTTAAGTATTATTATTATTCATAAATTAATTATTAACAATAATAATTTTTAATTATTATTACTGATAATTTAAATAAAAATTATTATTATTAATTATTGTTAATAGATTAATTAATTAATTATAATATTTTTATTCTTACTGTTAATAATAATAATAATAATAATAATAATCTATTTAAAAATTATAATTATATTTATAACTATAATAAAATAATAATTATGATTATAATTTTTAATAATTGTTATATTTTGTAATTAAAAAAATTAAGAATTTTATTTACTTGAACTGCAGAAATCGTAATTAGAATGAACTATTTACTATTTATGTGTTTATTTTATTTTATAGTTAAAATCAGAATGAGTTTATTTTGTTTTAGAGTTAAAATCAGAATGAGTTAAATTGTAATAAATTATTATAAAATTCTTAATTAAATTTTATCTTAATTATTATTTTATATTTTAAGTATTATTATTATTATTCACAAATTAATTATTAACAATAATAATTTTTAATTATTAATACTTATAATTTAAATAAAAATTATTATTATTAATAGATTAATTAATTAATTATAATATTTTTATTCTTGCTGCAAGTAATAATAATAATAATTTATTTAAAAATTATAATTATATTTATAACTATAATAAAATAATAATTATAATTATAATTTTATAATAATTGTTATTTTTTTAATTAAATAAATGATATTTTAAAAATTAAAAATTATAAGAGATAAAATGATATTTTAAGAATTTTAATAAAATATAATATAATATAAAAGATAAATAAAATTATTTATAATATAAAAAATTTTATAATATTTATGTATAAATTATAAATAATATAAAATAGAAGAGGCTAGATAATAGTTTACAGGTAGCGGTGAGTTGGGCTGATGAATAAAAGCTACATTCTCGTCTCGAATATGTCATTTCATGATGGCCACAACCCTTTCATGGCAACCCTTGCAATTGCAACCGAAAACCTCACTCCATATCTGTCACCGCCGAGTGGCAACCGTCCGGGCCTTCCGACGAAGCGACTTCGACCGGTTCGCACGGCGGATGACCTCCGGTGAGGCCTGGAGGGACGCTTGGCGAACCACTAATGATGGCTTCGAGCAGTTGGTCTTCGAGGCCAAAAAGACGGCCGAGCGTATAGACCGTCAATACTCCGTCTCCCGTCGTCTCAACTCTGTGGCACGTACTGCCGCGGTCCGCGCACGTGAGCTGGATCGGGAGTTTGAAATTAGCGTCCGCTGGCGCTCTTTTAGGATGGATTTTTCCAGAAATTGGCCGAGGGTTTGTGCTTGGCTCTTTAATTATACTTAATTATCTTGAATGCGCTCAGTTGTTTAGATTTAATTATTTATTTAGAGCTCTTATATATTTTTTAATTGCTACTTTTGCAGTACAGGAAGCAGCTCAATGATTTTTTAAACACTCCACTAGGAAGAAGTTTTGCTGTGAGTATTACTCAACAATTTTACTTTTAATGGATGCTTCTAAAATGAATTATTTTCTTAAGATCCTTATTAACATAATTTTCTAGGAAATATTTTATTCTTACAACTTCAAATACTATTTGCTATAAGCTTGAGTTTCTGCATTTTGGAAATGATAGCTTCTCAACATGGAATTAGATAATATTTGACATCAATTTCTTATATTCGATCCTGCTGTTGCACTAATTAAAGGGTTACCCATTTTGAAATGGGCTTGTGTCACTTGCGTTGGAGTGCTAGCATTTACTGTTGCATAATGTAAGCTTTTGTTATTATTATTTCTCCAGTGACAGCATTATCATGTTGTGTCTTCTGATCCCAGTATTTTATCTTTCTTCATGCATTTTGTTCTTAGCTCACTTTTAATTATGTTTCTTCATCTTTTTGTAGACAATTTTCTTCCTCTGGTTTACATTATCTGGATGGCTGTTTCGCATCTTGATATTAGCTACATGGGTTCTGCCAATTGCCGCCCCTCTTCTCATTGGGACAGTGGCCAATAATTTTGTCATTAAGGTATAACCTGTTACCTTATTCTTTTGCTTTGAAGTATATAGGTCTGTTCTTAGATTCAATGTTACCTTATTCTATGTGCTCTGGATGGCTTTTTCCGTCCTGGCTGTTGGCATTTATTGTCTAATTGGCATGGATGTACTTTCGAATGAATCATAGGACATGCTAACCGTAATTACACAATTCCTTTAACTTCTGTGCTTGTCTTTTATGATCTTTTAGTTGGTCTACTATAGGACAATGAAATAGGTAGAAGTAAAATATTTGAATTTCTTTGGCGCCTTGGTACGTTTACTTTTATTTTGTCAATTACATGCATCTTTTGGATCATCCAAGTCGCCATTGATGAATTAACCAATGTAGTTAAATGTTAGGTTGATTCTTTTGCTTCATTTAGGAATTCAAAGACTGTTTTTGTTTTCAGTGTTATTAATTACATTTGATATATTAACAATAACATGGTGAAAATGATGCTGAATAGTGACTTCATTTTTTTCTTTGGGAATTTATTTCTTATTCATTTTGGTTGTTTTCTTCATCTTCATTCTCAATGATTATTCTAGTTACATTTGTTGGATAATTTTTTCTTCCCATTACTATGCATATCTATTTACAGTTTCAAAGTAGATGAACTGGTTATTCAGTTTGATTTTCTCAAAGCTATTTTGTAGACTTTTGTTCTTCTTTGAAACTAAACTTTTATGACTCCTTTTGCTTCATTGTAATCACAAATATGGCTTATGCATCATATATGAATTTGAAAATCCGATGCTAGCCTTAAAATGATGTCATTTAGCATGTGATTTGTTGTTTTTGGATGAAAATGCTAAGAGGACTCTGTTATGGGATGAGAGTTTTCAATGGAATTGGTGAAGACTCTTTATTGAGGAGTGCAAGGCTCCTTATGGAAAAGACAATTTTTTAAGTTATATTAAAGTAGAATCAAATGTCTTGTTGGATTAGTTGGAGAAGTTAGTCAAGGTTTACAGATCAACGCCCTCATATTCATGTTTCAAAATCCAGTTTGCTTGTAATAGATGTCTTACATGCCAGCTTCAAGTACCTGGAAGAAAACTATTTAGGGGCTTCTGAAATTCTCTAGAAGTTATAGCTGGTAAGTCAGCTTCTGTGTTAGCAATTATTCATGCTTATGTGGTGTAGGACAGTTGACTTCGTTGACTTTAGGCTTCTGCATTGGATTTGGATTTGGGAAGAGTGATAGCTTGTTTTGAAGACTTTGAGAGGGGAGTTTAACTCATTTCCTACCAGGTTATGAAGTTCATTCTTTTTGGCAAAAAAAAAAAAAAAAACATTGTTTAGGGGCTAAAATTTCAAGTTCAAGCTATTTTTCTAGATTTTGGGAACTTTTGATTTTGAATGTTTTAGTCTGAAAGTGAGTTTTTTCTTTTAAAAAAAAAAAATCCCCATGTTGGAGTCTAGTAATTTATTTTTGAATAGAATCTTGAGTCCTTGCTTCCCAATGAATTTGATTTACTTTCAGGGTTTTAGCAACTATATAAGGGGTTAGCAACTCTAGTTTATTATTAAATCTCTTCATTCAATCAAATTAAACTTCGAAATCTTCTTTCTTTCATTCTCTTTATGTGTCTTCTCCATTTCATCATTATGTTGCACCTGCTTGCTCTGTGACTCTATCTACCAATGTTGCTCTTGTACCATGAACTAGAATCAAAGATCCCACAGCACAAAGCAGTAAAGGATCACAAGTACTTTCTGACGTTTCCTTGTCCGAATCAAGGATTATATAGTCTGTTTATGTCCCCCAACCTGAGGTGACTTCATTATATATTACTTAATATCAGAAATGCATGAACAGATTCATATGGGGTTTGGTGCGATTAAGTAATTATGATTTTTTTAAAAAAAAAATTTCCCATAAATTGCAAAATACAACTCAATTTGTGGGTCAGATTTATTGAAAGCCTATAGGCTTGTCCAATTGTTAACCCAATTTATCTAAAGGCTATTACCCAGATCAGGTTCTAAGCCACCTCTCCAATTGCTAGCTAAATAAAATAATGTCATAAAAAATTAGGTTACTGTGAAGGAGCATTTCAGCAATCCATTTGCATAGCGAACTTAATTATATTGTGCAATTGACCGTGTCAATGTAGCAGAGTAGGCCAAATTGTTTTCACTTGGATCATTGTTTGCTGTAATCTTGGGATCTCCACAACCTTAGTATCTTCTTTCCGCTCAGCCTAGCCTAACTCATCACAATTTATGATATATTAGGTAAGTAAGCCATTATATTTTCAAAAATTACAATTTATTTCCTAAATTTACATTTCAAGATTTACTCGATGTTGCTGGTAAATATCTTTCTTTCTTAAATATAGAAGAGCTCATTGAAAAAATTCCATGATTATCCATTTATCCTAATCATTCCAGAAGATATTTTTCTTTACTTTGGTTTTGTTCATGGTAGATCTTGATGGTTTTATCTCTCTCTGTCTTTTTTTTTTTTGGGTTTTTGTTTTTTTTTTTTTTTTTGTTGTGGGGTGGGTTGGGGGGGGGGGGGGCACTATCTTTCAATCTTACAGGCTTTTGTAATTGTATAAACTTCAACTTTTGTAATTTTTATTCCCATAACAGGTAGGTAAGTACTGGGAACAAGGCTGTTTGCACCTGTTTTATTCCGATCAATGGTAGCAAATACGTTTATGTCTCATGATGGTTGGCCTTTTTCCAGTTACATATTTATACCTTTTAGGATCATTCTTTTTCTTTAATTTTGGATTGAACTACGGAACTCGCAGAATCAATAAAATATGCTATGCTTATATCTAATATGCTTTTATCTGCTTTGTACATGAAGTGATCATCTTTCTGATTAAATGATTCTCATATAGTTAATGGAGTGTCCAATTACATGTAGAATGTCTTAACTCTGGAAATGCTAGCAACTGCGTATGCTCACGCATGAATTTCTTCATGCTGTATTTATTAGTAAATGTTTTTTTGTTCCTTACATATATTTTCTATTATTGATATAACTTATTCACTACCATACTCTGCTCTATCAGTGGAGCCATGGATTCACCACCAGTCATTGATTGTATAGTCTGATGTGAGCATGAATAATTGGCTAGAGATACAATTTGGTTTGTAGCTCTGCCTAGCTTGTAGTCGTAAGATGCTAAAATAATTGCATTGTCTATCGACATTTATTTTAGAACTGATCATGAACAACATAAATCACAGTGTTCATTTCTTTTTTTCTTCAATGGAAATGTGTAGGGTGCTTGTCCGGCTTGTAAGAGGGAGTTTATTGGTTCCAAGAGCCAGATTATTCGTTGTGCAGGGTGTGGAAACATTGTGTGGCAACCAGAAGGGGACTTCTTTTCAAGAAATGGCGGGGGCAATAAGTCTACAAAGTCTGATGGTGACATTATTGATGTTGAGTTTGAGGAGAAATGAAAAGATACTAAATATATGCACGTGACTGTCAGTCTGACCAAACCCAACGTACCAAATGAAAAAGAAAAGAGGATTAATGCGATGGATCATTACACATGAAATGGACTAATGGTGCCCCCCCACGTCTTACTATTTTCAATTTCATCTCTTTTTTTGGTAATTACTCGTAGGGAGTGGTTTTCGGAATTTCTTCATAGTTCACCATAATAAATTGTATAATATGTTTCATACTTAATGGAACATTTGAGAAACAAATAGTCAGTCAGGGCCTCTGTTCATAACAAAGCTTTCCTATTGGTCAATAGTCCTTAATGAATTAATGTTGAGCGACACAATTGGGTTGAGGAATTTTTTGGCTGCTTGATTGCTGTCAAATTAGGGTTAAGTCTGTATACCTACTGAATTTTTCATTTTTACTGCTGTACCTTTTTCATTCTCTTAAATAAAAGGAAATGAATGTCTCATGTACATTTTAATTTAGTGAATTTGCCAGAAGATGGGAAATTTCAGTGTTGGTAACACTTAACGATATACTCGCGATAGGATTAAATTGTTAATTCAATTACATTTGCCCATATTAAAATTCTTTTAACATAATAAGGATAAAAACATTTAATTTAATAATGTAAATATCGGATAATACGTCATAGCTAATTTATTATATCGTATTATTTCACTTACACAACGGATGGATGTAGTTGAGAGTGGAGTAAGCTCCTAAAAGCAGTGAAAGTGGATGTTGGATTCTGGCAAGGAATTTGAAACATTATTAAATAAAATTAATTAAATATTATATCTTTATTTTTATATTTTATTAGATAATATTATAATACTTTATAATATAGATACGCGGTTGAATCGCAACCTCAATTTAACTAAAGAGAGCAAGTACCGGCAAACTTGCTATCCACCTAGCCGTCACCTCTCATTCTCACTTTTATAGATATCCCGTGGAAGAAAAATTTTAGAGTATATTAAAGATTTTTTATTAGTTATATAATAAATAAATAATATTATATTAAATATTTATTTTTTATTCATTGACCATATATATTTCTTATATTTTTAAAAATACACATAATTTTTTTTCTTGTAAAATTTCACTTGAAGTTTAAATTGTGTTGCACCCATCTATTTTTGTCTTCATGTTGTTATAACTTAGTTGCCGTCGTAGGGATAAAATTATCTTTTTGAGCCGGATAACAAAAAGAAATGTTGTTTAATCAAATAAAAAGAAAGAAAAAAGTCAACATCTGATGAGTTAACTAGTGCAATAAGCGTGTCATTTCTTCTTTACCCCTGCTAAAATAAGCTCAACACTAACCCGGCTCAATGGCGATCCACTATCAAAATCAAAATTGAAATTTATTCAATTTATAATTAAATAAAAGAGAGTACTCGATTGATCGACCAAACTGTGAACAAGTAAGAAAATCATGTTAAAGAGCTCAGACGGAGAGGCATCCGAGGTCGATAACGTGGAGGCGTTGGAATCGCAGACGATCGAGCACACGATTGTGGACGATTGCGCCAACAATAGAATTCCTTTGCCCAATGTTACCAGTAAGATCCTCTCCAAGGTCATCAAGTATTGCAAAGAGCAAATCCACCCATATAATTTTTTTATTTGCAGAATTCCACCTGAAGTTTAGATTGTCCTTCACCCGTCAATCTTTACTCCGTTATAACGTTGTTGCCCTTATAGGCATAAAATTATCATTTTTGACTTGGACAGCAAAATACGATGTTGTTTAAATGAAATAAACAGAAACAAAAAAGTCAACAGTCGACAAGTTAACCAATATAATGAGCAACAAATGCAGGTCGCTTCTTGTTTACCCGTTGCTACGGTACGCTCAGTCCTAACCTAACTCAACACTCAACGGCCACACACTACCAAAATCAAAATTAAATTTATTTAATTTATAATCAAATAGAAGAGAGTGTTGGATCGATCAATCAGACTGTCAACAAGTAAGAAAATCATTCTAAATAGCTTAGATAGAGAGGCGTTCTAGGTCGATGAAGCGGTAGCATTGGAATTCCAGACGATCGAGGACATGATTGAGGATGCTTGCCTTGATAATAGAATTCTTTGCCCACCAAGATCAGTGAGATCCTATCTACGGTTATCGAGTACTGCAAGAAGGCAGGTTGAGGCATCTAAGTCTGACAATGGTGTCACCACCGACATCAATAATGATATCAAGGCTTGGAATGCCAATTTCGTCAAAATCTCTGAGGCCAATCTTTTTTATCTCATTCTCACTGCGCACTCTGAGGCCATGTTCGGTTAGTGAAAAAGAGGAGAGAGAGGAGAGGAGAGGAAAAGAGAGAAGGGAAAAGGGAAGGAAGAGAAAAGATTGAGAAATTTAATTTTTATTGTTTAGTTTAAAATAAAATTAGTAAAAAAATAATTTTATAATTTTTTATTTAGATAAATTTATCGTTGTATTAAATTTTTAATATTATTATTAAATTAAAAAAATTATAAATATATTTAATAATTTAAAGATTAATCTCAAAGTTAATATTTTATTTTTAATGTCTTAATTATATTTATAGTGTTTTTGTTAAAAATACTTTTTACTTATTATTATCAAAAATACTTTTACTAATTATTATCAAGTACTTTTATCAAAGGTGTTTTTTTAAAATAAAAATATTACTATTATTCTAAAAAAACCCCATAATATTACTACAAAATTACTAAATCTCAAATGCTCACTTAATTAATTTTTAAAATATAACTATAAATCTTTAAATTTTAAAGACATTTTAAAATATAAAAAATAAAAATATGATAAAAAAATACTTAATTAAATTTTTTATGCTCAACTGAGTTAAAAAAACCAATAACTTTTAGACATTTTTTAATTGCATAAATAAAAAAATTAATAAGAGCCTCTCTAGTGTCATTTTTTTCCACCAATATGGCAGCCGATAGCCAAACAGCTTCCTCACTCAGGAAATGTGTTGCTGCCTTGGCAAGCACTTCACGGGCATCCGCATAAAATAGCTCCTTCTTTACTAAGGTTAACCAAACATATCGTCGAACAAAAAGCTAAAAGCACAGTGATTTTGAAATCATCGTGACCTCTACAAAATCCACTACTATCAATCATAATTTCATAAACACAACTGAACCAAGAAATCAACATTAAATATTATGTACACGCGAAGACAAAATCCCTGAGGCCAATCTTTTTGATCTCATTCTCACTGCGCACTCTAAGAACATCGAGAGTTTTGTACTTGACTTGCCAGACTAGAGAAGATCTACAAAACATTTAATCATTTTCATTTATTATAATTTTGATTATTTTTTCTATTTATTATTTATTATGTAATATCTAAATTATAAAGAAAAACTGAATTCATCTAATTTTTTCATTTAGCTGAAGTGAAATAGTAAATTTACATTATGGGTAAAATTATTACTTTACTAATATTCTATTAAATTCTCTCATGAAATTTAGATATGAGTGGAAGAATGATTCATTTTGTAAATTTTAGGTGGAGTTATGCAAAGAAAAAATATATATGCATACTTTTAAAAAAAACAAAAAAAAATAAATGGTTTATGGATAATAATTTTATTAAATTTAACCATACATATTATATATTTAATTATTAATTATATTAGTTCAGATCTACCATGGACTTTCTTGCCATAGGTTACCATTTCATTCTTTTGAAAGATACATACTTAACTACCATAAATATGCTTTTAACACAACTCTACCCCAATGTTTGTAATTGCATTTATGTTTCTTGAAAATTGAGAGATCACTTAGATCCCATGTTCAGGCAATTTCACAGAATTTATTAAGTAATTAACTTTTCTCCTAACTAAAAATCTCCTCTGAAGGTTTGGTATTATATCTGATCGTGGCCAAATCATTTTCTTTAGCTATTCCAAAAAAAAAAAATCTTAATTAGGTTGAAATTTTTAATGTTTAAGAATATTTTAGTTGATTCATAGTCTAGTTTAATTTACCTTCCTATTTAGAGTATATTGTTTAGAATTACTTAATTGAGTTGTATTCTAAATTTAGATATGAGTCTTATTAAAGAAGGTTTTATAGTCAAATTAAGATAAATGATAGTTAGCATATATAAGCGTCTTTTATATCTTTTACTAGCATGCCTTAATTAATTTTTAGAATAAACTCTTGGGTTAACTTTTATTCTTGTTATTTTTTGTGTTTTATGAAATAAATGAATTTCAACACCTAGATTTCTCGATATTCTTAACGTCAATAAGAATTTAATTTATTTCTTTAGTCCAATATTCTTAGGATGATAATAGCTAGTCAAACTCAGTCAGATTCGAGCTCAGCTAAGCCTTTACGTGACTTTATAACATAAATAAAGGCATAGAATCCTAAGAAAGCTCGACCTTTGAATTTCAGATTGGATCGAATTGTGTTAGGGTTGAAGTGGGACTTTGTCTAAGCCCAACCAAATTTTTTAATATTTTTATATTTAAATAATTTAAATTTTAAAGAAAGGGCATAACCTATGCAAATTTAATTGCAAATTTTTTTATATATAAAAGAATAATGATATGATTATTAATGACATAGTCTTTTGAGTTGACTATTAATGTAGTTAGTAATCATTAGAGTAGTAATAATTGAATAAAGCTAATTAAAAAGTAATATATTTAATTAACATAATAATTAATTAATTTTAAAAAAATATACCCATAATTGATAATGTAATTCTTTATTTTATTAATATATTAGAGATCCACTCTCTCATAAGGTTTGATTAGGGTTTTATCATTATCCGTGTAGTAGTGGATAGGTATCCAAATCAACTAAATGTAAAATAGCTCATATGAATAGTCTATAAATCTTTACTTCAACTTTTTCAATTGACAACATACTTTGTTATGTTATGTTTTAATTTTTTGAAGTCATATCATCGTGATTTATCGTTATTAATTAAAATTGATTATATTATATTTTTCTTTAAGTGTTAAGATTAGGTCAGAGAATATAGGATTTGAAAACCTAACCTCAATTTGATCGAATCTTAATATAGGATTTAAAACCCTAATCTCAATTTGATCAGACCTTAATATATAAATTTGACCAATTTCTAACTCTTAAATTTAGGTAAAAATTTAAAAATTTCAAACGAAATCGCTCAGGTCAAAAATTAATTCATATCTTTTTGTCATCCTTGAGTATTTTCAAGGATTAATGGAATACTAAAAATATCATTTTCTATCTCTCACCTTACTTTTTTTGTCCTTTGACTGAATCAGTTTTACTGCAGAGTGTACTTTTTTAGAACCGTGCTCCATTCTTAAGGAAGGATTCTTCACCTTTTGGCTTTGGCGATTGGGAACTAAGGGTTGGTCTGTTTCGCAACCAAAGTGTCAGGGCATTCTAGGGAGAACTTGTAACATGTTTGCCATTTACTTGCTCTACTCATTATTTTTGCTTGGCAGTGTCATGGAGCAACCCTCCTCCATGTATTAACCGTCTGAGCAAAGTCAAATTGATAAAGTTCTCAAAGGTTGTGCAAATATTCAATCCTAGAAGTACCTTTCCTCAAGTAGTGCTTCACTCTTTTCTTTTCTTTTTTAATTTTCTAGCCATGCCCCTTGGAGATAACAACAGGCAGCAGTAGCAACGCAAACGCACCACCAGCAGCCTGTAGCTGCACCCATGCGATGAAGCAGCGGCTGCCAGCGAACCCAGCAACCACCACTCGAATTCACGCGACACAGCAACATCGAACCCAGCAGAGCCGCTTAAACCCATTGACCCAAACCAGCAGCAGTGAACCATCACCAACCCCGCCTCAAGTAATCTATGATTTTTTTTTTTTTAGTTGTTGATATGATTCTGCAATTCTGGGAAATTTTCAAAATTTGAGATTTTATTCTATGGTTAATTATTATTATTATTATATGATATTAGGATTTAAAAGTTCAAATCCTCTGCTAGCAACGACATTCAAATAACTTCTATGTTATAGACATAAAATTATTCGGCAATTGGTGCTTCCAGTTCATTATTTATTTCCAAATGTTTTTGATTAATTTTGTACCTAATGCATATGCCCTTAGTCCATTAATTTCTTTTAATTTCGGCTGAGTGTTTTATTCATCATTTTAATAGTTCCAAGCCATTTCAAAAATAAGTTACTTGTCATGAAATTAAATTCTTTTAATTTAGTTTTACTAAAAATTTATTTAAAAAAACAATTGAAACCCAAGCCGGGCCCAAACCCAATCCGTCCAAGTTTGGAAGAGTTTTCAAAGGGTTTGGACTTGTTTTCAATGATATAAACTTAGGCCTAAATTTAAAAAATCGGGCCAAAATCCACATATTACCAACCCTATATAACTGTTAGGATTATGTGTTCTTTGAAGTATATTTATTTATTTATTTATAACAAATATGATTTCTAATAAAAAAATTAAATTAAAGTTTAGACAACTTAATTGTAAAAGTATTTTTAATAAAGTTTATTTAATCATATTATATGTATCTATGTGATCAATATGTGAATTCGAAAATGTTATAAATATAAGTTGTTTTATGATTAAATAAATTAAATTTATAGTTGATAAATAGAGTCGGACACTTTATTAATGTTTAAACTGTAATAAATTCAATAAAAGTTTCGTATAATTATAGAGGTTAACTCCAATCTTTTAGTAGATTTCAAATTAAATAATTATGTTAGCTTAATTACAATCCTAATTATTATTGATGATGGATTGTAACTTAGATTATTGTTGGTGACTAGTTTGTGACTTAAAAACCTAAATTACTACTATGAAAAAGTAAATGTACAATTTTTAGATTATGATGATTCTTTATGTTGCATGAAAATTGAGATCCAAATATTAACACTGCAAAATGATTTTTAATCCATTAATAACTTGTATTGTCTTATATAAATCTAATGATTATCACATAAATACATATAAAATGATTAAATAGATCTTATTCAAAATATTTATGTAATTAAAATTTCTAAAAAGTATCTTAAATATTTTATTAATTAGAAAATAAATTTATTAAGAATAAATAAACAAATATACGACGAAAGAGCACATAATCCAAACAATAACTTCTATTAACTATTTGAAAGTTATATTTTTAAATTTAGATAGGTAAGGACTTTCCTTTTGTAAGAGATACCTTTTAATCATATCGTATGATAAAGATGGTATATCAATTTAGATATTGATAATGTGGGTTTCAAATAAAAAACTTATATTATCTAAATTTCTTTTTCATGTTCTCTATAGATAAGGAAAATATATATTGTAAATTTGTTTTAGGTAGATTTTCGTTTAAATTATAGTCACATTAGGGATGTTTTTAGTTTTCAATAGTATCTACAAGAAAAATGAGTAAGGCAAGCCATAGTTATTCTACTTTATGCTGACAATCATTATCAACTAGTTTTGTTACATATGTGATTCTTACAAATGAGATGGTTGAGACCTAAAAATAGGTCCTTAAAACATTTTTATCTTCTATGAGCTAAGCCTTTTTCTATCATAAATGAAGAAGGTAGAGCAATGTGAAAAGTAGTTAAAAGGGTGATTCTTGAAGCGTGATATCAATTGTGTATTTGGCATCTTAAAAGAAATGCACAACCTACCACACATAAAAACACTAGTAAAAAAATGGCCTTCACTAATATTTTGGTTTTAACGGCATGTTTTGCTGACATTGAATTTTAATGTCTACAAAGCCCATTCTAGGGTTATACTAATACAAGATATTAGTATCAATAATTTTTTGTTGCAATGGTATCACATAGATTTTGATTTAAGACATTATGTAAATAATGATTGTATGGTATCAACATAATTTTAATAGTAAGACATCACATACGTAATATTTTTGTGATATCAATGAAATTTTAATTCTATAACATCACGTTCGTAATGATTTTATGGTATCAAAGAAATTGTAATTCTATGATATCAAAGAATTTCTAATTCAATGTTATCAAAAAAAATATATATCTAATGTAAAGATATTAACCAAATTTTGATTATAGAAAAAATAGTGTTATAGGGATGATGAATTGTTGTCAAATTTTATCTGAGAAAAAAAAAATTATGGGATATAGAAGTCAACTTTGTAGCTTATTATGAATGTCAATAAGCTGCATTTCAATTATTCAAAGTGTCATAATCATCCAACAACATAGTATCATCCAACAGGTCTAGAACAAACTAGAACCAACAATAACCAAATTAATGATTAATCATGTTTGGCTAAACATTCACCTAAAAGTTACCACCAACACCCAAATCATTTTAATAAATTAAAGCAAAAAATTAATAGTAGTGATCTTGAATAAAATCAGTGTAATTTAGTAAAATTAGTAGCAACCAACTTCAAGTAACCTAAGACTAGCAACATTCCTTGAAAGTATAAAGGAATAATAAAAACAATAACATTAAACATTATTCTAATATAAGCCCTTGGTGATAGAAATTTTAAGTTAATGATAAGGATAGACATGGATTAGGGTGGATATGATTTGTCAAAACCCAACCCAATCCATTATGAAATGAACTAAAATAAAATCAATCAAACCCATTTAAATAAATATGTTTAATCTAATCTAACCAAATCCTTACATAATTATCTAAGGGTTGGGCTGGATTGTGTTAGGTTGAGATGATTGGGTTAAAGATTGAAAGGTCAAATCAAAATTAATAATTAAATGAAAATATATTAAATTAGAAATAAAACATATTGAAATCAAATATAAATATATTATAACGTGAAAATTATATTCAGGTCTAGTATTCAACCAAAAAAAAAACTGAAAAACCAACCATATTAAAATTAAGAAAATTTTCAACGAGCTTCTAGACTTTGTTCCCACCTTCCTGCATCTCTTTCTTGAATACCAAAATTAGAATTTTTAGATAATTAGCCAGTATCATGTCTTGTAATAAGATAAAATTGATTTATAATTATGTACTGTTTAACTTGTTATGTATTTATTAAAAATTAAATTAAATTGAAACTAAATTACTTTCAAAATTAAATTTATAAGATAAAAAATTTACCGTGTAATTATATGCCACCACGTCAATCAATAGTCACACACTTAGTTGGAATATTACCAACTCTAAATTAAAAAAAATAATAGTGAAAAATTAGTTTAAGAAATAGTAAATAAACAAGATAAAAAATATACAAGACACGCATAAAAAATGTTACCTATTTCAAGTGATTCATAAAAGTTCTTTCTCCCCCATTGATGACTCACTATCTAATGCAACTGGTGAAGATAATAGCCAATTTTGTGATCATATTAAAGCTTTGATTTTTTTTTTTCTAAATGTAATGAACTTTGAAATTGATCAATAACACACTTTCTAGTAGTAAATGCAAACTTAGAATTTATTGTTGATATTGGAATTGGAAAAATATATTTTGCAACATGTGATAAAATTTGATATTTCAAAAAATTAACTTTTCACCATTTTAAAATATCAAATTTAGTATCAAATGGATCTTACTAGGCTCCAACGAATACCTATCTACCTCTTTTTTTTCCTTTCAGCTTATACCTTCTCTTTCATTTTCTTGAACTTCAATAGCATTGCAATAAGAAAATACTTATCACCATTTTCCTTTTCCATATCAACAACATTAACCCAAGGTGCCTCATCAGAAACTTGATTATTGGTAATACTGTGACTATCTTTAAGGTAGAATTCATAAAGGCGTGATATAAACCATTTGATTCCTTTTACCACCTCTTTTGCTTTTGTTTCACCCTACATTTCACGAACAGAAAAAGTAACACAATCTAATTTATACCTTGGATCAAGAACATTTGCAATAAGCGGCAATGTACTTACATTTTCAATTATGCCCAATACTTATCATATTTCTTTTTGTACTAGCAACCATACTACCTATAAAAAGTCTTCACTTTTAGCAAAAGATGTCAACTCAGATTGAATTAAATATAAGTCGTGAAAGTATATGTGAGAAGTAACAGATAAAGAAGCACAAGTTTAAAATGATTTTATAAAAAGACTTTAAAAATTTCATAAATACTACAACATTAGGCCAATCAATATCCTTTGGTGGACCTTTTTTCCACTATCATCTGAAAAATATATCATATAAGGTTAATCATTGTCAATTAGCCTGTCAAAAGCTTTTTGAAATTTTAAAGCACTTGTTGGCATCAAGTAAGTAGAGTTCTACCTTGTAACACATGTAAGCTCACTATACTTTTACTTTCAACTTTTTCATGCTCACAACATTTCTTAAATTTTTGTAACCTTGAGGTTGAAGATCTTACATATAGTACGGACATTACAAATGCTAGCAATTGAATCATGCACGTCCTTTATCTCATCAACTCCAATTAAGTTAATAATATTAGCACAACCTCATATGTGTATAAATCCCCCATCTAACATTAGGCAATCACGGTTCCAATTTTTTAGTTTCTTTTTAACATAATTTATAGCCACATCACTTGAAGTTGCATTATCAACCATGATTGCAAAGATCCTCTCAACCAACTTCGCTATGGTCTCTCCTTTATGGTTAGAAATTGTAGCAAAACTCAATATTCTCGTGTAACTTCCATTCATAATCAATAAAATGGGCTGTGATCGCTATATAATTGATATTTTCAATATAAGTCCAACAATCAGTGGTTATACTAACTCTTTGGGCACTTTCAATAAATATTCCTTTCAGATTGAGTTTCTTCATCCAAGTAAAGCTGATAAGTATCCCTGACAACTATTCTTCTAGAAGGAGGAGTAAATTTTGAACAAGCAATACTATAGAAATATTGAAACCGTTCCTTCTCAATAGGGCTAAAAAACATCACATCAAGAATCACCATCTTAGCATGTGCCTTTCTATGTTCTTCCTTACTAAATCCCGTGGCTACTAAACTACCAGGAGCACATACAGGGGGTATTTTTGTATTCACAAAAGCCTTTTGCCTTTTATCCTCTCCCGCGACAATATTATTATATTTTAAACATCTTAATTTCAAATTATACAGCATACTTTTAGTCCCAAAACCTGATTCGTAAACAATCTTTTTCACAATGATTACGCTTACATCTATTACCTCCGTCATACTTGGTAAAATGTTTGCACACATTTGGTGGTGATCTGATCTCATAGGCTTTTGCCTTTTACGCTCATCGTTAGGATTTTTACTTGCAGGAACATTGGCATCATTCAGTTGCAAAGTTGAATTGTTATCCATCTATCGAAAACAATAACAATAACTAAATAACTATTGACTACAGTAAAACAATCTATATTTAAGTAAAGAATCCTTTTTATGACGTTTTCATGGCTTGTCTCTTTATGGCAGTCACTTCCAATTTTTAATATTCTGTATTTGAAACATGCATGTTCATAAAATAAAAAAAATTGTTCACGGTTTGTTTTCTTGTAGCCATCAATTCTAACCTCTAATATTCTATATAATAAACATGCATGTTCATAAAATAAAAAAAAATTGGAATAAATAGATTAGAGAAAATACTTACTCATTCGAGAATAGAGATTTGAGACTTAAGAGAGTGAGTTTAGATTTAGAATTAGAGTTTGGAGCAGTAAATATAACAAAGAAAGAGTCTTTTTTATAAAAAGAATGAACAGAGGATAAAAATTAGATTAACCATTTAGGTCTTTAGAGTTAAGAGTTTTCTTCTTCTTTTTCTTTTTTTATTCATATTATTATTATTTATATGGATTGGGCTGGGTTTGATAGGTTCATCGTAATTAACTTAAACTAGCTCAATTATTATTAAGTTAAAAAAATTGACTCAATTAACCAATAAAAACTCACTCAACCCATCAAAATCTAACAGGTTGGGTTGGGTCTATTTGGTTGAATTGGATTTGTCCACTCCTAATTAATGATTAAATTATCTACATAGGCAGTTCATTCATTTCAAACCTTCAAAATAATCTCATCTCAATACGTAGTTATCCACTTAAACTTCAATTAATGAAATGAAAATAATGTTGTAAAAAGTATGCTCATAGTTGAAAATAAACAAGTAACAAAGAAAATGTTTTCAAACTTATACTTTCCTTTAATATGTTCATATTTTCCACAATATCTTCCATGTACTTCATAAAGAAGTACCGACATTCAAAACAACTTACTTGTTAGGAGCATTGGACTTTTGTGTAATTAGTTTACTCCATTGAAATATAAAAAACTTAAGTTACAAATTGAAATGAAATAAAAAAAGTTGTAAAAAGCCCTTATTTAGACACTTACCATTTAAGGCTTAACTTAGTTTTGGACTTGGTTCAATGATATATTCTAGCTCCTTTGAAGGTAATAAGCACAATAAATATAAAAATCAACATAGTATAATTTTGTAACTAAGCTATACAAAACATTAAAATAGAAGACTAGAGAAACTTAATTGGTTTATTATTTGCTCCAAGTTGATATCAATTCTTTCTCTAACTACTAAATCCAAATAATATAAAGCAGAGACTAACGTATCGTTTTCGATCAATGCCTAATGATTACTATAATTCAAATACATAAGTGGTAATAGGATCTTGATAGATTGATTATCTCAATCAAGGAAAATAATGAGAATTAATGAAGCCAAATTTTAAATGAATGCCTTTGCTGGAATTTTATCAAATGAAACTAAAAAAAACCAGAGCATACTCCTTGTTTCAATTTGATGAAGAAGCACTAGTTTATTAATTTTTTTATACAATAGTTGGTTTTTGTTAATTTTATGTTAAATTTAAACAACATTCATTATAATAAGACTTGACTTTCTTGTTGCCAACTCAATACTGAATACAAGACACATTTAAACAAAATGGAAAAGAAAGTCCAAGGATTTATATTAAGAACTTCATAGTGTTATGTCATGCAAAATAAGTTTTAATAGGTTAAAAAACATTTTTTTGCCTACTAGTGTAGACATATTACATGTTTTAAATTCTTTAAATGTTCAGTATAGAAAAAGTTAGAAGACCTTACCTTGGATTATATTTGATTGATGGAATTTGTCCGGGTAAAGCGACTTGCAATAGTTTAGTTATTGTGCTGAGACTTTGAGTTATACATTCCTCTTGCAATTTTGTAAAACACATCATATCACCAGAGTTAGTAGCTACAACCACCAGAGTTAGTAGCCCATGTTGAAGATTTAGAAAGAGATCTCAGAGAAATTGAGAGAGGCATTTAAAACATCCAATTGGAGCTTGAGGTAAATTCAATAAGAGGACGATTTTAGTTTGTTTTGTGTATTTTAATTTATTTTCTTGTTTGTGTGTTTTAGTTTGCTTTGTGTGTTTAAAGTTTGTAACCCCGATCAAGTGGCGGATAACGGTACTCCGTTACAATCAAGTCGTTTACTTCAGTTTTCCCATAATAACTTATATTCTAAGACGAAGGTATGGACAGAGACGAGATTTTAGAAAACTTCATAAGCGATTTCCTTCACTTCCTCAGAATGCTCTCCTCACCATTTATAAAGTTCGGTCCGAACGCATGCGATTGCTTATAAAGAATAACATCCCTGCTAACATCCGTTGGTTAATCGAGGCAAAAGTTCACTTAGCAGGAATGGTGTCTGATAACAGAGAAGATAAGATTCAATTCATTAGGGATGACTTGAACAAGGAGTCATTAGATGATATCCAATGTCTCTTGAAACGCATCCCAGTGGATACATCCAAAATGCAATACTCTAGTTATGGCCATTATTCCAGAAAGAATGTGAAAACTATAGTCTCGGGAATCTGACTATAAAAGATCCTGTTTGCCAGTTTGTAAGAAAACTGAATGGGAAGCCTATCCTCGACCCATAAAGGGCGTTTAAGCTGTTTCTGGACGTAAAACTAGAGGAAGATGTGAGCCACAGTCGCAACTACTTGTTAATATTTTCTTCTGTATTGTAACACCCAGGTGATATCTTCTAATCTTTACTTCTTTCTTTTAAAACATTAAAGATAATATTTCGTTCTGGTTGGGGGAAGGGAATAATTGATAATTTCTCCTTTATAAATATACGTTTTTAAGTTTTTAAAGTCGAAGATGGCTGAATATAGAGTGCAGTGACTCTAGAAACGCATCATCTTAAAAAAAATCATTTTTCTTTAATTTTTATGCATGTATGTTTTCTTTTTATGTTTAGAATAGGTTAGGGGGAAAGAATTCCATTAATAATAATAATAATAATAATAATAATAATATTTTGTATGAGTTTTTTTTTATATTGGATGATATGATGACTTTCAAATTTTAGTATTTGCATTATCTTTGGTCCTGAGTGATGTTACACCATGTTTGCTATTTTACATGTTAATGTTGAGGACAAATATGAGTTGCTTGAAGGAATGCACATGTTATAATAAATTCCAAGTGAGTTTTTGAGCCTATTAATTTTTCTTGGAGAGTAACCCTTTTGTCCATTCTTCATGTAACTTAGCAGTTTATTATTTCATACATGATATCTAGATTTTCTTTGAGTCAACCCTTTAAATAAATAAATAAATAATAATAATCAAATAAAATTAAAAAAATGTGCATGTTACTGCATCTAAATGCCCACCTAATTAGTCGATATGGAAGATTATTTAGAGTCCTAAAAGACGATGGAAGACTATTTTTGACCCGTTTGAGCCTTTCTAGCCATCCCTATTATGTAATATCCATAGTTAACCCTTTTGAGCCTGTTATTTAAAAAAAAACCTTTTCTTTATTAACTTATCATCTTGACCCACTCCAATTTAGAATATTACCCGATATCATACAAGTTCCATCCACCTATTCATGTTTGAAAAAAAGAATAAATAATTATTTTGTTCAACGAAGTTGTGCTACATATAAAAAAAAGAAGAAAAAAAAGATATAGAATAGCAATAAATAAGCAAAATGCATCTTGTAATTTTTAAAAGTTCTTGAACTTTTTCCCAAACATATATATTTTGTTTTCCTATTTCTCTTTCTTTGTTAGCCATGTCCCTAACTTACGTTACGTCCTAATAAAAGTCCTTTTTTATTTTAGGGAACTATAGTCTAAAATAAAAGCTAGTTATATGGGCAATTAAGATGTAGTGATGCATATAAAAAAAATAAAAAAATGAATACATTGGGTTGACTAATACTTTGTTTGAGATCATATTATTTTTAAGCTATGGGCATATTTTTTCATCTTGGTGAGAGTGTATGATATTTCTTTATTATTTTCTCTTAATTTACCATTCATTGTAGTGACAAAATTTTATTGGGATTAATTTCTTTATGAGAGTGCACTACAACCGGTGAGATTTTGGAGTTGGATATGTCATTCTTGAAAGTGGCCTGATTACTATTGTTATAACAAAGTCTGCTGGACTGATGCATATGCATGGTTGATGTGGGTGTGATATTCCTTTAGACTGGAGATAATGCTTATGCTTTTATTTGATTACTATCATTAATCTGATTGAATTAACACGTGTGTTTAAAAAAAAAGTTTTAAATTTTATATTCGCTTTATTTACTAGAGACTAGCAATAAGCTGGTTGGGGGGGTGTGTTGAGTATTAGAAAATGCATATTTATAAAGGAGAAAATCGTCATTTTACACTTTAAGTCTCACTAACATTGCTACTTTTATTTATTTAAGTATTTTGTTATTTAATTATATGTGTTTTATTATAATTATATATTTTATGTATTTTAGGGTAATATAATCGTTTCACAATGAACAAGTGATCAGACAGCAAAACAGACGTCATATTTGGACTCAGGACAGTCGAAAACCTTAAGAAGAGCATTAAAGGAAAAAGTCAATGTTTACATATACGGTAATGTTCATACGTACGATACTGTTCACAAAGTACTGTTCACGACACTGTTCATATATACGGACCGATGATGTGGCAATTACTTATGACGTGGCAGTATTTGATTGGACGAATTATGTGGCATTGACTGCTTATGTGGTATTGACCGATGACGTTACATTGACTAATGATGTGTCACAATCTTATTGGGCTAAATTTCTTATGTACTGTGGATCGATGATGTGGCAGCATCTCAGTGGAGCAAAAATCGTGTGTACGGTACATGCGCATACATGGGATTATTTACTATTCAAACGGAGTTACTGTGTAAATGTTGACTGTTGATTGTTGATTGTTAACTGATGACGTGGCGCAATCCTGAGCATCCGAACTGTTTTTAATCCGTTGGTCACAACCACAAATATTAGAGGGGAAGAGAAAGTAAATTTACTAAATTAAGCCCATGGAACATGTTGAGACTTCACCTTTAGCCCAAGCTTAAAAGAAAATTAACCACTCATATTTTCACTAGGGATAAAAAAGAAAATTTTATTAAAATACAAAGAAACTACAAGAAGGAGAAGGAATTTCAGAAATCTAAACTTAAAAATGAATTCAGGGGTCTCATATTAGGGGGGCGAGCCCCCTTTTTATAGATACATTAAGTGAATTTGGCATGATAAGCCCTTAGCACCATATTTGTTAGAGCGTGATTCATGAGATGTGGAATCCCCCCTTATGATTTAATTGGCATTAATATGAAATATTTAGCCCATAGAGCATATTGATGCAGATCCAGATACCCAAGTGCTTCATTATTACAGTTTCATTTTTATTTACTCCCGCCATTTTAATTCACAATTTAGGAAAAATTTACCATAATTTAATTGTCATTTAGAAAATTAATTCTGTACATAATTAAAATCAACCTCCTCGTGAGATCGACACTCGTCACCATTAATCTATTCTACAATAGATTCATGCGCTTGCGAGTTCAATAAAATTTGCACAACAACTACTTCCAAGGCTTAAATTGGTAAGTTTACCATTTTGCGAGCATTGTGTTATAAGTAAAAAGCATAGATTAAAGTTTAGTAGATCACTGCTAGAAGTAAATGTATTTTAGATTTAATTCATTCTGATGTTTGGGAATCACCGGATATATCCATGGGAGAAGCAAAGTACTTGGTGACTTTTACAGATGATTATTTTAGAAAATGTTGGGCATATCCAATCAAGAAAAAGTTAGATGTATTTGCAGCATTTAAGCAATACAAAGCGTGAATAGAACTTGAATACGAAAAGAGGATAAAGTATTTGAGGACAAATAATAGTAGAAAGTATACAGATAGTGAGTTTTTTATTTTCTGTAAGCAAGAAGGTATTTAGAGATAATTTACGGTAGCATAGAATTCTCAACAAAATGGAGTGGCGGAGCAGATGAACAGAACTCTTACATAAATAATAGAGCTATGTTAAGGACTGTTGGTCTATCCAACTCATTTTGAGCAGAAGCAGCCACAACTGCCTGTTATATAGTTAATCAGTCTTCGTCAACAGCAATTGGGTTGAAGACTCCGATAGAGATGTGGATTGAAAAGCCAGCAAATTATGCTCACCTACATGTTTTAGATATCCTGCGTACGTGATATACAATACCCAAGAAAGAACCAAATTAGATCCAAAATCTAGAAGGTGTATTTTCTTAAGGTATGCTGATGGAGTGAAGGGATATCGTTTGTGGGATCTCACTACCCACATGATTGTCATTAACAGATATGTTATCTTTATAAAAGATCAACTATAAAGGAGAGATATGGATGATAGCACTACAAAAGAAAAATCAGAGTCTATGCAAGTATATATGGTAAATAATTAAAAAAATAAATTCTTCTGAAACAGCATCAGAACATGAGGAGCAAGATACAGTCGAGTTTGAGGCTCTAGATGCTCGTTGGTCAACTCAGGAGAGACGATCACTAGTGTGGCATTTTGATTATGTTATAGAGGTCAATATTGCATACTGTTTTCTAACAGAGGATAGAGAGCCATCAACTTTTCATGAAACTTTAAATAGCCCAAATGTGGCTTTGTGGATGACAGCAATGCAAGAAGAAATTAAAGCTCTACATAAGAACAAGATATGGAAACTTATACCACTACCACGTGGAAGAAAAGCCGTTGGAAACAAATGGGTCTATAAGATTAAACGTGATGGCAATGATGAAGTAGAGTGGTATCATGTAAGATTGATGGTAAAAGGATATACTCAAAAAGAAGGAATTGATTTCAAAGCAATATTTTCTCCGGTGGTTCCACTCACAACAATCAGAGTGGTCTTGGTAATGTGTGCTACATTTGACTTACATATAGAATAATTAGATGTGAAAATTGTATTTCTTTATGGAGAACTTGAAGAAGAAATTTATATGCTCTAACTAGAAGGTTTTACCGAAAAGGGTAAGAAGAACTTGGTTTGCAAGTTAAATAAATCTCTATACAGTCTTAAATAAGTGCCAAGGTATTTAGTATAAGAGATTTGATTCCTTCATTATAAGCCTTGGATACAACAGACTCAGTTCAGACCATTGTACATATTACGAAAGGTTTGAAGATAATAATTTCATTATTTTACTATTGTATGTAAATCACATGTTGGTAGCAGGCCCCAACAAAGATCAAATCCAAGAATTAAAGGCACAATTGGCTAGGGAGTTTGAAATAAAGGACTTGGGACCAGTAAACAAGATTCTAGGGATGCAAATTTACTAAGACAGAGATAATAGGAAGATTTGACTTTCTCAAAAGAATTACTTAAAGAAAATCCTACGGCATTTCAATATGCATGATTGTAAGTCAATTTCTACCCTACTTCTTGTTAATTTCAAATTATCCTTAAATATGTGTCCTAGCAATGAAACAGAGAGGAAAGAGATGTCTCGAGTACCGTATACATCAGCAGTGGGAAGTTTGATGTTCGCTATGATATGCACAAGACCAGACATTGCCCAAGTAGTGGGAGTAGTCAGTCGATACATGGTGAATCCTGGTGAATAGCATTGAAAAGCTATGAAAAGAATTCTGAAATACATTAGAGGAACCTTAAATGTTGCATTATATTATGGAGGATAAGAATTTACTGTCAGGGGATATGTAGACTTAGATTTTGCAGGAGATCTTAATAAAAGAAAATCCATTACTGGTTATGTGTTTACACTTACAGGAGAAGCCGTAAGTTAAGTTTCAAAACTGCAGATAGTTGTGGCTCTATCTACAACAGAAGTAGAATACATGGCAGCTACACAAGCTTGCAAGGGAGCTATTTGGATTCAAAGATTATTGGAGGAACTTGGGCACAAATAATAAGAAATTTCTTTATTTTGTGATAGTCAGAGTGCCTTACACATTATAAGGAATCCAGCTTTTCATTACAAGACAAAGCACATAGGAGTTTGGTATCACTTCGTTCGTAAAGTAGTGAAAGATGAGAGTGTGAATTTATGAAAAATTCATGCTAAGGAAAACCTAACAGATGTTTTAACTAAGCCGATCAGTACTGACAAGTTTGTATGGAGTAGATCCTCTTGTGGCCTAGCAGCGATGTAAGCAATATGACAACGGCAAAGCAGAAAAGATAATGTAGAGATTGATTGGTTCCCAATTTAATCTCCAAGTGGGAGAATGAAAAAAAAATATAACGGGCGCCACCTTCTAGAAGGTGGGGTTGTGCCGAATTGAAGCAAAACTTTGCTTCAATGTTTGAAAAGAAGAAGAAAGAAATAAATGAATGTTGGGCTGAAAACGAAAAGGAAAAATAAATAAAATAACAGTGCACAATAATCCAATTTTGCCTATATAAAAGAACGATATTTCTTCATTTTCTGTATTCAATTCTTCAGTCTCTTTTCTTTATTTAGATAGTTTTAAAGAGTTTAGTGATTTGAGAGTTTGGTGTATATTAAGGTTTTGGGAAGTAAGCTTAAATACCACAATAATTGTAATTCATTTTCACTAGTAAAATTATTTCCTTCTGTCTTCACCGATGCATGTAGGCTCAAAGCCGAACCACGTAATTTCTAGTGTCCCGTGTGATTTTTTTTGTTGTCTTATTATTTCTCAATTTTATTTTAGTTGTGTGTCTGCTTTACCTAATAAATTTTCCAATACTTTAATCATCTTTGGCTTTATGGGAGGAGGAGCTTAAGACCTAAGACAGAAAACAATATAATCTTCTTGTTTCCTTTGTTGGTTTTGAGTGCTTTTTTTTTTTTTGGTCTATCATACAGTTTTGGAGTTTATTTTGGAGTCTTGTTGGGAGTCTTTTTTTTATTTTAATGAAAAGAGATTATTTTATTTTCTAACTTAATCAAAATCTCCCTCCATGATATTTATAGCCTATTCAAAATGTAAATATGGAACAATCATTAGTTGAATAAAATAAAAATTAAGCATAATGTAAGGTAAATGAACAAATGTAAGATAATAATCTTTTTTTCCCTTTGACTGAGCATTCTTCTTATCATCTCAACCTGTTATAAATTTATTTTTAAAATAGCTACAGCTATTAATCTCCGTACGACTGGTGCTATTTAGCTTTCCATTTAACTTTGTATCTATTATCTATATCATCATTTGAAACCTTCCTTTATATTCCTTTCTTTCTATGGTCATTCTTTGCTTAAGTATGTTTGTAGTATTAGGTACATAAAAATACAATGTTGAGGTGATTGATTTCCTTACCCCTTGGCCTTCACTGTCATTTGACTGCTTCCTAAGGGTGGCTAATAGAATGTCATTTACCCTATAAGTTTGAAATCATCCTTGGTTAACTTGACTCTTTAATTCATCTTACAATGTGGATACAAACTCAAGCCTTAGATTCAAAAAGTTGCCATTCAAATATACACAAATATATGCAAATCTCATATTTAAGTAAACTTAAGTAATAAAGAACGAACCCTTATAATTTTCTTTGCCACTAGTAAAGCATTAGGTTTGTAAACATCTTTACTGTTCTTTCAGGCCATCAACCATAGCTGACTTTGGTCAAGCATTTTTTAAGAAACTTTGATCTCATTCTTGTATTTCATGTTAACGAGTGCGAAAGACAACTTAATTTTATAACATAAAAGAATCTTAAGTACATAAGTGACATTTAATTGAGGAGAATGTGATATAATACGTTCTCATAGAACATGCCGCTATAATCTGTACTACTGAAAATGATGATTGTATTTGATTTGTCCAAACAATTTCTACCTTTTATTACTTTTATCCTTGATAAAAAAAAATTAGTTTACAACAACATTTTCTATTAAAAAAAATAATTTTCTAAGTAACAAAGAATGAACATTGTTGTTGTAACACCTAAAATTTCTATTATTCTATTTTGTTTTATTAGGATTTGTTAATCACATCATTACATTTATTAATAAGGATATTCAAATTATAAATAGTCATAGGGTTATTTTTCTAAATTTAATAGAGTTTCTTAAGATTTCCTATAAATATATACTTTGCCCTCTTTCATAACTCTAAGTCTATTCTTTTCTCTACTACCCATTGCACTCTCACCAGAATCCTGATATTCAAATCCGTGTTTAAGAAAAAAATTAAAATAATTTTATAAATTTACTCTCTTTATTCTCCATAATCTTTCATATCACTTTAATTTGGATTTTGAATTGGTATTATTATAGATTTTAAAGATCATAATGCATGATTTTAGACGTGTTTAGGTTCTGTTTAGCGTTTTAATTTATTATTGAGTCGTGATAATTAGTCCTTAATGCATTAGGCACACTGAATAGTTCTAGATAGCATAAGTTTTTTAAATTTTAAACACTTATCTTCTAAATGATTTTCTAACAATTTTATTTTTCTGAAATTAGATAAATAATTTTGTCTCATGAAATTTGACTTCGTTTTCAATTATATATATATTTTTGAAACAAGCATTGCTACATTGGAAAATTACAATTCTAACAGAATAACTAGATTCACAAAATTATTTACACTACAAATAATTTCAAAAAATTCTAAAATTTTAAACAGAGACTTTTCAATCTGTTCAGAATTCAAAATTTTAATTTCATGATTTTCTAATTTGTTCTTGATTTTATAAAAATCTCAGAATCCGTTCTATTCAGTGAGGATTTTGTAAAACAGTTTCAAATATGCCAAGAAATAAAAAGTTTTGAAAATTATTGTAGTATCGAATCTTCAAGAAAATTTTATAAGAGATATCTACAGATGTCTGTTGTGCAAATTTTATTGAACTCGCAAGCACACAAATTTATTGTAGAATAGATTAATAGTAATGAGTGTCGATCCCACGAGGAGGTTGATTTTAATTATGTGCAGAATTAATTTTCTTTAATGGGTGAATAAATTTATAGTGAAATTGATGTAAATTATGCTTGTATTTAAATTACAATGGTAGGAATTAAATTGAACCGGAATATATTGAAATGACATGCTTGGGTATCCGAATCTGCATCAACATGCTCCATGGGCTAAATATTCCATATTAATGTCAATTAAATCATAAGGGGGGATTACACACCTAATAAACCACGCTCAAATAAATATGGTGTTAAGGGCTTATCGTTCCAAATAATAATAACCTTGTACTAGGGTGCCGATTTAACCAAGGCGGTATCCCACGTATGTACATGTACCGTACACACGATTTTTTGCTCTACTAAAATGCTGCCATATCATCGATCCACAGTACATAAGAAATTTAGCCCAATAAGATCGTGACACATCATCGGTCAATGCCATGTCATCAATCCGTATATATGAATAGTGTCATGAACAGTACCATGAACAGTACTGTACGTATGAACAGTACCATATATGTGAGTAACGATATTTTTCCTTTTATGCTCCTCCTAAAGTTTTTGACCGTCCTGAGTCCAAATATAATGTCCGTTTTATTGTCTGATCTCTCGTTCATCGTGATGCCCCTAAAATACATAAAATACATAATTATAATAAAACACACATAATTAAACAATAAAATATTTAAATAAATAAAAGTAGCAATGTTAGTGAAACTTAAAGTGTAAAATAATAATTTTCTCCTTTATAAATATGCACTTTCTAACACTTAACAATGTCTTCAATAGTGCTATAGAATAGAGATATCTATAGATGTCTAGAATAGTGCTGTAGAATGTTGTATCATTTTGAGTTTTATATTAAGGGTTAAAATTTTGAGAATCAATCTAGTACAGGTATAAATAAAAAATTAGATTCTTAGAATAAGTTATTTATAGTTGTATCTTGTATTTTGTTTGAGGTGTTGGAGATGTTGGAGGCTTTTAGAGACTTTTAAGTGTATTAGATTTATTCAAAAAATCGAGGTAAATAACTTTATTTCTAATATACTGAATAAGTATGATTATTTTGATATTACTATCAGTACAAGTGCTTTTATAGTTTTCCTAAAATCAATGGTTTTTCGTAACAAAATTAGTTTGTATAAATATTTTGAAATCTGAAAATTATTTTATTTTTATAATTTTAACAGAATATTATCAATGCTTTTAAAAGTATAAATTATTTTGTTACAAGATTAATTTTCATCAATTTGTTTATAAAATATAAGAATGAAATTTATTTGCAAGCCTAAATTATTGTTGTTGATATTTATGAATTTGATACGAATGTTTTCTACCTATGTAAGATTTTAAATTATTTATGATTGTACGGGAGCCACCTCTTGAGACTGTATGGGGGCTACCTCCTAAGGGTAGATGTGCCACAAAGTGCTATATATAGTGCAAAGTGCCATGTATAAGTCATTATGTATGAAAATTTAATTTGAATGATTTGACTCATTATCCGTAGTTATTCTGATTTTGATTTTGATCATATCATATTATACATATATATTCTGGACTAGTACTGAGTTTTTGTTCTGAGTTTGCACACAATATTTTACTTTTGATTCTATCTAGCCAAGTTACTAGGACTATGGGTAATACTATGTGACATGAGCTAATCTTTTATTATCACTGTATAAGTTATATGATTTGATTTCATGATTTATGTGCATATTAAGTTTCTTATTTGAGAGGTGTGCTTAGCAATAGAGTTAGAAATTTATTTCATTTTGCTAGTTGAATAAGAGGAGGAATAAACACATGATTCTTTTACGTTTAATTTTGTTATGAACTTGTAACTTGATAGATTTGAGACTTTTAGTATATTTATATCTTAAAAAGATATTACTTAATATTAGACATAGATTTGTCGTTTTTAATTAAATAAATATTTGAGGTATTTCAGTTCGAAATTTTATGTCTAAGGATATGAATTTGTAAGTAATCTCCTTCATCATGTCCTATGCATGTGTTAGTTTAGAGTGTTATAGTTGTAATACAGCATCTCAAATTCAAGACCAATAACCTTGCTAACAAACTACTTTGATTCTAACTTTCTAATTCTAGGACACTCTCATTAGCTTTATTTGACTACGATTGTCCTTGGTAGGCTAGATAAGCTTAGTATTTAATGCACATATAGCGTTCCTTAAAGCAATTCCTATTGATTGAATCAAAAATTTTTTATTCCTTTTTCCACGATATAATAAGAACCAACATTAATATTAATACGAAAAGAAAATATGAATAAAACCATAAATTGAACAAGAAATATCCCCAATGTTTGTCCTTAATTTTTAAGGAAACATTTTGCTAATTATCATACAAGATTGAAATGCTATCTCGAATGAGAATATCAATGTAACTTCTAAGATCATTCGCTCAATCTCCAATATGAACTTTATATTGCTTATACTCTATTATAAGTTTATCATTAACTGATCTTTTTACCAAATTTTTCTTTCTTATTTGCTTTTTTCTCTTTGGTCGCTTATCCAAGTTAGGTAAATTAGTCTTATTTTGATCTTCAGTGTTAGCCATATCTATAAAATTATGACGAAAGAACAGCTGAATTAATAATTAAAGTGAGTTCTCATAACTTGTATTTAAACAAATCTACAAACAAAGACAAATGATAAGGAAAAAAAATACACGATAGCTTCACATAACTTGCTTTCAATTCATATACAAACAAATAAAAAGATTGAAATTAGTGTTAAAAAAAAAGTGATAGCATAAGATATTGCATTGACTTTATATCGACACAAATATAGAGACGGAAATCAGTATAAGAAAAAAATGTCATAGCATGAGATTTGCATTTAGTTCATATGAAAAAAAAAATACTGACATTGAAATCAATATAACTAAAAAATTAAAAAAAATGACAACTTCAAATTACTTGCATTCAATTCATATATAAAATAATAGAGGTATTGAAATTGAATAACTTACTATAATTGTCATTTTCTTACAAAGTCATCATCAACCTAAACGTTATTATAATATGGTGTTTCATAAATGTGATGTTTTCGTTATCCATACCTATTTTAGAAGATAAATATTCTTTAGATCAAAGTTTATGCATCATTGTGTCAATACTCCTATCAAGACTTATTGATTTGTTGACTGTTTGACCCATTGAACAAATAATTGATTTTGTTGGATTTGCTTGGTTTGTCATATAAAACATTTGCTTTGCATGTGAAGCTAAAATAAAACAATGGGACTTATTACTAACTTGAATAAGATCATGGTGAAACCTGAATCGTCAACCTTAACTCATTTGTTATCAACTTAATCACATTTAAAAATAACTTTTTTAGCTATGGGACATAACAGCTCCTAAATTTCTACAAAGACCTCATGATACTCCTCGTACTAGTGAAAGGATTTTTATGTAACAAGTTGCAATCTCAATCCCTTGTAGAAAAATTAAAACCATTTATAAGGTAGCCTAGATATGCAATTACAATTTAGCCATGTTTGTTTGCCAAGCTCCTAATAGTTTTATTAACTTCTAAACCCTTTGCTAATATGCTTGCTACTTAATAGCTCAAGAGTAAATAATTTTTAATGACAAATGTAACATTGTTATTGTGGATAAAATTGTCTAAAACTAACCTTCATTTGTAACCAATCAGCAAAGCTATGGGTATACTAGGTTTTTATCCAATAAGCCTGATTTGATTGCTTTGGGAATTTTGATCGCAAGAGAAACTTATCCTGCTTAACATGTCAACACTGAAAAATTTAGTTGCTGTTAGTTGATTACTAGAAAAATTATTGTCAAAACTAATCAAAATTTATGACTTACTTTATAAGAATGCAATTTGAAGTTGTTTTTCAAAATGGAAAATATGCTTCCTCTAGTAGTGCAACTTCAACCATCTTAACATCCCCACTTCTTAAAGGCTTTTTAATTATATAATCAACTATACAATAAGTGATAGTCCAATGAAATCATTGTTCGAGAGATATTTAGCATAAAATTTAAGTGTTTTTTTTCACAATATAGCATTGTGCAATGCAACCCTTGAGCCAATAATGGTTAAAAACATGACCCTTTTAGTATTTTATTATTTCTCTCTTTAATTGGTACAACTAATGAAAGTGAACCAGTACACATAATCATATTTGATCAACAAAATGTATCGTCAAGTGGAAATATGCCAAAACAACTAGTATGAAATATTGCTCAAACAAGCATACATTGACAAAATCATATATTTCCAATTTTTCAGGAGATTTTGTGTCTAGTTTCTCTTATATGTAGTGAATTAAGGTGAAAGTACATCATAATAACAACTTTTCTAACATTTTAAAGTAAAAAATCACAAATGGTTAAGTGTAATAATTGTTGCATCAAAGTATGACATTTGTGAGACTTAAGATCTTAAAATTGACAATCAGTAATTCAAACAGGATTCCTAAAATTTTAAGAGTATCCTTTCAAAAATTTGGTTTCCAACAAAGTTTGATAGAACTTATTATCTCTTCTCTACTCATGGTATAAAGTACAAAAAGTATGGCACCTTTATCATTTTCACGAGGAACTAATCTCTCCCTAATTCTCATATCTATAAAGTCTTTACTAGCATTTATCCCATCCTTATTCTTTCTAGGTTTATGAAATATTTTTTATAGATGCTCTCACATATATTTTTCTTAATATGCATCACATCTAACAAATAGTGAACTAATAAATGTTGCCAATATTCTAAATAACAAATTAATTTTCTTTTGAATAGTTTGTTACTATAATCATCACATGTTTGCTTGTTGCCTTTATGCTTCCTACCTTTATAGTTAATACTGTCTATTAATATCAAAATGTCTTCACCAGTCAAAGTTTAAAGAGATTTTTCCTTATCTCATTATACAAAACCTTTTTAAGTGATCTAAATGAGTGGTTACATGGTAAAAATTGACAATGCTTGAAATATATACATTTTTTACTATGTCTAAGCAATACTAACTGCTTGTCTAGGCCACACACTAGACAAGCATATTGCCCCTTAATAGTATACCCAAAGAGGTTCTCATACATTGGAAAGTCACCAATAGTCAACAACAACACCACTTAGATATTTTAAAGTTTCTTTTCCAAAAGTATAATAAGTTTCTATACCAATATTCCAAAGGTTTTTTAAATCATCAAATCAAGGATGTTAGTAGACATGTAGATGATTTCCAGGTTGTTGAGATCTAAATATTAATAAAGGCAGCATGACAAATTCTATTTTCATGCACATTTATGAAGGAAGATTTTAAATGAGTAACATGACTGGCCAAAAAAGATAGGGAGTGCTAAGTGTACTATATAGACTAACCCTATTAGTTGAGAGAGCTAATAACAAATTTCTAGGTCTTGGCCAAAGTCAGGCCATTGGCTTTTAACTAAATGCTATGCGGGAAGTTTACTAGATGGCAAAGTTTGCCATCCTTAAGTCGGTGATTAACATACTAGGATAAGTTTTTGATAGCTTAAGGTTATTGAAGAATATGTTTGAACCTAAAAATAAGAGGAAAATGCCGCAACACTTTTATAAGCACCTTTTTATTACTTGTTTTGACTTTTTTTAAACATATTTTTCCATCTAGACTCTCTATAAGTTGGCCATGTGTTCAATTGGTATATCTCTTTTGTAAAGATTGCAATCATTCTTATAAGAATGTATTTTCTTATAATCTAATCCAAATACTTCCTTTATTATTTTTTTGAGCTCATGCATTGACTTAGGAATGATGTTATTTTTTAGAAACATGCCGACAGGACTTCTAACAAGGCTATAAAACATTGGTCGCACAATTTATACTTCCTTTACATATTATATAATTTTATTAACCCTAGCAACTTAGAGTATTTAAGTTATGAAACTAGTACAATGGTGGAATACTAAGGCCAATTTGAAAAATTATTGGTAAAAATTCATCATTCATCACAAGATAAGAAGGTGATTTGTTTTTAACTAGGCTTTGGGATAGCATCTGCATTAATGTGCAAGCTAATAGGTCAATATCATAAATCATCGCCATTCGGTTAGCAAGATTGTTTGAGGCTCTTATTTTAGTTTAAAAAAAAATTACTTTTCAGTTCTTGTGACAAATAAATGAAGTAAAATTTTAGAATCATGGTCAAGTAGCTTTGAGAATAGTAAAAACAATGATATCTAAGCAACTAACTAAAAATGATAAAAGGGATTTTTTCATTGTAGTGAAAAACTTATTCCAGAACATGTGTTGTGCAAATTTTATTGAATTTGGAAGCCACGAGGAGGTGATTTTTAATTATGTGTTAAATTAATTTTCTAAATGAATTATTAGAATTATGATGAAAGTAAGTTAATCTATCTTAAAATTAAAGTTGGAATGAAAAAAATAAATTAAATCAACAATTATTATAATAAAATATACAGGTATTTAGATCCGAAAAATATGTACTATGAGTTTAATATTCCTTATTAGTATCAATTAAATCATGAGAGGAATAACCACTCCTTATGAACTACGCTCTAATTAATATAGTGCTAAGGGCTTATCGTACCAAACAGTAACAACTATATTATTACTATTGTAGATGAAAAGTCGAAATATCCACAGAAATTAAAGGGGAAGAGAAAATAAATTTACTAAATTAAGCCCATGGAACATGTTAAGACTTCACTTTCAACTCATGCTTGAAAAAAAAATTAGCTACTTATATTTGAACTAAGGGTAAAATAAAAATTTTATTAAAATACACAGAAAATACAGGATAGAGAAGGAATTAGAGAAAATGAAGCTAAAAAATGAATCAGAAGTGTCAAATTAAGGGGGGCCTACTTTTATAGATACAATGAGTAAATTATAGTCATCGGATTAAAATAATTTAGATACTCAGGATTGCGCCACATGGCACATTTTGATTGGATTGAACATGCTATGATTCTATATATATGCATGCACCATATGCACATTTTTTCTTGTCCATTAACATACCGTCACATCATCGGTCAATAGTAAATACATATTTCAGTCCAATAGGATTATAATACATCATTGGTCAATATCACGTCATCAGTCAATGTTACATAAACAATCAAGGCCACATCATCCATCCAATCAAATATTACCACATCATCATGTCGATGCCACGTTACCAATCAATGTCACATCATTGTATAGTATTTATGAACCTTGTCATGAACAATACCGTGCATGTAAACAATGATATTTATACTTTTATGCTCTTTGTAAGGTTTTCGACAATTTTGAATTAAAATTTACTGTCCATTTTGTCGTCCAATATCTCGTTTATTATAAAATAACCATGATGCCCTTAAAATATATAAAATACTTAATTATAATAAAACACACATAATTAAAATCACAAGAGACTTCAATACATAAAAGCAGGAATGTTAGTGAAATTTGGAGTGTAAAATGATAATTTTCTCTTTTATTAATATACATTTTCTAACACTCAACACACCTCTCAACTAATTTATTGCTAGTCCCTAGCAAATTAAGCGAAAATAAATTCAAACCCAAAATTTTTATCTTTTTTTTTAAACAATCATGTTTATTAAATCAAAATAATAATAACAATCAAATAGAAGTATAAGCATTATCTCCAATCTTAAGAAATATCAATCCCACATCAACTATCCACATGAATCAATCCAGTAGACTTTGTAACAATTATTGTAATTAAGCTAATTTCAAGAATGACATGTCAATACCCCCAAAATCTCACCGGTAGTGATAATCTCACAAGAAAATTAAACCAAATAATAATAGTTGCTCTTATGAATAGTAAATTAAGAGAAAATAATAAAGAAGTAATATCACACACTCTCACCATGATAAAATAAATATGCCCACAACTTAGAAATAATACGATCTTAAATCAAAATATGAGTTAGACTAATGTATTTATTTATTTATTTATTTTTATATTTATTATTTAATTTAAGTTTATTTTATTTTTTATGTATCACTACATATTTTAGCCTATATAACTAGCTTTTACTTTAGACTATAGTTTCCTAAAATCAAGGACTTTTATTAGAACGTAACGTATACTAGAGACATGGCAAACAAAAGAGAGAAATTAAGGAAAACAAAATATATGTTTGAGAAAAAATAAATTTTTTTTAAAGATTACAAGATACATCCCGCTTTTATGGCACAACGTTATTGAAAAAAATAATTATTTACATTTTTCTCATACATGAATAGATGTGGAACTTGTATAACATCGAGTAATATTTTAAATCGGAATTGGGTTAAGATAATAAGTTATTAAAGAAAAGTAAATTTTTTTAATTTGGTTAACTAAGGATATTTCACAAAAAGGATGGTTAGAAAGATCAAACAGGTCAAAAATTACCTTTCCATCATTTTTTAGGGCTCTAAATAAGCTTACATATTTATTTGTTAGATAGACTGTCAGATGTAGCAATACATATTCTTTTTCTTTTTCTTTTTTTTTAAGATTGACTCAAAAAGAAATTTAGAGATCATCTATAAAATAATAAAATGCTAAGCTATATGAAGAATGAGCAAAAATGATTACCCTCTAAGAAAAATAACAGGTTCAAGAATTTACTTGGAATTTATTATGACATGTAATCCTTCAAGCAACTCATATTTGTCTTTGACATCAATATATAGAATAGCAAACATAATGTAACATAACTCAAGACCAAAGATAATACAAATACTAAAATTTGAAAGTCATCTTGTCATCTGATGTTAAAAGATTGCACATTTTTTTAAGATTAAGAGGATGCATTTCTAGAATCACTATACTCTATATTCAACTATCTTCAATGCAAAGATTTGAATGTGTATATTTATAAGGGAGTAGTTTAGAAAGAAGAAGTTAGAAAGATCAACACTTAAAATGAAGCTTAATAATAAGAGAATAATAAGAAAAAAATGACTGAAAAGTAAATTTTTTTTTTACTTTCAAACTAAAAAGATGCATTTTTAGAGTCATTATACTCCTTATTCAACTATCTTTGATCAAAAAGTTAGTCACGATTAGTTTCTATAATAAAAATTAATAAAAACTTCACCAAGATTAAACCATCCCACAATTATTATCTATTCTCATCCCCGAACTAGAACGAAATATTATCTTGAATATTTGAAAGAAAAGAAGTAGAGATTAGAAGATATCACTCGGGTGCTGTAACAAAAAAAATATTTACAAGTAGAGAGTTAAATCTAAATTGTACTTCTTATTGCAATAACTGTTACCATCATTAGTTAGCCACTCCAACACTAAGGTCCTAGGATGTAGCTCTAGTGTATAAGCTTGTAACATATCAAGTAAGTCATTAGCAGTGTGAGCAAAAATAAAAATTTGTTTCAATATGAAAGAAATGAAATAATTTTTTATTATATGGTTAACAAATGCGATAAAACTATCATAAACGTTATTGACATTTAACAAACTAATAGGTTTCTAATGATTTCAGATAAGCCCAGGATGCTAATGTGATTAATGTCTCTAGAGTTGTAAGATCTCTTAGAGAAAAAATAAAAGCATCAACATAAATAATCATTTCAGTTATTCTCTTTTGCATACCTGAGATGACCAAATCTTCGCTAGTTGGTGAATTAGACAAACAGCCTAAATGTTTCAGAGTTGTTGGGATGATGACTAATACTAGGTTCCTTTTGATATAAGTAGCTTTTAAGAATGGTTTTGATAACCCTCGATCACCTCCTCCATAAACCAAGTGTAATTTCCTATCTGCTATGCTTTAACCAAGATCTAAGGCTACCTCAATAATTCCTTATATTTGTCATAATTGAATCTAGAAAGCACAAAAATGTTCTTGAATTAGTTATTGTGAGTAGCTGTCATTGGGATACTTTAAAAAAATAATTAAGGAGTACCTTAAAAAAAGTCACATTTAATGATCTTAGTGATAATGGTTTACAACTGTATATGAGGTAGTATGTCTATGTCAAATAACACATGGAGTACATGGCTCGAGAGTAAAAAAGAAAAAGTAAATAATGATAACATGCAATTATTAAATACAAAAATGTAAATGATCAAACAACAATGAAATAAAACAAAAGTGAAATAAAAGGATATTTACTAGTAGTTACAATCGTGGCTTACATCTTTCTCTATTTTTATATTTAGAAATAGTTTGAACGCCCTCCATAGGTCGAGATAGGCTTTCTATCTAATTTTCTTACAAATTGGTAAATAGGTCATTTATAGAAAAATTCTCAAGACTATATCATTTAAACTCTTTTTGAAATAATGGCCACACTGGAGTATTACGTTTTGTACATATCCACTGGAATGTATTTCAAAAGACAAAAGGATATTATCTAATGACTCTTTAATTAAGTCATTACTAATAAATTGAATCTTGTTTTCCTTGTTATCAGATACCATTCCTATAGAACATGGGTTTTTATTGTATCTCATTACGATACACTTATAACAAACATTAAAAAGTTTTTGAACTCTTCATTTTCTAGAGTAATTTCCTTTACCATAAGTAGACATATATGCAATCAATTTAGGAGGCAATTCACTTTTCAATCACACTTTAGCTTCGATTATCCATCGAATGTCAGTAGGGATATTATTCTTTATAAGCAATCGTATGTGTTTGGACTTAACTTTATATATAGTGATGAAGGCATTTTTCTTTAAAAGTCTCACTGTTCCTTGGATTCTTAAGTTTAATGACTCCATATAAAAAAAATAGTATGAATAATAAATGGACCAGATCATCGAGAGTATAACTTACTTGAAGAAATATGCCTATAAGAATTGAATAAAAATATTTTTTAACCTAGTGTAAAAGATTTTCTCATGCTTCACTTGTCATGAAAGATTTTCATTCGTTTTTTGTAGTCCTTAGTATTTTTATTATTACGAATCTCCTCTGCTTTTACCAGTTGTAATCACCTTTTTGAATCAAAGATTGGGTTAATGATGTATGTATTCTTTTATTTGTTATCAAAGGAGGATGAAATGATTAATAACAATATGCTTTCTTCTCCCAAGAATGTAGAATTTAAATAGTTCAGTGAAGGTTTGATCTCAATCTTTGGTTGTGATTTTGATGAGGAGATGAGATTTTCTCCTAATGATGTCAATTGTTGCATCTTTATCTTCCATTTATCAATGTCTATGTATGGTGATGAATTTAGTAAGGTATTAATGTCATGAATCGATCTGTCAATATCAAAATCTAAACCAAAGTGGATTAAACTTATTAGTAAAAGGTCATCATTAAAGTTTAAAGAAAAAGTATGATCAATAATTCAATTAAATCTATATCTATAATTCCATCATCTGCATTATGAGGTTTTTTGGCAATGTTAAAAATATTCAGCTCCATAGTCATATTGCCAAAGGACAACTGTATATTTTCAGTCTTGTAATGAATATGAGCATTGACAGTTGCTAAGAAAGTTTGACCTAGAATAATGGGAATGTGCTTCATTGAATCTTTCACTAGTTAAGTGTTAATTACAATAAAGTCAATAAGAAAATAAAACTTATTTACCTGGATAAATACATCCTCTACAATACCACGAGGTATTTTTGTGAATTAATCTGCAAGCTATAACACTACTAGAGTTATGTGTAATTCTTCCAATCTAAGTTTCAGAAATCCTGAGTAGAGCAACAGAATAACACTAGCTCCTAAGTCCGATAAAGTATTCTCAATTGTGTGGTTCTATATATTACATGAGATAATGGGAGAGCTTGGGTATTTACATTTGAAAGGATTTTTATGTTGAAGTATAGAACTAATATTTCCTGTTAAAAAGATATTCTTTTAAACATGAATATTTTTCTTTTTAGTACAAAGGTTTTTAAAAAACTTGACATAAGATGAGACTTGTTTTATGGTATCAAGCAAAGGGATGTTAACACTTACTTATTTGAACATTTCAAAAATATCACCTGTAAATTTTTTCTTATTTACATTAGCTAACTTCTGGGGAGATAGAGCTTTAGAAACATATTCTCGCAGGTTAGTCTCTTATTTCTCCTTTGATAATGAGTCCTCAATATTTACAGGTACAATTTGATTTATTTTTGTCACTGACATCTTTACTTTATCATGAACTTCTTTTTCTTTTTGCCCTCAGGGTCATGATGGCTTTGACCTCTCTATGATGTTAAGGTAAACTGGTATTTGTTTCATGCATTCTTTTAAGGATTGGCACTAGTTAATTTAGAAATTTACTTTTTTCAACAGTCATTACTAGGGTTTGAACTGATGAGATAAACTTACCTACTATCTTCTAGAGGTTTGAAATTGATTGGGTTTGTGAGTTGAAGCTTGTTTTCATTTTATTTCGTAATCTATCAATGATGCGATTTTGTTATTCAATCGTAGAGTGGATAGAATTCTTAAAATTTTGAAATGCATCGTCCTATAGTCTGGGTTGATAATAGTTTGAGTTCTGATTGTAAGATCTAAATAGTGATAGAGAGGCTTGAGAAACTCAAGGAATTGGTTGCATTTGTGGATCTGAAGCTACTAGTATATTCTATTGGAATCTTTAAGACCATGAAAAATTAGGATGGTCTCTGTATTTAGGATTGTATGTGTTGGAATAAGGGTTATAGTTTGATGATTTTCTTATTTCTCATATGGCATTGGCTTGATATGGGTATAAGTCATGGTTATGTAGCTTTGTTGACTTAACAACTATTAGTGATGCTATTTGGCGAGAAATTCCTTAAATTATTGTTTTGACTTCCTTGATTTTTTATCTTGAATTGTCAATTTGGATTTCGTTTGCCCCTTTGATTTTTCTTACATTCTTGAATGATCGATTTCACTATTAGGAATTATCTACTTGTTGCTGGAAAATCTTCAAATCTCTAATCAACTTTTGGACATTAGCTCTCCTCCACTTATTGTCATTAGTCATTCTTGTATATTTGACAGTAATCTCTCCAAAAAGTATTGGCATTGGTACTATTTCTCGCACTCATGATATGGACACTTTAAAAATAGCTCATTAAATCGCTCTCATACTTTGAAAAATTACTTTTCTTCTCTATGGATAAAATTTAAAATTTTTCCATGAATAGAATTGGTTTTATGCACTGAAAAATATTTATTCAAAAATTTTATTATCATTTGTTCACATGATGTAATGTTATTAGTAAGCAATGTATCGAACTATGAATGAGTTTTATCCTTTAATGAAAATAAGAATAATCTAAGTTTAACATAATCATCTAAAAATTTTCTCATATTTGAAAGTTTAAAAAATAGTATGAAAATCATTTAAATGATTATATGGATCATCATTTTCTAGGCCATAGAATATTGAGAGACAATTTAGCACACTAGATTTTAATTCAAAACTCTTAGTAACTACATTTGAGTATCTTATGCATGACGTACTCAAGTTAGTTGAGAGATTGAAATAGTCCTTAAATATCCTCTCTTATGGTGGTTCTTGTTGTTGTAAATATATTTCAATTTTATCTTTAATTGCAATGTGTTTGTATGTGCGAAGTATTTTTTTTTCAATTCTAAGTCTATAGGCTCAAGATTAAGTAATTATGATCTTCGACCTTGCATGCAAATAATACAAAAAAATACAGGAAAAAAATGAGAACAAAACTAATAAAAATAAAGAAGAAAGAGAAATTATGATACTAATCTTATCATGTTATTACAATCTTACTATGAAATCACACTCAAGTGCTAAAAGAAATACAAGAAATAGATTAACTAAAATTAAAATAAAATAACAAGATAAATGAAAAATTTCAAAGAAAAATAACATAAAATTAAATTATAGAAATTTAACGAAAAGAAATAAAAAAGAAATTAAATTACATAAATTAAAGATTTATTTTTTTAAGAAAATAACTAAAAAATTACTTTAAAAATTAATTCTACAAATTAATTAAAAATAAATTACAAGCTAAACAAAAAACTCCCAAGAAAAATAACTTTAATATTAAATTATAGAAATTTAAAGAAATTAAATTACAGAAATTTTAAAAAATTAAATTACAAAAATTAAATTGTAAAAAAATTAATAACGAATAAAACAAGAAAATAAAAAATTACAAAAATTAATTCAACGAATTAAAATAACTTACGTCCCCTGCAACGGCGCAAAAAACTTGTTGTGTAAATTTTATTGAAATCGCAAGTGTATGACTCTATTATGAAATAGATTCATAGTGACGATTATCGATCCCACAAGGAGGTGGTTTTTAATTATGTATTGAATTAATTTTCTAAGTAGGTGATTAAAATTATGATGAAAGTAATTTCATTATCTTAAAATTAAAGTTGAAATGACAGAAATAAATTAAACTAACAACTATTATAATGAAGTACTTGAGTATCTGAATTTGCATCAACATGCTCATATATTCCTTATCAGTGTCAATTAAATCATGAGGGGAATATCCACTCCTCATAAACCGTGCTTTAATTAATATGGTGGTAAGGCTTATCGTGTCAAATAGTAATAACTGTATTATTACTGTTTGTAGACGAAAAGTCAAAACATCTATAAAAAATTAGAGGGAAAGATAAAATAAATTTACTAAGTTAAGCCCATGAAGCATGTTGACACTTCACTTTCAACTTAAACTTGAAAGAAAATTAGCTACTCATATTTGAGTTAGGGGTGAAATTAAAATTTTACTAAAATACATAGAAAATATAAGATAGAGAAGGAATTAGAAAAAATTGGGATAAAAATGATTTTAGGGGTGTCAAATTAGGGGAGGAGCCCTCGTTTTATAAATACAATGAATAAATTATAGCCATTAGATTAAAAAAATTTGTATGCTCAGGATTGCCCCACATGGCACATTTTGATTGGATTGAACACATCATCAGGGCTATCATCTCATGTATATGCATGTGCCTCATGTATTTTTCTTCTTGTCCATTAACATACCGCTACATCATCGGTTAATAGTAGATAAACATTTTAGTCTAATAAGATTGTGACACATCATCGATCAATGCCACGTCATCAGTCAATACCACATAAGCAGTTAAGACCACATCATCCATCCAATCAAATGTTGCCACATCATTATACCGATGCCGCATCATCAATCAATGCCACGTTATCATATAGTATTTATAAACATTGTCAAGAACAGTACCGTGAACACTACAGTACATGTGAACAATACCGTATATATGAACAGTGATATTTATACTTTTATACTTCTGTTAAAGTTATTGATTGTTCTAAGTTATGATTTGCTGTCTGTTTTGTCATTCGATATCTTGTTTATTATGAAATAATCATAATGCCCCTAAAATATATAAAATATTTAATTATAATAAAACACAAATAATTAAAATTATATGAAACTTAAATACATAAAATTAGAAATATTAGTGAAACTTAAAATGTAAAATGACAATTTTCTCATTTATAAATATATATTCTTTAACGCTCAACAACATGTCAGCAAAAAACTCTTTATGATAGAAGCTTGATGGGAGGAAACATATGGAGACAAAGAAATAGAAGTTGAAGAAATAGCAAATGAATATGAAATTTCACTTTACGGCATGTCTAGTTTTCAATAAGCAATAACAATAATGATATCGAGCTGGCACAAAGGGCATTTTTATGATAGTTATAGTTGACTATGATGGTACACAAGACTTTATCAATTCAACAAGGTTTAACGTGGATGTCTTTAACCAAGTACCATGAAATAAATGTAATGATGGCTTTAGGTGAAAGAGTGACAAGCCAAAGGAAGTGTTCAAAATGCCTTAAAAATTATAATTTTTTATGGACTTTTTCATTTTCTCTTCTGAAGGATGTGACATTTTTATTGAAATTTAGTGGCTGAGATCTCTCTAACCTATCTAGTGGCACTTCAAAAAATTATCTATAGACTTTACTTGAAAAGAAAAAGAATGAGATTTACCTGGGCTTTAAGTTCATCTTAGAGGGTTAGTGATAGTGACAAGAAGACAAAATAGGGCTTTCATTCATATTATGCAAGAGAAACATGTGAAGAGTGAAAAAAAAAATTTAGCATGTGTTTAATAACTTTTACAAGGGTACTAGGAAGTATTAATTAAGCATATTAGCCTTCTTCTTCTATGAATCGTTGATCATTGAATTCTATTTTTACCAAGGCAAGGACTAATTGTAATAAGGCCATAAAAGTATCATTATTTTCATAAGAATGTCGAGAAAATTGTCAAAGATTTGTTAGGCATGGGTATTATGTAATTCCCATGATCAATGACTTCTCAAATGAATTAGTAAGGGCTCAAGTTTTTATAAAATTGGACTTATGGTCATACTACTAACAAGTGAGAGTACACTCCAACGATGTAGAGGAAACTATATTTCAAACACATGAAGGTCATAATGAAATTTTGATAACGTCGTTTGGGCTTAACAATGCTTCATCCACCTTTTAAATACTTATGAATTAGGCTTTCCAAGAATTATTACAAAAATTTATACTTATTTTTTACATCAAAAAATGAATTACTAAGGGCTCAAGTTTTTTACTTATTTTACAAGAATTTTTTTAATGATATACTCATTTATAGTAACGATTGAGATATTCACATACAGAATTTGAAACTTATTTTTTACATCAAAATTCCTTACAAGTTGAGAGTAAAAGTTGAAAAATGCCAATTTAAGAAATAAAACGTGCAGTATATAGGATTATATTAGTTCAAAGTAGGGGGTTATTATTAACCTTAGCAAAATTAAAGCAATAATGTCTTAAGTTGTATTCAAGTACTTGTAAAGTCTTCCATAAGTTTCTTAGACTCATAAGTTACTATAAAAAATTCATTCAACAAAATTAAAAAATTACTATAGAGTTCAGCTTTAGGGGAGACTTTTCAAAAGCTTAAGATGGCCATGACAAAGCCTAGTATTATTTCTTCTTGACTTTTAAAAACCATTAGGCAATGATGTGTAACCATTATATGCTATGGGCAGTTATCTAATCATCATGACCTACTCTATTTATGTCAAGAGCACTTTCATAGCTTCTATGGCAATTATTTAGTCATCATGTGCTACATAGATTAAATCTCTAAGGCTAGATTAGCTTTAGTGACATAGATGTACCTCAGCTACCTGCCTCATTTGAATTCTTACGAAAACTAGAATTTATAACCATAATTCTTCAATTATACTTTATTGTTAGTTCTAAAATATAATAAAGCACTCAAGCATCAAATATTAGAATATTACTATCATAATTACAAAAAATCATAAATTATAATGTAATTTATTTAATGATGATATTACATTACTTAATAATTGCAATTACATTGCCTAATAATTGCAATATAAAAATGCATATGATAAGAATATTATAATATACCGTTGTTAAAAAAAAACAAACATTCGTAAATTGTAATTTAATTTAACAATATATCATTTTAATTAATATCTACAGTAAACAAAAAAGAGATCAAATCTTTAATTATAACATGGTTTGCTTGTTTTGCTTGTTTATCATTGTAAGTACTTTGCTTGTTTTCATAATAGGAAATTATCAATTATACACCCTTAGTTTACTCCGTTATCAAATTTACTATAATACTTTTAAGGTATATCAGTTATTCTCCTAAGTTGACAAAATACATGTATTATCCACCAAATCATTAATTGTTGTTTAAATATGATGATGTCAGATGGGTAATTTGATCTTTTCATATGATATAAGTGATAATTTAAGGGTATATAAGTGATAATAAAAGATTTTAAGAGTATATAATTGATAATTTTCAATGGTAAAATCATAAATTTACTATAGTTCTATTAACTTTCAAATGGCAACTAATGATTTGGTGGATGATTAATATACTCTAAAAGTATTATAGTATTTTTTTATAAAATCGCAAATTTAGGGTATACAAATGACAATTTTTCTTTCATAATATATTTTTATTTATTATAAAAATTTTAGATAAATCTATGGATTAAATACATTTTAGAATTTGATAAAATGTATCTCATGCATTAATAATATTAAAATTATGTTATATAATATCAAAAATAATTTAAAATTTTATATATTTATTATAATATTATGTTTCTATTTATTATAAAATTTTCTTTAATACAATATAAGATTGTAAACTATTTCCCAAAACCTTGCCCACATCTAGAATATTTTCATCAAGGAATTTAAGCACCTAAATAACTACCATAATAGTTAGCTAATTATCATTGTCATTTATACAACCATTATGTACTACGGATAGTTATCTAACCATCATGAGCTACTCAAATTATAGCATTTATTTAGTCATTATCTGCGACGCAGACAAAATCTCTAATGCTAGATTAGTTTTTAGTCACATAGGTGCACACCAAAAACTTGCCAATACAACTCAGTTGCCCACTACATTTGAATCCTTATGAAAACTAGAATTTAACCATAACTATAATCTTACAATCATACTTCGGTATTAGTTCTTAAATATAACAAATTACTCAAGCATAAAAAATTAGGAAGTTACACAATCAAAATTAACAAAAGTCACAAATGATGACATAATTTATTTAATGACAATATTAAATTGGCTAATAATTGTAATATATAAGAATACATATGATATGAAGATTACAATTTATTGTTTCTCCATGAAACAAAAAGATCAAACATTGGTAAATTGTAGCTTAATCTAACAATATATCATTTTAATTAACATTTACAATTAAAAAAATCAAACCTTTAATTATAATATGGTTTGTTTTGGGTTCATTCATTTAGATTGATGTTAGGTAATAATAACCTAATCAGGAGGTTGAACTATTGATGAAAAACCCTTCAATAATCTATCAAAACCTCTTTCCTTAATTCAATCCATAAAATTTTTTAAAATGTTATAAATTTCTAAATATTAATGAATTTTTATTTGTTAGATTTGTTAAAGGGATATTTACACTCTAGCAATGACATTGATCACTCTAATTTTAAGAAAAAAATTTGATAAAAACCCTTATCATATAAATTACTATTAAGGATCATTTTTGTTAGTCCTTATTACTCATTATTAAAGTATAATTCTCATGCTTTAAACTTTTAAACTTTTATTTCAAACATAATCAACATTTAGATGAACAATAAGAAAATTAATAATTTTGTATCTGCATGTCTCCATATGCAGATACACCACGATCAATGTAAAGGGTGAAAGGACACTAATGATAAGAGGAGATTCATCGCCATGATTACACCAACGTGAATATAAAGATTAAACCTAGTAATATATTATGGCTTTGACCTAAATAACTAGTTATATTGTATATCAGTCTAGTAGTAGTTCAATTAGTTAAATGAGCAAACCTAGGAATCATTTGGGTATACATAACCATGGCTACAATAATTAGCCAAATTACTTAATTCCAAATTTGCTTTACTAAAAGATTGAAAGACCTTTGTAATTTATGCTATCTAGTATTTAGGGTCCTGCTCTCAAATAATAATTCAACTTATGCCATAATGATTTATTTACTGAACAATTCGTTATACCACATCATTAGTTAAATCAATATCTTACCTATCCAATCAATTTAATTACATCTTATTCTTTCATAGTTACTTTTTTTGTTTAATGACCATTTTACTAATTATGTTGACATACTCTGATTATAAAATTCTATGATTAAATATCGAAAACTTTTGAAGAGATTCATTGTATAAAAACTTTATCTGTTAATCTATAATCTAATTGTTAATAATTGCTCCTACTAAGATAATGAATATTTTATACTGCAAATGAATGTATCACCTATTGGTAACCCAAGTGAAATAATAATAATAAATATAAAAATATAATTAATTCAAGATTAAAGTTGTAGTAAAGTTAATGTTTTTAAGATTTAATAAGTTTGATAGTTATTTCAAGATTAATTAAAGTCCATGTGTAATCCTGTTCAATGTAATTAAATTATATTGGTGATTAAGATATATAATGAAGATAAATCATTTGATGAATTCACTAAAGTCTAAATATAAATAAAATGCACAACTCTATTTATTATTAATAAATTTAATTTATTTAATCATAAAATAACTCATATTTATATTAAAATTCTAACTAGACAACCCAAGAGGGGGTGAATTGGGTTTTTAATAATTATGGAAATTAATTGCTCAATCATTGCAAACAAATTCGAAATAATTGAATAAATAAACAGACAGCAATAAATAAATTAAGAGATAGGGAAGAGAAAGTAAACACAATGATTTTTATGTGGTTCGGCTATCCCCGCATTACGTCCACGCCTCCAAGCACCCCTGGTTTGAGGATTCCACTATTCAAGCCTCCAAGGCTTCAACAACTTACAATTGACTTCCCAGGTGTCAATGGACCTTTACAACAAGAAATTATTCCTAATCTCTTTACCCAAATGTATCCCCACACTTGCAGTCACTCAAGACAAAGGAATACAAATTGATTTATTTCTCACACAATCTTTCAAGGTTACAAGTTAATGTGCAATGTGTGAATGAATGAAGTACAAATCTATTTAAAACTTTCTGTAGATGGTAAACTCATATATAAGCTCAGTAGTTGTGTTGTCATTAGTACTTGATTTGAATTGGATGAATGTATTTATAGTTGGAGCTGAAAACTAGTTGTTATTCTTCCATCTGACAGAAAATGGTTTGCCATTAGCCGTTAACGGTTAACCGTTTTCTTTGGTCAATGCTACCATTGGGCATGATTTCAAATAAACGGTTGACCATTAAGAATTATCCTTTCGCCGTTAACATCCAAAAACCTGCACAACAAAAACACTTGATCCATTTTCTCTAAACGGTTAAAGATTTACAAAGAATGTCAATTCTGAAACTAATCGGTTAGCCGTTACGTATTAATGGTTTGCCGTTAAAGTCCAGAATCCTCATAATACAAAGCACTGTAACCGGTTCCTTTTAACAGTAAAGGATTTTAAGAGTTGACGATATTGGTTAGCCGTTATATATTAACGGTTCACCGATTACTTCTAGTATCTCACAAAATGCCTATTGGTTAAGGCTTAAACCATTAACCTTTTACAGAGCTAAGTCTTTTCACTAATGTTTAGCCGTTTAATATAGTCGGTTAGCCGTTTATACTCAGAACTTCATTTAACTTACAAATTGTTCTAGTTTCTCTAAGGAATGTTAAACACATACCTAGTTTTGACTCTTAAGAGAATACTTGAAATTATGTGAGTCTTAAAACACATTTATTAACTTAAACTCATTGTTTGTTATCATCAAAATCAATTACCAGAATATGTATATGTTAACATTCTCTCCCTTTTTGATGATGACAAACACATTCAAAATTTTGCTCCCCCTAAGTATATGCTCTCCCTGCATATATGACTTAAAACAATTTTATTTTTCAAAATGCAAAATTTTAGTTCATTCATTTCTCCTCCTTTATCATCAAAGAAATGTTAACCCTACATGCAAATTGGAAGTGGAAAATCATGTCTTTATCTTCCTAAAAAAATCAGCAAAGTTTTCCCTTAAAATTTGAGAAAACTATAGATACAACAAGAAGAAAAACACTTCCAAAATATTCATATCCCAATAACTCTAACATGATCCAAAAACAGCAATATAATCAGACAGAACACAGACTAAACAGATCATATCCATCAACAAAACACAGTTAATGCCAAATGTCAATATAAATCACGTCCATCAACATAACATATTAAACAAATCACTAAATTAGAAAATATGTATAATCTCAAAATAGCAGAAACTAAGAAGCGCGTCGTGAAAGAGAAGGTCGTGTAGAAGAGGATCGCCGAGAAGAAGGTCTCGCAGTGGATGGTTGTGTAGGACGAGAAGAGGTAGATCGTAGAGGAAAAGCGGCTGCAGAGGTGTTTCCAGGTTCATACCAAAAATATCACAAAAGTTGTCTATGTCCAGCAATGATCTCATTTTGATGATCAACGCTCACCTCTTGAAGAGTCTGAAGCTAAGTTCGAAGCTGCTGTTGATCCTGAGAAATAGCATCTAAGTGATCAAGGATCGTCTGCTGGGTCTCAGAAATCTGGCGAACATCAACAACCAGCTGATGCAAAATATCAGTGATAGGTGGTCATCTTTGAAGCTAGAGGTCGCTCGGGAGTCAAGGTCGCTCGGGAGGCTGGAGGGGCATGGAGATTGAGGGAGGAGTAGAATCCATCTCAGGCATATCTGAACTAGAGGGAACTGATGGTTAAAGAACACGACGAGGAGGAGGTGGAGGAAGAGCTCCAAGTCTAAAGTTAGGAAGCTAATCAGGAGGATAAATATTGTTGAGCATCTGATCATCCTCAGGAACGATTAAGGTGTCCAGGTTCATGGCATTTGCAGTCTTGTGCCATTGGCCATTCTTCCTAGTAAATCCTATACTACTCATAGCATCCTGACCAATTTTCTTAGGTTCTTTATACATGGCCTCTCTTAGTGATACATGAAAATGTCTCAGAATGTGAGTGATAAGACTACCATATGGAAGCAACCTATGTGTGACAGCAGGGGTGGTTAACATATGGCGTACAATAATATACCCTAGGTTGACAGGTCTCCCACTGAGTAAGCTATCTAATAATTCAACATCCATTTGTGTTACCTCATCTGAATGACCCTTCCTAGGTGTGATTATATGCTGTAGAATGCTATGAATAATGCGAACCTGAAGGGGCAGCAGCTGTGCCCAGAAAGGTAAGCTACAAATATCATCGCTAAGGTCCCTACAATGACATATGTTTTTCACACCTTCATTGTGAATAAAATCACCAAATGATAAGGTTTTTCTAGAGGTATAGAATGACTCCCCTTCATCCGAAATCCCAAGTATGACAGTATTCAAAAAATGTACATCAAAATCAATTACTATACCACCAACCACGGTAACTATTCTATCTAAACTTGTAGTGAAAATTTTCATATTGGAGTAAAATACCCGAACTAGATTGGGGTAAGACTTATCATCAATATTAACAACTAATTCCCAAGGTCTAAGCATTTCACTAACACTTCTACCACATACAATTAAATCCTCAAAATCTCCTATGTCTACAAAGTATGAGTCCGGTACCTGTTTACCCATAAAATGATCCTCGAATCATTTTAGCAATACAGCAGTTGGGAAGTGTAGTCTTTCAAATTTAGAACTCCTCCGTGATCGTATTGGGTTGACAACAGGTGTATGTTTTCTCCTAGGTCTCTGAGAGGACTTAGCCATTGAATAAAAGCAAGAAGGTTTTTGGAAATAAGTGTTGAAAGAAATGGATCGATTATAATGTTGAAGGAAAGTAGTGGAGAAGAAATTTTGCTTCAAAGTGTCAAGAATTTTTGAAAATTTTGAATAAATTTCTCAAATTTCAATCGATTGCTTTTAAGGTTTGGATTTGGGAATTTTTTATTTTGATCATGATTTGATATTTTTAATCGGTGGAATTGCTCAAAAGGTGATGAGGAAGATTTTTATTGATGTAATTTGTTGCAAAAAGAATAGAATCTAAGAGAAAATTGAGATGAAAAGCTTAGGTTTCGTAACAATGGCTGAAATGGTGAGAGGGCAAGTGAGAAGAAAGAGATAAAACCGTGACTAGTTATATACTTTGCGAAATCGGTTAACCATTTTCTGTAAATGGTGAGAGGTTAAATTCCTAAGTGTTTATAATGAGTAAACGGTTAAGGATTAAGACTTTATCGGTGAAGGGGCAGCGTCAAGATAACTCTATGTTTCTAATCGGTATACCATTAGTAATAAACGGTGAGAGGGTAACGTTTGAAAGGCTTACTATTTTGAAACAGCTGACGTTTAATTTAAACGGTGAGGAAGTAGAGTGCTAACAAAACATCTAGTTTCTGAAAATAAACGGTGAACCGTTTATATGAAAATGGTTATCTATTTATTACACGACAACGGCTGACCGTTTAACTCAAACGGTGAGAGAATAGAGTGCAAACTGAACAACATTCAGTTTCTGAAAATAAACGGTTCACCGTTTATGTGAAAACGGTTATCCGTTTATTACACGACTTTTCATAATACATTTAATAATTGCACCAATCAGCTAATCAAAAGCCTTATAAAATTAAACTTCATCTAGTGCAATTTAATCAAGAAAGCACAATCGTTAGCATTAAAACTTAAATAAGGCATAGACACATAATCACAATATATCGTCAAAACATCAAATAATAATAATCTCAATAACATGATTAATGATGTTAATGCGAAGACATCATCATCTCAAGTTCATGTCTAATTTACAAAAATTATTCTTTACAAAGGGGTTTTGTAAAATTATCAGCAAGTTGTTTTTCTGTAAAAACAAACTCTAATGTAATATCACCCTTTTGAACATGATCTCTCAAGAAGTGATGCCTAATCTCTATATGCTTGGTTCTAGAATATTGAATGGGATTCTTTGATAGGTTTATGGCACTGGAGTTATCACATTTTATAGGAATGTGATCAAGGTTAATTCCATAATCTTTAAGAGTTTGTTTCATCCATAAGGCTTGAGCACAACAACTACCTGCGGCAATATATTCAGCTTCAGTGGTTGAAAGTGTTACTAAGTTTTGCTTCTTACTAAACCATGAAACAAGTGCATGACCTAGAAAATGGCAAGTACCACTGGTAATTTTCCTATCAACCTTATGACCATCAAAATCAGCATTCGAATAACATGTTAAGTCTATACGAGTTTCCCTAGGATACCAAAGACCAGGATCTATTGTTCCATTCAAATAACAAAAAATTCTTTTCACAGCAAGCAAATGAGATTCCTTGGGATTTGATTGAAATCTTGCACATAAACATACACTAAACATGATATCGGGTCTACTAGCAGTTAAATATAGTAGAGAACTAACCATATCTCGATACATCTTGATATCAACCTCTTTGCCTTTTTCATCTTTGTCTAGCTTGACTGTTGAGCTCACTGGTGTGCATTAGGCCTTTGAGTTCTCAATTCCAAAACGTTTGAGCAGTTCTCTTATGTACTTAGCCTGATTTATGAATATTCCCTCATCGTTTTGTTTTATTTGCAGTCTAAGGAAATATTTCAGCTCTCTCATCATACTCATTTCAAACTCTTTGCTCATATATGTAGAAAATTCTTTGCACAAACACTGATTAGTTGAACCAAAAATAATATCATCTACATAAATTTGAACTAAGAGAATATCTTGGTTCTTATATTTAATAAAAAAAGTAGTGTCAACTTTTCCTATTGAAAAATCATTTTTCAGCAAGAAATTCTTAAGTCTATCATACCATGCTCCAGGTGCCTGTTTTAAACCATATAGGGCTTTCGATAATTTAAAAACATGATATGGAAATTTTTCATTTTTAAAACCAGAGGATTGTTTTACATAGACTTCTTCCATAATATAACTATTTAAGAAGGCACTTTTGACATCCATTAGGAATAAAGTAAAATTTTTATGGCATGCATCTGCTAACAGTATCCGAATGGATTCAAATCTAGCTACAGGTGCAAATGTTTCATCAAAATCAATTCCTTCTTCTTGATTATATCCTTGAGCTACTAACTTAGCTTTATTTCTAACAACTACACCAGATTCATCCATTTTGTTCCTAAATACCCATTTAGTTCTTATGATAGATTGATGTTCTGGTTTAAAAACTAACTTCCACATATTATTTCTCTCAAATTGATTTAATTCTTCTTGCATGGCCATAATCCAAAATTCATCATTTTCGGCATCAGCAAAAGATTTCGGTTCTATTTGAGAAATAAATGCAGTATGCTTACATGTGTTCCTAAGTGCTGATCTAATTGTAACACCTCTAGATGAATCTCCTAAAATAACATTCTTAGGGTGAGAGGAAACACACCTCCACTCCTTGGGAAGTGTTTGCATCATACCTACTTATTGCTCTATATTTATTTGTTCTCCTTGATCATCCTCTTGATTTTCTTGTGATGTATTCTCTTTAGTTCTTTGAGACATTCCTTTTAGCAGCTCTTCATCAGCATTATCACTAATAATTCTTTTCTCCGCAGAGGAGGGGTCAGATTCATCAAAAGAAACATGTATAGATTCTTTCACGACTAAAGTTCTTTTATTATAAACTCTATAGGCTTTGCTTGAGGAAGAGTATCCAAGAAAAATGCCAACATTAGATTTTGAATCAAATTTTCAACATTATCTTTTGTGCTTAAAATAAAACATTTACAGCCAAAGACTTTAAAATAACTAATGTTGGCTTTTCTACCTTTCCAAAGCTCATATGGAGTTTTGTTAAGAAGAGATCTAATCAACACTCGATTTAAAACATAACAAGCGGTGTTGACAGCTTTAGCCCAAAAATATTTAGGTAATGCATTTTCATTCGACATGGTCCTAGCCATTTTTTGAATAGACCTATTCTTTCTTTCGACAACTCTATTTTGTTGAGGAGTCCTAGGAGATGAGAATTGATGCTCAATGCCTAAATCATTGCAGAAATTTTCAAATGCATGATTCTCAAATTCTCTACTATGATCACTTCTAATGCAAGAAATAGAATATACTTTTTCATTTTGAACCTTTTTATAAAAAACTTTAAAGGCCTCAAATGCATCATCTTTATTAACTAGGAACAGTGCCCAAGTATATCTAGAATAATCATCTACAATTACAAATGCATAATAGTTTCCATTTAGGCTAGCATGTCTAGAAGGTCCAAATAAATCCATATGAAGTAGCTGTAACGGATTTGAAGTAGAAACATAATTCTTCTTTTTTAATGAAGTTTTAATTTGTTTACCAAATTGACAGGCTTCACAAATTTTATCTTTTTGAAAATTAATTTTTGGAAGACCTTTGACTAAGTCCTTTTTCGAAATTTTTGATATTAAATCCATGCTTGCATGTCCTAATCTTCTATGCCACAACAAAAAATCATCATATAATGCAGAAAAACATTTAATATGAATAGATGCAACTTCTATGTCAATTGTATAGACATTACCATATCTACTTCTAATGAATAAGGTTTTTCCATCACAAGCATCTTCAACAATACATCTAAATTTGTCAAAAATTACTTTATAACCTTTGTCATACAATTGACTAATACTAATCAGATTGTGTTTTAAATTTTCAACCAAGCAAACAATTTCATTTAAGGTTGATAAACTCTTACCAACATTACCAACTCCTAGAATCTTCCCTTTTGAATTGTCTCCAAAAGAAACATCTCCGCCATTTTCAATTTTGGTGAAATTTGAGAACCAGGAATAATTCCCAGTCATGTGTCTTGAACAACCACTGTCCAAGTACCATTTATTCTTCTTCTTCTTTGAGCTCTGCAAAGAAAATCTCAAGTCTTAGGTACCCAAACCTTTTTGGATCCTTGAGTGTTAGCAATGGTCCTTTTTGGAACCCAAACACATTTAGCTCCATGATATGCATTTCTTCTAATATGGCATTTATTTTTCATATGGCCATCTTGATTACAATAATGACATACAATCTTAGGATTGTTTGTATAGGTAGATTTAACAAAATAGTTCTTATAATATTTTTGCTTAATACTAGGTTTATAACCTATTCCACCTTTGTCAAATACACATTTTTGAGTGCTCAACAATTTCTCTAAATTATTTTGACCATTTGTGAATTTCAACACAATTTCATTGAATTCAATACTCTTTTTCTTCAGCACTTCATTTTCTCTCAACAATTCATCAACATAGAATTTGTCATGTTTATATGAAGTACTAGGTTTCTCATTTGATAATGCAATCCTATCATGTAATGTTTTATTTTCTGATTCTAGACATGTTATCTTTGCATTTAGTGAGTCATTACATTTTTGTAATGCATCTTTTTCCTTTGAAGTTTCTACAATCTTCTTTTTAAAGTAAACATTCTTTTTACCAATTTTCATCAATTCATCATGTACTTCTTTAAGGGCATCATATAACTCATCATAAGTGGAATAACTTACCTCATCAATCTCATTATCAGATTCATCTCCAATAGCCATAAGTGCCAAATTTGACATTTCCTGAGATTCCTCTTCATCACTTGATTCTTCTTCACTGTCATCCTAAGTAGCCACCATGGCTTTCTTCTTAAGCTTACTGAGAAGTGGACATTCTGATCTTATATGTCCTGGCTTCTTACACTTATATCATTTGATTGTTTCCTTCTTCTCCTTTTGATTGTTGAATGCTCTGAATTTTCTTCTATCATTGGTTTTCTTAAAGAATTTTCTGAATCTTCTTGCCAGCATAACTAATTCTTCATCATCTGGCTCATTTTGCTCATCACTCTCAAGTTTTGAAGCTTTGAGAGCAATGTTTTTCTTCTTTTCTTCAGTTCCTCTTTCAGCTGCTAAATCTTCCTCATAAGAAATAAGAAAACCAATTAAATCATCAATAGGCAATGTATTTAGGTCTTTAGCCTCCTCAATGGCAGTTCTTTTTTATCTTCATACCTTAGGTAAGGATCTAATAATTTTCTTAACTTTCTCGCTGTTAGAGAAAGTTTTTCCTAGAGCTCCTAAAGTGTTTATTATATCCGTAAATCTTGTATACATAGAATAAACACTTTCATTTTGTTCCATTTGAAATAATTCATATTGTCTAGTAAATCTGCTTATTTTAGACTCTTTTACCTAATTAGTTCCTTCATAAACGACTTCAAGTTTGTGCGAGATTTCATAAGCACTTTCACAGCCAGAGACTCTATGGAATTCTTTTTTATCTAATGCACAGAATAAAGCATTCATAACTTTGGAATTTAGAGAAGCTTTTCTCTTTTCCAATTGATCCCACTCCCTTGAGGGTTTAGGAATGTCATCTCCTAATTCACTTTTGATCATTGGCGTAATTGGTCTAACACACAATTACCCCTATTGGCGTAATTGGACATTATATCTCCAAAGGAACAATTACCCCTATTGAGAGATCTCTTGCATTTGCTGACAAGTTTCCTGATCGGATACTTGACAAAACATAATTGCAAAGATTTCTTGGCAGTCTAAATTATGTTTTAGACTTTTGTTCAAATATCAATAGGATTTCGAAACCCTTACATGATAGGTTAAGACAAAACCCTGTTGAATGGACCAATGAACATACTAAAGCCATCAGACTAATAAAACAGTCTGTTAAGAGCATACCATGTTTGCATTTAGCAAACCCTGCATTACCTAAGGTAGTTGAGACCGATACCTCTGACCTAGAATATGGTGGTATATTAAAACAAATAGATAATGATAAAGAACAAATAGTTCAGTATGTTTCTACACATTGGAATGATTGTTAGAAAAACTACTCTACTATTAAAAAAGAAATTTTATCTATTGTTCTATGCATTACAAAGTTTCAAAGTGATTTATTAAATAAAAAATTTTTACTTAAAATTGATTGTAAAGCTGCAAAACACGTTTTAGAAAAAGATGTTCAAAACATTGCATCTAAACAAATTTTTGCAAGATGGCAAGCAATTTTAAGTGTTTTGATTTTGATATTGAATTTATCAAAGGTGACAGAAATTCTGTTCCAGATTTTCTAACAAGAGAATTTCTCCAAAATAGATAAATGCCGCCTAAAAAGAAAGATAAAGGCAACGGAGTCCTCAAAGACCCTCAACCTCAAACACCTAAAGCCCAAACTCCTCCTAAAGAAAAGTTATTATCCTCTGTAATACCTATAAAGTCCTAGATCGATATGGTTTAAGAAGAAGAAACAGAGTCTAAAGCCCTTGCAACACAAGAACATGTAACAAAATGGATGTCTTCCATTTCTAAATCCCCTGAACTTATGTTGGCATTACAAAGCATTTCCCAAGTAAAGCCTCTTTCTCAATTTCTCGATAAAGAGAAATCTATTTCTAAAGCAAAATCTCCCTCCAAAGAAGTTTCAAAAATATCATGCTCTAAACAAATCGTTTCTACTGAAAGCTCTTATTCATCAGTTGTACTTTCACAACAAAGGATTTTAAAGAAATTAGATTGGATTAATAAAGTCTATCGACAAAATATTTTAGTTGTTGAAGATGGGTTTTATCATTCTGATCCTTTTCAAAGCCTTACAAAAGTTTTCCTGAAGGGTTGGTTTTTCAAACCATGGGATTTAACAAAACCCCAATCCTTCTATCAAACTATCCTTGAGTTCACTGAATCAGTGAAATTCAAGCATTTTTATCTTTCTAAAGACTATAAAGAACCAGCCTATTCCACGGCCACAATTTTAAAAGTCATAAACCCAAAACAATAGGGTGAACCACTCCATAAATCCAAAGACTTTCCCACCAATTTCCAAAATTGTTTGAGCCACTACCAATCCTTTTCCTATTGGGATTACCAACAGGCTTGGTTCAACACATTTTTTATCCAAAACCCGAAGAAGTCCCATTCTTGGTTATTCTTCTTCAATTCAAAGATAGTAGTTCAAAGCCTTCCAAACTGGTTTCACCAGTGGTGGGATTATTTCGGTCTAAACCCAGAAATCTTAACCCCCAACGCTGTGAACTGTTTAAATTTATTTAAAGCCCATTACAAACCCACAGACTCAGAGAAAAGATTTCCTCATTTCTTTTGCTTCTGTACAATTTCGTCCTTCCTTGAGTCTAGATGTGGAGTCTTCAATTCCATACTCATGAAGCCCAAATCTTCCTACAAAGAACCTTCGAAGTCAAATGGTGGTCAAAGTTTAACGAACAGTCAAAGTTAACTGAGACCATCATTCAAACATGACTTTCTTCAAAAGGACACCTTACTCCTACTATTGAAGAAACCAAAGCCTAATCCACATTCCTCACTCAGAAATCTAAAGCCCAATCCTTGTTGGCCTTAGCTAAAACTGAAGAGGAATACTTTAAAGTTATGAAACAGTTTTTAGCCACCCGTTTTGAGACATCTGTACAAGACTCCTCAGAAAGCGAAGACGAAGAGCCGTTCATTTTATTGGGAGATGACAACGAAGATGATTGTTTTGTCATCTTCCCACCTGTAAAGCATTGTAAATAATTATACTTGTAAAAAAAATTACTTTTCCTGTACATTTCCTGTAATCATTATGTTTCATTTTTAACGTTTTCTCGATACTTTTTCCCTTTTACTCACTATTTCCTTCACGGGAAAAAAGCTGTGGGGATAAGATTCCATTTTCTTTTCTTTTTCTAGACCTACAAAGACTTTCAAGACATAAAGCAAAGATGCAGTCTCCACTCACAAGATTCTCGGGTTCACAACACTAAATGCGGGCCTACCCACATGAAGACTTTATCATTTGTAATTATTTTCTTTGTAAAGTAACAGGTCTTTGACTATATAGTTACCATTAACCTTCAGTAGAAGGGATCCGAATTTTCTCCTCCTCTCTAATTTCTCTCCTCTGGTTCAAGGATCAGAAGTCTTGAAGGAAATATTTTCCTGACTTCAGAGAACCATCCCCTTCTTAATTTTCTCTTTAAAGCCTTAAAGCCTTTGAAATTAAATGTAAGCATTTAATTTTAATTTTATTTAAAGCATTCATCTTAAGATCTGTATCTATTTTACTTTAATGCATAGATCTTAAGGGTGTATGTTTTAAGTTTTTAAAGTTTTAAAGATTATTTGCATGAGAAGCGAACTGATCTATATCAGCTCTGCCATAACAACTACTACTTAGCCTTTGAGGCAAAGAGACCGAATCTCTGTTCTCAGTTGTATCTTCTTCTCTCTCCCCTCCCCCCATACTCAGAGTACCCTTTCTGGGGTCCAGACTGGGTACTGTGTTTGCCTAGAAAGCCAACCTTAATACATGTTTACTTTCTGCAAACCCCTTGTTGCTAGGCTTACTTAAATTGATTAATTAAAACCTTAAAGAATTTTATTGGTATATCGACTGGAGCCTCAGGGGATGCGGGCTACTGGTCCAAAGGAAGACTAAAAATCTGTCCTAAAAAAACTGTAACAGGCAGGACAGGACCTTATTCCCTAGCTAACAACGCAACGTACCGATAAACCTAAAATTTGAATAGATTCTTAGAATAAGAATCATTCTCTTTAAAGACTAGCATATATCCAAAGCAATCACCAGTTTTATTAAAGACCTAAAATTTGAACTCCAAAGTATTCACACACCTTCCCACGATCACTAGTCTTGTTTGGTAGGTAAAAACACAGTTAAGCCCATCATAATCTAATCGATTGACATGCCCATATGCACTTTATCTTGGTTGAGACTGAGTGCCAACTTGACTTATTTTTCTATACATACAATGTAAGGACTATGTAAGCTAATGTTCGATATGATAATATTTTCATACATATATTGATTATTAAGCACATATAGGTTAAGTATTCTTTTAGTTGTAGAGGCTTATAATCTAGCACATCAAAAGGATCTGGGAATATATTTCTTTAACATAGAGATGTGAAATTATATGTCCTTAATAACGATGGTGGAAGGGCAAATCAGTAGGAAACGTTCCCCATATGTTTGAATTTTTTAAATGGCCTAATAAATTTCTGACTTAATTTTTCTTTGTTCCTAAACCTTATGATTCTTTCTCTAGGGCAAATTTTAGAAATACCTTATTACCAATTTAAGATTTCTAAAGGTCTTTGCATCTTATCCATATAATGTTTCTGTTGAAATTGATTGCCTTAGAGGAGACAACAACTAGGTTGGGTCCAAGATGCCTATGCCCGCCTATCTCATTCAATATATAAGCAACCTACATTTTCTATTAGTGTACATGTATCCATAATATTGGTTTTAATGATGACAAATAAGACTAACAATGATTAAATTTTTAAAAGCTCAAATTATTTTTCATACATTTTAAATAAATCATTATTTTCATCATATAAAGGTTTTATACTTAATGAAAAAATGATTTTATGAAATTGGCTATTTTCAAGTTAATAGTCTAAACTGAAAAAGTTTTGAGAACTTTGAAATCAATAAGTATTATTTTCAAATTCTAGAAATGAACCTATTTAAAAAGCTTTATAAAATTTTAGGCTATAGCACAATTTTAAAAAGTTTTAGAAATTAATAGATATTGTTTTGAAATTTCAAATATAGACCTAATTGTAGAATTTTATAAATTTTAGGCTATATTTTAGTTATAAAAAATTTTTGTCTAAATATAATTTTAAAAAATAATTTCACTATAGTAAATGGCTAACCATTTAATAGACAATGGCTAAGCGACATCAAACAAAATTGGAGCTTAACTTTTGAAAACTAATGGCAAACCGACATTTAAAAAATAGTAAGATGATTATTTTCTTACAAGGTTACTAAAAAATAATGGCAATCAAATATCTAGAAAATAGTGATCTAAAAATTTAAATTTTAGACTACCAGTGACTTGCTCAAATCAAAATAATGATTCAATAAGGCTTAATAATGATTTGACTTTGTGTAGAAAGTCAATAATAGCTAGTTTTCTGCTTTTATTGTAAAAAGGTTACATTATATCCAAATCAAAGTAAATGCAACGAATACCAAAGAGCATATTATTGAGAATACAATATTTTTTTAGCTTTAATTTATTTATTCATTCTTTAAATCACACCTTGAGCTTATATTTATAAACACAAAGATCGTGTGTGAGACAAATCTTATATTTGAGAAAGTGTGAGTGTATAAAGTACTTGAGTTAAGAGATTAAGTATAATATCCTGTTATACAGGTTGATTGACGCTTATGAAGTTAATGATAAGAGTTCTTGAAACCTCAGAGGCCTGATTAGTGGAATTTTTTAGTCTAGTGAGCTTAAAGGTGTGAATATACACAAGATTAGTTTAACTATATAAAATCTCTTATTTGATTCTCTTTTCCCTTCTCGTTTTTATATTTTTGATTGCTTTATTTATTATTTATTATTTCTAAATTTATTTTATATTTGTAATAATTTTTATTCAAGTACTCCATAATTTTTTAAGACTCAATTCAGCCCCTTGGGTTTCAAAGCTAATATTCAATTTTCTACCATATAGAGCTTCGTAAAGTGCATACCAATTGTTGTTTGATAACTAATGTCTAGGAAAATTCAGCCAATGGTAGATACTTGCTCTATAATCCTTGAAAATTGATGATGCATCACCGTAACATATCTTCTAGTGTCTAGATCATTCCTTTTTATTGGCCATCTCTTTTAAGGTGAAATGTTGTATTGAATTTTAATGTTGTTCCTATGGCTCTATGTAATGTTTCTTAAAATGTTTCATTTTTTACTATATAGAGCTTCGTAAAGTGTCATACCAATTATTGTTTGATAACTAATGTCTGGGTAAATTCAGCCAATGGTAGATACTTGCTCTATAATCCTTGAAAATCAATAATGCATCAACATAACATATCTTCTAGTGTCAGGATCATTCTATTTTATTGGCCATCTCTTTAAGGGTGAAATGTTATACTGAATTTTAATGTTGTTCCTAAGGCACTATGTAACATTTTGTAAAATATCAAGGTGAATCTTGTATCTCAATCAAAGATAATAGAAACAGGTATACTCTATAGTCTTACTATCTTCCTAATATATATTTCTACAAACTGATCTATAATATATGTCATTCGAACAAACAAGAAATGGGTGGACTTTATAAGTCAATCAACAATCACCTAAATGGCATCATGCATTTTTATAATTCTTGAAAGACCAATAACAAAATCTATTATGATTTCTTCCAATTTCTATTTAGGAATTTGATTGGATTTCGAAAGTCCCGCCGATCTTTAATGCTTTGCTTTGATTTGTTGATAAGAGAAATATTATGCCATAAACTTGACTATACCCTTTTTTCATTTCGGGCCACTAATAATGCTTTTTGAAGTCTTTGTACATTTTTATTTTGACTATACCCTTCAAGTAAGTTTTCTTTCTTGAGATCTTCGTTAGCTGGCACACATGTTTTGTCTTTAAACAAGATGATCCCCTTTTTTTGACTTTTTGAATGGCTCCCACTTTTTTAAGCTAGATTCCATCTTCAAATTCTTCATGTAAAAATCGATTTACTAACCCTCTTTAATCTTTTCTACTAAAGTCGAGTGGGGTGTCGTATAGGTTAATCTTCCTATTACTAACTCGATTCTATCCTTGCATATATCATTCTATAAGGACTTAAGTAGGATCCTTAAAGTTGACAAGCTTGACATCTGACTTAATGTATTTGTTACCATATAGTTTTTCAAATATGGCAATTTATTTCATAGTCGTTGTCTTTAACAAACTCTAGCCATTGCCATTGCCACATATTTAACTTTTTTTATGTAAAGAGGTATTTGGGACTTTTATGATTAGTTTAAATATTATAATGCACTCATATTAAATTGTGACACTATAGTTTTAATGCATGCACTGTTGTTGCCAACTTTAGATCATGTGTTGGATAGCTTTCTCGTATTCCTTTAACTATCTAGAAGCATAAGCAATGACTTCTATTTTGCATTAAAACGCATCCTTTACCATTTTTTGAGGCATCCTTATTGATGATAAATTCCTTAAAGTTGTTAGGAATGGCTAGGATCGGCCGATGACTAATCACTATTTTAATTATTCAAAGCTTATTTTAAATTCCGGCATCCATATGAATTTGATATTCTTTTTTATCAACTAAGTTAAGGTATTATGATTTTAAAGAAACCTTCCAAAATCCTTGTTAGTATCCTGCTAAACCCAAGAAACTTCTAACATCTCTTATATTAGTTGGTCTGGACCATTAGTTTACAGCTTCTACCTTTGAGGTGTTGTAACACCTCACATTTATAATTGTAATTAGAGTAAATAAAAACATATGGAATATTAAGTACTTGTAGTGTAGATAAAAATTTCAAAATAAGCATTTATAAACATATAACATAAAAGGTTTATTACACAAAAATTTAGTTATAAAATGTAAAGATTCCTTAGTAACATTTCGTAAAACCAACTCTGTAGCTAAATTAACTTATAATATTGATGCTTGGATATAAATACAATTGAGCCTATTTTATAACCCAAGGTTTGGTTATGTCCAAATGCACTTCGCCTTGATTGGGACTTGGCGTCAACTTACCTTACGCATTAATTCCTGTATTGTAAGGACTACATGAGCTAATGCTCAATAAGTAAACACTTGATGCTTATATTGACTATTATGCACATGAATGACTGAATGAAAGGAGTGCAAATTCTTTTCATCAAACTTAAAAATATGAAAGAACTTTGTTAGGACTCTCGGTTTGTTGTACTACAAGGCTAGCATTAAACAATATACCATTTGGCCTAATTAATTGATCTGTTGGGAGTTATATATCATCATCCTCAAAAGACCTCCTTTACCTTAGCTTAGAGGGCTCGCCTTCTTTGTAAACTTAGCCACCTAATTGTATAACAACCCATTTGAAAAAATTCTTAAAAACACATTCTCTATGAAAAAATCCATGAAATGTATGTGCCCAATGCAACTTATGTTGTAATAAGTAAATTTTCTAGATAAAATCAAATAAGTAGCAAGCATCACATTATAGGCGGCATAACTAATCGTATGTAGATGATTAAGATGATATCATAATGTAGGCGACATAACTAACCATATAGAGATTAGATAATAACTAATTGCACCATGATAATGATAATCATAAGATAAAAGATTATTTATGACTAAACTATAAAAGAATTATTATTTACAGCAAAATTAAGCATATTTTCCTTACATTATAGTTGAAGTGAAGTGTTACTTACATCTTTTCCTTGACTTCTCTAAACCTTTTTTTCTAACTTCAGAATTTCTTTATTAATGATTCTTTGACTTAGAATGAAAAGAGATTAGATTTTTAGGGTTTTTGAAAAATGAAAGGGCTAGGAGGTATTTATAGGATATCTTAAGGCCTATGGATAACTAGGATTTTACTACCATAGTATTTGATTAATGGTAGAGATTTATCTCTTCATAAATATCTAAGTAATTTTATATGCTAGGATTTTGTTACCATAACACTTGATTAATAGTAGAGATTTATCTCTCCATAAATATCTTATTAATTTCTACAATTTCTAATATATCTATAATATCTCTTATTACATCATCACTTATGTCATTACTTATGTTATCATTACTTTAGAATTAATTATTATATTTTACTATATTATTATACTTTATTATTATTATTATTGATACTTAAAAGAGCTTGTTAGATTAAAATTAATTATGCTATATTCTAGTAAGAAAATTGTACCTCACAGGTGTCTACTAAAATTCCATTGTTAGATACAATATGTCTCCAAAATATAACTTTTGCAAGCCAAAATTCACATTTCCAAAATTATGCATAAAGTTGCTTTTACTTCAAGGCCTCAAGAGTGATCCTTAGATGCTTAATATGCTTTTACTTTGTTAGCTAGTAAACCAAGATGCCGTCAACGAATAATAATATGAATTTGTTCAATAGGAATACAACTCAAATAAGCAATGTTTAAACTGTAAGACTCTATATAAGAAATTGTAAGATCTGACTTTTATAATTAAAATGAGGTGATTTATTTCAAAATATTTAAAGTCTCATTAACAATATGGATTCTTAAAAAGAGGGTTTTACATAGCAAATAAAAACTTCATTTTTTTTTGTAAAAACACAACTAAGCCCATCATAATTGCATGGTTTGATATGCTCATACACACTTTGTATCAGTTGAGACTTGACGCCAACTTGACTTATTTATCAATACTTACAATGTAAGGATTACATGAGCTAATACCTGTAAGATAGCATTTTAATACATGTATTGACTATTATGCATATAGATGGCCTTATTAACATTAAATCTTTAAAAGAATCATCGAAATAACTGCATTAGTGTCCTAGGTATGTTGTACTATAAGATTCACATTGTTCATTTCTTAAAACATGTGTTTGGACCTAAATTAATAGTTGATCGTTTGGTTGTTTCATATCACCGTTCTAAAAGATTATTCTTTACTTAACTTTGAGGCTTGACTCTTTGGAAACTTTGCCTCCCTAGAAGTACAACAATCTATTTTACAAAAATGATTTTTAAAATTTCTTTTTTGTAAAGTATTAACATATTAACATAAAATGCATTCTTTCAATGCTACCTATTGCATAAAGTGTAAAGTTCTTACATATACAACAATGCCAACTATACAAAGATTTTTAAAGATAACAATCTCTAATATATTGACTATATAATGATCAAATAAAATATAATTATAATATAGGTGGTAGAGCTAACCATATCATAATAAAAGTACCAGAGTACATGCGATATAACTAACCATTTAAAGATTAAATAAGAAAATATCATAATATGTGTAACACCTTGGTCTGAACTTCAAGGGCAAATCTAACCATAACTCTTTTATGTACTCAAATGCCTCTTTATAATTGATAACAATTCAAGCCTCAAATATAATAAGCAGCAAAATATAATAATAATTTGACTAAACTATCTATTATCCTTAATTCAAGTCTTTCTTGCTCATCAGGAATCAATCTTAACTTCTGAAAACTGAATCACAATAAACTATAATGAGTACGAAACTCAATAAGAAAATTAGTTTTTAATATATCAAAATGCATACATACTTATACATAATGCCAATAAATGATATGTCATGATCTTTTGGAAATACTGTAAAAGAAATTCATCAAAATTTCTTTTTATCACTTTCAAACTTTCATATTTTCTTTCCATAAAATATGTATCTTGCAATGTAGCACTTTATATTGTGTGTAACACTTTACACTATATGTAGTACTTTACAGTGTTCTGGCCCTCAAGAGGTGACTCCCATATAGTCTCAAGAGATTACCACTATATAACTTTAAGAGGTGGCTCCCAATGCAAAATCTTATCAATTAGAAATTCTTTTTGTAAAATCTACTTTATCATTCATAGAAAACTTAATGCATTTACATGCTTATACCAATGAAATTTCACACATACATATGCCCATGTACATAATCACACTCTACACATAACAAGACATTACATAAACACATGGGCAAAGATATATAAATTCATATTCATACATCTCAAAAATAGGTTTATCACATAAGCCAAACATACATATTGTTTATTATGATTCATTTTGAAGTTTAGTTTACTTACCTTTCGGCATCATCATGTAACAAATGTGTATCGATATCATCGACCTAAATAATCAATAACATTCTCATAAGATATAATCATGTCTCACTTTAAATAGCTCATAAACTCAACTTCAAATATCCTGAATGTTTGGCCCTCAAAACAGAAAAGTCCATGTTCTCTGATTTTTAATAAATTAGTTCTTTATTAGAAAATTTTCAAATTTTACAAACCATATGCTGACGTACTAAAAATTCACTTATAAAAATTTCATAACTTAATCCCTTCAAAACTATTGAAAATAATTTACGTTTCAGACATCATCAATACTGTCAAACAATTTTTTGTTTTGAACGTACCTATTTTAAAAATAAAAAATAATTTATTATTTTATCATAAAGTCATAAAAATTTTTACAATCACGCTAAACATATACAAAAGTCACTGGTCTAGATTTCGTAATGTTTTAAGACATTTAGCTATGGTAAAAATAATTTCTTAATTCACATTATTCATTGAAATCAGAAAATTCTAGATTTTCATACTTGAATCACAATTATTTCCAATTAGCCCGAAACAAGTTTCAAAACATTCTATAAAGTGTCTAGTTTAACATATTCAAAATTCATAATCAAAATCAATTTGTACAAATTACTATAATTTTTGAAATAACACACTGTCAGCATATTTTCTATAAAATTCTAAGTTTCTACTTCTCTTGCAAATATCTAATCATGCTTTTCTATAATATATTAGTAAAGAAGACCAAGAATTAAAACTTAACTCAAAACCTTCTCCCAACAATAACCAATTCAAACAATATAACTTGATCCTTATTTATTGCTCGTGGCAAAACAAGGAAGAAGATTTTTTTCTTCTCTTTTTCTTTTCTTCTCTCCCTCTCTCTCTCTCTCTTTCTTTCTTTCTTTCTTTTTCGATCATTTTTTCCCCACCTACCTCTCTCTCTTACAATGGAAAAGAGATATTATTTTATTTATACTGGGGTTTTAAAGATTACTAAACTAAAAAGACTTAAATACTTTTAAGAGAATTAAGATATTAAAATATAGGTTGATAGCCAATCATATAAGGATTAAATAAGAAAATATTATAATATAAGCGACATAACTAATTATATAAGAATTAAATAATAAACAATCACATCATAGTAGTTATCATAAGATAAAGGAATAACTAAAGATAAACTTAAATATACAGGAAGAACTTTGTCCCTATATTGCATTTAGAGTATTACTTACCTCTTAATCTTAAATTCTCTAGACCTTCAATGATTTCTTTACTCTTTGAAATTATTACTTAGAATAGAAGAAAATAGAATTTTTAAGATAATATACAAAAAAGAAGTTAGGGGTATTTATAGAATTTCTTAAAGCTAATAGGTTATGATTTTGCCACTATAGCTCTTAATTAATGGTCAAGGTTTATCACTTCATAAATATCTTTATAAATTTTAAAATTCTGAATATTTTTATAAATATATTTTATTACATCATTATTTATGTTATCACTTATATCATTATTACTCTAGAATTTGCTAACATAAATATTTTATATTATTATTATTATTACTATCTTAATACATAAGGAAATTTTTTAACTTAAAAAATTAATTCTGCTATATTTATTCAAGTGAGAAAATTGTGCCTCTCAGAAACTAAATTTAAACAAAAATACAAATTAATTAAAATGTTCCTAAATATTTCAAATTTCAGTCTCATTAGGATTTCTTCAATTTCTTTCTCTACATCATTCCCGCCAATTCTTGAATTTTGCTTGTTTCAGTCTCCAAGAACATCTTCACGTGTATAAGAACTAACTTTCAAAATATAGTTCGATGTAGATGATGAACTTTAAATTTTCCAACTTTTGCAATGATGTTCATTTAATCACTCCAATACGTAAAATAAACTCTTCTATAAATAATTTCTCTGACAATAGGTTTTCGCATTCAGACAAAATTTCAACATAGTTGAGGAAAAATAATTTCTTTCCATAATTCACTGACCATAAAAAAAAAAAAATTCACAACCTTCTTTGTCTCTTTGGACAGATCAAACGAACAATAAGAAATTGTATCAACAACTACCACTCTTTGCCCCACAAGATGAAAAAATTTATGAAAAACTACTCTCGTTCTATAATATCAGGATGGTAATCAAATTTAGGCAGCTGATCCAAATCAATGTCTGTATATGGAGAATTGTTGTAGAAGTGAATGGCCAATTAACATTCTCCTTGGAAGGAATAAGATTGTCAAGTGAAGCAGAGTCACTATTTTCCTCGTTATCTTTGTAACATGCATCATCATGAACAACTTCATCAAATCCATATCTCTGCTTTATGTGTAAAGATTTTCTTTTTCACAGTTTCTCTTCGAAAGCAAAATCCTCGACATCTTAACTAAAACATATCCTTTCAAGATGAAATCTTCACGACAATTTGTGGCTTCATGATTCGTTTTTTTAGGGTTTTTTATGAGATCAGAAGATTGAAGGGTAATATTGTCAGTAAGAGGAGTATTAGGTCAAAACTATCGGAAACCTAACTTTCAAGGTCTAGTGTTGCTGGCGACTGGTGACCATGCTTTGGAGCAGAGCAAGTCGGATCTTGAAGAGATGGCGACTGGGAGCAAACTGATATCGATAATGATAATCAACTCTTGGTGGTAGCAGTTGATCGATACGTTAATTTGGGTTGAGGTTTTGGTTTGGTTACGATGATTCCAGCAACTAATTAGTGTCGGCGATGTTAGGAATTGGACAAACTATGGATGGAGAAGGTGATGGTGGTTTTGGATGGTGAAGATGACGATTAGAACAGTGAAAATTGCGTGATAGGTATGGAACAGCTCAAAACTTTTTTATGGCTCGCATGGTGGTTCTCGTGGCAAGAATCAGGTTATGATGGTTGGGGTTTGGTTGGTGGTGGCTAGTGAGTTTATGGTGGTGTTGGCCGATAGTGAATAGCAGCTGGGGTTTGATAATTTGGGATTTTTTTATTTTTTATTTTTTAAATAAATTAAAATAAATTAAACAGAAAAATAATAAAAAAAAGAAAAGGTTTGGTGGTAGATGAGGATAAATTTATAATATTATATTTTAACTCTAATATTAAATTGATGTAACAAAAATTTAATATTTTAATATTTTATTAATTTTAAAAAATATCGAAATAAAAGAATGATTTAAATTTATATTAATTTAAAAAAATATTGTGAAGGACTTGAGATTCATTGATTTCGTAAAATATTAAAAATTAATTAAAACATAAATACTCACATGAAGCTTTGAAATTAAATATATCATTAAATTTAGATATAAATTTATTGTAAGAAATATTTAATAATATATATTAAGGTCTATTTGTAAAGTTAAAAAAATAATTATTTATAATAACCACGACTTATTCTAATGTGATTAAAAAATTTATTTTTAATAATATTTATGCTTAAATTATGAATATAACTCAAATAAACAATGGCTAAAAAATAAAATACTAAATAAAAAATTAAATTAAATTATAATATAAATTAATTAAAATATTTTAAATATTAAACTCTAATTTAGTTAGAATTTCTTTAATTTCTTACTTTACAACAGCCTCTAAAATAAAACTTGATAAGTACTCTTTTGCATCAAAGGATAAAATCGTCACTTTAAAAGCCAATTGAGGTTGCTGTGCTTGCGGGGGTAGGTTAAACTTAGTCAGAGCGATGTTCGGTTGGTGAGCTTTGTTCTTCTTTTAAAATTAAATTTGGAAAAAAAAAAAAAGGAACACCCAAATTAATTAAGAAGCTTACACAATGGCGGCGCTTTACGCAGCGGTGATGGACACTCTCACCACTTACACCGGACTATCACCGGCGGCTTTCTTCACAATCTTGGCTCTTATGTGCGTGGTTTATAAAACTGTTTGTAGCATGTTTGTTGACCCAGAGCCGCCTGAAGACTTGAAGAACAAGCTCATCAGCCCCAGCGCTACGGCGACGGCGGCGGCCAACTTTTCGAACCAAACGGTGATTCCCGAATCGGTGCAGCTAGGAGATGTCACTGAACATGAATTGAGAGCTTATGATGGTTCTGACCCCAATAAACCTCTTTTGATGGCTATCAAAGGGCAAGTCTACGACGTCTCTCGGTCCAGGTACATTGCTTCGATTTTTTTTTTATTTTGGTTTCAGTAGCGGTTTTCTTGTTTAAACTGCTCTTCATTGGTTGATTGGATTAGAACTTGCATTATCGAGATCTAGACATCGTTTGTTTGATGAAAATCTTTTAGTCTTTACTAATTGTCAAATTCATTAATTCAAAATTCACATTAACTAGACATTATCACGGCTAGAGCATCAATTTCCTAGGAGTTGTGATTTAAAAGCCAAGGCACAGCAGTGGCGTACAATCCCTTTAAGCGTAAGGCATTAGCATGGCAGCTACTGTAAAATTGAATCAGTTTGTAGTTCACACCCTTATTTCAATTATTGCTAATACTCTCGAGCTAAGGCATACAATCTGAGTTTCTGTGAGAATTCGTATTGTCTTTTAAGAAAATTATGTAAGGTTGTTTTTTAGCTAGAGAGTTGGACAGGAAAAATGAAGTTGGGGATAAGTTTACACATGGCTTACTCTTACTTTCTATGAACCTTTCCGAGGATAAAAACTTCTGAAGATGATTTATGGTGAGGTTACTATTAGTTACAATTTTGGAGTTGGATTTGGACTTTGCTGGAAACTCGTTGATCAAATTAAGAGACCCATTAAGAGGAAATGATGTGCCGTTGTGTTGCATGGATTTTGGTTATAATCTGATTAAACTTTATACAATGTCTTTGCAATCACTTTCACATTCAATTTAGGCTTTTTCTTTGGACACGTTCTCCAGCCAATTAGCTATTATTTGGGTTTTACTTTGGTAATCTGAAATATGCAATTTATATGTACTTTATTTCTCAATTTTAATCTTTGGCAATATAAATCCGCTTTAGTTATTTTCTTCTTCTGAAGCCTTGACAATTGAATTTATCTAATTTTCTGTATTATAATCTTTTCTCCTGAAGTTTGTTACTATTATCTCTAAAGATGAACGTATTATTACTTGCTAAATTTCATTTACATGGACATGGATCTTACTTAACCTTCTTATGCAGGATGTTCTATGGACCTGGAGGGCCATATGCAATGTTTGCTGGAAGGGACGCCAGTAGAGCGTTAGCACTTATGTCTTTTGACCCTCAAGACCTAACTGGGAATACTGAAGGCCTTAGTGATTCTGAGCTTGAAGTTCTACAAGATTGGGAATATAAATTCATGGAAAAATATGTCAAAGTTGGCCAGATTGTCTCGGAACGAGCAAGCAAACACACAGAGGATGGAGACGAAGTACCTGAAAATCACAACCACCATGGTGCAGAGACACAATAGAAGTTATATCTATTGGTGTACTCTTAAAGAGGTTACTCTTCTGCTTCCTTCCAATGCTTATGTATCTTAGTTCACTCGATGTTTCACCTCTTGTATAATCTTTTGTCTTTTATCAATCACCTCTTGTATAATCTTTTGCCTCTTGTATAATCTTTTGTCTTTTATCAATTGACGCCTGTCATCTTAAGTATGGTAACATAGTCTTGACACTACACTGTCCTATCAATCACATTGTGTTTTGAATGTTAAAATTTCCAAAGATTCTTTGCATCAGGACCACCTGTTTTCGATTGTTCTACTTTCTCCTCGGGGATTCAGTTTCTTGTGAGAGCGTGCAGAAGAAATTGTCAGTTGCAGTTAAATTAATGTTTCTTTTACTTGTCTTTGAAATTTTACTTGGTCAACTTTTTGAAATGATTGGGAAGCTCCATAAGCTTAGCATCAGAATATCTCTTATAAAATTCCCAATTTCACATTGGGATCAATTGAAGTGAATTCCATTAGTTTTTAACCGGCCAAGTACTGAGCCTTTTCGCGCAAAATACATATTTGAAAGTCTTTTTGAAAGGGATCTAGTGAACTCTACCTCCTAGACACAGTGATTCAGAGTCCCCAGTTTCTTCTTCCAAAATAGTACTAATAGTATCTTCCCTAGTTATCTTTAGGCTTGATGCTGATGAGGTAGCACCAGTTTTGGAACCGGGCACAGCCTCATGTAGATAGATCGCCTTTCGTTTCCTTCTTAGTTGCCATCTTCTAAATGATTCTGGAATTTCCTTTTCATATCTGGTCCATCTTTGCGGTTTTCCCAACTCTTCAGGCGTCAAATTTGTCTTGATGCTATCAGGTTCTTGATCTCTGAAAGTATCTACTGTTAGTGGAAATAAGACTTGTTTACAGCAGCTGATGAGAATTATGAGTAGCAGAATGTATACACAAGTTGATGTCCAAACATAAAATGTCCATTTCCAGTTGTGGACAAGCTGTTTACTCCAAGGTAGATGAGAGTCAAGTAGGATTTCAGCTTCATACAACTGCAGGGGAGTTGAAGTTCCAGCTCTTGGACTCAATGTAACCCTGATTGCTCCACTTCTTTCATTCCCTTCTTTGTGCTTCAAAATTTTGATAGTAATTTTCTGGGTTTCATCTGAAATTCCTAGTGAAAGGGGTATTCCCATAAGAAATGTTCGAATCAGTCGAACCGGCAGGCTGCTAAATCGCAACATACATGGTTGGCTAGATTTTGCTATCACGTTCCCATCGTTGGACAAGATTTCTGCACTCAACTGATAAAACAACTAATTTAATAAAACCAAATTTTGTCACTTGAGATACTACGGCCTCAAACATAACAAAGGGCTGAATTTTACAAATTTAGGAACTGTTTGGTAAACGTTTGAAATTTAAAATTTTGTTAACTTCAAACATTTTAAAAAATTTTATTAATTTTAAACATTTTCTAAATTTTAATTTTTCGGTGTTTTATAACTTATGTCAACTTTATATTTAAATATTGAAATAAGTAAATTTTTGTCATTTTTATCTAAATAAAAAAATTCTAAAAACATTTCTGTAAAATATATTTATTTCTTAAACTATAAACATTAATTTTTTTTAATTTATAAATACATCAATGTCAAATAATTATATTTAAATTTTTTTTATTTATAAAAACAATCAAGATATTTATATTTGGATATTAGAAAAAAAAAAAGATATATGTATTCGTATTCACATCTAGTAGACTTACGAAAAATTCAAACTTGTTTAAAGACTAGTTTGAAAATGCCGTAACATTTAAAATAATTATCATTAATTATATTATATAAATAATCAATTATGAAGAGAATCAATTAAGTGTTTAATAAATTATATAATTAAGTGTTTAATAAATTATATTTTTAAAAGTAATGTGAGTTTAAAAATAGTTATGAACTTTTAGTAAATTCTACGATTAAACTCTTAAGAGAAACAAATGATAAAAATATACATAATATATGATAATTTATTTATATATATTAAAATATATACATACAATATTTTTAATTGTGTATTATAATAATTTTAACTAAAAATAAAATTTATAATATATTTATTTTATCTTTTATTTTTTAAAAATAATTGATAATTAAATTTATAATATAATAAAATAAATTTAATGATAATTTGACCAACAAATTTACATTATTAAATTTATTTTGATGAATTATAATACAAATTTATTAAAATATTAATTTTCTTTTTTATTTGAATAAGAATAATTTTAAATTTAAATAATAATTTTAATGATATTTATAAAATAATATTAAAAAATAAAATTAATTCTTAAAATTAAAATTTAAATAGTACACTTTCCTTATTTTTTAAAATCATTTGTAATTTTTAAACACCTTCCTTATTTATTAAAATTATTTGTAAGAGGAACTGATTTTAATAAAAATAATTTTAATTCTTTTTTATAAAATTAAAATTAATTTTTAAATTTTTAAAATTATTTTTAAATCTCTAAAAAATAATTCCAAGCACACTATAAATTCGGGACCCATTAGACTTAATAACAAATTCAGACCTATCTAAATATGAAAAAATGGTTGCTACTTTAATTTGATAATTTCTGTGACTTTTACATTGGACCCCCTCAGTGTTACAGATTTTAATGTTAAGCTTATGCAATTTTATGGTTTCTCGGTTATGCCCTGTCAAACCAAAATTTAATAATCAATAGTAACAAACTGAAGACATTATGAATGTTAGATACCTGAAAAACACCAATGTCTCGATTATATGCTGATTCGGGCATCAAAAGATGCAATGAAACATGATAAGTGTGGCCAACAGGTACCCCGTTTTGGCTCTTGCCTTTTCCAGCTAAGCGAACACCAGCAACTGGGAAAATAGCCTGAGGATTAACCTCAGTATAATCAAAGAACAATCTGTCTCTCACAAACACAGGCTCCTCCAGCCACAATTGCACCAAGCCAACACCCAAAACAGCTGCTAAAACGAGTAGAAACATCATAAGCATGCAAATATGAATAGCACCCAGAACGCCAAAACATATTTTCTTGAGCATAATTGCACTGCCATGAGTAAGCTTCGAAGGCACTTTCTGCACTGCCTTTTCCACACTTGTTGCTGTTTTCTCGGCACGCTGATAAGAGTCGGAGGCAACGGAAAAGAGAGAACAAATTGGTGATGAAAGGTTGACTATGCAGTTGTAGATTATATCAGCTTGTAAACACACTAGTTTAGTGAACCATTCTGATGGTTTTAGTATCAAGGGCAAGAATTCATTTTTTTCATTTTCTTCCTGGAATTCCATTTCCGTTAACCGTGATGGTGGTGGATCAATGGAGATATTTTGGAACTGTGAGTTCATAAGTGAGAGAGAGAGAAGAGAATGACAAAATAATTATTAATTATGCTGAGGCCGAAACCTTTATCCAATGGTGCATGGGAAGAAACTGAAACGTGGTAGCATGGTGATGTGAGGACTTGACATGTGTTATAGAAAGAATCTGCAGCAAATGTGGATAAGAACATAATTTTTTTAAAAAAAAGTGTTGTTTATTTTTTAATTTACAGCATAAGATGTGAATAGCTAGGTTTCATGTGTGGTATTAGGTTGTTGTTACTAGAAAGTAACAAAGAAAGAATAATTTAATCTACTACATTTCTCAGTCTATTATGTTAAATCTATAGCCCACTCGAGCCCACTTTCAAGTTTCAATGATGAAGGCAAAGAACAGAAACTAGAAACATAATAAAATATCTTGTCCAATCAATTATTCATCTCATTTTGTCTTACATTTTCAAGTGTGATCAAGGGTACAAAAACAGAACGTCAATCCTACTGCTGTGGACAAATAACCATAACCGGCAAGTAGGGGCTGAAATAGAAAATTAGCTTAATAATGGGCAACTAATTAAAATAGAAATTAAATATGTGTTTATTAGGGATATTCCTTCCAAAATTCTAAAAGAGTTTATGTCTTAATTGATAATTAAAGATTCCATATATTTAAAAAAAAAATCTTTTATTTCATTCTTAAGAAATAGAGATGTTCCGTAATATTGAAGAACGAGTCTTAAATTGTAAAAGTATATATATATAAGGGTCAAAATTTTAAAGTAGGTAAAAATGTCTAATGGGTCAATTGCATAAATTAGAAATTAAGGTAGTATTTGTTTTTTTATCTAAAATTTAAATGTGTTTGAATTTTTTTGAAGTTTGAATGGCTCTAAATATGAATATTTGAATGATACATTTGTTTTTATATTTTTAATATCTGAATATTAGTTACATCTTATTTATTTATTTTCATAAGTAAAATAACATTTTAAACATGGTTATGTATTGTGACATTTATGTCCTTACAAATAAAAAAAAGAAATTTGATTTTATAGTTTAATAAATAGATATATTTTATAGAGATATTTTTTAATATAATATTCACTTTCCATAAAATTTTTTCCACTCAAATAAAAGTCAAAAAATTATTTTTTATTTAGATGTAGATGGATGAAAATAAAAAAAAAGTTACAAATGAACAAATAAGTAAATTTTAAAAAGGTTCTAGAATTAATAAAAGTTTAGATTTCAAAGTTTTAACAAACAACCCTAACTATAAGTATGTTAACATAATAGAAGAGATTTTGTTTGATGCAATTTTTATGAAAGATATATAATCCTTCTTAAACTTCAACCTTAAATGTGAAGCATAATGATCTTGGAAAGACTTACAAAAAAATCACTAAGCTAATTAACAGACAACATTTAGGATTTTATAAACAAGATAATTATATATATATATATATATATATATATATATAATTACAAGGCAAGAGGTTGAAAATTTCTATAGTTTTGTCTTGAACTTTTTCAATGGCGTCCAGTTTGAGCCCTATAATAGAGCGAATACTCCTATGTCTCCATAAGTTTATCCGCTAAAAATATTTTTGTCCCTTAGTCTTGGGGCGTGCATAAGTTGAGAAACAAGAGCTGCTAATCCTCTCGGTTTCCTTCTTTCAAAACTCTTCAGCAAATTTATTTATATTTTTCTGACTATTTACTAAAATGTGTTCCATTTCCAGAGAGAATGATGTATTAAAACTTGTGTATCCTGGAGGTTTTGTAGAATTTTACAGGAGCCCAATCACTGCTGCACAAGTCATGAAAAGAAACCCTAGACACTGTGTTACGAGGCCGGATGTCTTCAAGTTTCCATGGATTGTGGTTCGGCCTGAATCAATTTTGAAACCTGGTAGAGTCTTTTATGTTGTTCCTTATCACACTATTCGTCGTTTGCTGCAGTCAAAAGGGCATGATTGCGATGAACAAGAAGATCTCAGCAACTTCAGCCCTCATCCGAAAGTTACAGAGAGAAAATATTATTACCTACTGCAGCATGATCGCGATCATCATCATCATCACCATCAGTTTCATCGGCTTGTAAAGAAAGACAATTTTGCTACGGAATATCCAGAGAACTACAAAGTCAACATCAAGTGTGATGATGCGGCTGCAGTTGAAGATTCGCCTTATAAATATTGTGTTGGTACTAGTGATCAGGAATACCAACGTAAATTCTACAGAAAGCAATCAGTAATAAGCTGCCAGCAGAGGGACAGTGTTCTTGTCTTTCCTAAGAAACAACAAGAAGTTAAGGAATGGCAAAACTACATAGGTCTCTACCAAAATGAACAACAATCCGAGGACGAGGTTTTTTTATTGCTTGAGACTGTTCACAGAGTTGATGAAGAACTGCTGCCGAGAGCAGGGCTCAAATCTTGTCTCAAGAAGCATAATAATAATAATATCGCCAAATCGAGAGGTTTAAGGGTTCGATTTGTTCTTGATCAAGATTGATAATTTATTTTATAAGCACATGATCGAGCACAAGGCTACATTCATGAAATTTTGTACACACAGAGATATAGATTATTTCCATTCTGACAAGAATTTTGAGCATCTGTAAGTTACCATTATATATGCATATGCATATACGTATACGTATACATATATATATGTATATATGTATGTATGTATGTATACAGAAAATAAAATCATATCACACTGTGTATTTAATTTTGGGACCGGTTTGGTATTTTGTAGTTTATACAATAATCTTGTTACTATGCTAAAAAAAATACTAATCATTGTGGAAATTTTGCGAATTATAAAAGCGAAATATATTTATTTCGGTAATTAATTTTTAACTCTATATAACCGATGTTAATATCAAATGATAAAATTCAAATGTGAAACCTAAATTTGAACAGAAAATGTAAATATACATCATGTTATTCTCATTAAACTTGCATTAATTTAACATCGCTTCTTAAACCCATAATTTCTTACGATCCAAGATATTATTCCGTCCTGAGTGTCGTCATCTCCTTCGATTGCCATCAAAAAGGGTCACTGTAGATTTTTCAAACTAACAATCTATGATAAGCATACCTCCATATATAACCGTGCAGTATGGCTGCAGTCAGTCCAGTGGCCATTGTCCCTTGCACTTGAAGAGAAGGGGGGGGTGTGGGGAAGCAAACAAACAAAACAAAGATTTTAAAGCAGGTTCGTCCCAGATAAATTCCCTGGACAAATCCTACGATTTGTTCAATAGTTTATTACGTTATTTTAGTGCCTTGTAAAACATTCAAATACATTCTGCTTCTAAGAATTTTTTGAACAATTTTAAGCATTGATAGGTTTGGATTAATTGGGAAAATAACCCACACAAATAGCTGAAAATTAAGCGGAAACAAAATTTTTTCTTCTGATTAAAATGAGAGGTGTACCGTAAATTAATAAGCAAAATAAATCAACATAATCTAAAGCAATAAATCAAACATAACGTGAAAATTTCAAAACAGAAAAAGTTATGGGACCGTAATTCAATATAATCTTCTACCATATTAATGAGATTAGCACGAAATCTTCTTTAGAAAACATTAGAAGTTAACAATATTAAAAATTTCAATGATCTTAATTTACAATAACAACCTAATATTTATCTATCTAATAAGTGAGTATTTTAAATAACAACTAATAAGATAATAAAATAAATATTAAGACTAGTAAAATTGTAAAGGGTGATATCAAAATTTACCCTCTAAATTTAAGATAAAAATAAAATTAAAATCACTTTTTGATCATCCAAAGACTGAAAACTCTTGTTTATAATACAAATATTAACCCATTGTCTCTCCTTACCTCTCGTCCTTTTGTGATTGTTAACGTTGTTACCACCTCCACTTATTCTTGATATAATATTTTCTATTGGCTAATTTCACTTAGCCCCATTTGTTTTCATTAATTACGTAAATATGCAAATTAATGAAATTTAGACTTGGGCCAGTCAAATGAGATGAACCAATAAATCTCCTCTCCAAATTATGTGGAGGGCACCATTAAGCCTGTTCTCTGCTTACAACTAATGAGAAGATAAAATATAAAATAAATAATAAGATTCATAAAATTACAAATGGCGATGCTAAAAGCATGCCTTCTAAATTTGGGAAAAAAACGAAGTTAAAATCACTTTTTACTCATCCAATCAAAGATTAAAAACTGTTGCCCACAAAACAAATATTAAGCTATTGTCTCTCTTTCCTCCTCTCATCCTTTTGTGATTGTTAAAGTTGCTACCATCTCCACTTATTCTTTTTTATATAATATTTTCTATTGGCTAATTTCACTTAGTCCTATTTATTTTTGTTAATTACTTATATAGCCAAATTAATAAAATTTGGGCTTGCACCATCCAAATGAGAGAGACCTAACAAATATCCCCTCCAAATCATGTGGAGGGCACTACCAAACCTGCTGTATTTATAGTTTTTCAATTTCTCTTTAGGTAATGACTTGATTATCTTATCTGACCCATTTCTTGTTGTGTGAATCTTTTCTAGTTGCAATTATTTCTTCTAAAAAACATCTCATATCAAATAGTACCTCACATCAATATATTTAAATTTAGAATGATGTATGGAATTCTTTGCTAAGTAAATGGTACTCTGACTGTCGCAGTGCACAATATACCTATCGTGTTTCGCACCAAGCTCTTTGTAAGAAATTCATCATCCTAAGATTTCTCTTCAACCTTCAATGATTGCAATATGCTCTACTTTAATGGTAGATAAAAGCAACATACTACTCAAGTCTAGACTGCCACAAGCCTGCTCCTCCTAAAAAAGTAAATATTTTAAAAGGAATTTTATGAAATCAATATCCCTTACCATACCAGCATCTATATACACTTGTAACACATTTTTCTCTATTAAAATTTAAAAAAAAAGATCTAAAAGTGCCTCTTCAATATCTAAAAGTCCATTTCACTATTGCCCGGTGCTTTTTGTCCAAATTGCAGAGAAATCAACTGAGTACATCAGCTACATTAGTAATATCTAGTCTTGTACAAATCATTGCATGCATCAAATTACCAATTACTGAAGCATAAAGAACTCCACTTATCTCTTGCTTCTCTTTCTCACTTGTAAGATAATGCTTAGAACTAAGCTTGAAGTAGCTTGTAAATGAAGAATGAACAGATTTTGCCTTGCTCATGTTAAATTTTTTAGGAATCCTTTTAATATATGCTTCTTAAGATAACCATAATTTCATAAATTTTCTATTATGGAAAATCTTCATGGCAAGACTATATTTTACCGATCCCAAGTCCTTCATTGTAAAAAAAAAAAAAACTTGGTAATCTCTTTCATTATCTTATCAATGTTACTAGTATCCTAACCAACGATCAATGTATCACCTACGTAAAATTAAAGAATGATAAAATCATTACTACCAAACTTCTTTACAAAAATTCAATGACTAGACATGGTTTTATAGAAACTATGATTTTTTATGAAAGAATCAAACTTCTTCTACTATTATCTTAGTACTTGTTTTAATCCATTAAAAATTTTCTTTTAAGTTGCATACAAAATTTTCTTTACCTTTGATACTAAACCATTCAGGTTGCTTCATGTATATATATTTCTTCGTTTAAATCACCATGCAAGGAAGTTGTCTTTATATTAAGCTATTTAATCTCTAAATTCAAGTTAGCTATTAATCTTATAATAGCTTGGATAATAGACATCTTTACCACAGGAGAAACTATTTTTAAGATCAGCACATGTCTTTTGACCAAAACCTTTCATAGTCAATCTAGCCTTATAACGTTATTGTGAATTATTCTCAATCTTTAAGTTGCAAACCCATTTATTCTCTAATACCCTTTTTCCCTTTGGAAGTCTTATTAAGTCATAAGTATGGTTCTTATTCAAAGATTTTATCTTTTCTTGCATGACTTTAACCTATTCCTTTTTATATTGATAGACATAGCTTCTTCAAAATATTCTATCTCTCCTCCATTAGTAAACATCAAATACTCATATGAAGGATATCTAGTGAAAGATCATTGTTATTTAATAGTTCTCCTCATTTCTGGATCAATTGGTAGTGTAAGTGGTTTTAGAGGTATTTACTCAACTAGTTTTTTTAGACCATCATTATTATCTTCTCTAGCTCTCTCATAATTATCATGAACTATATGTGCAGAAATTGAAGTTAAAATAATAAGAATCTCTAAAGATAACTGAGAGTCATTACTCTTCTCTTTATCCTCAAATATTTAATCTTTAAGAAATATAACATCACTACTTTTGATCAATTTCCTTGCCACTGGACCTTATAATCTATACCTAAATTCTTCATGTCTGTAACCTAAGAAAATGTATTTCTTGGCTTTATCATTAAGCTTCGATCTCTCACCTCTATAGATATAAACATTTGCTCTGCAACTAAACACTCTTAAAAGTTTATAAAAAAATATCTTTCTTAGTCCAAACTCTCTCAAATATATCATTATCTAAAAAAGTTAAAAACAAAAGGGTTAATCAAATCAACTGTAGTATGCATAACCTCTACCAAAAATGATTTTGAAAGCTTGGCATTCAAAAGCAAACATCTAATCCTTTTTTCAATTGTTTTGTTTATTCCTTTTGTAATATCATTCTATCGAGGGTTCTTAGTACAATTTTCTAAAGTCTTATTCTATAGGATCTGCAATATTGCTCAAATGGCACTTTGTATTCAAAACCATTGTCTGCCCTAGTAGATTTTAATTTTCTTCATGTCCCTCTCACAATATAAGCATGGAAGAACTTAAATGTATGAAGCACTTGGTCTTTAGATTTCAAAACAATAGCTCACATTTTTTTAGAGTAGTCATCGATAAAAGTTATAATATAAAGTGTATCTCCTATTAATCTACTTTGTTTTATGTAGATATCAATGTAAATGAAACTAAGGATAAAATTAAGGAGATGAGTTTCTAGATGAGGAAAAGCTTTTAAAAGCTATATTGCATGTCTTTCTAGTTAAACAATGAAGACAAGTCTTGAAGACGTACTTGCAACCCTATGCCATGTCTCAATGTCAGAACCTTTTATAGCCATATTAGTATCTTCTTTTTAATCTCGGCTTCTAACACATAAAGCGTGTTCACTTTCCTCTCTTTAGTTGGCACTAAGGAGCCTTTGGTGATGTTAGCCTAAGACTACACATAATATCATTTTGTTGATAACAAATATGTGTCTTAATTATTTTAATTAGGAATATATTTAACATTTTCACTAAGTTCTTGAACAATAGTATTTATACAAGTGAAATCAAGTTCAAGACACTTAACGGACAACGGCTCGCTCAAAAATGAAGTTTGAAACTCAACGAATTTAATATTACAAAAATTCTTATAAAGTCAGTATGATTTAATATATGTATGGTTTAGCATTTGTGAAGCTCAAGATGATATTTAATTAATCATAATTTTTCATCAATCTAAGGTTTTATAATTGTAAACTAAATGTTTTATACAAATTAATTATTTTTCAAAATGTGGACTAAACTAAAAAAAAGTTTTATAATCATTGTTTTTAATAAGAATTGTTAATTATGGATTTAGATTTATTTCCAAAATTAAAAATATTTTTGGCCATACCATAATTTTAAAAAGTTGAAGGAATGAGAAGTATTATTTAGAAAGTCCGAAATTAGACTTATTTATAAATATTTTTATATTTTGAGCTATAGTATAATTATAAAATATTTTAGGTAAAATTATAATTTTACAAATAGTGATACTGTAGCAACTTCATACTATTCCGAACATAGATCTATTTGTAAAATTTTATAAGTTTTTTGGTCATTGTATAATTATAACATGTTATGAGTAAAATTTTAATTTTGTGAACAGTATTACTGTAGCAAAATTCAAATTTAATGGTAACTTCACTGTAGCAAGCGGTTAACCACCAGAATATAGAGGCTAGCCACTTTGACACTAGAATTTGCCTATAACAACTATTTTTCAAGTCAAAACTATATACACTCAAATCAAACTCATTTCTTTTCTCTTGAGCAAGCCCAAACAAGTATATACATTATATTTTGAGCTTTCAATTTGTAAATCTTCATAAATTAAATCTCCATTGAGTTATCATTTGTATATAAACTCTAAATAGAGAGTATTTGTTGTATTTCTCAAATTCATTTTAAACTTTGTGAGTGTTTAAGTGTGAGAAACATTTAAGTGAAGAGATTGGGGGATAATCTCCTGTTGTAAAGAACTTGAAGCCTTGGGAAGTTTAGATAGTGAAATCTCTGAGTTTGATTGGTTTGGAGGCGTAGACGTAGGTGGTAAATGCCAAACCACGTAAAAAATCTTTATGTTTGCTTTATTTTCCCTTACTCTTTTTTATTATTGCACTTTATCAAACTTATTATTTTTTATTTCATTAAAGCAATAGATTTAATTATTGTGTGATTTATTTTAATTAAATTTTTTTAAAAAACTTAATTCACCCCTCTTTAGTTTGCATAACTAGTATTTCAGGTGAGTTTTCATTTTTCTTCACCAAATTGGTCAGTATAACCATCATCATCAGCTTGCCTATAAAGATCAAATTAAGGCGAATATCTAATATATGTCTGACATCTTTAAGTAATAACTTATGGCCCATACTAGTTTCCAAGCATATATCTCTTATGCCCATAATCTTGGATGCCCTCTTGTTTCTCATCCGAGCATGCCCATAATCACTATTAACATAAAATGTGAAGTAGTCATACTGTGCAGTAACATTAAATAAGATAATCAAATCAATCACTCAACCACTAGCATGAAAAATAAGATTTACAGAGCTTTCATCATAAACAATACTTAAATCCCGATCAACTATAGCTGTAGTGCTCTCTTTGTCAAGTTTTTAACTATCAACCTTTTTCTTGACCTGTTCTCTTTTTCATAATATACACTACTTTTTATATGACCCATTTTCTAACAATAAAAGTATTTTATGTTTCTTCTTACTGCACAGATCTTATTTTAGTGTTATTATTGTTTTGTGAATGGAAATTTCTACTTTGGCTTTTCCCATGCTTTTTCTTACTTTTAAAAATAAGTGCATTTGACTAAAAAAAACCACTTTAATGCTTTTTCTTTTAAATTCTTTATTCCGCGGTCTATCTATAATCATGTCAAAAGTTAATTTTCCATTTGGCATTAAATTATTACTAATACCACTAATGTCTTTCAACTATCAAGTAAAGAACTAAGTAACAACAATGCTTGTAATTCATCATCTAAAATAATTTTCATGGTAATTAACTAATAAAAAAACCTTGAAACTCACTAATGTATTCAATTATACTGCGTCCTTCCTTGCATTTTAAGTTAATAAGCATTTTCATCATATTTACTTTATTTTATGTTGCTAGTTATTTATAATTCTCTCTGATTTGCTTTATAGAACATCAATCCTAGATTCTTTCATGATCTAATAGTACCCACAACATTCTAACTCAACCTTTGAGCCCATTTCTTATCATCTAAATTAGCGAGTTTAGTTTCTTCACCTTTTATGAGCCATTAAAGTCTTTCATATAAAGTAGATCTTTCATTCTAAGCAAGACCAATACGATCGTAGAGGGTGATGCTAGAAACTTACCCTTCAAATTTGAAAGAAAACAAGGTTAAAATTCCCTTTCAATCGTCTAATCACAGATGAAAACTTTTGCCCCTAAAACAAATATTACACCAATGCCTCTCTCTTTCTCTTTTATCTTTTTGTGATTGTTATTGATGAGAAGGGGCTAGGGAAAGCTTGAACCAAATTCCTATAGTGATGAATATAAGCACAATTGAAATTCCCAAGGAGTTATACATTTGTGTATTGATAAGACCATTCACTATTTCTAAAAGCTCAATCTCGCCCTCGGATAAACCATATAGCCAAGAGAAACCATGAACCAGAATAGAAGAGCTTAATGTTTTTAATTGGGAATTTGACTTAGCCCACTTGTTTCTTTTAATTGCTTAAATATCCAAATTAATTAGACTTAGGCTTAGGCCACCTAGATGAATATAAACCCAATAGGATTTGTACCAGGTCTAGCAATTTTGAGCTGACTCATGTCCGTGCCGTCTTATTTGAACTATTTTCCTCTAAATTAACTTACAATGCAAAGATATTTATACTACATCTATTAGTTCTCATATAGGCTATAGGTTGAGTTATAAAATACTTTAGTCCCAATTTTATGTTAGCTATTTCAATTTGTGCTATTTCTCTATGAACGTTAACATTCTTATTTAGAGTTAGGCTTCATTTAAAAATAAGAATACTATCACATTATTGTTAAAAGGGTATTATAGTAAAAAAAAAAGTAAAAGTAGGAGCATAATATTTGTAACAATAAAGGTGTCTTAACACTTGAGATATTTTTAAAATATAGGGACAAAACAGATAGTTAACTCAAAATATAAGAAGTAAATGAATATTTACTCAATAAAGAATAATAATGTAGCAATCTTTAAATGTTAGCATAAAGTGGCTATTTTGAAGCCTATTCTAAATAAGATAAATAGTGAAAAAAAAATATGTGGTTATGGATGATTCAAAATCTCCTCTATGAGCTATTCACAATAAATTATACGATGTTCAAATTGGTGCTTGGGTGAATAAAAAATTTGATCTTAAAGAGTACCCATTGGTATAAATGAATAAGGAGAAATCAAAAATGGGATTTTTAGCTTATTAATATCACCTTAAAAAATATATATATTAGCCTCTATGTTTAATTACAAAACACACAAAATCTTGGTGATTTTCTCCTCCTCCCTTTTAAGTAGAAATTCTAGCTGTAGGCTCTAAGTTGATAGAATTCAAATATTTGTTTGAAGTTTAAAAAAATAGTACAGGTTTATTAATTGTCAAACTTGCAGGGGACGAGTTTTCTTAAAAAAATTAAAAAAATAAAAATAAAACCCGCAATGGACTGTTAATGGGTTTAGTACCTTAAATTTTGTGTAGGTAGGGGTTTATTAATGGCAAACCTACTATAGATGATGCCTATTGCCATCTTTATTCTCGTGTAATACTCTATGTTTACAATTATAACTAAAGTAAATAAAAACAAGTGGAACATTCAGCACTTACAGTGTTGGTAAGAATTTGAAAATAAGCATCTACAAACATAGAACAAAAAATGTTTATTATACAAAAACTTGGTTACAAAATTTAAAGATTTCTTAGTAATATATCTCAAAACCAACTTTATAGCTAAATAAACTTATAATATTGATGATTAGATAAAACACAACTGAGCCCATTTTATAACTTAAGGTCAAGTTATATCCATATGCACTTCGCCTTGGTTAGGACTTGGCATCAGCTTGTCCTACTTTTCAATTTCTGTAATATAAGGATTACATGAGCTAATATTCAATATGTAAACACTTGATGCATGTATTAGCTACTATGCACATGAATGACTAAATGAAATGAGTGTAATCAGACTGCTTTTAAGAATGACATGTCAATACCCCAAAATCTCACTGGCAGTGACACTCTCACAAAGAAATTAAACCCAATAACAATAGTCACTCCCATGAATGATAAATTGAGAGAAAATATTAAAGTAATATCACACACTCTTTCCAAGATGAAATAAATGTGCCCACCTCTTAGAAATAATACAACCTCAAGCCAAAATATAAGTCAGACTAATATATTTATTTATTTCTTTCTTTTTTTCTTTATTATTTTTTTATGCATCACTACATCTTTACAGTCCATATAATTAGTTTCTACTTCAGACAATAGTTTCTTAAAATCAAGAAGGACTTTTATTAAGACGTAATGTAGGCTAGGGATATAGCGAATAAAGATGGAAAAATAGGGAAAGAAAAATAAAATACATGTTTGAAAAAAAAAATAAAGTTTTTTTTTTGGTAAAGATTACAAAGTACATTTCTCCTTTTTTTTAACTAATATATAAATTTTAATTTTTTTCTTTCTTTTTTTTAAAGCACAATTTTATTGAACAAAATAATTATTTATGTTTTTCTAAAACATGAATGGGTGATGGAACTTGTACGACATTGAGTAATATTTCAAATCGGAGTTGGGTCGAGATGATAAGTTAACAAAGAAAATGATAATAATCTTTTTTAAAAGGTTCAAAATAGTTAACTGAGGATATTTCACAAAAGGGATGGCTAGAAAGGCTCAAATGGGTCAAAGATAGCATTTCCATCATCTTTTAGGGCACTAACTTTCAAATAATAAACTGCTACGCTGTATAAATAATGGATAAAAAGAGTTACTCTTTAAGAAAAATAATAGGTTCAAGAACTCACTTAGAATTTATTATGACATGTATATTCCTTCAAACAACTCATATTTTTGTCTACATCATCAATATGTAGAGTAGCAAATATAGTATAACAAAACTCAAGACCAAAGATAATACATATACTAAAATTTGAAAGTCATCATGTCAAAAGATCACAAAATATTATATTTTTTTAATTAATTATTTTTTGTTAAGAAAAAGAAAACTAGGAAGATGCGTTTCTAGAATTATGACATTCTATATTCAGCTATCTTTAACTCAAAATTTTGAAAGTGTATATTTATAAAAGAGAAATTAGAAAGAGGAAGTTAGAAAAATCACAATTAAAATGAAGCTTAAAAAATAACTGATTTTTTTTTTAACTTTTAAACTAAGAAGATGCGTTTCTAGAGTCACTACACTCCATATTCAACTATCTTCGACATAAAAAGTTAACCAAGTTAGTTTCTACAACAAAAATTAGTAAAAACTTCACCAAGAGTAAGACATTCCACGATTATCAACTATTCTTTCCTTCCAACCAGAAAAAAATATTGTCCTCAATATTTTAAAGGAAAGAAGTAGAGATTAGAAGATATCACCTGAGCACTGTAACACAGAAGAAAATATTTACAAGCGGAGAGTTAAATCTAATTTATAATTTTTACTACTGCTACTGCTACCATAATTAGTTGGCCACCCAACACTAAAGTCTCAAGATGTGGCTTTAGTCTACAAGCTTATAATAGATCAAGTAGCTCATTAGCAGTGTGACTATAAATAAAGATTTTTTTCACTATGAAAGGAATCAAATAGTTTTTTATTACATGGTTAAGAAATGTGAGAATGCCATCATAAAAGTTATTGACATTTAACAAATTAATAGGTCTTTGATGAATGTTTAGATGGGACCAAGATGTTAATCTCATTAGTGCCTCTAGAGTTGTAAGATCTCCTAGAAAAAAAAAAGGCATCAGCATGATTCAACATTTCAAATATTCATTCTTGTATACCTGAAATAACTAATGCTTCTCCAGTTGGCAAGTTAGACAAATAGTCAAAAGGGTTCAGAATTGTTAGGATGATGCCCAACACTTAGCTCCCTCTGATATAAGTGCCTTTTGAAATCAGTTTTAATAACCCTCGATCACCTCTTCCAAAAACCAAGTGTAGTTTCCTAGCTGCTATGCTTCAATCAAGATCTATGATTGCCTCAATAAATTTTTTATATTTTCCATAGTTAAATTTAGAGAGTACACAAATGTTCTTGATTTGGTTGTTGGGAGTAGCTGTTATTGGATACTTCTCAAAAATAATTTGTGAGTGCCTTAATAAAAAAATTTATATTTAAGGATCTTAGTGATGATGGTTTACAGTTGTAAATGAGGTAGTATGTCTATGTCAAATAACTCATAAAGCACATGGCTCGAGAGTTAAAAAGGAAATAGTAAAAAGACAAAGCAAATAATGATAGCATGAAATTATTAAAGACAAAAAATATAAGTGATCAAATAACAATGAAATAAAACAACATTGAAATAAAAGGATATTTACAAGTAGTTGCGATTGTAGTTCGCATCTTCTTCTGGTTTTACGTCCAGAAACAGCTTGAACACCCTCTATAGGTTAAGGATAGACTTCTCATCTAGTTTTCTTATAAATTAACAAACAGAGTTGTTTATAGTTAAATTCTCGAGACTATAGTTTGCACATTCTTTCTAGAATAATGACCATAATTAGACTATTGCGTTTTGGATGTATCCATTAGGATGCATTTCAAAAGATAAAAGGATATCATCCAATGACTCTTTATTCAAGTCATCCCTAATGAATTGAATCTTATCTTTCCTATTATTAGACAGCATTTCTAAAGAACATTGCTTTTTATCGCATCTCATTCTGGCACACTTTTGACAAACATTAAAGAGCTTTCGAGCTTTTTATTTTCTTGAATAATTTTCTTTACCACAACTAAGCATGTATGCAATAAATTTAGGAGGCAACTCACTACGAACTATACTTTAACTTTAATTATCCATCGGATATTAGTAGGGATATGATTTTCCATAAGTAATCACATGCATTCAGACTGAACTTTATAAATGGTGAGGAGAGCATTCTAAGAAAGTAAAGGAAATCGCTTGTGAAGTTTTGCTAAGATATCGTCTCTATCCATGCCTTCAACTTAGAATATTAGTTATTATGAGAAACTGAAGTAATCGATGTTGATTGTCACGAAGTACAATTATCTCTCACTTAATCGGGGTGAAAAATTAAAATAGGAAAAAAAATTAAAGTCAAAATCATACTCTTATTGAATTTCCCTCAAGCTCCAATTGGATTTCGTAGATGCTTCTTTTAATTTCTCTGAGTTATCATTCTAAATCCTCAACATGGGAAACTAAACTCTGGTGGTTATACCTCCCAAATAAAATGTGTTTTATAAAATTGTATCTGACCTCTGAGATGAGATTGTATATGTCGAAACTGTCTAAGAATGTTCAAGAGAAGCTGTTTAGTTGAGGTACTCATGATTACAAGTAATAAGAGAAAATTTAGTGGTTAATAAAAAAATACATATAAAAATAAACAATAAAAAAATTTAATCACTGAAAAATCTCAATACAAATTTGGTAGTCATGCAAATTTATTTCGGTGTCCTCTCCACGTGATTGGTACTCGAGATATAATTTTAATCTTTGACCATTAACTTTAAAGGTGACACCATTTTGTGGGTCCTTAATTTCAATTACTTCATGTAGAAAAATAATGTGAATAATAAAAGGGCCAGACCATCGGAAGTATAACTTACCTAGGAATATGTGCAAGCGAGAATTGAATAAAATACTTTCTGACTTGGGATAAAAGCTTTTCTCGTGATTTGCTTCTCGTGAAAGACTTTCATTCTCTGCTTGTAAATTTTGGCATTTTCATAAGCATTAATATGAATTTCTTCAAGTTCTGCTAGCTGTAATCTTCTTTCTGAGCTAGCTTGCTGCATGTCAAAATTGAATTTCTTGATAGCCCAATACGCATGATGCTCGAGTTCCATAAGTAGGTGGCAAGTTTTTTCATATACTAGCCTATAGGATGACATCCTAATTGGGGTCTTAAAAGTTGTTCTATATGCCCATAATGCATCATCAAGTCGCAGTGATCAATCTTTTTTGTCTGGTCTCACAGTCTTTTCTAATATGTGCTTTATTTCTCGATTGGAGATCTCAACTTGACCACTGGTTTGCGGATGATATGGGGTTGCCAATTTGTGAGTGATGGAATATTTTATCAAAAGAGTCTTGAATGATTTGTTACAAAAGTGGGTACCACCATCACTGATTATCGCTTGAGAGAATCCAAAGTATAAAATAATGTTGCTTTTCAAAAATCCTAACACCACCTTGTGATCATTGTTTCTACATGGAATTGCTTCTATCTATTTCTATACATAGTCAACAGCAGCCAAAAGAAGAGGGAAGAGTCCCATGAAATCGATACCCCATACATCAAAAATCTCAACTACTAAAATTGGGTTTAGTGACATCATATTCCTCCGAGTAATGCCCCTCATTAGTTGACACCTATCATATAAACAACAAAATATGTAAGTATCTCGAAATATAGTTGGCCCATGAAACCACATTGTAAAATTTTAGTTGCTATTTTCTTAGTGTTAAAATGGCCTCCACAAGCTTGTTCATGGTAGTATGAAAGGATATTGTGAAATTTACTTTCTACGATACATCGTCTGATAATTTGATCGGTACAATACTTGAACAAATAAGGATCATCCCAAAAAAGATTCTTTATTTCTGTAAAGAATTTGGCTTTGTCCTGCCTAGTCCAATGCTCTAGAAGTTGACCTGTAATAAGATAGTTAACTATGTCAGCATACCATGGTAATACTTCCACACTCATTAATTGTACATTTGAAATGATTCATTCAATGGTAATAGCTCTTTAATTGTGTCAAAATTCAAATAAGAAATATGGTCTGCCACAATATTTTCTATGTCTTTCTTGTCTTTAATTTTGAAGTCAAATTCCCACTAAAGTAACACCTAATGAATTAGTCTAACTTTTGTTTCTTTCTTTATAAGAAGATATTTAAGAAAAGTATGATCTGTGAACACAATTATTTTACAACCAATGAGATAAGATCGAAATTTCTCTATGCAAATACTACTACTAGCATTTTTTTCTGTGGTTGAATAGTTCAACTAGGCATCATTCAATGTCATATTAGCATAGCAAATGACATGGGAAATTTGATCAACTCTTTGTCCTAATATTGCTCTTACTGTATAATCAGATGCATCACACATAAGCTCAAATGGTAAGTTCTAATTTAAGGGCTGAATGATAGGTAATGATGTCAACAACTATTGTAGTTTTTCAAATGCCATAAGACATGAATCATTAAAGACAAAAGATACATCTTTATGCAGTTAGATTGCATAAGGGTCTAGAAATTTTGCTAAAATCTTTAATGAAACATCTATAACAATCAGTGTGCCCAAGAAAAGATCTTTCTTCTCGAACTGTTTTAAGCGGAAGAGATTGGAAATAAGCTCTACATTGGCTTTATCAACCTCAATACCTTTATTCGAAATGATGTGACCGAGAACAATACCTTACTGTACCATAAAATGACACTTCCATCAATTTAAGACCAAATTCTTGTTTATACATCTCTGAAGAACTAATGTTAGATGATGTAAATGTTGATCGAATAAGTCTTCAAAGATAAAAAAAATCATCCATAAAGACTTTAAGGAATCGTTCAACCATATCAGAAAAAATATTCAACATGCATCGTTGAAATGTAACAGATACATTACATAATCTAAATGGCATTCTTTTGTATGCAAAAGTGCAAAAAGGTAAGTGAAAGTGGTTTTCTCTTGATTTTTTAGTGGTTTTCTCTTGGTAAAGGAAAGTGGTCTTTACGTGTAACAAAATTTAACTTTCTATAATCAATGCATACACGCCATCCTATAGACACTCTAGTGGGTATTAATTCATTATCAGCATTAGTAACTACTCTGACTCCTGACTTCTTGGGGATAACTTGTACAAGACTGACCCATGAACTATCAGAAATAGGATAAATGATACCTGCATCTAATAGTTTAGGGACTTCGGTTCTAACAACTTTTTTCATGTTAGGGTTCAACCGATGTTGCATTTTCCTAATAGGTTTAGCATTTTCATCAAGGTGAATGTATTGTATGTAGTTTACTGGGTTTATACCTTTTATGTCTGCCATGGTCCATCCTAATACTCCTTTATGTTCTTTTAAAACTTCTAACAATTTACTTTTCTATTTTTCATCTAAGGATGATGAAATAATTAATGGCAGAGTACTTTCTTCTCCTAAAAATACATATTTCAAAGTGTTAAGTAATGGCTTAAGCTCAAGTTTTGATGGTGATTCTGATGATGGGTAGAATTTCTTCTCTGATGGTGCTAGCTGGTCAACTCTTGACTTTTATTTATTTATGTACATGGATGGTGTTGAGTCAAGTAAAGCATTGACCTCATCGACTGATCTGTCAATATCGAAATCTAAACCAAAGTGAGTTAAACATATTTGTAAAGAGTCATCACTAAGGTTTGAAAGAAAAGTATTATCAACTAATGCTTCAATTAAATCCACATCAATAATTTCATCATCTATATTGTGAGGTTGTTTGTTAATATTAAAGATGTTTAGCTCCATGGTCATATTGTCAAAGGACAACAGCATGTTTTCAATCCTACATTAAATGTGAGCATCGGCCATTGCCAAAAATGGATGACCCAAGATAATAGAGATGTGTTTTCTTGAATCCTGTACTGGTTGAGTGTCAATTACAATGAAATCAATAGGAAAATAAAACTTATCTACCCAGATAAGCACATCCCCTATAATACCACAAGGTATTTTCGTGGATCAATCTGCAAGCTGTAACACCACTGGAGTTGGGTGTAATTCTCTTAATTCAAGTTTCACAAACACTGAATAAGGCAACAAATTAACACTAGCTCCTAAGTCCAATAAAGCATTTTCAATTGTGTGATTTTCTATACTACATGAGATAGTGGGAAAGCCTGGGTCTTTACATTTTAGAAAAATTTTGTGTTGGAGTATAGAACTAATATTTTCTGTTAAAAATATCTTTTTTTGAACATGAATATTTTTCTTTTTAGCACAAAGATCTTAAGAAACTTGGTATAAGATGGCACTTATTTTATAGCATAAAGTAAAGAGATGTTAACACTTACTTATTTGAAGATTTCAAAAATCTCACCCTTAAATTTTTCTTTATTTGCTTTAGCTAACCTCTGGGGAAATAGAGCTTTAGAAACATACTCTCGTGGTTTGGTTTTTTTTTTCTCCTCTGACAATGAGTCTTCAGCATTTACATGTACAATTGAGTTGATTTGGTCACCAACATATCCATTTTATTGTCAACTTACTTTCTTTTTCGCATGGTCATGATGGCTTTGACCTCTCCATGTTACTGAGGTAAACTAGTACTTGCTTCATGCACTCCTTTAGGGTCTGGCATTGGTTGACTTGAAAATTTACCTTTCTCAATAGTCATTGCTAGAGTTTGAACTGAATAGGCAAGCTAGCCCACCATCTTTTCAAGGTTTGAAATTGATTAGGTTTGTGAGTTGAAACCTGCTTTTATCTCATTTTGTAGTCCATCAATGGTGTAATTTTGTTACTCGATTGTAGAGTAGGTAGAATTCTTGAAATTCTAGAATGCATCCTCCTATGGTCTGGGTTGAGAATAATTTGAGTTCAGGTTGTAAAGTCTAAATAGTGGCTGAGAGGCTTGTGGAACCTGAGAAATTGGTTGCATTGGTAGAGCTGGAGTTGTTAGTTCATTCTGTTGGAATCTTTAAGACCATAAAAAATTGGGGTGGTCTCTCCATTCAGGGTTATATGTGTTGGAATAAGGGTTGTAGTTTGATGATTTTCTCATTGTACCTATGGCATTAGCTTGACTTGGGTATAAGTCATGGTCATGTGGTTCTGTTGATTTAGCACTATTAAAGATGTGATTTGTCGGGTAAGTCCTTTAACCATTTATTTGACTTCTCTGATTCCTGAGCTTGACTCGTCAACTTAGACCTCATTTACTCCCTTAATTCTTTTATTTTTCCTAAATGATCAACTCTGTTGTTGAGAATTATCAGCTTATTACTAGAAGAAATCCCAAATTATGATGCACTTTTGGACATTAGTTCTCCTCCACTTGTTGCCATTAGCTATTCTTACACATTTGACAATGATCACTTCAAAAAGTGTTGGCATTGGTGTCATTTTTCATATCCATGATATAGACATTTTAAGAGTAGCCCGTTAAATCACTCTCATACTTCAAAAAATTGCTCGTCTTCTCTCTGGATGAACTCTGAAATTTTCCTGCGAATAGAGTTAGTTTTATGAACTGGGAAGTATTTATTTAAAAAATTTTTAGCCATTTATCCCCATGATGTAATGCTATTAGCAGGCAATGTATTAAACCATGAACGAGCTCTATCCTTTAAAGAAAATTAAAATAGTCTGAGTTTAATATCATCATCTAAAAAATTCTCATATTTAAAAGTTTGACAAACAATATGAAAATCATTCAAATGATTATATGAGTCCTCATTTTCTAGGCCATAAAATATTAGGAGACGATTTAACACACTAGATTTTAATTCAAAACTTGTAGCAGCAGCAGCATTTGGGTATCATATACATGATGTGCTCAAGTTAGTTAAAGGACTGAAATAATCCTTGAATGGCCTCTCCTGTGGTAGTTCTTGTTGTTGCAAATCCATTTCAATTTTATTTTTAAATCCATTGTATTTGTGTGCGAAGTGCTTTTTTCAATTCTAAGTCTATAGGTTCAAGTTTAGGTAATTGCGACATTCAACCATGTATAAAAAAATACAATAAAAAATGAGAATAAAATTAATAAAAATAAAGAAGATGGAGAATTTACGATACTAACTTTATTACGTTGTTACCACTTTACTATGAACATACACTCAAATACCAAAAAAAATATATAAGAAATAAATTAACTAAAATTAAAATACATTACAAGATAAAGAGAAAAAAATTACTAAGAAAAGTAAAGTAAAAATTAAATTACAAAAATTTAAAGAAATTACAAAGAAATTAAATTATAAACAAAATTAAATTGAAGAATTTTTTTATAAGAAAAAAACAATACCAGAAAAGAATACTAAAAATTATTTGTAAAAATAAATTCAAGAAATTAATATAACATGAAAATAAAACTACAGAAATTTAAAGAATAAAAAAATTAAATTACGGAAATTATAGATTTATTCTTTATTTTTTAATAAAAATTTAAAAGAAAAAAATAAGAAAAATTACTTAAAAGAATTAATTCTATGAATTAATAAATTAACAAAATAAACAAAAAACTTACAAAGAAAATAACTTAAAAACTAAATTATAGAGATTTAAAGAAATTACAAAAAAATTGAATTACTTATTTAAAGAAATTTAAATTATAAAAATTAAATTACAGATTTATTTTTTAATTTTTTTTTTAATTTTTTTAATTTTTTTAATAATTTCAAATGAGAAAAAAAGAAATTAATTTACAAGAATTGCGAATTCACTTTTTCTATTTTTTTAAATTTTTTTAATAACAATTTTAAAAGAAAACAACACAAAAAAATTACTTAAAAAACTAATTCTACGAATTAATTAAAATAAATTAACAAAATGAAAGGAAAAAAATTACCAAGAAAAATAACTTAAAAATTAAATTACATAAATATAAAGAAATTAAAAAATTAAATTAAATTATAGAAATTTAAATTACAAAAGTTAAATTATAGAAAAAATACAAGAAAAATTAAATCAACAAATTAAAATAACTTACCTCCTCGACAATGCACAAAAAACTTATTGTGTAAATTTTATTAAACTCGCAAGTACACGAATCTACAATGATTAGATGCCAACAAGAGGTTTGAAAAACAAAACATGAGCCTGTGTTGGAGAATTCAATAGACCCAACATGGAAATGTTTTAAGGTACTATGATATTGCATTGATACATGGTGTTCACTTATACAATTGTGTACATTAACTTACATTTTTTTTTCCAATCTAATATTTTAGAATTGGTTGGGAGCATTAAATGGTACATATATAAAGTTTTATGTTTTAGAGGCATATAAGCCAAGATATAGACTAGGAAAAATAAAATCGTAACAAATTTCTTGAGGGTTTATTCACAAGATATGCAATTTATTTATGTCTTGCCATGTTGAGAGGGTTCAACTGATGACCGCGAGTACTAAAAGATGTTGTAGCAAGAAGAAATGATTTAAAAGTCCCTCATGGTCATAACTTTAACAAATTATCTTTAGATTTTAAGATTGTGTAATTGATTTTATGATTTTATTTATGATTTCTTTTTTGTCAATAAGCTATTATTGCTTGATTGATTGTGGCTACACCAATGGGATGGGCTTTCTTTCTACATTTAGAGGTCCATGAAACCATTTGAGTGACTTTAGGGATGGACACTAACTTATGACTCCAAGAGAGTTGTTTAATATAAAGCACTCTAGTGCTCACAATGTGATTGAATAATGTTTTGGGTTATTGAAGAAAAGATGGACTATATTGAGAAGTCCTATCTTTTATTATATTAAAATACAAAAGTGTGCTTTATAATATTAAGATAGGCTATACTGAGAAGTCCTATCTTTTATAATATTTGTCTATTGCATGCTACGTAACTTTATAAGAATCGAAATGCCTTTCGATGAGATGGAACTTGAAATGAGTGATGAGCTCACTCTAGATATTGACTTTAATTTAGCAATAATTGATACCAATGAGCCTTCAAATGAGTGGAATATTTAGAGAGAAAATTTGCCTCAAGATATGTGGAACACATAGCAAGCAAGTAGAAATTCATGAAGTCTTTGTTTATGAAATTATGGAATTTAGTTTACTTAACATTAGATGTTGTGTTGTTATTTAAAATTTATTATTGTATTGCTATTTGCATTGGATTTTGCATTGTTACTTGAATTTAGATATTGTATTATTATTTGTCCTTTGATATTACAAGTTATTTGAATTTAAATATTAGATTGTTATTTACTATTAAATAATATATTTTATTTAGATTTAGATGTTGTCTTGTTATTTGGTATTTAATACTACGTTGTTAGTTGAGTTTATATTATATTATTCTTTAACATTTTATATTATATTATTTTAACATTTGGTATTGTCCTATTATTTGAATAAATAGGATGAGCCCCATTCCAACCCAACTACTAAAGGTCGAGGTATGAACAAACGCTTTTCGACAACAGCTTAAGATAATACATCGATTGAATCATCATTGGAATTGAGTCAAAATCCTATGTGATGGGTAGATTACGATTTCAAAAATGGATATTTACAACAATTAGAAAATAAATTAGAAGCAAAATTATCGGGATGTGGTTTGAAAGCATATCCTCACATCGAGTCTAGAGTTAAATGATTCAAGCAAAATGGTGTGTTATGTCATATATGTTATCTCTTAGTAGGTTTGGTTGCAATACTGATAAAATGATGATAATATGTGAAAATGATATTTTTAAAGAGTATATCAAGGTAAAGTTTTAAATTGCATGGTGTTACTTTTACTGTTTAACTTGAATTTATATTATTATTATTATTATTTTCACAAAAAAGAAAATTATTTTCTCATTATACACTTTATCTGAGATTTATGATCGGGATCAAGGAATCGAAGCTAATTGTCACACAACTCCGTGCGATACTTAGATAACTTCCTAGCACTTAAGCTACTAAATAAGCCCAAAACACCTTTCGATCTAGCTAAGTACGAACACTTGCAAAAAGGCTAAAAAGAAATATGACCAATGAGGTGAAATATGTGTTTAAATTATACAAATGAGTAATTTACAAGATTGCTTATACAAAAGAGCTTGAGAGCTTTTGTGCTAAGCATGTTCTGTGTGTGCAGAGGTGTTATGCAAAATAAAAGGGATCACCCTTATTTATAGAGGTGGTTGCCAAGCAAGTGGACAAAGAGGACTTAAATGCCTAAGTCTAAAAAATTTAAGTAAGTTGATAATTATAGAAAACTCCACAATTAGAGTCAGGCTGGACATTTTACTAAGCATACCATAGTTAGTTTAGTTATGCTGGCAGCCCATTTCTAAGTGCAGTCCGTTTCTAAGTACACCCTACTTTTTATGTTGAGCACACCCCACTTTTAAGCGCAATTTGCCTTGAGTGCTAAATACATCCCACTTCTAAGTGCACTCTGGGTTTAGATGAACTTTTGCTAAGCGAGTCTATGGGCACAAAATTTGCCTCTAGTCATAGGAAATTTAAGCAGCTCATGTCATTTCTTCCTCACTTATGCTCACAGTGTCCCAGTTGTGATCTCATCCTTAGTCCTTGTGACTTGTTCCATGGTCTACCATAAGTAGTCTTCGTGTTCCATTTCACTTTCAGGGAGGCTTTACCACTAGCTCAACTTGTGGTGATATCCTTTCTTCACTTGGTGTTAAGGCATCCCCTTCGTGCTTCCGCAACTCCTCGCGCTTTGATGGCTTTATACCTTGCCCTACCTCGATCTCTTGTCTTGGTGGATACACCGTTGAAAGCTTCGAAGGCATAATGTCCTTGACCTCATCGTAGATGACTCGTGCTACTTAGTTAAAAAGGTTTTCTGAATCCTCCTTCTTAATGTGCATTGCATAGAGACTAAGTTCTTGAATCCTTGTCTACATTACATGATGAGAGAGTCTTTTTCTCTAAATTGGCAGGCTTGACTGACACTACACATGTCTTACTTCTATTGAAGATGCTAATAGAGTTTATGGCTAGCAATGAGAAGGCATGGACCTTATTGAAGAATTTCATGCCAACAGTCACTGAATAGTCATCCATCAACACTATTGAGAAATCAAGTTTCCCATTTCACATCTTAAGCATAGCATTTACGCATTGCACGATTTTCATAAATAACTCGGTAGGTGAGTTTACCACTTTGATGATGCCTCCGTGTTTGATCACCTTGATTCCTAAGTGCTTGGTCTCGTCTTTCGATATAAAGTTATGTGTTGCTCCAAAATCAAGCAGTGCATAAATGATGTGGCCATTGATATACACACTCATAAACATAAGCTTTTTCCTGCATCCATAAATGGTTGAGTTTTGAGTGTGCCGAGATATTGAAGCGAACCCATGCTGCATAGAGGTTTCTCATTGGGTTTCAGTGTTGGTGTCAATGTGGACTAACCTTTAAGTTGAGCAGCTAAGGCACTGGCTTAAGGTCGCCTTAAAAGTATAAGGGAAAGTCTTTAACAAATATGTTAGTGATCTCAAGCATTAAGATAATGAAGTCATTGATGTAATCGCAGATGCTGTCTGTTTCCTTGAGTCGACTAATGCACGCTCACACGTCCCTCTCCATATTACTTGAGGTAAAGTGCTTATAGAGTTTCTGTTGGAATTCAACCCATTTGATAATGGCATAAATGCCTTTGCCCATCTTACTATACTTTTGTCACCATTATAATTGTACAACACCTCAAAAGAATATAGGTATGGTGGCTACTTTCGATGCCTCAACATGAACATTTATAGCATCAAAATATTACTCTAGCTCAAAGAAAAAATTATTCACCACAGTGGCATTACAAGTACCGTCATAGATGTTGGGCAAGCCAATGAGACATATATCACTTAAGCTTGTAAGAGTCAGGGTCGGACCAAGTATGAGTGTGCGCTTGAGCTATACCCAATCCAAGTAGACATTATCGACCTCTATACATATTGCTTATGGTTTCTCTTGTACAAAGAGAGTCAACTTGGCTTGTATGAGGCCTTGGGGGCAACCGTGAACTCACCATACTCTCTCTAGAGACCATTGACTCTTTCCTCTAAAGTATCGAGGGTGTGCTGGATAGAATGCCAATATGAGGTTCTAAGGCATTCATAAAGGAGGCCTTAGACTTACCTCGGGACTTGGCCTTATTAGCATCTCTCCTTACAGCCTCAAGCTTGCTCCTACACCTTTACACTAACTACGCCCTCTTGTGTGCTATAGAAATTAACCATGCTCATGAGCTATCTTACGTGCGTGGGCAAACCTTGCTCTGATACCACTGTCACAGGATGAGTATTAAGTACAGCAATCTCGTATGGCACCTAGATGACTTCCTATCACTTAAACTACTAAGTATATCTAAAACACTTTTTGATTTAACATTTGTGGAAATGCTTGAGAGCTTGTATGCTAAGCATGTTGTGTATAATGAAGTGTGCTTTTATGTGTGAAGGTGTTGCGTAAAATGAAGGGGTTCACCTCTATTTATAGATATGGTTGTCAAACAAGTGGAAAAATGAAACTTAAGTGCCTAAGTCTAGAAAATTATAGCAAGCTGGCAATTAAAGAAAACTCTAGGATAGACATTTTGCTAAGCACACCATGATTGGCTTAGTTGTATTGAAGGCCTATTTCTAAATGCAATCTATTCTAAATACATCCCACCTTATGTGCTGAGTATACCTTATTTTTAAGCATAATCCGCCTTAAGTGCTAAATGCATCTCGCTTCTGAACACACTCCAAGTTTAGGTGGACTTTTGCTAAGCAAGCCCATCAATCCAAAATTAGCCTCCGATTACGAGAGATTTGAATGGCCCGTGACATAACGCTACCAATGTAAATGATGCTGATGAAGAGATAATTGAAGGTGATGCTATGACTGTTAATTTAAGAGGTGAGTTCGTTAATGAACCTTTTTATTAAAAGTTTTTGTTCATGATATGCAAAATACTCCATATTTAAATGTTGTTCCTCAACTAGTAGATTTTATTCCAAGTTGTTCAACAAATAAGTATAGGAAACGAAAAAGCAAAGATAAAGCATTTGACCAAATATACTCAAATACTAGGGTAATGGCTAAGTCAGTGGCAATAGTAGTACCTAAGCTTAATGGCTTATTGAATATTATTTCTACTTTTAATAAAAATATAGCTGATTTGCAAGCTAAGTAATATGAAGAAATAAGTAAAATTGAAGGCTTGAGTAATAAAGAAATATATGATGTGACTAGCGTATGGGCGATGAAACATGATTTGTTACATGTGTTCTTTACCTTGCCTAATCACCTTAAGAAATGATATGTCGTCTAAATGCTTCATCGTAGAATGTAGTCTGATTATGATGTTAAAACTTTTATACTTGTGTTTTTATGTTGCAAACCAAAATTGCTAGGATGTGTCATAAAATGATTTTTAATTTTATGTTTCTATCAGTGTCGGAGGAACTTATGTTGTATTGAAATCATTTTGAATTAATATATGCATTTTATGTATACTTATTTTTTTACTTCAATTTACTTTGTTATTATTATTATTGTTGTTGTTGCTGCTGCTGTTGTTGTTGTTGCTGCGGCTATTGTTGTTGTTATAGTTGTTGTTCTTGTTGTAGTTGTTGTAAATGTTGTTGTTGTAATTATTATTACTATTATTATAGACCAATATGAACAAAGGGTGTTTCAGTAAAATAACATAGTTTATTCAGATTTTAGTACAAACTAAACATAACAATGGAAATAAATCTTATTCTCATTCTGATTCTGATTCCTATAACCCAAATCAACAATGTATTCTAATTCCCATTCTTATTTCTGATTCCGGCCTATTATGATTCCAACCCATTTCGATTTTAACTCATTCTTATTACTGATTAGTAAACGCACCATTAAAAGATTCTCTATAAGAACATATTAATCTAAGAGGCCAACTACATGTCTCTAAAGAATAATTGTGTATTATGAATTTAGGTAAATTATTATATATTATGTTATTAATTTTTGATTATATAACATAAATATTTATAGATTATAAGTGATAATTTTCACCAGAGGATTATTATTCTAATATGTGAACGATATACACTCCCATTCAAGGCCATGTTGGCCAATGTTGCCTTATTAGGAAAATAATAATATTTAGAAATCCTAATATTTGAGTCTTTCATGTGTCTTAATATTATTTGTTACTTCTTTATTAGGTAATGAACATAAAATTATTTATTATTTTATTCGATTTTTCAATAGATGGATGTTAAATTAATTAAGACTCAAATTGAAAATCAAAAATTAGAATTCAACATAGTACTCATATATAGTAAGCTATGATATGCACAACTTTAACTTTTCATTAATTAATTTTGATACATAAAATGGAGATAAATTGAATATTATCATTTTATTTGGGAGTGAATTGGAGTTTACCACTTTTTTTGACAAATAGAAGTCTATGGATATCATAATTATTTATGTTTTAAAAATAGGATATTATCAATTTACTACCTAATATTTTTTAACATATCACTTTATAACTTAAATTTATTTATAATTACTTTTTCCAACTTAGTATTACAACTTTTATTATTTTACCACCAGGCTTTTGAAGCTAATAGAATTTTTAACAAAAAATAATAATAAAGTTTATTTTTTACCCAGATCATGCAATTATAATTTAACTCTCCAAATTAAAAAAATATAAAATTAATTATATACAAAGACATAATGCTTTTATCAATTGATTATTTTACATATCTCTAATAATTAATTGATAAAGTTGTAAATATTATACCTTATAAAATTTTTAAAATTTTGAATATACTAAAGTTCTTAAAATACTCTTGTAAAGTCAATAATTTATTAATAGAGTTAATGGTTTGGTGATAAAATGATAAAAATTGAAATATTAAATAAAAATAATTTTCAAAAAATTTTAAAGTAAAATGGTATATAAGAAAATATTATATTATAAACTAATAATATCCCTCTAAAATTTTATAGAATCACAATTATTACTTAAAAATTAGAAAATGTTGATACTTAGTAATTCGGCACATGACTTAGTAATTCGGCACATAAATATTGTACTTGTTATCTACTCTCAACCAAATAAATTAAAGAGCATAATAAGAGTCCCTACTATCACACGCTGTTCAAATCTCCCATAAACAAAGGTTAATTTGGCGCACACGAGTTCGCTTAGTAACAATCTACATAGAGGTAAGATGAGCTTAAAAGTTAGATGCATTTAGTAATAGGCCGCCTTATATAACTAGTAAGTCGTGATGTGCTTAGCAATCAACCAAGTTTGACTTAAGTTCTAGACTTCTCTAATATTGTAAATATCTTAAAACTTTCTAGCCTTTTACATTTAAGTACTAGGAGATATCTTGGAAATTGCACCCAGTAGCACAATTATAAATAAGGGTAAGCCCTTACTATTTTTGCTCACCACCAACACCATACACACAACACGCTTAGCACCTCAAGCATTCTTGTAAGATTTTTTATATATTCTGTTGTGAATGATATAATTATATTCGACCATATTGCTCTCACTTCTCTCTAGCATTTTCACAAGTGTCCTTGCTTGGCTAGATTTAGAATTTTTCTAGACTTGTTTAGCAACTTGCATACTAAAAGTCATTTAAGTGCCGTATAGGGTTATTATGTGAAATACTTATCCTGTGATAAATGATATCTATGCTAAGGTTTGTATACATATAAACTAGCTCATGAGCAATGACTAACCCTCTTAACACAACACAAGAGAGCATGATTAATGTGGAAGTACCAAAGCAAGGTTGTGGCTACAAGGAAGGACGCACACAGTGTAAGTCTCAAGATAAGTCCAAAGCTCCTTCTGTGGATGCATTGAAACCTTGTATTGTTATGCTCGAAACTTCGATGTCCTTTATTGAGGACACCTTGGATACTTTAAAGGTGAAGATCAATGATCTTGATTGCGAGTATAGTAAGTTCAAAGTAGCCATTAAAACTCTTATGAAAGACCAAGCCAACTCTCCCTAAAGAGAGTTTTAAGCATTACATGATGAGCTGCTCAACTTACGTAGCTTCGTGCAAAGAAGATACGAGAAATTAATGTGAAAGTTGATAAGTTCTGCTCAAATTAGGCTTGGCACAAGCGCACACTCACATCAAAGCCTGCTTTGACAAGCTTGAGTGATGTACACTATATCGATATGCTAAAGCCTGACACTTACAATGGTGAATACAGTGTCCTCGTCATAAACAACTTCATTTTTTATACTAGAGCAATATTTTGATGCCATGGGTGTTTGAGAAAAGGCATCGAAGATAGACACCACATCTATATTCCTTCAGGCACCACAAAATTATTATGGTGATGGAAGTATAATGAGATAGGTAAGCATATACGCTATCAACACATGGATTAAGTTACTCCGCAAGCACTTTGCTCTAAGTGATATGGAAAAAAAGTGCTAGTGCACTCATGTTGGCTCAAGTAAATTTGTAATGTCACAATTACGTCAATGATTTCACTACCTTTATACTTGAGATCTCTGACATGTCTGACAAAGACTCTCTCTTCTACTTTTAAAATGGTCTCAAGGATTGGACCAAAGTAAAACTCGATAAGTAGGAAGTACAAACTCTCGATGACCCCATCGCTATTGCAGAATCACTTATTAATTACTCTACCCAGCCCAAGGATAAGAGGCCTAACTAAGGAAAAGGTGAGTGAGAGGGCCAAAAGCATAAAAGCCACAATTGCAAGGATCAACTACAAGAAAAGCCTTCTACTAGCAAGAACTAGTAAAGTAAATTCAAGAAACAGTAGTCACTTAAACCTCGAAGCCTATGTTTTATATGCAATAGCCCTCATCGGGTATGTGACTATCTAAAGAAAAATTCACTCAATGCCCTCGTCGTTCAACTCAAAGGTCATTCTATACAGTCGATAGAGGAACCCCGACCCAACATAGGTTCTCTCAAACATCTTGGTGCTCTCAAAAGCCATCCACTTACACCTACGAAACAAAAGCTCATGTATGTGAATGCGTCCATCATAGATAGTCATGCATACATTGCTAGACACTAGAGTAACGTACAACTTTATTTTGAAAAAAAGAGGCTAAATGCCTAGGCTTTAAGATGATGAAAAAAGAAGTCACCATAAAAGTAATGAACTCACTCGTTAAACTTTTGCAGAGACTACATAAAGCGAACACATAATGCTTGAGACATGAAGCAGAAAGCCTAATTTCTCCCTCGTGCTATGGATAACTTCAAGATGGTCCTTAGTATGAAATTCTTCTACCAAGTCCATGTCTTTCCACTACTAACTATAAACTCCCTAAGCATAATTAATAGAAGTATGGTACATATGATTCTAACTAAGTGCCCTAAGACTGCAAATAAGATACTCTTGCTATACAATTCAAAAAGGCTTTTGGATGGACCCTAACTCCTTAGTCTCTACCCAGGAGATGAGTGATGAAAAGGATCACAGAAACTCACCAAGCCAAGTCTTTCCACTCATCCAAGCCATCCTCAATAATTTTAAAGATGCCATGCCTCTAGAACTTCTAAAGAAACTCCCATCTAAATGAGAGATAGACTATGAGATCAAATTGGAGCAAGATGTAGAGCCATCAGTTATAGTGCCCTACCGTGTGGCACCACCTAAGCTTGAGAAGTTGTAAAACTAACATAAAGACTTACTGGACATGGGCTATATCTACCCATTGAAGGCTTTATTTGGTACATTTATCATCTTTGAAAAAAAAAAGATAGCTCTTTATAGATCTGCATTAACTATTAAGTGTTTAACAAGATCAGTATTAAGAAGAAGTATCTAATTCCCTTGATAATAAACTTGTTCGGGTACTATCAACTGTGCATGACTAAAGAAAATGAGCTAAAGACAGTATATGTAACCTAGTACAACTCTTTTAAATTTCTTGTTATGCCATTTGGTCTCACCAATACATTAGCCACTTTTTGCACCCTTACGAATAAAGTTCTCTAATTTTTTCTCAATTATTTCATCATTTGTATACTTAGATGACATTATAGTGTATTACACCACACTTCAAGAGCATGCATAACATGTGGGGTAAGTTCTCTAAGTATTATGCAAAAATGAACTCTACGTTAAGATAGAGAAATACTTGTTTGTTTCATGAAAGATAGAGTTCCTCGACCACAAGATAGTAGATAAGAAACTATAATAGAACTCAAAAATAAATGTCATACTCATGTGGGAGCCTCCCACGAAAGTATCCGAACTCTGATCATTTCTTGGATTGATAACCTAATATTGTCGCTTCATTAAAGGATATTTGACGAAAGTAATACCTTTGGCTGACTTACTCAAAAAGAACTACACATGGCATTGGTCTGAAAAATGTCATCACATATTCGAGAAGTTGAAGAAGGTTATTCTGAGAAGCCATTCTTTGCACTTTCGTACTACACGAAGCCGTTAGAGGTTCAAGATGCCTTTAACTTTACTATTGATGAAATCCTCATGCAATAAGGCCACCCAATAATATTCAAAAGCCAAAAGCTCAATAACACGAAACACCATGTAAAAGGAGTAGATGACAACTATCATTCATTACCTATGAGTTTGGCAATATTACTTATTTGGCTCATACTTTATGATCCTAACAAACAATATAGCTACAAGCTACTTTCAAACGAAAAATAAGTTGAACCCTAAGTAAGCCTAGTGGTAAGACTTTCTCATAAAATTTGACTATTGGCTCGAATATAAACCCAATAAAACTAACATCATTACAGACACTCTAAGTTGCAAAGTAGAGTTTGTGATGCTTAACCTAAGACAAATGAAGTTTAACCTTGCTGCATACATTAATAAAGATCTTGGCAAGAGAAAGGCATCTTTCTCACAAAAAAAAAAAATTGACTCTTTCTATCTAAATGGAGAAATTTACAGAAAGAGGTCATTAAGGAGTGTCATGACTCAAAGTAGGCTAGCCACTCTAGAATAGAGGGCACGATTGCACTAGTGCTTCATATTTTTAGCCACATATGTAGGACGATATTGAAACCTACGTATAGACTTATCTTATGTGCCAAAAAATTAAGTAAATCACCAATTTCAAACAAGATTATTAGAGCCCCTATCATTTGCATCAAGGTAATGAGAGAATGTCACCATGGATTGTACCTTAGCCTTTCTAAAGTCTAAAGGGTGAGGAAGCATCATGGTCATGGTTGATCACTATAGCAAGTACATGATATTCATTGTCACACCTTTCGATTGTAAAACAAATAAAGCTACCAATCTCTTCATCAAGCATGTCATGAAGTTTTAGAGAGTTTGAAAGAGCATTGTAAGTGACTAGGACTTATGCTTTAGTAGACACTTTTGGATAGAACTCTTAAAGTTGTTAGAAACTAACCTCAAGTTTTTGATAGGTTTTTACCCTTAAACTGTGGATAGAATAAGTGCATCAACAGCCTATTTGAGATGTATTTAAGACCATATGAGTGCTCATCAATGAGATTGGGTGAAACTACTAGATGTTGGCCAATTCTATTACAATCTTTAATGAAGTGAGACCACCAATAAGAGTCTATTCAAGATCATCATAAGATTCCAACCCATGATGCCAAATGCCATAACCTAGACGTACAGAGAAAAAAGTCTAGCAGCTCACAAGCTCGCCTACAAGTGGCACAAGAAATCAGATATCACGCATGTGTATCTTGATAAAGTCACACGATAAATAAAAAAGTAGACTGACTCAAGAAGATGTCAAGTTAAATACAATGAAAGAATCAAGTTATGGGGAAGTTTCTACCCCAACAGTTCAAGACCTTGCAAAAAAGTCCATAATAGGTTTGCGAGGCAATAGGAAAGGCCTTTCTGCATAATCCAATGTATGGGCAATGTTTTATATTAACTCAAATTTTTACTAGGACTCAAAATATATCTGATCTTTCATGTAAGCCTACTCAATCCATACTATAAGGATACAGAAGAGCTAAGCCCAAGTGAGTCAAGACGTGCCTCAATTGCCATTGTCACAACATATGACAAAGACATAGAGTACATTTTTACTGATTGGGTAATTCATAGAAACGACATACCGATTTACAATAAGTACTTAGTGAAGTGGAAAAGCCTCTCCGAAAGCAAAGTCACTTGGAAACACGAAAAAGACCTATAGCAATTCGCAATCCAAAATACAAGCACAAGAATGCAATAAGGATACCACGAGCATAAGTAGGGAAAGAATATTATAGCAACTCAAATCTCCTATAAACATATGTTAATTTGACTTGTGCATGTTCACTCAATAAAAGTTCACGTAAAGACGAGTTGCACTTGGAAGTAGGATGCGTTTAGTAAGAGGCCACTTTGTATACCTAAGAAGTTATGGTGTTTTTAGTAACCAACCAAGCTCGGCTTAAGTTCTGGACCTCTCTATAATTGTAAATATCTTAGAACTTTCTAACTTTTTGCATTTAAGTCCTAGAAGATATTTTGGCAACTTGCACTTAGGATACAACTATAAATAAGGATGAGACCTCACCATTTTTGCTCACCACCACCACCACATACACAACACATGTAGCATCTAGCAACTCATGCATTCTTGTGTATATTCTCTTGTGAATAATATAATTATATTTGACCATATTACTTTCACTTGTCTCTAGCATTTCCACAAATGTCCTTACTTGTTAGTTTGAGAAGATTTCTAGGATTATTTAGCGACTTATGTGTTATAAGTTGTCTAGATGCTACACAGTGTTGCTACACAAAGTACTCATCTCGTGACACTATAGACCCTACTAATCTACTTCTTCAACCTTGTTGAAAGTGTGGCTTAGCACAAAAAGCTATGAGTTGAGTGCCGACACTATTATAATTAATTGAACATAAACATCTAAATATTAAAAAATTTAATAAGTGTACAAATTAACGTGACATGTAAGAGTTGGTTGCTTAAAAGTAGAAAAGTAATAATACAATTAATAAAAATAACTATATATTCAAACAATACTTTTACATCACAATATACGCGAAAGTTGGTACAATTTGCTAGTGATTCTATATTAATTAGTCTAAAAATTTAAGAGGGTAAATTTTATATGTCGTCAATTCAAAATGATGATCTTAAAGTTTGATTAGTTTGACACTTGACACTGAAGTAAGAAAAATGTTTATGATATTAAGGGGTGGACAAATAACCCAATCTGATTCGATAGTAGTTGATTTTAATTTTTATTCATTTCAATTTCATAGTAGTACTTTTTATTTTTATTGAAAATTAGTAAAACAGATTAAAATAATATAATTACATTCAAACAATCTTCTAATAACTAAAATAATTTTACAAAAAAACTCAAAGTAAACAAAAAATCTTAAAATTACCCGTAATCTGAACATTATATGAACCCATCTTAATTTACTCGAATCTAATTTTAACTTGAAGTCAACCCCATGCACATATAATTATAACCCAATCCAATCCAATTTAATCCAAATTTGATTAAATTGGGTCATATTACAAGTTTGTATTGAGCTTGAATTATTTTTCTAAACCTAATTAGAGAGATCTGAATTAGGTTAATTCAAATCCGAATTCGCCCACCCCTATTCAAAACTTTGGGAAATAAATTGAAGATTATCATTTTTAGCGGAGGTAAATCAAAACTTATGTAATTTAAAAGTATGTGCGAATCAATGTAGGTAGGCAACGACAATACCATTACCTAATTTGGCTGTCTTATGAGTTATCAAAGAGGCAAAGCTTCTTCCAAAGAGCATTGCGTCATCAAAAAAGAGTATCACTTAATCTTATTCTATGTTTGGAAGAACAAATTAAAGAATGATACCGCTGGTCTCATAAAAAATTAAAGTATAACCTCACTCGGGGTAGGTAAACATTGATGACGTGGAGGTCGGATATTTTCACCAGCTCAACTAAAAACAAACCCTATGATGTCAATCAGAAAATTAGAACGCAAACCAGATCAGTTCAACCGCATGAGACCGACCAAAAATGTATATATATATATATATATTAAGAGGTTAGAAAGGACATGTTTTATTTTTAAGGGATCGATTCAACCACTCGTAAGAACTGGAAATTGGTCATCAGAGAATGGAGTGGACTAAAATCAAGGAGAAATCACCTCTAAGAATAGCCTATTTAAACCAAACAAAGGGTCAGAGAAGCAGGGAGCAAATTTAACTAAAGAAATAAAGAACCCCAAGAGATCAACTACTCTGCTTTCTTACTACATGATTTTCAATAGCAACACCGTAAGTTCCAGTTGAAAGAACTTTAATTTATATCATGTTTCCCTTATACACAAAAATATTTGACATAGGCAAATGTGCGGTAACCTTTATCGGCAAGTCCTTAATATTTTCTGTGATTGGCAAATGAAGGAATTTGAGCTTGGCTATGTAAATTCGAAGTCAGCTCGGCAAAACAGTCTTAGTCCTGCTTTCCCCAAAAAAATAAATTCATTTATGGAGGTGATTTTTCAACGTCAACAGAATATACTTACATATTCCACAAACTTGTAACGAAAGAATATAGTATAGCCATTAGGAACACCAAAAAGATATATAAAGCTAGGAGTCACAATAGAATAATGGATGAGGTGGTGTCATCACATGTTGAACAAAAGAGGTGGCAATGGCATATCCCATGGAAGATGCTATATTTTGCAACCTCTATTTCACTTTTCCATTATTTTTTTCCTCCTTTGTCCTTCCTTTAACTAAAAAGTGAACACACACTTACTTAAATCACTTCACCTTCAAACTGATGATCGAAATAGCGCCCCGGGGGGGGGGGGGGGGGTGGCGCGGGGGTTGTGTGGCGAACTATAACAACCCGTACAAGTTTCGTTAGTAAACCCTCTTAAAAACTGCACCATACAGCATAGGGGCACCCCTGCCAATGGCTCCAAACCAAAGCAGCAGGGGTGGCCAGCATCTTCTCAAAATTTGCTTAGAGTTGGTGCAGTAGCTGTTTCAACTGAATCGCCTTAGTAATCATAAGGCCGGTTTTCTCCAGAAGGGCAACTTCGATCCTTTGGCATTTCAGTGCTTATTCCTCCGGATCTCTCTTTGCTGCAGCCTGCTTCTGCATGTGATTTGAGGGCCAGGAACTTATCTCAAGGGTGAATCGTATTATGTTTAATTTTCTATTTGTTCCTTTTTACTGTTGAATTTGAGTATTATGTGTTTAGTATTCTGTTGGTTGTTCTATCAAATATGTAGTACGCCTTTGGGCTTGAGACACTAGTGTTCCAAATTGCCATCCAGTTTGCGTGTAATCTTTGAGCATGCGTTTTACTTCATTTGCTTGAATAAAAAAGATCAGTCTTCATTGTCATCAATCAACAATCTCTTCTGATCTAATCTCCAATATATTATTGATATATATACAATTTAGTGGAGGATAAGGTTTAATTCCAATGCTAAGGATTGGTTTTTTACAACTCAAGTCTTAAATTGGAATCTCACTAATGTGAGTGCAATAATAAAATAAATGATATGATTTCATGATGAGAGACAATAATAGAGAATATAATTACCTTTAAGAGTGAAACTATGTACACTCTTAAAAAATTTATTATAAAAATACTCATCATTTGAATTATCATTCAGGATAATTACTAAGTATATAATATTATCAGCTATATATAATACACTCAGTATTCATACTATATATTTAACTCTTCCGATCTTTTAAAAATATTTAAAAAAAAGAAAAGAAAAGAAAAGAGAGAGACTATAAAAAAGGGTCATTCTTTTTCCGTTGATTTAAAAAAAAATAATTGAAACTTAAAAACGATTGAACCCATTGACGCCTTTCTTCTTTTTTTTTTTTTTCCTTCATGCCATTTGGCATTGCTGTTGGAAGGTGACCAATACTAATACACTTTGTATAATTTTGTGAATTTCTATTCATATAAAAGAAGGAAAAAAAAACCTACATCAGGTACTACAATATTTAAAATTTTGCTCTAAACAAATATATATAAATATATATATATATATATATATGCTCTAAACAAATATATATGTACACACATACTCAAATAAATCTCTACCTTCAATTAAAATGATAAATTACTCATTTAATATTGAGTTTTAAAGATCTTAATTCAAGTAACTTGAGTCCTTTGAGCTAGTTACCCACTCCTTCTCTCTCATACTTACCTTTAATCCCCATCATTCTTTTCATACCTTAGATCCAATAGTTGGAATGAATTGGAGATAATTTAATATAAACGGTGTTTATTTTTATATATGAAATCCAAATAAATATGAATTAATTTAAAATAAATATTTGAATATAAATTTTTTTTTAATCTCTAAAAATAAATATTACGTTATTTATTTTTTAGACTTAAAAATTTTGAAAACTAGTGCTTTTACATTTACACTGTTATAAATTATAAATATTAAATAAATAATAAATATTTCAAAGAACATAAATAAGACAAAACAACATCATCACGTAAATGATATTAAATTGAATATAACAATTATATTCAATTGGATACTACCCCTTAATATTCTAAATTGGTACATGTTAATCAATTTATTATAGTTTATGATTTTTTTATGTGAAAAATATTCATGAACAATTATGAAGATCAATAGTATTAATTTGAAGAAAATAAAAATACAAAATAATAGTAGTCTACCATTGCACAATATTATCATAGGTTGTAGAGATAGGTAATAATACTAATTATTAAATTTTATTTAGGTAAAAATAAAAATTAATTAATTATATAAGGATATTTTAAAAAAAATTTTAATGTTATCATTCCAACTTTTTAGATTAAGCAACAAGTTAAAAATAAATAAATTTAATAACTTAATGACTTAATAACTAAAAATTTTTATTTAGTTTAAAAAATAAATAGACTCTCATAATATTTAATATTTAGGAGATAAGTTTTGTCAATTTCCTCTTTCTTTTTTGGTTTTTTTTATAATGCAATATGCCTGTCTATCAGCCTTTGTACAAATCCCAACCAAATTGCAACACGATCGATTTATAGCAATGAAACAAAATGGTTTCTAGGTCGAGACCCGAATCATTCGCCTACTAGTTCTCTTCTAATTTATAAAATAAAATAAACTTAATCCATTTGGGCCAATTGTGTGTTGTTTTTCTCTTGTTTTTTAATCTCCACCTTTTTTTCATACTTTAAATCCAACGGTTGAAATTTGTTGGATTTTAATTGAAGGATACTCCGACACGGTGGGCTTCAATATATTCTTCAACATTTCAGCTGGTGCCAACTAACTCAGCTAAACGAATATAAACGGAAACCCTACAAATTTTGACGATGCACACGCACGTCTAATATTTTAACGAGATTTTTACTGTACAGTGAAATACGACTTTATAATAATTATAAAATACTTATTTAATCTCAATTATTTTTATATTTTTTAATTGTTGTTAGATTTTTGTAGTAAGAGTTTTTTTTATTTTTAATAAAAATTATTTATTAAATCAAGATAAGAGAATATTAGATACAGCAAGATGGTGCGTATGAAAAATCTTCGAGTAAAACAAATGAACTATAAAAACGAAGTGCAAATTTAACTAAACTATCCACAGCCTAATTGTAATTCCTTGAAATATGCTGAATCCGGAAGTTGTACTTTGTATAAATAGTTGTATTTCAGCTATAATCCAAAAGAGATCAATCCTTGTACTTTGCCACCAGTGAATGAGCTGAGTAACATACAACGAATCCAACTCAACAATCAACAGAGACAAACAAGCCTTTCTTGCCAGTCGTAAAACCAAAGCGCAAGGCTTCCTCCTCAACCACATTAACATCATCAGAATAGACATCAATGTCAGCCCCTAATAACAATACCTTGTTGAGCATTGACTGCCTCATCACAGTTAAGTTTAAACCAAGCCACATGAGGCAGTTCCCAAAACATAGGGGAAGCATCAGGGAAAGAAACATCTGCACACGTAGAGGACCATTGATGGAAAGCATCATACAGCCCTTGAGCACAAAACATGACAGAGAAAGGGCAGGTAGTAGCTCCAGCATACAAAAGTTTATTCCTCTGGCACAAACCCCCCACATAAGCAAAACAAACAAATGAAGTTCATCTGATGAAAAGATTGAATGCACATTGTCCCATACATCCCACAAACAAGAAAAGCGACTAGGCAAACATATCCAGAGAAAGGAGATAAATCCCACACCTCATAAGCATGCTTATAAACAAATAAAGCATGCAAAACTGACTCACCGGGGCTTCCACACAGTATACGTCTTGAATCAGCAGCAGCCCTTTTCAACATGAGATTAACCATAGTAGGAGGCAAATCAGAGAGTCCCCCAGAGAAAAATTCTAACTTGGAGGGAACTTTCAATTTCCAAATTGAGGACCACTGATGAGTAAAACCAGCTGATGCTGCAGCAGGTGACAGATTCTTCCACCCCTGGGCGCAGAATACCCAGACTTAGCAAAATATTCCCCTCTACAATTGAATTACTACATAATACGATCTTGAAGAATCTGCGAAGTTAATTTAATCTTTACTATATAATGGATATCCGCCATCAAAAAATGCCAGTGTAACATATCCATATTTCACAGATTTCCATCCTCAAGCAACTCAGCTACCCTATATCATCTCCCAGGGAAACTGGCAAAATAGGTCTAAACAACATAGAACTAGGAATCCAATTGCCAGGTAAATACAAACATCCTGCCCAAACCCCACACTCCATAAAATCCACGCTGTAAGAGCTCAGGCCTCCAAAGGATAATCCACTAAACAAAAGATCGATTATTGCCCACGCCCACATCAAGGAACAATGATGAAAATACCTAGCCCTGTAACACTCTTACAGCAACTGACACTGTAGACGAAACTAAATGCCACCCCTGTTTAGCCAACAACGCCTGATTAAAACACCCCAGATCCCGAAAACCCAATCTTCCATCCGTTTTGGACCAGCTCAAATTATGTCATGGCTGTAGACCCACCAAAAAAGCGGCGAAACAATGCTTAATATCTACACAAAAGCTCAATGGAAAACAAAAGACACTCATAGCATAGGAAGGAATTGCTTGAGCAACTGCCTTTAGCAACACCTCTTTCCTACCACATGAGAATATCTTCTCATGCCACTCACTGAGTTTCTGTAGAACCCCATACTTTAGCTCATGGAGAAAAAACCTTGCGCTGCCAAGCTCCTAATGGCTGCAAACCCAAACGCTTCATAAGCTAATACCACAAAAAAACCAAACACCTGAATGGTTGCCCAGCGCATCTCTGGCTTCGCAGTTGGACTGAATAACAAAGAGGACTTAGCATAATTGAAACATTGCCCAGAAGCTGCTGCGTAAGAGTCAAAAATATATTTCAAATAAGTAAAATAGCCCAACACAGCCTGACAAAAGAAAAGCTGTCATCTGCAAACAACAACCATTAGATCAGATGCAAAGCGAACCCTACGAATGTGTTGGGAACCTCAGCTGCAGATAACATAGCAAAAAAAACCTCAACACAAAGAATGAATAAATACGGAGAAAGCAGACAGCCTTGTCTAATACTGCGATTAGGATAAACAAACCCACGAACAGCACCATTAGTTAAAAAAGAGTAGGTTGGAGCTGTAACACAAGCCAAGACAAGTTTCACCTATCTGGCAGAAAAACCCAATTTGACCATAGCCTGCTCTAAAAATTTCCATCCAATTCAATCATACTCCTTACTAACATCAAGTTTCAAAGCCAGTAGCCCAGACTTTGACCCTTTGCAAAAATTCAGCCTATGTAAACATTCATGCCCAACAATAACAATGTCAATAATTAGACAATTCGAAATGAAAGCGCTTTGGTCAATCGAAATAATAGCATCAAAGATTCAACTATCTGCCAGCACCTTCACGATAACCTGATAAACAACATTACACAGACTAATAAGGCGAATTTTAGATATCTTCTTTGGATTTTTCACCTTAGGAAACAAAGCTACCCCAGTATGATTTAAATTAGAAATATTAACTCCCTTATCTAAAACTGCTAAACAAGTTTTACAAGTTATGTACCAACAACATTCCAATGATACTGAAAGAAAGTGGGAGAGAGACCATCTGGCACACGAGCTTTAGTGGGATGCATCTGCATAAGGGCACATTTCACCTCATCAATTGTAAATTCAGCCATTAGGTCCACATTCATCTCGGCAGTCACTTTAGGTTGCAAATGAGACCGAACATCCTCCAACTGCACAGAACTTGACAAAAAGAAGAAAATAGTTCTGAGAAGTAATCACCAACATTCTTTGTAATACCGTTGGCAGAAACTATATTCTCAACATCCAACAAACCCACAAACCTACTCTTTAGCTGGCAAGCAAAAGCAGAGGAGTGGAAAAAATAGGTATTTTTATCACCCCCAACTAGCCATGAAACACAGGCACATTGTTCCCAATATTTTTATCACCCTCCACCAATCTGCGAATCTCACAACTCAGCTATTTTTGCATCCACCCACTTATGCCAACACCTTAACTCATGACTACTCCACTGAGACAGGCTGCAGCTGTTGAACAAACCCTCTGCTGAAAAATATCAACCTGATCCACCCCTTCAAAACCATGGTCTTGCCAACAATGAAAAATAATATCGCGGCACCGGTCATAATGCTTCTTAAAGGCCTCATATTGAAAACGGCACTTATATGAAAAAACCTCATTAGCATAACCTACATTAGAATCCCAAGCAATGAAACGAGTGATAGTGTTGAAAAACCCAGAGCCCATCAACGAAAATTGCATAAAAGACGGTCCAAACATTCCTTCACCAAATGCCTACCTATCCATTGACTGTTCCAAGTATATAGAAATCCAAAAAAAAAAAAAACATATCCAGCAGTTCATAATCCCGAAAAACGGACTGGAAATTGGTCATCATTTTCAAATTCCTAGGCAACCCACCAAGTTTTTCTGACGGTTTCAAAGTCTCATTAAAATCACCCCAATTATCCACGACAGAGAAAACGAATAATGCAATCTGCACAGTAGCTCCCATATATGAATTTTCATCCGAGCTTCTATATGCCCATAAATTCCAATAAAACGCCACAAGAAATCATCATTCATCCGTACAGTGGCATCAGTATGGTGCAAACTATAGGAATACACAGAAACATTAACCTCTCACTGCCAGAGCAAAGCTAAAGCCCCCAACGTCCGCAACGATCAACAGCCAAACAATTACCAAACCCCAAACATGAACACTTGTGCTGCATCTCAGACATTGCCAATTTAGTTTCACAAAAAAATATAATATTTGGCCATGCCTCATGGAGAATTTTTCTAAGTACACAAAATACTCAGACGCCAATCATACCCGTTTGCCAGAGCCATTCCCATACTCAAACCCCTCGTCAAGGAGCCTTTTTGATGCCACACCCAAGAGAATAGAAACTGGGGTAGAACTTCCCGTCCTCGCCAAACACTTCTACTGCATATATTTAGCTTTACCATCCCCAGACTTGCTGAGTTTTGCCACCATCTCTAAAGATTCATGTTGATCTTTACTAGCATTGTCCAAGCTACGAATAGAAATCACGATAAACACCACCATTGACATCCTTACAGTGGGCATTACAGTGAGAGAATGAGGCAGCAAACATGTGGTGCGAGAAGTTTGTTTTACTACAGTCAGTTGCACGATGAAACCATTATCCCCATTCACCCTGTACTTGTATCCCCACAGATGCTGCCACTTTCCCCACTGTTATAACTAACTTTATCACCAATAAAGCAATTCAAATTTTCCCCCACAATATCAGGAGAATATCCCTCAAAATTTTGATCATGTTTATCCCTTTGAAAACGCGACTCTGGACTAGATGTTTCCGGCACTCGGTCATCATGCTCCGGAGAAGCATTGTGGCCCATCATCTTATTGTGATCCCCAGCCGCACGAATCCAAGGGCCATAATCAATCCTGACACTCGCTCTCTTCTCAGCTTTAGCAACCTCAAAAGCAGCACAGTCCCTGATCAGATGTTCAAAGTGACCACAAAGATAACAGAAATTCGACAAGCATTCATACATAAAGGGAGCGCATGGGATCCTCTTTAGTACGAAAATGAACCAACAAACCCAGCTGAATGGGCTTGGAGGTATTGATTGAGACTCGGATACGACGACACTGCCCAATATAATCACCATAAGGTCCAACATCCTCCTGCTGCAACACCAAGCATGCCCTCAATAAATTCTGCCGTTTCCTTGGACATATACTTCAGAGGCACGTTAAGAATACGCACCCAAAAGGCAACCGAGTTTAAACTTTGCTCAGCTATAACACCATCACCTGCTAAAGGAGACAGGATTAATAGGGAACAATTAAAATGCCAAGGGCCCACGGCTAATATCCAATGACAGTCTTGCTCAGAAGAAAAAAAAATCTATTCAATATGCTCCACTCGAATGCCCCATGAAATTTTTCAGATCGTAGGAATACTTCGCACAAAAACATCAATATTAAACGATTTTGGCGTTTAACATCTTGCCAAGCAGACACGTAGTGGCCATTGCATCCCCTGGTCATTGCACTCCATCAGATACCACTACTCTTGCAGAGACGGACGAGTTCCAAAATGTCCATAAGCACCAAAAGAAAGAAAAGATAACTAGAGAAAATCAAACAAAGAGACCAAAAAAGAGCACGAAGGCGTCACCCGGACACTCCCACACTACAATCCTCTGGCAAAGACAGGGGTTGACGAGGAGACCCGATATATTATTAATAGTTTTTAAAATTAAATAATTTTTTTATTTCCATTAATAAGAGTTTAACTTTTAAATTTTTGATAGTATAAGTTGGAAGGTTTTTTTAAAATATTTAAAATATTATTTATTTATTATATTATTTTATTTTATTTTATTTATTTTATAATTTTAAAAACTTACATATTAAATTTATTATAAGTTTTATGTAAAATTTTTATTGATAAATAAATAATAAAAATTTTATTTAAATAAATAATAAATAATAATATAATTATTATTTATTTTATAAATTAAATTAATTAATTTATATATTAATTTATATAATTTATTTTAATTATTTTTATTTAATTAATTAATTAATAACATATTAATTTATTAAAAAATTTAGAAATGTATCACCGCCCATAAGTGTTTGGTGTTCGGCGAAAGGCAAACTAAAAAAACCCAATCCATTCCTCACTGCGGCGCAGCTCTATAAATGGCGCCAAGTACAGCAGCGGGCTAACGAAATCTATAAGCCATAGTGACGACTCGTTTAAAATTCGAAGCATGCAATCATTACATTTTTTCTCATCGTTGTCCGTCCTCACACCGCCATTACCTCTCCACAAACCCACCAAAACACCCAAATTTTTCACCATCAAATCCTGCATTAACAGAAACCCAAAAGAAGAGTCGGGCAGCAAAGCAAGCTCATGGGTCAGCCCAGACTGGCTCACTTCGTTGACCAAGTCTCTGACCATAACCCAAAGCGATGAGTCGAATATACCTGTAGCGAGTGCTAAGCTAGACGACGTGACTGATCTTCTTGGTGGAGCTCTGTTTCTTCCCTTGTTTAAATGGATGAACGTGTACGGACCCATTTACAGGCTTGCTGCTGGACCTAGAAATTTCGTTGTGGTTAGTGACCCAGCAATTGCTAAGCATGTTCTGAGGAACTATGGCACCAAGTATGCTAAAGGTCTTGTATCGGAAGTCTCCGAGTTTCTCTTTGGATCGGGTTTTGCCATTGCTGAAGGGCCTCTTTGGATGGTAATTCTTCTTTTTTTAACACAGTTGCTTTTTTTTTTTTTTTGGGGTTGTTTCTTGCGTGCTTGTTTCTGGATTTCAACCTTCCATCTAAACTTTTTCTCAAATGGGTACCACATTTTCCTCTAGATTTTAGTGTTTGAAGCTATCTTTCGGTTCTTTCCTTGTTAGCCGTTTTCCTAACTTGAGCTTGAGTTTTAGATTTTCTTGTGGCTTATGATGTATTGTTGGCCGCAATTTACAAAGAAAATTAGAAAAACAAAATAAGGTCAAATGAATTATATATTAATTTTCGAACTGTTACTTTTTTAATATAAAATGAACATGTTAGTTTTTTAATATAAAATGAGGATTCTATGTGTTACAAAATGTAAACTTACATTTTGAAAATTGTTACTCATTATATAAAAAATGGTTTCAATATCAATAGCCCCAACCCTCCATAGCATGTTCTTTTTAAATGGTGACTGTTTCATACTAAAAAGATGGTGAAATAGTGAGCTTTTTGATGTTACCATTATTATGATCCTATTTTTTCTCTTCATATTTAGTTTTAATCATCTGTTTGATGTTTGCCAATACCATTTTGATATTCTTTTGGTTTTTGTATCTGGATTCCTGGTATTGCAGATAAATTCTTTTAATTCAATGGTTTTGATATCTTGTCAAGTTGTTTTATTTAGTATCATTTCAAAGTCCACATTTTATTGTAAGTTTTCAGCAAGTAGAATAGCCTTAGAACTGGTTTTTTGTTTGGGTTTTTTATTTGCTCATTTGAGAAACCCAAAAAAAAAAAAAAAAATTGGTTTCTTGACAGGGAAGGCGGAGGGCTGTGGCTCCATCTCTTCACAAGAAGTACTTATCTGTGATAGTTGACCGTGTATTTTGTAAATGCGCTGAGAGACTAGTGGAGAGGCTGCAAACTGACTCTCTAAATGGAACTGCTGTTAATATGGAAGAAAAGTTTTCGCAGTTGACCCTTGATGTCATTGGTCTTTCAGTATTCAACTATAATTTTGATTCACTTACTGCTGACAGCCCAGTTATTGATGCAGTTTACACTGCTTTGAAAGAGGCTGAGCTTCGTTCTACTGATATTCTACCATATTGGAAGGCAGGTTCTTTTGTTTGATTCCATTTCTCTTTGTTCTAACTAGTTGGATTATTAAACCTTTAAAGATTTCTGTTACAGGTTAAAGCTTTGTGTAAGATTGTTCCAAGACAAATAAAAGCTGAAAAAGCAGTTACAGTGATTAGAAAAACAGTTGAAGAGCTTATTATAAAGTGCAAAGAAATTGTGGAAACTGAAGGTGAAAGAATTGATGATGAGGAATATGTGAATGACAGTGATCCAAGCATCCTCCGTTTCTTGCTTGCCAGTAGAGAAGAGGTTTTCCAGTGCTACTGACTAAGCTCTGTCATGTTTTAGCCTAATCAATCTGCTTATATTTCATCATTTAGGTAGTGTTTGTTTTTATTATCTAAAATATGAATGGATCTGAAAACGAAAATTTAAATCACATGTTTGTTTGTCTTTTTTTAACATCTAAATATGAGTGGCATCTTGTTTGTTTTTATAATAAAAAACATCTTAAACTTCATTTTTTGACATTTACGTCCTTGTAAATCAAAATAAAAAAAGGGATTCTATTTTATAGTTTAGGAAATAAGTTATTTTATAGAGATATATTTGAAATATAATATTTACTTTTAATTTAGACCTTTTTTCATTCAAATAAAATTCAGAAAAGTTTACTTTTCCTATTCAGATGTAAATGTCTGAAAATCAGACATAAGTTTCAAAAAACAAACAAATAAATTGTAAGAAAGGTCTGAAATTAATAAAATTTTAGACTTCAAACATTTAACAAACAACCTCTTAGAATCTGTTCATTTGGTGTTAGAATAGAATAAAAGATCAATTTGTTTTAGCATTTGTCCATTGAAGGCTGCATTAGAATTTAATTGGGACAAAAATGAATAAGGTTAATAGTGTTTTAGATTATTTCAGCCTGGTTAATCAGTTTGCAAAGAATCACATAGCACCCATGTTCCTAATGTCTGGTTGGCTCGGATAATAGAAATAGTTAGAAAGGTCAAGTTTCTCCTCAGATAAATTAAAGTGGTATGAAATGACGATTTTGACTGCCAGATGCTAACTTTAAGAAAAGTTTTTTAGAACACTTTGCCTACAGAGATTCTTCATTTTGACCTTGAATGTTTTTGTAAATATCAGGTATCAAGTGTACAATTAAGAGATGACCTTTTATCTATGTTAGTTGCGGGCCATGAGACCACTGGTTCAGTTTTGACCTGGACACTATATCTTCTAAGCAAGGTATCCATCCTCTATGCATGTATCTATTTACAGAAAGTTTCTCTTTTTCTACATACCTTTTCTTGTATAAACCTGTGATTTTTATTTTGACTTTAATATTGGAATTCAAAGACAACATCTTTAAGTTGCTGATTGAGATGTATCGTGGAATTGAAAAAGACATTGTTTTACTCAAAATTCTTTACCATTTGTCCACATGACTTCATCATCTCATTTGCTTACAGCCTCTTTCAATTATTTTATTACCCGCACAACATGCTTCTTGCCAGGAAATGGAGAGTTTAATCAGGTTTACCCTCAGAAATAGACTTTAGGAGGTTACTGAATTAAGAAACATGGTGTCTAGCTCTCCATGTGGTATTTCCTATTCTTTTGTCCCCACAAGTTTTAATGTCCATATGAATCCTACTCTCCACCGAGGCCAAATCTAATTTCAGTTTTGAATATCCTGTACAAAACGGCTTGATGGCTACTCGCTCACTAAGGATTTGTTTTACATTTTGGCTCTTGGGTTGCCTTATTTATCTAGATATGTAAGACTAGGAGGCAGTGTAAATTTTCCAGAGGAAAAGTTACGCAATTACTTATTCTAGTTAAAATCCAAATTTGGCTTATTCTTGTTGATAACGTGTATTTACTGCATATGAAGTAGGTCATGATAACACATGCGTAGGTGGAGAATTCATGGAACCTATGCCTTGATTTATTTGTTATTGTGGTCCAGATTTGGCATGTTTTTGGCAGGTAGCTCATTTACGATGTACATGTAGTGAAAGACCATGATAACATTTGTTTGTTAGCAAGCAAGATACATTACAGATATAGTGGCCTGTGTTGATAAGTTTTATGGTAGCATCAGGTACCAACTCATGTTCATTAGCCTAGTATCTGGGCTTTGTCTAAGTTATATATTGATAACTAAATTCTTTCTGTCTTTTTAGTGTATCTAGGGAGAATGGTTTATTTAGCATTTATCTTCTGCTTTTATTCTTAGTGACTTTGTGGCCATCTGTTGGAAGACTAAACAAGCAGTATATTTCCAAATTAACAATTGACATCTACTTTTGTGTGTGCATTCTTAATGACTCACAACATTTCTAAATACATTCTTCAGGATTATAGCTCATTGATGAAAGCGCAAGAAGAGATTGACAGAGTATTGCAGGGAAGAGCTCCATCCTTTGAAGACATAAAAGATCTGAAATTCCTAACACGTTGCATAAATGAGTCAATGCGTCTCTACCCACATCCTCCTGTAGGTTGCAATCCTTGCCCTTCCACTTGATTGACTTTTATTTTAATGGAAACCTCTAATAGAGAATAAGAAGAAGAAAGATAACCCATTGACTTGTAGTAAAGTTGGTCTTTTTTTCAATATAATATCCCTGCTCAAAATTTTTGTAGGTATTGATAAGAAGAGCTCAAGTAGATGATGTGTTCCCTGGAAATTACAAGGTTAATGCTGGTCAAGATATAATGATTTCAGTTTACAATATCCACCATTCCCCACAGGTATCTTAACGTCTGTGTTTGTTAGTTGAATGTGCCTTTTTTATTTACTGTATCTCAAAAGTACGTCAAGTAACCACCCACTTTTACTTGGCAGCTGATGTACTCACCCCATTTATACTTGACATTATTTTATTAAATTTCACATTGGCTGTTGATTAAACACCACAGCACCTCAATCCCAAACCCACCCTTAAACTGTTGTTAAACCTGAGTTATCTTACTTTCTACTGTAATTCTGGGGAGACATCATGAGAATTTTGTGAAAGGCAGTTTTAAAAAGGAAAAAAGGGGGGGGGGGAGCGGGGAGGGGTTGGGGGGAGGAACTGAAATGGTAGTCAAAGGTGTATTGGTCGATAATTATAATGTAGACTGAAATGGTAAAATGGTCTCAGCATGCTTAAAATATATATATTTTTTCTCCATTATCTTAAACCAGTTATGTTGTATTCTGTATCTTGATTATTATTTTGCTGCTATGTAACAAGGTCTGGGAGAGAGCAGAAGAGTTTTTGCCAGAAAGGTTTGACTTAGAAGGCCCAATGCCTAATGAAACAAATACAGATTTTAGGTATTATAATTCTGACTTTCAACAGATTAATCAACCTCTTTGTGATGCTCAATTCATGAAAATATGAGATCTGTTTTCACAAAATAATAGATACAACTCTTTTGATTTTCAGCTTATTATCAGTTGGACACTGCTAATTGGTCAAAACATTTGGTACAGATTCATTCCTTTCAGTGGAGGGCCACGGAAGTGTGTTGGAGATCAGTTTGCTCTGCTAGAGGCTATTGTTGCCCTGGCAATACTCTTGCAGAATATGAACTTTGAACTAGTTCTGGATCAGAATATCAACATGACTACTGGAGCAACCATACACACAACGAATGTAAGACCTGGAATTTCTCTAACTCAAGAATTGAGATGGTATGCTAATAGAATAAGAGTTTTGATCTCTAGAATTATTGTATTTAGTTGCCCTGTCGATGATATCATGAGAACAAGGATTGTTATGTAGAATTAGCAAATTTACTTCGGACAATGATCTCAGTGTCCTTTAAATTCAGAAAAACCATATGTCTGTAGTTTCCGCAATAATACGTGTCATGTGGTTCTTAAGGACATGTGAGATAGAATAAATTCAGTTTTCAATAAACAAGCTGTAGCTGGTGCCTAACTTCTATCTTTCTAATCGCAGAGTGGGTACTAATATATTGCTACTTTTGCAGGGTTTATACATGAAACTCAGACAACGACAACATTTAAATTCCTTTGTTTCATCTACTTCAATGTAAGTTGTCAAGTCATTATAGCTGCTTGGATGCATGGAACACCAACCCCCCCCCCCCCCAAAAAAACAAAACAACAAAAGAAAAAGGTAAAAATTATTCTGTTTAGAGGTGACCCATTGATGATTGTGGTAATTTAAATGAGAGCAACAGTTTACATTGTAGCAGTCGCAATGTAGTTGCTTTCATATTAGTTGATTCTATCATTCAGTTATGCTGCTGCTTTAATATTAATTGATTCTTTGGAGATCATTTAGCTGTGGTCGGCTAGCATATCATTAAGGTTGTGTTATCTTAATATTCTGTATGAATGCACTGTCATGGTGATATTGAGTAGTGATTAGAAGGAATAAAAGTCAGGTTAGAACCAAAGAAACTCCTAATGGAATTTTGTCAACTTTGTTGAGTGTTGGATACTGGTATTAGAGGCAATTTTGAGAAAAAGAGAGAGCGAGGGAGAGGGAATCCATAAAAAATAAAATAAAATGTCATATTCAATGAGCATTAAAAAAATAAATAAATAAATAAATAATAGCTTTGGTGTTCTCGTTTTGTAACCGTGGCTGCATGGATTTCCGGATTTACCACCCAATCCTATTGCGCCACCGTGTTAAAAAAAATATATAAAATCACTGATATCCCAATAATTAAAGGAAAATTAAATTTTTAAACCCTGAAAAATAGAGGGGCACTCTACGAGGGCAAAATTACAGAACGAGCTGGATAAATTTTCAAAATACTCGTTCGGAACAATTTGATTAGATTTTAGACTGATTTAATGTTAACTTGAGCACCCGAGTGTTTATTAGATCAAAACTGACGCCCAAGGCTGTAAGAGCTTTGGAATAGCTGATCTCATCATTTAAAATGAAGATTTTTAACTTCCTTTGATTATAACACGTTCGCTTATTATTTATTTTGAAAATGCAATCTTGCAAACAATATTTCATTTTAAAACAGAGTAATTTTCGGCACGCGACTGATGCGGTGGAAAGGTTTTGAGCGCATGGGTTCGAATCTAAGCCATTGATCGGATTTGAGGTTGGGACTCGGAAGATGTACCCAATTAAGTTGAAGAGGAATAAAAATTTTTCTCTCGTTCATGCGAGTGCGGCATATTTGTTTATGGTGTTATGTGGGAAAGGAAAAAAATCGACAATCGATGGGGTCACTATAACATTTTCTTTTTCTTTTTTTTTTTTAATTAGGGGTAGCTACTGTACAGGCACTTTTTACTCAAATCAAGTGTGGCTACTATATACAAGAAATAATAAAATTTGATACGGCCCGATTATTTGATATAAATAAATGGTAGAACTAACAAATAATTAGAAGACAACTACAATACAAATACTATTTTCTTAAATCAAGGGGTGGCTACTATATAGTAGAATTAGCAAAATTTGATTTAACTCGATTACTCGAGATGAATACGACATAAATAAATGGGTATAAATTTTTAAATTTGACATAATTATTAAATAGATTAAGTTAAGATTCACATAATTTCTTTTTTAATTGAATTAAGGTTAAAGTTCTTAACTTATTTATCAGATATATAATGTGGTTGTATTTTTTTATTTTAAATTATTTTGTAGGTTATTGTCATCAAAATTTAAATATTAAACACGATTCTCTTTTTTTTATTCTTTTCGAAGGACAAACATACATGTAGTATTTCATTTATAAAATTTTATATAGATTTACAATTTTAATTAGGCTTGGCAATTTGTCAGGTCGGGGTCGGGCTTGACTAAACCCGAGTCCGACTCGAAAAATATTTTCTAAGACCCGACCCGATTAAAACTCGAACATTTATAATTCGGGTCGGGCCTGACTCGATCTGATAGTGACCCAATTCGGGTCGGGCCAACCCGATCCTCCGAGAATTGGTGTAAACTCGAAAGAAAAGAGGGACCAAAAGAAGAGGGAAAAAAAAAGATATAAGAGAATATAGGCGTCTTCTGCTATAGAATTGCCAAACTGAAAACAATGACTATCCTCAACCGCAACCCCAACAAGCGTCAGTTCCAGTGTTGTACTTACCAAAGGAATCTTGGATACACAAGCTCCAAGCACTTTGCAGACTGGAAAAATGGAGATGCCCGTCTGGCTGTCTTCCAAATCAAAAGATGGAGTGCGGCCAGCTTCAGCAGCTTTCCAGTCAAGAGACAGGGGATTTGCAAAAGATCGCGGCCTAGAGCCTAGTACGAAAGGAACCGGCATGGCTGCTAACAAGTACGATAGGGATTGATGATTGTTGTTGGCTGTTGGGAAATGATTGGGCGGCTGCTGCCGACTGGATGATTGTTGCTAGCTGCAGGCTGTTGGGTTTTGTTGGTTGTCCGGTGGCAACAGATTGCTGTTAGGGACTTAGGGTTAGGTTTTGTTGACTGTGAAAATGTGAATGACTGAAATTCAGTCACTGAATGTGATTTCCTGTGTGCGCGTGTGGTTTTGATTTCCCGTGCGTGTGTAGCTTGACAATCAGCGTGTGTGTATTTTTGTTTACCATCGGGTCGGGTCGGGTTGATATTTGATTCGACCCTGACCCGAATTTTGATCGGACTTCAATTTTTTAACCCAAGTTCGACCCGAAATTTTAATAGCGTAAATATATAATATTGTAGTGTATATAAATATATTTTTAAACTTTCGATAAATTTTATTAAATAATTTATTTATTTTTAATATTTAATTAAAATTTAAATATTTTAACATAATTACTAAATAAATAATATTTAAATCGGCCTAAATTAAATACCGTTCAAAACTGACGTAATAAGTTTCGGTGGTCCATTCGGTAACTTTACGATACGGGTCTATAAAGTCCCCGCCTGATAGGACTTAGAAGGACAGCCGTACTAACTTTTTAAAGTTTGGACTAACTTTGGCAGAAGTGCAAGTAACTTTTTCTTTTCTTTTCCTTTTGTTTTTTTTTTTTTTTTTTCTGGGGTGGTCACGATGCTCTTTTGAGAGCCCTCAGTGTTTGGACTAACTTTTTGACTTAACAGCACCCTCTACTCGCAGGCGGTTGCTGCAGTTAATTTATATAATCAAGCTAACTTAATTAAAATAAATAAGTTATTGAATCATGTTGATTTTTAAAAATAGTAATAATAAGAAAAAGAGATAAATAAATTAAAAATGAAACAAACAATTTTTTTTTTGTATGATACACTAAGAGAACAAAATTATAAAGTAAGGAAAAGACAAAAGTTTATTTTATATTTTCTATGTTCTGTTTCATGTTTGCATTTTAAGAGTTGCATGTATTTCGTTGTATGTCTTATGTAATATATTTTAAGTACTCCAAAACTTTTTACCTCCCCATCTCATGTCGGCTTTCTTTATTTCATATCTGACATTTACAGTTCTACTGTTAGCATCTTATGTTTAACAGTACTTACGTTTGATGTCCGTGTTGTATATTTTACATTAAGTATTACGTATAGGATTTAGTAAAATTAAGTTTAACACAATTTACGTCAGATATAAAAACAATAATAAATTTTACTACTGATATTGTTTCTCTGTCTGACTTATGTTACGTTAACACGTAACTTAGCCAGGTCCTTACATATATTTATATTCTTTGTTTCATATATAAATGTCATGTCTCACTTTATAGATTGAGTTGCATCTGTGAATTTCAATATTTCATATCCTAAATACTTCTCAGATATTTACATTTTCTTCCCTTAATTTCAAGTTAGACGTTGTTGTTTCAGATATAGCATCCATTGTTTCAGGTAACCATTTCGTATTCTAAATGCCCCACAAAGATTCACCTTTTTCACATGTTTCATTTTAAAGTTTCATGTTTTACATTCTTAGTTCATATATAAATTTCATCATTGCAGGTGAAGAGTTCATTGTTTCATGTTCGATATGGCCCTAGAAGATAATTTTTTTTCCCCATTTCATTTCTTGACTTCATGTTTGACCTTCATTTTCATATGTAATGTTTATCCTTTCGTGTACAAAGTTCAATGTTTCATGTTTTCCTGTATTCATATTTGATAGCTGTAGTTGCATATTTGACATTGATTGTTACATATTTTGTGTTATATATTTCATGTATGTAGAGTGGTAAAATTTGATAGAACTTGATTATCTAATATAAATACAACACGAATAAATGAGTATAAATCGTCAAATTTAACACGATTATTAAATAGAACGGGTTCGGGTTGATAAAATTTTTTTCCATGTCCAGTTAGAGCAAAGTTTTTAACTCATTTACTTAATCAATGATATGTTTGTATTTTTTATTCCAAATTAATTTATAGGTTCTTATCATCAAAGTTCAAATATTAGACACGATCTTTTTCTTTTTATTTTTTTGGAAAGGATGAACATTTACATATTGTTTCATCTATAAAATTTTATATAGATTTATAACTTTAATAGTATAAATATATAAAATATTGGTATATGTGTATATTTTATAACATCGATATATAATATTATTTACATATATATAATTAAAACTTTAATAGTGTAAATATGTAATATTTTATTAGATATATATATATATATATATATATATATATATATATATATGCAAATGTTTGATTTAAAAATATTTAAATATACAGATATTAAGTGAGCTATTAGATAACTCATTTATTTTATGTGTTTGGTTTAGATCTCAATATTTTTTGACACGCTTATCAAATAGATCGTGTGTGGGTCAACTAAAATTTGATACAATATAAAACTAACACAATACAAATACAATTCAATGACCTATTTTTCTAGCTTTACATGTATGAATGAAATGTTTCATATTGACGTCATAAATTAACTATTTAAGGTTTAATATTTCATGCTCTTATTGATTTCCAAATGTTTAACTCTTTTTTTTAACGAATCCATGTTTGACATCCATCTTTCATATATTATGTCTAGAGCTACATTTATAGAATTTATTGTTGTATATTTAGATGTTGAGTGAAATTTTGTTCCCGTCGTCAGTTATCAAGAGTTTTTTTAAAGTCTCCAAACAAATTTTAGTTAACACGCTACTCCCACACCATTACTCCATTATTAAAATTAAGATCAATAGAGTATGAGGTAAAAATAATCTTTTAGATTACTAATTTAATTAATCAATTAATAATTTTATTATCAATTAATAAAATATATTATTTGTTTAGCTTATGGATTTTTCATTTTTGAAGATAACGATTTTTTTTCTTAACACAAAAAAATTGATCCCACAAAAAATTACTGATATTTTGTGAAAATTTTAAATGTAATTTTTTTGTTCTAAACATAATATAAAACAATTACGGATACTTTGTTAAATAAATAATAAGACTTTATCAAGCATAAGTTGAAAAATATTTTATTGATGTAATAACTAAAATCTCATTAAGTGTTGATATGAAAGAAAAATTATAAAATTTGCAGTATTATTTTTTATAGTTAACTATAAAATTAATAATTTCATTTTCTAAAAAGCAAAATAGTGCAATATATATATTCCTTGCATATTTCGTAAATAATTTGTTATTTAAATTTAAGTTTTTAGCATAATAATAAAGATAAATTTTACAACGATACAACAGCCGTTACACAATTATCTAATGCAAATTAAGAATATTAAACTAACCTCGCGGGCATTATAGACTAACGTGGAAAATTAAGGGACAAATTAATTTTTATATAAATTACAAGGATGCAGGTGAAACTTCACAGATAAAATTCTCAATTCCTTCCTGTAATAACTAATTTAAGATTCTTCTATTATTTATTAATATTCAACGGTTGGATACTATTACACGTGGCTCCTACTCCTGCAGCGTATAAATCACTTTCTAACGGAAAATGCTTAATATCTCGAGGGCAGAGAGAAGATTGTGAGAAACGGGCCAAACGGCAGCGTCTGCTATTGTTTCGTCTCGCTCCTCATCTCAACCTTATAATAATTTTTTATTATTAAAAAATTAAAAAAATAGCATTATGGCGACAAACAAAAGCAGAATCATTCAAGCGTTATGGGGACAAATAAAAGCTAAGCCATTCACGATCACATGCATCTCTCTCACCTTCCTATCCTCCTATAACTGATGACCATCTTCTATGTTTGGTAGCCAGAGAGCGCGAGGAAGCAGTGAGGGGGAGCGATGATCCCGGGGTGAGGATAAAGGGGAGAGAGAGAGAGAGAGAGAGAGCACTGGCAGATGCAATAATGGTAGAGAAAGAGAGTGATGTGGCACGTGAACCGAGAGAGAGAGAGAGAGTGATATTTTTGTCCCCATCACGCTTATTTTTTATATAATTAAAAATTATTATATGGCTGAGAGAAGATCGCCTCTCTTCTTCTGTCAGCCTCCTAGATATTTTAGCATTATTCCTTTTTATATTTTTAAAAATATAAAATCTTATTGTGCCATTTTCTTAAAAAAAAATCCAACATTTAAATAATTAAAGGGAAAATAAGTTTTTCAACTCTAAAAGAATACGGGCACAACAAAATGTTTATATATATAGGTAAAATAAACGAATGGGTTGGATAAATTTTCAAAGTATTCATTCGGAATAATTTTTTTTTTGATAAGTTCATTTGGAATAATTTATTCAGATTTTTGTGAAATTTATTGTTGATTTGAGTATCCGAACGTCTTTTAACAAAATTGATGCTTCAAGCATGAGAAAGAAGGATTGTCTCGTTGTTTTTGAATGAAGATTTTGCTTCCTCCAATTATAATGCATTTGCTTATTTTTTTTATTTTAAAAATTCAATCTTGAAAACAATACTTTAATGTAAAAAAAGAATATTCTTCAAAAGCATAATTGAGGAATGGAACCGACCACAGGACCCAATAGGCCCAGTATGGCAGAGAGAGCAGTACTCCTTTGAGAGCTCACATGGCAGATAAACTAGCTTTCTGGAAATTTAGAAAAGTAATCTAAAATTTTTATCATTTTATACAATTAGTTCTTATAAAATTTTTTTATCATAATTAACTAAGTATAAGTATTTTTTTCAAACTACTCTTAATTCAATCATAATTTCAGCTGCTTTTATAAGAAAAAAAGATAATTTTCTCTTCATCAATAGCTGTAAATTTTCACTAAATTCATATGAATCTCACACTCGATTGAATTAGAGCTTAAAATCTAGGTAAGTTAATTGAAAAAATTAATTTTGCAGGAGTATTGTATGATAAAATATGTCAATATATGTATTTGTTACTCTTATTCAACGGAGGTTTTAGGTATGACAGGCTGCTCGTTGCAATATTAAATTTGAGTTTTACAGCGAAGCTGTAATTTGGTGCGACAACCTATCGTCCAAATTTTGAAGATGGATAGTTTGTCGCACTAAATTTAGATTTTGCACCCAAACTGTAATTTGGCGCTATAGGTTGTGGATTTTCCAATGAAACTGTAATTTGATAGCCTGTCACCCAAATTTTAGCCATAGGCAATCTATCGCACCAAATGTGAGTTTTGCACCAAAGTTGTAATTTTGTGCGATAGACGCACTAATCGCGCGTAACAGTGCGCCATATTCTTCCCCTACCAACACCTATCCCATTCCCAAGCCAAGGGCCACCAGCGCAACACTTCAATTTTCATCACCATCACCATTGTAACACCAACCACCATCACCATTATAACACCAACACAACAAAAAATGAAATACAAAATATAAAATAAAAAACACAATGAAACATGGTACATAAAGAGAGAGAGAGAGTGTGTGTGTGTATGTGTGTGGATGGACTAACCGAAAAAAATTTATTGGTTGTGAAAGTCACCTGCGATAAGAGAGGGAGATGGGTGAGAATGAGGGGGGTAATTTGGTCACTTGAGGGATCACTTGGCTAATGATGATATAAATATTTTGGGAGGTTAGTTTTGAAAAATTTAAAGGTATTTAGGCTACTTTTGTAAATTTCTTGCTTTTTGCAACCAGTTGCTATATTATTTTATACAATAAAATTTATTTATTAAAATAAAAAATTATTGATCACATTAATTTTTAATAATAAAAAGAAGAAGAAGAAGAAAAATAAATACATTAAAAATGAAACAAGCAATTCCTTTTGTATAAATATTAAGAGAAAAAATTGCAAAGGATGAGAGAAAAAGACAAAAGTTTATTTCATATTTCTATGCTTTGTCTCATGTTTGAGTTTAAGAGTTCCATTATTTTCTTTTTATGTCTTATGGAGAATATTCTGAATACTCCCAAATTTTCCTTTTTCTTCGGTTTCATGTTGGTGTCCATGTCTCATAGCTAACATATATAGTTTCACGATGCATTTATAGTATATTCTAAATTGGTGTCTTTTCCTCGTTCTATAAAAATCAATTATCAAACAAGATACAAGAGTTTGTACCAAAATTGACTTTCAAAAATAATTAATTAGAGATGAAAGTCAATATTATCCATTGTCAATCAAATAAAAAGAAGAGTCGGAGATCATGACCATATATATAGACTATGATTATGTTTGAACTGATTTATAATAAAGTATGAATTTCAGTCATATATATAAAGTGATAAATAGTAAAAAATTTATTATAATTTTAAACTTATAGTTATGAATAGGTTTTCTATCTTAAAGTTATTTCAACATAACCAAATACACACACACATATTGTTAGAAAAATATGCTCTTTAAAAGCATATAGGTTTGTTTTATTATAATAAATATTTTTTTTCTGATTAATAAAATAATTGAGGTATTTTATTTAAATATATTATTTACATTAATTTTTTAGTAAAATCTATTTAATCATATTATATATATTTATGTGATCATTATGTAGATTCACAGAAGACATAAATACAAGTTATCTTATGACTTAATAAATTGAGTTTGTAGTTGATAAATAAAGTTAGGCATTTTATTTAGGTATAAACTATAATAAATTCATTTGAATGATTTATCTTAATCATGTACGAATTTATTGATGTAGTACGACTGTATTGAACAAAATCACATGTGAGATTTAATTAACTTTATAATAACTGTCAAATTTATTGAATCGCATAGGTATTAATTTTACTATAATCTTAATCTTGAGTTAGTTATAATTTCATGATTGTGGTTGTCATTCTATTTGAGTTACCAATGGATACGACACATACTTATAGTCAAGATTACCCTACATCTTGGTGAGAGTAATTATAAGTATTGAAGTTATAAATGAATAATATGAAATTTGTATAACATATCTCTTTGATGGATTTTCGGTATTTAATCGTAGAATTCTTTGATTAGAGTGTGTCGACATATTTAATATGTTAAAAATAATCATTAGAGAATACCAGTAAGTATCAAAGAATAAGATATTATTAAATTGATTGGAACGTTGATATATTAATTTAATTAACGATGTGGTACAAATGATTGTGCAATAAAGAAATCAATATAGTTTGGGACGAATTATTATTTGAGCATATAATTATGGAGGTCAGTTTCAATCTTATAGTGGAGTAGAATTAAAATTAAATAATTAAGGTAGTTTAATTACATGCTTAATTATTGTAACCACTATTATATATTCCCAAATGATCACCAGGTTAGTTCATTTAATTGACTACACCACTATTGCACTCAAAAATAAGAAAACTAACATATCATGTGATAAATCTAATTATAATATTTGTTAAGACCCTATGTGTTATATTTATGTGTAGATGGAATATTGTATTATTTTACAAAGTAGGTTCCAAAGTTGTTATATATTATCTCTACTTTTACGTAAGTGGAGAGATAATATATTAAATTCAAAATATTTAATATTTTGAATTATTAAAAAAAACGAAAAATGCATGTAAGGGTTTTACTAAGAAATATTATATAAGTGTTCTTTTCTCTAAAAAGAAGAGACATACAGTTTTTGAGAAAGACACTGGAAAAAAGAAGTCAATAGTTTTTTAGAGTGGTGAAACGAATGCCTACACGTTTAGTGCATATCAAACTTGAGTTATAACCTAGAAAATCATTGGTGGCGAATTTGTTGCTTTTTGTTGTTTATCTTCTCAGATTATTGAGGTATGATTTTATAAATTATAAATTTCTTATATATTATATGAGATCAGTTCTAAAAATTTATTTTATAAAAAAATTATGATTTTTCACCGACATATATAAGGTGGAATAAAGTATTAGATTACTTCAGGTTATTATATTTAATTAGGAGTTTACACTCCTAGTAGAGAAAAAGATTTAGCAAAATTTATGTTACATCGACTGTAACATGCAATCAATAAATGAGGGTGGTTAGATTTTATTTTTTTTAATTTAATGGATGAAAATAATTTTAACATAAAACAAGGTACATGTGTAATAATTATTTATAAAAAAATTATTTCTAATTATATATTTACTACTTTTTTCAAATAAGTCCTTATTAATTTCATATAATTAAATAATTTTATTATCTATCTTTTCTGCATCTATTTTTAAATTGTTTTTAAAGTTTCTACTATATTTTTATAAAGATTTAAATGATTATCATATTCATAAAAATTTATAAATTTTGAACATATATTTGTATGTGTATTTATAATTTCTTGTCTCTCTTAAGATATAAACTAGATTTTTTTTCTTCTATGCATTTATTGTAATATAAATTTAGCATCTTAAAGTATAAGAGATATTATATATTATAAATATCTTATGAATCTAATAAATTATTAGAAAGATGATACAATAAATAAATTGGCATAACTTTTAATAATTTTATAAAATATATAAATTAATAAGTTACCGCATTCTACCCATAGCAAAGGTTTTTTTTTTTTTTTAGTGAAATGTTTCAATCCTTTTATCTAATTAATGATTCAGACATGTAGAAAAATAATTAATTAAATTAAGTTTCACTATATTTATTAGATTAATTAGAAAAAATAAATTTATTTATAAATGATATAAAAATACAAATGAAATATTAGAAATTAATAATTTTAATTAATATAACATAAAGCAAATTAAAAACTTATGAGATCGAAAGAGTAAGAAATTTCATATAGTTAAACAATTAATAAAATAATAAAATTAATATTAAAAGAATAAAAGAATATTTAAATCAGAAATTATTAATATAATGAATAAAATCAATAAATATAAAATTAAATAAGTTAGATATTTAATTAGATAAAATAAAATTTTAATACTAAATTTAATAAAAATATAAATGAAAAACTTTTAAAAAATTGAAATGAAATTTTAATTTTTTTAATTATTAATTTTTACGAGAATTTAGAATTTAGCTGATATAATATAAACTTATAAGAAACAATTAAAAAAAAAAAAAACGAATTTTGCAACCGACTTCAATCGGTCAAGTCGGTGACGTTTTTAACTCATGGCTAAATCCGCGTGTCGAAATATCAGTGACTACCTTATCACTTCACGTAATTACAAACATCTCCCCTAAGGTTTTGTGTATTAACAGTCTGATAGAAAGTATTCACGTAACTACAAAGACCTCCCTTGACATTAGTATTCCGTTAACTTGTCGGCTAGTTGACTGTTGAAAATCCAAAAATACCCTTCCTGCCAAAATATTTCTTTAATACACTGGTGAACTGGTGATAGAATCCGCGCCAAAACCACAAATTACTTAGAAAGATAGAAATATCTATTGCATAAAAAAAGTTGAAAGTGCTTAATAAAAAAATTGGAAGTGCATAATAATAAAAAAATAAAAATAATGTGTGGGGCACTGCGGCATTTTACTTAAATTTTTTTGTTATTATCTCATAACTAATGCATATTTCAAGAATCAGAGTTATCAAAATAATATTTTCATATTATAAACTTAAGTGTAAATACATTGTAATAAATTATAAAAAAATTTTAATACCGACTTTTACTCCATCTATATTTAAAAGCAGATCAAGTAAATATTAAATTGGGTTTCAGGTCCCAAAAATCCCACTTTATAATTGATATCTTCGGGTTTTGTTGGTGCCTCAAACCTGGATCTAGAGCATCTTCTCTGTCAAACTTGGACCACCGAAACTAATGGACTTGCTGCAGCTGCTAATTCTTTTTCTGAAATATCACTTACAGATAGATTACAGGCTTTGAAATAAAAAATACAATAAACAGCATCTAATTGAGCATCGTTTCACGAGGAGTACACTTTGAGAAAATATCATTTTCTTTTGTTTGCTGGATGATGACTGTGGCTGAGCAATGGAGTGTTTAAGTCTCCATTTCACAGACATCAAAGCTTGTTTTGTCGAATTTGTTTAAATTTTAAATTTACTTTTACATGTTTATCCTTTATACTGACGCCGTATCTGTTCTTATTCTAACGTTAAGGGAGGTCTTTGTAATTATATAAATACTTTCTATCAAACTGTCAATAAACTGAACCTGAGGAGACCTCCCGAATTGCCCCCAGATAATTAAATATCAGCAGTTGGATTCCAATGACAAGTGGCTGCTATGAATAATTGAAGGGTCCGTCATAATTGAAGGGATTGTCTTCAACCGGGCAGCTCGCTGACACAGAGAGGCCATTAGTGATTCACGTTTCGAGTTTGGCAGTGCCCGGTTGTGACTTAACCACTCTTAACTTTCGAGAAGTTCTTTTTTAAAGGAATTAAAAACAAGAAAAAGGAAAAGAAAAATACAGAGTTAGAAAGAAGAAAAGAAAATTGCCTTGAACTGATAGCAGCTCATTTTAACCAAGAGTTCAGTCATGATTCACATTTCAAAATAGGCAACGCACGATTGCGTAGCAAACGCCATTTTCATTCTTTATTGTGAAAATGATATTTGAAAGACACTACCAAATGCACCCTTAACCTCTCAAGTTTTCAAGATTTTTTATTTTTTGAAATTATCTTTGTTAAAAATAGAGAGTTAAACAAAAAAGGGAAATTCAAAAAGCCTTTTTTGGGCCAAAAAAAGGAAATTCAAAAAGCCTTTTAACGTATATAAGCTATATCATGCGTATGACATAGGTCTTATCTTTGCTTAGCTGGTGCAGTGCTGCGAAATCAAAGGCCAGAAAGCAGTAATGGAAGATAATGAGTGTAGGGACAGCGCGAAGAAGGCCAGATTGGCCATAATGGAGCTGGCCAACTTGATTAGTGTTCCCATGTGTCTAATCGCCGCCATCCGTCTCCACGTACCGGATGCCATCTGGCAAGGTGGGGCCAACAAACCTCTCTCCGCTTCACAGATCTTGACACGTGTCCTGCCATCCGGCCGTGGGGACGCCGAAAACTTGCAACGTATCCTCCGCATGCTCACCAGCTACGGCCTGTTCTCGGAGCATCGCGATGTTGAAACCGAAAGGAAGTACAGCCTCACCGAGATTGGGAAAACCCTCGTTACTGATGCCGAGGGTCTATCGTATGCGCACTACGTGCTCCAGCATTACCAGGACGAGCTTATAAGCTCGTGGCCTTTGGTGCACGAGGCAGTTCTGGACCCCACTACTGCGCCATTTGTGAAAGTCCATGGCGAGCCGGCGTATAGTTATTATGGGAAGAGGCCTGAAATGAACGGCTTGATGCGGAAAGCCATGTCGGGAATGTCCGTGCCGTTCATGAAGTCCGTTTTGGACGGCTACGGTGGGTTCAAAGGTGTGCAGCGCTTGGTTGATGTGGGTGGGAGTGCTGGTGATTGCCTGAAGATGATATTACAGAAAAATCCTTTTATACTTGAAGGGATCAATTTTGATTTGCCTGAGGTTGTTGCCGAAGCGCCAAGTATCCCAGGTGAGAAATCAGATCCACGTCACTATCATCATTATTTATTATTATTATTATTATTATTATTATTATTATTATTATTGTGGTTACTGAATTTATTTTTAATTAATTTCTCGTAAATTAATTATTTTTAAATATTTTTTTTATTTATCAAAACTTTAATTTCACTCTATTTTTGTTAATAATACTAATAAAATTTCATCGACCCCTCTTTTTTTTTTTCGTCCCTCATATTTTGAACAAAATGAGATAGTTTAAAACTTTTACGAATAAGAAATTATTAAATTTCCCCTTTATTTATCAAAACTTTAATTTAACTCTATTTTTGTCAATGATACTAACAAAATTTCATCAACCCATCTTGTCTTTTCTTTTTTTTATCGTTTTAAACAAAAATGAGCTAGTTTAAAATTTTTACGAATAAGAGATTCTTGAATGCGCTCTTTATTTATCAAGACTTTGATTTAACTCTATTTTTGTTAATAGTGGCGACAAAATTTCATCAACCCATCTTTCTTTCTGGTTTTCCCCTAATGTTTTGAACAAAAATGAGATAGTTTAAAATTTTTAGGAATAAGAGATTACTAAATACCATCTTTATTTATCATAAATTTAATTTAACTCTATTTTTGTTAATAATACTAACAAAATTTCATCAACCAATCTTCCTTTTTTTTGTTTTAAATGTTTTGAACAAAAATCAGCTAGTTTAAAATTTTTACGAGTAAGAAATTATTAAATACCCTCTTTATTTATCAAAACTTTAATTTAGCTCTAGTTTTGTTAATAGTACTAACAAAATTTCATCAACCCATCTTCCCTTTTTTTTTTTAATGTTTTAGAAAAAAAATGAGATAATTTAAAATTTTTACCAATAAGAGTTTAAGTTAAAAATAATTAATTTTATGAGGAATAAAATGAAATTTACACTAAAGTATTCTTAATCAATCAAATAATTCTGTAGGAGTGACCCATATTGGTGGGGACATGTTTAAGTCCATTCCTGACGCTGACGCTATCTTTATGAAGGTACTTCATTTCTAATTTCTGCTTTTTGATTTGTAATATTATTCTTTTATATTGCACTTAAAATCTTAGGTCTTAAATATTGCTATTAGTTATATTATAGTTTATAGAGAGCTGATTTGAACCTGTAAAATTGGCAATTGAATTTAGGCCAGTTCGGTAATACTGTAAATTTTTAAGTAATTATTTTAATTGTGGTAAAAATAATTAGTTGTGAAATAAATTAATTAAATATTTGATAAATTTTATTTTTAAAAATTTAAAAACAGTCAAATATATTTAATAGATTTTATTGCTTTGAATATATAAATAATCAAAGTACATATAATGTTAAATTAAATTTATTTATATATTTATAATCATGTTTGTATATAAAAAAAATTTATTGTGTATAAAATAATTGACAACTAAAATAAATATTTTATATTATTAATTTCATTTTTTATTTTGTTATCTCAATATGATTGGTAATAATAATAATATTTTTAAAATAATATTTTTTATTTTTTAATTAATAAAAATAATTTTGATCTTTATAATATACATAAAGATATATATGAAATTATATTACATATAAAATTAAATTCTGAAAAATTACTTTCTCTCCACTTTTCAAATCTACCATGAAATGAAATGATTTTATCAAAAATAATTTTTAAAAAATTGACTAAATACTAAAATTAACATTTAACGTTTTAAATTACTGTTGAACTTCTTGAAACCAATTCCAAATGGACTTAAAGAATGTTACTAACTACGTGTAACTTCCGAGCTCCTATCTACTCCGGTTTTTGGCTACTTAAAATAATAATTATGCATACAATACAAAGTACTCTAGTGTTAGTAATTTACGGGCTTGGGCTTAAGTTTGACAACTTAGGTCCAAGTACATTTAGTTTGTATAAAGCCTAGGTCCTCTCAAAACCCATCCAATCGGAACCTCTCAAAACCCATTCAATCTGGACCGGGCCCGAGTTTATACGAGCCTAAGCCTTTATTAATTTTTAAATAACTTTTTAATAAAAACATAAAATTTAAAAATATAATTATCTAATATATAATATTATAATTGACTTTAAAAAAAACTTAAAGATAATTATCTGTGTTTCTTCTTGAACATTTTCGGGCTCCGCAGATGGATTTGAAGGCAAATTAGAAGATTCAAAAGCAATTTTCAGGATAAATTTTATAATACTGAAAAATTTTTAAGAATGTGGAAAATTTTTACACACCATAATGTCATAATAAATTTTCTAACAAGTAACAACATAGCACAGGATACCATAATACCTCGTTAAATCTGTAATCAAACCCAATAGAATAGAACAAGAATTAGCAACATCAAACGCTAAGTGTAAATGCATACTGCCTTTACAAGCACAAGATATCATAAATTCATAATGCTTCATTTATAAATTAAAAGCAAATTTGCAGCATCCAGAATTAATTGAAAAACAAAACCCATAAATTTACAAACCAACAGCCAACAATCAACAACAAAGCCAACACCACGGCTCAAAATCATTAACTAACGGCACAATATTCTTCAACATTTTCTACATTAACCAACAAGCAACCTACATTCTTCACAATATTCTTCATGGCTCAAAATCAAAATATTCACCACAATACTCTTTAACGAATTAACCAATTACATATATTTAGGCCTGATATTATACAATAAAAAATTTGAAACTCAATTGAGGTGGAGTACTGGGGTTGGTGATGGCTTGCTGATTTGAATAGCGTCGGCACTAGTTTGGGTCGCGTTGGAACAGATCATTGCTGCTGCCTGGCACACGTTGGGGTGGTTGCTATAGCTTCGCTCGCGACAACATCGCGTGGGTGTGCTGGGGTCGTTGCTGCGTCGCGCGGGAGATGGTGGGTGAAAATTATTTTAATGGAGCTTTAAAATGAGCCCCAAGTCACAAACTTTAGAATGATATATGCTGGCTATAATTCCTTGTAAACCATATACTTAAAAGAGACTGGGGAATCGGCAGTTATCAATTATTTTGTCACATGGTTCCCGAAATTCTCTTCTTTTGATCTTGCTATTTTCTTTCTTGTGTACCATGGCGTGTTGCAGTGGATTCTAACTACATGGACTGATGATGAATGCAAGCTGATAATGGAGAACTGTTACAAGGCTCTTCCAGCAGGAGGAAAACTGATTGTTTGCGAGCCCGTGCTGCCTGATGATTCAGACAAAAGTCAGAGGACGCGCGCTCTCTTACAAGGGGACATTTTTGTTATGACCGTCTACAGGGCCAAAGGTAAACACAGGACTGAAGAAGAGTTTAAGCAACTTGGTCTCTCTGCTGGCTTTCCACACATGAGGGCTTTTTATTTCGATTGTTTTCACACTATGCTCGAGTTCCAAAAGTAATTTTAGCTTCTGGACCCTTGAAAGGCACGGGGAATATTTGGGATGGAGGTTCTGTGGTTTGCTTAGCATGGAATAACTTGCTATGAATAATAAATGTTGATGAGGCGGTTAGCATTAGCCGCCGGACCAAAAAATAAATGTTGATTTATCATTTCGCATGTATTATTGAGCTCATATTTCATGGACATGTGTTATACACTAATGAGCTCATGTTTCATGGACATGTATTTTATATATTGAGCATGAGATAATGCTAATACATTATTGAGCTCATATCTCATAGATATGTTTTTTTTTTTTTTACCCCTCTCTCTCGTTGGTTTTTTTTTCTTTTTAATTTAATTTCCTACTACATTAACTTACAACATCAAAGCCATTATTATTTTTTATTATTACGAGGAAAAAGTCAAAAAAAAAAAAAAAAAAACCTGCCATAGGCCGTAACGTTATTTCATTTCTCGGATTGTAATAGATAATAGCTAGAATTTCATTTCTTGGATTGTAAATGATAATAGCTAGCCTCCTTTTGTACAAGAATTGAGCTAATCTTGCCTACCTCTCATGTGTGTGTTAATTACAATGTCAGTAAGTGCGAGTGAATTTTTTGTCCCCATTTTCAGGAAAACCAAACAAAATGTCTTGATAGGGATGAAGCCATTCATCTCCATCTATGTATGAAATGTTCATGTATGGAGCCGCTTCGTATTGCATTAGCTGCTTTCCAAATGAGGCTCTGTAAGTGTAGTTGGCTCCAGGTCCCAGACATTCGTATTCTCCAAAGAACACTGTCCTGTAAAATGACTCCCTATCAATATTTAAGATTCTCGTAATTCAAAAAAAAAAGAAAAGGGACAAATTAAACCAGTTACTTACGAGTCTCTGGAGGGATCTCGCCAGTCATTCCATCCATCTGAAGAAACAACCTGAGCCATGTATGTTTTAGAAAACACAACAGTTGCATAAACACCCCAGGCCCTTCCGAGCCAAGCCCTTCCAGTGCCATCAATTTGACAGTTTACGAACGAAAATCCTGTTTGCTCGCTCATTGATTGCCTCCCTTGAGCTGTTATTGACCCACTTACCATCCCATCTGGGACTTGCTTTGCAATCGAATTTATGGTACAGTCCTGCATGCAGGCCGTTCAAAATTTAATTATTCATTTCGTTCAAGAGCCTTTGGTTCTCTCGAACTTGTCACCTGCATATGAATATTCACTCGATTGATCCAAATAACACCTTGAATGTGCATGGATTTGCACCATCAAATCCTAGTGCGCAATGTGTAAATAAAAAGATTTTTTATACATAATAATTAAACAAAAAGTGAGCTATTTATTTCCATTAAGGGAAGCACTATATAAAGGGCCGAAACATAAAAAAAAAAGAATGGGGCTAGATATTCTCTCATCTGGAGAGAGATGGGTGTCACGAGGAGCCAGATCCTTGGTAGCTTGATTTTTTTTTACTTGCTAATTTTCCATGATTTTCTTTATTAACTAAATGCTAACTTAAGTATGGGAGTGTCTTTTGCAAATAGAAGGTGGATTCTTATGATTCTAAAAACTTGAAAACGAAGGATAAGCTTGACATTTCTAGAGATGAAGGACTTCGCTCCCTTCAGTTTGCATAAAGAGAACGTGACTCTGCCATTACGCTTAACAAATGGTAATGCTACCTCATAGAGCGATCTAGCATTTCCAAAAATGAAATCGATAGATCCTTGTATGAAGCAATCTTTAAAGTAGTGCCTTCCACGATCATCATAAAGCGTGTCTTGAGCTCCATAAAATCCACAGCTGTAAAATGCAGCTTGATCACCACCAATTCTTAGTGCAACAGCCTGTCCACCAACGTCGCCGGGGGATGGCCATGGAGCTGTATTCTTAATTAATTTTAAAAAAGTAAAAAAAAATTATTATAATAGCTAATAATATAGAAATGTTCACGCCTTGACTATATTAAAATCAAGGATCAAATTAAAAATTTTTTTAAAAAAATATATATAAGCGTCAATGCAGTGTGTGTGTGTGTGTGTGTATATATTTTAGAATACTATTTACCATGAAGCTTATATTATAAGCTGTGAAGTTAGGAGCAAAGATGGCAACAGAAGAGCTATAAGCAGTGCCTCCAGTGGAATTTGCAGTGTCATTCCATTCTATTATAGTGTTGAGGTAACCCCGACCCAGAAATATTAAATTTGTCTTGTTTGCATGGACCACCACCTTCTCCCTGACATGAAACCAAGCATGTTTCAGTGGGTGCAGATTTTCGAGCTATTCATGTAAAATATATTCGTTTGTATATTCTGAAAGCCTCATTAAAATAATAATAATAATAATAATAATAATAATAATATGACCTGTAAGTAGCAGAATCAATTATGATGAGGGTTTTAGAAGGACTAAAACTTGGAACAGCATCGACAGCCTTTTGTACGCTGCTAAAATTGGCACAACCAATCAAGTCGACGGTCAGAATGAGAGACACTCTGTAACGGTACACAAGCCATTTGTAATGGGATATTATCCTCAACCTCCAATTATTCTTATCACATTTAACTTTGTGATGGTGACTGTGACGACGACGACGATGATGTCTCCTTACGAGAGATTGCAAGTCCTGCACCATTACCCTCTTAATCAAAATTGGAATTTGAATAAGGCTAATGGTTCTAGTTGCAGAGGAAGGAGGAGGGATGGTAATGAAGAGAGAAGTTATTATGGACAATAGTGAAAGGGCAAATGCGAAAACCCAAAAGGAATTGATTCTCATGGTTAGCTGTGCCCTTCTCTCTGTAGGTACCATTCTATTGTTGTTATGTTATGTTATGTTAATTATTTTCATTTTTGGGTAATAATAAAATTTTAGCGATGATTGTCGTGGGAGGTAAGAAATGTATGGGGTGTTAGTGTGACGTTTGTGCGAGCCTTGTCTGCCTTGATGCTTTAAAAGTAATGCTTAAGGCACTCAACAAGAGAAATATGATGGGCAGCATGGCGTTGGAACATTACAATTAAGGTTTGCAAGATACACACGCAAAGCTAGTGCTAGTGAGAGATGAGAGAAAGAGACTGGTAACAAACGTATCATGGATTCGTGATGAAAGCAGTCAAGTACAGTCCATAATTGAATATCTAAAAGGAAGAGATTTTGTTGGTGATGAAAGCCTCAAGGTTATGGTTATGCATATGCCATCCTATCCTAATTTTAATCTGTTTTGCGGAAAAAAGTGGTAGGCGGTTTTTGGGTGGGGGGAAGTGGGAGGGGCAGCATAGGCCTTTGCTTATTAAAGAACCAACATAGCAACTCGGCTTTCTTTACCTGAACTTGGAGGATGCTCAAGGTCGAACTGGTTTGCTTAAATTTGCAGGATAAAGCTTTAGGTGATGTTGGGTTCAAAGAAAGAGTAAGAGAGGTGAAGAGTGAAGTGGAGGGGAGAAAAGGATAAAGGAGAGAAGGAGAATGTTAAAATTAAAATTTATTGTTTGGTTTGACATAAAATTTTATATGAAAAAAATTATAATTTTTTTTAAAATGAATTTATTTGTTACTTCAAACACTAAGCCATCAATATTAGTAATTAAATATAATTTAAAACATGCATGTTTAAAACAATTCCACTAACATAACCATTACGAATAATAAAATATTTTAAACATCATAATTTCATTGGATTTAAAATTTTCACACACTTGTTCAATTTTTGGAATGGCTTCAGCCACAAAGTAATTAATTTTAGAGTTACTACGCTGTAGTTCGATGAACAGACAAGATAAAAATAACTCAACCGTAATTTTCTTGGCAACCAAACAAAATTATAACTCAACAAATCAAACAAAATCAACATATTGGCAGTTAAATATTGTAATTCTAAAAGGATTACAAAATTTACCTTTGTTCTTGTCTTGCTCTTTTTATTTTAAGATGAATTGACGGGCAGAGACAGTGAAATCATGAGATAACGAAATATCAAGGCTTCAGCTTTCAAATTTCAAGTAGTGGTTAAAAATGGAAATTTTGAATTTTTATAGGATTACACATGATCATTTGGACTTTTTTAAGTTATGGAATCAGAATCTCTGCCTTCTCAAAGAAGAATCTAAATTCCTTACCATGACAGATATTAAAATTCCAGTAATCCGGTCAATTTATTTCAACCAAATAAAAAAATTAATAAGAAATTTAAATTGACCTCCTTTCGTCCCTCCTCTCCTGTAAATCAAACATGGCCTAAGCACATTTACTTTTTCTGCCTACTAAAATCCTATGTCATTTATGATCATATGGGCATCTCAAATTTAATTTTCTTGAAAAAATCCACATTGTTTGCATGTTTCTTCACTTGGGTCGATAGATATTATCCTGAAAACAATTTTCGGGCGACATTTATATTCGACTGATTGAAAATCCCAACATATTTAGAACAATCTATGTAGGTCAAAATATTTTTATATTTGTTGCTGTGAAATAAGTTCAAAAATCAAAGTAATTAGGTTTAGATATCATCAATCATATTCCTTTCTTGGACGGTAATAAAATGAAATATATCCTTTAAAAGTGAAGTAAGACTTTTGACACCCTTCAAAATTCTTCATAAATTTTGTAAGTGTTAGAATTTTTAGCTTCACTAGTGCTTGTAGTTATGAAAACGTTTACAGTGGACACCTAAAAAGCATTCTAATGCCTAAGTTAATGTTTGTCTAACGCTAAAGAAGGAGAAAGAAGAAGAAATTGGGAGAAAATGAATTTTTCTCTTTGAATGGATATTTTTTTATAATTGTCAAAGTTAGATTTAGCATTTTACCTTAAGCCATGTTATTATTGTGCACATAGATACGAATTTGATTGTTAGAAAACATACAAATTTATTAATTATATGCATATTTTCCTATCTTTATGACTTTGGCATCTTTTTCGGAGACCGTAAATTTTGGAATCAGCCTGAGTCTAGTTCTTACTCTTGTCTTTTTCATGAGCTCCTTATAATTTTATGTTGGGTATTATTATTATTATTATTTTGGGGGAATAATTCCTTCTCATCTAGAAGAATTGACACATGGAGTCACACAGTCACCCTCCTCCGCTATTGACAAAATGCCATTGCAGGTGCTACCCTTGACGTCAGGGATCCTCTTTAAAGAAGAAAAACCGAGAGCAAGGAAGCAAACTCGCTCACTCACCGTGTGAGGTAAAATGAACTCAGACAACTAAAAGTTGTTTTCAATAGACACTAAATGATAACTGGATAACATTTTTTAAAATATATTGTTATACTTATATATGTTTTCCTGTGGTTTAAGTGTGTGATACCACCACAACTATGATTTCAAAGAAGAGATGCAAATGTTTACCAGCAAGCTACCAGTGCGTAGGTGGAACGTGAAAACAATACGGTAATTAGGGGTGGGCGTTTTGGCTTTCGGTTCGATTTTTTTCGGGGTTTCAATTGGAGTTGTGACCTGTTTGAATTTGAGAATTCAACCTAAATGAATTCAAAATTAGCTCAGATTGGCTCTGGTTATGATACGGATGACAAAATCTGAGTCCGGGTCTGGGTTTAGCCTTTCCGGTTCCGGACCCGTATGGTTTCTCGTATACCGGATCCGGATATAAACCCGAATATTTTCACCCCGAATTCAGTACGGGTTGAGCTCGCAAAAATCTGGGTTTCCCGATTGCGGGTTCCAAATCCGGATATATCTAATTTTCTTTTTTCGTTTTCTTTTACAGGTTGTTACTTCCTCAAATCTCCCAATACCAAAGTTAAATGAATTTCCAAGGAGGATTGCTGAGTTCTCAGATTTTTGGTGGTGTTGGTGTTGTCGTTGGCGTCGAGGCGAACATCATCGGAATATTGACAGTGGAGATTTGCGAGTTTATGATGACAGAAAACCGACGAGTGTGGCGGAAAAATTAGGTCCAGCCTTAATGGACGCATTCCTCTTTGTCTTCCTTTCAATATAAAGATTTCTCCAAGTCATTTGAATGAATGAAAAAAAAAAAAATTGGAGAAGAAGGAAAGTGGTTGCAGTGGGTTAAAGGAAAAGAGAAGATGGAGAAGAAAGAAAGTAGCTGCAGTGGGTTAAAGGAAAGGAATTCATTGGAATGAATGAAAAAAAAAAAAAAAAAAAAAGAACTGAAGAAAGAAAGCAGCTGCAGTGAACTAAAGGAAAAGAGAAGGTGGAGAAGAAAGAAAGCGGCTGCGGTAGGCAGGCCCAGGAGGCATTACGGTTTCTTTTTCTTTTCTTTTTTTTAATCCTTTTATATTTTAAGTATCCAGATCCGGGTTTTGAATATCCAGATTCAGTTAAAACCTGATCCGGACCCAAATGCATTCGAGTTAAAATATTCATACCGGATCCGCATTATATAATTTTCAGTACGGGTTAAACCCATACTGGATTATTGGAGTTTATCCGAGTTCGGGCCAGGTCTGGTTTGGTTGCCCAAGTCAAAATTCAATCCAATTTGTATTGAGATTTGGAGATTGAATTTTTTCTTACTAGATTTAGCTTTCTTCATAACTCATATTCGGTTTTATTTTAAATCCAGCTGAATTTAAACCCAATGGATTTCCAACTCCCGATCCAATTGATGGAATGAAATTTCAGGTTCGGTTACTACATGTGAATTAATAAAGAGCAGTATAAACTTTACGATAATTATATCATATAACTATATCATATAACTGTTTATTTATAACTGTTCATTTTAACAGATAGATATATAAAATAAAAAATAAAATTAAAAATCTGACGACGAAAATAAATTATTATACGATATAACTGTTATAACATAAACAGACCCCAAATTTTAAGTCACCCCAAATTTTAAGTCCTCGACCTGTAGCTCTTCTAAGAATTTTACAGCACGACTTTGCTTCGAAATAAAAATAGATGATCTAAGATTCACCAATCGGCGTACAGCCTCCCTTCAGGTAGAAATACACCCAAGATCAACCGAACCGTAAATTAACTTCGATATAAGGCAATTGAGAGCAACTAGATTTTCTCAAATAAATCCGTTAGGCTGAGTGCCAAAAAATAAATAATTTGACCAGAAATGACATCATTACTGGACCATCTAGAACTACATATAAATTCCGGTTAAATACGGGGAAAAAAGGGTTTCAACATACAATCTTTATGTGATACCAGTCGGAATTCCTTGAAAAATTACCAAGGAGATTTAAAAGCAACGATTCATTTTTCTAAATTGACATACCAAAGAAAATGAACTTTTACATTTATGCAGAGCTACAATATCTAAAACCATATACATGCAATAAATAACTACAATGCAATTCGGTTTCTGAACCCCAAAACCGCAGCCATCCTTCATTCCACTTCCACTCCACTAACGCATTCTGTAGACTCAGTACTACTACCCCCAATTCGACAGGCAGGAACCCTTTTCTGTAGCATAGATGTTCCTTTGAAGGTGACCAACTGCGAACACCGTTTTCTGTATACACTAAGCTGAGTAGACATGATCTCAGTGTCAGAGATCAGATGGACAGCCCAAAATACGTAAGCACACAAAAATTCATCAATGACATACCAGTTCTGGATCTATCTTCTTGAAACCAAATTTATCTGTCCAGATCGATTCTGCTTCTTCAGCTGCTGGGAGTACGATGCTCTTTACATGCAAGAATGACAGCAGCTTCTCGATGCAGGAGAACAGCAATTGAAAGTAGCCCTGATATATCAAATTGATTAATATATTGTGCTGATGAAACAAATATGTTACAAAAGTGTTGCATGACTACGAATTATTTTAATAATTTCCTAAAGAAGAGTAAACTCAACATTATACAGAACTTTTTTCCAGCTGACCAAAGCCTCAACAAACAAATTTACAAAAAAAAAAAAAAAAATTAAAACGTATGCAATCCAAAAGAGCATTAATCCTCAAATAATATACATATATTTTTTAAAATCTTTTCATTAATTTTAATTCATTCCTCAAGACCATAACTAACAGACAAATTCTATTTGTCAAAACTCAAAATGTTTGTTAGAATATATAAACATCATGAAGTTTTATACATCCAGTGATGGTAAGAAATAGCATGATACCCAAATGCTCATCGGTCCAATAGTTTTGAGGACAAGAATGCATAAAACATACAAAAATAATGTTAATCCTAAACTCTTTTCCTAACAGAACCTTTTCCTAACGGAATGGTAAATAGATTGAGCAGTTATCTCACCTTTCCATGGTTGATTTTACTTGTCGCAACTAAAGGGAGTTCAGCAACTTCTTGTCCAAATACACGTAGTATTCCAGCAGATACAACAGATGAGCTGCGACATTGGTGAAATAAATTGTCAACATTTATACAGATGCCTTAAGCCTAGTTTAGTCATTAGAAGCTATTTCTTACTTGACAGTCAATACTGCACAGTACATTCCCCCAAATTCTTGGCCCCTTAAATTCCTTCTGGGTGTGTGACAGATATACATGAGTACGACTAACCAGACAAGAAATGGAAACAGAAAATGGGAAGAAAACAAAGTGATATTATGCTTACCCATAGACCATGGACGGAATAAGATCGCGTCCGCTTATTGAATCAACTATAGGGTCGAAGCAATCCTGTAGCACATATTTCAGAAGTTTCAGTCAAGCAGCACATATTTCAGAATTTCAGTCAAGTGACATATTAATGATCCTTTTATGCATGGTTCAAAACTTTCTAGCAGAAGTATATACTGAAGCTTATTTATGATGAACACCAAGTTACTCGGGCATATGGTCATTAATCTCATTGTTCCTAAAAGTTGTAAAGGCACCATGCAAGGAGGATCTGTGTAGTAAATATTCAGCAGCCGCCATGTCATTCATTGGGTGTTAGAGCTCTAAAAAGAAATCAAGACCAGCAACTCTACTTTCCTTCCAAGTGAAATCATAACACCAAAACTACTTAGGGCACACAATTCAAGCTAGTCTCACAGAAGACTAATTGTCAACAGGGTGTTCTACCAACCAAGGATATTTAGAATTGGTAAACAAATACATGCTTTAGAAATCTAGAAGCCATAATAGACCTGCTGTAGGTTCACAAAACTTAGAAGCTGGGACTGCTGTGATATAATGGTAACCACAGTACCTATGTTTATAGTTAAAGGGAAACTAGTACTCCATTTGTCTAAAAATTAATTTCATCTTGGGATAAAAAGAAAAGTACAAAAACTAGACCTGATAACGAAAGGGGCTCAAGTGTGTATATATATAATTAAAATCAACCAAGTTAGTACATTAGACTCAAATGTTATGAATAAAGACATCCTGATTGCAGATGAGTAAAACAATTGGCATTACCCCCTCTATAAAAGTTGCAGCCATCAATCGCCACAAATTTGAAGTACCTAGGTAAAGTGCAAGTACTTACATGGAAGATTGCAACAGCTTGTGAAAGCATCAGCCGAGTTTCAGGAGTAGCTGCCTTTCCACTAAGAAGCCGCCATCTCACATCAATATTACTAACAGTCTCCAGACTGTTTCCAGCATACTTCTTGATAGTATTCAAATGGAACTCAGGGAGCTTCTCAGCCTCCTGAACCAGTAAGTTCTGCAAAATAGAATTGATCCTACAGCAATCCATGCAACAAAACCACTTCCCTATGGGTAGTTCCTGTAAAGTCAGTGGCATAAATATTACTAAATGGAGATTTGTGTCCATTGTTCAGGATGCAGACATTAATGCAATGCATTCCAAATAAAAAGACGAATCATTTATGCACGCACCCTCAGATCTGCCATTTTATGCTTCTTCAAACACCCAACGTGAAATTCTCTCTCACACTGGCAGAACATTGGAGATATAAGAAGCATAGAATTAGTCACAAGTTGCTCGAAGCACCTGAGATCTCAAATGTGGTACAAAATGAAATGAGGAAAATATAAGACCACCTGATCACAAAGTAGAATTGTGCGGGGACCAAATCCTGATTTGCTAAAGTCACAACCTCTGGGTAAATCGAAAAGAAACAAATTTTAAGCAACAGCTAACTCAAAACAGACTTCTGGAGAAACACAGCAAGGCAGCAGAGACCAGCAAATATATCATGGTAACAACGTAAAAACTAAATAATAAAGGTCATTACTCAATCAAATAGCTTCAGCAAAGTTCAGATTAGAACAGCAACAATCACCTGCATAACAAACATCCACTAAGTTCAGCTTCTAAGTTTTTGACAATTCGAATGCATCTCTTGGTCATTTGTTCTACAGAATCAACTCCAGAAACCCTTCCAGCTTCTAAAGCATTGGCATCATGTTGCCGAAACCTTTTTCTCTCAAACATATTCTGGCAATATTTGCAGTACCAATCACCTTGTGGAATACTAGACAGAGACGCACATTCTGCATAAACCAGTATCTCATGCAATCAAGCACAGGTACACCATAATCTAGAGAGGCAACTAAATATTCTGAGATAACGCCACAGATCATTCAGATGGCATATTCAAAATACACAACCTAAGTATAAATAAGAAAGTAAGTATGCAACTTCAGTAACGTTTCAGTAACGTCAGAATTTAATCTTAAAAATTCAGAAAAATATGTAGAAGTACACAACTGCATGGGGGGAAACTATCAGGTCTAGTTTCACTCAACCCCCATTGTTTACAAACAAACATTAAAAAATCCACAAATTTTTGCAAGGGATCATTCCCTCCCCAAACATTATACTTTGCCATTAAAATGAACGGCTCACCATCGTTGAACAGTGTAAGTACACTCTAACCGAAGTGTTATATTATATCATATGACTTTCTTTAAAATATTTAAAAAGTAAAACCAGTCACCAACTCTAATTGCTTACACTGTTTTCTGTGACCGGTTGAGGTTCCCACCAATGCCATTTGAATCCTCAACGACCAATCTACTTAATTGTGCAGACAGTAACGGCCTTCAAGATTCTGTTGCTTAGCAAAGGGAACCAGCCACAATATAACATGGGTGTTAAGCATCAGCCAGTTTTGGAAGGTTGCTGCCATCGATTTATGCAATTGTTGTGGAAGTGCACCACCATCACTGCCGACATTATACGGTGGTCAATTCTTTTCACTTTGTGAGCAAACAGGAGCTTGAACACCAAAAACGTTTGCTACGCTCAGTAGATTGACCGTAAGGATTTCAATGGCGTCGGTGGCAACCTCAACAAACGACACAATGGTTTGCGACGATAGATGATAGTGGTTGGTGGTGAGACGTTTAATTTTTGCAATAATAAATAGAAAGCAATAATAGAAATTACATAAATAAGAATTAAACAAATTTTATACATCAGCCATTACCCCTAAAACAGTTCATATTTACAAATGGGACTAGCTGTTGAGGTGCAAGTGGATGCCATAACAAAAAGCAGGCAACATCTTGATGCTTGTGGATAGATGATGGGAACAGGATGACAAAAACACTAGTGTCAAAATACAAGCCATATATTAGTAACAACATACTTCAGCCCTCTCTGCTCGCCCAGTGGCAGATCCAAAAATAATAATAATAATAATTTACTGGGGACTAAATTACACAAGAAGATGTAAAAACTGAAATTTCATGGGTTTATGAGTTAATGGAGGTTATTTTAATAGATCAAATGGCGACTAAATTAAATAATAGTAAAACCACCCATATGAGTTACCGTGGGCTTTTATAATTTTTGAAGTTGAAATTTTATGAGTCATAGCGGCTATTTTCATAGATTTAATAAGGGCTGTTTTAATAGATTTAACAGGAACTAATTAGAAACTTCACTAATTTCCTCTTTAATTATAAGAATTTATTTTCTCAAGCCCCCACTGGTCGTGAGCTGGATCCGGCCATATTGCTTCCGTACAAATAGAGAGAGAATACCAATTGCACAAATCTTTGAATTCAAAAAACAGCAGATCAGATGCAAGAAACAAAGATTGCAGAACTATAATCAATGCTGTAGTGTTGATCAAAGTCAACAAGAATTCCTAGACTAGATATTTTACGTAGATTTAACAAGACAACAGAAAAATTACCAACCAGTCAGATAATTGGGCTACAAGTAACAAAATTGAGAGATAGTGGGACAAAGAGGGAAAAGAAGCTAAAATCAAATGATTACAACTACTCAAAACGGAATGTATGGTAGACAAATATCCTATTGTTCATTGATGGTTTCTTTCTAAATAAGAAGTGTAGCAACTTTTTTTTTTTTTTTGGCGCTAACAAACAACAGAATAGATAAAACTATAATAAATATGTACAAGGATTAGTAGGACTACAAATCCACAAAATAAGGATGAGTAAGTCCCAATATAAACAAAACACTTAAAAACTGCAAAAATAAAAGACATGTTGGTAAGAAGTGTAGCAACATGTTGATAGGACTTAGGGCTAAATTAGGGCTGAATTTTATTAGTTTAATCAAAAGAAAGAACAAATTCTGACCTACAATTCGAGAGATAGGTCAAAACCTCCCAAAACTCTTGATCTCTCCTAATACTTTTAGAAAACTCAGCATAAAACCTAAATGGCTTCTTAATCTCTAAGTTATACCTGAGCCCTAATTAATGAATAAGTAAAATTACTAAACTGGCCCCGTCCCTTTATATTTGCACCTGGCATAATTTTCATTGATCTAACAGATGTTTAGAATCATTCATTTGTTCTCAAAATCCCAGTATGATCATTGCTCAAAACTCTGTGACTGGACTAGATGATGAGCTGATGCTCCATCTATAATGTAAGGGACCATTTTGAGGGGGAATATATGCAGCATAAACATGTGCAGATTGTAGCCTAAGCAATAGTATGTAGAAATAAACTAAGCAACAAACTTATTAAATTACAAAACCTACATTGACAAAAAGTAAACTCAATGAAGTTTCAGCTAAAGGATTTGCTTTTAAATATAAATGAAATAACCAAAACCAAAATTTATTGAAGAGGAAAATCCCTGTATTCGAGTATAAGACTGGTTGGAAAATGACCTGGGCCAACCCCAAGCATAACTAATCAGTTTAAAAGATACCGTATAAACTTTAATATTAGATAGATGTAAAGCAAACATTATAAATTTACTTCATAATCAATAGAATTCAGATTTCACCTTTATGGAAGGCCCTTGGGCATCCATCACAAAGCAAAAGATTCCCACCATCTGCACAAATGATGCATAAGTCATCATTATCTTTGCCAGGATACTTACGACCTCTAGAGAGAGATATAGCCAATTCATGGAGTGAGACTCCATTAGAAGTATAAATATGTGCATAACTGCCAAAGAGAACAAAGAAAAGACCATCAATAAATTGAAAAATTTACCCCAAAAAATATATATATTAGTAACAGAGCTGAAAACATTTCAACAAGCACTTACGGTTTTCTGCGAGAAGACCAACCTGCATGAGCTTCAAATTGTGAGGGGCTGACCTACATGTTATACCTAAAAAAGTCAACATCTCCAATAGCAAGGATAATGAACAATGAAATTCTCGAAGCAACAGAAAGTACCTCACTATTGCAGCAATGGCAAATTATGCCTGAGCCGTTCTTGTAACCCTCAAGTAATTTCTGCCCACAAAAAGTAAATCAATTGAACAAAATAAGAAACAAAAACACAAAAGTTTTTTATGATCTTTAGCTCAACCTGTCCACATGCATAATACCCTACTTCAGTTCCATCAGGCAATCCACTCTCATCAAAAACCAATTTATGCAACCTCTGATCTCTGAAGACAATAGAAATCCAACAAACAAGAATTTTTACCACAAATGGAAAGCAAAATCCTTGAACCAAAAGACACAATAAAATGGTACCAACTTCAGGTTTATATTCCATCGACTCCTATTTGCGAAGGAGAGAGGCGGTGAAGCACTTTCAAATGGTTTTGAGATTAAAACTGTCTTCTTTGACCTGAAAAGTGCAGATTCATATCAAGAAAAAAGGGAATGCATATACAGATAAACCCTAAATTAACTGATATCTATTAAAAGATATTCAATTAAAGATTTTTTTTTTTTGTGGGAAGGGGGGGGGGGGGGGAACTTGAGCCAACAGCAAAAAAAGGCCACCCACTTTTTAGTTATTTTACGTTGTTTCTGACTCTGGGAAGATTTATGCACTGAAGTACTTGGGGAAAAATTTGTGATCAAACCCGGTCTTGATGACCTGAAATGGATGCAGAAAGAAGGGCATAAGAGACAAGATGAAATCCACCTACCAGATACATAAAGAACAAAAAAACAAACAGAATATTGTAACTGGTATTATGTCTTATAATCTTCCATAGTCTAAAAACAAGAGAACAAAAGAAATTGGTGATTACTCGTGCGAAATGGAAACCGAATATTAAGCAAGACACATGCCACACCAAAAACAAACCAACAAGACATCAAAGGGTACTAACTTTCTCATTAATTCCCATGGACTCCTAGTTTTTAACAGATTACGAAGAGAAACACTTTTGGAGGATGACTTTGAAACTAGATCTGCTTCTAACAACCTGGAATAGCACAGAAACAAATAAAAATTACGTCAGGTATAAAAATGCTAATGTTTTCATACACAAAACAACTAATTGAATCCTTTAAATGGAAAGCAAAAATCTTAGAGTTACGAATGAACCAACTAGAACTCAAGAATACCAACTTTCTCGTTTTCTTCCTTTCGCGCTTATTATTCTGATAAGGAATACACATTGAATCATTTTCAGAGGACCTTGAAACCAGCTTTGGTCCTGATGTCCTGAGGAAAAAAAAAAAAAAAAAGGATTGAAGGTCTAAAGGATGGTACCTATATTAAAATATGATACATTCCAAAGCAGAAAGGTGTAAAACCACAAGGTTTCAGGTTATTGCAAGGAATCGAATCATAAACATAGCACTTAGAGATCAGTATATTACTCAAATTCATCGTCACTTGATTGTTCTGTCTGTCTCTTTAAAACAAAAAGTAAACAATATAAAAGTTCAAGGAAAAATGATGTTCAGAGTGAACTATGGCTAAGGGAACATTTAACACTATCCACATCAACATTGCACAAGGACCAGATATGTAATCTAGTTCTCCCACAGTACTAGACCAGGACAAGTACTTGACTGCTTCAATAACATTGGACATAATACTGTTAAATATTTTGGTTTTAGAAAAAAGTCTGTCACAAATTTATTGCTTCAATGACTACACATTTACTCGTCTTTTATTGACAAAATTGTGTTCAATTTCTTAGCATAAAGATTGAGTTCAAAGAATTTGGCAAGAATTGTTTTGGAAATTCCTCGCAGTTCATGAACTATTTCAGGGAATGTTTTGTCAACTACAAATATACTGATTTTATTGACTTTGTACTTTCTCTTCTTTTATTATTAAAACTGATTCCAATTTCTTGTCATAAAGTTAGAAATAAAAGTATGTTGTAATTCAAGAGCTAATTTAGGCATCTTCTATCAGCAGCATATGTTAATTCCAAGCAATTCAACAAGTTTTCCCCTATTTCCCTCAGAGATTACCAAATTGCCCAAAACTTATTGATTAATGATCAAAAAGAAACTCATCTAAAATCAACCAAGGCTCCAGTTGCTAATTGCTATTATGGTGATATGGCTTCTGCGCCACAGCTACAGCAAAATAATTTTTCCAAAAATGCTAACGGAATAATTGATTTTTCATCAAATAACTACTGGATAAATCAGCACAACACCTGAACAGCTACACCAGGTGAATCCTCACTGTTTAATCAGTAATGCTGCAAAAGTAAACATAGCCTGAAATTCTTAATCGACAGCCCACTAGACACCACACCTCACTTCTTAACTATGAAGTATCATCACAACTTTCAAATGAAAGTTCTAGAAATCACATATATAGACATATAAGCTAAAGAACACTTCAGACCTTTAGGCAAGGGAAGATTTTTAGCACTAGAATTAAAAATAATAATTCTTGGTATGAGAAAAAAGAAGGTCAATTACAAAAATTGAACCAAGTTTCCTTTCTCATCCGAAAAGATACCCACGCTGTTCGTATTCATATTGATTTAGTTACAAATAAAGCTCAATATAAATTTAACTTTTTACCTTTTAACCTATAACGCTACATGTAACATCCCACATTGCTTGCATAAGAGTTCCTGAACTAGTTTATAAGCCTTGGGCTCTCCTAACTAAGTAGACGCGTTTTGGGTTGCATAATCCAGTAACAAAACCGAGACAAGCTATGTGCCTAAAGCAAACAACATCCACTTAGTTGACAATTGAAATCAGAGTCCGGTCTCATGTGTGGATGGATAGTTAATGATATGACTTCATTTCATTCTGTTTCTACTGATCCATAGGAGGACGAGGTCCTCAAGGGGCAAGTATGTAACATCGCACATCGCTAGTGAGAGTTAATAGACTAATTTATAAGCCTTGGGCTCTCCTAACTGAGAAGATGTATTTTGGAAGGCCCAATAACAAAATTGTGACAGTCTGTGTGCCCTAAGCCGACAATATCTACTTCGTTTGTTGGGCTTGGGCTGTTATGCTACAACTTAAACCTTGTTGACGCCTTTCACCAAAAGCCCCAGTGCAGTACCCTTTCTGTTTCCAGCTATAGTTTGGATACAACCTTAAAACCAAAATTATATGTATGAAATATCAGACATCATGAAAATTCAAATAACCACCTGCTCTCACACATTCATTCTATGTTTCTGCTAGAAGCCATATAATAAAGTTTAAGTTCCCACAAAATAGTATATTCATCAAAATCACAACACAAGAATAAGTTCCACCACTCATGAAATTTCAACAACAAATATGGATCAAACACTAAAAGGTTATACACAGGCATAGCATTCTCATAGCGTACAAAAGGTTTAATTAAGAGCACTCAAGTACTGAATTCAGAAACCAAAAATAATTTAACTAGTAAAAAGCGCGACATTTGGAGTGGACTAAGGTACAAATCACACAATAGAAATAACAAAGATGAATTTGGCAGGGTAGACTTATATGCAGTAACTATTGTACTGCATCTGATTCATTTTCTTTCCCTTTCCTTTTAAAATCTTTCCTACCTGATTCCACCTTACTGATCCAGTTGTAGGCATATAAAGAATTAATTGTTACAAAGAGGCACTGCCTAATATATTATATATTAAAAAAAATTTAAGATTCAAAACATGGCATATCACACAATACGAGAAAAAGAAAACCGCATGCTTCAGTAGTGCTCAAATTAGCAATAAATAAGAAGAATACAACCCCAAGCCAACCATTTTCCCCAGAAACCTTAGAGGACGAGCAATGAGGAGATGGCCACAAATTAATCAATACTAAAAGGCTAATTCTAACCAACAGAGTTCATATCAGTCTTCCATTGCAAGTGATATGCCGTCATTCAAGCCCAGCACATTCACCACATTATTTAATCATCATGAGTTTATTTTTAGTAGGTAAGAGACATCATTTCAGAGAGAGTACTTGAGATACAAATTTAGATGTGCAGTATTATTACTCATGTTAAGATAAGTATAATTAATTATAATGTAGCATCAAAGTATTATCAAAGTTCCTCAAATATTTGTTCATCTTCTAAGACAACAAAACAAATAATAAAATAGTGAGTCATGAAAGTAGCTTAATGATATAATATAAAGCACCTCCTATTTCTACACATTTTATAAATAACATTAAAAGGTAACCTTCCCTGTCATGACCATACATCCACAAGTCAGACATGGATGAAAATAACAAGTTTCACGTCCACAAGTGTGTAATGTGCCTTCTCAGTATAAGTGATCTCCAAATCATAACAGAAGACAAATCAACTACAATGCTGCACAAGTGACTATTAAAGAATTCATACCTGACTCTTATACCAGTTGTACAAGTCATGGTGCTTTGTGGTTTTTTTGTCTTTACACACGAATTGCATAGAGGCCCAGGCCCCGTCTTTCCAACACATGTTATCGGAAAGGTCCCTAATCATTGAACATGAAAGCCATGAGAAGATCAATGTTTAATATTATCACGGCTCGAACTCACTTGCAATGAGTAAATGAATAAGGCCTGCTCACCCTTGCATCTCACACAGGCAAATGATTTTTCCTCAGGCAAAGAACTAAGAGCACTTTGAAGAGTTACTTTCAACATAGGCAGAGGAACACTTCTGCACGCCCTCAAAACCTCCAGTAGGCTCTTCCCATTCTCAAAACAAATGTATTGTGATGCACGTCTATATTGCTTACATGCATGAATCTCAAATTTGGATGGTGGAATAACCTACAGTAAGAAGGAAGAAGGCAGTTAACTAAGGCATTAATCAGTTCAGAAAAACTTTTGGAAACAAATAACATTACCAGAAAAATAAATAAATAACACTCACTCTGCATCCATTGCACAAAGAACATGAACACAGAATTCCACCATCTCTAATTATGCCTCGGAGACCAGAAGCCTGAAACTAAGGTGAAGCCAACGTTAAGCCTTAAACTATACATTATGCAGCAAATCATCACTACATCTTGCAGGAAGAAAGAAAAACAATCAATTATAAGAATAAGAAATCAAAGAATGGGTATAAAGAATCAACCTTAATGCCACCCATGTAAACAACTGATACCCCGTCAAGCAAACCAGTCTCGAAAAGCTCAGTGACAGTCATTGGCTTCTTATTCAGAGATATCTTCTTGGACATTTTCAATTCCAAGTTCTTTTTGGGACTTGTCAATGCACTTCCTTCAGCTATTGCCTCCACTTCTATTGGTGACATCGATTCATTTCCAAAACCTTCTGATTGCATAACCAAAACCTCTACCGGTTCCACCTTGGGCTTCATCATCAATTGTCGCTTAAGACACTTCTTATTCAAATCATTGCTCACCTCACTGCCTCCTTCCTTACAAGGAAAACACTCTACTTCACTAATAGGTTCCTCTTTACAAGTTGTAGCATTGTTAACCTTTACGGTTTCCTCGATCACATTTTCAACAGCCATTTGGACTAGTTGGTTCTCCTCTTCAACAACAGATTCCACGACCCCATTCTCGTTAAGTACATTTTTTAACACCTTATTAATTTGACCCTTGTGGATTTTGCTATTAATTCTCTTATCAATAACATCATTCTCCGACAAATCATCAGAATTACTGAAGCGAGACCTTTTCACACGGCTATAAACAATAAAACCGTTCACCTTCGTAACTTTAAATCTCTTACATCCAACATTCTCACAAGCACCTTTCACACAATCACTCGCCTGAATCCCAGCTTGGGGCAGAGACTGAGTCGAAATCTCATCGAGTGAATCCGCCAGCTCATAATCCAGCTCTCGCTTCATGCCTCTCCACTCAAATCAGCAAAAATCTGAAAAAAATTGAACAAACAAATACTTAATTACTCAGTCAAATTTGAGATTAAAGACCGACATTTTCTGAAATGAAAAATGAAAGGAAACGGACCATCCACAGATAAAATGATATCAGTTTAGAGACATTGCTAATTGTGAAGGAAACTGATTTGGGGGAAATGAAAGACAGGGATCGGATTTGAAGACACCATGGTTAATTAGGGTTTAATTGGGGGAATTTTGAAAATTAAGTGAAAGAGGAAGAGAGTATTGGGGGGCGAAACGAAAATGACCAAACTCTCTGAGAGTGATGGCTTAACACTCAACTGGAAGAGGGGCTAGTGGCAGGATCCGTAATTAACTGACCGGACCGAAATGCCCCCATTCGAGCGAAGAACGGTGCAGGCATCTCTGGGCCGAGATTGGTGTCACTTTTGCACTCATCCTTTGACACCCCAAAAAACTTCTCATAAAGCCTCTCTCTAATTGAAAATTTCTAACTAAAAATCAAATTAATTCATTTCTTAATTGGAATTCAATTATACACTTAAATAAACTATTATTTTAACAAGTTTTTTACACCCAACTCATTTCATCATTTTAATTATATTTAAAATTTTAGTTAAAAATATTTTTTGAGAAAAAATTACAATTTAGAGTCATGAAAATAAAAACTACATAATAAAAAAATAATTTAAGAATTTAAGGTTTGTATATATTTTATAAATAAAAACTTTGAATAATTACTTTTTCCGTGTAAAATATGATAAGATGGTTAATTTATAAATTGGGATTGTATTTTTTAAATTAAATTGTAGGCATTTTAAGGAATAAATTTAAAGGGGGTGTTAAAAACTCTACTCTTCATTGATAGCCGAGGACTCTCTCTTTCAGCAGACAAGTGTTTTCGGAATTTTCTTTTTTTTTTTTTTGGTCCTTTTTTTTCCGTGAAGACCAAGGAAGTCCACATTACACGTATATTCCAGCAAATTTCATTCATTTTGGAGGATTATTTTTAGTTTAAATAATATATTTAGCGCACTTAATTAGGGATGGCAAAATTATGAGTAAATCTCCCTAAACCCGCCTGTTGCAAATTTCTTAATTTTACAAATTTTTAATTAAAAATTACACCAAAAAAATTTAAATAAAAGTTACTGGCAAGCTAAGTACCTAACATAATCTTTTAAACGCTGTACAGCCCACACCCGCACACCCACAATAACCGAATAGGCAGTGCTAGCCAACGCCCTTTTCCGCTGACAACAACATGCGCTATTGTTGCGGCCGTCGCCACTGATTTTGCAGCTGTTCCTGTTGCTGCTGCTGCCGCTGCTGCTATTGCCACTGCGGCTGTTGCTACCTTTAATATTTGTCTAGTTCATCATCTTTGTCTCCTTTACTACTTGGCCCATCTACTATTAAAATAAGTGTTCTCTTTGTGGTTTCTATAAATTTAAGAAATTTATGGTTAGTTTGTTGCAATCGTCCTTTCTTTATATTTTTTTATGTTTTTAAAAGCCCACCATTATTCGGTATTGATTCATTTGCAGTCAAACGATATATAAAATTTGACCATTGTAATAGAGTAGAGTAATTGCCGCGGCTGTTTAATTTAGTCATAAGCAATACATGCACCCTAATTTCCGCTTTAAAATATGGATATGAATTTGAAGCAAAACAGCTCATTTAACTTAAACTAATCAATCGTGATGGCAGACTTTTGGAACGAGATCGAATCAAATCAGTGAGCCACAGTAAACAAATAAATATATTAACAATTTTTTAGGAAACTATACAAAATCTATTGGGTACTATTATAGGTTAAGTCATTGTTAAAGCCCTAACAAGTCTTTAAAAAAAAAATTAAAATCCACAACTAATTATAAGTAAATTTGATAATTTAAATTTTTTTACAAGTATAATTTTAATAATGACAAATCTGCAGACATTACCCATTATCATCTCTAAGTAACACTAACACAAAAGCAAAACTAAAATTTTGATAAACTATTCAAAATTTTATCTGTCTTTCATTTAATGTTTGTTTAAGTGAAAATAGTCAAAATACATCAAGTTTTCATCAATGCAATAATAAATTATTAATATCAAGACATTTTCTTCGAGGAAAAAAATAAAATTACATTTAAGGGATACAGAAAGCTCACTAATTAAAAACAACAAAAGGATAAATTGGCAAAACAAGAGATGCAAGACTTGTAGTTGTAAAATTACCACTCAATAAATTCTAGGCAATATAAGGTTCAAATTCGCAACTCAAAATATACTATAAAATAACTCTCAAGTTGTTTAAATGGAAATCTTGGAACATCCCTATAAGTGTGAACGAGCACATACGGGTTGGATCAGACATACACTCAATTCAACCTAATAAGATTCAAGATGAGTAGAAAGAAATTAATTTAATATATTTCGTCCTAAGAATTCAATTGTAAAATACTTTTGGGTTAAGTCGAGGCTATATTATTTGAGTCTATTTTGGATTGGTATGCTACTATAATGATGGTAGAAAAAAAGTTGTATCTATAAAATAAAAGTTAAGAATATTTAGTAAATATAATTTTTAAATAATAATTTTGATAAAATTATTAAACATAATAGATTTTTTATTATACCAATGCATAATCATATTAACATAACTTCTAAAATACAACAGTTAATATTTATTAAATATTTTATTGTTGTATCTTAAAAATTATAATAATCCAACTTTAATCTCAAACGCATTCTAAATAGGCTTAAGCTTAATTCAAGAAAAAAAAAATTACAAGACTAGTGCTTTTATAAGTCTCATGTTATCTAATCATGTCCCAAATTAAAATAAAAATTTATAGTGTTATCTAGTTGTTTTAATATAATCCATTCATCTAAAGTTCATAAACTGTCTTTTCGTTATCTTCAATAGAATATCGCTATCTTAGTAAAAGAATAAATTCAATGGTGCTGCATAAACCCAAATTTCTCTTGATAAATTATTGCAAATGAATCAAGTCAATGGTGATTATTGCTGCTTTTGTTGCCCCTCCATTATCTAGAATTTGCAGAATCCCAACTCATTAATAGCGTTTTTATCCTAACGTGCTCTTTGGATGGGTTGTATACTTACTAAGAGTGCTTTAATAATGTCAAAAGCTCATCTGTCCTTTTTTTTTTTTTTAATTTGGATAACTTTTGAAGTTTAAACAAATTTTAAAAAATTATTTTTTATCAATAATGGGAAAAGTTCAAATATTTATCTTTAAACTTTTTAACAAGTTAAATATTTAAAAGGTCCATATTTATTTCACAATTTTAAATAATTATTTTCATAATATAAATTTTAAAAAATTATATAAAAAATTAATTTTATGACAAATAATAATAATAATAATAATAATAATAATAATAATAATAAAATATATGGATATAGGTTATATATTTATAATTATAACTTTTAAAATAATTTTTTTAATGATTTGACCCCAGTCAGTTTAATAAATTAATAATTTAACTAAATAGTTAAGTATTTTTTTTAACTTTAACCCATAAAAGTTTGTTTTTATAAAATTTTTACCCTTCCAAATTTTTAATCCTGACTCTGCGTCTCCTTCAGAAAAGTGATTTCAATTGAAGCTGAATATTTTTCTTCCATCCTTGAATCACAACTAGTTTATGTAAGAAGTTTCTTAGTTTTACAAAAACATTTAGGCCGAGAAGGAAGATAACCTTGACGGCCTTTAAAAAAACAATGGAAGGTTTGAAAAGCTTGAAATTTGGAGAAAATATAATTTTCATTTTACATAATAGCTCGAAGATTATTAAAATCAAAAGAGGAAACAATCATTGTGAGCGCCAACAAATTAGTGGTAAACTTAGCGGCGGCAATATCATTGTTCCTTCCATAAAATGAACCAAGTCTAATTTTGTCCTATTTAGTAATTTCATTCAATGTGTGATATTTATTATAATAATGAAAATTAAAATGGATATGACGAGGTAAATATTAGCGTTCGAATAGCTACAATATTTTTATATTTTCTTTTAATACTATTCTATAAGTAAAAATAAAATAAAATAATAATAATAATAATAATAATAAAAGAAAAGATTTCTCTATAGTCTTATATGTTATTTTTATAACATTGATAGTAGGGTTGTTGTGGACACTTAGATTATCTATCCATTTAATATAGTGGATAAATAATTAATTAATTTGTTAAAAGTTGTAGGTAATTACTTTTAGTTTTTTTTTCATTTGTAATTTTTGGTTTTATGATCAAATACAAGTTTTAGGGGTGGAAAAAAGTCAAAATTGTTTCTAGACATTTTTTTCAATTTGGCGGTAAACAAAATATTCCTGTTTATTGCTTTTTTTTGGTAGCATTTTTATACCACCGCATAATTCATGTTAATATTGTTGCATATTTAAAGTGCTGTGTTGTTCTATATCATACATAGCACTTAAGAAAATAAAACTGTATAAATGTAATTGAATATAATACTTATTTATAGCATTTATAAAGCGTCGTGTTATCATAAATTAAATACAATATTTATAATGTGCTACAACTTTAATGAAAATAAAATAAAAAATATAATAGCCCTTTTTAGTAGTCAATTGTAAATTTTTTTTAATAAAATGCTATCATAGAATGAAATTTGGTAATATTTTTTTAAAAAGAAGCTTGTAGCCAATTGCAATTTTTCTCACGACTAAGGCTTAATCAATTAATATATGTTTTATGTTAATACTTTTGTATGTCAAAACCATTCGACTAAGGTTACTATTAGCAGTTCAAATTCTCATAAAACATTGTGGGAGTTAAATTTCTTTCTCAATTATAATAAATAATTAAAAAAAATAACATTCTTTCTTACAAAATATGAGTAGAGTAGATGTCCGTCGAATATTAATGAGGTTAAAAATCTACACAATACTTTTAAGAGCTAATGACACTAGTCCCAATAATAGTTTAATTGTGAATATTGATAATAATTTTATATAATATGAGTTATAATCTGATTGCAATGTCAATATAAAAAAATAAAAAATAAAAACTTTATCTAACTCTACCTGTTAATAGAAGGAAGATCAAAGTCTTAATTATCCCAACCTATTATGAATTAAAATATAAGATAGAGATACTGGTAAAATTTAATTTATATACTAATGATTTAAACCATATTTTATGGATATTTGATAGACAAGTCTATGGTCAGATGAAAGGTACCGCGTGATATTTCATACAATAGTCCCATTTTCAATACGTCAATAAAATATACCACATGTTAAAATAAAATGCTTATTATTTATGTTTTTATAGAACAAATATATAAATCTTCCATAGCCATATGTTAATGGAGAAAAAAAAAAATCTCAAATCAACGATTGTATCCATTGGCATGCTTTCAAAATAGGTTTTCAAATTAGTTTGATTATAGAGTTAATTTTGGATTACCTTTTTCATGAATTTACTATTTTCAAATCATCCCTTACTTCTAATAACCTCAATTTACCTCTTCTTTTTATTAAGAAGACCCCAAAAAAAAAAAAAGAGGTCATCTACTCACCTCATTTTTTTCTTTATTTTTTAAATAAAAATGAGAGTAATTTGACGTTTTCAAAAATAAGGAGATCAATTAAAAATAGTCAATTTACAAGTGGCCATTTATCCTTAATTATATGATAATTGAATTATCTTATCGCATTAAAAATTTAATTTAAGAACTATTTCAAGAATTTTGAGTTTGTCATTGAATCTTCAAATTAATTATATATTGCCACTTTTTGGTGCTTCTCTTGAAATTACAACTTATTAAAATTACGAGACGTTGAAATTAATGGTGCTTGTTGGTGTTTCGTAATTACAAGACGCATAGGGTAAAATAAACTATAAAGTCTAATTAAACATTCTTATCGATGTTGGTTTTTATACATTTGTTATGTTATTCAAGTGAAAAATGTGAGAATGTTTTAAACTGTGTGGGATAATGAAGGCTTCAGCCAATTCCACGATCTACATAGTAATTCCAAGAATTCTAACTATTTAAACTCATTTTTATATAGAGTAATGAGAAAAAAATCAGCAATAACTAATAAAAGATCAAATCTGAGAGGAGTTTTTCTTCAATTAATCAAATTCTTAATTTGAAACAATTTCTGTTCGAGGCAAATACCTAAGCTATCACTCCAAGAAAGCTATTGATATTAAACAACAAAGTTAATACTGCATACAAATCTTTATAATTTGATATTTGAAATTTTTAATGTTTATTTTGTTGTATAGGGTTGTGTGGAGATTTGGGCTATGTAATAATTTAATGGCCACAGTTTAAAAGTCACACACCTGTTGCATAGTTTGTCCACAAAAAAAGGGAAAAAAAAAAAAAAGAAAAAAACTATAAAATCATAGGAATATTGAGCATATAATTTAACGCGGACATGGTCTTTCAGGAAAGAGGCTGAAATAAAGAACTAAAACAACTTTTGCTTCTAAGTTTGTTGCTTCAATACTTCTAAGCGGTCAATATTTTTTGAACACATATTTATATAGAGAACTCTAAAGTAAACGTCGTATATTTGGTAATTTGAATTCTGATGAATGAGTACTGGTTAATTCAAAAACTTCTAATTTTGCATAATTTCAAGATAACTATCACCATTATTTATCAAATCTTGGAAAATTTTGAATGGCATCAAAGAGAAATGTCCGAGTTTGATTTTGTAAAGTTCTCATATATTTACCTCTCAAATCACATATGATATACAATGTAACAGTTTCTAGATCAATGCAATAAATAAATAAATTGACTAATAATCATGGCATTAAACTATGACCATTGTTTATTAAATCTTGAAAAATCTTGAATGACATTGAAGAGAAAAGTCCGAGTTTGATTTTGTAAAGTTCTCCTATAATTGAACATATTTACTTCTCAAATAATATATGATATACAATGTAATAGTTTTTAGATCAATGCAATAAATAAATAAATTGGCTAATAATCATGGTATTAAACTATGATCATTATTTATGACAATGTAACTATCACCATTATTTATTAAATCTTGAAAAATCTTGAATGGCATTAAAGAGGAATGTCCGAATTTGATTTTGTAAAGTTCTCCTATAACCAAACATATTTACCTCTCAAATCATAAATGATATACAATATAATAGTTTATAGATCAATGCAATAAATAAACAAATTGGCTAATAATCATGGACTGATGGCTTTAGTGATTTTGAACACATTATATACTTTAAGCTATATTTTGATGTTGAAAAGTTCAAATTGAATACCCTAAAATTAGTTGAACTCTTGATAGAGACATATAACTTGTAATTTTGATTCCTAATTAATAGATACTAGTTAAGTCAAAACATCTGGCCTTAGATATGTTTATGTATCCAACCATGTATATGTAATCCTATACATTCTAGATGAATGCAGATTAATCGTACAATTTTGTTAATAACAAAAGGCTTAATATATATTTTTTTCGATTACAACAAAGGGCTTATATATTATGTTTGCAGGTATCAACCAAAATTCAGAAAAAGGAAACTTTGACATTCTTTTCATCACATGATATTCCTTCAATGGCCAGGGATGATTTCTTGTGTTCTATTTATTTTGGTGGTAAGAATACGCTCTAATTCACTGCAAAAGATGTAATTAGAGCTTAGTTTGTGACGTTTAGAAATGCTGAGAATTTTATGATAAATACTCAAAAGTTTTTGAATTGGTAACAGTGTATTATATTTATATATTAATAATTAATATAAAATAATTAATAATATAATTATTATCATCATCATCGTCATAATAATAATAATAATAATAATTTAATTTAAAATTAATACAATATAATATAATATTAAATATTACATAACATGTTTAAAATATAATATTAATATAATACGAAATAATATATTATATTTGCTATGCCCCGCGTTGTATTGGGTGCACAACTTGCACTTCCACCTTTCTCTGTACGTGTTAATATATATAAAAAAAAATTCTAATATGAAAATTTAAAATGTTGGCACCAACAAATCTAAAATAATAGTATTTTCCTTATAATAATAATAATAAAAAAAATAAAAAAAAAACACTCGAGTAAAGGGTGATGATGACCCCGCAAGTCAAGTCGGCTTTGACAAATATTTACATATTTACGTGTTTATATTAAGATTTTAGAACGTTACGTGTGTTAATCGGCTCGTACTTTGTCTGGTGCTGCAACTGGCGACAGTACTGTTTCTTGCGCTCTTCGCTTTCTCAATCACAATTAAAACTAAAAATCAAAATCAAAATAAAATCCAATGCTCTCGACAGCAAGAAGCTCAAGGTCCCCTCCTTAAGATCCCCAGAACTTTGTTCAAAATGTGCGTCCCACGTGGCTTGATCTTGGCCGTCTTAGCACTTCTAGTGCCTGTGTCGGTGGTGTACAGCGTCGTTCTCCCGCTAGAGAGGGCATTTCCTTTGAGCCAGCCAGTGCAACTGAGTCAACTCAGAGCTCGTGACCGAGTTAGACATTCTCGAATTTTGCAAGGCGTTGTTAAGTTCCCAGTTCAAGGCTCCTCCGATCCGTTCCTCATTGGGTAAATTTATCATTGCTCGCTCTTTTTTTCCCCCCTTTCTCTTTTGTCTTGTTTCTGTAATTATAATTTCTAGTTTCTTTCTGTTGGGGTTTGTTTTATAAACTGAAAAAGTTATCAAAAGAAAGATTTTTTGGACTCCCTCGCTAATGCTTATACTATTGTTGTTATTTTTGTGGGTATATTTATTATCTCGGTTTCACTTCTTGTTCCAAGCTAAAAGGGGTTTAATGGGCTGCACTTTGCAGTGATTCATATTGGTAAGTTTTGGGCAAGTTTTCATTTATTTATTTTTATACCTTGGCAATCAAATGCTGTTCTTTGGTCTCTCTTTCTTTTCTTTTTAGTCAGTTTCTAATCATTTTCATATGCATGTATATATAAAGAATTTTCGTAGTTTAATTTGGAATCTCAATTAGAACGATGCGAAGGTGAGAGAAAAGAAAAATTTTTGCTCAAAAAGATTCCAATGCATATGGAAACTGGTGGAATAATTGGCTTTTCTAACTTTGTCTAGATTATATTGAGTTCTTTTGTTGTTCTTTTTTCCACTGGGGCAACGTAATGTGCTATCTTATAATGAAGTGTTGTGTTAAGTTACGTCGACTTGATTATAGTGTTAAATTACTCTGTTCACGGTTTTTCTAGGCTTTATTTTACAAAAGTGAAGCTAGGCTCTCCTCCCAAAGAATTCAATGTGCAAATTGATACTGGAAGTGACATATTGTGGGTTACCTGCAGTTCCTGCAGTAATTGCCCTCAAAACAGTGGACTTGGAGTAAGATTCTGTTTCTTTGCCTTACTACTAACTCTTTAATTTAACGGTTTGGAATACTATAATAGCAACTTACAGTTAAATCTCTTGGATTTTTTCAACCTTGTTTTTATTTATTTATTTATTTATTTTTTACAGATTCAGCTAAATTTTTTTGATACTTCCAGCTCATCAACGGCTAGAATTGTTTCTTGTTCAGACCCATTATGTGCTTCACAAATTCAAACCACGGCTACTCAATGTCCTAGGGGGAGCAATCAGTGTGGTTACTCGTTCGAATATGGAGATGGAAGTGGGACATCTGGTTCTTATATATATGATACATTATATTTTGATGCTATTCTAGGGGAGTCATTGATTGCTAACTCTACAGCTCTGGTTGTTTTTGGGTGAGTTCTTATGGCTCATTCAAAATAGTTGCATGAACATGATGTGGAATAGAAATAGATCATAACAGTGAAGAAAAGAGATGGGAATTATTCTCATTTAAGTCTCTTTTTTATGTTCATTTTACTCTATTCTTATTCAGAAAAATAACAAGTGCTATGTTGCATCTTCTTGACGATGGTGCATGTAAAAATTTCATGACATTGGATCAGACATTCCTTAAACATTACTGATTCTCTTCCACATCAATTTCATTTGCATTGATGCATTGACTCTAGCTGGTGGTGCGCAGTTGAGATTAGTGATGATCCCTTTTGATTTAACTGGTAATGTTGGAAAATTTTGTCCCTAATGCTTTGGGGTTGATGCTTGTTTGTTTGTATCTGGTAGCTTTTATGTTTGACTTATCATGAGTCGTGACTTTCATTTACCCTTCACCCATCTATACTTACCTGAATAACATTGCTGCTGGAAGTCCAATATTTACATTAATAACTTGCTTGAAATGATGATGTTGGAACCAGGTGTAGCACCTATCAGACTGGGGACTTGATTAAAACAGATAAAGCAATTGATGGAATATTTGGGTTTGGCCAAGGAGATCTGTCAGTTATTTCTCAGTTGGCATCTCGAGGGATAACACCAGGAGTTTTCTCTCATTGCTTGAAAGGACAGGGGAATGGAGGAGGTATATTGGTTCTTGGTGAGATTTTAGAGCCAAGCATTGTCTATAGTCCACTGATCCCTTCAAAGTATGTCCCTCTTTCTGTAAACACTTTCCTTTTTCTATTCTTTTGCTTTTTAGACTGTGCTCAGACTGTGGTTTTTTTTTCAAATGAAGTTAGGAATCAATGAACTAAAGATACTTATATTTTATCTTATGCATCTCTACCAGTAAAATCAAATTTGGTTTCATTTTTTGTTCTTGTTGTTAGTCAAGCTAACCTCTAGATATATGGTTATGTTTTTGAACTTGGATTTGTTCCTTTATTTAAATGGGTTATATGTGACTATAGTTGAAAACACCTTGAAGAGAACTTAAATAGTGTTAATGCAAAGGTGAGTTCTTCTTTAAGAGTTCAAACATTTCTCTGGTTTTAACTGCTCACAAGATGGGGATCATGCTTTTGGGCAAATTTTCATTTGCAGACTACTGTTTGGGTTAAATTTGTACAGATTAATTACCATGAAAAGATAGTCACTCAGATTAGCAGAGGTTCCCAAAAAAACAAAAAGAAGAGAAAATATTCAACCATCTTCCAGTCAAACATCTTTGGTTTAGCTTTGACTGGATAAGAAGTATTTTAATATTCAATACTTTCAGAAAGTTAATGAATGGTCTGTTAAGAGCAGTATGACACTGTTGCATGCATGTTTTTGCTGGTTTGGCTTGATTTTACATGATGGACTGTGCTTGCTTTTGGACAGATCTTGAATGGTTATATTTGTATGGTTATGAAGCTTGACAGATTTGTTATGTTTCATATGTTATTTCTCAAAAAGATTTTGATTGTTTGGTGACGTGTTGGAAACTAGAATTGCTTCACCCGGTTCATATGTCTTTGTGTTACTCAAATTATGTGATTGGATATTCCTAAAATTTATTACATAGTGGTAGTTTAATTATCACAATCTCCTGGAAAGCAATGTCTTAGTAAAAGAGGAAAAGGTTCTTCTATTAAAAGACAACTAAGGGCATTCTTTACTGTTCTTCTGAAAATGTGAATCTAACTTCAATCTTACCTCACAAACATTTGGATTTTGAGAACTTCGTTACCCTGAGTGATCTGCCTATCTTTTTGAGCTGTTCTTCCGAAAATCTCATGAACCTATTTTTCCCTCCCCACCCGGCCATACAATTCCTCACCACCCCCATTTATTATGGGGCAGAAATTTATTCTTACATATTGTATGCTAGTATCTTTACCAGTGCCTTAGTTTTCTGCTCTTATAATTCTTATCCACGAGTATTTACGTGATACATCTTCATCTTGCTGATGACATATCAAACTAATTTTGCATTTAGTTTGACTGACTCTTTTTTCACATTTGCAGGCCACACTATAATTTAAATCTACATAGCATTTCTGTCAATGGACAATTGTTGCCTATTGATCCGGCAGCATTTGCTGCATCAAATAATCGAGAAACTATCGTGGACTCTGGAACAACTTTGACCTACCTTGTGGAAGAAGCTTATGATCCTTTTGTCAGTGCTGTAAGTTGGACATTTTCTTTCTTTTCTTCAGTCATTCAGTAATTGAGCTGACATGAACTAGTATAAATTTATCAATATTTGACTCTGATGCCTTTGCTCCTAAGTTCCTCCCTCTGAAAAAAATCATTTGATTGGATATAGTCTCCATAATTGGCCATTCAGCAATAATTTCATTGTTGTTAACCTCATTACAGCTCATAACAGTGTTTTATACATAAAACTCTGTCTAAGGAACCAAAAAGATTTACTTATCACTGTAACTCAGGCTTTTTCATCTACTTTTCCTTTTCCACCTAGTTGATAGTGAGGTGATAATCCATTAAATTTTTATTCTCTACCTCTGCTGAACCCTTATATATTGGAACTTGTACTATCTTAAATTTGGAAATAGAGTAGCTGAAATTAGAGTGAATTCGGGATGCTTCTTAATTTGTTTGTTCACATATTTTAATATCTTTTGTAGGATTCAACAACCATGTTGACAGTCACTTGAGAAGTGCTTGCATGATCTGGTCTCATTACATCAGAAATAAAATAATAATAATAATAATAATAATAATAACAATAAAAGACAAAGATTGTTTGCTCCATCAGTTGGGTGATTTTACTCTGCATGCTGCATGCTGCATGCTGCCAGCTGCCAGCTGCCTTTCCATGTAGGCAAAGTTTTGTTAAAATAAATTCTAATAAGTTCTGAAGCTTTCTACTGTTTGAATTTTAGGTAACTGCCTCTGTTTCACAATCTGTGACTCCAACCATGTCCAAAGGAAAGCAGTGTTACGTTGTCTCCAACAGGTTCATTCTAATACATCACGTTTCAAGTATTATATACTAGTTGTATTTATCTGAAGAATTATTTTCAAGTATTATATAAAAGTTGTACTTATATAAAGGTTTTATTTTCTTTAATAGCTTGTCTTTTTCTTTCTTTTTGTACGCAGTGTGTCTGAGATATTTCCTATGGTCAGTTTAAATTTTGAGGGTGGTGCATCCATGGTTTTAAAACCAGAGGAGTACCTTATACATCTTGGTTTCTATGTGAGTTTTTCTCCCATCTCTTTTGCAATTCTAATCTGCAAAGTTAACAAATCAGATATGATTCTTGTGAATGTCAAGCTGCTAAAGAAAGTTGATTGTGATGCTTTCTTATTTCAGGATGGTTCTCCAATGTGGTGCATTGGTTTTGAGAAAAGTCCAGGAGGAGTGTCAATTTTAGGAGGTAAGACTGAACTATTCTTTAACTAGGCTTCAAGCATTCAATTTTTAGCATCGTCCTATTGACTGACTACAACTACTGTATATTTTTCCTGGATGTTGCGACAACTTATTGTGTGTTTATACTTGGCAGTAATTGTTTAATTTCTGTGTATGTGCCTTGTATTGCTTGCTTCAGATTTCTAATGTATTTTTTCCCTGTTTGCTGCATTACCTTTTCTGTTTACAGTAATTGTTTATTGTCTCTGCATACTGCAACTACATGATGAAGAATGCTTAGTCTGTGTGAATAGATAGATCACTCCTGTTCTATCATCTCATTCAGTTTGGATAATTACTGATGGCTTATTTGTTTTTTGTCTGAAGTCCGAAATTTAATTATGTTCAGCCAACCAGTTTATGTGCATGTGTATGTGCATGTGTGCAAATTACAGCTGAAGTTAGTGATAGTCTTGTAAATTTTTAGTTAGTGATAGTCTCGTAAATTACAGCTGAAGTTGTTGTATGTGCATGTGTGCAAATATTCGTGTCTTCTTATTGTTCTATCTTTTTATTTTTCAATTCTTTACTATATATATGTTTAGTAAAATATCCATATTCCGATATTGTTAAAGTCAATATAACCATAGGCATGTTCAATCGGATGTGTGCTTTCTGTATAGGCTGTACTTGCACTCATAATAAGCATACATAGTTGATATTTAGAAAGTCCAAACTGATCAGTTAGATTACTTATTAAAATTCAATTAATTTTCCTTTAAAAAAGCAGCCTATTTCTGCAAAACTGTTGTCTGAAGTTAAAATGCTTTTTATCCCCGTCTATTTAGTCCTTACTCTTTGATTTAGAGGACCATTTTGTGGAAATCCAACACATGTGAGTAAATTTATGATGGTTTTCATGATTTCCAAACTGAGATAAAAATATGGCCTTGACTCTGAAGTCACATCAGCTCCAGATATCCAAATAAAAAGGCAAAAGTCCCTGCAATCATTTTGTTGAGTAAAGTTTGGATATTTCTGATCTGTATACAGTGTGTTAGATCCACACATTCATTTCAATGTGCCCTTGGCCTTCTGCCTTGGTCCTAAATCACATGCCCTATAAATTTTAGTTTGTCTTTTAAAGGAAGTAGATGAATGTGTTGATTGTTGTAAACTTCATTTATGGTCTGCTTACATTGAGAGTTTCTATTCAACATGTAAAAGATTAGTTCTGTATCACTGTTATCGTTTCACCTACAATCTTTAGTTTATAAGAGCCGAAAATTTTATTTTAGGTTCTAACATGCCCCTCACATGCAAGGCATATAAATAAAGAAAACCTCGACCCAAAAAAAAAAAAAAAATTCAAACACAAAATCTTCTTCCCCCTAAACAAGACCACAAAGAGACTCCTTCCAGTATGAGCAGTTTTATAATATTATAATAAAATTAACGTGATGCAGTTGGGGGGATTCAAACACAAAACCACTTAATCGCTTACTCAAACTAGCATTAATACCATGTTAAGCTACCTGTTGACCCAAAAACTTTTGGTAAGGGTACAGTTGTAGTATTTAAGCTCTAGAATATTAGAAACAAGGCTTGCTAACTAATTATTGAACTGCTTTGCTTAAATAAAGAAACTCGGAAATTTTCTGTCATAATCTTTGTGTTCATGTAATTTGTTTAAATATGAATGTCATTTGCAATTGTGCTATTTTCATTAGTCTTAAATCACTTTCCCATGCACCCTTACCAATCGACATCTTGGTGCCCTCACTGTGAAATTAATGTTCCTATTGATTTCTTGATTTTGCAGATCTTGTTCTGAAAGATAAAATCTTTGTTTATGATCTAGCTCGGCAAAGAGTAGGATGGGCTAACTATGATTGTAAGTTCAAGTGATAATAAAATTAAATCTCTTTCCATTTCTAGCTTTTTTGCCACATGGAAGAACCTCAAATTAGCAACCAGCATATAACTGAATTTTTCATTTCCCAGGTTCTTTGTCTGTAAATGTCTCAATAACTTCTGGTAAGGACCAGTTTGTAAATGCTGGACAGCTGAATGTGAGTAACTCATCAATAGACATGCTCTTCAAGCTGCTACCTCTAAGCATTATAGCTCTCTTCATGCATAGCCTGTCATTCATGGAGTTCCAATTTTTGTAATATAACCTTACTCATTCTATTCTTTGCTAAATTTGTATTGGCTTGGATGATATTATTTATTGTAATCAGCCAGGCTTCTGCCCATTCAAATGTCAAATATAGGTGTGTTATTGTGCTTTCGTATTCTTCTGTGCTTCAGATCTCTGGTTTATGGGTTGGGGTGGCTTCTATTCTTCTGCTGGGAAATTCAGCCATTTCCTTGTTAAGAGTGTTCCCACCCGTGCATTGGAGGGATTGTAAATTACGTTTCTTTTAGACTGTTGTAGCATTGAACAAACTGTGGCCAGTGGATGTATAAGAAATCCAAATGTTAATTGTATCAAGTTGGCTTAAGGAAAGGAATTATTCTCAAGTTTCATTGCTTGTCAAGCCAATTAGCCGTTAAGTAATCATGACCAGCTAAACCATACTTTGACAACCAATTAAATTTTATTATATTTTCTTTTCTTGTTTTTCAATGAATTTTGTTTGGGTCCTAGTAGTTGCGAGTATCGTATCTCATAGCCGGGGCACTTGAGATGGTCAGAAAGTCGATCTACTTGACGATGCTAAACTGTGAGTACTGTGCCTTGGGTGCCGTAGTCAAGCCATTTTGATTATTGGTGTGAGCTATTTTGCAGCACCGAGACATTAGTCCAATTGATGGACGCATGTGTGCTGAATGCATGCAGAATGGCCATGGCTTATTGGCTCCCCTTTTAGAGGGAATTTAATTTTTGGCAAATGTTACTTCGCAGTAAGCTGCCGGTAAGGGATCCTTAATTTTTAAGATTTCGTATTTTTAAAAAATCAATAAGGTGCATATTTTATGGTAGACCAAAGCTACCAAGTTGGTACAACTATTATAAGTTGTGGTTTGGAAGGTACGAAAACAATAAAGTAAAACTCGATTGGTATTGAACTTTTGGCTAAATTCACTTTGGAACCTTCTAAGGAATTGCCTTTCGAAATGAGTTAGTGCATGTTTATAACAAATCATTCTATAATAATAATTATAAGTATTTATAAGTGCATGTTTAAAATATTACATTAAATATAAGTGCAAGTTTAAAATCCTAAATCATAAATCATGCATTAGAATTAATGATAAGTATGCATTGATATTTAATGTAAATCATGGATTGATATTTAGCATAAAAGCATGCATTGAAATTGATGTTAAGTATAAATTGATATTTAATGTAAAACATGCACTTATATTTAGGGTATTTTTGACATCCCACGTAATATTGTATTAATTTTTATTTATACTATATTTGGTGTTGTACTATATTATATTAATTTTTTTGGTGATTAATTTAAATTATATATTTAGAAAATAATTTTTATTACTGCTTAAAAATAATAAATATAGAAATATTAAAGTTTTTACATCAATTTTTTTGTTTAATAAAAAAATCATAATTTTGTAATAAAACATACGTAAAAGTAATAAACTTTAAAATTTTTGATAGCATGACATTTATGTTTCAGTAGTTCCCAACTATATAACTTGTAAAGTAAATATTGAAGCAAATAATTTTAATGAAAAAACATCTAAAAACTATCACAACATAAATAAATAGTTAAAACATACAAGATTCATTCAAGATTTGAACATATTACAACATAGTTACAAAATTTAAAGCAATACAATAGTTGTAACATAATCACTAATAAAGTGGGTTGTATTAAATAATATAAGTATACACTGATCCAAGCTAAAATACGAATACAGAATATGATTCGTTAGTTAGTACACTCTTTAATCAAACTCCACCTCTTCTCTCATACTCATGCAAAAGCATTCTAACATAAGCCAATTTATGGTGATGATCATTTCGTAATACCTTGAAAGCCCTTATTTATGAAGGTTTCTCTATCATTAAATTTGAGATCATAAGCTCATCATCTATAGAAAGCTCCATTGAAGTAAGCTCTTTACTAATGTAATCATGATCTTTATTACTTTCAAATATATTCCCATACATGTTAGCATTGGCTTGGTGAAATGCCCAAACCGATTTGTAAATACCAACAACAATATGTTCATTTGATTTAGACTTCTTCCTGCGTGATAATTGTGAACTTGATCGAGCTATTTATTTCATATAAGCATTAATATAATTTTGTTTTTAAATATGTAACTTGATTAAATCAATTCATTTTGCAATAGTAATACCTTTTCAAACTTTTAAACCAATTGATTTATTTAATGCATTGCAAAGTATTCTTAAGTCAGAGGTAGAACCTTTTCATCTAGGTATTGTAAAAATAAATTTCACATCTTGTGAACATATTCGTAAAACATTGGTAGCAATCTTGTAACACCTCAATTCCACTATTAAAGTAACAAGGTGAAATTAAAGTGAAATTGCATTTTATTATTTTCATCGCTAAAACTTCGAAGAAAATAACCAACAACGATTATTGTAAGCCTTCAAAAAATTATAAATAAATTCTAAAATAAAATATCTTTAAATAAATATCATCCCAAAGGAAGCTAAATTATTCTTAGAATATCAATATAACATTAATCCCTAAAAAAACAGAGCTCTTATTCTCTATTCTAAGACCATGACTCACTTCATCTAACTCTATTTACAAAAATATGTGATAACGAGGGGTGAGCCATCAATTCGATAAGTAAATTTATGCACAATACTTAAAAAAAAATTTAAAATAACATTAATTGAATTTCTTGGTGATATATAATAATAGTAATAAGGGACATTACCTTTGTAAATCATCTTTTAGCGAAACTAAATTATAGTCTCATAAAGTCATTTAAATCCTTTAAACATAATAATAGCATTTTAAACACATAAAACATGGTTAGATCATCCCATATAATATCATCTATAGACTCAGTGACCTATTCATATAATATTATTCAGGATACTGTACCCTACAAGAATATTAACATTAATATTGTATGTGCACATAATCCGGCTAGGCTTCTATAACATAACATTACTACGGATAATGAGCCAAAATATTTAAAACAATCCTTGAACTTTTAATCACTTTTTGGCTTTCATAAATCACATTTAAATAATTGATAATTATTAAAAAATATTCGACTTAAAAAAATTTAATAAAAGTTTTTCATTTTAAAGATAATTTATAAAACAAGTTTCAATAAATAAATTTTTGTTATAAATAATTTCAAAGAATGATTTTACTAAATAAAATATTAAAATAGACTAAAATAAATAAGTTTCATGTACTTTTCATTCAACATTAAATATACTTCTAAATAAAAGTGATTTATTAGTAAAATACATGTATCTTGCATGAATCTACTTACCTTGATCTTCAATAATAAAAATAATGAAAACATCAAGATACATTCTTATCAATATTATTGCTCATTTTGACCCTAATATAAATCCAACATAATTAAGTATTTATTTGGTAAGGCTTATTTAATGGTCATAAGTGTTTATTTAATTGAATAAGCTCTTATCATAATTTTTATTATTGACCAATGGCCTATGAAAATTTTAGACTTTTAAGAGTAGGGTTTGGAAAGCTTTTTTTTAAATGTTAAAATATCTAAAATATCATCACTTATTTAACAATTTTATTTTATTCTTTTCATAACATTAGCTTGAAAAACTTGTCTATTAAAGTAATTTTATAAATTTTTAATAAAAGCTCTTATAGATAACCAAATAACTAAAATTTTTCGAGTAAAAACTCTATTTATAAAAGCTTTATTAATAAAAACTCTATTTAAAAAAACTTTACCTAAAAAGCTATACCAAATGGAGCTAGGTCTAGTCATAACCATTAAACTATTAAAGCTAGTCTAATATGACTATCCTATACAAGCTAATTTTTATCAAGCTAACTATTTATTGGAAAATTGTAAATTCAAAGAAAAGAAACCATAAACATGTATAACATTTCACATAAAATTCAAGAAAAAGAATAAAAATCAGAAAGATAACGCAAAAAAGAATTTCACATGCAAATCTAAACACTGTCTAATAGTGATAAAAACAGAGATAACTGAATTAGAAAATTTATGAAATATTTAATAGAACTTATAAAAATTAGATCACTTAATTTTACGACATTTGAAACATAAAAAAACAACACATCAAATTCCTAGAATTTTTAAAAATGTAAAACTATTTTAAATAAATTTATATTAAGAGACTAACAAGTCTGTTCGGGAACTTTTAGGTTTATGTTTTGCACTTCAAAAATTCGTAACTTAATGCTAACTCAATGAAAATTAGTCAAATAAAATTTAAATCATAGAGCATTGATTTTATTATAAGAATATAATTTTCATAGGTCATTTAAAGTCTTTTAATATCATAAACTGGTTTTTCCATTAGCAATCGTAATTTTAGACAGTAATTTCCAAAATTGCAATGACCCAAGATAATGATTTTTAATAATTTTTATAGTTGACCAAAAATTATGAAATTAAACATGTAGTACATAGTTTTCAGAGATCATTTGCATAGTTAAAAAAAATTAGAAAATTAGACATACTGCAAAAAATCAAATTTTCCAACACTATTGTTCTAATTTAAAAAATTCACAACAAATTGATCTCTTAGAATCTCTTGGTATAAAGCCTTAGGATGTCTAATTTAATGTTTTAAAAACTTTCATGCAGAAAATGAATTGAAAGTAAAAGGAAGATAGTAATAAAATCATAGCATTCATACCTCATAATGCCTAATTAGTCATTACTGATAAAGAAAATGGTTTATGCATTCATTATCAAACACATCAAATTAGAAAACATTTACTAGAGAAGATAATTACCTCAAACCTTATTTCAAATGTGCCCAAAAAGAAGCACTAGAATTCTTTGTTTTTATATGGCTATTAAGTTAAAAAATTTTAATTGTAGGGAAAGAAAATGAATTTAAGTTTTATATAAATTCTTATTTTTTTAAATAGATAATTATATAAATAAAAGAGTTATATTTATCTTAAATGATTTTAATTAAAATGATTTAGACTAAAAATAAATAAATAAATAGATAATTATAAACAACAAATGAGGCATGGGCGTTACAAATCTAACTCTTTCTTATTCGATATTTTAGCTTATTATTTTCTTGCATACGGACTCTAATGTAAGTTTCATCTAATACCCTTAAGCAATTCTATATGCATAAAACAAATGAAAATTTAATTAGCATTAAATTATTAGTAAATATAAGTAATTGATAGTATGCCTTAAACCACTTTCATCTTCATTAGTGCAATTCTCTAGTATAGGTTCCGTTGCTCTTAGTAAAATATCATGTAATCATAACACTCTATTAAACATTGAGTTAAAGTATTTACTAATAGTCTTACCAAATCTAAAAAACCTATTGCCAATTGTGCGATTCTTAACATAACCAGACAAAGTGTATAGGAACATGCAAACTTGCTCTTCCATAGTTAATGAACCATTTACCTTTAGTCCTGCATTTGATCAAAGTAGCTCATGTAGTGTCCTTCTATTAAATTTTAGTTGATTTATACATTGTATGTTACTATTGCCAATAATACTATTTAAGCATTGCAACTGAGTAATAAGTAATTGGAATAAACGACTACGCATCATTTTTTTTTTCATCATGCCTTTGGATTAATATCATTAACAAAAAATACATCACCATAGATATAAATCTCAATTTCATTTACCACATGAAGAAAGAAATTTTTTTTCTTATGTCTATATCTAAAACAACAAGTAAAATTTCAAAAAGAAATTAGCTACTAGGCCATTTTGATAGATTTTCACAACGTTATTGTTTATGTCTACTAACAATTAATATTATGCACATTTGGTGTAATTCAAAAGTTGTCAAAAATAGCAAACACACAGTAGATGCAACATATAATAAATAGTAAACTCGCAACAAACACACAACCAAAAACAAACACTATAGATAGTAAACTCAAAGTAAATAGCAAACACACAACAAACATACATCTCACATCAAGCTCATAGTAAACTCATAGCAAATAGCAAATAACAAACTCATTGCAAGCACACAACAGATAGCAAAAAACAAACACATTGCACATAATAAACACATAATAAACAAACAACACATAAACATCACATATCAAGCAGCAAATACATGGAAAACACATAACACATAGCAAATACAAAGCAGACAGTAAATCCCTAACATGCAACAAATAACAGACACCTAGCACACAACAAACACACAGCAAACACACAACATACTTATAATTTTGCATGCAAATATATTGTTAATGACAACTAATAAAAGGTAGGTCCTTCGTTACTTTCTTTTGGTTAGCCTATTATTAAGCACAATGTAAAAGCTTATCAATAACTAGCAAAACATTTAAAAATACAAAACCAGCGAAAAAGAAATTTATTATATAAAATGTTTAAGAAATTTATTTTTGGTTTGAAGTTTTCCCTCGTCAACACAAATTATTAATATATAAAAAAAAACCTCATCACCAACCAATTTAATCCTAACTTATAAGTCAAACCATAATTTAGAAATAAGAAATAAAAAATAAATTAAGAATCAAACTTGCAGTTGACGGTGGTTGAGCATTTTTCTTGCATAATGGTTAATGGGCTGTAGTGTTAATCGATGCAAATGGTGCATCTATTGTTCATGCGACAAGATAGAGGTGGAGTTGGGGTGTCTGCAAAAAAGCAACCTAGCGTAGTGGGGATGGAGTGAAGTTGGCTATCTGGTCGACCTTTTATTATTAGTGGATAGAGATCGATAATATTAGAGATATCGATAGTATTTGCAATGATTTAATGTTTTCCAAATTTTGCTTTTGTTTTTGTTTAATTAAATGGTAGGAATCCCATATAAACCACAGTCCTTTCATGGTTTAGTTTGTGCAATTGTTGCTATATTACAATGAGGGGTAATACAATACCTAATGAGCAATGGCACCCAAACGTGATATAATGTTATATTAATAAAATATATTATCTTAATACACCATTAAGAGGGCTATTAGACACTTTTTAAGGTGTGTTTAATATACTGTATTATATTATATTATATTATATAACATTATAATATAACAAAATTATATAATATTTGATACTACATTGTATTGTATTAATGTATAATTACACTATATTTGATGTTACATTATGCTGTATTATTTTTTGTGATTAGTTTAAATTATAGATTTAGAAAATAATATTTATTAGTACTTAGAAAAATAAAACATAAACGTCTTAAGTTTTAGAAGTTTAACATTTTCTAATAAAAGTATTAAAAATATTATAATTTTTCATAAGCATTGAAGCTTATAGTTTTAAATTTTAGAATATAATATTTATTTTTAGTATTTTCTAAATATATAACCTTTGAAATAAAGATAAAAAATAATATAATCAAATAATCTCTAAATAATATAACAACATAAATAAATAGATAAAATCTACAAGGTTATCTCAAAAATATCTTCGGATGATAGAATAAAAGTTTATACATGCACAAGATAATTACAAAATATTAAAGTGATATAATTATTATAAAATATTCACTAGTAAAACAAATTGTGCTAAATAATCTAGTAGTTATTTATGTTATTCATTTTCAATTATTATTATTCAAATGTATTTATATTTAAATATTTGTTATATTAAATTATTTAAAATAACTAATCTAATTATTGTAATATAATTAAATAATGTAATATTAATTATTATTAATTATTTATATTAAATTATTAAAGATTAATCAGTTTTATATATTAATTATTATAATATAATTAAATACTACATCATTTAGTTATATTTTTAATATAATAAAAATTAAATTAAAATATAATATTATTAAATAATAAAATATAATTGTATTAATTTGCATTAATAATTATAATGTAAAAATAAAAAATATAGTATTATATTAAATTCCAAAATTAAAAATTATTTATTATTGCAAAGTTTTTTTTTTAAAAAAGCCAAGTTTAGATAATGTGCCACATTGCATGCACCCTAACGCAACAACTTTGTGCCCTAAGCATGAGGTTACTTGCATTGCTAATGTAATGCAATCTAATGTAATAGGGGTACCGGACACCCCCTTAGTATAAAATCATGCATTATATTTAATGAAAATGAAAAAATAAAACTTATACATATAAGTCTTACCATCAATTTAGAAATCCATCATTTTAATTAAGCAATCCTAGAGAAAGTTTAAAAGAAAGTTAAAAGCATATTCCAACTTCAAAAACAAATTTCCAAATACATTTCCATATTTATTTTCCATAAATGTTTTGTTTTCTCATATTTATCTTAATTATAATTGTTAGGCTACAACGATTCCAGAAAATTAATGTTAAGTTAAGGTTCTCCATTATTCACCAATGTTCTCCTCTCTCACATCACAATTTACAATGACCATTTCTTCGGACCACATAATAGAATCAAGTAGATTACAAACCACTAAGTTTAAATTTCTAATCAAGCCCAAGTTTATTTCAATCCGGAAAAAGTCTCTCCTTTTGACATGTGGTCTAGTGAAATTCTTGCCCTAAACAAAATCTTAATGCTTTGCCTCCTAAATTTTTGGCTTTAAGAAAGTTTAGGAAGATTGAGAGAAAATGATCTTGATGAGAGAAATTGAATGTATTATTGACAGACCCAATATAATCCGTGATGCAAGACATTCTTTTAAGATTTCAGGATTTTATTATTTTAGATTTTTGATATTTTCTATTCTAATTAGAATTATACTTTAGTCTTTTATTTTTATTATAATTACAATTTAATTTCCTTTGTTAAGTTAACTTAGAGAACTAGGTTTATTCTATTATAAATAGAGATGTTTTATTTTTACTTTTATAACTTCAACTTTAATTATTCAATAAAAATCATTTCTTTTATAATTTTCTTTGAGATTATTTTTTAAAATATCTCTTAAAAAATCGTTTAAATTAGAGAGTCATTTAATCTCACTCAATGCATTATTAAAATCTTATTATGTTGTTTGGATTAAAATGACATCTAATCACACTTTGATTAAAGTATAATATGATCTAATTGGCTTGGTCCAGAATTAGAATGATGTCTATTATTATCTACTCTATAATTTTGCTTTTGCTATCTTGCTCCATCAATTTGTTTATTGAGTTATCAAAATAATATAATTACCATAGATGTTAAGATAGATTAATAGTAATCACTTTTCAACTCTAAGTGTATGAGAAAACATAAGAAATAGAAGGAGCATATTTTGAAATTACAAATCATAAGTTGAGACTTAACAATTAATAAAGATAACAACTGAAAAAATAATTATAGCAATAATTAATTATATAAAATATAACATAAGAATATAATGCAAATGAGGCCTATTTATACCACAATTTCCTTAAAATAAATTTGCCTCCAATAATTAGAACATGACATTTTCTTTACATACAAGAACAATCAATTCGTTCTATTAATAAATAGAAAAATACTCAATGGATACTATTCATGATAAAATGTAGAATAGAATTATTAAGGACATGACACTTGGGGAATATGACTTATGACTTAAGGCTCTCCAAAGGATAAAAGGGAAGCTGAAGAGGTAAAGGAAGTGAAGATCTCGAAAAGGTCAGCATTATGTCACGGGGTGAGAGTTTTTGCGCAACTAATGCGTGCGGCACTTGGCGACTTCTAGCACTTAAGTCGCTAAGTAAGCCTAGATCACTTCTCAAGCTTATTCAAGCTAAAAAGCTTGCTGGAAATGCAAGAGAAGCAAGAGCAAAGTTGGCCAAAAAGAACTTATATTGCACACTAAAAGAATAAATTACAAGAGAGCTATGTTACAAGGCTTTTTGTGAGCTTGTGAGTGTGTTGTGTGTGTGCTGGAAAATTTGGCAAGGGTGATGGGGTATTTATAGACTTGGATGGAGAAGTCTAGAACCACCCATACCACTTGCACAATTATCACATGGGGTAATAGGCAAGGTGCTAGAAATTTCTTGCCTCTTTGTAATTAGAGAAAGTTCTAGATTGTGGGCTGGGCTTGGAGTGTGCTAAACGCATCCCGCCTTGATTGCTATGCGCACCCGACTTCTAAGCGCACCCGCCTTTGTTTCTAAGCGTACTCGCTTTCTAAATGCACCCTCGATAGAGGCGGACTTTTGCTAAACGCACCCGTGCGTGCGGAGTTAGGCCGTGGTTCGGGGACAAACGCGCGGCCCGTGACAATTAGCTACCCAAATCATTTGAGAATAATAGAGAATACTTCCTATAATATATGCAAGTGGCCACATGTTAGTACCAAGAACACAAAACAGTAATAGCCTCACCAACAGCACCAAGACACGTTATTATAGCACAATCCCCACTTGGGCCATCTCCAAAATATCTCCTTTCAAGGCACCAAAATCAGATTTTAGAAAGAAGGACCACAAACACAACTACTTGCATAATCTTTAGTGAAATTAGGTATTTCTCAATTCAATTAATTTATTTAAAATGAGCTAATCAGGACTTAGGACATATTGCCAATAAAGATTGTCCTCCTAGTGGATGGTGGTCCAACCCAAGTAAGCTCAAGAATCCTCAATAAAACCCTATTTAAGGAGGGAAATAATCAATAGTGATTTACCATATATCTAAAATGATACGAAGATGCTCTTACAGGTATTTAAAGTTCAGGTTGAACTTATAAAGGAAGTAAGTTCACACGTTCACAGACTCACTCAATTTCTCTCCTATTCTATGGTTTCTTAGAAGCACTTTAGCAGCTTGAACCTCCCAGTAACTCGTTGGATTGCTGTTATCGGCCACCACCAACTTCTCCTCTAATTATAGTTTCTTGTGATTTTGGACTTATCCCTGCTGTTACCGTCCCTTGAAAAGTAGTTATGAGTATCTCAATCTCCATCACCTCTAAAAACAACTAGTTACAGAGAACTTCGTATAGTGTTTTGGTCAGAACCAAAATCAAATCAAAGCAGATACAATTCTTATGTCTTGTGCTTTTGCTTGTGTTGGTAGAGAAGCCAAAGAGCAAAAATTGGCGACGTTGAAGTCATTAACTCCTCGTTGACTCGTCTCTTATGAAAAACAGTAACTACCACTTTGCCGCGTCCGAGACACTAACAATTCGGATCGGGTCAGCCTCTGCTGGGCGATCCGATCAGGTGACAGAGGAGGATTAACGAACAAACACGGGTCATACTCGCATCCCAACGTCAAACGCATGAATATTGAATAATAAACTCAGAAGTCTCAAAGGAACAATTTTTTTTAAAAAATTATTAATAAACGAAATTTTATTATTATTTTATCTTATTCCTTTTCAAAGAAAAAATCAAAATAAAAGAGGAGGAACGTTTGATTAAGACAGCTCCTTTTCTCTGAAAAATCCGTGTGGGGGTCTTCCAAGGAGAAGAAAGGGGAGACACCAAAGCACCAACCAAAGCTATATATATTCAGGTAAAATAAAAATAAATAAAATTAAAATTAAAAAGTAACAGTATCGGATCTTATTCATCTACATTCTTCCTCTTCCTTCTCTTCATTTTAATTTAATTAGTAAGCCTGATTCCCATTTCCATCATTGTTCCAAATTCATTCATGTTTCGGATTTTACCTTGCACTCGTTAGATTCAGATTTGGCATCATTTAAACAAATATAATTTCCTGTACGTTCGTTACTTTTTTTCCTTTTTCTTTTTATTATTTTTTTTGTTTTAGTGAAATTTCTGGAAGCTTCAGATTTGAATATTGCAGTTCAATCCGGCTTTTACTGTTCAAATTTCTTCATTTTTATATCTGAATTTTGTTGATTTTTATTCCTTGAGATTTTTTCCTTTCTCTTTTGGTAATCTGAGAATTTTTTTCATTTAATTTCCTTTTCCCCCTTATTGATTGTTAGTTTTTAGATGCATAGAGTTGTAAATTCTGTTTCAAATCTATACTTGCTAGGATTATAATTTAAATCTAATTTTCGATTTTCCATTTTACAATTATTGTAATTTGTAACAACTGCCTGGTAATAAATATTGTTTGTTGTATTAATTTGGAGGTAGTTAATAGGTTATATAGTATCAATTTTGCAGAATCTGTGTGTCTCCTCTAAATTGAGCTACGGAAATCTCTGTAGAAAGAAACAGGTGGGACAACTACAATGGAGTATGAGAGCAACAGTTGGATTTGGGATGGGGTGTATCACTACCCCCATTTCTTTGGAGGTCTAATGCTTATGGCAGCCTTGCTAGGCGTGTCCACCAGTTATTTTGGAGGAATTGGAGTCTTTTCATTGCCCCATTTGTGGTCTGACTCGTTCCATAAAAAGAAATGTGGAAAGAAGAAACGAGTGCGGGTTTATATGGATGGCTGCTTTGACCTTATGCATTATGGACATGCCAATGCACTGAGGCAGGCTAAGGCATTGGGAGATGAACTGGTGGTTGGTGTGGTCAGCGATGAGGAGATCATTGCAAATAAGGGCCCCCCTGTTTTATCAATGGAGGAGAGGTACCCATCATATAGACCTTTCAGTTTGCCATTTGCATCATATTGTCTTGCATTTTGGTTCAAATGTCAAGTCCTTGAATTTATTTTTATGAGCTTCTTTGTATTTTGTTTATGCTTTCGATCACTTTCTTGTGCTTCACTGGGATTTCTTTTTGAGCACTTCTCATTTCTTAAAATGGAATAAGCTTGTCATGTCTGTGGAGATTAAGAAATCTACTGAATGATTGAATCTGTTAATTGTTTTTCTTTTGATAAGTTTAATCAAAGCTAGCAATATACAGAACGGCCTTAAAATTTTTGTGTAGTATAAATGCAAATCTGCAGCAAATAAATGAAACATCTTGTCAGCTTATCATCTCCATAAAGCTCAAATTATTTCTTGTAAAATAGACTTAGCTTTTGTCAGTAGATAACAATTTTTTTTTTTTTAAATGTCCCCTCCTGTGCTGATTTAAGTCTTTATCTTTTCAATGTCTGCTCTAAATCTAGATTTTTAGTATTGATAGTATATGCTTTTAATATTGGTGTTTTTAGTTGGACTACATATTTGGTTAATTTGTAGTTTTCGGTATGTAAAGCCTGTCAGCCTTCCCCCTTTTTTTTTTAAAATTGTGAGCTTGTAGGTTATTTCAATATAGAATATGTTTTTAAGATTTAAGAACAGAATTAAAAATATATAAATAAGAGTTAATCTAATTCAGTCAACAAGGAGACTAGGATCCACCATGTGCATATTTGTGCATGTTTTTTCAGTGTGATTAATGAATTTGTGAACTTATCTAGAAATTAATTTATATGATAATTTATCATTAAATTACTTGAATAACTGTATTTGTTGGAGATGTGGAGTCATCACTTTTTCTTTTTTGAAATATTACATGGAATATTTTTGGGACTTCCTGGGTGCGAACCACTTGATGATGTAATCATTTTATATGTACATACAATTGCCTCTTATTCTGTTAACGTTTTGCCTTTTACACATACTTTTTGTAAGGTTTTTGTTCTGTTCCTGTCTCTTGGACAATTTGTTCTTGTTTTTGTAGATTTCTTGTCTGTAAATCTTTTTAATTGACTAATTTTCTCTTGTTTATCAGCTAATTAGATGAATAAATAAATAATGTTTTATTTAGTGTCTGTTGAATATCACAGCCAGCCAAATTCTTTGTCAGTTGATTTTTATAGACTAGTGAGGTCACAAATAAATTTCTCAAGTTTCAACATTCAACTTAAATGGCTTGATATTCACTTTGGAGCTGATGAAATTATAATTTGAATGGTTGTATTGAAAATACAAATTCGTATTTTTTTTAAATTCGTATGCCATCAAATTGAAAAGATATTCTAGGAAGCAAATAAAATTTATTTGAAACTTTTTCACACCCATAATTCTGCCAACATAACAAACTTTTTTTTTTTTTCTTTTTTGGGATAGGAAGCTGAGAAACATTTATAAAACATTAGAAGGGAATAAGTATTACAAAAGTGAACTAGAGGTCCGCATTAAAAATCTATAACATTAAAAATCTATACAAAACTTTGAAAAAAAGAAACCCTTGATACCCAAGACATAAGAATAAAAATCCAACCTAACAAAATCAATCCAAAGCTGCAACCTAATCAAGCTGAATGAAAAAGAATGAGGAATCTTGAGAATCCTTGGACGTTGTTGCCCAAATAGAAGAATCGATATATTTACACATAACAACTAAAGCATACTTTTAGTAATTCAAAATTTTTACATGTAACATGCTTGCATATGGAATACAAACATATGTCATGTGCCCAACCCTGTGAAAGAAATTATTATGTATAGATGTCTAACAGTGATTGGTGGTTAATTAGTGTTTTGTTATGCTAGCAAATGTTGAAATATGATTTATTCATATTCTTGGTGGTAAGTTCAATAGCCAGAATACTGGTGCGGCTTGGTTATTATATATAAATTCCATGAGATACTTCCTTTGATCTAATGCTTGAAGTACTTTCTAGGCTGGCCCTTGTTAGTGGATTAAAGTGGGTGGATGAAGTTATAGCCAATGCTCCTTATGCCATTACCGAGCAGTTCATGAACCGTCTCTTCAACGAGCACAAGATTGACTATATTATTCATGGTGATGATCCATGCCTGCTTCCAGATGGAACTGATGCTTATGCCTTGGCAAAGAAAGTTGGCCGTTACAAGCAGATTAAACGCACAGAAGGTGTCTCCAGCACAGATATTGTAGGTACTGAGAGCTATCCTGATGAATCTTCTTGTTACAAGTGATTAATGATTTGTCATGAAGTTAGGATTTTGTATTTGATATGCTGGGATATAACTACAGTACCACTTGGGCTATCGATGAAATTAGCTCAAATTTATGCAGACTTTGAGGAAATGTGATTAATGCACTTTAGCTCTTACTAGCAAAAGTTGTTTGTCTTGATAATTTTACTTAGGACTTGCTGTAAACAAATTTTTCTCTATTCCAATTGGTCAAACACTTTATTTTATTGAAGGTTATGCACACATTTCTGTTTCTAATTATTACACAAGTGCCTTAAATGTAGGGAGGATACTTTCCTCAATGGAGGATACAAAAGCTTGTGAAGATCATAATAATGCATCCTTGCCAAGAGATCCTCTTAGAGAAATTCAATCTAAGGGAGCCCATTTATCTCAATTTCTACCAACATCACGAAGGATTGTGCAGTTTTCAAATTGCAAGGTATTTCTTGTATTCTGAACTGTCATGTTGCAAATACAGTTAAGTATGACTACTATCAGAAGAGCTTTACAGATTATTTTGTTCCCTCTTTTTCATCCATGCACCTATGCTACCTTATGACGTTTTCTCATATCTCAAAGAAATTGTTGAATTTCCGGGTTCATGATAATATTCCTAATTCTGCTCCTCCTTGCGTTAAATCTGGTTAATATTATTCATTCTATGCATAAATGTGTTGTGGTTTTTGTCTAATCCAGGGACCTGGTCCAAATGCTCGTGTTGTGTACATTGATGGGGCATTTGATCTCTTCCATGCAGGACATGTTGAGGTATTAAATGTGTTGAAACTATTCTAGGAACCATCATTTTATCATTAAATTATAATTATGAAAAATGAATGAAGAAAAATGTTTCTATGAAGAAATTGCTATGCCGCAGCCAAACCTCCAAAGTTGACCTATAAATTTTAGGAGTTGTAAATTACTAGCTTACTTGATGCTTTTTGTAAAACAGTAATTTATACCCATACAATTTTCATTTGTCTCACATTTTACTTGCTTTGTAATTATAAAAGTTGAGTGAACAAATCTTAACAGAAGAAATTTGTATGATTAAGTCTTTCTCCCACTCATTCACTTTTTTCAAAAAGCTCCTATAACATTTTTAGTTAACTTTCTTTCAAATTATTTTATTGTGGATTCAGCTTATTTACTGATTCAGTGATTCGTAATATGCTTTTGTGAGTTCAAGTTGCCAGTGAAAACAACACACTGTGCTGTCTAAAAATGTGCATGGTTGAACTAGTTTTTATTAGGTTTAATTGTTGTTGTTAGTACATGAACTTATCAAGTTTTTACCTTGAAATGAGATGCAGTTCTTGTTTTATTAATAAAGTTGTAGAAAAATCAGATTGTGGAAACAAAATTTGGCCCAGTTCAAATCAAACCTAGTTACATCCCTGCACTATGCAGTATCCCTCTTTAAGCAAAATGTTTTGCTGTTGAAATATATCACCTTTCTGTTGTTTTAGCATTTCCTTTCTGCTCCCACAGTTAGACTTTGCACATGCATTCTGAAATAACCTTAGTATATGTAAGGCATCTTTGTTTTAAACAGAATATGATTTCATGCCAGAGAAGGTTGACACCTTTTTGTGACACACTCAAACAAATATGATGCTCTTGTTACTGTTGGGTTTAACTTTAGGGGCAGCATCTAAGATGGTAGAATAAAAGTACAGTTGGAGAATATGAATTTCAATGACTTTGGTTTATTTGTAGCATTCTGTCATTAGTCACTTTTTGTGACTGCTGTGGCTTATTCTCTTGTGCTTATTCAGATTCTCAAGAAGGCTAGGCAGCTCGGAGACTTTCTTTTAGTTGGTATTTACACCGACCAGATAGTGAGGTAATTCAATTTGCTAAATAATCTTGATTTCAGTTCGATTAATGTTTTGTCTCTGCATCCAGCTTTAGCATGCTTTCTATATTTAATGCACTATGCGTCTATGTTTTTGCCATAGATAGCCAAGTGAAAAATTTGTAGAAATGGCATGATAAGTTTCTCGTCCATGCAGTGAGCACAGAGGGAACTACCACCCAATTATGCATCTACACGAGCGTAGTCTTAGTGTGCTGGCATGTCGTTATGTTGATGAAGTCATTATTGGCGCACCTTGGGAGATTACCAAGGACATGGTGAGTATTGCATCTAAATTGTCTGCGCTGTGTATTGGCATCTGTCATCTGCATGAAGTCCTTGTTCTGGCTTTGAATAATGCTGCAGATCAAGTTTGCTGTCTCCTACTAGTAATAAATTTTTACTTCTATTTATCATATGTTAAGGAGTTTGCAACCCCCATGTTCAGGAACATAAGTAATGAACTGGCCATTTCTACTTTTTCAATCATGTGTGGTGGGAAATGTATGTTCTGGGCTTTGGTTTCTCTTTGTATTCTTTCTTTCAATGTCGACAACTCACTGTGCTTTCTTGAGAGTATTGCATTTTCTGGTTGTTTGTGTAATTTCTACCTGATATTCTTTAATTCTTTTTTTCTATAATTTTTTTAATGTTTTGTTATTTTTATTTTGAACTTACCAGATAACCACTTTCAACATCAGTTTGGTTGTGCATGGGACAGTTTCAGAGACCAACATTCCATTGACTGTGAGCTTGCAATTTTTTTACCTGCTCTCGATTAACTATTGTCTTTGCTACATCCATAATTAATATCGGATTTTCTTTCTTTCTTTTCATTTTTCTTTTTCAAATGCAGGGTCAAAGCGATCCTTATGAAGTTGCCAAAAGCATGGGAATTTTCCAGTTACTTGAAAGTCCTAAAAGTATAACCACCACATCAGTGGCCCAAAGGATAATTGCCAATCACGAGGCCTACATGGTATACTTATTCTTTTGCAATTGTTTTCTCGACATGGTGACCCAAAATTCATCAAATCATCAGTCATGCAACCAAAGTTATCGGCAATTGATATTCCATGCCCTTCAATATCTGAATTACGTCAAGGAGGGCCTAACTAAAATCTTTTGAAACAACAGTACTTTACACGGGATCCAACTTTGTTGTGATGTTGCGCACATACGTTCAACTGCTTTTGTGATTTCCAGAGTGATTACATAGTTGCATTTCCTTTGTTTTAATGCAGAAACGCAATGCAAAGAAGGCAGCAAGTGAGAAAAAGTATTATGAGCAGAAGATGTTTGTATCAGGAGATTAGGAGGAATAGAGATTTAATAGCAAGTTTGGGACAGTTCATCCTGCAGCCTTGCCGTATCATAGAGCTGCCTCTTGTTGTTCAAGATTTAGTAGAAGTCCTGCACTCGCTTTTGTGGAAGCAGAGATGAAGAACGCCATAGGACACCCCCACCCTTATCAGAGTCTAGGACGAGCTGCATGCCTTTTACTATATGCCCACATTGTAACTTTATTCATAGTAGATTGAAACCTTTTACTAATAAGTCCAACGAGTATCGAGTTTGAGTGCTAGTAAGGTATTGAATCATCTTCTAGCAAATCATTTTTTTTTTTTTTCAAAGATCATGTTTAACACAAATGTGCATGTCGTTTTATTGGGTCCCGATTGCTTAGTAATTGATGGGTAATTACTAAGTTAATTCGGCCAAACACCAATTTTTTGTTGCATATGAAGTGAAGGCTCTAAAATAGTTTAATTTTGGTGGAGTTGGTAGTCTGCCATATGATATGCTATGTCTGTAGTAATTTACTATACTTATGTCAATTTTAGGGCCTATTTAAGTTGGAGATGCTAAGTTGGAGCGTCTCCAACGTAAATTCTATTCACCAATTTTTATCTTTTTTTTTCCTTCTATACATCCTACCTTCAAAACTTAAAAGAAAAATTACTTGAAAACTTAAAAAAGGCAAATTACTTGAAAGGAAAAGAAGGGAGGAAAAAAACAAAAAAGTCTTACAATCTCTGTTCCTTTTAATAAGGTTGACCCATCGTCGGCATAATTATATAAAAGATAATTAAAAAAGCACGTCCTTAGCACATCATAAAGTTAATGACTCACTCCAAGAATTAAGAATTTGATGGTCGGTACGTGTGAATTACATTCGAATCAATACCAGTGGGTTCTAAGTTGTTGGATCGCCATCACTTTGTTATTTTTACTCGGTGAATAAATTATTTGCGTTGAAACAGAGGGACTATTATAGACCATTTGGGTGGAAAATTTAAAAATAAACTTGAATGACACCTCGAATGTTGCTGTTAAATGGATCTCTTATTGGTTTGATATCTCTGCAGAATGTTTTAAAAGCACGGAGGGTGGCGTGGCGGCATCATTTTGCCCGCCTTCTATTCTCATTTTACCCGGAGATGGTAGAACAGTAATTTTTTTTAAAAAATCATGTCTGTGCATTTAAATGCTATTTATCATTTTAAATATTTTAAATAATTTCACATAAGGAGAAAACGAGAACAAGAATAAGAGTGGTGATATACTTGTTAGAAATACTTATTTTGTATTTTAACTAATGTGTACTCAATAAAATTTCACCATTTAAATTAGAAATGATATCACTTAATAATTCACTATCATTTGAGCCAGTCAAATAGTGACACATAGTTTGCCATATCAGTTAAGATACAAATTTAAAGTATCCTAAGTAAACATAATATTATTCTTATAATAAAAGCAATTAGTGATAGTTGTTAAGATAAAATAAGAGGGTCAAGTATCACCATTTAATGGTAATATGAGTAGAGCCCAAATCAATTTTTTAATCTCTATATTTTCTACAATTCATACTTAGGTGGCTAGTAAAAAAAAGGTTGTTTCAAATCCACTTAATTAAGCTCATCGAGTTTTGTACACATTAAATATGGTAAGAGTGAAGCAAGACTTACAAATTTTGAATACAAAGTTTGTACTATAAATGATTTATTATTGTATTACCAAAAGCCTCATTTAATTTTACTTTTCAAATATTTATTTACTTATCTATATAGTAAATAGAAGAGTGAAAAAGAAACTTTTTCCAAAATAAGCTCTCTTCAAATAGAAACAAGTTTATATTATTTTAATCTTCTCTCATGAAATTTAAATGCTCTCCATGTTTTTCAAAAGTATAGTTATAGTGCTTCTCTCTTTTCAATAATAATGATATAAAAATAATAATAATATTTAAAGGAGGAGAAATTATTTTTTAATATTAAAAAGAGAGAAAAATGTTATTCAAAGAATTTTTTAAAAATCCGTAATAAAATATAATTGAAAGACTATTTTTTAAAAAGATTTTGACTTTCAACAATTGCATCAGGTTAATATTAAATATTTTTTATATGGTAAAATAAACAAACTAAACTCCATGGCCCAATCTTGACATGACAAACCAACTTGAGTTACATTCGACTTGGAGGCCCACTGGCCACTCCACGTCAAAAAAATTCTCTTCTAAGTGAAATTTGTATTTTTCGTATGAGTTTACAATATTTTCTTATATCCTCTTTAAGTCTGTCATATTTTTATTTTGGTCCATCTGTCATATTTTTATTTTGGTCCCCTTAGACAAAACTTCAAGTTTGAACCCAACCTGATGTGGACAGAGTCTATCACGTAAACTATTGGTGGAGGTATTCTCTAAAGTACTTTTTTTTTGTTTCATTTAAAGATTTTCATTAGTGAAAAATAATATTATTAATAATGTGACTCTTTAAGAAAATGAGAATACCTCATTATACAAATCCATGTATGATGATATTATTATTGCGGACATAGAGTTATTATTATGATACCATTATTATTGGTGTCAACTCCTCGTCATGCATGGATTGTCCATGGATAGTTATTGCGGATGTGGAGCATGGTTGGCTGAAATTATCCAAGAGGTGGTTTAATTAAGCATGAGTGGACAACGACGGTTACGCTAAGAGAGCTTTGTTCCTAGGACAAGGGAATGAGGTTTGCTTATAGGGAGCACAGATACAAGGTGTTAGCCTAATAAGTTATAAATATTATGATTTTGATGATAACAAACATATGTATTAAAGTGTTTCATTTTGTATTTCACAAGTTCATTAGTTTTGAAGGATAATAAATCAAGTTGAATCAAGTGAAATCAAGTTCAAGACACTCAACCGGTAACGGCAGCTCAACGGATAATTTATTGCGACAATTTCTTGTAAAGCCGGTATGATTTAATTTATACTTGGATTAGCATTTGTGAAGCTCAATTTTATGTTAATAAAATAATTATTTTTCAAGTTAAATACTTTTATGTTTATGAGATAAAATATTTTGTGGATTAAAGTATTTTGGATAAAAATAAAAATGTTTTAAATTTCAAAGTTGGACTTATTTGCTAAATTCTAAAACATTTGGACTTTATTGTAACTTATAAAAGATTGTGGGCTTAAGTGAAAAGTTTTGAAAACTTTAAAAATTATGGTGATTTAGCTAAAACTCAAAAAGGGCTTATTTGAAAAGATTTTCTTTAATTTGGGCCACATTATAATTTCAGAATATTTTTAGGAATTAAATAATAATTAAAATTTAAAGACGAGTCTTTTTGAAAAGTTTTATAACGTTTTGGTAATATCATAATTTGAATAAGTTTTGAGGAAAAACTATAATTTCGTGAAATGATATTCTTGTAGTAAAATTCAAAATTAACTGTAACTTCATTCGACGAGGCCAGAGTTAAAATTAAGCGGTAATTGGCCGCTGAAAGACCTGGAATTTGACAATAACGGCTAGTTTTCGAGCTTTAACTATAAAAACTCAACTCCAACTTTATTTCAAAGTTTCTGGTAAGCAAAAATAAGTTTGTAAAACATATATTGAGCTTCCATATTACAAATCACAATAGATTAAATCATTTTTGAGCCATTATTTGTGAATCTACTCTTGTAGAGAGTGCTTTTGTTGTATTTTCTATTTTATATTGTATTAAGAGTGTTCAAGTGAGGGAAACACTTGGGGTAAAGAGATTAGGGTGATAATCTCTTGATTATAAAGGTCCATTGACACCTTGGAAGTCAATTGTAAACATTTGAAGCCTTGGGAGGCTTGAATAGTGAAATCCTCAAGCTCGGTTGGCTTGGAGGCGTGGACGTAGGCGGGGATTGTCGAACCACGTAAAAATTACTGTGTTTGCATTCTCTTCCCTTACTCATTTATTTTGCAAGCATTGCCTAATTTATTATATTTGATTTAATTCCTGTAAAACTTAATTTTTGTTTGCATTAAGGCATTAGATTGAATTATTTATAAAATAAATTTTAATAACCCAATTCACCCCCTTCTTGGGTTGCTTATTTGTATTTCAATTGGTATCAGAGCTTAGTTCTCTTATTAGGACTTAACCGTCTAGAGCAAAAGATTCATGGCAACCTAAAGTGATTCAACCTTTAGGGAAGGACAGTCCACAACTAGACCACCATTCTTTGACGGAAATGACTATCCATATTGGAAAACTAGGATGAGAATTTATTTACAAGCCCTAGATTACGAAATTTAGGAAGTTGTTTGTGATGGTCCATTTATGCCATTGACTAAAAATGAAGTCGGGAAAGATATTCCAAAACCTTCACGGGAATGGAATGAATTGGAAAAGAGAAAAGCTTCTCTAAATTCCAAAGTCATGAATACGTTATTTTGTGCACTAGATAAGAAAAAATTTCATAGAGTGTCAAGTTGTGAAAGTGCTTATGAAATTTGGCACAAACTTGAAGTTGTTTATGAAGGCACGAATCAAGTGAAAGAGTCTAAAATTAGTAGATACACTCGACAATATGAATTGTTTCAAATGGAACAAAATGAAAGTGTGTATTCTATGTATACTAGATTTACGGACATAGTAAACACTCTAGGGGCCCTAGGAAAGACTTTTTCAAATAGCGAGAAAGTTAAGAAAATCATTAGATCACTTCCTAAGGATTGGAGACCAAAAAGAACTGCAATTGAGGAAGCTAAAGATTTAAATGTCTTACCTATTGATGATCTAATCGGTTCTCTTATTTCTTATGAGGAAGATTTGGCAGCTGAAAGAGGAAATGAAGAGAAGAAGAAAAACATTGCTTTCAAAGTCACAAAATTTGAAAGTGATGGAGAAAGTGAGTCGGATGATGAGGAATTGGCTATGCTTGCTAGGAGGTTCAGAAAATTTTTCAAGAAAACTGGTGAGCGAAGAAAATTTAAAGATTTCAAGAACCAAAAGGAGAAAAAGAAAGCAATTAAATGTTACGAGTGCAAGAAGCCTGGCCACATAAGATCGGAATGCCCTCTTCTCAACAAGTTCAAGAAGAAAGCAATGGTGGCCACGTGGGATGATACTAATGAAGAAACAAGTGATGATGATGAGCATTAAGAAATGACAAATCTAGCTCTTATGGCGATTGGAGATGAATCGAATGATGAACTAGATGAGGTAAATGATCTTCCTACCTATGATGAATTACATGATGCTTTTAAAGAGTTACATGATGAGTTAATGAAGATAGGTAAAAAGAATGTATGCCTTAAAAAGAAATTGATAGATCTCAAAAATGAAAATGAATCATTGAATGCAAAGATTACATGTTTAGAACTAGAAAATAAAATGTTGCATGATAAAGTCACATCTTCAAATGAGAAGCTTAATACCTCATATGAGCATGAAAAATTACATGTTGAGAAATTGATAAAGGAGAATGAAGTTCTCAAGAAGAAAAATAATGAGTTAAATGAAATTGTGATAAAATTCACAAATGGCCAAAAAATGTTGGATAATTTACTTAACTCTCAAAAATGTGTTTTTTGATAAAGGAGGACTTGGGTATAAGCCTAACTTGAAGCAAAAGTATTACAAGAATTATTTTGTTAGAGCTACATCCACAAGTGATCATAAAATTACTTGTCATTATTGCAATAGAAATGGTCACATGAAAAATAGATGTCCTGTGAAAACAAATACTTATTATGGTATAAAATATGTTTGGGTTCCAAAAGGAACCATTGCTGACATCCAAGGACCCAAAAAGATTTAGGTACCTAAGACTTAAAATTTCCTCTGCAGGGCTTAAAGAAGAAGAAGAATAAATGGTACTTGGACAGTGGGTGTTCAAGACACATGACAGGAAATTATGCTTGGTTTTCAAGTTTTACTAAGATCGAAAATGGTGGAGATGTATCTTTTGGAGATAATTCAAAAGGAAAGATCATTGGTATTGGCAATGTCGGTAATGTATCTTCTACCCTTATTGAAAATGTGTGCTTGGTTGAAAACTTAAAACATAATTTACTAAGTATCAGTCAATTATGTGATAAGGGTTATAAAGTAGTCTTTGATAAATCTAGATGCGTTATTGAAAATGCATGTGATGGAAAAGTTTTGTTTGTAGGAAATAGATGTATTAATGTCTATACCATTAATATAGATTGTGCATCTACCATTAATAAATGTTTCTCGGCATTGCATGATGATGGTTGGTTATGGCATAGAAGACTAGGTCATGCAAATATGGATTTAATCTCAAAAATTTCAAAAAATGATTTGGTTAAAGGACTTCCAAAAATTAGTTTTCAAAAGGATAAAATTTGTGATGCCTGTCAATTTGGAAAATAAATCAAAACTTCTTTTAAAAATAAGAATCATGTCTCTACTTCAAAACCACTTCAATTGCTTCACATGGATTTATTTGGACCCTCTAGACATGCTAGCTTAAGTGGAAAATATTATGCATTTGTAATTGTAGATGATTATTCTAGATACACTTGGGTACTATTCCTGACTAATAAAGATGATGCATTTGAAGCTTTTAAAGTTTTCTGTAAAAAGGTTCAAAATGAAAAAGGATACTCTATTACTTGCATTAGAAGTGATCATGGTAGAGAATTTGAGAATCATGCATTTGAAAATTTCTGCAATGATTTAGGCATTGAGCATCAATTTTCAGCACCTAGAACTTCACAACAAAATGGAGTAGTTGAGAGAAAGAATAGATCTATTCAAGAAATGGCTAGGACCATGTTAAATGAAAATGCTTTACCTATATTTTTGGGCCGAAGCCGTCAACACCGCTTGTTATGTTTTAAATCGGGTGTTGATAAGATCTTATCTTAATAAAACTCCCTATGAGCTTTGAAAAGATAGAAAACCCAACATTGGTTATTTCAAAGTTTTTGGATGTAAATATTTTATTTTGAACACAAAAGATAATCTTGGAAAATTTGATCCAAAATCTGATGTTGGTATCTTTCTTGGGTATTCAAACTCAAGCAAAGCTTATAGAGTGTATAATAAAAGAACTTTGGTTGTGGAAGATGTTGTGCAAATTTTAATGAACTCGCAAGCACACGAATCTATTGTAGAATAGATTAATGGTGACGAGTGTCGATCCCACGAGGAGGTTGATTTTAATTATATGCCGAATTAATTTTCTTTGTAATGGGAACAATTAAATTATGGTAATTTTGTCCTAAATTGCTGAATTAAAATGGCGAGAATAATTAAAAATGAAACTGTTATAATAAAGCACTTGGGTATCCGGATCCGCATCAACATGCTCCATGGGCTAAATATTCCATATTAATACCAATTAAATCATAAGGGGGGGTTCCACACCTCATGAACCACTCTCCAATAAGTATGGTGCCAAGGGCTTATCGTGCCAAATAATAATAACCTTGTACTAGGGTCTTAGGTTTAACTGTGGTCAGAACTAGACAAGACTATTATTATTTGTCGACGAAAAGTCAAAACAACCACAAATATTAGAGGGGAAAAGAAAGTAAATTTACCAAATTAAGCCCATGGAACATGTTGAGACTTCACCTTCAACCCAAGCTAAAAAGGAATTAGCCACTCATATTTTAACTAAGGATAAAAAGGGAATTTTATTAAAATACAAAGAAACTACAAGAAGGAGAAGAAATTTCAGAAATCTAAGCTTAGAAATGAATTCAGGGGTGCCAAATTAGGGGGGGAGAGCCCCCTTTTTATAGATACATTGAGTGAATCGTGGCCATCGGATTAAAAACAATTCGGATGCTCAGGATTGCGCCACGTCATCAGTCAACAGTCAACAGTCAACCGTCAACAGTCAACATTTGTACAGTAATGCCGCCTGAATAGTAAATAATCCCATGTAAGCGCATGTACTGTACACCCGATTTCTACTCCAATGAGATGCTGCCACGTCGTAGGTAGTTGCCACATCATCGGTCCGTATACATGAACAGTGTCGTGAACAGTATCGTGAACAGTATCGTACGTATGAACAGTACCGTATGTGTGAACAATAACTTTTTCCTTTAATGCTCTTCTTAAGGTTTTCGACCGTCCTAAGTCCAAATATGACATCTGTTTTACTGTCTGATCACTCGTTTATTGTGAAACAATTATGATACCCCTAAAATACATAAAATACACAATTATAATAAAACACATATAATTAAATAACAAAATACTTAAATAAATAAAAGTAACAATGTTAGTGAGATTTAAAGTGTAAAATGACGACTTTCTCCTTTATAAATATACACTTTCTAACACTCAACAGAAGAGTCTATGCATGTTACTTTTGATGAGTCTATGCATGTTACTTTTGAAGAGTCTAATACCTCCTCTATGGAGAAAGTCGCTGTTAGTGATGATGCAGATGAAAATATACAAGAAGATTTATCAAAGAACAACCAAAAGAATGTAGAAAATCAAGTGGAGCAACTTGAAGAAATAAGCGCAGAACAAAGTCAAGGTACTTCTCAAGTACTCCTCAAGGAGTGGAGGTATGTTTCTTCTCACCCAAAAGATGTCATTTTAGGAGATCCATCTAGAGGTGTTACAACTAGATCATCACTTAGGAATACATGTGAGCATGCTGTATTTATTTCTCAAATTGAACCAAAATCCTTTGTGGATGCGGAAAATGATGAATCTTGGATTATGGCAATGCAAGATGAGTTAAACCAATTTGAGAGAAATAAAGTATGGGAATTAGTTCCCAAACCAGAACACCAATCCATTATAGTAATTAAATGGATATTTAGAATTAAGATGGATGAATCCGGTGTGGTTGTAAGGAATAAAGCTAGATTAGTGGCTCAAGGATACAATCAAGAAGAAAGAATTGATTTTGATGAGACATTTGCACCAGTAGCTAGATTAGAATCCATTAGAATGTTGCTAGCATATGCATGTTATAAAGATTTCATTTTATTTCAAATGGATGTCAAAAGTGCCTTTCTAAATGGATATATCATAGAGGAAGTTTATGTGAAACAACCCCCTGGTTTTGAAAATGAAAAATTTCCAGATCATGTTTATAAGTTATCAAAAGCATTATATGGATTAAAACAAGCACCTAGAGCATGGTATGATAGGCTTAAAAATTTCTTGCTTGATAATGATTTTTCAATGGGAAAAGTCGATACTATACTTTTTGTTAAGCATAAGAACCAAGACATATTTGTTGTTCAAATTTATGTTGATGATATTATTTTTGGTTCTACTAATGAGTCATTGTGCAAAGAGTTTTTATCTTGTATGAGTAAGGAGTTTGAAATGAGCATGATGGGAGAATTGAAGTATTTCCTTGGACTTCAAATCAAACAAAACAATGAGGGAATTTTCATCAATCAAGCTAAATATGTCAAAGATCTGCTCAAGAGGTTTGGAATTGAAGAATCAATCACTAAAAGCACTCCAATGAGTACAACAATCAAGCTTGACAAGGATGAAAAAGGTAAAGAGGTTGATATTAAAAAGTATCGAGGTATGATCGGCATTTTACTTTACTTAACCGAGATATCATGTTTAGTGTATGTTTGTGTGCAAGATTTCAATCATGTCCCAAGGAATCTCATTTACTTGCTGTTAAAAGAATTTTTCGTTATTTGAGTGGAACCATAAATCTTGGCCTTTGGTATCCTAAAGGAACTCATATAGATTTAACTTGTTACTCGGATGCCGATTTTGCTGGTTATAAGGTGGATAGGAAAAGTACTAGTGGAACTTGCCATTTTCTAGGTCATTCTCTTGTTTCATGGTTTAGTAAGAAACAAAACTCGGTTGCACTCTCAACCACTGAGGCGGAATATATTGCCGCAGGTAGTTGTTGTGCACAAGCCCTTTGGATGAAACAAACACTTAGAGACTATGGCATTAAACTTGAACAAATTCCTATCAAGTGTGATAATACTAGTGCTATTAATCTGTCAAAGAATCCCATTCAGCACTCTAGAACCAAGCATATAGAGATTAGACATCATTTTTTAAGAGATCATGTACAAAAATGTGATATTGCTTTAGAATTTATTTCTACGGAAAATCAACTTGCTGATATTTTTACAAAACCCCTTTGCGAAGAACAATTTTCAAAAATTCGGCATGAACTTGGGATGATGAGATTTTCACATTAACATCTCTAATTATGTTATTGGATCTATTAAAATTATTTGCTTAATGTTTGTTAATGTTTTTGAAGAAGTTTGAGCATGATAGATAAGTAAGGTGTTATGAAATATTCATTTCAAATACTTGTGTGCTCTATGATATATGCTTGATAGATGAATCATTTGCTTGATTTAATCATGTTTTAAATGTTTAAGATCATGATTCATGCATTAAAATGGTTTTTAAGAGGTTTCGGAATCAAGAAATGATGATGAGATTGATCAAAAATGGCCGAAAAGTGATATTGGTATGTTTGGGTAGCAACCAGGCGGCTAGCCGCCTGAACCAAGCGGCTAGCCGCTTGGAATGGCACCCAAACCCTAGAGCAAGCGGCTAGCCGCTTGGTCACGGGTTTTACCTATTCTTCTCCCTCATTTTGGCCTTCTTCCTCACTTGTCTCTCTCTCTCTCTCAAAACCGTGACTCCTCTTCCATTTTTCTTCAAAAAATTCTTCATTTCGCAACCATTTTCATGTCAAAATCTTTGATTCAATCCATTACCTATCCATTTAACTTCCATTAAACATCTTCCAATCATCTTTTCAACTCCCTCTTCTCTTGTTCATCACTTTCTCTCTCTCCTGCGTGCATAGTACTTCACCATCTATCTCTCAAATTTCTTCCATTCTCACTCATTTTCTTGCTAAAACTAATCGTCCAAACCATTACCCATCCACTACTCCTTTATTTTTCATCAGCCAAACACCATTTTATCACATCTCCATAAAAAATTCAAAATCCAAAAACCTAGTTTTGGCCGTTTCTCTCTCTAGATTTTCAAGCTTTCTCTAGCCCATCTTTAATCAATTCCACATTATATCTAAACCTCATTCATCTCTAGGATTACATTTCTTGGCTCAAACTTATCCATTTTATTCAAATCCGAAATTGTTCAACAATGGTGGGTGGAGAAAAAGCCAAGAGCAAACAAATGGCCAAGAGACGCAAGGAAGATTATGAGGATAATACGGAGTTTTTGTCAACTCATTTTCGACATCTCCCGCTTCGAAAACGGTTTATCAATAATTTCATGCCGAGGTCGGTTATTCCTCCTTACTTTGTTAATCTTAAGAAATTGGCAAATTTGGAAATTTATGGTAAATCTCTTGATAAACTTCTTATTGCCATGAGCTGGAAAAATGTCTTAGTTATTCAAGAAGCATATTATGAGAATTTAGTTAAGGTTTTTTATTCGAATATGGATATAGAAGTTTTGGATAAAATTGTTACTAGTGTTGGGGGAGTTCGTATTGAATTTGATGATGCGGAGTTAAATCATATTCTTGGGACTCCAAATGAGGGATTAGAAATTTATAGTGCTAGAGCTAGAATAGATCATCCTTGGTTTTCTCTTGAAAATATTGTTCGAAAAATTTGTCGCCGACGTGATTTGTCCGATGAATTTTGTCGATCATCATTAAAATTTCAAGCTTTGCCACTTCAAATTAGAATCCTACATTATGTTCTTCATCATGTGATTACTCCTAGATATGGTCATGGGGATGAAGTTAACCGATTGGATGTGGCTTTATTGGATTGTATTTTGGAGGGTAGAAAACTTAATGTTGGGTACATTATACTCAATCATATGCTAAGCACACCTTGTATGGCTAAAAGGTCCCTCCCTTATGGTAGTATCATTACCCGCATCCTCAAACATTTTCGAGTACCCATTACCGAACTAACATTTTTAAACTCAAGAGAACTAGGAGATGATGCCATTACCAACTTAGGATTTATTTGGGCCGAAGGTAAATGGACTAGGGACCGGAGATACTCCACCAAAGTTTCTGAACTTGCTCCTACAGATCATCGCTTCTTTAACGATGTTCTTCCACCAGAGCAACTTCCTGATCTTAGTGTCCCACAGCGCTCTCATTATCCATCTTCTGTGGGTTCTTCCAAAACTCCTTCAGCTACCCATGAGGATCAAATGCAGCAGATGTTGGCTAAAATGGATTCTCTTTCGACACAGCAAAGCCGACTTCAATCTCAGTTTGAAGCTTTCTCAGCTCAATCCACTTTAGAGCACCAGCGCCTCTTTGAGCAGCAGCAGCAATTATTTGACCAACACCAGCGAATTATAGCTCAGTAGCAGCAGATTCTTGATGGCCAGCAGCAGCTTTTTGCAGCTCTTGGGTTTCCACTACCATCATCTTCATCATATCCACCATCTCCATAGATATTTTATTTCTGTTCCTCTGTACCACACATTTTTATGCATTTACATTTTCTTTATGGATTGTGGATGATCATTATAAGCTCTTTAGATGTTCTGTATTTGGATGATTTGTCTTTGGATGTTCTGTCCGTGGGTGTTTTGTATTTGGATGCTATATTATGACTTCTTGATTTATTATTAGAATTTCATGTCTATTGCCTGTATTTGGTTGATTATTATTGCCTTAGTTTAAATTTTGAAGATGAAGGAGGAGAAGTCATGTATTTCGGAGACAGGTATTATATTTTCTTTTTACGCACTTGTGCATGTTTTCTGAAATATTAAGGGGGAGTTTATAAATTGTTATAAATCATATTGTCAGGGGGAGTTTATTTTAAATTTGATTATATACGCCATGTATTAAGGGGGAGCATATATGTCAAAATACATGAGATGTTTATCATCATAAAAAAGGGAGAGATTGTTAGCCTAATAAGTTATAAATATTATGATTTTGATGATAACAAACATATGCATTAAAATGTTTCATTTTGTATTTCACAAGTTCATTAGTTTTGAAGGATAATAAATCAAGTGGAATCAAGTGAAATCAAGTTCAAGACACTCAACGGGTAACGGCGGCTCAACAAATAATTTATTGCGACAATTTCTTGAAAGTTCTGCGGATGATTTAATTTATGCTTGGATTAGCATTTGTGAAGCTCAATTTTATGTTAATAAAATAATTATTTTTCAAGTTAAATACTTTTATGTTTATGAGATAAAATATTTTGTGGATTAAAGTATTTTGGATAAAAATAAAAATGTTTTAAATTTCGGAGTTGGACTTATTTGCTAAATTCTAAAACATTTGGACTTTATTGTAACTTATAAAAGATTGTGGGCTTAAGTGAAAAGTTTTGAAAACTTTAAAAATTATGGTGATTTAGCTAAAACTCAAAAAGGGCTTATTTGAAAAGATTTTCTTTAGTTTGGGCCACACTATAATTTCATAATGTTTTTAGGAATTAAATAATAATTAAAATTTCTGAGATTGGGTCTTTTTGAAAAGTTTTATAACATTTTGGGCCATAGCATAATTTGAATAAGTTTTGAGGAAAAACTATAATTTCGTGAACAGTATTACTGTAGTAAAATTCAAAATTAATGGTAACTTCACTGTTACGAGCGGGGAGCCGGTTAAATTAAGCGGTGGCCAAACAGCGAAAGATTGAATTTGACAATAACGGCTAGTTTTCGAGCTTTAACTATAAAAACTCAACTCCAACTTCATTTCAAAGTTTCTGGCAAGCAAAAACAAGTTTGTAAAACATATATTAAGCTTCCATATTGCAAATCACAATAGATTAAATCATTCTTGAGCCATTATTTGTGAATCTACTTTATTAGAGAGTGCTTTTGCTGTATTTTCTATTTTATATTGTATTAAGAGTGTTCAAGTGAGGGAAACACTTGGGGTAAAGAGATTAGGGTGATAATCTCTTGATTGTAAAGGTCCATTGACACCTTGGAATTCAATTGTAAACATTTGAAGCCTTGGGAGGATTGAATAGTGAAATCCTCAAGCTCGGTTGGCTTGGAGGCGTGGACGTAGGTGGGGATTGCCGAACCACGTAAAAATTACTGTGTTTGCATTCTCTTCCCTTACTCATTTATTTTGCAAGTATTGCCTAATTTATTATATTTGATTTAATTCCTGTAAAACTTAATTTTTGTTTGCATTAAGGCATTAGATTGAATTATTTGTAAAATAAATTTTAATAACCCAATTTAGCCCCCTATTGGGTTGCTTATTTGTATTTCACAAGACATGGACTGGCGCATTGGCTGGGGCATGGCAACAGAGCGTAAGTTGCAGCATGGGCACAAGCAATGCCGGGCAGCGGGCGCAAGAGCATGCTTGGGTGGCGTACGAAGTAACTTGTGAGACTAAGGCACAATGGGTGTGTTGGCTTATGGCGAAATAAGCGTGCGGGAATAAGAAAAAAAACACATCACGCTTTATTTTTAGAGGAAGCTTGAAAGTCGGAAAAGACTCGACAAGTTAGTTTGTAGATGATTGATTGGGTAGTTTTAGAATAAAAATACTTTGCAAGGGTATAGTTGTGTATTTCACAGAAAGTCACAATGGCATAAACCAACATGACAGGAAAGCTAATGAAGGACAGATTAGTGCGCTTAGAGATCATCGTGGGTACTTTTTAGCTTGAACTAGAAAGCTTGGCAAAGAGCATTGAAGTTAACTCCATAAAGATGACAGGTGTCAAGCAAACTTGTGCAGAGTTTGTAAGCGAGTTCTTAGACAAGCTGAATAAGGTTATGGAAGATGTAACTACATTAGTGGAAGTGTTGAAAAGTGACATTGGAGACCTTGGGGGAGAGGTGGGTTTACTAAAACGAGTAGTAGGCAACGCTCCTGGTGAGGAAGAAGGACTTTCTAAGGTGAATGTGTTCGACCCACGGCTTATAGCAGAACTTGTATCGCCGAGGAGTTAGAGAATTTTTTGTAAGATATGGAGCAGTACTTTAGGGTTGCTCTTGCGCCTGAAGTAGAGTGGGTCACCATTACTAGCATGTATCTCAAAAGGGATACAAAATTATGGTGGTAGAGTAGGCTTTAAAATGATTCAGAAGCTCAGCGACCAATAATTAAAACATGAGATATGCTTAAAAGGGAATTGAAGGGTCAATTCTTATTAGAAAATGCTAGTTGGCTTGTGAGAGAGAGCCTAAATAAACTTAAGCATATTGGTTTAGTGAGAGATTATGATAAGGAATTTAGTTCATTGATGCTGGATATCAAGAACATGGCAGATGAAGATAAGCTCTTTAATTTCATCTCGGGTTTGTAACCATGGGCGCAAACGGAGTTATAGAGGCAAGCCGTGAGAGATGTACCAGCGACGTTAGCAGCTGTTGATAGCTTGGTGGGTTTTAGATTCATGAATCCTTATCCTTCTGAATTGAAAAAGTCTAAGGAGATTAAGAAGGGTCATTCTTTGCGTGATGGGGGCAAGAAGAATAATGATCAAGGCAAAACCAAGTAAGGGAATCCACAAAGGAAAAAAATGGGGATGCTTCATTTGTGATGGATCGTATCGGGCCAGGGAGTGTTCGAAGCATAAGAAACTGAATGCTTTGGTGAAAGAGACTGAAGGGGAGTCTTCAAAGCTTTTGGAGGTCGAAGCAACAACAGTGCGTATGAATTCGTTACAGTTGCTGAACAACATTAAAGTTATGGTAGAAGATGAGCCTATGAGTAAGGAAGAGCTGGTAAGCATTCTCAGAGGTGAATTCTACTCAGGAGGACTAATGTGTGCAAAAGTAAAGCTGAATAGAGTAGAGGTGAGGGCAATAATTAATAAGGGTGTAACGGTAAATCTTGTGGAGGAGAATTTAGTATCGTGCCTTGGACTGCAAGTTGCCAGCACCAATCTTGTTGTGAGTCTCACTTTACACCATCAAACAGTTTCGAAATAGGGTAGCGGTGGTCAATGTAAGTATGGGAACTTAGGTGCATGACACATCATTTGTGGTGATGGCTATGTCGAGGTACGACGTGATCTTGGGCATGGAATTTCTATACAATGTGGAAGTACATGTACTTTTTTATCTTTCTTACATTTTGATCGAGACTATGGAGGAGTCTTGCACGATCGAATGCTAGTATTTAAATCTAAGTAAGCTGACACTATTAATTTAGGCTACAGACGTTGGTTTGGTTGAAGGGAATTCAGTAATGATGCCTTGGTTGAGGAGCAAATTCAAGTTTTGAAGGGACTTAATGAGTATACTGTGATGTCTAAGGAATTCATGGCTAGAGAGTCACCAGGGCTTCAACTAAACAAGTTGTCAAAAGAAGACACAGATCAAGATGAAGGAGAATTGGAAGCTAAGTCATTGATAGAGAATTTGGATTGCTAGAAAACTCATCACAGTAAGAGTGTGGAGGACATTCAAAGTGGTACTGACTGTAGTGAGTTCTTACTAAATGAGGAGGGTTATGGGTGCGTTGATAAAGAAGTACACGGCTCCAAGCACTTTAAGTCAGCAAGTGGATTTCTAGTGATATTTTCTTAGTGGGCGGTTTGGTTTGTGGTGATATCATTGGGATTAACAGCATTGTTCCTTGTATATGGATAGACATGTGAGAGCTATGAGCATCGTATGTAGGGCGAGGAATTACAATACAGTAGGCTGGAATAGAGTGGGACGTGTGTGTCTGTGAACTCTATAGGGATTTCAGCTTTCCTCGGCTATAAAGCAGCAAGCATGAGGCTTAGTGCTATATTTTGAAAGCAAAAGCTTAATCAAACACAATAACTCGGGAAAAATCAAGAAGGAATAGTTTGCAGCCAAGGAAACATTTTCGAAAAGAATAGTTGGTGGGTGTGCCACTAGTGTTGTGTAAATTTTAATGAACTCGCAAGCGCACGAATCTATTGTAGAATAGATTAATGGTGACGAGTGTCGATCCCACGAGGAGGTTGATTTTAATTATGTGCTGAATTAATTTTCTTTTTAATGGGAACAATTAAATTATGGTAATTATATCCTAAATTGTTGAATTAAAATAGCGGGAATAATTAAAAATGAAACTGTTATAATAAAGCACTTGGGTATCCGGATCCGCATCAACATGCTCCATGGGCTAAATATTCCATATTAATACCAATTAAATCATAAGGGGGGGATTCCACACCTCATGAACCACTCTCCAATAAGTATGGTGCCAAGGGCTTATCGTGCCAAATAATAATAACCTTGTACTAGGGTGCCTGATAACCAGGTACAGAATAAACAAGACTATTATTATTTGTCGACAAAAAGTCAAAACAACCACAAATATTAGAGGGGAAGAGAAAGTAAATTTACCAAATTAAGCCCATGGAACATGTTGAGACTTCACCTTCAACCCAAGCACAAAAGAAATTAGCCACTCATATTTTAACTAAGGATAAAAAAGGAAATTTTATTAAAATACAAAGAAACTACAAGAAGGAGAAGGAATTTCAGAAATCTAAGCTTAGAAATAAATTCAGGGGTGCCAAATTAGGGGGGGAGAGCCCCCTTTTTATAGATACATTGAGTGAATCGTGACCATCGGATTAAAAACAATTCGGATGCTCAGGATTGTGCCACGTCATCAGTCAACAGTCAACAGTCAACCATCAACAGTCAACATTTGTACAGTAACGCCGCCTGAATATTAAATAATCCCATGTAAGCGCATGTACTGTACACCCGATTTCTACTCCAATGAGATGCTGCCACGTCATCGATCTACTGTACATAAGAAATTTAGTCCAATAAGATCATGACACATCATCGGTCAACACCACGTCATCGGTCAATGCCACATAAGCAGTCAATCCACATAATTCGTCCCAATCGAGATCATCGCCACGTCGTAGGTAGTTGCCACATCATCGGTCCGTATACATAAACATTATGTCGTGAATGAAATTAATGAAAGATCGTGAATGCGATGCAAAATGCGTACGTGAAACAAAGATCTGTATGTGTGAACAATAACTTTTTCCTTTAATGCTCTTCTTAAGGTTTTCGACCGTCCTGAGTCCAAATATGACGTCCGTTTTGCTGTCTGATCACTCGTTTATTGTGAAACGATTATGATACCCCTAAAATACATAAAATACACAATTATAATAAAACACATATAATTAAATAACAAAATACTTAAATAAATAAAAGTAGCAATGTTAGTGAGATTTAAAGTGTAAAATGACGATTTTCTCCTTTATAAATATACACTTTCTAACACTCAACAACTAGCATAGAGTCATCATGTGCTGGAAAGATGATCGTAGATGAGCAAAACATTCAAAGGACCAAGGGATGGCTCAACAGATGCATGAGAAGCCTAACATTGGCATGCGGAGGGGTGTTAAGGAGAAAGAAGCATTGGCTTTGTCATGGCTATGTGTGAGAGAGTTAGGATAGTGGAGATTATCTCATCGACGAGGATGTCGTACTTTTTAGGCGGGGAGGTTTGTCACCATTGTAAGTCATAGGGGCCAATTGTCGTGGCTTGGCTTGGGGCCTTGTGCCTAGCCTTGATAGTAATTGGGTATGCTTGTGGGGAGCGTGGAAATAAGGCATGGACTGGTGCTTTGGTTGGGGCATGGTAGCAGAGTGCAAGCTGCAGTATGGGCACAAAAGCATGCGTGGGTGGCATACACAATAACTCATAAAATTGAGGCGTAATGTGTATGTTGGCTTGTGGCGTAGTAAGTGTGTAGGCATGAGGGCCAAGGGGCATGCGAACGGAAGGCCAATGGACGTGTAAGTGTGGGACATTTGGGCGTATGGACATAGTGAGCAAGGCACAATAGTGTGCGAACGAGCACAATAGTGTGCGAACGAGCGTGGTACTCAGTAGTATACGAGAAAGTTGCAAGATTGTGCTGGCAGTTACGGGGTTGTGGTTTAGTGGCGAGTCAGAGTGCACGCCAAGGTGCAGCCAAGTAAGGAATGCATATTGGATCAGATCATACGAATATGAGAGGCGTCATGCATGGATTGTGGGTGGACAATTATTGTAGACGTAGAGCATGGTTGGGTGAAATTCTATCATTTTTTTTTATCAAGGCCTATGGCTACTCCCGTGATGGTGCTAAGTCCTTACTTAGCTAGCCAACTTAAATGCAACGGAAGTGATTTTTAGGAAGTGTGTCAATACACTTGCATAAAGGAGGTTACGTAAGGCATTTTTCTCGTCAACACAAAGAGCAATCACGCACACAAAACTTTAAATAAGATTGATTTTTACGGAGGCATCAACCACTAACTTTTCTATTCCTCAACAAGAAAAGTTTACACAAGTTCAAGTAGTGTATGCTAAGGATACAATGCCCCCCTCCACATACATTCCATCATTATTTATTTATAAGGTTTGCGAGTGATACTCTCACTTGTTAAGGTTAGGTGGTGTGATACCCACATGACACGTTAAACACTTCTCTAAGAATTTCAGCCCCCACTAGCATGTACAAGAGCATATCTCCATTCTCTCTAAGAACAAGGCAACCGCTGCCCCCTAAGTCCACTTGAGGAAGTTGTGGAAAATAACCGCCACTGCTCACTTTCTTAATGTAACTGTAATTGCCCACTCATGCTTAATTTTAGCCTACCTCTTGGAGAATTTTAGCCAACCATGTTCCATGTCCGCAATATTGATCTGCACACAATCCATGTATGATGCCTCTCATGTTTGCATGATCTGGTTCAATGTGCATGCTTCACCTGGCTGTACTTTGGCGTGTATTCTAGCCCGCCACTAAACCACAACCTTATAATTGCCCGCACAATCCGATAACTGTCTCATATGCTATTGAGCACCATGCTCATCCGCATGCCACTGTGCCTTGCTCATTGTGTCTGTGTTCCCAAGCGTCCCACGCTTGTACGTCTATTGATCTTGCGTTCGTGCACTTTTAGGCCTTCATGCTTGAATGCTCGCTGTGTCAGAAGGCAGCACACCCATTACGCTTTAGTCTTATAAGCTACTACGTACACCACCCATGCACGCTCTTGTGCCTGTTGCTTAGCATTGCTTACACCCATACTGTAGCTTACACTTCGCTACCATGCCCTAGACAACGCGCCAGTCCATGCCTTGTTTCCGCGCTCCTTATAAGCACACTCGATTGCTGCCAAGACTCGACATAAGGCCCCAAGCCAAGCCACGACAGTTAGCCCTCATGACTCACAGTGGTGACAAAACTCCCCCGTCTAAAAGGTGCGACGTCCTTATCGACGAGATAATCTCCACTATCCTAACCTCCTCCATATAAAGTTAGATCATATCTTGTCACTTGGTAAATCTAGCTCAGATCATCATAGTCTTAGATATGAAGACGGTAAAAACTCAAACTTTCAAGGTGTGTTTATTAAAGCTTCTCTGCCAAAAGTTAAAGTTTCATATTTTTCCAAAAAGGTAAAACTGATGCACATTCTTCACTAATTCATCAAGGTAAGAAAAACATATTTACTCTTATTTGTCATTTTTGTTATGTTTAAGAATATATAAAATCTAATTACTTCAAGTTCATAAAATATATGAAAAAGACTATGTTCTTTAATTTTTCTTAAGGAAAATTATGGGATGACACCTAAACTTAAGGTCAAGATGAGTGAAAATAAACCCAAAACATCTTGGATAAGAAAAACTATTACAGAAGTGTCTTGATTAATTATAAAAAAATTGATCGAGAAAATATGACTTTTATTGATGGAGTGAAAAATCATGTACTTAGAGAGGAAACATTAAATGTTGAAGTTTTTTCAAAACTTGATAATGTGCTGCATGTGGAGGATCTCAAAGTAAATTTACACAGCATTAGTTAAATTTGTGATCAACCTCTTTGTCAACTTTGATAGAAACAAATGTCACGTTCTCGATGTTCATGAAAATTATATTTTGGAAGGACATCGATCATCTAATCATTGTTATAAGTTGACTAGTTCAATTATTTACCATAAGACCACTCTTGTTGACATAAAATTAAGGCATAAAAAACTTGGTCATTTGAACTACAAGTTACTGACTAAAATTATGAAAAAAAAAGGTTGTTCAGAGAATTCCAGTATAAAAAAGAAATAACACAAAATATATGGTTCATGTCAATCTGGCAAAAAACAAAGAGTATCACATAAAGCTATTCAAGATTGAGCAACATCAAAGGTATTACAGCTACTTTATATGGACCTTATAGGATCAATACAAGTTGAAATTTGGTTGGAAAAAAGTATGTATTTGTCTATGTAGATGATTTCTCTAGGTATATATAGGTTGACTTTATTAAAGAGAAATTAGATACATTTGATGTTATGTGAAAAGATTAAAAACGGATGAAATTGTAATATTGTCAGATTAGAAGTGATCACGGAAGAGATTTTGAAAAATCCAATTTTAAAAAATATTGTAATTTATTTGGATTTTCAAGTGAGTTTTCCTTACATATTACTTCAGAATAAAATAGTGTTATAGAAAGGAAAAATAGGATCTTATAGGAAATAGCCCAGTGATGTTAAACTCGAAGAAATTTTCGAAGAGATTATGAGTTGAAGTACTTAACATTACTTGCTACAAGCAAATTGAAGGTATTGATTTTGATGATACATTTGCACTTGTTGCTCAACTTGAATATATTTTTTTGCTTTTTGCAGTTGCTTATTTAATAAGTTGTAAATTATTTTAAATGGATGTTAAGAGTGCCTTTTTAAATAACATTTAAATAAAGAAGCCTAAGTTAAACAATCTAAATGTTTTGAAGACCACTATCTCCCAAACCATGTTTTTAAATTAAAAAAGGCGTTATATGTTTTAAACAGGCTTCTCAAGCTTGGTATAAAAGATTGACCAAATTTTAACTTGAAAATAGCTATAAGTAAGGGGGAGTAGGTACAACACTATTTATTAAGCAACTTAATTCAGGAATTTTAGTTATTCAAATCTATATTGATGATATAATGTTTGATTTTACTTCTTCTGATGATGTGCAAGAATTTGTGAGTTAAATGAAAAAGGAATTTGGGATGAGCATGATGTAGGGAATTGACTTACTTTTTGGGTTTGCTTTTTGGGTTTGCAAGTGGAACAAATAGAGAACAGACTTTTTCTTTTTAAATCAAAGAAAGTATGCCAGGAGTTTAGTTAAGAAGTTTGGCTTAGATTCTAGAAAATATATGAGAATTCCTATAGGTACTAGTACCAAGCTAACTATTTTGTTGTAGCCATACTTAGATCTTTATATGTAAACCTTGCTCTATTATCAATTGTAGTGAATTAAATATCTTTAAGATCTCTAAGCAATTCAACCATTGCTCAAGATTTAGATCAAGATCAAACCAAGATGTTAATATCACTTAAACCAATTTGAAGAATTAATGATTAATAACCTTTAATGATAGAAGTACCGAAGATTAAGATCACAAGAGATAAATTGAACTAAGAAATAAGAAATCACCAAAAAAAAAAACAACAAATTTAGGTGGCCCAATTGTGCAAGAATGCACAATCTATATCCATGAGGGAAGACATTAGATTGAGATTTATTAATGATTCAAGTCAAAATTACAGAGTGTTTTTTAGAGAAGATTATAAAGAAGAGGAAAACACTTTCTCTCTCTTTAAATCCTCTCTAGAATCCTCTCCAATAATGATCAAACCAAACTTGTTGACCAGCTTATATAATCATCAATAACAAACCTAGAAGGCATTAGATTTTGACTCATGGATAATAGCTTATAACTATTTTAATTCCCTCCTCACATTCTTTGTCATGTGTGTTACTTAAAATGAAGACTAAAATGACCAACATTATGTCATTTTGGGTTGTTTAATGTGTTTAAGTAAATCAGATGTGCCGTCTCATGACTGAGAGCTAAAAAAAAGCATGAATACGATGTCATTTCATCTACATAGGCTTTGGATTCATCACTTAAGTCCACAGAAGGACAGTGATTGTTTTTAAGAAACAAGATAATAGAATGTTGAATAACTTTAATTAACTTAATTAGGAGTTAATAGCTTATTGCATTAAAGAGAAGTTTATTATCTAGATCAACTCATTCGGCTAACTATAACTAAAAGAGTTTGCTATATTTCTTAAAATTTTAGTAATTAAACAAAGCAAAATAAGAAAATAACTACAATCAGAAACTAGGCTTAAAGAATTTGAACACAATAATTAATCAAGATTTGTCTTTCACTTGGCCATCGCTTTTGCTGAATCTGTCGTGGCCACCTAGATAGCACGACCAAACTACCTAAAAATTTGATCCCTCTCTTCTATTTAGTTCTTCATGTAGTGCCCGTAGCAGTTGTTTTTCCCTTAAGCAAGCTGTAGCTTGCTCGGGTAGCAACTCTAGCACTAGCAGCTATGATTGTCGTTGACCATAAAACTTGTACAAATTTTTTTTTTCATTAAAGTTAAAAGAAAACAAAACTTTAATAATTAATCAAAAATAAATTCGATTCTTAACTACCCAACATAAAGAGGCTTTGATACCACTTGTTAGAATAATAAATCTTTCATTAAAAACAGTCAACTATAATTCATAAATATTTATGTTATATCACTAAGAATAAAAAATTAAATATATGAAATGTACTTGAATCTATAATACTTAATTACTTTTTAAAGTTGTGTGGTTTGTCTTTTAGATCAACTTGTTATCCTAGATAGTCGTTTAACTTTCTTATTGCAATCTCTAACAATAGGTATTATGTTAGAAAGTGTATATTTATAAAGGAGAAAATTGACATTTTACACTCAAAGTTTAAATAAAGTTCTTATTTTTATGTATTTAATTATTTTGTGATTTAATTATGTGTGTTTCATTATAATTAAGTATTTTATGTATTTTATATATTTTAGGGATATCATGATTATTTTATGATGAACGAGACATCAAATGATAAAATAAACAGTAATTCCGAACTCAGGACAGTTAAAAACTTATGAGGAACATAGAAGTATGAACGACACTGTTTATATATATTATACTGTTCACATATACGATATTATTCATAATACTATTTAAGATACTGTTCACATATACAGATAGATGATGTGGCATCGACTAATAACCTGACAGTATTTGATTGGACGAATGATATGACATTGACTATTTATGTGGTATTGATTGATGATATGATATTAACTGATGATGTGTCACGATCCTATTAGAATAAAATATTTATAAGGTTTTGACCGATGACGTGGCCGTATATTAGTGGATTAGAAAAACGTGCATACGATACATGTATATACACAAAATGATAGCCTTGATGATGTGTTCAATTCAATCAGAACTTGCCATGTGGCATAATTCTAAGCATCCAAATTATTTCAATATGATGGTTATAATTTACTCGTTGTATCTATAAAAAAGAAACTCCCCTATAATTTGATACCTCTAAATTTATTTTTGAGCTCTATTTTCTATAATTGCTTCTCTCTCTTATATTTTCTACATATTTTAATAAAATTTTTATTTTACCCTCAGTTCAAATATAAATAGTTTATTTTCTTTTAAACTTAGGTTAAAGGTGAAGTATCAATACGTTTCATGGGCTAAATTCGATAAATTTACTTTCTCTTTTTCCTCTAATTTTTATGGATATTTTAACTTTTCATCGTTATATAGTAATAAGAAGGTTATTATTATTTGACACGATAAGTCGTTAGCACTATATTAATTAGAGCGTAGTTAATGAGAAGTGAATATTTTCCTTATGATTTAATTGACACTAATAAGGATAATTAAGCCCATAATGCATATTGATGCGGATCCAAATGCCCAAGCAATTCATTATAATGTTTTCAATTTAATTATTCATGCCATTCCAATTTTAATTTTAAGATAATCTAAATTACTTTTACTACAATTTTAACCACCCACTTAAGAAATTTATTCTACACACAATTAAAATCTACCTCATTGTGAGATTATCAGTCGTCATCATTGATATATTTTACAATAGATTCGTACACTTGTAAGTTTAATAAAATTTACACAACAATAAGATGTCATACAATAATAAAATGTTACGTATAACTTAGAGATTATAACCATTTATATAAATAATTTTTCTTGTTATTATTAATAAAGATTACTCTTAAGTCTCTGAACATTAAAAGCTCACATTTTATTAAATACATTTAAGTTTGATTTATCAACAACCTTAATAAATCACTTTTAATTGTGTTTAATCTTATTTAGTAGTCTGCAACATATAATTATTTACATATAAGTCTAATGTTAAATTAAAAATTCAACAATCTCGAATTAGAATCCAAAATGAAAGTTTTTTTTTAAATATCAAAATATCTTAAATATTCTTTACTTATTTCATAATCTTATTACATTTCTTTCATAATATAGCTTTAAATAACTTATTTATTAATGTAATTTTATAATTTTTAATAAAAATTTTCATTGATAATTGAACAATTAAAATTTTTTTAGTGAAAACTTCAATTATAAAAACTCTACTTAAATAAGCAATACTCAAAATATTATAGCAAACAAAACCCTAGTGTTGCCTCTTAACGTGGTCCAATTAAGTCTTCCTGGATGAAATCCAAGCCAAATGAGATTGTTTGAGATAACATTAACTATTGTTACTTAGAAATTAAGTTAATTTAAATTTACACTTATATTATAAAAATTATATTATTTGTTTAATTTTATTAAAATTATTATTTAAAAATTATATTTATCATATAATTTTTATTTTTATTTTATAATTATAAAATTTTTATAATAGCTGTAACTTAAAACATATAATATCTTAATTTCATGTAAGACTTATATGCACATCAAACAAATTTATTAAGAATCAATCTAATATAATTAATAAATACTTGAACAAGCAAATAATGATAATATAATATCTTTAACTTATTATGCCTGTCTCAGCCAACCATTTATTACTAAATCAAGCATTTCTTCCCGGATGAGGGCCTATACACAAGCTCCAAAAAAAAAAAAAAAACCTAGACTAGGCCTAAGCCTACTATCTTATTAAAAAAATTAAATTTATAAATTAAATAATATAATTAAAATTAAAAAATAACATAAAAAAACTTAAATTCTTAATTTATAAATAAATAATGATTAAAAAAATTAAATTATTATACAAAATTTTTTTTATGCTTCAATTAATTAACAAAATACTTAAATTAAAAAACTTAATATTAAAAAAATTAAATTTCTAAATTTTTATTTACTTTATTATGATGTTACTTTACAATATTTATTTTTTAAATTTATTTATAATTATAACTTGTTAATTATTAATTTATTTTAAATTTATAATAATTTAAAAAAAATTAAAAATAAATATAATTTAAACTTAACTCGAATCCGATCTACACCCGCAATAAGCTCGACCCTCATAGTTGTTTTAAGATGGTTTAGACTTGACCTTCAAAACACCCAGCCCAAACCCAAACCCCTTTTTTGCCATCCCCACTCTCAACCAAGTCAAACCTTAAAAAAAAAAAAAAAACACGCTGTCCCTCAAAGATTAGAGCTTTTATTTAGATAATAACCTTTTTTATTCGAGTACTTGGATCCTCAGCTCTCTGACCCGCATGGATTATGTTAAAGTTGCTGTAAATTTCCCATTCCAAAAAAAAAAAAATTGCCGTGAGTTTCAAAGTGCTAGACAGGATTAGATTACAAATAACAGATTCAAGCAAAAGAACAGTTTATGTAGACCGGCTACCAGAACAATGCTCAAATCTCTAAGCATTTGACACAGGCAAAATTGACACAATCATAAAGTCGAGATATATAGCTGTGCCAAAGAGATTTGCTGCAAAATACCTAGCACAACAAGCAAGAAGGAGGCTGAACACAGATCATATCAAATCAATAAGCTTTTCAGCAACAAACATGAAAAAAATTAACAGAGAACACAAAATCAACGGGCAAAAAATAACTCCTTCATTGCTTGACATCAGCACCAACATTCCCTTCTTGGGTACAAACAACAAAAACTTCTTGTACTACCCCTATAGAATTGCTTTGTACAAGCAGCTTCCCCTCCAAAAGCACTGATTAAACACCATACTCCCAATTGCCATTTGATGGATTAACAATCCAATCCTCCTACGCATTCCACAACATAATATTACAAAATGGAATCAACTAGGATAGCTTACTGCAACCATGTTATGGGAGTGGAGGTGGTCTGTGGGAGCTGGGGTATCATGCAGTGCTGTTGGTGCCATTGATTTAACCCATCATTTTCCCTCATTCCACCAAATTCATATGCATTACCTTGGCCTATGCCAGGGTTATTGTTTTCTTCAATATCCATTGTTGCTTCTCCCATATCATCAGCCTCCATCAACTCTGTAGCCTGTGTCTGTGGAGCATCCATTCCCGGGGTAGGAAGAAGCTGGAACTGAGAAGGAACCCAGGGAACAACAGCTAGGCTACTCTTTTTCATTGCATCATTTTTCTCTGGCAAGTCTTCATCCTCATCCAACTTCACATTCCCAGATTGGCTTGTCCGGAGAAATTGATCTGTAGAGCATGAAAACAGAATTAAGAGATACAATCACCAAAGAAGAATAATCAATCTCATGTCAAACACACAAAACAGTAAAACAAGGCCTATACCACAGCATTCTTTAGCATCACACATCACAATTGACTTAGAAATAGAACTGTTCTTAACCTCCAAAAAGGGGAATTCAAGGGGAGGTAAGTTAGAGAGGATCAAAAGCACTCTTATGGACTGGAAAAAAGGTGGGTTCAAGTAGGTAAAGCCAATGCACTCAGATGATTGGTTATGGCTTCACTATTACTAAACTCTGGAAGCTCTACAAGAGCCATCCTAAAGATATATGAATATGAATCTAAATCAAGCAGCTTCTACAACATCATCAGCCCCTCCCTAACTCAGTAGAAGTTATGACCGAATAACAAAGTCAAAGCTCTTCACACTCACCATGAGTCATCACTCACACCCAAAATCAGAGCTAAGATGCTAATGCTCCTAATAATAGTATAAACCTACCAATAATTATAGAGCCACAAATAATTTTGTAAGAGCTAGTTGTACAGATTGATGTAACATAAAGAAATTGACTTAAAAATAATAACAGTTAATTTTTTGGTTATGAGGGCCATAAAAGTTTTATACAACCCATCTCTGCATGCTACAACTATTTCCACACACTTATTTGCACAGGTAGTTGTGATGCTAACATTACACTAAACTAAAACCATTTCAAGACAGCTGTATGGACTTGGTTATAGAACAATCAACAAACTCAGCTCAGCAAGTGTATCGGCAGATAAATCAATCTTATGCAATTGAGCACTTGACATGTCAAATGTCAAAGTGAAGCATGCAAAAAGATAAAGATAGAGACAGAGATAGAGATAGAGAAAGCTCACTCACTTTTAAAGCCAGAAACTAAGTCCATGGACACAGATAGATTGGGGGAAGACTGTGTTTGGGATGGGGGCTTATAAAGGACAATAGCCTTAGCCTTGTCAGCATCTGAATCTGACGAGTCAACAGCTAGAGGGACAGGTAAAATTTCTTGCTCCCTTTCCTCTTCCATAATGGGTGGCAATTGTGCATTCTATATATATTGATTAATTCAAGAATAAAAACAAAACCCAGTTGAGTAAATTTCACATCTCTAAGAATAAATAAAAATATGGAAAGTTGAATTCAAGAAGCTTATATGAATATACAATACATACCAGCCGGCGAATCTTTCGAGCTGGAGAAGTAAGAGAGAAATCATGCAACTCATCGCTGACATCATCAACATCAAACTCTTTCCTCTTCATCATCTTTATCTTCACTGGTGCGTCGTTGTAATTGTAATTGTAATTACTGCCCATAATCTTCCCTTTCTTTTCCACTTTTCGCTCCGAGTTATTCTTTCTGGTTCTCAACTCTCACAAACTAAGCCCCGGCCACTTGGTTTTATTATTGTTCGATTGAGAGAGCTTTCTCTCTTTCTCTAGACAAATCCAGAACCGGCAAAAGGAACGGGCAATAACATCTAACTACGCGATACGTCACTAAGTATTTCTGTTTCTTTATTAAAGACCCACACGTTTTTCTTTTGTATCAACTAAGTCCCTAGTTAGCTAAGTAGCCATAGCCATGCCGAACTCATATCAGAGTATACTGCCAAATATTAACCAAATTTTCGAATTGAATAGTACTAAAAATCTCAATACTTAATTTTAACTTGTATGATTTTTATTTTTTAGATGATAGGATATATCAATTTTATTAATTATAAAATATATTATCTAATTTATGGATAATAGAACATAAAACTGAAGTTGTGACTCAGCAGTTAAGATTTTAATCATTGTTGTATCTCAATTAATTTTTACATAATACTAAGGGTTAATTTAGTAATATTATAATTTTTAAAATAATTGTTGTTATTAGTTCTTTAGGAATAATTAATTTTAAATAAAATCAGTTAAAATTTTGATAAAATTTATTTTTAGAAGTATTGTGAGTTTTAAAATAATATATTTATTTATATTCTTACAATTAAACTTATGTAAGAATATAAATAATGGAATTAAAAATAATGACAAATAAAGTTTATTTATATATTTATAACCATGTGTACAAAATATTTTTTATTATGTATATATTATTAACTTTATTTTTATTTTATTTTCTTCACATAATTGGTAACAATAATAATTTATTAAAATTAATTTTGATTTCTTAGTTAACAAAGATAATTTTAGATTTTTGTATTATATATAAGGATATGTCTGAATGATATTAATTATAAAACTGATTCTTAAAATTAGATTTTCAAATGTTATTCCTTCTTTATTTTTTAAAATTTATTGTAAAGTTAGGTATTTTACTGAAAATAATTTCTAAAAACATTTATTAAATATTCATATTACCTTTTAATTTTTGAAATTACTTTTAAATCTTACAAAAATAATCTCAAATAGACCCTAATTAATAATACATTTTGTAATGATAAGCTTGTTATCGAATGGGTGAATCCAATAAGTGATTGACACCTCACTTATTGGAATATTGGGCATATTAGTTAGGAAAGTTAGCATTATTGTAGATTAATTGGATTTCAAATTATCAATCATAGCACAAGAATTCGCCCGGATTGGGTATGGGCCAGCTTTTACAAAATTAAGTAATATTTAAAATAACTTTTGTAAAAACAATTATATGTTTAATAAATCCTGCTATATTATGCTATTGTAAGAATGTAAGTAACTAAAACAATCATAATAATAAATAAAATTTACATCTAGATATATAAATGTTTTTATATTGTCCCAAGCACTTAGTAAAAGTTATTTTAAAATAATTTTATTTAGCTAGTTATTTGAGTTTGAATAATCTCCTTAACTTATTTTATTTTATTTTATAATTGAAGAAAAATAATTTTAAGTCCATTTAATATATGCAATAGGGATAAAAAATCCCTCAACTTTTCTTCATATATTAATTTATCATTTATCACCAAAATATTCTTATAGTACTCATTCAAAACCCTACACATTTCTAATTTATAATTAATTATAATTTATATTACACATAATTATAATGCATAAATTTTATTTAAATATTATAATTATGTATAGGTATAGATTGGAGCAACTATAAGTTAAAATTTTCTTATATTTATATATACGTGGGTTAATTGATTGTCACCTCGGGTTAAAAAGTGGAAACTATTACTATTCGAAAGCGACTTGACTCCATGTAGCGCCTCATTTTATTTTATTTTTAAGTCAGATGAGTTTCATTGTCAAAAAGCAGAATTATTTAACCGAAAAGTCCCGGGGAAGTAAACAGGGCAGTTGAAATAATGCGAGTGGTGGAGTTCCCTGTCTGTGCACTCATTCCACCCGAAAAGAAAAGCGACCCAATGGGAATATAGAATTTCCACTTAGCACAGAAACAATTTGCCTATATATACTCCAAATATTAAATTTTATTACACTTTAGCTTGGAGAAGTCAAACAAGAGACCTTAAATTTGTATGGCTGCCTATTATCTTCTGCTTCCTTTCAGTGGTACTGTTTAAATAACATCATCTTGTCATGCCAACTACATATTGAAGTAATTGAAAATGTTAGAACAAAATACACAGTTTTTCCAGATAAAACTTCACAATAACACCATGAGATCACAAACAGAATCTAAAGAAGCAGAAAGCTGAACTGAAAAATTTATAATCCGACGGGGATAGAGCAATATGATGACCAACCAGATGCACACCAGAATTTACAGAAATCTAAGGCCAGGCCGCCTGATCAAGAGATTATATTGCACCATATAATTCTATCAGGCATGGGCACAAACTGGATGAATCGTCTAATCGTGAACGTAGTGATAGAGTCATCTATTGGGACTTAAGACCAAAAACACTAGTTTATTAGGTCAATTACATCATTTCTATTTATTAATACATGGGATCCTCTTTACTAGCCAACGTACGACAACAAAATAACTTTTCCCCAAAACCAAACCTCCATCAACTGGTGACAACATCTGCCAACATTGAGTCCACCACATTCTAGTTATCAGGTGTGATTCTAGTATCGCTGGTTGAAAAAATATATCATGAGAGTTCAATTTTTAATACAAATTACAGAAGCCTGGTTCATTTTTCCAAGTCAGCCAATTGGAAATAAGACTGAAATGTACCAGAATACCTACTAGCTAGGAATTCCCTGAAGTGTAAGTTTCTTAATTCTTAAGAGGCTAAATAAATTTGTAGTAATGATAATTAGTACGGAAGCCGTCTGTTACGTGCTTTTATTTTTACCCCCCCCCCCCCCCCCCAACCCAAATTTGTCCTATTTTGTTTTCAAATAATGTGTCAATTGAGTTTGAGCCAAGCAGATGGAGTTTTAAGCGAAAAATTAGTATTTATTTCTTTTTTTTTGGGATTTGATCTATAAGTTACACTACAAGAATTTTAGCCTTTAGCGACGAATCTTTTAGCGACGAAATTATTTTGGTCGCTAAAAGAGACTTTTGTCGACGAAATAAGGATTTCGTCACCAAATCTAGTAAAGAGAGAGTTAATATTTAATTGCGGGTTTTACGACGAAATGTGTGTCGTTAAAAATTACATATTGCGACGATTATCTTTTTTCGTCGCTAAAAATTAGGCGGCAAAAGAATTATTGGCGTGCTGGCTTTTAGTGGCGAATGGATAATCTTTTGCGACAAACTATTTTGTCGCCAAAAGTATATAATCAACAACGAAAACGGACTCTTTCGCGACAATATATTTTGTCACTAAAAGGATATTTAGCGACGAAAGTAGATTGGTCGCCTTTCTCCTTTTTTGCGACGAAACATTTAGTCGTTGAAGAATTCCTTTGGCGACAAATATGTTTTCGTCTCTAAAGCTTTTTATTTCGTGACGACATGCTTAGTCGCAATAAAGGGACCTGAAATAGAAGCTGTAATACATTTTAGCGATGAGATATTTCGTTGCTAAAGATTACTCTTTAGTGACGAAATATTGCGTCCCCAATATTGCTGTTTGGCGATGAAAACTTGGTCGCTAAAGATTACTGTTTCGCAACGAAATAATTTTGTTCGCTAATTGTATTTTTAGCAACTAAATATTTTGTGGCTAAAAGTTTGTCATATTAATTACAAATATGGTAAATCAATATAAAATTGTAAATTTAGAATGCATTTTAAATTATTTTAATTTTTGTTCATGATTAATCCTTTTATTAATTAACAAGTAATATAGTTTTCATTATGATAACAAGATAAATTTATTTATATTTTTAAAAATAAAGAAAATAAAATGTGTTAGTTATTAATGGTGAATCAATAATCACATTATCTATTTACCTTTTTGTTATTACTAAATATTACTTATTTGATTGTTAATAAATTGTAAAAAATATAATATAAAATTTTAATTAATGCAAAATAGTGAAATTAAAAAAAATAAAAATACGAGACAAAGAACGGAATGTGTTTTAAAATGGAATTCTTTTTAATATATATACATGTGTGACAAAAATGATGCGTTTAAAGTTCATGACCAATGCTCCTCCCTAATGTTTTTATCCTCGGTTCGCGAGCACCCTCGCCATTTACCACTCTTACACAAACACCCATCACTCGCTCAAGGCCAAACCCTAAAAAATCAATCCTGCACTCAATCAGTTGAGAAAACAATGTCATTGTAGCATCGTTTATGTATGTTGCTGCCATGCCGGTAATATTGTATGAACACCCAAGCCCATTGTTGCTGCGTTCGATGTATTGTTGAGGAAATATAGTCCATTGCTGCCGCGTCAAAGTTCTTGCAATGAATAGTCGGGATTTATTCACCTTTGGCTCATCACTCTCTCGTAGTTCTCACTCTTTCTTACTTTGGTCAGTTTCGTTTTGCATCCCAATTCTTTATTTCTTTCACTTTATCTCAAATTCTCTCAATTAAAACCTCAACATTTCCTGATTCATGACCACCTGCTGATTCCTCACTTGATCTAGATTCGATTTTTGAGGTATTTAATTTCTTATATATTTAGTTAATTTGTTAATTCAAATTTGATGGTATTATTATTTTCTAATTTCATGGCTTTTTTTTTTCTGAATTTTCACTCTTTCCATTGTTGCTTATGTTATTAATTCTGTTAGGATGTATACTATTAGACATGTATAGAATTTGTAAAGAATTGAAAACCTATTTTTAAATTGTTAGCTCACCACCACTGCAGTAGCCACCTAAGAAGAAAAGAAACCTCTCTGGGATTCCACATCTTGGTGCTAGCACTATGGATGCACAGGAATATATGCTTTATCAATAAATAACTGAAGTTTGATTTATCTTTTTTCCAAAATAAATTAATAATCGTTTCAAATAACTGAAGTTTGATAGCTGTGTTTCAAACCATATTAGAATGTCATTACATATCATCTAGTTTCTTGAAAAATGTAAGCCACTATTAGAAGTTTAAGCCTATTTAATGCATCATTCCTCAACGATAGTTAAATGGTATTGTTCATTTAAAGAATATGCAGATTTTGTTGCTACTCTAGAACATAGAAATATTGAAATGGCTTTCATCATTTTTCAGCTTCACTTAACAAGGATCCTTGCGTGTTACTGCTCTTATTTCTTTTGATTCCATCACATTTTTTTGTTTTCTTGTCCTACCTTTGGACAAGGATCCTTTCATTAGTTTTTTTTTTCCCCCTCTTTCTTTCTTTTTATTGCTCTTTTATTTAAAGAGTGCTTATGAAAAAATTTTGTATTTATTTTTTTACTTTATTTTCTATCAAAACAATTATTTTTACTAGTATCACGAAGGTTATGGGCTTAATACATGTAAATTTCACATTCAATTTTATCATGCCAATGTGATGTTTCTTGAATTGTAACGTTCCAAGTTTTTGCTGAAGTAGCGAGTGTGTGCAAGTTAATTCTTTGAATTTACTGGATTGCATTAATTTTTGGTGGTTTGTGATAAAAAAAAAAAATCCACTTTTCGTATTCTTTCCCAAAGTTCTGTTTTTGGGTGTCTTATCTTTCTTTATTAATATTCTTACATAGCTTCCTTTTTCTTGTTTTGTGGGGTAAATTCGTTCTAGCAAGATTTGTTATTTGCTTATGACTGTTATAGTAAAATGTTGTGCTGCTGTATATTGATTGCTGGGCTTGTTCCTACTGGATTAGGGGTTTTTTGAATAAATGTAAAATGGCGGCCAACATCATTGTGGTGTAAAATCTAACTAAATTCATTTGTGAGAGATGTTCTTGTTGTCTCTCATTTGTTCTTTTCTGTAATTTTTGGTAGACAAAATTAAAGAATCACACTAATAGACAAAGTGTTACTTAGGAATTGGCGGGTGGTAAAACATTTTTTGCTTATGAAAAAGTCGATCATACATTTTAATATAGATGTAGAATAAAATTTTTAACTCATATAAATTTCAAATCAGAAATGCTACTTTTAGAAAAAAGAAATCTTGAAAAAAATGAGAAATATTAGTAATACTATGCTAATATTAAAACCACCTAGCATTAACCAATTGTGAAGCTAAAAGCTGATGAGGAGTCTTTATCTTTTGTCGATCATTGCATTGGACCAGTTTCCAAGAAATGATACAAATAATGAATTCTATGACATGTCACATGTTCTACTGGATTAGACTTAGTTGCCCAGTTAAGTTAATCATAGTTACAAAATTAATTAAGCTGCCATTTGAAGAAGCAAAGTAAATCCAAAAGTTGGCGCAAATTGGAAGAATACATATTTTAATTACATAGCATAGATTACAGCCGATCATATTTGAGGTGAAATAGTTGATATGAAATTTTTTATTTGAAGTCCAATAAGTGTTTATTGTATTTTGGTATGTTTTGATAAATTGGGACTTCTCATATTTTTGGGGAGGTCATGCTGAAATTTTTTCAAAAATTCATGATAAAGCATATAAAGACTTATTAATGCATTTACTTGTAAATTTTAGTTCAATATATTTTCTATAATTCTATGTTGGGGCATTTGTTGATATATTAAAGTTGAATACATCTAGCAAAATAGAAATGTCCAAACAAAATTTTATAATGGTACTTTTTATATTTTAATTTACTTATATAACATGAAAATCTTATTTTGTGTTGTTATTTTTAGAAAAAGTGCAAAATAAATGCAGAAAAGGAGTAAACTTCCTTTCAACCATCGTGGGAGATCAAAACCATTTAAGATTCATCGTGAGCAGGTATAATGTCTTTTAATTTATATTGAGTCATAATTTTTTAAATGTTAGCATTTCTAATGTTATAAATTTTTTTACTCACAGTCTTTTGAGTCAGGTGAAGTACAAAGTTTTCCATAATTTTTTCGTTCTACTCATTACAATGAAAAAAATGGATGGATCAATTCGGAGGCACAATCTGCACATGTAAGATTTTTACTCTTATCAAGATTGTTTACATAATTAAATTTATTTTAAAGTGATTATTTTTCATTATAGGAAAAAATGGTTGAGTTACATCAATGGCCTGAAGCTGAAGGATCTCAACCAATTAATGATAACAGATGTCCCAACAAGTATTTGAAGAAAAGTTAAACTATTACACGGGACTTGCAAAAAGAAAGCGGGCTCGTCAAAATTTTCAAGTTCCATCATCTAATGAGGAGGTGTTGCGCACTGAGTTAGAATCCACCCGTTCTGAGTTACAAACAACTCAAGCTCAGCTGCAAACAACTCAGGATCGATTGCAGACAACTGAGCAGGAGTTGCAGAATACCAAAGATCAGTTACAATCGCAGCAATTCAAGATCGAAGACTGTCGAAGGAGCTGAAGAATGTTATATCATTTTTAACAACATTGGCACCAAGCCAATTTGGCTCCTCATCATAGTTTCTGTGAGGTACTTTTGTAGTTGGTATTATTTCTCTACTTGGAGTTATGAAAATTAGGATTTTATTGTTGTAGTTGCAATTTGTAGATGAAATTTTATTGGCTCCTCATCACACTTGCAATTTGTAGTTGAGATTTTATTGTAGTTGGGGTTATGAAAGTTAATAAAATTAACTTTGTCTTTTTCAATTACTTATCTAATTAATAATTTTTTACTTAATATTTTAATATATTTGATTAATAATAAAATATAAAAATTAAAAAAAGCTTCTGGGCAAATTTGGTGACCAAAATCATATTGATTAAAAAAAAGACTATTAGCGATGAAAATTATGGTCACCAAAAAAATATTCCTGCGACGATAGTAATTTCATCGCTAAAGATGTTTTCAACGACCAAATAAATTCGTCACAAAAAATATATTCCGCAATGAAACAAATTCATCGCCAAAGTAATTTTCAGCGACGAAATTGTTTTCGTCGCCGAAATTTGTTTTGGCGATGAAAAAATATCGTCGCATAATGTATTTTTAGAGACGAAACCACTTTGTCGCAAAAAGACCTTTCAGCTACGAAATGGCTTCATCGCAGAAAGACTTTTCAGCGATGAACCTTTTTCGTCGCCAAAAATCAAGCTTTTGCGACGATAGCATTCCATTGCTAAAAAAGGTTTCCGCGACAATATGCTTCATCGCTAAAGTTATGATTTGGCGACGAAACTAACATTTGGCGACGAAATGAGTGACAATTGATTTCGACGCATTTGATCATTTTTGCGACGAAACTATTTTCGTCGCTAAAAGTTTTATCGATGAATTGAGTTATTCGTCGCCAAATGGCTAGCGCGACGCTGCTATTGTAATGACTTGGTGACGAAAAATTTTTCGTCGCTATAACTTTTAGCGACAAAAATTTACTGTTTTAGCGACGAAATGTGTCATCGCTAAAATCCTTTTTTGTTGTAGTGTTAGCTCTTATTATATTATGTAATGGCTATGTGTGTTATATGCGATATCATTAAATTAATACATGTACTAATCTCAAAATATAAATTATATTCATGTTCTTAATGTGGCTCACATTCATAAATTGAGATGAATTAAAACTACTCATATTTTTATGAACAAATAACAATGAGAATAATTATTCCATATTTCTAAAAGATTAAGTTAAGAAAAATTTACTCTCTTTTGTTAATGGAGGGAAGTGAATGAAGTCCATTATATATACTAAGAGTCCCTATCCTAGCAAAAAATAAATTTGCTTGTGGACTACCATCAAACTAAACAGTATATAGAGGATTAGGCTAAAAGATTCTAAGTATTTTTTAAATTCAAGTCGATTATTAATAGCTAAGGTGGAGGTATATAATTTTTTTAGTTTATAATATATAATATATTTCTATATATATTATTATTAACCTAACAATAAAAACCACGAAAGACATAAATAATGAATTATTAGATTATTTCAAATTGAATCAACTTATTTTGTTGAGGCCGAGTTTCCTTTCTCAACCTCAAGCATTTAATTTTAATTCTCTTCATTATTGGTTCTAGCAAAAACATGAGATCGAAGCCCCAAACATGCCACAGTGGTATTAGAGTAATGGAGTGGATTCATGAGTGGAGAAGTTCGAAAACTATGTTAACTCTCTCGCCGTAGGTCAAAAACAGATTTTAGAGAAACTCAATGAGCTCTCCTTACAACTTACTACGCGGACTAACACACACCTTGATTAGGAAGGAGAAAATTCAATGGCACAATTTGAAAATCCAACAAGATGGTCTGGCAATGCTGATGGGACATACAAAAATGGCTCGCAATACACTCCTACTTGGGAAAATTAACTTCCCTGGCTTCAATACAGAAGAAGACAAACGAGTTATTTTTGCAGAGTGGAGCATTATTTTGACTTTAAGAAGATCAGTGGCACTAGCATCAATTCATCTAAAAAGATAATGCTCAGTTGCGGTATCCACTACTTAAGCTAAAAAAAAAACCCCAAAAAAAAAAGTGATTACTTGGCAAGAATTTCAAGGGCTTCAATCAAAGTTATTGAGCTAATGGAGAGTTGATTAAACTTAGATAGGATTGGTCAATCGGTGAATATCAAATTCAGTTTGAGAGATTATTAGCGAAGGTAGGACATCTCCCTCAAAATCGACGAGTTAGTTATTTTATTAACGGGTTATATGATTCAATCAAGGCAGACGTATTAGCTTGTTGTTCAAAAACATTATCTTCAGCAATCAGGTTAGCTGACTTGTATAAAGCTCGCAGTCTACCCCAACGATGATCTATGCCAACAACCAACCACTTCACCTGCAGAAATTCTTTCACACCGGTTCAGAGATTGTCAAAAGCTGAATTACAAGAATGATGTGCCAAGGTTTGTGCTACAATTGCAACGAAAAATTTGTCGCGGCGACATCGGTGGAAGAAGTTGTTTTTGATGGAAGCTTGCCTCAAAGAGGAAGATGGCGATGTCATCATGGAAGTGGATGAAGATGTTGGCAAAATTCCACCAAAATGCCAGAAATTTCATTACGTGCAATCGCAGGTGCGAGAGCTTCTGAAACTGTGAGAATCAATGGAAGGATTAGAAATATCTCAACCATTGTTTTGGCTGATTCGGGAAGCAAGCAAAATTTCATGAGTGATATTTTTGCTAAGAAAGTGGGCTTATAACCAGAGATCGGAGCAAGGTTCGTAGTCCTTTTTGCCTCAGGTGAAAAATTTTATAGTACAGGAAAATGCACTAATGTGAAATTAGTTTTGCAAGGAGTATCTATGATGGTGGATTTTTATTTGCTTGATTTGGAAGCACACGACATTGTTCTGGGTGTCCAGTAGTTGCTGACACTTCGACCAATTTTGTGGGATTTTGCTAAGTTGAAAATGAGATTCAAACTAGTAGATAAAGCAAAAAACTTTTCGAGAAGAGTTGAGGACATTGAATTTGCAGTTTTGCACGCGAGGCAAGGAAAAGCAAAAAAGGCCATGTTGCTTGAAATGTTTTCAATCTCCAGAATTGAAGCAACTTTTAACCATCTCTGAGTATTCTTCCAAGAGCCAACAATTTTGCCACCGTCACGAGTCCAAGACCATAAATTGCCATTAATACCTGATATTGCACCGGTGACTGAGATGCTCTCTACAGGCGTGATCAAACCCAGCAACAGCCCTTACTCATCTCCGGTCCTTTTAGTGAAAAGGGATGATGGGTCTTGGTGCATGTGAGTTGACTTTGGACACTGAAAAAAATCACCGTTAAAGATCATTTTCCAATTCCTATTATTTATGAGCTACTGGATTAATTAAATAGAGCCAAAATTTTCTCTAAATTTGATACGTTGAAGGGGTATCATCAATTCGACTAGTGCCTGAAGACATCGGTAAGACAGCATTTGGAACACATGATTGGTCATCATGAATTCTTGGTAATGCCTTCAGCCTCTGTAATGCTCCATCTACTTTTTAGGTCTTGATGAACGAGGTATTTCAAGATAATTTGCAAAAATTTATTTTCATACTTTCTGATGATATACTTATATGTAGCAAATCTTGGAATGACCATATTCACCGTTTGCAACTTAAGATTTGATGTATTAAGATCTCACCGGTTTTTTGTAAAGAAAGAAAAATTTCAGTTTGGCAAAAAGTAGGTGCATTATCTCAGCCAGGTGATTTTTGATGAAATAGTTCTGTTTATTAAGAGAATTTTGTTTTGATGTTAAATGGGCATAAATTTGACAAAGTTAAAGCGTTAAGAGGCTTCCTCTACTTAACAGGCTATTACAGGAAATTCATTCAAAACTACCTGGCCTATTGACAAAAATGCTGAAAAAAGATTCATTTGAATGGAATTTAGCTACTGAAGACGCGTTTCTTACGTTAAAGGAAGCCATGACTCCAGCGCTAGTACTAGCATTACCCGATTTTTCCAAGCAATTTATTACCGAGTGTGATGCTAGCGGGTCTGGCGTCGGAGCTGTTTTAATGCAAAAGCGGCCTATAGCATTCTACAGTCATGCATTGCAAGGGAAGAATTTGGTATTGTCTACGTATGAAAAAGAAATTGTCTTTGGTACTGGTTGTGAAAACATGGCGTACATATCTATTGGGTTGTCAATTTATAGTTAGAACAGATCAAAGGAGCTTGGAATATTTATGGGATCAAAAGATCACAATAAAGCTGAACAGAGGTGGCTTTACAAATTGAGGGGATTTGAGTTTGTTATTGAATACAAAAAAGGCAAGAAAATTGTTGTTGCATATGCTCTTTCTAGACGAGATTTTGTAGAAGCTGATGCAGAGGAGAGAGAAGTTAGATCTTTTCCTCAACCACTTCCTAACTGGATAGAGGCCATTAAGCAGGAAGTTGAATTATGTTCTGATTTGCAGGCTTTGGTCCAACGCATCATTAGTGGAGAAGCCGTGGATTATTGGAAAATTATTGGAGTTATGAGTGAAGAAGCCATGGATTCTCGGAAGATTATTGATAAAGTTAGTCTATTTAAGGATAAAATTTACCTGGACATAAATTCTTCATTAATTGAATGCATAATTGGGCAAGTTCACAATCAGACTCCTGAAGGATATCATAAGATATTTCAAAGGCTTGCAGGAAATTTTTAGTGGCCAAAGATGAGACAGCACTATTAGGAAATTCATTTCAACTTAGGCTGGTGTTGCAGTGTCGAGACATAAGACGCCGCTACCATGCCGGAGTAACTAATTTACCATCGGATTTAAGTTTAAGGAATCCTGGCTCAAGTATAATAATTTTTGAAATAAAAAAAAATTATTTACGTTTGCAATTGGATTCTTACACTCTATTCACTTCTTTTTTCTAAATTTGTCTCTCAAATTACTAGAGTTTCTCCATTCTAAAACTCAAATGCTCTGTCAAAACCTACATAAATTCAATGATATTTTCTCTTTGAATCTCTCATATTGCAAATTTGGTCTCTCAAATCCGTAAATTGTCCATTCTCAAATTTGGCCTTTCTATGTCAAAGCCCTGATTTTTCATTCTCAGATTTGATCTCTCTCTCTCAAAGCCCTACGTTGTTTAGTGGGAAGCATGAATCACATTGAATAATGATATTCGTTTTTAAGACCTTTTTTTTTTTTAATAATTGTTAGGATTTGGGTTTCTCCTTCAAACTTCAAAGTCCTAGTTTTCTCAAACTTGATCACTGGGAAGCAATGCCAAATGAATAAAAGGTGCTTTTTATATCTTATTTTGTCTTAAATTTCTTATTTTTGAAATTTGGGTTTCCCTCTGAATTTCGTCTTTCATGATAAGCATATTAGGTTTATTTTATAAAAAGCATATCTTAGTTAAAGTGTGATAATTAGCCTTTGTTATTCCTTTTGTTAGGTACTTTCGAATTTGTTGATTAAATAAACCTGATATCCTTTTATTATTTTTGTTAATTTAATTTTTTTATGTTTAGCTGAAATGATATTAAAAGAATAGTAAAACAAGAAGGAGAGTTTTAACGGACATTAATCTAGTTGTATTAACTTGATTTTATACACTAGTGATTCAAACATTCTTGGCTTTTTTTTTTCACTTAACATCAGAATCATCTCTAAATGTAACTGCTTACTATTGATTCTTTCTACTCAGTTTCTACAATTTTTAAACCTTTTTCTAAAATTTTTATATAATATTTTCTAACTATGAGAATCTTTGTAAAAAACATCAAATGATTTTTATAAAATTTATCAAAATTTTCATCAAATTTATCAATCGTGAAAATATATCATAAACTTGTTGAAGTCTGCCATGTAACTACTCACATTAGCTCATTCTTATCTTCTATAGGTACAAGGATTATTTAAATATTTTCATTTTTGGTATATATGTGTATTGAAAGAAGTTAGGGTATTCGTTAATCGAATTTTATAGATTGAACTTCAATCCACATTTGATCCATAATTTTGTAGATTATAAACTTTTAATTCAATCTGATTCAGGAATTGGTGAAACTTAATTTAAATTCATTCTATATATTTATAGATCAGATGCAAATTTAACTTGATTCATATATAATTCAACATTTTAACATTTTTTTTGCGGACTAAAAATTTTTAATTCTGCTAAATCCACAAACTAAATAAAAACGTTTAAAACAAATATAACTTTAGTATCAATCAAATTCAAAATTAAATAAGAATTAAATAAACTAATTGTTTAGATAAAGTCAAAAAATACATTCAAAGTTTCAAAGTGTAACACACCAAACAAAAAAAAAATCTCATTAAGTTTGATTCGTACATAAAAATTAACTATTTGAGAAGCTATATTTATTTGATTATTTTTATATCATATTATTATTAGATAAGATAAAATATAGTGTTAATGTAACTATATTTTAACTTATTTTTTTATCAGTAAGTATTAATTCCATATTTATAAGTTTAATTTTTAATTATATAAATAGTTCTTTTTTGTGGATTTGTGTGGATTTACTTCCAATCCATCAGTGGTAGTTTTTTATATTTTCAATTTAATTCAGTCCATATATTGGATTTTTATGGATTAGATTTCTACAAATTAAATAAATTGAGCATATTAGATTGGATTCTAAATACCCTTAAAAAGAAGGACCCAAAAGTAAGTGGTATATTTCTTCTATTATTTTATTAGTAGCCAAAATAATATTTTTGTCTCAACGAAGACTCTCGAAGCTTTCTCAAGTTATTTGAAGATTTTCAAGGTTCACTTAGGATGTCTTATAAGCCAAGAACTTATATTTAATATGAACTCATTTTGGAACAATTATGTTAATAGTTTAACTTATAAGTTTATCGATGGAAAATTTACTTTTTCTTCAAAGTTATATGGATAATTTGAAGCCATCTATAATAGGGATTAATGATTTGACTTTAATTCATTACTTTTCAACTAATTGTGTGTAGTTTTGGAAGTACAAAGGTGCAGCTTCGCTTTAATCAAGGTTGAAGTGCCATGGTTAGATGAAGGGGAAATATTTATGAGAAAGAATGGTTGATGTTTGTGTTTGGTCTTTGTTTCTCATCATTTGCTTGTTTTGGGCTCTATTGTTGTTTGTTAGAATTATAGATACTGATTTGTTTAAAAATTTGGGTTTTATCATTAAAGATTAGTAAATTAGATAAATTCCTAAACATAATTACTTGGTACAAGTTGAATTTAATTCAACTTAAATTATCTTTAGTAGTTAAATCCCGTTTAGTAAATTAAACGAGTAATTAGTGGTTATATTTTTACAGAAATTACTTTTAGAAAAATCACCTCATCCTACATTAAGTTTTGAAAAGAAGTGAATAAATAACTTTTCAAAATTTGAATTTGAGAATGAGTTTAGTACTTAGTATAATTTTATATAGATCTTAATATATGTTACAAAAATCTAAAATTTTTCTTATTAATTGTGAAGTAAAATCATTAACTTTAAATAGCTTATGATTATTATTATAATTATCAATCACATTGAGATAACAAAATAAAAAAATAAAATTGACAATATAAAATTTAGCTAATGTTTAATGAACTCACTTTACAATTGATTATTTAGATTACACAACTAATCGTAATTATTTTAAAAGTTATAATATTACCAAACTATCCAAGTAATTATTGGCTTGAAACTCAACTCTTCGATTGGCTACCTAAGTTTAAATCTCAAATACTTAATATATTTAAATGTGTTACTTTTGCTTAGAATTAATATAATTAAATTTGTTACTTTGGTTGAGAATAACATATTTTTATATTTTTATACATAAGATAATTAGCTATATTACTATTTATAATTTTATAATACAAATTAAAACAATTAATTTTCCAGAATTTTGAAATTTTTACTACCTTATTTTACAACGTGAAACACTAAATAACACTTAAATATAAGTTCAATGTAAACTCGCAACAAGGTACTTCATACATGTGATAGACAATGTTGTACTTGAACCATGAACATAAAAAATGAAAAGATAGAAGTAAAAAATTTTTTGGTGCCATTTTTTATGACATGAAACATCAAACTTCAAACATACAACATGTAATGTAAAACATGAAACATGAAATTTACATTAAAAAAAATAATAAGAGACATGCAACAAGTAAAGATAAATATGTAATGTTAGACATTAAACATGAGTATGATATAAACATGCAATAGAGTACATATACATGTGATAGATAATGTCAAACATGTAACATTAACATCAAATATGAAATATGAAGGGAAATAATCATCTTAGGCATTTTTCCAACATGAAATGCTTGATTTCAATGATGCAACATGTTATGTAAAACATGAAGCATGAGACATGCAACAAATAAAGTTAAACATGCAATTGTAGGCATTAAACTTGAATCCGATGTAAACATGCAATAGGGTACATGATATATGTGATAGATGACATCACACAAGTAACATGGATGTCAAACATGAAACAAGTAGGAAAAACTTAATTTTTCGGCTTTATTCAAGATATGTAACAATTAAAATCACAAGAAATATGAAATTTATATGTAAAAAATTACATTAAAGATGCAATAATTGAGGTCAAATATGCAACAACTGAGGTTAAACATGTAATAACTGAGGTTAAAGATAAGTACAACATAAATGTACAACATATCACATGAACCGTTCAACACTAATGTCAAACATGTAACACGAACATTAAATATGAAGTAGGCTAGAAAATCATCATTTTTTTAGCTTTATTAAGATGTGTAATAATTGAAATCAAACATGTAACTGCAACATGAAATCTATAGTAAAAGAATTACATAAAGAATGTAACAACTGTGGTTTAACACTTAAAACTAAAGTTAAACATGAGTACGACATAAACATAGAACATATCACAAGAAACATGCAACAACTAAAGTCAAACATATAATGTAAGTGTTAAATATGAAATGGGTGGAAAATCTTCATTTTTTAGTTTTATCTAAGACATGTAAAAATTGAAGTCAAAGCAATATGTAATGTAAACAGGCAATACGAAATTTAGATGTAAAATTTTTTTGTAAACATACAATAGATCATGTAAAACATACAATGATCACTATTAGAAAAAAGAGCTTTATTGACAACATTTTAATGTCAGTAATTACTTCTCTTGACATCTATTAATTTTGTCAGTAATCTCAAGTCAGAACACACAACATTAACTTTTAGTGTCAGTTTGTGTCAATGGCTTGTGTCATTACAATATCACCAAAATAGTGATACGATGACATTAGTATCAGATGATATTATTTCAAGTCAATACTCTAAATCACTGTAGTAACATTAAGATAATGATACAATGATGTTAGTATTTAATGATACTATTAGTATCAGATGATATGTTAATGATACTATTTATGATACAGGAATCCACTGATTCAATAACATAAAAAATTATTAACTTCATTTTAAATAATTATTGTCAATATTTAGTGATGCCATACTACTTGTGTTTTTTTAATTATATTTTTCCTGTTTGTTTTACAATTAAAAGAAAACTCAAAATACATTAAATATACCAAATCTTGCAATATAATTCACATAATAAACATTCAAAATACATCACTTAAATTGACATGGTTCAACTATATCATTGTTTTTTTTGGGGGGGGGGGGGGATGTCCTAATTACCAAATTAAGTTTTAACCAACAAGAATAAAAAGATAACAATGTCATTGATTTTGGAGTTCGCATACGCCTTCATTTTTTTCCACCTACAAGTACATAAAATCAATTAGTGCACCACAAAAAAAAAGTCTTGTATATTTTAAAAGAACAATAATTATAAATTACTTATATGTTACCTCGTGATTGTAAGCTGTAATTAACTTAGCATTTTATGTAGCCTATTGATCTCGAACTCGTGAGAGATCCTTCATGGTGTATTCATCAATTTCCTTGAACTTTAATTTCAAAACAATAAGTTATTCACCAAAAATATTTAACTAAACTACTTAATTATCATTCATTTAAATATATCCATGTAATAACAATTAACTCCAACAAATGAACTTCAACAATGTTATTATTTTATCCAAAATTATATAGGTAAATATTGAACATCCTATCATGCTAATTTTTTTTTAAAATTTTTAATGAGTGTTGAAGTACTTATTCTATCAATTACTACTTTATAATCGACTTATACAGTAACGTCTAATAGCCAAAAGCAACTTGTGAAGCCCAACACTAATCAATTTGATTCCAATATGGATGTAGATACAAAAGTTTAATCAGGATATCGTCGTCAAAGTAAAGTTCAAGCAACAACATTATCATAAACCCCATTAATAACAACTTTGCAACCTATGCAATTGTTTTTATACATCATATGACCCTAAAGCATATATATATATAGTACACTGTGTACATCCCAAATCCTAATTTATGTCTCTATGGCTATTCATATAATTTATTAAAAAATATGTAGTATACCCACTATTATAAGTATCTTTACTTATAGTATATAAAATATATACAATATGTGGTAAAAAGATAACAATGAAAAAGCCCACATAGGTCTGTGAGCTAATTCATTTCACAATGCATTAAAACAATATGATGTGATATTGTTAAATTTGTTTTCAATACTTATATTATTTTTCGGATCATTTATATTTATAATGATTTCCTAGATGTATTTCATCATGCAATAACCACAGCCAAAGCTTCTAGGTTGCCACAGACAGCACAAATGAAAATTAAATATATATATTTTTTAAATAAACAATAATTATTTAGGTTTATCTCTTTTTTTCCTTGATTGAAACTCATTGAACATTGGCCTTTGTATCAAACTTTAAAGTCTGATGTATTCGAATCCCACTATGATGAAGGCATAGATAATGTTAGCAAGTAATGAACGTAAAACAAAAAAATGAAATAGCGTGATCAAAGATACAGATAACAAACTTAATTGATTCACGATCTACATTATCTCTTTATCAAGATTACCCTTTAAAGCATTAAGATAGTAGACTATGTGTCTTACCATATCAATTGCAATTAACACCCAGTGGCCAATAAAGGAACTAAAAATTGTTTAGAGACATGAATTACAAGTAAAACTTTTTTAGATGATGCATTTACTAAATAAAGAATATGGTTAGCAAATGAAAAATATTATACCCAAAATTATATGGGAATACAACAACTTGTCCCAACTTTGTTAATCCTAAAAGTTTTGAAATATATTTTTGAAATGTATTGAGTCTTATCTTTGAAGCTATCCTTTAGATGTAATTTCCAAAAAGCCAAAATTGGACTAGCTTGATATTTCTATTGTTCTCCATCTCCTCATACAATTGTTTAAGAGAAAAGAAATATATAATGAAGTAAGTTTGAATAAAGAGGACAAAATAATAGCTCTAGGTTTAATAAAAATAAGTCATGATTTACCGTACTTAATCTAAATGTTAATGATCAATTTGAGACCTCTTTAAACTTGACAATTTCATCACAAATCATTTTATCCAAGTGTATTTCCTAAATTTCACTGAAAATTGTGTGTCATGTCGACTTCTGATCAAATAAGGGAGGGAATTTTTAATAAACATAGTAAACATGTTCATATATTCACTGCTTATCATTCTTTCTTAATTGCGTAGTTGCCCATTTATTCTTTACACATTGCTTAAGGTCTTTTTGTAAATCTATTTAAACTTGGGATGTTCCTGGCTTCATTTAATTTATTTGTTTGTTGAATTTAATTTGATTTTGATTAATTGTATTTGTTGATTTATTTAATTATTTTAATTAAATGTAGTAATTTTCAATATAATGTAAATGCTTAATCTCATTTTTTTTCTACATATGATAACTCACTTTATGAATTACTTTAATTAGGTTTTGGGATTAGTTGAAAATAACCGAAGAGGAATAAGGAAATAATTTTTCATTCTCTCCAAGTCGTGTTAATAATACCGGTGTTAGATTAGAGGATGTCTATGATTAAAGTTGAAGCAGATGTAGACACTGGTAGTGGTCGTAGCCGTTGTAGTCATGGTTGTGGTGATCATGGCCATTGTGCTAAACAAAATGGAGATAATGATAGTAGAGGTGTAGCGGAAGGGTCTACATCAACACAATTTGGTAGTGGTAGGCTAATTTCTGACATATGGAATTACTTCAAGAGGTACAAAGATGCAGATGAAAATTATCGGGCAGCTTGTAATTATTATAGTAAAGTATTGACCGGACATTATTCTAGTGGGACTACACACTTGAAAAATCATTTTACTAGTTGTTTAAGAAAAAAATTCGAAGATGTTGGCCAAATGCTTCTTGCCAAGAAAAATGATGGATCCATTAACGTTGAGAGTTGTTCTGAAGTAAAATGTGATATGACGACAGTTAGGATTGCTATTGCAAGGATGATCATCTTGCATAAGCTTCCACTTTCATTTGTTGAATATCAAAGGTTTCGTGATTTGATGAAGTTGGTTCAACCGTCTCTTGATACAATAAGTAGAAACACAATAAAGAATGAAATTTTAAAGATTTATGATGTTGAGGTCTCTAAGACAATAAATTTGTTGGATGCTTGTAAGAGTAGGATTGTAATTACTACCAATATGTGGACGGTAGCAATAAAAAAAAGGTTATATGGTTGTTACGACACATTATATTGACAATCTATGGGTGTTACGAAGTCGCATTATGAGGTAACACTTTTAATATTTATATTATGCTTATTTTAATGATTTTAGTAATTATGTTTATTTATATTATGCTTATTATTTTATTATACTTGTTTATATTATTTTTTAATGATTTTAATGATTATGCTTATTATTTCATTATATTTATTTATATTGTGCTTATTTTAATGATTTTAATTATGTTACTTTTTATTCCTTTTGCATTGTTAGGTTTATCTATATGTTCGCTCCATATTGTGATGAAGTAATATGTAATGTTCTCTATGATTATTTGATGGATTGGAATATTGATAGGAAAGTATCAATTGTGACTGTAGATAATTGTGCTATCAATGATGTGATGATTAATATGTTATTGGATAAATTTTCAACTAGTTCATTAATTTTGGGTGGGAGAATTTTTCACGTGCATTGTTGTGCTTATATTTTGAATTTGATTATGAGGGATATGATGTAGGTGATGGAGAAAGGTATTGAAAATATAAGAGATAGTGTTAGTTATTGGACTACTACACCTGGAAGAGTAAAAAAAATTTGAGGCTATAGTCCACTAAATAGGTATTAAAGAGTCCAAACGTTTGGTTTTTGATTGTAAGACTCGATAGAATTCAACTTACTTAATGCTTACCACTGTTTTGTTGTACATAGATGTACTTATTCGGTTGAGTGAGTTGGATAAACAATATAAATGTTTGCTTAATGAGCCAGAGCGGGATTTGGTAAAAGTTTTATGTGACCATTTAGATTTTTTTTATATGTTAACTGAAATTATTTTTGGATCTTGATATCCCACCTATAATTTTTTTTCCCTAAAATCTGCACGATTAAATTGTCAATGAATTCATGGAAGGCATCATCCAATATAGGGATTAGGCAAATGGCTGAAAATATGATTGCTAAGTATGAGAAGTATTGTGATGTTATTTATAAAGTGTTGGCTATAGGAAATATCTTAGATCCTAAGTTTAAGAAGATGATATTTACTTCTTTTTTCCTAAGATTTATGAAGATTTTACTTCCTATCAAGCTGAAAAAGTATTTAATCTTCTCGGCAAAGTGGTGAAAGAATATGAATCAAAGCATGCAATAAGTGAAGATGGAGGAGATTTTGAGATAGGTAGTTATTCTCGAGATATGCCACAAGCTCCTATTTTTAAGGATTCAAGTATGGCTAGTGAATGAGACTTATTTATTTCAAGAGAAGTCAACTATAAGCAAGTGAAGTCTAAGTTGGAGACTTATTTAGATGAGAGGGTTTTGCCTATTACTAGTAATTTTGATATTCTGTCCTGACGGAAGAATAATAAGGGTAAATATCCGATACTTGCTGAGATTTCTTGGCCATTCCTATGTCTATTATTGCCTCTGAGTCCGCTTTTAGCACCGGTGATAGGCATTTAAGTACTCATCGTAATAGGTTTCATGAAAATATTGTAGAGGCATTGATGTGTGCTCCAAATTAGTATTGGACTGAAGTCAAAGGTAATATCACTTATTTTATTTAGTCATATATTGTAATATTTTTGTATTTTTGTATTAACATAACATTTAATAATTATTTTTTATCTTTTCATTGTTAGATCATGAGCCATTTAAATGATTTACTGAATTAATTATGAATGCCTAAGGAGTGGAGGATCTCGATGATTGACGATATTGTGGCATGACATTTTGGATTGGAAGCTTGGAATCTACATGGATTAGTAGTGTTTTTTATTTGTGGAGTATAATATTGTGTACTTGAATTTAGTCATGTTTTTTATTTGTGGATTTTAATGGTTGTGCACTTGAATTTAGTTATTCTTTACATGTAATTTATGTTGTGATTTTTTTATGGATTTATAATGATGTTGTATGTCATTTATGTTAAATTGTTACTTGTGGATTTTTATTTGTGGATTTTAATGGTTGTGTATTTGAATTTAGTTATTTTTTGTGTTTGATTTATGTTGTGATATTTTTTTTATGGATTTATAATGATGTTGTATGTCATTTATGTTAAATTGTTACTTGTGGATTTTTATTTGTGGATTTTAATAATTGTGTATTTAAATTTAGTTATGTTTTTTATTTGTGAATTTTAATAGTTATGCACTTGAGTTTAGTTATTTTTAATGTTTGATTTATGTTGTGATATTTTTATTTGTGAATTTATGTTGACATTATATGTTGTTTATGTTAAATTGCTAATTGTTTGATTATAATTGAATTGTATATGATTTTATTAATCAAATTATTGAATTTTTAAGTTTTAATTTTAATTATTTAATTTTTTATTTGTAGATCCGGATATTTGAAAAATTGACCCGGATTTGGTGCAGATTTTACCCTCATCCGGATCCACAAAAATTTTTTCGAATCTGGATGCGGATCAGAAATTTGCCAACTTTACCTTAAAGTAATTTAAAACTTTACTTTCTTTGGAGTTTGTTAAGGAGTTGGTTGGGAAATTATAGTAGGAGTGTTTTTTATTTAACTCTTTATAGATTTTTAAGTTGACTTTTCCAAGGAGAAACTAGTCTATGAAGACTTTTAAGTTGACTTTCCCAATGGGAAATTAGTCTATGAAATAATCAAAATATACACGCATACCATTTGGTAGTGATACATGTATATTTATTTAGAAATAAAATAATGACATATAGTATTTCTTGTACTAATCTTTTTTTTAGGAGTTTTAGGGGATTGTTAATCATTGTCAATTTAAATACCAGTGGAAGTTAAAGGCTTGGGAAAGTTAGAACTACCCACTTCAGTATTACTGTAGGCATTTAACTTTGTATTCATGCATTCTAATTAAGTAGACATAAATTGAAAAATCTCATGATACATTATTCTTTCTATTGCTAACTTAGTAGCATCAAGGACATGAAAGTACATAGATGGGGTAATGAATTATCCCACTCTTTGCACCTTACTTCTATTTTGCTACTTTTAAAGGGCTTCACCTAGAATGTCATTTGACTCTTGTGATTGGAATGTTCGTTGTTCAATTTAATCTTTTAGCTTACTTTAACAAAAAAATTATAAATCTGCAACTACAATGATAGGATATCAACTAAAATAATATCCTTCTTAAGTCTTTAAAACAGAGTAGGTTCGTATCTATTCTAAATTTAAACTACAAAAAATATTACAGGACAGCACCTCACACAAGTGCTTGATCTCCTAGACATCTATTTCATCACACTAAAAAACATGAGCGCACACAAGCTTTAGCCTTCTTATATGCAAAAAAGTAAGTTTTGATAAAGTATTATTGAGCTTGTGTCACTTGCAAGTGTTACCGGACAGTTATTACAAAAAGCATTATATGTATATATGTATGTACACTCATATTATAAAGGGAATACGTAATAGATACATTTATTAAACTACAGCAAAATTTAAAATTTGCATTCATAATAATCACAATTATAAACTATAAGTTATTAGTTGAGATACATAAGAATTAAGTGTACAAGTGACTTACTATTTTATTAATAATTGGCATCACTTCAGAAGCATATTTGCCATCCTAGTCTATTTGTGACATTAACCAAGCTTCATTACGGTCAATCTCTCACTCAAAAATTCTATTCTCTTTTTCTATTATAGGTTGACAGTAAATAAAAAGAATTAAACCTATTATATTATAGGTATTAGTTGGGTTATATTATATAATTATTATAGATTACTGATAACTCTATAAAATAAGAGTTATCATGGTATTGGTAGACTTAATTCAAGTTTCATGGATGGGATATTGCAATAACATACTAGCAGAGATATAAAGAACTCAACTGCTGAGGAACTAAAACAAGTTTAGGATAGAGAAGATGCTTTAGCTATTGCTGCAACAATTGAAAATGAGATTTTGCACATGTTTACTAAAAGATACGATCTAAAGTTGCCAAAAATAAAAGACACGCATTCACATACTTTTGATTACTTTAATTCTAAGTTATAAAAAGAGCAAGCATGAAAAAAATGTTATTACAAGAAAAACACAGGGAACAATAACAAGAAACTAGAGAATAAAGGATATTTGAGGGGTGGCAATAAAGGGTTAAAGGAGAAAAAGAAAAAGAGATTGCAAGATCAAGTGAAACTCAGTTCCTCATCTCAGTTTCTTGTTTTTATTTCTTTATGGGAATGTGTTTGATGGCTAAAATGATTCTTATTACCATTTTATTACAAATAATGAGCTAAACTTTGTTGTAGTTGAGTGATAAACAAATTTGATGGTTCATTGGCTGATATATATGTGTTGCTTTAGATTTGCCATAGCATTTTACCTTGATTTTATTTATTGCAATTCCTTATTTCAGTTGACCACCTATTTGATAGATACTATTTAAGAAAGTACCTAAAAAAAGACTTACTAAGTGGAATGGATCAAGTCAATACAAGGTCTTAGATTAAATTTCTCAAGTTGAGTTAACCTCAATTTGAATAGGCCATGCTTAATCTAATATTAGTAAAAAAATAAATACAAGGATTCACCTTGTAGGGTAATTAAAACCTAGAGCATTTAATATTATATCATATGTTAGCATAACAATTAGTCACTGTTAGACTACATATATATATATATATATATATATATATATATATATATATATATATATATATATATATATATATATAAAAGATATCTAACAGATGACAGTTAAGGATATATGAGAGATTTTGCCAAGTGTTATAGTTGATGCTGTGCTGTATCAACAAAACTATAATTGAAATAAAGTTAATACTATTAAGTGAGTTTAGACGCTTAATTACTTTATGTTGTGTAAATTTTATTAAACTCACAAGTACATGAATCTGTTATAGAATAAATTTTATGATGACGAGTATCGATCCTATGAGAAAGTAGATTTAGTTATGCATAGGGTTAGTTTTCTAAGCGTGAATATAAGTTGATTGGAAGTGAATTTTATTTTTTATATTAAAATTTAAAATAAAAGGTGAAAATGAATTAAAGATGACAAGAATACAAATAAAATACTTGAGTTCCTGAATTCATATTCAACATTCACTATAGGCTTAATATTTCTTTTTTTAAAGTCTAATTAATTCATGAAGAGGGTATTTCTATATCCCATGATCCCCACTCTAATAAATATGGCATCAAACATTTAATGTGCCAAAGGGTAACGATCTTCCACTAAGTATGGTATCAAAAACAGACTGTGCTATATGATAATAATCCTTCTATTGATAACGTGGCAAGACCATCCACAAAATAGTTTAGATACACTCTTTGTCGATACTAAGTTAAGACGATCCACAAGATACTAGAGAAAAATTTTCTCTCTAATAAATATGGTGTTTATTGCCCACTATGCTAGAGGATAATGATCATTCATTAGAAAATCGGTATATCGAGCAAAATCTTGACATGGATACATTGTTTATTGATAGTGAGTTAAAATAACCACATAAATCAAACAGGAAAAGAAGATAAGCTCACCTAATTAAGCCTATGAATCATGTTGAGGCTTTATCTTTAACTTAAGCTTGAAACTAAATTAGTCACTCATAATTGAACTAAGGTAAAATGGTAATTTTATTAAAATATGTGGAAAATAAAGGATGAAGAGAGAATTATAGAAAATAGAGTCCAGAAATAGATTCAGGGGTACCAAAATTAAAGGGAAGCCCTTTATTTATAAATATCATGGGTAAATTATGACAATCAAATGAAATAATTCAAATGCTTATGATTGTGTCACGTGGCAAGTTTTGATTGGTTGGCACACATCATCAGTAAAAAATCACATTAGTATTTTTGTTTAATAAGATGTTACTATATCATTGGTCAATACCACATCAATATTTTGGTCTAATAGCATCTTGTCACGTTGTCGATCAAAGCTACTTTATTAGTCAATACCACATAATTAGTCTAATAGAATGTTGCCACGTCATTGGTCAATACTAAATAAATAGTGTCTTGTGAGAAGTACTATATCTGTGAACAGTAACATATATGTTTTTTATGTTGCTTCTAAAGTTTTTGATCGTCCTAAGTTCAAAAATGTCATTCATTTTGCTTTCTAACTTCTTGTTAGTCACGAAATGAGCAAAATATCCTTAAAATATATAAAATACTTAAATTATAATAAAACACATAAAAACACAAATGTTATAGAGATTTGCAACATGAAATGATAATTTTACCCTTTATAAATATGTATTCTTCAATACTTAACACCCCCAACTAACTTATTACTAGTTTCTCGCAAATTAAGTGATAAAATAAAATTTAAACTGAATCTATTTAGTAATGTTTACTATTTAACAATCAATTTACAATTCAACAAATTTTCTTTAGTGCTTAGCAATGTTTGACATAATAATTATGGGGTTCATTCAAATAAAGCAATATTATCATTCTTATCGTTTCACTAGACTTCCTTCTGTAGGCAGTAGGTTTATTAATATGATTTCTTTAATCAACTCTATTTGTTTGATGCAAACATTCTCTACTTACTGAGGTAAGATGTCCGATTACGAAGAAAGAGCTGGGTTAGATAAATTAAACTCTCACCAATGCGAACACTCTCTACTTACTAAGGTAAGAGGCTTGGTAACTAAGTAAAAGTTCATATAATTTTAATTATCACCCATCGCTTGATGCAAATACTCTCTATTTATTGAGGCAGAAGACTTGTTAATTAGGTGAGAGTGTTTATTCTTATTCATTTATTCATTTATTCTTCTTTTTTGTGTAATAACTACTGCTTTTAGTTGTTGCTCATGAATGAAATGAAAGGATTAATTATTACAAAATCTCAACTTACCACCATCATCACTTGCCCCGTGTGGAAACTAGTTTGTTGAATCTCTCAAGATGGCCAAAGTAGACATAAAGAGTTAGTCAATAATATTAGAAAAAATTCATGTAATTTTTTTATTTTTGTTTTGTTTTTATTTTTTATGCTCAACATCATGACTAGCAAGATGCATTTGTAAAGTAACTAAACTTCATATTTAGCCATTTTCGAATAAAAAATTTAAAAAAAATTAGTAAAACTACAAAAATATAACTATTATTAATTTTATAATTGCCAACTATTGCCTCACCCCAACGAAAAGGAGACATTATCCTTAATATCTTAAAGGAAGAAATAGAGTTTAAAAGACACCACTTGAATGCTGCAATAGAAAATGTTTACATAGCTATAAATGGGCTGGATTTTTCAAATGACGTGTAAAGTTTATGGCTCAATTATTCAAAAGCAAACAGTAAAAAGAAACAAATGGTGATTATATAAAAATCACATTATTAAAAGTAATAAAATAAATAGTAAAAAAATGTATTAATAGTTGTGATTATGACACACATCTTTTTTAGCTTTACGTCCATAAATAACTTGAACACCTTTTATACGTTGAGGATAGGTTACTCATCTAGTTTTCTTATAAATTGACAAACAACGGCGTGTATAGTCAGATTCCTAAAACTGTATCATGTACGCTCTTTCTCGAATAATGACCATAACTAAAAAATTGTATTATATGCGTATTCATTGGGATGTGTTTCAGGAGTTAAAAAGATATCTTTAAATGATTCTTTATTCAAGTCATCCCTAATGAATTAAATTTTCTCTTTTCTATTAACAAAACCATTCCTATATATTTACAAGGATTATTAAAGCATTGCATTTTATCACATTTATGACAAAAAATTAGAAGCAGTGTAGCTCCTCGTTTTCTTGCTTATTTTTCTTTGCCACAAGTAGGCATGTAGGCCACAAATTTAGGAGGTAATTCCTTTGTTAATTATACTTTTGTTTCGATTAGCCAACAAATGTGTACAAGGATATTATTCTTCATGATCAGCCACATATATTTAGATCGAACTTTATAGATTGTGAAGAGTGCATTTTGAGGAAGAGAGGGAAATTGCTTGTGATGCTTTACGAGAGCTGTGTTCCTATCAATATCTTGGCTAAAGAATATCAGTTATTCTGAAAAACTAAAGGAATTGACTTTGATAGTCATAGATTACTATTATCTGCCACTTAACCAGGGTGACAAATGAGAATGCATTGAAGAAAATAATAAATTTAGTAAAAACACAATATAAGTTAAGCAAATAAAAACAAAAGGATATTAACTCATGATACATAGTACAAGTGATGAGCGAAAATATAACTGTCAAATATACTTTAGTAAAAATAATAATAATAAAATAAAAAAGATCAAATCACAAAAAGAAATAGAAAAATATTAGATTTAGTGAGTCACTTAATTCTCTTGCGTTGTTTTCTCTTTATGATTGGTACTCTTGAATGACTTTATTTCTCTGACTATTAGCTTTAAAAATTACATTATTTTCTAGATTCTTAAGTTTAATGCTCTATATAGAAAAACAATAGGAACAATAAATGGATCAGACTATTAAGAGTGTAACTTACTTAAAGAGACGTGCCAATAAGAATTGAATAAAAATAATTTCTGACTTGGTGTGAAAGATTTTCTCATGCTTTTCTTATCCTTAAAGATTTGCATTCGCTTCTTGTAGTCTGATTTTTATCTTTGTAAATCTTGTTAGATTATGCCAGTTATAATCTTCTTTTTAAACCAAAGATAGGGACAATAATATCTATATTATGTTATTTGCCATTAAGAAAAGATGAAATAATTTCTAATAATGTATTTTCTTCTTCCAAGAAAGTATACTTCAATGATGGGCCGAGATTTTCTCTTAGTAGTATCAATTAGTCTATCTTTATTTTCCATTTTTCAATATCTATGTATGGTGGTAAATTCAGTAAAGCATTGACCTCATCAATCGATCTATCAATATTAAATTCTAAGTCAAAGTTAATTAAATATATTAGTAAAGGATCATCACTAATGTTTACAGGGAAAGTATAATCAAGTAATTCATCAATTACATCCACATCTACAATTCCTTTATCTTTATCAGAAGGCTATTTAGCAATATTAAAGATATTTAATTCCATTGTTATATTATAAAAAACTACATATTTCTAGTCTTACATTGAAATTGAGCATTGACAATTATCAAGAAATGTTGCCTAGCTTGCTCTTGTGGCTTTAGGTTTTATTTGCCTAAGTTTTCTCTAAATCTTTATTTCTCCTTAGTCTTTGTTTACCTTGTTGGGCATTGGCATTTGGCTTGTCTTCTTTTTATGGCCTTAGCTTTTGTTCGCCTAGGTTTTTCCCTAACCTTTGTTTACCTTACTAAGCATTGGCCTTTTCTTGTCTTTGTTTGCTCTTATGGGGTTGGTTTTTGTTTACCTTGATTTTCCTTTAGCCTTTGTTTACCTTGTTGGGCATTGGCCTTTTATTAGCTTTCTATGCCTACTTTTAGAGTTCTAGATGGTTGTTACCCTACAGAAAATGGGTAAGCCAATTAATGTAGCTTTTAATCCTAGATGCCTTTCATTCTTGGCTTTGCTTTAATTCTAAAGATAAGTTTTGTTTGCCTTTTTAGGCATTGGTTTTTTCTTGGCTTTCCTTGAGTGCCTTTATATTTTTGGATGGTTGTCACCCTGAAGATCATAGGTAAACTAATTGATTATAGCTTTTGATTCTAGATATCTATTATTCTCAATTTGACTTTTAGTTTTGAATTTCTATTAGCACACATAAGCCAGTTAATATCCAAACACATGAATTAAATAGAATTCGACTTAAAAATTTGAAATTTGTGAAATGTTGGATTTGCTTTGTATCTAACTCACACAATTTGATACATGTACACCCTTACTTAATTTATACATATACTAATTTTGAGCTACAAAAAATAGTGAAACTGCCATGTATTTATTTTTGCAATATGTAAAAGTCCAAAAACTTTCCTAAAAAAAGTTATCATTAAAACTAAACTATATTAAATCATTGTATTTGAAAAAAAATTATATACTAGTTAGGTTAAGTTAAAAACTAGTTATGCTGGTGCAAATTTTTATCCCAACCTATTAAGTGGCAATTCCAACCAACGACGAACCTCTTATGATTAGGCTTCCTCTTTTTCAAATAAGATAATGATGAATTTTTCTTTTGGTTGGCTTTTAAACTTTCTTCTAGGAGCCAAATTCCTTAGGAAATAAGAATGACTTTGTTCAATGATGTTACAAATAGAAAACAATCAAAGGAGGCTGACTTTACCAATTAAACCTTTGACAATCAAGTCAGTCATCAAATTTTTAGAAAAATGAATCGAGAGAGTATAGGTGCCACAAGAAAACTACGCCACATGTCCATAATAAAAGAAAACTATTTTACGGAAATAACATCTAATTTATTCTTATAGAATAACATCCAAGATAAAATTCCATAAAAGGATATGAAAATTAAAAGAAGAGGAAAACTCATTCTAATTCAAAATTCCATGGCCTAAGGAAATCTTACCCAAAGTTAGAAGATTAAGAAACCGCATAGATACGAATAAATGTATTTAGTTCCTTTAGAGCTGAAGGCAAAACTATAAATCTACTCACCCATTATCTATAAATAGTGGCCACCTTTATGAGAAAAAGGGGTTTCTTGGCCAAAAAGATCACTTTTTCATTCTAGAAAGAGAAAACTCATCTTTTTCATCTTTTTTCTTTCTTCAAACTTTAATCAAACATTAACTTAGAGTGTTAGTGTGCCTTTTTTGGGCATTTGCCTCAGTAAAGTCATGGCCAACAAGTGTTATAAGTTCTCTATATGCTAAAAATACGTGTAAAGGTAAAAATCGAACCTTTTCATTAGTGCCAGCTCTGGTGAGGAATTGCTAAAAAATTTCCCATATTAAAACCTGCACAAGCACTACTCTCCCGCCATCTTTTTAGATTAGATTTGGTTGTATACAATTTGAAAAAAGAAAAGGTAAATGCCCAAACGTGCTTATTACAAATGAGTTTATGTGTGAGACCTAAATCAAACATGCTTAAAAAAGAAATAAAGCCAAAAATTTAAACTCAGAAAATGAGATCTCTCTTCTAAAATAAGATGCTGAACATAAAGAATAAAGAAAATGAAAACTTATTTCATCAACATAAAATTTTGATTGAATAGTAAAAATTCAAGATGGTAAAAAAAGGTCAAAATAATCTCGACAATTAAGCCCTAGACTCATTTATATTTTATTTTATTTTTACATTCATTTTCTTTTTAATTATGACAATTCCATGAAATTATGTTGACTTATTTATATTTCTATCATTTTATCCAAGGAAATGTGTAGAGGGTATTAAGCCTTCTTTATTTTCTTACGAGTGAGGGTAAGTAAAAACCAAATATTCATCTTATCCAAGGAAATGTGTGAAGGGCATTAAGTCGATGTGGATCAACATAACTCTATGTAATTTAACAATTATGATTTTACATTTAATATACGAACATGTTTTATTTTCAACTTTCTTATGTCATCCCTAACTTAACTTACCCATAAGTAAAGCTACACCAAATGCAAACATTCGCCTCTTGAGATAGAATAAACAAATTGATATTAGACCAATGTAGACTAATTTAACTTTTCTTACATATTATGCAACTAACAATTGTCTTTACGCATCTAACCTTATTCTTCTACATTCACTATTCTAATTATTTGTTAAATTTATAATGTTAGATGTTGATTCTAAGAGGAATGAACAATGTCCATCCTCTTTCTTTTTTATTTTGATCTATCTTGTTAGATACTACTCTTGTTTCCCCTTCCCATAATGATAAAAAAAAGATTAAATACAAGGCTTAATTATAAAAGAGCTAGTAAATGCTTCAGCATAACTTTTTCCAAGCAATCAAAAGAAATAGGGGGAACATGCTTAAATACACAATATTTTTTCTAATTAAAATTTCCTCCCTAAGATTTAACCATCTTTAAATTTTGTTTAAAATAAACAAAATAAAAGGCTAAAGAAGGAGAAATGGGTGTAATTGCAGGCAATCAATGGCCAATCTAGAGCAAAATTGGAGCAAGAAAAGCTGGAAGTAATTATTGAAAGGCACGAGGTGCCATCCAATGATACCTTGGCACAAATCTTACAACAAATAGAAGAAACAAAGAAAGAAAATCAACTATTAAAAGCTAGATTGTTTGTATTGGAATAATAATTAAAAGAGACAATAAAGAATTGAAAATGAAAGGAATGACATTTCAGCCCTCAAGGAAAAGATAACAGCTCACATTGATCAATTTTTAAAAGGCTAATAACAAATGAATATAAGTAAGGAGCAACAATTTCGAGAATATCTATAGAAAGGAATTTAAAAAGTGTTAGGTGATTCTAAGAAAATTTTTTAAATGGCTTCAGCGTAGATAATGCTACCATGGCAACTCGCAAAATCGATGTCACCCTCTTATAGAAAGTGTCATCTTCACTTCTAAGCCCAAAAAAATTAAAGTATCTAACTTTTAGCAACTCGATAGAAAAATAGATTGTAGGGATTATCTTTATTATTATAAGCAAAATTTGGCATTTGAAACTGATGATAATGCCATCATTTGCAAGATATTCCCCACTAGCCTGCTCAAACTAGCATTAAATTGGTTTTGCAACTTTTGCAACTTGTGCACATAGTTCCTTACATAATATTTTTACTATAGAAAACAACCCAAGAATGTCACACATTTCTTTAACCTCAAACTGAGAGAAAATGAGAGGAAAAAAGACGACTTCTTTTTGTCTCAACTAAGAGACAACTTAACAAGAAAAGTTTATATGAAAGTTGCTACGACTGCTTTTGCCTAAGTAGTGAATTTGAACATAGAATATGACAAATATATTCTCAAGAAGAATTTTAAGACTATGGAGCTGATTAATTTGAAATGTTAGCAATATGTGAGGTTAGATGATAATGAGGCCTTATAATAGCGAATGGCTACAAAAGTTTCTATAGCATCACCCCTAACCTCAAATGAGCAACAAGCACCCCACTCTGCAATGCATGAAAGAATCAACAAAAGAAAAAAACTTGATGAAAGGCAATATGAGCCTCTGAATGCTTTCCTATACCAAATGTAGATAGAAATAAGGACTTTAAATTATTTAATACTCTAAGGCCTATTAAAGTCCCTATGGAAAAATAAAATCAATCCAAGTATTATATCTTTCACAATAATAAGGGGTATGTTATTAACGATTGTCAGACCTTTGAAAGCTAGATTGAGGCCATAAAGAGGAAAAACAATAGCTTTCAAAATATAATGTTGCCATTGGGCAAAGCATTATCTAACATATTATTTTTCTTATCACTGAGGTAACTTAAAAAAAGAACGAAGTACTTTCAACATTTCTTCTAAAACAAGGTAAAAAAAAGAGCAATAACATCCTAGAATTGAACTTTCTCTACCAATTAGACTTTTAAATATGAAGCACTTTCATCCCATCACAACTAGATAGCTTGGTGGAATCTCAAATAGGGAATAACAAAGCAAAGTCAGAACCCAAATCCCTACCTACAATCTATGACTCTATCTATGACTATATTAAAGAACCAAAAAATAGAGAAACTACTTGTGTTTTTGGGAAAATGATCCATAATAAGTTGTATTCTGCAGCTATTTATGAATGCCCAGTGTCGGATTCCAGGATAAAGGTTTGACATGCTAAGTACAAAAGGGTACTAAACATGCAGCACTATAATATTTTGAAACTTTCCCACTTGTTATCATGTCCATTTCAAAGGATCTTGCCCTATCACTTTTACCTATAAAGACTTAAAAGGAATTGATATGCTCTACATAGACCTCTTAGTAGTTACTTTAGAAATCACTAACATTATAGTCAAAAGGACCCTTATTGATAGTAAAAGTAGTGAAAAAATTCTCTATTGAGATGCATTTCAAGAAATGAGACTTAAGAATTAAACCAACAGAAATGGGATGCCCCTTTTATGGCCTTTGAAGGAATAAGATTGACTGTGAAAGGAATTATTAACCTCTTGTCACAACTGGAGACAAGATTTTTCAATTGATTTCCTAATTGTTAACACTCTATCAGCCTATAATGGAATACTAGGGAAATAATAGTTTTATTATATAGAGGTAGTTCCTTCAACGCTGCACCAAGTGGTCTACTATGTCTCTTTAATAAAGAGGCTGTTCAATATTAAAAGAGATCAAATAATGACAAAACAATATTATTCTAATGTGATTAACCTTACAAAGGAATTTTAGATTAGAGCTCATTTCAAGTGATTAGAAAATTTCAGAAATAAAAGGAAAGAGGAAAACTATCATTCCAGAACATATGCCTATTAAGGAACTAGTTGCTTTGCCACAATAAGAGGTAAAAGATGGGGTTAAATAGCAACTACAAGATCCAAGGCCAAAATGGATGTCTCATTCCTTATGCGATGAGGTATCCATTATGAAAACTTAGAAACAATGTCTTTAGACCCTTTCACCCTTGAATAAATAAGCGCAAGTTAGGTTTGGATTACTTCTAGAGAAAAAAACACATATTTTTCCTTGCTTAAAAGAAACTAAGATGCTTTTGCATGGTCACTTAAGGACATGACAAGAATAGATCTAAAACTTATATGCCATCACTCATTAATTGACCAAACTGTAAAATTTGTATAGCAAAGGCAAAAGTGATTTACTCAAAAAAAAAAAAAAAGATCATCAACGATGAAATAGAACACTTTCTTGACACTAAATTTATTTAGAAAGTTCACTGCTCGAAATAGACCTCCAATGATGTTGTGTACTAAAAAAGAATGAAAAATATATAAACCTCAACAAAGCTTTCCCAAAGTATCCTTTTCCCTTGCCAAAGATTGATTAATTGGTTGATGCCACCATCAATTATCAAAGAATATCCTTCTTGGATGCAAAAGCAGATATAGTTTAATTTCAAAAAATTAGTTAGGGTTATTTTTTTATTTCCTAAAAGATTAATTATATGAATTAAAATAATTTTTTATTAATTTTATTATGAATTAAGAACTTAGTGTACCAAAATTTAACTTGTCTACAATAAGTCAAAATATCATTTTACCATACTTTATACTAAAAGATAAAGAATTTATTGTGCCAAACTCTCATATTTTTCTACAATAAATCAAAATTTCAAAATATGAAATATGAAAAAATTAAATAGAAAATAATTTATCTTATAAAATAAAAAATGAAATTTGATTAAATCATTCTAGCAAGAGTTTCACTTCTCCCTACCTCCTAATATTTAGTTAAACATGTTTGAAATAAAGGAAATCATTAAAATAAAAAAACATAATTAAAAATGGTATTTGAAATTGAAATAAAATTAATTTTATTTGTTAAAAACAAATTACAAAGAGAGATGAGAAGAAGAATTTGAGAGGAGAAGAGAAGGAGAGGTGTGGAGCGGTGTGTTCCTCTCTTTATTTATACTAATGCATAATTAATCTACACCACAAAAAAAAAATAATTACATCTTAATCTTACATTTGTCCCACTAATAAAACATAAATCTAACTCATTACATTTGTTCCTAACTTAATTCACTCAAGAAAATCTAACACTTTCCACTAACAATTATTATACCTAACATGATAAAATTTTATAATTTCATAATTACCACATTTACCGTGATAAAAATTTATAAATTTACAACAAAAGTCACGGATCCTCCTTGATAATAACATAATTTTTTGGACTTCCAAAATATAAATTTGACATCCGTACATTTGTTTGGAGCCTCAAATTATATGAAATTTTATTTTTATCAAATAAACACATAGAGATATATAAAATTAAATATTTAAAAAATAATTAAAAATTCACAATATGTTACACAAGTACAAATATAAATTATATTAATAGCACAAAACAACATTTTTACCCCTTAATAAACATATAATTTTTAACACTAATCAATATCTAAAGTGCAATAACAAGATTTTAGTGGAGTTCAAATGTAGACAAGAAAGGAATTTGAAAATGTTTGAGAGGAAGAAGTTGTTCTTTTTATTAAGCATCCGTCAAGGATATATATATACAACACAAATATCGAATTTGAATACAAATACAGCTAAGGATAAAGCCTAACTAACGGATATTCAGCTAGATATATATTTACTAATTCAAATTGATAACTAACTCAGTTACAAAGATATACATTATCTCTAATACCCTCCCTCAAGTTGGAGCGTGAGGATCACGAACGCCCAATTTGTGAAGGAGAAACTCAAACTGATCTCGACCCAAAGCTTTGGTTAGAGTGTTTGCCAACTGTTCATGGCTTCGAACATAAACTATTTTGATCATACCTTTCTGTATTTCATCACGAACAAAACGGTAATCAACTTCGATGTGTTTGCTGCGCTCATGAAAAATAGGATTTGCAGCTATATGCATTGCGGCTTGGCTATCACAAAATACTCCAGCAGATTGATCATGATGCACTCCAAAAGGCAATAACAGACCTTTTAGCCATTTCAATTCACAAACCGTTGCAGCCAAAGAGCGATATTCTGCTTCAGCCGATGAGCGAGAAACCGTATGTTGTTTCTGGGTCTTCTATGAAATCGAAGAGCTCCCAAGAAAAATGAAATAACCTGTAAGTGATCTCCGAGTTAATGGGAACCTCCCCAATTCGAATCACAATAAGCTTTCAGTTCAAGATTATAATCAGCTTTAAGTAGAATGCCTTGTCTTAGACTACCTTTCAAGTATCGTACTATGCGTAAGGCTGCCTCCCAATGCTCTTTCCGTGACTGTTGCATAAATTGTGCTAAAATATGCACACCATAGGACAACTCAAGCTGAGTTAAGCTCAAGAAAATCAATCTTCCTACCAGCCTTCAGTACTGTTCAGGGTCTTGCAGCAAATCACCTTTGGCTAAAGCGAGATGATGATTTTGCTCCATAGGAAACTTTGAAGGTTTAGCACCCAACAATCCTGCTTTATTAATGATATCTAAAGCATATTTTTGCTGACACAAGAAAATCCCTTCAGCATTTCTAGCTATTTCAACACCCAAAAAATACTTCAAAGCACCTAAATCTTTCGTGTGGAAACATTGGCTCAAGTACGATTTGAATTCATTGATCAAATGCGTTTTATTTCTAGCTATAATAAGGTCATCCACATACACTAATACAGCCAATTGTATCTCATCTCGCATTAAAGTAAACAAGGAATAATTAGACTGTGACTGAAGAAAACCATACCGTTTTAGAGCTTCAGCCAATTTTGCAAACCAACAACGTGGTGCTTGTTGTAAACCGTAAAGTGACTTCCTCAACCGACACACCTTTCTGGGTTGATTAATGTGAAATCTAGGAGGCATCTTCATGTAAACCTCTTTGGCTAAGTCTCCATGGAGAAAAGCATTATGAACATCCATTTGATGAAGTCCCCATCTTTTAGCTGCTGCCACAGAGAGAAATGTACGGACCGTAACCATTTTTGCTACTGGTGCAAAGGTTTCGTTGTAGTCAATCCCTTCAACTTGGTTGTTGCCAAGAATTACCAATTGTGCCTTATATCGTTCAATGGTCTTATCAGAATTATACTTAATTTTGTACTCCTATTTGCTTCCTATTGCTTTTTTCCTTGGTGGTAAGTCAACAAGAGTCCATGTGCCACTTTTTTCAAGTGCATCAATCTCTTTTTACATAGCTTCTCTCTATCGGACATCTTTAACTACTTTATGGTAAAATTTTGGGTTAATGTTGGTTGTGATGGCTACCAAGAAAGCTTGATGACATGGTGAGAACTTTGTGTAATCAACAAATTTAACTAAGTCATAGGACATACCTGAGAATGATGATGGTTTGGCTGAACTTGCAGAGGGGCTTTCACTTTGAACCGCATAAGTCACACAATCCTTCAGTCTTGTAGAAACTCGCTTAGAGCGAGGTCCGCGTCCAAGTTCTGTCACACCTTCTACTGTTTCTATGTTCTCCATTCAAGGTTCAATTGTTGTACTTCCCTCCCTTACGTTGGCATTTTCATTCTGCACACAATCTAAATGCTCATGAGTTTCACGAACATGATTAGGCTGCTCCTTTTCCTTTTCTCTTGTCTGATCATTTAACTCTTCTTGAAAGTAATCATCTATTTGAGATGGTATTGAATTATGCTTGTAGATTTGAACATGATCTGGTGCGTGATTAGCTGCAAATGGAAACTCATCTTCACAAAATACAACATCCCGAGACACAAAGTATTTTCTTGTTTCTAAATCAAACAAACGCCAACCTTTCTATCCAAATGGATAACCCACAAAGATACATTTGCGCTTCGACTAGCAAATTTATCCTTCTCACGATTCAAGTTCTTTGCATAACACAAGCAACCAAATGTATGAATTGAGCGATAATCAGACAAGTGACCATATATCATTTCATAAGGTGTTTTTCCTCCTAGTAATTGAGAAGGGGTACGATTCATCAGATATCCAGTAGTTAACATACATTCTCCCCAAAAACCGATTGGTAAATTGGCCTGAAATCACAAAGCTCTAGCCATGGAAAGGTTTGAGAGGAAGAAATTGTTCTTTTTATTAAGCATCTGTCAAGGATATATATATACAACACAAATATCGAATTTGAATACAAATACAACTAAGGATAAAGCCTAACTAACTGATATTCAGCTAGATATATATTTACCAATTCAAACTGATAACTAACTTAGTTACAAAGATATACATTATCTCTAATAGAATTCACTGGCTAAGATGGGAGAAAATCAATCATGCAAAAATCCATAAGGGGTTAAGCTTGAAAGATCTTTCAAGCTTCAATCAAGCCCAAGTTGCTAAGCAAGGATAGCCAAAGTTTTGAAAGCTAGATACTTTACGCAAACTAATGTTATGGAGAGGATTGTCTCGAGGGGCACATAGATTCTTCAAATTCAAAAGGGTACCAGACAGAGAGTGGGAAAATGAGACGAAGTCCAAGTCGTGGCTAGCGATTGATCTCCAGGTCGAAAACTCTTAGGCCATTTGTTGTACCATCTTTGCCGACAAATGCTAAAGTGTTAGATTTAATCAAGACAAACCACTAGTGTAATGGCAAGTTGATTGATCAACACTTTACGAGGAATATGTGGGGATAATTAAGAGAATTCCTTTACCGAGACATCTTAAAATAATGAGCCATTATTGCATTATGATTTAAAAGAAAAATATTGCAATACACAATGAAGAGTGGCTACCAATTAGCTATCAAACTCAAGTCTGCTGATTTGCCAACAAGCTCAACAGGTGGTTCTTATGGCAGACATATTATAAGGAATCTCAACCTTCCAAAGAAGATCAAAATATTTCTTTGGAGAGCTACCAAGAACCTACTGCCATTTTCAGAAAACCTATTGAGAAGAAAAATTTTGCAGAAGCCAATGTACAAAATCTACAAAATGGGAGTTGAAGATGTGTTCACGCTCTTATAGAGTGTAGGATGTTAGAAAGCCCTATAAGTACACTCATGTAGATGCTAAAACACAAGAAGTTGTTAGAGAATTTGAGGAGAAGAATGCCCAAGAGAGCTAGAATTTATGGTCGGTATTTGGTAGGTAGCATGGCGGCGAGGGACAAGTTCATTTTTTAGGGGAAGAAATTAAACCCCTTAATGTAGTTGCAAAGGCTAAAGCAATTATGGATGCATTTCAAAGAATGCATTTGAAAGAACAGGTGAGTACTGGAAAGAGTGAAGTTAGCAAACAAAAATGATGGTGTCCACTACCTATAGGCCATTATAAAGTCAATGTGGATTTTCAAACATTCACAAGGGCAAGTAATAGCTGCAGCAATTAAAAGAACAAGATTTCAAGAGAATCTATTTACAGCAGAAGCTGAGGCTGTCAAATAGGGGATGGAGATGGCAATAGATGCAAGATTGACAGCGGCGATCATTGACACTAACTGCATTGAAGTGGTTAACGTAGCCAACAATAGAACTAACAAAAGAAAAGATATTGCTCGGACAATTTCAGATATTCAAAGCACCAAGGCAAACTTCCATCAGTAATAGTGCAATATATCTTAAGATATAGTAAAAAAATTGCGCATTCTCTTATTAAAAGAGCTTTGACAAGTTCTGATTCTGTCATATGCCTGGATAATTTTCTAATCGATGTTTTATTTTTTATTTTATTTTATTTTATTTTTTTTATAGAACTTTCCTTTTGTATTATTGGATGAAAAAAATATTTTTTTATTAAAAAAAAGAGTTTAATAAATTCAAATAGAGATATTTCAAAATATATATGTATGTATGTATTTATATCATTATAAAAGAAGTGCTCACCTATTATTTATATAATATTAAAAATTTTAATATTAAAATTAAAATTAAAATTTTAATATTATTTTTTTTTATATATTAAATAATAAATTATAAATTTTATAAATTATAAAGTTTAAAGGTAAAAGATTTTATAAACTTTAAGAGTAATTAACACACCAATTAAAATTCAAATTAAAATTTGGATACAGTGACTAACACTCGTAGTCACTATTTTCTACCCGATCGTCTTGACGGTTTAACTTGAAAAATTAAAATTGAAAAAAAAAAGAAAAAAAGAAAGGGGGGCCGCCTCATCAGCCCGCCGTTACAACCGTCATTGTTCACCTCCTTTTGTCGATTAAAACCTTAAAAATTAGCTCCACTACAGGGGCTTTTATTACCGACAATATTCATATCCATCAGAACTTGACAATTAAATCAACCAAGAAAATAAATAAATAAACGGAGAAATTTTGTAGGCAAGTGGCGTGGTAGTTACATCCGGTGGTCATGGAAACGGGAACCTCAAGCAAAGAAGATGCGCCTGTTTTTCTTGATCGAAGTAGTAGAGTAACCAGAGGAAAAAGGTTCATTTTTCAAATTTTGAAGTTATTATGTTTATGCAACTCCCCCCTTTCTTTTTGAAGATGGATAAATAAAATAAAACAAAATGAAATTGTTTCAGGATGAACAAGTTGCTTGATGAGGAAAATGAAGAGGATGAGGCGTTCTGGAATCAGGATGCTCTTAAAGAGGTACTTGATCACTCGTTCTTTTGCTTTCTCATTTTTTTTTTTTTAAACATTATCAACTTTTTGCTGTGCAAATATTTAATTTTAATCATTTTTTTCGAGTGAAGTTGATTTCAGCAATTAGAGTTATGTTTTGTGGAAGAAAATTAAATATTTAATAAACATTTTTTGCTGTCTCAATTGCACTTTGAAATGCACCCTTCTTCACCTTTGTCTGAATAATTTGATCTACGTAAGAAGGGTATCCTTTAAAAGTCTCACTGCTTGCACCATTTTTTCTTATGTTTTATCAGGAAGAGAACGACGATAATTATGAAGAAGAGCCAGAGATTGCTGATGAGTTTGATAGTGACTTCGATGAAGACGTAACTGTTGCTGTTATGTTAAGATTCTTACATGTCTTTTGTGTTCTAATTTCACAATTTTTGTATCTATGATCTAATTTGATTTGATTTTGTTGGTATTAGGAGTCTGAGCCTGATGAAGAAGGAGAAAATGAAGTAGATGAAAGGTTTAGCTTCTCTTAGCTAAACAAAATGAATGATTTTAAAATATCAATATTTTGGGTCTGTTCTTGAAAGCTATAAGTTTTCTCTTAGGGTGCGGACAAGGAAACGACTAATATTTCCTGGAAAGCCTTTGACAAAGAAGAAAAAGAAGAAAAAGATTCTTTCAAAATTAGATGGTCCTGATGAAGATGTTAAATCAACTGAACAGTCTATTGTCCCTGAAAATCATGATGTCCCTATCGATGCGGAAGGTGAGAGAATAATCAGAAAGTCCACCAGAACTGCTGTGGTGGTTAGACAAGCCGAGAGAGATGCTATACGTGCAGCTCTACAGGCAACAACGAAGGTTAGTTCTCTATTGGGATGTTCTTTCTTTTAGAGTCAAAACATTAGTTGTTTATACTTTTTTTTTTTTTGTGGCAAATACCTGGGGAAGAGTCAGTTGCATTCATAGTTTGACCATGTTTTTTGAAGCTTTCTTGAGTTATCTTCGTAGAAATGATTATAGCATGGCAATCGCATGTACCTGTTTGTGTGTTTTTTAAAAGTTTGGAAATATTAAACTTCGTAGAAATGATTGAGGTAGATGTAAACACATTAATAGTTTTCTACTATTTGTGAATTTAAAGTGTTGGTTTTAATTTAAGAACGGCGTAATTTCCCCTCAGCTGAATGTGCTTTTAGGTTTTTCAATGATTTCATGTCATTCCTTCTCTTTCGTGTGCTTTGTTTGATAACTATTTAGGATTGGACAGTCATAAAACTAAATGGGTAAGTTGTTTGAGTATACATAAGCATATTCTTTCTACAATACATCATACATGAAATGTTCTTTTGGATTGGTCTCCATTTGACAGATCAGTCAGATGGAAGATGAAGCCACATTTTCCTTTTGAGGTGTTAAATAGAGAGGTTTTTCAACTGGAACTTTTGTCAGAAAAAGTGAATCTTCGGGTAACTGAAACTGGGCAATCGGGGAGGTTTGTGAAGAACAACTATGATGGCAGTTTCATTTGTCTGATAACTTGATTTGCTGTTACTACCCATTACAGTGACATTCAAGCCCTCAAAAATGGCAGCCTTTCAATCTTTTATGTAAATTCAACATTTACAAAGAAAAAGTAAGATAACTGTTATACACAAGCTGATCCATGCCTTATTAGCTTTCAGAATCTTTTTGGCTGTAAGCTCACTTTAAATGTCTATTATCTATCTAAAAGAGAGTTCATTTTAGATATCAGGTAATCATTTACTAATAAGGTTCACATCCTTGATAGTTATGTTATGCTTATTTTGGGATATTAGTTTGATAGGAATTGTACAAACTGGATGAACTGGATAAGTCCTGCAGAACTTGGTTGCTTAAGCCCATTTTAATACTGCATCTTTGGGTCTTTTGAGAGTTTTGGACATCTGAACTGGAGAGAAAACACTTGAGAAAAATGTGAAACGAATGTGGTTATTTGCACATGACCATGTCTATAAAACCCTCATGTATATTTAAAGACAATAACTCTTAAATTGGTGTCTATAAATGTCTATTTACTCAATCAGTTGGGTAGACTACTCAACTTGACCAGTGGAGGGTTATAAGAGCTGTTGATAAATTCATCGTATTCATGTTTTAGATAAAGCGCATCCCTGTTGATAACGGGTATTTAGAATATTCTTATGATGATAGTATTATTTTCCGATTTGTTGCCATAATGCTTCTTGTTGTCCTCTATTGTCCTTGTAGCCAATAAAAAGGAAGAAGGAAGGTGAGGAAAAGAGGATGACTCAGGAAGAGATGCTCCTGGAAGCAGCACAAACAGGTTAGTTATAGACAGTCAATGGAAGAAAATATCACCTATGAATTTATGAAAATCTTGTTGCGGACAATTTCCTACATGATATCAACTTTAAGTATGTGCTGTACTTCCTGTTTTTGTAGAAATCATGAACTTGAGGAACCTAGAACGTGTTTTAGCTAGGGAGGAGGAAGTTAAGAAAAGAGCAATAGTGCATAAAGCTGTCTATACTGGACCACAAACACGATATTTGTCAAAGGATGGTAAGTGTTTGCTTGTTGGTTATTGATGTATGATCTGTCTTAGACTCCTGAAAAGTTTCTCCAGCCATTGACTCTGGCTATTCCGTTAGTTAGTATTAGGCCAGATCACACTGAATTTTTTTTTTTTTTTTTTTTTTGGTAAGGTTATTCATATCTGGAATTCAGTAAGGGAGTGTCCTTTCAGTCAGAGCTGTCTACCACATCTGTTCCATGTAAGTCGACTATATGTAAGGTGGATGTGAGTGAGTTTTTGCTAATAAAGCTGATTTAGCATCCTGTGAAAATGTGCTTAATGATAAACAATGTTCTGTTGTTTTGTTGGTGCTCAATGACCTTTTCCTATATTATATTAGTGTTATCACTGCAATTGCTTTTACCATTTTGAAGTAATTTTGTGAATTTGGCACATCCAAAGGCAGATGCATATTTTGATCTATTTGGTTTCCTGGTTTTGGAGGATCATTTTCTTTTCCTTGAGTAGAGTCTACTTTCCCTTATGGAGAAAGGTTTTTTTTGCCTCTTTTAAGGAATATTTCATTTGCTAATTTTAGATAGATTAATTTCTTTCAGGACTATGGCGGCAATAAGTAAGAGCTCTCTATTCAATTTCTTTTGTCTGAGATTGAATAAAGTTGATAACACTGAGTTGAATGTCTCCTATATTATTCTGATTTTATCTGAATTACCCTCCCTTTTATTCTTTCTGTTGGTTCGACACTATTAGGTTCTGCATCCTGAAGAGCATTTAACCTTTGATCCCTTTACATTATTGGTGACTTTCCTCAGAAATGGGTTGACCCTTCATAACCTGTGTTTGTCATGGCATTTAGGTACCAACTTATTATTTGAATGAACTGATACCATTGTGTAAGACTAGGATGCCTTCTCAGCTGTTTCACACTTTCTTCCATTTTTTCAACTTCTGTTTGATTGCTGGGGCCAATTCTCATTTAATGCATTTGGACCAACAATTTGTGGAATTTTATAAAGCATATAATCTTCTGGGATAGAAGACATAAAGACCTCCACACTTTTGCTAAAAGGACAAATAAACCCGCTCGTTTTCAGGAGAGGACTTATGCACCCCCCTCAGTTTATTTTTATTCTTAAATGAACTTTTTCACTAGACTTGATATCTACTTCTAATAAAACATTGTCAATTGAGGGTATGAAGAGCGCTGTACATGTCAAAACTATTGAAATAGTCCATGCAATGGTAAAAGTTAACAGATGGGGGTGCGTTTATCCATTCTGGAGATGAAGGGGTGCATTTGTCCTTTCATTGAAAGTTTGGGGGTGTATATGCCTTTTACTCAATTTTCCATGATATACCATGTGTCCCTATAGTTAAATGATACCTTGATAATCCTTTGACCTTGCTTTTGTCTTAGAAACCAAACGCATATTCTATAGTTTGCAGTTCTTTTCGCAAGGTTAATGTTGTGGTTAGTGAGAGAAGCTTGAAACACTCATTTGAAGTTGTTTGTTATTCCTTATCATTCCGTTTGCTCACAACATATTCTTCTGAGAACACATTTAGATGAGCTTGGTTGATGTTCTTGTGTACATTGGGGGTTGACTTGTTTTATTTATTTATTTATTTTTGGTTATTTATTTCGTTTGTCTATCTCTTTCCAGATCCAGAGAGGGCTGTCTGCGCAATTACTGGATTGCCTGCCAAGTAAGAGGAGGCTTTCATTTATGGCTTTTGTCATCAAGTCTTGCTGAGACAGTATATAAATTGCTTGCTGGATTTTTATTCGAAGAACATACTATTGGCAATGAAGAATTTTCTGCTTGATGTTACTTTCACTGAGTTTTGTTATGATGTAGTGATAATCATTAAAATACATAGCAATACTATGAAAAGAACAACTATTGCTGCAGAAGAATTTATCCTGTTGTGGACAATGACTGTAAGCATCTTACTTCAAATTGCTGTAGGAGAATAAATAGAAGAGATCTGTGAGGTAAGAGCAATTAGTTGGTATATATCTGTACTTCCATAAATGAACCTAGCCTCAAAGAAATGTATATATTTGTGGAGTACAATGATTTTAAACAAACTTTTTGGGTTGCCTTTGGAGGATAAATGGAATATCATTTTTGAGGTTGCTGTATTGTTTTAGGAGAATGGATTTGTTATCTGTAATAATAATTTTTTTGTCCCTTCGATCTGTTTGTTTGTTAAAAGATTGATTGCAATAATGTGTGTGATAGGGACATTTTAATGCTTTTGGTGCTCTCTCTCCCCCTTATTATTGTGTGTATATGTATGCATGTATGAATGTATGAATATAGCATTTTAACTCTCTTGGTGCTCGCTCTCTCTCTCCCTTTATGCACTTTGGGTGTGTGTTATGTACAGGTCTACAGCATGTTTTAATGCTTCTGGCACTCCCCCCCAACCTCCCCCCCCCCCCCCCCCCCCAATTGTGGGTATGTGTGTGTGTTTGTATGCGTGTATCTTGCACATTAATGCTTTTGATGCTTTCTCTTCTTTCTGTTCTACGTGTATTATAGAGGTCTATCTACCATAGAGTGAAAGTTTCCTTCATGGTACTTCTTGTTTAAATTGTCATTTATTATCATAGGTATCGTGATCCCAAGACAGGACTACCTTATGCAACCAAAGAAGCTTTCAAAATTATAAGGGAACGGTATGTGTGGCCTATCATGATTATTTTCCTTTTCTTTTGGCATTGACACCTTCTCCTTGCGGTTAAGAATCATAATTTTCCATCTTAATGTCATTTCTATAACTGAGATATGTATTCAACTGGAAGTGTTTTCCTTATCTATATCTCGTGGCCTACAATTAATAAATTAATTTTGAGTAGGAGATAGAAGCAATTACTGATGTTTGGACGTATATCCTCTTCCCTTAAAGTTGATGCATTCGTATTTTAATCAATGGAGTTATTTCGAATTGAAAAAATTATGTTTCTTATTCATCTTTTTGGTTTAAGTTGGAATAATTTTTTATATTTCAAGGTGCACTCAAAAACAGCTAGAAGATTTCTTAGTACAATTTCTCAACTTAATTTGTTTTCTTATCTTCAACAGTATTTCTCGTTGACCTAAAATCATGTTCTCTGACTCTTGTGCCACCGATCAAGTTACATGAGAGAGACCAAACGTCAAATCTTTATGCATATTATGATATGAAGATATCGATTGGATGCTTTGCAGCTATTCCATGCATACACCACTTAACCTTTCTCCTTTTTCTTTTACTGATTGCCGTACACATACATTACATTTTACTTATCTCGTTTTCTGGGTAATTTTCCAGTTCTGTGAATGAGAGTAGTGGCGCTCAAAAGGCAATGGACATGGGAACCTTGTTTGATTCACTTTCGGGGAAAGGTTTTATGGCCACACGAAGGAGATCAAAGTCCTCAAATAAAAATGAAAAGTCATACCTTCGATACTTGGCTCGTTTTCGTAGATTTCCATCGCTTGAAATTGAAGTTTCAGATTAGTCAACAGGGTAAATTTTAGAATTATGCTTCTCAGGATAATCATGTACTATGATTGTTCTTCAGGTGTGATAAAATGTTGTATTTGTGCTGATTTTGATGACTATTAGGAATATCATTTGGTGATTTACTGTTGTCAAATTCTGTTTAGTTGTGGAAAATAGATTTGAATCTCAATCCCATATGGTATTCAAACTTCCTTTAAAATCTTAAGTAGTGTGCATCTGTTCTCATTTCAGACTTTCACCAAAGCAAGACTCTAGTTTATTGTAGATGCTCTAGTGCAGTAATCATATGATACAAGAGGTTCCATTCTGAATTCCTAACGAAATTGAGGGTTATAATATAATTGATATTGATGGTTTGTCTCTTATGGTTTTAAGAATCAATAATCACTTTTGACGTGCGGGATATGTCGGGTTGGATTTGTCTGGTTCCTAAGTCTGGAAAATATAGGGGAGGTTTTTGATGAATTCCAATGGATGTTCGAACAAGTATCAAAATTTCTAAGTAGATGCCGGAGGACTTCGTAAACTTTCGGATATGCCTATGTATAATCCTAAATGCAGCAAATTTGCTGATGTCATGACAGCAGACCCGTGTAACATGGCATGAAAGGCTGAAAGTACCACAACTGAGTGACCTACTGCCCCTTCTTTCCTTAGTTTAAGCTATGTGTTTCTATGTACGTTGTCCGTAGAGCAGATCTATTCTACACAGCATAAATCATTTAATTAGGACAAGTTAGAACTCGAGTTGAAATCCATCAATAACTTTGCCCAGTGAGCCGGAAATTTCTGAAAGAAATCCCTCACAGCGCAATAAGCTTAAAATAAAATTCCAAGAAATAAAAAATGAGAAAAACCAAAAGCAAATATGGGAGCTGCACATCCTTTCCATGTTTCTCACATGCTGAATGAGCAGGCACCAGTTGCATTGCTCCATTTGCTTTAATCTTTATTTCAAAAATAAATGTTATGTCACAAAAAAGAAAATTTTAAGGTCATAAACTTTGATCTTTATGAAGAATTATGATTATTTTTTGACATTTTATACTAAAAGATTAATATCAAATTTCTAAAATTTGATATTTTTACATTTAGTAACTTTGTAAGGACTAGTAAATGTTATTTTATAAATATATAAAATATAATTAAAATTAATATAATATAATGTAACACTAAATGTTGTATAACTTTATTATAATATAGTATTAATGTGAATACAATATAATACATTACATTTGCATTCAAATAATGAAACACAGCACAATATAAACGATGAGCCAAACCCATTCTAATTGAATAAATTGCCAATTTAGCACCACCCCATTGTCTTGGAATACCAAAGTCATATCCCTGGCAACAGAATTTGTTCGCATCATGTCATTATACCATCGCCTTGTGCATCTAACTAGCTATCTCTACGTGTCAGATCTTTTCTATTTTCTCTGCGTAAGGGAGTGATTGAGTACCTTAACAAACTCAAATGTGCCAAAGTCCAGGCTTTCATTATTGAGCTGCGGCATAACTCCAGCAGACCGTGTTAAATTTTAAAACTCATCTTTAGATGATAGAATAAGAGTTAATACATAGCACAAGATAATTTTATAAAATGATAAAGTGATACAATAGTTTTAATATATTTATTAACAAAATAAATTGTGCTAAATAATCCAAGGAAGAATTCTCTGGTATATATTTATATTATTATTTATATCGATATTAATTTTAAATTAAATTATTTAAAAATAATTAATTTGTATACATTAGTTATTGTAATCTAAATTAAATAATGCAATATTATATTTTATTTTTATATATTATTTAAGTATTTATTATTAGTGATATTAAATTGTTAAATAATAATCAATTTTTATGCATTAATTAGTATAGTATAATTAACTAATGTAATATTATGTTATATTTTTATTTTTATATATTCATTAAGAATTTATTATTAGCTGTATTAGCTCATTAAATATTAATCAATTTTACTTTTAGGTCTACTGTTCATGTAATAGAAAATTAAAATATAATATAATATTATTGAATAATAAATTGTTAATTTATTAATTTATTTTAATAATTAAAATGAAAATAAAAGAAAATAAAATTATTATTATATTAAATCAAAATTTTATATTTATTATTAATATTATTATAAAGTAACTAATACGGCAATTGCTGTATTAGTTAAACTCGATTGAAGTCAATTTTAGCTAATGCAGCGAGTGGCTGCATTATAGTGTAGCTAAACGTGAGGTTGCAATGCATTAGCAAGCAACCCCATGTAATTTGGGGTACCGAACACCCCCTTAGGTTATTGTTTATTTGAAATAGCTAACGTCTTTCTTCTTTTATTTAGATATATTTATAGATATCCATGTCTAAAATATTGTTTTGGCTTCAACTAAGGCACCGTTTGGAATTTAAGTTAGGCAGTTATAGTTTTTATTGAAGTGTCTGGTAAAACTAATTGCTGTAATTTAAAAATTAAATTAATTTAATATTACATCTATATATATATATATATATATATATATGTATGTGTGTATGTACGTATGTATGCATGCATGTATTATCTAAAGTCATTTTTATTATTTACTATAAACTTTTATTTATAGTTAATATCTTTCTTTTTTTTTTAACTTTAACTATTGATATCGTACTTCAATACTAAATATGACCTAAATGGTCCGATCCAAATTAATTTGTCTCCTCATGACATATTAGAGTCTCCTAATTTTATTATAATTCAAATATCAGCTTATTGTTAGTATAAATGTCACCATTGCCATGAAAATTTCAGAAGTATTTTTCCTTTTAAAGCAATTTCTTGTCTTTTTTTTAATGAATTAAGAATTTGATTTCGTACGAATATTATTGTTGTTGTTGTTATCATTATCATTATCATCATCTTTTGGGTCAAATGATATCTGTTTTGTGTTGGATAGTTTTTATTACTTGTAATTTTGTCTGCAAGAAATTGAATGCCAATTTTGGTGGGGGGGGAATGATAGCATATAGAGAAATCACGTGGTAGATCAAAAACAATGAGAAAGCATAATGCTCATTTTGATTGATGATTCTATATTATTAAAAGGTAAGTGTTGTCTTGTGATTCATATCTAAAAATATTTGGATAAATTTCACATTATGGTACTTTGTAATGGTTTTTTAAAAAGCTTCTAAAAAAGGAAAATACACGACCCTGCTTGAAAAGGAAAACAAAAATGATCATTGTTTTTGTACATCAATGTTTCTTGCATATTACCAATTACTAAGTATTTGCAAAGGTAATTGGGCAATATGCATAATATCGATTTCAGATAAATAGAAACTATAGTATTTTAATTTTGTCCTCCACAGATATAAACAAACATTATAGCGTGAATCATTTTAATTTTGACATCTCCATTTTTAGTACTTGATAATATTAAATTGAAAACAAAGAGACTACCACTCCTTTGCATTTTTAACATTGTACTAAAAATTAATGCAAATTAATCATAGGTTTTTCAGCTCTGAAATCCAATTCAAACTAAAATACATTCACAGGATCAATTGTGATGTTTCGTTCTAACCCCAAAGGTAAGCAAATTATCAATCAATTCCAAGCATATTTGTGTATAAAACCAACAAAGGAAGACAAATCAACAACACAGCTAGTGCCTCGCGGTGTAACTTGAATACTGCAATTTGGAGACGTAGGTAGCAATCCGAAGGCAGTTGGAAATCATCACTTGAAGACAACAATTTGAAGATGTTAACATCAAGACACAATTAGGACTCCCAGAGTCTGTCAAGACAACAATAAGATACTCCTTCAATATAGCATCGAGATTTCACAGAGGCCTCCACAATGTATAGTTCAAGCAGACATCACAAATTGCAATAACAATTGCTTCAATTCATTTTCCCAGTCTCGATAGGATAAGCAAGCCAACAACCATTAAACATGAAGCAGCCACTACTGAAACAACAAGTACAAATGCATACCCAAGAGTTGGAAACTTTGAAATTGTTCTGGATCTTCTTTAATCCTTTGTCGATAAAAGGTGCCAGTGCTGCTGCTTCAGCCACCCGAAATGACCTCGTGATGTTGTTCCCAGTCCACATCAAAATAACAATCTAGGAATCTTCCAGAACCAATGTTACCTGAATATCTAGAGAAAAGCTGCAAAGTGGATAAACAATAGTGGAAAATAAAAAATATATATATTAACAAAAATTTCATTGCACATATTTGGAAAACATCAAGAAATTTTTATTATAAAAACGGAAGTAGATAAGCAAGGTTGACGAAACTTCTATGAAAGAGATGGATTGATATAGAAACCAAGTAAATCATGAGGAAAACTCATGATCTATCGATGAGCTTTTTTCATTCACCATTTCTTGTCGAAGATTAATGATAGTCCATAGTCACTAACACATATTTATGGTTGATTATTCAAGCCATTTCCTCCATTCCCCCAATAGCAAATCGGATACTGAAATCTTCTCTAACATGGGTGTAGTCTGAAGATAGCAGACGGTGGGTCTCCTTCATTTTCTTTAATTATTTGATGCTCTATATTCCCACTCTGCTTTATGAGTAGACATGACAATGATCAAGCTCGGGTCACAACCCTAGTTTTAATATAAACAAGTCTCTCCAATGTAACTTGCTTCAAATATTTAGCTTAATATCATTCTCTTTGTTCATGACAAGGACAATCTAAACTGAGTTAACAATTATTTAATACTTTATATTATGTCAAACAGTGCCCAGACCTCTACCCCTCTTTCTCTTAGGAATCAAATCTATGATGCTTCAGGATGATGTACACAACATTAGCGGCTCCATTTGGCTTTAAAATGGATCTCAACTACTTAGCCTTCCTGAAGTGTTCTAGTGTTTGTTAACATTTTAAATGCTATTATATTTCGTCCCACACTTCATAACTTACTCTGTCAGTATATATTTCATATTTTTTATTATCACTCTGCTTTCTCTAAGTGGCTAGAGATCACTACTGCTTTCAAACCAAAAGAAAAAAATAATTTAGTGTTTAAACTGTAATTTCGAGAAAGGGCGGGTGACCTTCTCTCATCTGCTATAAGGACACCATCTTCATGTATTAGCAAGCATCATTCAACAAATTAATCTGAACTAGAAAACACTTTGCTCTACTAATAGAACCTTGCAAGAATATAAAGAATTGTGGCATGATAACAAGAGGGCAATGACAATGCGATGTCTATCACCATCAATAGATCCTCAAATACAATTGAAACATTTTTGCACCAAAATAATCCACTAGAAAAAGCTGTTTGTGTGCATATGCATGGATTCAAATTAGTCCCTTGAAAGGCAAATGTTAACAAAGTTAAATAGGAAATCATTTGACTACAAAATAAAGGAGCTTACAGCATTTCAGCAAGATTTAGCACTGCATATCCTCTCAATGGCATGCTTATAAATGCCCGGCAGGCTTGTTTTTAATGTTTTTTATCACTAAACTAAATTGTCCTCAGCAGCTGTCAGTTTTTTACCCCAAAAGAGCTCGAAGATTAGCAGCAGGATTCTTGCCGGTGCCCTTCCCATATCCAAGGAAAGCAAGGACAAAAAAGGAGGTATGGGTAACGGCATCAAATAACCCATGAGCAAACACTGCTGCAAGTCCAAGCTTTGCAAGCTTGGACTTCATTTCAACGGAATTAGCCTGGTCCAGCAGCGACGCTAGGAAGTAATATCAATTAATTACTAATAATGAATTGACTCATAAGTGATTTATTTCATAAGCGAGAAAAAAACAAAAAGAGACAGCGCTCTCACTTTCCATTTATCCCAGTTCGAGAATTCCTTTCTCTACTCATTCAAACCATCAAATTTAACTATGAAATAAAATTGCATCAAATCAAGTTCATCCCATATAATAGTAATAATAACATCATGCTCATGTTCATCTTCATGATATACCTGCAAATTAATTGTTGGCCATCTGGGAAATTTTCACCTGCTCCTCCCCGGTTAATAGAACACTTGAGCTTGCGGTGAAAACGTTGAGCCAAATCTACTTGAACACTATATCTTCCATTGTAATTACGAAGCCATCTTTCTATTCAAGCTCTTCGAGTTCGACTGTGTTGGACTCGTTCTTGGAGGTGTCCATGACCGTGACCACAACAACATCTGTAACCGTAAGCACAGCGGAGTCTCCCACAGGAAAAAGTTTGGACAATCGCTCCATCAATTAGAACCATTTTTTTTTTTCATTTCAAAAAGAAAAAAACTTTTTTATTTTGCGTCCGTCACTTGAATGCCATTACCCGCTTTTCTTTAACATTTTAATTACTTACCTATTGAAGTTGTTTGATATGTAATGTAAAATTGCAGCGTCTGTGTTGGAGCTATCTCCAATGTAAAGTAGTTTTCAGAGTCATTGAATCAAAACGGCATATAAAATAAAATTTATCTATAAAACTAACGCAAAAACAATTTTTTTTTTAGATTGCATTGGTGCTTTTTTCCATTTCCATTTGACTTTTAACTTACATTTAGTTTTAAGGAGTAGTAAAAACTTCTTATGGGTCTCCAGCAGCTACGGGACGTACGCGATAGTCTCCTATGTTGGGATTGGATATCGAATCTAATTATATTGTTACGTAATAAAAAAGATTCTATGTTCATATAATTTTTTATATTTATTGATTAGGCTGGTATAAATATAAAACGCTATAATCTATTGCTACGGGTTGCTCGAATTTATTAAAACCATAGGCTAAATTAGTATGTAGGTATGCTCAGTCAAAATTTACTTAATAGCAGGACGCATTAAAGTGTAATTAATACTGAGCCACTACATATAACTAGCCAATCGTGGTATACTTAGTCATCAATCAAATTCGACTCAAATTCTAAATTTCTCTACAATTATAAATAACTTAGAAATTTCTATATTTCTATATTTTTATATTTAAATCTCTAAGAGATATTTAGACAAGTTATTGAGAAGCTTCATGATCTAACACCCGACACTTCTGATAAGGGTGAGCCTCCACTATTTGTTCACTACCACACCACACACAAAAGCACACTAGAGCGGGCACATGCGCGCGCACACACACACACACACATAAGCCACTCAAATTGTCTTATATAAAAAGCCCTCTTATATTTATTTTAGTGAGTAATAAAATTATATTTGGTCATATTGCTCTCTTCTCTCTAATATTATCGCAAGGATTTTTGCTTGGCTAGTTTAAGAAGTTCATTAAGGTTACTTAACAACTTGTGTAATAGAAATTATCAAAATACCACATAGTTACTATACAAAATACTTATCCCATGAATTAGTATTTAAACTAAAAAAAATATAATAGCAAAAGTTAAAGCACGCACACGCCAAAAACCCATCACAACTAATTGCACTAACATTATCTTTTTTTTTTTTGGTTAATTTTGTATTTAATTTATTTACTTATTGAATTTCTTAGATTGTTGCATGTTGTATTCTTGTTAAAGTTAAAGAGGAGATAATTTATTTTCTTATAATCAAATTAAATGTAGAAATAGAAGAATAATAATATAACATTATCAATCAAGAATGAAGTATTAAAAAATTTAAAAATCTATATGTAGTTAGGCTCTGTCAAAGCCTGACCATAACGCTTAGTTTGAAGTATCTGATTTTTTAAAGATTAGGACCCTTCATTTCATTTTTTTATTGATATTATTTTATTTTATTTTTTTATAGGATGACCCTTTATTTTAATCATAGAGTCGAGTTAGAATTCGGCTAAACCCAAGCCTGATCCGGGCAACTACCAAGCTTGACCTGGAAGCCTCAAAGAGCTTGGGTTCTATGACTAGCAATTGAAATGTTGAAAACCACGGGAACCGCTGCGAAGAGCACTGATTTTCATGGAGATTTTGAACTAGGTGAAGCAAAACTATTTTTGATGTTCTACCACAACCTTAATATGAATGATGTAGTCAGATGCGAAAAATATCCCTTTTTTTTTTTATTTTACTTCTGGTGGAAGAAAAATGCTTAGCACCAGACAAAGTTTTAGGCTAAATTTATCATTAATAAAAAATTTGGAGTAACATTATTATTAGTTTAACTTTCATGGTTTTGAAGTCGGATCCCCGATCGTTACTCTAGTGGAGACAAATGATCAATGCAGAAAAATGGAAATAGCATAAAACATAGGAAAAAGAGCTGGCCGAAATAGTTGCCCCCAAATGAAGTGCTACTAAAACACGTTGTTGCAACAAGGGAAGATAAAATATTAGCTACAGACAAAACAGAAAACCAATACTTCAGCAAAAGCTTAAAGAGATCAAGATTCTGCTACATTCAACAAATGATTCAAAAACAAGGCAGGCCAAAATACATAGGCAAGAATCTTGATGCTCATAAATCCAACCGACAACTTGAGGAATAAAACTATCAGTGTCCAATATATCTATAGACAACAGATTCAAAATGAAGTGAAAAAGGAAGTCCCATGTTCCAAATGTTGCATAAACAAAAAGTAAAATAAGTTGTTACTTCTCTCCCTTTTCAGCCTCTGCAGCCTTCTTCATCCTGGCACCAATATGACGCTCATTCGTGCGTTCGATACGAAGCTTGTCATAAGCCTTGAAGGATTTCATACCTTGAGTAACCTTAACAAGCTCAACAGTGGGCTTCTCAAGAGTAATGGGATGGAAGGTCCTTGTAATTGAGTTGCTGATGCTAATTCCTCAAGAGCAGAATCACCAGCCTGAGTGCGTCCAGATAAAAAAATAAACTAAGATAACAAACTAAAAATAACTTTATTTGCATAGCAAGCAAGCAAGCAATAACCATAGAAGCAAACCGGGAAAAAAAAATTACCTTAAACTTGCGAGCACGTCTGGGGAAAACAACCGATTTGGTCTTGTAAGTCTTCAAGAGAACGGGTTCTTGCATTGGTGATCGACTGAAATGCCAATAAGTAGAGCCAGTTTCTTGGGAACTCCGGCACCCTATGTTGATTTTAGGGTAAAATGTAACATGGGGATAGCGTAAATCTTCACAATGCAACAACAATGCACTCAATTGTATCTATTCAAACAACAAGATCATGTCAAATCCGAAATCCCCGATATATTAATTAACTTTTTGCATTACTACCAAAAAGAAGAAAAAAGAAAAAAGAAAAAGAAATACCTTGAGTTCCTCAAGATTAAAGAAAACTGACCGATGCGTCGTTGAGTTCTGCCAGCAGATTCATTAGACCAAGTCTTGACATAATTCTGCCAGTGCTTCTTAAAAGTGTCCATTTGGAATCACATTATTATGCTTCGCATTTCTTCGTTCTTACCCCAACTTTAATCAATATTAACTTTAATTCAAATTCGGTCTTTTATGAATATCAAACATAACATAAATTAACTTTAACCTACCTAGGGCTCGAGCTTGAGGACTGCCCATGCTTACAGAGCGGAGTGGACGACTCCCTCCGTTCTGTTTCTCCCTTCTCACAACGTCGACCGCATGCAGACCCAAATTTTGAGGATTTTAGTTGCATTCCTTTGTATGGTAAACAAAACCCGACCTACCCAATTGGCCTGCACTGGGCCGGGCAGGGTGGGGTTATTGAAGTTGCAACTCACCTGATCCACCTAATATTCAATATCACGGGGGTCCACAATATCTTGTATCTCCACCAATAACTGCAGATCATTTTTTCCGCCGAGCATCAGATCATATATATGTGTATAAATTATTTTTAAAATTTAATATGAAATAACACAAATTATTTTTTAAAATTAAGAAAAATATTCAATTTCTACTTAGTTTGCCCGTGCTCATTTTCAACATCAATTTGATGTGAAGTTTTAACTCCCGTGGTAAGGACCAATTTTCTTATAATTCAAGTTTTGGGGGAAAAAATTATTTGTTTTGTATATCGAAAAAATTATTTGTTTTGTATATCAAAAAAATTACTAACAATACATTATGAAATACTTTACCAATAATTTATTTTGTATATCAATAATTATAAAGAGCCACAAACTTTATACAAATTAATGTTCGGGTAAAAATATTTGTTAAAATAAGTCACGCGAGTATGTTTGGCTCTGTCCATTACTCGCTTGTAGTTGTGTATTGGCTGAAACTAAGACAAATTAATGGAAAATTTCCGATTCTAAATGGTGATATTAACCAAAACTCCATAGCTCCAACGAGTTTCAAATGTGGTGCACTTTTTATTTTTATTTTTTCGGAATCATCCCTCTCTAAGTTTTCCAACTTGTGTGATGACTGAGGTTTTGTACAATCCTCGACTCCTCGTGCAATTAAACTTGTAATTCAAAGATGGTAATTTTCTTTTCAGTTGTAATTAAGAGTTTTTAGTTTCAAGTTATCCAAAGAAAAAGCAGCAGCATCTTTCTACTTGAGCAGTCAAGCTATTATCAACCTAGCGATGCCAAACATACAGAAATATATATGCATATACAGGAATGTTGGACGGCTTGTTGATTGTTGATCGAACATCCGGCAAACACCATTGTAACCTTTTCCAATCTAGGTAGGTAGTATTGTCTTGAAGAGCGAATTACAGTTATTCCAATCCAGTATCAGCCAAGTGTACAAATTCTATACCAAGTACCTGGGACATTTTATTGCACTAAAAGTGTGCACACCGCAAAAGGCACGGAAAAGGCATTTACAATTTTAGGTAATCAATTCTGGTTACAAAGGACAACCATCCCATTGAGGCACCTTCTCGACTAAGGCATAACAGAAACCTTTCCTACACATAAACACTCATTCATCTGTCTGCGTATAGCCAATCTTGAGCCAAGTTCAAAAAGCACAGATAATCATTTACTTTATCCTGATAAATATAGCTATATTGAAGTTCACAAGCCTATTTTTCCAGATTTTATGGCTTCATAGGCGAAAACAAAACGGGCAAACTACATTTCATGAAGACAACCAGATGAACAAAACTACCTCCGAATGGAACTTCGATGCTGTACATAAAGCTAGTGCTCCACTAATAGGAACTCCACGGAAAAACATTGGCACAGCTTTTGGATACCACCTCCACTTTTTGATGTTTTCTGAAATGAAGCCAATACACTGGAATAAGCATGAAATGTTGCAACGTTTAGTCACCCCATTTTTCTCTCCCATAATCAAGGAAGAATATAAGATCATTGAAATCACGAGGGCTTTTGCTCAGGCCCAATGAAAGAAGAAAAGTTCCATCTTCTTTGTTCCAACAGTGGCTACTGTGGGGAAAACAATGAAAGGAAAATTGCATCTTGTTATTTTGTTGCTCTCGACAAAGTATAATTGATGCCATAATGAAGGAAATAATGGTGGCAAAAAAACTGAAAAAGAAATTAGGGGTCTAATAAACTCAAGAAACGTGCCAAAAAGAAAAAAAATGTATTAATCACTTGCAAGAAAAGGAATTGAGACAATGTCACACTATTACCTGGAGGAATAATTGAAAGAAATATTTGTGTCTTTTGTGGAAAACACGGCTATACATATAAGCAGCTACTCAGCTACACAGTACCATGCTCTGACGGTAAGACGCCAAGTTAAACTACAAGTGCTCCCCATTCTTCACACTAGTGAATCAAATTAATTGAGACTTTTTTCATTTACTCTCATCTCTTTGATGTAAAGGCTGTTCGAACATATCTTCTTGTTCCAAGCTTTATATTTCTTGTGCTTTTAAGCTGAACCCTTTTCTTCATCTTTTCCAGTTTTTCTTTACGCCCTTCAATATCAGCTTGGATGGCCTTCCCCCTTCTGTCAGCTGGCAGTAAAGCTAACCTAGCAAATTTCTTCGGTCTCACTATTCCAAGTCTCTCAGTAATGTCCTTGAACGCAGGTACAAGCCCACTTCTCATGAAACATCCTCCAATGAGCTGCATTGAGTTTGATTCCGGGAGAGATGGAGCATCTTTCAACTCGAGGTCCAAGCAAAATGGGGAGTCCTTAAGCCACATTCTGAGGGAGTGAGCTTTAGCTACAAGAAGTCCACTCCTTGTTTTGCAAGGAAGAAAAGGGGATCCCATCTCCCAAAGGCAAGCCTTCAAGGTATTGTTTAGGGAAACCATGTTGTATTCTGCTGTCCCTGTTATAAGAACAACTGATTTTGGAGACTCAGGACAACCCTGCAAGGATGCATCCTGCCAATGAAACATATTTTTTACGTTAGAAAAACAAAATTATATTTACAAAGTCATACTGAAGGATGCTGATGAAAAAGGACCTTTTAGAGCAGATCCTTACACGCACTCACACATTCAAATTTGCTAAAACCAGAATATTACATAGCTCAAATAAAACATCTGGGGTTTTGATACAGCATAAAAGATACCAGTGATTGGATGGCCCCTTTGATTTTGCTCAAGGAAAGTCTCTTTAAGAGGCAAGTTTAGTAATATTTGAATGGGATCCTCTGGCTCACCTCCACTTAGCCAAGACTCCTATGCAGCCATCAGCTCAAAATCCAAATGATGATAAACTTTGACTCAAGAGTATTCTTTCAAATTTTATCAGTGTAACTGAAAAATCCTTAATTCCCCAGGCATCAGCTATATCTTCGTGCTAAATCCAAAAGCAAGGAACAACCAAGATAAACATAACCCTCTTTTTGTTCCTTTAGCAGGCGTGAAGGATTTGGCATTTGAGATGTGAATTAATGAATTTGGAACTTAATGAATACAGACCTAAAATTGGATATGATTGAGAGTGAAGGTCGCTTTCTCACTAGTTGATTGGTGTCCTATCTATTTCACTCCACAATTTCCCAAAAGAGCATCCAACAGCCAACCAATAAATATGTACAATGAAAAATATGTTTTGAATTATAATCTACACGAAATAATGGATTTTATTGCTAAAGGCTTCACTTTCCATTTTATCATGCTTGTTTATTTGAGTGGCTTAATTCATTGACAAAAAGATTTGTGTTATAGCTGTGTCAAGGGTTTGTGTAGACAAAATCATCTTTATGAGTTGCAGTTGACCAAGTCATGTTTATGAGTCGAAATAATGAATTATGGTTAACCAAGTTTATGAGTTGAAGTAATGTGAGTCATAGCTGTATTTTAGTAGTTATACTCGGTTACTAGTACATTTGAAGGTTTTGTTGTCATCATGTTTCTTGTTTCTTATCTGGAGACTACGGTGTGTTTTGCAATCTTCATCATATTTCTCCTCTTTTTGGTGTATATTCTCAATGTATTGGGTCAAATTTGATGTATATTCTCAATTTGAATTCTTTTTCTACATAAAATCAAACATGAACAGACAAGATTCCAATCAAACTTCGACCTAGATCTTAGGTTGTTGTCTCTAAATAACTATAGCACATAACTAACTAACATTTACATATTAGTACTTTTTAAGAAAGAAGTGAGCAATCATAGGAACAAGAAAAGATTCGATTCAGGCACATGGCAGAAGCTCTGGTATTTTTGGCATGGCAGCCAAAGGTGGGTTTTAGCTGCGATTCAGTAGTCCCAGATGTTCAAGTAATATGATACTTGGAGGTCATTTACAGAAACAATATCTGTTGAGGGAACCAGGCCTAAAACATTTAGGTATCCAACTCAAAACACAAGCTCATTGGGTAGATGGACCAGTATAAGTCCAAGTGACTCCTCTTTACTAGCTAATGTGAACACAACTCAACAATTTACTGCCCCACCAACAACCGGCAAAACCGCCTGCGGTGGGGAGAATATACCAGCCTGAGCCCTTCATCTGACACACTTGAGTTGTTCCACCACATTCTAGCTATTTGGGTTTGGCTTTAATACCAATTGCTAGGAGAGCCGAGCCTAGTATATCTAGGTATTTAACCCAATAGACTAGCTGATTGGGTGGACCTATGTTACTTATAAGCCAAGTGATTTCTTTTTACTAGCCAATGGGAGACACAAATCAACACTATCAAATACACTGAAATTAGAACACTGAAGTTAAGAACCGCTCAAGTTGCAAATGTCCTACAAACTGGGCAACAGCTCAAGGTTTTTGGAGATCAAAATACTGTAACATGTTTATAGAGATAAACAGCATAAACAAGAGTCAATAATTGTAGTTAGTACAACTGTCCACCCACAAATAAGAACAAGACAGTGAAGTTTTGTCAAAGAAATTTCAATTTCTGACAGGACATCTTCATAATAAACGTAAATCAAGAGGAGAGTAAAATAGAAAACAAACTCACCTGCATATGATCTAGCCACAGAGTAAGACCAACGAGAGCCGCACCACCTGACAGTTTCCTAAAATCAGCCCCCCAATCCTTGTCAGCTACCCTGCAATGCAGAGACCGCAAGTTATAAACCCTAAAACATAAAGAGTGGGAGAATTATTGTCTGATCTTCAACATGGTGCAGTAATGTTCACAGGCTTGAAGAGTACAGGGTCAATAAGTGACAAAATAGCCATCAGCCCCTCAAGGCATGTCTGGTATTGTTTTTTCCAAATGGTAGCGTGCTTTGATGACAATATCTGAAAACTACACAGTAAAAACACCTTTTGGGGAATTAATTGTTAATGTTATTTTTCAAATAAATTGCATTGTTCAATATGTATATTGCTCAATTTTTTTACCTAAATTTGTTTGATTAATATAATATAATTAAAATAAATAACAATTACTCACTTAGAGAACAGCTATTGTTGTTTCTCACATGTATTCATAAACAGTAAACAATTCATAAAAAAGCTAACCGGATAAGCCTTTTGGCATTCTCATTTTTTGAAAAATGACAAGTGATGTTTGTAAAACAACAGAAAGCACCCTTTAAATTGATAACTCACAAACTGCCCTTACGCCTTAACATCTCTTGGCGAAGAAAATGTTCTAATCTCTTCTTTTTTCTGTCTATTTGTTAATTAGTTAATTTTCAGCTTGATAGAGAACAGCACAAATAGTTTAAACCTGAAGCCACCCAAACCTACCTGAAGACATCGTGGTGATATATTCCCATTTTGATTGCCAATTGGAAAACCCATGAGGCAGTGGCTCGCAGTTCAAATGCCCACAATAGGTCCTCCAAAGCATTGACAAAGTTAAAAGCAGCATTGTCTTCCATGGGTTTTAGTTTTTCTAGATAATGGTCTACCTCTGCAACCAGTGTCTTTGACTTTTCTGTCAGAAGCCTAAGGAAAAAAAAAAACAAATGATTACTTATTCATAGGAAAAACTGAGAACATAAAGAAAGAACACCCAAAAGCATCTGTCCAGGAGATCATGGAATCACTCTGAAAGTAACCAAGTACCTGATTGGAAGATCAAAGCCAGCATCTCGGATCGCATTTAAGAGTATAATGGCTTCACTAGTACGCTGGGATAAACTTGCAGCCCTGACAAAGCAAGTCCATATTCTGTGGTCTGGCTCGATACCCTCTTCCTTCATTTCTATGAGCTTTTGAATTCCAACAGTAGAATCTCCATTTCTCAGATATGCATCAATAACTGAACTATATGGTAGTGTACTGAGATTTAAACTTGTTCCCTTCAAATTGCTAAGAACATTTTCGGCTTCCTGTGGCTGTCCAGAGCTGCTATAAGAGACCATCAGCAAGTGCATTGTGGCAATGGTGGGTTCCACTCCAGACTCTTTCATCATGCTTAATAGATTTTCAGATTTGGAATGATAACCAGAATTTCTATAAATTTTCATCATTGTGTGATAAAAAGACCGATCCAATTTACAACCTTTGGATCTCAGCTGTTCGAAAAGTTCCTCTGCTTGTTCCAGCTGCTGCTGCTTACCAAATGCTGAAATCAGGCTTTTGTAGGTATCCAATTTTGGTTCTAAGCCCAACTTTCTCATTTCATGCATCAATGATAATCCTTCTTCTGGTCTACAATCCCTGCAGTACATTACAATTAAAGTATTGAAAGTGTCCTCATCTGGTTGCAGTTCTGCTTCTTGAATCTCCTGGTAAACTTGAATAGTTTTCTTAAAATCCTCAATTCCTGTGTACAGCTTGAGCAGAGAATTCCATATTGAAAGATCAGGCTTAAATCCCGCTTCTTTCATCTCAGAAACCATGGCTTCAACATCCCTCACCCGCTTTCCTTTGCAGAACAATCGAATCATAACCCTGTAAAGATACATGGTAGGAAAATAGCCCGCAGCCTTCATTCCATGGTATATTTTCTTCACCTCAAATATATTTCCAGATTGTGCAAAAGCATCAAGCATCAAAAGAATGGAACTTTTGCTAATCTTAAAATCCATATCTTGCAACTCCTGGATCACCACGTAAAGTTCATTCAATCTCCCATCAAGAATCAGAGCTTGCAAGAGACCATTGACAGAATCTACAGTTGGGGAAGGACCATCTCTCATCATCGTGTTAAAAACAGCCCTAGCCCGCTCATAGCAGCCACTTGCAGCATACGCCTTTATTAAAGCATTCCAGATCTTTCTGTCAACAGGTGCACATCTTTGTCGTAGACACCCCACCAAGCTTTCAGCTTTTTGCCATAGTTTCAGTCTCCCATATGCATCAATTATATCAACATAAATAGAAAGACCTTCAAAAGAAATTCCTTTCTTTTCAGCCTGATCAGCAATAAAATGTGCGGTCTCTGGGAAGTCCATCTTACAGTATGCGACTACCATACTTTTGTAGAGATCTTCAGAGGGTTCGATACTATAGAATCTCATGTCAGAGAACAGCTGAGAAGCTCCAGCAAAGTGTTCATTATATTCACAGGAGTGAATTAAGGCCTCATACATTGTTTTACTCTCACGAAAAAAACCAAATCCCCAAGCATTAGTGTATTCTTCCAAAGCAGCATCCAGTTTCTGAGCCTTGCAAAGCATGATGATGAAAGCTTGAGTTAACAGAGGAGTGGATTCTGAAGCATGTTGTTTCATGAATTCAAGCAACTCACATGCTTCTAAGTGCCTGCCAGACACATTATACGAACTCAAAATAGATAGTAACTTCTCATGGTCCAGTTCCCAGCCATTACGGATGGCTGATCTTAAAATCTTAGCAGCATGATCGTAACATTCGCCCTTGACAAGAATAGATGAAATTTCTTGCAGGTTTATGCCAGACAGTTCTTTCATATCCCCAACCACTTTTCTAATCTCTTCCCCTTTGTTTTCTCTTCCAAGGACTCCAATCATGATCTCATAAAGGCCCTGATCTGGTGTGAAACCATCACTAACCATTTCTTGATACAACATCATTGCCTTGTTTGTCTCATTGAACCTGAGAAAGATATCCAACATAACTGAATATGCTAGATGATCAGGTCTAATCCCAGATCTACGCATGCAATCAAATGTTTTTTCAGCCTCCAGTCGCTTCCCGGCCTTGGCGTACCCACAAATTAAAGCACTGTAAGTTCGCAAAGTAGGTTTAATACTTGCATCCAACATCTCGGACATCACATTGGCAGCCTCTGGTATCTTATTTGCTTTCCCTAGTGAATCAATCAGTACAGTGTACGTAACAACATCCGGAGTTCTACCCGACAATTTCATGTCTCTGTACAGCTGCAATGCCACTTCATGCTGCCCCTGCTTCCCATACATGTGGATTATAGTATTATACGTCATTTCATCTTTACCAAACCCCTTTTTCACCATATTTTCAGAAATCTCTTTTACCTTCTCCACATTCCCTTCTCTTGCAAAAGCATACAACAAAGAGTTATAAGTGACAGCATCGGGGAAAAACCCTTTGGATTCCAGTTCTTTAAAAAGCTGCTCTGCCTTATCAAAGAGTCCACATCTGCCATAAACAGATATCATCACATTATAAGTCCATAAATCAGGTTGACAATTATGTGCCTCCAAATCACCATAAACCTTCATAGCCTCCTCCAAATTTGATTCGCGTGAGCAAGCACTAAGAATAGTATTATAAGTGATTATATCCGGTCTAAGCCCTGACCTCCTAACCTCATTTAAAAGGTCAACTCCCAAATTAGGCACCATAGCACCCGATCTCAATCGTGCATTTATCAAAGTATTGAAACTCACAAGGTCAGGTTCACATCCTCTCTTGCGCATTAAATCAAGCAGTTCTTGCACCTTCTGAAATCTACCATTACGAGCATAGATGCCCATCATAGCATTATACACTTGGACAGTATCATCAACTGCAGATTCAGCACGCATGAATATTTCAACAGCTAAATTCTCCTGATTGGCGTTCCCTAGGACGGCCAATATGGTGGCGAGCATACGGGCATTGGGTGAATACCAATGGCGCAAATTGAGCCATTCATAGACCTCCAATGCGCGTTGCCAGCTGACCTGGCCTACCCATTTAACAACAAAGCAATAATCAGTTGGTGTCATCTGCACGGACCTTTCATCCAACACATCTGCAACAAATTGATTTTCTCTGAGTCCTAAAATCTTATCAGTCAAAAATTTCACTCTCTTCCTCCAATCTTTAGCTCTCTTGAGAGCCAATTTAGTCATTTTCTTAGCCTTGGTCTTAGTAACTCTCTCTACAGCTACTTCACTTTCATCGTTTAATAGGAATGGTTCAACAGAATCAACATTCTGGGATTCACTTTTGGCCTCCGAAGGCAAACCCACATGGGTGAACTGGGTCTGAGGGGAAGGGTAAAGTTCATTAAGCTTGAGGTGAGGCCATCGCACGGATGGTGAGGCTCTGCTATAGCTAAAATTATGCGTATTACTAGTATTGCTATTGATTTGTTCTGCACTGGTATTAGTGCTAGTAGAACTGGGGACACAAGAAACAGACGTTTTTTTACATACCTTAGAAGGTGAAGGTGAAAATGTCACTACTGCTACATTGCAACTACAGGACGCCATTACCATGCCCTTCCTACTTAGAAGAACAAAATTGGGTGAATGCAGTGCAAGGGAGACTTTAGATATTTTATAGTCTCAGCGGGGAGGGAAGAAGAAAGAATAAAAGGGATAGAGAAGGAATCCACAATTGCTGAGAATGAGATGCCCAATCAAATAAAATTGTGTGCACTATTTTCTCATTAGAGATATTTCTAAGCTCAAACTTAACCTCATCGAACCTCAACCATTTTTTATTTTTAAATTCATAGCAATTTTTCGTTTTTTCTTTTAATTTAAAATGTTTCAATGCATATGTTTCAACTTCCAATGTTTGATTATAGAATTGCCTCAATCCTCATCTTTTCTGCAAAATCAGGTGGAAAATTCTTAACTATTTAAAAAGAAAATGGGTTTGAATAACCGAAGCATATATACTAATGCTCCATTTACCTCCCGTCTCTCGTAGTTTCTTTTACGAAATCGTTAACATAAGGCCGTTGCTACAATACCTGCATGTGTCACATACATGCACAAACGACGACCGTTGGATTCAATATAATGAATCCAACGGTTGAGATGAGTTTAATTAATAAACAATTAAAAATTTTCACAAAACCTGAAACCTATAGAAACGGTAAGGAGCACCCTTCCTAAGCTGCCAAATATATTTGTGAGAAAAAAAAAAAGAAAAAATGAAAAAGGCTCTCACCTCACACGGGTTGCCGAAGCTAGTTCTTCCTTTCTCTTCTTCTTCGACAATGGTGAACGGCACTGTGAACGACGGCACAACTTGGAACAACGGTGAATGGTGGCACATGCACAAACCCCCAGGCCCAGTCACTCAGTCGCACTCTCTCACTTGATGCGAGCTCATGGGCAACAATATTCAAATTCCCTAATTACTAATTCCTCTCTCTCCTGCTTCCACAATAGTCAACGGCGGCACAACTTGGAACAACGGTCAATGGTGGATGAGATTTTCAGGTATTTTACTTAACTCTAAACTGATTTCATGGCCATACAATTCGTGTTTTTTGCTAAGTGCTTTTTTTATTTACTTATTTATTTTATTTATTTATTTATTATTTTTTTCCGCACGCTACCTCAATCTTTGCCATTGAACAAAAGCTTGCAGCCGCCAGCCACCACTGACATGCATGAATGTCGAATCTTTTTGCCTCAATCGCTATTCTCTGTTGACGTCGTAAAGAAATTGGGTATGATGTTAATCAATCGCACATGCTACCAAAAGATGATGAGAATTAGTTTTTTAAATTTTCTTAATATGATTATGAAATTGGGCTTGCTTTTGTGTGAATTTAGGGCTTGTTTTCTTTTGGATGAAAATTAAAAATCAGATTTTGAAATTGTTTTTTTCCTCATTTTGCTGAGATATATCTTGTCTTCGTTTATTTATTTATGCATGTCTGGATACATATGCCAACTGTGAGTTTCAAGCACTACCAACTTTGTTTCTCTTCCATGAAAGAATCTGTAGTTTTACACAGTTATGAACTAAGTTAGCAGATACCAATGAGGACCTCGATTTCAGAAGCAATTCTCTTTATTTAATCATCAAAATTTGTCGAGTCCCATTTTTCTTTTATTTTGTATTATTCCATTTTCTTATTTCTCTTTTGGTTTCAAATATTGTTGGCATTGGGTGGTGGGTTCGTTTCTCGAATCATGATGATACCAAATGTAATTGCAAGCAACGGGGTCTAAAAATTTATATTACCTTTTGATTTTTCCTCTATTTTCTTACTGATGTGTGCTTAATTATCTTTTCCTTTTTGTTCTTTTTTGAGTGATCTCCATAATTAATCAAAAATCAATATACCAAGTTTGTAAATCTTTTGATTTAATAGTATTTTGAGAATTATTGGGTTCCATCTTACATTAAAATAATCCCTTAATAAAAAATCATTGGTTTAACATTAAATTCAATTTTGCAATTGCCATAATAATTTTCTTTTCAAAAAAGAAAAAAACTTTTGTTATAAGAATTACGATGTTATATTCTATATATAGTAAAATTAACAAAAAAATTCTGTGTATGTTTTCAAGTTATAATAAATATACCATTAAAAAGAATCTTATGTATCATAAAATATGCTTTCATGATATGAGTTATTGTCAAACTTCATGGACAGAATAGAAAATGTTTTTTAGATTTTTGAAATTAACAAGTATTGTTTAAAATCTTGAAAAATAGGCTTGATTGAGTTTCATAAATTTTGTAAAAAAATTGTAATTTTTTTTGGCACAAACGGCGAACTACTAACTTAAAGTGACTAACTGATTTTATTTTGAGAGTTCTTAGAATTGAAAAGGCAAACCCTTAACTTCAAGTAGTAAATCGATTATGATTGAGAGAGTTTTTGAAACCAAAATGGTAACCGGATAGATTCCAAGTGGCAATTTTTTTGTGCAATTTTTTCAAATTTAGTCATAATGGTAACTTGAAAAAAGAGATTTGAATTAATAAAAAAAAATGAAATAGTTAATTAATTTTGCAAATTGGTAATCACAAAAATGAGCTTAAAGCTCTAAAATATTAAGGATCTTCTCATGATAGGTAATTTGAAATTTGAAGAATCTTTTGACATACGTACATTTTTAAACATGTATGGTCATGATTACTTATTTATTATGGGGTTTTAAACAACTATAATAATGAGTTTATTTTAAAATTATTCAACATAGGAATTTGGTTTTAAAAATAACATTTTAGGTAAACTGGTTAACATTTGTTATTTTCAACAATCTGTATAATTTTTGCATGTTTATGAATCATATAATATTAACGTAAATTGATAGCCCAATTGATGGCCTCTTATACTCGAGTAATAAATAGCTAGTTGTGTTGAAACGGAATGGGAAGCAACTTTTTTTTTTTTTAAAAGTAAATATTCGGTTCAATAAACAAGAGAATATAACATCATGATCTCAACTAGAAAGTTCTCAATCCAAACAACAGAATTTTTAAAGTTTACAGCCAGCTTAGCTAATGAATGTACTATTTGATTACACTTCATGGGAATATGTTGGATATTGAACAAATTTTAGTTTTTCAGATTGTCCTGATTTTCTTCAATACTCTTACAAATTTCAACTAAGCTATTTCTTATGCCCAAAGATAACTCCACTACTTCCTTTGAATCAGTTTCGATAATCACTGGCATGCTAGTTACTTGTCCAGCCACTTGAATTTCAAAAAGCACTGTTTCAGCTTCCATGTTTGCTATTGTTCCTCTGAGAAGAACTCCTTTAACTGCTGCAGCTATCATCTTTCCCTCTGGATTTGTAATCACCGCCCCCAATCCTGCCTTTAACTCTACATTTTGAGCAGCCGTATCCACATTCACTTTGAACTTATCATTTGGGGGAGGCTTCCAACTTTGATGGTTGTTTCTTTTACCATCTGAAGTTTGAGCATTTGGATCTTTAATTCTCTCGTAAGATTCTACTATGGCTTTTGCCCTTGCTGCTAAGAAAATGAGATATTCCTTTTTGCCTTCAAAATTAAAATAGTTCTTTGCATACCAGACAGACCAACAAACAGCTATAATTTTCTCCAGATCTTTTTTCTTCTTTCTCTTAGCTAACTCTTACAGCACACTCAACATATCCTGATGATTCATGCTTTTGATATCCTCGTAGTAATCTGTCAACTTCCACACCTTGCGAGCGCTCTTGCACTCCATTAAAGCATGAAAATATCTTCACTTTTACAGCAACATCTCTGGCAGATTGGATTCCCCACCACTTTTTTCTTCCATAAGTTATCAGCTGTTAGCAGGATGTTCTGAGTAGCTCTCCACATGAAGATTTTCATTTTTTCTGGAATATCTGAAGCCTAAATTACTCTCTACTGATTTTTTTAAATTTTCTGAGCAGCTTGGATAATCTGAACCTTTCAAATTTACAGTCACTTGATACCCACTTTTGACTGAGTACTTGCCATATTTATCAAACTGTCATATCAACTTGTCCTGCCTTTAGATTCTAGGAAGAAGAGTTTTCAGAATTCTCTCTGCAGCCTTCCTTGAAAAAATTTTAGTGATCATATTGGTCTTCCATTAGTTTCCCTCATCAATAAAATCTGCCACCACAGCATTTGCCTGCAAGTCATACTGCGAAGCTTCTCTGCAAATCTCCCAACTCTGGATCCAATTGCTTTTCCAAATTGAAATTTGCTTTCCATTTCCTATCCTCCATCTTACACTTTTATAGAGCACCTGTCTGCCCTATAAAATACTTCTCCAGATAAAATAAGGTCTTAATCCCAGCTTTGTCTCCTAAAACTAGTGTTCTTGAAATATATGGCTCTCATTACTTTAGCCATTAGAGATTCAAGATTTTGCAAGATTCTCTAACCTTGTTTTGCTAAAAGAGCCTAATTAAAGCTAAGAAAATCCTTAAAACCCATTCCCCTTCTTATCTTGGCATGACATAATTTTCCCCAGCGAGCCCAATGAATGCTTCTGCTGTTCTTTTTCGATCCCTACCAAAATCTCGCTCTAGCTTTTTCCATGTCTTCACAAAGGGTTTGGGGTAATTTGAAAACACTCATTGCATATGCTGGAGTAGCTTGCACTACAGCTTTTATAAAGACTTCTTTTCCTCCGCAAGAGAAATTTTTATTCTGCCAACTAGATATCTTATTCAAGACTCTTAGCTTTATTTCGCAAAAAAAAATTGATTTTTCTTCTTCCTACCATTGATGGCAAACCAAGGTATTTCTCATGCTTTAAGATTATATTCAGCCCAAAAATTCTTTTAATCTCTTCCATTTGATTTTGACTTGTACCTGAACTGAACAACATGGAGGACTTGTCGTAATTATAAATCTGGCCTGAAGCTGCTGTATAGTTTTCGAAAATAGCCTTCAAGTTTGTGCAATCCACTATTGAAACCCTTGTAAACACCAGACTGTCATCCGTAAATAGGAGATGATTAACTGACAATTCCCTATTGAGCTTCAGCTCGTGGGTTAGACCCTGATTTTCTGCCTGAATCAGTATATTTAAGAAAATTTCTGCACACATAATGAAGATATAAGGCGAGAGAGGGCATCTTTGCCTTAATCCTCGTTAAGGAATGATATAACCTTCAGGAACTTCATTAATCATCACAGAGAAACTTACAGTAGAAATACAATTCATAATTAGATCCAGCCATTTACTAGGGAAGCCTAGCTTTTGCATTGTACATTCACAAAATTCCACTCAATTCTATCATATGCTTTACTAATATCTAGCTTCAAAGCCACCAGCCCCTGCCTCTTACTTTTACTTAATTTAATTTTATTCAAACACTCATAACCAATAATAATATTATCAGTAATGAGTCGGTTTGGGACAAAAGCACTTTGAGTAGGAGATATGATATCTTTTAAAATTTGTTTAAGTATATTAGTCATTGTTTTAGCTATAATTCTATAAACAACATTACAAAGGCTAATTGGCCTAAATTCACTCACATTCCTAGGATTCTTTACTTTAGGTATCAAAGTAATGTAAGTATGATTTAAGGGTATGATGTTACCTCCCTCATTTAAAATATGAAGGAATGTTGTGATTACCCCCTCTTTTACAGAGCTCCAATGTTTCTAAAAAAACATTGCAGGAAGTCCATCTGGACCTGGTACTTTTGTGGGACACATTTGAGCCAGGGTTTCTGTAATTTCTTCCTCTGTAAATGGTTTCTCCAAATAATTAGTCATCTTCCCTGTAATCTTAGCTGGAAAGTTTGCAAGGGCTGTGCTTATTTGCTCATGAGAAGGGTTTGTTGTTTTAAAGATGTTTGTGAAATACTCACAGAACATCTTTTCCACAACTTCTCTTTCCTCAATCCAATTCCCATTTTCATCTTCCAAACCACTGACTCTATTTTTCTCTCTTCTTGCCAAGGCTTTTGCGTGGAAAAATTTTGTGTTCTTATCTCCCTCCCTCAGCCAATCAGCTCTCAATCTTTGCTTCAAAAAAATTTCCTCATCTAGAAGGATATTTCAATCTGTCTCTTAATCCTCTGAATTTCTTCTCCCCTATTTAAGTGGTTGTATCCTCTTTTTAAATCTTTTAGCTTGTTCACTAGCTTCTCTAGCTTCTTTTTCCTTCCTTTGAATTCCTCCCTACTCCAGATTTTTAACTTTTTCAGCGATACTTCTGATATCTTTTTGAACATTTCCACTAAATTGTTTCTACTCCAATAGCTTTTATCCATCCATTCATTTTTAATAATTTCCTTGTATCTCTCATATGCACTCCACATATCTTCATAATAGACTCTGTGAAAATTTCTCTTTACATTTCTTCCTTCTATCCCTTTTTCCAGAACCTCTATCATAATTGGGTCATAGTTTGAACTCTAAGAGATTAAATTCCAAGCTTCTTTTTCCTGAAAAACACTCCTCCAACTGCTAGTACCCAAAAATCTATCAAGCTTCTTTTCAATCATATGCTCCCCAATTCTCTTATTTGACCAAGTGTGCGGATATCCCCTACGCCCCAAATCAACTAAGTCACAATTTCTAATAACTTCTCTGAACTCATTTATCATACTAACCTTTCTATCTCTTCCCTCTAACTTCTTGTTTAGATTCAAAACCTCATTCAAATCCCCAAAACACAACCATGGTAGAGAAGAAAGAGCAGTTAACCTTCTTAAAAGCTCTTAAGTAAATTTTTTTTGGACTGCTTCTGGATGACCATACACTCCTGTACACCTTCATGATCTTCCCGACTCGCTATTAACCATAGCATCCATGTGATGTTTACTGAAAGATTTGATCTCTAATTTTGTCTCTGAATTCCATAACATTGCCAACCCACCTCCCAACCTTCTCTACCAACTGCAAAACAATTTTGAAACCATAGTTTAATCGCTTTCTCTTGCATTTGCTTCACCATCATCTTTGTTTCACACAGAAAATAAATTTGTGGTTTGTGCTCCTGCATGAGTTACTAGGTTTCATGGAACGTTCGGGCTTTCCCAAGCCCCCGAACGTTTCAACTTAAGATTTTCATGGCTGTCGGTGGTGCTTGTTTCCAGCCACCACCAATATTCCATTCTCATCATTTTGAATTTCTACTCGTCATCTCCTAACTCCTTATCAGCAGTCAAGCTTATAGCCACTGGCTTTGTTTCCTGGAGTATCACTTTTGTATCAATATTTTGTTGGCTATTGAGCTTGCTCTTTTTTTATTTTGGACTTTCCCAATCCATAGAGCAACTAGGCTGTTTTGATTTTGTGAGCGCCTCTTTTATCTCCTTTCTCCCTTCTACATTTCGGGCTTGGTACTTCTATTTCTTTTTCCTATGCTTTATTTTTTTTGTTTTAGGCCCACTTTCATTACTTTCAATTTCCAATTCTATTTAGATTTGAGGCCCATCTATTTTTTGTGGTTGACTCATCCCATCAAGATCCCTCCCAATTTCCATATCTTCTCGCTCAAAGCTTCCTTCTCTTTCTGATGTCCCGTCATTTGATTCATTAACTTCTTGACTCTGAACTTTTTCTTCCCGTTGTTTATCATACCCATCCCTATTTTCAGTCATTCTAAGTACATCCAACTGAGCTGTACCATCATTGTTTCTGATTTTGTACATTGCACTGTTATCATCTGGTTGTCCATTTTCTATGGCTTCTTGCATTAATTGCAGCCCACCGGCCCTCTGAATTTCTCCTGTTTGCTTACTTACACTATCCATAATGAAATTCAATTGGATCTGATTCCCATTATCATCTTTATTTAGTGCTTCTGTGCAGCATTGCTTCTCTTCTATCTGATTTATACTTGTTTCTCTTTTTGCTAGCGTTGAGAAAGTTGCGTGAACTTTACTAGGTTCTGATTCCCATCTGTCTCTCCTCCTGCTCTGTTTTAATTTTTTGGATATGGTGCTTGTCTTTAACCATAGACCATATGGTAATTTATCCTTTGATTGTGATTTGTAATGGACATACTCCTTATAGTGGTGCCCAATCCGCCCACAGTAAAAATAGAAATCCGATAATCGTTCATACATTACTTGCATAGGAATGTCTTCTTCCTCTTCTTCTTCCTGCTCTAGCTCTATTAGTTTTTTCAATAGTTTTGTTATGTCCACTAAGATTCTCATTCTAAAAAATTATCCCCAACACTACCCAGCTGCATTAATATCCACTTCTTCTACTTTCCCAATTACCTTTCCCAATTCTATAGTCATCTCTTTTGACATACACATAATGGGCACATCATGGATTTGAACTTAGAAAGATGTATGCCTAAAATCCTGCTTTTTCACATCCCCAATTCCCACTGGCTCTGTTAGAACAATGAGAGCCCCATCAAAATGCCAGGGGCCTTCTACCATGATACTTCTTTTATTTGTTTCAGACCCGAATTTGAAAATGAACACATTGTATCCTAAACTTTCTATTTTAACCTCTCGCGATATTTTCCACACCTTCTGCATTGCAAATTTCAAGCCTTTGATGCTCTCTCCCCTTTTGTGTAGTACTTTACCAATCAGACAATTTTGCTACAATTTCCTTGCCTTTAGCTTTCATTTTGCTTTTGAAAGCTACTATTCCTTCTTCCTCCTCGCTTAGCCTTATAGCTCTGCATCTCTTAATTAATTCTTCAGCATCCATCAGCACTTACTAGATTTATCTACCACTACCTATTAATTACATCCAACACTCCGAGCACTAACCTTTTGTTTGCTTTCAAACTACTTGGAAAAACTCCCAAACTAAACAAACGATTCTGAACCAATTAAGAAAATAAGCTATTAATCTCATCTACCCACCCTCATGGGAGTGACTAAATTAAGTCATGACGACTCTATTTTTCCTCTCATCCCTATTTGTTTTTAGAGAAAACCCGTAGAGAGAGAGAGTTTTAGATTTGTTGTCTTCTTAGTCACAATATAAAATAAATTTGGCAACTAACATTAAAGTAGTTACTTAAAAAAATGGGAAGCAACTTAAAGAAACTGACTTATCATTTTTGAATAGAAGGCATGTTAACAAAAACGGCTAGCCTCTTCATCATAAACAGCTAGTCATTAAAGAGAAACCAAAGTTTACAAAAATGATTAGCCATTTGTGATAAAAGGCTTAGCCATTTTCTCGACAAAAGGATACAATTAAGGTTTATTCTTTATCTTCCATCATGCAAAAAATGTACTAATAAATATGAAACACATTATTAATTTTGACACCTTAATCGTTAAACACGAAACCAAAGTAACTTGAAATTTAAGGCAATGGACATCAAACTTTGGATTATGAACTTGCAACCGTAAAAATTTTATAAATAATGGATCAATAAATATGAAACATCCATCATTAACTCGACTCTTAAACCATAAAATTTGAAACTAAAGAAACTTGAAACATAAGACAATAAACATAAAATTTAAGGTCATTAACTTGGTACTGACACCATTAAATTTGAAACTAAAGAAACTAGAAATTCAAAGGATGAACATGAAACTTGTGATCATTAACTAGCAACTATGAACACCATGCATCAATAGACCAATAAACATGAAACACTAGCCATTAACTTGATACTGAGACATTAAAATTGAAACTTAGGGTAATGAACATAAAACTTATGATCATTAACTTGCAACCATGAAGACCATGCAATTAATAGACCAATCAACATGAAATACTTGTCATTGACTTAATATTGAGTTCATTGAACTTGAAATCAAAGGAACTTGAAACTCGGGACAATGAACATAAAACTTAGGGTAATGAACATCAAACTCGTCTTCATTAACTTGTAACCATGAAGACCATGCAATTAATGGATAAATAAATATGAAACATTCATCATTAACTTGATTCAAGATTATTAAACTTGAAACCAAAGGAACTTAAAACTTAAGGTAATGAACATAAAACTTATGATCATCAACTTGCAACCATGAGAACCATGCAATTAATGGATCAATAATTATTAAACATCCACCATTAACTCGATACTAAGACCATTAAACTTGAAACTAAAGAAATTTAAAATTGCGGACAATGAATATAAAATTTGTGATCATTAACTTGCAACCATAAAAATTATATAATTAATGGACTAATAAATATGAAACACTCACTATTAACTTGATATTAAGACCATTAAACTAGAAACTAAAGAAACTTAAAACTTAGGGCAATTGACATGAAACTTGTGTTTATTAACTTGCAACTAAGAAAATCATATTTAATGGTCAATAAACATGAAATGATTATCATTAGCTTGATACCAAAACCATTAAGCTTGTAACTCATTTTATATTACTATAAAAATAATTTTTTTTATTGTTATGTCTTTTAATACTAGAATAATTATATTATATTATATTTATTATTATTTAATTTATTTAAGGGGTAACCGGTTGCTCCCAGTTATTATTATTATTTTTTAATGTTTGCCTCCCACTTCCCAGCCAAACGGTTGCTCTGTTTTTTCTACTTTTTTATTATTTGCATGTATTACATACATGCAGGTATTGTAGCCGTGCCTTTAACATAATATAGTAAGTACACAAACTATCGAATAAAAGGAGATTTTAAATGTTAGAATTCGTACTATTATTGAAACAATTGTCATAGCAGGTTTTAAATAATTTTATATAGTTAATTAGCACTAAAAGATTTTTCCAATTTGACCTTCCAAATGTATATTTACTTACTTATATTTTAAATAAAAGAATAAAAAAAGCTTTTTTTTTCAAAATATTCTTTAAATATAAACAAATTTATATTATTTTAATGAAATATTTCCCTCCACCAAAAAAACAATCATGGTTATAGCACTTCTCTCTCTTTAATAATCTCTTTAATAATGAAGATATGAAAAATAATCTTAATTAAAGAGGAAGAAGTTATTCTTTAATTGAAGAGAGAAATGTATTATCTCATTTAAAAAATCACTCAAAATTTTTAATAATTCTATATGAGTGGAGTAAACAAATTTCAAATATTAGAAAAAATTTAAATCTAAACATTACTATATAGATTTAATGTGAATATATCAATATTAATCTTATATAATAGAAATTATAATATGAGTAATAGTCTTATGTAATTTATATATATATATGTTTGGATAATTATATTATCTAATTACACTAAATATTCATTGTGGGAAAGAGTAGATTTTTCTTTTGCTCTAGCAAAAATAACTAATGGAGATGTTTATGCAAATAGGTATGTAAAATAGAGCTTTTCTGGCCAAGTTTTGCCAAAGTTGATTTGTTTTATGAATTTACAGTCTTTTTATGCGCCTGTTTTAAGCGATGGGCGACAGGTTCACATCAATCAAACAAAATTTCTGTGTGCCCATCCGATATGCTTATATCACTTGTACACATGTTCTACATTTTTGGGCAACAGGGTCTATCTTTTGTGCGATATGTTCATGTCTCATAGCGCAATTTTTGTTTTTTTAGGCAATAGAGTGTGTCTCTCGTTGAAAATGTCTGTCGCCTAAAAACACAGTTTGTGATTAATATTAATTCAAAATAGAAATAGTAAACATACGCGCATGCACGCGCGCACGCATGCATGCACGCGCGAGCGCGCACACACACACACACATGTTATCATAATTATTATTTAATATCATTATTAAAATATATTACTATTATTATTATTTTTTATTGTTGTAACTACTATTGTTGTTGTTGTTTAGTAATGCCATTATTATTATTAATTACTACTTTGTTTCACTTATAATATCTATAGATGATATTTTTTTAAAGTATTTGATTTTAATGAGATGCTTTTTGCAATTATAGCTATTGTTACAATGATATACATACTATCATTGTTGGCAACTTGCTTTCTATTGCATCAATGATACCGGAGTAGTATAACTTGAAGAAATTATGAGTATCAAATATTTGTGCTTTAATAAGCTAATTAGGCATACTGCTAAAGATAATGTAGATGTCATATTCTTTTTTTATATATGGGCAACTACTGAATGTATAGGATTATGAAATTTAGTTAATTATGACTAACTGTAAGTTATGAAAATGCATATAATGAATTAATATTATTTAAATTATGGTGTCATTTTATTTGGTGTTATTTTCTAATTTAATTAACTCATACTAATGTTTTTTTCATTTTGGTATAAATTTAAATGTTTGCTATTTATGTTGTTGGTTTGGTCATATACAATTTGATGTTTGGTATTTACTTATTTCTTTAAACAACTAAATATTGCTAGTTTGGTAGTGATGGAATCCCTGTCAATATTTTAGAGACTGGTATAGTCTGTTGCTTAAAGAACTAAATTACGTTTTAGTGAATTTTAATTTCATGTGACAGGGTTGTCTCTCTCGAGAGAAGCATTTGTCTCCCAAAATTATAGAAACAAGCTTTTTTTTTTTTAATTTGGAGAGACAGATACCTATCACCTGAGAGACGAGTGCCCATCACTTAAAATCACAATGACGAGGACTAACTGATGGCGCGATTGTGCAGAAATGCAAAATGGGCTCTAAAGCTCGTTGTTTTGACATTTTTGTGCAACAGATAAGCTCACAGAATAAGACTTCACATGAATCCACCATCAACACCTTAATCTACCTAAAACAAGACAAACAAACCCTAATAAACTTTTTCTTGAGCGCTTCACTGTCATTTATTAACTCCTAATTTTGTTAAATTATTTTAATATTTAGCGACAATCAATCCTAATGCTCATTTGTAATCATTTGTACACTCATATGTCATCAATCAATCTTAGGCAAACAAAAAATAAAAAAATTTACAATGTAAGGCATGCCAAAATTACCAAAAATTAAAGTGAAATATTGTAGCCAAAATGGCAAAAGCAAATTCATGTTCAATTGGAGATCAACTTGCTGTCAAACATTCATCTAACCATTGTCACTCATTACCGGAAAAATCAAGACCTCGATTCAATTTGGAGAGAAGAGAAGACATATGTTTGACAAGCTATTTTCATCCACAAACTTTATAATCGGGCCTTTTGTTATAAAAGTACCTTAATTTGTTAGTACAAAGAAATTTGGGTTGAATAATTGACTTAGATATTTTACTCATTTCTTAGGTCAACTAACGATCAACTTGTATATATGTTAACGGGAGGGGAGGTAAGTGAGAATATATTCAATCTAACTTTCTAGCTATAATTATATCAAACTTCAAGGAAGGTACTTTAAAATAACTCTAAGTTCAAAAGATCGTTGACACTAGGCATCATAGACCACCTGCCCATCATTTAGGGAAGTCGAAGTTATGGTAAAGCCATTTGTGTGCTAAGCAGAGGTATAGCTTGCCTTTTTGTTATAGAAAAATTTATTTATTATTATGAACTTTATAAATAAAAAGCATATTTAATTTCCCATAACTTAATATAAATTTTTAAAATAATGGAATTACCATTGATTTATTCTACTAATAATTTGATTTATTATTTTTACTTCTTTCATTATAACAGTTGCATAGACATGACTCTAATTAGAAACTAGGTCATCTCTTCATTTAATATTACAGGGTAGATCTTTAAATTATGAGGCAGATCACTAACCCCTTCAAGTTACACCATTAAATCCATCTTATTTAGTGGCCTAAAAGCCAAAGTCCAAAAGGCTTGTTTAACGTACAATTTCTATTAAACTTTGGACTTGAGTAAAAGTTTTCATTAAAATAGGCTTTAGAAAAGCATTATATAAAGAAAAGTAAAAGGAGACGGCAGTCATTATCAGTAATGCCAAAAAAAAAAAAAATAGAAAAGGGCAAGAGAAGAAACGAAAGAATCGTGGCGTGAACTTGAATTTGGGTATAAGGATTTCAAAATTTGATTTAACAATCGAAACCCGAATTTAATTTTATTTTCTTTTAAATTTGGAGGATAAGTTTTTGATATTATTCTCTATATTTTTATTGAACTTATTATAAATTAAGATATCTTAATATTCGTTTTTGTTTTATTCTCTCATTGATTATTAATTGAGATATCTACTTATTAAAAAGATAAATATTAGTGTATTATTATAAGTCAAAATTATTAATATTCTCGATGTTGTTATTTTTTAGCACTATGTAAAGAAAAATTTATACTGTAATCCCATTGTTAATATATTATAAGGCTATACTGAACTATGTCCCATAGATTTTTTACTTTAAATTTTTTATATAAAATCTATTTTTTATGATTGATTTATTATTTTTAATTATATTAATTTATTTCGTGCTTATTTATTTATTATATACATCTCGTTTTTATTGTAAAAAGAGGATAAGAATTTGTTTTCCGTTTAGTTTGCAGCAGCCTGAACGAGTTCTTTATCCAACATAATTTTTTTTTTTAACCATCAATTTACAACCCTTGGATTAATAGCTAATAACTGGTTCATATTATATGGCATTAATATTTTAGATTTTAGATATGTTAACATATATATGTTTTGGCAATTGATTTTGATGATAACAAACAATGAATTTAAGTTGATAAATGTGTTTTAAGACTTACAAAAGTTTCAAGTATTCTTTTAAAAGTTAAAACTAGGGAGTATTTAACATTTCTTTGAAGAATTAGAACAATTTATAAGTTAAATGAAATTCTGAGTATAAACGGCTAACCGATTATATTAAACGGTTAACCGTTAGTGAAGCTGCCTTAAGACTGTAAAAGGTTAACAGCTTAAGCCTTAACCGATAGGCATTTTTTGAGATACTGGAAGTAATCGGCGAACCGTCAATATAAAACGGCTAACCGATATCGTGAACTCTTTAAAGTTAAAAGGTTAACAGCTTAAGTCTTAACCAATAGGCATTTTGTGAGATACTGAAAATAATCGGCAAACTGTTAACATATAACGGTTAACCGATAAGTCTCAGAATTGACATTCTTTGTTAACCCTTAACCGTTTAGAGAAAACAAATCAAATGTTTTTGTTATGCAGGTTTCTGGAAGTTAACGGCGAAAGGGTAATGCTTAACGGTCAACCGTTTATTTGAAATCATGTTCAACGGTAACATTGACCAAAGAATAATGGCTAACCGTTAACAGCTAACGGCAAACCATTTTCTGTCAGATGGAAGAATAACGGCTAGTTTTCAGCTCCAACTATAAATAAGCTCATCAAATTTAAATCAAGGACTGACGACAACACAACTACTGAGCTTATATACGAGTTTACCAACTACAGAAAGCTTCAAATAGATTTGTACTTCATTCATTCATACATTGTGCTTTAACTTGTAACCTTGAAAGATTGTGTGAGAGATAAATCAATCTGTATTTATCTGTCTTGAGTGACTGCAAGTGTGGGGATATATTTGGGTTAAGAGATTGGGAATAATATCTTGTTGTAAAGGTCCATTGACACCTGGGAAGTCAATTGTAAGTTGTTGAAGCTTTGAAGGCTCGCATAATGGAATCCTCAAGTCCGGAGTGCTTGGAGGCGTGGACGTAGGCGAGAATAGCCGAACTACCTAAAAATCATTGTGTTTGCTTTCTCTTCCCTATCTCTTAATTTATTTATCACTGTCTATTTATTTATTCAATTATTTTAAATTTGTTAAAGAGTAATTGAGCGATTTATTTTCATAATTATTAAAAACCCAATTCACCTCCCCCTCTTGGGTAGTCTAGTTAGAATTTCAAGATACTTCTTGCGGACCCCATAATCCGCTCTTGTTTGCTAGTGTCAATAAATTTCTTTTTATCCTTATTTCATTTTTTCACTTCCTCTTTGCACAAATCATTTAAGAAACAAATAATAATAATAATAATAATAATCATCATCATCATCATCAATACTGCCAAAAAAAAAATCAATTGGAGTTTCATTGTCATCACAATATCTTATACAAATTGAGAAGTTAATGGTTGAAAATTAAACTATAAATGACCAAAACAAATTTGCAAAGACAAATTTGCAATATTGTTGTTCATTAAACAACAAAACATAAATCTGATCATGTATATTCTATATTCCCAGATGACGAGCAGCAATTGAGTAATAAGTTGTTAATTAGATTATCCTATCAATATTTTGCCAAAAGTCTTTACATATGACAAAAAATTTTTTCTATCAAGTTAAAAAAGTGATAGAATTTAATGTGCGACCAAATAATAATATATATCTTGTCTATCAAGAAATTGTGATAGAGTTTTTTTTTTTTTTAGATTGACCGAAATTTTAAAAATTTGAAATAATAAAAATAAACAACATATTAAAACAAAGGAAAAAAGTGAATGACGTTGTTTAACACCCTTATTAGTCTTTCAACCTCTTTTTTGTTACGTAAGAGTACATTTGACACATTATATTATATTATATTATATTATTTTAATGTAAGTGTATTGTATTATACTATATTACATTAATATTATATTATAATAATATTGTACGATGTTTGGTGGTATGCTATACTGTATTAATTTTTAGTTATATCGTATTTGATGTTGCACTATACTGTATTAATTCTTTTAGTGACTAATTTAAATTATATATTTAGAAAATATTATTTATTAGTATTTAGTACTTAGAAAAATATTAAATAAAAAATTAAAATTTTAAAGATTTAACATTTTTGTTTTAATACAAATCTTAAAAAATATATCATTATTATTCATAAAGATTTGAGTTTATAACCTTAAATTTTCAGTAGCATCACATTTATTTTCAGTATAATTAAAAGATTTGATTCTTTTCATATATAGTTTTGATCTGTGGTTTATTTGAGAGATTAGCAAATGGGTTTATTGGTTTATGATCTTAGCTTGATTTTGGAATCTTTTTTTTTTTTAAGTGATGACTGGTTTATGCTCTTTTAAGGGTTTGTGGTCTGAGCTTAACGAAGGCAGATCATGAAGGCATTGAAGCTAGTGGTATCGTGTGACAATGGTGTTGAAATTGGTTATCAGGTGATGTGACATGGTGTAGTTATAGCGTCGAGCAGCAAATCAAGATGGGAGGTAGAGCAAGGTTGTCGTGTATTTAGAAGAGAGAATAAAAAAAATTGTTGGGAAATTGATGGGTGAAGAAGGGCCACAGCTAAAATAAAATAGGAAGAAAATAAAGAACAAGCACATATATAGTACACCAAAAATTATATGGTTCATCTTTTAGGCTACGTTGAAGAACAAAGATAGAAGGAAATAATTTTACTAGTGATATGGAGTATACAATATTATAGCATTTTGTCTCACTACTTAAAATCCCAATACACCCAATCTCTCACTCAGTAATTTGTCTTGAGCTTTTACTTTAAGCTCTAAAAAATTCTTTGCTCTCTAAAGAATGTTTCTTAAAAAAATGGGACATTGAAACTATATGAGGAGCTGCCTTTTTATAGCAAAAAAATAGCTATTAAAATAACAATTTTTTTCTTCACAGCCATTATCCTTTCTTCTTGTTTCTTTTTCTTTTTTCTTCTTTCCTCTTCCTTGTTAAATTTTATTGCAGCATTTTCTTTATTCTTGGCTGCTCAAAATAGCTTAACATTTGCTGGCATTAAGATGATTTAGCTTTTAGAAAAAACTACTTCTAGAAGCTTTTTCATGACATTCTCTCACTTAGAGATTTGATTAAAACTAATCAATCTCCACATCATTCTTTTTGCTTTATCTTTGTCATGTTACTTACGTTTCTGGTAGGTCACAAGAGAATCTACTTCATATAAACTTATTAGCAATTATTAGTTTGGTCATAACATCTGCTAGGTTCTCCTTGTATGGATTTTCTACAAATCTATGTTCCTATCTTCCACCATTTCATGAATAAAGTAATACTAAACTCCTATATGCTTTGTTTTGGAATGAAAGATTGAATTTTTTGCAATGTGCAAGGCTCTCTGATTGTCATAAAATGCAAAAAATTTTTGTTATTTATGCCTGAGCTCCTCTAATAATCTTTATATACAAATAGCTTCCTTGAAAACTTGTGTAACTATTTTGTATTCTGCTTCTATTGTAAATAAAGTCATAATAGTTTACAGTTTTAAAACTAACTTACAACACCTTCTACAAGTGTAAATACATAATCAATAGTGGATTTCCTCTTATTAAGATCTTCTATAAAATCTGAATCAACATAGGTCCTGACAATAAACTCTGATCCTCTGTAATATAATGCAATATTTGAGGTTTCTCTTATGTATCTTCGAATCCTCTTTACAGTTTTTCAATGCTCTCTACCAAGATTCACTATGTATCGATTGACTACTCCCATTACTTGTGCAATGTTTGATCTTGTGCTTATCATAGTGAATATCAAATTTTCCACTACTGATGTATATAATACTCGAGACATCTTTTTCTTTTCTATTTTATTGTTAGGACATATACTTAAGGATAATTTGAAATTAATAGGTAGTGAGGTGGAAATTAACTTACAATCGTGCATGTTAAAGCATTATAAGATTTTCTTTAAGTAGTTCTTTTAAGAAAGCCAAATCTTTTTGTTATATCTGCCTTAGTAAATTTACTTTCCTAGAATCTTATTTGTTGATTCTAAATCCTTCATTTCAATCTCCCTAGTCAACTGTGCCTTTAATTCTTGGATTCGATCTTTGTTGGGGCTTACTACCAATATGTCATCCACATACAACAATAAAATGATGAAATCATTATCTTTAAATCTTTTATAATATGTAAAATGGTCTGAACTAAGTTTGTTACATCGAAGACTCATAATGAAGGAATCAAATCTCTTATACTAATACATCAGTGCCTATTTGAGACCGTATAGATATTTGTTTAACCTGCAAACCAAGTTCTCCTTACCATTTTTAACACAATCTTCTGGTTGGGGCATATAAATTTCTTTTTCAAGTTCTCTATGAAGAAATGCAGTTTTCACATCTAACTACTCTAGGTGTAGGTTGAATATAGCACATATTATTATTATTACTCTGATCATTGTGAGTCGAACCACAAAACAAAATATTTTATTGAAGTCAATACCTTCTTTCTGAGTATATCCTTTCACTACTAATCTTACATAATACCGCTTCACTTAGTCATTGCCATCACGCGTGATCTTATAAACCTATTTATTACCAATGGCCTTTCTTTCATGTGGTAGTAGTATAAGTTTTCATGTCTTGTTCTCGTGCAAAGCCTCAATTTCTTCCTATATTACTTTTTTTCATAAAGCAATATATAAGCTATTTAAAGCTTCATGAAAAATTCATGACATTTCATCATCTGTTAGAAAATAAATGCAACATAAATCTTTATGACATAATCCAAGTGCCACAATGATGATCGTTTCTCAGGAGTTGATCGAAGAACTTCTAGAGCCTCAGATTTGATTGGTTTTTGTGCTGCTTTAAAAGATTATGAATTTTTTGAATTATATTTCATGTATACCAACACAATCTCTGACTTTTCTTTTATAGTACTCTTATTCTTATATCTCCTTTATAGTTGAACTTCTATAAAGATAACATCTCTACTGATGACAATCTTGTAGACAGTAGGGTTCCATAGACAATACCTTTTATTCCATCAGCATACCCTAAGAAAATATACCTCTTAGATTTTGGATCCAGCTTTATTCTTTCTTGGGCGTTATACGTCACGTACACAAAACATCTAAATACATGTAAGTGAGAGTAATTTACTCGCTTTCCAGTCCACTTCTTAATCAGAGTTTTTAACCCAATTTTAATTGATGGCGATTGATTTACCACATAACAAGCAGTTTTAGTTGCTTTTGCCTAAAATGTATTGGGTAGACTAGCAATCCTCAACATACCTTTTATTTTTTTTGTAAAAATTTTATTTATCCATTCTGCCACTCTATTTTATTGAGGGGTATATGCCACTGTGAATTGCCTTTAAATACCATCATATTTACAAAAAATAAGAAACTTACTATCTGTATAGTCTCCATCGTTAATTGTCCTCAAGCATTTAATCCTTTTTTTGAATTCAAGTTCTACTTGCGCTTTGTAATACTTGAATGCTACAAATATATTTGACTTTTTCTTAATTAGATACGCCCAGCATCTCCTGGAATAATCATCAATAAAAGTTATCAAGTACTTTGTACCTCCCATGGACATATTCGGTGATTCCCAAATATCAAATAGACAAAGTCTAGAATGCATTTACTTCTAACAATAATCTACTAAATTTTAATCTATGTTACTTTCTTGTAATATAATGTTCGCAAAATAGTAAATTTATTGATTTAAGCCCCGAAAGTAGTTTTCACTCAGAGAAAATCTTCAAATCTTATTCTAACATGTGGCTGAGTTTGAGATGTCATATCATCATTGAATCTTCTCCATTTGATGCAACACACACATGAGCTTCCTCTAATGTCTTTTCTTTAAGTAAAAATAGATTAGCACCAATTTTTTCTGCCTTTATCAATATAAGTGCACCTCTAGCAATCTTCATAATTTTATTTTCAACATGAGTTTTATACCTATGACTATTTATTTTTCATAAAGATAACAAATTCTTTTTTAGGCCTTTGACATGCCATACCTTCTCAATGGTGTGAACGTACCATTAAATATTTTGATTTTGACAATACTAATACCAGGGATCTCGAAGGCATGATCATTTTCTATGTATATAGATCTTCTTAAGATTGGTTTATATGTGAGGAACTACTCTTTCCTGTAGATCATGTGCTAGGTAGCTCTTGAGTCTATAGGCGAGATATTAGATAGCTGTTTTTTGTCTTTTGTAACCACTGATGCTCGCTATAGAGAATTTATTTATCATCTGAGGTACTTGCTACACACTCCTAAGCATTTGATGGCTTAAGATCTTTACCCTATCTTTTTTTCTTATTACTCCAACACTCTTTCTTGACATGCTCTTTCTTGCACAACTGTAGCACTTGATATTCTTCTTACTTTTTGACTTTAATCTACTATGATTTTGACTCTCACTGAGGCCACATTCCATTGATCTCCTTTTCGTCATTGATAATGCTTTTGCCTACCACGAACTTACTTATCTATCTTCTTTATTTTTTTGCCTGCTCTTTTAATTTAATACAGAGGCTGCAACATCATCGAAGATTAGACTATCCACTTGATTGTTGCTCGTTAGATTGATGATAATTTAATTATACAAATATGGTAGACTCTAAAGTAGAAGCTCCACATATTCATTTTCCTTTATTTTATGACCCAACATTATGAGTTATAAAAATAGAGTCTTTAAGTTGTTGACATGGTCGGCAACCATTATAGATTCTGTCATTCGAAGATTGTAAAGTTTCTTCTTTAAGAAGATTTTATTGTGAAGTGATTTAGTCTCATATAGACCGGTGAGAGTATCCTAAATTTTCTTTACTGTCATTTTTTCTACCACACTGGATAATACCCGATTTGCAAGTGCCAAGTGTAGATCAACAATTACATTGATGTTCATCTTATTCCACTTGTCCATTAGTGATTTCTGCAGGTCTTTCTCCAATTATAGCTAAGCAATTATTTTTTTTGTAAAATTGCCCACATCTTTATTTTACATAATGAGAAATTATTCTTATTGAACTTCTCAATTTCGTATTTTACTGCCACTGCTTTTCACTATGAACTACTTTTTGCTAGAATCGGCTTCCAACATTTCACGTGAACAGTAATCGTATATATGAACAATAACTGTATACACGCACAATACAATATACATGAACATTGCCCTCATATGAATAGTAACCCACTTTTAAAATTACAACTAATAGCTCAAATACCTCTATTGAGAAATTAATAGGTGAAATAGAGACACAATTAAAATGACATTGAAAAAAAAATAAAGAATAAGCACATATACAGGATACCATAAATTACTTGCTTTGATTTTTAACCTATGTCCACGAGTAAATATAGAGGGAAATAATTTTACTAGTGATGTAAAATATATAAGTATTGTGGTAGTTTATCTCACTACCTAAAATTCTAATACACCAAATCTCTCACTTATTAATCGGTCTTGAATTTTGGTTTTAAGCTATAAAAAATTCTCTGCTCTCTAAATAATATTTCTCTAAAAAATGGGATACCGAAACTATATGAGGAGCTCTCTTTTTATATCAAAAAATTGCCATTAAAATAACAATTTTTTTCTTCACTGCTACTATCTTTTTCTTTCTTGTTTCTTTTTTTTCTTATTTCTTCTTTCTTCTTCCTTGTCAAATTTTGTTGCAGCATTTTCTTCATTCTTGGAGGCTCAAAATAGCTCAAAATTTGCTAGCATTCAAGATGATTTGGTTTCTAGAAAAAAACTATTTCTAGAAGCTTTTCCATGACAAGAATTTGCCCGACGTGAATTGGAAGAGAAGACAAGATGATTTTTATTTATTTACTTATTTATTTTGTTACTGGAAATAAAAATTATTCCCTCATTTTGGACTCTTGAAAGTTGCAAAAGCTTTGCAAAATTGGACAACGAATGAAGTTGTAATGCAATACAGTGTAAACCTAATATTCAGGCGGATTCCATTAGGAGGGTTTTACCATATTAATTTTTTAATGTAATATTTAATGTAATACTGTGTAACTACCAAACATTGTATTCTAATATTTTAATGCAATACGGTATTCTAATGCAGTCTTATACCAGGCACCAAACACATTAAGAATGTATTTAGAACACTGTACTATATTATACTTTATTGCATTAGCATTATATTATAATAATACTATACAATGTTTAGTGCTACATTGTACTGTATTTTTTTATAATTAGTTTAATTATATATTTTAAAAAATAATCCAAGAATATCCAAAAAGATCTTAAGTTTAAAAAATTAAACATTATTTTTAGTATAAATGTAAAAGAAATAAAATTAATGTCACTCTTGTTTCAACATTTATTAAAAATATTTTAAATATTTTAAAAATAGAAACACAGGTAACATAGGTCTTTGTGAAAATTAATAAACTTGAATACTAAAAGTTAAATTGATGTTCAATTAATGATTTTACCTTCTATTAGTAAAGATAGTTTTTATATACAAGTTGTTAACATATACATGTTTTGTTTATTGATTTTGATGATAACAAACAATTAATCTCTGTTGATAATGTTGTTGGAAATTCAAATATTTTCTTAAAAATCAAAACTCTCTGTATGTGTTTTCAAGCCTTAGAGAAATTGGAACATTTTGCACAAAAATATAGTTTTCTGGGTATAAACGGTAAACCGTTAAAAATTAACGGTTAATCGATAAAATCTAGAGAGGTTGTTTTCTAAGCACTTCAATAAATCAAACACTGGAATTAAAACGGCTAACCATTAAATATATAACGGCTAACCGATAATATCCAGACTGACATTCTTTGTTAAGTCTTTAACCGTTTAGCAAAAACGGATAGAGGATTTTTATTGTGCAGGTCCTTGAATTTTAACGGCGAAGGAGTAATTATTAACGACCAATCGATAATTTGAAATCAAGCCCAACGGTAACATTGACCAGAGAAAATGGTTATCCGTTAACGACTAATGGTAATTCGTTTTCTGTCAAAAAGGTTAAATAACGCCTATTTTTCGGCTCTAATTATAAATAAGTTCATCCAAGTCAAATCAGACCACAACAACACAACTATTGAGCACATTCACAGATATACAATCTACATTGAGCTTAAAAATATATTTTTTTAACTTCAACTACTCACACATTGGGCATTGGGCATTGATTTGTAATCTTGAAAATTGTGTGAGAGAAAAATCAATTTGTGATCTTTGTTTTTGAGTGATTGTAAGTGTTGGCACCTTGGAAGTCAATTGTAAAAATTTGAAGTCTTGGAGGTTTGTTTAGTGAAATCCCCAAGTTCGGTGTGCTTGGAGGCGTGGATGTAGGCAGGGATAGCCGAACCTCGTAAAAATTATTGCGTTTGATCCCACTTACTCTATCTCTCTAGTTTTATTGTTCATTTATTTATTTATCTCAAATTTAATTGCTTAATTTATATCAATTTTAATCTTTTGTTTTCTTAAATTTCAAAAACCCAATTCACCCGCCTTCTTGGGTTGTCTAGTTAGTATTTCATTTTGTATCAGAGCTTGGTTCTCTTAGTAAGACTTAACCGTCTAGAGTAAAAGATCCATGGTAACCCAAAGTGATTCATCCTTTAGGGAAGGATAATCTACAACTAGACCACCGTTCTTTAATGGAAATGACTATCCATATTGGAAACTAGGATGAGAATTTACTTACAAGCTTTAGATTACGAAATCTGAGAAGTTGTATGTGATGGTCTATTTATGCCTTTGATTAAAAATGAAGTCGGTGAAGATATTCCAAAACCTTCACGGGAATGGAATGAATTGAAAAAGAGAAAAGTTTTTCTAAATTCTAAAGCTATGAATGCTTTATTTTGTGCACTAGATAAAAAAGAATTTCATAGAGTGTCGAGTTGTGAAAATGCTTATGAAATTTGGCACAAACTTGAAGTTGTTTATGAAGGCAAGAATTAAGTAAAAGATTCTAAAATTAGTAGGTACACTCGATAATATGAATTGTTTCAAATGGAACAAAATGAGAGTGTATATTCTATGTACACTAGATTTACGGACATAGTGAACACTCTAGGAGCCCTGGGAAAGACTTTTTCAAATAGCGAAAAAGTCAAGAAAATCATCAGATCACTTCCTAAGAAATGGAGACCAAAAAGAACTACTATTGAAGAAGCTAAAGATTTAAATGTCTTACCTATTGATGATTTAATCGGTTCTCTTATTTCTTATGAGGAAGATTTGGCAGTTGAAAGAGGCAATGAAGAGAAGAAGAAAAACATTACTCTCAAAGTCATAAAATTTAAAAGTGATAGAGAAAGTGAGTTGGATGATAAGGAGCTGGCCATACTTGCTAGGAGGTTTAGAAAAATTTTCAAGAAAACTGGTGAGCGAAGAAAATTTAAAGATTTCAAGAACCAAAAGGAGAAGAAGGAAGTAATTAAATGTTATGAGTGCAAGAAGCCTAGCCATATAAGATTGAAATGCCGTCTTCTCAACAAGTTTAAGAAGAAAGCAATGGTGGCCACGTGGGATGATACCGATGAAGAAACAAGTAATGATGAAGAGCATCAAGAAATGACAAATCTAGCTCTCATGGCAATTGGAGATGAATCAAATGATGAACTAGATGAGGTAAATGATCTATCTACCTATAATAAATTACATGATGCCTTTAAAGAATTGCATTATGAGTTGATGAAAATAGGTAAAAAGAATGTATATCTTAAAAAGAAATTGAAAGATCTCGAAAATAAAAATAAATCATTGAATGCAAAGATTATATGCTTAGAACTAGAAAATAGAACGTTGCATGATAATGTTACATCCTTAAATGAGAAATTACATGTTGAAGAATTGATAAAAGAGAATGAAGTGCTTAAGAAGAAGAATAATAAGTTAAATAAAATTGTGATAAAATTTACAAATGGCCAAAAGATGTTGGATAATTTACTTAACTCTCAAAGATGTGTTTTTAATAAAGGAGGACTTGGGTATAAACCAAACTTGAAGCAAAAGTATTATAAGAATTATTTTGTTAAAGTTACATCCACAAGCGATCACAAAATTACTTGTCACTATTGCAATAGAAATGGTCATATGAAAAATAGATGTCCTGCGAAAGGAAATGCTTATTATGGTGTAAAATATATTTGGGTTCCAAAAGGAACTATTGCTAACACTCAAGGACCCAAAATGATTTGGGTACCTAAGAGCTGAAATTTTCTCTACAGGACTTAAAGAAGAAGAAAAATAAATGGTACCTGGATAGCGGGTGTTCAAAACACATGATAGGAAATTATGCTTGGTTTTCAAGTTTTACCACGATCGAAAATGGTGGAGATGTATTCTTTGGAAATAATTCAAAAAGAAAGATCATTGATATTGGGAATGTCAGTAATGTATCTTCTACTCTTATTGAAAATGTGTGCTTGGTTGAAAACCTAAAATATAATTTACTTAGCATTAGTCAATTATGTGATAAGGGTTATAAAGTAGTTTTTGATAAATTTAGATGCGTTATTGAAAATGAATGTGATGGAAAAGTTCTGTTTGTAGGAAATAGATGTGTTAATGTCTATACTATTAATATAGATTGTGCATCTACCATTGATAAATGTTTCTCTGCCTTGCATGATGATGAATGGTTATGGCATAGAAGATTAGGTCATGCAAATATGGATTTGATTTCAAAAATTTCAAAAAATGATTTAATTAAAGGACTTCCAAAAATCAGTTTTCAAAAGAATAAAATTTGTGAAGCTTGTCAATTTGGAAAACAAATCAAATTTTTTTTTAAAAGCTAGAATCATGTCTCTACTTTAAAACCACTTCAATTACTTCATATGGATTTGTTTGGACCATCTAGATATGCTAGCCTAAATGGCAAGTATTATCCTTTTGTAATTGTGGATGATTACTCTAGATACACATGGGTATTATTCTTATCTAATAAGGATGATGCCTTTGATGCATTTAAAATTTTCTGTAAAAAGGTTCAAAACAAAAAAGGCTATTCTATTTCTTGTATTAGAAGTGATCATGGTAGAGAATTTGAAAATCATGCATTTGAAACTTTTTGTAATGACTTTAGAATTGAGCATCAATTTTCATCACCTAGAACTCCACAACAAAATGGAGTTGTTGAGAGAAAGAATAGATCTATTCAAGAAATGGCTAGGACCATGTTAAATGAAAATGCATTACCTAAATATTTTTTGGCCGAAGCCGTCAACACCACTTATTATGTTTTAAATCGGGTGTTGATTAGATCTCATCTAAATAAAACTCCCTATGAGCTTTGGAAAGATAGAAAACCCAACATTGGTTATTTCAAAGTTTTTGGATGTAAATATTTTATTTTGAATACAAAAGACAATCTTAGAAAATTTGATCCAAAATCTGATGTTGATATCTTTCTTGGGTATTTAAACTCAAGCAAAGCTTATAGAGCTTATAATAAAAGAACCTTGACTATAGAAGAATCTATGCATGTTACTTTTGATGAGTCTAATACGTTCTCTACGAAGAAACTTGCTATTAGTGATGATGCAGATGATAATATACAAGAAGATTCATCAAAGAAGAACCAAAAGAATGTAGAAAATCAAGTAGAGCAACATGAAGAAACAAGTGCAGAACAAAACCAAGATACTTCTCAAGCACTTTTCAGGGAGTGAAGGTATATTTCTTCTCATCCAAAGGATGCCATTTCAGGAGATCCACCTAGAGGTGTTACAACTAGATTATCACTTAGGAATACATGTGAGCATGCTACGTTTATTTCTTATATTGAACTAAAAACCTTTGTGGAAGCTGAAAAAGATGAATCTGGGATTATGGCAATGCAAGAGGAGTTAAAATCAATTCAAGAGAAATAAAATGTGGGAATTAGTTCCTAAATCAGAATATCAATCCATCATAAGTACCAAATGGGTATTTAGAAATAAGATAGATGAATCAGGTGTGGTTGTAAGAAATAAAGCTAGATTAATAGTCCAAGGATACAATCAAGAAGAAGGAATTGATTTTAATGAGACATTTGCACCTGTAACTAGATTAGAATCCATTAGAATTTTACTAGCCTATGCATGTTATAAAGATTTCATTTTATTTCAAATGGATGTCAAAAATATTTTTCTAAATGGTTATATTATAGAGGAATTTTATATGAAATAACCCCCTGGTTTTGAAAATGAAAAATTTCTAGATCATGTTTATAGGTTATCAAAAGCATTGTATAGATTGAAACAAGCACCTAGAGCATGGTATGATAGGCTTAAAAATTTCTTACTTGATAATGATTTTTCAATGGGAAAAGCTGATACTACACTCTTTGTTAAGCATAAGAATCAAGACATACTTGTTGTTTAAATTTATGTTGATGATATTATTTTTTGTTCTACTAATGAGTCCTTGTGCAAGAAGTTTTCATCCTGTATGAGTAAGGAATTTGAAATGAGCATGATGGGAGAATTGAAATATTTCCTTGGACTTCAAATCAAACAAAACAATGAGGGAATTTTTATCAATAAAGCTAAATATGTCAAAGATTTGCTCAAAAGGTTTGGAATTGATGAATCAAACACCAAGAGCACTCCAATGAGTACAACAATCAAGCTTGACAAGGATGAAAAAGGTTAAGAAGTTGATATTAAAAAATATCGAGGTGTGATCGACTCTTTACTTTACTTAACCGCAAGGAGACCCGATATCATGTTTAGTGTATGTTTGTGTGCAAGATTTCAATCATGTCTTAAGGAATCTCATTTGCTTGCTGTTAAAAGAATTTTTCATTATTTAAGTGGAACTATAGATCTTGGCCTTTGGTATCTTAGAGGAACTCATATAGATTTGACTTATTATTTAAATGCCGATTTTGCTAGATATAAGGTGGATAGGAAAAGTACTAGTGGAACTTGCCATTTTCTAGGTCATTCCTTTGTTTCATGGTTTAGTAAGAAACAAAACTCAGTTGCACTCTCAACTACTAAAGTGGAATATATTGCCACAGGCAGTTGTTGTGCATAAGCTCTTTGGATGAAACAAACACTTAGAGATTATGGCATTAAACTTAAACAAGTTCCTATCAAATGTGATAATACTAGGGCTATTGATCTTTCGAAGAATCCTATTCAGCACTCTAGAACCAAGCATATAGAGATTAGACATCATTTCTTAAGAGATCATGTTCAAAAGGGTGATATTGCATTAGAGTTTATTACTACAGAAAAATAACTTGCCGATATTTTTACGAAACCTCTTTGCAAAGAACAATTTTCAAAAATTCGGCATGAACTTGGAATGATTAAATTTTCACATTGACATTTCTAAAAATATTATTAAGTTTACTCAATAACTGAACTTATAATATGATGTTTTAATATCCTAGTAGTGTGTATGTTTATTTTTTATGAATTAATTGATTTAAAACACATATGTTCATGAATTTGGCATTAAAATGACCTTAGAATACTTTCAGATCAAAATCATGATCTTAATATGTTATTTTTTATGGTCAGATATTGAATCTAATATGCGAAACAAATAAACGAATAACTGTTTAATTATAAACGGTTCACCGTTTATTTCCAGAAACCAAGATGTTTTTGATTGCTCTCTACCCTCTCACCGTTTAAGATTAACGGTAAACCGATTAAAGACAGAGAGCTACTTTAACATTACTCCTTCACCATTTATCCTTAATCCTTAACCAATTATTCATTACACACTCTCGGGAATTTAGGCCCTCACAATTTATTACAAATGGTTCACCATTATCGCAAACTATATAACCTATTACAGTTTTCCTCCTTCTCACTTACCTTCTCACCGTTTCCGCTATTGCTGTGAAACCAAAGCTTTTCATCTCATTTTTTCTTAGATTTTATCCTTTTTTGGAACATATTACATCAATAAAAAGCCTTTTAATCACTTTTAAGAAAATTCTACCAATTCAAAACTCCAAATCGTACTCAAAATTAAAAAAATCCCAAATCAAAACCCTAAGGGCAGCGGGCTGGTGTTTGATCATTTCGATCAAATTTTTCACAATTTCCTGACATATTGACCCAAAATTTCTCTTTTTCTACTTTCTTTTCACATAATAATCGGTTCATTTACTCCAAAATCCATATTCCGAAAGATTTCTTCTATTCATCATGGCTGAATCATCACAGAGACCTCAGAGGAGGAAACATATACCCTCTGTCAACCCAACACGACCATAGAAAACTTTTGAATTTGAAAGATTATACTTCCTTACAGCTGCATTGCGCAAACGATTTGAAGATTGTTTTATGGGTAGACAGGTACTAGACTCTTATTTTGTGGACATAGATGATTTTCAAGACCTGATTGTATGTGGTAAAAGTGTTAGAAACATGCTTAGACCATGGAAATTAGCAATTAATGTTGATGATAAATCTTACCCCAATCTAGTTCGGGTTTTCTATTCTAATATGGAATTATCAGCTAACCATTTGGATAAAATAGTCACTGTGGTTGGTGGTATATCTATTGATTTTGATGTAGAATTTTTGAATACCGTTATTCTTGGGATTGAAGATGAGGGTGCTACATTCTATACCTCTAAAAAAACACTGTCTTTTGATAATTTTGTCCATAATGAGGGTGTGAGAAATATATGTCGTCGTAGGGAACTCAGTGATGAGATATGTGGTCTATCTTTCCAGGCTCAGTTATTGCCTCTTCAGGTTCGCATTCTTCATAGCATTTTACAGCATATAATCACACCTAGGAGGGGTCATTCAGATGAGGTTACACGTATAGATGTTGGACTGTTAGATAGTTTACTCAGATGGCGACCTGTTAACTTAGGATATATTATTGTACGTTATATGTTAACCACTCCAACAATTACCTATCGTTTTCTTCCCTATGGCAGTATCATAACTAGGATATTGCGACATTTTCATGTTCCAATACAGGAAGTAGGGTACAAAGAGCCTAAGAAGATTGGTCGAGATGCAATGAGTAGTATTGATTTCACTAGAAAGAATGACAAATGGAACAAAATTGCCAATGCCAAGAATCAGGACACCTTGATTGCTCCTAAGGATGATAGAATGCTTAATGATATTTATCTTTCCGATCAACTTCTTAATTTCTGACTTAGAGCTCGTCCTCCACCTCCTCCTCATCATGTTCCTCAATCATTTGCCCCCTCTGATCCTACCATGCCTGAGATGGATTCTGATCATCTCTCGGTTTCAGCTGCACCTCTAACTCCTGAGCAGCCTTTAGCTCCATCTCAGCCTCCTATTTTTGATATTTTGCATCAGCTGGTTGTTGATATTTGCCAGATTTTTGAGACCTAGAAGATGGTTCTTGATCGCATAGATGCTATTTCTCAAGATTAGTAGGAGCTCCGGACTCAGCTTCAAACCCTTCAAGAGGTGAGCTTCGATCATCAGTTTGAGATCATTGCTGGACATCGACAATTTTTGGGGTATTTTGGGTATGACCTTGGAAGCACCTCTGCGGCAGCTTCTCCTCCATGACCTACCTCTTTCCGACCTTCCACTACGAGACCTACCTCTTTGCGACCTACTTCTATGCGACCTACATCTACGTGACCTCCTTCTTCGCGATGAGCCTCTTAGTTCCAGATTGCTTTGTTGTTTCGCATAAACAATTCATATTTTGATTGTATTTTCTCTTAACTATATTTTTTTTGGATGCGCTGTTTGTATTTATACAAATTTTTTTTGACTGCTTACATTATTGTTCTGAGTTATTTGGCATTGGAGTTGTTAGGATATGCATGCTTGATTTTGGAAGTGTTTTTGTTTTTATGTTGTACTTAAGGATTTCTCATATTTTAAGGGGAGACTACTAAAATTTTATCAAAATTATACGTAAAAACTTGCTTTTTTTGTTTCTTTCCTTTAATTTTATTTTTGGCTAACATATTCTTTTTTATGATGAAGGGGGAGATAAAAATCATAAACTAAAATTTTGTATGAGAAAACATGTTCCTGTGACAGAAGTGTTTTTAGTCATATATGTAAGGGGAGCATATAGTTAGGGGGAGCATAATATTTTGAATATGTTTTTTATCATAAAAAAGGGGGAGAATGTTAACATATACATATTTTGTTTATTGATTTTGATGATAACAAATAATTAATCTTTATTGATAATGTTGTTGGGAATTCAAATATTTTCTTAAAAATCAAAACTCTCTGCATGTGTTTACAAGTCTTAGAGAAATTGGAACATTTTACAAAAAAATATAATTTTTTGGGTATAAACGGTAAACCGTTAAAAATTAACGGTTAACCGATAAAATCTAGAGAGGTTGTTTTCTAAGCACTTTAACAAATCAAATACTGGAATTAAAACGGCTAACCGTTAAACATATAATGGCTAACTGATAATATCCAGACTTTCATGTCTTGTTAGTCCTTTACCATTTAAAGGAAATCGGTTAAGCTTTCTGTTTTATAAGTTGCTGAAAATTAACGGTACACCGTTAATAGATAACGGCTAACCGATAACATCTAGACTCTCATGTCTTGTTAATCCTTTACCATTTAAAGAAAACTGGTTAAGCTTTCTGTTTTATAAGTTGCTGGAAATTAATGGTACACCGTTAATAGATAACGGCTAACCAATAATATCCAGATTGACATTCTTTGTTAAGTCTTTAACCGTTTAGCAAAAACGGATAGAGGATTTTTGTTGTGCAGGTCCCTGAATTTTAACGGCGAAGGAGTAATTATTAACGACCAACAGATAATTTGAAATCAAGCCCAACGGTAATATTGACCAGAGAAAACGGTTATCTGTTAACAACTAACGGTAATTCGTTTTCTGTCAAAAAGGTTAAATAGCGCCTATTTTTTGGCTCCAACTATAAATAAGTTCATCCAAGTCAAATCAGACCACAACAACACAACTACTGAGCACATTCACAAATATACAATCTACATTGAGTTTAAATTTTTTTTTTTTACCTCAACTACTCACACATTGGGCATTGGGCATTGATTTGTAATCTTGAAAATTGTGTGAGAGAAAAATCAATTTGTGATCTTTGTTTTTTAGTGATTGTAAGTGTTGAGATACACTTAAATTAAGAGACTGAAAAAATCTCTTCTTGTAAAGGTTTATTGACACCTTAAAAGTCAATTGTAAAACTTTGAACCTTGGAGGCTTGCTTGGTGGAATTCTCAAGCTCGGTGTGCTTGGAGGCGTAGACGTAGGTGGGGATAGCCGAACCACGTAAAAATTATTGTATTTGATCTCATTTACTCTATTTCTCTAGTTTTATTGTTCATTTATTTATTTATCTCAAATTTAATTATTTAATTTATATCAATTTTAATCTTTTATTTTCTGAAATTTCAAAAATCTAATTCACTCCCCTCTTGAGTTGTCTAGTTAGTATTTCATAAGTTTTACTACGGAAAAAAAGGGGACAATTCCTTTTAAATGAAATCCTAAACTAAACTTTAATTACCAATAATGGTTACACAATTAATCTAATCAGAACAAAAATAATTCCATGGCAAAATAAAATAAAAATTTAGTTAAAAAAATAATTCCATGGCAAAATAAAATAAAATTTTAGTTAAGGCATTCACTTTCACTTTAATTTTTTAAATCTTATCAATCAGTTTACAAAATCAAAACCCCCTTAATCAATCTTAAAAAAGAACTAAGGGTGGTAGCGGCGGCAGCCAATAGCGGTTTTATGAAAACATTTAAGAAATGGAGAAGTAGAGAAGAAGAAGCATAGAAAAGGAAGTAGAATAGATAGAGAAGATGAAGAACAAAGGGGGAAGGGAAAAATAAAAAATAAAAGAAAATGAGAGAAAGATACAAAGCAGACAAAGAAGAAAAGGGAAAAACAAAAAATAAAAGAAAAAAGAGAGAAATAGAGAAGACAAAGAAGAAGAGGGAAAGAGGAAAAAAATAAAATAAAGAGAGAGAGAGAGAAACAGAGACGATGATTAATAAGAGGGGAAAGGTAAAAAATAAAAGAAAAGATAAAAAGAAATAGAGAAGACGAAGAAGAAGAACAAGGGAAAAGAAAAATAACAGAGAGAAATAGGGAAGATAAAGAAAAAAATTAAAGAAAATAAAGAAATGCAATCTGGTATAAGCCTGAGTCTCACTCAGGTTTCTCTTATGCAAGGTTTCTCGCACTATTTTTTTTTTCTTATGCAAGACAGTGTAACCGCCAAACATTGTGTTGTAATATTTTAATACAATGTAGAGATCTAATAAACCGTAATAAGGCGTGCAAAACCTAACCAAAGTGTTAAGACCACATTTACTACTCTAAAACTTCTCTCTCGAACGTAGTGCTCTCTTTATTGCTACTGGCAACCGTCATTGTTGTTGGCTCACTGTTGAGCCACCGTCCTCTCAATTTCGCAATGGTAGAGTCGAATTTCGTCCTAAATCAAAACCAAGACTTTGCCTGAAAACAACCCAAGCCCTAGCCACCGAGAATCTCAAAAACCCACACTCATTCACAGGCAAGTTTTACATATTTCTCAGTGATTTCTGGCGAGTGATGCTGAACTTTGCCGTTATCTCAACTATTTTAAACATGAGCTTTACAGTTCTCGTCTCTTTAGAACCCTAACTATGATATTTTTTTTTTTGTGGCTTTCAAGTCTTTTTCCAATATTATTGTTTTGCTTGATTGTTTCTCTTATTTGATTTGTGATTATAAATCTATGTACAGTAAAGGATACTATTCTAGCTCTTGCATAATTTTTTTCCACTTTTGCATTTGTCTGGGTTTTGTATTCCATGTGGTTGTTAAGAGTTCTATTACATTTCTAGGTAATCTTGTGTTTCAGTAGTATAATAATTCATTATAGAATTTTCTCATTTGTCAAGTTTTAGAAACATTTCTTGTGTTCTAGAATTTGTTTGTTAATCAGCTAAATTGAGCGGCACGAGGATGACTAGAACAATAAGGTCAGAACTGATAAGTTCATGTGAGTGAACTTTTTAGTTTTAGCATTTAAGAAAATTACAAATCTAGTTAGTAGTGTTCTTTTGGAGTTTTAATGATAAGTTTAGATTTTAATCTACAATTTAGCCCTCTTTTGGATTGAAAAGTCTTGTACAACTTGTGACAAATAGTTAAGTTGCTACTAAAGTAATGCCTTGCATTTGGTAATGGTTGATCCTTTAGTAGAAATGAACAGAATATTGAAAGATTACTGCAAGATCTAATTAATATTATCTGCAAAATTTCCTTGAATGATTTGTGGAGAGAATCTCTTAATCGTCATTAGTAATTTAGTGAACTGTAGACTTCAAAGTTACCTATTATTTATTTATTGAATATAATTTTTTCACTAGTGCAACCTCTCATGGAATTCTTGATACAGCTATCGAAGCAGAGGAAAAGATGCATGTAGAGTTCTTGAGGCTGGTGATGTTTCTTTCTATTCCTTTAATGCCCTTGTTGGTGTTCACATTCGCAGTCCTGTTAGCCTTAAAGTGTATTTTAAAAAGTCCTTCAAATATTCTCATCTTTTTTGTTGTGACTATGCACATGGGAACATCTGAAGGGCTACTTGGAATCATCAGCCCAGACAAACACTTATTTATTATTGTTTTTTTCCAAGAGGGTTGCAGAATTTTGTAGGTCATGGGGCTCAACGGAAGTGGGGGAATCCCCATCCCATGGTATCATAGTTGATGATGATGTTTATTTAAATTTATGTAAGGGAACTTTTGTTATGTCTATTTATATTCTAAAATATGACATGAAGCTTTTCAAGTAAAGAATTGCTTATATTAATTTTTCTTTTTAATCTCATTTTCAAGTACGCAAACATTAATTGATAAGTTTGCTGAGGTTGAACATGCAATCCATTAATCTTAAAGAGTTATAATTTCAGCATTCATTCAAATTCTTAGAATATTCTAATCCTAAACAATATTAAACTTTAATAGTGCATGCGATGATTACCAATAAGAAGGCAAGCTAAAGAGAACAAAACCTAAAGAATAATGAACCTAAGTAAATTTACATTTGATTTGGGTAAGAATTACAGCTATAGCTATTGATTTTAATTTTACTGATATATCATCACTTGATGACAGGAAACATCAGGACAGTGATTGCTGTGGGTGCTTTGTCTATACAATATGTGTTGTAGACATCTAATAGTATTGTATAATTACTATTTTTATTTATTTCATTTGCATAAATTTCTTTAATCATTTTTAATGCATTACTTCAAAGAATGAAAAAAAAAGGGGTCTCGCTTTATTCTTCACTGAGTATTTTCATATTCTACTATTTTCATGTGTAAATACTTACTTTTCATTGAACGTTTTCCATTGAACTTTACTTGGCTGAGGGCTCCTAGATTTTGCTGCTGGAAAAGGAATGCATTTGCATAGCTTTGGTGTTGGATGTTTCTAAATGCTGAATACTTTGCTTGCTTTTGGATTGGTCTCTATTGGCTATTGGCTTGACTTTGGAATATAGTTTAACTACGTCTTATAAAGTCTGAATTGTGCATTTTTCTACTTTTTGTTATTTTTATAGATAATAAACTTCACTAATTTAATTCATTGGTTTTTCATTTTATTACATTTTAATAATTTATTTTCTTTCGTATAAACTTAATAATTTAAAATTTAAATTGAAGCAGCTAAAATTGCATAATTTAATAATTTTTACTATTAGAAAAGTAATTAGTTGGCGTATTAATGACTTAAACTTTTGGATTCTCAAAGTATTGTTCATAATAAGATTCTCAAAGTATTGTTCATAATAATTCAAATATGATGTCACAAGTTCACACAATTTTCCTCCTCCAAATTCTCCTAAAAACTAGTAAATTTGGTGACAGTAGTTAAACAATAAGACCTAATCCTCGAGCACGAGATTACACTATTTTAATTATGGAAAAAACGGACATCAAATGACATAGTATAAAAAAGGAAAAAAGTATGCTAAAGACTTATTCTTAGATATAAAAGAAAGTAAAGAGTTCAAAGAGAAAGAAACTAAAGAATCTATTGAAGAGCAAACTTTTAGTATTAGTGGCAATGCACAATCCATTGAAGAACATAGTAATAGTGGTCAATATTATTAGTAAATCAAGCGTTCCTCAATCTTAAAGGACAAGACAAAGACAATGGTTATCTTCAAATATTTTTTAGACTACTTGTGCAGTTCAGAAAAAAACGTATGTCGTATGGTTATAAATTTAGGTACTTGCAAGAATATTATTTTAAAAAAAGGCGTAACTAAACTAAACTAAAAGATAAAACTTTATTAAACTCCATATAAACTCACATGACTGAAGAAAGAAAATCAAGTAATAGCATTTAAACATCACTTAATTTTCTTATCATTGAATCAATTTATAAAGACCGAATTTTGTGTGATGTTGTGGCTTTTCATCTACTACTAGGTAGGTCCTAGCAGTATGATCGAAATCTAGCCCGTGATGGTAAATGAATATCTATAGCTTTATGTTTAACGATACTAAGATTTCTTCTACCTAACAAGGAGATAATTCTTAAATATGATTTAGGCAATTTTTTTAAGTAAGAAAATTTTTTTCTTATATTGTAACAAAGACAAAAAGGGTTAATACTTTATTGTAGAAAAAAAGCCACAATAATTCAAAGAAACCTGAAGCTGTGACATATTTATATTAAAAGACTTTCAAGATTTATTCTCTAATGTGCTACCTTAAGGGCTACCATCTTTCAGGGATATATAACACCATATTGACTTGGTGATAGGTTCTCCATTACCAAATTAATCTCATTATAATATAAATCTCATAGAATATGAGAAATTGAAGCATCAAGTAGTAGAGTTATTAGAAAAAGGATTTATTCATAAAAACCTCAATCCTTGTGCGGTCTCTACTTTATTGACTCCAAAGAAAGATAGCTTTTAAAGAATATGAGTAAATAGCCAAGATATTAATAAAATTATAATATCTTATTGTTTTCAAATCCCTTCATTAGATGATATTGATGAGTATTTCTGTAGGTGTTAGTGTGCAGATGTATACTATAAATAATATAATGATAGATATGCAGATCGCCTTTAGAGGAATTGATGTTATAGGGTTTGCTATAATAATCTTAACAATGCAATTTTAGTTTAATTAAAATAAAATATTTGATAACACTAGTGAACTAATGAAATTTAAAGTGCAACCAACAAATAGATTAGAGATAATTTAACATCAAACATAAAGATAAACTCAATCAATAAGTGGTAGTTGAATGCTTAAACTCACTCAATGGTACTAAATGTTTTTCAATTATAATACTCTAGCTACAATATCTACTATAACATTGGGCAGAACCTCTGCAGCTTCCTCAGCTATCACATGTTTAATATCTTATATCTAAATGCAATCTAATAGTGATAAGTTATTATACTAAAATTAGATATAACATAATACATTTTAGACTTCATTTGCCCTACAAAGTGAATCCCCATGTTTTTGCAGCATCCTTATTGAAATCAAGATAAATTTAAGTTGGAAAACTCAACCTAAAACTATTATTGTTTTGATTTATTCTGCTAAATTGGATTTTTTTTAGGCTTCCTCTTAGTTAGTATCTACTAAATAGATGGTCAATTGAAATAGAGATTAATTAAAATAAAATGCTATATCAGATTTTGATCAACACCCATATATCAATCGAATAACAATTAAACTTGTTGAATACCTAATTATATCAAAGTTTAGTTTATGATAGATAATAAAATAGTAACAATACTTATTTCTTCTATCAAATACATTCCAAAAGAAAGATGAAAAGAAGCAAGTAAGGAATAGAAATTCTATTTGTTAATTCACAATTTCTCTTACTTAGCTGTTTGTGATCTCTTTTTTTTTTCTCTTTCATTGCAACCTTCAACTTTCTTTTATTCTCTTGTTTCTTTTTTAGTTGTTGGTTTGTATCTAATAACTTTCCCTTAGTTTTCTTTTACATATGCTCTTTTATATTTTGGAATTAGGGCAACCAAAGCATGCGACCACTTGCTTTTTTCCGAAAATCTCAAATCGCATATTTTTTATGCTGTCTATCAATGTTTTATTTGCACGTGATAATGAAAACATAATAACTACCACAACATGCTTTATTGGTTAACATATGGGTAGTCTTGTTTACATTTTTCTTTTAGATTGCTCTAATAATTGCTACAACATCTTATCGAACTCAAGCTTGTTTTAGTTCACCTGCGGATGAGTTCTGTTGTTGTAGCATCTATCCATAAAGCTTTAACTATTTGGTCACCTATCGTTATACATATAATTAGAGCATAAAGTGATCTAAAACACAATCAATTTATAAATATTAAACTTAAATAGACGTTCATATATAAAATATTTCTAAAAATGCAATAAGAACATATCATTTACTTTTTAAGTAATATTAGTTTAAATTTAGAAATGCCTTAATGACTCTCATTTCATAGAATTATCATAACACCAAATTTATACCATTACTTTCCTCTAGTAATGATAACAATACTAACACTTCAGTCACACAATCATGCAACAAATAACTTAGCTCTATCATGTAGATTACTGAGATTTATCAACCCTGATATTTCATTCTTAAACATGCAAAATAACCACAATCGAGCCAATTCTAGACTCAAGTTTTATTTTTTCTAAAGTATGTGTGTGGCAATTTGTTCAAGTTCTAGAGGTGCTGCAACATCACTCAAGCATCAAACATATTTTCGTTTAGAGCAGAATATGGGTCATTGTTATGGCAATCATCGTTTTCCTTTTCTTTACTTGCTTTTTTTAATGCCTTTTGTGTAACATCGACTTTCATGTGAATGCTTATAACTTTTAATGAGGACATCTAATTATTTGATCAATATACATATCAAACTCGCTACAACAACATCATCTAAAATGTTATGACACAATCTTATCTTTAGACACCTTTAATTCAAAGCAGAACATGGAGCCCATGAATAGATTTGGCTATTTAGAATCCTAGATAGATGGCCTATGTTGCTTTTAGGATGCTACAAAAATGCTCATAATTCTTGCTGCCTTTTGACTCAAATTTGTATATGGGGTGCATATACAGTCTTAATTACTTAGCAATTGAGTCATTAAAAAAGAATTTTATTTCCTATCTAACACAGTTTATAGTAATTTTGAAAAAATTTTCAAGTTTCCCCCTAAACTTAAGCTATTGTTAAATTTAGAATGTTGATATTTACTACATTGCTCTAATTGGTTTTGCTACAACATACTTACAAATTGAACCAACATTTCTACTCTCATTCATAAATTGTCTCTACTTGAAAGTCTTTCTTCCTATATCTCATCACTTAATTCATCTTTATTGGGTTTTTTAATGTAAACACAAATGCTAGGTAAATAAACCTATACACATAATACTAACACATATATTCATAGACATATTACCAATATAGCACAACCCCTCTAAAACTTGAGAGGTTTTGTGTCCTCACACGTACTGAAAATAAATAATCACAATCATGCATACACTAAAAATAAGGAAATGTAAAATAAACAAGATAAAATAAGCAAAATAAAAAGAAAATTTTAGAAATTGCAACTAAAATTGGTAAACAAAGAGTACTCCACTGTTATTGAAAATAATGTTACAGCATAAGCTATGAAGGGTCACTACTTCTTTGATATACTTCTTAAACACTCTTTTAGTGAACTCAGTGGTATAGTAATTTGTTGTTTTTTTCTTTTGGCTTATGTTTGGACATCAGCAGCTTCTATAACTTTGGGTTTGTTGGCTTTGTTTTCTTCGACTTTGGTTTTTCTAATGTTTATTATGTTGTAGAACCTCTAAATAGGTGTGCCTCTTTTTCTTTTATTAGATGCCCTTTGAGTTGAGATAGGAGACTACATGGAGTCTTCTTTATGATGGCTAGTAAAGGAGTTATTGCTGTTGGATGTTCAGCAATGATGCTAACAATGATTTTTCACAAGCTCTTCTTTACCTTTTTTTATTTTGTAACTCAATTAATAGCCTCTTCAATGGGTACATCCATATCTCCTTGCTCTTTTGTCTCAAACTCTTCATAGATTAAGACTTTTTTTCTTTTTCTTTACTTTTAAGAGTTGCCATTGAGAATTCCTCTTTATTCTCTTCTTTATTTTTCTCTTCTTACTTTTTACTTCCTCTTTCTCTCTCTTCAGCTATCTCTTCATTTACAGTTATTTTTCTTTTATCTATTCTTTAGTCTCTACATTTTTCACTTTTTTATACTAGAATAGTCTCTACGACACTTAAAAATTAAACTACTATAACAAAGACCTAGGGAAATTTGCATGTTTACTCATTATATACTTATTAAATTCATGTTTGTGCACTTCAAAATGCATTTAATAGGTCCAAACCTCTAATTCTCTTCCTTTTGTGATTAAATACAAGCATTTGAACTTTTACTAAGTTCTTGCATCATTTTTCCAATCCTAGTAGTTTGCCTTAATTTAGCTACAACAATATGTTTTGAGGTTATTGTTGAGTGTTAGAAAGTGCATATTTATAAAAGAGAAAATCGTCATTTTATACTTTAAGTCTCACTAACATTGCTACTTTTATTTATTTAAGTATTTTGTTATTTAACTATATGTGTTTTATTATAATTATATATTTTATGTATTTTAGGGGCATCATGATCGTTTCACAATGAACGAGTGATCAGACAGCAAAACGGACGTCATATTTGGACTCAGGATGGTCGAAAACCTTAAGAGGAGCATTAAAGGAAAAGTCAATGTTTACATATACGATACTGTTCATACGTACGATACTATTCATGGTACTGTTCACAACACTGTTCATATATACAGACCAATAATGTGGCAACTACCTATGACGTGGTAGTATCTGATTGGATGAATTATGTAGTATTGACTGCTTATGTGGTGTTGACTGATGACATGGCATCGACCGATGTGTCACAATCTTATTGGGCTAAATTTCTTATGTACTGTAGATCGATGACGTGGCAGCATCTCAGTGGGGCAAAAATAGTGTACAGTATATGCGCATAGATGGGATTATTTACTATTCAGACGGCGTTACTGTTCAAACGTTGACTTTTGACTGATGACGTGGCGCAATCCTGAGTGTCCGAACTGTTTTTAATCCGATGGTCACGATTCACTCAATGTATCTATAAAAAAGGGGCTCTCCCCTTCTAATTTGACACCCCTGAATTTATTTTTAAGCTTAGATTTCTAAAATTCCTTCTCCTTCTTGTAGTTTCTTTGTATTTTAGTAAAATTTCCTTTTTATCCCTAGTTAAAATATGAGTGGCTAATTTCCTTTTAAGCTTGGGTTGAAGGTGAAGTCTCAACATATCCCGTGTGCTTAATTTGATAAATTTACTTTCTCTTCCCCTCTAATATTTGTGGTTGTTTTGACTTTTCGTCGACAAATAATAATAGTCTTGTCTAGATACCGCTCTGGTTAAACCGGCACCCTAGTATAAAGTTATTATTATTTGGCACGATAAGCCATTGGCACCATATTTATTTGAGCGTAGTTCATGGAGCATGTTGATGCAGATCCGGATACCCAAGTGCTTTATTATTACAGTTTCATTTTTATTTACTCTCGCCATTTTACTTCACAATTTAGGAAAAAATTTACCATAATTTAATTGTCACTTAGAAAATTAATTCTACACATAATTAAAATCAACCTCCTCGTGGGATCGACACTCGTCACCATTAATCTATTTTACAATAGATTCATGCACTTGCGAGTTCAATAAAATTTGCACAACAATTATCATAGCAGTAGATTTGTCAACTATTCTTTTGACTATCCTAGCTATGATCCCCTTTCATACTTGATTCCTTCATCATTTGCAACAAATTTTACTCCTGAGATATTATAAATGCTTGTGATAAGTGAGCGAAATAAGAAGATACCAGACTTTTGTTTCTTGGTAGCATACACTCTAATTTATTGCTCTATGAATTTTTTTTTCATATCAATGGTTAATTCGTTTATAATAGCATAAAGAAGTATGAGTTGGCCTTTAGACATTGTGGTTGTATGTGTAATTCGTATCAACCTAGACTTAAAAAATGTGACCTAAACCTCACCGATAGGCTTTAAGTCTATCCTAGTTACCATCTTGCCCTTTCCTTATCCATTTACTGCCTTCTAAAATTAGGGTTTTAAATACGTCTCTTACTTTTCATAATCATATTTTCAGCAAAGTTAGCATACTCATAATCAATAGTAGCAAGTGGGTAATAGAAAACATTAATAAATTGAGAATCTAAAAAGATTTGAACTTGCCTCCCTGAATTGTTGTGTTGGTCATATTGTAGCATGTTTAAGTAAAATTCTTTAACGATTAGTAGCACTTGGTCTTAGGGGTGCTCACAAAACTTGAGCCAACCTCTATATGTTGTAGCAATGAAGATGTTGCTCATCATTCTAGTTGGCTATTTAAGGAACTGAAACCTTTTTTCTTCCAAAATCTTTTAAAGTTTGATAAATTTTTCACATTTTCCTCGGCTTTAAAGCTATAAAAGCATTTATGATCCTTAAATTTGCCAATACAAATTTTTATTTTAGGCATTGGTGCAGTAAATTCAAATGAGTTTTAATATGTTAACTAGATAAAAGCACGAGAAAGGGTTGTTAAGATATAAAGATTATAAATAGGAAGAGAGAAAGTAATAGTGAATTTGAAATGTTAATAGTAAATCCCTAATTCTATTGTGGTAGGAAAATAAAGAGACAAATAAGTAAAGTGATAAATTTAGAAAATTTTTGAATTTTAAAAAGAAAATTCAAATCAAAAGGAAGAGATATGAGCCATGAAATTCTAGTTATGCAACACAAGAATGGGTGAATTGAGTTCCTAAAATTTAATCTAAGCAAGCTACACAACAATTAATTCTAATACCATAATGAAATTAAGAACAATAAGTTTAACAATGCTCAATAGTAAAAGAATAGGAAAAGAGAGACAAACATAGATATTTTTACGTGGCTCTACAAACCCCGCCTATGTCCACGCCTCTAAGCTAACCAAGCCTGAGGATTTCATTATCCATATCTTCTAGGCTTTAAGAACTTACAGTTGACTTCTAAGATGTCAATATACCTTTACAATTAGAGATTATATCCAATCTCTTACACTAAGTGTATCCCAACACTCATAATCACTCAAAGATGAAGTTTACAATAGATAATTAACTTCATACAATATAGTAACAACAAATACAAGCTCAAAGTATTAATATCAGAAACGATTTTAAAGCTTAATGTAGACTATATTTTCAATAGAAAGTTTAATACACAATGATAGACCAAATCAAGTTTGAATTTGAATGAGTCAATTTATAGTTGGAGCTAAAAAATGGCCATTATTGACTTTTTCTAGAAATAATGAGTTCATTATTGACTAATATCTGTTTATCATTTTGACTTATTCAAATGACTATTGAGCTGAAATTTCAAAAAAAGGGTTCCCTGTTTATATTTATCAGTTCATCGTTATGATCCAGAATCTTGGAAACAATTTTGGCTCTACACCTTTTGTTAAATGATTCAAGGCTAGAATAGAGTTCAACTTTGGAGCTTATCGATTAACCGTTTTCTTCCAACAAAACAACTTGAGTTCATCCATTAACCTTAAATGATTAAAGGTTTAAAAATTTACCACTCTCTAAAATGTAACGGTTAACCGTTAAAAACAATTGGTTATCTGTTTACTGCTAAGACTACAAACAATTTACTCTTATCTATTTTATGTAAAATGGTCCAAGAGTAAAAAAATATTTCTTCTCTAAAGCGTATCGGTTAACTATTTAAAATAACCGATTCATTATTAATGTGCAGTTTAAAAATTATTTTTCATTTTGACAAATAATGTTTATTAAAAAAAATCATGTTTACTGTTATATTTAGTCAGAAGAATATAATGTAACATTTCACCTTTATAATTGTAACTAAAGTGGTTAAAACAGGTAAAACATTAAACACTTGTAGAAATGAATTTCAAAATAAATATTTTATAAATATAGAACATAAAAGTTTGTTACAAAAACTATATAAAAGGATTGTTACACCAAAAAATTTGTTACAAAAGTCAAGGATCTCTTAGTAATATGTCACAAACCAACTCCATAAACAAACTTGTTGGTTCTATGCTTAGATAGTAACATAGTTGAGCCCATTATATAACCCAAAGTCTATTATATTTATATGCACTCTGACTTGGTTAGGACTTGGCGCTAGCTTTTCCTACTCCTTAGTTCTTACAATGTAAGGACTACATGAGCTGATGCTGAGTAAGTAAACGCTTGATGCATGTATTATCTACCATGCACATGAATGACTTCATAAAATGAGTGTTAAATCTTTTAAATAAAACTTAGAAATATAAAGAACTGTATTAGGGTCCTAGATTTATTGTACTACAAGGCTAGCATTCCATAACATACCCTCAGGCTTAATTAATTGATCCATTGGGCGTTACGTATCACTGTCCCCAAAGGATCTCTTTTCTTAACTTAGAGGGCTTGCCCTCTTTATGAACACTTGCGACCTAGTAGTATAGTAACTCTTTTTTTTTAATTCATTAAAATATCTCTTTATCAAATCACCCATGAAATGCATGAGTCAAATGCAACTTATGTCATAGTATGTAAATTTTTTAGATATATAATAAAGTAAAATATAAAACTAATTTAAGACAACAACATCTAACATAGGCGGCAGCGATAACCATACAAAAATTAAAGAAATAAAATTATAATAAAGGCGATAGGGCTGACCATGTAAGTAATAATAATAATATCATATTTTAGGCGGTAGTGCTGACATGGCATGATAAAATACAAGCATCACATAGTAGGCGGCATAGCCAACCATCCAATCAAGTAAGTAGTAAGCATCTCATCCTAGGTGGTATAACCGACCATATAAGGATGATATCATGATGTAGGTGACATTGCCAGTCATGTGGGGATTTAATAATAACCAATCACACCATAATAATAATCATTATAAGATAAGAGATTGTTTAAAACTAAACCTAGTATAAGAGAATTATTATTCAAAGTTAATTTTAACATATTGTCCTTACATTGCAGTTGAAGTGAAGTGTTATTTATCTGTTTTCCTTGATTCCCCTAAACCTTCCTTTATAACTTGAGAATTTCTCTACTAATGATACTTTGGCTTAGAATGAAAAAATATGAGATTTCTAGGGTTTATGGAAAATAAAAGGACTAGGGGGTATTTATAGAATTTTCCTAAGACCCATGAGTGACTAAGATTTTGCTACCATATCATTTGATTAATAGTAAAAATTTATTTCTGCATAAGTATCTTAGTAATTTTTAGAATGCTAAGATTTTACCACTTAGTACTTAAGTAATGGTGGAGATTTATCTCTCTATAAATATCTCAGTAATTTCTAAAATTTTTAATATCTCTACAATATTTCTTTTTACATCATTATTACGTCATTGCTTATGTCATCATTACTTTTAATTATTAATTTATCTCTCCATAAATATTTTAGTAATTTCTAGAATTTCTAATATCTCTACAATATTTCTTATTACATCATTGCATATGTCATCATTACTTTTTAATTATTAATTATTTTATTATTATGTTATTATATTATTATTATTATTATTATTATAATAAATGTTTAAGAAAGCTTGTTAGGTTAATTATATTATATTCGAGTAAAAAGATTGTACGTCACACATATCAAGTTTGTTATCATCAAAATAAAAAATATAGGCATATATATGTTAACAATCTCTTCCTTTTTTATTATGATAAACTTATATGCAAATTTACTTCCCCTAAACATATGCTTCCCCTAAATATATGACTTTAATAAGCTTTACTTTTCTCCATTTTTATCATCAAAAAGAAAAAAAATATCACCAAATTGAGTTCAGAGAGGTAGTTTTTTTTAAAAAAATTTGACAGAAGCTTCTTTAAAATATGAATATATCCATAAAGGTAAAAAGAGTGAAATACACTTCCATATTATAATCCAATCCAAACCAAACTTCAATTATGCGAACTCCAATCCAACATAAACACGTCATCAAATAGAATGAATGTGCATAAATCATTAAAATCAAGAATCAATCTAACACAGTCAATCATATAATAGCCATGCAGTGAAATAGGACCATAAAAAAATGTCATCTCAAAATGAGTCATAACAAGATCCAAAACAAATATTTGTGAAATAAAAAAAAAACTAGAATGGGGGCTGAGATGAGGAACCACCAGGATGAGAGTCGAGAAGAGCAAGAATACATTGTTGACCATCAATGAGCTCATGTTGTTGATCAAGAATGTATTATTGTTGAAGCTGAAATACAGCAAACTGAGACTGAAGCTGATGCTGCTGCTTGGTAAGATTCTAAATATCACTAACTAAGCGTTGCAGAAAATCATCTGAAATGGAAGGATGCTTAGGAGCAGGGGACTGATTCGTATCCCTTTCATGACCCTCGAAATCGAAATTAGCCTGACGCTGAGAGATAACACAACGACGAGGGTGTGGAGGCTTGGCACCTAGCCTAAAATCGCATAACTTGATGATAGGATATATATAATTGAGCATACAGTTATCCTCTAGAGCAACTAGAGTGTCATGATTCTTAGAAGTAAATGTTTTGAGCCATGCCCCACGTTTCCAAAAATAACTGATACTAGTTATCGTCTTTTTATCAATTTTCTTTATCTCATCATATACTAATTCTCTTATATGAATTTGAAAATGGTGTAAAATCTTGGTAATGCTACCATAGGAAAGTAATCTATGGTTAACAACAAAAGTACTTAGCATATGTCGCACAATGATATACCAAAAATTAATAGAATGCCTCTTAGTAAACTATCCAACAAGGCAACATTCATTCTAGTTACTTCATCAGAGTGCCCTTTTCTAGAAGTAATAATGTGTTGTAAAATGGAATGAAGAATCCTAATTTGTAAAGGTAAGAGTTAAGAGTGGAAAGGAAGAGTATAAACATCATCAGTCAAATCTTGACATCTACAAATATTTCTAACAGCATGCTTATGATCAAAATCGAGAAATGAAAGTTCTTTCCTAGAGGTATAAAACTCAAGGCCTGAGTCAGGAGTTCTTAAAATATCATTTACTTCATCACAATCAAATATAATCGGTATTCCCCGGCAGAAGTAACAATTCTATCTAGCCTAGTTGTGAAAATTTCTATATTAAACTAAAATACTCGAACTAGATTGCGATAAACTCTTTCTTCTAATTCTAACGTAGAAACCCAAGGCAACAATATTTCTTTCACAAATTTCCCACAAACTACTAAATTTGCAAAATCATCCAAATCTACAAAGTAGGAGTCAATTACCTTTCGACTTATAAAACATGTTTGAAACCATTTGGCCATAAGAGCAGTGGAAAGATAAAACCTTTGAAATGATAATGAAGGATATGAAACAAGATTTTGATGTTTAATTTAGCCAAAAATAATGAAAAATCCAACTAAAATTTAAGAAAACCAATCGTTTACTTCTAGGGTTTCAATTTGGGATTTTCGGATTTAAGATTTATTGTGGTGTTTTGATTTTGATAAAAACAATCCCAAAAGGTCAAAAGATGTTTCTAGCAGAGTAATTTTGTGATTGAAAAATTGTAAGAAAGATGATGAACTTTTGAGAGAGATAGCTTTGGTTTCGTGAGTATAGAGAAAACCGTAAAGGCTTAAGAACAGTGAGGAAGAGAAACTAGGAAATATTTATATTACGAGAAAATGGCAAATTATTTATTTGGAATCGATATGATGTTAACACTCAGGGACCGTTAGATAAGGAAATAATTAGCTGGTTAATTCTAACAATGAAGGTTAAAATTATCTTATTTCCAGGTTTTAATTGGATCACTGTTTTATGAAAAACGGTTTGTCGATAATGTTCACATGCTTATCCCAGTTTCTTGATATAAATGGTAAGTCATTTATTGTAAAAATGGTTAGCCATTTATTTTAACGTAATATTCCGCACATTTATTTTAATATATGGCCAAACTTTAATTCATTTCAAGATCATTTCATTGATCAGAAATGTTTTCAAAGCCAATTTAATGCAAAAATAAAAATAAAAATAAAAATAATCATAACTAAATCAAATAGATAACTCAAACAAGGCTAAATTATAATACAATATGTATCATTCTAAGTTCATGCCTAATTTTAGTGAACTGTTCCTCATTGAGAACCTTTGTAAAAATGTCAGCAAGTTGATTTTTAGGCTACCACTTTACCTTTTCTCAACTTGACCATCGGCAGCTTGGCAACATTGCTAGTAATGGTTGTAGTTGCCAGCAGCCCTTAACTCCTAAATTCAAAATTTTTTTAAAAAATTGATATTTCACAAAAAAAAAGTTCTTCAAATTTTGAATTTATTTTACTTAATAACAAAAGTCAACCTTAAATTTGATTCATAAATTATAAAATTCAAAAACGCCAAAAAAAAATTAATTCTTAATTTGTTGTCAAACTCAATAATTTTAATATTTTGGTATCATTAAATTCAAGAACACTAAAGGTTTAATCATTAATCAAAATAAAGTTGAGTCTCAATAATTCAACATGAAGAGGCCATAATACCACTTGTTGGGATAAGAAAAATTTTGATAAAAACCATCACTTATAACCCAAGAATATTTATGTTGTATCACCCAGAACTAATAACAAATTATACGAAAACGTACTTGAATCTATAATACTGAATTACTCTCTGAAATTGTGTGGTTGACCTTCTAAATTTACACTTTCTCCTACAAAATTCTTTAATCTTCATTGGGCTCTTTCTCTAAGATAGGATTTCAGAAAGAATAGAAAGTTACATATGACCTACGGACCATGACCACTTATATCGATAATTTTTTCTGTTGTTATTAGATTCTCCTAATTTTGCCCATCATAGAATTAGAATACTGTTAGGTCTCTATATATTAAAGGCACACACCTTATTAGATACATTAAATTTATAATACTAAAAACTTTAATAAATCAAATCTAATTGGGCTTAACCTTATATGGTAGTCTACAACACATAATTCTTCACATATAAGCTTAATATTAGGTTAAAAATCCAATAATATTAGATTAAAAAATCCAACACAACATACAATTATTTCAGTTCGAGCAAACAATGTCTAAAAGATCCAAAATAAATAATAATTTCACATAGTCAATATATATTACAAAAGTTCCAAAGAAAACAAAAATATCCCAAATTATTTTATTAGGTTTCACTAATTTATTTTCAATTTTTGGTCAATAATAGAAATTGACAAAACCCAGGCAAAATGCATTGGTATCAATAAGAAAAAGAGAAAATTCTTATCACGCATGTGAAATAAACAAGAAGAACTAGTTGAGAAAGTTAGAAAGGACAAAGAAACTACAAATTTACTTGAAAATAAACAAGCCTAGCTTCTGGTTTGGTCGCCGCAATGTGGTGACTGTGGTGGCATGCTCAATTGATGGTTGTTCGGCTTCATTAATGGTGGTTAAAGAGAAGAGGGTAAGGGCACATGTTGTGCAAATTTTAATGAACTCGCAAGCGCACGAATCTATTGTAGAATAGATTAATGGTGACGAGTGTCGATCCCACGAGGAGGTTGATTTTAATTATATGTTGAATTAATTTTCTTTTTAATGGGAATAATTAAATTATGGTGATTTTATCCTAAATTGTGAATTAAAATAGCGGGAATAATTAAAACTGTAACTGTTATAATAAAGCACTTGTGTATCCGGATCCGCATCAACATGCTCCGTGGGCTAAATATTCCATATTAATACCAATTAAATCATAAGGGGGGATTCCACACCTCATGAACCACTCTCCAATAAGTATGGTCTTAGAGAACTTATCGTGCTAAATAATAATAACCTTGTACTTGGGGTGCTTGATTTAACTAACAGTCAGAATTGACAAGACTATTATTATTTATCGACAAAAAGTCAAAACAACCACAAATATTAGAGGGGAAGAGAAAGTAAATTTACCAAATTAAGTCCATAGAACATGTTGAGACTTCACCTTCAACCCAAGCTCAAAAAGAAATTAGCTACTCATATTTAACTAGGGATAAAAAGGGAATTTTATTAAAATACAAAGAAACTACAAGAAAGAGAAGGAATTTCAGAAATCTAAGCTTAGAAATGAATTCGGGGTGCTAAATTAGGGGAGAGCCCTTTTTATAGATACGTTGAGTGAATCGTGACCATCCTGGATTAAAAACAATTCAATACTCGAGATTACGCGCCAAGTCATCATCAATAATCAACAATCAACCGTCAATCGAATATTTGTACAGAATGCTGCCGAATAGTAAATAATCCCATGTAAGCGCATGTACTGTACACCCGATTTCTACTCCAATGAGATGCTGCCACGTCATCGATCTACAATACATAAGAAATTTAGTCCAATAAGATCGTGACACATCATCGGTCAACGCTACATCATCGGTCAATGCCACATAAGCAGTCAATCCATATAATTCGTCCAATCAGATACTGCCACGTCGTAGGTAGTTGCCACATCATCGGTCTGTATACATTAATAGTATCGTGAACAGTACCGTATATGTGAACAGTAACTTTTTCCTTTAATGCTCTCCTTAAGGTTTTTGACCGTCCTGAGTCCAAATATGACGTCCGTTTAGCTGTCTGATCACTCGTTTATTATGAAACGATTATGATACCCCTAAAATATATAAAATACACAATTATAATAAAACACATATAATTAAATAATAAAATACTTAAATAAATAAAAGTAGCAATGTTAGTGAGATTTAAAGTGTAAAATGACGATTTTCTCCTTTATAAATATATACTTTCTAACACTCAACAGCACACACTTAGAAAATTAAAAGAGGCTTCATTGATTAGGCTAGGGATAAATTAAAACGGAGCATTTGGTGTTTTTTACTTTCTAATTCTTCTAAAATTATAAGTGAAACAACAATGTTTCTTATTAAAATTAATAAAAAAAACTAAAACATTTTAGTCAAACCTATTAAAAATTTCTTTCACACTTGTTAAATTAATTTGAGATTAAAAAATTTTTCTTTTTCTTTTGCTGATACCTTACTGCCAAATGTAATGCATCATGCATTAAACAATCAGATACAATGTGCATCATCATTATGGTTTATTTTCTCCTTATGGCCTCATAGATGAGATGACCAATTAAATTTATAACTTAAGAACAATATGCAAAATGCCATACATTATAATAATTAGATGCACAAATATTAAACCTTATTCATAGTAAAATTTTGTTTGTTTGCCGAACAGATTTTGCCCTAGCCTAGAATAAGTTAAAAAATAAATATGTATAGTTATTTATTTTGTAGTGTATTAAAATTTATATTTTTTTATCCATTATCTTAGCCTTAATTCTGATATGATCAAGAATCCCCGATTAAAAATCTATTATGTAGATGTATATAATTAATTAATTAATTAATCAATAGTGGTGGTAGCAATACTCGGAGGATCTGGTATATAATCCTCGAGCTTCCAGAAGCCATTATCCAACTGAACCATGCCCTTGTTCTTGACAGTCCACCAATTAGGCCCCATATTCATCCTTTAAAAGATCCAATCCTTTGTTGACAAGCAATATCGCGATCAACAGCCAACTCAAAATCATCATCATCCCCTTGTGACGTCCCGGCAATTCCATGTAGATAATTCTCTAAATTATGCAAAACAGATGGAAGCGATTAGGGGGGGGGGGGGGGGCGGTTATAACCGTCTTTACGTATGTTGATTTCGTGGCGTCGATTTTTAACTCTTCGTCCCACGTCAACGTAACCTGCGAAAATAGGCGGAACAGCGGGAACGATGTCGTTTTTGTTTGTAACGCGTAAGAGGCGAAGAAGATTCTGATCTTCGAATACAGTCCTGAATGCCGAGTCTCCAACGCGGGGGCTAGCAAACACGATGGTCGTCACCATGGATCCTGATGCTGTGTCTGATCCTGTGGGTTTGTTATATCCGTTGGCAACTAAATCTGCTGCATTCAGTGTTGCAAGAGCTGAACCCAGGCTGTGGCCTGTCACTGTAATGCTCAGTTCCTCGTCCTTGTACTTGTCCACCAGCGTCCTCACTGCGCTTCGAACCTACTACCATAAATTAATAAATATATATAAATAAGGGAGCCCCTACCTTACTAAGATAACTCTTACATATAAACAAAAAAATTAATTTAAAATTATTCTTATTAAGTTAATTATTTTTAAAACATTAACTTATTTTCAAAGAATTTAAATTTATTGTCTCATTTTATTAAAAAAATAAAACAAATTCATCTATTAATTCTTATTTTTTTCCTTAATTTTTAAATGAAATCAAAGTATTGTTTAAAAATAATTAATTTCGTAAAAGTAAAAAAAAAAATTATCTTGCATAAAGTTAATAATATCTCTCACCACTTTAAATATAAGTTTTAACACACTTTTTTAAAGAAAAATGTGTCGGTTCTCAAGTGTGAGTATGCCTCACGCTATTCTCAATATAAGAAAAAAAAAAAAACTATTTACGCAAAATGAAGTAGAAAACTTTGCAAATGAGATGACAAACCCAAACAACGTCGTTTCTATAACGAAAAAAAAAAAAAAAAAGGCACTTCAACTGCCACGTGAAAATATCAAAACTTATCCAAACATTGACTAGCTCACGGCAGCAACCGATTCACCCATTTCACCCTCACTCTTACGCCGGCATCGTCCTTATCATTCGCTCCGACGAACTGCCGGCGTACTCCACCTCCGGTATGGAAGCACCTATTAAGCCTTAGGGGAGACACCCATTAGATTACGGCTTATTTTGGAAGAAGAATATTATGTTTGGAATTTAAAGTTCAGAAATTGAGAGTGCCGCTGAATTCGTTGGAGTAAAATGTCGTAGTTGAAGATGAGGAGATAAGGCTTTAATTTGGATATTTGTTTTTGTTAATTTAGTCCCACTTAGGTGGTTTCTAAACGGCACCGTATCTTAATTTTTGTAATCATTTGTGTGCAAATAGCAGTGCTCATAAAAAAGCCAACGTCATTTTACGAAATAAATTATTAAATTATTTTCTTTTCTTTTATTTTCTACACCCTCAAAATGATTTTGTTTTGATAATCATATTTAAACATTATCAAAATTCTATCCATAAATAATATTATCAAAATCTTATCAAAAAATATTCTTATACGTCTCAAAATCTTGTCTCTTTTAAATCCTAATTATCAAACTCTTGGAGTCTAAGTTTTATCATAAAATTTTTTTTTATTTTAAAATTTTATACCACGTGTGTACATGTAATATTTACTATTTTTATCTCATATTTGACTTGTTATTTTAATATCTATTAATTAGTAATTATAAAAATAAAAATAATAAAATAGTATATCTGAACATTATTAATAATATATGTTTATTCACATATTTATTTCTTATTTATTAATCACCAATAAAATCACGCAATTTTCTTTTTTGTTTTTTGTTTTTGTTTTTCTTTTCAAAATAGCAGAAGCTAGATCATGCATGCTGCTACCTGGTCTCTGGCACTGGACTTGTTGTAGGTGGAGGCTGGGTTGACTGGACGTAGAGAGAATGAAAACCTAAGTGCACCATAGGAGGGGGATCATAAGTATCTCCAAATAAGTCGGAAGCTGGAGTAAGAGAGAATTGAAAATCTTTGAACCATTCAGCAGCCGACTGAGTTCCTCTCCCCGAAATCAAAATGTCTCTTCTTCCTAACACAGTCATTCCTTCATCGGTGGCCACGGCAACGTACCCAATCCAAGTAGATTGGTCAGGGAGAACCCAATCTGAGAATCAGTATGTGATCTTGCACATAAATTATTGGTGACAGTGTATTTGTATGGATTGCCATTTTGTAAGGCTACATGATAGAAGAAATCTTCTGGTAAGTAACGAGGGAATCCATACATCTTAGAAATGGTCTCGCCATTGAAGGAATCATAATTAGCTTGAGCTCTTTCACCATAATGAATTATATAGCGCCGGAGATTAATGTTCAGAGGCTTCAATAAACGATCCCAGTTGTTGCTGCCACTCAGCTCCTTCCAGTTGTCTGCTATCGCAGTCCCATCCATTTTTTCACTCTTGTTATAAGATGTAGCAACTAGACTCATATTACTTTGTTTGCTTTTTATAGACTTATATAACTCTTTTACCTTAATGAATTATACAGATATCATTTGGAGAAATTGTAATTTTCTTAATTTCATATATTAATTATGAAAAGAAATGAATTTTTATTAGTTTTTTCTGTTCTTGTTGTTAATTAATAATTGTGCTATTGCTGACTTTATAATACTAATATTTTCTTCAATGAATCACTTTAAAAACATAAAAATAAATATAAAAGTAGGAATTTGTTAATTTTTTGCTAATGAATAAAAAGCTGTGGATGTTTATTTGGTTCAAAATTTGTTGATATTAAAATTTTGGTAGATCGGATACATGCGGCCATCGTTTGACTAATGATTCCACCAACAAATATGGATGTAGTAATTTTTTGTTTTTTTGTTTTTAGTTAACATGTAAAAATGTTACACTTCAATCGATTAATCGTCTCAATATATTTAGTTTTATTTCGGCATAGATGCTGTAGTAGAAAGATAATAACCATTTTCTAATAGGAGATCATATCTTCATCCTATACTTTTTGTAAACTCATGGTATTTTCAGAAAATAATCACAAAAAATACACATTATTTTTAAAAAAAATTCAAATGAATAGGATTTTTTTTTGAGAAGCAAGTAATTAAATCTATATTAATTTACTATTTTAATCATAATTTTTTTATTTTGTTTGATTACAGAATTTAATCATAATCTATATTATTTACTATTAACTACTTTACCCTTATGAAGTAAAACCACCCAATATTTACTTTAAATTTAATATTTTTCTAATTTTATACCAAACTTACTGTTTCTAACAATACTTTATTAGTATGATTATCAAATTTTAATTACACTAACATGCTTTCTTTATGGCATAGTACTCATATAAATTATTGGACTATCAAATTCATGTCATTCACACATAATGGTAGTGAAAATGATAATTAGATTTCATTTAGAAATACTACATTATAAGTTACAAAATTAAATATTTAAATTATTAGATATAATAAATCATGTTTATTAGGCCAATTTGGTCATTTTATATTATAATAATGAAATACTAAAATAAACCTTATATTAAAGTTTATGAGCAATGATGGTCAAAGAAATCTAAGAAAAAATTATCAGAAGAATTTACTTGATTAAATATACAAAACTTTTATTAATTTATACTTTTGAAAAATATTGTGAATTGATTGTTATTTTTTAAAAGTAATGTGGATTTACAAAAAGAATGGGATGGAAATATTCTCATCCTAATTAATTACTTCTTGGTATTTTTGTGTGTATAAATAGATAATATTTGTTTTGGCTTCCCATATATTAATATACACAGACAAAAAGGTCTTGCGTCATTTTGTCAATGAGATTTATATTGAGTGTGAACAATGATTATTCCAAAGGAGGAAATGGCCTATGATATCTTGAAGGCTTGTCCCAAATGTATACGTACGTTGGTTTCTAAAATGTACACACAACCTTCAATGCCATTGTTAAAACAAACACTACTTTGAAAGTTATAATAAAGAACAAGGAAAATGAAACGCACGCGTACACAACATACGGAGCAGGCTAAGTCACAAACTCTGCTTTAGCCAACTCCAAGACAAAAAGCATTCGCTTGCTTTTCTCCATTTGCAGGACATTTGAGGTGCATGTATTGAGTGCGTGTGTTACAGCGTCTCTAACGTAGTAAGGTCTATACCATTACTGAAAAGAATTGACAGATGGCAATAAAACTAGCAACGACAAACACGCATAGTCCACATACATGAACCATTGACTGGTGGCATAGGAAATTACAAACATTGCAACTACACGTGGATGAAATTTTTAGAAATAAGCAAACCCAAACAAAATAAATAAATATTATAATAAAATTCTCACCAATCAATTGCATCGAACCCGAAAAATGAAACGCGGACGCGTTATATAACATACGGAGCAGGCTAAGTCGCAGACTCTGCTGTAGCTCACTCCAAGACGAAAAGTATTTGCTTGCTTTCCTCCATTTGCAGGACATCTGTGGTGCATGTATTGGGCGCGTGCCTTACAGCGTCTGTAACGTAGTGAGGTCGATAACATTACTGAAAAGAATTGACAGATGGCGATAAAACTAGCAACGACAACCACGCAGAGTCTACATATAGAAAATGACAAACATTGCAATTACATGTGGATGAAATTTTTAGAAATAAACAAACCCAAACAAAATAAATAAATATTATAATAAGATTCTCACCAATCAATTGCATCGAATAAGCACGAATTTAATCAAAGGGTAATGAATCGCATAAGTTGGCTGTGATCATGCCACCATGTTGTCTTACGAGAGAATTTTTGGTGGAATTTATGGTGTATTTATATTTCCAAAATGGAAATCGAATTGGAGGATTGTAATACATGTATTTTTACTTCTTATAAAGTAAATTATATATTTTTTCTTCGGTATCAATTTTATAAATTTTAGACTCGTTATATGTCATCGCGAGAAAAATTCGATGCATTATAAAATTAACGGCGTATAAATAATTTTAAATTTTATAGCGATAAAAAAAAAAGAGAGACAAAACCGAATGCAATTTCAAAGTCGATTAGTCAGATATTTGTTATTACAGAGCCGATATCGATTTGATCGATATTAAAAATATATAATAAATAAATAAATAAATATATATGTATATATATTTTTTTCAATTTCTTTAAATGGAGAGAGAGAATATGAGAGAGGGGAGAGAGAAAGGGAAAGAGAGAGAGAGAGAGAGAGAGAGAGAGACCCATTGACCCGAAGTTAACCTATGACCCGTAAACTTGACCCGATCGGATCTCTCAATTCCGGGCACTGTTCCCAATGAGTTTTTTACCAATTTGAAGCTTGTGAGATACCGGTCATATCCCTGGTGTTCTCATTGTCGAAAATTGACTTGCCGCCGGTGAGACTCGAAAGTTTTGGCCAAAAACCCGTTCTTACCGCCATCGATCTCGCCAGAGTTTGGCCACGCAACTGGCTGGGTTCCACTCCTCTCACCTCCAGCTTTCATTTCCGACCAGTCTGATCATCTGAAATGGACGGATTGCCAGTGAATGGAAACTTGCAACCCGCGACTTTGGGAAGCTCAATCCGCCGCCGTCATCACGTGTGGGAGGACACGCCGGCACCATTGGACTCACCGAGGTCGGAACTACAAGACCTAAGCTTCTCGTCACCGTTATCTGAAGTCCGATCACCGTTGACCGGTGAGGGGCAATTCAGTAAGGCTTGAGAATTTTTGAGTTAATTTTGTAATTTCTGAAAGTTAGGGTAATTTGGTAATTATGGACAAGGGCAGTTAGGTAATTTGAGATTTTAAGGGTAATTTGAGATTTTGAGTGATCAGGGGTAATTCGGTAATTTTACACTCCAAGGATAATTTCATAATTTCTAATATGTAGGTATTTTAGTAATTGAGGATAAGTTGGTAATGAGGTTAAATTGGTAAATTATGATTTTTAGGATATTTTGAATTCAAGGACATTTTGGTAATTTCAAAGAATTTGAGGATATTTTGGTAATTAAGAATTTTGAGGATAAAATTAATACGTTATATTTTTTAGGGCAATTAAGTAAATTTCGATATCGGAGGCATTTTGATAATTTTTAGACATAAGGATAATTTAGTAATTTTAAATATTTAGGAGTTATATTATGTGAGTTCGAATTTTATTGAGTACAATTAATTATACTTTATGTGATTAGTAATAATTATGTGATTTATTTGATTAGGGGGACCCGCGAACGAGAACTAACCCACGAAGGTTGACGATACCATATTTGATCACTGTCACTGTGAGTGGAATATATAAAACCTATTTTTCTTTGTGTATTATTATGATTTTTAATTATAATAAAGTATTATTGCAAATGAATTTTTAAATATCTGATTTAATGATTTTTATGAAAAATGAATTTTATCTGGATAATGGTGTTCATTATCGGAATTGTCTATGATAAATGATTTTATTTCTAATTTTGAATATATGCGTAATAATAATATTTTTTTAAAAAAAAATGAATTTTAAAGGTTGTTGAAAATAAAAAGAAATACGATTTCAGATATTATCATATACTTATGTACATGTTTATTTTCAATTATTTGCAAAGTTGTCAGACAGTACCCTTTTCCGTATACTGTGATGAGATGATATGAGATACAGGTCTTTGGAGCCCATCTGAGTACACACAAAGGCTTTGGGCTGTGTATTTAGCCGTTTTTGTCCTTTGTAAACTATTTATACATGCATAATTATGATAATGAGATATGTCGAAATGTGATGACATATAAGATGTTATTTCTCCATCTATCTGTGTAGCTCCGAGGTATAATAGTTTCTTGATTGCCTATCCGTTGAGGTGCAGATTATTCGTGTAGCTCCGAAATATGATGATTTCTCAATTACTTGCTCGTTGAGGTCCGGATATGATGAGATTATTTCTCTGGATACTCGTTTGGTGAAGGCTTTCAGTATTCAGTATTGATATTATATGTTGTGAATTTTTTTCGATTTTACCTAGTATTTTGTGACGATTTCAAATTGCGTATTTATACGATATTATGACATATTCTTCCCTGGTTATTTCATATGACATTATATATTTTTCAAAATTAGTGATTTGATTATAAATATTAAGTGATTTATTAATATTTCTCATGTATGGTTTGATGAAATTGTATATTTAAAAGTGATGCGATTATTTTAAAAATAAAATTATTTTCAAAAATTACTATCCACTCACTGACCTTCACTGAGTTTTATACTCACCTCTATTTTTATTATATTTTTCCCCCCACAAGAGATTTGCAAATACAACAGTTGACTCAGTAAAGATAGCTATTTGTATTTTGGCCACGTATTTGTCCTAGGAGTTGTATAGTTTTGTGTGGAATATTTCAGATTGTATAATATTATAATTAAGAATAACTTATTGTGTTTGATATTAAAATATTTCGGATGATAATTGGTATTTATTGGGATGTTGATTGACGAAGTTGATTATATTTGAAAATTATTTTGGGAGTGCTATTTTATTAATTGTAGGATTGAGAATTTCAAAACTATAAGAAAACTCTGCCGGAATTTCAGTAGAATTATTATTATTATTATTATTATAATAAAATCACTATTACTTAAATTTCGAAGATTAAAGAGACTCGTCTCAATTTTCAGAATGGATTGTGACAAATCGAAATTAAAAATGGGAATTAAAGATGGGAATTAAAAAATTAAAGATGGTAAGATTGGGAAATCCCATGAGAACTCTATTCCCTCCCATGACAAAAGTGTCTTTATCAATTTTTTTATTTTCAAAAAATGTCCTTTATGTTAGAAGAAAATATAAATTAGGGCACCTGGTCCATCTCATCTATTTAATATTAAAATTTATTAATACAATCATCATTATCATCATCATTATTCTTGTTGTTAATTATTACAATCACGACCACCACCATCATTATCATTATTATTATTAAATAATATCAAGAAGAATAATTAATAAAGGATATTTTAGTAAATTATAATGATTTACTAAGATAAAATAAATATATTAGTGAAAATAAATCACATTTTGATTCTGATTCTTACAGTTCGAGTAAATAACATATTTTAATTCTTATTTCTTATTCTCATTATAATTCATTTCTATTCTTTCTCATTCCAATTCCCATTTAATAAACGCATCATTAAAGTATGAAGAAGAAATAGTCTAAATGCACAAAAACAATATGTGAATCATAATAAAAATTTATTGAAATATTAATTTTATTTTCGATTTAGATAAGAATAATTTTTGGTTTAGGTAATAATTATAAGAATGATTATGGACTTGTATTAAATAATAAAATCAGATCTTAAAAATAGATTTTAAAAAACTAATTTTTCTATATTTTTTAAAGCCTACTTTAGGAGGAAGTTAATTTTATCAAAAATAATTTTAATTTTTTTTTTACCAAACACTATAATTAATTTTTAAATTCTTAAAATCATTTTTAAACATCTTGAAAGCAATCCCTAATGGGTCTTTAGGATAGTTCTTAAACAATCATTGAAGTTCACTTAATCAAGTTCGGCACAAGTTTTAACCTGAAAAAAATTTCACTCGCTGGAAAAAGTAAAAGATTTATGACTTTCATATCTCAACTCTACCAGTGACAAGTTAACAAGCACTAACACTACCAGAATGAATGAATGATGAGTGGAGAACGTTGAAGAGGATGACGGCGGCGGTGACTCCCACATCACCAACATTTAACGATGGATATAAGTAAGAGCCGGCGAACAAAATCTCTTTCATAGGTTATATTAGTATGATTATGCACATCCAGTGACGAAGATTCTAATGGAACCAAATTTGATATTAGCGGACTGCATCTGGGAGTGATCGGCGATGGCGGACTATGCATTTTGATAGCCGGCGTTCAGCTTTTAATTTTCTTAATAATAATTAAAATTAATTTATGTAAGAGTAAAATAATTAAATATAATACAATACATATTACATAAAACATAGCTCGATGCTAATTTCAACACCCTCTCAATATAATAAAATATATTTTAATACATTATATTATAGTCCAGTATAATACAATAAAACGCACCAAACACACTAGCTAGATTTTTAATTTATTTTCTCTTAAAATTCAGATGATCTCATAGATGAGATGATGAATTAAATTTATAATTGATGAACAATACGGATGCACAAATATTAAACCTTACTTGTAGTAAACTCTGGTCTGTTTACCTAATAGATTTAGCACTATATATATATATATATATTTAACTAGCTGTGGTACTACGAAGTAGTACTTGGAGGATCTGGCACATGTTCCTCGAGCTTCCAGAAGCCATTATCCAATTGAACTACGCCCTTGTTCTTGACAGTCCACCAATTTGGTGGTGGCCCATACTCATCCTTTAAAAGATCCAATCCTTTGTTAACAAGTGAAATAACGCGATCAACTGCCAACTCAAAGTCGTCGTCGTCGTCGTCATCCCCTTGTGACGTCCCTGCAATTCCATGCAGATAATTCTCTAAATTATGCTAAACAGAAGGAAGCGATAGAGGGGGTATAACCGTGTTTACGTATGTTGACTTGGTGCTATCGATTTTTAACTCTCGTCCCGCGTCAACACAACCTACGAAATCAGGAGGAACAACGGGAACGATGTCGTTTTTGTATGTAACGCGTAAGAGGCGAAGAAGATTCTGATCTTCTAAAGCAGTACTGAATGCCGAGTCTCCAACGCGGGGGCTGGCAAACACGATGGTCGTCACCATGCATCCTGATGCTGTGTCTGATCCTGTGGGTTTGTTATATCCGTTGGCAACTGAATCTGTTGCATTCAGTATTGCAAGAGCTGAACCCAGGCTGTGGCCTGTCACTGTAATGCTCAGTTCCTCGTCCTTATATTTGTCCACCAGTGTCCTCACTGCGCTTGGAACCTATTTCCAAAAAATTAATATATATATATATATATATACGGCAATTAATTTTATTTCATGTATGGTGAATCAATTATTTTTAAATTGATCTCTTACTATTGAAAATCTCAATTTTTTTTTGTTAAGAGAATTGAAAATATATATATATATATATATATACACCCTATTTTTTTCTTTAAACAAAAATGATGGTAGCTTAATGTTCATGCTTGCATCATGTGTTAATCCTTTATCGTTTAAAGGAAACCAGTTAAGCATTTTGCTTTATAAGTTGCTGGAATTTAACGGCAAACCGTTAACATATAACGATTAACCGATAATATCCAGATCTTTATATTTTATTAATTCTTTACCGTTTAAAGGAAACTAGTTAAGCATTTTGTTTTATAAGTTGCTGAAATTTAACGGCAAACCGTTAATATATAAACGACTAACTGATAATATCCAGATCTTCATATCTTGTTAATTCTTTACCGTTTAAAGGAAACTGATTAAGCATTTTGTTTTATAAGTTGCTAGAATTTAACGACAAACAGTTAACATATAACGGCTAACTGATAATATCCAGATCTTCATATCTTGTTAATCCTTTACCGTTTAAAAGAAACCGATTAAGCATTTTGTTTTATAAGGTTGTTGGAATTTAACGGCGAACTGTTAATATATAACGGCTAATCGATAATATCCAGACTAACATTCTTTATTAATCTTTAACCGTTTAACTAAAACGGATAGAAGATTTTTGTTGTGCAGGTCTCTGAATGTTAACGACGAAAGAGCAATTACTAATGGTCAACCGTTAATTTGAAATCAAGCCCAACGGTAACATTGACCAACGTAAATGGTTATCTGTTAATGGCTAATGGTAATTCGTTTTCTGTCAACAAGGATGAATAACGGCTAGTTTTCAGCTTTAGTTATAAATAAACTCATTTAAATCAAATAAAATATAGACAACAACACAATTACTGAACATATGCACAAATATACAATCTACATTGAGCTTTAAACAGATTCTTACTTTATCTATTCATACATTGAGTATTGATTTGTAATCTTAAAAATTGTGTGAGAGAAAAATCAATTTGTAATCTTTATTTTGAGTGATTATAAATGTTAGGATATATTTAGATTAAGAGATTGGGAAAAATCTCATTTTGTAAAGGTTTATTGACACCTTGAAAGTCAATTATAAGATTTTAAAGGCTTAAAGGCTTGCTTAGTGAAATTTTCAAGCTCGGTATGTTTAGAGGTGTGGACGTAGGCGGGAATAATCGAACCACGTAAAAATCATTGTGTTTGATCTCTCTTCCTCTATCTCTTTATTCTTTATTGTATATTTATTTATTTATTTCAAATTTAATTACTTTGTTTACATCACTTTAAACTTTTGTTTGCTTAATTTTTAAAAATTCAATTCACTCTCTCTTGCGTTGTTTAGTTAGTATTTCAATTATTAATAATACTCTTCATTTGAATTAATCTTTTATAAAAATACTCTTCATTTATACTTTTATAATTTATTTTTATTTTATTAATTTTTTATTAAAAACTAATTAATAATAATAATAATTAGTTATTATTGTTAATAATTTAAATAAAAATTTTATTGTTATAATAATAATTTAATATAATAATTATAATCTATTTAATACTTTTTATTCTTTTAATTGAATGAAGAATATTTTTAGAATTTTAAAATTATAAAAATTAATTTAATTCTTTAAATATTTAAATAAAATAAAAAAAATAAAAATTTTAATAAAATTTTATAATATATATAAATAAAAAATTTATAATATTTATCAATTAAATATAAATAATATAACGTTTAGGAAACCAAACGAAATTGTGCGGATCTGCCTCAACGTAACTTAGGCGGATCCCGTTATATATGCCTATTATTCGAATTTTGTCATTTTTGTATTCATCAACTGGTGAATATAAAAATAAAAAAATAAATGATACATCTAGACCGTACACTGTTAATAATGTACGCTTGTCGGCAGATTTTTAAAAACAAGCAAAAGCAAGATGAATAGAGAGAATTGATTTTCTATTTTAAATATTAATCATCAATAAAATCACGCTTTTTCTTTTTTAGAAAGGAAAAGCTCAGATCATGCATGCTTCTACCTGATCTTTGGCACTCGACTTGTTGTAGGTGAAGGCTGAGTCAGATTTAACGTAGAGAGAATGAAAACCAAAGTGCACATAGGAGCAGGATCATAAGTATCTCCAAATACGTCCGAAGCTGAAGTAAGGAAGAATTCAAAATCTTTGAACCACTCAGTAGCCTATTCAGTTCCTCTCCATGAAATCAAAATGTCTCTTCTTCCTAACACAGCCTTTTTCCTTCGTCAGTAGCTACAGCAACGTACCCAATCCAAGCAGATTGGTCAGGGAGAACCCAATCCAAGAAATCAATATCTGATCTTGCGTATATATTACTCGCTGGCATTTTTGTATGGATAAACAGATAGTATTTGTTTTACATTAGGTTTTTGTTTGGGTCTGCATACATTCACTGATATGCAGAGATAGAAAGATCTTGTGCCATGTAGTCAATGAGATATATCTTGAGTGAGAATAATAATTATTTGAAACGAAAAAAAAAACTTGATATCTTTTAAGGCTTGTTCAAATGTGTATGTGTATTAATGGTTTTTAAAATGTACACAACTTTTTTTAAATAAAAAATGGATTAATACCATTGACTCTAATAAATAAATTGATTGATTTAAATAATAATAATAATTATGCAATGGGCAGGATCTGATATTAATAAAAAATAATTCCTATAGAAGCTAATATCTAGGGTAAAAAATGAATTTTAAATACAATATTTTTATAGACAATTAATGGCGAATGGTTTATTAATGAAAAATTTAGTGTAGTGGGAATTAACAAGTAGCCAGCTCACCCCATAAAAAGGCGTATCACCCCAATAGCTAACTAATGAACAGTTTGATATTCTAGCCATTGACCACATTCTATTATTATAGTTGTAGCGTGTATTTGGAATTATTTTCTATATGCTCAAAAATCATTTTAAAAATTTAAAAAATAATTTAGGTACTTCATAAATTTTTAATAACTTATTTTTTAATAAAATTAGTTCATCTACAATAGATTTTGAAAAGTACGATAAGAGTACCTTTTTAAATTATAATTTTTAATACACATAATACAATGCCATATTTATATCTTCACATATATTATACAAATGTAGAATTATTCTTATTTAATTAAGAAATATTTAAAGGGATTATTATTATAATATTTAAAAAATAGAGTGAAAAAGTAAAATCTATAAAAAATAATTTTAGTTATTAATTATTTTTTCTATATGATAAAATAATTAGGATCCCTCTACCATACATTTCATGTAAATAACTATATATACATGTTTATATATATGTAGGTAATTCTAAATAACTATATATACATGTTTATGAATATGTAAATAATTTTTTTCAATATTATATCTCTTCGATCATTTATTTTTTTATAATAGTTTAAGTTGTTTATTTTTTTATAATAGCTTAAGAGTAAAATTTACAAAATATTAAGATTGCTTTTAAAACTTATAGCATCTTTTAAAAATAAGTTTTTACTAAATATTTAATATATCCAACTGATTATTTCTACAATATAACCACTGACAATTATTTTAAAAACTAGACGGTAGTTATTATTGGTTGGGAACGTTTTTAATGAAAAAGTAATTGTTTTGACTAATTGAAAGAAGTTGCCTAAATTGATATGGAAAATGATACTTACACCGGTCAATCCCCGGGTCAAACCCCGAAAATGAAATGCACCATTTTGATTAACCCACAAAACTCACCGTTTTGCCAAGCCCCTTCCTTTATCAATCAACCGCAGCACAAGCATTCAAAGTCCTCAATTCACCATCCATAATCCACACATGCACAACCACTGCGACTGCCACCACCAACAGCCAACCACAGCCACTACCATCACCATTGCCACCAGCGATAGAGATTTGTAATTGTAAGTAACAAACTGAGATTTTTGTCTTAACATATCATATAAAACTAAGTTTGTTTTCAACTATGAAATCATTGTTTCAAATTATAATGGGATGGAACTGGCAATCCTTTGGGAAGGTTTGGGAAGGTTTGCCATATGTGGAAATGTCATTTTGGACATTACACCTGAATTAAATCTGTCAACCTCCCTTGCTCAATTATTGATTCAATTCTGCAGGTGTGTTATATTTCTTTCTAGTATTTTGGTATAACAAAATTGAAAGAAAAAGATAAGTTCTGCAAAAGAAGATAACGAAAGATGGGTTCTGCAAAAGGAAGATAATGAGGGGTTCTGCAGTTGGGGTTATGTTGTTGAGTTTCGTGGTGGAACGAAAATTGAAAGAGAAACATGAGTTTGATATAGAGCTGTAATGCTCAAGTAAAACAGCGTCATTTTATAGAAAATTGAAACAAAATAAAAAACAAAACGACGTTCTCCAAGTATGAAAACCTGGCTAGAGCTTGGAGTTGCCGTTGAGGTTGCACGAATGAAACCTAAAGAAGAAACGACGACGTTTTAAGGGACTCGAGTCAACACCATGTTACCTCTGACCCTGAGGTAGCCATCTTTGATGGTAGCCTTGGCAGTAATCGTCATCACTATGACTTGTATCTGTCTCTAAACTTTAACAGTGCAATGTACAAGCGCAGGTTGTAAAGATTGAAACAAACAAATTAAGCCTTCTTTTGTTTGATAGATAGTTATAACGGACAATGGAACCGTTTAAGTGCACTGAAATGGGAGAAAGAAAAGGAAAAAAATGCTTCTCGATCAAAGTTAACGCACTTGGCTAGATAGAATTATATGTGTGTGCTTAAAACGAGAGAGCTGTAATGCTTCAAACAAAACGATGTCGTTTCACGAAAGCTTCAGGGCTTGACTCAGGGTTTGACTCGGGGCATCTATCAACGCTGAAATTGATATAGAAGGATCATGGCTGTGATTTTTACATAGTAAAGAATATAAAAGTCAACAAATGAGGATAGTGTGAGTAGAAGGTGAAATGAAAAATTAATAGAGGGAGCTCTTATGTTACAATAATTATATTTTACAACCACACATAGTAATAATAATGTAATGATGAGATTCGTATCAATTGTGTGTGTACTGTAAAATACAATTATTACAACTTAGCATTTGCCATTATTAGAATGAATAAGTCAAAAGAGATGATGGAATTAGACATCAAAGTACCAAGAACCACAAGTTTACGAGTCCAGGGACCAGACACTAAGAACTTGACACTAGAAATCATGAACCACAAGTCCATGAGACCATGGACCACATAAGAACCAAGAACCACAAGTCCATGAGACCATGAATCACGTGTGGGTTAAGCTAAGGTGTATCCTGAATTTTTTTTGAAATTTTTTTTATTATTGTAAATTTTATAAATAAAAATTTATAATTTTCAAAATTTTATACAAATTTATTAAAACAAAGAAATTACCGTTGATTTATACTACTAATATATCAATTTATTATTTTTAGTCCTCTTTGTTTTTATATGCCATACATGTTCATTATTTTAATTAGGGATTAGATGATATTTTTATCTAATATTACATTAATAGTTGGATCTTAATATTTGAGTCCCAATTGACTTAATTGTTTATTTATAACTATTGCATTATATACAATATTAATAACTAACTTTATGTACTGCTACTACATTAATTAAGGGCTTATGACTCAAATACTAGCTAGATTCCTAATATTACTCTCACCAGTATGTAACATTTAGTTAATTTTTATTTTACATGTATTTCATCCTTAATAAAACGAACCTCCTGTACTTGAATGGTAAACATTGTATTTTCACTATAGATTTTCCTTTGAGGAAAATATAAATTCTTATTAACAATTTTTCCTAAAATGTAAAATCATTAAATTTGCATGCAAAGTTTTGGCTTTACCGTTAATCAAAGTCCACAAAAGGGGGATTTTAGTCCCAACTTGTCCCGCTATTGAAGATTTAGCGACTGGTTGGGTTTCTTCAGCTAGCCTCCAAAAGTCCGGAGGCACGGTGTAGCTTAGAATTATATGATGTATTACAATTTCACCCGTCAAATTATATGATATACATTACAATTTGGTATAGATTAGATGATTGTGGCCATCATTGGACTAATGATAGTACTAACATGTACAGATGTAGCAAAATGGTTTTTTTCCCCCTCTTAGCAAACTTGTAAAAATGTTACAATTTAATAATTTATTGTTACACTATATTCACTTTGTATTTCGGCATACTGGGAGTAGTAAAAAGATAACAAACAAGTTTTAGTTAATAACTCCCTGGCATTTTCGTATGTATAAATAGATAGTTTTTATTTCGTATTAGGTTTTTGGTTTAGGTTCCATATATATACTACTATGCAAAGATAGAAAGATCTTGCGTGGTAGAGTCAATGAGATTTATATTGAGTGTGAATAATAATTATTTCAATGGAGAAAAAAAATGATATCTTTGGGGCTCGTTCAGATGTATATGTATATTGGGGTTTAAGTGTGCATGCAACTTTTTTTTTTCTTTTAAATATCTTTATACCCTTGATTATACTAAACAAATTAATTGACTTCAATAATAATAATAATAATAATAATAATAATAATAATAATAATAATAATAATAATAATAATAATAATAATACATGTGTAGGACCTCATTTTAATAAAAAAATTCTCATACAAGCTAAAATAGAAGGAAAAAATGAATTCTAAATGTAGTATCATTGTAGATGATGGCAAAGAGTTTATTAATGAAAATCTTAGTAATATGGGACTTAAAAAATAGCAAGTTTCACCTAATTAGAAAAGCATCTCTCCTCAATGGTTAATCTGGGATTGTAACCAATAGCCACATTGTGTTATTCTAATTTTAGGACAGATTGAGATTGGTTTTGAGATGCTCAAATTATTTTAAAAAATTAAAACTTAATTTTTGTATTTGATAATTTTTTTAAAATTACTTTTCAGAAAAATCAACTCATATTATAGCAGATTTTAAAAAGTAGGTCAAGAGTAACTTTTTAAAATCTGATTTTTAGAATCTATTTTACACTTAATGCAACTCTATATGTATCTCCTCTCATATACTATACAAATCCAATATTATTCTTCTTCAAATATGAAATGAAATCAATAATTTTAAAGATATTATTATTATTCCTTTTAATGTTAAGGTAATAGAATAAAAATAAAATTAATAAAATAAAAATATTTATTTTAGATATCAATTGTTATACAAACACAATAACAAATAGTGTGTGTGTATATGTTTATAAATATATAAATAAATTTTATTCGATAATATATCTATTTCATTCTTATAGTAATTTGACAATACAATTTTCTAAATATTATCACTGCCTTTAAAACTCATAACATTTTAAAAAATAAAATTTACCAAATGTTTTAATTAATTATCTTTATAACTAATTTTTTTCTATAATATAGCTAATCAAAATTATTTTAAAAATAAAAATATTAACAAATTGACCCTCTATTGTTATTGGTTCGGAATGCTTTTGAGGAGAAAGTCATTGTTCTTACTTATCAAAGAAGGTGCCCAAATTGAATTAGAAGCTTCATGACTATGATTGTTAAGAGTAAAGAATGTGAATAAGTCATGTAAGGGTTAAGCCGCGGTGTAGCTTGAACTTTATTTTAAGAAAAGTATTATTTTTAATTTTATAAATTAAAAAACCATAACTCTATATAAATTTTTAAAAACAAAGAAAATACCATCACTATATACTACTACTCAATCAATTTATTATTTTTAGTTTTCTTTGTTTTTATGTGCAATATATCATCATGATAGTAACTAGGGACTAGATATTATTTTCATTTGATAGCACATTAATGCTTGAGATCTTAACATTTGAGTTTCAAGTAATTTGATTGTTTATTTATAACTACAGCATTATGATAAAGATGGATGTAGTTATAACTACATTAGTTGGGAGCATATAACTCTAGGGTCATTAACATTACTCTTACTGCTAACATAATTTTAGTTTCTTTCTTAACAAGTACCCCATCCTAAATGATCAACCAACTAAATTATCATCTAAAGATAATGTAACTTTTATTCTTATTAACATTTTTTTCCTAAAATGTAAACTCATTAAATTGTCATTCTTATTAAGATTTAGCAATTGGATTGGGTTTGTTCAGCTAGCCTACAAAAAACTCAAAAGCTTAGTTAGGTTTAATCCAACACATGCCATAAAGAACTCACAAATTTGGTTTAGATAGATAGGGATAAAGAAAAAGTTATCGTGTCGTCTGAATATTAAGCAATGTAGATAACTATTTGGGGTATAAAAGACGAAGAGCAACTACTAGTTGCGAGAGGAGCAGTCATGGAGACTAGGATCTAGTTGAAGTGTAATAAACTTGGCCTGGTAATTAGCATGACCAAGATCAGCTAGAGCCATTCGACTGCTAGCTCACCACCAAATAGAAACATATAAACACACACTATCCAAATAATAAAGGGAGAAGACATTACAATCAGCAACGTGATAGTCAGCTAACAATAAGTTAATCTCTCTTAAATTTCATTAATTGACTTTTAATAAGATAACGATTAGTGATAAATGAAAATGTGAAATAAGGCGAGAAGGCATATAAAAAAGAGAAAGAGATTATGAAGATTCTTCTAGAACTTTCTACAATTCACAAAGAAAATTTTCTTTTTAAAAGGTTGGATAGTTAGCTGACTTGAGCGCCGAATGGTTCTCATTAGTAAACTCTAGCACCTCTAACATTGATTTTTGAGATTTCAAGCAGAACGCGACAAGCATTCAAGTTGACAGAAGGTCCTGGTTGAGGAAAGTAGCTCAACCAAATTTTAGTATCAATATTTTGGCATCGTCTGTGAGGACTCGAGGCAAAAAGCTACCATCTACAACGAATGAGTTCAAGTAGAAATAGAATAATGAAAGCTGCAATCCCTCAAGGTGTATTAAGTAAAGATATTGACAAAATGATGAATGAGTGCCTAAAATGAATAAAGAAGCAAATAAATCCTTAGCAACCATTCTCTAAAGGCTTAGGGAAGCACAGACAAGGACCGTTAAAAGGCTTTATGAAAGAAATTCAAGATTAACGAGGTAGGCACCAGTGCACCACGTAGTGCATTGAATAACGCTATTAGAAAAAATGTTTGTCAGTGTGATAAATAAGATAGACAAGATAAGAGGCAAACAAATTTAAGAAGAAGACCAGTTGCATAGGGGGTAAAACTGAAACAATGTTCTAGGGTTCCTAAATAGGAGAAGGATAGAGAAAACGAGCAGTGTAATAAATAAATAGTAAAGCTTGAGGGTGAAATACATTAGATGGCTCAAGCTATAGATGAGCTTTAGAGTTAACCAAAAGAGCTGGATTAGAGAATAGTCTTAGATAATGAATCATTCATTTCAAAGGAAATAATAAATATAGTGATTTTATAGGATCTTTAATTCTCAGATCTCAAGTATTCGAGGTAGAATGATCGATTAGTACACATGGATCATTTTAATGACATAATAAAAGTTTAGGGCTTGACACAAGTCTAAAATGTAGAATGTTCCCTTTAACTTTGGATGGGTGAGTAGAAGAATGGTATGAGAAGATGCCAAAAGGTAGTATCAGAAGTTTTAAGCAAATATATAAGAGATTTGTAGAGCAATTTTGTGAGGTGGTTGCTCTAGAAGATGACATGATAGAGTTGCTAGCGATAAGGCAAGAAGAAAATAAAACCCAGAGGAAGTTTATTAATAGGTACCATTCGGCAGTTTTGGACTTGTGGGCCTTCAATCATTTGCAGGCATTAAAAGGACTTAGAAATAAAGTAAGGATTGGATGCTTCTAGTATAGTTTAAAGAATCTAATAATTCAGTCATACGCGACTACTTTTGGGCAGGCAAAGAGGGATGTTGAAATTAAGGAAGAGAAGGTGGCAAGGTTGAGGAGTAAGCAACTTGAGAACCTAAAAATGAAAGAGAAGAAAGCTAAAAAAGCTAAGAGGCCGATACAAAATGATAAGCACTGTCTAGTTGAGGAGGAGGGAGTGGAAGGTCATATTTGTATTAGGCCATATTAAGGCAATCATAACCTCAACACAGAAAATCTATGCTGCCACAGTTTTTCTAATCACGAGAACTGGAGGGAGTCAGGTCAGTCATATAAGCAGTCCCGCTATAGATACCTAAATGTGAGTTACTCGATGAATACAACACCAAGTAGGTCAACAACTCTAACTCGCAAGTAAATGTAGAGAAATTTTAGGAGGGATGAGGCAATTCAGGTGTTGGATCAAGGTTTGCCATATCAACAGTGCACCCTATTAAAAGTTCCCATAGAAGAGGTATATCAGGTAATAAAAGATCATTTCTTATTTTATTCGTTGACTCCGATAATAAAGTTGCCCCACAAGCAAGACAAGAGCAGACTTTACGACATTCATAAAGCACATGGGCATGCAACAACACAATACTGGGAGCTTAGGAACCAAGTAAAGGATCTAGTAAGAACTGGTACTTAGATGAGTTTATTGAGGGCTCTCATCCAGTAGTTGATTCATAGGGTAAACTAGAGGATGAAGTAGAGAATGTTAGGCATGAGCAATTGATAACTAGAGTCATCATAAGGAGATGAACCTTGGCTGGAGATTTAAAATGGGTCAAGAAAGAATTACATGAGATACTCGATGACGAGTAAGGAGGTTCTATTTAACGTTCTAGCTATAAAATGGGCGAGACCAGACAAGTGCCTATCATGTGGACAAAAGACGATGAGGAACGAGTGTTATATCCACATAAGAATGCTTTGGTTATAAGTGCTAAGGTTGTTGGAAAGAAATTTAATCAAACAATAGTTGATACTAGAGTTCAGATGATGTTCTATTCAAGTCAACTTTGGACCAGGTCAGAAAACACTAGTACATCATCAAAAGGTTTTAACAGAGGAAGATTGATTTCATTAGGTATGATGAAATTGCTTGTGATGATAGAAAGCATTCCGTTTGAACAAAAAATGATGTTAGATTTTGTAGTGGTAGATGTAGAAAGCCCATATAAGATAATCTTAGATAGACCCTTCTAGAGAATAAGTAAAGTAGTGGTGTTTAATCATTATCTAACTTTGAAATATAGGGTGAATGTCATCGTAGGGGTCATCAAAAGAGATCAATGAATTGCATGGAGCTATTACATAACTACTACAAAGGAAACAATGCAAATCTCCTTAATAGATCTTCGAGAGAAGGAAGAAAAGCAAGTAAGAGCCTACGGAAGAAGTAGAGATGATAAGTATAAGTAGCGAGTAGCCTAAAAAGGTCGTCAAGATTGGGTAAAATATCAAACTGAGGTTAAAAAGAAAGTTAGAAAGTTGTTTATAGGAAAATACAAAAGTTTTTGCCTAGTCTCATGATGATATGCCTAACATAGATCTTGCGGTTGCTTGTCATGGGCTTGTAGTCAAGAAAGAATTTTGACTAGTGAAGCAAAAGAGAAAAAACTTTAATCAAGAGAGGTATGAGGCAATAGCTTCAGAGGTAGAGGAGTTACTATGAGTTGGTTTCATAAGGGAAGTCAAGTACCCAGAGTAGGTCTCAAATGTAGTGTTAGTAAAGAAGTCAAATGGAAAATAAAGGATATATATGGATTTTACCAATCTAAATAGAGCATGCCTGAAAGACAGCTTCGCTTTACTGAAGATAGATCAATTGATAGATTCGACAGCAGGCCACGGATTACTCAACCTTATAGATGCATTCTTAGGATATAACCAGATACCAATGTTTGAGCAAAATAAGGAGCACACAACCTTTATCATAAATATTAGGCTATATTGCTACAAGGTGATACCATTCAGTCTTAAAAAGATAGGAGTAACTTACCAGAGGTTGATCAATAAAATTGAAAGATTTAGTTTATATAGATGACATGATTACAAAATTGTAAGATTTAGTTAATCATATGGCTCATTTAATAGAAACGTTCGAGCTACTTAAATAGTACATAATGAAGCTTAATGTAGAAAAATGTGTATTCGGGGTCTCATCAAAAAATTTCTATGATTCATGGTAAGTTATAGAGAAATTAAGGCAAACTTTGAGAAGATATAGGTAATTATTGACGTGAAATCTCCACGTACTCTTAAGAAAATGCAAAGTCTTTTAAGGAAGCTAGTGGTCTAAATCGATTCATATGGGCAACTGATAAATGTCCTTTTTTTTTAAAGAAATTAAAAAAAAGAAGAAGATAAAGTTGATGGTGGAGTGTGGGGAAGCTTTTTAGCAGTTCAAGAACTATTTAGTTAAAGTTCCATTGTTGAAAAACTGAAGAATAGAGATCGGTTATATTTGTATTTAACTATGTCACAGTAGGCTACCAGTTTGGTTTTGGTAAGAGAAGAAGAAGGAGTTTAGTACCTAATTTATTACAATAGCAGGGCATTGCTCAATGTTAAGACGAGATATCTGAAAATGGAAAAATAGGCACTTGCTTTGGTTATGGTTGCTAGAAAACTGAGATCGTATTTCCAAGCACATCCGTGATAGTAATGACTAATCAACCATTTAGGTAGGTGTTACATAGACTAGAAACTATAGGGAGATTGGTAAAATGGCTGATAGAATTAAGTGAATTCAATATCACTTATCAGCCTCAGACGACAATTAAGGAGTAGGCTCTAACTGATTTTATAATGAAATGTACGAGGACTGATTAGGACCCTACTAGTATTAATAGAGAAGGTGAAAGAGATAGGGTTTATGTATTGATAGTCAATGGTTTCGACAGGGAGCAAAGAGCAGGGGCTGGTGTGGTAGTGATTAGTCCAGAGGGTGAGGAGCTCTCATATTGAATAAAATTCAAGTTTAAAGCCACGAATAATCAGGCTAAATATGAAGTATTCATCTTAGGTTTGGAGTTAGCACGTGCACTTCATGCAAGAAAGCTTAAAATTTGAACTGATTTACAGCTGATTGTTAATCATCTGAGTGAGAATTTTTAAGTGAAGGATAAGAATATGAAGCGATATTTGAAATTTATAAAGTAAGCTATAACCAAGATTGATAAAGTGGAAGTTGAACAAATACCGAGAGCAGATAATTTCTGAGCAGATGCCTTGGTAAGAATAATAGTGGTTTCAAATGCAAAGCTTTCAAGAACGGTCCTCATGAAAGTCAAGCCTTTACCTAGTATCGAATAAGACTTCGCTATGATGAGCATAAGTTCGAGATCCTCATAGATGGACTCAATTATCTTGTATATAAAAAGTAGGGTCTTATCTGTAGATAATAGAACAAGCAAGAAAACTCAAATGTCAGGCAGTAAGGTATATTTTAGTGGATGGAATATTGTACTGACGAGGGTATACCTTACCCTTTCTGCATTGCCTCAACACTGAATAAGCAAATTATGTGTTAAGAGAGATTCATAAGGGGTTTATGGAAACCATTCTGGTGCAGGGTCCTTGGCTTTTAAAGCATTAAGACAAGGGTACTTTTAGCCGATCATGCACCAGGATGCTCAGGGTAGGGTTAAAAGTTATAAAAACTATCAGAGCTTCGTAACATACCAAATCAACCACCGGAGCATCTAACATCAATGGTTATACCTTGGCCATTTGCTTAATAGGGAGTAGATCTGATTGGGCCGCTTTCAAAGGGTCAAGGAGGGGATACGTATGCTATTGTTGCTGTGGATTATTTCACGAAATGTATAGAGGTTGAGGCTTTGAGCAACATTTCAGAAAAGAAGACAATTAATTTTATTCAGAGGAATGTTGTTTGCAGATACGAGATTCCATAAAAAATTGTAATGGATAATTGTAAGTAGTTTAACAACTACTTTAAGAACTTTTGCACAAAGCTAAAGATTGAGTTGAGGTTTACATTACTAGCACATCTGCAAGCAAATGGGTAAGTGGAAGCTACTAATAAAATAATCAAGAGGTTGTTGAAGACAAGACTCGGTAATAAAAAAGGATCTTGGGTTTATGAATCACACAGTGTATTATAGGCATATAGAATGACGCATAAACTGACGGGCGAAATGCCGTATGCATTTGTATTTGGACATAAAGTAGTGGCTTCAATTGAAATTGACCTAGGCACACACCATACAGAGTGGTTTAATGAAGAACAAAACACTAAACAAATATACTTGAACTTGGATCTGTTAATAGGGAAAAGGAAACTCACCACTAAGAGGATAGCAGGGTACTAACAAAGGTTGCATGATATTACAACCGAAATGTGCATATACGACAATTCATAGTTAGGGATTGGATGCTGAGGAAAGTGAATCAAAGCACCAGGGACCTTAGCTATAGTATGTGCGGCCCTAATTGGCAAGGTCTATATAGGATCTTACGTGCAGTAGGACTAGGTGCATACAGATTAATTCAAGCAGATGGTAGCGAGATCAGAAAATTGTGGAATGCCGAGCACTTGCAAAAGTATTTTTAGTAAGTCTTCTTTTACAAACTTTAAAAGAAAAATGAGAGAATTTGTAATTTAATTTGTTGTGTAAGATTTTTATAAAGAAATAATATGTGAATTCAATAATTTATTATTATAAAACTTAAAGTCTCGAGAGACTACAATTGCCTTGGTCAATATATTGTTAAGTAACTAGTGATGTGAATGTAAAGACCTTAAGTCTTGAAGCAGATAAGAGGTGAAGCAAAGGTTAAAATCTCTAGAATAATCTCGACCAGTAACATAAAGCTATTTCAAAAGACTTAGAGTCTTAGAATTAATTTAAACCAAGGCAAAAATCAAAAATCATTTCAAAAGGCTTAATGAGATAAGTCAATTAAACAAAAATCGATCGAGTTAATATATATGAATAAAAAATAAACATTCCATTCAATCAAAAGGTTTACAAAGGAAAAGATTAAAGGCTAAAAAAATATTTTTTTTTAAGTGGCTTGTGTGATAGGATCTGTTTCTACTGCACGAGTTTCATCAGCCCTAGAAAGAGCCATGCTAAAAGTGACTTGGTAGGGGATTACATCAGACATAGCATTAGGGGGAGGGTTAGTGGCACTACCCCCTGGTCTACTGGTCTTCCATATTCTGCTCCTCTATGTGAGCATAAACTCCTCTAGGTTCTTCATATCTAATTTCAAATATTCTTTTCCTAACACAGACATGATATAGGTGAAATTGAATGACAGCTCATCATGGTAGCCATAAATTCTTTTTGATTCCAAGATGTCAATCTTGCTCTAAAGGAGGTGAGTTTCTAGGTCCTTCCTTAAGCTAAGAAGCTTATGTCTTACTCTTGACAACTCTGACTCAAACTAGGTGACCTTAGACTTAGACATTGCAGCTCTCTCCTCGAGCTTTTCAATTGTTAAATTGAGCTTAGCTGTAACACTCACCTTTATGGTTGTAACTAAAGTAGTTAAAACAAGTGAAACATTAAGCACTTGTAGAAATTAATTTTAAAATAAATATTTTATAAATACATAACATAAAAAGTTTGTTACACAAAAACTATATAAAACGTTTGTTACACCAAAAATTTTGTTAAAAAAGTCAAGGATCTCTTAGTAACATGTCATAAACTAACTCTATAAACAAACTTGTTGGTTTTATATTTGGATTAGAACACAGTTGAGCCCATTGTGTAACCCAAAGTCTGTTATGTCTATATGCATTTTGCCTTGGTTGGTACTTGGCGTTAGCTTTCCCTACTCCTCATTTCGTGTAATGTAATGACTACATGAGCTGATGCTCAGTAAGTAAACACTTGATGTGTGTATTACCTACCATGCACATTAATGACTTTATGAAATGAGTGTTAAATCTTTTAAATGAAATTTAAAAATATAAAGAACTGTGTGAGGGCCCTAGGTTTATTGTAGCATAAGACTAGCATTCCACAACATGCCTTTGGGCTTAATTAATTGATCCGCTGGGCGTTACGTATTACCGTAAGGATTTCTTTTTTTACCTTAGAAGACTTGCCCTCTTTGTGAATGCTTACCACCTAGTATTACAGCAACCCCTTTTTTAAAAAAAATTCATTGAAATACTTCTTTATCAAATCACCTATGAAATGCATGAGCTCAATGCAACTTATGTCATAGTATGTAAATTTTTGATATATAATAAAGTAAAGCATGAAACTAATTTAAGATAACAATATCTAATATAGGCAGCAGCGCCGTCCATACAAAGATTAAAGAAATAGAATTATAATATAGGCGGTACGGCTGACTATATAAGGAGTAATGACAACATTATATTTTAGGCGGTAGTGCTGACCATAGCATGATAAAATAAAAGTATCACATATTAGAAGACACAGCCGACCATTCAATCAAGTAAGTAGTAAGCCTCACATTCTAGGTGGCATAACCGGTCATATGAGAATGATATCATGATGTAGGCGGCATAGCCAGCCATGTGGGGATTTAATAATGACCAATCACATTGTAATAATAATCATTATAAGATGAGAGATTATTTAAAAGTAAACCTAACATAAAAGAAATATTATTCAAAGTTAAGTTTAGCATATTGTCCTTACATTACAGTTGAAGTGAAATGTTATTTACTTATTTTCTTTGATTTCCCTAAACCTTCCTTCCTAAACTTGAGAATTTCTCCACTAATGATGCTTTGGCTTAAAATGGAAAAAGATGGGATTTCAAGGGTTTATGGAAAAATGTAAGGGCTATGGGTATTTATCGGATTTCATAAGAACCATGACTGGTTAAGATTTTGCCACCATATTATTTTATTAATGGTGGAGATTTGTTTCTCCATAAATATTTTAATAATTTCTAGAATGTTAAGATTTTGCCTCCTAGCACTTAATTAATAGTGGAGATTTATCTCTCCCTAAATATCTTAGTAATTTCTAAAAGTTTTAATATCTCTACAACATTTCTTATTACATGATTACTTAGGTCATTACTTATGTCATCATTACTTTTAATTATTAATTCATCTCTCCAAAATATCTTAGTAATTTCTACAATTTCTAAATCTCTCTAATATTTCTTGTTACATCATTACTAATGTTATTACTTATGTCATTATTACTTTTTAATTATTAATTATTTTATTATTATGTTATTATATTATTATACTTTATTATTATTATTATCATTATTGTTATAATAAATGCTTAAGAGAGCTTGTTAAGTTAATTATATTATATCCGAGTAAGAAGATTGTACCTCACAATCTCTTCCCCCTTTAAAAAATTTCGTCCTCAAAATTTACTTACTGAATAGCTCGGGATAGTTGTTCTTCATTTCTTCCTCGTGTTCCATGTTGTCTCTTCTACTGAGCTATTTCGTCGTAGTATCTTAACTAGAGGAATTTTCTTATTTCTTAACTCTTTTATTCTTCTATCGAGTACTTGAACTGGACATTCTTCGTAGGTTAGGTCTTCCTTGAGTTGAAGAGGCTTATAGTTTAGCACGTGAGAAGAGTTTGAAACATATTTCTTTAATATAGAGATATGAAAGACATTTTGTATTCTTGATAATGATGGTGGAAATGCAAGTCGATAAGAGATACTCCGATTCGTTCGAGTACTTCAAATGGCCTAATTAACCTTGGGCTTAATTTTCTCTTGTTTGTAAATCTCATCAATCTTTTCATTAGGGTGACTTTTAGAAATACTTTCTTGCCAACTTAAAATTCCAACGGTCTTTAACTTTTATCTGCATAACTTTTCTGTTCACTTTGGGCTGTTACTTCAGATGAACCCGCAACTAAGTCTGGTCTAAGGTATCTTTGCTCACCTATCTTATCCCAATAAATAGGTGACCAATATTTTTTACTATATGAGCTTCGTATGGTGCCATGCTGATTGTTGGTTGGTAACTATTATTGTAGGCAAATTCAGCCCATGCTAAATATTTGTTCTATGATCCTTGAATGTCGATGGTATATCCTCGTAACATATCTTTGAGTGTTTGAATTGTCCTCTCTGAAATACAGTGCTAAATTTTAATCTTGTCCCCATAGCCTTATGTAGCTTATCTCATAATGTCGAGGTAAAAAAGACAGGTATACCATGTAGTCTAACTATCTCCTTTATGTATATTTGTGCAAGTTGGTGTATAGTGTACGTCATCCAAATGAACAAGAAGTGGGCAAGCTTTGTAATCGATCAATTATCACCTAAATGGCATCATGTATTTTTGTAGTCCTTGCGAGGCCAATGACGAAGTCCATTATGATTTCCTCCTACTTCCACTGAGGGATTTGATTGGGTTCCAAAAGTCTTACCGGTCTTTAATGCTCCGTCTTCATTTGTTGACAAGTGAGGCATTAAACCATGAACTTAACTATATCCTTCTTCATCTCAGACCAATAATAATGCCTTTTTAAATCTTTATACATTTTTATTGTGCCGGGATGGAGCAAAAATGGGGCTATATGAGCTTCAAGTAGAATTTTCTTCTTTAGATTTTCATTATCTGGTACGCATATGCTATCTCAAAATAAAATGATTACTTTCTTTAACTTCTTAAATGACATCTCTTTCTCTAAATTGGTCTTCATCTTTAAATTCTTTAAGTAAGAATCACTTTCTACCCTACCTTAATCCTTTCTAATAAAGTTTGAGCAAAGTGTCATGTGAGTGAGTTTTTCTGTCATGAGCTCGATCTCCACCTTGCATATCTCATTTTGTAATGGCTTAGGTAGCATCCTTAAAGCTAACAAACTTGACTTTCAGGTTAGTGCATTTGCTACCACATTTGCTTTTCCAGGATAATAGTTTATTTCACAATCATAGTCCTTGACGAGTTCCAGCCAACGTCGTTGTCGCATGTTCAGCTCTTTTTGTGTAAAAAAGTATTTAAGGCTCTTGTGATCCGTATAAATCTTATAATGCACTCCTATCAAATAGTGATGCCATATTTTTAATGCATGCACCACCGCAGCCAACTCTAAGTCGTGTGTGGGATAGTTTTTCTCGTATTTCTTTAATTTTTTGGAGGCATACACAATGACCTTTCCATTCTGCATGAGGATACATCTTATGCTATTTTTAGAGGCATCACTGTATATAATGAACTCCTCAGAGTTATTAGGAATAGCTAAGATTGGGGTAGTAACCAACCGTTATTTTAGCTTTTTAAAGTTTTTCTCATATTCTGGCGTCCATACAAACTTGGTGTTCTTACTTGTTAATTGGGTTAATGGCACTGCAATCTTGGAGAAGCGTTGCATGAATCTTCAGTAATAGCTTACTAATCTTAAGAAGCTTTTGACTTCTTTAGCATTAGTTAGCCTAGTCCATTGGTTTACTACTTCTACTTTTGAGGGATCGATTGAGATTCCATCCTTAAACATAACATGCCCCAAGAATATAATGTTTTCCAGCCAAAATTTACACTTCTTGAATTTTGCATAAAGTTGCTTCTCTTTCGAAGTCTGAAAAGTAATCCTTAGATGTTCGGCATATTCTTTCTTCGTTCGTGAGTAGATCAAAATGTCGTCAATGAACACCACTATGAATTTATCCAAATAGTCTTTAAATACTCTATTCATGAGATCCATGAAAGTTGCTGGGGTATTAGTTAGACCAAATGGCATGATGACTGTTTCATAGTGTCCATAACGTGTTTTAAATGCAGTTTTAAGAATATTTTCCTCTCTAACTTTTAGTTGGTGATATCGTAACCGTAGATCAATCTTCAAGAATAATACTGCTCCTTGTAGTTGATCAAACAGATCCTCGATACACCAAAGTGGTTACTTATTCTTGATGGTGACCTTATTTAATTCTTGATAGTCTATGCATATCCGTATTGATCCATCCTTTTTCTTTATGAATAATATTGGTGCTCACAGGGTGAATGGCTTGGACGTATGTAGCCTTTTTCTAATAGAACGCTTTTGAGATTGGGGCAATTCTTGGCAATCAAGTCAATTTTGAACTCGACTTCTCGATCTTGCGGTAGTTTGGAGAGTTCTTCAGGAAAGAACTTAGGAAATTCATTCACCACTGAAATATAAATGATTCCTTTTGTGGTGGTTAGAATGTTACCTCTTTTTTTTCACAATCTATCTTGGCATGGTATTTTAATAATCAACCATAGCAAGAATCACATCATAGTCATGCATCTAAAGGATTTTGGGTTAACATATAGTGTACGACCACTAATATTGACTTTGCATGCTCTGATTAGTTGTCCGACATTTAATACTTCACCAGATAGAAGTATGATACTAAAAGGTCTATTTATTATGTCAACAGCCCTTTTGATTTTCCTAATAAATGTTGGTCGGACAAATAAATGTGTAGCTCCTGAGTCTATCAACGCATATGCAAGAGTTTGAGAGATAGATAGTCCACTTGATATTGCCAAGGGGTTTGCTCTGTATCAGCCTTGGTAAGTGCAAATACTCATGCGTTACTCTTTTCTTGCTGCATACCATTCTTTGGGCAGTCTTTGATGAAGTGTCCTTTTTTCCCACATTTGAAACATGTTTTAGTGTTGGCTCGACATTTCCCAAAGTGAGTTCTACCACATTTATTGCATTTAGGCCTTTGTAGGGCCTCTTTTTAGTGATTCTTAAGACGTTTGTTCTTATCTTGCTTTTGGGTAGTTGCTACTCTCTTCCTCTTATTGTTTAAGAGTTGTCATCCGTGATTAGCTACACAATTCCCTTTATCTATGCTCCCTTTATTCTTTCATTTTTCTTCCTTCTTTTCTTTATCTGTTTGCTCAATTACTAAGGCTCGATCCATGAGCTTATTGAAGAAAGCATCCCGAATTCCAGCCACCTTTAAATCTTTTGCTAAATCTTTACAAAATCCTTACATAAAATAATTTTTTTTCAAGTCTTCTGTAGCAACCATGTGTAGGGCATAACGAGAGAGCTCATCGAATTTCTCTTTAGCATCGTCATTTTGTCTTATTGTAAATAAATGAATTCTCTTTTTTCGGTAGACCTGACCGTCTTTGAAAAATACTTATTATAAAAGTGTTCTTTAAATTCCTTCCATCATGTTATTGCTTAATTATGGCATCTTTCGATAGAATCCTACTAATATTCAGCTATTCATCATTGTATAAAGGAAACACAAATGACCTTCTCTTCTTTTGGCACCTTGGCTACTTCGGTCTGAAATGCAAATGAGCAACCCAAGAGGGGGGGTGATTTGTTTTTTTAAAGTTATTTTTACAAATGATTCAATCTAACGCATTAATGCAAACAAAAAAATAAGTTTTACAGTAATTAAATCAAATATAATAAATTAGACAATGCTTGCAAAATAAATAAGTAAGGGAAGGAATGTAAACACAGTAATTTTTACGTGGTTCGGTAATCCCCGCCTACTTCCACGCCTCTAAGCCAACTGAGCTCGAGAATTTCACTATCCAAGCCTTTCAAGGCTTAAAATGTTTACAATTGACTTCCAAGGTGTCAATGGACCTTTACAATTAAGAGATTATCACCCTAATCTCTTTACCCCAAGTGTTTCCCTCACTTGAATACTCTTAATACGATACAAAATAGAAATTGTAGCAAGACACTCTCTATAAGAGTAGATTCACAAATAATGGCACAAAAATGATTTAATCTATTTTGATTTGCAATATGGAAGCTCAATATATGTTTTATAAACTTGTTTTTTCTTGCTAGAGTTCTTGAAATGAAGTTGGAGTTGAGTTTTTATAGTTAAAACTCGAAAACTAGCCGTTATTGTCAAATTCCAGTGCTCAAGCGACTAGCCGTTTAATTTAACCGGCTCCCCACTCGTAACAGTGAAGTTACCGTTAATTTTAAATTCGTTGTAGTAATACTGTTCATGAAATTACAGTTTTACCTCAAAACTTACTCAAATTATGCTATGACCCAAAATATCATAAAACTTTTCAAAAAGATCCAATCTCAGAAATTTTAAATATTATTTAATTCCTAAAAATATTCTAAAATTATGGTATGGCCCAAACTAAATAAAATCTTTTCAAATAAGTCCTCTTTGAGTTTTAACTAAATCATCATAATCTTTAAAGTTTTCAAAACTTTTCACTTAAACCCCCAATCTATTATGAGTTACAAAATAGCCTAAATGTTTTAGAGTTTAGAAAATAAGTCCAACTTCGAAATTTAAAAGTCTTTCATTTTTACCCAAATTATTTAAATTCACAAAATATTTTATCTCATAAACATAAAATTAATTTAGTTTGAAAAATAATTATTTTATTAACATAAAATTGAGCTTCACAAATGCTAATCCAAGTATAAATTAAATTATACTGACTTTACAAGAAATTGTCACAATAACTTATCCGTTGAGCTCGAAATTCTATTTTTGACTTCGTGTTGTCCGTTGAGTGTCTTGAACTTGATTTCACTTGATTCATTATCCTTCAAAACTAGTGAATTTGTGAAATACAAAATAAAACACTTTAATGCATATGTTTGTTATCATCAAAATTATAATATTTACAACCTTTAGGCTAACAATCTCCCCTTTTTTGATGATGACAAGCATCTCATGTATTTTGACATATATGCTCCCCCTTAATACATGGCGTACATAATCAAATTTAAAATAAACTCCCCCTGAAAATATGATCTATAACAATTTGTAAGCTCCCCCTTAATATTTCAAAAAACATGCACAAATGCGTAAAGAGAAAATATAATACTTGTCTCCAAAATACATGACTTCTACCCTTCATCATCAAAATTAAACTAAGGCAATAATAATCAACCAAATACAAGCAAGAGACATGAAAATCTAACAATATATCAAGAAGTCATAATATAGCATCCAAATACAAAACATCCAAATACAGAACATTCAAATATAAGACATCCAAAGACAAAGAATCTAAATACAGAACATCCAAATAGCTCATAATGATCATCCACAATTCATACAGAAAATGTAAATGCATAAAAATGTGTGGTACAGAGTTATAAAAAATAAAAGAGCTATGGAGATGGTGGATGTGATGAAGATAATGGTGGTGGAAACCCAAGAGCTGTAAAAAGCTGCTGCTGGCCATCAAGAATTTGCTACTGTTGAGCAAAAAGTCGCTGTTGTTGATCAAATAATTATTGCTGCTGCTCCAAAGTGGATTGAGCTGAAAAGGCTTCAAACTGAGATTGAAGTCGGCTTTGCTGTGTCGAAAGAGAATCCATTTTAGCCAACATCTGCTACATCGGATCCTTATGGGCAGCTGAAGAAGATTTGAAAGGACTCGCAGAAGATGGATAATGAGAGCGTTGTGAGACACTAAGATCAGGAAGTAGCTCTGGTGAAAGAACATCATTAAAGAAATGATGATCTGTAAGAGCAAGTTAAAAAACTTTTGTTGAGTATCTCCGGCCTCTAGTCCATTTACCTTCTACCCAAATAAATCCTAAGTTGGCAATGGCATCATCTCCTAGTTCTCTTGAATTTAAAAAGGTTGATTCGGTAATGGGTACTTTGAAATATTTGAGGATGTGGGTAATGATACTACTATAAGGGAGGGATCTTTTAGCCATACAAGGTGTGCTAAGTATATGATTGAGTTTAATATACCCAACATTGAGCTTTCTACCTCCAAAATACAATCCAATAAAGCCATATCCAATCGATTAACTTCATCCCCATAACCATACCTAGGAGTAATCACATGATGAAGAACATAATGTAGAATTCTAGTTTGAAGGGGCAAAGTTTGAGATTTCAATGATGATCGACAAAATTCATCGGACAAATGACGTCGGCGACAAATTTTTCGAACAACATTTTCAAGAGAAAACCATGGATGATCTATTCTTGCTCTAGCACTGTAAATTTCTAATCCCTCATTTGGAGTTTCAAGAATATGATTTAACTCCGCAACATCAAATTCAATACGAACTCCCCTAACACTAGTAATAATTTTATCCGAAACTTCTATATCCATATTTGAATAGAAAATTTTAACTAAATTCTCATAATATGCTTCTTGAATAACTAAGATATTTTTCCAACCTATAGCAATAAGAAGTTTGTCAAGAGATTTATCACAAATTTCTAAATTCGCCAAATTCTTAAGATTAACAAAGTAAGGAGGAATAACCGACCTTGGCATGAAATTATCGATAAACCATTTCTGAAGCGGGAGATGTCGAAAATGAGTTGACAAAAACTCTATATTATCTTCATAATCTTCTTTGCGTCTCTTGGCCATTTGTTTGCTCTTGGCTTTTTTACCACCCACCATTATTGAACAAGCTTAAATAACAATTTTGGATTTTAGTGAAATAGATAAGTTTGAGCTAAGAAATGTGATCCTAGAGATGAATGAGGCTTAGATATAATGTGGATTAGATAAAAAATGAGTTAGAGAAAGCTTAAAAATATAGAGAGAGAAACGGCCAAGGTTAAGTTTTGGATTTTTAATTTTTATGGAAGTATAATAAAATGGTGTTTGGATGATGAAAAGTGAAGGAGTAGTGGATGGGTAATGGTTTGGATGACTAATTTTAGCAAGAAAATGAGTAAAAATTGAAGAAATTTGAGAAAGAGATGGTGAGACACTATTCACGCGGGAAAGAGAGAAAGAGATAAACAAGAGAAGAGAGAGTTGAAATGATGATTGGAAGATGTTTAATGGAAGTTAAATGGATGGGTAATGGATTGAATCAATGATTTTGACATGAAAATGGTTGAGAAATGAAGAATTTTTGAAAGAAAATGGAGGAAGATCCACGGTTTGGTGAGAGAGAGAGATAAGTGAGGAAGAAAGCCAAAATGAGGAAGAGGAAGAGGCCTAAACCTGTGAACAAGCGACTAGCCGCTTGCTCTCGGGTTTGGGAGCAAATCCAAGAAGCTAGCAGCCTGGTTACTGCCCAACTATACCAAAATCACTTTCCGGCCATTTTTGATCAATCTCGTCATCATTTCTTGATTCCAAAACCTCTCCAGAACCATTTTAATGCATGAATCATGATTTAAAACATTTAAAACATCATTAATTCAAGCAAATAATTCATCTATCAAGCTTGTATCATGAAACACACAAGCATTTGAAATGAATATATCATAACACCTTCTTATCTATCATGCTCAAACTCTTTCAAAAGCATTAACGACCATTAAGCACACAATTTTAATATATTCAATAACATAATTAGAGATGTTAATGTGAAAATTTCATCATCCCAAGTTTATGTCGAATTTTTAAAAATTGTTCTTCGCAAAGGGGTTTTGTAAAAATATCGGCAAGTTGTTTTTCCATAGAGATAAATTCTAAAGCAATATCACCCTTTTGTACATGATCTCTTAAAAAATGATGTCTAATCTCTATATGCTTGGTTATAGAGTGTTGAATGGGATTCTTTGAAAGATTAATAGCACTAGTATTATCACACTTGATAGGAATTTGTTCAAGTTTAATGCCATAGTCTCTAAGTGTTTGTTTCATCCAAAAGGCTTGTGCACAACAACTACCTGCGGTAATATATTTCACCTCAGTGGTTGAGAGTACAACCGAGTTTTGTTTCTTACTAAACCATGAAACAAGAGAATGACCTAGAAAATGACAAGTTCCACTAGTACTTTTCTTATCCACCTTCTATCCAGCAAAATCGGCATCCGAATAACAAGTCAAATTTATATGAGCTCTTCTAGGATACCAAAGGCCAAGATCTATGGTTTCACTCAAATAACGAAAAATTCTTTTAACAGCAAGCAAATGAGATTCCTTGGGACATGATTGAAATCTTGCACGCAAACATACACTAAACATGATATCGGGTCTACTTGTGGTTAAGTAAAGTAAAGAGCCGATCATACCTCGATACTTTTTAATATCAACTTCTTTACCTTTTTCATCTTTGTCAAGCTTGATTGTTGTACTCATTGGAGAGCTTTTAGTGTTTGATTCTTCAATTCCAAACCCCTTGAGCAAATCTTTGACATATTTAGCTTGGTTGATGAAAATTTCCTCATTGTTTTGTTTGATTTGAAGTCCAAGGAAATACTTCAATTCTCCCATCATGCTCATTTCAAACTCTTTACTCATACAAGATGAAAACTCTTTGTACAAGGACTCATTAGTAGAACCAAAAATAATATCATCAACATAAATTTTGAACAACAAGTATGTCTTGGTTCTTATGCTTAACAAAAAGTGTAGTATCGGCTTTTCTCATTGAAAAATCATTATCAAGCAAGAAATTTTTAAGCCTATCATACCATGCTCTAGGTGTTTGTTTTAATCCGTACAATGCTTTTGATAGCTTATAAACATGATTTGGAAATTTTTCATTTTCAAAACCAGAGGGTTGTTTCACATAAACTTCTTCCATAATATAACTATTTAGAAAAGCACTTTTGACATCCATTTGAAATAAAATGAAATCTTTATAACAAGCATATGATAGCAACATTCTAATAGATTCTAATCTAGCTACAAGTGCAAATGTCTCATCAAAATCAATTCCTTTTTCTTGATTGTATCCTTGAGCCACTAATCTAGCTTTATTCCTTACAACCACACTGGATTCATCAATCTTATTTCTAAATACCCATTTAGTTCCTATGATGGATTGATGTTTTGGTTTAGGAACTAATTCCCACACTTTATTTCTCTCAAATTGATTTAACTCCTCTTGCATTGCCATAATCCAAGATTCATCATTTTCCACATCCATAAAGGATTTTGGTTCAATTTGAGAAATGAATGTAGCATGCTCACATATATTTCTAATTGATGATCTAGTTGTAACACTCTAGATGGATCTCTTAAAATGGCATCCTTTGGGTGAGAAGAAACATACCTCCATTTAATGATTCATTTTTATTTTTGAGATCTATCAATTTCTTTTTAAGGCCTACATTCTTTTTACCTATCTTCATCAACTCATCATGCAATTTTTTAAAAACATCATGTAATTCATCATAGGTAGGAAAATCATTTACCTCATCTAGTTCATTATTCGATTCATCTCCAATCGCCATAAGAGCTAGATTTGTCATTCCTTGATGCTCTTCATCATCATTTGTTTCTTCATCAGTATCATCCCATGTGGCCACCATTGTTTTCTTCTTGAACTAATTGAGAAAAGGGCATTTTGATCTTATATGGCCAGGCTTTTTGCACTCATAACATTTTATTGCTTCCTTTTTCTCCTTTTGGTTCTTGGAATCTTTAAATTTTCTTCACTCACCAGTTTTCTTGAAAAATTTTCTGAACCTCCTAGCAAGCATAGCCAATTCCTCATTATCCGGCTCACTTTCTCTATCACTTTCAAATTTTGTGACTTTGAGAGCAACTTTTTTCTTCTTCTCTTCATTGCCTTTTTCAGCTGCCAAATCTTCTTCATAATAAATAAGAGAACCGATTAGATCATCAATAGGTAAGACATTTAAATCTTTAGCTTTCTCAATGATAGTTCTTTTTGGTCTCCAATCCTCAGGAAGTGATCTAATGATTTTTTTAACTTTCTCGCTATTTGAAAAAGTCTTTCCTAGGGCTCCTAGAGTGTTCACTATGTCCGTAAATCTAGTATACATAGAATACACACTTTCATTTTGTTCCATTTGAAACAATTCATATTGTCAAGTGTATCTGCTAATTTTAGAATCTTTCACTTGATTCATGCATTTATAAACAACTTCAAGTTTATGCCAAATTTCATAAGCACTTTCACAACTTGACACTCTATGAAATTCTTTCTTATCTAGTGCACAAAATAACGCATTCATGTCTTTGGAATTTAGAGAAGCTTTTCTCTTTTCCAATTCATTCCATTCCCGTGAAGGTTTTGGAATATCTTTCCTGACTTCATTTTTAGTCAAAGGCATAAATGGACCATTACATACAACTTCCCAAATTTCGTAATCTAGGGCTTGTAAATAAATTCTTATCCTAGTTTTCCAATATAGATAGTCATTTCCGTCAAAGAACGGTGGTCTAGTTGTGGATTATCCTTCCCTAAAGGTTGAGTCACTTTGGGTTGCCATGAATCTTTTACTCTAGACGATTAAGTCCTAATAAGAGAACCAAGCTCTGATACCAATTGAAATGCAAATGAGTAACTCAAGAGAAGGGGTGAATTGGTTTTTAAAAGTTATTTTACAAATGATTCAATCTAACGCCTTAATGCAAACAAAAAATAAGTTTTACAGCAATTAAATCAAATATAATAAATTAGACAATGCTTGCAAAATAAATGAGTAAGGGAAGAGAATGCAAACACAGTAATTTTTACGTGGTTCGGCAATCCCCGCCTATATCTTCGCCTCCAAGCCAACCGAGCTCGAGGATTTCACTATCCAAACCTCTCAAGGCTTCAAATATTTACAATTGACTTTCAAGGTATCAATCGACCTTTAAAATTAAGAGATTATCACCCTAATCTCTTTACCTCAAGTGTTTCCCTCACTTGAATACTCTCAATACGATACAAAAATAGAAATTACAGTAAGACACTCTCTATAAGAGTAGATTCATAAATAATGGCACAAAAATGATTTAATCTATTGTAATTTGCAATATGGAAGGTCAATATATGTTTTATAAACTTGTTTTTCCTTGCTAGAGTTCTTGAAATGAAGTTGGAGTTGAATTTTTATAGTTAAAGCTCGAAAACTAGCCGTTATTGTCAAATTCCAGTGCTCAAGCGACTAGCCGCTTAATTTAACCGGCTCCCCGTTTGTAACAGTGAAGTTACCGTTAATTTTGAATTTTGCTACAGTAATATTGTTCACGAAATTATAATTTTACCTCAAACTTACTCAAATTATGCTATGGCCCAAAACATCATAAAACTTTTCAAAAAGATCCAATCTCAGAAATTTTAAATATTATTTAATTCCTAAAAATATTCTAAAATTATGGTATGGCCCAAACTAAATAAAATCTTTTCAAATAAGTCCTCTTTGAGTTTTAACTAAATCATCATAATCTTTAAAGTTTTCAAAACTTTTCACTTAAACCCCCAATCTATTATGAGTTACAAAATAGCCCAAATGTTTTAGAGTTTAGCAAATAAGTCCAACTTCGAAATTTAAAAGTCTTTCATTTTTATCCAAATTATTTAAATCCACAAAATATTTTATCTCATAAACATAAAATTAATTTAGTTTGAAAAATAATTATTTTATTAACATAAAATTGAGCTTCACAAATGCTAATCAAAGTATAAATTAAATCATACCGACTTTACAAGAAATTGTCGCAATAACTTATCCGTTGAGCTCGAAATTCTATTCTTGACTTTGCCGTTGTTCGTTGAGTGTCTTGAACTTGATTTCACTTGATTCATTATCCTTCAAAATTAGTGAATTTGTGAAATACAAAATAAAACACTTTAATGCATATGTTTGTTATCATTAAAATTATAATATTTATAGCCTTTAAGCTACACGGTCATTTTTTCCATGGTTCGCAACCATTGGTTTGTTGTAATAGGATTCGTGCCTCCTTCAGATATAGGTGGATTTAATCTTCTAAATTTAGCCCCGACATTATTTGTTGCCTGAGCACATTCGTCTCTTCTGACTTCTCTTTCTAAGAGTTGTGTGACAATGTCTGTAGGTTGATCAATTGCAAATGATTGCTCTCTTAAAGTTCCTCATACTCTTTTGCCTTTGTTACCCCTAACACTTGATGTCTCTATAATTTTTTGACCAAGCTTAATGGGTCAAAAAAATCAAATGTAAGATATTCAATTATCTTAATTACTAATTCTTACTAAGAGCTAAGTTGTGTCCTCTCCCTTAGCTAGTGCATATAGACGGTCTACAGAATCACTTTAAACCTTAGGCTCTAATACCAATTTGTAACACTCTACCTTTATGGTTATAAATAAAGTGGTTAAAACAGGTGAAACATTAAGCACTTGTAGAAATAAATTTTAAAATAAATATTTTATAAATTAGAATATAAAAAGTTTGCTACACAAAAACTAGATAAAAAGTTTATTACATCAAAAATTTTATTACAAAAGTCAAGGATCTCTTAGTAACATGCCACAAACCAACTCCATAAACAAACTTGTTGGTTTTATGCTTAAATTGGAATACAGTTGAGCTTGTTATGTAACCCAAGATCTATTATATCTATATAAACTCTGCTTTGGTTGGGACTTGGCGTTAGCTTTTCCTATTTCTTAGTTCTTGCAATGTAAGAATCACATGAGCTGATGCCCAGTAAGTGAACACTTGATGCATATATTACCTACCATGTACATGAATGACTTTATGAAATAAGTGTTAAATCTTTTACATGAAACTTCAAAATGTAAAGAACGGTGTTAGGGCCTAAGTTTGTTGTACTACAAGGTTAGCATTCAATAACATGTCCTTAGACTTAAATTAATTGATCTGTTGGGCATTACGTATTGCCGTCTCTAAAGAATCTCTTTTCTTAGCTTAGAGAACTTGTCCTCTTTATGAATGCTTGCCACCTAATAACACAACAACCCATTTTTTTAAAATTTATCAAAATACCTCTTCATCAAATCACCTATGAAATGCATGAGCCCAATCCAACTTATGTCGTAGTATGTAAATTTTCTAGATATATAATAAAGAAAAATATGAAACTAATTTAAGACAACAACATCTAACATCGGTGGCAGCGCCGTCCATATAGAGATTAAAGAAATAGAATTATAATAAAGGCGGCAAAGCCGACCATGTAAGGAGTAATAACAACATTATATTTTAGGCAGCAGTGCCGACTATAGCATGATAAAATAAAAGTATCACATATTAAGAGGCATAGCCGACCATCTAGTTAAGTAAGTAGTAAACATCATATTATAGACGGCATAGCCGGCCATATGAGGATGATATCATGATGTAGGCAGGATAGCTAGTCATGTGGGGATTTAATAATAACCAATCACACCATAATAATAATCATTATAAGATGAGAGATTACTTAAAACTAAACCTAGCATAAGAGAATTATTATTTAAAGTGAATTTTAACATATTGTCCTTACATTACAGTTAAAATGAAGTGTTACTTACCTATTTTCTTTGATTCTTTTAAACATTCTTTCCTAAACTTGAGAATTTCTCTACTAATGATGCTTTGGCTTATAATGGAAAAAGATTAGATTTCTAGGGTTTACGGAAAAATGCAAGGGCTAAGGATATTTATAAGATTTCCTAAGGCCCATGAGTAGTTAGAATTTTACTACCATATCATTTGATCAATGGTAGAATTTATTTTTCCATAAATATCTTAGTAATTTCTAGAATGCTAAGATTTTCCCACCTAGTACTTAATTAATGGTGAAAATTTATCTCTCCGTAAATATCTTAGTAATTTAGAATTTCTAATATCTCTACAATATTTCTTATTACATCATTACTTATGTCATCATTACTTTAGTTTATTAATTTATCTCTCCATAAATATCTTAGTAATTTTTAGAATTTCTAATATCTCTACAACATTTCTTATTATTTCATTACTTATGTCATCATTACTTTTAATTATTAATTTATCTCTCCATAAATATCTTAGTAATTTCTATAATTTCTAATATCTCTATAATATTTCTTGTTGCATCATTACTTATATCATTGCTTATGTCATTATTATTTTTTAATTATTAATTATTTTATTATTATGTTATTTTATTATATACTTTATTATTATTATTTTTATTATTATTATAATAAATGCTTAAGGGAGCTTGTTAGGTTAATTATATTATCTTCAAGTAAGAAAATTATACCTCACATTAGCTAATTCCTTCTTCTTTTACTTAAGCTTGTCTCTTAAGCCCCTAACGTCAACCTTCTACTTCTTCTCATAATTGGAGAGCCTAGTCTTGTAATCTAAAATTACAGTAGATAGCCAGTATGCATATCGTTGCATAGCATTGTACAACTCAAAAAGACTAGAGCTACTCTGATTATCAATGATCTCTTTCTTTATGACAAGATCCTTTTAGAAGAGGCTTAGAAAGTCAAGATCCTCAGATCAACGAGCAGATCTTGAGCGAGTTTGAATAGAAGTAGAGCTCATAGGGTTTGGGGCAGGAGCTTGCTCAGTCACCTCTATAACTCATCAGCAAGAGGAGGTAATGCTTAGATAGGTGGAGTAGTTACTATGATATTCTACCTTCTGAAAGAAGTCAAGGAGTTACTAGAGTGACTGTGCTTCTTCATCTGCTCAAGATTGTTACTCATATTACTTGATACAGAAGAAACAAGGCAAAAACTAACTAAATGGGTAGGAGGCAATAGGTCCCTGTACGAGCTCACATTTGCTAAGGCTGTCTCGATCCGCAGCTTATGCCTCTCACTGATCTGATGTGTCAGATTCTAGGAGACTAAAAAACAAAAAAGTAAGAATGTAAAATATGTTAAATCCTTTTTTAATAAAAAGATAGCAGCTTTAAAGCAAAACATAGAAATCAACAAAAAACCTAGAGTATAAAAAAGGGAAGGAACACTAATATTTTCCTTTGTAGTAGAAATCAACATACTTCAATACTTCATGTAAAGAAAAACTTACCTTCTAGTTACCTCTAGAGGTAAAGAGATCTACAATGGGTTTTTTCTACTTGGAGATGCTCATAAAATAATACTAGCTAACATTTTAAGGCTGTTCCTAAGCTGATAGAGATTCTTTACTTCCTTTATAGATGAATACCCATCCCATACCTCTAGTATAGCATGTATAGAAAAGTCAGAACTCTCGTCCCATTGGGATTACATTGACTAGGTGCTAGCCTTTATTTTCCTAAAATTTTGATAAAAATATTTTTGGAGTGGCAATCTAATACCCAATCTAAAGCGTTCTAAGTAAAGGGTAACTGTTATACAAATTTTATTGAACTCGCAAGTGCACAATTTTATTATAGAATAGATTAATATTGACGAGTGTCGATCTCACGGGGAGGTGAATTTTAATTATGTATTGAATTAATTTTCTAAGTGAGTGGTTAACATTGTAGAGAAATTATCCTAAATTTTGAATTGAAATAACCGAAATAATTTGACATGACAACTATTATAATAAAGCACTTTGGCATCTAGAACCACATCAATATGCACTAGGCTCAATATTTTTTTATTAATACCAATGAAATCATGAGAGGAAAATTTACTCCTCATGAACCACCTTCTAATTAATATGGTGCTAAGAGCTTATCGTGCCAAACACTAAAAATTATATTATTACCATCTGTCAATGACAAGTCAAAATATCTACAGAAATTAGAGGAAAAAATAAAATAAATTTACTCATTAAGCCTACAGAATATGTTGAGACTTCACCTTCAACCCAAATTTGAAAGAAAATTAGCTGCTCATATTTGAACTAGGGGTAAAATGAAAATTTTATTAAAATACATAGAAAATACAAGATAGAGAAGGAATTAAAGAGAATAGAGCTCAAAAATAAATTTATAGGTGTCAAATTAGGGGGGAGCAGTCCTACTTTTATAAATACAACGAGTAGATTATGACCATCGGATTAAAATAATTTGAATGCATAAGATTGCGCCATATGACAAGTTTTGAGTGGTTTGAACACATCATCAAAGCTATTATCTCATTTATATGCATGTACCATATGTATGTTTTTCTGATCCATAACATACTGCCACGTCATCATTCAATAGTGCATAAATATTTTTATCTAATAAGATTGTGACACCTCATCAATCAAGCCACGTCATCAGTCAACACTATATAATCAGTCAATGCAACATCAATCTTCCAATCAAATGCTGCCACGTCATTGGTCAGTGCCACATCATCAGTCAATGTCATGTCATCGTATAGTATATATGAATAGTATAATGAACAGTACTGTACATGTGAACAATATCGAATATGTGAACAGTGACATTTATACTTTCATGCTCCTCTTAAGGTTTTCGATCATTTTGAGTTTAGATTACCTGTTCGTTTTGTCATTCGATATCTCGTTTATTGTGAAATAATCATAATGCCCCTAAAATACATAAAAAACTTAATTATAATAAAACACACATCATTAAAATCACAAGAGACTTAAATACATAAAAGTAAAGAAGTTAATGAAACTTGAAATGTAAAATGATAATTTTCTCCTTTATAAATATACATTTTCTAGTACTTAACACACCCGCTAGCCAGCTTATTGCTAGTCATTAACAAATTAAATGAAAACAAATTTAAACCCAAAACATTTTTTGTTTGGACTATCAAGTTTATTTAATTAAACTTATAAAGTCAATCAAATAAAAGTATAACCATTATCTCTAGTCTTTAAGAAATATTACTCCCAAATCAACCATCCACATGAATCAATCTAGTAGACTTTGTCACAGCTATTGTAATTAAGCTACTTTCAAGAATGACATGTCAATACCTTAAAATCTCATTGGTAGTGACACTCTCACAAAAAAATTAAACCCAGTAACAATAGTCACTCTCATAAATGATAAATTGAGAGAAAATATTAGAGGAATATCACACACTTTCACCAAGATGAAATGAAATGTGCCTATAGTTTAGAAATAATACGATCTCAAGCTAAAATATAAGTCAGACCAATATATTTATTTATTTTTTCTTTATATATATATATTTATGATTCACTACATCTTTATAACATATGTAACTAGTTCCTAATTTAGACTATAGTTCACTAAAATTAAGAAGGATTTTTATTAAGACGTAATGTAGACTAGGAATATGGCGAATAAAGATGAAAAGATAGGGAAAGAAAAATGAAATACATGTTTGAGAAAAGTAGAATTTTTTTTTAAGATTACATGGTATATTTTTTTTTAAACTAATATATAAAATTTGAAAATTTTTTTCCTTTTTTTTATTAAGACACAATTTTGTTAAACAAAATAATTATTTATATTTTTTTAAACATGAATGGATGATGGAACTTATACGACATTGAGTAATATTTCAGATCGGAGTTGGGTCGAGATAATAAGTTTAACAAAGAAAAGGATAATAATTTTTTTAAAAGGCTCCAAAGGGTTAACTAAGTATATTTCACAAAAGGGATGGCAAGAAAGGCTTAAATAAGTTGAAGATGTCTTTTCCATCATCTTTTAGGGCACCAATTAATCTTTCATATCTACCAGTCAGATAAACTTTAAAATATAGCAACACAGTTAGATACATTTTTAGATATAGCAACACATAATTTTTTTTCTTTTTTCTAAAAGGTTGACTCAAAAGAAATTTATAGATCGTGTATCAATTAGTAAACTGCTAAGCTGTATAAAGAATAGGTAAAAAGTTTACTCTCTAAGGAAAATAGCAAGTTCAAGAACTCACTTAGAATTTATTATGACATCTATATTCCTTCAAGTAACTCATATTTTTGTTTTCGACTTCAACATGTAGAGTAGCAAATATGGTGTAACAAAACTGAAGACCAAGTATAATACAAATACTAAAATTTAAAAGTCATCATGTCAAAAATCACAAAAGTATTTTTTAATTTTTTTGTTAAAAAAATTAAGAAGATGCGTTTCTAGAATCACGACATTCTATATTCAGCCATCTTCAACTCAAAATTTTGAAAATGTAAATTTATAAAGGAGAAATAAAAAAGATGAAGTTAAAAAAATCACACTTAAAATAAAGCTTAATAAAAAAATGACTGAATTGTTTTTTTTAACTTTCAAACTAAGAAGATGCATTTCTAAAGTCACTATACTTCATATTCAGTTATCTTTGATGTAAAAAGTTAACCGCAATTAGTTTTTATAATAAAAATTAGTAAAAACTTCACCAAGATTGAGACATTCCATAATTATCAACTATTCCCTCCTCCTAACCAGAATGGAACATTGTCCTTAATGTTTTAAAAGAAAGAATTAGAGATTAGAAGATATTACTTGGGTGCTATAAGACAGAAGAAAATATTTACAAGCGAAGAGTTAAATCTAATTTGCACTTCTTACTACAGCTACTGTTACCATCATTAGTTGGCCACTCTAATACTAAAGTCCTAGGATATGGCTCTGGTCTATAAGCTTGTAACAGATCAAGTAGCTCATCAGTAATGTGAAAAAAAATAAAGATTTTTTTCACTGTGGAAGAAATGAAATAAGTTTTTATTGCATGGTTAAGAAATGCGAGAAAGCCATCATAAAAGTTATTGACATTTAACAAACCAATGAGTTTCTGATGAATATTTAGGTGAGACCAAGATGCTAATGTCATTAGTGTCTCTAGAGTTGTAAGATCTCCTGGTAAGAAAATAAAGACATCAGCATGATTCGGCATTTTAGTTATTCTCTCTTGCATACCTAGAACGACTAACTCCTCTTTAGTTGGTGAGTCAGACAAACAACTAAAAAGTTTCAGGATTATTGGGATGATGCCTAACACTTGGCTCCCTCTTGTATAAGCGGCTTCTGAAACTAATTTAGATAACCCTCGATCACCTCCTCTATAAACCAAGAGTAGTTTCCTAGCTACTATGTTTTGACCAAGATCTATGACTGCCTCAATAAATTCTTTATATTTACCATAGTTAAATTCAGAGAGTACACAAATGTTCTTGATTTGGTTATTAGGAGTAGCAATCAATGGATACTTCTCAAAAATAATTTATGAGTGCCTTAACAAAAAAGTCATATGTACTGATTTTGGTGGTAATGGTTTATAGTTGCAAATGAGGTAGCATGTCTATGTAAAATAATTCGTAAAGTACATGACTCGAGAGTAAAAAAGAAAATAGTAAAAAGACATAGCAAATAATAATAGCATGAAACTATTAAAGACAAAATATAAGTGATCAAAAAATAGTGAAATAAAACAATATTGAAATAAAAGGATATTTACAAGTAGTTGTGACTGTGGCTCATATTTTCCTCTAGTTTTACGTTTAGAAATGGCTTAAACGTCCTCTATGGGTCAAAAATAGGCTTCCCATCTAGTTTTCTTATAAACTGGCAAACAGGGTCGTTTATAGTCAGTTTTTAGATACTATATTTTACACATTGTTTCTAGAATAATGGCTATAACTAAAGTATTGCATTTTATACGTATCCACTGGGATGCGTTTTAAGAGACAAAAGGATATTATGCAATGACTCTTTATTCAAGCCATCCTTAATGAATGAAATCTTATCTTCTCTATTATCAGACACCATTCTTAAAGAATATAACTTTTATCGCATCTTATTCTAGCACGCTTATGACAAACATTGGAGAACTTTTGAGCTCTTCATTTTCTTAAATAATTTTCTTTACTACAACCAGACATGTATGCAATAAATTTGAGAGGCAGCCCACCTACTAACCGGACTTTGGCCTCAATTATCTATCAGATGTCAGCAGGAATGTAATTCTTCATAAGCAATTGCATGCGTTTAGACCGAGCTTTATAGATAGTGAGAAGAGCATTCTGAGTAAGTAAAGGAAATTGCTTGTGAAGCTTTACTACGATTGTGTCTCCGTCCATGCCTTCAACTCAGAATATCAATTATTATGGGAAACTGAAGTAATCGATGCTGATTATCATGGAGTACCGTTATCCACCACTTAACTAGAGTAACAAACTAAAACACACAAAGAAGCATTAATGTCAAAATCATGCTCTTATTGAATTTACCTTAAGCTCCAATTAGATTTCGTAGATGCCTCTCTCAATTTCTCTGAGTTGTCTTTCTAAATCTTCAACATAGGAAACTAACTCCGGTGGTTATAGCTCACAAATAGGATGTGTTTTACAAAATCATATCTGACCTCTGAGATAAGATTGTATACGTTGAAACTGTCTAAGAATGTTCAAGAAAAGCTATTTAATTGAGGTACACATGATTACAAGTGATAAGAAAAAATTTAATAGTTAATAAATAAGAAATACTTATATAAAACTAATTAAAATAATCAAAAAATAAAAGAAAAATTAAATCACTGAAAAATATCAATTCAAATTTAGTGGGCTGTGCAAATTTATTTTTGTGTCCTCTCTATTTGATTGGTACTTAAGATATGGCTTTAATATTTGACCATTAACTTTAAAGGTGACACCATTCTATGGATCATTAATTTCAATTGCTCCGTGTGGAAAATAATATGAACAATAAAAGAGTCAGACCATCAGAAGCGTAACTTACCTAGGAATAGGTGCAACTGAGAATTGAATAAAAGTACTTTCTGACCTGGGATGAAAGATTTTCTCGTGATTTGCTTGTCGTGAAAAGCTTTCATTCTTTGCTTGTAAATTTTGACATTTTTATATGTATCATTGCTGATTTCTTTAAGTTCTGCTGACTTTAATCTTCTTTCTGAGCTGGCTTGCTGTATGTCAAAATTCAATTTCTTGATGGCCCAGTACGCATGGTGGTTGAGTTCCATAGTAGGTGGCAAGTTTTTACATACACTAGCCTATAGGGTGACATCCTAATTAGGGTCTTGAAAGTCGTTCTATATGCCCATAATGCATCATCAAGTCACAGTGACCAATCTTTTCTGTCTGGTCTCACCGTCTTTTCTAATATGTGCTTTATTTATCAATTGAAGCTCTTAACTTGACCATTGGTTTGTGGATGATATGGGGTTGCTACTTTGTGAGTAATAGAATACTTAGTCAAAAGAGCTTTGAATGATTTATAACAAAAATGGGTACCACCATTAGTGATTATCGTTTGAGGAAATTCAAAGCATGAAATAATGTTGCTTTTCAAAAACCCTATCACCACCTTGTGATCATTGGTTCTATAGAGAATTGCTTCTACCCATTTCAATACATAGTCAACAGTAACTAGTATATATTAATGACCAAAGGAAGGGAGAAAGGGTCCTATAAATCGATACCCTATACATAAAAAATTTCAACCACTAAAATTGGGTTTAATGGCATTATATTCCTCCGAGTAATGTTCCCCATGCGTGGAAACATATCACATGAAGAATAAAATGTATAAGCATCTCGAAATATAGTTGGCCAATATAAACCACATTATAAAATTTTAGTTACTGTTTTCTTAGTACTAAAATGGCCTCCATAAGCTTGTGGATGGTAGAATAATAAGATATTTTGAAATTCATTTTCTAGGAGATATCATTTGATAATTTGATCAGTACAATACTTGAACAAATAAGGATTATCCCAAAAGAAATTCTTTATTTCTGTAAAGAATTTGGCTTTGTCCTGTTTAGTCTAATGCTCTGAAAGTTAACCTATAATAAGATAGTTAACTATGTCAGCATGCCATGATAATACTTCCACACCCATCAATTGTTCATTTAGGAATGATTCATTCAATGATAATAGCTCTTTAATTGTGTCAAAATTGAGATGAGAAATATGGTCTACCAAAATATTTTTGGTGCTTTTCTTGTCTTTAATTTTGAGGCCAAATTCCTGCAAGAGTAGCACTCGACGAATTAGTTTAGCTTTTTTTTTGTGAGAAGATATTTAAGAGTAGTATGATCTGTGAACACAATTAGTTTACAACCAATGAGATAAGATTGACATTTCTGTAATGCAAATACCACTGCTAGCATTTCATTTTTAGTGGTTGAATAGTTCAACCAGGCATCATTCAATGTCATACTAGCATAGTAAATAATATGGGTAATTCGATCAACTCTTTGTCCTAATACTGCTCCTACTATATAATTAGATGCATCACACATAAGCTCAACTGGTAAGTTCTAGTTTGGAGGCTGCATGATGGGTAATGATGTTAATAACTGTTTTACATTTTCAAATGCCACAAGATATGAATCACTAAACATATAAGATACATCTTTAGCAAGTAGATTGCATAAGAGTCTAGAAATTTAACTAAAATCTTTAATGAAACATTTATAAAAACTCGTATGCCCAAAGAAAGATCTTACTTCTTGGACTATTTTAGGTGGATGGAGATTGGAAATGAGCTTAACCTTGACTTTATTGTACCATAAAATGGCACTTCTCCCAATTTAAGACTAAATTCTTCTTTATACATCTCTGCAAACGTGTCAGATAATGTAAACATTGATCGAATGAGTCTCCAAAGATAGAAAAATCATCTATAAAAACTTCAAGGAATCGTTCAACCATATCAGAAAAAAATGCTCAATATGCATCGTTGAAATGTAGTAGGCATATTACATAATCCAAATGGCATCCTCTTATATGCAAACGTGCCACAAGGCAAGTGAAAGTGATTTTCTTTTGATCTTTTAGTGCTATAAAAATCTGATTATATCTTGAATAGCCATCTAGAAAGTAATACAATTCATGACCTGCTAATCTATCAAGCATTTGATCAATAAATGGTAAAGGAAAGTGGTCTTTACATGTGATAGAATATAACTTTCTATAATCAATGCATACACGCTACCTTATAGTTACTCTAGTGGGTATCAATTCATTATCGGCATTAGTAACTACTGTGACTCCTAACTTCTTGGGGACAACTTGTACAGGACTGATCCGTGAACTATCAGAAATGAGGTAAATGATACATGTATCTAATAGTTTAAGGATTTTAGTTCTAACAACTTCTTTTATGTTAGGATTCAATCGACATTGTATTTTCCTAGTAGGTTTAGCATTTTCATTAAAATGAGTACAATGCATGCAGTTTACTGGGTTTATACCTTTTATGTCGACTATGGTCTATCCTAATACTCCTTTATATTCTTTTAAAACTTTTAACAACTTACCTTTTTGTTTGTCATCTAAGGATGATGAAATAATTATTGGCAAAGTACTTTCTTCTCTCAAGAATCCATATTCCAAAGTGTTGGATAATGGCTTGAGCTTAAGTTTTAGTGGTGATTCTAATGATGGGCTGAGATCCTTCTCTGATGGTGCTAGCTGTTTAACTCTTGACTTTCATTTATTTATGTCTGTGGATGATGTTGAGTCAAGTAAGGTATTGACCTCATCGACTGAGTTGTCAATATCAAAATTCAAATCAAAGTGAGTTAAAATATTGGTAAAGGGTCATTACTAACGTTTAAAAGAAAAGTATCATCAACTAATGCTTTAATTAAATCTACATCAATAATTCATCATCTGCATTGTGAGGTTGTTTAGCAATGTTAAAGATGTTTAGCTCTATGGTCATATTTCCAAAGGACAACTGTATGTTTTCAATCCTGCATTGAATGTGAGCATCGGTAACTGTCAAGTATGGACGGCCCAAGATAATGGGGATATGCTTCCTTGAATCCTACACTGGTTGAGTGTTAATTACAATAAAATCAATAGAAAAATAAAACTTATCTATCTAGATAAGCAAGTTCTCCTCAATACCACGAGGTATTTTTGTGGATTCGATCTACAAGCTATACCACCACTAGAGTTGACTGTAATTCTCCCAGTTCAAGTTTTACAAATACTAAGTAAGGCAACAGATTAACACTAGCTTCTAAGTTCAGCAAAGCATTCTCAATTATGTAGTTCCATATACTACATGAGATAGTGAGGGAGACTGTGTCTTTACATTTTAGAGGAATTTTATGTTAGAGTATAGAACTAACATTTTCTATTAAAAATGCCTTCTTTTGAACATGAATATTTCTCTTTTTAGTATAAAGATCTTTAAGAAACTTGGCATAAGATGGTACTTATTTTATAGCATCAAGTAAAGGGATATTAACACTTATCTGTTTGAAGATTTCAAAAATCTTACCTGTGAATTTTTCCTTCTTTGCTTTAGCTAACCTTTAGGGAAATGAAGCTTTAGAAACATACTCTTGTGGGTTGGTTTCTTTTTTCTCCTCTAATGATGAGTCTTTAGAATTTATAGATACAATTTGAGTCATTTTTGTTACCGGCATCTCCACTTTATTATCGACTTCTTTTCTATTTCGCGGCGTTATGATGGCTTTGACCTCTCCATTTTGCTGAGGTGAACTGGTATTTGCTTTATGCACTTCTTTAGGGTTTGGCATTGGTTGACTTAGAAATTTACCTTTCTCAACAGTCATTACTAGGGTTTGAATTGAAGAGGGAAGTTGGCCAACCATTTTCTCAAGGTTTGAAATTAATTGGGTCTGTGAGTTGAAGCCTACTCTCATTTCATTTCTTAATCCATCAATGGCGCGGTTTTGTTACTCGATCGTAGAGTGGGTGAAATTACTAAAATTTTAGAATGCATCATTCTATGGTCTGGGTTGAGAATAATTTAAGTTCTAATTGTAAAGTTTAAATGGTGGTTGAGAGGCTTGAAGAATTTAAGGAATTGGTTATATTGGTGGAGCTAGAGTTGTTGGTTTATTCTGTTGGAATCCTTGAGATCACGAAAAATTAGGGTGGTATCTCCATCGAAGGTTATATGTGTTAGAGTAAGGGTTGTAGTTTGATGGCGTTCTTATTATACCTATAGTATTAGCTTGATCTGGGTATGAGTCATAGTCATATAGTTATAATTAAGTATTTTATGTATTTAGGGCCATCATGGTCATTTCATAATAAGTGAGATATTGGATGACAAAACGAATAGCAAATCTGAAATCAGAGAGGTCATAAACCTTAATAAGAGCATAAAAGTATAAATGTCACTGTTCACATGTACGGCACTGTTCATATACTATTCATATACACTGTACCATGATGTGGCATTGATTAATGATGTGGCGCTGACCAATGACATGGCATTGACAGATTATGTGGTGTTAACTAATAATATGGCTTGACTGATGACGTGTCACAATCTTATTGGATTAAAATGTTTATGCACTATTGACCGATGACGTGGTAGTATGTTAGTGAATCAGACAAATGTGTGTACGGTACATGTATATACACGGGATAATAGCTTTCATGATGTGTTCATACCAATCAGAACTTGCTACATAGTGCAATCCTGTGGGTCCAAATTGTTTTAATTCGATGGCCATGATTTACTCGTTGTATCTATGAAATGAGAGCTCCCACCTAATTTGAGACCCCTGATTTCTTTTTTAACTCTATTTTCTATAATTCCTTCTCTATTTTGTATTTTTTATGTATTTTAATAAAATTTCTATTTTATTCCTAATTCAAATATGGGTATCTAATTTTCTTTCAAGCTTAGTTGAAGATGAAGTCTCAACATGTTCCATGGGTTAATTAGTAAATTTATTTTCTCTTTGCCTCTAATTTCTGTGGATGCTTTGACTTTTTATCGATAAATAGAAATAACACAGTTATTACTGTTTGGCACGATAAGTCCTTAGTACCATATTGATTAGAGCGTGGTTTATGAAGAGTGGATTTTCTCCTCATGATTTAATTGGTACTAATAAAGAATATTAAGCCTTAGTGCATGTTGATGTAGATTCAGATACCCAAATACTTTATTATAATAGTTGTCACTTTTAATTATTCCCGCCATTCCAATTCAAAATTTATGATAATTTCACCATAATTTCAACCACCCACTTAGAAAACTAATTTGACATATAATTAAAATCTACATACTCGTGGGATCGACACTTGTCACCATTAATCTATTCTACAATAGATTCGTGCACTTACGAGTTTAATAAAATTTATACAAAGTAAATGCTCAAATATACAGCTACAATGGTAGAAGCATTGCAATCGAGTTGCATTTCTTGATGCAGCAGAAGCATGACAGTTGTTGTGGCGGTTGCTAGTCACACGCGAGGCTCCAGCATGAGCTGGGGATGTGGTGACCCTAAAAAGAACCAGTACAGTGGCAGCAAAGCATGTGTTCATGTGTTGGTTATGCAATTCTCATAGACTGAAGGCCTGAGATTCTGGTTGCAATTTCTAGCACGAATTAGCTGTTGAGGGTGGCAATGGTCATGCAGTGTAATAGAGGTTCCCTCCTTGTGCCACCAACAACACAAAAAAGCATTAGCGTCAGTTCTTGTTTAAAATGGCTTAAGTGGATGCAAAGCAATTACCGGTTGCAGGGAAAAAAAATTAAGTTTTTCGTCGTTCGAAGCATAATAATATAGTGTTCACAAAAGGTCATCAAATATCAGAATGACAAGAAAGTTTGTCCAACTTTGAATGATATGATTCATTATATCATTCTATATGTATCCCTTGCTTTATTTTCATTTATGGGAAATCCATTTGTGTCTTAAGCTTACTGATTAGATTTGATAGTTTCTTAAAGAATATTAATTTTGTATATAAATATTATGATTTGTTTCTAATTTGTCAAAATCTTATGGTTAAAATTTTGGGCTAATTCATAATTATATTTTTTCCCCTTAAATAACTAGTGATAGTTGGGCTTTCTACGATAGTATAAAAATGATTTATTTTTATTTATTCATTTATTTTTCCTGTTTGGGGCAGCAACTTCATTTAAAATGACTTAAGAAAATGACATTAATTGTAGGTCGTTCAAATGCAATCAATATAGTTCAAAGATTGGGATTGCCCGGCATAGTTGTTCAAAATGCACATCAGCTATACGGCACTGCCAGTGCTAGGATTAATGAGGTAATATGCCTTAAAGGTAATGCATGTGTAAAACTTCACATATTTTTAAGCTCATAAAAAGTTTACGTGTTATCTTTTTTTTCTCTTCTAAACAGAAGCAAAATTTTAGTTTTACATCCCATGTCTATATGCTTTATAGTTGTGATAATTGTAACTTAAGCAACAGACAACCACTTTGATAGGCTAATTACATTTGGGAATTATATTATCAAAAGGAAATCCATAGATAAAACAGATGTGATCTAGTAATAGTCAGCACATGGTGAGTGTATTAATATTTCTACAAATGGAAGAATAACAATCTCGTACAGTATTAATTTCACATTAGTAATGGATAATTGGTGTTGCTACTGTTTACTTTCAAGAGTTGCTCATTCTTTTCAACATCTATTGTTTATAGTGCAAGTTACAACTGAGATGGAAAGGTTTAAGACACAATTTCTAGAGCATGTACATGAGGTATGACATTTTCTACTGAGAGAATCTTTTGCTTGTTAAAATTGGCATCTATATAATAAAATGTAATCTCACAATAACGGACAAAAATACACTATTTTTCCTTTAAACCATGAGTGAAAAGTGTCAAGGAATATTTTAATTTCATTAGCTTCTTACACCATGTGTAAGTCTAGTAATCCAACCAAAAGTTGGTGCCAAAAAACCTACTAACATTGCATAGGATGAAATCTTATATTTTGCATTCAATTTTACCTCTTAAGAATTTTTGTTCTTTGTTTACTCTTTGTAAAGGTCATGAAAGGCATGAAAAGATAGAAATTAAAGTGAAAGATGTTACCACTACATAAACAAAGATGTTATCACCGCATAGAGAGAAACATATATGCCTATTGAATATACTTTGATCTTACTGTTTGTTGTTCTTTTCATTTACATGTGGATAACTTGCTGCAATATTGCTTAATTACAAAACCTCTTAATTTGAATGGCAAACCCCTAGATCTTTATTTTAAGACATAGTTAGGGATAGCCTCAAGAGAGCATAACCCTTAGTAGCTCAATATCACCACTTCCCTCTTTTGCAATCAATTTCGCTACAGCACCCACTGCTTTAGCTAATTGTCCACCCTTTCCAAGTGTGATTTCTATCAAAATGCAAAACATTAAATTAGTAATTCATTATGGAAAAGGAAATGTAGAGAAAACTATTATCATAAAAAAATGCTATTTGCTTGTAAAACTTGGTGGAATTTGATTATAGATGAAATAAGGCTGCATGTCTTGAGAACTATAGAGTTGTTAAACATGAAATGTTTGTCGATGGTATCAAAATGATAGCTGAGCCCTAGCTGATTTGAATTTGCTGCTAAGGATTACATAAATAGATCCAGTATTTAATATATTTAATTAAAAAATTAAATTTTTGAGTTAAAAAAATCTATAGTCCTCTCTATAGTTGTAGATGTATATACAACCATATCTAAAAGATGAATACTTATGGTTTATGTTTTTATAATAGTAAGGTGATTTATTGGGGAAAAAGAATGAAAAAATGGTAATTTTGTATATGAATTTTATGGTTTATTTCTAGTCTATCAAAATCTCATGAAGGAAACACTCATTTGTTAAAATTTGATGGTTTATTTTGGAATACTATTGTGTACCTAGCTGGAATTAGAGTGCTAATGGAAGATGATATTGCTGCAGGAAGTTTTGTAAATTTGAATTGCTTTTCATGGAGTTTGATTGGAATTTAACTATCATTTTATACTTTGGATCGTTTTTTCAATTTAAGATGTTTTATTATGTACTAGTAATGATCACATTGGAAACTAAATTTATTGCTTTTGAAGTTAATTTGTTGGATTGAATAGATGTTAATTAATATTGATTGCTTTTTAAGACATTTATTTTATTAATTAATTAAATTTCTAAACATGACTATATCAACAAATTTTAATTATAATATTATTTTTTTAAAAAAATCAAAACTTTATGATAGGAAATAACCATTGTACATTTTGTCATAAATAATTTTTTACCAAAATTGAATAATAAATTTTCACACCAAATTTTGAAAAGAAAAGTGAGAAAATTTAAATTAATTTCAATTTAATTTAATTTTTTATTAAAATATTATGTGATAGATATATGACTATAAAAAATATATAAATTCACGATAGAAAAAATTCTATCATAAATTAATAACAATGACATAGATGACATATAAATTGTCTGTCGTCTACCCCCTTTTATGACAATTATTTTTCATCATCTATTGCCTATTTTCTTATAGAGTGTAAAACTTATTGAAATTTTGAAAGTCAATTGTAAGAGTTGTTAAAACCTTGGAGATTTGATTAATGAAATCTTCAAGCTTGGTGAGCTTGAAAGCATAGACATAGGTATGGTTGACCAAACCACGTAAAAATCATGTGTTTGCTCTCTCTTGTTCTATCTCTTTATTGTTGATAGCATATTAACTTGGTCATTTTGAATTTGATTACTTTGTTTAATTTATATACAGTTTTAACTACTTAAATTTTAAAAACTCAATTCAACCCCTCTTGGGTTGACTAGTTAATGTTTCAATCATTCTATGGCTAGGAAAACAAGGAACAATACATTCATTTGAATAATTTTTATGTTGCTTCCTAAACTTTTATTACTAAAATTTTTCAAATAAAGATGCTAAGCTTAGATGATTTCCATTTTCTTTAAAGGAAAGAACTCATTTTTAGTTCAATATATTACCTGCTAATAATATCATATCATGGAAACAATTGGTAACTAAATTTTTAAATGAATACTTACCAGTGCATAAAACTAATGTTATTTTCAAAGAAATTTTAGAGTTTACTTAGAGAAAACATGAGTAACTTTTTTAAAGCATAAGAGTAATTTAATCAGCTACTCTTGAAGTGTTGTACATCATACTTACGATAAATGGCACCAGTGTAAATACTTCTTGCAAGGATTAATGCAGACATTCATGAATGGCTAATCGAGACAAGCGAAAGTGAACTATTATATAAAAATACATTAGAAATTTAGGACTTCTTCTAGTAACAAGGAGATAATTCCAATAATGAAGTTAATCACTTTGGAATACAAAAAAATTGAGGCTGTAAATGAGGTCCATATTACATCACGAAGTCAAAGAAATAATTGAAGGAATTTTTGTTAAATAACAGCATTAATGGTTGCTAAATCAATAGGGCCCTATGCCTACAATCATTTTAACTATAATTCATACCTAAATCAAACCAATGCCATAAATGTGACAAGAAAGCCATCATACTATAACCTTTACTCCACTATTTACAATCTTAGAAGAAAAGATCATCTTAACATTTTGTGTTCTCAAGGATTCCAATAGCATGGAATAACTCTAGCTTCACCAATACAATCATTTCATCAAGCTCATCAGCCAGTATTTAGATAATATAATTAAGATTAGAACTAGTTATAATCAAGACCATGAGAAGAGGCATTTAAAACTTCTAAACTTTTACTTACTTCACAGTGGAACAACAAAATTGTACCATTGATGAGCTTTAAAATGAGATGATGACTAGTAACAAATAACAAGGCCATATTGATCTCAAACTTAAAAAAATTAATGGGTCAACTAGCCTCTTCAGTTCAAACATTGGTAATGACTATTGAAAAAAAGAAAATTCCCAAATCAATCAGTGTCTAGTCCTAAAATAGTACATAAGGTTAATATTAATTTGCATTAATAGCTGAAAAGGTCAAAGCTAACATGACCTTGCAAAAAGGTATGGATATCAATGTTGAGTGTTAGAAAGTGTATATTTATAAAGGAGAAAATCGTCATTTTACACTTTAAATCTCACTAACATTGTTATTTTTATTTATTTAAGTATTTTGTTATTTAATTATATGTATTTTATTATAATTATGTATTTTATGTTTTTTAGGGGCATTATGATCGTTTCACAATGAACGAGTGATCAGACAGCAAAACAGACGTCATATTTGGACTCAAGACGGTCGAAAACCTTAAGAGGAGCATTAAAGGAAAAAGTTACTGTTCACATATACGGTACTGTTCATACATACGGTACTGTTCACGACACTGTTCATGTATACGGACCGATGATGTGGCAACTACCTATGACGTGGCAGTATCTGATTGAATGAATTATGTGGATTGACTGCTTATGTGGCGTTGACTGATGACGTGGCATTGACCGATGATGTGTCACGATCTTATTGGACTAAATTTCTTATGTACTGTAGATCGATGACGTGGCAGCATCTCAGTGGAGCAAAAATTGTGTGTACAGTACATGCGTTTACATGAGATTATTTACTATTCAGGCGGCATTACTGTACAAATGTTAACTGTTGACTGTTGAGTGTTGACTGTTGACTGTTGACTGTTGACTGATAACGTGGTGCAATCCTGAGCATCCAAATTGTTTTTAATCCGATGGTCACGATTCACTCAATGTATCTATAAAAAAGGGGCTCTCCCTCCTAATTTGACACCCCTGAGTTCATTTCTAAGCTTAGATTTCTGAAATTCCTTCTCTTTCTTGTAGTTTCTTTGTATTTTAATAAAATTTCCTTTTTTATCCTTAGTTAAAATATGAGTGGCTAATTCCTTTTGAGCTTGGGTTGAAGGTGAAGTCTCAACATGTTCCATGGGCTTAATTTGGTAAATTTACTTTCTCTTCCCTTCTAATATTTGTGGTTATTTTGACTTTTCATCGACAAATAATAATAGTCTTGTCTAGTTACAGCCCTGGTTAAACCGGCACCCTAGTACAAGGTTATTATTATTTGGCACGATAAGCCCTTGGCACCATACTTATTGGAGAGTGGTTCATAAGGTGTGGAATCCCTCCTTATGATTTAATTGGTATTAATATGGAATATTTAGCTTATGGAGCATGTTGATGCAAATTCGGATACCCAAGTGCCTTATTATAACAGTTACATTTTTAATTATTCCCGCTATTTTAATTCAATAATTTAGGATAGAATTACCATAATTTAATTGTTCCCATTAAAAAGAAAATTAATTCTGCATATAATTAAAATCAACCTCCTCGTGGGATCGACACTCGTCACCATTAATCTATTCTACAATAGATTCGTGCGCTTGCGAGTTCATTAAAATTTGCACAACAATCAACAACAAAGTAGAGAAGCTAATGAAAAGGATAACTCAAGTTATACCTTTTGACTTTGAGAATTTATCATCAAAAGAGAAAAAAAGAAAACAGTCTATGAGAATATATCTCAAAGCTCTTTTCCTTTAAAAATTAGCTAAAACAAGAAAGAGAAAATTGAACAGTTGAGATTATGAAAATCTTTGAATAGATATGTATTAATGTCCCTTTGCTTGATGCTATAAAATTAATGCCCTCTTGTGCCAAGTTTTTTAAAGACCTCTGCAGTAAAAAGAGAAGTATTAATGTTCAGTTAGAAGCTGTTTTTAGCTTAGAACATTAATTCCATACTCTAACAAAAAATTCATTCAAAACACAAAGATTCAGGATCTCTTAGTATACGAAGCTATATAATTAAGAATGTTTTCTTAAATGTAGGTGCTAGTGTAAATCTTTTACCTTATGCACAACTCTAGTTGTATTATAACTTTGAGATCAATTTATGAAATTATCTTATAGTATTGTAGAGGATGTGTTTATTTAGGTAAACAAATTTTATTTTCTTATTGATTTTATTTCAATTGATATTCAACTAATGCAAGACTCAAAGAAGCACATCCATATTATTTAAAGCTTACTTTTCTTGGCAACAGTTGATACCCACATTAATGTAGAATTAAAAATATGCAATTTTTACTTGGCAAAATAAGTATAGAGTTGAATATTTTAACATTGTGAAGTAACTTTAAACTAGAAACGATGGAATTATTGATGTTGATTTAATCAAAGAATTAATTGAGTATATTTTTCCATTAAATGTTAGTAATGATCCTTTACAAACATATTTAACTAATTTTGATTTGAATTTCTATAAAGACAGATCAGTTGGGAGGTCAATACCTTACTCAATTCATACATATTCATGGATACTATTAAATGAAAGCAATAAATAAAGCAACTGGTACCACTAGGGAAAAAACTCAGCCTATTATTAGAATAACACCAAAGCTCGAGTCCAAACTGTTACCCAAAACTTTAGAGTATGCATTCCTAAGACACAAAAATACTTTACTAGTAATCTTTTTATCTTCTCTTGATGACAAAAAAAATTAGATGTTTTGAAAAAGCATATAAAGGCACTAGGATGGAACATAGCCGATATAAAAAGTATAAACCTTATTGATTGTATGCATTACATTCATCCTGATGAAAATACTAAGCCTACTAAATAATTGTGACACTGGTTAAACCTTAATTGTTACTGATAAAGTCCTTAATCTATTGAATATAGGTATCATTTACCCTCATCTCTAATAAGTCATAGGCTAATCATGTGCAAGTTGTCCCCAAAATGTAAGGGGTCGCATAGCTATTAACGTTAAAAATGAATTAACACTTATTAGAGTGACTATAACGTCGTACATATACATTGATTATGGAAAATTTAATTTTTTCATGTGAAAAGACTTTTTTTCCGTTACTATTTATTGATTAAATATTTGATAGATTAGTGAGTTATGAATCCTATTACTTTTTAGATGACTACTTAGGTCATAGCCAAATTCCCGTAGCACTACAAGATCACTTTTACTTGTTTTTTTGACACTTTTGTATAAGGATAATGTCATTTAGATTATATAATGTATCTACTATACTTCAAGGATGCATAGTAAGCTTTTTTTCTTTTATGGTTAAATGTTTCCTTAAAATCCTTATGAAGACTTTTCTGATTTTGGTGATTCATTTGATTAATGTTTATATCATCTAATACTAGTTTTTTATAGATGTATAGAGAATAATTTAATCTTAAACTCAGAGAAGTGTCAATTTATGGTAAAATAACGTTTTGTTTTAGGTAATATCATTTCAAACAATGGTATTAAAGTTGATAAAGCCAAGGTGGATTTCATCTTTGATCTATTCCCACTCATCAGAGAAATATGATCTTTTCTTGGGCTTGATGTTTTTTTTGTAGACATTTAATTAAATATTTTAAAAGACATCTAGACCATTTTATAATTTACTTATTAAGGATGTACTTTAATCTTGCAAGCCTCATCACCATCATTCAACTCCCAAATTAAAACTTAATTTTTGAGCTCAAGTGTAATACATTTAATTATGCAAGAAGAACAATATTAGAATAAAGAGTTGATCTTAGCCCCCATGTCATTCACTACGCTAGTATGACATTGAATAATGCATTGTTAAATTGCTTAACCATTAAAAAAAGAAATGCTGGCAATAGTATTTACATTAGAAAAATCTCGATCTTATCTTATAGTATGTAAAATAATTATATTTAAAAATTATACTACTCTTAAATATCTTTTTATAAAGAAATATATAAAAGTAAGACTAATTTCATGGTTGTTACTTTTGTATGAATTAAACATTGAATTCAAAGATAAGAAAAGCACAAAACATATATTGGTAAATCATTTACCTTACCTCAATTTTTTAACATAATTCCAGAATCACTACAACCAAATGAATCTTTCCCAAATAAACAACAATGAGTGCAAAAGTACTACTATAGTATACTAATATAGTTAACTATCTTTCTAAAAGGAAACTTCTAGAGCATTAGATCAAGTAAGAAAATGCCAAATTTTTATAAATAATGAATTTCTTTTACAATGATCTTTATCTGTTCAAGTACTACATGTATCAAATATCAGACGATGTTTCCCAGATAGTGAATTTTAAAACATCCTTTCATTTTGCAATGAACAAATATGCAAAGGCCATTTTAATGCCTAGAAAATAGCTATCAAAGTTTTATAGTATAGTTTTTATTGATCAATTTTATTTCAAGATGCTTACACTTTTTATTTTTCATGTGATAGGTGTGAGCATGTAGGAAGTATTACATGAAAAAAGCATAATACCATTAAACCCTATTCTAATAGTTACGTGTGAGTCCAATTTTATAAGATCCTTTTCTTATTATTTTGGCTATGAGTACATATTGATTGCTGTCAAATGTATCCAAGTAATTAGATGTAATTTTTTATGCAGAACTAATGATCACAAAGTGGTGATAGAATTTTCAAAAGGTAATGTTATTTCATACTTTTGATTTACTAAGGAGATAATCTATAATAGGGTATCCATTTTTATAACAAATTATTCAAAGTTTTCTTAGTAAAGTACTCTATCATTCACAAACTAGTGGCCAAGTTGAGATCTCTAATCAAAAAATAAAATATATATTAGAAAAGACGGTAAGACTAAGTAAAAAAGATAGGTTATTAAGACTTAATTATGCACTAGAGGTATATTGAATGACTTTTAAAACCCTTATTAAGATATTTTTTTGTAGGCTAAAGTATAGAAAAGTTTGTCATTTATTGATAGAACTCAAGCATCATACACACTGAACCATTAAAAAATTTAATTTTGACATGCAACAGGCCTATTTGAAAGGAATTATAGACAGGAGACTTCGAAAAGATTAGTAATGATGCCTTAGATAATGACAAGAAATACAAGTAGTGGATGAAAGTTTTATAACAAGTATATTATGAGGAAATATTTTACACTAGGTTATAAAGTACTCTTACTTAATTCTCGCTTGCATTTATTCTAGGTAAATTACACTCTTAATGGTTTAGTCCATTTATTGTTCACATTATTTTTCCATATGAGACTAATGAAATTAATGATCCAAAGAATGGTGTCAATTTTAAAGTTATTGTTTGCATTATTTTTATCATTTGTATTATACATCATGAATACCTTAATAAGACAGATCCTCTTAAGTTACTTTAGTGAACTTTTACATTCAAAGTATCATCTAAGTAGCTTGCTCCAAATTTATAAATTACATCTTATTCAAGATTTATGGCAACTAGTTTTAGTATCTATTTTTTAAAGAGCTAGAAAGACAACTTAATGACATGAATGGTGGTTTCTATGATATCAACATGCGGTAAAGGGATGTCAGTTAACATCCTACTTTGTACATTGTGTATTCTTATTTTATTTTTTGTTTTCATATGTGTTATGTTATTGCTAGATTAATTCTTTTATTTGATGTGTTATTATTTATTACTGTAATTAACTGGCAGATAATAGTGTATTTCGTGATTATTAAAGTAATTTCCCTTAGTTTCGAACAATAATTGAAATTTTTAAGCCAAGATATGGATAAGAATGCAATGTTTTGAAAGCTTTCCAAGCAATTTCACTTTTTCAAATGCAGTCCTTATAATCTACAAAGCTGGGTCTGAAAGAATGTGACTATTTATAAGGAATAACATCACTCTTGACATTTATTGATTAATCAAAGCTAAAGTACAATTAATAGGGGATTTACCTATGAAATTTGTGCCTACATACATGGTTGTGAGAAAGAAACTATTAAAGAAAATAAAGAGCTAGACAGCTTTAAATTTCTTGTCATAAGTGCACTTGAATAAACTAGAGTATACATCCTTGTAAATCTTTAGGAAAGGTGTTTGATAATTGAGAAAGCAAAATTCAATTTATTAAGGATGACTTGAATAAAGAGTAATTGGGTGATATTCTTTCGACTATTGAAATGCATCCGAGTGGATATATACAACATGCAATTCTTAGTTTTGGCCATTACTCCATAAATAACGTGCATGATATAATCTTAAGATTCTGACTATAAATATTTACATTTGCCAGGTTATAAGAAAACTAGCTAGAAAGTCTATGCTCTACCATGAAGATTGTTTAAATTATTTATAATGTAAAATCAAAAGAAAATATGAGTCACAGTCTCAACTATCAGTGCATATCCTTTTGCCTTACTATTATTTTATCACTTGCATTATTATTTTAATAAGGTGACTTTATATCTACTTATTATTTGCTTTCATTATTATTTACTTTTGCCTCTTTAGCTATAGACTTCATGCGTCATTTGACAAATACATCACCTTATTCATAACAATGTATCGTTATATCTATCACTAACTATTTAAATACAAACTAATTTTTTTAATCATTAACAATTATTTTTTAGAATTGTCTCAATGGCTACAACTTCAAATAGACAATTCAAAAATGTTTATGTGTTTTCTATCTTTTGTTATGGAAAATACAAAGAGTTTGTTAAAAAATTTATTAGTCGAGTACTAATAGAGAGAAAAATAAACCTGGTATATAGAAAAGGTGACTAAAGGTTACCATGACTCTTCTCAAAAGATGTCTACATCAAAGAAAGCCAAGTATTCGATATCATTCCAAAAGTCATAAAACCTATAAGATGTCTAGCTAGCTCACTAATTAGAGAAGAGTTAGTCAATGCAAGTATGCAAAAAAAGAATATCTAATATGCTAAATCATGAAGATGCTTTCATTTTCTTGCTAGGAGATCTTATAATTCTAAAGACTCTTATTACATTTGCATTTTAGGTCTACTTAAACATTCATAAAAATCTATTAGTTTGTTAAATGAAACTTTTATTGATGATAGCATTTTTTTAATCATACAATTAAAAATTATTTCATTCTATCTATAGTGAAAAAACTCTTTATTAGTGTTCTTATTGCTAATGAGTTACTTAATTTTTACAAGCCTATAAACTAGAGTTAAATCCCAGAACTTTTACATTAGATTGATCAACTAATGATGGTAGCAATAGCAATAGTAACGAAATGCAAATTAAACTTAACTATCCTTTTGTAAATATTTTCTTATATTGCAGCATTCAGGTAATATATTCTAAACTCTACTTTTCTTATAGAGATTGATTACAATGTATTATTTTAGTTGTAGGGAGGGAACAGGTTGATAGTTGTGGAATAACTAATAGTTATGTTGTTGTAGTTTTAGTCATCTTTTTAAAATTTTTGAGTCAAAGATGGCCAAACATAGAGCTTGATTACTTTAGAAATACATCTTTTTAGTTTAGAATATAGTTAAAAATAAAAATAAACACAAAAATAAATAAATAATAAAATTTGAGGCATTTTGTGTGATATTTTGACATTGAATAAAATGATAACTTCTAAATTTTAGTACTTGAACTACAATAGTTTTAAGTTATGTTACACTGTATTTGCCACTTTACATATTAATGTTCGTGACAAGTGTAAATAGAGAAATTTGATAGTTGAAATTGATTGAGTTATTTAAAGGAATATACATGTCGTAATAGTGAGTTTTTGAACCTATTATTCTTTTGAAAAAACAAACTTTTCATTGACTAGCAGTTTATTATTTTATACATAACATTTGCTTTTTTCTTTTTAGCTAACCAATGAAATAAATTGTGAGTTGCTAGATCTAAACTAAAAGATGTGAAAACTATTTAGAGTTGTAAAGTAAAATGAGAGAATGCAATTTTTATCCATTTGAGACTTTTCTAGCAATTCCTATTGTGAAATATCTATAAACACCCCTTTTGAGCCTATAAGAAAAGAAAAGAAAATTTTTGTTAACTTATTATTCTATCCAACAAACGTTATCCTCTATTTTGTATTTTCTATCACCTATTGATGTTTGGAATAAAAAAATAGAGTTTTTTTTTCAAAAAGTGGCATTGTATATATATGAAAGAGAAAAAAGGAAACAAACAATTAAAAGTAGCTTCCAATTTTCAATAGATCTTATATTTTTTCTCAAACATATATTTTATTCTTCCTATTATCCATTCTTTTTTAGTCATTTCTCTGGTCTATGTTACGTTCTAGTAAAACTCCTTCTTGAGTCCAAGAAATTATCATCTAAAGTAAAAACTAGTAATATGACCTAAAAGATGTGCCAAAACATAAAAATACATACAAATAATATTATTAGTTTTACTAGTATTCGTTTGACTTGAGATTGTATTCATGTTCCAGCTATAGACTTTTTTCCTTCATTTAGGTGAGTGTGTGTAATACTATTTTTCTATTATTTTCTCTCAACCTATTATTTTTTAAAGTGATTATTGATGCTGAGCTTATTTTCTTTTGAGAGTGTCATTTTTGCCAATGAAATTTTGGGATTTGGCATGTCATTCTTGAAAGTATTATATTAATGTTGCTTTGATTTTTGATCACTTTACATGAGTTTACTTGATTGATTTATTTAATATGGGAGTGATATTCTGAAGGCTGAGATAATATTTATATTTTTATTTGATTATTGTTATTATTAGGTTAAAGAAGTAGACACAATTGCCAAAAAAATTACAATTTGATTTTAATGTTTGGTGGATATTATTGCTTAATTTATTAGGAACTAGTAATATGCTAGTTAGAGAGTGTGTTTAGTGCTACATAATGTATATTAACAAAGGGTAAAATCATTATTTTATACTATAAGTCTTACAAAAAATTTTTATTTTTTATATTTAAGTCCTTTAAATTTTGATTATGTGTGTCTTATTGTAATTTAAATATTATATGTATTTCAAGGAGTATTTTGATTAATTTACAATTAATGAGAAATTTGAATAACATAATAAATAGCATTTTTTAACTTAAAATGGATAAAAACCTTAGGAAGGGCATAAAGGATAAAATGATAATTTCAAGATATATGCTAATTTTAGCAGGGCCCATCTGATGTGGCAGACCTATAAACATGTTTATTGTTGACTAATGATGTAACAATATATTATTAGATTGAAAAATATGCATGCGTTACATGCAATATTCTTACTCAATTCATTTTGTGTAATTCTCAATCTATTCTGTATTTTTACGGATTTTAATAAAATTATTATTTTATCCTTAGTTCAGTTATAAGTGGTTAATTTAATTTCAAATTCGACATGATCTATAGGCTTAATTTCGTAAGTTTATTCACTCTATCTTTCTTAGTTATGTGTGTTATTTGACTCATTATTAACAAAATGTAAACCCTGTCTCAAATTTACACAGTAAGATCATCTTTGTTTATTGCGATGAACATTTTATACTATATTTATTAGAGAAAAAAGCTCGTCTATAGTTTTTGTGGTTTATCTTAATTCAATGTTGGTAGAGAGTATATTTAAGTTATTTAATAGAATGTCTTGTTTCATTGCTGAGTAAGAGGATTGTTATCATTTGCCATAACATGTACTTGACATGACATTTAACAAAATATTATTTATCTAGCATAATGAGTGTCTGACACTATATATACTGAAATATACTTTTAATGAGTCGAAATTTCCTCTCATAAATTAATTAGGACTAAAAAGAAATGTTATGTCCATGTCGAAATGTTAAGTATGAAACAAGAAATTCAAGCACCTTATTTGCATTATTTCATCTTTATTTTGTTCCCTTTACTTTTTTAATCTTAACTATGCCAAAAAATTATATTCAACCCATTAAAAAATGAACTTGAAAAATTAATCCTACATATAAATCTACCTCCTTATAGGATAGACATTCGTTACTATAAATTTATACTACAGTAGATTCAGGTGCTTGAGAGTATAATGAAATTTACACAAAAACCCTCCATATGGTGAGATAGTTTTCCTATTGTAGCGATCTAGGTTAAGTAATTAAGTCCCAAATAAAGTTCATAGCCTACTTTAATATATAGTAGTGTGTGAAAAATGCATGATAAACTTGATAAAAGTTCACCTATATGAATGTGAAACTAGGTCAATTAGTATGAGAGTAACACAAGCATCTTTAGAGTACTTATGAATTCCATAAAGAATAGGACTACTAAAATGCCAAACTACTAGACAGCAAGACTTCAAGTGATTTCAATACGAGCATCGAATGGTCATCTTTATAGAAAGAGAACATTAGTTTGTAGAAACTATAATTTTTTTAAAGTTCTTGTGAGACAATATTAGTTGTTCAATGTATGGTTTATAGCCCGGAAAGCATTAGTTAATGTGCATTAAATACTATAGTGAAGATTGGTCACACATTGTAAAATATATAGAGAATTGTTGGAATTATTAGGATACCTCAAAATACTAATATGCCACTTTAAAGGAAAGTGAAGAGTAGTTATTTTTGTGTTTGATTTTAAATTAGTCACATGTTTGATTTAGTTTCAAGCTACAGTTAAATAATGAAAATCTACATATAATTTAGATAATCTAATTTTAACTAAATTACGAGATACATGGATCCCTAATTCAAAATAAATAAAGAAAATAGATGACTAATTCAAATTGAATTAAGAAAAGAGGTATAGAAGATTTCTTTACATAGAACTATAGGTGAAAAATAAAAATTTTTGTCATAAAAATGAACTTTTAAGACCGATCTCACACAATACATACGAAATTCATAATATAAAAAAACATAACTCGATAATTTGAGAAGAAAAATAACAGGATTAAATCAAATTCACCACCAAACAATCTTAAAGTTATGACTGAAGATTAATCTATATTGAACGTGTTGACATTCGTTTCATCACTCTAAAAACCTACTGACTTCTTTTTCTCAATATTTTTCTCAAAAACAGTCTATTTTTTTCTAAAAAAATATACTTATATAATATCCCTCGTCAAACCCCAACATTTTTATTCTTTTAATAATCAAGATATTAAATATTTTGAATTTTATATTATTATTTCTCTACTAACGTGAAAGTAGAAATAATGCGTAATCACTTTAAGGCTCACCTTGTGAAATAACATAAGACCCCATGTCGTGCCCATTGGTAACTTAAATGAAATAACAACCACAATCCTGAAATTATAACTAACTAAAAATTAAGATTACAGTAAAGTCAATTCTTATGAGCTTTAATAAGTCTGACAATTATTATAAAGTTAATTAAATCTCATATGTGATCCTGTTCAATATAGTCGTACTACATCAATAAATTCATATATGATTAAGACAAATCATTCAATGAATTTACTATAGTTTATACCTAAATAAAGTATCTAACTTTATTTATCAACTGCGAACTTAATTCATTAAATTATAAGATAACTTATATTTATGTCTTTTATGAATCCATATAGTGATTACATAAATACATATAATATAATTAAATAGAATTTACTCAAAAAATTAATACAAATAAGACATATGAATAAAATACCTCAATTATTTTATCAATTAAAAAAATATTTATTACAATTAAATAAACTCATATGCTTTTAAAGAGTATATTTTCCCAACAAGAATAAATATACATAACCTTTAATGATGATTAATGAGAAGAAATCACTCCAACTATTTTTAATTAATGTGCTCTACTTTTATCTCATATTCCTTCATCGATTTTTTTTTTTGTTATTCTAAACAATTATGCCTAGAGTGCAAATTCTCAATAATGTTGTTATACCCTGAAGATATTCATTGCTTGCTCTTTTTGCACAAGGAAATCTTTATTTGAGGTGTGGAATTTGGTCTTAATGACAATACTTTCTATGCTTTGACAAATCTATGTTCACTGATCCAGTAATACCTTTAAAATTATGAGATGTAACTTTTTGGTTTATGTTGCAAGTTATATGTTGCTAGTTATAACTCTTGGTTAATTGACTAGTATGCTAAACTCAAGCCATTGTCCATTGCTATAGGATTTATTGATCAATGTCATTGTTCTAGTTGATTTTGGAGTTTAAAGAAGTTTTATTAGCTCATATTACTAACATTAAAAACTATCTAATATAGCTTTAGAATATTGAAAAATATACAAGCATTTAGTTCATAATCTAGGCTAGAAATCACTGGGTCAACTAAACGATCCATTTAAAATTTTGGAATACATCCAATTTTGTATTTCTTTTGGAGCTCAGTCGTATGATTTTCAAGTAGTTGCATTTAATTAGTCACTTAATTTCGAATACTAGATAGATAACACCTTTTAAGTTTATTTAAAATTCCCCACATGTACTCTAAAAATATATATATAATAAAGGTCCTGGATAATTGGTCAAGTATTTTCCAAGCATCTTTATTTTGCCCTTAACCAAATATCAATCTTGGGAAAGCTAGCTACTAAAAAAATGGATATGGCCTTTATCCACACATTATCAATCTGAGTCGAGTTTAGATCTGTCTATGACTAGCCTCAATTGTTTCAACAAAGGCCTTCGCCCGGGTTTATGCTTGATTTTTCCAATGCAAGCCAGGTCAAGCTTGGCAACCCTCAAGCATAAGTTTTTTATATAGGCTTAAGTTGCCTGGGTACGAGAATTAAAAATAAATATTAACTTAAATTTTAAATAAATGGTAAATAAAAATTATTTTAACCTAATACACAAACACATTCAATGTCCATCCTAAATTCATTCATTATCTGTCAAAAACTTAAGTTATTGGCACAATAATTACATTAATGAATAAATCTAAGTAATTATGACATCTAAATTTTACCATAATATAAATTGATAATAAATACCATTTACTAATGTAAAATATGAAAATCCTAAAATGCAAAACAACTAAAAATAGACTGTCATGTATAGGTTAGCAGCTAAAAAGTGGTTGCTGCACAAACATGGCTATAATGTAGAAACTCTATGCACCATAGGTAGTAGAGGATCATTATTGAGATCAAAGATGTGGGAAAAAGAACAAATTAAAAAAAGAAAAGAAAAGAATAAGAATAAGAATATATTTTTATTAATTTATTATCAAATTAACATTTAAGGTTTCTCTATGTGTTCAAAAGGAAAGAGAACAAACATTTATGGTTTTTTTATTGTTTTTGAAGAAGAGTAAGGATTATAGTTATTGGGCATTCTCTTAGAGAGTTAAAGGCGCCAGAAGGGGGGGAGTGGGAGCTTCGTGTGGTTTTAGGGTTTGTAAATCGGTAATGTATTAATTTTTATTTTTAAATTTTAAAAATTTAACATGGCATAGATCTAAGTTCCATTTTTTTGTTTTATCTCTATTTGAGTTGCTCCTGAAGCTTATATTGATCAAAAGCTTCCTTTTTTCAATCCATTTCTTGGTTCAAACTCAATAGGATAGGATAGTACTAGTATCGAAACCACTATAGCATGCATAAACCTATGCTTAAGAAGTTTCATCTATTGAAAATCAATCCCAAAATTAATTTATTTATTAATGCATATTTGGTTTTGCCCGCCTATATAGGCTAGATTTGGTTCAAATTTATGCCGGATGAGTTTGCATGCCACCTCTAACTATCTATTTTTTTAAAATAAGTGTTAGACTATTAATACCTCGCTAAAAATCTTTTAAGCTTCTTTTTATTTACTTGATTAAAAAATTTAACATAATATAAAATTCCTATAACACCACCATTAAAGGCAAAAATAACCTTGATTAAAACTATTCCTCATGAAAGCCCATCTTTTACTTTTTTTTCTTATTGCTAAAATCCCATATCAAATTATCAATGGTTTTTTCTTTTGTTCTCTTCAATCTTTTACCTAACTTGAATATTTCTTTATCAAATAAATAAAGAATGGTATAGGTCATTGGATTTATTTGAATTTGAAGTTGCAACCACATAATTATTTATTTTCTCTTGCTAAATCCCTATTTCAATTTTGAATAGTAGTATTATTAGTTTTTTGGGATTTTACAGAATTGATTTTTATAGTTGCCAAATATTCCAAGGTTTTAATGATAAGGATTGTCATTCTTTGATAACAAAAGATATTAATTGAACAAAGAAATTATTGTTCAAGATAATGAAAAATGCTTATTTTATCCTTGTTTTTTTAAATAACTCAGAATCCCTTTCATTAATTTGTGGCCAGTTTACCACCATTTGGTTATAGTTTATTGAGTAAAAAATTAGACTTTTAATTACACACAAAGAATTAAAAAAACACAGTTGACATATAAAAAATTAAAAAAAAGTTCACATATAAGCAAAACAAAATATATCTTATCCCACTAAACATTCAACAATAAAAAGTTATCTTAGGTAAGCAGTCATCTTTTACTTATCTCATTTGACACCCTTAACTCTTTGTTTTGGTGCCATAAAGTAGCACATCTTAAGTTTTGTAAAAAATGCAAAAAATATTAGGAGAATAAGTCAAGGTTACTTCTTTGAATTCCAAAACCAGCCAATACAACAACTTCAACATGAGAATAGAACTCTGTGATTAGTATCTGGTTGTGTTGTTCATGTTACTATTTATGGGTATAGCTCATCTTATACAATTCACATCATTGCTCATTCAATAATGAACATAAATTTGTTAAGGCGTGCACAAAGAACTATCCTTATGACAAATTTTCACTCTTTTAAGAAGATTTTCTTATGTAAAATGGAAACAAATGAACAGATCAACCTCCAGAATTCAATGATGACATTGCTGTATGGTTTACTTCAAGCAAATAGTTTAGAATAGCAAAACAAAATTTTATGAAGAAAATACAAGATAAAAGGAGGTAATCATGGTAGGTTAAAGACTTTTATGTCTCATTTATATAGAGAAATCATCTATAATTCTTTTCTAATTAAGTTGAATTGAATTAGTCATCTATGTCTCTCATAATTTAATTCAAATTTTTAATAATCAAAATCACATGTAGATTTGATTTATTTAACTCTAATTTATAATTAAATCAAATACATGAGTAATTTCAAATTAAACATAAAAGAGGTTGCTCTCACTTCCCTTTAATATGGGACATTAGTATTTGAAAATATCAATAAAACTCCAACTATGTCCTACATATTTCAAAATATTTCAACTATTGTCATCATAGAGTTTAATGCATATAAATAGTGTCTTTTGGGCTACAAACCAGCCATGAAACAATTATTCGTGTCTCATAGAAGCTTGATGAAACTTATAGTTTTTGTGAACTTATATTTCTTTTATGCAAAGTAAAGGACTAGATGTTAATGCTACGCTCTTTTATTGTTTTACTATTTGGTAGTTTGGCATTTTAATGCCCTTGTGCTCCCTAGAATTTATAAATGCTTTAGAGATACTTGTCTCATTCTCATAGAAATTGACCTAATTCTACACTTATATAGATGAATGCTTATTAAGTGTGCCATGTAGTTTTGACACACTACCATACATGAAATATAGGTTATGGAGTTCATTAAAAGCTCACTTCCTCAATCTAAATCATTGTAATAAGTCATCATCTCAATATACAAAGGACTTAAATAAATAAGTGGATAAATTTTTATTACTTTTATGAACTTACTTTTGTCATTTGTTCTAGACAAAAGTCTCATCCCCCTTAACATATCTACTACTATTCTCTACTTAGTAGTTTAGTCAAAAAATTGTCCAATTTTGACTCTGACATAAAAAATCTAGGCTTCTAAGCTCATATTCTTACAGTTGCTCAAGTATACTATAATTTTATCTTGACTATAATAGCCTAGCAATCATAATATAATCACAAAGGAATAGAAGGGTAAATGTTAATGGGAAGATATATTAAGAGGTTTCTTAACCACTTGGAATACTAACGATAAAACTTAGTAGGTGAATTAGGTTTATAAAAATATGAAGTAATCAAAGCACAAACCAATGAAAAAATCTAATAAAATTAAACAAACAACAACCAAAATATAAAGATATGAGAGAAAGAGAATCCAACATGTGATATTCACATTACTCGACAAACTCAAAGCTCGAGGGACTTGAGGATTTTATTATCCAAATGTTACACCCTAGGGCTTTAAAATCTTTACAATTGAGTTCCAATGTATCAATCTAAAATGCAAATGAGCAACCCAAGATAGGGGGTGAATTGGGTTTTTAAAATTTATTTTACAAATGATTCAATCTAACGCTTTAATGCAAACAAAAAAATAAGTTTTACAGCAATTAAATCAAATATAGTAAATTAGACAATGCTTGCAAAATAAATGAGTAAGGGAAGAGAATGCAAACACAGTAATTTTTACGTGGTTCGACAATCCCCGCCTATGTCCACGCCTCCAAGCCAACCGAGCTCGAGGATTTCACTATCCAAGCCTCCCAAGGCTTCAAATGTTTACACTTGACTTCTAAGATGTCAATGGACCTTTACAATTTAGAGATTATCACCCTAATCTCTTTACCCTAAGTGTTTCCCTCACTAAAATATTCTCAATATAATACAAAATACAAATTACAGCAAGAAACTCTCTATAAGAGTAGATTCATAAATAATGGCACAAGAATAATTTAATCTATTGTTATTTGCAATATGGAAGCTCAATATATGTTTGATAAACTTGTTTTTACTTGCTAGAGAGCTTGAAATGAAGTTGGAGTTGAGTTTTTATAGTTAAAGCTCGAAAACTAGCCATTATTGTCAAATTCCAATGCTCAAGCGACTAGCCGCTTAATTTAACCGGCTCTCCACTCGTAACAGTGAAGTTACCATTAATTTTGAATTTTGCTACAATAACACTGTTCACGAAATTACAGTTTTATCTCTAAACTTATTCAAATTATATTATAGCCTAAAACGTTATAAAACTTTTTAAAAAGACCTAATCTCAGAAATTTTAATTATTATTTAATTCCTAAAAACATTCTAAAATTATAGTGTGGCCCAAACTAAAGAAAATCTTTTCAAATAAGTCCTTTTTGAGTTTTAGCTAAATCACCATAATCTTTAAACTTTTTAAAATTTTTCACTTAAACCCCCAATCTATTATAAGTTACAATATAGCCCAAATGTTTTAAAGCTTAGCAAATAAGTCCAACTCTGAAATTTAAAACTTTTTCATTTTTACCCAAATTACTTAAATTCATAATATTTTATCTCATAAACATAAAATTAATTTAGTTTGAAAAATAATTATTTTATTAACATAAAATTGAGCTTCAAAAATGCTAATCCAAGTATAAATTAAATCATACCGGCTTTACAAGAAATTGTCGCAATAAATTATCCGTTGAGCCGCCGTTGTCCGTTGAGTGTCTTGAATTTGATTTTACTTGATTTCACTTGATTCATTATCCTTTAAAACTAGTGAACTTGTGAAATAAAAAATAAAACACTTTAATGCAAATGTTTGTTATCATCAAAATCATAATATTTATAGTCTTTTAGGCTAACAATCTCCCCCTTTTTGATGATGACAAACATCTCATATATTTTGACATATATGCTCACCCTTAATACATGGCGTACATAATCAAATTTAAAATAAACTCCCCCTGAAAATATGATCTATAACAATTTATAAGCTCCCTCTTAATATTTAAAAAAAATATGCACAAATGCGTAAAAAGAAAATATAAAACCTGTCTTTGAAATACATGACTTCTCCCCCTTCATCATCAAAATTAAATTAAGGCAATAATAATCAACCAAATACAGGCAAGAGACATAAAAATCTAACAATATATCAAGAAGGCATAATATAGCATCCAAATACAAAACATCCAAATACAGAACATCCAAATATAAGACATCCAAAGACAAAGCATCCAAATACAAAACATGCAAATAGCTCATAATGATCATCCACAATTCATACAGAAAATGTAAAGGCATAAAAATGTGTGGTACAGAGTGACAGAAAATAAAAGAGCTATGGAGATGGTGGATGTGATGAAGATGATGGTGGTGGAAACCCAAGAGCTGCAAAAAGCTGCTGCTGGCCATCAAGAATTTGCTGCTGTTGAGTAAAAAGTCGCTGTTGTTGGTCAACTAATTGTTGCTGCTACTCAAAGAGGCGCTGGTGCTTCAAAGTGGATTAAGCTGAAAAAGCTTCAAACTGAGATTGAAGTCGGCGTTGCTGTGTCGAAAGAGAATCCATTTTAGCTAACATCTACTGTATCGGATCCTCATGGGCAGCTGAAGGAGTTTTAGAAGAACCCGCAGAAGATGGATAATGAGAGCGTTGTTGGACACTAAGATCAGAAAGTTGCTCTGGTGGAAGAATATCGTTAAAGAAACGATGATCTGTAGGAGCAAGTTCAGAAACTTTGGTGAAGTATCTTCGGTCTCTAGTCCATTTACCTTCTACCCAAATAAATCCTAAGTTGGCAATGGCATCATCTCCTAGTTCTCTTGAATTTAAAAAGGTTGGTTCGGTAATGGGTACTCAGAAATGTTTGAGGATGCGGGTAATGATACTACCATAAGGGAGGGATCTTTTAGCCATACAAGGTGTGCTAAGCATATGATTGAGTATAATGTATCCAACATTGAGCTTTCTATCCTCCAAAATACAATCCAATAAAGCCACATCTAATCGGTTAACTTCATCCCCATGACCATACCTAGGAGTAATCACATGATGAAGAACATAATGCAGGATTCTATTTTGAAGAGGCAAAGCTTGAGATTTCAATGATGATCGACAAAATTCATCAGACAAGTCACGTCGGCGACAAATTTTTCAAACAACATTTTCAAGAAAAAACCATGGATGATCTATTCTGGCTCTAGCACAGTAAATTTCTAATCCCTCATTTGGAGTCCCAAGAATATGATTTAACTCCACAACATCAAATTCAATATGAACTCCCCCAATACTAGTAGCAATTTTATCCAAAACTTCTATATCCATATTCGAATAAAAAACCTTAACTAAATTTTCATAATATTCTTCTTGAATAACTAAGACATTTTTCCTGCTCATAGCAATAAGAAGTTTATCAAGAGATGTACCACAAATTTCCAAATTCTCCAAATTCTTAAGATTGTTGATGAAGATGATGGTGGTGGAAACCCAAGAGCTGCAAAAAGCTGCTGCTGGCCATCAAGAATTTACTGCTGTTGAGTAAAAAGTCGCTGTTGTTGGTCAACTAATTGCTGCTGCTACTCAAAGAGGCGCTGGTGCTTCAAAGTAGATTGAGCTGAAAAGGCTTCAAACTGAGATTGAAGTCGGCGTTGCTGTGTCGAAAGAGAATCCATTTTAGCTAACATCTACTGTATCGGATCCTCATGGGCAGCTGAAGGAGTTTTAGAAGAACCCGCAGAAGATGGATAATGAGAGCGTTATTGGACACTAAGATCAGAAAGTTGCTCTGGTGGAAGAATATCGTTAAAGAAACGATGATCTGTAGGAGCAAGTTCAGAAACTTTGGTGAAGTATCTTCGGTCTCTAGTCCATTTACCTTCTACCCAAATAAATCCTAAGTTGGCAATGGCATCATCTCCTAGTTCTCTTGAATTTAAAAAGGTTGGTTCGGTAATGGGTACTCAGAAATGTTTGAGGATGCGGGTAATGATACTACCATAAGGGAGGGATCTTTTAGCCATACAAGGTGTGCTAAGCATATGATTGAGTATAATGTATCCAACATTGAGCTTTCTATCCTCCAAAATACAATCCAATAAAGCCACATCTAATCGGTTAACTTCATCCCCATGACCATACCTAGGAGTAATCACATGATGAAGAACATAATGCAGGATTCTATTTTGAAGAGGCAAAGCTTGAGATTTCAATGATGATCGACAAAATTCATCAGACAAGTCACGTCGGCGACAAATTTTTCAAACAACATTTTCAAGAAAAAACCATGGATGATCTATTCTGGCTCTAGCACAGTAAATTTCTAATCCCTCATTTGGAGTCCCAAGAATATGATTTAACTCCGCAACATCAAATTCAATATGAACTCCCCCAATACTAGTAGCAATTTTATCCAAAACTTCTATATCCATATTCGAATAAAAAACCTTAACTAAATTTTCATAATATTCTTCTTGAATAACTAAGACATTTTTCCAGCTCATAGGAATAAGAAGTTTATCAAGAGATGTACCACAAATTTCCAAATTCACCAAATTCTTAAGATTAACAAAGTAAGGAGGAATAACCGACCTTGGCATGAAATTATCGATAAACCGTTTCTGAAGTGGGAGATGTCGAAAATAAGTTGACAAAAACTCCGTATTATGTTCATAATCTTCCTTACGTCTCTTGGCCATTTATTTGCTCTTGACTTTTTCACCACCTACCATTGTTGAACAAGCTTAAAGAATAATTTCGGATTTAAGTAAAATGGATAAGTTTGAGCCAAGAAATGTAATCCTAGAGATGAATGAGGTTTAGATATAATGTGGATTTGATTAAAGATGGGCTAGAGAAAGATTGAAAATCTAGAGAGAGAAACGGCCAAGGTTAGGTTTTTGGATTTCGGATTTTTATGGAGGAGTGATAAAATAGTGTTTGGATGATGAAAAGTGGAGGAGTAGTGGATAGGTAATGGTTTGAATGATTAATTTTAGCAAGAAAATGAGTGAAAATTGAAGAAATTTGAGAGAGAGATGGTGAGGCACTATTCATGTGGGAGAGAGAGAAAGAGATGAACAAGAGAAGAGGAAGTTGAAATGATGATTGGAAGATGTTTAATGAAAGTTAAATGGATGGGTAATGGATTGAATCAATGATTTTGACATGAAAATGGTTGAGAAATGAAGAATTTTTGAAAGAAAATGGAGGAAGATTCACGGTTTGGTGAGAGAGAGAGATAAGTGAGGAAGAAAGCCAAAATGAGGGAGAGGAAGGGGCCTAAACCCGTGACCAAGCGGCTAGCCGCTTGGTGCCTGGTTGTTGCCCAACTGTACCAATTTCACTTTTCGGCCATTTTTTATTAATCTTATCATCATTTCTTGATTCCGAAACCTCTCAAGAACCATTTTAATGCATGAATCATGATTTTAAACATGATTAATTTAAGCAAATAATTCATCTATCAAGCATGTATCATGAAGCACACAAGCATTTGAAATGAATATATCATAACACCTTACTTATCTATCATGCTCAAACTCTTTCAAAAACATTAACAACCATTAAGCACATAATTTTAATAGATTCAATAACATAATTAGAGATGTTAATGTGAAATTTTCATCATCCCAAGTTCATGCCGAATTTTTAAAAATTGTTCTTCGCAAAGGGGTTTTGTAAAAATATCAGCAAGTTATTTTTCCGTAGAGATAAATTCTAAAGCAATATCACCATTTTGTACATGATCTCTTAAAAAATGATGTCTAATCTCTATATGCTTGGTTCTAGAGTGCTGAATAGGATTCTTTGAAAGATTAATAGCACTAGTATTATCACACTTGATAGGAATTTGTTCAAGTTTAATGCCATAGTCTCTAAGTGTTTGTTTCATCCAAAGGGCTTGTGCACAATAACTACCTGCGGCAATATATTCCGCCTCAGTGGTTGAGAGTGCAATCGAGTTTTGTTTCTTACTAAACCATGAAACAAGAGAATGGCCTAGAAAATGGCAAGTTCCACTAGTACTTTTCCTATCCACCTTATATCCAGCAAAATCGGCATCCGAATAACAAGTCAAATCTATATGAGTTCCTCTAGGATACCAAAGGCCAAGATCTATGGTTCCACTCAAATAACGAAAAATTCTTTTAACAGCAAGCAAATGAGATTCCTTGAGACATGATTGAAATCTTGCACATAAACATACACTTAACATGATATCGGGTCTACTTGAGGTTAAGTAAAGTAAAGAGCTGATCATACCTCGATACTTTTTAATATCAACTTCTTTACTTTTTTCATCTTTGTCAAGCTTAATTGTTGTACTCATTGGAGTGCTTTTAGTGTTTGATTCTTCAATTCCAAACCTCTTGAGCAAATCTTTGACATATTTAGCTTGGTTGATGAAAATTTTCTCATTGTTCTGTTTGATTTGAAGTCCAAGGAAATACTTCAATTCTCCCATCATGCTCATTTCAAACTCCTTACTCATACAAGATGAAAACTCTTTGCACAAGAACTCACTAGTAGAACCAAAAATAATATCATCAACATAAATTTGAACAACAAGTAAGTCTTGATTCTTATGCTTAACAAAAAGTGTTGTATCGGCTTTTCCTATTGAAAAATCATTATCAAGCAAGAAATTTTTAAGCCTATCATACCATGCTCTAGGTGCTTGTTTTAATCCATACAATACTTTTGATAACTTATAAACATGATCTGAAAATTTGTCATTTTCAAAACCAGGGGGTTGTTTCACATAAACTTCCTCCATAATATATCCATTTAGAAAGGCACTTTTGACATCCACTTGAAATAAAATGAAATCTTTATAACATGCATATGCTAGCAATAATCTAATAGATTATAATCTAGCCACTGGTGCAAATGTCTCATCAAAATTAATTTCTTCTTCTTAGTTGTATCCTTGAGCCACTAATCTAGCTTTATTCCTTACAACCACACCAGATTCATCCATCTTATTTCTAAATACCCATTTAGTTCTTATAATGGATTGATGTTCTGGTTTAGGAACTAATTCCCACACTTTATTTCTCTTAAATTGGTTTAACTCCTTTTGCATTGCCATAATCTAAGATTCATCATTTTCCGCATCCACAAAGGATTTTGGTTCAATTTGAGAAATAAATGCAGCATGCTCACATGTATTCTTAAGTGATGATCTAGTTATAACACCTCTAGATGGATCTCCTAAAATGGCATCCTTTGTGGTACTTCTCAAAATTAAGGTACTTCTCAAGCACTATCTAAGGGGTGGAGGTATGTTTCTTTAATTCTTTTATTATACACTCTATAAGCTTTGCTTGAGTTTGAATACCCAAGAAAGATACCAACATCAGATTTTGGATCAAATTTTCCAAGATTATCTTTTGTGTTCAAAATAAAACTTTTACATCCAAAACTTTGAAATAACCAATGTTGGGTTTTCTATCTTTCCAAAGCTTATAGAGAGTTTTATTGAGATAAGATCTAATCGACACCCGATTCAAAACATAACAAGCGGTGTTGACGGCTTCGGCCCAAAAATATTTAGGTAGTGCATTTTCATTTAACATGGTCCTAGCCATTTCTTGAATAGATCTATTCTTTCTCTCAACAACTCCATTTTGTTGTGGAGTTCTAGGTGATGAAAATTAATACTCAATGCCTAAATCATTGTAGAAATTTTCAAATGCATGATTCTCAAATTCTCTACCATAATCACTTCTAATTCAAGTAATAGAGTATCCTTCTTCATTTTGAACCTTTTTACAGAAAACTTTAAAAGCTTCAAATGCATCATCTTTATTAGCCAGGAACAGTACCCAAGTGTATCTAGAATAGTCATCTACAATTACAAATGCATAATATTTTTCACTTAGGCTAGCATGTCTAAAAGGTCCAAATAAATCCATGTGAAGTAATTCAAGTGGTTTTGAAGTAGAGACATGATTCTTGTTTTTAAAAGAAGTTTTAATTTGTTTTCCAAATTGACAAGCTTCACAGATTTTATCCTTTTGAAAATAAATTTTTGGAAGTCCTTTAACCAAATCATTTTTCGAAACTTTTGAAATTAAATCCATGTTTGCATGACCTAGTCTTCTATGCCATAACCATCCATCATCATGCAATGCCGAGAAATATTTATTAAAGGAAGATGCACAATCTATATTAATGGTATTGACATTAATACATCTATTTTCTACAAACAAAACTTTTCCATCACATGCATTTTCAATAACGCATCTAGATTTATCAAAGACTACTTTATAACCTTTATCACATAATTGACTAATACTAAGTAAATTATGTTTTAAGTTTTCAACCAAGCACACATTTTCAATAAGAGTAGAGGATACATTACCGATATTGCCAATACCAATGATCTTTCCTTTTGAATTATCTCCAAAAGATACATCTCCACCATTTTCGATCTTGGTAAAACTTGAGAACCAAGCATAATTTCCTGTCATGTGTCATGAACACTCGCTGTACAAGTACCATTTATTCTTCTTCTTCTTTAAGCCCTGCAGAGAAAATTTCAAGTCTTAGGTACCCAAATCCTTTTGGGTCCTTAGATGTCAGCAATGGTTCCTTTTAGAACCCAAACATATTTTACACCATAATAAGCATTTCTTTTCACAAGACATCTATTTTTCATGTAACTATTTCTATTACAATAGTGACAAGTAATTTTATGATCACTTATGGATGTAGCTTTAACAAAATAATTCTTATAATACTTTTGCTTTAAGTTAGGTTTATAACCAAGTCCTCCTTTATCAAAAACACATTTTTGAGAGTTAAGTAAATTATCCAACATTTTTTGGCCATTTGTGAATTTTACGACAATTTCATTTAACTCATTATTCTTCTTATTGAGAGCTTCATTCTCCGTTATCAATTCTTCAACATGTAATTTCTCATGCTCATATGAAGTATTAAGTTTCTCATTTGAAGATGTGACTTTATCATGCAACATTTTATTTTCTAGTTCTAAACATGTGATCTTTGTATTCAATGATTCATTTCCATTTTTGAGATCTATCAATTTCTTTTTAAGACATATATTCTTTTTACCAATCTTCATCAACTCATCATGCAATTCTTTAAAAGATGTAATTCATCATAGGTAGGAAGATCATTTACCTCATCTAATTCATCATTCGATTCATCCCCAATCACCATAAGAGCTAGATTTGTCATTTCTTGATGCTCTTTATCATCACTTGTTTCTTCATCAATATCATCTCACGTGGCCACCATTACTTTCTTCTTGAACTTGTTGAGAAGAGGACATTCTGATCTTATATGACCAAGCTTCTTGCACTCATAACATTTAATTACTTCCTTTTTCTCTTTTTAGTGCTTGAAGTCTCCAAATTTTCTTCGCTCACCAGTTTTCTTGAAAAATTTTCTGAACTTCCTAGCAAGCATAGCCAATTCCTCATCATCCGGCTCACTTTCTCCATCACTTTTAAATTTTGTGACTTTGAGAACAATGTTTTTCTTCTTCTCTTCATTGCCTCTTTCAGTTGCCAAATCTTCCTCATAAGAAATAAGAGAACCGATTAGATCATCAATAGGTAAGACATTTAAATCTTTAACTTCCTCAATGGCAGTTCTTTTTAGTCTCCAATCCTTAGGAAGTGATCTAATGATTTTCTTAACTTTCTCGCTATTTGAAGAAGTCTTTCCTAGGGCTCCTAGAGTGTTCACTATGTCCGTAAATCTAGTGTACATAGAATATACACTCTCATTTTGTTCCATTTGAAATAATTCATATTGTCGAGTGTATCTACTAATTTTAGACTCTTTCACTTGATTCGTGCCTTATAAACAACTTCAAGTTTGTGCCAAATTTCATAAGCACTTTCACAGCTTGACACTCTATGAAATTCTTTCTTATCTAGTGCACAAAATAAGGCATTCATGGCTTTAGAATTAAGAGAAGCTTTTCTCTTTTCTAATTCATTCCATTCCCGTGAAGGTTTTAGAATATCTTTCCCGACTTCATTTTTAGTTAAAGGCATAAATGGACCATCACATACAACTTCCCAAATTTCATAATCTAGGGCTTGTAAGTAAATTTTCATCCTAGTGTTCCAATATGGATAGTCATTTCCGTCAAAGAACAATGGTCTAGTTGTGGATTGTCTTTCTTTAAAGGTTGAATCACTTTGGGTTGCCATGGATTTTTTACTCTAGACGGTTAAGTCTTAATAAAAGAACCAAGCTCTGATACCAATTGAAATGCAAATAAGCAACCCAAGAGGGGGGTAAATTGGGTTTTTAAAATTTATTTTACAAATGATTCAATCTAATGCCTTAATGCAAACAAAAAAATAGGTTTTACAGCAATTAAATCAAATATAGTAAATTAGACAATGCTTGCAAAATAAATGAGTAAGGGAAGAGAATGCAAACACAGCAATTTTTACGTGGTTCGGCAATCCCCGCCTACGTCCACGCCTCCAAGCCAACCGAGTTCGAGGATTTCACTATCCAAGCCTCCCAAGGTTTCAAATGTTTACACTTGACTTCTAAGGTGTCAATGGACCTTTACAATTTAGAGATTATCACCCTAATCTCTTTACCCTAAGTGTTTCCCTCACTAGAATATTCTCAATATAATATAAAATATAAATTACAGCAAGAAACTCTCTATAAGAGTAGATTCACAAATAATGGCATAAGAATGATTTAATCTATTGTGATTTGCAATATGGAAGCTCAATATATGTTTGATAAACTTGTTTTTTCTTGCTAGAGAGCTTGAAATGAAGTTGGAGTTGAGTTTTTATAGTTAAAGCTCGAAAACTAGCCGTTATTGTCAAATTCCAGTGCTTAAGCGACTAGCCGCTTAATTTAACCGGCTCCCCGCTCGTAACAGTGAAGTTACCATTAATTTGAATTTGCTACAGTAATACTATTCACGAAATTATAGTTTTACCTCAAAACTTATTCAAATTATGCTATGGCTCAAAACGTTATAAAACTTTTCAAAAAGACCCAATCTCAGAAATTTTAATTATTATTTAATTCTTAAAAATATTCTGAAATTATAGTGTGGCCCAAACTAAAGAAAATCTTTTCAAATAAGTTCTTTTTTAGTTTTAGCTAAATCACCATAATCTTTAAAGTTTTTAAAACTTTTCACTTAAACCCCTAATCTATTATAAGTTACAATATAGCCCAAATGTTTTAGAGCTTAGCAAATAAGTCCAACTCCGAAATTTAAAACTTTTTCTTTTTTACCCAAATTACTTAAATTCATAAAATATTTTATCTCATAAACATAAAATTAATTTAGTTTGAAAAATAATTATTTTATTAACATAAAATTAAGCTTCACAAATGCTAATCCAAGTATAAATTAAATCATACCGGCTTTACAAGAAATTGTCGCAATAAATTATCCGTTGAGCCGCCGTTGTTCGTTAAGTGTCTTGAATTTGATTTCACTTGATTTCACTTGATTCATTATCCTTCAAAACTAGTGAACTTGTGAAATATAAAATAAAACACTTTAATGCATATGTTTGTTATCATCAAAATCATAATATTTATAACCTTTTAGACTAACACAATCAAACTTTACAATATAAAGTTATCCCAAACCTCTTAATCCAAGTGATTCCCACACTCTCAAACACTTACTTTGATGTTTAAGAATGAAAATTACAAAATTTCTTTTACACATTTTGTGTTTACAAGTTAGAACTTAAAGTGTGATTTGATGATGCAACAATGAATTTTCAAGCATAAAAGGGATTTGATACACAATAACAAACTCAATGATGGTTGTAAAAATACTTTTCAACTTGAATTTAATTAAGCCTTTTATAGCTAAAGAAAAAAACTAGTCATTATTGACTTTCTAAGAATAATTGGATCATTATTAATTGCTATCAGATCACTGTTTTGACTTTGTACAAGTTACCATTATGTTAAATTTTGAACAATCAGTTAATTGTTTTGAGCTGTTGGTTTGCCATTTAATTATAAAGATCTAGTTACTTATACTAAATAGTTTCCCATTTACAAACTAATTCCTCTTGGAATTTGTTAGTTAACTATTATCAGTAAATGATTTACTAATTCAAGAGAATTTACTCTCTAGAATTTCTTTGTTAATTGTTTTCTAATAAATGATTCACCATTATTTTCTAGAATGAAAACTATACAACTTCATTTAGAAAATAAATTTTTTATTAAAATAATGACTATCTGTTTATTTCTAGAATCTTATTTATGTCCAAGAAACTTCATATGGCCTAAGAATCGAATCATTTAGAAACTCTAACTTTATTAATCTAGTTTGTTATCCTTAAAATAAATGATTTGAACATATTTATGTTGACATTTTCTCTCATATTTTGATGATGATAGACCTTACAAGTCTTAGAAAATGGTTATAGGACTTACTCTTCCTATATGTAAGTTCTCCCCATCAAGTTTTAAGATTAACCAATTTCCAAATTAACAAATACCAATTTTTAACAAACTTAAATTACTTCTTTTACCATACTATCTCTACCTTCATCATGAGAAAGAAAACATAGAAGTAAAAGGGTTAGAGAAATTATATTGTTACCTATATCGTCTAAATAGAAATTTTAGTAAAATTTCCTCCATTAACAAGCATCTCTTCAAATACAATAGTAAGTAATTTATACACCAAAGGTCTGAAATGATCAAAACCATCACTAAATCAATATGTAAAAATATCATAAAATCACAAGTAACTATAAATCATCCCAAAACAACCATAAAATCATAAAATGTTATATAAAAACATCACCAATAAACTTTATCCAAAGTAAAATAACATAAATGTAAAGATGTTTCTGCAAAATACAAAAATAGAGAAGGAAAATAAAAACTACTACAGGGGTTGATGTGGAAAACTAAGAGGTGGAATGTGAAAGGCAGACAAAATATGATGTTATCCATAGAGAATTTATTACTAAAGTTGAAAAGTAGCAAATTGAGTTTAAAGTTGTTACTGCTACTTAGATAGTCATTGTACCTCACTTGACAATTATTGTAAAAGGCCTTCAGGGACTAATGGATCCTCTAAAGATATAGGCTGATCAGTATCCATCTTATGCTCCTTAGAATCAAGCTCTACTTGAGGCTGTGTCATTACTCTTTGACGTGGTATTGGAGGTCTAGCTCCTAACCAAAAATTAAGTAGCTAATTAACAGGATAGACATTGTTAAGCTCTTAATCATCTTTTAAAGATATAAAGGTTTCCTAATTCTTAAAACAAGTTGCCTTAACCTACTCCCTGCTCCTCCCATAAAATCATATGCTTATTAGCGCTTCTTCATTTATCTTTTTTATCTCTAAATAGATTGACTCTCGAAGGGATACATGGAAACACTTTAGTATCTTAGTGAAATACTATTATATGAAAGCAACTGGTTATTAACCCCAAAAGTGCTTAACATATGACTCAGAATAACATAGCCTAGGTTAATAGGTCGCCTCTCAAGAATGCTATCCAATAACTTAACATCTATCATAATTATCTCATTTGATGCCCCTTCTAGAAGTAATAATATGTTGTAATATAGTGTAGAGTGTTGAGTGCTAGAAAGTGTATATTTATAAAGGAGAAAATTGTCATTTTATATTTTAAATCTAACAAACGTTTTTACTTTTATGTATTTAAGTTCTTTATGATTTAATTATGTGTTTTAGTATAATTAAGAATTTTATATATTTTGGAGGTATCATGGTCATTTTAAAATAAACAAGAGATCAAATAGCAAAATGAACATTAAATATGAACTCAAGACAATAAAAAACTTTAGGAGAAGCATAAAAGGATAAACAGTACTGTTCACATGTGTAGTACTGTTCATGGTAGTGTTCATAAGCATTGTTCACACATACGGTATGATAATGTGATATTGATCGATGATGTGGTGGCATCTGATTGGACGAATGATATGGCATTAACTGCTTATATGGTGTTGACTGATGATGTGGCATTGATCAATGATGTGTCACGATTCTATTGGACTAAAATATTTATATAGTATTGACCGATGATGTGGTAGTATGTTAGTGGACTAAAAAAATATGTTCATGGTACATGCATATAAATGGAATGATAGCCCTGATGATGTATTCAATCTAATCAGAATGTACCACGTAGCACAATCCTGAGCGTCCAAATTATTTTAATCCGATGGCCATGATTACTTAATATATCTATAAAAAGGAGGCTCTCCCCTCAATTTGATATCTCTGAATTCATTTTTTAGCTCTATTTTTTTGTAATTCCTTATCCATCTTGTATTTTCTATCTATTTTAATAAATTCTTATTTTACCTCTAGTTCAATTATGAGTAGCTAATTTTCTTTCAATCTTGGGTTAAAGGTGAAGTCTCAACATGTTCCATAGGCTAAATTTAGTAAATTTACTTTTTGTTTTCCTTTAATTTATGTGGATATTTGACTTTTCATTGAAAAATTATAATAATTATTATTATTATTTGGTATGATAAGCCCTTAGTACTATATGAATTAAAGCGTATTTTATAAGGAATAGATATCCCTCTTATGATTTAATTATCATTTTAATTTATTTTCGCCATTCTAATTTTAATTTTAGGATAATCCAAATTACTTTCACCAAAATTCCAACCACCCATTTAGAATATTAATTCTACATGTATTTAAAATCCACCTTCTCGTGGGATCTACACTCGTCATCATTGATCTATTCTATAATAGATCCGTACACATGTGAGTTCAATAACATTTACAAAACATAGAAGATCCTAATCTGTAGAGGTAGTATTTGAGAAGGAAAAAAAAGAGAACAAAAGGTCTCTACACCTATAGATATTCTTAGCAGTACGAGAATAAATGAAATCAATAAATATAAGGGCCTTCTTAGATGTATAGATCTTGAAACCCATATTCTCAGTGCTTGAGGTTAGTTTAAGTCCTCTACATGAAATTATACAAAGACACCTCCTACATTGATAATAATCCTATCTATTCTATTTTCAGAAATTTCTATTTTCGAGTAAAATACTCAAACTAGATTAGGATAAACCCACATCTCAATACTCAAAGGCTCTTCTCAAAGTTGTAACATCGGTTTTACACTTTACTAATACAACCAACTCCTCAAAGTCATCTAAATTGATATAGTAAGAATCAATTGCCTTACTACCCATAAAGTTGGTTTAGAAGTATCTAGCCAAAAGAGTAATAGAAGATGGGTTCTTTTAAACTTTGTAGTCTCTATACAGGTTATTGTATGCCTTTTAGCTATGGATTTTCATTTTGCTCTAACCCTTGATGTTCTCAACCATGGATGCGAATGGAAAAATAGAGATTTGTGAAACATGATGAAATAAGAGAATTTGAACTAATTAAAATAAAGATGAAAGGTATATGAAGTGATTTGAATGGTAAATTTAGCTAAAAGGTGATGAAAATCTTGTCAAAATTGAAAAAAATGGTTAGGCTCACCATTAGGTTTAAAATATTTGAAGAAGTTCAATTTTCCAAGAAAAATGTTCAAAAAAAGATGAATTTTAGAGAGAAAAAAGTGGAGGCATTGTGGGTAGAGAGAAAATGGTAAAAGGCTAACTGAAAAATAGGAATAAGAAAACCTAGGAATAAAAATGGTGAGCCATTTTTTAAATCCCTAAACTGACAATTTCTGGATACTAACATTTTGCAAATGGTTTCCCATTTAGTGATATTGGTTAACCATTATCTACAAATCGTTTAAACCCATTTTCTATTTTTAAACAGTAAGCCAATAAATATAATTGATAAGTTATTAATTTATAAAACATGTTCCTTTATTCGCTGCCTCAAAATGGCTGCTTATTATTTTAAACTATGATTTCAAACATTTGTTTTAATCTTTATTCAATAATTAATCTATTTTAAGATCATTTAATTAATCTAAAATGTCTTAAAGGCCATTTTAATGCATTATTCATTAATGCATACAATTCGAACATAACAACCAATTTAACTCATTCTTAATCCAATAAACACATCATGAAAAATATGATAGTCTTGACATCATATAAAGTTGTGCTAATGCACACCCTTCATCATTCCAAGCCCAACTATAATTTTTTAAAGTATACACATCTAAGTTTTTCTTATCATAACTCCTCAAATACTAAACTCTTGGATTAAAGTGCCTCTATCAAATCTCTCTCATCCATTGTCGGCAATGTAAAGCATCATCGAAGTTCATTAGTGGCCAAAATCGCCTAAATCAATTATTGAAGTGAAAAAAACCTTAGCTTATTATTATTATTATTATTATTATTATTATTTCAATCCTATTTTATTCTTCATTTCATTAGTGATCGTTATTTATCACAGTTGTGTTGTATTGGTCTAAAAATCGTTATAGTGTAGTTGTTTAAGAATAACAATGCTAGCAGCAATAAGTTGGGCTATTCTCCTTGTTGAATTGTTGATATCGTCAAATGTTACAGTCCTTAGATCTTTATAGATCATGCATTATATTATCAAAGGGTGTGTTAAGTGCCATCTTTATGTGAACACACTTAAGAACTATTTTAGTAACAGCTGTGAAGGCCTTTTTTGTGCTCTCTACATTTTTTTAATATGGACACGCTGTTAAATTATGCAGCTCAATAGTGTGCCTGCACAAAAAAAAATGCACGCACTAGAGAAGATACAGAAACCCTCATTTTTTTTAATACAAGCATGGTGATAAGCTATTAGTTTAATAGAACTATTTTTTGTACAATAAAATTGTATGATTTTATAGATGGTCTACACTAACTTTATTAAGTCAAATAGTCTAATAGTTTGTCCATACAAAAAAAAAAAGCACCTATATATACTTCATTATGTATAAAAACTCTTTCTTGCCTATGCTATCAAAATTTACTCCATGACACCACTATAAAATCCATAACTCTTTTGATTTTATTGCCAAAGCCACCATCTTGGTAACGAGTGAAAATTAATGGGAAGTTGCCACTGAAAACTCTAGCTTTGTTGTTTTCTCTTCTATAGAAACCAAATATTCATGGTTCCTTTAACTTAAATATGTCCCATTTATCCCTAAATACAAAATTTATACCATAGTATGTATATATATATACCCCATGAAGGATAGAATACAAAATTTATATGCCACTACATACATCTAGCCCAAGAGGGAGAAAAACGTTAAAATACCCTTAAAAAAATCTATCAATATTTCCCCACCTCACAACCTAGCGATTTTTCCTTTCTCACAATTTTCTCCCCTCTCACCATGTCATCTTTTAATGAAAAGGTTTTTAATAAATGTAAACACCAAAATTTAAACATTTTATATACTTAGGGTTTTATTTGTTTTCATTATAATTATCTTTGCTAGTAATTAATGAGTTTGTAATTGTAGAATATTCATTTTAGTGCTTGCACGCAAACACACACATTATTACATAAAATATAGGGATTTAGGACTAAAATATTCAATTTAAGTCTTGAATAATTGAAATATGATTTCAGGAACTAGTCGAATACAAAGTTGTATAAATCAAATATTTAGTTTAGCAAGAAGTAAAGTAAAAGAGTTAGTTAAGTCGAGAATAGATTTAAATGTCTAAATCTCAATAATATATTTGTCTTTTTTTCTAAAATGCTAAAAAAAATTAATCTATTTCCTAAAATTTTGAAAACTAATCTTTTTACATTTGTGCTCTTACAAGTTATAAGTATTAAATAAATAAAAACATCTGAAAGAACTTAAATAAGATAATATATTATCATAAAATAAATAATATTTAATTGAATACAACCATTTATATTATGAATTAATATATGTTAATAATTTTATTATTAATTTATGATGTTTTAATAGGAAAAACATTCATAAAATATTGCTGAGATGGATAATGCTAATTTGAAGAAAATAAAAAGATAAAAATAATAAAAGTCTACTACTACATTATCAGAAATTATAAATATTGATAAAAAATTAATTAATTAGATAGAAATATTATAAAAAATATCTTTTAGTGATATCATTCAAACTTTTTAGATTAAGCAAAAAGATTAAAAAAACTTGGCTTAATAACCTAATAACTTAATGACTGAAATTTTCATTAAGTTAAAAAAATAAAGGGATTTAATGACTCAACTAATTGAAATTAAGTCAATCAAATCAATAAGTAAAAAAAAAAATAAACAAACAACCTCTTAATTGTTCATGATTTAACAAAAGTTTACCATGTTCAATGAAGTCGAGAATTTTTTTCAGGAGATGTAATTAGTCGCGATTTAATTGAGGTCAAATATAGTCAACTCATCGCTCAAATTAATTAAAGAAGTTAAAAATTTTTCAATAAACTTAGTTGTTTTCTTATGTGAAACCTGAATAGACTGAATTAGTTTGTATCTTGGATAGAGTTGAAAGCATTAATCTGAATGATTTTTTTGTCTAAATGGCTAAAAATAAATATTAAACTGTTTGGTTTTTAACTAAAAAATCCGAAGACAAATATGTTTAAATTTATACCCTTACAAATTATAAATATTAAAAAAATAAGAAATATCTCAAAGAATATTAATAAAATAATATATTATCATAACATAAATCATATTCAATTTAATACAACTCTTTAATATTCCATATTATATATTTTAATTAATTTTATTATGGTTTACAATGTTTTTATATGAAAAATATTTGTAATAAATCATGAAAATAAATAATGTTAATTTGAAGAAAATAAAAAGATAAAAATAATAATATCTACCACTATATGATCACATGTTATATAGAGACGGGTAATAATACTTATTATTAAATTTTATTTAAATGAGAGATATTTTGGAGAAGATATTTTAGTAATATCATTAAAAAATTTTAGATTAAATAAAAAGTTAAAAAATTTAACTTAATGACTTAATAGCTGAAAATTTTCATTAAGTTAAAAGGACAAACAGACTTAACAACTTAACTAATTAAAATTGGGTCAATTAAGTCATTAAGTTAAATTATAAACATCCTCTTAATCATTGTAGTTCAATTAAGATTGAGTATCCTTAGTTTGTTATCTAATATATGTTGTGCAAATTTTAATGAACTCGCAAGCACACGAATCTATTGTAGAATAGATTAATAGTGACGAGTGTCGATCCCACGAGAAGGTTGATTTTAATTATGTGTAGAATTAATTTTCTTTTTAATGGGAACAATTAAATTATGGTTTTTTTATCCTAAATTGTTGAATTAAAATGGCGGGAATAATTAAAAATGAAACTCTTATAATAAAGCACTTGGGTATCCGGATCCGCATCAACATGCTCCATGGGCTAAATATTCTATATTAATAACAATTAAATCATAAGGGAGGATTCCACACCTCATGAACCACTCTCCAATAAGTATGATGCCAAGGGCTTATCGTGCCAAATAATAATAACCTTGTACTAGGGTGCCGGTTTAACCAGGGCTGTAACTAGACAAGACTATTATTATTTGTCGACAAAAAGTCAAAACAACCACAAATATTAGAGGGGAAGAGAAAGTAAATTTACCAAATTAAGCCCATGGAACATGTTGAGACTTCACCTTCAATCCAAGCTCAAAAGGAATTAGCCACTCATATTTTAACTAAGGATAAAAAAGAAAATTTTATTAAAATACAAAGAAACTACAAGAAGGAGAAGGAATTTCAGAAATCTAAGCTTAAAAATGAATTCAGGGGTATCAAATTAGGGGGAGAGAGCCCCCTTTTTATAGATACATTGAGTGAATATTAAAAACAATTCGGATGCTCAGGATTGCGCCACGTCATCAGTCAACAGTCAACATTTGTACAGTAATGCCGCCTGAATAGTAAATAATCCCATGTAAGCGCATATACTGTACACACGATTTTTGCTCCACTGAGATGCTGCCACGTCATCGATCTACAGTACATAAGAAATTTAGTCCAATAAGATCGTGACATATCATCGGTCAACGCCACGTCATCGGTCAACGCCACATAAGCAGTCAATCCACATAATTCATCCAATCAGATACTGCCACGTCATAGATAGTTGCCACATCATCGGTCCGTATACATGAACAATGTCGTGAATAGTACTATGAACAGTACTGTACGTATAAACAGTACCGTATGTGTGAACAGTGACTTTTTTCCTTTAATGCTCCTCTTAAAGTTTTCGACCGTCCTGAGTCCAAATATGACGTCTGTTTTGCTGTCTGATCACTCGTTTATTGTGAAACGATCATAATGCCCCTAAAATACATAAAATACATAGTTATAATAAAACACATATAATTAAATAACAAAATATTTAAATAAATAAAAGTAGTAATGTTAGTGAGATTTAAAGTGTAAAATGATTATTTTCTCCTTTATAAATATACACTTTCTAATACTCAACAATATACATAAAAGGAATAGAAATTATTTAGGAGACTTAATTGGTTGTAGTTTAATTGAAGTCTGAGTTATTATTAGACTTAATTAATGATATTTTTATATTTTCTTTTATTTTTTTAGTATATATATGTAAAATTAAAAAATGTAGTAATTTAAGACATATTTTGGGTATTTTTGGAGTAATGGAGTATATCCCACACAATTTCCCAATACCTTCACACATTTAGACAGCACATGAGCTTGAAGAAACTACAATTTATGTCAATTTTGAACTTGATTAATTTTTTATTTTCAAAAAAAAGGGAATGACTTGTGGAATTTTTAATTAAATATACCCCCAAAAATAGTGTATTTAATTATATATATCCAATGTGCGACATTGTGCACATATGTGGCGCTATTTGAATGTACTATACTATTCATGATATTATTTACAATATTGTTCACTTATATAGTACGATGATGTAGTATTGACCAATGATGTTGCACTGACCAATGATGTGGTAATATTTAATTGAACGAATGATGTGACACTACTTATGTGGCATTGATCGATGATGTGTTGCGATCCTAGTGGAGTAAAATGTTTATGTAGTGTTGACCTATAATGTGACAATATGTTAGTGGATCGAAAAAATACGTACGGTACTTGCATATATATGTTAGTGGATCGAAAAAATGCGTACGGTACCTGCATATACACAGAATGATTACTCTGATGATGTGTTCAATCCAATCAAAACTTATCACGTAACGAAATCTTGAGAGTCTAAATTATTTTAATCTGATAGTCATGGTTTACTTATCGTATCTATAAAAAAGAGGCTCTCCCCCCAATTCGATATTCCTAAATTCATTTTTTAGTTCTATTTTTTTGTAATTCCTTATCCATCTTGTATTTTCTATCTATTTTAACAAATTCTTATTTTACCCCTAGTTTAAATATAAGTAACTATTTTTCTTTCAAGTTTGGGTTGAAGGTGAAGTCTCAATATGTTATATAAGTTAAATTTAGTAAATTTACTGTCTTACCCTTTGATTTTTTGTGGTTGTTTTGACTTTTCATTAACAGATAGTAATAATAAGGATATTATTATTTAGCATGACAAGCTATTTTCATCATATTAATTAAAGCGTGGTTCATGAAGAATGGACATCCTTCTTATAATTTAATCACCACTAATAAAAAATATTAAGCTCATAGTGTATATTGGTGTAAATTCAGATATCTAAGCGCTTCATTTTAAATAGCTATCGCTTTAATTTATTTCTGTCATTTCAATTTAAATTTGAAGATAGTGCAAATCACTTTCATCATAATTTTAATCACCCATTTAGAAAATTAATTTTACAAGCAATTAAAATTTACTTCCTCGTGAGATCGATACTCATTACCATTGATCTATTGTATAATAGATTCATACATTTGTGAGTTCAATAAAATTTATATAACAAGTTTTTTAGTATCATTGCCGATGAAGTAAGTTATTTTAATTCGTTGAATTAAGTTTTTTTGTAAAAAAAATTAGTTGTTTTCTTATATTCCTTAAAAAAAAGGAAAAAAGAAAAAGGATAAAGTGAATATGCAATTTCTGTAATTTTTTTCTTTTTCTCTTTTTTAAATTTTTGTAATTTAATTTTTATGTTGTTTTTCTTTATAAATTTTCATTTATCTTGTTATTTTGTTTTAATTTTAGTTAATCTATTTCTTGTATTTTTTTAGTATTTGAGTTTATTTCATAGTAAAATTATAACAGTGTGATAAGGTTAGTATCATAGATTTTCCTTCTTCTTTATATTTATTAGTTTTGTTAACATGTTTTTCACATTCTTTGCATGCATCGTCAAAGGTCACAATCATTTAATCTTGAGTCAATAGACCTAGAGCTGGAAAAATACTTTGCACACACAAACACGTTGCAAGTAAAGATAAAATTAAAATGGATTTGCAACAACAACCACCACCACAAGAGAGGTCATTTAAAGACTATTTTAGTCTCCTATCTAACTTGAGTACATCATGCATAAGATACGTAAATATAGCTATTAGGAGTTTTGAGTTAAAACCTAGTGTGCTATATTATCTCATAATATTCTATGATCTAAAAAATGAAAGACTTATATAATCATTTGAATGATTTTTATGTTATTTATAAATATTTAAATATGAGAATTTTTCAAATAATGATGTTAAACTTAGATTATTCCCATTTTCTTTAAAGATAGAGCTCATTCATGGTTCAATATATAGTTTGCTAATAGCATTACATCATGGAAATAAATGATAACATTATATCATTCATCAGTGCATAAAACCAATGCTATTTACAAGAATATTTCAGAGTTTACTCAGAGAAAAGACAAACATTTTTTTAAAATATTGTTGTGCAAATTTTATTGATCTCGCAAGTGCACGAATCCATTATAGAATAGATTAATGGTGACGAGTGTCAATCCTACAGGAGGTGGATTTTAATTATATGTCAAATTAATTTTCCAAATAGGTAGTTGAAATTATGGTTAAATTATCTTAAATTTTAAACTTAAATGGCAAGAATAATTAAAAAATGACAATTATTATAATAAACCACTTGCGTATCTGGATCCACATCAACATGTATCAGGGTTCAATATTCCTTATTAGTATCAATTAAATTATGAGAGGAAAATTCACTTCTCATAAACTATGCTCTAATTAATATGGTGCTAAAAGCTTATCTGCCAAACAGTAATAACTATATTATCACTATCTATAGACAAAAAGTCAAAATATTCATAGAAATTCGAGGAAAAAATAAAATTAATTTACCAATTAAGCCCATCGAACATGTTGAGACTTTACCTTCAACTTAAGCTTGAAAAAAATTTAGCTACTCATAGTTGAACTAGGGATAAAATGAAATTTTATTAAAACATCGAAAATACAAGATGGAGGAGGAATTACAGAAAATAGAGCTCAACAATAAACTCAACGGTGTCAAATTATGGAGAGAGCCCTCTTTTTACAGATACAATGAGTAAATCATGGCTATCGGATTAAAACAATTTGATTGCACAGGATTGCGCCACGTGACAAGTCTAATTGGTTTAAACACATCATTAAAGCTATTATCCTGTATATATACATGTACCATATACACTTTTTTCTTATCCACTAATATACTACCACATCTCAATCAATAGTACATAAACATTTTAATCCAATAAGATTGTGATACCTCATCAATCAAGCTACGTCATCAGTTAATGCCACATAATCAGTCAGTGCCACATCATTCCTCCAATCAAATACTGCTACATCATTGGTCAGTGCCACCTCATCAGTCAATGCCATGTCATTGTACACAATATATGAACAGTATCATGAATAGCATCATAAACAGTACCGTACATGTGAATACTATCATATATATGAATAGTGACATTGATATTTTTATGCTCTTTCTAGGTTTTCGACCGTTTTAAGTTCAGATTTGCTATTCATTTTGCCATCTGATATCTCGTTTATTGTGAATAATTATAATGTCCTAAAATATATAAAATACTTAATTATAATTAAACACATATAATTAAAATCACAAGAGGTTTGAATACATAAAAGTAAAGAAGTTAGTAGAACTTCAAGTGTAAAATGATAATTTTCTCCTTTATAAATATTAATTTTCTAACACTCAACACACTCCCAACTAGTTTATTACTAGTCTCTAACAAATTAAGCGAAATCAAATTTAAACCCAAAATTTTTTTTTAACTATTATGTTTATTTAATTAAACTTATTATAACAATCAAATAAAAATATAAGCATTATCTCCAATCTTTAAGAAATATTACTCCCAAATCAACCATCTACATGAATCAATCCAGTAGACTTTGTCACAGCTATTGTAATCAAACTGCTTTCAAGAATGAATGTCAATACCCTAAAATCTCACCGGTAGTGACACTCTCACAAAGAAATTAAACCCAATAATAATAGTCACTCCTATGAATGGTAAATTGAGAAAAAAATATTAAAGTAATATCACACACACTCTCACAAAGAAATTAAACCAAAGAACAATAGTCACTATTATAAATAGTAAATTGAGAGAAAATATTAAAGTAATATCACACACTCTCATGAAAATGAAATACATGTGCTCACAACTTAGAAATAAAATGATCTCAAGCCAAAATGTGAGTCATACCAATGTACTTATTTATTTATATTTTTTTTTCTTTTTTCTATGCATCACTACATCTTTACAGCCCATATAACTAGTTTTTACTTTAGACTATAGCTTCCTAAAATTAAGAATAACTTTTATTAAGACGTAACATAGATTAGAGACATAGCGAATAAAAATAAAAAAATATGAAAAGAAAAATAAAATACATGTTTGAGAAAAAGTAGAGTTTTTTTTAAAAAAAGATTACAGGTACATCCCTTGCTCTTTTTTTAAAAAAAACTAATATATATATATATATATATATATATATTGAATTTTTTTCTTTTTCTTTTCTTTTTTTTAATAAGGCATAATTTTATTGAACAAAATAATTATTTACATTTTTCTCAAATACGAATGGATGATGGAACTTGTATGACATCGAGTAATATTTCAAATTAGAGTTAGGTCGAGATGATAAGTTAACAAATAAAAGGATAATAATTTTTGTTAAGGGTCAAAAGGGTTAACTAAGGATATTTTACAAAAAGTGATAGCTACAAAGGTTCAAACAAGTCAAAAATGACCTTTCTATCATCTTTTAGAGCTTTAAATAATCTTTCATATCTACTAGTTAGATAGATTTTCAAACGTAGCAATACACAATATTTTTTAAAAGGTTGACTCAAAAGAAATTTAGAGTTCGTGTATAAAATATTAAACTGCTAAGCTATATAAAGAATGGGCAAAAAGGGTTAGTCTCTAAGAAAAATAACAGGTTTAAGAACTCACTTGGAATTTATGATGACATGTATATTCCTTTAAGTAACTCATATTTTTATCTCCGACATTAACATATAGAGTAGCAAATATGGTGTAACAAAACTCAAGACCAAGGATAATATAAATAATAAAATTTGAAAGTCATCATATTAAACAGATCGCAAAAATATTTTTAAAAATTTTTTTTGTTATAAAAACCTAAAAAGATACATTTCTAGAATCACAACATTTCATATTCAGCTATCTTCAACTTAAAATTTTGAAAGTATATATTTATAAAGAAGAAGTTAGAAAGAGGAAGTTAGAAAAATCACACTTAAAATGAAGCTTAATAATAAAAAAATTGAAAAGTAAAATTTTTTTTGAACTTTCAAACTAAGAAGATGCGTTTCTAGAGTCATTAAATTTCATATTTAGCCATCTTCGACATAAAAAGTTAACTACAGTTAGTTTCTATTACAAAAATTAGTAAAAACTTTACCAAGATTGAGACATTCCACAACTATCAACTATTTCTTCCCCCCAACCAAAACAAAATATTGTCCTTAATATTTTAAAAGAAAGAAATAGAGATTAGAAGATATCACCTGGGTGCTACAACACAGAAGAAAATATTTACAAGCGGAGAGTTAAATCTAATTTATACTTTTTACTACGGCTACTGCTACCATCATTAGTTGGCCACTCCAACACTAATGTCCTAGGATGTGGCTCACTCTATAAGCTTGTAATAGATCAAGTAGCTTATTAGTAGTATGAGTACAAATAAAGATTTTTTTCACTGTGGAAGGAATGAAATCATTTTTTATTATATGGTTAATAAATGCGATAAAGCCATCATAAAAGTTATTGACATTTAATAAACCAATAGATTTCTTATGAATGTTCAGATGGGACTAAGATGCTAATGTCATTAATGTCTCTAGAGTTGTAATATCTCCTTATAAGAAAATAAAGACATTAGCATGATTCAACATTTCAATTATTCTCTCTTGCATACCTAAGACGACTAACTCTTCTCCAATTGGTGAGTTAGACAAATAGTAAAAAGATTCAGGATTGTTGGAATGATGCTTAACACTTGGCTGCCTCTGATATAAGCGACTTTTGAAACCAATTTTAATAACCCTCGGTCACCTTTTTCACAAACTAAGTGTAGTTTTCTAACTACTATATTTCAACCAAGATCTAAGGCCGCCTTAATAAATTCTTCATATTTGCCATAGTTAAATTCAGAGTGAGCAGTTGATAATTTTTTCCAGTTTTTCCCGAGTATACAAATGTTCTTAATTTGGTTGTTATGAGTAGCTGCCATTTGATACTTCTCAAAAATAATTTGTGAGTGCCTTAAAAAAAAGTCATATATAATGATCTTGGTAACTACGGTTCACAACTATAAATAAGGCAGCATCTCTATGTTAAATAACTCGTGAAGCACATAGCTCAAGAGTTGAAAAGGAAATAGTAAAAAGAGAAAGCAAATAATGATAGTATGAAATTATTAAAGACAAAAATGTAAATAATCAAATAACAGTAAAATAAAATAAAATTGAAATAAAAGGATATTTATAGGTATTTATGATTGTGACTCACATCTTCCTCTAGTTTTACGTCCAAAAATAGCTTAAACACCTTCTATGGGTCGAGGATAGGCTTTCCATCCAGTTTTCTTACAAACTAGCAAACATGGTCATTTATAGTCAGATTTCAGAGACTATATTTTGCACATTCTTTCTGGAATAATAGTCATAACTGGAGTATTGCATTTTGTACGTATCAACTAGGATGCGTTTCAAGAGACAAAAGGATATCATCCAATGACTCTTTATTCAAGCTATCCCTAATTAATTAAATCTTATCTTCTCTGTTATCAAACACCATTCTTAAAGAATATGGCTTTTTATCGTATTTCATTCTATCACACTTATGACAACCATTAGAGAGCTTTCGAGCTTTTTATTTTCTTGAATAATTTCTTTACTATAACTAGATATGTATATAATAAATTTGAGAGGCAACTCACTTGCCAACTGCACTTTGGCTTTAATTATCCATCATGTTTAGACCGAACTTTATAGATGGTAAGGAGAGCATCCTGAGGAAGTGAAGGAAATCGCTTGTGAAGCTTTACTAAGATTGAGTCTCTATCTATGCCTTCAACTTAAAATATTAGTTATTATAGGAAACTAAAGTAACCGACATTGATTATCCCGGAGTACCGTTATCTACCACTTAACCAGGGTGAAAAATGATAACATATCAAAGAAAAAAATCTAGTAAAAATACAACATACATAAAGGCAAATAAAAAGTAACACACAATGAAAAAAATATTAACTTACCATCATCCTCTTAATGAGTTTACCTTAAGTTCTAGTTGAGTTTTGTAGACTCCACCTTCTATTTTCCAGAGTTGTCTTTCTAAATTTTCAATATGGGATAATAACTCTAGTGGTTGTAGATCCCAAATTTAATGTGATTTACAAAATTGAATCAAGCCTTCTAGGAAACACTTCACATGTAAAGTTGCTTAAGGTGATTGAAACAGATTTATCTCACTGTGGTACTCATAATTGATTAGTGTAACTACAATTACTAAACAAACGCACTCTAGCAAAAATAATGATAAAATGACAAAAGGTTAAATCACTGAAAAGAAATAGAGAAAAAAATATCATATTTAATGGGTCACTTATGTCTATTGCGCTGTTTTCTCCATATGGTTAGTATTCATGATATGACTTTACTTTTCTGACCATTAACTTTAAAAATTATATCAGTCCTTGAATTCTTAAATTTAAAAGCTCCACATAAAAAAATAGTATGATTGGTAAAGGGACCAGACCATCGAGAGCATAACTTACTTAGAGAAATGTGTCATTCAAAGTTGACCAAAAATACTTTCTGACCTGGTGTGAAAGATTTTCTCATGCTCTACTTATCATGAAAGATTTTCATTCACTTTTTGTAGTCCTTAGCATTTTTGTCATTACAAATCTCCTCTGATTTTACCAGTTGTATCTTTTTTTTAAACCAAAAAGGGGTCAATGATGTCCATATTCTTTTGTTTGTCATCGAGGAAGGATGAAATGATTTCTGACAATATTTTTTCTTCTTTAAAGAATATAGAATTTAAAGAGTCAGGTAGAGATTTAAGCTCAATTTTTTGTTATAATTCTGATTATGGGATGAAATTTTCTCTTGATGGTGTAAATTACTCTATCTTTGTCTTTCATTTATCAATGTCCTTGTATGGCGATGATTCCAATAAGGCATTAACCTCATCAACCAATCTTTCAATATTAAAATTCAAACCAAAGTGAGTTAAACATGTTAGTAAAGGATCATCACTAAGGTTTAAAGAAAAAGTATGATCAACTAATTCATCAATTAAATCTACATCTACAATTTCATCATCTGCATTATGAGATTGTTTGGCAATATTAAAAATATTTAGTTCCATGATCATATTACCAAAGGACAACTGCATGTTTTCAATCCTATTTTGAATGTGAACATCGATAGTTGCCAATAATGTACAGCCTAAGATAATGAGATGTGCTTCCTTAAATCATGCACTAGTTGAGTGTCAATTACAATGAAATCAATAGGAAAATAAAACTTATCTATCTGAATAAGTATGTCCTCTATAATACCACGAGGTATTTTCATCGATCGATTTACAAGCTGTAACACCACTGGAGTTAGGTGTAATTCTCCGAGTGTAAGTTTTACAAACATTGAATAAAGTAACAGATCAACACTAGCTTCTAAGTCTAGCAAAGCATTCTCAATTGTTTGGTTCTCTATACTACATAAGATAGTAGAGAAGCCTGGGTCTTTGTGTTTTAGAGGAATCTTATGTTAGGGTATAGAGGTAACATTTTCTGTTAAAAATACCTTATTTTGAACATGAATATTTCTTTTTTTAGCACAATAATCTTTAAGAAACTTGGCATAAAATGGCACTTTTTTAATAGCATCAAGTAAAGAGATGTTAATACGTACCTATTTGAAGATTTCAAAAATTTTACCCCTGGATTTTTCCTTCTTTACTTTAGTTAACCTCTACAAAAATAGAGCTTTAGGAACATAATCTCGTGGATTGGTTTCTTTTTTCTCCTCTGATGATGAGTTCTCAACATTTATAGGTATAATTTGAGTTATTTTTGTCGTCAGTATCTTTACTTTGTTGTCGACTTTTTTTTCTTTTTTACAAGGTCATGATGGCTTTAACCTCTCCATGTTGCTGAGATAAATTGATACTTACTTCATGCACTCTTTTAGTTTGGCACTGATTGACTTGAAAATTTACCTTTCTCAACAGTTATTGTTAGGGTTTGAACTGAAGATGCAAGCTGCCCACCATCTTCTCAAGGTTTGAAATTGATTGGGTTTATGAGTTGAAGCCTACTCTCATCTCATTTATTAGTTCATTAATAGTGTAGTTTTGTTGCTCAATTATAAAGTAAGTAGAATTCTTGAAATTCTAGAATGCATCCTTTTATGGTCTAGGTTGAGAATAATTTGAGTTCTGATTGTAAGATCTGAATTGTGCCTAAGAGGCTTGTGGAACTTAAAGAATTGATTACATTGGTGGAGCTGGAGTTGTTGGACCATTTTGTTGGAATCCTTGAGACCATGAAAAATTAGGGTGATCTCTCCATCTAAGGTTATATGTGTTAGAGTAAGGGTTGTAGTTTGATGGCTTTTTTATTACACCTATGACATTGGCTTGATCTGGGTATGAATCATGGTCATGTGGCTCTATTAATTTAATAACTGTTAAAGATGCGATTTCTCGTGTAAGTCTTTCAATCATTTCTTTGACTTCTTTAATTTCCGAGCTTGACTCGCTAACTCAGATCTCATTCACTCCCTTAATTCTTTTATTATTCCTGAATGATCGACTCTGTTGTTGGGAATTATCTGCTTGTCGCTGGAAGAAATTCTAAATTTCTTATTTACTTTTGGACGTAAGTTTTCCTTCACTTATTGTCATTAGCCATTCTTGCACATTTGGTAATAATCCCTCTAAAAAGTATTGGTAGTGGTGCCATTTTTTATATCCATGATGTCGATATTTCAAGAGTAGCCCGTTGAATTACTCCCATACTTTGAAAAACTGCTCATCTTCTTTCTGGATGAACTCTGAAATTTCCTTATGAATAGAATTGGTTTTATGAAATAGGAAGTATTTATTTAAAAATTTTGTGACCATTTATTCCTATAATGTAATGCTATTAGCAAACAATATATTAAATCATAAACAAGCTCTATCCTTTAAAGAAAATGGGAATAGTCTGAGTTTTACATCATCATCTAAAAAATTATCATATCTAAAAGTTTGACAAACAGCATAAAAATCATTCAAATAATCATATGAGTCCTCATTTTCTAAGCCATAAAATGTTGGGAGATAATTTAGCACACTAGATTTTAATTCAAAACTCCTAGCAGTTATATTTGGGTATCGTATATATGATGTGCTCAAATTAACTAAAGGATTGAAATAGTTCTTAAATGGCCTGTCCTGTAGTGGTTTTTATTATTGTAAATCTATTTCAATTTTATCATTAAATGTAATATGTTTGTGTGTGCAAAGTATTTTTTTTCTATTCTAAGTTTTTAGATTCAAGATTAAGTAATTGCAACCTTTGACCATACTTAAAAAAATAATAAAAAATAAAATAAAAAAATGAGAACTAAATTAATAAAAAAAAAGAAGAGAGAGAAATTACGATACTTGCCTTATCACGTTGTTACCACTTTACAATGAAAATAAACTCAAGTACTAAAAGAAATATAAGAAATAGATTATCTGAAATTAAAATAAATTATAAGATAAAAAAATATTCAGAAAAGTAAAGTAAAAATTAAATTACAGAAATTTAGAGAAATTACAAAGAAAATGAATTATAGACATTTAAATTATACAAATTAAAATGTAGAATTTTTATTCTTTTTAATAAAGAAGAAAATTACAATGAAAAATGACCTAAAAATTAAATTATAGAAATATCAAGAAGAGAAAAAGAAAAGAATTTAAATTACAAGAATTACATATTCACTTTTATAAAAATTTTTATTTTAATTTTAATAACAATTTTAAAAGAAAACAACAAAAAATGACTTAAAAAATTAATTCCACTAATTGATTAAAATAAATTAACAAGATAAAACGAAAAAATTTACCAAGGAAAATAACTTAAAACTAAATTACATAAATTTAAAAAAATTATAAAATTAAATTAAATTACAAGAATTTAAAGAAATTTAAATTATAAACATTAAATTATAAAATTATTATGTTTTAATAAGAAAAAATACAAGAAAATTAAAAAAATTAAAAAAACTAAAAAAAGTAATTCAACAAATTAAAATAACTCACCTCCATGGCAACGGCGCTAAAAACTTATTGTGTAAATTTTATTAAACTCGTAAGTATATAAATCTATTATAAAATAGACTAATGATAACGAGTGTCGATCCCACGAGGAGGTGGATTTTAATTATATGTTGAATTAATTTTCTAAGTGGGTAGTTAAATTATAGTAAAATTATCTTAAATTTTGAATTAAAATAGCGGAAATAATTAAAAATGACAATTATTATAATAAAGCATTTAGGAATCTTGATCCACATCAATATGTATCAGAGCCCAATACTCGTTGTTAGTACTAATTAAATTATACAGGAAAAATCCACTCCTCATGAACCACGCTCTAATTAATATGGTGCTAAGGGCTTATCATGTCAAACAATAATAACTATATTATCACTATCTCTCGACTAAAAGTCAAAACATCTACAAAAATTAGAGAGAAAAAAATAAATTTACCAATTAAGCCCATGGAATATGTTGAGACTTCACCTTCAACCCAAGATTAAAAGAAAATTAACTACTTATACTTAAACTATAAATAAAATGGAAATTTTATTAAAATACATTAAAAAATATAAGGTGGAGAAGAAATTACAGAAAATAGAGGTCAAAAATGAACTCAAGGGTGTCAAATTAGGGGGGATCCCTCCTTTTATAGATACAACAAATAAATCATTACCATTAGATTAAAATAATTTAGCCGTATAAGATTACACCACGTGGCAAGTTTTAATTAGTTTGTACTATTGACTGATAACATGGCAGCAAATTAGTGGATCAAAAAAATGTGCATATGATACATGCATATACACAGCATTTGAGCTCCATTTTATGTAATTCCTTCTTTATCTTGTATTTTTTATATATTTTAATAAAATTTTCACTTTACCCCTAATTCAAATATGAGCAGCTAATTTTCTTTCAAGTTTAGATTGAAGGTGAAGTCTCAGTATATTCAATAAGCTAAATTTAGTAAATTTACTCTCTCTTCCCTTCTGATTTTTCTATGGATATTTTGACTTTTCATTAACAGATAGTAATAACAAAGTTATTACTATTTGGCACGATAAGCCCCTAACATCATATTAATTATAGCGTAGTTCATGAGAAGTGGACATCTCTCTTATGATTTAATTAACACTAATAAGAAATATTAAGCTCATTATTCATTTTAATGTAGATCCAGATACCCAAACACTTCATTTTAAATAACTATCACTTTAATTTATTCTACCTTACTAATTTAAATTTTAAGATAGTCTAAATCACTTTCATCATAATTTTAATTATTCATTTGGAAAATTAATTTTACAAGCATTTAAAGTTCACCTCCTTCTGGGATCGATATTCGTCACTACTTAATTCATTCTATAATAGATTCATGTGCTTATAAGTTCAATAAAATTTGCATAACAAATGGATTGAGCAAAACAACCATTATAGATTTAATTATACAGAAGCAAGAGAAATCATGATGCCTCGTCTTACAACGTATGCACAATTGACAGAAAGAGTATCTCAAATTATTTCTATTAATATTCTGAATTTGACATTGAAATGAAGTTAAAACTTAAAACATTCAATCCAATACTATCCATTTCAATTATGATTCATGATGATGTATATTATTTTCTAGATAAAATAATTAGTGTTTTCATTATAATGATTGTTTTGGGTGGTTTTTGTTTTATGTTCATGTACTCTACTATAGTTATGTATTTATAAAGTTACTCGACTATTATCGTATATATCTAATTATACTTTACCATAGCCATTTATTACGAGATAAATAATTGATATTTTAGTAATAGATAATGTGTGTTTTTTTAAAGATACTCGACTGTAGTCTAGGATCTACAATCATGTATCTATGAAATCATAGATTAAGTCCTGTATCTATTCAAATATTCAACTGTTATCTTATATTAATAAAAATACCCCATTGTAGTCATGTATCCATGAAAATATCTTATGATATTCATATATTTAGGCTGAGCAATACTTAAATGCATATGACAATCATGTTATATCATATATATTATACAAAATTATCTTGTTGTCTTTGAATAATATACTTAACAAAAAATAATTTGTTACTATATAACTAGAAATACTCAATTATAATTCTATATCAATAAAAAATACTCGACAGTAATCATATATGTATAAAAAAAACCTGGTTATATTCATATATTTGGGCTAAGTATTTTTTGAATATGTTTGACCATTAATAATAAGGGTAACTAGGCACTTGCTAGCTAACAAACAGGCGTGGCCTTTTGCATGCATCCCGTAATCGTGTCGTACACAGTCCGCGGGCGTCGGTGCCTCCTGGTGCGACATTTTTTGAGTCAAAAATTTTTATTTTTATTTTATTATTTATTTATATTATGTTTTTAATTTTATTATTTTTTGAAGCTGTGAATTTATTCCCAAATAATTATTTAATACAATAATTTAATTTTGTATCGTTTATCATATAAATGGAAAAATTAAAGCTAGCAAGGTATAATCTACCCGGACTGGCTAAAGAACTGGACATGATGAAAGGACCTTACGGTTCACATTTCCCTAGCCGTATAATAAGCATGTGCAAATTAGATGTAGTTATAGAGGCAATATGAGAAAAATTAACAAAACGACAGTTGAAATTGTTCAAGAATGATGTATTTGGACATTTTTTAGAGTGTCGTAAGTATCATTTTAGCGGCGTAATTGTCCATAACTTGTTGTTTAGGCAAGTTGTCCATGAAGAAAGTGACAAGAAAAATAAATTGTGGTTTTAAATTATTGAGAAATTGATTTGCTTATCAATTGGAGACTAGTGCTATGGTAATGTTGTTGACCTGAAAAATCAAAAAACACCACATTGATTACTTAATAAGTATTTCAATGGTTTGTTTCGTAAGATAACTCTTGGACAATTTGACATAATATTTATGGACTTGGATTTTAAGGTTATAGATGACATTGATGCGCTAAAGATCGCATTGTTTTATTTTGCGAATAGGGTATTGTGTTAAGTGTTAGAAAGTGTATATTTATAAAGGAGAAAATCGTCATTTTACACTTCAAGTCTCACTAACATTGCTACTTTTATTTATTTAAGTATTTTATTGTTTAATTATATGTGTTTTATTATAATTATGTATTTTATGTATTTTAGGGGCATCACGATCTTTTCACAATGAACGAGTGATCAGACAGCAAAACAGACATCATATTTGGACTCAGGATGGTCGAAAACCTTAAGACAAGCATAAAAAGAAAAAAGTCACTGTTGACATGTACGGTACTGTTCATAGAACTGTTCATAATATATGACGGTCTCGACAATGCATTGAATGGCAAAGCTACCAAATTTAGGACCGAGTACGCGGAAAAATCGAAGCATACAATTGAAAAATATAATATTTACGACCTTACGTCTAGAGTATAGGTATGTAGAGAAATAAATGTTAACGGATTTTTTTATTACTTAATTTGTCAAAACTAATGATGCTTTATATCTTCGCTTATTATAGGCATGAATTTATGAATGTATTGGAGGATTACCTGAGGATTGGGTGGTTAAAACAAAGAGAAAGACTCCTCGCATCGTGCAGTAGAGGCCAAAGGCTTCTTCTCTGATAAACTATGCCGAAGTATATTCACATTTCAATGAGAACTCTTGCCTTGTAAGTAATATATTAGATTATTTCAATGATAATTACTTTTTATTGGACAAAAATATATAAGAGATTCTTTGCTAACTTAAAATATTATATTATTTACTAGAGGAAAACATTTTACAAACTCTTAAAATGGATACAAAGGAAAAAGCCTCACAATATTGGTTAAGCATTCAGGATTACGTGCCATATATTCCTGATTGGGTCCGTAATGTGGGTATCCTTACTTGATCTCTCTTAGCACATTTGAAAAATAATGAAAACTCGAATTTTTCTCACTCACTCATAACTTATGTTTAATGTTACTTTATGCAGTATAAGCCTTCAATCAACGTACCATGCATTATAAGGACAAAAGAGGAGTCTTACGATGCCATAAGCCTAAAACAAAATGAATAGACTCCCTTTGAGGATGAGAACGATATGGCTGAACATGATGAATCTGTCCATAATTTTGATGACCCCCAACATTCAGAGGTAACTTTCTAATTTAAAAGATTAATTTATTTCCTAATTTATAACTGATTTAAGTACTCTCTTATTATTATTTTATTTTATGGTAATAGGAGAGAACAAAATTTCTTATGATTATGTCATTAAATAGATGGACAGGATTGATCGTACTCTCGATCAATTAAGATCAGATTTTCAGGTTGATCGAAGAGAACAACAATAGTATAGAGAAGTATTTCAAGCTAAGCGAAGAGAACAACAGCTGTATAAAGAAGCAGTTACGAAATTTATGACTTTTTTCGATGAGGGTTCCTTAAGACACTCATATGGTGATTATCCAATTAGACAGTTGTACGTGGTCAGCCCTCTTATTACAAACAACTGTGTGTTATTTGAATTTTAAATCTAATATACCCTTAAGTGTTCATGTTGGTAAATTGACAGCCGCCGAATGACCATGCACTGTACACTGATGTTCGCAATCATGATAATCACACCCCTATGTCATTGTATAGTTTCTTTTGGGATGTAAATGGTGACGGTGTATAGATTATCATAGAAGCACCTCCTGGGGTAAGCAAGTTTGGACGTCCGTACAGACCATCATTTGTCTTTAACAGTCCTTTCTTGATTCCTCCTATTAAGAAAGTAAAAAACATTAAACCACATATGACGTTTGAAATAACAAAGTATGAGATCGATGAAAGATCGAGTGTGGACATAAATCCACTTAGAGGCTTTGAAGATCCAAGTGTCTTTGAGGAGTTTGATCAGTGGTTTACTGGTAAAATTATAGGACACGGCACCATCTAACAGTCACACATATTCTTCGATGTACTTTTGGAAATACTTTAATGGGATGACTTGACAATAAAGTAAGTATTTTTATTATATTTTTTTGTTTGTAAATGATGCATTGTTGATTTTTTTTTTGTATTATACTTCATTCTTCCGTTAACATCTTTTCATTTTTCTACAGCATATTCATGGGTATTTTCGTATACAGACACATTTTTTTATGTAATGAATTAATAGAAAATTAATAATCAATAATATTACATTTGGTTACTTATAATATCTCGAAGTCTCACTAATTGCTTAATATGTGCATTAGGTGTTCTTGGGACAATTGTGGAATAATGGTGACTGCGATGTCTATTCATTACAGTATAGCAGCAACTTCAATACCTATTTTGATGGCTGAAAAGTTATCATGTCGAAGCAGTTCACGAATATCGATGTGGTAAGTATTGCTGTATAATCCAACGAGGTTTCTTTTAAAATATTTTAGATAAATCAAGCATAAAAATTCATGATATTTCTTATATGCACGTATTAATTCCTATAAATATTGACTGTGATCATTGGGTATTGGTCAAAGCGGATCTTCGCAAGAAGAGGGTGTGGATTTATGACTCATTGGTGGCATTTCATGACGAGAAAACATACTTAACTCAATTTCAGCCACTTAAAGTCATTTTCCCTCAATGGCTAGAAGATGTTGGATTTTACAACATCCGGCATGAGTTGCAGAGTATTGATTCTTGAAAAGTCACGATAGTAAAGGACGTGCCACAACAAGAGGCTGGAACTGATGATTGCAGTATTTTTGTGTTGGTATTTGTGATGTATTTAATGTTCGGACTCAAATTTGATTTTGATAATAGCCACATGCAGTACTTTAGGAAGAAAATTGCTATGGATATATTTAATGACAATATTAGACTATAAGTCATAATACTTGTTTAAACAATGATGTATGAGTATTTATATTATTTTTTGTATAATTGTTTAATATAACAATTTAATTTTGTATTGTTTATCAGATAAATGAAAAATCAAAGCTAGCAAGGTATAATTCTAGCTAGAAAATTAATGCTAAATTTTTTCATAATGAAGGTGTGATGGGTGAAGTATGTGCATTTTTTATTGTTGAAGTGAAAAATGAGAAAAAATTGGACAAATATCGCACACAGCTCGTGCGCGTGAGGACTGCGTGCAACAGCCCCATGTCGCACGTAGCCCACATGTATGGGCTGCGCGGGATAGGCCGCACCTGTCACACGAGGAGAAAGTGCGCTCTTGGTGAGACGCCCGAGCCTGTAGCACCAGGAGATGCTGTCTCCTAGTGTGACAACTGTGCCCTATCACGCGCTCCCATGTACGACAGGCACGGGCTGTCACGTACTCCCACGTGCGACAGGCGTGGCCTTTTGCATGCATCCTGCAATCGTGTCACTCGCAACCAGCAGGCGTCGGTGCCTCCTAGTGCGACATTTTTTGCGCAAAAAATTTATATTTATATTTTATTATTTATTTATATTAAGTTTTTTAATTTTATTATTTTTAAAGTTGTGAATTTATTCTCAAATAATTATTTAATATAACAATTTAATTTTGTATTGTTTATCAGATAAATGGGGAAATCAAAATAATATTCTATATAATTTATATGTAAAATAAAATACTTGATTATATAAATCATACATCAAACAAAAAATAATAGTTCAAAATTCATAATTGATTGCAACAATACAACTAGTTTTGATTTAAAGCAATGGCGTTCTTACATCTTTTGCAATTATGACCTAGTTGATGACAACGCCCCGCATTTCACAATCCTCTGGTTTACATCCTTACCAATAGAAGGTATTCTAAGCTCTAGACGACGACCAGATGGTAGTGTTTCAAGTGGTAGGTTAAGCTTCATTTCTCGGATTTCTAGTGAAACTTCCCAGTTACCATGTCGCCAACCAGCTCCACTGGTTATGCATATGCCATGACTAATGATTCCTTAGAGTAAAAATCCGAGCAAAGCCTTATGTAATCCACTTGAATTGTCAGACAAGCAGCAATTGCATGTGCACAAACAAGTTGATCAAGTTGGAATACTTTACAAGAGCATGTCTTATGTTGTTCAAATTTTAATGAACTTGCAAGCGCACGAATCTATTGTAGAATAGATTAATGGTGACGAGTGTCAATCCCACGAGAAGGTTGATTTTAATTATATGTCGAATTAATTTTCTTTTTAATGGGAACAATTAAATTATGGTAATTCTATTCTAAATTGTGAATTAAAATGGCAGGAAGAATTAAAACTATAACTGTTATAATAAAGCACTTGGGTATCCGGATCCGTATCAACATGCTCCATGGGCTAAATATTCCATATTAATACCAATTAAATCATAAGGGGGGATTCCACACCTCATGAACCACCCTCCAATAAGTATGGTGCCAAGGGCTTATCGTGCCAAATAATAATAACCTTGTACTAGGGTCTTGGTTTAACTGGGTACAGAATTAGACAAGACTATTATTATTTGTCGACGAAAAGTCAAAACAACCACAAATATTAGAGGGGAAGAGAAAGTAAATTTACCAAATTAAGCCCATGGAACATATTGAGACTTCACCTTCAACCCAAGCTCAAAAGAAATTAGCTACTCATATTTTAACTAGGGATAAAAAGGGAATTTTATTAAAATACAAAGAAACTATAAGAAAGAGAAGGAATTTCAGAAATATAAGCTTAGAAATGAATTCAGGGGTGCCAAATTAGGGGGGGAGAGTCCCCTTTTTATAGATACATTGAGTGAATCGTGACCATCGGATTAAAAACAATTCGGATGCTCAGGATTGCGCCACGTCATCAGTCAACAGTCAATAGTCAACAGTCAACATTTATACAGTAATGCCGCCTGAATAGTAAATAATCCCATGTAAGCGCATGTACTGTACATATAATTTTTGCTCCACTGAGATGCTGCCACGTCATCGATCTACAGTACATAAGAAATTTAGTCTAATAAGATAGTGACACATCATCGGTCAACGCCACGTCATCGGTCAACACCACATAAGCAGTCAATCCACATAATTCATCCAATCAGATACTGCCACGTCATAGGTAGTTGCCACATCATCGGTCTGTATACATGAACAGTGTCGTGAACGGTATCGTGAACAGTACCGTACGTATGAACAGTGCCGTATGTGTGAACAGTGACTTTTTTCCTTTAATGCTCCTCTGAAGGTTTTCGACCGTCCTGAGTCCAAATATGACGTCTGTTTTGCTGTCTGATCACTCGTTCATTGTGAAACGATCGTAATGCCCCTAAAGTACATAAAATACATAGTTATAATAAAACACATATAATTAAATAACAAAATACTTAAATAAATAAAAGTAATAATGTTAGTGAGATTTAAAGTGTAAAATGACGATTTTCTCCTTTATAAATATACACTTTCTAACACTCAACATCTTATTATGTATGTCAACTATCCTTTCCTTAATACCACCACCTAAAACATGAAATCGATGCTAGGACACAGGACGGATAGTCATTCTTTTGGCTAAAATTCTTCTCTCAACCACTAGCTCATCAGCCCATGTCGTTAGACGAGTACTTATCAATTTAGTTATATTTTTTTTATCATAAAACCATTACTGCATAGTTTGTCTAAAGCGATCAATAAGATGAGTAATAGGAAATTTGCGAAGTTCCCTCATAAATGAATTCACACTTTCTATGATATTAGTAGTAAGTATACAATACTTCCTACCTTCGAACTCAGACCTCGCCCAATTACATGTACCCACATCATTTTTTAAGTAATCAGCCGGACCCGAGTGGAGCATTCACAATCCTTCAAGTTATTTTTTGAATTCTTCATGTCCATATGCTTTTACTACATTAAGAAAGGCAGGCTCAAATTCATCCCAAAGAGCTTTAGACATCAAGAATTTTGACTTAATATTACCTTTGACATGGTAGAAGCATACATCATGAGCTGCAGTACAAAATACTTTTAGAACGGCTCTCTTTATGGCAGTGCATCGATTAGAGATAATTACTAACTCTGACTTATCGCCAATCACTCCATGTAACTTCATCATAAACCATTCCCAAGCCTCATTGTTTTCGTAATCCATGACTCCAATAGCTAATGGATATAGTTGATTATTACCATCCAGACATATTGCTACGAACATGCTTCTGCGATATAGTCTTTTTAGATGAGTGCCATCTACTGCAATCACAGGGCTGATGTACTGCATGAAACCCTTGATAGAAGATCCAAGCGCTACAAAGTAGTATAAGAAATTATTATTTTCATCCATCTTGAGGTGAGTAACTGTACCCTTATTGACTTTGGTTAAGACATGAGAGTATTTAGGAAGTAAGTTGTATGACTCTGCAGGGTTCTCTCGTACTATTTCAAAACCAACTTCTTTAGCCCAATAGGCCTGCTGATATGTTAATTGGACACCGTATTCCTGCTTCATGTCTGCTCTAATGTCATTAGGAGTGTATATTCATTTATCTTGGATAAATTTATCTGCAAGAAGATGACTAACAACTCGACTCCGTACTTGACGGACACCACTAGGCAATACGTCATTAGAACAAGTGTGTATATTATTAACTCTTTTCACAACCTAAGGAATATTTTGCTCATCTGAAGCTCTCGTTGCTCGAATATGCCATTTACATGATTCTAAAGAATAGTGAGCCTCAAAACATGTTATTGTAAACGGTGCAATCTTGAAATCAAACTTGTCGCGCAAGGCAACTTTGTGCAATTCTAATATTAACTCTTTTTTTTTGCGAACAACATGCCTACAGCAATACCACCAGAATTACAATTTCTAACTAAATCTTGAGTAACCAAATTTGAAGGCAAAACTGGAGTAAGATTCACAAAGGAATCAACTATTGTCCTCCTCCTAGAATGAGAGATTAGAGAAATAGGTTAGTTTTCACTATTGATAGGAATATCATACTGATGCTCATCCTCATTATTGATAGGAATATTAGAATGACTAATGCCCCCATCATTAAATTCACTATTAGAGTTCACCCCGTGCATGCTATGTTATGGCTCCAAACAAGTATTATCAACTTCTGTATTGTTGGTGTCATCAACAAGACTATCATTTATGCGAAAATTATTGTTGTGGTATAGAGAATAATGTTGCTCTAATGGTGGCGATACCACCTCTTCTTCAATATCAGGAAAAGAGTTATTTGCTCTAAATGAAGTTTCAGTTTCTACAAGTGGCTCAGGATCTTCTACTGGAACTCGAGGAGATGTGGTGACAAATATAGGGATACATCCATAATTGATCACATCAGACGCCATGTGCAATACAACCTTAACCATTTCATCATTAAATATGTCCAAAGGTAGTGAACATGCATGATAAATGGTGTTACTAGACCTCAAAGTTGTCTTTATCGTTATATTATATTTGTTAGAATTTATCTGCAAAACCTCATACACTCTTGTCAAAAATTGATCAAATGTACAATCTTTTCAAACCAAAAAAACTGTATTCTTGGCATTCATGTACTCCATATAGCCATCTGTCAATATCTCCCAATAACTATCATAACACAATTAAAGCATAACTGAATCCATTAAACCTAAAAAAAATATTAAAAGAATAAAAGAAATAAGATTATACATTACAAAATATGATTAAGTGAATATGCATAACATGTATATGGATGGCGGATATGTTGTGATTATGCGCTTAGTGCAATGGTCTTATTAAAGTAAATTTTTTGTTCAAACATATCATAGAGTGAAGTATATAATGTTATAGTTGATTCGTCTCGTCACAAGCTTCGAAACGGTATATTTTACACCCAAAACAGACAGTATAGCTCAAGTTATGACTTATAAAAATATCATAAATTCAGTGAGACAAACAGTAGGATAAACACCTATCTCACATAAATACAGAATAGTAATATGAGACAGGCAGTGAGACAGGCCCCTGTCTCACATTCTTATATGAAACAGGCAGTGGGACAGGTGCTTGTCTCACATAAACACAAAACGAATATGTGAGACAAGCAGTGGGATAGGCACCTGTCTCACATAAGTATAAAACCATTATGTGCGATAGGCACCTATTCCACTGCTTCTCTCACCAACTTAAATGAGACAAGCAGTGAGATAGGCACCTGTCTCATATAAGTATAAAACCATTATGTGCGATAGGCACCAATCCCACTGCCTGTCTCACCAACTCAAATGAGACAGGCAGTGGGAAAGGTGTCTGTCGCACATAATGGTCATGTACTTATGTGAGACAGACACCTATACCATTGCCTGTCTCACCAACTTATATGAGATAGACAGTGGGATAGACACCTGTCTCATATAAGTACAGAACTATTATGTGCGACAGACACCTGTCCCCCTGTCTGTCTCACATAAATTGGTGAGACAGGTAGTGGAATAGGTGTCTGTCTCACATAAACACAGAATCATTATATGTGATAGGCACCTGTCCTATTGTTTGTTTCACATAAGTTGGTGAGACAGATAGTGGAATAGGTGCTTGTCTTACATAAAGATCTGAAACATTAAGTCACGACGGTGCATTGTCCTCACTACGTCTCAAAGAACTTAAATGAGATGAAGCGGAAAAATAGATGCCTATCGCACTTAATAGTTAAATCTTTATGGTATACGCGCTTATCCCACTACCTATCTCACTTGTTCTAAGCTCCGTTTTTTGCTCAAGTTTTTTATTTTTTTATGATTTCTCTTAATTTTTCAACTTAAACAATGTACACTATTTTATTGATGAAAAATAATAATATTTACAACAAAAACAACTTTAATTTCAAACTTAATTTTTAATCTCAATATATTAAAAGTTTATGTTATTAGAAACATATATTGACCTTAACAAACTCTCTCCAATTGATGATTATATCTTCAACTATGTAATGTTTCTTAATTTATTGAGGTGATGAAGAGTCTTTAAATGTATTAAATGTGTTGAGATTTCTTTAGTTTTCGTTTTGAATATTATAAGAGTGGCATTATTTAAAAATTTAAAGAACATGATGACGGTAATTTTATCTAATAGTAAATATTTGGCTAGTTATTATAGAAAAAATTTTATGTCTATAAAATTAAAAAATGTAAAAATTTTATAATTATTTTTATAAATTTTCCAATAGAAAAAGGAATATATAAAAGGAATTTTGAAGGACCGGGTGTATTTATATAAATACCAAAAAAAAAAAAATTGGCCCGGACAAATCCCTAATGACATCTGGTTGCAACAAAGGCATTAAGCTGACCGGATAATTACTTAATTACGGTCATTCTTCCAAACAAAGTAAATATCAAAATTTCTCCACTGCTTGTTAGTTTAAAGACAAAATTTGAGGTTTTTTGTTCTGGGTTTGCAGTAGTAGCTGCAATCCTTACAATCAAATCCGTCATCATGTTCAATCTTAAGACGATTTCACTTTTACCAATTCGTGGCACATCTCCTCTCTTGGTGTTTTTTTCGATTCATGGCCATATCAGAGAACATGTAAGATACAAGTTGTTAAATTCATGTTGTCATTCTCGTTTAAGAAGATGTGTCAAAGAGGTTTGTGCTTATAGTTTCGGTAACAAGCACTTAAGTATGAAGTCCACTGATGGTTCTGATTCCGGAGAGGAATTTTCAGGCGACTCGTACAATAAGTCAATTCAATATTGCTGCAAACTTGGTGACATTGATAAGGCTATGGCTCTCCTTGCTCAAATGCAGGCTTTGGGTTTTCATCCCAGTTCGATTTCCTATGCTTCGTTGATTGAGGTTCTGGCAAGTGCTGGTAGAACTTTGGAAGCGGATGCCATTTTCCAAGAGATGGTATGCTTTGGCTTCAACCCTAAACTTGGATTTTACAATATTTTGCTAAGAGGCTTTTTGAAGAAAGGCCTTCTAGGACTTGGGAGTAGACTTTTGATGGTAATGGAAGAAATGGGAATTTGTAGAAACCAAGAAACATACGAAATTCTATTAGATTATCATGTGAATGCTGGGCGGTTGGATGATACATGGTCGATAATCAATGAGATGAGGAGCAAGGGGTTTCAATTGAACTCCTTTGTGTACAGTAAGGTTATTGGTGTTTATAGAGACAATGGCATGTGGAAGAAAGCTATAGGCATTGTTGAAGAGATTAGAGACATGGGTCTGTCGCTAGATAGGCAGATTTATAACAGTATCATTGGTACATTTGGGAAATATGGCGAGTTGGTCGAGGCACTAGAAGTGTTTGAGAAAATGCAACAAGAATCTATAAGACCTGATATAATGACATGGAATTCTTTGATACGGTGGCATTGTAAGGCTGGGGATGTTGCTAAGGCACTTGAGCTGTTTACACAAATGCAGAAGCAAGGTTTTTATCCTGATCCAAAAATCTTTATTAGTATAATTAGCTGTTTAGGAGAGCAGGGGAAGTGGGATGTGATAAAGAAAAATTTTGAGAATATGAAGGATCAGGGGCATGGAAAAATTGGGGCTATTTATGCTATTTTGGTTGATATTTATGGCCAGTATGGGAGATTTCATGATCCTGCAGAGTGCATAGCTGCTCTGAAGATGGAAGGTCTTCAGCCATCGTGTAGCATGTTTTGCACCTTAGCAAATGCTTATGCACAGCAGGTGCAGCTCCACTTTATCATCTAACTTTAGCATCTCAGTCTTCATTGGTTGTATATTAAATTTAAGTTACAGTACCGGTTAATTATTAGCTTCTGATCCTTGTTCTTTAGTTTAGACATGTATGGCATATTATTCTTGTTCAGAAATGGACTGAAATTATTAGTACAATGCAAACTAGGCAGACTGAAAGATCAGACGACAACTTATGATATATTGGGATAAGCCATAAAAATTATACTTATTAATTGTCCCATTACTCTGTGCAAGCCCCACCCATATTTTAGCCATCAACTAAGTTACTTGCAAGTTGCAAGATAATGATTTTATGTCTTAAGATTGATCAATATAATTATTTTGTGGCACTTTTATGGAAAAGTACCTTGTTTATTGTTTTAACTTTTAAGCCATTAGACCTACTATAAAAGAATATTGTTACTTAATGATGTCATTTTTAAAACAATCAATAGCTAAGGTTTCATTTTTTAAAGCATTCAATAGTTAAAAGAATTCCTTTTGGTTTTAAATTATTTTTACATTTCTGTAATGAGCAGTGCTAACCAAAAATAATTAGGACTGAAACAATTAGGTGGATGAACATTTTCTTCAAGGTTGTTAGGTTTGGGATTTACAATCAGTTGATTAATTCTTTAAGTTTATTGGAGTCGGTGTACTTGCACTAAAAAATGTACTTTGGGATTGATATTAAGAATATCTTCAATATCTTAAGTAGATAGCTTTCAATGTTTTACGTTAGTAAGCGGAATTCTTTTCTTCTGCAGAATGTACAAACTCTATTAATCAGCTTTTTTCTGTCATAGGAACAAGAAGAGTGAGTGATTTTTGAGAATATTTGAAGAGATTTGTTGTTTTGCTGCCACTCTCTTCTTTCTTTATTTCCCTTTCTTCCCTTCCTCATTGGCTTTTGGTTCTATCCTTATTCTCTTCTTTTTCCTCTGTTACTTTTTCGCCGTCTCTGTCTCTCCCTCTATCAGTTGGAAGTCTTCTTTATGCTTCTGTTTAGCCTGTTTTTTGTGTATGTTCGTTCTTGTTGCATCATCAGTCTCCTTGTATCAAATTAATTTTTTTTTTTTGGGGGGGGGGGGGGGCGCTCCCAATAAAACTTGGTTCAAACTATCTGAGTCATTATGGTGATGAAATGCAAGCCTTTACCACATCCGTTATTTATGCTTGATGCAGCGCTGGGGGATTTGGGAACTAAGGTTAGAGATTGGAGACTAATTTCTAGTTTCAAAAGGAAATTGTTTAATGGTGAAAACTGAGGCATTCTAAAGTGATAGACTGTGGGCCAAGCTAGGTTAGTTTTCATAATCAAGTTTATTTTCCCTATTTTTGTTGCTTATTAGTATTTGTAGTTTTAGTTCTCTTTTGGTTAGTTTTAAGGCCTCCAGAAATAGGCTCTTATATTTCTCGTTGATTCAACCTTTTGGATAACTTATTGATTATTGGAATAAATTTATTTCCCTTCCAATTTCTCTGATTTTTCAACCTTTACTTCTCTATCTGTCACTTTTCTTTCCTCTGTTGGTTCTATATGAATTTGCTATCAGAGCTACATCAGATTAATAGTTAGAATATTGATGGTAGTAGCTAAGTGGAGAGTAAGCATGAATTTAATTACTCAATAGATGGTTGAAAGTTAGCAAAATTATGTGCAGGCATAGGGTTCCACAGTATCATTATTATCGGCTCAGAGATTTTCTAAGGACTTGACAGCGGATCAAGTAATTTGAACAGTTTCAGGAATAAAAATTGTGACGACAACAGTTAGAAAGCAGGCTAGCTTCTTCTTGCTTGGAGAATTCCATCAGAGAGGGTAAACCGAAAGCGCCTTGAAAGTCTCAGCCTCTGGTAGAAACTAATGATCTGTTACCATAAACTGATGAGGAATATTCTATTTAAAATTGATGTGATAAGAGTATACAACTTTTGCTTCCCTTTCAACTTGGTGGATTTACCTGAATCAACATGCTTGTGAAACCTTAAGCCTAGCATTCTTATGAAAGTATTCTCATTTCCTTTTTTTTCCTCAAATATTCTTTTGAATGGTATGAAAGTTGGTTCTTTGTATACAGGGATTGTATGAACAGACGGTTAAGGTACTGCAGCTGATGGAACCAGAAGGAATCGAGCCAAATCTGGTAATGCTGAATGTGTTGATCAATGCATTTGGAGTTGCAGGGAAATATAGGGAGGCACTATCCGTTTATCACATTATGAAAGAAAGTGTAAGCTTTCTATTCATCGTATGAATAAAATGAAGTTCGAATAACAAAGTTATGTTTGGTTTCTTCATAAATTCATTTGGACACATGCTTCTTCACTCAGTTTCTAATGATAATATTCTTGTCTCTGAAGGGTATGAGTCCTGATTTGGTGACATATAGTACGCTTATGAAAGCATTTATTAGAGCAAAGAAGTTCGATAAGGTATTCAATGCCCCTGCTTTGATTTGAATTCATTTACTCACATGGCAAAAGAAATTTATACATTTTGTGATAAACTTACGAGACTCATTTGTTTACATGCTAGTTGTTTCCTTGCCAGGTACCTGAAATATACAGACAAATGGAATCTTCTGGATGCACTCCAGATAGGAAGGCCAGGCAGTTGTTACAATCGGCATTAATGGTCCTTGAACAGAGACGTTGTAAGAATAGATTGGACATATTTGTGTTCATTGTGTTGTTCTGCTTTGTAACCTACATCCTACCTGATAATATTCTGTTTGGTGATAATCCTTTCAGGAATCCAGAATCATATTGCTTTAGCTAAATGAGTTCCCTGCTTGCTCTTTGCTAGTAAAGTGCTCATTTGGCTTCACCTGATTGGTTCTCTTTTCACTTTTGAAAATCTGGCAAACATGGTTCTGATGCGGCCGGCAAGTTTTAGATTAAACATCATTGCTTGCCAGGCACATGTGTTTGGGATAAGTATGTGCTGCTGAAATTGTTTTAGACTCAAGAATTTTACAACTGGCAAGGAATTCAATATGCATCATGTGGCAGTTAATTTTGCAAAAGGAATTTCTCCAAGGATGTCTCATTTCTTGGTCAAATAAATATTTGACTTTAATATATGAGGGTTTCAAGTCTTCAAAGGTCTTCTCCTAGCTACCCCCTAGATTGCTTCAACATCTTGAAATTGTAATTACAGACATTCAAGTAAGAATGCTGGAGTTTGTGTCATTCGAAAACCAATCCAGGAATTCTATAATGACAACAGCAGTACTGTTCAGGGTCATCTCTAAATAGTTTTTGCCGGCTGGACAAGTGATATTGCTGAATAGGGTAAGACATACAGATGAATTTGTAGAGAGAGACCAGCATGTTATTCAGGTTATTTGTCTCTGATTCAGGGATTAGAGTACTGAGGAAATTGATTATCTTTTCCACAATGGCAGAGGAGATTTCTCAACTGGTGAAAAATTCAATGGATGAAATTGAATGTGTTTAAGATGAGAAACTTCTTGAGTTTCTAGGAATAAGTTCTTCCACCGTCTGAATTTGCAATTGCCAAGAAATTGAATTCTTGTTTTCCTTATTTGTGAAACGGGATTGGAAATATTTGAATTGACACAGTTTTTTGCATAGAGTTGGTTGCTTATTGGAAGATGTTTCAAGTTTTTGAGAAATTTTTGACTCAAAAGAACACTGTATTAGCAGTTGGAGGCAGAAACAAAAAAATTGTGACCATGCGGTTGCCACCTGAAGAACAGCTAACTACTGGTAGGAACTATCAGATTATGAATCAGAGTATTTCAGAAGACCTACAATATACAATATAGTTGGTCAAGTGTTGGAATCAGGGAAACCACAAAAATAGAATCCTTGAATGCTCCTGACTGCGTGGACTAGGTATGTTCATCCTCAGTTTTTTGTATTATGGGAACTTATTTATTCTTCATGTTATTTTTCCTAAAATGGTGACATGGAGAAACTTCACTAGACCTATATCATTTTCATTTCGGAATTCCTAGTCCTATTGTACTGATAATTAAAAGCACATCTTTCAGTTGTATTAGTTCTGGCACTCCACGAACTGTTAGCATGTTCAGACATTCCTCTGGATAATTCGGTTCAAGTTTTTTCACTAGTTTGGTTAACATGAAAATACCTTCTTTATCTAGATTGAAATATGTTAGAGCAACTTTTTGTTAGTGAAAAAGCAGATTTGAAATCGCAGTATATTTCAATTCTCTATTATGTATATTCGGCTGTTGCCAACAAAGAGATATTATGATGACACCTTTGTGTTCATCTTATTCAATTTCCTTATGTTATACAGCATTTCATAATGCAGACTTGAATTGGATAATATATACAAGGTGATTGTTTTTTTGCCTATACATACATACATACATACATACATATATATATATATATATATATATATATATATATATAGAGTTCTTTTCTAGTGCGGATGTCCATGCTTTTTTTTTTCATGCGGATATATTTTAAAATGATGAGATTTTAAAGAGTTAGTTTTTAACTCTTTAAAACTGCAGGGTTTTACAGTTAATTTAGAAACTAATTCTTTAAAATCGTATGGTTCTAAAGTGTGTCCACATGAAAGAAAAATGCTAGCGCCCACACTTGATAATGATTATATATATATAGTGCTTGTCTCTTGAAAGTTACTGGCTTTTCGGATGGTTAATTCTTTCTGTATTACTGAGGAAGCATGCTTCTCTTTAATATGACTGATGGTTGTGGATTAAGCTAGGGAAATGGAATATATTCGTGTTGGACACCTTTTATAAATTTAAAGTAAGGGCATCTATCTTTAGACTGGTTGACTTTGATATTTTCTATTCTTGTTTGAGATTCCATGCATGTTATGAATGGTTCTCACCTAGTTGCTTTTAGGAAAAATGTTTCAGGAAGAGTTTAGATCTCTGTATGTATAGATAATTGTCCTGTATGTATAGATAATCCTCCAAAATTTTCTTCATTAGATATTATATTTTTCCTGAAGTGTCATCACAGTTCATTGACGATGCTTTTATTTAGAATTTAGGACTGCATTAATTAAACATTGCATATGAAGCATGGGAGATGTATTGCCGCATGTGTGTGTTTCGGCACACCAAGCTCATCATTGTTGAAAATTTAAGACCTTTTTGTTTTCCTTTTTATGTCAAGGCTATTTGGCTTGTCTGGGAGAAATCCGGACAAAGTCTCCTTTTTGTTTTCTTTTACCCTGTAACCAACTGCCGCCACCTGTGTTTTATTTGATTGCCCTTTGCCAAGAAGTCTGGGACCGGGAATATAAATGAACAGAAACGTAATTGGTTTTACTCTTCATGAGCTTCGCATTTTCATTTTTGTTGATAGCATAAAAATATCCACAATTTAGCTTTGCCAACTTCAAAGACTTCGAGCGAAAGGGGATGAGGTCACCCTTTTGCATTGCCAAAATTAATGCAGCAAACCATAAAGCTAAAGTGATTTTTCCAAAATACCGAAATGGGGTTCAATCTTAATCTTAGCTATTCTTGAAAGTCCTAAGCAAATTTATTTATGATATAATATTACGTAACGAATGTTGGATGGGACTATTTGTTAGCCGTCCTCAGAAATGGCTATTTGCTATGCTTATTTTACCATATAGGAGCTCCTTTTGCTAGTTGTTCAAAGTCTCTTAGCGAAAAGTACTAGTAAATCGAAACCAAAGGAGTAAACGATTTTAAGATGCCAAATATCACTAGAATAACAAGAAATGTACTTTAGAGTAAAATATCTCTTACTCAAAAGATATCCCAAACGGTTACATATATGCAATACCATGTTTAGCTTCTAGAAGTCATAAGTTTGTACATAACAACAAAACATTCCAATGCCCATAGAAATGCTATATAAGTTCACAAATAACATATCTGAAACCAACAATATATTGAACATCAACAGTAATATTCAACTGCACTTTTATTGTAATTAGTAGTAGAATAATAGACCAGGCATACGAGGCGAGTAGCGGTGTCTTAAGTATGGTTAGGCTTCTCCAAGTCTTCCAGACTTGTGGGGCGGAACCAGGCTTTCTCCTCCAAGACAGATTCATCGCGACCATTTGCAGGCGAGGAGTGAAAGCCACCTTCCGTGCCTGCACCCTCAGTGCCGCTGGCAGGTCCAAATACTCCGGTTTGTGGATTAGGCTCCCAATATTTCTCAGATTTGGGCTCGATCACATCATCCGGAACAACAGAAGGCCGTACCTGATCATCAACGTTCTTGTCATACGCTGATGTGTAACCGAATCTCCTGCAGCAAAATCACCACAAATTAGTAAGTCTAAAAAGATTTTATAGTCAATTGTAATAATACTCGCGAAATAAATTATGGTGCTCAAGATTAATAGCATTGACAATCAAACAAGTTGAGATTAGATATTTGGCAAATGGGAAATTAATAGTGTGGAACCTTAATAGTTAATATTAAATCTAAATAAATATCCTACAAATCCTATTACTATGGATACATGCTTAAGACATCAATTAGTCATATATTTAAACATTTTCTGAAAGCATTTGAAAATATTTTTGCTTATGAATAATGGTGCATACTAAGTAGTTCAGAAACTATCTCACATATGTTTCAACCTCCCCCCCCCCCCCCCCAAAAAAAAAAAACCAAAAAAAGGGATAATCAGAACTATATTTGTATAAATATTTAAACTCAGAATTTGTTAGAAGTGGAAAGTCTTAAAAAATTTTTCATCTAATTCCAAAAAAGCATAAAAAATTAATTATGACCAATATTTGACCAAGCACATTTCAAATTACATTATAAATCATATAGAAACCAAAATAAACTCACCTGTAATTCTTTAAACACCATTAAAAGTTTATGAAAATAATTTACACATATATTTTATGATAAAAATGGGTGTGGACTGAACTTGTCATGTCAAGTGAATTAAAATCTATTAATTGACAAAGCTGCCATCTACATAAAAAATTTTTTATTTTTAATTTCCCGGGTCCCATAAATATTAAAACAATAGGTCGACAAAACAAAAAATAAAATTTAGCGAGCCTACCTACTCTAATAGCAGAATTTGATTAGTCGAACATATCACCTTAACATACAGTTACGGGGGCATCTTGGTCAATTCGTCAAAGAGCACTGACATTACAAGTACAAGAGAAGCATCGGTTTGGGTGCAGACCACGTGGAATAGAGTTCGGGGCCTATCTATTTAGATAAATTCTTCTCAATTCTCAATTCTCACCACCCAAACCCAATAAGCGTGTTTTTCACGTGATCAGCATATGACTCAACCAGATAAGGACTCGCAACCGACCCGAGAAACTTTGTTCCGTCTTCCGATTAACAATTAACAGAGTTTGATTTCTGCCGTTCTTTTCTTTCCAAATGATATAAATTAAGATATTCTTCTCATTCACATGAGATTTTAACATTGAATCAACTTTACCAGTTTATTTATTGTAATCATATAAAATAGCAATTAAATCTTTCACATTTAGTCTATTAAATAGTCAGAAGGTGATATCACAATTAGTCAGCATAAGAATAACTTAGAGAATTGACTCAAAACTCGAATTTTCTCAAATTGACCCAAAACTTGGAGCTTTCTGAAAAAATACGTAGGTTCTGGATCAAAGATTTCTGATTGAAAATCCGGAAGAAACCCTCGGCAAGTTTTTTTTCAAAAAAAAAATTCTCAACGTATAGTTTGCTTACTTTAAAAACATCAAATAAAATTAGGTTTCCCTCAGTTTGTCAAAAAAGAGAAACGAATGAGTAGATCACAAAATACCTAAATGGACAAATGCCATATTACTATTGGGCGTGTTAGTCTGTCGTTTTCACACATCAACAAGAAGAGTAGCAACGTGTGTACGGCACAAAAATACCCAACGGCAGAAGGGATTCAGTCCAAAACTCTATTCACAAACACTAGCAATATTTATCTAAAGAAGTAAATTGGATCAGTGAGTGATTAATGATTCTCAAAAGCAGAAAAAAAATTTAAAGAAGTACGACTGATCAACGGCTGAGATCAGATCATATAAAAATTGATTCTGAAATCGTAGCAAAAGAATCTACAATAATTAAGGACAAACCTGGCAGTGGCAGAAGGATCGCGCTTGAAGATATGGTTAGCCAGTCGTTTCCCCAAGGTGGCGATCTCTCGAGTGCTCTTCGAATTAGCGGCCATACAATTGAAATCACTTTTTAGCAAAAGCTATGCTGTAGCCACCAGCAAGGTGCAGTAAGTCCTTAGTGGAATTGAAGAAACTTAAAAAAACAAAGGGGCTAAATGGGAACAGATTGGACATACAAACACGGTCTTACACTGCTTTTATATATGCAGTTACACCATCGTCATGTCTATTCAAGTAAATAACATTATTTGTTGTCTTTTTTCTGCCTTAATTTAAAATAATAATAATAATAATAATAATAATAATAATCATCTTTTTTGCGTGGTCGGCTCGTCACCTACTCGCCAGTACGACTTGTCGTACTGGATTTGATCTTTTATAAGTTCAACACGCCGTTAAATTAACAGCATTTTTTCTGTTCGTACAGACTTCTGATGCGGTTCTCAAAAGAATATTTCAATCTTTGTCAAAGCTGTATGACCTGTAATTTGACGGCGTTAAACCAGTTAGTTGCCAAAAAGCATGCGTATTGGTGGTTGTCTATTATCATGCCGCATGCTGCAATGAACTATTTTATTTTTCAAAAATAGTAAATTAAATTAAAAAAGTGAAATTGATCAATAATATATACGATTAGGTCACGTAAGGACTCAGTGTCTGTGTTAAATCATGTCTAACAATATAAAGATTAACTTCGTTTACTATCAATTCTTTAAAATCGAAAGGGTAAATGATTTGTAATTATTTTTAGGAGGTTTAATACTGATTTTAAAAATTTTAAAAGTTTTAAAAGTTAATTTTAATATTTGACAAAAAATTTAAAATTACTTTTATTAAAATCAATCTCTTCTATAAGTAATTTTGAAAAAAAAATGAATAACTTTTAGATTTTGATTTTAGAAATTAATTTTATCCTTCAATAAAATCTCATAAATATCCTCACAATTATTATCTAAACTTAAAATTATTCTTATTTAAATATAAAATAAAATTAATATTTTAATAATTTTTTATTATAAGTCATGCATTTTGTTTATTTACCTTATTTATTCTTTATATTTTACATTATATCAAAAGTTCTCTATACGACAATATAGTATAAATTTTATTTTTTATTAAAATTATTATAATACATAGTAAAATATTTTATGTATATATTTTTTTATATATACATAAATTTCATCCTACATTATGTATATTTTATTAATTATTTATTTTATCATATTAGTTTAATAGTAAAATTTACCAAACAACAATAACTATTTTCAAAACTCATAGTTTTTTTAAAATAAAATTTACTAAATACTTAACTAATTCTGTTCATAACTAGTTATTTATACAATATAGCTAATAATTATTATTTTAAAAATAATAATAATAATTTTAAAAGTTACAATATTTTAAACTAATCCTAAGTAAGATAACATTAAGAATTTGATTAAGAATTTGGTCTTATGTACCCAAGTTAGATATTGTAAGAGAACCTTCACAATTATACATGCATGTATCAGATAAATACAAAGTAATAAAAATAATAAAAAGAGCACTTTAATTTTTTGTCCACCAGGTGATGGCCAACTATTATGAAATTAAAAAAGCAAATAGGAATAATTGGTTGTCCCTAAATGAATAAAATTAAAATATTTGTGTGTATGTGTGTGTATATTATACATGTACAATAATTAAATATAATCAAGTAAAAAGAATATAAAATAACATAATAATAAAACATTATAATATTTTGGTTTGATGGTATTATTTTCATGCTCATTTTACTTGAATGTACTTAAATCATATTATTGTAGGTTTATGATCATAAATTTATATTTATTGTAGCTTGTTTTAAGTTAGCATTGGTTTTATGTAGTTCTGATATCAAGATTAATAGTAAGTGTTTCATATTTATTATACCATATTTTCATGATTTATATGATTGCAAGTTTATAATCCTATATTTCATATTTATTGCATAAATCATAGGTATGGTTGCATGTTTAAGGTTGACTATTTAAGGTTAATGGTTAAGTTTTTAGATAATTATCAACGACTCAAGTGTGCTATAAGAGGTTTCATATTCAATTACTAATATTCTTTTGTCTAACGGTAATTAATTTCAAGTTATCATTAATTTCATGTTTAATGTTTTTAGTTCAAGATAGTCATTAAGTGTGGCTGGGTCACCTTTATTTTAAGGAGAGCCAATGCTTGCTAAGTATTTTGGTTTAATATTGCTCACAATCGAGAAAGATGCAAGTTGTGCTTGAGTTAAACTTGATGCAAGTTCTAGTTGTAAGTAAAAAAAAAAGTTTTTCTTACAAAAATTTTTTGGACCAATATCATATAATACATAAAATTCGTAATCTAGAAAATCATATATGACAATTCTAGAATATGAATAATAAAAAATAAATAAATAAATCTATCATCAAATAATCTTCCAACCTATAACTCCATTTTAATCAACATCGAACAGCTGGGAGTCTATTTCACAACTTCTAAAAAATAACTGGCTTCTTTTTCTTTGTTATCTAATCAATTTAATTACATTTTGTTCCCTTGTTGGTTTTCGCTAATAATCATTTTCAACTATTAAATATGTTGACAAACTCTAGCCATAGAATTATATGATCTAGTGCCAAAAACCCATTAAGATATGTCACATACAAATTCTATATTATTAATTTATAACTTTAATGCTTATAATTGCTCCCACTAAGATATTTGTAATCTTGATTGCAAGTGTATATCTTGCACATTAGTAATTCAAATAGAATGACAATTACAATCATGAAATTAAAACTAACTTAAAATTAAGATTATAGTAAAATCAATGCCTATAAAATTTAATAGGTCTTATAGTTATTACAAAGTTAATTAAATCCCATATATAACCTTGTTTAATATAGTTGCACTACATTAATAAATTCATACATAATTAAGATAAACTATTTAATAAACTTACTACATTTTATACCTAAATAAAATGTCCAACTTTATTTATCAATTGCGAACTTAATTTATTTAATAATAAGATAACTTGTATTTATATCTTCTGTGAATCCACATAGTGATCACATAAATATATATAATATGATTAAATAGACTTTATTCAAAATATTAATGCAACTAAGATACTTGAATAAAATACCCCAATTATTTTATTAATCAGAAGGATAATTATTGTAATTAAATAAACACAAATGCTTTTAAAGAGTATATTTTTCCAACACTAATTTGATGTATGAATTACATAGATTCAATTAATGGTGCTAGTTTCATGAATAACTACTATTGCTACATGTCAATAGTCTAATGTTTCATGATAGAATTAATTTCATCTTTAATTATTTTTGTTACATATTGAATGATCTTGTTTCTGGTATCCATTAAATCGATTTCAAGTTAATAATCAAATAGTTCAAGTAAATTGGTAGTTATTGCACATTAATATTGATCGATTCCAAATAAACAATCATTTCATCTTTGATGGAGTTGATTTCATGTTTAATACTTACGATTTCAAGTTTTTGTTGCTAGTTTCATATGTATCTTACAAGGTATTGGAATTTTATTAGTATTTCAAAAGACTAATGTCCTACATTAGAGAGAAGTGAGAGCAACCTCTTCATATTTGATTTAAAATTAGTATTATATTTGAATTAATTAGGAATTGGAGTTAAATAAGTCAAATATAAATGCAATTTGAATTATTTAAGTTGAATTAAATTATAAAACACATGAATGATTAATTCAAATTAAATAAGGAAACTAGGTGTCTAATTCAAATTATAATAGCAAAATAATTATAAAACTTTCTCTATATAAAGGAGACATCAGAGCCTTCAAAAAAGAACAAAATTACCTTTTCTTTTATCTCATATTTACTTCATTGATTTTCTTTTTACTATTTTAAACTAATATACTTCAAGTGCAACCTTACAATAATGGCGTCATTAAATCTTGAAGATCGATTTACATTATTTGTGCCTTTTTTGCATCAAGAAATCTTTTTAGAGGAGTAATAGTTATTCTTATGAACAATACTTCATGCATGCCTTAACGAATATATTGTTGTTGCTGAGTGAAAAATATCATGAGTAGTATTGGATGAATAATATCTGTAAACAATGACTTGAAACTAATAACTACTATTCATGAAGTTATATTCTTATGTTGAAATTATTGTTTTGACTCGCTTTGGATTTAAAAAGCAATATTGACTTATATTTTCACCAATTTCAAGTCTATTTTATGAGTTTTCATTATTACTTCAAATTAGGTACTCAAACTTTTTTTTAATCTTTTATTATGGAAGATCTTACCTAGATTTATGATTGAGAGGGTTATTATGAAATTTGTAATATTTAATACAAGTTGCAATCAAATCAATTTTTTGTATGTTATGCTAGACTTGTAAAGGAATCCTTTAAAGCTAGTTCAAGAAAATTGGATAAGAATTGTTTATAATATTTTTTGAACTCAAGTCAATTACATTGAAGACTTCTAATTTTAGCACAATGTATGACTTACAAAACTATTCAAAAGAGAAGAGAAGTAGCAATATACAAACACAAATAATAATAATAATAATAATAATAATAATAATAATAATAATAATAATAAAGGGTTTGTTGATTAGGTTAGGGATACATTAAAGTGGTATATTTGGTTTTTTTCAATTATAAGTGGAAAAAATATTTTTTGCCAAAACTAATAAAATAAAATAAAATATTACAATTATAATAGCTAAAAAATTTTAGTCACACCTATTAAATTATTTAAATTTTTTTCTTTTACTGATTCCTTAATGCACCAAATAAATTAAAATAGTTTTCTTTGGTATTGGTTTGAGTTTTAAATGGACCAAGAATAGAGATTTTTTTTTCATTGATACATTTAGTGCCAATGACCTGTTACTTTATAAATACTACAATATTAGTAATCAGTGATACTTCTCTGTTAAATATAGAAATTAGCCCATATGTTTGTAAGTACTAATATTTTTTAATAAAGTGTCATGATACAATTATCACCGAGGGTCATTTTTCTTATAGTGATTAGAGTTTTATTTTTATCATCTGTATTAACATCCATTGTTTCTAATGTATCAACAAGCTTGCTTAACTCATTAATATGCTCTTCAAATGGTGTGCCTTCAACCATCCATAATGTATACATCTTTTTCTTGATGTATAGGGTGTTTGTAAATGACTTCTTCATGTAAAGGCTACAAAGCTTGGCCTACAGAGCAGTAATAATTGGCTAAGAAAAGAATAATTAAGACTAAAGGTGATTATTCTTCTTACTTTCTTGTTGATCTTAGCCAATTGCTAATTTATTTTTTAGAGAGTGAGTTTTTTCCTTCCTTTTTGGTTCCAATTTTTCCATGGCTTCATCTAAGCTTTGAGTAACTAGTAAAGCTAGCATTTTAACCTTTCACATATTGAAATCATTTCTACTAGAAAACTCCTATAAATCTACCTTTGATATAACGATTAAATCATAAGCCTATACTAAGCTTTGATACCCACTGTTATCATTCAAACCCTTAATAGATCATATTTGATCTCCCTAAGAAGTCAACATAATCTCAAGTAATAAACAAGAACAAAGAACAAAGAATTAAAGATAAAAATAAACAAATAAAGATTAAAAAAACATAAAGCAAAACATGGTGGATTTAAGTTGTTCAACGCCTAATTTTGGTGCCTACATCCACTTAAAAATAAAGTCAACTACTTTCACTAAATTAATAAATAAAGTTAACATGTTACATTAACAACTCTAGAAAGATAATAATAAAATTATTTTTGTTTATAACTCTCTTTCTATTTCTCTTTTCAAAGACATTTGTGAAGTTAGTGCTCAATCAAACTTTATAAAGTTAATTTCAACGTCTCTTACTTGCCTAAGTTGTCGCCATATTTAACAACGATGCTTATCTCACATGTCAAACATGTGAAATTTAAAGGATTCCCAAAATGACAGTAAGCTTGTTTCATTTTAATCTAGTATGTTTTAGTTACACATATTATGGGCACATGATTTCACTTATCACTCATGGATGACCTCTTTGATGTTGATGATTGTCAATCTTCAACACGTCCTCAAATCTTCAATTGTGATTTAATGTGGATTAGTCACTATATTACTTATTTCATGTTTCTTTATAAAGTTCGTAACATGACCTAATACATGAACATATATGAAACTAGCCTCAGGGCTCCACTATAAACATATAAAGAAGCTCTAGGCCTCATCCAAAAACATATTCAAAACATGCATATTTTAATCTCCCCATGCATTTAAACATCTTAAATATATACATATCAACATAAATATACTTAAAATGTAGTGTCATGTAGCAATGCATGTCATGACCTAATGTAACACTCCATCTTTATGGTTGTAATTAAAGTGGTTAGAATAGGTGAAACATTAAGCACTTGTAGAAATGAATTTTAAAACAAGCGTTTTATAAATATAGAACATAAAAAAGCTTGTTACACAAAAACTTGATTACAAAAATCAATGATCTCTTAGTAACATGTCACAAACTAACTCCATAAACAAACTTGTTGTATTTATACTTAGATAGGAACACAATTGAGCCCGTTGCGTAATTCAAGCTTTATTATGTCCATATTCACTATTGCCTTAGTTGGGACTTAGCATTAGCTTTCTCTACTCCTCAGTTCTTATAATGTAAGGATTACATGAGATGATGCCTAGTAAGTAAATACTTGATGCATGCATTACCTACTATGTACATGAATAACTTTATAAAATGAGTGCTAAATATTTTCAATGAAACTTAGAAATGTAAAGAATTATGTTAGGGCTTTAGGTTTTTTGTACTACAAGGCTAACATTCCACAACATACCCTTGGGCTTAATTAATTAATTTGTTGGGCGTTACCATAGCCTTTCCCAAAAGATCTCTTTTCTTAACTTAGAGGGCTTGCCCTCTTTATGAACTCTTGCCATCTAATAGTACAGCAATCTCTTTTCTCAAAATTCATTAAAATACCTCTTTATCAAATCATCCATGAAATGCATGAGTCAAATGTGACTTATGTTATATAGTATGTAAATTTTTTAGATATATAATAAAGCAAAATCTAAAACTAATTTAAGACGACAACATCTAACATAGATGGCAGTGCCATCTATATAAAAATTTAAAAAATAGAATTATAATATAGACGGTAGGATCGACTATACAAGGAGTAATAACAAAACATCATATTTCAAGTGGCGGTGCCGACCATGACATAATAAAATAAAAGCATCACGTATTAGGTAGCATAACCCATCATCCAATTAAGTAAGTAATAAGCATCACATCCTAAACCGTATAGCCAGCCATATGAGGATGATTAAGATGATATCATGATATAGGCACCATAGCCAGCCATGTGAGGATTAAATAATAACCAATCATACGATAATAATCATTATAAGATAAAAGATTATTTAAAACTAAATATAGCATAAGAGAATTATTATTCAAAACTAATTTTAACATATTGTCATTACATTACAATTGAAGTGAAGTTTTATTTATCTGTTTTTTTTAATTCCCCTAAAACTTTTTTCCTAACTTAAGAATTTCTCTATTAATGATGCTTTGACTTAGAATGGAAAAAGATGAGATTTCTAGAACATGAAAGGGTTAGGGAGTATTTATAGGATTTTCTAAGGCCCATGAATGAATATGATTTTGCCACAATTTTATTTGATTAATTGTGGAGATTATTTCTCAATAAATATCTTAATAATTTCTAGAATGCTAAGATTTTGTCACCTACCACTTAATTAATGATGAAGATTTATCTCTTCATAAATATATTAGTAATTTCTAGAATTTCTAATATCTTTACAATATTTCTTGTTACATAATTACTTATGTCATTGCTCATGTCATCATTACTTTTTAATTATTATGTTTTACTATTTTATTATTTATTTATTTATTTATTTATTTATTTATTATTATTATTATTATTATTATTATTATTATTATTATTATTATTATTATTATTATAAATACTTAAGAGAGCTTGTTAGCTTATGGTTAATTATGTTATATCCGAATAAAAATATTGTACCTCACACCTAATCTCAATTAATTAAAAACTAAATTATATAAAAATCTTGCAAAAACTTAGAGAAATGGGGCAAATAGGAAAATAATGAGCTTACGGCTCAATATGTGGACATAATTTATATATAAGGGAAATTATCAACCATGTACTCTTAAATGACACCTATATCAAATATATTATAATACTTTTTGAATTACAAATAAGCAACCCAAGAGGGGGGGTGAATTGGGTAATTAAAATTTATTTTATAAATAATTCAATCTAATGCCTTAATGCAAACAAAAATTAAGTTTTACAGGAATTAAATCAAATATAATAAATTAGGCAATGCTTGCAAAATAAATGAGTAAGGGAAGAGAATGCAAACACACCAATTTTTTACGTGGTTCGGCAATCCCCGCCTACGTCCACGCCTCCAAGCCAACTGAGCCGAGGATTTCACTATCCAAGCCTCCCAAGGCTTCAAATGTTTATAATTGACTTCCAAGGTGTCAATGGACCTTTACAATCAAGAGATTATCACCCTAATCTCTTTACCCCAAGTGTTTCCCTCACTTGAACACTCTTAATACAATACAAAATAGAAATTACAGCAAGACACTCTCTATAAGAGTAGATTCACAAATAATGGCTCAAGAATGATTTAATTTATTATGATTTGCAATATGGAAGCTCAATATATGTTTTACAAACTTGTTTTTTCTTGCTAGAGACTTTGAAATGAAGTTGGAGTTGAGCTTTTATAGTTAAAGCTCAAAAACTAAATTGCTATCACAAATTCCAAGACTCTTTCAATGCTACCGCTTAATTTAACAAATTTCCCCCGCTCGTAATAAAAAGTTACCATTAATTTTGAATTTTGCTACAGTAATACTATTCACGAAATTACAGTTTTATCTCAAAACTTATTCAAATTATGCTATGACCCAAAACGTTATAAAACTTTTTAAAAAGACCCAATCTCAGAATTTTAATTATTATTTAATTCCTAAAAATATTCTGAAATTATAGTGTGGCCCAAACTAAAGAAAATATTTTCAAATAAGTCCTTTTTGAGTTTTAGCTAAATCACCATAATCTTTAAAGTTTTCAAAACTTTTCACTTAAGCCCACAATCTATTATAAGTTACAATAAAGCCCAAATATTTTAGAATTTAGCAAATAAGTCCAACTCTGAAATTTAAAACATTTTTATTTTTATCTAAATTACTTTAATCCACAAAATATTTTATCTCATAAATATAAAAGTATTTAACTTGAAAAATAATTATTTTATTAACATAAAATTGAGCTTCACAAATGTTAATTCAAGAATAAATTAAATCATACCGGCTTTACAAGAAATTGTCGCAATAAATTATCCGTTAAGCCGCCGTTGCCCGTTGAGTGTCTTGAATTTGATTTCACTTGATTCATTATCCTTCAAAACTAGTGAACTTGTGAAATACAAAATAAAACACTTTAATGCAAATGTTTGTTATCATCAAAATCATAATATTTATAACGTATTAGGCTAACACTTTTAATATATATCACTCTTATATCCTAAATTGACAAATGATGTCTGCCGTCCACTAATCTATTAATTACCATTTGTAAGTGCTAACATCATAAGGGTAATTTGATCTTTTAAGATAGAGAGGTTTTATAACAGAAAATGATATGTCATCCAATTTTCTTAATATGTATAATATGTATAATTATTAGTAATATGTATTATCAATATTATTATTATAGTCTAATGTGGATAATTTTTATGGCATAATTGCTAATAATATTTACTATTAATTATTTATAGTTTCTTATAATAAAAAATATACTATAAATAATAAAATCAAAAGAATTTTTGTATTGAAAATTTACCTTAATTTTTGGGGTAAAATTATCTTTTTACCTTAGTTTAAATTTCAAGGGCAAAATAGTTAATTTATCATAATTTTGTTAGCGTTTTAATAATAGCTGATGGTTTGATATATAGTAGATATATTTTGTTAACTTAGGATATACGAGTAATATATGTTAAAAGTTTTCTAACATATTTGATACAAGTGTCATTTAAGGGTATATGAGTGATAATTTTCCTTAAGAATTAATTTGAGTTTAAAGCGTAAAATAATTATTTTACTAAAATTTTGTTAATTTATTAATGGCAATAAATGATTTGGTGGACTGCAGACATTGTTTGTTAACTTATGGTATATAAGTGATATACATTACAGGTGTTATAATATATTTGATGTGGGTATCATTTAAGGGTACATGACTAATAATTTTCCTATAATTGTATATACATACAAAACAAAACAAAACAAAATAGTATCTAGGGGAAATAACTATAACATTAACCAAGATCATCATCACATGACTAGAGTAGACAAAAAACCTCTCATACCTCATTGAATTAACATCATTGCATAGGCGCAGTAATCTAAATCTTAATATACATACACAAAGTACCTAATAGGAAGGATACACATATAGTGACTACTAATCATATCTCATAATTTAACCAATCATATAATATGCATACATATAATTATAACATGATACTGAATCATATAATCAAACATGAATGTTTTATGAAATATATAATAATAATAGTAGGAATCCACTCACAGATTCTATTTCACTTTGAGTTTCAGTGGATTCTGAAGTACTTGGATTTCTTTTAAAAAGAATTATTATAAAAACTAATATGCATAACTTAAACCAAATCATAAATGTTTAAATTTCATCAATCTATTAGCTACTTATCCACCAACTTTAATTTGCCTAACTTTTTTTAATTTTTTTTCTACCCCACTCTAGACCTCTCTTTTCTTTCTTTTTCTTTCTTCTTTTTGTTTTTCTCTTTTCTTTTTCTTTTTCAATTGCTCAGTTTTAGTTTAATTGGGAAAATGATGAGAGTTGCATTAATCTGTCACACACACACATGCACATTTGCATGCACCAATTCATTACCAGGTGAAAACATATAGGTAAGCATGTATGAGACCTTAATAAAGTAAATAGTTGGCTGTTTTCAATTTAACAAGTCATGTTTAGCTTCATTAATGCGCTACTTTAACACTTTAAATGAGAAGTCGATTCAAATCACAAAGATTGTATGATATGTCAGCTAAGCAAGATTGAGTTCATTTTACAACAAGAATATTTCGTTTTCCTAAAGGACAAAGTGACGAGATGGAATTCTATAATCAATAACCGTTTATTTAATCCTATATTGTATATAAAATCATACATTACAAAGTATATCATTTAAATTTTTATGTTAAAAATATTATCGTTATTAAGTATAATAGCAAGGTCATTTTCACAAAAGATTGTTCCTCATTGACTATTAACACAAAATGCACAAAATCATTAGCAAAAACTAAATTTAAAACTCTATCTAGACTTAACAAAATTAACTAAAACTTTCCAGATATAATAAGGAAACACTAATAAACATGCACATAAAATTTAGGGCGGTTTGAAGTTAATTTACTTTGTAAAATAAACTAAAGAGATTGAAGCAGAAAATTTGAAATTTTTGGTTACAATTTATGAAGCTCTAGCATATGAAAAGAATTGTGATTAAGGAATCATTTTGCACCATTAAATATTAGATAAGTCAATATTGAGAATATTTTTCATTATCTTTTAAAAAAATTAAAAGCTCAATTATCTTGATCTTTTCTTACTTAACTATTAAGTAAAACAAGCTCAATACTTAAACTTGTTCCATGAAATAATCCAAAAAAAGCTTTCCAAATTCAGTTTAATGAAATCACTAAACTCAAGAAAGATAGGTTGAATAAGAATCAAATAAACAAGCTCAATTTATTTATATTTCATTATGTTCTACATGAATCAAATGAAAACCTCCTATAATCTAAAAAAATTATTAATTAAAAAATCCATGTTAGGTTTTCAAATTATTAACCAACAAATATTTTACTCACATGTGTCTAAAATATTGCAAATCAAATTTATTAAAGAAAACTAGTAAAGGAAAAGAGAAAATGACATAACTAGCCCCAAAGCCTCTTTTGGATCTAGGTAAATTGTGGGAAAACAATTGTATTATCTGTTTCATTTTCATATGTAAAGCTTAAAACAAAATTAATCCATGAATATATAGAACTGGCCTTAGGCCTTTACTATAAAAATAGAAAGAGGCACCATACTTTATCTAACAACATCTGTAAATATGCAGCTTGTCATTTCATCATATATACATATTTATAGACATACATCCATTTCAAATACATACATGTAAATATAACATGCGAACAATGCAAAACATGTTGCTATGTATGTCATGGCCCAACCTTAACTTATCAAAAGTCAACTACACAATATCCTATAGAAATCCAAGAGGAATGTGATAAGTAGGAAAATAACAAGTTTGCGAATCAACAAGTGCATATAATTTATATATAAATAAAATAATACCTATATATAATCATATGATGTAAACTTTTCATTGACTATAATAGATGATCAAACATAAAATTGTAAATAACATACATGAAAAACTAAACCAAATAGTATTTGAGAAAAATAACTCTCATATTTGTGAGGAACATTATTGTACTTGCAAAATTGAAAAAATAGGAGTCATAATAAATAGAATTAATGTCATTGCATGGGCAGATAAAACCAACCATAAATATGCATGCATACAACAATAAACGAAAAGGGTATAAATCTAATAATTTGTAATCACATCTCATGACATCATAGATCACATAATATACACACATGTAATAATATCACATTATTGAAACATTCAATAAAACAGAAATGCTTCATGAAATGCTTAACAATAATAACAGTAATCCAAATATAGATCTTGGTTCACTCTTGAATTTGTTGATGCTTCTTAGGATTCTCAGTACTTATTTTTCCTAAAAGCACAGAGTTAATAATAAACTGTCAAGATGGATATAAGAACTTATAATAAAAGTTGAAACATAACTACTCAAATTTTACAAATCTATTACCTACTAATTCATTAGTTGTAAAACCAACTACCCAATTCAATTTACTATAACTTCCCTTATTATTTGTTTTTCACTCTCAGCTTCTCACTTTTCTTCTATTCTTTGATTTATTCCTTCATCTTCGCCTAATTGCTTTTCTTTTTTCCTTCTTTTTTTCCTTTCAGTTTCTTTCTTTTCTTCTCTCTAGTTTTGCTTTCCATTTTCATATTGATAAAATGAAGCAGCCATCAACATTTATACTTTATATAGCCATCAAATTAAACAAGCTAATGATGAAATTGATAAAGACATTGTTGAAAAGCAGATAAATTCTATTTAAGAAGCATGTAGCTTTATGCTTCTCAATAACTAAAGGCACATGTACCTTATTATCTTATTGATTAGAATATAGTTAAAGCAGCTAGATAATCTCTGAGAAAAAGCCCTCTCTTTTATTCCTTGCGATCTCCCATCTCTTGAATTAATTTTTAATGTTAAATCTTGATTCTTCTCACTTTTATATAGGTCTTCAACCCTGACCTTTGTAAATTCATCTATGGTCTCCTTCTTCTAATAGGATTAGGAGTTTGAATATAAGAAATAGGTCTATGTAGCAAATTAACTTGCAGACCTATTTTTAAAATAGGCCCAAATAAAATGTTTAATCAGTCCCTTTAGAATTAATCTTTTTAGCCCTAATCTAATCCTTAAACCCGACATATGTCTAATATATTCCAATAGTATGAATGAAGCCAAAAATTGGTCCAAGAAACCATTAGAATCCATGAAACCCCAATTGAGTAAATTTTTCCACAAATTTGTAAAAATTTTACTCCTTTTTGTTTCTCGCCTTAAAAACTACTATAAAACATAAAATTTTAGTAAAGATTCTATAAGTTAAGAAATCATAGAATAAATGCAAAGAAACTAATAATGACATATGCAAAATTAAATAATTATATTAAAAATTTAAAAGAGGCTTAAGATTCTATATTTGTACGTTCATGAGGTTGTAGAGTAACAATTTGGCTCACTCTAAAGAGCCATCCAATCATTAGCATATACAGTCCCAAAGGATAGTCACATGATTTAAAAAAAAAATTGACACAATCTAATTACTCAATGCAAATACGACTTGAATAAAGGAGTATAGGTTATCAAATTTGATAAAATTATTAAATCATCTAGGTGTAGGTTGATAACATTTTTTCATGTTGGGTCAGGGTTAAAGTTTTTATCTCATTTACCTAATCAATGACATGATTATAATTCTTGTTTTAAATTAATTTATAGGCTTTTGTCATCAAAGCCAAATATTAGACATGATTGTTTGTTTTATGTTTTTGGGAAAGATAAACATGTACACATTATTTCATTCATAAAATTTTATATAGATTTAGTGTCTATTTAATACGACTTATTTCATGACTATAAGTACTTATCTAATTAAATAAACTCTTATTAGAATTTTTATTATTGTTTGTTTATTTTTCTAATAAAGTTTTTAAAGTTTAAATAATCTATTTTGTCTCTACTAACAAAAGTTCAAATTTTGAGCTTTTAGGAGTACAAGTTGGAAAGCTTTTTTTTAATTTTAAAATATCTAAAATATCTTTTACTTGTTTGACAATCTTATTTTATTCTTTTCATAATATAACTTTAAAAAAAGTTACCTATTAAAGTAATTTCATAAATTTTTAATAAAAATTTTATTAACAACCAAACAACTAAAATTTTTTGGGTAAAATCTCTATTTTTAAAATTTCTATTAATAAAAGATCTAAAAACAAAAGCTCTATTTGAAAAGCTGAAAAGCTATATCAAATAAAGCTTTAAAACTTCAATAGTATAAATGTATAAATATTGATAGATATGCATAGTTTATAATAGCTTTTATATAAAATTTTACATATATGTAATTAAAACCTATATATATTTTATAATATCAAAAAATTATATATATAAAATTTTTCTTTTTCTTTTTCCGAGCCCTACACCGATCCATCCCCATTTGAAGCTGGTTTTGCCACCAATCAGACAAATCACCATTGAGATATCTCTTACCAAAAAGTTTTAAATGTTCTAGTTCATCATTGGCATGACCAGAAACAAGCTAAACACTAAAGCATAATTAATTATTTAATAAGAAAAAATAAAAAATTAAACACAATTAGTTAATAGGGTTATTGTCCATTCATTACATCAAGTTTTTTAAAATAACAAACAGCTACACAAATTATTAGAAGATAACTCTTTACTACTTTAACTTTTTAAAAATTATAGTTTACTATATTTCCATTATTTTTGTCAGCCTAATTATGATGTCACACTAGCAACATATTGGCAAAGTTATATTTTCATCAAATGAATGAATTTATAATTAATTCTTGATGTTTTTATCCTTTCACTACAACAAGTATTGTAAAATAACTAACCACTGCATGAATTATTGAAAGGTAACACTTCATTATATTAACTTTTCTTCTTTTTTCAAAAAACAAAATTATTACATTTTCGTCAATTTATAGTTCATTAACAGCAAGTCAATTGTAAGGCAATATTTTCATTTATTTATTATTATAAAGTTAAGTAAGCATGATGCTTTGTTTCGTCCCAAGAGCAGGGCAAAATTATAAATTCACATGGCATTGATTTGTACTTTTTTAATTTTAGGAGTTATTCATTAAATCTAAAATTAGTAATTTATACAGATGGTAAAATGAATTAACGAATCGTATTTGAATAAAATCATAAACAGATTGGTCAGAATTCTTGTAATTTTGATTCGATTCACTTACTAATGAATTGAGATCTCAAGATTCAGATTCAATTCATTTATTAAATGAATATCTTATTCAATTTGTGTAACTCATTTAGTAGAATTAATTAAAAAAATCAAATCAAATCAAATCTAGATCCGTTTATAGTTCATTTATCCTATTGGGAATCAAAATTGAATATAATTTTTTTTATAAAAACATAGTTAATAAAAGAATTGAACAAATAAAATATAAAATATCATAAATTCAAAATCCTACAAAAGAAAACTTATTATCATTTATAATTATTATATTAGCTTTCAAACTTTAAATTTTTTTAATCCATATACAAATATAAATAAATAATTTAATTAAAAAATTTTAAATAAATACATTGCATTCAATTCGTTTATGACCCATTTATTAAAAGAATCTTAAACGAATAAATAAATCAATATTCTCAAACCTAAATTTGAATCGTTTAATTAGCAAATTAATTGAGTTCACCCATTTATTGTATGAATTAATTTTTTCAAAACCAAATCTATTTAATTTGCATCAAATCGAATAAAATAAAATTAATATTGGCCTAGATTGCCACCCCTAATACTTTATAATCAACTAACAAAAGCGATGGAAATCTAGTAAATTTTTTTTTTAAAAAAAAAGTTTTTGTAATAAAGTATTACCATTCAATAATTCATATTGTGTTTTATTATTTCACAATACTTGACATAGTAAAAAGATAATAATCATAGTTAATAACACCAATATAACATGAGCCTTGATTGCCAAGTCTTTTTCTATGGCACAACATAGATATTAACATACAAACATCAAAATAAAATAAAATCATTTAAAAAAAACTTTGTGGAACTAAGATTAATGTCATCAACAAAGCCTATAAAACTTTTATTTTTTCACTAAAATTTTAAGAAATAATGAAGAAATTTAAATATTGGGTAAACAAATCCCCATTCCCTCCTCAAAGTATAAATAAATATGAAAATAAGTGGTTATTTGTTGTGACTTACTAATAGTTATAAGTGTTAAATTAATCCCATAAAGTCTTTTCAATTTTCTTTTTTGTTTGGTTGTTTCATAAGAAAATTTTTAAGCTATTTTATACCTATTATCAAAAGCAAATTGATATTTTTTGAAGTAAAAATTGAAAAGTTTTTTTAAAACATTAAAATGTCTAAAATATCTTTTATTTATTAGATAATTTTATTTCATTTTTTTCATAACATGATTTTAAAAAACTTACCTATAAAGTAATTTTATAATTTTTAATAAATATTCTAATTGTTGATCAAACAATTAAAATTTTATTAGCGAAAACTCTATTTATAAAATCTATTACCAAAACTTCTATTTAAATAAATTTTTATTTGGAAAGGTATAGCAAACAAAGCCTAATTCTTGTACATGTACCAATGTTATTTTAAGTGTTTTTCACTATCAATCCACGAATATATAATATGATCATAATACTGGTGCATGGATTATTCTATAATATCATGATTAAAATCACAGTATCAAGACTGTAGTTTAACATAAATTATAAAAATATAATATAATATATTTAAATTTAATATAAAATATATAAATTAGCATGAAGTGTAAAACTAAATATAAACTATATAAATAAAATAAAAAACTTAAAAATATAAGGTAAAATAAGTAAATTAAGATAAGAATGGTAAATTAGTATAATATTGGTAAGCAAAATAAAAACTTACATACATGTAACATAAAACTTATACTATCAATATTAAGTGTAAAATAAAATATAAAACTTGTAAATGGAAAGTAAAATAAGCATCAACATAAGAGTGGTAAATTGATGCATTCTTGGTAAATGAAACAAAGACTTATATATACAACAAAAAACATATAAATTAATGTTAAGTGTAAAATAAAGCATAAATTATGCAAATAGAACACAAGACTTACAAATAAAAAGTAAAATAAGTAAATTAACATAAGAATGGTAAATTGATAAAACATTGGTAAATAAAATAAAAACTTATTTATATAACATAAAATTAAATATAAATTAATTAAATAAAACATAAGACCTATAAATAGAATGTAAAAATAACTAAATTAACATAGGCGTGATAAAATGATGTATTATTAGTAAATAAATATAAATTTATAAATATAATATAAAACTTTTAAATCAACATTAAGTATAAAATAACATATGAATTATATAAATGAAATAGAAGACTTTTAAATGAAATGTAAAACAAGTAAATATTATAATATTAATTGAAATAAATAAAATCTTACAAATATAAAATAAAAACTCTTTATAATTATGATTACCTCACACACACACACTAGTTTTTTTTTTTCTAAATTGAATAATAATAATTTTTTATTTATGTAATACATGTGAATGTGAAATTCTATTAATAATAAAACTTTTTCTGAAAATTAAATTTTGGAAAACCATTTTTATATATTTTTTAATTTTCTTTTGTATGATGATTGATTTTGCATCCTTCTAAATCTCTTCAATAGCAAGCCACAATGATCTTTTAGTATAAGTTGAAACTATATGAAATATATATAAAACTAAAAATTAGATCCAATTTTATTGATATTTATATATAGCTAGTGCCATAAGAATGTATTTTTATTTTGTTTCAGCTTGGTCCACATAAAAAGAATAATAACAGTTTTGCTTTATTATCTTATATAGTTAGCAAATACTATGACAGGAAATGAAAACAAAAGTTCATAGATGTCCTAGCATGGATATAGAACTTAGGGTTAAATCATTTTAGTAAAACTTATTTCAATTGTTTTCAATTGATGATGAGAAATTTTTTTCTTTGCTCAACTAAATTAAATAAGTATCCATTTTTAAATTAATGTTTAGTGTTGATTAACAATTTTTATATTAGTTTTACAATTGTTATTTTATTTGCCATTTCAAAATACTAATTTACTACTCTTATATTATTTTACTTATTTTATCTTTGATTTACTAGTTTTATATATAATTTACAAAATTTATATTTATTACGGTTTTGATACTGTAATTTCAGTCACGACATCATAGATTTTTCCTTGGTAGAAATAAAACAAAAAGGTAAAATACATTCATGACAGAATTTCACCCTTTAAATATTGTTCGTTTGGGTGATTAAAACATTACTACATCAGAAGATTGTGGCCTAATTGTTCCAAGAGCAACTTGTTAGGAAGCGGTACTTCAAGTAAATAGAAATCTAATCCAATAACTAGAGATAGTCAAACAGCTCACGAGGAGAGTAAGAATCAGGCCGATTGAAAGATTCAGTCAAAGGTTAAGCAATGGTTAACCCAACAATGTCGGACACAAGTGGAGGGACACTTCTAAATTAAAGAAAACTTTGCCTCTCTCACCCTAGAATTTGCTTTATGAAATTATTTCTTTTTTAAAATTAAAATCTTAACATAATCAAGCCACGAGTGTTTGGCACATTTTTTTCCATAATGCCCAATTGCTAACTTGAGCATTGAAAGGTTTTTATCAAAAATATATCCAACACCCCTCTACCTAGTTATTGTGATTGTAGGTGATCTTGTTAGGCAAATTCATGATTGAAGATATCTGCTTGAGTAAGAGAGTTGTTAACATATACATATTTTATTTATTGATTTTGATGATAACAAACAATTAATCTCTGTTGATAATGTTTATTGAAAATTCAGATATTTTTCTTAAAAGTCAAAAATCTCTGAATGTGTTTACAAACCTTCGAGAAATTTGGAACATTCTGCACAAAAATATGGTTTTCTGGGTATAATCGGCAAACCGTTAATTTTAACGGTTAACCGATAAAATGCAGAGAGGTTGTTTTCTAAGAACTTCAACAAATCTAACTCTGGAATTAAAACGGCTAACCATTAACATATAACGGCTAACCGATAATATCCAGACTGACATTCTTGTTAGTCTTTAATCATTTAGCAAAAACGGATAGACTATTTTTGTTATGCAGGTTCCTGAATTTTAACAGTGAAAGAGCAATTATTAACGGTCAACCAATAATTTGAAATCAAGGTCAACAGTAACATTGACCAGCGAAAATGGTTTTCCGTTAACGACTAACGGTAATTTGTTTTCTGTAAAAAAGATTGAATAACGGCTATTTTTCGACTCCAACTATAAATAAGTTCATCCAAGTCAAATAAAAAAAAAAACAACACATCTACTGAGCATATTCACAGATATACAATTGAACTTAAGAATAATTTCTTTTTTACTTCATCTACTCACACATTGAGCATTGAGCATTGCTTTGTAATCTTGAAAATTGTGTGAGAGAAAAATCAATTTGTGATCTTTGTTCTAGAGTGATTGTAAGTGTAAAACTAGAAAAATATCTTTTTATAAAGGTTTATTGACACCTTGGATGTTAATTGTAAAATTTTGAAACCTTGGAGGCTTACTTAGTGGAATCAAGCTCGGTGTGCTTGGAGGCGTAGATGTAGGCGGGGATAGCCGAACAACTAAAAATTATTGTGTTTGATCTCTCTTACTCCATCTCTCTAGTTTTATTGTTTATTTATTTATTTATCTCATATTTAATTGCTTAATTTATATCATTTTTAATCTTTGTTTTCTGAAATTTAAAAAAAAACCAATTCATCCCTTCCTCTTCGGTTGTCTAGTTAGTATTTCATTTGGTATCAGAGCCTGATTCTCTTAGTAGGACTTAATTGTCTGGAGTAAAAGATCCATGTCAACCTAAAGTGATTCAACTTTTAGGGAAGGACAATCCACAACTAGACCACTGTTTTTTTATGGAAATGACTATTTATATTGGAAGACTAGGATGAGAATTTACTTACAAGCTCTAGATTACGAAATCTGGAAAGTTGTATGTGATGGTTCATTTATGCCTTTGACAACAAATGAAGTCGGTGAAGATATTCCAAAACCTTCACGGGAATGGAATGAATTGGAAAAGAGAAAAGCTTTTCTAAATTCTAAAGCTATGAATGCCTTATTTTGTGCACTAGATAAGAAAGAATTTCATAGAGTGTCAAGTTGTGAAAGTGCTTATGAAATTTGGCACAAACTTGAAGTTGTTTATGAATGCACGAATCAAGTAAAAGAGTCTAAAATTAGTAGGTACACTCGACAATATGAATTGTTTCAAATGAAACAATGTACACTAGATTTACGGATATAGTGAACACTCTAGGAGCCCTAGGAAAAACTTTTTCAAATAGCGAGAAAGTTAAGAAAATCATTAGATCACTTTCTAAGGAATGGAGACAAAAAAGAACTGCTATTGAGGAAGCTAAAGATTTAAATGTCTTACCTATTGATGATTTAATCGATTCTCTTATTTCTAATGAGGAAAATTTGGCAGTTGAAAGAGGCAATGAAGAGATGAAGAAAAGCATTGCTCTCAAAGTCAAAAAATTTAAAAGTGATGAAGACAGTGAGCCAGATTATGAGGAGTTAGTCATGCTTGCTAAAAGGTTCAAAAAATTTTTCAAGAAAATTGGTGAGTAAAGAAAATTTAAAGATTTTAAGAACCAAAAAGAGAAGAAAGAAGCAATTAAATGTTATAAGTGTAAGAAGTCTGGCCATATAAGATCCGAATGCCCTCTTCTCAACAAGTTCAAAAAGAAAGCAATGGTGGCCACGTGGGATGATACCGATAAAGAAACAAGCGACGATGAAGAGCATCAAGAAATAACAAATCTAGCTCTCATGGTGATTGGAGATGAATCAAATGATAAACTAGAGGAGGTAAATGATATTCCTACCTATGATGAATTAATTACATGATGCCTTTAAAGAATTACATGATGAGTTGATGAAAATAAGTAAAAAGAATGTATATCTTAAAAAGAAATTAATAGATCTCGAAAATAAAAATGAATCATTAAACGCAAAGATTACATGCTTAGAACTAAAAAATAGATCTTTAAATGAGAAATCACATGTTGAAGAATTGATAAAAGAGAATGAAGTGCTTAAGAAGAATAATAAATTAAATGAAATTGTGATAAAATTTATAAATGGCCAAAACATGTTAGATAATTTACTTAACTCTAAAAAATGTGTCTTTGATAAAGGAGGACTTGGGTATAAGCCAAACTTGAAGCAAAAGTATTATAAGAATTATTTTGTTAAAGCTACATCCACAAGTGATCACAAAATTACTTATCACTATTGCAATAGAAATGGTCATATGAAAAATAGATGTCCTGTAAAAAGAAAGGCTTATTATAGTGTGAAATATATTTGGGTTCCAAAAGGAACTATTGCTAACTCTCAAGGACCCAAAAAGATTTGGGTACCTAAAAAATGAAATTTTCTCTACAGGACTTAAAGAAGAAGAAAAATAAATGGTACATGGACAGTGGGTGTTCAAAACACATGACAGGAAATTATGCTTGGTTTTTAAGTTTTACTAAGATCGAAAATAGTGGAGATGTATCCTTTGGAAATAATTCAAAAGGAAAGATCATTGGTATTGGGAATGTCGGTAATGTATCTTCTACTCTTATTGAAAATGTATGTTTGGTTGAAAACTTGAAAAATAATTTACTTAGCATTAGTCAATTATGTGATAAGAGTTATAAAATAATTTTTGATAAATCTAGATGCGTTATTGAAAATAAATGTGATGGAAAAGTTCTGTTTGTAGGAAATATATGTGTTTATGTCTATACTATTAATATAGATTGTTCATCTGCCATTGATAAATGTTTCTCTGCCTTGCATGATGATGGATGGTTATGGCATAGAAGACTAGGTCATGCAAATATGGATTTGATTTCAAAAATTTCTAAAAATGATTTGGTTAAAGGACTTCTAAAAATCAGTTTTCAAAAGGATAAAATTTGTGAAGCTTGTGAATTTGGAAAACAAATTAAAACTTCTTTTAAAAGCAAGAATCATGTTTCTACTTCAAAACCACTTCAATTACTTCATATGGATTTGTTTAGACTATCTAGATATGTTAACCTAAATGGCAAGTATTATGTTTTTGTAATTGTGGATGATTACTCTAGATACACATGGGTATTGTTCTTAACTAATAAGGATGATGCCTTTGATTCATTTAAAATTTTCTGTAAAAAGGTTCAAAACGAAAAAGACAATTCTATTTCTTGTATTAGAAGTGATCATGATAGAGAATTTGAAAATCATGCATTTAAAACTTTTTGTAATGACTTTGGAATTGAGTATCAATTTTCATCACCCAGAACTCCACAACAAAATGGAGTTATTGAAAAAAAGAATAGATCTATTCAAGAAATGGCTAGGACCATTTTAAATGAAAATGCATTACCTAAATATTTTTGGGCCGAAGCCGTCAACACCACTTGTTATGTCTTAAATCAGGTGTTGATTAGATCTCATCTAAATAAAACTTCTTATAAGCTTTGGAAAGATAGAAAACCCAACATTGGTTATTTCAAAGTTTTTAGATGTAAATGTTTTATTTTGAACACAAAAGACAATCTTGGAAAATTTGATCCAAAATCTGATGTTGGTATCTTTCTTAGGTATTCAAACTCAAGCAAAACTTATAGAGTTTATACTAAAAGAACTTTGGCTGTAGAAGAATCTATACATTTTACTTTTGAAGAGTCTAATACGTTCTTTACGGAGAAACTTATTGTTAGTGATGATGCAGATGATAATATACAAGAAGATTCATCAAAGAATAGCCAAAAGATTGCAGAAAATCAAGTGGAGTAATATGAAGAAACAAGTGCAGAACAAAATCAAGATACTTCTCAAGCTCTCTCCAGGGAGTGGAGGTATGTTTTTTTCTCATCCTAAGGATGCCATTTTAGGAGATCCATCTAGAGGTGTTACAACTAGATCATCACTTAGGAATACATGTGAGCATGCTACATTTATTTCTCAAATTGAACCAAAAACTGTTGTGGATGCTGAAAAAGATGAATTTTGGATTATGGCAATGCAAGAGGAGTTAAATCAATTCGAGAGAAATAAAGTGTGGGAATTAGTTCCTAAACCAGAACATCAATCTATCATAGGTACCAAATGGGTATTTAGGAATAAGATAGATGAATCAGGTGTAGTTGTAAGAAATAAAGTTAGATTAGTAGCTTAAGGATACAATCAAGAAGAAAGAATTGATTTTGATGAGACATTTACACCTATAGTTAGATTAGAATCCATTAGAATGTTACTAGCATATGCATGTTATAAAGATTTTATTTTATTTCAAATGGATACCAAAAGTGCTTTTCTAAATGGTTATATTATGGAGGAAGTTTATGTGAAATAACCCCTGATTTTGAAAATGAAAAATTTCCAGATCATGTTTATAGGCTGTCAAAAGCATTGTATGGATTGAAACAAATACTTAGAGCATGGTATGATAGACTTAAAAATTTCTTGCTTGATAACGATTTTTCAATGGAAAAAACTGATAATACACTCTTTATTAAGCATAAGAATCAAGACATTCTTGTTATTCAAATTTATGTTGATGATATTATTTTTGGTTCTACTAATGAGTCTTTATGCAAAGAGTTTTCATCCTGTATGAGTAAGGAATTTGAAATGAGCATGATGGGAGAATTGAAATATTTCTTTGGACTTCAAATCAAACAAAATAATGAGGGAATTTTCATCAACCAAGCTAAATATGTCAAAGATTTGCTCAAAAGATTTGGAATTGATGAATCAAACACCAAGAGCACTCTAATGAGTACAACAAATAAGCTTGACAAGGATGAAAAAGGTAAAGAAGTTGATATTAAAAAATATCGAGGTATGATCGGCTCTTTACTTTACTTAACCACAAGTACACCCGATATCATGTTTAGTGTATGTTTGTATGCAAGATTTCAATCATGTCCTAAGGAATCTCATTTGCTTGCTATTAAAAGAATTTTTTGTTATTTAAGTGGAACTATAGATCTTGACCTTTGGTATCCTACAGGAACTCATATAGATTTAACTTGTTATTCAGATGTCAATTTTGCTGGTTATAAGGTGGATGGGAAAAGTACTAGTGGAACGTGCCATTTTCTAGGTCATTCTCTTATTTTATGGTTTAGTAAGAAACAAAACTTAGTTGCACTCTCAATTACTGAAGCGGAATATATTGCCACAGGCAGTTGTTGTGCACAAGCTCTTTGGATGAAACAAACACTTAGAGATTATGGCATTAAACTTAATCAAATTCCTATCAAATGTGATAATACTTATGCTATTAATCTTTTGAAGAATCCTATTCAGTACTCTAGAACCAAGTATATAGAGATTAGACATCATTTCTTAAGAGATCATATTCCAAAAGGTGATATTGCATTAGAGTTTATTTCTACTAAAAAAAACTCGCCGATATTTTTACAAAACCTCTTTGTGAAGAACAGTTTTCAAAAATTCGGCATGAACTTAGAATGATGAAATTTTCACATTGATATTTCTAACAATACTATTAAGTTTATTCAATAACTGAACTCATGATATAATGTTTTAATATCCTAGTAATGTGTATGTTTGTTTTGTATGAATTAATTGTTTTAAAACACATATGTTCATGAATTTGACATTAAAATGACCTTAGAATACTTTCAGATCAAAGTTATGATCTTGATATGTTATCTTTGATGGTCAGATATTGAATCTAATATGCAAAACAAATAAATAGATAACCGTTTTATTATAAACGGTTCACCGTTTATTTCTAGAAACTAAGATATTTTTATCTACTCTTTACCCTCTCACCGTTTGAAGATAATGGTAAGCCATTTAAAGACTAGACGTATCTCAGCTATTATCCCCTCACCGTTTAAGATTAACGGTAAACCGATTAAAGACAGAGAGCTACTTTAACATTATCCATTCACCGTTTATCCTTAATTTTTAACCGATTATTCATTAGATATTGTTAGGAGTTTAGTCTCTCACCGTTTATTCCAAACAGTTCACCGTTATCGCAAACTATACTACTGGTCATAGTTCTCCTTTTCCTTCTCACTTACCCTCTCACCATTTTCGCCATTGTTGCGAAACCAAAGCTTTTCATCTCATTTTTCTTAGATTTTCTCCTTTTTCGCAACATATTTCATTAATAAAAAGCCTTTTAATCACTTTTAGGAAAATTCTACCGATTCAAAACTCCAAATCATACTCAAAATCGAAAAATCCCAAATTAAAACCCTAAGGGTAGCGGGCTGGAGTTTGATCATTTTGATCAAAATTTTTCACAATCTCTTGACATATTGACCCAAAATTCCTCTTTCTCTACTTCTCTTTCATATAATAATCGGTTCATTTACTTCAAAATCCATATTCTGAAAGATTTCTTCTATACATCATGGCTGAGTCATCTCGGAAACTACAGAGGAGGAAACATACACCCTCTGTCAACCCAACACGACAATGAGAAACTTTTGAATTTCAAAGATTACACCTCCCTACAGCCACATTGCGCAAACGATTTGAGAATCGTTTTATGGTTAGACAAGTACTAGGCTCTTACTTTGTGGATATAGATGATTTTCAGGACCTCATTGTATGTGGTAAAAGTGTTAAGAACATGCTTAGACCTTCGGAATTAGCCATTAATGTTGATGATAGATTTTACCCCAATCTAATTTTAGTTTTCTATTCTAATATAGAGTTATCAGCTAGCCGTTTGGATAAAATAGTCACTATAGTTGGTGGTATATTTATTGATTTTGTTGTAGAATTTTTAAATACCGTTATTCTTGGGATTGAAGACAAGGGTACTACATTTTATACCTCTAGAAAAACACCGTCGTTTGATGATTTTGTCCATAATGAGGGTGTGAGAAATATATGTCATCGTAGGGAACTCAGTGATGAGATATGTGGTCTACTTTTTCGAGCTCAATTATGGCCTCTTCAAGTTCGCAATCTTTATAGTATTTTGCAGTATATAATCACACCTAGGAGGGGTCATTTAGATGAGGTTACATGTATGGATATTGGACTGTTGGATAGTTTACTTAGAGGGCGACCTGTTAACTTAGGATATATTATTGTGCATCATATGTTAACCACTCCAACAGTTACCCATCATTTGCTTCCCTATGGCAGTATCATAACTAGGATATTAAGATATTTTCATGTATCTATACGGGAAGTGATGTACAAAGAGCCCAAGAAGATTGGTCGAGATGCAATGAGTAGTATTGATTTCACTAGGAGGAATGATCAATGGCACAAGATTGCTAATGGTAAGAATCAGGACACTTTAATTGCTTCTGAGGATGATAGAATGCTTAATGATATTTATCCTTCCGATCAACTTCTTAATTTCTAACTTGGAGCTTGTCTTCCACCTCCTCCTCGTCGTGTTCCTCAATCATTAGCCCCCTTTGATTTACCATGTCTGAGATGGATTCTGATCATCCCTTGGTCTCCGCGGTACCTCTAGCTCCTGAGCAGCGCTATGCTCCTGAGCAGCCTCGAGCTCTAGCACAGCCTCCTATCTCTGATATTTTATATCAACTGGTTGTTGATGTTCGCTAGATTTCTGATACTTAGCAGACGATCCTTGATCGCATAGATGCTATTTCTCAGGATCAGCAACAGTTCCGGACTCAGCTTTAGACCCTTCAAGAGGTGAGCTTCGATCATCAGTATGAGATTATTGCTGGACATCGACAACTTCTGGGGTATTTTGGGTATGACCCTGGAAGCACCTCTGCAGCAGCTTCTCCTCCATGACCTACCTCTTCCCGACCTTCTACTACGAGACCTACCTCTTCACGACCTACTTCTGCGCGACCTACATCTACGCGACCTCCTTCCTCGCGACGAGCCTCTTCGTTCCAGTTTGTTTTGTTATTACGCATAAACAGTTCATATTTTGATTGTATTTTCTCTTAACTATATTTTTTTTATGGATGTGCTATTTGAATTTATACATATTTGTTATTCTTATGACTGCCTATATTATTATTCTGCAGTATTTGGCATTGGAGTTGCTGGGATATGTATGTTTGATTTTGAAAGTGTTTTTGTTCTTATTTGGCATTGGAGATGTTGGGATATGCATGTTTGATTTTGGAAGTGTTTTTTATTGTTCTTATGTTGTATTTAAGGATTTCTCAAATTTTAAGGGAAGACTCTGCTAAAATTTTACCAAAATTATGTTATTCTTTAAGGATTTCATTCCTTACTCTTATGTTATTCTTTATGTTACTTTTTATATATTTTTCTTGATGATGAAGGGGGAGAAAAATATAAAAATCTTGAACTAAAATTTTGCATCTGAAAACATGTTCTTTTGACATAAATGTTTTAAATCATATATGTAGGGGGAGCATATAGTTAGGGGGAGCACAATATTTTTAAAAATTATTTGTCATCATTAAAAAAGGAGGAGATTGTTAACATATACATATTTTGTTTATTGATTTTGATGATAACAAACAATTAATCTCTGTTGATAATGTTTGTTGAAAATTCAGATATTTTTCTTAAAAATCAAAAATCTCTGCATGTGTTTATAAGCTTTAGAGAAATTTAAAACATTCTGTACAAAAATATGATTTTCTGGGTATAATCAGTAAACCGTTAATTTTAACGGTTAACCGATAAAATACAGAGAGGTTGTTTTTTAAGAACTTCAGCAAATCAAACACTGGAATTAAAACGGCTAACCATTAACATATAACGGCTAACCGATAATATCTAGACTGACATTCTTATTAGTCTTTAACCATTTAGCAAAAACGGATAGAGGATTTTTGTTATGCGCGTTCCTAGATTTTAACGGCGAAAGAGCAACTATTAACGGTCAACCGATAATTTGAAATCAAGGCCAACGGTAACATTGACCAGCGAAAACGGTTATCCGTTAACGACTAACGGTAATCTATTTTCTGTCAAAAAGATTGAATAACGGCTATTTTTCAGCTCCAACTATAAATAAGTTCATCCAAGGCAAATAAAAAAAAAAAGAACAACAACACATCTACTGAGCATATTCACAGATATACAATTGAGCTTAAGAATAATTTTTTTTTTACTTCATCTACTCACACATTGGGTCTCGACCATTGATTTGTAACCTTGAAAATTGTGTGAGAGAAAAATCAATTTGTGATCTTTGTTCTAGAGTGATTGTAACTGTTGGGATATACTTAGATTAAGAGACTGAAAAAATCTCTTCTTGTAAAGGTTTATTGACACCTTGAAAGTCAATTGTAAAACTTTGAAGTCTTGGAGGTTTACTTAGTGGAATCCTCAAGCTTGATGTGCTTGGAGGCGTGGACATAGGTGGGGATAGCCGAACCATGTAAAAATTATTGTGTTTGATCTCTCTTACTCTATCTCTCTAGTTTTATTGTTCATTTATTTATTTATCTCAAATTTAATTGCTTAATTTATATCATCTTTAATCTTTTATTTTTTAAAATTTCAAAAAAAACCAATTCACCCCTCCTCTTAGGTTGTCCAGTTAGTATTTCAAGAATTATGATATTGTGCTGCTACTCCTATAAATAAATTTAATTATTGGCGTAATTTTTTGTTATTATTTAACTCGACTAGAATTCAGCATCAATATTTTAATGCCATTTATAGAGATAGGACAAAAAGCTACCTCTTATTGAGCATGTTACAAGGTGTAAGCCTTAAAGGAAAGGCTATAAATGTAGATGTTGACAATAATAATTTCTAGGGAAGAAGTTTAGGATGAACAAAATAACTACTTGCGTGAGATACCAAATAAGCAAACTACAGAGCAGTAGCTGAAAAGATTAAGAGTGTAGAAAAGCAAATAAAAAACTTTGACAATAGTTCTGCATGAGTTACAGGATAAGCAAAGAAGATTTGATGGTAGAACGTTAGAGGAGAATCAAGACAATCCTGAATCTAGTAATAGAGTTCTATGTGTTGAGCAAAACCGTTAAGTAAGATGTCACTGGCATAGTGAGCACAATACAACAAGTAGAATGGATGCTACCCTTGAAGAAAAGGACTTTTACATGACACCGAGCGTGAATGTGAATAGATTGTTACTTAGGATCCTGGTTAAGCAATTGAATTAAAAAGGGAAATGCAGAGTTTAACTCAGATTATTAACAAGATGTAAGGCAAGACATGAACTTTGTTGTGCAAATTTTATTGAACTCGCAAGCGCACGAATCTATTGTAGAATAGATTAATGGTGACGAGTGTCGATCCCACGAGGAGGTTGATTTTAATTATATGTCGAATTAATTTTCTTTTAATGGAAACAATTAAATTATGGTAATTTTATTCTAAATTGTGAATTAAAATGGCGGGAATAATTGAAAATGTAACTGTTATAATAAAGCACTTGGGTATCCGGATCTGCATCAACATGCTCCATGGGCTAAATATTCCATATTAATACCAATTAAATTATAAGGGGGGATTCCACACCTTATGAACCACTCTCTAATAAGTATGGTGCCAAGGGCTTATCGTGCCAAATAATAATAATCTTGTACTAGGGTGCCGGTTTAACCAGGGCTGTATCTAGATAAGATTATTATTATTTGTCTACGAAAAGTGAAAACAACCACAAATATTAGAGGGGAAGAGAAAGTAAATTTACCAAATTAAGCCTATGGAACATGTTGAGACTGTACCTTCAACCCAAGCTCAAAAAGAAATTAGCCACTCAATTTTAACTAAGGATAAAAAATGAGCTTTTATTAAAATACAAAGAAACTATAAGAAGGAGAAGGAATTTCAGAAATCTAAGCTTAAAAATGAATTCAGGGCTATCAAATTAGGGGGGGAGAGCCCCTTTTTTATAGATATATTGAGTGAGTCGTGACCATCGGATTAAAAATAATTCGGATGCTCAGGATTGCGCCACGTCATCAGTCAACAATCAACAGTCAATCGTCAACATTTGTACAGTAAGGCCGCCTGAATAGTAAATAATCCCATGTACGCGCATGTACTGTACACATGATTTTTGCTCCACTGAGATGCTGCCACGTCATCAATATACAGTACATAAGAAATTTAGTCCAATAAGATCGTGACACATCATCGGTCGATGCCACGTGATCGGTTAACGCCACATAAGCAGTCAATACAACATAATTCGTCCAATCAGATACTGCCACGTCATAAGTAGTTGCCACATCATCGGTCCGTATACATGAACAGTGTCGTGAACAGTACCATATGTATAAACAGTACCGTATATGTGAACAGTGAAACGATTGTAATGCCCCTAAAATATATAATTATAATAAAATACATATAATTAAATAACAAAATAGTTAAATAAATAAAAATAGCAATGTTAGTGAGATTTAAAGTGTAAAATGACGATTTTCTCCTTTATAAATATACACTTTCTAACACTCAACAAGCTTCAGGTTGGAAGATTATATTAGATAGCGAATCCCTACTCTCGATGGAGATTATAAGTATAATAATCCCAAAGGATTTCTATTTTTCTCATCTTAAGTTTTTAGGGAAAAGCAACCTTTTAGTTTACATTAAGCGATTTAATGATGTGACTATAGTATAGGGACTGACACAATTCCAAAGATATCACGTAGTTTAGCTAACATTAGAAAGGTGGACACAAAACTAGTACCGAAAGTTGCCTTGTGGCAGTATGAGGAGTTTTTAGTAGATATGTTTAGAGTTCTTAGAGTAGTTTTGCGAAGCTATAGCTCTAGATGATGATATGATGAAATTAATGGGGATTAAATAGGGTGAGGAAAAGTTTCTTAGGGAGTTTATGAAGTGATACTATAGAACAATCCTTAATCTTAGGGCTTTTAATCATTTTCAAATATTGATAGAATTGGAAGAGAGGGTGAAGATCGAAAGATTATGGTATAATTTGAGGAATCTAGTAATTGGATCATATTTAGCGGGATACGATCAAGCAAAAAAAGATATTGACGTTGAAGAGTAAAAGATAGCAAAGATTATGAGTGAACGGTTAGAGGATCTAAGATGTAATGAAAAGAAAAACTAAAAATAAGAGGGTTTGTCATGCGAAATAAAAGACCACACACGAACAAAGGACTATGTAGTCGAGGAACTCCTTATTAATATCACTAGAAACCATTTCAAGTTCACTACTATCGAATCCCACCTCTTTATCTTTTGAGTGTAAAATATTAAAGGGATTGAAGACAATGTAATTGACCACATTATAACAACTCAACAAACTGCCATACATAAAACATCAAATTTGATAAACCAAATTCTCCACCACCAGCACCACTTAACAATAACTTCACAATGACAAAGCTGTTTACATGGTTGACTAAAGCTTGACTTATAGATAATACACTCCTCTAAAGTCCTTTTGGATGAGCTATATGATGACATAGATGAATAAGGTCTATTATACCATCTAATGCCAATTTTTAAACTAGCCAACATATAGGACATGAGCAAGTTCTATAGGTTCTATAATGCTTATAGGCATATAATAGCCTAAATCTTTAACCTTAAAAGTCAAATAAAGAACCTTGTGAGGAATTGAAAACTTAATGAATTCATTAACGAGTTGCATTCTTGAGTAGATTCCCAGTAAATGATGGGAAAAAAAGCATAAAAAATATAAAATGTGAGCGGCTTACAGTTAAAGTCATTATAGAAAGTCCGACATTAGTTGACAATTTGAACAAAGCCCAAACGAATTATAGGGGATATGCAATGATCAGTTAAAAGGCTTTCTTCAACATACCAGTAGCTAAGTGAGCTAAGACTAGTCAAGTCCCAATTATATAGGCAACTGATGATGAGGATAGGATTATGTACCCTCATAAGATGCTCTAGTGATAAAGGCCTATATAGTAGGTAGAAAGTTCAACTAGATACTTGTTGTTTCAAGAAGCTTGATGGATATCCTCTTCAAATCTATGGTCGAAGACATAAGAATTTTAATTTAAGGCTTGAACACATTAATTTCTCCTTAAAAGGATTTAAGGAAGAAGACTAACTCCTTTAGGTGTTATAAAGCTCCTGGTCACTAGAAACTCAAAATCTTTTAAAAAAATAATGATGCTAGATTTGGTTGTTGTCAAGGAGAGCATCCCTTACCAGATGATTTTTTAGAGAGACAATTCATGTCTACCTATTATTTAATGATTAAATATCGAGTGAATACAATAATAAGGGTAGTGAAAAGCGATCAGAGAATAGCAAGGAGCTATTATGCAACATGGCTTGTTAAATGTTAGAAAATGTATATTTATAAATGAGATAATCATCTTTTTACACTCCAAGTTTCACTAACATTCTTTCTTTTATATTTTTAGGTTCGTTATGATTTAATTATGTGTGTTTTATTATAATTAAATATTTTATATATTTTAAGGGATATCATGGTTATTTCACAATGAACAAAAGATCAAATAGCAAAATTGACAATAATTCTAAACTTAGGATAGTCGAAAATCTTAGGAGAAGTATAAAAAGATAAACGATACTATTCACATATACAGTACAAGGACGTGGCATTAACTAATGACGTAGTAACATTTGGCTAGATGAATGATGTGGCATTGAATGATGATATGTCACGATCCTACTGGACTAAAATATTTATGTAGTGTTGATCGATAACATGATAGTATGTTAGTGGGAAAAAAAAAACATGTGTACTATATATACATATACACGAAATGATAGCCCTAATTTGTTCTATTTAATCAGAACTTATCACGTGACGTAATCCTCAGTGCCCAAATTGTTTTAATTTGATGGTTATGATTTCCTTGTTTTATCTATAAGAAAGGAGCTCCCCTTTAATTTGATACTCTTGAATTCATTTTTTAGTCCTATTTTTTGTAATTTCTTGTCTATCTTGTATTTTCTATGTACTTTGGTAAATTTTCATTTTATCCTTAAGTCAATTATGAGTGGTTAATTTTCTTTCAAACTTGAGTTAAAGGTGAAATCTCACATATTCCATGAGCTTAATATTTCTTAGTAGTGTTAATTAAATCATGAAGGGGTATCCACTCCTTATGAACCTCACTCTAATTAACATTATGTTAAGAGTTTATCATGCCAAAATAATAATAATCTTATACTAGGTAAAATGAAAATTTATTAAAATACGTAGAAAATATAAGATGGAGAACAAATTATAGAAAATAAAGCTAAAAAATGAATTCAAGAGTAAAATAAAAATTTATCCAATAACTTATTGTGTAAATTTTATTAAACTTACAAGTGCACTAATCTATTATAGAATAGATCAACAGCTTCAAATGTTGGTCTCATGAAGAGGTGGATTTTAATTGCGTGTGGAATTAATTTTCTAAATAGGTGACTAGAATTGTGGTGAAAGTGATTTAGATTATCCTAAAATTTAAATTGAAATTGTGGAAAATAAATTAAAGTGATAATAATTAAAATGAAGCACTTAGGTCTATGGATCTATACTCAATATGTACCATGGGCTTAATATTCGTTATTCGTATCAATTAAATTATGAGGAATATGATATTAAGGATTTGTCATACCAAACAGTAATAATCTTGCATTAGGAAGATAGTTATCTAATACAATATCTTGGTGAGATTATTACTATCTGTCGATGAAAAGTCAAAATATTTACATAAATCATAGGGAAAGAGAAAATAAATTTACCAAATTAAACTCATGAAATATGTTGAGACTTTATCTTTAACCCAAGCTTGAAAGAAAATTAGTTACTCATAATTAAATTAGGGGTAAAATAAAAATTTATTAAAATACATATAAAATACAAGATAGAGAAGAAATTATAGAAAATAGTATTAAAAAATGAATTCAAGGGTATCAAATTGGAGTGAATCTCTTTTTTATGGATATAATGAGTAAATCATGGCTATCGAATTAAAATAATTTAGACGTCGAGGATTGCATCACGTGACAAGTTCTGACTGAATAGAGTAAATCATTAAGGCTATCATTTCGTGTTTATGCATGTACCATATACACATTTTTTTAGTTCACTAATATACTGTCACGTCATCGGTCAACACTACATAAATATTTTAGTCCAATTGAATCGTGAAACATTATCAGTCAATGTCACATCATCGATCAATATCACATAAGTAGTCAATGCAATATCATTTATCTATCAAATGTTGTCACATTATTAGTTAATGTTACGTCATTGTATCATTACTACCGTATATGTAAACATTATCGTGAACAATGCCATACATGTAAATAGTATCGTTTATCTTTTTTATGCTCATTCTAAAGTTTTCGACTGTCCTAAGTTTAGAATTGTTTTCCGCTTTGCTATTTGATCTTTCGTTCATTGTGAAATGATCATGATGTCCTTAAAATACATAAAATAATTAATTATAATAAAAAACACATAATTAAATCACAAGGAACTTTAAATAAATAAAAACAAAAATGTTAGTGAAATTTAGAGTGTAAAATGATGATTTTCTCTTTTATAAATATATATTTTCTAACATTCAATAATGGTTAAGGAACTATATAAATTACTTTGCTAGATACACGAGGAGACTCGAGAAAAGATAAGAAGAACTAAACTGTGAATATAGAAAAAGTAAGAAGGGAGTAGGACGATCTTGAAAAGATTGTAAAGATTGGCTCAAGCTTGGGGCAAGAACTAATAAGTTGCTTGCAAGCACACTTTGATGTATTTGCCTAGTCACATAAAGACATACTAGACATTGATCCATTGCTTACTTGTCATAAGTTGGCCATATCTAAAAATGTTAGGCCAGTGAAACAAATAAGGAGATGGTTTAATCAAGAGAGATACGACGGCATAAATGATGAAGTGGAAAAATTGTTATGAGCAGGGTTTCTCATAAAGGTGAGTTATCCTCAATGGATTTTTAATATGGTCCTAGTAAAGAAAATTAGCGGGAAAGTGGAAGATGTTGTATAGATTTTATAGATCGTAATAAAATATGCCCAAAAGACAACTTTTCATTGCCTAAGATGACCAACTTATTGATTCTACAATTGTTCACATTTACTCAGTTTTACTGATGCATTCTTAATCTACAACCAAATACTCATGTATAAGCAAAACAAGGAAAACACAATATTTATTACTAACTAAGGATTATTCTAGTAAGGATACTGAGTATAAAAAATTTCTGAGTAGATATTCTAGTAAGGATGGTAGTAACTTCAAATGAAAAATGCCAAAATTCTATTGTAGTAGAGATCAAGGGCTTTCCATGTATTAAGCAGATGATAGAGGTGATGAGTATAGATGCAAAAAGCTTATGGATGGATCCAATCATCTCTTATATTCGAGATGGTGTGATACCAGTAAATAAAAATATAAGCTATGAACCTAAAATGTAAAGTAACTTGATACATCTTAATCGATGGTGTTTATATTAGTAAGGATGCACCTTACCTCTTCTTCCTGTTTGGATCAGGACAAAGTAAATTACGTGATAAAAAAAGTACATTAAGAGATTTGTAGCAACCATTTAAGAGCTAGGTCTTTGGCTTTCAAGATTCTAAAGCAAAGATACTTTAGCTTACAATGCATCAAGATGAGGAAGAGAAAACTAGGAGCTGTAAGAGTTACTAGAGCTTTACTAGTTTCCCTTTACAACCACTAGAGGAGCTCACTATCATGTCTTCACCATGGCCTTTTTCACTATAGGGAATTGATTTGATAGGCCTCCTAATAAAAAGGCGAGGAAAAGCAACCCATGCCATTGTACAAATTGTTTATTTAACGAAGTAAGATGAGGTGAAAGCCTTCAATAAGATAACAAAGAAGAAAATAACTGCTTTTGTATAGAGAAACATTATGTACAAATATGGGATCCTTGTGCCTTAATAGCCAACAATGAAAGGTAATTTGACAATCATAATTTCAATAAGTTTTGTTAAAATTTAGATATAGAGCCAAGGTTCTACTCATCTATTAATCTAAAGCAAATGGTTAGGTCGAGGCCGTCAACAACACAATAAGAAAACTACTAAAAACTCATCTAGGAAAAAAAAAGAGGGTAGATTGACTAATTATTTGATGTGTTGTAGGGTCTACAAAACCACTCACCTGCTCGTTCAAAAGCAAATGGTCAAGTTGAGACCGCTAACAAAACTATAAAGAAGCTTTTGAAAATTCACCTAGGGAAAAGAAAGGGGTGCGGTTGGAACGAATTATTTGCTGTGTTATAACCACTCACCTGCTCGTCTAAGGCAGATGGTCAAGTCAAGGCCACCAACAAAACTATAAAGAAGCTTCTGAAAACTCACCTGGGGAAAAGAAAGGTGCGTGGGTGGATGAATTACTTGGTATGCTATAACCACTCACTTGCTCATCCAAGGTAAATGGTCAAGTCAAGACCACCAATAAAACTATAAAGAAGCTTTTAAAAACTCGTCTAGAGGAAAAGAAAAAGGCATAGGTTAACAAATTATTTGGTGTGCTGTAGGCCTATAACCCTATATTCTTTGACTTTTGGACATGAAGCTGTAATCTCTGCAGAAGTTAGAATAGGCACACATCAGACAAAACATTTTGATAAGGAGCAAAATAATGAGTAGATGTGCATGGGTTGGATTTGGTGGTTGAAAGAAGAGAGGTAACTACAAGGATAATGGTTAAATACCAGCAAAGGATTACTTGGTATTACAACAAGAATATCCAAGTCTGATAATTTAGAACTGGTGACTTAGTGCTCATAAAAGTTAATCAAAGCACGAAGAATCCCAGCTAGGGTATGTTCGGTCTCAACTAGGAGGGCCTGTATAGGGTAATGCGGGGTACAGTCCTAGGAGCTTACAAGTTGGCCTAAGTAGATGGTCGTGAAGTTAAATGATCGTGGAATGCTGGACACGTAAAGAAATATTTCCAGTAAGCATTCTTTGTAATTGACTAATTTTTGGATTTATCTCTGCAGAGTTTATATTGAACTTAACTGTAACTATTTTGTGTTCATGATCACATTAGTGTAATTTTTGAAGTATTAAATAGTAAGACGTTATTGAAGTTCAATTTGTTAGCTATTTTTATTCTTGATGTAAACAAATACTTAAGATCTTATAGCCTTCTTGAGATGAGACAAAAAGTCAACTTACCGGAACCTGCTTGACCAAACGAAGGTAAGCATGCAATAATATTCTAAAAATTTCCAAGTAAATGACCTTAAGTATGAAAGGCTTCTCGAGCAAGACAAGTAAAAACTTGCTAAAGTTATCTTGAGTGGATGTAGTCAAGGAAATGATTAACCTAAAAAAAATACCTAGGGAAATAAAGACTTAAAGTTCCAAAGCCTACTCGAGGCAAGATAAAAACTCAAAATTGCCAGAACCTGTGCAGTCAAGTGAGGACAAGCAGGTAGTTTTCTCAAAATAATTTCCAAGGCAAAAAAGACTTTCAGTCTCAAAACCTACTCAAGGTAAGACAAAAAGTCAAATTTATTAGAACCTGCTCAGCCAAAGAGGATGAGCAAGCCTTTTTTCCAAAATAATTTTCAAGGCAAAAAAGACTTCCAAGTCTTAAAACCTACTCATGGCGAAATAAAAAGTCAAATTTCCCAGAATTTGCTTAGTTAAGCGAGGACAAGTAGGTAGTCTTTCCAAAATAATTCCTAATTCAAATAAAAGCTTGCTCAAGGTGAGACAAAAATTCAAATTTACCAAAACCTGCTCGGCCAAGCAAGGAAAAGTAAGTAATCTTTATAAAGTAGTTTGTAAGGCAAGGAAAAGGTTTCAGTCTGGAACTCCTTGAGTCAAGATAGAGTTAGACTTTGCTTGGTCCTACTTGACGAAACAAAGCGAAGCATCAAATCGATTTAGAAAATGACCAAAGGCTAAACAAAAGGCCTAAGTCTAGGAACCCCCTTATAGTATAATTATGCGAAGGTTCATGTAAGCTTGTTCAGTGCAAAAATCAACAATTATAATGCACAAAATGAATAAAAGACAAACCTTATTAATATTTAAAATACCTGAACAGGTAAAAAGTTCATAATCTTATACATAAAATGTCACTTATGAATCTTGAAGGGAAGGGTCCGCTTACTCTGTAGAGGAGGGAACATCAACAACAGCTGACTAGGTAGCTGTATTAGTATCTTTGAGGGGTTTCTCTTGGCTTTCAGCTTCTTAATTCTGCTATTCCATATATTTGTTCACACCCTTTTCCAATATGTTCATGTCCAAACTCTAAGAAGTCTTTCTTGAGGACTGACATTATGTAGTTTTAGCTAAAAGTGATCTAGAGTTGTACTTTTTGTCAGCCTATTTCTCTAAACTAGCGACCCTAGCTTTGAGTTAGAAATCTATGACTTTGAGGACCTTAATTGCTCTTCACATGTAAATTTTTTAGTATACCATTCACTTCTAGCAGTATTAAGTTCTATTCTCACCTTAGATAACTCGCGCTTAAGATGGATGGCTTTAGACTCAGCAAGAGTAGCTTTCTCTTCAAGATCTAGGCCTTTTTAATGGAACTTAACTGATCACTCCTTTGCATGCTTTACCTTGTCAGCTATTTCTTTTAAGGCCTAGATCTCTATTTGTCTTTTCCTGTCGTATTGAGAGGCTCTAGCCTTATAATAGCTTACTGTAATTTGACATACTTAAATTTCACCACTTTAGCATATCCCTCTAGTGTGCTGCCAGAAGATCTGCTTGATCTTATTAAGAAAGAGAAATGCTCTGATCAGTCACTGGACGATGGTGCTCAGGGCTCTTTCCATAGGTCTTTCATCTGTACTCTCATGAACGTTAGTAGGGGGCCCGAAAGCTGGTGTAGGCAATATGATTTTTTTTAGAGGAGGCAAGCTGCTCGAATTACCCTTTGTTAGGATCCTAGTCTTAGTTACATATTATTTTCTTTTATGTTAAGGATTAGTTATTATTATGTCAATAGGAGTTATTACGTAGAAGGATTTTTTTGACTCTATATAAGGAATTGTAGTTCGATTAATAAATAACAAGAATTGCTTCATAAACTCTCGCTTCTCTCTCTGGCTACCTCTCCTCTTTAATCTTCTCTCAATTCATTTGCTGTCAATTTGTGAGCAGCAATCTAACATCTGGTATCAGAGCGGTCTTTTCTTAGACATAATAACTGTTAAGGAACTTGAAGAAAAAGTGGAGCAATTATCTCATCAATTCAACGAGAAAGTTGAAGTCTTATCCCAACAGTCCAATGAGCTCCAAGAATTAATCCTGAGTCTCCGCGAACAATTCCTTTGGTTTCAAGAAGATAGAAACCATAACGAATAGATACAAGTCAATCATCAACAACTCGAACCTGCAGGGCGTAATGGAGGAACACTGGTGCAAGCCCATCATATACGACTGGCTTTTCCAGTTTTCTGTGGGGAAAATCCAACAAGCTGGATCTTTCGTTGTGAACAGTATCAGTGATTAGCCGCTTTGTCAGAAACAGACATATTGTCCCTTGCTATCGAACATTTAGATGGCGATGCGGTGCCTTGGTATCACTGGTTGGAACAAACTATGGGTGATATGACTTGGGCACAATTTAAGCGAGCTCTAGTTACTCGATTTGGAACATTCGAAGAAGGGGATGCTATCGGGTCCATTACAAAACTACGACAAACTGGAACTGTTATTGAATATCAACGACAATTTGAAAGACTGGCTGATAGAACTCGGAATTTAGCTTTTGAGCTTGCAAGATTCCAAGAGGAATACGCAGCTGTTTCTAATCGGAAGGTTCCACCTCGGTCTAATGTGAGCAGACCATTACCTCAGATGCCACCACTTCTTAATTCATCTCCCACAATAACTAAAACTGGGGGGTCATCACAACCCTCTATACTAGGACCACCCTCCTGGATTACCACCGTTTCGACGTCTATCAGTTTCCGAGCAAGCTAAAATGCGAGCAACGGGACTGTGTTTTAATTGTGATGAACAATTTAAACCAGGGCATCGTTATAAAGCTCCCCAACTCCTATTATTAGATGCTGATAAGATAAAAATGAACAAGCTGAGGTTTTAGAGGGATTACCTGAAACTGTAGAAGTCTCCTTGAAGGCTCTTAGAGGAGCAATCCCACAAAACACCGTGCGACTAAAAGGGAATTTGAAAAAACATGGAGTCACGATACTAATAGGCTCTGGTTCTACTCACAACTTTTTAAATCCATCCTTAGCTAAGCAATGAGGGTGCCCTATCAGTACTACGACTAAATTTCAAGTTACCGTGGGTGCCCTATCAGTACTACGACTAAATTTCAACTTTTTAAATCCATCCTTAGCTAAGCAATGTGGGTGCCCTATCAGTACTACGACTAAATTTCAAGTTACCGTGGCTGATGGTGGAGTGATCAGCAGCTTAGGGAAATGTTCCCAAGTCCCAGTGAATATTCAAGGTTTCCAATTTCACTTGGACTTTTTCTTACTTCCAGTAAGTGGCTGTGACATTGTGTTGGGTGCTAAGTGATTACGTTCATTAGGGGCCATATTATGGGACTTCTCCCAGCTAACCATGCAGTTCACTTGGAAAGGCCAAAATGTTCAACTCACTAGGTATGATTCTTTACCTCCCATTTTAACAAATCACGGCGAGATTAATAAGCTACTACTTCAAGAAAAGCAAGGCATTTTCTTTCAGATTATGACTATAACAACTTCAGTAACCAAAATATCAGCACCTCCAGCTATTACTAAGGTTTTAGAGACCTATTCTAGCATCTTTTCGAAAGCCACTGAACTTCCTCCTCAACGCCGTATTGATCACTGTATCCCATTACTTCCTGGAAGCATCCTTGTCAATGTACGACCTTATCGTTACTCTCATTTTCAGAAACAAGAAATTGATCGCCTGGTTCGTGAGCTTTTGGATGCTGGACTCATTCGACACAGTGTTAGTCTTTATTCATCTCTGGTCTTATTAGTTAAAAAGAAGGATGGTTCATGGCGAATGTGTATCGATTATCGTGCTCTTAACAAGATTACCATCAAAGACCGTTATCCAATTTCGGTTGTTGACGAGCCATTAGATGAATTACATGGTGCATCAATTTTTAGTAAACTCGACCTTCGATTGGGTTATCACCAGATTCGAGTTCACCCTTCAGACATATCAAAGACAGCCTTCCGCACTCATGATGGCCACTATGAATTTCTTGTGATGCCCTTTAGTCTTTCAAATGCGCCGGCAACATTTCAGACTTTGATGAATGAAGTTTTTCGGCCTTTTCTTTGCAAATTTGTCTTAGTTTTCTTCGATGATATCCTTGTCTACACTACTTCGCTATAAGAGCAAGCTCAACACCTTTCTGCTGTCCTTCAATGTTTGCAGCAAAATCAGCTTTATGTCAAGCTCACAAAATGTTGTTTTGCTCAATCATCTATTGAATATTTGGGCCATATTATTTCAGCTGACGGAGTAGCTGTTAATCCTGGAAAGGTACGGTGCACGCTTGAGTGGCCTAAACCCACCACTATTAAGGCTTTACGAGGCTTTCTTGGCTTAACGGGATACTATTGTAAATTTATTGCTGGATATGGTAAAATTATTGCTTCCTTAACAGACATGCTTAAGAAGGATTCTTTTACTTTGAGTCCTGCAGCTGAAACAGCATTTGATGATCTACGCCAAGCCATGGCTTCCACCCCCGTTCTAGCCTTACCCAATTTCTCCAAACCATTCTCTATAGAATGTGATGCTTCTGGTTGAGGAATTAGAGCAGTCTTAATGCAAGAGGGTCGTCCCATAGCTTATATTAGTAAAGCCTTATCTGGAAAAAACTTAGCCATGTCCGCCTATGATAAAGAAATGCTTGCTATAGTTTTTTCTGTGCGAAAATGGCGTCCGTATCTTATGGGTCGACATTTCCAAATTATTATGGACCATCGCAGCCTTAAGTATTTCTATGATCAACTTATTACATCTCCAGAACAACAGCTGTGGTTATCTAAACTCTTAGGTTTTGATTACGAAATTGTTTATAGGAAGGAAGCTAAAAATTCAGTTGCTAATGCTTTGTCTCGTCGCCTTGAAGACTCACATTTTCATACCATTTCTTCCCCAATCTTTTCTTAACTTGCTGACCTTAACATTGAGTACCAAGCTGATTCAGTTTTATCACACCTTATTGACCGTCTTCGGTCCTCCCAATCTGTTCTTAATTATTCTTATGATGGCTCTATTTTACGGTACAAGGGCCGGATTATTCTTCCTTCTTCTTTCAACAAGTACCAGTAAATTTTACGAGAATTTCACGCATCTCCAATAGGCTGCCATTCTGGATTCTTATGTACTTACCAAAGAATCAAAGCTAGTTTCTACTGGCAACGGTTAAAACGGGCTACTAAATTATTTGTTGCTGAATGTGACGTCTGTCAACGCAACAAGGCTGAAAATATACATCCTTCGAGGTTGCTTTAACCTTTGCCCATCCCTGATAAAATTTGGGAAGATATCTCTATGGATTTTATTGATGATCGTCGTATTTCTAACGACAAGACATCTATTTTCGTAGTGGTAGATCGACTGTCTAAGTACGCCCATTTTAGTGCTTTGTCCCATCCTTACACAGCTGCTAATGTCACTAAAATTTTTGTGCGAGATATAGATAAATTACATGGAATGCCTCGCACCATTGTCAGCGACCGTGATCCTATATTTATTAGTCAATTTTGGGAGGAATTCTTTCAATTACAGGGTAGTTCTTTATGCCGTAGCTCTGCTTATCATCCTTAATCAAACGGCCAAACCGAAGTAGTTAATCGATCCTTGGAAGGATATTTACGATGTATTACTGGTCGCCAGCCTTCTACTTAGACTAACTGGTTGCCTTGGGCTGAATGGTGGTGTAATACTACATTCCAATCTGCCATCAAAATGACTCCATTTGAAGCAGTCTATGGTCGTCCTCCGCCTCGCATCGAATCTTACTTGCCTGGCACCACTAATGTTCATGCTGTTGACTTGGCACTTCGTGATAGGGATCTGATTTTATGTCTTCTTAAAGATAACTTAGAAGCTGCTGAGTCGCCCATGAAGTTTTATGTGGATAGACATCGTACAGACCGCGTATTTACAGAAGGAGATTGGGTGTATCTTTGTCTTCAACCTTATCGGCAGTCCACTTTGCATCTGAATGGTACTCATAAGTTATCCCCGCGTTATTATGGTCCTTTTCGAATTCCTTCTCGCATTGGATCTATGGCTTACAAATTAGATCTGCCAGCTACAACAAGGTTCATCCTGTTTCTCATGTTTCATGTTTAAAGCGAAAATTAGGTGTAATAACTTTTTTTTTCTTTATTAATTAATTATTATTTGTTTATTTATTTATTAAATATCCTATTTTAAAAAGATTTCATAAATGATTTAGGGTTTTAAAAAGGAGTGGCCTATAAAAACTTCTTTTATGTTCTTTTTTTTTTAAATCCTAAAGGCTAATAATGAAAAGAATATAGCAGCCGCATGAGAGTGGAACTATATTTTCTCAATACAAGAAAGGAAAAATCTTAGTTGTGTTCTTGTTCTTCATTAAAGACGTTCTTGAGTTTGGTTTTATTTTCAAGGTATGAATGAATTTATAAGCCTTTAAACTTTGATTTTTTATTGAGATTTTTGTGTGTATTGATTGAATGATTTTATATGTGATTATATTTATAAGAATCATAATATGTATGATCATGTGTTAATTAATGTATATTTGAGTGGGAATAATATTGTTATGATATTCTAGAAATTATGAACAGTATAGATTAAACTTGAGATTATTGCTAATTTAATTAAGTTTCATGCATAAAACTTTATAGATTATTAAACTAGACATCTTTATCTTTCTATCCATATTTTTTTTATTCAAAAACTCATTTTATATAAATTGTTTTGATTTTCCGAAGTTAGAACATTGATGCCGGCAAATTTCAATTTTCAGCAGTAATGCATATTTCCATAATTTATTTTGTAATCTAAACGACTTCTAAAACTTTTGAGAATTTTTATTCTTGCATACATATATGTCTAGTTTCTATATTTTAAATTTCGTAATTTTTGGATTTGTATAAAAACTATTAAAAATCATGGAGCTAGGCTGCCGCAATCCTAGAATCTGTTTTTCAGAATTGCGACGGCTGATATTTAGGTCAGTTTGGGCGACGTTTTTCATTAGTAAATATTTTGTAAATTTTAATTCTGATTTCTTTTTGTGTTATCTAATTTCTAAAAATGGAATCGCTATTTTTGAATAAGTATAAATAAAGTTATGAATTTTTGAGTCAGCAGTCCTTGGTATATATCGTCATTGGACAGTTTTGATGTTTTTGGTGGAAAATCATCCTTCAGCATCGATTATTAACTTTGGCTAATATTTTCAATTTTGTATTGGATATCAACATGTTACGATAGCTGTTTGTGATATTTTTGATTTTTCGGACATAGTTATACCTTAATACAAATCAACTCTTGTATGATGATCTAGTATAGTTAGTGAATTATTATGGTTGAGTAAGAGTACATGGTTTAGGGATTTTTGATTTTTCTATCTATGTTAGAATTGAATAAGATATTGATAAGAATTTTATCTTGACAATTATAGGCCAAGAGTAAGCTCATTTGATTGGAGTTATTATTGATTTCATTGGATCGAGGTAAGTGAATTCATGCATAATGGATTTATAAGTTATGGATGTGAAACTATTTTAAAATATTTTTTAAAATTAGTTTTAAATAAATACTCATTTTTCTATAAAATGTTTTCCTTAAAACTATTGATAAAGCTTTGCCAATTTAATATCTTACAAGTATTTTATCGAAACATTATTGAATAATTGATATTGATAAACTAAAAATTATTTTAAGTTTTGACTCATTGTCCATAGTTACTATTATTGATATTATTGAACAGCTAGCTGTATTGTGCGCACTTATTGACGATTATTGCGAGGTAAAGTACCCTGATTGAATTATTGGCCGGGTCACCAGGAGTACAGGTGATATATTAAACTATTGACTAGGTCACCGGGGATACAGGTGACACTATGTGAAATGAGCAGTTTTAGTAAAAGAAAAAATTTTATTGATAAAGATTTCGCATGCAATTATTCATTGAAAATGAGTATAAACTTTTCGTGTTGCAAACTTTGTTCATGAGTTTGCTTACCGAGTTGACGGCTCACCCCTCGTCTCCAATATTTTTGCAGATTGATTATTTTAGAGATATGGGCTTATGGTCTAGCGAAGAGGATTTGTCAGCTGAAAACTTTAGCATTTTCTAGAAGATTAATTTTAGTTACTTGGACTATTATTTAGAGTTGGATTTTTATTTGGAGGATTATTGATTCATTTATTATTTTGGAGACTATGTTTTGTTCATGGACAACATTGACTTTGTTCGGATTTATTTATAAAATGAGTCTTATAAGATTTTATTCCAAATTCTTCTTGAGTTTTTCTTGGGTGAATTTGGGGTGTTACACTAGGGGTTCATACATTATCTCAACAGCTTCCTGCTTCTCCTTATTTCGTTGGTTAGGAGTGGCAGCCCTAGGCTATTTTAGATCGTGGACTTTTCAAACACCATAATTGCGCTGTTACTAAACTCCTAGTTCAGTGGCATGGTCAGTCAAAAGAGGAGCTGCTTGGGAGGAATATTATGAGTTAGTAGCCCGGTTTCCTTCTTTTCAACTTGAGGACAAGCTGCCTTCTGCAGAGAGGCGGATGTTAGGATCCTAGTCTCAGTTATATATTATTTTCTTTTATGTTAAGGATTAGTTATTATTATGTCATTCGGAGTTATTACGTAGAAGGATTTCTTTGACTCTATATACGGAATTATGGTTCTATTAATAAATAACAAGAATTGCTTCATAAACTGTCGCTTCTCTCTCTTTCTACCTCTCCTCTTTAATCTTCTCTCAATTCATTTGCTGTCAATCTGTGAGCAGCAATCTAACACCTTTGGTGCAAGCACACTTCTTTGACATGGCCCTAAGGATTTTATGATTCATACCCGTTGCTGCTTTTACCAGCTGGGTTTGAAGAGGCTGGTGGTTGTTAGGAGATCCTTACATAGGCAAGCATTTATTAGGGCAGTTTGGACATGTAGTAATAAACTCTATTCTATATTATAGATCAGGCTCTAAGAATCTAAAAAACCAAAGTAAGAGATGAGAAGGAAACTAGTTAGTAATCACAAAATTAAGACACTTTGGGTAGAAAATAATCTCGGGTGCAAAAATGAGAGGAAATGTGGACATTTTCATAGGCATAAGAGTCCCCTAGTCTCTGTTTTCCTAATAAAGAAGATCTTGCTCTTCCAATTGCCATATGAGGTTGGAATATTTATGATAGGTTTTCTCTTTGCAGAGCTTGACATAAAGTAATACCAACTTACGTCTTTTGGACTATTCCTCAACTAGTATAAAATTCCTTGCTTTATCAATAGTGGGTTTGCTCAACTCAAATCTCTTCCACAATATAAATAGACTAGGATTCCTTTCACCTATTGGGATTGAGTTGCCCAGAATTCAAATACATTCTACCCAACGCTCTAACAAAATAAAGTTGAAAGGATAACCCAACACCCGGTTTAAAACACTTCAAGTATAAGGTCACAAATCCTCTGGGTCATGTCTGAGGTGTCTGCTTTACTAGGAATCATAAGTTGGATATCATTGGGAATGTTATAAACTTCCTTTAGCCCACCCAAGTCCTCTTGAGTGGTACTATATTTCATAAAATATATAAGGTATGACCCAACTTCAGTTCTATGATTGACTTTCCTCTTCTTAGCTAGGCTTATTTTTTTAAGGGAATTCTCCTTATCACTAACATTTATATTGGCGCTACCTATTCTAAATTTTATTGAACTCATAATTATATGAATCTATTGTAGAATAGATGAATGGTGATAAGTGTCTATCCCATGAGGAGGTGGATTTTAATTACTTATATAATTAATTTTTGAAATAAGTGGTTGAAATTGTAGTAAAAGTAGTTTAGATTATTCTAAAATTTAAATTGGAATTACGAGAATAAATTAAAGTGACGACTATTTAAAATAAAGTGCTTAGGTATATGGATCCGCATCAATATGTACCATGGGCTTAATATTCCTTATTAGTATCAATTAAATCATGAGAGAAATGTCCACTTCTCAAGAAACACATTCTAATTAATATAGTACTAAAAGTTTATTGTGCCAAGTAGTAATAACCTTGTTATTACTATCTATTGATGAAAAGTCAAACATCCACAGAAATCAAAGCGGAAGAAAAAATAAATTTACTAAATGAGGCCTGTGGAACATGATGAGACTTTACCTTTAACCCAAACATGAAAGAAAATTACATAATAGTATTTAAATAAAGGATAAAATGAGAATTTTATTGAAATACGTAGAAAATATAAGATGAAAAATGAATTACAGAAGATGGAGCACAAAAAATAAATTTAAGATTGTCAAATTTAGGAGGAGCCCCTTTTATAAATAATGAATAAATCATAACCATCGAATTAAAATAATTTAAACGATCAAGATTGCACCATATGGCAATTTCTGATTAGATAGAACATAATATTTGGGTTATCATTCCATGTATATGCATGTACTGTATGTATTTTTTTGGTTTGCTAACATATTACCACGTTATCAGTCAACACCTTATAAATATTTTAGTCCAATAAGATTGTGACACATTATCAGTTAATATCACATTATCTGTAAATTTTATTAAACCCGCAAGTTCACAAATCTATTATAGAATAGATTAACGGTGACAAGTATTGATCCCATAAGGAGGTAGATTTTAATTACGTGTTGAATAAATTTTTTAAATGAGTGGTTGAATTATGGTGGAATTAACTTAAATGATCTTAAAATTCAAAATGCAATGGCGGAAATAAATCAAAATAGCAACTATTATAATTAGGTACTTTAGATATCTAGATCCACATCAACATATAATAAGACTTAATATTCCTTATTAATATCAATTAAATCATAATGAGGATGTTCATTCCTCATGAACTACACTTTAATTAATATGATACGAAGGGCTTATCATATCAAACAGTAATAATTTTGTTGTTACTTTCTATCCACCAAAGTCAAAACATCCACCGAAATTAGAGGAGAAGAGAAAATAAATTTGTCAAATTAAGCTTATGGAACATGTTGAGACTTCACCTTCAATTTAAGTTTGAAAAAAAATTAGCTACTTATATTTGAACTAGGAATAAAGTGAGAATTTTATTACAATGCATAGAAAATACAAGATGGAGGGAGAATTATAGAAAATTGAGCTCAAAAATAAATTCAGGGGTGTCTGATTAGAGGGAAGCCCTCTTTTTATAGATACAATGAGTAAATTATAGCTATCGGATTAAAACAATTTGAATACATAGGATTGTGCCACGTGATAAGTTCTAATTGGATTGAACACATCATTAAGGCTCTCATCCTATGTATATGCATGTATCGTACGCATGTTTTTTTTATCTATTAATATATTACCACATCATCGGTCAATAATACATATATATTTTAGTCCAATAGGATTGTGACACATTATCAGTCAATGCCACATCATCAATCAATACTAGATAAGTAGTCAAAACCACACCATCGATCCAATCAAATATTGTAATGTCATTGATTGGTACCACATCATCAGTCAATACCACGTCATTATACAGTATATATGAACAATGTCATAGATAGCATTATGAATGATATCGTACATATGAATAATAACGTTTATACAATTATGCTCCTCTTAAGATTTTTGACCATTCTAAATTTAGATTTATTGTCCGTTTTGTCATCTGATGTCTCATTTATTATTAAATAACCATTATAAGATACTTAAAATACTTAATTATAATCAAACACACATAATTAAAATCACACGAAATTTAAATACATAAAAGTAAGAATGTCAGTGAAACTTTGAGTGTAAAATGATAAATTTCTCCTTTATAAATATACATTTTCCAATATACAAATACACCTCCCAACCAGTTTGTTGTCAGTCCCTAGCAAATTAAGCGAAAATAAAATTCAAATCTAAAATGATTTTTTAAAAATAATTGTGCTTATTCAACCAAACCAATGAATGATGAATTGAGAGAAAATAATAAAGAAATAATATCACACACTCTCAGCATGATGAAATAAATATATAGACAGCTGAGAAATAATACAATTTTAAGTCAAAATGTGAGTCAAGTTAATTATTTTTCTTTATTTGTGCACCACTGTATCTTTTTAGCCCGTATAACTTACTTTTATTTCAAAATATAGTTCCCTAAAATTAAGAAGAAATTTTATTAGTACGTAACATTAGCTAGGGGCATAACGAACTAAGAAAAAAATAGGAAAAGAAAAATAATATATATATTTGAGAAAAAGTATATATATTGAAGAACAAAGAAAAATAAAATAATATCTTTTTTTAACTAATACATATATATATATTGAATTTTTTCTCTTTTTTCCTTTTTTCTTTTTGTTAATAAGGCACAATTTTATTCAACAACATAATTATTCACATTTTTCTCAAACATGAATAGATGATGGAACTTGTAAGATATCGGGTAATATTTTAGATCAGAGTAAGTTAAGATGATACGTTTGATAAAGAAAAGTATAATTTTTTTAAAAGGCTCAAATGGGTTAATTATGGATATTTCACAAAAGAGATGGTTAGAAAGGCTGAAACATGTCAAAGATGGCCTTTCCATCGTCTTTTAGAGTTCTAAATAATCTTTTATATTTACTAATTAGATAGACATTTAAACGTAGCAACAAATCACATTATTTTCCTTTTTTTTAATTGGTTGACTCAAAAGAAATATAAAGATTATGTATAAATTGATAAACTACTAAGATATATAAAGAATGCGCAAAAAGAGTTACTCTCAAAGAAAAATAACAGGCTCAAGAACTTACCTAAAATTTATTATGACATGTGTATTCCTTCAAGTGACTTGTATTTGTCTTCGACATCAATATGTAGAGTAGCAAATATGGTGTAACAAAACTTAAGACCAAAGATAATACAAATACTAAAATTTAAAAGTCACCATGTCAAAAAGATACATTTCTAGAATCACTACACTCTATATTCAATCATTTTCAACTAAAAAATTTGAAAGTTTATATTTATAAAGGAGAAATTAGAAAGAGAAAGTTAGAAAAATCACACTTAAAATAAAAACTTAAGAATAAGAGAATAATAAAATAAATAACTGAAAAGTAATTTTTTTTCAAACTAAGAAGATGTGTTTTTAGAGTCACTATATTCTATATTCAGTCATCTTTGACGTACAAAGTTAACCACAATTAGTTTTTATAACAAAAATTAATAAAAACTTTACTAAGATTGAGATATTCCATAATTATAAATTATTCCCTCCTCTCAACCAAAACAAAATATTGTCCTCAATATTTTATAGGAAAGAAGTAGATTTTAGAAGATATCACATGGGTACTAAAATATAGAAGGACAAGCAAAAAGTTAAATCTAATTTGTACTTCTTACTATGTCTACTGCGATCATCATTAGATGGCCACTCCAACACTAAGGCCTTAAAATGTGGCTCTAGTCTATAAGTTTGTAATAAATCAAGTAGTTTATTAGTAGTGTGATTACAAATAAAGATTTATTTCACCATAGAAAGAATGAAATAGTTTTTTATTGCATAGTCAAGAAATGCGATAAAGTTATGATAAAAGTTATTGACATTTAACAAACTGATAGGTTTTTTATGAATATTTAGATGGGTTTAAGATACTAATGTGATTAGTGCATTTAGAATTACAAGATCTCATAGTAGGAAAATAAAAGCATCAACATGATTCAGCATTTCAAGTATTCTCTCTTGCATACCTAAGACAACTAACTCTTCTTCAGTTGGTGAGTCAGACAAACAGTTCAAAAGTTTTAGGGTTATTGGGATGATACCTAGCACTTGGCTCCCTCTGATATAAGTAGTTTTTTAGACCAGTTTTGATAACGCTCAATCACCTCCTCTATAAACCAAATGTAATTTCTTTGTTGCTATGCTTCGACCAAGATCTAAGGCTGCCTCAATAAATTATTTATATTTACCATAATTAAACCCAAAGAACACATAAATATTCTTGAATTGGTTATTATAAGCAACTGTCATTGGGATACTTTAAAAATAACTGGTGAGTGTCTTAACAAAAAGTCATATTTAATGATCTTAGTGATAACGGTTCATAGCTGTAAATGAGGTAGCATATCTATATCAAATAACACGTGAAGCATATGGTTCAAGTGTCAAAAAGAAAATATTAAAAACAGAAAACAAATAATGATAAAATGAAATTATTAAAGACAAAAATGCAATGATAAAACAATAGTGAAATAAAATAACATTGAAATAAAAGGATATTTACAAGTAGTTATGACTGTGGCTTACATTTTCCTTTGGTTTTACATTCATAAACAGCTTGAACGCCCTTTATAAGTTAAGGATAAGTTTTCTATCTAGTTTTCTTATAAGTCAAGGATAAGTTTTCTATCTAGTTTTCATTTATAGTCAGATTCCCGAGATTATATCATGCACACTCATTCTAAAACAATAGTAATAATTTAAGTATTACATTTTATACGAATCTACTAGGATGTGTTTCAAGAGGCAAAAGCATACCACTTAATGATTCTTTATTCAAGTCATCTCTAATTAATTAAATTTTGTCTTCCCTATTATCTATAACACCCTAAATCTAACAAGTGTAGAAGAAGGTTACTTGTGAAACATAATCTCTACTCATAAAATTTCAAAATGTAATACCTCAAAATTTTCTATGAATATTCCATAATTAATACATCCAACGCTAAATAATCTCTCCAGAAACATAAAAATAATAAAGTCTCAAAAGGTAAATTACAAGTTCATAATAGAAATAAATTAAAAGAAACATGAGTTTATTCCTCTTGTTATTCAAATAGCAACTGAAAATGAACTTTCTAACTCCAAAGCTAAGCACACCTTTCAAAAAGAACTTACTCTGTAAAAAAATAATGACGAGGGGTGAGCCGTCAACTCCGTAAGTAAAACCATTGCTAACACACGAGACTTTCGATATTCAAAAGTATTGCAAGCCTTCGTTGAGTAAAACATATTTCATAAATTCATAAGTTTCATAAAAACTATATAATATCATATTTCAATAAGATGACATAAATCCATTGTAATTCAAAATATCAAAAGCAAAGTTACTTACAAAGATAAATATTATATCAGATATACAGCAAACAAAAAGATTAGCTCATGTCATATAGTATCACCTATAGTTCCAATGACCCAGCCCAGACAAAAATTAGAATGTCATGTGCATATTCATAAAAGAAACCCAGTATGGTCCAGACAGATATATTGTTATTGAGTGTTAGAAAGTGTATATTTATAAAGGAGAAAATCGTCATTTTACACTTTAAATCTCACTAACATTGCTACATTTATTTATTTAAGTATTTTGTTATTTAATTATATGTATTTTATTATAATTATGTATTTTATGTATTTTATGTATTTTAGAGGCATTACGATCTTTTCACAATGAACAGGTGATCAGACAGCAAAACAGACGTCATATTTGGACTCAGGACGGTCGAAAACTTTAAGAGGAGCATTAAAGGAAAAAAGTCACCGTTCACATACTGTTCACGGTACTGTTCATGTATACGGACTGATGATGTGGCAACTACCTATGACGTGGCAGTATTTGATTGGACGAATTATGTGGTATTGACTGCTTACGTGGCATTGACCGATGACGTGGCATTAACTGATGATGTGTCACAATCTTATAGGGCTAGATTTCTTATGAACTGTGGATCGATGACGTGGCAGCATCTCAATAGAGCAAAAATCGTGTGTACAGTACATGTGCATACATGGGATTATTTACTATTCATACAGTGTTACTGTACAAATGTTGACTGTTGACTGATGACGTGGCGCAATCCTGAGCATCCGAACTATTTTTAATCCGATGGTCACGATTCACTCAATGTATCTGTAAAAAGGGGGCTCTCCCCCCCTAATTTGAGACCCCTGAATTCATTTTTAAACTTAGATTTCTGAAATTCCTTCTCCTTCTTGTAGTTTCTTTGTATTTTAATAAAATTTTTTTTTTTATCCTTAGTTAAAATATAAGTAACTAATTTCTTTTGAGCTTGGGTTGAAGGTGAAGTCTCAACATATTCCATGGGCTTAATTTGGTAAATTTACTTTCTCTTCCCCTCTAATATTTATTGTTGTTTTGACTTTTCGTCGACAAATAATAATAGTCTTGTCTAGATACAGTCCTGATTAAACCTGCACCCTAGTACAAGGTTATTATTATTTGGCACGATAAGCCCTTGGCACCATACTTATTTATGGTTGTTTAGCCCATTGAGCATATTGATGCGGATTCGGATACCCAAGTGCTTTATTACAACAGTTTCATTCTTAATTATTCCTACCATTTTAATTCACAATTTAGGATAAAGTTACCATAATTTAATTGTTCCCATTAAAAGAAAATTAATTCAGCACATAATTAAAATCAACCTCCTCGTGGGATCGACACTCGTCACCATTAATTTATTCTATAATAGATTCGTGCGCTTGCGAGTTCAATAAAATTTGCACAACAAGTTTTTGGCGCCGTTGCCGGGGAGGTAAGTTATCTTAATTTGTTGAATTAATTTTTTTTTATTTTCTTGTATTCTTTTCCTTATAAAATAATTCTATAATTTAATTTTTGTAATTTTAATTTTTGAAATTTAATTTTATTTTGTAATTTCTTTAAATTTCTGTACTTTAATTTTTGCTTTACTTTTCTTTGTAATTTATTTTGTTTATCTCGTAATTTATTTTAATTTATTCGTAGAATTAATTCATAGAATTATTTTTTTTAAGTAAATTTTTTTGTTATTGCTTTCTTTAAAAATTATAAAAAAAATTAAAAAATTAAAAAAAAAGTGAATCTGTAATTTAATTTTGGTAATTTAAATTTCTTTAAATTTCAATAATTTAATTTTTGAGTTATTTTTTGAATTTCTATAATTTAATTTCTGAGTTACTTTTTTTTGTAAATTTAGTTTATTTTGTTAATTTATTAATCCATAGAATTAAGTTTTTTCGGTTGTTTTTTTTAAATTTTTCTTCCTGTAATTTAATTTCGTTTCTTTTTCTCTTCTTTATATTTCTGTAATTTAATTTTTCATTTTTCGTTGTAATTTATCTTCTTATTTTATTTTTAGTTAATCTATTTCTTGTATTTTCTTTTTAGCATTTGAGTGTATGTTTATAGTACGGTTATAACAACGTCACAAGGTTAGTATCGTAATTTCTCTCTCTTCTTTTTTTATTTGTTTTTTTTCATTTATTTTGTTCATTGCATGCATGGTCGAAGGTCATTATCACATAATCTTGAACCTTTAGACCTCGATTTGGAAAAAATACTTCACACACACAAACACACTGTTTTCAAAAAGAAATTTGAAATGGATCTACAAAATCAGCAACCAGAACCACAAGAGAGGCCATTTAAGGATTATTTTAGTCCTTTAGCTAATTTGAGCATATCATGCATAAGGTACCCAAATGTAGCTGCTAAGAGTTTTAAATTAAAACCTAGTGTGCTAAACTATCTCCCCACATTCTATGGCCTAGAAAATGAGGACCCATATAATCATCTGAATGATTTTCATGCTATTTGTCAAACTTTTAAATACGAGAATTTTTCAGATGATGATGTTAAACTTAGATTATTCCCATTTTTATTAAAAGATAGAGCTCATTCATGGTTTAATACAATGCATGCTAATAGCATTACATCATAGGAACAAATGGTAACTAAATTTTTAAATAAGTATTTCTGAGTTCATAAAACCAATGCTATTCGCAGGGAAATTTCAGAGTTTACTTAAAGAAATGACGAGCAGTTTTTCGAAGCATGGGAGTGATTTAATGGGCTACTCTTGAAGTGTCCACATCATGGGTATGAAAAATGGCACCAATGCCAATACTTTTTGGAGGGGTTATTGCCACATATGCAAGAATGTCTAATGGCAACCAGTGGAGGAGAGTTAATGTCCAAAAGCGCATCAGAGATTTGGGAATTTTTCCAACGGCAATCAGATAATTCTCAACAACGGAGTCGATCACTCAAAAATACTAGGAGAATTAAGGGAGTGAATGAGGTTAACATTGGCGAGTCAAGCTCAGGAATTAAAGAAGTCAAAGAGATGGTCGAAGGCCTTGCTCGACAAATAACATCTTTGACAACTGCTAAATCAACAGAGCCATATGACTATGACTCATATTCAGATCAATCCAATGCCATAGGTATCATGAGAAAACCACCAAACTACAATCCTTACTCCAACACATATAACCCTGGATGGAGAGACCACCCCAACTTTTCATGGTCTCAAGGATTCCAACAAAACGGACCATCAGTTCCACCTCCACCAATGCAACCAGTTCCTCAAATGTCTCAAGACTCTCAACCACCATTTAGACCATACAATCAGAACCCAAACCATTCTCAACCTAAACCATGGGAGGATACATTCCAAAATGTCAAAAATCTTACTAACTCCAAGATTAAGCAGCAGAACCGCACCATTGATGAATTACGAAATGAAATGAGAGCGGGCTTCAACTCACAAGCTCAATCAATTTCAAGCCTTGAGAAAATGGTAGGACAACTTGCATTTTCAGTTCAAACTCTAGCAATGACTGTTGAGAAAGGAAATTCCCAAGTCAACCTGTGCTAAACCCTAGAGGAGTTCATGAGATAAGTTCTAGTTCACCACAGCAGCATGAAGAAGTCAAAGCAGTGATGACCTTGCGAAAAGGAAAAGAAGTCGACAACAAAGTGGAGATGCCAAAATCAACTCAGATTGTACCTATGAACACTGAGGAATCATCATCAGAGGAGAAAGAAGAAATAAACCCACGAGAATATATTCCTAAAGCTCTATTTCCTCAGAGGTTAGTTAAAGGGAAGAAAGGAAAATCCACAGGTGAGATTCTTGAAATCTTCAAACAGGTAAGTGTTAACATCCCTTTACTTGAAGTCATAAAACAAGTACCATCATATGCCAAGTTTCTTAAAGACCTTTGTACCAAAAAGAGAAATATTCATGTTTAGAAAAAGGTCTTTCTAACATAAAATATTAGTTCTATACTCCAACATAAAATGCCTCTAAAATGTAAAGACCCAGGCTCCCCCGCTATCTCATGTAGTATAGGGAACCACGCAATTGAGAATGCTTTGTTGGATTTAGAAGTTAGTGTAAATCTGTTGCCTTACTCTGTATTTGTGAAACTTGGACTGGGAGAATTACACCCAACTCCAGTGGTGTTACAACTTACAGATCGGTCCACAAAAACACCTTGTGGTATTGTGGAGGACGTGCTTATCCAGGTAGACAAGTTTTATTTTCCTGTTGATTTCATTGTAATTGACACTCAACCAGTGCAGGATTCAAGGAAGCATATCCCCATTATCTTGGGTCGTCCATTTTTGGTAACTGCCGATGCTTACATTCAATGCAGGACTGGAAATATGCAGTTGTTATTTGGCACTATGACTATGGAACTAAATATTTTCAACATTGCCAAACAACCTCACAGTACTGATGATGAAATTGTAGATGTGGATTTGATTGATGAATTAGTTAATCACACATTTCCTTTAAACCTTAATGATGACCCTTTACTAACATGTTTAACTCAATTTGATTTGGATTTTAATATTGACAGGTCGATTGATGAGGTTAATGCCTTATTGGATTCATCGCCATGCATGGACATTGATAAGTGGAAGACAAGGATAGAGTAATTGGCACCATTGAAAGAAAATCTCATCTCATCATCAGAATCACCACCAAGAATTGAGCTCAAACCTTCACTCGACCCTTTAAATTCTACATTCTTGGAAGAAGAAAAAATATTGTCAGAAATCATCTCATCCTCTCCTGATGACAAACAAAAGAATGGAGACATCATTGAACCCATTTTTGGTTCAAAAAGGAGGATACAACTGGCAAAACCAGAGAAGATTCGGAACGACAAACATGCTAAGGACTACAGAAAGCGAATGAAAATCCTCCGTGACAAGTGGAGCATTAGAAAATCTTTCACACCAGGTCAGAAAGTATTTTTGTTCAATTCTCAAGGGCACACTTCTCCAAGTAAGTTACACTCTCAATGGTCTGGTCCATCTACTGATCATACTATTTTTTCACATGGAGCCATTAAATTTAAGAATCCAAGGAACAGTGTAATTTTTAAAGTTAATGGTCATAAAAGTAAAGTCATATCACGAATACCATCCATGTGGAGAAAACAGCACAAAACATTGAAGTGACCTAAATTTTTTTTTCTGTTTCTTTTTGGTGATTTAAATTTTTTTTTAATTATGTTTTTGTAAGTTTAACTATTATTATTAATTCTTTTTGAATAAATGTACCAGAATGATATGCAATACAAAATCATATTCTTTAAGAATGGTGTCTGATAACAGAGAAGATAAGATTCAATTCATTAGGGATGGCTTGAATAAGGAATCATTGGATGATATCCTTTTGTCTCTTGAAACGCATCCCAGTGGATACGTCCAACATGCAATACTCTAGTTATAGCCATTATTCCAGAAAGAATATGCAAACTATAGTCTTGGGAATCTGACTATAAAAGACCATGTTTGCCAGTTTGTAAGAAAACTGGATGGGAAGCCTATTCTCGACCCATAGAGGGCGTTCAAGCCGTTTCTGGACGTAAAACCAGAGGAAGATATGAGCCACAGTCGCAATTACTTGTTAATATTTTCTTCTGTATTGCAACGCCTAGGTGATATCTTCTAATTTCTATTTTTTTCCTTTAAAATATTGAGGACAATGTTTCGTTCTGGTTGGGGGGAGGGAATAGTTGATAATTTCTCCTTTATAAATATATATTTTTAAGTTTTTAAGTCGAAAATGGCTGAATTTGGAGTGTAGTAACTCTAGAAACGCATCTTCTTTTTTAAAAAGAAAAAAAATTCATTTTTCTTTAATTTTTCTGCATGTATGTTTTCTTTTTATGTTTAGAATAGGTTGGGGGAAAATAATTTTGTTTAAAAAAAAATTTGTGAGTTCTTAATATTGGATGATATGATAACTTTCGAATTTTAGTATTTGTATTATCTTTCGTCTTGAGTGATGTTATACCATATTTACTATTCTACATGTTGATGTTGGGGACAAATATGAGTTGCTTGAAAGAATGCACATGTCATAATAAATTGCAAGTGAGTTTTTAAGCCTATTAATTTTTCTTGGAGAGTAACACTTTTTGCCCATTTTTCATGTCGCTTAGCAGTTTATTATTTCATACATGATCTCTAGATTTTCTTTGAATCAACCCTTTAAAAAAGAAGTGTGTGTTACTGCATCTAAATGCCCACTTAATTAGTAGATATGGAAGATTATTTAGAGTCCTAAAAGATTATGGAAGGCTATTTTTGACCCGTTTGAACCTTTCTAGCCATCCCTATTATGTAATATCCATAGTTAGCCCTTTTGAGCCTTTTATTTAAAAAAAAAAACCTTTTTCTTTATTAACTTATCATCCTGACCCACTCCAATTTGGAGTATTACCCGATATCATACAAGTTCCATCCACCTATTCATGTTTGAGAAAAAAAAATAATTATTTTGTTCAGCGAAGTTGTGCTACATAAAAAAAAATTCAAAAAAAAGAGAAAGAAAAAAGGAAGAAAAAAAAGTTTGTACAATAGCAATAAATAAGCAAAATGTATCTTGTAAAAAGTTCTTGAATTTTTTCTCAAACATATATATTTTATTTCTCTATTTTCCTTTCTTTGTTAGCCATGTCCCTAGCCTACGTTACGTCCTAATAAAAGTCCTTCCTGATTTTAGGGAACTATAGTCTAAAATAAAAGCTAGTTATATGGGTAATTAAGATGTAGTGATGCATATACCAAAAAAAAATGAAAAATGAAAAAAGAAAAAAAAATGAAAAAAAATAATGAATACATTGGGTTGACTAATATTTTATTTGAGATAGTATTATTTCTAAGCTATGGGCATATTTTTTTCATCTTAATGAGAGTGTATGATATTTCTTTATTATTTTCTCTCAATTTACCATTCATTGTAGTGACAAAATTTTATTGGGATTAATATCTTTGTGAGAGTGTCACTACAGCCAGTGAGATTTTGGGGTTGGATATGTCATTCTTGAAAGTGGCCTCATTACTATTGCTACAATAAAGTCTGCTGGACTGATGCATATGGATGGTTGATGTGGGTGTAATATTCCTTTAGACTGGAGATAACGCTTGTACTTTTATTTGATTGCTATCATTAATCTGATTGAATAAACACATGTGTTTCCTTTCAAAAAAAAAAGTTTTGAATTTTATCTTCGCTTTGTTTGTTAGGGACTAACAATAAGCTGGTTGGGGGGTATGTTGAGTGTTAGAAAGTGTATATTTATAAAGGAGAAAATCGTCATTTTACACTTTAAATCTTACTAACATTGCTACATTTATTTATTTAAGTATTTTGTTATTTAATTATATATATTTTATTATAATTATGTATTTTATGTATTTTAGGGGCATTACGATCGTTTCACAATGAACGAGTGATCAGACAGCAAAACGGACGTCATATTTGGACTCAGGACGGTCGAAAACTTTAAGAGGAGCATTAAAGGAAAAAAGTCACTGTTCACATACTGTTCACATACTGTTCATGTATATGGACTGATGATGTGGCAACTACTTATGACGTGGCAGTATTTGATTGGACGAATTATGTGGCATTGACTGCTTACGTGGCATTAACCGATGACGTGGCATTGACTGATGATGTGTCGCAATCTTATAGGGCTAGATTTTTTATGAACTGTGGATCGATGACGTGGCAGCATCTTAGTGGAGCAAAAATCGTGTATACAATACATGCGCATACATGTGATTATTTACTATTTAGGCAGCGTTACTGTACAAATGTTGACTGTTGACTGTTGACTATTGACTGTTGACTGATGACGTGGCGTAGTTTTGAACATCCAAACTGTTTTTAATCCGATGGTCACGATTCACTCAATGTATCTATAAAAAGGGGGCTCTCCCCCCTTAATTTGAGACCCCTGAATTCATTTTTAAGCTTAGATTTCTGAAATTCCTTCTCCTTCTTGTAGTTTCTTTGTATTTTAATAAAATTTCCTTTTTTATCCTTAATTAAAATATGAGTAACTAATTTCTTTTGAGCTTGGGTTGAAGGTGAAGTCTCAACATGTTCCATGGGCTTAATTTAGTAAATTTACTTTCTCTTCCCCTCTAATATTTGTGGTTGTTTTGACTTTTCGTCGACAAATAATAATTGTCTTGTCTAGATACAGCCCTGGTTAAACCGGCACCCTAATACAAGGTTATTATTATTTGGCACGATAAGCCCTTGGCACCATACTCATTGGAGAGTGGTTCATGAGGTATGGAATCCCCCCTTATGATTTAATTGGTATTAATATAGAATATTTAGCCCATGGAGCATATTGATGCGAATCCGCATACCCAAGTGCTTTATTACAACAGTTTCATTCTTAATTATTTCTGTCATTTTAATTCACAATTTAGGATAAAGTTACCATAATTTAATTGTTTCCATTAAAAGAAAATTAATTCAGAACATAATTAAAATCAATCTCCTCGTGGGATTAACACTCGTCACCATTAATTTATTCTACAATAGATTCGTGCGCTTGCGAGTTCAATAAAATTTGCACAATAATTGTATATTATGATTAGAATCAGAATCAGAATAACAATGGACTATGAGCCAAAATATTAAGAATTCCATGATCATCGATAATTGAAATCACACATGAGTACCAAACAAACGTATCAGATTCAGAAAAGTACATAAAAATAATTTAGGCTTACGAACTATTTTACAGATAAAATTATAAAAGGTAATCATGTCATTAAAATAATTCACATATTGAAAAGCATTTATAAAGTATTTTATTAAAAGAATTTAGATTTGAAAATATTTTCATAAACTGATTTTGTTACGAAAATCCTTTAATTTTCTAAATAGTATAAAAATTTTATACCTATAATAATATCATCAGAATACTTATATGTATCCAATATACTAGGAATGAAGTTACTTATCTTAACAAAATAATTTGAATTCACAACCTTTAAGTTTCTAAAAGCCTCAAATACCTCCAATACCTTAAATAAATACAAAAATATGACTATTACTAACTTACTCTAAGAATCTATTTTTCAAATTCATTCCCGTAGAGGACTGATCTCACAATTTAAACTCTTAATCTAAAACTTGGATTGACATAATATTCTACAAAGCTATTTTAGACATCCATGGGTATCTTATGCAAAATTTTCAAGAGGATCCGATGCCAAAAATATTTTTAAAACTATTTATTACTCGGTAAATTCGAAACTATCTTTTCATAACCTTAATCTAAAAGAATAGGTTCCGAGAATTTTATAAAATAAAATACTAATCAGAAAATTATGAAATTAAAACTAAAGATACTAGACAGGTATATTAACTTCTGTATAAAATTTCATATTTTTTGAGTTCATTTAATGGTACTAATAATTTTGTAAACCCGATCGCACTGCTGGAATTGCAGTTTTCTAGTGCAGTGGTTTCTACTTTGAAAATACATATTAAATTGAAAATTAAATCAAATTTGATGAATAAAATTTATTAAGGAAGTTCTATATATCTATTTTCTAGAATATAAATTTCTAAGAAAATTTCATTCACAAAGTATAAGATTAAAAATCAAGATACCATGCTATCTAGATCATCCTATATGCTTATTATGCCAAGGGTTGATTAACTAAACTTCTAATCAACTAAAACCCTAAAAAAAAAAATAAACACATCCTATAGCATGCATCAAGATCTATATAAAATAATCTAAAATCATGCCAAACAAAAACCCTAGATAGAGTGATTAGAAATTTTGTGGAGAAGGGGAAGAGTAAACTTATCAATTTCTTTGATCCTCTCCTCAATAAATGTTTGAAAATAAAAGGTCTAAGAGGTTTTTATAGGATTTCTTAAGGCTAGTGGATGATTGAGATTTTGATACCATGACCCTTTATCAATGATCAAGATTATCCATCATACATATCTCACTAATATCTAGAGTTCTTATCTATCTCTACAATTAATCCTTCATAAATACCTTACCAATTTCTAGAATCCTTATCATCTCTACAACTAATCCTTCATAAATACCTTACTAATTTCTAGAGTTAAGTATTAAATATTATTAATACTTAAAGGCGCTTATTAGCTCAAAATAAATAATATAATATTTAGGTGAAGGGATTGAACTTTAAATTATCAGACGTTATTCCTAAAGAATATGGCTTTCTATTACATCTCATTCTGATACACTTGTGATAAATATTAGAGAGCTTTCAAGCTCTTTGTTTTCTTGAATAATTTTTTTACCACAACAAGCATATATAGAATAAATTTGAGAGACAACTCACCTGCCAATCATACTTTGGCTTTGATTATCCATCTAATATCAGTAGGGATGTTATTCTTTATAAGTAATCACATGTTTTCGAATAGAGCTTTATAGATAGTGAGGAGGACATTCTGAGAAAGTGAAAGAAATTGCTTATGGAGCTTTGCTAAAATCGTGTCTTTGTCTATGCCTTAGCTCATAATATCAGATATTATGAGAAACTGAAATAATCGACGTTGATTATCACAAAGTACCATTATCTGCCACTTAACCGAGATAACAAACTAAAACACACCAAGAAAATTAATGTCAAAATCATGCTCCTATTGAATTTACCTCAAGCTTCAATTGGATGTCATAGATGCCTTCTTCAATTTCTCTAAGTTGGTTTTTTAAATCTTCAACATGAGATACTAACTCTGCTGGTTATAACTTCTAAATAAGATGTGTTTTATAAACTTATATTTGGCCTCTTAGATGAGATTGTACATGTCAAAACTATCTAAGAATGTTAAAGAGGAGCTGTTTAGCTGAGGCACTCATAATTAAAAAAGAGAAAACTTATGGGTTAAACAAAAATACTTATGTAAAAATAATCAAAATAATCATAAGAAGAATAGAAAAGAAATTAAATTACCGAAAAGCAAAAATCTTAATCCAAATTTGGTGGGTCACTTAAATTTATTTCAGTGTCCTCTCCGCATGGTTATTACTCGAGATATGGCTTTAATCTTTGACCATTAACTTTAAAGGTGACATCATTCTTTGGATCTTTAATTTCAATTGCTCCACGTGAAAAAAATAATGTAAACAATAAAGGGGCCAAACTATCGAGAGCGTAACTTACCTAAAAATAGGTGCAATTGAGAATTAAATTAAAGTATTTTTTGACCTAGGGTAAAAAATTTTCTCATAATCTGCTTGTCGTGAAAGACTTTCATTCTCTATTTGTAAATCTTGGCATTTTTGTATGCATCATTATGAATTTCTTCAAGTTCTGCTAGTTGTAATCTTTGGTTTAAGCTAACTTGCTATATGTCAAAATTAAATTTCTTAATAGCCCAGTACGTACAATGTTCGAGTTGGCAAACTTTTTCATACACTAACCTATACGGTGATATCTCAATTAAGGTCTTAAAAGTTGTTATATATGCCTATAATGCATTATTAAGTCTCAACAACCAATCTTTTTTGTTTGGTTTTACCGTCTTTTCTAATATATGCTTTATTTCTTAATTGGAAATCTCAACTTGACCACTGGTTTGTGAATAATATGGGGTCGACACTTTGTGAGTGATAGAATACTTTTTTAAAAGAACTTTGAATAATTTATCACAAAAGTAGGCACCACCATCACTGATTATTGCTCGATAGAATTTGAAGTGTAAAATAATATTACTTTTCAAAACATTTATCACCATCTTATAATCATTAGTTCTACATAAAATTATTTCTACCCATTTCAATATATAGTCAATAACAATCAGTATGTATTGATGGCCAAAGGAAGAAGGAAAGGATCCCATGAAATCGATACTCTATACATAAAAAATCTTAACCACTAAAATTGGGTTTATTAGCATCATATTCCTTCGAATAATGCTCCTTATTCATTGATACTTATCACATGAAAAATAAAATATGTAAGTATCTCAAAATATAGTTGGCCAATAGAAATCACATTGCAAAATTTTAGTTGTTGTTTTCTTAGCATTAAAATTGCCTCTATAAGCTTGTTCATGGTAGAATGAAAGGACATTTTAAAATTCACCTTCTGAGACACATCATCTAATAATTTGACCTGTATAATATTTGAACAAATAAAGATTATCCCAAAAGAAATTTTTTATTTCTGTAAACAATTTGGCTTTGTCCTGCTTAGTCCAATACTTTGGAAGTTGACCTATAACAAGATAGTTAGCTATATCAGCATACTATGGTAATACTTTCACACTCATCAATTGTTCAACTGAGAATGATTCATCTAATGGTAATGATTTTGTAATTGTGTCAAAATTAAGACAAGAAATATGGTCTGCCACAATATTTTTTGCATTTTTCTTATCTTTAATTTTGAAGTCAACTTCTTCTTTAACTGTTTTAGGTAGAGGAAGATTGGAAATGAGCTCGACCTAGCTTTATCAACCTTAATGCCTTTGTTTCAAATGATGTGACTAAGAATAATAATTTGTTGTATCATAAAATGACACTTCTCTTAATTTAAGACTAAATTATTCTCCATACATCTCTGAAATACTAGTTTTAAATAATGTAAACATTGATCGAATGAATCACCAAAGATAGAAAAATCATCCATAAATACTTTAAGGAATTGTTCAACTATATCAGAAAAAATGCTCAATATGTATCTTTGAAATGTAGCAGGTGCTTTATATAATTCAAATGATATCCTCTTATATGCAAAAGTGCCAAAAAGACAAGTGAAAGTGGTTTTTCTTTATCTTTTGGTGCTATGGGAATCTGATTATATCTTGAGTAGCTATCTAAAAAGTAATAAAATATATGACTTACAAATCTATCAAGTATTTAATTGATAAATAGTAAAGAAAAATGATCTTTATGTGTGATAGAATTTAACTTTCTATAATCAATGCATATACACTACCCTACATAGTTATAATAAAACACATATAATTAAATAACAAAATACTTAAATAAATAAAAGTAGTAATGTTAGTGAGATTCAAAGTGTAAAATGACGATTTTCTCCTTTATAAATATACACTTTCTAACACTCAACACACCCCCCAACCAGCTTATTGCTAGTCCCTAGTAAATAAAGCGAAGATAAAATTGAAAACTTCTTTTTTTTTTAAATGAAACACATGTGTTTATTCAATCAGATTAATGATAGCAATCAAATAAAAGTACAAGTATTATTTCCAGTCTAAAGGAATATCACACCCACATCAACCATTCATATGCATCAGTCCAGCAGACTTTGTTGTAGCAATAGTAATCAGGCCACTTTCAAGAATGACATATCCAACCCCAAAATCTCACCAGTTATAGTGACACTCTCACAAAGAAATTAATTCCAATAAAATTTTATCACTACAATGAATGGTAAATTGAGAGAAAATAATAAAGAAATATCATACACTCTCACCAAGATGAAAAAATATGCCCATATCTTAGAAATAATACGATCTCAAATAAAGTATTAGTCAACCCACTGTATTCATCATTTTTTTTCATTTTTTTTCTTCTTTTTTTTTTTAATTTTTATTTTATATGCATCATTACATCTTAATTACCCATATAACTAGCTTTTATGTTAGACTATAGTTCCCTAAAATAAGGAAGGACTTTTATTAGGACGTAACGTAAGCTAGAGATATGGCTAACAAAGAAAGGAAAATAGGGAAACAAAATATATATGTTTGAGAAAAAATTCAAGAACTTTTTACAAGATACATTTTGCTTATTTATTACTATTGTACATCTTTTTTTTCTCTTTTTTTTTGAATTTTTTTTTTATATATGTAGCACAACTTCGCTGAACAAAATAATTATTTATCATTTTTTTTCTCAAACATGAATAGGTGGATGAAACTTGTATGATATCAGGTAATACTCCAAATTAGAGTGGGTCAGGATGATAAGTTAATAAAGAAAAGGGTTTTTTTTTTTAAATAAAAGGCTCAAAAGGGCTAACTATGAATATTAAATAATAGGGATGGCTAGAAATGCTCAAACGGGTCAAAAATGGCCTTCCGTCATCTTTTAGGACTCTAAATAATCTTCCATATCTACTAATTAAGTGGGCATTTAGATGCAGTAACACACACTTTTTTTTTTTAAGGGTTGACTCAAAGAAAATCTAGAGATCATGTATGAAATAATAAACTGCTAAGCTACATGAAGAATAGGCAAAAAGGGTTACTCTCCAAGAAAAATTAATAGGCTCAAAAACTCACTTGGAATTTATTATGACATGTGCATTCTTTCAAACAACTCATATTTGTCCCCAATATCAACATATAGAATAGTAAACATGGTGTAACATCACTGAGGACCAAAGATAATACAAATACTAAAATTTGAAAGTCATCATATCATCCAATATCAAGAACTCATAAAATATATATATATTTTTTTTACAGAATTCTTTCTCCCCAACCTATTCTAAACATAAAAAGAAAACATACATGCAGAAAAATTAAAGAAAAATAATTTTTTTTATAAAGAAGATGCATTTCTAGAGTTACTACACTCCATATTCAGCGATCTTCGACTTTAAAAACTTGAAAACATATATTTATAAAGGAGAAAAATTAAAGGTTAGAAAAGAAACACACACAAATATATATATATATATATATATATATTGTTTTTTTTGGTTTTTTTTGTTTTTGTTTTTGTTTTTGTTCTTGTTTTTTTTTTAACTAAGAAAATGCGTTTCTAAAGTCACTATACTCCATATTCAGCCATCTTCTATTCAAAAAGTTAATCATGGTTAGTTCAACATTCCACAATTGTCAACTGTTCCCTCCCCCCAACCAGAACGAAACATTGTTCTCAATGTTTGAAAGGAAAGAAGTAGAGTTTAGAAGACATCACCTGGGTGCTGCAACATAGAAGAAAATATTTACAAGCGGAAAGCTAAATAATTTGTACTTCTTACTGCCGCTACTGTTACCATCATTATTTGAACAGTCCAACACAATAGCCTTGGAATCTGGCTCTGGTTGATAAGCTTGTAACAGATCAAGTAGCGCATTAGCAGTGTGTGCACAAATAAAGATTTGTTTCACTGAGGAAGGAATGAAATAATTTTTTATTGCATGGTTAAGAAATGCGAGAAAGCCATTATAAAAGTTATTGACATTTAACAAACCAATGGGTTTCTGATGAATGTTCAGATGGGACCAAGATGCTAATGTCATTAGTGCCTCAAGAGTTGTAAGATCGCCTGGAAGGAAAATAAAAGCATCGGCATGATTGAGCATTTCAGTTATTCGTTCTTGCATACCTGAGACGACTAACTCTTCTCCAGTTGGTGAATGAGACAAACAACCCAAAGGTTTTAGGATTTGAGGGATGATGCCTAACACTTGGCTTCCTCTGACAAAAGCAGCTTCTTATACCATTTTGGATAACCCTCGGTCACCTCCTCCATACACCAAGTGCAATTTTCTCTCTGCTATTCTTAGACCAAGATCTATGGCTGCCTCTATGAACTCTTTATGTTTGCCATAATGGAACCCAGAAAGTACACAAATGTTCTTAAATTGTTTATTAGAAGAAGCTGCCATTAAGATATTGCTCAAAAACAACTTGTGAGTGCTCAGTAAAAACAATTCACATTTAAAGACCTCGGTGACAGTTGGTTACAGCTGTGTATGGGACATTATGTCAATTAACGTGTAAGGCACATGGCTCAAAAGTCAAAAAGAAAATAGAAAAAAGAAAAAGTAAATGAAATTATTAAACAACAATAATGTAAATAGTAAAATAACAGTGAAATAAAAGAACAAAGAGGTAAAAGGATATTTACAGATAGTTGTGATTGTGGCTCACATCTTCTTCTGGTTTTACGTCTAGAAACGGCTTGAACGCCGTCTATGGGTCGAGGATAGGCTTCCCATCCAGTTTTCTTATAAACTGGCAAACAGGGTCTTTTATAGTCAGATTCCCGAGAATATAGTTTGCACATTCTTTCTGAAAAAATAGCCATAACTGAAGTATTGCATGTTAGACGTATCTACTGGGATGCGTTTCAAGAGACAAAAGGATATCATCCAATGACTCCTTATTCAAGCCATCCCTAATGAATTGAATCTTATCTTCTCTGTTATCAGACACCATTCCTAAAGAACATGATTTTTTATTGCATATCATTCTGGCACATTTATGACAAGCAACAGAAAGTCTTCGAGCTCGTCGTTTTCTCGCACAATTTCCTTTACCACAACCAGGCATGTATGCAATAAATCTGGGAGGTAACTCACCTGCTAAGTGAACTTTTGCCTCGATTAACCAACGGATGTCAGCAGGGATGTTATTCTTCATAAGCAATCGCATGCGTTCGGACTGGGCTTTATAAATTAAAAGTAGGGCATTCTGAGGAAGCGAAGGGAATTGTTTGTGAAGCTTTTCTAAAATCTCATTTCTGTCCATACCTTCGTCTTAGAATATCAGTTATTGTGGGAAAACTGAAGTAACCAACTTGGTTGTCACGGAGTACCGTTATCCGCCACTTGACCGAGGTTACAAACTTTAAACACACAAAGTAAACTAAAACACACAAACAAGAAAATAAATTAAAACACACAAAACAAACTAAAATCGTCCTCTTATTGAATTTACCTCAAGCTCCAACTGGATGTTGTAGATGCCTCTCTCAATTTCTCGGACTTGGCTTTCTAAATCCTTAACATAGGCTACTAACTCTGGTGGTTGTAGCTGCCAGATACAATGTGTTTTACAAAATCGTATCTGACCTCTAAGATGAGATTGTATACGTCGAAACTGTCTAAGAATGTTTAAGAGGAACTGTCTCATGATTAAATGGATAAGAAAAACTTAACGGTTAAACAAACACAAAAAAAATAATTTCAATCAGCAAAAGAATAAATAAAAGAAAGAAAATAAAGAAAATAAATAATCAAATCACTGAAAAGTAAAACCTAAATTTAAAATAGGTGGGTCACTCAAATTTATTTCGCTGTCCTCTCCATGTGGTTGGTATTCTAGATATGGCTTTAATCTTTGACCATTAACTTTGAAAGTGACACCATTCATTGGATCCTTAATTTCAATTGCCCCATGTGGAAAAACAGTATGAACAATAAATGGGCCAGACCATCGAGAGCGTAACTTACCTGGGAATAAGTGTAAGCGAGAATTGAATAAAAGTACTTTCTGACCTGGAGTGAAAGATTTTCGCATAATTTGCTTGTCGTGAAAGACTTTCATTCGTTGCTTGTAAATTTTGGCATTCTTGTACGCATCATTTCGAATTTCTTCAAGTTCTGCCAACTGTAATCTTCTTTCTGAGCCAGCTTGCTGTATGTCGAAATTGAATTTCTTAATGGCCCAGTACGCACGATGCTCGAGTTCCACAGGTAGGTGGCATGCTTTTCCATACACTAGCCTGTAGGGTGACATCCCAATCGGAGTCTTGAAAGCCGTTCTATATGCCCATAATACATCATCAAGCCGCAACAACCAATCTTTTCTGTCGGGCCTCACTGTTTTTTCTAAAATGTGCTTTATTTCTCGATTGGAGATCTTAACTTGGCCGCTGGTCTGTGGATGATATGGGGTCGCCACTTTATGAGTGATGGAGTACTTTGTCAAAAGTGCTTTGAAAAATTTATTGCAAAAGTGGGCACCACCATCACTAATTATTACTCGAGGAAATCCAAAGTAGGAAACAATATTGCTTTTCAAAAATCCTATTACCACTTTATGATCATTGTTCCTACATGGAATAGCTTCTACCCATTTTGAAACATAATCAACAGCGCCAATATGTATTAATGGCCAAAAGATGTGGGAAAGGGTCCCATTAAATCGATACCCCATACGTCAAAAATTTCAACCACCAGAATTGGGTTTAGTGGCATCATATTCCTTCGTGTAATGCTGCCCATTCTTTGACACCTATCACATGAAGAACAAAAGGTGTAAGCATCTCGAAATATAGTTGGCCAATAGAAACCACATTGTAAAATTTTAGTAGCTGTTTTCTTAGCACTGAAGTGGCCTCCACAAGCTTGTTCATGGCAAAAAGAAAGGATATTCTGAAATTCATTCTCTGGGACACATTGTCTAATAATTTGGTCTGCACAGTATTTAAATAGATAAGGATCATCCCAAAAGAAATTCTTTATTTCTGCAAAGAATTTGGCCTTGTCCTGTTTAGTCCAATGCTCTGGAAGTTGACTTGTAACAAGATAATTAACTATATCAGCATACCATGGTACTACTTCCACACTCATTAATTGTTCATCTGGAAATGACTCATTCAAAGGTAAATGTTCTTTTATTGTGTCAAAATGGAGACAGGAAAAATGATCAGCCACAACATTTTCTGTTCATTTCTTGTCTTTGAATTCTAAGTCAAATTCCTGTAAGAATAGCACCCAAAGAATTAGTCTAGCTTTTGCATCCTTCTTTGTGAGAAGATATTTAAGAGCAGCATGATCTGTAAATATAATTATTTTACAACCAATGAGATAAGATTGAAATTTTTCTAATGCAAACACAATTGCTAGCATTTCTTTTTCAGTTGTTGAATAATTTAACTGTGCATCATTCAATGTCATACTAGCATAGTAAATCACATGGGGAATTCGATCAACTCTTTGTCCTAATACTGCTCCTACTGCATAGTCAGATGCATCACACATAAGCTCAAATGGTAAGTTCCAATTTGGGGGCTGAATGATGGGTGATGATGTCAACAACTGCTTTATTTTTTCAAATGCCACAAGACATGAATCATCAAAGACAAAAGGTACATCCTTAGCAAGTAAATTGCATAAGGATCTAGAAACTTTGCTAAAATCTTTAATGAAACGTCTATAAAAACCAGCATGCCCAAGGAAAGATCTTACTTCTCTGATTGTTTTAGGTGGAAGAAGATTGGAAATGAGATCCACCTTGGCTTTATCAACCTCAATACCTTTGCTTAAAATGATGTGACTGAGAACAATACCTTGTTTAACCATAAAATGGCATTTCTCCCAATTCAAGACTAAATTCTTCTCGATACATCTCTGCAGAACTAGTGTTAGATGATGTAAACATTGATCAAACGAATCTCCAAAAACAGAAAAGTCATCCATAAAAACCTCAAGGAATCATTCAACCATATCAGAAAAAAAGCTCAACATGCATCGTTGAAATGTAGCAGGTGCATTACATAATCCAAATGGCATTCTCCTATATGCAAAAGTGCCAAAAGGACAAGTGAAGGTGGTCTTCTCTTGATCTTTTGGTGCTATGGGAATCTGATTGTATCCTGAATAACCATCTAGAAAGCAATAAAACTCATGACCCGCTAATCTATCAAGCATTTGATCGATAAATGGTAAAGGAAAATGGTCTTTACGTGTGACAGAATTCAACTTTCTGTAATCAATACATACACGCCATCCTGTAGTTACTCTAGTGGGTACTAATTCATTATTAGCATTGATGACTACTATAACTCCTGACTTTTTAGGAACAACTTGCACAGGACTGACCAATGAACTATCAGAAATAGGGTAAATGATACCTGCATCTAATAGCTTAAGGACTTCAGTGCGAACAACCTCTTTCATGTTAGGATTTAACCGACATTGCATTTCTCTAGTAGGTTTAGCATTTTCATCAAGATGAATGTAATGCATGCAATCTACTGGGTTTATACCTTTTATGTCTGCTATGGTCCATCCTAATGCTCCTTTATGTTCTTTTAAAACATCCAACAACTTACCTTTTTGTTCGTCATTGAGGGAAGAAGAGATGATTACTGGTAAAGTGCTTTCTTCTCCTAAGAATGCGTATTCCAAAGTGTTGGGTAATGGCTTGAGTTCGAGTTTTGGTGGTGATTCTGATGATGGGCTGAGTTTCTTTTCTGACAGCACTAGTTGTTCAACTCTTGACTTCCATTTGTTAGTGTCCATGGATGGTGCTGAGTCAAGTAGAGCATTGACTTCATCAACTGAACTGTCAATATCAAAATTTAAACCAAAGTGAGTTAAACAAGTTTGCAAATGGTCATCACTAAGGTTTGAAAGAAAATTGTTATCAACTAGTGTTTCTATTAAATCCACATTAACAATTCCATCATCTGCACTGTGAGGTTGTTTAGCAATGTTAAAGATATTGAGTTCCATGGTCATATTGCCAAAAGACAACTGCATATTTCCGGTTCTGCATTGAATATGTGCATCGGCAGTTGTCAAGAAAGGTCGGCCCAGAAGAATGGGAATATGCTTCTTTGAATCCTGCACTGGTTGAGTGTCAATTACAATGAAATCAACAGGAAAATAAAACTTGTCTACCTGGATAAGCACGTCCTCCACAATACCACGAGGTATTTTTATGGACCGATCTGCAAGCTGTAACACCACTGGAGTTGGATGTAATTCGCCCAGTCCAAGTTTCACAAAAACAGAGTAAGGCAACAGATTTACACTAGCTCTTAAATCCAACAAAGCATTCTCAATTGTGTGGTTCCCTATACTACATGAGATAGTGGGGGAGCCGGATCTTTGTATTTTAGAGGAATTTTGTGTTGGAGTATAGAACTAACATTTTCTATTAAAAATGCCTTTTTCTGAACATGAATATTTCTCTTTTTAGTACAAAGATCTTTAAGAAACTTGGCGTATGATAGCACTTGTTTTATAGCTTCAAGTAAAGGGATGTTAACACTTACCTATTTGAAGATTTCAAGAATCTCACCTGTGGATTTTTCTTTCTTCCCTTTAGCTAACCTCTGAGGAAATGGAGCTTTAAGAACATATTCTTGTGAGTTGGTTTCCTCTTTCTCCTCTGATGATGATTCCTCCGAGTTCACAGGTACAATTTGAGTTGATTTTGGCATCTCCACTTTGTTGTCAACTTCTTTTCCTTTTCGCAAGGTCATCACTGCTTTAACCTCTCCATGCTGCTGTGGTGAACTAGAACTTGCTTCATTTACTACTTTAGGATTGGGCATTGGTTGACTTGGGAATTTGCCTTTTTCAACGGTCATGGCCAATGTTTGAATTGAAGAGGCAAGTTGTCCTACCAGTTTCTCAAGGCTTGAAATAGATTGAGCTTGTGAGTTGAAGCTCGCTCTCATCTAATTTCGTAATTCATCAATGGTGCGGTTCTGCTGCTCGATCTTGGAGTTAGTAAGATTTCTGAAATTTTGGGATGTCTCCTCCCATGGTTTAGGTTGAGAATGGTTTGGGTTCTAATTGTATGGTCTAAATGGTGGTTGAAAGGCTTGAGACATTTGAGGAACTGGTTGCATTGGTGGAGGTGGAACTGATGGTCCGTTTTGTTGGAATCCTTGAGACCATGAAAAATTGGGGTGGTCTCTCCATCCAGGGTTATATGTGTTGGAGTAAGGGTTGTAGTTTGGTGGTTTTCTCATGATACCTATGGCATTGGCTTGATCTGAATATGAGTCATGGTCATGTGGGTCTGTTGATTTAGCAGTTGTCAAAGATGCTATTTGTCCAGCAAGGCCTTCAACCATCTCTTTGACTTCTTTAATTCCTGAGCTTGACTCGCCAATGTTAACCTCATTCACTCCCTTAATTCTCCTGGTATTTCTGAGTGATCGACTCCGTTGTTGAGAATTATCCAATTGCCGTTGGAAAAATTCCCAAATCTCTGATGCGCTTTTGGACATTAACTCTCCTCCACTGGTTGCCATTAGGCATTCTTGCATATGTGGCAATAACCCCTCCAAAAAGTATTGGCATTGGTGCCATTTTTCATACCCATGATGTGGACACTTCAAGAGTAGCCCATTAAATCGCTCCCATGCTTCGAAAAACTGCTCGTCATCTCTTTGAGTAAACTTTGAAATTTCTCTGCGAATAGCATTGGTTTTATGAACTGGGAAATACTTATTTAAAAATTTAGTTACCATTTGTTCCCATGATGTAATGCTATTAGCAGGCATTGTATTAAACCATGAACGAGCTCTATCTTTTAATGAAAATGGGAATAATCTAAGTTTAACATCATCATCTGAAAAATTCTCATATTTAAAAATTTGACAAATAGCATGAAAATCATTCAGATGATTATATGGGTCCTCATTTTCTAGGCCATAGAATGTGGGGAGACAGTTTAGCACACTAGGTTTTAATTCAAAACTCCGAACAGCTACATTTGGGTACCTTATGCATGATGTGCTCAAATTAGCTAAAGGACTAAAATAATCCTTAAATGGCCTCTCTTGTGGTTCTTGTTGCTGATTTTACAATTCCATTTCAAGTTTCTTTTGAAAAACAGTTTGTTTGTGTGTGCGAAGTGTTTTTTCCAAATCAAGGTCTAAAGATTTAAGATTACGTGATAATGACTTTCGACCATACATGCAAAGAATAAAATAAATGAAGATAAAACAAATAAAAATAAAGAGGAGAGAGAAATTACAATACTAACCTTGTGACGTTGTTATAACCGTACTATAAACATACACTCAAGTGCTAAAAAGAAAATATAAGAAATAGATTAACTAAAAATAAAATAAGAAGATAAATTACAATGAAAAATAAAAAATTAAATTACAGAAATATAAAGAAGAGAAAAAGAAACAAAATTAAATTACAGGAAAAAAATTTACTTAAAAAATTTAATTCTATAGAATAATAAATTAACAGAATAAATAAAAATTACAAAGAAAAATAACTCAGAAATTAAATTATAGAAATTTAAAGAAATTACAAAGAAATTAAATTATTGAAATTTAAATTACCAAAATTAAATTACAGATTCACTTTTTTTTATATTTTGTAATTTTTTTAATTTTTTTATAATTTTTAAGGAAAGCAAAAAAAATTACTTAAAAAAACTAATTCTATGAATTAATTCTACGAATAAATTAAAATAAATTACAAGATAAATAAAACAAATTATAAAGAAAAGTAAAGCAAAAATTAAAGTACAGAAATTTAAAGAAATCACACAATAAAATTAAATTGCAAAAATTTAAATTACAAAAATTACATTATAGAATTATTATTATTTTATAAGAAAAAAATACAAGAAAACAAAAAAAAATTAATTCAACAAATTAAAATAACTTACCCAAAATCAAAGCCAAAAAAACTTGTTGTGCAAATTTTAATGAACTCGCAAGCGCACGAATCTATTGTAGAATAGATTAATGGTGACGAGTGTCGATCCCACGAGGAGGTTGATTTTAATTATATGTCGAATTATTTTTTTTTTAATGGGAACAATTAAATTATGGTAATTTTGTCCTAAATTGTTGAATTAAAATGGCGGGAATGATTAAAAATGAAACTGTTTTAATAAAGCACTTGGGTATCCGGATCCGCATCAACATGCTCCATGGGCTAAATATTCCATATTAATACCAATTAAATCATAAGGAGGGATTCCACACCTCATGAACCACTCTCTAATAAATATAGTGCCAAGGGCTTATCGTGCCAAATAATAATAACCTTGTACTAGGGTGCCGGTTTAACCAGAGCTGTAACTAGACTCTATTATTATTTGTCGACGAAAAGTCAAAACAACCACAAATATTAGAAGGGAAGAGAAAGTAAATTTACCAAATTAAGCCCATGGAACATGTTGAGACTTCACCTTCAACCCAAGCTCAAAAGAAATTAGTCACTCGTATTTTAACTAAGGATAAAAAAGGAAATTTTATTAAAATACAAAGAAACTACAAGAAGGAGAAGGAATTTCAGAAATCTAAGCTTAGAAATGAATTTAGGGGTGTCAAATTAGGGGGGGAGAGCCCCTTTTTTATAGATATATTGAGTGAATCGTGACCATCGGATTAGAAACAATTCAGATGCTCAGGATTGCGCCACGTCATCAATCAACAGTCAACAATCAATAGTCAACAGTCAACATTTGTACAGTAATGCTGCCTGAATAGTAAATAATCCCATGTAAGCGCATGTATTGTACATACGATTTTTGCTCCACTGAGATGCTGCCACGTCATCGATCTACAGTACATAAGAAATTTAGTCCAATAAAATCGTGACACATCATCGGTCAACGCCACGTCATCGGTCAACGCCACATAAGCAATCAATCCACATAATTCGTCCAATCAGATACTGCCACGTCATAGGTAGTTGCCACATCATCGGTCCGTATACATAAACAGTATCATGAACAGTACCGTACGTATGAACAGTACCGTATGTGTGAACAGTGACTTTTTTCTTTTAATGCTCCTCTTAAGGTTTTCGACCGTCCTGAGTCGAAATATGACGACCGTTTTGCTGTCTGATCACTCGTTCATTGTGAAATGATCGTAATGCCCTTAAAATACATAAAATACATAGTTATAATAAAACACATATAATTAAATAACAAAATACTTAAATAAATAAAAGTAGTAATGTTAGTGAGATTTAAAGTGTAAAATGACGATTTTCTCCTTTATAAATATACACTTTCTAACACTCAACAGAATGCATATTTCAAAATGTTGGTTTGAGCTCGAGTTTTTGTGATAATTCTGATGATTGGCTGAGTTTCTTCTCTGATGGTGCTAGTTGTTTAACTCTTGACTTCTATTTATTTTTGTCCATAAATGGTTCTGAGTGAAGTAAGGCATTGACCTCATCGACTGATCCGTTAATATTAAAATTCAAACCAAAGTGAGTTAAACATATTTGGAAAGGGTCATCACTAAGGTTTGAAAGAAAATATCATCAACTAATACTTTAATTAAATCCACAATAATTCCATTATCTGTATTGTGAGATTGTTTGGCAATATTGAAAATATTTAGCTCCATAGTCATATTACTAAAGGACAACTGCATATTTATAATCCTGCACTATATGTAAGCATCGACAATTGCTAAGAAAGGCCAACCTAGGATAATGGGGATGTGATTCCTTAAATCCTACACCGGTGACTATTAATTACAATCACGTCAACAGGAAAATAAAACTTATCTACCTGGATAAGTATTTCTTTCACAATATCCATGAGGTATTTTCATAGATCGATTTACATACTATAACACCACTGAAGTTGGCCGTAATTCTCTCAATTTACGTTTCACATATACTGAGTAAGACAATAAATTTACACTAGCACCTAAGTCTAATAAAACATTCTCAATTGTATGGTTCTCTATACTGCATGAAATAGTGGGAGAGTTTAAGTTTTTGAATTTTAGAGTAATTTTCGTTAAAAATGTCTTCTTTTGAACATGAATATTTTTTTCAGTACAAAAATCTTTAAGAAACTTAGTATAAGATAACACTTATTTTATAGTATCAAGCGAAGGGATGTTAACACTTACTTGTTTAAAGACTTAAAAAGTCTCACCCATGAATTTTTCCTTTTTTGATTTAGCTAACCTCTAGGGAAATAGAGTTTTAAGAACATATTCTCATGGGTTGGTTTCTTCTTTCTCCTTGATGATAAGTCCTTAGCATTTGTTTGCATAACTTGAGTTGTTTTTGTCATCGGCATCTCTATTTTTTTATCGACTTTTTTTCCTTTTCGTAGAGCCATGATGACTCTGACCTCTTCATGCTGTTAGGGTAAACTGGTACTTGCTTCATACACTCCTTTAGAGTTCGGCACTAGTTGACTTAAAAATTTATCTTTTTCAACAGTCATCGCCAAATTTTAAAATGTTAGGAGACAATTTAACACACTAGATTTCCATTCAAAATTCCTAACAGCTACATTTAGATATCTTATACATGATATAGTCAAGTTAGTTAAGGGATTAAAGTAGTCCTTAAATAGTCTCTCCTGTGGTGGTAGTGATTGTTGTTATAAATCCATTTCAATTTCATCTTTAATTGCAACGTATTTGTGTTTGTAAATTATTTTTTCTAATTCTAATTCTATAGGCTCAAGATTAGGCAATTGCGATTTTCAACCATGTATAAAAAAATACAACAAAAAATGAGAATAAAATTAATAAAAATAAAAAAGAGAAAGGAATTATGATACTAACCTTATTATATTGTTACCACTTTACTATGAAAATAAACATAAGTGCTAAAAAAATATAAGAAATAGATTAACTAAAAATAAAAGATAAGATAAATTATATCGAAAAATGACGTAAAAATTAAATTACATAAATACAAAGAAGAGAAAAAGAAAAGAAATTAAATTATAAGAATTAAAATTTTACTTTTTAAAAATTTTTTAATTTTTTAATAACAATTTTAAAAGAGATACCAAAAAAACTTAAAAATTAATTCTACAAATTAATTAAAATAAATTAACAAGATAAAACAAAAAAATTACCAAGAAAAATAACTTGAAAAGTAAATTACAAAAATTTAAAGAAATTTAAATTATAAATCATTTTTTTAACAAGGGAAAAAATACAATAAAATAAAAAAAATTACAAAAATTAATTCAATGAAGTAAAATAGCTTACTTTCCTGGTAACGGTGCAAAAAACTTATGCAAATTTTATTGAACTCGTAAATACATTTATTGTAAAATATATTAATGGTAATGAATATCGATCCTATGAGGAGGTAAATTTTAATTGTGTATTGAATTAAATTTCTAAATGAATTGTTGAATTGTGGTAAAGTTAACTTAAATGATCTTAAACTTCAAAATGAAATGGTGGGAATAAATTAAAATAGTAACTATTATAATGAGGCGCTTTAAATATCTGAATTTGCATTAACATACATCACGGCTTAATATTTTTTATTAGTACCAAGTAAATCATGAGAGGGGTGTCCACTCCTTATGAACCACGCTCTAATTAATATCGTATTAAGGGCTAATCGCACTAAACAATAATAATTTTGTTATTACTATATATCAATGAAAAATCAAAACATCCACAAAAATTAGAGGGGAAGAGAACATAAATTTACTAAATTAAGCTCATGGAATATGTTGAGACTTCATCTTCAATCCAAGTTTGAAAGAAAATTAACTACTCATATTTCAACTAGGAGTAAAGTGAAAATTTTATTAAAACACATAAAAAAATATAAGAAAGAAAGGAAATTATAGAAAATTGAGCCCAAAAATAAATTCAAGGGTGTCAAATTATGGGAGAGCCCTCCTTTTATAGATACAATGAATAAATCATGATTATCGAATTAAAATAATTTAAACGCATAGGTTTGTGCCATATAGCAAGTAATGATTAGATTGAACACATCATCAAAACTATCATCTTGCATATATACATGTACTGTACGCACATTTTTTTTTAATTCACTAACATACTGTTGTTGTGTAAATTTTATTGAACTCACAAGTGCACAAATATATTGTAGAATAATTAATGGTGATGCCAGTCGATCCCACGAGAAGGTAGATTTTAATTCTGTGTTAAATTAATTTTCTAAGTGAGTGATTAAAATTGTAGTGAAATTATCCTAAATTCTGAATTAAAATGGTGGGAATAATTTAAAATGACAACCATTATAATAAAACACTTGGGTTTCAGATCCGCATCAACATACAAGGCTCAATATTTCTTATTAGTATCGATTAAATCATGCGAGAAAAATCCAATCCTCATGAACCATGCTCTAATTAATATGGTGCTAAAGGCTTATCGTGCTAAACAATAATAACTATGTTATTACTATCTGTCGACGAAAAGTCAAAACATCTACAAAAATTAGAGAGGAAAAGAAAATAAATTTACCAATTAAGCCCATAGAACATGTTGAGACTTCATTTTCAATCTAAGTTTGAAAGAAAATTAGCTACTCATATTTAAACTATGGGTAAAATAGAAATTTTACTAAAGTACAAAGAAAATACAAGATGGAGAAGGAATTAGAGAAAATAGTACTCAAAAATAAATTTAAGGGTGTCAAATTAAGGAGAGAAGTCCTTCTTTTATAAATACAACAAGTAAATTATAGCTATCGGATTGAAACAATTTAGATGCACAGGATTTTGTCATTTGATAAGTTCTGATTAATTTGAACACATTATCAAGGCTATTATCTCATGTATATACATGTACCATACACATGTTTTTTTCATCCACTAAATATTGTCACGTCATCAGTCAACTATGCATAAACATTTTTATTCAATAAGATTGTAACACCTCATCAGTCAAGCCACGTCATCAGTTAATGCCACATAATCAGTCAATGTCACATCATTCCTCTAATCAAATACTGCCACGTTATTGGTCAGTGTCATATCATCGTACAGTATATATGAACAGTATCATAAATAGTACTATGAACAGTATATATATATATATAAACAGTACCGTATATGTGAACTGTGACATTTATACTTTTATACTTCTCTTAACGTTTTCGACTGTTCTGAGTTTAAATTTACCGTTCTTTTATCATCCGATATCTCATTTATTATGAAATGACCATGATACCCTTTAAAATACATAAAATACTTAATTATAATAAAACACACATAATTAAAAGTACAAGAGACTTAAATACATAAAAGTAAGGAAGTTAATAGAACTTGAAGTGTGAAATGATAATTTTCTCCTTTATAAATATACATTTTCTAGTACTTAACAGCTGTCACGTCATTGATCAATAGTACATACACATTTTAGTCCGATAGGATTATGACACATAATCAGTCAATGGCACATCATCAGTCAACATTACATAAGCAATCAAAGACACACCATCAATCCAATCAAATACTACTACATCATTGGTCAGTGTCACATCATTATACAGTATATATGAATAGTGTCATAAACAGTATCATGAACTATATTGTACATGTGAACAGTTCCGTATATGTGAATACTGACATTTACACTTTTATACTCTTTTTAAGATTTTTGACCACTCTGAGTTTAGATTTATTATCCATTTTATCCTCCGATCTCTTATTTATTATGAAATAACTATTATGCTCCTAAGATATATAAAATAATTAATTATAATAAAATACATATAATTAAAATCACAAGAAATTTAAATATATAAAAGTAAGAACGTTGGTGAAACTTAAAGTGTAAAATGATAAATTTCTCCTTTATAAATATACATTTTCCAATATACAACAAATGTTACATTATTCATGCAATCAAATACTGCTACATCACCAATCAATGTCATATCATCGGTATACCACATCATCTTACCGTATATGTGAATAGTATTGTAAACAATACTATGAGCACTACCATATATGTGAACAATATCGTCAATTTAAATAGTACCATTTATCTTTTTATGTTCCTCCTCAGATTTTCGATTATCCTAAGTTTAGAATTGTTGTTTGTTTCGCTATCTGATCTCTGGTTCATTATGAAATGATCTTGATGCCCCTAAATACATAAAGTATTTAATTATAATAAAACACAAATAATTAAGTCATAAGGAACTTAAATACATAAAAGTTGGATTGTTAGTAAAACTTAGAGTATAAAATAATAATTTTCTCCTTTATAAATATATATTTTCTAGCACTCAACACATTCTCTAACTAGCTTGTTGCTAGTTTCTAGCAAATTAAGCGAAAATAAAATTTAAACCCAAAACAATATTTTTTAAACAGTCGTGTTTATTCAATTAACTAATGATAACAATCAAATAAAAGAATAAGTGTTATCTTGAGTCTAGAGAAATATCACTCCTACATCAACTATCCACATGAATCAATCCAACAGACATTGTCACAGCCACAGTAATTAAGTTGCTTTTAAGAATGACATATCAAACCCTAAAATCTCAACAATAGTGACAATCTTACAAAAGAAATTAAACTCAATAATAATAGTCACTCAAAGAATTTTAAATTGAGAGAAAATAAAGAAGTAATATCACATACTCTCATTAAAATAAAATAATTATACCCACAACTTACAAACAATACGAACTTAAGTGAAAATGTGAATCAAACCAATGTATTTATTTATTATTATTATTAGATTTTTCTTTGTTTATACACCACTATATCTTTTCAGCCTATATAATTATCTTCTACTTCAGACTATAATTCTTTAAAATCAAGAAGGAATTTTATTAGGACATATTGTATGCTAGAGATATGGCAAAAAAAGGAGGAAAAATAAAATATATGTTTGAGAAAAAATAGAGTTTTTTTTTTAAGAAAAACTTTAAAAATAAGAAGATGTATTTCTAGATTCACTACACTCTATATTCAACTATCTTCAATTTTAAAAAAGTTAACCACGGTTAGTTTTTATAACAAAAATTAGTAAAACCTTTACCAAGATTAAAACATTTCACAATTATTAACTATCATTTTTCCTTATTAAAACATTATCCTCAATGTTTTAAAGAAAAAGGTAGAGTTTAGAAGATATCACCTAAATACTGTAACATAAAAAAAATTACAAATAGAGAGTTAAATCTAATTTGCACTTCTTATTGTGGCTACTACTACCATCATTAAACGGCCACTCCAATACCAAAGTCCTAACAGTATAAGCACAAATAAAGATATTTTTTTACTACAGAAAGAATGAAATAGTTTTTTTATTGCATTGTTAAAAAATATAAAAAAGCCATAATAAAAGTTATTAACATTTAACAAACCTATGAATTTTTTATAAATGTTCAAATAGGCCCAAGATGCTAATGTGTTAATACCTCTAGAGTTGCAAGATCTCCTAATAGGAAAATAAAAGATCACTATTATTTAGCATTTTAGTTATTTTCTCTTGCATATTTGAAATGACTAACTCTTCTCTAGTTGGTAAATCAGGCACACAGCCCAAAAATTTTAGAATTCTTGGGATGATACCTAACAATTGACTTCCTTTGGTATAAGCAGCTTCTGAGACTAGTTTTAATAACCCTTGGTCACCTTCTCTATAAACCAAGTGTAATTTTTTAACTATTATACTTCGACCAAGATCTTAGGCTACATCAATAAATTCTTTATATTTTTCATAGTTAAACCCAAAGAATACACATATGTTCTTAAATTGGTTATTGGGAGTAGCTACCATTGAGTTACTTTTCAAAAATAATTAGAGAGTGCTCTTAAAAAAATCATATTTAATGATCTTGATGACAATAGTTCACAAGTATATACAAGGCAGCATGTCTGTGTCAAACAACACGTAAAGAACATGGCTAGACATTAAAAAAAGAAAAAATTAAAAAAAATCAAATAATAATAAAATGAAATTATTAAAGATAAGAATGTAAATGATCAAACAACAATGAAATAAATATATATTTACAGGTATTTGTGATTATAGCTTATACCTTCCTCTAATTTTGCATCTGAAAATGGCTTGAAACCCTCTATGGGTTGGGGATATGCTTTTCATCTAATTTTCTTATAAACTGGCAAACAAGTTTATTTATAATTAGATTTTCAAAACTATATTGTGCACGTTCTTTCTAGAATAATTGTCATAATTAGAGTATTGATTGCTCTTTATACATAACCACCAGAATGTATTTCAAGAGACAAAAAGACATCATTCAATGACTATTTATTCAAATCGTTTATAATAAATTAAATCTTATCTTTTCTAATATCAGAACCATTATAAAAGAATATTACATCTCATTCTGGTACACTTATGACAAGCAATAGAGAGTTTTTGAGCTCTTTGTTTTTTTACTAATTTTTTTACCACAACCAGGCATGTATGCAATAAATTAAGGAGGCAACTCACCTGTCAATCGCACATTGGCTTCAATTAACTATCAAATTTTAGTGAGAATGTTATTCCTTATAAGCAATTGCATGTGTTCAGACCGAGCTTTATAGATTATAAGGAGGGTATTTTGAGAAAGTAAAGGAAACTACTTATGAAACTTTGCTAAAATCGCATCTTTGTCCATGCCTTCAGCTCAAAATATCAATTATTATAGAAAACTGAAGTAACTAGTATTGATTATTATAGAGTATCATTTTCCATCACTTAACCGAGGTAACAAACTAAAACACAAAAAAAAAATTAATGTCACAATTGTCCCCTTATTGAATTTACCTCAAGCTCTAATTAAAATGTCTAAATGCTTCTCTCAATTTCTCTGAGTTGCTTTTCTAAATTTTCTACATAAGATACTTACTTTAGTAGTCATAACTCTTAAATGGCATGTATTTTACAAAATCAGATCTAACCTCTAAGATGAGATTGTACACGTTAAAATTATCTAAGAAAGTTCAAGAGGAGTTGTTTAGTTGATGAACTCATGATTAAAAATGATAAAAGAAACCTTAGTAGTTAAACAAAAACACTTATGCAAGAATAATAAAAATAGAAAAGAAAATTTTAAATCACAGAAAAGAAAAAAATCTAAGTTCGAATTTAATAGGTCATTCAAAATTATTTCAATGTCCTTATCACGTGGTTGGTACTCTATATATAATTTTAATATTTAACCATTAACTTTAAAGGTGACATTATTCTTTGTATCCTTAATTTTAATTGCTCCAAATGAAAAAATAGGGTAAATAATAGAGAGGCCAAACCATCAAGATCGTAACTTACTTAAGAATAGATACAAATAAGAATTAAACAAAAGCACTTTCTAACTTGAAGCAAAAGATTTTATCATAATTTGCTTATCATGAAAGACTTTCATTGACTACTTGTAAATTTAGGTATTTTCGTATGCATCATTGTGAATGTCTTCAAGTTATGCCAGCTGTAATCATTTTTTTTTTAGCTAGCTTGCTGCATGTAAGAATTTCTTGATGGCTTAGTACGCACGATGCTCGAGTCCTGCAAGTAGGTGGCAAATTGTTCCATACACTAGCCTATAAGGTGACATCTCAATTTAGGTCTTAAAAGCCATTCTATATGTCCCTAATGCATCATCGAGTCTCAATGACTAATATTTTCTGTGTGCTCTCACTATCTTTTCAAGTATATGCTTTATTTCTTGATTGGAGATCTCCACTTAACCATTGATTTGCAGATGATATGGGCTCGCCATTTTGTAAGTAATAAAATATTTTGTCAAAAGAGATTTGAATGATTTGTTATAAAAGTAGGCCCTAACATCATTGATTATTACTCAAAGGAATCCACAGTGTGAAACAATGTTGCTTTTCAAAAAATCTATCACCACTTTGAGATCATTGACTCTATATTAAATTACTTTTACCCATTTCGATACATCGTCAGTAGCAGCCAACATGTATTGATGGCCAAAAAAGAGGGAAAAGGGTCTCATGAAGTCGATATCCCATGCATAAAAAATTCTAACCACTAAAATTGCGTTTAGTGGCATTATATTCTTTCAGGTAATGCTCCCCATTTATTGTCACCTATCACATAAAGAATAAAAACTATAAGTATTTTGAAATACAATTGGCCAATAGAAACCATATTGTAAAATTTTAGTAGTTGTTTTCTTAGTATTGAGATGGTTTCAACAAACTTGTTTGTAGTAAAATAAAGGAATATTTTAAATTTTACTTTTTGGGACATATCATCTAAAAATTTCACCTACAAAATATTTTAACAAATAAGGGTCATTCTAAAAGAAATTCTTTATTTCTATAAAAAAAATTTGGCTTTATCCTGCTTAGTCTAATACTTTGGAAGTTAACTTGTAATAAAATAATTAACTATATCAACATACCATGATAATACTTCAACACTCAATTGTTCATCTGAAAATGATTCATTCAATTATAATGGTTCTATAATTGTATCAAAATTGAGATGAAAGAGATTGTCTGACACAGCATTTTTTGTGTCTTCCTTATCTTTGAGTTCAAAGTCAAATTCTTACAAAATAGTACCCAACAAATTAGCCTAGTTTTTGTTTCTTTCTTTGTGAAAACATATTTAAAAGTAGCATAATCTATTAATATAATTATTTTACAACAATGAGATAAGACTGAAATTTTTCTAATGCAAATATTATTATTAGTCATACTACCGTAGTAAATGACATAGGGAATTCGATCAATTCTCTGTCCTAATATTGCTCCTACTGTATAATTAAATGCATCATACATTAACTCAAATTGTAAGTTCTAGTTTGAGGGTTAAATAATAAGTCATTATGTCAACAACTACTTTAGTTTTTCAAATACCATGACATGAATCATTAAAGAAAGGTATATCTTTCACAAATAGATTACATAAATGTCTAAAAATTTTATTAAAATCTTTAATGAAATATCTATAAAAATCAGTGTGCCTAAGGAAACATCTTACTTTTCTGACTATTTTAGTAGAGGAAGATTGGAAATGAGCTTTACCTGGGCTTTATAAACCCCAATACCTTTGCTCAAATGATGTGATTGAGAATAATACATTGTTTTACTATAAAATGACATTTCTCCTAATTTAAGACTAAATTTTTCTCTATACATCTTTGTAGAGTAGTGTTAAATGATGTAAATATTGATCGAATAAATCATTGAAGACAGAAAAATCATTCATAAAGACTTCATAAAATCATTCAATTATATCAGAAAAATACTGAATATGCATTGTTGAAATGTAATAGAAGTATTACATAATCTAAATAGCATCCTCCTATTTACGAAAGTGTCAAGAGGCAAGTAAAAGTGATTTTATCTTGATATTTTGGTACTATAGAAATGTAATTACATCTTAAATAGCCATAAAAAAGGTAATAAAATTCTTGACCTACTAATCTATCAAGCATTTGATCTATAAATGGTAAAGAAAAATAGTTTTTATATGTGACAAAATTCAACTTTCTATAATCAATGCATAAGCATTACCATGTAGTCACTCTAATATGTATTAATTCATTATCAACTATGACTCTTGACTTTTTAAGGATAACTTGTACAGAAATGGGATAAATGATACCTACACCTAATATTTAAGGATTTTAGTTCTAAAAACTTCTTTCATATTAGGATTCAATCAATATTGCATTTTCCTATTAGGTTTACCATTTTCATCAAGGTGAATGTAATGCATGTAATCTGTTGGGTTTTTACTTTTGATGCCAGTTATGGTCCATCTTAGTGCTCTTTTATACTCTTTTAAAACTTCCAACAACTTACCTTTCTGTTTGTCATTTAGGATGATGAATAATTATTGGAAGAGTACTTTTTTCTCTCAAGAATGCATATTCTAAAGTGTCAGGTAATGGTTTAAGCTTGAGTTTTAATGATGATTCTGATGATGAACTGAGTTTCTTCTCTGATGGAGCTAGCTATTCAACTATTGACTTCTATTTATTTGTATTCATGAATAGTTCTGAGTCAAGTAAGGCATTGCCCTCATCAACTGTTCTATCAATATCAAAATCCAAACTAAAATAAGTTAAACATGTTTGCAAAGGGTTATCACTAAGGTTTAAAAAAATATATTATCAATTAATTCTTCTATTCAATCTAGATCAATAATTTCATCATTTGTCGATACTCACATTCAATGTAGGATTAGAAATATGCAGTTGTCCTTTGGCAATATGACTATAGAGCTAAATATTTTCAATATTGCTAAACCAAGAAAGGGCGACATAGGATAATGGAGATATGTTTCCTTAAATCCTACACTGGTTAAATGTTAATTACAATGAATCAACAGAAAAATAAAACTTATTTACCTAGATAAACATGCCTTCTATAATACCATGAAGTGTTTATATGGATCGATTTCCAAGGTGTAACGCTATCAGAGTTGGGTGTAATTCTCCTAATCTAAGTTTCATAAACACTGAGTAAGGTTTACACTATCTCCTAAGTCCAACGAAATATTTTTAATTATGTGTTTCCTATACTACATGAGATAGTGGAGGAGTCTAGATCTTTATATTTTAAAAGAATTTTGTGTTGGAGTATAAAGTTAATATTTTCTATTAAAAAGGACCTTTTCTAAACATGAAGATTTTTGTTTTTAATACAAATGTCTTTAAAAAGCTTGGCATAAGTAGCACTTCTCATGGGTCGGTTTCTTTTTTCTCCTATGATGATGAATCCTTAGCATTTATAAGTACAGTTTGAGTTATTTTCACTAGCATCTCCACTTTGTTATTAACTTCTTTTCCTTTTTTCAATTTCATAATGGCTTTGACTCTCTATACTACTAAGGTGAACTGGTTCTTACTTCATGCACTCTTTTAAGGTTAAGCACTAGTTGACTTGAGAATTTACCTTTCTCAATAGTCATTGCTAAGGTTTGAACTGAATAGGTAAGCTGTCTCACCATCTTTTTGAGATTTGAAGTTGATTGAGTTTGTTAGTTGAAGCTGGTTCTCATCTTATTTCATAGTTTATTAATAGTACGATTCTGTTACTCAATTATGAAGTGAGTAAGATTTCTAAAATTTTGAAACGCATCTTCTCATGGTCTGCATTGAGAGTAACTCGAGTTCTAATTATATGGTCTAACTGCTAGCTGAGAGATTTGAGGAACTTGAAGAATTGATTACATTAGTGAAGTTGGAGCTACTGGTCCATTCTGTGGGAATTCTTGAGACCATGAAAAATTAGGATGATTCCTTTATTTATGATTATATATGTTCGAGTATGGGCTATAGTTTAATGGCTTTCTCATTACACCTATGCATTGGCATGATCAAAGTATAAGTCATAGTCATATGGCTTTGTTAATTAGCAACTGTTAACAATGCTATTTGTTAGGAAAGTCCTTGACTTAATTCTTTTACTATTCTTAAGTGATCGACTCCGTTGTTAAGAATTATCTACTTATCACTTGAAAAAATCTTAAATCTCTTATGTACTTTTTTACAGCTCTTCTTTACTTATTGCCATGAGCCATTCTTAAACATGCGGTAATAATCCCTCTAAAAAGTATTGGCAATAGTGTCATTTCTCATACCGATGACATGTATACTTAAAACGTAGCCTGTTAAATCACTCTCATACTTCGAAAAACTGGTCATCTTCTCTCTAGATAAACTTTGAAATTTCCTTGCAAATAGCATTAATTTTATGCGTTACGAAGTATTTATTTAAAAATTTTATTACCATTTGTTCCTATGATATAATACTATTAGCAAATAATGTATTGAACTATGAACGAGCTCTATTTTTTTATAGAAAATGAGAATAATCTAACTTTAAAATCATCATTTAAAAAATTCTCATATTTAAAAATTTGACAAACAGCATGAAAATCATTCAAATAATTGTATGAGTTTTCATTTCTACGCCATAGAATGTTGAAAGACAATTTTAGCACATTGGATTTTAACCCAAAGCTCCTATCAGCTACATTTGAGTATTTTATGTATGATGTACTCAAGTTAATTAAGGGATTGAAATATTTCTTAAATGACCTCTCTTGTGGTGGTGGGTATTGTTGCAAAGTCATTTCAATTTTATTTTTTATTGCAATGTTTTTGTGTGTGCGAAGTATTTTTTTCAATTGTAGGTCTATAAGCTCAAGATTAGGTAATTGTGACCTTCGACCATACATACAAAAAATGTAAAAAAAAATGAGAACAAAACTAATAAAAATAAAGAAGAAGAAGAAATTACGATATTAACATTATCACGCTATTACAACCTTATTATAAAAATAAATTCAAGTAATAAAAAAATACAATAAATAGATTAACTACAATTAAAATAAAATAACAAAATAAAAAAATTATAAAGAAAAATAATATAAAAATTAAATTACAAAAATTTAAAAAGAGAAAAAGAAAAGAAATTAAATTATAGAAAATGTAGATTAATTTTTATTTTTTAATAAACCTTAAAAAATAAGTAAAAAATTATTTAAAAAAATAATTCAACAAATTAAAATAAGTTACCTCCTCGACAATGTCACTAAAAACTTATCATGCAAATTTTATTGAATTTACAAGTTCATGAATCTATTATAAAATAGATCAATGGTGATAAATATTGATCCCACAAAGAAGTGAATTTTAATTATTTGTATAATTAAATTTTTAAATGGATGGTTGAAATTATAGTGAAAGAGGTTTAGACTATCCTAAAATTTAAATTAAAATGGCGAGAATAAATTAAAGTGATAGCTATTTAAAATAAAATGCTTAGATATTTTGATCCACATCAATGTGCATTATGAACTTAATATTTTTTATTAGTACTAATTAAATCATGAAGGGGATGTCCACTCCTCATGAAACACACTCTCATTGATTTGGTACTAAAAGCTTATTGTGTCAAATAGTAATAATCTTGTTATTATTATCTATCAACAAAAAGTTAAAATATCTACAAAAATCAGAAGAAAAAAGAACGTAAATTTACTAAATTAGGTCCAAAAACCATATTAAGATTTTATCTTTAATCCAACCTTGAAAGAAAATTAGCTACTCATATTTGAATTAGGGATAAAATATAAATTTTATTAAAATACATAGAATATATAAGATGGAGAAGGAATTACAAAAAATATAGTTTAAAAATAAATTTAGGATTGTTAAATTAAGGTAGGGAGCCCTTTTTTGTAGATACAATGAATAAATTATGGCCATTAGATTAAAATAATTTAGACACTCAAAATTGCCTACGTGGCCATTTCTGATTAGATAAAATGCATCATTAGGGCTATCATTTCGTTTATATGCATATATCGAATGCACATTTTTTTTGTCCATTGACATAATGCCACATCATCAGTCAACACCTCATAAATATTTTAGTCTAACAAGATTGTGACACATCATCGGTTAATGGCACATCATTTATCGAATTAAATATTGTCACGTTATCAGTAAATGCTACGTCATTGTACTATATATGTGAACAGTATTGTAAACATTGCCATGAATAAAACCGTACATGTGAACAATACCATTTATGACACATAATTCATCCAATCAAATATTGTCACGTCATTAGTCAATGTCATGTCATTGTACCGTATATATAAAGAGTATTATGAACATTGTCATGAATAAGACCGTATATATGAACAGTATCATTTATCTTTTTATGTTCTTCCTAAGATTTGTAACTGTCTTGAGTTTAGAATTGTTGTCTTTTTTGCCATCTAATCTCTCATTCATTATGAAATGACTATGATATCCCCTAAAATACATAAAGTACTTAATTATAATAAAACACATATAATTAAGTCACAAAAAACTTAAATACATAAAAACATAAATGTTAATAAAACTTAGATTGTAAAATAATAATTTTCTCTTTTATAAATATATACTTTCTAGCACTCAACACTTATCAGAACTTAATTCTTCCTTATCATCACCATTGTTAGATCTGCCTTCGCTAAAAGAGGACGTGTCCTTGGATCTCATCTTTGTAGGGTTGTCTCTAACACTAGACTGACCTATGTTTTCTAAAAGGATTAGGGGATCAACAATTGGTCCTTTGATTATGTTAGGCAAGAAATCTAGTTCATCTGCACTATCAACCTTGATAAATTTTTCCTTCCCTTTAGACATGGCAAAAATAAAAAATAAATGCCAACAACTCAAACAAGAAAGAATAAAAAAGACCTAAGTAGCAACAACCACAAGTGAGTTCAAAAACTGGTACCTAGCTTGCTACCAGAGAATCACAACTGACGAGTGAAGGGGTGATGCATTGTAAGTAATACGTAACCATCAATCAAAATGACACATCTCAAGAATACTAAAACTGCCATTTCAAAATTTAAATGTATAGGTGATGTGTGATTTCTAATGTTATGAGTGTTAATGTGCAAATGTATACAACAAGTAATATATTGAAGAGTATTCAAACCATCTCTACAAGGATTAATGCTATCAGATTTGCTACAACAACTGTAACAATGTAATTTGTTCTAAATTAAAATAAGACAATTTATAAAACTAATAGACTACTTAAAATGAAAATGCAATAAATAAAATGTAATCGAGAAAATTCTCATATCGAATATTAGGATGCAACCAATGGAAATAAAGTAGTTGAGTGAATAAATTTACTTAATGGCATTAACTTTTTTTTCCAATTATATTACCATTATTACAACATCTATTATAGTACTAGGCAGAATCTCTCATCCATCCCCAATTGTCATTTTTTGAATATCTTATATCTAATACAACATAACAATGACCAATTATTATGCCAACATTAAACATAGCATTAAATACCTAGGTTTCCTTTACCCTACCAGGTGAATTTATATATCTAGTTTATCATTAATTTTGAATCAAACATAGCCATATTCAAAGTGAAATATATTCAACTTTGGGAACTCAATCTAAAATCAAATATTATCTCAATGAGATCTACTAAGTCAGACCTTTGTAAGGCTCTTTCTTAGTATGTATCCACTAAATGAGTGATCAATCAAAATAGGAAATTAAAATTCATACAATTAAGATAAAATGCTATAGTAAACATAGAACAATACACATATGTCAATTAAACATATTATTAAAATCTTTTATCACTCAACCATATTCAAATTCAATTCATACTTTACAATAAAATAGTAAATAAAATTATCTCAAATAAATCCTCATAAATAAATAGAAAATAAGAAACAACGTAAAGAGTTGAAGTCTACTTAATCTTGCAACATCTTTCTTGTCACTGAGATTCCTCTTTTACAGCCTTCAAATCTCTTTTATTTTCTGTTTTTCTTTTGTTTTTTCATTGTGATTTTTCCTTGAATGATAGTTCTCTCCTCCTTTCTTTTCTTCATGCATGCTCCTTTTACAACTCAAAATTAAGGCAACTTAGACTGTTTGGTGCGTATCCTCCATTTTTTAAAACTTAGATTGCAATCTTTTTAGTTATCTCGCGCGAAATCTAGTATATCATTGCTCTATGATTGTTACAATAATGACTACCTCATCTGTACTGTTCCAGATTTGTTTCAATTCTTCTATAGCCAAGTTATTTCATTACCTCTACGAGTCTATTGTAATAGCATTCTTTCCTAAAATTTATGTTTAGTCACCTACAATTATATATATGATCTAAGCATAATCCTAAAGCAACACAATTTATTAAAAATAAACTAAAATAGATGCTTATGAAAAATGTCATTAAAATGCATTAAAAACACATCAAAACTCTCTAAGTAACATTAATCTAAGTTTAAAAATGTTATGATATTCCTAGAGTTATCAATGGCCTAGGATTGGCCATGTGACGTACATTTAAGGTGAGATGACAAAGGGTTTATTCCATGCAGACAGTCTAGAAGTACAAATATTCTTAGTCAATTTATCTTCATTGACCATAGATAAATAGATTTGCTAGGTAACCCACAAGCATGCTTTCTGCTGTTGCAGGTGTTCATGACTTTGATTGACCTAGATGTTATAGCTACCTGAATAAGTTTTTGGTTTCTAGTTTATTTCTTTTCACTCCTAACAATAGAAACTAAGGGACTAGTGTTTGGGTGGTTAAAACATTTTTGCTAAATGTAATACGACCAAATTATGGCCTTGCCATTCTAAGAGTGATCCTCTAGGGAAGTGGTACTTCAAGTAGATAGAAATCCGATTCAATAATTAGAGATGGTCAAACAACCCACAAGGAGAGCAAGAATCAGGTTATTCCAAAGACTCATTTAAAGGTCAAGTAGTGGGTAACCCCAACAATATCATGCACAATGCCTACAACTAGATGCTAGCCATGTTAGCCTTTAACCCCTCTACAGCTAGTGCATTCACTCATGATCCGATCCACACTTTCAACCAATCCATGAATGCCCACAATTGAAGAAAGATGCAGCACATTTTGTAGTCTATAAAAGCCTTGTAAATTCAAACCGAGAGGGGAAACTCTATCTCTCTAACTCTAGAATTTTCTTTCTTGAATTATTTCTTTTCATAAAATTAAAATCTTAACTTAAAATACTCATAATCAAGCCACGGGTGTTGTGGCATAAGTTTTTCTGTAAGACTCAATTGTTGACTTAAGCGTCGGAAGTTTTCCCTAGAAAAGCATTTAGCACCCTTCTAACTAGTTGTTTTGAGTGCAACTGATCTGGTTAGACAGATTTATGATTGAAGATATCTACTGGAGTAGAAGAACCGTGGTATTGTGATATGACCCCTATAAACAAATTTAAGTGTTGGCATGATTTCTTGTCAAACTCAACTTGACTAAGATTCATCATCAACATAATTAATATCGTATTATATTATTTAAATTCCATTTGTCATTAAACGAATACTTCTATTACGATGTTAAATGTTGTCGATACTCTCTTAAATTACAATATTTTATTCCATAATTATAGATAATTTCTCTTAAATTGCCATATTTTCTTCCTAATAAACTTGGCAAAGAACTATTAGAAATTAATGGTAATTAATTAATTACCTTGGATCTGAAAGAAAAGATGGAAATAGAGTTGTATTATTACCTTTTCTGAAAAACTGATCATATCTACCCGTTAATTGGATTGCACGTGTGATGTATATGGATGTTGAAGTATGCCTGTTTTGTTATATAACTGTTATCTCTTTCTCTTATGCTAGTTCGTACGTGGAACCTATGGCAGCAGCAAGATTTCATTTTCAATCAAATGTCCTTATTTTCATGATCATTTTCCTTTTAATACCTCTTCGAAATTTAGCTGTAGCTATAGCAGCAACCAAAAGTAGCAATAGTGGAACAGGGACAGGGGGCTTTAGCATTGATTTGATCCATCGAGACTCCCCAAACTCTCCCCTGTACAAGCCTCATGAAACTCCTTTTGAGCGTTACAATAATAATATTTTCCTACGTACTCTCTCTCGTCTCAATAGTTCAAATATGAGTCCGGCTGCATATTTCTACCCGAATAATTTTGTCCAATCAAATGTATCAACCGCTAATGGTGAATATGTGATGAAGTTTTCCATTGGTACTCCACCATTACTGGACATTTATGGCATTGTTGATACAGGAAGCGACCTTATGTGGGTTCAATGTCTTCCTTGTGTACGATGCTACAAACAAGTGAAACCCATTTATAATCCCGCACGCTCATCATCATACAAAGAGCTTTCTTGTCAATCCGAACAATGTCATCTTCTAGATACGGTGTCGTGTTCTTCTCAACAAATCTGCAACTATACTTATGGCTATGCGGATGGTTCATTAACCAAAGGTGTTCTTGCGACAGAAAGAATTACTTTTGGGAATTCTAATAACTTTTTCGATAATGTTGTTTTTGGTTGTGGGCACAATAATACTGGGGTCTTTGATGAAAATGAAATGGGTTTGGTAGGGCTAGGAAGAACGAAATTGTCACTTGCTTCACAGATTGTACCTCAACTTGGAGCTAACAAGTTCTCTTATTGTCTGGTGCCATTTCATACTGATCCAAGCATTACAAGCAAGATGTATTTTGGAAATGGAAGTGAAGTTTCAGGAGGTGGTGTGGTTTCAACTTCTTTGGTTTCTAAAGATGACAAGACTTATTATTTTGTAACGTTGGAAGGAATTAGCGTTGAGAATTTAAATAATAGCAGTAAGTTGATTCCTTATTATAATTCCTCTGGAGCAATTTCCAAAGGTAACATGTTCATCGACACAGGGGCGCCACCAACTCTTTTACCTAAAGATTTTTACAATCGATTGGAAGAACAAGTAAGAAATGCAATTAAGCTAATACCTTGTCGAGACCCACGATTGGGTTCACAGCTTTGCTATAAAACCCAATCAATGGCTGGTATTGCACCCATATTAACAGCACATTTCGATGGTGGTGCCAAAGTGCCGTTAATTCATACAAGCACTTTTATTCCTCCACCAGTCGAAGGCGTTTTTTGTTTTGCAATGCAGCCCATAGATGGTGATGTTGGTATATTTGGTAACTTTGCCCAATCAGATCTTCTCATTGGCTATGACTTTGATAGTCAAATGGTTTCTTTCAAGCCAACTGATTGTACTAAGCAATAGCCAACAGTGTAGTTCATTGCTTCGGTGTCATAATAACAATAAATTAAAGTTTTCGATTTTTTATTTTTCTTTTATTCATCATTATTCAAGGCTGAAGCCCGCCTATTTGTCCATAAAATAAATACTGATGGTTACTATATAGAAATAACTAGTTGTGCAGAAAATTAATTAAATATTTAATAGAATTTATTTTTAAAAATATTATAAATATTAAAAATATTAGTATAAATTTAATAAATTTTATTTATTTTTAAGAGATTTAAAATTAATTTTAAAAAATTGAAAAATTAATTTTAATATTTATTAAATTTTTTAAAAATTAATTCTATCAAAATAACTTGATCCTACAATAGATTTTAAAAATTAGAGAAGGAATGATTTTCAAATTTTAATTTTAAAAATTAATTTTATATTTAATCTAAGTATATGTATGTCCTCATGTGGATTATAAAAATCTTATTATGATCATCATCAATTATATTAAAATAATAAAATTAAATTAAAATTAATAATATAAAATATTTATTTTAATTATTAATTATTTATATACACATTTATAAATCTTATTTATTTATATATTTAAAATATGTATATAAAATATTTTTTTATTATTTATATATAATGATAATAATTAAAAATATTTATATTATTAATTTTATTTTTTATTTTATTATTTTAATATAATTGATGATGATGATAAGATTTTTATAATATACATGAAGACATATACATATATATATACTTAGATTAGGTGTAAAATTAATTTTTAAAATTAAGTTTTAAAAAATTATTCCTTCTCCAATTTCTAAAATCAATAATAGGATCAGGCTGTCTTGTAAAAATTAATTTAAAAAATAATAAATATTAGAATTAAAGTTTTAACTTTTTAAAATTAATTTTAACTCTCTTGAAAACAATCAGGCGGACCTCATTGTGTTTAACACGTGCGATGCAACACAAGCACGAAGCATTCACTTTTCACACAGACCTGATATCGGTACCTCCAACATCCCCTGCCACTAAAATGTTATCTATCAATTAGGGCATTTTGCATCCACTCAGTTCAGTTCATTCTATTGTATGTATTGCTTTAGTACTAACACTCGGCTAACGATCGATTATCGAATTAATTCCCTCTCTTTTCACTCCCACAACATTTTTGTTCAAGTGTAAAAACTCAAAAATGTCTTCGGCAGTAGTTGCAGGTGCTTCCTTTAAAATTTCTCCAAGAAGGAGAGCCTTCTCCTATTCATATAGCCAGGTATTGCTGTTATCATATTATTATGTATGAATTAATTCTATGTATTAACAACTAATTACATCCAATTTATTTGCCTTATCAGTTATTACTTGCTGTACTGAAATGATAAACTTTTATCTCCTCCCTCTTCTTCTCTAATCTCTAGAAAACCACATTACAAGGTCTATCTCTTCAAGAATCTAAAAGAGGTGTCTCAGATCTTTTTTTGGCTGTTAATATGACCAAGAATGCGACTAAAAGCCTTGATAATAAGATCACAGCAAGAACTGCTGGGGCTTCAAAGACTATTGAGGTTGAAGTTGATAAGCCACTGGGCCTTACTTTGGGTCAAAAGCCAGGTGGCGGCGTTATCATCACTGTGAGTTACGTAACCCCTATCCCTTCTTTGTTTATTTATTTATGGTTCGGTAATTAATATTCGTCGTTAATTAATATTATTTATAATAGTTTATATAATAAATAGGCTGTAGAAGGGGGAGGGAATGCAGCAAAGGCTGGTCTTAAGTCTGGGGATCAAGTTCTCTATACAAGCAGCTTCTTTGGTGATGAACTCTGGCCGGCTGATAAGCTTGGATTCACCAAAACAGCTATTCAAGCAAAGCCAGACTCTGTCTACTTTGTTGTCAACAGGTTAATTTCCTTTCTTATTTTCATCTTCTTATTTATAAGTGTACTGTTAGTTTTGCCTCTTTGTTAGCATATATGATGTTTTACACTTGATTGGATACTCGTGGCAATAATTAAGAAAATATGATTACATATATCCCGGCTGTTCAAAATGGGTTAATAGCTCTGTTGATCATGAAAGAGTACACAAATAAAACTCCCTTCAATGGAAACCAAAACTATGGTAGGTGAACAAAGAAAATGGTTGTCTACTACCCAGATCCTGTTTAAGAAATCAAATAAAGTTAAGATAACTGTAAATGGTAAAAATCATATGATTATTGGTTGAAAACTCAGTCTTTTTCTGATCTTTCTAATTGTAATTGCAAGCTATGAGACAAGTTACTGGTATTTTTTCTTTTATATACCCAGGACAGTACAACTGGGACTCATCTAACTAATGATGGGTCAACAGTTGCAAATGCAGAAGAGCAAAACTGTTGAAATAGGATATCCGTGTAAGGGAGCTAAATTTGAGGAATGCTCATTAGCTGTAGTAATTTTTGGTCTATGAATTAATAATGGTCTAGTTGTGTATCAAAATTGAGGTCCCATGATTTATTTTCCTTTTAGCTGACTGACTCTTTATTTTTCAATTTCTTATAAACAGATTACTACTTTGATTTCTTTGTTGTTGAGTAATTTTGGTCCATTCTTATACATAGAATTTGTACCAATAAAATCAGAAATTTTCCTTTAAAGAGGAAAAAGTATGAAAGTAATAATTAAGCAAATGGGGTTCTCAGACAGAAGCCAAATAGTTTCATTGTTTTGTTTTCTATAGCTAATTAATATGTCGATAAATTATAAATATGCATCCATGCAGAGGAGGTGTAGATGTAGATGTCAAACGACTACCAAAGCGTCCAGCACCTCCTCGCTTCGGTAGGAAGTTAACCGATGCTCAAAAGGCAAGTGTTAAATGAATTGGGAATTTTGGTAAATTGCAATGCTTTCCTCTAACAAAGTGCAGCATTTTGCAGGCTAGAGCTACACACATATGCCTCGACTGTGGATACATATACTTTTTACAGAAACCTTTCGATGAACTGGCAAGTGCCTCTTCTTTATCATGCTTAAGTTGGTTTAAGTTGAAACCAGTCAAGGCTGAGTCACAACTTAGAACTAATGCTACAATTGAAAGAGTTTAAGTAAAGAACTAATAAATAATAATAATATTCACCCGTGGATTTGTAGCCCTACCAATCCTTGGACATATATATACACACCACCTCGCCAACGCGTATTGCATCAAACTTTTGTTTGATGAATAAACAAAATGTTTGCAAAATTTAGTCTGATTTATTTATATTTAAATTTGCAGCCGGATACATATGCATGTCCGCAATGCCAGGCGCCCAAAAAGAGATTTGCACAATATGATGTGAACACTGGAAAACCAATTGGTAGCGGATTGCCTCCAATAGGCGTAATTATTGGTCTGATTGCTGGTATTGGTGCTGTTGGAGCATTACTTGTTTATGGTCTTCAATGATATGGTTTTCATTACCTCCAAGTTTGCTCAAATCGTCAGCAGATCTGCACGCTTTCATTGTATTAATCTAGAATATCCCAATTGTAATATCAGTAAATTATACTATAATAATGATTTTTTTTTTACCAAATTAAAAATGGTTTAGCTTACTTTTATGGAATGAAGGGTTGAGTGCTGCTCTAAATTTTTGTGAGCATTTAATCAGTTATTGTTAGGTAAGAGAAATAAGAAAAGTAAAAATAAAATAATCTTAATTATTGATTTAGTATTCAAAGAAAATTTAGTTGAGTACTGAATTCTAATTTGTTTTATATATCACAATTATCTTTTATATATTAAACATAATTTACCATGTGTGAATTAAAGTTTAATTTTTATTAATGTCAACTCAAGCAATTTCAAGAATCAATGTTCAATATTGTTTTATTTTTATTCTTTTTCCCTTTCTTCCAAGGAGTTTATTCAAAGATAGGTGTACTAGACAAACTCCTAATTATTTTTTTTTTCTCGATGTCAATTAGTTTAGTGGCAAAAACTTTTTGTCAATGAAGTATGGAACTAGAACTCTATGGTCTTTACTCACATTTTTTAAGAGGAGTTGTTAATTTTCAATTATGCTGTATTAAAAATAATAAAAAAGTGGGAATTAACTTTTAATTTTAGCAAGGATGAATTTAATATTAATATTATATTTCAAAACAAAAGACAACGTCCCTTTCGGGTTTATATTGATTTGTGGAAAAAAATAAAGAAAATAGTTTGTGTTGTCTACAATACCTATGTATAAAGGCTTCAATTTATTTATTGTATAAATTTTGAATGACTTGTTCCCTATTTTTAAACTGGGTCATTTTATGGTGCAATAATTAAAATCATGACAACAATACCGTAACTAAATATGAATTAAGCAAATGAACATAGAACATGTAAATTTCACATAAAATTTGTAAATTGAAATTAAATAAAATAAAACATAAATTTGGAAAATGGAAATAGTAGTTGTAAATAGAAAGTAAAATAAATAAAATTAGAAATAAGGAGTAAATTGGTGTATTATTATTGAATAAAATAAAAACTTATAAATTAATATTAAACACTAAATAAAACATAAATTGTATAAATGTGAAAGAAAAGACCTGTAAATAGAAGTTAAAACAAGTAATTTAATATAATATTTATAAATTGGTATATTATTAGTAAATAAAATAAAAATTTATAGCTATAATATATAACTTTTAAATCAATATATATTAAGTGTAAAAATAAAATATAAATAATGTAAAGGGAATGTAAAAATAAGCAGATTAATGGACAAAATTGTGATGCAATTGCTGCACGGCACCACAATTTTGTCTTTTATCTTCCGACCCTCAACTTTTATTTTTATTTATAATTTATGATTTTAATTCTTATTCTCTTTTCCTCTCTTCTATATTCAAGCATTCTATTCTCTTTTTCTCCATTTAGATAATTAATCAATCATTGTCACCAAATCTTTTCAAATTAAAATATCATTAATCAATAAATTACTTCAATTATTTTTTGCATCATAACCAAGATAAAATGCAATAATTTAAATTGAATATTTGGATAGCAATTGTGAGGCCATTAAATAAATTAAAATAATAAATAAAATTATATTAGCTATAAGTGATTGATATTAAAATGGTTTAGATCTAAATTTTGTTATTTTTACATAACTAATAACTTCAAAATTAGTGGAGTTATTTTTTATTTAAAGTCCAATCTGAATATGTGTTAAAGGAGCAATCAAAGTATAAGGAAAGAAGATAAAATATATAAAATAATTTTTATAATTATTTATTTGATATTTTATTTTAGTAATGTCATGCTAGTTTTATTTTTTAAACTAATTTATTAACTGAATCTTAATGTGAATTCATCTAACTCCTTAAATTAAAAAATATTGATGTTTAGTTTTATGTTGAGTTTTTTTAACTTGAGACAGCCTAGCCATTTTTTATTGTTTAATTATTCAAAAATTTGAAACAATTGGATTTATGTGTTATAATTTTGAAACTTTTGATTTTTTAGAATTTTAGTATAGAGCAGGGTGTCTGCCGTTAATTACCAAATTATAGCATGCTAACCGTTAAACCTAGTTTAAATCTAACGGTGGCAGCACAAGAAGACAAAAGAGCGGGTACCGTGCAACAATTGCACAGTAGCTTGATCCCAGATTAATATATGAGTGTCAAATTGGTGTATCCATGATAAACAGAAAATTACAAATATACCATAAAAGTGGTTCATGTTCAATAAACGAAAACAAAATATCTCTTCGGCTCTTTCCCAAAATCTGAGAGCATCAAGAAAAAAATGAAAACAAAATATAAAAGTGAAAAAGACAAAAAACTTGTAAATGAAAAGTCAATAAATTAAAAATATTAAATTGATGTGTTTATAGTAAACAAAATAAAAATTAACAAATGTAATATAAAATTTATAAATTAACATTAAATGTAAAATTATATAAATGAAACATAAGACATATAAATAAAGGGTAAAATAAGTAAATTAATATAAGTTTAGTAAATTAAAGTAAATTAATATAAGATTGGTAAGTAATATAAGAATTAATGAATATAATATAAAACTTATAGATTAATATAAGTATAAAATAAAATACAAATTATGTAATTGGAATATAAGACTTATAAATGAAAGGTAAAATAAGTAAATTAATATAAGTATAGTAAATTGGTATTTCATTGGTCAACAAAAAAAAATTACAAATATAATACAAAACTTATAATCAATATTAATTGTAAAATAAACCACATATTAAGTAAATGAAATATAAAATTTGCACATAATAAAATAAATAAATTAATATAGAAGTGGTAAATTGGTGAATTATTAGTAAACAAAACAAAAGCTATATAAATCAAAATTAAGTGTAAAAATAAAATAAAATTATGTAAATGAAATATAAAACTTGTAAATATGAGGTAAAAACATAAATTAATGTAAAAGTTTTTTTTAAAAATCATTATACAATGACCATCTAATATATTACTAATTTTTGTTTTACAAAATGAATAATGATAGTTTTCGGTTTATGTAATACATGAGATGACTTATGTGAAATTTAATTAAGGTAAAATTTATCTTAAAATTAGATTTTAAAAAATTATTTCTTTCATGTTTTTAGAGCTGTTTGTTAGATAAGGTGATTTTATATTATTCTAAACCTTTTATGGACAATAACCTCAAATAATCTTAAAGTATGAATAAGAAGTGAAGTATGAAATTACATGAAATATGTATAAAAATAAAAATTATATCCTATCTAGTGATATAGGAATATCTTTTTATTTTATTTTGATTTGATTTACATCAAGAAACATAGTTTTTCTTAATTAACATGTCTAGTAAATAAATGCTGTGATAGAAAATTAAAATAAAATTATGAATGTCCTAGGATGAATGTGGAATTTAAAATTATACCAATTTAATAAAACTTATTCCAATTATTTTCAATATAATATTTTTATTTTCAATTCATTGTGAATATTTTCTTTGTTTAATTAAATTAAATGAATAATCTATTTTTGTTTAATTGCAGTATATGTAGATTTTCAAGTTTTAAATGTATTTTTATAACCGTTTGTTTTGTTTATAATTTTAAACACTAATTTATCACTCTTATATTTACTCATTTTACTTTTTATTTACTAGTTTTATACATAATTTACAAAATTTATATTTATCACGGTATTAATGCGATCATTTTAATTACAGCATTATAAATCTTTTTTTAAATTATCTCTGTATCTTTTAATATCTCACGTTACTCAATTTGTGTTAAAAAAATGTAAAAAAATAGGGTAGGTTGATGAAATTAATGAGAAGGACTTAAATTTTTAGAAGGAAAATGATATTTGAAGATAATAAATTTGCGGAATAATTCAAAATTAATCAGTGTATATTTAAACATTCTGTCCTTATCGGTAAATCCCATAAAAGTATACCGTTGTGGTAAAAAAATATTATAAAAAATCATGCGTGCTGCATATATCAACAAAACAAAAGAGCCTCACCAAGGGCGTGTTGTCGTTAATTATTATATTTCCTTAATTACCCCTATCAATTGGACATCAAAATTCCCCCACAGTGCGTTGCCAACTTTACGTTTCTTCTTCAGACAAAGCAAGCTGCTAAATTATAGAAGTGGGAGATCAAAAACGGAAGGGGACAGTAAAAAAAAGAAAAAAACGAAAGAGAGCAACTCATAAAATTTTACAAAGAGAGATGGAGAGAAAGGTTGTAGCCCTGTGCAGTACTGTTGGTCTCTTGGGATTATTATCAGCTGCTACTGGCTTTGGTGCCGAAGCTACTAGGATTAAGGTAAAAATTTTAAACAATGGGTCTGTTTTTGGTGTAGATCATGTTTCTTTTTTCATATGTTGTTCTTATAAGTTATGCAATCACTGAGTCTCTCTTTCTGTTTGGTTGCTGTGGCTGATGAATTGAAAACCAAGTTGTTATTTTTGTTATTTTATTTATTTATTTATTGTAATGTACTCTGTTTCTCTCTCTCTCTCTCTCTCTCTCTCTATATATATATATATATATATAAACTTAAATTCTTGGCTTTATACCTCACTTGTTAGTTTCTTATCCCTGGAACCGAAACAAAAGACAGCATATTTAACAATTAACATTCTAATGTATGTTTGAATTATTTATGTAACTTCCGATATTCATATTTTTTCAATTTCAATCTTTGATTTGCAAAAAGAAACTAAGACTAAATTTGTACTTCCAGCAGACCACTAAGATTCCCAGCAGACTAGAATTTCCGAGCTGGTCTCAATAGGCTTCTGGGTTGTACTGCAAGTCCATGTATTTAGATTCCAGTAGACTTCAGACTGTAATAGATGTAACCAACTGAAAAAATAATAATAATAATAATAAATAAATACATAAAAGTTGTATTTCTAGCATACTTCAATTTCAACTTTAATATAGCAGAGACTGCTGGCTCTTTTTGTAGGGTTCTCAGGTTCAAATCACCTCTCCTACTCAATGTTCCTACCCCAGGAGTCCAGCACTTGGTCTTGGTTTAACTGCAGCATTGTCTCTTTTGATAGCCCAAGTGACTATTAATATTGCTACTGGGTGTATTTGTTGCAGAAGAAGCCCTCATCCTTCAACCTCTAACTGGACAATAGCATTGGTTTGTTTTGTTGTTTCCTGGTAAATCTCAAATGCAATCTGCTCATACATACGACTTTTATTCTCTGGAATGTTTTTGGTTGATAACGTTTGGGTCAATCATAAATGGGCTACAGGATTGCGGCCATATCTAAAATTTTGGTCCAATGCACCCTTTCCATATCGGATAAATTTAGCCCCTTACCAGTTCCCTCTGTATTTGAAACTGTTTGCAACTGTTGTTTGTATGTGATGCTATTGGACCTCATTTGGTATGACCTATGTGTTTTCTTTTCACTCTGTTTGAAAACTGTTTAGCACAATTTCAAGTGATTTTGGACATGGTAGCTATGAAAAGAGAAATAAGTCGTAGTTGCTTTTAGTCAATTTTCAAGATTTGAATGTTATCTAAGTCTAGGAGAACTATATGGTGACTTGATATGAGAGTAGATTGGAGTGCTTTTAACTCATTTTCTACACTACTCCCGAATCTAGAACTTTGATGTACTGGTTTGTAGAAAAAAGTTTGGGTGCTGATATACAGAAAACATTCAACATGGTCATTCAGTGCAAAGAGAAAATGAAAAAAAAAAGAAGGAAATTATTATTAGCTAGATGGAGTATTTATTGCAGCCATAGATCTTTTACATCAATGATAAGGGTGAAGATGGATAACGTGGAGCTAATAAAGTTGTGTAGTGGCATTTCAATTTCGGATTAAGGTTTCTTTACTCTTTCTACACATTACATATGTCAAGAAGATGGAGGCACATCAAAGTATGCTTTCTTTGGATTCTCTAATATTGTGCTTGTAGAAAGACTTGAGATTTTAGGAGGAATTTTGGCCATCCAAATTATCTTGAAAGGTATGAAATCACCAACGGAAAGCTACTCTAATAACCACTAAATATGATTCACAAGAGAAGTTACCTGAGTCCTCCAACTTCCGTACCTACTCTGTTTCTTGGTCTCATCAATACTCAGTCTCACGTCTCAACCACCTCAAAAAGTTCTATGTATTCTTGTGTTTCCCTTTCAATTATGTTGCTTTGGAAGTTAGAGTTTGCAGTTCCATGGTGGAGAACACCATAATGGTTGGCATTGATGGAAAAATACATCTTTAGACAAAGTCTAAGAAAGGGGGAGATGATAATGCAAGCAAAAACCTCCTACCTACTTGTCTTCCAACAGCTGAATCCATTCCATCTCCCATATTAAGAAAGTGAGAAGGATGAAAGAATGATACTCAGTTACGGCTTTCCTTTAGCAGAACCATTTATGAACGAAAAAGTGCCCTTCCCATATTGATGAAATCTCCAATGTATTCCCATTTGGTTTTTCCATATTTTCAATTCCAGGCTGTTCTTTTCTTTTTGGTCTTGAAACAGTGTCCCAATCCAAGAAGATGTGAACCATTGCCTTAATTAGAATCCTCCCACAAGAGGTCCCTCATTTTCATGTTCATGTGTTCTGTTTTTAGATGACATAAATCTTTTCTACATAGTAGCCAATTTTTCTTACAAAATTTATTTTATAACTCAAATTAAATGTATAATATTGTCATCCATTTGCATGACCATGAAAAATAAATTCATTAAAAATCATAAAATTATAACCCATAATAATATTTCATGCTGAAAGGTAGTCAGGTAAGTCAATAAATTTATTTATTTATTTATTTTGATAAGAAACTATCTATTACATTAATGACGAAGAATCATTATAAGTGAGGACCTGCTGTCCACTGAGAAAGCAGAAAAATGAAAAAATTTTCTGTGCTATTGCCAATCCTCTCTACAATACTAGGTAGAAACCTATCTCCAAACACTCTTCCAACTTAGATGAATGAAGGAAAAAGTTGAATTTTGGAACTACTTAGAAATGAAGCCCAAAGTGAAGCTAGAAGACAGATTCTATACCATAATTCTTCAATATTATCTGCAGTTTTTTTCATAAAAAATAAGATTTCTTTCCCGCCACGCTACATCAAATAGAGGTGCCACAGCAGCACATATCCAAAGAGTTTTAGCCTTTCTTCCTTTACCAAAAGCATAGGAAGTCTCCATAAGAATAAAGTGAATAAATTTGCCAAATTTAATTTTGGTTGCAAACAAATCAGTCAAGTACAACCCTAAACGTACTAAAATAATATGAAGTGCAATTTCAGTATGCTAGAGCTCTACAAGTCATCCTTTGCAGGATTGTTTATCACAAAGGATCTTCAATAAATGGAGTGGCATTTATGTGCAATGGTGCTCATGCTAGGTTACATGAAGTATAGGAAGACAGGCTTTGTGGACTAGAGTTAGGCACTCATTCTTCTTCTACTTGAAACTAAAAAATTGATGAATGTTTGGTAAAACAAATTGTAAGCCAGCTGTGTTATAATGGAGAAAGGACAAGTGTTACTAAATCTTTAAAATAACTATAGAAAGGGAGTGGTTGAATAAGTGCTTTTTGTGGATATTAGAATTTGATGATAACATTATGTTATGAGAAATAAGTCATTGAATACAAAGTGAGTGGGGATATTAGAATGTGATGATAAGATCATGTTACTCTAGCTTTGAACATAATTCCAAAATCATTTTAGCAGAAAATATCTGGCCTTTGGGAACAAATCCTCAGATGGCATATTACAGACACTTCCTTTCTGTTTTTTCTTTATTTCTAGTAACCTTCTTCTTACAGTATACCTTTTCCTTCTAGTTGCTCCTTTCACCCAATGTTGTGGGTTAGGTTAACTAGAAGTTGTCAAAAGTGAGTTTATGCTTCTGAGATGTATATTTATATTTTTCTTGGTCAGTAAGTTTATGACATTCTCTACCATAATGCATCTTCCTTATGGATTCCCTCCTTGCAGACGAAGACATTTTGGTGGCAACTTATTTTTTTTAATTGCTAGAAGATTGCCATTGAACAATGAATTTCATAGTTCTCTAAATATATTTCTGGTAGTATGATCAAGGATTATACGGAACACATACCCTTGCAAGAAACACACTTGAAAGAAATTTCTTGCAAGTTGATTCCAATTCCCAGTATTTTTCTTTTGAACATTGTAGTCAAGCTGATAATGTAGATTTCGTATACATTTCTTGTATTTATTCTTGCAGGTCTTTTTTCTGGATGCCTGTGTGGATTTTGGGTCCATCTTGTACTTTTTTTCTGTAACATATTTGTAAGTTTCTGTCAAAGAATGTTAATGATTAGATTTACAGAGCATGTAGGAATGCTTCTTTGAAACAGTTTCCTGGGTCATTGAATATCAACATATTTAATTGGACCTGCTTTGTGAAAAAAACAAAATGTGAAATCTTGGCTGGTAGACTAATTTGTGTACATAATTATTGATAATGCCACATCCTAAAGAAGAGAATGGCGCGTACTAGATCAATAGTTAATGAACGTTTTCATCTGCAATAGAAAACTTGAAATAAATAATGTTACCTTAAGCAATATGCCTTATTGAGTGGCATCTCTTACTGTTTGGAGGTGGGTTTGTGGCCTGAACCAAAGGGGTGTTTGACTGCAGCTTGGTGTCGGTAAAAAAGAGGTTACTACACACACACACACCCACATATCATGGAATTAGTTTTTTGTTTTTATCCTCATATTCTGTGTTCTAAACTTTTAAAGGTTTGTTCATGCAAGTCCTCAGAGTTAGACTTAAATTAAATAATTCCATTGTGACTAATTGATAATTGGTATCTTATTTGACAGTTGAATATTTACATTCCAAATCCACTTGACAGTGAATGTGATTAATTTCCTACTCTTGCAGGTTCACATTTGTTATAGCATTTCTCTTGTTGCTAACAGGTGCTGCATTGAACGATCAACATGGTGAAGAGAGTATGTACTTTGGCAATTACTACTGCTATGTTGTGAAACCCGGAGTTTTTGCAGGTGGCGCAGTCTTGTCCCTTGCAAGTGTTACCCTTGGAATTCTCTATTATCTCACCTTACACTCTGCAAAGAATAGTAGTCTTTGGGGCAATTCTTCTGTTCCTCAAGAAGGTGGAATAGCTATGGGACAACCCCAGTTCCCACCACAGAGAATGCAAGAACCTATTTTTGTGCATGAAGACACATATATGAGAAGGCAATTTACTTGATTGGTTAAATCAATTTTACGCTTGGTCGATTGGGTTCTTACTTCTTAGTGTCTGAAGACTGAAGAATCATGTGATCGGTCGGTGCACTCCTTTGAAGTGGTAAAATCATCTTATTGCCTTCTCTTCAGTTAAATTTAGATTTTCAGATATTGTGTTAATATATCTATGGGAGCTGATGCCTCATTACATTTAAAAAAAAAACAATGCTTTGGTGTTGTGGTATAGTGACAAGCTGATAATTTTTTGTGTCTAAATTATATCATTAAAAGTGTGTTTTTTTTGTTTTTTTTTCTTGGGGGGGGGGGGGGGGGGATGGTATGTGTAAGTTAATATGCTGAAATTGGTAAAAAAATAATGCGTACATTTTGTAGCCGCAGGTATTTCCTTCACATCATAAATTCGTAATCTCCATTTACCTTTCAAGCCTAATTGAAAATGTAAAAATTAATGCATGGATACCTCTAAGTTACAACATCTGTAACTTACGCCACACATAGAGCACAGTGATGTAAATGATGATTTATTGTGTTGTGTGTGTAGCGTAAGTTAAAGATGCTGTAACTTAACCTTTTCCTAATGTTATATGTATAACCTAGCATGTACGAACAGGTTATAAAAGTATTGGCCCGACAATACACACACATACATACATGTGTGTCTATTAAAAGAGTAATGTTAAGATTTTCAAATTAGATAATATCACTCACGCTAACTTGTTTAAAACGCATTATATCTTAAAAAGAGCAATTAATATATGAATTAAGTGGTAATAAGAGGATCAGATTCTAGATTCTACAATTTTACAAAATATAATTTTTATAGAATATAATTATGTTAAATGCTCCAAATCCAATAGCAAAAACAAACAAATAGAATAAAAATACAGTTGAGTGGTAATAAGTCAATCATACTACGCCTCTAATTTCCTTCATAAAAATTCTTTTTCTTGCTTCACTCCAAAATAAATTGGCGATTCCATATTAATTTTGACCTCCATTTTTAAATCTAAAAGCAACCTTCTTCTTTTCCTCCAAATAGCGGCACGCCCCCCTCCCCCACGCCCCCGCCAAAACAACAAATACTGCCTCAATTTTATTATTATTATTTTTTATTGCCAATCTATTGTCTTACTTATCTATTGACTAATCTTTTTTTCTTCTTTATATATAATAACATAAGGTACAAACTTAATTGAGTGGTAATAAGTCAATCATACTTTGGCCGAGTTTGAGCAAATCATTGGTAGATCGATATGATATTAAAAGGGGCTGAAAATTTTAAATAATAAGATCTTTTTTTTGCACAATTATTTTAAGGCTATGGTTTTATAGTGGAATATGCATCTTAACTACACACACAAAGTGATAAAAAATAAAAAAAATTTATTATGACTTTGATTATATAATCATAAAAGAATGTTTTATTTTAGAATTGTTTTAATATAACTGAACCCTTATTTTAATTAGGATTTATACTAATAGCTCTTAAGTGAGATCATCGATTAAAAAACAAAAAAGATAATTCATAAATCCTCTCTTTACGAACACGGCACTTGATACAAAATTTGATTAACACAATGTTGTCAAGAGCACAACAATTGCAATAGTGGTTCTTTTCTTGAAAATTGGAAAATGGAAGGATTAAGATTGAAACAACTAGTTGAAATAAAAGTTGACGAGACAAGGATGATTTTGAAATTACAGAGGGGTTTTGAAAAGTGGCTTATTTATACGAGGCGTATTCAGAACGGGCTTTTGTTTGAAGCAGATTTGGACGCGAGGGCTCTGCTGGGTGGGGTTTGCCAATTGCTTTAGTTTTAAGGCCGTTGATGTTTGAGCCCTCTAAAAATGCTGCAACAACCTAAAAGCCCATAAAAGCTTAAATGAACAGGGTGGCAAATGGCAATGACAGTGTTTTGTACATGTCATCTGAAATATTATTGGAGAGAAGACAGAGCTTCGCTCGAAGGGACGTTTTCGTCAAATTAAAAATTACAACGGCTCTTAAAAAATGTAGCCGTTACAGCTTCCCAAAATCCTAAATATTCCACCTAAAAAAGAAAAAAATCTTAAAGCAAGAATTGAGCTAACACGATAACGAGAATATAAATAAACTCAGCAATTCTTCAAATAAATCTCACTTATTCTCTCTTTTCTCGCAAACAAGAAAAAGTTTCACTCACTGTTCATAATCATTCATATACTCAGTTGTTTACGTGTATATATATTGTGCTTGTTTTTCTTTTCGGTATTTTTGATCTGACTCTCTGTTTTGCAGGCTCAGTTTGTATAATTTCTGTTGTTTGCGTTTGTTTTTATATTTCTATTTTCTCTATTATTTTGTTATTGCTTTGTTTCTGCAAACATTATGGATGCAGGGTCTATGAAAGCCGAGTCTAGATGCCCACTTCAAGAACAGTTTCTTCAGAGAAAGAACTCCAAAGAAAATGTAAAAGAAGTTATCATCTTATTAAGTGAATATATCTATTATATATCTGGATCAAGTTGTTGTTGTTATTTGACAACTGTTAATTTTATTTTTAATCTGATTAAGCATCTTAATCAATATTTACCAGTTGGATCGATTTATACCGAACCGGTCAGCCATGGACTTTGACTACGCTCATTACATGGTGACCGAAGGGAGAAAGGACAAAGAGAATAACCAAGTGATATCTGTGTGCTCACCATCAAAGGAAGCTTATAGGAAGCAACTGGCAGAGGTTTTCAACATGAACAGGACTCGAATTCTCGCTTTCAAGAACAAGCCTCCAGCAGCCGTTGAACTCATACCAGAAATGCATTCCTCTTCTGCTTCAGCTTCTTCGTCCGTTCAGCAGGCTAAACTCAACAAGCCTCGCCGGCACATACCTCAGGTTTGTAGTTTGTTTGTTATGTAATTAATTAATTAATACTTAATAATCCTTAGATATTCTATTTACAAGCAAGTAAGTGAGTAGAATCGTATAATACTAATTGGATTGGATTGGACGAATAGATAATATTACTATTTACTATTACTTGTACACAGAGCTCTGAGAGGACATTAGATGCGCCTGACCTTGTAGATGATTACTACCTCAACTTGTTGGATTGGGGCAGCAGCAATGTCCTTGCAATAGCACTTGGAAGTACAGTGTATCTCTGGGATGCATCAGACGGTACAACATCAGAACTTGTGACAGTCGATGACGAGAGCGGCCCTGTTACAAGTGTCAATTGGGCTCCTGATGGACGCCATATTGCCATTGGTTTAAACAATTCTCAAGTGCAATTATGGGATTCTGCTGCTAATAGACAGCTAAGAACATTAAGAGGCGGTCACAGATCAAGGGTTGGATCTCTCGCGTGGAATAATCACATTCTCACAACAGGAGGAATGGATGGTCTGATTATTAACAACGACGTAAGAGTAAGAGATCATATTGTCGAAACATACAGAGGTCACCATCAAGAGGTATGTGGGCTAAAATGGTCTGCCTCAGGACAGCAATTAGCAAGTGGAGGCAATGATAACCTCCTTCACATATGGGACAGATCAATGGCTTCTTCTAATTCTGCAACACCCTGGCTTCATAGGGTAGAGGAACACACATCTGCTGTCAAGGCTATTGCTTGGTGTCCTTTCCAGAGCAACTTATTAGCCACTGGTGGAGGTGGAGTTGATCGATGTATAAAATTCTGGAACACTCACACTGGGGCGTGCTTGAATTCTGTAGATACAGGATCTCAAGTCTGTGCTTTGCTTTGGAACAAGAACGAGAGAGAGCTGCTTAGCTCCCATGGCTTTACGCAGAATCAACTCACATTATGGAAATACCCTTCAATGGTGAAGGTGGCAGAGCTTAGCGGCCATACCTCAAGAGTGCTGTTCATGGCGCAGAGCCCAGATGGTTGTACAGTGGCATCAGCTGCAGCAGATGAAACACTCAGATTTTGGAATGTTTTCGGGGCTCCCCAAGTCATTTCTAAATCTACTTCTAAACCTAACCGCGAACCATTTGCACAGTTGAATCGTATTCGGTGACAAGTGATGACATAATATAATACAACTAATTGAAGTCACTCAATCAAGTGACCAGCCAAGAACACGGGCTGTACAGATCGAATATATACAATCTAATGTTGTAGACGATCATTTATCTTGGCCAGTAGTTTCACGTAAACAACTTTCATAATTACTCTTCCCTCCAGTTGCTTTTCTCGCTGGGCATAATGTATCTTTATATTTTACTTATTTATTTTTTTTTAATTTTACTTTTATTTAAAAAAAATTAGCTTTTGGGAGCAGACATGCATAAAGGTAGGGACATATATGTCAGTGAAGCATTCTCGACGCTTCCTCATCCTCCATCATAATAAAAAGAGATCACAAGAGTACCATAATCCTGAATAATTAAAAATTTTATTCTCGATAAGAATTATATTACCATAAAAATATAAATTCATATTACTAGAACAAAATCTTTAAAATAAATCATTTGAAAACACTTTTGCTTAACGTCAATGTCATCAACATTAATTACAACATAATCTAAGAAATTATTGAAAAGTAAAGTATCGAAAGAGTCCAAGTGCTGGCGGCACTAGAATCTGATTCAATATATGAATGTGGGAAAGAAGCGGAGGTTTAGGGTGAAACAAAACTCAAAGAAGAAATATAAGCAATCTTTGAAGATGTAACACCCCAAATCAAAATGTATAGAGCACGTGAGAGAAGAAGGTTACTCACAAAACATAATCTCTATTCATAAAATTCTAAACTGAAATAATTCAAATTCTTATAAGAATAATTTCTAAGTTCATACATCCAACGCTAAATGATCTCTCTAGAAACATAAAAATAACAGATCTGAATTACAAGTTTATGGTCGAAATAAGCTAAAAAGAAACATGAGTCTATTCTTCTTTTTATTTAAACAGCGATCAGAAATAAAAATTTCTAACTCCAAGGCTAGGCATACCTCTCAATGAAACTTAATATGTAAAAAGTAATGATGAGGGTTGAACCATCAACTTGGTAAGTAAGGCCATTCCTAACACACTAAACCTATTGATACCCAAAAATATTGCAAGCCTTCTTTGAGCCAAACATATTTACTAAATCCATAAATTTCATAAAAACTATATATCATGATGAAATAATGTATTTCAATTAGTTAACGTAAATCCGTAAGAATTCAGAACATCAAAAATAGAATTTCTTATGAAGACAAATCATATTCACTTGTACAGAAAATGAAAAGTTAGCTCATGTCACATAGGACACTAGAATCAGAATTAGAATATTGTGTGCACATTTAGAACATATACCGAGTACTGGTCCAGACAGATATACCGTATATTACAATCAGAATCAAAATCAAAATGACTATGGACAATGAGCTAAAACATTAAGAATTTTATAATCATCAATAACTGAAATCACACGAGTACCAAACATTCGTATCAGATTTAGAAAAGTTCATAAAAATAATTTAGGCTTGCAAACTGATTTACAGATAAAATCATAATAAGAAGTCATGTCACCAAAATAATTTACATATAAAAGACATTTATAAAATATTTTATTAAAAGAATTCATATTTGAAAATATTTTCATAAACTGATTTTGCTACGAAAATCCTTTAATTTCTAAATAGTATAAAAATTCTTATATTAATATCAAAATACTTAAACATATCCAGTATACTAGGAATGAAGTTACTTACCTCGACAAAAGAATTTGAATTAACAATCTCTAAGTCTTTAAGAGGCTCAAGTACCTCTAACACCTTAAACAAATACTAAGTATGACTATTAATAACTTATTCTAGGAATTTGATTTTCTACTTTATACTCGTATAGGTTTAATTCCCAGAATTTTAACTCTTAATTTAAAAGTTAGAATGACATAATTGTTTACAAAGATATTCTGGACATCCATAGGTACCTCATATAAAATTTTCAAAAGAATCCATAATCGAAAACATTTTCAAAACTATTTATTTCTCAGCAAGTTCGAAACTGTCTTTGCATAACCTTAACCGAATAGAACAGGTTCCAAGAATTTTATAAAATAAAATACTAATCAGAAAATTATGAAATTAAAACTGGAGGTACTAGACACGTGTATAAATGTCTGTATAAAATTTAATAAGTTTCTGAGTTCATTTGGTGGTAAAAATAATTTCTTGAATCCAATCGCAATGCTAGAATCCCAGTTTTTCCAGTGCAGTGGTTCTACTTCGAAAATTCATATAAAATTGAAACGAACTCAAATTTAATGAAATAAAATTTATTCCAGAAACCTTACATGTGTAGTTTCCAGATATATCAATTTCTAAGAAAATTTCGTTCAAAAAATATAAGATTAAAAATCGAGGTATCATGCTGTCCAAAATCATCCCATATGCTTATTATGCCAAGGGTTGATTAACCAAACTCCTAATCAATTAAAATCCTAAACACATCCTATATCATGTATCAAGATCTATATAAAATAATCTAAAATCATGCCAAAAATAAACCCTAGATAGGATAATTTAAAAATCTTAAAGAAAATAAGGAAAGTATACCTACCGTTTACTTTGATTATCTCTTGTACGAAGATTGAATTCTAGGGTTTGAGTGAAGATATTATGAACAGTAGAGAGGAGAAGAAATATGAATATCGTAGGTTTTTTGGGTTATGAAAAAGGAAATAAAAGATGAATTTATAGGGAATGAGATTTTGGAGAAATAACCCTTTTTGCAAAAATTAGTTTATAATTAACCCTTAATAATAACTTAATATCCCTTTCTAATAAGGATTAAAAGACCTCTATAAAATCTAATAAAAGCCTAAATTCTATAATGGATTTTTTTTTTTGGCGTTACAGAAGAAGTGCTTTATGTAACAAAAGTAAAAATACTCATAATGGTTCCTAGAGGTTATCTAGGTTTAGATCCTCTCGACTATAAACTTTATGGGATCTCTGAATACTCTGGTCTCTTATCCAAGGTGGATTCCTATAATCGCTAGAGGTTTTAGAATAAAAATGACTGATAGCTTTTTGATACACAGGATCCTTAAAAGAGGCAAGTGTCTACATATTTGCTTGGAGAAAAAGATGAACAGACCACTATTCTATGACTGAAGAGACTCTCGTATTCTTAGATTTAAAGAAAGAGAGAAGTTTTAGAATTAAGACATCGGATTCTAAAAAAGCTTATTGAATTCTTGAAAACTCGATATCTTACAATGAGAATGCCATCCCTTTATATAGTAGAGAGGAAGGGATTTTAATAAGATAGGATCCTTATCAAGAATAGTGAAAATAGGCCACTTTAATCAGTGGAAAACATAATAATTATATAATTTTCTTAAAGTAGCTTTTTGACAAAAGCTAAAGCAAAGATTATTACTTTAACAAAAGAAAAGTAATTATACACGCCTTTAATCATTAAAGCACATGAATTATTAAAGCACACTTGGGATTTTTGAGCACATGATCCTAGTTCACAAGGAGTCACTTTTAGTGGAATCATATAGAGGACAGACATAATTTCCATTCCAGAGGAAGCAATTATCACCGTGAATATAAAAAAAATAGACCTTTTTTATCGTTCCTTTTAACTTGGCTGAATAAGTTCGGGAAGGCATAATCCTTGGAGGGTTAGAAACCGTTGGGTTAGGAACAAGGACTAGAGGAGTATAAGGTTCAGGTTTCCATAAAGTCAAGGAGGTTAGTGGGTCTGGATGTGTATAAGAGGACTCTTAGAGAAACATGCAAGCACTCACATGTACGAGAAAGTAAGGGAAGTTGCCAAATTGACTTGAAAACTCAACTTGACTCGTGAAGGTGACCTACCCATCGTTTTCATTTTCAACCTTACTAGCCAAAAGAGGTACCAATCTAAAGCTTTTGAGCCAAGCGTTGTATCCTTGTCATCCTCGATGCTTTAAATCAGGGATAACACTGACGAACCTAAACTAAAAACCTTGAGGCTTTGTCATGATGCTCTATTGTTGATTTTGTGGATTTTGGGTTCATCACTGGGTGCATTTTGCTCATTGCATCTCTAGCCTTCTTTCCGACCAACCTTGCCACATAAAATCACCATTTTTGCCATAGGCAACTGTCGAAAATGCCATGGTTTTGGGAGCTTGGTCAATGTTGCTGCACATGGGAGGTCACCGTTGGCACCAATGGACTCACCTGGTTGGAAATGTCAAAGTTGATTAGTGAAGGTAATTTGATAATTTCATATTTTAAAGGTAATCTTGTAATTTGTGATCCTATGGATATTTTAGTAATTTTTGAAATTGAGAATGGACTAGTAATTATAATTTAGAGGACAAATAGATATTTAGATTTCGAAGTATTGTAATAATTTATGAATGTGGGGGTATTTAGTAATTTAATCAACATGGGAGTTGTAAATTACGAATAGATATTCGTTTCGGGTTTATTACTTAAATTAGTCTAAATTTAAATTTACAAAAAATAATAATATCATTTCATTGATTTAGAAGTTTCTGCGAGCGATAAACAATCCCTAGGCTAGTGTTGTGTACATTTTATTGAATTCGCAAGTGCACAAATCTATTGTAAAATAGATTAATAGTGACAAGTGTCGATCCCATAAGGAGGTGGATTTTAATTGTGTGTTAAATTAATTTTCTAAATGAGTAGTTAAATTATAGTAGATTTATCCTAAATTTAAATTTTAAATTAAAATGGTGGGAATAATTAAAAATGCAATTGTTATAATAAGGTACTTAGGTATCTGGATTTGCATCAACATGCTTCAGGGCTCAATATTCCTTATTAATACCAATTAAATCATGAGGAGAAAATCCATTCCTCATGAACCACGCTCTAATTAATATGGTATTAAGGGCTTATCGTGCCAAACAGTAATAATTGTGTTATTACTATTTGTCAACGAAAAGTCAAAACATCTATAGAAAATAGAGGAGAAAATAAAATAAATTTACCAATTAAGTCCATGGAACATGTTGAGACTTCACTTTCAATCCAAGTTTGAAAGAAAATTAGCTACTCATATTTTAAAATAAGAGCATCACATATTAGGCGGCATAGCCGACTATTCAATCAAGTAAGTTTTAAGCATAACATCCTAGGCGGCATAGCCGGCCATATGAGGATGATATCATAATGTATGGGGCATAGCCAGCCATGTGGGATTTAATAACCAATCACACCACAATAATAATTATTTTAAAACAAGAGAGTATTTAGAACTAAACCTTGCATAAGAGAATTATTACTTAAAGCTAATTTAACATATTGTCTTTACATTGCAGTTGAAGTAAAGTGTTACTTACTTATTTTCTTTGATTTCCCTAAATCTTCCTTTCTAAACTTGAGAATTTCTTTACTAGTGATGCTTTGGCTTAAAATGAAAAAAGATAGGATTTCTAGGATTTATAAAAAATGCAAGGGTTAAGGGGTATTTATAGAGTTTCCTAAGGCCCATATGTGGTTAGGATTTTGCCACCATATCATTTGATTGATGGTGGAGATTTATTCCTCCATAAATATCTTAGTGATTTCTAGAATGCTAAGATTTTGCCACCTAGCACTTAATTAATGGTGAAGATTTATCTCTTTATAAATATCTTAGTAATTTCTAGAATATCTAAATCTCTACAATATTTCTTATTACATCATCACTTATGTCATTGCTTATGTCATCATTAATTTTTCTTTTCATAAATATCTTAGTAATTTCTAGAATTCCTAATATCTATACAACATTTCTTATTGCATCATCACTTATGTCATCGCTTATGTCATCACTAGTTTTAATTATTAATTTATCCTTCCATAAATATCTTTAGTAATTTCTAAAATTTCTAATATCTCTACAATATTTCTTGTGTCTTTATATTATTATTATTATTATTATTATTATTATTATTATTATTATTATTATTATTCTTATAATAAATGCTTAATGGAGTTTGTTAGATTAATTATATTATATCTAAGTAAGAAGATTGTACCTCACAATCTCCTCTCCTTTTAAAAATTTCGTCTTCGAAATTTGCTTACTGAATAGCTCAGGGTACTTGTTCTTCATTTCTTCCTCGTGCTCCCATGTTGTCTCCTTCACTAAGTTGTTCTGCCATAGTATCTTAACTAGAGGGATTTTCTTGTGCCTTAACTCTTTTATTCTTCTATAGAGTACTTGAACTGGGCGTTCTTTGTAGGTTAGGTCTTCCTCGAGTTGAAGAGGCTCATAGTCTAACACGTGAGCAAGGTCTGGAACATATTTCTTTAACATGGAGATATGAAAGACATTGTGTATTCTTGATAATGATGGTGGTAGCGCAAGTCAATAGGAGACACTCCCAATATGTTCGAGTACTTCAAATGGCTCAATGAACCTTGGGCTTAATTTTCCCTTGTTTCTAAATCTCATCGATCCTTTCTTTAGAGCGACCTTTAGGAATACTTTCTCGTCAACTTAAAATTCCAACGGTCTTCGTCTTTTATCTGTATAACTTTTCTGTTGACTTTGGGCTGCTTGCATTCTTTATCGTATTCTCTTTATTGCTTCAGATGAGGCTGCAACTAAGTCTGGTCCAAGGTATTTTTACTCACCCATCTCATCCCAATGAATAGGTGACCGACATTTTCTACCATATAAAGCTTCGTATGGTGCCATGCCGATTGTTGCTTGGTAACTATTATTATAGGTGAATTCAGCCAATGCTAAATATTTGCTTCATGATCCTTGAAAGTCGATGGCACATCCTCGTAACATATCTTCGAGTGTTTGAATCATCCTCTCTGATTGGCCATTTGTTTGGGGGTGAAATGCTGTGCTAAATTTAATCTTGTTCCCATAGCCTTATACAGCTTCTCCTAGAACATCGAGGTGAATCTTGTATCTCGATCAGAAATAATAGAGACAGGTACACCATGTAGTCTGACTATCTCCTTTATGTATATTTCTGCGAGTTGGTCCATGGTGTACGTCATCCGAATAGGCAGAAAGTGGGTAGACTTTGTGAGTCGATCAACTATCACCCAGATGGCATCATGCATTTTTGTAGTCCTTGGGAGACTAACGACGAAGTCCATTGTGATTTCTTCCCACTTCCATTGAGGGATTTGATTGGGTTGTAAAAGTCCTGCTGGTTTCTGATGTTCTACCTTGATTTGTTGACAAGTGAGGTATTGAGCCGCGAACTTAGCTATATCCTTCTTTATCCCAGGCCACCAATAGTGCCTCTTTAAATCTTTATACATTTTTGTTATGCTAGGATGAAGCGAATATGAGGCTGTATGAGCTTCAAGTAGAATTTCCTTCTTTAGATCTTTATTATCTGGTATGCATATCCTATCTTTAAATAAAATGATTCCTTTCTCTGACTTCTTGAATGACATCTTTTTCTCTGAATTGGTCTCTATCTTTAAATTTTTTAAGTATGAATCAGCTTCTTTTCCTTCCTTAATCCTTTCTAACAGAGTTAAGCAAAATGTCATGTAAGCGAGTTTTCTTATCATGAGCTCGATCTCCGCCTTGCATATCTCATCTTGTAATGGCTTAGGCAGCATCTTTAAAGCTGACAAACTTGACTTTCGACTTAGTGCATCTGCTACCATATTTGCTTTTTCAAGATGATAGTTTATTTCACAATCGTAGTCCTTGACTAGTTCCAGCCAACGATGTTGTCGCATGTTCAGCTCCTTTTGTGTAAAGAAGTATTTAAGGCTCTTGTGATCCGTATAAATCTTACAATGTGCTCCCATGAAATAGTGACGCCATATTTTTAATGCATGCACCACTGCGACCAACTCTAAGTCATGTGTGGGATAGTTCTTCTCGTATTCCTTTAATTGTCTAAAGGCATATGCAATGACCTTTCCATTCTGTAGTATGAGAACGCATCCTATGTCATTTTTGGAGGCATTGTTGTATATGATGAATTCCTCAGAGCTATTAGGAATGGCTAGGATTGGGGCAGTGACCAACCGTCTTTTTAACTCTTCAAAGCTTTTCTCACATTCTAGCGTCCATACAAACTTGGAGTTTTTCGTTGTTAATTGGGTTAATGGCATTGCGATCTTAGAGAAGCCTTCCACAAATCTTCGGTAATAGCCTGCTAATCCTAAGAAGCTTTTAACTTCTTTAGCATTAGTTGGCCTTGTCCATTGGCTCACTATTTCCACCTTTGAGGGATCAACTGATATTCCATTCTTAGACACAACGTGCCCTAGGAATATAACACTTTCCAGCTAAAATTCACACTTCTTGAATTTTGCATAAAGTTGCTTCTCCTTCAAAGTTTGAATAGTGATTCTCAAATGTTCGGCATGTTCTTTCTTGTTGTGTACCATTCTGGGCAGTCTTTGATAAAGTGTCCTTCTTTCCTACATTTGAAACATGTTTTAGTGTTGGCTCGGCATTCCTCAGGGTGAGTTCTACCACATTAATTGCATTTAGGCCTTGATAGGGCTTCTTTTTAGTGATTCTTTATACGCTTGTTCTTATCTTGCTCTTGGTAAATTGGTGCCCTCTTCCTCTTATTGTTTAAGGGTTGTTTTCCATGATTAGCTACACAATTCTCTTTATTCCTTCATTTTTCTTCCTTCTTTTCTTCATCTGCTTGTTCAATTACCAATGCTCGATCCATGAGCTCATTGAAGGAAGCATCTCGAATTCCACCACTTTTACGTCTTTTGCTAAATCTTTACGCAATCCTTGCATAAAATGATCCTTTTTCAAATCTTTTGTGGCAACCATGTGTGGGGCATAACGAGAGAGCTCATTGAATTTTTGGATATACTCTAGTATTGTCATTTTTCCTTGTTGCAAATAAAAAAATTCTCTTCTTTTGGCAGACCTCACCGTCTCTAAAAAATACTTATTATAAAAATATTCTTTAAATTCCTTCCATTGCATTATTGTTTCATTGTGGCATCGTCTGATGAAATCCCATCAATATTCAGCTGCCCTTCGTAGCATAAGGGAAACACAAGTGACCTTATCCTTTTTTGGTACCTTGGCTACTTCAGTCATTCTTTCCATGGTTCGCAACCATTGGTTTGCTGCCATAGGATCCGTGGCCCCTTCAAAAATAGGTGGGTTTAATCTTCTAAATTCAGTTCCCGCATTATTCGTTGCTTGAGCACATTTATCTCTTCTGACTTCTCTTTCTAAGAGTCGTGTGACAATGTCTGTAAGTCGATCAATTGCAGATGATTGCTCTCTTGAAGTTCCTCCCACTCTTCTGCCTCTATTACCACTAACACTTGACATCTCTACAATATTTGAACAAGCTTCTATGGGTCAATCAAATTAAATGTAAGATATTTAATTATCTTAGTTCCTAATTCTTACTAAGAGCTAAGCTGTGTCCTCCTCTTTGGCTAGTGCATATCGACAGTCTACAGAATCGCTTTAAACCTTGGGCTCTGATACTAAATTGTATACTGTGAGGTACAATCTTCTTACTTAGAAATAATATAATTAATCAAACACTCTCCCTTAAGCATTTATTATTATTATTATTATTATTATTATAATAATAATAATAATAATATAATGACACAAGAAATGTTGTAGAGATATTAGAAATTCTAAAAATTACTAAAGATATTTATGGAAGGATAAATTAATAATTAAAACTAGTGATGACATAAGCGATGACATAAGTGATGATGCAATAAGAAATGCTGTATAGATATTAGGAATTCTAGAAATTACTAAGATATTTATGAAAAGAAAAATTAATGATGACATAAGCAATGACATAAGTGATGATGTAATAAGAAATATTGTAGAGATTTAGATATTCTAGAAATTACTAAAATATTTATAAAGAGATAAATCTTCACCATTAATTAAGTGATAGGTGGCAAAATCTTACCATTCTAGAAATCACTAAGATATTTATGGAGGAATAAATCTCCACTATTAATCAAATGATATGGTGGCAAAATCCTAGCCACACATTAGCCTTAGGAAACTCTATAAATACCCCTTATCCCTTGCATTTTCCATAAACTCTAGAAATCTCATCTTTTTCCATTCTAAGCCAAAGCATCACTAGTAAAGAAATTCTCAAGTTTAGGAAGAAAGGTTTAGGGGAATCAAAGAAAACAGGTAAGTAACACTTCACTTCAACTGTAATGTAAGGACAATGTGTTAAATTAGCTTTAAGTAATAATTCTATTATACTAGGTTTAGTTCTAAATACTCTCTTGTTTTAAAATGATTATTATTGTGGTGTGATTGGTTATTAAATCCCACATGGCTAGCTATGCCGCCTACATTATGATATCATCCTCATATGGCCAGCTATGCCGCCTAGGATGTTATGCTTAAAACTTACTTAATTGGATGGTCGGCTATGCCACCTAATATGTGATACTTTTATTTTATCATGTCATGGTCGGCATTGCTGCCTAAATTATGATGTTGTTATGACCCTCTACATGATCGGCACTGCCACCTAAAATATGATGTTATTATGACTCTTTACATGGTCGGCCTTGCCGCCTATATTATAATTCTATTTTTTTAAATTCCCGTATGGACGGCACTGTCGCCTACGTTAAATGTTGTAATCTTAAATTAGTTTCATATTATGTTTTATTATATATTTAGAAAATTTACATGCTGTGGCATAAGTTACATCGGTCTCATGTATTTCATGAGTAATTTGATAAAAAAGTATTTTAATGAATTTGAAGAAAGAAAGAGTTGTTGTACTACTAAGTGGCAAGCATTCATAAAAAAAGCAAGCCCTCTAAGCTAAGGAAAAAGATCCTTTGGGGAGGGCGATACGTAACGCCCAATGGATTAATTAATTTAAGCTTAAGGACATGTTATAGAATGCTAGCCTTGTAGTACAACCAAACCTAGGGCCCTAACATCATTCTTTATATTTCGAAGTTTCATGTAAAAGATTTTGCACTTATTTCATAAAGTCATTCATGTGTATGATAGGTAATACATGCATCAAATGTTTACTTACTGGGCTTTAACTTACATAGTCCTTATATTGCAAGAACTGAGTAGGAAAAAGCTGACGCCAAGTCCCAACCAAGGCATATGGACATAATAGACCTTGAGTTACACAATGGGCTCGACTGTGTTCCTATCTAAGCATAAATATATCAAGCTTGTTTACAGTATTAGTTTGCGACATGTTCCTAAAAGATCCCTGACTTTTGTAACAAAGTTTTTTTGGTGCGACAAACCCCTTTATATAGTTCTTTATATAACAAACTTTTTTTTTGTTCAATATCTATAAAATACTGATTTTGAAATCGTTTCTACAAATACTTAATGTTACACCTGATTACAATCATAAGAGTGGAGTGTTACACTATATCTCTATAAGGATGCTCTAGTTATAAATGCTAGGGTCACTGGCGAGAAATTTAATCAGATATTAATCGACACCAAGAGTTCAGGTAATGTTTTGTTTAAATCAACTTTGAACCAGATTGGCATCATTGGATTAAGGTTAGAAAATATGAGCACCTGTTTGAAAGGTTTTAATGGAGGAAGACTAATCCCGCTAGGTATGGTAGAATTACCCGTGATAATAAGGAGCAAGTCGTTCGAATAGACCATGATGTTAGATTTCGTGGTAGTTGGTAAAGAAAGCCTGTATAAGATGATCTTGGGCAGACCTTTCCTAAGAATAAATAAAGTTGTGGTATCTAATCATTATTTAGCTTTGAAATACAGGATGAATGGCATTGTGAGAGTTATCAAAAGAGATTAAAGAATCACACGGAGTTATTATACAGTCACTGTAAAGGAAACAGTGAAAAATCCTCAATAGATTCCTCAGAGAAAGAAGGGAAGGGCAAACAAGAGCCTGCAGAAGAGGTAGAGATGGTCAACATAAATGACAAGCAGCCTAAAAGGGTTGTCAAGATTTAGTTGAAAATTAAGCAGAGTTAAAATAGAAGTTGAAAAGCTGTTTGTGGGCAAATATAAAATTTTTTTCTAGTTTTATAATGATATGACTAGTATAGATCTGAAAATTATTGGCCATGCACTCATAATAAGTAGAGAGTTTTGGCCTGTGAAATAGAAGTAAAGGAGTTTCAATCAAGAGAGGTACAAGGCGATTGCATTAGAAGTTAAGGAGCTATTGCGAGCTAGTTTTATAAGGGAAGTTAAATACCTAGAGTGGATCTCAAATGTGGTGTTAGTGAAAAGGTCAAACGAAAAAGAGGATGCGTTTGGATTTTACTAACCTAAACAAGGCATGCCGAAAAGACAACTTTCTTTTACCAAAGATAGATCATCTGGTGGATTCAACAGTAGGCCATGAATTACTTAGCTACATAGATGCTTTTTCAGGTTATAACCAGATATCGATGTTTGAGCAGGATGAGGAGTACACAACGTTTATCACCAGCATTGGTTTATATTACTGTAAGGTGATGCCATTCGGTCTTAAAAGTGTAGGAGCAACTTATCAGAGATTGGTCAATAAAATTTTAAATTCCCTGATAGGGAAAATAATGAAAGTTTATGTGGACGACATGATTATCAAATCGAAAGATCCAGTTGATCACATAAATCATTTAACAAAAACTTTCAACATACTTAAACAGTATAAAATGAAGCTTAATCTAGAGAAATGTATATTTAGAGTTTCATTAGGAAAGTTTTTAAGATTCATAGTGAGCTATAAAGAGATTGAGGCAAGCCTTGAGGAGATACTGGTAATTGTTGAAATGAAATCTTTGCCCATTCTTAAAGACATATAAAGTCTCATAGGGAAGCTAACAGCATTGAATCAGTTCATATCGTGGGCGATTGATAAATTTCATTTTTTATCAAAGAGATAACGAAAGAGAAAAGAATAAAGTAGACAACAAAGTGTAGAGAGGCTTTTCAGTAATTAAAAAAATTTGGTTAAAGCTTTTTTGTTATCGACATCGAGGAGTAAAGACTAGTTATATTTGTATCTAGCCATTTCACAGTGTGTTACTAGTGGGGTCTTAGTAAGAGAAAAAGAAGAAGAAGTTTAGTATCTAGTGTATTACACTAGTAGCACTGCTCGATGCTGAGATGAGATATTCAAAAATAGAAAAATGGACACTCGCTTAAGTAATAGCTATTCAAAAATTGAGGCTGTATTTTCAACCTACCCTGTGATCATAAGCCAAAAACTTCGAGGAGATTAATCAAATGACTGATAGAATTAAGTGAGTTTGACATCAATTATTAGTCTCGAATGGCAATTAAAGTCCAAACTTTAACTGGTTTTACAATAGAATGCATGGGGACCAATCAGGATTCTATTGGTTCTAACAAGGAAAATAAAGATGGTAAGATTTGGGTAGTGATAGTAGATAGTTCTAGTGGTGAATGTGGAGTATGAGCTAGTATAGTAATAATTAGTCCATAAGGCGAGGAGATCTCATATGCTATAAGATTTAAGTTGAAGGCCACAAATAATTAGGCTGTACATGAAGCATTTATCTTAGGTCTGGAGTTGGCACAAGCACTTGGATAGAAAAGATCAAAATCTAAAATATGCCAAGCAAGTTATGACTAAGTTTGACAAGTAAAAGTCAAGCAGATACCATAAACAGAGAATCTTTAAGTCTTTGCTTTGGTGAGAATGGCGGCAATTTTAGATGTGAAGCTTTCAAAGTTAGTTCTCATACAAGTCAAACCTTCACCAAGCATTGAACAAGATTTAGTTGTGATGAGTGTCAATTCAAGATCCTTGTAAATGGACTTAATTATCTCGTATATAAAGACTGGAGTCCTACCAGAAGATAAATGAAGAGCGAGAAAACTTAAATGTCATGCAACGAGGTATACCCTAGTAGACAGAATACTATATCGATGGAGATACACGTTATTTCTTCTGTGCTGTCTTGATACCGAAGAAGTAGATTATCTATTAAGAGAGGTTCATAAGGAGATTTGTGGAAACCACTTAGGTGCGCAACCCTTTGCTTTTAAAGTGTTAAGATAAGGATATTTCTGGCCAATTATGCACCAAGATGTTTAGAGTAAAGTAAAAAGTTACAAAAGTTGCTAGCTTATCTCGATGGTCTCTTTTTGGCCATTTGCTCAATGGAGAGTGGATTTGATTGGCCTACTACCAAAGAGTCAAGGACGGCCTATATATGCTATTGTTCCAGTGGACTATTTCACAAAGTGAGCTGAGGTTGAGGCCTTGAGTAACATCATAGAAAGGAAGAAAATTGATTTTATTTAAAGAAATGTTGTCTATAGATATGGGATCTATGCACACTTATTATGGATAATGGCAAGTAGTTTGATAATAGTAGCTTTAGGAACTTTTGTGCGGACCTAAAAATTGATTTAAGCTATTCTTTACTAGCACATCTATAGATAAACAAGTAAGTAGAAGCAACCAATAAGACGGTCAAAAGTTATTAAAGACAAGACTCGGTGAGTTGATGAGTTACACGATGTGCTTTGGGCTTATAGAATAACACATAAAACTGCTATAGTAGAAACGCCGTATGCACTAGCATTTGGGCATGCTTCGGTTGAGATTCGGCTAGGAACACACTGAACAAAGCACTTTAATGAAGATTAAAACACCGAGTAGATATGCATAAACCTAGATATATTAGCAGAAAAAAAAGAGCTTGTCACTATAAGGCTAGCATAGTATCAGTAAAGGGTTGGCCGGTACTACAACTAGAATGTGCAAGTATAATAGTTCAGAGCTAGAGATCGAGTACTTAGGAAAATAAACCAGAGCATTAAGGATCCTAACCATGGAGTACTTGGCCCTAATTAGGAAGGTTTATACAGGATTGTATGTGTGGTAAAGCTAGGTGTATACATATTGGCTTGAGTAAATGGTGGCAAAGTCAAGAAACCATGGAATACGGAGCACTTGTGAAAGTATTTCCAGTAAGCTAGGTGCATACATATGAAGTTTGATAAGTTTAAAATGTTTAGAATTTAATTTAATTTATGGTGTAAAATTTTTATGAGGAAATAATATACAAACACAAAAAGAATTTTCATACAAAATTTTAAGTCTCAAAAGACAAGAATTACCTTGGTCAATATATCATTAAGTAATAGGTGAAGTGGACATAAATACTTTAAGTCTCAAAGCCATTAAGTTCACTAAGATCTGCTCGAGTAATAACATTTAAGTTGTTTCTAAGACTTAAAGAGTAATAACATTTAAGTTGTTTCTAAGACTTAAAGCCTTGGCATTTATTTAAGCTGTGACAAAAGTTAAAATTAGTTTATAAGGCTTAGTGAAATAAGTCAATCAGATAAAAATTAAGTAGGCAAGTAGATACGTATAAAAAGGGAAAATTTTCTTTCAGTGGTCAATAAAGAAAAAGGCCTAAGGCTAAGCAACAACAAACATAGCAAAACAAAAAAGATTAAAATAAGTCTCTAAGAAGCTTATGTGGGAGGATCTGCTTCTGTTGCACAAGTTTCATCAGCCTTAAGAGTCACGTGAGTAGCAGCTTGGTTGGGGGTTGTATCAGAAGTAGTACTAGAATGAAGGTCTGTAATGTATAGAACAAATATAAAAGGCTGCAAAAAAGGGACACACACAAGCACACTTACGAGAGAGAGAGAGAGAGAGAGAGAGAGAGAGAGAGAGAGAGAGAGAGTTGACCTGAGTTGACCGACTGGACTTATAAGTTGATCCAGTCGGATCTAGTGATTTCAACCACCGTTCCAGGTGAATAAGGTATCGTTACGAAGCTTGTGAGACGTCGGTCATAGCCCTGCCATCCTAGTCGCTGGAAAATAGGCAAAACTCTAACAATTTAGCTCGAAAGTTGTGGCATCAACCCATTTCTTCCTGTCGTTGATCCCATTAGAATTTATAACGCCACCAGCTAGGTTCTACTTCTCTCACCTCCAGCTTCTATTTCTAAGTGGTCACATGAAATTGCCAAATTGCTGATGAACAGTAAGTTGTAAACTTAGAACTTTAGAAGCTCGATCTGCCGCAGTCGCTATATGTAGAGGTCACTGCCAACACCGTTAGCATCTTGGACTCATCATGGCTAGAACTACCAGATTTAAGCTTCCTATCATCATTGATTAAGATCCAGTCATTGTTGACTTGTGAGGGGTAATTCGATAAATTTATAAAACTTAGGGGTTAATTCTATAATTTTTGAAATTTAGGTGTAATTTAATAATTATGGACTAATGTAATTAGGTAATTTGAGATTTCAAAGGTAAGTCAGTAATTTGAGTTATCAGAGGCATTTTGATAATTTTACACTCAGGGACAATCGATAAATTCTAAGCTCGTGGATTATTTTTGTAATATGAATTGAGGACATTTTTATAATTTAAGATTTTAAGGATAATTCGATAAATTATGATTTTGAGGCTAATTTAGTAAATTTTGATATCAGTGGTATTTTTGTAATTTTCAAACATAAGGGTATTTTAGTAATTTTAGTTATTCAGGAGATATATTATGTGGGTTCGAGCTTTATTGACAATAATTGATTGTATTTTATGTTATCGGTAATAATTATGCTGTTTGTTTAATTAAGAGGATTCACGAATAAGAATCAACTCGTAGACGTCGATAATACTATACTTGATCATCGTCATTGTGAGTGGAATATACAAAACCTATTTTCTTTATGGATTATTATGATTTTAAATATGGTAAAGAATGTTTACAAACGAATTTTAAAGGTAATGATTTATTTTTTTAAAAATAAATTTTATTGGCAAAATTGATATTTATTATTAAAGATACTTATGATTGCATGATTTTACTATCAATTTTAAATATATATATATATATATATAATGATGATATTTTTAGGAAAATAAAATGAATTTAAAGTTTGTTTAATGAAAGAGGAAATGAGATTTTGGATATTATTAGTACATGTATATATATAGTTCTTTGTGAAATCATTAGACAGTATCCTTCCCCATATGCAGTGATACTGATGAGATAATATGTAATGATATGAGACATAGACTTTTGGGACCCGTCTGAGTGCACACAAAAGCCTTGGGCCGTGTACTTAGGTGCTTTTATCTTTTAGAGACCCATTATACATGCATAGTTATGATAATGAGATATGATGAATTATAATGAAATAAGATGAGATATGATGAGATGTGAGATATTGTTTCCCTGTTTATTCGTGTCGCTTCGAGGTATGATTGATTACTCATTCCTTAAAGTCCGGATATGACAAGATGTAACATAATATTTCCCTATCTATTCGTATAGCTCTAGATTATGATGGTTCCCTGATTGCTCATCCTCGAGGTCCAGTTTATCTGTGTAGCTTTGGGGCATTATAATTTCTTGATTTCTCGTTCTCGAGGTTTAGATATGATGAGATTATTTCCCTGGGTACTTGTTGTTGAGTATTAGAAAGTGTATATTTATAAAGGAGAAAATCATCATTTTATACTTTAAATCTCACTAACATTACTATTTTTATTTATTTAAGTATTTTATTATTTAATTATATGTGTTTTATTATAACTATGTATTTTAGGGGCATTACGATCGTTTCACAATGAACGAGTGATCAGACAGCAAAACGGACGTCATATTTGGACTCAGGACGGTCGAAAACCTTAAGAGGAGCATTAAAGGAAAAAAGTCACTGTTTACACATACAGTGATCGTTCATACGTGCGTCTTCGTTTACGCATCTTGATCGCTTCACGACAATCGCTTCATGTATATGGACCGATGATGTGGCAACTACCTATGACGTGGCAGTATCTGATTAGATGAATTATGTGGATTGACTGCTTATGTGGCGTTGATCGATGACATGGCGTTGACCGATGATGTGTCACGATCTTATTGGACTAAATTTCTCATGTACTGTAGATCGATGATGTGGCAGCATCTCAGTGGAGCAAAAATCGTGTGTACAGTACATGCACTTACATGGGATTATTTACTATTCAGGCGGCATTACTGTACAAATGTTGACTGTTGACTGTTGACTGATGACGTGGCGCAATCCTGAGCATCCGAATTGTTTTTAATCCGATGGTCACGATTCACTCAATGTATCTATAAAAAGGGGGCTTTCCCCCCCTAATTTGATACCCCTCAATTCATTTTTTAGCTTAGATTTCTGAAATTCCTTCTCCTTCTTGTAGTTTCTTTGTATTTTAATAAAATTTCCTTTTTATCCCTAGTTAAAATATGAGTACCTAATTTCTTTTTGAGTTTGGGTTGAAGGTGAAATCTCAACATGTTCTATGGGCTTAATTTGGTAAATTTACTTTCTCTTCCCCTCTAATATTTGTGGTTGTTTTGACTTTTCGTCGACAAATAATAATAGTCTTGTCTAGATACAAACTGGTTTAAACCTAAGACCCTAGTATAAGGTTATTATTATTTAGCACGATAAGCCCTTGGCACCATACTTATTGGAGAGTGGTTCATGAGGTGTGAAATCCCCCCTTATGATTTAATTGGTATTAATATGGAATATTTAGCCCATGGAGCATGTTGGTGCGGATCCGAATACCCAAGTGCCTTATTATAACAGTTACCTTTTTAATTATTCCCGCTATTTTAATTCAATAATTTAGGACAGAATTACCATAATTTAATTGTTCCCATTAAAAAGAAAATTAATTCAGCACATAATTAAAATCAACCTCCTCGTGGGATCGAGACTCGTCACCATTAATCTATTTTACAATAGATTCGTGCGCTTGTGAGTTCATTAAAATTTGCACAACAAGTTTTTGGCGCCGTTGCCGGGGAGGTACGTTATTTTAATTTGTTGAATTAATTTTTTTTTGTTTTCTTGTATTTTTCCTTATAACAAAATAATTCTATAATTTAATTTTTGTAATTTAATTTTTGTAATTTAATTTCTGTAATTTAAATTTTTACAATTTAATTTTATTGTGTGATTTCTTTAACTTTCTTTACTTTAATTTTTGCTTTACTTTTCTTTGTAATTTGTTTTGTTTATCTTGTAATTTATTTTAATTTATTCGTAGAATTAATTCATAGAATTAGTTTTTTTAAGTAATTTTTTTGCTTTCCTTAAAAATTATAAAAAAAATTAAAAAAAATTACAAAATAAAAAAAAAAGTGAATCTGTAATTTAATTTTGGTAATTTAAATTTCAATAATTTAATTTCTTTGTAATTTCTTTAAATTTCTATAATTTAATTTCTGAGTTATTTTTCTTTGTAATTTTTATTTATTCTGTTAATTTATTATTTTATAGAATTAAATTTTTTAAGTAATTTTTTTTCCTGTAATTTAATTTTGTTTCTTTTTCTCTTCTTTATATTTCTGTAATTTAATTTTTTATTTTTCGTTGTAATTTATCTTCTTATTTTATTTTTAGTTAATCTATTTCTTGTATTTTCTTTTTAGCACTTGAGTGTATGTTTATAGTACGGTTATAACAACGTCACAAGGTTAGTATTGTAATTTCTCTCTCCTCTTTATTTTTATTTGTTTTATTTTTATTTATTTTATTCTTTACATGCATGGTCGAAGGTCATTATCACCTAATCTTGAACCTTTAGACCTTAATTTGGAAAAAACACTTCGCACTCACAAACACACTGTTTTTCGAAAAAAATTTGAAATGGATTTGCAACATCAGCAACCAGAACCACAAGAGAGGCCAGTTAAGGATTATTTTAGTCCTTTAGCTAATTTGAGCACATCATGCATAAGGTACCCAAATGTAGCTGTTAGGAGTTTTGAATTAAAACCTAGTGTGCTAAACTGTCTCCCCACATTCTATGGCCTAGAAAATGAGGACCCATATAATCATCTGAATGATTTTCATGCTATTTGTCAAACTTTTAAATATGAGAATTTTTCAGATGATGATGTCAAACTTAGATTATTCCCATTTTCATTAAAAGATAGAGCTCGTTCATGGTTTAATATAATGCCTGCTAATAGCATTACATCATGAGAACAAATGGTAACTAAATTTTTAAATAAGTATTTCCCAGTTCATAAAACCAATGCTATTCGCAGGGAAATTTTAGAGTTTACTCAAAGAGACGACGAGCAGTTTTTCAAAGCATGGGAGTGATTTAATGGGCTACTCTTGAAGTGTCCACATCATGGGTATGAGAAATGACATCAATGTCAATATTTTTTGGAGGGATTATTGCCACATATGCAAGAATGGCTAATGGCAACCAGTGGAGGAGAGTTAATGTCCAAAAGCGCATCAGAGATTTGGGAATTTTTCCAACGGCAATCGGATAATTCTCAACAACGGAGTCGATCACTCAGAATACTAGGAGAATTAAGGGAGTTAATGAGGTTAACATTGGCGAGTCAAGCTCAGGAATTAAAGAAGTCAAAGAGATGGTCGAAGGCCTTGCTCGACAAATAGCATCTTTGACAACCGCTAAATCAACAGAGCCACATGACCATGACTCATATTCAGATCAAGCCAATGCCATAGGTATCATGAGAAAACCACCAAACTACAACCCTTACTCCAACACATATAACCCTGGATGGAGAGACCACCCCAACTTCTCATGGTCTCAAGGATTCCAACAAAATGGACCATCAGTTCCACCTCCACCAATGCAACCAGTTCCTCAAATGTCTCAAGCCTCTCAACCACCATTTAGACCATACAATCAGAATCCAAACCATTCTCAACCCAAATCATGGGAGGAGACATCCCAAAATTTCAGAAATCTTACTAACTCCAAGATCGAGTAGTAGAACCGCACCATTGATGAGTTACGAAATGAGATGAGAGCGGGCTTTAACTCACAGGCCCAATCAATTTCTAACCTTGAGAAAATGGTGGGACAACTTGCCTCTTCAGTTCAAACTTTGGCCATGACCGTTGAAAAAGGCAAATTCCCAAGTCAACCAGTGCCAAACCCTAAAGCAGTGCATGAAATAAGTACCAGTTCGCCACAGAAGCATGGAGAGGTCAAAGTAGTGATGACCTTACGAAAAGGAAAAGAAGTCGACAACAAAGTGGAGATGCCAAAATCAACTCAGATTGTACCTGTGAACACTGAGGAATCATTATCAGAGGAGAAAAAGGAAACTAACCCACGAGAATATGTTCCTAAACCTCCATTTCCTCAGAGGTTAGCTAAAGGGAAGAAAGGAAAATCCACAAGTGAGATTCTTGAAATCTTCAAACAGGTAAGTGTTAACATCCCTTTACTTGAAGCTATAAAACAAGTGCCATCATATGCCAAGTTTCTTAAAGACCTTTGTACTAAAAAGAGAAATATTCATGTTCAGAAAAAGGCCTTTCTAACAGAAAATATTAGTTCTATACTCCAACATAAAATGCCTCTAAAATGCAAAGATCCAGGCTCCCCCACTATCTCATGTAGTATAGGGAACCACACAATTGAGAATGCTTTGTTGGATTTAGGAGCTAGTGTAAATCTGTTGCCTTACTCTGTATTTGTGAAACTTGGACTGGGCGAATTACACCCAACTCCAGTGGTGTTACAGCTTGCAGATCGATCCATGAAAATACCACGTGGTATTGTGGAGGACGTGCTTATCCAGGTAGACAAGTTTTATTTTCCTGTTGATTTCATTGTAATTGACACTCAACCAGTACAGGATTCAAGGAAGCATATCCCCATTATCTTGGGTCGTCCATTTTTGGCAACTGCCGATGCTCACATTCAATGCAGGACTGGAAATATGCAGTTGTCACTTGGCAATATGACCATGGAACTAAATATTTTTAACATTGCCAAACAACCTCACAGTACTGATGATGAAATTGTAGATGTGGATTTAATTGATGAATTGGTTTATCATACATCTCCTTTAAACCTTAGTGATGACCCTTTACTGACATGTTTAACTCACGTTGGTTTGGATTTTAATATTGACAGGTCAATTGATGAGGTTAATGCCTTATTAAATTCATCGCCATGCATGGATATTGATAAGTGGAAGACAAGGATAGAGCAATTGGTACCATTGACAGAAAATCTCATCTCATCATCAGAATCACTACCAGGAATTGAGCTCAAACCTTCACTCAGCCCTTTGATTTCTATATTCTTGGAAGAAGAAAAAATATTGTCATAAATCATCTCATCCTTTCCTGATTACAAACAAAAGAACACAAACATCATTGACCCCATTTTTGGTTCAAAAAGGAGGATACAACTGGCAAAACAAGAGGAGATTCATAACGATAAAAATGCTAAGGACTACAGAAAGCGAATGAAAATCCTCCGTGACAAGCGGAGCATTAGAAAATCTTTCACACCAGGTCAGAAAGTATTTTTGTTCAATTCTCAAGGGCACGTTTCTCCAAGTAAGTTACGCTCTCGATGGTCTAGTCTATTTACGAATCATACTATTTTTCCACGTGAAGCCATTAAATTTAAGAATCCAAGAAACGGTGTAATTTTTAAAGTTAATGGTAAAAAAAGTAAAGTCATATCACGAATACCAACCACGTGGAGAAAACATCACAAAACATTAAAGTGACCTGACATTTTTTCTTTTCATTTCCTTTCGGTGATTTAAAGTTTTCTTTTCTATTTTTAATTATGTTTGTGAGAGAGTGTCTGTTTAACTTTTAAGCTTTTAATTTTTATCATTTTCCTCACGAATATGTCAACTAAAAAGTATCTCTTCAGCATTCTTAGACAGTTTCGACGTATTCAATCTTATCTCAGAGGTCAGATACGATTTTGTAAAACACATCGTATCTGGCAGTTACAACCACCAGAGTTAGTAGCCCATGTTGAGGATTTAGAAAGCCAACTCCGAGAAATTGAGAGAGGCATCTACAACATCCAATTGGAGCTTGAGGTAAATTCAATAAGAGGACGATTTTAGTTTGTTTTGTGTGTTTTAATTTATTTTCTTGTTTGTGTGTTTTAGTTTGCTTTGTGTGTTTAAAGTTTGTAACCCCGGTCAAGTGGCGGATAACGGTACTCCGTGACAATCAAGTCGGTTACTTGAGTTTTCTCACAATAACTGATATTCTGAGACGAAGGTATGGACAAAAATGAGATTTTAGAAAAACTTCACAAACGATTCCCTTCGCTTCCTCATAATGCCTTACTTTTAATTTATAAAGCCCGATCCGAACGCATGCGATTGCTTATGAAGAATAACATCCCTGCTGACATCCATTGGTTAATCGAGGCAAAAGTTCGCTTAGCAGGTGAGTTACCTCCCAAATTTATTGCATGCATGCCTGGTTGTGGTAAAGGAAATTATGCGAGAAAACGACGAGCTCGAAGACTTTCTGTTGCTTGTCATAAATGTACCAGAATGATATGCAATAAAAAATCATGTTCTTTAGGAATGGTGTCTGATAACAGAGAAGATAAGATTCAATTCATTAGGGATGGCTTGAATAAGGAGTCATTGGATGATATCCTTTTGTCTCTTGAAACGCATCCCAGTGGATACGTCCAACATGCAATACTCCAGTTATGGCCATTATTCGAGAAAGAATGTGCAAACTATAGTCTCGGGAATCTGACTATAAAAGACCCTGTTTGCCAGTTTGTAAGAAAACTGGATGGGAAGCCTATCCTCGACCCATAGAGGGCGTTCAAGCCGTTTCTAGACGTAAAATCAGAGGAAGATGTGAGCCACAATCACAACTATCTGTAAATATCTTTTTACCTCTCTGTTCTTTTATTTCACTGTTATTTTACTATTTGCATTATTGTTGTTTAATAATTTCATTTACTTTTTCTTTTTACTATTTTCTTTTTTACTTTTGAGCTATGTGCCTTACACGTTAATTGACATAATATCCCATACACAGCTGTAACCAACTGTCACCATGGTCTTTAAATGTGAATTGTTTTTACTGAGCACTCACAAGTTGTTTTTGAGCAATATCTTAATGGCAGCTTCTTCCAGTAAACAATTCAAGAACATTTGTGTGCTTTCTGGGTTCCATTATGGCAAACATAAAGAATTCATGGAGGCAGCCATAGATCTTGGTCTAAGAATAGCAGAGAGAAAATTGCACTTGGTGTATGGAGGAGGTGACCGAGGGTTATCCAAAATGGTATCAGAAGCTGCTTTTGTCAGAGGGAGCCAAGTGTTAGGCATCATCCCTCAAATCCTAAAACCTTTGGGTTGTTTGTCTCATTCACCAACTGGAGAAGAGTTAGTCGTCTCAGGTATGCAAGAACGAATAACTGAAATGCTCAATCATGCCGATGCTTTTATTTTCATTCCAGGCGATCTTACAACTCTTGAGGCACTAATGACATTAGCATCTTGGTCCCATCTGAACATTCATTAGAAACCCATTGGTTTGTTAAATGTTAATAACTTTTATGATGGCTTTCTAGCATTTCTTAACCATGCAATAAAAAATTATTTCATTCCTTCCTCAGTGAAACAAATCTTTATTTGTGCACACACTACTAATGCGCTACTTGATCTGTTACAAGCTTATCAACCAGAGCCAGATCCCAAGGTTATTGTGTTGGACTGTTCAAATAATTATGGTAACAGTAGCGGCAGTAAGAAGTACAAATTAGATTTAACTCTCCGCTTGTAAATATTTTCTTCTATGTTGCAGCACCCAGGTGATGTCTTCTAAACTCTACTTCTTTCCTTTCAAACATTGAGGACAATGTTTCGTTCTAGTTGGGGGGAGGGAATAGTTGACAATTGTGGAATGTTGAACTAACCATGATTAACTTTTTGAATAGAAGATGGCTGAATATGGAGTATACTGACATTAGAAACGCATCTTCTTAGTTAAAAAAAACAAAAAAAACAAAAAAACAAAATATATATATATATATATATATTTGTGTGTGTTTCTTTTCTAACCTTTCATTTTTCTCCTTTATAAATATATGTTTTCAAGTTTTTAAAGTCGAAGATGGCTGAATATGGAGTGTAGTAACTCTAGAAACGCATCTTCTTTATAAAAAAAAATCATTTTTCTTTAATTTTTCTATATGTATGTTTTCTTTTTATGTTTAGAATAGGTTAGGGGGAAAGAATTCTGTAAAAAAAAAAAATTTATAAGTTCTTGATATTGGATGATATGATGACTTTCGAATTTTAGTATTTGTATTATCTTTGGTCTTCAGTGATGTTACACCATGTTTACTATTCTATATGTTGATATTGGGGACAAATATGAGTTACTTGAAAGAATGCACATGTCATAATAAATTCCAAGTGAGTTTTTGAGCCTATTAATTTTTTCTTGGAGAGTAACCCTTTTTGCCCATTCTTCATGTAGCTTAGCAGTTTATTATTTCATACATGATCTCTAGATTTTCTTTGAGTCAACCCTTAAAAAAAAAGTGTGTGTTACTGCATCTAAATGCCCACTTAATTAGTAGATATGGAAGATTATTTAGAATCCTAAAAGATGATGGAAGGCCATTTTTGACCCGTTTGAGCCTTTCTAGCCATCCCTATTATGTAATATCCATAGTTAGCCCTTTTGAGCCTTTTATTTAAAAAAAAAAACTCTTTTCTTTATTAACTTATCATCCTAACCCACTCCAATTTGAAGTATTACCTGATATCATACAAGTTCCATCCACCTATTCATGTTTGAGAAAAAAAATGATAAATAATTATTTTGTTCAGCGAAGTTGTGCTACATATATAAAATAAAATTCAAAAAAAAAAAGAAAAAAAAGAGAGAAAAAAAAAGATGTACAATAGCAATAAAAATGTATCTTGTAAAAAGTTCTTGAATTTTTTTTCTCAAACATATATATATATATATATATATATATATATATATATATATATATATATATATATATATAATTTTTTTTTTTGTTTCCCTATTTTTCTTTCGTTGTTAGCCATGTCCCTAGCCTACGTTATGTCCTAATAAAAGTCCTTCCTGATTTTAGGGAACTATAGTCTAACATAAAAGCTAGTTATATGGGTAATTAAGATGTAGTGATGCATATGCAAAAAAAAAAGAAAAAAAATGATGAATACATTGGGTTGACTAATACTTTATTTGAGATCGTATTATTTCTAAGCTATGGGCATATTTTTCATCTTGGTGAGAGTGTATGATATTTCTTTATTATTTTCTCTCAATTTACCATTCATTGTAGTGACAAAATTTTATTGGGATTAATTTCTTTGTGAGAGTGTCACTACAACCGGTGAGATTTTAGGGTTGGATATGTCATTCTTGAAAGTGGTCTCATTACTAATGCTACAATAAAGTCTGCTGGACTGATGCATATGGATGGTTGATGTGGGTGTAATATTCCTTTAGACTAGAGATAATGCTTGTACTTTTATTTGATTGTTATCATTAATCTGATTGAATAAACACATGTGTTTCCTTTCAAAAAAAAAAGTTTTGAATTTTATCTTCGCTTTATTTGCTAGGGACTAGCAATAAGCTAGTTGGGGGGTGTGTTGAGTATTAGAAAGTGTATATTTATAAAGGAGAAAATCATCATTTTACACTTTAAATCTCACTAACATTACTACTTTTATTTATTTAAGTATTTTGTTATTTAATTATATGTATTTTATTATAACTATGTATTTTAGAGGCGTTACGATCGTTTCACAATGAACGAGTGATCAGACAGCAAAACGGACGTCATATTTGGACTCAGGACGGTCGAAAACCTTAAGAGGAGCATTAAAGGAAAAAAGTCACTGTTCACACATACGGTACTGTTCATACGTACGGTACTGTTCACGACTCTGTTCACGACACTGTTCATGTATATGGACCGATGATGTGGCAACTACCTATGACGTGGCAGTATCTGATTAGATGAATTATGTGGATTGACTGCTTATGTGGCGTTGATCGATGACGTGGCGTTGACCGATGATGTGTCACGATCTTATTGGACTAAATTTCTTATGTACTGTAGATCGATGACGTGGTAGCATCTCAGTGGAGCAAAAATCGTGTGTACAGTACATGCACTTACATGGGATTATTTACTATTCAGGCGGCATTACTGTACAAATGTTGACTGTTGACTGTTGACTGATGACGTGGCGCAATCCTGAGCATCCGAATTGTTTTTAATCCGATGGTCACGATTCACTCAATGTATCTATAAAAAGGGGGCTCTCCCCCCCTAATTTGATACCCCTCAATTCATTTTTTAGCTTAGATTTCTGAAATTCCTTCTCCTTCTTGTAGTTTCTTTGTATTTTAATAAAATTTCCTTTTTATCCCTAGTTAAAATATGAGTAGCTAATTTCTTTTTGAGCTTGGGTTGAAGGTGAAGTCTCAACATGTTCTATGGGCTTAATTTGGTAAATTTACTTTCTCTTCCCCTCTAATATTTGTGGTTGTTTTGACTTTTCGTCGACAAATAATAATAGTCTTGTCTAGATACAGCTCTGGTTAAACCGGCACCACCCTAGTACAAGGTTATTATTATTTGGCACGATAAGCCCTTGGCACCATACTTATTGGAGAGTGGTTCATGAGGTGTGGAATCCCCCCTTATGATTTAATTGGTATTAATATGGAATATTTAGCCCATGGAGCATGTTGGTGCGGATCCGGATACCCAAGTGCCTTATTATAACAGTTACATTTTTAATTATTCCCGCTATTTTAATTCAATAATTTAGGACAGAATTACCATAATTTAATTGTTCCCATTAAAAAGAAAATTAATTCAGCACATAATTAAAATCAACCTCCTCGTGGGATCGACACTCGTCACTATTAATCTATTCTACAATAGATTCGTGCGCTTGCGAGTTCATTAAAATTTGTACAACACTTGTTTGGCAATAGTTTTTGATAATTAGTATTTGATACATGTGTTATGAATTTTCCTTGGTTTTATACAGTATTATGTGATTTTATTATATCAGTACATGATTTTAAATTAAAAATATTTATTTAAGTTACTCTAACATTTTAATGAATTTATTTAGAAAAGATAAATTATTTTTAAAGTAAAATTATTTTCAAAAACTATAATCTACTCACTAGGTTCACAGAGTTTTTACACTTACTTTGTTTTTATTATATTTTTTCCTCCACAAGAGATTTGCATGTAAAATAGTCAAGGAACAGAGATTTATCCACGTAATGATATTAGGAGTCATAGAATTTTTGAATTGAAGATAACTTATTGCATTGGACGTTAAAATATTTTAGATGATATTTAGTATTTATTGAGAAGTTGGTTGACGGAATTTGTTGTATTTTGAAAATATTTTGAGAGTATTATTTTATTATTTGTAGGATTGAGAATGTTATAATTTTAGGAGAAACTCTGTCGAAATTTCGGTAGAATCTTTTCTTTTTTATAGATCATTATTATTTTAGTTTTATGAATTATGGAGATTTATCCTAGGGATTCGTGATAGGTAGTGATAGAGTTGGTATCAGATCATGGTTTTAGTTCTATAGATTTAACTGCCTTAATAAGCTTAAGTTACATTGTTATTAAAGTTAGAATTGATATTTTGTAGGCATCCTCATGCTTTGTCGTAGTAGTAGATGTGGCCATGGCCATCGTCCTCCTAAGCTACTTGAAGTTAAGTCGACTTTAGCTGTTGTACCTGTAGGGAAGAATGAACTCTCAAATGAGGGAGTAGTTAAATCTTCGACACATGAGGTTGTGCAGCAAGCTCTAGAAAATGTTCCAAACATTAAGCAGTCAATTGATAGGCTAGCTCAGATTAAGACTATGATAGTATAGAATCAAACTCAGACATAGGTTACTCTTGCAAATACTATTGAGCATGTAAGGAGTTTAAAGGCTAATAGCTTTAATGGCTTTGGAGATCCACCTGAGGCAAAATCATGGTTTGTCAAAATAGAACATATTTTTGACGTTATGAGATGTTCAGAGGAGGACAAGCTTACCTTTTTCACTTTCTTGTTTGAGGATAGACTTATCACTGGTTGCAAACAGTACAGCATCGATATTAGGGATATGTTATGATTACCTGGGCTACTTTTCGTGAGGAATTTTACGATCATTATTTTTCAGTTGTGTACCAAGATATTAAATGGAGTGAATTCCTTTGATTAATCCAGGGTTTATATAAATGAAGAATATGAAAAGAAATTTCTAGATCTTTCTAAATTTTTTACTTCAGTAGTTAGTGATGAGAGAGAGAGATGTAGACGATTTAAGGAGGGTCTTCGATTTGAGATGTGCACAATCATAACTGCATCTCGATATAGTGAATTTGTTGAGATAGTAGAGGTAGTTAAGAGAGTGGAGCATAGTCTCTCAAAGGGACATAGAGTTCAGGCCTTAAAATAGAAACGTAGCCAGAGTTGGACAAAGGGTGCCTCAAGTAGTAGACCATTGAAGAAAGATTCATATACAAATTACTTCGCTATTGCCGAAAGGAGTTAGAGTACAGGCTTTAGAGGAGATTAGAGACATGCTGGTAGTCATCCCTCGATAGCCATTATGAGGAGTAATGTTAGAATGCAAGGGTAGCATAACAGAGATAGTGAGAGATACTGTCATGATTGTTTTAAGAGTATTCAGTAGACTCTTTATCATTTGTGTGGTAGGCACTATCAAGGTTAGTATTCTAAGAGTATTTTGCCCTACCTTATTTCAAAGTGATAGCTCTGCTTAAACGAGAACCTCACAATATCATTCTTACTTCAGACAGAGTTAGAGTCAAAGAGGTATATAACTAAGAAGTTCTTTATCTTCTACACCAAGTCAGAGACGTTAGTCTAATCGACCTTAGACTTAGGCTTGAGTTTTTATTTTAATATAGCAGAAGGCTCATGCTATACCGAAAGTCATTATGGGTACATTATCTATCTTTGGCCACGAGGTTCATATTCTTATTGATCCTGGATCTTTCCATTCTTTTATTTTTGATACTTTTGCCATGCACATAAAGTGAGAGCCTGAACCACTAGATTGTGGTTTTATTGTTAGTACATCTATAGAGGATCATTACTTGCTAATCGAGTGTATCGAGATTGTGTAATTATATTAGGTGAGTATAAATTTATGGCAAATTAGATTATTTTAGACATTCATGATTTTGATGCTATTTTGGGCATGGATTAACTTAGATCTCACCATGCTACATTGATTACTTTAATAAGAAAGTTCTGTTTAAGAAGCTAAAAATAGACGAGGTGAAACTCTGTAAGGAGCGTAAAGTTTTACCCTCATGTGTCATATTGGCCATTAGTGCAAGATGGTTGTTAAAAAAATGATGCTCAACTTATCTTGCACACGCGATAGATGCTGAAGTTTAGGAGCTGAAATTAGTGGATATTCCAGTAGTCAAAGAGTTTTCAGATGTATTTCCGAACAAGTTTCCTAGGATGCCATCGACAAAGAGATTGAGTTTTTTTTATCGATTTAGTTCCTAGAACATCTCCGATACCATACAGGATAGCTCCAGTTGAATTAAAGAAACTTAAAGTTCAACTATATGAATTGGTAGATAAGTGGTTTATCTGACCAAGTGTATCCCCGTTGGGAGCTCCAGTCTTATTCCTTAAGAAAAAATGGTACTCTCAGACTTTACATTGACTACAGATAACTGAATAAAGTTACAATATGCAATAAGTATTCATTTTCACATGTTAATGATTTGTTTGATTAGCTTTAGGGAGCGAAGGTGTTTTCTAAGATCAATTTATGCTCAGGATATTACCAACTCAGAATTAGAAAGGTCGATCTTTCTAAAACAGCATTCAAAACTCATTATAGTAATGCCTCTGGACAAGGATTGGGATGTGTATTAATATAGCATGGAAACATTGTGGTTTATGCTTCTAGACAACATAAGAAGTATGAACAGAACTATCTGACACATTATCTAGAGTTAGCAATAGTGGTGTTTGCACTTAAGATATGGAGACATTACTTGTATGAGGCAATGTGTTAGATTTTCATCTAGACAAAGTAAATGTGGTAGCAGATGCCCTGAGTAGAAAGCCTTACAGCTCTATAGCTCACTTACAAGTGGCTTATATGCCGTTATTGATCAAGCTGAGATTTTTGGGAGTTGAGTTAAAAGTTAATAATGGCAGAGCTCTGATAGCTAATTTTTAAGTTAGACTAACTTTGGTTGATAAAGTCCATTAGATGCAGGGTCAAGACCTATAATTAGTGAAGTTAAGAGAAGATGTGCAAAAAAATTTACAAACTGATTTTATGGTGAGAGATGATGGAGTCTTGGTCATGAGAAATAGGCTATGTGTACCAAATATAAAGGATCTAAAAAAGGAGATCATGGAGAAAGCTCATTATTTAGCTCATGCGATGCATCCTGGTAATACGAAGATGTATCGTACATTGAGGGATCATTATTAATGGCAGGACATGTAGAAAGAGATAGTAGAATTTTTTCTCAGTGTTTAGTTGCCAGCAAATTAAGGTTGAATATCAGAAGCTTGTAAGGTTTTCACAACTACTTCCTATTCCTAAGTGAAAATGGGAGCATATCACTATAAATTTTGCAGCGAAACTTCTACATACTCAGAGTGAACATGATGGTGTTTGGGTGATTATTATCCGACTCACAAAATCAAAACACTTTTTTACTGTGTAAGACCACTTATTAGATGAATAAATTGGGGAGTATTTTTATGGTTGACGTAGTTTGACTTCATGGAGTGCTTAAGTCAATTATTTTATATAGAGATTCTCAGTTCACTTTTAAGTTCTAAACCAGTTTGTAGAAGGCTTTATACACCAAGTTAAATTTTAGTACTACTTTTCATCCTTAGATAGATGGTCGGTTAGAGCATATTATTAAGATATTGGGGGACACGCTTTAAGTATGTGTTTTGGAATTTAAGGGTAGTTGAGACATTTATTTACCCTTAAAGGAGTTTGCTTGCAATAACAATTTTAGCTAGTATCGAGATGGCACCATATGCGACTTTGTATGGCTAAAAATGCAGAACTCTGATGTGCTGGGATGAGGTTGGTAAGTGAAGATTAAATTGGTCTTGAATTAGTTTAGGATACAGACAAGTGTAGGTGGCAACTTGAATTTAAAGTTGGTGATAGAGATTTCATATAGATATCACCTTGGAAAAGGTGCTTCGATTTAGAAAACGCAAAAAACTAAGCTCACGTTACATTGGGCCATATGAGATTATTGAGCGTATTGGTCCGTTGGCTTATCGAGAAGCTCTACCACTATAGTTATCCAGAATCCACGATGTATTTTATGTTTCTATGCTCTAAAAATACGTATATGATCCTAATCACGTGTTATCAAGACAACTATTTAAATTGAAGGAGACTTATAAAGAGGAGCTAGTAGAAATATTGAAGAGCAAACAATAAGTTTTACGTTCTAAGACTATTTCTCTAGTAAAAGTGCTATGAAGAAATCATACAAAAAAAAAGCTACTTAGGAATGCAAGAACTTAATGCCAGCTCAGTATCCTTACCTTTTCTTATCAGACATGTAAATTTCAAGGATGAAATTTTTATAAGAGGAGAGGATTGTAACGTATGAAAACAAATATAAAAGGTTGGAAACAAGAGATACACACGCATACTTGCAAGAGAGAGAGAGAGAGTTGACCCAAGTTTGACCTAAGTTGAAGATCCGGACTAGTGAGTTAACCCGATCGAATCTCGCAATTTTGGCCACCGTTCTAACCGAGTAAGATACTGTTGCAAAGCTTATGAGAGCGCCAGCAATTTAGCTTGAAAGTTAAGACATCAACCTGTTTCTTCCTGTCATTAATCCCATTAAAATTTGGCCATGCCATCAACTGGGTTCTACTCATCTCACCTTCGGCTTCCATTTTCGACTAGTCCCATCACCTGAAATGGTCGAATTACTGGTGAACAGAAAGTTGTAAACCCGTGACTTTGAGACCTCAATTTGTTGTTGTCGCCGCATGTTCGGGGTCACCGCTGACACTGTTGGACTCATCATCACTAGAACTACCAGACCTAAGCTTCCCATCACCGTTGATTGAGTTTCGGTCACGTTAACCAGTGAGGGACAATTCGGTAAATTTATAAAACTTGGGGATTAATTCTGTAATTTTTAAAATTTATGTGTAATTTAGTAATTATGGACTAAAGGAATTAGGTAATTTGAGATTTCAAAGATAAATTAGTAAATTGAGTTATCAGGGGTATTTTGGTAATTTTACACTCAAGGATAATTTCATAAATTCTAAACTCATGGATTATTTTTGTAATCTAAATTGAAGACATTTTGGTAAGTTAAGATTTTGAGTATAATTCGATAAATTATGGTTTTGAGGGTAATTTAGTCAATTTTGATATCAGAGATATTTTGGTAATTTTTAGATATAAGGGTATTTTAGTAATTTTAATTGTTTTGAAGTTATATTATGTGAGTTCTAGCTTTATTGAGTACAACTGGTCGTATTTTATTTTAGTAATAATAGCCGTTTATTTGGTTAAGAGGACCCACGAGTAAGAATCAACATGCGGACACTATAATACTAGATTTAATTGTCATCATTGTGAGTGGAAAATACAAAACATATTTTCTTTATAGATTATTATAATTTTAAATATGGTAAAATATGTTTGCAAATGAATTTTAAAGGTTTTAATTTAATTTTTTAAAAATAAATTTTATCAGTGGAATTGGTATTTATTATTAAAGATATTTATGATTGAATGATTTTGCTATTGATTTTGAATATATACATAATGATAATATTTTAAAGAAAAGAAAATGGATTGATAGTTTGTTCAATGAAAAAGGAAATAAGATTTCAGATATTATCATATGTTTATGTACGTGTGTATGTATGGTTCTTTGTGAAGTCATTAGACAGTACCTTTCCCTATGTACAGTGATACGGATGAGATGATATGAGATACATGCTTTTGGGATTCGTCTGAGTACACACAGAGGCTTTAAGCAGTGTACTTAGGGTGCCTTTGTCTTTTGGGGATCAATTATGTATATATAGTTATGATGATGAGATATGATGAGTTATGATGAAATATAATGAGATATGAAGAGTTATGATGAGTTATTCAACTTGGATTACAAGTTGAATAAACCTCTATATAGTTTGAAATAGGTGCTGAGGTATTTATAAGAAATTTAATTCTTTCATTATAACCTCGGATACAATAGACTCAATTCATACTATTATGTACATTATAGGAGATTTGAGGATAATGATAAAATCATTTTGTTGTTGTATATAGATACCATGTTCGCAGTCAACCTAAAAAAAGGTTAAGTTTAAAAATTGAAGGCATAATTTATTAGGAGTTTTACAATAAAGGACTTAGGACTAGCAAACAAAAATTTTAAGAATGTAAATTCATCTAGGCAAAAATAAAAGGAGGATTTACATATGTTAGAAAAATTATTTAAAAAAATCTTAAAGGCAATTCAATATGCAAGATTATAACCCAATTTCAACATGCTTCCTGTTAATTTCAAGTTATTCTAAAAAATGTTTCTTAGCAATAAAGCAGAGAAAAAAGAGATGTCTTGAGCACCGTATACAATAGGAATATGAAATTTAATATTTGCTATGATATATAATAGATTAGATGTCTTGAGTAACATATCCTCAAAAAGTGTACTACTAGTTATGTGTTTACACTTATAGGAGGACATGTAAACTGAGTATCAAAACTACAAATAGTTGTAATATTATCTTTAATAAAAGTGGAATACATAACAATTACATAAGTTTGCAAAGAAGCTATTTAGATACATGGAAGTTACACAAGTTTGCAAAAAGCTATTTAGATACAGAGGTTATGGAAGGAGCTTTAGCACAAACAAGAAAAATTTTCTATATTTTGTGATAGTCATAGTGTCTTGTACATTATAAGGAATTTGGCTTTTCATTTAGAACAAAGAATATAGAAGTATAGTACCATTTTTTTTTTGAAAAGTATTAGAAGATAAAATTGTGGATTTAATACCAAAGAGAATCTAGCAAATATTTTGAATAAGCTAATTAATACTAATAAGTTTATATATAAGAGATCCTCTTATGGCCTACTAGAGATATAAATAGCATAATAATAGCAAAGAGGAATGGCCATTATGAAGACATGATTAGTAGAATAATTTTTGAATATGTACATGCATATGGTAAATAACTATATGAGACTAGCATGCAACTTTTGACTTTTGGTATAATTTGTTGAGCAAGTAAGAGACATGATAATTAAGAGGAACATAAGTTTTGACTTTAATATTAAGTAGAAAGTTGAGTGAAAATATATATTATTTTAAAGTCCACTATTATTGATTTTTGGACATTACATGGCCTATAAATAGAGGCCCTACTTTCTTCAATCCTCAATCTAATTGAGAAGTGAGAGAGCAAAGAGTTAGAGATTGAAAGTGTGTTGAGAGATTTAAGTTTTTCTTTTAATGTTTTGAGTATTTGGGTATATTAGGGTTTTGAGCTGTGACAAAAAATATTACAATATCTATAATTCCTTTTCAATTGTAAAATATTTTCTTCTATCTTCGCCTATGAATATAGGATGAAAGTCAAACTATGTAAATTATAGTATTTCTTTTTAATCATTATTTCTCAATTTCACTTTAATTATGAGTCTACTTCACCTATTAGTTCTCTAATAAAAAGAGGAATATTATTACTTGAATAGTGTCAATGAATTTCTTCAAGAGTTAAAATAAAGCAACAATGAGATGCATGTTTTCACTAATTACCTCATCTAATAAGATAAAATTAGTATTTTACTTTGGTATTTTAGGTGTTTCTAGCAACTTTATTATTAAATATTAGATACCAATTAGAATTTATCCACTATTTTTATCATTTTAGTTTGTTTTATTCTACCTGATAACATCTAAAAATTAATGTATGTTTTCTGCCAGGAGTGGTTAGGTGACTTTTTTTAGCTTTGTTGTTATTATATAAATTGTTTAACATAAATTGTTTTTACTAAGTGGTGGCCCATGGTATACATGTGTAGGGATTATGTGCTCTTTAAATCATATTGATTGATTTATTTATAATAAATACATTTTCTGATTAAAAAAATATTTGAGATATTTTTTAAACATCGTAATTATATAAATTTTTTAATAGTATTTATTTAAACATATTATATAATATTTATGTAATCATTATATGAATTTATAGAAAACATAAAATTAAATTATCTTATGAAAAATAAATTAGTTTGCTGTTAACAAATAAAGTTAAGCGGTCTATTTACATTTAAACAATAGTAAATTTATTAAATAATTTACCTTAATCATGTATAAATTTTTTTAATTTAATTTGACTATATTAAACAAGATCATATATGTGATTTAATTAACTTAAAATGACTATAAGCTTATTAAATCTAAAAGCATTAATTTTCTTGCAATCTCAATCTTGAGTTAATAGTAATTTGACAATTATGATTATTATTCCATTTGTGTTACTAATATGTGCAACATACATTTGTAATTAAAATTATCTCGTATCATAGTGTAAGTAATTATGAGCAATGAAATTATACATTAATAATATAAACTTTGTACAACACATCTCTTAATAAAATTTAGCAATTGATCGTAAAATTCTCTAGGTACAGTGAGTCAACATAATTAGTACATTCAAAATGATTGTTAAAGTTAAGTGCCAAGAAATAAGATGTTATAATGAATTGGACAATTAAAATATCAATTTTATTAATGATCTGGTTTAAAAAAACTGTTCAATGAAGAAATTAAGGTGAAATGGATCAAATTTTTATTTGAGAGAATTATCCTAGCTAGCATATAATTATAGAAGTTAGTTTCAATCTTTTAATAGAGTAAATTTAAAATTAAATAATTTGAGTAGTTTAATTAATGATCTGATTATTGTAGCTACTATTGTATGTATTCAAATAACTCTCCAGTTTAGCTCACTTAATGAATGCATCATTACTGAACTAATAAGCAATATATATAACTATTCGAGTTCAAAACTTAAATATATTATTTGGTGGAAGGTTTCATTTAATATGCTTGTGTATAAAGAATATTGTGTTATTTTACAAGTTAGGACCCTATAACAAGCACAAATAATATCCCATTTTTGGCTTTACCTTGTCTTTAATTTAAATAAAATATTTTTAATTTAATAGAACTAAAATGGGATAAAAATAAGGAGCCTAAGGTTTTGTCTAAAAGATATACAAAAGGCTTACTTTTGCATAGAAGAATGATAAGTCAAAATATATAGATCTACGAAAAAGGAAACTTTTCTCTCTAATTTTGAAAGAAAAATTTTCTATTGCTAGTTGGTAGTGATAGAGATGCTTACATATCAATTGCAGATCAAACTTTAATCATAACTTGAAATATTATTGGTGATCGATTGTGATCTAACAAGATTGATAGTGGTAAATAGTAACTTGAGAGCCTAATTTACTACAACAAAAAAGAAAAGGTATGATTCTTAAGTCATAGTAATTCTATATATTGTATGAGAAATGCCATCTATATATTTCTATTATAAAATGATTTTTAACCAACAAAAGACAATTTATCAAGTCAATGAACTTGAGATTGGGGTACATTTTAATATGCATTAATCTTGGAAGCTTCTTCTCTCTAAACCTTTTTAAGAACTGCAAGTAATAGCCAATAATTTGATGCAGTTTTTAGATGATTAACTATTTAGCATTATGTATGAGATGAGTGTTTTGCATAACAATTCCTGTGGTATTTAGAAAACTTCTAGTATAAAAGTTGTTAAGTAGGCTTAATGAACTTCTCAAATTGACAAGCCAAATATGCTTGTGATAATGCTAAAGAAAAGTAAGAACAATATGGCTAAATATAATTTTATTGTTTTTCACAAGAGAGCTTAAGTGGCATGTATGTGTTATGTGTGTGCTGGGGTGTTTGCGTTTGGTGGTGAGCAAATGGTAAGGGCTTATTGCATCTAGGATTTCCATTTTTTCATGAGCATCACTATTATAAACCAAGCTTGAATCGTAAATAATTTTTATCAATGATGTGTGAGACCAAATTGCTAATTACTTTTAAAGATAATCCTTTCTTTCTTCTTTCATTTATCTCTTTTGTGGTTAATCTTTTAATTGGCATTGACACCGAACCATGCAGATCTTTACAATGTGTTGACTAAAATTTAATAACTTTTGAGTATGATCATAAGCTTTATATAATTGAGCTAGTCCAATGGCTGATTATTGGCTTGCCATCAAGAATGTCAGCATTGATTATGTCTTTCAACCCACTAATGAAACAACTGACTTGAAATTCTTGTGAGAGACATCCCACCTTAGCTGACATCTTCTCAAATTGGATAGAGTAATCACCTTAAGATTTAACCTTTCGCAATTTGATTAGTTAACTATAAAAGTCCTGAAATTGAATGGCTCCATTCTTGGCATGCACGCTTTAACGAAGATCTTGCCAAGTTATAATTTCTCTTTCTTGTTTGATCAGCTAGAATGATAGTTGAGCATCTCCCTCAAAATGGAACCAATTGTATCTTTGTTGCCGTTAGAAAATTAGAAATCAAGTTTAATTAGCCTAGGAATATGACTATTGCATATTGCTTCCACGATCGCCCATGATCTTTCCAGATCATCTTTATTGTCGGGTTATGCACTAGCGCGTTCTCCTTACTCTCATTTTGTATTTGTCTTTGATGAGATTCTTTTTAATTAAGCTTCCTAAACAGCTCATTAATCTTCTCTAAAATTTGTTGTTGTCCAGTTAGTAGTGATCCGACATCTAATTCTAACTTCCCTATAATTTGATTTATAGTTTACTCCTCAATTGTTTACTAGAACCTATTGTGGAAAAGGAAGAAACAACTAATATTTTGTCAGGTTGATAGGAGAAGCTATGATCTCAAGTATTCTTTGATTACTTGAATGAATCTTCCCTATCTTTATTCAATAACAACTTTGAATAAATAACCAAAATTGTAATATTCAAATCCTTTAAAAATAGCTAAAGAGTTACAACTACTCCTTACTGTAACCACTTCCTATGATAACATAGAAGCAAAATGCATTAGACAGGGTCTACAAGTAATCCACTAACTTTTGTAGCTAATTACAAGAAATAAAAATAATAATGAAACCAAAAAAATATTAGTACCCTAAACATATAGTCACAATTGTAACTCTTTTATTTTCTTATTTAATCAAGTTCTCTACATACCTAAAATAAACTGGCCGTGATTCATCCAAATTATCTATTATGATAATAATTTGCTTGTCAGAACTTCATTTATAGCAGATTTCCTTCGTAATTCTTTACAAATTCCTTGAAATTCATTTATGTGGAGGGAATTTAAGGTTATGATTTCTAAGAATATGTGAGCATTTAATACATTCAAAACTTAGAAAAATTAAGCTTAATGAATACCAAAAATAGTGCATTCATTTTTTATTTTTCTTTTGTAAGTGAAATGCCACTCTTTCAACTTGAAGAAATTCCTCACACACTCAATACAAGGATTTCTTTTGAAAGAAATAATATAATAAAATGGACCAAATATATTACAATAAAATAAATATTTAAAATTCTAACATACGTTCTTGATAGATAAAAAAATGTCATAAGTATAATAGTAAATTCTTGATGGACAAAAATTCTGTCATAAGCATATCAAAAATTTTTGATAGATAAAAAATATATCACTAGCAAATAATAGATTCTTAACAAACCTAAAATTTATCATAAAACTGCCATTGGCTCATGATATATGTATGGTTTTTTCTTAATTTTTTTAAATATTTGTCATTTACTACCAATTTTCTTATAATGGTACTTGTGTGTAGGGGGCCTTATGTTATTTTTCATGCTGCACCTATAATTAGCATAAGTAATAAGCCACTTTTGACTTTATCTTGTTAAGAAATTCAGTTTTATCTTTTAGTAAAGTAGATTTAGAATCAATTAGTCGAGTTAACTTAATTACAAACAAAATTATCTTAGCCATTGTTATATGTACCTAAATGAACTCAAGGTTAGTTCAATTAATCGGCTGCACTATTTCTAAGCTAATAAGATAACTAATTATTTAGTTGAAGGCTCCATTTAATATGTTTATAGATAAGGGGCATTTACAAGGTGTGTTGTTAACACAAGTGCTACTCCACTTTTGACTTTATTTTTTTAATCGAAATCAAGTAATTTATATTTAATAGAATCAAGAAGAGATAAGATAAAGAGCATAGGTTTTCCTCTAAAATGTATAAAAAGACTTACTTTTTCATAAACATATATAAGCCATAATATATACAACAGAGAAAAAGAAAAATTTTCTCTCTAACTTTGAGGGTAAAAATTTTCTATTGCTAGCTACTTTTAGTAGTGTTAAAGACATGTATATATATCAAGTGCAAATCAAACTCAAGTATATCATGGAAGATGATTGATGATAAAGAATGATCTAACAGGATTTGTGGTGACAGATTATGACTTGAGAGCGTAAATTACCGTTAAAAAAAAAGCGAAGGTACGATTTCTAGAATATAATAATTGTATATCTTGCAAGAGCATTGTGATTTAATGATTTCTATTGTAAAACATTTTTAAACAACACCTAGAAGATTAGAAATATTTGGAGCATTAAGAATACTTAGAACTAGCACAACAAAAAAATAAGAGATCAAGATGTTACGACAAGATTATTTTGTGCAGTAATCTATATGGTATTCAGAAAACTTCTAGCACAAAAGATACTGAGTAAGCCTAGTAAACTTCTCAAACTAGCTAAGTAATAATGATTACAAAAAAGAATATAAAGAGAAGAAATAAAAATGCAACCAAAGAAAATTTTATTATATAAAAAGGAGAATAAGAGAGCTTTACGAGTATGTGTGAGTTGATTGTGCTTGTTGTGTGCTGTGTCAAATTGTAGTGCCAAGCCAATTTATATGGAAACTTATCTTGGTCTAGAGGCTTTCATGAAAATTGCTCAAAATATCTTATAAGTTATAGAGAAGTTTAGTTATACTCAAATGTAGAATTATCTAAATAATTACAAGTGCAGAGGTTGTAAAGAATTCTAATACTAAGCCAGGCTTGTTCACTTTGGCTTACAGATTTGAGCTACTCATTACTTATTACATCATAGCTTACTAATGTATGAGGCAATCAACTGCTGAAGGCACTATATCACTTAGGGTACCCTACCATTAGGTGATTCTTTCTTGAGTGCACCTTGGCACGTAAATTTAACCTTCTTCTCTAAGAGATTCCAGTGGCTCATAACATATTCCTCTACCTATGCTTTCGGGATCATTGTCATATTCTCATGCTTGCACTTTTAAATATGCTTTACAAATCACCAAAAATTTTCTTCATTATCGGAGATTCACTAAGCAATCATTGTAGGCTAGTATTCCTTTTCTTTAAATGACTCAATCAATGAAAATGCATTTTATATCTTTGTCGAACACAATGACAATGGTTGTTGAGATGCGTTTTGAGTCATTATGGCTTAGGTCTCTCGTTTCTTTATAATAGAGCTTCAGTAGACTCATATGAAAGACCAAATGAATTTTAAGTCTTCATAAAAGTTAGAGTTGATAAAAAAACCATTGACCACATGTTATAAAATTGAAAAGGGTTTTTAATATCACCTCAGTAACCGTTGGTACACTTTTCTTAAAGTCTTGAATTATTTGGAAAAGAGCTTGATCTTGACCTAATTGCCTTCTTTATATTCGACATAGTATCTCTTAGTGTTAGACTACTTTGTCATTTTTGTATGGCTTGGTTAAGATACACTCATGCGATGTTCACTTTCTTATGTCATTCGCAGGTAAGTTTATGAATTGCAGGGTTTTTTCTTCTATATGTTGAGGTTGTCGATTTGAGCATCATAACCTGTAATCCCTTAATGTTCTTGAACGACCTCTTACTTATAGCCTTTCTTCATTGAAAGTTATATTGTAATTGGATAACATCTAGTAACGTTGCTCAATCTTGCTGATAAGAGCTTATATAGTACCTTAAATACTTATTAAAGAGGCTGTTAATGGGTTTGGTTGGCCTGCTAGTTTACAGGTAAAATCTTATTGAGAACTTAAAGTGGTCCATCAAAAAATGGCCAGTAAATCGTGGTTCTTAATTACTCATAATGTTCCTTAGAAATCCCTATAGATTCATGATATACTCGATAAAGAGATAGGCTTCTTCATCAACTTTATAATTGACTAGTGCATGGTTACATACTTGCTATTGTATTGATCTAAACCAACTATGATACTTTCCCACATATCGGACTTAGATAAGGTTGTAATAAAGTTCAAAGAGACATTTTCTTTTAACTATGATACTAAAGGTAGGATCTCTAAAAATCCTATCAAAAATTGGTGGTCTATCTGTTCTTGTTGGCTTACAAAATGAATCTGCACATATGTTTAGATATCATCTTGAATATGCGGCCAAAAAATGCAATGTTTGGATTAGTGTAATTATGCATTTACCTCTAGTTAACTAGCCCATGTTAAGTTATTGTACTCTTTGATGACTTCTTTTTGTAAATTTCCTCACAAGTATAAATAATAGACCTTGTTTAGTAAAAAAGATGTTTTTGTCTTGCTAAAATCTCCTTATCATGCCTTTCAAAATTTTTCTCAGTAATTCTATCACCAGAAGGTCTTTTGGAGATCTTCTTTGATGCATAAGACAAGGTAAGTTTTCAACTAACTTATGCTAAGATGGCTTAGAGTGTTTGTAAAGACGTTGGCTTTATTATGCTTAAGCTTAAGTCGGTAATCAAATTTCGTAAGAAATTCTGACCACTTTACTTCTTTAGAAATTCTTGCCATCAACTTCTTCTGGCTTCAGAAGTAGATTGTGCTATCTTGTCTATTAAGATCACAAAATGCAAAATAAACAATTAGTATTGCCTTACTTATAAGCAATAGATGATTAAAATCATTTTTTTTCTTGCATAGTATAGCGACATTCTATATCATTCAGATTTAAACTCTCAAATGCTATAAGGTGGCCTTCTTGCATGAGGACTCCATAATAGGAAGATCAGAAGCATCTATTTGAGCTTTGAAAGGCCTTATATAGTTAAAAAGAATAAGGATAGGTTTTTAGAGATAAAGTCAGTTAAGGATGCAACCTTGGTTAAATAAGCCTTGATAAAGTGACAATAGTAGCTTACTAATCCAAGGAAAGATTGTAGTTAAGGCACTTTAGTGTGGATCTCCCACTCAAGTATAGCATTCACCATATATTTGTCCATTATTAATTTTCATACACTATTTTGTGTTTTAGAAAATTTATCTCTATTGTGCAATAAAGCACTTTTCTATTTTAAAGGAGAGTTTGTGTTTGCATATTAATTAGAGGACTTGTTATAAATGTTATCTTTAATCTTTGAGGGTGGTGTGATATACCATGTGGTCATCGAATTAATAACGATAAAGTGGTCAAGAAATAGTTGCAAAACCTTATTTATAAGTGTGGAAAATATGGTCAGAGTATTAGTGAGACCAAAAGGTATAACAGTAAATTCGAAAGATTTATACCTTCTGACCTATGCCATCTTCGGTTTGTCTCTCTTGGTGATTTGTACTTGGTACCACCAACAGCACGAATTAAGGTCATTGGAGTACTATACTTGCCATATTGGTTAAAAAGATCAGCGATTAGGGGAATAAGATGCTTGTTCTTGATAAAGATATTATTAAACGCTTGGTAATCAATGTACAAATGAAGAGATCTATCATTTTTTTGTAAAAAGATTGATACAACCAAATAGGCCTTCAACAGAGAGATTAGCCTATGTCAAGCAAATCCTCAAGATATATTAATAACTCATTAAGTTGAGGTAGAGCTATGCGGTGGGGCATCATAGCTGAAGGTTTATCGCCTTGTTCCAACTCTAGCTTATGATGGACCTCTCACTTTAAGGGGAGTTTCTTAAAAAGCTTCAAAAGTATAATGTCCTTGAACTCATTAAAGACTTCTCAGAAGAGCCAAGGGACTTCAATTCTTCTCATTTATTCAACTTTTGAATAGAAACTAAAAAGTTTAGATGCCTTTTAAAAGCCTTCGTAAATTGATAATGCTTAGGTAGTTCATTGTTAGTACTAGGAATATGAACTTGATCAAAGAATTTTAAGCCTGATCATCATAATATTATCTATAGCCATAAAGGAGAAATCAAGCTTTTTGCTTTATGTTCTAAGCATTACATGCATATCTATGTAGTTCTGCACTAAATTTGATAGATGAGTTTACCGCCTTCATAATAGACACTCTCACATACATGAATCCTTTCTTTGTCGGTTTCGGTAGGTAACTTTTAGGTGCCCAAGGTGTTAGAGTAAATCTATATCGAGTTAGAGTTCCTTTACTAATAGTGTTGAGTAGGCCTTTAGTTATGCGGCAAGAATATTGAGCAACTTTTTCTCTAGACAATTGTATACCCAATATTGGCTATTGTATATAAAGCATAGCATGAGACTTGGGTGTGTCTTTCTTCTCATTGGTTTACTTTACCCGTTCTTTTTATAAAGAGACTTTTTCTACCCTCTATCTTTATGATTATAACCTTTATCCTAATGGCCCTTTCTCCTATCTTTACGTTGATTAGGCTTATTGTCCTTAGGCTGGGTAAAGTACTTGGCAAGTGATTTTATAATGGTGATAGCATCGTTGATAAATTGAATACCTCATTTATCAAGTTTCTTCTTGGTTCAATTCGTATAGCCTTTTTTAAGATAGAAAAGAGAGTTCTTGTCAGACTTGTTAGTGATCTCAAGTATAAAGATAGTGAGCTAGTTGATGTAGTTGTAGTACCCATTTGCTTAAGCTATTGTAAATACATTCTTGCTTCTTTTTCTACATTGTTCAGGTAAATTCCTTTTAGAGTTCATGCTAAAAATCTATCTCTGTGTTGTTGGCATAGATGGCTTTGCTTATCTCATCATGCTTTTGCTACCATCACAACAATTGTATAGTGTCTTAGAGAATATAGGTGTTGTACCTATATTAGATGTCTTATCTCGAACACCAATAAGATTGATATGTTATTTTAACTCGAATATAAAGTTATCCATAATAGAAACATGATGTGCACCATCATAGGTATTTGGCTAGATGTGAATATACATTTGTACCCAAGCTAATTTGAGCAAATTTCTTTCACTTCTGTACTGATTGCTCATAGCTTTTTTTGCATGAATCTATAAAGGTTAAGCAACTCACTATAAAAGGCTAGAAACTCCCTTTAAAGTATGATGGCTTAGTCATGAATGATGACTTCAATGGCTATCACAAAATTGGCATACTCACCCTTAAGACCATTAACTTTTTCCTCTAAACTTTCAAGTGCATTTTTAGCAACGGACATTGATGTTTTAAACATGGTGGCATAAGGCTTTAAGGCATCAATAGAAGCAACTTTGGACTTTTCAAGGGCATTTGCTAGTATGTAACCTTTCCTTACAACCTTGACTAAAATTTGACAGCTCTACACTAAACTAACAACTCCTTTTTGTGATGTGCTAAGAATCAAAGGGTTAGACATTGCTTGTGAGCTAGATTGCTTGGGTCTGAACCATAGCTCTAATATTGCTTGTCATGAGATGATTACTTTATATAGTAATCTGTGACGTATTTAAACAACTTTATACACAAAAGTTTTTAAATAAGCCTAACAAACTCTTCAACAATATTTGTGTATAAAGTTGTTTAAATACTACTAAGTAATCATAATCTGTTAAATAAAGTTGTTTAAATATGGATAAGTTGTTTAAATACTTTTGAGAAAGGTTAACAAGCTTCTCAAACTAGATAAGTAATCATGATCTCAAAAAAAAAAAAGAAAAAACTAAAAAGACGCGAGAGTAATATGGTTAAAAAGAATGTTATTACTTAAAGGAAGAATACAAGAGAGCTTTAGAAGTATCCTTGAGTTGCTTATGCTTAGTGTGCAATATGTTAAATGTCAGGTGTCATTCCTTGTTCATAAAAAGACTTTCCTTGGTCTAAAATCTTTCATGCAACTTTCACAAAATATTTCCTAAGTTCTAAAAAATCTATTTATGTACAAGTGCAGAATTCTCTAGATAATAACAAGGGTTATGTTTTATAGAGAATTCTACAATCGAGCTAGGTTTTTTCACTTTGGCTTATGAATTTGGGTTACCCATTATTAAGCACAACATGACTAGCTAATATATGAGGTGGTGCACTGTTAAGCAAACCCTACTACTTAACGTGTCCCATCTTTGAGTAGTACTTTACTAAGCATCAGGTATTGGATCTAGATAATAGCAAGTATAGAGTATTGTAAAGAATTCTAGAATTAGGCTAGACTTATTCACTTTGGCTTGTGGATTTGGATTACTTGCCATAGAGTGCATCACAGCTCACTAATATACAAAGTGACGCTCTACTAAGTACACCTTACTACTTATCGTGTCCCCCCTTTAGATGGTCCTTTACTAAGTATAGAGTGTTGTAAAGAATTCAATAAGTATCTAATAATGAACAAGTATCGAGCATTGTAAAGAATTCTACATTCAAGCTAGGCTTGTTCACTTTGGCTTGTGGATTTAGGCTAGCTGTTATTATAAGCACTACCACTTGTTAATATATGAAGGAACATACTAATGAGTGCACCTTGCTTGTTAGCATGTCCCATCTTTGGGCTAGCTACCTGCAGAAGCTAGTTAACCGAGAAGTTTTGGGTTTTAAGCAATTTCTTTTCTCTTGTTCTATTCAACTTCATGTTCCTCTCTAAAACCATAAGCTTTCTCTTATTTCCATTCAAAATTTCTTCATTTTTCACTTATTTTCATGTCAAAATCATGCATTTAACTTTTATTAAATACTTTCTAAATATTATTTCATCACTTGATTCTCCAAATTTCAAAATCAAAATCTAGGCTTGCTCATTTCTCTCTCCTCCTTCTCAAGCCATTTCTAGCTCATCGTTAATCAAATTTTTTCTATACCTTGCCTTAAATCTTCTTTAGGATTAATTTTATTAGTTCAAATATATTCATTTCACTCAAAATATTAAAAGTCTGAATTTCTATGTTTAAACATTTTTGTGTTTTCACCACTGTTGTGCAAATTTTATTGAACTTACAAGTGAATGAATCTATTGTAGAATAGATTAATGGTGATGAGTATCGATCCCATGAGGAGGTGGATTTTAATTGTATATTGAATTAATTTTCTAAATGAGTAATTAAATTATGATAGATTTTATCTTAAATTGTGAATTAAAATGGTGGGAATAATTAAAAATGCAATTGCTATAATAAAGCACTTGGATATTTGAATCTGTATCAACATGCTCCAAGGCTCAATATTCCTTATTAATACCAATTAAATCATGAAGGAGAAATACATGTTGAGTGTTAGAAAGTGTATATTTATAAAGGAGAAAATCATTATTTTACACTTTAAATCTCACTAACATTGCTACTTTTATTTATTTAAGTATTTTGTTATTTAATTATATGTGTTTTATTATAATTATGTATTTTATGTATTTTAGGGGTATCATAATCGTTTCACAATAAACGAGTGATCAGACAACAAAACGGGCATCATCAGACCGATGATGTGTCACGATCTTATTAGACTAAATTTCTTATGTACTGTAGATCGATGACGTGGCAGCATCTCAGTGGAGCAAAAATCGTGTGTACAGTACATGCGCTTATATGGGATTATTTACTATTCAGGCGGCATTACTGTACAAATGTTGACTGTGATCGTGATGCTGATCGATGACGTGGCGCAATCCTGAGCATCCGAATTGTTTTTAATCCGATGGTCACGATTCACTCAATGTATCTATAAAAAGGGGGCTCTCCCCTCCTAATTTGATACCCCTGAATTCATTTCTAAGCTTAGATTTCTGAAATTCCTTCTCCTTCTTGTAGTTTCTTTGTATTTTAATAAAATTTCCTTTTTTATCCTTAGTTAAATATGAGTAGCTAATTTCTTTTGAGCTTGGGTTGAAGGTGAAGTCTCAACATGTTCCATGGGCTTAATTTGGTAAATTTACTTTCTCTTCCCCTCTAATATTTGTGGTTGTTTTAACTTTTCGTCGACAAATAATAATAGTCTTGTCTAGATACAGCCCTGGTTAAACTGGCACCCTAGTACAAGGTTATTATTACTTGGCACGATAAGCTCTTGGCACCATACTTATTGGAGAGTAGTTCATGAGGTGTGGAATCCCCCCTTATGATTTAATTGATATTAATATGGAATATTTAGCCCATGGAGCATGTTGATGCGGATCCAGATACCCAAGTGCTTTATTATAACAGTTACATTTTTAATTATTCTCGCCATTTTAATTCACAATTTAGGATAAAATTACCATAAGTTAATTGTTCCCATTAAAAGAAAATTAATTCGGCATATAATTAAAATCAACCTCCTCGTGGGATCGACACTCGTCACCATTAATCTATTCTACAATAGATTCGTGCGCTTTCGAGTTCAATAAAATTTGCACAACAATACACTCCTCATGAACCACACTCTAATTAATATGGTGCTAAGGGCTTATCGTGCCAAACAGTAATAACTGTGTTATTACAATCTGTCAACAAAAGTCAAAACATCCACAGAAAATAAAGGCAAAAATAAAATAAATTTACTAATTAAGCCTGTGGAATATATTGAGACTTCACCTTTAACCCAAGCTTGAAAGAAAATTAGCTACTCATATTTTAATTAGAGATAAAAAGGAAATTTTACTAAAATACAAAGAAACTACAAGATAGAGAGGGAATTTCAGAAAATAGAGCTCAAAAATAAACTCAACGGTGTCAAATTAGGGGGGAAGCCCTCCTTTTATAGATACAGTGAGTAAATCATGGCCATTGGATTAAAACAATTTAGATGCATAGGATTGCGCCTTGTGGTAAATTATAATTGGTTTGAACACATCATCAAGGCTATTATCCCATGTATATGTATGTATCGTACACACTTTTTTTGATCCATTAACATACTACCACGTCATCAATCAACAGTGCATAAATATTTTTATCCAATAAGATTGTGACACCTCATCAGTCAAGCCACGTCATCAGTCAACGCTACATAATCACTCAATGCCACATTATTCCTCCAATCAAATGCTACCACGTCATTAGTCTGTGCCACATCATCGATCAATGCCATGTTATCGGTCAATGCCACGTCATTGTACACTACATACGAATAGTATTATGAACCGTACCATGAATAGTACCGTATATGTGAACACTGACATTTTTACTTTTATGCTCCTCTTAAGGGTTTTGACCATTTTGAATTCAAATTTACCGTCTGTTTTATCATCCGATATCTTGTTTATTGTAAAATGACCATGATGCCCCTAAAATATGTAAAATAATTAATTATAATAAAACACGTATAATTAAATTCACAAGAAACTTAAATACATAAAAGTAAAGAAGTTAGTAGAACTTGAAGTGAAAAATGATGATTTTCTCCTTTATAAACATATATTTTTTAGTACTCAACACCCCCCCAACCGGCTTATTGTTAGTTCCTAGCAAATTAAGCAAAATTAAATTCAAACCCAAAATATTTTTTTTTAACTATCATGTTTATTTAATTAAACTTTATGTTGTAAATCAGATAAGAGTATAAGCGTTATCTCCAGCCTTTAAGAAATATTATTTCCAAATTAACCATTCACATGAATCAATCCAGGAGACTTTATCATAGTTATTGTAACTAAACTGCTTTCAAGAATGACATGTCAATACCCCAAAATCTCACTGGTAGTGACAATCTCACAAAGAAATTAAATCCAATAACAATAGTCATTCCAATGAATGGTAAATTGAGAGAAAATATTAAAGTAATATTACACACACTTACCACGATGAAATAAATGTGCCCACAGCTTAGAAATAATACGATCTCAAGTAAAAATGTGAGTCAGACCATATATATATATATATTTTTTAAAATTTTTATATATATACATTTTTATGCATCACTACATCTTTATAGCCCATGTAACTAGTTTCTACTTCAGATTGTAGTTCTCTAAAATCAAGAAGGACTTTTATTAGGATGTAATGTAGGCTAGGGACATGGCGAATAAAGACGGAAAAATAAGGAAAGAAAACCAAAATACATGTTTGAGAAAAAAAAAGGAGTTTTTTTTTAAGATTACAGAGTACATTTCTCTCTTTTTTAACTAATATATAAATTTTTTCTTTTTTTCTCTTTTTTTAAGGCTTAACTTATTGAACAAACTAATTATTTACATTTTTCTCAAACATGAATGGGTGATGGAATTTGTATGATATTGAGTAATATTTCGGATTAGAGTTAGGTCAAGATGATCAGTTAACAAAGAAAAAGATAATAATAAATTTTTTTTAAAGGATCAAAAGGGTTAACTAAGGATATTTCACAAAAGGGATAGCTAGAAAGGCTTAAATGGGTCAAAGATGACTTTTCTATCATCTTTTAGGGCGCTAACTAATCTTCCATATCTACTAGTTAGATAAACTTTCAGATGTAGCAATACATAAATTTTTTTTTAAAAGGTTGACTCATTAGAAATTTATAGATCGTGTATCAAATAATAAACTGTTAAATTGTATAAATAATGGGCAAAAAGGGTTACTCTAAAAGAAAAATGATAGGCTCAAGAACTCACTTGGAATTTATTATGACATGTATATTCCTTCAAGCAGCTCATATTTTTATCTCAGACATCAACATATAGAGTAGCAAACATGGTGTAACAAAACTCAAGACCAAAGATAATATAAATACTAAAATTTAAAAGTTATTATGTCAAAAAAATACAAAATATATATATTTTTAATTTTTTTAAGAAAAAGAAAACTAAAAAATGCATTTCTAGAATTATGACATTCTATATTCAGCCATCTTCAACTTAAAACTTTGAAAGTGCATATTTATAAAGGAAAAATTAGAAAGAGGAAGTTAGAAAAATCACACTTAAAATGAAACAAAAAAAGATTGAAAAGTAAAATTTTTTTTTTTACTTTCAAACTAAGAAGATGGGTTTCTAGAGTCACTACACTCCATATTCAGCCTTCTTCGATATAAAAATTTAACCACAGTTAGTTATTACAATAAAAATTAGTAAAAACTTAACAAAGATTAAGACATTCCATAATTATCAACTATTCCCTCCCCCAAACCAAAACGAAATATTGTTCTCAACGTTTTAAAGGAAAGAAATAGAGATTAGAAGATATCACTTGAGTGCTGCAACACAGAAGAAAATATTTATATGGTTGAAGGAGAGGCATATGGCTCGAGAGTCAAAAAGAAAATAGTGAAAAGACAAAGCAAATAATGATAGCATAAAATTATTAAGGATAAAAATATAAGTGATCAAACAATAGTAAAATAAAACAACATTGAAATAAAAGGATATTTATAAGTAGTTGCGACTATGGCTCACATCTTCCTCTGGTTTTATGTCCAGAAACGGCTTGAACACCCTCTATAGGTCGAGGATAGGCTTTCCATCCAGTTTTCTTACAAACTAACAAACATGGTCTTTTATAGTCAGATTCCCGAGACTATAGTTTAGACGTATCCACTGGGATGCGTTTCAAGAGACAAAAGGATATCATCCAATGACTCTTTATTCAAGCTATCCCTAATGAATTGAATCTTATCTTCTCTGTTATCAAACAGCATTCCTAAAGAACTTCACTTTTTATCGTATCTCATTCTGGCACACTTATAACAAACATTAGAGAGTTTTCAGGCTCTCTGTTTTCTTGAATAATTTCCTTTACCACAACCGGGCATGTATGTAATAAATTTGGAAGGTAACTCATCTGCTAACGGCACTTTAGCTTCAGTTATCCATCAAATGTCAGCAGGGATATGATTTGTCATAAGTAATTGCATGCATTTGGACCGAGCTTTATAAATGGTGAGGAGAGCATTCTGAGGAAGTGAAGAAAATCGCTTGTGAATTTTTGCTAAGATCTCATCTCTATCCATACCTTCAACTCAGAATATTAGTTATTATGGGAAACTAAAGTAACTGACATTGATTGTCACGGAATACTGTTATCCACCACTTAACTGGGGTGAAAAATGATAACACACCAAAGAAAAAAATCTAGCAAAAACACAACACACGTTAAAAAAGAAAATAAAAAAACAAAAAAAATTAACTTACCATTGTCCTCTTATTAAATTTTCCTCAAGCTCTAATTAGATGCTGTAGATACCTCTCTCAATTTTTTTAAGATCTTATTCTAAATCCTCAACATGGGCTATTAACTCTGGTGGTTGTAGCTACCAGATATGAAATGTTTTACAAAATTATATCTGACCTCTGAGATAAGATTGTATACGTCAAAATTGTCTAAGAATATTTAAAAGATACTTTTTAGTTGACATATTCATGAGGAAAATGATAAAAAAAATTAATAGTTAAACAAACAAACTTACACAAACATAATTAAAAACAAAAAGAAACTTTAAATCACTGAAAGAAAAAAATCAGGTCACTTAAATGTTTTATACTGTTTTCTCGACATGGTTGATATTCATTATTTTTATCTTTAAAAATTACACTGTTTCTTAGATTCTTAAATTTATTAGCTCCATGTGGAAAAACAGTATGAACAGTAGATGGACTAGACCATCGAGAGCGTAACTTACTTGGAGAAACGTGCCATTAAAAATTGAACAAAAATATTTTCTAACCTGGTGTAAAAGATTTTCTAATACTCCGCTTGTCACGAAGGATTTTCATTTACTTTCTGTAGCCCTTAGCATTTTTGTTGTTATGAATCTCCTCTGGTTTTACCAGTTGTATTCTCCTTTTTGAACAAAAAAGGGGTCAATGATGTCTGTATTCTTTTGTTTGTCATTAGAAGAGGATGAAATGATTTCTGACAATATTTTTTCTTCTCCCAAGAATGTAGAATTCAGAGGTTCAAGTGAAGGTTTGAGCTTAATCTTTGGTGGCAATTCTGATGATAGGATGAGATTTTCTTTTAATGGTGCTAATTGCTCTATCCTTTTCTTTCATTTATCATGTCCATGCATGGCGATGAATCCAATAAAGCATTAACCTCATCAATCGATCTGTCAATATTAAAATCCAAACTAAAGTGAGTTAAACATGTCAGTAAAGGGTCATCACTAAGGTTTAAAGGAAATGTATGATCAATTAATTCATCAATTAAATCCACATCTACAATTTCATCATCTATACTGTGAGGTCATTTGGCAATGTTGAAAATATTTAGTTCCATGGTCATATTGCCAAATAACAACTGCATGTTTTCAGTCCTACATTGAATGTCAGCATCGGCAATTGCCAAAAATGGACGACCCAAGATAATAGGGATGTGCTTCCTTGAATCTTACACTGGTTGAGTGTCAATTACAATAAAATCAACAGGAAAATAAAACTTATCTACCTGGATAAGTACATCCTCCACAATACCATGAGGTATTTTCGTGGATCGATCTGCAAGCTGTAACACCACTGGAGTTGGGTGTAATTCTCCCAGTCCAAGTTTCATAAACATTGAGTAAGGCAACAGATTAACATTAGCACCTAAGCCCAACAAAGCATTCTTAATTGTGTGGTTTCCTATACTACATGAGATAGTGGGGGAGTTTGGGTCTTTACATTTTAGAAGAATTTTATGTTGGAGTATAGAACTAACATTTTCTGTTAAAAATGCCTTATTTTGAACATGAATATTTCTCTTTTTAGTACAAGGATCTTTAAGAAACTTGGCATAAGATAGCACTTGTTTTATAGCATCAAGGAAAAGGATGTTGACACTTACCTATTTGAAGATTTAAAAAACTTACCCGTGGATTTTTTCTTTTTTGCTTTGGCTAACCTCTGGGAAATAGAGCTTTAGGAATATACTCTTGTGGGTTGGTTTCTTCTTTCTCTTCTGATGATGAGTCTTCAGTATTTACAGGTACAATTTAAGTCATTTTGGTCACTGGTAGCTCCACTTTGTTGTCAACTTCTTTTCCTTTTTGCAAGGTCATGATAGCTTTGACCTCTCCATGTTGCTGAGGTGAAATGGTACTTGCTTTATGCACTCCTTTAGGATTTGGCACTGGTTGACTTGGGAATTTGCCTTTCTCAACAATCATTACTAGGGTTTTAACTTAAGAGGCAAGTTGGCCTACCATTTTCTTGAGGTTAGAAATTGATTGGGTCTGAAAGTTAAAGCCTGCTCTCATCTCATTTCGTCGTCCATCAATGATACAGTTTTGTTGATCGATTGTAGAGTGGATAGAATTCTTGAAATTCTGGAATGCATCCTCTTATGGTCTGGGTTGAGAATAATTTAAGTTTTGGTTATAAAGTCTAAATGGTGGTTGAGAGGCTTATTGAACTTGAGGAATTGGTTGAATTGGTAGAGCTAGAGTTATTGGTCCATCTTGTTGAAATCCTTGAGACCATGAAAAATTGGGGTGGTCTCTCCATCCAGGGTTATACGTGTTGGAGTAAGGGTTGTAGTTTGATGGCTTCCTCATTACACCTATGGTGTTGGCTTGATCTGGATATGAGTCATGGTCATGTGGCTCTGTTGATTTAGTAGCTGTTAACGATGTAATTTTTCGGGTAAGTCCTTCAACCATTTCTTTTATTCTTTGATTCCCAAGCTTGACTCACCAATTTGAACCTCATTTACTCCCTTAATTCTTTTATTGTTTTTGGATGATTGACTCCGTTGTTGGGAATTATCTGCTTGTCCCTGGAAGAAATCTGAAATTTATGATGCACTTTTGAATATTAGTTCTCCTCCACTTGTTGCCATTAGCCATTCTTGCACATTTGTTAATAATCCCTCCAAAAAGTATTGGCATTGATGCCATTTTTCATATCCATGATGTGGACATTTCAAGAGTAGCCCGTTGAATCGCTCCTATACTTTGAAAAACTACTCGTCTTCTCTCTGAATGAACTTTAAAATTTCCTTACGAATAGAATTGGTTTTATGAACTGGGAAGTATTTATTTAAAAATTTTGTGACCATTTGTTCCTATGATGTAATGTTATTAGTAGTAATGTATTAAACCATGAACAAGCTTTGTCTTTTAAAGAAAATGGAAATACTGTAAGTTTAACATCATTATCTGAAAAATTCTCATATCTAAAAGTTTGACAAACAGCATGAAAATCATTCAAATGATTATATGGGTTCTCATTTTGTAGGCCATAAAATGTTGGGAAACAATTTAGCACACTAGGTTTTAATTCAAAACTCCTAGCAGCTACATTTGGATGTCGTATACATGATGTGCTCAAGTTAGATAAGGGACTAAAATAATCCTTAAATGACCTCTCCTGTGGTGGTTTCTGTTGTTGTAAATCCATTTCAATTTTATTTTTAAATGCGATGTATTTGTGTGTGCGAAGTATTTTTTCTAATTCTAAATCTATAGGCTTAAGATTAGGTAATTGCAACCTTCGACCATGCATAAAAAAAAAAATACAAAAAAATGAGAACAAAATTAAAAAATGATGAAGAAGGAGAAATTACGGTACTAACCTTATCACGTTGTTACAATCTTACTATGAACATATACTCAAGTGTTAAAAAGAAAATAAAAGAAATAGATCAACTAGAAATAAAATAACAAGATAAATTACAATGAAAAATAAAAAAATAAATTACAGAAATATAAAGAAGAGAAAAGAAAAGAAATTAAATTACAGAAAAAAGAAACAACTAAAAAAGTTAATTAATTAAAAAACTTAATTCTATTAATTAATAAATTAACAAAATAAACAAAAATTACAAAGAAAAATAACTTAGAAATTAAATTATAGAAATTTAAAGAAATTACAAAGAAATTGAATTATTAAAATTTAAAGAAATTTAAATTACCAAAATTAAATTACAGATTCACTTCTTTTAATTTTTTTAATTTTTTTAATTTTTTTTAATTTTTAAAGAAAGCAACAACAAAAAAAAATTTACTTAAAAAAACTATTTCTATGAATTAATTCTACGAATTAATTAAAATAAATTAACAAGATAAATAAAAAATACCAAGAAAATACACTCAAGCACTAAAAAAATAAAAAGAATAGATTAACTAAAATTAAAATGAATTACAAGATAAACAAAAAAAATTATAAAGAAAAGTAAAGCAAAAGTTAAAGTACAAAAATTTAAAGAAATTACAGAATAAAATTAAATTACAGAATTTTAAATTATAAAAATTAAATTATAAAATTATTTTTTATAAGAAAAAAATACAAGAAAATAAAAAAAATTAATTCAACAAATTAAAATAACTTACCTCCCCGGCAACGGGGCAAAAAGCTTATTTTTGTAAATTTTATTGAACTTGCAAGTGCACGAATCTATTGTAGATGATTAATGGTGATGAGTGTCAATCCCACGAGGAGGTAGATTTTAATTGTGTGTTGAATTAATTTTCTAAGTGAGTAATTAAATTATGGTAGATTTTATCCTAAATTGTGAATTAAAATGGCGGGAATACTTTAAAATGCAATTGTTATAATAAAGCACTTGGGTAACTGAATCTGCATCAACATGCTTCAGGACTCAATATTCCTTATTAATACCAATTAAATCATGAGAAGGAAATCCACTCCTCATGAACAACACTCTAATTAATATGGTGCTAAGGGCTTATCGTGCCAAACAGTAATAACTGTGTTATTACTATCTGTCAACGAAAATTCAAAACATCGATAGAAAATAAAGAGGAAAATAAAATAAATTTACCAATTAAGCCCATGGAATATATTGAAAATTCACCTTTAACCCAACCTTAAAAGGAAATTAGCTACTTATATTTTAACTAGGGATAAAAAGAAAATTTTACTAAAATACAAAGAAACTACAAGATAGAAAAGGAATTTCAAAAAATGGAGCTTAAAAATAAACTCAAGGGTGTCAAATTAGTGGGGCAGCCCTTCTTTATAGATACAGTAAGTAAATCATGACCATCAAATTAAAATAATTTGAATGCACAGGATTGCGCCACGTGGCAAATTCTGATTGGTTTGAACACATCATCCGGGCTATCATCCCATGTATATGCATGTACCATATGCATGTTTTTTTTTAGCCACTAACATACTACCATATCATCGGTCAAACAGTGCATAAACATTTTTATCCAATAAGATTGTGACACCTCATCAGTCAAGTCACGTCATCAGTCAACGCTACATAATCAGTCAATACCACATCATCTCTCTAATCAAATGCTACCACGTCATTGGTCGGTGCCACATCATCGGTCAACACCACGTCATTGTACAGTACATATGAACAGTACCATACATGTGAACAGTGATATTTTTACTTTTATGCTTCTCCTAAAGTTTTTGACCGTTTTGAATTTAAATTTACCATCCGTTTTATCATTTGATATCTCGTTTATTGTGAAATGACCATGATGCTCTTAAAATATGTAAAATAATTAATTATAATGAAACACGCATAATTAAATTTACAAGAAACTTGAATACATAAAAGTAAAGAAGTTAGTAGAACTTGAAGCGAAAAATGATAATTTTCTCCTTTATAAATATACATTTTCTAGCACTCAACAACCATCATTCTCCTCATCATATCCACCATATCTATAGTGTTTTATTTTTTATTTTGATTTCAGTTTTTTGTTTTGATTTGCACTACATTTTCATAAACATTGTTGCTTTATTTATGGATGAAGAATGCTTGTTATTTTGTATTTGGATATTTTTATGTTTGGTTGATTTTTTTAGATTCTTAGGATGTCATAACTTTTTGGTTAATTACATGTTTGATTTTTATATGTTTCTTAATTAACCATTGTCATATGATTGGCCTTGGCATGAATTTCTAGTAATTTTAATAATAAAAGGGGAAATGTCATGTATTTTAAATTTTCAAAGATAGGAACATGTATTTTAATATTAAAATATTGATCCATAATTTTGAAATATTAAAAGGGAGCTTACATTTGTTATAAATCATGTACTCAGGGGGGGTTCGTACTTGATTTATATGTTGAATCATATATGTCCTATACTAAGAGGGAGTACAAATGTCAAAATACATGATATACTTGTTATCATCGAAAAGAAAGAGATTGTTAACCTAAAAGACTATACATATTGTAATTTTGATAATAATAAATATATATACATTGTAATTTTGATGATAATAAATGTGTGTGTTAATTGATTTGATAAATACCATATTTCAAATTTTCACTAGTCCTTGACGAATGATATTTACATAAGCAAATCAAGTAAAATTAAGTTCAAGACACTCAACGGACAATGGCTTGACCATAAATAAAGTTTAGCTTAGCGAAATAATTATTGCAATAAATTCTTATAAAGTCAGTATGATTTAATATATGTATAGTTTAGCATGTAAGAAGTTTAAGATTTTGTTTAATAAATCATTATTTTTGTGATTTATATTTTATAAGCCAGGTATTTTTAGTAATTAATTATTTATCAAGATGTGCACTAAAATGAAATATTTTACAATATTTGATTTTAATATATATTATGTTGAATTATAGATTTGGACTTTTCTGTAAATATTGAAAACATGTTAGGCCATATTCCAATTTCTAAAGTTTTAAAGTTAAAAATGTAAATATTAAAAATAGATAGAGAGTTAGTCACTAACAGCTTGAGGGCAAGCAGCTAGCCGCTTGGGAAAAATTTCATATTTTCAAATTGAAATTCTAGTTGTGCAATCCAAGATGGAGTGAATTAGGATTTTAAAAATTAATCTAATCAAATCATACAACAATTACTTGTAATGTCTTAATAAAATCAAGAACAATAAGTTGAATAATGCTTAAACATAAAAGAGTAGAGAAGAGAAAATAAATACAGATATTTTTACATAGTTCGACAAATCTCACCTACGCTCATGCCTCCAAGCTAACCAAGCTTGATGATTTCACTATTCAAGCCTCTCACAGCTTCAATTCTATTACACTTGACTTTAAGGTGTCAATGAACCCTTACAATCCAGGGATTATTTCCTAATCCCTTTACCCAAGTATTTCTTACACTTTTACAACAACAAATTTGACAAGAGATTAAACAATACAATAAGAAAAACTCTCTTCAAGAGTGGATGAATAAATATAGCACTATAATGATTTAATTTATATTGATTTGCAAATTTGAAGCTCAATCAATGATGTAATAACTTGTTTTTGGTTGTCCAATAGTTTAAAAATGAGTTTGATTTAGGTTTATATAGTTTAGGCTCAAAAAATAACTGCTATAGGCAAATTCCAGCACTGAAGCAACTAGCCTCTTTCTTCAAGTGGTTAGTTGCTTGCTATAGCGAAATTACAATTAAATTTGAAAATACCATAGTAATACTATTCGTGAAATTTTAATTTTACCTAAAATTTTTTATAATTATACTATGGCCTAAAAACTTATAAAATTTTACAAATAGATCTTTTTTTGAAATTATTTTAACTTGCTACAGTACCACTGTTCATAAAATTATAATTTTACTCAATATATTTCTATAATTGTAGTATATCTCAAAATGTTAAAATTTTTGAGAATAAGTCTAATTTTAGAATTTCTAAATATTATTTCTCATTCCCATAACTTCTTAAAATTATGATATGACTAAAAAATTTCTGATTTTGTAAATAAATTCAAATTCATATTTAAAACATTACTTATTAAAATAAAAAATTGCAAAACTTTTTCACTTTAATCCATTTTTAAAAAATTAATTATTTTGCATGAAATACTTGATTTATAATAAAAAATTTAAATTAATAAATAATAATTAATTATATAAAATCTTGAGCTGCACAAATTGCTAAATCAAGTATAAATTAAATCATATCGACTTTACAAAAAATTTATCATAATCATAAGTTCTTTGCACTCCAAACTTTGTTCTCGATTTAGCAATTATTTGTTGAGTGTCTTGAAGTTGATTTCACTTGATTCACTTGTATAAATACTATCCTTCAAAAGCTTAGTGAAAAATGTAGAATACATTATTAATTTAAAATAATTAAGATACATATTTATTACCATCAAAATTACATTATATGTAGCTTTTAGGCTAACAATCTCTCCCTTTTTTATGATGACAAATATCTCATATATTTTGACATTTATACTCCTTTTAAATATATGGCATGCATGAATAAACATATTAAAAATAAATTTCCCCTTAATATAACTCTCCCTCAATAATTCATATTAAAATAAACTCCCCCTTAATATAACTCCTTAAGATCAAAATACATGTACCTGTCTTCAAGAATTCAAAATACATGATTTCTTCCCCTTCATCATCAAAATTACTAATAAATTATACGAAAACCTATAAACATAAATGGTTAATCAAGAAACATATAAAACTCAAGCATGCAATTAACCATAGAGTTATAAAATCCATACTATTCAGCAAACATCAACCACATATCTAAATAACAAATAAGAAACATCCAAATACCAACAATAACCATTCTCAATCAATAATTAAAACAACAATATATATGAAGATATAGTGCAGAGTGAGATATGAGCAGAACAGAGTATTATGGAAATGGTGAATGTGAAGAATTGGATGGTGGTGAAAACCCAAGAGCAGCGAAAAGTTACTGCTATCCATCAAGAATTTACTGTTGTTGAGTAGAAAGATGTTGTTGTTAATCAAATAATTGCTGCTGCTACTCAAAGCAGATTGATGTTTGGAAATGGATTGAATATATGAAACTGTGATTGAAGTTGGCTGTGTTGCTTAGAAAGAGAATGCACATCAGTCAACAACTACTACATCGGATCTGCATGATTTGCTGAAGTAAAATATGGGGGACCCTCAGATGGCGGAGGATGTGAGCGTTGTAGAGCACTAAGATCAGGAAGCTTATCTAGGTGAAATATATCATTAAAAAATAAATGATCTGAAGGGGTGAGTGTAGAAATTTTCTCTTTGAGTCTCTCATCTTTATACCACTGATCATTTTCAAAGAAAAACCCCAAATTTGCTATAGCATCATATCCTAATTCCTTAGGAGTCAAGAATATTGGTTTGGTTAAGGGAACATAAAAATATTTGAGAATAGAGTGATAATACTACCGTAAGGAAGTTTTTGATTTTGAGAATTTAGAACACTCAACATATGTTGAAGGATGATATATCCAACATTCAGTACTCTACCCTCAAGAATACAATCTAGTAAAACAACATCTAAACGAGTAACTTCATCTTCATGTCCACCCCTAGGACTTATTACAAGTTAAGAACATAATGGAGGATTCTTCTTTGAAGCGGTAATACTTAAGATTTTAAAGGAGACTTATAAAAATCAGAGGATAAATTGAAACGTCTACACATTTTTCTAACAGTATCTTCAACGAAATACCATGGATAATGATGTTGACTCCTAGTATTGTATACCTGTTAACTCCTAGTAGTGTATACCTCTAATCCTTCATTAAGAGTTCTAAGAATCTGATTTAAATCCTCAACATTAAATTCAATAGGAATTCCCCCAACATTTGTAATAATTCCATTTGAGGATTGCAAAGAAATAACCATATTTGAATAGAAAACTTGAACAAAATTCTCATAATATGGTTCCTTAATGACTAAAGCATTTTGCTACACCATTGCAATAAGTAAAGCACTAAGAGATTTGTCACAAATATATAAATTATGTAAATTATGAAAATTGATGAAATGTGGGGGAATTACCGGCCTTGACATGAAAAGATCAAAAAATCATTTCCGAAGAGGTATAGTTGGTAGATGAGTCATTATAAACTTTGGATTATCTCTATGATTCTCCTTTCTTTTCTTAGATATATGCTTTCTCTTGGATTTCCCAACATCTACCATGATTGAAACAAGAACAAGCTTAAATTTCCAAATTCGAATTTCTAAGATTTTGAGTGAAATGAGTGTTTTTAAAACAAGAAAACTAATCCTAGAGATGATTTAAGGCAAGAAATGGTTGAGGTTTAAGTAAAAATGGATTAAACATGGCTTAAAATTATAGAGAGAGAAATGGATAAGCTTGGATTTTGATTTGTTGATTTAAAGAAGTAATGAAGATAATGATGTTTGAATGATGAATATTGAAGGTTTAATGGCTGGAAAATTATTTGAGCAAGTGATTTTGGTAAGAAAATAAGTGAAAAATAAACATATTTGAGAGAGAAATGAGTGTGGGTTCGTGGTAGAGAGAGAGAGAATGAAGAACAAGTGAAGAGGAAGAAAAATAGGCATGGACCCATGACCAAGTAGCTAATTGCTTTTAGCTGCTTGCTCTCGAGTTTGGATGGCTTTTCCAAGTAGCCAACCGCTTGCCTAACCTCTGTCCTAGTTGCACAATGATTACTTTCGGCTTAGTTTGGTCAGTCTGAAGACCATTTTATGATCTCGAAACACTTCAAAAGCCATTTTCATTCATAAATAATGATAATTAATATTCTAAAGATCAAAGATTCAATCAATTAACTCCTTAATCAAACATACACTTTACACATTCAAAACATATGTAAGCATTCATAGATTGACAAATCAAGTGTATTACTCATTAATTATGCTTAAACATAATAAAGATATCAATACTTATTAGAACATCAAATTGTAATAGTCTCAATAACATGATTAAAGATCTTAATGCGAAAATTTTACCATCCCAAGTTCATGTCGAATTTTAGAAAATTATTCTTTGCAAAGAGGTTTTGTAAAAATATTGGCAAGTTATTTTTCTGTAGAGACAAACTCTAATGCAATATCACCTTTTTGAACACGATCTCTTAAGAAATGATGTCTAATCTCTATATGTTTAGTTCTAGAATATTGAATGGGATTCTTTGATAGGTTTATGGCACTGGTATTATCACATTTTATAGGAATTTTTTCAAGGTTAACGCCATAATATTTAAGTGTTTGTTTCATCCAAAGGGCTTGTGCACAACAACTACTTACGACAATATATTCGGATTCAGTGGTTGAAAGTGCAACTGAGTTTCATTTTTTACTGAACTATGAAATAAGTTCATGACCTAAAAAATGACAAGTGCCACTAGTATTTTTCCTATCAACCTTATGACTAGTAAAATCAGTATTCGAATAACAAGTTAAATCTATATGAGTTGCTCTAGGATACAAAAGGTCAAGATTTATGGTTCCATTCAAATAACAGAAAATTTTTTCAAAGCAAGCAAATGAGATTCCTTAGGACATGATTGAAATCTTGTACACAAACATACACTAAACATGATATTGGGTTTATTAATAGTTAAATAAAGTAAAAAATCAATTATACCTCGATACATCTTGATATCAACCTCTTTACCTTTTTCATCTTTGTCTAGCTTGATTGTTGAGCTTATTAGAGTACTTTGGGTTTTTGAGTTATCAATCCCAAAATGTTTGATCAAATCTCTAATATACTTAGCTTGATTGATGAATATTCTCTCATTGTTTTGTTTTATTTGTAGCCCGAGAAGTATTTCAACTCTCCCATTATACTTATTTCAAACTCCTTACTTAAACATGTAGAAAACTCTTTACACAAATACTCATTAATAGAACCAAAGATAATATCATCTACATAAATTTAAACTACAAGAATATCTTGGTTCTTATGTTTGACAAAAAGAATAATATCTACTTTTCCCATTGAGAAACCATTTTCCAGCAAAAAATTCTTAAGCCTATCATACCATACTCTAGGTTCTTATTTTAATCCATATAAAGCTTTTGATAACTTAAAAACATGATTTGGAAATTTTTTATTTTCAAAACTGGGGGGTTGTTTTACATAAACTTCCTTCATAATATAATATTCAAAAAGGCACTTTTGACATCCATTTGAAATAAATAAAATCTTCATGACATGCATATGCTAACAACATCCGAATGGATTCTAATCTAGCTACTGGTGCAAATGTTTCATCAAAATCAATTCCTTCTTCTTAATTATATCCTTGAGCTACTAATCTAGCTTTATTTCTAACAACTACACTAAATTCATCCATTTTATTTCTAAATACCCATTTAGTACCTATGATTGACGGGTGTTCCAATTTAGGAACTAACTTTCATACATAATTTCTCTCAAATTGATTTAATTTATCTTGCATTGCCATAATCCAAGATTTATCATTTTCTGCATTCGCAAAGGATTTTGGTTCAATTTGAGAAATAAATGCATTGTACTCACATGTATTCTTAAGTGATGACCTAGTGGTTATACCTCGTGTAGGGTCTCTTAAAATTAAATCTTTAAGATGAGAGGAAACATATCTCCACTCCTTGGGGAGTGTTTGAGAAGTATCTCTTTGCTGTTCTATGCTTGTTTCTTTTTCTTGTTTATCCCTTTAATTTTTGGGTGGTGTCTCCTTTTGTTTATCTTGTATGGATCCTTGTAGTAAATCTTTATTTGCATCATTATCAACAACTACTTTCTCTGCAGAGTAGGATTAGACTCATTGAATGCTACAGGTACAGATTCTTCTACAACTAAGGTTCTTTTATTATAAACTCTATAAGCTTTGTTTGTGTTTGAATAACCAAGAAAGATGCCAATATTAAATTTTGGATCAAATTTATCAAGATTTTCTTTTGTGTTCAAAAAAAAATATTTGCATCCAAAAATTTTAAAATAACTAATGTTGGGTTTTCTATTTTTTCAAAGTTTATAGGAACTTTTATTGAGATAAGGTCTAATCAACACACGATTTAAAACATAACACGCGGTGTTGACGGCTTCGGCCAAAAAATATTTTAGTAAACCATTTTCATTTAATATGGTTCTAACTATTTCTTGAATAGACCTATTCTTTCTTTCAACAACTTCATTTTGTTATGGAGTCCTAGGTGATGAAAATTAATGCTCAATATTTAAATCATTACAGAAATTTTCAAATGCATGATTTTTAAATTCTCTACCATGATCATTTCTAATGCAAGTAATAGAGTAACCTTTTCATTTTGAACTTTTTTACAGAAAACTTTAAATGCCTTAAAGGCATCATCTTTATTAGCTAGAAATAATACCTAAGTGAATCTAGAATAATCATCTACAATTATAAATGCATAATATTTTCCACTTAGACTAACATATCTAGATGATCCAAATAAATCCATATGAAATAATTGAAGAGGTTTTGAAGTAGAAACATGATTTTTATTTTTGAATGAAGTTTTGATTTGTTTACTGAATTGACAAGCTTCACAAATTTTATCCTTTTGAAAACTAATTTTTGGAAGGCCTTCAACTAAATCATTTTTTAAAATTTTTAATATCAAATCCACACTTCCATGACCTAGTCTTCTATGTCACAACCAACTATTATCATGTAATACAGAAAAATATATTTTATGAGTAGATGCACAATCTATATCAATTGTATACACATTTATATGCCTACTACTAATAAATACTATCTTGCCATCACATGCATTTTCAATAGCACATTTTGATTTATCAAAGATAACCCTATAACCTTTATCACACAATTGACTATACTAAGTAAATTACATTTCAAATTTTCAACCAAACTCACATACCCAATAAAAGTGGAAGAATCTTTACCAATATTGCCGATACCTATAATCTTTCCTTTTGAGCTATCTCCAAAAGATACATATCCACCATTTTCAATTTTGGTAAAGCTTAAGAACCAAGAATAATTCCCTATCATGTATCTTGAACACCCACTGTTCAAGTATCATTTGTTCTTCTTTTTCTTAAATCCTTGTAAAAGAAATTTCAAGTCTTAGGTACCCAAATCTTTTTGGGTCCTTGAGTGTTAGCAATGGTTCCTTTTGGAACCCAAACACATTTAACTCCTTGGTATGCATTTATTTTAATATGGCATCTATAACTCATATGATTATTTCTATTACAATGATGACAAATAATCTTAGGATTATTTGTAGAGATAGCTCTAACAAAATAATTTTTATAATATTTTTGTCTATTCAGTAATTTTTCTAAGTTTTTTTGACCATTTGTGAACTTTAACATAATTTTATTGAGTTCATTTATCTTTTTCTTAAGTACTTCATTTTCTTTCAATAATTTATTACTACATAACTCTTTATGCTCATGTGAAGTACTTTGTTTATCTTTAATTGAAGTAAACTTATCATGCAATTCTTTATTATCTAATTTTAGTATCTTGATCTTTTCATTTAATGAATTATTACACTTTTGTAATGCATCTTTTTCATTTGAAAGTTCTAACATTTTCTTTTTAAGGCATGCATTCTTTTTACCAATTCACAACCAATCATCATGCAATTTCTTAAAAGAATCATATAACTCATTATAAATAGGGTCACTTACCTCATCACGTTCACCATCCAACCATCTCCAATTGCCATAAGTGTCAAATTTGACAGTTCATGAGATTCCTCTTCATTACTCGATTCTTCTTCACTATCATCCCAAGTAGCTACCATGGCTTTCTTTTTTAGCTTGCTAAGAAGTGGGCACTCCAATCTTATATGGTTAGGCTTCTTACATTCGTAATATATAATCGCCTTTTTCTTCTCTTTTTAGTTCTTGAGGTTTCTGAATTTTCTTTGCTCAATAGGTTTCTTAAAGAATTTTCTAAATCTTCTTGCCTGCATAGCCATCTTCTCATCATTCAACTCGCTATCCTCATCACTCTCATGTTTTGACGCTTTGAGAGAGATGCTTTTCATTTTCTCCTCATTTCTTCTTTCAGCTGCCAAATCTTCCTCATAAGAAATAAGAGAACCAATTAGATTATCAATAGGCAATGTATTTAAATCTTTAACTTCCTCAATGGCAGTCCTCTTAGACCTTCATTCCTTTGGTAATGATCTAATAATTTTCTTAATTTTCTCGCTATTAGAAAAGGTCTTTCCTAAGGCTTCTAGAGTGTTCACGATATCCATGATCTAGTAACATAGAGTAAACACTTTCATTTTATTCCATTTGAAATAATTCATATTGTCGAGTGTATCTATTAATTTTGACTATTTCACTTGATTAGTACCTTCATAAACAACTTCAAGTTTATACCAAATTTCATAGGCACTTTCACAACAAGAGACTCTATGAAATTCTTTCTTATCAAGAACACAAAATAATGCATTCATAGCTTTAGAATTTAGAAAAGCTTTTCTCTTTTCCAATTTATTCCATTCCTATGAAGGTTTTGGAATGTCATCTCCTAATTCATTTTTAGCCATTGGCATAAATAGTCCATCACAAACAACTTCCTAAATTTCATAATCTAAAGCTTGTAAATAAATTCTCATCCTAGTTTTTCAATATGGATAGTCATTACCATAAAAAAATAGTAGTTTAGTTGTGGATTGTCCTTCCTTAAATGTGGATTCATTTTGAGTTGGCATAGATCTTTTACTATAGACGGTTAAGTCCTAATAAGAGAACCTAGCTCTGATACCAATTGAAATTCTAGTTGTGCAACCCAAAAGGGAGGTGAATTAGAATTTTAAAAATTAGTCTAAAAATCACACAACAATTAATTCTAATGCCTTAATAAAATCAAGAACAATAAGTTTAACAATACTTAAATATAAAAGAGTAGACAAGAGAAAACAAACACAGAAATTTTTATGTGATTCGACAAATCTCGCCTACGTCCACACTTCCAAGCTAACCAAGCTCGAGGATTTCACTATCCAAGCCTCTCATGACTTCAATTTTATTATACTTGACTTCAAAGTATCAATGAACCCTTATAATCTAAGGATTATTTCCCAATCCCTTTACCTAAGTGTTTTCCACACTTTTACAACAACAAATTTGACAAGAGATTAAACAATACAATAAGAAAAACTCTCTTCAAGAGTGGATGAACAAATATAGCACTATAATGATTATCTCTATTGATTTGTAAATTTTAAGCTCAATCAATGATGTAATAACTTGTTTTTTATTGTCTAAAAGCTTAGAAATGAGTTTGATTTGGGTTTATATAGTTTAGATTCGAAAAATAGTCGTTATAAGTAAATTCCAGCGCTAAAGTGGCTAGCCTCCTCCCTTAAGCGGTTAGCCGCTTGCTATAGTGAAGTTACCGTTAAATTTGAAAATGTTACAGTAATACTGTTCATGAAATTATAATTTTATCTAAAATTTTTATAATTATACTATAGCCCAAAAAATATAAAACTTTACAAATAGGTCTATTTTCGAAATTGTTTTAACTTGCTACAGTATCATTGTTCATAAGATCATAATTTTACCCAATATATTCCTATAATTATACTATAGTTAAAAATGTTAAAATTTTTATGAACAAGTCTAATTTCAGAATTTCTAAATATTATTTCTCATTCCTACAACTTTTTGAAATTATAATATGACAAAAAATATTTTTGATTTTGTAAATAAACCCAAATTTATATTTAAAACATTACTTATTAAAATAAAAAATTACAAATTTTTTTCACTTTAATCCATTTTTAGAAAATCAATTATTTTACATGAAATACTTGATTTATGATCAAAATTTTAAACTAGTGAATAATAATTAATTAATTAAAATCTTGAGCTTCACAAATTGATAAATCAAGTATAAACTAAATCATACCAGCTTTACAAGAATTTATCATAATTATAAGTTCGTTGCACTCCAAACTTTATTCACTATTTAGCCATTGTCCGTTGAGTGTCTTGAAGTCGATTTCACTTGATTCACTTGCATAAATACTATCCTTTAAAAACTTAGTGAAAAATATAAAATACATTATTAATTTAAAACAATTAAGATACATGTTTATTATCATCAAAATTACATTATGTGTAGCCTTTAGGCTAACACAAATTTTAGACTAGATTGAAAAGTTTTGAGAATTTTAAAATTTATAAGTATTATGTTAAATTTTAAAAATTATTTTTTAAAAATATTATTATATTTTAAGTCATATCATAATTTTTAAAGTTTTAAGAATCATAAATATTATTTAGAAATTCTAAAGTTAGAGCACTTTGTAAAATTTTATGACGTTTTGGGCTATAATATAAATAAAAAGTTTTTGGCAAAATTATAATTTTGGTAAATAGTGTTACGGTAGCAGATTTTGAATTTTAAAGATAACTTCACCGTTCCAAAGTAGATAGCTAGATAAATTAGGAGGCGAGCTATTTGCTCACTGGAATTTGCCTATAAGGTTAGTTTTTGAGATAAATCTATATAAACTCAAATCTAACTTTAATTTAAAGATCCTTGCAAGCGAAAACAAAAGCATAAAACATACATTGAGCTTCCATTTCTTAAAATCATCATATATTGAATCATTATTGAGCTATTATTGTATTCCACTCTAAAATAGAGATTTTTTTGTAATCTTTATCTTTTTCATCAAATTTGTGAGTGTGTAAGTGTGAAAAACACATGGATAAAAAGATTATAGATAATCTCTTGACTGTAAAGGTTTATTGACATCTTGAAAGTCAATTGTAACGAAGCAAAGTCTTGAGAGGCTTGGATAATGAAATTCTTGAGCTTTGTTGGCATAAAGGTGTGGACGTAGATAGGGATTGTCGAACCATGTAAAAATCATTGTGTTTGTTTTCTCTTCTCTTATATTTTATTATTGTGCTTTATAAATTTACTTTTTTTTTTAATTTCATTAAGGCAATAGATTGAATTGTTGTGTGATTTATTTAGATTAAGTTTTAGAAACCTAATTTATCCTTATCTTGGGTTGCATAACTAGCATTTCATAGATCAAGTAGGATAACATGTGAAATACTAACAAAGTAACCTAAGAGGGGGATGAATTGGGTTTTTAAAAATTAAGCAAACAAAAACTTAAAGCAATATAAACTAAGCAATTAAATTTGAAATAAATAAATGTGCAATGAAAAATAAAGAGATAGAGTAAGGAGATCAAACACAGTAATTTTTATGTGATTCGACTATCCCCACCTACGTCCAGGCCTCCAAGCACATCGGGTTTGAGGATTCCACTAAGTAAGCCTCCAAGGCTATATAAAAGCTTACAATTGACTTCTAAGGTGTCAATAAACTTTTATAAGAAGAGATTCTCCCTAATCTCTTGTCCCAAGAGTATCCCAACACTTACAATCACCCAAAACAAAAGATTACAAATTATTTTTCTCTCACACAATCTTCAAGATTACAAATCAATGCCCAATGTGTGAATAGATGAAGTAAGAATGTGTTTGAAGCTCAATGTAGATTGTATAATTGTGTATATGCATAGTGGTCGTGTTGTTATTGTACTTTTATTTGATTTGGATGAGCTTATTTATAGTTAGAGCTGAAAACTAGCCGTTATTCACCTTTTTGCCAGAAAACAGATCATCGTTAACCATTATAGGTTAATCATTTACGTTGATCAAAGTTACCATTAGGTTGAATTTCAAATTAGTGGTTGACCATTAGTCATTACCCTTTCACCGTTAAAAACCAGAGAACTATACAACAAAAATCTTCTATCTGTTATTGCTAAACGGTTAAAGATTAATAAAGAATGTTGGTCTGGAAATTATCGGTTAGTCGTTTATACGTTATTGGTTCATCATTAAATTCCAACAACTTATAAAACAAAATGCTTAACTGGTTTGCTTTAAACGGTAAAAGAATAACACAAGGTTAGGCTTTACCCTAAACGATTAGATGTTAAAAATAATGGTTAGCCGTTTACATCCAGTGGCTATTTTTAGTAAGTTATAAAACAATCGATTGAAGCTTTAGAAAATAACTCTTTTCTGTATTTTATCGGTTAATCGTTAAAATAAATAGTTCACTGATTATACCCAGATAACCATATTTTTACGGAAATGTTTTAGTTTATCTAAAGCTTGTAAACATACGCAGAAAGTTTTTCGCTTTGAAGAAAATATTTGAAATTATGAAACTTCAATAAATTTATCAAAAGAGATTAAGGTTTGTTATCATCAAAATCAATAAAAAGAATATTTACATGTTAACAACATGAAAACTTGTTGAAGAAGACTAAAGAATTGATAGTGGAGCTTAAGGAAGTTAAAGTGGAATGAGTCTTAAGAACCAAAAATAGTAAAGTTAACATATTGGAAAAAATGGCCTTATTGGGGACTATTTAGTTCCCAAAATAGATGTTAGTAGGGCAAATCCCTTAACTGAGTATTATTATAATTGAGTAAAGGAGGTGAGCTCCATCTAATTGAAAGAATTTTGTTGGATACCCATAGTTAAATTTTAGAAAAATAGGACTCAAAATGAGACCATTTAGCATCTTATTTCTAGGTTATTTGATAAAAGAGTTTATCAGTGAGCTTTTAAGAAAGGAGATTTTGTGCTTAACAGGATAAATGTGAAATAAGGAATTCAGACCCAACTGGGAAGGTCTTTACCTAGTAGATAAATTGGTTGCTTCAAGTCTTACAGGTTACTGCATATAGATGGTACCATAGTCAAGCATTCATTTAATACAACTATATTGAAGAAATATTATACTTGTTCTTTTCAATTCATAGAAGTAGTTACAATAAATTAAGAGAACTATAAGTTCACTACTATTAGGTTAACTCCTACCATGTCATGTAATGAAATGAGATCTCATTAGTAAGAGAAAATTTATATATGAACGCATGCTTATTTTTCCATTTATAAATATAGTTGTCTTCTTATGATATGAATAAATGATTGATTATTTTACTTAACTAGCTGAGCTCTTTAATTGATGATCAATATTGACTATTGGAGAATCCAAATTTATAAAAGGTAAAATTGTCATTTTGTACTCTAAATCTCAATAATATATTTATTTTTATATGTTTAAATCCTCTAAACTTCTATTGTGTGTGTTTTATTATAATTTAAGTATTTTATATATTTCAGAGATATTTTGGCCATTTCACGACTGAAAAGAAATTAGACAATAATATAGATATCATTTTTAAACTTAAAACAATTAAAAACCTTAAGACTAGCATAAAAGATTATTTAGTATAGCTCACAAGTATGGTACTATTCACATATATGATATGATGATGCAACATTCACAGTTAATGTGGCAGTATCTTATTAGACCAATGATGTGGCATTGATTGATTATGTGATATTGATTGATAATGTGGTGTTGACCGATGATGTGGTAGGATGCTATTAGACTAAAATATTAATATGGCATTGAACGATGGTGTTGTACATCTATTCTATACTAAAAAATGAATAATTATAAAGGATAAAATTATAATTTTATGATTTAAATCTCACTAATATTTCTACTTTCATATGTTTAAATCCTTTAGGCTTTTATTACATAAATTTTATTATATTGTAAGTATTTTAGCGATATAATTTTTTCATTTCACAACTAAAAAGAAGTTAGATGTTGTGAAAATTTTATTAAACTCGCAAGTGCATGAATCTATTGTAGAATAAATTAATACTGACGAGTATTGATCCCATAAAGAGGTAGATTTTAATTGTGTATTGAATTAATTTTCTAAATGAGTAGTTGAATTGTGGTGAAATTAACTTAAATGATATTAAGATTCAAAATTAAATAGTGGGAATAAATTAAATTAGCAACTATTACAACAACTTTGGATATCTGGATTTGCATCAATATACACCAGGGCTTAATATTCTTTATTAATACCAAGTAAATCTTGAAGGGGATGTTTACTCCTCATGAACCATGTTCTAATTAATATAGTGTTAAGGGTTTATTGTGCCAAACAATAATAATTTTATTATTACTATCTGTCAATGAAAAGTCAAAACATCCACAGAAATTATAGAGGAAGAGAAAATAAATTTACCAAATTAAGCCCATAGAACATGTTGAGACTTCATTTTCAACCTAAACTTAAAAGAAAATTAGCTACTCATATCTAAATTAGGGTAAAGTAGAAATTTTACTAAAATACATAAAAAAATACAAGATAGAGAGGGAATTATAGAAAATTAAGCTCAAAAATAGATTTAGGGGGCATCAAATTAAGGGAGAAAAGCCCTTATTTTATAGATACAACGAGTAAATCATGGCCATCGGATTAAAATAATTTAAATGGACAAGATTGCGCCATGTGACAAGTTTTGATTGAATTAAATAGATCATTAAGGTTATTATCCCATATATATATGCATGTACTGTATGCATATTTTTTCTAATTCCATTAACATACTGTCACGTTATCATTCAATAATACATATACATTTTTACCCAATAGGATTGTGATACATCATTAATAAATGCCATATCATCAGTCAATGCCACATAAGCAGTTAAAACCATATCTTTCATCCAATCAAATATTGCCATGTCATTAGTCAGTGTCATATTGCTAAGTGCTAGAAAATGTATATTTATAAAGGAAAAAATTATCATTTTACACTTCAAGTTTCATTAACTTTCTTACTTTTATGTATTTAAGTCTCTTGTAATTATATGTGTTTTATTATAATTAAGTATTTTATGTATTTTAGGGACATCATGGTCATTTCATAATAAACAAGATATCGGATAATAAAACAGACTGTAAATCTAAATTCAGAACGGTCAAAAATCTTAGGGGGAGAGTAAAAATAAAAATATCACTGTTCACATATATGGTACTCTTTACATGTACAGTACTGTTCATGGTACTATTCATGACACTATTCATATATACTGTACAATGACGTGGCATTGATCGATGACATAGCACAGACCAATGATGTGGTAACATTTGATTTGAGGAATGATATGGCATTAACTGATAATTTCATAATAAACAAGATATCGGATGATAAAATAGACTGTAAATCTAAATTCAAAATGGTCAAAAATCTTAGGAGGAACATAAAAGTATAAATGTCACTATTCACATATATGGTATTCTTTACATGTACGGTACTGTTCATAATACTATTCATGACACTTTTCATATATACTGTACAATGATATGGCATTGACTGATGACATGGCATAAACTAATGATGTGGCAGCATTTGATTGGAGGAATGATATGGCATTGACTGATTATGTAGTGTTAACTGATGACATGGCTTGACTGATGAGGTGTCACAATCTTATTGGATAAAAATATTTATGCATTATTGACCAATGATGTGGTAGTATGTTAGTATATTAGAAAAAAAGTGTGTATGGTATATGCATATATACGAGATAATAACCCTGATGTATGTTTAAATCAATCAAAACTTGCCACGTGGCGTGATCTTGTGCATCTGAATTGTTTGGCTATGATTTACTCGTTGTATCTATAAAAAGAGGGCTTCTCACCCCTAATTTGACATCCCTAAATTCATTTTTGAGCTCCATTCTCTCTAATTCCTTCTTCATCTTGTATTTTCTTTGTATTTTAATAAAATTCTCATTTTATCCCTAATTCAAATATGAGTAGCTAATTTTTTTTCAAATTTGAGTTGAAGGTGATGTCTCAACACGTTGTATGGGCGTAATTAGTAAATTTATTTTATTTTTTTCTCTAATTTTTGTGGATGCTTTGACTTTTGATCGATAGATAGTAATAACACAGTTATTACTGTTTAGCATGATAAGCCCTTAGCGCCATATTAATTAGAGCGTGGCTCATAAGGAGTAGATTCCTCATTATGATTTAATTGGTACTAATAGGAATATTGAGCCCTAGAGTATATTGATACGGATTCAGATACCTAAGTACTTTATTATAATAGTTGCTACTTTAATTTATTGTTGTTATTCTAACTTTAATTTTAAAATATATTAAATAAATTTCACCACAATTTTAATCACCCACTTAAAAAATTAATTCAACACATAATTAAAATTTACCTTCTCGTGGGATCGACACTCGTCATCATTAATCTATTCTACAATAGATTCGTACACTTGCGAGTTCAATAAAATTTGCATAATAAGTTTTTGGCACCATGGCCGAGGAGGTAAGTTATTTTAATTTGTTGAATTAATTTTTTTTGTTTTCTTGCCATTTAGCTTTGTAATTTAAATTTCTTTAAATTGATATAATTTAAATTTCAAGTGATTTTTTTGGTAATGTTTTTGTTTTATCTTGTTAATTTATTTTAATTAATTCATAGAATTTCTTTTTTTAAGTAATTTTTTTGTTGTTTTTTTTAAAATTACCATTAAAAAATTAAAATAAAAAAGTGAATCCGCAATTCCAGTAAATTAATTTCTTTTCTTGTTCTCTTTTAAAATTATTCAAAAAATAAGAAAATTAAAAAAATTAAAATTAAAAAGTAAATATGTAATTTTTTTAATTTAATTTCTTTTTCTTCTTTAAATTTCTGTAATTTTATTTTCATGTTATTTTAATTCGTTAAATTAATCTTTACAAATAATTTTTAGTGTTCTTTTATTGTATTATTTTTTTATAAAAAAATTCTGCAATTTAACTTTTGTCTGTAATTCAATTTCTTTGTAATTTCTTTAAATTTCTATAATTTAATTTTTGCTTTATTTTTCTTTGTTATTTTTTTTGTTTATCTTGTTATTTATTTTAATTTTAGTTAATCTATTTCTTGTATTTTCTTTTTAGTACTTGAGTGTATGTTTATAGTAAAGTAACAACAGCTTGATAAAGTTAGTATCGTAAATTCTCCATCTTCTTTATTTTTATTAATTTTGTTCTCATTTTTTGGTTGTATTTTTTTATCATTTTTTATTCATAGTCAAAGGTTGAAATTACCTAAGCTTGAGCCTATAGATTTAGAATTGAAAAATATACTTCGCACACACAAACACATTGTATTTAAAGATAAAATTGAAATAGATTTACAACAACTAGAACCACCACTGGAGAGACCATTTAACGACTATTTTAGTTTCTTAACTAACTTGAGTACATCATATATACGATACCCAAATGTTGCTATTAGGAGTTTTGAATTAAAACCCAGTATACTAAATTATCTCCCAACGTTTTATGACCTAAAAAATGAAGACCCATTTAATTATTTAAATGATTTTCATATTATTTGTCAAACTTTTTTGAAATACTTTTGCTTCAAGTTAGGCTTATACCCAAGTCCACCTTTATCAAAAACACATTTTTGAGAGTTAAGTAAATTATCCAACATCTTTTGGCCATTTGTGAATTTTATCACAATTTCATTTAACTCGTTATTCTTCTTATTGAGAACTTCATTCTCCTTTATCAATTTTTCAACATGTAATTTTTCATGCTCATAAGAGGTATTAAGTTTCTCATTTGAAGATGTGACTTTACCATGCAACATTTTATTTTCTAGTTCTAAACATGTAATCTTTGCATTTAATGATTCATTTTCATTATTGAGATCTATCAATTTCTTTTTAAGGCATACATTCTTTTTACCTATCTTCATCAACTCACCATGCAATTCTTTAAAAGTATCATGTAATTCATCATAGGTAGGAAGATCATTTACCTCATCTAGTTCATCATTCGATTCATCTCCAATCGCCATAAGAGCTAGATTTGTCATTTCTTGATGCTCATCATCATCACTTGTTTCTTCATCAGTATCATCCTATGTGGCCACCATTGCTTTCTTCTTGAACTTGTTGAGAAGAGGGCATTCCGATCTTATGTGGCCAGGCTTCTTGCACTCGTAACATTTAATTGCTTCCTTTTTCTCCTTTTGGTTCTTGAAATCTTTAAATTTTCTTCGCTCACCAGTTTTCTTGAAAAATTTTCTGAATCTCCTAGCAAGCATAGCCAATTCCTCATCATCCGGCTCACTTTCTCCATCACTTTCAAATTTTGTGACTTTGAGAGCAATGTTCTTCTTCTTCTCTTCATTGCCTCTTTCAGCTGCTAAATCTTCCTCATAAGAAATAAGAGAACCGATTAGATCATCAATAGGTAAGACATTTAAATCTTTAGCTTCCTCAATGGCAGTTCTTTTTGGTCTCCAATCCTTAGGAAGTGATCTAATGATTTTCTTAACTTTCTCGCTATTTGAAAAGGTCTTTCCTAGGGCTCCTAGAGTGTTCACTATGTCCGTAAATCTAGTATACATAGAATACACACTTTCATTTTGTTCCATTTGAAACAATTCATATTGTCGAGTGTATCTACTAATTTTAGACTCTTTCACTTGATTCGTGCCTTCATAAACAACTTCAAGTTTGTGCCAAATTTCATAAGCACTTTCACAACTTGACACTCTATGAAATTCTTTCTTATCTAGTGCACAAAATAACGCATTCATGGCTTTGGAATTTAGAGAAGCTTTTCTCTTTTCCAATTCATTCCATTCCCGTGAAGGTTTTGGAATATCTTCCCCGACTTCATTTTTAATCAATGGCATAAATGGACCATCACAAACAACTTCCCAAATTTCGTAATCTAGGGCTTGTAAATAAATTCTCATCCTAGTTTTCCAATATGGATAGTCATTTCCGTCAAAGAATGGTGGTCTAGTTGTGGACTGTCCTTCCCTAAAGGTTGAATCACTTTGGGTTGCCATGGATCTTTTACTCTAGACGGTTAAGTCCTAATAAGAGAACCTGGCTCTGATACCAATTGAAATACAAATAACCAACCCAAGAGGGGGGGTGAATTGGGTTATTAAAAATTATTTTACAAATGATTCAATCTAATGCCTTAATGTAAACAAAAATTAAGTTTCACAGCAATATAATAAATTAGATAATGCTTGTAAAATAAATGAGTAAGGGAAGAGAATGCAAACACAAAGAATTTTTACGTGGTTCGGCAATCCCCGCCTACGTCCACGCTTCCAAGCCAACCAAGCTTGAGGATTTCACTATCCAAGCCTCCCAAGGCTTCAAACGTTTACAATTGACTTCCAAGGTGTCAATGGACCTTTACAATCAAGAGATTATCACCCTAATCTCTTTACTCCAAGTGTTTCCCTCACTTGAACACTCTCAATATAATGCAAAATAGAAAATACAGCAAAACACTCTCTACAAGAGTAGATTCACAAATAATGGCTCAAGAATGATTTAATCTATTGTGATTTGCAATATGGAAGCTCAATATATGTTTTACAAACTTGTTTTTGATTGCCAGAGTTGTTAAAATGAAGTTGGAAATGAGTTTTTATGTTTAAAGCTCGAAAACTAGCCGTTATTGTCAAATTCCAGTGCTCAAGCGGCTAGCCGCTTAATTTAATCGGCTCCCCGCTCGTAACAGTGAAGTTATCGTTAATTTTGAATTTTGCTACAGTAATACTGTTCACGAAATTACAGTTTTTTCTCAAAATTTACTCAAATTATGCTATGGCCCAAAACGTTATAAAACTTTTCAAACAGACCCAAACTCAGAAATTTTAATTATTATTTAATTCTAAAAACTTTCTGAAATTACAGTATGGCCCAAACTGAAGAATATTTTTTCAAATAAGACCTTTTTGAGTTTTAGCTAAATCACCATAGTTTTCAAAGTTTTCAAAACTTTTCACTTAAGCCCCCAATCTATCATAAGTTACAATATAGCGCAAATGTTTTTAGAGCTTAGCAAATAAGTCCAACTCCGAAAATTAAAGCTATTTCATTTTTATCCAAATAACTTAAAATCATAAAATATTTTATCTCATAAATATAAAATTAATTTAGTTTGAAAAACAATTATTTTATTAACATAAAATTGAGCTTCACAAATGCTAATCCAAGCATAATTTAAATCATACCGGCTTTTACAAGAAATTGTCGCAATAAATTATCCGTTAAGCTCGAAATTGTATTCTTGACTTCGCCGTTGTCCGTTGAGTGTCTTGAACTTGATTTCACTTGTTCCACTTGATTCATTATCCTTCAAAACTAGTGAACTTGTGAAATACAAAATAAAACACTTCAATGCATATGTTTGTTATCATCAAAATCATATTATTTATAACCTAATAGGCTAACATTTTTTATATGAAAATTTTTCAGATGATGATGTTAAACTCAGACTATTCCCATTTTCTTTAAATGATAGAGTTCGTTCATGGTTTAATACATTACTTACTAATAGTATTACATTATGGGAGCAAATGGTCACTAAATTTTTAAATAAATACTTCCCAGTTCATAAAACTAATTTTATTTGCAGGAAAATTTCAGAGTTTATCTAGAGAGAAGACGAGCAATTTTTAAAAGCATGGGAGCGATTCAACGGGCTACTCTTGAAATGTCCACATCATGGATATGCAAAATGGCACCAATGACAATATTTTTTAGAGGAATTATTGCGAAATGTGCAAGAATGGCTAATGGCAATAAGTGGAGAAGAACGAATGTCCAAAAGTGCATCAGAAATTTGGGAGTGAATGAGGTCCAAGTAAATAATTCCCAACGACGGAGTCGATCATTCAAGAATAATAAAAGAATTAAGGGAGTGAATGAGGTCCAAGTTATCGAGTCAAGCTCATGAATCAAAGAAGTCAAAGAAACGGTTGAAGGACTTACCCGACATATTGTATCTTTAACAATTACTAAATCAATAGAGCCACATGACAATGACTCATACCCAAATAAAGCTAATGACATAGGTGTAATGAGAAAGCTATCAAACTACAACCCTTACTCTAACACATATGACCCTAGATGGAGAGACCACCCCAATTTTTTGTGGTCTCAAGGATTCCAACAAAATGGATCAACAACTCTAACTCCACCAATGTAACTAATTCCTTAAGTTCCATAAGCCTCTCAGCCACTATTTAGACCTTACAAACAAAACTCAAATTATTCTCAACTTAAACCATGGGAGGATGCATTCTAAAATTTTAAAAATTCTATCCACTTTACGATCGAGTAATAAAACCACACCATTGATGAACTACAAAATGAGATGAGAGCAGGCATCAACTCACAGACCTAATTAATTTCAAACTTTAAGAAGATAGTAGGCTAGCTTGCCTCTTCACTTCAAACCCTAGCAATGAATGTTGAGAAAGGTAAATTCCCAAGTTAACCAGTGCCAAACCCTAAAGAAGTACATAAAGCAAGTACCAGTTCGCTTCAGCAACATGGAGAGGTCAAAGTCATCATGACTCTACGAAAAGAAAAAGAAGTCGACAATAAAATAGAGATGTCGGTGACAAAAATAACTTAAATTGTAATTGTAAATGCTAAAGACTCATCATCAGAGGAGAAAGAAGAAACTAACCCACGAGAATATGTTCCTAAAGGTCCATTTCCCAAATGTTAGCTAAAGCAAAGAAGGAAAAATCTATGGGTGAGATTTTTGAAATCTTCAAACATATTAGTGTTAACATCCCTTTATTTGATGCTATAAAACAAGTGCCATTTTATACTAAATTTCTTAAAAATCTTTGTACTAAAAAGAAAAATATTCATGTTCAAAAGAGGATATTTTTAACAAAAAATGTTAGTGCTATACTCCAACACAAAATTCCTTTAAAATATAAAGACCCAGGCTCCCTCACTTTCTCATGTAGTATAGAGAACCACACAATTAAGAATGTTTTGTTGGACTTAGGTACTAGTGTTAATCTATTATCTTACTTAATATTTATGAAACTTGGACTGTGAGAATTACACCCAACTCCAATGGTGTTGTAGCTCGCAGATCGATTCACGAAAATACCTCGTGGTATTGTGGAGGATATGCTTATCTAGGTAGATAAGTTTTATTTTTCTATTGATTTTATTGTAATTGACACTTAACTAGTGTAGAATTCAAGGAAGCATATCCCAATTATCTTGGGCTGTCCATTCTTGGCAATTGTCGATGCTCACATTCAATGCAGGATTGGAAATATGCAGTTGTCATTTAACAATGTGACCATGAAACTAAATATTTTCAACATTGCCAAACAACTTCACAATGGAGATGATGAAATTATAAATGTGGATTTTTTGTTAAGGCACTTACAAATTATTTTTGAGAAGTATCCAATGGCAACTACTCTAAATAATCAAATCAAGAACATGTGTATGCTCTTTCAATTTAACTATGGTAAATATAAAGAATTTATTGAGGCAGTTGTAGATCTTGGTCGAAGTATAGCAGTTAGAAAACTCCACTTGGTTTATAGATGAGGTGATCGATGGTTATCCAAACTGGTTTCAGAAGCCATTTATACTAGAGGGAGCCAAGTGTTAGGTATTATCCTAATAATCTTGAAAATTTTTAGCTGTTTTTCTGACTCACCAACTGGAGAAGAGTTAGTCGTTTCAGGTATGCAAGAGAGAATAACAGAAATACTGAATTATGCTGATACCTTTATTTTCTTACTAGGAGATCTTACAACTCTAAAGGCACTAATGACATTTGCATCTTAGTTCCATCTGAATATTCATCAGAAACCTATTAGTTTGTTAAATGTCAATAACTTTTATGATGACTTTCTTGCATTTCTTAACCATGCAATAAAAAACTATTTCATTCCTTCTATAGTGAAAAAATTCTTTATTTATGCTCACACTGCTAATGAGCTAATTGATCTGTTACAAGCTTATAGACCAGAGCCACATCCTAAGACTTTAATGTTGGAGTAGCCAACTAATGATGGTAGCAGTAGTCACAGTAAGAAGTACAAATTAGATTTAACTCTCCACTTGTAAATATTTTCTTCTGTGTTACAGTGCTTAGGTGATATCTTCTAAGCTCCATTTCTTTCCTTTCTAACATTAAGGACAATAATTTATTCTGGTTGAGGGGAGGGCATAGTTGATAATTGTAGAATGTCTTAATCTTGGTGAAGTTTTTTTTTTTAATTTTTGTTGTAGAATCTAACTGTGGTTAACTTTTTACGTTGAAGATAGCTGAATATGGAGTGTAATGACTCTAGAAAAGCATTGTTTTAGTTTTGAAGTTCAAAAAATTCAATCTTTTTTTTTATTAAGCTTCATTTTAAGTGTGATTTTTCTAACTTTCTTTTTCTAATTTCTCCTTTATAGATATACACTTTCAAAATTTTAAGTTAAAAAAGGCTGAATATGAAATGTCATGATTTTATAAATGCATCTTCTTAGTTTTTTTAAAAAAAATTAAAAAAATACTTTTGCGATTTTTGACATGATGACTTTTAAATTTTAGTATTTGTATTATTCTTGGTCTTCAGTTTTGTTACACCATGTTTGCTATTTTACATATTGAAGTCGAAGACAAAAATATGAGTTGCTTGAAGGAATATACATATCATAATAAATTCCAAGTGAGTTCTTGAACCTGTTATTTTCCTTGAAGAATAACCCTTTTTGCCCATTTTTTTACAATTTAGCAGTTTATTATTTGATACATGATTTATAAATTTCTTTTAAGTCAGCCTTCTTAAAAAAAAAGGAAAAAAATTTATGTTGTTACATCTAAAAGTTTATCTAAATAGTAGATATGGAAGGATAGTTAGTGCCCTAAAAGATGATGGAAAGACCATCTTTGATTCGTTTGAGTCTTTCTAACCATTCTTTTTGTGAAATATTCTTAATTAACCTTTTTGAGCCTTTAAAAAAATTATTATCCTTTTCTTTATAAATTTATCATCTTGACCCAACTCTGATCTGAGATATTATTCAATGTTGTACAAGTTCCATCACCCATTCATGTTTGGAAAAAAATATAAGTAATTATTTTATTCAATAAAATTGTGCCTTAGTAAAAAAAAGAAAAAAAGAATTTTTTTTTCAAAATTTATATATTAGTTTTAAAAAAGAGAGAGATGTACCCTATAATCTTTAAAAAAAAAACTCTATTTTTCTCACACGTATTTTTTTCTTTCCCTATTTTTTTAGCTTTATTTGCCATGTTCTTAGTCTACGTTACGTCCTAATAAAAGTCCTTCTTGATTTTAGGGAACTATAGTCTGAAGTAGAAACTAGTTACATGAGTTGTAAAGATATTGTGATGCATATGAAAAAAAAGAAAAAAAGATAAAAAGATAAAATATAAAAAATAAACAAAAGTATATTGGTATGACTCACATTTTGACATGAGATCGTATTATTTATAAGCTGTGGACATATTTATTTTATCTTAGTGAGAGTGTGTGATATTACTTTAATATTTTATCTCAATTTACCATTCATGAGAGTGACTATTATTATTGGGTTTAATTTTTTTGTGAGAGTGCCACTATTAGTGAGATTTTAGGGTATTGACATATCTTTCTTGAAAACAGCTTGATGACAATAGCCGTGACAAAGTTTACTGGATTGATTCATGTGGATAGTTGATTTAGGAGTAATATTTCTTAAAGACTAAAGATAATGATTATACTTTTATTTGATTGGCATCATAAGTTTAATTAAATAAACATGATAGTTAAAAAAAAAAAGTTTTGAGCTTAAATTTGTTTTCGCTTAATTTGCTAGAGACTAGTAATAAGCTGGTTGAGGGGTGTGTTAAGTGCCAAAAAATATATATTTATAAAGGAGAAAATTGTCATTTTACACTTCAAGTTTTATTAACTTTTTCTCTTTTATGTATTTAAGTCTCTTGTGATTTCAATTATATATATTTTATTATAATTAAATATTTTATGTATTTTAAGGGTATCATAATTATTTCATAATAAACAAGAAAACAGACTACAAATCTAAACTCAAAATAGTAAAAAACCTTAGAAGCATAAAAGTATAAATGTCATGTTCACATATGCGGAACTGTTCACATGTCCAGTACTGTTCATGTTACTATTCATGACATTGTTCATATATATTATACGATGATGTGACATTGACTGATTATATGGCGTTGACTGATGACGTGGCTTGACTGATGATATGTCATAATCTTATTAGATAAAAATATTTATGCACCATTGACCGATGACGTGGCAGTATGTTAATGGATTAGAAAAAATATTAGTATGGTACATGCATATACATGGGATAATAGCCTTAATAATATGTTCAAACTAATAAGAACTTGTCACGTGGTGTAATCTTGTGCATTCGAATTATTTTAATTCAATGGCCATGATTTACTCGTTATATCTATAAAAAGAGGGTTTTCCCCTAATTTGACACCCTTGGTTTCATTTTTTAGCTCCATTCTCTCTAATTCCTTTATCATATTGTATTTTCTTTGTATTTTTATAAAATTTTCATTTTACCCTTAGTTCAAATATGAGCAGCTAATTTTCTTTCAAGCTTGAGTTGAAAGTGATGTCTCAATATGTTCCATGGGCTTAATTGATAGATTTATTTTATTTTTCTCTCTAATTTCTGTGAATATTTTGACTTTTGGTCGACAGATAGTAATAACACAGTTATTACTGTTTGGCACGATAAGACTTTAGTACCATATTAATTAGAGTGTGGCTCATGAGCAGTGAATTTCTTCCTTATGATGTAATTGGTAATAAGGAATATTAAGCCATAAAGCATGTTGATGCGGATTTAGATATCCAAGTATTTTATTATAACAGTTGCTACTTTAATTTATTCCTGTCATTCTAACTTTAATTTTAAGATAGATTAAATTAATTTCACCACAATTTTAGTCATCCACTTAGAAAATTAATTTAACACATAATTAAAATCCACCTACTCATGGGACCGACACTCATCAACATTAATCTATTCTACAATAGATTTGTGCACTTGTGAGTTCAATAAAATTTGCACAACGCACATCATCAGTCAATGCCACGTTATTGTATAGTATGTATAAATAATGTCATGAACAGTATCATAAATAGTACCGTACATGTGAATAGTGATGTTTATAGTTTTATCCTCCAAAGATTTTCGACCGTTTTTAGTTCAGATTTGCTATCTGTTTTGTCATCCAATGTCTCATTTATTATAAAATAACTATTATGCCTCTAAGATACATAAAATACTTAATTATAATAAAGCACACATAATTAAAATTACAAGAAATTTAAATACATAAAAGTAGGAATGTTAGTAAAATTTAGAGTGTAAAATAATAAATTTCTCTTTTATAAATATACATTTTCTAATGTATAACACACCCCTCAGCTAACTTGTTGTTAGTCCTTAGCAAATTAAGCAAAAACAAAATTCAAATCCAAAACGATTTTTTTTTAAACAATTATGTTTATTCAACCAAACCAATGATAACAATCAAATAAAAGTATAAGCATTATCTCTAGCGTAGAGAAATATTATCTCTATATCAACCATCCACATGAATTAATCCAATTGACTTTATCACAACTATAGTAATCAAGCCACTTTCAAGAAGCCATGTGAAACCCTAAAATCTCACTGTTAGTGACACTTTCATAACGAAATTACACCCAATAACAATAGTTACTCCAATTAATGATAAATTGAGAGAATAATAAAAAGTAATATCATACACTCTTACCAAGATGAAATAAATATGCGTATAGCTTATAAATAATATGATCTTAAGTCAAAATGTGAGTCAAACTAAAATTTTTTTAAAAAAATTATTTTTTTATTTGTGCACCACTATATCCTTTTAGCCCATATGACTAGTTTCTATTTCATATTATAGTTCCCTAAAATCAAAAACTTTAATTAAGATGTAATGTAGACTAGGGATATGACAAACAAAGAAGGAAAAATAGGGAAAGAAAAACAAAATACATGTTTGAGAAAAAATAGATTTTTTAAAGATTACAAGGTATATATTTTTTAAAAACTAATATATATATATATTTTAAAAATTCTCTATTTTTAAATAAGGCACAATTTTATTGAACAAAGTAATTATTTACATTTTTTTCTCAAACATGAATAGGTGATGAAACTTTAAAGACATCAGATAATATTTTATATCGAAGTCGGTTAAAATGATACATTTGATAAAGAAAAATATAATTTTTTAAAAGGCTCAAATGGGCTAACTATGGATATTTCACAAAAAGGATGGCTAAAATGGCTCAAATAGATCAAAGATGGTTTTTTTATCGTCTGTTATGATTCTAAATAATCTTCTATATCTACTTGTTAGATAGACCTTTAGATGTAGCAACACAAACATTAATTTCTTTTTTTAATTGATTGACTCAAAGGAAATCTAGAGATTGTGTATAAATTGATAAACTACTAAGCTATATAAAGAGTACGCAAAAAAAGTTACTCTAAAAAAAATGATAGGCTCAAGAACTCACTTAGAATTTATTATGATATGTGTATTCCTTCAAGTCACTCATATTTGTCTTCAACATCAACATATATAGTAGCAAACATGGTGTAACAAAACTCAAGATCAAGGATAATACAAATATTAAAATTTGAAAGTCATCATGTCGAGAAGATCGTAAATTTAAAAAAAAACTAAGAAAATATATTTCTAGACTCACTACACTCTATATTAAGCCATTTTCAACATAAAAATTTAAAGGTATATATTTATAAAAGAGAAGTTAGGAAAAGGAAGTCAAAAAAATCACATTTAAAATAAAGTTTAAGAATAAAAGAATAATAAAAGAAATTATTGGAAAGTAAATTTTTTTTCCAAACTAAGAAGATACATTTCTACAGTCACTACACTCCACATTTAGCCATCTTCAACAAACAAAGTTAACCACGGTTAGTTTCTACAGTAAAATTAGTAAATACTTCATCAAGATTGAGACATTTTATAATTATCAATTATTCCCTCCCTCTAATCAGAATGAAACATTGTCCTCAATATTTTACAAGAAAGAAGTAGAGTTTAAAAGATATCACTTAGGTATTGTAATACAATATGAAATGTTTACAAGTGAAGAGTTAAATTTAATTTATACTTCTTATTGCATCTACTACTGCCATCATTAGTTGGCTACTCTAACAGTAAGGCCTTATGATGTGGCTCTAGCTTATAAACTTGTAATAGATCAAGTAGCTCATTAGCAGTGTGAGTACAAATAAAGATTTGTTTCACTGTGGAAGGAATGAAATAGGTTTTTATTGTATAGTTAAGAAATGCGATAAAGTCATCATAAAAGTTATTGACATTTAACAAACCAATAGGTTTCTGATGAATTTTTAGGTGGACCCAAGACGCTAATGTGATTATTGCCTCTAAAATTGCAAGATCTCCTAGTAGAAAAATAAAAGTATTAGCATGATTTAGCATTTTAGTTGTTCTCTCTTGCATACCTAAGACGACTAACTCTTCTCTAGTAGGTGCGTCTTGCATATCTGAGACGACTTACTCTTCTCCAGTTGGTGAATCAGACAAACAGCTTAAAGGTTTTAAGATTGTTGAGATGATGTCTAGCACCTAGCTCCCTCGGATATAAGCAATTTTTTAGATCGGTTTTGATAGCTCTCGATCATTTTCTCTATAAACCAAGTATAATTTTCTTGCTGTTATGCTTCGACTAAGATCTAAGGCTGCCTCAATAAATTCTTTATATTTACCATAGTTAAACCCAGAGAGTACATAATATTCTTGAATTGGTTATTGTGAGTAGCTACCATTGGGATATTTTAAAAACAATTGGTGAGTGCCTTAACAAAAAGTTATATTTAATGATCTTGATGATAATAATTTACAACTATAAATGAGGTAGCATATCTATGTCAAATAATATGTAAAGCACATGGCTCAAGAGTTAAAAAGGAAATAGTAAAAATAAAAAATAAATAATGATAACATGCAATTATTAAAGACCAAAATGTAAATGATCAAATAACAGTGAAATAAAATAATATTGAAATAAAAGAATATTTACAAGTAGTTGTGACTGGGGCTTATATCTTCCTTTGGTTTTATGTCTAGAAATGACTTAAATGCCCTTTGTAGGTCGAGGATAGGCTTCCCATCCAGTTTTCTTACAAACTAGCAAACAAGATTGTTTATAGACAGGTTTCTGAGACAATATCATGTATACTCTTTCTGGAACAATGGCCATAACTGGAGTATTATGTACTGTACATATCTATTAGAGTTTATTTCAAGAGACAAAAGGATGTCATCTAATGACTCTTTGTTTAAGTCATCTCTAGTTAATTAAATCTTGTCTTCCCTATTTTCAGATATCATTTCTAAAGACATAGGCTTCTATCGTATCTCATTTGGCACACTTGTGATAAATATTAGAAAGCTTTCAAGTTCTTCGTTTTCTTTAATAATTTCTTTTATCACAATTAGGTATATATGCAATAAATTTGAGAGGCATCACTTGTCAAGCACACTTTAGCTTCAATTATCCATTAGATGTTACAAAGATGTTATTCTTTATAAGCAATCACATGCGTTCGAACTAAGCTTTATAGACGGCGATGAGGGCATTTTAAGAAAGTGAAGGAAATTATTTTTGGAGGTTTGTTAAAATCATGTCTTTGTCTATGCCTTCAGCTTAGAATATCAGTTATTATGGGACACTAAAGTAATCGATGTTGATTGTCACAGAATATTATTATCCGCCGCTTAATCGGGTGAAAAATGATGACACACTAAAGAAAAGAAAAAAATTTAGCAAAAACACAACACACGTAAAACCAAATAAAACATAACACAAAAAAAAAAAAATTAACTTATCATCATCCTTTCTTTAAGTTTTAGTTGGGTTTCATAGATTCCACCTTCTATTTTTTAGAGTTGTCTTTCTAGATCTTTAACTTGGAATACTAACTCTAATGGTTATAGATCCTAAATGGGATGTGATTGACAAAATTAAATCAAGCCTTTTAGGAAATGCTTCACACATAGAAGTTTCTTAAAGTGGTTGAAATAGATTTATCTTACTAAGGTACTCATAAGTGATTAGTGTAACTCAACTACTAAAAAAACACACTTCAATAAAAACATTGATAAAATAATAAAAGGTAAATCACTAAAAAGAAGAAAATGTCAGATTTAGTTGGTTACTTATATCTATTATGCTATTTTTGTCTATATAGTTGGTATTCATGATATTACTTTACTTTTCTAACCATTAACTTTAAAAATTACAACCTTTCTTAGATTCTTAAGTTAAATGGCTCATATCAAAAAATATTATGAACAATAAATAGATTAGACCATCTAGAGTGTAACTTACTTAGATAAACATGCTTGTAAGAATTGAATAAAAACACTTTCTGATCTAGTGTGAAAGATTTTCTCATGCTCCGTTTATCATGAAAGATTTTCATTTGTTTCTTATAGTCCTTAGCATTTTTATTGTTACGAATCTCCTCTAGTTTTACTAATTGTAATCTCTTTTTAGAACCAAATATGGGGTAAATGATATCTGTATTCTTTTATTTGTCATTAGGGGAGGATGAGATGATTCCTGACAATATGTTTTCTTCTCTTAAGAACATATAATTCAAAGAGTTAGGCGAAAGTTTGAATTCAATCTTTGGTCGTGATTTTGATGATTAGGATGAGACTTTCTCTTGATGGTGCCAATTACTCTATCTTTGTCTTCCTTTTGTCAATATCCATGCATGATGATGAATCCAGTAAAGTATTAACCTCATCAATTGATATGTTAATATTAAAATCCAAACTAAAGTGAGTTAATTATGTTAGTAAAGGGTCATCACTAAGGTTTAAGGAAAAGTATGATCAATTAATTCATTAATTAAATTCACATGTATAATTCCATCATCTGCATTGTGAGGTTGTTTGGTAATGTTGAAAATCTTTAACTCCATGGTCATTGCCAAATGACTATTATATATTTCTAGTCCTGCACTACATGTAAGCATCGGTAGTTGCCAAAAAAGATCAGAATAGGATAATGGAGATGTGCTTCCTTAAATCCTACATTGGTTGAGTGTCAATTATAATGAAATCAATAGGAAGATAAAACTTATCTACTTGGATAAGTACGTCCTCTATAATATCACAAGGTATTTTCTTAGATTGATTTATAAGTTGTAACGCCACTGGAGTTGGGTGTAATTCTCCCAATCTAAGTTTTACAAACACTACGTAAGACAACATATTTACACTAGCTCTTAAGTCTAATAAAGTATTCTTAATTGTGCGGTTTCCTATACTATATGAGATACTAACCTCTAGGGAAATAGAGCTTTAGGAACATACTCTTATAGGTTGGTATCTTCTTTCTCCTTTAATGATGAGTTTTTAGCATTTATAAGTATAATTTGAGTTGTTTTTGTCATCGACATCTCTACTTTATTGTCGACTTCTTTTTCTTTTGGCAGGATTATGGCAGCTTTTACTTTTCCATGCTACTGGGATGAATTAGTACTTGCTTATGCACTTCTTTAGAGTTAGATGATGGTTGACTTAGGGATTTACTTTTCCTAACAGTTATCATCAAAGTTTAAACAGAAGAGGCAAGTTGGCTCACCATCTTCTCGAGGCTTGAAACTGATTGGGCTTATGATTTGAAGCTTGCTCTCATCTAATTTTATAATTAATAAATGGTTTGATTTTATTGCTCGATCGTAAAGTGTATAGAATTCTTGAAATTCTAAAATGCATCCTCTTGTGGCCTGGGTTGGGAATAATTTGAGTTCTGGTTGTAAGGTCTAAATGGTAGCTGAGACGCTTGAGGAACTTGAGGAATTGATTGCATTGGTAGAGCTAGAGTTGCTGGTCTATTTTGTTGGAATTCTTGAGACCACAAAAAACTGAGATGGTTTATCCGTCCAGGATTATATATATTGAAGTAAAGGTTATAGTTTGATGGCTTTCTCATTACACCTATAGCATTAGCTTGATCTATATATGAGTCAGAGTTATGTGACCCTGTTGGTTTAATAGTTGTTGAAGATGAAATCTATTAGGAAAGTCTTTCAACTATTTTTTTGACTTCATTCATTCCAAAGCTTAACTTGCTAATTTGGATTTCATTTATACCCTTGATTTTTCTTACATTCTTAAATGATCGACTTTGCTATTGAAAATTATCTACTTGTCGCTGGAAGAAATCCCAAATCTCTAATATACTTTTGAACATTAACTCTCCTCCACTTGTTGCCACTAGCTATTCTTGCACATTTGACAATAATCCCTTCAAAACATATTGGCATTGATGCCATTTTTTATATTCATGATATAGACATTTCAAGAGTAGCTCGTTGAATCACTCTCATGCTTTGAAAAACTGCTTCTCTTCCTTTTGGATGAACTCTAAAATTTCTCTATGCATAGAATTGATTTTATGAACTGAAAAGTATTTACTTAAAAATTTTATTACCATTTATTCCCATGATGTAATGCTATTAGTGGGCAATGTATTAAACTATGAACGAGTTCTATCCTTTAATGAAAATGAGAATAATCTAAGTTTAACATTATAATTAGAAAAATTCTCATATTTAAAAGTTTGACTAACAATATGAAAATCGTTTCGATGATTATCTGGATCCTTATTCTCTAAGCCATAGAATATTGGGAGATAATTTAGCATATTAGATTTTAATTCAAAATTCCTAAAAGCTACATTTGGATATCTTATACATAATATACTCAAGTTAGCTAAGGGATTGAAGCAGTCTTTAAATTACCTCTCTTGTGGTGGTGGTTGTTGTTGTAAATCCATTTCAATTTTATCTTTAATTACAACATGTTTGTGTGTGTGAATTTTTTTTTTTCAATTCTAAATCTATAGGCTCAAGATTAAGTAATTATGACCTTCGACCACATATAAAAAAATACAACAAAAAAATGAGAATAAAATTAATAAAAAAAGAAGAAAGAAGTTATGATATAACTTTATCATGTAGTTACAACTTTATTATGAGAATAAACTTAAATGCTAAAACAAATACAAGAAATAGATTAATTAAAAATAAAATGACTAGATAAATTATAACAAAATAATATAAAAATTAAATTACAGAAATATAACGAAGAGAAAAAGAAAAGAAATTAATTTATAGGAATTGTAAATTCATTTTTTAAAATATTTTTAATTATTTTAGTAATAATTTCAAAAGAAAACAACTAAAATAATTACTTAAAAATTAATTCTATAAATTAATTAAAATAAATTAACAAGATAAAATAAAAAATTACCAAGAAAAATAACTTAAAAATTAAATTACAAAAATTTGAAGTAATTACAAAGAAATTTAATTACAGAAATTTAAATAAATTAAATTACAAAAAAAATTAATAAGGAAAAAAATTACAAGAAAACAAATGAAATTACAAAAATTAATCTAAAAAATTAAAATAACTTATCTCCCCAGTAATGGTGCCAAAAATTTATTTTGTAAATTTTATTGAACTCGCAAGTGCACGACCTATTATAGAATAGATTAATGGTAATGAGTGTTAATTCCATGAAGAGATAGCTTTTAATTGTGTATTGAATTAATTTTCTAAATGGGTGATTGAATTGTGGTGAAATTAACTTAAATGATCTTAAAATTTAAAATGAAATGGCAAGAATAATTTAAAGTAGCAACTATTATAATAAAACGCTTTGGATATTTAAATTTACATCAACATGCATCAGGGTTTAATATTCCTTATTACTACTAATTAAATCATGAGGGAAATATCTACTTTTCATGAATTAGGCTCTAATTAATATAGTGCTACGAGCTTATCGTGCCAAACAGTAATAATTTTGTTATTACTATTTGTCAACGAAAAATCAAAACATCCCTAGAAATTAGAAGGATAGATAAAATAAATTTACTAAATTAAGCTCATAGAACATGTTAAAACTTTACCTTCAACCTAAGTTTGAAAGAAAATTAGCTACTTATATTTAAACTAAGGATAAAGTGAAAATTTATTAAAATACATAGAAAATATAAGATGAAGAGGGAATTATAGAAAATTGAGCTAAAAAATAAATTTAGAAGTTGTCAAATTAGGGGGATAGAGTCCTCTTTTTATAGACACAACGAGTAAATCATAACTATCAGATCAAAATAATTTGGACGCACAAGATTATACTATGAGATAAGTTTCAATTGGATTGAACACATCATCAAGGCTGTCATCCCATGTATATGCATGTACTGTACGCATGTTTTTTCTGATCCACTAACATACTACCACATCTCCGGTTAATAGTACATATATATTTTAGTTTAATAGAATTGTGACACATCATCTGTCAATACTACATCATCTGTCAATACTACATCATCATTCAACACCATATAAGCTGTCAAAGCCACATTATCCATTCAATCAAATGCTGCAGCATCATCGGTAAATACCACGTCATCGTATAGTATATATGAATAGTATCTTGAACTGTACAATGAATTGTATCATACATACGAACAGTACCGTATATATAAATAGTGATGTTTATACTTTTATTCTCCTCTCAAGGTTATTGATTGTTCTAAATTCAGATTTGCTATCTGTTTTGTTATTCAATATCTTGTTTATTATGAAATAACCATTATACCTCTAAGATACATAAAATACTTAATTATAATAAAATACACATAATTAAAATTATAAAAAATTTAAATACATAAAAGTAGGAATATTAGTGGAACTTGGAGTGTAAGATGACAAATATTTCATTTATAAATATACATTTTCTAACATACAACATCAGACAGTAAAACGATGGTATTTTTGAACTTGAAATAATTGAAAATCTTAGAAGAAACATAAAAAGGTATTCAACAATATTTATGTATACGGTATTGTTCATATTTATGATACTATTCACAAGTACCGCATTATTCACATTTATGGTATGATGATATGGCATAACTGATGATGTAGCATTCATCAATAATGTGGCAAGATGCTTGATAATTCTATTAGTTGAGAGTTATCATGATACTTTAATACTTAAAGCAACAATCCTTGGATACTAAATGACATATTTTTATTACATTTTAATTATATTTTGCATAAACATCAAATTTAATTTACTTTTATTAAATTATATTTAATTTGAAATAATTTGTTTACTTAGATCATAATATAATTATAGGTAATTAAAAGTTCAAATTTTACAGAAAGAATGCTGTTACAAAAGGCTTGTAAAGGTAAGGAAAAAACTTTGTTGTAGAACAATTGAAACAAATCTAAAATAGTGTAAATTTTGACACCATTGTTGTCGCACCATTATTGTAGTAATTTTAAAGCACTGATAGAGAACATTTTGGAAAATACTTAGAAGATTGTAATCTAGAGTTTCCTAAAATCGAAGATGCGCACCTTAAACTTTCGATTGCCCTAATTTTAAGCTATTAAAGGAGCATATATGAAAACAAAGAAAAAAAAGAGAGAGCTGCCACCCAAGAATGAAACTCGCAAGAAAATAAAAGAAAAATAGAATTCAAGGGAGAGATTGAAGGCTGCACTAGAGGAGAAGATGTAGAGAACTATTGTGAAAAATTTAATATACTTGCAAGCGCATGATTCTAAAATAAAGAAGTGGTAACGAGATCGAATCCACAGAAATTGTTATAAATTAAAAAGTCTAATTTAAATCTAAAATTAATATTAATTATAACCTAGTTGAGTGAATTGAATTTTAAGAGAAAACTAACTAAACTGAGAAAATAATTAAATGAACGAGAATTCAGTAAGACAAAATTATCAAGGTTTTAAAATCCACCACTAATAAGCTATTAATAAGTTAATTAATAATTAATACTTAATTTTAAGGTGACAATTCAAAATCAATTTATATCATCTCATAAATATAATAATTAAGCACAATTAAAATTAATCTTACATAGGTTTGTTTTCTACTCAATAGTACAATATTTAAGCGTCCCACGTAAGCATATTAAATAATAAGTCAATTTTTCCTAAGCACTCTGTGTAAATAATTTAATGAAAGATATAGAATCAAAGATAATCATATATAAATATTATAGATCCAGGCATAAATTTAGTTGAATATTAATGTTAACAATCAACAATGCTTGACAAAATTGATGAAAAGTCAAAACATCTATAGAAATTAGAGGGAAAGAGAAAATAAATTTACCAAATTAAGTCCATGGAACATATTGAGATTTCACCTTCAATCCAAGCTTAAAAGAAAATTAGCTACTCATATTTGAATTAGGGGTAAAATAAAAATCTTATTAAAATACCTAAAAAATACAAGATAGAATTACAGAAAATAGAGCTAAAAAATACATTCAGAAATGTCAAATTAAGGGGGAGCTCTAGATACAATGAATAAATTATAGCCATCAGATTAAAATAATTTGAACGCATAGGATTGCTCCACATGACAAGTTCTGATTAGATTAAACACATCATCAAGGCTATCATCTCGTGTATATATGCATGTACTGTACAAATATATTTTTTGATCCACAAACAAACCGCCATGTCATCGATTAATAGTACATATACCTTTTAGTCCAAAAGGATTATGACAAATTATTAATCAAGGTTATGTCATCATTCAGCGCCACATAAGCAGTCAAGGTCACATCATCGATCCAATCAAATGTTGCTATGTCATGGGGTCGATGCCAATCATCGATCAATGCCATGTTATCGTACAGTATTTATGAACAATGTTATAAACAGTACCATTAACAGTACTATATCTATAAACAGTATCATATATATGAGCATTACTATACATGTGAACAGTATTGTACATGTTAACAGTATATTTATACTTTCATACTCCTCTTAAGGTTTTCAATTGTTTTGAGTTCAAATTTACTGTCTGTTTTTCATACGATGTCTTGTTTATTGTGAAATAATCATGATACCTTAAAATAAATAAAATGCTTAATTATTATAAAGCACACATAATTAAAATCATAAAAAACTTAAATATGTAAAACTGGAATGTGAGTGAAACTTAAAATTTTTTCCTTCATAAATATATATTTTCTAACATACAACAAAGAGGGCCACTCATTTGACTTTAAAGCAAAAAGGCTAATTAAAATATGTCTCCTTTTAATTGTCTGGCACATCATTTCAAATTGCCAAATCAAAATCTTTCTTTAATTTTTTTAAGCTTATTTCGAAGCTTTGGAACATAATCTTTAATCCTTCACTTTTTTTCTTCTTATTGATCTTTTATGAACTTTTTGTTTCCTAATCTTCAATTACTTTCCTGTTCAATGAAATAATTTAATTAATTAGAAATAACAAATAAAAATAATTAGTCGTCATATAATTATGGGTAAAATATGCCTCCAAACTTAGTTTTTGCTAGTTTTTAAGCACAACTAAAACTAGAAACATAAATAAAAGTAATGAAACAAAAGTAAATCCTAACTAAACTATTTTCATAGGTGATCCAGGATTGCATTTAGCATATACAGTAAGCCTTTAAACCTCTAAGCAGCCCTAGTGGACGAGTTATAATCTCGTGAACACTTCAGCAATGATACCTACAAACACTATTTTCTTAAAGAGAAATAATAATAATAAAACATAGAAAGGACAACAAGCTTTAAAGAAAATATAAAACTCACCTAAAAGATTGCATAGGTTATATATCTCATAGAAAATTTCAAATGTTGGCAAAGTTCTAACTCTAATTTAATAGTCAGTCCCATCTCTCTTTTGATTTTTATAGTGTGTGTGAAATTAATTCAATGAAATCCATTCCCAAAATCTTCAGTATCAATAACCTTCGCCTTGACTAAAGGAAAGAGTAGGTCACACTAATTTGATCATCTTGATCTCTAATTTTTTTTCACATAGGCTTTTATATGCATTTCTTTATTTTTTCTATGTCAGCACATGCACTTGATTTGATTTTTTTTCTTTTTTTGGTCTATTTTTCCTTAATCATAGTCAGAAGCCTTAACTTTGTGCTTTAAAATAGCTTTCTTTTTATGGTAGATTATCCTCTACATACTGGGTGTGCATAGACCTAAATTACTGAACGGTAGCTTTACTTTTAAGGGTTATAGGTAGTTATTTTTTAACTTTGGTGCCTGTGTATACTATTTTTGTATTATGGAGATAAGAATCGAGACAAACAATCATTTAATTAATCTAAAATTCTCAATTTGCTGTATCAATCTTAGACTTCAAGTCAAAATTATGAACAAATTGATATTAGTGCTCATGATATTTAAAGAATCTCAATCAAGAGAAATTAAAACAAAAATCAAGCATAAACAAAGACACTATTCAATCCTTTCTAAGAATCATATTTGTTGTCAATCAAGTTCTTATCATTGGCTTTTCATATAAAAATAATTTTTTTGGATTTTTGAATTTTTTTGTATTCTTAACAATAAAAAAACTATTCTCTAAACTTATTTGAAACATTGTCTTCAATGTTTTGTAAATAAAAGATATGCATATAAAAAGATGAAAAAGATTAAAAAAACATAAATAATAAAAGAGAGGAAGTTGGAGAGATCACACTTGAATGACAAGGGAGGCTGAAACTAAAATGATGAATAAAAAGAAAATGTTAGAAAAGACAAGAAAAATATATTAGAAAAGAAAAACAAATAATGAGAAAAACCTAATATTTAAATAAAACAAGGATGTAAGAAAAGAATGAGTTAATCTTAATCAACAGGATCATCTAAAAGTATCTCCTTAACATTTGGTATTCCTAACTCTAAAAATGGCTTTAATTTTTAACTAATGACTTTAAATAAATCACCATTTTCAAGATTTTCAATTTCAAATGCTCTATGAGGAAAGACAGTACGAACTATAAAAGATCCAAACTATCGAGAGGGTAATTTATTTAGAAAAAGATGCAATCGCGAATTATATAAAAGTACTTTCTGACTAAGTGTAAAAGATTTTTTCAAAATTTGCTTGTCATGAAAGACCTTCATTCGTTGCTTGTAAACTTTGGCATTCTCATAAGCATCATTCTTGATCTCTTTAAGTTCTATTAGTTATAATATTCTCTTAGAACCAGCTTGTTACATGTTAAAATTGAATTTTTTTAATAGCCCAATATGCCCAATACTCTAACTCTACTAATAGATGACAGGATTTTTCATATGCAAGTCTATAGGATGACATTCTAATTGGTGATTTGAAAGCTATTCTATATGCCCATAATACATTATCAAGTCTCAAGGACCAGATCAATCCTTTCTATTTGGCCTAACTGCTTTTTCTAAAATTTGCTTGATCTCTCGATTAGATGCTCTACTTGGCCACTAGTTTGATGATGGTATGGGGTGGCAACCTTATATATAAGGGAATATTTATCCAAAAGAATTTTGAAAAGTTTATTGCAAAAATTAGTATCACCATCAGTAATGATAGTTCTAGGGAACCAAAACGAGATTAAATACTACTCTTCAAGAATTTCACTACAACTTTATGATAATTGGTTTTGTACAAAACTACCATAACCCACTTTGACACATAATCAATTGCAACTAATATATACTAATAACCAAAAGATGGAGGAAGTCAATACCCCATGCATCAAAGATCTCTACAACAAGAATAGGCTTGAGTGGCATCATATTCCTCTTTGAAATGCTACCCATTCATATGCACCTTTCACATAAAGGTAGAAAATATAAACATCATGAAAAAAAAAGTAGGCCAATAAAAACTACACTATAAAATTTTTATAGTTCACTTTTTAGCACTAAAATGATCTCTACAAGCTTATTCATGACAAAAAGAGATGACACTTTAAATTTCATTATGGAACACATCTCTTAATAACCTAATCAATACAATATTTGAATAAATATGTTAAGTATTAGAAAGTGTATATTTATAAAGGAGAAAATCGTCATTTTACACTTCAAGTCTCACTAACATTGCTACTTTTATTTATTTAAGTATTTTATTGTTTAATTATGTGTGTTTTATTAAAATTATGTATTTTATATATTTTAAGGGTATCATGATCCTTTCACAATTAACAAGTGATCAGATAGTAAAACAGATATCATATTTAGACTCAGGACGGTCGAAAATTATAGGAGGAGCATAAAAGGAAAAATATCACTATTCACATATACAGTACTGTTCATACGTATGATATTATTCATGGTACTATTCACGACACTGTTTATATATACGGACTGATGATGTGGCATTGACCGATGACGTGGCAGTATTTGATTGGACGAATTATGTGGTATTGACTGCTTATGTGGTGTTGACTGATGATGTGGCATTGACTGATGATGTGTCACGATCTTATTGAGATAAATTTCTTATGTACTGTGGATTGATGACGTAGTAGTATTTCAGTGGAGCAAAAATTGTATGTACGGTACATGCACATACATAGGATTATTTACTATTCAAATAGTGTTATTGTGCAAAACCGTGTTACTGTGCAAACTGTGGCCAAACTGTGTTACTGTTCAAACGTTGAATGTTGACTGATGACGTGGCGCAATCCTGAGCGTCCGAACTGTTTTTAATCCGATGACTCTTCCCCTTAATTTGATATCCTTGAATTCATTTCTAAGTTTAGATTTATTTAATTCTTTCTCCTTCTTGTATTTTCTATGTATTTTAATAAATTTCTATTTTGCCCCTAGTTAAAAAATGAGTAGCTAATTTTATTTTAAACTTGGGTTGAAGGTGAAGTCTCAACATGTCCCATGGGCTTAATTTGCTAAATTTATTTTCTCTTCCTTTTTAATATTTGTGGTTGTTTTAACTTTTCGTTGATAAATAATAATAGTCTTGTCTAGATATCGCCCTGGTTAAACCAGCTTCCTAGTACAAGGTTATTATTATTTGGCACGATAAACCCTTAGCACCATATTTATTTGAGAGTGGTTCGTAAGGTGTGGAATCCTCCCTTATGAGTTAATTGACATTAATATGAAATATTTAGCTCATGGAGTATGTTGATGCAGATGCAGATACCCAAGCACGTTATTTCAATACATTCCAGTTCAATTTAATTCCTACCATTGTAATTTAAATTCAAGCATAATTTACATCAATTTTACCACAAATTTATTTACCCATTAAAGAAAATTAATTCTGCATATAATTAAAATCAACCTCTTTGTGGGATCGACACTCATCACCGTTAATCTATTCTACAATAGATTCGTTCACTTATGAGTTCAATAAAATTTGCACAACAAATTTTTAGCGCTGTTGCCGGGGGGTAAGTATTTTAATTCGTAGAATTAATTTTTTTCCTAATATTTATTTTTTTATGTATAGTTGTTTTCTTGTAATTTTTTTATTTAAAAAAAGAAATTAGATTAGAATTTTATTTCTTTCTCTCTTCTTTAAATTTGTATAATTTAATTTTCTTGTTATTTTTCTTTGTAATTTTTTTTAGTTTTATCTTGTTATCTTTCTTTGTTATTTATTCTAATTTTAGTTAATATTTATTGCACATAATTTCTCTTTATTATAACTATTGAGTGTGTTTTTATATTAAGATTGTAACAACGTCACAAGGTTAGTATCATAATTTCTCTCTCCTCTTTATTTTTATTTTTTTATTTTCATTTATTTTGTTCTTTGCATGCATGGTCGAAGGTCATTATCACCTAATCTTGAACCTTCAGATATTGAATTGGAAAAAAAAACTTTGCATGCACAAACACACTGTTTTTAAAAAGAAATTTGAAATAGATTTACAAAATCAGCAATCAGAACCACAAGAGAGGCCATTTAAGGATTATTTTTGTCCTTTAGCTAATTTGAGTACATCATGCATAATGTGCCCAAATGTAACTGCTAGGAGTTTTGAATTAAAATCTAATATGCTAAACTGTCTCCCCACATTATATGGCCTAGAAAATGAGGACCCATATAATTATCTGAATGATTTTAATGTTATTTGTCAAATTTTTAAATACGAAAATTTTTCAGATGATGATGTTAAACTCAGATTATTCCCATTTTCATTAAAAGAGAGAGCTCGTTCATGATTTAATACATTGCCTGCTAATAGCATTACATTATGGGAACAAATAATAACTAAATTTTTAAATAAATATTTTCCAATTTATAAAACCAATGCTATTTGCAGGGAAATTTTAGAGTTTACCCAAAGATACGACGAGTAGTTTTTCAAAGCATGAGAGCAATTTAATGGGCTACCTTGAAGTGTCCACATCATGGATAAGAGAAATGACACCAATGACAATACTTTTTAGAGGGATTATTACCACAAGTGCAAGAATGGCTAATGGCAACTAGTAGAGGAGAGCTAATGTCCAAAAGCACATCAGAGATTTGGGAATTCTTCCAGCGACAATCGAATAATTCCCAACAACGAAGTCGATCACTCAGAAATACCAAGAGAATTAAGGAAGTGAATGAGATTAACATTAGCAAGTCAAGCTCAGGAATTAAAGAATTCAAAGAGATGGTCGAAGGTCTTGCTCGACAAATAGCATCTTTGACGACTGCTAAATCAATAGAGCCACATGACTATGACTATTTAGATCAAGCCAATGCCATAGGTGTCATGAGAAAACCACCAAACTATAACCCTTACTCTAACACATATGAGCCTGGATGAAGAGACCACCTAAATTTCTCATGGTCTCAAGGATTCCAACAAAATGGACCATCAACTCCACCTCTACCGATGCAACCAATTCTTTAAATTTCTCAAGCCTCTTAACCACCATTTAGACTATACAATCAGAATCCAAACCATTCTCAACCCAAACCATTGAAGGATACATTCTAAAATGTCAAAAATCTTACTAACTCCAAGATTGAACAGCAGAACCGCCCCATTGATGAATTACAAAATGAGATGAGAGCGGGCTTCAACTCACAAGCTTAATCAGTTTCGAACATTGAGAAAATGGTGGGATAACTTGCCTTTTCAATTTAAACTTTAGCTATGACTGTTGAAAAAGGCAAATTCCTAAGTCAATCAGTGCCTAACCTTAAAGTAGTGAGTGAAGCAAGTCCTAGTTCACCACAGCAGTATGGAGAGGTCAAAGCAGTGATAACCTTGTGAAAAGGAAAAGAAGTCGACGATAAAATGAAGATGCCAAAATCAACTCAGATCGTACCTGTGAATTCTGAGGACTTATCATCAGAGGAGAAAGAAAAAACCAACCCACGAGAATATATTCCTAAAGCTCCATTTCTTCAAAGGTTAGCTAAAGGGAAGAAAGGAAAATCCACAGGTGAGATTTTTGAAATCTTTAAACAGGTAAGTGTTAACATCCCTTTATTTGAAGCTATAAAACAAGTGCCATCATATGCCAAGTTTCTTAAAAACCTTTGTACTAAAAAGAGAAATATTCATGTTTAGAAAAAGGCTTTTTTAATAGAAAACATTAGTTCTATACTCCAATATAAAATGCCTCTAAAATGCAAAGATATAGGCTCTCCCATTATCTCATGTAGTATAGGAAACCACACAATTGGGAATTCTTTGTTAGATTTAGGAGCTAGTATAAATCTGTTGCCTTACTCTGTATTTGTGAAACTTGGACTGGGCGAATTACATCCAACTCCAGTGGTGTTACAGCTCGTAGATCGGTCGATAAAAATACCTCATAGTATTGTGGAGGACGTGCTTATCCAGGTAGATAAGTTTTATTTTATTGTTCATTTCAGTGTAATTGACACTCAACCAGTGCAGGATTCAAAGAAGCACATTCTAATTATTTTGGGTCGACCTTTCTTGGTAACTGCCGATGCACATATTCAATGCAGAACCAAAAATATGCAGTTGTCTTTTGGCAATATGACCATGGAACTCAATATCTTTAACATTGCCAAAGAACCTCAAAATATAGATAATGGAATTATTGATGTGGATTTAATAGAAACACTAATTGATAACAATTTTCTTTCAAACTTTAGTGATGACCCTTTGCAACTTGTTTAATTCATTTTAGTTTGGATTTTGATATTGACAGATCAGTTGATGAAGTCAACGCTCTACTTGACTCAGCACCATCAATAGACACTAATAAATGGAAGTCAAGAGTTGAACAACTAGTGCCATTAGAAAAGAAACTCAGCTCATCATCAGAATCACCACTAAAACTCGAGCTCAAGCCATTACCCAACACTTTGGAATACGTATTCCTGGGAGAAGAAAGCACTTTGCCTGTAATCATCTCTTCCTCCCTCAATGACGAATAAAAAGGTTTGTTGGATGTTTTAAAAGAGCATAAAAGAGTATTATGATGGACCATAGCAGATATAAAAGGTATAAACCCAATAAATTTCATGCATTACATTCACCTTGATGAAAATGCTAAACCTACTAGGGAAATGCAATGTCAGTTAAATCCTAACATGAAAGAGGTTATTCGCACTGAAGTCCTTAAGCTATTAGACGCAGGTATCATTTACCCCATTTCTAATAGTTCATGGGTTAGTCCTGTGCAAGTTGTTCCTAAAAAGTCAAGAGTTACAATAGTTATCAATGCTGATAATAAATTAGTACCTACTAGAGTAACTACAGGATCATGTGTATGCATTGATTATAGAAAGTTGAATTCTGTCACACGTAAAGACCATTTTTCTTTATCATTTATCGATCAAATGCGTGATAGATTAGCAGGTCATGAGTTTTATTACTTTCTAGATGGTTATTTAGGATATAATCAGATCCCATAACACCAAAAGATCAAGAGCAGACTACCTTCACTTGTCCTTTTGGCACTTTGGCATATAGGAGAATGCCATTCAGATTATGTATTGCACCTGCTATATTTCAACGATGTATGTTAAGCATTTTTTTTTATATGGTTGAACAATTCCTTGAGGTTTTTATGGATGACTTTTCCATTTTTGAAGATTCGTTTGATCAATTTTTACATTAGCTAACACTAGTTCTGCAGAGATGTATCGAGAAGAATTTAGTCTTGAATTGGGAGAAATACCATTTTATGGTTAAACAAGGTATCGTTCTTGGTCACATCATTTCAAGTAAAGGTATTGAGGTTGATAAAGCCAAGGTGGATCTCATTTCCAATCTTCCTCCACCTAAAACAGTCAGAGAAGTAAGATCTTTCCTTGGGCATGCTAGTTTTTATAAACGTTTCATTAAAAATTTTAGCAAAGTTTATAGACCCTTATACAATCTACTTGCTAAGGATGTACCTTTTTTCTTTGATGATTCATGTCTTGTGGCATTTGAAAAACTAAAGCAGTTGTTGACATCATCACCCATCATTCAGCACCAAATTGGAACTTACCATTTGAGCTTATGTGTGATGCATCTGACTATACAGTACGAGTAGTATTAGGACAAAGAGCTGATCAAATCCCCCATGTGATTTACTATGCTAGTATAACATTGAATGATGCACAGTTAAATTATTCAACCACTGAAAAAGAAATGCTAGTAGTTGTGTTTGCATTAGAAAAAATTTGATATTATCTCATTAGTTGTAAAATAATTATATTTACAGATCATGCTGCTCTTATATATCTTCTTATAAAGAAAGATGCAAAAGCTAGACTAATTCGTTGGGTGCTACTTTTGCAGGAATTTGACTTAGAATTCAAAGACAAGAAAGGAACAGAAAATGTTGTGGTTGATCATCTTTCCCGTCTCTATTTTGACACAACAATAGAACATTTACCTTTGAATGAGTCATTTCCAGATGAACAATTAATGAATGTGGAAGTAGTACCATGATATGCTGATATAGTTAATTATCTTGTTACAGGTCAACTTCCAGAGCATTAGACTAAGCAAGACAAGGCCAAATTCTTTGCAGAAATAAAGAATTTTTTTTGGGATGATCCTTCTCTATTTAAGTACTATGTAAACCAAATTGTTAGATGATGTGTCCTAGAGAATGAATTTCAGAATATCCTTTCTTTCTACCATGAACAAGCTTGTGGTTTCTATTGGCCAACTATATTTCGAGATGCTTACACTTTTTGTTCTTCATGTCATAGGTGTCAACGAATGAGGAGCATTACACGAAGGAATATGATGCCACTAAACCCAATTTTAGTGGTTGAAATTTTTGACGTATAGGGTATCGATTTCATGGGACCCTTTCCCTCATCTTTTGGCCATCAATACATATTGGTTGCTGTTGACTATGTTTCAAAATAGGTAGAGGCAATTCTGTGTAGGACCAACGATTATAAAGTGGTAATAGGGTTTTTGAAAAGTAATATTGTGTCACGTTTTGGATTCCCTCAAGCAATAATTAGTAATAGTAGTGCCCACTTTTGTAATAATCTTTCAAAGCACTTTTGACAAAGTACTTCATCACTCATAAAGTGGTGACCCTATATCATACGTAGACCAGTGGCCAAGTTAAAATCACCAATCGAGAAATAAAGCACATTTTAGAAAAAACAGTGAGGCTCGACAGAAAAAATTAGTCATTACGGCTCGATGATGCATTATGGGTATATAGAACGACTTTTAAGACTCCGATTGGGATGTCACCCTACAGGCTAGTGTATGGAAAAGCATGCCACCTATCTATAAAACTCGGCATCGTGCGTACTGGGCCATTAAGAAATTCAATTTTGACATACAGCAAGCTGGCATAGAAAGAAGATTGCAGTTAGCAGAACTTGAAGAAATTCGAAATGACGTGTACGAGAATGCCAAGATTTACAAGCAACGAATGAAAGTCTTTCACGACAAGCAAAATATGCGAAAATCTTTCACTTTAGGTCAGAAAGTGCTTTATTCAATTCTCGCTTGCACCTATTTCCAGGTAAGTTATGCTCTCGATGGTCTAGCCCATTTATTGTTCACATTGTTTTTCAACATGGGGCAATTGAAATTAAGGATCCAACGAATGGTGTCACTTTCAAAGCTAACGGTCAAAAATTAAAGCCATATATAGAGTACCAACCATATGGAGAGGACAACGAAATGAATTTGAGTGACCCACCTATTTAAATTGAGACTTTTCTTTTCATTGATTTGATTATTTCTTTTCTTTCTTTTCTTTCTTTTCTTTCTTTTTATTATTCTTTTGCTGATTGAAATTATTTTTGTTTAAGTGTGTTCGTTTAACCGTTAAGTTTTTTCTTATCAATTTAATCATAAAACAGTTCCTTTTAAACATTCTTAAACAACTTCAACATATCCAAACTCATCTCAGAAACTAAATATGATTTTGGAAAACACATCATTTTTGGGCTCTGCAACCACCAGAGTTAGTTGCCCATATTGAGGATTTAGAAAGCCAACTCCGAGAAATTGAGAAAAGTGTCTACAACACCCAATTCGAGCTTGAGGTAAATTCAATAAGAGGACGATTTTAGTTTTTTTTATGTGTTTTAATTTATTTTCCTGTTTGTGTGTTTTAGTTTGCTTTGTGTATTTAAGTTTGTAACCCTGGTCAAGTGGCGGATAGCGGTACTCCGTGATAATCAAGTCGGTTACTTCAGTTTTCCACAATAACTGATATTCTAAGACGAACGTATGGACAGAGATGAGATTTTAGAAAAGCTTCACCAACGATTCCCTTCGCTTCCTCAGAATGCCCTCCTTTTAATTTATAAAGTCTAATCCGAACGCATGCAATTGCTTATGAAGAATAACATCCCTACCGACATTTGTTGGTTAATCGAGGTAAAAGTTCACTTAGTAAGTGAGTTACCTTCTAAATTTGTTGCATACATGCTTGATTGTGGTAAAGTAAATTATGTGAAAAAATGACGAGCTCGAAGACTTTCTATTGCTTGTCATAAATGTGCTAGAACGATATGCAATAAAAAACCATGTTCTTCAGGAATGATGTCTAATAATAGAGAAGATAATATTCAATGCATTAGGGATGGCTTGAATAAAGAGTCATTGGATAATATCCTTTTATCTCTTGAAATGCATCTCAGTGGATACGTACAAAGAATGATTCTCTAGTTATGACCATTATTTGAGAAAGAGTGTGCATTATACAATCTCGGGAATCTGACTATAAACGACCATGTTTGCCAGTTTATAAGAAAACTAGATGAGAAGCCTATCTTCGGCCCATAGAGGACGTTCAATCCATTTCTGGACGTAAAACCAGCAGAAGATGTGAGCCATAATCACAACTATCTGTAAATATTCTTTTATCTCTCTGTTCTTTTATTTCACTGTTATTTTACTATTTACATTATTGTTTTTAATAATTTTATTTGCTTTTCTCTTTTTACTGTTTTCTTTTTTACTTTTGAGCCATGTGCCTTACACGTTAATTGACGCTGACATGATGCCTCATACATAGCTATAACCAATTGTCACTAAGGTCTTTAAATATATATATTTTTTTTACTGAGCACTTACAAGTTTTTTAGCAGTATCTTAATGGTAGCTACTCCCAATAAACAATTCAAGAACATTTGTGTGCTCTATGGGTTTCATTATGGAAAACATAAAGAGTTCATAGAGACAGCTATAGATCTTGTTCTAAGAATAGCTGAGAGAAAATTACACTTGGTGTATGGAGGAGGTAACCGAGGGTTATCCAAAATGGTCTCAAAAGCTGCTTTTGTCAGAAGGAGCCAAGTGTTAGGCATCATCCCTCCAATCTTAAAACCTTTGGGTTGTTTATCTCATTCACTAACTAGAGAAAAGTTAATCGTCTCAGGTATGCAAGAAGAAATAACTGAAATACTCAATCATACTGATGCTTTTATTTTAATTTTAGGCGATCTTACAACTCTTGAAGCATTAATCACATTAGCATCTTGGGCCTATCTGAAAATCCATCAAAAACCCATCGATTTGTTAAATGTCAATAATTTTTATGATGGCTTTATCACGTTTCTTAATCTTGTAATAAAAAATTATTTCATTCCTTCTATAGTGAAAATTTTTATTTGTATACACACTGCTAATGCGCTACTTGATCTATTACAAGCTTATAAACCAGAGCTAGATCTTAGGGCCATTGTGTTGGAATACTCAAATAATAATGGTAACAGTAGCTGCAATAAGAAATACAAATTAGATTTAGCTCTCCGCTTGTAAATATTTTCTTCTGTGTCGCACTACCCAGGTGATGTTTTCTAAACTCTACTTCTTTCCTTTCAAACATTGAGGACAATGTTTCGTTCTGGTTGGGGGGAAGGAATAATTGACAATTGTGGAATGTTCATTAAGTTTTTACAAATTTTTGTTGTAGAACTAACCATGACTAACTTTTTGAGTAGAAGATAGCTGAATATGGAGTATAATGACTCTAGAAACACATCTTCTTAGTAAAAAAAATTTTTATGTGTTTTTCCTGACTTTTCTTTTTGTCTTCTCCTTTATAAATATATGTTTTCAAGTTTTTAAGTCGAAGGTGGCTGAAGATAAAGTGTAGTGACTCTAGAAATGGATCTTCTTTAAAAAAAAGAAAAAAATTCTTTTTTCTTTAACTTTTCTACATGTATGTTTTCTTTTTATGTTTAGAATAGGTTGAGGGATAGAATTCCGTTAAATAAAAAAAAATTTAGTAATTTTGTGTGAGTTTGGATATAGATGATATAATGACTTTCGAATTTTAGTATTTGTATTATCTTTGGTCTTGAGTGATGTTACACCATGTTTGCTATTCTACATGTTGATGTTGGGGATAAATTTGAGTTGCTTGAAAGAATACACATGTCATAATAAATTCCAAGTGAGTTTTTGAGCCTGTTAATTTTTCTTGGAGAGTAACCCTTTTTGCCCATTCTTCATGTAACTTAGCAGTTTATTATTTCACACATGATCTCTAGATTTTCTTTAAGTCAACCCTTTTAAAAAAAATGTGTGTGTCACTGCATCTAAATGCCCACCTAATTAGTAGATATGGATGATTATTTAGAGTCCTAAAAGACGATGAAAAGTCATTTTTGACCCGTTTGAGCCTTTTTAATAATCCCTATTATGTAATATCCATAGTTAGCCCTTTTAAGCCTTTTATTTAAAAAAAGCCTTTTCTTTATTAACTTATCGTCGTGACCCACTCTAATTTATAGTATTATCCAATATCATACAAGTTCCATCTACCTATTCATATTTGAGAAAAAGGATAAATAATTATTTTGTTCAGCAAAGTTGTGCTATATAAAAAAAAGAAGAAAAAAGAGAAAAGATATACAATAGCAATAAAAAAGTAAAATTCACCTTCTAATTTTCAAAAGTTTTTGAACTTTTTCTCAAACATATATATTTTATTTCCCTATTTCCCTTTCTTTGTTAGTCATGTCCCTAGCCTACGTTACGTCCTAATAAAAGTTTTTCTTGATTTTAGGGAACTATAGTCTGAAATAAAAGTAGTTATATGGGCAAGTAAGATACAGTGATGCATATACATAAAGAAAAGAAGAAAAATAAATAAATATATTGGGTTGACTAACACTTTGTTTGAGATCTTATTATTTCTAAGTTATGGACATATTTTTTTCATCTTGGTGAAAGTGTATGATATTTCTTTATTATTTTCTCTCAATTTACCATTCATTGTAGTGACAATTTTTATTGGGATTAATTTCTTTGTGAGAGTGTCACTATAATCGATGAGATTTTGGGATTTGATATGTCATTCTTAAAAGTGGCCTTATTACTATTGCTACAATAAAATCTGCTGGACTGATGCATATGGATAGTTGATGTGGTGTAATATTCCTTTAGACTAGAGATAATGCTTGTACTTGTATTTGATTGCTATCATTAATCTGATTGAATAAACATGTGTGTTTTATAAAAAAAAAAAGGGGTTTTGAATTTTATCTTCGCTTTATTTGCTAGGGACTAGCAATAAGCTGGTTGGCGGGTGTGTTGAGTGTTAAAAAGTGTATATTTATAAAAGAGAAAATAGTCATTTTACACTTCAAGTCTCACTAACATTGCTACTTTTATTTATTTAAGTATTTTGTTATTTAATTATGTGTATTTTATTATAATTATGTATTTTATGTATTATAGAGGCATCACGATCGTTTTATAATGAACGAGTGATTAAACAGTAAAACGGACGTCATATTTGGACTCAGGACGGTCGAAAACCTTAGGAGGAGCATAAAAAGAATAATATCACAGTTTACATATACAGAATTGTTCATACATACAGTATTATTTATGGTACTGTTCACGACACTGTTTATATATACGAACTGATGATAGGCATTGACCGATGACGTGATAACATTTAATTGGACAAATTATATGGCATTGACTGCTTATGTGGCGTTGACCGATGACGTGGCATTGACCGATGATGTGTCACAATCTTATTGGGCTAAATTTCTTATGTACTATAGATTGATGACGTGGTAGCATTTCGGTGGAGCAAAAATTATATGTACGATACATGCATATACATGAGATTATTTACTATTTAAATAGTATTACTGTGCAAAACTGTGTTACTATGCAAATCATGGTAAAACCGTGTTATTGTTCAAACATTGACTGTTGACTGTTGACTGATGACGTGGCATAATCCTGAGCGTCCTAATTATTTTTAATCCGATGGTCACAATTCACTCAATGTATCTATAAAAAAAGGGCTCTTCCCTTTATTTGATATCTCTGAATTCATTTCTGAGTTTAGATTTTTATAATTCCTTCTTCTTCTTGTATTTTCTATGTATTTTAATAAATTTTCATTTTGCCCCTAGTTAAAAAATGAGTAGCTAATTTTCTTTTAAGCTTAGGTTGAAGGTGAAGTCTCAACATGTCCCATGGGCTTAATTTGGTAAATTTACTTTCTTTTTCCCTTAATATTTGTGGTTGTTTTGACTTTTCATCAACAAATAATAATAGTCTTGTCTAGATACCACCCTGGTTAAACCGACACCGTAGTACAAGGTTATTATTATTTGGTACGAAAAGCCCTTAGCACCATATTTATTTGAGTGTGATTCATGAGATGTTGAATCCCCCTTTATGAGTTAATTGGTATTAATATGGAATATTTAGTGAATGGAGCATGTTGATGCAGATCCGGATACCCAAGCACGTCATTTCAATAGATTCCAGTTCAATTTAATTCCTGCCATTGTAATTTAAATCCAAGCATAATTTACATCAATTTCACCATAAATTTATTCACCCATTAAAGAAAATTAATTCTGTATGTAATTAAAATCAACCTTTTCGTGGGATCGACACTCGTCACCCTTAATCTATTCTACAATAGATTTGTGCTCTTGTGAGTTCAATAAAATTTGCACAGCAATATATATTATCTTAAAAGAAATTCTTCACTTCAACTAACAATTTTGTTCTATCCTACTTGGTCCAACGTTCTGGATTTCACTATACCAAGATCATTAACTATATGAACAAATCATGATAAAATATTTACACTCATAAGTTATTCATCTAGGAAAGACTTATTCAAAGGTAAGGATTTTAGAAAAAATTTAAGATCAACGCATGACAAGTGATCTGCCATAACATTTTTAGAATCTATTTATTTCTAAATTCAATGTCAAATTCCAATAAAAGCAACACCCAGCGAATCAATCTTGCTTAAGCATCTTTCTTAATAAGCCAATATTTCAAAGCAACATGATCAGTAAAAATAATCACTTTACAACCTATAAGATAAGATCTGAATTTATCTAGTGCAAATATCATAGCTAGTTATTTATTTTTCTATAGTTGAACAGTGCAATTGTTCATTATTGAGTGTCGTACTAGCATAATAAATAACATAAGGCAGACGATCAAATCATTGTCCTAAAACTACTCTTATAACATAATTAGATGCATCACCCATAACTTCAAAAGGAAAGTCCTAATTAGATGGTTGAATGTCAAGGGAAGACATAAACAATTTCTTAAGTTTTTTTAAAAAATCAAGATAAGAATCATTAAAGGTATAAGGTGCATCCTTAGCAAGTAAATTACATAGGGATCTAGAAATTTTACTAAATCTTTAATGAATCTTTTATAAAAATCAGTATATCCAAGGAAAGATTTTACTTTTTCTTTTTAGATTTAAGGGGTGAATGATTAATAATTAAATTTACCTTGGCTTTGTCAACTTTTATACCTCTGCTAAAAATCCAAAATAATACCTTATTTTACTGTAAAATGACACTTTTCTAAATTCAGAACCAAATTCTTTTTTTTTTATATCTTTGTAAAACTAACATTAAATGATGCAAACATTCATAAAAAGAATCTCCCCAAACAGAAAATCATTATCATCATGAACACTTCAAGAAATTTCTTAATCGTATTAAAAAAATAATAAGCATGCACTTTAAAAGGTAGGAGACATATTGTATAAACCAAATGACATTCTTCTATATGTAAAAGTTCTAAAAAGGCATGTAAAAATAATTTGCTCTTGGTTTTCTAGAGCTATAAGGATCTAACTATAACTTGAATATCCATCTAGAAAATAATAAAAGTCATAGCTTGCAAGTCTATCAAGCATTTGATCAATAAATGGAAGAGAAAAGTGATCTTTTTTATGACTGAGTTCAATTTTTTATAATCAATGCAACCACACCAACCTCAAGTAGGAATTAATATTATTAGCATTAGTAACTATTGTAACACTAGTTTTTTTAGGAACAACTTGCATAGAAACCCTAACTGCTATTTGAAATAGGATACTTAATCCCTACATCTAATAATTTAATTACTTTAGCTCTTACCATATCTTTCATGTTAGCATTTAACCTTTGCTGTGTCTCCCTAATAGACTCAACATTTTCTTCAAGATGAATACGATGCATGCAATCTACTACATTAATACCTTTAATATCCACAATGGTCCATCCTATTGCCTTTTATGTTTTTTTTAAAATACCCAACAACTTACCCTTTTGCTCAAAGTTGAGCAAAGAAGAAATAATAATAAGGTAGAGTGTTAGATTCTCCTAAGAATACATATTCCAGAGTATCAGGCAGTGCTTTGAGTTCTAATTTCGGTAGTGTCTTTAAAGATGGACTAATTTTTTTCTTAAAATAAAGTAGTGGTTCTAGTTTTTTCTTCTATTTAGTTGTGTCCGTGATTGGAGTTGCATTAACAAAAGTATTGAGTTCTGTAAATATACTATTATCATTAGAAGATAAATCAAAATGAGTTAAACATATCTCAAATAGATCATTACTACAGTTAAAAATGAATGAATTGTCCACTAATTCTTTTATCATGTGTGCTTAACACAAGCTTATCTTCCTTCTATGGTTGTTTGATAACATTAAAAGTATTTAATTCCGTGGTCACATTACCAAAAGACAAATGTATTTTTCCATTTTTGTAATTAATAAAAGCATCATCTATATATAAGAAAGGACGATCTAAATGTGTTTCTTAGGATCCTGCACATATTAAGTATCAATAACAACAAAATCAACAGAATAATAAAATTTTTCATTCTTTATCAAGACATCCTGTATAATACCATGGGGTATTTTCATCAGCTAATTTGCAAGATACAAACTAATAGGAGTTGACTTTAATTCACCTAGTCTAAGTTGCATGTAAAAAGAAGAAGGCAAGAGATAAATATTAGCTCTTAAATCCAATAATACTTTATCAAATGATTGGTTGTTTATAACACAATAGGTAATAGGAGAACCTAGATATTTAATTTTGGTGGCATTTTACATTGGCATAAAAATGCCTTTTTTGTGACATATAAATTTTCCTTTTTAGTGAATAAATCCTTTAAAAACTTAGTATAAGATGGAACTTGCTTAATAGTATTGAGTAAAGGGATGTTTATACTTATCTGTTTAAAGATTTCCATAATCTCACCTATTGAAGTCCCTTTCTTTACCTTTGCTAACATTTAAAGAAAATGAGCCTTAGGAATGTAAGCTGATGGGCTACTTCATTTTAGATCATTTAGGGATAAATCTTGTGATAGAACTGGATTTGAAGAAGCAGGTTCGCATGTCTTTTTTATTAGAACCTTGATCTTGTTGTCAAATAATTTTCCTCTTCTTAGGGTTATAATAGATTTTGCTTTTTCTTGTTGATGGCTTGAATAAATCCAACTTTATACACTCCCTTAGGATTAAGAATTAGTTGACTTGAGAATTTTTCTTTTTCTCTCTCAGCTACAATAGTTGCTAATTAACCCAGTTGATATTCATAGCTTGAGTATTGGACTAAAAGTCTTGTTGGGTTAATTGAATGAAACTTTAAAGTGTATCCTCTAAAGAAGTGTTTCTTTATTAGACAAGAGTATATACTTGTTTGGAGGGACTAATTGATCATTTGACATGCTAAATTGTTGTCCTCTTTGGCTTGATAAAGGTTAATGTTATTTTCATGAAAAATTAGAACGATTCCTCCAATTAAGATGATATGTGGGTGACTATGGACTATTAGAGGTTTCCTCATATAATTGTAAGGCATGTACTTACTCAAAGAAGGCCTCTTGATAGGTTGGTAATGAAGGACAATTATATGCTGTATAAGAAAAGTTGAACAAATAGCATAAACCTTGTTAGCTACACAAGGGTGATAGTTCATTGATTAGTTTAAGCTAAAGAATTAGCTTTCCTAGAAAGAGTAGCCGGAGTGGCTTTCACATAAAAATCATTCTTAACTTTGAACATACCCTTTCTAGAAACTTGAGATGATTTTTCTCTTTGATTTAAAAAATCCCATTATTGAGAATTCTTAGAAAGTGAATTGAAAAAATCCCAAGTAGCCTCTTTATATAAGTTCAAAAATCTCCCACCATTCACGGACTCTACTATATGATGATTCAACATAGTTAGACCATTATAAAAGCATTGAATAAGTCTTTATTTCTCAAAACCATGGCAGGGACACTTAAAGAGTAAATCATTAAATCTTTCCCAGCACTCATAAAATTTTTACCCTCTCCTTGATAAAAATCACTTATCTTTCCCCTAAGGGCATTTGTTTTAGACATAGGAAAAAACTTGGTGATGAACTTATTACTCAAATTATCCGACATAGTAATAGATCCAGTAAGAAGTGAAGTCAAAGAAGCTTTTGCTTTGTCTTTTAATGTGAAACAGAACATATAAAGTCTATTTGACTCTTCATTTAAATTTTGAAAACAAAATGTAAAGGATATGTCAAGGAATTCCTTAATATGCAAACATGGGTCCTCTTTCTTTAATCCATGGAAGGATAATAAAAGTTGAATGATAGCTGACTTAAGTTTAGTGTGTATTGCTATAGTTTATGGCAACACAATACAAGATGGTTGGTTGATTGCAAGTTGTGAAAAATATTCTCTAAGGGTTTTCTCTACTTGCACTAGCAATAGTACTAGCAATGTTCTATTTGGGTCATTTATCACTTAAGAATAACTAACTTGATTATTATTAATTTTAGATTTCATTTTAACCAAGCAATTTATTAAATCATGTTCCCAAACACTCATAAACTTACTAGACAAATGAAAGAAAAGAAAGAAAAATAAAATAAAATAAACCAAGAATAATGAAAATAAACAGGATTTAAAATAAAAGAAATTAAACAACCAAACAATGAATTTAAAGTCTAAATTTTTTTGTATATTTCTAATAAAAAATTAAAAGACAACCTAAATTATAACTATGGAAGAATCAAATCCACCTAGATTGGCAAAGGCGCTAAAAACTTGCTGTGAAAAATTTTAATATACACACAGGCGCACAAATCCAAAATAGAGTAGTGGTAATAAGGTCTAACTTATAGGGATTGTTATAAATTGAAAAGTCTAATTTAAATATAAAATTAATATTAATCTAAACAATTGAGCAAATTAAATTTTAAGAGAAATTAAACTAATTAAACTAAGAAAATAATTAAAGGAGAATTCAATTAGATAAAAATTACTAAAGTTTAAGAATCCACCACTAATTAACTAGTAATAATCTAATTATTAATTAATCCCTAATTTTAGAGCGAAACTTGAAATCAATCTACAGCATAATCTATATAAATTAATACTTAATAATTAATAATGTCTATAATATAACAATTTTTTATAGTCTCGACTTAGGCCCTGAAGCTAAATTAATAATTTTGATAAATTAATAAGATAATAATTTTTCTGAGAACTTCTGTATAACTCTGTGTTCCCATTTATATCATAAATTAATAATTTTAGAAATTATAAATACCATGAAATTACAAATGTAATTGACTATGTCAATTTATTAAAATATGTGTTTATTATAACTTATTTTTTCTTGAAGCGTAAATCTAGCTGAATCTCATCTCTAATTTTTCTTATTTCATCTAAAAGTCCTTGGGTTGAATACATTAGATAAATTTATGTAAACACATGAATTTAATTAATCAAGTAAATAAGTACATTACATAAATTAGTTTAAATTCAATTAATACAATTTAATAGCTAACATTAAGTTTTGTTCATTGAATACATTTAGATAAATTTATGTAAATAATTGAATTAAGTTATTCAAGGAGATAAGTATATTAGATTAGTTCTAATTCAATTTATATAATTTAATAACTAAAATTTAGTTTAGTTCATTGAATACATTTAGTAAAATTCATGAATTTATTTAATCAAGTAAATATTTTTGTTTGATGAATTTATTTAATTTCTATTGATTATATTTGTAAAATACAATGAATTTTCAGTCAATTAAATGTTAGTTCTTTGTACTGCAAATACACTCCATAAATTAATAAATTATTAATTTATTGATTAATTAATATCTCTTTATATCAATAAATTTTTATGGTTCTAACATTATTAATTTATAGACATTATATTGTATGTTATCTCATGAAACTAATAATTAAGCCCAATTAAAATTATTCTTTTGTAGGTTCTTTTTCTGCTTAATAGCATATATCTAAGCATCTTATATAAGTATATTGGATAAAGAAAAGTCAGAGCTTTCTTAAGCACTTTGTGCAAATAATTTAATAACAGATATAGAATCAAAGATAATTATATATAAACTTTATGGATCCAAACATAAATTTAGTCGAATATTAATCCTAACAATTGATAATGTATAATAGAATTGATAAAAGATTTAACCACATCCAACTAATTATGCGAAGCAAGAACTATAAATATTAAAGCGCGCATGTAGGGAATTAATTAAATAAAAGAATAATTATTTCATTAAATAGGTTTTATCCTTAACGTCATTATAAGAAAATTAACTAGATATACTTGAATTAGAAACAATAAAAGAAATAAAGACAGCCGTGGAAAAATTAAAGTGTATTGTCGCTTTATTCTTCTTTTTTTGCTAAATGCTTCTCCTCTTTTCCACGTCCACGACTTGCATTTATATAGTGCTAATGACTTGCTTAATCCTTATTGGATTCTAAGTTTTTTAAATTCTTCACAGCCTATTGCAAGTTAAGGCCATCCATTGACTTAGCAAAGCCCATTCACCAAGCCTTTTAAATTGTTTCCTGTTTCATGTTTCAAAGTAGGTGACTCATTTAACTTTAAAGCAAAAAGGCCAATTAAAATATGTATGCTTTTAATTGCATGGCACATGCATTCCAAATTTCCAAATCAAAATCTTTCTTTAGTAACCTCATGCCAAAGCTTTGGAACATAATCCTCAATCCTTCAATTCTTTTCTCTTATTGATCTTTTATGCATTTTTTGTTTTCCAATCTTCAATTATTTTCATGTTCAATGAAATAATTTGATTAATTAAACATAAAAAATAAAAAAATTAGAAATCATATAATTAAAGGTAAAATATGTGTATATTATATGCTTATCAAGTACCATTGAAAATCAGTCCTTCTTGTTCTTTTATTGTTTTCTGTTTATTCATAGGGATGTATTCGATGGCTGAAACTCTTTTGTTTATTTTTCTTTTGCAAATCATAAATTAAATTTGATTGTAGTTAAGTGACAAATATTTTTAATGGACGTTTGAATATATACATGTTGCTCTGTGTTTGCTATAGTACTTTGTCTCAATTGATTTTTTTATTTTTTATTTTAACTGGCCGCCCATTAAGGATACTAGCTAAGAAAGAGCCTAAAAAAGATCTGACTTAGTAGATCTCATTAAGATAATACTTGGTTTTAGATTGGGTTTCCTAAATTGAATAATTCTCAATTTAAATAAGGTCATGCTTAATCTAAATTAGCAATGAACTAGAAGTAAATGGAACCTAGATCGTTTTAATATTATATTCAATGTTGACATAAAAGTTCATTACTACTAGTTGCATTAAATATAAGATATCTGACAGGTGATAGCTGGAAATGCATGAAGGATTTTGCTTGGTATTGAATCTCATTACTTTTAATTGGACTAAAAGTAAAATATTAAACCCATACTGAATGTTAAGTGTGAATCTAAATACTCAACCATTTCATTTGTGTTGATTTTATCATTAATTTATTTCTAGCATTTTATTCTCAAGATAAAAAAATTTACTTCCAATCAATTCACATATATACTTAGAAAATTAACCCAAACATAATTAAATGTCTCTCCTCGTGGGATCCACATTCGACACTATAAAATCTATTCTATAATAGTTCATATGTTTGGGAGGATAATAAAATTTGTACAACAAGTTTATAAAGCCATTGTTGAGGAAGTAAGTCATTTTAATTTGTAGAGTTAATATTCTTTGAATATATTTTTCAATAATTTTTGTGTATTGCTTTTAAGTGTGCTTTCATTGAACAATGTGTATTAGTGTCAAAAAGTCAGTATTATAACTTCTACTTTGCCTCTTCATTTTCATTATTTTTTTAATTTTTATGTGTTTCTACATGCATGGTCAAAAATCATAGTCACCTAATCTAGAACATACAAACCTCGAATTGAAAAAAGAACTTTGCTCATTAAGATACTTTGCTTCACAAAGAAAATTAATGTTAAATTGAAATGGATTTGCAATAATAAGCACAAGCGCAACATGAAACGCCATTTGAAGTTTATTTTAGTCCATTAGCTAATTTAAGTATACCCAAATGTATTTGCTAAGAGTTTTGAGTTAAATTCTAGTGTGCTAAATTATTTTTCATCATCCTATGGATTAGAAAATGTACACCCATATAATCATTTGAATAATTTTTTTGCCATTTGCCAAACTTCTAAATATAGAAATTTTTTAAATGAAGATATTAAGCTTAAACCATTTTCATTTTCTTTAAAAGATAAAGCTTATCTATGGCTTACTTACATTACCTGCTAATTGTCTCACATCATAGAAGCAAATGGTCGCCAAATTTTTCCAGTATATAAAACCAATGTTATTCATAGGGAAATCTTAGAGTTTATTTAAAGAGAAGACGAGTAATTATTTGAAGCATAAGAGCAATTCAACGAGTTACTTTTGAAGTGTCCACATCATAGGTATGAAAAATGATACCAATATCACTATTTCTTAGAGGGATCATTGTTGCATGTGAGAAAATGGCTAATGACAACAAGTAGAGATGAGATTATATATCAAAGCACATTAGAGACTTGGGATTTCTTCCTATGATGATGAATAATTTCCAATAGAGAAGTTGATCATTCAAGAATGTAACAAAAATCAAGGGAGTAAACGAAATCCATATTGGCAAGTCAAAATAAAAATCAATGAAATCAAAGCAATAGTTGAAGGACTCTCTTGCAAAATAGCATGATTAATGGTTGCCATGTCAACGAAACCACAAGCCTACAAGTAATTTGAACATGATCATACCCAGATCAAGCAATGTTATAAATATAATAGAAAAGTAGTCAAATTACAATCCTTACTCTAATACCTAATCTTAAATGGAAAAGACATCCTGACTTTTTATGGTCTCAAAGATTCCGACAAAAGAAAATATCAAATCTAGCTCTGTTAATGTAAATAATTCATCAAGTTTCTTAAATATCTCAACCACCTTTCAAAACATACAATTAGAATCAAAACTACTTACAGCCAAAGCCATAGGAAGAAGCATTATAAAATTTCAAAAAGTGGATCTATCACTCTATTGACGAATTAGAGAATGAGATGAATAATGGCTTTAATTCATATGCCCAATTAATTTCAAACCTTGAGAACATAGTAGGTTAACTTGTCTCTTTTGTTCAAAGTTTGGCAACGACTATTGAGAAAGATAAATTATTAAGTCAGCAAACATCTAATCTTATAGGAATACGTGATGTGAATACATGTTCATCTCAGTATCATGAAAGCAGTCAAAGCCACCATAACCTTGTGAAAGGTGAAGAAGTAGATAGTTTTTGCCATATTGTCGATTACAAAATTATAATCATCGACACAATGTGTTCTTAAAACCACACATAGTAAAAGATTACTAATCAAAGCATATGAACATAGTGGTTAACTTGTCCTTTAGCAAGTATTTAAATGACAAAAAAGAATTTAGTATCTCTTTATAAGATATCACAAATAGGAGCTAATGGATTGTGAATTCCTCTTTACAAAAGCATATTTAGTGTGTTATTTGGAAGTACATGTGTGTATAAGTGTGTAGTACCCTAAAAACATATCCTAAAACGCCATAAGGAAAATTAAGCTCTATCAAGTGTTTTTGAAATACATAGAAAACTCGTCTCTAGCAAGAGTTATTCTATATCTGATTTATAAGTGCATATATGCCATTAAAATATACAAATCCCCTTAAGTATATGGGAGAAGACTTGTATATAATTTGGATTAACTGCTTTAAGGTGCTCATAAGGCATTCCTTGATGTTTCACCCTTCATCTTATATACTAATTTCTCACCAATTTGAATTCCTAGAAAAATTCATTTATCACTTGTGGGAGTTAAACTCCTATTTAATTCGTTAAATTGATTTCCTTTACCCTAAACAAATGGATTGAAAATTCCTTTCTATGAAAGTTTATATTATTTATTATGCTAAAGTGCAATTTTAAATAGACATGTAAGGTAAGCACCTTGGATATGTACTTAAAGCGCTAAGAAGAAAGCTAAAGCTCCACTAAGTGCTCATAAAATGAGTAAAAAACTTCTTCCCATTAACTAGTTATTCTTCGTTTGACTAAAAAAGCGCAAATGCCTTATGATAAGAAATAAAACCCCTTAAATCTTTAAGATGAACCTTGTATAAGTTTTGGCATTAGTGCACAAGGACAACTCCTGAATTTATCAAAACTTGGTATAACAATCAAACACCAAGTTTTGTATAAGCACTTTAACCATAGGAAAGCTTTACCCAAAAATCCAAAACGTCACAAGTTCAAGTATCCAAAATTTACAAACAACCTAAAACATTAAATAAAGTCTTTATGTGAAATACAAGTTATGTAACCCAAGAGGGGGAAAATTAGATTTTTAAAAAATTTACACTAAGCAAACAACTTAATAATTTAGTTTAATGCTTAATGAAATAAAAAAATAAATTTAATAATGCTAAAAAATAAAAGAGTAAGGGAAGAGAGAGCAAACATGAATATTTTTATGTGGTTCATCAATCTCCACCTACATCAATGCCTCTAAGGAAATCAAGCTTGAGAATTTCACTATTTAAACTTTCTAAGACTTCATTTTTTTATAATTGACTCATAAGTTGTCAATAAATTTTTACAATAAGAGTTTATCCTTCAATTTTTTCACTCAAGTGTTTCTCACACTTACACACTCATAAATTTCCCAATGAATTTGAAAAATACAACAAATACTTTCTCTTTAGAGTAGATACACAAATGATAGTTCAATGAAGATTTAATTTATCATAATTTGTAAATTAAAAGTTAAAAATATGTTGTCTATACCTATTTATACTTGCAAAAATTCTTTAAAAATAAATTAGATTTGAGTTTATATAATTTTGATACAAAAACTAACTATTATAGGCAAATTCTATTAAGCAAGTAGTTAGCCTCTTAATTTAATCGGCTATCTACTTCAGAATAGAGAAGTTACTATTAAAGTTTTCTAAAATTAAAATTTTACCTAAACATTCTATAATTATGTTATGGCCCAAAATGTCATAAACTTTACAAAAAGGACTAATTTTAGATTTCTAAATATATTTTCATCCTTAAAATTTCTAAAAATTATGATATAACCCAAAATATAATAATATTTTCCAAAGAAGTTCTTTTCAAAATCTAACATAATACTTATAAATTTTAAAATTCTCAAAATCTTTTTAATTTAGTCCAAAATTCAAGAATATGAAATTCTTCTTAGGCGACTAGTCGTTAGTCTTCAAGAAATTAGCCGTTGACCCTTGTTTGTTTTAAATATTTACACTTTTGCTTTAAAAATTTTAAAAATTATGATATGTATAAAATGTTTCAAATATTTACAGAAAGGTCCAAATCTAGAATTCAACACAATACTTATTAAAATTAAATATTGTAAAATTTTTTTATTTTAGTCAACATCTTGAAAAATAATTAATTGCATAAAATACTTGACTAATAATTATAAAACCTTAACTTGATGGAAAATAATGATTTATTAAACAAAATCTTAAGTTTCACAAATGCTAAATCATGCATATATTAAATAATATCAGCTTTATAATAATTATCAAAATAATGAGTTTGTTGAGCTCTAAATTTTATTCTTGATCAAGTCGTTGTTTATTGAGTATCTTAAAAATTAATTTTACTTGATTCACTTACATAAATATTATCCTTCAAGAACTAGTAAAAATGTGAAATATTATATTTATCAAATCACTTAAGACATATATTTGTTATTATACCTTAAGAGTAAACCAATAAGCTCACCCATGTCCTATAATCATTATAAAAATATCCCCATCAATATCATCTCTAACCTTAAACATAATCACAAGCATCTTTAAATCATAAATACTTATAATAACTCAATGCTTATACATATTACAGACATAAACATGAGTATCCTACAAATGGTGATTTTTAATAACCTATACCCATGTTAAAAAACCATAAACATTTGCAGAGTATTGTGAACATGCATAGCATTGAATAAAAAATTTGATAAAAGTCAAAATAAGTGAAAATCAAGTCAGAATATTGACCTTTCACGAAGGAAACAAAACAGTCCAGCATTAACCAAAACAGGCTTTACCAATTAAGAAATTCATAAAATATTCCCTAGTATTTGAAATAATCCTTTTTTTTTTTGTATTTACAATAGGAACATTGGGAAAACATATAATTAAAATTCATAATTTTTGAATGTCTGAAACTATTTTTAAAGCATTTTATTTCTGAGAACATCTATCTTGTCTAAAAAATTCTAGATTTAGAGAAAGAAATTTACAAATTCATATCTTTTATTATACATGCCCAAAAATTGTGATTCCAGATTTTAAAGACAGAGAAAAGATTGAAAGTTCATTAAAAAATCCTAATATGTCATATCATGTTCATAAATTATCTCAGACTGTTACATATTTCAGGTTTTACAATTTTAAAAAATAGTTTCCAAATCTGATGCAGCCATATGTTATGATTTTTACTAATTTAATCATGATGAATAAAATTATGAAATTAAGCATGCAATCATAAGAGACAAGATCTGTTGATACAAGAATTGCATAATTTGTAAAGTATGTGTAACCTTGCAGAAAATTTCTATAATTGAGAACTATTGCTAAAAATCAGAATTTTCCAGCACCAGTAGCCTAAATTCAAAAAATCATAACAATTTGTGTACTCGAAGAATTTCAACACGAAGCCTATCAATGGAAAGCATAGGATGTTTATTTGCAGAATATATAAACATATTCATGTGATTCTAAATAAAAAGAATGATATAAAATAAAGAACGCAATCTATTCATATCATCACAGTATTAGAAATGCACATATATTACCGAAATCATATCACAAGTAAAGAAAGGCAAACAATTGATAAAAATAAATCATATATGTCATAGAAAACATAATACGATAACCAAACACCGAACAAGAAGTTATAACATTTTCTTTTTTTTTCCCTAAGGTCTTATGTCTTTTTTTTTAAGGGTTGGTAAAAGATGGCTTTCTCTTTAATACTTGGTAATTAATAAATACTTTATTTAAGAAAATTCCCTTTTTATTGAAGATTAATAACTAAAAAAATAGCTTGCTAAAATTTTACTCACACACAAATACTTACTAATAATTATCCTTACCTAATTTAATAAGGGTAAAAAGAGGAAGAATAATAATAATAATAATAAATGGGCATTCCATTTTCCCCTTTTAAAAAATTTTGTCCTAGAAATTTAAAGGCTTACCCTAATCCATAAATAGCTAAGGATATTTCTTTTTTAGTTCATCATCTTGCTTCTAAGTGGCTTCCTCAGTAATATGATTTGTCCAATGAACTTTTACCAAAGGAATAACCCTTCTCCTTAAAACTTGTTCCTTTTTGTCCAAAAATTTTCTATTGGTTGCTCCTCATATATCATATCATTGATGATTTGGATGGGTTGATAATCTAATACATGTGAAGGATCAATAATATACTTCTTTAAAATAGACACATGAAATACATTATGAAGTCTTGAAAGGCTTGGTGGTACTACCACTCTATATGTGACTGGGCCAATTCTCTTCAAAACCTCAAAAGGTCCAATTAACCTAAGGCTGAGTTTGCCTCTCTTCCTAAAACAGAAGGCTCCCTTCCAAGGTGAAACTTTTAAGAAGACATAGTCTCTAACTATAAACTCTAGGTCACGTCTATGTTAGTCTGCATAGCTTTTCTGTCTACACTAAGCTATACAAAGATGATCCCCTATAAGTTTGATCTTATCAGTTGTAATCTGAACCAATTCCAGCCCCAAGAGTTTCCTTCCACCAACCTCATCCAAACATATTAGCGACTTATATTTCCTTTTATATAAAGCTTCAAAAGTTGCCATACCAATTCTAGAATAGAAACTGTTATTACAGGCAAACTCTACCAGTGGCAAACTTTCCTCTCAATTACCTCTCAAATCTAACACACAAGCTCGCATCATTTCCTTCAGAGTTTGAATAGTCCTTTCTAATTGTTCATCTATCTGAGGATGAAAAGTAGTGCTCAATCTTAAATTCGTTCTGAACTCTCTTTGTAACCCAATCCAGAAATTAGAGGTGAAACATGGATCTCTATTTGAGACAATAGACACTGGTACTCCATACAACCTTGTTATCTCATCAACAAAAAGTTTACTGAACTTCTATAGTTTATTAATGTTCTTCATCGGTAAGAAGTGTGTTAACTTAGTCAAATAATCCACAATTACTTATATCGAGTCACAACCTTTCGTAGAATGAGGTAACCTATTCACAAAGTCAATGGTAATATACTCTCACTTCCATTTTGGAATTGAAAGTGTTTCGAGAGAGCGAATAGGTCTCTGGTGTTCATTATTCACCTGCTGACACATCAAACACTTTGAAATATATAACCAGCTATATCATACTTTATATTCCTACACTAGAAATTTTATTTCAAGTCTCTATATGTTTTGGTATTTTTAGGATAAGCACTAAATGTAGAATCGTGCCCCTCTCACATTATCTTTTTCTTCAGCTCAACTACATTTGGTACACAAAGTCGTTGACCGAACATAAAGTATCATTATCATTAAGTTTAAATTATGAATGTCTAGCCTTTACTGCATCAAAAATATCTCTAAGTTATGGATCTTTGCTTAAGCAGCCTTAATCCTATCAATTAATGTAAGTTAAACACTCAAACAAGATAAAATATTTATTTTTTTTCTCTAACAATTTCAATTAACATCTTTTTTATATCCTCTAATGTGTGGCCTTAAGTAGTTATTAAATATGCTAAGGAACCAAATGACTTCCTATTCAGAGCATCAGCTATTATGTTTGCCTTGCCATGATGGTAGTAAATTAAGCAATCATAGTATTTTACCAACTCTAACTATCTTTTCTGCCTTAAGTTCAATTCTTTCTTGGTAATTAGGTATTTTAAGCTCTTATGATATGTATAGATTTTACAAGCTTCACCATACAAATTGTGTCTTCAAATCTTTAAGGCAAAGGCTATAGTGTTAACTTCAAGTCATGGGTTGGGTAATTCTACTCATAATTTTTCAATTGTCGAGACGCATAAGCAATCATCTTATTATGTTGCATCAATACACATTTCAGTCCCTTCTTAGAGGCGTCACTATAAATAACAAAGCGGTTACTACTAGAAGAAACTATAAGACAAGTGTAGAAACTAACCTCTTTTTCAACTTCTAAAAGTTTTCCTTATATTCATCGCTCAATTCAATCTTCATATTCTTTCTAGTCAATCTTGTTAATGGGGCTATAATTCTAGAAAACCATCTACAATATTCTATATCCCTAAGAAACTCGTGATCTCAGTAATATTAGTTAGTATTGAATAATTCGCCACAGCCTCGACCTTGGCTAGAATAGAAATGCTCTCCTTAGTAACAACATGCCCTAAAAAGACTACTTGATCAAGCCAAAACTCATACTTCTTAAACTTTGCATGGAGTTTTTTTTTACAAAGTGTTTAAAGAACTATCTTTAATTGCTCATTGTACGCTTCTACAGTTTTAGAGTATATGAAAATGTCATCAATGAAGACAATAACGAAACAGTCATGGAAAGCCTAAAAGACCCTATTCACTAAGTTCATAAAAGGAACAGGACTATTTGTTAACCCAAAAGCATCACAAAGAACTCATAGTGCTTATATCCAATTTTAAAGGCTATCTTAGGCACATCTTTATCTTTCATCTTAAGTTGATGATAACTAGATCATAAGTCTATCTTTGAAAATATCATTATACCTTGCAATTGATCAAAAAAATCATTTATGCGGGGAAAAAGATATCTAGTCCTAATGGTAACCGAGTTTAATTGTCGGTAGTCAATGCATAACTGCATAGAAGCATCTCTCTTCTTTACAAACAGTAAAGGAGCTCCCTAAGCAAATACACTCGGATAGATATAGCCTTTATCAAGAATTTCTTGCAATTGAACTTTTAATTCTTTCAACTCGATAGGCGACATACGATAAGGTACTTTTAAGACAGGAACAGTACCTGGCAACAAGTCAATAGAGAATTCAATCTCTCAATCAAGAGGCAAGCCAGAAAAATCCTCTGGAAACACAATTGAAAATTCCTTAACAGCATTAATGTCTCCAAGAGAAACCTCACCATTCTTATTAGCCACTATATAAGCTAGAAATGCCTCACATTTTTTTGCCAACATCTTTCTATCCCTAAATGCAGATATCAATCCTTCACAACTACTCCATCTACCTTAAAACCAAAATTCCTTCTCTCTAGGAATTTTAAACATAATCTCCTTAGAGAAACATTCAATGCCAGCATGATAGGTGCTAAACTAATTCATCCCTAAAATAATATCAAAATTATGCATCTCTATCGATAACAAATCAGTAAGAAAATCTCTACCACCCAAATTAATCAAGTAAAACTTATACATTAGATTTAAGATCATATTATCATCCATGGAAGTTATAATAGAGAAATAATATCCTAGTGGCTTAGTGTTTTTACTTGTAAAAATAAGCAAATGTCATAGATATAGGAGAATAAGTAACACTAGAATCAAACAATACTTTAGCACTAGTTCTCTTAGTTACATTACAAGAACTAGTTATCTTAGCAGCTACTCCATCATTCTTTTATAGCTGAGTTTGCCTAACATCAATAGAAGCAAATCTAGAAGGCATTCTCTTATGTCTCATCAAACATATATATGTAAAGAAAAATTTTTATTGAAACATTTCCTTTAAAATACTAGGCAAAATCATAGAAAAATACATAAACATATTTATCAAGAAGCTTTAACTAACATTTCATTAAGAAGCACAAGAAATACAACATTGCTATCATTCAAGCAAAAATATCATAAAAGCATAGGTTTTCTGACATATCTAAAATCAACTGCTAACTAGACTAAATCATGTCTTAGGCACTAAAATATCTATTACCTCACTTGCATTAAAAACTCAATCTTATCCTACGAATCTTTAATCTCATGAGTTTATAGAATCCTATCCTTCACTTTGATACCACAAATGTTACACCCCAATAATCTACCCATGGAAGAACAAGGGTAAAATTGAAATAAAACTTCACATTATTTATTCTTATTAATGAACCTCAAGATAAACAATTATTACTCACACCCAATTTAATTCTCAAAAAAAGAAAAGATAACATCTAAAATAAAATTTTTACATAAAAGTCTCTAATCAAAATGAAAAGTCTAGCCAACATTAATCTTTAAGCCACTATAAAGATCCAAAAAATAAATCTTGATCTAAGTACTGGAGCCACATCTCTAATCAATCTATAAAATATTGGAGATGAGGGGTGAGTCGTCAACTCAATAAGTAATTTATACACAACATTTGAAAACCCTTATCATTATACCTTTAAACATTTTATAACACCTTATAATAATATCCTCATTTAGCAAAAGAGATAGATTCATATAAAAGCATTAAAAACATTAAAAACATTCATAAAACATTAAAACATAAACCTTTGGTGGCTTATGCCTTGTAGTCATCATCATTCATCATTCGCCATTCATTACTTAGGGTATGAGACCCTACATTGTTCCTTGTTCAGGGTACTATACCTCGCATTGTTCATAACATCCTTATGCACAAGATTATCATCATACCAGTAAGCTAGCTGTAATAGTACATAACATCATAACATTTGCATCGTATACATTACAATGGACTATGAGCCAAAATATTTTTAAATCTACTTTACATCATTTCATCAATAGCATTTAAGGTCTTCTAAAACATTTAAAAACCTTTCTTTGATCATTTATTCTTTTACAAAATTATTTAAGAAAAAATTTTGTCTAAGAAAACTAATTTCTTAAGAAAAATATTTATTTTAAAGTAAATTTATATAAATTCATTTAAAAGTGCTTTTATTTTGCAGAATTCATCTAAATATTTTAGAAATTGGTTTGGTAAAAATTCTCATTTAAACATAATTCTCATAACATAAATTACATTTATTATAAAGTGTATTATGTATGAATCTACTTACCTCGATCCACAACAATTAATTCAATACTTTAAGTGAAAATCCTAAGTATCCTTAAATCATATGTACTTATACTAATTCAATCCATTAAGTGAAAATCCCAATCATCCTTAAATCATATGTACTTATACTAATTCAATACTTATACATATTCTAGACATAAACATGAGTATCCCACATATTCTAGACATAAACATGAGTACCCCACATATGCTGATATTTAATAACCTATACACATATCAAAAAACCATGAACATTTGCAGAGGTACTGTGATCATGGATAGCATTGAATACAAATTTTGATAAAAATCAAATTAAGTGAAAATCAAGTCAGAATATTGACCTTTCGCCAAAGAAATAAAACAATCGCATTAACCAAAACAGACTTTTACCAATTAAGAAATTCATAAAATATTCCCTAGTACTTGAAATGATCCTTTTTTTTGTAATTACAGTGGGAACATTCAGAAAATATATAATTAAAATTCATAATTTTTGGATGCCTGAACTATTTTTAAAGTATTTTATTTTTGAAAACGTCTAACCTATCTACAAAATTTCAGATTCGAAGACAGAAATTAAAAAATTCATATATTTTATTATGCATGCCCAAAAATTGCGATTCCTTATTTAGAGACAGAGAAAAGATTGAAAGTTCATTAAAAAATCCTAACATGACATATCATGTTCTTAAATTATCTTAGACTATTACATGTTTCAGCTTCTATAATTCTGGGAAATAGATTCCAGTTCTGATGTAGCCATATGTTATGATTTTTAATAATCTAGTCTTAATGAATAAAATTACGAAATTAAACACGCAATCATAAGAGACATAGATCTGTTGATACAAAAATCGCCATAAATTTTTAAAGATGTGTAACCTTGTGAAAAGTTTCTATAATTGAAGCTATTGCTAAAAATTGAAATTATTCAGCACCAGTAATCCATATTCAAAAAATCATAACAATTTGCATGCTCAGAGGATTTCAACAAGAAACTTATAAATGGAAAGCTTACAATGTCTATTTTCATGATATATAAACATATTCATGTGATTCTAAATAAAAAGAACGATATAAAATAAGGAACGCAAACTGTGTATATCATCATACCATTACAAACGCACATATATTACCCAAAACATATCGCAAATAACTAAAGACAAACAATTGATAAAAATAAATCATATAAGTCATGAAAAACTTAATACCTTAAGCAAATACTAAACAAGAAGTTATTAAATTTTCCTTTTTTTCTTCTCCAAGGTCTTATGCCTCTTTCTTTGTTTTTTTTTCCTAGGGTTTGTAACGATGTAGAAAATAAAAGATGGTTTTCTCCTTAATAATTGGTAATTAATAAATATTTTATTTAAGGAAATACCCTTTTTATTGAAAATTAATAACTTTTAAAAAATAATTTGCTAAAAGTTTACTCACATGCAAACATTTACTAATAATTATCCTTACCTAATCTAATAACGGTAAATAGAGAAAAGACTAATAATAATGATAATAATAAATGGGTGTTATAGTATTACTTTAAAAAATTTAATAAAGTTTAATAATAATGATGATGTTGATGAAATTAATAATATAATAATAATTAAAATAATAAAGTAAATAAATTATAATAGTAATTTAAATTAAATAATAATGACAATAATTAATAATAATTGAAATAATAAAGTTAATATATTTTAATAATAGTAGTAAAAGTAATGACATTAATGGCAGCAATAATAATAAAAAATAATTAAATAAAAAATTAACAATTTTACTACTAATAATAATAATAGTAGTAGTAGTAACAACAAGAACAGTTAAAATTCCTCTCAAATACCATTTTATCCAAAAAAAAATTTTTATATATTAAAATTTGTAACTTCTAGTATTTATTTAAATTTTTATTAAATATATAAGGTAGTGTGGTGTAATTAACTAAAAAAGACAAAAACGTTGCAACCGTGCAACATAGTGCCCTCCGGTAATGTGATCAGTTCATGTTCAAACTTTAATAAAACATCACCAATTCGGAAACAAAAAATCTCCCAATGGGCAAAAGAAAATGCCATGTCTTTAATATCATGGATCGTATCTAAGCTTTTGCCTCTTTCTTTTGGAAGTTCTATAGTTAACACATAGACTATGCAATCAGTTCCTGTCCCTTGTGAACTTACGCATCATTTTAAAATTCACGAATACGTGGACAAAATAAAATGTGAAGAAACAGGCAAAAATTGCCGGTTGAATCTATGTGGAAGAACATCATCCACACAGTTGTTTTTGATCCAATATAACGACATGCTTATGCAGACCCTTGCGTCAATCGACAATGAAACTCTGTATAGTGTGCGTCTGTGTGTGTGTGTGTGTGTGTGTGTGTAGAGGGAGGTTATAAGAGAACATCTTATACAAGTCAAAAGTAGACACTGCCCTCATCTACCCATGGCTTCTGAAGGGAACTGCCAGCAGCCTCACTTTGTTTTGTTCCCTTTTCTTGCTCAAGGTCATATGATTCCTATGATAGACATAGCTAGATTGTTGGCTCAGCATGGAGCTGCTATTACGATTGTCACCACGCCAGCTAATGCAGCTCGTTTCAAAACAGTTGTTGCTCGTGCCATACAGTCTGGGGTACCACTCCAACTTATTGAAATACAATTTCCATATCAGGAAGCAGGAGTACCAGAGGGCTGTGAGAATTTTGACATGCTTCAGTTTCATCGGACTTGCTATTCATATTCTTTAAGTCGCTTAGATTCCTTCAGTTGCCACTCGAGAATCTATTAAAAGAGCTTACTCCAAAACCAAGCTGCATAGTTTCTGACGTGTGCTATCCTGGGACTGTTGACATCGCTGCCAGGTTCAATATTCCTCGTATATCTTTCCATGGATTTTCTTGCTTCTGTCTCTCGTGTTTGTGCAACTTACACATGTCCAAGATTCACGAAAATGTTACATCTAATTCTGACTGCTTTGTTGTGCCTGGCTTGCCTGATCAAATTGAAATGACTAAAGTTCAAGTCCCACTTATGCGTGAGAATTCGAAAGATTTTGGGGAAATGGTTTTAGCAGCTGATATGAAATCATACGGGATTATAATAAATACCTTTGAAGAGTCAGAGTCGGAGTATGTGAAAGAGTACAAGAAAACTGAAGGAGGGAAAGTATGGTGTCTCGGCCCTGTTTCTCTTTGCAACAACCAAGACATAGATAAGGCTCAGAGGGGTAAAAAGGCAGCAATTGATGTCTCTGAATGCTTAAACTGGCTGGATTCTTGGCCACCTAACTCGGTGGTGTACGTTTGTCTTGGAAGTATTTGTAATCTAACGTCTTCGCAAATGATTGAGCTTGGTTTAGGTCTAGAAGCTTCTAAGAAACCATTTATTTGGGTTATCAGAGGAGGAAATAACATATCAAAAGAGACACAAGCGTGGTTATTAGAAGAAAAATGTGAGGAAAGGGTTCATGGACGAGGCATTTTGATCCTTGGATGGGCTCCACAAGTATTGATATTGTCACACCCTTCAGTTGGACGGATTAACACATTGTAGTTGGAACTCATCTCTTGAAGGGATTTCAGCCGTCGTACCAATGATCACACGGCCAATTTTTGGGGACCAATTTTGCAATGAAAAGTTGATTGTGCAAGTTCTAAACATTGGGGTTCGGATCGGAGTGGAAGTTCCCTTAGATTTTGGGGAGGAAGAAGAGATTGGGAAATTGGTAAAGAAGGAAGATGTTGTTGGTGAAAAATCATAAAATTTTTCTCATAAAAAATATTTTTAGGACCGATCTCATATAATATATAAAAAATTCGTAATCCAGAAAATCATACCTTAATAATTTGAGAAGATGAATGACACCAAGTAATAAATCCGCCACCTAACGATCTTCCAAGTTATGATTCAAGTTTGATCTGCACTGAACGTGTGGGCGTTCGTTTCACCACTCCCAAAAATCCTTGGCTTCTTTCTTCCAGTGTTTTTCTCAAAAGGCGTTTTTTTTTTTTTGAAAGAGAAAAGAACACTTATATATAATATTACCCTAGTTAAAACCCTAATTTGTGTTATCCTTATTATATAATAATTCAAAATATTAAATATATTATATTTAATATTTTTCCTCTCCACTTACGTAAAAGTGGAGATAAGGTGTAACAACTTTGGGGCCCACCTTGTAAATTATCACAAGGCCTCATTTATATTTAAATATAACACATAGGGCCTTAACAAATATTATATTTAGGTTTATCACATAATATGCCACCTTTATTATTTTTGAGTCCAGCAGTGGTGCAGTCAATTAAATAAGCTAACCCGGAGATCATTTAGGAACATACAATAGTGGCTACAATAATTAAGGCTGTAATTAAACTAGCTTAATTATTTAATTCTCATTCTATTCCACTATAAGATTGGAACTGACCTCCATAATTGTATGCTTAAATAATAATTCATCTCAAGCCACATTGATCTCTTTACTGCACAATCCTTTGCACCACGTCGTTAATTAAATTGATATCTCAACTGTCCAATCAATTTAATAACATCTTATTCCTTGATACTTACTGGTTTTTTCTAATGATTATTTTTAACATATTAAATATGTCGATCCACTCTGGCCAGAGAATTTATGATAAAGTACCGAAACCTATCAAGAGATGTGTTGTACAAATTCCACATTGTTAATCTATAACTTCAATACTTATAATTGCTCCCACCAAGATACCAGGTAATCTTGACTACAAGTATGTGTCATGCCCATTGGTAACTCAAATAGAATGACAACCACAATCATGAAATTATAACTAACTCAAGATTAAGATTACAGTAAAATCAATGCCTATGAGATTTAATAAGTTTGACAGTTATTATAAAGTTAATTAAATCTCATATGCGATCCTATTCAATATAGTCGTACTACATCAATAAATTCATATATGATTAAGACAAATCATTTAATGAATTTATTACAGTTTATATCTAAATAAAGTGCGCAACTTTATTTATCAACTGCTAACTCAATTTATTAAATCATAAGATAACTTGTATTTATGTCTTCTGTGAATCCACACAGTGATCACATAAATACATATAATATGATTAAATTGACTTTAATAAAAAATTAATACAAATAAGATATTTGAATAAAATACCTCAATTATTTTATTAATCATAAAAAAATTTATTACAATTAAATAAACCAATATACTTTTAAAGAGCATATTTTCCCAACAAATGTTGTAAAGGCTATTAACATTCTTATAGATGAAGGAGGGGAAAGAGATAACTAAAGAAAAAGAGCCAGAGAATTCCAAATGATGGCAAAAAGAGCAACAGAAGAAATAGGATCTTCTCCCTAGTGATCAAATTGTTAATCCAAGATATCACGCAACAGCCACATCGTGGCAGCGAGCATATATAACGCCTCGGAGATTAATTGCTTAATTTGTTTCATGTGTACTTGTTAGTTCATTTATCTATTATGGTATTATTGTCAAATTAGACATCCATTATTCCCTAATTATTCAACGAATCTCGGGCCAACAACTGTTTATAACTTTATAATATTATAAGAAAATTGATAATAGATGATGCAGAAAAGCTATCATAAAAGAGGTGGATAATAATGAAATTATCTATAATTTATATACTTGTCACTCTTTTACAATAGTAAAAAAAATTTCATTAACTTGAAATAATAGTAGTCAACTCAAGAGGGAGATCAATTGAGTTTTTAAAAATTATCCAATACTTGAATAAAACTTAATACAAATATTAAATAAATTCAAAATAATAATAAATAAACCAATTAAAATATAAAAAAATAAGGGAAGAGAGATTCACACACCAAGAGTTTTACGTAGTTTGGCTAATCCTGCCTACGTTCATAAGTCCAAGCTCACCAGGCTTGAGGATTCCACTATCCAAGCCTTCAAGGCTTTAAGAACTTTTACAATTGACTTCATTGACATCAATCAATCTTTACAATAAAAGATTATCCTCAATCTCTTAGCCTAACTATATCCCAATATTCACAACTTCTTAAAGATAAATATTATAAATGAATTCTCTCACGCACAATATGTTTGATTACAAATGAATGTTCAATGTGTGAATTAAAGAAACAAAAATAAATTTAAGGCTCAATGATAAGTATATTCTCAATAGCAAGCTCAATGATAACTCTTGGATCTCTTCTCATTTGAATTTGAATGAGTTAATTTATAATTAGAGCGGAAAACTACCTATTGTTGACTTTTTTAAATAATTGGATCACTATTAACTGTTATCGGTTAAACCTTATGATTAATCTAAATGACTGTAGGTTGAAATTTCAAATAAATAGTTAACCGTTTGACATTATCGGTTAGCCATTTATTTTTAGAAACCTACAAAATAAATTGTTGCTATATGTTCTTTTTAAACGGTTCACGGTTACAATCTGAAAATTATCGGTTTACTATTTTCCGTAAATGGTTCACTAGGATTTTTCAAATTCATCATTTTGACAGCTCTTTGTAGAGCATGCTTTCTCAAAATCATTAGTTTGTCATTTTCAACGAATGATTAGCCGTTTGCAATAGTGAACTAGTTTCTAAAATTATAATTTATTCTAAAACTTTTTATATTTAATTATGACCCAAATCTTAATAAAATTTTTCAAATAAGTCAATTCCTAGAGTTTCAAAACTTTTTTTAATTAGACATGAACTTACAAAACAACCAATTTCAGTTATAAAAAATAATTTGATCTTTAAAACTTAACCATTCTTAGTTTTATTTATTATAATCAAAATCAATATTATAGATATATATATGTTAATAATCTCTCTCTCTTTTTTATGATGACAAACCTTGCATGTATTTAAAGAGTGATTCTACAAATTACTCCCTCTAAATATAAGTTTCCCTTAAGCATATCATAAGTTTAAACAGCTATTCAATTAATAAATTAAATACATGTACTCTTCTGACCCTTTATCATCAAAAAGAAAAAAAATAGCAAATTTGTTACCTATGCCTTAGTCTTGTTTAAATACATGCATTCTTCTCCCCTTTTATCACCAAAAAGAAAAATTAAGTGGAAAAGAAAAAGAGTAGCAAATTTATTACCCAAGTAGTCTGAATAGAAATTTTGACAAATCCTCTTTATAAGAACAAGCTTCACCTTAAGAACAAGTTTAACAATATCATTCCCAAATTATCATAAATCACCATAAAAAACATTAACTATAAAAAAATATCATAAACTATCATTCCATCAATTTCCAAATCAACAACTCATAATATAAAATCATCGTATGAAACGTCCATGTAATCTAATCATCATCATATCTCAAAATCTTCACCATAATCACATATCAACAATCAAAAGAATGCATCAAATGCATGTTACTTCTCGAACTTTGGATATCATCAAAATGGTATAATACTTTGTCTTCCTCTTTGGACAACAAAATGTTCAAAATACATATTATCCAAAATAGAAACAATAAGTAAATTTGCCACAATAGCCCCCTTATCAATAATCAAGAAAATAAGTAATAGATCAAGTAAAGGCATGTGTTGTGCAAATTTTATTGAACTCGCAAGCGCATGAATCTATTGTAGAATAGATTAATGGTGACGAGTGTCGATCCCACGAGGAGGTTGATTTTAATTATATGACGAATTAATTTTCTTTTAATGGAAACAATTAAATTATAGTGATTTTATCCTAAATTGTGAATTAAAATGGCGGGAATAATTAAAACTCTAACTGTTATAATAAAGCACTTGGGTATCCGGATCCATATCAACATGCTCCATGGGCTAAATATTCCATATTAATACCAATTAAATCATAAGGGGGGATTCCACACCTCATGAACCACTCTTCAATAAGTATGGTGCCAAGGGCTTATCGTGCCAAATAATAATAACTTTGTACTAGGGTGCCGGTTTAACCAGAGCTGTATCTAGACAAGACTATTATTATTTGTCGACGAAAAGTCAAAACAACCACAAATATTAGAGGGGAAGAGAAAGTAAATTTACCAAATTAAGCCCATGGAACATGTTGAGATTTCACCTTCAACCCAAGCTTAAAAAGAAATTAGCTACTCATATTTTACTAAGGATAAAAAAGTAAATTTTATTAAAATACAAAGAAACTACAAGAAGGAGAAGGAATTTTAGAAATCTAAGCTTAGAAATGAATTCAGGGGTCTCAAATTAGAGGGGGAGAGCCTCCTTTTTATAGATACATTGAGTGAATCGTGACCATCGAATTAAAAACAATTCGGATGCTCAGGATTGCGCCACGTCATCAGTCAACAATCAACATTTTTACAGTAATGCTGCCTGAATAGTAAATAATCCCATGTAAGTGCATGTACTGTACATACGATTTTTGCTCCACTAAGATGCTGCCACGTCATTGATCTACAGTACATAAGAAATTTAGTCCAATAAGATTGTGACACATCATCGGTCAACGCCACATCATCAGTCAACGCCACATAAGCAGTCAATACCACATAATTCGTCCAATTAGATACTGCCACGTCATAGGTAGTTGCCACATCATCGGTCCGTACGTATGAACAGTACCGTATATGTGAACAGTGACTTTTTTCCTTTAAAGCTCCTCCTAAAGTTTTCGACCGTCCTGAGTCCAAATATGACGTCCATTGTGAAACGATCATTGTGAAACGATCGTAATGCCCCTAAAATACATAAAATACATAATTATAATAAAAAATATATAATTAAATAACAAAATACTTAAATAAATAAAAGTAACAATGTTAGTGAGATTTAAAGTGTAAAATGACGATTTTCTCCTTTATAAATATACACCTTCTAACACTCAACACACCCCCCAACCAACTTATTGCTAGTCCCTAGCAAATAAAGCGAAGATTAAATTCAAAACTTTTTTTTTGGAAAGGAAACACATGTGTTTATTCAATCAGATTAATGATAGCAATCAAATAAAAGTACAAGCATTATCTCCAGTCTAAAGGAATATTACACCCACATCAACCATCCATATGCATCAGTCCAGCAGACTTTATTGTAGCAATAGTAATCAGGCCACTTTCAAGAATGACATATCCAACCCCAAAATCTCACCGGTTGCAGTGACACTCTCACAAAAAAAAATTAATCCCAATAAAATTTTGTCACTACAATGAATGGTAAATTGAGAGAAAATAATAAAGAAATATCATACACTCTCACCAAGATGAAAAATATGCCCATAGCTTAGAAATAATACGATCTCAAATAAAGTATTAGTCAACCCAATGTATTCATCATTTTTTTTCCTTTTTTTTTCTTTTTTTTCTTTTTTTTTCTTTTGTATATGCATCACTACATCCTAATTACCCATATAACTAGCTTTTATGTTAGACTATAGTTCCCTAAAATCAGGAAGGACTTTTATTAGGACGTAACGTAGGCTAGGGACATGGCTAATAAAGAAAGAAAAATAGGGAAACAAAATATATATGTTTGAGAAAAAATCCAAGAACTTTTTATAAGATACATTTTGCTTATTTATTGCTATTGTACATCTTCTTTTTTTTCTTTTTTTCTTTTTTTCTCTTTTTTTGATTTTTTTGATTTTTTTTATGTAGCACAACTTCGCTGAACAAAATAATTATTTATCATTTTTTTCTCAAACATGAATAGGTGGATGGAACTTGTATGATATCGGGTAATACTCCAAATTAGAGTGGGTCAAGATGATAAGTTAATAAAGAAAAGGATTTTTTTTAAATAAAAGGCTCAAAAGGGTTAACTATGGATATTACATAATAGGGATGGCTAGAAAGGCTCAAATGGGTCAAAAATGGCCTTCCATCATCTTTTAGGACTCTAAATAATCTTCCATATCTACTAATTAAGTGGATATTTATATGCAGTAACACACACTTTTTTTTTAAGGGTTGACTCAAAAAAAATCTAGAGATCATGTATGAAATAATAAACTGCTAAGTTACATGAAGAATGGGCAAAAAGGGTTACTCTCCAAGAAAAATTAATAGGCTTAAAAACTCACTTGGAATTTATTATGACATGTGCATTCTTTCAAGCAACTCATATTTGTCTCCAACATCAACATGTAGAATAGTAAACATGGTGTAACATCACTCAAGACCAAAGATAATACAAATACTAAAATTCAAAAGTCATCATATCATCCAATATCAAGAACTCACAAAATTTTTTTTTTACAGAATTCTTTCCCCCTAACCTATTCTAAACATAAAAAGAAAACATACATGCAGAAAAATTAAAGAAAAATGATTTTTTTTTATAAAGAAGATGCGTTCTAGAGTTACTACACTCCATATTCAGCCATCTTCGACTTTAAAAACTTGAAAACATATATTTATAAAAGAGAATTATTAGCTATTCCCTCCCCCCAACCAGAACGAAACACTGTCTTCAATATTTTAAAGGAAAGAAGTAGAGATTAGAAGATATCACCTGGATGTTGCAGCACAGAAGAAAATATTTACATGGTTAAAAGAGAGATATATGGCTCAAGAGTGAAAAAGAAAATAGTGAAAAGAAAAAGCAAATAATGATAACATAAAATTATTAAAAATAAAAATATAAGTGATCAAACAACAGTGAAATAAAACAATATTAAAATAAAAAGATATTTAAAAGTAGTTACGACTATGGCTCACATCTTCCTCTGGTTTTACGTCTAGAAACGGCTTTAATGCCCTCTATGGGTCGAGGATAGGCTTCCCATCCAGTTTTCTTACAAACTGGCAAACAGGGTCTTTTATAGTCAGATTCTCGAGACTATAGTTTGCACATTCTTTCTGGAATAATGGCCATAACTGGAGTATTGCATGTTAGACGTATCCACTGGGATGCATTTCAAGAGACAAAAGGATATCATCCAATGACTCCTTATTCAAGCCATCCCTAATGAATTGAATCTTATCTTCTCTGTTATCAGACACCATTCTTAAAGAACATGATTTTTTATTGCATATCATTCTGGCACATTTATTCAAAAAAAATTAATAATAATAGTTAAACTTACAAAAACATAATTAAAAAAATTTAAATCACCAAAAAGAAACAGAAAAGAAAAAAAATTCAAGTCACTTCAATGTTTTGTGCTGTTTTCTCCACATGGTTGGTATTCGTGATATGACTTTACTTTTTTTACTATTAACTTTTAAAATTACATTGTTTCTTGGATTCTTAAATTTAATGGCTCCATGTGAAAAAATAGTATAATCAGTAGATGGACCAGACCATCGAGAACGTAACTTATTTGGAGAAACGTGCCATTGAAAATTGAAAGAAAATACTTTCTGACCTGGTGTGAAAGATTTTCCAATGCTCCGCTTGTCACGGAGGATTTTCATTCGCTTTCTGTAGTCCTTAGCATTTTTTTTGTTACGAATCTCCTCTGGTTTTACTAGTTGTATCCTCTTTTTTGAACCAAAAATGAGGTCAATGATGTCTGTGTTCTTTTGTTTGTAATCAAGAGAGGATGGGATGATTTCTGACAATATTTCTTCTTCCTCCAAGAATGTAGAATTCAAAGGGTCGAGTGAAGGTTTGAGCTCAATTTCTAGTGGTAATTCTGATGATGGGATGAGATTTTCTTTTAATGGTGCCAATTGCTCTATCCTTGTCTTTCACTTATCAATGTCTATGCATGGCCATGAATCCAATAAGGTATTAACCTCATCAATCGATTTGTCAATATTAAAATCTAAACCAAAGTGAGTTAAACATGCCAGTAAAGGGTCATCACTAAGGTTTAAAGGAAATGTGTGATCAATTAATTCATCAATTAAATCCACATCTACAATTTCATCATCAATACTGTGAGGTTGTTTGGCAATGTTAAAAATATTTAGTTCCATGGTCATATTGCCAAATGACAACTGCATATTTCCAGTCCTGCATTGAATGTGAGCATCGGCAGTTGCTAAAAATAGACGACCCAAGATAATGGGGTATGCTTCCTTGAATCTTGCACTGGTTGAGTGTCAATTACAATGAAATCAACAGGAAAATAAAACTTATCTATCTGGATAAGCACGTCCTCCACAATACCACTTGGTATTTTCATAGATCGATTTGCAAGCTGTAACACCACTGGAGTTGGGTGTAATTCGCCTAGCCCAAGTTTCACAAATACAGAGTAAGGTAACAGATTTACACTAGCTCCTAAATCCAACAAAGCATTCTCAATTGTGTAGTTCCCTATACTACATGAGATAGTAGGTGTTGAGTGTTAGAAAGTGTATATTTATAAAGGAGAAAATCATCATTTTACACTTTAAATCTCACTAACATTGCTACTTTTATTTATTTAAGTATTTTGTTATTTAATTATATTTGTTTTATTATAATTGTGTATTTTATGTATTTTAGGGGTATCATAATCGTTTCACAATAAACGAGTGATCGAGGAAGAAACGGACGTCATATTTGGACTCGGGACGGTCGAAAACCTTAAGAAGAGCATTACGGAAAAAATCTTGTTCACATATACTGTCTTGTTCATACGTCACGGTATCATCGTTTCACGACACTTATTCACGCTTCACGCTTCGTTCATGTGTACGGACCGATGATGTGGCAACTCCCTACGACGTGGCGATGCTCGATTGGACGAATTATGTGGATTGACTGCTTATGTGGCATTGACCGATGACGTGGCGTTGACCGATGATGTGTCATGATCTTATTGGACTAAATTTCTTATGTACTGTAGATCGATGACGTGGCAGCATCTCATTGGAGTAGAAATCGGGTGTACAGTACATGCGCTTACATGGGATTATTTACTATTCAGGCGGCGTTACTGTACAAATGTTGACGGTTGACTGTTGACTGTTGACTGATGACGTAGCGCAATCCTGAGCATCCGAATTGTTTTTAATCCGATGGTCACGATTCACTCGATGTATCTATAAAAAGGGGGCTCTCCCCCCCTAATTTGGCACCCCTGAATTCATTTCTAAGCTTAGATTTCTGAAATTCCTTCTCCTTCTTGTAGTTTCTTTGTATTTTAATAAAATTCCTTTTTTATCCTTAATTAAAATATGAGTAGCTAATTTCTTTTTGAGCTTGGGTTGAAGGTGAAGTCTCAACATGTTCCATGGACTTAATTTGGTAAATTTACTTTCTCTTCCCCTCTAATATTTGTGGTTGTTTTGACTTTTCGTCGACAAATAATAATAGTCTTGTCTAGTTCTGACCTGTTAAACCTAGTACACCCTAGTACAAGGTTATTATTATTTGGCACGATAAGCCCTTGGCACCATACTTATTGGAGAGTGGTTCATGAGGTGTGGAATCCCCCCTTATGATTTAATTGGTATTAATATGGAATATTTAGCCCATGGAGCATGTTGATGCGGATCCGGATACCCAAGTGCTTTATTATAACAAGTTTTATTCTTAATTATTCCCGTCATTTTAATTCACGATTTAGAATAAAGTTACCATAATTTAATTGTTCTCATTAAAAGAAAATTAATTCAGCACATAATTAAAATCAACCTCCTCGTGGGATCGACACTCGTCACCATTAATCTATTCTACAATAGATTCGTGCGCTTGCGAGTTCATTAAAATTTGCACAACAAGTTTTTGGCGCCGTTGCCGGGGAGGTAAGTTATTTTAATTTGTTGAATTAATTTTTTTTGTTTTCTTGTATTTTTCCTTATAACAAAATAATTCTATAATTTAATTTTTGTAATTTTAATTTTTGTAATTTAATTTCTGTAATTTAATTTCTGTAATTTAATTTCTGTAATTTAAATTTCTGTAATTTAATTTCAGTAATTTAAATTTTTGTAATTTAATTTTATTGTGTGATTTCTTTAATTTTCTGTACTTTAATTTTTGCTTTACTTTTCTTTGTAATTTGTTTTGTTTATCTTGTAATTTATTTTAATTTATTCGTAGAATTAATTCATAGAATTAGTTTTTTTTAAGTAATTTTTTTTTTGTTTTCCTTAAAAATTATAAAAAAAATTAAAAAATTACAAAATTAAAAAAAAGTGAATCTGTAATTTAATTTAAATTTCTTTAAATTTCAATAATTTAATTTCTGAGTTATTTTTCTTTGTAATTTTTATTTATTCTGTTAATTTATTATTTCATAGAATTAAATTCTTTTTAAGTAATTTTTTTTTCTGTAATTTAATTTTGTTTCTTTTTCTCTTCTTTATATTCCTGTAATTTAATTTTTTATTTTTCATTGTAATTTATCTTTTTATTTTATTTTTTTTAGTTAATCTATTTCTGGTATTTTCTTTTTAGCACTTGAGTGTATATTCATTGTAAGGTTGTAACAACTTCACAAGGTTAGTATTGTAATTTCTCTCTCCTCTTTATTTTTGTTTGTTTTATTTTCATTTATTTTCATTTATTTTCATTTATTTTGTTCTTTGCATGCATGGTCGAAGGTCATTATCACCCAATCTTGAACCTTTAGATCTCGATTTGGAAAAAACATTTCGCACACACAAACAAATTGTTTTTCAAAAGAAACTTGAAATGGAATTGCAAAATCAGCAACCAGAACCACAAGAGAGGCCATTTAAGGATTATTTTAGTCCTTTAGCTAATTTGAGCACATCATGTATAAGGTACCCAAATGTAGCTGCTAGGAGTTTTGAATTAAAACCTAGTGTGCTAAACTGTCTCCCCACATTCTATGGCCTAGAAAATGAGGACCCATATAATCATCTGAATGATTTTCATGCTATTTGTCAAACTTTTAAATATGAGAATTTTTCAGATGATGATGTTAAACTTAGATTATTCCCATTTTCATTAAAAGATAGAGCTCGTTCATGGTTTAATACAATGCCTGCTAATAGCATTACATCATGGGAACAAATGGTAACTAAATTTTTAAATAAATATTTTCCAGTTCATAAAACCAATGCTATTCGCAGGGAAATTTCAGAGTTTACTCAAAGAGACGACGAGCAATTTTTTGAAGCATGGGAGTGATTTAATGGGCTACTCTTGAAGTGTCCACATCATGGGTACGAGAAATGGCACCAATGCCAATATTTTTTGGAGGGATTATTGCCACATATGCAAGAATGGCTAATGGCAACCAGTGGAGGAGAGTTAATGTCCAAAAGTGCATCAGAGATTTGGGAATTTTTTCAGCGGCAATCGGATAATTCTCAACAACGGAGTCGATCACTCAGAAATACCAGAAGAATTAAGGGAGTGAATGAGGTTAATATTGGCGAGTCAAGCTCAGGAATTAAAGAAGTCAAATAGATGGTTGAAGGTCTTACTCGACAAATAGCATCTTTGACAACTGCTAAATCAACAGAGCCACATGACCATGACTCATATTCAGATCAACCCAATGCCATAGGTATCATGAGAAAACCATCAAATTACAACCCTTACTCCAACACATACAACCCTAGATGGAGAGACCACCCCAATTTCTCATGGTCTCAAGGATTCCAACAAAATGGACCATCAGTTCCACCTCCACCAATGCAACCAGTTCCTCAAATGTCTCAAGCCTCTCAACCACCGTTTAGACCATACAATCAGAACCCAAACCATTCTCAACCTAAACCATGGGAGGAGACGTCCCAAAATTTCAGAAATCTTACTAACTCCAAGATCGAGCAGCAGAACCGCACCATTGATGAATTACGAAATAAGATGAGAGCAAGCTTCAACTCACAAGCTCAATCTGTTTCAAGCCTTGAGAAAATGGTAGGACAACTTGCCTCTTCAATTCAAACATTGGCCATGACCGTTGAAAAAGGCAAATTCCCAAGTCAACCAAAGGCCCAATCCTAAAGCGAGAAATGAAGCAAGTTCTAGTTCACCACAGCAGCATGGAGAGGTCAAAACAGTGATGACCTTGCGAAAAGGAAAAGAAGTTGACAACAAAGTGGAGATGCCAAAATCAACTCAAATTGTACCTCTGAACTCGGAGGAATCATCATCAGAGAAGAAAGAGGAAACCAACTCACGAGAATATGTTCCTAAAGCTCCATTTCCTCAGAGGTTAGCTCAAGGGAAAAAAGGAAAATCCACAGGTGAGATTCTTGAAATCTTCAAACAGGTAAGTGTTAACATCCCTTTACTTGAAGCTATAAAACAAGTGCCATCATACGCCAAGTTTCTTAAAGACCTTTGTACTAAAAAAAGAAATATTCATGTTCAGAAAAAGGCCTTTCTAACAGAAAATATTAGTTCTATACTCCAACATAAAATGCCTCTAAAATGCAAAGATCCAGGCTCCCCCACTATCTCATGTAGTATAGGGAACCACACAATTGAGAATGCTTTGTTGGATTTAGGAGCTAGTGTAAATCTGTTGCCTTACTCTGTTTTTGTGAAACTTGGACTGGGCGAATTACATCCAACTCCAGTGGTGTTACAGCTTGCAGATCGGTCCATAAAAATACCTCGTGGTATTGTGGAGGACGTGCTTATCCAGGTAGACAAGTTTTATTTTCCTGTTGATTTCATTGTAATTGACACTCAACCAAAGGTCAGAGATTCAAAGAAGCACATTCCCATTATTCTGGGCCGACCTTTCTTGGCAACTGCCGATGCACATATTCAATGTAGAACCGGAAATATGCAGTTGTCTTTTGGCAATATGACCATGGAACTCAATATCTTTAACATTGCTAAACAACCTCACAGTGCAGATGATGGAATTGTTAATGTGGATTTAATAGAAACACTAGTTGATAACAATTTTCTTTCAAACCTTAGTGATGACCCTTTGCAAACTTGTTTAACTCACTTTGGTTTAAATTTTGATATTGACAGTTCAGTTGATGAAGTCAATGATCTACTTGACTCAGAACCATCAATGCACACTAATAAATGGAAGTCAAGAGTTGAACAACTAGTGCTGTCAGAAAAGAAACTCAGCCCATCATCAGAATCACCACCAAAACTCGAACTCAAGCCATTACCCAACACTTTGGAATACGCATTCTTGGGAGAAGAAAGCACTTTACCAGTAATCATCTCTTCTTCCCTCAATGACGAACAAAAAGGTAAGTTGTTGGATGTTTTAAAAGAACATAAAGGAGCATTATGATGGACCATAGCAGGACATAAAAGGTATAAACCCAGAGATTGCATGCATTACATTCATCTTGATGAAAATGCTAAACCTACTAGGGAAATGCAACGTCGGTTAAATCCTAACATGAAAGAGGTTGTTCGTGACAAGTCCTTAAGCTATTAGATGCGGTATCATTTACCCTATTTCGATAGTTCGTGGGTCGATCTGTGCAAGTTGTTCCTAAAAAGTCGGGAGTTACGAGTAGTCATCAATGCTGATAATGAATTAGTACCCACTAGAGTAACTACAGGATGGCGTGTATGCATTGATTACAGAAAGTTGAATTCTGTCACACGTAAAGACCATTTTCCTTTACCATTTATCGATCAAATGCTTGATAGATTAGCGGGTCATGAGTTTTATTGCTTTCTAGATGGTTATTCAGGATATAATTAGATTCCCATAGCACCAAAAGATCAAGAGAAGACCACCTTCACTTGTCCTTTTGGCACTTTTGCATATAGGAGAATGCCATTTGGATTATGTAATGCACCTGCTACATTTCAACGATGCATGTTGAGCATTTTTTCTGATATGGTTGAACGATTCCTTGAGGTTTTTATGGATGACTTTTCTGTTTTTGGAGATTCGTTTGATCAATGTTTACATCATCTAACACTAGTTCTGCAGAGATGTATCGAGAATAATTTAGTCTTGAATTGAGAGAAATGTCATTTTATGGTTAAATAAGATATCGTTCTCGGTCACATCATTTCAAGCAAAGGTATTGAGGTTGATAAAGCCAAGATGAATCTCATTTCCAATCTTCCTCCACCTAAAACAGTCAGAGAAATAAGATCTTTCCTTGGGCATGCTGGTTTTTATAGACGTTTTATTAAAGATTTTAGCAAAGTTTGTAGACCCTTATGCAATCTACTTGCTAAGGATGTACATTTTGTCTTTGATGATTCATGTCTTGTCGCATTTGAAAAACTAAAGCAGTTGTTGACACCATCACCCATCATTCAGCCCCATAATTGGAATTTACCATTTGACCTTATGTATGATGCATCCGACTATGCGAAAGAGCGAGTATTAGGACAAAGAGTTGATCGAATTCCCATGTGATTTACTATGCTAGTATGACATTGAATGATGCACGTTGAATTATTCAACCACCAAAAAGAAATGCTAGCAGTTGTGTTTGCATTAGAAAAATTTCGATCTTATCTCATTGGTTGTAAAATAATTATATTTACAGATCATGCTGCTCTTAAATATCTTCTCACAAAGAAGGATGCAAAAGCTAGACTAATTCGTTGGGTGCTACTCTTGCAGGAATTTGACTTAGAATTCAAAGACAAGAAAGGAACAGAAAATGTTGTGGCTGATCATCTTTCTCGTCTCCATTTTGACACAACAAAAGAACATTTACCTTTGAATGAGTCATTTCCAGATGAACAATTAATGAGTGTGGAAGTAGTACCATGGTATGCTGATATAGTTAATTATCTTGTTACAGGTCAACTTCCAGAGCATTGGACTAAACAGGACAAGGCCAAATTCTTTGCAAAAATAAAGAATTTCTTTTGGGATGATCCTTATCTATTTAAATACTGTGCAGACCAAATTATTAGACGATGTGTCCCAGAGAATGAATTTCAGAATATCCTTTCTTTCTGCCATGAACAAGCTTGTGGAGGCCACTTCAGTGCTAAGAAAACAGCTACTAAAATTTTACAATGTGGTTTCTATTGGCCAACTATATTTCGAGATGCTTACACCTTTTGTTCTTCATGTGATAGGTGTCAAAGAATGGGCAGCATTACACGAAGGAATATGATGCCACTAAACCCACCTCGTGGTTGAAATTTTTGACGTATGGGGTATCGATTTCATGGGACCCTTCCCCACATCTTTTGGCCATCAATACATATTGGTCGCTGTTGATTATGTTTCGAAATGGGTAGAAGCTATTCCATGTAGGAACAATGATCATAAAGTGGTAACAGGATTTTTGAAAAGCAATATTGTTTCCCGCTTTGGATTCCCTCGAGTAATAATTAGTGATGGTGGTGCCCACTTTTGTAATAAATTTTTCAAAGCACTTTTGACAAAGTACTCCATCACTCATAAAGTGGCGACCCCATATCATCCACAGACCAGCGGCCAAGTTGAGATCTCCAATCGAGAAATAAAGCACATTTTAGAAAAAACAGTGAGGCCCGACAGAAAAGATTGGTCGTTGCGGCTTGATGATGCATTATGGGCATATAGAACGGCTTTCAAGACTCCGATTGGGATGTCACCCTACAAGCTAGTGTATGGAAAAGCATGCCACCTACCTGTAGAACTCGAGCATCGTGCGTACTGGGCCATCAAGAAATTCAATTTTGACATATAGCAAGCTGGCTCAGAAAGAAGATTACAGTTGGCAGAACTTGAAGAAATTCGAAATGATGCATACGAGAATGCCAAAATTTACAAGCAACGAATGAAAGTCTTTCACGACAAGCAAATTATGCGAAAATCTTTCACTCCAGGTCAGAAAGTACTTTTATTCAATTCTCGCTTACACTTATTCCCAGGTAAGTTACGCTCTCGATGGTCTGGCCCATTTATTGTTCATACTGTTTTTCCACATGGGGCAATTGAAATTAAGGATCCAATGAATGGTGTCACTTTCAAAGTTAATGGTCAAAGATTAAAGCCATATCTAGAATACCAACCATATGGAGAGGACAGCGAAATAAATTTGAGTGACCCACCTATTTTAAATTGAGGTTTTACTTTTCGGTGATTTGATTATTTATTTTCTTTATTTTTCTTTCTTTTATTCATTCTTTTGCTCATTGAAATTATTTTTTTTTTGTGTTTGTTTAACCGTTAAGTTTTTCTTATCCATTTAATCATGAGACAGTTCCTCATAAACATTCTTAGACAGTATCGACGTATACAATCTCATCTCAGAGGTCAGATACGATTTTGTAAAACACATCGTATCTGGCAGCTACAACCACCAGAGTTAGTAGCCTATGTTGAGGATTTAGAAAGCCAACTCCGAGAAATTGAGAGAGGCATCTACAACATCCAATTGGAGCTTGAGGTAAATTCAATAAGAGGACGATTTTAGTTTGTTTTGTGTGTTTTAATTTATTTTCTTCTTTGTGTGTTTTAGTTTGCTTTGTGTGTTTAAAGTTTGTAACCCCGGTTAAGTGGCGGATAACGGTACTCCGTGACAATCAAGTCGGTTGCTTCAGTTTTCCCACAATAACGATATTCGAGACGAAGGTATGGACGGAGAAATGAGATTTTAGAAAAGCTTCACAAACAATTCCCTTCGCTTCCTCGGAATGCCCTACTTTTAATTTATAAAGCCCGTCCGACGCACGCATGTGATTGCTTATGAAGAATAACATCCTGCGACATCCGTTGGTTAATCGAGGCAAAAGTTCGCTTAGCGGTGAGTTACCTCCCAAATTTATTGCATACATGCCTGGTTGTGGTAAAGGAAATTATGCGAGAAAACGACGAGCTCGAAGACTTTCTCGTTGCTTGTCATAAATGTGCGAAATGATATGCAATAAAAATCATGTTCTTTAGGAATGGTGTCGATAACGAGAAAGATAAGATTCAATTCATTAGGGATGGCTTGAATAAGGAGTCATTGGATGATATCCTTTTGTCTCTTGAAACGCATCCCGGTGGATACGCCCAACATGCAATACTTGATTATGGCCATTATTCCGAAAGAATGTGCAAACTATAGTCTCGGAATCGACTATAAAAGACCACTTTTGCCAGTTTGTAAGAAAACTGGATGGGAAGCCTATCCTCGACCCATAGAGGGCGTTCAAGCTGTTTCTGGACGTAAAACCAGAGGAAGATGTGAGCCACAATCACAACTATCTGTAAATATCCTTTTACCTCTCTATTCTTTTATTTCACTGTTATTTTACTATTTGCATTATTGTTGTTTAATAATTTCATTTACTTTTTCTTTTTTCTTTTTGACTTTTGAGCCATGTGTCTTACACGTTAATTGACATAATGTCCCATACACAGCTGTAACCAACTGTCACCAAGGTCTTTAAATGTGAATTGTTTTTGCTGAGCACTCACAAGTTGTTTTTGAGTAATATCTTAATGGCAGCTTCTTCTAGTAAACAATTTAAGAACATTTGTGTGCTTTCTGGGTTTCATTATGGCAAACATAAAGAGTTCATAGAGGCAGCCATAGATGTTGGTCTCAGAATAGCAGAGAGAAAATTGCACTTGGTGTATGGAGGAGGTGACCGAGGGTTATCCAAAATGGTATCAGAAAGTCGCTTTTGTCAGAGGGAGCCAAGTGTTAGGCATCATCCCTCAAATCCTAAAACCTTTGGGTTGTTTGTCTCATTCACCAACTGGAGAAGAGTTAGTCGTCTCAGGTATGCAAGAACGAATAACTGAAATGTTAAATTATGCCGATGCTTTTATTTTCCTTCCAGGCGATCTTACAACTCTTGAGGCACTAATGACATTAGCATCTTGGTCCCATCTGAACATTCATCAAAAACCCATTGGTTTGTTAAATGTCAATAACTTTTATGATGGCTTTCTCACATTTCTTAACCATGCAATAAAAAATTATTTTCTTCCTTCCTCAGTGAAAAACATCTTTATTTGTGCACACACTGCTAATGCGCTACTTGATTTGTTACAAGCTTATCAACCAGGGCCAGATCCCAAGGCTATTGTGTTGGAGTGTTCAAATAATGATGGTAACAGTAGCGGCAGTAAGAAGTACAAATTAGATTTAACTCTCCGCTTGTAAATATTTTCCTCTGTATTGCAGCACCCAGGTGATGTCTTCTAAACTCTACTTCTTTCCTTTCAAACATTGAGGACAATGTTTCGTTCTGGTTGGGGGGAGGGAATAGTAGACAATTGTGGAATGTTGAACTAACCATGATTAACTTTTTGAATAGAAGATGGCTGAATATAGAGTATACTGACTTTAGAAACGCATCTTCTTAGTTAAAAAAAAAAATAAAAACACAAAAAAAAGAAAAATATATATATATTTGTGTGTGTTTCTAACCTTTCATTTTTCTCCTTTATAAATATATGTTTTCAAGTTTTTAAAGTCGAAAATGGCTGAATATGGAGTGTAGTAACTCTAGAAACGCATCTTCTTTTGTAAAAAAAAAAAAAAAAAGAAAAAGATATTCATTTTTCTTTAATTTTTCTGCATGTATGTTTTCTTTTTATGTTTAGAATAGGTTGGGAGGAAATAATTCTATTTTAAAAAAAAAATTTGTGAGTTCTTAATATTGGATGATATGATGACTTTTGAATTTTAGTATTTGTATTATCTTTGGTCTTGAGTAATGTTACACCATGTTTACTAATCTACATGTTGATGTTGGAGACAAATATGAGTTGCTTGAAAGAATGCACATGTCATAATAAATTCCAAGTGAGTTTTTGAGCCTATTAATTTTTCTTAGAGAGTAACCATTTTTGCCCATTCTTCATGTAGCTTAGCAGTTTATTATTTCATACATGATCTCTAGATTTTCTTTGAGTCAACCCTTTAAAAAAAAAAAGTGTGTGTTACTGCATCTAAATGTCCACTTAATTAGTAGATATGGAAGATTATTTAGAGTCCTAAAAGATGATGGAAGACCATTTTTGACCCGTTTGAGCCTTTCTAGCCATCCCTATTATTTAATATCCATAATTACCCCTTTTGAGCCTTTTATTTAAAAAAAAAATTCTTTTCTTTATTAACTTATCATCTTAACCCACTCCAATTTGAAGTATTACCCGATATCATATAAGTTCCATCCACCTATTCATGTTTGAGAAAAAATAAATAAATAATTATTTTGTTCAGTAAAGTTGTGCCATATAAAAAAAAAAGAAAAAAAAAGAAAAAAAAAGAAAAAAAAAAGAGAAAAAAAAAGATGTACAATAGTAATAAATAAGCAAAATGTATCTTGTAAAAAGTTCTTTAATTTTTTCTCAAACATATATATTTTGTTTCCCTATTTCCCTTTCTTTGTTAACCATATCCCTAGCCTACGTTACGTCCTAATAAAAGTCCTTCCTGATTTTAGGGAACTATAGTCTAACATAAAAGCTAGTTATATGGGTAATTAAGATGTAGTGATGCATATATCAAAAAAAAATGATGAAAAAAAAAATGATGAATACATTGGGTTGACTAATACTTTATTTGAGATCGTACTATTTCTAAGTTATGGGCATATTTTTCATCTTGGTGAGAGTGTGTGATATTTCTTTATTATTTTCTCTCAATTTACCATTCATTGTAGTGACAAAATTTTATTTGGATTAATTTCTTTGTGAGAGTGTCACTACAACCGGTGAGATTTTGGGGTTGGATATGTCTTTCTTGAAAGTAGCTTGATTACTATTGCTACAACAAAATCTGCTGGACTGATACATATGGATGGTTGATGTGGGTGTGATATTCCTTTAGACTAGAGATAATGCTTAAACTTTTATTTGATTGTTATCATTAATCTGATTGAATAAACACGTGTGTTTAAAAAAAAAAAATTTTTTTATCTTCGCTTTATTTGCTAGGGACTAGCAATAAGCTGGTTGGGGGGTGTGTTGAGTGTTAGAAAGTGTATATTTATAAAGGAGAAAATCATCATTTTACACTTTAAATCTCACTAACATTGCTACATTTATTTATTTAAGTATTTTATTATTTAATTATATGTGTTTTATTATAATTGTGTATTTTATGTATTTTAGGGGTATCATAATCGTTTCACAATAAACGAGTGATCAGACAGCAAAACGGACGTCATATTTGGACTCAGGACGGTCGAAAACCTTAAGAAGAGCATTACAGGAAAAAGTACTATTCACATATACTCGATCGTTCATACGTGACGATCGCTTTCACGATCTCGTTCACGACAATCGCTTTCATGTATACGGACCGATGATGTGGCAACTACCTACGACGTGGCGATGCTCGATTGGGCCAATTATGTGGATTGACCGCTTATGTGGCATTGACCGATGATGTGGCGTTGACCGATGATGATGTCATGATCTTATTGGACTAAATTTCTTATGTCTTCGTAGATCGATGACGTGGCAAAGATTTCATTGAGTAGAAATCGGGTGTACAGATATGCGCGCTTATATGGGATTATTTACTATTCAGGCGGCGTTACTGTACAAATGTTGACGGTTGACTGTTGACTGTTGACTGATGACGTGGCGCAATCCTGAGCATCCGAATTGTTTTTAATCCGATGGTCACGATTCACTCGATGTATCTATAAAAAGGGGGCTCTCCCCCCCTAATTTGGCACCCCTGAATCCATTTCTAAGCTTAGATTTCTGAAATTCCTTCTCCTTCTTGTAGTTTCTTTGTATTTTAATGAAATTCCTTTTTTATCCTTAGTTAAAATATGAGTAGCTAATTTCTTTTTGAGCTTGGGTTGAAGGTAAAGTCTCAACATGTTCCATGGGCTTAATTTGGTAAATTTACTTTCTCTTCCCCTCTAATATTTGTGGTTCTATGTGTTCATGTAAAGAGTAAGTTTCTCATTTGATAATATAACTCTATCATGCAATGCTTTGTTCTCTAATTCTAAACATGTAATCTTTGTACTTAAAGATTCATTTTCATTTTCATTTGTGAGCTTTATCAATTTCTTTTTAAGAAATACATTTGTTTGGTTAATTTTTATCCAATCATCATGAAATTCCTCAAAGCATCATATAATTCATCGTAGGTAGGATCACTTACCTCATCAAGCTCATCAACTAATTCATCTCTAATTGCTATAAGTGCCAATTTGACACTTAATGAGATTCTTTCTCATTAGTAGTCTTCTCATATGTAATTTCAAGTTTTCTTCAAATTTCATAAGCATTAAAATAATTTGAAATTCTATGAAACTCTTTTTTATATAAGACACAAAATAAAACATTCACAGCCTTTTAATTTAAAGATATCATTTTCTTATCCAACTCACTTAAAGCATTCTTCTTAGGAAAGAATGAACCATCACAAACTATTTCTCATATTTCATAGTTTAAAGCTTATAAAAAGACTTTTATCTTGTTTTCCAGCATGAATAATCATTTCCATAAAAAATAGAGGTTTAGTGATTGATTGTCTTTCCCTAAATGTGTAATCATTTTTAGTTGTCATTGATCTTTAACTCTAGATGGTTAAGTCTAAACAAGAGCACCTTGCTGTGATACCAAATAAAATAATAGCTAGGCAAGTAGGGGCTGAATTGGGTTTATAAAAATTATGCAATGCTTGAACAAAACTTAATATAAATCTTAAACAAATTCAAAACAATAATAAATAAACCAATCAAAATGTAAAGAGATAAGGAAAGAGAGATTTAAACACAAAAGTTTTATGTAATTTACCAACCCTGACTGCATCCATTCCTCTAACTCATTAGGCTTGAGGATTCTAATATCTAAGCATCTAAGGCTTGAAGAACTTGGACAATTGAATTCACATGTGTCAATCAACTTTTATAATAAGAGATTATCCCTAATCTCTTAATCCAAGTATATCCCAACATTTACAACTTTTTAAAGATAAAGATTATAAATGAATTCTCTTACACACAATGTGTTTGATTATAATGAATGCTCAATGTGTGAATTAAAGAAACAAAAATAAATTGAAGGCTCAATAATAAATATATTCTCAATAGCAAGCTCTATGATAAGTCTTGGATCTCTTTTCATTTGAATTTGAATAAGCTTATCTATAGTTGGAGCTAAAACTAGCTGTTGTTGACTTTTTTGAAAAAAATCAAATCATCATTAACTAGTATTGGTTGATCATTATTACTAGTTTAAATGACCGTTGGCTGAAATTTCAAATAAATAGTTCACTGTTTGATGTTATCAATTAGCCATTTATTTCTAGAGACCTACAAAATAAATTTTGGCTATCAGTTCTTTCTAAACAGTTTACGGTTATAATATAGAAATTATCGATTCACTGTTTTGTGTAAACAGTTCACCTTTATCTTTTAGATTCATCACTTTGAAAACTCTTCATAAAACATGCTATTTAGAAATTATTAGTTTGCTATTTTCAACTAACGGTTAGTTGTTTGCTACAGTGACTGCTATGGTGAACTATTTTCTACAATTATAAATTTATCCCAAAACTTTTTAGATTTGTATTATGACCTAAATCTTTATAAAAATTTTACAAATAAGTCCATTCCTAGAGTTTCAAAACTTTTTTTAATTAGACATGAACTTGAAAAACAACAATTTTCATTTATAAAAAGAATTTGATCTTTAAAACTTAATCATTCCTAGTCTTATTTGTTATCATCAAAATCAATATTATGGATACATATATGCTAACATAACTTATAATAGTGTTTAGATGTCATATGCTGTCATGATAAAAAATAAAAAATCAATTACTCTTTTTTTGAAAATATTACTTTTCTTAAATTTGAAATTTTTGGTGGGAAAATTGATTTCTGCTTGTGAAAATTATAATGCAATTAATTTTAATGGGTAAAATATTTGGTTTGTGACTAAATTTAGAATTGATTTTTTTGTCATAAAATATATTTTTTGTGAGTTAATTTATGATCAATATTTTCTATCATAAGATCTAAATTAATATTGAAGGAAAATATGAATTATTTCATTTAAATTTATGCATTTCTATATTTGAAATTCAATCACTAATTCAATATGAACTGAAAATTAAATTATACATTCTATTAAGTCCAAAAACATTTTATATTAATAACATCATCCAAAAACACTTGTATACAAGGGTTATCTCAAATAGTGTTAATTCAAAAGATAAATTCTGGCAACTAACAGTAAAATGTATCAAATTTTACAAGCTTAAAAGCCATCAAATCTTATAGGGCATAGCCTTTCCTATATTTTTAGAAAACTTCCAGTGCATGAACTACCATTGCCAATAAATAACTAGCAAAGCTCTTAGGTCCCACAACTTTTTTCAACCTATATGTGCAACACCAATTGAATATGCTAGCACTATCATTATAAAGAATTAACAACTATAGTAAAACTTTTATGATTTAGATACAAATTCAAAGTTAATTTGTGTGTGTAGCACCAATGAATATAGCCAACATATCATTATAAAGAGTTATCTATTAAGCCTAGTTCAAGAAGCGTAGATAGCTAGCTATGTCATTGTTATTGTCGCTTTGTCTAATATACTTTGAATTGTCAAAGCAGGAATACATCTACTCCACAAGTTCAGGGAATGACATATGTGATTCATGATCCAATAGATAAGTAATCCCAATTAGAAAGGTTGACTCATTCTAGTGTATAATCAACTTGTTGTCTCTAACCAATTATAATATATAAAAAGTGATAAAAATAATGTATATAGTTTTAGATTGATACTAACTATAGAGTGTTAGAAAGTGTATATTTATAAAGAAAAAAATTATCTTTTTACACTTTAAGCTCCGCAAACATTTCTGCTTTTATGTATTTAAATTTCTTATGATTTTAATTATGCGTGTTTTATTACAATTAAGTATTTTATGTATTTTAGGGACATTATGATTATTTCAAAATAAACAAGACATCAGATCACAAAACAGATGGTAAATTCGAACTTAGCACAGTTAAAAATCTTAGGACGAGCATAAAAGCATAAATGATACTATTTATATGTATCACACTATTTACATATATGGTACTATTCATGACACTTTTCACAATACTATTCACATATACGGATTGATAACATGACATTGACCAATGACATGATAGTATTTGATTGGACGAAGATATGGCATTGACTTCTTATGTGTCATTGACTGATAATGTGGCATTGATTGATGATGTCATGATCCTATTAAATTAAAATGTTTATAGGTTTTGACAAATAATGTAGCAGTATGTTAGTGGACCAGAAAAAAGTGTGTAAGGTACATGTATATATATGGAATGATAATTCTGATGATATGTTAAATCTAATCAGAACGTGCCACGTGGTACAATCTTAAACATTCAAATTGTTTCAATTTGCTGGCTATGATTTGCCCATTGTATCTACAAAAGGGGGACTTTCCTTTATGATGACATCCTTGAATTTATTTTTGAGCTTTATTTTCTATAATTCCTTCTCCATCTTCTATGTTTTACGTATTTTAATAAAATTTTTATCTTATCCCTAGTTCAAATATGAGTAGTTAATTTTTTTTAAGCTTGAGTTAAAGGTGAAGTCTCAATATATTCCATGAGCTAAATTTGGTAAATTTATTTTCTCTTCCCCTCTAATTTCTATAGATATTTTGACTTTTCATCAATAGATAATAATAATTGAAATTCTAGTTAGGCAATCAAAAGGGGGGTGAATTAGGTTTATAAAATTTAATCAAAATAAATTACACAATAATTTAATCTATTACTCTAACAAAATTAAAAAAACAATAAGTTTGATAAAATGCAATTAAAAAAAGAGTAAAGAAAGAGAAATCAAACATGAGTAATTTTACGTGGTTCAAAAATCCCCACCTACGTCCATGTTTTCAAGCTATCGAAGCTTGAAGATTTCACTATCCAAGCCTCCCAAAGTTTTAACTTCGTTAAATTGACTTTAAGATGTCAATGAACCTTTACAATTTAGGAATTACTTATCAAACCCTTCATTTAAATATTTTCCATATTTATACACTCATAAGTTTAATAAGAAATTAAAGATTACAATAAGAAAATCTCTCTTTAAGAGTGAATAAACAAATTATAGCTCAATACTGATTCAATCTATGATAATTTATAAGTTAGAAACTCAATCAATAATGTATGAACTTATTTTTTGTTATTCAAGAGCTTAGAAATGAGTTTGATTTAGGTTTTTATGGTTTTTATAGTTTTTACTTGAAAACAACCGCTATAAATGAATTCCAGCATCGAAGCGGCTAGCCTCTACATTCAAGTGGTTAGCAGCTTGTTATAGTGAAGTTACCATTAAATTTAAAATTTACTACAGTAATACTATTCATAAAATTATAATTTTATCCAAACTTTTTATAATTATAATATAATCTAAAAACTTATAAAACTTTATAAATAGGTCTATTTTCGAAATAGCTTTAACTTGCTATAGTATCACTGTTCATAAAATTATAATTTTATCCAACATATTCCTTTAGTTGTCTTATAGCTTAAAATGTAAAAAATCATTGCAAACAAGTATAATTTTAGAATTTCTAAAGAATATTTCTTATTCCCACAACTTTTTAAAATTATCATATGACAAAAAATATTTCTAATTTTGTAAATAAATTCAAATTCATATTTAAAATATTACTTATTAAAATCAATGATCACAAAATTTTTTCACTTTAGTTCATATTTAGAAAATTAATTAGTTTGCATGAGATACTTGATTTATGATCAAGTCCTTAGATTAATAAATAATAATTAATTAATTAAAATCTTGAGTTTTACAAATTACTAACTGAAGCATAAATTAAGTTATACCGGTTTTACAAGAATTTTATCATAATAATAAGTCTGCTGAGCTCCAAACTTTGTGCTTGATCAAGTCGTTGTTTATTGAGTGTTTTGAAATTGTTTTCACTTATTCACTTGTATAAATACTATCCTTCGAAAACTTAGTGAATATATGAAATGCAATATTAATTAAAACAATTAAGACACATATTTGTTATCATCAAAATTACATTATGTGTAGCCTTTAAGCTAACAATTTCTCAGTTTTTTATTATGACAAACATCTCATGTATTTTGACATTGATACTCCTCCTCAATACATGGCATAAATGAATCAACATATTAAAATAAACTCCTTTTTAATATATGATGCCATAAAAGTTTGTAAAACTTCCTTTCAATATTTCGAAAACATATACAAACTCTTTAAAATCAAAATACATGTAACCTGTCTTCAAGAATTCAAAATACATGATTTCTCCTCCTTTATTATTAAAATTACCAATAACTTTTGCAAAGACCAATAAGTATAAGTGATTAATCAAGAAACATAAAAAACTAAAGCATGCAATTAACCATAGAGTTATAGAATCAACATTATCCAACAAACATCAACCAAATATCCAAATAACAAAGATTAAACGTCCACAATTATCCAAATACCTCATTATAAGCATCCATAATAAAGATAACAATACATATGAAGATATAGTGCAGAGTGAGAGATGACTAAGACAGAGCACTATGGAGATAGTGGATGTGAAGAAGTGGATGGCGATGGAAAACTAAGAGCAGTAAAAAGTTACTACTGTCTATCAAGAATCTAGTATTATTAAGTAAAGAGGTGTTGTTGTGGATCAAGAATTTACAGCTGCTACTCAAAGGGGCATTGATGTTCAGAAATGGATTAAATTTGAAAGTTTAAAACTGTGACTAAAGTTAGCTGTGCTGCTCAGAAAAAGAATGCACATCGGTCGACAGCTGTTGCATTGGATCTGCATGATCTACTGAAGTATAATGTGAGGGATCCTCAGATGGTAAATGATGTGAGTGTTGTAGAGCATTGAGATCAAAGAGCTTATCTGGGTTAACAACATCATTAAAGAACAGATGATCTGGAGAGGCAAGTGCAAAAATTTTCTTTTTGCGTCTTTCATCTTTATACTATTGACCATTATCAAAGACAAATCCTAAATTTGCTATAGCATCATCTCTTAATTCTTTAGGACTCAAAAATATTGGTTTGGTTAAGAGAACATGATAGTGTTTGAGAATATAAGTGATAATACTACCATAAGGAAGTTTCTAATTTGAAAAATTTAGAACACTTAACATATGTTGAAGGATGATATATCCAACATTTAACACCCTACTCTCGAAAATACAATGCAGCAAAGCAAAATCTAAACGAGTATTTTCTCTCCATGTCCACCCTTAAGACTTATTACAAGTTAAAGAATATAATGGAATATTCTCATTTGAAGTGGTAAGGCCCGAGATTTTAAAGAAGACTTACAAAAATCAAAAGATAAACCAGAACGTCTACAAATTTTTCTAACAGCATCCTTAATAGAATATCAAGAATAATAAAGTTGACTTCTAGCTGTGTATACCTCTAATCCTTCGTTATGATTCGAAGAATTCGATTTAAATCCTTAATATCAAATTCAATAGGAATTCCGCCAACATTTGTAATAACTCTATTTGAAGATTGCGAAGAAATAACTATATTTGAATAGAAAAATCGACTAAATTCTCATAATATGGTTTCTTAATGACTAAAGTATTTTTCCACCCTATTACAACAAGTAAAGCACTAATAAATTAATCACAAATATATAAATTATCCAAATTACGAAGATTGATGAAATATAGAGTAATTACCAACCTTGACATGAAAAGATCGACAAACCATTTTTGATGAGGTATGGTTGGTAGATGAGTCATTATAACCTCTGGATTATTTCCATGATTCTCCTTTCTTTTCTTGGATATTTGCTTTCCTCTGGATTTTTCACCACCTACCATGATTGAAAGAAGAACAAGCTTAAATACCCAAATTTGGATTTCTAAGATTTTAAGTGAAATAAGTATTTTTAAAGCGAAAAAAGTAATCCTAGAGATGATTTAAGCAAGATATGGTTGTAGTTTGAGTAAAGATGGATTAAACATGGCTTAAAATGATAGAGAGAGAAATGGGTAAGCTTGGATTTTGATTTGTTGATTTAGAGAAGTAAAGAAGAAAATGATGTTTGAATGATGAATATTGAAGGTTTAATACTGGAAAATGATTTAAGTGAGTGATCTTGGCAAGAAAATGAGTGAGAAATGAAGAAATTTGAGAGAGAAATGGGGAAGAGATGTCACGGTGGGGAGAAAGAATGATAAGTGATGAAGAAAGCTTGAAGATGATGATAGAAATGGGCTAGAATCCGTGACTAAGCGGCTAGCTGCTTGCTTTTGAGTTTGGAAGCATTTCTAAGTGGCTAACCACCTAGCCTCTATCTATGCTGCACAATGTTTGCTTTCGACTTAGTTTGATTAATGCGAAGACTATTTTATGATCCGAAAACACTTAGAAAGTCATTTTTATTCATAAATCATGATAATTAACATTCAAAAGATCAAAAATTCAATCAATTATCTCATTAATCAAGCATAAGCTTTACACATTCAAAACATATGTAAGCATTCAAAGATTAATAATTCAAGTATATTACTCATTAATTATGCTTAAACATATATAAAATATCAATACTCATTAGAGCATCAACTTGTAATAGTCTCAAAAACATGATTAAAGATGTTAATGTGAAAATTTCATTACCCTAAGTTCATGCCGAATTTTTAAAAATTATTCTTTGCAAAGAGGTTTTGCAAAAATATTAGCAAGTTATTTTTCCATAGAGACAAAATCTAATGCAATATCATATTTTTGAACATGATCTCTCAAGAAATGATGTCTAATCTCTGTATGCTTGGTTCTAGAATGTTGAATGAGATTTTTTGATAGGTTTATAGCACTAGTATTATCACACTAGATTGGCATTTGTTCAAGATTAATGCCATAATCTTTGAGTATTTGTTTCATCTAAAGAGCTTATGCACAACAACTACCTGCGGTAATATATTCGACTTCAGTGGTTAAAAGTACAATCGAGTTTTGTTTCTTACTGAATTATGAAACAAGTACATGACCTAGGAAATGGCAAGTGCCACTAGTACTTTTTCTATTAACCTTATGACCAGCATAATCGACATCCAAATAACAAGTTAAATCTATATAAGTTCCCCCTAAGATACCAAAGGCCAAGATCTATAGTTCCATTCAAATAACAAAAAATTTATTTCACAACAAGCAAATAAGATTCCTTGAGACATGATTGAAATCTTGTACATAAACATACATTAAACATGATATCGAGTCTACTAGTAGTTAAATAGAGTAAAAAACTAATCATACCTCGGTAGATCTTGATATCAACCTCTTGACCTTTTTCATCTTTGTCTAGCTTGATTGTTGAGCTCATTGGAGTACTTTTGATTTTTGAGTTATCAATCCCAAAACATTTGAGTAAATCTCTGATATATTTAGCTTGATTGATGAATATTCCCTCATTGTTTTGTTTTATTTGCAATCTAAGAAAATATTTCAACTCTCCCATCATACTCATTTCAAACTCCTTACTCATACATGTAGAAAACTCTTTATAGAAATACTCATTAGTAGAACCAAAGATAATATCATCCACATAAATTTCAACTACAAGAATATCCTGATTCTAATGTTTAACAAAAAGAGTAGTGTCTATTTTTCCTATTGAGAAACTATTTTCCAGCAAGAAATTCTTAAGCCTATCATACGATGCTCTAGGTGCTTGTTTTAATTCATATAAAGCTTTTGATAAATTAAAAACATGATTTGAAAATTTTTCATTTTCAAAACCAGGGGGTTGTTTTACATAAACTTCCTTTATAATATAACCATTCACAAAAGTACTTTTGACATCTATTTAAAATAAAATAAAATCTTTATGACATGTATATGCTAACAACAACCGAATGAATTCTAATCTAGCTATTGGTGCATATGTTTCATCAAAATTAATTTCTTCTTATTGATTATATCCTTGAGCTACTAATCTAGCTTTATTTCTAGCAACTACACCAATTTCATCCATTTTATTCTTAAATACCCATTTAGTACCAATGATTGACTGATGTTCAGGTTTAGGAACTAACTTCCATATATTATTTCTCTTAAATTAATTTAATTCCTCTTGCATTGCCATAATCCAAGATTCATCATTTTTTGCATCCGCAAAAGATTTTGGTTCAATTTGAGAAATAAATGCATTGTACTCACATGTATTCCTAAGTGATGACTTAGTGGTTATAACTTGTGTAGGGTCTCCTAAAATTAAATTCTTTGGATGAGAGAAAACATACCTCCACTCCTTAGGGAGTGTTTGAGAAGTACCTCCTTACTATTCCAAGTTTGTTTCTTTTTCTTGTTTACCATCTTGATTTTCGAGTGGTGTCTCCTCTTATTTATCTTGCATAGATCCTTATAGTAAATCTCCATCTGCATCATCATCAACAACTACTTTCTCCGTAGAAGTAGGATTAGAGTCATCGAATACAACATACATAGATTCTTCTACTGCTAAAGTTCTTTTATTGTAAACTCTACAGGCTTTGCTTGTGTTTAAATAACCAAGAAAGATGCCAATATCAGATTTTGGATCAAATTTACCAAGATTTTCTTTTGTGTTCAAAATAAAACATTTGCAAATAAAAACTTTAAAATAACCAATGTTAGGTTTCTTATCTTTCCAAAGCTCATAGGAAGTTTTATTGAGATAAGTTCTAATCAACACACAATTTAAAGTGTAACACGCAGTGTTGACGGCTTCGATCCAAAAATATTTTGATAAACTGTTTTCATTCAACATGGTTCTAGCCATTTCTTAAATAGACCCATTCTTTCTTTGAACAACTCCATTTTGTTGTAGAGTCCTAGATGATGAAAATTAATGCTCAATACCTAAATCATTACAAAAATTTTCAAATGCATGATTTTTAAATTCTCTACCACGATCATTTTTAATACAAGTAATAGAGTAAACTTTTTCATTTTGAACCTTTTTATAGAAAACTTTAAATACCTCAATGGCATCATCTTTATTAGCTAGAAATAATACCTAAGTGAATCTAGAATAATCATCTATAATTACAATACATAATATTTCACTTAGACTAGCATATCTAGATGATCCAAATAAATCCATATAAAGTAATTGAAGAGATTTTGAAGCAAAAATATGATTCTTATTTTTGAATAAAGTTTTAATTTTTTTATTGAATTGACAAGCTTCACAAATTTTATCCTTTTGAAAACTAATTTTTAGAAGGCCTTTAACTAAATCATTTTTCAAAATTTTTGATATCAAATCCATGCTTGCTTGACCTAGTCTTCTATGCCATAACCAACTACCATTATATAATGTGAAAAAATATTTTTTATGAGTAGATGCATAATCTATATTACTTGTATACACATTTATACGCCTGCTACTAACAAATAAAATATTGCCATCACATGCATTGTCAATAATACATCAATAAAGTATAAAAAAAATGCATCCATTGACTAATCATAGATCTTATAAGATCAGACTTCATCAAGTATAATATAATCATGAAAGAACATTCTTTATCATCTAAACTTAAGTAAAGTATAGGTATATAATTATAATATATAGATTATCAGAATCAACATAGATATTAAGATAATACTATCATTATGAGCTAAAAGAATAAGTGATTAAATTCATAAGTCAATAAGTCATAAATGCTAATTTTATAAATGAATGATGACCAAATAAGAAATATAAATAAATGAATGAAATATAATGATAGACAATTAAAAAGATGAAATCAAAGATCATACAACCATCAAAATCAAATAAATATGTCTTGATAAGTTGATATGATATCATCATATGTATTTATTCATGTATCATGATAAAGCTCTCAATGCAATACACATTAATAATCAATCATATAAACATACAAGCATATTTTCACAAATTCAAGCTATCATCCATCATCAAAATCTACTCAACAAAATCAATATGGAAAGAATTGTTACCAAAACAATTAAATCATCTTGTCTTAAATTTTTCTCCTAGATCATGGTCAAGTGATTATCCTCACAAGCTTTCATCAAAGAACTCTACACCATTTCTTGATTATGGTACCTACAAAAGAATATTCAAGTTGTTCATTTTGGTACCCAAATTATTTTGGATCCTTGAGTGTTAGTAATAATTCCTTTTAGAACCCAAACATATTTAACTCCATGATATGCATTTATTCTAATATGGCATCTATCACTCATGTGACTATTTCCATTGCAATAATGATAAATGTTGAATGTTAGAAAGTGTATATTTATAAAGGAGAAAATCGTCATTTAAATCTCACTAACATTACTATTTTTATTTATTTAAATATTTTGTTATTTAATTATATGTGTTTTATTATAATTATGTATTTTATGTATTTTAGGGGCATTACGATCGTTTCACAATAAACGAGTGATCAGACAGCAAAACGGACGTCATATTTGGACTCAGGACGGTCGAAAACCTTAAGAGGAGCATTAAAGGAAAAACGTCACTGTTCACACATACGGTACTGTTCATATGAACGGTACTGTTCATGGTACTGTTCATGACATTGTTCATGTATACGGATCGATGATGTGACAACTACCTATGACGTGGCAGTATCTGATTGGACGAATTATGTGTTATTCACTGCTTATGTGGCATTGACGATGATGTGGCATCGACCGATGATGTGTCACGATCTTATTGGACTAAATTTCTTATGTACTTTAGATCGATGACGTGGCAGCATCTCAGTGGAGCAAAAATTATGTGTACAGTACATGCGCATACATGGGATTATTTACTATTTAGACGGCGTTACTGTGCAAATGTTGACTGTTGACTGTTGACTGTTGACTATTGACTGTTGACTGATGACGTGGCGCAATCCTGAGCATCCAAACTGTTTTTAATTCGATGGTCATGATTCACTCAATGTATATATAAAAGGGGGGCTCTCCCCCCCTAATTTGATACCCTTGAATTCATTTTTAAGCTTAGATTTCTGAAATTCCTTCTCCTTCTTGTAGTTTTTTTGTATTTTAATAAAATTTTCTTTTTTATCCTTAGTTAAAATATGAGTAGCTAATTTCTTTTTGAGCTTGGGTTGAAGGTGAAGTCTCAACATGTCCTATGGGCTTAATTTAGTAAATTTATTTTCTCTTCCCCTCTAATATTTGTGGTTGTTTTGACTTTTCATCGACAAATAATAATAGTCTTGTCTAGATACAGCCCTGGTTAAACCGGCACCTAAGTATAAGGTTATTATTATTTGGCACGATAAGCCCTTGGCACCATACTTATTGGAGAGTGGTTCATGAGGTGTGGAATCCCTCCTTATGATTTAATTGGCATTAATATAGAACATTTAGCCCATGAAGCATGTTGATTCAGATCCGGATACCCAAGTACTTTATTATAACAATTTCATTCTTAATTATTCCCGCCATTTTAATTCACAATTTAGGATAAAGTTACCATAATTTAATTATTCCCATTAAAAGAAAATTAATTCGACATATAATTAAAATCAACCTCCTCGTGGGATCGACACTCGTCACCATTAATCTATTCTACAATAGATTCGTGCGCTTACGAGTTCAATAAGATTTGAACAACAAGTTTTTGGCGCCGTTGCTGGGGAGGTAAGTTATTTTAATTTGTTGAATTAATTTTTTTTGTTTTCTGGTATTTTTTTCCTAATAAAAAAATAATTCTATAATTTAATTGTTGTAATTTAAATTTCTGCAATTTAATTTTATTCTGTGATTTCTTTAAATTTCTGTACTTTAATTTTTGCTTTACTTTTCTTTGTAATTTTTTTTTGTTTATCTTGTGATTTATTTTAATCTTAGTTAATCTATTCCTTTTATTTCTTTTTAGTGCTTGAGTGTATTTTCTTGATAATTTTTTTTCATTTATCTTGTTAATTTATTTTAATTAATTAGTAGAATTAATTCATAGAATTAGTTTTTTTTAAGTAAATTTCTTTTGTTATTGCTTTCTTTAAAAAATTATAAAAAAAATAAAAAAAGTGAATCTGTAATTTAATTTTAGTAATTTAATTTTGTTTAAATTTCAATAATTCAATTTCTTTGTAATTTCTTTAAATTTCTATAATTTAATTTCTGAATTATTTTTCTTTATATTTTTTTATTTTGTTAATCTATTAATCCATAGAATTAATTTTTTAAAATTTTTTTTCTTCTGTAATTTAATTTCGTTTCTTTTTCTCTTCTTTATATTTCTGTAATTTAATTTTTTATTTTTCGTTGTAATTTATCTTCTTATTTTATTTTTAGTTAATCTATTTCTTGTATTTTCTTTTTAGCACTTGAGTGTATATTCATAGTAAGGTTGTAACAACGTCACAAGGTTAGTATCATAATTTCTCTCTCCTTTTTATTTTTATTTGTTTTATTTTCTTCTTTGCATGCATGGTCGAAGGTCATTATTACATAATCTTGAACTTTTAGACCTTGATTTGGAAAAAACACTTCGCACGCACAAACACACTGTCTTTAAACAGAAATTTGAAATAGATTTGCAACATCAACAACCAGAACCACAAGAGAGGCCATTTAAGGATTATTTTAGTCCTTTAGCTCATTTGAGCACATCATGCATAAAGTACCCAAATGTAGCTGCTAGGTGTTTTAAATTAAAATCTAGTGTACTAAACTGTCTCCCCACATTCTATGGCCTAGAAAATGAGGATCCATATAATCGTCTCAATGATTTTCATGCTATTTGTCAAACTTTTAAATGCGAGAATTTTTTAGATGATGATGTTAAACTTAGATTATTCTCATTTTCATTAAAAGATAGAGCTCGTTCATGGTTTAATACAATGCCTGCTAATAGCATTACATCATGGGAACAAATGGTAACTAAATTTTAAAATAAGTATTTCCCAGTTTATAAAACCAATGCTATTCGCAGGGAAATTTCAGAGTTTACTGAAAGAGACGACGAGCAGTTTTTTGAAGCATAGGAGCAATTTAATGGGCTACTCTTGAAGTGTCCACATCATGGGTACGAAAAATGGCACAAATGCCAATACTTTTTGGAGGGATTATTGCCACATATGCAAGAATGGCTAATAGCAACCAGTGGAGGAGAGTTAATGTCCAAAGGCACATCAGAGATTTGGGAATTCTTCCAGCGGCAATTGGATAATTCCCAACAAAGAAGTCGATCACTCAGAAATACCAGGAGAATTAAGGGAGTGAATGAGGTTAACATTGGCGAGTCAAGCTCAGGAATTAAAGAAGTCAAAGAAATGGTCGAAGGCCTTGCTCGACAAATAGTATCTTTGACAATTGCTAAATCAACAGAACCACATGACCATGATTCATATTCAGATCAAGCCAATGCCATAGGTGTCATGAGAAAACCATCAAACTACAACCCTTACTCCAACACATATAACCCTGGATGGAGAGATCACCCCAATTTTTCATGGTCTCAAGGATTTCAACAAAATGGACCATCATTCCACCTCCACCAATGCAACCAGTTCCTCAAATGTCTCAAGCCTCTCAACCACTATTTAGACTATACAATCGGAATCCAAACCATTCTCAATCCAAACCATGGGAGGAGACATTCCAAAATGTCAGAAATCTTACTAACTCTGAGATCGAGCAGCAGAACCGCACCATTGATGAATTACGAAATGAGATGAGAGTGAGCTTCAACTCACAAGCTCAATCTGTTTCAAGCCTTGAGAAAATGGTAGGACAACTTGCCTCTTCAGTTTAAACTTTGGCCATGACCGTTGAAAAAGACAAATTCCCAAGCCAACCAGTGCCTAATCCTAAAGTAGTGAATGAAGTAATTTCTAGTTCACCACAGCAGCATGGAGAGGTCAAAGCAGTGATGACCTTGCGAAAAAGAAAAGAAGTCGACAACAAAGTGGAGATGCCAAAATCAACTCAGATTGTACCTTTGAACACTGAGAAATCATCATCAGAGGAGAAAGAGGAAACCAACCCACGAGAATTTATTTCTAAAGCTCCATTTCCTCAGAGGTTAGTTAAAGGGAAGAAAGGAAAATCCAGAGGTGAGATTCTTGAAATCTTCAAACAGGTAAGTATTAACATCCCTTTACTTGAAGCTATAAAACAAGTGCCATCATATGCCAAGTTTCTTAAAGACCTTCATACTAAAACGAGAAATATTCATGTTCAGAAAAAGGTCTTTCTAACAGAAAATATTAGTTCTATACTCCAACATAAAATACCTCTAAAATGCAAAGATTCAGGCTCCCCCACTATCTCATGTAGTATAGGGAACCACACAATTGAGAATGCTTTGTTGGATTTAGGAGCTAGTGTAAATATGTTGCCTTACTCTGTTTTTGTGAAACTTAGACTGGGCGAATTACATCCAACTCCAGTGGTGTTACAGCTTGCAGATCGGTCCACAAAAATACCTCGTGGTATTGTGGAGGACGTGTTTATCCAGGTAGACAAGTTTTATTTTCCTATTGATTTTATTGTAATTGACACTCAACCAGTGCAGGATTCAAAGAAGCACATTCCCATTATTCTGGACTGACCTTTCTTGGCAACTGTCGATGCACTTATTCAATGCAGAACCAGAAATATGCAGTTGTCTTTTGGCAATATGACCATGGAACTCAATATCTTTAACATTGTTAAACAACCTCACAGTGTAGATGATGGAATTGTTGATGTGGATTTAATAGAAACGCTAGTTGATAACAATTTTCTTTCAAACCTTAGTGATGACCCTTTGCAAACTTGTTTAACTCACTTTGGTTTGAATTTTGATATTGACAGATCAATTGATGAAGTCAACGCTCTACTTGACTCAGTACCATCCATGGACACTAATAAATGAAAGTCAAGAGTTGAACAACTAGTGCTGTCAGAAAAGAAACTCAGCCCATCATCAGAATCACCACCAAAACTCGAACTCAAGCCATTACCCAACACTTTGGAATACGCATTCTTGGGAGAAGAAAACACTTTACCAGTAATCATCTCTTCCTCCCTCAATAATGAACAAAAAGGTAAGTTGTTTGATGTTTTAAAAGAACATAAAGGAGCATTAGGATGGACCATAGCAGGCATAAAAGGTATAAACCGAGTGGATTGCATGTATTACATTCATCTTGATGAAAATGCTAAACCTACTAGGAAATGCAACGTCGGTTAAATCCTAACATGAAAGAGGTTGTTCGCACTGAAGTCCTTAAGCTATTAGATGCAGGTATCATTTACCCCATTTTTAATAGTTCGTGGGTCAGTCCTGTACAAGTTGTTCCTAAAAAGTCAGGAGTTACAGTAGTCATCAATACTGATAATGAATTAGTACCCACTAGAGTAACTACAGGATGGCGTGTATGCATTGATTACAGAAAGTTAAATTTTGTCAAACGTAAAGACCATTTTTCTTTACCATTTATCAATTAAATGCTTGATAGATTAGCAGGTCATGAGTTTTATTACTTTCTAGATGGTTATTCAGGATACAATCAGATTCCCATAGCACCAAAAGATCAAGAGAAGACCGCATTCACTTGTCCTTTTGGCACTTTTGCATATAAGAGAATGCCATTTGGATTATGTAATGCACCTGCTACATTTCAACGATGCATGTTAAGCATTTTTTCTGATATGGTTGAACGATTCCTTGAGATTTTTATGGATGACTTTTCTGTTTTTGGAGATTCGTTTGATCAATGTTTACATCATCTAACACTAGTTCTACAGAGATGTATCGAGAAGAATTTAGTCTTGAATTGAGAGAAATGCCATTTTATGGTAAAACAAGGTATTGTTCTCGGTTACATCATTTCAAGCAAAGGTATTGAGGTTGATAAAGCCAAGGTGGATCTCATTTCCAATCTTTCTCCACCTAAAACAGTCAGAGAAGTAAGATCTTTTCTTGGGCATGCTGGTTTCTATAGACGTTTCATTAAAGATTTTAGCAAAGTTTCTAGACCCTTATGCAATTTACTTGCTAAGGATGTACCTTTTGTCTTTGATGATTCATGTCTTGTGGCTTTTGCAAAACTAAAGCAGTTGTTGACATCATCACCCATCATTCAGCCCCCAAATTGGAACTTACCATTTGAGCATATGTGTGATGCATCTGACTATGCAGTAGGAGCAGTATTAGGACAAAGAGTTGATCGAATTCCCCATGTGATTTACTATGCTAGTATGACATTGAATGATGCACAGTTGAATTATTCAACCACTAAAAAAGAAATGCTAGCAGTTGTGTTTGCATTAGAAAAATTTTGATCTTATCTCATTGGTTGTAAAATAATTATATTTACAGATCATGCTGCTCTTAAATATCTTCTCACAAAGAAAGATGCAAAAGCTAGACTAATTCATTGGGTACTACTTTTGCAGAAATTTGACTTAGAATTTAAAGACAAGAAAGGAACAGAAAATGTTGTGGCTGATTATCTTTCCCGTCTCCATTTTGACACAACAATAGAACATTTACCTTTGAATGAGCCATTTCCAGATGAACAATTAATGAGTATGGAAGTAGTACCATGGTATGCTGATATAGTTAATTTTCTTGTTACAGGTCAACTTCCAGAGCATTGGACTAAACAGGACAAGGCCAAATTCTTTGCAGAAATAAAAAATTTCTTTTGGAAAGATCCTTATCTATTTAAATACTGTGCAGACCAAATTATTAGACGATGTGTCCCAGAGAATGAATTTCAGAATATCTTTTCTTTCTGCCATGAACAAGCTTGTGGAGGCCACTTCAGTGCTAAGAAAACAGCTACTAAAATTTTACAATGTGGTTTCTATTGGCCAACTATATTTCGAGATGCTTACACCTTTTGTTCTTTATGTGATAGGTGTCAACGAATAGGGAGCATTACACGAAGGAATATGATGCCACTAAACCCAATTCTAGTGGTTGAAATTTTTGATGTATGGGGTATCGATTTCATGGGACCCTTTCCCCCATCTTTTGGCCATCAATACATATTGGTCGCTGTTGATTATGTTTCGAAATGGGTAGAAGCTATTCCATGTAGGAACAATGATTATAAAGTGGTAATAGGATTTTTGAAAAGCAATATTGTTTCCCACTTTGGATTCCCTCGAGCAATAATTATTGATGGTGGTGCCCACTTTTGCAATAAATTTTTCAAAGCACTTTTGACAAAGTACTCCATCACTCATAAAGTGGTGACCCCATATCACCCACAAACTAGCGGCCAAGTTGAGATCTCTAATCGAGAAATAAAGCACATTTTAAAAAAAACAGTGAGGCCCGACAGAAAAGTTTGGTCGTTGCAGCTTGATGATTCATTATGGGCATATAGAACAGCTTTTAAGACTCCGATTGGGATGTCACCTTACAGGCTAGTGTATTGAAAAGCATGCCACCTACCTGTGGAACTCGAGCATCGTACGTACTGGGCCATCAAGAAATTCAATTTTGACATACAGCAAACTGGCTCCAAAAGAAGATTACAGTTGGCAGAACTTGAAGAAATTCGAAATGATGCGTATGAGAATGCCAAAATTTACAAGCAACGAATGAAAGTCTTTCACGACAAGTAAATTATGCGAAAATCTTTCATTCCAGGTCAGAAAGTACTCTTATTCAATTCTCGCTTACACTTATTCCCAGGTAAGTTACGCTCTCGATGGTCTGTCCCATTTATTGTTCATACTGTTTTTTCACATGGGGTAATTGAAATTAAAGATCCAATAAATGGTGTCACTTTCAAATTTAATGGTCAAAGATTAAAGCCATATCTAGAATACCAACCACATGGAGAGGACAGCGAAATAAATTTGAGTGACCCACCTATTTTAAATTGAGGTTTTGCTTTTTGGTTATTTGATTATTTATTTTCTTTATTTTCTTTCTTTTATTCATTCGTTTGCTGATTGAAATTATTTTTGTTTAAGTGTGTTTGTTTAACCGTTAAGTTTTTCTTATCAATTTAATCATGAGACAGTTTCTCTTAAACATTCTTAGACAATTTTGACGTATACAATCTTATCTTAGAGGTCAGATATGATTTTGTAAAACACATCGTATTTGGCAGCTACAACCACCAGAGTTAGTAGCCCATGTTGAGGATTTAAAAAGCCAACTCCGAGAAATTGAGAGAGGCATCTACAACATCCAATTAAAGCTTGAGGTAAATTCAATAAGAGGACGATTTTAGTTTGTTTTGTGTGTTTTAATTTATTTTCTTGTTTGTGTGTTTTAGTTTGCTTTGTGTGATTAAAGTTTGTAACCCCGGTCAAGTGGCGGATAACGCTACTCCGTGACAATCAAGTCGGTTACTTTAGTTTTCCCACAATAACTGATATTCTGAGACAAAGGTATGGACAGAAATGAGATTTTAGAAAAGCTTCACAAACGATTCCCTTCGCTTCCTCAGAATTGCCTACTTTTAATTTATAAAGCCCGGTCCGAACGCATGCGATTGCTTATGAAGAATAACATCCCTGCTGACATTCGTTGGTTAATCGAGGCAAACGTTCGCTTAGCAGGTGAGTTACCTCCTAAATTTATTGCATACATGTTTGGTTGTGGTAAAGGAAATTATGCGAGAAAACGACGAGCTCGAAGACTTTCTGTTGCTTGTCATAAATGTGCTAGAATGATATGCAATAAAAAATCATGTTCTTTAGGAATGGTGTCTAATAATAGAGAAGATAAGATTCAATTCATTAGGGATGGCTTGAATAAGGAGTCATTGGATGATATCCTTTTGTCTCTTGAAATGCATCTCAGTAGATACGTCTAACATGCAATACTCCAGTTATGGCCATTATTCCAGAAAGAATATGCAAACTATAGTCTCGGGAATCTAACTATAAAAGATCCTGTTTGCCAGTTTGTAAGAAAACTTGATGGGAAGCCTATCCTCGACCTATAGAGGGCGTTCAAGCCGTTTCTAGACGTAAAACCAGAGGAAGATGTGAGCCACAATCACAACTATCTGTAAATATCATTTTACCTCTCTGTTCTTTTATTTCACTGTTATTTTACTATTTACATTATTTTTTTTAATAATTTCATTTACTTTTTCTTTTTACTATTTTCTTTTTGACTTTTGAGCCATGTACCTTAACGTTAATTGACATAATGTTTCATACACAGCTGTAACCAACTGTCACTAAGGTCTTTAAATACGAATTGTTTTTACTGAGCACTCATAAGTTGTTTTTGAGCAGTATCTTAATGGCAGCTTCTTCTAGTAAATAATTCAAGAACATTTGTGTGCTTTCTGGGTTTCATTATGACAAACATAAAGAGTTCATGGAGACAGCCATAGATCTTGGTCTAATAATAGTAGAGAGAAAATTACACTTGGTATATGGAGGAGATGACCGAGGGTTATCTAAAATGGTATCAGAAGCTGCTTTTGTCAGAGGGAGCCAATTGTTAGGTATCATCCCTCAAATCCTAAAACCTTTAGATTGTTTGTCTCATTCACTAACTAGCGAAGAGTTAGTCGTCTCAGGTATGCAAGAACGAATAACTGAAATGCTCAATCATGCCGATGCTTTTATTTTCCTTCCAGACGATCTTACAACTCTTGAGGCACTAATGACATTAGCATCTTGGTCCCATCTGAACATTCATCAGAAACCCATTGGTTTGTTAAATGTCAATAACTTTTATGATGGCTTTCTCGCATTTCTTAACCATGCATAAAAAATTATTTCATTCCTTCCTCAGTGAAAAAAATCTTTATTTGTGCACACACTACTAATGCGCTACTTAATCTGTTACAAGCTTATCGACCAAAGCCAGATCCCAGGGCTATTGTGTTGGACTGTTCAAATAATGACGGTAATAGTAGTGGTAGTAAGAAGTACAAATTAGATTTAACTCTCCGCTTGTAAATATTTTCTTTTGGGTTGCAGCACCCAGGTGATGTCTTCTAAACTCTACTTCTTTCCTTTCAAACATTGAGGACAATGTTTCATTCTAGTTGGGGGGAGGGAATAGTTGACAATTATGGAATGTTGAACTAACCATGATTAACTTTTTGAATAGAAGATGGCTGAATATGGAGTATAGTGACTCTAGAAACGCATCTTCTTAGTTAAAAAAATAAAATAAAAAAAATTTGTGTGTGTGTTTTTTTTTAACCTTTCGTTTTGCTCCTTTATAAATATATGTTTTCAAGTTTTTAAAGTCGAAGATGGCTGAATATGGAGTGCAGTAACTCTAGAAACGCATCTTCTTTAAAATTTTTTTTTTAATTTTTCTGCATCTATGTTTTCTTTTTATGTTTAGAATAGGTTGGGGGGAAAGAATTCTGTTAAAAAAATTTTTTTTGTGAGTTTTTGATATTGGATGATATGATGACTTTCGAATTTTAGTATTTGTATTATCTTTGGTCTTGAGTGCTGTTACACCATATTTACTATTTTACATGTTGATGTTGGGGATAAATATGAGTTGCTTGAAAGAATGCACATGTAATAATAAATTCCAAGTGAGTTTTTGAGCCTATTAATTTTTCTTGGAGAGTAACCCTTTTTGTCCATTCTTCATATAGCTTAGCAGTTTATTATCTCATACATGATCTCTAGATTTTCTTTGAGTCAACCCTTAAAAAAAAAGTGTGTGCTACTGCATCTAAATGCCCACTTAATTAGTAGATAAGGAAGATTATTTAGAGTCCTAAAAGATGATAGAAGACCATTTTTGACATGTTTGAGCCTTTCTAACCATCCCTATTATGTAATATCCATAGTTAGCCCTTTTGAGCCTTTTATTTAAAAAAAAAAACCCTTTTCTTTATTAACTTATCAACCTGACCCATTCCAATTTGGAGTATTACCCGATATCATACAAGTTTCATCCACCTATTCATGTTTGAGAAAAAAATAATAAATAATTATTTTGTTCAGTGAAGTTATGCTACATACAAAAAAAAGAAAAAAAAGGAAGAGAAAAAGAGAAGAAATACAATAGCAATAAATAAGCAAAATGCATCTTGTCATTTTCAAAAGTTCTTGAACTTTTTCTCAAACATATTTTGTTTTCCTATTTCTCTTTCCTTGCTAGCCATGTCCCTAACCTACGTTACGTCTTAATAAAAGTCCTTCTTGATTTTAAGGCACGATAGTCTGAAATAAAAGCTAGTTATATGGGCAATTAAGATGTAGTGATACATATACCAAAAAAAAAGAAAAAAAATGAAAAAAAAATGAAGACATTGGGTTGACTAATACTTTATTTGAGATCGTATTATTTCTAAGCTATGGGTATATTTTTTCATCTTGGTGAGAGTGTATGATATTTCTTTATTATTTTCTCTCAATTTACCATTCATTGTAGTGGCAAAACTTTATTGGGATTAATTTCATTGTGAGAGTCACTACAACCAGTGAGATTTTGGGGTTGGATATGTCATTCTTGAAAGTGACCTGATTACTATTGCTACAACAAAGTCTGCTGAACTGATGCATATGGATGGTTGATATGGGTGTGATATTCCTTTAGACTGGAGATAATGCTTGTACTTTTATTTGATTGCTATCATTAATCTGATTGAATAAACACATATGTTTCCTTTCAAAAAAAAAAATTTAAATTTTATCTTTGCTTTATTTGCTAGGGACTAGCAATAAGCTGGTTGGGGGGTGTATTGAGTATTAGAAAGTGTATATTTATAAAGGAAAAAATCGTCATTTTACACTTTAAATCTCACTAACATTACTACTTTTATTTATTTAAGTATTTTGTTATTTAATTATATGTGTTTTATTATAATTATGTATTTTATGTATTTTAGGGGCATTACGATAGTTTCACAATGAACGAGTGATCAGACAGTAAAACGAACGTCATATTTGGACTCAGGACAGTCGAAAACCTTAAAAGGAGCATTAAAGGAAAAAAGTCACTGTTTACATATACGGACTGATATTCATGTACACGGACCGATGATGTGCAACTACCTATGACGTGGCAATATCTGATTGGATGAATTATGTGGTATTGACTGCTTATGTGGCATTGACCGATGATGTGGCATCGACCGATGATGTGTCACGATCTTATTAGACTAAATTTCTTATGTACTGTAGATCGATGACGTGGCAACATCTCAGTGGAGCAAAAATGGTGTGTACAGTACATGCGCATACATGGGATTATTTATTATTCAGACGGCGTTACTGTGCAAATATTGACTGTTGACTGTTGACTGTTGACTATTGACTGTTGACTGATAACGTGGCGCAATCTTGAGCATCCGAACTATTTTTAATCCGATGGTCACGATTAACTCAATGTATATATAAAAAGGGGGCTTTCCCCCCTAATTTGAAACCCTTGAATTCATTTTTAAGCTTAGATTTCTGAAATTCCTTTTCCTTCTTGTAGTTTCTTTGTATTTTAATAAACTTTTCTTTTTTATCCTTAGTTAAAATATGAGTAGCTAATTTCTTTTTGAGCTTGGGTTGAAGATGAAGTCTCAACATGTCCCATGGGCTTAATTTGGTAAATTTACTTTCTCTTCCCATCTAATAGTTGTGGTTGTTTTGACTTTTCGTCCACAAATAATAATAGTCTTATCTAGATACAGCCCTGGTTAAACCGGCACCCTAGTACAAGGTTATTATTATTTGGCATGATAAACCCTTGGCACCATACTTATTGGAGAGTGGTTCATGAGGTGTGGAATCCCCCTTTATGATTTAATTAGCATTAATATGAAATATTTAGCCCATAGAGCATGTTGATACAGATCCAGATATCGAAGTGCTTTATTATAACAATTTCATTCTTAATTATTCCCGCCATTTTAATTCACAATTTAGGATAAAGTTACCATAATTTAATTATTCCCATTAAAAGAAAATTAATTCGACATATAATTAAAATCAACCTCCTCATGAGATCGACACTCGTCACCATTAATCTATTCTACAATAGATTCATGCACTTGTGAGTTCAATAAAATTTGCACAACAATAAACAATCTTAGGATTGTTTGTAGAGATAGCTCTAATAAAATAATTCTTATAATATTTTTGCTTTAAGTTAGGCGTATACTCTATTCCACCTTTATTAAATATACATTTTTCAGTGCTCAGCAATTTTTCTAGGTTTTTTTGACCATTTGTGAACTTTAACACAATTTCATTGAGTTCATTTGTCTTTTTCTTAAGAACTTCATTTTCTTTCAATAATTTATTAGTATATAACTCTTTATGCTCATGTAAAGTACTTTATTTATCTTTAATTAAAGTAATCTTATCAGGCAATTCTTTATTATCTAATTCTAGTATTTTGATCTTTTCATTTAATGAGTCATTACACTTTTGTAGTGCATCTCTTTCATTTGAAAGTTCTAACATTTTCTTTTTAAAGCATGTATTTTTTTTTACCAATTCTCAATTAATCATCATGCACTTCTTTAAAAGTATCATACAGCTCATCATAAGTACGAAAATCATTTACCTCATCAATTTTGTTACAATTGACTTCAAAGTGTCAATGAACCTTTACAATCTAGGGATTATTTCTCAAACTATTCAACCAAGTGTTTCCCACACTTATACAACCACAAATTTGATAAGAGATTAATAATTACAATAAAAAAAACTCTCTTCAAGAGTTGATGAACAAATATAGCATTATAATGATTTAATTTATATTGAATTGCAAATTGGAGCTCAATCAATGATGTAATAACTTATTTTTAGTTATGCAAGAGCATAGAAATAGGTTTGATTTGGGTTTATATAGTTTAGACTAGAAAAATAGTCATTATAGACAAATTCCAGTGTCGAAGCAGTTAGCCTCTTCCCTCAAGCAGTTAACTGCTTGCTACAGTAACACTGTTCATGAAATTATAATTTAAAATTGCTACAGTAATACTATTCATAAACTTATAATTTTGCTTAAAACTTTTTTTAATTATATTATGACCTAAAACTTATAAATCTTTACAGATAGGCCTATTTTCGAAATTATTTCACTTGCTACAGTACCACTATTTATAAAATTATAAATTTACCTAATATATTTCTATAATTGTACTATAGCTCAAAATGTTAAAATCTTTACAAACAAGTCTAATTTTAGAATTTTTAAAAATTATTTCTCATTCCCACTTTCTAAAATTATGATCGGACCAAAAATATTTCTGATTTTGTAAATAACCCAAATTCATATTTAAAAAATTACTTATTAAAATAAAAAATACAAAAATTTTTCACTTTAATCCATTTTTAGAAAATCAATTATTTTGCATGAAATACTTGATTTGTGATCAAAAATTTAGATTAATGAATTAAAATCTTGAGTTTCACAAATTGGTAAATCAAACATAAATTAAATCATACCAGCTTTACAATAATTTATCATAATCAAAAGTCTGTCGTGCTCCAAACTTTGTTCTTGATTAAGCCATTCTCCGTTGAGTATCTTAAAGTTGATTTCACTTTATTCACTTGCATAAATACTATCCTTCAAAAGATTAGTGAAAATGTGAAATACATTATTAATTTAAAATAATTAAGACACATGTTTATTATCATCAAAATTACATTATGTGTAGCCTTTAGGCTAGCAATTACAAATGAATTTTCTCTCACATAATGTATTTGATTACAAACAAAAGCTTAATATGTGAATTAAAGAGATAAAAGAAAATTTAAGGCTCAATAATAAGTGTCTACTCAGTAGCTAGTTCAATAAAAAATGTTGAATCAATCATTATTTAAATTTGAATGAGCCAATTTATAGTTGGAGCTGAAAACTAGTTATTATTGACTTTTTTCGCAAATTGATTCACTGTTAACTGCTATCGGTTCACTGTTTTGATTAGTTTAAATGATTGTTAAAATGAAATTTCAAAGAAACGGTTCACCATTTAGAGTTACCGACTAGCTGTTTAGTTCGAAAGACTTGCAACATAAATTTTGGCTATCCATTCTCGTTAAATGTTTCATGGTCAAATTTTTGGTTTATCGTTTTCCGTAAATGGTTCACCGTTATTTTTTAGAATCATTATTTCGATAATTCTTTGTAGAACATGCTTTCCAAAACTTATCAGTCAACCATTTTCAATAAATAGTTAGTCTGTTTGCTATAGTGAGCTTTTTTTAAAATTATAGTTTTACCCTAAAACTTTTGGTATTTACACTATAGCCTAAATCTTCATAAAATTTTATAAATAAGTCCATTTCTAGAGTTTCAAAACTTTTTTAATTAGACCATGAATTTGAAACACATCTAATTTTATTAAAATCACTTTTCTTTTAGATATCAAACCTTTATAAAATCAAAATAATGGTTTATCAAAAATAATTTGAGCTTTTAAAAATTTAATTATTCTTAATCTTGTTTGTTATCATTAAAATCAACATTATGAATATATAAATGTTAACAATCTCTCCTTTTTTATGATGACAAACCGTACATGTATTTAAAGAATAATTCTGTAAATTACTTCTCTTAAATATGAGCTCCCCTTAAGTGTATCATAAGTTTAAACAACTAGACAATTAACAAATTTAAATACATGTATTCTTCTCCCCCTTCATAATAAAAGAGAAAACTTAAGTGGAAACGAAACAAAGTAGCAAATTTGTTACCTATGTTGTTTGAATAGAGATTTCGACAGAATTTACCCCTAGCAACAAGCATCACTTCAATATGAACCATCATTCCATCAATTACCAAATCAATAACTCAACATAAATTCATCATATAAAACAACTCTGTAATCAAATCATCATCATATCTCAAAATCATCACCACAATTACATATCAACCATCAAAAGAATGCTCAAAATGTATGTTACTTCTCTCTTTTGATATCATTAAAATAGTATATTACTTTCTCTCCCCCTTTGGACAACAAAAATGTTCAAAATGCACATTATGCAAAATAAAAGCAATAAGAACTAAGTAAAGGCATGCAAAAGTCATAAGAACATAATATCAACTATCTAAGTTCCATAATTACTAATCCCATTTTAAAAATCATGACAACTAAATCATCAAAGACCTAATGTGACATTTCAATATAACTTAAAAAATCCCATACGCATAAAAAATCTCAAAGTATATGTATTTCTCCCTTTTTCAGTATCATTTAAAGCAAGTAATCATATTCAATAATACATCAATAAAGTAAAAAAAATACATATATTCACTAATCATAGATCCCATAAGATCAACCTTCATCAAATACGATGCAATAATTAAGGCAAATCTTTATTATCAAAACTTAAGCAAAGCATAAGTACATAATGGCAATATCTAGATCATCAAAATCAACATAGTAATTAAGATAAGCCATTATTATGACTTAAAAGAATAAGTGATCAAATTTACAAATACAATAAGTCATATATGCCAATTTTATAAATGAATGATGATAAAACATAATTAATGACACAAAAATTCAAACATATACAAATGATGAATAATTAATGTTTAAGTGATGGATAATGATTTAGAAATATCAAATGAGCAAGAAAAACATTAAAAAAATAGATTTTAGTGAGATAAATATTTGTGTTTGGCTTCTTAGAGAGAATATAATGAGCAAATAAGAAATATAAACAAATCACATGAAACATGATGATTGACAATTAAGAAAATGAAACCATACAATAGTCAAAATCAAATAAATGCACCTTGATAATTTGACATGATATCATCGTATATATCTATCTATGCATCACGATAAAGCACTTAATGTTATACACAATGACAATTCAATCATAAAAATATACAAGCATACTTTGACAAATTCAAGTTATCATCCATCCATTATAAAGCACTTAATGTTATACACAATGACAATTCAATCATAAAAATATACAAGCATACTTTGACAAATTTAAGTTATCATCCATCCATTATGATCCATTTAATATAATCAATATGGCAAGAATTATTACCAAAACAATCAAATCATCTTGCCTTATTTTTTTTCTAGATTATAATCAAGTGATTATTCTCACAAGCTTTCATCAAGGAAGTCTCCACTATTTCTTGATTCTGGTTCTTACAAAAAAATTCAAATTATTTTTTTTGGTACTCAAATACTCTTGGGTCCTTGAGTATTAGTAATAGTTCCTTTTAGAATCCAAATACATTTTATTCCATAATATGTATTTCTTTTAATTGGACATCAAGGCTTTATGTGACTATTTTGATTGCAATGGTGACATACAACATGATTACTAATTGAGGTACTCTTTACAAAGTAATTTTTATAAAACTTTTATTTCAAATTTGGCTTATAACTAATGCTGCCTTTGTCGAAAACACATTTTTGCGAATTAAGCAAATTATCCAACATCTTTGTCAATTTATAAATTTTAAGACAACATCATTAAGTTCAATATTCTTTTCCTTGAGCATTTTATTTTTCTTTTTCAAATCATCTCCATGTGATTCTAAATCTTCATGTGAAGTGCTAGATTTTTCATTTGATAATGTAACTCTATCATGCAATATTTTATTCTCTAATTCTAGACGTGTAATATTTATACTTAGAGATTCATTATTATTAGTGAGCTCTATAATTTTATTTTTAAGACATGTATTCTTTTTATTAGTTCTCATCCATTCATTATACAATTCTTTAAAAGCATCATATAATTTATCATAAGTAAGAAGACTATGTACTTCATCAAGTTCATCTCTTATTGCAATAAGTGCTAGATTTGACACTTTTTGTGAATTTTCTTTATCACTCGATTCTTTATCATTATCATCCCAAATAGCCACCGTGACTTTCTTCTAGATTTTATTGAGAAGTGGACACTCTAATCTTTTATGGCTAGGCTTTTTGCATTTGAAATAACACAATTGGCTTTTTCTTTCCTTTCTTCACCTTAACGTTTTCTCTCATGAGATCTCTAAAGTTTCTTCTCTTGATTTGCTTCTTGAAGATCTTTTTAAACTTTCTATCAATCATTTTAATGCCTTTATCTTCCAGGTCACTTCCATTATCATCATTTTTAACTATGGAAGATTCATCTTCATCAATTCTTTCATTAGTTATATCTTCTTCATATGAGATAAGTGAACTAATAAGATCATCAAGAGACAAAGTATTAAAATTTTTTGCTTCTTCTATAGCCATTCTCTTTGGTCTCTACTCTTTTGGCAAAGATCTAATAACTTTCTTTACTTTTTCACTTTTAGCAAATGTCTTTCCTAATGCTTCAAGAGATTTCACAATATCAATGAATTTAGTATACATATCATGGGCACTCTCATATGACTCCATTTGAAATATCGTTTATTGCCTAGTGAATTTACTAATTTTAGACTCTTTCACTTGGTTTTGTACCTTTATATACAACTTCAAATTGTTTTAAAATTTCATAAGCACTTTCACAACTAGAAACTCTATGAAATTTTTTGAAATTCTTTCTTGTCTAAAGCACAAAATAGAGCATTCATAGCCTTGGAAATTTAAAGACATCTTTTTCTTTTCTAATTCATTCTATTAACTTAAAGGTTTTGGAATATCATTTTTTACTTTATTTTTAGTTATAGGTATGAATGGACCATCACTAGTCATCCTAGTTTTTCAATATGAATATTCATTACCATCAAAGAATGGTAACCTACTGTGGATTGTCCTTCCCTAAAAGTTAAGTTATTTTGGATTGCCATGAATCTTTAACTCTAGACAGTTAAGTGGAAATAAGAGCACCAAGCTCTGATACTAATTGAAATGCTATCTAGATAACCCAAGAGGAGGATGAATTGGGTTTCTAAATAGTATTTCAATGCTTAAATAAAACTTAACACTAATATATTAAATAAATTCAAAACAATAATAAATAAACCAATCAAAATGTAAAGAGGTAAGAGAAGAGAGATTCAAATAAAGATTTTTATTTGGTTTACCAACCTCGCCTATTTCCATATCTCCAGGCCTCCAAGGCTATAAGAAATTTTATAATTGACTCACATGTGGTAATCAACTTTTATAAAAAGAGATTACCCCCAATCTCTTAATCCATGTGTTTTCCAATACTTATAACTTATCTAACATGAAGGTTACAAATGAATTTTCTCTTATACAATATATTTGATTACAAATGAAAGCTCAATGTGTGAATTAAAGAGATAAAATGAAGTTTAAAGCTCAACAACAAGTGTGTTCTCAATAGCAAGCTCAATGATGAATGTGAGATCAATCATTGTTTTAATTTGAGTAAGTCAATTTATAGTTAGAGCTGAAAACTAGTTGTTATTGACTTTTTTGGGAATAATCGACTCATCGTTAGCTGCTATTGGTTCACTGTTTTGATTAGTCTAAATGACCGTTGAGTTAAAATTTTAAATAAATGGTTTACTGTTTAGAGTTATCGGTTAGCCACATAGTTCCAAAGACCTGCAAAATAAATTTTAGCTATCTACTCTCGCTAAATGGTTCATGGTTAAATTATCAATTCGCTGTTTTTCGTACATGGTTCACCATTATTTTCTAAAATCATCATTTTGACAACTTTTTATGGAACATACTTTCTCGAACTTATCGGTTAATCATTTTCAACAAATGATTAATCATTAGCTATAGTGACTACTACAGTGAGTTATTTTTTAAAATTATAATTTTACCCTAAAATTTTTATATTTACATTATAGCCTAAATCTTCATAAAAATTTACAAATAAGTCCATTTCCAGAGTTTTAAAACTTTTTAGTTAGACCATGAATTTGAAAAGCATCCAATTTTATGAAAATTACTTGTACTTTAGATATATAAGCTTTATAAAATCAAAATAATGGTTTATGAAAAATAATTTGAGCTTTTAAAAACTTAATCATTCTTAATCTTGTTTGTTATCATCAAAATCAACATTATGGATATATAAATGTTAAGAGATTTAATTGTTTTGGTAGTATAATGATTTAATTATTTTGCTAACAGTTCCTTGCATATTAATTTTGTTGAATGGATCATGATGAATGGATAACAGTTTGAATTTGCAATAGCATCCTCGTAAATTTACATAATTAAATTATTATTATGTGTAATCATGATGCATGGATATATATATATGATGGTAGCATGTCAACTTATCATGATACCTTTATTTGATTTTAATGATTATATATTCTTTGATTTTATCTTTTTAATTGTTTATCATTATGTTTTATGTCATTTATTCATCTTCCTTATTTGTTCATCATGCTCTCTCTAAAAAGCCAAAACACAATAATTATCTCACTAAAGTCCATCATTTTTATGTTTTTCTTGCTCATTTGATATTTTTAAATCATTATTCATCACTTAAACATTAATCACTCATCACTTATGCATATGTGAATTATTTTGGCATTGATAGTGTTGTATCCTCATTCATTTATAAAATTGAAATAAACTTATTGTACTTAAGAATTTGATCACTTATTCTTTTAGCTTATAATGATGGCTTATTATAATAGCTATTATGTCTAAGTTTTGTTTAAGTTTTGATGATAAAGAATATGCTTTGATGATTACATTGCATTTAATAAAGTTTGATCTTATAATCCTATGATTGGTGAATAGATGCATTTTGTACTTTCTTGATGTATTGTTGAAAATGCATTACTTACTTTAAATGATATCAAAAGGGGGTGAAATACATATACTTTGAAATTATGAAGCATGTGAGATTTTTTAAATTATATTAAAATTTCACATTCTATTTTTGATAAGTTTAGTTATCTTAATTTCTAAAACGTAATTAGTAATTATATAGTTTGGATAATTGATATTATGCTCTTATGATTTTTACATGCCTTTATTTGATCTATTACCTACTTTCTTGATTATTGATATAGAGAGTTGTTGTGGCTTACTTAGTTCTTATTGCTTCTATTTAGGATAATATGTATTTTGAACATAGATGTTGTCTAAAAGGGGAGACCAAGAAATATACCATTTTGATGATATCAAAAGGGGGAGAAATAACATGCATTGAAAGCATTCTTTTGATGGTTGATATGTGATGTGGTGATGATTTTGAGATATGATGATGATTTGATTACATGGTTGTTTATATGATGATTTTATATTGTGAGTTGTTGATTTGGTAATTGATGGAATGATAGTTCATGATGTTTTTTTTTTTGGTTGATGGATTGTATGATGATTTATGATAATTTGGGAATGATATTACTAAACTTGTATTTGAGATAATGCTTATTGTTAGGGGGAGATTCTATCGAAATTTCTACTTAGACAACATGGGTAACAAATTTGCTACTTTTTTGTTTTTTCACTTAAGTTTTCTTTTTTATGATGCTGAAAGAGAAGAATGCATGTTTTTTAATTTGTATAACATGGATAATAAATTTGCTATACTTTTTCTTTTTTATGATAAAGGAAAAGAAGAATACATGTCTTTAAATTTATTAATTCACTAGTTCTCTAAACTTATAACATATTAAGGAGAGCTTACATTTAGGGGGAGTAATTTGTGGAATCATTCTTTAAATATATGAGAGGTTTGTCATCGTAAAAAAAGAAGAGATTGTTAGCATATATGTATCTATAATGTTAATTTTGATAATAATAAACAAGACTATGAATGATTAAGTTTTTAAAAAGCTTAAATTATTTTTCATAGATTATTATTTGATTATATAAAGATTTTATATCTAAAAGAAAAGTGATTTCATGAAATTGGTTGTTTTTCAAATTCATAGCCTAATTGAAAAAGTTTTGGAAACTGTGAAATCTCGAAATAAGTTTATTTGTAAAGTTTTATAAAGATTTATACTATAGTAGAAATGCATAAAGTTTTAGGGAAAAGCTATAAATTTTGAAAAATAGTTCACTATAGTAGCCACTATAGCAAATGGCAAACTAGAATCCCAAAAATGATACACTGATTATGGAGTAAAAACTCTCTAAATAAAAACAACAAACTAGTTTCGTAAACGGCAAACCAATTATTGAAAAACTCTAATCTTTATTCATAATGGCAATATGAAGTGGCAAATCGATTACCATCAAATGGTAAATTTATTGTTGGTAGAAAGTCAATAATGACTAGCTTTTCAATCCAACTATAAATTGACTCATTCAAATTCAAATAAATTAGAGATAAAAGAGTTATTATGGAGCTTGCTACTTAGCATACAACAATTATTGAGTTTTAAATTTTTTTTTATTTCTTCGATTCAAACATTAAACTTTTATTTGTAATCAAACACATTGTATGACTGAAAATTCATTTATAAACTTTATCTTTAAGAAGTTGTAAGTGTTGGGACACACTTGAGTTAAGCGATTAAGGATAATCTCTTACTGTAAATGTTGATTGACACTTGTGAAGTAAGTTGTAAAAGTTTTTGAAGTCTTAGAGGCTTGAATAGTGGAATCCTCAAACCTGGTGTGCTTGCAGACGTGGTTGTAGACAGTGCTGATCAAACCACGTAAAAATCTCATATTTGTTTTCTCTTCCCTTATCTTTTTATAGTTTGTTTGATTATGTATTATTGTTTTAAATTTATTTAAGATTTGTATTAAATTTTGTTCAAGCATTGCATAATTTTTAAAATTTTTAATTCACCTCCTTTTGAGTTGCCTAGCTATTATTTTAACCTAGAAAATAAAGATCGATATAATTATCTAATAATTTTTATGTTGTTTGTCAAACTTTTAAATATAAAAATTTTTCAGATGATGATCTTAAACTTAGATTATTCCCATTTTCTTTGAAAGATAAATATTGTTTATAATTCAAAACATTGCCTATTAATAACATTACCTTTAAATAGGTAAGTGTTAACATCATATTGCTTGATGTTATAAAATAAGTGTCATTTTATACCAAGTTTCTTAAAGACTTTTGTACTAAAAAAAGAAACATTCACGTTCAAAACAAGTCATTTTTAATAGAAAATGTTAGCTCTATACGGTAACATAAAATTCCTCTGAAATATAAAGACCCAAACTCTCTTACTATCTCATGTAGTATAGAAAATTATACAATTGAGAATACTTTGTTAGACTTAAGAGCTATTGTAAATCTATTACCTTACTCAGTATTTGTTAAACTTATACCAATATAATTACTCTCAACTGTAGTGGTGTTACAGCTTACAGATTGATCTATGAAAATACCTCGTGGTATTATAGAGGACATGCTAATCTAAGCATATAAGTTTTATTTTCTTATTAATTTCATTGTAATTGACACTCAACCATTGCAAGATTCAAGGAAGCATATATCTATTATCCTAAGTCGACCTTTGTGAGCAACTATTGATGCTGACATTCAATATAGGACTAGAAATATATAGTTGTCCTTTAATAGTATGACTATGGAGCTAAATATCTTTAATATTGTCAAACAAACTCACAATATAAATGATAGAATTATTGATCTGGATTTAATAGAAGAATCAATTGATGATACTTTCCTTTCAAACCTTAGTGATAACCCTTTACAAACATGTTTAACTCACTTTGATTTGGATTTTGATATTGACAGATCAATCGATAAGGTTAACACCTTACTTAACTCAACATCATCCATGGACACTGATAAATAGAAGTCAATAGTTGAACAACTAATACCATCAAAGAAGAAACTCAGCCCATTATCAGAATCACTACTAAAACTCAAGCTCAAACTATTACCTAATACTTTAGAATATGAATTTTTGAGAGAAAAATGTATTTTGCCAATAATTAGCTCATCATCCTAAATGAAAAACAAAAAGGTAAGTTATTAAAAATTTTAAAAGATCCCAAAGGAGCATTAAGATAGACCATAGCTGATATAAAAGTTATAAACCCGTTAGACTGCATGCATTATATCAACTTTGATAAAAATGCTAAACTTGCTAGGGAAATGCAACGTCAGTTGAACTTTAACATGAAAAATGTTATAAGAACTAAAGTCCTTAAACTATTAGACGCAGGTATCATTTACCCTATTTCTAATAATTCATGAGTCAGTCTTATATAAATTGTCCCAAAAAAGTCAAGGGTCATAGTAATTTACAAGTTATCCCTAAAAAGTCAGGAGTCACAATAGTCATTATTGTTGATAATGAATTGATACCTACTAGAGTAATTACAGGGTAGTACGTATGCAGTGATTTTAGAAAGTTGAATGCTGTCACACATAAAGACCATTTTCTTTTACCATTTATTGATTACATGCTTTATAAATTAGTAGGTCATAAATTTATTACTTTTTAAGTGGCTACTCAGGATATAATTAGATTTCTATAGTACAAAAAGATCAAGAGAAAACTACTTTCACTTGTCCTTTTAGCACTTTTACATACAAGAGTATACTATTTGGATTATGAAATGCACTTGCCATATTTTAACTATGCATATTAAGCATTCTTTCTGATATGGTTGAACAATTCCTTGAAGTCTTTATGAATAATTGTTTTGTTTTTAATGATTCATTTGATCAATATTTACATCATCTAACACTAAATTTGCATAGATGTATAGAGAAGAATTTAGTCTTAAAAAGTGACATTTAATGGTAAAATAAGGTATTGTTGTCGGTCACTTCATTTCAAACAAATATATTAAGGTCGATAAAGCTAAAGTTGAGCTTGTTTCCCATCTTTCTCCATTTAAAACAATTAAAAAATAAGATATTTCCTTGGACACATTAGTTTTTATAAACGTTATATGAAAAATTTTAGTAAAATTTCTAGGCCCTTATGCAATTTACTTGTTAAAGATGTACCTTTTGATATTAATGAGTTATATTTTATGGCATTTGAAAAGCTATAGGACTTGTTGATGACATTACCTATTATTTAGCCCCTAAATTGAAATTTACTATTTGAGCTTATGTGTGATGTATCTAATTATACAGAAAGAGTAGCATTAGGATAAAGAGTTGATCGAATTTTCCATGTCATTTACTATGCGCATTGAACAATGTAGAGTTGAGAAATTTCGATCCTATCTCGTTAGTTGTAAAATAATTATTCAAAGATCATATTGCTTTTAGATATCTTCTTACAAAGAAAGAAACAAAAGCTAAACTAAGTCGTTGAATGGTACTTTGTAAGAATTCAGTTTCAAATTCAAAGACAAGAAAGACACAAAAAATATTATGGCAGACCATCTCTTGTCTCAATTTTGACACAATTACAGAACTATTACTATTAAATGAATCATTTCCAAATGAACAACTGATGAGTATAAAAGTATTATCATAGTATGCTGATAGAGTTAACTTTCTTGTTATAGGCCAACTTTCAAAGCATTGGACTAAGCATAACAAAACTAAATTTTTTGTGGAAATAAAAAATTTTTTTTGGATGACCCATATATGTTCAAGTCTTGTGTATATCAAATTATTAGATGATAAATCACAGAAAGTTAATTTCAAAATATCCTTTCACTCTGCCATGAACAAGTCTATAAAAGCTATTTCAGTGCTAATGAAATAGCTACTAAAATTTTACAATGTGGTTTCTATTGGCCAATTGTATTTTTATATCCTTATACTTTTTGTTCTTCAAACCACAGGTGTCTATGAATAGGGAGCATTACCTGATAACCACGTCCTGTATAATACTACATGGTATTTTTATGGGCTTATCTGCAAGCTATAACACTGTTGCGCAAATTTTATTGAACTCGCAAGCGCACGAATCTATTGTAGAATAGATTAATGGTGACGAGTGTCGATCCCACGAGGAGGTTGATTTTAATTATATGCCGAATTAATTTTCTTTTAATGGAAACAATTAAATTATGGTAATTTTATCATAAATTATGAATTAAAATGGCGGAAATAATTAAAAATGTAATTGTTATAATAAAGCACTTGGGTATCGGATCCGCATCAACATGCTCCATGGGCTAAATATTCCATATTAATACCAATTAAATCATAAGGGGGGATTCTACACCTCATGAACCACTCTCCAATAAGTATGGTGCCAAGGGCTTATCGTGCCAAATAATAATAACCTTGTACTAGGGTGCCGGTTTAACTAGGGCTGTAACTAGACAAGACTATTATTATTTGTCGACGAAAAGTCAAAACAACCACAAATATTAGAGGGGAAGAGAAAGTAAATTTACCAAATTAAGCTCATAGAACATGTTGAGACTTCACCTTCAACCCAAGCTCAAAAGAAATTAGCCACTCATATTTTAATTAAGGATAAAAAAGGAAATTTTATTAAAATACAAAGAAACTACAAGAAGGAGAAGGAATTTTAGAAATCTAAGCTTAAAAATGAATTCAGGGGTATCCAAATTAGGGGGGGAGAGCCCCCTTTTTATAGATACATTGAGTGAATCGTGACCATCGTATTAAAAACAATTCGGATGCTCAGGATTGCGCCACGTCATCAGTCAATAGTCAACAGTCAACAGTCAACATTTGTACAGTAATGCCGCCTGAATAGTAAATAATCCTATGTAACCGCATGTATTATACACACGATTTTTGCTCCACTGAGATGCTGCCACGTCATCGATCTACAGTACATAAGAAATTTAGTCTAATAAGATCGTGACACATCATCAGTCAACGCCACATAAGCAGTCAATCCACATAATTCGTCCAACCAGATACTGCCACGTCATAGGTAGTTGCCACATCATCGGTCCGTATACATGAACAGTGTAAATAAGCATTACCATGAAACGATTAAAATGCGTATGAACGATCACAGTATATGTAATGTGTGAATTTTTCCTTTAATGCTCCTCTTAAGGTTTTCGACCGTCCTAAGTCCAAATATGACGTCCGTTTTGTTGTCTGATCACTCGTTCATTGTGAAACGATTATAATGCCCCTAAAATACATAAAATACACAATTATAATAAAACACATATAATTAAATAACAAAATACTTAAATAAATAAAAGTACAATGTTAGTGAGATTTAAAGTGTAAAATGACGATTTTCTCCTTTATAAATATACACTTTCTAACACTCGACAAACACTACTAAAGTTTAGTGTAATTTTTCCATCAAAGTTTCACAAATACTAAGTAAGGCAACATATTAACACTAGTTTCTAAGTCCAACAAAGTATTCTCGATTGTGTAGTTTCCTATACTACATGAGATAGTAGGGAAGACTGGATCTTTGTATTTTAGAGAAATTTTGTTTTAGAGTATAGAGTAAATTTTTTTTATTAAAAAGGTTTTTTTTTAAACATAAGCGTTTATCTTTTTAGTACAAGATCTTTAAGAAACTTGGCATAAGATAACACTTGTTTTATAGTCTCAAGCAAAAGGATATTAATACTTACTTATTTAAAGATTTCAAAAATCTTATCAGTGAATTTTTCCTTCTTTACTTAGCTAACTTCTGAGGTAATAGAGCTTTAGGAATGTATTCTCATGGGTTGGTTTCTTTTTTCTCTTTTAATGATGAGACATCAGCATTTACAAGTACAATTTGAGTTATTTTTATCACCAGTATCTCTACTTTCTTGTTGACTCTATTTTTTAGAGTCATGACAGCTTTGAGCTCTCTATACTGTTGAGGTGAACTGATACTTACTTCATACACTTCTTTAGAGTCAAGCACTAGGTAACTTAGGAACTTGCCTTCCTAAAAATTTATTACTAATGTTTAAACTGAAAAGGCAAGCTATCCTACCATCTTTTTAAGGTTTGAAACTAATTCGATTTATAAGTTAAAACCTGATATTAACTCATTTTATAGTTTATCAATGGTACAATTTTGGTGCTTGATCCTAGAGTGAGTAACATTTTTAAAATTCTAGAATACATCCTTCTATTGTTTGGGTTAAAAAAAGATAGCGTTCTGATTGTATTGTCTAAATGGTGGCTAAAAGGCTTCAAGAACTTGAGAAATTAGTTGCGTTGGTAGAGCTAGAGCTGCTGGTCCATTTTGTTAGAGTCCTTGAGACCATGAAAAATTAGGATAGTTTATCAATTCAGAATTATATATGTTACAGTAAGGGTTTTAGTTTAATGGCTTTCTTATTACGTCTATGGCATTAGTGTGATCAGAGTATGAGTCATGGTTATATGACTCTATTGATGTAGCATCTATCAATGATGCTATTTGTTGGGAAACTCCTTCAACCATCTCCTTTGTTAGTCTAAAGGCTACACATAATATAATTTGGATAATAACAAATATATATCTTAATTATTTTAAATTAATAATTTATTTTACATTTTTCAGTAAGCTTTTGAATAATAGTGTTTATGTAAGTGAAGTAAGTAAAATCAAGTTCAAGACACTCAACAGACAACGGCTCAAATCAAGAACAACGTTTGGAGCCCAACGGACTTATTATTATGATAAATTTTTCTGAAGCCGATATGATTTAATTTATACTTGATTTAGTAATTTCTGAAGCTCAAGATTTTAATTAATTAATTATTATTCATTAATCTAAAGTTTTAATCATAAATCAAGTGCTTCATGCAAAATAATTGATTTTCTAAATATAGATTAAAGTGAAAAAGTTTTGTAATTTTTTATTTTAATAAGTAATTCAAAATAAGTTTTGTATTTAAGGTTTATTTACAAAATCAAAAATGTTTTTAGTCATATTATAATTTCAGAAAGTTGTGGGAATGAGAAATATTATTTAAAAATTCTAAAATTAAACTTGTTCATAAAGATTTTTTTGATATCATAAGGTTATCTAGGTTTAGATCCTCCCAACTATAAACCCTAGGGGATCTCTGGACACTCTGGTCTCTTATCCAAGGCAGGTTCCTGTAATCGCTGAGGTTCTATAATAAAAATGACTGACAGCTTTCTGATACACAGGATTCTTAGAAGAGGCAAGTGCTGAGCATACTTGCTTGTAGAAGAAGATGAACATACCACTTTTCTGAGACTTAAAAGACTCTCGTATTCCTAGATCTAGAGAAAGAAGAGGTTTTATGATTGAGACATTAAATTTTGAAAAAATTATTGATTGATTGATTGATCAATCGATATCTTACAATAAAGCTGCCATCCCTTTTTATCAGTGAAAAATATCATAATTACATAGCTTTTCATAAAGTAACTTTTGACAAACGCAAAAGCAAACATTATTACAAAATGGAAAAATAAAAACAAAAGCAATCGTTCATGCTTTTAACAAAAGTAAAGCAAAAGTAAAGCAATTATACACGCCTTTAATTATTAAAGCACACTAATTATTAAAGCAGGTGGGATTCTTGATCACGTGATCCTTGTTTACGAGGAGTCACTATTAGTAGAATTATCTATAGAGAGAACACATTTTCCATTCCAAATGAAGCAATCATCATCATGTATATCAGAAAAATGGACTTTTTTTTATCGTTCCTTTGAACCTGACTAGATAAGTTTGGGAAGGCTTGGTCTTTAGAGGGTTAGAAACCTTTAAGGTAGGAACAAGGACTGGAGGAGTGTAGGGTTCAGGTTTCCATGAAGTCAAGGGAGCTGGTGGGTCTGAATATGCATTGGAGGACTCTGAGAGGTCATTTGGAAAAGTGGGTTGTGGTAATTCTGCTATAATTTTTTTTAGTTCTAAACTTAAGCACATGTATTGGGTTGTCATGAGTTGAGTTGTGGACGGGTTGATCGGAGGAGGAGGAAGATCAATAATATCATTCAAAGGAGCAAATTCTTCCTCAGGATCCTGTTAATTCTAGAATAGAACATTAATGTAATCAGGGCATTCTTCCTTAATGATAATTCCTCTGGACTTAGGTTTTGACCTGGCTGAGGGAATTAGAAATTTGATCATGTCATGTTTTGGACCTAGAGAGGTATGGTGAATGTCTGGTAATAAAATTGGGATACGTTTAAGTTCAAATAGGAACTGTCTAAGATTATTTTTGATATTTATGTCTTGCTTAAGGACAGCTGGGTGAGGAACTGTTATCAATTCATAGGCTTGATTTTGTGTCTAGAATATCTATGAAGGAATAAATCTCTACCATTAATCAAATGATATGTGGCAAAATCCTAGCCACGTATGGGCCTTAGAAAATTTTATAAATATCGCTTAGCCCTTACATTTTTCATAAACCCTAGAAATCCTAACTTTTACCATTTTAAGCCAAAACATCACTAGTAAAGAAATTATCAAGTTTAGGAAGGAAGGTTTAGGGGAATCAAAGAAAATAGGTAAGTAACACTTCACTTCAATTGTAATGTAAGGACTACAAAAATGCATGATGCCATCTGGTCGGCACTACATTAAGTATTTGTGGAAGCGATTTCAAAATAAGTATTTTATAAATATTGTACACAAAAAAAGTTTATTACATAAAAACTATACAAAAGGATTTGTCGCACCAAAAAATTTGTTACAAAAATCACAAACCAATTCCATAAACAAGCTTATGGTATTTATGCTTAGATAGGAACACAGTTGAGCCCGTTATGTAACCCAAGGTCTATTATGTCCATATGCACCTTGCCTTGGTTGGCACTCAGTGTCAACTTTTTCCTAGCCTATGTTACGTCCTAATAAAAGTCCTTCTTGATTTTAAGGCACGATAGTCTAAAATAAAAGCTAGTTATATGGGCAATTAAGATGTAGTGATGCATATAAAAAAAAGAAAAAAGAAAAAAAAATGAAAAAAATAAATACATTGGGTTGACTAATACTTTATTTGAGATCGTATTATTTCTAAGTTATGAGCATATTTTTTTCATCTTGGTGAGAGTGTATGATATTTCTTTATTATTTTCTCTCAATTTACCATTCATTGTAGTGACAAAATTTTATTGGGATCAATTTCATTGTAAGAGTGTCACTACAACCGGTGAGATTTGGGGTTGGATATGTCATTCTTGAAAGTGGCCTGATTACTATTGCTACAACAAAGTCCGCTGGACTAATGCATATGGATGGTTGATGTGAGTGTGATATTCCTTTAGATTGGAGATAATGCTTGTACTTTTATTTGATTGTTATCATTAATCTGATTGAATAAATACATGTGTTTCCTTTTAAAAAAAATGTTTTGAATTTTATCTTCGCTTTATTTGCTAGGGACTAGCAATAAGCTGGCTAGGAGGTGTGTTGAGTGTTAGAAAGTGTATATTTATAAAAGAGAAAATCGTCATTTTACACTTTAAGTCTCACTAACATTGCTACTTTTATTTATTCAAGTATTTTGTTATTTAATTATATGTGTTTTATTATAATTATGTATTTTAGGTGCATCACGATCGTTTCACAGTGAACGAGAGATTAGACAGCACAACAGACGTCATATTTAGACTCAGGACAATCGAAAACCTTAAGAGGAGCATTAAAGGAAAAAAGTCACTGTTCACATATATTGTACTGTTCATACATACGGTACTATATATGACACTGTTCATATATACGGACCGATGATGTGGCAACTACCTATGACGTGGCAGTATCTGATTGGACGAAGTATGTGGTATTGACTGCTTATGTGGCGTTGACCAATGACGTGGCATAGACTGATGATCTGTCACGATCTTATTGGGCTAAATTTCTTATGTACTGTAGATCGATGATGTGGCAGCATCTCAGTGGAGCAAAAATCGTGTGTACAGTACATGCGCTTACATAGGATTATTTACTATTCAGGCGGCGTTACTGTACAAATATTGACTATTGACTGTTGACTGTTGACTGATGACGTGGCGTAATCCTAAGCATCCGAATTATTTTTAATCCGATGGTCACGATTCACTCAATGTATCTATAAAAAGGGGGCTCTCCCCCCTTAATTTGGACCCCTGAATTCATTTTTAAGCTTAGATTTATGAAATTCCTTCTCCTTCTTATAGTTTCTTTGTATTCTAATAAAATTTCCTTTTTTATCCTTAGTTAAAATATGAGTAGCTAATTTCTTTTTGAGCTTGGGTTGAAGGTGAAGTCTCAACATGTTCCATGGGCTTAATTTGGTAAATTTACTTTCTCTTCCCCTCTAATATTTGTGGTTATTTTAACTTTTCATCGACAAATAATAATAATCTTGTCTAGATACAACTCTGGTTAAACCGGCACCCTAGTACAAGGTTATTATTATTTGGCACGATAAGCCCTTGACACCATACTTATTGGAGAGTGGTTCATGAGGTGTGGAATCCCCCCTTATGATTTAATTGGTATTAATATGGAATATTTAGCCTATGGAGCATGTTGATGCGGATCCGGATACCCAAGTGCTTTATTATAACAATTACATTTTTAATTATTTCTGCCATTTTAATTCATAATTTATGATAAAATTACCATAATTTAATTGTTTCCATTAAAAGAAAATTAATTCAGCATATAATTAAAATCAACCTATTCGTGGGATCGACACTCGTCACCATTAATCTATTCTACAATAGATTCGTGCGCTTGCGAGTTCAATAAAATTTGCACAACAAGTTTTTGGCGCCGTTGCCGAGGAGATAAGTTATTTTAATTTGTTGAATTAATTTTTTTTGTTTTCTTGTATTTTTTCTTATAAAAAAATAATAATTCTATAATTTAATTTTTGTAATTTAAAATTTTGCAATTTAATTTTTGTAATTTAAAATTTTGTAATTTAATTTCTGTAATTTAAATTTTTGTAATTTAATTTCTGTAATTTAAATTTTTGCAATTTAATTTTATTGTGTGATTTCTTTAAATTTCTGTACTTTAATTTTTGCTTTACTTTTCTTTCTAATGTATTTTGTTTATCTTGTAATTTATTTTAATTTATTCGTAGAATTAATTCATAGAATTAGTTTTTTTTAAGTAATTTTTTTTGCTTTCCTTAAAAATTATAATAAAAAATTACAAAATTACAAAATATAAAAAAAAAGTGAATCTGTAATTTAATTTTGGTAATTTAAATTTCAATAATTTAATTTCTTTGTAATTTCTTTAAATTTCTATAATTTAATTTCTGAGTTATTTTTCTTTGTAATTTTTATTTATTCTGTTAATTTATTATTCTATAGAATTAAATTTTTTAAGTAATTTTTTTCCTGTAATTTAATTTTGTTTCTTTTTTCTTCTTTATATTTCTGTAATTTAATTTTTTATTTTTCATTGTAATTTATCTTCTTATTTTATTTTTAGTTAATCTATTTCTTATATTTTCTTTTTAGCACTTGAGTGTATGTTTATAGTACGGTTATAACAACATCACAAGGTTAGTATTGTAATTTCTCTCTCCTATTTATTTTTATTTGTTTTATCTTTATTTATTTTATTCTTTGCATGCATGGTCGAAGGTCATTATCACGTAATCTTGAACCTTTAGACCTTGATTTAGAAAAAACACTTCGCACACACAAACAAACTGTTTTTCAAAAGAAACTTAGAATGGAATTGCAAAATCAGCAACCAGAACCACAAGAGAGGCCATTTAAGGATTATTTTAGTCCTTTAGCTAATTTGAGCACATCATGCATAAGGTACCCAAATGTAGCTGCTAGGAGTTTTGAATTAAAACCCAGTGTGCTAAACTGTCTCCCCACATTCTATGGCCTAGAAAATGAGGACCCATATAATCATCTGAATGATTTTCATGCTATTTGTCAAACTTTTAAATAGAGAATTTTTCAGATAATGATGTTAAACTTAGATTATTCCCATTTTCATTAAAAGATAGAGCTCATTCATGGTTTAATACAATGCCTGCTAATAGCATTACATCATGGGAACAAATGGTAACTAAATTTTTAAATAAGTATTTCCCAGTTCATAAAACCAATGCTATTCGCAGGGAAATTTCAGAGTTTACTCAAAGAGATGACGAGCAGTTTTTCGAAGCCTGGGAGCGATTTAATGGGCTACTCTTGAAGTGTCCACATCATGGGTACAAGAAATGGCACCAATGCCAATACTTTTTGGAGGGATTATTGCCACATGTGCAAGAATGGCTAATGGCAACTAGTGGAGGAGAGCTAATGTCCAAAAGCGCATCAGAGATTTGGAAATTTTTCCAACGGCAATCGGATAATTCTCAACAACGGAGTCGATCACTCAGAAATACCAGGAGAATTAAGGGAGTGAATGAGGTTAACATTAGTGAGTCAAGCTCAGGAATTAAAGAAGTCAAAGAAATGGTTGAAGGCCTTGCTCGACAAATAGCATCTTTGACTACTGCTAAATCAACAGAGCCATATGACCATGACTCATATTCAGATCAAGCCAATGCCATAGGTATCATGAGAAAACCACCAAACTACAACCCTTACTCTAACACATATAACCCTGGATGGAGAGACCACCCTAATTTTTCATGGTCTCAAGGATTCTAACAAAATGGATCATCAGCTCCAACTCCACCAATGCAACCAGTTCCTCAAATGTCTCAAGCCTCTCAACCACCATTTAGACCATACAATTAGAACCCAAACCATTCTCAACCTAAACCATGGGAGGAGACATCCCAAAATTTCAGAAATCTTACTAACTCCAAGATCGAGCAGCAGAACCGCACCATTGACGAATTACGAAATGAGATGAGAGCGGGTTTCAACTCACAAGCTCAATCAATTTCTAACCTTGAGATAATGGTAGGACAACTTGCCTCTTCAGTTCAAACTTTGGCCATGACCATTGAGAAAGGCAAATTCCCAAGTCAACCAGTGTCAAACCCTAAAGGAGTGCATGAGATAAGTAACAGTTCACCACAGCAGCATGGAGAGGTCAAAGTAGTGATGACCTTGCGAAAAGGAAAAGAAGTCGACAACAATGTGGAGATTCCAAAATCAACTCAGATTGTACCTCTGAACACTGAGGAATCATCATCAGAGGAGAAAGAGGAAACAAACCCACGAGAATATGTTCCTAAAGCTCCATTTCCTCAGAGGTTAGCTAAAGGGAAGAAAGGAAAATCCACAGGTGAGACTTGAAATCTTCAAACAGGTAAGTGTTAATATCCCTTTACTTTAAGCTATAAAACAAGTGCCATCATATGCCAAGTTTCTTAAAGACCTTTGTACTAAAAAGAGAAACATTCATGTTCAGAAAAAGGCCTTTCTAACAGAAAATATTAGTTCTATACTCCAACATAAAATGCCTCTAAAATGTAAAGATCCAAGCTCCCCCACTATCTCATGTAGTATAGGGAACCACACAATTGAGAATGCTTTGTTGGATTTAGGAGCTAGTGTAAATCTGTTACCTTACTCTGTATTTGTGAAACTTGGACTGGGCAAATTACACCCAACTCCAGTGGTGTTACAGCTTGCAAATCGATCTATGAAAATACCACGTGGTATTGTGGATGACGTGCTTATCCAGGTAGATAAGTTTTATTTTCCTATTGATTTCATTGTAATTGACACTCAACCAGTGCAAGATTCAAGGAAGCATATCCCCATTATCTTGGGTCGTCCATTTTTGGCAACTGCCGATGCTCACATTCAATGCAGGACTGGAAATATGCAGTTGTCATTTGGCAATATGACCATGGAACTAAATATTTTTAACATTGCCAAACAACCTCACAATACTGATGATGAAATTGTAGATGTGGATTTAATTGATAAATTGGTTTATCATACATTTCCTTTAAACCTTAGTGATGACCCTTTACTGACATTTTTTCTTTTCGTTTCCTTTCGGTGATTTAAAGTTTTCTTTTCTATTTTTAATTATGTTTGTGAAAGTGTGTGTTTAACTTTTAAGCTTTTAATTTTTATCATTTTCCTCACGAATATGTCAACTAAAAAGTATCTCTTCAGCATTCTTAGACAGTTTCGACGTATTCAATCTCATCTCAGAGGTTAGATATGATTTTGTAAAACACATCGTATCTAGCAGCTACAACCACCAGAGTTAGTAGCCCATGTTGAGGATTTAGAAAGCCAACTCCGAGAAATTGAGAGAGGCATCTACAACATCTAATTGGAGCTTGAGGTAAATTCAATAAGAGGACGATTTTAGTTTGTTTTTTGTATTTTAATTTATTTTCTTGTTTGTGTGTTTTAGTTTGCTTTGTGTGTTTAAAGTTTGTAACCCCGGTCAAGTGGCGGATAACGGTACTCCTTGACAATCAAGTCGGTTACTTCAGTTTTCCCACAATAACTGATATTCTGAGACGAAGGTATAGACAGAAATGAGATTTTAGAAAAGCTTCACAAACGATTCCCTTCACTTCCTCAGAATGCCCTACTTTTAATTTATAAAGTCCGGTCCGAACGCATGCGGTTGCTTATGAAGAATAACATCCCTGCTGATATCCGTTGGTTAATCGAGGCAAAAGTTCGCTTAGCAGGTGAGTTACCTCCTAAATTTATCGCATACATGCCTGGTTGTAGTAAAGGAAATTGTGCAGGAAAACGACGAGCTCGAAGACTTTCTGTTGCTTGTCATAAATGTGCCAGAATGGTATGCAATAAAAAATCATATTCTCTAGGAATGATGTCTGATAACAGAGAAGATAAGATTCAATTCATTAGGGATGGCTTGAATAAGGAGTCATTGGATGATATCCTTTTGTCTCTTAAAACGCATCCCAGTGGATATGTCCAACATGCAATACTTCAGTTATGGCCATTATTCCAGAAAGAATGTGCAAACTATAGTCTCGGGAATCTGACTATAAAAGACCCTGTTTGCTAGTTTGTAAGAAAACTGAATGGGAAGCCTATCCTCGACCTATAGAGGCCGTTCAAGCCGTTTCTGGACGTAAAACCAGAGGAAGATGTGAGCCACAGTCGCAACTACTTGTTAATATTTTCTTCTGTATTGTAACGCCCAGGTGATATCTTTTAATCTCTACTTTTTCCTTTAAAAAATTGAGGACAATGTTTCGTTCTGGTTAGGGGAGGGAATAGTTGATAATTTCTCCTTTATAAATATATGTTTTTAAGTTTTTAAGTCGAAAATGGCTGAATATGGAGTGTAGTAACTCTAGAAACGCATCTTTTAAAAAAAAAGAAAAAAAATGATTTATATATTTTTTCTTTAATTTTTCTGCATGTATGTTTTCTTTTTATGTTTAAAATAGGTTGGGGGGAAAGAATTCTGTAAAAAAAAAAAATTGAGTTCTTGATATTGGATGATATGATAACTTTTGAATTTTAGTATTTATATTATCTTTGGTCTTGAATGATGTTACACCATGTTTACTATTCTATATGTTGATATTGGGGACAAATATGAGTTGCTTGAAAGAATGCACATGTCATAATAAATTCCAAGTGAGTTTTTGAGCCTATTAATTTTTCTTGGAGAGTAACCCTTTTTGCCCATTCTTCATGTAGCTTAGCAGTTTATTATTTCATACATGATCTCTAGATTTTCTTTGAGTCAACCATTAAAAAAAAAAGTGTGTGTTACTGCATCTAAATGTCCACTTAATTAGTAGATATAGAAGATTATTTAGAGTACTAAAAGATGATGGAAGGCCATTTTTGACCCATTTGAGCCTTTCTAGTCATCCCTATTATGTAATATCCATAGTTAGCCCTTTTGAACCTTTTATTTAAAAAAAAAACTTTTTTTTTATTAACTTATCATCCTGACCCATTTTAATTTGGAGTATTACCCAATATCATACAAGTTCCATCCACCTATTCATGTTTGAGAAAAAAATAATAAATAATTATTTTGTTCAGCGAAGTTGTGCTACATAAAAAAATTTCCAAAAAAAAAAGAAAAAAAGATGTACAATAGCAATAAATAAGCAGAATGTATCTTGTAAAAAGTTCTTGAATTTTTTCTCAAACATATATATTTTATTTTCCTATTTCTCTTTCTTTATTAGCCATGTCCCTAACCAACGTTACATCCTAATAAAAGTCCTTCTTGATTTTAGGGAACTATAGTCTAACATAAAAGCTAGTTATATGGGTAATTAAGATGTAGTGATGTATATACAAAAAAAAATGAAAAAAAAATGATGAATACATTGGGTTGACTAATACTTTATTTGAGATCGTGTTATTTCTAAGTTATGGGCATATTTTTTCATCTTGGTGAGAGTATATGATATTTCTTTATTATTTTCTCTCAATTTACCATTCATTGTAGTGACAAAATTTTATTGGGATTAGTTTTTTGTGAGAGTGTCACTACAATCGGTGAGATTTTGGGGTTGGATATGTCATTCTTGAAAGTGACCTCATTACTATTATTACAATAAAGTCTGCTGGACTGATGCATATGCATGGTTGATGTGGGTGTGATATTCTTTTAGACTGAAAATAATGCTTGTACTTTTATTTGATTGCTATCATTAATCTGATTGAATAAACACATGTGTTTCCTTTCAAAAAAAAAAGTTTTGAATTTTATCTTCGCTTTATTTGCTAGGGACTAGAAATAAGCTGGTTGAGGGGTGTGTTGAGTATTAGAAAGTGTATATTTATAAAGGAGAAAATCGTCATTTTACACTTTAAATCTCACTAACATTGCTACTTTTATTTATTTAAGTATTTTGTTATGTAATTATATGTATTTTATTATAACTATGTATTTTATTTATTTTAGGGGCATTATGATCGTTTCACAATGAACGAGTGATCAGACAGTAAAACGGACGTCATATTTAGACTCAGGACGGTCGAAAACCTTAAGAGGAGCATTAAAGGAAAAAAGTCACTGTTCACATATACGGTATTGTTTATACGTACGGTACTATTCATGATACTGTTCATGATACTGTTCATGTGTACGGACCGATGATGTGGCAACTACCTATGACGTGGCAGTATCTGATTGGATGAATTATATGGTTTGACTGCTTATGTGGCGTTGATCGATGACGTGGCGTTGACCGATGATGTGTCACGATCTTATTGGACTAAATTTCTTATGTACTGTAGATCGATGACGTGGCAGCATCTCAATGGAGTAAAAATCGTGTGTACAGTACATGCGCTTATATAGGATTATTTACTATTCAGGCGGCGTTACTGTACAAATGTTGACTGTTGACTGTTGACTGATGACGTGGCGTAATCCTAAGCATCCGAATTGTTTTTAATCCGATGGTCACGATTCACTCAATGTATCTATAAAAAGAGGGCTCTCCCCTCTTAATTTGGACCCCTGAATTCATTTTTAAGCTTAGATTTCTGAAATTCCTTCTCCTTCTGGTAGTTTCTTTGTATTCTAATTAAATTTCCTTTTTTATCCTTAGTTAAAATATGAGTAGCTAATTTCTTTTTGAGCTTGGTTGAAGGTGAAGTCTCAACATGTTCTATGGGCTTAATTTGGTAAATTTACTTTCTCTTCCCCTCTAATATTTGTGGTTGTTTTGACTTTTCGTCGACAAATAATAATAATCTTGTCTAGATACAGCTCTGGTTAAACCGGCACCCTAGTACAAGGTTATTATTATTTGGCACGATAAGCCCTTGGCACCATACTTATTGGAGAGTGGTTCATGAGGTGTGAAATCCCCCATTATGATTTAATTGGTATTAATATGGAATATTTAGCCCATGGAGCATGTTGATGTGGATCCGGATACCCAAGTGCTTTATTATAACAATTACATTTTTAATTATTTCCGCCATTTTAATTCATAATTTATGATAAAATTACCATAATTTAATTGTTTCCATTAAAAGAAAATTAATTCGACATATAATTAAAATCAATCTCCTCGTGGGATCGACACTCGTCACCATTAATCTATTCTACAATAGATTCGTGCGCTTGCGAGTTCAATAAAATTGGCACAACACATAGTTATTTCACAATAAACGAGATATCAGATGATAGAAGAGACGGTAAATCTAAACTTAGAACGGTCGAAAACCTTAAGAGGAGTATAAAAGTAAAAATGTCACTGCTCAATATACGGTACTGTTTGCATGTATGGTACTGTTCATGATACTGTTCATGATACTATTCATGAGACTGTTCTTATATACTATACAATGATGTGGCATTGACTGATGATTTAGTGTTGACTGATGATGTGGCACCGACCAATGATGTGGCAACATTTGATTGGAGGAATGATGTGGCATTGACTGATGATGTGGCGTTACTTATCACGTGGCTTAACTAATGAGGTGTCACAATCTTATTGGATAAAAATGTTTATGCATTGTTGACCAATAACGTGGCATTATGTTAGTGGATCAGAAAAAACATGCATACGGTACATGCATATACATGTACCGTATGCATGTCCTGATGATATGTTCAAACTAATTAGAACTTGTCACGTGGCGCAATCCTGTGCATCCAAATTGTTTTAATCTGATGGCCATGATTTATTCGTTGTATCTATAAAAAGAGAGCTCTCCCCCCTAATTAAACTCTGCTAAGTTCATATTTTAGCTCCATTTTCTGAAATTCCTTCTTAATCTCGTATTTTCTTTATATTTTAGTAAAATTCCTATTTTATCTCTAGTTCAATTATGAGTTGCTAATTTTCTTTCAAGTTTGGGTTGAAAATGAAGTCTCAACATGTTCCATGGGCTTAATTGTTAAATTTCTTTTATTTTGCCCTCTAATTTCTGTGGATATTTTGACTTTTCATTGACAGATAGTAATAACACTGTTATTACTGTTTGGCACGATAAGCGCCATATTAATTAAAGCGTGGTTCATGAGGAGTGGATTTCCCTCTCATAATTTAATTGGTATTAATAAGGAATATTGAGCCATGGAGTATGTTGATGCAGATCCATATACTCAAGTGCTTTATTATAATAGTTTCATTTTTAATTATTTCTACCATTTTAATTTAAAAGTTATGATAAATTTACCATAATTTAACCACTCACTTAGAAAATTAATTCAATACACAATTAAAATACACCTCCTCGTGAGATTGACACTCATCACCATTAATTTATTCTATAATAGATTTGTACACTTGCGAATTCAATAAAATTTACACAACAAGTTTTTGACGCCGTTACCTAGGAGGTATGTTATTTTAATTTGTTGAATTAATTTTTTTAATTTTTTTTATTTTCTTTTATTCTTTTCTTATAAAAAAATAATGATTCTATAATTTAATTTTTATAATTTAAATTTCTGCAATTCAATTTTATTTTGTAATTTTTTAAATTTCTATACTTTAATTTTTACTTTACTTTTCTTTGTAATTTTTTTTTGTTTACCTTGTGATTTATTTAATTTTAGTTAATCTATTTTTTATTTTCTTTTTAGTGCTTGAGTGTATTTCTTTGGTAATTTTTTATTTTATCTTGTTAATTTATTTTAATTAATTCGTAGAATTAATTTTTTTTGTGTTTCCTTTCAAAATTGTTATTAAAAAATTTAAATAAAAATAAAAAAGTGAATCCGTAATTCTTGTGAATTAATTTCTTTTCTTTTTCTCTTTTAAAATTATTAAAAAAATAAAAAAAATAAATCTGTAATTTAATTTTGGTAATTTAAATTTCTTTAAATTTCAATAATTCAATTTCTTTGTAATTTTTTTAAATTTCTATAATTTAATTTCTAAGTTATTTTTCTTTGTAATTTTTGTTTGTTTTGTTAATTTATTAATTGGTAGAATTAATTTTTTTAAGTAAATATTTTTTAATTTGTTTTCTTTTAAATGCTTTTAGAAAATAAATCTGTAATTCCTGTAATTTAATTTCTTCTTTTTTTTCTTCTTTATATTTCTGTAATTTAATTTCTTCGTTGTAATTTATCTTGTTATTTTATTTTTAATTAATCTATTCGTTATATTATTTTTAGCACTTGAGTTTATTTTCATAGTAAAGTGGTGACAACGTAATAAGATTAGTATCATAATTTCTTCTTCCTCTTTATTTTTTTATTAAATTTGTTCTCATTTTTTTATTATATTTTTCATTATATATATATATATATGTTCTATGCATGGTTGAAAATCGTAATTACCTAGTCTTGAGCATATAGACTTAGAATTGAAAAAAAACACTTTACACACACAAACACATTGCATTTAAAAATAAAATTGAAATGGATTTGCAAGAACAAGAACCACCACAGGAGAGGCCATTCAAGGACTATTTCAATCCCTTAACTAACTTGAAGACATCATATATAGGATACCCAAATGTAACTGATAGGAATTTTGAATTAAAACCTATTATGTTAAATTGTCTCCTTACATTTGATGGCCTAGAAAATGATGACCCATATAATCATTTGAATGATTTTCATACTGTTTGTCAAACTTTTAGATATAAGAATTTTTTAGATGATGATGTTAAACTCAGACTATTCCCATTTTCTTTAAAAGATAGAGCTCGTTCATGGTTTAATACATTACTTGCTAATAGCCTTACATCATGGGAACATATGGTCACAAAAGTTTTTAAATAAATATTTCTCAGTTCATAAAACCAATCTATTCGTAGGGAAATTTTAGAGTTCATCAAGAGAGAAAATGAGTAGTTTTTTGAAGTATGGGAGCAATTTAATTGGCTGCTCTTGAAATGTCCACATCATGAATATGAAAAATGGCACCAATGCCAATACTTTTTGAAGGATTATTGCCAAATATGCAAGAATGGCTAATGGCAACAAGTGGAGGAGAACTAATGTCCAAAAGTGCATCAGAAATTTGGAATTTCTTCTAGCAACAAGCTGATAATTGCCAACAACAAAGTCGATCATTCAGAAACAATAAAAGCATTAAAGGGGTAAATGAGGTCTAAATTGGCGAGTCAAGCTCAGGAATCAAAGAAGTAAAAAAAAAATGGTTAAAGGACTTACCCAACAAATCACATCTTAACAGGTGATAAATCACAGAACCACATGATGATGACTTATATCTAGATCAAGCCAATGCCATAGGTGTAATAAGGAAGCCATCAAACTACAATCCTTACTCTAATATATATAACTCTGGATGGAGAGACCGCCCTAATTTTTTGTTGTCTCAAGAATTCCAACAGAATAGACCGACAGCTCTAACTTTACTAATGCAACTAATCCCTCAACTTCCACAAGCCTCTCAGCCTTCATTCAGACCTTACAACCAGAACTCAAATTATTCTCAACCCAGACCATGGGAGGATGCATTCTAGATTTTTAAAAATTCCACATACTTTACAATCGAGCAACAAAACCGCACCATTGATGGGCTATGAAATGAGATGAGAGCAGGCTTTAACTCACAAGCCCAATTAATTTCTAACCTCGAGAAAATGGTAGGCCAACTTACCTCTTTAGTTTAAAACCTAGCAATGACTATTGAGAAAGTAAATTCCCAAGTCAACTAGTGCTAAACCCTAAAGGAGTGCATAAAGCAAATACTAGTTCACCTTAGTAACATGGAGAAGTCAAAACCATCATAACCCTGCGAAAAAAAAAGAAGTCAACAACAAAATAGAGTTACTAGTGACCAAAACAACTCAAATTGCACTTGTAAATGCTGAGGACTCATCATTAGAAGAGAAAGAAGAAACCAACCCATGAGTATATGTTCCTAAAGCTGTATTTCCCCAGAGGTTAGCTAAAGCAAAGAAGGAAAAATCCACAGGTGAGATTTTTAAAATCTTCAAACAGGTAAGTGTCAACATTCCTTTGCTTAATGATATAAAACAAGAGTCATCTTATGCCAAGTTTCTTAAAGATCTTTGTATTAAAAAGAGAAATATTTATGTTCTAAAGAAAGTATTTTTAACAGAAAATGTTAGTTTTAACTTCAATACAAAATTTCTTTAAAATGCAAAGACCCAGGCCCCTCCATTATCTCATGTAGTACAGAGAACCACACAATTGAGAATGCTTTGTTGGACTTAGGTGCTAGTATTAATTCGTTGGCTTACTCAATGTTTGTGAAACTTTAACTGAGAGAATTACACCTAATTCCACTCGTGTTGCAGCTTGCAAATCGATCCATGAAAGTAACTCATGGTATTATGGAGTATGTCCTTATCCAGGTAGATAAGTTTTATTTTCCTATTGATTTCATTGTAATTGACACTCAACCAGTACAGAATTCAAAAAAACACATCTCCATTATCTTGGGTCGTTCATTTTTGGCAACTGCCAATACTCATATTCAATGTAGGACTGGAAACATGCAGTTGTCCTTCGACAATATGACCATGGAGCTAAACATCTTCAATATTACCAAACAACCTCACAATACAGATAATGGAATTGTTGATATAGATTTAATTGAAGCATTAATGGATGATACTTTTCTTTCAAACCTTAGTAATGACCCTTTACAAATATATTTAACTCATTGTGGTTTGGATTTTGATATTGATAGATCAGTCGAAAAGGTCAATGTCTTACTTGACTCAGCACCATCCATAGACATAAATAAATGGAAGTCAAGAGTTGAATAGCTAGCACTATCAAAGAAGAAACTCAGCCCATCATCAGAATCACCACCAAAACTCGAGCTCAAGTCATTAACCAATACTTTGGAATATGCATTTTTGAGAAAAGAAAGTACTCTACCAATAATTATTTCATCATCCTTAGATGACAAACAAAAAGTTAAGTTGTTAGAGGTTTTAAAAGAAGATAAAGGAGCATTAGGATGAACCATAGCCGACATAAAAGGTATAAACCCAATAGACTACATGCATTACATTCACCTTGATGAAAATTCTAAATGTACCAGGGAAATACAACGTCAGTTGAACGTTAACATGAAAGAAGTTATTAAAACTGAAGTCCATAAACTATTGAATGCTGGTATCATTTACCCCATTTCTAATAGTTCATGGGTCACTCCTATACAAGTTGTCCCTAAGAAGTTAGAAGTCATAGTAGTTACTAATGTTGATAATGAATTGATACCCACTAGAGTGACTACAGGGTGGCGTGTATGTACTGATTATATAAAGTTAAATTCTGTCACACGTAAAGGCCATTTTCCTTTACCATTTATTGATCAAATACTTGATAGATTAGTAGGTCATGAATTTTATTGCTTTCTAGATGGCTACTTAGGATATAATCAAATTCCCACAATGCCAAAAGATCAAGAGAAAACCACTTTCACTTGCCCCTTTTGGCACTTTTGCATATAGAAGGATGTCATTCGGATTATGTACTACACTTATTATATTTCAACGATGCATGTTGAGCATTTTTTCTGATATTGTTGAACGATTCCTTGAAGTCTTTATAGATAATCTTTCTATCTTTGGAGACTTATTTGATTAATATTTACATCATCTAACACTAGTTCTACAGAGATATAAAAAGAAGAATTTGATCTTAAATTGGGAAAAGTGCCATTCTATGGTACAACAAGGTATTATTCTCGGTTACATTATTTCGAGCAAAGGTATTGAGGTTGGTAAAGCCAAGGTGGAGCTCATTTCCAATCTCTCTCCACTTCAAACAGTTCGAGAAGTAAGATCTTTCCTTGGGTACGCTAGTTTTTATAAATGTTTTATTAAAGATTTTAGTAAAATTTTTAGACCCTTATGCAATCTACTTGCTAAGGATGTATCTTTTGTCTTTAATGATTCATGTCTTGTGGCATTTGAAAAACTAAAATAATTGTTAACATCATTACCCATTATTCAACTTTCAAACTGAAACTTACCATTTGAGCTTACGTGTGATGCATCTGATTATACAGTAGGAGCAATATTAGGACAAAGAGTTGATCAAATTTTCCATGTCATTTACTATGTTAGCATGATATTAAATGATGTCTAGTTGAACTATTCAACCACAGAAAAGGAAATGCTAGTAGTAGTATTTACATTAGAGAAATTTTAATCTTATCTCATTAGTTGTAAAATGATTGTGTTCACAGATCATGCTGCTCTTACATATCTTCTCACAAAGAAAGAAATAAAAGCCAGACTAATTCATTGAGTGTTACTCTTGCAGGAATTTGACTTCAAAATTAAAGATAAGAAAGGTATAAAAAATGTTGTGGGAGATTATATTTCTCGTTTGAATTTTGAGACAATTAAAGAGCCATTACCATTAAATGAATCATTCCCAGATGAACAATTGATGAGTGTGAAAGTATTACCATAGTATGCTAACATAGTCAACTATCTTGTTACAGGTCAACTTCTAGAACATTAGACTAAACAAGAGAAAGTCAAATTCTTTGTAGAAATAAAGAATTTCTTTTGAGATGATCCTTATTTATTCAAGTATTGTGCTAATCAAATTATTAGACGATGTGTCTCAAAAAGTGAATTTCAAAATATCTTTTCAATCTGCCATGAACAAGCTTGTGGAGGTCATTTTAGCACAAAGAAAATAGGAATTAAAATTTTACAATGTAGTTTTTATTGGCCAACTATATTTCGAGATGCTTACACATTTTGTTTTTCATGTGATCGGTGTCAACGAATGCAGAGTATTACTCGGAGGAATATGATGCCACTAAATCTAATTTTAATGGTTGAGATTTTTATGTATAATGTATCGATTTCATGAGACCCTTTCCTCCTTCCTTTGGCCATCAATACATACTGGTTGCTATTGACTATGTATCAAAATATGTAAAAGCAATTCCATGTAGAACTAATGATCACAAGGTGGTGAGAGGGTTTTTGAAAAGCAACATTGTTTCACACTTTGCATTCCCTCGAGTGATAATCAGTGATGGTGGTGCCCACTTTGGTAACAAATCATTCAAAGCTCTTTTGACAAAGTATTCCATTACTCACAAAGTGGCTATCCTATATCATCCACAAATCAATGGTCAAGTTCAGATCTCTAATCAAGAAATAAAGCACATATTAGAAAAGACGGTGAGACTAGACATAAAAGATTGGTCATTGTAACCTGATGATGCGTTATGATCATATAAGACGGTTTTCAAGACCCTAATTGAGATGTCACCCTATAGACTAGTGCATGGAAAAGTTTGCCATCTACCTATGGAACTCAAGCATTATACTTACTAGGCCATTAAGAAATTCAATTGTGACATGCAGCAAGCTAGCTTAGAAAGAAGATTACAGCTAGCAGAACTTGAAGAAATTCGTAATAATGCATATGAAAATGCCAAAATATACAAGTAGAGAATGAAAGTCTTTCACGACAAGCAAATCACGAGGAAATCTTTCATCCTAAGTCAGAAAGTACTTTTATTCAATTTTTATTTGTACCTATTCCCAGGTAGTTACGTTCCCGATGGTCTGACCCTTTTATTGTTCACATTATTTTTCCATATGGAGCAATTGAAATTAAAGACCCACAAAATGGTGTCAACTTTAAAGTTAATGGTTAAAGATTAAAACTATATCTCGAGTACCAATCACATGGAGAAGACACTGAAATAAATTTGTATGACCTACCAAATTTGAATTCAGATTTTTTAGTGATTTAATTTTTTTATTTTTTTATTAATTTTATATAAGTTTATTTTATTAACCATTAAATTTTCTCTTATCACTTGTAATCATGAGTACCTCAATTAAACAGTGTCTCTTCAACATTCTTAGACAGTTTCAACGTGTATAATCTCATCTCAGAGGTTAGATACGATTTTGTAAAACACGTCATATATAGATGCTACAACCCCCAATGTCAGTAGCCCATGCTGAGGATTTAGAAGGAGGTCTCAAAGAAATTGAGAGAGGCATCTATAACATTTAATTAGATCTTGAGGCAAATTTAATAAGAGGACAATGGTAAGTGAATTTTTCTTATTTTATTTGCCTTTACGTGAGTTGTGTTTTTGCTAAATTTTTTTTCTTTTATGTGTTATTATTTTTTCACCCTAGTTAAATGGCGTATAATGGTACTCCATGACAATCAACGTCAGTTACTTCAATTTTTCATAATAACTAATATTCAGAGTTGAAGGCATAGATAGAGACGAGATCTTAGCAAAACTTCACAAGTAATTTCCTTCACTTCCATATAATGCTCTCTTTACCATTTATAAGGCTCGGTCCGAAAGCATGTGATTTCTTATGAAAAATCATATCCCTACTGACATCCGATTGATAATTGAAGTTAAAGTGCGGTTGGCAGGTGAGTTACCTCCCAAAGTTATTGCATACATGCCTAGTTGTGGTAAAGGAAATTATTCAAGCAAATAGAGAGCTCGAAAGCTCTCTAATGTTTGTCATAACTGTGCCAGAATGAGATGCAATAAAAAGCGATATTCTTTAGGAATGCTGTTTGATAATAAGGAAGATAAGATTTAATTCATTAGAGATGGATTGAATAAAGAGTTATTGGATGATATCCTTTTGTCTCTTGAAACGCATCGCAGTGGATACGTCCAAAGTAAAATATTCCAGTTATGGCCATTATTTCAGAAAGAATGTACAAACTATAGTCTCAGAAATTTGACTATAAAAGACCCCGTTTGCCAGTTTGTAAGAAAACTGGATAGGAAGTCTATCCTTGACCCATAGAGGGTGTTCAAGCTGTTTTTTGGACGTAAAACCAGAGGAAGATGTGAGCCACAGTCGTAACTACCTGTAAATATCTTTTTATTTCAATGCTGTTTTATTTCACTGTTGTTTGATCACTTACATTTTTTCCTTTAATAATTTCATGCTATTATTATTTGTTTTGTCTTTTTGCTATTTTCTTTTTGACTCTTGAGCCATGTGCTTCACGAGTTATTTGACATAGACATACTACCTCATTTATAGTTGTGAACCATTATCACCAAAATCCTTAAATATGACTTTTTGTTAAGGCATTCACAAATTATTTTTGAAAAGTATCTAATGGCAGTTACTCCCAACAACTAAATCAAGAACATTTGTATACTCTCTGGATTTAACTATGACAAATATAAAGAATTTATTGAGGCAGGCATAGATCTTGATCGAAGCATAACAGCTAGGAAACTACACTTGGTTTATAGAGGAGATGATTGAGTGGTTATCAAAATTAGTTTCAGACGCTGCTTATACTAGAGGAAGCCAAGTGTTAGACATCATCCCAATAGTCCTGAAACCTTTTAGTTATTTGTTTGACTTACTAACTGGAGAAGAGTTAGTTGTTTTAGGTATGGATGGGAGAATAACTGAAATTCTGAATCATACTGATGCCTTTATTCTTTTTTTACCAAGAGATCTTACAACTTTATAGGCACTAGTGACATTAACATCTTAGTCCTATCTAAATATTCATAAAAAAACCTATTAGTTTGTTAAATGTCAATAACTTTTATAATGGCTTTCTCGCATTTCTTAACCATGCAATAAAAAACTATTTCATTCCTGTCATAATAAAAAAAATCTTTATTTGTACTCGCACTGCTAATGAGCTACTTGATCTGTTACAAGTTTATAGATCAGAGTTACATCTTGAGACCGTAGTTTGGGATGGTCAATTAATGATGGTAGCAGTAGCTGTAGTAAGAAGTGCAAATTAGATTTAACTCTCCATTTGTAAATATTTTCTTTTGTGTTGCAGCACCTAGGTGATATCTTCTAATCTCTACTTCTTTCCTTTAAAATATTAAAGATAATATTTCCTTCTGGTTGAGGGAAGGGAATAGTTGTTAATTATTAAATGTCTTAATTTTGGTGAAGTTTTTACTAATTCTTATTGTAGGAACTAACTGTGGTTAACGCTTTACAGGCTAAATATGGAGTGTAGTGATTCTAGAAACGCATCTTCTTAGTTTGAAAGTAAAAAAAAAAAAATTTACTTTTCAGTCATTTTTTACTTCATTTTAAGTGTGATTTTTCTAACTTCCTCTTTCTAATTTCTCCTTTATAAATATACACTTTCAAAATTTTGAGTTGAATAGGGCTGAATATGCAATGTCATAGTTCTAGAAATGCATCTTTTAGTTTTCTTTTTTTAACCAAAAAAAGATTTAAAAAATATATATTTTGTGATTTTTTTGACATAATAACTTTCAAATTTTAATATTTGTATTATCTTTAATCTTGAGTTTTGTTATACCATGTTTGCTACTCTAAATGATGATGTCGGAGACAAAAATATGAGTTACTAAAGGAATATACATGTCATAATAAATTTCAAGTGAGTTTTTGAACCTATTATTTTTCTTGGAGAGTAACCCTTTTTACCCATTGTTTATATAGCTTAATAGTTTATTATTTGATACACGATCTATAAATTTCTTTTGAGTCAACTTTTTAAAAAAAAGAAAAAACTTTTTTATGTTGTTACATCTAAAAGTTTATCTAACTAGTAAATACAGAAGATTAGTTGTGCCCTTGAAGACGATGGAAATGCCATCTTTGACCCGTTTGAGCTTTTCTAGTCATCCCTTTTGTAAAATATCTTTAGTCAATCCTTTTGAAACTTAAAATATATATATATATAATTATTTTCTTTGTTAACTTATCATCTCGATCCAACTCTAATTTAAAATATTATTCAATATCATATAAGTTTCATCATCTATTCATGTTTGAGAAAAATGTAAATAATTATTTTGTTCAATAAAATTGTGTCTTAGTAAAAAAAAGAAGAACAAAAGAAAAGAAAAAAATCAAAATTTATATATTAGTTTTCAAAAAAGGAAGAAATGTACTCTGTAATCTTAAAAAAAAAACTCTATTTTTTTCTCAAACATATATTTGTTTTTCTTTCTCTATTTTTCTGTCTTTATTCGTCATGTCCCTAGCCTACGTTACGTCCTAATAAAAGTTGTTCTTGATTTTAGAAAATTATAAACTAAAGTAGAAGCTAGTTACATGGACTATAAAGATGTAGTGATGAATAAAAAAATAATAATAATAAAGAACAAAGGCAAAAATATAAATAAATATATTAGTCTGACTCACATTTTGGATTGAGATCGTATTATTTCTAAGTTGTAGGCACATTTATTTCATTTTAGTGAGAGTGTGTAATATTACTTTAATATTTTCTCTCAATTTACTATTTATGGGAGTGATTATTATTATTGGGTTTAATTTCTTTGTGAGAGTATCACTACCAGTGAGATTTTGGGGTATTGACATATTAATCCTGAAAGCAGCTTAATTATAATAGCTGTAATAAAGTCTACTGGATTGATTCATATTGATGGTTGATTTGGGAGTAATATTTCTTAAAGACTGGAGATAATGCTTATACTTTTACTTGATTTACATCATAGAGTTTAATTAAATAAGCATGATAGTTAAAAAAAAAAAAAGGTTTTGGGTTTGACTTCTCTTAATTTATTAGGGACTAGCAATAAGCTGGTTGAGGGGTGTGTTGAGTAATAGAAAATATATATTTATAAAGGAAAAAATCATCATTTTACACTTCAAGTTCTACTAACTTCTTTATTTTTATATATTTAAATTTCTTATAAATTTAATTATGCATATTTCATTATAATTAAGTATTTTACGTGTTTTAGAGGCATTATGGTCATTTCACAATAAACAAGACATCAGATGACAAAACGAATGGCAAATCTGAACTCAGAACGGTCGAAACATTAAGAAGAGCATAAAAGTAAAAATGTCATTGTTCACATATACGTTACTATTCATGGCAGTATTCATGACATTATTCATATATGCTATACGATCATGTGGTATTGACTGATAATGTGGTGTTGACCGATAATGTGGCGTTGACCAATAATGTGGCATCGACTAATGACGTGCTAGCATTTGATTGGAGGAATGATGTGCCATTGACTGATTATATGGTGTTGGCTGATGATGTGGCTTGATTGATGAAGTGTCACAATCTTATTGGTTAAAAATATTTATGCACTACTAACCAATAACATGGCAGTATGTTAGTGGATTAGAAAAATGTGTGTACGGTACATGTATATACACGGAATGATAGCCCTAATGATGTGTTCAAACCAATCAGAACTTGCCACGTGGCGTAATCCTGTGCATCGAAATTCTTTTAATCCGATGGCCATGATTTACTCATTGTATCTATAAAAAGAAGGCTCACCCCTAATTTGATACCCTTAAGTTCAATTTTAAGCTCCATTTTCTGAAATTCCTTCTTTGTCTTATATTTTCTTTGTATTTTAATAAAATTTTCATTTTATCCCTAGTTCAAATATAAGTAGCTAATTTTCTTTTAAGCTTGGATTGAAGATGAAGTCTCAACATGTTTCATGGGCTTAATTCATAAATTTATTTTATTTTTCCCACTAATTTATGTGGAATTTTGACTTTTCATTGACAGAGAGTAATAAAATAGTTATTACTGTTTGACACAATAAGCCCTTAGCACCATATTAATTAGAGTGTGGTTCATGAGGAGTGGATTTCTCCCTCATAATTTAATTGGTATTAATAAGGAATATTAAGCCCTGGGTACATTGATGCAGATCCAAATACCCAAATGCTTTATTATAATAGTTACATTTTTAATTACTCCTGCCATTTTAATTTAAAAGTTAGGATAAATTTACCATAATTTAACCACTCACTTAGAAAATTAATTCAACACACATTTAAAATCCACCTCCTCATAGGATCGACACTTGTCAGCATTAATCTATTCTACAATAGATTCATGCACTTGCGAGTTCAATAAAATTTGCACAACACTTATCTCATCACATTCATCATCCGACTTATCTTTAATTGCCATAAGTGCAAAATTTGACACTTCATGAGATTTCTCTTCATCACTTGATTCTTCTTGGCTATCATCTCAAGTAGCTACCATAGCTTTCTTTTTTAGCTTGTTAAGAACTGGGCACTTCGATCTTATATGGCCAGGCTTCTTGCATTCATAGCATATAATCACCTCCTTCTTCTCTTTTTGATTCTTAAGGTTTCTAAATTTTCTTCGCTCAATAAGTTTCTTAAAGAATTTTCTAAACCTTCTCACTAACTTAACCATCTCTTCATCATCCAGCTCGCTATCCTCATCACTCTCAGATTTTGAGGCTTTATAAGCGATACTTTTCTTTTTCTTCTCATTTCCTCTTTTAGCTGCTAAATCTTCCTCATAAGAAATAAGAGAACCAATTAAATCATCAATAACCAATATATTTAAATCTTTAACTTCCTTAATGGTAGTTCTCTTAGGCCTTTATTCCTTTGGTAGTGATCTAATGATTTTCTTAACTTTCTCACTATTTAAAAAAGTTCTTTCCTAGAGCTCTTAAGGTGTTCACTATATCTATCAATCTAGTATACATAAAGTACAAACTCTCATTTTGTTTCATTTGGAATAATTCATATTGTCATATATATCTACTAATTTTAGATTCTTTTACTTGATTAGTACCTTCATAAATAACTTCAAGCTTGTGTCAAATTTCATAGGCACTTTCACAATTAGAGGCTCTATGAAATTCTTTCTTATTAAGGGCATAAAATAATGCATTCATAGCTTTAGAATTTAGAGAAGCTTTTCTCTTTTCTAATTCATTACATTCCGTGAAGGTTTAAGAATATCATTTTCTAGTTCATTTTTAGTCATCGGCATAAATGATCCATCACAAACAACCTCTCAAATTTCATAATTTAAAACTTGTAAATAAATTCTCGTCCTTGTTTTCTAATATGGGTAGTCATTACTGTCAAAGAATGGCTGTCTAGTTATGGATTGTCCTTCCCTAAATATGGATTCATTTTGGGTTGCCATAGATCTTTTACTCTATACTATTAAGTCTTAACCAGAGAAGTAAGATCTGATACCAATTGAAACACTAGTTGTGCAACCCAAGAGGGGGATAAATTGAGTTTTTTAAAAATTAATCTAAGCAAATCACATAATAATTAATTATAATGCCTTAATGAAATAAAAAAATGTAGTTCAAATCCCTTTAACTAAGATAAAATAATTGCTGTAATTAATGATATAATAAAAATAAAAGGAAATGTAGTTAAAAATAATCTAATATAGAAATCAATTGTTAAACTCAAGGGAAGACTTCAATGATAGAAAGCAGTTGAGCATCTAAACTTATTTAATGGTATTGACTTTTATTTTCATTACAGTATTGTTGCTACGGCAATTACTATAGTACTGGACTAAATCTCTCATGCATATTCATCTATTGTTGTTGGATATTTTATATTTATATTCGGACTAAAAGTAACCAGTTGTTATGTTAACATATGATATAGCGTTAAATACTCTAAGTTTTAATTACCCTATGAAATTCTAGTTGTGCAATCCAAAAGGGGGGTGAATTAATTTTTTAAAATTAATTTAAGTAAATTATACAATAATTAATTCTAATGCCTTAATGAAACTAAGAACAATAAATTTAACAATATTAAAACATAAAAAAGTAGGGAAGAGAGAGCAAGCACAGATATTTTTACGTGGTTCAGCAACCTCGCTTATATCCACACCTCCAAGCTAATCAAGCTCGAGGATTTCACTATCCAAGCCTTCCATAACTTTAATTTACTTCAAGGAGTCAACAAACCCTTACAATCCAAAAATTATTCTCCAATTCTTTCACCTAAGTGTTTCCCATACTTATACAACCACAAATTTGATAAGAGATTAAAAATTACAATAAGAAAAACTCTATTCAAGAGTGGATGAACAAATAAAGCACTACAATAATTTAATCTATAATGATTTGCAAGTTGGAAGCTCAATCAATAATGTATGAACATATTTTTTATTGTTCAAGAGATTAAAAATGAGTTTGATTTGGATTTTTATAGTTTTTATTTGAAAAATAGTCGTTATAGGCAAATTCCAACGCCGAATCAACTAGCCTCTACATTCAAGTAGTTAACCACTTGCTACAGTGAAGTTACTTTTAAATTTGAATATTGCTATAGTAACATTGTTAATGAAATTATAATTTTACCTAAATCTTTTTATAATTATACTATAGCTCAAAAACTTATAAAACTTTACAAACAAGTCCATTTTTAAATAATTTTAACTTGCTATAGTACCACTATTCATAAAATTATAATTTTACCCAACATATTTCTATAATTATACTATAGCTTAAAATGTCAAAAATCCTTGCAAACAAGTCTAATTTCATAATTTCTAAATAATACTTCTCATTCTCACAACTTTATGAAATTATGATATGACTAAAAATATTTCTAATTTTATAAATCAATCTAAATTTATATTTAAAACATTACTTATTAAAATCAAATATTACAAAACTTTTTAACTTTAGTCCATATTTAAAAATCAATTAGTTTGCATGAAATAATTGATTTATGATCAAAATTTTAGATTAATGAAAAATAATAATTAATTGATTAAAATCTTAAGCTTTACGAATTACTAAATCAAATATAAATTAAATCATACCGGCTTTACAAGAATTTATCGTAATAATAAGTCTGTTGAGCTCTATACTTTGTTCTTAATCAAGCCGTTGTTCGTTAAATGTCTTGTAATTGATTTCACTTGATTCACTTATATAAATACTATTATTCAAGAACTTAGTAAAAATATGAAATATATTATTAATTAAAATAATTAAGATATATGTTTGTTATCATCAAAATTCTATTATCTGAAGCCTTTAGGCTAACACCCTATAAGGTGAATTCTTATATCTAGTTCTTTACTAATCTTAGATTAAGCATAACCTTATTTAAATTAAGATTAACTCAACTTCGAAAACCTAATGTAAGACCTTTTATTGACTTGATCTAGTCCATTAAGTTAGTCTTTTTTTAAACACTTTATTAGCTAGTATCCACTAAATAGGTGGTTAGTCGAAATATGAATAGAAATAAGTAAAATCAAGGTAAAATGTTGCAATGAACTTAAACCAATAAACATATATCAGTTAGATAACTGACAAGTTTATTTATCACTCGACCATAACAAAGTTTAGTTTATTATTTGCAATAAAATAGTAACAAGAATAATTTTAGCCATCAAACACATTCTTATAACTAAAGAAAAAAAAGAAAGAAAGATAAGGAATTCAGTTCCGCTTAGTCCTTGTGATCTCTTATTCTTTTTGTCCTTGAATCGTTTGGTGCAACTCTTTAAACCTCCTTTTCTCTATAATTTTTCCTTAATTAGGGCTCTTACTTATTCTTTTCATGCGTGCTCTGACTTTTCGCTCATTATAAGGCAAGCAAATGAATCGTCTCGAGGATGACTACTTTGCTCTTCCTCTCCTAGCCCTATGAGACCTTGTGTTGAGTACTAGAAAAATGTATATTTATAAAAGTGAAAATCATCATTTTTTACTTCAAGTTCTACTAACCTTTTTAATTTTATGTATTCAAGTTTCTTGTGAATTTAATTATGCGTGTTTTTTTATAATTAAGTATTTTACGTATTTTAAGGGCATCATGCTCATTTCACAATAAACAAGATATCGGATGACAAAATGGACGATAAATCTAAACTCAAAATGGTCAAAAACCTTAAGAGGAGTATAAAAGTAAAAATGTTATTGTTCATATATACGGTATTGTTCATATGCACGGTAGCGTTCATGGTACTATTCATGACACTGTTCATATGTACTATACGATAACATGGCATTGACCGATGATGTGACAGCATTTGATTGGAGGAATGATGTGGCATTAACTGAATATGTGGCGTTGACTGATAACATGGCTTGACTGATGAGGTATCACAATCTTATTGGATAAGAATGTTATGCACTATTGACCAATGATGTAACAATATATTAGTGGATCAAAAAAACAATATGTGTATGGTACATGTATATACACGGGATTAATCCGATGGCCATGATTTACTCGTTGTATCTATAAATGGAGGGTTCCCCCCTAATTTGACATCCCTGATTTTATTTTTGAACTCCATTTTTTGAAATTTCTTCTCTATCTTGCAGTTTCTTTGTATTTAGTAAAATTTCCTTTTTATCCCTAGTGCAAATATAAGTAGCTAATTTTCTTTCAAGCTTGGATTAAAGGTGAAGTCTCAACATGTTTCATGGGCTTAATTGGTAAATTTATTTTATTTTTCCCTCTAATTTCTGTGGATGTTTTGACTTTTCATTTACAGATAGTAATAACACAGTTATTACTTTTTGGCACGATAAGCCCTTAATACCATATTAATTAGAATGTGGTTCGTGAGGAGTGGATTTTTCCCTCATGATTTAATTGGTATTAATAAGGAATATTGAGCCCTGAAGCATGTTGATACAGATCCAGATACCCAAGTGCTTTATTATTACAGTTGCATTTTTAATTATTCCGGTCATTTTAATTTAAAATTTAGGATAAAATTATATAATTTAACTATACAATTAGAAAATTAATTGAATATATAATTAAAATCCACCTTCCCGTTGGATCGACACTCATCACCATTAATCTATTCTACAATAGATTCATGCATTTGTGAGTTCAATAAAATTTGCACAACACCTTACATGCTAGTTTCTAGTCTTCTCCACCAAAGGTAACAATTTGCAGTCAAAACTGTAACAATTGTTGGTGTATGCTAATAGCTTCGTTTTTATAACTTAAAATTAGGTGCAAGCAAAAGTGTGTGATCGTATGTCTTCCATTTTTGAAAATTTTAGATTGCAATCTTTTAGTAGACATGTGCAAAATCTTGTCTGCAATTGCTACAAGATTACTGTAATAATGGGTATGACATTTTCTTTATTCTAAACTTATTTTAGTTCTTCTACAACCAAGTTCTTTTATATCTCTACAAGTCTGCTGTTGTAGCATTTCATCAATGAAACTTGAACTTTTTGGACACCTATAATTATGCACCTAATTAGAATACCACATGATCTAAAACAAAATTAATTTATTAAAAATAAACTTAAACAACTGCTCATACAAGATATAACTAAAATACAATAAAAAAACATCATTTTCTCTTTAAGTAATATCAATTTAAGTCTATAAATGCCATAATAACTCTCACTGCTTAAAGTTATCACTAAGCATATTGATATTTCTCATTATTTTATTATAGACTTAGCTAAGATCAAGATGTGTCCTTAGAATACATTAACACTAAACTAAAGCTTACAAATATCTTTATAAATGTTCTAGATTCTAAACAATTTGATTATTTAAGCAGAGCCTTAGGCGTGTTTTCTATATAAGTCAAAATGATTTTACTTTTAGATTTAGGTCATGCATTTGTGCATTAGATATAGGGTGTGCATTTATGTGCTTTTAATTTTAAATCTTTGTTTTTGTATTTCATTTGTGAAGAATTGATTAGTTCTTGGATTAATAACGATAAGGAAATTTTGTTGTTTTTTAAATACTTGAAAGTTTTGAAGAACTTTTTACTAGAATTATTTAACCTTTCTTCAAATGCATATAAATAACATTGCAATTGTTACTTTGACCTAAGGTTTGGATATTATATAGTCTCTATTGAGAATATTTAACCTAAGTTAGGACTAGTTTTCTTCATTCTTATCTTGTGATAAGACCTTTAATAAGTAGAGACACTATGATTTGAAATAGCTATAACTCTTAAGAGTAAAACTATCTCTAAGTAATCTAAATTTGCGTATCACAAAATATGATAAACAACAAACTACCATGAGAAGAAAACTACCATAAAAGGTAAAGTGAAAGCTCATGATTGTACACACCTTTTAATTGTCAATGAGCTAAATCATTTTCCAATGAAAACAAAGATTATGCTAAATTGTTAAAAAAAAAAAAAGATAGTAAAGTTTCACTTCACATACATGTCTATCATATTTGAGATGGTTAAAATTACAGATAGATATGACAAGGTTAGTTTTACCAACTCTATATTTTATATTTGAGACTTTGATTATGAATATTAATGAACTTTTCAAAAAAGAATTTTTATTAAATTACTTGCACAGAAGAACTTATATTTCTCTAATCTTTACTTATTTAAGATAACTACAGTCTTGATTTATAGATTAATACTTTTGTAAAAAATTCCTTGATACATTGATTTTTCATCAATTCAAGTTTGTTATTAATGCATAAAAATTCATTTTCTTTTTTTATAATAATGTTCATTATCATGCTCCTCTATATTGGTATGATTTTAGGGTTTAAGAGTTAGACACTTTTTTGAAGCAAAGCCCTAATTTTGTTTTCTAAAGTGCATTAAATTCTTTTTGCCCATAAAACTAAAAAAGTTGAATGCTTTTTGTGAAATGCTAATTCAAAAAGCTTCTAGTATATACGGATCACATTTTAGTTCTATTCTATTCATTCTTAGTTTAATCTCAAAGTTCATTTATCTGCACTACATTTTTGTATAAAAAAATTATCATGCATATCATTCAATTTTACATTTTACTTGATATTCCTGATTTATTCATGTTAGATTATGCTTGCTTATTTTTCTTTTACATAATTTAGGATGATGGTGTCTTAAATTGGATCCAAACTTTCTTTCTCAATCCTTCTTTGAACTAGGTTAGCTGATCTATATTAGGAAACCTCTAGGCTCATTATTTTTCACTCAATTTTTTTGGCTTCCTTATCATAATTTTAGTTGCTCTAGATTCTTTTCTTCTTCTTGTTAATTTATCTTGCAACATAATTTTGAAAAAATGGTCATGATATAGCTATTCTCACTAGTCATTTTGGAAATTTGCATGCCAAGATTCTTCAAATTTGCAACCTTTTGGCAAAAAAGAGGGAGATTTTAGTGTCTTTGTCTTTAATTCCATTATGCAGTAAGTTACAGAGAGTAGTATTCAATTTTAGTAAGAGCTTTACTTTTGTTCAAGAATTTTTTAAATCTTAGGATTTCTAGTTCTTGAAGAGAATTGATCTTGGTTTTGTGCTCAATTTTGCCTTGCAATTTATTGTTCAATAAAATAAGTATTTTTATTTTAACACTTGTCTTCATTTGTTTGATGAATTAGCATTATTTTGCTTATTTCTTTGTTGTTTTTTGTGCTTATTTTAGGTTCATATTCTAAACTAAGATGTCATTGAAGACTTGTTTTTTATTATTTTTGCCACAAGGATACCAAGGGAGGGGATTGTTAAGTCCATTACTTATAGAATTGGTATCTTATTGCAAGTTTAGTTAAGTTAAAATTTATTGAATATTTTTGTAATAGGTTTAATTTATTAAATCCTTGATTTAGTGAAATTTTAATTTAATAGATATATTTGTTTCTTAATTTAATTAGATCCCTAATTTGCAAGTTAATTAGTGATAGGATTCTATAATTGATGCATAAGATTTGTTTAAAGTAAGAACTTGCTTTAAACAGAAAGTTTATTAAATGCACTTGATATTTCTTAGAAGACAAGCAAGGCAAGAATAATAGATTTATTCCTATTTAGATTGATAAGAATTATCAGAAGAAAAAAACTCTTATTTAGAAAAAATCAAAGTCTTTTAAGGCTTAAGATTTTTGTGAAACTCTAGTGCCTTTATAAATACAGGTAATTAAAGTTACACAATATTGAGCATAAAATAAAGAAGCAAATTTGGCCTCTACCATGGATAATTTGGATTTAGCACATGATGTTATGTTGATTTGTTTTCTTATCTTCTTCACTCAATTCTTGTAATAAGACTATTTCTTTTCATCTCTGTGTAAAGTTGATGTAGATCTTGGATCACTAAAAAATAAGGAATTGAAGAATTACTATTGATCATTTTGTGAAATGCCTTGAGTATTATGGATCAAGAGGGTTCATAGTTATTCAAGAGAAACAGATTCAATATGATGTTAAGTAAGCAACATATATATGAGTTGTAAGTGAGAGTCTTAAGTTTGGTAAATTCATAGACTATAATAGTGAATTACTTTTAAATTTAGGATTGATTAATTTGAACCACATGAAAATATTTATGTCATTTAATTTTTAATTTGAACCACCTGAAAATATTTATGTCATTTAATTTTTGCAATTTATTGTTTTTAGCAAAATTAGTTATATTTGATGTGGATGAATAGCAACTATCAACAATACTGTGAACAATAACTATAAATAGTATTCATGACTTATAATTGTGAAAAATATTTTCAGAAAATTAATTTTTTTTTGTGTTTTAAGTATAATTACGTTAATTATATTAGAGATTAAATTAGCTAAGCAACCCAAGAAGGGCTCAATTGAGTATTTAAAAAATTAGAGAAGTAAATTCACAAAATAATTTAGACAAATGCCTTAAGAAATTAAGTAATTGTAACGAATCATTTTAAAAGAGATAAGGAAGAAGAGAATACAATACTTTCATGTGGCTCAAAAAACTAATCTATCTCTATGCCTCCAAGTAACTCGAATTTAAGAATTTTATTATCCAAGTCTTTTAGTCTAATGCTTTAAAAATTTTACTATTAACTTATAAGGTGTCAATAGACATTTATATTTCAAGATTAATATATGCCTTTTTCCTAAATGTTTCTCTCGCTTAAAAATATTCAATTTGAAATATAAAAATGATGTTTACAAAATTACTCTCTTTAAGAGTACATAGGCAAATGATTACTCAAAAATCATATCAATAAATATGTAGAAGTAAAATAAAAGCTCAAAATACTTTCAAATCCCAATAAAGAGCAAAAATCATATCAATAAATATGTATAAGCAAAATAAAAGTTCAAAATACTTTCAAATCCCAATAAAGAGCCAAAATACATGTTTGAAATGAGTTTATAGAGTATACAATAAAAATAACCATCGTTAACTTTCTGACCATAATCAATTTACTGCTTATTAGGAAACAGTTTGCAATTTGCTTTCGTGACATGTTACTATTGTGGCTGAATTTTAAATTTTAGCTTAAGTGGTTTGTTGCTTGTGAGACGTTGATTTGTCATTTAATTCCAGAAGTTCACCTGGGTGTAATCAATTTGCCGCTTCAATTTTGCTAATTTACCATTTGATTCTAGAAAGTTAGTTAAATACAACCAGTTTGCCGGCAAGCTTCAAGTCTGTCGGTTTACCATTTGATTCTAGAAAGTCATCTAGATATAATCGATTTGCTGCTTCTATCTAGAGGTTTGTTGTTTCATTCCAAAGAGTCATTTAGATACAACCAGTTTACCGCTTTAATGTAACAATTTGTCGTTTTAGACAAAAGTGAAATTTTTTTCTAAGAACTTTTATGAACAGTAAACAAGCTTATTAAAAATAATACCAATTTTTAAGAATAACATATATAATAAGATTATATATCCAATTTAAAAGAATTTTTCTTGAAAATACAATAAAAACATTTTAAGAGCTTTACTCATTCATTTTCTCGTCTAATAATTTATGAGAATATGTATATTTTCTATTTTACCCTTTAAACATGGTTTGTTATCATAAAAATCGAGAAGATTGCATACCCATATAGCTATTAAGAGATTTTCTCATGTTTTATTCTATTAAGGAATTTAATTAATTAAGTCGATTAATTAATTAGTTTTAGGGCTTTCAAATTGCCTATATATTTGTAATAAATCTAAATTTCTATTATTTATGACTAAAATTAAAAATGTAAACAATTAAACAAAGAATGGGGATGTGGGTATCTAGTGAATTTTCTCAATAACAAACCCACTTGCATCCTATAATAGATTTTAACTTAAAATACCAAACTTACTTGCAACACATAAAATTAGTCACGATGGGTGAACTTTTACAAATAAATTTGGGTGAATTTATGAATTGATGGATAATTTTGCCATTCCTAATCTCAAGATTCATCATTTGCAAGGCCTCTTTATTAATCAAGCATTACTTTTCGTGGCTTTATTCTTCAAAACTTATAACTTCCCCACCAATTATCAAAGTTCACCCTCAAGATAGCCTGAATCTACTTTTCTAAATATTTCAGTTCGTCTGAGGCATATATAGTTTTTGTTCTACAGGTTTTCATTTTCCTAGAATGAAAGTATATAAAATTTATTAAGTAATAATATAGTCACAAACTCTTTTAGAATTTTTATTTTATATAAACTGATATAACATGATGAATTGATTAAATTAAATATCTCATAACTCACGTGATTTATTTTTATTTTTGTATGTTTATTTAACCAATAAATTAATGTCAAATCAGTTTATATAAAATAAATTTATATAAAATTTTATGACTATATCATCACTCAAATTTATTTGTTAGGTCTATTTTTAAATAGTAAATGTGTCCCCCGGAAGAAAAGTTGTTCTTGTTTCCCAACTTCATAAAGCAAAGTGGAGAACAAAATTGGCACTACTTGTCACGTCTGCAGCATCAAGCCATTACCAATGTTCATTAAGTTTAACCCTTTATTTCTTCTTTTTTTTTTTAATAATATCAACACAATATTTTACTCTCTGTTCATAAACTCACATGTTCTTGTCAGATCACATTTATTTTTGTTTCAATGTTTTTGTAATTTTATAGATAATTTTAAAATATTGTTATCTCATTTTTTTAAAGTAAAAATTAAAATAATCAAATGAAATTTAAATGTCTATAAATTATGATAAAACAAATGAACATTTTAGTTCATTAAAAGATTAGACTATTAGCATTATCAATATAACTAAAATATGATAACTTCTAAATTACTTAAAAATTATTTCAAATAAATAGGCAAATATATGTAAAAATATTACCTACACATTATTCAAAAAGAAATTTTCTGGACAAACTACTAAATGTATTTTCATTGTTTTTCGTCTCATAAATTATAATTTAGAATTAAGCTATGAAATATATCTTCGAATATCCAAACAACCCATCAAAAATATTATTTTTCGTTTGCAAAACAAATTCAGAAAACAACAATAATACCAAACACAACCTAAATTTTTTGTACAATTATTTGAATTTAGTTTAAATTATAGAGCTGTAAATAATGAAATATAAAGAATTGTATTAATATTCCAAGTGATTTACGTATAATATTATAATAGATTTAACAAAAAATTATTGAAAAATGGATGTGATTTGATCATCCGACGGTCTCGCTTTAATATATGAAATCTTAGAAGTCCCCAGTCCTGTTCTTATAAATATATTCCATTTTAACAGGTCAATTCAACAAATAGCATGTCTCGAAAAACACTAGAGAGTCGGCCGGCGGGCTTCAAACATTAGCCCAATGCATAGCCATCACGCGAACTTCTAAAGCAATATTATCTTGTCATCTCTTGAAAGTTTGCTGAACAAAAAATATGGCCATCTTTCCTATGATATATTCCATCTGCTTATGGAAGAACTAAATATATAAACAAATACTAAGATTTTTTAATTATCATTAAATTGATGGGGCATCGCTCATAAGCTGACAAATTAAGTAGACCGATCAAACCACCTTGCTGTATGAAAACTGATTGTTCATGAATTAATCAAATGAATTACTGGCCTCTGATTTGTTGGATGACAAATGTAATGAGCATTTCCATGTTGCGATGAGAAGATCCACCTACTCCAATAGCACGATTTGCTATTTCCTCAAGTTGCCTTGCTCTGTTTCTCCTCTCCTCCCCTTGTTTGCCTCGATCCATCAGTTTTTCAATAGCTTCTTTCACTTTCTCCCTCTTAATCACTAAACCAGACTTGCCTTCCAAACCCCATGTCACTGCAGCCTCAATTCCAACACTCACTCCAATCCCTAATACTTGCACAGCTAACTTCTCATTATAAAATTGCTCGGCAAACAAAGGGCATGTTACTAACGGCACTCCCGCACTCACTCCTTCTAGTGTTGAATTCCAACCGCAGTGTGTCAAGAACCCTCCAATTGCTCGATGAGATAATAGCAACACTTGTGGTGCCCATCCCCGAATTATAAATCCTCTCCCTTTCGTCCTTTCCTCAAATCCTTCTTCTTCGATCCACTCTTCTAAGCCTTGTGATCTTTCACCTCCTCTTATAACCCAAATGAACGGCTGACTTGATGCTTCTAAACCCAACCCAAGTTCTAAAAGTTGCCAAGTAGCAAGGCCACAAATACTCCCAAGACAAGCATAAATCACCGACCCAGGTTCCCATAAGTCAAGCCACTTCAAGCACTGTTCATAATCATCTACTGTTGATCCATTTTCACTTCTACATCTCTCAGCTTTATCTATGTCCAACTTATTGCAAGCCGAAACTGGGCCAATACACCAAACCTTATCACCTTTAACCCTTTTATATTCTTTGACATATTCTGTTTCCAATTCTTCGAAAGTATTAACCACAATTCCAACTGCTGCTTGTTCCGCTGCTCTGATATTATGTCGGACTTGGGCCAAGTCCTGAACATGAGAGCCTGCAGGATTGAGAGTTTCTGGTAACTGTGCTTTAATTAATTCAATCCGATGAGGCAGGCCAGGCACAACAAAAGACCCAAACAAGGAAACGCTTTCATGTACTTTTGAAATCTCGAGCTTGTGTGTACAACAGAAAGCAAAACAACCCATTCCATCGAACAAAATCGTCGGAATCTTAAACTTTAAAGCGGAATTAACTGTCCAGGGAATATTCTTACCGGAGATTATGCAGCTCGGACGGGGCTGTAACTTGTCAAAAAGTTGCTCAAATGGCTGTTGTAGCATGCTAGAAGCAAGAAAAAAGTTCTTGATGAGATCGCGTGAGGGCAGTTTGTCCATGTTTTCACATCCTTCAGGCAAACCAGACTCGACAGTTGGGAATTCAAGTTGGAGAAGTTCAATTGAGAGACCTGATTCAACAGCACGCTTAATGATAGTGTTAAATCTCATGGTGTTCAGAGGTGTAGTGACAATGGTGACTTTAATGCCATGCTCTGCCAAAAGTCTAGCCATGTCTATCATTGGAATAAGGTGACCCGGAGACATTAAGGGTATCAAAACAAAATGAAGTTGATCGGATGGTAAAGGTGAAGCCATGGCAAGTCAGTTGATGGGTTTTGCTTCTTCTATTGTGCGAAACTTGAACTTGGAAGTATACTTTACGGTCCCAGTAGGTCTCGTGGCATATTTAAAATTCATGCGTTGATCCGGAGTTAAATTTCAAGATAGTCCAGCTTGAACAATATTGATAGAGTATTATTTTTTTATTTTAGAATTTTTTATTTTATTTTTATTTTAGGATCATGCATTAATTTTGAGTTAAATTTTAAGATAGTTAAATATAAATAACATTGATAGAGCATTATCCTTTTTATTTTAAAATCTTTTCTTTTATTTTTACTTTAAGATTTTGTTTTCAAAAGAGATTAGGATAGATAGTCAAAGTTGGATAACATTGACAGAATATTATTTTTTTATTTTGAGATATTTTATTTCATTTCTATTTTAAAATCTTATTTTTAAAAGAGATTAAAAAAAAAAGATTGTACCTGCCCACATAATATAAGAAGAATATTTATTCTAACTTAATTTATAAGGGATAAATTTATTCTACTTAATTTTATTAGGAGAAAAATTGAATTTCAAGGTGTATTTAAACCTTGAATGGATGGGGTGGGCGTAATTGAATATGACATGTTTGGTTCATGAATATGACCATTTTAACAATGTATATTAATGACGGCCCGCCCCAGTTGCAAAAAAGTAACCAGACGGACAGACAATGTCATGGATAATGTCAAACTTATTCATTACCATTAATGACAAAAGGAGTGCCACTTGCTGAATGGTAAATTTTTATTATACATAATTAAATATATAAATATTAAATCCTATGTTACATTAAATAAAAAATTTAATGAAATATTAATTTTTATCCCCAGATTAATAGTTATAAGTGATTTATTAACTTTCACGTGTTGTGATTTGCGAAATATGCTTTATATCCTAAAACTGTACACTCAAAAGTTGGATGAAATTAGGGTCGGCTGTAATACAGTGCTGCATGCCATCGACCCTCCTTTTAATTGCCTAAAGCGGCATGTATTAAAAGAAACTATCATACAGCTCCTCCATTTTAGGAAATATTAAAATAATCAATTCAAAACTAGTAATTATAAAAAACTCCCTCAACTTTACACCAAAAAAAAAAACTTCCTTTTTCTTTTGATTCATGGAAAATATAGTTAATATAATTAACTTATATACCAATGAAAGAAATATAATTAAATAAAATTAATTGAACTAAAAACACTAGAGTTTCATTGACACAGAGAAGAGAAAGAGTTTAGAGAATCATGGTTTTCAAAGCACACTTTTATTTCTTCAAATTTCTCTTTTTCTAAGTACAATCTAAGGAGAACTTTCCTTTTATAGAGAAACTCTCCTAGATCAGATGAGGATAGTCCCACATCTTTCTTTGTCAAACTACCTTTCAAGTTAAACGAAGATACCAATCATACTAAGGCAACCCATCCAGGGATGAGTCCATCTGATTTAACCCTAACCCAAAAAGAATGTTCTCAACTCTTGGCCCAAGGCCTTATTGAGCCCACAAATTCTCAATGGGCTTGTCAGGCATTTTATGTGGAAAAATGTTCTGAACTTGTCCGAGGGAAAAAGAACCGATGCACCAATATGCTTCTCATTATGTTGACACTTCTAACTCAACAGAAGTTGACTTATTTGCTTCACACACTTCAGGATTTGAAACTGATAACAAGTCTGCCACACAAACTTCAAAATCATCAAAATCTATTTTTGAATCTAGCTCGAGGTCTTTAGTCTCTTCCTCACCTCTATATCTGATTCAGAACGATCATATGCAGACATCACTAAACTTCTGATGGCACAGCCAGAAGAAACTGAACATACACAAGCATCTCAACCTGAATCATACTTTAAGATTCCTTCTAATACGGATGACCATGTTGAATCCACATATGTGCCACCTCCTCCTCATCCTCAAGCTCTAAAACCAACAAATGGTTCATGGTTTACCTTTAATGATATACCGACCAACAAATGGTGAGATAAATTATCTGAGATATTAGCTTGGGTAAATCTTCAAATGATCAGAGCAGGAGCAACTGTACAATCTGTTCTTACAGAACTTGTCACTCGTTTTACAGGTTCTTTACGAGATTAGTTTGACAGTCTCGATCCTTACAGGCAACTTCAGTTTGTCCAAATGTCAAATGTCTTTTCAGCTCTGGCCATACTCCATGAACAATTTATAGGTGAACCAGTAGCAGTTTTTGAAGTTGCTAGAAGAGATTAAGATTGCACAAGATCCTCTACTGTTAAAGCTCATCATAGATGGCAACATGATCTTACAAACAAACGCAAGTGACACCTCATGGGGTGTTGTTCTCCTTGAAGAAATCAATGGAAAAGAAAGCTTTATCGAATATGCTGGTGGTCACTTTTCTAACTCACAATGCCACTACCACAGCATCTATAAAGAAATCCTAGTCGTAAAAAATGGTATTAAAAAGTTTGAATATCATTTAATTGGTTATCATTTTCTTATCAGGACAGACAACTTATCTTTTCCAGACATTACGAACTCAAAAGGGAAGAATATTCCAGAAAAAATGCTCTTGAGACTAAAAGACTGGTTCTCAAAATATGATTTCTCCATGAAGCATATAAAAGGAACCCAGAACCTCATTCTAGATTTACTCTCAAGACTTGCCAAACCAGCACAGCCCATATACTACATCTCTTCACAATATCATTTTCCTATAATCTTTATGGCCATTTCACTACCAAAGCAGGCCATAACTAAAAGGTATTTTCCTCATGAAAAAACATTAACCTCAGCCTTTGCCATCTAAGACTTTGTAAAAAAATATGTTTTCAGGTATTTCATGAAGGCATATTTACTGTCAGATTCAATTCTTGTTCTGGATTTCCATCCAAAAGAACTTTTTCTCATAGGTTATACCTCTATCTAGTTAAAGGAATTATAGAAGATGAGTTATAGTACATCTGGTGCCTAACCGTTCTCTATGTCACAAAACTAGTTTTTCTATTAAGACCACTGCAGAAGCATCTCATGGATCCATATAAGTCAACTTCCCTAATCTGGACCCTACTTGAATGGTACTCGCCAGAGTACTTAATGTCAAAAAATTAATTCAATAGTTGTCGATGTTCTTCATGTGTTCCTGAAAACAACAAGATATCATCAATGTAAATCAATGCATGATGCAGTATGGGCTGAAAGATTTGGGCCATTATTTTTTAGAAAATGGAAAAGGCAGTTTTTAAACCAAAGGATAAAATTATCCATGGTAATGAGCATTAGGAATGCAAAAAACTGTTTTATATCTATCAGATGGTTTAATACCGAGTTGCCAAAAACCTGATTTTAAATTAAATTTTGAGAAAATGTAAGTATTCTTAAGATATACGAAAATGCTTTGTCCTTTAGGAATTGAAAATTTATCATCTTGTAAAAACATGTTTAGAGGTTGGTAATCAGAGCCACCAAATGTTGTCTACTGTATAAATGTTTTGATTTCTTAAAGTGGTAAGATAAAAGTCTTTTAAGATTTGAAAAATCACTAGGTTTCAGAGACAGAGAGAGCTTTCCTATCATGGCTTCAACCTCATCTTCATCTTTTGAACTTCCAAATGCTGTTTCACTTTCCTCTGTGTTGTCTTTGCCAAAATCTTACACCAAGCATATAGCTAGTAAAATAGAAAACCTTGTAGAATATTCTTGTATCCCTGAATCTACCCAGATTACTAAATCTTCTTTTCCTCTCATTAGCCCTTATTATTTGTACAAAAGATCAACTTCTTTCACCAAAAGTATAAAATCCCTGATTAGCACCAAAAGACCACTTCCAAAAGAATATATTCAATCTTCTTAGTTGGATCAGTGTACCCTCCAAACTACTATTGTTGAACAATATGTCACTCTAGAGATACCTCCAGAGTTAGTTGCCAACTAGAAAAAAGAAGGCTATACTCACCTCTACTTGAAAGGAGTGAGATTAATCCTAACTTTACATAGAATGAAAGGATTACCTATCACAACTAGAATTGCCATGCTGGATACCAGAGCCAAATAGTATCAACATGCTGTCATCGGTACTGTTTTGACCAGATTACATATAGGAAGTGTTCTCTTCAAGATGCCAACTTGTCAACAGCCTTAAAAGTTTAGGTTCAAATACAAGGAGTTGACCAGATCTCCTTAGCAAAAATAGCCACCCTTTATCACCAGCTGGTTTATAGGCTTCAAAATCATGCTTTAGATCTTCCAACACAAGAAAACCATTCTAATGCTCTCATGGTGTTAGCTGAGTCAAACCAAATTACTACCATTATTCAAATTCCTAGGCAAATCTCACAAAATGAACTTATAATGATTATGCCTTTGGAATAGATCTCCAACTACGAGAAATTCCATCAGAATGACATCCTATTCAGACATCTGAAAGTATGTTTGAATGAAGACAAGATGGATCTGTCAAAATGACATTCAAGCCTCCTCAATCGGCTTCTAAACCTCCTCCAGCTGTACTACCAATAGCTCCATCAGAGCCTCTAAGATTGTCATTCACGTACTCTTCTATGATCACAGCCGTGCAAACTGGACAAGAAAAGCTGCCAATCACCGGCTTTACCTTTGCAGGTTATCCTATATACCCTGCAAAGCTTAACGGACATTTTTTATAGGATACACCCTGATCTGGAATGTGTGATCTACACTACCCTTGTTAGGAAGACAGAGAAGATGAAGATTTTGATTTAAAAAAGAAAAGGAGACCAAAAAAGAAGTATCATACTCCCTATAACCATCACCATGAAAAACCACCATAAAACCCTTCTTTATCTCTACCAACACCTTTGCCCCTGTATAAAAAAGAACTTAAATGGATTACAAAAAATTACAAGTCAAAAGTCCCTTCACTAGTCCTAAGTCTAATTCCTCAAAGCCAACCAATCTCTTGTATGATGTTCTCTTCATCATCTAAGGATTATGTTTCAAACTTTCTACTATTAGAAACTCAAATCGACACCCAAAGAAAGGTAGCGTCAAAACCTTTTGTTCCTTCACCCATTACTCTTATTGGTCACCTTGAAGAACCAAAGCCCTTTTAATCCATCTTGAATTGGCAAACTCAAAATGCCAAAGCCTAGAATGATACATTGCAACATATCCACCAAAAAGTTGATAAGATCAGTTTACGAACTGACCGGATTGAAACTAAGATTGACTTTATAACCTTGCAAATACAACAAATCCATCAGAATTTATAGTTTAGAGTTGCCTAGTTAGATTCTGAATTACATACCATGCTCCAGAAAAGGTATTATAGCCCTCAATTTGATAAAAAAAGAAAGAGAGATTAGACAATTGAAAGCAAAGGTAGACCGAATTGAATAAGAAAAGCAAAGACCCACACTCTTTACTAAGTCTCTACCAATACTAATAATTAGCCTAACTTGCCATCTGTTTACACCCATGTTAGCCCCAGTCAGGCCCTATGACCCGTCCAAATTATTTGAAATGACACACACATTATTTCAAAATATACTTCAACCTTCTCAGCCACCAAAGCCCAAATTTAAATCTAAACCTCAACCCAAGCCTTTAAAAATCCATCAATCATCTCAGACTGAAACTCAGGAGCAACAGTCTCCAGAATATACCTCTATTACTCCACTATATATATCCCAATCAAAAGACAAAGAACCAATGCACCAATATGCTTCTAATTATGTTGACACTTCTGACTAACAAAAGTTGACTCATTTGTTTCACATACTTTAGAATCTAAAACTGATAACAAGTTTGCCTACAGCCTTTAAAATCATCAGAATATATTTTTGAATCTAGCCTGAGGTCTTTAGTCTCTTCCTCAGCTTCTATATCTGATTCAGAATGATCATATGCAGACACCACTAAACTTCTAATGGCACAGCGAGAAGAAATATAACACACACAGGCATCTCAACTTAAATCATGCTTTGAGATTTTTTCTGATGTAGATGACCCTACTAAGTCCATATATGCTCCACCTCCTCTTCAACCTCAAGCTCTAAAACCAATAAATGGTTTATGGTTTACCTTTGATGATATACCTACCAACAAATGGCAAGATAAATTATTTGAGATATCAGCTTGGGTAGATCTTTAAATGATCAAAGCAGAAGCAACTATACAATCTATTCTTAAAGAACTTGTCACTTCTTTTATAGGTTCTGTACGAGATTGATTTGACAATCTCAGTCCCTACAGACAACTTTAGTTTTTCCAAATGCCAAATATCTCTTTAGCCCTAGCCATACTCCATGAATAATTTATTAGTGAACCAACAGCAGTCATTGAAGCTGCTAGAAGAGATTATCTCAACATGAAGTGCTATTCACTCAACTCCAAAGATCTTGATTTTCATTACAAAAAGATGTCCATTTTGTTCTACAAACTTAATGAATTCAGTGATCCCACTTTGAAGCATGTCTTTCTTGCCTCTCTACCAGAAGAACTGCAACTAGAGATACAAAGGTAACTCATAATCTATAATCTCAACCTTAAAAACATTTCATTAGGAAAAATCTTTCAGATTGCCAAAGGATGCCTTGACAAACTTTGTGAGTAAAAATAGTTCTTCAAAGAACTGATTAAAGACAGAAAGCCTTTCAGAAGTGCTAGCAAAAAGCCATACTTGTAGATCAAATGCAAGGAAAAAAATACATGTGATTGTAGTCCTCAAAAGAGAAAGCATCTTAAAAAATTCAGACTCTCAAAGTCCTCTTCAAAGTCCCATTTTTAAAAAACCCGAAGGCCATATAAGTTCTTCAGAAAAAGATCATTTTCATCCAGGGAACAACAGAGGAAGAAATCCAGTAGATGTTTTATCTGCAAGAAGAAAATACATTATGCAAAAGACTGCCCTAACAAGCGAGACAAAGTAGTCAGATTAATTAAGCATTTACAGACTGTTACAGACTATTCCCCTGACAAAGAAGAGTAGAATCCTATTTCTCTAAGCAGGACGAGCCAAATGAAGAAATAGTATTCGCACTAGAAATAGTGAAGTGGCCATGGAGATTATACCTTTGGAGATTATAACTTTTGGTAGTGAAGTGTTTCCAGTGCAAACATTGTTTCTTCATTTGGCTCGTCCTACTCAAAGAAATAGGATTCTATTTCTTCTTTGTAAGGGAATAGTCTGTAACAGTCTACAAATGCTTGATTAATCTGAATGCTTTGTCTCACTTGTTACGGTAGTCGTTTGCATAATGTCCTTTCTTCTTATAGATAAAACATCTACTGCATTTCTTCCTCTGCTATTCCCTAGATGAAAATGATCTTTTTCTAAAGAACTTGTATACCTTCGGGTTTTCTGAAAATGGGACTTTGAAGAGGATTTTAAGTGTCTGAAATTTTTAAAATGCTTTTCCTTTTGAACACTGCAATCACATTTCTTTTTATCCTTGCATTTGATCTGCAAGTATGGCTTTTTACAAGCACTTTTGAAAGGTTCTCTGTCTTTGATAAATTCTTTGAAGAACTGTTTTGCTCACAAAGTTTGTCAAGGCATCTTTTGGCAATCTATAAGATTTTTCCCAATGAAATGTTTTCAAGGTTGAGATTATAGATTATGAGTTGCCTTTGTATCTCTGGTTGCAATTCTTTTGGTTGGGAGACAAGAAAGACATATTTCAAAGTGGGATCATTGAATCCATTAAGTTTGTAGAACAAAATGGACATCCTCTTGTAATGAAAGTTAAGATCTTTGGAGTTGAATGAACAGCACTTCATTCTGAGATAATCTCTTTTGGTAGCTTCAAAGACTGTTGTTGGTTCACCAATAAATTATTCATAGTGTATGGTCAGGGCTAAAGAGACATTTGGCATTTGGACAAACTGAAGTTGCCTGTAGGGACCGAGACTGTCAAACCAATCTCGTAAAGAACTTGTAAAACGAGTGACAAGTTCTTTAAGAACAGATTGTACAGTTGCTTCTGCTCTGATCATTTGAAGATCTACCCAAGTTGATATATCAGATAATTTATCTCGCCATTTGTTGGTAGGTATATCATCAAAGGTAAACCATGGACCATTTATTGGTTTTAGAGCTTAAGTTGAAGAGGAGGTGAAGCATATGTGGACTAAGCAGGGTCATTTAGGAAGTGGAGCATATGTGGACTAAGTAGGGTCATACCGATGATAGCATGTTAATACTATTTAAATCTAGTGTCCAGCATGGTAATTCTAGCTGTGACAGGTAATCCTCTCCTTCCATGTAAGGCTAGGATTAATCTCACTCCTCCCAAGTAGAGGTGAGTATAGCCTTCTCTTTTCAGTTGGCAACTAACTCTGGAGGTATCTCTAGAGTGATATATTGTTCAGCAATGGTGGCTTAGAGGGTACACTAATCCAACCGAGAAGATTGGATATATTCTTTTGGAAGTGGCCTTTCAGTACTGATCAAGAGTTTTATACTTCTAGTGAAGGAGGTTTATCTTTTGTACAAATGATAATGGCTAATGAGAAGAAAAGAAGATTCAGTAATTTGAGCAGATTTAAGGATATAGGGATATTTTACAAGGTTTTCTGTTTTACTAGTGGTATACTTGGTGTAAGATTTTAGCAAAGATAGCGTAGAGGAAAGTAAAACAATATTTGGAAGTTCAGACGATAAAGATGAGGTTGAAGCCATGATAGGAAAGCTCTCTCTGTCTCTGAAACCTAGTGATTTTTCAAAACTTAAAAGACTTTTATCTTACCACTTTAAGAAATCAAAACATTTATACAGTGAATAACATTTAGTGGCGTTGATACTAGGGAGAGGCAACGGAATACGTGGCGTTGTTACACTATAACAATAATGAAAATAGTTCATCCTTTGGACAAATAGCCCGCATGCTCGGGTTTCCAACCTATATAGCCAGATGCATCAAAACTCAAAATAGTTTTTCATAAGGTTCTACAACCCAAAACCTAACATCTTTGTCATTAAAACAGGATACCAAACTGGAAGAAAAACATCATCAAGAGTTTTTTGATGCACAGGATCCTTGTTCAAGGCAAGTATAGTGTATATTCTCTTGAGTTTTAAAATTAACAAATAAAAATTATTTTTAGATTTTTCTAAAACATTAGAGTTTCATTGACAGAGAGAAGAGAAAGAGTTTAAAAAATCATGGTTTTCAAGCACACTTTTATTTCTTCAAACTTCTCTTCTTCTGAGTACAATCTAAAGAGAGCTTTCTTTTTATAGAGAAACTCTCCTAGATAAGATAAGGATGGTCCCATATCTTTTTTAAAAGTAAAATCAAAACATAATAATTGTTAAGGATAAGACAAGACCTTTATCCTTATCTGAAAGTGATGACTCATCCAACTTTTATAAAGCAAACTACTTTAATTATTTGATGGACACATGTAAAGCAAATTAAAATAAAGATAAACTAAGGAAAAGCACACTAATTATTGTAGGGACACGCATAAAGTTATGGAGATGATAGATTCATGTAATCCTCGTCTGATAAGCTATCTATATCTTCTTTTGAGAAGATCTTTACTAAAGGTAAAGGCTCTGGATGATCATAGTGTGGTCCACATATTAGATTTGGGTAATATTCTTATCTAGGCCAATACTAAGGTGGAACTTTTAGTTGTCTGACTAATTTGCTGAGACTGTTTGATTGGCTAGTTGGCTTTACTGAGGTGGATTTGTACTAGTCTAGCCTTATTTGATGAGATCTTTATGGGAGGTGTTTGAAGTTGGTCAAGATACTAGGATAGTGACATGAAATCTTCCCAAGGTTCTTGGGCATCCTGAGACAAAAAGTCGGTGTAATCTGGCTTTTCTTCTTTGATGATGATTCCTGAGGATTTTGGTTTGGAAATAACTGAAGGAGTTGGAACCGTTAGAATGTCATGATGAGTTTGTGTGGTTTAGGCTTATGGTCGAGATGCCTGTATATGTTCTATTTCTTCTGGCTATGCCATCAGAAGTTTAGTGATGTCTGCATATGATCGTTCTAAATCAGATGTAGAGGCTGAGGTAGAGACTAAAGACCTCAAGCTAGATTCAAAAAGATTTTGATGATTTTGAAGACTATGTAGCAGACTTGTTATCAGTTTTAGATCCTAAAGTGTGTGAAGCCGATGAGTCAGCTTCTGTTGAGTAAAAAGTGTCAACATAATAAGAAGTATATTGGTGCACAGGTTCTTTGTCTTTTGACAATGATATACGTGGTAGAGGAATAGAGGTATATTCTAAAGACTATTGCTCCTGGGTTTCAGTTTGAGATGGCTGATGGATTTTTAAAGGCTTGGGCTGAGGTTTGGATTTAGATTTGGGCTTTGGTGGCTGAGAATATTGAGGTGTATTTTGGAATAATATATGTGTCATTCCAAATAATTTAGACTGATCATAGGGCCTGACTGGGGCTAACATAGGTGTAAATGGATGGTAAGTTAGGCTAATTATTGGTATTGGTGGAGACTTAGTAAAGAGTGTAGGTTTTTACTTCTCTGATTCAATTCAGTCTAGCTCTGCTTTCAATTGTCTAATCTATCTTTCTTTCTTATCAAACTTAGAACCATAATACCTTTGCTAAAGCATGGTACGCAATTTAGAATCTAGTTGGGCAACCCTAGACTGTAAATTCTGATGGATTTGTTACATTTGCAAGGTTATAGAGTCAACCTTGGTTTCAATCCGGTCAGTTCGTAAATTGATCTTATCAACTTGTTGGTGGATGTGTTGCAAGGTATCATTCTGGGCTTTGGCATTTTGAGTTTGCCAATTCAAGATAGATTCAAAGGGCTTTAGTTCTTCAAGGTGACCAGTAGGAGTAATAGGTGAAGGAACAAAAGGTTTTGACACTATCTTCCTTTGGGTGTCGATTTAGGTTTCTAATGGTGGAAAGTTTGAAACAAAATCTTTGGATGATGAAGAGAACATCATAAAAGAGATTGGTTGGCTTTGAGAAATTGAACTTAGGACTGATGAAGGGACTTCTAACTTGTAATTTTTTGTAATCCATTTAAGTTCTTTTTGATATAAGGGCAAAGGTGCTGGTGGAGGGGAAAGAGGGTTTTGTGGTGGTTTTTTATGTTGATGGTTACAGGGAGTAAGATACTTCTTTTTTATCTCTTTTTCTTTCTTGAATCAAAATCTTCATCTTCTCCGTCTTCCAAATAAGGGCAGTCTGATCACATATTCTAGATCCCAAAGCATCCCATAAGAAATGTGTGTTAAGCTTTGCCGGGCATATAGGATAGCCTACAGAGGTAAAGTCGGTGATTGGCAGCTTTTCTTATCCAATTTGCACTGCTGTGATCATAGAAAAGTACATTAATGACAATCTTAGAGGTTGATGAAGGAGGTTGATCTTTTCTACAAATGATAAGGGCTAATAAGAGAGAAAGAAGATTCAGTAATCTGGGCAGATTCAGGGATATAGGAATATTCTACAAGGTTTTCTATTTTACTAGCTGTATGCTTGGTGTAAGATTTTAGCAAAGACAATGTAGAGGAAAGTGAAACAGTAGTTGGAAGTTTAGAAGATGAAGATGAGGTTGAAGCCATGATAGGAAAGCTCTCTCTGTCTCTGAAACCTAGTGATTTTTCAAACTTAAAAGACTTTTATCTTACCACTTTAAGAAATCAAAACATTTATACAACGAACAAAGTTTGGTGGCTCTGATACCAGGGAGAGGCAATGGAGTACGTGACGTTGTTACACCAGAGCAATGATAAAACTAGTTCATCCTTTGGACCAGTAGCTCGCATACTTGGGTTTCCAGCTTATATACTCAGATGCATCTGAAAGCTCTTGATGATGTTTTTCTTTAAGTTTGGTACCCTGTTTTAATGATAAAGGTGTCAGATTTTGGGTTATAAAACCTTATGAAAAACTATTTTGAGTTTTGATGCATCTGGATATATAGGCTGAAAACCCGAGCATGCGGACCACTGGTCCAAAGGATGAACTAATTTCATCATTACTCTGGTGTAACAATGCCACGTATTCCGTTGCCTCTCCCTGGTATCAACACCACCAAATGTTGTTCACTGCATAAATGTTTTGATTTCTTAAAGTGGTAAGATCAAAGTCTTTTAAGTTTTGAAAAATCACTAGGTTTTAGAGACAGAGAGAGCTTTCCTATCATGGCTTCAACCTTATGTTTATCTTTCAAACTTTCAAATATTGTTTCACTTTCCTCTACATTGTCTTTGCCAAAATCTTGAACCAAGCATACAACTAGTAAAATAGAAAATCTTGTAGAATATTCCTATATCCTTGAATCTACCCAGATTATTGAATCTTCTTTCCCTCTCATTAGCTCTTATCATTTGCTCCAATAAGTCATTTTTTTGCTTTTCATACTAGATTTCATAATATGTGTTGTTCATGCAATTATGAATCATAGTCCTAAAATGTTTGATCTTGTTAGTTGGATTTATTCTTCTCTTTCTATTTATTCCAAATATCACTTTGTCATTAAATTAAAGTAGTTACAAAAGTGTCATCCAACAAGCATGCAAGTGGAGAGTAATTTCTCTATTCTGTCACTTTCAGAGTAACAAATGAATTTTAAGTTTCTTGTCTTGTTATGACATTTTGATTTATGTGCATGAATGTTGTCATTTCTCGAAAGCTATTTTATTAAACATTGCAACTATATTGTTTGTCTTTGCGGTAGTTTCATTTCTTTCCAGTGTTTCATGCTAGAAAAAGAGGGGTGGGGGGGAAAGGGCTAAAAATCATGTTAATTTGATTTGGGTTTTGTTTTATTTTCTTATTGTAATATTGATATTCCTACCATTTCAAATGCTATGGCATTTACTAGTCTAGTCATTTATAGGTGCTCTAGTCACCTAAACAGTATTTTTAGGTATAATAACTTACGTACAAAATAAATTATAAAAATTATGAAAACTATGATAAATAAGTAAACAAACAATAAAATACATTAAAAATATTGGTTTATATTGGGTTTCTAGAAAATGATTGCATAAGGAAATTACGAAAGAATTAAAGATCAGACATGGTATAACCTTTGTGCATGCATTTTGTTAACTAATATAATAAAGGTAGTTTATTAACATACATCATTTTTGTACTCCTGAAGAGTTCTTAAAATTAAAGTCTCATGTTCTGCCTTTTTTCATTTGTTTCCTAAACTAAATGTAGCTGTAATACTGATTTATATATCAATTTATTTCTTTCTAGTATTTCATGCTAGAAAAATAGAAAAAAAGGTAAAAATTATTTTGATTTGAGATTTGCTCCTCTATATTGTGGTTTTGATAGTACTATCATTTTAAATGCTATAGTAATTAGTAATCTAGATATTTTACATGCTCTGGGTGCATGAGCGGAGCGTTTGGTATGCTGTCAAATTATACAAATTATGAAAACTACAATAAAGATACAAGCAAGTGAATAAATAGACAAGGTTTAGATTATTGAAAATAAAATTTATTTGATCCTACTCAAGAAGTTAGGACATGCAATGGAAATTCTAATGATTATTTATTTTTTCCTAGCCTTGTTTTATAATATCATTTATTTATTATTATTTATTTATTTATTTATTTTATTGTTATTATTTTTTTGTATGTAGCAACTCTTAAAATATAGCAGCATTTGAAGTCTATTGGAAGCCGTAAATTGATTTAGTTTTGTAGTGGTTTTATTTAACATTAAAATTTTTTGAAACCTGTTTAGATGAATGGAAATTTTAACCACACCTAGAACATAATCAGAAATGTTGTTACTATATTGTTGATTTTCATAGTTTCATACATTATTCGTAATTGTTAGCCTAATAGGTTATAAATATTATGATTTTGATGATAACAAACATATGCATTAAAGTGTTTTATTTTGTATTTCACAAGTTCACTAGTTTTGAAGGATAATGAATCAAGTGAAATCAAATTCAAGACATTCAACGGGCAACGGCGGCTTAACGGATAATTTATTATGATAATTTCTTGTAAAGCTGGTATGATTTAATTTATTCTTGAATTAGCATTTGTGAAGCTTAATTTTATGTTAATAAAATAATTATTTTTCAAGTTAAATACTTTTATGTTTATGAGATAAAATATTTTGTGGATTAAAGTATTTTGGATAAAAATAAAAATGTTTTAAATTTCGGAGTTGGACTTATTTGCTAAATTCTAAAACATTTGGGCTTTATTGTAACTTACAATATATTGTGGGCTTAAGTGAAAAGTTTTGAAAACTTTAAAGATTATGGTGATTTAGTTAAAACTCAAAAAGGACTTATTTGAAAAGATTTTCTTTAGTTTGGACCACACTATAATTTCAGAATGTTTTTAGGAATTAAACAATAATTAAAATTTCTGAGATTGAGTCTTTTTGAAAAGTTTTATAACGTCTTGGGCCATAGCATAATTTGAATAAGTTTTGAGGTAAAACTGTAATTTCGTGAACAGTATTACTGTAGCAAAATTCAAAATTAACGGTAACTTCACTGTTACGAGCGGGGAGCCGGTTAAATTAAGCGGCTAGCCGCTTGAGCACTGGAATTTGACAATAACGGCTAGTTTTCGAGCTTTAACTATAAAAACTCAACTCTAACTTCATTTAAAAGTTTCTAGCAAGCAAAAATAAGTTTGTAAAACATATATTGAGCTTTCATATTGCAAATCACAATAGATTAAATCATTCTTGAGCTATTATTTGTGAATCTACTCTTGTAGAGAGTGTTTTTGCTGTAATTTCTATTTTATATTGTATTAAGAGTGTTCAAGTGAGGGAAACACTTGGGGTAAAGAGATTAGGGTGATAATCTCTTGATTGTAAAGGTCCATTGACACCTTGGAAGTCAATTGTAAACATTTGAAGCCTTGGGAGGCTTGGATAGTGAAATCCTCGAGCTCGGTTGGCTTAGAGGCGTGGACGTAGGTAGAGATTGCCGAACCACGTAAAAATTACTGTGTTTGCATTCTCTTCCCTTACTCATTTATTTTGGAAGCATTGCCTAATTTATTATATTTGATTTAATTCCTGTAAAACTTAATTTTTGTTTGCATTAAGGTATTAGATTGAATTATTTATAAAATAAATTTTAATTACCCAATTCACCCCCCTCTTGGGTTGCTTATTTGTATTTCAATTGGTATCAAGGCTTGGTTCTCTTATTAGGACTTAACCGTCTAGAGTAAAAGATCCATGGCAACCCAAAGTGATTCAACCTTTAGGGAAGGACAGTCCACAACTAGACCACCATTCTTTGACGAAAATGACTATCCATATTGGAAAACTAGGATGAGAATTTATTTACAAGCCCTAATTATGAAATTTGGGAAGTTGTTTGTGATGGTCCAATTATGCCATTGACTAAAAATGAAGTCGGGGAAGATATTCCAAAACCTTCACGGGAATGGAATGAATTGGAAAAGAGAAAAGCTTTTCTAAATTCCAAAGCCATGAATGCGTTATTTTGTGCACTAGATAAGAAAGAATTTCATAGAGTGTCAAGTTGTGAAAGTGCTTATGAAATTTGGCACAAACTTAAAGTTGTTTATGAAGGCACGAATCAAGTGAAGGAGTCTAAAATTAGTAGATACACTCGACAATATGAATTGTTTCAAATGGAACAAAATGAAAGTGTGTATTCTATGTATACTAGATTTACGGACATAGTGAACACTCTAGGAGCCCTAGGAAAGACTTTTTCAAATAGCAAGAAAGTTAAGAAAATCATTAGATCACTTCCTAAGGATTGGAGACCAAAAAGAACTGCCATTGAGGAAGCTAAAGATTTAAATGTCTTACCTATTGATGATTTAATCGGTTCTCTTATTTCTTATGAGGAAGATTTGGCAGCTGAAAAAGGCAATGAAGAGAAGAAGAAAAACATTGCTCTCAAAGTCACAAAATTTGAAAGTGATGGAGAAAGTGAGCCGGATGATAAGGAATTGGCTATGCTTGCTAGGAGGTTCAGAAAATTTTTCAAGAAAACTGGTGAGCGAAGAAAATTTAAAGATTTCAAGAACCAAAAGGAGAAAAAGGAAGTAATTAAATGTTACGAGTGCAAGAAGCCTGGCCACATAAGATCGGAATGCTCTCTTCTCAACAAGTTCAAGAAGAAAGCAATGGTGGCCACATGGGATGATACTGATGAAGAAACAAGTGATGATGATGAGCATCAAGAAATGACAAATCTAGCTCTTATGGCGATTGGAGATGAATCGAATGATGAACTAGATGAGGTAAATGATCTTCCTACCTATGATGAATTACATGATGCTTTTAAAGAGTTACATGATGAGTTAATGAAGATAGGTAAAAAGAATGTATGCCTTAAAAAGAAATTGATAGATCTCAAAAATGAAAATGAATCATTGAATGCAAAGATTAAATGTTTAGAACTAGAAAATAAAATGTTGCATGATAAAGTCACATCTTCAAATGAGAAACTTAATACCTCATATGAGCATGAAAAATTACATATTGAGAAATTGATAAAGGAGAATGAAGTTCTCAAGAAGAAAAATAATGAGTTAAATGAAATTATGATAAAATTCACAAATGGCCAAAAAATGTTGGATAATTTACTTAACTCTCAAAAATGTGTTTTTGATAAAGGAGGACTTGGGTATAAGCCTAACTTGAAGCAAAAGTATTACAAGAATTATTTTGTTAGAGTTACATCCACAAGTGATTATAAAATTACTTGTCATTATTGCAATAGAAATGGTCACATGAAAAATAGATGTCCTGTGAAAAGAAATACTTATTATGGTATAAAATATGTTTGGGTTCCAAAAGGAACCATTGCTGACATCCAAGGACCCAAAAAGATTTGGGTACCTAAGACTTAAAATTTCCTCTACAGGGCTTAAAGAAGAAGAAGAATAAATGGTACTTAGACAACAGGCGTTCAAGACACATGACAGGAAATTATGCTTGGTTTTCAAGTTTTACTAAGATCGAAAATGGTGAAGATGTATCTGAAAATTTTTTAGAATCATGCATTTGAAAATTTCTGCAATGATTTAGGCATTGAGCATTAATTTTCATCACCTAGAACTCCACAACAAAATGGAGTCGTTGAGAGAAAGAATAGATCTATTCAAGAAATGGCTAGGACCATGTTAAATGAAAATGGTTTACCTAAATATTTTTGGGCCGAAGCCGTCAACTCCGCTTATTATGTTTTAAATCGGGTGTTGATCAGATCTTATCTTAATAAAACTCCCTATGAGCTTTGGAAAGATAGAAAACCCAACATTGGTTATTTCAAAGTTTTTGAATGTAAATGTTTTATTTTGAACACAAAAGATAATCTTAGAAAATTTGATCCAAAATCTGATGTTGGTATCTTTCTTGGGTATTCAAACTCAAGCAAAGCTTATAGAGTGTATAATAAAAGAACTTTGGTTGTGGAAGAGTCTATGCATGTTACTTTTGATGAGTCTAACACCTCCTCTATGGAGAAAGTCGCTGTTAGTGATGATGCAGATGAAAATATACAAGAATATTGTTGTGCAAATTTTATTGAACTCGCAAGCGTATGAATCTATTGTAGAATAGATTAATGGTGACGAGTATCGATCCCACGAGGAGGTTGATTTTAATTATATACAGAATTAATTTTCTTTTTAATGAGAACAATTAAATTATGGTAATTTTATCCTAAATTATTGAATTAAAATGGCGGGAATAATTAAAAATGAAACTGTTATAATAAAGCACTTGGGTATCCGGATCCGCATCAATATGCTCCATGGGCTAAATATTCCATATTAATACAAATTAAATCATAAAGGGGGATTCCACACCTCATGAACCACTCTCCAATAAGTATGGTGCAAAGTGCTTATCGTGCCAAATAATAATAACCTTGTACTAGGGTGCCGGTTTAACCAGGGCTGTAACTAGACAAGACTATTATTATTTTGTCGACGAAAAGTCAAAACAACCACAAATATTAGAGGGGAAGAGAAAGTAAATTTACCAAATTAAGCCCATGGAACATGTTGAGACTTCACCTTCAACCCAAGCTCAAAAGAAATTAGCCACTCATATTTTAACTAAGGATAAAAAAGGAAATTTTATTAAAATGCAAAGAAACTACAAGAAGGAGAAGGAATTTCAGAAATCTAAGTTTAGAAATGAATTCAGGGGTATCAAATTAGGGGGGGGAGAGCCCCCTTTTTATAGATACATTGAGTGAATTGTGACCATCGGATTAAAAACAATTCGGATGCTCAGGATTGCGCCACGTCATCAGTCAACAGTCAACAGTCAACATTTGTACAGTAACGCCGCCTGAATAGTAAATAATCCCATGTAAGCACATGTACTGTACACACGATTTTTGCTCCACTGAGATGCTGCCACGTCATCGATCTACAGTACATAAGAAATTTAGTCCAATAAGATCGTGACACATCATCGGTCAACGCCACATAAGCAGTCAATCCACATATTCGTCCAATCAAATACTGCCACGTCATAGGTAGTTGCCATATCATTGGTCCGTATACATGAACAGTATCGTGAATAAGATCACGAATGTGAACGATCATTGCGTATGAAAGATCTGTATATGTGAACAGTGACTTTTTTCCTTTAATGCTCCTCTTAAGGTTTTCGACCGTCCTAGGTCTAAATATGACGTCCGTTTTGCTGTCTGATCACTCGTTCATTGTGAAACGATCATAATGCCCCTAAAATACATAAAATACATAATTATAATAAAATACATATAATTAAATAATTAAATACTTAAATAAATAAAAATAACAATGTTAGTGAGATTTAAAGTGTAAAATGACGATTTTCTCCTTTATAAATATACACTTTCTAACACTCAACACACCCCCCAACCAGCTTATTGCTAGTCCCTAGCAAATAAAGCGAAGATAAAATTCAAAACTTTTTTTTTTGAAAGAAAACACATGTGTTTATTCAATCAGATTAATGATAGCAATCAAATAAAAGTACAAACATTATTTCCAGTCTAAAGGAATATCACACCCACATCAACCATCCATATGCATCAGTCTAGCAGACTTTATTGTAATAATAGTAATGAGGTCACTTTCAAGAATGACATATCCAACCCCAAAATCTCACCGGTTGTAGTGACACTCTCACAAAGAAATTAATCCCAATAAAATTTTGTCACTACAATGAATGGTAAATTGAGAGAAAATAATAAAGAAATATCATACACTCTCACCAAGATGAAAAAAAAATATGCCCATAACTTAGAAATAATATGATCTCAAATAAAGTATTAGTCAACCCAATGCATTCATTTTTTTTTTATATGCATCACTACATCTTAATTACCCATATAACTAGCTTTTATATTAGACTATAGTTCCCTAAAATCAGGAAGGACTTTTATTAGGATGTAACGTAGGCTAGGGACATGGCTAACAAAGAAATAAAAATAGGGAAATAAAATATATATGTTTGAGAAAAAGTTCAAGAACTTTTTACAAGATGCATTTTGCTTATTTATTGCTATTGTACATCTTTTTTTTTTCTCTTTTTTTCTCTTTTTTTTAATTTTTTTTTTCAATTTTTTTTATGTAGCACAACTTTGCTGAACAAAATAATTATTTATCATTTTTTTCTCAAACATGAATAGGTGTATGGAACTTATATGATATCGGGTAATACTCCAAATTGGAGTGGGTCAGGATGATAAGTTAATAAAGAAAAGGGTTTTTTTTTTTAAATAAAAGGCTCAAAAGGGCTAACTATGAATATTACATAATAGGGATGGCTAGAAAGGCTCAAACGGGTCAAAAATGGCCTTCCATCATCTTTTAGAACTCTAAATAATCTTCCATATCTACTAATTAATTGGGCATTTAGATGCAGTAACACACTTTTTTTTTTTTAGGGTTGACTCAAAGAAAATCCAGAGATCATGTATGAAATAATAAACTGCTAAGCTACATGAAGAATGGGCAAAAAGGGTTACTCTCCAAGAAAAATTAATAGGCTCAAAAACTCACTTGGAATTTATTATGACATGTGCATTCTTTCAAGCAACTCATATTTGTCTCCAACATCAACATGTAGAATAGTAAACATGGTGTAACATCACTCAAGACCAAAGATAATACAAATACTAAAATTCAAAAGTCATCATACAATCCAATATCAAGAACTCACAAATTTTTTTTATTTTACAGAATTCTTTCCCCCCAACCTATTATAAACATAAAAAGAAAACATACATGCAGAAAAATTAAAGAAAAATGAATTTTTTTAAAAGAAAATGCGTTTCTAGAATTACTACACTCTATATTCAGCCATTTTCGACTTTAAAAACTTGAAAACATATATTTATAAAGGAGAAATTATCAGCTATTCCCTCCCCCCAACCAGAACGAAATATTATCTTTAATGTTTTAAAGGAAAGAAATAGAGATTAGAAGATATCACCTGGATGTTGCAACACAGAAGAAAATATTTACATGGTTGAAGGAGAGGTATATGGCTCAAGAGTGAAAAAGAAAATAGTGAAAAGACAAAGCAAATAATGATAACATAAAATTATTAAAAATAAAAATATAAGTGATCAAACAATAGTGAAATAAAACAATATTAAAATAAAAAGATATTTAAAAGTAATTGCGACTATGGCTCACATCTTCCTCTGGTTTTACGTCCAGAAACGACTTTAACGCCCTCTATGGGTCGAGGATAGGCTTCCTATCCAGTTTTCTTACAAACTGGCAAACAAGGTCTTTTATAGTCAGATTCCCGAGACTATAGTTTGCACATTCTTTCTGGAATAATGGCCATAACTGGAGTATTGCATGTTGGACGTATCCACTGGGATGCGTTTCAAGAGACAAAAGGATATCATCCAATGACTCTTTATTCAAGCCATCCCTAATGAATTGAATCTTATCTTCTCTGTTATCAGACACCATTCCTAAAGAACATGATTTTTTATTGCATATCATTCTGGCACATTTATTAAAAAAAAAAATTAATAATAATAATTAAACTTACAAAAACATAATTAAAAAAAATTTAAATCACCAAAAAGAAATAAAAAAGAAAAAAATTCAAGTCACTTCAATGTTTTGTACTGTTTTCTCCACATGGTTGGTATTCGTGATATGACTTTACTTTTTTGACCATTAACTTTAAAAATTACATTGTTCCTTGGATTCTTAAATTTAATGGCTCCATGTGAAAAAACAGTATGATCAGTAGATGGACCAGACCATCGAGAACGTAACTTACTTGGAGAAATGTGCCATTGAGAATTGAAAGAAAATACTTTCTGACCTGGTGTGAAAGATTTTCCAATGCTCCGCTTGTCACGGAGGATTTTCATTCGCTTTCTGTAGTCCTTAGCATTTTTGTTGTTACGAATCTCCTCTGGTTTTGCCAATTGTATCCTTCTTTTTGAACCAAAAATGGGGTCAATGATGTCTGTGTTCTTTTGTTTGTAATCAGGAGAGGATGTTATGATTTCTGACAATATTTCTTCTTCCTCTAAGAATGTAGAATTCAAAGGGTCGAGTGAAGATTTGAGCTCAATTTCTAGTGGTGATTCTGATGATGGGATGAGATTTTCTTTTAATGGTGCCAATTGCTCTATCCTTGTCTTCCACTTATCAATGTCCATGCAAGGCGATGAATCCAATAAGGCATTAACCTCATCAATTGATCTGTCAATATTAAAATCCAAACCAAAATGAGTTAAACATTTCAGTAAAGGGTCATCACTAAGGTTTAAAGGAAATGTGTGATCAATTAATTTATCAATTAAATCCACATCTACAATTTCATCATCAGTACTGTGAGGTTGTTTGGCAATGTTAAAAATATTTAGTTCCATGGTCATATTGCCAAATGACAACTGCATATTTCCAGTTCTGCATTGAATGTGAGCATCGGCAGTTGCTAAAAATGGACGACCCAAGATAATGGGGATATGCTTCCTTGAATCTTGCACTGGTTGAGTGTCAATTACAATGAAATCAATAGGAAAATAAAACTTATCTAATTGGATAAGCACGTCCTCCACAATACCACGTGGTATTTTCATAGATTGATCTGCAAGCTGTAACACCACTGAAGTTGGGTGTAATTCGCCCAGTCCAAGTTTCACAAATACAGAGTAAGGTAACAGATTTACACTAGCTCCTAAATCCAACAAAGCATTCTCAATTGTGTGGTTCCCTATACTACATGAGATAGTGGGGGAGCCTGGATCTTTACATTTTAGAGGCATTTTATGTTGGAGTATAGAACTAATATTTTCTGTTAAAAAGGCCTTTTTCTGAACATGAATGTTTCTCTTTTTAGTACAAAGGTCTTTAAGAAACTTGGCATATGATGGCACTTGTTTTATAGCTTCAAGTAAAGGGATGTTAACACTTACCTGTTTGAAGATTTCAAGAATCTCACCTGTGGATTTTCCTTTCTTCCCTTTAGCTAACCTTTGAGGAAATGGAGCTTTAGGAACATATTCTCGTGGGTTAGTTTCCTCTTTCTCCTCTGATGATGATTCCTCAGTGTTCACAGGTACAATCTGAGTTGATTTTGGCATCTCCACATTGTTATCGACTTCTTTTCCTTTTCGCAAGGTCATCACTGCTTTGACCTCTCTATGCTGCTGTGGTGAACTAGTACTTATCTCATGCACTCCTTTAGGGTTTAGCACTGGTTGACTTGGGAATTTGCCTTTCTCAACGGTCATGGCCAAAGTTTGAACTGAAGAGGCAAGTTGTCCTACCATTTTCTCAAGGTTAGAAATTGATTGGGCCCATGAATTGAAACCCGCTCTCATCTCATTTCGTAATTCATCAATGGTGCGGTTCTACTGCTCGATCTTGGAGTTAGTAAGATTTATGAAATTTTGGGATGTCTCCTCCCATGGTTTGGGTTGAGAATGGTTTGGATTCTGATTGTATGGTCTAAATGGTGGTTGAGAGGCTATATTTGAGGAACTGGTTGCATTGGTGGAGGTGGAACTGATGGTCCATTTTGTTGGAATCCTTGAGACCATGAAAAATTGGGGTGATATCTCCATCCAGGGTTATATGTGTTGGAGTAAGGGTTGTAGTTTGATGGTTTTCTCATGATACCTATGGCATTGGCTTGATCTGAATATGAGTAATGGTCATGTGGCTCTGTTGATTTAGCGGTTGTCAAAGATGCTATTTGTCGAGCAAGGCCTTCAACCATCTCTTTGACTTCTTTAATTCCTGAGCTTGACTCGCCAATGTTAACCTCATTCACTCCCTTAATTCTCCTGGTATTTCTGAGTGATCGACTCCGTTGTTGAGAATTATCCGATTGCCGTTGGAAAAATTCCCAAATCTCTGATGCGCTTTTGGACATTAACTCTCCTCCACTGGTTGCCATTAGCCATTCTTGCATATGTGGTAATAATCCCTCCAAAAAGTATTGGCATTGGTACCATTTCTCGTACCCATGATGTGGACACTTCAAGAGTAACCCATTAAATCGCTCCCATACTTTGAAAAATTACTCGTCGTCTCTTTGAATAAACTCTGAAATTTCCCTGCGAATTGATTAACTAAAAATAAAATAAGAAGATAAATTACAATGAAAAATGAAAAATTAAATTACAGAAATATAGAGAAGAGAGAAAGAAACAAAATTAAATTACAGGAAAAAAATTACTTAAAAAAAATTTAGTTCTATGAAATAATAAATTAACAGAATAAATAAAAATTACAAAGAAAAATAACTCAGAAATTAAATTATTGAAATTTAAAGAAATTTAAATTACCAAAATTAAATTACAGATTCACTTTTTTTTTAATTTTTTTATATATTTTTTAATTTTTTAATTTTTTAATTTTTTTTATAATTTTTAAGGAAAGCAAAAAAAATTACTTAAAAAAAACTAATTCTATGAATTAATTCTACGAATAAATTAAAATAAATTACAAGATAAACAAAACAAATTACAAAGAAAAGTAAAGCAAAACTTAAAGTACAGAAATTTAAAAAATCACACAATAAAATTAAATTGCAAAAATTTAAATTGAAGAAATTAAATTACAAAAATTTAAATTGTAAAAATTAAATTACAAAATTTAAATTGTAAAAATTAAATTATAGAATTATTATTTTTTTATAAGAAAAAATACAAGAAAATAAAAAAAGTTAATTCAACAAATTAAAATAACTTACCTCATAAAAATCTCGCGCAAAAAAAACTTGTTGTGCAAATTTTATTGAACTCGCAAGCGCACGAATCTATTGTAGAATAGATTAATGGTGACGAGTGTCGATCCCACGAGGAGGTTGATTTTAATTATATGCAGAATTAATTTTCTTTTTAATGAGAACAATTAAATTATGGTAATTTTGTCCTAAATTGTTGAATTAAAATGGCGGGAATAATTAAAAATGAAACTATTATAATAAAGCACTTGGGTATCCGGATCAGCATCAACATGCTCTATGGGCTAAATATTCCATATTAATACAAATTAAATCATAAGGGAGGATTCCACACCTCATGAACCACTCTCCAATAAGTATGGTGCAAAGGGCTTATCATGCCAAATAATAATAACCTTGTACTAGGGTGCCGGTTTAATCAGAGCTGTAACTAGACAAGACTATTATTATTTGTCGACGAAAAGTCAAAACAACCACAAATATTAGAGGGGAAGAGAAAGTAAATTTACCAAATTAAGCCCATGAAACATGTTGAGACTTCACCTTCAACCCAAGCTCAAAAGAAATTAGCCACTCATATTTTAACTAAGGATAAAAAAGGAAATTTTATTAAAATGTAAAGAAACTACAAGAAGGAGAAGGAATTTCAGAAATCTAAGCTTAAAAATGAATTCAGGGGTCCCCTTTTTATAGATACATTGAGTGAATTGTGACCATCGGATTAAAAACAATTCGGATGCTCAGGATTGCGCCACGTCATCAGTCAACAAAAACAAATCAACAAAATATTTGTACAAAGAACGCCTTTGAATTGTAAATAATCCCATTTAAGCGCATGTACTGTACACACGATTTTTGCTCCACTGAGATGCTGCCACGTCATCGATCTACAGTACATAAGAAATTTAGTCCAATAAGATCGTGACACATCATCGGTCAACGCCACGTCATCGGTCAATGCCACATAAGTAGTCAATCCACATATTCGTCCAGTTAGATACTGCCACGTCATAGGTAATTGCCACATCATTGGTCCGTATACATGAACAACAAAGTGTGAATGAAACGATACCAATGAAACGATCTGTATGTATGAAAAAGATCTGTATATGTGAAAAGTGACGTTTTTTCTTTAATGCTCCTCCTAAGGTTTTCGACCGTCCTGAGTCCAAATATGACGTCCGTTTTGCTGTCTGATCACTCGTTCATTGTGAAACGATCATAATGCCCCTAAAATACATAAAATACATAATTATAATAAAATAAATATAATTAAATAATTAAATACTTAAATAAATAAAAATAACAATGTTAGTGAGATTTAAAGTGTAAAATGACGATTTTCTCCTTTATAAATATACACTTTCTAACACTCAACAAATATTCATCAAAGAACAACCAAAAGAATGCAGAAAATCAAGTGGAGCAACTTGAAGAAACAAGCGCAGAACAAAGTCAAGGTACTTCTCAAGTACTACCCAAGGAGTGGAGGTATATGTCTTTTCACCCAAAAGATGCCATTTTAGGAGATCCATCTAGAGGTGTTACAACTAGATCATCACTTAGGAACACATGTAAGCATGCTGCATTTATTTCTCAAATTGAACCAAAATCCTTTGTGGATGCGGAAAATGATAAATCTTGAATTATGCCAATGCAAGATGAGTTAAACCAATTTGAGAGAAATAAAGTATGGGAATTAGTTCCTAAACCAGAACACCAATCCATTATAGGAACTAAATGTGTATTTAGAAATAAGATGGATGAATCCGGTGTGGTTGTAAGGAATAAAGTTAGATTAGTGGCTCAAGGATACAACCAAGAAGAAGGAATTGATTTTGATGAGACATTTGCACCAGTAGCTAGATTAGAATCCATTAGAATGTTGCTAGCATATGCATGTTATAAAGATTTCATTTTATTTCAAATGGATGTCAAAAGTGCCTTTCTAAATGGATATATCATGGAGGAAGTTTATGTGAAACAACCCCCTGGTTTTGAAAATGAAAAATTTCCAGATCATGTTTATAAGTTATCAAAAGCATTATATGGATTAAAACAAGCACCTAGAGCATGGTATGATAGGCTTAAAAATTTCTTGCTTGATAATGATTTTTCAATGGGAAAAGCCGATACTACACTTTTTGTTAAGCTTAAGAACCAAGACATACTTGTTGTTCAAATTTATGTTGATGATATTATTTTTGGTTCTACTAATGAGTCATTGTGCAAAGAGTTTTCATCTTGTATGAGTAAGGAGTTTGAAATGAGCATGATGAGAAAATTGAAGTATTTCCTTGGATTTCAAATCAAACAAAACAATGAGGGGATTTTCATCAATCAAGCTAAATATGTCAAAGATCTACTCAAGAGGTTTGGAATTGAAGAATCAAACACTAAAAGCACTCCAATGAGTACAACAATCAAGCTTGACAAGGATGAAAAAGCTAAAGAAGTTGATATTAAAAAGTATCGAGGTATGATCGGCTCTTTACTTTACTTAACCGCAAGTAGACCCGATATCATGTTTAGTGTATGTTTGTGTGCAAGATTTCAATCATGTCCCAAGGAATCTCATTTGCTTGCTGTTAAAAGAATTTTTCGTTATTTGAGTGGAACCATAGATCTTGGCCTTTGGTATCCTAGAGGAACTCATATAGATTTGACTTGTTATTCGGATGCCGATTTTGCTGGATATAAGGTGGATAGGAAAAGTACTAGTGGAACTTGCCATTTTCTAGGTCATTCTCTTTTTTCATGGTTTAGTAAGAAACAAAATTCGGTTGCACTCTCAAGTGTGATAATACTTGAACAAATTCCTATCAAGTGTGATAATACTAATGCTATTAATCTGTCAAAGAATCCCATTCAGCACTCTAGAACCAAGCATATAGAGATTATACATCATTTTTTAAGAGATCATGTACAAAAAGATGATATTGCTTTAGAATTTATCTCTACGGAAAATCAACTTGCTGATATTTTTACAAAACCCCTTTGCGAAGAACAATTTTCAAAAATTCGGCATGAACTTGGGATGATGAGATTTTCACATTAACATCTCTAATTATGTTATTGGATCTATTAAAATTATTTGCTTAATGTTTGTTAATGATTTTGGAAAAGTTTGAGCATGATAGATAAGTAAGGTGTTATGAAATATTCATTTCAAATGCTTGTGTGCTCTATGATATATGCTTGATAGATGAATCATTTGCTTGATTTAATCATGTTTTAAATGTTTAAGATCATGATTCATGCATTAAAATGGTTCTTGAGAGGTTTCGGAATCAAGAAATGATGACGAGATTGATAAAAAATGGCCGAAAAGTGATATTGGTGTGTTTGGGCAGCAACCAGGCGGCTAGCCGCTTGAACCAAGCGGCTAGCCACTTGGAATGGCACCCAAACCCGAGAGCAAGCGGCTAGCCGCTTGGTCACGGGTTTTACCCATTCTTCTCCCTCATTTTGTCCTTCTTCCTCACTTGTCTCTCTCTCTCTCAAAACCGTGAATCCTCCTCCATTTTCCTTCAAAAATTCTTCATTTCTCAACCATTTTCATGTCAAAACCTTTGATTCAATCCATTACCCATCCATTTAACTTCCATTAAACATTTTCCAATCATCTTTTCAACTCCCTCTTCTCTTGTTCATCACTTTCTCTCTCTCCCGTGTGAATAGTGCTTCACCATCTATCTCTCAAAATTCTTCCATTCTCACTCATTTTCTTGCTAAAACTAATCATCCAAACCATTACCCATCCACTACTCCTTCATTTTTCATCATCCAAACACCATTTTATCACATCTCCATAAAAAATTCGAAATCCAAAAACCTAGTTTTGGCCGTTTCTCTCTCTAGATTTTTAAGCTTTCTCTAACCTATCTTTAATCAATTCCACATTATATCTAAACCTCATTCATCTCTAGGATTACATTTCTTGGCTCAAACTTATCCATTTTACTCAAATCCAAAATTGTTCAACAATGGTGGGTGGAGAAAAAGCCAAGAGCAAACAAATGGCCAAGAGACTCAAGGAAGATTATGAGGATAATACGGAGTTTTTGTCAACTCATTTTTGACATCTCTCGCTACGGAAACGGTTTATCGATAATTTCATGCCGAGGTCGGTTATTCCTCCTTACTTTGTTAATCTTAAGAAATTGGCAAATTTGGAAATTTGTGGTAAATCTCTTGATAAACTTCTTATTGCCATGAGCTGGAAAAATGTCTTAGTTATTCAAGAAGCATATTATGAGAATTTAGTTAAGGTTTTTTATTCGAATATGGATATAGAAGTTTTGGATAAAATTGTTACTAGTGTTGGGGGAGTTCATATTGAATTTGATGTTGCGGAGTTAAATCATATTCTTGGGACTCCAAATGAGGGATTAGAAATTTATAGTGCTAGAGCTAGAATAGATCATCCATGGTTTTATCTTGAAAATGTTGTTCGAAAAATTTGTCGCCGACGTGATTTGTCCGATGAATTTTGTCGATCATCATTAAAATCTCAAGCTTTGCCTCTTCAAATTAGAAACCTACATTATGTTCTTCATCGTGTGATTACTCCTAGATATGGTCATGGGGATGAAGTTAACCGATTGGATGTGGCTTTATTGGATTCTATTTTGGAGGGTAGAAAACTTAATGTTGGGTACATTATACTCAATCATATGCTTAGCACACCTTATATGGCTAAAAGGTCTCTCCCTTATGGTAGCATCATTACCCGCATCCTCAAACAGTTTCGAGTACCCATTACCGAACCAACCTTTTTAAACTCAAGAGAACTAGGAAATGATGCCATTGCCAACTTAGGATTTATTTGGGCCGAAGGTAAATGGACTAGGGACCGGAGATACTCCACCAAAGTTTCTAAACTTGCTCCTACAGATCATCGTTTCTTTAACGATGTTCTTCCACCAGAGCAACTTCCTGATCTTAGTGTCCTATAGCGCTCTCATTATCCATCTTCTGCGGGTTCTTCCAAAACTCCTTCAGCTACCCATGAGGATCAAATGCAGTAGATGTTGGCTATAATGGTTCTCTTTCGACACAACAAAGCCGACTTCAATCTCAGTTTGAAGCTTTTTCAGCTCAATCCACTTTAGAGCACCAGCCCCTCTTTGAGCAGCAGCAGCAATTATTTGACCAACACCAGCGACTTTTAACTCAGCAGCAGCAGATTCTCGATGGCTAGCAGCAGCTTTTTGCAGCTCTTGGGTTTCCACCACCATCATCTTCATCACAACCACCATCTCCATAGCTCTTTTATTTCTGTCACTCTGTACCACACATTTTTATGCATTTACATTTTCTTTATGGATTGTGGATGATCATTATGAGCTATTTGGATGTTCTGTATTTGGATGATTTGTCTTTAGATGCTTTGTATTTCAATTGGTATATTATGGCTTCTTGATATATTTTTCACTCTTCATGTCTCTTGCCTGTATTTGGTTGATTGTTTTGCCTTAGTTTAAATTTTGATGATGAAGGGGGAGAAGTCATGTATTTCGGAGGCAGGTATTATATTTTCTTTTTACGCACTTGTGCATATTTTCTGAAATATTAAGGGGGAGTTTATAAACTGTTATAAATCATATTGTCAGGGGGAGTTTATTTTAAATTTGATTATGTACGCCATATATTAAGGGGGAGCATATATGTCAAAATACATGAGATGTTTGTCATCATCAAAAAGGGGTAGATTGTTAACCTAATAGTTATAAATATTATGATTTTGATGATAACAAACAGATGCATTAAAGTGTTTTATTTTGTATTTCACAAGTTCACTAGTTTTGAAGGATAATGAATCAAGTGAAATCAAATTCAAGACACTCAACGGGCAACGGCGGCTTAACGGATAATTTATTGCGACAATTTCTTGTAAAGCCGGTATGATTTAATTTATTCTTGAATTAGCATTTGTGAAGCTTAATTTTATGTTAATAAAATAATTATTTTTCAAGTTAAATACTTTTATGTTTATGAGATAAAATATTTTGTGGATTAAAGTATTTTGGATAAAAATAAAAATGTTTTAAATTTCGGAGTTGGACTTATTTGCTAAATTCTAAAACATTTGGGCTTTATTGTAACTTATAATAGATTGTGGGCTTAAGTGAAAAGTTTTGAAAACTTTAAAGATTATGGTGATTTAGCTAAAACTCAAAAAGGACTTATTTGAAAAAATTTTCTTTAGTTTGAGCCACACTATAATTTCAGAATATTTTTAGGAATTAAATAATAATTAAAATTTCTGAGATTGGGTCTTTTTGAAAAGTTTTATAACGTTTTGGGCCATAGCATAATTTGAATAAGTTTTGAGGTAAAACTGTAATTTCGTGAACAATGTTACTGTAGGAAAATTCAAAAGTAACGGTAACTTCACTGTTACGAGCGGAGAGCCGGTTAAATTAAGCGGCTAGCCGTTTGAGCACTAGAATTTGACAATAACGGCTAGTTTTCGAGATTTAACTATAAAAACTCAACTCCAACTTCATTTAAAAGTTTCTGGCAAGCAAAAACAAGTTTGAAAAACATATATTGAGCTTCCATATTGCAAATCACAATAGATTAAATTATTCTTGAGCAATTATTTGTGAATCTACTCTTGTAGAGAGTGCTTTTGCTGTAATTTCTATTTTGTATTGTATTAAGAGTGTTCAAGTGAGGGAAACACTTGGGGTAAAGAGATTAGGGTGATAATCTCTTGATTGTAAAGGTCCATTGACACCTTGGAAGTCAATTGTAAACATTTGAAGCCTTGGGAGGCTTGGATAGTGAAATCCTCGAGCTCAGTTGGCTTGGAGGCGTGGACGTAGGCGGGGATTGCGGAACCACGTAAAAATTGCTGTGTTTGCATTCTCTTCCCTTACTCATTTATTTTGCAAGTATTGCCTAATTTATTATATTTGATTTAATTCATGTAAAACTTAATTTTTATTTGCATTAAGGTATTAGATTGAATTATTTGTAAAATAAATTTTAATTACCCAATTCACCCCCCTCTTGGGTTGCTTACTTGTATTTCAATAATAAATATAGAAAATTAGTTTAGCTAAGTCCCAGAAAAATTGAAGAATTACATTAATGTTTAAAAGATCATGATACTCATTGAAAAGAATGTTGTTAACAAATTATAATTATTTAAATGATAAATGAGCATAGATATGTACAAAAGTCAAAATTTCAAATGTAGATGATCGAATTTATGATCAAATCTTGTAAAGTGTTGAATAATGATTTCAACTGAAAAATTATATTTCAACACCTAAGTTTTGTAACTTGCAGAAATCAATTGTGTAATCAAAATGTTAATGATATCTGAGTGATGCAAAAGAGTGCAAAAAAGCACAAGACATGTATATGATCTTATTATATTTAACTAATAAATCCATGAGGTATGATGGTAATATAATAACTGTGGTAATATTAAAAATAAATAATAATAGTAGAAGAAATACAAATAAAATAATAATACTATTTATGTTAACATGAACTTTTTATTGATTTTTTATTGAAGTAATGAGAAATTAAAGAAACTATTTTGAAAAGAAAATTAGGGGTGCGCAAATTCAAATTTGATTGGGTTTTGGTCAACTTGATTGGATTTCAAGTTAATTGCATTGAGAAAAATGTAACTCGAACATGTGATTTTTGTTTATTTTAGTTTTGATTTTGTTTAGATTTTCATATCAAATTGGGTTTTGTTGTATAAATTTTATTGAACTCGCAAGTGTACGAATCTATTGTAGAATAGATTAATGGTGACGAGTGTCGATCCTACGAGGAAGTGGATTTTAATTGTGTGTTGAATTAATTTTTTAAGTGAGTTCTTAAATTATGGTAAATTTATCCTAACTTTTGAATTAAAATGACGGGAATAATTAAAAATGTAACTATTATAATAAAGTATTTGGGTATCTGGATCTGCATCAATGTACTCCAGGACTCAATATTCCTTATTAATATTAATTAAATTATGAGGAGAAAATCTACTCCTCATAAATCACGCTCTAATTAATATGGAGCTAAAGACTTATCGTGTCAAACAGTAATAACTGTGTTATTTCTATCTGTCAACGAAAAGTCAAAACATACACAAAAATTAAAGGAAAAAATAAAATAAATTTATCAATTAAGCCTATGAAACATATTGAGACTTCACCTTCAACCCAAGTTTGAAAAAAAATTAGTTATTCATATTTGAACTAGGGATAAAATGAAAATTTTACTAAAATATAAATAAAATATAAGATAGAGAAGGAACTTCAAAAAATGGAGAAAAAAATGAACTCAGGGGTGTCAAATTAGGAGGGGAGAACCCTCCTTTTATAAATACAATGAGTAAATCATGGTCATCGGATTAAAACAATTTGGATGCATAGGATTACGCCACGTGGCAAGTTCTGATTAGTTTGAACATATCATCAAGACTATTATCCTGTGCATATACATGTACCGTATGCACATTTTTCTAATCCACTAACATACTGCCACGTCATCGGTCAACAGTGCATAAATATTTTTATCCAATAAGATTGTTGTTGAATGTTAGAAAGTGTATATTTATAAAGGAGAAAATCGTCATTTTACAATTTAAATCTCACTAACATTGCTACTTTTATTTATTTAAGTATTTTGTTATTTAATTATATGTATTTTATTATAATTATGTATTTTATGTATTTTAGGGGCATTACGATCGTTTCACAATAAACGATTGATCGGACAGCAAAACTGACGTCATATTTGGACGCAGGACGGTCGAAAACCTTAACAGGAGCATTAAAGAAAAAAGTCACTGTTCACATATACGGTATTGTTCACGATACTGTTCATGTATATTGACCGATGATGTGGCAACTACCTATGACGTGGCAGTATTTGATTGAACGAATTATGTGGATTAACTGTTTATGTGGCGTTGACCGATGACGTGGCGTTGACCGATGATGTGTCACGATCTTATTGGACTAAATTTCTTATATACTATAGATCGATAACGTAGCAGCATCTCAGTGGAGCAAAAATCGTGTGTACAGTACATGCGCTTACATGGGATTATTTACTAGGCGGCGTTATTGTACAAATGTTGACTGTTGACTGATGACGTGACGCAATCCTGAGCATCCAAATTGTTTTTAATCCGATGGTCACGATTCACTCAATGTATCTATAAAAAAAGGGCTCTTTCCCCTAATTTGATACCCCTGAATTCATTTTTAAGCTTAGATTTCTGAAATTCCTTCTCTATCTTGTAGTTTTTTTGTATTTTAATAAAATTTCCTTTTTTATCCTTAGTTAAAATATGAGTAGCTAATTTCTTTTTGAGCTTGGGTTGAAGGTGAAGTCTCAACATGTTCCATGGGCTTAATTTGGTAAATTTACTTTCTCTTCCCCTCTAATATTTGTGGTTGTTTTGACTTTTCGTCGACAAATAATAATAGTCTTGTCTAGATACAGCTCTGGTTAAACTGGCACCTTAGTACAAGGTTATTATTATTTGGAATGATAAGCCCTTGGCACCATACTTATTGAAGAGTGGTTCATGAGGTGTGGAATCCCCCTTTGTGATTTAATTGGTATTAATATGAAATATTTAGCCCATGGAGCATGTTGATGTGGATCCGGATACCCAAGTGCTTTATTATAACAGTTTCATTTTTAATTATTCTCGCCATTTTAATTCAACAATTTAGGACAAAATTACCATAATTTAATTGTTCCCATTAAAAAGAAAATTAATTCTGCATATAATTAAAATCAACCTCCTCGTGGGATCGACACTCGTCACCATTAATCTATTCTACAATAGATTCGTGCGCTTGCGAGTTCAATAAAATTTACACAACAATTGTGACACCTCATCAGTCAAGCCACGTCATCAGTCAACGCCACATAATCAGTCAATGCCATATCATTCCTCCAATAAAATGCTATCACATCATTGGTTAGTGCCACATCATTGGTCAACGTCATGTCATCGGTCAATGCCATGTCATCATACAATACATATGAACAGTATCATAAACAGTACCATAAACAATACCATACATGTGAACAGTACTGTATATGTAAATAGTGACTTTTTACTTTTAAGCTCCTTCGAAGATTTTTGACCATTTTGAGTTCAGATTTACCATCCATTTTGTCATTCGATGTCTCGTTTATTGTGAAATGACCATGATACCCCTAAAATACGTAAAATACTTAATTATAATAAAACACACATAATTAAATTCATATGAAACTTAATGTAACACTGCACCTTTATGATTGTAACTAAAGTGGTTAATTCAGGTGTAACATTAAGTATTTTGAAGAAACGATTTCAAAATAAACATTTTATAAATATTGAACAAAAAAGGTTTGTTACATAAAACTATATAAAAGGATTTGTCACACAAAAAAAAAAAATTGTTACAAAAGTCACAACTAATTCCATAAACAAGCTGATTGTATTTATGCTTAGGTAGGAACATAGTTAAGCCTATTGTGCAACCCAAGGTTTGTTATGTCCATATGCACCTCGCCTTGGTGGAGACTTGACGTCAGCTTTTCCTACTTAGTTCCTGCAATGTAAGGACTACGTGAGCTAATACCCAGTAAGTAAACACTTTATGCATATATTATCTATCATGCCTATGAATGACTTTATAAAATAGGTGCTAAAACTTTTTACATGAAACTTTAAAATATGAAGAATAATGTTAGGGCCCTAGGTTTGTTGTACTACAAGGCTAGCATTCTATAACATACCCTTAGGCTTAAATTAATTGATCCGTTGGGCGTTACGTATCGCCGTCCCCAAAGGATCTCTTTTCTTAGCTTAGAAGGCTTGCCCTCTTTATGAATGCTTGCTACCTAGTAGTATAGCAACCCCTTTTCTTTAAAATCATTAAAATGCCTATTTAATAAATCATTCGTGAAATGCCTGAGATCAATACAACTTATGTCACGGCATATAAATCCTTTAAATATATAATAAAGCATAACATGAAACTACAACATATAACATAGGCGACAATGCTGTCCATATGAAAATCTAAAGAAATAGAATTATAATATAGGCGGCAGCGCCGGCCATATAAAGAGTCATAACAATATCATATATTAGGCGGCAGTGCCGACCATGTAGAGAATTATATCAACATCATAATTTAGGCAGCAGTGCTGACCATGGCATAATAAAATAAAAATATCACATGTTAGGTGGTATTGCCGACCATCTAATCACATCTTAGGCGGCATAGCCAGGCATATGAGGATGATATCATAAGGTAGGCAGCAGAGCCAATCATTGGGATTTACTAATAATTAATCACACCACACAATAATAATCGTTATAAGAGAAGAGATTATTTAAGACTAAACCTAACATAAGAGAATTATTACTTAAAGCTAATTAAACATATTTCCCTTATATTACAGTTGAAGTGAAGTGTTAGTTACCTATTTTTCTTTGATTCCCCTAAACCTTCCTTCCTAAACTTGAGAATTTCTTCACTAGGGATGCTTTGATTTAGAATGGGACAAGATGAGATTTCTAGGGTTTATGGAGAAATGCAAGGGATAAGGGATATTTATAGAGTTTCCTAAGGCCCATAAGTGGTTAGGATTTTGCCACCACATCATTTGATTATTGGTGGAGATTTATTTCTCTACAAATATCTTGGTGATTTTTAGAATGGTTAGAATTTTGCCACCTAACACTTAATTAATGATAAAGATTTATTTCTTTATAAATATCTTAGAAATTTCTAAAATTTCTAAATTTCTACAACATTTTTTATTACATCATCACTTATGTCATTGCTTATGTCATCATTACTTTTAAATTATTAATTTATCTTTCCATAAATATCTTAGTAATTTCTAGAATTCCTAATATCTCTGTAACATTTTTTATTGCATCATCACTTATGTCATTGCTTATGTCATTATTAGCTTTAATTATTGATTTATCCTTTCATAAATATCTTTAGTAATTTTTAAAATTTCTAATATCTCTACAACATTATTTTATGTCATTATATTATTATACTTTATTATTATTATTATTCTTATGATAAATGCTTAAGGGAGTTTGTTGGGTTGATTATATTATATCCAAGTAAGAAGTTTGTACCTCACACTTAAATACATAAAAGTAAAGAAGTTAGTAGAACTTGAAATAAAAAATGATGATTTTCTTCTTTATAAATATACGTTTTTTAACACTCAACAAGTTTAACTCGATTCAATCATGATTCGATCCAATCGGGTTGGCCAAAATCCAACCTAATCAGATCAAAGCCTTCATTCGAATCTGATCAAAACCCAAATTTTTTGGATCAGATCGGTTCAGGTCGTGTCATTTGGCCACCACTAAAGAAAATAGAGTGGTGAAAATTTTATACAATTTAAGTGTTTTTGATTAAATTTATTTTAAAGATAAATAATTAGAATTAATTGAAATGATATAATGACCTATCCAACAAGCACACAAAAAAAAAAATGGAGATCTTCAACAAAAATAGATTAACTAGGCTTCAATCTTGTAAATTGAACTATTCTTGTAACTTAACTTGTATCATTATAGCTTTAGAAGCATAGCAATTGCAATCATTCTTACTTGTTATTTATTTATTTACCATTGACGTTATGAAAAACTAAAGCAACTAATTTGAAAAGTAAAGAGAAAATAAAAGTAAATGCATTAATTTATTTTAAATATAACTAAACACTATTAATTAAAATGATTATAATGAAAATAGATATGTATAAAATTTAAAAGATCAATTATACATACAATCAAATTTAAAAAAACTCATGAAATAATGAAGATAAAAAAAAAGACTTGGATTATGGACTGAAAATGCTGAAAATGATAAAGGGTTGTAATAAAAATTTCTTAGTATTATGTGGTGAATTGATATTTGTTAAAATAGTATGGGGTCAACCATAATTCACCTTATTGATATTATTGTTATTTTTTAAAAAATAATTTATTATTAGTTAAAAAAGGACTTGGAGCATGTACCTTTAGTGTTGGAATATAATGAAAATAAAAGGAATATAAAACTATTATAAGGAACAAAAGAGTTGGAATAACGTAACCTAGAAGTGAAAACAATTCACTAAAAAGTTAAGAAATTATAATAAAATGTAGGAATTATAAAGTAAACTTGGAACATTAACCAAAATAAAGATTTAACTTAAAAAGAATTTGATAAACTCCAATGAAAAATAGATATTTAAAAAATGAAATTGAAACACTCACCTAAATGTTTGAGCTTAATAAAAATACTATGAATATAGAATCAAAATGTCACGAGAAAAAAAGCTGAAGAGGTTAACCCAATAGTTGAAGCAACTTATAATAAATTTGATAAATGGCAATGAGAGGTAGGATCGTAAAAATAAACTCAAAATATTAATCCAAAATTTGGAATTCAATATAAAAGAAAGGTAGGAATATACAACCTAAAAGTGGTGGTAACAATAGTTGAAGAGTCTAACCTCAAAATCGTAAGTACTTACTAATAATTTGGTAAATTCTAAGAGTAAATAGGAATCTAAAAATGAATTTAAAACATCAAGTGAAATGCTGAAATTTAATCAAAATAGTAGGAATATGAATCAAAAAGTGGTGGAAATACGAGTTGAAGAGGTTAACCTAAAATTCAAAAAGAGCTACTAAGAACTTGATAAATCCAACGATAAGTAGGGATCAAAAAATAAACTTGAAACATTCACAAAGAGTATTAAAATTGAATGTAAAGAGTAAAAATATAGATCTAAAAAATATTGAAAACGAGAGTTGAGGGGTATAACCTAAAAGTTTGAAAAACTTAACACGAATTTGATAAAATTTAACAATTAGTTAAGATCTAGAAAATAAACTTGAAATATCCAAGTAAAATGTTAGAATTCAATAAAAAGAGTTGGAATATAGAGCCAAAAAGTGGTGGAACAAAAGTGGAAGAAGTTCACTCAAAAATTGAAATAACTTACCAACAATTTGATAAATTCAAATACGAAATTGAGATCTAAAAAGTAATTTGATATATTTACAAAAATGTTAGAATTCAATAAAAAGAATTGAAATATAAAACCAAAAAGTGGTGGAACAAGAATGGAAGAAGTTAATTCAAAAGTTGAAATAACTTATCAAGAATTTGATAAATTTGAATGCAAAATCGGGATTTAAAAAGTAGTTTGACATATTCACAAAAATGTTGAAATTCAATAAAAAGAGTAGAAATATTGAACAAAAAAATAATGGAAAATAAGTTGAAATAATTTAGCCATAACTAGATAAAATCTAACAAAATATAGAGATATAGAAAGTAAGCTTGAAATATCAATCTAAAAATTTGGAATTTAATAATAAGAGTAGAAATATAGATCAATAATTAGTGAAAAAATGAGTTGAATCTATTCACCAAGAATTTGATAAATTTTAATGGAAAGTATGGATATAAAAAGTAAACTTGAAATGTCATGACCCATTCCGAATACTAGAACAAGTCTCACTAATCCTTGAAATTTAACTAATAATGAATTTATAATATTAATATTTCTATCGAAATTTTGACAAAATTTTTTCCTATGGTTTTGATATTTCCAATCCTATAATGAATAAAATAGCACTTCTAAAATAATTTCCAAATACAACCAACTCCGTCAATCAACATCTAAATAAATACCGAATATCATCTGAAATATTTTAGTATCAAACATAGTAAGTTATTCTTAGTTATAATATTATACAATCCAAAATATTCTCACACAAAACTCTACAACTCCTAGGACAAATACGTAGCCAAAAATACAAATAACTATCGTTGTTGAGTCAACTGTTCTACATGCAAATCTTCTGTGGGGGGAAAAATATAATAAAATAAAAAAATGGGTGTGAGTATAAAAATCAGTGAAGATCAGTAAGTAGATAGTAGCTTTCGAAAATAATTTTATTTTAAAATAATTGTATCACTTTAAAATACACAATTTCATCAAACTATAAACGAGAATTATTAATAAATCACTTAACATTTATAATCAAATTACTAACTTTGAAAACATATATAATGTCATGTGAAATAACCAAGGAAGAATATATCATAATATTGTATAAATACTCAATCTGAAACTATTACAAAATACTGCTTAAAACCAAAGAAAATTCACAAATTGTATCTTTACTGAATAATGAAAACTTTCACCAAATAAGTACCCGAGGAAATAATCTCATCATATTCGGACCAACAGACAAGTAATCAAGAAACCATCATGCCCCGGAGCTACACCAATAATCCAGACCTCAATGGATGGGCAATCAAGAAACCATCATATCCCAAAACTTCACAGATAGATGGAAAAATAATATCTCATATGTCATCACATATCGACATATCTCATCATCATAATTATGGATGCATAGTCCTCAACGGACAAAAACGTTCAACTCAAAGCCTCTGTGTGTACTCAGACGAGCCCCAAAGACCTATATCTCATATCATCTCATTACAGTATACGGTGAAGGGTACTGTTTAATGACTTGTAAACAATCGAAAATACACATGTACATAAACATTCGATAATATCCAAAAATCATATTCTCTTTTATTTTCAACAACATTTAAAATCCATTTTCTTTTCTTTAAAAATATTATTAATACGCATATATTCAAAATCAGAAATAAAATCATTTATCATAAATAATTCCAATAATAAACAATATTACGCAAATAAAATCCATTTTTCATAAAATCATTAAATCAAGCATTTAAAAATTCATTTGCAATCATGCTTTATCATAATTAAAAATCATAATAATCCACAGAGAAAATAGGTTTTGTATATTTTACTCAATGTGACGATGATCAAATCTGGTATCGTCAACGTCCGTAAGTTGGTTCTCTTTCGCAGGTCCCCCTTGTTAGCCTAATAGGTTATAAATATTATGATTTTGATGATAACAAACATTTGCATTAAAGTGTTTTATTTTGTATTTCACAAGTTCACTAGTTTTGAAAGATAATGAATCAAGTGAAATCAAATTCAAGACACTCAACGGGCAACGGCGGCTTAACGGATAATTTATTGCGATAATTTCTTGTAAAGCCGGTATGATTTAATTTATTCTTGAATTAGCATTTGTGAAACTCAATTTTATGTTAATAAAATAATTATATTTCAAGTTAAATACTTTTATGTTTATGAGATAAAATATTTTGTGGATTAAAGTAATTTGGATAAAAATAAAAATGTTTTAAAGTTCGGAGTTGGACTTATTTGCTAAATTCTAAAACATTTGGGCTTTATTTTAACTTATAATAGATTGTGGACTTAGGTGAAAAGTTTTGAAAACTTTAAAGATTATGGTGATTTGGCTAAAACTCAAAAAGAACTTATTTGAAAAGATTTTCTTTAATTTAGGCCACACTATAATTTCAGAATGTTTTTAGAAATTAAATAATAATTAAAATTTCTGAGATTGGGTCTTTTTGAAAAGTTTTATAACTTTTTGTGCCATAGCATAATTTGAATAAGTTTTGAGGTAAAACTGTAATTTCGTGAACAGTGTTACTGTAGGAAAATTCAAAATTAACGGTAACTTCATTGTTACGAGCGGGGAGCCGGTTAAATTAAACGGCTAGCCGCTTGAGCACTGGAATTTGACAATAACGGCTAGTTTTCGAGTTTTAACTATAAAAACTCAACTCCAACTTCATTTCAAAGTTTCTGGCAAGTAAAAACAAGTTTGTAAAACATTTATTGAGATTCCATATTGCAAATCACAATAGATTAAATCATTCTTGAGCCATTATTTGTGAATCTACTCTTATAGAGAGTGTCTTGCTGTAATTTCTATTTTGTATTGTATTAAGAGTGTTCAAGTGAGGGAAACACTTGGGGTAAAGAGATTAGGGTGATAATTTCTTGATTGTAAAGGTCCATTTGGAAGTCAATTGTAAACATTTGAAGCCTTGGGAGGCTTGGATAGTGAAATCCTCGAGCTCGTCTCTTTCTATTTAATAAAATTATTATTTTTATTTTATTTTATTTAACTGTTTATTAGTATTATTATTTTATATTGATTAAATCGATACTGATTCCGTAATAACAATTTTTTGACTAACTGACTTTGAAATCATATTCGATTTTATCTCGATCTTTCATTGCTATGAAATATAAAATTTTTACACACATGATTTATTTACTAATATGTCAAATTATTTTTTCTCGTGGTGACATGTAACAAGTCTGAAATTATAAAGTTAATACCGAATGGAAGAAATAAAAGTGTATATATTACATGAAACATCCAAATAAAATGTTGGAATTCAACAAAAAAGAGTAGCAATATGGAACCAAAAAGTAGTCGAGATAAAAGCTAAAGAGTTACACCTAAAACTCGGAAAGAGTTACTAAGAATCTGATAAATCCAACGATAAATGGGGACCAAAAAATAAATTTAAAACATTCACAAAAAATATTGAAATTGAATGAAAAGAGTAGAAATATAAATCCAAAAAATAGTGGAAACGAGTGTTGATAAGCATAAGCTAAAAGTTTAAAGAACTTAACAAGAATTTGATAAAGTTTAACAATTAGCTGAGATTTAGATAATGAACTTGAAATATTTAAGCAAAATATTAGAATTCAATAAAAAGAGTTGGAACATAGGGCCAAAAAGTTGTGGAACAAAAGTTGAAGAACTTCACTCAATAATTGAAATAACTTACTTAGAATTTGATAAATTCAAACATGAAATTGTTGACATATTTACGAAAATGTTAGAATTTAATAAAAAGAATTGGAATACAAAACTAAAAAGTGGTGGAACAAAAATGAAAAAAGTTAACTCAAAAGTTAAAATAACTTACCAAAAATTTGATGAATTTGAACGTAAAATAGGGATTTGAAAAGTAGTTTGACATATTCACGAAAATGTTGGAATTCAATAAAAAGAGTAGAAATATTGAACTAAAAATAGTGAAAAAATAAGTTGAAGTAACTTATCAATAACTAAATAAAGTCTAACAAAATATAGAGATATAAAAAGTAAACTTAAAATATCAATTAAAAATTAAAAATTTAATGATAAGAGTAAAAATATAGAATCAATAACCGGTGAAAAATTGAGTTGAAACTATTTACCAAGAGTTTGATAAATTTTAACGAAAAGTAGAGATTTAGAAATTAAACTTCAAATATCCAAATAAAATGTTAGAATTTAATAAAAAGAGTAGGAATATAGAACCAAAAAGTATTGGAAAATAAATTGAAAGATTTTAATAAAGACTAGATAAAATTTAAGAGATTGTAGAGATATAAAAATAAACTTGAAATATCCATGTAAAAAGTTAAAAGTTAATGATAACAGTGGAAAATAGGACCAAAATTTACTGGGAAAATAAGTTGAAACAACTTACCAAAATTTAGATAAATTATTGAAAAAATAGGAATTGAAAAAGTAAACTTGAAACATGCACTATAAATATTAGAATATGACAAAATGAGTAGGAATATAACCCTTTTGTAATATATTTATAGCTTTTTTATAATTGTTGTACTATTTATGAATTTAAAATTATTACAATCTTTTTCTCATTTAATTATAATTTTATCTTTCTTTTTCTATTTTTTTATAAATTTTCACATTAAAAACAAATAAAAATATAATTTTTATTATATTAGCCGGTGAAAACCCGGTTGTACCGGTTGCATGACAGGCGCCGTATGACATACAGCGCTGGGTTGACTGTGAAATCAAACCCTTCTGGAATTTGAGAGAAGAGGGTCGCCTAGTGGCTAGAAGTAGCACAGGACATTTGTTTTAAAAAGTCATCATCTGGCCGGTGCAATCTGTTAGAAGTAGTCGGCTTGTTACGAAATGACATTTTGCCCGAAGGAGCATGTTTTAACGTCATGATGATGAAAGCATCTTGGCTATATTCTATGTGAAAAAGGTCTCAGCCGATAGAGTAACACAATGTTTGGAAGAACGTCCTTGATTGTTCAAATGTTTTTCTTCAAATGAGCATTTACCGCATATGTTGTTGCTGCTCTGTCTCTTATTCGTTCTTTTCTCCTCAATTTGTTCAACAGACTAAAATAGGTGAAGGCAAGAATCTGAATTTTGGCTTGCCAGTACCATATAGTATAATGCCCAAGCTAACTAATCTGAAAGAGATAAAAGAGAAATCTGAAAAAGATAAATAAAGAGATCAAAAGTCAAAACTAAAATAAAGACTTTAAAATAGGGCCCTTATTTCTCCTGTAAAAGAGAAAAAGTAGATAAAAAATTCTAAGTAATGAGATTATGTGTTATTTAAAACATATTTATTTGTTTATTTGTAATATATCAGTTTTTTTACTAATAAAATACTTGAGATATTTTTCATATATTTTAATTGCATAATATTTTGAAGAGATTCAATTGATCATATTATAGGTACTTACATAATCATCATATGAATTTATAGAAGATATAAGTATAATTTCTTTTATTATTAAATAAATTGAGTTCATAGTTAATAAATAAGTTGGAGACTTAATTTAATTTTTGACATTATGAGTTCATTAAATTATTTGTCTAACTCATGTATAAATTTACTATATGGTTTGAATATTAAACTATATCACATGTGAGATCTAATTAATTTTGAAATAACTGTTATACTTATTAAATCTCATAGTATTATAATTTTAAGCTTGAGTTAATTTTAGTTCAATTTTTGTGATTATTATTTCATTTGAGATACCAATGAATGTGACATATTTATAGTCAAAATTACTCAGATCTTGGTCGATATAATTATGTAAAGTGAGATTATATATTAGCAATATAGAATTTGAATAACATTTCTATTCATAGGTTTTGGTAATTAATAATAGAGTTCCCTGTCCAAAGTATGTCAAAATAATTAGTATATTCAAAATGATCACTAAAAAAATAAATAAGTACCAAGGAATAAATTGTAATTAAATTGATTGAATGGTTGAGATATTAATTTAGTTACATATGATACAAAGAATTATTTAGTGAAAAAATTAATATGGTATAAGTCGAATTATTATTCAAAAACTTTATTTTAGATAGCGTACAACTATAGAGATTAGTTTCAATCTTTTAACTAGTAGATTTGAGTTAAATAATTGAGTTAGTTTAATTTTAGCACTAATTATTATGTCTATCATTGTGTGTATCCAACTGATTCTTATATTAGATCACTTAACTGAATGCATTATTATTGGACTGATAAGCAAGTTAACTAGCCATTTTGATAAAAAAAAATCAAATTATTATTTGGTGAGAGGGTTCATTAATATGTTTATATATAAAGTATCTTGTCTTATTTTACAAGGTGACTCCTATTAAAAGCACAATTTATGCATCAGGTTTACTTTTATTTTATCCTTTAATTTAAATCAATTTTTTTATATAATAGAATTAAAAAGAGATTAAATAAATAGCCTAGGCCTTCCAACAGAAAATATAAAAAAGGGTTTATTTTCTAATAAGAGAGAGAGAGAGAGAGAGAGAGAGAGAGAGAGAGAGAGAGAGCATAATATATAAAACAAAAGAAAAGTAGACTTTTCCCTTGAACTTCAGAAGAAAAATTCTTTATGGCTAGTTTTTTTCAATAGTAATAAAGATTTTTATATGTCAACTGCAAATCAACTCTTGAATCATAACATAAAAGATCGTTAGTAAAAAATCTTGATCTAAGAAGATTGGTGGTGACAAATCGTATTTGGAAGCCTAAATTATTACCATGAAAATGTAAAGGTAAGATTTCTATATTATAATAATTTTACCTATTATATGAGTATTGCAATCTAATCAATTATACTTAAGAAAGATTTTTAATCAACAACTGGTATCAGAGAAATCTAATATTAATATATAGAGTTATTGTTTGAAATCAATCTCTTGTATTATATGCCTTAAATTAATGGAGCTGATTTTATACATTATTTTATTATGTAAATAAATATATTTATTGAGCATGTTAATAGTTGTGTCAATTGATGATTAAAAATTTTCATTGAATTAATTTTTTTGGATTGGTAGACAAGAAAGGCGTCATAATTGTTTCTCTCTCTATTATTTTAATTTATTACTAAGTAAGCCTTTACTACTGTAAGAGATTTTGTTAATATTAGTTCTATTTTGACAAAGTAAAAAACTCAACAGATTAAGAAATTGATGGCAAGGAAGGCAAAAGCAGCAGCTTAAGGGTCTGTTTAAGAATGAGATATTATAGTTTTTGTCGAAAAAAAACTATAATTATAAAAAAATTAATAATATACAGTAAATATAATTTTTAAATAATAATTTTAATAAAATTATTAAAGATATAATAAATTTTTCATTATACAAATAAAAAATTATATTAACATAACTTTCAATATACAATTATCCAATCTCAATCTTAAATGCACCCTAATTTTACTTCCAAGAATTAGTGGCCCAAAACATAAAGGTGGAAAGGGCTCTTTTTGGATTTTTTTCATGAGAAACCCTAAGATGTTATTGATCTGTGTTTTTTACCAATTACGAAAATATATTGCATTTACGTCTGGCAGAATTTAATTATATTGATGTCAGTTGGAAGAAAAACATGTAAATTAGAGTTTTGGGTTTATATACTATGGCACCCTCTAGTTTCACAATTTTGTTAATTTGAAGTAATTGAGATTTAGGTATAAAATTTTTAATCTAATTATATTGGACTGAAGTCTTTTTTGTTTTTTCCTAATCAATTGGATAATATAACTAAAAATTTAACAAGCCCAATCATAATTATTTCTCCAAGTTTATTTATATTATACCCAAGCCCATTTTGAGATTTCAACATCGGATTGCAAAAATGAAAATTTGATAAAATCAAATCAAAAATTGTTTAAGCTAATTTTGGGCTTATTTTATCAAGTTATTTTAGTCTAGCTTTATAAAGATTTTATTCAAAAATTAAGATCAAATAGAATTATATTTAAAAGGTGACCAAATTTAATTTTAAAAATTAAATCATATAAATTTAAAAGCTCAAAAGTACCTAAGCTTATAAACATGAACATGTATAAGGGAGAGAAAGAAGGAAGATAAACATATACTTGAAGCCCAATAAATATCAGGCTTTAGATTAAGTCAAAATTTTCCTTTAGAAAATTATGAATTGAGATTAGTTAATTACTTTTATCTATATACTATATTTGGATGATGCATGTCATGACAACATACTATATGAAATAGGTAGTGCCATTCTATACATAATAATATATGACGTCTATAGATTATGAATCAAGATATACATTATTTGATATTTGCATGTACTAAATAATATTAGATTTAGTATAGATAATATTATTTTAGGAAACATACAATTAAGAATATAAGATACATATGTATATCGTTTAAAAGGTAAAACCAACTTTAAAATATTAAGTGAGAGAGAAAATTCAAGATACCTTTTTTTATAGCCTTTATTGTTAGTTTAATAATAAAATTATGTATATATCATCATTTCATGATATGGTGATGCTAACTTCGGAGGGTATATATGTTGAATATCTTTTTTGATGAATTTTTTTGAAGATAAGATTGAAATATTTTGTAGTTTATTGATCACCTGGCCTATCGATTGTTGCTTGACATGAAAGATATGTAGATTGAAACAATAATTATACACTTAACTAAAATTTATCAATTGACTTCCCTAAAAGTGTTCTCTTAACAAATTTTGGCCCCGATAATTATTTATCATGTTTCTATATAAAAATAAATAATCTAATAGTTAATTGAGTCTAGTAAGTGTAAGTATGAGTTTCCCATTAGATAGCTTTCCAAAATAATACTAGATTACATTATTTGTTTCAAAGTATTTATATACGTATGTTTTATTTAAAAAAAAATGTCTTGCCCCTAGCCTACTCTCTGTTATTCAAAATTAAAACAAATTCACTCTTAAAAACTATATAGATTGGAAACAAAGTCTATTTATTGTCCTAATTGCTAAAAATTATAAAATATCTTAACTCATCCATGCTCTCCTGAACTAGCAGAAGATGGTTATAGAAATTAGAGAAAGCTTTACAAGAAATGGAAAAAAACTAATGAAATTGTAAAATGCTACATATTAGCATTGATTCCTAATATTATATAGACAAAAAATCAAAACATGGAGACAACCATTAAAATAATAGATAGCCTTCAAGAGATGTTCAAGCAAACTACTTGGTCTTCAAGACAAGCAATGCTGAAAGGTTTTATTCCAAGATAGAAAATAATATAAAAGTTCATAAGCATATCTTGAAAATGATGGAGTATTTGAATAAGATTGAAATCTAAAGTTTACAAATGATGATAACTTAAAGATTATCATGGTGCTAGAATCTTTTGCTTCAGACATTCAAAGAGTTTAGGTCAATTATAACATAAATAAAAGGACTATGACTTTAATTGAATTAGTGAATGAACTTTATTCATCTGAAGAGATTTATTATGTTGAAGAATCTCAAGGAAGCATTAATCTTGTTGAACATTTTCTAAGCCTAAACAAAAAAAAAAAAAACAAAGGTCAAAGAAAGAAGTAAGTGAAAAAAAAAAGTCTACTAAAAAGGATGGCAAGCCGAAAGGCAAGTGTTTCAAATGTAAACAAAAAGGTCATTCAGAAAATTAAGTGAAACTAGGTATAGGAAATCTTTTAGTCATGGCAATTAATCATATTTATAATTCACTTTTTTTCTGCCCAATGAATCCTATTGGCACTTGGGTTTTGAATTTTGGAACAACTAATTATATTTGTAATTTACTTTTAGTTTTAAAAAACCAAAAAATTAAGTGAAAGAAGATCAAGTTTAGTTAGAGAAAGGCCAATTATTGTTAGTAGTGAAAACTAAATCTATTTTATTGTCTTTTAATAATAAGACTTTGTCTTTAATAATTGCCTTTATGTTCTAGACATTAAGAGAAATTTAATTTTGATAGCTTATTTATCAAAACAGATACGAATTTTTTATATAGATTAGGAATCAATATCATATTAGGATTAATTTCCTTATTGTCTTAATATTTTCCTTTCTAGTCTAAAGTTTTATTTTCCTTTTTTTATATGGTTTAGGATAATTATTACTAATATAAATAGTCCCCTTTTGTGGCACTTAAACACAAGATTTTTTAATTCAATAATATTTTAGTTTTTAAACCTTTGTATTAGTATTTGAGTTAGTTAATTCTCGATATTCTGTGGAATTAATGAGTTTTAACACTTAAATTCATAGTATTCTTTTGAATCGGTATGAATTTATTTTATTCTTTTATTTCGGTATTCTATAGAATCATTAGAATATTGAAACTATAAAATTCTACTACATCAAGTTTCACCTCTGTTTCTATTTTGAACAAAATATATTAACATATTTTGCTGCATTAAAGGATAGTTTATATCACTTTGGTCCTTTGATCCATTTAATGCTGGACAAAGTGATTAAAAATAATCAGCATACACACTTATTGAAGAAAATAATTATTTGTTTTTACTAATGTTACCTCTAGCATTTGCACTTAGTCATATAAACTTAAATAAGATACAAAGAATTATCAAAAATGGATTTTTAGTTTCATTAGAAAATGAATCATTTCATTCTGTGAATCTTATTTAGAAGGAAAAATGACTAAAAAGTATTCTCGACTAAAGGAATACATGCAACAATACTACTTGAATTAGTGTATGTAGATATTTATGGACCAATCAAATGTATAAGTTGGAGGTGGTTGTAAGTATTTTATCATATTCATTAATGATTATTCAAAATAGAATTATGTTTATTGAATTTATCATAAGTACGAAGCTCTTGAAAAATTCAAAAAGTATAAGACTAAGAAAAGTAATTATGTAAGAACATAACGAAATTTCAATTCAATCTAAATGGTAACATGTTTCAAGAGAATTTTAAAAGTATCTAGTTAAAAATAGATTATATCTTGGTTAACAGCTTTAGAAACATTGTAATAAAATAATGTGGTTGGAAGAAAAAATAAAACCTTTTTAGATATTTTGAGATCTATACATAGTTATCTCATTGCTTTTTGATTTTTAGGACTAGAGCTAGAAATTGCATATACTATTGAATAAGCTAGAAACTACATATACCTATTGAACCCAGTTCCATTTATGTTAGTGCTTAAAACCCAATAGAACAATGACCAATCATAAATCAAGTGTAAAACATATCTATATTTAAGGTTTACTAGCATATGTGCTAAAACCATAGGTTGATATAATGTATTCACTTTCTAAGATTTATGTGTTTGTCAGGCATCTTAAAAGAATAATAGGAGGTTTTTCTTTTTTTCTAGTCCTGAAGATAAAAAATTGATTGTGAGTATTCATTTTACTTTCTTTGATGAAGATTATATAAATAACTTCAAATCTAAGAATAAAGTAATATTGGAAAACTTATTAGGTGATCATTTTAAAGCTTAGATTTTGGTACCCTTTAATCAATTGGACCAAGAGCAACAACTTGAAAATCATAACATTATCACTGAGTAGTAATCATATATAGAACCTTATTATAGTGCAAGGATAACTAGATTATCAACAAAATACATGTTATTGGGAGCATTTATACAGTTATCTTAGATGGAGAAGTACAAGATTTCACTAGCTACAATAAAGCTCTATTAGATGGAGATATTTAACTACTAAAAAGGCTATGAACCATAGTACTCCAGTAAAGTTTGACAACTTACAAAGGCACTAAATGGAGTAAGACCTATAGCATGCCAATGAATCTATAATAGGAAAAGAGAAGATAGAATGATGGGAACATTTAAAGCAAAATTAATTGCCAAAGGTACACTTAGAAAGAGGGAATCGATTATGAAGAAAACTTTTTGACCATTTGTTGTGCTCAACTCTATTAGGATTTTGCTCTCCATTATTGTAATATTGGATTATAAAATTTGTCAAATGGATATCAAGATTATGTTTCTTGATGGACATCTTAAAAAAGACATTTTTATATAGCAACAAGTTTGGTTCATTGAAAAAGGTTAAGAACATATAATATGTAAGTTGCAAATCTCTATTTATGAATTAAAGTAAGCATTCTAATCATGGAATGCTAGATTTGATAAGACAATTAAATTGTTTGGATTTATACAAATTATGATTGCGTAATGAGTACAAGGAAACTTAAGGAAAAGCTATAGTTTTTCTAGTTCTTTAAAGATGACATCCCTCTAATTAGAAACAATATAGGAGTATTATTATTGACAAAGAATTAGTTGGCTTAACAACTTGATGTGAATATATTGTGTAAATTTTATTAAACTCACAAATGTACGAATCTATTATAAAATAAATTAATAATAACGAATGTCAATTCCATGAATAGGTGAATTTTAATTATGTATTAAATTAATTTTTTAAATGGGTAGTTGAAATTATGGTGAAAGTGATTTATTTTATCCTAAAATTTAAATTGGAATGACATAAAATAAATTAAACTGATAACTGTTAAATTAAAGCACATGGGTAATCTGAATCCACATCAACATTCACCATGGGATTAATTTTCTTTATTAGTATCAATTTAATCATGAGGAGGATATCCACTCCTCATGAACTATGCTTTAATTAATATGGTGCTAAGGGTTTATCATGCCATCTATTAATGAAAAATCAAAATATCTACAGAAATTAGAGGGAAGTGAAAATAAATTTATCAAATTTAGTCTATGGAACATGTTGAGATTTCACCTTTAACTCAAGTTTGAAAAAAAAATTAGATACTCATATTTAAATTAGGGGTAAAATGAAAATTTAACTAAAATACATAGAAAATACATGATGGAGAAGAAACTACAGAAAATAAAATCCAAAAATAAATTCAGGGGTATCAAATTAGGGGAGGAAACCCTTCTTTTATAGATACAACAAGTAAATTATGGCCATTAAATTAAAACAATTTAGGCGCAAAAGATTGCGACAGGTAGCAAATTGTAATTAGTAGAACTTTAAGTATAAAATGATAATTTTCTCTTTTATAAATATACATTTCCGAACACTCAATATACCACCTAACCAACTTGATCTTATCAACCACACCAATTTGAGATCCCTAGCCCTATCACAAGCCAACAATCTAAAACTAAAGATGTCAAGATGAAGAAGTTTGTGCCTCTCTGCACAAAGATATGGCAATGTTGTAGAAGAAAAAATATAATTTATTATTAATCTAAAGTTTTAATTTGACAATTGGTTTGAGAATGTGCATGCTATTTCCTTGGATGACAAGATAAGTATTGAAGATAATGAGATTATTGATCGATATAGGATTTTTAAACAAGAGCAAAATCGATGTAAAGAAGCTAAAATGATTAAAATGGCTCTAACTATCCATATCAAAAACAAAAATGTTGTGCTTGGAGAAGATTTTGAATAAAAAAGGTTAAATTTATTAGAGAGTGCATTGAGTAAGAATTAAGGAAGGGGAAAAGTTAATTTATCATTGTTCATTCTTGGAATTCGTCATTGCTTTGAAAAATATATAAGTGAAGCAAATTCATGAAGCATGGATTTTTTAGAGTTTCAAGAAAGATTAATAAGAAAAAATAATTTTGAATTAGAAGATGATTTGCGCTTACACTATTAGCTTCATCCTCTAGATTAAATTCTAATTCAAGGATGAGAGACTAATTAAGACATTATATACCATTCTATAATTTTTATTATTTTAGAATTTATATTTTAATTAGAGTCAATTATGGTATATGTCTTAGTTTTTAATGTTGGGATAAATAAAACCGTGACAATATTGTGTAAATTTTATTAAATTTGCAAGTGTATGAATCTATTTTAGAATAGATTAGTGGTGACGAGTGTCGATCCCACGAGGAGGTGGATTTTAATTGTGTGTTGAATTAATTTTCTAAGTGAGTGGTTAAATTATGGTAAATTTATCCTAAACTTTGAATTAAAATGGCTAGAACAATTAAAAATACAATTGTTATAATAAAGCACTTAGGTATCTAGATCTACATCAACATGTTCTAGGGCTCAATATTCCTTATTAATACCAATTAAATTATGAGGGAAAAATCTATTTTTCATGAACCACGCTTAATAAATATGGTACTAAGGGCTTATTGTGCCAAATAGTAATAATTGTGTTATTACTCTATGTCAACGAAAAGTCAAAACATCCACGGAAATTAGAGGAAAAAATAAAATAAATTTATTAATTAAGACCATGGAACATGTTGAGACTTCACCTTCAACCCAAGCTTGAAAGAAAATTAGGTATTTATATTTGAACTAAGGATAAAAAGGAAAATTTACTAAAATACAAAGAAAATATAAGATAGAGAAGAAATAACAGAAAATGAAGCTAAAAAATGAACTCAGAGGTGTCAAATTAAGGGGGAATCCCTCATTTTATAGATACAACGAGTAAATCATGGCCATTGGATTAAAACAATTTGGTTGCACAAGATTATGCCACATGGCAAGTTCTAATTAGTTCGAACACATCATCAGGACTATTATTCCGTGTATATGCATGTACAGTACGCATGTTTTTCTGATCCACTAACATATTGCTACGTCATTGGTCAACGATGTATAAATATTTTTATCCAATAAGATTGTCACACCTCATTAGTCAACTTACGTCATTAGTCAACTTACGTCATTAGTCAACTTACGTCATCAGTCAACTTACGTCATCAGTCAATGCCACATCATTCTTCCCATCAAATGCTACCACGTCGTTGGTCAGTGCCACATCATCGTACAGTACATATAAATAGTGTCATGAATAGTATTATATATATAAATAGTACTGTATATGTGAACAGTAATATTTTTACTTTTATACTCCTTCTAAGGTTTTTGACCATTCTGAATTCAAATTTATCATCCGTTTTGTCATCTAATGTCTCGTTTATTGTAAAATAATCATGATGCCCCTAAAATACGTAAAATACTTAATTATAATAAAACATGTATAATAAATTCACAAGAAACTTGAATAAATAAAAGTAAAGAAGTTAGTAGAACTTGAAGTGAAAAATGACGATTTTCTCCTTTATAAATATACATTTTCTTGTGCTCAACATATCCCCCAACTAGCTTATTGTTAGTTCCTGGAAAATTAAGCAAAATCAAATTCAAACTTAAATTTTTTTTTGAACTATCATGTTTATTTAATTAAACTTTATGATGTAAATCAAATAAAAGTATAAGCATTATCTCCGATCTTTAAGAAATATTATTTCCAAATCAACCATCCACATGAATCAATCCAGTAGACTTTGTCATAGCTATTGTAACCAAGCTGCTTTCAACAATGACATGTCAATACCCCAAAATTTCACTGGTAGTGACACTCTCACAAAGAAATTAAACCCAATAACAATAGTCGTTCCCATGAATGGTAAATTAAGAGAAAATATTAAAGTAATATTACACACTCTCGTCAAGATGAAATAAATGTACCCATACCTTAGAAATTATACTATCTTAAGCTAAAATGTGAGTCAGACCAATATATTTATTTATATATATATATTTTTTTATTATTATTATTTTTTTATGCATACTGCATCTTTATAGTCCATGTAATTAGTTTTTACTCTAGACTATAGTTATCTAAAATTAAGAAAGACTTTTATTAGGACGTAACATAGGCTAGAGACATGGCGAATAAAGATAGAAAAATAGGAAAAGAATAACAAAATACATGTTGGAGAAAAAAAAGAGATTTTTTTTTCTTTTTAAAGATTACAGAGTACATTTCTCTTTTTTTAAAACTAATATATAAATTTTGAATTTTTTCTTTTCTTTTTTTCATTTTTTCTTTTACTAAGGCACAATTTTATTGAACAAACTAATTATTTACATTTGTCTAAAACATGAATGGGTGATGGAATTTGTAAGATATTGAATAATATTTTAGATTAAAGTTGGGTCGAGATGAAAAGTTAACAAGGAAGAGGATAATAATTTTTTTAAAGGTTCAAAAGGGTTAACTAAGGATATTTCACAAAAGGGATGGTTAAAAAAACTCAAACAGGTCAAAGATGGCCTTTCTATTGTCTTTTAAAGCACTAACTAATCCTCTATATCTACTAGTTAGATAAACTTTTAGATGTAGCAACACACAAAATTTTTTTCTCTTTTTTTTTAGAAGGTTGACTCAAAGGAAATTTATAGATCGTATATCAAATAATAAACTGTTAAGTTGTATAAATAATGGACAAAAGAGTTACTCTCCAAGAAAAATGATAGGTTCAAGAACTCACTGGAAATTTATTATGACATGTATATTCCTTCAAACAACTCATATTTTTGTCTCCGACATCAACACCAAAGATAATACAAATACTAAAATTTGAAAATCATCATGTCAAAAAAATCACAAATATATATTTTTAAAATGTTTTTTAAGAAAAAGAAAACTAAAAAGATGCATTTTTAGAATTATAACATTCTATATTCAGCAATCTTCAACTTAAAATTTTGAAAGTGTATATTTATAAAGAAGAAATTAAAAAGAGAAAGTTAAAAAAAATCACACTTAAAGTGAAGTTAAAAAAAATGACTGAAAAGTAAATTTTTTTTGTAACTTTCAAACTAAGAAGATGAGTTTCTAGAGCCACTACACTCCATATTCAGCCATCTTCGTCGTAAAAAGTTAACCACAGTTAGTTCTTATAACAAAAATTAGTAAAAACTTAACAAAGATTAAGACATTCCACAATTATCAACTATTCCCTCCCTCCACACAGAACAAAATATTGTCCTCAATATTTTAAAGGAAAGAAGTAGAGATTAGAAGATATCGCCTAGGTGCTGCAATACAGAAGAAAATATTTACATGGTTGAAGGTGTAGCGCATGGCTCGAAAGTAAAAAAGGAAATAGTGAAAAGACAAAACAAATAATGATAGCATAAAATTATTAAAGACAAAAATGTAAGTAATCAAACAACAGTGAAATAAAACAATATTGAAATAAAAGGATATTTACAAGTAGTTGCGACTATAGCTCACATCTTCCTTTGGTTTTATCTCTAAAAATGGCTTGAACGCCCTCTGTGGGTCGAGGATAGGTTTCTCATCCAGTTTTCTTACGAACTAGCAAACAAAGTCTTTTATAGTTAGATTCTCAAGACTATAGTTTGCACGTTCTTTCTGAAATAATGGCCATTACTAGAGTACTGCATTTTGGATGTATCCACTAGGATGCATTTCAAGAAGTAAAAGGATATCATCCAATGACTCTTTATTCAAGTCATCCCTAATGAATTGAATCTTGACTTCCCTGTTATCAGATAGCATTCTTAAAGAACATCGCTTTTTATTGCATCTCATTCTGGCATACTTATGACAAACATTAGAGAGCTTTCAGGCTCTCATTTTCTTGAATAATTTCCTTTACCACAACATGTGTTAATCCCATATTGAAACTTTGAGGAGAACACTTAATTTTGAAGTTTCAACTACCCAAGAAAGTTCTAAACAAATTTGAGACACACAAAACCGTGACCCATTGCTTAAGCAAACATGAACCAAAGGTATGTAGAAGGATATTGACGCCACACTCAAGATTTAGATGAGAAGGTGTGTGATAAGTCTAGACTTGGAACGCCATAAGAATGCAAATTCTTGATAAGTTCACTAGTTCTCAAAAGAACCAAAGAAAGAATAATTCTTTCAAATTCAAATAACATTAATTTCTAATTGTCTTACATAGCAAAGTTGCTGAGTTTAAATAGGCCAATAGAGACCCAAAAATCCGAAAAAGATTAAATTCTAGTTCAAGTCGAACTAGTTCTCTCTAACTAGTTAAAGAGATTAAAGGAGCTGTTGAAATTCCCAAGTCTGAGCATGTTGTAATAAATTGGTCATAAATCCTTCTAGAGAACTCCAAATCTAACTCTGTAAAATTCTTTAGAAAGCTATCTTAAATATCTTTCCAACGGTATATAGCTTGTAAATTAATTCTAGCTCAATTAATACCAGTTTTATTCTGAAATTGACCTTTCTGTATTTGATCCGAATTGTGTATTTGGCTGCCCAATAGCTTGAATAAAGCCCACAACGCCTTGACATCTCTTTAAGCCCAATTCATGATGTCTTGCATCTTGAATTGCAGTTTCAATCCATATTTTTTCAATTAATCCATTTAAAGCAGCTTGCATCTTTTTGGCTCTAGCTCTTGTAATTGAGCCTTCATGAATGTGTAAAGGGTCACTTGAAGCTTTAATGGTATTCTCTTGATAGTTCTCATCATTCTCCCTCTCCTCAAAAGGATTCGTCCTTAAATCTTCACCTACATCAAAAGGAGAAAGATAAAAAACATTAAGAGTAGCACTCACATTATACTCACCAGGAAGATCCAATTTGTAGGCATTGTCATTGATTCGTGTAACCACTTGAAATGGAGCATCTCGGCTTGGAAGCAATTTTGAACGCCTTTGTGCTGGGAATCTCTCATTTCTCATATGCACCCAAACCCAATCTCCAGGCTGAAAAACCACTTGTTTACGTCCTTTGTTGGCTTGATTAGCATATTGTTCAGTCCTCTTTTCTATGTTGTGCCGCACTTTCTCATGCAATTGCTTAACAAATTTAGCTTTCTTTTTGCCATCCAAACTAGCATGCTTATCAATAGGTAATGGTAATAAATCCAAAGGAGTTAATGGATTAAAACCATATACAATCTCAAATAGTAAAAATTTAATAGCTGAATGGACAGTTCTATTGTAAGCAAATTTAACATGTGGCAAACATTCTTCCCAAGTTTTCAAATTCTTTTGAATAATGGCACGTAACATCGTGGACAATGTTCTATTTACAACCTCAGTTTGTCCATCAGTTTATGGATGACAAGTAGTAGAAAACAAAAGTTTAGTACCCAACTTACCCCACAAAATTTTCCAAAAGTGGCTCAAGAACTTAGCATCTCGATCTGAAACTATGCTCCTTGGTACTCCATGCAATCTAACTATTTCCTTGAAAAACAAATTAGCTATGTTTGTTGCATCATTATTTTGTGACATGGAATGAAATGTGCCATCTTTGAAAACCTATCAACAATAACAAATATAGTATCCTTTCCCCTTTTTGACCTAGGTAAACCCAAAACAAAGTCCATAGAAGTATCAACCCAAGGTTCGCTAGGTATAGGTAAAGAGTTATACAATCCATGGGGTAAAGCTTTAGACTTAGCTTGTTTACAAGTGATACACTTCTGACATATTCTTTCAACATCACGTTTCATATGTGGCAAAAAAAATGTTCTTTTAAAACATCTAAAGTCTTTGCAATGCCGAAATGTCCCATTAAACCTCCCTCATGAGCTTTACGCACAAGCAATTCAGGCAAAGAACTATATGGCACACACAATTTATTTTCTCTAAATAAGAACCCATCGTGCTTATAGAACTTTCCAAATGCAGCTTTCTCACAAGCATTAAACACATTAGCAAAATCAGGATCATTAACATATATTTCTTTAATGTACTCAAATCCTAACAACTTTGTATTTAATACAGAGATAAGTGCATACCTTCTCGATAATACATCAGCCACCACATTCTCCTTACCTTGTTTGTATTTAATCACATAAGGAAATGGCTCAATGAATTCAACCTATTTGGCATGTCTCGTATGCAACTTACCTTGCCCTTTCAAATGCTTTAAGGACTCATGATCAGTATGTATGACAAACTCTTTAGGTAGAAGATAATGTTGCCAAGTTTCCAATACTCTCACCAACGCATACATCTCCTTGTCATAAATAGGATAATTTAGGGTTGCGCCACTCAATTTCTCACTAAAATAAGCAATTGGATGCCCCTCTTGCATCAAAATAGCTCCAATACCTATACCTGAGACATCACACTCAATTTCAAAAGTTTTAGCAAAATCGGGTAAAGTAAGTAGTGGTGGAGAAACCAATTTCTCCTTGATTAGATTAAATGCCTTTTCTTGTTCACTACCCCTCCTAAATCCTATGTGTTTCTTAACAATTTCAGTTAAAGGTGCAGCAAGAGTGCTAAAATCTTTCATAAATCTTTTATAAAGACTAGCCAAACCATGAAAACTTCTTACCTCACTTACGCTTTTAAGTGTAGGCCATTCCTTAATAGCCTTTACCTTCTCTTCATTAACCTCAATTCCTTTAGCACTTACAATATAACCAAGAAAAATAATCTGATTTGTACAAAAAGCACACTTCTTCAAATTAGCATACAACTTTTCATTCCTTAAAACAATCAATACACTTTGCAAATGCTCAACGAGTTCTTCTAGACTTTTGTTGTAGATCAAAATATCATCAAAGTAGACAACTACAAACTTATCAAGAAAAGCACGCAAAACATGGTTCATTAACCTCATAAAAGTGCTAGGTGCATTAGATAACCCAAATGGCATTACTAACCACTCATATAAATCATATTTTGCTTTAAAAGCAGTTTTCCACTCATCTCCCTCTCTAATCCTAATTTGATGATATCCACTTTTAAGATCTATTTTTCTAAACACACAAGAACCATACAATTCATCAAGCATGTCATTAAGTTTAGGAATAAGATGTCGATACTTTATAATGATTTTATTAATCACACGACAATCAACACACATCCTCTATGTTTCATGCTTTTTGGGCACTAGTAGAACTGGTACCACACATGGACTCATGCTCTCCCTCACATATCCCTTTGCTAAGAGTTCTTCAACCTTTCTTTAAAGCTCCTTTGTCTCCTCGGGGTTACTTCTATAAGCGGGTCTATTAGGAATGGTAGCTCTAGAAAGAAAGTCTATTTGATGCTCAATTCTTCTAATAGGTGGTAAACCATTAGGGATTTCATTGGAAACACATCATAAAAGTCCTGCAAAAGAGTCACAATAACACTAGGCAAAAAAGAGTTAAGCTCATTAGTATGCAAACAAGCGTCTTTGCACAAAAGTATAATGATAGGATGTTTTGAAAAGAAGACCCTCTTAACCTCTCTCTCTTTTCCAAACAAGTTTATATGTTGCCTCTCTTTTCTCTCAACAATATTTTTTTTTATCTTTCCACTTCCTTTTCTCTCATTTTCTCTTTCTTTTGTGCTCTCATTTTCTTTTTTTGTATCAATCTCTTTTTATATTGTCATTTGATCTTCATACACTTGCCTAGGTGTTAAGGGTACAAGAGTGATTTGCCTTTTATTCATTACAAAAGAATATCTATTTAAGTAACTATCATGTATCACTCATCTATCATATTGCTAAGGTCGCCCCAAAAGAATGTGTCCAGCATGTATGGGTATTACATCACATTCAACCTCATCCTTATATTTCCTAATAGAGAATAAAACCAGCACTTGTTTATTTACTTTAACCTCCTCACAATTATTCAGCCATTATAACTTATATGGCCTAGGATGTTTCAGAGTTTTCAAATTCAATTTATCAACTAAACTTGTGCTAGCTACATTAGTACAACTTCCACCATCAATTATCATACTACATACCTTATCTTTGATGTGGCATCTAGTATGAAATATGTTATCACATTGTACCTACGCATCCTCTTTTACTTGCATGTTAAGAGCACGTCTAACAACCATTAATTTAACATCAATAGGATACTCTACACCATCATTAGCATCCTCTAAAGGTGGCATAGGATCAACATCTGATTCACTCTCGGTTTCAACATCACCATCATCCCTCAAGATCATTACTCTCTTATTTGGGCATTGAGATGCAATATAACCTGTCCCTAAACATTTAAAACACTTAATATATCTATTTCTAGAGTGTTGGGAATCAGATTTTCCTTTGCTTTGGTTGCCTCCCTCTTTATGATCCTTGATTGGCTCAATCTTAGGATTTGAAACAATCTTTTCATCTTTGCTCCATTTTGACTTCCATGAGGAAGATGAACCTAAATTGGGTCTAGTAGAACCCTTTTTTTTTAAGTTGTCGCTTCACTTTTATGGTCATGTGAACCATGTCTTTCAATTCAACATAATGCTACAAGTCAACCACATTAGCAATATCTTAATTTAAACCATGTAAAAGTCTAGCCATAGTGGCCTCTCGTTCTTCTTCAATGTTGGCTCGAATCATGATTATTTCCATCTCCTTGTGGTAGTCTTCCACATTTCTGAAGCCTTGTGTAAGACTTTGAAGCCTTTGGTGTAGCTCCCTATAATAACTAGGAATAAATCTCCTCCTCATGATGGCCTTCATCTCTTCCCAAGTATTTATAGGCCTTTCACGGTTTCTTCTCCTACTCAAAACAAGTTGATCCCACCAAATAATAGCATAATTAGTAAATTCAACAGTAGCTAGTTTTACCTTTTTCTTCTCGAAGTAATTATGGCAATCAAACACTAGCTCCACCTTTTTTTCCCACTCCAAATAAGCTTTCGGATCATTTTTACCTTGAAAAGAAGGAATTTTCAGTTTGATACTCCCCAAATCACGATCTATGCGTCATGCTCTTCTATCATCTCTTCCACGAATATCAACGGTGGCCTGGTCATTAAAATTATCTAGGTCATCACCATCTTGACCTCCCATGACAGCACGCCATTGATTATCTCTTACATTAGGAGCTATTGGCTGTTGCTCCTTTTGTAGATTGGCTATGGCAGTGTCTTGCCTTTCCAATTGGTTACTGATCTCTCCAAACATCAGATTCATGTGCTCAAATTGTTGCTGCATGGCTTTGAGCATGATCGATTGATTTATAGCTTCTTGTTCTTTTGACATATTTTGTGATCTGCAAATTAAAGTTAGCAAGCAAAAAGACCTCACACTCCCTCATGTGTTTCACTCAATTTGATTCACTTAACTCTCGTGTTTAACACACAAATTGGCTTTTTTCCCTCTAATGATCTCACAAACTATTGCCTTTTACCACACTTAATTCTCTCTTTCAGTTTTTTATTGAACTACAAAAATAAAATCAAGAAAAACAAAACAAGTGGCACACCAAATATGCTATTCCAGCACACTAACAAAGAAAAAGAATTAAGAGGACACAAAGAACAAAACAGAAATTGAAGGAAGAAAACAAGCAAGTAAAGGAACACAATTGATATTGATGAAAGTAGGAATACTTGAATCCTTTTGCAATCTTTTTTTTTGCTGTACTTTTTTTTTGTACTTTTTTTTATAATCAAAATAAATAAGACATTCAAACCTAATTAGAAACTTGCTCTGATACCAAATAGTGTGAATCCCACATTGAAACTTTAAGGAGAGCACTTAATTTTGAAGTTTCAACTACCTAAGAAAGTTCTAAACAGATTTAAGACACACAAAACCTTGACCCAATGCTTAAGCAAACATGAACCAAAGGTATGGAGAAGAATGTAAATTCTTGATAAGTTCACTAGTTTTCAAAAGAACCAAAGAAAGAATAATTCTTTCAAATTCAAATAACATTAATCTCTAATTGTCTTACATAACAAGGTTGCTGAGTTTAAATAGGCCAATAGAGACCCAAAAATATGAAAAAAATTAAATTATAGTTCAAGTCGAACTAGTTCTCTCTAACTAGTTAAAGAGATTAAAGGGGCCGTTGAAAATTCCTAAGTCTGAGCATGCTATAATGAATTGGTCATAACTCCTTTTAGAGAACTCCAAATCTAACTCTGTTAAATTCTTTTGAAAGCTATCTTAATTATCTTTCCAATGGTATATAGCTTGCAAATTAATTCCAGCTCAATTAATACCAATTTTATTTCAAAATTGACCTTTCTGTATTTGATCTGAATTGTGTATTTGGCTGCCCAATAGCTAGAATAAAGCCCACAATGCCTTGACATCTCTTCAAGCCCAATTCATGATGTCTTACATCTTGAGTTACAGTTTCAATCCATATTTTCTCAATTAATCCATTTAAAGCAGCTTGCATCTTTTTGGCTCTAACTCTTGTAATTGGGCCTTCATGAATGTGTAAAGGGTCACTTGAAGCTTTAATGGTATTCTCTTGATAGTTCTCATCAACAACAAAGCATGTATGCAATAAATTTGAGAGGTAACTCACCTGCCAATTGCACTTTAGCTTCAATTATCCATCGAATGTTAGTAAGGATATGATTTTTCATAAGTAATCGTATGCGTTCAGACCGAACTTTATAAATGGTGAAGAGAGCATTCTGAGGAAGTGAAGGAAATTACTTGTGAAGTTTTGCTAAGATCTCATCTCGATCCATGCCTTCAACTCAGAATATTAGTTATTATAGGAAATTGAAGTAACTAACATTGATTATCATGGAGTACCATTATCTGCTACTTAACCGGGGTGAAAAATGATAACACACTAAAGAAAGAAAAAAAATCTAGCAAAAACACAACACACATAAAGGAAAATAAAAAAAATAACACAAAAAAATTAACTTACCATCGTCCTCTTATTGAATTTACCTCAAGCTCTAATTGGATGTTGTAGATACCTCTCTCAATTTCTTTAAAATCTCTTTCTAAATCCTCAACATGGGCTACTAACTCTGGTGGTTGTAGCTGCCAGATACGATGTGTTTTACAAAATCGTATTTGACCTCTGAGATTAGATTGTATATGTCAAAACTATCTAAGAATGTTGAAGAGATGCCTTTTAGTTGACATATTCATGAGAAAAAATAATAAAAAAACTTAATAGTTAAACAAACACACTTACACAAAAATAATTAAAAACAAAAAAGAAAACTTTAAATCACTAAAAGAAAATAGAAAAAAATGTCAAGTCACTTTAATGTTTTACACTGTTTTCTCCACATGGTTGGTATTCGTGATATGATTTTACTTTTCTGACCATTAACTTTAAAAATTACACCATTCCTTGGATTTTTAAATTTAATGGCTTTATATGGAAAAAAGTATGATCACTAGATAGACCAGACTATTAAGGACGTAACTTACTTAGAGAAACGTGCCATTGAGAATTGAACAAAAATACTTTCTGGCCTAGTGTAAAAGATTTTCTAATGCTCCTCTTGTCACAGAGGATTTTCATTCGTTTTTTGTAGTCCTTAGCATATTTGTCGTTAGGAATCTCCTCTGGTTTTATTAGTTATATCCTCCTTTTTGAACAAAAAATAGGGTTAATGATGTCTGTATTCTTTTGTTTGTCATTAGGAGAGGATGAGATGATTTATGATAATGTTCTTTCTTCTCTCAAGAAGATAGAATTCATAGGGTCAAGTGAAGGTTTGATCTCAATATTTGATGGTGATTCTGATAATAAGATGAGATTCTCTTTTAATGGTGCCAATTGCTCTATTTTTGTCTTTCATTTATCAATGTTCATGCATGGTGATGAATCCAATAAGGCATTAACCTCATCAATCGATCTGTCAATATTAAAATCCAAACTAAAGTGAGTTAAACATTAACGTTAAGGGTCATCATTAAGGTTTAAAGGAAATGTATGATCAACTAATTCATCAATTAAATCCACATCTATAATTTCATCATCTATATTGTGAGGTTGTTTGGCAATATTGAAAATATTTAGTTCCATGATCATATTGCCAAATGACAACTGCATATTTCCAATTCTGCATTGAATGTGAGCATCGGTAGTTGCCAAAAATGGATGACCCAAGATAATGGGGATGTGCTTTCCTTGAATCCTACACTGGTTGAGTGTCAATTACAATGAAATCAACAGGAAAATTAAACTTATCTACCTGGATAAACACATCCTCCATAATACCATGAGGTATTTTTATGGATCGATCTGTAAGCTGTAACACCACTAGAGTTAGATGTAATTCTCTTAGTCCAAGTTTCATAAACACTGAGCAAGGCAATAAATTAACATTAGCACCTAAGTCTAACAAAGCATTCTCAATTGTGTGGTTCCCTATACTATATGAGATAGCGAGGGAGCTTGGGTCTTTGCATTTTAGATAAATTTTATGTTGGAGTATAAAACTAATAATTTCTATTAAAAATGTCTTCTTTTGAACATAAATATTTTTCTTTTTAGTACAAAGATTTTTAAGAAACTTGGCATAAGATGGTACTTATTTTATAGCAGCAAGTAAAGGGATGTTGACACTTACTTGTTTGAAGATTTTAAAAATCTCACCTGTGAATTTTTCCTTATTTACTTAGGCTAACCTTTGGTGAAATGGAGCTTTAGGAATATACTCTTGTGGGTTAATTTCTTCTTTCTCCTCTGATGATGAGTCCTCAGCACTTAGGTAAAATTTGAGTTGTTTTGGTCACTGGCAGCTCTACTTTGTTGTTGACTTCTTTTTCTTTTCACAAGGTCATGATGGCTTTGACCTCTCCATGTTGCTGAGGTGAACTGGTACTTGCCTCATGCACTCCTTTAGGGTTTGACACTAGTTGACTTAGGAATTTACCTTTCTTAACAATCATTATTAGGGTTTGAATTGAACAGGCAAGTTGGCCCACTATTTTCTCAAGGTTAGAAATTGATTGGGCCTGTGAGTTGAAGCCTGCTCTCATATCATTTCGTAGTTTATCAATGGTGTGATTTTGTTGCTCGATCACAAAGTGGATAGAATTCTTGAAATTCTGTAATACATCCTCCCATTATCTAAGTTGAGAATAATTTGAGTTTTGATTATAAGGTCTGAAGGTAGCTGAGAGGCTTGTGGAACTTAAGGAATTGGTTGCATTGGTGGAGCTGGGGTTATTGGTCTATTTTGTTGGAATTCTTGAGACCATAAAAAATTTGGGTGATCTCTTTATCTAGGGTTATATATGTTGGAGTAAGGGTTGTAGTTTGATGGCTTCCTTATTACACCTAAGGCATTGGCTTGATCTGGGTATGAATCATGGTCATGTGGCTCTGTTGATTGAGCAGCTGTTAACGATGTAATTTGTGGGGTAAGTCCTTCAACCATTTCTTTCACTTCTTTGATTTCTGAGTTTGACTTGTCAATTAGGATCTCATTTACTCCCTTAATTCTTTTATTGTTTCTAAATGATCGACTCTGTTGTTGGAATTATCTGCTTGTCGCTAGAAGAAATTCTAAATTTTTGATGCACTTTTGGACATTAGTTCTCCTCGACTTGTTGCCATTAGCCATTCTTGCACATTTGGCAATAATCTTTCCAAAACGTATTAGCAGTGGTGCCATTTTTCATATCCATAATATGGACATTTCAAGAGTAGCCCGTTGAATCGCTCCCATACTTCGAAAAACTGCTCATTTTCTCTGTGAATAAACTCTGAAATTTCCCTGTAAATAGAATTGGTTTTATGAACTAAGAAGTATTTATTTAAAAATTTTGTAACCATTTCTTCCCATGATGTAATGCTATTAGCAGGTAATGTATTAAACCATGAACGAACATTGTCCTTTAAGGAAAATGGGAATAGTCTGAGTTTAATATCATCATTTGAAAAATTCTCATATTTAAAAGTTTGACAAACAGTATGAAAATCATTCAAATGATTATATGAGTCCTCATTTTCTAGGCCATAAAATGTGAGAAGACAATTTAGTACGCTAGGTTTTAATTCAAAATTCCTATCAACTACATTTGGGTATCATACACATGATGTGCTGGGTATCATATACATGATGTGCACAAGTTAACTAAGGGACTGAAATAGTCCTTAAATGGCCTCTCCTGTGGTGGTTCTTGTTGTTGCAAATCTATTTCAATTTTATTTTTAAATGCGATGTGTTTATGTGTGCGAAGTATTTTTTTTAATTTTAAATCTATAGGCTCAAGATTAGGTAATTACGACCTTCGACCATACATAAATATATATATAAATGCAACAAAAAAATGAGAATAAATTTAATAAAAAAATAAAGAAGAAGGAGAAATTATGATATTAACCTTATCATGTTGTTACAACCTTACTATGAACATACACTTGAGTGTTAAAAGAAAACAACTAAAAATAATAATTACTTAAAAATAATTAATTCTACGAATTAATAAATTACCAAAATAAATAAAACTTACAAGGAAAAATAACTTAGAAATTGAATTATAGAAATTTAAAGAAATTAGAAAGAAATTGAATTATTGAAATTTAAAGAAATTTAAATTACCAAAATTAGATTACAGATTCAGTTTTTTTTTAATTTTTTTAATTTTTTATAATTTTAAAAGAAAGCAACAAAAATATTTACTTAAAAAATTAATTCTATGACTTAATTCTACGAATTAATTAAAAATTAACAAGATAAATAAAAAAAATTACCAAGGAAATACACTCAAGTACTAAAAAGAAAATAAAAAAAATAGATTAACTAAAATTAAATAAATCACAAGATAAACAAAAAAAATTATAAAGAATTAATGTACAGAATTATTATTTTTTTATAAGGAAAAAAATATAAAAAAACTAAAAAATTTAATTCAAAAAATTAAAATAACTTTCCTCCCCGGTAGCGACGCCAAAAACTTGTTGTGCAAATTTTATTAAACTCGAAGTGCACGAATCTGTTGTAAAATAGATTAATAGTGAAGAGTATCAATCCGACGAGGAAGTGTATTTTAATTGTGTTGAATTAAGTTTCTAAGTGAATGGTTAAATTATGGTAAATTTATCCTAAACTTTAAATTAAAATGGCAGGAACAATTAAAAATATAACTATTATAATAAAGTACTTGGGTATCTGGATCTGCATCAACATGCTTCAGAGCACAATATTCCTTATTAATACCAATTAAATCATAAGGGAAAATTCACTCCTTATGAACCACGTTTTAATTAATATGGTACTAAGGGCTTATCGTGCCAAATGATAATAACTGTTTTATTACTATCTGTCAACGAAAAGTCAAAACATTAACAAAAATTAAAGGAAAAAATGAAATAAATTTATAAATTAAACTCATGGAATATGTTGAGACTTCACCTTCAACCAAGCTTGAAAGAAAATTAGCTACTTATATTTGAATTAGGGATAAAAAGGAAATTTTATTAAAATACAAAGAAAATACAAGATACATAACGAATTTTAGAAAATGGAGTTAGAAAATGAACTCAGAGGTGTCAAATTAAAAGGGAGGGAGCCTTCCTTTTATAGATACAACGAGTAAATCATGACCATCGAATTAAAATAATTTAGATATACAGGATTGCGTCACGTAGCAAGTTCTGATTGGTTTGAATGTATCATCATTGTAATTGACACTCAATTATTGCAAGATTCAAGGAAGCACATCCCCATCATCTTAGGCCAACCTTTCTTGGCAATTGTCGATGCTCACATTCAATTTAGAATAAAAATATGCAATTGTCATTTGGCAATATGGCCATAAAGTTAAATATTTCCCATATTGCCAAACAACCTCACAATGTAGATGATGAAAATATAGATGTGGATTTAATTGATGAATTAGTTAATCATACTTTTTTTTAAACCTTATCGATAACCCTTTATCAACATGTTTAACTCACTTTGGTTTAGATTTTAATATTGACAAATTGATTAATGAGGTTAATACCTTTCTAGATTCATCACCATACATGGACATTGATAAACGAAAGACAAACATAGAGCAATTAGCACCATCAAGAGAAAATCTCATCCCATCATCAAAATCACTACCAAAGATTAAGCTTAAATCTTTACCTGACTCTTTGAATTCTACATTATTAGGAGAAGAAAAAATATTGTCAGAAATCATCTCATCCTTTCCCGATGACAAACAAAAGAATATAGACATCATTGACCCCATCTTTGATTCAAAAAAGAGGATACAACTGGTCAAATCAAAGGAGATTTGTAATGATAAAAATGCTAAGGACTACAAAAAGTGAATGAAAATCTTTCATGACAAGCAGAGTAAGAGAAAATCTTTCACACCAGGTCAAAAAGTATTTTTGTTCAATTCTCAATGGTATGTTTCTCCAAGTAAGTTATACTGTCGATGTTCTGATCTATTTACTAATCATACTATTTTTTCATATGGAGCTAGTAAATTTAAAAATTTAAAGAACGGTATAATTTTTAAAGTTAATGGTTAAAAAAGTAAAGTCATATCACGAATACCAACCATATGAAAAAAATAGCACAATAGACATAAGTGACCTATTAAATCTGACATTTTTTCCTTTTTTTTTTTAGTGATTTATCCTTTTGTCATTTTATCATTATTTTTGCTAAATTGTGTTTGTTTAGTAATTGTAGTTACACTTATCACTTATGAGTACCTCAGTGAGACAAATCCATTTCAACCGCCTTAAACAACTTTTACATTTGAAGCGTTTCCTAAAAGGCTTAATTCAATTTTGTAAATTACATCCAATTTGAGATATGCAACCATTAGAATTAGTATCCTATGTTGAAAATCTAGAAAGACAACTCTGGAAAATAAAACATGGAATCTATAAAATTCAACCAGAACTTGAAGTAAACTCATTAAGAAGACAATGGTAAGTTAATTTTTTTTTTATTTTCTGTTATTTTTTATTTGCCTTTATGTGTATTGTGTTTTTGCTAATTTTTTTTGTGTTATCATTTTTCACCCCGGTTAAGTGGCAGATAACAGTATTTCGTGATAATCAACGTCTATTACTTTAGCTTCCCATAATAACTAATATTCTGAGTTAAAGGCATGGACAGAGATGTAATTTTAGCAAAACTTCACAAGCGATTTCCTTCAGTTCTTCAGAATGCTCTTCTTACTATTTATAAAGCTCGGTTCGAACGCATGCAATTGCTTATGAAGAGTAACATCTCTATTGACATTCGATAGATAATTGAAGCCAAAGTATAGTTGGTAGGTGAGTTGCCTCCCAAATTTATTACATACATGCCTAGTTATGGTAAAGGAAATTATTCACAAAAACGGAGAGCTCGAAACCTCTCTAATGTTTGTAATAAATATGCTAGAATGAGATGTGATAAAAAGTCAAGTTCTTTAGAAATAATATCTGATAGCAGGAAAAATAAGATTTAATTCATTAGGAATGGTTTAAATAAAGAGTTATTGGATGATATCCTTTTGTCTTTTGAAACATATCCCAATGGAAACATACAAAACACAATACTCCAGTTATGTCCATTATTCTAGAAAGAATGTGCAAAATATAGTCTCGGTAATCTGACTATGAACGACCTTGTTTGCTAGTTTGTAAGAAAACTAGATAGGAAGCCTATCTTCGACCCATAGAAGGCGTTTAAGCCGTTCCTAAATATAAAATTTGAGGAAGATGTGAGCTACAGTTACAACTACTTGTAAATATCATTTTATTTCAAAGTTGTTTTATTTCACTGTTGTTTGATTGCTTATATTTTTTGTCTTTAATAATTTCATGATATTATTATTTGTTTTCTCTTTATACTACTTTTTTTTTACTCTCAAGCCACATGCTTCACGAGTTATTTGACATAGACATGCTACCTTATTTACAATTGTGAAGCATTACCACTAAGATCATTAAATATGACTTTTTTAAAGCACTCATAAATGATTTTTGAGAAATATCCAATGGCAGCTACTCCTAATAACCAAATCAAGAACATTTGTGTACTCTCTTAATTTAACTATGATAAATATAAAAACTTTATTGAGGCAGCCTTAGATCTTGGTTGAAGCATAGCGATTAGGAAACTACACTTGGTTTATGAAAGAGGTGACTGAAGGTTATTAAAACTAGTTTCAAAAGCCGCTTATACTAGAGGGAGTCAAGTGTTAGGCATCATCCTAATAATTTTAAAAATTTTTAGCTATTTGTCTAACTCATCAACTGGAGAAGAGTTAGTTATCTTAGGTATACAAGAAAGAATAACTAAAATGATGAATCATGCTGATATCTTTATTTTTTTAGTAGGAGATTTTACAGCTTTAGAGGCACTAATGACATTAGCATCTTGGTCTCATCTAAACATTCATCATAAACTCATCGGTTTATTAAATATTAATAACTTTTATGATGGCTTTATCACATTTCTTAACTATGCAATAAAAAACTATTTCATTCTTTCTACAGTGAAAAAAATCTTTATTTGTGCTCACACTACTAATGAGTTACTTGATATGTTACAAGCTTATAGATCGCAGTAAGAAGTGCAAATTAAATTTAACTCCCTATTTGTAAAAATTTTCTTTTGTATTACAACATCAAAGTGATATCTTTTAATCTCAACTTCTTTCCGTTAAAATATTGAGGACAATGTTCCGTTCTAGTTTGGGGGAGGGAATAGTTGATAGTTGTGGAATGTCTCAATCTTGGTAAAGTTTTTACTAATTTTATTGTAGAAACTAATTGTAGTTAACTTTTTATATTGAAGATGGCTGAATATGAAGTGTAGTAACTCTAGAAATGCATCTTCTTAGTTTGAAAGTTAAAAAAAAAATTTACTTTTCAGTCATTTTTTTATTATTAAACTTCATTTTAAGTGTGATTTTTCTAGCTTCCTTTTTCTAACTTCTCCTTTATAAAGATACACTTTTAAAATTTTGAGTTGAAAATGGCTGAATATGGAATGTCATGATTTTAGAAACGTATCTTCTTAGTTTTTTTAACCAAAAAAATTTTTTTAAAAATATTTTTACGATCATTTTGATATGATGACTTTTAAATTTTAGTATTTGTATTATTTTTAGTCTTGAGTTTTGTTACACTATGTTTGCTACTCTATATGTTGATGTCAGAGACAAAAATATGAGTTGCTTGAAGGAATATACATGTCATAATAAATTTCTAGTGAGTTCTTGAACCTACTATTTTTCTTGGAGAATAACCATTTTTAGCCATTCTTTATACAGCTTAGCAAGTTTATTATTTTATACACGACCTCTACATTTCTTTTGAGTCAACATTCTAAGAAAAATTTCATGTTGCTACGTCTGAAAATTTATCTAACTAGTAGATATAAAAGATTATTTAGAGTCTTAAAAGACGATGGAAAGACCATTTTTTATCTATTTGCACCTTTTTAGCCATTTTTTATCTGTTTGTACCTTTCTAGCAATCCCTTTTATGAAATATCTTCAGTTAACTCTTTTGAGCCTCTAAAAATATTATTATCCTTTTCTTTGTTAACTTATCATCTCGACTTAACTCTTATATGAAATATTACTCAATATTCTATATGTAACTAATTATTTTATTCAATAAAATTGTGTCTTATCAAAAAAAATTTCAATATATATATATGTATGTATGTATGTATATATATTAGTTTAAAAAAAACAAAAGTGAGAGATGTACTCTGTAATCTTTAGAAAAAACTCTGCTTTTTCTCGAACATGTATTGTGTTTTTCTTTCCCTATTTTTTTATCTTTATTTGCCATGTCTCTAGCCTATGTTACGTACTAATAAAAGTCCTTTTTTATTTTAGAGAACTATAGTCTGAAGTAAAAACTAATTACATGAGCTGTAAAGATGTAGTGATACATAAAAAATATATATATATATATAAAATAATAAATAAATACATTGGTCTGACTCACATTTTGACATGAGATTATATTATTTCTAAGTTGTGAGCACATTTATTTCATCTTGGTGAGAGTGTGTGATATTACTTTAATATTTTCTCTCAATTTACAATTCATGGAAGTGACTATTGTTATTGATTTAATTTCTTTATGAGAGTGTCACTACTGGTGAGATTTTGGGGTATTGACATGTCATTTTTGAAAGCAACTTGATTATAATAACTGTGACAAAGTCTACTAGATTGATGCATGTGGATGGTTGATTTGAGAGTAATATTTCTTAAAGATTGGAGATAATGCTTATACGTTTATTTGATTGTTATCATAAGTTTAATTAAATAAACACGATAGTTCAAAGAAATAAAATATTTTAGGTTTGAATTTGATTTTTTTAATTTGCTAAGGACTAGCAATAGGCTGGTTGGGGGTTGTGTTGAGTGCTAGAAAATATATATTTATAAAGGAGAAAATTATCATTTTACACTTCAAGTTCCAGTAACATTTTTGCTTTTATGTATTCAAATCTCTTGTGATTTTAATTATGTATGTTTAATTATAATTAAGTATTTTATGTATTTTAGAGGCATTATAGTTATTTTATAATAAATGAAACATCGGATAACAAAACAGACAATAAATCTAAACTCAAAATGGTTGAAAACCTTAGGAGGAGTATAAAAGTATAAATATTATGGTTCACATGTATGGTATTGTTCATGATACTATTCATGACACTGTTCATATAAATTGTACGACGACGTGACATTGATTGATGATGTGGCATCGATTGATAACGTGATAGCATTCGATTGGAGAAATAATATAGGATGAACTGATTATGTGGTGTTGATTGATGAGGTGTCACAATCTTTTTGGATTAAAATGTTTATACATTGTTGACCGGTGACGTGATAGTATGGTAGTGGATCAAAAAAACATGTATACAGTACATACATATACATAAGATAATAACCTTAATGATGTGTTCAAACTAATTAGAACTTGTCACATGATGCAATCCTATGCGTCCAAATTATTTTAATTCGATAGCTATGACTTACTCATTGTATCTATAAAAGGAGGACTCTTCCCTCTAATTTGATGCCGCGAAGTTCATTTTTTACCTCCATTTTCTGTAATTCCTTCTCTATCTTATATTTTTTACGTATTTTAATAAAATTTTCATTTTATCCCCAGTTCAAATATGAATAGCTAATTTTTTCTCAAGCTTGAGTTGAAGGTGAAGCCTTAACATATTCCATGGGCTTAATTGGTAAATTTATTTTTTTTCTTTAATTTCTGTGGATATTTTGACCTTTCGTCAATAAATAGTAATAACACAATCATTACTGTTTGATATGATAAGTCATTTGTACTATATTAATTAAAAGCGTGGTTCATACAGAGTGGATATCGCCCTCATGATTTAATTAGTATTAATAAGAAATATTGAGCCCCGGTGCATGTTGATGCGGATCTAGATATCCAAGTGCTTTATTATAATAGTAGTTATTTTTAATTATTCCCGCCATTCCAATTCTAAATTTAGCATAATTTTACTATAATTTCAACCACCTACTTAGAAAATTAATTCGACACATAATTAAAATCCACCTTTTCGTGGAATTGACACTTGTTACTATTAATCTATTTTACAATAGATTCGTGCATTTTCGAGTTCAATAAAATTTGTACAACAAAGTGGATTTCATACTATCTTGGCATTCAGCAAAATCAGAGTCAGTATACCCAACGACCTCAAGCTTATCTGACCTCTAATATATGAGCATGTAGTCTTTTATTCTCTATAAGTATCGCAATACTTGTTTGACTACTTTCTAATAGTCTAATCCTAGATTACTTAAGTATCTGTCAAACATCCCAATAATATATGTAATATCTGATCGCATACAAATTTGAACATACAGCAGACTTTTTACTACTAACACATAAGGAATCTTCTATTTTTTTCCTCAAAATTATTTTTGAGGCACTAATTGAGATTAAACTTATCTCCTTTAGTCATAGAGGTATCACCTGGTTTATAATCTTGCATGCCATATCTCTTGAGAACTGTTTCAATATAGCTCTTTTATGATAATCCTAGAATACTACGAGAGTGATCATGATGTATTTATATGCCTAATACAAAAGAGGCATTACGAATATTTTTCACCTTAAAATTCTTAGCTATAAATCTCTTGGTATCGTAAATAAGCATATACCGCTGCTGGCAAGTAAAATATTATCGACATATAAAACTAAAAAAATATATTTGCTCTCACAGAACTTATGGTATACGCAATTATCTACCAAGTTCATCTTGAAACCAAATAAAATGATCACTTGATGAAACTTAAAATACTATTGTCGAGATGCTTGCTTCAGCCCATAGATAGATTTTTTAAGTTTGCAAATTATATTCTTAGGGTCTCCAGACATAATGTTTTCTGGCTGTACTATATAAATCGTTTCATCAATGTCACTATTGAGAAACGCCATCTTCACATCCATCTAATGTAAATTAAGATTGAAATGCATCATTAATGCTATCATAATCATGAAAGAGTCTTTTGAAGAAATTAGAGAGAAAGTCTCTTTATAGTTGATGCCTTCTTTCTGTGTAAAGCCTTTTGTGAGAAGAGATGCCTTGTACCTCTCCATATTGCCTTTCGAATTCCTCTTAGTATTGAATATCCATTTACAATCAATAGATTTTGCACCTTTTGACAATAAGACAAGATCCCATATGTCATTATCTTTCATGGACTCCATGTTGAGTGTTAGAAAGTATATTTATAAAAAAGAAAATTGTCATTTTATACTTTAAGTCTCACTAACATTGCTATTTTTATTTATTTAAATATTTTGTTATTTAATTATATGTGTTTTATTATAATTATGTATTTTATGTATTTTAGGGGCATCACGATCGTTGCACAATGAACGAGTGATCAGACAACAAAACAGACGTCATATTTGGACTCAGGATGGTTGAAAACCTTAAGAGTAGCATTAAAGGAAAAAGTAACTATTTACATATACGGTACTGTTCATATGTGCGGTACTATTTATAATACTGTTCACAACACTGTTCATATAAACAGACCGATGATGTGGCAACTATCTATGATGTGGCAGTATCTGATTAGACGAATTATGTGGTATTGACTGCTTATGTGGCGTTGACTAATGACGTGCCATTGACTGATAATGTGTCACGGTCTTATTGGGCTAAATTTTTTATGTATTGTAAATCGATGACGTGGCAGTATCTCAGTGGAGCAAAAATCGCATGTACAGTACATACGCATACATGGGATTATTTACTATTCAAACGGCGTTACTGTATAAATAGTATTACTGTGCAAATAACGGTGTTACTGTTTAAACATTAACTGTTGATTGTTGACTGATGATGTGGCGCAATCCTGAGTGTCCGAACTGTTTTTAATCCGATGATCACGATTCACTCAATGTATCTATAAAAAGGGGCTCTTCCCTTCTAATTTGAGACCCCTGAATTCATTTTTAGGCTTAGATTTTTGTAATTCCTTCTCTATCTTGTAGTTTATTTATATTTTAGTAAAATTTCCTTTTTACCCCTAGTTAAAATATGAGTAGCTAATTTTCTTTTAAGCTTGGGTTGAAGGTGAAGTCTCAACATGTTCCATGGGCTTAATTTGGTAAATTTACCTTCTCTTCCCCTCTAATATTTGTGGTTGTTTTGACTTAATATTTGTGGTTGTTTTGACTTTTTGTCGATAAATAATAATAGTCTTGTCTAAATACCGCCCTGGTTGAACCGGCACCCTAGTACAAGGTTATTATTATTTGGCACGATAAGCCGTTAGCACCATATTTATTTGAGCGTGGTTCATGAGGTGTGGAATCTCCCCTTATGATTTAATTGGCATTAATATGAAATATTTAGTCCATGGAGCATGCTGATGCAGATCTGGATATCCAAGTGCTTTATTATAACAGTTTCAATTTTAATTATTTCTGCCATTATAATTTAAATTCAAGCATAATTTACATAAATTTCACCACAATTTTATTCACTCATTAAAAGAAAATTAATTCTGCACATAATTAAAATCAACCTCCTTGTGGGATCAACACTCGTCACCAGTAATCTATTCTATAATAAATTCGTGTGTTTGCGAGTTCAATAAAATTCACACAACAAGATTTTGGCGCCGTTGCTGGAAAGGTAAGTATTTTAATTTGTAGAATTAGTTTTTTGTCTTCTTAATATTTATTTTTTTATATAGTTGTTTTCTTGTAATTTTTTTCTCTCATTAAAAAAAAAGAAATTATATTAGAATTTTATTTCTTTCTCTCTTCTTTAAATTTGTATAATTTAATTTCCATATTATTTTTCTTTATAATTTTTTTAATTTATCTTGGTATCTTTCTTTGTTATTTATTTTAATTTCAGTTAATATTTATTTCACGTAATTTCTTTTTATTATAGCAATTGAGCGTATTTTCATTGTAACAAGTTACGAGATTAGTATCATAATTTCTCTCTCCTCTTTATTTTATTTATTTTATTTTCATTTATTTTGTTCTTTGCATGCATGGTCGAAAGTCATTATCACCTAATCTTGAACCTTTAGGCATTGAGTTGGAAAAAAACACTTCGCACGCACAAACACGCTGTTTTTAAAAAGAAATTTGAAATTGATTTGCAAAATCAGCAACCAGAACCACAAGAGAGGACATTTAAGGATTATTTTAGTCCTTTAGCTAATTTGAGCACATCATGCATAAGGTACCCAAATGTAGCTGATAGGAGTTTTGAATTAAAACCTAGTATGCTAAACTGTCTCCCCACATTCTATGGCCTAGAAAATGAGGACCCATATAATCATCTGAATGATTTACATGTTATTTGTCAAACTTTTAAATATGAGAAATTTTTAGATGATGATATTAAACTTAGATTATTCTCATTTTCATTAAAAGATAGAGCTCATTCATGGTTTAATAATTGCCTGCTAATAGCATTACATCATGGGAACAAATGGTAACTAAATTTTTAAATAAATATTTCCCAATTCATAAAACCAATGCTATTCGCAGGAAAATTTCAGAGTTTACCCAAAGAGACAACGAGCAGTTTTTTGAAGAATGAGAAAAATTTAATGAGCTACTCTTGAAGTGTCCACATCATGGGTACGAGAAATGGCACCAATGCCAATATTTTTTGGAGGGATTATTGCCACATATGCAAGAATGGCTAATGGCAACCAGTGGAGGAGAGTTAATGTCTAAAAGCGCATCAGAGATTTGGGAATTCTTCTAACGGCAATTGGATAATTCTCAACAACGGAGTCGATCACTCAGAAATACCAGGAGAGTTAAGGGAGTGAATGAGGTTAATATTGGCGAGTCAAGCTCAAGAATTAAAGAAGTCAAAGAGATGGTCGAAGGCCTTACTCGACAAATAGTATCTTTGACGACTGCTAAATCAACAGAGCCATATGACCATGACTCATATTCAGATCAAGCCAATGCCATAAGTGTCATGAGAAAACCACCAAACTACAATCCTTACTCTAACACATATAATCCTGGATGGAGAGACCACCCCAATTTTTCATGGTCTCAAGGATTCTAACAACATGGAGCATCAGTTCCACCTCCACCAATGCAACCAGTTCCTCAAATGTCTCAAGCCTCTCAATCACCATTTAGACCATACAATCAGAATCCAAACCATTCTCAACCCAAACCATGGGAGGATACATTCCAAAATGTCAAAAATCTTACTAACTCTAGAATCGAGCAATAGAACCGTACCATTGATGACTTACGAAATGAGATGAGAGCGGGCTTCAACTCACAGGCTCAATCAATTTCGAGCCTTGAGAAAATGGCAGGACAACTTGCCTCTTCAGTTCAAACTTTGGCCATGACCGTTGAAAAAGGTAAATTTCCAAGTCAACTAGTGCCTAACCCTAAAGCAGTGAATGAAGCAAGTTCTAGTTCACCACAGCAGCATGGAGAAGTCAAAGCAGTAATGACCTTGCGAAAAGGAAAAGAAGTCGACAACAAAGTGGAGATGCCAAAATCAACTCAGATTGTACCTGTGAATACTGAGGAATCATCATCAGAGGAGAAAGAGGAAATCAACCCACGAGAATATGTTCCTAAAGCTCCATTTCCTCAGAGGTTAGTTAAAGGGAAGAAAGGAAAATCCACAGGTGAGATTTTTAAAATCTTCAAACAGGTAAGTGTTAACATCCCCTTACTTGAAACCATAAAACAAGTGCCATCATATGCCAAGTTTCTTAAAGACCTTTGTACTAAAAAGAGAAATATTCATGTTCAGAAAAAGGCCTTTTTAACAGAAAATATTTGTTCTATACTTCAGCATAAAATGCCTCTAAAATATAAAGATTCAGGCTCCCCCACTATCTCATGTAGTATAGGGAACCATACAATTGAAAATGCTTTGTTGGATTTAGGAGCTAGTGTAAATTTGTTGTCTTACTCTGTATTTATGAAACTTGGACTAGGCGAATTGCATCCAACTCCAGTGGTGTTACAACTTGCAGATCGATCCACAAAAACACCTTGTGGTATTATGGAGGACGTGCTTATGCAGGTAGACAAGTTTTATTTTCCTGTTGATTTCATTGTAATTGACACTCAACCAGTGCAGGATTCAAGGAAACACATCCCCATTATCTTGGGTTGTCCATTTTTGGCAACTGCTGATGCTCACATTCAATGCAGGACTAGAAATATGCAGTTGTCATTTAGCAATATGACTATGGAATAAATATTTTCAACATTGCCAAACAACCTCACAGTACAGATGATGGAATTGTTGATATGAATTTAATAGAAACACTAGTTGATAACAATTTACTTTCAAACTTTAGTGATAACCCTTTGCAAACTTGTTTAACTTACTTTGGTTTGGATTTTCATATTGACAGATCAATTGATAAAGTCAACGCCCTACTTGACTCAATACCATCCATAGACACTAATAAATAGAAGTTAAGAGTTAAACAACTAGTGCCATTAGAAAAGAAACTCAACCTATCATCAGAATCACCACTAAAACTTGAGCTCAAGCCATTACCCAAACTTTAGAATACGTATTCTTGGGAGAAGAAAGTACTTTACCAGTAATTATCTCTTTCTCCCTTAATGACGAACAAAAAGGTAAGTTGTTGGATGTTTTAAAAGAACATAAAGGAGCGTTAGGATGGACCATAGCTGACATAAAAGGTATAAACCTAGTGGATTGCATGTATTACATTCACCTTAATGAAAATGCTAAACCTATTAGGGAAATGCAACGTCGGTTGAACCCTAACATGAAAGAGGTTATTCGCACTGAAGTCCTTAAGCTATTAGATGCAGGTATCATTTACCCTATATCTGATAGTTCATGGGTCAGTCCTGTGCAAGTTGTTCCTAAAAAGTCAGGAGTTACAGTAGTTATCAATGCTGATAATGAATTAGTACCCACTAGAGTAACTACAGGATGGCGTGTATGCATTGATTACAGGAAATTGAATTCTGTCACACATAAAGACCATTTTCCTTTACCATTTATCGATCAAATGCTTGAAAGATTAGTAGGTCACGAGTTTTATTGCTTTTCAGATGGCTATTCCAGATATAATCAGATTCCCATAGCACCAAAAGATCAAGAGAAGACTGCCTTCACTTGTCCTTTTGGCACTTTTGCATATAGGAGAATGCCATTTGGATTATGTAATGCACTTGCTACATTTTAACGATGCATGTTGAGCTTTTTTTCTGATATGGTTGAACGATTCCTTGAGGTTTTTATGGATGACTTTTCTATTTTTGGAGATTCGTTTTATCAATGTTTACATCATGTAACACTAGTTCTGCCGAGATGTATCGAGAAGAATTTAGTCTTGAATTGGGAGAAATGCCATTTTATGGTTAAACAAGGTATCGTTCTCAGTCACATCATTTCAAGCAAAGGTATTGAGGTTAATAAAGCCAAGGTGGATCTCATTTCCAATCTTCCTCCACTTAAAACAATTAGAGAAGTGAGATCTTTCCTTGGGCATGTTGGTTTTTATAGACGTTTCATTAAAGATTTTAGCAAAATTTCTAGACCGTTATATAATCTACTTGCTAAGGATGTACCTTTTGTCTTTGATGATTCATGTCTTGTGGTATTTGAAAACCTATAGCAGTTGTTGACATCATCACCCATCATTCAGCCCCTAAATTAGAACTTACCATTTGAGCTTATGTGTGATGCATCTGACTATGCAGTAGGAGTAGTATTAGGATAAAGAGTTGATCGAATTCCTCATGTGATTTACTATGCTAGTATGACATTGAATGATGTATAGTTAAATTATTCAACTACTGAAAAAGAAATACTAGCAGTTGTATTTGCATTAGAAAAATTTTGATCTTATCTCATTGGTTGTAAAATAATTATATTTACAGATCATACTGCTCTTAAATATCTTCTCACAAAGAAAGATGCAAAAGCTAGACTAATTCGTTGGGTGCTACTTTTGTAGGAATTTGACTTAGAATTCAAAGACAAAAAAAAAAAGAAAATGTTATGGCTGATCATCTTTCCCGTCTCCATTTTGACACAACAATAGAACATTTATCTTTGAATGAGTCATTTCCAGATGAACAATTAATGAGTGTGGAAGTAGTACCATGGTATGCTGATATAGTTAATTATCTTATTACAGGTCAACTTCCAGAGCATTGGACTAAACAGGACAAGGCCAAATTCTTTGTAGAAATAAAGAATTTCTTTTGGAATGATCCTTATCTATTTAAGTACTGTGCAGACCAAATTATTAGACGATGTGTCCTGGAGAATGAATTTCAGAATATCCTTTCTTTCTGCCATGAGCAAGCTTGTAGAGGCCACTTTAGTGCTAAGAAAACAACTACTAAAATTTTATAATGTGGTTTCTATTGGCCAACTATATTTTGAGATGCTTACGCCTTTTGTTTTTCATGTGATAGGTGTCAACGAACGGGGAGCATTACACGAAGAAATATGATGCCATTAAACCTAATTTTAGTGGTTGAAATTTTTGACGTATAAGGTATCGATTTCATGGGACCTTTTCCCCCATCTTTTGGCCATCAATACATATTGGTTGCTGTTGACTATGTTTCAAAATGGGTAGAGGCAATTCCGTGTAGGACTAACGATCATAAAGTGGTAATAAGATTTTTGAAAAGCAATATTGTTTCCCGCTTTGGATTCGCTTGAGCAATAATTAGTGATGGTAGTACCCACTTTTGTAATAAATCTTTCAAAGCACTTTTAACAAAGTACTCCATCACTCATAAAGTGGCGACCCCATATCATCCACAGACCAGCGGCCAAGTTGAGATCTCTAATCGAGAAATAAAACACATTTTAGAAAAAACAGCGAGGCCTGACAGAAAAGATTGGTCGTTGCAGCTGTTGTGCAAATTTTATTAAACTCGCAAGCGCACGAATCTATTGTAGAATAGATTAATGGTGACAAGTGTCGATTCCACGAGGAGGTTGATTTTAATTATGTGCAGAATTAATTTTCTTTTAATGGGAACAATTAAATTATGGTAACTTTATCCTAAATTGTGAATTAAAATGGTGGGGATAATTAAAAATGAAGCTATTCGGATCTGCATCAACATGCTCCATGGGCTAAATATTCCATATTAATACCAATTAAATCATAAGGGGGGATTCCACGCCTCATGAACCACGCTCAAATAAATATGGTGCCAAGTGCTTATCGTGCCAAATAATAATAACCTTGTACTAGGGTGTCGGTTTAACCAGGGCGGTATCTAGATAAGACTATTATTATTTATCGACGAAAAGTCAAAACAACCATAAATATTAGAGGGGAAGAGAAAATAAATTAACCAAATTAAGCCCATGGAACATGTTGAGAATTCACCTTCAACCTCAGCTTAAAAGAAAATTAGCCACTCATATTTTAACTAAGGATAAAAAAGGAAATTTTATTATAATACAAAGAAACTATAAGAAGGAGAAGGAATTTTAGAAATCTAAGCTTAAAAATGAATTCAGGGGTATCAAATTAGGGGGGAAGAACCCCCTTTTTATAGATACATTGAGTGAATCATGACCATCGGATTAAAAACAGTTCGGATGCTCAGGATTACGCCACGTCATCAGTCAACAGTCAACGGTCAATAGTCAACATTTGCACAGTAACGCCATCTGAATAGTAAATAATCCCATGTATGCGCATGTACTATACACACGATTTTTGTTCCACTAAGATGCTGCCACATCATCGATCTACAGTACATAAGAAATTTAGTTTAATAAGATCGTGACACGTCATTGGTCGATGCTACGTCATCGTTCAACGCCACATAAGCAGTCAATACTACATAATTCGTTCAATCAGATACTGCCACGTCATAGGTAGTTGCCACATCATCGGTCCGTATACATGAACAGTATCGTGAACATACCGTACGTATGAACAGTACCGTATATGTGAACAATGACTTTTTCCTTTAATGCTCCTCTTAAGGTTTTCAACTGTCCTGAGTTCAAATATGACGTTCATTTTGCTGTCTGATCACTCGTTCATTGTGAAACGATCGTAATGCCCCTAAAATACATAAAATACATAATTATAATAGAACACATATAATTAAATAACAAAATACTTAAATAAATAAAAGTAGCAATGTTAGTGAGACTTAAAGTGTAAAATGATGATTTTTTCTTTTATAAATATATACTTTCTAACACTCAACACACCTCCCAACCAGCTTATTGCTAGTCTCTAGTAAATAAAGCGAAGATAAAATTCAAAACTTTTTTTTTGTTTGAAAGGAAACATATGTATTTATTCAATCAGATTAATGATAGCAATCAAATAAAAGTACAAGCATTATTTCCAGTCTAAAGGAATATCACACCCACATCAACCATTCATATGCATCAGTCTAGCAGACTTTGTTGTAGCAATAATAATCAGGCCACTTTCAAGAATAACATATCCAACCCCAAAATCTCACCGGTTGTAGTGACACTCTCACAAAGAAATTAATCCCAATAAAATTTTGTCACTATAATGAATGGTAAATTGAGAGAAAATAATAAAGAAATATCATACACTCTCACCAAGATGAAAAAATATACCCATAGCTTAGAAATAATACGAACTCAAATAAAGTATTAGTCAACCCAATGTATTCATTTTTTTCATTTTTTTTGTATATGCATCACTACATCTTAATTGCCCATATAACTAACTTTTATTTCAGACTATCGTGCCTTAAAATCAAGGACTTTTATTAGGACGTAACGTAGGTTAGGGACATGGCTAACAAAGAAAGAAAAATAGGGAACAAAATGAAATACAAATAAACAACCTAAGAGGGGGGTGAATTGGGTTACTAAAATTTATTTTACAAATGATTCAATCTAATGCCTTAATGTAAACAAAAATTAAGTTTTACAAGAATTAAATCAAATATAATAAATTATTTGACACTCTATGAAATTCTTTCTTATCTAGTGCACAAAATAACTTATTCATGGCTTTGGAATTTAGAGAAGCTTTTCTCTTTTCCAATTCATTCCATTCCCGTGAAGGTTTTGGAATATCTTCCCTGATTTCATTTTTAGTTAAAGGCATAAATGGACCATCACATACAACTTCCCAAATTTCGTAGTCTAGGGCTTGTAAATAAATTCTCATCCTAGTTTTCTAATATGAATAGTCATTTCCGTCAAAGAACGGTGATCTAGTTGTGGATTGTCCTTCCCTAAAGGTTGAATCACTTTAGGTTGCCATGGATCTTTTACTCTAGACGGTTAAGTCCTAATAAGAGAACCAAACTCTGATACCAATTGAAATACAAATAAGCAACCTAAGAGGGGGGTGAATTGGGTTACTAAAATTTATTTTACAAATGATTCAATCTAATGCCTTAATGCAAACAAAAATTAAGTTTTACAGGAATTAAAGCAAATATAATAAATTAGACAATGCTTGCAAAATAAATGAGTAAAGGAAGAGAATGCAAACACAGTAATTTTTACGTGGTTCGGCAATTCCCGCCTACGTCCACGCCTCCAAGCCAACCGAACTCGAGGATTTCACTATCCAAGCCTCCCAAGACTTCAAATGTTTACAATTGACTTCCAAGGTGTCAATGGACCTTTACAATCAAGAGATTATCACCTTAATCTCTTTACCCCAAGTGTTTCCCTCACTTGAACACTCTTAATACAATACAAAATAGAGATTACAGCAAGACACTCTCTATAAGAGTAGATTCACAAATAATGGCACAAAAATGATTTAATCTATTGTGATTTGTAATATAGAAGCTCAATATATATTTTACAAACTTGTTTTTCCTTGCCAGAGAGCTTGAAATGAAGTTGGAGTTGAGTTTTTATAGTTAAAGCTCGAAAACTAGCCGTTATTGTCAAATTCCAGAGCTCAAACGGCTAACCGCTTAATTTAACCAGCTCCCCGCTCGTAACAGTGAAGTTACCGTTAATTTTGAATTTTGCTACAGTAATACTATTCACGAAATTACAGTTTTACCTCAAACCTTATTCAAATTATACTATGACCCAAAACGTTATAAAAATTTTCAAAAAGACCCAATCTCAGAAATTTTGAATTATTATTTAATTTCTAAAAATATTCTGAAATTATAGTGTGGCCCAAATTAAAGAAAATCTTTTCAAATAAGTCCTTTTTGAGTTTTAGCTAAATCACCATAATCTTTAAAGTTTTCAAAACTTTTCACTTAAGCCCACAATCTATTATAAGTTACCACAAAACCCAAATGTTTTAGATTTTAACAAATAAGTTCAACTCCGAAATTTAAAACATTTTTATTTTTATCCAAATTACTTTAATCCAAAAAATATTTTATCTCATAAACATAAAAGTATTTAACTTGAAAAATAATTATTTTATTAACATAAAATTGAGCTTCACAAATGCTAATCCAAGCATAAATTAAATCATACCAGCTTTACAAGAAATTGTCGCAATAAATTATCCGTTGAGCCGTCGTTGCTCGTTGAGTGTCTTGAATTTGATTTCACTTGATTCATTATCCTTCAAAACTAGTGAACTTGTGAAATACAAAATACAACACTTTAATGCAAATGTTTGTTATCATCAAAATTATAATATTTATAGCCTTTTAGGCTAACACAAAATATATATGTTTGAGAGAAAGTTCAAGAATTTTTGAAAATTATGAGATACATTTTGCTTATTTATTACTATTGTACATCTTTTTTTTCTTCTTTTTTTCTCTTTTTTTTTGAATGTTTTTTATGTAGCACAACTTCGCTGAACAAAATAATTATTTATTTTTTTCTCAAACATGAATAGGTGGATGGAACTTGTATGATATCGGGTAATACTCCAAATTAGAGTGGGTCAGGATGATAAGTTAATAAAGAAAAAGGTTTTTTTTTTTAAATAAAAGGTTCAAAAGGGCTAACTATGGATATTACATAATAGGAATGGCTAGAAAGGCTCAAACGGGTCAAAAATGACCTTCCATAATCTTTTATGACTCTAAATAATCTTCCATATCTACTAATTAAGTGGGCATTTAGATGCAGTAACACATATTTTTTTTTAAAGGTTGACTCAAAGAAAATCTAGAGATCATGTGTGAAATAATAAACTGCTAAGCTACATGAAGAATGGACAAAAAGGGTTACTCTTCAAGAAAAATTAATAGGCTCAAAAACTCACTTGGAATTTATTATGACATGTGCATTCTTTCAAGCAACTCATATTTGTCCCCAACATCAACATGTAGAATAGTAAACATGGTGTAACATGACCAAAGATAATAGAAATACTAAAATTCAAAAGTCATTATATCATCCAATATCAAGAACTCACAAATTTTTTTTTTAACAGAATTCTTTCCCCCTCATCTATTCTAAACATAAAAAGAAAACATACATGCAGAAAAATTAAAGAAAAATGAATTTTTTTTTTAAAGAAGATGCATTTCTAGAGTCACTATACTCCATATTCAGCTATCTTTGACTTTAAAAACTTGAAAACATATATTTATAAAGGAGAAAAATGAAAGGTTAGAAAAAAAACACACATAATTTTTTTTTTAACTAAGAAAATGCATTTCTAAAGTCACTACACTCCATATTCAGCCATCTTCTACTCAAAAAGTTAGTCATGGTTAGTTCAACATTCCACAATTGTCAACTATTCCCTCCCCCCAACCAGAACGAAACATTGTCTTTAATGTTTGAAAGGAAAGAAGTAGAGTTTAGAAGACATCACCTGGGTGCTGCAACACAGAAGAAAATATTTACAAGCGGAGAGTTAAATCTAATTTGTACATCTTACTGCCGCTACTGTTACCATCATTATTTGAACACTCCAACACAATAGCCTTGGAATCTGGCTCTGGTTGATAAGCTTGTAACAGATCAAGTAGAGCATTAGCAATGTGTACACAAATAAAGATTTTTTTCACTAAGGAAGGAATGAAATAATTTTTTATTGCATGATTAAGAAATGCGAGAAAGCCATCATAAAATTTATTGACATTTAACAAACCAATGGGTTTCTGATGAATGTTCAGATGGGACCAAGATGCTAATGTCATTAGTGCCTCAAGAGTTGTAAGATCGCCTGGAAGGGAAATAAAAGCATCGGCATGATTGAGCATTTTAGTTATTCGTTCTTGCATACCTGAGACGACTAACTCTTCTCCAGTTGGTGAATGAGACAAACAACCCAAAGGTTTTAGAATTTGAGGGATGATGATACCTAACACTTAGCTCCCTCTAACAAAAGCAGCTTCTGATACTATTTTGGATAACCCTCGGTCACCTCCTCCATACACCAAGTGCAATTTTCTCTCTGCTATTCTTAGACTAAGATCTATGGCTGCCTCTATAAACTTTTTATGTTTGCCATAATGAAACCCAGAAAGCACACAAATGTTCTTGAATTGTTTACTGAAAGTAGCTGCCATTAAGATACTGCTAAAAAACAACTTGTGAGTGCTCAGTAAAAAAAATTCATATTTAAAGACCTTGGTGACAGTTGGTTACAACTGTGTATGGGACATTATGTCAATTAACGTGTAAGGCACATGTCTCAAAAGTCAAAAAGAAAATAGTAAAAATAAATAAATGAAATTATTAAAAACAATAATGCAAATAGTAAAATAACAGTGAAATAAAAGAACAGAGAGGTAAAAGGGTATTTACAGATAGTTGTGATTGTGGCTCACATCTTCCTCTGGCTTTCCGTTTAGAAACGGCTTGAACGCCCTCTATGGGTCGAGGATAGGCTTCTCATCCAATTTTCTTACAAACTGGCAAATAGGGTCTTTTATAGTCAGATTCTCGAGACTATAGTTTGCACATTCTTTCTGGAATAATGGCCATAATTGGAGTATTGCATTTTGGACGTATCCACTGGGATGCGTTTAAAGAGACAAAAGGATATCATCCAATGACTCCTTATTCAAGCCATCCTTAATAAATTGAATCTTATCATCTCTGTTATAAGACACCATTCTAAAAGAACATGATTTTTTATTGTATATCATTCTGGCACATTTATGACAAACAATAGAAAGTCTTCGAGCTCGTCGTTTTCGCTCATAATTTCCTTTAACACAACCAGGCATATATGTAATAAATTTAGGAGGTAACTCACCTCTAAGCAAAATTTTGCCTTGATTAACCAACGGATGTCAGCAGGGATGTTATTCTTCATAAGTAATCGCATGCGTTCAGGCCGAGTTTTATAAATGGTGAGGAGAGCATTCTGAGGAAGTAAAGGAAATCGCTTGTGAAGTTTTGCTAAGATCTCATCTCTTTCTATGCCTTCGTCTCAGAATATCAGTTATTATGGGAAACTGAAGTGACCGACTTGATTGTCACGGAGTTCCGTTATCTGCCACTTGACTGGGGTTACAAACTTTAAACACACAAAGCAAATTAAAACACACAAATAATAAATTAAAACACATAAAACAAACTAAAATCGTCCTCTTATTGAATTTACCTCAAGCTCCAATTGGATGTGTAGATGCCTCTCTCAATTTCTCTGAGATCTCTTTCTAAATCCTCAATATGGGCTACTAACTCAGGTGGTTGTAGCTGCCAGATACGATGTGTTTTACAAAATCGTATCTGACCTCTGAGATGAGATTGAATAAGTCGAAACTGTCAAAGAATGCTGAAGAGATACTTTTTAGTTGACATATTCATGAGGAAAATGATAAAAAATAAAAGCTTAAAAGTTAAACAGACACACTTTCACAAACATAATTAAAAATAGAAAAGAAAACTTTAAATCACCGAAAGAAAATGAAAGGAAAAAATGTCAGGTCATTTCAGTGTTTTGTGTTGTTTTCTCCACATGGTTGGTATTCATGATATGACTTTACTTTTCTGATCATTAACTTTAAAAATTACACCGTTTCTTCGATTCTTAAATTTAATGGCTCTATGTGGAAAAATAGTATGATCAGTAGATGGATCAGACCATTAAGAGCGTAACTTACTTGGAGAAATGTGCCCTTGAGAATTGAACAAAAATACTTTCTGACCTGGTGTGAAAGATTTTCTAATGCTCCACTTGTCACAGAGGATTTTCATTCGCTTTCTATAGTCCTTAGCATTTTTGTCATTACGAATCTCCTCTGGTTTTGCCAGTTGTATCCTCTTTTTTGAACAAAAAATGAGGTCAATGATGTCTGTGTTTTTCTATTTGTAATCAGGAGAGGATGTGATGATTTCTGACAATATTTTTTCTTCTTCTAAGAATGTAGAATTCAAATGGTCGAGTGAAGGTTTGAGCTCAATTCCTGGTGGTGATTCTGATGATGAGATGAGATTTTTTTTCAATGCTGCCAATTGCTCTATCCTTGTCTTCCATTTATCAATATCCATGCATGGCGATGAATCTAATAAGGCATTAACCTCATCAATTGATTTGTCAATATTAAAATCCAAACCAAAGTGAGTTAAACATGTCAGTAAAGGGTCATCACTAAGGTTTAAAGGAAATGTGTGATCAACTAATTCATCAATTAAATCCACATTTACAATTTCATCATCAGTACTGTGAGGTTGTTTGGCAATGTTAAAAATATTTAGTTCCATGGTCATATTGCCAAATGACAACTGCATGTTTCTAGTCCTGCATTAAATGTGAGCATCAACAGTAGCAAAAAATGGACGACCCAAGATAATGGGGATGTGCTTCTTTGAATCCTGCACTGGTTGAGTGTCAATTACAATGAAATCAACAGGAAAATAAAACTTATCTACCTGGATAAGTACGTCCTCTACAATACCACGTGGTATTTTCATGGATTGATCTGCAAGCTGTAGCACCACTGGAGTTTAGTGTAATTCTCTCAGTCCAAGTTTCACAAATACCGAGTAAGGCAATAGATTTACACTAGCTCCTAAATCTAACAAAGCATTCTCAATTGTGTGGTTCCCTATACTACATGAGATAGTGGTGTAGAACTAATATTTTCTGTTAGAAAGGCCTTTTTCTGAACATGAATATTTCTCTTTTTAGTACAAAGGTCTTTAAGAAACTTGGCATATGATGGCACTTGTTTTATAGCATTAAGCAAAGGGATGTTAACACTTACCTGTTTGAAGGTTTAAAAAATCTCACCTGTGGATTTTCTTTTCTTCCCTTTAGCTAACCTCCGAGGAAATGGGGCTTTAGGAACATATTCTCGTGGGTTGGTTTCCTCTTTCTCCTCTGATGATGATTCCTCAGTGTTCACAGGTACAATCTGAGTTGATTTTGGCATCTCCACTTTGTTGTCGACTTCTTTTTCTTTTCACAAGGTCATCACTACTTTGACTTCTCCATGCTGCTGTGGTGAACTAGAACTTATCTCATGCACTCCTCTAGGGTTTGGCACTAGTTGACTTGGGAATTTGCCTTTTTCAACGGTCATGGCCAAAGTTTGAACTGAAGAGGTAAGTTGTCCCACCATTTTCTCAAGGTTAGAAATTGATTGAGCTTGTGAGTTGAAGCCCGCTCTCATCTCATTTCGTAATTCATCAATGGTGCGGTTCTGCTGCTCTATCTTAGAGTTAGAAAGATTTCTGACATTTCGGAATGTCTCCTCCCATGGTTTAGGTTGAGAATGGTTTGGATTCTGATTGTATGGTCTAAATGGTGGTTGAGAGGCTTGAGACATTTCAGGAACTAGTTGCATCGATAGAGGTGGAACTGATGGTCCATTTTGTTGGAATCCTTGAGACCATGAAAAATTGGGGTGATCTCTCTATCTAGGGTTATATGTGTTGGAGTAAGGGTTGTAGTTTGGTGGTTTTCTCATAACACCTATGGCATTGGCTTGATCTAAATATGAGTTATGGTCATGTGGCTCTGTTGATTTAGCAGTAGTCAAAGATGCTATTTGTCGAGTAAGGCCATCGACTATTTCTTTTACTTCTTTAATTCTTGAGCTTGACTCGCCAATGTTAACCTCATTCACTCCCTTAATTCTCCTGGAATTTTTGAGTGATCGACTTCTTTGTTGGGAATTATCCGATTGCCACTAAAAGAATTCCCAAATCTCTGATGCGCTTTTGGACATTAACTCTCCTCCACTGATTGCCATTAGCCATTCTTGCATATGTGGCAATAATCCCTCCAAAAAGTATTGGCTTTGGTGCCATTTCTCGTACTTGTGATGTGGACACTTCAAGAGTAGACATTAAATCGCTCCCATGCTTCAAAAAACTGCTCGTCGTCTCTTTGGGTAAATTCTAAAATTTTCCTGCGAATAGCATTGGTTTATGAACTGGGAAATATTTATTTAAAAATTTAGTTACTATTTATTGCCATGATGTAATGCTATTAACAGGTAATATATTAAACCATGAACGAACTCTATCTTTTAATGAAAATAGGAATAATCTAAGTTTAACATCATCATCTGAAAAATTCTCGCATTTAAAAGTTTGACAAATAGCATGAAAATCATTCAGATGATTATATGGGTCCTCATTTTCTAGGCCATAGAATGTGGTGAGACAGTTTAGCATACTAGGTTTTAATTCAAAACTCCTAATAGATACATTTGGATACCTTATGCATGATGTGCTCAAATTAGATAAATGACTAAAATAATCCTTAAATGACCTCTCTTATGGTTCTGGTTGCTAATTTTGCAAATCTATTTCAAATTTCTCTTGAAAAACAGTGTGTTTGTGCGTGCGAAGTGTTTTTTCTAATTCAAGGTCCAAAGGTTCAAGATTAGGTGATAATGACCTTCGACCGTGCATGCAAAGAACAAAATAAATAAAAATAAAGAGGAGAGAGAAATTATGATACTAACCTTGTGACGTTATTATAACCTTACTACGAGCATACACTCAAGTGCTAAAAAGAAAATACAAGAAATAGATTAACTAAAAATAAAATAAGAAGATAAATTACAACGAAAAATGAAAAATTAAATTATAGAAATATAAAGAAGAGAAAAAGAAACGAAATTAAATTACAAGAAAAAGATTTAAAAGAAAACAACAAAAAAATTACTTAAAAAAATTAATTCTACAGATTAATAAATTAACAAAATAAACCAAAATTACAAAAAAATAAGTCAAAATTAAATTATTAAAATTTAAAGAAATTTAAATTACCAAGAATAAATTACAGATTCACCTTTTTTTAAATTTTTTAATTTTTAAAATTTTTTTATAATTTTTAAAGAAAGCAATAACAAAAAAAATTACTTAAAAAAACTAATTTTATGAATTAATTATATCAATAAATTAAAATAAATTACGAGATAAACAAAACAAATTACAAACAAAAGTAAAGTAAAAATTAAAGCACAGAAATTTAAAGAAATCACAGAATAAAATTAAATTACAAAAATTAAATTATAGAATTATTTTTTTATAAGGAAAAAATACAAGAAAACAAAAAAAAAATTAATTCAACAAATTAAAATAACTTACCTCCCCGACAACGGCGCCAAAAACTTGTTGTGCAAATTTTATTGAACTCACAAGCGCACAAATCTATTGTAGAATAGATTAATGGTGACGAGTGTCGATCCCACGAGGAGGTTGATTTTAATTATGTGCAGAATTAATTTTCTTTTAATGGGAACAATTAAATTATGGTAACTTTATCCTAAATTGTGAATTAAAATGGTGGGGATAATTAAAAATGAAACTATTATAATAAAGCACTTGGGTATCCGGATCTGCATCAACATGCTCAATGGGCTAAATATTCCATATTAATGCCAATTAAATCATAAGGGAGGATTCCACACCTCATGAACCACGCTCAAATAAATATGGTGCCAAGGGCTTATCGTGCCAAATAATAATAACCTTGTACTAGGGTGCCGGTTTAATCAGGGCGGTATCTAGACAAGACTATTATTATTTATCGATAAAAAGTCAAAATAACCACAAATATTAGAGGGGAAGAGAAAATAAATTTACCAAATTAAGCCCATGAAACATGTTGAGACTTCACCTCTAACCCAAGCTTAAAAGAAAATTAGCCATTCATATTTTAAATGAGGATAAAAAAAATTTTTTATTAAAATACAAAGAAACTACAAGAAGGAGAAGGAATTTCAGAAATCTAAGCTTAAAAATGAATTCAGGGGTATCAAATTAGGGGGGAGAGCCCCTTTTTTATAGATACATTGAGTGAATCGTGACCATCGGATTAAAAACAGTTCGGATGCTCAGGATTGTGCCACGTCATCAATCAACAGTCAACAGTCAACAGTCAATATTTGCACAGTAATGCCGTCTGAATAGTAAATAATCCCATGTATGCGCATGTACTGTACACACGATTTTTTCTCCACTGAGATGCTGCCAGGTCATCGATCTACAGTACATAAGAAATTTAGTTTAATAAGATCGTGACACATCATCGGTCGACGCCACGTCATCAAAATAAAATAAATGTGCTCACAACTTAGAAATAATACGATCTCAAATCAAAATATGAGTTAGATCAATGTATTTATTTATTATAATTATTTTATATGTTTTTTCTTTTTTTTATGTATCCCTAGATTTTTACAGCCTAGGTAACTAGTTTCTACATTAGACTATAGTTTTATAAAATAAAGGACTTTTATTAGGACAAAACGTAAACTAAGGACATGACGAATAAAGATGACAAATAAGGAAAGAAAAACAAAATACATGTTTGAGAAAAAGTAGAGTTTTTTTTTTAAGATTATAGGGTACATCTCTCCTGTATATATATTGAATTTTTTCTTTTCTTTTTTTTAATAAGGCATAATTTTATTGAATAAAATAATTATTTACATTTTTCTCAAACATGAATGGTGATGGAACTTATATGATATCGAGTAATATTTCAGATCAAAGTTGGATCGAGAAGATAAGTTAACAAAAAAAGGATAATATTTTTTTAAGGCTCAAAAAGGTTAATTAAGGATATTTTCATAAAAAGGATGACTAGAAAGGCTCGAACGGGTCAAAGATGCCCTTTCCATCATCTTTTAAAGTCTAAATAATCTTTCATATCTAATAGTTAGATAAACTTTCAGATATCATGTATAAAATAATAAACTACTGAGCTATATAAAGAATAGGCGAAAGGGGTTACTCTTCAAGAAAATTAACAAGTTTAAGAACTCACTTAAAATTTATTATAACATATATATTCCTTCAAGCAACTCATATTTTGTCTTCCGCATCAACATATAGAGTAGTAAATATGGTGTAACAAAACTCAAGACCAAGAATAATATAAATATTAAAATTTGAAGGTCATCATGTCAAAAAGATCACAAAATTCTTTTTTTTTTATTTTTCTGGTTAAAAAAAACTAAGAAGATGTGTTTCTAGAATCATGACATTACATATTCAGTCGTCTTCAATTCAAAATTTTACAAGTATATATTTATAAAGGAGAAGTTAGAAAGAATAAATTAGAAAAATCACACTTAAAATGACGCTTAATAATAAAAAAAGACTGAAAAGTAAATTTTTTTAACTTTTAATCTAAGAAAATATGTTTCTAGAATCATTGCACCCCATATTCAGCCATCTTTGACGTAAAAAGTTAATCACAATTAGTTTTTACAATAAAAATTAGTAAAAACTTCACTAAAATTGAGACATTCCATAATTATCAACTATTCCTTCCCCTCAACTAGAGCAAAACATTGTTCACAATATTTTAAAAGAAAGAAATAGAGATCAGAAGATATCACTTGGGTGCTACAACACAAAAGAAAATATTTACAAATGGAGAGTTAAATCTAATTTACACTTCTTACTACGATTATTGCTACCATCATTAGTTGGCGACTCTAACACCAAAGTCCTAGAATGAAATAGTTTTTTATTGCATGGTTAATAAATGCAATAAAGCCATCATAAAAATTATTGACATTTCATAAACTGATGGATTTCTGATGAATGTTTAAATGAAACTAAGATGCTAATGTCATTAGTGCCTCTAGAGTTGTAAGATCTCCCGGTAAGAAAATAAAGACATTAGCCTAATTCAGCATTTCAGTTATTCTCTCTAGCATACCTGAGATGAGTAACTCTTCTCCAGTTTGTGAGTCAGACAAACAGCCAAAGGATTTTAGGGTTATTGGGATGATGCTTAACACTTGGCTCCCTCTGCTATAAGCGACTTTTGAAACCAGTTTTGATAACCCTCGGTCACCTCCTCCATAAACCAAGTGTCATTTCTTAGTTACTATACTTTGACCAAGATCTAAAGTTGCCTCAATAATTCTTTATATTTGCCATAGTTAAATCTAGAGAGTACACAAATGTTCTTGATTTAGTTGTTGGGAGTAACTGCCATTGGATATTTCTTAAAAATAATTTGTGAGTGCCTTAAAAGAAAGTCATTTTTAATTATCTTAATGACAATGGTTCACAGCTATAAATGAGGTAGCATGTTTATGTCAAATAACTAGTGAAGCACATGGCTCGATAGTAAAAGGAGAAAGCAAATAAATGATAGCATGAAATTATTAAAGACAAAAAATGTAAGTGATCAAATAATAATGAAATAAAATAACATTAAAATAAAAGGATATTTACAAATAGTTGCTACTATGGCTCACATCTTCCTCTAATTTTACATTTATAAATAACTTGAATGCCCTCTATGGGTCGGGGTTAGACTTCTTATCCACTTTTCTTACAAACTAGCAAAGAAGATCATTTATAGTCAGATTCCCGAGACTATATTTTACATATTCTTTCTGGAATAATGGCCATAATTGAAGTATTGCATTTTATATGTATCCACTAGGATATATTTCAAGAGACAAAAGGATATCATCTAATGACTCTTTATTCAAGTCATCCCTAATGAATTGAATCATATCTTCCCTATTATCAGACATCATTCCTAAAGAACATGACTTTTTCTCGCATCTCATTCTGGCATACTTATGACAAACATTAGAGAGCTTTTGAGCTCTTCGTTTACTTGAATAATTTCCTTTACCATAACCAGACATGTATGCAATAAATTTGGAAGACAACTTGCCTGCCAATCATACTTTAGCTTCGATTATCCATCAAATGTCAGTAGGGGTATTACTCTTCATAAGCAATCGTATGTGTTCAGATCGAGCTCTATAGATAGTGAGGAGAGCATTTTGAGGAAGTGAAGGAAATCGCTTGTAAAGATTTGTTAAGATTACGTCTCTATCTATGCCTTCAACTCGGAATATTAGTTATTGTGGAAAATTGAAGTAATCGACGTTGATTGTCATGGAGTACCATTATTCATCGCTTAACCTGGGTAATAAACTAAACGTATAAAGAAAAGAAAGAAGAAAAAAATGTTAGAATCGTCCTTTTATTGAATTTACCTCAAGCTCTAATTGGATGCTACAAACACCTCTTTTAATTTATTTGAGACCTCCTTCTAAATCCTCAACATGGGCTACTAACTCTGATGGTTAGAGCTTCCAGATACGATGTGTTTTATAAAATCGTATTTGGCCTCTGAGATGAGATTGTATACGTCAAAACTGTCTAAGAATGTTGAAGAAATGCTTTTTAGTTGAGACATTCAAGAGAAAAAATAATAAGAGAAAACTTAATAGTTAAACAAACACACTTATGCAAAAGTAATTAAAAACAGAAAAGAAAAGTTTAAATCACTGAAAAGAAACAGAAAAAAAAGTCAGGTCACTTAAATCTTTTACGTTATTTTCTCCAACAAAACATTTTCAATTGTGTGGTTCCATATACTACATGAGATAGTAGGGGAGCTCAGATCTTTGCATTTTAAAGAAATTTTATATTGGAGTATAGAGCTAACATTTTTTGTTAAAAATGCCTTCTTTTGAATATGAATATTTCTTGTTTGAGTTCAAAGATCTTTAAGAAACTTGACATAAAATGACACTTGTTTTATAGCATCAAGTAAAAGAATATTAACACTTACCTATTTGAAGATTTTAAAAATCTCATTTGTAGATTTTTCCTTCTTTGCTTTAGCTAATCTCTAGGGAAATAGAGCTTTAGGAACATATTCCCGTGGGTTGGTTTCTTTTTTCTTCTCTGATAATGAGTCCTCAGCATTTATAGGTACAATTTGAGTTATTTTTGTCACCAATATCTCTACTTTATTATCCACTTCTTTTCTTTTTCTATAGGGCCATGATGGCTTTGACCTCTCTATGTTGCTGAGGTGAACTGATACTTGCTTCATGCACTCATTTAGGGTTTGTTACTAATTGACTTAAGAATTTGTCTTTCTAAACAGTCATTACTAGAGTTTAAACTGAAAAGGCAAACTAGCCTACCATCTTCTCAAGGATTGAAATTAATTGGCTTTGTGAGTTGAAGCCTGCTCTCATCTCATTTCGCAGTCCGTCAATGGTGCGGTTTTATTGCTCGATCGTAGAGTAGGTAGAATTCTTGAAATTCTAGAATACATTGTCCCATAGTTTGGGTTGAGAATGATTTGAGTTCTAGTTGTAAGGTCTGAATGGTCGCTGAGAGGCTTGTGGAATTAGTTGCATTAGTAGAGCTAGAGTTATTGGTCCATTCTGTTAGAATCATTGAGACCATGAAAAATTGGGGTGGTATCTCTATGCAGGGTTATATATGTTAGAGTAAGGGTTGTGATGGCTTTCTCATTACACCTATGGCATTGGCTTGATCTAGGTATGAGTCATAGTCATGTGGCTCTATTGGTTTAGTAGCTGTTAAAGATGCGATTTGTCAGGAAAGTCCTTTTACCATTTTTTTAACTTCTTTAATTCCCAAGCTTGACTCGCCAACTTGAACCTCATTCACTCTCTTAATTCTTTTATTATTCCTAAATGATCGACTCCGTTGTTGGGCATTGTCCGCTTGTCCCTAGAAGAAATCCTAAATTTTTTATGCACTTTTAGATATTAGTTCTCTTCCACTTATTGCCATTAACCATTCTTGCACATTTGGCAATCATCATTACAAAAAGTGTTGGCATTGGTGCCGTTTTTTATATCTATAATGTGGACATTTCAAGAGTAGCCCATTGAATCACTTCTATACTTTGAAAAATTTCTCGTCTTCTCTCTGGATGAATTCTAAAATTTTCCTTCGAATAGAATTGATTTTATGAACTGGGAAGTACTTATTTAAAAGCTTTGTAACTATTTATTCCCACGATGTAATGCTATTAGCAGACAATGTATTAAACCATGAACAAGCTCTATCCTTTAAAGAAAATGAGAATAGTCTGAGTTTTACATCATCATCTAAAAAATTCTCATATCTAAAAATTTGACAAACAACATAAAAATCATTCAAATGATTATATGAGTCCTCATTTTCTAGGCCATAAAATGTTGGGAGACAATTTAGCACACTAAGTTTTAATTCAAAACTCCTAACAGCTACATTTAAGTATCATATACATGATGTGCTCAAGTTATTTAAGGGACTGAAATAGTCCTTAAATGGCCTCTCCTGTAGTGGTTCTTGTTGTTGCAAATCTATGTCAATTTTATCTTTAAATGCAATGTGTTTGTGTGTGCAAAGTGTTTTTTTCAATTCTAAGTCTATAGGCTCAAAATTAGGTAATTGCAACCTTTGACCATGCTTAAAAAAATACAACAAAAAATAAAAATAAAATAATAAAAATAAAGAAGAGAGAGAAATTACGATACTAACCTTATTACGTTGTCATCATTTTACTATGAAAATAAACTCAAGTGCTAAAAGAAATACAAGAAATAGATTAACTAAAATTAAAATAAATTATACGATAAAAAAAATTATGAAGAAAAGTAAAGAAAAATTAAACTACAAAAATTTAAAAAAATTACAAAGAGATTGAATTACAGACATTTGAATTATAAAAATTAAATTATAGAATTTTTATTATTATTATTTTAATAAGAAAAAAATTACAATGACAAATGACGTAAAACTTAAATTACAGAAATATCAAGAAAAGAATTTTAATTTTTAATTTTAATTTTTTTAATTTTTAATAACAATTTTAAAAGAAAACAAAAAAAATGACCTAAACAATTAATTCTATGAATTATTTAAAATAAGTTAACGAGATAAAACAAAAAATTAGCAAGGAAAATAACTTAAAATTGAATTACAGAAATTTAAATTACAAAAATTAAATTATAGAATTATTATTTTTTAATAAGGAAAAAAAAGAAAACAAAAAAATTAATTCAAGAAATTAAAATAACTTACCTCTCCCGCAACTGCACCAAAAACTTGTTGTGCAAATTTTATTGAATTTGCAGGTACACAAACTATAATAGAATAGATTAATGGTGATGAGTATTGATCCTACAAGGAGGTGGATTTTAATGATGTATTAAATTAATTTTCTAAGTGTGGTTGAAATTATGGTGAAAATATCTTAAATTTAAAATTGGAATGGTATAAATAATTAAAAATGACAATTATTATAATAAAGTACTTAGGTATCTGGATCCGCATCAATATGTACCAGGGTTTAATATTTCTTATTAGTACCAATTAAATCATGAGGGAGAAATTAACTCCTCATGAACCATATTCTAATTAATATGGTGCTAAGGGCTTGTCGTGCCAAACAGTAATAACTGTGTTATTACTCTCTGTTGATGAAAAATCAAAACATCCACAAAAATTAAAGGGGAAGAGAAAATAAATTTATCAATTACGTTCATGGAACATGTTAAGACTTCATCTTCAACTCAAGCTTGAAAAAAAACTAGCTACTTATATTTAAACTAAGGGTAAAGTTAGAATTTTATTAAAATATATAGAAAATACAAGAAAGAGAAGGAATTACAAAAAATGGAGCTAAAAAATGAATTTAGGGGTGTCAAATTAAGGGGGGAGCCCTGCTCTTATAGATACAATGACTAAATTATGACCATTAGATTAAAACAATTAGCACACACAGAATTACACCATGTGGCAAGTTTTGATTGGTTTGAACATAACATCAAGGCTATTATCACATATATACGCATGTACCATACGCACTTTTTTTTATCCACTAACATACAGCTATGTCATCGGTCAACAATGCATAAACATTTTAATCCAATAAGTTATGATACCTCATCAGTCAAGCTATGTCATTAGTCAACACCACATAATCAGTTAATGTCACATCATTCCTTTAATTAATACTGTCCTGCCATTGGTCAGTGCTACGTCATTAATGAATATCACATTATCGTACAATATATATAAACATTGTCATGAATAGTACCATGAACAATACCGTACATATAAATAATGCCATATATGTGAACAGTGATATTTATACATTTATGCTCCTTTTAAGGTTTTTGCCGTTCTGAGTTTAGATTTGCTGTCCCTTTTATCATCGATATCTTGGTTATTGTGAAATGACTATAATATCCCTTAAATGCATAAAATACTTAATTATAATAAAACACATATAATTAAATTCATAAGATACTTGAATGCATAAAAGTAAGAATGTTAGTAGAACTTGAAGTATAAAATAATAATTTTATCCTTTATAATATACATTTTCTAGTACTCAATAGAGATATATGTAGTCATATCTAGAAAAATCATTTATGAACGTCATAAAATATTGTTGACCATTCCAAGTAGCTGTAGGAAACGGCCTATAAATGTTTGTATGTATGAGTTCTAAGACATCCAGGTTCTGTTGGCTTCAAATCTTCTTTTATTGGTTTGTTTTCCCTTGCTACAGTTGTCACAGATATCAAAATCTGTGAAATCTAAGAGGTCAAGAATTTTGTCTGACACAAATCTCTCTATTAGATGAGAATTCAGTTACGTTATGGTACATGATTCATTAAATGAAATAATTGTATCAATTCTATAGAAATTATCCTTACATGATAAAGAACCGAAACTAACTAGTCATGAATCATGAAACAAGTTAAATTTTTCATTTCCAAATGAACAAGAAAAACTAAATTTATCCATAGCATAAATAGAAATCAAATTCTATCTAAAAGATGAAACAACAAAAATTTCATTAAAATCCAAGTAAAATTCAATCTTTAACAATAATCTAAATTTTTCAATTGTTTCAACTTCAACTGTTTGCAATCACCCATATAGACGTATCTTTTACCATCACTGGATTTTTGGCAATTTAGCAACCTACATAGATATACTGATGTGAGTGGTTGCTTCAAAATCTATCTACAACGTGTGTCTAGGTATTAAAGTTAAATTAATCTCAGAGTAAATTAAACTAAGAAGTATGTCTTTCTTAGCATGCCATGCGTGATAATTAGTGCAGTGCTTCTTCTTATGCCCTTCCGGCCCATAAAAGAAACAACCAATACCTTCTAAATCACCTGATTTCTTTTGTTGTTTCTTTTAAGATATTGTATATGTAGCTTATTTATCCTTCTTTCTTTTCTTACCCTTATTCTTATCCTTAAGAGTAAAGGCTAAGTGAGCACTTTCTTCTTTATCTTTCTTTAATCAATCCTCTTATTGAACACAGTGTGATATGAGCTCATTAGAGACCAGGTCACTTTTTGATAATTATAGCTCACTTTAAACTAGTTGAACTATGTTTGTAAGGATATTAAAACTAAATGCACTAATAAGTTTTCAGAGCGTTCAACCTTAAGTGCCCTTAACTTAGAAGTGAGATGAGACATCTCTATGATGTACTCTCTAATATTGCCTTTACCAATGTACTTCGTTGAAATTAGACTTGTTTAGAGCGTACCAATTTTAATTTTTTTGTTCTTGACAAACCTTTGCTTAATTTGTGCAAGAAAGTCTTTAGTCGTAGTTTCTTTTTCAGTTCTTAGGCCCTTAAATGTTCCTAAAATGCCCTTCTTCATAATCATGATACACATAAGATTTGATCTCTCCTAACTTTGCATTTCTCTTTTATCATTAAGAGTACTCTTATATGTAAAAGATGGGGGAGAATCAACCTTAACGCAAAGTCAAGATCTATAATGGTGAGTGTTGTGCAAATTTTGTGATGAAATTAATGTAAATTATGCTTAAATTTAAATTACAATGGCATGAATTAAATTGAATTGGAATATATTGAAAGGACGTACTTGGGTTTCTGGATCTGCATCAACATGCTCCATGGGCTAAATATTCCATATTAATGCCAATTAAATCATAAGAGGGAATTTCACACCTCATGAACCACGCTCAAATAAATATGGTGCTAAGAGCTTATCATGCCAAATAATAATAACCTTGTACTAAGGTGCCGGTTTAACTAGGACAGTATCTAGACAAGACTATTATTATTTATCGATAAAAAGTCAAAATAATCACAAATATTAAAAGGGAAGAGAAAGTAAATTTACCAAATTAAGCCTATGGGATATGTTGAGACTTCACCTTCAACCCAAGCTTAAAAGAAAATTAACTACTTATTTTTTAACTAGGGGTAAAATAGAAATTTATTAAAATATGTAAAAAATATAAAAAAGAGAAAGAATTACAAAAATTTAAGATTAAAAATTAATTCAGGGATATCAAATTAGGGGGGAAGAGCCTCCTTTTTATAGATACATTAAGTGAATTGTGACTATCGAATTAAAAACAATTCGGACGCTCAGGATTACGCCACGTCATCAGTCAACAGTCAACAGTCAACGTTTGAACAGTAACACGATTTGGCCACGGCTTGCACAGTAACACTATTTAAATAGTAAATAATCCCATGGATGTGCATGTACCATACACACTATTTTTGCTCCATTAAAATACTGCCACGTCATCGATCCACTGTACATAAAAAATTTAGCCCAATAAGATTGTGACACATCATCAGTCAATGCCACATCATCGGTCAACGCCACATAAACAATCAATGCCACATAATTTGTCCAATCAAATACGTATATTTGAATAATGACATTTTTCCTTTTATGCTCCTCCTAAGGTTTTCGACTGTCCTGAGTCCAAATATGACGTCCGTTTTGCTGTCTGATCACTCGTTCATTGTGAAATGATCGTAATGCCCCTAAAATACATAAAATACATAATTAAACAATAAAATACTTAAATAAATAAAAGTGGCAATGTTAGAGAGACTTGAAGTGTAAAATGACGATTTTCTCCTTTATAAATATACACTTTCTAACACTTAACACACCCCTAACCAGCTTATTACTAGTCCCTAGCAAATAAAGTGAAGATAAAATTCAAAACCTTTTTTTTTTTTAAAACACACGTGTTTATTCAATCAGATTAATGATAGCAATCAAATAAAAGTACAAGCATTATCTCTAGTCTAAAGAAATATCACACCCACATCCAACCATTCATATGCATCAGTCCAACAGACTTTATTGTAGCAATAGTAATAAGGCCACTTTCAAGAATGTCATATCAAACCCCAAAATCTCGTCGGTTGTAGTGACACTCTCACAAAGAAATTTATCCCAATTAAAATTATCATTACAATTAATGGTAAATTGAGAGAAAATAATAAAGAAATATCATACACTCTCACCAAGATGAAAAAAAATATGCTTATAGCTTAGAAATAATACGATCTTAAACAAAGTATTAGTCAACCCAATGCATTCATTTTTTTCTCTTTTTGTTATGTATATGCATCACTACATCTTAATTGCCCATATAACTAGCTTTTATTTCAAACTATAGTTCTCTAAAATCAAGAATAACTTTTATTAGGACGTAAAGTATGCTAGGGACATGGCTAACAAAGAAAGGAAAATAGGAAAATAAAATATTTGTGTTTGAGAAAAAATTCAAGAACTTTTGAAAATTACAAGATGCATTTTGCTTATTTATTCTTTTTTTTTCTTTTTTTTATATAGCACAACTTTGCTGAATAAAATAATTATTTATTCTTTTTCTTAAATATGAATAGGTGGATAGAACTTGTATGATATCGGGTAATACTCCAAATTGAAGTGGGTCAGGACAATAAGTTAATAAAGAAAAGGCTTTTTTATTAAAAGAAAAGACTCAAAAGGGCTAACTATGGATATTACATAATAGAGATGGTTAGAAAGGCTTAAACAGGTCAAAAATGGTCTTCCATCGTCTTTTAGGACTCTAAATAATCTTCCATATCTACTAATTAGGTGGGCATTTAGATGCAATAGCACACATATTTGTTTTTTATTTTTTTTTTAAAGAGATGATTCAAAGAAAATCTAGAGATCATGTATGAAATAATAAACTGTTAAGCTACATGAAGAATAGGCAAAAAGGGTTACTCTCTAAGAAAAATTAATAGACTCAAAATCTCACTTGAAATTTATTATGGCATGTGCATTCCTTCAAGCAACTCATATTTGTCCCTAACACTAATATGTAGATTAGCAAACATGGTGTAACATCACTCAAGACTAAAGATAATATAAATACTAAAATTTTAAAGTCATCATATCATTCAATATAAAAAACTCACACAAATTACTAAATTTTTTTTGTTTTTAATTAAATTCTATCCCCCAACCTATTCTAAACATAAAAAGAAAACATACATGCAGAAAAATTAAAGAAAAATAAATTTTTTTCGTTTTTTATTTTAAAAGAAGATGCGTTTCTAAAGTTAATACACTCCATATTCAGTCATCTTCGTCTTAAAAGCTTGAAAACATATATTTATAAAGGAGAAAACAAAAAGAAAAGTTAGGAAAAATACAAAAAAAAAAAATTTTACTAAGAAGATGCATTTCTAAAGTCACTACACTCCATATTCAGCCGTCTTTTACTCAAAAAGTTAGTCTTGGTTAGTTCTAAAACAAAAAATTTGTAAAAACTTAACCAACATTCCATAATTGTCAACTATTCCCTCCCCCCAACCAGAACAAAACATTGTCCTCAATGTTTGAAAAGAAAAAAGTAGAGTTTAGAAGACATCATCTAGATAGTGCAACACAGAAGAAAATATTTACATGGTTGAAGGAGAGGAACATGGCTCAAGAGTCAAAAAGAAAATAACGAAAAGACAAAGCAAATAATGATAGCATAAAATTATTAAAGATAAAAATGTAAGTAATCAAACAATAGTGAAAAAAAACAACATTGAAATAAAAGGATATTTACAAGTAGTTGTGACTCTGGCTCACAACTTCCTCTGGTTTTACGTCCAGAAACGGCTTGAACTCCCTCTATAGGTCGAGGATAAGGTTCCCATCTAGTTTTCTTACAAACTGGCAAACATGGTCTTTTATAGTCAGATTCCCGAGACTATAGTTTGCACATTCTTTCTAAAATAATGGCCATAACTGGAGTATTACAGTTTGGATGTATCCACTAGGATGCGTTTCAAGTTACAAACAGATATCATCCAATGACTCTTTATTCAAGCCATCCCTAATAAATTGAATATTATCTTCCCTGTTATCAGATAGCATTCCTAAAGAACATTGCTCTTTATCGCATCTCATTCTGGCACACTTATGACAAGCATTAGAGAGTTTTCGGGCTCTCCGTTTTCTTGAATAATTTCCTTTACCACAACCAGACATGTATGCAATAAATTTGAGAGGTAACTTACCTACCAATCGCATTTTAACTTCGATTATCTATCGGATGTCAGTAGGAATATGATCTTTCATAAGTAATCGCATGCATTCAGACCGAACTTTATAAATGGTGAGGGAAGCATTCTGAGGAAGTGAAGGAAATTGCTTGTGAAGTTTTGATAAGATCTCGTCTCTATCCATGCCTTCAACGCAGAATATTAGTTATTATGGAAAACTAATGTAATCGGTGTTGATTGCCACGGAGTACCATTATCCGCCACTTAAACGGGGTGAAAAATGATAACACACCAAAGAAAAAAAATCTAGCAAAAATACAACACATGTAAAAATAAAAAAATAATACAAAAAATTAACTTACCATCGTCCTCTTATTGAATTTACCTCAAGCTCTAATTGGATGTTATAGATGCTTCTCTCAATTTCTCTGAGTTGTCTTTCTAAATTCTCAACATGGGAAACTAACTCAGGTGATTATAACTTCTAGATATGATATGCTTTACAAAATTGTATCTGGCTTCTAAGATGAGATTGGATACATCAAAATTATCGAAGAATGTTGAAGAGACACTTTTTAGTTAAGGTATTCATGAGGTAAAATGATAAAAAAAATAGTTAAACAAACAAACTTACACAAACATAATTAAAAACAAAAAAGAAAACTTTAAATCACCGAAAGGAAACAGAAAAGAAAAAAAAAGTCAAGTCACTTGAATGTTTTGTGCTATTTTCTCTATATGGTTAGTATTCGTGATATGACTTTACTTTTCTGACCATTAACTTTAAAAATTACACCGTTCCTTGGATTCTTAAATTTAATGGCTCCATGTAGAAAAACAGTATGATCAGTAGATAGAGCAAACCATCGAGAGTGTAACTTACTTAGAGAAACGTGCCATTGAGAATTGAATAAAAATATTTTCTGACCTGGTGTAAAAGATTTTCTAATGCTCCACTTGTCATGGAAGATTTTCATTCACTTTCTGTGGTCCTCAGTATTTTTGTCGTTACGAATCTCTTTTGATTTTACCGATTGTGTCCTCCTTTTTGAACAAAAAATGGGGTCAATGATGTCTATATTCTTTTGTTTGTCATCAGGAGAGGATGAGATGATTTCTGATAATGTTTTTTCTTTTCCCAAGAATGTAGAATTTAGAGGTTGAAGTGAAAGTTTGAACTCAATCTTTAGTGGTGATTTTGATGATCGGATGAGATTTTCTTTTAATGGTGTCAATTACTCTATCCTTGTCTTTCATTTATCAATATCCATGCATGGCGATGAATCCAATAAGGTATTAACCTCATCAATCGATCTGTCAATATTAAAATCCAAACCAAAATGAGTTAAACATGTTAGTAAAAGGTCATGACTAAGGTTTAAAGGAAATGTATGATCAACCAATTTATCAATTAAATCCACATCTATAATTTCATCATCTGTATTGTGAAGTTGTTTGGCAATGTTGAAGATATTGAGTTCCATGGTCATATTGCCAAAAGAGAAGTATATATTTTCGGTTTTACATTGAATATATGCATCGGCAGTTGCCAAAAAAGGTCAACCCAGAATAATGAGAATATGCTTCTTTGAATCCTACACTGGTTGAGTGTCAATTACGATGAAATTAACAAGAAAATAAAAGTTGTCTACCTGGATAAACACGTCCTCCACAATACCTCAAGGTATTTTTGTGGACCAATCTGTAAACTGTAGCACCACTGGAGTTGGATATAATTCGCCCAGTCCAAGTTTTAGAAATATAGAGTAAGGCAACAGATTTACACTATCTCCTAAATCCAACAAAGCATTCTCAATTGTGTGGTTTCTTATACTACATGAGATAGTAGGGGAGCCTGGGTCTTTACATTTTAGAGGCATTTTATGTTAGAATATAGAACTAATATTTTTTGTAAAAAATGTCTTTTTCTAAATATGAATATTTCTTTTTTTAGTACAAAGGTCTTTAAGAAACTTGGCATATGATGGCATTTGTTTTATAGCTTTCAATAAAGGGATGTTAACACTTACCTATTTGAAAATTTCAAAAATCTTACCTGTGGATTTTTTTTTCTTTCTTTTAGCTAACCTCTAAGGAAATGGAGCTTTAGGAACATATTCTCGTGGGTTGGTTTTCTCTTTCTCCTCTGATGATGAGTCTTCAGCATTCACAGGTACGATCTGAGTTGATTTTGGCATCTTCACTTTATTGTCGACTTCTTTTCCTTTTTGCAAGGTCATCACTACTTTGACCTCTCTATGCTGCTGCGGTGAACTAGAACTTGCTTCATTCATTGCTTTAGGGTTAGGCACTGGTTGACTTAGGAATTTGCCTTTTTTAACAATCATGGCCAAAGTTTGAACTAAAAAGGCAAGTTGTCCCACCATGTTCTCAAGGCTCAAAACTTATTGAGCTTGTGCAGTTCTGCTGCTCGATCTTGGAGTTAGTAAGATTTTTGATATTTTGGAATGTATCCTCCCATGGTTTGGGTTGAGAACAGTTTGGATTCTGATTGTATGGTCTAAATGGTGGTTGAAAGGCTTGAGAAATTTGAAGAACTGGTTGCATTGGTAGAGGTGGAGCTGATGGTCCATTTTATTAGAATTTTTAAGACCATGAGAAATTAGGATGGTCTCTCTATCCAGGGTTATATGTGTTGGAGTAAGGGTTGTAGTCTGGTGGTTTTCTCATGATATCTATGGCATTGGCTTGATATGAATATGAGTCATGATCATGTGGCTCTATTGATTTAGTAGTCATCAAAGATGCTATTTATCGAACAAGACCTTCGACCATCTCTTTGACTTCTTTAATTCCTGAGCTTGACTCACCAATGTTAACCTCATTCACTCCCTTAATTCTCCTGGTAGTTCTGAGTGATCGACTCCGTTGTTGGAAATTATCCGATTGTCGGAAATTATCCGATTGTCGCTGGAAGAATTTCCAAATCTCTGATGCACTTTTGGACATTAGCTCTCCTCTACTGGTTGCCATTAGTCATTCTTGCACTTGTGACAATAATCCCTCTAAAAAGTATTGGCATTGGTGTCATTTATTGTACCCATGGACACTTCAAAAGTAGCCCATTATATCACTCCCACACTTCAAAAAACTACTCGTCATCTCTTTGGGTAAACTCTGAAATTTCCCTGCGAATAGCATTGGTTTTATGAACTGGGAAATATTTATTTAAAAATTTAGCTACCATTTATTCCCATGATGTAATGCTATTAGCAGGTAATGTATTAAACCATGAACGAGCTCTATCTTTTAATGAAAATGAGAATAATCTAAGTTTAACATCATCATCTGAAAAAGTCTTGTATTTAAAAGTTTGACAAATAGCATGAAAATCGTTCAGATGATTATATGGGTCCTCATTTTCTAGGCCATAGAACGTGGGAAGACAGTTTAACATACCAAATTTTAATTCAAAACTCCTAGCAGCTACATTTGGGTACCTTATGCATGATGTGCTCAAATTAACTAAGGGCCTAAAATAATCCTTAAACGGCCTCTCTTGTGGTTCTGGTTGCTAATTTTGTAAATTCATTTCAAATTTCTTTTTAAAAATAGTGTGTTTGTGCGTGCAAAGTGTTTATTCCAATTCAAGGTCTAAAGGTTCAAGATTAGGTGATAATGACCTTCGACCATGCATGCAAAGAACAAAATAAATGAAAATAAAACAAATAAAAATAAAGAGGAGAGAAAAATTATGATACTAACCTTGTGACGTTGTTACAAATCTTAATATGAAAACATACTCAATAGGTATAATAAAAAGAAATTACGTGAAATAAATATTAACTAAAATAAATAACAAAGAAAGATAACAAGATAAATAAAAAAAATTACAAAGAAAAATAACATGGAAATTAAATTATACAAATTTAAAGAAGAGAGAAAAAAATAAAATTATAATCTAATTTCTGTTTTTTTAATGAGAAAAAATTACAAAAAAAACTATTAAAAAATAAATATTAAGAAAAAAAATAATTCTACGAATTAAAATACTTACCTCCCCGGTAACGGCGTCAAAAGCTTATTGTGCAAATTTTATTAAACTCGCAAGCGCACGAATCTATTGTAGAATAAATTAACAGTGACGAGTATCGATCCCATGAGGAGATTGATTTTAATTATGTGCAGAATTAAATTTCTTTAATGGGTGAATAAATTTGTGATGAAATTGATGTAAATTATGTTTGAATTTAAATTACAATGGTAGAAATTAAATTGAACTAAAATCTATTGAAAGGACGTGCTTGGGTTTCCGGATCTACATCAACATGCTCCACGGGCTAAATATTTCATATTAATGCCAAGTAAATCAAAAGGGAAATTCCACACCTCATGAACCACGCTCAAATAAATATGGTGCTAAAGGCTTATCGTGCCAAATAATAATAACCTTGTACTAAGGTGCCAGTTTAACTAAGGCGGTATCTAGACAAGACTATTATTATTTGTCAACAAAAAGTCAAAACAATCACAAATATTAAAGGGGAAGAGAAAGTAAATTTACCAAATTAAGCTTATGGGATATGTTGAGAATTCACCTTTAACCCAAGCTTAAAAGAAAATTAGCTACTCATTTTTTAACTAGGAGCAAAATGGAAATTTATTAAAATACGTAAAAAATATAAGAAGGAGAAGTAATTACAAAAATTTAAGTTTAGAAATGAATTCAGGGACATCAAATTAGGAGGGAAGAGTCTCCTTTTTATAGATACATTGAGTGAATCGTGACCATCAGATTAAAAACAATTTGGACGCTCAGGATTATGCCACGTCATCAGTCAACAGTCAACATTTGAACAGTAACACGATTTGGCCACGATTTGCACAGTAACATGGTTTTGCACAGTAACACTATTTGAATAGTAAATAATCCATGTATATGCATGTACCATACACACGATTCTTGTTCCATTGAAATGCTGTCACGTCATCGATCCACAATACATAAAAAATTTAGCCTAATAAGATCGTGACACATCATCGATCAATGCCACGTCATCGGTCAATGCCACATAAACAGTCAATACTACATAATTCGTCCAATCAAATACATATATGTGAACAGTGACATTTTTCTTTTATATTCCTCTTAAGGTTTCAACCGTTCTGAGTCCAAATATGAAGTCGGTTTTGCTGTCTGATTACTCATTCATTGTGAAACGATCGTGATGCCCCTAAAATACATAATTATAATAAAACACACATAATTGAACAATAAAATACTTAAATAAATAAAACTAGCAATGTTAGTGAGATTTGAAGTGTAAAATGACGATTTTCTCCTTTATAAATATACACTTTCTAACACTCAACAGTCAGAACTATAGAAAGGTTCTCATGTCATGATTTGGAATTAAAGCGATTTAGCATGGGAATTGAATTAATGCTAGTAGTAATATTAACAGCAGACATAACTAAATAGAGAATAATAAGCAAATAAAACGAGCTCACATTAGTCTTTTAAACAAAAATAAATTCAAATAAAATCAAATCCCATCTCAAGATATCAGACACTCTATTAATATTTTATCTTTGAACAAAATATTAACTTGCAAGTGATATCTTAGTGTAATGATCAAACACTGATAATAAGAACATGTTAAACAATCATCTTCCTTTAAGTCAATTTATTATTCATATGTAAAATCAAATAATCATTATGTGTTTATTACCACAAGTGCACATATAATTCTATTAAATATGAACCTTTCTTTGGGTTGATCGATATTCACAGAAATTACACATACAAAAATCGTTTATATTTTAAAATAAATTAATTTCCATAAGAGAGGTCACTTTAGTGACATGTTACTTCAATTAATTCATCTAAAAAATAAATATAAACCAATCAATATTTGAATTTAAAATTATACTAAAAATTATCCAAAATTAAAAAATAAAAAAATAAAAAAAAATTGGGTCAAAGTCAATCTTTGACTTATTAATGGTCAATGGTTGACCAATCAAATGTTGACTGATCTAAATTGCTGATTAGTTCTAAAACAGATCGATTCAACTAGGCTGAACTGGACCAGACCACCCCAATCTAAAAGAAACCAAATTCCTCTTTTTCATTTTAATGGGCCAAATTATAATATTAGATTAATGGGTTATTATAAATGCTAAATTAACCCCTTCCATTTCTTTTCATTAAGACAAACATCAGGTCCAAAACTTAATTTCATTTAGCCCAAAACAAGTTTAGGGTTTAAATGCCATATATTATCATTATTATTCAGTCTTAAAAAAATTTTAAGTTGCTCCAGAGACCTTTGTGATAATAGCCATGAAACCCTAGTAACCCTTTTCTTCTTTCTTTTCGTTTTCTCCAATTTTTTGTAATATCAAAGAAAATAACTGTAGATTTGTTTTCAAATTCATGAATACTAGATTTAAGAACACTAAAATATTTAATCATTAATCAAAATAAATTTGATTCTCAATGACTTAACATGAATTGGCTTTGATACTACTTGTTGGGATAAATAAAACATTTGGAGAAAACCATCACTTATAACCCAGGAATATCATGTTGTATGTTGTGCAAATTTTATTGAACTCGCAAGCGCACGAATCTATTGTAGAATAGATTAATGGTGACGAGTGTCGATCCCACGAGGAGGTTGATTTTAATTATGTGTAGAATTAATTTTCTTTTAATGGGAACAATTAAATTATTGTAAATTTTTCCTAAATTATGAATTAAAATGGCGGGAGTAAATAAAAATGAAACTGTAATAATGAAGCACTTGGGTATCCGGATCTGCATCAACATGCTCCATAGGCTAAATATTTCATATTAATACCAATTAAATCATAAGGGGAGATTCCACACCTCATGAACCACTCTCCAATAAATATGGTGCCAAGGGCTTATCGTGCCAAATAATAATAACCTTGTACTAGGGTGCTGGTTTAACCAAGGCGGTATCTACACAAGACTATTATTATTTGTCAACCAAAAGTCAAAACAACCACAAATATTAGAGGGGAAGAGAAAATAAATTTACCAAATTAAGCCCATGGAATATGTTGAGACTTTACTTTCAACCCAAGCTTAAAAGAAAATTAGCCACTCATATTTTAACTAAGAATAAAAAAAGAAATTTTATTAAAATACAAAGAAATTACAAGAAAGAGAAGGAATTTCAGAAATCTGAGCTTAAAAATGAATTCAGGGGTATCAAATTAGGGGGAGAGAGCCCCCTTTTTATAGATACATTGAGTGAATCGTGACCATCGGATTCAAAACAGTTTGGATGCTCAGCATTGTGCCACGTCATCAGTCAACAGTCAACAGTCAACATTTACACAGTAATGTCATCTGAATAGTAAATAATCCCATGTATACGCATGTACCGTACACACGATTTTTGGTTCCCTGAGATGCTGCCACGTCATCGATCTACAGTACATAAGAAATTTAGCCCAATAAGATCGTGACACATCATCGGTCGATGCCACGTCATCGGTCAACGCCACATAAGCAGTCAATACCATATAATTCGTTCAATTAGATACTGCCACATCATAGGTAGTTACCACATCATCGGTCCGTATGCATAAAGTGTCGTAAACAGTATTGTAAACAGTATTGTACGTATGAACAGTACCATATATATGAACAGTGATTCCCTTTAATGCTCCTTTTAAGGTTTTCGACCGTCCTAAGTCCAAATATGACGTTCGTTTTGCTGTCTGATCACTCTTTCTTTGTGAAACGATTGTAATGCCCCTAAAATACATAAAATACATAATTATAATAAAACACATATAATTAAATAATAAAATACTTAAATAAATAAAAGTAGCAATGTTAGTGAGACTTAAAGTGTAAAATGACGATTTTCTCCTTTATAAATATACACTTTCTAACACTCAACATTGTATCACTAATAATTAATAACATAATATGCGGAAGCGTATCTCTCTGCACTCTCTCTGTGATAATAGAATATCAGAAAGAATCTGTATAACTTGGGGATCAAAACCACTTATATAGACAGCCTTTTCCTATTGTCACTAAGTATTCTTACTTCTGTCCAATATAGAATTAGAATATTATTAAGTTCTACATATTAAAAGCCCACATCTTATTAAATACATTAAAGCCCATAACTCTAAAAACCTTAATTGATCACTTTTATTAGGTTCCACTTTTTATTACAATTTGTAACACATAATTATTTACATATAAGCCCAATATTGGATTAAAGATCTAACAATATTAAATTAAAAATCCAACATTTAATTTATAGTGGAATGATAATTTTAGTTTTTTCTTTTTAAGATAACTTAGAATTACTCTATTATAAATAGAGTTGTCCTTTTATTATTTTCATAACTTCAACTTCAATAATTCAGTAAAAATCCCTTTTAAAAAATTTTCTTTGATACTATTTATCAAAAGCTTTCTTATTATATCATTTAGATCAAAGCATCATCTAATCTCACTTTATATATTATTAAAAATTTTGTTAAGCCATTTAGGTTAGAATAAGATTTAATTATTTTTTATTAGAGTGTGGTCCTGTACTAAAATGATATGTGCTATTTTCAATTCTATCAATTTCTCTTCCATCATCCACTACATCAGATAAAATAAAATAAGATAAGCTTAATGGAAAAAATTATAGTTACCATGACATGTTAAAGATGAAATAGCAAAATTCTAGAAATGATCAGTGTAAGTATTAGTAATATAGGCACCAAGAAGTGGTGTAATCCATACAGCACATGACTAGTTTTTCATATTTCTCACAGAAAAAACTGTGTCTTCATGGAATTGACTTGTCAAGTTATCCAGTAGTAGCCATTTTTTCAAATTCTTCATAGCTATTTATATGAGCACTTTGAATTGGTTAAAGTTAACCTTTATGTATTAATTAAATATCTTAGTAATTTCTAAAATTCTTAATTCTCTATAACATTTCTTGTTACATTATTATTGATGTCATTTCTTATGTTATCATTACTTTTTAATTATTAATTTATTTCTCCATAAATATCCTAGTAATTTTTTAGAATTTATAATATCTCTACAACATTTCTTATGTCATTATATTAATATACTTTGTTATTGTTATAATAAATGCTTAAGAGAGCTTGTTATGTTAATTATATTATATCCAAGTAAGAAGTTCTTTACTTGGTATTATTATACTCTTCTATAGCTTGTGTGCTAATTATTTAAGCGACTATAATTTGTGAAATGTATCAAATTAGGATGTCATGATTTTTATTTTAATATGATTTCATGTTATATGATTTTTTTCATTTAAATCTTGGATGGATGAGAACTTAAGTTACTGAGGTATTAATTCTTTATAAACTTTGGCAACTAGTGAAACCAAGAGGAAGAAGTTATCAGAAAGACTAAAAAAATGCGAACGTTTCGCCAAATACGATCCAAGTAATAGATATAAATATAAATATTGTGGTAATGATTATACTTGTAAGACTAAACATGGAATAAAATTGGGCCTAGTATATTACAATCACATTTGTTTTATTGTCATGATAATTTAATTACATTTGAGGGTAAAAATCAAACAATTTCATGTGAAATGAAAGATGTATCTTCATCTGAAATGAAAAATGAATCTAAATCTTATGTCTTTGATAACATAGTAAAGACCTTGCAATGCGTGGTTATTACTGATAAACATCATGTTTCATATTCCAAGGAGGATAGAGGAAGACCGGATAGTGATGATTAGGAAAATGTTATGGTTTCTATCTAGTTCTTTGGGTCATTTTTTAATATAACTTTTAAATTTAGTGGTGCTATCTTTGTGATCTCAAGCTTATATTTTCATGAAATGTACTCAATTCATTCTAATTTGACATCACTAATTGAAAGTGGTGATGATCTTCTCTTATCTAAAATGGCAACAACTACCTAAAAAAATAACAAACTCAATTCATAATTTTAATAATATTTCGATCATTTTAGTTATTCTTAATCTATGTTATAAGTTAAAATATGTAACGTTATTTTCTGAAGATATTTTGTTATTGATAAGGTTGAGAAAAGTCTAGAGAAGTGAAAAATCTTTTGTTAAATTTTTTTGACTACTACAAACAACTTGACATTAAGATTTGTGATGTGGATCATCTTGTTATTTGAAAAGTCATCAATTGTTGATAATAAGAAATTTCATAAAATGATGAGTTTTTCTAAATGTGAACTTGTTCATGATGATGATTTTTAGATTTTGGCATGGTGGAAAATGAACTCAATACAATATCAAGTTCTTTTACACCTAATAAAGGATGTGTTTGGAATTCCAATATCCACAATTGCTTCAAATCTACATTTGATACTAGAGGACGCATTGTTGATTCATTAGGAATGGGAATTTGTCGGGTCGAACTCAGGTTAGCCTGACCAAAAACAATTAAAGCCCGACCCTAAAAAAATCCGAATATGTGTAATTTTCTATTGGAATTTATTTTTAAAATTTAAATTTATTAATGTTTTGTAATTTTATAATCATGTACTAAATTCATTCATGTTATTTTTAATTTTTATTCTCTTTTTAAATACAATATCATGAATATAAAATAAAAGAAATAAATTTTAATTCAAAATAATTAATACGAGGCAAAATATACAATATAATTAATCACAAAATAATTCACAAAATAACTAATTGATAAGAATAATTTTTTGTAATTCAATTCCACAATTAGCATTAAAAAAATAAAACATACAATACGATTGAATTAAAAAATACAATTTCATTCCAAAATTATTTCAACCCTACACACAATTTAATTATAAAATCCAACATTAAAAACACACAATGTAATTAAATTAAAAACACTAAATGTAATTTCACAACCATTTCAACAATACACAATTCAATAAAAACAACCTAATTCAATTTAACTATACAACATAAAATAAATAAATAAAAGTTCATATTTTGTACAAATAAAAATTCATGTCTTTTCTTATTTTGCTCTTTTTTTTATTACATAGAGTCAGTCATACCGACCCGACTTGAACCAAATTTTGATGGGGCCTAAAATTTTTGACCCGAGCCTCATCCGAAACCCAAAAATTCAGGCCAAAGCCTAAAAAATTTAGGCTGGGTCAGTAAAGTTGAAAATCAGGCTGAGTCAAATTGCCAAGCCTATGATTCATATCATAATTCTTTGGGTCCAAAGATGGTAGAAGCTTCGATAAACTTACAAAATTAGTTACATAATATTTTTCCTATTACAAGACGAACCAAAGATGGAGGAACTTGAGTTTCATGAAACCATGATGTCAAAATAACTATATATCATAACCAGTAAAAATATTTACATATTTTTTCTATTGCTAATCCTTGTTACTAATTTTTTTCATATTTTTAGATCAAGTGCAATGAACAAGTGATGACTTTGGATTGTTGTTATTCTTGCGATTTTAAGGAGCTGACTCAGTTGACCGTGGAAGCTCTTGATGAAAGTATTGTTGATGAGAATAATTATGATGGATTGCTTTTATACTAAGTTAAGTTGTCTTCTCTTGTTTTGACTCCTATGGACATTGTAGAGTTTGTGTTTTAATGGGTTAATATTGATAGTTCTTTATTTTCTTGCTTTTCCTTACTGATGTCATGTCCGTAGAATTTTATAGTTCGAGTTCATGTTCTCATTTATTGAGAAGTAATAATTTTTGTGATTAAACTTTATTTTAATTTTCTAATACCATTTGATTTAGGATGAAGTTATTGGAAATTTTATTATTTGTATTTTTTTATCCATTATATTTGTAACCTATTTTTATATTTTTATATTTTTATATTTATTTGATAATAATATGTATTAGTGATTAATATGTGTAATAATTAATAATTATTTTAATTTTCATATAATTGAATTTGCCAAAACAATATACATTTAGATCATAAAACTTAAACGAAACCTAAACCAACTCAAATATTTGGGTTGAAGTAGTTGGATTGATTTCGGTTGCCTTAAAAAATATTTGTGGTAGCTTGGGTTGAGGCTAATTTTTTTTTTAAAATCCAATCCAAACTTACTCATATCCACCTTGTTAGTGTCTTTTTTCTTTCTTTAATTATAATTACAACATTATATAGTAACAAAATACAATTTTAAAATTATGCAGGATACTATTAGAGAAGATGGAGATAAAGAACAAACCATGAGTAATGATTCAAATAATTGATGGAATATTGAAGAAAAAAGAATATGTAATCTAACTTATAACAATTGATAAATAGAACCAATTTGTATGTAGTTGAACAATGTCCAAACAACTAATTATATTTTAGAAATCAAGTGCTTGTAAATAAATTCTCATCCTAATTTTCTAATAAAGATAGTGATTTTTATTAAAATACAATGGCTTAGTTGTGGATTATTCTTCCCTAAAGGTAGAGTCATTATGGGTTGCCATAGATCTTTTACTCTAGATAGTTAAATCCTAACAAGAGAATGGAGCTTTGATACGAAATACTAGTTATATAACTCAAGAAGGGGATGAATTGAGTTTTTAAAAATTTAATCAAAACAAACCATACAACAACTTAATCTATTACCCTAACAAAATAAAAAAAAAACAATAAGTTCGATAAAGTGTAATAATAAAAGATTAAGGGAGAAATGAAATACGAGTATTATTACGTGATTTGGCAATTCCTACCTACGTTTATGCCTCCAAGCAAACTAAAGTTGAGGATTTCACTATCCAAGCCTCCTAAGGCTTCAACTTCTTTATAATTGACTTCTAAAGTGTTAATAAACTTTTACAATAAGAGATTATCAAATTTGATACAGAAATAAGGATTATAATAATGAAACTCTCTTCAAGAGTAGATGTACAAATTATAATATAATGATGATTCAATCTAAGATGATTTACAAATTGGAAGCTTAATCTATAATATGTACACGTGTTTTTGCTTGTTGGAGAGCTTATAAATGAGTTCGATTTGAATTTATACTGTATTGACTCTAAAAATAGTTATTATAGGCAAATTCCAGCATCCAAGAGGCTAACCTCTATATTTTGGCGGTTACTCGCTTACTATAGTGAAGTTACTGTTAAATTTAAATTTTGCTACAGTAACATTGTTCATAAAACTATAATTTTACCTAAACTTTTTATAATTATGCCATGACCTAAAGCTCATGAAACTTTGCAAACATATCCATTTTCAGAATTTTGAATTTGCTACAGTACCACTATTCACAAATTTATAATTTTCCTTAAAATATTCTATAATTGTACTATACCCCAAAATGTCAAAAAAAACTTTACAAATAAATCTAATTTCAGAATTTTTAAATAATTCTTCTCTTTCCCTCAACTTTATTAAATTATGATATGGCAAAAAATATATCTGATTTTGTAAATAAACCCAAATTCATGTTTAAAATAATACTTATTAAAATATAAAATTACAAAACTTTTTTGTTTTAGTCCTTATTTTAAAAATCAATTAATTTATATGAAATACTTGATTTATGACAGTAAAACTTTAAAATAATGATCAATTGATTAAAAACTTGAGCTTCACAAATGCGAAATCATACATAAGTTAAATCATACCAGCTTTACAAGAATTTTTATAATATTGAGTCTGTTGAGTTCTAAACTTCATTCTTGATTGAACCGTTGTCTGTTGAGTGTCTTGAATTTGATTTTACTTGATTCAGTTGTATAAATACTATTCTTCAAGAACTTAATAAAAATATGAAATATATTAAAACAATTAAGACACATGTTTTTTATCATCAAAATTACATTTTGTGTAGCCCTTTAAGCTAACAAAATCTTTCTCTTGCCAAATTTAATTATCTTTTATCTTGTTACTACAGCTAATTTAACCAAGTACTTGTTGCTAAGAAATTTCATTGTCATTATTGCTATTATTGTTGTCATTGTTGCTGTCATCATCTCGTTGTTATTCTTGTTGTTGGTCTAAATGTCATTTTGGTTGTGGTTATTGTTATTGATGTGGTTGCTATTGTGGTTGTTATCGTTGTCGTTGTTGTCATCACGATCATTGTTGTTGTTGTGATTGTGGTTTTATTTGTTGTTGTTGTTGTCAGTGTATATGTGATTATTGTTGTGGTTGTGGTTGTTGTTATTACTATTGTTGTTGCAACTATCATTGTGGATGTGATTGTCTTTGTGGTTGTCATTATCGTCATTGTTGTTGTCATTGTTGCTATTGTTGTTTTACATGACATCGATGACAATGACAATGACAACAATGACAAGAATGAGGATGTTGATGACAATAACAATAACGATGACAATGATGACGACATTTTAAATATGTTTATCTTTTAATAATTTTGTTGATATGCTTTTAATATATTTTTCCATTATGTTTAATTTTTCCACTTTTAATTTAATGCACGCCAATTAAAAAATTAGTAATTAATAAATTAAACAAATAATATTAATTATGAAATTAGTTGAAAACATAAATTTGAAGAGAAAAATTTGCATTGAGATATGTATGAGTTAAATAGTATTTAATAGGGTCGAAACATACCATTAAATAGCTATTATTTTTTTAAAGAAAAATAAATAGTAACTTTACCTATTTTCTCTTTCTAATAAAAATAATAAAATATTAGTAGAGGAGGAAGAAACAAACTTGACAGTAATAAAAAAGTGAGAATCATATTTTATTTGAAAATATCTTAATTTAAGTGGTTTCTAGATTGTTTAACACTAATGTGCCTCTTCAAAGAAGAAGTATAATCTTATTTAAAGAACCTTTTGATGATGTTTACTAATGATCTCTTGTTGAAAATTGAATATGAGATATAAATTTTAGAGAATTTAATCAATTTTCCCATGATGATAAATTTGGTAATACTATAACTTTTAAAATAATTGTTATTACCTATGTTGTAGAAATAATCACCTATGGAAAGAACTAATTAAATATTTGATAAAATTTATTTTTAAAAATTCTGTGAGTTTAAAAAGTATTTTTACGTGTTTACTAAATTTTATTATCAAACTATATTAAAATACAAATAACCAAAATAGGCATAATACTGAATAAATTTTATTTATACATATTTATAAATGTATATATAAATTTTTTTTTGTATACATATTGTAATTGATAACTAAATAAATATTTTTATTTTATTAATTTTATTTATATCAATATTATTGTAATAATATCAATCTATTTAAATTTCTTAATTTTATTTCCTAATTGACTAAGCACAATTTGGATTTTTTATAATATACAAAAGAGGATATATATGAAACTATAATGAGTGTAAAATTAATTTTTAAAATGAGATTTTAAAAAGATACTCTTTTTATTTTTAAAATTTACTGTAAAATAAAATAAGTTTATTAAGAATAATTTTTTAACAATTAAATTTTAATTTTTTAAAATTATTCTTTAACGTTCAAGAATTGTCATAGATCAACCTTAGTTATTCCTTAGACTCTTGAGGCTGCGCTACAAAAAAGTCAAAGAACGTTAACTAAAACGTGTGGATTCCAATAGCTGCTGCACAAAAAAAAATAATTAACTTCAATTTCTAGCCGCGTAGAAAATGTTAAATGTTAACTAAATTAAACCTGAAAAAGTGTGTCAAAAACACGCCCGACCATTTTTTTTTTCAATTTAAGGGTGTTCTGGAAAATAAGATGAAAAAAATGATATCATTTTGAATGTGTATTATTAGCATTCATTAAAACATTTTTTTAAATAGCAGTGCTCTAAGTAAAATGGAATTTTCTACAAAAAGTAAAATATGTCCAATTTTGTTATTGAAAGTGTAGACCAATATGCAAAAGAATTTAAAAATAGATTTATATATATAAAAAGGACTTATCATATAGGCTTTTGCCAACCCTAAAGACTTCTAAAAGACGTAGAAATTAAAGCGATTGATTATACATAATGGAACTTGGGAAAGAAAATTAAGGCAAAAAATTAATAAAAAAATATAATATTTTGTAATTAGGTAACATGCTTCTGGTTACGCCCTTCTTATTTCTTAGGTGGCATATCACGACCCACCTTAAACTTTAGAAACGAGTCTTTCTAATTTATGAAACCAGCTAATAACAATTCTATAAAAATAAGAATTCTATCAAAATTTCGATAAAGTTTTCTCTATAGTTATAACATTTCCAATCCTGTAAATAATAAAGCAACAATTCCAAAATATGTTCAAAATACAACAAACTCCACCAACCAACATCCCAACAAATACCAAATATCATCGGAAGTATTTTAGTACCAAATACAGTAAATTATCCTTAATTGTCAAATTATGCAATCTGAAATATTTTAACTCAAAAATTATATGACTTTTAATACCATCACGCGACCAAAATATAAATAACTATCGTTGCTGAGTTGACTGTTGTACTTGTAAATCTCCTATTGGGGAAAAAATATAATAAAAACAGGGTGAGTATAAATTTCAGAGAAAATTAATGAGTGAATAGTAGTTTTTGGAAATAGTTTTACTTTAAAAATAACTATTGCCTAATCAAATAATTATTACTTTAAAAATAATAATTACGCTAGTTGATTCTCATTCGTAGATCCTCTTAATCAAATAAATGACATAATTATTACCGATAACATAAAATACGATCAATTGTACTCAATAAAGCTCGAACTCATATAATATAACTCTCGAAGAGCTAAAATTACTAAAATACTCTTATGTCTAAAAATTACCAAAATATCCCCAATATTAAAATTTACTAAATTACCCTTAGAATCATAATTTATCAAACTACCCTCAAAATCCTAAATTACCGAAATATTCTTAATTTAAATTACAAAAATAATTTCATTTTTGAATTTACAAAATTACCCTAGGGTGTAAAATTATCAAATTATCCTTGATAACGTAAATTATCGATTTACGCTCGATATCTCAAATTACCTAACTGCTTTAACCCATAATTACCAAATTACCCATAAATTTTAAAATTACTGAATTAACTCTAAGTTTTAATGAAATTACTAAATTGTGTCGTATTGTTCAATGATGACTGGAACTTAGTCAATGGGGACGGGAAGCTAGGTCTAGTAGTTTCAGCCACGGTGAGTCCAATGGTGTCGGCCATGACCTACCACGATGGTGACGGTGGTGGATTGAGCTCCCAAAACTACGAGCTTATAACTTGCTATTCGTCCCAATTTGATTGTTTCAGGTGACGGGGCCGGTCGAAAATGAAAGTTGGAAGTGAGAGGAGTTGAACTTAGCCAGTGGCGTGGCCAAATTTCAGCAGAATCAACAGCAGCAAGAATAGGTTTTTGGCTGAAAATTTCATGCTTAACAGTGGCGTTCTAGTTATTTTTTGTGATGGGGATGGTAGAGATATGACCGGCATCTCGATAACTTCAAAACAATACCAAGCTCGCCTAAATCGATAGTCGAAATCACAAGATTCGGCTAGGTCATGGCCGTGAGTCGAATTCGAGTCATGAGTGAAATCAGGTTAACCAATTCTCTCTCTCTCTCTCTCCCCCTTCTCCCTCTCTCTCTCTCTCTCAGCTCCTCTCTCGTTTTATAGAAATTTCCTTCTTTTTTTTAGCTTAGTACAGATTAAACTAATACTGGATTTGTGACTAAATGAAATCTGACTTATTCACCCTTTAATCATGTTCGTGTTATCTTAATTTTATTTTGTAATGAATTTAAAATTATTTATACACGATTAATTTAATAATGCATTAAATTTGTGATCGCGATAATATATAATAAGTCTGTAATTTATAAAATCGACGTCGAAGGGAAAAAATAAATAATACACTCCATTAGAAAAGTAAAAGTGCGAATATTACATGGCATTTTTATTTTTGTTTGAAATTTGAATTAACTTAAAATTAATGTGAACTTTGAGTAGACTTTAAAAACTAGTTATATTTGTGCACTTACAAATTTTAAATATTAGATAAATAATTAAATCTCAAAAAACATAAATAAGAAGTTAATCTTATTCAAGTGAATGAAACCATTTAATATTTTCTTTGTTAGAATATGTTAATCAATTTTATTATAGTTAATGATGTTTTATATAAAAATATTCATGAAAATTATAAAAGATAAATAATGTTAATTTGAAGAAAATAAAAAAATAAAAAATAAATAAAAATAAATGCTTATTTAGTCCCTATACATTAATACTATGAAAAATAATATGTCCCAATCCAGAAAAATTAACGAAATGTCATGAAAATTTTCCCTTAAGTTGGAATCTTTGGACAAAAGAATCAACATTTGAACTAGATAATTCTGAAGTATATATTCATTTTTATTTTATTTGTATCTTTGAAAGTGAATATAAAGTTATTTTTATAACTTAAAAAATTTAAAAACTAGTTATATTTGTGCACTTACAAATTTTAAATATTAGATAAATAATTAAATCTCAAAAAACATAAATAAGAAGTTAATCATATTCAAGTGAATGAAACCATTTAATATTTTCTTTGTTAGAATATGTTAATCAATTTTATTATAGTTAATGATGTTTTATATAAAAATATTCATGAAAATTATAAAAGATAAATAATGTTAATTTGAAGAAAATAAAAAAATAAAAAAATAAGAAAATAAATAAAAATAAATGCTTATTTAGTCCCTATACATTAATACTATGAAAAATAATATGTCCCAATCCAGAAAAATTAATGAAATGTCATGAAAATTTTCCCTTAAGTTGGAATCTTTGGACAAAAGAATCAACATTTGAACTAGATATGACTCAACAATGCCTAAATGCCAAAATATGACTCAACACTTAGAAAGCCAACAATATGACAGAATATGAAGTGAAAATATTCAAACCTTCTATCTAACGCAAATCGTTACTTCAGTAATATTCCATTACCTGTAGGCGATAAATATGAAATTTTGACATAATTAAGTTTTTAAAAGTATTTTATCTATGGTTAGTTAACATTCAATTCGATCTTATGATATTTGGTTTGCCTTCTTTGACAAGATACTTATGAGAGGTTGGAGAAACCACAGATAGCAATTATAGACTTCCAAACTAGTTTAGAGATCCCGATGAGAAAAAGTCTAAGTCTGGGCAACATTCTAACATTAAACTCAACTACAATGATCAAAATAAATAAATGAATATATAAATAACATGTTACATAAAAAGATTTAACATAATTCATCATATTTTACTTAAAAACTACTAAATAATTAACTACTATTACATTTGTGACATCCTTATTGTTACGTTTTGTTTCTATTTGTTTGTTTTTACAATAACATCCTTTAACAATAATGTTACTTCTTTTAGGACATTAATAAATAAAAAAATACAAAGTAGTTTTTGATGAAATAAAATCTTTAGTGAAATACTAACACCTATAGCCTAGGAATATCATCTTATATCATTAAGAATCAATAACAAAATTATGAGGAAGCGTATCTAAATCCATAATGTTGAATTAATCTATAGGATTATGTGGTTGGCCTTCTAAATCTATACGTTCTTCCTAGAAAGCTCTTTAATTCTCTCTGCGCTCTCTTTCTGATGACTGGATATCAGAAAGTGAAAAGAATGATACGTGTAGCCTGGGGACCATAACCACTTATATAGACAACCTTTTTCCTATTTTCACTGGGTATTCCTAATTTTGCCCATCATAGAATTAGAATACTATTAAGTTTCTACACATTAAAGGCTCACACTCTATTAGATACATTAAAGCCCATAATATTGAAAATCCTAATTGATCACTTTAATTGGGCTTAACCTTATATAATAATCTGCAACATATAATTATTCACATATAAGTCCAACGTTGGATTGAGGATCCAACATTATTAGGTTAAAAAATCTAATAATTTCTCACTTGGGCTATATGTGTAAACTTATAATTATGTTTTGTAAAAATAACTGTATGAGCTCAATCTTTACTGTCATTACCAAAATGTATCTATAACTAATCAGGTCTATCAATCATATCAATATAAGACCAAAACGGCCTTCATTACATCTATCATAACTTGACCCATCAATGGTCACTATACCAATACAAGTGAATGAAATGGATTATGATGTGGATGTGTAGCATGAAAATCTCATGCAATGTGATCTTAACATGCCTATTTCTAATTGGTCTACCTTAAACCTTAGTGAGATCAAATTATACCAAAAGATCAAAGTGTAAATAAACCAAAACTTTATTTTTATAGAAAATAATTCAAAACATCTAGAAATTGAAATAACTAAAAATATCTATATTATAAGAGCATTTAAAACTTCATAAACTCCCATTAAAAATGAATATCCTTAAATGACATGACACCCATACGAGCATTGTGCTCATGAAATATCTTAGGTGGTAATCCCTTAGTAAGCAGATTCGTAATCATAGGGTTTGTGCCAATATGCTCAATAGACAATTGTCCACTCTGAACTCTTTCTTTAACAACTAAGAACTTGATGTCTATATATTTCGACTTTGTCAAGCTCCTGTTGTTATTAGAATATAACACTGTTGACTTATTGTCACAAAATAACTTTAGTGGTTTGTCAACACTATCTATTATGCGCAGCCCAGTGACAAAATTGCGTAGCCATATTCTATGATTAAATGTCTCATAACATGCTATAAATTCTGCTGCCATCATCGAAAAAGTTATAAGAGACTGTTTAACACTCTTCTAAGAGACAGCACCCCCAGATAGTAGATATATGTAACCCGAAGTAGATTTTATACTATCTTGACATCTAACAAGATCAGAGTCAGTAAGTACCGCAAAACTGGTTTGGCTACTCTCCAATGGTCTGATCCTGGATTGCTTAAGTATCTGCCCAACATCCCAGTAATGTACACAATATCTGGTTGCTTACAGACTTGAGCATACATCAGACTTTCTACTGCTGACGCATAAGGAATCTTCTACATTTCTTTTTCCTCAAAATCATTTTTAAGGCACTGATTGAGACTAAACTTGTCTCCTTTAACTATAGGGGTATCACTTGGTTTGCAATCTTGCATGCTATATCTCTTAAGAATTATTTCGATATAGCTCTTTTGTGATAATCCCAGAATATCTCGGGAGCAATCTCAGTGTATCTATATACCTAATACAAAAGAGGCGTCACCAAGATCTTTCATCTCAAAGTTCTTAATTAAAAATCTCTTGGTTTCGTGCAATAAGCCTATATCGCTACTGACAAGCAAAATGTCATCGATATATAAAACTAGAAAAATATACTTACTCCCACAGAACTTATGGTATATATAATCATCAACCAAATTCATCTCAAAACTGAATGAGACGATTACTTAGTGAAGCTTGAAATACCATTATCGAGATGCTTGCTTGAGCCCATAGATAGATTTCTTAAGTTTGCAAACCATACTCTTTGGGTCTCCAGACACAAAGTTTTTTAGTTGCACCATATAAATTGTTTCATCAATATCGCTATTAAGAAACGCTGTCTTCACATCTATCTGATGTAACTCAAGATGCAAATGCGCTACTAATGCCATTATAATCCTAAAAGAGTCTTTCAAAGAAACCGGAGAGAAAGTCTCTTTATAGTCGATGTCTTCTATTTGTGTAAAGTCTTTTACGACAAGACGTGCCTTGTACCTTTCCACACTATCTTTCGAATCCTTCTTGGTCTTAAATATTCATTTACAACTAATAGGTTTCGTACCTTTTGGTAATGGAACAAGATCCCATACGTCATTGTCTTTCATGGACTTCATCTCCTCATTCATGGCATCAATCCACTTTTGAGAATTGAAACTTTTCATGGCTTGATAGAAATTAATTGGATCATCTTCCATCATTCCAATATCTACCTCATGTTCTTGGAGAAATACAATGTAATCATATGGCAATGCACTTCTCCTTTCTTTACTAGATCTCCTTAATAGCATAGGTTCTTAAGGTGGTAGAGTTTGTTCTTCTGGAACAACTTCTTGTATGAGGGGTTTCCAACATTATCTTAATTTCTTGTGTCTTGTATAAAGTCAGGAATGAGATTTTGATCAACACCAATAACACCTATGGGAATATCAACATATTCCTCTTGGAGGACAAATTCTCTAACTATATCTCCCCTCGCAAACTCAACATCCTCAAAAAACTGAGTATTTCTTGACTCAAAAATTGACTTAGTCATGAGATCATAAAACTTATAACCTCATGATCATTCTGAATATCGAACAAAATAACAAATTACTGTCCTTGAGTCCAGTTTCTTCTCATTGGGCTTATATGGCCTTGCCTCAGCTAGACATCTCTAAATATGTAAGTGCTTTAAACTAGATTTTTTTTTCTTGTCCAAAGCTCATAAGGAGTTTTGGTAGTTGTTTTAGTTGGAACCCTGCTAAGGATGTAAGTTGCAGTCTTTAGTGCTTCTCCCCAGAGTGATTCTGGTAAGGTAGAATGACTAATCATACTTTGCACCATGTTCTTTAGAGTCTTGTTTCGTCTTTAAGCAACACCATTCATAGTGGGTGAACCCAGTATAGTGTACTGTGGGATGATACCGCATTCCTCTAGGAATTTAGCAAATGGCCTTTGACGTTGTTCACCTGAACCATCGTATCTACTATAATATTCACCACCACAGTCAGATTTGATGCTTTTAATTCTTTTGCCAAGTTGATTTTCAACTTCAGCTTTAAAATTTTTAAACATGTCAAGAGATTGTGTCTTTTCATGGAGGAGATATATGTAGCCATATCTAGAAAAATCGTCTATAAATGTCATAAAATATTATTAACTATGTTGTGCAAATTTTATTGAACTCGCAAGCGTACGAATCTATTGTAGAATAGATTAACGGTGACGAGTGTCGATCCCACGAGGAGGTTGATTTTAATTATGTGTAGAATTAATTTTCTTTAATGGGTAAATAAATTTGTGATGAAATTGATGTAAATTATACTTGAATTTAAATTACAATGGCAGGAATTAAATTGGACTAGAATCTATTGAAATGACGTGCTTGGGTATCCGGATCTGCATCAACATGCTCCATGGGCTAAATATTGCATATTAATACCAATTAAATCATAAGAGGAGATTTCACACCTCATGAACTACGCTCAAATAAATATGGTGTTAAGGGCTTATTGTTCTAAATAATAATAACCTTGTATTAAATTGCTGGTTTAACCAGGGCGGTACCTAGACAAGACTATTATTATTTGTCGATAAAAAGTCAAAACAACCACAAATATTAGAGGGGAAGAGAAAGTAAATTTACTAAATTAAGCCTATGGGACATGTTGAGACTTCACTTTCAACCCAAACTTAAAAGAAAATTAGATACTCATTTTTTAACTAGGGGCAAAATGAGAATTTATTAAAAATACATAGAAAATACAAGAAGGAGAAGGAATTATAAAAATCTAAGTTTAGAAATGAATTCAGGGATGTCCAATTAGGGAGGGAGAGCCCTCTTTTAATAGATACATTGAGTGAATCGTGACCATCGGATTAAAAACAATTCGGACGCTCAGGATTGTGCCACGTCATCAGTCGACAGTCAACAGTCAACGTTTAAACAGTAACACGGTGTGGCCACGGTTTGCACAATAATACAGTTTTGCACAGTAACACTATTTAAATAGTAAAAAAAATAAATCATCTATTTTTAAAATCACGTAACATTTAATCAATATAGCAAAATTGCATTACCAAGGGAAAAACATAATTTCCAAGAGATTAATAAATATCTCCAATTACTCTATGCTGAGGGCGATCAATCAACAAAATTCATCAGTATTCAAGTTTCGATAGAAACTTATTTTTATTGATATCCAAATTCCCTTGGAAATACTATACTACAGAAGAAACAATTCCTTAGTTAATATTGTACCTATGGAATTTACTCTTATTATTGAGGGATAAATTCCCTCATTAATAACTTTACCTACAAGTCTTGTTCTCATTAATTAGAAAATAAAATTAGTAGGTGTGCTAATTTACGACAGACAAATAGGGTTACCAAAAACATTTTCCATAGGAAATAAGCTATTATGGATAGCATGTTCCCTGGAAAATATTTTTATGTAAGCATTTGAAAAATTGTACCAACAAATTTTTTTTAATTATCGAGGACACTTTTCTTCGGTGCACAATATCTTTTCTGAGGGCTTGTGCTATTTGTACCTGTAATAACAAGTGTTTTCACGATGGAAACTTCCCTAGAAAATATTTGGTTATCTTGTATTGCCAACAGTTTTTGTCCATTAATAAAAGGCATATATCACTTCGCTAGTGTTGACAGGAACCCTGCCAATAAAAATATGGTATATTTAGTGGCGCATCAAGTTATTTAGCAAATTAGCCAATAGTTATTTTAGCAAATTAATCAAGAAACATCACTATAAAAGAGCTGAAAATTTGTGTGCCCTTACAATAATCCTGCCAATTAAAAATTCTGTAAATTAATTAATACTAGTCAAATTTAAATATGTTTAATATCCTTAAAATGATCTTATTGATAATATTTATGAACAAATTAATTTATAAAATTAATCTTCAAAGTAAATTAATAAAAAAATACATTAATTTTTATTTTATTTTTAAGGTTGATTAAATAAATCAAGACTTTTTTCTTTTCATAAATATCCCAAGAATATTGTTGCAAGTGTATTTAGAACAAAATAAAAAAAGTGAAGGTAAAATATAATATATTTAATAACTAGGGTGTTTTGAGGTATTTTTTAAAATATAAGGACTGAATTGATACTTAAGTTGAAATATAGAAACTAAATGAGCATTTACTCTTTTTTAGCTAATCGGTCTCCTGGATTAATAGGAAATTCCATTTTAATTGTTTGCTTTTTCTTTTTAAAGACATCTTTAGACATTAAAAATTTATTTTATGTTTAGTTTTGCCCCTTCTGGTCATTTTGCATTTTAACAAAGAACAAACCTAATTTTTCAACCATTTTCATCGATATTCAAGTATCTTTTCAGAACTTTCTTCTTTATTGTTTCTACTCTGTCAATATTTGCATTGAAGAATTAGCTTACAACTTGAATTGATTTCAATGTTACCAGCTAAATTTTTCTTAAGAATTTTCATTTGATTACTGAATGGTTTTACTAGTATTTTGAGTAAATAATATTAATTACTTTAATAAGTTTGAGTAAGGATATCTTTTGCATTTTAAAAAATGTGCAAAGTAAAATTAATTATTTAAATTTAATAGATGAGTATACAGACTAAAACTTAATTTGTTTAAATTTAACAGATGAATGTATAAAGCAATAGTGTTCAAAGTAATTAGAAGAATGCAAATATTTTCATTGCTTTCGATGAAATATTTTCTTTCATAGTTTAAATAATTTATTTACACATATAATTTTTCATGAGAAAACTACTTATTATGATTTTACTACATAGTTACCTTGAGATATTATTATTCACTATTTAATATATAATTTAATAAAAATACCAAAAATAATTACTATTCTGGCATAATATAGAATTTAAAAATGTTGTTAAAAGTAGAAAAGACTTTAAAAAGTATTGAAAATACATTAATGTATTTAAAATATAATATATTTACAGTTTTAATACTAAAAATAAAGAAAAATTTAGTCAAATTAAAATCGAGGGATCCCTAACAAGAAAAGAAAACTGTTAACATCATTCTTTGGAATGAATAAGAAGAAGAAGAAGAAGATAAATATGATAACTTACTCTTATTTATTTATGTTTCGTCATACATACGCTCATGACAAATACTAGCATCGAAGGTCGTCCATTATGAGGACTTCTCTTATTGGAACAATATTACAACTTATTGCTTCTACTTCAAGCTTACAGAGGATTGATGCGTCTAGTTCAACTTAAATCTTAACAGGGATTTTGAGTTCATAATTTCATACAATTTATTTAATAGAGATGATGAATGAATTTGACACCACAAAAATTTATCTTTTATTTCACCATCCACTATTAAATGTTTAAATTGCATGATGTCCTTACCTTAAAATTATGTTAAAATTTTAAGCTGAAAGTTTTAGTCAACCTCCTTTACTTGCCAATAACTCTCAAGGACAGAAAGTAATATCGTAATTAGGACCACCAGTGCAAGAAAAAGTGCTACTGGGATCATCATAAGCATAACTATAAGCTTGAGGGCACTGGTCTTCGAAAATCTTGGAATAACTAGTGGGTGGGCATGTCTCAGGTTTATCAAATGCCCCAGTGCAACAATATTGTGGTTCATTAAAAGCTACACATGCACTCTTGCAGGCAATCACATTCCCATCGGATCCTTTGACTGCTAGCACTGATGGACAAACAGCATTCACGTTGGCTTTACAGCTAGCCGTAGTGCAATTAGCACCAGAACCGCCTTGTGGGGCAACTGAAAGAGGCAAGTTAAAGCCATCAACGAGGCTAAGATCGAAGAAATCTTGTCCTTTGTCGGCAGAAATTGTGAATTCAACGAGAGATGCCGGTGGGGCTGCACCATTACCGTTGCATGTGACTTGGCCTGAGCCACAGTCTGCAGTGGCGCAAGTGAACTTGCCAGAGGAATCTGTAGAGCACTGTGTTCGAGCCCAGAAACGGCCTTTCCAAGGAGAAGGAACGTCGAGAGTATTTTTTGCTTTAGATGCTAATTCGAACCCAGTTTTTGACAGCTGAGCACCTTTATCTGCAGTCAGGGCTCCCGGCCAAATAGTGTCTGGGCAGTTGTTTGTGAATGTAACCGTTGCCAAGTGCGCCCCTGCATAAAATTTACGCATTAGTTGTTTATTAAGTTACGTATAAGACAAACTTCAGTGGGGTAAGCCAGCACAGCGTCCGTCCCCTGACGAGTCTCACAGCAAGACCTAATAGCAGGTCTTTAGTTTGCAGGTGCACCGCATAAGTTTTTCTCGATACATATGCTAATTCCTAGGCAATTTAGATAAAACACTGAAAAAATAATATAATTGTAACTGAATCATGCTGATTTACTCATTTAATCACAAACACCATAAAACGGTAATAATTTATCATTATTTTTACCAGCACTCTATCTCTTTATCATTTTTCTTTACTAAATTTCGTTTTGAACCCAAGATTCAAGATGTGGTTTTCATGACTACAAGATATTTCGTTTCATTTCGTGATTGTGGGCAACGCTTTGGACCACTTTAAAATTTTACAGTAAGTACAAAGATAATATTAATATTGAAATTTGATCTGGGCCTTAAAAAATAATGGTAAAATGAATTTACATAATGACAGTAATTAATCGTAAAACTGATAACAATCATTTAGTGGGCAAATGATTTTTTTAAGATTGATAAAAATTTGCCAAACCAATTATGAACATGCAGAGTATACTTGATGACTAGGAAATGCACTAGTGAAATCCATGCATGAGACGATGCTTATCAATTAAAGATGAATAACTAAAATATAATTAAAAAAAAAGCTTGCTGTTTACCAGAGATGAGGAAGGAGATGGTAAGGCAAAATATTGCTCGGATATTCATCATGGTAGCTAAAGCCTTGCTTGATGAACTTTTATTTGATGAGTTCTATGCTGGAAACAAAGCAGTAATTGATATTTATAGGCTTAAGAGTTAAGAAAAGACTCGTTGATCCCGTGCTCCGATATTGAAATATTGGAGGTTTCAACTTTCAACAGGGGATAATGCCGTGTTCTTAAGGTCATTATTAAATCGATATCAAAGCTAGGGCGTCAAAGGGATAATGCCGCGTTCTTATCGCCCATGGGCAGGCGTGATTCATAAGTTTTCCAAATCAATTCTTTGATTTCCTACAATTTAAATTCAAGTAACCAGTTAAATGAAATTATTTAAAAATTACTAGATAAATTGGTAATTATTTCAAAATAAATCCACACTCTTTCCTATGTCTTGAAAATCGATTTAAGATTTAACACTATACAAACTTAACTAAAAGTTTTATTTTGACCATAAGATCAAAAGGCGCAAAAAAAATGATTTTTTCGGATTCTAAATTCTTCATAACCACTGCTAATTTCAAGTGAAGTAATATTCAACTATTAGATAACAAACAGATGTAATATGCAATCAGTAATTTATAATCGATCATTCAATGTATGATTGACATATGCAACAACATTTAGGACAAATGTAATATGCAATCAATAATCTTTATTTTTAATATTTTCTTGTTTAAATAATTGATAATGATTTATGCTATTCATTTGAATTATCCAAACCGTTTAATGGAAGAATGATCAAAATTAAGGAAAAAAATTTGATATCCAGAGGCCTAATGGGATAATTTTACAAACTATAAAGATCTGGTGGAGGCATTGAGCAAAACGATAGGGATGTAAAGAACATTAGATTGTGCAATATGATAAAAGCAATTGTGTCTTTTTGCCAGAATCCATTGACTCACTAAATATAGTTTGTTGACAGCAATTAATTGGAGATAACTAACAGAAATTGACATTCTTTTTCATGATTTTTTTCAAAATATCATTGCATTTGAGAAATGTGGCCAGAACTGCCCAAATGTGGTGAGTGGCGATGTACCTAATGGTTCACTTCTTATGACTTCAATAGTTCGTAAAAATTGCATACGTTTCGTTTAATCTTTTTTTTCTTCAATTTTTTAGATATTCTCTCTTTGAAACTTCCATGAAAAGCACCCTTGAACGTTCCAACAAAGAAAACAATTCTAAACGGTGTTCTCTTTCTACCGCTATCAGCGGAATCCCTATTTCGTTTAGGAAAAGTACGGAAATGTCTTGATGTACAAGGAAAATTGCTAGGCTGCCGGCTGTACACGTGATTGCTTACACGTTGTCTTTAGTTATTGCTTCCCTCTGATTATGTAACTTAAGCTGTGAATTATATGCCATCTTGAATTTAATTTATTAGGAAATTATCATTTACCAATCTTAATTTAGTTTACCTTAGTTATTCAAATAGCTGCAAAAGTTTAAATTTATTTAATTTTCATCCTATGTTTGTTATTTGTATCAACCATATGTTCATAATTGATATCATTACAGTGGTAATTTAGACATCTAACATGGTAAATAATGAAAAATGACCAGTTGTTCATATTAAGTTTATTATAAAAAAGTACGTAAAAGATTGAATTTATTTGAACTTCTACCCTAAGCTTGCATTTTGTATCTACGGTCTATTAAAATGTCAACTATCATCTATAATCGATGATATCACAAAGGTAATTTAGAGATTTAACATGTTAAATAAAAAATAAAATAATATTTTATAGCAAAGAAAAAAAAAACTATTTTTTAGAACAAATATTCAATTAAGTACACTTAACATTATAATTTCTTCCTTAATTAAAATCTAATTTATCTTCTCAATTTATCTTCATAAATTTATATAGTCAAACTCAATCCACAAATTATCTAAGCTTTAATTCAAAAATTCTTAATCAATACAATCCTTAAATTTGATTTCATAAACACCCAATCAAACTAAATTTGCAATGTCATAGCCGTCATTGCACTACTATTGCTTTCACTAGCCTGATGTATAACTGCAACCACCAAAAGACTCCTGAGTGGTGATCTTTATAGTTCAATGCATGCTTTTGTCAATTACCTCTGGCGACTGAAGAATCTAGTGGTGAAGAATGTTAGTGACAAAGGTTTTGTGAATCCTGAAATTTATAGAGAGAGAAGATAAGGAAAAGGATAGTGAGATGTATTTTATTTTGGTTTTGATTTTATATGGTTCATGAACAATTTGATACAAATTGTGGTTAGAGATCAAAATTGTTTTTGGATTTTGTTTTGAAACAAAGAATATGCTAGTTTTATTTTATTTTTCTTTTTAGTTGGGAAAAGACACCTATATTCTTAAGATTTGGAAAAATAGTCATCAAGATCTCTAAATTTTTAAAAAGGGACACAAAAATTTTATTTTACTAAAATACCCTCTGAATATATTAATTAGAAAATTAACTTTAAAGTTTTTTAATTAACATAGATTTAATATAAATATTATAATCCACTAGTTGACTAATAAAATTAAATTATTTTAATGTTTAAACTAATATTAAAATTTTGAAGTGTTATATTTATTATAATAATATATTTATATTTATTATAAAGATTTGAAAAAAATTGTGGTTGAAATAAATTTACAAGCAACAAAATATCTTTGTATTGATAATATTAGAGTTATTTTTTACATAATATTTAAAAATAATTTTAATTTTAATTTATTATTTAAATATTAGAATCATTTTAAAATGTATATGTTGTTACATTTATTTTAATGTCACATTTCTATTTATTATAAAATTTTAGATAAATTGTTTTACCAAAGTCAGGACCAACAAAAACTAATATTTAATGGAGGTTATCAAGTTAACAAGTATTAATTTAAGGATCTTCTAGTGTAAGTCCATTTGTAAATAAAAAGGAAAAAAACTTTGCAAACATTTATAATTACATGTCAGATAATTGAAGGCATAAATAAATTGCTAAAGTAAAAATTATGTTCATATTTTAGACTTTTCCGATTTCAAACCTAATTCAAATTAGAGATTAAAGAAACTTCTGATGTGATATTGAACAAAAGAAATTACTCGCCATTTGTAGTGATCATAGCCAGAATACTAATGAAAAAGAGCTATCAAACGGAGATTCACGTGCTATATTGATCGGTTTTAATCATGCAAGTTAAAAGCATGTATAACTTGCATTTGTTTTTTTTTTTTAAATTTGTAATTCAATTCCAAATCTAGTTAATTTGTGAATGATTAAAAATTACGGTAAACTAAAAAAATGAAAAATTAGATCTCGATGAAAACCAAGATAGTTGTAATATATGATAGTATCTTATATAGGGTAACAAATATAATAAGCTAACATTTTACCTTTTCTCCTATTAGTAGTTAGGCGTAATTAGGACTTTAAATTCCTTCTTATAGGTAGAGGTGAAAAGGAGAATTAAAAAAGGAAAAATTTATTTTGTGTGGGGATAACAAACACATCAGTTTGGAAAGGTATCGAGAGCGACTTGATCAGAGACTGGAACAGCTCGTTCAGCAACGGAACTTCGTGGAGCCTTCGCAATTTCTGGAGGTAAAGAAAGTCTAAAACAACAGCACGCATTGGCGCATAATTCCAGTTTGAATCTTAAATATAGGTTGTCTCTGTTGAAAGCTCCACGAAGTTCCGTTGCTGAACGTTCCAATAGAATAAAACAATTCTAAGCAGACTTCTATTTCACCGCAATCAGCGGAAATCTTATGTGTTTTTGGCATGAAAACTACACAAATGGTTTGTCTGGTTTTAGAAAATAATTTAAAACAGTGCATGCATGTTGTGTTTAATTTGTTCTTTCCTTCTTATAATGTGCTTTATATAGAAATTAATTTACGTGCACTTCTTAAATTTTTATTTATTAAACACTTATCAATGATATAAAGGCTTTTATTAAATCTTATTATTAGGTCTATACCTATCAAGTCAAACAGTTTATTTGAAAGCAAATTGCCAATCATAAGTTTTTGAATATCATTACGCGTAATTTCCTTATTCAGGCTTATGTTTTTTAGTCCAACAATTTCTCTAACAAACCCACTTCAATTTTGTTGAGGCAAAAACTTAGGATATCATAAAGTAAAATAGATAACATCATTATACGACACCTAATAAAAGATTTAAAGGGGGCAGAAACTTACATTATAACGATTAGCCTCACTGCATAAATACGTAGGAGGGTTATTATCTGCCGGATAGGTGTGAGCCAAACCGCACAGCTGCTTAAACTTCTTGGAATACTGATTAGGCTGGCAAGCTTGGCCACTGAAATCCTCGATACAACAAAATCTTGCATCTCTTAATGAATCACATGGACTTTTGCACGCTACATACGCTCTATCTTTGTTTGTGGCCACCAATTCTGGAGCGCACACATTGCTCAAGTCCGCAATGCAATCCTGTGAGGAAAGCTCATTGTGCTGAATTGAGGAAAGGAAGGAAGCCAGCTGTCAAGACACATCAGCAATGCCATGACAACAGAGTTGAGTTAGCTAATTCTATTCAGCAGTGATGATAATTCACGTGTGTCAGTTAGTTAGCATTAGTTAATTAGTGTTTTGATTAGCTGTCATTGTTGTAATACAAATTAGTTAGTTATAGCTCTAACTAATGATCATATGTATATTTATAAAGTCTGTTACAGTATTGTTGTTGAATAAGATGAGTGCAATATCGAGAATGTTCATTAAATTCTCTGAGTTTCTCTAAGTTTTTCAGCAACCAAACAAGCTATTTTACAGATTTTTTCATGGTATTAGAGCCATAATATGTCAAGCTCAAGCAACTTAAACACAAATTCAAACACAATAACTACAAATCAATCAATACAAACTACATTTTCCTTCATTACCCCAATCCAATTGGATAGATTTAATTATATGCTCTGGCAGAATCAAGTTTTAGCTTCCATAAGAGGAAACAGACTTGAAGGCTATATCAATGGTGAGAAGGTAGCTTCTAATCAATTTCTTACTTCTGGAAGCTATGCTGGAGCAGTTGGTAGATCTACTTAACAAGTTGAAAATTCAGAATCTATAATTTAGAGATCACAAGATCAGACATTACTAAGCTGGCTATTAAGCTCAATCACTGAAGGTATTCTTCATCTTGTTTACTCTTGCAACACTTCATTTGATGTATGGAAGACACTTGAGAAAAGGTTTGGTGTGAAATCGGAAGCTAGAGTACTTCAGCTTAGATACAAAATGAATGTTTTAAGAAAAGATACATTGAGTATAGAGGATTATTGCATGTTTTAAGAAAAGATACATTGAGTATAGAGGATTATTGCTTAAAAATGAAACAAGTAGTAGATAAATTGGCATTGCTTGTAGTCCTGTTTCAGATCATGATTTGTTACAACAAATTCTCAATGGTCTTGGACCAAGCTATCTAGATTTAGCTACATTCATCACTACTTGCAAACTGAATTATGCTGATGCATATGCATTGCTACTCACTCATGAAACAAGGCTTGAACAGAGCATGAATTAAAAATAGATGTTTAATGCAAATATTGCTAATTTCACTTATAATAATAGTTATGGTATGATGAATGCTCATTATGCACAAGCAAGAGGCAATGCTGGGAGAGCTGGATATAGTGAAAGTTTTCATGGTGGAAATCAAGTTGGAAGAACCAAAAGAGAATTGTTTGTGAATTCTCATCCAAGAGATTTTCCTTTTGGTATTGAAAATTTTGGTAATAGTTATGGCAGAGGTTAGATGGCTGGAAATAACAAGCAAACACAATTTGATAGGGGCCAATATAGTGGGAATTCTAGCTTGCAATGTTCTGATGAAAGTAATGAACAAATCATTGTGTGTCAAATTTGCTTCAAATATAGACATACAGTAGAAAAATGTTGTCATAGATATGAAGAGCGTCATATGCCACAATAAATTAAGAAATGAAAAAAACCATAGATCAGCTTATATGACATACTTTGATACACCACCTGAAGATTCATGGCCAAATGCTTATTTAAGAATGCCGCATATGTATGGTACATCATATTCTTCCTATATATTAGATTTGATGAGCTTGCCTAAAGTTGAAACTAGAGCTACTTATTTTGCTAATTTTAAAAGACCAGCAAATGAAGGCCGATACCGTGACAGTAGGGCTACACATCATTTAACAAATAATATGGCAGATATACATATTAGAGATAAGTTCAAAGGTAATAACAAGCTCATCATTGGCAATGGTAAAGGTTTGTCAATTACACATATTGTTAACACCACTCTTACACTTCAAGGTTCTAAATCACAGTCTGCAAATATAAATATTGAACTTAAGGATATACTGCTTGTTCTATCTAATACAAAAAATTTAATAAGCATTTCCAAACTCACCAACAATAATAGCTTATCTGTTAAATTTTTTGGATCTGTTTGCTTTGTAAAAGATTCACTAAAGGGGTAAGATCTACTATAGGGTATTGCTGAGAAATTTTTATACAAATTATTGCTCAAATCATCACTATAGTCAACATACATCTCTTTTCTATCTCAGAGTTTAATAAAAAGACCTATGTCTATGTTGTCTCTTTGTCATTTTAGTTTTGTAACTAGCAGTAACAGTTTGAAAATTATTTCCAATCAAATAAGAACATCTGTACTAATTCATTCAATAATATGTCTCTATTTCATAGAAGATTTAGTCATCCTAATGCTCAAAGTCTAATTTATTTACTTATACTTGCACATTCAAATGTATTTTCTACAAATATGTTTAATGAGGCAACATAGCAATTTTGTGAAGCATGCTAACTAGGCAAATTTTATAGGCTTCATTTTCCCATTACTGATATCAAATCCAAATTAACTCTAGAAATCGTTCATATTGACTTATGGGGTCCTTCACCAATATGTTCCAGATATGGTTACAGATATTATATAAGCTTTGTAGATGATCATACTAGATATACTTGAATATATCCTTTCAAATTAAAGTCAAAAGCTCTAGAAGTGTTTAAACTATTTAAATTTCAAGTTGAAAACCAGTTTCAAAAGACCATCAAAATTCTACAATCTAACTAAGAAGGAGAATATAGACCATTTACTACTTTTCTAAATGAATATGGCATCTTTTTTAGACATTATTGTCCTTACACACATCATCAAAATAGTCTAGTTGAAAAGAAACATAAGCATATTATACAATTAGGCTTGACACTTTAACACAAGCTAAACTTCCATTTCAATTTTAGTGGGATGCTTTTCATACCTCAATATATCACATTAATAAGCTTTCTACCTCTACACTTAAAATCACTACTCTATATGAAAAGTTGTACAAACACAAAGCTGATTACAACATGTTGTAATGCTTTGACTATGCCTGTTATCCATATTTAAGAGATTGCAATAAGCATAAGTTTAATTATCATACAACAAAGTGTATCTTTCTTGGCTACAGTTCATGTCATAAAGGCTATAAGTGTTTTCATCTTTCTGGACATATATATATAGCTAGACATGTCCTATTTGATGAAAACTCATATCCATTTTCTTCAGATCCTCAATTTCATTCTTTACTTAAGTCTTAATTAAATTCTAGCATTCAAATTACCCCTATTCAAGTATTTAAGTTGTCTACCTTATTGGTAATATCAAAATTTTCCAGTAATAGCAATGAACCTTTATATCAAGCATATTCCAGTGGTGATATATTTCCTCCAATAGTGGATCCAATACAAGAAAGGGTATCATATCAACAACCTACAAACACAAACACAACTAATCCACCTACACCTACAATATTACCTTCTAATCTTAATACAACAAATAATCAACCCTCAAATGACCTTTCACAAAACCAAACTATTTCAACTCTATTATCTCTAAACTAGCATCCCATGATTACTAGAGGAAAATCAGGTATCTTTATGGTAAAGTTATATACTATAGTATTAGTGCATAAAGAACCGAACACTGTTTAAGAAGTTATGAATGATGAAAGGTGGCTTGAAGTTATAAAAATGAAATATGATGCATTGATATCAAATGGTACTTGAACACTTGTGCCAAGAACAGAAAATCACAAGTTAGTTGATAATAAATAGGTATTTTCTGGAACGCCTCAAATCAACATGTGCGGAGCAGATGAAGAAGGACGTTAATTACAAATTAAAATTCTTAGATATAAAATTTAAAACTAAAATACCTCAAATTTATATTCAAGTAAAACTACAAATTCATATCCAATACTAAATAATATCCTTTAAAAACATAACTATATCAAAAGTGTAACGCCTACTTTATTTAGTTATTTATTTATTTTCCTCTTTTACTCTTATAAAATTGAGTGGAAAAGTTATTATTAAGTGTTTGCGCGTGATTGAAATTTTTCTTTAAATTGTTTTAATAAGTTAAGTTATCAGTTTTTATTAAAAAAAAAAGAGAATCTTCTCAAAAACAAACTCAAGTTTCTTACTTTTTATTTTTTAAAAAAATATATATTTATTAATTACAAAGTATTTAAGATTAGGTCATCTTTTTAAGAGGAAGTCGTCTTTTATTTTCTACGATGTCATAAATCCTAGAAAAGGAGAAGAAAGAAACGTAAGCTTTTGGAGAAGAAAAAGAAAATTTTTAAACCTTCTTTACTTGGTATTTGCCTTAAGGTATTGAAAATATTTCTTTGACATATGTGATTTATTTTTATTAGTTGTTTGTGTTTATGTACTTGTGGTATGACTTATGTAATATAGGTATTTGTAATGTTGTGATGGCATGAATAGTTTATATTCCTTGCTTGAAACTGTTTTGTTTATTTAGAATCATGTGAATATGTTTACATATCATGAAACTAGACATCCTAAGGTTTCCATTGATTGGTTTTGTGTTGAAATCCCTTGAGTATGCGAATTGTTATGGTTTTTTGAATTTAGGTTAAGGTGCTGGAAAATTTTTATTTTCAGCAATGGTTCTCACTTCTGAAGATTTGTCTATAAGGTTACACATCCATAAAAATTATGTCAATTTGTATATCAACCGAACTATATCTTCTATACTCGCATGTTTAATTTCGTAATTTTATTCTTTATGGTTAAATTATTAAAAATCATAATATGTGGCTGCTGCAGGTCTGAAAACTATTTTCCAAAATTGCAGAAGCCAAAACGTTTAGTAGTTGGGCAAGTTCATGAATATGACATGCCATGTTAGGATTTATAATGAAATTTCAATCTTTCCTTTGTCTTTCAAAATTGGAATCGTGATTTTTGGGCATGTGAAATAAAAGATGTGAATTTTTTAATTTCTTTTTTCAAATCTGGAATTTTCTGGATAGATTAGATGTTCTTAGAAATAAAACGTTTTTAAAATAGTTTCAGGGGCCCAAAAAATTATGAATTTTAATTATATGCTTTGTGAATGTGGAAACATATGATTTTGAGTACTGAAGAATATTTTATGAATTTCCTAATTGATAAAAGTCTGTTTTAGTCAATACTGGACAGTTTTATTACTTTGGTGAAAGATCAATATTTTGACTCGATTTTGACTTGTACTGATTTTTATGAAATATTGTACACAATGCTATGCATGTTCACAATGCCTTTGTAAATGTTCATGGTTTTCTGACATGTGTATAGGTTATTAAAAAATAAACATGTGCAGGATACTCATAAGTATAGGATATGCCTAGAATATGTATAAATTGGAGTTAGTATAAGTGTCTATGAATTTAGGATGATTAGAATTATGTTTAAGGTTAGAGATGATATTGATAAAATATTTTTATGATGATTATAGGACGTGGGTGAGCTCATTGGTTGTTCTCGAGGTATTAAATTGGTTGTGAAAAATCAAGGTAAGTAGATTCATGCATGATATGATTTGTAATAAATACAATTTATGTTATAAGAAATATATTTAAATTAAAATTTTTTTCAAAACTGATTTCTAAAATATTTAAATGATTTTTTCTTAAAAAAATTAATTTTCTTAGACAAAATATTTTCTTAAAGAATTTTCTAAAAGAGTTAAATGTTTAAAGAAAGTCCTTAAATGTTTTAGAAGACTATAATTGCTATTGATGAAAGAATGCAAGATAGATTCAAAAATGTTTTGACTCATAGTCCTTAGTAATGTATACAATACAAATGTTATGATTCTATGTAATGCAATGGCCAACTTGCTGGTATGATGATGATCTTGTGCACAAGGATGTTATGAATAATGCACGGTATAGTACCTTGAATGATGAATGATAAATGATGAATGACAAATGTCAAATGATGAATGATGATGACTACGAGGCATGAGCTACCAAATGTTTTACAATTTAATGCTTTTATGCTTTTAATTCTTTTACATGAATTCACACCTTATTCCAAATGAAGATATTATTATAAATGTTATTATAAAATGTTTAAAGGTATAATGACAAAGGTTTTTAAATATTGTGCATGAATTTGCTTATTGAGTTGACGGCTCATCTCTCATCTCCAATATTTTACAGATTGATTAGAGATATACCTTGAGTACTTAGATGGAGATGTTTAGTGGATCTGTAGAGTTGCTTTAGAGATTAAATCTTGGCTAAGAGAGTTATGAGCAAAAAATAAGAAGAAACAAATGTCATAAACTTAAGGTTATAAAATAGAAAAAAAAAGTATGTATTTATAGGAGTCTGAAGAAATCTTATTGGATTTGGAAAAATAATCCTATGAATAACCATATTCTAAATTTAATTTTCTTATTGATAAGGGTTAAAGAGCCATATGTGTATTCTAATAAAAGTCAAATTTTTATAATTAAAAATTATGAAAAGTGACGTTACATTTAGATAATATTGATGGTGGTGTTACAAAATAAGATTAGTTGCTAAAGGCTTTTAACAAATAGAGGGAGTGGACTATTTTGAGACTTTCAGTCTAGTTGTGAAGTCAGTAATGGTGAGAGTAGTGTTAAGCTTGGCTGTAATGAATCAGTGGTAAATAAGACAGGTCGATGAGAACAATGTCTTCTTAAATGGTAAACTGACTGAAGAAGTGTATATAAGCCAACTAGAGGGTTTTATTGATCCACAGAAACCAAATTATGCGTGCAAATTGCATAAAGCTATCTATGGAGTGAAATAGGCTCCCATAACATGGTTTGACAAATTAAAGGGTTGTCTTATTTAATGAGGATTTTAGAATTTTAAGTCTAATACATCTCTTTTTTTAAAGAGAAATGAAACATTAATCACTTAATCCTGATATATATAGATGATATTCTCATTACCAGATCAAACTGCGCAAAGTTGGAAAATTTTATCAAGCTATTTAGTTCTACTTTTGCATTAAAGGGTCTGGGAAAACTATCTTATTTTCTTGGTATAGAATTTTATATGATTAGGATAGTGTATATCTATCACAAAAGAAATATATCAAAGATCTTCTTGCCAAAGTTGAGATGCTTGAATGTAAAGGTGTAGATACACCTATGAGCAGTAGTAAAGAGTTTAGACTACAAAAGAATGTTGAGGGAGAAATGAGTTATTATATTGAAGATCTTCTCATTGTATAAGCATAGTAGGAGGTCTTCAATATGTGGTCTTGACAAGACTAGAAATTACCAACTCTGTTCATAAACTAAGTTAGTATGTATCTTCACCTATACATCAACATTTTATGGCATTCAAAAAAGGGCTAAGATACTTGAAAAAAAAAACACAGGATTATGGCCTAAAATTTGTTAAAGAAGATGATTTAAAGCTCACAGCCTTTACAGATGTAGATTGGGGAAGTGATCTTGATGATAGAAGATCCATTAGTGCCTATTGTGTTTACTTGGGAAATAATTTAATCTCATGGTCTTTAAAGAAGTAGTCAAGAGTTACTAAATCCTCTGTAAAAGTGATTACAGGGCTCTTACATTAGTTCTTTTAGAGATATTAGTAATGCCATGTCAACAGAGTTGAGTCAGCTAATTCTATTAAGCAGTCATAATAGTTCACTTGTGTCAGTAAGTTAGCATTAGTTACTTAATTACTGTTTTGATTAGCTGTCAATATTGTAATACAAATCAGTTAGTTATAACTCTAACTAATAATCATATGTATATATATAAAGTCTGTTACAATACTAATGTTGAATAAGATGAATACAATATCGAGAATGTTCATTACAATTCTTTGAGTTTCTCTAAGTTTCTCTGTAATATATACACTTTTATTTTCCTATTAAAGTAGATCATTTAATTTTCATTTGGTATCAATTTTACAATTTCAAACTCGTTACATCTCATCGCAAGAAAAATTCGTCGCATTAGTAAACAAATCGTATGTGTAAAAAGTTTATATTTTATCGCAATAAAAATAATCGAGACAAAATTAAGCACGATTTCAGAGTCAGTTAGTCAGAAAATTGTTATTACAGAACCAGTATCGATTTAATCGATATAAAATAATAATAATAAAAAATAGTTAAATCAAATAAAATAATCATAAATTTTTTTTAAATAAAGAGAGAGAGGAGAGAGAGAAGGAGAGAGAGAAAGAAAGAGAGGGAAAAAGAGAAAGAGAAATAGAAAGAGAGAGAGAGAAGTTAACCCGTTAACCCGGATCCGAATCCGACCCGCGACCATGACCCGATCAAATCTCTCAATTCTGGCCACCGTTCCTGACGATCATAGTACGGATTTGAAGCCCTAAAGATGCCGGTCATATCCCTATCATTCCCACCGTTGGAAACCTACCAGAACGCCGCTGATGAGGTTTAAAAGTTTCAACTAAAAACTCATTCTTGCTGCCATCAATCTCGCCGACTTTTTGCCATACCACTAACTGGGTTCCACAGTTCTCACCTCTAGCTTCCATTTCTGATGGTCTCGTCACTTGAAACGGCTAGATTACTAGTGAATGGCAACTTGCAACCCGACCCTTTAGGGAGCTCGATCCGCTGTCGTCATCGTGCATGGGAGGACACCGCCAGCACTGTTGGATTCACCGAGGCTGGGACTATAAGAACTAAGCTTCCCGTTACCGTTGACCCGTGAGGGGCAATTTAATAAAGCTTGAGAATTTTAGGGTTAATTTTATAATTTTAAAAAGTTATGAGTAATTTAGTAATTATAGACAAGGACAATTAGGTAATTTGAGATTTTGAGGGTAAGTCGATAATTTAAGTGATCAAGGGTAATTCGGTAATTTTACACTCCAAGGGTAATTTCATAATTTCTAATATGTGGGTATTTTAGTGATTGAGAATAAGTTCGTAATTTATGAATTTGAGGTTAAATTGGTAAATTATGATTTTTAGGATATTTTGGTAATTTTGAATTCAAGGACATTTTGGTAATTTCAAAGGATTTGAGGATATTTTAGTAATTAAGAAATTTGAGGATAAAATTTAAGTTATATTTTTTAGGGCAATTAAATAAATATCGGTATCGGGGCATTTTGGTAATTTTTAGACATAAGGATAATTTTGAGTTCGAATTTTATTGAGTATAATTAACTATACTTTAAGTGATTAATAATAATTATGTAATTTATTTGATTAAGGCGAATCGCGAACAAAAACCAACCCACAGACGTTGACAATACCGGATTTGATCTTCATCATTATGAGTGGAATATACAAAACCTATTTTCTCAGTGGATTATTATGGTTTTTAATTATGATAAAGCATGATTGCAAATAAATTTTTAAATGCTTGATTTTATGATTTTATGAAAAATGAATTTTATCTGTATAATGTTGTTTATTATCGGAATTGTGTATGATCAATGATTTTATTTCTAATTTTGAATATAGGCGTATTAATAATATTTTTAAAGAAAAGAAAATGGATTTTAAAGGTTGTTGAAAATAAAAGAAAATATGATTTCGGATATTATCGGATGCTTATGTATATATATTTTTTATTATTTGCAAAGTCATTAGACATTACTCGTCGCCATACACTGTGATGAGATGATATGTGATGATATGAGATACAGGCCTTTGGAGCCCGTCTGAGTACACACAGAGGCTTTGGGTTGTGTGCTTGGTCGTTTTTGTCATTTAGGGACTATTTATGCATGCATAATTATGATGATGAGATATGTCGAGATGTGATGACATATGAGATATTATTTCCCCATCTATCTATGTAGCTTCAGGGTATGATGGCTTCTTGATTGCCTATTTGTTGAGGTTCAAATTATCCGTGCAGCTCCGGAGCGTGATCCTCTCTTGATTACTCATTCGTTGAGGTCCGGATATGATGAGATTATTTCTCCAGGTACTCATTTGGTGAAAGTTTTCAGTATTCAATATTCATATTATATGTTGTGAATTTTCTTCAGTTTTACAAAATATTTTGTGACGATTTTAGATTGAATATTTATATGATGTTATGACATATTCTTCCTTGGTTATTTCACATAACATTATATATGTTTTTAAAGTTAGTGATTTAATTATAAATGTTAAGTGATTTATTAATAATTCTCGTTTATGGTTTAATGAAATTGTGTATCTAAAAGTGATATGATTATTTTAAAAATAAAATTATTTTTAAAATTTGCTATCTAGTCACTGACTTTCACTGAGTTTTGTACTTACCCCGTTTTATTATACTTTTCTTTCTTCCCCACAGGAGATTTACAACTACAACAGTTGACTCAGTAACGATAGCTATTTGTATTTTGGCCTTGTAGAGTTTTGTGTGGGACTATTTCGGATTGTATTATATTATAATTAAGAATAACTTACTGTGTTTGATACGAAAATATTTCAGATGATATTTAGTATTTTTTGGGATGTTAATTGATGAATTTGGTTGTATTTGGAAATTATTTTGAGAGTGCTATTTTATTAATTGCAAGATTAGGAATGTCAAAATTGTAGAAAAAATTCCGCTAGAATTTCGATAGATAAATTATTATTATAAATTCATTATTAGTTAAATTTCGAGGATTAGTAAGACTCGTTTCAGGGTTCATGAGGGGTCGTGACAAAGTTTGTATCAGAGCATGATTTTAGATTCTGTAGACTTTATTGTTTTAGTTATAATAAGTTGTACAGTTATTAAAGTTGAAATTAATATTTTTGTAGTAGGATTATCATGTTCCGTCAGGTGGCCATGGTCGTCCTCCTTCTGGGCTAGTTGAAGCTGAGTTAACTCTAGATGTTGTACCAACGGGGGAGAATGAACCTATAAACGAGGGAGCAATTGAGTCTTCGATGCATGAAGTTGCTTAGTAGGCTCTAGAAAATGTTTTGAACATTAAGCAATCCATTGATAAGCTGGCTCAGATTATGACTACAATTGTACAGAACCAGACTCAGGCACATGATGGGCCCATAAATACTATTGAGCGTGTGAGGAGTTTAAAGGCCAAAAGTTTTAATGGTTCGGGGGATCCACCAGAGGCGGAGTCATGGTTTGTCAAGTTAGAGCGTATATTTGATGTTATGAAATGCTTAGAGGAGGATAAACTTATTTTTGTCACTTTCTTACTCGAGGATAGAGCTTATCATTAGTGACAAATAGTAGAGCGACGATATCAAGGACAAGCTATAATTACTTAGGCTACTTTTCCTAAGGAATTTTATGATCAATATTTTCCAGTTGTGTACTAAGATATTAAACGAAGTGAATTCCTTCGATTAGTCCAGGGATCTATGTCAGTAGAGGAATATGAGAAGAAATTTTTGGATCTTTCTAGATTTGCTATTTCTAAAATTGGTGATGAGAGGGAGAGATGCAGAACTATAACTGCATCTCGATACACTGCGTTTATTGAGGTAGTAGAGGTAGCTAAGAGAGTAGAGCATAGTATCTCGGAGGGACGCAAAGTTCAGGCCCTAAAACAAAAAGGCAACCAAAGTTAGACAGAGGGTGCCGCAAGGAATAGGCCATTGAAGAAAGGCTCACATATAAATTTCTCCATTGGTGTCCATAGGAGTCAGAGTACAAGCTTTAGAAGAGATCAGAGACAGACCGCCAGTCATGCCTCAATATAGCCATCTATAGGGAGTAATGTCAGAACACAGGGGCAACATGATAAAGGTAATGGGAGATACCGAGATGATCATTCTAAGAGTATTCATCAGACTCCTTGTTTCTTATGTGGCAGGGACCATCAGGTTCAGTGCCGTGTTGGAGACAAAGTTTGTTATTCATATGGACAAATAGGACATATTAGAAGATTTTGTCTCACTTTATCTCAGGGTGATAATTCTGCTCGAGGGACAGTCCCACTTGAGACAGAATTAGGGTAAAAAAAGCACACAACGAGGAGAGTTTTCATCTTCCACACCAAATCAGAGAGGTCAGACTAATCAACCTCAGACTCAGTCTCGAGTTTTTGTTCTTCACAATAAGAGACTCATTATACACCAGAAGTTATTATGGGTACATTATCTATCTTTGGCCGCGAGGCCCATATTTTTATTTATCCTGGACTACTCATTCTTTTATTTTTTTTATACTTTTGCTATGCATATAGAGCAAGAACCTAAACCAATAGATTATAATTTAGTTGTTAATACACCTATGAAAGAGTCATTACTTTCTGATAGAGTGTATCGAGATGGTATAATTAGATTGGGTGAGTATGAATTTAGGGCGAATTTGATTATTTTAGACATTCATGATTTCAATGCTATTTTGGGCATCGATTGGCTTAAGTCTTACCATGCTACAGTAGATTGCTTTAGTAATGAAGTTTTATTTAAGAAGCCAGGAACAAATAAGGTGAAATTTTATAAGGAGCGTAGAGTTTTACCCTCATGTATCATATCGGCCATTAGTGCGAGACGGTTATTAAGAAAATGATGCTTAGCATATCTTGCACATATGATAGATACCAGAGTTCAGAAACTGAAATTAGAGGATATTTCAGTAGTCCAGGAGTTTTCAGATGTATTTCCAGACGAACTTCTTGGAATGCCACCTAATAAGGCGATTGAGTTTTCTAACGATTTAGTTCCTGGAATGGCTCCTACATCTATAGCACCATATAGGATGGCTTTGGCTGAATTAAAGGAGCTTAAAGTTCAACTGCAGGAATTAATAGATAAGGGGTTTATTCGGCTAAGTGTATCACCGTAGGGAGCTCCAGTTTTGTTCGTTAGGAAAAATGATGGTACACTTAGACTTTGTATTGACTACAGACAGTTGAATAAAGTCACTGTATGCAATAAATATCCACTTCCGCGTATCGATAATTTGTTTGATCAGCTTCAGAGAGCGAAGGTGTTTTCTAAGATCGATTTGTGCTCGGGATATCACCAGCTCAAAATTAAAAAGACCGATGTTTCTAAAACAGCATTTAAAGTGGGACAGGACCCCCACTAGCATTAAAGCCAAAGATAGGATTCTCTTTTTCTCTAAGTCTAGGAATACGAGAGTCTCTTCAGTCTTATAAATTATGGTTTGTTCATCTTCTTCTCCAAGTAAGTATGCTCTACGCTTGCCTCGTTTGAGGATCTTGTATATTAGAAAGCTATCAACCATTTTCATTTTAGAATCTCGAGCGATTATAAGAACCTGCCGTAGATAAGAAACCAGAGAGAGTCTAGAGATCCCCTAGGGCTTATAGTTGAGAGGATCTAAACCTAGATAACCTCTAAGCACCCTTTTATGGTATCAGAGCCCAACCAACTCCCAGAAAGTGGTATAATTTATGATTCTAAACTTAGAACTCTTCATTCCGAATGATTTAGAGAAAAACCTTATTATCATGTCATCCTCTTTTACAATTGTGTCTTCATCGTCTAATACTCATGTTTCTCTTTCTTCCACTTTATCGTTACCTAAGAACTATTCATCTCATACAGCCAGTAAAATAGAAAACCTTGTTGAGTATTTTGATGTCCCTGAGTCTGCCCAGATAAGTGAGTCATCTTTTCCTTTTGTTAATCCTTACCAGTTGTATAAAAGAGAAAATACCATTACCCGTAACATCTAATCCCTCTTCTCTACCAGACGTCCCCATCCAAAAGAGTACATCCAGTCTTCTAAATTAAACCAGTGTGCACTCCAGTCGACTAGTGCTAAACAATATGTTACATTAGAAATTCCAACTGAACTCATTACTAGTTGGAAGAAAGAAAGTTATACCCATCTTCATCTTGGTGGTGTCCAACTGATCTTAACCTTTTATGGAAGAAAATAGGCTTCCAATTACAGCCCGAAATTATTTTATTGGATACCCGTTTCAAGTCAGCATGCCATTATGGCACTGTTTTGACCACTCTTGAGGCTGGTAGTGTTTTACTCATTTTTTACTCCAATTTCAAATTTTCTCTTCAGAATCCAAATCTCCAGACTACCCTCAAAGTCCAAATCCAACTCCAGGGTGCTAAGCAAATTACCTCTGCTAAAATTACTACCTTACACCATCAACTTGTGTATAGGTTGCAGAACCATGCCCTTGATCTTCCAAGCCCTCAAACCTCTTTTGAAGCCTTGATGATTCTTGCTGAGTCATAAGAAATTCCTACCATCATTCAAATTCCCAAACAAATTCCCAAAAATGAGTTGTACAACTCATGCCTCTTGAATAGATCTAAAATTATGAGCTTTTCCATCAAAATACTGAACCCATCCAAACTTTAGAATCTTTGTTCTAAAAATGACCAAATGGATATGTCCGTCTGACCTTTAAGCCAGCTCCTTCTACTCCTGAGCCTCTTAGACTTTCTTTTACCCAGTCTTCTACGATCACTCCTGTCAAAACTCTTTAAGAAAAATGTATTCCTATTGCTGCCTTCAGCAATAGTAAATATCCAATCTACCCAGACAATGTCAATGGATATTTTCTATGGGATGTCCCTGGATCTGAAAACTGTGATCCAGACTGTCCTTGTTGGGATGATGAAGAAGATGATGAACTTGACTTACGTCCTAAAAGGAAACCAAAGAAATAACCTTTGACCCCTAGCCAACATCACAAGCCTACTCCTCCTCTCTCACCTCCAAGTCCTCAAGTTCCTTTTCCCATTTATACCAAATCCCTTCGATGGACCAAAAAACATGAATCAGTCCCACCTCCAAAATCTTGCCATACTCAAGCTTTTCAACCTCTATGTCCAATTCCTGTTCCACAACCATGTATGATGTTTTCACCAGCCTTCTCCCAAGATTACACTCAACAATTACCATCCTTAGAAAAGTAAACAGACTTTCAAAGAAATTTTATTTCCCAACCGTTTGTTTGATTTCCTGTAATGTCTATAGGTCAACTTGAAGAAACCAAACAGTTTACAGCTATTCTAAACTGGCAAACACAAAATGCTAGGGCACAAAACCAGAGCCTTTCATCTCTACATACAAAGGTGGATCAAGTTCACCAATGAACCTCTCAGATTGAGAAAAAAGTTGATGACATCTCTGTTCAACTACAATAGCTTTATCAGGATATGCAAAATAGAATCACACAGCTTGATATTAAGCTCAGACAAATGATTGCACAACATTATTGGGGTCTTAAATTTGACCAAAAAGAACGAGAAATCATAAATTTGAAAGTTGAGATCTCTCGAATTGATACAGACAAAAATAAACCCAGCCTCTTTACTCCATCACTCCTTTACCGAGCCTTACTCCTACCTATCATCCATTTTCATTGCTTAGTTCAACATCATCTGATGATATTTCAAAATGTTATGGTTTTGGAATAATCCATACTCTTTTCAAACAACCTCCTGTTCCAAAAAAACTCAAAAAATCTTAAGAGGAACATAAAAGGAAAAATATCACTGTTCACATATACGGTACTGTTTATACATACAGTACTATTTATGGTACAGTTTATGATACTATTTATATATACGACTGATGACGTGGCAGTTTCAAGCCTTGAGAAAATGGTAGGATAACTTGCTTCTTCAGTTCAAACTTTAGCCATGACTGTTGAAAAGGCAAATTCCCAAGTCAACCAATGTCTAACCCTAAAGCAGTGAATGAAGCAAGTTCTGGTTCACCACAGTAGCATGGAGAGGTCAAAGCAGTGATGGCCTTGCGAAAAGAAAAAGAAATCGACAACAAAGTAGAGATGCCAAAATCAACTCAGATCGTACCTGTAAATGCTGAGGACTCATCATCAGAGGAGAAAGAGAAAACCAACCCACGAGAATATGTTTCTAAAGCTCTATTTCCTACCATTGTAATTTAAATTCAAGCATAATTTACATCAATTTCACCACAAATTTATTCACCCATTAAAGAAAATTAATTATGCACATAATTAAAATCAACTTCCTCGTGGGATCGACACTCGTCACTGTTAATCTATTCTATAATAGATTCGTGCGCTTGCAAGTTTAATAAAATTTGCATAACAACACTCTTACAAAGAAATTAAACCCAATAACAACAGTCGCTCTTATAAATAGTAAATTAAAAGAAAATATTAAAGTAATATCACACACTCTCACTAAGATGAAATAAATGTGTCTACAGCTTAGAAATAATACGATCTCAAGTCAAAATATAAGTCAAACTAATATATTTATTTTTATTTATTTTTTTCTTTTTTTTAATGCATCACTACATCTTTATAGCTCATGTAACTAGTTTCTACTTCAAACTATAGTTCCCTAAAATCATGAAAGACTTTTATTATGACGTAACGTAGGTTGGGGACATGACGAATAAAGACAGAAAAATAAGGACAGAAAAATAAATACATGTTTGACAAAAAATAGAGTTTTTTTTTTAAGATTATAGAGTACATTTCTTCCTTTTTTTTAAACTAATATATAAATTTTGATTTTTTTCTTTTTTTCTTCTTCTCTTTTTTTTTTACTAAGGCATAATTTTATTGAATAAAATAATTATTTATATTTTTCTCAAACATGAATGGGTGATAGAACTTGTATAACATTGAGTAATATTTCAAATTGGAGTTGGGTCAAGATGATAAACTTTCAGATGTAGCAACACATAAATTTTCTTTTTTTTAAGAAAGTTGACTCAAAAAAAATTTATAAATCGTAGATCAAATAATAAACTGTTAAGCTGTAGAAATAATGGGCAAAAAGAGTTGCTCTCTAAGAAAAATAATAGGTTCAAGAATTCACTTAGAATTTATTATGACATGTCTATTCCTTCATGTAACTCATATTTTTGGCTCTAATCACCATGTAAAGTACCAAACATGGTGTAACAAAACTTAAGATCAAAGATAATACAAATACTAAAATTTGAAAATCATTATGTCAAAAAATCACAAAATATATATTTTTCTATTTATTTTTTTGGTTAAGAAAAAGAAAACTAAAAAGATACGTTTCTAGAATTATGACATTCCATATTCAGTCATCTTCAACTCAAAATTTTGAAAGCGTATATTTATAAAGGAGAAATTAGAAAGAGGAAGTTAGAAAAATCACACTTAAAATGAAGGTAAAAAAATGACTGAAAAGTATTTTTTTTTTAACTTTCAAACTAAAAAGATGTGTTTCTAGAATCACTGCAGTTCATATTCAGCCATCTTTGACATAAAACATTAACCACAGTTAGTTCCTACAATAAAAATTAGTAAAAATTTCACCAAAATTAAGACATTCCACAATTATCAACTATTCCCTCCCCTAACCAGAATGAAATATTGTCCTCAATTTTTTAAAGGAAAAAAGTAGAGATTAAAAGATATCACCTAGGTGCTGTAACATAGAAGAAAATATTTACAAACGGAAAGTTAAATCTAATTTGCACTTTTTACTGTAGCTATTGCTACCATCATTAGTTGGCCACCCCAAAACTAAGGTCTCAAGATATGGGTCTGATCTATAAACTTGTAACAGATCAAGTAGCTTATTAGCAGTGTGAGCACAAATAAAGATGTTTTTCACTGTGGAATGAATGAAATAGTTTTTTATTGCATGCTTAAGAAATTCGAGAAAGTCATCATAAAAGTTATTGACATTTAATAAACTAATGGGTTTCTGATGAATGTTTAGATAGGACCAAGATGCTAATGTCATTAGTGCCTCTAGAGTTGTAAGATCTCCTGGGAAAAAAAATAAAGGCATCAGCATGAGTCAAGATTCTCTTGCATACCTGAAACGACTAACGCTTCTTCAGTTGGTGAGTCAGACAAACAGCTAAAAGGTTTTAGGATTGTTGGGATGATGCCTCACACTTGGCTCCCTCTAGTATAAGCGGCTTCTAAAACTTGTTTTGATAACTCTCGATCACCTCCTCCATAAACCAATTGTAACTGCTTAACTGCTATGCTTCAATCAAGATCTATAGCTGCCTTAATAAATTCTTTATATTTGCTATAGTTAAATTCAGAGAGTACACAAATGCTCTTGATTTATTTGTTGGGAGTAGTTGTAATTGGATACTTCTCAAAAATAATTTGTGAGTGCCTTAATAAAAAAGTCATATTTAAGGAGTATGTCTATGTCAAATAACTTGTGAAGCACATGGCTCGAGAGTCAAAAAGAAAATTGTAAAAAGATAAAGCAAATAATGATAGTATGAAATTATTAAAGACAAAAATGTAAGTGATCAAACAATAGTGAAACAAAACAATACTGAAATAAAAGGATATTTACAAGTAATTGCCATTGTGGCTCACATTTTCCCCTGGTTTTACATCTAAAAACGGTTTAAACACCCTCTATGGGTCGAGGATAGGCTTCCCATCCAGTTTTCTTCCAGACTAGCAAATAGGGTCTTTTATAGTCAGATTTCCGAGACTATAGTTTGCACATTCTTTCTAGAATAATAGCCATAACTGGAGTATTGCGTTTTAAACGTATCCACTATGGTGCATTTCAAGAGACAAAAGGATATCATCCAATGACTCTTTATTCAAGCCATCCCTAATGAATTGAATCTTATCTTCCCTGTTATTAGACAGTATTCCTAAAGAACATTGCTTTTTATCACATCTCATTCTAGCACACTTATGACAAACATTAGAGAGCTTTTGAGCTCTCCGTTTTCTTGAATAATTTCCTTTACCACAACTAGGCATGTATGCAATAAATTTAAGAGGCAAATCACCTGCCAACCGTACTTTGACTTCGATTATCCATCGGATGTTAGTAGGGATATGATTTTTTATAAGCAATCGCATGCATTCAAACCGAGCTTTATAAATGGTGAGAGAGCATTCTGAGAAAGTGAAGGAAATTGCTTGTAAAGTTTTGCTAAGATCTTATCTCTATCCATGCTTTTAACTCAGAATCTTAGTTATTATGAGAAACTGAAGTAACCGACATTGATTGTCATTGAGTATCGTTATCCGCCACTTAACTAGAGGGAAAAATGATAACACACCAAAGAAAGAAAAAATCTAGAAAAAACACAACACACGTAAAGGTAAATAAAAAAATCACACAAAAAATTATTAACTTACCATCGTCTTCTTATTGAATTTACCTTAAGCTCTAATTGGATTTCGTAGATGCCTTTCTCAATTTATTTGAGTTGTCCTTCTAAATCCTCAACATAGAAAATTAATTATAGTAGTCGTAGCTCCCAAATAGGATGTGTTTTATAAAATCGTATCTAACCTCTGAGATGAGATTGTATACATCGAAACTATTTACGAATGTTCAAGAGAAGCTGTTTAATCGAGGTACTCATGATTACAAGTGATAAGAGAAAATTTAATGGTTAAAAAAAATATTGATATAAAAATAATAAAAAAAATTAAATCACTGAAAAATCTCAATTCAAATTTGGTGGGTCATACAAATTTATTTTTGTGTCCTCTCCATATGATTGGTACTCAAGATATGATTTTAATCTTTGACCATTAACTTTAAATGTGACACCATTTTGTGGGTCTTTAATTTCAATTACTCCATGTGGAAAAACAGTGTGAACAATAAAAGGGTCAGACCATCGAGAGCACAACTTACCTGGAAATAGGTGCAAGCAAGAATTGAACAAAAGTACTTTATGATCTAGGATGAAAGATTTTCTCATGATTTGCTTGTCATAAAAGACTTTCATTCTCTACTTGTAAATTTTGCCATTTTCATATGCATTATTGCAAATTTTTCAAGTTCTGCTAGCTATAATCTTTTTTCTGAACTAACTTGTTGTATGTCAAAATTAAATTTCTTCATGGCATAGTATGCACGATGCTCAAGTTCTACAGGTAGTTGGCAAGCTTTTCCATACACTATTCTATAGGGTGGCATCCCAATTGGGGTCTTGAAAGCCATCCTATATACCCATAATGCATCATCAAGTCGTCGTGACCAATCTTTTCTAATATGTACTTTATTTCTCGATTGAAGATCTCAACTTGACCATTGGTTTGTGGATGATATGGGGTAGCCATTTTGTGAGAAATGGAATATTTTATCAAAAGAGCTTTGAATGATTTGTTACAAAAGTGGGCACCACCATCACTAATTATCACTTGAGGTAATCCAAAATGTGAAACAATATTGCTTTTTAAAAATCCTATCACCACCTTGTGATCATTGGTTCTACGTGGAATTGCTTCTACCCATTTTGATACATAGTTAATAGTAACCAATATGTATTGATGGCTAAAGGAAGAAGGAAAAGGTCTTATGAAATCGATACCCCATACATTAAAAATCTCAACCACTAAAATTGGGTTTAGTGGCATCATATTCCTCCGAGTAATAGTCCCCATTCGTTGACACCTATCACATAAAGAACAAAATGTGTAAGCATCTCAAAATATAGTTGGCCAATAAAAACCACGTTGTAAAATTTTAGTTACTGTTTTATTAACGCTAAAATGGCCTCTACAAGCTTGTTCATAGCAGAATGAAAAGATATTTTGAAATTCACTTTCTAGGATACATCATCTGATAATTTGATTAGCACAGTACTTGAACAAATAAGGATCATCCCAAAAGAAATTCTTTAGTTCTACAAAGAATTTGGCTTTGCCCTGCTTAATCCAATGCTCAAGAAGTTGACCTATAACAAGATAGTTAACTATGTCAGCATATTATGGTAATACTTCTACACTCATTAATTATTCATCTAGGAATGATTCATTCAATGATAATGGCTCTTTAATTGTGTCAAAATTCAGACAAGAAATATGGTTTGCCACAACATTTTCTGTGCCTTTCTTGTCTTTAATTTCGAAGTTAAATTCTTGCAAGAGTAGCACCTAACGAATTAGTCTAACTTTTGTTTCTTTCTTTGTGAGATGATATTTAAAAGCAGCATAATCTGTGAGCACAATTATTTTACAACCAATAAGATAAGATTGAAATTTCTCTAGTACAAATACTATTACTAACATTTCTTTTTCTGTGATTGAATAGTTCAACTGGGCATCATTCAATATCATACTAGCATAGTAAATGACATGGGAAATTCGATCAACTCTTTATCCTAATATTGCTCTTACTGCATAATCAAATGCATCACACATAAGCTCAAATGGTAAGTTCCAGTTTAGGGATTGAATGATGGGTGATGATGTCAACAATTTTTTTAGTTTTTCAAATGCCACAAGACATGAATCATTAAAGACAATAGATACATCCTTAGCAAGTAAATTACATAAGGGTCTAGAAATTTTACTAGAATCTTTAATGAAACGTCTATAAAAGCAAGCATGCCCAAGAAAAGATCTTACTTCTCAGACTATTTAAGGTGGAGGGAGAATGGAAATGAGCTCTACCTTGGCTTTATCAACCTCGTACCATTGCTCGAAATGTGTGACCGAGAACAATATCTTGTTGTACCATAAAATTACACTTCTCCCAATTTAAGACCAAATTCTTCTCTATACATCTCTGTAAAACTAGTGTTAGATGATATAAACATTGATCGAATGAGTCTCTAAAAATAAAAAAATCATCTATAAAGACTTCAAAGAATCGTTCAACTATATTAGAAAAAATGCTCAACATGCATCGTTGAAATATAGCAAGCGCATTACATAATTCAAATGACATCCTTCTATATGCAAAAGTGCCAAAAAGGCAAGTGAAAGTGGTTTTCTCTTAATCTTTTGATGCTATGGGAATCTGATTATAACCTGAGTAGCCATCTAGAAAGTAATAAAATTCATGACCTGCTAATCTATCAAGCATTTTATCAATAAATAGTAAAGGAAAGTGGTCTTTACGTGTGACAGAATTAAACTTTCTATAATTAATATATACACGCCACCCTGTAATCACTCTAGTGGGTATCAATTCATTATCAGCATTAGTAATTATTGTAACTCCTGACTTCTTAGGGACAACTTGTACAGGATTGACCCATGAACTATCAAAAATAGGATAAATGATACTGGCATCTAATAGTTTAAGGACTTCAGTTCTAACAACTTTTTTCATGTTAGGGTTCAACCGATGTTACATTTCCCTAGTAGGTTTAGTATTTTCATCAAGGTGAATGTAATGCATGCAGTCTACTGGGTTTATACTTTTTATGTCGACTATGGTCCATCCTAATGCTTCTTTGTGTTCTTTTAAAACCTCTAACAAATTATCTTTCTATTTGTCATCTAAGAATGATGAAATAATTACTAGCAGAGTACTTTCTTCTTCTGAAAATGCATATTCCAAAGTATTAGGTAATGGCTTGAGCTCCAGTTTTATTCGTGATTCTGATGATGGACTGAGTTTTTTCTCTGATGGTGCTAGCTATTTGTTGAGTGTTAGAAAGTGTATATTTATAAAGAAGAAAATCGTCATTTTACACTTTAAGTCTCACTAACATTGCTACTTTTATTTATTTAAGTATTTTGTTATTTAATTATATGTGTTTTATTATAATTATGTATTTTATGTATTTTAGGGGCATTATGATCGTATCACAATGAACGAGTGATCAAATAGCAAAACGAACGTCATATTTGAACTTAGGACAATCGAAAACCTTAAGAGAAGCATTAAAGGAAAAAGTCACTGTTCATATATACGAACCGATGATGTGGCAACTACCTATGACATGGCAGTATCTGATTGGACGAATTATGTAGTATTGACTACTTATGTGGCGTTGACCGATGACGTGGCATCGACCGATGATGTGTCACGATCTTATTGAGCTAAATTTCTTATGTACTGTAGATCGATGACGTGGCAGCATCTCAGTGGAGCAAAAATCGTGTACATAGTACATGCGCATACATGGGATTTTACTATTCAGACGGCGTTACTGTGTAAATGTTGATTGTTGACTGATGACGTGGCGCAATCCTGAGCATCCAAACTGTTTTTAATCCGATGGTCACGATTCACTCAATGTATCTATAAAAAGGGGGCTCTCCCCCCCTAATTTGAGACCCCTGAATTCATTTTTAAACTTAGATTTCTGAAATTCCTTCTACTTCTTATAGTTTCTTTGTATTTTAATAAAATTTTCTTTTTTATCCTTACTTAAAATATGAGTGGCTAATTTTCTTTTAAGCTTAGGTTGAAGATGAAGTCTCAACATATCCCATGAGCTTAATTTGATAAATTTACTTTCTCTTCCCCTCTAATATTTATGGTTGTTTTGACTTTTTGTCGACAAATAATAATAGTCTTGTCTAGATACCGTTCTGATTAAACCGGCACCCTAGTACAAGGTTATTATTATTTGGCACGATAAGCCCTTAGCACCATACTTATTGGAGAGTGGTTCATGAGGTGTGGAATCCCCCCTTATGATTTAATTGGTATTAATATGGAATATTTAGCCCATGGAGCATGTTGATGCAGATCTGGATACCCAAGTGCTTTATTATAACAGTTTCATTCTTAATTATTCCCGCTATTTTAATTCACAATTTAGGATAAAGTTACCATAATTTAATTGTTTCAATTAAAAGAAAATTAATTCTGCATATAATTAAAATCAACCTCCTCGTGGGATCGAACTCGCCACCATTAATCTATTCTACAATAGATTCGTGCGCTTGCGAGTTCAATAAAATTTGCACAACAAGTTTTTGGCGCCGTTGCCGGGGAGGTAAGTATTTTAATTTGTAGAATTAGTTTTTTTTCCTTAATATTTATTTTTTTAATTTATTTTTTTCTTCTAAAAAAAATTATATTAGAATTTTATTTCTTTCTCTCTTTTTTAAATTTGTATAATTTAATTTCCATATTATTTTTCTTTGTAATTTTTTTAATTTATCTTGTTATCTTTCTTTGTTATTTATTTTAGTTAATATTTATTTCACGTAATTTCTTTTTACTATAGCTATTGAGTGTATTTTCATTGTAACAACGTCACAAGGTTATGATCGTAGTTTCTCTCTCCTCTTTTTTTTATTTGTTTTATTTTCATTTATTTTGTTCTTTGTATGCATAGTCAAAGGTCATTATCACCTAATCTTGAACCCTTAGACTTTGAATTAGAAAAAACATTTCGCATGCACAAACACATTGTTTTTCAAGAGAAATTTAAAATAGATTTGCAAAATCAGCAACCAGAACCACAAGAGAGGCCGTTTAAGGATTATTTTAGTTCTTTAGCTAATTTGAGCATATCATGCATAAGATACCCAAATGTAGCTGCTAGGAGTTTTAAATTAAAACCTAGTGTGCTAAACTGTCTCCCCACATTCTATGGCCTAGAAAATGAGGACCCATATAATCATCTGAATGATTTTCATGCTATTTGTCAAACTTTTAAATACGAGAATTTTTCAAATGATGATGTTAAACTTAAATTATTCCCATTTTCATTAAAAGATAGAGCTCGTTCATGATTTAATACAATGCCTGCTAATAGCATTACATCATGGGAACAAATGGTAACTAAATTTTTAAATAAATATTTCCCAGTTCATAAAACCAATGCTATTAGCAGGGAAATTTCAGAGTTTACTCAAAGAGATGATGAGCAGTTTTTCGAAGCATGGGAGCGATTTAATGGGCTACTCTTGAAGTGTCCACATCATGGGTACGAGAAATGGCAACAATACCAATATTTTTTTGAAGGATTATTGCCACATATGCAAGAATGGCTAATGGCAACCAGTGGAGGAGAGTTAATGTGCAAAAGTGCATCAGAGATTTGGGAATTTTTCCAACGGCAATCGGATAATTCTCAACAACGGAGTCGATCAATTAGAAATACCAGGAGAATTAAAGGAGTGAATGAGGTTAACATTGGCGAGTCAAGCTCAGGAATTAAAGAAGTCAAAGAGATGGTCGAAGGCCTTGCTCAACAAATAGCATCTTTGACAACCGCTAAATCAACAGAGCCACATGACCATGACTCATATTCAGATCAAGTCAATGCCATAGGTGTCATGAGAAAACCATCAAACTACAACCCTTACTCCAACACATATAACCCTAGATGGAGAGATCACCTTAATTTTTCATGGTCTTAAGGATTCCAACAAAATGGACCATCAGTTCCACCTCCACCAATGCAACCAGTTCCTCAAATGTCTCAAGCCTCTCAACCACCATTTAGACCATACAATCAGTATCTAAACCATTCTCAACCCAAACCATGGGAGGAGACATTCCAAAATGTCAGAAATATTACTAACTCCAAGATTGAGCAGCAGAACCGCACCATTGATGAATTATAAAATGAGATGAGAGCGAGTTTCAACTAACAAGCTCAATCTGTTTCGAGCCTTGAGAAAATGGTAGGACAACTTGCCTCTTCAGTTCAAACTTTGGCCATGACCGTTGAAAAAGGCAAATTTCCAAGTCAACCAGTACCTAACTCTAAAGTAGTGAATGAAGGAAGTTCTAGTTCACCACAATAGCATAGAGAAGTCAAAGCAGTGATGACCTTGTGAAAAGGAAAAGAAGTCGACAACAAAGTGGAGATGCCAAAATTAACTCAGATCGTACCTGTGAACACTGAGGAATCATCATTAGAGGAGAAAGAGATAACCAACCCACGAGAATATGTTCCTAAAGCTCCATTTCCTCAGAGGTTAGCTAAAGGGAAGAAGGGAAAATCCACAGGCTAGATTTTTGAAATCTTCAAACAGATAAGTGTTAACATCCCTTTACTTGAAGCCATAAAACAAGTGCCATCATATGCCAAGTTTCTTAAAGACCTTTGTACTAAAAAGAGAAATATTCATGTTCAGAAAAAGACCTTTTTAATAGAAAATATTAGTTCTATACTCCAACATAACATGCCTCTAAAATGCAAAGATCCAGGCTACCCCACTATCTCCTGTAGTATAGGGAACCACACAATTGAGAATGCTTTGTTGGATTTAGGAGCTAGTGTAAATCTGTTGCCTTACTCTGTATTTGTGAAACTTAGACTGGGCGAATTACATCCAACTCCAGTGGTGTTACAGCTTGCAGATCAATCTACAAAAATACCTCGTGGTATTGTGGAGGACGTGCTTATCTAGGTAGACAAGTTTTATTTTCCTGTTGATTTCATTATAATTGACACTCAACCAGTGCAGGATTCAAAAAATCACATTCTCATTATTCTAGGTCGACTTTTCTTGGCAACTGCCGATGCACATATTCAATGCAGAACTAGAAATATACAATTGTCTTTTGGCAATATGACCATGAAACTCAATATCTTTAACATTACCAAACAACCTCATAGTGCAGATGATGGAATTCTTGATGTGGATTTAATAGAAACACTAGTTGATAACAATTTTCTTTCAAACCTTAGTGATGACCCTTTGCAAACTTGTTTAACTCACTTTGGTGTGAATTTTGATATTGACAGATCAATCGATGAAGTCAACGCCCTACTTGACTCAACACCATCCATGGACACTAATAAATGGAAGTCAGGAGTTGAACAACTAGTGCCATCAGAAAAGAAACTCATCTCATCATCAGAATCACCACCAAAACTCGAGCTCAAGCCATTACCCAACACTTTGGAATACGCATTTCTAGAAAAAGAAAGCACTTTGCCAGTAATCATCTCTTCCTCTCTCAATGACGAACAAAAAGGTAAGTTGTTGGATATTTTAAAAAAGTATAAAAGAGCATTAGGATGGACCATAACAGACATAAAAGGTATAAACCCAGTGGATTGCATGCATTACATTTACCTTGATGAAAATGTTAAACCTACTAGGGAAATGCAACGTCGGTTAAATCCTAACATGAAAGAGGTTGTTCGCACTGAAGTCCTTAAGCTATTAGATGCAGGTATCATTTACCCCATTTCTGATAGTTCATAGGTCAGTCCTGTGCAAGTTGTTCCTAAAAAGTCAAGAGTTACAGTAGTTATCAATGCTGATAATGAATTAGTACCCACTAGAGTAACTACAGGATGGCGTGTATGCATTGATTACAAAAAGTTGAATTCTGTCACACGTAAAGACCATTTTCCTTTACCATTTATCGATCAAATGCTTGATAGATTAACAGGTCATGAGTTTTATTGCTTTCAAGATGGCTATTTAGGATATAATTAGATTCCCATAGCACCAAAAGATCAAGAGAAGACTACCTTCACTTGTCTTTTTGGCACTTTTGTATATAGGAGAATGCCATTTGGATTATGTAATGCACCTGCTACATTTCAACGATGCATGTTGAGCATTTTTTCTGAAATGGTTGAACGATTCCTTGAGGTTTTTATAAATGACTTTTCTATTTTGGGAGATTCATTTGATCAATGTTTACATCATCTAACACTAGTTCTGCAGAGATGTATCGAGAAGAATTTAGTCTTGAATTGAGAGAAATGTCATTTTATGGTTAAACAAGGTATCGTTCTCGGTCACATCATTTCAAGCAAAAGTATTGAGGTTGATAAAGCTAAGGTGGATCTCATTTCCAATCTTCCTCCACCTAAAACAGTCAGAGAAGTAAGATCTTTCCTTGGGCATGCTGGTTTTTATAGACATTTCATTAATGATTTTAGCAAAGTTTCTAGACCTTTATGCAATCTACTTGCTAAGGATATACCTTTTGCCTTTGATGATTCATGTCTTGTGGCATTTGAAAAACTAAAGTAGTTGTTGACATCATCACCCATCATTCAACCCCCAAATTAGAACTTACCATTTGAGCTTATGTGTGATGCATCTGGCTATGCAGTAGGAGCAGTATTAGGACAAAGAGTTGATCGAATTCCCCATGTGATTTACTATGCTAGTATGACATTGAATGATGCACAGTTGAATTATTCAACTACTGAAAAAGAAATGCTAGCAGTTGTGTTTGCATTAAAAAAATTTCGATCTTATCTCATTGGTTGTAAAATAATTATATTTACAGATCATGCTGCTCTTAAATATCTTCTTATAAAGAAAGATGCAAAAGTTAGACTAATTCGTTAGGTGCTACTTTTGCAGAAATTTGACTTAGAATTCAAAGATAAGAAAGGAACAGAAAATGTTGTGGCTGATCATCTTTCCCGTCTTAATTTTGACACAACAATAGAACATTTACCTTTGAATGAGTCGTTTCCATATGAACAATTAATGAGTGTGGAAGTAGTACCATGGTATGCTGATATAGTTAATTATCTTATTACAGGTCAACTTCCAGAGCATTGGACTAAGCAGGACAAAGCCAAATTCTTTGCAGAAATAAAGAATTTCTTTTGGGATGATCCTTATCTATTTAAATACTGTGCAGACCAAATTGTTAGACGATGTGTCCCAGAGAATGAATTTTAGAATATCCTCTCTTTCTGTCATGAACAAGCATGTGGAGGCCACTTCAGTGCTAAGAAAACAGCTACTAAAATTTTACAATGTGGTTTCTATTGGCCAACTATATTTCGAGATGCTTACACCTTTTGTTCTTCATGTGATAGGTGTCAACTAATAGGAAGCATTACACGAAGGAATATGATGCCACTAACCCTAATTCTAGTAGTTGAAATTTTTGACGTATGGGGTATCGATTTCATAGGACCTTTTCCCCCATCTTTCGGCCATCAATACACATTGGTTGCTGTTGACTATATTTCAAAATGGGTAGAGGCAATTCCATGTAGGACCAACGATCATAAACTGGTAATAGGGTTTTTGAAAAGCAATATTGTTTCCCGCTTTGGATTCTCTCGAGCAATAATTAGTGATGGTGGTGCCCACTTTTGCAATAAATTTTTCAAAGCACTTTTGACAAAGTACTCCATCCCTCATAAAGTGGCGACCCCATATCACCCACAGACTAGCGGCCAAGTTGAGATCTCTAATCGAGAAGTAAAGCACATTTTAGAAAAAACAGTGAAGCCCGACAGAAAAGATTGGTCATTGCAGCTTGATGATGCATTATGGGCATATAGAATGGCTTTTAAGACTTTGATTGGGATGTCACCCTACAGGCTAGTGTATGGAAAAGCATGCCACCTACCTGTGGAACTCGAGCATCGTGCGTACTAGGCCATCAAGAAATTCAATTTTGACATACAGCAAGCTGGCTCAGAAAGAAGATTACAATTGGCAGAACTTAAAGAAATTCAAAATGACGCATACGAGAATGCCAAAATTTACAAGCAACGAATGAAAGTCTTTCACGACAAGCAAATTATGCGAAAATCTTTCACTCCAGGTCAGAAAATACTTTTATTCAATTCTCGCTTGCACTTATTCCCAGGTAAGTTACGCTCTCAATGGTCTGGCCCATTTATTATTCACACTGTTTTCCACATGGGGCAATTGAAATTAAGGATCCAGCAAATGGTGTCACTTTCAAAGTTAATGATCAAAGATTAAAGCCATATCTTGAGTGACCCACCTATTTAAATTGAGACTTTTCTTTTCACTGATTTGATTGTTTATTTTCTTTAGTTTTTATCATTCTTTTACTAATTAAAATTATTTTTGTTTAAGTGTGTTTGTTTAACCGTTAAGTTTTTTTCTTATCATTTTAATCATGAGACAATTCCTCTTAAACATTCTTAAACAGTTTCGACGTATATAATCTCATCTCAGAGGTCAGATACAATTTTGTAAAACACATCGTATCTGGTAGCTACAACCACCAGAGTCAGTAGCCCATGTTGAGGATTTGGAAAGCCAACTCCGAGAAATTGAGAAAGGCATCTACAACATCCAATTGGAGCTTGAGGTAAATTCAATAAGAGGACGATTTCAGTTTGTTTTGTGTGTTTTAATTTATTTTCTTCTTTGTGTGTTTTAGTTTGCTTTGTGTGTTTAAAGTTTGTAACCCCGGTCAAGTGGCGGATAACAATACTCCGTGACAATTAAGTCGATTACTTCAGTTTTCCCACAATAACTGATATTCTGAGATGAAGGTATGGACAGAGACGAGATTTTAGAAAAACTTCACAAGCGATTTTCTTCACTTCCTCAGAATGCTCTCCTCACCACTTATAAAGCTCGGTCCGAATGCATGCGATTACTTATGAAGAATAACATCCATGCTGACATCAGTTAGTTAATCGAGGCGAAAGTTCGCTTAGCAGGTGAGTTACCTCTTAAATTTATTACATACATGCCTGATTGTGGTAAAGGAAATTATACGCGAAAACGACGAGCTCGAAGACTTTCTATTGCTTGTCATAAATGTGTCAGAATGATGTGCAGTAAAAAATCATGTTCTTTAGGAATGTTGTCTGATAATAGAGAAAATAAGATTTAATTCATTAGGGATGGCTTGAATAAGGAGTCATTGGATGATATCCTTTTGTCTCTTGAAACGCATCCCAATGGATACGTCCAAAATGCAATACTCCAGTTATGGCTATTATTCCAGAAAGAATGTGCAAACTATAGTCTCGGGAATCTGACTATAAAAGACCCTGTTTGCTAGTTTGTAAGAAAACTGGATGAGAAGCCTATCCTTGACCTATAGAGGGCGTTCAAGCCGTTTCTAGATGTAAAACCAAAGGAAGATGTGAGCCACAATCACAACTATTTGTAAATATCTTTTTACCTCTCTGTTCTTTTATTTCACTGTTATTTTACTATTTACATTATTGTTTTTAATAATTTCATTTACTTTTTTTTTCTTTTGACTGTTTTCTTTTTGACTTTTGAGCCATGTGCTTTACACGTTAATTGACGCTGACATGATGCCTCATACATAGCTGTAACCAACTGTCACCAAGGTCTTTAAATATGATTTTTTTTACTGAGCACTCACAAGTTGTTTTTGAGCAATATCTCAATGGCAGCTACTTCTAGTAAACAATTCAAGAACATTTGTGTGCTTTCTGGGTTTCATTATGGCAAACATAAAGAGTTTATAGAGGCAGCCATAGATCTTGGTCTAAGAATAGTAGAGAGAAAATTACACTTGGTGTATGGAGGAGGTGACCGAAGGTTATCCAAAATAGTATCAGAAGCTGCTTTTGTCAGAGGGAGCCAAGTGTTAGGCATCATCCCTCAAATCCTAAAACCTTTGGGTTGTTTGTCTCATTCACCAACTGGAGAAGAGTTAGTCATCTCAGGTATGCAAGAACGAACAACTGAAATGCTCAATCATACCGATGCTTTTATTTTCCTTCCAGACGATCTTACAACCCTTGAGGCACTAATGACATTAGCATCTTGGTCTCATCTGAACATTCATCAGAAACCCATTAGTTTGTTAAATGTCAATAACTTTAATGATGGCTTTCTCGCATTTCTTAACTGTTGTGCAAATTTTAATGAACTCGCAAGCGCACGAATCTATTGTAGAATAGATTAACGGTGACGAGTGTCGATCCCACGAGGAGGTTGATTTTAATTATATGCTGAATTAATTTTATTTTAATGGAAACAATTAAATTATGGTGATTTTATCATAAATTGTGAATTAAAATGGCGGGAATGATTAAAAAATGAAACTGTTATAATAAAGCACTTGGGTATCCGGATCCGCATCAATATGCTCCATGGGCTAAATATTCCATATTAATACCAATTAAATCATAAGGGGAGATTCCACACCTCATGAACCACTCTCCAATAAGTATGGTGCCAAGGGCTTATCGTGCCAAATAATAATAACCTTGTACTAGGGTGCCGGTTTAACCAGGGCTGTAACTAGACAAGACTATTATTATTTGTCGACGAAAAGTCAAAACAACCACAAATATTAGAGGGGAAGAGAAAGTAAATTTACCAAATTAAGCCCATGGAACATGTTGAGATTTCACCTTCAACCCAAGCTCAAAAAAAAATTAGCTACTCATATTTTAGCTAGGGATAAAAAGAGAATTTTATTAAAATACAAAGAAACTACAAGAAGGAGAAGGAATTTCAGAAATCTAAGCTTAGAAATGAATTCAGGGGTGCCAAATTAGGGGGGGAAGAGCCCCCTTTTTATAGATACATTGAGTGAATCGTGACCATCGAATTAAAAACAATTCGGATGCTCAGGATTGCGCCGCGTCATCAGTCAACAGTCAACAGTCAACCGTCAACAGTCAACATTTGTACAGTAATGCCGCCTGAATAGTAAATAATCCCATGTAAGCGCATGTACTGTACACCCGATTTCTACTCCACTGAGATGCTGCCACGTCATAGATCTACAGTACATAAGAAATTTAGTCCAATAAGATCGTGACACATCATCGGTCAACGCCACGTTATCGGTCAACGCCACATAAGCAGTCAATCCACATAATTCGTCCAATCAAATACTGCCACGTCGTAGGTAGTTGCCACATCATCGGTCCGTATACATGAACAGTGTCGTAAACAATACCGTACGTATGAACAGTACCGTATGTGTGAACAGTAACTTTTTCCTTTAATGCTCTTCTTAAGGTTTTCGACCGTCCTGAGTCCAAATATGACGTCTGTTTTGCTGTCTGATCACTCGTTTATTGTGAAACAATTATGATACCCCTAAAATACATAAAATACACAATTATAATAAAACACATATAATTAAATAACAAAATACTTAAATAAATAAAAGTAACAATGTTAGTGAGATTTAAAATGTAAAATGACGATTTCACCTTTATAAATATACACTTTCTAATACTCAACATTAACCATGCAATAAAAAATTATTTCATTCCTTCCTCAGTGAAAAAAATCTTTATTTGTGCACACACTGCTAATACGCTACTTGATCTGTTACAAGCTTATCAACCAGAGCCAGATCCCAAGGCTATTGTGTTGGAGTGTTCAAATAATGATGGTAACAGTAGCGGCAGTAAGAAGTACAAATTAGATTTAACTCTCCGCTTGTAAATATTTTCTTCTGTGTTGCAGCACCCAAGTGATGTCTTCTAAACTCTACTTCTTTCCTTTCAAACATTAAGGACAACGTTTTATTCTGGTTGGGGGGAGGGAATAGTTGATAATTGTGGAATGTTGAACTAACCATGACTAACTTTTTGAGTAGAAGATAACTGAATATCGAGTGCAGCGACTCTAGAAACGCATCTTCTTAGTAAAAAAAACAAAATAAAAAAAAATGTGTATGTGTTTTTTTTTTCCAACCTTTCGTTTTTCTCCTTTATAAATATATATTTTCAAGTTTTTAAAGTCGAAGATAACTGAATATAGAGTGTAGTGACTCTAGAAACGCATCTTTTTAAAAAAAATTATTTTTTTAATTTTTCTGCATGTATATTTTCTTTTTATGTTTAGAATAGGTTGGGGTGAAAGAATTCAGCTAAAAAAAAAATCTGTGTGAGTTTTTATTAGATGATATGATGACTTTCGAATTTTAGTGTTTGTATTATCTTTGATCTTGAGTGATATTACACCATGTTTGCTATTCTACATGTTGATGTTGGGGACAAATATGAGTTACTTGAAGGAATGCACATGTCATAATAAATTCCAAGTGAGATTTTGAGCCTATTAATTTTTTGGAGAGTAACCTTTTTTGCCCATTCTTCATGTAACTTAGCAGTTTATTATTTCATACATGATCTCTAGATTTTCTTTGAGTCAACCCTTTAAAAAAAAAGAAAAAAAATGTGTTACTGCATCTAAATGCCTACCTAATTAGTAGATATAGAAGATTATTTACAGTCCTAAAAGATGATGGAAGGCCATTTTTGACCTGTTTGAGCCTTTCTAGCCATCCCTATTATGTAATATCCATATTTAGCCCTTTTGAGCCTTTTATTTAAAAAAAATATTTTCTTTATTAACTTATCATCCTGACCTATTCCAATTTAGAGTATTACCCGATATCATACAAGTTCCATCCACCTATTCATGTTTAAGAAAAGAATAAATAATTATTTTGTTCAGCGAAGTTGTGCTACAAAAAAAATTCAAAAAAAAAAGAGAAAAAAAAGAAGAAAAAAAAGGAAGAAAAAAGATATACAATAGCAATAAATAAGCAAAATGTATCTTGTAATTTTCAAAAGTTCTTGAACTTTCTCTCAAACATATATATTTTGTTCCCTATTTTTCTTTCTTTGTTAGCCATGTCCCTAGCCTACGTTATGTCCTAATAAAAGTCTTTCTTGATTTTAGGGTACTATAGTCTGAAATAAAAGCTAATTATATGGGCAATTAAGATGTAGTGATGCATATAAGAAAAAAAGAAAAAAAGAAAAAAAAGAAAAAAAGAAAAAAATGAATACATTGGGTTGACTAATACTTTATTTGAGATCGTATTATTTCTAAACTCTGGGCATATTTTTTCATCTTGGTGAGAGTGTATGATATTTCTTTATTATTTTCTCTCAATTTACCATTTATTGTAGTGACAAAATTTTATTGGGATTAATTTCTTTATAAGAGTGTCACTACAACAGGTGAGATTTTAAGGTTGGATATGTCATTCTTGAAAGTGGCCTGATTACTATTGCTACAACAAAGTCTACTGGACTGATGCATATGGATGGTTGATGTGGGTGTGATGTTCCTTTAGACTGTAGATAATGCTTGTACTTTTATTTGATTGTTATCATTAATTTAATTGAATAAACACGTGTGTTTTAAAAAAAAAAGTTTTGAATTTTATCTTCACTTTATTTGGTAGAGACTAGCAATAAGCTGGTTGGGGGGTGTGTTGAATGTTAGAAAGTGTATATTTATAAAGGAGAAAATCGTCATTTTAAACTTTAAATCTCACTAACATTGCTACTTTTATTTATTTAAGTATTTTGTTATTTAATTATATGTGTTTTATTATAATTATGTATTTTATGTATTTTAAGGGCATTACGATCGTTTCACAATGAATGAGTGATCAGACAGCAAAACGAACGTCATATTTGGACTCAAAACGGTCAAAAACCTTAAGAGGAGTATTAAAGGGAAAAGTCACTGTTTATATATACGGTACTGTTCATATATACGGTACTATTCATGGTACTGTTTATATATACGGACCGATGATGTGGCAACTACCTATGACATGGCAGTATATGATTGGACGAATTATGTGGTATTAACTACTTATGTGGCGTTGACCGATGACGTGGCATCGACCGATGATGTGCCACGATCTTATTGGGCTAAATTTCTTATGTACTGTAGATCGATGACGTGGCAGCATCTCAGTGGAGCAAAAATCGTGTGCACAGTACATGCGCATACATGGGATTATTTACTATTCGGACGACGTTACTGTGTAAATGTTGACTATTGACTGATGACGTGGCGCAATCCTGAGCATCCGAACTGTTTTTTATCTGATAGTCACGATTCACTCAATGTATCTATAAAAAGGGGGTTCTCCCCCCCTAATTTGAGACCCCTGAATTCATTTTTAAACTTAGATTTCTGAAATTCCTTCTACTTCTTATAGTTTCTTTGTATTTTAATAAAATTTTCTTTTTTATCCTTACTTAAAATATGAGTGGCTAATTTTCTTTTAAGCTTGGGTTGAAGATGAAGTCTCAACATGTCCCATGAGCTTAATTTGATAAATTTATACTTTCTCTTCCCCTCTAATATTTGTGGTTGTTTTGACTTTTCGTCGACAAATAATAATAGTCTTGTCTAGATATCGCTCTGGATAAACCGGCACCCTAGTACAAGGTTATTATTATTTGGCACGATAAGCCCTTGGCACCATACTTATTGGAGAGTGGTTCATAAGGTGTGGAATCCCCCCTTATGATTTAATTGGTATTAATATGGAATATTTAGCCCATGGAGCATGTTGATGCAGATCCGAATACCCAAGTGCTTTATTATAACATTTTCATTCTTAATTATTCCCGCCATTTTAATTCACAATTTAGGATAAAGTTACCATAATTTAATTGTTCCCATTAAAAGAAAATTAATTCTGCACATAATTAAAATCAACTTCCTTGTGGGATCGACACTCGTCACCATTAATCTATTCTACAATAGATTCGTGCACTTGCGAGTTCAATAAAATTTGCACAACACTATTCAACTCTTGACTTGCATTTATTTGTGTCCATGGATGGTGCTGAGTCAAGTAAGGCAGTGACCTCTTCGACTGATCTGTCAATATTAAAATCCAAATCAAAGTGAGTTAAACATATTTGTAAAGGGTCATACTAAGGTTTGAAAGAAAAGTATCACCCACTAATAGTTCAATTAAATCTACATCAACAATTCTATCATCTGTATTGTGTGGTTGTTTGGTAATGTTGAAGATGTTTAGCTCTATAGTCATATTACCAAAGGACAACTACATATTTTTGGTCCTACATTGAATGTAAGCATCGGCAGTTGCCAAAAATAGATGACCCGAGATAATGGGGATGTGCTTCCTTGAGCCTTATACTGGTTGAGTGTCAATTACAATGAAATCAATATGAAAATAAAATTTATTTACCCGGATAAGCACATACTCCATAATACCACCAGGTATTTTCGTGGATCGATCTGCAAGCTACAACACCACTGAAGTTGGGTGTAATTTTCCCAGTTCAAGTTTCACAAACATTAAGTAAGTCAACATATTAATACTAATACCCAAGTCTAACAAAGCATTCTTAATTATGTGGTTTTCTATACTATATGAGATAGTGGAGGAGTCTGGGTCTTTGCATTTTAGAGAAATTTTATATTGAAGTATGGAACTAATATTTTCTGTTAAAAATGCCTTCTTTTGAGTATGAATATTTCTCTTTTTAATACAAAGATCTTTAAGAAACTTGACATAAGATGGCGCTTGTTTTATAATATCAAGCAAAGGGATGTTAACACTTACCTATTTGAAGATTTCAAAAATCTTACTTACGGATTTTTCCTTCTTTGCTTTAGCTAACCTCTAGGGAAATGGAGCTTTAGGAACATACTCTCGTGAATTGTTTTTTCTTTCTCTTCTGATAATGAGTCCTCAACATTTACAAGTACAATTTGAGTTATTTTGGTCACTAGTAGCTCTACTTTATTGTCGAGTTCTTTTTCTTTTTGCAGGGTAATGATGGCTTTAACTTTTCAATGTTGCTGAGGTGAACTAATATTTGCTTCATGCACTCCTTTAAGGTTTGACACTGGTTGACTTGGGAATTTACCTTTCCCAACAATCATTGCTATGATTTGAATTAAAGAGGCAAATTGACCTACCATTTTCTCGAGGTTAGAAATTAATTGGGTCTGTGAGTTGAAGCCTGCTCTCATCTCATTTCGTAACCCATCAATGGTGCAGTTTTGTTGCTCAATTGTAGAATAGGTATAATTCTTGAAATTCTAGAATGCATCCTCTCATGGTCTGGGTTGAGAATAATTTGAGTTCTAGTTGTAAGGTTTGAATGGTGGCTGAGAGGCTTATGGAAGTTGAGGAATTGGTTGCATTGGTAAAGCTGAAGCTATTGGTCTATTCTGTTGGAATCCTTAAGATCACGAAAAATTAGGGTGGTCTCTCCATCCAGAATTATATGTGTTGGAGTAAGGGTTATAGTTTGATATCTTCCTCATTACACCTATGGCATTGGCTTGATCTGAGTATGAGTTATGGTCATATGGTTCTGTTGATTTAGCAGCTGTTAAAGATGTAATTTATCGGGTAAGTCCTTCAACCATTTCTTTAACTTCTTTGATTCCTGAACTTGACTCGCTAATTTGGACCTTATTTACCCCTTTATTTCTTTTATTGTTTTTGAAATATCAACTCCATTGTTGGGAATTATCAGCTTGTCGCTGGAAGAAATCTCAAATTTCCGATGCACTTTTGGACATTAGTTCTTCTCCACTTGTTGCCATTAGTCATTCTTGCATATTTGGCAATAATCCCTCCAAATAGTATTGGCATTAGTGTCATTTTTCATATCCATGATGTGGACATTTCAAGAGTAGCTCATTGAATCGCTCCTATGCTTCGAAAAATTGCTCGTCATCTCTCTAGATGAACTCTGAAATTTTCCTTATTACATTGTCACTACTTTACTATGAAAATAAACTCAAGTGCTCCCTGGCAACCGTGCCAAAAACTTGTTGTGCAAATTTTATTGAACTCACAAGTGCACGAATCTATTGTAGAATAAATTAATGGTGACGAGTGTCGATCTCACGAGAAGGTGGATTTTAATTGTGTGTTGAATTAATTTTCTAAGTGAGTGGTTAAATTATGATAAATTTATCCTAACTTTTGAATTAAAATGGCGGGAATAATTAAAAATGCAACTGTTATAATAAAGCACTTGAGTATTTGAATCTGCATCAACATATTTCAGGGCTTAATATTCCTTATTAATACTAATTAAATCATGAGGGAAAAATCCACTCCTCATGAACCATGCTCTAATTAATATGGTGTTAAGGGTTTATCGTGCCAAACAGTAATAACTTTGTTATTACTATCTGTCAACGAAAAGACAAAATATTTACAGAAATTAGAGGGAAAAATAAAATAAATTTACCAATTAAGCCCATGGAACATGTTGAGACTTCATCTTCAACCCAAATTTGAAAGAAAATTAGCTACTCATATTTGAACTAGGGATAAAATAGAAATTTTATGAAAATACAAAGAAAATAAAAGATAGAGAAGGAATTTTAAAAAATGGAACTCAAAAATAAACTCAAAGGTGTCAAATTAAGAGAGGAGAGTTCTCTTTTTATAGATACAATGAGTAAATCATAGCCATCGGATTAAAACAATTTGGATGCACAGGATTGCGCCATGTGGCAAGTTTTGATTTGTTTGAACACATCATCAAGGCTATTATTCCGTGTACTGTACGGAAGTTTTTTTGATCCACTAACATACTATCACGTCATTGGTCAACAATGCATAAATATTTTTATCCAATAAGATTGTGACACCTCATTAGTTAAGCCACGTCATCAGTTAACGTCATATCATTCGTCAATGTCACATCATTTCTCTAATCAAATACTGTCACGTTATTAGTTAGTGTCACATCATCAGTCAATGCCACGTCATCGTATAGTATATATGAACAGTATCATAAATAGTATTATAAACAGTATCGTATATGTGAACAGTACCGTATATGTGAACAGTGATATTTTTACTTTTATACTCCTCTTAAGGTTTTCAACCGTTCTAAGTTCAGATTTGTGATCTATTTTGTCATCCGATATCTTATTTATTGTGAAATAACCATGATACCCCTAAAATACTTAATCATAATAAAACACACATAATTAAATTCACAAGAAACTTAAATACATAAAAGTAAAAAAATTAGTAGAACTTGAAGTGTAAAATAATAATTTTCTCCTTTATAAATATATATTTTTTAACACTCAACACCTCACACTGAGACAAATTAATAAAATGATCCAACATTATCTCAAAATTCACAAGGCCTTCAAACATTTATCAATAGTGCACCATTAATAGTTTTATGCTGAAACAAATAGCAAATAGTTAATAACTAAAATTATAAATTGAAGGTTCTATAGCAAATAATAGAGAAAACCTTAATTGCAGCATAATGAACACATACATAGCTAAAGAAAATTGATATATAATCCCATGGATGAAGTTCAACTACAAACAATAAGTAACATCATACAAAGATTTAATACATAAACTAGTGTAGCCATAACCAAGAAGCTTCAGTACATTACCAAGAAGAACATTACCAGTAAACATGCAAGTGAAACAACTCCACCAACTACAATAATCATCAAAATCATTTGGTTAATTTGCTTTTTTAAAACCCTAATCATATAGTCCTAATAATTATGCATCCTAAAGCCCTTTTATGAAGTAAAATTCAAGCGTAAATGTGGTTAATAACCTTTAATTTGGTGAATTTTCAGCGTTCATTCGGTGATTTTATAGCCTTTAATGTGGTGGATGAATTGGAGTGACAAGAGCATGAGCTTGCAGCAATAAGCATAGTGTACATTAGTTGGTGAAGATAGATTTTTAAAAATTAAATTGGGGTAATTTTATAATTATATATCAAAAAAATCATACGAGAGAAATTTAAATTATGAGAATGTAATTAGATAAAATCCAACTTTTATATTATGTTTATTTTTTAGAGTGAGAGTGAGGAATGTGAATTCTTCCAACTTTAATATTTACTTATAAATTTTAGATGGGGGGAAAGAATCTTATTCCATATAACTGATTATTTTTTGAAGTGAAGAGTAGGATTCCTACTTCCATGGAGAGAGGTAATTAATTAATAATTAATCTCTTATTTAATAAGATAAAAAATTAATTAAATATTATACTTAATAAAATCAAATAAATAATATATATTTTATAATTATTAATATTTTATTTCATTAAATATGTTTAATATTTAATATTTATTCAGTAAATATGTTTAATAAACGTCATTTATAAAATAATATAATTATATTATTTAAATAAATATGATATTATTTTTATTTTATTAAATATTATTAATTTAATTTTGTTAAATATTTTTAATATTATTAATCATATTTACTAATAAAATAAAATAAATAAAATAATTTTATTTTATAAAATATTATATTTAGTAAAATAAAATAAATAATATTATATTTATTTAAATGATAATATTATATTATTTTATAAATTACTTTTATTTAAGATAATAATATTAAACATTTATTAAATATGATAAGATAATATCATATTTAATAAAAATAATAATTTACATTAATATAAAGTTTAAATTACTTGAAAATATAATATTATTATATTGATCTAAAAATAATAATATTATATTTACTTAATATTAGTGATTAATAATAATAAATATTTTAGTCTAAGAAAATATTAATTTTATACTATATTCTTAGTAATATTATTTTAATATTATTTTATTTATATTCTTAAGTATGTAAATCTTTTATTATTTAAAGAATTAATAAAAAAATTTACATAATTAAGAATATTAATAATTATTATTCATTTATAAATATAATAAAACAAATATTTTAATTTTTAAATATTTTTATTAATTTTATAATTAAAAATTATAATTTTTTAAATAAAAATAAAATAATAATTTAAAATTATTTATTTTTAACTAAAAATAATATAAATATATAAATTAAATTCAAATTTTAATTTTATATTTTTATTTTAATATATATAAATAATTTATTATTCTTCTTATTCTGTACTCATATTTTAATATTCTGTACTTATAATTTTAAAATTTATTAATATACGACCGGGACAAATATCAGTCCCTACGAAAGGAGCTGAAAATATTCAAAATTGTTTCGCAAAGGAGAAGCTGCGAGTACTGGTGACAAATGCTCATGGCTTGTTTAATATTTGCAAATGCAAATATTATATTATTAATTAATTAATTCAGTCTTCCACTGCGCATCGCCACAATTAAATTACTCATGACTCGTTGAACTCAGAGAGGAACAAGAAACCGAGGTAAGAAATGGAGTTCGAAGAGTTGAGAGAAGTCGTAGAGAATATAGAGTTAGTGGACGGCCACTCGCATAACATAGTTTCCTTAGACTCAAGCTTTCCTTTCATCCAATCTTTGTCGGAAGCTACCGGACCCGCCTTATCCTACGCACCCTACTCACTATCCTTCAAGGTGCTTACTCCTTTCTTTCTTTTCAACTGTTGAGGGTTCTTTTATTTATTTTGTTTTTTTTTTTTTTGGTTGGTTGCTCTGATTTTTAATTTATTCTTTTTTTGGCAGAGAAATCTGAAAAATATAGCTGAGCTGTATGGCTGCGATTCATCCTTGCAAGCTGTTGAACAATATCGCAGAACCGCAGGATTGCAAACCATTTGCTCAATATGCTTCAAAGCTGCCAACATCTCTGCTGTACTCATTGACGATGGACTCAAGTTGGACAAGAAGCATGGGGTTGATTGGCATAAAAGTTTTCTTCCATTCGTCGGTAGAATTTTGAGAATTGAACGTCTTGCTGAGGAGATTCTGGATCAAGTGAGCTATATTTTTCAACTTTTTTTTTCACTTTTAATAGGAGATTTAAATTATGCCGCATAATTTCTTAGTTTGTGTCAGAACAGGCGAGTCCAGATGGATCTGTTTGGACATTGGATGTGTTCATTGAGAAACTTTTGAAACAGTTGAGGTCATATCCTTTTAGATACTTTGACCATGTAGATGATTGGCTGGCAATGTTTTATATTTAGGGTCCATTAGGTACTGCTGTTGGGGAGCTGTTGCTTGAAAACCATGACTGTAAAGAATTGGCAAACACTTGCAGTTATGGCTTTTAAGCTAAAGTGATTTTATCAAATAGGTGTTTTATAAAACCTTTATTAGTTATTTTCGCCAACCTCAACCAACTTTTATTTCAAGCTTTTTTTATCTTTTTCTCAGTCCTCAATACCAAACACCAAATGGATCCTTAGATATATACGGGAAAATCTTCAATGCTTGGTTTCCTTATAGTCTCTGTTACGGCTGCTAATAAAATTGTTGGCTTGAAAAGCATAGCTGCATACCGTTCAGGCTTAGAAATTGATCCTCATGTCACTAAAAAAGATGCTGAGGAAGGCCTTGCTGAAGATTTACACTGTGAGTATATTGCGTGGTGATTGAAGATTTTCCATATTTTTTGGAAGACATGATAATCATTGTTTTCTCCAGCTGGAAAGCCTGTCCGCATCACAAATAAAAGCCTTATTGACTACATTTTCATAAGTTGTTTGGAGGTTGCTCAATTCCTTGACTTGCCATTGCAAATACACACTGGGTGAGAAAAACATTTATGTTGTAAAATTGCTTCTCTGATTAATGGATGAGAGATATAAAAAAGAGATGAAATCTGGAAGTGATGGCTGTGCGGGAAATTCAAGTGTGTGGTCTCTTTATGATTAAGCTCTGAATTTGTTTTTTTTTTTTTTTTTTTTGGGAGCGAAATTAAGCTCTGAATTTAAGTGGTTTAGATGGAGTGCTTTCTTGTGTCGATGTTGGAATCAATTTCAGGAAACATGTAAATGACCAGTAGTCTAGATCAATTAGGAGGGGAGGTTGACTAAATTTCGCTTGGTTTTCTTGATGTGAATTCCTGGACATTTCCTTCCTTTCAACTTATATTTCTTTTCTTATGATAAGCTATCAATAGTTCAGTAAGCTAGTATGCTCTTTTTCTTCATTGGGTCTTTATTTGTTACAATCTTTTTTTCCCTTCCACTATCAGCTTTGGAGACAAAGATTTAGATTTACGTTTGTCTAATCCACTTCATCTCCGAGCAATTCTTGAGGACAAGAGGTTTTCAAAATGTCGTATCGTCTTATTACATGCATCTTACCCATTTTCAAAGGAAGCATCATATCTAGCCTCTGTTTACGAGCAGGTAAATCTTTCAGTATCCAGTGAATCATTTACTTTGCTCAAATGTTTCCAATGCTCAGGTTACAAATTTCTGGCTAATAATTTAAAGCCTTCCTTTCCAGGTCTACCTTGATTTTGGGTTAACAATTCCCAAACTTAGTTTTCAGGGGATGATATCATCAATCAAAGAACTTTTGGAGCTAGCCCCAACAAAGAAGGTGAAACATATTTGAAGAGAAAATTGATATAGTCAGGAGGTTGAGTAAAAGATAACCATGTGTAGTAAGCTTGTCTAGCTTGGAAATTCTTTGACTAAGATCAAAAAAGTATTTCTAGTCAGTTATGGAAGACTTTACTTTCAAGATATACATTTACTTTCAAGATATACATTTTGTTTTAAGAACATTTTATCTGCTTGTTTTAGATATATTATCAGAAATCATGTCCTGAGTCTTATGATAATGCAATGAAAATAGTTTGCCTAATCTATGTTTGCACAGTTTGTTAGTTTCTACTAATAACTATTGTTCATCGTAATGAGAATTGCAGGTCATGTTCAGCACTGATGCCTATGCGTCTCCCGAAACTTACTACTTAGGTTTGTTTAAGTATCAGATCTATTGATTTCTTGCCCAGGAAGGATAGTTTCTCTAGTTTTGCTTCATGTGTGTGAGATTTTTTGTTCTCCATTATGCCTTTAATCTATGCATTCTCCTTTGTGTCGCACTTTAATCCTTTAAGATTGTTTTTCTTGATTCTAGTTCTTTTCTATAGTGATACTCTATATAAGATTAACTGTCGTGTAGTCATAAAAAATTCTGTTTCCAACTTAGGTCAGTTATAAATGAGAATAAGCTCCACATTGTAATAATTTATTATTTTTCTAGATCCCTCCTTAAGAAACTTGCCTTCACATGGTAATAATTGTCTGTTTGTTGCAAAATATATATGTTTTGTTACATTTTAGGTTTAGGATGGAGTAAAATATTTTTCTAAACTTGTTTGGGACGATGATTTATTCTTTAGAGCTGTTACCAAATCATTTTATGGTACTTATAGAATTTACATTGAGAGAAAAACATAAAAGAAAATGTAAATGTTTAAACATATAAGATAACTCGCATGTTCCGTACACTACATTATTATATGTACTAGTTTTTTTAAACTATATTTATCTCTTTTATGAACGTTTATACATTGGATTTAACATTAACTATATGTTTCTTGCACGAAGGATAATTTCAAAATAATAATTTTGTAACTACATCTCTATTGCAATATAACCTCCTTTTAGTAACAAAATTTGTTGGTCCTAACATTATGTCCATAGAGAGGTTTTACTGCATATATACAGAATTGGATTCCTCAATGTTAGCTGGGTTCATGAATTAGTTGATATGCGTTAACATTTTCAGATTGGGTTGAAACAAATTGACCGTCAATTATAATTGATTTGGACTGTTGCTGTTTCTTTTAGGCGCTAAAAGAGCACGTGAAGTTGTCTTCTTTGTTCTACGCGATGCATGCATTGATGGGGATCTCTCAGTTGGTGAAGCTATTGAAGCAGCTAAAGACATCTTTGCTCAAAATGCTGCTCAGTTTTACAAGATCAATTTAGGAGTGAAAGATTTTGCTTCAAAGCATGATATGCATCAAATCTATTTGAAGAAGTCTGATGCCTCTGAAAGTCATGTCTCTCTTGTTCGCATTATCTGGGTTGATGCTTCTGGACAACATAGATGTCGTGTGAGTTTCTTTTGTACTATCAGGATTCTGGGGAAAAAGTATAGTAATATATTTAGAAGAAATGAAAAATGTATGTACTAGTTTAATTAGTAAAACCTCTTGGATGATCTAAAAAGTCTGGATTTCAAATCCCTCTCACATGGGTGGGGAGGAGATTTATGTTCCAATGGGCAATGGTTAAAAGAAGTGGAGAAAAAAAAGTTTATCGTCAAACTGTTGTCAGCCAGAAAGGTTTTCTTAATAGTGTCTTTCTTGTCTAAGTGCTATGGTGTCGAAAATTAGATTAGATCCACTCTGCTATCTTGTTTGTGAATATAAAGTTCCTCTTTTTCCCCCTTTTAAATGCTTTTTTGACCATTACCCTTTCTACTGAGGAAGTTCTTTACAGTTGACTGCCTGTCTCTGGTTCACATATTGGCCTTGAGTGCCTAAATCATTGAACGTTATTTAACAGTGACCACACATAATGGTATTCATGCATTAAGTTATAATCTGTGAGAATATCTGAAAATGTAGGTTACTTGATTCTTGATATTTTATAAATCAAAAAAGTTCTTTGGTGTCACTGGCTTGTCTTTTTGGCTCATCTCTCTAAATTGATGTGCCAAGCATCATGATCCATGATTGCTTTCATTTAGGATGCACTGTTGTAAGCTTATTAAAGGAATTTGTTTGATAGTATGGGTTTGGTTTCATGTCCGTTTCTTGTAGATACAGGAAAAGGAAATATAGAGAAGGAATAGAAGTTAAAGAAATTGTTTGGTTCAGGTCATTTTCTATTAAATGATCGTGCGCTGAATGGAAGTGGATTGTTGCGGTTTAGAAGTAATGATACATTGGAAAATGTCATTAGAAAAAAAAATATTAGTGAGATGTTTTAAGGTACCTTTTGGAGTCCATTGAGTTCAAAACATTTAAAAACATAATACTATTGAAGAACCTTCTTATTGGAAATTGTTGATTAAATTGTTCTATACTTTTATTACTGACATTTTGAGTACTTGAAATTAATATGATGGTTGGAAACAGACAAATCTAGTAGTCAATGATTCAGGTTTAATTGTATGACTTGGCCTGAATAAGCTTTGCTTGTTATGACAGGGTCTTTATTTCTCAGTTTTTACTATTCAGATAATATAGGTTCAGGCAGTTCACAGATATTTCCTTTATGTTGACTCTTGTTTCTTTTTAGTTAACTCAATTATAATATGTTAGGTACAGTGTTATTTCTGTTGTAAACTTTAGAGATGAACATATTGAAGGAATTTTGACATAACTATTCAGAACCAATGAGGTAAAATTTAGACTATTTTGTTTCATACAATCTCAAATTCGTTATAATTTCAGGTTGTTCCGGTAAAGCGCTTCAATGATATTGTTACGAAATATGGTGTTGGTTTGACATTTGCATGTATGGGAATGACTTCAGCTACTGATGGTCCGGCTGATGGGACAAATCTGTCTGGAACTGGTGAGGTCAGATTGATGCCTGATTTATCGACTAGATGGAAAATTCCATGGTACAGTTTGTTTCCAGGACAACTTTGGTATTTAGATTTGGCATCTAGAATTTTGACCCAAAGACATCTGATAGTTTCTATATGTTTAATTAGCATTTAAATGTTTTAACTGATAGTTATCTGAAATTGCTTTTATGGGAACTATTAACATTAATTATTATTGCTATTAATCTCTTACTGAATAGGCAAAAGCAAGAGGAGATGATTATGGCTGACATGCATCTTAAACCTGGTGAACCATGGGAATATTGCCCAAGGGAGGCTCTACGAAAAGTTTCAAGGCTTCTGAAAGAAGAGTTTAATTTGGTATCTAACATTTTTTTTGCCATAAAGGTGAAGGTTATGTGTATTGGTGCTTAATTTGAGAATATCAAATGTGCAGGTACTGAATGCAGGATTTGAAATTGAGTTTTATCTCTTAAAGAGTGTGCTTAGGTAATGTGAACTATTGTCTTTAAGCCTTTTCATCAGAGGAACAGCTTTTAGGCACGCTAAATTTGTAATTGAATTTGTTCAAAAAACTTGTGCAGGGAAGGGAAAGAAGAATGGGTACCAATTGACTGCACACCTTACTGCTCTACGGCAGGGTATGATGCTGTTTCCCCTATGTTTCAAGAAGTCCTCACTGACCTCCACTCCTTGAATATTTCTGTGGAACAGGTAAGAGAAGAAACTTCTGATGTTACTGATCATCATCAGTTGGATAAAATTACCTTGTGCTTGCTCATTTTCATTCCTTTGGAATCATGCATCTCTTGTCTGGGAGAAGCCGTGTCTATGGAGAAGATAAAATAAATAACTACTGTAAGAACTCAAATCTCCTGGACAAAGTGTGACCATGCAAAAGAGACCATTCTAAAAGTGTTTTTCCTGTGTCAATAATGTCTTTTTCCGAAGTGATTGTAAGCATTTCCTGTGTCAATAAGAGATGGAACTCATGATATTGGTTATCATGCAATCACTTAGTTTGTATTTCTTTGTGGTTTAACTTTATTTGAATTAGCTTGTGGTTTAGCTTTTTTGGGCTTCTAGAATGATGCATCTCTATTGGAGAAGTACTCAGATAAAAGAAATAAAATAAATAAATAAATAAAAGTTTTTAAAAAGGAAAATTATTCCTCTGTAAGATTTCAAAATTTCATGGGCAAACGGTGAGCATCCGAAGACCTCTGGAAGTATTTTCCTTCTTTGTCAATAGCATCTCATTTCACATTGAATAGTATCTCTTTGCACATTGAATAGGGTCTCATTTCACATTGAATACTATCTCTTTGGACAAAGATGTCACTATGTGCAAATAAGATATTCTTTTCATTATTGGAATGCCAAATTGTGGTTCACATTATTAAAGTTCAATTTGTTTTGTCATTGCACTTGAATTCTGGGAACTTCTATCCACGTTTTAAATTCCATTTTTAACAGTATACTTGTTTACACTTGGACAAGAAAAACTTGCATAAACACACGTGCACTTGTGCATGCATGCACATGATGCATTTTTATTTTAATAAGGGGTATGAAACCAGGGACCTATCTTTGTACTTTCTGTCTCTTCTCGGAAGCAATCAATCAAGCTGGCCAGTTAACACTCCTGACTATCTTGATAGAGGAAAAAAATTGTTAATTATTTTTTAATGTATGCTTTTGGATTTAAAAGTAGCATCTGCATCCTGGGGGAAGATGGATTGTCATAAAAAATTCAAGACTTGCAACTCAAATTCAATGATTGTTGCATTTCCATGTGTACAAATTTTGCATCCATATTATATTTTCATGTGGCCTGAAGTTTATGAATTGTTTTAATAGTAAAAGAAGAATGGTATTGTTGTTGGCAATGAAGCTGCATCTATGTATCCATAAGTCGGCAAATGGTGTTATCTCTTTATGAGCAATACGCACATAGTGTCATGTAGATATATTATAAGTTTTATCAGTCCTGTAATTAACAATAAATTTGGTTTGCATATAACGTTAGGTAATTTGTAAGTCAAGTTGCATGTTCCTATATTATTGTATATTTTCTATTTCTGCACTTTACTTATCTATGTAATTGTATATTTTTTAGTTCAAATTTATTAATCGATTTTTCTCTGTCGCTTTTGTGTATGTGTCGCTATCCTTTTTGGCTCTGCAACTTGTTTATGCCACTGCCTGCTATTGCAGTTACATGCAGAAGCTGGGAAAGGTCAGTTTGAAATTGCTCTTGGCCACACTGTTGCTACAAAAGCTGCTGACAATTTGATTTTCACTCGTGAAGTTGTAAGGGCTATTGCAAGGAAACATGGACTGTTGGCAACTTTTGTTCCAAAGTAGGTGCTTGATTTCCTTTTCGTTATTCATTTCGCTTCCTGCTGTGGCCAATGTCTGCTTTTATCTTATAATGGTAAATACTTGTTTCTTAACAGCTGTGACCTTGGATTCTAAAGTCTCGTAGAAGTATTTTCAAGTCACATAACTTATGGAGAAATTTTAAAATTTGGTAGAAAGACCATTGTCAATGAAATTATAACGGAGCCTATCCAAGAGGACAACTCCACTTTGAAGTGTCATTTAAATTCTAGGGTTATTCTGTAATATTCTTTACCTATTGACAAGTTACTGCCAACCTATTTTGGATCTGTGATCTAATGTAACATACTTTGTTGAGGAAAAATCAAAGCATGTGACTTTTGTTCTGTGCCTGTGCTGTGGGATTTTGACTGTGTGTTCTCATCAGATAACATAATGATCCATTTTGTTCTGTCTAGGTTTGTACTAGATGAAATTGGTTCTGGATCCCATGTGCATCTGAGCTTGTGGCAGAATGGAAAAAATGTATTTATGGCATCTGAAAGTTCCTGTAAACATGGAATGTCCTCTGTTGGGGAGAAATTCATGGCAGGTGTTCTACATCATCTTTCTTCCATTTTGGCGTTTACAGCACCAGTACCCAACAGGTTGCTTTAATAGATATTGCATTGTTTTAATTCCTGCTATAACTTTTGTTGTGAGCTTATCAGTAAATATCATAATCAGAGTAATTTATATGTGTACATATTCATGAAAATGAAAGCAACTGTAAACTGCTGTGAAATTTCTTGAGTTGTTGGATTCATTTTTTATCTTGCCTCAGAAAAATATATTTCCTCAAAAATCTTTGAACTGAACTTTTAATGTATAGAGGAACCGTGATTATCTCTTTTCATCCATGTTGCCCCTGGTGTTTAAAGAACTTCTGTGGGAATCAGGAAACTTTTTATTAATTTATTTTATTTTATTTTTTTACTGTTGCATTGGTGCATAGGGAATGACGTGTGCTTAGACAGATATATTATAGTTCGGTAACTAACTTGTTCTCTATCATCAGGCCTGTGTTGATTTTAGGGATAGATCTCATAGGAATGTGGTTGATGGTTAGTTATATGAATTAAGAAATAACCTGTAGTTTGAAATATGCTATTTTTTCAATGTGATTTTCCATCAATATCTAGGTATGACTTTTGTTTTAACATGGGAATTGTGAAATAATACTTATTTCTTATGCGTAGATTATAAATAAGTGAATTATCAAATTATAAATATTAAGCTATTTCTGGTTATACACATGCACCAATTTTTACTCTCACATTGTTACTCTTTTTGTTCTGGTATACTTAATTATCTACTTACTGTTCATAACCAATTGGACCATTTCCTGTTAGCTTAAAGTTTTGATCTTCTTTAATAGAATGTTCATGGCTTCATGTTCTTTACTGAAAATATGCTTTCTGTGGATTTGTGTGATTTTTCACCCTTCTAGTCCTATTGGTCTGTAGTTATGATCGAATACAGCCCAATACATGGAGTGGAGCATACCAATGCTGGGGAAAAGAAAATAGGGAAGCTCCATTAAGGACTGCATGCCCGCCAGGGGTCAAGGATGGTGTAGTGAGCAACTTTGAATTAAAATCATTTGATGGCTGTGCCAATCCACACTTGGGCTTGGCTGCCATAATTGCCAGTGGCATTGATGGACTTCGGAGGCTTTGTCTGCCTGAACCCATAGGTAGTGCCTCTCTTATAGCCAAGTGTGTAAAATGCATGCTACTTTACACTCATTATTTCTAAATATGTTTCATTGCAAGTTATTGAAGCTGTCATCTAAAAATTCCTTTTACTTTTTAACGGAGTTGAGTAATAGTTTTTCTACACTTGAAAGTTTAAAATGTAGTGATTTGAAATGTGATTGGACAGGGTGTGTATTGGTGCATAACATGATCTATTTGAATCATATTTGCCCTTCCATTTTTTCTTTTTTTTCTTACTGCCCGGTTTAGTTCATTGAAACACTCCGATACCCATTCATATGTATCTTCTTTCATATATTGACTCTCCACTGATATGATAGTTTTACCATCTCTTTTTTCACTCTTTAATCCTCATTTTGCCATTGACCTCACTATCTTCAGCTTTCTAAGTTGTTTTTAATTGATGATGACAATTCCCTCAATAAGAAGCAGCATTTTTTGCCGAAGACGGGGTGCATTATATTTTGTATTCATGAGATTAGAAGAGCTGGAAAAGGGGGCATTTAATAATGTGATTGTGTATATGTTGTTCCTTCACTGCTTTGTACAGACAATTACTAGCATTGTAATGCCAAATATTCTACTCACCATAACATCTTGCAACTTACACTGTACTTAACATGTTGATGAGCAGATGCAAACCCTGCCAGTCTCCATGGCAAACTTGAAAGATTGCCTACATCACTCTCTGAATCTGTACTAGCTTTGGAAAAAGATGATGTCCTGCGAGATATTATTGGTAAAGAACTTTTGATTGCCATAAAAGGAATTCGCAAGGTATATTTAATATATGGTCTTTACTCGATTATTTATTTATTTATTTTTCAGCCAAGTTGCTCAGATATGCATGACTTCTGTTTTACAGGCTGAAATCAACTATTACTCACTAAATAAGGACGCGTACAAGCAACTTATACACCGCTACTAAGCTATAATTTTCCACCGGTAGGATTATGAGAATCCATTGCGGTAAATTATGGGAAGGTTCATTTTATTTCTATAACGTCACTTCCACTGCCTAGGTCTTGCAAATGTTGTTTTTTGTGCACACGCGCGTGTGCGTGTGCGCGTGTTTTTATTTTTATTTTTTTCAATTTAGAGATGATGCTGTATTACTAGAATATGCTATACAGCAATAGAAGTTTTCTTAAAAATCCCCTTATTTTTTATTGTGCTTCATTCATTCCATTCATTTTCTATTTCTTTAAAATATCAAAATTTTGTGTCTTCGATATATCCGTTTAAAACATTGAAATTATTGTTTCCCCAAATAATGAAATGATAGTTTTTCTTCATATTTTTTTATTTTTTTCAGCTCAAGTTTAAACATGTAGGTGAATTTTGCCAGAGTTAAGAGTAGACTGGAAATTGAAATGTGTCTATTTGAATATTTTTTTTAACCTTTGAAATATAAATGTTATTTTATTCGTTTTGTTGAAACTAATTTTCTGTAATATATTAATTTAAAAAATTACAAACTAAAAGTTTTATCCCAAAATGTTTGGACATCGAAAGCACTGTATAGCAAATCGATCATAAATTCTTGATTTAAAAAAAAAATCAATTACGAGTTTATCATAAATTCTTAATAAGTAAAATTTTTATGACGACTTCTTCCTAAATGTGAAACAGATAACAAAATTCTGTGATGAGTCTCTTCTAAATTATCGGTAGAAAAAGTTTGTATTACAAGTTTGTCAGATGAACGGGGTATGTGGGACTTGTCATAATTGTAATGGACATTGTAGGTCTTTTGTATTGTAGTGACAGCTTCATACGGCTCATCTCATTTAAGGGAAACGGGTAATAAATAGGAGGAAAAGAATTTAAAGTAACGATTTCAAGTAATGTGGTACTAATTGAGTGGTTGAGAATTTTTTTACAATATATAAGTGAATTAATTGTATTATCTTATTAATTAATAAGTAAATGTCTTATTATTGGAATAAGTTTTTAGGATAAAAATTTGAAATATATACCATTACTTAAGAATTTAAACTTGGGAAATGAGCTATAATGCGTCTAGAATAGAGTAATTAAGACATAAGATAGTAAACGATTAGATTAATCCTATACAAATGAACAAGCAAGAAGATTAGATCATTTCTAATCTAATCTCACTTAAACTTTTTTCACTGCTTGGAATTAAAACTATTCTAGGTAATTGAAGCCACTATCATTTCTAGATTTCACTAATTTCTATTTCTAGCCAAATCATTTCTTATTTCTTTAACTTAAGTTTTTGGGCTCAATTTGATATAATTTTTTAAATAGAGTTTATTTAAATAAATATTTTGTTAGTAAAATTTTGATAAATGGAACTTTCACAAAAAAAAAAAAGAGAAAAAGACGGTGAGCCTAGTTAGGAAAATAGACATAAAATCTCTTAACATTTAAAAAAAAAAAGATATATAATCTCTTTTTCTATTAATAATCCATTTGTTTTAATAGTAAATTTACTTATTTAAAATTAATATTATGTCCTTATAATAAGTATATCAATAGATTAACCAAAAACATGTCATCACTTACATGTATAATGAAATCAATAGTTTTTTATTTAAATCTTAAAATTGAGATGTAATTAATTTTTACCTGAGCTACTCACTTTATATTACACATTTACTTTTTCTACTAATAAATTTCAAAATAGGAAGCTAATTTTACTTTCCTTTTACCCAATTTGCCTTTCATCCTTAGAAGCAGCAACTAATATTTGGTTAAATTTAGTAAAATGGCTGATAATTTACCAATTGGTACTAGCAAAACATAATAGCAAAAATCATAATTGTTAATTGGTGCTAACATATAATAGTAAAAGTTGTCATATTTCATTCAAGAAAAAACAAAAGTGCATCAGAAAAAACACAACCTTTGTAAAAATTGTATATGTAAGGTTTGATAATTGGATTCTTAATTTATATTGAAATTTTGGATAAAAGATCATTGCATCTTAATTTTAAGGATTAAATGGAAAGCTATTAATTTCGTTCTACACATCAACTATAACATAGCTTAGGTTAATGTATTGATTTATTTATTCTAAGAACATAATAGTGATTGTAAATAAAAATAAATTTACTATTAAAATAAACAGAATTTACTAATGGAAAAGGAGTTATATGTGGCTTTCAAAATGTTAAGGAATTTTATATCCCTATTTTTCTCAAACAATAGGAGCTCACTATCTTTTTTTCAAAACAAAAAAAAAAGACTTTAGTTGTTTAGTTATTAGTAAAAATTTTTATTGAAAATTATAAAATTATTTTAATAGATAAATTTTTTAAAGTTATTTTATAATTATCAAATATGTAAAAGATATTTTAGATGTTTTAACATTTAAAAAAAATTTGGATGCCTATATCAAAAACTCAAAATCTAAATTTATTGATAAAGACAAAATACCTTATTTAATTATTAAATATTCAGGTTCTCTTAGTTTTCAGGTTTTTGGTCTCAAGTTGAAGATATCCAAGCTCAACATCACCTCAAAACTTCTTCGGAACCTCGCCAGAAATCTAATACACATCAAAATTCAACACAATTTTCTCAGGTAATTTTGGTAATCTTCATAATCACTGGACTCCTGAGCTTTGACCGAGTTAACAACCCTCTTTACTTTGCAGATCATGATTGTTTTAGGTAAAACGTAATTAATTCATAATCTTGTAGGTAATCTCATTTATATAAAAGAATCTCGCGTTTATACACACAATAAAATTCCCCCACAACAGACCCGCCGTGCGGCTTTTTTTGTAAGTATTGCCGTGCACTAAGATTATGCAGGAGTTTCATGAGATGGTGGTTAAAATCAATAAATTAAAAGTGCTTTAATCTTAAGTTTAACAAGTCTTTTCAGAATCAGTTAAAAGTTTTGCTTAATTCAAATAATATAGGCCAATAACATCTCGAAAATCTCGGATGTGATTGGCATTGAATTATTATAGCCAGATTTTTGGTAGTAAGAAAGAAAGAAAATTGTAACCGTAAAAAACTTTCTAACCATAATGAAACTTAATATTTGTTTGGAAGGAGAGGCATCTTTGGAAAAACAAAGCCAACGAAAAACGATCAAATTTAAAAATAGCAAAACGAACATAGACAATTGAGCACTATATATAACGCATGCAGAGAGCCGCAAATGGGAAACATAACCAAAAGAAACAATTAACAAAATACACTATCATCTAAGCTAGACATTCGAAGGCATAGCCAACCCCTTTTTGTGTAAAAGGATAACCATGGCGTCGCCTTTGAAAGCATTGTCATCAGCAACAATGTTGATGCTGCTTTTCGCTGCTGCCACATTGCCTGATTTTGGTAAAAGTCACCAACAACAAAATGGGGGAAAACATCGTGGACGTCGTCATCATCATCATAAACACAACAAGCCTTGGGTTCCTCATCACAAAGGGCATCAACATAAAAAGAGGCCAGTGCATCAACAGCCACAAGCACACCCAGAACAGCCGGTACAGCCGCAGCCGCAGCCACAGCCACAGCCAGTACAGCGAGTACCTGTAGACCACCTTCCCCCCCTACAACCTGGCGTGCCCATTGCAAAACCAACACACCCAGAACTTTCTTCTGCTGATCTAGAAGCACATGAACATGATTTCAAGCCTGGCCCGTGGAAACATGCTCATGCCACCTTTTACACGGGACACACCGGATCATTTGGTGGAGCTTGTGGTTACTCGGATGTTATAAAAGAAGGATACGGGGAGGGAACAACAGCTTTGAGCACAACTTTGTTTCACAATGGGGCAGCTTGTGGTGCTTGTTTTGAGATCAAATGTATTGACGACCCTAAGTCTTGCTTTCCTGGGCAGCCATCTCTCTTTGTCACAGCCACAAACTTTTGCCCACCAAATTTCCATCAAGACAGTAACGATGGCGGTTGGTGCAATCCACCACGCGAACATTTTGATATTGCTTATCCTGCATTCAAACACATTGCTGAGTACAAGGCTGGGATTGTTCCTGTTGCATATCGTAGGGTTTCATGCAAGAAGCAAGGAGGCATCAAGTTTACAATTACTGGCAGTAAACACTGGACTCTAGTCACAATATGGAACGTAGGTGGTGCAGGAGATATATCACACGTCGAAGTGAAGGGTGATAACAAGTTGAATTGGACACCATTGCATAAAAATTGGGGTTCAAAATGGCAAACAAGTTGCAGCCTTGAAGGAGAGAACCTCACTTTTAAAGTTACCACAAGTGATGGCAGATTCGTTATCTCACCGAATGTTACCCCAAGTAAGTATTGGACATATGGCCAGACTTTCGAGGGCCTCAACTTCCGCTAATTGAATTCTATTCGTTCCTCCATTCTTCTTCCATGGATTTCTTGATTTGGCTCGGAGCTAGGGTAATTCTTCATCCAAATAGCAAAATTTCATGTCTGATCAACAGTTCTACGTGCATATTCTCAGATGACAAATATTTTTAAAATAAGGTCGATGTTTCACCAATTTACTTTTATTTATTCATTGCACTAGGAGGACAACTCCTTTTTGTATTATTATTTTTCATTTTTGTAATTTAAGTTGTTTCTTTTTCCTCAATTCATTATTGCTGTTATTTATATTAACTTGTTTCAACTAATCTGACAGTAGATCCCTTCTCATTTTTCTTTTTTTGATGCTCGGCGTGTTGTGAAGCTAAATAATTGGTAACTGTAAATATCAATTACTTTTCCTCACCATTGGATAAGCTTTTTATGCTCTTGTAGTATTACTCCTTAACAATTCACTGCTTGCCATGTATGTATACAAATTATCAATAATTGGTTGAGTCATACACATGACAAGCAATGAATGTTAGGAGCAGTGCTCCAGAAACATCTAATACTTCTCCATGTGGCGGGTCTGATCTACTCAACTTCAGGTTGAATGGAAAGTCAAGTTGAATTTTAATCCCTATTTTTACGGGATTCTTCCCTTATTTTTTATCCAAAATTTCAAAAAATTGATTTTAGATAGTTTTCCTTCACGTTCTTTTCTTTTGGACGCTCTAACTTTGAATTCTTTGATTGCTGCTGGGTTATCGCCAATCCAACGGAAGTGGCCGTCGTGCCGGCCGCCATCATCATTACACTGCTAAGTCAGCACTATTATGTTTACTTACAGAAAAAAAATAAATATTATTCACTAATTTTTTTTTTAATATCAATGTAATGAGATTCATTATACAGATTTTGTATTCCATTGAACATGTTGTTGATTTTTATTTTTGTTTATTTTATTTGATACATTAGTCATGGCTAAGTGAGCCTTTGTTTTCTTTCTGGTCGTTCAAGTAAATTGACTTGATTACAATGAGTCATTCAAAAAATAAGAAAAATAGTGATGAAGAACCCAGAATGGGAATGAGCGCCAGAGAGTTTGTCCGTTCAAAAGCTGAAATTCAACAGGATGCCGAGCTCATATTCGATTTATTACTGAGGAAGGAATTTCACCAGTCAATTTAGATCATAACCATTTTCAGAATCTGAAGAAAGACAATTTTCAGAATCAGTGGAATGCTGAAATGAATATAAACCTTATGCCCTTGCCTTGCATTTCCACTTAAACATATGCGCAAGGTAAAAATTCGATTTATTACTGACGGCCTCTGACTTGACTGAAGCCACTGCAACTTGGTACCTTCCCCTCAGCTCAAGATTTGAACTTTCCTGCACACAATCGGGAGAGAGAGAAAGAGAGAGAGAGAGAGAGGAACAGGACATTAGTTCTATGGTATGTTATACTTTTTTCTAGAGTTAGATGGCTGTTTCTTTGCATTACACAATTTATATTCTTACCACCCAAAATTCTGCTGTATATTATATTTTTAATTGTTTCAGGTTGCTTGCGCGATGGAATTGCTACATCTATTTTGAGTTGCTTGTTTTGTTTTGCTAACTCATTTCAGTGCGCGGTTGAAGCTTAAGAAATATTGACCACTCACTATGCTCGTTATTGACATCTTAGGAAGGAAAGAACATTCTGAAGAAATGTAATTAATGTACTTTTGCTTGGTATAGCACTTGGATGTTCTAGATTGATTACCATGTGTAGAGCCAAAGTTTGATGATGCTATATAATTCTTGTTACAAATATATGCTCTAAAATTTCAGTTTTTTGGTTGAAAACAACACGAATATTTGAAGACTTGCTATTAATAATAAAAGAATATCGAAAGTTTCAATGAATGAAATAAAATCATCCATCGTTACATTAAAATAAAAAAAAAATTAATCAATTACAATGACTTCCAAAGCGCCAAAAAAAAAATTACAATTTTTATTGTATTAAAAAAATCACAATGGAATAGTGGCAACTAATGCATACGCAGATACAACCCCAACGGTTGTACGTGCACAGTGAAAGAATTTCTTATCTTCAGTAGCCAGAACCAAACTGCTAGATTCCATACTCAACTATCGTCAATTCCACGACCTACAAATTAATCAACTAGCAAGATTTGAAATCTAGAATTAAATGAAATATACATTCAGGGCAACATGATACAAATTAAAATGCAAACAATCTTTTTGGGTCACTTTCAATTTAAAAAAAAAAAGAGGGGGTAAAATCGGGGGCGTTCTTTTGGCGTGCAATAAAAACAACAATAATGACCAGACTCATCAACTCCTTGCTTCCTTCATTTAGACATTTCAACAAACATCTTTGCCTCATAAACTCATTCGTTCATCACTTTCTCACCAACAAAACGACAGTCGCTTATATTGAAAAAGATTTCAAAAATTCGTACGGAAGGCTCACAATGAAGAGGCCTCCGGATAAGAAGTCGGGTTTTAGCCCCACTCTTCTCTTAATTGTAATAAGGTAAAAGAAAGAGGCACGAGATATTTTTTAAAATTTGAAATTTTGTGGAGAAAAAAACGAGGAAGAACCCAAACAAAAAGAAAGAAAATTCAGCTTAACTTCAAATTTTGCTTTGCTAATTTTTACGTGAAAGCGCCACGTGTTATTGAATTATTGATTTAGAGCAGCAAGTCACTGTGCTGACCTGGTGTTCCTGGAGCTCAAGACCCATCATTAAATAAAAATTTAAAATTGAATAAAATATCTGGCTTGATTTGCAGAACGTATCAGTTCATCTCTTAATATAGGCTCTTTTTTTTTTTTTTTCTTTTTCCCACAGCCTTATCAGAGAGAACCGAAATAGCCTCACCCAGTCAGCACTAAATTTATTATTTAAAAATTAGTGAGACTCACAAGAGAATACACGCCCCACCATATGACAGAATCATTGGACATTGTCTCTTATAATGTTCTCTCTTTGAAATTTTTATCTGTGTATAATTTCTTGTCATCTGATGCTATTGGCTTTAGTTTTTATCATTGGCTACAGTACACGCACGCCATTGGATTAAATAGAGTGGGTTGAATGACTGTGATTTTTTTTATTATTAAATATGAAAGAAATGGAAACTTTTAAAATCAAGGAACATGAAACATAGGACTAATAAACATGAAATACACATCAGTAACTTGATATTAAAACTACTAAATTTGAAATCAAAAGAGTTTAAAACTAAGAGTAATAAACATAAAATTTAGAATCATTAACTTTAAATCTTAAAAATCATATAATTAATGAACTAATAAATATGAAATATTTACCGTTAACTTGATACTAGAATCGTTAAACCTAAAACCAAAGGAATTTAAAACTAAGGGCAATAATAATGAAATTTGAGATTTTTAACCTGTAATTATAAAAATCATATAATTAATGAACCAATAAATATGAAACACATACCATTAACTTGATAATGTGATCATTAAACGTGAAATTAAAAGAACTTAAAATTGAGGGCAATGAACTTGAAACTTGGGAACCATTAACTTACAACTCCGAAAATCATGCAATTAATGGACTAGTAAATATAAAACACCTATCATTAAATTGATAACGGAACCATTAAACTTGAAACCAAAGGAATTTGAAACTGAGGGTAATGAACATAAAATTTGGGATCATTAACTACATCTATCATTAAATTGATAATGGAACCATTAAACTTGAAATTGAAAGATCTTTGAAACTAAGGGCAATGAACATAAAACTTAAGATCGTTAACTTGCAACTCCAAAAATCATGCAATTAATAAACTAGTAAATATGAAACACTTACCATTAATTTGATAAGTAAACTATTAAACTTGAAACTGAAGGAACTTGAAATTGAGGACAATAAATATGAAACTTGAGATTATTAACTTGCAGTCTTGAGAATCATGTAATTAATGAACCAATAAACACGAAACATCCACCTTAATTTGATATGGAGACTATAAGTTTGAAACTAAAAGAACTTGAAAAAGAGGGTAATGAACATGAAACTTAAGATCATCAACTTACAACCCTAGAAATCATATATTTAATAAATTAATAGATATGGAATACCTATTGTTAACCTGATATTGTGACCATTAAACTTGATACCAAAGGAACTTACTAAGAAAAATAAACATGAAAATTAGGATCATTAACTTACAACCCAGAAAATCATATAATTAATGTATTAATAAATATAAAACACATACCGTTAACTTGATACAGTGACCATCAAACTTAAAACCACAGAAACTTAAAACTAAGGGCAATGAACTTGGAACTTGAGACCGTTAACTTGCAACCTTGAAATGATGTAATTAATGGACTAATAAACATGAAACACTCATTTTTAACTTGAAATTGAGACCATTAAACTTAAAATTAAAGGAACTTGAAACTAAGGACAATATATATGAAACTTGAGATCATTAACTTGTAACTTTTAAAGTCATATTATTAATAAACTAATAAAGATAAAACATCTACTGTTAATTTAATATTGAGACCATTAAACTTGAAATTAATTTTTTATTATTATAAAATTAAATTTTATTGTTATCTGAGCTTTATTATTAAAATAATAATTATTTTATTTATTATATTTATTCAGTAAATTATTTCATAATTTTTTTGTTATTTAAGGAGCAACCGGTTGCTCTTTACCGATTGCTCCAAGTTGTTCTTATTATTTTTTTTAAATGTTTGGTTGCCAAGCGGCAGCCAAATAATGCAATATTTTTTTTTTTAATTCCTTGCATGTATCTGATACATGCATGTATTATAGCAATGACCTTTATCATTATTGGGATGTAATCCTCTTATTCAACTTACCTGTAAATGACAGGTCAAATACCTCGGCAGTAGAATGAATAAAAAAATCTAGGTCAAACAAGCCCACAGATTTAGATCCACTCGTACTACGAAGTTATTGACATAAACTAAAAATTTAAAATCCGCTAGAAATAAACCTAATTTAAAACTTATGAAAAAAAATAAACCTTATAACTTATAAATTAAAAAAATTAAATTTATAATTTATAAATTTAATTAATAAATATTATTTACGATTTATTATATTGTCTTATTAATATTTTATATATTAAATTATTAAATTATTTTATATTGAAGTATTTTCTTTTTTCTTTTTAATTTTTAAAAAATTTATTTAAAAAAATTTATGCAAACCCAAGCCCAGCCCAAACCCCACCAGGCCCGGCCAATAACTACCACTCGAGGAAGTTCAATGAGAATGAAAAAGATTTTCATTACATGCGCCACACGTGACATGTTTACAGAACCTTTCAGACATGTCCCAACAACCGCCCACAAAAATCGAAACTCAAATTCCACCACCTTACGGATGTTGCATATATTACGACCAAAATTTAGAATAACAAAACAGAAAAGCCAAAACACTCTTCAACCATACATGGTTTGAGCAGCAAAGAAAAAGAAACGAAATGGTTGAATACGCTTTGAAGAAGGTCACTCTTTTTCACTCCTACGCCATTTTGGTGGATGTTGGATGAATCTGACAAAATTGGCAATATCGAATTACAGTAAACGGTAAAGCACATGTTTGTCTTGAAAGGCACCAAGTATTCTATTTGTCAGAAGTTGCAGGCTCAGCATCATGTCCAAGCATGTATATCACTTGACTTTTTCTGTTTCTTCCTTTTTCTTCTTTCTGCTTTTGTCTCTGTCATTGCTTCTAAACGTTTTGATTGCTCTGATCTGATTTCTTGCAACTTTGCCTTTGCGTCTCGAAAGAGCGCATCTGACCTCAACGCCATCAATTGCTGAACTCAAAGACAAATGCATATAAATAAAATCTAGCCCTCGTTTCTCATATAAATTAGTTGAAACTAAAAATAATAACAACAATAACCATTAAAAACAGATTCAAGAACCTTAAGATGATCCATCGCAGCAAGATTGAAACCCAGAGTATCTTTGCATTCCTGATACAGGTTTGAAACAAGTCAGCTAGATATCTTTAAGTTACTTCGCTCTAATCCTAATCCAATAAATAGGTTTCCTTGACAATCCAACATCATTGCTATAGTTTGGAAGATCTCAGATATAAATAATAGACATCAAGCGAAAAATAAGCCTGTTCAGTATTGTAGCTGGGCAGCATAAGTTAACAGCACTTAATTTAGAAGCTAAGTTGAATTTTATCCCACACTTAATAAAAAGTTTATACTATCTTTACTATTTTTTATCCCACACAATAAAAATCAACTTTTTCTCCATAGCTGCAGCTCTTTTTCGAAACCAGCTGCAACTTTTAAGCCACTTTACCTCAATGCTAGACAAGAAATATATCAATCTACTTGGTTTGGCCACTAGTAATGGAACCAAAAACAGGTGAAGAGTTAACCTCCTCACACCAACTGTGGTGTGAAGGGATCTGTTTAATTTGGGGTGGGATGAAAATAAGTGTGTATATGGTTGCTAACAACGCACTGATGAGACAAGAATTTAGTCTAAATTGGTTGGAATATATCTAGTAAGCATCCCTACAAACATTCTACTCAATTTTCAATGCTTTCCATCATAGAAATTCTACTTTCTGTTCAGTGTTGAACACTGGTAAAACTCAATGCATAGTAGAAAGAAATGGCTATTATTACCTTGACTCTTGCATAGAGAATGTCTTTGAGAACAGTCAACACAGGTCTGGCAGATGGGGTAGTAATTAATTGATGATGATGTACCTGCAACAGCACTGTAGCAACCCTACAAACAAGCTCAACCTGCACAAATATTAAAACATCATTACATTTACCTGGATAAGCACAGGCTAAAAAAATGATAATTGCAATAAACGAAGAAATTAAACTTACAGTGAAAACAGAAAGAAGCAACTACAGAATTCTCCAAAACACACAAACACACGCGCGCGCGCGCGCACTCGCAAACACACACTTGCATTCCAAGTTATTACTTGCATTCCCAGAGGTAAGGCAGAAAACTTCATAGTAATATGTTGATGTTTTACCTTTTTTCCATAACATACAGAAATATTTTAAGGCAAGATAATATCCATTGGTAGCAAACAAATATCCATGAGTGGGCCAATTATCAAATACAGAGACAGCAAGAAAGAGAATAGGAAGAAAAGATATTAGAAAGAAGAAATAAATAACAACATGAGACTAATTCACCAGCAAATCTACAGTATAAATGCAAGTACATGTAATCACGGCTTTAGAAATGCTGGTGTTTCTGCTTATCTATAGGTAGAAAGAGGAGAACCTTATCAAGATTTGAAGTCCAATCCTTCAGGTAAGACAGAAGCTTCAAAGCATCTGAGAATGGTAAAGCCTGCACAAAAAATCAAAATTAAAATTGAACTACACGTTAGGAATTTAGGACAAACGATCAATAAGGAAAACTGAAGGTTTCAGATGATCCTAAAATAATCATATAACACTGTACACTTGCCAATAAAGAGAACTGATCTTTTAGCGCACAAAGATATTAGACTTCAGGAAATCAAGAAAGATTCAAAATTTTTTCTAGTCTTTCAGTTGTCATTTGTCCTAATTAGTAAATAGTTTCCACACTAGTATATCTCTATTTGATAGGCAAACAAGATTTTCAATACTTCATCCACTATGAGAATATCCAGAGAAGTGAAATAAAACTAAACTCTCGTTAATCCTGCAAAATATCGCGAATCTGGTACTTTCAATCTTGTTTACACAATGAATACTGAGAAACATGAAAATATCAACCAGGAATTTATTCAATTGATATAATATTGCAACTCGACTCAAAAGGCTCCACTGACCCTTATTTATATTTATTATGATGACTCAAATAATAATCACTAATAAACTAGGAAAAAACATAAACAAGAATTACCTAATATGCATTAAGGAAAGCAGACTAAAATAAAACTCAAGTTAAATAAGATATTCCTAAAGTCAATAGACTCAGCTCTCATATGTAAAAGAATTTAATGCATCAAACTCCAACAAAAGCAAAGGGACAAGTTAACTTGACAAGGATGATACGTCCTCTAAAGGCAAGATTTTAGAAGGCATACAATCAACTGACAATAGGATCCAAGTGGGTAGATAAGTTGATAATATTACATGTGCAGGATGAAAGCAGGATGCACTGGCCATATGCTACACTTTGCCAAGATGAAATGGCAGAGAAGCAGTAGTAAAAATAACTGAAATGCACTGGCCAAGGAGTTGAAGATATGGTGTTAATATTAGCTAGCAACAGTCAGCTTATCAAATGCACAAGCTCCTCAAAGGTGATTTCCAGAACGAAATACAGGAAAAGATCTCCTCAAATCAAAATGGTAAAACATTAAACCAAATGAACATTCCTAGCAGCTGCCCTATATTTCATGTAGCCTTTCTGGAAAATAAAATAAAATGAAATTTATATGGAGATAACCAAAATGAATTCAAAGCTAATAAGTGAGTAGTTTCCATCTAAAATATATATGGAAAGAAAAATCAAGAAACCCTTACCAGCAATGTCTGCTCCAGATCATTGGTGTTAACAGCTGAGACTGCACGCAGAACATAATCAGACGGAGATAACCCAAGCATTCTCAAGTCTGGTTGAAACTGAGCAACTTTTCCCCTTGTTTTCTCGTCCTGAATGTTACTTAAATAAATTATGAAACATGCACTAATTCTTGCTAATGGCTCTCTTGCACTTATTGTAAGAATAATTGAGATCATAAATAAAAATCAATGTATTATTTTCCCATTTTGAGCACTTTATGAGGTTATTTTTGAAAATGTTGACAAAGCCACAAATTTACAAACACTGGTATTTCAGTTATAGATCAGATGTTGGTAAAATTTGTTTTGAGCCAAATAATTTAAGTCTATTGGCTCATGGCTCTTGATAAAGAGTTTTGATTATTTTTAGTAACATCTCCTGGAATTCAAATATGTGAATCATTTGATGCAATAAAAAAGGGACAAAAAGGCAACAGGCAGGCAAAAAGTAAATCCTGATCAATGAAGTTACATTGTGAATAAGAAGTTGAAATAAGATTGCTTAAAACCGGAATCAAAGAAAACAAGCATTTTTGTTGCAGATAAACACACAGTGCTAGACCTAATTTGCATTCACTTCTCCTACTCAGAAATCATTAGATCATTTGAGAACAACTAATGCAATTTGATGAAGTATAACAAGAGTAATTTAGACTTCTGATGAAACTCATTAACTGTGGCAACCTTAAGGCATTCATTCATTCTTCTGGCAAGGACGAAAGCGTTCCCTTAAAGTGGGTAAGCAAGCACATAGCACAGTGATTATTTTCTTATCCAAGTAAGTAATTAATGTGGTTGCTTGATAACTGTAATGCAAAAATACCTCATTTATAGCGATACGCTCCAGTTCCTCGTCTGCAATATCTAAAGCTTCAATTATAGAATCAGTTGCCGTAATGGTTTCTTGAGTTTTTTTCCCAGCTACAGCCACTGCTCCCTCTTCAGGAAGTTCCTCCTTGGGTGCATACCTGCTTTCTAATGCATTGTCAAGGTCAGACTCAAACAACTCCTCCAGCCTCTTTTCTTTCTCTTCCTGCACATTCAAGAAATTGCTCCGGCATGAAACTAATATTAAATAAAGAAAAGGAAATGCTTAATATCTTACCATGTGGACAATGAGGAGAAAGGCCCAACCGAGTCCCTTTTATCTGCATGAAATAGTATTGGTACAGTAGAAGAAACAAGAATCTACCTCAATAAAAAATGGCTCTTCAGTACGATCCCAACGACGAATGGACCGATCATGAGATCCAGTGACCACGAAATCCCCACGATTGCTGATCGCAAGACACCAAACATCGGCATGATGCCCTTCAAGAGTTAAAAGCAGCTCAAATTTATCAGCATCCCAATATTTGACAAGACGATCTTTTCCAACACTGAACATGTAGTGAGTGTTGCGCACAAACTGCACTGCCATAACACTGCCACAAAAATAGCTTGTGTAAACAAGACAGTTCCACTAATTTTCAGTTACATCATCCAAACATAGAAGGCTATATTTATATTTTCAAGTTCATCCATAAAAACAAAGCACCTATCAGAATGAGCAAAAATGGATTTGTGGCAGTCACCAAAATCTAAACCCCAAATCTTCAGATTCTTGTCTGCAGAACCAGTCACAATCAAATCTCCATCTGACGAAATATCCATACACAGCACGGGCAGCTTATGACCATATAAGGAAAGGAAAAATTTAAGTGAATCCACAAAAAACACCTGAAAAGTCCACAAAAGAAAATATTAAAATGATAATAATAATAATAATAATAATAATAATAATAATAATAACAACAATAATAATAAAAAGTTAATAGAAATGCTTCAAAATAGTAGACAGATTAGAGTAAAGGGGAATTATAGAAAATTTAAATGAAATCACATAAAAGACGGGAATACTGAGTGAAAAACAAGATAGAAGGATAACTACCATGAACACACCAATGCCATGTGAGAAGAGGTGTTATATTAGGGAAAAAAAAAAAGAAACTAGTTATAGAAACAAGATCTTTCTCCAAGGCATTATTTTGATCCAGGCAATTCTAAACCAGATTTATTGAAATATTACTCCTTATTGCTAAAAAAATAACTACATTCCATCTGTTAACACCACCCCCATCCTCATTACTAAACTTGAAAAACAGTTACTGCATTGCATATATGCGTAATAGGATAAATTTGAACATTTAAGTGAGGTATCAATCAATGACTTCATCACAGACCAAGCACTTCAAATATAACTTCATCATAAAGCATCTTAGGAAAACCAAATTTCTTCCATCTATCACTGCACCATCCCCCGTCCTCATTACTGTAATGGGAAAAAAAAAAATTACTGTCATGCACCTATGCTCAATATGATGTCTTTGAACTTAATTGACACGTCAGATTATGACAGAGAAAAGTTGAACACAACAAACCAGCACCCAGAAATAGAAGACGAAATAAGATTGAAAGTAGGTAAGTTTAAAGAAATCAACTGAACCTTCACTGTGCAATCCAATAGAGCAACAGCAATGTATTTAGCATCAGGGCTAACAACAACAGCCAAAACATCATCATTCATCTTTGCAGTTCGTACATTTGACAACATCAGAGACTTAGAATCCTGAAAACCAAACAGAAAATGTCTCGTTACATATCATGTGGAAGGTGCAAGAATCTTGATTTAAAGTTTGAGCTGCAGTATATCTTCAGGAGATTTTATAGAACACACAGAAAGTTGAAATTACATACACAAACTCACCAAAATGGAGAGAGAGAGGAAACAGAAAAAAGAAAAAAAAAAGCTTAGATATTACATTCAGTCTAGCAATTCATAAAATCAATAAACCATCATATTTGTCACTCCCAAATTGAAAGTTTATGATAAAATGCGAGATGAATTTACATTGATCTATGTACTGTAATGCCCAAAGGAAAATACGTATCTCATCAAAGAAACATAAGCATCCACGGTGACATAAGGACTTAAATTTAATTTTCAATGTCATTGCTCTCTCTCCCTATCTTTGTCTTTCACAGTTAATAGCAAAGATAGTTATAGACTAATACATACAATTCTCACCGTCTACTGTTTATGAATTGAAAAATACCAGAACAGAACATGAATCTTTTCAAATAATTATCATTGAACAGTAAATACAGGTTAACTCTGAACTACAGAAAGAAGCATAAAAACAAAATAAAATAAACACAAAGAGGATAAGGTATGAAGCCCATACTTGGCCTGACTTCTGTTTAACTTGATACTCCCAGAACTTAACATCATGATCTGCACTTCCAGTGACAAAACCATCTTCATTTGGAATGGCAGCAATCCAGTGAATAGAGCCACCATGGGCCTCCAATGCTTCAATGCAGGTTCCACTCCCAATGTCAAAAACTTCTATTCTTCCAATTTTAGTTCCAACAAATGCATACTTATTGTTAGGAGCAATTAAACCACACAGTCCATACCCAGAATCAATAGTCCGCAAACAAGAACCGGTGCTGGGATTCCAAACCTTCACAGCATTGTGACTTGTTGACATCAAAAGGGTGTTGTCAGAACTTAATGTAAGACTTCTGACATCAGAACGATGTCCCTGGAGCTCAATAGCAACTGTTTTTGTATTTGCACTACTTTCAATAGAATAACACTCCAATAAATTATTGTTCAAAGATAGTGCCAAAGCAGCCAGTGAACCCTTTGGTGTAATTGGACAAAAACAAATGGAACGGATCTTTTTACTAGCTCGAATTGTTTGAAGCAACTTGAAAAAATCAGGGACAGTAACCATTGGATTATTTCCATCTTCTTCGCTTCTGTGAATAATATTTCCATTTTCAATTACTTCCACCGCCCCTTTTGCAGATTTCTTCTCTTTCTTCCGGTGAAGCCTGCGTTTTGCTTTACGCTTTGCTTCAGCCGAATCCAATACACAGAATATCTCCACCGTTTTTCCAGCTACTTGACAGGCAAGTAAATTTCCTGACTTATTGAATCTTACCGTTGCAACCCTATCCTTGGTTTGTCTTTGAATTTCACCAAACCGCTTCAGAATTTGCCATTTATCTGGAGATGGTTTGTTTCCATTGTTCACAATTTCAGTTCCACTGGCATCAGATACGGAGTGATCCTCATTTACCTCATGCTTAACAGTGAAAAATCTCAGTTCCATATCTGCCGAACCAGTGACCAGGAATCTTTCTTCAGGGTCAGCATCAATGGACCATATTTCACTGTGATGACCACTAACTATTTGCATACAGTGCTGGTTTTCAAGATCCCATACTCTCAAAAATTTATCTTTAGAGGAACTGACAAGCTTTTTACCAGACTCCAAGAAAACAAGGTCAGTAACCTGCAACACACAAAGCAATATAAACACATTAACACAGAATAACAGCTAACAATCATACTACATGGGTGTAAGTAACAAACCTGGTCACGGTGTCCACGAAGACGAAATAGGCCAGTCTCTCCAATCACATCCCACAAGATAACATCATTATCTTTGCTTCCAGATGCAAGCAAAGAACCAAGCTTGTTATACCGTAGCACAGTTACAGCCCCTTTATGTCCAATCAATGTTGTCTCACAAGTCCCTTTTTCAGTATCCCAAATTCTTATACTACCATCTGCATATCCACTAGCTACCTAAATCAAATCATTTTTTCACTTTCTTATATACTAAAGGAGCTCAAAAACTTAAAAAATAGTAATTAATGAAAAGAATCTTAGATACAAACTAAAAATTAAGATTTGATAGGTACCAGAGAAGAAGGGGAAGAAGCGATGGATGTGACGGCGAGAGAGGGGCCTGCACGGGAGGAGGTAGAAGGAGCTAGGGTTTTGGAGCAGATGCCTTGACGCACGTGCCAGACTCCGAGTTTCTCGAGTGCGGCAGCGAGCAGGTGCTTGCCTGAGCTGTCGTATGTGATGTTGGAATCAACGGATACGATTACACCAAAGGCAGCCCCTGGCTCGTACCTTAGGTACGCCTTCACCATCGCCGCTGCTTCTGTTTGAAACTTTCCTTCAATGAGGTTTTGCAAGGGTTTAATGTAAATTATGCAACCCTTTTTTTTTTTAATTATTATTATGATTATTATTATTATTACTGGGATTACGAGGAGTAAATTACCACCAACAATGGGCATTAGAGGGGTGTTAGATTTGTGCCTTTTCAGAACTTTGGAATAGGATGCGTACCGTCAAGTCCTTGATGTTTTTCTAAATTTAAATAATTAAATAATTTTTACAATTTGTCGTTGGCCATCTTCGTTTTAGTTGATCAAGGTAGTGTATGTTTTTCAAACTTATTATTTTAACTTTAATCAATTAAGTTATTGGGTTGTTTTAATGTAATAAAAAATTTTAATTATTAAGTTATTAAATTAATTTTTTAACATTTTCTTAAATTTAAAATTTTTAATGCTATCATTATTCTCTAACATATCCCTATCTAATTAATTAATTTTTATTTTTATTTAAATAAAATTTGATAATTAATATTATTATGCTATAGGCTATTATTATTTTATTTTTTATAATTTTAAATTACCATTATTCATCTTTATAATTTTTTTATTGAGAGATTGAGAGTCCTCTAATTAAAATCAATATAAATCACTTATCCCTTACTCTCAAACATACTTTTAATCATATTTATTATAAATCAAATAAATTATATGAATAGAAATTGAAATAAAAAAATCTGAGTACTAAAAATTTGAAATAATGTTTTAGTGTAAATAAAATCTTTTTGTCATACCTTTTATTATTTTTAATCAATTTTCTTATAACAAATATAAATTTTATATTCTCCAAGTAAATTATCAATTAATGACTCATTTATCTCTCTTTACCTTAAAATTTTTCATAGCAATTTTTTTGGAATATTATGAAAGGAGGTAAGTGCTATATATTTATTTTGGTATAGAAATTTGCAATCTCCCCCTTTTTTTATTAATATTTTCATATAAAATATTGTAAACTACAATAAAATTGATTAACATATTCTCATTAAGAATATTTAAATATTTGTATTCACCTTAACATGATTTATATTATGATAAATTATTATCTTATTTGTACTTTTTATGATGTTTATTATTTATTTAATATTAAAATTTATAAGGGCACAAATGTAAAAATATTGGTCTTTAGATTTTTAAGTTAAAAAAACAACTTAATAGTTATTTTTTTTAAAAAAATCAAACTTATTATTCAAATTTAAACATTCAGCTTTATTTAAAATTCAGAATGATTTAAGTTTGTCTAAATTTTAGATCAAAATACAAACACAACCTTAATATAGTGCTAATCCGACTGTTTATTTTTGTAGAGTAAACTAACCTAATTGCACCAAATTATTTTTTCTTACATTGATTCCTTTTACTTCTATGTAGAATTTTAATGTTTCTAAATTGTTAATTTGGTGGATATGTTGGTAAATTCTAATATAATTATTCGCCTTAATGCCACTAGTCATTATTATATATGGTATTTTCGTTATCTGTATAAGCTTTAATGGGTTTCATTAATTTTTTTTAGGATTTTTTTCTATATTATATTCTATACTTGTGTTACAATACATCATAATATATCATGACAATTATAACTATCTCAAAATATTGGAAAATCACAAGGGCCAAAAAAAAAAAAGGCTTGTAATGCTTTATCCATATAACCTTAATATTTAATAACTAACATACTTGCATGATAATGATTTATTATGAAATACATTGTGGAATATAATTAGATGTTATCCACTAATGTTGCATTACAGGTCACAAACTAAACAACTAAAATATTTTGGAAGAACAAGAGCATTCAGATTTTTGTATTTTCTATTCTCCTCAAAGAAAGCTTTATTAAAGGAGGAAAAAGATCACATTAAGATAAGGGGACGTGACAAACTGTGTTATGATATGAATATACAACATGGATACAACATGACTTTTTTTGAATTCATATTTGAAAATATTGACACAATTAATAAATGAGCTCACAGGACATGACATGATAAATAACCGTGTTGTATAAGTGTTGCACTACCTCAACACGATTACAAATTGATGATGCAAATATCAATTAAATGTGATAATATTATTTTTAACATATTTTTTGTATTAAATATGTTAAATTGGCAATAAGATTAACACTATTAATAAATAAGTCGTATCCATATTTTGATGTTTTGACACAATTAATAAAGAGCAAATACTAAATTACAACTTACTGTAACTTGCTCCTCTTACCTGCTATAATGCGGTGTGGATCCCACGATACTGTAACACATGAGAGGAATAAGTTACAACAAAATATAACTTAGGGAGCTCTTTAATAAAGGGGTTGCATCCATGTTTGCTTAAATTTGAAATGACATGAATAAAGAGGTGATAAGAATGCAACACAATCACATGAATTAACACTTTTAATTATAGCTACTGTTAAGAAATGATTACATAACAATACTTGTCACAAAGTTTTGATTAGATATTACTAGTCACACATTTGTTACAACATAATTTTAAGGCAAGTAGAATAATTTTGACTTGGTTCCTTTTTTTTATTTTTTGGTAGGAAATTATAAATTATTTCAATTAATTTTTTTTAAAGTGTCATATTTTAATTTTTTTTACATTGTCAAATTTCCATGATGGTTGTCTATCATGATATTTTTGAAATTTTTTAAAAAGCTTATCATAAATGTTTTTTGGAAAGTCCCAAATACTACAAAATTTAACATAATTAAAACTCATAAATCTCAAATATCATCCATTATCCATCATTGAAGGTACATTTACAAATTCTAGTTTTACCTTACACATTGATACGATTATCATTTTCACATAAATTATTAAATTACATATGAGCTTCATTATAACAAACTAAAAAACTAACGTACATAGTTAAGCACTCATATAACCCAAATCAAACTAACTTTTAATTGTGAAAAGAAGTCTTGCATGTATTTCCAAATTCAATTCAAATATAGCCAAAAAGTAAGTGGCAGCCATATTTTGTGCTCACATAATGTGGTATTGATACTTGACTGCTTGGAACTGGTATGCTAAGCCAGCTAGCTTATCATTCAAAAAGTGGATGCTTAATGCTCATAATCATAGACATAGCATGCTTTCTTCTAAAGCAATTCTTGTCTTGTATAATAGGAATTTACCGTAGGTATACCTTGAAACTGGGTATTGATCTGGTTATACACTCATGTTTCAAAGTTATCATGAAATGTCATTTGGAATAAGTAATGTCTAAATATCCTTAAATATCTCCAATTACACAAACTGTTGTCGGTTATAAAATTTGGCAACTAAAAGAGGTGATGAAGATAAGAAAAAAAATATTGCATTTAAAGTCTCAAAATTTAAAAGTGATGAAGAAAGTGAATTGGAGGATGAAGATATGACAATGATAGCCAAAAAATTCAAGAAATTCTTTAAGAAATTTAATGAGCAAAGAAAGTTTAAAAACCTTTAAATCAAAAGGAGAAGAAGGGAGCAATTACAGGCTTTGAATGCAAGAAACTTAGTCACATAAGATTGGAATGTCTTTTTCTTAACAAACTCAAGAAGAAAGCTATGGTTGTAATTTGGAATGATAGCGATGAGGAGACCACAGATAAGGAAGAATCAAATAAAGTATTGAAATTGGCACTTATGATGAATCATATGATGAACATAATAAGGTAAATGATCTACCGCCTTATGATAAGTTGAATGAAGCTTTTGAAAAATTTTATAATGATTTGAAGAATATAGGAATGAAAAATATTTCTCTTATAGAGAAAAATGTAGAACTTTCAAGTGAGAACGAATCTTTAAATACAAAGATTAAAAATTCACAATTAAAGAATAAAGAGTTGCATGATAAGATTGTATCTTATAAGGAAAGTATTATATTTTAGTATGAAAGTTCGCTTGTTGATAATTTGAAAAAGAAAAATAAAATGCCTAAGAAAAAGAGTAATGAACTTCATAACATTGTCTTAAAATTTACAAATAGACAAAAGATCTTATAAAACTTGATTTTCTCACAAAAATATATTTTTGATAAAAGAGGTATTGGCTATAAGCCAAATATGAAACAAGAATATTAGAAAAATTATTTTGTTAAAGCAAGCTCTATTAATAATCAAAATGAAATAAAATATATTTAGGTTCTAAAAGGAACCATTACTAATATTTAAGGACTTAAAAAATTTGCATACCTAAAACCTAGAGATTTCTTCTACAAGGATCAAATAAGAAGGAAAAAATGGTAATTGGACGACGAATGCTCAAGAAACATGATAAAATATTACTTTTAGTTTGCGAGTTTCATTAAGGTAAAAAATGGTAGACATATGTCATTTGAAGATAATTCAAAAGGAAAGATTATTGATATTAGTAATGTTAGTAAAGATTATTCTACCTTTATTAAAAATGCGTTCCTAGTTGAAAATTTAAGATATAATCTACTTAGTATTAGTCCATTGCGTGATAAGAGCTATAAAGTTGTTTATATAAAATAGAACGTGTTATTGAGAATGCATCTGATAGCATTTACTTATGATAAGTACTTTTCTACATTGCATGATAATGGTTAGTTATGGCATAGAAGATTAGGACATGCGAGCATAGATTTAATTTAAAAAATAATTTACAATTTGTGAAGTTTGTCAATTTGTGAAGTTTATCAAATTAGTCTTAATAAAGTTAGAATTTGTGAAGTTTGTCAATTTAGAAAACAAATCAAAACTTCTTTAAAAAATAAGAATTATATTTCTACTTTAAAACCATTTCAACTTCTTTACTTAGATTACTTTGAACCCTCTAGATATACTAGTGTAAGTAGTAATATATATATATATATTGTTCTTAGCAAATAAGGATGATGCCTTTAATGTATTTAAAATCTTTTGTAAAAGGGTTCAAAATGAGAAATTTTATGAATTTCTTATATTAGAAGTAATCATGATGGAGAATTTGAAAATTAGATATTTGAAAACTTTTACAATAATTTTGGCATGATGTATCATTTAGCATCACCAAGAACTCTACAAAAAAATTGAATAGTTGAGAGAAAGAAGAAGTATATTTAAAATATAGATAAGACCATGTTACATTAAAATGCATTACTAAAATATTTTTGGGCTGAAGCCGTTAATGTCGCATGCAATATTTTAAATCATTTTTTATTAGGTCTTATCTCAATAAAACTCTTTATGGGCTTTGAAAAGATAGAAAACCTGACATTAATTATTTTAAAAATTTTAGATGTAAATATTTTATATTGAGCACAAAAGACAATCTTAGTGAATTTAATCTATAATAAAGTATTGGTATGTTTTTAGTTATTCAAATACAAGCAAAACTTATACAATGCATAAAAAAGAACATTGGTTGTTCAAAAATCCATGCACGTTATGTTTGACGAATCTAACCTATCATTTGTAAAGAAAGTTATTATTAATGATGATGTAGATAAAAATTTATGACACGAAGAGCCTTTAAATGTCTAACAAGGTAGCTCACCATGCGAAAGTCAAAGAGCATTAAGAAGAATAATAAATACATATGGAGTAAAATCAAGGTAATTTATAAACACTCCCCAAGAGATGGAGTTGTATTTTTTCTTATTCCAAAGAATGAATTTTAGGTAATCTTCATGAGGTGTGACCATTAAGTTATTATTTAGAAGTACCTATTTATATATTGCATTCATATATCAAATTAAACCAAAATATGACAATGCAAGAGGATTTAATTCAATTTAAAAGAATAATATGTGGGAATTAGCTCTTAAATCGGAACATCAATTTATTGTAAGTACTAAATGAGTATTGAAAAAAAAATTAGATGAATCTGATGTAATTATAAGGAATAAAACTATATTAGTAGCTCAAGGATATAACCAAGAAAAAAATATTGACCTTGATGAAACTTTTACACCAATAGCTAGATTAGAATTTATTAAGATGCTCTTAGCATTTACATGTTATAAAAAATTTATTTTGTATTAAATGAATGTGAAAAGCGCTTTTTTAAATGATTATATTATGAAAGAAATTTATGTGAAACAATCATCTGATTTTGAGAATGAAAAATTTCTAGATCATGTTTATAAATTATCTAAAGTATTGTGTAAATTAAAACAAGTACTGAGAGTATGGTGTTGTAGGCTTTAAAATTTCTTATTAAATAATGATTTGTCAATAGATAAAGTAGATACTATTCTTTTTATCAAGAAAAAAAATTTAATATATACATGTAGTTTGAATTTATGTTGATAATATTATCTTTAGTTCAACTAATCAATCCTATGTACAGAATTTTTATGTTGTATGAGCAAAGAGTTTGAAACGAATAAGATGAGAGAATTGAAGTACTTTCTTGGATTACAAATAAAATAAATTGAAAAAAAATTTCATCAATCAAACCAAATATTTAAAATATTTAATTCAAAGATTCGGCATTGAAGTTGGAAAGATAAAAAGTACTATAATGAGCTCAATAATCAAGCTTGACAAAAATGAAAAGGTAAGAAAGTTGATGTTAAAACATATTAGAGTATAATCAGATCCTTATTTTATTTAATTGCTAATAGATCAAATGTTATATTTAATTTATATGCAAGATTTTAATCATTTCCTAAAGAATTTCATTTGCTCGCTGCTAAAAAAAATTTCTAGTATTTGAATAGAATTATAGATTTTAACCTTTGGTACCTTAGAGGAATTCACTTAAATTTAACTTACTATTCGAATATTGATTTTATTGGTTACAAGGTCGATAGGAAGAGTAATAGTGGAACATGTCACTTTTTAGGTCATTCACTTATCTTTTGATTTTTCAAAAAATAAAATTTGGTTGTACTTTTAACCATTAAAGTAAAATATGTTATTGTGGATAGTTGTCGTGCTTGAGTCTTTTGGATGAAATAAACTCTTAGATATTATGGTATTAATCTTGATCAAATACTTATCATTTGTGATAATAATAGTGCCATAAATCTGTCAAAGAATCTGATTCAACCCTTTAGAACCAAGTACATTGAGATAAAATATTATTTCTTGAGAGATTATCTTCAAAATGAGGATATTACATTAGACTTTATTTCAATTGAAAAACAACTTATAGATATCTTCATAAAACCCCTGGGCGAAGAATAGTTTACTAAAATTATGAGCTTAAAGTGATAATATTGCATAATAACTTAACTTTATATGATATTAAGCCTATTTTGTATTTCATATTGTGATTACTTGTTTAAATTGGTTGTTTGAATTGTGTAAGTTCATGAATCATGCATTAAATTGGCCTTTAAAACTAGAATCAATGAAATTGTCTTGGATTGGATTAGTTGTTAGCCAAAATTAAAATAAATTGTAAAATCATAGTTAAGGAAAAGGGATAGTCATTTACTCAATAAACAAATAACTATTTTTAGATTGAAACTTAAAGAATACATTTTGAATGATAACAGCTCGCCATTAACTTAATAATAGTTTACCATTTTCAAAGACATTTTTGACATGCATTCTACCTTCTATCAGTTAACCATTAACCTAAATGCAATAAACCAATACCATCTTGAAACCTATATATGGTTCTTGATGCAAATGGTTTTCTAATAACATGAAAACGACTTCACTGTTACTACGCAGTATAGAATAGTGAAGGCTTAATGCAAACAGTTTACCAATAACGTGAAAACAGCTTGCCGTTACCACATGATAATAGAACAGTGAATGGTTTTTTCTTCATTTTTAGTTAGGTCTAAGCTAATTTCTTTCTTGAAACAATGATAGTGATTCTTTCTCTAAAATTGACCATTTTTCCTCATTTTTCTTTCAAAATTGAGCTTACACATTCCTTGTAGACTCTTAAACTTTATTCTTCATAATCAAAACTCATTTTCAAGCTCAAAAACCAAAAATCCTAAAATTTAAACCCTCGGTTTCGTCTTGTGTTATTCATCAAATTTAGCTAGATTTTTTTCCTTTTTTGATCAAATTAAATCATAAACACCTTCATCTACCCCTAAACTTCATTTTAATCAGTTTTATTTCCTCCAAATACATTTTATCTTAAAGTCCCCAAAATTCCCTTATAATGGGTAGTGTTGAATAGTTAAGGAGACCCAAACATGTCAAATAAACTAGTTAGAGAGCACATAAAACATCTCAACCCATTGCTCAAAACTTTGAAAGAATCACTTCCTTTTTCCTCATTTGGCCATAAGATTTCATTTGGCCTTCATTGGTAAAATGATAACTTCTTCTAAGTACACTGATATTAATGCTTTTGCTAATATAATGGCAGAAAGTTCTAAGTATATATAAGAAAGTTTTTCATAATTTAGTTAAAGTGTTCAATAATGTATATTTATAAAGGAAAAAATCATCATTTTTCATTTTAAATTCTACTAACTTCTTTACTTTTATATATTCAAGTTTCTTGTGAATTTAATTATACGTGTTTTATTATAATTATTTTACGTATTTTAGGGACATCATAGTTATTTCACAATAAACGAGACATCGAATGATAAAACGGATGGCAAATTTGAACTCAGAATGGTCAAAAACCTTAGGAGGAGAATAAAAGTAAAAATATCACTGTTCACATATAAAGTACTGTTCACATGTACGGTACTGTTCATGACACTGTTTATATATACTATACGATGATGTGGCATTGACTGATTATGTGGCGTTGACTGATGATGTGACTTGACTGATGAGGTGTCACAATCTTATTGGACAAAAATGTTTATGCACTGTTGACCGATGACGTGATAGTATATTAGTGGATCAGAAAAAAAAATACGTACAAGTACATATATATACAAGAGATAATAGCCGTGATGATGTATTCAAACCAATTAAAATTTGCCACATGGCACAATTCTGTGCATCCAAATTATTTTAATCCGATGGTCATGATTTATTCATTGTATCTATAAAAGGAGGGCTCCCCCACCTAATTTGATACTCCTGAGTTAATTTTTGAACTTCATTTTTAGAAATTCTTTCTCTATCTTGTAGTTTCTTTGTATTTTAGTAAAATTTTCTTTTTATCCCTAGTGCAAATATGAGAAACTAATTTTCTTTTAAACTTGGGTTGAAGGTGAAGTCTCAACATGTTCCATGGGCTTAATTGGTAAATTTATTTTATTTTTCTCTCTATTTTCTGTGAATGTTTTGACTTTTTGTTGATAGATAGTAATAACACAGTTATTACTGTTTGGCACGATAAGCCCTTACCACCATATTAATTAGAGCGTGGTTCTTGAGAAGTAGATTTTTCCCTCATGATTTAATTAGTATTAATAAGGAATATTGAGCCCTGTAACATATTGATGCATATCCAGATATCTAAGTACTTTATTATAACAATTATATTTTTAATTACTCCTGCCATTTTAATTCATAATTTACGATAAAATTATCATAATTTAACCACTCACTTAGAAAATTAATTTAACATACAATTAAAATTCACCTACTTGTGGGATCGACACTCGTCACCATTAATCTATTCTACAATAGATTCGTATACTTGCGAGTTCAATTAAATTTGTACAATAAGTTTTTGGCGCCATTACTGGGGAGGTAAGTTATTTTAATTTGTTGAATTAATTTTTTTCTTATATTTTTTTCCTTATAAAAAAATAATAATTATATAATTTAATTTTTGTAATTTAAATTTATGTAATTTAATTTTATTCTGTAATTTCTTTAAATTTCTGTACTTTAATTTTTTGCTTTACTTTTTATTGTATTTCTTTTTGTTTATCTTGTAATTTATATTAATTAATCTATTTCTTTCTAGTGCTTGAGTGTATTTCCTTGGTAATTTTTTTGTTTATCTTATGAATTTATTTTAATTAATTCATAGAATTAATTTTTTTAAGTAAATTTTTTTGTTGCTTACTTTAAAAAAATTAAAAAAATTAAAAAAGTGAATATGTAATTTAATATTGGTAAGTTAAATTTCTTTAAATTTCAATAATTCAATTTTTTTGTAATTTTTTTAAATTTCTATAATTTAATTTTTGAGTTATGTTTCTTTGTAATTTTTATTTATTTTGTTAATTTATTAATTCATAGAATTAATTTTTTTAAGTAATTATTTTTTTAGTTGTTTTCTTTCAAAATTTTTTCTGTAATTTAATTTCGTTTTTTTTCTCTTCTTTATCTTTCTGTAATTTAATTTTTCATTCGTCGTTGTAATTTATCTTGTTATTTTATTTCTAGTTAATGTATTTCTTATATTTTTTTTAGCACTTGAGTATATATTCATAGTAAGATTGTAACAACGTGATAAGGTTAATATCATAATTTCTCCTTCCTCGCTATTTTTTTTATTAATTTTGTTCTCATTTTTTTGTTTGTGCATTTTTCATTATTTTCTTTTATGTATGGTCGAAGGTCATAATTATCTAATCTTGAGCCTATAGATTTAGAATTGGAAAAAACACTTTGCGCACACAAACACATCGCATTTAAAAATAAAATTGAAATGGATTTACAACAACAAGTACTACCATAGGAGAGGCCATTTAAGGACTATTTCAGTCTCTTATCTAACTTGAGTACATCATATATACGATACCTAAATGTAACTGTTAGGAGTTTTGAATTAAAACTTAGTGTGCTAAATTGTCTTCTAACATTTTATAGCCTAGAAAATAAGGACCTATATAATCATGTGAATGATTTTCATGCTGTTTGTCAAACTTTTGATATGAGAATTTTTCAGATGATGATGTTAAATTCAGACTATTCCCATTTTCTTTAAAGGATATGGCTCGTTCATAGTTTAACACATTGTCTGCTAATAGCATTATATCATAGGAACAAATGATCACAAAGTTTTTAAATAAATACTTCTTAGTTCATAAAACTAATTCTATTTGCACGAAAATTTCAGAGTTCATTTAGAGAGAAGACGAGCAATTTTTCGAAGCATGAGAGTGATTCAACGGGCTACTCTTGAAATATCCACATCATGGATATGAAAAATGGCACCAATATCAATACTTTTTAGAGGGATTATTGTCAAATGTGCAAGAATGACTAATGGCAACAAGTGGAGGAGAACTAATGTTTAAAAGTGTATTAGAAATTTGGGATTTCTTGCAGCGACAAGCGGATAATTCCCAACAACGGAGTCTATCATTTAGAAACAATAAAAGAATTAAGGGAGTAAATGAGGTCCAAATTGACGAGTTAAGCTCGGGAATCAAAGAAGTCAAAGAAATGGTTGAAGGACTTACTCGACAAATTGCATCGTTAACAGTTACTAAATCAACAAAGCCACATGACCATGACTCATACCCAGATCAAGACAACGCCATAGGTGTAATGAGGAAGCCATCAAACTACAACCCTTACTCCAACACATATAAACCTGGATGGAGAGACCACCCCAATTTTTCATAGTCATAAGGATTCCAGCAGAATGGACCAACAACTCTAGCTCCACTAATGCAATAAATTTCTCAAGTTCCACAAGCCTCTCAGCCACCATTCAGACCTTATAATCAAAACTCAAATTATTCTCAACTCAGATCATGGGAAGATGTATTCCAGAATTTCAAGAATTTTATCCACTCTACAATCGATCAATAAAATCACACCATTGATGGACTACGAAATGAGATGATAGTAGGCTTCAATTCACAGGCCTAATCAATTTCTAACCTCAAAAAAATGGTAGGCCAACTTGACTCTTCAGTTCAAACCTTAGCAATGACTGTTGAGAAAGGTAAATTCCCAAGTCAACCAGTGCTAAACCTTAAAGGAGTGCATGAGGCAAGTACTAGTTCACCTCAGCAACATGGAGAGGTCAAAGCTATCATGGCCTTGTGAAAAAGAAAAGAAGTCGACAACAAAGTAGAGCTATCGGTGACCAAAACAACTCAAATTGTACTTGTAAGTGCTGAACACTCATCATCAGAGGAGAAAGAAGAAACCAACCCACGAGAATATATTCATAAAGCTCTATTTCCCCAGAGGTTAGCTAAAACAAAGAAGGAAAAATTCACGGGTGAGATTTTTGAAATCTTCAAACAGGTAAGTGTCAATATCCCTTTGCTTGATGCTATAAAATAAGTGCCATCTTATGCCAAGTTTCTTAAAGATCTTTGTACTAAAAAGCGAAATATTCATGTTCAAAAGAAGGCATTTTTAACAGAAAATATTAGTTCTATATTCCAACATAAAATTCCTTTAAAATGTAAAGACCCAGACTCCCTCACTATCTCATGTAGTATAGGGAACCGCATAATTGAGAATGCTTTGTTAGACTTAGGTGCTAGTGTTAATCTGTTATCTTATTCAGTGTTTGTGAAACTTGGACTGGGAGAATTACACCCAAATCCAGTGGTGTTACAGCTTACAGATCGATCCACAAAAATACCTTGTGATATTATGAAGGATATGCTTATCCAGGTAGATAAGTTTTATTTTTCTATTGATTCATTATAATTGACACTCAATAGTGTAGGATTCAAGAGAGCATATCCTCATTATCTCGGGTTGTCTATTTTTGGCAACCGCCGATGCTCACATTTAATGCAAGACTGGAAACGTGTAGTTGTCATTTGGCAATATGACCATGGAACTAAATATTTTCAACATTGCCAGAGAACCTCACAATATAGATGATGAAATTATAGATGTAGATTTAATTGATGAATTAGTTGATCATGCATTTCTTTTAAACCTTAGTGATGACCCTTTACTAACATGTTTAACTTACTTTGATTTGGATTTTAATATTGACAGATCGATTGATGAGGTTAATGCTTTATTGGATTCATCGCCATGCATGGACATTGATAAATGGAAGACAAAGATAGAGTAATTGACACCATTAAAAGAAAATCTCATCCCATCATCAGAATCACCACCAAAGATTGAGCTCAAACCTTCACTTGACCCTCTGAATTCTATATTCTTGGGAGAAGAAAGAATATTGTCAGAAATCATCTCATCCGACAAACAAAAGAATACATACATCATTGACCCCATTTTTGGTTAAAAAAAGAGGATACAACTGGTAAAATCAGAGGAGATTCGGAATGACAAAAATGCTACGGACTACAAAAAGCGAATGAAAATCCTCCATGACAAGCGGAGCATTAGAAAATCTTTTACACCAAGTTAGAAAGTATTTTTGTTCAATTCTCAATGGCATATTTCTCCAAGTAAGTTACGCTTGCGATGGTCTGGTCCATCTACTAATCATATTGTTTTTCCACATAGAGCCATTAAATTTAAGAATCCAAGGACCGATGTAATTTTTAAAGATAATGGTCAGAAAAGTAAAGTCATATCATGAATACCAACCATGAAGAGAAAATAGCACAAAACATTTAAGTGACTTGATATTTTTTTCTTTCAGTTTCCTTCCGGTGATTTAAAATTTTTTTTGTTTTTAACTATAAATTTTTTTTTATCATTTTTCCTTATGAATATGTCAACTTAAAAGCATCTCTTTAACATTCTTCGAAAGTTTCGACGTATACAATCTCATCTTAGAGGTTAGATATGATTTTGTAAAATACATCGTATCTGACAGTTACAACCACCAGAGTTAGTAGCCCATGTTGAGAATTTAGAAGGACAACTCAGAGAAATTGAGAGAGGCATCTATAACATCCAATTAGAGCTTGAGGTAAATTTAATAAGAGGACGATAGTAAGTTAATTTCTTTTTGTGTTGTTTTTTTTACGTGTTTGTGTTTTTACTAGATTTTTTTCTTTGGTGTGTTATCATTTTTCACCTCAGTTAGGTGGCGGATAACGGTACTCCGTGACAATCAATGTCGGTTACTTCAGTTTCCCATAATAACCAATATTTTGAATTGAAGGCATAGATAATGACGAGATCTTAGCAAAACTTCACAAGTGATTTCCTTCACTTTCTTAGAATGCTCTCCTCACCATTTATAAAGTTCGGTCTGAACGCATGCGATTACTTATGAAAAATTATATCCTTGTTGATATCCGATGGATAATCGAAGCTAAAGTGCGGTTGGCAGGTGAATTACCTCCCAAATTTATTGCATACATGCCTGATTATGGTAAAAAAATTATTCAAGAAAACGGAGAGCCCAAAAGTTCTCTAATATTTGTCATAAGTGTGTCAGAATGAGATGTGATAAAAAGCGATGTTCTTTAGGAATGCTGTCTGATAACAGGGAAGATAAGATTCAATTTATTAGGGATGACTTGAATAAAGAGTCATTGGATAATATCCTTTTGTCTCTTGAAACGCATCCCAGTGGATACATCCAAAATGCAATACTCCAGTTAAGACCATTATTCCAGAAAGAATGTGCAAACTATAGTCTCAGGAATTTGACTATAAAAGACCCTGTTTGCTAGTTTGTAAGAAAATTAGATAGGAAGCTTATCTTCGACCTATAGAGGGCGTTCAAGCCTTTTTTGGACGTAAAATCAGAGTAAGATGTGAGCCACAGTCGCAACTACTTGTAAATATCCTTTTATTTCAATGTTGTTATATTTTACTGTTATTTGATTACTTACATTTTTGTTTTTACTAATTTTATGCTATCATTATTTGTTTTGTCTTTTCACTATTTTCTTTTTGACTCTCGAGCCATATGCCTCTCCTTCAACCATGTAAATATTTTCTTCTGTGTTGCAACAGTCGGGTAATATCTTCTAATCTTTACTTCTTTCCTTTAAAATATTGAGGACAATGTTTCGTTCTAGTTGGGGGGAGGGAATAGTTAATAATTGTGGAATGTCTTAATCTTTGTTAAGTTTTTATTAATTTTTGTTGTAGGAACTAACTATAGTTAACTTTTTACGTCGAAGATGACTGAATATGGAGTGTAGTGACTCTAGAAACACATGTTCCTAGTTTGAAAGTTAAAAAAAAAATTTACTTTTCAGTCATATTTATTTTATTTCATTTTAAGTGTGATTTTTCTAACTTCCTCTTTCGAATTTCTCCTTTATAAATATACACTTTCAAAATTTTATGTTCAAGATAGCTGAATATGAAATGTCATAATTCTATAAACGCTTCTTTTTAGTTTTCTTTTTCTTAAAAAAAATTTTTAAAAAATATATATATTTTGTGATTTTTTTTAACATGGCCTTCAAATTTTAGTATTTGTATTATCTTTGGTCTTGAGTTTTGTTACACCATGTTTACTACTTTACATGTTGATGTTTGAGACAAAAATATGAGTTGCTTGAAGGAATATACATGTCATAATAAATTCCAAGTGAGTTCTTGAGCCTATCATTTTTCTTAGAGAATAACCCTTTTTGCCCATTATTTATATAGCTTAATAGTTTATTATTTGATACACAATTTATAAATTTCTATTGAGTCAACCTTCTAAAAAAAAGAAAATTTTTTTTTTGTGTGTTGCTACATCTGAAAGTTTATCTAAACTAGTAGATATCGAAAATTAGTTAATGCCCTAAAAGATGATGGAAAGGCTATCTTTGACCCGTTTGATCCTTTCTACCCATTCCTTTTGTGAAATATCCTTAGTTAACCCTTTTGAGCCTTTAAAAAAAATTATTATCTTTTTCTTTGTTAGCTTATCATCCGACCTAACTCCAATCTAAAATATTACTCAATGTCGTATAAATTCCACACCCATTTATGTTTGAGAAAAATGTAAATAATTAGTTTATTCAATAACATTGTGCCTTATTGTAAAAAAAAAAAGAAAAAAAGAAAAAAAAGAAAAAAAAGAAAGAAATTCAAAATTTATATATTATTTTAAAAAAAAAGAAATGTACTTTGTAATCTTAAAAAAAATTCCTTTTTTTTCTTTGAAACATGTATTTTATTTTTTTTCCTATTTTTCTTTCCTTATTTGCCATGTCCCTAGCCTACGTTACATCCTAAAAGTCCTTCTTGATTTTAGGGAACTATAGTCTGAAGTAAAAACTAGTTACATGAGCTATAAAGATGTAGTGATGCATAAATAAAAAAATAAACAAAAAAGAAGAAAAAATATATAAATAAATATATTAGTCTGACTTACATTTTTACTTGAAATCATATTATTTTTAAGCTGTAGACACATTTATTTCATCTTGGTGAGAGTGTGCAATATTACTTTAATATTTTATTTGAATTTACTATTTATGGGAGTGACTATTGTTATTGGGTTTAATTTCTTTGTGAGAGTGTCACTGCCAATGAGATTTTGGAGTATTAACATGTCATTCTTGAAAGTAGCTTCGTTATAATAGCTGTGACAAAGTCTCCTAGATTGATTCATGTAGATGGTTGATTTAGAAATAATATTTCTTAAAGACTGGAGATAATGCTTATATTCTTATATTTACATCATAAAGTTTAATTAAATAAATATGATAGTTCAAAAAAAAAGGTTTTGGGTTTGAATTTGATTTCGCTTAATTTGCTAGGGACTGGCAATAAGCTGGTTGGGAGGTATGTTGAGTACTAGAAAATGTATATTTATAAAGGAGAAAATCATCATTTTTTATTTTAAGTTCTACTAACTTCTTTACTTTTATGTATTCAAGTTTCTTGTGAATTTAATTATGCGTGTTTTATTACAATTAAGTATTTTACGTATTTTAGGGGTATCATGGTCATTTCATAATAAACGAACATCAGATGACAAAACGGATGGTAAATGTGAATTGAGAACGGTCAAAAATCTTAGGAGGAGCATAAAAGTAAAAATGTCACTGTTCACATATATGGTACTGTTCATATGTACGGTTCTATTTATAACACTGTTCATATGTATTGTACAATGACATGGCATTAACTGATGATGTGGCGTTGACCGATTATGTGGCACTGACTAATGATGTGGCAGCGTTTGATTGGAGGAATGATGTGGTATTGACTGATTATGTGGCGTTGACTGATGACGTGACTTGACTGATGAGGTGTCACAATCTTATTAGACAAAAATGTTTATGCACTGTTGACTGATGATGTGACAATATATTAGTGGATTAAAAAAAACTTACGTACAATCCATGCATATATACGGGATAATATCCCTGATGATGTGTTCAAACCAATCAGAATTTACCACGTGACGCAATCCTGTGCATCCAAATTATTTTAATCCGATGGTCATGATTTATTCATTATATTTATAAAAGGATGGCTCTCCCTACCTAATTTGACACCTCTGAGTTTATTTTTGAACTCCATTTTCAGAAATTCCTTCTCTATCTTATATGTTCTTTGTATTTTAGTAAAATTTCTTTTTTATCCTTAGTGCAAATATGAGTTGAAGGTGAAGTCTCAACATATTCTAAAGGCTTAATTGGTAAATTTATTTTATTTTCCATTCTATTTTCTGTGGATGTTTTGATTTTTCGTTGACAGATAGTAATAACACAGTTATTACTGTTTGGCACAACTTAACACCATATTAATTAGAGCGTGGTTTATGAGGGGTGGATTTTCCCCTCATGATTTAATTGGTATTAATAAGGAATATTAAGCCCAAGAGCATATTGATGCAGATCCAGATATCCAAGTGCTTTATTATAATAGTTACATTTTTAATTACTCCTGCTATTTTAATTCACAATTTAGGATAAAATTATCATAATTAAAACACTCACTTAGAAAATTAATTCAACACACAATTAAAATCCACCTTCTTGTGGGATCGACACACGTCACCATTAATCTATTCTATAATAGATTCGTGCACTTGTGAGTTCAATAAAATTTGCACAACATTCTACTGAAACATGGAACTTTCTACTGCTTAACAAAATATGATAGTAACTCATATAAATGGAGTTCATATTACTTGTATCCGTAGAATGTCATATAAGGGTTTAGACATTTACACAACTAGAAAAGAATTAGATTTTAATGATTTCCAACTTGTAAATTATGTGAGGAATATTTATAGAGGTCGTGACCTCTTTGATGATCTCTGCATATTGTCCTTTAGATCTTAGCTTCTACTTTTCTAAGTCCACATTCTTTAGAGTATATTCCAACACATGATCACATCTAACAGGGTCATAGTGATGAGGTGACTAGATTAGATGTCGGTTTACTAAATTCTTTCATCTGGATAAGGAAAGTGAGCTTATCATATGCTATCTTACATCATATGTTATCCACAGTTACAGTGACCAACTGATCCCTATATTATGGCAGCTTCATTATTAGGATACTAAGGCATTTTAATATACCTCTAACTAAGCCTATTATTACTCAAACTCGAAAAGCTAGGTAGATAGTGTTAAGTGCTAGAAAATATATATTTATAAAGGAGAAAATATCATTTTACACTTCAAGTTTTACTAACTTCTTTATTTTTATGCAGTCAAGTATCTGTGAATTTAATTATGTGTGTTTTATTATAATTAAGTATTTTGTATACTTTAGGGGTATCATGGTTATTTCATAATAAATGAGACATCGGATGATAAAATGGACGGTAAATCTGAACTCAGAACGGTCAAAAATCTTAGGAGGAGTATAAAAGTAAAAATATCACTGTTTACATATACGGCATTATTCAGTGTACAATACTGTTTATGGTACTATTCATGACACTTTTCATATATACTATACGATGACATGGTATTGATTGATGATATGACATTGACGTGGCTACATTTGATTAAAGGAATGATATGACATTGATTGACTATATGGTATTGACTGATGATGTGGCTTAATTGATGAAGTATCACAATCTTATTGGATAAAAACGTTTATACACTATTGACTGATGATGTGACAATATATTAGTAGATCAGAAAAATTGTGCATATAGTATATGCATATACAGGGGATAATAGCACTGATGATGTATTTAAACCAATCAGAACTTGTCACGTGGTGTAATCCTATACATCTAAATTATTTTAATCCGATGGCCATGATTTACTCGTTGTATCTATAAAAGGAGGGCTCTTCCCCCTAATTTGACAATCCTGAGTTTATTTTTTAGCTCTATTTTCTAAAATTCCTTCTGAAATACTAATTAGACAACCCAAGAGGGGAGTGAATTAGGTTTTTAAAAATTAAGCAAACAAAAACTTAAAGTGATATAAACAAAGCAATGAAATTCAAAATAAATAAATAAATGTATAATAAAGAACAAAGAGATAGAGTAAGAGAGATTAATGTTGAGTGTTAGAAAGTGTATATTTATAAAGGAGAAAATTATCATTTTACACTTTAAATCTCACTAACATTGCTACTTTTATTTATTTAACTATTTTGTTATTTAATTATATGTATTTTATGTATTTTAGGGGCATTACGATCGTTTCATAATGAACGAGTGATCAGACAGCAAAACGGACGTCATATTTGGACTCAGGACGGTCGAAAACCTTAAGAAGAGTTTTAAAGAAAAAGTCACTGTTCACATATACAGCACTGTTCATACGTACGGTACTGTTCACGACACTGTTCATATATACGGACCGATGATGTGGCAACTACCTATGACGTGGCAGTATCTGATTGGACGAATTATATGGTATTGACTGCTTATGTGGCGTTGACCGATGACGTGGCGTTGACCGATGATGTGTCGTTGACCGATGATGTGTCATGATGTTATTGGACTAAATTTCTTATGTACTGTAGATCGATGACGTGTCAGCATCTCAGTGGAGTAAAAATCGTATGTACAGTACATACGCTTACATGGGATTATTTACTATTCAGGCGACATTACTGTACAAATGTTGACTGTTGACTATTGACGGTTGACTGTTGACTGATGACGTGGTGCAATCCTGAGCATCCGAATTGTTTTTAATCCGATGGTCACGATTCACTCAATGTATCTATAAAAAGGGGGCTGTCTCCCCCTAATTTGATACCCCTAAATTTATTTCTAAGCTTAGATTTCTGAAATTCCTTCTCGTTGTAGTTTCTTTGTATTTTAATAAAATTTCCTTTTTTATCCTTAGTTAAAATATGAGTAGCTAATTTCTTTTTGAGCTTGGATTGAAGGTGATGTCTCAACATGTTCCATGGGCTTAATTTGGTAAATTTACTTTCTCTTCCCCTTTAATATTTGTGGTTGTTTTGACTTTTCGTCGATAAATAATAATAGTCTTGTCTAGATATCAAATTTCCTGGTTAAACCTAAGACCCTAGTACAAGGTTATTATTATTTGGCACGATAAGTCTTTGGCACCATACTTATTGGAGAGTGGTTCATGAGGTGTGGAATCCCCCCTTATGATTTAATTGGTATTAATATGGAATATTTAGCCCATGGAGCATGTTGATGTGGATCCGAATACCCAAGTGTTTTATTATAATAGATTTCAATTTAATTTAATTTCTACCATTCTAATTTAAATTTAAGTATAATTTACATTAATTTTATCATAATTTAATTGTTCCCAAAAAAGAAAATTAATTTTGCATATAATTAAAATCAACCTCCTCGTGGGATCGACACTCGTCACCATTAATCTATTCTACAATAGATTCGTGCGCTTGCGAGTTCAATAAAATTTGCAATAACAAGTTTTTGGCGCCGTTGCCGGGGAGGTAAGTTATTTTAATTTGTTGAATTAATTTTTTTTGTTTTCTTGTATTTTTTTTCTTATAAAAAAATAATAATTCTATAATTTAATTTTTGTAATTTAATTTTATTGTGTGATTTCTTTAAATTTCTGTACTTTAATTTTTGCTTTACTTTTCTTTATAATTTGTTTTGTTTATCTTGTAATTTATTTTAATTTATTCATAGAATTAATTCATAGAATTAGTTTTTTTAAGTAATTTTTTTGCTTTCCTTAAAAATTATAAAAAAATTAAAAAATAAAAAAAAAGTGAATCTGTAATTTAATTTTGGTAATTTAAATTTCTTTAAATCTCAATAATTTAATTTCTTTGTAATTTCTTTAAATTTCTATAATTTAATTTCTGAGTTATTTTTCTTTGTAATTTTATTTATTCTGTTAATTTATTATTCCATAGAATTAAATTTTTTCAAGTAATTTTTTTCCTGTAATTTAATTTTGTTTCTTTTTCTCTTCTTTATAATTCTGTAATTTAATTTTTCATTTTTCGTTGTAATTTATCTTCTTATTTTATTTTTAGTTAATCAATTTCTTGTATTTTCTTTTTAGCACTTGAGTGTATGTTCATAATAAGGTTATAACAAAGTTACAAGGTTAGTATTATAATTTCTCTCTCCTCTTTATTTTTATTTGTTTTATTTTCATTTATTTTATTATTTGCATGCATGGTCGAAGGTCATTATCACCTAATCTTAAACCTTTAGACCTTGATTTGGAAAAAATACTTCGCACGCACAAACACACTGCCTTTGAAAAGAAATTTGAAATGGAATTGCAAAATCAGCAATCAGAACCACAAGAGAGGCCATTTAAAAATTATTTTAGTCCTTTAGCTAATTTGAGCACATCATGCATAAGGTACCCAAATGTAGCTGCTAGGAGTTTTGAATTAAAACCTAGTGTGCTAAACTGTCTCCCCACATTCTATGGCCCAGAAAATAAGGACCCATATAATCATCTGAATGATTTTCATACTATTTGTCAAACTTTTAAATATGAGAATTTTTCAGATGATGATGTTAAATTTAGATTATTCCCATTTTCATTAAAAGATAGAGCTCGTTCATGGTTTAATACAATGCTTGCTAATAGCATTACATCATGGGAACAAATGGTAACTAAATTTTTAAATAAGTATTTCCCAGTTCATAAAACCAATGCCATTCGCAGGGAAATTTCAGAGTTTACTCAAAGAGATGACGAGCAGTTTTTCGAAGCATGGGAGCGATTTAATGGGCTACTCTTGAAGGGTCCACATCATGGGTATAATGCCAATATTTTTTGGAGGGATTATTGCCACATATGCAAGAATGGCTAATGGCAACCAGTGGAGGAGAGTTAATGTCCAAAAGCGCATCAGAGATTTGGGAATTTTTCCAATGGCAATCGGATAATTCTCAACAACGGAGTCGATCACTCAGAAATACCAAAAGAATTAAGGGAGTGAATGAGGTTAATATTGGCGAATCAAGCTCAGGAATGAAAGAAGTCAAAGAGATGGTCGAAGGCCTTACTCGACAAATAGCATCTTTGACAACCGCTAAATCAACAGAGCCACATGACCATGACTCATATTCAGATCAAGCCAATGCCATAAATGTCATGAGAAAACCATCAAACTACAACCCTTACTCCAACACATATAATCCTGGATGGAGAGATCACCCCAATTTTTCATGGTCTCAAGGATTCCAACAAAATGGACCATCAGTTCCACCTCCACCAATGCAACCAGTTCCTCAAATGTCTCAAGCCTCTCAACCACCATTCAGACCATACAATCAGAATCCAAACCATTCTCAACCCAAACCATGGGAGGAGACATCCCAAAATTTCAGAAATCTTACTAACTCCAAGATCGAGCAGCAGAACCGCACCATTGATGAATTACGAAATGAGATGAGAGCGAGCTTTAACTCACAAGCTCAATCTGTTTCAAGCCTTGAGAAAATGGTAGGACAACTTGCCTCTTCAGTTCAAACTTTGGTCATGACCGTTGAAAAAGGCAAATTTCCAAGTCAACCAGTGCCCAATCCTAAAGCAGTTAATGAAGTAAGTTCTAGTTCACCACAGCAGCATGGAGAGGCCAAAGCAGTGATGACCTTGCGAAAAGGAAAAGAAGTCGACAACAAAGTGGAAATGCTAAAATCAACTTAGATTGTACCTGTGAACACTGAGGAATCATCATCAGAGGATAAAGAGGAAACCAACCCATGAGAATATGTTCATAAAGCTCCATTTCCTCAAAGGTTAGCTAAAGGGAAGAAAGGAAAATCCACAGGTGAGATTCTTGAAATCTTCAAACAGGTAAGTGTTAATATCCCTTTACTTGAAGCTATAAAACAAGTGCCATCATATGCCAAGTTTCTTAAAGGCCTTTGTACTAAAAAGAGAAATATTCATATTCAGAAAAAGGCCTTTTTAGCAGAAAATATTAGTTCTATACTCCAACATAAAATGCCTCTAAAATGCAAAGATCCAGGCTCCCCCACTATCTCATGTAGTATAGGGAACCACATAATTGAGAATGCTTTATTGGATTTAGGAGCTAGTGTAAATCTGTTGCCTTACTCTGTTTTGTGAAACTTGGACTGGGTGAATTATATCCAACTCCAGTGGTGTTACAGCTTGCAGATCGGTCCACAAAAGTACCTCGTGGTATTGTGGAGGACGTGCTTATCCAGGTAGACAAGTTTTATTTTCCTGTTGATTTCATTGTAATTGACACTCAACCAGTGCAGGATTCAAAGAAGCACATTCCCATTATTCTGGGCCGACCTTTCTTAGCAACTACCGATGCACATATTCAATGCAGAACCTGAAATATGTAATTGTCTTTTGGCAATATGACCATGGAACTCAATATCTTTAACATTGCTAAACAACCTCACAGTACAGATGATGGAATTGTTAATGTGGATTTAATAGAAACACTAGTTGATAACAATTTTCTTTCAAACCTTAGTGATGACCCTTTGCAAACTTATTTAACTCACTTTGGTTTAAATTTTGATATTGACAGATCAGTTGATGAAGTCAATGCTCTACTTGACTCAGCACCATCCATGGACACTAATAAATGGAAGTCAAGAGTTGAACAACTAGTGCTGTCAGAAAAGAAACTCAGCCCATCATCAGAATCACCACCAAAACTCGAACTCAAGCCATTACCCAACACTTTGGAATACGCATTCTTGGGAGAAGAAAGCACTTTGCCAGTAATCATCTCTTCTTCCCTCAATGATGAACAAAAAGGTAAGTTGTTGGATGTTTTAAAAGAATATAAAGGAGCACTATGATGGACCATAGCAGACATAAAAGGTATAAACCTAGTGGATTGCATGCATTACATTCATCTTGATGAAAATGCTAAACCTACTAGGGAAATGCAACATCGGTTAAATCCTAACATGAAAGAGGTTGTTCGCACTGAAGTCCTTAAGCTATTAGATGCAAGTATCATTTACCCTATTTCTGATAGTTTGTGGGTCAGTCCTGTGCAAGTTGTTCCTAAAAAGTCAGGAGTTACAGTAGTCATCAATGCTGATAATGAATTAGTACCCACTAGAGTAACTGCAGGATGTCGTGTATGCATTGATTAAAGAAAGTTGAATTCTGTCACACGTAAAGACCATTTTCCTTTACCATTTATCGATCAAATGCTTGATAGATTAGCAGGTCATGAGTTTTATTGCTTTCTATATGGTTATTCAGGATACAATCAGATTCCCATAGCACCAAAAGATCAAGAGAAGAGCACCTTCACTTGTCCTTTTGGCACTTTTGCATATAGGAGAATGCCATTTGCATTATGTAATGCACCTGCTACATTTCAACGATGCATGTTGAACATTTTTTCTGATATGGTTGAACGATTCCTTGAGGTTTTTATGGATGACTTTTCTGTTTTTGGAGATTCGTTTGATCAATGTTTACATCATCTAACATTAGTTCTGTAGAGAAGTATCAAGAAGAATTTAGTCTTGAATTGGGAGAAATGCCATTTTATGGTTAAACAAGGTATTGTTCTCGGTCACATCATTTCAAGCAAAGGTATTGAGGTTGATAAAGCCAAGGTGGATCTCATTTCTAATCTTCCTCCACCTAAAACAGTTAGGGAAGTAAGATCTTTCTTTGGGCATGCTGGTTTTTATAGACGTTTCATTAAAGATTTTAGCAAAGTTTCTAGATCCTTATGCAATTTACTTGCTAAGGATGTACCTTTTGCCTTTGATGATTCATGTCTTGTGGCATTTGAAAAACTAAAGCAGTTGTTGACATCATCACCCATCATTCAGCCCCCTAATTGGAACTTACCATTTGAGCTTATGTGTGATGCATCTGACTATGCAGTAGGAGTAGTATTAGGACAAAGAGTTGATCGAATTTCCCATGTGATTTATTATGCTAGTATGACATTGAATGATGCACAGTTGAATTATTCAACTACTGAAAAAGAAATGCTAGCAGTTGTGTTTGCATTAGAAAAATTTCGATCTTATCTCATTGGTTGTAAAATAATTATATTTACAAATCATGCTGCTCTTAAATATCTTCTCACAAAGAAGGATGTAAAAGCTAGACTAATTCGTTGGGTGCTACTCTTGCAGGAATTTGACTTAGAATTCAAAGACAAGAAAGGAACAGAAAATGTTGTGGCTGATCATCTTTCCCGTCTCCATTTTGACACAACAAAAGAACATTTACCTTTGAATGAGTCATTTCCAGATGAACAATTAATGAGCGTGGAAGTAGTACCATGGTATGCTTATATAGTTAATTATCTTGTTATAGGTCAACTTCCAGAGCATTGGACTAAACAGGACAAGGCCAAATTCTTTGCAGAAATAAAGAATTTCTTTTGGGATGATCCTTATCTATTTAAATACTGTGCAGACCAAATTATTAGACGATGTGTCCCAGAGAATGAATTTCAGAATATCCTTTCTTTCTGTCATGAACAAGCTTGTGGAGGCCACTTCAGTACTAAGAAAACAGCTACTAAAATTTTACAATGTGATTTCTATTGGCCAACTATATTTTGAGATGCTTACACCTTTTGTTCTTCATGTGATAGGTGTCAACGAATGGGGAGCATTACACGAAGGAATATGATGCCACTAAACCCAATTCTAGTGGTTGAAATTTTTGACGTATGGGGTATCGATTTCATGGGACCTTTTCCCCCATCTTTTGGCCATCAGTACATATTGGTCGCTGTTGATTATGTTTCGAAATGGGTAGAAGCTATTCCATGTAGGAACAATGATCATAAAGTGGTAATAGGATTTTTGAAAAGCAATATTGTTTCCTACTTTGGATTCCCTCGAGTAATAATTAGTGATGGTGGTGCCCACTTTTGCAATAAATTTTTCAAAGCACTTTTGACAAAGTACTCCATCACTCATAAAGTGGCGACCTCATATCATCCACAGACCAGCGGCCAAGTTGAGATCTCCAATCGAGAAATAAAGCACATTTTAGAAAAAACAGTGAGGCCCGACATAAAAGATTAGTCGTTGCGGCTTGATGATGCATTATGGGCATATAGAATGGCTTTTAAGACTCCGATTGGGATGTCACCCTACAGGCTAGTGTATGGAAAAACATGCCACCTACCTATGGAACTCGAGCATTGTGCGTACTAGGCCATTAAGAAATTCAATTTTGACAGACAGCAAGCTGGCTCCGAAAGAAGATTACAGTTGGCAGAACTTGAAGAAATTCGAAATGATGCGTACGAGAATGCCAAAATTTACAAGCAACGAATGAAAGTCTTTCACGACAAGCAAATTATGCGAAAATCTTTTACTCCAGGTCAGAAAGTACTTTTATTCAATTCTCGCTTACACTTATTCCTAGGTAAGTTACGCTCTCGATGGTCTGGCCCATTTATTGTTCATACTATTTTTTCACATGGGGCAATTGAAATTAAGGATCCAATGAATGGTGTCACTTTCAAAGTTAATGGTCAAAGATTAAAGCCATATCTAGAATACCAACCACATGGAGAGGACAGCGAAATAAATTTGAGTGACCCACCTATTTTAAATTGAGGTTTTGCTTTTCGGTGATTTGATTATTTATTTTCTTTATTTTCTTTCTTTTATTCATTCTTTTGCTGATTGAAATTATTTTTTTTCATTTAAGTGTGTTTGTTTAACCGTTAAGTTTTTTCTGATCTATTTAATCATGAGACAGTTCTGCTTAAACATTCTTAGACAGTTTCGACGTATACAATCTCATCTCAGAGGTCAGATACAATTTTGTAAAACACATCGTATCTGGCAGCTACAACCACCAGAGTTAGTAGCCCATGTTGAGGATTTAGAAAGCCAACTCTGAGAAATTGAGAGAGGCGTCTACAACATCCAATTGGAGCTTGAGGTAAATTCAATAAGAGGACGATTTTAGTTTGTTTTGTGTGTTTTAATTTATTTTCTTGTTTGTGTGTTTTAGTTTGCTTTGTGTGTTTAGAGTTTGTAACCCCGGTCAAGTGGCGGATAACGGTACTCCGTGACAATCAAGTCGGTTACTTTACTTTAGTTTTCCCACAATAACTGATATTCTGAGATGAAGGTATAGACAGAAATGAGATTTTAGAAAAGCTTCACAAACGATTCCCTTCGCTTCCTCAGAATGCCCTACTTTTAATTTATAAAGCCCGGTCTGAACGCATGCGATTGCTTATGAAGAATAACATCCCTGCTGACATCCGTTGGTTAATCGAGGCAAAAGTTCGCTTAGCAGGTGAGTTACCTCCTAAATTTATTACATACATGCCTGGTTGTGGTAAAGGAAATTATGCGAGAAAACGACGAGCTCGAAGACTTTCTATTGCTTGTCATAAATGTGCCAGAATGATATGCAATAAAAAACCATGTTCTTTAGGAATGGTGTCTGATAACAGAGAAGATAAGATTCAATTCATTAGGGATGGCTTGAATTAGAAGTCATTAGATGATATCCTTTGTCTCTTGAAACGCATCCTAGTGGATACGTCCAACATGCAATACTCCAGTTATGGCCATTATTCCAGAAAGAATGTGCAAACTATAGTCTCGGGAATCTGACTATAAAAGACCCTGTTTGCCAGTTTGTAAGAAAACTGGATGGGAAGCCTATCCTCGATCCATAGAGGGCGTTCAAGCCGTTTCTGGACGTAAAACCAGAGGAAGATGTGAGCCACAATCACAACTATCTGTAAATATCCTTTTACCTCTCTATTCTTTTATTTCACTGTTATTTTACTATTTACATTATTATTTTTTAATAATTTCATTTACTTTTTCTTTTTACTATTTTCTTTTTGACTTTTGAGCCATGTGCCTTACACGTTAATTGACATAATGTCCCATACACAGCTGTAACCAACTGTCACCAAGGTCTTTAAATGCGAATTGTTTTTACTAAGCACTCACAAGTTGTTTTTGAGCAATATCTTAATGGCAGCTTCTTCTAGTAAACAATTCAAGAACATTTGTGTGCTTTCTGGGTTTCATTATGGCAAACATAAAGAGTTTATGAAGGCAGCCATAGATCTTGGTCTAAGAATAGCAGAGAGAAAATTGCACTTAGTGTATGGAGGAGGTGACCGAGGGTTATCCAAAATGGTATCAGAAGCTGTTTTTGTCAGAGGGAGCCAAGTGTTAGGCATCATCCTTCAAATCCTAAAACCTTTGGGTTGTTTGTCTCATTCACCAACTGAAGAAGAGTTAGTCATCTCAAGTATACAAGAACGAATAACTGAAATGCTCAATCATGCCGATACTTTTATTTTCCTTCCAGACGATCTTACAACTCTTGAGGCACTAATGACATTAGCATCTTGGTCCCATCTGAACATTCATCAGAAACCCATTGGTTTGTTAAATGTCAATAACTTTTATGATGGCTTTCTCGCATTTCTTAACCATGCAATAAAAAATTATTTCATTCCTTCCTCAGTGAAACAAATCTTTATTTGTGCACACACACCGCTAATCTTACTACTTGATCTGTTACAAGCTTATCAACCAGAGCCAGATCCCAAGGCTATTGTGTTGGAGTGTTCAAATAATAATGGTAACAACAGCGGCAGTAAGAAGTACAAATTAGATTTAACTCTCCGCTTGTAAATATTTTCTTCTGTGTTGCAGCACCCAGGTGATGTCTTCTAAACTCTACTTCTTTCCTTTCAAACATTGAGGACAATGTTTCGTTTTGGTTGGGGGGAGGGAATAGTTGACAATTGTGGAATGTTAAACTAACCATGACTAATTTTTTGAATAGAAGATGGCTGAATATGGAGTGTAGTAACTCTAGAAACGCATCTTCTTTATAAAAAAAAAAAATCATTTTTTTAATTTTTCTGTATGTATGTTTTCTTTTTATATTTAGAATAGGTTGGGGGGGAAATAATTTTGTTTAAAAAAAAATTTTTTTTGTGAATTCTTGATATTAGATGATATGATGACTTTCGAATTTTAGTGTTTGTATTATCTTTGGTCTTGAGTAATGTTACACGATGTTTACTATTCTATATGTTGATGTTGGCGACAAATATGAGTTGCTTGAAAGAATGCACATGTCATAATAAATTCCAAGTGAGTTTTTGAGCCTATTAATTTTTCTTGGAGAGTAACCCTTTTTGCCCATTCTTCATGTAGTTTAGCAGTTTATTATTTCATGCATGATCTCTAGATTTTCTTTAAGTCAACCCTTAAAAAAAAAAGAGTGTGTTATTGCATCTAAATGCCCACTTAATTAATAGATATGGAAGATTATATAGAGTCCTAAAAAATGATGGAATGCCATTTTTGACCCGTTTGAGCCTTTCTAGCCATCCCTATTATGTAATATCCATAGTTAGCCCTTTTGAGCCTTTTATTAAAAAAAAAACCTTTTTCGTTATTAACTTATCATCCTGACCCACTCTAATTTGGAGTATTACCAGATATCATACAATTTCCATCCACCTATTCATGTTTGAGAAAAAAATGATAAATAATTATTTTATTCAGCGAAGTTGTGCTAAAAAAAAATTCAAAAAAAAAGAAAAAAAAGAGAGAGAAAAAAAAGATGTACAATAGTAATAAATAAGCAAAATGTATCTTGTAAAAAGTTCTTAAATTTTTTCTCAAACATATATATTTTGTTTCCCTATTTTCCTTTCTTTGTTAGCCATGTCCCTAGCCTACGTTACGTCCTAATAAAAGTCCTTTCTGATTTTAAGGAACTATAGTCTAACATAAAAACTAGTTATATGGGTAATTAAAATGTAGTGATGCATATACAAAAAAAAATGAAAAAAAATAAAAAAAATGATGGATACATTGGGTTGACTAATACTTTATTTGAGATCGTATTATTTCTAAGTTATGGGCATATTTTTCATCTTGGTGAGAGTGTATGATATTTCTTTATTATTTTCTCTCAATTTACCATTCATTGTAGTGACAATTTTATTGGGATTAATTTCTTTGTGATAGTGTCACTACAACCGGTGAGATTTTGGGGTTGGATATGTCATTCTTGAAAGTGGCCTGATTACTATTACTACAACAAAATCTGCTGGACTGATGCATATCGATGGTTGATGTGGGTGTGATATTCTTTTAGATTAGAGATAATGCTTATACTTTTATTTGATTGCTATCATTAATCTGATTGAATAAACACATGTGTTTCCTTAAAAAAAAAAGTTTTGAATTTTATCTTTACTTTATTTGCTAGGGACTAGCAATAAGCTGGTTGGGAGGTGTGTTGAGTGTTAGAAAGTGTATATTTATAAAGGAGAAAATCATCATTTTACACTTTAAATCTCACAAACATTGCTACTTTTATTTATTTAACTATTTTGTTATTTAATTATATGTCTTTTATTATAATTATGTATTTTATGTATTTTAGGGGCATTACGATCGTTTCATAATGAACGAGTGATCAGACAGCAAAACGGACGTCATATTTAGACTCAGGACGGTCGAAAACCTTAAAAGGAGCTTTAAAGAAAAAAGTCACTGTTCACATATACGGTACTGTTCACGACACTGTTCACGACACTTTTCATATATACGAACCGATGATGTGGCAACTACCTATGACGTGGCATTATCTGATTGGACGATGACGTGGCGTTGACTGATGATGTGTCACAATCTTATTGGACTAAATTTCTTATGTACTGTAGATCAATGACGTGACAGCATCTCAGTGGAGCAAAAATCGTGTGTACAGTACATGCGCTTACATAGGATTGTTTACTATTCAGGCGGCATTACTGTACAAATGTTGACTGTTGACTGATGACGATTGACTGTTGACTGATGATGTGGCGCAATCCTGAGCATCCGAATTGTTTTTAATCCGATGGTCACGATTCACTCAATATATCTATAAAAAGGGGGCTCTCCCCCCTAATTTGATACCCCTGAATTCATTTCTAAGCTTAGATTTCTGAAATTCCTTCTCCTTCTTGTAGTTTCTTTGTATTTTAATAATATTTCCTTTTTTATCCTTCGTTAAAATATGAGTAGCTAATTTCTTTTTGAGTTTGGGTTGAAGGTGAAGTCTCAACATGTTCCATGGGTTTAATTTGGTAAATTTACTTTCTCTTCCCCTCTAATATTTGTGGTTGTTTTGACTTTTCGTCGACAAATAATAATAGTCTTGTCTAGATACAGTTCTGCTTAAACCGGCACCCTAATACAAGATTATTATTATTTGGCACGATAAGCCCTTGGCACCATACTTATTGGAGAGTGGTTCATGAGGTGTGGAATTCCCCCTAATGATTTAATTGATATTAATATGGAATATTTAGCACATGGAGCATGTTGATGCGGATTCGGATACCCAAGTGTTTTATTATAATAGATTTCAATTTAATTTAATTCCTACCATTCTAATTTAAATTTAAGCATAATTTACATTAATTTTATCATAATTTAATTGTTCCCAAAACAAAAAATTAATTCTGCATATAATTAAAATCAACTTCCTCATGGGATCGACACTCGTCACCATTAATCTATTCTATAATAGATTCGTGCGCTTGCGAGTTAAATAAAATTTGCAATAACAATTAAGCACAATAATTTTTACGTGATTCAACTATCCCCGCCCACGTCTACGCCTTCAAGTACACCGAGCTTGATGATTCCACTAAGCAAGCCTTCAAGGCTTCAAAATCTTACAATTGACTTTCAAGGTGTCAATAAACCTTTACAAAAGGAGATTTTTCCCAATCTCTTAATCTAAGTGTATCCCAACACTTATAGTCACTCAAAACAAAGATTACAAATTGATTTTTCTCTTACACAATTTTCAAGATTACAAATCCCAATGTGTGAATAAATGAAGTGAGAATCTGTTTAAGGCTCAATGTAGATCGTATATTCTTGTATATGCTCAGTAGTTCTGTTGTTGTCTCTATTTGATTTGATTTGGATGAATTTATTTATAGTTGAAGCTGAAAACTAGCCGTTATTCATCCTTGTTGATAGAAAATGAATTATCGTTAATTATTAACGGATAACCGTTTGCGTTGGTCAATGTTACCGTTGGGCTTAATTTCAAATTAACGGTTGATCTTTAGCAATTGCTCTTTCACCATTAACATCCAAAGACCTACACAACAAAAATCTTCTATCTGTTTTAGCTAAACGGTTAAAAATTAACCAAGAATGTTAGTCTAGATATTATCGGTTAGCCGTTATATGTAAACGGTTTGCTGTTTAAAAATAACGGTTAGCTGTTTACTTCTAGTGTTTAATTTTTACTAAGTTATAAAACAATCAGTTGAAACTTTTATAAAATAGCCTCTCTCTGTATTTTATTGGTTAATCATTAAAAATAAATAGTTCACCGATTACTCCCAAATGACCATATTTTTTACAAAAATATTCCTGTTTCTCTGAGGCTTGTAAACACACATAGAGAGTTTTGACTTTTAAGAAAATATTTGAATTTGTGAAACTTCAATAAACTTATCAAAAGAAATTAATGGTTTTTTATCATCAAAATCAATAAACAAAATATGTACATGTTAACATTCTCCCCCTTTTTGATGATGACAAACATATTCAAAATATTTTGCTCCCCTAAAAATATGATGTGTGCCATTGTTCTTGCTTGCAAAAGTCTTTAAAAATGAATTGAATTTGAGTTTATGTCTTGATCAAGTCATTATCTATTGATTGTCTTAAACTTGATTTCATATGATTCACTCGCATAAATATCATCCTTGAAGAATTAGTGAAAATTTAAAATATAATATTTATTATATCACTTAAGATACATATTTGTTATCATCAAAATTATAATATGTGCTACCCATTTAAGATAACAAACTAGACTGCAAGTACCAATTAGTCTATGCTTTTAATAAGTTTGTCAATGAGATCATACAATGAATAATATAACTAAGAGTTAAAATACATGGATTAGTGAAACGAATAAGGTACTTATAATTAATTTAGCAGAGCACATTGAAAAAGAATAATGGGAATAATAAATGATAAAAAAATTAACTATTCAAAATGGGAAACCTAAGTTCCAACCTTCATTAACAACAAAGTAAACTAGATATTGAAAGAAAAACAAAGGAACCTTTAAGTTGCACCAACAACTGAAATGCTCATTGAAGTTGAATCTACTACAAAATCATGGATTATCAACTTACAAGAGCATTAATATGGTTGTGGGTTGTGGCAACTTAGTAGCATGCCTTATAGGCATGCAATGCCTTATATAGCTCATATGAGGAATACTTATAAGAAAGAGGCATATTTAATGTGTTACTCAAGCATGATTCATCCTTTGCTTGATAAGTTTAAATTGCCACACATAGAGATAAAGGAAATCTTATTGCCAAATATTCAAGGATAACCTGGTAGGCCCAAAACATGCAAAAGCAAAAAGAGCTTCACAACCACCAAATCATAAAAAAGATTCACTACATGCTACAACTTATGTAGTATAATTGACAATGATAAAAGATATTGTCCTACTAATTCAACCAATACACATAAGAAAATAAGATACATGCTGGCAAAGAAATGGTTAAAACATATAGTTTGATATAATTATCTTATATTTCTTTTAATTTATGTACAAATAATAATGGCAATCAATGTTGTTTAGCTTTTGTTTCATGTTTATAGAAACATAAGAATATATTAGTTGCAACTTCAAATTTAAATGCATTATTTGCAAGAAACCATGCTATTAGGAACCTACAAAATGCTTACTATTGGTTACTGTATGCTTGGTGGATCAATTCTTGATGGTGTTAGTATAAGTGCTTTTCCACCTAGTGGAATCACATCAGAGGTGTTATGTTGTTTTTTTTTCTTTTTTTTAATCTATAACTTATTATTATTGCTTGTTACTATCAACATTCACTTACTTTAAGTTTTGAAGTTAACATTTGGTTGAGGTAAATCAAAGTCTGTTAGTCTAGTTGGTACTCAATTAAAGTATTTCAATCTAGCTATATGTAGATTGAAGTTTCTCTTTAGTCTTATGTCAATCTAGTTGAGGGATAAATCAAAGTTTATCTTTAGTCTCTTAATATCTTTCTTTGTTTTTATTAATCATAAAGTCACAAACACTTAATCATTATCTTTTGTATCAATACAAATGCTAGGTCAAGCAATAATGTGTTCAACAAACATAAGAACCATAAGGAATGCAACAATAATGCAAGAAGAAAAAGAAATGATTTTGATGGTCTATCACCTACAACAGCTGTAGGAGGAATTCTCGTTAACGGAAGTTCAATGCATGTAAGAGTCATTCCTCAATCTATGCTTGCAGGAATAATAGTGTAATGCCAAAAAAAAAAAGAATTCTTTATAAAATTTGAGCTTTCACTAGGATTTATGGAGGCCTTTTTATTAGAAAAGGGTAAAAAAGAGTATTAAGTTATTAATAAGGGTTATTTAGAAGATAATTTTGGAATAAAAGGTTATTTTTCCAAGATTTCATTCCCTATAAATTCATCTTTTATCTCCCTTTTTCATAACCCTAAAAACTTATGATATTATTGTTTCCTCTCTTATCAATTGGTCATAATTTTTCTTCACTCAAATCCTAGGATTCAATCAAAGCAAACGGTATGTATACCCTCCTTATTCCCTTCAAAAATTTCTTATAAACATACTATTTAGGGTTTGTGTTTGGCATGATTTTAGATTTTTTTTTTATAGATCTTGATGCATGACATATGATGTGTTTAGGTTTTATTTAGGGTTTTGATTAATTAGGAGTTTGGTTAATCAACCCTTTGCATAATATAGGATGATTCTGGACAGTATGATATCTTGATTTTTAAACTAATGTTTTGTGAACGAATTCTTATTAGAAATTCATATTCTGGAAAATAGACATATAGAGCCTCATTAATAAATTTTATTTAATGAAATTTGATTTCATTTTCAATTTAATATGTATTTTCGAATTAGAAACCACTGCAGTGGAAAACTGCGATTCTAGCAGTGCCATCAGGTTTACAGAATTATTTTCACTATCAAATAAAATCGGAAAATTATGACATTTTATATGGATGTTAAGATCTTGTATATTATCTCCAGTTTTAATTTCATAATTTTCTGATAAGTATTTCATTTTATAAAATTCTCAGAAACGGTTCTGTTCGGTTAAGGTTATGAGAAAACAGTTTTGAAATTGTTGAGAAATAAATAGTTTTAAAAATGTTTTTGGTCTCGGATCCTCTTCAAAATTTTATATGAGACACTCATAGATGTCCAGAATAGTTTTGTAGAATATTATGTCATTCTAAAGTTTAGATTAAGAGTTAAAATTCTGAGATCAGACCTGTACAGGAATGAATTAGAAAGGCAGATTCTTAGAGTGAGTTATTAATAATTATGTTTTATATTTGTTAAGGTGTTGAGGACTCTTAGAGACTTAGAGGTGTGTAGTTCAAGATTCTCATATCGAGATAAGTAACTTCATTCCTAATATACTGGATAGGTATAAGTATTTTGATATTATTATAAGAATTTTATACTATTTAGAAATTAAAGAATTTTCGTAGCAAAATCAGTTTATGAGAATGTTTTCAAATATGAATTCTTTTAATAAAATATTTTATAAATGTCTTTCAATGTGTAAATTATTTTGGTGACATGACTTCTCATTATGATTTTATTTGTAAATCAGTTTGCAAGCCTAAATTATTTTTATGGACTTTTCTGAATCTGATACGAATGTTTGGTACTCATGTGTGATTTTAGTTATTGATGATTATAAGATTCTTAATATTTTAGCTCATTGTCCATAGTTATTCTGATTCTGATTCTGATTCTGATCGTTATATACGATATATCTGTCTGGACCAGTACTGGGTATAAGTTCTGAATGTGCACACAATATTCTGATTCTGATTCTGTCTGGACCGGGTCACCGGGACTATAGGTGACACTATGTGACATGAGCTAACGTTTCATTTTCTGTACATGTGAATATGATTTGCCTTAATAAGTAACTTTGTTTTTGATATTTTGAATTCTTATGGATTTATGTTATCTAATTGAAATGCGTTACTTCATCATGGAATATAGTTTTTGTGAAACTTATAGATTTATGAAATATATTTTGCTCAAAGAAGGCTTGCAATATATTTTTTTTTGGTATCAATAGGCCTAGTGTGTTAGAAATGGTTTTACTTACAGAGTTGACGACTCACCCCTCGTCATTATTTTTTTGCAGATTAAGTTCCTTTGAGAGGTGTGCCTAGCCATAAAGTTAGAGATTTTTGTTTTTGTTCCCTATTTGATAAGAAGAAGAAGAATAGACTTATGTTTTTTTTTTTAGTTTACTTCGATCATGAACTTGTAATTTGGGTTTTGAGACTTTGTTATTTTATTTGACTTGTGACTTGTGGATTATTCTTATAAGAATTTGAGGTATACCAGTTTGGTATTTATGAGTAGAGATTATGTTTTGCGAGTAATCTCCTTCTCTCACGTGCTCTGCACGTGTTAGATTTGGGGTGTTACAAATAGACTTAAAGGGCAAAGGCAAAGCAGTGCTTAAAAGTGGTTACTAAACATCTGATTGGACTGAATTAGTTATATTTTTTTTTACAAGTTGCAAATTAAACTATAAATTGTTTGTCTCATGATTTCTTCCTATGTTTTTGGTTGTGAACCTATGTTGCAGAAGCTACCAGATTCAGCCAAAACAAAATAAAAGTAGCATCAAATTTTTGCTCAATATATGACTTGTATAATAATATCGTTTATTCAATTATTTTATGAATAGTTAAGTTTGAAGACAATAGTTATGTTGAAACTTATTAAATATACCTTTAAGAAAAAGGTAAAGCTCATGTAATTATTTTGTCTCAGTTTTTGCAAGTATTACAAAGAATATTTAGTATGGATATTAAAGTTCTTGTGAATGCAACAAACAAGATCATAAGATTGTTGAATATTTCTTCAATATTTCAATTAAGAATATATATTATAGACGATGTCTTGAAGTTTACAAAATGAAATACATCAATTTTTTTTTAGAAGGGAATATCACACCTTCTTCAATCCCAGTTCCTAGTTTTACTTGTTTTTAGTATAGTTAACCCTTAATAATTTCTAAGCAATATGCTAGAAGCACTAAATACGCAATGAAGCCTCATAAGGATAATTTATAACAGCATCATTGTTAAATTTGATTTTGAAACAAAGTTGCCAATAGCCTCCAAAACCTTATTCTCTTCGGTTATCAACTTATAATTATCTTTAAAATCATCATCTAACATTCTCACTTCTCTAATTATTTTATACTCTTGCTTAGTTGGCCTACATTGTCTGAAGAAATGAAAAGTTTTCTTTTGCATTTGTAGTATAGCCTTTGAGGATTTAGAATAGAATATGAAATTTTCACCGATATTCGATCACAATAGTCAATGCAAATTTTGTTTATGAATCTGATAACCTTGCCATTAATCTGTAGCTCCTATCCTTGATTTATGTAACCACTCTAGCCACCTTTATATGATGACATTGTAGTTGTTGTTGTTTCACTTTGCTGATATTCTAATGCTGCTATATGATTTTATGCCCAATCAAGTGTGATGGAAGCTAGATTTAAAGGTATGAACCTACCTAATACAATTGTGAATTTTAAATTTTGAATTTGGTTGTTTCTCTAACAACCAACTATTTTAACTTATGAAACTACTAGCATGAAATGCAATATATTCAACTTCAAAGTCAAATTCTATTAACATCAATAGCAATCTTTGCAATTTATTCAACCTTAGAGTCCAATTAACAAATAATATTATTGGCAATCTTCATAATTTATTTAACTAAATGAGGAGAATAATTTTACTTTTTGGCATATTAAGACATATCACTTTTCTAATATTTAAATCTTATAAACCACTTGCTTTTCAATAATTTATTATTAATTTTGTAGGTGTATTCCCATGTCCTCTTTCAAATATGTCAAATCAATAGTTTTGAAATCATACACTATGGTTAATAGCCTATTCTAATATAAGTTAGGCGTTTTTTTACTTCAATCAATTAACTTTAGTTAGCTATTAAAAATAATAGTTTGTAGGGGATAAATTGAAATTTCATATTTTCAGTGATAAATTGAAGTACGCCAATCCAATAAGAGGGAAAAATGAAATTTTCCTTTAGGAAAATTAATTTATGAAATTTATTCTATTAGCATGACACCTCAACTACAGAGGAGATACAAGCACTTAGAGCACACCGCCTAACTTTGAAATCAAATCCTTAAAAGATCTAACTTAAAAGATTTCTAAAGCATACAATTGTTAAAAAACACCATGTATCCCTCATATAAAATTTGCTCTTTGAGTTTATTATACTTCAATTCTTTCAATATAGAAAGCTAGGGGATCTTGTCTAGGGAGCAAGTTTGAGACATTGAATGGAACTAATATGCAAGTGACACTTAGTAGAAAATCAAAAAGAAGAAAAGTCAACACTTTTAAGTGAAGAGAGGATATCTCAAGCAAGTTATGTATAATCTTTGAGAGAGAATACAACTCTAGTAAATTTGCCTTAGTTCAAGAGCTAAAATTAAAATTTGAAGTGATAATTGGAGCTCTCATGTATGTGAATTGCATGCCATCAGAAAGGGGACAAATATCTTTGTTTATTAGGCTAAAATCAAGGGACCAATAAAAAGAATGCATAGCAATGAGAAATTAACACAATATTTTTTAGCTGTCCTTTGAAAAGTAATAAAACCATGGCACTAGCTTCCACCACTTGGCAAAGAGTTAGGAAAACATAGTGCTAGATGAATTACATGTTCACCAAGCTTATTCAATCATTATCAAGTAAAGAAAATACAAAGACGGAAATAACCTCACTTGTGGAGGTCAAAACAATTTAAATTTGCTAACTATTTAAAATTTTCAAAATACCCTTAAGAGCACTCTTCTATAAGCCCCACATGCTTAATTTTGGAAAGAATCTCTCTCCTTTTACTCTATCAGCTCTCAGAGTTTTTTCCAAATATGATTTCTTGATAGCCTGTTTCATCTTTTTCTTACTTTATTTCTTTATTTTCTTTCTCTACTTTTACACCTCCATTGAAGATCTTGACCATTTCATCTCCTATAAGAGACGTTTCTCTTATTTTTCTCTTAAAAAACTCTTTAATCTTCATAAGACCCACATCTCCCTTATGTTATTATTCACCATAAACAAACTTTAACAAGCCCTTGTAGATATTGCAAAGTAAATTGTGTAACACTCTATTTTTATAGTGGATTGGTGATGTGCTACTCCTATAGATATAGGATAAAGGGCTACCCAACATAAGATTTTGGGTTTTTCTAATTGTTTAAGCTTATTTTCTACCCATTATGATGATTTTGATGACCAGATTGCATTTAACAATATGTGCTTCCTTGAATTATACCATGAGCTCTATTGAACTACTTAGATGAGCTTTCTAGAGTTATCTTTTGTCTGTTTATAAGATACCTTTGAGCTCTCTTGAGCTCCTTATGTCAACTTTCTAAATTAACTCTCATGAGATCCACAAAGCTCTCTATATTATTTCGAACTAAGAACATCAGTTCATCCCCTAAACTACCTCAACTCATCTTTCAGTCACTTCAACTATAGCTCTTGCCTAAATGTTAGAGAAAAACACATTGAACCTTGATTAGTGCAATCTCGCTCTAATATAAATTTATTTGCTTGAATTAAATTTAATTTGGATTCAATGAGAACAATAACTAAATCATCCAAATCGAATCTTAACAAAACTTGATGAAAACAACATAATTTGTTACAAACTATGGGAGAACAACACATGCATTATGGCTAGGAAATGGATCGAAAATTGTAGATATGAAGACCAATGATATTATATTGAGGAAATCCTACTGCAATTTTATTGTCTAAGGAAAATATATGCAAGAACCAAAAGTAAGTGTATCGACATAAATTTCAATTTATGGGAGGTTACATTAGGAAGCATGAGTTGATTATTGATCATATACAGAGACAAAGCATGTCTTAAAATATTCCATGAAATGAAATTTTTCTTTATTAAAGTGTACGATCGTCATGTGGATCGTATGGTGTTATTGGTTGAATTCAGTTATGCTTTCAGCTCTAATATCCAATGACATCTATGGTTGTTTGTAATTACAATAAAGAATAAAGCCATATACACTACTTGTGCACGCACGATATTTTATATGTTCCGGTAGCATCAGCTAAGTAGTATCTTGACTCAGTGACAAACTCATTACAGCTCACTCTTGGCCAAGAAAAACTCATTAATAGCCCTTAATTTTCTAATTTTTTATCTAATTATAATCATTTGATTTTTGAGTACATCCCCAATTCAACTATGTTTTTATTCCAATTAGATTTGGAGACTTATTTTATGAAATAATGAAATTATGTATATATTTTAGAATAAATGGAAATCATAAAGGGCTAAAATATTATTACTGTCTTAAATTATTGTAAAAAATTATTATGCTATGGTCCAATTGAAAAAAAAAATCAATATATAATATCATAAATTTGCGAGATAGCATATAGTAACAAATAAAGATATTTTTGCAATTTCATGGTTTATTCTCTTTACAGTCATATTTGTTCTTTCCATCAAAGTATTCAAATATTTTACATTCTCTGTAAGTAAAATAAGCAAGAATTTGTATGTAATTTTGTATGGTATAATTTTAATAATTTATGTTATAAGTTTATTTGTTGCACTATTGTCATTTTTTTTATTCAATATAAGCATTCTGCTAAAAGTTTTAATGTTGCAATACTTGATATGTGTATTTCTTAGTCTTTTATATCAACCAGTATTCATATAGATATTTATAATAAAGTTACAAATTAGGCCAAACCAATTAAATCTCTTGCCTTGCCCTTGTCCTGAATCACTTATGTAAAGTTCATTTATAAAGCGATATATACTTCCTTAGAAAATTTCATACCAATATTACGTGGAAGAAAATGTGCTTTTTTTTTTTTGAGACACAACCCCTATGATTCGTGTATTGAGATGTTCTGACAAGTTTATAAAGTATTACTATAAAAAAAATTTGAATAGTTTAAATTTAGTCACCATATCAAGTTACAAGTTCATTTATAATTAATTCATTTTAACATGTGAGCTACGTGGAAAAATATAAAGTTTATTTTATGGTTTAAAAGATAAATAGAATTATTGAATAGATTTAAAATAAAGGCAAGATCATATTTCCTATCCACTCCTTCATTTTAAGGATAGTGGCGGAATTTAATTATTTAACTTCTAAATGAAAGGGATAAAAGTATTAAATTTCTTAATCCACTTGTTTGATCAAAACAAGTTGGCAGTTCCATTAATTAATCTCCTATCAATAGGGGAGTTTAAGAACTTTTTTAGTTATGAAAAAAGTCTTCATAAGTTGCTACTTTTTTAAATCATATTCTACGTTTTGAAGCGTATATTGAAATACCTTAGTTGTACAATTTTTTTTTATAGTGTAAAGTTTATCTTTTATCTAATTACCATCTTCAAAGAATATGATCTCACATAAAATCTTGACAAAATAAGTATGCTGGTATATAAATTTGATTTGGTCCTCATTTAGCTCAATATTTAGGTAGGTAGCATCCAAGATGTTACAATTATTGTTATTTTGAGCCCTAAAAGCATGCCATAAAAAGACAATTTCTGAATTTCATAAAATTTATTTATCCATTATTTATTTGAGCATATATTATTAGCCTTATTTATAAAGTATGTAATTTATATATTGGACATATGGTGGCAACAATAGAAGATATAAGTCAAAGATTCTTTATAAATGAAAAATTATTCACAACTATTAGTGTAACACCCTAATAATATATCCATGGAATCACAATGGTAAAATTAGAATGAAACCTCACATCGTTTTTCTTTCTTATTAATAAACCTTAAGATAAATAATCATTATTCATATTCCAACTAAATCCTTACAAAAAAAAACATCTGAAATAGAGTTTCCAAGGAAAGTCTCTAATCCAAAATAAAAAGTCTAACCAAATTTAATCTTTTAAGCAACTTTAAAGATTCACTTAATAAATCTCCATCTAAGTACCTAAGCAATATCTCTAATCAATTTATAAAATATTAGAGACGAAGGGTGAGCTTCCATCTATCATATCAGTCGAGTCGATCCGATTCGTTCTTATCTATAGATAACGCAAGAGAGAACTTATGACTTCGCGGATAGAGAGGGATTCGAACCCCCGGTATTCTTATCAATACTTCGGTTAACTTGATATTCATGCTTTTAGGAGTAAGATTTAAAGTGTGTTTGAAAATGAAGTGTTGTAACTTTTGAACTACAACCAATATAGAGTAAAAGCTATAGTCATGGAGTAGAACTAAAAGAAAAGGCCGTTGAACTCTCAAAACCTTGCTACCAAAGAATTCAACATCATTTTCTTTTAGTTCTACTCCAAACACCAAAATTTAATTACCACCCATCGCTCCCTAATGCACCCTTAATTAAGTAGACATGTCACCTTTTGTATAAAATCAAAAATAAATTTGAAATCCACAATGAAAATAATCAGTAGCCTATATAAGATAAATATAATGTCATCAATGGCCAAAATATTTAGAAATATAAACCGACCTGTAATTCTATAATCTCAATAATGTATCATAATAATAAAGATTCTATAAGATAATTTGTCTTATTCAAATTCGATCGACCAATTAACATTTTATTACAAAGCATATAAAGCATCCTTATTGCTTAGTAATTGATGGCAACATGTTGGAAAAATATGTTCTTTAAAAGTATATTGGTTTATTTAATTGTAATAAGTTTTTTCTGATTAATAAAATAATTGAGGTATTTTATTCAAATATCTTATTTGCATTAATTTTTATTAAAGTTTATTTAATCATATTATATGTATTTATGTGATCACTATATGGATTCACAGAAGATATAAATACAAGTTATCTTATGATTTAATAAATTGAGTTCGTAGTTGATAAATAAAGTTTGGCACTTTATTTAGGTATAAATTATAATAAATTCATTGAATGATTTGTCTTAATCATGTATGAATTTATTGATGTAGTACGACTACATTAAACAGGATCGCATATGAGATTTAATTAACTTTATAATAACTGTCAAACTTATTAAATCTCATAGGCATTGATTTTACTGTAATCTTAATCTTAAGTTAATTATAATTTCATGATTGCGGTTGTCATTCCGTTTAAGTTATCAAAGGGTACGACACATACTTATAGTCAAGATTATCCGGTATCTTGGTGGGAGCAATTATAAGTATTGAAGTTATAGATTAATAATATGGAATTTGTACAATACATCTCTTGTTAGGTTTTCAGTACTTGATCATAGAATTCTCTGGCCAGAGTAGACTGACATATTTAATATGTTAAAAATGATCATTAGAGAAGACCAGTAAATATCAAGAAATAAGATGTTAAATTGATTGTACAGTTGAGATATCAATTTAATTAACGATGTGGTACAAAGAATTGTACAGTAAAGAGATCAATGTAACTTGGGACGAATTGTTATTCGAACATACAATTATGGAAGTCAGTTCCAATCTTATAGTCGAATAAAATTGGAATTAAATAATTAAAATTAGTTTTAATTACGAGCTAATTATCAGCGTATCAGTATGTTAAAACGATCCCCAGGTTAAACATTTAATTGACTACACCACTACTGAACCCAAAAATAATAAAATTGGCATATTAGGTGATAAACCTAAATATAATATTTGTTAAGATCCTATGTATTATATATAAGTGTAAATGGGGCCTTGTGATATTTTACAAGGTAAGCCCTAAAGTTGTTACACTTTATCTCTACTTTTAGGTAAGTTGAGAGGAAAAATATTAAATATGATATATTTAATATTTTGAATTATTATATAATAAGAATAACACAAATTAGGGTTTTAGTTAGGGTAATATTATATATAAGTGTTCTTTCTCTTAAAGAAAAAAAGAGAGACGTCTTTTGAGAAAAACACTGAAAAAAAGAAGTTAGGAATTTTTAGGAGTGGTGAAACGAATGCCAACACATTCAGTGCAAAAGTCATAGCCTGGATGAATATTGGGTGGTAGATTTATTGTCAGGTGCGTTCATTTTCTCAAATTATCAAGGTATAATTTTCTAGATTACGAATTTCTTATATATTATATGAGATCAATCCTAAAATTATTTTTATGAGAAAAATTTTATGATTTTTCACCAATAATTAGTATTAGAGTTATCTCATATTCATATATAAGAATATCGTATGAAATAAATCTTGATATTTATGCATTAGAGTGGCACAATTTTATTTAAATATATATTATTTAATTAATATATTAGTAAAGAATGTTAATGGTTTGTCTTCATTTATGATTAAATTTTTGTTTATATTTTTTTAAAATTTATAATAAAAAGAGTGATTTTTCATCACTATATTTCTCCCTTGATTTAATTTACTCTAATAGAAATCTTGTAAGCCAAAAATTGGCCTAGGAAATTTGTAAATTATTGAAAGATAAATCGGAGAACGGAGGCTGGAAATTTCTGCGGCAAGCAATGGTGGCCAGCGGCAAGGAACTGTGGGCGGGCGGAAAGCAGGACGCGCTGCCAGCACGCCAACAGCGCGCGCGGGGCATGCAGCCAACAGCGCCCGCTGCACAAGTAGCAGCAGGCCGGGCGCTGCTCGTGCTGCAGTCCGCGTGCTGCCAGTCCAACCAGCGGGGCGCGCAGGCTGCTGGCCAAAGGGCAGCATTTTCCGGCATGGTGGCATCCCGGGGAGGCAGCAGCAACAAAAATCCAGCGCTAGAGAAGGTGGAAACGTTGAATAGCAGCTGGTGGTTGATAGTGGCGGCAGGGGAAGAAGGAGGAGAAAAATATGGAATTTAGGGTTTTGAATGGTTTTTATCATTCAAGATCCTATGATTTTTAATTTTTCTTTTTTGGGTAGGTAAGTTTTAATCTTTTGCATTTAAGTCTAAAAATAATTTTGAGCTTAGAAAAATCTTAGATTTAGATCCAATACAAATTAGGCTTAATAGATTAAAATACATAGATAAATTTTTAACACATTAAATTTATTTTTAGTCCAAAAATTTTTATTTTTTATTTATAAATAAAAATATTTTTATTTTTCATTTAAATTAAAATTGGACCAATAATAAATTTAAAAGGCCTAATTTTTCCTAATCCATCAACAAAAGTAAGCCCATGGAAAATGAACATTGACAAGAAATCCAATGAAGATTAGGCTTAGGGTTAATGTAATTATTTTATTTTATTTTATTTTAGGAAAGTCATGAATTAAGATTATTTAATTATTTTTCTATATGTTATGTTTGGATGATAACATGCCATGATAACATGTCATATAGAATAGATAGTGCCACTCTATGCTTAATGATATATGTCATTCATTAATTATGAATATTATTATATTGTTTAAAGTTTTGCAAATACTTAATAATATTAGATATCATCTAGATAATATTATAGAAAGCATGAAATTAACAATATATAATTAATATATATTTTAAAATGAAAAAAACTAATTTTAAAATATTGAGTGGGAGAGAAAAAATTTAAGATAATTTTTTCCATGGGCTCCATTGTTAGTTCAATAATAAAATTATATATATACATCGACTTCATTATACGGTGATGCTCCCTACGGAGGGTATATATATTAAATATTTTATTTGATGAACTTCTTTAAAGATAAAATTGAAATATTTTTCAATCGATTATTCACCCCAACGGTAACTATTGATATGAGAAGTGTGTAGATTGAAACAATGATTATACACTCAACTAAAATTTGTTATTAACCTTCCCAACAAATCTCTGTTAACAAATTAAGGCCCAAAAAGGGTAACGATAGTTATTTATCATGTTTCCACATGAAATTAAACAACCCAATGAATAATTGGGTCTAGTAAGTGTAGACATGATATGACGACTTCCTAATGGATAGCAATGTCAAAAACTAGTCTTAGATTATCGTTGCAATAAATTAAAAATACTTTTATGGTTTTTTGCATTTTTGTCATTTATTGTAAATTTTTATCAAATTATTTATGCATGGATGTTTTATTTTTCAGAAAATGTCTTTCCTAAGCCCACTTACTATTATTCTGAGTCAAAACAAACTCACTGGAGAGAACTATATAGATTGAAAAAGAAATCTATTCATTGTCTTAACTGCTGAAGATTACAAATATGTTTTAACCCAGCCATGCCCCCCAGTTCCAACGGAAGATGCTTATAGAAATCAGAGAAGGCTTTATGAGAAATGGCAAAAGACCAATGAAATGGCAAAATGCTATATTTTAGCCTCGATTTCTAATATTCTGCAGACCAAACATCAAAACTTGGAAATTACCACTAAAATAATGAATAGTCTCCAAGAGATGTTTGGGCAGAGTACTCGCTCTGCGAGACAAGCAGTGCTAAAAGGTATTATGAACAGTAAAATGGGGAAGGGTAAAAGAGTTCGTGATCATGTCCTTAAAATGATAGATTATTTAAATAAGGCTGAGATTCAGGGTGCACAAATCGATAATAACTCAAAGATTGACATGGTGCTAGAATCTTTGCCAGAAACATTTAAGGAGTTTAAGGTCAACTATAATATGAATAAAAGAAACATGACCTTAACAGAATTAATGAACAAACTCCATTCTACTGAAGAGATCTGTCATGCTGAGAAATCTCTAGGAAGTATAAATATTACTGAAAAAGGTTCTTCTTCTAGACCTAAGTCGAAAGGCAAGGGTAAGAAGAAAGTTGGGAAAAAGAAATTGTCTACCAAGCAAGATGGCAAGCCAAAAGGCAAATGCTTCAAGTGTGGATAAAAAGGTCACTGGAGAAAGGATTGCCCTAAGATTGTAAAATCAGGTATGGGAAATCTTTTTGTGATTGAGGCCTATTTAGTTCAGAATCCTAGTGACACTTGGGTGTTGGATTCAGGAGCAACTAATCATATTTGTAATTCACTTTATTGGTTTCAGGAAACCAGGAAACTAAGTGAAGGAAGCGTCAAGCTGCAGTTAGGGACAGGACAGTTCATGTCAGCAGTGAAGACTGGATCAGTTTTATTATCTTTTAATAATGAGACTTTAGTTTTGAATAATTGTCTTTATGTTCCAGACATTAAGAGAAATTTAATTTCAGTAGCTTACTTGTCAAAGCAAGAGTACACTGTAGATTTTGGATCCTCTGTTTCTGTTTTTCGTAATGAGAGACTTATTTATTCTAGTACATTGAGAGATAATTTATATCATCTAAGTCCTATGATCCATTCTATACATGACATAGTAATAAATAACGATGAGCATATACATATATCTAAGAAAAGAAATATTTCTTCCAACCAATGTTACCTCTGACATTTACGCTTGGGTCACATAAACCAGAATAAGATACAGAGAATGATTAAAGATGAGCTCTTGGGTCCATTGAAAAATGAATCGTTACCACTCTGTGAATCTTGTTTGGAAGGTAAAATGACCAAAAGGCTATTCTCGGCCAAAAGAGTGCGTGCGACAGTACCACTTGAATTGGTGCATATAAATGTATGTGGACCAATCAATGTATAAGCAAGAGGAGGTTATGAGTATTTTATCACTTTTACTGATGATTACTCAAGATACGGTTATGTTTATCTAATGCGTCATAAGTCTGAAGCTCTTGAGAAATTCAAAAAGTATAAGGCTGAGACAGAAAAGCAATTAGATAAGAGCATAAAGAAACTTTGATCTGATCAAGGTGGTGAATTTCTCTCTGGAGATTTCAAAGAGTATCTGATTGAAAATATGATTATTTCTCAGTTAACTACCCCGGGCACACCACAACAAATGAGGTAGCTGAAAGAAGAAATAGAACTCTTTTGGATATGGTAAGATAAATGCTTAATTATTCGTCATTACTAATCTCTTTTTGGGGACTAGCACTAGAAACTACAGTTCACCTCTTTAACTTAGTTCCATCTAAGTCAGTGCCTAAAACCCGAATAGAATTATGGTCAAGTTGCAAACTAAGTTTATGACATATCCGTATTTGGGGATCACCAGCACATGTGCTGAAACCAAAGGCAGACAAAATGGATTCACGTTCTGAGATTTGTATGTTTGTGGGGTATCCTAAAGGGACCAGGGGAGGTTTATTTTATAGTCCTCAAGATAGAAAAGTGATTGTGAGCACACATTTCACTTCCCTCGAGGAAGACTATATGAATAACTTCAAACCTAAGAGTAAGGTAATACTTGAAGAACTGTCAGCTGATCAAGTTGATGCTCCACTTTCCACACCTGTTATAGAATAGAAAGAGCAACAACAACCAGATGATCAACACAGGATTATCCCTGAACAATAATCTCTTTTAAAACCTCGTCGTAGTGGGAGGGTAACTAAGTTACCTGCGAGATATATGTTACTGGGAGAAACTTATAAGGCTATCACAGATGAACATATATAAGATCCCACTAGCTACAACGAAGCTCTAATAGATAGAGATATTGAATTTTGAAAAAAGGCCATGAATCAAGAAATGGAATCTATGTATTTGAATAAAGTCTGGGAACTTTTAGAGGCACCAAATGGGGCAAAACCTATAGGGTGCAAATAGATCTACAAAAGAAAAAGAGGAATAGACAGAACAATGGAGACATTTAAAGCTAGATTAGTGGCCAAATGATTTACTCAGAAAGAGAAAATCGATTATGAGGAAACCTTTTCTCCGGTTGCTATGCTTAAATCCATCAGGATTCTGCTCTCCATTGTTGCAGTGCTAGATTATGAAATTTGGCAAATGGATGTCAAGACTGCTTTTCTTAATGGGCATCTTGAAGAAAACATCTACATGTAGCAACCAAATGGATTCATACAAAAAGGCCAAGAACACATGGTATGTAAGTTGCAGAGATCTATTTATGGATTGAAGTAAGCATCTCAATCATGGAATATTAGATTTGATCAAGCGATTAAATCGTTTGGATTCATTCAGAATATTGATAAACCATGCGTATATAAGAAAATTCAGGGAAAATCTGTAGCCTTCCTAGTTCTTTATGTAGACGATATTCTCCTAATTGGAAACGATATAAGAGTGTTGACTACAATAAAGAGTTAGTTAGCAAAACAGTTTGATATAAAAGACCTGGGAGAAGCAAGTTATATTCTTGGTATTAAATTACTGCGAGACCGGAAGAATAAAACTTTAGCCTTATCTCAAGCAGTCTATATCGACAAGATACTGGCTAAATTTAGCATGGAAAATTTCAAGACTGGTTTATTACCATTCAGACATGGAATTGCATTCTCTAAAGATCAATCACCAAAACATCAGAAGAGATAGAGAAAATAAGACGAGTTCCTTATGTAGAAGTTGTGGGAAGTCTTATGTATGCCATGCTTTACACTAGGCCAAACATTTATTTTGCAGTAGGGATGGTTAGCAGATATCAATCTAATCCTGGACTTGAACACTAGACTGTGGTCAAGCATATAATGAAGTATCTGAAAAGAACTAAAAATTATATACTTGTGTATTCTGGTGATGAACTTATTCCAGTAGGTTATACTAATTCTGATTTTATGTCAAATAAGGATTTCAGAAAATCAACTTCCAGCTATGTATTTATATTAGGAAGTGGAGCTATTAGTTGGAGGAGTGTGAAACAATCTTGTATCGCAGACTCCACAACTGAAGCTGAATATGTGGCTGCATCTGAAGCTATAAAAGAAGCTGGATGGCTCCGCAAGTTCCTTCAAGATCTTGAGGTGGTTTTTGCTGTAACTGTACCCCCTTAGACTATTTTGTGATAATAGTGGTGCAGTAGCTCAATCTAAAGAACTAAGGAACCATAAGAAACAAAAACATATTGAGAGGAAGTATCATCTTATAAAGGATATAGTGCAGAGATGTGATATGGAGGTTACTCAGATTGCATCACAGCAAAACTTGGCAGATCCTTTCACGAAGGCCATACCTGGGAAACTCTTTAACTTGCACTTAGAATCCATGGGCATGCGTGAGATCCCAAATATGCTTTAAAAGCTAGTGAAAGATTGTTTGAAAAATATGTTCTTTAAAAGCATATCGGTTTATTTAATTGTAATAAATTTTTTTCTTATTAATAAAATAATTAAGGTATTTTATTCAAATATCTTATTTGCATTAATTTTTTATTAAAGTCCATTTAATCATATTATATGTATTTATGTGATCACTATGTGGATTCACAGAAGACATAAATACAAGTTATCTTATGATTTAATAAATTGAGTTCGCAGTTGATAAATAAAGTTAGACACTTTATTTAGGTATAAACTGTAATAAATTCATTGAATGATTTGTGTTAATCATGTATGAATTTATTGATGTAGTACGACTACATTGAACAGGTTCGCATATGAGGTTTAATTAACTTTATAATAACTGTCAAACTTATTAAATCTCATAGGCATTGATTTTACTGTAATCTTAATCTTAAGTTAATTATAATTTCATAATTGTGGTTGTCATTCCATTTGAGTTATCAAAGGGTACGACACATACTTATAGTCAAGATTACCCGGTATCTTGGTGGGAGTAATTATAAGTATTAAAGTTATAGATTAATAATATAGAATTTGTACAACACATCTCTTGATAGGTTTTCGGTACTTGATCATAGAATTCTCTGGCCAGGTAATACTTATAGATTAATAATATAGAATTTGTACAACACATCTCTTGATAGGTTTTCGGTACTTGATCATAGAATTCTCTAGCCAGGTAATACTTATAGATTAATAATATAGAATTTGTACAACACATCTCTTGATAGGTTTTCGGTACTTGATCATAGAATTCTCTGGCCAGAGTAGATTGACATATTTAATATGTTAAAAATGATCATTAGAGAAAACCAATATTGGACAGTTGAGATATCAATTTAATTAACGATGTGGTACAAAGGATTATGCAATAAAGAGATCAATGTGGCTTGGGACGAATTGTTATTCGAACATACAATTATGGAGGTCAGTTCCAATCTTATAGTCGAATAAAATTGGAATTAAATAATTAAGCTAGTTTAATTACAGACTTAATTATTGTATCCACTATTGTATGTTTCCAAATGATTCCCGAGTTAGCTCATTTAATTGACTACACTACTACTGGACTCAAAAATAATAAAACTGGCATATTAGGTGATAAACCTAAATATAATATTTGTTAAGACCCTATGTGTTATATATAAGTGTAAATGGAGCCTTGTGATATTTTACAAGGTAAGCCCCAAAGTTGTTACACTTTATCTCCACTTTTAGGTAAGTGGAGAGGAAAAATATTAAATATGATATATTTAATATTTTGAATTATTATATAATAAGAATAATACAAATTAGGATTTTAGCTAGGGTAATATTATATATAAGTGTTCTTTTCTCTTAAAGAAAAAAAGATAAACGCCTTTTGAGAAAAACACTGGAAAAAAGAAGCCATGGATTTTTTTGGAGTAGTGAAACTAACGCCAACATGTTCAGTGTAGATCAAACTTGAGTCATAACTTGGAAGATCGTTGGGTGGCAGATTTATTGTCTGGTGTCGTTCATCTTCTCAGATTATCAAGGTATGATTTTCTAGATTACGAATTTCTTATATATTATATGAGATCAATTCTAAAAATATTTTTATGAGAAAAATTTTATGATTTTTCACCAATACAATGTACTAGGGATTGAATAATAATTAATTAGGTAATTAGCTTCAAAACCAAATTTTGTTGCATTTAAAAGTGGAGCATATTGGTTAAGCATCTTGCAAGTGGATCTAAAATAGTTGTTTATAATGTTGGATTTTTGGTTGTGGTGCTAGTTGTCATATGAGATCTTTTTGATTCACTATTTTTACATTAACTTTTAAGGACTAGTTAAGTTGGAGCATCTCCAACAATGTAGAGTCTAGTACAACAGATGGATCAATCATAATTATCGTCTTTGTAATTAAAAATAAAAAAGGATTCTTATAAGTTACATTTAGTGTAACTTATATCCCATATAAGACAAGTAAAATTTATGAGATGATAGTGAGATTCACAGTCATTTTACAAGAAATATAAGTTACATTCAATATAATTTAGTGAAATCCTTAAAAAAAATGTATGCGGGTTAGAAATATCAAATGCTTATTACCTATAGAGAAATAGCAATAAGGTATTGTCATCTATAACTTAATAGTTGCTTCATTTTTAAACAATAATCCCTTAACACGAAGTACTAGCATGAAGGTAAAAATTTGATACTTGTTTACATCCATCATAGAGGGTAATAATTCTCTAAACTGTAAAGTATCTTTTGTTCTCAAATTTTTTTCTTTCTTATCGCTAAGAATTAATTTTAATGATTTCAAACAAGTTCTTTTTAAATCTATTCCTTAATAGAATTTTGTTTTGATCAAGACTCGGTTCTGTAAAGCTCCTACTTTTTAAAATATCATGAATAATTCATATAGGTTAAGCGCCTTTGTCAAGAAAATATATAAAAAGTAGAAACATTTAAAGGAGCTTAATTATTTATTAGATCATAAAAACACACTTTTCAAAAATCTCTTTCTTCTTTTTTGGATCAACCAATAATTACAGTAATATATAAATCTAAAATTGTGGTTGAAATGTTAAAAGTCATTAACTAAATTTATAATACTTTACCCAAAAAAATATTGGTAAAAGTTGTTTAAACTATTTATTATATCATTTTTTCTTTAGCACTATTTTTTAAAAAACAACATCTAAAATAATTAAATAATGAAATCGTTTAATTAACCACATATCAAAAGGCCATACCTTATTTTTCTATAAAATGGAGCAGAGCCACATATAGACAAGGCTAAACACTTCATTACTTGAAATTTTGAAGATTTCATGTTAAATATCTCCAAACTACCAATTTTTTAAAAAATTTTATTACAAAATGCTCTCCTTAAATTTCATTTTTGAATCATACACATACATTTACAACATGCATTAGACATTTCACTCTTTCTTCTATTTGATATACTTAGGGTGTGATTAGGATTGATGTATTGTAACTTTTAAATTACAGGTGCTGTAAAAAAAAACTGTAATTACGAAACAAAAGTTAATAATATATAGTAAATATAGATTTTAAATAATAATTTTCACAAAATTATTAAAGATATAACATATTTTCTATTATATAAGTGAAAAATCATATTAACATACCTTTCAAGTTACAGCAGTTAGTATTTATCATATACTTTATTACTACAACTTAAAAATTATAACTGTCTAATATTAATCTCAATCATAACCTTAGCTTATCTTCACTCCTTTAGCATGATCATTATAGCTAGCTGCCTAATTGTCACACTTGGCCAAAAACAAACAAGCATAGAGACATAAATTAAACAAATAACTTAATTTAGGGTAAATGTTTGATTAGTCCCTATAGTTTTACTTAAGTGTCAGTTTTAGTTCTAATATTTTAAAAAATATCTCAAACTACCATACTGTTAAATTTGTTAAATTCTTACCCTTAGTTATTCTTTCTTTTACAATAATATCTTTCTAACTATATTCTTTACATTAATTAATTTATTTATAAAAAGTAAATTAGTAAATTAATATTCTTAATATTAATTAATTTATTGATAAAAAGTTAATTAGTAAGTTAACTAATAATCATTTATTAGTAAATTATTGATAAAAAGTTAATTAGTAAGTTAACTAATAATCATTTATTAGTAAATTAACCAATAAATATTAGTGGAAAAAACTATTATTTTTTGTATCCATGCAACAATCTTAGGAATAATTATTTTATAAAAAATTAATTGACCAAATTAATCTTAAAAGTAAAATAATAATACAAAAGTTTGTGTAAATTATTATGTTGCTTTTAATTTAATTTGATGAATTATTTTTTTTATTAATATCCCCAAAAATATTATTATAAAGTATTATTGTAAAAAAAAGAAAGAAAATATAGATAAGAGTGTAACAGCATGAAAATTTTGATTATTTATTGATATATAATTTGATGTACTTTTAAAAATATAAAAATTAAATAAATACTTAAGTCAAAATATAAAAACTAGACATACATTTACCCTTTTATTTAAATCCTTCTTTTTTACTAATACTTGCGATTACACCTTTAACCTAAATTTGACAAACCCTCATTTTTTAACTTCGGCTCCGATACGAGTATAATGCGATAAATTCCAGGTAGCCAGTTGCACGTTTTAAACCCAAATAATTGGATGGACGCCAACGATGAAATCTCTGTGAAATCCCTTCTGACTCTCTGGAATTTGCAACAACAGTAACAAAGAAGAACAAATTTCATGCGATCTGAGCTAAATTTGTCTACTTCAATAATAAAGCTTACAATAAAACCATATTGCATTTGGCTATTCGCAAAAAGAAAAAAAATTACAGAAGTACCGGCAAGAATGCATTAGCGATTTCTTTGAGATCTGAGGTTTCTTTTCTTTACTTTTTTTTTTCAACTTTCTGCTTTTATATTTAGGGAAAGCCTAAGTGTTAGAAGTGCATTCGCTTGATTCAATATCGATGAACCTAGAAAAGAGAATTGAGGGTTGGAACACGAGTATAACAAGAATTCTTGGGATTCCTTGGGGATTCTTGATTGGTGCTAAGCTAATAACTTACGGCTTTTATCCTTTTCTATAGCAAATTTCATTGAGCTCCTTATATTTTTTATTATTTATACTTTATTTGTAAATATTATAATTTTTTTATTTATATGTATTATAAAATTTTTTTAAAATCCTTATATTTTTTATTTTATTTAAATAATTAAAGTATTAAACTAACCCCTATAATTTTTAATTCTAAAAATACCCTTTATTTAAATTAAAATATAATAATTCTTAAATATATTATAATTATAATTATTATATTAAATTATTATTAATAATAATTAACAATAATAATTATTATAAATTAATTTTTAAAAAAATTAATTCATCTTTTTACTCATTTTTTAAATCTTTTTATTATGAAAATAGTAATTATTATGAGATGATATTATAAAAAAGATGAATGGTAATAATATTAAAAATTTTATTGATAGAGTAATAGAAAATGAGATGTTGTAATTTTTTAAGAGAGGATAATATTTTTTTAGTACTAATTTAAATAAATTTTTTATTAATATTAGTGTGTTATTATAACTAACATGTCATAATTATAAATATAAATTACTTTGATACTTAAAAAAATTAGTAAACAAAAAAGAGTATTATTATAATTAACATGTCATAATAATAATTAATTTCTAAATTAAAATTTAATTCTTTTTTTACACTCTTTTAGTTATGATAACACTCTTTTTTGTTTACTAATTTTTGTAAGTATCAAATTAATTTATATTTATCATTATGACATATTAGTTATAATAACACACTAATATTAATTAAAAACTTTATTTAAATTAGTAATAAAAAAATACTATCCTCTCTTAAAAAATTATAACATCTCATTTTCTATTACTCTATCAATAAAATTTTTAATATTATTACCATTTATCTTTTTTATAATATCATATCATAATAATTACTATTTTTATTATAAAAAGATTTAAAAAATAAGTAAAAAATAAATTAAATTTTTTTAAAAAATTAATTAATAACTATTATTATTATTGTTAATTCTCTAAACTAATTAATTTAATATAATAATTATAATTATAATATATTTAATAATTATTATATTTTAATTTAAATGAAGAGTATTTTTAGAATTTAAAAATACTCTTCATTTAAATTAATCTTTTATAAAAATATTCTTCATTTATCTTTTACAATTTATTTTTATTTTAGTAGTCTTTTTATGAAAAATTAATTATGAATAATCATTATTTATTATTATTAATTTAAATAAAAAATATTATTAATTATTATTAATGTATTAATTAATTATAATAACTTTTTATTATAATAACAATAATTTAATATCATAATTATAATTATAATTTATTTAATAATTTTTATTCTTTTAATTTAAATTATAATATTTTTAGAATTAAAAATTATAAGGGTTAATTTAATACTTTAAAGATTTAAATAAAATAAAAAAATATAAGCATTTTAATAAAATTTTATAATAGATGTAAATAAAAAATTATAATATTTATAAATAAAGTATAAATAACAAGAAATATAGAAAGCTTAATGAAATTTACTACAAAAAATAATAAAAACTATAAGTTACGTGAAATGGTAACTTATGCTTTTCCTTATATTTAATAACAAAAATTAATAATTAATAAATTATAAACACCGTAGTCCGCTTCAAGTCTCATAGGGTTTAAATAAACCTGCACCCGGACCCGTATATATCCAGGTTTAAAAAATGCTGCCGGATTCCGCATGTTCATGCACGCAACCGGATTTAATCCGGACTGAATTATTCAGACATGTCCGAATCCGGGCCGGGTCTGAAAAATTTACCATCCCTAATCATAACTATCTTTGAAATCTTCCTCTGAAAATGATGTATTCAGCACATTATTTGAATTTTAGCATTTTTGACGATTCAAATTTCAGTTTCATATTTTTCACACAATAGAAATATTGCAAGTTCCGAATGCCATAATAATCCGTAGCCTTTTGTTCATTTCTCACGCCCATAATAACTTTGAAATTTAAAAAGTTGTAAATTTTTTAATTAATTAATTGATATAACTCTTGATTGTTGACCACCTAACCCACAAAGCAAAACTCGCATGTTATTTGGGTGGAAATTTTCTTTAATGTCTTTCGATAGCGGTTCATATTATATATAGAAAAAAATATATTTAAATCATTCCACCCAATGTTGTTTGGTTTGGACAAATTAAACAGCAATTTGCGTTAAACGAGATTTAGTATTGAACATTATCAATATTTGGAAGCTAAATAAGGATTCCTAACAATAGAACCATTTATTCCTTTAATATTTTTATATTATTGTTTTTTGTCCTTCGTAACGAAATTTATAGACACTTTTCTTTAATTTTCATGAAATTTACAGCAAAGTTCCATTATTACTTATAGTGAAGTATTAGGTGCTAAATGAAAGATTTGGTTATCGTGCAGCAGTGCACCATACCTTTAATTTTTTTTTTCTTTTTTGTGATTTCACAATTGGAACCAACACAAAAGTAGTTTTAGCCACGTATACGTGTTTGTTTGATTATTAACATATAGTCTCTATTGTTTGTTGAAAATTTAGAGAATTCAAAATTTACCAAATTTCTTATCAATGTTTTTTTTCTAAAATTCTCTTGGCGAGAATCACATATCATCATTATTATGTTACAATACCCACACTTATAAATTTGATAAAAAAATCAAACAAGTCAAATGCATCAACAATGACAGCACAAACTTGATGGGCTTTGAATTTTTATTAAAATCTCTTACTTTTCATTTGTAAAAATACTATTTTATCTGTGTTAGACCACCTCAAAAACGGTTATAATATGAATAAAAATTACTATGTATAAATGTTGTTGAAATATATAATAATCCCTAAATTAATTTTCCATATCATATTCATGTCATATTGTCGATCTGTCTATAAGTTATTTAAGAAAATATTGACATATTGGTCGTGTCTTGAATTAATTTTTATTTTTTAATATTTAATGTGCTAAATGTGCTAGCATGTTTAGAAATGTTTATTAAACAAACTAAATATGTGTTTTGATTTTATGATATAATTAAGAGAATTATATCCACATTACCTTAAATTTAACAAAATATGAATAAGGTATGATGATGTGAATTGACAACAATACTATATAGTTTATTTTATATTTATTGTTTGTCCTAGAAGATGAAACTCTAATAAGAAAAACATAAAGAATTATGTTTACTTTTTTATGTTTTTTCTTAAAATAACAAAGCTACGTTGTTACTTATTAGGATGGATTATGCACTTTTACAAATAAAGGTAACTAATTAAATTATAAATAGTTAGACTTTTGAACCAAGGAACTAAAAGATTTTCAAAGTCAATGGAGTTACTTTTCTTTGTTTTAAAGCTTGATGTAGGAAGTGTATAGGATACAATAAATTAGGAATTATAGATTGAGAGTTAATTTATGTTAATTTATCTCGTTTTAAAAACTTGATTTGAGTTTGAAATTCTAAATAGACAACCCAAGAAGGGGGGTAAATTGGGTTTTTAAAAATTATGAAAATAAATTGCTCAATCAATGTAATCAAGTTCGAAATAATTGAATAAGTAAACAGACAGTGATAAATAAATTAAGAGATAGGGAAAAGAAAGCAAACACAACGATTTGTATGTGGTTCGGCTATCCCCGCCTACGTCTACGCCTCCAAGCACTCCGGGCTTGAGGATTCCACTATGCAAGCCTCCAAGGCTTCAACAACTTACAATTGATTTCTCAGGTGTCAATAGACGTTTACAACAAGAGATTATTCCCAATCTCTTAACCCAAATGTATCCCCACACTTGCAGTCACTCAAGACAAAGGAATACAAATTGATTTATCTCTCACACAATCTTTCAAGGTTACAAGTTAATGCTCAATGTGTGAATAAATGAAGTACAAATCTGTTTTAAAGTTTTCTGTAGATGGTGAACTCGTATATAAGCTCAGTAGTTGTGTTGTCGTCAGTCCTTGATTTGAATTGGATGAGCATATTTATAGTTGGAGCTGAAAACTAGCCGTTATTCTTCCATCTAACAGAAAATGGTTTATCGTTAGCCGTTAACGGTTAGCCGTTTTCTTTGGTCAATGTTATTGTTGGGCATGATTTCAAATAAACGGTTGACCGTTAAGAATTACCCTTTTGCCGTTAACATCCAGAAACCTGCACAACAAAAATACTTGATCCGTTTTCTCTAAACGGTTAAGGGTTTACAAAGAATGTCAATTCTGAAACTTATCGGTTAGCCGTTATATATTAACGGTTTGCCAATTACTTCCAGTATCTCACAAATTGTCTATCGGTTAAGGCTGAAGCTGTTAACCTTTTACAGAGCTAAATCTTTTCACTAACGGTTAACCGCTTAATATAATCGGTTAGCCGTTTATACTCAGAACTTTATTTAACTTACAAAATATTCTAGTTTCTCTAAGGAATGTTAAACACATACTTAGTTTTGACTCTTAAAAGAATACTAGAAATTATGTGAGTCTTAAAACACATTTATTAACTTAAACTCATTGTTTGTTATCATCAAAATCAATTACTAGAACATATATATGTTAACATTCTCCCCCTTTTTTATAATGACAAATACATTCAGAATTTTGCTCCTCCTAAGTATATGCTCCCCCTGCATATATGACTTAAAACAATTTTGTTTTTCAAAATGCAATTTTCTTTCATCTCTCCCCCTTCATCATCAAAGAAGGGTTAATTCGAAAAGTAAATTGGAAGTGGAGAATTATGACTATTTAAAAAAAAAAGGGGCAAAGTTTCTCCTCAAAATTTAGGAAAACCATAGATACAATAAGAAGAAAAAAACTTCCAAAATAGTCATATCCCAACAACTCTAATATGATCCAAAAACAGTAATATAATCAGACAGAACATAGTTTAAACAGATCATAGCCATCAACATCCATCAACAAAACACAGTTAATGTCAAATGTCAATACATCCATCAACACAACATATTAAACAGATCACTAAATTAGAAAATATGTATAATGTCAAAATAGTAGAAACTAAGAGCCGCGTCGTGAAAGAGGAGGTCGAGTAGAAGAGGGTCGCCAAGAAGAAGGTCTCACAGTGGATGGTTGTGTAAGACGAGAAGAGGTAGATCGTGAAGGAGAAGCAGCTGCAGAGGTGCTTCCAGGTTCATATCCAAAATACCCCAGAAGTTGTCTATGTCCAGCAATGATTTCATACTGATGATCGAAGCTTACCTCTTGAAGAGTCTGAAGCTGAGTCCGGAGCTGCTACTGATCCTGAGAGATAGCATCTAAGCGATCAAGGATCGTCTGCTGGGTCTTAGAAATCTGGCGAACATCAACAACCAACTGATGCAAAATGTCAGTGATAGGTGGTCATCTTTGAAGTCAAGGTCGCTCGGAGCTGGAGGATCGGAGACGAGGAGGAGCGACCATTCATCTCAGGCATGTCAGAACTAGAGGAAACTGATAGTTGAGGAACATGGCGAGGAGAAGGTGGAGGACGAGCTCCAAGTCTGAAGTCAAGAAGCTGATCAGGAGGATAAATATTGTTGAGCATCTGACATCTTCAGGAGCGATTAAGGTGTCCAGGTTCTTGACATTTGCAGTCTTGTGCCATTGGCCATTCTTCCTAGTAAATCCTATGCTACTCATAGCATCCCGATCAATTTTCTTAGGTTTTTTATACACGGCCTCTCTTAGTGGTACATGAAAATATCTCAGAATGTGAGTGATAAGACTACCATATGGTAGCAATCTAATGTTAACATATGGCGCACAATAATATACCCTAGGTTGACAGGTCTCCCACTAAGTAAGCTATCCAACAATTTAACATCCATTCGTGTTACCTCATCTGAATGACCTTTCCTAGTATATGCTGCAGAATGCTATGAATAATGTGAACCTGAAGAAGCAGCAACTGTGCCCGGAAAGGTAAGGTACAAATATCATCGCTAAGGTCCCTATGACGACATATGTTTTTCACACCTTCATTGTGAATAAAATCACCAAATGACAAGGTTTTTCTAGAGGTATAGAACGACTAACTTTCATCTGAAATCCCAAGTATGACAGTATTCAAAAAATGTACATCAAAATCAATTGCTATACCACTAACTACGGTAACTATTCTATCTAAACGGGTAACGAAAATTTTCATATTGGAGTAAAATACCCGAACTAGATTGGGGTAAGTCTTATCATCAATATTAACAACTAATTCCCAAGGTCTAAACATTTCACTAACACTTCTACCACATACAATTAAATCCTCAAAATCTCCTATGTCTACAAAGTATGAGTCTAGTACCTGTCTACCCATAAAACGATCCTCGAATCGTTTTCACAATATAGCAGTTGAGAAGTGTAGTCTTTCAAGTTCAGAACTCTCCTGTGATCATGTTGGGTTAACAGTAAGCGTATGTTTTCTCCTAGGTCTCCGAGAGGACTCAGCCATTGAATAAGAGCAAGAAGATTTTTGGAGATGAGTATTAAAAGAAATGGACTGAGTATAATGTTGAGGGGAAGTAGAGGAGAAGAATTATGCTTCAAAGTGTCAAGAATTTGTGAAAAAAAATTGAACAAATTTCTCAAATTTCAGTCGGCTGCTCTTAGGGTTTGAATTTGGGAATTTTTGATTTTGATCACGATTTGATATTTTTAATCGGTGGAATTGCTCAGAAGGTGATGAGGAAGTTTTCTATTAATGTAATTTATTGCAAAAAGAAAAGAATCTAAGAGAAAATTGAGATGAAAAAGTTAGATTTCGGAACAATGGCTGAAACGGTGAAAGGGCAAGTGAGAAGAAGAAGATAAAATTGTGACCAGTTATATACTTTGAGAAATCGGTTAACCGTTTTATGTAAACGGTGAGAGGTTAAATTCCTGAGTGATTATAATTAGTAAACGGTTAAGGATTAATAGTTATTAGTGAAAGGGCAACATCAAGATAACTCTCTGTTATTAATCGGTATACCGTTAATAATAAATGGTGAGGAGGTAAAGTGCTAACAAAATATTTAGTTTCTGAAAGTAAATGGTGAACCGTTTATATGAAAACGGTTATCCGTTTATTATACAACAACAGCTGACCGTTTTAATTTAAACAGTGAGAGAATAGAGTGCAAACTGAACAACGTTTAGTTTCTAAAATAAACGGTGAACCGTTTATATGAAAACGGTTATCCGTTTATTACACGACTTTTCATAATACACTTAACAATTGCACCAATCAACTAAGGCATAAAATTAAGCTTCATCTAGTGTAATTTAGTCAAGAAAGCATAATCTTTACCATTAAAACTTAAATAAGACATAGACATATAATCACAATACATCATTAAAACATTAAATAATAATAATCTCAATAACATAATTAATGATGTTAATGCGAAGACATCATCATCCCAAGTTCATATCTAATTTTCAAAAATTGTTCTTCACAAAGGGATTTTGTAAAAATATCAGCAAGTTGCTTTTCTGTAGAAACAAACTCTAACATAATATTACCCTTTTGAACATGATCTCTTAAGAAGTGATGCCTAATCTCTATATGCTTGGTTCTAGAGTGTTGAATAGGATTCTTTGAAAGATTAATAGCACTAGTATTATCACACTTGATAGGAATTTTTTTAAGTTTAATGCCATAGTCTCTAAGTGCTTGTTTCATTCAAAGGGCTTGAGCACAATAACTACCTACGACGACAATATATTCAGCTTCAGTGGTTGAAAGTGCTACTGAGTTTTACTTCATACTAAACCATGAAACAAGTGCATGACCTAGAAAATGGCAAGTACCATTGGTACTTTTCCTATCAACCTTATTGCCAGCGAAATCAGCATCCGAATAACATGTTAAGTCTATATGAGTTTCCCTAGGATACCAAAGACCAAGATCTATTGTTCCATTCAAATAACGAAAAATTCTTTTCACAGCAAGCAAATGAGATTCTTTGGGATTTGATTGAAATCTTGCACATAAACATATATTAAATATAATATCGGGTCTACTAGCAGTTAAATATAGTAGAGAACCAATCATATCTCGATACATCTTGATATCAACCTCTTGGCCTTTTTCATCTTTATCTAGCTTGATTGTTGAGCTCATTGGTGTGCATTTGGCCTTTGAGTTCTCAATTCCAAAACGTTTGAGCAGATCTCTTATGTATTTAGCTTGATTTATGAATATTCCCTCATCGTTTTGTTTTATTTGCAGTCCAAGGAAATATTTCAGCTCTCCCATCATACTCATTTCAAACTCTTTGCTCATACATGTAGAAAATTCTTTGCACAATGACTCATTAGTAGAACAAAAAATAATATCATCAACATAAATTTGAACAATAAGTATGTCTTGGTTCTTATGCTTAACAAAAAGTATAGTATCGGCTTTTCCCATTAAAAAAATCGTTATCAAGTAAGAAATTTTTAAGCCTATCATACCATACTCTAGGTGTTTGTTTTAATCCATACAATGCTTTGATAACTGATAAACATGATCTGGAAATTTTTCATTTTCAAAACCAGGGGGTTGTTTCACATAAACTTCCTCCATAATATATCCATTTAAAAAGGCACTTTTAACATCCATTTAAAATAAAATAAAATCTTTATAACATGCATATACTAGCAACATTCTAATAGATTTTAATCTAGCTACAAGAGGAAATGTCTCATCAAAATTAATTCCTTCTTCTTGGTTGTATCCTTGAGCCACTAATCTAGCTTTATTCCTTACAACTACACCAGATTCATCCATCTTATTTCTAAATACCCATTTAGTTCCTATGATGGATTGATGTTATGGTTTAGGAACTAATTCCCACACTTTATTTCTTTCAAATTGATTTAACTCCTCTTGCATTGCCATAATCCAAGATTCATCATTTTCCGTATCCCTAAAGAATTTTGGTTCAATTTGAGAAATAAATGCAGCATGCTCACATGTATTCCAAAGTGATGATCTAGTTGTAACACCTCTAGATGGATCTCTTAAAATGGCATCCTTTGGATGAGAAGAAACATACCTCCATTCCCTAGGGAATACTTGAGAAGTACCTTAATTTTGTTCTGCACTTGTTTCTTCATGTTGTTCCACTTGATTTTCTACATTCTTTTGGTTGTTCTTTGATGAATCTTCTTGTATATTTTCATCTGCATCATCATTAACACCAACTTTCTCCATAGAGGAGGTATTAGACTCATCAAATGTAACATGCGTAGACTCTTCCACAGCCAAAGTTCTTTTATTATAAACTCTATAAGCTTTGCTTGAGTTTGAATACCCAAGAAAGATACCAACATCAGATTTTAGATTAAATTTTCCAAGATTATCTTTTGTGTTCAAAATAAAACATTTACATCCAAAGAATTTGAAATAACCAATGTTGGATTTTCTATCTTTCCAAAACTCATAGGGAGTTTTATTGAAATAAGATCTAATCAACACCCGATTTAAAACATAACAAGCGGTGTTGACGGCTTCGGCCCAAAAATATTTAGGTAGTGTATTTTCATTTAACATGGTCCTAGCCATTTCTTGAATGGATCTATTCTTTCTCTCAACAACTCCATTTTGTTGTGGAGTTCTAGGTGATGAAAATTGATGCTCAATGCCTAAATCATTGCAGAAATTTTCAAATGCATGATTCTCAAATTCTCTACCATGATTACTTCTAATGCAAGTAATAGAGTATCCTTTTTTATTTTGAACCTTTTTACAAAAAACTTTAAAGACCTTAAATCCATCATCTTTATTAGCTAGGAACAGTACCCAAGTGTATTTAGAATAATCATCTACAATTACAAATGCATAATATTTTCCACTTAAACTAGCATGTCTAGAAGGTCCAAATAAATCTATATGAAGTAGTTGTAATGGCTTTGAAGTAGAAACATCATTTTTCTTTTTGAATGAAGTTTTAATTTGTTTACCAAATTGACATGCTTCACAAATTTTATCTTTTTGAAAACCAATTTTTGGAAGACCTTTGACTAAGTCCTTTTTCGAAATTTCTGATATTAAATCCATGCTTGCATGTCCTAATCTTCTATGCCACAACCAACAATCATCATGTAATGCAGAAAAACATTTAATATAAGTAGATGCAACTTCTATGTCAATTGTATAGACATTACCACATCTACTTCCAATGAATAAAGTTTTTCCATCACAAGCATTTTCAACAATATATCTAAATTTGTCAAAAATTACTTTATAACCTTTATCACACAATTGACTATTACTAATCAGATTGTGTTTTAAATTTTCAACCAAGCAGACATTTTCAATTAAGGTTGATGAACTCTTACCAACATTACCAATTCCTAGAATCTTCCCTTTTGAATTGTCCCCAAAAGAAACATCTTCGTCATTTTCAATTTTAGTGAAACTTGAGAACTAGGAATAATTCTCAGTCATGTGTCTTGAACAACTATTATCCAAGTATCATTTATTCTTCTTCTTCTTTGAGTTCTGCAAAGAAAATCTCAAGTCTTAGGTACCCAAATCTTTTTGGGTCCTTAAGTGTTAGCAATGGTCCCTTTTGGAACCCAAACACATTTAGCTCCATGATATGCATTTTTTCTAACATGACATCTATTTTTCATATGATCATCTTGATTATAATAATGACATACAATCTTAGGATTGTTTGTATAGGTAGATTTAACAAAATAGTTCTTATAATATTTTTGCTTAATACTAGGTTTATAACCTATTCCACTTTTGTCAAATACACATTTTTGAGTGCTCAACAATTTCTCTAAATTATTTTGACCCTTTGTGAATTTCAACACAATTTCATTGAGTTCAATACTCTTTTTCTTCAGCATTTCATTTTCTCTCAACAATTCATCAATACAAAATTTGTCATGTTCATATGAAGTACTAGGTTTCTCATTTGATGATGTAATCCTATCATGCAATGTTTTATTCTCTGATTCTAGACATGTTATCTTTGTATTTAATGAGTCATTACATTTTTGTAATGCATCTTTTTCCTTTGAAGTTTCTACCATCTTCTTTTTAAGGCAAACATTCTTTTTACCAATTTTCATCAATTCATCATGTAATTCTTTAAATGCATCATACAACTCATTATAAGTGAGATCACTTACCTCATCAATTTCATTATTAGATTCATCTCCAATAGCCATAAGTGCCAAATTTGACATTTCCTGAGATTTCTCTTCATCACTTGATTCTTCTTCACTGTCATCCCAAGTAGCCACCATGGCTTTCTTCTTAAGCTTATTGAGAAGTGGACATTCTGATCTTATATGTCTTGGCTTCTTGCACTCATAGCATTTGATTGCTTCCTTCTTCTCCTTATGATTGTTGAAGTCTCTGAATTTTCTTCTATCATTGGTTTTCTTGAAGAATTTTCTGAATCTTCTTGCCAACATAACTAATTCTTCGTCATCTTGCTCACTTTGCTCATCACTCTCAAGTTTTGAAGCTTTGAGAGCAATGTTTTTCTTATTTTCTTCAATTCCTCTTTCAGCTGCTAAATCTTTCTTATAAGAAATAAGAAAATCAATTAAATCATCAATAGGCAATGTATTTAGGTCTTTAGCCTCCTCAATGACAGTTCTTTTTTGTCTCCATTCCTTAAGTAAAGATCTAATAATTTTCTTAACTTTCTCGCTGTTAGAGAAAGTTTTTCCTAGAGCTCCTAAAGTGTTTATTATATCCGTAAATCTTGTATACATAGAATAAACATTTTCATTTTGTTCCATTTGAAATAATTTGTATTGTCTAGTAAATCTGCTGATTTTAGACTCTTTTACCTGATTAGTTCCTTCATAAACGACTTCAAGTTTGTGCCAAATTTCATAAGCACTTTCACAGCTAGAGACTCTATGGAATTCTTTCTTATCTAATGCACAGAATAAAATATTTATAGCTTTGGAAGTTAGAGAAGCTTTTCTCTTTTCCAATTCATTCCACTCCCTTGAGGGTTTAGGAATGTCATCTCCTAATTCGTTTTTTATCATTGGCGTAATTGGTCTATCACACATAATTTCCTAGATTTCATAATCTAAGGCTTGCAAATAAATTCTCATCCTAGTTTTCCAATAAGGATAATCATTACCATCAAAAAATGGTGGACGAGTTGTGGATTGTCCTTCCCTAAATATGGATTCATACTCGGTAGCCATGAATCTTTTACTCTCGATGATTAAGTCTTGCTAAGAGAATCTTACTCTAATACTAAATGAAATTCTAAATAGACAACCCAAGAAGGGGGTGAATTGGGTTTTTAAAAATTATGAAAATAAATTGCTCAATCAATGCAATCATGTTCAAAATAATTGAATAAATAAACAGACAGTGATAAATAAATTAAGAGATAGGGAAGAGAAAGCAAGCATAATGATTTTTACGTGGTTCAGCTATCCCCGCCTACGTCCACGCCTCCAAGCACTCCGAGCTTGAGGATTCCACTATGCAAGCCTTCAAGGCTTCAACAACTTACAATTGACTTCCCAAGTGTCAATAGACCTTTAAAACAAGAGATTATTCCCAATCTCTTAACCCAAATGTATCTCCACACTTGCAGTCACTCAAGACAAAGGAATACAAATTGATTTATTTCTCACACAATCTTTCAAGGTTACAAGTTAATGCTCAATGTGTGAATGAATGAAGTACAAATCTATTTTAAAGCTTTCTGTAGATGGTGAACTTGTATATAAGCTCAGTAGTTGTGTTGTCGTCAGTCCTTGATTTGAATTGGATGAGCATATTTATAGTTGGAGCTGAAAACTAGCCGTTATTCTTCCATTTGACAGAAAACGGTTTACCGTTAGCCGTTAACGGTTAGCCGTTTTCTTTGGTCAATGTTATCGTTGGGCATGATTTCAAATAAACGGTTGACCGTTAAGAATTACCCTTTTGCTGTTAACATCCAGAAACCTACACAACAAAAACACTTGATCCGTTTTCTCTAAACAGTTAAGGGTTTACAAAGAATGTCAATTCTGAAACTTATCGGTTAGCCATTATGTATTAACGGTTTGCCGATTACTTCCACTATCTCACAAATTGCCTATCGGTTAAGGTTTAAGCTGTTAACCTTTTACAGAGCTAAGTCTTTTCACTAACGGTTAACCGCTTAATATAATCGGTTAGCCGTTTATACTCAGAACTTCATTTAACTTACAAAATGTTCTAGTTTCTCTAAGGAATGTTAAACACATATTTAGTTTTGACTCTTAAGAGAATATTAGAAATTATGTGAGTCTTAAAACACATTTATTAACTTAAACTCATTGTTTGTTATTATCAAAATCAATTACCAGAACATATATATGTTAATAGAGTTGTATTTGTAATTTTAGTTCAATTAGAATTTTAGATTATTTCTTCTATTTAAGAAATAATTTAGAACTAAGAACTAAGTTAGTACTATTATATATAAGCTTGTTATTCATAACTTATTGTAATATAGAAGCTTCTCATTAATAATATTTCAAATTATTCTTTTTAGATTTATCTTTGTGGTTAATTTGATATTTTTTTTCTGTTTAAAAATTATTCTTTCTTGAGATTTAAAAACATATGCTAAAATGACATCTAGTATTGCTTTCGTAGTGTGTCAAGTAGTGTCACAACCTTTCTCTATGTTGACTATAACTTTCCTAACTACCAACCACACTCTGCATACAAATCCTTCCTTCATCATAAAAGGCATTGTAAGTTTCAACGATGGCATGATCAGTGCAACATTTGATTGAGGCATTCAAGAGTTTAATGAGAGAATCTCGAGAATCATTATTGGAATTTTAACTTAGCCAAAGATATGAGAATCATAAAATAATTAAATGCAACCCTAAAATTACACATAACTTTTAATCTTAATTTGAGTACTGAGTTGGGTGGTACAATTGACTTCAAGGAGCTTAAGTTAAAGAGGCATCAATTATTATAAATGATAATATGATCGATATGACTTCATCAAATCAACTTGATGATAAGAGCATTATGCTTAAAAAAAATCATGTAGAGATAATTGATTTTAAAGCTAAAGGCAAACCAATTATTTAAGAAGACCACAAGATAATTGATATAGTTTTGGTTATTCATAATAGTAATAAAAAAGTTATTTTTGAAGAAGATATGACTGCCAATAACCAACAAAATTATTGTACAAGACTTTCCACTTTTGTAGAGTGAATAATGAGATCAAGAAAAATATGAAATGCGAAGCATTTTGAGTTTCAAGAAAAGTTGATGCAAACTAGAATGTATTCATATTACAATATTATTTACTCTTTCACTACAAGTTTCATCCTCCCGATTGTCCTTTGTTTTTAGCAAAATTCAAAAACACGTCTTTCGCAAAGAGAAAGAGATTGATTTAGGAAGCATATGAGACAAAATATATTAGGAGTTCTAAATTTAGAGTTAATTTATTATTTAGTATTTTATTAAAATTTATCTTATTTTAATGAGTTCATTTAAATCAAATTTATAATTTTAAACTAATTAGGATGTTAAATTATTTCTCTTATTTGAGAAGGATTATGATTAAATTAGTTATTAGTATATGCAAGCTTGTTATTCATTATTTATTGTAATGTAGAAGTTTTTTATTAATATTTTAGATTATTCCCTTCGAATGTGTTTTTGTCTCTCTTTGAAATCTATTCTTTCTTGAGTTTTAAAAACATTTGAAACAATTATATAAATTGAAAAACACATGATCTTTTTTTTATATCATCTTAAAAATATTTATATTCGAAATGATAACCCATAGTTTTAAAAGAATTTACCACTTTGATCAGGAAGCATAATGATTATGTTAAAGGAGTTGATTTAATTGGAGAGTGACGGTCTATATTTTATAGCATCACCAAAAGTTTTTTTTTTTTTTTTTACTCTTAGGTACTAGTTTATGTGATGGAAATACAAGTTTTCTCTAAATATCTCTTTAAATAAAAATAAATTTATATTTAATCAAACTTTTTCCTCCACCAACCTAATGACAATTTGAACACTTCTCTCTCTTCACGAATAATAAGTTAAAAAATAATTTAATATTAAACTGAAGGCTCAAAAGACTCAACAGATAAGATTTTTTTAAAAAAAAATGAGATAGCATTTCTCTCTCTTTAATATTAAAAAGAGATAAGAATATCATATTTGAATAAGCTTATTTGAGTAGTCTTTCAGAACTCTCTTTGTAGATGTGACACTGCAAATGATATTTCAGCATAATTGCTTCCTTAATGAGAACTTAAGAGGTAGGATGTTGCTCTTCTTGTCCACCATATCAAAACCCTTTGTTAAAGTCATATTTAACAAATCAATTGTATTATACATTTTAAATTTTTTATCTTAAAAAATTATCTCAAATACTATAAAATTCATTAATTTATTGATAAGATAGTACAATTAATTCATTTGGATCTTATAATACTTAATGAATGACAAATCATTTAGAATAAAAAATTTAAAATGTCTATTATTACTTGATAAATAGTAAGAGAAAAAGTATATGATACCTTTATCAGATCACACTCTCAAACAATAAATTAATAAAAAAATTAAATTAAAAAAATATCTTATACAGAGCAACAATTATAATCAATATTTATTTAAAACTTAGAGATATTAGATATAAGCCAAGAGGATTATATTATTAAACATGAAAATGACAGAACTTTCTAATTATTCCCCTCTAAACAATATTACAACCGCCAAACCTAACTAGTACAATCCTCTACTTTATTATATCTTTTCATCCTTACCTTTACTTTATTATATCTTTTCATGCTCAACTACAAAATATAAAAGAGGATAAAAAGACATTAACATTTTAAAAAGCTGAACAACTTTAGAAATATAATAACATTAATATATAAGCGCATTTCGAAATGATAACAATTTAATTGTCATGATTATCACTAGCTAATTTACTATTAAATTTTAGGACCCACTCCTATGCATAAAATGTACTAAAACATTCAAAAACAAAATTTGCCGAACAAGACACCTTCGTACCTTATTGTTCAGGTGTAATTTAAATTCTTACATTTTGTAACCATTTAGAAGTAGAATATGCCCAATATAAATTTATATATTCAGATCATCATAAAAATAATGTAGAAAATTTCAATAAACTTCTAACTGTAATGTAATAAAAAATTATTTTATTGCAATTTTATATTTCTTATTTCACTTTTACTTTGAAATTTACAAAATAAAAATTTACACTTTTTTTCAAAAAATTTTCCTTATTATAGTTTTATATTTTATATTTCAATTTTACTTTAGAAGCTTAAAAAAGTTATATCTTTTATAATTAATTCTTACTTCTTAAATAGGGAATTTATATCTTATTTAATTTGTGCTTTGTAAAACAATAACCTAAAAGACAAAAAAAAAAAAATCCAACGCAATGTACTTTGCATTCTAGTATATTGAGATATATATTTTTTGTCTTTCATTTTTTCTCTAAATATAATATAGTTACGGATCCTGATTGAAAATACATTACATTATGTGTGTGTGTATATCTTTCTCCGTTCTGAGTACCCTCATTTTTTTATTCATAAGACTTAGGAAAGTTAGTTTTTAATTATCTTAAAATACATATATTTATAATTTATTTAAAAATAACTCTCTTATACCATATAATTTAAGAGTATGCCTACGTTAAAAGAAAAAAATAAAAGCACCCATATCTATATATATATATATAGAGAGAGAGAGTAAATTTTTGGTATAATTTTATGGTTTGAGATCTTAAAATATAGAAAAAGCTTATGATATCTTTAAAATCATAAAATTTTAAAAATTTAAAATATTTAAATTACATAATTTATATATTTTTTAAAATATTTTCACACCTTAAAATATCGTGTTGTAATATTCTTTATATATATATATATATTTCAGCGGTTTTCGTTGATCCAGCTGCCCTGCACATCACAATCAAAGCACAATTACGCTAGTTCTAACCTTACGTGCATAAGAAACAGCAAATCCACAAGCAACGTATTTATCGCATAGTTATTTTTTTAAAAAAAAAATTACCCAAAAAAGCCTAATCAACATCTTCACTTCAAGTCACCACTAAATAAATAAATCAAGGGTCCAGCTATGTTGCATCATCTACAACGTAGTGCCAAGTCACATAGCCATGTAATTATATTACCTCCATCCAACGGTTCTGATTACACGTACTGAAAACACTAACGGCGTCCTGGATTTTGGGCGGCAACCGTCTTTTTTTTAAAAAAAAATAATTACATATCCTCAAGAGAAACCAGATAAGTGGCAGCCAGCCGAATTTCAGCTTCAGGTAAATTGTTTTCAAACACGTGGTGTCACAGTGTATGCTCTCTTTCACTTCAGTTTAGCGAGACTGGTCATGTCCATTTGTTTCAACAATATATACCCTTTGTATCATAACTGTGAACAACGATCTTCGAATGCAGTCCACGTTGTTATATGCTCTTGAATTTGAACGGAAAAAGAATATGCTTCTTGTAGATTGAAGAGAATTTGTGCATGATTGTTAGATTTTTAGCTTAATTGTAGTTCGAGTTTAATAAATTTAATATCGATTTTTGTTTTCTGTTCCTTTTATTAATCAAAATTTTGTCAATAAGGATTTTTTTTTTCTTCTCAGCAATATAGTAAAAATGACACAAGGAAGAGAGAGAGAGAGTGAATTAATGAAATTTGCAGAGAATAGAAAACATAATCGATGAATTTTAGAGGGGCAAGAGAGGGTGACCATACGACCCATGGTTGCTAGATTTGGATTAGGGAAGAGAGAGTGACCTGTTATCCACAATTGCTGGATATGGAGAGGGGTGAGAGAGAGAGAGAGCTGTCAACGAGCGTGGTGAGGATGAACTGAAGACTGATGGCTTGGTGAGATTTGTGGCGGCGAGCTGTGAAGGAGAAAGCAAGAGAGCATCATTTAAGCTCATGATTCTGTGTGCATCTCGTGTTTTAAGTATATATAATTATAACCGTTAGATCAAATTTATATTATCTCATGGACTGTGTAATTTGGCGCTCCGTTGGATTATCTATAAATCAAACGGAAACTTACGAGAGTTACAAAAGAAGTCAACATGGCAAAGTCGCTGTCTTGCTAATCTGGGCCCTCTGCTCCTTATTACAATCATTTAGCAATTATTACCCTATATTAAGTACAGTAAATATCTAATAATTTATAATATTTAATTTATTAATAATGATAAATTATAAATAATTTTATATAAATTAATATAACATAAAAAAATTAATTAAAAATAATAATTTTTTAATTATGTGAATCTATGATAATTTTATACAATTAATTTTTTCATGTTAAATCAGTTTTTACAAATTTATTCATTAAAAAAAATGGTTATTGCTCTATTAATCACTCGGTCGTTTTTTTTTTTTTTTAAATTTTTCCTTTAGCAGTTTAGCTTCATCTTTACCGCAGTCAGAAGATTTATTATGTGCCTAAAAGGTTAAGGCACTTTTCTATGGGCTTGGTATTCAATGCAAAAAGTCGTGATCGCCATCACCGTCGAGACAGAAAAGACAAAAAATATAAAAAATAAAAAATAAAAAAATAAAAGAATTTTTTTTTTCAAATTTTTTAAGGAAAGAGTTGGCATCTGCGTCGGCATCCGCATCAGTAATAGTAAATAGTCAGCTTCTCCGCTCAAGTCTTAGCTACCACCCTTCACCTTCTGCAAGTTGTTAGTTTGTTTTGAAAGGTACAATCTAAATTTCTTCAAATTAAATACATTATTTAACTTTTATTTCCAATTTTCGTTTTTCATTGATTATCTTTTAAATTGAATAGCTTTTTCTTTTACTTCCTCTTTTTTTTTTTCTGATGATCTATCTATTCAGTTTGTGTCGACAGCTAAAGTAGATTCTTTTGCCTTTCTCTGTTGTTTTTTCTTTTTTTTTTTAATGTGAAATGAAAGTTATTATTTTTGTTATTGTCTGAAAAGGTATGACTGTTTATAAATATCACGAATAAGGTCTGTGCATTGTTATTGGAGAAGCTAAATAAATATAAGGACGGAATATTTTAATGGATTTTATTAGTTTCTATTTGTAAAGTTAATAAGAACTTGAAAATGGCATTGTTCTAGAATGAAACATCCTCTGCTTTTGCCTATTAATTGATTCTCGTTAATATTTTTACATCTGAACGACATATTCTGGTTGTAAGTGGTCTTTGTGTGCCCTTTTTTTAACACTGATCTTTTCTGTAGTTATGAATTTGTGATTGAGAAGCAGGGTTCATTATTCTGCACTGTTGATAAGTCTACGTCTTCTTTTCTTTTCTTTTCTTTTCATAGGTTGAAGGATGGGAATTTTTAAAGGTACCATGGCAATTTCATAGGAAGCTCTTTCTTTGACATCTCAAACTGTCATAATATAGTGAGTTGTCGTCTAGTGAGAACTGTGACCTTTTCGGCATTATGCATGTCTGGCCCTGTGGCCATTGTTGGTAGCGTCGAAAGAGCACTTTCTTGTGCAGACAGAACGCCATCTCTTGATACCATCTTTGACAGAGACTGCTTATATACATTAAACAATGGTGAAACTGTCCATACTTCTTCTGAAACCTCTGGCTTTAGAGTTGGGGAGCTCTTACTTCCCAATGGGGAATCTTATGCTGGGTCATTGCTTGGTAACCTACCAGAGGGTCTGGGCAAATATATGTGGTCAGATGGTTGCATATATGAAGGTGAGTGGAGACGGGGGATGAGGCATGGCAATGGAAAAATTAGATGGCCTTCTGGCACTGTTTATGAGGGTGAATTTTCTGGTGGTTACATCCATGGTACGGGAACTTATATTGGCTCTGATGGGTTGACCTATAAGGGAAGATGGCGCCTGAATCTCAAACATGGATTAGGCTATCAAGTTTACCCTAACAGAGATGTCTTTGAAGGCTCTTGGATCCAAGGAGTTGCAGAAGGTCCGGGTAAATATACTTGGGCCAATAGAAATGTTTATTTGGGAAATATGAAAGGAGGGAAAATGTCAGGAAAAGGAACTCTTACTTGGACAAATGGGGACTCATTTGAAGGAAGCTGGTTAAATGGTATGATGCATGGATTTGGTGTCTACACATGGAGTGATGGTGGTTCATATGTTGGAACTTGGTCAAGGGGTTTGAAGGATGGAAAAGGAACATTTTATCCTAATGGAAGTCAGCTTTCAGTATCACAAGAGCCATACCTTAATGCTCTCAGAATTAGGGGGCTACTACCAGATATGAGAAGGCAAACCCATGCACATGCCCATCATGCTTCTTCAGTGGAAATGGCAAATGCAAAGGTTCCTGGGAACCGGGGATCTCGTCGAATTTCTGCTGATAAAATCTCCAAGGGGAACTTAATAAATTTGGAGCAGTCACGCAGTGGAAATGTGTCCCTGGAAAGGCGTTGGAGTCTTGAGGTATCTATTGAAAAGGTTATTGGACATGATTCATCTTCAGAGTTATCTGAATCAATCTCAGAAGGCATGGAGAAAGCAATTGACAAAAATGTTGCTCCAATCTTGGAACGTGAATATGTGCAAGGTGTTTTAATCAGTGAGCTTGTGTTAAATAATAGTTTTTCACAATCCTCTAGAAGAGAAAAACGGCGACAAAGGAAACTAGTAAAAGAGGTTAAGAGGCCTGGTGAAACAATCATCAAAGGTCACAGGAGTTATGATTTAATGCTTAGTTTACAGCTTGGAATCAGGTACAATTTAGCCAGTCAGTATCATGTTCTCTATTTACAATGCTTCATGTTTCACATTCAGAAGACTTTTCTTTACAGGAGGATATCCTTTCTCACCGGAAAAAAAAAAAAGAAAATTGAACTTAAGTAAATAAATAAGGATTTTATGCAAGTTCATTGGGTGATTCATTATAACTTTATGCATTCTTTCTAATTAGATCCTTTGAAAGGTTTGATGCTCTCTGCTTTTCCTTTCAGTAACATTGCACTCAGATTCTTTTCTGGAGAAATGATAGATAGCATATATTTAGCATGTATGCATCTGAAACATTTTCATCCATTACTTAAACAATTTGCTTGCATAACTTCTATATTTTGGTGCTTCTTGCATGTAACTTGTGAGAAGTCCTCCATTTTACTTGGATAGAAGTAGTTTAAATGTTATATCTGTTATATGTGTTTCATTCCATTGTTTCCAGGAAAAGCAAAGTTATAACATGCTTAGAATGTAATCAGATATACGGTTGGGAAAATTACACCTGTACAGAGGCGAGAAGTTCGGGCATCAGACTTTGGTCCCCGGGCTAGCTTTTGGATGAATTTTCCAAAAGAAGGGTCTCAACTAACACCACCTCATCAGTCAGAAGACTTTAAGTGGAAAGATTATTGCCCCATGGTTTTCAGGTTTGTAGATAATATTATTTTGTTTCATTCCCATAAACTTCATTCCATGGGTTTGCTTGGCATTCTTGTTCCGAGCTTAATTCATTTTCAATGTTTCGGTTTAAATCTATTTATAGCACACAAAACATATCTTTTCAGGAAATAGCTTGCTCTTGAACTTTTTTGGATCAAACCTATGTTATCTGATCACTTTAGAGCAGTGGAGAATTACTGTGGCATTCTTGGTGGTTAAACCTAAACAAAATAAATATAAAGGACTAGCATGCTTTATCTGTTGTCTTTGTAAGCTCTACAAAAAATCTTTTTTAATACCTGTCCGTAATATTCTAAGCCATGATTATTCTGTATGTAGTCAAATGTTATTTGCACATATCTTAGAGTATGAGAGAGGAGAGCACACTTTCAGCACTGATTTTTTGAATTTATTTCTCTTGCCACGCCATAGAAGATGCTGTTATCGGGAACCTAGCATGCAGGGACTAATCTTTAGAGTTTAGAAGAAAAGAAAAATGCTATTTGACTAAACAAATGGTTTGTAATTCTCTGCTTTAACTTTGAAAGTTCTCTGCTTTAACTTTGAAAGTATGCATTGTATATTCATTGCTGGATCTTGGTTTATCTTTTTCTCCATGTATTTATACCTTTTGTTCTTTAAATTCATTACAGGAATTTAAGGGAGATGTTCAAGATTGATGCTGCTGACTACATGATGTCCATTTGTGGGAATGATGCTCTCAGGGAACTTTCTTCCCCTGGGAAAAGCGGTAGTATCTTTTTCTTATCACAAGATGACCGTTTCATGATTAAGACACTTCGAAAATCTGAAGTGAAGGTTTGCCATCTCAATTTGTACCTTAACATCTGCTGTACTGCTTATTGCATATAGAACCCTTCAAACTTTTATCCTTTTTCATTCTTTCTGCCTATTGTATTGTTTTACGTTTTGAAGCTTGAATGGGAGGAATATTGCCGTAACGTTCCAAAACTAGAAGACATTTTTTGACCTTCTATAATTACTTTGATCTTGTGCTTCTGTGGAAAAATAGGATTTACTTCCAAATTTGCAGAAGTAACAAAGTGGATGGTGGAGTGAAATTCTCTTCTTTTTCCAATTAGTAAACTTCTGGCATCAGCTGATTAGTGATATAATAAGTTCTATTACCTTGATTTGCTCAGAATCAAGGCCATTGGCTTACTCTATCTCAGAAACTAGAGCTGGGGGTCATATTCAAAAGATTTTGGGCATTCTCTCCCATTCAGCGTTTTAGCCTGACATTAGACGATCCAGATATGTGCTGGAGACATTGCTGCCTTTAATGTTAGTGGGATCAATAGAGTTTATACAATAAGGTGTATCCCAGTCAGTTTTGATATTGATACAACATCTCTGAACGTTTATTGCCTTCCAATCCTTGCCTTTGTCACTTTGCTTTGGTGATTAGAAGTATGGGCTCCACTCAAATGGTTGGGACTCTAATGTGGTTAACAGTGGAAATCTTAAAAGCCCTTGGAAAGCAATCTCAAATGAATATCCCTCTTTTCTTTCTCACATTAAACCAAGTGTGGGGAATGGTAAGGATATTTGGTTTTGGGAGGATTAAAGGTTAGAAATTTTTCTTTGTGTGATCGCTTCACTCGCCCCTGTAGGCTCTGTTCTACAAGAAATGCTTCTATGAACTTTTGTACATTTGTTTCCTCTTCATTGAATTGGCATTGGAATTTCAACTTCAAAAGAAATTCGAATGGTAGAGAGATTCAGGATTATGCTTCTCTTTTGGAATTGTTAAACAATGTTGACATCCATGAAATGAAAGGAGAAAAAAAGATGGTGGAGTTTGGAGCATCAGCACATTATTCTTGCAAATCTTATCTTAACTGGCTGATTAATAATCCCTCCTTGGCTGATTTTTTATCCTCCAAAACTATCTGGAAGGCTAGTATACCTCCTAAAATTCAAGTCTTTTGTGGACCTTGCTACAAGGAAAATTAAATTTTGGGGAAGTGATTCAAATAAAGTTCCCTAATATGTGTCTATCTCTGTCTTGGTTTGTGATGTGCAGAACAAGTGCAGAAACTTCTAATCACCATTTTCTTCATTTTTTTGGGGCCTCAAAGCTGAGGAATAGGTTGTGCTAAGAGGGTAACATTTTGTGGGTCTTTTGGGTTCTTGTCACTCTATTCTTATGGAGAATTCTTATGCTTTTGGCAAAGGAAAAAAGGCAAAAACCCTTTGGATCTGTGTTGTGGCAGCTGTGTTATGGGTAATATGGCAGAAAAGAAATCTTCTTATTTTCTGAGGGAAAAAGACATAGATAATATTGAAGAATTGAGGGATAGAGTCCGACTTCTAGCTTTGCTTTGGGCTTCAGTTTCCAAGAAGTTCCAAGATTCATCTTTTTTCTTCATTCATCTAAGTTGGGAGAGTGCCTTGAGATAGATGTCTAGGCCAGTCTAGTCTTGTAGAGGGATGATTGGTATATTTTGTATAGCACAGAATAGTTTTCATTTTTCACTTCCTCAATGGATAGCTGGTCCACTCCTTGTAATGATTCTTCATCATTAATATAATTTATAGTTTCTTAAAATAATAATAATAATAATTACCAATGGCAACTACTTGTTTAGCCGTACTTTGTACATTCAAGAATTTGCTCCTCTTTTCAAAATGGAGGGTAACCTCTTTGCAGAATAATGGTCAACAGTGATATAAGGCCCTGAAGTGTTATCATTAGTATATGTTGAACAAAGGAACTGCTTAATGTGGTGATAGTTTTCTTCAGTATATGGAAATAGAGAAATAGCTTGAATTGCAACTTGGAACTCTAATTGTTATACTTCAATTCTTAGACCTTGCCACATTTTCCTTTCATGTTTCAGTTCTATATTTTTTGGAATATTTTTTTTCCCTTTTTGTTCGCTTTTGATGATTCAAGTAACCAAAGTTCTATCATGTAGGTTCTTCTCCGAATGCTTCCAGCTTATCATTATCATGTGAGATCGTATGAGAACACACTCGTAACAAAATTTTTTGGCCTTCACAGGATCAAACCTTCAAGTGGTCAAAAGGTGCTGCACATGGTTTATTACTGCTTTCTTTGTATCAATCACTCTTTTTGTTTGGCTCGATGTGTATATCTATTTTCTGCTGTGATATGATGTTACCTTGAGTATTTTCCTTTGATTACCTTGTTGTTATCACAAAAGGAGCTTGCTGTCGAGAACTTTGAATTTTATTTCTCTTTTTCATAAGAAACTGATAGCTGAAAGCTAATCCCTTAAATTTCAGTTTCGCTTTGTGGTGATGGGAAATATGTTCTGCACAGAACTAAGAATCCATCGAAGGTTTGATTTGAAGGGGTCATCACTGGGACGATCTACGGACAACATCGAAATTGATGAGAACACAACACTTAAAGATTTAGATCTAAACTACTGCTTTTATTTAGAACCTTCTTGGAGAGAAGATTTATTAAAGTAAGTGATGCTCCATTGTTGTTCTGTCACTCTGTTACATTTCAAATTGACCAATGGTAAGTTTACCAGTTGGTAATTTTATAAATAAATGGAATAATTAATGGGAAAACAGCAGTGTAATTTTCATATGCAAGAAGTTAAGATGACTGACCTTTCAAGTATCAGACAGTTGAATTAACTGTACTTTGTTTCTGCTTTAAGCTGCACTTGAAATAATTTCTTTCTTATTTGATGCATGTATTCTCATTTGTGTTGCTATATTGTAGTGTTGTACCTTTTTATTGTTTGTATCCTTATGCAGGCAGATAGAGATTGACAGCAAATTTTTGGAAGCTCAGCAGATTATGGATTACAGCCTTTTGCTGGGTGTTCATTATCGAGCTCCACAGCACCTGCGATCACTCGTGACTATACGGGAAGATGGATTGGGAATTGTTGCTGAGGAAGGTAAGCATTATCTTTAGTCTGAAGCTGGGAGTTGAGCCTACTAATTCTACTCAATGTAAAATTCAAGAGATGAATAATTTTATTGTCCTTTCATGGTTAGGAACTACAGAGGTGGGTGAAAGTGCATGTAAAGATGAAATGTTTAGCTAGTACTCTCAAGAAAAGAAATTAACTGTAGTCATGCCTCTAATTTAGCCAAGGTGTAGCAACCGTTAAATTCTCATAAAGGGGATATTTGAAGCAGTGTACTAATTTTATGATTCAAGTTAGAACCAGAAATTCTTCCTTTTACTTCTTGCGTATACTGAACTGAGTCTCTTGGTCCTCGACTGCATTGTGTTTCAATGGGTCAGAAACAGAACTATCTATCTTGCATGGTTTATAAGCCAGATGCATCAAGTTCAGTCTATGATTTGGTCTGAGTTAAAAATTCTTCCTAGTATAGGTTGCACAGTAGTACAGTCTGTTAGGATATAAAAAACTGATAAGGAAATTTGGTGGTGCTTTAATATTGAACTCTCTAGAGGATGAAATCTCCAACTACCCACAAGGCCTTGTTTTGGTCCCTCGCGGAACAGATGATAGTAGTGTTGTTGCGGGCCCACACATTAGAGGTAGCCGACTGCGAGCATCATCTGCTGGTGATGAGGAAGTTGATCTCCTTCTCCCTGGCACAGCAAGGTACGACATCTTTGCACCTCAATGGTTTCTTCAATTATACCACTGTAGAAGCCCATTAAAATCTTTGCAATGTTAAAAGACCATTAATTCATCTCTTATGAGTTGGCTAAGCAGATTTTTGCACCCTGTCAGATTGAAGGCATTAGCAGACTGTGTAGTTGGCTTGAGAAAAGAGAAAACTCAGTGTGTTTGCTTATTAAAATTTAATAGATAAAATATAAAGGAAAAGACAACAAACAAACTAGTTTTGTCTGCCTTTGTAATTTTACGTGCTACGCTTGAGCTCTCCATCCTCCCTAAATGTAGTGCATACTTGTACAACAATCAAGACATCAACCGTAATTTCATGTTTAGTTTGTTTTTATTATTCTAAAATTGTTTCTTGTGAAGCAGACTGCAGATTCAGCTTGGTGTGAACATGCCAGCAAGGGCAGAACAAATCCCTGGGAAGCAGGAAGATCTATTCCATCAATCTTACGATGTTGTTCTCTACCTGGGAATAATTGATATACTGCAAGAGTACAACATGTCTAAGAAAATTGAACATGCATACAAATCTCTTCAATTTGATTCGATATCCATCTCTGCTGTGGACCCTACATTCTACTCCCGTCGCTTCCTGGAATTCATTGAGAAAGTGTTTCCTGTTACAAGTTAAAAACTGATGAGTGATTTGTTAATGTCATCCACGGTGCCATCACATCCCTTGAGTGGCGATGATCAGATGGGTAATTGTTGTGTGGGGTTGTAACTTGTTCAAGTGTTGTGAAGAAGTGGCTTCTAGGAGCCATTAGAGAGCTTAGCGTTGCTTCCCAACAATTTGTTCTATTCTCTGATAATTGGAATGTGCGCAGCTTTCTTCTTTTATTCCACGTGCTATTTAGATTATGATTTGCAAATTTAATTTGATTATCACCAAGAAGCCTCAAAAGTCTGCACAGATTAAAGCGAGGCCAGGTTTTTCTTCTTACGGTAAGGAAAACTGAATTATGGGGACTAATCGTTGCATTCAAATTCAATGGCTCGTAAAATAGAAGCTTCTGTTTATTTATAGTCCTACCTGAACCGAATGTCATGTTATCATGTACTATTATCATTCACAATAAGCCAATAGCCTCTGTTGAACATTTGGCAAGGGACAATTCCTACATTTCGACAGATTTTTATATTCACAAATACGATTGTGAGAGGCAAATTAAGCTTTGCATTTGATGCCATAACCCTGAACCAACACAGATAGTGTTTTTCTTCCCTTCCGCCCCCCGTCCTCTCTTCTCTCTTTCAAAAGAACAGTTTCGTTAAATAGCAAACAAATAAAAATTACAACAAAGAGTACTTTCAAGCTACCTAATTTTCTAATGAGAGATCCAGTTTTCCATTTCACTACATATCACATTTGACAACCAAATATATCCTGGGATTAAGCAACATAAAATAAAAAAAAATGGGAACATGACTGGTCGCAGGACAACTGCATGAAGATGTGCTACGGTATGGTCAATTATTGTCCCATATTAGGAGGTGGTGGGGGTGGACGAATCGGCATCTGTTGGCCAGCATAACCTTGGGGAGGAGGAGGCATTGTTGGAGGCCGACCCATCTGAGTACCAGGAGTGAAATTGGCCATTGTACCACTGCCACCGGGTGGCGGAGGAGGAGCGGGTGGAGCTCCGCCAGGAGGCATAGGCCTAGGACCATTTGCAATTGGAGGCGGGGGAGGCGGTAATGTTCCAGTCATTGGCGGGGGTGGGGCTCTAGGAGCATTTCCTGCAGACGGTGCTGGTGGCCCTTGCAGTGGAGGCGGTGGCGGTGGAGCAACTGCACCATTGGCTGCAGGGGCAGCTTGAGGTTTGTTCCCCTCCACTGGTTTGGATTTGAAGTATAGCTGCAGCTGCACATCTCAAACAAACATAAAAATTAATACTTGCAGAAACTCCCGCAAAAACAGAAAAGTGCCAAGCAAACCAACAATGAAAAAAGATTAATTTTTCATCTTTCCTAAAGGCATCGAGACATAGTTGTAGATAAGTACATAGCAGGAATAACCTACATTAGAAGTTAAAACCAGAGCTGATCTAATAGCTGAACAAATAATTCACAGAGGTGGTCCAGAGTTTGGGACTTATGGGCAACCTCCGACAACATTTAAAACAGCTGATAAACAACCATGTTTACTGACTGATCCATCTAAATGGACCGAGTGCTAGAAAATGGAAAGAGGGTTGCAAAAAGAAAGGGCAACCATAAACAGACTAACCGTGAACATCTTTGAGTCTGGATCCCAATGAGAAAAGAACTTGGGTGTAGATTTGTCAATCTCTGTGCTGGGAACCTGAAACATAAATGGAAATCAATAATTGTGGATATCTCCAGTAATGATTAATGGTAAAATGAAAATCAACAAACATATGGTACAGTCAATTTACCTTAAAAGCAATGATCTCATACGGTTCCGCTGCAAACAGAAGGTACTGGTATCTCTTATCAAATGGTTGAACTCGCTGTATCATGAAAAGAAGAGATTAGGATATGGTTGACTACAGAGAGACAAACATGCAATTCGTCTACCAGAAGTGAGATAAAATGGACAAAGGAAATAATAATGACCACTGGTATCATAAGAAATCTACTGGGTACTAAACTCAACTCAAATATGGAATATACCTGCTCAAAAGATGACATAAATCGGTGCCTCGGCTTTGCTAGGTCTTCTATCTCAGGATACTCAATCTGCATTTGAAAGAAAACCATTATTTTTTTATAAATAGCATTTGATGCTATATAATGGAATTTCATGTATAAAACATGAACAAAAAGATAAAATAAGATATTAGAAATAAAATACTAGAAATAAAAATAAAAATAAAAATTATACCTGGAAAAGAAGAGACCTCTGCTTTGTCTCAGGATCGAACTGTTTTGTCACACGATACCCAGGTCTACCAATTTTGACTGCATAAGCACCACACACATACATGCATGCTCATCAGTTGAGATTTTACGACACACGTTCTTAAACTCACCAACAAACAACAGATCAGGTTTCAAGCAGAGTAAAAAAGAGAGGAATTTTTTTTTTTTTGGGGGGGGGAGGGGGGGGGGCTTCAATGAGATATAGAAAAGCAATGCCGCAGTTCAAACAATTTTCAGCAATATCAACACTGAAACAAAATGGCTGCCAAACACACCAAAGTATCAAAGTTGCAGGTTCATATAAGCCACTATTCAAGCTAAGCAATACACCTATCCTATCTTAGTTTTTAAATCAAAGTCAAATATACAACATTCAGTGCCCACAGCAAAGCGACTGTACTTTGGTTAACCATGGGACCTCTGCGACCTTTAATCTAAGCCAAACTTAAGCTCTTAGAAAGAAATCATCTCAGTGTTCCCTTAGCACGTCATCCTAATAGTAATAGCTGAAACTGTGGATAATGTATTCGTAATCTAGGATGTCATCCTAATAGCTGAAACTGATGATAATGTGTAACCCTAGTCTGCTAATATGCAACAGTACACACAGGCACCGAAATCATAAAATAAAGAGTGCATAAGTGTGTGTTAGAAAAGAAAACTGGCCTGTTTTACGAACGTTGATTTTTCGCTTATGGGGCTGGGGCTGAGCAGGAGCATCCTTGGCCTCGCGGGCAGCTCTCTTAGCCAAATTTGTCTGATGGCGCTTCCCTTGTGTGTGTGCCAAGTAGTTTCCCTCGTTATTATGGAGTGTCAAACACAGCTTACACTCGTAACTACAACAAGTAAAACAACAAAAAACAGCAAAACCACCCCAAGCTTAATTAAATAATTTAATTAATCAAATCAAATCACATCAATCAAACAAAGATGTTATCAATTTACCTGCCCAGGTGGTTCCGCATGAAATAGGGATCTTTGGCCAAATCGATGGTCTCCAAGGCCAACCTCCGGAGCCTCTCCCGCCGGTCGATGGCCTCATTCTGAGCGGAGGCGGCGCCACCGCTGCCCGGTTTCGAACCCCAATCTCTGTCCATGATTTTGACGAGGTATCTGTTCAAAGCTTCGCTTTGGGAGTTGCAAAGGAAACCTTTCGCACGCCTTCGCTTTGTATGTATCCAGGGTAATCCCAGCTTGGGGTTAATTTTCACTGCTCCCAAATATTTTTACAAATATTTACACGCTCAATTTTCAATAAATTTCATTCATTTACGTTAGATGTTTAGATGGACCGTATTGTCCCTCACTTTTATTTTTGCCAATTAAAATCGTAATCCCGACATGCAAAATTAAATTATTTTTTTACTTTTATTTTAAATTTTTAATATTAGCAATCCACCCTAAGTTTTTCGTGTCACAAAAAATTATAAAAATTTAAATTTATTTAATTTTTATCTTAAATATCTAATTTATATCTAACGAGAACGATAATGAATATTTAAAAATTCTAAGTAAAATGACCATTTTAACTTTTAAATTCAAGGATATTTTTTACTTTACACATAAATAATAAAATAAAATTTAAAAAATTATCAGTTATCTACCCTAAATTTATCATGTTATCAAAAATACTATAAAAATTTGAATTTATCAATTTTTACCATTAATTTATAATTTGTATGAATTGTTAACAAAAACATTGATGACATCACAAGCATAATTGAAATGTTTAATATATCAATGAAATAAAATAATAGTTTAAAATATAAAAATAAAAAACTATTTTTCATTAGTAATGGTCAATTAAATACACTTAAAGCTCTAGTTTCTCCCTTAATTAAAATATATATAATTCATAAATTCACATAATCAAACATTATCAACAAATTACCCTAATAACACAATTATTCAAATTTCCAAATTCAAATTCATAAACATCTAATCAAATCCAATTTGCTGTATCATAATAACCATTGTGGTTAATACTTCCACTAGCCTCATTATAATCACCACAAAACTCTTCGACAACCGGTCTTTATAATATAATGTAAATTTTTGTTAATTATTGCAAAATGAATGAAGGATTTAGTAATAAAGTTTATCATTGATGAAGGATTTGATACAAATTCTAAGGTGATTTTGTAAACTCTAAAAATTTAGAGAGATAAAATAAGGCGGAAGAGAGTAATATACTTTCTTATTTTGTTTTTGGTTTTATATAATTAATAAAGGATTTAATACAAGCCGTGGTTAGGTTAGAAATAAAAATCGTTGGTGGATTTTATTTTTGATCAAAGGGTTTATCAGGATAGTTGATTTTTTATATTGATCTTTTTTTTAATTTATTTCATTATTTATAGTTCAAAGTTAGAAAGGATCTTGAATATAAGGGTGAAGTGGTCATTCTACTTGGATTCTTTCGAACTAATGGTATTCATTTTTTACTGCATAGTTTATGTAAATTATAAATTTAAGATAAAAACTAAATAAATTTAAATTTTTGTAATACTTTTTATAATAAGATTAAACTTAAATCAAATAATTAATAATTTTTTATTTTACATGTTAAATATATAAATTACCCTTATGTCATCAATTGTAAAAAGAGTTAATATTTGAGTGAATAATTGATTCAAATTATAAATTAAGTTAAAAAAATTATTAAATTTAAATTTTTGTGGTTTTTTTTATAACAAAGTAAATCTAAAATACATGAATGATAATTTCTAAAATTTTAATTCATAAACCAATTATTTTCCCTTCAACCCCAAAGAAAAAACACCTATCCCTCACTTCCACAATTCAACAATCCATCTCCAATCGATGACAGTCAAGATTTGAGGCCTTGGTTTCTAGTTTCCCAAAAAATTTAAGAAAAAAAATAAATCCGTGAGTTTCTAGATGAAATTATGCAATTCAAAAATTTTTTTTTCCTCTCTGAAACCAAATTGGATGTTTGACATGATGATGGTGCCCCTGGCGGTGCGTTTGTCTTCCTCAGAAGGTGGAGGATGTGTCTGTCCAACCCATCTTGCATTTGGGCACGAGGGTTTGGCAAAATTCTGGGGACATGTACGAGGGAAATTTTTGTTTGAGCTGAGTCTGATATCAAAGATGGGGAAAGGAGGGAAAAAAAAAAAAAAAACTTCAGTTTATGTACAAAAATTAGTCGAAACCGACATTGGCAAAACAAAATTATTTTTTTTTTCATTATTTTAAATCTGAATTGGGTGCAACGTGATACTGCCACGGTCAAGACGATTTGCGAAAGAATTACTGCCATCTATTTGCAAATACACAAAATATTAGAATAGTCTAAAAATTATCCTTCTTTGAGCGCATAGCACATTTGGCATATTCTGTTACCGTCGGGGCTAATGTTAGAATTAACAACAGTTGATGGGCCCGAAAGAAGCCGTCTCTTCTCGTGCGTTTCTAGAGCTCTCTCCGACGACCACTGTGGAGGTAGGTACGCCTTGTAGCGTAAGGATTCTCAATAGAGTTGGAGTTTTGCTGATTCTGAGCGTAGGTTTGTATGAAGAATTAGTCAAGCTTTGTCAATCGCTTTCGCTCAAAGGAGATGAGAAGAAGATTACTACACTAGGAAGGACGATTATCAACAGCAGCGAACAGAAGCTAGTGAACTCACTTGCAGGTAAGGTTCTTTCCCATAAACCCATCAATAGAGAAGGATTTTGCTTTGCAATCCAGAAAATGTGGAATACTATGAAAGGGGTTATTGTTGGGAGCTTGGGAAGAAACCTTTTATATTTCACTTCCATTCAAACACTAATAAGAAAAGGGTCATAAGATTTAGTTATGATAAATATATTTGTTAAGTGTGTTTTATTTTTGGTATGTTTTACTTAGGTTAATATAGGGTGTTTTACTTTTAAAAAAATAGGAACATGTCTTATCTTATTTTATTTTTATCTTTTTATTTTTATTGTTTTATTTTTTAAAAGTAAAAATTTTAATTATGTTAAAAAAAAGTAGAGGGTCTATTTTGTTTTTGGAAAAGAGGTTTTTGCTTATATATAGGTTGAAAATCCAAACATGCGGACTATTGGTCCAAAGTATGTATTGTGTGACATCATTGCTCTAGTGTAATAACGCCACGTACTGCGCTATCCGAGTGGTATTAGAGCCATCGTTTTTCTTGTGAAAGATGGTATATTGTAGAAGATCTGTGATTCCTGAAATAGAAGAATAAAAGTCTAAATCTCATGGCTTCCTCTTCAAGCTCTCAATCTACTGAGTCTTTCTGTATCTCTTACTTCTACTCTTTCTCTTTCTAAATCTTGCACAAAATATCTTGCTTCAAAAATCGAAAACCTTGTTGAATACTCTTATGTTCCAGATTCTACTCAGATCTCTGAATCTTTGTTACCTCTGATCAGTCCATATAAACTCTACCAACGACTTAACTCTTTCACTAGAACCATCCGTACCTTTATTTCCATAAAAAGGCCAACTTTAAAAGAATATATCTAGTCTTCTCAACTGGATCAGTGTGTTTTACAAGCAACTCAAGCAGAGCAATATGTCACTTTGGAGATCCCAAAAGAGCTTGTAACTTAATGAAAACGAGAAGAATATACGCATTTCCATCTTGGGGGAATTCGTATTATTATCACTTTACATGGTAGGAAAGGTTTCTTTGTGACAAATGTAATAATAAATAGGCTGATGGATCTGAAGATTCGGGGAGTACCAATATCTTTTATTAAGACAAATCACCCGACAACACTTCATGCTGAGAGCGTCCTTTTCACCTGTTATCCAAAGACCCTAACCTACCTATAACCTTAAAGGTTCAGATTCAACTCTAGAAAAACTGAACAAGTAGTCATTGAAAAAATGGCTACTTTACACCATCAGTTAGTATATCGTCTTCAAAACCATGTCCTTGATTTACCTTCACCTCAAACAACCTGTAACACACTCATGATCCTTGCTGACAATGAGTCTGTTCCCACAATTGTCCAAGTCCCTAAACAAATCCAAAAACAAGAGGTTTTCAAGCTGATGCCACTAGAGTGGTTATCAAACTACGAAAAGTTTCACCAAAATTTTCAATCTATTCAAACTTCTAAAGCCCAGTTTGAAAAAAGACCAGATGGTACTGTTAGGCTAACTTTTCAGCCTCCAAAATCCAACAAACAGCCACAGCCTCCCAGACTTTCATGCACTGTTATGATTATAGCAGTAAAAACAGGACAAGAAAAACTGTCCATTGAAGGTTTTGCCTCTGATGGCTATCCAATTTATCTTGCAAAAATTCGAGGACATTTCCTTTGGGATGCATCAGGCTCTCACATGTGTAACCCAAACTGTCCTTGCCTCGAAGATGGAGAATTAGATGACAACTGGTATGTTAACAGATGACCCAAGAAGAAGAAACAACCAGTTGTTTATAAAACTCTATCAATCTGGATGCTTGAAGATGATGATGATCCAGATTATACTCTTTGGCCAATTGAGACAACAGCAGAAGTAATCACTACTCCTCAATAGCTGACAACATGCAGACAGGCAGTAAAAGACCCTTTCTTGTCCTCATTATACTCACAGTCTTGTATGATGTTTTCATCCAGCTCATACCAGGAGCATTTTCCTCTACTGGAAAAACAAACAGACTCGCAAATTAAAGTGGTCTCTAAACTATTCGTCCAGTCTCCTGTTACTCCTATTGGACAACTTGAGGAACCCAAGCAGTATGAAGCAGTACTTAATTGACAAACTCAGAATGCCAAGATTTAGAATACAGTCCTGAAATCTCTTGATACCAGGCTCAACAATGTTCAGGCTCAGGTCCAGAGTACAAACAAAAAGGTTGATAAGATAACAGCTCAACTAGAACAATTGTATCTTAATCTGCACAATCAGATTGCCAAGCTGGATATCGAACTCAGAACGATGATTCAGAATAAATACTAGGGTCCAGAGTTCAACAAAAAAGAAGCTGAAATCAGACAGCTTAAGAATGAGCTCACAAGAATTAATGCTGAAAAACAACAGCCATCTCTGTTTGAAAAAACCCCAACTATACCAATATACACTCCGTCCTTTACTACATACCAACCTTTTTACAAACCTGCCAGTTATGAACAACCCGTAGTTATCAAAATTCTTCGGGTTATCACATCTCTCCACATCTCAACCGGTACCAAAACCAAAACCACTTACCAAGCCTATAGTTTCTAAATCCTCTACTTCTAAACAGCAACCTACTTCTCCTCAGTCTACACGAGAACCCACTCACACACTAGCCAAAGACAAAGGACCTATGCATCAGCTTTTTTCCCAAGAGCTTCACACTAGTTTTCCTTCTTCGGAAGCTAGTACTCTTGTAGCAACCTCAGAATCTTCTTCTGATGAATCTTTCTCTTCAACAGAGTCAGTCTCTGTTCTAGACTCAAAAGAATATTATGTTGATATCCCAGATTTATTTATGGTTCAACCATCAACAGGTTTCAATGAACCTCCTTCTCTTAGAGAAGATGATCCCTCCACTTCACAAGGACTTCCTATAGTTGAAGATCCTGAAGATGTTCCTACTCATCAACATAATTCAACTTTAAAATCATCACATGAGCCTTGGTTCACATTTGACAATGTGCCAAAAGTCAAATGGTTTCAGAGATTTCAATAGTTCTCTGCATGGACAGATATTCAGATACTAAAAACTGAAGCCACTTCAGAATCTGTTCTTAGAGAATTTTGTTCAAGATTCCTTGGTTCTCTACGAGACTGGTTTAAAAGTCTTGGCCAATAAAGACAGCTCCAACTCTATCAGGCCACAATCCTTCAAGTCCTAGGACTCATCTATGAATAATTCCTAGGAGAACCAACGGTAACTCAAGAAGCAGCCAGACGAGAATTTCACCAAATGAAATGCTGCTCTCTAAAGATTAAGGATCTAGACTTCCACTACAAGAGAATGACAGTTTTGTATTACAAATTCAACGGCTTCAACGATGCATCTCTTAAGCATCTTTTCGTTCCATCTCTTCCTAAAGAGATCTTTTCAAAATTACAAAGGCAACTCCATCTTCATCAACTCACTAATGATACCCTTTCACTGGGAAAAATATATCAGTTGGCTGTCTTTTGCCTAGAAAAACTCTGTGAGCAAAAAGAGTTTTTCAAGGATCTTATGAAACACAAAGAGCCCTTCAAAAGTGCCTGCAAAAAACCTCACCTTATTATCAAATATAAGGATGAAAAAACTTGTTACTGCCCAACCAAGAAAAAATTCAATTTCCAAAAATATTCTCCATCCAAGCATTCAAAGAAATATAATTTCAGAAAATCTAAAAAGCCCTATAGATTTTTTGGGAGAAAACATTTCCAGTCCAAAATAAAAAAGATGTACGATACTTCATTTGTAAAAAGAAGGGTCATTTTATAAAATCTTGTCTAAATAATCCAGCTAAATTAATCAGACTGTTTGAGCATCTTCAAAAGGTCTCTCTTCTCTCAGACAGTGAGGATGTTGAATCTATATTTTCAGAACAATAGAACTATGATGATGATACAGTTTTTATCCTTGTTGAACAAAGTTCTGATTCTGACTCTGAGAGTATCCTTGTAATCCACAATGTTGACTCCATCAACCTTGTCTAAGAAACGAGACCCTCCGTAAAAATCAGTCTACTCCCCTCAAAGTTTTCCAAACCAATTTCTGTCATTACTTTAATTGACATAGGAGCATAAAGAAGCATAATTAATCCTTCCATTCTTCCACCAGAGTTTTAGGAACATCATACTGAGTACTTTAAGATTGCTAATGGGGAATTATTCCAAATAGGTCTCATCACCAAAAAATGCATAGGTATTCAGTTCTTTCTAAATTACATTCTCTAGGCCAAAACAGTAGGATCTTCCCTTCCTAATAAAGACCTACTATTAGGATTCGATGTTCTTCAATTAGTTAAGAAATTGAATATATCCTTTAACGGTATCTGGTACAAACAAAGGTTTTTACCTTATACTGATACCTTAAAATTATACTCAATTTTTAATACTCCTCCTTTTTTATAAAAACCTTAAACAATAATTCCTTCCTTTCTGTCCAGAAAGCCACTTCTAATTTTTTCATCCATACCCTCTGTGGAAAAATTCCAAGTTCTTTGCTAAGTTACCTTTCAAGCTTAATGAAGACATTAACCCAACCAAAGCCACTCATCCTGGAATGACTTCTTCGGATATAAAATTAACTCAAGTTGAATACCAACAGCTTATAGCCCAAGGTCTCATTGAGCCCACTCATTCTGATTGGGTTTGTCAAGCCTTTTATGTTGAGAAAAGATCAGAAATTATTCGGGATAAGAAAAGATTGGTGATTGATTATCAAGCCCTCAACTGTTTTTTCAAGCATGATAAATTTCCTTTGCCTAAGATCCAATCTCTGTTTATTCATCTTCAAGGTGCAAACTTTTTTTCTAAATTTGATCTTAAGTCAGGATTCTGGCAAATTGGCATCCATCCTAATGATCGGCCCAAAACAGCATTCTGTATCCCTAACGCCGATTACCAATGGACGGTTATGTCTTTTGGCTTGAAAGTTGCACCATCCCTATTTCAGAAAACCATGATATAAATCTTTGAGTCCGCCATCAATAATGCTCTCATCTATATTGATGACATCCTACTTTTCTCAAAAGATCATGAATCCCACCAGTAACATTTGAGTCAATTCCTGTCCATTATTGAGTCACATGGCATCATGCTTTCCGAAAAGAAAAGTTATATGGGCCGGAATCCATTGAATTCCTGGGTATGATAATTCAAGATAGTCATTACCATCCAAGGCCCCACATTGCTGAAGAACTCATGCATTTTCCAGATCAACACTTATCCAGAAAGCAGATTCAGTAATTTCTCGGGATAGTCAACTATCTCAGAGATTTCTTTCCTCATATAGTGGTCCACACTTCTCAGTTGTTAAAGATGCTAAAGAATAATGTCCCACCTTAGAGGCTAAAATAAACCACTACTGTCCAAAAGTTGAAACAGATAGCTCAGCATCCTCTATCCCTGAGGATCCCATTAGTCGGACAACGCATACTACAGATAGATGCCAGCGATGAATACTGGGGAACAATTCTTTTAGAAAGAATTGATGGAAAAGACTTCTACTGTGCTCACGCTAGTAGACAATTCAAAGAGTCTGAAAAGTACTACCATGTAATCTACAAAGAGATCCTAGCAGTCAAATATGAGATCCAAAAATTTGAATTTCATCTTATTGGCCACAACTTTATTGTCAGATTAGATAACTTATCTTTCCCGAGGGTCATGGAATTTAAAAGTAAAGTGCTACCAGACAAGCACCTTCTTCACTTTAAAAACTGGTTCTCTCATTATGATTTCACAGTTTAACACATCAAGGGAGACAAAAATCTCATCCCTGACCTTCTCTCCAGACCCTCCAAACACATATCACTCATAAACTCCTTCGGACCAATTCAAGTTATAACCATGGTGTCTTCCCTACCCAACTAAGGTCTTACCAAAAAATACTTTCCTCTAAGAATGTCTTTCACTTCCCTTTACCAAATTCATGATTTTGCCAAGAAGTTTCTTTTTAGATTTTTTTCATAATATGTATTTGCAGCGTTCACGACATGAATCTATGATCTTTCTAAGTTTTCATCTTGATCACTTGTTTCTCATAGAATTACAGATTTTGCCCAACAAAGATGTCATTGAAGATTAACTCTGGTATCTCTGGTGTCTTACAGTTTTGTATGCCAATAAGATAATTTTTCCTGTTTTACCTATTCTTGATAGGTTAAATAATCCAGACCATGCAACCACCTTGACATGGACTTTGTTCGAATGGTTCTCACCATTGCCATAGTGGCGCAAAAAATTGAAACAACTTATAGATTTCCACAATCTCAGAGAGCTTCCTGATCAAGAAGGCCGACAATTCACTGCTATCTTTATTATCCATCGACCATATTTCCAACCTCCATAAACCAATGATTTTTGGACACAAGACATTGCCTACGAATGGATTATGGTTCCACATGTTGCCCAACTTGAACAAGACAATACGATCAAAGAACCTCTCAGAAATTTTCTCCTGAAATATAATCATGTTCCTCCAGATCCACCATCTATTCTCCATACATCTCTTGGACCTAGGCATGACATAGTTATGATCCCGACACCATCTTCCCGTTCTCAACCAACCAATAGGGGAATCATGATCAAAGAAGAAAGGCCAGACTACACAGATTACCTATTCCAAGACTCACAGGACCCTTATGAAGATTTTACTCCATATGAAATGGGTTCGTCCTCTACCTCAGTTCCACCAGACATAGGAGGATCTTTTTCTAACTCAATCCTGCCGGCTATTCCAGATGAGCCACCAGAATTATTTCCAGCATACTTATCACAAGTTCGGACTCAACCTCTACCAGATTCGATAGAAGAGTTGAAAGCCCGACAATACCCTTGGCCTTGTGTTCTAGGCTGTACTCATCCAGAAAAAGTTTTCAAAAAAGATAAAGATCCTGATCAAGATCTAGATGAGATCGAATCTTCATCAACGGGGATCATCTCACTTTAAAAAAGTTATTTGTCATGTTGTAATAAGTATGTTTGTTAAGTGTGCTTTACTTTTGGTATGCTTTACTTATGTCAACATCAAGTGCTTTACTTTAAAAAGGAGATAGGGACATGTCCTATCCTGTTTTATCTTTATCTTTTTATCTTTGTCGTCCTACTTTTCAAAAGTAGAGACTTTAATCATGTTGAAAAAAATAAAGGTCCTCTTCTGCTTTTGGAAAAGGAGTTTTGCCTACATAAGGCAAACCTCACCTCATTGTAAGATAAACGGGTTTTTGAAAATAATAAACGTTCTTTATTTATACATGGTTAGTTAAAACTTTTCTCTCTATTCTTCTATTAAGGGTCACAGGTCATCTTAGGTTGTTCATTATTCTTTTGACCTAACGACAAGTATGTTCTACACTTGCCTCTAAAAGAGAATCCTGTGTATCAAAAAGTCTTCATCACACCAGATCTAAATCTCAGTTTCTTCCGGTGTATCAGATTTTAAAGTCAGTTTCTAAAAATACTATTCATCCTCATTTATGCCCCAGAGTGTAGCTTCAGTTTTGGTGGTATGTGTTATGATTTTTTTCTAATATTGGGTATATAAGCTGGAAACCCGAGCGTGCGGGCTACTGGTCCAAAGGATGCACTTTGTAGCATCATTGCTCTGGTGTAACAATGTCACGTACTCCGCTACCTGAGTGGTATCAAAGGATAAGGTATGTTTCAAAAATTCGTTTCACTAAGACTTCATTATGGGTCCAAATCCACAACATTTCGATAGTTTGTATGGATAAAGAAACATGCTTGTTTTTGGAAAAATTAATTGGTAAAGTGGAAGATGTTGATTGAGGAGAGACGTGTGACTATTTTAAAAGGGTAAATATTGACATTACTCAATCCTTGCAAATGGCATTTATTGTGAGACCATTTACAGGTGAAGAAGATGCCATAATGCTGCCTCTGCTTTATGAATGTCTATTGGAATTATGCTATTATTGTGGTAGAATTGGTCATGCTTTTAAGGATTGTGAGATTGTGCCTAAAAGTGAAGAAGAAGAGAACTTTAGCTATAGTGCCTGGTTGAAAGCAGCAACACTGGCAGTGAAGAACAAACAAGAGAGACGTAAGAGAGGAAAGGAAAGCCCAAAGAAGACTAGGTCGGGGCTTGGATCGGAGTGAGATAACTATGCTGGAGTGTTGGCTCCTATAAGGATTGGAAATAATGAGAGTAGAAAGGCAGTGGACATGATGGCATCAATTAAAAATTGCAACTCCTTGGAAAGCACGAAGACAATTCCTTAGGCGGTAACGAAGAGAAAACTTAGAGTAGAAAATCGTCTTCCAAAAGAAAATTTAGATCTTAGTCATGCCTATCCAGTCAAAGCCCAACAAGATAAACGGTGAGTTGAGACCCAACCTTGTTTGAACTCGACTGAAATCCCAACTAATCCTTCATCTATAATAGGTTTTGCTACTAGTACTTCTTTGCAAAGGAGGTGAAAAATGCTACCTAATGCTTAATCCAGCATTCGATGATTCTCAGGAATTAAGTTTTATGTCACAAGTCGCTCGATTATACCGAAATTGATGGCTAATTTTGCATGGTTGCACTTAGTAAAGTCTACCTCAATGTGGAGTGTACTTAGGAATTAGATATGGTTAGCACTCAATACGTAATGCACTTAGAAAAAGACTGTGCTTAGAAATGGACCGCCTTACTCAATTAGTCTATCATGGTGCGCTTAGCAACCAACCAAACCCAACCCGAGATCTAGAATTCTCTACAGCTGTCCATATACTAGAGATATTTAGAATTGAACATTTAAGTCTCTTTATCCATATACATTGGGAGCTCAAATATAAATAGGGGTTAGCCTTCTCTATTTTTACTCACCATTGCTAAACCACACAAAGCACACACACAATACGCCTAGCACACAAGCACTCAAGTTCTCTTGTAAAGCTTTCTTGTACTTACTCTCCTTATGTGTAATATAAGTTATATTTGGTCATTTAGCTCTCACTTCTCTCTAGTGTTTCTGCAAGTGACCGCACTTGACTAGATTGTGAAGTCTTCAAGGCTTACAAAGTAACTTGCATACTAGAAATCTTTTAAATGCTACACAAGGTTGCTGCGTAATACACTCATCTCGTGACATTTATCTGGCCATGATATTAAGAAAAGATGTAGCGAAGAGATGTAGATATATGGTACAGATACCAAACAAACTAAAAGTTTAGATGCTGACTTATTGCAACCAGGATGAGCTTGCAGGGAAAGTCAATGTTGATTTCACCTCTCTTTACTCTTTTATCATTTAATTCTAAGCTAATTTTTCAGATGCTTCAATGGTAGTCATCGGATCTTAGCTCCACAAAACAAAATGAGGGCCTTATGTAGGAATGTTCGAGGCTTGGGGAACCCTCAACATTGTATGTTTTAAAACAAGTTCTCCACTACTATCAACCAAAATTTTGTTCTTTCAAGTGAAATAAAATGTAATTCCCATCAAATGGAAGTTATCCTATAATATGCACCATATGGAAATTTGATTCTCCATAATATGTAACGGCCATAATTCTCTTAAGAAAACATTCGGATTTGATTCCCGCATATGTAGGCAATAAGTTGTTAGCTAATTTTAAGAGCTTAATTATGGGAACCAATCATTGTAGTTAAGCTACTCTCCAATCATAAGCTCTTCCAATGCTTTTAAAAGAGGAAGAATGGAGCTCCACTGAACAATAAATAAATAAATATCTCAACAAAAGTTTTCTTCATAAATTAGTCCTTTGTGTGTTCTTCTTCTTCGTTGTTAGACAATGAAAATCTGACTTAGCAATTTACAGGATTTGGCCACCTTGAACAATCAGAAAAGAAACATTCTTGGAGTTTATTGCGAAGATTGTCCATACTATCAAGAACACTTTGGCTATATGGAGAAGACTTCAAAGAGATTTTGAAGACTGGAGAAAAAAGGTTGCAGCCCAAAAAATATAAATTTTCTATTTGATTTCGAACATACTTTTGAGGATTGCGGCTTGTATGGTCTCGGTTGACAAGGTTATCTCTTCACTTGTCAAATAAAATATATGGGGAGGTGAAGGGGCTATTTTAATGGAAGAGAGGCTTGATCGATTTTTATGTACCAGAGAACGGAATGATGATTTTTTAAGGGACATAGTATAGAATATTCAATCTATGGGATTAGACCATCTTGCAATCGTGATTCTTCAAAAGGAAGCAGAATCTAGGGACAGAAGAGCTAGTTGGGTAGAAGGTTCAATTATGAGGACTATTGGAACTCATATGACGAAAACAAAAATTTAATTAGTGACGTTTGGTGTAATACTGATGCATCTGAAATATTTAATCCGATCGATAATTTCCTCAGCAGAATTGAGATGAATAGAGAGTCTTTGAAGTAGTGAAGTTCCCAGCATTTTGGAAAAAGGAAAAAATTGTTAAAAAAGCTTCAAGATAAGTTTGCAGCCATCAAAAGTGGTCTCACGTGCTTTCAGAGTTTAATTGAAATCAAAATCCTTGATAGGCAGATTGAAAAATTAATAGGAGATGAAGAGATGTATTGGCATCAGAGATCCATGATCACTTGGCTTCAAGTTGGGTACAAAAATACTAGATTTTTTCATGCAAATGCAAGTTCGAGAAGGCAGAAGAATTTGATTAAAGGGATCTTGGATGAAAACAATATATGGAAGAAGGAGCCTCGAGAGGTTGAAGCTGAATTTATTAATTACCTTTCTATTCTTTTTCAATCTTCAAATCCACTACCTTGAAGTATTGAGGAAGCTCTTGTCTATTTATAGCCAAAAGTTGCTGATGAGATGAAAGTAATGCTTACTCGTGTTTCTCCAAAGAAGAGGTTTGCGATGCACTACTTCAAATGAATCCTAATAAAGCTCTAGGCCATGATAGTTTCTCTGTATCTTTCTTCTAATCTTATTAGGGTTTGATTGATAATTCGGTTGTTTATGCATGTCTAAGATTTCTAAATAGGGATGATTTGCACAAGCTTAATTCCCAAGGTTAAATTCCACATAGAGTGGGTAGTTTTTGACCAACAAGCTTTGTAATGTCATTTAAAATATTATTGCTAAAGTTTTAGCTTATCGGTTGAAGTCTATTTTGCATGATATTATAACCCCAAACCAATGTGCTTTTGTCTCTAGCAGGCTAATTACGAATAATATTATTATAGGTTATGGGTTATGAATACTTTCATAAAATTCAAAACAAACGAGTGGAAAGCAATCTTTAATGGCATTAAAACTAGATGTTAACAAAGCCTATAATAGAATTGAATGAGTCTTTCTCGAGGCAGTCAGGTTAAAGCTGGGATTTTCATCTCAGTGGATAAAAATTATACTGAAATGTGTTTCATCCTCTTCCTTTTCTCTCCTGATTAATGGTGAAGTTACAAGTAATATAATTCCTCAAAGAGGGCTAAGGCAAGGGTATCCTTTGTCTCCATATCTATTCATTTTATGCGCAGAGGCCCTCTCATGAATGTTCAAGCACGCAAAGGCCACTAATTTACTTCACGGGATCTAATTTGATCAAGCTAGTTTATCGATCTGGCATTTGTTTTTTTATTTTTGGGCAAATGATAAATTAATTTTTGCCCGAGTAAATGCAGAAGAGTGTGTACAACAGAAAACTTCCTTGACAAATGTTCTACAGCCTGATGGTAGGTGATTAATTTTGAAAAATCTTTAATTTTAATTAGTCCCAATGCTTTACAGGCCATTGTCAACTTGATTAGAAGCACTTTCAATTTGGTTGTCGTATCTTGCCATGAAATGTAACTTGGTATTTTAATTTGGCTATTGTCTCATGCCATGAAATGTACATTGGCCTTCTTTCACTGATTGGTAGGAAATGTTGGAATTTTATTGGTTTTTTAAAAGTATTAATTTCCCACATTGGAGGGAAGTGAGGATAATTACCTTTATATTTAATTTGAAATTAGTCTTTTGATTTAGTTATAAAATATAATTGAATAAATCAAATTTAAATGTGATTTGAATTATTCAAATTGAATTAAATTGTGAGACACATGTATAACTAATTCAAATTAAATAATAAAAATAGTTAATTAATTTAAATTGAATTAGGAAAAAAATTATAAAAAATTCTCTATGTAAAGGATACCAAACTTTATCCTCATCATGGATAGATGACCCAAGTTCACCATGATAAAAGTTCAGGTCCATAAGCAGTGGCAATTACCTATGAAGACTCGTTTTCACTATAGCTCCCGTGGGTTTCCTTAACCAAGCCACTACCAATGAGTCACGACTCATTCTTTAATAGTGACTCATTCTTTAATAGGCACGTAGTCAGAACTTCAGGCTTCTTCCATTGCTTGGGAACTTATGGTTTCATATTCAATTTCACTCTCTAATAGGGGTTCTTTTCTTTCTTCACCTTCAAGTTAGAAAAACAACTTCTATTACCTCTCCTCGTATTCTATGTTTTTCTTTATAATTTTCTTTTATTATTCTACACTATTATTTGGAGGGTAATCTCAAAATAGTAGTCATCGAATCTTGAAGATCAATCTATATTTTTTGTCTTTATTGCATCGAAAAATCTTTTTGAAAGAGCAAAAATTAGTCTTAAGGATAGTGCATTATGCACATCTTGACGATTTGATAATTACCACTGTAAATAGCATCAAATGAATAGTAATATGAACAACGATGGATAAACAATAATAAGTACGGTGCTTGTAAATAATACCTATAGCTACTATTTATGAAATTATATTCTTTGTGATAAAAGAGTTGATTCGACTAGTTTTAAACTTTACAAAAGCAATATCAACTCATATTTACAACAGAAAAAAGTCTCATTTTTTTGCCATGCTGAAAAAGAGAGATAAAAATAAAATCTTATGTTGGAAATCAAAGTTTTCTTGTGGAGGAAAAGAAGTATTGCTAAAGGCTGTGGCGCAAGCAATCCTCACATATTCTATGAGTGTTTTAAACCGCCACTTGGTTTTTATCTTGAATTGCATAAAATGATAGCTAATTATTGACGGAATTATTCTTCTTTGTCTGCAGGTATTCATTGGCTTCAGTTGAGGTCTCTTTGCCAACCGAAAAGGAAAGGAGAAATGCATTTTGAGGTCTGATTGCCACTAATCAAGCTCTTTTGGCCAAGTATTTTTGGCCAATTCTTATTCAATTGAAGATTTTGGTGTCTACAGTCTTAAAAGCCAGTATTTTCCTTACTCTGGCTTTCTAGAGAGTAAGATTAATAGTAATTTGTCTTATATTTAGAGGAGTTTGCCGAGGGATAGGATGATAATTGAGAGTGGTTCAAGATGGAGAGTCGGTGGTAGAAAGGACATCTTTGTATATCATCATAATTAGATCCCTAGACCTCATACTTTTCAGACCTTGCTCTCCTCACACATTGCCCTTAGATTCCACCGCAACAACATTGCTAACCGATTATGGAGTTTGGAATAAAGATCTCATCAGAGCAAACTTTGTTCCCGCTGATGTCAATGAAATCCTTAAGATTCCAGTGCCTAATGTGCCTATGAGAAATAAGTTACTATGGCATGTTAACCGCTGAGGAGTTTACTCGATGAAAAGTGGGCACAAGCTGCATTAACATTGCAATTTCCAAAGTTTCCTTCTTGTTTAGAGAGTTCTTCTAGGTGGTGGAAATCTATCTGGCTCCTCCCAATTATAAAAAAAATAAAAGTATTTTATTACAGAGCCTTGAAAAAAATTCTACCACGCAATATAGTATGACAAAAAGGAAAATGTTGAATAATGAAAAATGTCAAAGATGTTATGCTAGTGTTGAAGATGTTTATCATAGCCTTGTTGCCTATAAATACGCAAGGAAAATCTAGAAGTTCAAGCCTTGCTTTTCATGTTTCGGCAGTTCAGTTCATATGCCATTCTCTTGGTTTGCTAAGAAAGGAGCTGAAGGTCTGTCAAGGGAGGAGTTTGTTTTGTTTATAGAGATGGCTTAGTCAATTCGGAAATCTAGGAACAAGGGTTTGTATGGCAATTCAAGGGAGGATTGTCATCAAGTTTTAAATCTAAAATTTTACTGGAGTCTATCAAAGCAGGGGCACCAAGTCAATCTATCTCTAGCAAAACTATTGTCACTCAGCCTGATATTTAGTACCCTTCACAGCCTTCTTAGTATATATTGCTGACGATGCTGTGAAAAAAGAAGACGAAATTGGTGGTTTAGGTTGAATCATTAGAAGTTACGAAGGTGCTGTTTTGGCAGCTCTAGCAAGAAGAAGCCTTGTCTAGGAGATGTTGAAATTCCTGGGGCTTTGGATATTTTAAAAGATGTGAAGATGACTGCAGAAGCTAGTCTTCCTCGTCTAATTATAGAGTCAAATTCAAAGAATGTTGTACATTTTATTCTCAACAATATCTAGTAGAGGAGAGTTGGATTGGATTATTAGTGAGATTAAATCTTTAGTGGACAAGGACAATCATTTTCGGTGGTCTATACTTGTAAATCTTGTAATTTAGTGGCTCATGGTATACAAAATTGACTTTGTCTATTTTGGAATCTCTTGTATGGCTTGAGGAGGTTTGGAAAGAGATTGAAAAATTATTGTCATTTTTTTGTTCTTTTTAAATGAAATCACTTGCTGTCAAAACATAATAACAATAATAATAACATTTGAGAGGTAAATTGATATTTTCTTATCTTTAAGAGGTATATTAAGAATAATTACCATGGGTGGGGGATAATTTCAAATTTCTTATTTATATAATGGACTTGAGTTTAAGAAATAATGGACATAAGAAAGGCCTAACAAGACATCATAAATTAAGCGATTCTTTTAAGTTGGCCCTAAAACACCCCCCAAAAAAAAAACCACTATTATTGTTCGTAATGTCATTTCACTGTAATCAAACGAATTGATTATGAAAGCCTTCTATTCATATCATACATATTTGATTGCATGTTAGCAGTAATTATTAATTTATTTTGCAAGCGGATCCTATATGGAACTATAAGGATTTTTTATAATGAATTTGTTTAATAAATTTATCAAGTTCAGATAAAAAATTATTTAATGAAGTTATTGATTTATCACATAATCAATTTTTTAAATTTCTAATTAATTTGAATGTGGTAAAATTCAAATTCATTTTTTTTATTTTCTACCTCTCCCAAGATTATTTAATTCAAGTGATAAATTAAAAAAAAATACTTAAAAACGACTTGATTAAATCCTTAGGTACTCTCTCTAGGCAAATTTGTAAAAGAAAATTATCTCTTTCAAGAGTTGAATTGAATAATTTAGTTTTCAGATAGAATCTATTTCTAATTTCATAGTACTTTTACAAAAATAATAAAAATAATCATCACTATGTAATGGATCATCTGAGTATTGGGTCCTCATCCCCAAACTTGGGTCTGCCATTGAAACAAATGATGCCCACCCAAAATTGAAAATATGCCATTAAAAGTGAATTATCGAAGCATGCATGCCCTTCACGGCATCAAAATGTCTGAAATCTCAATTGAATTCATTATGGTCCATGCCCCATATTGTCCAAAATAATTTGGATGTCTAATCGGAAATGATCAATTTAGCTTTCGTAGGAGAATAAGTGCGGTACTTTTCTTCGATGCTAAAGAAACATATCAACATACTAAATTAGTTTAATTTATATATCAAGCTCTGTTGTTCAAGGAATCTCTCTAGCTTTGCATAATGTTTGAAATCATATTCAAAGATTTTTATGCCATTACCTGCATTAGGTGTAAGCACAGCACAACCTCCTTTTCAATCTTTAGTATATAAATTTACAATTTGGATGACAACTTTTACAAGTCCGAGCCAATCTCCAAGGCAACTGAAAAAGTTTTTCAGGATATTTATAATTGATTATCATAATGATAATTAATATTGTGAAGCAACAGAATTTTGTTAATCTTTCCTAGAGGGTTATTATAAGAGTTAAGGCTAGGGTTTTATTTAAATTAGTGTATTGTAACAATTTAAGCTTTGTGTCCTTATGGCATTCTAATTTTTAAACTGAAGTCTACATTAAATGAAACACTTTTTAATTTAGTTATTTTTCTAAAGTTAGGACTATATCTTTTATTTTAGGGAGACTACTTAGTACACAAGGAGTCTTATTTTGGATACAAGGACTCTACTAACTTGTTATAGAAGTATTATCCTTTTCTATAAATAGGTTGTGTTTCATATATCGAAGATAGTTTACCATAAGTAGACAAATAGAATTTTGGTGTGGATACATAATTCATGAACAGTGATGGAAAACAATGCTATGAATATTGTTGATGAACCATATTAGTGAACGATATTGTAAATTGTACCTGCCAGAACTAATCATGGACTTTCAATTTTGATATATATATATTTTTAGTACATCTTAGTCTATTGTTAGACATTGTTTATTGATTGGTCCCTTTGGGATAATTTAGTGAAGAATTCACATTAAAATTATAAATGGTACAACTCAAAAATAGTTGACTACACCCAAGTATAAAAGCACTTAGCCATGATATAACTCGAGGTTAAATCATAAAGAATTAAAAAATTTAATAGTTAATAATTAAATGAAAATAATTGTAGAAAAGTAAGTTAAGAAAAAAATGATTTACTGTTGGTATTCAAATCATGAACATAATACTATATATATACATAACTTTTTTTTTTTACCAATTTGGATACTATGGGACATAGTTCTTAATTAACCACATTACAAACAAATATAGGGGTTAAGTATATAAATGTATAATAGTTATATTGGAGTGTTCTCACTACTGTATTAGTGTGGCGATATTAAATCTAAACTCTTATATAGGTGTATGGGAATCTAAATCTACGAATAAATATAGAATGAAAATAATTGGTAGACAATATAACTTACAAATTAACAATAATAAATTTTTAAACTCACTTGAGAGAACAATTAAATCCACAATTTGAACACTTATACTTCACCCTTTACCTTAACTAAAAAAATTTACCACTCATGTTGATAAAGAAAAATACTTATTTTATTTGATAAATTACATTGCAAAAGTACAATATGAAAAAATTGAAAGCAAAAGAGAAAATGAAAAAAGAAACTCTTTTTATTTACTAAAAATTTTTCTGAAGACTCACACAAAATTTCACACAAAAAAACTCTAGAAAATTCACATGTCAACTTCACAATCAAACTAGTCACTACAAACGCCTTTATATAGGCATATTATGATTTTGACTAAGTGCAGACATTTGCATGGTAAATCTGTTGAGCTTGCAACTACAACCTTTGAAGGAGTTTTAATGATACATCCCAATAGTCTAAGTTTGTAGCCAATGTGACGTATTGAAGAGCATTAGATTCAACTTAATCAATAGCAACAAATAAAGTCAAATAGGGACCCTCCATTGGACGTTTTTATCAAGTTGATTTAACTAATAAAGTGAGATATGTTTAATCTACCATAATGGGTTGTATGTGAGCTCAAACAAATGGTGTGAGCTCAGCTTTTAGCATCACTAATGTAAAATTTAAGAGTTAACCTATGTGATAAATTCTAGCAAATCTTCCAAAGGATTTTTTATGTTTTGTAATCTGAGCACCAAAAATTCATGAAATTTATGATTTTCCTATAATTTACAAAATCACACACAAGAAAAAATTAATGTAGATAATCTTAAAATGGACTAGGATTTCATAAAGGTGAAAAGGTTATTAATGTTATCAATAATGTTAGCAAAAATTATGATTTTAGCCTTTACTTAATGTATTTTTTTCTAGTATTAATCACACTCCCCAACAAACTTAAAACACTAACATTGATAAGTACAATTTATGTAAATGCTCGTAATTGTTCTTCTCCCTTCTAAACAATCAAATAAGTGAACTCTTCCAATTTCTTTTCTTTTTTTTGAAAAGGGTAATGTATAACTAGATATCAAAAGACCTTTCTTTATGTTAAATTATAAATAAACACTAACATATGGGTTTAATTGAAAGAGAGTAATATCTTTTATTATAGTAGTTAATTAGGGGTTTTATCATTAGGCAATTGATTATATATAGGTACATGAATAAAAAAATATATCTTCAATCCGTGTGGTGAGGTTTGGGCTATTGGTTCTCATGCTAGTTGGCCGCTCACCCTAGTTGTAGAAACATTACTATGTACTTAGTTACTTGAATTTCCAATTGAATCAATTTAGATAAATTTTTTTATTTTAGCCAAAACTTTACGCCTCTTATGCAGACAATTACTATTGATTGGCAAGATGCCAAGTTACCAGGCAAATATTCTGCTATATTTGTTTTTCTTTTTTTTTTTTAATTTTAACCAAAACTTTTCCATTTTACATGAACAATCACTGCTAATTATGAAAGGAGCTTGTTGCTAAGGAGGAGCTTGGTTCCTTTTTTTTTTTTTTTTGAAAGACAAAACAAACATTTCCTATTGTATTAGATACCACTTCCAACAAACTATGAGAACTAATTATTAGAATTTTCAACTTATAGCCTAAAAATATTTGTCGTAGTTTGTATGTGATAGGATGATTTAGTAACATATGTTCAATGATCAGATAAAAAAAATGGATAAAAATGTTATTAAAATGAGAGCTCACAATTTTAATTTGAAGAGAAAGAGACAAAAAACATCTTTCATTAAAAAATAAAATGCTAACAAAAATGCAACTCAAGAGTAACAAAAAGAACTCTTTGTTCTGCCATCTTCAACCAAAGATTGATTTTTTTTTTTAAAGAAATATAAAAAAATATTTTATGTCAAATATGTGCTCCTACCAATCAGATTGAGATATTGCCTATAATGTTTAAATAAAAAGAGGTAAAGTTCATATAACGAACTTAAAAAAATTAAAAAAGAAAAACTCGCTGGCAATCATATATAATTAGTATATAAGGAAATGTAGCCATAAATTAAGATTCAAGTCAACCATTTTACACTTTTTGTTGCTATCTGCCCATATGTAGTTAAGAGGCAATTATGTGGGTCTTAGGTTGGTATTCTTATAATTGATCAATCAATTAATAGCTATTTTGGCATGTATAAGGATTTTTGTGATGGTGATCAAAGGAAATCATGCTAATGATGTTATCAAGAAACATCATCGGGAGTCCATAGTAATGATTTACATCCAACAATCCAATAGGTCTTTGGTGGATGTCTATCCATGCCTCGGATGTAATTTTGAAATTTTCAAGGTGCCAAGTCCTCCTGGCAAAGCAATAAAAACATTAGCATTTTTTATCATTGCAATAAGTCATTCATGCATATTTAGAACACTGAGTTCTTCTCCGTTTGTTTTTCTGATGAATTTTTTTTTTTTTTTTGGCTACTTAAAACCTTTCAGATTATACATAAAACTTGACCTCCTTCAGTGTTTGCAACTCGTGAGACTGCCCTATTAATCTAAGGTCACCATCTCTATTTGGGAAATGTATTTTTCACTTAGACACTATTCTTCTAGGCATTAAAAAAATATGAAGTATGTCTGCATAAATATTTTTAAGTCGTCAAACTGGAACTATTGCCATTACGATTCTCTCTCTCGTAAAGATTGGGATCATAGGAGAAAGATAAATATAACAAGATATCTATAGATTTGGGAAATGTAGTGCTTTAATGATAATAAATGGAGAGGCTGGCAATTGTTGAATAAAGTGTCAAAAATAATAGAAAGGATGAATAAGTTAAATGTTGCAGGAAATTTTAGATGAATAAGTGAACAAAATTAAAGGAAAATAGGAAAAGAAAGGAAAAGTACAGTAATAGTGTATATGGCTTACATATTCTATAGTTTTATATACAATAATGATTTAAACTCCTTTTATAGTGGAAGATATTCACTTTTCTTATAAATTGGCAAATAAAATTCTTCAAAGTTAGATTTTCAAGACTAAATTATATTTTGTCATGTTGAAATTATGTTCATAATCTCTTGGATCTCCCTACTAAATTCACCCCTTAAAAATTGAATCTTATCCACACTATTATTAGATACATACCCCAAAGAGTGACATTACAAGTCAACCGTGCACATTTATAACAAATAATTAACATCTTAGCTTTGCAATTTTTAGTTTAGGTACTAAGCATATGAGAAACAAATGATACATCAGAGATCTCACTAGTTAATCAAATTTTAGCTTTACTAAGCCAATGAATATCTTCAAGGATAAATGATGTTCATCATAAATGACCTCATTCTTTCAAATCGTACTTTACATTTTTTTGACCAGAGAGTGGGCAGATAGTGGAGGAAAATTGCGAATGCAATTTCTTTAGAATTTTTTCCATGCTCTTTTACAGCATATTAATTACTACAGAAAATTGAAAGAACCAACTATAAGAATCATAAAGTACCATCATTTGTCACTTAGCGAGGTGGAGAAATTGCACCCCAAAAGAACCTGTAAAAAAAAAAAAAAAAACATAAGAACACTAAAAAATAAGTAACAAAAATAAGATTTCATTTCCACAGCAAACAGATCAAAGAGAAGAAAAGAAAATAAGACTTAATTTCCATAAAAATAAAAAATAAGACTTAATTTCCATAACAAACAGATCAAAGAGAAGAAAAGATACAAGAGGAAATGTGTTGTCCAAGAATGGTTTCAACCTTTGTCCATTCACTTTAAATATGCTACCACTATTAGAATTTTGAAATTCTATGGATCCATATAAGTACACATTCTTAATAATAAATAGGTCACTTTATTTTGACTTTAATATTTTTTTTAAAAAAATAGAGATTATAATTATAAAACAACGCTTTTTGGCCAATCTTAAAATTTTTAAAAAATTCATTTATCAAGAAAACCCTTAGTTTTTGCTTTAATAATTTTTGAATTCTCATATGCTTCATTTATTAATTCTTTAAGTTCATTCAATTATAATTTACATACATTATCAATATCATCAATATTGAATTAAAAGATTTGATAGCACAAAATGTTTATGCTCAAGTTCAACAGGTAAGTGTTAATGTTTAACATAAATCCAACGATTGGGAGACATTCCTAAAGATACCTTGAATGTAGCACAAGCCTAAAGTGAATCGATAATTGAAAGAGAACAATCATGTGGTTTATTTAATTGTCTTTTCTAAAATTTGATTTATTTCCTATTTTCTAATTCAGCTTGACAACTTGTTTTAGGGGTTTTTTTTCTTCTTTAAAAATTCAAATAATTTATTATAAAAATGCTTACCTTTGCCATTGATAATAGCTGGAGAGATTTCAAATTTACTCCAAGTTTTTTATTTTTTAAATCCAAATGATGATGGAGATATGCTTATAAAAATCTAATTGCCCAATAAACTTTTATGACAAAGATTAGATTTAAAGACATCATGTTTCACATATAAATAGACACCCCAAAATTTGAATGTGCTCATGCATCTTATAGAACATATGTTAATTTTAAAATAATATGGGTTAATAGAATCAACACTGTAAGATTTCACAACTATTTTTATTAATGAAAAGTAACCAAAACATTCTTTGTGGTGAAAAATTTAAATGAGCATAATTATAATTATCTCATCATTAAGTATATATTTCTGAAAAATATGATCATAATTATACTTGAATAAGCATAGATCATTCCATTAAAATTTATTTTGGGAAAAAATAGATGACCAATATTTTGATGCCACTGCCATCATAAAAAAAGGGACATTTGAGTATTAAAGGGAGCTGGGGTACTTTAAGTATGCTAGCGACGAATGAAATATTATAAGAAATGTGGTGACAGTAATATTGTCTCGGCTATAAGGGCATAGTAGGAAAAAAATTAGTTTATTTAGAATCACTTACACAAAAAGAGAATATTGTCTTTTTTAACTAAAAAAAAAAGGAATTCATGAGCAAGCAAACTGCAAAAAAGAGGCGGCAAAAGTTTGCCATGTCAACAACTACAGTTATGCTCCTTGAGAGGTTGTTGGACCACCTTTTGAGGTTCAAATATGTGTATGTGCAAACAAATTACATGAATAATGAGAAAACTTATTCTCTAAGCATGCTTGAAAGGTTGCAACAATAAAAAAAAAAAAAAAACTCAATCTTAAGGATGATAACTTATAGTGCATAGATCCTCCACCTATTATTACTTATGTACTTTGCAATTGAAATCACAAAGTTAATTTGGAAACATAGAAAAATAGAAGAGAGATTATGATGAGGAGTTGAGGTAGTATTGTTAAAATTGGAGGACAAATATTTTAAATTTGTGACGTAGATAGTTGAGTGAAAATAAGTGTCAAGAAAAAAAAAACTTTATTTAACAATTATAATATCATCTTTAATAATAAATTTAATAATAAATTAACTTAGGAATATTATAATATTATAAAAGTTTTATTAAAATATGAGTTTTTAAAGTAATTTTTAGAATGCTAATAATTCCATGCCATATTTGTTGTTATGGGCACGTTTGGCCTAGGCATTTGTTATAATAAATAGTGTGTAAATTATGCACACATTTTGTAATAGGATGAAGGGTAAGATTCGGATTGTTTTAATCATATTTAAACCTCATATTTTTTACAGTAAGTTAAGTAACAAGAAGATGATCAAAAAACAAGAATTTTGGGTTCACAAATAAACAGACCCAAGTGTTACTGTTCCATGAATGTTGTCAAAAGCTGGATGAATAACCTGCACATGCTTCTGCTGATAAAGATGCTAACGCTCGGCCTAAATCCAAAATTGAAAACGGCCCCTCACTGGTAGGAGGAAAACCTTCTTACCCCACGCGCCTTCAACTCTCGCATAAGTAAGTTTGTTTTTTTAAATAATTTAATTAATGTCATGCATATCAAATGCTGTATATGGTGGCAGTACGAAATACAATTGATTATAAGCGTAGCACACAATTTAGATCAATTTACTTGAGTATTGAGAGGACACTAAAAAGCATGAAGAAAATGGATGCACAAAATATATTTAAAAGGCACCTCCCCTTAATGTATATGCACTCCTACGCCACTTTAGTGCTTTCGAGTTTTATTAAGGATATCCTTTATTTTGATTATCTTTGAGTTTGAATTGCAAGTGAAAAAACAGGAATGGATTCTCTGTTGAAACATAGAACTTAAAAATATAAAATAGGGCAATTGAAATTCAATAATTAGGCTAACTAAATAGAGAAACTGAAAATTCTTCAATACATATATTTATAATAAATTTAAATATGATTAATATTTTGACAAATTTTTTCTTAAGTAGAAATGGATTAAGCCCAAATATAAATTTTTAACTTTTTAAGTGTTTGTTAGGATGGTTAAACTAGTCAAATTAAGAGGTTAAAAACTATTTAATCAGACAAAGTACTATATTTTTATTTAAATAAAAGTAAAAACCTTAAATTTTTATCCTAAATTTTATTTTAAATAATATATTATTTTTTAAATGATTAAATAAATTGATTGCTTTATTTAATCAAACTCACATAATTTAAAACAAAATTTTGAAATAAAAAATTTAAAATGTACGACATTGCTTTTTTAATTTAGACAAAAGCCCCCAATCCAAGATGTAAAGAAAAGTAAAGAATAACGTTGGTGTGCATCAAGTGAGTTAGCCGTTTTCTTTAACTTGTCTCCCTCAGCAAAGCATATATACTAATACATTCCATTTCATTGCATTGATGCCCACGACTGGTGCTCTCTGACAGTCTTTTTTTTTTTTATATCTATCTATAGTATACATTTCCTTTTATTTGTACCTTTTAGAGAGAAAAGAGAAGAGAAGAACATCATTCAAGTTCAAGACCAAGTCGCTTGATCATCATCATTAGAAACAGCAAAGCACAGCACAGGACAGGCTCAGTTAGAAAGAAAGAAAGATTTAAAAAAAAGTTAGTGATTTGAGTTTTTTTTTTCCATATTTATTAGTGAGAAAAACGGAAAAAAAGGAAAGCTTAGGTGGGAGTGTGTGTGTGTGTGGATTCATAATGGGATCGTCCTCAGGGCAGAGCAACAGCTACGATCTTTCATTCAAGATCCTTTTGATCGGTGATTCTGGTGTTGGCAAAAGCAGTCTTCTTGTCAGCTTCATTTCCTCTTCTGTTGACAATCTTTCACCCACTATTGGTACTTTCTCTTTGTTTCAATTTTCACTCTCTGTTTCCAGTTTCCTCACTTGGTACAAAATTGCAGTTAAAATTTTTTAGCTTTTAAACTAGAGAGATTCTCGTGTTGGGATCTTCTTTGGAGTTTATCTATTTCAGTGTGTGCTACAAATTTGAGAATTTTTTGTTAGTTTACTCGATTTTTGGATCTTGGTAGGTAATGTAATTTTTATTTGGTGCTTTCAATTGTGGATGCATTAATTATTAATACTACATATTTTGTTTTGTTTTAATCGTAACTATTTGCAGGTGTGGATTTTAAGATCAAACTGCTGACAGTGGCTGGGAAGAGATTGAAACTTACAATTTGGGACACAGGTCTGCAATCCCTGCCATCGATTCTTTATTTTGAATCCCAATACTAATAGAAAATTAAGCCAAGGCATTCATAGAATGCTTGTTGTTCTTATGGAAATGAGTTTTTTGTTGTTATGTCATTGTCATTGCCAATTTTTTAAGCTTAGATGATGCTAGAATCTAACTGATATAAATAAATAAATCTACATCTTGAGAAAATTGGCTCACCTAATAGGCCCCAGTTGTTGCTTTACTCTTAATGTCTTCTTTGACGGAGAGCTATTGTTTCAGTTTTAACTTAGAATCCAGGTCTACAATTTGTGGCGAGGTTGGGCTACGCCCAGGCGTACACAGGAGAATTTTTAGGAAAAATAAACCAACCATAACCCTGTGCTTCACTTTACTTGTTTTTGTCATAATGCCTCTTCATTGTCACCATTATCGTCCATATCATTTTACAACTGTTGCTTAAATGGTTACATTCCATATTTGCAAATCTTGTTTTACAATCTATTAAAAATGTACTGCCTTGAACATAATTTATTTTTCCACACGGTAATCGGTATGATGATTCTGCCATTTCTTGTCAAGTTCCTTTAAAAAGACTGGGTGACTCTATTTGATTGCATTCAATGAAATTTCTTTTTAAGCTGAATTGGACTGTTGATTAAAGTGAATTTCTGTACTTGAGTGACAAAGTTCCTGTTTTACAATCTATTGAACATGTACTGCCTTGAACGTAATTTATTTTTCCACATGATAAAAAAGATCGGCCACCTCTATTTGATTGCATTCACTGAAATTTGCTTTTTAAGCAAATTAGACAGTTGATTGAATTCAAGTTCTGAACTTAAGTGATGAAGCTCCTTTTTCAATCCCATTTTCAATGTATACATTGCATCTCATCTTGATCTTCAAGATAAGATTTCATTCAACAAAAATTTTACCTTTCTACTTATTTAAGGTTCCACATTTCATAAACATTTCTTTTCCTTTGTCTTCTCTGTCAAGTGCCTACTTTTTACAATATGCATTACAAAAATTGTTTGACAATGTGGATAGATCATGATTAATAGTAAAATCTTCTGTTTCTCGCAGCTGGACAGGAGAGGTTCAGAACACTTACCAGTTCTTATTATAGAGGTGCTCAAGGAATCATTCTTGGTATGCCTTCAACATAACGTGTTCGTGTCATTTCAAAAAGAAAACTTTTATTCTCTTGATTAACCTTTTTGTGTCATTTGGCAATGATATGAACTTACAAAAGTAAGTGTTGCATCAGAATACAAAAGGCACAGACATGTCTGGTAGCAAGAAGCAAAAATAAATGTTTATGCCAGGTTGACTGCCAAGATGAACTTATTTGCAGCCTTTTATATTTTACTATACGTACGTATAAGTTCTGATGAAGCTCTTCCCCTAAAATGGCAGGAGAGAAATTAATTAGGACTGGAACTTACTAGAAGGCTTGTTAACATACTTAGGAAAAAGTAAATACAATGGTTGACTTTGTGCAGTCTAGCTCTTCTTTCTATTGAAAAGTTTCATGTGTTCCAATTATCACATTAAATTTCTGTTTGTTATTACCTGTATCTTCATAACAACGAGAGCAACAATGTTCTTTCCAAGCCCTACTGAAACAAAGTTTTTTGAAAATGTTATATGCTTTTACCTTTTCTTTTTCATCCATTCAAACTATGTAATATGATTTTGCATGGATTTGTCATTCTTGATCACAGAGAAGCAGAATATGTTTCAGTGAGAATTTTCTGTGGACCTCTTTTTTCTATTATTTAAGATTCATAAGTAATGCAAGCATATTGTCGTTGCTTAATATTAAGGAGTGAGAGTGATGTTAGCTTGTACACCAAAAACTTAATTCTCACTATGATGAACAAATGTTCCATCATGACTTTAACTAATTCACTGCCTGCTTATTTTTAGTTATTCTTCTTGATTTCTTTTAATATAATTCCACCATATCATAGATTATATTGGTGTTACCTTATTTATTTATTTTGCTTTAACTGTAGTTTATGATGTGACAAGGAGAGAAACCTTCACAAATTTGTCAGATGTGTGGGCTAAAGAAGTGGACCTTTACTCTACCAATCAGGATTGTGTCAAGATGCTCGTTGGAAATAAAGTTGACAGAGTAAGGGTCATAACCTCTATTATCTCTATTAAATTAGTTAAGATTTTAATCAAGAACATAAATTAATGAGTACATAGGGGACCAACACCTAGCTACTCAATGTAGACTCTTTATTTCTCTCTTTCCCAGATATGACATTGCAGAAACATCGAGGTCCTTGTGAGAGTTTAAAGGGCTTCCTGCACTTTTCTTGTTGTCAAGACTGATATGAAAACTGATGAATGTTTCCATTCTTGTTTGATCTTAGCAGTAAAAGAATACTTTGCTTGTGTTTGTCTCACCCACATGACTAAAAGTAATATAATATTCGCCTTGCTGTTCATTTGAAACAACTGAACCTTGATGTCAATCAGATTTAGACTTGGAATTAAAGAGTCTCCCAGTTTACAGAATGTATTTGCATGTTCTTTATTAGCATATTATTAATAAATAGTTAATCACTTGAAGAATATGGTCTAAGTCCTCCAATTTATGTTATCTTTCACCTGCTGCTAATTGACACATGATTATTAAATTGTATATCGTTTATTTTCCGAAGTTTTATGGTCTATTTTACATATTTTACACTTTGATGTACAATTTCAGGATTCTGAAAGGGTTGTAAGTAGAGAAGAGGGGATTGCTCTTGCAAAAGAGCATGGATGTTTGTTGCTTGAATGTAGTGCTAAAACCAGGGAAAATGTGGAGCAGTGCTTTAAGCAGCTTGCATTGAAGGTAATCTTTGTGAAAGCACTTTGACACTTCTGTAAAATGTTAGGACAGTTTAATCCACAATAAGGTTTCATCAATTTGATGTACTTGTATAGGGTCGGAATATGGTGCATGCTATATCTTGGAGTTATCGACAGTGGGTTGTTATTTTCTTCCTTTTTTCCTGAAGCCTGTAAACCAGCCAAGAGCACTTTATTGGGATCACACCAATTTGATGGTTAGGAAATTCCTTAAGTGATAGCTCTCTGTAGAATCCCTTGATTCCTAATTCTTTAACTTTCCCCTTTTTTTTTTGTTGTCTTTTTTCCTTCAGTAATGATTAACACAAGCCTCATCCCGAGCTAGCTATAATACAATATCCAAACCGGGGTCTCAACTGTAGAAATAGTGTTATGCTGCATCATTGGCATAATTTATTTACTGCTGAGCTACGATGCCATTCAGAGTAATTCAATATTTTGACACAGAATGGGATCATTGTGCAGATAATGGAGGTTCCTAGTCTTTTGGAAGAAGGATCCAATGCAAAAAGAAACATTATAAAGCCGAAACCAGAAAACCAGTCACCTCCTGTTGACGGTTGTTGCTCGTGAGATGCTGGATTGTGGAGGTCTCGGTATCAACAGAGGCCGTAAGCTGCCTGCTAATGCACTGCTTCCCCATCAACATTATGAATAGATGATGCGTATGTATAACTTCTTCCGTTATGTCTTACTGCTGTTGTCTTGGGAAATGCTGGCACTCGAATAATATATATATTAGCTCGTGTAAATGTTTTTCTTTGGATTTCGTTACTGATCCGTTTTAGAAACACAAAGTTGCTTGTATTATTGGTTTATGTGTGAGTTTTCTACTTCATGCTTTGAGTCATAATATCTACTTTGGTATTTTGACAAAACTGGAAACTGAGCCAAAATTTTTATTTAGGATATAAAAACAATGGCTTAAAAGTTAGTACTTTTTGATGAATGGATAATTCTGCAAATATCCAAAGTGAATGGAATTCATCTGCATTTTTATTTCAGATCTTAAAAGGGTTTTTTATTCGCATATAACAAATGATTTTCACTTTGCATAAATATAACAAAGTTTTTACAATTTAATATATATAATGTTTTGATGGTATCTTTTTTTTTTTTTTCAATTTTTATCACAGGATTTATTTTTACAGTTTTTGTTTTGTTTACTTAACCATATAAATAAAAGTGTTGAATATATAACTATTGGGTGATTTTGATTTAATACTTTGTCTTATAAAATATGACTTAAACCTCCAAATTTCAAAGTGTTCTACCGTTCCTTAAAAATAAATAAATAAAACAAAATAAATAAAACAGAGCGTTATTTACTGCACCTTTCAAGCCTGCAGTTTCTATATAACCGATCCAATCAAAATTCGTTCTTTCAATTCAATAGTTGATTTATTTTACTTGTGAAATATGAGGCACTTTGTTTCAAGTTATGCTAAGAATTTTAACAGGGTTCAAACTTCTAAGCAGTGAAGAGGGGGACTGAACTTGCAGACATAACATCTCTACCTAGGCTCTCACAGGTTGATTTTTAATGGAGAAACATCCCAACAAAATCAAGTAAATGTAATAACTATCAATTTGTCTTTTCAATTGCAATATAATGATATTTTTAGCTCCAGGGCAAAGACCTGCCCAATAATAATATCACACCGATATAACATACCTCAGCAGGCTGAATGTCAGTTATATAATTCTGGAAAAGCAACTGAAAGATTTACTCCCCATAGTTGTTAGGAGAGATGACAATCCTACGAGCACACGGTAACACCAATTTGTGCCTTGGCGAATTGGAAATAACTTCCCCCAGAATTTGATTACAACAAATGCAAAGATTAATGCAAACAATCTAGGTCTTCTCAAACCTCAAGAACCACAGCATGCTGATTTCTCTGGAGCAGCTGCTGACCCATTGTTTGGGTCTGGTTTACTGATCCTAATAGTTTGGGGCTAGAATTACAACATCAAAATTTTGAAACATCAATACAAAAAATCACGTCAATCATCCTCAAAAAGTTTATGAAACAAACTATTTACCTCTGCTTTTGAGTCACTCTCCACAAGTCTCTGCTTTATTTCTCTCGCAATTGAAAAGAACACCTGCTCAACATTGAAATTTGTCTTTGCACTCTGCACAAATTGCTCAACAATTTAAGGGTATTAAAAGTAGGCAGCTGCTCAACAGTTATTTCCCACAAAAGCAAAGGAACAACAAAACTTTTTTACATCAGATGTTACAGACTTCCAATCAATACTCAATATTGAACATACTTACCGTCTCAAAAAATTTGATACCATATTCATCAGCTAATGCTTGGCCCTTTGCTGTTGGAACAGCCTATAAGAAAGAATTAAATGGAGAGACCATTAGGCTCAGAAAAATAGAGCTGAAGCTAATTGTATAGACATGATTCATTCAGTACCCTTTTGCTCTCATCCATATCAGCTTTGTTGCCCACCAATATTTTGTTAACATTATCAGCAGCATGCTGTTCTATGTTCCTCATCCAGTTCCTGATGTCTACAAAATAATTGGATCAGAGAGAAAAGGGGGGTTTTTGGGGGGGGGGGGGGGGGTAACAATGGAAAGTTACCTGTCAATTATCTTTTAATAAATAAGCATAATGTGTAGGAACAGAACATTGAGAGAGAAAGAGAGAGAGAGAGACGTACTGTTAAAAGATGACTCATCTGTCACATCATAGACAAGTAATATGCCCATGGCTCCCCGGTAATAAGCTATGCAGGAAAAAAGTAAACAATCTCTAAATTATTTGAATAGAACAACTAAGTTGCACATTCAAGATCATCTGGTTTCAATCATTTATGTTAAAAATTGAGCCATGATAATAACAAATAACCATTAAGAAGGTCATCTAGAAGACAACAGAAACAACTCAACCCTTGAGCAAATATACATATAAAAGCAAAAATCTAGCCTTGTAGAGAAACAATGTAGTACAAACAAGCTTAATGACATTGAGCCATTCCAAGGGTTGTTTGGTTATCTTTAAACTGTATACCACAAAACATAAACACCCACTGAAGAAGAAGATATTATTTATGTTCAGTAATCATCCAATGAGGTCAGTCTTCGGTCTAGAAGATTCTAAGCATCATAATAAATACCAAAGGCACCCTAAAAGCAATATTTATGCCTCTAATAAGCAATTACCAGGAGCCATCCAATATAACATATATCTGTATTTTCTTATACATTTGACTCTAACTGTATGCTCTTTGTATATGTGCAAAAGAAGCGGTCATGGTTACTGGAAACTGAATTATATTCTTTTTTTTCTTCTCTTGAACTCAAGAAAATGACTACTTTTCACAAACTCAATCAATTACCCAAAATTGAAGGACAAAGCCAATATATTTCAGGTTAAAGAATAACATATTTGTTCCTCAATTAGAATACAGTCCTTCAACCATGAAGATTACCACAACAAATTATTAGGTACCTGTTGTAATTGTTCGAAAACGTTCTTGTCCAGCAGTATCCCATATTTGTAATTTAATGCGCTTCCCATCAAGCTCGATGGTCCTGATCTTAAAGTCAATCCTGAGGAGATATTAAATGTATTAAATGTTCAGGAAACAGTTCAACACTATCAAATTAAAAAATTTCAACAAGAGACAAGGTTTTGAAAACAGACCCAATTGTGGTAATGAAGCTTGTTGTGAAAGAATCATCTGAGAAACGCAATAGCAGGCAACTTTTTCCTACACCTGCAAATTTACAAAGAAATGAGGATAAAAAGTGATATATAGCTTGAGATACATATTTCTATCCCATGCAAATAAACATGTATTGATTTTCTGTAAGCTAAAACAGACGCTAGAATCATTTACCATTACAAAGAGCTGAAAAGAAAAACTAACACTTAAGCTGACAGGTCTGCGAGCTAATGATAGAATAAGTAGGCACACAATTGAAAATTCTAAACAACATGGAGGATGTATTTGAGATTGAGGTGCAGTAGTTTTTAAACACAACTATTGTTGAACAAAATCACTTGTCACTTTCAAGTATGAGCAGGTAAGTGATTGGTAAAAGTTTACTACCGAGTAAAAAGTGGGTGTTTACCAAACACTTTTGACTATTGTACTCTCAAAGTTTCAGCAACAGGACAATAGTTACAATGACAAATATTGAAGACAAGAAGCAAAAACAAGCATGTAAAGGAATTCAACCCCGAAAGCTACTAATCATAGCATAAGTAGCCATCTCAATCTTACAAGACAAATGAGGAAAACTAGACTAAGAGCATATTTGGGATTGTGGTGGATTCTTAAATAAGTGACTATTTGAGAATCAATTCCCCAATTGTGTTTGGATTATTAAATTATTCGAGTTATTCTTTTAGATCTATTACGCTGAGAATCATCAAATAACTGATAATAAAACATAATTTGAGAGTAGATTCTCAAATAAGAGATTATTTGAGAATCCACCACGATCCCAAATGTGCATTAAGGCCCTGTTCGGTACTGTTGTTGGAGATAAAGTGCTTGGTAGCTGTAGTTAGTTTGGAAGCTAAGACGATTTACCCCAAAAGTTGTGTGACAAATGTGAAATTTCTTATTACTGAACGCAATATTCATACACACGTTAGAGCTTTTTATATTATCGCAGTTGTGCGCTTAAAAAAAGATTTATCTTAAGTATAAAAATAATACTGAATCCACAAAATTGCGAACAGAAGTTAACACCATATGAAAGAAACCAACCCTATTGTTTGATCGAAAACGATACCGAAAACATCATGATATAAGTTCATGAATTTAGGGCAATAATGATTGATATGTAATTAACAAAGGTACTTGCCACTATCCCCGATAAGAAGTAGCTTGATCAGGTAATCGTAATCGGCACGAGCTCTAGCCGGCGCAGTCGCCATCTAAGCTTTTTTTTTTTTCTCTATTTCTTCGATAAATAATAAGCAACAGGTCTCTTTGTCTCTGTCTCCGTGATTGTGACTCTCTAAGTGTTTATTTTCACTCGGATCTGCAGCTTAAGGCAAGGCAAGGCAAAGCCGCCTGGCTGGCGGGCTGTGACAGGAAGTCAAAGAGAAGTTGAGGTGTGCGTGAGTCAAGAATCACGAAACAAATTCTTCTTTCTCCTCTGCCCTCTCGCTAACCTCAATTTAACCATACAAGTAACCAGAGTTCGCTCGGGTGGAATCTGTTGTTGCCTGTTTACGTGGCAGTGTGGTCATCAATTATTGGTTGTTGACTGTTCTTTTGGTTTATTGGGAAATTTTTCGCTTTTGAATAAAAATTTGTTTAGACTAACATAATTACTGTTGTAAAGCATGGCTTAACATTCTAGCGAGGCAAGAGTCCCAGCATGGGAAAATTAGCATCTTCTCCCTCGTCATTTGACCTATAAATATGCGGATTATGTCTCAAAATCATATCACAAAAAAGATCAATTAACAAAAGTTTATTAATAATAAACTATCAACAAGATACCTAAAGGACGGATGATAGTTTATTTGAAGTAAACAGTTTAATTTTTTATTGTTTGTGTTTATTTATACTTTTTAATTATATTTTTATATTTTTAATTTAATTACTTATTGTTTACAATAATTTTAATAGTTAGCTTTATAATACCGCCGGTATTGTTATTATTTTTTAGTATGTTATTACTCCATTAATATAGCTTATTTAATTTATTTACTTATATGCTAGGTTTAACTGCTTATTAAATTATTTTATTTTCAATAAATTAAGATTTGCTCTTGTTTATGTTTGTCAATGAGTATCATATTCTAACTTCATAAAAAATTAGAACTTGAAGTTCTAATTATGATTTTAAAAGTTAGAATATGAAATTCTAAATATTATGCATGAGATTTCTACATATTTCATAATTTTTATTTTTTAATTTACATATTTTATATTTATATTGTGAAAATTTTTTTCGATCAATTATTAATACAAGGTTTTCGAAAAATGGCAAATATGATGAATCTACAAATTCTCGCTCTTGAATTTTTTTGGAAAAAGCTACCTTTCTTGGAACATCCTTACAGGAAAAATCAAAATTGTGATCATTTACATATGAGATTGAAAGCTTAATATTTAACAGTGAAGGATCCATTAACTCTGTAGAATAACCTCAAGGATATATTTAACTATCAGAAGGATATTTTTCTTTTAAAGCTAAACATGAGTGGCTGAACTTGAGGTTACGAGACTATGTAAGAGTCTTTGACTACCACTTTACTCTATTCCACATCATCTCAGAATTGAGAGTTTATGGAGAAAAAATTACTAAGAAAGATATACTTGAGAAGATACTTTCTACCTTTTAAGCATCAAATGTTATCCTATAAATACAATATCGAGAGAGTTGATATAGCAAATATTCTAAGCTGATAATATCTCTTTTAATTTTTTAACGAAACAATGTATCTTGATGACAAATCATGAATAACATCTAACTAGCTTGCAACTATTCCTAGAAGCAAATGCTAATACACTTACCAATAGTGGATGTAATCGAAGAGGTAAAAGAGGCCATGGTTATTACTCTCATGATGATCATCGACATTTAGGATATTAGAACAACAAGAATGGATGACACTATAAATGGAACATCTATGAAGGATATAGTGAAGAAAATAAAGCATAAAAAAGGCTACAAAATGGAACATCTATGAGGAACGTGGTACCAAAAACAAAGCATAAAGAAAAAATATTAAATGTAATAATGAAGAAATTCGTTGTCGATGTAGAGAAAAAGGTCATTGGTCATCTATCGGTAATACAGACAAACATTTAGTTGACCTCTACCAAGCATCCAAGAAAGGAAAAAAAAGAATTGAGACTAATTTAGTCAATAATTTAGATCTTATTAATCTGACATCTTGATGTCTTTCATTTTTACAAGGAGATAAAGGGAAAAGTGCTTGCTTAATTAGTGATGGAAATGTCCACGTTAATTAAGCTCTTGTTATTGTTTGACAATTATAAAGTTACTAATGTGTTAATTTTTGTACTTTTATAGTTTCATAAGATGTACTTAATATTCACATATAATCTTGATATCTAGCATCAAATTTTGTTTGACCTAAGCTTATGGATTTTAAAAATAAATTATCTATTTTGGAATTGAAATCTGGGGATGTATGCTTGGCTGATAGTTCAACAACACACATTATTCTTCAAGATAAAAAACATTTCTTAGAAACAAAATTACTTGAGGAAATGTAAATACTATCTCTAATCCTATAAACCTAATAGAAGACTTTAGAAGAGTTATACTCTTACTAACAAATGAAACAAAATTGATAATCTAAAATGCTTTATATTCAACAAGATCTAAAAAAGATCTTTTGAGCTTAAAAGATAGCTACTAAAATAGAGATCATATTGTTACTTTAAATAATGTGGAATATCTTTGCATTGCTAAAAATGTCTCTTAAAAGAGGTATATATTAGAAAAGCTTCAAACATTCTCTTCAGGATTATCTTATATAATCATTAATGTGACAAAAAACTACGCAGTGATGAACTAGTAATTTATAGATCCAAAAATATTTATGTTCCAAACTTAGGATCTATAGTGATGTGTGGAAATATTGAAAATTTTTATAGAGATCTATTAAAGAATTAGAAGATTCTATTGTCTAATGAAATTATTTGTACCACTTGCTCATAAGGAAAATGTGTGATTAGACCTTCCTCTTCTAAAGTTAGTAATGACTCTTCATTGTGTTTTTCAAAGAATTCAAAGAGATATATCCATTTGGTGGACCATTTTCTTACTTTATGGTTTTGGTTAATGCATCTGTATGATCGTCATGGTTTTAGTTAACACATCTATACGATCATCATATGTTTATTTATTGTCTACAACTAATGTTGCATTTGTAAGATTTCTTGCTTATATTATAAGATTAAAGGCTTTTAGATTATCTAATCTATTAAGTGTAAATAATGGTTGAGTATTGGAGAATGCATATTACAAAGAGTAAAATTATTATTTCATACTCTAAATTTCTATAACATTTGTGTTTTTATGCATTTAAATTGTTTAAGCTTTTATTATGTGTGTTTTCATTATAATTTAAGTATTTTATGTATTTTAGAGATATTTTGTCATTTGACTAACAAGAAGTTGGATAGTAAAATGGATGATATTTTTAATCTCAAAATGATTGAAAACCTTAGAAGGAACATAAAAAGCATATACGGTACTGTTCACGTATATGATATTATTTACAAATATAATACTATTCATATATGTAGTATGATGACATGACATTGATTGATGACATGATGTTGGTCGATAATGTGGTAACATTCTATTGGACTAATGATGTGGCATTGATTGATAAAGTGACATTAACTGATAATGTGCCAAAATGCTATTAGACTAAAATATTAATATGGTGTTGACCAATGATGTGGCAGTATCTTATTGAACATAAATGCTTATGTAGTGATGACTGATGATGTGCTCGAATCAATCACAACTTGTCACATGGCATAATCCTAAGTATCCAAATTATTTTTATCTACTGGCCATAGATTGCATCTATAAATAAATGGCTCCTCCTCTAATTTGAGATTTCTAAATCCATTTTTAGACTCCATTTTATGAATTCTCTCTCTATCTTCTATCTTTTAAAATTACCATTTTACTCATAGTTTAATTATGAGTGGCTAATCTAGTTTCAAGTTTGAGTTGAAAGTGAAGCCTTAACATGATTTATGGACTAAGTAAGTTTATCTTTTTTTCTTCTCCGATTTATCTGGTTGTTTTGACACTTTGTCTAAAGATAGTATATCATGTCTAGATTTTACTCAGCATACCAGCTCTCTAGTGAAGGATTGTTATTTTCTGGCATAGTAGACACTTAGCACCATATTTATTAGAGAGAAAATTTTCTCTAGTATCTTGTGGTTCGTCTTGACTCATTGTGGACAGAGAGTATATAAGCTATTTAGTAAATGGTATTACCCCATTGTCAATAGAAGGATTATTATTGTTTGACATAACATGTTCTTGACACCATACTTAGTGGAAGATTGTCACATTCTGGTATACTGAGCGTTTGATACCATATTTATTAAAGTAAGGATCATGAGAACTGAAAATACCCCTTCATGAATTAATATTAAGCTTATAGTTAATGTTAAGTGCGAATTCAGAGACTCAAATGTTTTACTTATATTATTGTCATATTTAAATCATTCCCGCCTTTTATTTTAAATCTTGATATAAAAAAATAAATAAAATTCACTTCCAACTAATTGGCATTTACACCTAGAAAATTAACCCTACGCATAATTAAATTTACCTCCTCGTGAGATTGATACTCTTCACTACAATAAATTCATGTGTTTGTGAGTTTAGTAGAATTTATACAACAAGTTTTTTGCACTGTTGTCGGGGAAGTAAGTATTTTAATTTGTGGCGTTAATTTTCTTTGTTAATATTGTGTAAATAATTTTGTTTACAGGTTTTAAGTGTGTTTTCATAGTAAGCATGTAATAATGTGGTAAGGTTAGCATCATAACTTCTTCTTCTCTCTCTCTCTCTCTTTTTATTCTCATTGGTTTTGTTTTTATTTTTTTATGTGTTTTTTGCATGCATGGTCAAAGGTTACAGTCATCTAATTTAAAACTTGTTGACCTTGAATTGGAAAAAAATACTTAACACATTAAGATACTTTGCATTACAAAGTAAAATTAAGGATAATATTAAAATGGATTTGTAACAAGCACAAGCACCACAAGAAAGACCATTTAAGGATTACTTTAGTATATTAGCTAATTTGGGTATATCATACATAAGATACATAAATGTAGTTGTTAGGAGTTTCGAGTTAAAACCTTACGTGCTAAATTGTCTTCTACATTATATGGTTTGCAAAATGAAAATCTATACAATCATTTGAATGATTTTCATACTGTTTGCCGAACTTTTGAATATGAAAATTTTTTAGATGAGGATGTTAAGCTTAAATTATTTTCATTTTCTCTAAAAGATGGAGCTCGTTCATCGTTCAATATATTGCTTGCTAATAATATCACATTATGGGAATAGATGGTAACTAAGTTTTTAAATAAATACTTTTCAGCACATAAAACTAATACCATTAAGAAGAAAATTTCAAAATTCACTAAAAAATAAGACGAATAATTCTTCGAACCATGGGAAATATTCAACAGACTACTTTTAAAATGTATACAGCATGGGTACAAAAAATGGTACCAATGCCAAAAAATGGCACATGAGAAATCTTTAACAGACTACTTTTGAAATATCCACAGCATGAGTACAAAAAATGGCACCAATGCCAATATTTCTTGGAGGGATTATTGCCACATGTATAAGAATGATTAATGACAATAAGCTGAGGAGAGCTAATGTCTAAAAGTGCATAAAAAATTTAGAATTTCTTCTGGTAACAAGTGGATACTTCTCAACAGCAAGGTCAATCATTTAGGAATGTAAGAAAATCAAGAGAGTAAATGAAATCCGAGTTAATGAGTCAAGATTAGAAATCAAAGAAGTCAAAATAATAGTTGAAAGACTTTTTCACCAAATAACATCATTAACAATTGCCAAGTCAACAGAGCCACAAGTTTATAATCAATTTGACTAAGATTCATACTGAGATCAAGACAATGTTATAAATGTGATGGGAAAGCAGTCGAATTACAACCCTTACTCCAATACCTATAATCATGGATGGAAAGACTATTCTAACTTTTCATGGTTCAAGGATTCCAACAGAATGTAACAGTAGCTTCAACTCTACTAATGCAATCGATTCATTAAGTTCCTTAAATATCTCTACCATTCAAACCATATAATCATAATCAAAGCTACTCACAGCCAAAAGCATGGGAGGAGGCATTCTAAAAATTTAAAAATTTCACCCATCACACCGTTGAGGAGTTACAGAATGAGATAAAGGCTAGCTTCGATTTACAAGCCTAATCAATCTCAAACCTTGATAAGATAATAGGCTAACTTATCTTTTCAGTTCATACTTTGGCAATAACTATTGAGAAAGATAAATTTTCTAATTGACCAGTGCCCAATCTTATAGGAGTGCATAGAGTAAGTGCAAGTTCATCCCAATATCATAAAGAGGTCAAGACAGTCATAACCTTGTGAAAAGATAAAGAAATGGATAAAAAAATAGAGATGTCGGTAACAAAAGTAACTCTAGTTGTACCCTTAGATACTGAGAATTCATCACCAAAAGAGAAAGAGGATAGCAGCTCGCTAGAGTACATCCCCAATACTCTTTTTCTTTAGAGGTTAGTTAAAGCAAAAAAGGAAAATACCACATGTGATATTATAAAGATTTTTAAATAAGTAAATATTAACATCCATTTACTTAATACTATTAAATGAGTACTCTTAAGCTAAGTTTCTTAAAGATATTTGCACTAAAAAGAGAGGTATTCATGTTTAAAGAAAAGAAATCTTTAACAAAAAGCATTAGTTTCATACTTTACTATAAAATTCTTCCAAAATATGAAGGCTCAAGCTGCTCTACTGTTTTATGTAGTATAGGGAACCACACATTTGAGAATATTTTGTTGGACTTAGGAGATAGTGTAAATATTCTATCTTATTCAGTATTTATAAAACTTAAATTGGGAGAATTACATTGAACTTCAGTTAAGTTGCAATTGTAGATCGATTCATGAAAATATCTTGTGGTATTGTAGAGAATTTGCTAATTCAGGTAGATAAGCTTTATTATGATTGACATTCAACTAGTACAGGATTTAAAAAACACACCCCCATTATCTTAAGTTGACTTTTCTTGGCAATTACAGATGCTTATATTTAATGCAAGACCTGAAATATGCAGTTGTCTTTTTGTAATATAACTATGAGTTGAATATTGTTAATATTGCCGAACAACCTTATGATAGAGAAGATAAAGTCACTGATCGGATATAATTAAAGAATCAGTTGATCACACTGTGTCTTCTAACCTTAATAATGATTATTTCATATAAGTTAGCACCATCAAGGAAAAATCTCATCTTATCATCAGAACCACCATTAAAGATTAAACTCAAATCTTTATTTGACTATTTGAAGTATACATTCCTAAAAGAAGAAAACACATTATTAGAAATCATCTTATCCTCCCCCAATGGCAAACAAAAAATTCAAATATCATTGACCTCATTTTTGGCTAAAAAAAGAATTACAACTGGCAAAACCTAAGGAGATTAATAGTGATAAAAATACTGAGACTACAAGAAGTGGATGAAAATCTTTCATAATAAGCGAATCATGAGAAAATCTTTCACATCAGATCAAAAGTGTTTTTATTCAATTCTCACTAGTATATTCCTCCAATTGAGTTATGCTCTTGATGGTTTAGTTTATTTATTGTTAATATTATTTTTCACATGGAGCCATTAAACTTAAAAATCCAAGGAATAGTACAATTTTTAAAGTTAATGGTCAGAAAAGTAAATTCATATTACGAGTACCAACTATATAGAGAAAAAAATAGATTTGGATGACCCACTAATTCTGACATTTTTCTATTTCTTTTCAGTGATTTAATTTTTTTATTTTATTATTATTGTTTTTTACTAAAGTGTATTTGATAGTCGTATTTTCGCTCATCACTTGTTCTATATATCATGGGTTAATATCCTGTTGTTTATATTGTGTGTTTTTATTTGTTTTCATGTATGCTGTGTTTTTACTAGATTTATTCTTTTCTTTCGTGTATTATCATTTGTTACCCTAATTAAGTAGTAGATAACAGTATTTTGTGGCTATTAAAGTTCTTTCTTTCAATTTTTCATAATAACTGATATTCTTCAACAAAAAAAAAAAGAAAAAAAGAAAAATGCATGATATAGTCTTGGAATCTGACTATAAATGATCGTATTTGTCATTTTATAAGAAAATTAGATGGAAAACCTATCCTTAACTCATACAGGACGTGGACGTAAAATTAAAGGAAGATGTGGGCCACAATCAGAACTACCACTATATATCCTTTTTACTATTTACTTTATTGCTTTTAATGATGTGATTAGTATTTAATATTTATTTCTTTCTTTTTACTGTTTGCTTTTAATAATTAAGCCATAAGCTTTACGTGTTATTTGACAAATCTAGCTTATTTATAACTGTATATCATTATCGCCAAGATCTTTAAATATGAGAATTTTTTAAAGCATTTTCAGACAATTTTTAAGATTTTTTAAATGGCAACCACTTCAAACAGACAACTTAAACATATTTGTAAACTTTTGGGTTTCACTATAGTAAATATAGAGAGCTTATTGAAGCAGCTATAGATCTTCGTCGAGTACTAGTGTTGTGAAAATTTTATTAAACTCGCAAGCGCACGAATTTATTGTAGAATAGATTAATGGTGACGAGTGTCGATCCCACGAGAAAGTTGATTTTAATTATGCGTGTAATTAATTTTCTTTAATGGGTGAATAAATTTGTGGTGACATTAATGTAAATTATGCTTAAATTTAAATTACAATGGTAGGAATTAAATTGAACTAGAAATCTATTGAAATGATGTGCTTGGGTATTCGGATCTGTATCAACATGCTCCATGGGTTAAATATTCCATATTAATGCCAATTAAATCATAAGGGGGGATTTCACACTTCATGAATCACGCTCAAATAAATATGGTGCTAAGGGCTTATCGTACCAAATAATAATAACCTTTTACTAGGATGCCGGTTTAACCAGAGCGGTATCTATACAAGACTATTATTATTTGTCGACGAAAAGTCAAAACAACCACAAATATTAAAGAGGAGAGAAAGTAAATTTACTAAATTAATCTCATAAGACATGTTGAGAGTTCACCTTCAACCCAAGCTTAAAAGAAAATTAGCCACTCATATTTTAACTAAGGATAAAAAGAAAATTTTACTAAAATACAAAGAAACTAAAAAAAAGAGAAGGAATTTCAGAAATCTAAGCTTAAAAATAAATTCAGGGATATTCAATTAGGGGGGATAGCCCCCTTTTTATAGATACATTGAGTGAATCATGACCATCAGATTAAAAACAGTTCGGACGCTCAAGATTGCACCACGTCATCAGTTAACAGTCAACGTTTGAACAGTAACGGCCATTATTTGTACAGTAACGCTGTTATTTGCACAATAACGCCGTTATTTACACAGTAATACTATTTATATAGTAACACCGTTTGAATAGTAAATAATTCCATGTATGCGCTGTACCGTACACTCGATTTTTACTCCACTGAGATGCTGCCACGTCATCGATCCACAGTACATAAGAAATGTAGCTCAATAAGATTGTGACACATTATCAGTCAATGCCACGTCATCGGTCAATGCCATGTAAGTAGTCAATGCCACATAATTCGTCTAATCAAATACTGCCACATCATAGGTAGTTGCCACATCATCGGTCAATGCCACTCCATCGGTCCGTATATATAAAGAGTGTCATGAATAGTAATATAAATAATACTGTACGTATGAACAGTACTATGAACAGTACCATACATATGAATAGTGCCGTATATGTGAACAGTGATGTTTTTCCTTTTATGCTCTTCCTAAGGTTTTTGACCGTCCTGAGTCCAAATATGACGTCCGTTTTGCTGTCTGACATTCATTCATTGTGAAACGATCGTGATGCCCCTAAAATACATAAAATATATAATTATAATAAAACACACATATTTAAATAACAAAATATTTAAATAAATAAAAATAGCAATGTTAGTGAGACTTAAAGTGTAAAATGATAATTTTTTCCTTTATAAATATACAATTTCTAACACTCAACACACCCTCCAACCAGCTTATTGCTAGTCCTTAGTAAATAAAGCGAAGATAAAATTCAAAACCATTTTTTTAAAAACACACGTGTTTATTCAATCAAATTAATGATAGCAATCAAATAAAAGTACAAGTATTATCTCTAGTCTAAAGGAATATCACATCCACATCAACCATCCATATGCATCAGTCCAGCAGACTTTGTTGTAGCAATAGTAATCAGGCCACTTTAAGGAATGACATATCAAACCCTAAAATCTCACCGGTTGTAGTGACACTCTCACAAAGAAATTAATCTTAATAAAAATTGTCACTACAATGAATGGTAATTTGAGAGAAAATAATAAAGAAATATCATATATTCTCACCAAGAAAAAAATGTGTTAGCTTAGTAATAATACGATCTCAAACAAAGTATTAGTCAACCCAATGTATTCATTTTTTTCTTTTTCTTTTTTTTTATGTATGCATCACTACATCTTAATTGCTCAAATAACTAGCTTTTATTTCATACTATAGTTCCCTAAAATTAGGAAGGACTTTTATTAGGACGTAACGTAGGCTAGGGACATAGCTAATAAAGAAAGGGAAATAAGGAAATAAAATATATATGTTTGAGAAAAAGTTCAAGAACTTTTAAAAATTACAAGATGCAGTTTGCTTATTTATTGCTATTGTTTATCTTTTTTCTTTTTTTCTTCTTTTTTTTGATTTTTTTTATATAGCACAATGTTGAGTGTTAGAAAGTGTATATTTATAAAGGAGAAAATCGTCATTTTACACTTTAAGTCTCACTAACATTGCTACTTTTATTTATTTAAGTATTTTATTATTCAATTATATGTATTTTATTATAATTATGTATTTTATGTATTTTAGGGGCATCACGATCGTTTCACAATGAACGAGTGATCAGACAGCAAAACGGACGTTATATTTGGACTCAGGACAGTTGAAAACCTTAAGAGGAGTATTGAAAGAATGTACATGTCACTGTTCACATATATGGTACTGTTCATACGTACGGCACTGTTCATGGTACTGTTCAAGATACTGTTCATATATACGGACCGATGATGTGGTAACTACCTATGACGTGGCAGTATCTGATTAGATGAATTATGTAGTATTGACTGCTTATGTGGCATTGACTGATGACTTGACATCGACCGATCTTATTGGGCTAAATTTCTAATGTACTGTAGATCGATAACGTGGCAGCATCTCAGCGGAGTAAAAATCGTGTGTATAATACATGCGAATACATGAGATTATTTACTATTTAGACGACGTTACTGTTCAAATGTTGACTGTTGATTGTTGACTGATGACGTGGCGTAATCCTGAGTGTCCTAACAGTTTTTAATCCGATGGTCACGATTCACTCAATGTATCTATAAAAAGGGGGCTCTCCCTCCCTAATTTGACACCCCTGAATTTATTTTTAAACTTAGATTTCTGAAATTCCTTCTCCTTCTTGTAGTTTCTTATATTTTAATAAAATTTCCTTTTTATCCTAGTTAAAATATGAGTAGCTAATTTCCTTTTAAACTTGGGTTGAAGGTGAAGTTTCAACATGTCCCATGGGCTTAATTTGGTAAATTTACTTTCTCTTCCCTTCTAATATTTATGGTTGTTTTGACTTTTCGTCGACAAATAATAATAATCTTATCTAGATACTGCCTTGGCTAAACCGGCACCCTAGTACAAGGTTATTATTATTTGGCACGATAAGCCCGTAGCACCATATTTATTAGAGTGTGGTTCTGAGGTGTGGAATCCCCCCTTATGATTTAATTGGCATTAATATGAAATATTTAGCCCATGGAGCATGTTGATGCAGATCCGGATAACCAAGTGCTTCATTATTACAGTTTCATTTTTATTTACTCCCGCTATTCTAATTAACAATTTAGGAAAAATTTACTATAATTTAATTGTCACTTAGAAAATTAATTCTGTATATAATTAAAATTAACCTCCTCGTGGGATCAACACTCGTCACCATTAATCTATTCTATAATAGATTTGTGCACTTGCGAGTTCAATAAAATTTGCACAATACACAACTTCGCTGAACAAAATAATTATTTATCCTTTTTCTCAAACATGAATAGGTGGATGGAACTTGTATGATATTGAGTAATACTCTAAATTAGAGTGGGTCAGGGTGATAAGTTAATAAAGAAAAGTTTTTTTTTTTAAAGTAAAAAGCTCAAAAGGGCTAACTATGGATATTACATAATAGGGATGGCTAGAAAGGCTCAAACGGGTCAAAAATGACCTTCCATCATCTGTTAGGACTCTAAATAATCTTCTATATCTACTAATTAGGTGGGTATTTAGATGCAGTAACATGCATATTTTTTTTTACTTTTTTCTTTTTAACAGATTGATTCAAAGAAAATCTAGAGATAATGTATGAAATAATAAACTGCTAAGCTACATGAAAAATGGGCAAAAAGGGTTACTCTCTAAGAAAAATTAATAGGCTCAAAAACTCACTTGGAATTTATTATGACATGTACATTCTTTCAAGTAACTCATATTTGTCCCCAACATCAACATATAGAATAGTAAACATGGTGTAACATCACTCAAGACCAAAGATAATACAAATACTAAAATTTAAAGTCATCATATCATATAATACCAAAAACTCACATAAAATTACTAATTTTTTTTTGTTTTTAACGGAATTCTATCCCCCCAACCTATTCTAAACATAAAAAGAAAACATACATGCAGAAAAATTAAAGAAAAATGAATTTTTTTTTTCATTTTTTTAAAGAAGATGCATTTCTAGAGTTATGACATTCCATATTCAGCCATCTTCAATTCAAAATTTTGAAAGTTTATGAAGGAGAAATTATCAACTATTCCCTCCCCTAACTAGAACGAAACATTGTCCTCAATATTTTAAAGGAAAGAAGTAGATATTAGAAGTTATCACCTGGATGTTGCAATATAAAAGAAAATATTTACAAGTAGTTGCGACTGTGGCTCACATCTTCCTCTGGTTTTATGTCCAGAAATAACTTGAACGCCCTCTATAGGTCGAGGATAGGCTTCCCATCCAGTTTTCTTACAAACTAACAAACATGGTCTTTTATAGTCAGATTCTCGAGACTATAGTTTGAACATTCTTTCTGGAATAATGGCCATAACTGGAGACTCGCTCTTTGTATGTATCCAGTGGGATGCATTTCAAGAGACAAAAAGATATTATCCAATGACTATTTATTCAAGCCATCCCTAATGAATTGAATCTTATCTTCTCTGTTATCAGACACCATTCCTAAAGAACATGATTTTTTATTGCATATCATTTTGGCACATGACAAGCAACAAAATTTGAGCTCGTCGTTTTCTCGCATAATTTCCTTTACCACAACCAGGCATGTATGCAATAAATTTAGGTGGTAACTCACCTGCTAAGCGAACTTTTGCCTCGATTAACCAACGGATGTCAGAAGGGATGTTATTCTTCATAAGCAACCGCATGTGTTCAGACCGAGCTTTATAAATGGTGAGGAAAACATTCTGAGGAAGTGAAGGAAATCGCTTGTGAAGTTTTGCTAAGATCTCGTCTCTTTCCATGTCTTCGTCTCAGAATATCAGTTATTGTGGGAAACTGAAGTAACCGACTTGATTGTCACGGAGTACCATTATCTGCCACTTGATTGGGGTTACAAACTTAAACACACAAAGCAAACTAAAACACAGAAATAGGAAAACAAATTAAAACACACAAAACAAACTAAAATCGTCATTTTATTGAATTTACCTCAAGCTCCAATTGGGTGTTATAGACACTTTTCTCAATTTCTCAGAGTTGGCTTTCCAAATCCTCAACATGAGCTATTAACTATGGTGGTTGTAGCTTCCAAATACGATGTGTTTTACAAAATCGTATTTGACCTTTGAGACGAGATTGAATATGTCAAAATTGTCTAAAAATGCTGAAGAGATGCTTTTTAGTTGACATATTCGTAAGGAAAATGATAAAAAATAAAAACTTAAAAGTTAAACAGACACACTTTCACTAACATAATTAAAAACAGAGAAGAAAATTTTAAATCACTGAAAGAAAACAGAAAGAAAAAAATGTCAGGTCACTTAAATATTTTCCGCTGTTTTCTCCACATGGTTTGTATTCGTGATATGACTTTATTCTCTGACCGTTAACTTTAAAAATTACACCGTTCCTTGGATTCTTAAATTTAATGGCTCCATGTAAAAAAATAGTATGATCAGTAGATGGACCAGATCATCGAGAGCGTAACTTACTTGGAGAAACGTGCCCTTGAGAATTAAACAAAAATACTTTCTGACCTGTTGTGAAAGATTTCCTAATGCTCCACTTGTCACGGAGGATTTTCATTTGCTTTCTATAGTCTTTAGCATCTCCTCTAGTTTGCCAGTTGTATCTTTTTTTTAAACCAAAAATAGAGTTAATGATGTCTGTATTCTTTTGTTTGTTATCAGGAGAGGATGAGATGATTTCTAACAATGTTTTTTTCTTCTCCAAAAAATGTAGAATTTAGAGGGTCAAGTAAAGTTTTGAGATCAATCTTTGGTGGTGATTCTGATAATGGGATGAGATTTTCTTTTAATGTTGTCAATTCCAATTGCTCTATCCTTGTCTTTCATTTATCAATGTCCATGCATGGTGATGAATCCAATAAGACATTAACCTCATCGATCGATCTGTCAATATTAAAATCTAAACCAACGTGAGTTGAACATGTTAGTAAAGGGTCATCACTAAAGTTTAAAAGAAATGTATGATCAACCAATTCATCAATTAAATCCACATCTATAATTTCATCATCTGTACTGTGCGGTTGTTTGGCAATGTTGAAAATATTTAGTTCTATAGTCATATTGCCAAATGAAAACTGAATATTTCCAATCCTGAATTGAATGTGAGCATCGACAGTTGCCAAAAATGGACACCCTAAGATAATGGGGATGTGATTCTTTGAATCCTGCACTGGTTGAGTGTCAATTACAATGAAATCAATAGGAAAATAAAACTTGTCTACCTGGATAGGCATGTCCTCCATAATACCACGAGGTATTTTCGTAGATCGATTTACAAGCTGTAACACCACTAGAGTTGGGTGTAATTCGCCCAGTCCAAGTTTCAAAAATATGGAGTAAGGCAACAAATTTACACTAGCTTCTAAATCTAACAAAGCATTCTCAATTGTATGGTTCCCTATACTACAAAGATAGTAGGGGAGCCTGGATCTTTATATTTTAGAGGAATTTTGTGTTGGAGTATAGAACTAATATTTTCTGTTAAAAATGCATTCTTTTGAACATGAATATTTCTCTTTTTAGTACAAACATCTTTAAGAAACTTGGCATAGGATGACATTTGTTTTATAGCATCAAGCAAAGGGATGTTCACACTTACCTATTTGAAGATTTTAAAAATCTCACTTGTGGATTTTCCTTTCTTTCCTTTAGCTAACCTTTGAGGAAATAGAGCTTTAGGAACATATTTTTGTGGGTTGGTTTCCTCTTTCTCCTCTGATGATGAGTTCTCAACATTTATAGGTACGATCTGAGTTGATTTTGGCATCTCCACTTTGTTGTCGACTTCTTTTCCTTTTCACAAGGTCATCACTACTTTGACCTCCCCATACTGCTGTGGTGAACTAGAACTTGCTTTATTTACTGCTTTAGGGTTGGGCACTGGTTGACTTGGGAATTTGCCTTTTTCAACGATCATGGCCAAAGTTTAAATTGAAGAAGCAAGTTGTCCTACCATTTTCTCAAGCCTCGAAATTAATTGAGCTTGTGAGTTGAAGCCCGCTTTCATCTTATTTCATAATTCATCAATGGTACAGTTCTACTGCTTGATCTTGGAATTAGTAAGAATTTTGACATTTTGGAATGTATCCTCCCATGGTTTGGGTTGAGAATGGTTTAGATTCTGATTGTATGGTCTAAATGGTGGTTGAGAGGCTTGAGAAATTTGAGGAACTGGTTGCATTGATGAAGGTGGAGCTGATGGTTCATATTTATTGTAATCCTTGAGACCATGAAAAATTGGGGTGGTCTCTCCATCCAGGGCTATATGTGTTGGAGTAGGGGTTGTAGTTTGGTGGTTTTCTCATGATACCTATAGCATTGGCTTGATCTGAATATGAGTCATGGTCATGTGGTTCTGTTGATTTAACAGTTGTCAAAGATGCTATTTGTCGAGCAAGACCTTCAACCATTTCTTTGACTTCTTTAATTCCTGAGCTTGACTCGCCAATGTTAACCGCATTCACTCTCTTAATTCTCTTGGTATTTCTGAGTGATTAACTTTGTTGTTGGGAATTATCCGATTATCACTGGAAAAATTCCTAAATCTCTGATGCCCTTTTGGACATTAGCTCTCCTCCACTGGTTGCCATTAGCCATTCTTGTAAATGTGGCAATAATCCCTCCAAAAAGTATTGACATTGGTGTCATTTCTCATACCCATGATGTGGACACTTCAAGAGTAGTCCATTAAATCGCTCCGATGCTTCGAAAAACTGCTCGTCGTCTCTTTGGGTAAACTCTGAAATTTCCCTTATGATGTTGTTACAATGAAAATACACTCAATAGCTCCCTGGCAACGGCGCCAAAAACTTGTTGTGCAAATTTTATTGAACTTGCAAGTGCACAAATCTATTGTAGAATAGATTAATGGTGATAAGTGTCGATCCCACGAGGAGACTGATTTTAATTATGTGCAGAATTAATTTTCTAAGTGAATAATTGAATTATGATAAATTTATCCTAAATTATGAATTAAAATAGAGGGAATAATTAAAATTGAAATTGTTATAATAAAACACTTGAGTATCCGGATCTGCATCAACATGCTCCATGGGCTAAATATTCCATATTAATGCTAATTAAATCATAAGGGGGGATTCCACACGTCATAAACTACGCTCAAATAAATATAGTGCTAAAGGCTTATCGTGCCAAATAATAATAACCTTATACTAGAGTGCTGATTTAACCAGGGCGGTATCTAGACAAGATTATTATTATTTGTCGACGAAAAGTCAAAACAACCACAAATATTAGAGGGAAAGAGAAAGTAAATTTACCAAATTAATCCTATGGGACATGTTGAGACTTCACCTTCAACCCAAGCTTAAAAGAAAATTAGCCACTCATATTTTAACTAGGGATAAAAAAACTTTTACTAAAATAAAAAGAAACTACAAGAAGGAGAAGGAATTTAAGAAATCTAAGATTAAAAATGAATTCAGGAATATCCAATTACGGGAGAAGAGCCCACTTTTTTATAGATACATTAAGTAAATCGTGACTATCAGATTAAAAATAGTTCGAACGCTCAAGATTGCGCTACGTCATCAGTCAACAGTTAACAGTCAACGTTTGAACAGTAATGGCCGCTATTTGTACAGTAGCGTTGTTATTTGCACAGTAACACTATTTGTACAGTAACACTGTTTGAATAGTAAATAATCCCATATATGCGCATATACCGTACACTCGATTTTTGCTCCACTGAGATGCTGCCACGTCATCGATCCACAGTACATAAGAAATTTAGCCCAATAAGATTGTGACACATCATCAGTCAATGCCACGTCATCGGTCAATGCCATGTAAGTAGTCAATGCCACATAATTCGTCTAATCAAATACTACCACGTCATAGGTAGTTGCCACATCATCGGTCAATGCCACGCCATCGGTCCGTATATATGAACAGTGTCATGAACAGTAATATGAATAGTACCGTACGTTTAAACAGAGGCATTTTTCATTTTATTCTCTTCCTAAGGTTTTTGACCGCCCTGAGTCCAAATATGACGTCCGTTTTACTGTCTGATCACTCGTTTATTGTGAAAAGATCGTGATACTCCTAAAATATATAAAATATATAATTATAATAAAACACACATATTTAAATAACAAAATACTTAAATAAATAAAAGTAGCAATGTTAATGTGACTTAAAGTGTAAAATGACAATTTTCTCCTTTATAAATATACACTTTTTAACACTCAACAACTAGTAGAAAGAAAAATACATTTAGCACATAGAGGTGGTGATTGAGGGTTATCAAGACTTGTCTCATAAGATGCTTCCACTAAAGGAAGCCAATTGCTTGACATAATCCCAGAAGCCCTAAAACCATTGGAATGCTTTCCTGGTCCACCAATTAGAGAGGAATTAGTTGTGTTAGGTATGTAAAAGAGAATAATTAAAATGTTGAAATATGTTGATGCTTTCATTTTCTTCCCAAGGGATGTTGCAACTTTAGAGGTACTGATTACATTCACGTCTTGGGCACATTTAAAAATTCATCAAAAATCTATTGGTTTATTAAATATCAATAACTTTTATAATGACTTTATAGCATTTCTTAACCATGCAATAAAGAATCATTTTATTCCTTGTATAGCAAAGCAACTCGTTGTTTGTGCTCTTATTATTAATGAATTATTTGATCTTTTTGAAGCTTAAAGACTAGAGCCAAATCCAAAATTCTATGTTGAATTGGTCGACTGATGATGGTAGTGGTAGCAATAAGAAGTAAAAATTAAATTTAACCCCATGTTTGTAAATATTTTCTATTACAACATTCAGGTGAAGTTTTCTAAACTCTACTTCTTTCCTTCAAGATATTGAGAACAATATCTTGTTCTAATTAGGGAAAATGATTAGTTGACAATTATGAAATCAATAATAGTTGTATTTTTGTATTTGTAATAACCCTTTCCAAAGAAGGTATAGTACAGAAAAACATCATTTTAAAAGATAGTTGAGTGCGAAAATTCATCCTTTTAGTTATGTTATTGTAGTAACTAACCTTTTCAGAATTTTTGAGTTAAAGATGGCTAAATATATAGTTTAGTTACTTAGAAATGTATCTTCCTAATCTTGGTGTTGAGTTAAAAAAATTGTGTGAATTTTTTCTGATATTATTGACTAACCCTTTTTGTCTACTTTGGCCATCTTGAGAGATTTAACAAACCAGTCTAGATATACGCACATGGCAAGTGATGGTGGTGGTAAGTTAAGATTTTATATTACTTAATCTTTCATTTCATTTGTGAGCAACAACTAAAAGCAGTGGTTATTACAGCAAAAAAAAGGAAAAAAAGAGAGAAAAGAAAAAAAGAAAGAAAAGAAAAAAGAATATACAAATAAAAATAAACACTCTCACTTAGTAATCGAGCCTTCTGTCTTAGTAAGTAGAAAGTGTTCGCGTCAAACGGTGGGAAATGATTAAAATTGTATGAACTCTTACTTTGTAACTAGGTCTCTTATATCAGTAAGTAGAGAGTGTTTGCATCAAATAAATAGAGTTAGTTAAAGAAATAATATAAATAAACCTACTGTTTACGAAAGGAACTCTAGTGAGACGGTAAGAATGAAAGTATTACTTCACTTGAAATGAACCCCATAATTATTATGTTAAATACTGCTAAGCACTAAAGATAATTTATTGAATTGTTGATTGATGATTAAGTAGTAAATGGAAAGAATGCAATTTTTTGGAAAAGTTCACTTCTTTAGTGAATAGATTTCAATTTAAATTTTATTAGATTTCATCGCTTAGTTCACTTCTTTTGGCACTTTTGCATATAAAAGGATACTATTGGGATTATGTAATGCACCTATTACATTTCAATGATATATGTTGAGTACTTTTTCTGATATGTTAAATGATTCCTTAAAGTCTTTATAGATGATTTTTTTTTTATTTTTGTTGATTCATTGGATTATTGTTTGCATCATCTAATACTGGTTTTGTAGAGATATATAGAGAAGAATTTGGTCTTAAATTGGGAGAAGTGTCATTTTATAGTAATAGAAGGTATTGTTCTCGGTCACATCATTTTAAGTAAAGTTATTGAGGTTGATAAAGCTTGAATAGAGCCTATTTCCAATCTTCTTCCACCTAAAACAGTTAGAAAAGTAAGATTATTCTTTAGACATGTTGGTTTTTATAAACGTTTCAATAAAGATTTTAACAAAATTTCTAAATTCTTTTGCAATCTACTTGTAAATGATATATCTTTTTTCTTTAATGATTCATGTCTTGTGGCATTTGAAAAGTTAAAGCAGTTATTGACATCATTACCTATTCAGCCTTCAAATTAGAACTTACCATTTAAACTTATGTGTGACACATTTGATTATGCAGTAGGAGCAGTATTAGGATAAAGAGTTGATCGAATTCCTCGTGTTATTTACTATGCTACTATGACATTGACTAATGCACAGTTAAACTATTCAACCATAGAAAAAAAAAGTTAGCAATAATGTTTGCACTAGAGAAATTTCAATCTTATCTCATTGGTTATAAAATAATTGTGTTCACAAATCATGCTATTATTAAATATCTTCTCACAAAGAAAGAAACAAAAGCTAGACTAATTTATTGGGTGTTACTTTTGTAGGAATTTGACTTCGAAATTAACGATAAGAAAGACAGAAAATATTGTGGTAAACCATATTTCTTGTCTTAATTTTAACGCATTACATTACCATTGAATGAATTATTTACAGATGAACAATTGATGAGTGTGGAAGTATTACCATGGTATGCTAATATGATTAACTATCTTGTTACTGGTCAACTTCCAGAGTATTAGACTAAATAAGACAAAGCCAAATTCTTTATAGAAATAAAGAATTTTTTTTTTGCGATGACTCTTATCTGTTCAAGTATTGTGCAAATCAAATTATTAGACAATGTGTCTCAGAAAATAAATTTCAAAATATCCTTTGATTCTACGATAAACAAACTTATGGAGGCCATTTCAGCATTAAGAAAACAACTACTAAAATTTTATAATGTGGTTTCTATTAGCTAACTATATTTTGAGTGCTTATATATTTTGTTCTTTATGTAATAGGTGTCAATGAATGGGGAATATAATACCGCAAAACTTAATTTTAATAGTTGAAACTTTTAATGTATAGGGTATCGACTTCATGGGACCTTTTCCCTCTTCCTTTGGCCATCAATACATATTGGTTGCTATTGACTATATATCAAAATAGGTAAAAGTAATTCCATGTAGAACCAATGATCACAAAGTGGTAATAGGCTTTCTGAAAAGCAACATTGTTTCATACTTTGGATTCCCTCAAGTAATAATCAGTGATAATGGTGCCTACTTTTGTAACAAATCATTTAAAGCTCTTTTGACAAAATGTTCAATTACTCACAAAGTGGTGACCCATATGATCCACAAACCAATGGTCAAGTTGAGATCTCCAATCGAGAAATAAAATACATATTTGAAAAGACAATGATGCCAAATAGAAAAGATTGGTCATTGAGACTAGATGATGCATTATGGGCATATAGAATGGCTTTTAAGACTGGGATTGAAATGTCACCATATAGGCTAGTTTATGAAAAAGCTTGCCACCTACCTGTGAAACTCAAGCATTGTAGCATACTAGGCCATTAAGAAATTTAACTTTGACATATAGCAAGCTAGTTCAGAAAGAAGATTATAGTTGCCAGAACTTGAAGAAATTCACAATGATGCATATGAAAATGCCAAGATTTACAAGCAGCAAATGAAAGCCTTTCACGACAAGTAAATTATGAGAAAATCATTCACCTTAGATCAGAAAGTGCTTTTATTCAATTCTTGCTTGTATATATTTTTAAATAAGTTACGCTTTTGATGGTCTAGCCCCTTTATTATTCACACTATTTTTTCACATAGAGGAATTGAAAATAAAGATCCAAAGAATGATGTCATCTTTAAAGTTAATGGTTAAAGATTGAAACCATATCTAGAGTACCAACCAAATAGAGAGGACAACAAAATAAATTTACGTGACTTACCAATTTCAATTGAGATTTTCTTCGATGATTTAATTTTTTTATTTTTCTTGTGATTATTTTGATTATTTTTACATGTGTGTTTTTCTTTAACTATTAAATTTTCTCATATCACTTGTAATCATGAGTGTCTCAACTAAACAGTTTCTCTTGAATATTTTTAAATAATTTTGACATGTATAATCTCTTCTCAGAGGCTAGATATGGTTTTATAGAATACATCATATTTGGGAGCTACGATCAATAGAGTTAATATCTCTTATAGAGATATAGAAAGACAACTGAGAGAAATTGAAGGAAGCATCTACGAAATTCAATTAGAGCTTGAGGTAAATTTAATAAGATCACGATTCTGACATTAATTTTCTTTGTATATTTTAGTTTGTTACCCCAGTTAAGTGGTAGATAACGGTACTCCATGACAATCAACATCAGTTACTTTAATTTTCTATGATAACTGATATTTTGAGTTGAAGGCATAGACAAAGACACGATTTTAGCAAAGCTCCATAAGTGATTTCTTTCACTTGCTCAAAATGCCCTTCTCACCATCTATAATGCTTAGTCAAAATGCATCTAATTGCTTTTGAAGAATAATAATATTCCTGCTAACATTTGATAGATAATCAAAGCTAAAATGTGATTGGTAGGTGAGTTACTTCCCAAATTTAATGCGTACATACCTGGTTGTGATAAAGGAAATTACGCAAGAAAATGAAAAGCTCAAAAAATCTCTGTTACTTGCCATAAATGTATCAAAATGAGATGCGATAAAAATTCATATTCTTTAGGAATGGTGTTTGATAAAAAGAAAGACAAGATTCAATTCATTAGGGATGACTTGAATAAATAGTCATTAGATGATATTCTTTTATCTTTTAAAATATATCCCAGTAGATATGTACAAAGTGCAATGCTTTAGTTATAGCCATTATTCCAGAAAGACCATGAATGGTAAAGTCTTAAGAATCTGACTATAAATGACCTTATTTGCCACTTTATAAGAAAACTAGATGGGAAACCTATCCTCAACCTATAGAGGTCGTTTAACCTCTTTCTGAATGTAAAACTAGAGGAATATATGAGCTATAGTTGCAACTACTTACACTTACCAATTATTTTTTATAAGTATCCTAATGGAAACTACTTGCAATAACCAATTCAAGAATATTTGTGTGCTCTCTGGGTTCAACTATGGTAAATATAAATAATTTGTTGAGGCATCTATAGATCTTGATCAAAACATAGCAGCCAAAAAATTACATTTGGTTTATGGAAAAGGTGATCGAGAGTTATCAAAACTGGTCTCAGAAGATGCTTATATTAGAAGGAGCCAAGTGTTAGGCATTATCTTAATAACCTTGAAACCTTTAGGTTGTTTGTCTGATTTACCAACTGTAGAAGAGTTAGTTATCTCAGGTATGCAAGAGAGAATAATTGAAATAATGAATCATGTTGATGTTTTTTATATTCCTACCAGTAGATCTAACAACTATAGAGGATTAATCACATTAGCATTTTAGGTCTATTTGAACATTTATCAGAAATCTATCGATTTGTTAAATGTCAATAACTTTTATGATGACTTTATCGCATTTTTTAATCATGCAATAAAAAACTATTGCATTCCTCTCATAGTAAACAAATCTTTATTTGTGCTTGCACTACTAATAGAGTTACTTGATATATTACAAGTTTATAAACTGAGCCACATTCCAGGACCTTAGTGTTAGAGTAACTGACTAATAATGGTAGCACTAGTCGCAATTAGAAGTACAAATTAGATTTAACTCTTTACTTATAAATATTTTCTTCTGTGTTGCAGCACTCAGGTGGTATCTTTTAATCTCAACTTCTTTCTTTTAAAACATTAAGGACAATGCTTCGTTCTGGTTGGGTGAGGGAATAGTTGACAATTATGGAATGTCTCTATCTTGGTGAAGTTTTTACTAATTTTTATTGTAAAAACTTACCATGGCTAACTTTTTTATCGTACATGGCTGAATATAGAGTGTAATGTCTAAAAATAAATCTTCTTAGTTTAAAAGTTAAAAAAAAATTTTACTTTTCAATCATTTTTTTATTTGATCTCTTATTATTAAGTTTCATTTTAAGTATGATCTTTTTAACTTTTTTTAAATTTCTCTTTTATAAATATACTCTTTTAAATTTTTAGGTCGAAGATGGCTGATTATAAAGTGTAGTAATTTTAAAAATGCATCTTTTTAGTTTTAAAAAAAGTCACAATCTTTTAACGTTGGATGATATGATGACTTTGAAATTTTTGTATTTGTATTATCTTTGATCTTGTGTTATATTATACCATGTCTGCTACTCTATATATTAATGTCACAGATAAATATTAGTTGCTTGAAGGAATACATGTCATAATAAATTCTAAGTAAGTTCTTAAGCTTGTTATTTTTCTTGGAAAGTAACCATTTTTTGCTTGTTCTTTATATAGTTTAGCAGTTTATTATTTTATACACGATCTCTAAATTTCTTTTGAGTTGACCTTAAAAAAAAAAAGAAAGAAGAAAATATGTGTTGCTACATCTGAAAGTCTATTCAACAAGTAGATATAAAAGATTATTTAGAGCCCTAAAAGATGATAGAAAGACAGTTTTTGTCTCTTTTAAGTCTTTTTAGCTCTCTCTATTATAAAATCTCCTTAGTTAACCCATTTGAGTTTAAGAAAAGTTGTGCTTTTCTTTGTTAACTTATTATCTTGATACAACTCTAATATAGAATATTACTCAATGTCGTATAAGTTCCATCACTCTTTCATGTTTGAGAAAAATATAAATAATTATTTTGTTTAATAAAGTTATGTCATATAAAAAAAGAGAAAGAAAAAATAAAAAATAAAAAATAAAAATGTATATATTAGTTCTATATAAAATAAAAGCGAGATGTATCTTATAATCTTCAAAAGAAAATCTCTACTTTTTTTCAAGCATACATTTTGTTTTTCATATATGTTTTTTTCTAATTTTCCTCCTTTATTCATCTTGTCCTTAGCTTATTTTATTGATTTTAAGAAACTAGTATGAAGTAAAAGCTAGTTATATGGGCTAAAAAGATATAGTGATATATAATATATTTATATATATAAATATATTGGTTTGACTCACATTTTGACTTAAGATATATTATTTTTAAATTGTGGGCACATTTATTTCATCTTAATAACAGTGTGTGATACTACTTCTTTATTATTTTCTCTCAATTTATCATTTATAGGATGACTATTATTATTGCGTTTAATTTCTTGTGCGAGTGTCATTACTAGTGAGATTTTAGGGTTTGACATGTCATTCTTAAAAGTGGCTTGACTACTATGGCTATGAAAAAGTCTACTAGACTGATTTATATGGATGGTTGATGTGCGAATGATATTTCTCTAGACTGGAGATAACACTTATACTTTTATTTGATTGTTATTATAAGTTTGATTAAATAAATATGATTATTTATTTTTTTAAAACAAGGTTTTGAATTTGAATTTGTTTTCACTTAATTTGCTAGGGACTAGTAATAAGCTGGATTAATGATGTGTTGAGTGTTAGAAAATGTACATTTATAAAGGAAAAAATTATTATTTTATACTCTAAGTTCTACTACGTTTTTACTTTTATGTATTTAAGTTTCTTGTGATTTTAATTAAGCGTATTTCATTATGATTAAGTACTTTATGTATTTTAGGGGCATCATTATCATTTCACAATAAATGAGATATCAGATGACAAAACGGACAGCAAATTCGAATTCAGAACAATTGAAAACCTTAGGAGTATAAAAGCATAAATGATATTATTCACATACATGGACCGATGATGTGGCATTGACCGATGATATGTCATGATCCTATTGGACTAAAATATTCATAAGATTTTAACCGATGACTTGGCAGTATATTAATGGACCAAAAACAATGCGTTCAGTATGTGTATATACATGGATAGCCTTAATGATGTATTCAATCTAATTAGAACTTGCCACATGGTGCAATCATGAGCATCTAAATTATTTTAATCTGATAGACAAGATTTACCCATTGTATCTATAAGAAGAAAGTCTGCTCCTCAAATTGAACACCCTTGAATTTAGTTTTTAGCTCTATTTTTTGTAATTTTTTTCCCATCTTATATTTTCTATATATTTTAATAAAAATTCTATTTTATCTCTAGTTTAAATATGAATAGGTAATTTTCTTTCAAGTTTGAGTTAAAGGTAAAGTCTCAACATGTTCTATGGCTAAATTTGATAAATTTACTTTTTCTTCCCCTTTAGTTTCTATGGATGTTTTAATTTTTCATTGACAGATAGCAATAACAAAATTATTACTATTCGGCATGATAAGCTTTTAGTACTATATTAATTAAAGCGTGGTTCATGAGGAGTGGATATCTTCTTCATGATTTAATTGGTACTAATAAGAAAAATTAAGCCCATGATGCATATTGATACAGATCTAGATATCCGAGTGCTTTAATTTAATATTTGTTGTTTTAATTTAATTTCGCCATTCTAATTTAAATTTTAGAATAATCTAAATCATTTCACCACAATTCTAACCAGTCATGTAGAAAATTAATTCTATATGCAATTAAAATCTATCTTTTTATGAGATTCACACTTATCGCCATGGATCTATTTTCTAATAGATTCGTGCCCTTGCGAGTTCAATAAAATTGCCAAAATAGTATATCTTAATGCAATTGGTGATTTTGTAACGCCAAAAAAAAAGAAAAGAATTCCTTATGGAATTTGGGCTTTTATTAGGATTTATAGAGGCCTTTTTATTAGAAAAGGGTAAAAAAGAATATTAAGTTATTAATAAGGGTTATTTAGAAGATAGTTTTGGAATAAAATACTATTTTTCCAAGATTCCATTCCCTATAAATTCATCTTTTATCTCCCTTTTTCATAACCCTAAAAACTTATGATATTCTTGTTTCCTCTCTTATCAATTGTTCATAATTTTTCTTCACTTAAATCCTAGGATTCAATCAAAGCAAACGGTATGTATACCTTCCTTATTCCCTTCAAGAATTTCCTGTAAATCATTCTATTTAGGTTTTATGTTTGGCATGATTTTAGATTTGTTTTTATAGATCTTGATGCATGACATATGATGTGTTTAGGTTTTATTTAGGGTTTTGATTAATTAGGAGTTTGGTTAATCAACCCTTGGCATAATATAGGATGATTCTGGACAGCATGATATCTTGATTCTTAAACTGATGTTTTGTGAACAAATTTTTATTAGAAATTCATATTCTGGAAGATAGACATATAGAGCCTCCTTAATAAATTTTATTTAATCAAATTTGATTTCATTTTCAATTTAATATGTATTTTCGAATTAGAAACCACTGCACTGGAAAACTGCGATTCCAGCAGTGCAATCGGGTTTACAGAATTAGTTTTACAATCAAATGAACTCGGAAAATTATGAAATTTTCTATGGATGTTAAAATACGTGTATAGTATTTCATTTTATAAAATTCTCAGAACTGTTCTGTTCGGTTAAGGTTATGAGAAAACAGTTTTGAAATTGTTGAGAAATAAATAGATTTAAAAATGTTTTTGATATCGGATTCTCTTTAAACTTTTATATGAGATACTCATGGATGTCCAGAATAGTTTTGTATAATATTATGACATTCTGAAGTTTAGATTAAGAGTTAAAATTCTGAAATCAGACCTGTACAGGAATGAATTAGAAAGGCAGATTCTTAGAGTGAGTTATTAATAATTATGTTTTGTATTTGTTAAGGTATTAAGAACTCTTAGGGACTTAGTGGTGTGTAGTTCAAGATTCTCATATCGAGGTAAGTAATTTCATTCCTAATATACTGGATAGGTATAAGTATTTTGATATTATTATAAGAATTTTATACTATTTAGAAATTAAAGGATTTTCGTAGCAAAATCAGTTTATGAGAATGTTTTCAAATATGAATTCTTTTAATAAAATATTTTATAAATGTCTTTCAATATGTAAATTATTTTGGTGACAGGACTTCTTATTATGATTTTATCTGTAAATCAGTTTACAAGATTAAATTATTTTTATGGACTTTTTTGAATCTGATACGAATGTTTGGTACTCATGTGTAATTTCAGTTATTGATGATTAGAAGATTCTTAATGTTCTGGCTCATTGTCCATAGTTATTCTGATTCTGATGATAATACACGATATATCTATCTGGACCAGTACTGAGTATAAGTTTTGAATGTGCACACAATATTCTGATTCTGATTCTATCTGGGCCGGGTCACCGTGACTATAGGTGACACTATGTAACATGAGCTAACTTTTCATTTTCTGTACATGTGAATATGATTTGCCTTAATAAGTAACTTTGTTTTTGATATTCTGAATTTTTATGGATTTACGTTACTAATTGAAATACGTTACTTCATCATGGAATATAGTTTTTGTGAAACTTATGGATTTATGAAATATAATTTGCTCAAAGTAGGCTTACAATATATTTTTTTGGGTATCGATAGGCCTAGTGTGTTAGGAATGGTTCTACTTACCGAGTTGATGGCTCACCCTTCGTCATTATTTTTTTACAGATTAAGTTCCTTTGAGAGGTGTGCCTAGCCATGAAGTTAGAGATTTTCGTTTTTGTTCCCTATTTAAATAAGAAGAAGAAGAATAGACTTATATTTTTTTTTAGTTTATTTCGATCATGAACTTGTAATTTGGGTTTTGAGACTTTGTTATTTTATGTGACTTGTGACTTATGGATTATTCTTATAAGAATTTGAGGTATACTAGTTCGGTATTTATGAGTAGAGATTATGTTTTGGGAGTAACCTCTTTCTCTCACGTGCTTTGCACGTGTTAGATTTGGGGTGTTACAATTGTGGTATTAGAGCCTAGGTTAGAATTCTGTAGACTTCCTTTTAAGGTTTAATTAGATCGTCTAATAGAATTGATCACTTTTATTTTATAGACACGATGAGGAACAATATGGGTATGAAAAGTGCTAAGAATAAGAGATGGACAGAAATTGACAGGACCAAACAATTTATCTTAGGTGGAGTTTTTGTTAAAGACCTTAGAAGACTTCATAAGGAGCGAATGGATGATAGACTAAAAAATAGAAAAGAGGTCTATGTTCGATACACCTCTAGGACCTAGAGCTTCAAGAAAAAGGCTCAATGAGGCTATACGAGGACTATATGTTTATGGCAAGGGAGCTAATAAAAATAGGCTTGTAATATGTCATCTATATTGGATAGGGTCTCGATTTAAGCCTTGCTATAGCAAAAGATAGGTATCTCCAGGGCAAGATAAACTACCTGATGGAACTCCTAAGAAAATGGAGACAGCTAGAGTCACGACTAAGGAAAGAAAAGTATAGTTAGATCTTTTCCCCACTCAGTTGAGTGAGCCTATAAACCTTAGGGCTGTAGAAGGAAAGCATGAGACTTTATAGATTTTGTTACGTTTAATAAAGAGAAATGATATCTAAGGCAATGTGTAATCGGTTATAATTAGTGATTCTATATTGGTCATTTCTTTTATTTATTTCCTTTCTGGTGGTTTATGACTTTGTAATGACTCTTGATATAGAATTTTTGGTATTGTCGTGGAATGAAATATTTGTTTGTTTTTGTTGTCGATCACTAATTTTTTTTTTGTTATACCACTTAGATAGTACTTTGCGCACCAGCATGACCCTTAGCTATAAATTATTTACCGTTTTAGTTATTGATTCATTTTCATTCTTTACATTATAGTCAAGAGATGTCACGTAGGGGAAGTGCTAGGAATGCCTCTAGCTCGAGGAATGTGTTAGGCGTCGCTGATGACGTTGACCCAAGCTTGGGCGAGATGGCTAATGAAGGAAATCCTATGATGCGCACTATTATTAGGTTGATGGAACAACAAAGTAGGGTGATACAAGATATGGCTACAGGTAGAGTTGGAGCATAGGAGAATGGGCCAGTTGAAAGGCAAGGTGGCCCAAAAGATCAAGGAGTTATGAACTTAGAATGATTTAAGACGTTGGGACCACCTACCTTTCAGGAAAGTGCTGATCCCATGATTGCAAAGGCATGGCTAAAGCAGATGGAGAAGATATTTGTGGCTATGGGTTGTAATGATGATCAGAGGGTGATATTGGCCTCATTTGTCCTTCAAGGTAAGGCAGACCACTGGTGGGATGCCATGTCCCATCTCTTGAGGGCTGGGTTGCACTGGAGGCCTTCCATGAAAAGTATTTTCCTGAATGAGTTCGACATCAGATGGAGGCTGACTTCTTAAAATTGACTCAAGGAACAAAGTCTGTTGTGGAGTATGAGGAATAATTTACCGCCCTCTCTCATTTTGCTCCCACCTTGGTTGCTAATGAGGGTAGTAAGTATAGGAAGTTTTTGGAAGGGTTACGTCCTAACATTAAAGGGTGATTAACCATACTTAAGATTAACAACTATGCTGATTTAATGGACCGAGCAATTCTTGCGGAAAAGGATATTTTTGAGGCATAAGTTTCAAGGGACCAAAGAAATAAAAAGGATCGACAAGGTGGGCCATGAGATGGAAATTCTTATAGGTAAGGCACTCAGTCCCAAAAACATATCAGTGGAGGAAAAGAATAGAATAATAAGGGTGTTCATGATGACACCACTTGGAAGAATTACCCTATTTATCGACATAGTGAAAAAAGGCATCCTGGTGAATGCCATTGGAAAACTGGAGCCTATTTTACTCGTGGACAAACTAGGCATAGGATTATGGATTGCCCAAAGAGACGAAGCGAGATTGCGAATGCCCCCTCTAATGAAGGACAGAGGAAGTAACCAAAGGTGCAAGGGCGTGTCTTTGCACTGACAGAGAAAGATACTAAGTTGTCCAATGATGTAGTATCAGGTACATTGTCTTTATTCTCTAAAGAAGCCAAAGTTCTTTTTTATCCTGGTGCTATACATTCTTTTGTGTCTTGTGTGTTTGCTCGTTCTGCTGATGTGCCTAGTACACCACTAGATGTTCACATGACAATTAGTACCCCTATGGGAGATTGTTAGCTAATAGATCATGTCTATAAGTCATGTGTAATCAAATTGTGTGATAAATAATTTCTTGTGGATCTCCTACCCCTAGCAATGCATGATTTTGATTTGATCTTGGGAATGGATTGGTTAGGGCCCTACCATGTCTCAATAGATTGTTTTGCTAAGGAAATTATTTTTCGCCTACCTAGCGAAGAAGAATTTCATTTTCAAGGGAATCATAGAAATTATAGAGGTTTGATTTCTATGGTTAAGGTAGCAAAAATGCTAAAGAAAGGGTGTGAAGGATTTTTAGCATTTGTAATTGTTGATCATTCTGAAGGGGCATGCATTGAAGACATACCTGTTGTAAGGAAATTTATTGATGTTTTTCCTAAAGATCTTCCTGGATTACCCCTAGATCGAGAGGTTGAGTTTACTATAGAACTAGTTCCTGGTACTACCTCTATTTCTAAGGCATCATATCGGATGGCACCTATTGAGTTGAAAGAACTGAAAGTCCAACTACAAGAGTTACTTGATAAGGGTTTTATCCGTCTTAGTGTGTCACCTTGGGGTGCTCCCGTTTTGTTTGTAAAGAAAAAAGATGGTTCAATGAGATTGTGTATCGATTACCAACAACTGAATATGGTTACTGTAAAGAATAAATACCCCTTTCCTTGAATTGATGATCTTTTTGATCAATTACGGGGTACAGCTGTGTTTTTAAAAATTGATTTACGATCTAGTTATCATCAATTGAAAATCAGAAGTGAGGATGTATTGAAAACAACTTTTCGAACTCGTTATGGACACTACGAGTTCTTAGTTATGCCTTTTGGGTTAACTAATGCTCCCACAACATTTATAGACTTAATGAATAGGATCTTAAAACCGTATCTTGACCAATTTATTATTGTCTTTATTAATGACATATTGGTTTACTCTAGGAGTAAGGAGGAGCACGAAACACACTTGAGGATTGTGTTGGATATATTATGGGAAAATAAGTTGTTTGCAAAGTTTAAGAAATGTGAGTTTTGGCTTGATCGTGTGATTTTTTTGGGGCATATAGTGACAAAAGATGGTATTTTGGTAGATCTAGCGAAAGTAGAGGTAATTGTGAATTGGGAAAGACCTTCTAGTGTGACTGAAGTGAGAAGTTTCTTGGGATTGGCAGGTTATTATAAGCGCTTTGTGAAAGGATTTTCTAGTATAGCAGCACCATTGACTAATTTGACTAAGAAGGACGTGAAGTTCACTTGGGATGAGGCATGCAAAAAGAGCTTTCAATAGCTTAAGAGTCTTTTGGTATCCGCCCCTATTTTAACTCTCCCATCTGAAGGTGGAGGTTTTGTGATTTACAGTGATGCTTCTAGAAAGGGCTTGGGTTGCGTTCTAATGCAGCATGGTCATGTTATAGCATATGCCTCTAGGCAGTTAAAGAGTCACAAACGAAATTATCCAACTCACGATTTGGAGCTGGCTGCTATAGTGTTTGCCTTAAAGATTTGGAGACACTACTTGTATGGGGAGATTTGTGAGATCTTTACTGATCATAAGAGTTTGAAGTACTTATTTACTCAAAAGGAATTGAATTTGAGGCAGAGAAGATGGTTAGAGTTGGTGAACGATTTTGACTGCTCTATTAATTACCATCCAAGTAAGACAAATGTAGTAGCAGATGCCTTGAGTAGGAAATCATCTGAGTGCATGGCTCATCTCATCACTATACAAACTCATTTGGTAGAGGACTTGAGGAGATGTGGGATTGAGGTTGTTACCCATGGGCAAATAAACTTGTTAGCTCAGTTAATAGTCCAACCCACTTTAATTGATAAAATTAAGGTAGCCCAAGGGAACGACATAGAACTCAATAAAATCCGTGAAGATGTAAACAAAGGACATAAACCCGGATTCAGAGTTGATAATAGAGATATATTATGGTTATGGCAAAGGTTATGTGTGCCAGCAAACGAAGAATTAAGGGTAGAAATCTTAAGAGAAGCACATGAAGCATCTTATAGTATACATCCTGATAGTATTAACATGTATCATGATCTAAAGCTGAGTTTTTGGTGGAGGAATATGAAGGGAGACATTGCTGATTTTGTGTCTCGATGTTTAGTTTGTCAACAAGTTAAAATCGAGCATCAAAGACCAGCAGGAACTTTAAAAATGCTACCAATTCCTCAATGGAAATGGGTACACATTACCATGGATTTCGTCTCTGGATTACCTCATTCTAGGAGGGGATGTGATTGCATTTGGGTAGTCGTTGATCGACTGACGAAATCAGCTCATTTCTTGGTGAAGAAGAATACAGACAATGTAGGGCAGCTAGCTAAATTATTTATTAAAGAGATAGTAAGGCTTCATGGAATTCTAGTGTCAATAGTGTTTGATAGAGATCCACTGTTCACTTTAAGATTTTGGGCTAGCTTACATAAAGAGTTGGAGACGAAATTGAGATTTAGCACTGCTTTTCATCCATAGACAGATGGACAATTTGAAAGGACTATCCAAACCCTTGAGGATATGCTTCGGGCTTGTGTGCTAGACTTAAGCGGTAGTTGGGAAGAACACTTAATGTTGATCGAATTTGCTTATAACAATAGCTTCCATTCGAGTATTGGCATGGCACCATTTGAGGTGTTATACGGAAGAAACTGTAGGTCCCCAATCTGTTGGGATGAGGTTGGTGAAGGAAAACTTTTGGGTCCAGAATTGGTACATATTACCGTTGACAAGGTCAAGCTGATTAGAGAACGTCTTCGAACAGCTCAGAACAAACAGAAAAGTTATGTAGATCGTCGTAAATGAGAGTTAGAATTTGAAGAAGGAGACTTTGTTTTCTTGAAGGTATCGCCATGGAAAGGGGTGTTTCGATTTGAGAAGAAAGGGAAGCTTAGTCCAAGATTTATTGGACCATTTGAGATTCTAGAGAGAATTGGTCCAGTGGCCTATCACATAGCTTTACCACCAAGTCTGTCTAGACTTTACAGTGTATTCCATGTGTCTGTATTAAGAAAGTACATCGCAGACCCTTCACATGTGCTAGACTATCAACCGATTCAGATATCTAAAAACATGTCATATGAGGAACAGCCTATGGAGATTATTGATAGAAAAGAACAAGTATTAAGAGTAGAGTTATTCCCCTAGTGAAGGTACGATGGATGAACCATTCCATTGAAGAAGCCACGTGGGAGCCAGAAGCAGAAATGTTAGAAAAGTATCCTTAACTCATCTTTGCATAAGGTAATCTTAAAATTTCGAAGACAAAATTTTTGTTAGGAGGGGAGGATTTGTAACGCCAAAAAAAAAAAAAAGAATTCCTTATGGAATTTAGGCTTTTATTAGGATTTATGGAGGCCTTTTTATTAGAAAAGGGTATAAAAGAGTATTAAGTTATTAATAAGGGTTATTTAGAAGATAGTTTTGGAATAAAAGGTTCTTTTTCCAAGATTCCATTCCCTATAAATTCATCTTTTATCTCCCTTTTTCATAACCCTAAAAACTTATGATATTCTTATTTCCTCTCTTATCAATTATTCAAAATTTTTCTTCACTCAAATCTTAGGATTCAATCAAAGCAAACGGTATGTATACCCTCCTTATTCCCTTCAAGAATTTCTTGTAAATCATTTTATTTAGGGTTTATATTTGGCATGATTTTAGATTGTTTTTATAGATCTTGATGCATGACATATAATGTGTTTAAGTTTTATTTAGGGTTTTGATTAATTAGGAGTTTGGTTAATCAACCCTTGGCATAATATAGGATGATTCTGGACAGCATGATATCTTGATTCTTAAACTGATGTTTTGTGAACAAATTTTTATTAGAAATTCATATTCTGGAAAATAGACATATAGCGCCTCCTTAATAAATTTTATTTAATCAAATTTGATTTCATTTTCAATTTAATATGTATTTTCGAATTAGAAACCACTGCATTGGAAAACTACGATTCCAGTAGTGCGATTGGGTTTATAGAATTATTTTCACAACCAATGAACTCTAAAAATTATGAAATTTTATATGGATGTTACGATACGTGTATAGTATCTCCAGTTTTAATTTCATAATTTTCTGATAAGTATTTCATTTTATAAAATTCTCAGAAACGGTTCTGTTCCGTTAAGGTTATGAGAAAATAGTTTTGAAATTATTGAGAAATAAATAGTTTTAAAATTTTTTTTGATCTCGGATCCTCTTCAAAATTTTATATGAGATACTCATGGATGTCCATAATAGTTTTTTAGAATATTATATCATTCTGAAGTTTAGATTAAGAGTTAAAATTCTGAGATCAGACCTGTACAGGAATGAATTAGAAAGGCAGATTCTTAGAGTGAGTTATTAATAATTATGTTTTGTATTTGTTAAGGTGTTGAGAACTCTTAGGGACTTAGAGGCATGTAGTTCAAGATTCTCATATCGAGGTAAGTAACTTCATTCCTAGTATACTGGATAGGTATAAGTATTTTGATATTATTATAAGAATTTTATACTATTTATAAATTAAAGGATTTTCGTAGCAAAATCAGTTTATAAGAATGTTTTCAAATATGAATTCTTTTAATAAAATATTTTATAAATGTCTTTCAATATGTAAATTATTTTGGTGACATGACTTCTTATTATGATTTTATTTGTAAATCAGTTTGCAAGCCTAAATTATTTTTATGGACTTTTCTGAATCTGATACGAATGTTTGGTACTCGTGTGTAATTTCAGTTACTGATGATTATAAGATTCTTAATGTTTTGGCTCATTGTCCATAGTTATTCTGATTCTGATGATAATACACGATATATCTATCTGGACCTGTACTGGGTATAAATTTTGAATGTGCACACAATATTCTGATTCTGATTCTATCTGGGCCGGGTCGCCGTAACTATAGGTGACACTATGTAACATGAGCTAACGTTTCATTTTCTGTACATGTGAATATAATTTACCTTAATAAGTAACTTTGTTTTTGATATTCTGAATTTTTATGGATTTACGTTATCTAATTGAAATACGTTACTTCATCATGGAATATAGTTTTTGTGAAACTTATGTGTTAGCCTAATAGGCTATAAATAATATGATTTTGATGATAACAAACATATGCATTAAAGTGTTTTATTTTGTATTTCACAAGTTCACTAGTTTTGAAGGATAATGAATCAAGTGGAACAAGTGAAATCAAGTTCAAGACACTCAACGGACAACTAAAAGTCAAGAATACAATTTCGAGCTTAACAGATAATTTATTGCGACAATTTCTTGTAAAAGCCGGTATGATTTAAATTATGCTTGGATTAGCATTTGTGAAGCTCAATTTTATGTTAATAAAATAATTATTTTTCAAATTAAATTAATTTTATATTTATGAGATAAAACATTTTGTGATTTTAAGTTATTTGGATAAAAATGAAATAGCTTTAATTTTCGGAGTTGGACTAATTTGCTAAGCTCTAAAAACATTTGGGCTATATTGTAACTTATGATAGATTGGGGGCTTAAGTGAAAAGTTTTGAAGACTTTGAAGACTATGGTGATTTAGCTAAAACTCGAAAAGGACTTATTTGAAAAAATATTCTTCAGTTTGGGCCATACTGTAATTTCAGAAAGTTTTTGAATTAAATAATAATTAAAATTTCTGAGTTTGGGTCTGTTTGAAAAGTTTTATAACGTTTTGGGCCATAGCATAATTTGAATAAGTTTTGAGAAAAAACCGTAATTTCGTGAACAGTATTACTGTATCAAAATTCAAAATTAACGGTAACTTCATTTCATTACTGACGGGGCCGGTTAAATTAAGCGGTAGCCGAAAGACCTGGAATTTGACAATAACGGCTAGTTTTCGAGCTTTAACTATAAAAACTCAACTCCAACTTCATTTCAAAGTTTCTGCCAAGTAAAAACAAGTTTGTAAAACATATATTGAGCTTCCATATTGCAAATCACAAGAGATTAAATCATTTTTGTGCTATTATTTATGAATCTACTCTTATAGAGAGTGTTTTACTGTATTTTCTATTTTGCATTATATTGAGAGTGTTCAAGTGAGGGAAACACTTGGGGTAAAGAGATTAGGGTGATAATCTCTTGATTGTAAAGGTCCATTGATACCTTGGAAGTCAATTGTAAACGTTTGAAGCCTTGGGAGGCTTGGATAGTGAAATCCTCAAGCTCGGTTGGCTTGGAGGCGTGGACGTAGGCGGGGATTGCCGAACCACGTAAAAATTGCTGTGTTTGCATTCTCTTCCCTTACTCATTTATTTTACAAGCATTATCTAATTTATTATATTCTTTGTGAAACTTAATTTTTGTTTACATTAAGGCATTAGATTGAATCATTTGTAAAATAATTTTTAATAACCCAATTCACCCCCTCTTGGGTTGGTTATTTGTATTTCAATTGGTATCGAGCTTGGTTCTCTTATTAGACTTAACCGTCTGAGTAAAAAAGATCCATGGCAACCCAAAGTGATTCAACCTTTAGGGAAGGACAGTCCACAACTAGACCACCATTCTTTGACGGAAATGACTATCCATATTGGAAAACTAGGATGAGAATTTATTTACAAGCCCTAGATTACGAAATTTGGGAAGTTGTTTGTGATGGTCCATTTATGCCATTGATTAAAAATGAAGTCAGGGAAGATATTCCAAAACCTTCACGGGAATGGAATGAATTGAAAAAGAGAAAAGCTTCTCTAAATTCCAAAGCCATGAATGCGTTATTTTGTGCACTAGATAAGAAAGAATTTTATAGAGTGTCAAGTTGTGAAAGTGCTTATGAAATTTGGCACAAACTTGAAGTTGTTTATGAAGGCATGAATCAAGTGAAAGAGTCTAAAATTAGTAGATACACTCGACAATATGAATTGTTTCAAATGGAACAAAATGAAAGTGTGTATTCTATGTATACTAGATTTACGGACATAGTGAACACTCTAGGAGCCCTAGGAAAGACTTTTTCAAATAGCGAGAAAGTTTAGAAAATCATTAGATCACTTCCTAAGGATTGGAGACCAAAAAGAACTGCCATTGAGGAAGCTAAAGATTTAAATGTATTACCTATTGATGATCTAATCGGTTCTCTTATTTCTTATGAGGAAGATTTGGCAGCTGAAAGAGGCAATGAAGAGAAGAAGAAAAACATTGCTCTCAAAGTCACAAAATTTGAAAGTGATGGAGAAAGTGAGCCGGATGATGAGGAATTAGCTATGCTTGCTAGGAGGTTCAGAAAATTTTTCAAGAAAACTGGTGAGCGAAGAAAATTTAAAGATTTCAAGAACCAAAAGGAGAAAAAGGAAACAATTAAATGTTACGAGTGCAAGAAGCCTGGCCACATAAGATCGGAATGCCCTCTTCTCAACAAGTTCAAGAAGAACGCAATGGTGGCCACGTGATGATATCTTGATGAAGAAACAAGTGATGATGATGAGCATCAAAAAATGACAAATCTAGCTCTTATGGCGATTGGAGATGAATCGAATGATGAACTAGATGAGGTAAATGATCTTCCTACCTATGATGAATTACATGATGCTTTTAAAGAATTGCATGGTGAGTTGATGAAGATAGGTAAAAAGAATGTATGTCTTAAAAAGAAATTGATAGATCTCAATAATGAAAATGAATCATTGAATGCAAAGATTACATGTTTAGAACTAGAAAATAAAATGTTGCATGGTAAAGTCACATCTTCAAATGAGAAACTTAATACCTCTTATGAGTATGAAAAATTACATGTTGAAAAATTGATAAAGGAGAATGAAGTTCTCAAGAAAAAGAATAATGAGTTAAATGAAATTGTGATAAAATTCACAAATGGCCAAAAGATGTTGGATAATTTACTTAACTCTCAAAAATGTGTTTTTGATAAAGGTGGACTTGGGTATAAGCCTAACTTGAAGCAAAAGTATTACAAGAATTATTTTGTTAAAGCTACATCCACAAGTGATCATAAAATTACTTGTCATTATTGCAATAGAAATGGTCACATGAAAAATAGATGTCCTGTGAAAAGAAATGCTTATTATGGTATAAAATATGTTTGGGTTCCAAAAGGAACCATTGCTGACATCCAAGGACCCAAAAAGATTTGGGTACCTAAGACTTAAAATTTTCTCTGCAGGGCTTAAAGAAGAAGAAGAATAAATGGTACTTGGACAGTGGGTGTTCAAGACACATGACAGGAAATTATGCTTGGTTTTCAAGTTTTATCAAGATCGAAAATGGTGGAGATGTATATTTTGGAGATAATTCAAAAGGAAAGATCATTGGTATTGGCAATGTCGGTAATGTATCTTCTACTCTTATTGAAAATATGTGCTTGGTTGAAAACTTAAAACATAATTTACTTAGTATTAGTCAATTATGTGATAAAGGTTATAAAGTAGTCTTTGATAAATCTAGATGCGTTATTGAAAATGCATGTGATGGAAAGGTTTTGTTTGTAGGAAATAGATGTATTAATGTTTATACCATTAATATAGATTGTGCATCTACCATTGATAAATGTTTCTCGGCATTACATGATGATTGTTGGTTGTGGCATAGACGATTAGGTCATGCAAACATGGAATTAATCTCAAAAATTTCGAAAAATGATTTGGTTAAAGGACTTCCAAAAATTAGTTTTCAAAAAGATAAAATTTGTGAAGCTTGTCAATTTGGAAAACAAATCAAAACTTCTTTTAAAAACAAAAATCATGTCTCTACTTCAAAACCACTTCAATTACTTCACATGGATTTATTTGGACCCTCTAGACATGCTAGCTTAAGTGGAAAATATTATGCATTTGTAATTGTAGATGATTATTCTAGATACACTTGGGTACTATTCTTGGCTAATAAAGATGATGCATTTGAAGCTTTTAAAGTTTTCTGTAAAAAGGTTCAAAATGAAAAAGGATACTCTATTACTTGCATTAGAAGTGATCATGGTAGAGAATTTGAGAATCATGCATTTGAAAATTTCTGCAATGATTTAGGAATTGAGCATCAATTTTCATCTCCTAGAACTCCACAACAAAATGGAGTCGTTGAGAGAAAGAATAGATCTATTCAAGAAATGGCTAGGACCATGTTAAATGAAAATGCTTTACCTAAATATTTTTGGGCGGGCTCAAGCCAAACACCGCTTGTTATGTTTTAAATCGGGTGTTGATCGAGATCTTATCTTAATAAAACTCCTATGAGCTTTGGAAAGATAGAAAACCCAACATTGGTTATTTCAAAGTTTTTGGATGTAAATGTTTTATTTTGAACACAAAAGATAATCTTGGAAAATTTGATCCAAAATCTGATGTTGGTATCTTTCTTGGGTATTCAAACTCAAGCAAAGCTTATAGAGTGTATAATAAAAGAACTTTGGTTGTGGAAGAGTCTATACATGTTACTTTTGATGAGTCTAATACCTTCTCTATGGAGAAAGTTGCTGTTAGTGATGATACAGATGAAAATATACAAGAAGATTCATCAAAGAACAACCAAAAGAATGCAGAAAATCAAGTGGAGCAACTTGAAGAAATAAGCGCAGAACAAAGTCAAGGTACTTCTCAAGCACTCCCCAAGGAGTGGAGGTATGTTTCTTCTCACCCAAAAGATGCCATTTTAGCAGATTCATCTAGAGGTGTTACAACTAGATCATCACTTAGGAATACATGTGAGCATACTGCATTTATTTCTCAAATTGAACCAAAATCCTTTGTGGATGCGGAAAATGATGAATCTTGGATTATGACAATGCAAGATGAGTTAAACCAATTTGAGAGAAATAAAGTATGGGAATTAGTTCCCAAACCAGAACACCAATCCATTATAGGAACTAAATGGGTATTTAGAAATAAGATGGATGAATCCGGTGTGGTTGTAAGGAATAAAGCTAGATTAGTGGCTCAAAGATACAACCAAGAAGAAGGAATTGATTTTGATGAGACATTTGCACCAGTAGCTAGATTAGAATCCATTAGAATGTTGCTAGCATATGCATGTTATAAAGATTTCATTTATTTCAAATGGATGTCAGAAGTGCCTTTCTAAATGGATATATCATGGAGGAAGTTTATGTGAAACAACCCCTTGGTTTTGAAAATGAAAAATTTCCAGATCATGTTTATAAGTTATCAAAAGCTTTATATGGTTTAAAACAAGCACCTAGAGCATGGTATGATAGGCTTAAAAATTTCTTGCTTGATAATGATTTTTCAATGGGAAAAGCCGATACTACACTTTTTGTTAAGTATAAGAACCAAGACATACTTGTTGTTCAAATTTATGTTGATGATATTATTTTTGGTTCTACTAATGAGTCATTGTGCAAAGAGTTTTCATCTTGTATGAGTAAGGAGTTTGAAATGAGCATGATGGGAGAATTGAAGTATTTCCTTGGACTTCAAATCAAACAAAACAATGAGGGAATTTTCATCAATCAAGCTAAATATGTCAAAGATCTGCTCAAGAGGTTTGGAATTGAAGAATCAAACACTAAAAGCACTCCAATGAGTACAATAATCAAGCTTGACAAGGATGAAAAAGGTAAAGAAGTTGATATTAAAAAGTATCGAGGTATGATCGGCTCTTTACTTTACTTAACCGCAAGTAGACCTGATATAATGTTTAGTGTATGTTTGTGTGCAAGATTTCAATCATGTCCCAAGGAATCTCATTTGCTTGCTGTTAAAAGAATTTTTCGTTATTTGAGTGGAACCATAGATCTTGGCCTTTGGTATCCTAGAGGAACTCATATAGATTTAACTTGTTACTCGGATGCCGATTTTGCTGGTTATAAGGTGGATAGGAAAAGTACTAGTGGAACTTGCCATTTTCTAGGTCATTCTCTTGTTTCATGGTTTAGTAAGAAACAAAACTCGGTTGCTCTCTCAACCACTGAGGCGGAATATATTGCCGCAGGTAGTTGTTGTGCACAGGCCCTTTGGATGAAACAAACACTTAGAGACTATGGCATTAAACTTGAACAAATTCCTATCAAGTGTGATAATACTAGTGCTATTAATCTGTCAAAGAATCCCATTCAGCACTCTAGAACCAAGCATATAGAGATTAGACATCATTTTTTAAGAGATCATGTACAAAAGGGTGATATTGCTTTAGAATTTATCTCTACGGAAAATCAACTTGCTGATATTTTTACAAAACCCCTTTGCGAAGAACAATTTTCAAAAATTCGACATGAACTTGGGATGATGAGATTTTCACATTAACATCTCTAATTATGTTATTGGATCTATTAAAATTATTTGCTTAATGTTTGTTAATGTTTTTGAAGGAGTTTGAGCATGATAGATAAGTAAGGTGTTATGAAATATTCATTTCAAATGCTTGTGTGCTCTATGATATATGCTTGATAGATGAATCATTTGCTTGATTTAATCATGTTTTAAATGTTTAAGATCATGATTCATGCATTAAAATGGTTCTTGAGAGGTTTCGGAATCAAGAAATGATGACGGGATCGATCAAAATGGCCGAAAAGTGACTTTGGTACAGTTGGGCAGCACCCAGGCGGCTAGCCGCCTGAACCAAGCGGCTAGCCGCTTGGAATGGCACCCAAACCCGAGAGCAAGCGGCTAGCCGCTTGGTCACGGGTTTACACCCCTCCTCTCCCTCATTTTGGCCTTCTTCCTCACTTGTCTCTCTCTCTCTCAAAACCGTGACTTCTCCTCCATTTTTCCTTCAAAAATTCTTCATTTCTCAACCATTTTCATGTCAAAATCATTGATTCAATCCATCACCCATCCATTTAACTTCCATTAAACACCTTCCAATCATCATTTCATCTTTCTCTTCTCTTATTCATCACTTTCTCTCTCTCCCGCGTGCATAGTGCTTCACCATCTATCTCTCAAATTTCTTCCATTCTCACTCATTTTCTTGCTAAAACTAATCATCCAAACCATTACCCATCCACTACTCCTTCATTTTTCATCATTCAAACATCATTTTATCACACTTCCATCAAGATCCGAAATCCAAAAACCTAGTTTTGGCCGTTTCTCTCTTTAGATTTTCAAACTCTCTCTAGCCCATCTTTAATCAATTCCACATTATATCTAAACCTCATTCATCTCTAGGATTACATTTCTTGGCTCAAACTTATCCATTTTACTCAAATCCGAAATTGATTCTTTAAGCTTGTTCAATCATGGTAGGTGGAGACGCAAGGAAGATTATGTCACTCTGTACCACACATTTTATGCATTTACATTTTCTTTATGAATTGTGGATGATCATTATAAGCTATTTGGATGTTCTGTATTTGGATGCTCTGTCTTTGGATGTCTTGTATTTGGATGTTCTGTATTTGGATGCTTTATCTTTGGATGTTTTATATTTGGATATTTTGTCTTTGGATGTCTTGTATTTAGATGTTCTGTATTTGGATGCTTTATCTTTGGATATCTTGTATTTGGATGTTTTGCATTTGGATGCTATATTATGACTTGTTGATATATTTTTTAGCTCTTCATGTCTCTTGCTTGTATTTGGTTGATTATTATTGCCTTAGTTTAATTTTGATGATGAAGGGGGAGAAGTCATGTATTTTGGAGACAGGTATTATATTTTCTCTTTACACATTTGTGCATATTTTTGAAATATTGAGGGGGAGCTTAAAAATTGTTATAGATCATATTTTCAGAAAGAGTTTATTTTAAATTTGACTATGTATGTCATGTATTAAGGGGGAGCATATATGTCGAAATACATGGGATGTTTGTCATCATCAAAAAGGGGGAGATTGTTAGCCTAATAGGCTATAAATAATATGATTTTGATGATAACAAACATATGCATTAAAGTGTTTTATTTTGTATTTCACAAGTTCACTAGTTTTGAAGGATAATGAATCAAGTGGAACAAGTGAAATCAAGTTCAAGACACTCAACGGACAACTACAAGAAGTTAAGAATACTATTTCGAGCTTAACGGATAATTTATTGCGACAATTTCTTGTAAAAGCCGGTATGATTTAAATTATGCTTGGATTAGCATTTGTGAAGCTCAATTTTATGTTAATAAAATAATTATTTTTCAAATTAAATTAATTTTATATTAATGAGATAAAAAATTTTTTGATTTTAAGTTATTTGGATAAAAATGAAATAGATTTAATTTTCTGGAGTTGGACTAATTTGCTAAGCTCTAAAACATTTGGGGTATATCAGAACTTATGATAGATTGGGGCTTAAGTGAAAAGTTTTGAAAACTTTGAAGACTATGTTGATTTAACTAAAACTCGAAAAGGACTTATTTGAAAAAATATTCTTCAGTTTGGGCCATACTGTAATTTCAGAAAGTTTTTAGAATTAAATAATAATTAAAATTTCTGAGTTTGGGTCTGTTTGAAAAGTTTTATAACGTTTTGGGCCATAGCATAATTTGAATAAGTTTTGAGGTAAAACCGTAATTTCGTGAACAGTATTACTGTATCAAAATTCAAAATTAACGGTAACTTCACTGTTACGAGCGGGGAGCCGGTTAAATTAAGCGGCTAGCCGCTTGAGCACTGGAATTTGACAATAACGGCTAGTTTTCGAGCTTTAACTATAAAAACTCAACTCCAACTTCATTTCAAAGTTTCTGCCAAGTAAAAATAAGTTTGTAAAACATATATTGAGCTTCCATATTGCAAATCACAAGAGATTAAATCATTTTTGTGCTATTATTTATGAATCTACTCTTATAGAGAGTGTTTTGCTGTATTTTTTATTTTTGCATTATATTGAGAGTGTTCAAGTGAGGGAAACACTTGGGGTAAAGAGATTAGGGTGATAATCTCTTGATTGTAAAGGTCCATTGACACCTTGGAAGTCAATTGTAAACGTTTGAAACCTTGGGAGGCTTAGATAGTGAAATCCTCAAGCTCGGTTGGCTTGGAGGCGTGGACGTAGGCGGGGATTGCCGAACCACGTAAAAATTGCTGTGTTTGCATTCTCTTCCCTTACTCATTTATTTTACAAGCATTATCTAATTTATTATATTGCTGTGAAACTTAATTTTTGTTTACATTAAGGCATTAGATTGAATCATTTGTAAAATAATTTTTAATAACCCAATTCACCCCCCCTCTTGGGTTGGTTATTTGTATTTCATTATGGATTTATGAAATATACTTTGCTCAAATAAGGGTTGCAATATATTTTTTTGGGTATCGATAGGCCTAGTGTGTTAGGAATGGTTTTACTTATCGAGTTGACGGCTCACCCCTCATCTTTATTTTTTTACAAATTAAGTTCCTTTGAGAGGTGTGCCTAGCCATGAAGTTAGAGATTTTCGTTTTTGTTCCTTATTTAAATAAGAAGAAGAAGAAGAATAGACTTATATTTTTTTTTAGTTTATTTCGATCATAAACTTGTAATTTGGGTTTTGAGACTTTGTTATTTTATGTGACTTGTGACTTGTGGATTATTCTTATAAGAATTTGAGGTATACCAGTTTGGTATTTATGAGTAGAGATTATGTTTTGCGAGTAACCTCCTTCTCTCACGTGCTCTGCATGTGTTAGATTTGGGGTGTTACAATTGTGGTATCAGAGCCTAGGTTAGGATTCTGTAGACTTCCTTTTAAGGTTTAATCAGATCGTCTAATAGAATTGATCACTTTTATTTTGTAGACACGATGAGGAACAGTATGGGTATCAAAAGTGCTAAGAATAAGAGATGGATAAAAATTGACAGGACCGAACAATTGATCGCTAAAGCAATGAGTAATCGGTTATAATTAGTGATTCTATATTGGTCATTTCTTTTTTTTATTTCCTTTCTGGTGGTTTATGACTTTGTAATGACTCTTGATATAGAATTTTTGATATTGTCGTGGAATGAAATATTTGTTTGTTTTTGTTGTTGATCACTAATTTTTTGTTATACCACTTAGATAGTACTTTGCGCGCCAGCATGACCCTTAGCTATAAATTATTTACCGTTTTAGTTATTGATTCATTTTCATTCTTTACATTATAGTCAAGAGATGTCACGTAGGGGAAGTGCTAGGAATGCCTCTAGCTCGAGGAATGTGTTAGGCGTCGCTGATGACGTTGACCCAAGCTTGGGCGAGATGGCTAATGAAGGAAATCCTATGATGCACACTATTATTAGGTTGATGGAACAACAAAGTAGGCTGATACAAGATATGGCTATAGGTAGAGTTGGAGCATAGGAGAATGGGCCAGTTGAAAGGCAAGGTGGCCCAAAAGATCAAGGAGTTATGAACTTAGAACGATTTAAAAGTTGGGACCACCTACCTTTCAGGGAAGTGCTGATCCCAACACAATGACATCCAAATAACATCAAACATATCTTTCAATATCTTCATAGAATGACAAACTTTGGTTTATTTAATTTAGGTGAGCTAATTGAGAATGCTAGTCTTATTGGTTATATAGACTCAAGCTACCTCTCTGATCCCACAAAACTACTTTACGAATAAGATATGTTTTCACTTATAATGGCATAGCAATTTCATGGTTGATTTACTACCTAAACTTTCTTTGCCACCTCCTCTAATCACTTAGAGATCCTTATGGTACATTAAGCAATAGATATTCTAGCAATTATATATGAAGATAATGCTACTTTTACTACTTAAATTAGAGGAGGATACATTGAGAGTGAGCCTCACACACCACACATGTACATAGTGGACACTACAGACTATAAAGTGCGCAGTAGCCTTCCTTTTTATTTCTTACAATCTCACCTTCATCCATATACTCGACAATGCACAACAGCCTTCCCTCTCCTCCCTCACAACCTTACCCTAAAGAACACAACAGTGGAACAACTACTGCTCCTTAGTATAAACACACAAAAAACTGATACCCATTCATTCGATAGCTGACACATGCTCACCATAGCTACTATAGACATCAACCACCACTTGATTTGTTGCTTTTGAGCACTACGACTAGATTACTGCTACAACCAACTGATTTGCTACTTCATGCCTCCACTGTCTTAGCATCACCAAGTTCCTCCTCCAATCTCCATCTGAACCGGGCAAGCAACAACCTGAATTTCCATTTTGAGTTTTAAACCTTCAAGGCCTCAATAATTGACGATATACACTATATAGTTCAAATAATTGTAATGTGTAATATATTATATACTATATGTTAAATTGTTAATTAGTAATTGTTAAAATATGGATTGTTGAATTTTAATAATAAATCAAAAATATTCATGTATTCCTTTTGTCAATTATTAATTGTTAATATTTTTTCTTAATAATGGATTTGGTAGATTAGATATTAAAATTAAATATTTTGTTATATAAGATATGTGATGCAATAGCTTCAACTTCAACAAAAATTAACTAATTCAACCAATTGTACAATAGGTATATATTAAGTCATTAATTACTAATTGTGTGTAATGTGAGCATGAAATTTAAGGTTCGATAATGAGAATTAAGATATAGTTATGCAAATAATATTCTATTATTCTTGAAATAGATAATTAAAAATTATGAATTAATTAATCATTAATTTCTTGCTTTACCTTTATGGAGTATGAACAATTTTGACATGTATAGTTATACACATAATCAATAATCATATAGAAATGTTGAATTAATCAAGTTTCATAAAATTAAATTAATTAATATTTGAATTTAATTGTAATACTAATTAGATTATGTAAATAATATTTTTTTGTTTTGATTTTTGAATTAATAATTACGAACTATTATTTTGTATGCTTAGATGATTGGACACTTAATATCAAATTTGATAAGTGATAATAACAACAAAGTATATAAATGAAAGAAACTTAAGAGGAAAAAAAAAGAGACAAAGTGAAAAAGACCGCCAATAAAAAGAAGATCTACCACATAGAATCATTTCACTTTACTTGAGGACAATTCAAATAAATGCATGTGCAACTATTATGGTAGATAATATCAATGTCATTCAAAGCTTGATGGGATTATGATAACTCTATAAAATGAAAGTTATCATAATATTTTTAGACTTAAAACATTATTACTTAAAGAGTAAAGATTGTGGTTTTTTGCGTCTTTTTAGTTATATTTTGTATAAGTAGTTATTTAAGTTTATTGTTAATAATTGATTTTATTTTAGATCATTTTGTAGTATAATTATGTTCATGATTGTAAATAACCAAAAAGCCCAAGTTTTAAGGATGGAATGCTGCTGCAACAAATTTGTAAAGAATTAAAAAAAAACTTGGCTGTAGAGGAACTAAAACAAGTTTGGAATAGTAAAGATACTGTAGCCATTGTTACAACACTCCTATAGCAATGATAGACTAGATTTCTCATGCGATTACTGAAAAAATTACAATCTAAATTTTCAAAAAATGAGAGATTCACAACCATATACTTTTGGTTGCCCTAACTTCAAGTTATAAAAGAAACACACATGAAAAAAAAATGGAAGAGGTATCATTAAAGAAAAAATAGAGAAGAAGAGAAATTTGAAGGGTAGCAATGAAAGATTTTAAGAGAAAAAGAAAGAAAGATAGCAAGGAGTAACTAAAATTCAATTCTTCATCTTCATTTGTTGTTTTCCATTATTTATTGGAATGTATTTGATAGCTAAAACCATTTTTATTACTGTTTTATTGCAAATTATGAACTAAACTTTATTATGGTTGAGCTTTAAACATACTTGATAGATATTTGATTTATATTTGTATGTTGCTCAGAATTTTCTATACCATTTTGTCTTGATTTTATTTATTGCAAGTCTTTATTCAGTTGATCACACATTTAATGGATACTATCTAAGAAAGTGCCCTAAAAAAGACTAGCTTAATAGAACAGTCAAGATAATACATAGTTTTACATAGGTATCTCTAGTTGAGCTAATCTTGATTTGAAAGGGACCATACTTAATCCAAGATTAGTAAAGAATTAGAAATGTAGATGCATCTTGTAGGGTAATTAAAACCTAGAGTGTTTAATATTATATTATATGGATATAAGATATCCAACAGGCAATAGCTGAGGATATATGTGGGATTTTACCTAGTGCAATAATAGATATTATAGCAACAAAATCTTAATTGGAAAATAGTTAATACTATAAAATGAGTTTAATCACTCAACTACTTCTTTTCTGTTGAATATATTCTTAAGTGTGATGTGAGATTTTCCTTATTGCATTTTGTTATTTGCATTTTTATTTAGTTAATTTATTAATTTCATTTATTATTTTATTCTAATTTAGATTGAAATTGCACTATCAACTTTGCTATAGCAAATTTGATAATGTCAATCGTTGTGGAGATGATTTGAATACTTACTAGTATATTACTTATTGTGTATGCTTGCACATTAATACCCTATGGGAGTAAGTTAATCAAATAATATATTACAAATAAAAAAAATTATATAAAGACCTCTAATATGTACAAGACATTTAGGGATAGAAGTCAATAGAATTTCATAGTTGAGGGTAGTAAAGGAAATGCAAGTAATATAGTTTTGGCTAAAGGATTGAGTCAAGATGCTTGTTGAAGGGCAATCACTAAAATAATTATTATAGGCGAGTTTCCACTTAGTTTTCTAGACAACAAAGAGTTTAAACATTTTTACAGTATAGTTATTCTGTAATTCATTATGCCATCTCGAAGAACTATTGTAGAGATGTTGTGGATTTATTTTTGGAAGAAAATGATGTTGAAGAGTTTGATTTATGACAACAAGCAGCAAGTGTCTCTTACAACTAACATATAAACTTCAGTTTAAAACTTGAGTTGCATGGTGATTGCAAGTCACTTTATTGATAGTAACTAGTGTTTAAATAGAAGGAATCATTTTTAGTTTTATTAAAGATAATAAAGGGAAAGTAATTGGTAAAAAGGTTGTAGCTTGTTTACAGGACTGATGATAGAGAGGTTTTTTGTAATAATTGTTGATAATGCCACTACAAATGATATTGCTTTTAGTTATGATGATAAACTTGTGTTGGCAAGACAATATTTATGTTATTGTGCATATATTTTGAATTTGATAATTATAGTTGAATGAGTTGCATTCTAGTGTTACTGTATTCGAAATGCTATAGAGTATGTGAAATACTTCACCACTAGGCTGCAAACATTTAAACAATGTGTTGCACTAGTGAAAGGCATAAACGAAATTGTCATTTTAGATTTTCTTATAAGGTGCAATTCCACCTATTTAATATTGATGATTACATTGAAGTTTCAAGTCGCATTTGATAAAATGGCAGAAGTGGATAACCTTATGCCTCATAACCTTAATGTTGATGATTGCATTGAAGTTTCAAGTGGCATTTCATAAAATGGCAGAAGTGGATAACCTTATGCCTCATAACCTTAATGTTGATGATTGCATTGAAGTCTCACTTAACGTAAATTCTAATCATTGTTATGTCAGTATAAGCTTAAGTGAGAGGTCATTGACTGCATTACAAGTAAGTAAAGATCCTCAAGTAAATTCTATAGCTAAATATATGAGGGATAAATTTGATAAATATTGGGAAACCAGGGGAAGATAAACAAAATATTGATTGCTGCCTCCATTCTTAATTCTCAAGACAAATAAAATGAGATTATTTTTGGCAATGATAGTTTGAAGGTTGAAGAATTTACCAAAGTAGTGAAAAGACTTGTTGAATAAGCTTTATAGTACGTATAATGTATTGTGCTCCAATTCTAAACCATTGATGTGTAGTGAGAGTGTTATTAGTGGCAACTATGGTGGTACAAGTTCTTCTCTGCATATTATAACTAAGGTTTATTGACAAAAATAATCTTATAATATTGATTTTGATGATAATAAACTGTGTATGTTTTTTATTAAAATGTTTAGAGCTATCAAAATTGAACAAACTCTTAAAGCCGTAAAATATTTTAGACAAGTTTAAAACTCTAGAATAAAATAGAGAACTATTAATTTTTAATTGAAAAATCATTTTATGAAAAAATTGTTAATGTTGATTCTGAAAAAATAACAGCAAATCATTTATTGATAAGGTCACTCGATAAATTCTAAAAAGGAATTAATTTGTAATTGGAAACCTATTATTCTAAAAAAAAAGTTATCGATTTTGGAAAATAATAGTAAACCGTTTATTGATAACGGCTAACTGATAAATTCCAAAGAAGAATTAGATTATAACTAGTGAATCATTTAGCACAAATAGTTAACCAACTATTTAAAATCCTAGCATAACCGTAACTTGGACAAGTCAAAATGATGATACAACAATAGTTAATGGCAATTCGATTATGCCTAAAAAGTTAATAACGACTAGTTTTTAATTTTAAATATAAAAAAATTCGTTTAAATTCAAATTTCAAGAGATCCAACAGTTATCATTTGTAACGCTAGTTATAAAATCTAAGGAGGGATGAATTATGTTTTTAAAACTTAAGCTAAGCAAACCACTTAACAATTTAATCTAATGCTTTAATGCAATAAAAATAATAAATTTAAAAATGCTAAAAAGTAAAAAATGATGGGAAAAGAGAGCAAATACAAATATTTTTATGTGGATCAATAATTCCTGCCTATGTCCATACTTTCAAGTAAACCAACCTCAAGGATTTCACTATTGAAGCCTTCTATGAGGTACAATTTTCTTACTACGAATATAGCACAATTAACCTCAAGCTAGCAAGCTCTCTTAAGCATTAATAATAATAATAATAATAATAATAATAATAATAAAGTATAATAATATAATAACATAATAATACTATAGTAATATATAATAATTAATTCTAAAGTAATGATGACATAAGTAATGACATAAGTGATGATGTACTAAGAGATGTTGTAGAGATATTAGGATTTTAGAAATTTCTCTATTAATCAATTGCGATGGAGGTAAAATCCTAGCCATCCATAGACCTTAGGAAATCCTATAAATACCCCAGGCCCTTTATTTTCTATAAACTCTAGAAATCCAATATCTTTCTATTCTAAGCCAAAGTATCATTAATAGCGAAATTCTCAAGTTAGAAAGAAAGATTTAAGAGAATCAAGAAAAAGAGGTAAATAACACTTCACTTCAACTATAATATAAAGACAATATGCATAAATTAGCCTTGAATAATAATTCTTTTATACTAAGTTTAGTTTTAAATAAGTTTTATCTTATGATAATTATTGTCGTGTGATTAGTTATTATCATATCTTTACATAGCTGACTATGCCACCTATGTTATGATATCATCTTAATCATTCTCATATAGTCAGCTATGCCGCCTTTAATGTGATACTTTGCTATTTATTTGAGTGTATGGTTGGCTATACCACCTAATATGTGATGCTTTTATTTTATTATGCCATGGTTTGCTATGCCGCTTATAATGTGATGCTTTGCTACTTACTTAATTGTATGGTCATCTCTGCTGCCTAAGATATGATATTCATTATTCACTCCTTACATGGTCAACCATACTGCCGCTTATATTATAATTTATTTATTGAATTTTTATATGGACGGTATTGCCGCCTATGTTAAAGATTGTTGTCTTAAAATAGTTTTATGTTTTGCCTTTATTATACATCTAGAAAATTTACATGCTATGACATAAGTTGCTTTGAGCACATGCATTTCATGGATTATTTCATAGAGAATATGTTTTTAAGATTTTTTTTTTCAAAAAGGTTGTTGTACTATTAGGTCACAAAATTTACAAAAATGGTAGCCCTCTAAACTAAGCAAAAGGAGATCTTTTGGGGATAGCAATATGTAATGCCTAAGAAATCAATTAATTAGACCTAAAGACATATTGTTTAGTGCTAGCTTTGTAGTACAATAAACCAAAGGCCTTAGCCAACTTCTTTCATATTCCTAATTTTCATAAAAAGAATTTGCACTCGTTTCATTTAGTCATTCACGTGCATAGTAACTAATACATGCATCAAGTGTTTATTTACTGAATATCAGTTCATGTAGTCTTACGTTGTAGGAATTAAGGTATAAGGTAAACTGACGTCAAGTCCCAATCAATGCAAACTTCACATGGACATAACAAGACCTTTGGTTATATAATAAGTTCAATTATATTCCTACCCAAGTACTAATATTATACATTTATTTAGTTACAAAGTTGGTTTTGAGATATGTTACTAAGAAATCTTTATATTTTATAACGAAGTTTTTATGTAACAAACTTTTTATTTCCTATATTTACGAAATGCTTATTTAAAAATTTATATCTATAATGAAAGTGTTGAATGTTCCACCTGTTTTAATAACTGTACTTACAATTATAAACGTGGGGTGTTACACCTCCCAAGACTTCAAGTTCTTACAATTGACTTTCAAGATATTAGTGGACCTTTAGAACAAGAGATTATCTTGCAATCTCTTCACTTAAGTGTTTCTCACACTTACACACTCATAGATTTTACAATGAATTCAAGAATTACTTCAAATAACTTTATTTTAGAGTGGATATATAAAAGATAGCTCAATAAAGATTTAATTTGTGATGATTTGTAAATTATAAGCTTAAAATATGTTTTTTACACTTGTTTATTCTTGTAAAAGTCTTTAAAAAAGAATTAGATTTAAATTTATATAGTTTTAACCCAAAAACTAGCAGTTATAGATAAATTCCAACAAGTAAATGGCTGCTTCTTAATTTAGCCGGCTCCTTATTTCAAAATAGTGAAGTTACAATTGTAATTTGAATTTTACTATAGTAACATTCTTTACAAAAATTACATTTTTACCTATACTTTCTATAATTGTTTATGGCCCAAACTTTCAGAAAACTTTACAAAATGATCTAATTTTAAAATTTCTAAATAATGCTTATTATTCTCTAAACTTTTTAAAATTATTATACAACCAAAAATAAAATAATATTTTTCAAGGAAATCCTTTTTTAAAATTTAAGACAATATTTATAAATTTTAAAATAATACTTATAAATGTTAAAATTCTTAAAAAATTTTCATTTTGTTCAAAATTTAAAAATTTAAAACTTATCTCAAGTAGATAGTTGTTAGCCCTCAGACGGTTAGCCGCTAACTCTTTGGCTATTTATTCATATGTTATACCCAAAACTTTCATAAATTATAGTACAATAAAATTTTTTTAAATTTTTTTATGCAGGTTCAATTCTAAAATTTAAAACAATACTTATTGAAATAAAAGATTACATAACTTTTTCAATTGAGTCCACATATTTGAAAAACAACTAATTGTATAAAATACCTAGCTTATAATTGCAAAATCTTTAGCTTATGAGAAATGATGATTTATTAAATAAAATCTTAAGTTTCTCAAATGCTAAACTATGCATATATTAAATTATATCGGTTTTATAAGAATTTGTCACAATAATGATTTTATTGAGCTAAACTTTGTTTTTCAACACACCATTGGTCGTTGAGTATTTTGAGCTTGATTTCATTTGATTCACTTGCATAAATATTATCCTTTAAAAACTAATGAAAATATAAAATACAATATTTATGAAATTACTTAAGACATGTTTGTTATCATCAAAATTACATTATGTGTAGCTCTTAACTAATATCATTGAGCTTACTACTTAGTACACAATCTTTATTGAAATTTAAACTTGTTATTGTTTTTATTGATTCATACTTTAAGTTTTCATTTGTAACCATATACATTGTGTGAGGGAAACACTTTTGTAATAATTATTTTTGAATGGTTATGAGATGTGGAAAACACTTAGGTTAAGAAATTCGGAATAATCTCTTGTTCTAAAGATTGATTGACATTTGTGAATTCAATTGTAAAAGTTTTTAAAATCTAAAAAGCTTGATTAGTAGAATTCTTAAGCTTAGTAAGTTTGGAGACGTAGACATAAGTAGAGTTGGCCAAACCACATAAAAATCTTTGTGTCTAATTTTCTCTTCACTTCTCACTTTATATTTTAATTAGTTTATTTATTATTATTTTGAATATGTTTCAGATTTGTATTCATTTTTATTCAAAAATTACATAATGTGATTTTGAAAGCCCAATTCACCCCATTGGGTTGCATAGTTAATATTTCAAGGTTAGTGTAGTGGATGTTGTTGATGGTGAAGGTGATGACACTTTTCAAGTTGTTTGCCCTTTCTTTGGATATCTTAAGAAGGTTTCTATTCAAAAAGAGTGCAAGAAAGTAGCATTTGAAGTGGAAAGATACTTGATCAACCTAATTGAAGATCCTAGCATTTTAAACACAATGTTTTTGTTTTGGTAGAAGATGAATAGATCAAAGTATCCAATATTGGAGGATGTCCTCATTATTCTTATTTCCACAATGGTATCTAAGTCTGTGCTAATCACTGGGCGTTGTATTTTTTATGAGTATAAGAGTTTTTTCACCCCTTCTATGATTGAGATATTAATATACCAAAAATTGGTTGCAGGTAAAATTTTGCTAATTCTATTTACTATGTTCAAGAAGATATTAAAGAGTAGATGTTTTATATAGAGCTACAAGTAAGTAAAATTTTTCTTTTTTACTTACTTTATAAATAACATGTATATATACTTAAGTTACTAATTTCAATTTTTTTGGCATTTTAAAGAGTTAATTACAAACTCCAATAATGGAAATGGTGATCATTGACATTTGTGTTATGAATATTTGAAAGTTAACTCCTAATGATTTATTATTTATAATTTTATATTATACTTTTAGATTATAGCTTAAACTATAATTATAGTTGTTATTGTTAAGTTTTAAGTCTAATTATAACATTGTAATTGTTTTAGTTAGACAAATTGAAGTTGGTACAATGGATAGCCTAGGATATTATTACTTGACTTGGCGATGAATGCCATAACATAAGCCATGATTGACTTAATTTTTTAATATTTAATCAAGTATGTATTATTTTTTTAAATGATTTACTAAACATGTTATATGTTAATGAGATTATAGAAATTAAAATGGAATTCAAATGACAATTATGGTTTTTTACTATAGGTGCTCTTTCTTCACTCAAATATGTAAACTTTACTATTAGCCATTGAATTGGAATTCAAATGACAATTATGGTTTGTTTAATTATAGATGTGAATTGGGTTTATTTATTTATGTTTGTGTTTGATGTGCCTTTTTTATTTGCAATACGGTCGAAAGAAAGTAGTTATTGTACATTATGTCTTCAATTCTTCTTGAGGGGATCGATGCTTTAACTTGGAGTACAAGAAGTTGGATGTTAAAACTTATCGAAGTGAGGAGCATTGGAGTTATGGAGGAAGCTTATCTAGTATTTAGTTTAAACTTTGTTGTGTCTTGGACTTTGTGGTTTGTGTTTTAGAAACTAGTTAACCATATTTAAACTTATGACTTTGTGTGTAAATTATGTTTAAACATTACAACTTTGTGTTTTAAAGACTAATGTTTGAACATTGTGCTTTAGATAAAAACTATTAAGCTTGGACTTTGTGTTAGTTTTAATTTTTGTTAGGTTTGGACTTTGTGTTAATTTTAATTTTTATTCATTTAAATTTGATTTCATGATAGTTTCTTTCTTCTTTTTTTTTTTTGTTTGGTTGAAAACTAGTTAAAAAGGGACATAATTAAGAAAATAGTTTAACAAGCAATCTAAAAGCTAAAAAAAAAAAAGCTTAAAATTGCATGAATCCAATTTACCTGAATCCTATTTGATTTGATTTTAGCCAACCTGAATTGGTCCGATTTAACCTAAACTTAATTCAAATTGTATCTAATCTGAACCTAATCAAAATTGAACTCAACTCGATTTTTTGACCTGATGTGATTTGATCTGAATATAATTTGGATTGGATTGGATTGGGTTAGAAGTTCGGGTTGAGTTCGATTAATTTTTTTCCAACCTAATCAAATTGAAACCTAATCGAGTTAGTTCGAACCCAATCAGATCCCACCTAGTCCTAACTAAGAGAGATAGAACTAAACATATTTCATCAAGTTCTTCTACCCTCATGAGCTCCAAGAAGATAAGAAAATTGATAGTTTTACTGATCTTTATACTAAGACTTTGCTCACATCAACATTTAAGAAGTTAGTTTACGGTATTGGAATGTCCTGACTCAACAAAATAAATTGATATTGTTGGAGGCCATTTCATTAGAGGAGCATATTTCAAAGAGAAGAATTCTACAGCTATATTGGATGAATATGCACTATGATTATATTCTAGTACCATTTTCTCATTGGGTTTTACTAGCAAATTTTTGACAAGGCAATATTAATCACATCTAGTACCATTTTCTATATCGAAAATTATATGTAAAAGAATGGTGAATTTAAATTGAGTGTTGTAAATAGTGGCTTCACATTTTAGTGAGGCAAAAGACCCATATAGGAAAGTTGGCATCTCATCCCCCCTTCACTTAACCTCTAAATATGTGTATTATGTCTGAAGATCATATCATAGAAAAATCAATCAACAAAAGGTTATTCATAATAAGCTATCAACAAGATACTTAAGAGTACTTTGTTTTTGTTCAAAATTTTATGTTATTTACTTATTTCATAACAATTATTATTTTTTCAATAAAAATTTAAAAATAATTTTTAGATTCCATTAGGAATTAAACTCGCATAGGGCTAGATTGGCATTTTTGGAATAAATTTTAATAGATGATATTAGAAAAAAATTCTTCCTCATTTTACTGGTAAAGACCAAATGTTGTAGCATTTTGAACTTATGAAGAAAATTGTAATTAAGAGTGCCTACTAAGAGTGCTTGCAATGGATTTAGATTAAGTTTCAAGTTTTGATTAGGTAAGAATTAATTCAATAGAGTTTGTTCATATCTGGATCAATTTGATCAAATATTTTAGTAAAGAAAAATATATTAAATAAGATAAAAGTTAAACATAATCTAACCTAAATCCCAAACTCGTATACGAGTTGAACCCTACCCGCCCCTAAAGGCTTGAATCTAGCCAACAATCCATTCTTGCTTGACCAATTGCATGTCAACAATAGTAAGTGCTAGCTCTTAAGATAAAGAAAATGATATTTCTCTCTTATACTCTATGCTTCTTCTTTATTCCTTAAGAAGTGAGTAACCAACTAATTAATTAATTTCATTGTACTTTAAAAAATCAACAAATAAATCCCATGAATGTTTTCTTATGGTGCATTTATTTCACAAGAATTAAATAAGTTAGGATTGAAATGTTAACTTAAAAGGTACACATAATATAATTTTGATAATAACAAACATGTATCTTAATTATTTTAATAAATAATGTATTCACATTTTCATTAAGTTCTTGAAGGATAGTATTTGTACAAATAAATCAAGTGAAATCAAGTTCAAGACACTCAACAAATAACGTCTCAATCAGGAATAAAGTTTGGAAATCAGAGGACTCAATACTGTGAAAACTTTTATAAAGACAGTATGATGTAATTTATGTATGATTTAGCATTTGTGAAGCTCAATTTTTTAATCAACTGATCATTACTTTTCATTAATCTAAAGTTTTACAATCATAAATCAAGTATTTCATACAAACTAATTAATTTTCAAAATGTGGACCAAAATGAAAAATTTTTGCAATCTTTAATTTTAATAATATTATTTTAAATTGAATTTAGGTTTATTTACAAAATCAGAAATATTTTTGGCCATATCATAATTTCATAAAGTTATGGAAATGTGAAGTATTATTTAAAATTCTAAAATTAAATTTATTTATAAAGATTTTTGACATTTTGAGTTATAGTATAATTATAGAATATTTTGGTAAAACTATAATTTTGTGAACAGTGGTACTGTAGAAACTTTAAACTATTTCAAAAATAGATTTGTTCGTAAAGTTTTATGAGTTTTTAGGTCATAGTATAATTATAAAAAGATATAGGTCAAATTATAATTTTATAAACAATATTACTATAGTAAAATTTAAATTTAATAATAACTTCATTATAGCAAGTGGCTAACCACTAAAATATAAAGGCTAGCTACTTGGATGCTGGATTTTACCTATAATGGCTATTTTTTGAGTTAAAACTATATAAAACCAAATTAAATTGATTTCTAATATTTTTAACAAGCCAAAACAAGTTTATACATCATAAATTGAGCTTCCATTTTGCAAATCATCTTAGATTAAATTATCATTGTACTATAATTTATTCATCCACTCTTGAAGAGAGTTTTTTTATTGTAATCTTTAATTTTGTACCACATTTACGAGCGTATAATTGTGGGAAACACTTAAGTAAAGAGATTGAGAAATAATCTCTAGATTGTAAAGTTTCATTGACAATTTGAAGTTAATTATAACAAACTTGAAGCCTTGAGTGGCTTGGATAGTGAAATTCTCAAGCTTGGTTGGTTTGGAGGCATGGACATAGGCGAAGATTGCCAAACCACGTAAAAATTCATTGTGTTTGCTTTCTCTTCTCTTTTTCTTTTATTTTTTAGCATTATTGAATTTATTATCCTCAATTTTATTAAGTCATTAGATTAAATTATTGTGTCGTTTAATTAGTTTAAATTTTAGAAACCTAATTCACCCCCATCTTAGGTTACATAACTAGTATTTCATTTGGGATCGAGCCTCGTTCTTTTATTAGGACTTAACTTTCTAGAGTAAAAGATCCATGATAGCCATAATGACTCTACCTTTAGGGAAGGACAATCCACAATTAAGCCATCATATTTTGATGGAAATGACTATCCATATTAAAAAATTAGGATGAAATTTATTTACAAGTACTATATTATGGAATTTGGAAAGTTGTTTATGATAGTCCATTTATGCCAATGACTAAAATGAAGTATGAGACAATATTTCGATATTTCAAACCATCATGGGAATGGAATGAATTGAAAAAAGAGAAAAGCATCTCAAAATTCCAAAGCTATGAAATTTGACAAAAACTTAAAGTTGTTTATAAAGGTACTAATCAAATGAAAAAATCTAAAATTAGTAGATACACCCGGCAATATGAATTATTTCAAATGGAACAAAATGAAAGTGTATACTTTATGTATGCTAGATTCATAGATATAGTGAACACACAAAGAGCTTTCGGGAAGACCTTGTTTAATAGCGAGAAAGTTAAGAAAATCATTATATTACTACAAAAGAATAGAGACCTAAGAGGATTGTCATTGAGGAAGCTAAAGATTTAAATACATTGTCTATTGATGATCTAATCGATTCTCTTATTTCTTACGGGAAAGATTGAATAGCTGAAAGAAGAAATAAGGAGAAAAAGAAAAAAATTGCTCTCAAAGTCTCAAAACATAAGAGTGATGAAGATAGTGAGCTGGATGATGAGGAGATGACTATGCTAGCAAAGAGGTTCAAAAAGTTTTTGAAGAAACCCATTGAGCAAAGAAAATTCAGAAACCTTAAAACTCAAAAGGAAAAGAAGGAGCAATTATGTGCTATGAATGCAAGAAGCCTAGCTATATGAGATTGAAGTGCCCACTTCTCAGCGAACTCAAAAAGAAAGCCATGGTAGCTACTTGGGATTATAGCAAAGAAGAATTGAGTGATGAAGAAGAATCTTATAAAGTATCAAATTTGGCACTTATGGCAATTGGAGATGAGCCGAATGATGAATGTGATCCTACTTATGATGAGTTGTATGACTCTTTTAAGAAACTGGATGACGATTGGTTGAGAATTGGTAAAAGGAATGCATGCCTTAAAAAGAAAATGATCCTACTTATGATGAGTTGTATGACTTTTTTAAGAAACTGGATGACGATTGGTTGAGAATTGGTAAAAGGAATGCGTGCCTTAAAAAGAAAATGTTAGAACTTTAAAATGAAAAATATATATTACAAAAGTGTAATAATTCATTGAATGAAAAGATCAAAGAGTTAGAATTACATAATAAAGAATTGCATGTTAGAATTGCATTAATTAAAGATAAATAAAGTACATCACATGAGCATTAAAAATTATGTATTGATGAATCGTTGAAAGAAAATAAAGTGCTTAAAGTTCACAAATAGTCAAAAGAACTTAGAAGAATTATTGAGCACTCAAAAATGTATGTATGATAAAGGTGAACTTGGGTATAAGCCTAACTTGAAATAAAAATATTACAAAAATTATTTTATTAGAGCTATCCCCATAAATGACCCTAAGATTATGTGTCATTATTGTAACGAAAATGATCACATGAGTTATAGATGCCAAATTAAAATAAATGCATACCATGGAGCTAAATATATTTAGGTTCTAAAAGAAACCATTGCTAACACTCAAGGACTCACAAGATTTGAGTACCTAAAACTTGAAATTTCTTTTATAGGGTTTGAAAAAAAGAAGAACAAATAGTACTTGGACAGTGGGTGTTCAAAACACATAATAGACAATTATTCTTGGTTTTTAAGTTTTACCAAGATTGAAAATAGTGGAGATGTATCCTTAGGAGATAACTCAAAAAAGAAGAATATAAGTATCGATAATATTGGTAAAGATTCTTCTACGCTTATTGAAAATGTGAGTTTAGTTAAAAATTTAAAACATAATTTACGTAGCATTAGTCAATTTTATGATAAAAGTTATAGGGTTATCTTTGATAAATCAAAATGTATTATTGAGAATGCATGCAATGACAAGGTTATCTTTATTGGTAGTAGGTATATAAATATGTATACAATTAATATAGATTGCGCATCTATTCATGATTAATGGTTTTTTGTATTACATTATGATAGTTGGTTATGGCTTAGAAGACTATATCATGTAAGCATGGATTTAATTTCAAAAATTTCAAAAAATAATTTAGTTAAACGCCTTCTAAAAATTAATTTTCAAAAGGATAAAATTTGTGAAGTTGACCAATTTGGTAAACAAATCAAAACCTCTTTTAAAATCAAGAATCATGTTTCTACTTCAAAATCCCTTTAATTACTCCACATGGATTTGTTTGGACCTTCTAGGTATGATAGTCTAAGTGAAAAATATAATACATTTGTAATTATAGATGATTATTCTAGAATCATTTAGGTATTATCTTTAACTAATAAGGATAATGTCTTTGAAGCATTTAGAGTTTTTTACAAAAAGATTCAAAATGAAAAAGGTTACTCTATTACTTGCATCAGAAGTGATCATGATAGAGAATTTGAAAATCGTACATTTGAGAATTTCTGTAATGATTTAGGCATTGAGCATCAATTTTCATCACCTAGAACTCTACAATAAAATGGAGTTGTTAAGAGAAAGAATAGGTTTATTCAAGAAATGACTAGGATTGCGTTGAATGAAAATAGTTTACCAAAATATTTTTGGGCCGAAACTGTCAACACCACGTTTATGTTTTAAATCATATGTTGATTAAACCTTATCTCAATAAAACTCCCTATGGGGTTTGGAAAGATAGAAAACCCAACATTGGTTATTTTAAATTTTTTCGGTGTAACTATTTTATTTTGAACACAAAAGAAAATCTTGGTAAATTTGACCTAAAATCTGATGTTGGAGAGTTACTGCAAGGGTATTCAACAGATATATCACAAGTAAATTAAGAGAAAAGACAGGAAGAAGAAACAAGCACGAAGCAGCAAGAAGGTATTTCTTAAATACTCTCCAAGAAGTAGAGGTATATTTCTTTTTACTCTAAAGACTTAATTTTTAAGAGATTCCATATAGGTATAACTACTAGATCATCACTTAGGAATATATGTGAGCATGCTGTATTCATTTTTCAAATTGAACCAAAATCCTTTGCAAATACTAAAAATGATGAGTCTTGGATTATGGCAATTCAAGAGGAGTTAAATCAATTTGAGAGAAGTAATGTGTGCAAATTAGTTTTTAAACCTAAATATCAATCTTTCATAGTACTAAATGGGTATTTAGGAATAAAATGGATGAATCCGGTATAGCTGTTAGGAATAAAATTAGATAAGTTACTCAAAGATATAATCAATAAGAAGGACTTGACTTTGATAAAATATTTGCACCTATAACTAGATTAGAATTCATTAGGATGTTGTTAGCATATGCATGTTATTAAAATTTTATTTTATTTCAAATAGATGTCAAAAGTGCTTTCTTGAATGATTATATTATGCAAGAAGTTTATATAAAATAACCTTCTAGTTTTGAAAATGAGAAATTTTCAAATCATGTTATAAATTGTTAAAAGCTTTATATGGATTAAAACAAGCACCTAGAACATAGTATGATAGGCTTAAAAATTTCTTACTAGATAATGGGTTTGTAAAAAGAAAAATAGATACCACTCTTTTGTTAAGCATAAGAACCAAGATATACTTATGATTTAAATTTATATAGATAATATTATCTTTGGTTCTACTAATGAGTGTTTGTGTAAGGAGTTCTCAACATGTATGAGTAAGGGGTTTGAGATGAGCATGATAAGAGAATTGAAATATTTCTTTGGACTTCAAATTAAACAAAACAATAAGGAAATATTCATCAATCAAGCAAAGTATATCAGAGACTTACTTAAACAGTTTGACAATGATGACATAAAAACCAAGAACACTTCAGTGAGAACAACAATCAAGCTTGATAAAGATGAAAAAAGTAGAGAAGTTGATATCAAAATGTATCAAAGTATGATTAGTTCTTTACTCTATTTAACCACAACTAGACCCGATATCATATTTAGTACATGTTTGTGTGCAAGATTTCAATAATGTCCAAAGGAATCTCATTTCCTTGCTATGAAAAAAAAAATTCTATTATTTAAATGGAACCATAGATCATGACCTTTGGTATCCTAAAGAAACTCATATAGATTTAACTTGTTATTTGGATGTCGATTTTGCCAGTTATAAGGTTGGTAGGAAAAATATTAGTGGCACTTGTCATTTCCTAAGTCATGTACTTGTTTATGGTTTAGTAAGAAATAAAATTCAATTGCACTTTCAACCAATGAAGTTGAATATATTGCCGTAAGTAGTTGTTGTGCATAAGCTCTTTAGATAAAACAAACACTCAGTGATTATGACATTAATCTTGAATAAATTCCTATCAAGTGTGATAATACTAGTGCTATAAACTTATCAAATAATCTCATTCTGCATTCTAAAACCAAGCATATAGAGATTAGATATTATTTTTTGAGAGATCATATTTAAAAAGGTGATATTACATTAGAGTTTGTTTCTACAAAAAAATAAATTACCTATATTTTTACAAAACCTCTTTACAAAGAATAATTTTTAAAAATTCGGCATAAACTTGGGATGATGAAATTTTCACATTAATATTTTTATTCATGTTATTAAAACTATTAAAATTGCTTGATTTTGATGATTTCATTAATGTTGAAGCATGAAAAATGGATGATATATTTGAATTATTAATATTTGAATGCATACATATTTCATGAGTGTACAACGTTTATGAATGATAGATGAGCTAATTGTTTGAATTTTTGATGTTTTTAATGTTAATCATCACGATTCATGTATTAAAATGATTTTTAAATTGTTTCGAGATCACAAAATGATCTCTGAATTGATGAAATTAAGCTGAAAGAAAATATAGTACAAAGAAGATAGAGGTTAGGTAGCTAGTTGCTTGGTCTCGAGCAAAATGCCTTTTCTTCACTTTCTTCAAGCTTTCTTCATCTATCTTTCTCTCTCTCTAACTTGTGAACATCTCTCCTCCATTTCTCTCTCAAATTTCTTTATTTTTTACTCATTTTCTTGCCAAAACTACTCTCACCCAAATCATTTACCAACTATTAAATCTTCATTATTCATCATTCAAACACCATTTTCTCACTTATTTCTTCAAATCAAAAAAATCAAAATCTAAGCTTACCTACTTCTCTCTACCATTTCAAGCTATTTTTAATTCATTTTTACTCAAACCATAACCATATATTGCCTTAAATCATCTCTAGAATTAATTTTCTTAGTTCAAAAATACTCATTTCACTGAAAATCTTAGAAATCTAAATTTTGGTATTTAAGCTTATTCTTGGTTTCAATTATGGTGGGTGGTGGGAAATCCAAGGGAAAGCAAGTGACTAAGAAAAGAAAAAAGTCTCATGGCAATAATCTGGAGTTCATAATGACCCATTTCCTGACTATACCTCTTCAAAAATGATTTTTCGATCTTTTCATATCAATGTCAGTTATTACTCCACATTTTATCAATCTTCAAAATTTGGATAATTTATTATATATGTGATAAATCTCTTAGTGCCTTACCTATTGCTATAAGGTGGAAAAATGCTTCAGTTATTGAGGAACCATTTTATGAAACTTTAGTTTGAGTTTTCTATTTGAGTATGATTATTTCTTCACAATTTTTAAATAGAATTGTTTGACATTGCGGATTTAAATCAAATTTTTAGAACTCCTAATAAAGGATTAAAAGTGTACACTATTAGGAGTCAATATCATTATTCTTAGTATTTGTTGAGGATGTCGTTAGAAAGATTTATAGACATTCTGATTTGTCCTTTGAGTTTTACAAATCCACCTTAAAATCCTAAGCCTTATCGGTTCAAAATGAGAATACCTCATTATATTTTTCAACATGTAATAAGTCCTAGAGGTGGATATGGTGATGAAGTTACTCGTTTAGATGTCGCTGTTTTGTATAATATTCTTAAAGGTAGGGTGTTAAATGTTGGATATATCATCTTTCAACACAAGTTAAGTGTTCCAAAATTTTCAAATCGAAAACTTCCTCATAGTAGTATTATCACCGGTATTTTGAAACAGTTTCATGTTTCATTGACCAAACCAATCGTTATTAGTCCTAAGGAATTAGCAGATGATGTTATACCAAATTTAGGACTTGTATATGACAATGGTCAATGGTATAAAGATAAAGATTCAAGAAGAAAGTTTTTGAACTTGCTCCCCCTCCCCGATCATCGATTCTTTAACGATGTTCTTGACCCAGACGAGCTTCTTGATCTCAGTGCTCTACAGCCCTCACATTATGTACCATCTGAGAGCGTTCACATTCTACTTCAGTCGATCATGAGGATCTAATGCAGCAACTATTGACTAATGTGCATCCCCTTTCCGAGCAGCATAGTCAACTTCAGTCACAGTTTAAGGCCTTTCAGATTTATTCCATTTCAGAACATCAATGCCTCTTTGAGCAGTAGTAATAGTTATTTGATCACCAACAAAATCACTTTGCTCAACAGTAGCAGATTCTTGATAGACAAAAATAACTTTTCGCTGCTCTTGGATTTCCACCATCATTCTCTTCCTCACATCCTCTAGCTCCATAGTGTTATATTTTAATTATCTGCCACTTTGCACTACATATTCATATGCATTGTTATCTTAATTATTGATGCTTATTATTTGGTATTTGGATCATTGTGGTTATTTGTTATTTGGATATTTGGTTAATGTTTGCTGAATGATATGAATTTTATAACTCTATGGTTAAATATGCATGCTTGACTTTTATATATTTCTTAATTACCCATTTATATTTATTGGTTTTCACATGAGTTATTAGTAATTTTGATGATAAAGGAGGAGAAATCATGTATTTTAAACTCTTGGAGATATGTAATACATATTTTTTATCTTCAAGTGTAACTATGCATATTAAGAGGGAGCATATAGATAATAAATTCAGGAGGAGTTTGTTTTAAATTTATTTTAATATGTTGATTCATGTATGCCATATATTGAGGGAGTGTATAAATATCAAGATACATAAGATGTTTGTCATCGTCAAAAAAGGAGAGTTTGTTAACTTAAAGAGTTATACATAATATAATTTTGATGATAACAAATATGTCTTAATTGTTTTAATAAATAATGTATTTCAAATTTTCACTAAGTTCTTAAAGGATAGTATTTATATAAGTGAAATCAAGTTCAAGACACGCAACGGACAATGGCTCAATTAGATTTAAAGTTTGGAACTCAACGGACTCAATATTGTGAAAATTCTTGTAAAACTAATATGATTTAATTTATGCATTTTTTAGCATTTGTGAAGCTCAAGTTTTTAATCAATTGATCATTATTTTCATTAATCTAAGGTTTTACAATCATAAATCAAGTATTTCATACAAACTAATTGATTTTAAAAATATGAATTAAAACAAAAAAGTTTTGTAATATTTAATTTTAATAAGTATTGTTTTAAATATGAATTTAAGTTTATTTGCAAAATTAAAAAATTTTTAGCCATATAATAATTTTAGAAAATTACGGGAATGAGAAGTATTATTTAAAATTTTAAAATTAGATTTATTTGCAAAGATTTTTTATATTTTGAGCTATAGTATAATTATAGATATTTTGGGCAAAACTATAATTTTGTGAACAGCTTACTGTAGCCACTTTAAACTATTCCGAAAATGGATTAATTTATAAAGATTTATAAGTTTTTGAGTCATAGTATAATTATAAAAAGTTATTGGTAAAATTATAATTTAATGAACAATATTATTGTAGTAAAATTTAAATTTAGTGGTAACTTCACTATAACAAGCGGTTAACCCTAGAGTGTAGAGATTAGCCGCTTAGATGCTAGATTTTGCCTATAACCATTATTTTTTGAGTCAAAAGTATATAAACTTAAATCAAACTCATTTCTAATATCTCCAACAAGGCAAAACAAGTTTATACATCATAGATTAAGCTTCCAATTTGTAAATTATCTTAGATTGAATAATCATTGTGCTATAATTTATTCATCCACTCTTGAAGAGAGTTTTTTTAATTGTAATCTTTAATTTTGTATTAAATTGTGAGTGTATAAGTGTGCGAAATACTTGAGTAAAGGGATTGAAAAATGATCTCTAAATTGTAAAGGTTTATTAACACCTTGAAGTCAATTGTAGCAAACTTGAAGTCTTAAGTAGCTTGAATAGTGAAATCTTCAAGCTTGATTGGCTTAGAGACGTGGACATAAGCGGGGAATGTTGAACTATGTAAAAATTCATTGTGTTTGCTTTCTCTTTTATTGTAATCTTTAATTTTGTATCAAATTTGTGAGTGTATAAGTGTGAAAAATAGTTGAGTGAAGGGATTGAGAAATAATCTCTGGATTGTAAAGGTTTCTTGACACCTTGAAGTTAATTGTAACAAACTTAAAGCCTTGGGTGATTTGGATAGTAAAATCTTCAAGCTTGATTGGCTTGGAGACGTGGATATAGACAAGGATTACCGAACCATATAAAAATTCATCGTGTTTGCTTTCTCTTCCCTTTCTCTTTTATTTTTTAGCATTATTGAATTTATTATTTTTAATTTTATTAAGGCATTAGATTGAATTATTGTATTGTTTGATTAGTTTAAATTTTAAAAACCTAATTTACCCCCCTCTTAGGTTGCATAACTAGCATTTCATAAAATAGACTAAAATTAAAATAAAATAAGAATTAGAATAAGTTGTTTACTTGAGTTATAGTAATCGAAATTGGAACGAGCTGTGTTCTCATTGCTATATTTATTTTGTCTTAAAATAAATTGTTACAAGTATTAAAATGAACTTAATTAAAATTATGTAATTTTCACTACTAAAATAATAAGTAAACATTTTAATAATTATTCATAATAAAAATATATGAATAATTACAATAATTATATTAATAATTATTATGATAGCATATTAATTAATTATAATAATAATAATGTAGTAATTATCGTGATCATTTATTCAAAAGCTATAACTATCAATATATTCTGGTTACGAATGTATTAATATATTAATAATAGTAATAATTATATTTATGAATTAATAATATATGAATTAATTATAATAATTATAATAATAGTATATTAATTAATTATAATAATATGTTAATTTTAATGAGGGCATTTTAGGAATATTAGAATGTCAATGGGGCTAAAATGAGAACTCTAGGAAATGAGAGATTAATTCTCACTTCTCTAATGGGAATCAATCTCTCATTCCTTATTTTCAAATAGTAGTGAGCCCCATGATTCCTATTCTAATTCATGCTCCATTTTTGTGAAGTAAACGCTATCAATTATTTCAATTCCTCAATCTCAAAAGTAAACACAGCATTAAATCTCTAGATTTATATTCAACTCTTCACCATGATTTAATATTCTTTTTGAGTTTTAAATAATTTATGAAGGGAGAATTTACACTCCTCGTAAGTCTCATTCTAGTAAATATAATATCAAGCACTCATTTCACCAGTGGAAAATTATCTTTTACTAAATGTCGTGTCAAATACACATTATGCCAGTGATAACAATCTTTCTGTCAACAGTGTGACAAGATCATTCATTAAATAATTTACATATACTCCCTAGTAACACTGAGTCAAGATGAACCATAAGCAATAGAGGTGAGTTTTTTTTTTCCAATATATAGTATAAAGGGTTCTTGCCAAACACTAATGATATTCCATTAGTAGCTGGAATACCATGTAAAGTATAGACAAGATTGAAATTAATTTAACACGATGAGTCAAAATAAACTACATAAATCAAAGTGAGAGAATGAATAAACTTACCAAATTAAGCGTATGGATCATATTGAGAATTCACCTATAACTTAAGTCTTAAATTAATTTAGTCATTCATATTAAACTAGGGATAAAATAATAATTTTGTATTAAAATATAAAAAAACACAAGTTATAGTAAGAATTGCATATGATGGGGCCCAAATTTGGATTTACAACTATAGAATTAGGAGGAGAGTCTCTTATTTATAAATACAATAGGATAAATCATGACTATCAAATAAAAACAATTCGAACATATAAAACTGCACTATGTGACAAACTTTGATTAAACGGAACACATCAGTAGAGCTGTCATTTCCTGTATATACATTTAGTGTACTGCATGTGGTGTGCACACATTTTTCAATTCAATAATATGTTATCATATCATCAGTTAACACAAAAGTCAGTGGGGCATTAATTTAGAGTAATGGTGTACTGTAAGCACGTATGTATGTCGAATAGGATGCTGTAAACATCATTGGTCAATGCCATGTAAGTTAGGCTCCACAAAAAATTATAGTTACCCTTTATACCCTTCTTGAGGTTTTTAACTATTCTGAACTAAAAAATGCTATTGCTTTTGCTATTTGATTGCTCACTAATCATGAAATGACCAAAATATTTATGAAATACATAAAATATTTAAATTATAACAAAACACATGATCAAAGTTTAAAAAATTTTAATACGTGAAAGTAGAAATGTTAGCGAAACTTGAAATGTGAAATGATAATTTTACCCTTTGTAGATATACATTTTCCAACATTCAATAGAATATATATCCAGGTATTTGTTTTGTCTTAGAATATGAATCGAAATAAATTGAATTGTTACAAGTTACTAAGAAGCCCTTAATTAACTATTGTTATCATCATTATTATTATATTACTATAATAATTGTAATTATTATCATTAAAAAATTATTGTTAATAATAATAAAAAAGATTTATTATAAAATACATCATCCAATGATTAATAAGAGATGCATTTGTTAAAAAAAAAATCAATGCCTAAAGGTTCATAAAAATCAATAATAATAATAATAATAATAATAGCAGTAGTACTAATAATATAATAATAAATAAATAAATAAGCAAAAATTAGTTGTCAACAGCGATTTGGCAGCTACTCCAATGACTATCAACAACACAAATTAACAACTCCTGCAAGACAATAGTAATAGAAATAGTAGCAGCGATGGCTGACAGTAGTAGCAGTGACTATCGAAAGTACAACAACAACAATGATCGATAGCTGCAGCAGTGATGACAAGAACAATGAATGGCGGTCTATTTTTTTTTTTTTTTTCCCTAACGTTTTAATTGAGGATAAAACAAAAATTATTAAAAGTTGAGTAAGAATGTGGTAATATTCCTAACCTTGCTTGTGAATCAAAGCTCTAGTAATGATTTTCGAATTTATGGCCCTACACAAATTTCATTCTCATTCTAGCTTCAAACTTACACGTAATTGATTCATTCCAGTTGCCCCATTCCCATTCTGCTTGTAAATAAGAATACCTATAACATGTAATAGGCCTCACCTAAGCTTTGCTTTCCTTGTAAAATCTTTCTTCCTGGCCTCATTGGTCATGCATTTTAAGTTTTCCATATTAGAGGTAGACCTGTTCTAAGCTTTTTATCAAGAGGATTAATTCGGGTGATATTTGCAAGATTACTTTAGATGCAGAAACTGTATATTCAACTACAGCTCTCCCACTCTTGATCCTGATTCAAATAACTTAATCCCAGCTTTGACTTTTCTGGTTGCTGTCATATTCTACTTCTTTAGGGTTTATAAGGTTCAGATCTCCTTTTTCCAATCCCAAATCTGTTTTGCCCACCCCCGCCTACTATCCAGCTCTGAATAGGAAAATTTCAGACACGGGCTGAAGGCCTGAAGCAGAGACGGAGTCATTTAGCTCTGTGCACTCAGATGTAGAAATATTGAATCTTACAGGGCTGGCCGCTGGAGAAAAAATCACAACCGTCTGTTAATTTTCAGTTGCCTGTAGCACGATTCAGTCGTAATCTCTGAGTTTTATTAATTGAATCCGCCACATCAGAATCAGCCGTAAATCCACTTAGATTTGATTGAAAGAAGTTAAGAGTTCTACTATTATCATTCCATGAAGAGATTTTGTCTATAAGAACATTGCAATAACCAACACATAAAAATTCTCAACTTAGTTGAGAATTCTCAATCCAATTAAAAATGTGAAGTCCAGGATTCCTGTCCTAGTTAAGAGCAATGCATTTGTAGCATGCTATTGACAACTATTTTTTTAACAGGTTTTGAGGGATCTCATGCATATACACAGACATTCAGACTTCCCAAAAATTTGCAAATCCAAAATGCCCTTGATTTTAATGTGGAAAGCATACATCAAATGAGTATAGTCTATATTAACTCAATCAAGACGTATGGACCCCCCTCTCATTTAGGGTTCTGAAATCAATAGAAAACAAAATTTTAATCTAATTCTAAACATAACTATCTATGAAACAAAAAAAAAAAAAAAAAGTAAGGAGAGTAGTCAAAACAGAAATAAAGTTAACATAATATCAGCTATTTCGATAGGGATTACTAGCAGGCCTGACCACTAGCAGCAGCTTCTAGTATTCTCCTAGCCTCCGTGTCTGCCTCAGGTAACTCAGTTGGGGTCTGCTGAATCAACTGATTAAAAACATGATAATTGAATGAATGGAGAAGATTCAAAATGATAATTTAGAACACTAACCTTTCCGTATAGGTTTGCCTTTGTAGGAGAAGCACCAGAAGCCAGCAACAATCTTATGACATCCACGTGTTCACCTCTTGCTGCATGATGAAGAGGCTGTAAGAGAAACATTATAGAATGTTAGATCATAAGAATACAAGTAAGGTTTCCAGTGAATAAGGAAAGTAAAGCCAGCAACAATCATTTTGGTCATCACAGTCCAGGGTGGTAGCAAGGAGGAAATGCAGCTAAGCACCTATATTCCATACAGGAAAAATTATTCCAAGAAGATTTCATTGTAACATTCAGAGCAAACCATAGTTACCCTTTAATTTAGACTTAGGCATTAATTAGCTAACAAAAAAATTGAAACCCCAAAAGGAACAGAGTACTCACAGTATCACCTTCAGCATCAACAGTTTCTAACATCCTTTTTACACATTCAGTGCCCCTAGCACTACTAATTAGAAGTTGAACTATCTCAATAAACCCTGCAAAGATCATTGATAAAGGTAAAGAGATAAACAAATATGGTATTAGAAATCTTAAACAATAGAAATAAAATAATAACAATAATAATAATAATAATAATAATAACTTGGGCATGACTCATGAGCAATGAAATGATATGATGTTTAATAGCCTACCCCCAGCACAAGCATCATGCAGAGGAATTGCTCCATCTTCATCCTTGGCCTCCATACCAGCCCCTCTTTCCAAGAGTAGCTAGAGTAGAAATTAATAATTAAATAAAGAAATAATCCAAGAGAAAAATCAAAACTCAGTTTGTACACTGAAGAGTAGACAATATAAATTCATCAAAATTAAATGCTCGCTGACCTGAACACAAGGCAGATAGCCATAAAGGCATGTCAGATGGAGAGCAGTGTCCCCGTCTTCAACTGGTTCATCAATACTACCACTCAAGTTATCTATACAAAATATAAATTAATAAATGAATAATAATAATAAAATAAAAATAAAAGATTTCCTTTCCTAAGACTGTAGTCCAAATAATTACAGTATTCAAAGATCTTTCTACTCAAATGTCAATCACGTGCCCGTTCATAGTTGTTTGCTACACATTCTAAAATCAGATACAAATACAATTATGACATGTTTTATTTGAAATTATTCTATTTTCATTAGTGTAATTAGAAACATAAAATTAATAAAACCATGGGGGCCGGGGGTGTAGATGCACTCTGAAAAGAAGCAAATAGGTAGAACAATCAAATCAAACCTAGAGCGAGACGGAGGGAATGAACGTCGCCCAGCTGAGCGGCGGCGGCGAGGTCACGGAGGTAAGGTGGAGTTTCCGATTCGAGGTCGATATTAACGCCGTCTTCTTCAAAGAGAGCGTTATCTTCTTCGCTATCATCTTCCTCCATCATTCCGTTGCGCGGTACCGCCATCTTTTCTCCTAATTACCTTTTTTATTACGGTGTTTTGCAGAGAAAAGCAGATTGAAAGCTTAAGAAAAGGTCCAAATTAAAGTGCAGTGATGCTTTTTTAATAGGGTATTACTTTTATCGTTTTATTCTCCGTCTCCGTCTCCGAATTTTCCTTTTTACAATTATTTTGTTGGATTTCACCATAAAGTGGTAGGGACTTTACAGCAATGACAATAAGTTAACTGGGGACACTTGAATTGTAATATTTTAATTTTTACTATTTATTTAATATAGTGATTAAAAAAATTAATTATTTAAATAATAACAACTAACTTTTAAGTTGTAAGTAAATATAAATTTTTTACTTTTATTAATTAATAAAAAATTTTATATGATATCAGGACTTAATATTATAATGTAACAATTATTTAACAATTATGTAACAAGTAATTTACAAGTTGTAATTTATAAGTAATAGTAATTATAATAGCAATTATGTAACAAGTAATTTACAAGTTGTGATATTTCTTTATGTTTTAAATTATTTTTTATCTAATAAATTATTTAAGTCACACAAAAATAAAAAAAATATAAATAATTTTAGAATTAAAATTATTATGTACTAATTCTATCACTTTACAATTTTATATTTTTTTACTTTTACATTTACTATTAGAAATATATTAGATAAAAAAATAAATGTAATTAACAAGTAAATGTTATTTTAATGACTTTACATAAAGATGTTACCTAGAGTCTTATAATAATTTATATTGTATGAATTTAGTTACAAAACTATCAATACTTAAACAACAATGATAATAGAAGGCATTGTAATAAAATATTTTTTATATATTTTATTAATGATACTATATGAGTCACAACAAATGAGAAATATTTTACTCGATAATTCTTATTGAAAAATATATATGTCTATATAACTACATAATGAGAAATATTTGAATCTAATTTTTTAACACAAAGTTAAACTATTAATTTCATTCAATTTAGTAGTGGAGGACATAATATCATAAAATGTTAATTTGACTTTCAATATCGGCTGTTAGATTGTGAGAGATTAATAGTTCAAATTTTGTATCAAAATTTTAAGTTAAAATATCCCAAACTATGTCTCTATAAAACAAATACAAATACCTATGATGAATTTTTTTCTCATTCTATCCATTAAATACTATTGGATGTAATACTGTATTTATTGTCATTATTAATTATCATAATAAGAGTAATGACTCTTAGTAACATAACGATTTTATAAGTACAATTAAAGAATTAAAAAAATAATCTTCATAAACTAAGCTAATTAGAAATATATGTTAGATTTAACATTTATAAAATTACTAAAGTGATATTTGAAAATAAAATGAGAATAGGCTTGTGAAACTTCAATTTTGTAGGGCTTGGATAATTTTCTATCATGTCAATAAGAATATAGGATTATACAAAAGAATTTCTTTCTCATTCTTTACCATGCAAATATTATTAGAGGTAATATTTTATCTATTGTCACTATTAATTACCATAATAAAAGTAATGACTCTTTAATAACATAAAATTTTATAATTGCAATAAAAAAATATTAATAAAATACTCTTTCATGATTCGTAAACAAAGGCTAATTAGAAATATATGTTAGATCTAACTTTTATGAAATTAACAAAGTGGTATTTAAAAATAAAATGAAAATATATAGGCTTGCAAAACTAATTTCCTACCATGTAAGAACATTAATTGTAAGATAAACAATAGTATGCTAAACGAGTGTTAAAAATAATATACATTTCATGATCAATTATAAAATGATCCTTAATAGTATATAAAATAATGAGTATTTTAATATGCAATGTTAAATTTTATTAAAACTCCTAAGATCAAGTATCTTTTAAGTTACAAGCAATCTCACCAATGATTTTATTAACATAATTATGACATGACTTAAATATACATACTTAATTGTATCATTATTCGTGTTATATCATTTATAAATTTTACAATTACAACTTATTTATTTGATTTATGTTAAATAACCTATTAATATTATGTTATATACTTAATAGTAAAAGATTTTAAAAATTTTATTTAAAAAAGATTATCTCAATACAAGTTTGAAGGAGGGCTGAAAAGTGACTTTTAAATATAATATGCTATTAAGGTGAAGCTGTTTCGAACTTTATGAGTGGCCACAATTGTTATACAAAAATTCTCCATCCTCTTAAACCATTAACGAACCGGATACAACTATGTTTAAATTATATACTTTTTATGGTTATTTTTAAATTATTTATTTTTCGTTCATACAAGTATTGTAAACCATTGATTAAATCTAATGGTAAACCATGAAAATATTATTGATACCCTAAAACAAATTACAGCATCATAGGGGAATCCTTATTTCTTTTTTTTTAATGTGTACAATAAATTGAAATAATATTTAAAATTTGGTAGGATCATTTTAACCCATTAAGCTACTCTTTAAATTCTTTAGTCATTACAACCATCTTCAAAAATCATTCTTTTACACATTATCCCTCTAAATATCCCAAATACAATCCTAATCACAATTTGTCTTCACCTTCTATTTTTCTTCAAAATTCACACGTTGTTTTGAATCTGTGATATTTGATCACTACTTATTCTCTCATTCGATTTTCATTATTAAAATATAGAGATTAAAAAGATCATACCAAGTTATTTGTTAGTTCTCTATATATTATGTTCGTAGATTGGAAAAAACTTTCATTGGCATTGTATGTAAATAAAAAGTGAGAACTTCCAATAGTTCATATTTGATCCAAACTCCATAAACTTGTTTACATGAAAAAGGTAAAATAAAAGAAAAGAAAAGAAAAGAAATTCTTGTATTTTAAGAGAAAACTATCAAGATGTTTCTAAAAGAACTAAAAACCAAATGAGGTTTGAAGTTGTGAGTTTTCTAATTAGTAATTTAACCAAAAACTAAGGAGTATTGGATTACAAATGGTAGATAATTGCAATAGATTTAGACTTTGGACAAGTATACAGGGAATTGGATATTCATTATACTTATTCTTGAAGTTGTTTGTTTAGAAGAATTATTTGTCGTCCTTAAGGGTAATTTTGATAGGGAGAATTTTGTAATAAAATTTTTAATGAATTTAAAGATTTTATAATAAAATTATACGTTTATATAGACTCACTTCCTCACATTTTGAACCAAAAGGACTTTAATTCTTTATACCCATCCATACTAAAGTACGTTTGTATACAAAGAAATTAAAAGTAAATAAACAATAGATGGAGAAACAAGAGAAAAACAAATGGTGCGTTTGCAAGCGTATTTTGTATTGTAGTTTAATATATTTTTTTATGTAGATAGGGTTGTAGTAAATTCATTATATTGTATTAATATTGTGCTTTTTTTCGTTTGGTATTTGATTGTACTGTATTAATTTTACTTTAAAGAAAAAAGTTTGTGATTTTCACTTTGCTAAATCGAATAACTTGGGTTGGATTTAATTTGGACTTTGGGGGTAATATTTTTGCCCAACCTACTTCTCAGTTTGGTTTAAGTTTTCCTTAAAACCAAGGCAAGTCAACATATGCCACCTGTTACCCAATAAAAAATCCCCTTATTTAGAATTTCTTCGGCCTATTTACACAATTGTCCTTAAATGATATTGTAAATATGGTAAATTTTTCCATGTCGGACTGTAAGTGTGAACGACTTTCACTATGAACTGACCTCACTTCCATTAGCAACTATATATGTGTGTGTGCTTGTTGTACTACGTAGTTATGAACAAAAGGACTTGTTTACATGCTATTTACAAGGTACTAGTACTTTTGTTTTTTTAGACTTTTGTTTTTTTAGTTTAAAATAAATGTCCATGAAATTTAATAAATTTGAGAGTCATTTTAATGTTAATTAAATTGCATGTATGAACCAATTTAATGTAGTTAAACTACAATAGTTTCATATATAATTAAAATAAGTTATTCATTAAATTTACCATAATATAAATGTAAATAGAGCACTCAACTCTATTTGTCAACCATGAACTCAATTTATTTATCATCTATATAATGATCATGTAAATACATATAATATGATGAAATAGATCTTATTAAAAAAAATATACAATTAAGATATATGAAAAAAAACCTTAAATATTCACTAATCAGAAAATTATTTATAAATAAATTAATATGCTCTAAAGAGCACGTAATCCCATAATCTCAACATATGAAGAAGTGCCTTAGGCCTTTCAAAACTCTACAGAGGGTTGGCAAGGTAACCTATACATTAGACCTGCCAAGCCACTTCAGGGATGCATCCTGTGTTCTACCTTCCAGTACTTCTTAAGAAAAGTGCTGGAGAAGAGGTGGTACAGCCTCAATTTCCCACTCTTGACGTCCCGGAATAAAGAATAAACCCAACCCCGCAAGCTATTCTAGACTGCAGAGTTCGAAAGGAGAAGCACCGAGTATCAAATCATTGGCAAGGCTTGTCACCTGCAGATGGAACTTGGGAGGAACGTGACTTCCTCAGGAATCAATTCCCTGATCTTAGCCTTCAGGACAAGGCTGCAGTTTAAGGGTGGTGGAAGAGTTATTACATGTCCAATATTTTGTTCCAGAATACTTATTTTATTTGTTTCTTTTATTCTTTGAATAAGTCTTGCTAGTTGTTGAATATATTAGGGTCCACACTGTTTAGTTAGCTAATTTGTTGGCACATGCCTAGAGTTTTGGAAGGATAATTGAATTCTTTGTTATTCAATTTATAGATAATAATTCAGAGATAGACTTTGATTTGTAGGTAAAAACTACTTGTAGCTTTGGAAGTTCAGGCTCCCTTTAACTTCTTTCCCTGTTACATAATAGGTAGAGCTTAAAAAACCAATACTAGCTCGTATACACCAACATATTATAAGTACAATTCAGAAATCAAATTGTCGTTGTTTGTATCACGATATATGCATGAAAAGTCCTCACACCTTACTCACATCACATGCGTGTTGGCTGAACGAGCATACAATAAAAATGACAAAACATAACAAAATCCTCTTTCTCTTTCTTTTAGCCACTTGCTTACTAGTGAGAACAAGAAAAAAGGAAAAACTATGTATAAGTTGGAGAACATGGATCCTTGTACAATTTGATGAACTTAAGTCGTTTAAGCTTTAGCTTTATAAAATCACATGGCCTGTACATAAATAAGCACTATAGATCACCGGTCAAAATAAGCACTATAGATCACCGGTCAAAATTATTTTAATAGATAAATTATGACACGGCTAGGGGCGAACTTAGAACTTAATATTACTCCGGGTTAAATTTTAAAATTTATATTTTGAAGGCAACATAAAAATTTGAGTGGAAAGAAATACATTAAATAAGAGAGAATATTATAACTCTATCCTTACAAATATGTACTATATAAAAAATAATTATAAAAAAGAGTAGAAAATATCAAAATTTTAATTTTCAATTATGAAATCTAACATTGCAACCATAATAATATGTAATTATATATGGATTAAGAAATCAGTTAAGAATTTCAAACTAAAATAGAACAATATATGTAATCACAATCAATTAAAAACTGAAAGTAAAACTTTTATATTTGAAATCAAGTAGTGAACTATCAGAATTAATAAATCAAACAATTAAAATTTATTCATCCATTCAAATTATAAAAGTATTATTAGTAAAAAATTTTAATAATAAACTAAACTTAATTCAGCAAAAGAGTACTTAGGTGTAGTTGTTTCTTTATCAGGCACTCTAGCTCTTTTTAAAAAACTAGATGTTGATGATTCTTCTATTAAAAACTCCTTAAAATACTCAAATATTATTTTCTAACTAGGGCTCTGATACCAATTATGGCGATGGAGTACGTGGCTTGATTACCAGCAATACAAACTGATCTAGTCCCCATTTGAGATAACCATCAAAATTTATGTCATTGGATACCTTTCGATATACCCAGATGCATTACAGAAAACTCAAAACAATTTTCATTAGGTTTTACAACCCAAAATAAACCTCTTATTATTAAATAGGGTACCAAACCAGATGAAAATATCAAGAGTTTTCTTATGTACAAGATCCTTATGAAAGACAAGTGTAGTGCATACTTTCTTGATTTTTAAAGGTGAACGAATTCAAATCTTTCTTAGGATTTTAAAACACTAGAATTTCATCAACAGAGAAGAGAATAAACTTAGGGATACATGGTTTTAAAACACACTTCTTATTTCTTTTTCAAATTTGTTCTGCTTACAAGCTGAGGAGAAGCTTCCTTATATAAAGGAGTTCTCTTGAAAAGGATGATACAAGTCCTACATCCTTTTCTAGATGTAAAACATAATGATTTCAAAAGATAAGACAAGACTCTTATCTTTTGATGACTTATCGTACTTTTACAAGAAGCAAAAGCAAATCTTACCTTAATTATTACACTAATACGCTTAAAGCAAAAGTAAACTTTACTTTAATTATTACACCAACACACTTAAAGTAAAAGCAAAATTTACTTTAATTATTACACAGACACACTTAAAGTAAAAGCAAATTTTACTTTAATTATTATACCAATACACTTAAAGTTATTGGGATGAGAGATTCATGTAGTCTTCTTTGAATGAGCTGTCTGTATTGTCTTTTATGGATATAAACTTTAATGACCTTGGATGCTCACAACTAGGTCTACACGTTGGTCTTGGACAATGTTGTGCTTTTGGGCAGTATGGTGAAAATAGAATTGCTTGGTTGGTTGACTGATCATGTGAGGGTAATGGAATTCATACTGTTGTGGCTCTAAGTGATGAAGGTACTTCTGATGGTGTTCAGAGTTATTAAAGATGCTGGGTTAATGATATAAAATCATCCCAAGGGTCTTGTGCATCTTCAAATAAAAAGTCAGTGAAATCTGGTCTTTCTTCCTTAATGATAATACCTAAGGAGTTTGGTTTTGAAATAGCTAAGAGGGTTGGAATCATGATGATATCATGTTGTGGTCCCAAAGAGGTATGAAAAATATCATTGTGTGGTTCAGGTTGGTAATTGAGATGATAAAGAAAGTTATGAAGGTTCCTCTAAATATTGTTGTCTTGGTCAAGGATGGTTGGGTGTAGAGTTATAAACCATTCGAATCTTGATCCTGGGTCTAGAAAGCACTGGTGTATGGATGCTAAAAATAGGGTCGATAAACAATGAACACAGATGTGAACATATTTGCTTCAGTTTTAGGCTTTTTTTTCAAGATTGTAGAGTAAAGTCAATTGTTGTAAATTCTTTCTCTACCATAGAAGTAGTGAAAACCACTCAAGAAGAGTCCAGGTCAAAGAAGTTGACTTGTTAGAATTCATTAGGTGATTCAAGATAGGCCTGACTGAAAGACTATCTTTATGGCATAAAGAATAGTTAAGCACCAAATGTACCATAACTCATCTTCTGTAACATATCTAGCTAGGTTAAGGTTTAGACCTATGAGAAATAAATTTTTTGAATGGAAGGTTGTAAAAGGGAACAAATATGCTAATAAGCAGGCTTTCATGAAAAACCTAAAAGCATATTTTTTTGGGAATTCCTGAATGACAAAAATTGTGGAAAAGGTTTTTCCAAGAGGAAAGGTTCGTTAGGTTATGGCTTGTTTGGGTAATGGAGTAGCCATAAATATGATTGGAAATGATATCCTGAAGATATGTAATACATAGTTGGTGTAGGCTTGGCTAGTCTTGATAGTAGATCTGAGATAAGGTTCTGAGATCTTTTTATATGCTTCATAGAGAAGTTATATCTTGAGACCAATCTTTTAATCTGAAGAGCATCTTTTCTAAAACAGTTTTTTCTTTGGAGTTCATGATGTTGAAAAATGATGAGCTGTCCATTCGGATAAGAAAGTGATGGCCAATAAGATAGTATTTGAATTTTTGATACTATTCTTTACAACTAAGATTTCTTTGTATATGTTGTGGTAATGTTACTGTGCATTAGAGAAATGTCTACTAGCATGTCCAATGAAACTTTCTTTTCCATTGATTTCTTGAAGGAGAACAACACACTTTGAATTATCACTTGCATCTGTCGGAGTATTTTATTGCCATCTGTTATGAGCTTTAATGGTGGAGGATCTTGGACAATCTTTTTCAAAGTAGTGACAGTAAGTGTGTGATCATGATTCCATTATGATGGCTTCCTTTTTAATAAAGCCGATAGTTGATTAGTGTGGCGGTTCACGTGAGGAATAAAATCTCTAATTCTACTTTCTCGTGAGATGCTAATATGAAAAATGAAGCAATTCTTGGACAATGTGCTTTCCTGACTGGTAGTGTCTATCTTTGATAACCATGCCCAAGAACTCAATGTTGTCTATTGTAATAGTACTTTTTTAACTTTGAGACTGAATGATATCAAAGAATTGATTTAGTAATTGGCGATGCTCTTCATGAGATCCTGAACATAATAAAATATCGTCAATATTAATAAATACATGATGCAGAATAGGCTAGAAGATTTTGACTATGACCTTTTAAAAAATGAAAAGGGTAGTTTTTAAACCAAAAGATAAGACTGTCCACTGAAAATGAGCATTAAAAATGCAAAAGATTGTTTTGTATCTCTCTGAGGGTTCAATGCCAAGTTTCCAAAAACCTAATTTGAGGTCAAATTTTGAAAAGATATGAGTATTTTTGAGATAGGTGAAAAAGTTTTGTCTTTTGGATAGAGAAAACTTATCATCTTGTAAAAACATATTTAAAGTTGGTAGTCAACGACTAATCTCTTTTTTCCTTTGACAAGTTCAGAACGTTTTTCAACATAAAATGCTTGACAAGCCCATTGAAAGTTTGTGGGCTCAAAAGTTGGGAACATTCTTTTTGGGCTAAGACTAAGTCAAAAGGACTCATCCTTGGATGGGTAGCCTTAGTAGGGTTGGTGTCTTTATTTAGTTTAAAAGGCAAGCGAATAAAGAAAGACTTATTTTTTCATAAAGGATTTAGGTGTGTAAACTCGGCATGAGACTCTGGATAATATTTGAGAAAGTTGGTTGAGATTTCTTGGTAGGACTGTGCAGGTTTAGATAAACTGTAAAGTCTGAGAATGCTTATAAAGGGTTTGAACATGGACTTGACTCTGATTCCGGTGGGAAGAATCTGAGGTATTTTATATGGTAAATGATATCAAATCCTAATAAGATATCCTTATCAGAAAGCTTTTAACCAATTATTTTTGTCCAGATAACACAATTTAGGAAGATCTAAATACCAATGAGGTTTTTAGTAATCAAATCTATGGTGAATATTTTCTTATCTGTTATTTTAAAATGCTCTGTATGATGTTTTTAGTTTTGAGGTGAAAGGATGTTTGGGTTTATCATGATTTTGGAGCATCGGTATCAAGAAATCCAATTGTAGGCATTGGTCTTTGGAATTTTGATGATAAAATCTGGAGTTTAATAGAAGGGATAGGAAAGTTAGAATTTAAGGACAAGGACTATTGGTTGAAGATTGTCTGAAACTCATCATTTTCTGAATCATCAGATGAATTTTCTAGTGCGAACACTGTTTCTTCATTGGATTCTTCTTGTTCAGAGAAGTAAGATTCTACTTCTTCTTTGTTAGGAGAATAATCTATGACAGTTTGTAAATGCTTTATTAGTTTAACTGCCTTTTCTTTTTTGTTGGGGTAATTCTTCATATAATGATCTTTTTTCTTACAAATGAAACATCTATTGGATTTTTCTCTCCTTTGCTCTCTGGAGGAGAATGATTTCTTTATGAAGAATTTATATGGCCTTTTTTCCTTTTGAAACTTAGATTTTGAAAAGGGGATTGAATGTTTGATTTTTTTGAAATGTTTTTGTTTCTTGGGGTTGTAGTTACATTTCGTTTTACTTTTGCACTTGATCTATAAATATGGCTTTTTACAGGTGCTTTTGAAAAGCTCTTTATCTTTAATCAAATCCTTAAAGAATTGCTTCTACGCACAGAGTTTCTCAAAACATCTTTTAAAAATCTGAAAAATTTTCTCAAGGAGATATTATCAAGATTGAGATTGTATACTATGAGTTGTCTTTTCATTTTTAGTTGCATCTCTTCTGGTAAATAAGTAAGGAATATATGCTTCAGAGTTGGATCATTAAATCTATTAAGCTTGTAGAATAGGATTGATATCCTTTCGTAATAGAAATCAAGATCTTTGAAATTAAGAAAGCAATATTTCATGTTAAGGTAATCTCTTTTGGCAACTTAAAAAACTATGGATGGTTCTCCAATGAATTATTCATAAAGGATAGCAAGAGCTGAAGAGACATTTTGTATTTGTACAAATTGAAGTTGTCTGTAAGGGTCGAGACTGTCAAACCAATCTCTTAGAGATCTTGTGAATCTAGTGACAAATTGTCTGAGAAAAAATTCTATTGTTGTACTCACTCTGATCATTTAAAGATTAACCTAATCTGACATTTCAGATAATTTTTCTCGCCATTTAGTTGTAGGAATGTTATCAAATGTAAATCATGGACCATTTAATGGCTTTGGAGCTTGAGGTTGAGAAGGTGGTTGGTTGAAGATTCAGTTGGTTCATTAATATCTGAAGGGATTTCAAAGTATAACTCTAGTCGAGAGGTTTGTGCTTGGTCTGTTTCTTCTGGTTGTGCTATCAGAAGTTTAGTGATGTCTGCATAAGATTTTTCTAAATCAGAGATTGAGTTTGAAGACTTTGTGTCAAATTCAGTAATAGAACTTGAGGATTGTGTAATAGATGTGTCTATTTCTATTAAGTCATAGGTTTCAACATGGTGAGAAGCATATTGGTGTATAGGTTCTTTATCCTTGGACTGGGTTATGTGTTGTGGAGAGATAGGGGTATGTTCTGTAACTATTGTTCTTGGGCAGCAGTTTGTGACAGTTGACAAATTTTTGGCGGCCTTGATTGTGGTTGAGGTTTAGGTTTTGATTTTGGTAGTTGAGATACTTGAGGTGCATTTTTAAAGAGAGTATGTGTCATTCCAAACAGTTTGGAGGGGTAATAAGGTCTTATTAGAGCAAGCATGAGAGTAAATAAATAATATGTCTGACTGATAGTTGGTATATGAGGCGATTTGGTAAAAAGTGTGCGTCTTTATTTTTCTGATTCAATCTAATCAAGCTCTACCTTCAGATGCCTAATTTCTTTTTCCTTTTAATCAAATTCAGGACCAAAATATCTCTAACTGAGCATGGCCCGTAATTCAAAATCTAACTGAGAAATTCTAGATTTTAAGTTTTGGTGAATCTGCTGCATCTGCAAGGTTATAGAATCAAACTTGGTTTTAATTTGGTCAATACATAAATTGACCTTATTAACCTTTTGATGAATATCCAACAACGTATCACTTTGTGCTTTGTCATTTTGAGTCTATCAGTTAAGGACTGATTCAAAGGATTTTAGTTCTTCTAAGTGTCCAGTAGATGTTATGACTGAAGGAATGAAGGTTTTGTCATAATTTTTCTTTGTGAATCTGTTTGGGTTTCTAAGGATAGAAAATTTGATACATAGTCATTTGATCATGAAGAGAACATCACGCAAACAACTGGTTGTACTGGAGGAAGTAGGCTTTGAGTTGGTGAGAGAATTTCTATCTTGCAATTTTTTGTAATCTACTTGAGTTCTTTTTTGTAAAAGGGTAATGGAGCTAGTGGAGGGGATTTTGTGGTGGTTTCATCTGGTTGTGGAGGCAAGGAGAAAGATTTTTCTTTTTTGTTTTCTTTTTGTTTTTTGAATCATAATCATCATCTTCCTAGCCATCCTGACAAGGACAATCTGGATTGCACCTTCCACATCTTGGAGTATCCCATAAGAAATGTCTATTTAATTTTGTAGGATATATTGGATATCCTGCTAGACTGAATCCTGTGATTGGCAATTTCTCTTGGGTTGTTTGAACAGCTATGATTATAGAATAATATGTGAAAGATAGCCTCGGAGGCTTTGAAGGAGCAGTTGGGAGAGGCTGAGAACTGGGTAGTGGAGGTTTGAAAGTCATTTTGATAGATCCATCTTGTCTTCTTTCAAATTACTTTCTGATATTTGGATTGGACTACCATTGCTGTGGAATTTTTCATAGTTCGAAATCCACTCCAAAGGCATAAGCTTAATGAATTCATGATGTAGAATTTGCCTGGGGATTTGAATGATAGTAGGGATCTGATCTGATTCTGCTAGCACTATGAGAGCATCAGAGTAATTTTCTAGTGTAGGAAGATCTAGGACATGATTTTGGAGCCTATAGACTAATTAGTAGTGATGGGTAACTAAAAGATAAAATTTAAAAGTTTACATAAAAAGTTTATAAAAATGTTGATAATTGCAAGCATTTTTAATACTAGTGATAATGTTATATGACAGTGACATATATTTTTTTTCAATTAGAAGTTTTCTAAAATAAATTATAATAGTAATAAAATTTTAGCTCCCAAATGTTTAAAATCCATTTAATAAATGTATAATTTAATCATTTTATAAAATAACTCACTAATTTCAATTAAAAGCAATATAATTAAAATGGGGGCATATTTAAAATAAATAAAAAATTTACTATTATATAAAATTGATGAAAACATAAAGGTAATTGAGTTAGGGACTCATTTGAATACAAAATAAATATTTTATTTTTGTACTAAATTAATGAAAATATAAAGGAACTGTATTAGAGATATATATGAAAATAAAATAAATATTACATTATTTTATTAAATTAATAAAAATATAAGGGATATGGACTAATTTTTCTAAACTAGACCGGGCTGCCCACATAGGTCCGACACTGGACACGGCTGCACCCATGCCGGTCGTCCCTAGTTGATGATTACAATTTTTTTGATCGTAGCTTTATACATAGGAGCTAACTCTATTGTCAGGAATGATTTTACTTGGACTCTGTTTTTAGGTTCGAATCTTACCAATACGCGTGAATTAATTAAAAAATAGTGGTTATGATACTCATTTTTATGGGTTTGCTCGATAGTTTTTCTTTTCTATTTGTTCAAGAATCAAGGGGAAAGGAAAACCAATTAATTAACGTGTTAAGATTTGACAAAGAGCTAATTTTGTCGTGCACGGAGCAATTTGAGAAAAAGTCAGCGAGCTGGTAGAAAGTCCTCTTACTCGTATGTAAATGTGATAACAATTTTCATTCATTGAACGAACACCGCAATGATGTGACATGTCCATCACAGTCTCAACTTGAAAGTTGAAACCACCCGGCAGGGTGCGGGGGTGGGGTGGGGGGAGGAAGAACATATACTGTTAATTGATTCCTTCACTGGTTAATAGCTTGGAGAGTATAACGGAAGAGTTTCAAAGGTATACAGATATGGACCCTTAAAGAAAGGGCAGTTAGATAGCTATTGGCTCTGGCTTTGCATACCATTCGTTTAATTTGCGTCATATTAATGAAACTGATAGACAAAGACGGTGGGTTTATCTTTCTCGCAAACCAAACAACACAACAGCAACAGAATCTAATCCACCACCACTTTCTTTCTTGTGCTTTTGTGGTGCCAAACACATCCTCCAAGATAATTACATCTTTGGTTTTTCGTCTTTCGACACTTTGATCAATCAAAAGTGACAGAAAGATCACTAATTAATTAATTAAAGTCCAATCAATCTTTCCCCCATAAAATACGAAGAATAAAAAGAATAAGAAATTGAGAGTTACATCAATTAGAGAAAATAACAATGTTAATATTTCACATTGGCTTTAATTTGTGACAGAATTTTAGAAAATTATAAGAAAAAAGGTTGTCGCCCTTTAGTAATGGGAATCAACCAAAGGAGATACTGAGAAGATTATAACTTGCTCTTTGGAAGCAAAGGCGAATTTGGATTCGCGGCGATCACCATCTGGGGCTGGGAGATTAAGATCTAATTGTAGAATATTTCTTGGTTTCTTAGCTTGTTGAGATTGATGATCAAGACTACTACGTGAACCCATTCTCAATGCTGCTGTTGAGGTCATGAAAGCCCTGTGCGGTCTCATATGCCCTCCTAAAGCTTGCCCAGAAAAGTACTCAGCACCACATATGGAACATTCATGAACCTTAGTAACCTTATTGTTGGTTCTCGCACATAAATTAGCAGCATCTTTAGTATTTGCTATTTATAAAGAAAGGTTTGTGCTCATATTGCTGAAACGATCATCTTCTTCATGCAGTACCTTAGGTTTCTTGTGACTCGCTCTGTGTCCACCTAGTGCTTGGAACGAAGTAAAGCATCGGTTACACGTCTTGCAATGGAAAACATATAAACCCGCAGCCGCAGCCTTGCTAGTGGTAGCCAGTTAGTCAAGATGATGATGAAATTTTCTTGGCGTCTCCTTGAGCTAAAAGTATCAGACAATTAGCCATATCCTCTTCTTGTTCAGTACTCGTTGCGAATTCAGCAGAGGTGGTAGGCGAATTAGTACTGAATATTCTTTCTCCTTCACCACCACTTTCTAGGGCACCAGAACAGCTATAACCCATAGCGAATGCTAGCGAAGACTGCGGCCTTTGAATCTTTGTTCGCTTCCCTTTCATTATTATTTGCGATCGATCTTTAGGCCCGTCATCTTATCTTCCTCTTGATGAGCTTCATCGGCAATCATCATCATATATATCACGAAAATTCAAGAGAAAGGAAGAACAGGGTGGAAGCAAAAGCAGGATTTTGATGTTAATATATAGATGTAAAGAGAGTCAAAGGATGATTAAGAGTAGGTACCGTGGCAAGTCTTGCGTTTTCCAACATTGGAAGTTAGAATATATATATAAAAAGGCAAAATATAGAGGGTATAGAGAATGGAGTGAGATGGGAGAGGAAAGGGGGAATTAATAAGATGCTATGTAAGTATGAGGACGCGAGGAAACGAGTAAGATCGGTTGGCTTTCAAGCACACCCATTACTTTTTATGAGGACGCGAGGAAACGAGTAAGATCGGTTGGCTTTCAAGCAAACCCATTACTTTTTTCTAACGATTCCTTTTTGGAGGATTGTTTTGCAAGTCTCGAACCACATAATTTTCCCTCCTTTTTCTCTCCTTTTTTTGGCTTTGTTAGCTCATGTTTCCTTTATTCACTTGTTACACTACTGCTTAATAACATAAAACATCTTTCCATGTACATATGTATATATATAAACATAGCACTAAATTAATTGTATAACACTCCATCTTTATAATTGTAACTAAAGTGGTTAATCCAGGTGTAACATTAAGTATTTGTAAAAATAATTTCAAAATCAATATTTTATAAATATTAAATAAAAGGTTTGTTACATAAAACTATATAAAAGAGGTTTTACCATACTAAAAACTTTGTTACAAAAGTCACAAACTAATTCCATAAACAAGCTTCCTAAGCAACACAGTTGAGCTCGTTATGCAAATCAAGGTCTATTATGTCCATATGCACCTCGCCTTAGTTGGGACTTGGCGTCAACTTTTTCCTATTCAGTTCATGCAATGTAAGGACTACGTGAGCTAATGCCCAGTAAGTAAACACTTGATGCATATACTACCTATGATGCATATAAATGACTTTATGAAATAAGTGCTAAATCTTTTACATAAAACTTTAAAATATAAAGAATGATGTTAGGGCCCTAGGTTTGTTGTACTACAAGGGTAGCATTCTATAACATGCTCTTGGGCTTAAATTAATTGATCCGTTGGGCGTTACGTATCGCCGTCCTCAAAGGATTTCTTTTTTTAGCTTAGAGAGCTTGCCCTCTATATGAATGCTTGCCACCTAGAGCTTGCCCTCTATATGAATTCTACAATTAGATCTCTAAGAATAATACTTAGAGCTAATTTAATATATTGTCCTTACATTGTAGTTGAAGTGAACTGTTACTTACCTATTTTCTTTGGTTCCCCTAAATCTTCCTTCCTAAACTTGAGAATTTCTTCACTAGTGATGCTTTGGCTTAGAATGGAAAAAGATGAGATTTCTAGGGTTTATGGAAAATGCAAGAGTTAAGGGGTATTTATAGAGTTTTCTAAGATCCATGTGTGGCTAAGATTTTGTCAGCATATCTTAGTGATTTCTAGAATACTAAGATTTTGCCACCTAACACTTAATTAATGGTGAAGATTTATCTCTTTATAAATATCTTAGAAATTTCTAGAATTTCTAAATGTCTACAATATCTCCTATTACATCATTACTTATGCCATTGCTTATGTCATCATTACTTTTAAATTATTAATTTATCCTTCCATAAATATCTTAGTAATTTCTAGAATTCCTAATATCTCTACAACATTTCTTGTTGTATCATCACTTATGTCATTGCTTATGTTATTATTATTTTTAATTACTAATTTATCCTTTCATAGATATCTTTAGTAATTTCTAGAATTTTTAATATCTCTACAATATTGCTTATGTCATTATATTATTATACATTATTATTATTATTATTATTATTATTATTATACTTAATGCTTAAGGGAGTTTGTTAGGTTAATTATATTATATCTAAGTAAGAAGATTGTACCTCACAAATTGAGTTGGATCAGGTTATTGCGGCAACACGTTTTATTTATGTTTGGACATTTCTTCACTTCATTTTTCATGTTGAGTCTTCTGAGTTATTATAGAGATTGATTTTTGTTTTTTCAGTATTTGAGAATAAATCTGACCTTTTTTTATTTCTAATTTTTAGATGCAATACTTATCATGTGGTTCAATTAATAGAAGATATTCAGACTGCATCATCATATAAATAATGTCAATAATATGGATAGACCCTCCATGATAAATATTAATATACTGAGAATACATTTTTTTTAAAGGAAAAAAAGCCTACGACTTTTGATTGTTAGAGAAGATTTTTCCTTGATTGTTAGAGAAGATTTTTCATATAAATTTTAATTTAACTCATTTGTGAGTATATCTAATTGTGCCTTTGCTGCAGTTAGGCTTAATCAATCGAGCAGTTCATGTGCAGTTGATCCCACTCGCTTCACATTCGACTTGGATACCTCTCCTTCGAAGGGCAAAACCCTAAAATCACGCCGGCTCTATGATGCAAAAATTATCTGATTAAATTTTATATACTTTAATTTACCCAATCATCAGGGTTGGTCAAGGCTTGAGATGCTGACACGTTTCCCATGAAACTTAATTAAGTCAGCCGCAGTATTGCATATTTAAGAAATATAGCCAATTGTCCTAAATGATTTTTAGCTTATACATGCCACTATAGTCAATAATTATGCATGTATCCATTTTTTTCAGATCACGATATATATTATGTTGTAGTGTTACGATGTGAATTGGCATTATCTACTTTCGAGTGGAATAAATAATTGACCTTACAAGTCCTACACAATGTTCAGGCGCATATGATTATATATCATTTACAATCTAATGGACGGTATTGAAAATTAAATGAAATACCGAGGAGAAAACTAATTGATTTGTCTTCTCCATAATGCCAAATGATACTTTACTCCAATGCATTGTAACAAGCCAAAAACTAGGGGTTGGTGACCATGTTTCCAGATCATCTATTTGCTGTTTAAATTATATTATAGTAGTAAGGTTTATAGAACTTCTATAACTAAAAATTTCCTGCCGGGCAAAAGAGCTTATTTTACAGAATTTGAATTTGAATCAAGATCATAGCAAAATAGCACTTTTTATTCAGTTTTTTGTAAAATAAAGTTACACACACCGAAAGAAAAAAAAAAGTATATATATTCCTTTTTCTAAGGAAATTTTGTTAGTTTGCCTTTGATTATTAACATCGTTGGTTCAATAGATTTTGTAGTAAAAAAAAAAATATAGCGTACACATTTTTTTTAATTGTAACAAAATAGAAGATCATGAGGGAAAAAAGGGGAAAAAAAAAAGATGTCCCTTGACTTTATGCATGGATTTGGAGCAGTTGTTGAACGACAAAAAAGTCTTTTGCATTATGCACCGTGTCACCTTCAGTCTTTTACACTGAAACTAGAACAGATAAAATGACGAATTAGATGAAAATATGAGTGATGATATAATTACAAATATTTATATAAATTTATTTTGTATAAATTAACATACTATTAACTTATTTACATAAAAATATGAAATAATTAAAACAAATTATGTGGATTAAGAGATATTTAGTTCAATCAATTAAATTATTAATATTAAAAAAAAACCTTTTGTGACGGGTATTACCAGTCATCTGTCATGTTGTGTGACCTTTGAGGGATCGTCATTGATTCCGATGTTAAGAAAATAATATGACTGTTTTTATATGTCATTTTATGCTTGACGTATTATCTATGACGATTCTATCATAACTGTTTTGATTAAAAAATTTCACACATGACCAATAGTTGTCATAAACACTTTCATGCATGACAAATATATGAATAAGATAATGACATAAATAAATTTGGCAGGATTCCAAAATCTTGAATGAATTTTATGGAGATTCCAAAATTTAGTTTATATTCATATTTTTTATTCTTTCACTATTAATTTATTTCATTAGATATTATTTATGATTAATTAAATTTTAATTTTGAATTATATAAATATGTTTTATAAATTATATTTCAATTTAATTTTTCTAAATTTTAAAAAATAATTTTAATTTCTCACGAATGTGTATGTGTGCGCACACGATTACAATCAATACTAAAAAAGAATTTAAATTTAAATTAGTATAAAAAAGTCAAAAGTAACTTCAAATTTTGGCATAATTCAAAACCAAAATATTTCTAATTTGGATATACTATCCTTCCCAAAAAAAAAAAATATAAGGAACAAAACCAATTTCAAACTAAGAATCACTTTGAGGTTTCCTATAAAAGGAGGCATGGAACGAAGCCACTACGAAGAAGTTCCGGGAGTTATAAAGGAAACTTCGAGTTTATATTGGTCATTAGTTGAGAACGGGAATTGAACTCTATGAGATATAATCTCCTGCTGTTTCTCAGTAGCTCAGTGGTAGAGTGGTCGGCTATTAACTGACTGGTTATAGGTTTGAATCCTACCATTGGGAATAAAGCCTCTTTAAAACACATGCCTACCATCTCTGAGAGCAAATCCCATAAGCCCCACAACAGTGGTCTCTAATAAATTGATTGATAAATGATCTGGATTTGAAAATAATCATGGGTTAACAAATAAAATGAATGAATTATTGAGCTATATAAATTATAAAAAGTCATTTCCTATAAGTATCAGCTCCAAAGTATTATTGACTTGCCAATAGCTATTGATCAAGCCTAATAAGTTATGCATTAATAAATTGATTTAAGAAAATAGAAAAATCCTAAAAACACCGTAGCTAGCTAAAATACTTATCTTTCAAATATCTAAGTCTTGTCACTATCAAAACCTAGAACACTTCTACAACAAAATTGTTATCAATAGTTGAAAAAAGAACAAATAAAAGATAATCAAGAATTATATAATCAAATAAATCCCAGGTTATGAAAATAAGTAATGAGCTTGCAGTTATAAGCCTGTTTTCTAATAAATTTAGATTAACAAAAATAAAACACACAATCCATTAACAAGCACTTAGAAATCCAAAATAACAAAATAAAAGTATAGTTTGAAGTCACAATAAATAGGCATCTAAAAATTCAATAAGTTAAATACAAAATAACATTGCCCTATATTTTTTACTCTCTTTACAATACAAATAATTTTCAATTCAAGCATTTTAAATAACGGTGATTGCCAATTTCACCTTTACTAAAATTACTATATACCAATTGCCTTCTTATTATTTTCATAAGGACCAAGGCTACAGAAGCTAGTCAATTTTTGAGTACTTTTAGCTATTTGGCCCTCCAGTTTATAAGTGCTGGGCAGTCCTCACCCTTCGAGAGCTCTTTTGGGGCTGAGTTAGGCTTCGGTCCAAACTTGGTATCAGAGCCCAGGTGTTCACCGGGGGTGTATGAGGTTGTGAATGATAAGCACCTTGTCCCACATCGATTGGGATCCTGGTTAGGGTCCAGTTTATAAGTGTTGGGCAGTCCTCACCCTTCGAGAGCTCTTTTGGGGCTGAGTTAGGTTTCGGCCCAAACTATAGGAGATTGGAGCCAATTTTCTTAGCTCTAATGGATAAAATTACACAATTACCCACGTATGTTTTAATTAATATGTATCAAAGTGAAATTTTAAAAGAGCCCTTACTTTTAGAGTCAAAAAGACTTAATTGCTATTAATATGTGGATTGCAAAAGAAGAAAATTAACAGGAAGAATAACTTTTATTTTCTGATTTCATGAATCAAGCTATATATACCTGTAAAACACAATTGCAAGAAGCTAATTTTGTGTCACTTTTGTCAAGCTACATTCCTTACAAAATATCATATCCTTTTAACGATCTCTATCTCCATAATTATAATCTTGCAAAAATATGAATATCCAATCATTTATTACAAAGAGAATCAAACAAAATCTTGCCATATTACCCACCAAAAAAAAAAAATTACATGTCTATGTTATAATCAAAATCAAGGAGTAATCGTTTGATGCATCAATGGCATATAAGCTCAATGTAATCATAATATAAAAAAGATTCCATCGTAGCTAACCAAAAGTAAACACGATATCCAAGTGGGTATGAATTTTGTTGCCACATACCCCACATATGAAGCCATCATTACCTTTTGCTACAATAGTTAACAAAACCAATTATATACCATATTTTACTAAATGCTACATGCAACCACCAAAGCCATTAGGCTTAGACGCTGATGGCTGAATTGCATTCAACCTATCCTTGTCATCATTTTATAGAATAGGCTTGATATTAATAATCTGTTATTGTTGTTGTTATCAGTTCCTTGATCATGCCCTTGTCTATCCCTCTTTTGCCTCACTATAAGATATACAGGTTGTTGTTGTTGTCTGATCGTACTTTGAGGTCTATATATTCCTAAAAAGTATTGATTTAGTTAATATCCAAGGACATAAAATAAGGAATTAATATAGAGGCTAAAAGTATTATTATTACTCACATATATTAAATATAGGCACCTTTTAAGATTAGTCCACTACCTACTCATACTAGTAAATCTTCTTGTTCTGCTGGCACTTGGGAATTTGCAGAGCTTAAGCCAACGTCTTTCTCCTTTTACAAATTAAAAGCTATGTCAGCTCAATAAAATTTTAAAAATTTATTAATATTTAATATTTATAGCTCATAAGCTTGACTCTTTTTTTTTTGTTACATCCCATTTCATGACATATGCTACATTTCACAGTGAATATTACCTTATGGAATGGTTTTTTTTTTTGTTTCTTTCACTTCTTTTCTTCTATTCAACTTAGGCGTCCCAGGTTGAACTTGTTTCACAAGATGCTTTAAAATTGGCCTATCAATTTAAGCCAATTAGTCCTACTTGGAAGGGGATTAATATTTGTTGAATAAGTAAAATATGCTTCCCTTGTTAAGCTTTTTTCAACATAATTGGATAGCTCACCATGACTGTGTAAAATTCCAGCCATGTCATGCTTGCAAGGAAGCCCACTCATCTACCACCCACCAGACTCACAATACCATCTGTTCAGGTCTACAATATAATGCCTTTCCATGTTAGGCATAATCTCTACAACCTCAAATTGATATTTGCTTGCTTTTATAATAGACACATGTCTTGCAACCTAGGCAATCTTTGCAATTTTTTTTTTTGTACTCTTGGAGGTATATTTGATTCACAATCCTCACACTTCTCTCTCATTCTTACCATTCTTTTCATAAGCTTCATTATAATAAATTCAAGAAGCTCCAGAACCGTTTTCTTTTATACTCATTTAGATAACCATTCCATGACTCAGACATGTTGTTTGTCACATGATCAATCTTGTGGAATGGGTCAAAACGATGGCATGACCATGTGCTTAGATGCCTATCAACTAGCCACTTGTAAGCATTTTCATCGAGTCTATTTATTACTATCATTGCATTATCAAAGTCAGTCTTGTTAGTGGGTCTTGTCACTTTCTAAAAGTGCTCCTCAAAATCTCAATAGAATATTGTTTTCTAAAGTTCGTATACACATGTCTTGCACAATATCTAGTTTGAGAACTTGGAAAAACATCTTAAAGAGCATAAATTAAACTTTTTTGTCTGTCATACATAAATGTGACCGCTATACCATTATGGATATCTATATGCTCTTTAAATAGTTCTAGAAACTATGTCCAACTCTCTTTGGATTCAACCTCACATATACACATAGTAAAAGGAAAAACACCATTGTTTGCATCTAAAGCAACAACAAAAATCAAAATGCCTCCAAAAGATGTCTTCAAGGGCCAACCATCTAAACCAATGAATCTTCTTCACCCTTGCATGAACCCTTACTGTTGAGCTCTAAAACTAATGAAAATTCTCTTAAATTTATTCTCATTTCTAACCAATTTTTTACTACTGTTGCATTGTTGTTAGTCATAAGCAAAACATTGGCATGATCATTTAGTAGAGCATATGAGTTAATATAATCATCCTCACACATTTTTAATACCTTTCCTTTGGCCTTGTATAACCTTCTCTTATTTATAGTAGTACCAAATCTACTTAATAACACAAAAGATATAGAAGATAAGGAAATCCTAAGATTTGACTTGATTACACCAAATAATTTCTTAGCCAACTATTTGCCTATTGTCTCAAGATTCTTAATTAGTGGTATGCACGTGTGTGCTCTACCTTTGATTATTTTGATCATGAAACTAATTTTATCTGCCATTAATAAAGCATGAATTCTCCACCTTCATCTTTTGCTTGCATATAAAGCAGTGGCTCTAATCCTCTCATTCTTCTTCCTGTGTAAAACACAACCTTGTTGGATTGCGAAGTCCTTGAGCATACTCTGAATTCATCTATAGTAGAAAACACTTGACCAACCTCTAATATGATTTCTTCATCAGCCATTTGTCTAAACCTTGTGCTCTTAATTCTGTTGCCATCCTCTTAATTTATCTTCAACTAAGTTTAAATGAAAATCATCAGGTGAAGTATCGTCATCTACACTTTCATAATCAAATAAAAGTGTCTCCCTATTAGAATGAGAATTATCATTCGAATCTATTATGTTTTGTACGTCCTTATTGTCAATCTTTACAATTTCCCTAATTTCATCATTAGTCCAATTTATAGAATCCACACTATTGGTAACATCATTGTCCAATGGTTCATTTTCATCATTGTCTAATAGTTCATCAATCTAATTAGTAGCTTGCTCATGATGAATTGTATTTCTCAGTGCATGTTTATTATCTTCCTCATAAGCCTTAAACATCCTCTTAAGAGTGTTTCCAGAAGAATTTTCAAGAATAAAAGATGTTTGATGACTTTTAAGAATGTTTGATTGCATTGTCATCGATGGCAATGACTTCATTTCTAAGAGCAATAAAGTAATTTGTTGAGATAACATTAAATTCACAAAACTCAACAACTCCATATTAGTCTCTAATAACTACTTCGGATTTGAAGAAGGAATTTGAGCCATTATCATGAACTTTTCACTATCCAGCTGATGTCTATTAACTATTTTCTCCATGACATCATTAATCAGAGCTACCAAGCTTAAAAATTCTATCTCGTATTCACCTAGGTCAATTAGCTTACCACCAAAGTGAACCATGACATGTATTTGATCCATCTATCAATATAAATATTCAAATCATGATACTTTGAAAATAAATATCAACATTTTTTTATCAAGCACATGATTCAAAATAACTAACAATTAAAAAAAGATTTTTCTTTAACACAAATAAAGAAGAATACCTTAATACTTTTCCCAATTCAACATCAATCTGTATACTGGAAAAATTAAAATAAAATGAGTTATTTCTTAAAATAAAAAAATCAGAGTACCCATTACATAGCATCCATATTATTTATAGGCCCAAATATGTTGTCACAAAATTTTTATGAAAATACCCATAACGTTATCACTACAACATTAACAAACTACAATTAATAAATAAAGATAAAAATTTCGTGCCTTCAACCATTCACTAACCTGGAATGTTAAAAGAGTCATCTCCATGTGTTGTACATAAATACTTTAGCAAACATAGATAAAGTTGAAAAAAAAATAATTTTGAAACTTTTCCTATGACTACCCTAAAATAGTGAAAAGAAATAAAGAAGATGAAAGCCATTTTCTCTTTGGACAAATTTACTTAAAAAACATTTTTGTTTTTATCTAAGTTTATATTTTATCTTTTTGAAACTTAATTTTTTACCTTGTGTCATAATAGAATTTAAAATTCAAAAAAATAATTAAATGATCTTTTTATCCTCATTTTTAATTATTGTTATAATAACGGGAGATAATTGGTCATTATGGAAACAATAAGGGAAAAATTGGTATATAGTGATTTTAATAAGGGTGAAATTGGCAATCTTCCTTTAAACAAACATATGATGAGCAGCAGAGGTAATAACATTTTAATAGTATTGATAGAAGCAATAGTAGTAGTTAGCTCTTAATCCTAGATTGATTTTTCTAAGCCAACATTATCTAAAAGATAATATTACTACAATAAAAAAAATACTACTAAAGCAAACTACACTAGCAAGAAGCGTTTATCGATAGTATAAGTAATAATAAGTCGCAGACCAGCATGCCTTACTATCTCTATAAGAGACAATACTTCATTTGTGACTACTTGTCTCGTGATACATATCACTACATGTAATAACATAGCTTGAGCCTAGTTGAATCTTATGAAACTGGAATTCTTTTGCCATAGTCAGTTTAACAAAAATAACATATTAAAACTTACTTAAAATTCAGAAGCAAAACCAGTATTCCATGAAAGTTGTTACTCAAACATTTACATACCACTATAGTTAAAATATAAAAGATAACAAGTACTTTCATTATTATTTGTTAAGAACTAATTGAATTTCTACTAATGGTAATATTAAGAACTAACCATTTCTAAAGCTTGAAGTCATACAATATCACTCACAAAAGCTTTAGTAATTGGAATAATTGAACCTAATATTGTGCAAAAACTAGCCATGAAAATCCATTAAAACAATGAATTAACTTAATTTTTCACTTGCGCATATTTGAATCCAAAATCACAAAAATTTGCTACAAACTTCAAAGAGAGCACATACCATAAGATGAGATATTCTTTGATCTAAACTCAATCAATCTGAGTTGTAAGTGATAGATTCATCATCCAAAATCAGTCAAATTGACCTCTAATTTCAATTTTGAAGAACTTAAATTTTAATTAGTTCAAAACCCAATGCATTGAGAGATCAACTTGCATTTTTAACTATACATAATAAATGGAAAAAGCCAATTAATCAAGGAACACTAAGTAGCAATGAATTTAATTTTCAAAATCAAACAAGTTATTTTTTGCTTTACCTTTTTAACCAAAGTAACGATGAGTGGTGGGTTTCTTGAACAACCAGTGACGAATTTTGAAGAAACTTTATCCTCTCACTGATCTTTTCCCTTCTCACCTGTGGTTGTGACTGTTGTTCGTTGCCAGTGAAAGGTCTGTGATCTCATGCTTGTCAAAGCCAATGGATTCCTCACTTAGACTGCCACATTATACAATGTATCATATGTCTCATTTTGCTAGATGATCGTTTTAGCAGCAGTTAGGGTTGTAAGAGTTATGGTTGTTGAGCTGATGAGAGCAAAGAACAAATTGACACTTAAGAAAATTTTTGGTTTAGGGTTTTATTCTTTTATTTTTATACTAAGAAGAAATATTATAGTATAGGTAAGTTTATTCCAAGCTTGATGAAATATTCAATCAAAATTTGACAGGAGTACAGATAAAAATATTTAAAATTATATAACTCAATAATAAAGAACGATGTCATTTCTCATCATGATAGATATTTGTCATACTCATTAAGTAAATTACAGGCATGATATACGTCCATTATCTATAAATTTTAGTATGATAAAAGTGACAAATATGTCATGCCTTTATGATATACTCGTGTCAAAACAATATATATCATAAAATTTATATCATTAATTCGTATTTTTCTAGTAGTATCATGCCACATTAGCTTATATAATAAACTTTGTATAAGAATTTATGACTATATTATTACTTCGAAAAGTTTGCATCATAAATGATCTACAGCAAATTTAGCAATATCTTTCTAGAGTGGACTAATTTTTTTACTTAATTATTGTTCACAATCAATTTTTAACATTTTTTTATTGAGTGGTTGCTTAATAGTAACTCCATAACAATAATGCCCCTAATTAGTAATATCTTCTCACCAAATAAATATCACAACTCTTATAAAACGAGTGGCTTAGGTGTGTTACTGTATTGATCTAATTTTAAATCTAAAATACTTTAAGAGATCCTTTTGGTAGGTGGTTTTGTAATGGTAGAGATGAAGTTTTTTGGAAATAACTTTCCACTAAAGTTATTGAATGATGCGAACCAAAAATTAAAGAAAATAATAATTAAAGAAAATAATCATTAAAAGTAATGCCAGTAGTTGGTGACAGCACTTCCACGATTAGGTTAATGGGATGTTTAAGGAGGTAAAGGATTTTAGAGAAACTCTTGAATAGGAGAAAATTTGAGTGTTTGTTTGAGTGTAAGAACTCACCTTTTTCATAAGATTAACTTGACCTTACAAAGTGGAGTGTTCTGAGGGTGTCTTTGTGTCTTTTTGGACATGTGGAAGATTGCCATAGGCTATTTCCTTTCTTATATAGGGATTTAGTAATTTAAATTTTCCTATTAAAGCCTTTGGTTTTTTTGGGGCTAGATAACAGTCCTCTAAGGAACTATTTTTGCTATAAATGTGTCCTACCTCAACCCTAATTGGCTCATTGTAAATGAGCCAATTGGACATAGAAGTATATGATTTTATTGATAATAGTGTAAATAGATGTGGCGCTAGTCCTCGTTTCCCATATCTAATTCATGCGACCTGTAATGAATTATTTAGAGATAGTCAAAGTGGCGAGTATACTGTGATGATGTATTGATCTTAATAGTAGAGCTATCACTGCCTCTGTGATCCCAAACTAATATATGGAAACTTTGGTGCATTGTAGGAGACAATTTCTCTAGTTTTTAGGTGGCTTACATTGCTCATCCACTCATTTAAATAGTTTGTGCATGTTTTGAGATTTTCCTTTTTTTTTTTCCAATTGCTCTTTTAATTGCTCATCCATTCTTTTGAAGGCTCAGAGGTCATGAGCATTGTCTACAAATGACAATGGCATCTTGCGTTGTTCTTTATTAATAAAGAGAAGTAATAAAGAGATTCATTTATTAACATTTTACCACACATATATGTGATCCCATGTCATTGCTCATCCATTCATTTATTAGCTATCTCTGTAAGATCATAGAGGCAGTTTTTTATTAATATTTTACCACACACATATAGTAATAAAGAGATAGCTGCTTCTTAATTCATTTATTAAATTCGAAATCAATGTAATCAAGTAACTATTACACACATATATAGTAATTCATTTATTAGCCATTGAAGTGAACAAGTGTAAGACCTAGATGTTGAGTGTTAGAAAGTATATATTTATAAAGGAGAAAATCGTTATTTTACACTTCAAGTTTTACTAACATTGCTATTTTTATTTATTTAAGTATTTTATTGTTTAATTATATGTGTTTTATTATAATTATGTATTTTATGCATTTTAGGGGCCTCACGATCGTTTCACAATAAACAAGTGATCAGACAGTAAAACGGACGTCATATTTAGACTTAGGACGGCTGAAAACCTTAAGAGGAGCATAAAAGGAAAAATGTTACTGTTCATATATATGGTACTATTCATACGTACAATATTGTTTATGAAACTGTTCATGATATTGTTTATATATACGGACCGATGACGTGGCATTGACCGATGACGTGGCATTTGCCTATAACGTGACAGTATTTGATTGGACGAATTATGTGGCATTGACTGCTTATATGGCATTGACCGATGATGTGACATTGACTGCTTATGTGTAATTGACCAATGATGTGGCATTGACTGATGATGTGTCACTATTTTATTGGGCTAAATTTCTTGTCTATTGTAGATCAATGACGTGGCAGTATCTTAGTGAAGCAAAAATCGTGTGTACGGTACATGCACATACATGGGATTATTACTATTCAAACAATGTTATTGTGCAAATAGTTACCGTTACTGTTTAAATATTGACTGTTGATTGACTGATGATGTGGCGCAATCCTGAGCGTCCGAATTGTTTTTAATCCGATGGTCACGATTCACTCAATGTATCTATAAAAAGGGGGTTTTCCCCTCTAATTTGATATCCTTGAATTCATTTTTAAGCTTAGATTTCTGAAATTCCTTCTCTTTCTTGTAGTTTCTTTGTATTTTCGTAAAATTTTCTTTTTATCCCTAATTAAAATATGAGTAGCTAATTTTCTTTTAAGCTTGGGTTGAAGGCAAAGTCTTAACATGTCTCATGGGCTTAATTTAGTAAATTTACTTTATCTTCTCCTCTAATATTTGTGGTTATTTTGACTTTTCGTTGATAAATAATAATAGTCTTGTCTAGATATCGCCCTGGTTAAACTGGCACCCTAGTACAAGGTTATTATTATTTGGCACGATAAGCTCTTAGCACCATATTTATTAGAGCGTGGTTCATGAGGTATGAAATCTCCCCTTATGATTTAATTGACATTAATAAGGAATATTTAGCCCATGGAGCATGTTGATGCAGATCCGGATACCAAAGTGCTTTATTATAATAGTTTTATTTTTAATTGTTCCCACCATTTCAATTCACAATTTAGGATAAATTTACCATAATTTAATTGCTCACTTAGAAAATTAATTATACACATAATTAAAATCAACCTCCTCGTAAGATCGACACTCGTCACCGTTAATCTATTTTACAATAAATTCCTACGCTTGTGAATTCAATAAAATTTGTACAACACTAGACTTGAGCTTATCATTAATTAGCTATCTCTCTCTTTGCTCAATTCCCTGCATGCTTTTTATTCCTTCTCTTTTTGTGTTCTTAATTCATGCTTCATATTCTTATGTTTATTGGTTTACTAATTTTTAAATATATTGAAAGAGAAACTTTAGATGAATTCCCTTAATACTAAATAAATAAGGTTTCGTTATTTTTTTAAATCTTTTTTAATGTAGAGATAATTTTGAAATTAATTATTTTTTTCAAAATACTTACCTAGGCCGTAGCCCGGGTTAGTAGACCTTTAGATTTTTTAAATGATAGTATTTATTAATAATGATCCTCTATTATTGAGTTAATTATTGAGTATGAATTAAACTTTTAAGCTTATATATTGCATTAGGGTCAAACATCGATTTGATGTGACATGGGGTGTTAGGGAGATTAGCTCATATCTGCTAAGAATATCTTAATTAAAGCTATCTTAATTTTTTTTTGGGTAACTTATATTGTTTTGTTGTACTTGACTAATAAGATTATTTTAACCTAATTTTGAGTTTGACCTTTTTTTTAACCCTTATAACATACAAAAAATGCACTATAATATTTTTAAATTTCTAAATAAAATTCATTGTGTTTAAATGATGTGTCGACCCTACTTTATTATGATCATTTTTAATATCTAATTAATTAAACTATCATAATATCTTTATGATAGAATATCATATAAATTATTAAACTGGCAAATTTATATAAATTATTAGATTTCATTTAATAATTTAATGTTAGATTATAATTCACAACATTAAACATCTAAGAATTATTAGTAAGAGAACATATAATGATTAGGGCAATTTATTCTTTTAATGCCATAAGGGTAAAACAGTCAAATAAATTTTATTTTAAAACAACTTGAATGGTTAAAGATAGTTAAAGCCACTTAAATAAGAAAACATTATAAAAAAAGATTTAATTGATTAAATGTAAAACTTTTATAATTAATTTATATTTATTAAAATAATATGAACTTATAAATATTTTTTTGAAATGGGCTGGGTTTACACGGTTGGCCGGCAGGGACTATCTCACCCTTCAAATTATCTATGTAAGCCTAAAAATTGATAACCGAAATTTGCTGGACTTGTTGTCCACTGATACTCAATTTGGCCTCATATAGGCAGTCGAATAATAGGTGATATATTTCACTACACATTATGTGCTTAAATGACTCATAGTCTAGCTTATAATACCCACAACAAGGCATCGTGTATTTTGACAGAATACGTTTCTAATTGAAAATAATGGTGAATTTGGTTTCCATTTTATGGTATAATTATTTGCTATTTCTACAAATTAACCTCAGTAAAGATTTTTTTAGATGTTTCAATCTGTTGGCTTGAGTGATTGTTCGTGATTTGGTGAAATGATTTTATTAATATAGGTGAGAGAAGAATCTGTATATTCTTTATGCCCTCCGTAAGTGTATTGGGGATCTTTTACACATATCTAAGTGATGTTGAAACCATGGCGTATAAGTAGATAAATATGATATTTTTTTATTATTTTTTTGGGGAGATGATAAGTATGATGTTGAGGCTTTGCTTGGCTTCTTGAAGAGTTTGATTAGCGTGGATTCAAATAGCGAAGGCTTGACGAAGACTTTCCGAACAACAAAGGAAAAACCTCAATCTGCTTTTCCTGTTCACTTCTTATTTTTAATTTTTTTTAATGAAAATGATAAATATGATATTGTTGAGGTATATTCAATTAAAAGCTACAAAATTTTAAGTGTAAGTTTGGTCTATGCACCGGACTTCTATAATCAGCATAGATCCAAACACCGGACGTCTATAATCAGTAATAGAAGTATGTGAAACATATGAACTTTTTCATTAATTTTTTCATTTTATTAGAACTATTAGAGATTAACCGTGAATAGTTTAGGAAACAAATAAAAATTTGTATTGCCAGTCCACTAATTGTATATTGATGTTGGAAATTCAACAATCAGCAGTTTAAGAATTAAGGGCTAGTTTGGAAATACTGTAATTTTTAAAATAATTACTATTAGCTATGCTGTAAAAATAATTAACTGTGACAAAAATCAGATAAATATTTGGTAAATTTTATTTTCAAAAGTAATATGAGTTTTTAAAGTAGTTGTTAATATTTAAAAAATTTTGCTATTAAAGTGTTGTAAGAAAATAAATGATTAAAATGTACATAATATAATATGAATTTTACTTACACATAAATATATATATATACAATAACTTTTAATTGTGTATAATAATTTTAACAAAAAATAAAATTTATACTCTATCGATTTTAATTGTATATTATAATAATTTTAATTAAAAATAAAATTTTTATTATATTGCTACAAAGAACTTTTAATGTAATGTAAAATATAAAAAAAAATAGGGTGAACAAAAGGAATGCATGAATTATAATAAAAAAGATTAAAAATATTAATTTTTTCTAATTTAAATAAGAATAATTTTGGGTTTAAGTAATAATTATAAGGATATTTATGAGATTATATTAAATAATAATATTAATTCTCAAAATCAAAATCTAAAAGCTACTTTTTCCCTGCGTTGTAGAATTAACTGTACGAGGTACTGATTTTGATTTTTTACCAAATATTAAAATCAACTTTAGATTTTTAAAATCACTTTTAAACTTTTCAAAAGTAATCTCAAACGAGCCCTAAGACAATGACGGGTGAATTTGGATTGCATTGGTTTCCCAAATATTTAGCTCTACCAATAATTTAAAAAGGTGTTTTCATAAATTATGATTCTAAGACAATCACTTTTTAAATAATGTGATATATGTGTTTCGTAAATTAATTGGTGTTCATATGCATAGGAAGTTGGACAAATTGTGTTACGTAGTAAACTGGTAATGTATTTGTGTGATTATCTTATCTATTAATTATTAAATTTATTTTTTATTTTATTTTCTTAATTATTATTAAATAAAAAATAGGTACCTCTATGACATTGTAATTTTTTTACAACATCAATAATATGTTAATTGTATACCATTGGATTTAATCAATAGTAATATTTGTAATAAAGAAAAAATAATTAAAAAATAATGGTAAACAAGTTTTGGGGTGGAGAATTTTTGTAAAATAAGTGTGACCACCCTTAGATTTTGAAGTAATTTCACTTAAATAATATATATATTTTTAAATTATTTTCAACTCTCCTTTAAATTTTTAATGTGATAATCTTTTTTAAATAAATTCCAAAATCTATTGCCATTAAGTATAAAATATAATATTAAGTTGGTTATTTAACACAATTATAAAATTTATACATGATATAACAATAATAAATAACACAACTAAGTACATATATTTAAGTAAATGTCAATAAACTCATTGGTGAATTGCTTGTGACCTAAAAAATACATTATCACACATGTTTTAATAAAATTGAATATCATATTATTTTTAATTCACATTTAACATATAATTCTCTGAACTATTAAATGTTGATTTTGATGACAACAAACTACATATTTTAGATAATCAAGGAATTACATTTTATTTTTTAAAAAATAAGAAAATGATTTTATGAAATTGATTGTTTTCACATTTATGGTTTAAATTGAAAAGTTTTAAGAATTTTGAAATCAAAAAATATTATTTTAAAATTCTAAAAATAGACTTATTTGTAAAGTTTTATAGATATTTAGGCCATTGTTAATTGTATAAAGTTTTGATATAAAACTATAATTTTGAAAAATGTCATTGTAGCAAGTGGCTAGTCGAATTCACTAAAGCATCAGACCGATTATAAAGCAAAAGCTCTCTAGAGAAAAACAACTCTCTGAATTCACCAAAACGGCAAACCAATTATGAAGTAGAAGCTCTTTGAAAAAAATAGCTATTTGAATTCACTAAAGCAACAGTTCGATTATGAAGCAGAAGCTCTCTGGATAAAAATGGCTAACTGGATCCATAAAAGTGGCAAATTGGTTGTGAAAAAAATTATATCTTTGATTATATTGGTAATGTAAAATGACAAATCAGTTAACATAAAGTGACAAACTAGTTATCACTAGAAAGTCAATAGTGACTAGTTTTCTACTTCATTTATAAAATGGCTTAAATCAAATTCAAATCAAGAGCAAACAATTACTATTATCATTGAACATTCATTCATACATTGGGCTTTCATTTGTAATCAAACACATTGTGTGAGAGAAATTTATTTGTAATTATTTGTAGAGAGGTTGTAAGTGTTGAAATATACTTAGATTAAAAGATGAGGGATAATCTCTTATTATAAAGATCTATTGATATTTTGAAAGTTAATTGTAAGAGTTGTTGAAGTGTTGAAAACTTGCTCAGTGAAATCTTTAAGTCTGATGAGTTTGAAGTGTGAACATAGGTACGGTTGGCCGAAATACATAAAAATCACGTATTTATTCTCTCTTACGCTATCTCTTCATTTTTCATTGAATATTGATTTGTTTATTTTGATTTTGGTTACTTTGTTTAAATTTCATTAAGCATTAATTACTTAATTTTTAAAAAACTCAATTCACCTTTCTCTTGAGTTGCCCAATTAGTATTCAAATACTGTATGAGTTTTTACAACATTGATAATAGGACTATTGTGGACTCTTGAATGTTAGTGCTTTTATCTCTACCATTCATGTGATATAGTGAATAAAAAATTAACTATTTAAATCATAATAAGTAATCTTCAGGTTGCAAGTAAATATAAATATTTTTATTTTCAATTAATTGATAAAAGAAAATTTATATTGTAATGGATAAAAATCCAGCATTCAATAATTGGATCATTGGATTTAATATTAGAATCTTCACCCTTAATTTAATTTTAGTGGATAAGTAATAATATAACAACTAATCTTTAGGTTGCAAGTAAATATAATTTTTTCCATTTTTAATTAATTGATGAAAGAAAATTTATATTATAATGGATAAAATCTTGCATTCAATAATGGGATCATTGGATTTAATATTAGAATCTTCACCCTTAATTTAATTTTAACAGATAAGTAATTATATAACAAGTAATTAGCAAGTTGTGATAGTTCTTCATACTTTAAATTATTTTTTTATCTAATCAATTGATAAATATTTTAAATCACAAAAAATTAAAAGAAATACAAATAATTTTGGAAAAAATTATTTTGTATTATTTCTCTTACTTTACAATTTTTTTTACAATTTTTGACTTTTACATTTATTATTAGAAATATATTTAATAGCATTATAATGAATTTAATTAACAAGTAATGTTATTTCACTAATACTTTATATAAAGATATTACATAAAGTCTTATATTAATTTTTATTGTATGAATTTAATTACAAACCATTAATATTTAAACATTAATGATGGTAAAAGGCATTGTAATAAAATATTTTTTTATATATTTTGTTAATAATATTGTATGAGTCACAATAAATGAGAGATATTTTATTCACCAATTGTTATAAAAAAAATATATCTATATAACTATATAGTGAGAAATATTTTTATTTAAAATTTTAACAAATAATTAAACTATTAAATTCTTGCAATTCAATGGTGAAGGATATAACATTATGAAATGCTACTTTGACTTTCAATATCAACCATTAGACTATGAGATATTAATGATTTAAATATTGTATCAAAATTTTAAATTAAATTATTCCAATCCATGTCTTTATAATGGAAATATAAAAACATACAATGAATTTTTTTCTCATTTTGTCCATTGAATATTATTGGATATGGTATTTTATTTATTGTCACTATAGTAATGACTCTTAGTAACATAAAAATTTTATATTGACAATCAAACGATAATGATAAAATAATCTTTCATAATTCATAAACTAAAGTTAATTAGAAATATGTGTTAGATATAACTTTTATGAAATTAACAAAGTGGCATTTTAAAATGAAATGAAAACAAGCTTGTAAAAGTTAAATTTTATAAGGCTTGGATAACTTCCTACCATGTAAATAAAAACATAAAAATATAAAAAAGATTTTTTTCACATTTTCCCACGTAGATATTATTGGAGGTAATATTTGATTTATTGTCACTAGTAATTACTGTAATAAAAATAATAACTATTAGTAAAACAAAATTTTATAGTCACAATTAAAGGACATCTATAAGATAATCTTTCATAATTCATAAGCTAAAGCTAATTAGAGATATACATTACATTAACTTTTATGAAATATCAAAGTGTATTTTAAAATAAAATGAAATATATAGGCTTGTAAAACTTAAAATTCCTATCATGAAAGAATATTAATTGTAAGATAAACAGAAAGTTTAGAGAATAGATATTTTAAATGAGTGTTAAAAATAATATATACTTCATGATCAATTATACAATGGTCTTAATATTATACAAAACAATAAGAATTTTAATATACGATATTCAATTTTATTAAAATATGTATGATCAAGTATTTTTTTAAGGTTACAAGTAATCTCACAAATGAGTTTATTGATATAACTATGACCTTACTTAAGTATATGTACTTAGTTGTGTTATTTATTAGTGTTATATCATATATAAATTTTGCAATTGTAACTTATTTATTTGATTTGTGTTAAATAACCTACTTGATATTATATTTTATACTTAATGGTAATAGATTTTGGAAGATTTATTTGGAAAAGATTATCACATTACAAATTTAAAAAGGGTTCAAAAGTAATTTTAAATAAATTATGCTATTTAAGTGAAACTGCTTCAAACTCTGAGGGTGGCCACAATTACAGTTTAGTTTATAGAAATTCTTCACTCCCTTAAATGGTTAACAAAATATTTACCATTATTTTTAAATTTTTTTTCTTTTAGTACAAATATTGAATGCCATTTATTAAATCCAATGGTATACAATTAAAATATTATTGATACTGAAAAGAAATTGTAGCATCATTGAGGAACCATAAAAATACATGCTCGAGAACAAAAGTAAATATTTTATATTATTTTTTTAAACAATTATAGACTATTATAGTTGGAAGATAGAAATTAATTAAAAAACCTTACGGGCAGTAACATTGTTTCATCGCTTGCACTGAAATAATAACCAATAGGAAAGATAATATAAACAAGTTCATTTGAAATTTATATAAAGATGGCAAAATTTGGACCTAGATTCGAATGTAGGTTCGTTCGGATTTGGATTCAAATTGATATTTTTAGATCCAGATTCACATCTATATTTGCAAAAGGATTTGTAGATCTAGATAGGGGTAGTATCTTGCACGATTTTGGATGGGTATTCCAAATCTTTGGATATGTATAAATTAAAATTTAATAATTTGAAATATACTTTAAAATCCAACAATTTGTCTAATAATGTGAAATAAAATCCAATCATAATTCAATAATCAACAATTTAATACCTAAGGTAATATACAACACCATAAACCACAACATAAATCAAACATAAAGAATAACATAAATTCAAGTCTATCACCATCACAAATCCACAAATAAAGTTATAAAAACACCATAAATTCACATAAAAATAATGTAGATCCCGATATATTTCTTAATTTAGTTTAACTTCTATATTTTCTTAATTAATCATATTATGTTCTTTATTTAGCTTATATAGTATTCATTTAATTTTAATTTAATAAATAATTTGATTAAAAAACATTATGGATTTGAACGTCCAAAATTTTGGATGCATTTGCATCAAATCTGAATTCAGATTTGCATAGATTCTAAGTAATAGGATCTGGATTCGTATTCTTTAATGTAAGGATTCATATTTTTCCACATCTAGATATTTTTATCATCTCTAATTTCACCATCTATGAGATGATAGCATCAACATAGCATGGAAAGAGCGAGCAAAGCCTTATTAGTATCACTGTAACAAAATTTTGCCATTGTGAGCATGCATGGAAACTCAATGCTTCCTAAATGGGGGTCTCGGACACTAATATCTATGCAAATCATGGCGATGTATTGATGTTCTTAGCCAAATCCCAATTTTAGGGGTTGTTGAGTTGGAGCCACACATGCAACTTATCTGTTGATTCTTTGATAGAAAAATACAAGCATCACGTATAACGAAAAATATAGACTTGAACGGTATCAATGATGTTGCCTCGAGGTCTCTTTGTTGTTCGTTGGCAATTTTGGTAGCTTACAGGTTTTGAATTTATTGACATTATAAAATTAAAATCTTTCTTATTCATTGAATGCATTGGCGATGTTGGAGATGCTCCACCATAGAGCACTGCTTCATAGCCATATGATTAAAGTGATTAATAGTGATATAACTGTAAAAAAGTCTTCTAATAATAAATATGTTCGGATAAGAAAAACCTTTGGCGAAAACCATCATGTACAACATAGGAATATCATGTTGTATCAACAAGACTTAATAATAAAATTATACGAAAGTATACATGAATGGATAGTATTAGTAGTTCTCTAGAATTGTGTAGTTGGCCTTCCAAATCTATATATTTTTCTAAAGAGTTCCTTAATTCTCTCTATGCTATCCTCTGATGATGGGACATCAGAAAGAATAGAAATAGTACGTGTGACATGGAGACTATAACCACTTATATAGACAACTTTTTTTTATTATTACTGAGTATTCTTAATTCTACCCATCATAAAATTAGAATACTATTAGATTTCTACACATTAAAAACCCACATCTTATTAGATACATTAAAGTACATAATATCGAAAATCTTAATAGATTGCTTTTAATTAGGCTTAACCTTATTTAATAATTTACAATACATAATTATTCATATATAAGCTCAACGTTGGATTAAGGATCCAACATTATTAGATTACAAAAATCTAACAATCTCTAACTTGGGCTATATTTAAAACTTTAAAATTATGTTTTGCAAAAATAATCATATGAGCTTAACCTTATTGTCATTACTAAAATATATCTATAATCAATTCAATCCATCAATCATACAAATATAAGATCAAAGCAGCCTTCGTTACATCTATCATAACTTGATCCATCACTGGTCAGTATGCCATAACAAGTGAATGACATGGATTATGATATGAATGTATAAAATGAAACTTTTATGCAATGTGATTTTAACATACTTATTTCCAACTGATCTACCTTAAACCTTAGTGAGATTAAACCATACCAAAGATTAACGTGTGAATAAACCAAAGAAAAAACTTTATTTCTATAAAAAATAACCCAAAATATCTGTAATCAAAATAATTAAAAATATCCATATTATAAGAGCATTTAAGAAAACTCACAAATTCTTACTAAAACTGAGTATCTTTAAATGATATGATATCCATACGAGCAGTGTGCTTATGAAATATCTTGGGTAGGAATCTCTTAGTAAATGGATTCACAAACATGGAGTCTGTACCAATATGCTCTATAAACAATTGTCCATTCTAAACTCTCTCTTTAATAACTAGGAACTTAATTTTATATACTTTGACTTTGTTGAGCTCCTATTATTATTGGAATATAACACTACTGACTTATTATCACAAATAACTTGAGTTGTCTTTCAACACCATTTACCATATGTAGCCTTGTGACAAAATTTCATAGGTATATTCTATGATTAGATGCCTCATAACATATTATAAATTCTACTGCCATTGTAGATAGTACTATCAGTTAGTAGATAAATATAATATGAAGTTAATTTTATACCATCTTAACATCCAACAAAATCAGAGTTAGTATATCCAACGATCTCAAGCTTATCCAACCTTTAGTATACAAGCATATAGTTTTTTGTTCTCTAAATGGTTGCTTCCCAATGGTATTTCTAGATTAATTAAATATTTATCTAATATCCTAGTAATGCATGCAATATCTCGTCGCATACAAACTTTAGCATACATCAGACTTTCTATTACTGATGCATAATAAATCTTCTACATTTCTTTTTTTTCAAAATCATTCTTAAGGCACTATACCAAATAGAGAAAGGGCCTCGACTTACCCTGTCAGTGAGAACAGGTATGCCTTTTCCTATAGCACTGACACCTGTAGTTAGTTCGAAAGCTTTTAACCGATAGGAAAGGTCATATTAATAGTCATTCAAATGACCTGCAGTAGAGGCCAGAGCCAATGAGACTAAACTTGTCTCCCTTAACCACTAGAGTATCATCTGGTATGTAATTTTACATGTTATATCTCTTATGAACTGTTTCAATATAACTCTTTTGTGATAATCTAAAAATATTTCATGAGCAATGTTAGTGTATTTGTATGCCTAATATAAAAAAGATATCACTAAGATTTTTCATCACAAAGTTCTTAGCAAGAAATCTCTTAGTGTTCTGCAATAAGCCTATATCTTACTGGTAAGTAAAATGTCATCGACATATAAAACTAGAAAAATGTACTTGCTCCCACAGAACTTATGGTATATGTAATTGTTGTACAAATTTTATTGAACTCGCAAGTATATGAATCCCTTGTAGAATAAATTAACGGTGATGAGTGTCGACCCCATGAGAAGGTTGTTTTTAATTATGTGCAGAATTAATTTTCTTTAATGGGTGAATAAATTTGTGGTGAAATTAATGTAAATTATACTTGAATTTAAATTCAATGGCAGGAATTAAATTAAACTCAAATCTATTGAAATGACGTGCTTGGGTATCCGAATCTGCATCAACATGCTCTATGGGCTAATATTCCATATTAATGCCAATTAAATTATAAGGGGGAATTCCACACCTCATGAACCACGCTCAAATAAATATGGTGCTAAGGGCTTATCGTGCCAAATAATAATAACTTTATACTAGGGTGCCAGTTTAACCAGGGCAGTATCTAGACAAGACTATTATTGTTTGTCGATGAAAAGTCAAAATAACCACAAATATTAGAGGGGAAGAGAAAGTAAATTTACCAAATTAAGCCCATGAAACATGTTGAGACTTCACCTTCAACCCAAGCTTAAAAGAAAATTAGCTACTCATTTTTTAATTAGGGACAAAATGGAAATTTATTAAAATACATAGAAAATACAAGAGGGAGAAGGAATTACAAAAATCTAAGTTTAGAAATGAATTCAAGGATATCTAATTAGGGGGGAGAGCCCCCTTTTTATAGATACATTAAGTGAATCATGACCATCGGATTAAAAATAGTTCGGACGCTCAAGATTGTGCCACGTCATCAGTCAACAGTCAATATTTAAATAGTAACACGGTTTTGGCTGCAGTTTGCACAGTAACACTATTTGCACAGTAAATCGGTTTGAATAGTAAATAATCTCATGTATGTGTATGTACCGTACACATGATTTTTGCTCCACCGAGATGCTGCCACGTCATCGATCCACAGTACATAAGAAATTTAGCCTAATAAGATTGTGACATATCATCGGTTAATGCCACGTCATCAGTCAACGCCACATAAGCAGTCAATGCCACATAATTCGTCCAATCAAATACGTATATGTGAACAGTGATATTTTTCCTTTTATGCTCCTTCTAAGGTTTTCGACCATCCTGAGTCCAAATATGAAGTTCGTTTTGCTGTCTAATCACTCGTTCATTGTGATACGATCGTAGTGCCCCTAAAATACATAAAATATATAATTATAATAAAACACACATAATTAAATAATAAAATACTTAAATAAATAAAAATAACAATATTAGTGAGACTTGAAGTGTAAAATGACGATTTTCTCCTTTATAAATATACACTTTCTAACACTCAATACACCCGCTAACCAGCTTATTACTAGTCCCTAGCAAATAAAGCGAAAATAAACTTCAAAACCTTTTTTTTTTATAAAACACACGTGTTTATTCAATCAGATTAATGATAGCAATCAAATAAAAGTACAAGCATTATCTCTAGTCTAAAGGAATATCACACCCATATCAACCATTCATCTGCATCAGTCCAGCAGACTTTGTTGTAGTAATAGTAATCAAGCCACTTTTAAGAATGACATATCAAACCTCAAAATCTCATCGGTTGTAGTGATACTCTCATAAAAAAATTAATTCCAATAAAAATTGTCACTACAATGAATGGTAAATTGAGAGAAAATAATAAAGAAATATCATACACTCTCACCAAGATGAAAAAAAAATATGTCCCTAGCTTAGAAATAATATGATCTCAAACAAAGTATTAGTCAATCTAATGTATTTATTTTTCTCTTCTTCTTTTTTTCTTTTATTTATATGCATCACTACATCTTAATTGCTCATATAACTAGCTTTTATTTCATACTATAGTTTCCTAAAATCAAGAAGGACTTTTATTAGGATGTAACGTAGGCTAGAGACATGGCTAACAAAGAAAGGGAAATAGGGAAACAAATTATATTTGTTTGAGAAAAAGTTCAAGAACTTTTAAAAATTACAAGATGCATTTTGCTTATTTATTACTATTGTATATCTTTTTTCTTCTTTTTTTTTTCTTTTTTTTGAATATTTTTATATAGCACAACTTCGCTGAACAAAATAATTATTTATCTTTTTTCTCAAACATGAATAGGTGGATGGAACTTGTATGATATCAGGTAATACTCCAAATTATAGTGGGTCAGGACGATAAGTTAATAAAGAAAAGATTTTTTTTAAAAATAAAAGGCTCAAAAGGGTTAACTATGGATATTAAATAATAGGGATGGCTAGAAAGGCTCAAATGAGTAAAAAATGGCCTTCCATCGTTTTTTAGAATTCTAAATAATCTTCCATATCTACTAATTAAGTGGGCATTTAGATGCAGTAACACGCATATTTTTTTTTACTTTTTTTGTTTTAAAGGGTTGACTCAAATAAAATTTAGAGATCATGTAATAAACTGCTAAGCTATATGAAGAATGGGCAAAAATGCTCTCCAAGAAAAATTAATAGCTCAACAACTCACTTGGAATTTATTATGATATGTGCATTCTTTCAAGCAACTCATGTTTGTCCCTAACATCAACATGTAGAATAGCAAATATAGTGTAACATCACTCAAGACCAAAGATAATACAAATATTAAAATTCAAAAGTCATCATATCATCTAAGATAAAAAACTTATAAAAAATATTTTTTTTTTTGTTTTTAACGGAATTCTATCCCCCAACTTATTCTGAACATAAAAAGAAAACATACATGTAGAAAAATTAAAGAAAAATAATTTCTTTTTATTTTTTTAACTAAGAAGATACGTTTCTAGAATCACTACACTTCATATTTAGCCATCTTCGACTTAAACTTGAAAACATTTATGTATAAAGGAGAAGACAAAAAGAAAAGTTAGAAAAAACACAGAATTTTTTTTTATATTTTTTGTTTTGTGTTTTTTTATTTACTAAGAACATGTGTTTCTAGAGTCACTACACTGCATATTCAGCCATCTTCTACTTAAAAAGTTCGTCATGGTTAGTTTTACAATAAAAATTAGTAAAAACTTAACAAAGATTAAGATATTCCACAGTTATCAACTATTCTCTCCCCCCAACCAGAACGAAACATTGTCCTCAATGTTTTAAAGAAAAGAAGTAGAGATTATAATATATCACCTCGATGCTGCAACACAGAAGAAAATATTTACAAATGGAGAGTTAAATCTAATTTGCACTTTTTACTGCGACTACTGCTACCATCATCAGTGGGCTGCCCCAAAATTAATGTCTCAGTATGTGGCTTTGGTCTATAAGCTTGTAACAAATCAAGTAGCTCATTAGCAGTGTGAGCACAAATAAAGATTTATTTTACTATGGAAAGAAATGAAATAATTTTTTATTGTATAGTTAAGAAATGCGAGAAATCCATCATAAAAGTTATTGACATTTAACAAACTAATGGGTTTCTTATGAATATTCAGATGAGACCAAGATGCTAATGTCATTAGTGCCTCTAAAATTGTAAGATCTCTTGGTAAAAAAATAAAGGCATCAGCATGATTCAACATTTCAATTATTCTTTCTTGCATACCTAAAACGATTAACTCTTCTCCAGTTGGTGAGTCAGACAAACAGCTAAAAGGTTTCAGGATTGTTGGGATGATGCCTAACACTTGGCTCCTTTTGTTATAAGCAGCTTTTAAAACTAGTTTTGATAACCCTCGATCACCTTCTCCATAAATCAAGTGTAGTTTCTTAGTTGCTATACTTCGACCAAGATCTACGGCTGCCTCAAAAAATTCTTTATATTTGCCATAATTAAATCAAGAGAGTATACAAATGTTCTTGATTTGGTTGTTGGAAGTAGCTGCCATTGGATACTTCTCAAAAATAATTTATGAGTGCTTTAACAAAAAAGTCATATTTAAGGATCTTGGTGATAATAGTTCATAGCTGTAAATGAGGTTGCATGTCTATGTCAAATAACTCGTAAAGCATATGGCTCGAGAGTCAAAAAGTAAATAGTGAAAAGGAAAAGCAAATAATTATAGCATAAAATTAGTAAAGACAAAAATATAAGTGATCAAACAACAATGAAATAAAACAACATTAAAATAAAAAGATATTTACAAGTAGTTGCGACTATAGCTCACATCTTCCTCTGATTTTACATCTAGAAACGACTTAAAAGTCTTCTATGGGTCGAAGATAAGCTTCCCATCCAGTTTTCTTACAAATGGCAAACAAGATCTTTTATAGTCAGATTCTCGAGACTATAATTTGCACATTCTTTCTGGAGTAATGGCCATAACTGGAGCATTGCATTTTAGACGTATCCACTGGAATGCGTTTCAAGAGACAAAGGGATATCATCTAATGACTCTTTATTCAAGCCATCCCTAATAAATTGAATCTTATCTTCGCTATTATCAGATAGCATTCCTAAAGAACATGGCTTTTTATTGCATTTTATTCTGGCACATTTATGACAAACATTAGAGAGCTTTCGGGCTCTCCATTTTCTTGAATAATTTCCTTTACCACAACCAGACATGTATGCAATAAATTTGGGTCGGTAACTCACCTACCAACCGTACTTTAATTTCGATTATCCATCAGATGTCAGCAGGGATATGATGTTTCATAAGTAATCGCATGCGTTCAGACCGAGCTCTATAAATAGTGAGGAGAGCATTCTGAGGAAGTGAAGGAAATTACTTGTGAAGTTTTGCTAAGATCTCGTCTCTATTCATGCCTTCAACTCAGAATATTAGTTATTATGGGAAACTAAATGTAACTGACGTTGATTGTCACAGAGTATCGTTATCCGCCACTTGACCAGGGTGAAAATGATAACACACCAAAGAAAAAAAATCTAACAAAAACACAACATACGTAAAAATAAAAAAATAACACAAAACAAATTAACTTACCATCGTCCTCTTATTGAATTTACTTCAAGCTCTAATTGGATATTTAGATGCCTCTCTCAATTTCTTTAAGATCTCTTTCTAAATCCTCAACATGGGCTACTAACTCTGGTGGTTATAGCTGTCAGATACGATGTGTTTTACAAAATCGTATCTGACCTCTGAGATGAAATTATATACGTCGAAACTGTCTAAGAATGCTGAAGAGATACTTTTTAGTTGACATATTCATGAGGAAAAATAATAAAAAAATAAATAATAATAGTTAAACAAACAAACTTACACAAACATAATTAAAACAAAAAAGAAAACTTTAAATCACCGAAAGGAAACAGAAAAAAAATGTCAAGTCACTTTAATGTTTTGTACTGTTTTCACCACATGGTTGGTATTTGTAATATGACTTTACTTTTCTGACCATTAACTTTAAAAATTATACTATTCCTTGGATTCTTAAATTTAATGGCTCTATGTGAAAAAACAGTAGGACCAGACCATCGAGAGCGTAACTTACTTGGAGAAATGTGCCATTGAGAATTGAACAAAAATACTTTTCTGACCTGGTGTGAAAGATTTTCTAATGCTCCACTTGTCACGGAGGATTTTCATTCGCTTTCTTTAGTCCTTAGCATTTTTTTCATTACAAATCTCCTCTAGTTTTACCAGTTGTATCCTCCTTTTTGAAAAAATAGGGTCAATGATGTCTGTATTCTTTTGTTTGTCATCATGAGAGGATGAGATGATTTCTGACAATATTTTTTCTTCTCCCAAGAATGTAGAATTAGAGGGTCAAGTAAAGGTTTGAACTCAATCTTTGGTGGTGATTTTGATGATGGGATGGGATTTTCTTTTAATGGTGCCAATTACTCTATCCTTGTCTTCTATTTATCAATGTCCATGCATGGCGATGAATCCAATAAGGCATTAAACCTCATCAATTGACCTATCAATATTAAAATCTAAACCAAAATGAGTTAAACATGTTAGTAAAGGGTCATCACTAAGGTTTAAAGGAAATGTGTGATCAACTAATTCATCAATTAAATCCACATCTACAATTCCATCATCTGTATTGTGAGGTTGTTTGGCAATGTTAAAGATATTTAGTTCCATGGTCATATTGCCAAATGACAACTGCATATTTCCAGTCCTGCATTGAATGTGAGAATCGACAGTTGCCAAAAATGAACGACCCAAGATAATGGGGATGTGCTTCCTTGAATCATGCACTGGTTGAGTGTCAATTACAATGAAATCAACAGGATAATAAAACTTATCTACCAAGATAAGTACATCCTTCACAATACCACGAGGTATTTTCGTGGATCGATCTGCAAGTTGTAACACTACTGGAGTTGGGTGTAATTCTCCCAGTCCAAGTTTCATAAGCACAGAGTAAGGCAATAGATTAACACTAGCACCTAAATCCAATAAAGCATTCTTAATTGTGTGGTTCCCTATACTACATGAGATAGTAGGGGAGCTTGGGTCTTTGCATTTTAGAGAAATTTTGTGTTGGAGTATAGAACTAACATTTTCTGTTAAAAATGCCTTGTTTTGAACATGAATATTTCTCCTTTTAGTACAAAGATCTTTAAGAAACTTGGCATAAGATGACACTTTTTTTATAACATCAAGCAAAGGGATGTTGACACTTACCTATTTGAAGATTTCAAAAATCTCACCCGTTGATTTTTTCTTCTTTGCTTTGACTAACTACTGGGGAAATGGAGCTTTAGGAATATACTCTCATGGGTTGGTTTCCTCTTTCTCTTTTTTACTGCTCGATCTTGGAGTTAGTAAGATTTTTGATATTTTGGAATGTACCTCCCATGATTTGGGTTGAGAATGGTTTGGATTCTGATTGTATGATCTAAATGGTGGTTGAGAGACTTGAGAAATTTGAAGAACTGGTTGCATTGGTAGAGGTAGAGCTGATGGTCCATTTTGTTGGAATCCTTGAGACCATGAAAAATTGGTGTGGTCTCTCCATCCAAGGTTGTATGTATTGGAGTAAGGGTTGTAGTTTGATGGTTTTCTCATGACACCTATGGCATTAGCTTGATCTGAATATGAGTCATGGTCATGTGGCTTTGTTGATTTAGTAATCGTCAAAGATGCTATTTGTTGAGCAAGACCTTCGACTATCTCTTTGACTTCTTTAATTCATGATTCTGACTCACCAATGTTAACTCATTCACTCCCTTAATTCTCCTGGTATTTTTGAGTGATCGACTTCATTGTTAGAAATTATCCGATTGCAGCTGGAAAAATTCCCAAATCTCTGATGCGCTTTTGGACATAAACTCTCCTCTACTGGTTGCCATTAACCATTCTTGCATATGTGGCAATACTCCTTCCAAAAAATATTGGCATTGGTGCCATTTTACGTACCCATGATGTGGACACTTCAAGAGTAGCCCATTAAATTGCTCCCATGCTTCGAAAAACTGCTCGCCGTCTCTTTGGGTAAACTCAGAAATTTCCCTGCAAATAGCATTGGTTTTATGAATTGGAAAATATTTATTTAAAAATTTAGTTACCATTTGTTCCCTTGATGTAATGCTATTAGCAAACAATATATTAAATCATGAACGAGCTTTATCTTTTAATGAAAATAGGAATAATCTAAGTTTAACATCATCATTTGAAAAATTTTCGTATTTAAAAGTTTGACAAATAGCATGAAAATCATTCAGATGATTATATGGGTTCTCATTCTCTAGGCCATAGAATGTGGGGAGACAGTTTAACACACTAGGTTTTAATTCAAAACTCCTAACAGCTACATTTGGATACCTTATGCATGATGTGCTCAAATTAGTTAAAGGACTAAAATAATCCTTAAATTGCTTCTCTTGTGGTTCTGGTTGCTGATTTTGCAAATTTATTTTAAATTTCTTTTTTCAAAAAAATGTGTTTGTGCGTGCCAAGATTAGGTGATAATGACCTTCGACTATGCATACAAAGAACAAAATAAATGAAAATAAAACAAATAAAAATAAAGAGGAGAGAGAAATTACGATACTAATCTTGTAACGTTGTTATAATCTTAATATGAAAACACACTGAATAGCTATAATAAAAGGAAATTAAGTGAATAAATATTAACTAAATTTAAAATAAATAACAAAGAAAGATAACAAGATAAATTAAAAAAATTACAAAGAAAAATAACATGAAAATTAAATTATACAAATTTAAAGAAGAGAGAAAGAAAAAAAAATTTAATCTAATTTCTTTTTTTTAATGAGAAAAACAATACAAGAAAACAACTATAAATAAAAAATAAATATTAAAAAAAACTAATTCTACGAATTAAAATACTTAACTTCCTGGCAACAGCGCCAAAAACTTATGTAAATTTTATTGAACTCGCAAGTGTACGAATATATTGTAAAATAGATTAACGGTGACGAGTGTCGATCCCACGAGAAGGTTGATTTTAATTATGTGCAGAATTAATTTTCTTTAATGGGTGAATAAATTTATGGTGAAATTGATGTAAATTATACTTGAATTTAAATTATAATGGCAGAAATTAAATTCAAGCAGAAATTAAATTGAACTGGAATCTGTTGAAATGACGTGCTTGGGTATCTAAATCTGCATCAACATGCTCCATGGGCTAAATATTCCATATTAATGCCAATTAAATCATAAGGGGGGATTCCACACCCCATGACCTACGCTCAAATAAATATGGTGCTAATGGCTTATAGTGCCAAATAATAATAACCTTGTAATAGGGTGCCGGTTTAATCAGGGCGGTATCTAGACAAGACTATTATTATTTGTCGACGAAAGGTCAAAACAACCACAAATATTAAAGGGGACGAGAAAGTAAATTTACCAAATTAAGACCTTGGGACATGGTGAGACTTCACCTTCAACCCAAATTTAAAAGAAAATTAGCTACTCATTTTTTAACTAAGGACAAAATGAAAATTTATTAAAATACATAGAAAATACAAGAGGGAGAAGGAATTACAAAAATCTAAGCTTAGAAATAAATTCAGGGATGTCCAATTAGAGGGGGGGAGAGAGCCCTCCTTTTATAGATACATTGAGTGAATCGTGACCATCGGATTAAAAATAGCTCGGACGCTCAGGATTGCGCCACGTCATCAGTCAACAGTCAACAGTTAATGTTTGAACAGTAACACAGTTTTGGCTGCAGTTTGCACAGTAACACTATTTGCATAGTAAGGCGGTTTGAATAGTAAACAATCCTATGTATGTACATGTATCGTACACACGATTTTTACTCCACTGAGATGCTGCCACGTCATCGATCCACAGTACATAAAAAATTTAGCCCAATAAGATCGTGACACATAATCGGTCAATATCACGTCATTGGTCAATGTCACATAAGCAGTCAATACCACATAATTCATCCAATCAAATATGTATATGTGAACAGTGACATTTTTTTTTATACTCCTCTTAAGGTTTTCGACCGTCTTGAGTGTAAATATGACGTCCGTTTTACTATCTGATCACTCATTCATTATGAAACGATCGTGATGCCCCTAAAATACATAAAATACATAATTATAATAAAACACACATAATTAAACAACAAAATACTTAAATAAATAAAAGTAACAATGTTAGTGAGACTTGAAGTGTAAAATAACGATTTTTTCCTTTATAAATATACACTTTCTAACACTCAACAGCAATCATCTACCAAATTTTTCTTGAAACCAGATGAGATGATCATTTGATGAAACTTGAAATAACATTATTGAGATGCTTGCTTGAATCATAGATAGATTTCTTAAGTTTGCAAACCATGTTCTTTTGATCTCTAGATATAAAATTTTCTAGTTGCATCATATAGATCATCTCATTAATGTCGCCATTAAGAAACACTATATTTACATCCATCTAGTGTAACTCAAGATTGAACTATGCCATTAATACCATTATAATCTTGAAAGAGTCTTTCGTAGAGACTGAAGAGAAAGTCTCATTATAATCAATGCCTTCTTTATGCATAAAGTCCTTTGTGACAAGATGCACCTTGTACCTCTTTACATTACCTTTTAAATCTTTTTTAGTCTTAAATATCCATTTACAACTAATAGGTTTCGCATCTTCTGACAATGGGACAAGATTCCACACGTCATTGTCCTTTATGGACTTTGTCTCCTTATTTAAACGTCAATCCTCTTCTGAAGTTGAACTTTCCATGACTTGATCAAAATTAATTAGATCATCTTCCATCACGCCGATATCTACCTTGTGTTGTACAATGTAATCATTTGGCAATGCATTTTTCCTTTCTCTAATGATTTTCTTTAATGGCATAAGTCCTTAAGGTAGTAGAGTTTATTTTTCTAGAACAATTTCTTGCATGAAGGGTTTTCCAATATTATCTTGATCTGTTGTGTCTTAAATAAAGTTAAGAATGAGACCTTAATCAATACCAATAACACCTATGAGAATATCAATGTATTTCTTTTCAAAAATAAAGTTTTTAGCCGTATCTCCCTTTGTAAACTGGACATCATGAAAGAATCGAGGATTTCTTGACTTGAAAATTAACTTAGTCATGGGATCATAAAACTTGTACTCTCTAGATCATTCTGAATATCCAATAAAACAGTAACTCAAGGTTTTTTTAGTCTATTTCTTTTGATTAGGCCTATATGGTGTTGCTTGGACATCCCCAAACATGCAAGTACTTTAAACTAAGCTTTTTACCTATCCAAAGCTCATAAAGCGTTTTGAAAGTCACTTTAGTTGGAATGTTATTAAGAATAGATGCCGTAGTCTTAAGTGGTTTTTCCAAAGTGATTTTGGTAAGGTAGAATAAAATATCATACTTTTTCCCATATTCTTAAGTATCCTGTTTCGTCTTTCAACAATACCATTTCTTGTAGGCGAACCCAGCATAGTTTAATATGGGATGATGCTATATTCCTCTTGGAATTTAGCAAATGGCCTTAAATATTGTTCACCTAAATTGTCATATCTACCATAATATTCACCACCATAGTTAGATTTGATACTTTTAATTTTTTTGCTAAGTTGGTTCTTAACTTCAGCCTTAAAATTTTTAAACATATCTAGCGATTGTGCCTTTTCATAAGAAGATATATGTCCTCACATTTAGAAAAATCATCAATAAATATTATAAAATATTGTTGACCATTCCAAACACTAGCAGGAAATGACCCACGAATGTCCATATGTATGAGTTCTAAGACATTCAAAGTCCTTTTGACTTCAAATCTCCTTTTATGGGTTTATTTTCCTGTCACAACTTAAAAATGATTTCTAGCTCCTAAGTATTTTAGCTTGATGAGTCTAAATCAATCCACAAAGAAAATATTTAAATTATTTATTTTATTTTATCTAAAAATAAAAATAAAACTTTAATATATATAACTTAATTTAAGTGAAACTATGAAATTAAATTAGTTAGGGTTATGGATCCACTCTTAATAATAAATAAAATTTAATAAATTATTTTTTCTATTTTTATTTAAATTTATTGTCCAAAAGATTAATTATAAAAATTATCATTATTGTCCCATAATTTTATTATGAATTAAGTATTTATAGTGCCAAACTCTCTTGTTCATCTATAATAAATTAAAATTGTAAAATATAAAATATGTATAAAATTAAATAGCAAATAATTTAATTTATATAATTAAAAATAGAATTTGATTAAATCATATTTATTTCTTAAGAGTTTTACCTTTCCCTAAGTATTATTTAATTAAGCATAACTAAAATAAAAATAATTATTAAAATTATATTACTCATGATTAAAAGAAATAAAAACAACTAAAATTTAAAATAAAACTAAATTTATTTATAAAAGTAATTATGCAAAATATTAAAACACACATGGAAATCAAGATTATAAGGAGATTGAGGGAAATTGAGAAGAAGAGAGATGTACAAAATCAAAAAGATGAGGCTCTATTTATAGAAAAATAAACTCATAATCTAATGTTGTCCGATCCATCATAAGTTTTATGGATGCACTCTTCACAACCAATGATCAAGATCCAACGATTGGTCAAACTGTAAAAGTCAACATTACATGTGGCATCTTGTGAAGCATTCGATTTGATCAAAGAACGGTTGGGATTTGGTAGGTTAATGAGTGGATAAGGTCGACTCCAATACAAAGTTTCGAATCCTACAACTTGCTTTACCAATAATTATTATGTGGCATAATTATGGCCATTAAATTATGAATAGTTGAGATTTAGTCAATATTAACAGCTTATCCTATACACTCATATCTATTATAAGCTCATTTTATCATCTAATGAGCGTTTGGTCAATAAAAAAGTTACTTTTTTAATACAAGCTCAATTTTGAGTAAATCTTCACTTATCTTAAGGTTTTCAGACCTCCGGAATCTAAATTTAATATGTTTATATGTTTGGAGCCCAAAAGTATCTGAAATTAATATTTTACCTAATAAACACATAAAAATACACAAAATTAAATATAGTTAAGACATAATTAAAAATTTCTAATATATTACATAAATACAAATATAAATTATAACAAAAGCATAAAATAATATTTTTATTACTTGATAATTAAATAATTTTCAATACTAATCATTTTCCTTGATACAATTAACACAAATATCGAAATCTATAAAATCTAAAGGATTCAAAAATTTCGTTTGACGCAAGCCTTTCTATTTTTCGTTTGGAGATATCTCATTGGCTAATTTTGAATTCTCATTGGCTAATTTTCTTCAAACCTTATGTATTGAATTGTAAGGATTCATTAAATGAAGTAATTGTATCTATCAAATAAAGATTCTCACAATCTGATAAAGAACCAAAACCAATTAGTTTTAAATCATGAAACAAACTAAATTTCTATTTTCAAATAAACAAGAATAACTATATTTGTCTAAAGCAGAAATGGAAATTAAGTTTCGTCTAAAAGATGGAACTACAAATTTTTAATCAAGATCCAAATAAAAGTTTTTCTTTAACAGTAATCTAAACTTTTCAATTGCTTCAAGTTCAACCTTCTTACTGTTACATAGATATAGTTTTTACCATCACTGGACTTTCGGTAATTCAAGCGACCCTATATAGACACACTAATGTGAGCTATTGCACCAGAATCTAACCACCACGTGTTTTTAGGTACTATAGTTAAATTAACCTTAAAATAAACCAAACTTAGCTTTTCAGCTTCGCAAAAGAAACAATTAGTTTGTTTTGGATAATTTGATTTCTTTTCTTATTTCTTTTGATGTACTATATCTGCAACTTCTTTATTCTTATTTTTTTCTTACCCTTATACCTTATTGAAATTAAGCTTGTCAAGAGTGTATCAATTTCTACTTTTCATTCTTGACAAGCCTCTATTTAAGTTTTGCAAGAAACGTTTTTTAGCTATAATTGTCTTCTCAAGCATAAAACCCTTGAATGATTCCAAAATGGTCTTTTTTCATGATCATGATATATATGCGATTTAATTTCTTTTACTTTTTCATTTCCTTTTTACCATTAAGGTTACTTTCATTCATAAGAAGAGGGGAGAATCAACCCCTAATGTAATGTCAAGGTTCATGATCGTGAGAACTTTAACATGTTCTCGTGCCATAACCTGAAATTAGAGTCATCTAGCATAGGAATAGAATTGATATTGATAGTAATATTAGCAAATTAGCCTCAAAATAAAATTAAGTTCAAATGAGGTAAATCTCATCTCAAAATACTGGTCACTTCATTAATATTTTGTCTTTGGACAAAATATTAACTTGTAAGTGATATTTTATTGTAGTAATCAAATATAATAATAAGAATATGTCAAATAATTAATCTTCCTTGGGGCCGATTTATTGTTCACATATAAAACTAAATAATTATCATATGTTTATTATCATAGGTGTACATGTAATTCTATTAAATATGGACCTTATTTTAGGCTGATCGATATTTACAGAAATTATATATACAAATCTTTTATATTTCAAAATAAATTAATTTCTACAAGAGAAGTCACTTTAGTGACATGTTGATTCAATTAATTTATCTTAAAAAATATGTAAACCAACAAATATTTGAATTCAAAATTGCGATAAAAATTACCAAAAAGAATTCAAGTAAAAATTTGATCAACAGTCAATGGTTAAAATCAACAATCAAAGTTGACCATTGATCGATCAATTTTTGATCGAGTCAAGGCTGGACAAGTTCAAGTTGATCCAAATCGGATTTTGAACCAGCTTACAAATTAAACTAACATTTTTTTAGTAGGCCAAATCTTAATTTTAATCGGATAATATAAAATAATTCCTTAATACTAGTCCATTAAGCCTAATATATTGGCCCAAAACTTAATCTCAATAAGTCCATCTAAATTTAGGATTTAAATAAAAGATTTCTTTATTATTCTACCAAAAAGAAATTTTATAATGCCTTAGGGATTGTTTTGATATTATCACCCGTTTTTGTTTTCTTCTTCTTATTTATAGAGCAACCATGGCAATGTTTCCTTTTCCTTATGCAAAAATCATGGCCACCACTTTTAGACCTTAAGATGATTTTTTTAAATGATTTTTTAAAAAAAAATTAAAGTTCCGAATTTAACTCAAGAAAAAGAAAACAAACTTGTTCTCAAATTTAAGGATTTCAGATTTAAGAATACCAAAATATTTAATCCTTAATCAAAATATATTTAATTTTCAATGATTCAATATGAATTTGCTTTGATACCACTTGTTGGGACAAGAAAAGCTTTTGGTGAAAACTATTACTACAACTCAAGAATACTATATTACATCACCAAAAATCAATTATGTGAAAGTTTACTTAAATCTATTTTGCTAAATAATTCTCTAAGATTGTATAATTGACCTTTCAGATCTATATATTCTCCTAAAAAGCTTTTTAATTCTCTCTGTACTCTCTTTTGATAATGAAATATTAAAAAGAATGCAAATAATACGTGTGATTAATGATTATAACCAGTTATATAGTCAATATTTTTCTGTTTTCACTTAGTATTCCTAATTTTACCCATATAGAATTAGAATACTATTAGATTTCTATCCATTAAAAGCCCACACCCTACTAGATATATTAAAATTGGTAATATAAAAAGTTTTAATAGATCACTTTTAATTGGGCTTAACTTTATATGATAGTGTACAATACATAATTATTCACATATAAGTCTAACGTTACATTAAGAATATAACATTATTGGATTAAAAAATATCTAATAAAATATTACCGCAAGGGTATGTTTACAAAAAAAATATTTTATGGAGGACAATTTTATTTTTCTACTTTAAAAAATATAATTATGATTTAAAAAAGTCACATTGCTTTTAGAAATCAATTCAAAATTTTGATATAAAATAACTTAATTATCCCTTAATAACTTTTAGATTGAGTTAACCAAACATTCTTGTGATACTAAATTTGACAATATAAAGCAACCCTAAACATACATTTTATTGGAAGCAATAAATTTTTTTTTTTAATAACTTGAAAAAGTTGCTCTACGTTACTTTTAGAAATCAATACAAAAATCTCATAATGAAATGATTTGATTCTCTAATAATAACTTTTGGATTGAATGAGTTAAACAAACCTTTTTTTTTTTTTTAATGTGTGAGATTACCAAAAATTAAAGCAATCCCAAATATACATTGTCACAATCAATAATCATTTTTTTTTAATGATTTAAAAAACTTGTCTAGACTGCTTTTAGAAATCCATACAAAAATCTGACCATGAAATAATTTAAATCTTTGATAATCAATTTTAGAGTGAGTTAACCGAACATTTTTTGTGTCAAATTACTAAATAAATGATTATTTAACAATTTAAAGTATCATTAATCACACACAATAAATACTTTTTGTTCAAAAGAGTGTATCTGTCCTCTGTCAAATTATATATAATTGGTAGCATGGAGCTTCCACGATAAACACTTGGGTAAGAAAAGGTTGCACTAAGACATTAAACCAAAAAAGAAACAAAATCATGGGCAGTGGCATTAAAAAGAGGATTTGCTGTTTGCTGATCATTTAAGGCAGTGTGTAAAAACAATATAGAGAAAGTGTTTTTAAGTCTTCAAAATAAGGGAATTTTGAAGGGAGATGCTTGGTGCGAAGAATTATTAGAAAGAGGATTGTGAGAGGCACGTACGAGCAAACCGTCAGCATCAGCAATGGTTAATCAATGACACAAAGTATGGCATCAAAACTCTTGACCATTTTATTTTACTGGATTTCGGTTGTTGAACTTAACAGATATGGTTTCCTTCTTTTTGGTTCTTCACTTGAGCTAGTCCCGTTATCTTCACTAAACTACCATTACCCCTATCTTTCAAATGTGTCGATTATGTTATTAAAATAAAAGTTCCTAGTTTGAGAAACATGAACCCAAGTATACACGGCAATATGCCAAATGAGAGAATAAACAATATCAATATATTTTTTATCCTGAAAAAAGCTTCACCAAGTCTGATATTGACGACTCTTCACATGCAGGAATAAGTTGGACAACATTGATATATTGGCCGAAATTCAATTGATTGAAACTATCAAAATTAATGTTTTTCATTAAAATTGTTGCCATCTCTGACCCCAAACAAATCCCAAAAAAAAAAAAAAATTCAATGGATTTAATTTAAAAAATTTTCGTTACATTTGTCATCTTCTAAAGTTGAAGTCAGAAGGTTATCTCGTCCTAGCAAAAGAAGTGTTTTTGTCAAATCTTCGTAAATGCTGATGCCTTAGAAGGAACTTTGCAATTGAAGGCCGGTAGCAATAATTAAGTGATAAATCCATGCGATGGCCTGTGAAGCCTAATCATGGGACCTCCAAAACTCTTATAAAACCCTTGACACACACACACACACACACGCACACACGCACACACACACGCACACAACACACACTCCCTTACAATGTTGCTCTTCATATTTGAAAATAAACTGATTAGACCTCAGAGTCCTTCCCTGTAGGAAAAAATAGAATAAAGAAATCGCTAGTTTATTAAGGAAGCTTTAAATATATGAAAAAAGAAGTAAGCACATTCATAATATAAAATGTAAAATACGATCAATACAATTTTTTTTCATGTATAATTTCAGAACTGTACAGATAAGGTTTTTTCATGTATAATTTTTTTCAAAAGAAGATTCATTAGCGACACAAGAATTTAAGATCAATTTTGAAAATGTTATGGAAACAAAGAGAGCGAGAGGAACAGTAAGACCTTGTGACAGAGAGTGAGATTGAGGTTCGTGGAGAAACAAAGGTATTGGGTTATAATTGGCATCAAAATGGGTGGTTTTAGATTGAAACTAACATTTTAATAGCTTTTATTGGGTAGAACAATTTTATAATGCCGCCGTAATGAGAAATACTATATCAATACTGTGATGCACATAAATATTATAAATTACATATAAAACTAGTAAATATAAAGTAAAACTAATAAATTCGTATAAGATTATTAATTATTTAAAAATAATATTTTTTCTTATAGAATTTAAGTGAAAAATATTTTATTCACTTACAAAAAATATTTTCTGCAATTAAAAAATTACTCATAATTAAAGAAAAAAATTATGCTAAAAAAGTAAAATGAGTTATATTGAATTGGTTATCATAAATTCTTTATTTATTTTAAGACATTTATATACTTTCTTTCCCCCATTTTCTATAAATATATCTATTTATTACATATATTAATTATACGCAATTATTTATCTTGATGTGGATTAAGTAAAAATAAAATAAAAAAATTCTTACATTACTAGGCACATATATGATATATCAATAAAATTAAATCAAATTTTGAGTTTTACACATACTCTGTAGTTTTAAACTTTTTACTTGTATTTAGAGACCATTTAGTATTATTGTTGAGGAAGTGCATAAAGATGTAAACTAACCTCATCTTATAGCAGATATGAAAAATATTGAAATAATATTTTTTAAAAAATTTAATTTTGAGCATAAATTTCATCCTTAATAAAATATCCCATGTATTATGTAAATACAAAACTAACATTATTCAATTTAAACAAAAATAATATAAATACAAATGTAATAAACATTATAACGAGTTTTTATTTTATAATTGTGAACTTTTTTTTAGTAACATTATATTAATTTAATTATTTTAACTTTTATTCATAAGTCTTGGGCATAATCTATAAACCTTATGTTTTATTTTGTACTTATTGTTAATTTATTGGTTTTATGTTATATTTATAAGTTTTTATTTTATTTACTAGTAATATATCAATTTATTAGTTTTATAGTAATTTAATTATTTTACCTTCGTTTTATAAGTCTTATGTTTTATTTTTAAAATTTATGTTTTATTTATAGCTAGTGTTGATCTACTAGTTTTATATTATATTTACAAGTTTTTATTTTGTTTACTCGTAATACATTAATTTACTACTTTATCTTGATTTACTTGTTTTACCCTATATTTACAAGTCTTATGTTGCATTTCTAAAATTTATATTTTATTTTGCACTTAATGTTCAATTACTAGTTTTATATTATATTTGCAAGTTTTATTTTATTTACTAATAAAACATCAATTTACTAGGTTATATTAATTTACTTGTTTACCTTTCATTCACAAGTCCTATGTTTAATTTCTAAAATTTATGTTTTTATTTTTTAATTAATGTTGATTTACAAGTTTTATGCTTAAATTTATAAGTTTTTATTTTGTTTATTAATAATACTTCAATTTACTAGTTTTATATTTATCTACTTGTTTTATATTCCATATACAAATCTTATGTTTAATTTCTAAAAATTATATTTTATTTTACACTTAATGTTGATTTACTAGTTTTACCTTAGATTTACATCTTTTTTTTGTTTACTAATAATACATTAATTTACTAGTTTTATATTAATTTACTTATTTTATCTTCCATTTATAAATTTTTTGTTTAATTTCTAAAAATTATAGTTTATTTTTCACTTCATATTGATTTATGCATTTTATGTTATATTTGCATGTTCTTGTTTTATTTACTAATAATACATTAATTTACTTGTTTTACCCTCTGTTTACAATCTTATGTATAATTTATAAAATTTATGTTTTATTTTACAATTAATATTGATTTACAAGTTTTTTTGTTTACTAATAATATATTAATTTACTTATTTTATCTTCCATTTACAAATTTTATGTGTAATTTCTAACAATTATTTTTTATTTTATACTTAATGTTAATTTACGAGTTTTATTTTATATTTGTAAGTTCTTGTTTTATATACTAATAATACATCAATTTACTAATTTTATATTAATTTACTAATTTTACTTTCCATTTACATGTCTTATGCTTAATTTTTAAAATTTATATTTTATTTTACAGTCAATGTCGATTTAAATATTTTATGTTAAATTTATAAATTTTATATTTCATTTGCATAATTTATATTTAATTATAGTATGACATCATAGAATGACCCTTATTGGGTATCCTAAGAGGTGTTTATACGGATTTTATGACGTGCTAATATTACCTTTGTTATCCTAATCCTCGAGTGGTCTGTTGAAATTGTAATTTTAATTATTTAGTAGAAAAGAGACTATATGTGTTTTAATGTAGCTGGAATTATAAATTGTTTTCAAAAAATGAATAAAAAATAAAAAGCTGAGATTGCTATGAAGTGCTATTTACCCAAAAGCTTATACCATGTGATTTTGGTAATCACATCTGTAATGCACACATTTGCTTGGAAGCGTGATGGTCAGCACATATAATTTTGTAAGTGAATTTGGCAGCAAACATCGAATAATGGCCCGCGAAATACAAGTATAGGGGATTTGGAACTATTGTTGGGGTGTCTGTTCTTATCTCTATATATTTACGGGTGGGCAGAAAATTAATGAACCGAACCGACCGATGAACTGAACCGAACTGAACCGTTTTCATTCGGTTCGATTGGATTTGGTTTCATAGCTCATTCAAGTGTCTAACAACCTGAATTCGACGGTTTGATCTCGGTTGGGGTGGATGAAACCCGAAACCGAACCGAGATTAATTAAACAAGCAAACCATCGCCGTCTAACGCACAGATCTCTTCTTTCTTTTCCAAATTTCATAGCCCCTATCGCGTCTCACATAGCCAGCCATCGAATCTGACATAGCCAGCCATCACCGTCCGTCAGCTGCAGCTGAACTTGCCATCCAAGGTTCGTTTCTCTCTCTATCTTTGCCGCACTTGTGGATTTTTTTTTTTTTTTGGTTTACTTCTAGTTAGTTTCTCTCTGCTTATTCTTATAGGCTCGATCAAAAGGGAAAATTAATTAAATATATCTTAAAAGTATGATATTTAATTAAATATACCATATATTTAAAAATTATCTAGATATGTCTTTTGATGTAGTAGATTGTCTAAAATATTCCTATAAAAAAATATAAAATACAAACAACTCACTTCTAACACACTTTATTCTTTTTCACTCCACACATCCAAAACTCACTCTACACTAAAAAACACTCATGAATGGTAATGTACTGAGATTTTAGTTCCAACTGGACTGAAGCACTCATTCTATGAATAAGGTATTTGAAACTTTATTTTTTATTTTGTGTTATTTATTCATTTTGTTGACATTACGTTATTTTTAGGGTTTTGTTTAGTTTGTGATAAATAATAAAACAATTCACATTTTCACTATATTTGCATCATGTAACTGTTATTTGATGGATTTTATAACTACATTCATTAAAACCCGAAGTTGTTGTGAAAATTTTTTTCTGCACCCAATATACACGACAACAGTCGTGTATATATGGATTTACACGACTGTAGTCGTGTATGTACAGATTTACACGACTGTAGTCATGTATGTACAGATTTACACGACTATAGTTGTGAAACAGTATAAAAGATTCATTAGTGTAAAAAATATTTTTTTCACTAGATATATCCTTTTACTATTACTGGACTATAGTCGTGTGTTTTAATAAGTTACACAACTATTATCATATAGTATGAACTTACATGCTATAATTGTGCGTATATGAAAAATGTTCCAATTATTATGAGATCCCAACATCTTATTAGTGCAAGGAAATTTATTTTTAAAGAAGAAATATGTCGTTTGACTATTTATTGAGTCATGTATTTTTTGAACTTACACGACTTTTGTTGTGTATATATGAATATACACGACAGCAATCGTGTAATTCTGAAAGATATAATAGATGTTATAACACCTAGCATTTTCTTAATAAAAAGATTACATTTTTTTTACTAAATATATCCTCTAGCTGTTTACTAAACTATAGTTGGGTATTTTAGTAAGTTATACAATCATGGTCGTGTAAACTAGTAATTACACGACGTCCATCGTGTAAACTAATAATTACACGATGTCTGTCGTGTAAATATACAGGCAGTTCTATACTTCGTTATATACTTTGTTAGATTTTATTTTTGTATTTGTTGTAAATTAATTGTTGTATTATTTCAGAAAATGACTTCAGTACGTGTGCCTATTATGTTTTGTGGTGAATGGATTGAGCAAAATAGCCATTATAGATTTAATGGTACAGAGGCAAGAGGGATCATTGTGCCCCGTTCTACCACGTATGCACAATTGATAAAAAGAGTATCTCGAGTTATTTGCATTAATATTTGTGAATTTGACATTGAAATGAAGTTCAAGCTTAAAACATTCGATCCAATGCCGCCTGTTCCAATTATAAGTGATGACGATGTAGATTATTTTCTAGAGGAAATAGTTAATAAGAATTGGATTTATGTGTTTGATGTACAACTACATTTATTATTTATCTTATTGAAGTTTGATATATTAAACACTTGACTATGTATATTTGTCAATACCCGCCTGCAGTCGTGTATCTGTTTAAATACCTGACTACAGTCGTGTATCTAAACACAGAAAGTTAGATCAAATATTGTAAATACATGATTATAGTCGTGTATTTACAAACAGAAAGCATATACTGTATTAGCCCAGATTCCCAACTGCAGTCGTGTATCAGTTTAAATACCCGACTGCAGTCGTATATCGAAACACAAAGCCAGATCAAGTATTGTAAATACACGACTGTAGTCGGGTATTTACACACAGAAAGCATGTACTGTACTAGCCCAAATTCTCAATTACAGCCGTGTATCTGGGCAACTACTCAACTGCAGTCGTGTATTTTCTTACAGAGTATTCTCTGAGCATATATAGCCATCCAGTTTTGTCATATATATTGTACAAACTATCTTTTTAATATATACAAAAACAAAAGATCACAATGCTTGTACATTCTATTTTCAATAACATAAAATATCAACAACATCCTCATTGTAACCATTATATCTCAGAATCTAAAAAATGACACATCAATTAAGTTTTACAAGACAGAACACTACGAAGTTTTTTTTACGACCTATGCCCAAATAGTTTGATAGCCAATGCTTTTCGAAGTTGTGTAACATGATCTTATTGGCAATATGAATTGACGTCCAGTCCATGGGCAAAGACTTCCAAGTACCGCAACAAAAATGCTCCACAATCACCACCGTTATAAAAATTAATATAAAGCAATTGTTAGAAATCATCGTTCTTATTACTAAGTTCAAATCATAATATGGATATTACATACCCTGATTGTTGTTATGGGATGTTATGCACTGGCACAATGGGCCAAAGAATTAAAAATATAACCTCAGCACAGTCTGAATGTGTTTCATGATATGCTATCTTTTGAAGTACCAAAGGTATTATGTCTGCAACAGGTAGTAGTTGTCTCACCAAAACTGAATCCTTTGTTAAGTCTACCATGCCTTTCTAAGAAGTTCAAAGAGTCATCACATAGGATGACTGAAAATATTATTTAACAACAAAAACTAAACCAATAATACCAAGTATCCATTACATGACAACACAATATATATAAAGCATCCTTTACACGACTATAGTCTAGTAAAGTATACATTACACGACTACAGTTCAGTCAAATATATATTACATGATCCTAAGTTTTTATAATACTTGAACCTATCCCTACCACCCAAATTATGGTAATTGGGGTTGGATCGGGGATATCCAGATAATCTTCGATCAGTTCATTTTGGTTCAGTTTAGGTTTGAGTTTTAGATCAACTTACATTGAAAATTCAGGTCTAACTTTTAATTTTGGTTACAATTTGGGTTACAACCTATCCCAAAATTCAATTCTATTTAAAATGAAGCAAATCCCAGCCAAGCAGCCACTTACAATTCCAAAAATCTCAAACACCAGCCTAGCTGAATGATGCAAAAATGAATAATAAAAATGAATACCAACCTCCAAGCATGCTCAAAAAGTCTTTTTAAATGACATAAATTAACAAAGAACAAAAAAAGATAAATAAATAAATAAATTACAGTTGAGAACCAAGGCATCAAGTTATTGAAGTTACATGTCCAAATGACAAACATGATTAATAACCCATCTCTAATTGAGAAACAAATGCAATATATTAATAATCCATCACTTTCAACACTCAAGACAACAACAATTACAATGTTAAGAAGCCAAATAAGCAACAATAACAGCCATTATATAAAAGAAGATTGAAAAGTTTCAATATACCTTACCTTGTGTGACTGACGATGGTAAACAAATTCAATGACAGAGCTCGACAGCAGCTAGAACGAGGAAGCAAATCGAGAACGACTACAAGTCACAGGGTCGGCGCACTTGAACTGAAGTGATGGCTGCAGCAGTGTGGGCGTAGGTGAACAAAGCCGAAGGCTTTAATGACAGAGCTAATAGCAGTTGGAACGAGGAAGCAAATCGAGGACGACTTCTACAGGGTCGGTGCACTTGAACGGAATTGATGGCTGCAGCAGTGTGGGTATAGGTGAATGAAATCGGAGACAGCAAAAGAAGCCGGAGGCTTCAATGACAGAGACGACAGCAGTTTGAATAAGGAAGCAAATCGAGGATGACTACCTAGAAGTCACAGGGTCGGCACACTTAAGCGGAATTAATGGCTACGGGAGCATGGGTGTAGGTTTATATGGGTAAATTGAGATGTTTGAAGCTTCTCTTATGTCCTTCTTTCACTGTAGAGAAGATGAAGTGGTTGTGGTACACTTGAATCTTAGAAACAAATCGTGAATGGTTTTAGAAAATAAAGTGTTTTAAGAAGGGTATTTTAGTATTTGCACATCAAATAAGGTATATATGAGGAAATTTGAAGTATGTGGGTTTATTCAGATAAATAATGTATTTTAAAGGTATAGCGGGGACAAATCCCTGCGACCAAAATAAGTTTTTGTTATGTTTTGTTTAATGCTTGAAAATTGGGTTTCAGTTGATAAATTATCGGCATCGTTAGTTTTGAAAGCATGTTCTTGGTTGGGTTTGATTAGGGAAGGATTGTAAACTCATTGCTTGTTAAGGAAAGTGTCATTTGAGTCAGATTTATTTTTGATAAAATGGGAATGAGAGACTCGGTTTCCTATAATTCCATGATTGATGGGTGTGTTAAGAGCGGTAACAATGAGTCAGCTCATGAGTCGTTTGATGCTATACCTATAATTCCATGAGTGATGGGCATGTTTTGTTTAGTGCTTAATGGTTATGTGCAGTGGAAAGTTGGGCTTGAGTTCACTTGGCATATGTTTGAGAAAATGCCTAAAAAGGACTTGATTTGGTTTTGCATGACTGTTTTGTTTATAGCTATGTTTTTTTGGCATGATTAAATTTTAAGCTCATTCTAATGGACTTTATTAATTGTTTTTCTGTAGTTAGGAAGGCATTTATAGTGACAACTATGATGCTATTTGGTGGGGCTAGAAAGTGTTGATGAAAAATTAAAATTTTTTTCATGAAAAATTAAAATTTTTTGGATCGATTTCCTATAATATATAAAAAATTTATAATTTAAAAAATCATATATTAATAATTTGAGAAGATTATCAACTGGAAGTAACAAATTCACTGCCAAACGATCTTTCAAGTTATGACTCAAGTTTGATCTGCACTGAATGTGTTAGCGTTCGTTTCACTACTCTCAAATAACTGTGTTTCTCAAAAGTCGTCTGTCTGTTTTTTTAGGGAAAAAACACTTATATAATATTTCCAATTAAAAATCCTAATATGTGTTTTTCTTTTTCTTTTATAATTCAAAATATTAAATATTTTAAATTTAATATTTTTTTTCTACACTTAGATAAAAGTAGAGATAGAGTGTAACAATTTAGGAGCACACCTTGTAAAATATTACAAGGTCCTATTTACACATAAATATATGACATAGGGTCCTAATAAATATTATATTTAGGTTTATCACTTAATATGCCAATATTCTTATTTTTAAGTCCAGTAGTGATGTACTTAATTAAATGAGCTAACGTAGAGATCATTAGGGAACATAAAATAGTAGCTATAATAATTGAGCCTGTAATTAAACTAGCTTAATTATTTAATTTCAATTCTATTCTACTATAAGATTGGAACTAACCTCTATAATTGTATATTTGAATAATAATATGTCCTAAGCTACATTGATCTCTTTACTGCACAAATCTTTGCACCACATTGTTAATTAAATTGATATTTCAACTGTTCAATCAATTTAATAACGTTTTATTTCTTGATACTTACTGGTTTTCTCTAATGATTATTTTTAACATATTAAATATATTGACACACTCTGACTAGAGAATTCTATGATTAAGTACTGAAAACTCATCAAGAGATATATTATACAAATTCTATATTGTTAATCTATAACTTCAATACTTATAATTGCTATCATCAAGATACCAAGTAATCTTGACTATAAGTATGTGTCGTGCCTATTGGTAACTTAAATGGAATGACAACTATAATCATGAAATTATAACTCAAGATTAAGATTACAGTAAAATTAATTTCTATAAGATTTAATAAGTTTAACAGTTATTATAAAGTTAATTAAATATCATATGTGATCTTGTTCAATGTAGTCGTACTACATTAATAAATTAATACATGATTACGATAAATCATTCAATGAATTTATTATAGTTTATACCTAAATAAAGTGCCCAATTTTATTTATCAACTGCAAACTCAATTTATTAAATCATAAGATAACTTGTATTTATGTCTTCTGTGAATCTACATAGTGATCACATAAATACATATAATATGATTAAATAGACTTTACTAAAAAATAAATGCAAATAAGATATTTGAATAAAATACCTCAATTATTTTATTAATGAGAAAAAATATTTATTACAATTAAATAAACTTATATGTTTTTAAAGAGCATATTTTCCCAACAGGAAGAATAGTGACATTAGCGCATGTTGAGGGTGAAGTTTGTGTAAGTGAACTTTGATTTATTGCCAATTATTACTCTCTAATTTACACTACATATGTTTCCTCTCATTCAGTTGTTCTTGTTGTTATGATTGCTTGGATAACTACTTTGATTATTTATATTGTTGCAATCTCTGTTAGTTAATATGTATATATCTCAATTCAAGTATGGGACATGGATGTAGAAACTAATTATAGTAAATGAATTTTGTTTTGAATATTTAAAGAAACATTAGAAAGTTGTTTAGCTATTCATGGAATTATAGGCATAATATATATGCCTTGCTTTTTGTTTATTCTATTATTTTTATGTTCTTTCTTTTCTGTTTACCTTTTTTTTTACTTCATTCAACTTCAAGATTGTAATTTATGCATGTTTGGTTTTTATTTGTAATATAAATTAATCTAACAACTTGAACCCGATTTGCATGTGCCCAAAAAAAAAAAACTAATGCAAAAATGTTATCAAGGATGTCATAAATCATCCACTAATGAAGGATTTTATTGATAAAAAAAGTAAAGTTGAAAGATCAAAACATGCTAAAACTTATTACCTTTAGCTAGCTAGTGCTAAACAATTATTGTGAATATTGATGTTTAATATCGATAACCATGATTATAAATTGGGCAGAGAATAGAGAAACTATGTTATGAGAAACTTGTATATCTGAACCAAGAACCAAAATTTAGAACCATACCTTAAAACTTCCAATTACAAGAATTAAAACTGCTTATACTAGAAACACTTAAAAAAATGAAAAAAAAACAAAACTATATATGCAAACAATCCAAATACTAAACACAATTAGTACTTCAACCTAAAATAAAGTAGCATTTGAGAGTCAAGTACTACAAGAAACAATCGGGAAATCCAATTTTAGTTCATAAGGAAATTCCCAAAAGAGAGAAAATACATAGTTAGGTCATTTTACTTACTTGGTGTAACTTTTCTCTAAAGTACTTTATGCATCAAACATTGAAGATAAGCATATATATATATATATATATATATATACACACACCTGGAAGAAAACAAACATGAAAAATAAAAATATTGAATATTAGAAAGTGTCTATTGTCTGGTTAGGCTTTTACAAGATTGTCCTTAGTGACAGTGTCAAATGGAACTTGAACTTCCCATTGCCAGCAGAAATTAACAACGCGACACGCAATGAAGGCTTAAAACTGTCTAACAAAACTTGTTAAATGTCGCTTCATTTTCTGAGGTCAACCATGAATCATTTGTTGCGTGTTTTATTTCATTCTTCTGAATTGCAAGTATTATAGCACCTTGTTAACATTTTTTTTTAATTTCTGGTCTTAGTCCTGCATTCAATTTAGATGACTCATTTTTTTTTTAATTTATTCAAATGATTCAATTCAGAGGATATTTAACTAGCTAGTGTTGAACAAAATGATTTATTCTTTAATCTAGCTACAGTAATTATTGTGAATATTGATGTTACACTGACGTTTATTTTTTCCCCCTTGGTTTTTAACTTGATTGCTTGTTTCTTACTTAAGGAGTTTCCTCTCATTGTTTTCTTTCAGTGAGTAAGATGACAAGATGATTGTTGCACAAGAGTTCACTGCCAATTTGAATAAACCCCTTGTCTTCCAGGTAGAATCACATTGTGATGTTTTGAATATTTGCTCTGTTAATGGTTTAAATTGTATTAGTTCAAAGCTTTATTATCAAAAATTTATTTATTTTGGCATAATTTTTTTTTTCATTAATACTTGTTGACTTATTTCGTACAATAGGTTTAGCTAAAATGGATTCAGAATGTGAGATCATGGTAGAGCAAAGTATAATGCAAAGTTCAGTTAAATTGAGAGAAAAAAGGTCAAGAAAGAAAGTGTTAGATGCATGGCTTATTTCACTAGATGTGACGAAGAACTGCATATAACGATTGTGGTAAAACTTATGCTTGTCATCCTGTTAAAAATGGGACTATAATATGAACAATCATCTTAAAGTTTGTGAAAATTATTTGACAACTAAAATAGATGAATCAGAGTAAAGTAGTAGACTCTCTTACTCTAGTGCTTCTAGTACTGCAGTTGTTTCTTTTGATAAGGAAGAATGTAGGAAAGCTTGTGCTAAAATGGTTGTGCTTGATGAGTTACCATTTAGTTTTGTTGAGGGTAAAGGATTTCGTTACTTTTGTGATATTGCTTGTCCGCAATTTGAGCCCTTTTCTCGAAGGGCACTTGTTCGAGATGTTTACCAGTTGTATTTAGATGAGAAGATAGCACTAAAAAATATCTTCATTGCTAGTAAGATGAGAGTGTGTCTTACCAGTGACATAAGGAGTTCTATTTAAAATATTAATTATATGGTTGTGACAGCTCATTTTGTTGACTCTAATTGGCAATGGCAAAGGAAAATCTTAAGTTTCAGTCAAATAATGAGTTACAAAGGGACTTAATTAGGAAAGAGATAGAGACTATTTTGCATGATTGGGTTATAGATAAAGTACTTACAATTACTATAGATAATGCCCCTGTAAATGATTGAAGCTGTCAAGTATGTGAAGAGAAAGATAAAAAATTGGCAAGTAGATGGAACATTCTTAGGTGGTAAATTTTTATATTTGTGATGTTGTGCACATATTATAAACTTGATTGTGGGTGAAGGATTAACATAATTAAAGGGTTCAATTACTAATATTCGTAATGCAGTGAGGTATGTAAGATCATCTCCAGCAAGGGAGAATATATTTAAAAAATGTGTTGAACATGAGAAGATTAAAAGTAAAGGGTCTATGGTTTTGGATATTGTTACCCGATGGAATTCTACTTATTTGATGTTGAACAGTGCATTTAACTTTTGGAAAGCATTTAAATGATTGGATGAAGAAGATGAACATTATCGCAATTATTTCAAAGAAGATGTTGATGAAAGTGGGAACGTAAGGCCATCTAAACTTGAGGATTGGGACAATGCAGTTGTTTTCATTCAGTTTTTAGAGACTTTTAAAGATGCAATTGTTACGTTCAGTGCTTCTTTAACTGTAACTTCCAATTTATATTTTCATCGGGTAAATATAACTTGTTTGTTATTTTTTTTATTATTGTTATTGAAATCCTAAATTCTTTTGTTAAATTATTTGATTTCTTGATTAGCATGATATTTACTATTATTAATGTAATTTCTAATTATTTTGTTTGTATTTTTTTTGGCTCGCACATTAATCGACGTGATGAAAATTGTTGGATTCAGATTGATTTATGATGCATAATTACTAATTGTACAAGATTTGCATCCTTTATTTATTAATTGATTGTGCCGCATTCAAGTTTACACTTCATAAACTATAAAAGACTTTTCTTGTCTTTGCAACTGTAAATTTTGGGCATAGCAAGCACTTTAGAAACTTGCATTAGTTAATAAAAAAAAGGTTTCTGCATCACTTACGTAATGCAACAAATTAAATTGCATCATTTTGAATCAAGGTTTTATACTTAGTGGTGTCAAATAATTCAAAGTGTAAATATAACTTGTTTGTTATTTTTTTATTATTAGTATTGCAATTTTAAATTCTTTTGTTAAATTATTTGATTTCTTGATTAGCAGGATGTTGAGTGTTAGAAAGTGTATATTTATAAAGGAGAAAATCATCATTTTACACTTTAAATCTCACTAACATTGCTACTTTTATTTATTTAAGTATTTTGTTATTTAATTATGTGTTTTATTATAATTGTGTATTTTATGTATTTTAGGGGTATCATAATCGTTTCACAATAAACGAGTGATCAGACAGCAAAACGGACGTCATATTTGGACTCAGGACGGTCGAAAACCTTAAGAAGAGCATTAAAGGAAAAGTTACTGTTCACACATACGGTACTGTTCATACGTACGGTACTGTTCACGACACTGTTCATGTATACGGACCGATGATATGGCAACTACCTACGACGTGGCAGTATCTGATTGGACGAATTATGTGGATTGACTGCTTATGTGGCATTGACCGATGACGTGGCGTTGACCGATGATGTGTCATGATCTTATTGGACTAAATTTCTTATGTACTGTAGATCGATGACGTGGCAGCATCTCATTGGAGTAGAAATCGGGTGTACAGTACATGCGCTTACATGGGATTATTTACTATTCAGGCGGCGTTCTTTGTCAAATGTTGATGTTGATTGTTGATTGTTGATCGCTGATTGTTGATCGATGACGTGACGTGCGCAATCCTCGAGCATCCGAATTGTTTTTAATCCGATGGTCACGATTCACTCAATGTATCTATAAAAAGGGGCTCTCCCCCTAATTTGGCACCCCAATTCATTTCTAAGCTTAGATTTCTGAAATTCCTTCTCCTTCTTGTAGTTTCTTTGTATTTTAATAAAATTCCCTTTTTATCCCTAGTTAAAATATGAGTAGCTAATTTCTTTTTGAGCTTGGGTTGAAGGTGAAGTCTCAACATGTTCCATGGGCTTAATTTGGTAAATTTACTTTCTCTTCCCCTCTAATATTTGTGGTTGTTTTGACTTTTAGTCGAAAAATAATAAAAGTCATGTCTAGTTCTGTTCCTGTTAAACCTAAGACCCTAAGTACAAGTTATTATTATTTAAGCACGATAAGCCCTTGGCACCATACTTATTGGAGAGTGGTTCATGAGGTGTGGAATCCCCCCTTATGATTTAATTGGTATTAATATGGAATATTTAACCCATGGAGCATGTTGATGCGGATCCGGATACCCAAGTGCTTTATTATAACAGTTTCATTTTTAATTATTCTCGCCATTTTAATTCAGCAATTTAGGACAAAATTATCATAATTTAATTGTTCCCATTACAAAGAAAATTAATTCGGCATATAATTAAAATCAACCTCCTCGTGGGATCGACACTCGTCACCATTAATCTATTCTACAATAGATTCGTGCGCTTGCGAGTTCATTAAAATTTGCACAACAAGTTTTTGGCGCCGTTGCCGGGGAGGTAAGTTATTTTAATTTGTGGAATTAATTTTTTTTGTTTTCTTATATATTTTTTTTTCTATAAAAAAATAATTCTATAATTTAATTTTTGTAATTTAAATTTTTGTAATTTAATTTCTGTAATTTAAATTTCTGTAATTTAATTTCTGTAATTTACATTTTTGCAATTTAATTTTATTGTGTGATTTCTTTAAATTTCTGTACTTTAATTTTTGCTTTACTTTTCTTTTTAATTTGTTTTGTTTATCTTGTAATTTATTTTAATTTATTCGTAGAATTAATTCATAGAATTAGTTTTTTTTTTAAGTAATTTTTTTGCTTTCCTTAAAAATTATAAAAAAAAAATTAAAAAAAATTACAAAATTAAAAAAAAAGTGAATCTGTAATTTAATTCTGGTAATTTAAATTTCTTTAAATTTCAATAATTTAATTTCTGAGTTATTTTTCTTTGTAATTTTTATTTATTCTGTTAATTTATTATTCCATAGAATGAAATTTTTTTTGAAGTAATTTTTTTTTCTGTAATTTAATTTTGTTTCTTTTTCTCTTCTTTATATTTCTGTAATTTAATTTTTTATTTTTCATTGTAATTTATCTTTTTATTTTATTTTTTTAGTTAATCTATTTCTGGTATTTTCTTTTTAGCACTTGAGTGTATATTCATTGTAAGGTTGTAACAACTTCACAAGGTTAGTATTGTAATTTCTCTCTCCTCTTTATTTTTGTTTGTTTTATTTTCATTAATTTTCATTTATTTTATTATTTGCATGCATGGTCGAAGGTCATTATCACCTAATCTTGAACCTTTAGACCTTGATTTGGAAAAAACACTTCGCACTCAAAAACACACACTTTTTTTTTAGAAAAGAAATTTGAAATGGATTTGCAACATCAGCAACCAGAACCACAAGAGAGGCCATTTAAGGATTATTTTAGTCCTTTAGCTAATTTGAGCACATCATGCATAAGGTACCCAAATGTAGCTGCTAGGAGTTTTGAATTAAAACCTAGTGTCTTTAAATTGTCTCCCCACATTCTATGGCCTAGAAAATGAGGACCCATATAATCATCTGAATGATTTTCATGCTATTTGTCAAACTTTTAAATACGAGAATTTTTCAGATGATGATGTCAAGCTTAGATTATTCCCATTTTCATTAAAAGATAGAGCTCGTTCATGGTTTAATACAATGCCTGCTAATAGCATTACATCATGGGAACAAATGGTAACTAAATTTTTAAATAAGTATTTCCCAGTTCATAAAACCAATGCTATTCGCAGGGAAATTTCAGAGTTTACCCAAAGAGACGACGAGCAATTTTTCGAAGCATGGGAGCGATTTAATGGGCTACTCTTGAAGTGTCCACATCATGGGTACGAGAAATGGCACCAATGCCAATACTTTTTGGAGGGATTATTGCCACATATGCAAGAATGGCTAATGGCAACCAGTGGAGGAGAGTTAATGTCCAAAAGCGCATCAGAGATTTGGGAATTTTTCCAACGGCAATCGGATAATTCTCAACAACGGAGTCGATCACTCAGAAATACCAGGAGAATTAAGGGAGTGAATGAGGTTAACATTGGCGAGTCAAGCTCAGGAATTAAAGAAGTCAAAGAGATGGTCGAAGGCCTTGCTCGACAAATAGCATCTTTGACAACCGCTAAATCAACAGAGCCACATGACCATGACTCATATTCAGATCAAGCCAATGCCATAGGTATCATGAGAAAACCATCAAACTACAACCCTTACTCCAACACATATAACCCTGGATGGAGAGATCACCCCAATTTTTCATGGTCTCAAGGATTCCAACAAAATGGACCATCAGTTCCACCTCCACCAATGCAACCAGTTCCTCAAATGTCTCAAGCCTCTCAACCACCATTTAGACCATACAATCAGAACCCAAACCATTCTCAACCTAAACCATGGGAGGAGACATTCCAAAATGTCAAAATCTTACTAACTCCAAGATCGAGCGTGAGAACCGCACCATTGATGAATTACGAAATGAGATGAGAGCAAGCTTCAACTCACAAGCTCAATCTGTTTCAAGCCTTGAGAAAATGGTAGGACAACTTGCCTCCTCAATTCAAACATTGGCCATGACCGTTGAAAAAGGCAAATTCCCAAGTCAACCAAAGGCCCAATCCTAAAGCGAAAATGAAGCAAGTTCTAGTTCACCACAAAGAAGCATGGAGAGGTCAAAGCGGTGATGACCTTGCGAAAAGGAAAAGAAGTTGACAACAAAGTGGAGATGCCAAAATCAACTCAAATTGTACTGTGAACTCGGAGGAATCATCATCGAGGAGAAAGAGGAAACCAACTCACGAGAATATGTTCCTAAAGCTCCATTTCCTCGGAGGTTAGCTCAAGGGAAGAAAGGAAAATCCACAGTGAGATTCTTGAAATCTTGAAACAGGTAAGTGTTAACATCCCTTTACTTGAAGCTATAAAACAAGTGCCATCATACGCCAAGTTTCTTAAAGACCTTTGTACTAAAAAGAGAAATATTCATGTTCGAAAAAGGCCTTTCTAACAGAAAATATTAGTTCTATACTCCAACATAAAATGCCTCTAAAATGCAAAGATCCGTGCTCCCCACTATCTCATGTAGTATAGGGAACCACACAATTGAGAATGCTTTGTTGGATTTAGGAGCTAGTGTAAATCTGTTGCCTTACTCTTTTTTGTGAAACTTGGGTGGGCGAATTACATCCAACTCCAGTAGTGTTACAACTTGCAGATCGGTCCATAAAAATACCTCGTGGTATTGTGGAGGACGTGCTTATCCAGGTAGACAAGTTTTATTTTCCTGTTGATTTCATTGTAATTGACACTCAACCAAACGAGGATTCAAAGAAGCACATTCCCATTATTCTCGGGCCGACCTTTCTTGGCAATCTAGATGCACATATTCAATGCGAACCTAAATATGCGATTGTCTTTTGGCAATATGACCATGGAACTCAATATCTTTAACATTGCTAAACAACCTCACAAAGGTCAGAGATGATGGAATTGTTAATGTGGATTTAATAGAAACACTAGTTGATAACAATTTTCTTTCAAACCTTAGTGATGACCCTTTGCAAACTTGTTTAACTCACTTTGGTTTAAATTTTGATATTGACAGATCAGTTGATGAAGTCAATGCTCTACTTGACTCAGCACCATCCATGGACACTAATAAATGGAAATTGAGAGTTGAACAACTAGTGCTGTCAGAAAAGAAACTCAGCCCATCATCAGAATCACCACTAAAACTCGAACTCAAGCCATTACCCAACACTTTGGAATACGCATTCTTGGGAGAAGAAAGCACTTTACCAGTAATCATCTCTTCTTCCCTCAATGACGAACAAAAAGGTAAGTTGTTGGATGTTTTAAAAGAACATAAAGGAGCATTAGGATGGACCATAGCAGGACATAAAAGTATAAACCCGAGTGATTGCATGCATTACATTCATCTTGATGAAAATGCTAAACCTACTAGGGAAATGCAACGTCGGTTAAATCCTAACATGAAAGAGGTTGTTCGACCAAGTCCTCAAGCTATTAGATGCGGTATCATTTACCCTATTTCTACGATAGTTCGTGGGTCGATCTGTGCAAGTTGTTCCTAAAAAATCGGGAGTTACTGATAGTCATCAATGCGATAATGAATTGGTACCCACTAGAATAACTACGAGGATGGCGTGTATGCATTGATTACGAAAAGTTGAATTACATCACACGTAAAGACCATTTTCCTTTACCATTTATCGATCAAATGCTTGATAGATTAGCGGGTCATGAGTTTTATTGCTTTCTAGATGGTTATTCAGGATACAATCAGATTCCCATAGCAAAAAAGATCAAGAGAAGACCACCTTCACTTGTCCTTTTGCACTTTTGCATATAGGAGAATGCCGTTTGGATTATGTAATGCACTGCTACATTTCAACGATGCATGTTGAGCATTTTTTCTGATATGGTTGAACGATTCCTTGAGGTTTTTATGGATGACTTTTCTGTTTTTGGAGATTCGTTTGATCAATGTTTACATCATCTAACATTAGTTACTGAGAGATGTATCGAGAAGAATTTAGTCTTGAATTGGGAGAAATGCCATTTTATGGTTAAACAAGGTATTGTTCTCGGTCACATCATTTCAAGCAAAGGTATTGAGGTTGATAAAGCCAAGGTGGATCTCATTTCCAATCTTCCTCCACCTAAAACAATCGAGAAAGTAAGATCTTTCCTTGGGCATGCCGGTTTTTATAGACGTTTCATTAAAGATTTTAGCAAAGTTTCTAGATCCTTATGCAATTTACTTGCTAAGGATGTACCTTTGTCTTTGATGATTCATGTCTTGTGGCATTTGAAAAACTAAAGCAATTGTTGACATCATCACCCATCATTCAAATTTCCAAATTGGAACTTACCATTTGAGCTTATGTGTGATGCATCGACTATCTATAGGAGCGATATTAGGACAAAGAGTTAATCGAATTCCCCATGTGATTTACTATGCTAGTATGACATTGAATGATGCACGATTGAATTATTCAACCACTTTGAAAAAGAAATGCTAGCGATTGTGTTTGCATTAGAAAAATTTCGATCTTATCTCATTGGTTGTAAAATAATTATATTTACTGAGATCATCGCCGCTCTTAAATATCTTCTCACAAAGAAGGATGCAAAAGCTAGACTAATTCGTTGGGTGCTACTCTTGCAGAATTTGACTTAGAATTCAAAGACAAGAAAGGAACAGAAAAATGTTGTGGTGATCATCTTTCCGTCTCCATTTTGACACAACAAAAGAACATCTACCTTTGAATGAGTCATTTCCGGATGAACAATTAATGAGTGTGGAAGTAGTACCATGGTATCTTTGATATAGTTAATTATCTTGTTACAGTCAACTTCCGAGCATTGGACTAAACAGACAAGGCCAAATTTTTTGCAGAAATCAAGACTTTCTTTTGGGATGATCCTTATCTATTTAAATACTGTGCAGACCAAATTATTAGACGATGTGTCCCAGAGAATGAATTTCAGAATATCCTTTCTTTCTGCCATGAACAAGCTTGTGGAGGCCACTTCAGTGCTAAGAAAACAGCTACTAAAATTTTACAATGTGGTTTCTATTGGCCAACTATATTTCGAGATGCTTACACCTTTTGTTCTTCATGTGATAGGTGTCAAAGAATGGGCAGCATTACACGAAGGAATATGATGCCACTAAACCCAATTTTGGTGGTTGAAATTTTTGACGTATGGGGTATCGATTTCATGGGACCCTTTCCCACATCTTTTGGCCATCAATACATATTGGTCGCTGTTGATTATGTTTCGAAATGGGTAGAAGCTATTCCATGTAGGAACAATGATCATAAAGTGGTAATAGGATTTTTGAAAAGCAATATTGTTTCCCGCTTTGGATTCCCTCGAGTAATAATTAGTGATGGTGGTGCCCACTTTTGTAATAAATTTTTCAAAGCACTTTTGACAAAGTACTCCATCACTCATAAAGTGGCGACCCCATATCATCCACAGACCAGCGGCCAAGTTGAGATCTCCAATCGAGAAATAAAGCACATTTTAGAAAAAACAGTGAGGCCCGACAGAAAAGATTGGTCGTTGCGGCTTGATGATGCATTATGGGCATATAGAACGGCTTTCAAGACTCCGATTGGGATGTCACCCTACAGGCTAGTGTATGGAAAAGCATGCCACCTACCTGTGGAACTCGAGCATCGTGCGTACTGGGCCATCAAGAAATTCAATTTTGACATACAGCAAGCTGGATCAGAAAGAAGATTACAGTTGGCAGAACTAGAAGAAATTCGAAATGATGCGTACGAGAATGCCAAAATTTACAAGCAACGAATGAAAGTCTTTCACGACAAGCAAATTATGCGAAAATCTTTCACTCCAGGTCAGAAAGTACTTTTATTTAATTCTCGCTTACACTTATTCCCAGGTAAGTTACGCTCTCGATGGTCCGCCCATTTATTGTTCATCTTGTTTTTTCCACACGGGGGCAATTGAAATTAAGGATCCAATGAATGGTGTCACTTTCAAAGTTAATGGTCAAAGATTAAAGCCATATCTAGAATACCAACCACATGGAGAGGACAAATAAAATAAATTTGAGTGACCCACCTATTTTAAATTGAGGTTTTACTTTTCGGTGATTTGATTATTTATTTTCTTTATCTTCTTTCTTTTATTAATTCTTTTCTTTGATTGAAATTATCTTTTTTGTGTGTTTGTTTAACCATTAAGTTTTTCTTATCCATTTAATCATGAGACAGTTCCTCTTAAACATTCTTAGACAATTTCGACGTATACAATCTCATCTCAGAGGTCAGATACGATTTTGTAAAACACATCGTATCTGGCAGCTACAACCACCAGAGTTAGTAGCCTATGTTGAGGATTTAGAAAGCCAACTCCGAGAAATTGAGAGAGGCATCTACAACATCCAATTGGAGCTTGAGGTAAATTCAATAAGAGGACGATTTTAATTTGTTTTGTGTGTTTTAATTTATTTTCTTGGTTGTGTGTTTTAGTTTGCTTTGTGTGTTTAAAGTTTGTAACCCCGGTCAAGTGGCGGATAACGGTACTCCGTGACAATCAAGTCGGTTACTTCAGTCTTCCCATAATAACTGATATTCTGAGACGAAGGTATGGACAGAAATGAGATTTTAGAAAAGCTTCACAAACGATTCCCTTCGCTTCCTCAGAATGCCCTACTTTTTATTTATAAAGCCCGGTCCGAACGCATGCGATTGCTTATGAAGAATAACATCCCTGCTGACATCCGTTGGTTAATCGAGGCAAAAGTTCGCTTAGCAGGTGAGTTACCTCCCAAATTTATTGCATACATGCCTGGTTGTGGTAAAGGAATTTATGCGAGAAAACGACGAGCTCGAAGACTTTCTGTTGCTTGTCATAAATGTGCCAGAATGATATGCAATAAAAAATCCTGTTCCTTAGGAATGGTGTCTGATAACAGAGAAGATAAGATTCAATTCATTAGGGATGGCTTGAATAAGGAGTCATTGGATGATATCCTTTTGTCTCTTGAAACGCATCCCAGTGGATACGTCCAACATGCAATACTTGATTATGGCCATTATTCCGAAAAATGTGCAAACTATAGTCTCGGAATCGACTATAAAAGACCTGTTTGCCGGTTTGTAAGAAAACTGGATGGGAAGCCTATCCTCGACCCATGAGGCGTTCAAGCCGTTTACGGACGTAAAACCGAGGAAGGAAGGCATGAGCCACAATCACAACTATCTGTAAATATCCTTTTACCTCTCTGTTCTTTTATTTCATTGTTATTTTACTATTTGCATTATTGTTGTTTAATAATTTCATTTACTTTTTCTTTTTACTATTTTCTTTTTGACTTTTGAGTTATGTGCCTTACACGTTAATTGACATAATGTCTCATACACAGCTGTAACCAACTGTCACCAAGGTCTTTAAATGTGAATTGTTTTTACTGAGCACTCACAAGTTGTTTTTGAGCAATATCTTAATGGCAGCTTCTTCCAGTAAACAATTCAAGAACATTTGTGTGCTTTCTGGGTTCCATTATGGCAAACATAAAGAATTCATGGAGGCAGCCATAGATCTTGGTCTAAGAATAGCAGAGAGAAAATTGCACTTGGTGTATGGAGGAGGTGACCGAGGGTTATCCAAAATGGTATCGGAAAGTCGCTTTTGTCGGAGGGAGCCAAGTGTTAGGCATCATCCCTCAAATCCTAAAACCTTTGGGTTGTTTGTCTCATTCACCAACTGGAGAAGAGTTAGTCGTCTCAGGTATGCAAGAACGAATAAATGAAATGTTAAATCATGCCGATGCTTTTATTTTCCTTCCAGGCGATCTTACAACTCTTGAGGCACTAATGACATTAGCATCTTGTCCCATCCAACATTCATCAAAAACCCATTGGTTTGTTAAATGTCAATAACTTTTATGATGGCTTTCTCGCATTTCTTAACCATGCAATAAAAATTATTTTCTTCCTTCCTCGAAAAAAACATCTTTATTTGTGCACACACTGCTAATGCGCTACTTGATCCATTTACAAGCTTATCAACCAGAGCCAGATCCCAAGGCTATTGTGTTGGAGTGTTCAAATAATGATGGTAACAGTAGTGGCAGTAAGAAGTACAAATTAGATTTAACTCTCCGCTTGTAAATATTTTCCTCTGTATTGCAGCACCCAGGTGATGTCTTCTAAACTCTACTTCTTTCCTTTCAAACATTGAGGACAATGTTTCGTTCTGGTTGGGGGGAGGGAATAGTAGATAATTGTGGAATGTTGAACTAACCATGATTAACTTTTTGAATAGAAGATGGCTGAATATAGAGTATACTGACTCTAGAAACGCATCTTCTTAGTTAAAAAAAAAAAAACACAAAAAAAAAACAAAAAAAAAAAAATATATATATATATATATATTTGTGTGTGTTTCTAACCTTTCATTTTTTCTCCTTTATAAATATATGTTTTCAAGTTTTTAAAGTCGAAGATGGCTGAATATGGAGTGTAGTAACTCTAGAAACGCATCTTCTTTTGTAAAAAAAAAATAAAAATAAAAAAAAAATAAAAAGAAAAAAAAAATTCATTTTTCTTTAATTTTTCTGCATGTATGTTTTCTTTTTATGTTTAGAATAGGTTGGGGGGAAATAATTCTATTTAAAAAAAAAAAAAAAAATTTTGTGAGTTCTTGATATTGGATGATATGATGACTTTTGAATTTTAGTATTTGTATTATCTTTGGTCTTGAGTAATGTTACACCATGTTTACTATTCTACATGTTGATGTTGGAGACAAATATGAGTTGCTTGAAAGAATGCACATGTCATAATAAATTCCAAGTGAGTTTTTGAGCCTATTAATTTTTCTTGGAGAGTAACCATTTTTGCCCATTCTTCATGTAGCTTAGCAGTTTATTATTTCATACATGATCTCTAGATTTTCTTTGAGTCAACCCTCTAAAAAAAAAAAAAAAAAAAGTGTGTGTTACTGCATCTAAATGTCCACTTAATTAGTAGATATGGAAGATTATTTAGAGTCCTAAAAGATGATGGAAGGCCATTTTTGACCCGTTTGAGCCTTTCTAGCCATCCCTATTATTTAATATCCATAGTTACCCCTTTTGAGCCTTTTATTTAAAAAAAAAAAAAAAAATCCTTTTCTTTATTAACTTATCATCCTAACCCACTCCAATTTGGAGTATTACCCGATATCATATAAGTTCCATCCACCTATTCATGTTTGAGAAAAAAAATAAATAAATAATTATTTTGCTCAGTAAAGTTGTGCCATATAAAAAAAAAAGAAGAAAAAAAAAGAAGAAAAAAAAAGAGAAAAAAAAAAAGAAAAGATGTACAAAAGTAATAAATAAGCAAAATGTATCCTGTAAAAAGTTCTTTAATTTTTTCTCAAACATATATATTTTGTTTCCCTATTTTCCTTTCTTTGTTAACCATGTCCCTAGCCTACGTTACGTCCTAATAAAAGTCCTTCCTGATTTTAGGGAACTATAGTCTAACATAAAAGCTAGTTATATGGGTAATTAAGATGTAGTGATGCATAAATCAAAAAAAAAAATGATGAATACATTGGGTTGACTAATACTTTATTTGAGATCGTACTATTTCTAAGCTATGGGCATATTTTTCATCTTGGTGAGAGTGTGTGATATTTCTTTATTATTTTCTCTCAATTTACCATTCATTGTAGTGACAAAAATTTTATTGGGATTAATTTCTTTGTGAGAGTGTCACTACAACCGGTGAGATTTTGGGGTTGGATATGTCTTTCTTGAAAGTAGCTTGATTACTATTACTACAACAAAATCTGTTTGGTGATACATATGGATGGTTGATGTGGGTGTGATATTCCTTTAGACTAGAGATAATGCTTAAACTTTTATTTGATTGTTATCATTAATCTGATTGAATAAACACGTGTGTTTAAAAAAAAAAAAAAAAAAAAAAGAGTTTTGAATTTTATCTTCGCTTTATTTGCTAGGGACTAGCAATAAGCTGGTTGGGGGGTGTGTTGAGTGTTAGAAAGTGTATATTTATAAAGGAGAAAATCATCATTTTACACTTTAAATCTCACTAACATTGCTACTTTTATTTATTTAAGTATTTTGTTATTTAATTATGTGTTTTATTATAATTGTGTATTTTATGTATTTTAGGGGTATCATAATCGTTTCACAATAAACGAGTGATCAGACAGCAAAACGGACGTCATATTTGGACTCAGGACGGTCGAAAACCTTAAGAAGAGCATTAAAGGAAAAAGTTACTGTTCACACATACTGATCGCTTTCATACGCATGCATCGCTTCACGCATCGCTCATGTATACGTTCATGTATACGGACCGATGATATGGCAACTACCTACGACGTGGCAAAAGATGCTCGATTGGGCCGAATTATGTGGATTGACCGCTTATGTGGCATTGACCGATGACGTGGCGTTGACCGATGATGTGTCATGATCTTATTGGACTAAATTTCTTATGTCGTAGATCGATGACGTGGCGAAAGATCTCATTGGAGTAGAAATCGGGTGTACAAGATACATGCGCTTACATGGGATTATTTACTATTCAGCGGCGTTCTTGTATCGCAAAATGTTGATCGCTGATTGATTTGATTGTTGACTGATGACGTGGCGCAATCCTGAGCATCCGAATTGTTTTTAATCCGATGGTCACGATTCACTCAATGTATCTATAAAAAGGGGGCTCTCCCCCCCTAATTTGGCACCCCTGAATTCATTTCTAAGCTTAGATTTCTGAAATTCCTTCTCCTTCTTGTAGTTTCTTTGTATTTTAATAAAATTCCCTTTTTATCCCTAGTTAAAATATGAGTAGCTAATTTCTTTTTGAGCTTGGGTTGAAGGTGAAGTCTCAACATGTTCCATGGGCTTAATTTGGTAAATTTACTTTCTCTTCCCCTCTAATATTTGTGGTTGTTTTGACTTTTCGTCGACAAATAATAATAGTCTTGTCTAATTCTGACCAGTTAAACCTAAGACCCTAGTACAAGGTTATTATTATTTGGCACGATAAGCCCTTGGCACCATACTTATTGGAGAGTGGTTCATGAGGTGTGGAATCCCCCCTTATGATTTAATTGGTATTAATATGGAATATTTAACCCATGGAGCATGTTGATGCGGATCCGGATACCCAAGTGCTTTATTATAACAGTTTCATTTTTAATTATTCTCGCCATTTTAATTCAGCAATTTAGGACAAAATTATCATAATTTAATTGTTCCCATTACAAAGAAAATTAATTCGGCATATAATTAAAATCAACCTCCTCGTGGGATCGACACTCGTCACCATTAATCTATTCTACAATAGATTCGTGCGCTTGCGAGTTCATTAAAATTTGCACAACACAGGATATTTATTATTAATAATGTAATTTCTATTTCTTTTGTTTGTATTTTTTAAGTGAGTACTATCCAATCTCTATTGACAGCAAAGTGTCAAGATGCAGATTCTATGTTGAGAGCAAATGCAAAGAAAATAAAGATAAATTTGATAAATATTGGGGTTCAGTGGAAAACATGAACAAATTATTAATTATTGCAGTTGTCCTTGATCCGTGATATAAGTTGGAGTATGTCTCATTTTGCTTCAAATCTTTGTATGATACCAATAAAGTTGAAGCAATGGTAGCAAGCATCAAATATTAGCTCGTAGCAGTTTATAACTATTATCATGCCTTACACTTTACAGCTCCTAGTACTTTTTCATGTGATACAGATGTAAATGTGGGGGGAAATGAGTCACAGAAAAATACATATGACACAAAAGAAGCTTTTAAAAGAAAAAAGAAGAAAGAGACAAGGTGGAAGAGTAAGGTGGAAATGTGTTTGGTTTATCCAAGTAAGGATGCATGTAATGACAAATTCGATATTTTAAGTTGGTGGAACAACAATTGCACCAAATATCCAATTTTGTCTCTAATTGCCAAGGAAGTGCTTGCGATTCCTATTTCAATAGTAGCTTTTGAGTCTACTTTGAGCACTGATGGATGTATTCTTGATCCATTTCGAAGTTCATTAACTCCTCAAATGATGAAAGTCTTGATTTGTTCACAAAATTGATTACGCTCTTCAATCGGAAGCAATGAAGAAGTTCATGTTAATATTGATGATTCATGCATTCGAGATTTAAAACTTTATCAAATAGTTCAATCTGGTAAGCTTTCAACTTTAAGACTGTAATTTATGCATGTTTAGTTTTTTCATTAAATTAATTTATATTAAATTATTTTTATGTAGAGATTGAGAAGTTTGTGCTTCACTAGATTCATCAACTGTGGGGGCTGAAATCTTTTAAGAAAGAGAAGAAATCTGCACTTCACTAGATTTTAATTTGTGACAAAATTTTCTTATTAATAGGTGTTATTTTATGTATTTTGTTTATGGAGGATTGCGTTTAAGTGCTTTAATCTATAGCAAATTCGCTTGACGACTTGTGCCTCTACTTTTTTAATTTTTGAATTATTGAAAAAAATTAATTCAGTGAGCAAATGTATGAACGACTGAGGGAGATATTAATTTTAATTCAGTCCAAACCAACCTGAACTGAATTTTTGGGTCGATCGAGTTGGTTCATGAATAGTTAGTTTTTGAAATATTTACAGCAACATAAAAATCAAATTGGTTCGGTTTGGTTCGGTTACACAAAAAATTGAACTAATTAGATTTTGCCCAGCTCTATAATCTTCTACAACATGTAAATGTATAGCATTACATTGTTAAAATTTAATTAGTTTTATTTTTTATTTAATAGCTACTAATTGTATCTTTCAAAAATATTAGCAAAAAAAGCAATTTATCATTGAATCCAAATCTGTATATATGCCATATAGGGATGACAATGGTTTAAATTTAAACCAAGATCCATGCAATCCAAATCCAATCAGATCGGATTTAAGTTAGTTTAAAATGCATTTAAATTAGATTTGGATATCGATATGTGGATTTAAGATAGATTTGGAGTAAGTCTGGAATTATATTAATAGTTAGATCCATATCGATATGTGGATTTAAGATAGAATTGGAGTAAGTCTGGATTTATATTAATAGTTAGATCCATATCCATATTTATCTATCTTTCAATTTTATTTTATTTTAAAAGTTTATTTAAAATTATATTGTTATAAATGATAAAGAATTTCATTTATAACATATTAGTGGTATATACCATGTATTTAAAAATCTTAAAACTTAAATATTTTTTTTTGTAAATTTAAATGAGAATAGCACAAAAATAATCAAGATTAGCTAGCCTTAAAGCATTCACATGCAATATTCAACTTGGCAATTTATTTTATTATTTGACCAGATAATTTTTAAGGAATATAGTTATTTCTCCCATATAATAGCACAAATGTATAAAATTATTTCAAAAGTTATGGAGCCAAAAAAGTGGATCCATGATGAATCTGAAGCATATACAAATTTTAAATTTTATTATAGATATGAATTTAAAGTCGAGTAAATCCAACTTATATCTGCCTTATTACCATCCCTAGGCCATAGTGGCATGTGAATTTGATATATATAGACTAAATGAAAGTTCATTATTTCTTTTGTCCTTTTTTCTTAGATTACTTAGTTCAGTTTTATCTCCTAATATTTTCTACATTATCAAAATTATAAGCACAATTATCACACTGACATAAGAAGTATCTTATCTCATACTCTTTGTTTTCTTAGTTTAATCAATAAAATTGCCTTAAAAGTATGTTTTGTTGTTGGCATTAACTTGGATCTTTTACATCATAAAATACAGCTAGTGTTATTTTTTCTTTGTTATTTTATATTGCTAAAATTGCCAACAAAGATTGAAGCATAGAACTAAAAGGTATAAAAATTTAGATTGAAGTCTTAAAGCATCAAGACTGAAGTCCATTCATTTGAATTCATAAATTTAAATATTCTAAAGCTTTCAAAATTAATTGAAGATAATGAATCCATTGAACCTTGACTTTTAGGCCCTTAATACTATTGATGAAAATTATTTACCTTGGATTTTAAGAGATTAGAAGCATATGCCTTAGCAATTAATCGAGAAGCCATAGGCATTATTAACACGATGCATATGCCGTAGCAATTCATCGAGAATTCATAGGCCTTATTGACACAATCAAGCTCATCTAGATAATATAAAGTAATTGCTTAAATTGATACAGGACCATAGCTTGAATTGATACGAACCCATTATTTGAAGTGAACTTTCTTTCACATGGTCACTATGATAATTAGATTTGCAGTCATGATTGGATTGTGATCATAGTCATAGTCACAATTATTATTGACCTTGTGGTGGTTACAACCAAAATGATTGGGACTAGAAGATAAAGAAAGAAAGGAATAGTAAGATTAATTATTCTACCCCAGTTGATGATAACACACATCTAAATATCTTGGACTTTTTTGAAGACCATGATGAAAAGACAAGTGACTTATTTTAAAAGGGAGTTTAAAATGGAAGATTTGGGTAAACCAGATACTATCTTGAGTTGTGCAAAGATCTAATAGTATCTTTATTGATCAATAAAATTATATTAAAATATTTAATATAAATAAAGCTTTCTTGAGTATCCTAATAGTATTAAGTCCAATATATTAGATTCGTCTAAATTTTTTAATAAACCTTTTAGTAAGCTTTAGTTCTAAACCAACTAAACAACATTGGAATAGTGCTAAACATATTTTTCACTATTTTCATGGAATGATTAATTTGCATTTATTTTATTTTAATGAACTAATAAAAAATCTAATTCTTGTTGATCACACACACACACACACACACAGAGATCTTCTTAAAGCTACAATGAAATCTGTGAAGTAGACATTTGTGGCTACCTCCTCTAGTTACTCTGTCATTCTTGCATTACTAAGAAGCAAGTCAAGAATATAGATAGTTAGGGTTTATCATCCATAATTTTGAAAGTACACATTAATTATCTTCAAGTGCAGACATCACAAAAGTTATATACATCTTACCAATTTTTTAATACTTATTAATTATTAAAAAAGAAAATTGATATCAAGCACATAAAGTTTAGATATAATACTGTGAATATATTTAGTAAATCTTAAGAATATAATATATGGCATTGGCATGCGCCATTTAAACAAACTATAGAGTTGATCACCAGGGGAACATCTGACAAGACTTAAAAGTATTTAATTTACTCCTAAATATAAAAGTATTAGTTATAATATAGTTCGATGAGTCTGAAGTTGATCTTCAGAGAAATACTTTAATTAATTTATTTTAATTTATCTATGAAATAAAAATAAAATTTCAGTGTATATAGTAATTGTAGTGAAACTATGAAATTAAATTAATTAAAGTTATAGACGCACTTTTAGGGTAAATATAATTTAATAAATTCTTTTTTGTTTTATTGCTCAAAAGATTAATTGTATAAATTATAATTATTTTTCATTAATTTTATTATGGATTATATACTTAGAGTATCAAATTTTAACTTGTGTGGAATAATTCAAGATGCTATTTCACCATAATTTGTACTAAGATATTAAGAATTTATTGTGTCAAACTCCCATGGTTGTTTACAACAAATCAAAATTTTAAAGTATAAAATATGGATAAAATTATATAGAAAATAATTTAATTTATATAATTAAAAATAGAATTTGATTGAATCATATTTTTTTTACTAGGCATTTCATTTTATCCTAACTTCTAGCATTTAGCTAAGAATAATTGAAATAAAAATAATTATAAAAATTAAGTCATACATAATTAAAAAAATGATATTTGAAAATGAGAAATGAAACTAGTTTTATTTATTGAAAATATATTACAAAATATTAATATACAATTAAGATAGAAAGAAGAGAAAAAGATTTAGAGAGCAAGAAGTGAAGAAAGGTGTAGAGAGGTGTATTCCCCCTGCTCTATTTATACTAATTTATAATCAATCCACATCGCACATAAATAAAGTCAATTATATCATAGTCATATATTTGTTTCACTAACAAAAAATAAACCTAACTTAGTCTACTTGAGCACATTCAAGTCATTCCACTAATAATAACTACACCTTAAATGGTAAAAATTTATAATTTCACAATTACCATACTTAATAAGATAAAATCTTATAATTTCGCAATAAAAGTTATGGATCCTCCTTGATAATGGCCTAACTTCTTGTATCTATAGAATTCAAATTTGATACTCGTTCATTTGATTGAAGACTGAATTTGCGTGAAATTATTATTTTTACCTAATAAGCAGTCATTAATGACAAGATTAAATATTCAGAAACATAATTAAAAATTTATAGCATGTTACATAATTACAATTATAAATATAACATAAGTATTAACATATATATGTTTATATTTTTTGATTTTGATGATAACAAACTTGATATGTTGTTTTGATTAAATTGGGAGTTTCCACTAATAAATCCATTTATAAAATTTAGTATAAACAAAGTTAATATTTTTTTGGATAAAATTATTTGTCAAATTGAAAAATCTTTTCATCAAAAGAGATGTAAAATTTCTAATCTAAACATTAACAGTAAATTGTTTATTTAGAAAATGATTAACCAGTAAAAACAGTGTCCTTAGTCTTTAAAAACGGTTTCCATTTTTTAGAGTAAATGATTAATTGATTATTTTAAACAGTTAATTGATAATATTAAAAGAGTAATTAATCTTTTAAACTTAAACCGTTTAATATTAATGGAAACTCAAGTTGTTTTGCAGGAAGCAAACGGTTAACCAATAGTTTGAAAATGGTGAATCGATAAGTTCTAGAATTGAATCATATTATACTCTTGAACCGTTTAGATCAAATGGTAGAGCTAAAATTGCAGGTCAAGATTCTATAAGTTAACGACGAATCGATAACGTTAAATGGTGAACCAATTATTCTCAGAAAAGTCAATAACAGCTAGTTTTTAGTTCTAATTATAAATTGACTTATTCAAATTCAAACAAATGGATGATTCAACATTCATCATTGAGCTTGCTACTAAGAACACACTTATTGTTGAGCCTTAAACTTCGTTTTATCCCTTTGATTCACACATTGAGCTTTCATTTATAATCAAACACATTATGTGAGAGAAAATTTATTTGTAATTTTTATCTTTGAGAAGTTGTAAGTGTTGGAATACACTTGGGTTAAGAGATTTAGAATAATATTTTGTTGAAAAAATTGATTGACACCTATAAAGTCAATTGTAAGAGTTCTTAAAGTCTTGAGGCTTGCATAGTAAAATCCTTAAGCTCGGTGTGTTTGGAGGCGTGGATGTAGGCGGGTTTGGCCGAACCATATAAAAATCTATGTTTAAATCCTCTTCCCTTATCTCTTTACATTTTGATTGTTTTATTTATTATTATTTTGAATTTTTTAAAGATATTTGTATTAAGTTTTGTTTAAGCATTGCATAATTTTTATAAATGCAATTCACCTCCCTTTTTGAGTTGCTTAACTATTATTTCAATTGGTATTAGAGTTTGGTTTTCTTATTAGGACTTAACCATCTAGACTAAAAAGTCCATGGCAACCTAAAATGATCCACATTTAGGGAAAGACAATCCATAACTAGACTATCATTCTTTAATGGTGATGACTACCGATATTAGAAAACTAGGATGAGAATTTACTTACAAGCTTTAGATTATGAAATTTGGGAAGTTTTTTGTGATGGACCATTTATGCCATTGACTAAAAATGAATTAGGAGGTGATATTCCAAAACCTTCATGAGAATGAAATGCATTGAAAAAGAGAAAAATTTCTCTAAATTCTAAAGTTATGAATGCATTGTATTGTGCTCTTGACAAGAAAGAATTTTATAGAGTCTCTAATTGTGAAAGTGCCTACTAAATTTGGCATAAACTTGAAGCTATTTATGAAGGTACTAACCAAGTAAAAGAGTCCAAAATTAGTAGATATAGTCGACAATATGAATTATTTCAAATGAAACAAAATGATAGTATGTACTCCATGTATATTAGATTTATAGATATAATGAACACTCTAGGAGCCCTGAGGAAGGCCTTTTCTAATAGCAAGAAAGTTAATAAAATCATTAGATCACTACTAAAGGAATAGAGGCCTAAGAGGATCGGTATTGAGGAAGCTAAAGATTTAAATACATTGTCTATTGATGATCTAATTGGTTCTCTTATTTTTTATGAGGAAGATTTGGTAGCTGAAAGAGGGGATGATTAGAAAAAGAAAAGCATCGCTCTCAAAGTCTCAAAACATGAGAGTGATGAGGATAGCGAGCTGAATGATGAGGAGATGGCCATGCTAGCGAGAAGGTTTAGAAAATTCTTTAAGAAACCCATTGAGTTGTGAGGTACAATCTTATTACTCGAATATAGTATAATTAACCTAACAAGTTTTGTTAAGCATTTATAATAATAATAATAATAATAAAAAAAAAATAATTAATAATTAAAAAGTAATAATGACATAAGTAACGTTGTAACAAGAAACATTATAGAGATATTAGAAATTCTAGAAATTACTAAGAATTTATGAAGAGATAAATTAATAATTAAAAAGTAATGATGACATAAGCAATGACATAAGTAATGATGTAATAAAAAATATTGTAAAGATATTAGAAATTCTAGAAATTACTAAAATATTTATAGAGAGATAAATCTCCACCATTAATTAAGTGCTAGGTGGCAAAATCTTAGCATTATAGAAATTACTAAGATATTTATGAATAAATAAATCTCCACCACTATTCAAATGATATGGTGACAAAATCCTAGCCATTTATGGGCCTTAGGAAATCCTATAAATACCTTTTATCCCCTTCAATTTTCATAAACTTTAGAAATCTCATCTTTTTCCATTCTAAGGCATAGCATCATTACTAGAGAAATTCTCAAGTTAAGAGGGAAGGTTTAGGGGAAATCAAGGAAAGCAGGTAAGTAACACTTCACTTCAACTGTAATATAAGGACAATACGTTAAAATTAATTTTGAATTCTTATGCTATGTTTAGTTTTAAATAATCTCTTATCTTATAATGACTAGTGCGATTGATTATTATTTAATCCCCACATGGCTGGCTATGCCACTTATATCATGATATCATTCTCATATGGCCGGATATGCCGCATAGGATGTGATGCTTACTACTTACTTGATTGGGTGGTCGGCTATGCCACCTAGTATGTGATGTTTTTATTTTATCATGCCATGGTCGGCACTGCCACCTAAAATATAATGTTGTTATTACTCCTTACATGGTCAGCCCTGCTACCTATATTATAATTCTATTTCTTTAATTTCTATATGAACGGCGCTACTGTCTATGTTAAATATTGTTGTCTTAAATTGGTTTCATGTTTTGTTTTATTATATATCTAAAAAATTTACATTCTATAACATAAGTTGCATTGGGCTCATACATTTCATAGGTGATTTGATAAAGAATTATTTTAACTAATTTTGAAAAAAAAAAGATTGCTGTACTACTAGGTGGCAAGCGTTTATAAAGATGTCAAGCCCTCTAAGTTAAGAAAAGCGATCCTTTAAGGATGTCGATATGCAACTGCCAACGGATCAATTAATTAAACCCAAAGGCATGTTATGGAATGCTAGCATTGTAGTACAACAAACCTAGGGCCCTAACACAGTTATTTACATTTCTAAGTTTTATTTAAAAGATTTAGCACTCATTTTATGAAGTCATTCATGTGCATGATAAGTAATACATGCATCAAGTGTTTACTTACTAGGTATCAGCTCATGTAGTTCTTACATTGTAGGAACCGAGGAGTAGGGAAAGCTGACGCTAAGTCCCAACCAAGGCAAAGTGCATATGGGCATAATAGACCTTGGGTTACATAATGGGCTCAACTTTGTTTCTATCCAAGCATAAAACCAACAAGTTTATTTATGAAGTTGGTTTGTGACATGTTACTAAGAGATCCTTAACTTTTGTAACAAAGTTTTTAGTGTAATAAACCTTTTGTAACAAACTTTTTATGTTCTATATCTATAAAATATTTATTTTTGAAATTCATTCTACAAGTGCTTAATGTTTCACTAGTTTTGACCACTTTAGTTACAACCATAAAGGTCGAGTGTTACAAATTGGTATTAGAGCCTAAAGTTTAAAGTGATTCTGTGGACTGTCCATATGCACTAGCTGAGGAGAAGGACACAGCTTATCTCTTAGTAAGAATTAGGAATTAAGATTATTAAATATCGTACATTTAATTTGTTTGACCTATAGAAGCTTGGTCAAAAAATTATAGAGATGTTAAGTGCCAGGGGTAATAGAGGCAGAAAAATGAGAGAAACTTCAAAGGAGCAATCCTCTTCAATTGATTGACTTACAGACATTGTCACATGACTTTTAGAAAGAGAAGTCAGAAGAGACGAATGTACTCAAGCAACAAATAATGCTAGGACTGAATTTAAAAGATTAAATCCACCTATATTTAAAGGAGGCTTAGATCTTATTGTAGTAGACCAATGGTTGCTAACCATAGAAAGAATGACCAAAGTAGCTAAGGTGCCAGAAGAAGAAAGGGTCACTTATGTTTCCTTTATGCTACGAGGAGCAGCTGAGTATTGTTGGAATTCCATCAGACAATGCCATAACGAAATAACAATGTGATAGGAGGAATTTAAAGAACGCTTTTATAATAAGTATTTTTCGAAAACAGTCTAATCTACCAAAAGAAGAGAATTCATTTATTTACAACAAGAAAAAATGCAGTATTAGAGTATATCCGAAATTCGATGAGCTCTTTCGTTATGCCCCATACATGATTACCATAAAAGACTTAAAAAATGATCATTTTATGCAAGGATTGCATAAAGATTTAGCAAAAGACTTAAAAGTGATCGGAATTCAGAATGCTTCCTTCAATGAGCCCATGGATCGAGCCTTAGTAATTAAGCAAGTAGATGAAGAAAAGAAAGAAAGAAAATGAAGAATAAAGAGAGCATACATCAAGGGAGCTGTGTAGCTAATCACAGAAGATAGCTCTCAAACATCAAGAAGAAGAGAGTACCGACTACCCTAGAGTAAGATAAGAAAAAGTGTCTAAAGAATCACTAAAAAGAGACCATACAAAGGCCTAAATGCAATCAATGTGGCAAAACTCACCTTGAGGAATGTCGAGCCAACACTAGAACATGTTTCAAATGTGAGAAAGAAGGACACTTCATGAAAGACTGCCTAGAGAATGGTACGCAACGAGAAAAGACTAGCGCACAGGTATTTACACTTCCCAAGGCCGATGCAGAAGCAAATCCCTGGGTAATATTGTTGTGCAAATTTTATTGAATTCGCAAGTACACTAATCTATTATAGAATAGATTAATAGTGACGAGTGTCGATCCCACGAGAAGATGGATTTTAATTGTGTGCTGAATTAATTTTCTAAGTGAGTGGTTAAATTATGGTAAATTTATCATAAACTTTAAATTAAAATGACAAGAATAATTAAAAATGCAACTGTTATAATAAAGCACTTGGGTATCTGGATCTGCATCAACATACTCCAGGGCTCAATATTCCTTATTAGAACTAGTTAAATCATGAGAGGGAAATCCATTCCTTATGAACCACGCTCTAATTAATATGGTGCTAAGGGCTTATCGTGCCAACAGTAATAACTGTGCTATTATTATCTATCAATGAAAAGTTAAAACATCCATAAAAATTAGAAAGAAAAATAAAATAAATTAAATTTACCAATTAAGCCTATAGAATATGTTAAGACTTGACCTTAATCCAAGCTTGAAAGAAAATTAGCTACTCATATTTGAACTAGAGATAAAAAGGGAATTTTACTAAAATATAAAGAAAATATAAGATAGAGAAGAAATTTCAAAAAAAAGAGCTAAAAAATGAACTCAAGGGTCTCAAATTAGGAGGAGAAGCCCTCCTTTCATAGATACAACAAGTAAATCATGGCCATCGGATTAAAACAATTTAGATTCACAGGATTATGCCATGTGGCAAGTTCTAATTGGTTTGAACACATCATCAGGGCTATTATCTCATGTATATACATGTATTATACGCACGTTTTTTCTAATCCACTAATATACTACTACATCATCAGTCAATAGTGCATAAACATTTTTATCCAATAAGATTGTGACACGTCATCAGTCAAGCCACATAATCAATCAACACCACATAATCAGTCAATGCCACATTATTTCTCCAATCAAATGCTGCCATGTCATTGCTGGTGTCATATCATCAGTCAACGCCACATCATCGGTCAATGCCACGTCATTGTACAATACATATGAACATTGTCATGAACAGTATCGTACATGTGAATAATATCGTATATGTGAACAGTGATATTTTTACTTTTATTCTCCTCCTAAAGTTTTTGACCGTTCTGAGTCCAGATTTACAGTTCGTATTATCATCTGATGTCTCATTTATTATAAAATGACTATGATGTCCTTAAAATACGTAAAATACTTAATTATAATAAAACACGCATAATTAAATTCACAAGAAACTTGAATACATAAAAGTAAAGAAGTTAGTAGAACTTGAAGTGAAAAATAACGATTTTCTCCTTTATAAATATACATTTTTTAGTACTCAATACACCCCCAACCAGCTTATTGCTAGTCCCTAGCAAATTAAGCAAAATCAAATTCAAACCCAAAACTTTTGTTTTGAACTATTATGTTTATTTAATTAAACTTTATGATGTAAATTAAATAAAAGTATAAGCATTATCTCTAGTTTTTAAGAGATATTATTGCCAAATCAACTATCCACATGAATCAATCTAGTAGGCTTTGTCACAACTATTGTAACCAAGTTACTTTGAAGAATGACATGTCAATACCCTAAAATATTACTGGCAATGACACTCTCACAAAAAAATTAAACTAAATAACAATAGTCGCTCCCATGCTTGGTAAATTGAGAGAAAATATTAAAGTAATATTACACACTCACCAAGATGAAATAAATGTACGCACAGTTTAGAAATAATACGATCTCAAGCAAAACTATGAGTTAGACCAATATATTTATTTATATTTTTTCTTTTATTATTATTATTATTATTATTGTTATTATTTTATGCATCACTACATCTTTATAGCTCATGTAACTAGTTTCTACTTCAGACTATAGTTCCCTAAAATCAAGAAAAACTTTTATCAGAACATAATGTAGGCTAGGGAAGTGGCGAATAAAGATGAAAAAATAGGAAAAGAAAAACAAAATACATGTTTGAGAAAAAAAAAAGGAGTTTTCTTTAAAAGATTACAGAGTATACTTCTCTTTTTATTTTGAAACTAATATATACATTTTGAATTTTTTTCTTTTCTTTTTTACTAAGGCACAATTTTATTGAACAAACTAATTATTTACATTTTTATCAAACATGAATGAGTTATGAAATTTGTGTGACATTGAATAATATTTTAGATTGGAGTTGGGTCGAGATAATAAGGTAACAAAGATATTTCACAAAAATGATGGTTAGAAGGCTCAAACGGGTCAAAGATGGCTTTTCCATCGTCTTTTAGGGCACTAACTTTCAGATATAGCAACACACAAAAATTTTTTCTTTTTTTTAGAAGGTTGACTCAAAAGAAATTTATAGATCGTGTATCAAATAATAAATTGTTAAGCTGTATAAATAATGGATAAAAAGGGTTACTCTCTAAGAAAAAAGATAGGTTAAAGAACTCACTTAGAATTTATTATGACATGTATATTCCTTCAAGCAACTCATATTTTTGTCTCCGACATCAATATGTAGAGTAGCAAATATGGTGTAACAAAACTCAAGACCAAAGATAATACAACTACTAAAATTTGAAAGTCATAATGTCAAAAAGATTACAATATATATATTTTTTTAATTTTTTAAGAAAAAAATAAAAAGATGTGTTTCTAGAATTATGACATTCCATATTCAGTTATCTTCAACTCAAAATTTTGAAAGTGTATATTTTTAAAGGAGAAATTAGAAAGAGCAAGTTAGAAAAATCACACTTAGCATGAAGCTAAACAAATGACTGAAAAGTAAATTCTTTTTTAACTTTCAAACTAAGAAGATCGTTTCTAGAGTTACTACACTCTATATTCAGCCATTCTCGATGTAAAATGTTAACCACAGTTAGTTCCTACAACAAAAATTAGTAAAAACTTAACAAAGATTAAGACATTCCATAATTATCAACTATTCTGTCCCCCAACCAGAACGAAACATTATCCTCAATGTTTTAAAGAAAAGAAGTAGAGATTAGAAGATATTACCTAGGTGCTGCAACGTAGAAGAAAATATTTACAAACGGAGAGTTAAATATAATTTTCATTTCTTACTATGGCTACTGCTACCATCATTAGTTGGCTACCCCAAAATTAAGGTCTCGTGATGTGGCTATGGTCTATACACTGTAATAGATCAAGTAGCTCATTAGCAATATGAACACAAATAAAGATTTGTTTCACTGTGGAAGGAATGAAATAGTTTTTTATTTGCATGGTTAAGAAATACGAGAAAACTATCATAAAAGTTATTAATATTTAATAAACCAATGGGTTTTTTATGAATGTTCAGATGGGACCAAGATGCTAATGTCATTAGTGCCTCTAGAGTTGTAAGGTCTCCTGGTAAAAGAATAAAGGCATCTACATGATTCAACATTTCAATTATTCTCTCTTGCATATTGAAACGACTAATTTTTCTTTAGTTGGTGAGTCAGACAAACAGCTAAAAGGTTTCAGGATTGTTGAGATAATGCCTAACATTTGACTCCCTCTAGTATAAGCAGCTTTTGAAACTAGTTTTGATAACCCTCGATCACCTCCTCCATAAACCAAGTGTAGTTTCCTAGCTGTTATGCTTTGATCAAGATCTACGATTGCCTCAATAAATTATTTATATTTACCATAGTTAAATCTAGAGAGTACACAAATGTTCTTGATTTGGTTGTTGAGAGTAGCTGCCATTGGATACTCTTAAAAAATAATTTGTAAGTGCCTTAAAAAAAACCATATTTAAGGATCTTGGTGATAATGGTTCACAGCTGTAAATAAGGTAGCATGTTTATGTCAAATAACTCGTGAAGCACATGGCTTGAGAGTAAAAAAGGAAATAGTGAAAAGACAAAGCAAATAATGATAGCATAAAATTATTAAAGATAAAAATGTAAGTGATCAAACAACAGTGAAATAAAACAACATTAAAATAAAAGGATATGTACAAGTAGCTGCGATTGTAGCTTACATCTTTCTCTGGTTTTACATCTAGAAATGGCTTGAATGCCCTCTATGGGTCAAGGATAGGCTTCCCATCCAGTTTTCTTACAAATTGGCAAATAAGGTCTTTTATAGTTAGATTCCTTAGATTATAGTTTGCACATTCTTTTTGGAATAATGGCCATAACTGGAGTATTGTATTTTGGACTATCCACTAGGATGTGTTTCAAGAAATAAAAGGATATTATCTAATGACTCTTTATGCAAGTCATCCCTAATGAATTGAAACTTATCTTCCCTGTTATCAGACAGCTTTCCTAAAGAACATCACTTTTTATCGCATCTCATTCTGGCATAATTATGACAAACATTAGAGAGATTTTGAGCTTTCCGTTTTCTTGAATAATTTCATTTACCACAACTAGGCATGTATGTAATAAATTTGGGAGGTAACTCACCTGCCAACAGCATTTTAGCTTTGATTATCCATCGGATGTCAGTAGGGATATGATTTTTCATAAGTAATCGCAAGCTTTCGGAGCGAGCTTTATAAATGGTGAGGAGAACATTCTGAGGAAGTAAAGTAAATCACTTGTAAAGTTTTGCTAAGATCTTGTCTCTATCTATACCTTCAACTTAGAATATTAGTTGTTATGGAAAACTGAAGTAACTGACATTGATTGTCACGGAGTACCGTTATCTGCCACTTAACCGGGGTGAAAAATGATAACACACCAAAGAAAAAAAATCTAGCAAAAACACAACACACGTAAAGGAAAATAAAAAAATAACACAAAAAATATATTAACTTACCATCATCCTCTTGTTGAATTTAACTTAGCCTCTAATTGGATGCTGTAGATACCTCTCTTAATTTTTTTAAGATCTCCTTCTAAATCCTCAACATGGGCTACTAACTCTAGTGGTTGTAGCTGCTAGATACGATGTGTTTTACAAAATCGTATTTGTCTTCTGAGATGAAATTGTATACGTCGAAACTGTTTAAGAGTATTGAAGAGAAGCTTTTTAATTGACGTACTCATGATTACAAATGATAAGAAAAATTTAATGGTTAATAAAAAACACTTATAGAAAAATAATAAAAAAATAAAATTAAATCACTGAAAAATCTCAATTCAAATTTGGTGGGTCATGCAAATTTATTTCGGTGTCCTCTCCACGTGATTGGTACTCGAGATGTGGTTTTAATTTTTGACCATTAACTTTAAAAATTACATCGTTCCTTCGATTCTTAAATTTAATGGCCTCATACGGAAAAACAATATGATCAGTAGATGGACCAAACCATCGAGAGTGTAACTTACTTGGAAAAATGTTCTATTGAGAATTAAACAAAAATACTTTCTGATTTGGTGTAAAAGATTTTTTAATGCTCCGCTTGTCACGGAGGATTTTCATTCGTTTTTTGTAGTCCTTAACATTTTTATCGTTACGAATCTCCTCTAGTTTTACTAATTGTATCCTTCTTTTTTAACCAAAAATGGGATCAATGATGTTTGTATTCTTTTGTTTGTCATTAGGAGAAGATGAGATGATTTCTGACAATATTCTTTCTTCTCTCAAGAATGTAGAATTTAGAGGGTTAAGTGAAGGTTTGAGCTCAATCTTTAGTGGTGATTCTGATGATGGGATGAGATTTTCTTTTAATGGCTCTAATTGCTTTATCTTTGTCTTCCATTTATCAATGTCCATGCATGGCGATGAATCTAATAAGACATTAACCTCATCAATCGATCTGTCAATATTAAAATCAAAGCCAAAGTGAGTTAAAGATGTTAGTAAAAAGTCATTACTAAGGTTTAAAGGAAATGTATGATCAACTAATTCACCAATTAAATCCACATCAATAATTCCATTATCTGTATGGAGAGGTTGTTTGGTAATGTTGAAGATGTTTAGCTTCAAGGTCATATTGTCAAAGAACAACTGCATGTTTCTAGTTGTACATTGAATGTGAGCATCGGCAGTTGCCAAGAATAGATGACCTAAGATAATAGGGATGTGTTTTTTTAAATCCTACATTAGTTGAGTGTCAATTACAATGAAATTAACAGGAAAATAAAACTTATCTACCTAGATAAGGACATCCTCCACAATACCATGAGGTATTTTCGTGGATCGATCTACAAGCTGTAACACCATTAAAGTTGGATGTAATTCTCTCAATCCAAGTTTCACAAACACTGAGTAAGACAATAGATTAACACTAGCACATAAGTCTAATAAAGCATTCTGAATTATGTGGTTCCCTATACTACATGAGATAGTAGGGGAGCCTAAGTCTTTGCATTTTAGAAGAATTTTGTGTTGGAGTAGAGAACTAACATTTTTTGTTAAAAATGCCTTTTTTTAAACATGAATATTTTCTATTTTAAGTACAAAGATCTTTAAGAAACTTGGCATAAGATTACACTTGTTTTATAGCATCAAGCAAAAGGATATTGACACTTACTTGTTTGAAGATTTCAAAAATCTCACCCGTAGATTTTTCCTTCTTTGCTTTGGCTAACCTCTAAGGAAATAGAGCTTTAAGAATGTACTCTCATGGGTTGGTTTCTTCTTTCTCCTCTAATGACGAGTCTTCAGTATTTACAGGTATAATTTGAGTTATTTTTATCGCCTGTAGCTCCACTTTGTTGTCGACTATTTTTTATTTTTGCAAGGTCATATGGCTTTGACCTCTCTATATTGCTAAGGTGAATTGGTACTTACTTTATGCACTCCTTTAGGGTTTGACATTGGTTGACTTGAGAATTTTCCTTTCTCAATAGTCATTGATAAGGTTTGAACTAAAGAGGCAAGTTGGCCCACCATTTTCTCGAGGTTAGAAATTGATTGGCCTTATGAGTGAAAGCCTGCTCTCATCTCATGTCGTACTCCATCAATGGTGCAGTTTTGTTGCTTGATTATAGAGTGAATAGAATTCTTGAAATTCTAGAATGCATTCTCCCATAGTCTAGATTGAGAATAATTTGAGTTTTGGTTATAAGGTCTGAATGGTGGCTGAAAGGCTTATGGAACTTAAGGAATTGATTGTATTGGTGGAGCTGGAGTTGTTGGTCCATTCTGTTCGAATCCTTGAGACTATGAAAAATTGGGGTAGTTTCTCTATATAGGGTTATATGTGTTGGAGTAAGGGTTATAGTTTGATGGGTTTCTCATTACACTTATGGCGTTGGCTTGATCTGGGTATGAGTCATGGTCACGTAGCTCTGTTGATTTAGCAGCTGTTAACTATGTAATCTTTCGGGTAAATCCTTCAACCATTTTTTTGACTTCTTTGATTCCCGAGCTTGACTCGACAATTTGGACTTCATTTACTTCCTTAATTCTTTTGTTGTTCTGAATGATCAACTCCGTTGTTGGAAATTATCCACTTGTCGTTGGAAGAAATCCCAAATTTCTATTACATTTTTGGACATTAGTTATCCTTCACTTGTTGCCATTAGCCATTCTTACACATTTGGTAATAATCCCTCTAAAAAGTATTAGCATTGGTGCCATTTTTCATATCCATGATGTGGACATTTCAAGAGTAGCCCGTTGAATCACTCCCATACTTCAAAAAATTGTTCGTCTTCTCTCTGAATGAACTCTGAAATTTTCCTGCGAATAGAATTAGTTTTATGAAATATGAAGCATTTATTTAAAAATTTTGTAACCATTGGTTCCCATGATGTAATGCTATTAGTAGGTAATGTATTAAATTATGAACGAGCTCTGTCCTTTAAAGAAAATAGGAATAGTCTGTGTTTAACATCATCATCTGAAAAATTCTCATATCTAAAAGTTTGACAAACAGCATGAAAATCATTCAAATAATTATATGGGTCCTCATTTTCTAGGCCATAAAATGTCAGGAGACAATTTAATAAACTAGGTTTTAATTCAAAACTCCTAGCAGTTATATTTGAGTATCGTATACATGATGTGCTCAAATTAGTTAAGGGACTGAAATAGTCCTTAAATAGCCTCTCATGTAGTAGTTCTTGTTCTTGTAAATCCATTTCAATTTTATTTTTAAATATGATGTGTTTGTGTGTGCGGAGTATTTTTTCCAATTATAAGTCTATAGGCTTAAGATTAGGTAATTGCGACCTTCGACCATGTATAAAAAAAATATTTATATATAATGAAAAATGCAACAAAAAATGAGCATAAATTTAATAAAAAAACAAAGAGGAAAGAGAAATTACGATACTAACCTTATTACATTGTTACAACCTTGCTATGAATATACACTCAAGTGTTAAAAGGAAAATACAAGAAATAGATTAACTAAAAATAAAATAACAAGATAAATTACAACGAAAAATTAAAAAATTAAATTACAAAAATATAAAAAAGAGAAAAAGAAAAGAAATTAAATTATAGGGAAAAAATTTAAAAGAAAACAACTAAAAAATAATTACTTAAAAAAATTAATTCTATGAATTAATAAAATAACAAAATAAACAAAAATTATAAAGAAAAATAACTTAGAAATTAAATTATAGAAATTTAAAGAAATTATAAAGAAATTGAATTATTGAAATTTAAAACAATTTAAATTATCAAAATTAAATTACAGATTCACTTTTTTTAATTTTTTAATTTGATTATTATGTTTTAATTTATTATTTTTTTGAATAATTTTAAAAGAGAAAAAGAAAAGAAATTAATTCACAAGAATTGTGGATTCACTTTTTTTAATTTTTTTATAACAATTTCAAAGGAAAACATAAACAAATCACTTAAAAAATTAATTTTATGAATTAATTAAAATAAATTAACAAGATGAAATGAAAAAAATTACCACGGAAATACACACAAGCACTAAAATAAAAATAAAAGAAATAGATTAACTAAAATTAAAATAAATTACAAGATTAAAAAAATTACAAAGAAAAGTAAAGTAAAATTTAAAGTACAGAAATTTAAAGAAATTATAGAATAAAATTAAATTGTAAAAATTAAAATTACAAAAATTAAATTAAAGAATTATTTTTTTGTAAGGAAAAAAATACAAGAAAAAAATAAAAAAATTAATTCAACAAATTAGGATAACTCACCTCCCCGGCAACGGCATCAAAAATTTATTGAACTCGCAAGTGCACGAATCTATTGTAGAATAGATTAATGGTGATGAATGTCGATTCCATGAGGAGGTGGATTTTAATTGTATGTTGAATTAATTTTCTAAGTGAGTAGTTAAATTATGATAAATTTATCCTAAATTTTAAATTAAAATAACAGGAATAATTAAAAATGCAACTGTTATAATAAAGACATAGGTATCTGGATCTGCATCAACATACTCCAGGGCTCAATAGTCCTTATTAGCACCAATTAAATTATGAAGGAGAAATCAACTCCTCATGAATCATGCTCTAATTAATATGATGGTAAGGCTTATCGTGCCAAACAGTGATAACTGTGTTATTACTATCTGTCAACGAAAAGTCAAAACATCCACATAAATTAGAGGAAAAATAAAATAAATTTACCAATTAAGCCCATGGAACATGTTAAGACTTCACGTTCAACCCAAACTTGAAAGAAAATTAGCTACTCATATTTGAATTAGGAATAAAAAGGAAATTTTACTAAAATACAAAGAAAATACAAGATAGAGAAGGAATTTCAGAAAATAGAGTTAAAAAATGAACTCAAGGGTCTCAAATTAGGATGGAGGAGCTCTCTTTTTTTAGATACAATGAGTAAATCATGGTCGTCGGATTAAAATAATTTGGATACACAGGATTGCACCATGTGGCAAGTTCTAATTGGTTTGAACACATCATCAGGGCTATTATCCCTTGTATATGCATGTACTGTACGCACTTTTTTTTCTAATCTACTAACATACTGCCACATCATCAATCAACAGTTCATAAACATTTTTATCCAATAAGATCATGACACCTCATCAGTCAAGCTACGTCATCAGTCAATGCCACATCATTCCTCTAATTAAATAATTCCATGTTATTGGTTGATGCCACATCATCGGTCAACGCCACGTCATATGTCAATGCCACATCATTGTACAGTACATATGAACAGTGTCATGAACAGTATCATGAATGGTATTGTATATGTGAATAATGACATTTTTACTTTTATACTCCTTCTAAGGTTTTTGACCATTCTGAGTTTAGTGCCGTCTGTTTTGTCATCCAATGAGTTTATTGTGAAATGACCATGATGTCCTTAAAATACATAAAATACTTAATTATAATAAAACACATATACTTAAATTCACAATAAACTTGAATATATAAAAGTAAAGAAGTTAGTAGAACTTGAAGTAAAAAATAACGATTTTCTCCTTTATAAATATACATTTTCTAATACTCAACAAATATTAGGTGAACTATCTATTTCTCAAACTCTTGCATATGTGTTGATAGACTCAAGAGCTACACATTCATTTACCTCACCAACATTTATTAGGAAAATCAAAGGGGCCCTTGACATAATAAGTAGACTTTTTAGTGTCATGCCTTTATCTGGTGAAGTATTAAATTGAGGACAATTAGTAAGAGCATACAAAGTCAACATTAGTAGTCGAACACTATGTATTGACCTAATAATTCTTAAAATGCATGATAATGATATGATTCTTGGTATGGATTGGTTATCAAAGTACCATGGCAAGATAGATTGTGAGAAAAAAGAGGTAACATTCCAACTACCACAAAAGAAATCATTTATAAGAAGCATAGAATACCTGTCATCTTTGCCTTAAAAGCAATTAGACTACAACCAGATCGAGAAGTTGAGTTCAAAATTGACTTGTTACCAAGAATTGCCCCAATCTCAAAAGTGCCTTACAGGATGGCCCCATCAAAATTAAAAGAGTAAAAGAATCAACTACAAGAACTATTAGACAATAGCTACATACGTCCAAGCCATTCACCTTGTGGAGCACCAATGTTATTCATAAAGAAAAAGGATGGATCTATGTGGATGTGTATAGACTACCGAGAATTAAATAAGGTCACAATCAAGAATAAGTACATACTTCCACGTATCGAGGATCTATTTGATCAACTACAAAGAGCAGTAGTATTCTTGAAGATTGATCTACGGTTAAGATATTACCAACTAAAAGTCAAAGAGGAAGATATTCCTAAAATTGCATTTAGAACATGTTATGGACACTATGAATTTTTTGTCATGCCATTTGGTCTAATTAATACCCCAACACCTTTCATGGATCTCATGAATAGAGTATTTAAAGACTATTTGAACAAATTTATAGTGGTGTTCATTGACGATATCTTGATCTACTTGCGAATAAAGAAAGAACATGCTAAACATCTGAGGATCACTTTTCAGACTTTGAATGAGAAGCAACTTTATACAAAATTCAAGAAGTGAGAACTTTGGCTAAAAGCGGTAAGCCAATAGGCTAAGCCAACTAATGTTAAAGTGGTCAGAAGCTTCTTGGGATTAGTCGGCTATTATCGAAGATTCGTGAAAGGATTCTCCAAGATCGCAATGCCATTAACCCAATTAACAAAGCAGAACACCAAGTTTGTGTGGACGCAGAATGTGAGAAAAGTTTTGAAAAGCTAAAACGACGGTTGGTCTCTACCCCGATCTTAGCCATCTCTAATAGCTCTGAGGAATTCATTATATATAGAGATGCATCCAAAAACGGCATAGGATGCGTCCTCATGTAGAATGGAAAGGTCATTGCGTATGCCTCTAGACAATTAAAGGAATACAAGAAAAACTATCCTACACACGACTTACAGTTGGCCGCAGTGGTGCATATATTAAAAATATGGCATCACTCTTTGATGCGAGCGCATTGTAAGATTTATACGGATCACAAGAGCCTTAAATATTTTTTTACACAAAAGGAGCTGAACATGCGACAATAACATTGGTTGGAACTCGTCAAGGACTCCAATTGTGAAATAAACTATCATCCTAGAAAAGAAATGTGGCAGTGGATGCACTAAGCCGAAAGTTAAGTTTATCAGCTTTAAGGATTCTACCTAAGCCATTACATAATGAGATATGCAAGACAAAGATCGAGCTCATGACAAGAAAATTCGTTCATATAACACTTTGCTAAACTTTATTAGAAAGGATTAAAGAAGGGCAGGAAGCTGATTTGTACTTAAAGAATTTAAAGATAGAGGCTAATTTATAGAAAGAGATGTCATTCAAGAAGTTAGAGAAAGGAATCATTTTATTTAGAGATAGGATATGCATACCATATCTCTAAAAAAGGAAATTTTACTTGAAGCTTATACAGCCCCATATTCGCTCCATCCTGGCACAACAAAAATATATAAAGATTGAAAGAGGCATTATTAGTGGTCTGGGATGAAGAATTATATAGTTAAGTTCATAGCTTAATGCCTTACCTATCAACAAATCAAGGTGGAGCATCAGAGATCAATAGGATTTTTGGAACCTAATCAAATTCCTCAATGGAAGTTAGAGGAAATCATAATAGATTTTGTCATTGGCCTCCCAAGGACTACAAAATGCATGATGCTTTCTCGGTAATAGTTGATCGATTCACAAAGTTTGCCCACTTTTTACCCATTCAGATGACATATACTATGGACCAACTTGTAGAAATATAGATAAAAGAGATAGTCAGACTACATGGTGCACCTGTCTCTATTATTTTTGATCGAGATACGAGATTCACATCGACATTCTGAGAGAAGCTACACAAAGCTATGGGGACAAGATTAAAATTTAGCACAGCATTTCACCCCAAACAGATGGCCAATCAAAGAGAATGATTTAAACACTCGAAGATATGTTGCGAGAATGTGCCATTGACTTTCAAGGATCATGGAGCAAATATTTAGCATTGGCTGAATTTGTCTACAATAATAGTTACCAAGTAACAATCACCATGCCACTAAACGAAGCTCTATATGGTAGAAAATGTCGGTCACCTATTAATTGGGATGAAATGGGTGAGCAAAGATACCTTAAACCAGACTTAATTGTGGCCTCATCTGAAGCAATTGAGAAATATGACAAAGAATACAAGCAGTCCAAAGTCAACAGAAAAGCTATACAGATAAAAGATGAAGACCAATGGAATTTCAAGTTGGCGAGAAAGTATTCCTAAAAGTCATCCCAATAAAAGGATCGATGAGATTTGGAAATAAGGAAAAATTAAGCCCAAGGTTTATTAGTCTATTTAAAGTACTCGAATGTATCGGAAGTGTCTCCTATCAACTTGTACTTCCACTATCATTATCAAGAATATACAATGTCTTTTATATCTCTATGTTAAAGAAATATGTTTCAAACCCCTCTCACGTGCTAGACTATAAGCCTCTTTAACTCAAGGAAGACCTAACCTACGAAGACCATCCAGTTCAAGTACTCGATAGAAAAATAAAAGAGTTAGGGAACAAGAAAATCCCTCTAGTTAAGATACTATAGTTGAATAGCTCAGTGGAGGAGACAACATAAGAAGCTTGAGGAAGAAATAAAGAAAAACTATCATGAGATATTCAGTAAGTAAATTTTAAGGATAAAATTTTTTAAAAGGGAAGGAGATTGTAAGGTACAATCTTTTTATTCAGATATAATATAATGAACCTAACAAACTCTCTTAAGTATTTATAATAATAATAATAATAAAGTATAATAATATAAAAATATAATAATAAAATAATTAATAAGGAATGTTGTAGAGATATTAGAAATTCTAGAAATTACTAAGATATTTATGGAGAGATAAATTAATAATTAAAAAGTAATATGACATAAGTAATGGCATAAGTAATGATGTAATAAGAAATGTTGTAGCAATATTAGAATTTCTAAAAATTACTAAGATATTTATGGAGAGATAAATCTCTAACATTAATTAAGTGCTAGCTACCAAAATTTTAGCATTCTAGAAATTACTAAGATATTTATAGAGAAATAAATCTCCACTATTAATCAAATGATATGGTGACAAAATCATAACCACTCATGAGTCTTAGGAAATCCTATAAATACCCTCAGCCTTTTCATTTTCTATAAACCCTAGAAATCCCATCTTTTTCCATTCTAAGGTAAAGCATTATTAGTAGATAAATTCTTAAGTTAGAAAGGAAGGTTGAGGGAAAATCAAGTAAAGCAGAAAAGTAACATTTCACTTCAACTGCAATGTAAGGACAATATATTAAAATTAGCTTTGAATAATAAATCTCTTATGTTAGGTTTAGTTTTAAATAATCTCTTACCTTATAATGACTATTATGGTGCGATTGATTATTATTTAATCCCCACATGGCCGGCTATGCCACCTATATCATGATATTATCCGCATATGGCCGGCTATGTTATCTAGGATATGATGCTTACTACTTACTTGATTGAATGGTCGGCAATGCCGTCTAATATGTGATGCTTTTATCATGCCATGGTCGGCATTGCCGCCTAAAATATGATGTTGTTATTACTCCTTACATGATCAACTCTGCTACCTATATTATAATTTTATTTTGTCCATTTCTGTATGGACAATATTATTAGATGTTGTTATCTTAAATTAGTTTCATGTTTCGCTTTATTACATATTATGACATAAGTTGCATTGGGTTCATGCATTTTATAGGTGATTTGATAAAGAGATATTTTAACTAATTTTTTTTTAAAAAAAGGGCTGCTGTACTATTAGGTGGCAAGTGTTTATAAAGAGGGAAAGCCCTATAAGTTAAGAAAAGCGATCCTTTGCAGATTGCGATGCATAACACCCAATGGATTAATTAATTAAGCCCAAGGACATGTTGTGAAATGCTATTCTTGTAGTACAATAAACTTAGGACCCTAACACAATACTTTACATTTCTAAGTTTCATTTAAAAGATTTAGCATTCATTTCATGAAGTCATTCATGTGCATGGTAGGTAACACATGCATCAAGTGTTTACTTACTAGGCATCAGCTTATGTAATCCTTACATTGTAGGAGCCGATGAGTAGGGAAAGCTAATGCCAAGTCCCAACCAAGGAAAAGTGCATATAGACATAATAGATCTTGGGTTACACAACGGGCTCAACTGTGATCCTATCCAAGCATAAAACCAACGAGTTTGTTTATGGAGTTGGTTTGTGATATGTTACTGACTTTTGTAACAAAGTTTTTAGTGTAACAAAACTTTTATATAGTTTTTGTGTAACAAACATTTTATGTTCTATATTTATAAAATATTTATTTTTGAAATTTATTTCTATAAGTGCTTAATGTTTCATCTGTTTTAACCACTTTAGTTACAACCATAAAGGTGGAGTGTTACATGAGCAAAGAAAATTCAGAAACCTTAAAAACCAAAAGGAGAAGAATGAGCCGATTATATGCTATGAATGCAAGAAGCCTAGCCATATAAGATTGGAGTGCCTTCTTTTCAAGAAGCTCAAAAAGAAAGCCATGGTAGCTACTTGAGATGATAGCGAAGAAGAATAAAGTGATGAAGAGGAATCTCATGAAGTGTCAAATTTGGTATTTATGGTAGTTGAAGATGAGTTGGATAATGAACATAATGAAGTAAGTGATCCTACTTATGATGAGCTATATGACTCTTTTAAAGAATTGCATGATGATTGATTGAGAATTGGTAAAAATAATGTATGCCTTAAAAAGAAAATGTTAAAACATTCAAATGAAAAGGATGCATTGCAAAAGTGCAATGATTCTTTAAATGAAAAGATCAGAAGGCTCAAATTAGATAATAAAAAATTAGATGATAGAATTACATTAATTAAAGATAAACAAAGTACTTTATATGAGCATGAAAAATTATGTAGTGATAAATTATTGAGAGAAAATAAAGTACTTAAGAAAAAGAATAATGAACTTAATGAAATCGTGTTAAAGTTCACAAATGGTCAAAAGAACTTAGAAAATTTGCAAAGCACTTAAAAATGTGTGTTTGATAAAGGTGGACTTAGGTATAAGCCAAATTTGAAACAAAAATATTATAAGAATTATTTTCTTAAAGCTAGTTTTAGAAGTGATCCTAAGATTATTTGTCATTATTATAATGGAAATGGTCCCATGATTTATAAATACCTAGTTAAAATAAATGTATTCCATGCAGTTAAATGTGTTTGGGTTCCAAAAGGAATAATTACTAATACTCAAGAACCTAAAAGATTTGGGTACCTAAGACTTGAAATTTCTTTTGTAGAGTTTGAAGAAAAAGAAGAACAAATGGTACTTATACAATGGATGTCCAAAGCACATGACAGGCAACTATTCTTGGTTTTCAAGCTTTACTAAGATTGAAAATGGTGGAGATGTATTATTTGGAGATAACTCAAAAGGGAAGATTATAAATATTGGGAATATCGATAAAAATTCTTTTAATCTTATTGAAAATGTGAGCTTGGTTGCAAATTTAAAATATAATTTACTTAGCATCAGTCAACTGTGTGATAAAGATTATAGGATTATCTTTCATAAATCAAAATGTGTGATTGAGAATGCATGTGATGGCAAGATTGTATTTGTTAGAAGTAGGTGTATAAATATATATATATATATATATATATATATATAAAATTAATCAATTAATATAGATTGTATATCTACTCATGATAAATGTTTTTCTACATTACATAATAATATTTGATTATAGCATAGAAGACTAGGTCGTGCAAGCATGGATTTGATTTCAAAAATTTTTTAAAATAATTTAGTTAAAGGCCTTTCAAATATTAGTTTTCAAAATGATAAAATTTATGAAGCTTACCAATTTGATAAGCAAATCAAAACTTCTTTAAAAAAATATTATATAATGATAGTTAGTTATGACATAAAAGACTAGGTCATGCAAGCATAGATTTGATTTAAAAAATTTCAAAAAATTATTTAGTTAAAAGCCTTCCAAAAATTGATGGTCAAAAGGACAAAATTTGTGAAGCTTGTCAATTTGGTAAATAAATCAAATTTTTTTTAAAAAAAGAATCATATTTCTACTTCAAAACCTCTTAATTACTTCACATAGATTTGTTTGGACCTTCTAGGTATGTTAATCTAAGTAGAAAATATTACGCATTTGTAATTGTGGATAATTATACTAGATTCACTTGGGTATTATGCTTAACTAATAAAGATGATGCCTTTGAGGCATTTAGAATTTTCTGTAGAAAGGTTCAAAATGAAAAAGGATACTTGTTGTGTAAATTTTATTGAACTCGCAAGTGCATGAATTTATTGTAGAATAGATTAATGGTGACGAGTATCGATGAGGAGGTGGATTTTAATTATGTGTCGAATTAATTTTCTAAGTGGGTGGTTGAAATTATGGTGAAATTATCCTAAATTTTAAATTAGAATAGCGGAATAATTAAAATTGATAACTATTATAATAAAGCACTTAGATATCTAGATTCGCATCAACATACACTAGGGCTCATTATTCTTTATTAATACTAATTAAATCATAAAGGAGAAATCCACTCCTCATGAGTCATGCTCTAATTAATATGATGCTAAGGGCTTATCTTGCAAAACAGTAATAACTATGTTATTACTATCTGTTAACAAAAAGTCAAAACATCCACAGAAATTGAGGGGAAGAGAAAATAAATTTACTAATTAAGCCTATGGACCATGTTGGGACTTCACTTTCAACCCAAGTTTGAAAGAAAATTAACTACTCATATTTAAACTAGAGGCAAAATGAGAATTTTATTAAAATACGTAGAAATACAAGTTGGAGAAGGAATTACAAAAAATAGAGCTAAAAAATGAATTTAGTAGTGTTAAATTAAGAGGGGAGTCCTTCTTTTATAAATATAACTAGTAAATCATGGCCATCAGATTAAAATAATTTGGACACACAGGATTAAAGCCACGTGGCAAGTTCTGATTGGTTTGAACAAATCATCAAGGCTATTATTCCGTATATATGCATGTACTGTATGAACATTTTTCTAATCCACTAATATACTACCACATCATTGGTCAACAATGTATAAACATTTTAATCTAATAGGATTATGACACCTCATCAATTAACTAACGTCATCAATCAACGCCACATAATCAATCAATATTACATTATTCCTCTAATTAAATACTGTCACTTCATTGATCGGCGCCATGTCATTGGTCAATGCCACATCATCATACAGTATATATGAACGATAACATGAATAATAACATGAACAATGTCGTACATGTAAACAGTATCATACATATGAACAGTGTCGTACATGTGAACAGTGACATTTATACTTTTATGCTCCTCCTAAGGTTTTCAACCGTTCTGAGTTTAAATTTGCTATTCGTTTTATCATCTAATGTCTCATTTATTATAAAATAACCAAGATGTCCTTATAATACATAAAATACTTAATTATAATAAAATACACAAAATTAAAATCAAAAGAGATTTGAATATATAAAAGTAAGGAAGTTAGTGGAACTTAAAGTGTAAAATGATAATTTTCTCATTTATAAGTATACATTTTCAGCACTCACTACACCCCCAAACCAGCTTGTTATGAGTCTCTAGCAAATTAAATGAAAACAAATTTAAACCCAAAACTTTTTTTAAAAAAAAATTTTTTATAAACAATTATATTTATTTAATCAAACTTATAATAATAATCAAATAAAAGTATAAGCATTATCTCTAGTACTTAAAAAATATCACTCCCAAATTAACCATTCACATGAATCAATATAGTAGACTTTGTCACAGCTATTTTAATCAAGCGGCTTTCAAGAATAACATGTCAATATCATAAAATCTCACTGGTAGTGACATTCTCACAAAAAAATGAAACCCAATGACAATAGTCACTTTCATGAATTGTAAATTGAGAGAAAATATTAAGATAATATCACACATTCTCACCAAGATGAAATAAATGTGCCCATAGTTTAGAAATAATATGATCTCAAGGCAAAATGCGAGTCAAACTAATGTATTTAGATATAGTTTAGAAATATATATATATATATATATATATATATATATTTATACATCACTACATTTTTAGAGTCCATATAACTAGTTTCTACTTTAGACTATAATTTTTTAAAATCAAAAAGGACTTTTATTAGAACATAATGTAAGTTAGGGACATGGCAAATAAGAAAGAAAAACAAAATACATGTTTAAGAAAAAATAGATTTTTTTTTTTTAAGATTACAGGGTATATATATATAGATTTTTTTAATAAGGCACAATTTTATTGAACAAAATAATTGTTTATATTTTTCTCAAACACAAATAGGTGATAGAACTTGTACGAGATCGAGTAATGTTTCAGATCAGAGTTGGGTCGATATGATAAGTTAACAAAGAAAATAATAATAAATTCTTTTTAAAGGCTCAAAAGGGTTAACTAAGAATATTTCACAAAAAAGATGGCTAGAAAGGAATAAATAGGTCAAAGATGACCTTTTCATTATCTTTTAGGGCTCTAAATAATCTTCCCTATGTACTAGTTAGATAAACTTTTAGACGTAGCAATACATAAATTTTTTTCTCTTTTTTAAAAGGTTGACTCAAAAGAAATTTAGAGATCTTGTATCAAATAAACTGTTAAGCTATATAAAGAATGGGCAAAAAGAGTTTCTTTCTAAGAAAAATAATAGATTTAAGAACTCACTTAAAATTTATTATGACATGTATATTCCTTCAAACAACTCATATTTTTGTCTTCGATATCAATATGTAAAGTAGCAAACATGGTATAACAAAACTCAAGATTAAAGATAATATAAATAGTGAAATTTGAAAGTCATCATGTTAAAAAGATTACAAATTTTTTGCTTAAAAAAACTAACAAGATGCATTTCTAGAATCATTATGTTTTATATTCAACCATCTTCAACTCAAAATTTTGAAAGTGTATATTTATAAAGGAGAAGTTAGAAAGAGGAAGTTAGAAAAATCACATTTAAAATGAAGCTTAATAATAAAAAAACTGAAAAGTACTTTTTTTTGAACTTTTAAACTAAGAAAATGCGTTTCTAGAGTCACAACACTTCATATTCAGCCATCTTCGACGTGAAAATTTAACCATAAGTAGTTTCTACAACAAAAATTAGTAAAAACTTCACAAAGATTGAGGCATTCCATAATTGTCAACTATTCTCTCCCCCCAACTAGAACGAAACATTATCCTTAATGTTTTAAAGGAAAGAAATAGAGATTGAAGGTATCACCTTAAAGTTGCAACACAAAAGAAAATATTTACAAGTAGAGAGTTAAATCTAATTTGCACTTCTTACTGTGGCTACTACTACTATCATTAGTTGGCCAATCTAACACTAAAGTCTTGGGATGTGGTATTGGTCTATAAGCTTGTAACAAATTAAGTAACTTATTAGTAGTATGGGCACAAATAAAGTTTTTTTCACTGTGGAAGGAATGAAATAGTTTTTTATGCATGGTTAAAAAATATGATAGAACCATGATAAAAGTTATTGATATTTAACAAACCAATGAGTTTCTAATGAATGTTCAGATGGGACCAAGATACTAATGTCATTAATGCCTCTAGAGTTATAAGATCTTCTAGTAAAAAAATAAAAGTATCAGCATGATTCAGCATTTCAATTATTCTTTCGTGCATACCTGAATGAATAACTCTTCTCTAGTTGGTGAGTTAGATAAATAGCTAAAGGTTTTAGGGTTTTGAGGATGATGCCTAACACTTAGTTCTCTCTAGTATAAGCAGCTTCTAAAACTAGTTTTGATAACCCTCAGTCATATTCTTCATAAACCAAGTATAGTTTCCTAGCTGCTATGCTTCGACCAAGATCTAAGGCTACCTCAATAAATTCTTTATATTTGCCATAGTTAAATCCAGAGAGCATACAAATGTTCTTGAAATTTGGAATATTGGCCATAAATGGAGTATTGCGTTTTGCACATATCTACTAGGATGCATTTTAAAAGACAAAAAGATATCATCTAATGATTCTTTATTCAAGCCATCTTTAATGAATTGAATCTTATCTTTCCTGTTATCAGACACCATTATTAAAGAATATGACTTTTTATCGCATCTCATTCTGACACACTTATAACAAACATTAGAGAGCTTTCAAGCTCTTCGTTTTCATGAATAATTTCCTTTATTACAACTAGGTATGTATGTAATAAATTTGAGAGGTAAATCACCTGCTAACCACAATTTGGCTTCAATTATTCATCAGATGTCAGTAGGGATGTGACGCTTCAAAAGCAATCGCATATGTTGGGATCGAGCTTTATAGATGGTAAGGAGGGCATTCTAAGGTAGTGAAGGAAATTACTTGTGAAACTTTATTAAGATCGGTCTCTGTCCATGGCTTTAACTCAAGATATCAGTTATTATAGAAAACTGAAGTAACTGACGTTGATTGTCACAGAGTACCATTATCTGTCGCTTAAACAGAGTAACAAACTAAACACATAATGAAAAGAAACAAAAAAAATGTTAGAATTGTCCTTTTATTAAATTTATCTCAAGCTCTAATTGAATGTTATAGATGCCTCTTTCAATTTCTTTGAGACCTCCTTCTAAATCCTCAAAATAGGCTACTAACTCTGGTGGTTATAGCTTCCAGATAAGATTTATTTTATAAAATCGTATCTGGCCTATGAGATGAGATTGTATGTGTCGAAACTGTCTAAAAATGTTGAAGAGATGTTTTTTAAGTTAAAACATTCATAAGAAAAAATCATAAGAGAAAACTTAAAAGTTAAACAAATATACTTATGCAAAAATAATTAAAAACAGAAAAAAAAACTTTAAATCGCCGAAAGAAACAGAAAAAAATATCAGGTCACTTAAATCTTTTGTGTTGTTTTCTCCATATGGTTGGTATTCGTGATATGACTTTACTTTTCTGTCCATTAACTTTAAAAATTACACCGTTCATTAGATTAATAAATTTAATGGCTTCATATGAAAAAATAGTATAAATAATAAATAGACTAGACCATTAAGAGCATAACTTACTTAGAGTAACGTGCCTGTGAGAAATGAATAAAAACACTTTCCAACCTAGTGTGAAAGATTTTCTCATGCTCCACTTGTCATGAAAGATTTTCATTCGTTTTTTTGTAGTCCTTAGCATTTTTATCGTTACAAATCTCCTCTGGTTTTATCAGTTGTATCCTCTTTTTTGAACCAATAATAGGGTCATCATGTTTGTATTTTTTTGTTTGTCATTGGGAGATGATAAGATGATTTCTAACAATGTTCTTTCTTTTTCTAAGAATGTAGAATTCAAAGGGTCAAGTGAAGGTTTGAGCTCAATCTTTGGTGGTAATTTTGATGATGGGATGAGATTTTCTTTTAATGGTGCCAATTGCTATATCTTTGTCATCCATTTATTAATGTCCATGCATGGCGATGAATTCAATAAGGTATTAACCTCATCAATCGATTTGTCAATATTAAAATTCAAACTAAAATGAGTTAAACACATTAGTAAAGGGTCATCACTAAGATTTAAAGAAAAAATATGATGAACTAATTCATTAATTAAATCCACATCTACAATTTCATCATCTGCATTGTGAGGTTATTTGGCAATGTTGAAAATATTTAGTTTCATGATTATATTGCCAAATGACAACTACATATTTCTAGTCCTACATTGAATGTGAGCATCAACAGTTGCCAAGAAAGGTCGGCCTAAGATAATGGGGATGTGCTTCCTTGAACCTTTATTGGTTGAGTCTCAATTACAATGAAATCAATAAGAAAATAAAATTTATCGATAAGCACATCTTTCACAATACCAAGAGGTATTTTCGTGGATCGATCTGAAAGTTATAACACTACTAGAGCTAGGTGTAATTCTCCTAGTCCAAGTTTCATAAACACTGAATAAGGAAACAGATTAACACTAACTCCTAAGTTTAACAAAGCATTCTTAATTGTATGGTTCTTTATACTATATGAGATAGTAGGGGAGCTCAGGTTTTTACATTTTAGAGAAATTTCATATTGTAGTATAAAGCTAACAGTTTCTGTTAAAAATGCCTTTTTTTGAACATGAATATTTCTCTCTTTAGTACAACAATCTTTAAAAAACTTAGTACAAGATGACACTTGTTTTATAGCATCAAGCAAAGGGATATTAACACTTGCCTCTTTGAAGATTTCAAAATTCTCACACATGGATTTTTCATTCTTTGCTTTAGCTAACCTTTGAGGAATTAGAGCTTTATGAACATACTCTCGTGGGTTGGTTTCTTTTTCTCCTCGGATGATGAGTCCTCAGCATTTACAGGTATAATTTGAGTAATTTTTGTTACCAACATCTCCACTTTGTTGTCGACTTCTTTTTCTTTTCATAAGGTTATAATGGCTTTGATCTTTCCATTTTGCTGAGGTGAACTGGTACTTGTTTCATGTATTCCTTTAGGGTTCGGTATTGGTTGACTTAGGAATTTTGCTTTCTCAACAGTCATTGTTTCGGTTTAAACTGAATAGGCAAGCTGGCCCACCATCTTCTTAAAGTTTGAAATTGACTGGGTTTATAAGTTGAAGCCTACTCTCATCTCATTTTATAGTCCATCAACAGTGCGATTTTGTTGCACGATCGTAGAGTTGGTAAAATTCTTAAAATTTTGGAATGCATCATCCCATGGCCTAAGTTTAGAATAATTTAATTTCTAATTGTAAGGTCTGAATGGTGGCTGAAAGGCTTGTAGAACTTGAGGAATTAAAGTTGTTGGTTCATTCTATTAGAATCTCAAAGATCGTGAAAAGTTAGGGTGGTATCTCCATCCAGGGTTATATTTGTTGGAGTAAAGGTTGTAGTTTGATGGCTTTCTCATTATACCTATAACATTGGTTTGATCTAGGTATGGGTCATGGTCATGTGGCTCCGTTGATTTAGCAGCTATTAAAGATGCCATTTGTTGGGTAAGTCATTCAACCATTTCTTTGACTTCTTTGATTAAACTTGACTCACCAACTTGGATTTCATTCACTCCCTGAATTCTTTTATTGCTCCTGAATGATCGACTCTGTTGTTGGGAATTATCTGCTTGTCACTGGAAGAAATCTCAAATTTCTGATGCACTTATGGACATGAGTTCTCCTCTACTTGTTGCTATTAGCCATTCTTGCACATTTGGCAATAATCCCTTTAAAAAGTATTGGAATTGATGCCATTTTTCATATCCATGATGTGGACATTTCAAGAGTAGCTTATTAAATCACTTTCATACTTTGAAAGACTACTCGTCTTCTCTTTAGATGAACTCTGAAATTTTCTCACGAATAAAATTGATTTTATGAGATGGGAATTATTTATTTAAAAATTTTGTGGCCATTTATTCCCATGATGTAATGCTATTAGTAGACAATGTATTAAACCATGAACGAGTTCTATCCTTTAAAGAAAATGGGAATAGTTTGAATTTAACATCATCATCTGAAAAATTCTCATATCTAAAAGTTTGACAAATAGCATGAAAATCATTCAAATGATTATATGAGGTCCTCATTTTCTAGACCATAAAATGTTGGGAGACAATTTAGTATACTAGATTTTAATTCAAAACTCTTAGCAGCTACATTTGAGTATTGTATATATGATGTGTTTAAGTTAGCTAAGGGACTAAAATAGTCCTTAAATAGCCTCCTATACAGGTTCTTTTTATTGTAAATCCATTTTAATTTTATCTTTAAATGCACTATGTTTGTGTGGGCGAAATGTTTTTTCTAATCTAAGTCTATAAGTTTAAGATTAGGTAATTGCGACCTTCGATCATGCATTAAAAAATAATAAAAAATACAATAAAAAAAGAAAAATGATAACAAAATTAATAAAATAAAGAAGATAAAGAATTTACGATACTAACCTTATCACGTTGTCACCACTTTAGTATGAAAATAAACTCAAGTACTAAAAAACGAAATAGATTAAATAAAAATAAAATAACAAGATAAATAAAAAATTACATTGAAAAATAACATAAAAACTAAATTACAGAAATATCAAGAGGAGAAAAGTAAAGAATTTAAAACTACAGGAATTACAGATTCATTTTTTTATTTTTTAATCTTTTAAAATTTTTTAATAATAATTTTAAAAGAAAACAATAAAAAAATTACTTTAAAAAATTAATTCTATAAATTAATTTCACGAATTAATCAAATAAATTAACAAGATAAAACGAACAAAAAAATTGCCAAGGAAAATAACTTCAGAATTAAATTACAGAAATTTAAAGAAATCTAAATTACAAAAATTAAATTATAGAATTATTTTTTTTAAAGGAAAAACAAAAATACAAGAAAATAAAAAATAAAAAAATTAATTCAACAAATTAAATAACTTACGTCCTCAACAATGGCGCTAAAACTTATTGTACAAATTTCATTAAACTACCAAGTGCACGAATGTATTATAAAATTAAATTAATAGTGACGAGTGTCGATCCCACGATGAGGTGAATTTTAATTATATGTCGAATTATTTTTCTAAGTGGATAGTTAAAATTATGGTAAAATTATCTTAAATTTTGAATTGGAATGATGAGAATAATTAAAAATGACAACTATTATAATAAAGCACTTGGGTAATTGGATTCGTGTCAACATGCATCAGAGCTCATCATTCTTTACTAATAATTAATTCACGAAAGGAAAATCCACTCCTCATAAACTATGCTCTAATTGATATGGTGTTAAGAGCTTATGGTGTCAAATAGTAATAATTGTATTATTACTATATGCCGACAAAAAGTCAAAACACCCACAGAAATTAGAGGAGAAGAGAAAATAAATTTTCTAATTAAGCCCATAGAACATGTTGAGACTTTACCTTCAACCCAAGTTAGAAAAAAAATTAGCTACTCATATTTGAACTACGGTAAAATAATAATTTTATTAAAATACATAAAAAAATACAAGATTGATAGAGGTAAAAAATAAACTCAGGGGTGTCAAATTAGGGGGGAGCCCTCTTTTTATAGATACAACGAGTAAATTATGGTCATTGAATTAAAACAATTTAGACACACAGGATTGCGCCATATGGCAAGTTCTAATCCACTAACATACTGCCACATCATCGGTCAACAGTGTATAAATATTTTAATCCAATAAGATTCGGTTAAGCCACGTCATTAATCAATGCCACATCATTCCTCCAATCAAATGCTGCCACATCATCGGTCAGTGTCACGTCAATGGTTTGTGTCACATTATCGATCAATGCCACATCATTGTAGAATATATATATATATCAACAGTGTCATAAATAGTAACGTACATGTGAACAGTAACATTTATACTTTTATGCTCCTCTTAAGGATTTTGAGAGTTCTGAGTTTAGATTTACTGTTTGTTTTTTCATCTGATATCTCATTTATTATGAAATGGCCATGGAGCCCTTAAAATACATAAAATACTTAATTATAATAAAACCAACATAATTAAAATCACAAAAGACTTGAATACATAAAAGTAAGGAAGTTAGTAGAACATGAAGTGTAAAATGACGATTTTCTTCTTTATAAATATATATTTTCTAGCACTCAACATTACTCTATTACTTGCATTAGAAGTGATAATGTTAGAGAATTTGAAAATCATGCATTTGAGCATTTCTGAAATGATTTAGGCATTTGGCATCAATTTTCATCACTTAGGACTGCACAACAAATTGGGGTTGTTGAGAGAAAGAATAGGTTTATTTAAGAAATGGTTAGGACCATATTGAATGAAAATGTTTTACCAAAATACTTTTGGCTAAATTCGTCAACTCTACATGTTATGTTTTAAATCGTGTGTTAATTAGACCTTATCTCAATAAAACTCCCTATAAGCTTTGGAAAGATAGAAAATCTAACATTGATTATTTTAAAGTTTTTGGATGCAAATATTTTATTTTGAACACAAAAGAAAATCTTGATAAATTTGATCTAAAATCTAATGTTGGCATTTTTCTTAGTTATTCTAACACAAGCAAAGCTTATAGAGTTTATAATAAAAAAACTTTAGTTGTAGAAGAGTCTATACATGCTGCATTTGATGAGTCTAACCCTTCTTCTATGGAGAAAGTAGTTGTTGATAATGATATAGATGAAGAATTACTACAAGGATCTACACAAGATAAACAAGAAGATACGCCTCCTGAAAATCAATAGGATAAACAATAAGAAGAAACAAGCATGGAGTAGCAAGAAGGTACTTCTCAAACACTCCCCTAAGAGTGGAGGTATGTGTTAAGTGTTAGAAAGTGTATATTTATAAAGGAGAAAATCATTATTTTACACTTTAAGTCTCACTAACATTGCTACTTTTATTTATTTAAGTATTTTGTTATTTAATTAAATATGTTTTATTATAATTATATATTTTTATGTATTTTAGGGGCATCACGATCGTTTCACAATGAACGAGTGATCAGTCAGTAAAACGGATGTCATATTTGGATTCAGGACGGTCGAAAACCTTAAGAAGAGCATTAAAAGAAGTCATTGTTCACATATACAGTACTGTTCATACGTACGGTGCTTTTCATGGTACGGACCGATGATGTGGCAATCATGAGTACGTTGACTGTTGACTGATGACGTGGTGCAATCCTGAATGTCCGAACTATTTTTAATCCAATGGTCTCGATTCACTCAATGTATCTATAAAAAAAGGGGCTCTCCCTCCCTAATTTGACACCCTTGAATTCATGGTACGTTGACTGTAAACTGTTGACTGTTGACTGTTGACTGATGACGTGGTGCAATCTTGAGTGTCTGAACTGTTTTTAATCCGATGGTCACGATTCACTCAATGTATCTATAAAAGGGGGCTCTCTCCCTCCTAATTTGACACCCCTGAATTCATTTTTAAGTTTAGATTTCTGAAATTCCTTCTCCTTCTTGTAGTTTCTTTGTATTTTAATAAAATTTCCTTTTTATTCCTACTTAAAATATGAGTAGCTAATTTCCTTTTAAGCTTGGGTTGAAGGTGAAGTCTCAACATGTCATATGGGCTTAATTTGGTAAATTTACGTTCTCTTTCCCTCTAATATTTGTAGTTGTTTTGACTTTTCGTCGATAAATAATAATAGTCTTGTCTAGATACCGCCCTGGTTAAACTAGCACCCTAGTATAAGGTTATTATTATTTGGCACGATAAGCCCTTGGCACCATATTTATTTGAGCGTGGTTCATGAGATGTGGAATCCCCCCTTATGATCTAATTGGCATTAATATGAAATATTTAGCCCATGGAGCATGTTGATATAGATCTGGATACCCAAGTATTTCATTATTACAGTTTCATTTTTATTTACTCCCGCCATTTTAATTCACAATTTACGAAAAATTTACCATAATTTAATTGTCACTTAGAAAATTAATTCTACACATAATTAAAATCAACCTACTCATAGGATCAACACTCGTCACCATAAATCTATTCTACAATAGGTTCGTGTGCTTGCGAGTTCAATAAAATTTGCACTATAAGTTTTTGGCGCCGTTGCGGGGAAGGTAAGTATTTTAATTCGTAGAATTAGTTTTTTTCCTTAATATTTAGTTTTTGTAATTTATTTTTTTGTAATTTATTTTAATTAGATTAGAATTTTATTTCTTTCTCTCTTCTTTAAATTTGTATAATTTAATTTTCATATTATTTCTCTTTGTAATTTTTTTAATTTATCTTATCATCTTTCTTTGTTATTTATTTTAATTAATATTTATTTCACGTAATTTCTTTTTATAGCTATTGAGTTTATTTTCATTGTAACAACGTAACAAGGTTAGTATCGTAATTTCTCTCTCCTCGTTATTTTTATTTATTTTATTTTGTTATTTGCATGCATGGTCGAAGGTCATTATCACCTAATCTTGAACCTTTAGACCTTGATTTGGAAAAAAACACTTACAAACACACTGTTTTTTAAAAGAAACTTGAAATGGAAATGCAAAATCAGCAACCAGAACCACAAGAGAGGCCGTTTAAGGATTATTTTAGTCCTTTAGCTAATTTGAGCACATCATACATAAGGTACCCAAATGTAGCTGCTAGGAGTTTTGAATTAAAACCTAGTGTGCTAAATTGTCTCCCCACATTCTATAGCCTAGAAAATGAGGATCCATATAATCATCTGAATGATTTTCATGCTATTTGTCAAACTTTTAAATACGAGAAATTTTCAGATGATGATATTAAACTTAGATTATTCCCATTTTTATTAAAAGATAGAGCTCGTTCATGGTTTAATACATTGCCTGCTAATAGCATTACATCATGGGAACAAATGGTAACTAAATTTTTAAATAAATATTTCTCAGTTCATAAAACCAATGCTATTCACAGGGAAATTTTAGAGTTTACCCAATGAGACGACGAGTAATTTTTTGAAGCATGGGAGCGATTTAATGGGCTACTCTTGAAATGTCCACATCATGGGTACGAGAAATGACACCAATGCCCATACTTTTTGAAATGATTATTACCAAATTTACAAGAATGACTAATGGCAACCAGTGGACGAGAGTTAATGTCCAAAAGCGCATCAGAGATTTAGGAATTCTTTCAGAGGCAATTGGATAATTCCCAACAAAGAAGTCGATCACTCAGAAATACAGGAGAATTAAGGGATTGAATGAGGTTAACATTAGCGAGTCAATCTCAAGAATTAAAGAAGTTAAAGAGATGGTCGAAGGCCTTGCTTGACAAATAGCATCTTTGACCACTACTAAATCAACAAAGCCACATGACCATGACTCATATTCAGATCAAGCCAATGCCATAGGTGTCATGAGAAAACCACCAAACTACAACCCTTACTCCAATACATATAACCTTGGATGGAAAGATCACCCCAACTTTTTCATGGTCTCAAGGATTCCAACAAAATGGACCATTAGTTCTACCTTCATCGATGCAACCAGTTCCTCAAATGTCTCAAGCCTCTCAACCACCATTTAGACCATACAATCAGAATCCAAACCATTCTCAACCCAAACCATGGGAGGAGACATTCCAAAATGGCAGAAATCTTACTCACTTCAAGATGGAGCAGCAGAACCACACCATTGATGAATTACAAAATGAGATGAGAGCGAGCTTCAACTCATAACCTCAATTTTTTTTTAGCCTTGAGAAAATAGTAGGACAACTTGCCTCTTCAGTTCAAACTTTGGCCATGACCATTGAAAAAGGTAAATTTTCAAGTCAACCAGTGCCTAACCCTAAAGTAGTGAATGAAGCAAGTTCTAGTTCAGCACAGTAGCATGGAAAGGTTAAAGCAGTGATGACCTTGCGAAAAGGAAAAGAAGTCGACAACAAAGTGAAGATGCCAAAATCAACTCAGATTATACCTATGAACACTGAGGAATCATAATCAGAGTAGAAAGAGGAAACTAACCCACGAGAATATATTATTAAAGCTCCATTTCCTCAAAGGTTAGCTAAAGGGAAGAAAGGATTTGAAAATCCACAGGTGAGATTTTTGAAATCTTCAAACAGGTAAGTGTTAACATCCCTTTACTTGAAGCTATTAAACAAGTACCATCATATGCCAAGTTTCTTAAAGACTTTGTATTAAAAAAAGAAATATTCATGTTCAGAAAAAGCCTTTCTAACAGAAAATATTAGTTCTATACTCCAACATAAAATGCCTCTAAAATGTAAAGACCTAGGCTCCCCCACTATCTCATGTAGTATAAGGAACCACACAATTGAAAATACTTTGTTGGATTTAGGAGCTAGTGTAAATCTGTTGCCTTACTCTATATTTGTGAACCTTGGACTGGGTGAATTACATCCAACTCCAGTGGTGTTACAGCTTGCAGATCGGTCCACAAAAATACCTCGTGGTATTGTGGAGGACGTGCTTATCCAGGTAGACAAATTTTATTTTCTTGTTGATTTTATTGTAATTGACACTCAACCAGTGTAGGATTCAAAAAAGCACCTTCTCATTATTCTGGGCTGACCTTTCATGGCAATTGCCGATGCACATATTCAATGCAGAACTGAAAATATACAGTTGTCTTTTGGCAATATGACCGTGAAACCCAATATCTTTAACATTGCCAAACAACCTCACAGTACAGATGATGGAATTGTTGATGTGGATTTAATAGAAACACTAGTCGATAACAATTTTCTTTCAAACCTTAGTGATGACTCTTTGCAAACTTGTTTAACTCACTTTGGTTTGAATTTTGATATTGACATATCAATCGATGAAGTCAACACCCTAGTTGACTCAACACCATCCATGGACACTAATAAATGGAAGTTAGGAGTTGAACAACTAGTGCTATCAGAAAAGAAACTCAGCCTATCATCAGAATCACCACCAAAAGTCGAGCTTAAGCCATTATCCAACACTTTGGAATACGCATTCCTGGGAGAAGAAAGCACTTTGCCAGTAATCATCTCTTCCTCTCTCAATGACGAACAAAAAGGTAAGTTGTTGGATGTTTTAAAAAAGCATAAAGGAGCATTAGGATGGACCATAGTAGACATAAAAGGTATAAACCCAGTGGATTGCATGCATTACATTCACCTTGATGAAAATGCTAAACCTACTAGGGAAATGCAACGTCGGTTAAATCCTAACATGAAAGAGATTGTTCACACTGAAGTCCTTAAACTATTAGATGCAGGTATCATTTACCCCATTTCTAATAGTTCATGGGTCAGTCTTGTGCAAGTTATTCTTAAAAAGTCAGGAGTTACAGTAGTTATCAATGCTGATAATGAATTAGTACCCACTAGAGTAACTATAGGATGGCTTATATGCATTGATTACAGAAAGTTGAATTCTGTCACACGTAAGGACCATTTTCCTTTACCGTTTATCGATCAAATGCTTAATAGATTAGTAAGTCATGAGTTTTATTACTTTCTAGATAGCTATTCAGGATACAATCAGATTCTCATAGCACCAAAAGATCAAGAGAAGACTACCTTCACTTGTTCTTTTGGCACTTTTGCATATAGGAGAATGCCATTTGGATTATGTAATGCACCTGCTACATTTCAACGATGCATGTTAAGCATTTTTTCTGATATGGTTGAACGATTCCTTGAGGTTTTTATGGATAACTTTTCTATTTTTGGAGATTTATTTAATCAATGTTTACATCATCTAACACTAGTTCTGCAGAGATGTATCGAGAAGAATTTAGTCTTGAATTGGGAGAAATGCCATTTTATGGTTAAATAAGGTATCGTTCTCGGTCATATCATTTCAAGCAAAGGTACTGAGGTTGATAAAGCCAAGGTGGATCTAATTTCCAATCTTCCTCCACCAAAAATAGTCAGAGAAGTAAGATCTTTCCTTGGGCATGCTAGTTTTTATAGACGTTTCATTAAAGATTTTAGCGAAGTTTCTAAACCCTTATGCAATTTACTTGCTAAAGATGTATCTTTTGTCTTTGATGATTCATGTCTTGTGGCATTTGAAAAACTAAAGTAGTTGTTGACATCATCACCCATCATTCAGCCTCCAAATTAGAACTTATCATTTGAGCTTATGTGTGATGCATCTGACTATGCAGTAGGAGCAGTATTAGGACAAAGAGTTGATCGAATTCCCCATGTGATTTACTATGCTAGTATGACATTGAATGATGCACAGTTGAATTATTAAACCACTGAAAAAGAAATGCTAGCAGTTGTATTTGCATTAAAAAAATTTCGATCTTATCTCATCAGTTGTAAAATAATTATATTTACAAATCATGCTGCTCTTAAATATCTTCTCACAAAGAAAGATGCAAAAGCTAGACTAATTCATTGGGTGCTACTTTTGCAGGAATTTGACTTAGAATTCAAAGACAAAAAAGGAACAAAAAATGTTGTGGCTGATCATCTTTCCCGTCTCCATTTTGACACAACAATAGAACATTTACCTTTGAATGAGACGTTTCCAGATGAACAATTAATGAGTGTGGAAGTAGTACCATGGTATACTGATATAGTTAATTATCATGTTACAGGTCAACTCCCAAAGCATTGGACTAGACAAGGCCAAATTCTTTGCAAAAATAAAGAATTTCTTTCGGGATGATCCTTTTCTATTTAAATACTGTGCAGACCAAATTGTTAAACAATGTGTCCTAGAGAATGAATTTCAGAATATCCTCTCTTTCTGCCATAACAAGCTTGTGGAGGCCACTTCAGTGCTAAGAAAACAGCTACTAAAATTTTACAATGTGGTTTCTATTGGCCAACTATATTTCGAGATGCTTACACCTTTTGTTCTTCATGTGATAGGTGTCAACGAATGGGGAGTATTATATGATGCCACTAAAACCAATTCTAGTGGCTGAAATTTTTGACGTATGGGGTATCGATTTCATAGGACCCTTTCCCTCATCTTTTAGCCATCAATACATATTGGTCGCTGTTGACTATGTTTCGAAATGGGTAGAGGCAATTCCATGTAGGAACAATGATCATAAAGTGGTAATAGGATTTTTGAAAAGCAATATTGTTTCGTACTTTGGATTCCCTCGAGCAATAATTAGTGATGGTGGTGCCCATTTTTGCAATAAATTTTTCAAAGCACTTTTGATAAAGTACTCCATCACTTATAAAGTGGCGACCCCATATCACCAACAGACTTGCAGCCAAGTTGAGATCTCCAATCGAGAAATAAAGTACATTTTAGAAAAAATAGTGAGGCCTGACAAAAAGGATTGGTCGTTACGGCTTGATGATGCATCATGGGGACATAGAACGGCTTTTAAGACTCTAATTGGGATGTCACCCTACAGGCTAGTGTATGAAAAAGTATGCCACCTACTTGTGGAACTCAAGTATCATGCGTACTGGGCCATCAAGAAATTCAATTTTAACATACAGCAAGCTGGCTCAGAAAAAAGAAATTCGAAATGACGCATACGAGAATGCCAAAATTTACAAGCAATGAATGAAAGTCTTTCACGACAAGCAAATTATGCGAAAATCTTTCATTCCAGGTCAGAAAGTACTTTTATTCAATTCTCGCTTGCACTTATTCCCAGGTAAGTTACGCTCTCGATGGTCTGGCCAATTTATTGTTCACACTATTTTTTCACATGGGGCAATTGAAATTAAGAATCCAACAAATGGTGTCACTTTCAAAGTTAATAGACAAAGATTAAAGCCATATCTAGAATACCAACCACTTGAAGAGGACAGCGAAATAAATTTGCGTGACCAGCCTATTTAAATTGAGACTTTTTTTTCACTGATTTGATTGTTTATTTTCTTTATTTTTTAGTTTTTATCATTCTTTTGCTGACTGAAATTATTTTTGTTTAAGTGTGTTTGTTTAACCGTTAAGTTTTTTTTTCTTATCATTTTAATCATGAGACAGTTCCTTTTAACATTCTTAGACAGTTTCGACGTATACAATCTCATCTCAGGGGTTAAATACGATTTTGTAAAATACATCATATCTAGCAGCTACAACCACCAGAGTTAGTAGCCCATGTTGAGGATTTAGAAAGAGATCTTAGAGAAATTAAGAGAGGCATCTACAACATCCAATTGGAGCTTGAGGTAAATTCAATAAGAGGATGATTTTAGTTTGTTTTGTGTGTTTTAATTTATTTTCTTATTTGTGTGTTTTAGTTTATTTTTTGTGTTTAAAGTTTGTAACCCCGGTCAAGTGGCGGATAACGGTACTCCGTGACAATCAAGTGGGTCACTTCAGTTTCCTATAATAACTGATATTCTGAGACGAAGGAATAGAAAGAGATGAGATCTTAGCAAAACTTCACAAGCAATTTCCTTCACTTCCTCATAATGCTCTTCTCACCATTTATAAAGCTCGGTCCGAACGCATGCGATTGCTTATGAAGAATAACATTCCCATTGACATCCATTGGTTAATCGAGGCAAAAGTTCGTTTAGCAGGTGAGTTACCTCCTAAATTTATTGCATACATGCCTAGTTGTGGTAAAGGAAATTATGCGAGAAAACGACGAGCTCGAAGACTTTCTGTTGCTTGTCATAAATGTGCCAGAATGATATGCAATAAAAAATCATGTTCTTTAGGAATGGTGTCTGATGACAGAGAAGATAAGATTCAATTCATTAGGGATGGCTTGAATAAAAAGTCATTGGATGATATCCTTTTGTCTCTTGAAACGCATCCAAGTAGATACGGCCAAAATACAATACTCTAGTTATGGCCATTATTCTAGAAAGAATGTGTAAATTATAGTCTCGGGAAGCCTATCCTTGACCCATAGAGGGCGTTCAAGCCGTTTCTAGACATAAAACAAGAGGAAAATGTGAGCCACAATCACAACTATCTGTAAATATCATTTTACCTCTCTGTTCTTTTATTTCACTGTTATTTTACTATTTGCATTATTGTTTTTAATAATTTCATTTACTTTTTTTTCTTTTTACTATTTTCTTTTTTACTTTTAAGCCATGTGCCTTATATGTTAATTGACATGATGTCCCATACATAGCTGTAACCAACTGTCACTAAGGTCTTTAAATACGAATTTTTTTTTACTAAGCACTCACAAGTTATTTTTTAGCAGCATCTTAATGGCAGCTACTTCTAGTAAACAATTCAAGAACATTTGTGTGCTTTCTGAGTTTCATTATGGCAAACATAAAGAGTTCATGGAGGCAGCCATAGATCTTGGTTTAAGAATAGCAGAGAGAAAATTGTACTTGGTGTATGGAGAAGGTGACCGAGGGTTATCCAAAATGGTATCAGAAGCTGCTTTTGTCAGAGGGAGCCAAGTGTTAGGCATCATCCCTCAAATCCTAAAACCTTTGGGTTGCTTGTCTCATTCACCAACTGGAGAAGAGTTATTTCTTTAGACTTGAGATAATGCTTGTACTTTTATTTGATTGCTATCATTAATCTGATTGAATAAACATATGTGTTTCCTTAAAAAAAAAAGTTTTGAATTTTATCTTCGCTTTATTTGTTACGGATTAGTAATAAGCTGGTTGGGGGGTGTGTTGAGTGATAGAAAATGTATATGTATAAAGGAGAAAATTGTGATTTTACACTTTAAGTCTCACTAACATTGCTACTTTAATTTATTTAAGTATTTTATTATTTAATTATATGTGTTTTATTATAATTATGTATTTTATGTATTTTATGTATTTTAAGGGCATCACGATCGTTTTACAATGAACGAGTGATCAGACAGCAAAAGGGACGTCATATTTGAACTCAGGATGGTCGAAAACCTTAAGAGGAGCATTAAAAGAAAAAGTCATGGTTCACATATACGGTACTATTCATACGTACGGTACTGTTCAAGGTACTATTCACGACACTGTTTATATATACGGATCGATGAAGTGGCAACTACCTATGACGTGGCAGTATCTGATTGGACGAAATATGTGGTATTGATTGTTTATGTGGCGTCGACCGATGACGTGGCATCGACCGATGATGTGTCACAATCTTAATGGGCTAAATTTCTTATGTACTGTAGATCGATGACGTGGTAACATCTCAGTTGAGCAAAAATTGTGTGTATAGTACATGCGTATATATAGGATCATTTACTATTCAAACGGCGTTACTGTTTAAACGTTGACTGTTGACTGTTGACTGATGACGTGGTGCAATCTTGAGTGTCCGAACTGTTTTTAATCCGATGGTCACGATTAACTCAATATATCTATAAAAAGGGGGCTTTCTCCCCCTTAATTTGACACTCCTGAATTCATTTTTAAGCTTAGATTTCTGAAATTCCTTCTCCTTCTTGTAGTTTCTTTGTATTTTAATAAAATTTCCTTTTTATCCCTAATTAAAATATGAGTAGCTAATTTCCTTTTAAGCTTGGGTTGAAGGTGAACTCTCAACATGTCCCATGAGCTTAATTTGGTAAATTTACTTTCTCTTCCCCTCTAATATTTGTGGTTGTTTTGACTTTTCGTCGACAAATAATAATAGTCTTGTCTAGATACCACCCTGGTTAAACCGGCACCCTAGTACAAGGTTATTATTATTTGGCACGATAAGCCCTTGGCACCATATTTATTTGAGCGTGGTTCATAAGGTGTGAAATCCCCCCTTATGATTTAATTAGCATTAATATGAAATATTTAGCCCATGGAATATGTTGATGCAGATCCGGATACCCAAGTACTTTATTATAACAGTTCATTCTTAATTATTTCTATCATTTTAATTCACAATTTAGGATAAAGTTACCATAATTTAATTATTCCCATTAAAAAAAATTAATTCTGCACATAATTAAAATCAACCTCCTCGTGTAATCGACACTCGTCACCATTAATCTATTCTACAATAGATTCGTGTGCTTGCGAGTTCAATAAAATTTACACAATAATTTTTTGGTGCCGTTGCTGGGGAGGTAAGCATTTTAATTCGTAGAATTAGTTTTTTTTTCCTTCATATTTATTTTTTGTAAATTATTTTTTTGTAATTTATTTTTTTCTTCTAAAAAAAATTAGATTAGAATTTTATTTCTTTCTTTCTTCTTTAAATTTGTATAATTTAATTTGCATATTATTTTTCTTTGTAATCATTTTAATTTATCTTGTTAACTTAACTTTCTTTGTTATTTATTTTAGTTAATATTTATTTCACGTAATTTCTTTTTATAGCTATTGAGTGTATTTTCATTGTAACAACGTCACAAGGTTAGTATCGTAATTTTCATCTTCTCTTTATTTTTATTTACTTTATTTTGTTCTTTGCATGCATGGTCGAAGGTCATTATCACCTAATCTTGAACCTTTAGACCTTGATTTGAAAAAAATACTTCGCACGCACAAACACACTGTTTTTCAAAAGAAACTTGAAATGGAATTGCAAAATTAGCAACCAGAACCACAAGAGAGGCCATTTAAGGATTATTTTAGTCCTTTAGCTAATTTGAGCACATCATGCATAAGGTACCAAAATGTAGCTGTTAGGAGTTTTGAATTAAAATCTAGTGTGCTAAACTGTCTCCCCACATTCTATGGCCTAAAAAATGAGGACCTATATAATTATCTGAATGGAGAGATCACCCTAATTGTTCATGGTCTCAAGGATTCCAACAAAATGGACCATCAGTTCCACCTCCACCGATGCAACCAGTTCCTCAAATGTCTCAAGCCTCTTAACCACCATTTAGATCATACAATCAGAATCCAAACCATTCTCAACCGAAACTATGGGAGGAGACATTCCAAAATGTCAGAAATCTTACTAACTCTAAGATCGAGTAGCAGAACCACACCATTGATGAATTTCGAAATGAGATGAGAGCGAGCTTCAACTCACAAGCTCAATCTGTTTCGAGTCTTGAGAAAATGATAGAACAACTTGCCTCTTCAGTTCAAACTTTGGCCATGACCGTTGAAAAAGGTAAATTTCCAAATCAACCAGTGCCTAACCCTAAATCAGTGAATGAAGCAAGTTCTAGTTCACCACAGCAGCATGGAAAGGTCAAAGCAGTGATGACCTTGTGAAAAGGAAAAGAAGTCGACAACAAAGTGGAGATGCCAAAATCAACTCAGATTGTGTTGAATGTTTGAAAGTGTATATTTATAAAGGAGAAAATCATCATTTTACACTTTAAGTCTCACTAATATTGCTACTTTTATTTATTTAAGTATTTAGTTATTTAATTATATGTGTTTTATTATAATTATGTATTTTATGTATTTTAGAGGCATCACGATCGTTTCATAATGAACAAGTGATCAGACAGTAAAACAAACGTCATATTTGGACTTAGGACGGTCGAAAACCTTAAGAGGAGCATTAAGGGAAAAAAGTCACTGTTTACATATATGGTACTGTTCATGGTACTGTTCACGACACTGTTCATATATACGGATGGATGATGTGGCAACTACCTATGACATGGCAGTATTTGAATGGACGAAATATGTGGCATTGACTGCTTATGTAGCATTGATTGATCACGTGGCATCGACCGATGATGTGTCATGATCTTATTGGGCTAAATTTCTTATGTACTGTAGATCGATGATGTGGCAACATCTCAATGGAGCAAAAATCATGTGTACAGTACATGCGCATACATGGGATTATTTACTATTCAGATGATGTTACTGTGCAAATGTTGATTGTTGACTAATGACGTGGTGCAATCCTAAGCATCCGAATTGTTTTTAATCCGATCGTCACAATTCACTCAATGTATCTATAAAAAGGGGGTTCTCCCCCCCTAATTTGACAACCCTGAATTCATTTTTAAGCTTAGATTTCTGAAATTCCTTCTCTTTCTTGTAGTTTCTTTGTATTTTAATAAAATTCCCTTTTTATCCCTAGTTAAAATATGAGTGGCTAATTTTCTTTTAAGCTTGGGTTGAAGGTGAACTCTCAACATGTCCCATGGGCTTAATTTGGTAAATTTACTTTCTCTTCCCCTCTAATATTTGTGATTGTTTTGACTTTTCGTCGACAAATAATAATAATCTTGTCTAGATACCGCCCTGGTTAAACCGGCACCCTAGTACAAAGTTATTATTATTTGGTGCGATAAGCCCTTTGCACCATATTTATTTGAGCGTGGTTCATAATGTGTGGAATCCCCCCTTATGATTTAATTGACATTAATATGGAATATTTAGCCCATAGAATATGTTGATGCAGATCCGGATACCCAAGTGCTTTATTATAACAGTTTCATTCTTAATTATTCCTGCCATTTTAATTCACAATTTAAGATAAAGTTACCATAATTTAATTGTTCCCATTAAAAGAAAATTAATTCTGCACATAATTAAAATCAAACTTCTCGTGGGATCGACACTCGTCACCATTAATCTATTCTGCAATAGATTCGCGCGCTTAGGAGTTCAATAAAATTTGCACAATAAGATTTTGGCGCCGTTGTCGTGGAGGTAAGTTATTTTAATTTGTTGAATTAATTTCTTTTGTTTTCTTGTATTTTTTCCTTATAAAAAATTCTATAATTTAATTTTTGTAATTTAAATTTTTACAATTTAATTTTATTCTGTGATTTCTTTAGATTTCTGTACTTTAATTTTTGCTTTACTTTTCTTTGTAATTTGTTTTGTTTATCTGGTAAATTATTTTAATTTATTCGTAGAATTAATTCATAGAATTAGTTTTTTTTAAATAAATTTTTTTGTTATTGCTTTCTTTAAAAATTATAAAAAAATTTTAAAAATTAAAAAAAAAAGTGAATCTGTAATTTAATTTTGGTAATCTAAATTTCTTTAAATTTCAATAATTTAATTTATGAGTTATTTTTTTTTAATTTTGGTTTATTTTGTTAATTTATTAATCTATATAATTATTTTTTTAAAGTAATTTTTTTGTTGTTTTCTTTTAAATCTTTTTCCTGTAATTTAATTTCGTTTCTTTTTCTCTTCTTTATATTTCTGTAATTTAATTTTTCATTTTTTGTTGTAATTTATCTTCTTATTTTATTTTTAGTTAATCTATTTCTTGTATTTTCTTTTTAGCACTTGAGTGTATGTTCATAGTAAGGTTATAACAACATTACAAGGTTAGTATCGTAATTTCTCTCTCCTTTTTATTTTTATTTGTTTTATTTTCGTTTATTTTATTTTTTACATGCATGGTCAAAGGTCATTATCACCTAATCTTGAACCTTTAGACCTTGAATTAGAAAAAACACTTCGCATGCACAAACACACTGTTTTTCAAGAGAAATTTGAAATGGAATTGCAAAATCAGCAATTAGAACCACAAGAGAGGCCATTTAAGGATTATTTTAGTCCTTTAGCTAATTTGAGCACATCATGCATAAAGTACCCAAATGTAGCTGTTAGCAGTTTTGAATTAAAACTTAGTGTGCTAAACTGTCTCCCCACATTCTATGGCCTAGAAAATGAGGACCCATATAATCATCTGAATGATTTTCATGCTATTTGTCAAACTTTTAAATACGAGAATTTTTCAGATGATGATGTTAAACTTAGATTATTCCCATTTTCATTAAAAGATAGAGCTCGTTCATGGTTTAATACATTGCCTGCTAATAGCATTACATCATGGGAACAAATGGTAACTAAATTTTTAAATAAATATTTTCCAGTTCATAAAACCAATACTATTCGCAAGGAAATTTCAGAGTTTACCCAAAGAGACGACAAGTAGTTTTTCGAAGCATGGGAGAGACTTAATGGGCTACTCTTGAAGTGTCCACATCATAGATATGAGAAATGGCACCAATCCCAATACTTTTTGGAGGGATTATTGCCACATATGTAAGAATGGCTAATGGCAACTAGTGGAGGAGAGTTAATGTCCAAAAGCGCATCAGAGATTTGTGAATTTTTCCAACGGCAATCGGATAATTCTCAACAACGGAGTTGATCACTCAGAAATACCAGGAGAATTAAGGGAGTGAATGAGGTTAACATTGGCGAGTCAAGCTCAGGAATTAAAGAAGTCAAAGAGATGGTCGAAGGCCTTACTCGACAAATAGCATCTTTGATGACTGCTAAATCAACAGAGGCACATGACCATGACTCATATTCAGATCAAGCCAATGCCATAGGTGTCATGAGAAAACCACCAAACTACAACCCTTACTCCAACACATATAACCCTGGATGGAGAGATCACCCCAATTGTTCATGGTCTCAAGGATTCCAACAAAATGGACCATCAGTTCCACCTCCACTGATGCAACCAGTTCCTCAAATGTCTCAAGCCTCTCAACCACCATTTAGACCATACAATCAGAATCCAAACCATTCTCAACCTAAACCATGGGAGGAGACATTCTAAAATGTCAGAAATTTTACTAACTCTAAGATCGAGCAGCAGAACCGCACCATTGATAAATTACGAAATGAGATAAGAGGGGGCTTCAACTCACAAGCTCAATCAATTTCGAGCCTTGAGAAAATGGTAGGGCAACTTGCCTCTTCAGTTCAAACTTTGGTCATGACCGTTGAAAAAGGAAAATTCCCAAGTCAATCAGTGCCAAACCCTAGAGGAGTGCATGAGATAAGTTCTAGTTCACCACAGCAGCATGGAGAAGTCAAAGCAGTGATGACTTTGCGAAAAGGAAAAGAAGTCGACAATAAAGTGGGGATGCCAAAATCAACTCAGATTGTACTTGTGAATATTGAGGAATCATCATCAGAGGAGAAAGAGGAAACCAACCCACGAGAATATATTATTAAAGCTCCATTTTCTCAAAGGTTAGCTAAAAGGAAGAAAGGAAAATCCACAGGTGAAATTCTTAAAATCTTCAAACAGGTAAGTGTTAACATCCTTTTATTTGAAGCTATAAAACAAGTGCCATCATATGTCAAGTTTCTTAAAGACCTTTGTACTAAAAAGAGAAATATTCATGTTCAGAAAAAAGCCTTTTTAACAGAAAATATTAGTTCTAAACTCCAACATAAAATGCTTCTAAAATGCAAAGATCTAGGCTTCCCCACTATTTCTTGTAGTATAGGGAACCACACAATTGAGAATGCTTTGTTGGATTTAGGAGCTAGTGTAAATTTGTTGCCTTACTCTGTATTTGTGAAACTTGGACTAGGAGAATTACACCCAACTCCAGTGGTGTTATAGCTTGTAGATTGATCCATGAAAATATCACTTGGTATTGTGGAGGACGTGCTTATCCAGGTAGATAAGTTTTATTTTCTTGTTGATTTCATTGTAATTGACACTCAACCAGTGCAGGATTCAAGGAAGCATATCCCCATTATCTTGGGTCGTCCATTTTTGGCAACTGCCGATGCTCACATTCAATGTAGGACTGGAAATATGCAATTGTCATTTGGCAATATGACTATGGAACTAAATATTTTCAACATTGCCAAACAACCTCATAGTACTGATGATGAAATTGTAGATGTGGAATTAATTGATGAATTGGTTGATCATACATCTCCTTTAAACCTTAGTGATGACCCTTTACTGACATGTTTAACTCACTTTGGTTTGGATTTTAATATTGACAGGTCAATTAATGAGGTTAATGATTTATCGCCATGCATAGACATTGATAAGTGGAAGACAAGGATAGAGTAATTGGCACTATTGAAAGAAAATCTCATCTCATCATCAGAATCACCATTAAGAATTGAGCTCAAACCTTCACTCAACCCTTTGAATTCTACATTCTTGGAAGAAGAAAAAATATTGTCAAAAATCATCTCATCCTCTCCTGATTACAAACAAAAGAACACAGACATCATTAACCCCATTTTTGGTTCAAAAAGAAGGATACAACTGGTAAAACCAGAGGATATTCGTAATGATAAAAATGCTAAGGACTATAAAAAGTAAATGAAAATCCTCCGTGACAAGCGGAGCATTAGAAAATCTTTCATACCAGGTCAGAAAGTATTTTTGTTCAATTTTTAAGGGTACATTTCTCCAAGTAAGTTATGCTCTCAATGGTTTGATCCATCTACTGATTATCCTATTTTTCCACATGGAGCCATTAAATTTAAGAATCTAAGAAACGGTGTAATTTTTAAAGTAAATGGTCAGAAAAGTAAAGTCATATCACGAATACCAACCATGTGGAGAAAACAGCACAAAACACTAAAATGACCTGACATTTTTTCCTTTTCTTTCGGTGATTTAAAGTTTTCTTTTCTATTTTTAATTATGTTTGTGAAAGTGTGTTTGTTTAACTTTTAAGCTTTTATTTTTTATCATTTTCATCACGAATATGTCAACTAAAAAGTATCTCTTCGGCATTCTTAGACAGTTTCAACGTATTCAATCTCATCTCAGAGGTTAGATACGATTTTGTAAAACACATCGTATCTGGCAGCTACAACCACCAGAGTTAGTAGCCCATGTTGAGGATCTGGAAAGCCAACTCTGAAAAATTGAGAGAGACATCTACAACATCCAATTGAAGCTTGAGTTTGCTTTGTGTGTTTAAAGTTTGTAACCTCGGTCAAGTGGCAGATAATGGTACTCCGTGACAATCAAGTCGGTTACTTCAGTTTCCCATAATAACTGATATTCTGAGATGAAGGCATGGAAAGAGACGAGATCTTAGCAAAACTTCACAGTGATTTCCTTCACATCCTCAGAATGCACTCCTCACTATTTATAAAGCTCGGTCCGAACGCATACGATTGCTTATGAAGAATAACATCCCTGCTGACATCCGTTGGTTAATCGACTCAAAAGTTCGCTTAGCAGGTGAGTTACCTCCTAAATTTATTGCGTACATGCCTGGTTGTGGTAAAGGAAATTATACGAGAAAACGACAAGCTCAAAGACTTCCTGTTGCTTTTCATAAATGTGCCAGAATGATATACAATAAAAAATCATGTTCTTTAGGAATGATGTCTGATAACAGAGAAGATAAGATTCAATTCATTAGGGATGGCTTGAATAAGGAATCATTGCAATGATATCCTTTTGTCTCTTGAAACGCATCTCAGTGGATACATCCAAAATGCAATACTCCAATTATGATCATTATTCTAGAAAGAATGTGCAAACTATAGTCTCGGGAATCTGACTATAAAAAACCCTGTTTGCCAGTTTGTAAGAAAACTGGATGGGAAGCCTATCCTCGACCCATAGAGGGCGTTCAAGTCGTTTCTGGATGAAAAACCAGAGGAAGATGTGAGCCACAATCACAACTATCTGCAAATACCTTTTTACCTCTCTGTTCTTTTATTTCACTATTATTTTACTATTTGTATTATTGTTTTTAATAATTGCATTTACTTTTTTTCTTTTTACTATTTTTTTTACTTTTGAGCCACGTGCCTTACACATTAATTGACATAATGTCCTATACACAGCTGTAACCAACTGTCACCAAGGTCTTTAAATACAAATTTTTTTTACTGAGCACTCACAAGTTATTTTTTAGCAGTATCTTAATGGCAGCTACTTCCAGTAAACAATTCAAGAACATTTCTGTGCTTTCTGGGTTTCATTATGGAAAATATAAAGAGTTCATGGAGGCAGCCATAGATCTTTGTCTAAGAATAGCAGAGAGAAAATTGCACTTGGTGTATGGAGGAGGTGACCGAGGGTTATCCAAAATGGTATCAGAAGCTGCTTTTGTCAGAGGGAGCCAAGTGTTAGGCATCATCCTCAAATTCTAAAACCTTTGGGTTGTTTGTCTCATTTACCAACTAGAGAAGAGTTAGTCATCTCAGGTATGCAAGAACGAATAACTGAAATGCTCAATCATGCTGATGCTTTTATTTTCCTTCCAGGCGATCTTACAACTCTTGAGGCACTAATGACATTAGCATCTTGGTCCCATCTAAACATTCATCAAAAACCCATTGGTTTGTTAAATGTTAATAACTTTTATGATGGCTTTCTTGCATTTCTTAACCACGCAATAAAAAATTATTTCATTCCTTCCTCAGTGAAAAAAATCTTTATTTGTGCATACACTGCTAATGCGCTTCTTGATCTGTTACAAACTTATCAACCAGAGCCAGATCCCAGGGCTATTGTATTGGATTGTTCAAATAATGACGGTAACAGTAGTGGCAGTAAGAAGTACAAATTGGATTTAACTCTTCAATTGTAAATATTTTCTTTTGTGTTGCAGCACCCAGGTGATGTCTTTTAAACTCTACTTCTTTCCTTTCAAATATTGAGGACAATGTTTCGTTCTGGTTGGGGGGAGGGAATAGTTGACGATTGTGGAATGTTGAACTAACCATGGCTAACTTTTTGAGTAGAAGATGGATGAATATGGAGTGTAGTGACTCTAGAAACACATCTTCTTAGTAAAAAAAAAAAAATTGTGTGTTTTTTTTCTAACCTTTCATTTTTCTCCTTTATAAATATATGTTTTCAAGTTTTTAAAGTCAAAGATGGCTGAATATGGAGTATAGTAACTCTAAAAACGCATCTTCTTTAAAAAGAATAAAAAAAATTTATTTTTCTTTAATTTTTCTGCATGTATGTTTTCTTTTTATGTTTAGAATAGTTTGGGGGGAAAGACTTCAGTTAAAAAAAAATTTTGTGGGTTTTTATTGGATGATATGATAACTTTCAAATTTTAGTATTTGTATTATCTTTGGTCTTGAGTGATGTTACACCATGTTTACATTTTCACATGCTGATGTTGGGGACAAATATGAGTTGCTTGAAAGAATGCACATGTCATAATAAATTACAAGTGAGTTTTTGAGCCTATTAATTTTTTTTGGAGAGTAACCCTTTTTGCCTATTTTTTATGTAGCTTAACAGTTTATTATTTCATACATGATCTCTAAATTTTCTTTGAATCAACCTGTAAAAAAAAAGAAAAATGTGTGCGTGTTACTGCATTTAAATGCCCATCTAATTAGTATATATGGAAGATTATTTTGAGTCCTAAAAGATGATGGAAGGCCATTTTTGACCCGTTTGAGCCTTTCTAGCCATCCCTATTATGTAATATCCATAGTTAGCCCTTTTGAGCCTTTTATTTAAGAAAAACCTTTTCTTTATTAACTTATCATCCTGACCCACTCCAATTTGGAGTATTACTCGATATTATACAAGTTTCATCCATCTATTCATGTTTGAGAAAAAGAATAAATAATTATTTTGTTCAGCGAAGTTGTGCTACATAAAAAAAATTTAAAAAAAAGAGAAAAAAGAAGAAAAGAAAAAAGAAAAAAGATATACAATAGAAATAAATAAGCAAAATGCATCTTGTAATTTTCAAAAGTTCTTGAACTTTCTTTTAAACATATATATTTGGTTCCCTATTTTTCTTTCTCTGTTAGCCATGTCCCTAGCCTACGTTACGTCCTAATAAAAGTCCTTCTTGATTTTAGGGCACTAAAGTCTGAAATAAAAGCTAGTTATATAGGCAATTAAGATGTAGTGATGCATATAAAAGAAAAAAAATGAATACATTGGGTTGACTAATACTTTATTTGCGATCGTATTATATCTAAGCTATGGGCATATATTTTTTTCATCTTGGTGAGAGTGTATGATATTTCTTTATTATTTTCTCTCAATTTACCATTCATTGTAGTGACAAAATTTTATTGGGATTAATTTCTTTGTGAGAGTGTCACTATAACTGGTGAGATTTTGGGGTTGGATATGTCATTCTTGAAAGTGGCCTAATTACTATTGCTACAACAAAGTCTGTTGGACTAATGCATATGGATGGTTGATGTGGGTGTGATATTTCTTTAGACTGGAGATAGTGCTTGTACTTTCATTTGATTGCTATCATTAATCTGATTAAATAAACACACGTGTTTCCTTTAAAAAAAAGTTTTATCTTTAAATAAACACATGTGTTTCCTTTAAAAAAAAAGTTTTAAATTTTATCTTCGCTTTATTTGCTAGGGACTAGCAATAAGCCGATTGAGGGGGTGTTGAGTGTTAGAAAGTGTATATTTATAAAAGAGAAAATCGTCATTTTACACTTTAAGTCTCACTAACATTACTACTTTTATTTATTTAAGTATTTTATTATTTAATTATATGTGTTTTATTATAATTATGTATTTTATGTATTTTAGGGGCATCACGATCGTTTCACAATGAACAAGTGATCAGATAGCAAAACGAACGTCATATTTGGACTCAAGACGGTCGAAAACCTTAAGAGGAGTATTAAAAGAAAAAGTCACTATTCTCATTCACGACACTGTTTATGGTACTGTTCACGACACTGTTCATATATACGGACCGATGATGTGGCAGCTACTTATGACGTGACAGTATCTGATTGGACGAAGTATGTGGTATTGACTGCTTATGAAGCGTTGACCGATGACGTGGCATCGACCGATGGTATGTCACGATCTTATTGGGCTAAATTTCATATGTACTCGAGATCGATGATGTGGCAGCATCTCAGTGGAGCAAAAATCGTGTGTACAGTACATGCACATACATGGGATTATTTACTACTCAGACGGCATTACTGTGCAAATATTGACTGTTGACTGTTGACGCGGTGCAATTCACTCAATGTAACTGTAAAAAGGGGGCACTCCCTCCCCTAATTTGACACTCTTGAATTTATTTTTAAACTTAGATTTCTGAAATTCTTTCTCTTTCTTGTAGTTTCTTTGTATTTTAATAAAATTCTCTTTTTATCCCTAGTTAAAATATGAGTGGCTAATTTTCTTTTAAGCTTCGGTTGAAGGCGAAGTCTTAACATATTCCATAGGCTTAATTTGGTAAATTTACTTTCTCTTCCCCTCTAATATTTGTGGTTGTTTTGACTTTTCATCGACAAATAATAATAGTCTTGTCTAGATACCGCCCTGGTTAAACTGGCACCCTAGTACAAGGTTATTATTATTTGACACGATAAGCCCTTGGCACTATATTTATTTGAGTGTGGTTGATAAGGTGTGGAATCCCCCCTTATGATTTAATTGGCATTAATATGGAATATTTAGCGCATAGAGTATGTTGATGCAGATCCGGATACCTAAGTGCTTTATTATAACAGTTTCATTCTTAATTATTCCCACCATTTTAATTCATAATTTAGGATAAAGTTACCATAATTTAATTGTTCTCATTAAAAGAAAATTAATTCTGCACATAATTAAAATCAACCTCCTCATGGGATTGACACTCGTCACCATTAATCTATTCTATAATAAATTCGTACGCTTGCCAGTTCAATAAAATTTGCACAACAGATTATACCTATGAACATTGAGGAATCATCATCAGAGGAAAAAGAGGAAACCAACCCACAAAAATATATTCCTAAAGCTCTATTTCCTCAGAGGTTAGCTAAAGGGAAGAAAGGAAAATCCACAGGTGAGATTCTTGAAATCTTCAAACATGTAAGTGTTAACATCCCTTTACTTGAAGCTATAAAATAAGTGCCATCATATGCCAAGTTTCTTAAAGACTTTTGTACTAAAAAGAAAAATATTCATGTTCAGAAAAAAGGCCTTTCTAATAGAAAATATTAGTTCTATACTCCAACATAAAATGCCTCTAAAATAGAAAGACCTAGGCTCCCCCACTATCTCAAGTAGTATAGGGAACCACACAATTGAGAATGTTTGTTGGATTTAAGAGCTCGTGTAAATCTATTGCCTTACTTTGTATTTGTGAAACGTGGACTGGGGGAATTACACCCAACTGCAATGGTGCTACAGCTTGCAGATCGGTCCACAAAAATACCTCGTCGTATTGTGGAGGACATTCTTATCCAGGTAGACAAGTTTTATTTTCCTGTTGATTTTGTTGTAATTGACACTCAACCAGTGTAGGATTCAAAAAAGCACATTCTCATTATTCTGGGCTGACCTTTCTTGGCAATTGCTGATGCATATATTCAATGCAGAACTGGAAATATGCAGTTGTCTTTTAGCAATATGACCATGGAACTCAATATATTTAACATTGCCAAACAACCTCACAGTGCAGATGATGGAATTGTTGATGTGGATTTAATAGAAACACTAGTTGATAATAATTTTTTTTCAAACTTTAGTGATGACCCTTTGCAAACTTGTTTAACTCACTTTAGTTTGATTTTTGATATTAACAGATCAATCGATGAAGTCAACGCCCTACTTGACTCAGCACCATCCATGGACACTAATAAATGAAAGTCAGGAGTTGAACAACTAGTTCCATCAGAAAAGAAACTCAGCCCATCATTAGAATCACCACCAAAACTCGAGCTCAAGGCATTACCGAACACTTTGGAATACGCATTCCTGGTAAAAGAAAGCACTTTGCCAGTAATCATCTCTTCCTCTCTCAATGATAAATAAAAAGGTAAGTTGTTGGATGTTTTAAAAGAGTATAAAGGAGCATTAGGATGGACCATAGCAGACATAAAAGGTATAAACCCAGTGGATTGCATGCATTACATTCACCTTGATGAAAATGCTAAACCTACTAGGGAAATGCAACGTCGGTTAAATCCTAACATGAAAGAGATTGTTCACACTGAAGTCCTTAAACTATTAGATGCAGGTATCATTTACTCCATTTCTAATAGTTCATGGGTCAGTCCTGTGCAAGTTATTCTTAAAAAGTCAGGAGTTACAGTAGTTATCAATGCTGATAATGAATTAGTACCCACTAGAGTAACTACAGGCTGGTATGTATGCATTGATTACAGAAAGTTGAATTCTGTCACATGTAAAGACCATTTTCCTTTACCATTTATCGATCAAATGCTTGATAGATTAGCAGGTCATGAGTTTTATTGCTTTCTAGATGGCTATTTAGGATATAATCAGATTCCCATAGCACTAAAAGATCAAGAGAAGACTACCTTCACTTGTCCTTTTGGCACTTTTGCATATAGGAGAATGCCATTTAGATTATGTAATGCACTTGCTACATTTCAACGATCCATGTTGAGCATTTTTTCTGATATAGTTGAACGATTCCTTGAGGTTTTTATGGATGACTTTTCTATTTTTGGAGATTCGTTTGATCAATGTTTACATCATCTAACACTAGTTCTACAGAAATGTATCGAGAAAAATTTAGCCTTGAATTGAGAGAAATGCCATTTTATGGTTAAACAAGGTATTGTTCTAGGTCATATCATTTTAAGCAAAGGTATTGACATATCAATCAATGAAGTCAACGTCCTAGTTGGCTCAACACCATCCATGGACACTAATAAATGGAAGCTAGGAGTTGAATAACTAGTGCTATCAAAAAAGAAACTCAGCCTATCATCAGAATCACCATCAAAACTCGAGCTTAAGCCATTATCCAACACTTTGGAATACGCATTCCTGGGAGAAGAAAGCACTTTGCCAGTAATCATCTCTTCCTCTCTCAATGAGGAACAAAAAGGTAAGTTGTTGGATGTTTTAAAAAAGCATAAAGGAGCATTAGGATGGACCATAGCAGACATAAAAGGTATAAACCCAGTGGATTGCATGCATTACATTCACCTTGATGAAAATGCTAAACTTACTAGGGAAATGCAACTTCAGTTAAATCCTAACATGAAGGAGATTGTTCACACTGAAGTCCTTAAACTATTAGATGCAGGTATCATTTACCCCATTTCTAATAGTTCATGGGTCAGTCCTGTGTAAGTTATTCTTAAAAAGTCAAGAGTTACAGTAGTTATCAATGCTGATAATGAATTAGTACCCACTAAAGTAACTACAGGATGGCATGTATGCATTGATTACAGAAAGTTGAATTCTGTCACACGTAAAGACCATTTTCCTTTACCATTTATCGATCAAATGCTTGATAGATTAGCAGGTCATGAGTTTTATTGCTTTCTAGATGGCTATTTAGGATATAATCAGATTCTCATAGCACCAAAAGATCAAGAGAAGACTACCTTCACTTGTCCTTTTGGCACTTTTGCATATAGGAGAATGCCATTTGGATTATGTAATGCACCTGCTACATTTCAACGATACATGTTGAGCATTTTTTCTGATATAGTTGAACGATTCCTTGCGGTTTTTATGGATGACTTTTCTATTTTTGGAGATTCGTTTGATCAATGTTTACACCATCTAACACTAATTCTACAGAAATGTATCGAGAAGAATTTAGTCTTAAATTGAGAGAAATGCCATTTTATGGTTAAACAAGGTATTGTTCTCGGTCATATCATTTTAAGCAAAGGTATTGAGGTTGATAAAGCCAAAGTAGATCTCATTTCCAATCTTCCTCCACCTAAAACAGTCAGAGAAGTAAGATCTTTCCTTGGGCATGCTAGTTTTTATAGACGTTTCATTAAAGATTTTAGCAAAGTTTCTAAACCCTTATGCAATTTACTTGCTAAAGATGTATCTTTTGTCTTTGATGATTCATGTCTTGTGGCATTTGAAAAACTAAAGCAATTGTTGACATCATCACCTATCATTCAGCCCCTAAATTGAAACTTATCATTTAAGCTTATGTGTGATGCATCTGACTATGCTGTAGGAGCAGTATTAAGACAAAGAGTTGATCGAATTTCCTATGTGATTTACTATGCTAGTATGACATTGAATGATGAACAGTTGAATTATTCAACCACTGAAAAAGAAATGCTAACAGTTGTGTTTGCATTAGAAAAATTTCGATCTTATCTCATTGGTTGTAAAATAATTATATTTACAAATCATGCCGCTCTTAAATATTTTCTCACAAAGAAAGATGTAAAATCTAGACTAATTCATTGGGTGCTACTTTTGCAGGAATTTGACTTAGAATTCAAAGACAAGAAAGGAACAGAAAATGTTGTGGCTGATCATCTTTCCGTCTCCATTTTGACACAACAATAGAATATTTACCTTTGAATAAATCGTTTCCAGATGAACAATTAATGAGTGTGGAAGTAGTACCATGGTATGCTGATATAGTTAATTATCTTGTTACAGGTCAACTTCCAGAGTATTGGACTAAGGAGGACAAGGCCAAATTCTTTGCAGAAATAGAGAATTTCTTTTAGGATGATCCTTATCTATTTAAATACTGTGCAGACCAAATTATTAGACGAAGTGTCCTAGAGAATGAATTTCAAAATATCCTCTCTTTCTGCCATGAACAAGCTTGTGGAGGCCATTTCAGTGCTAAGAAAACAGCTACTAAAATTTTACAATGTGGTTTCTATTGGCCAACTATTTTTTGAGTTGCTTACACCATTTGTTCTTCATGTGATAGGTGTCAATGAATAGGGAGCATTATATGATGCCAACCTAATTCTAGTGGCTGAAATTTTTGACGTATGGGGTATCGATTTCATAGGACCCTTTCCCCCATCTTTTAGCCATCAATACATATTGGTCGCTGTTGACTATGTTTCGAAATGGGTAGAGGCAATTCCATGTAGGAACAATGATCATAAAGTGGTAATAGGATTTTTAAAAAGTAATATTGTTTCCCGCTTTGGATTCCCTCGAGCAATAATTAGTGATGGTGGTGCCTACTTTTACAATAAATTTTTCAAAGTACTTTTAACAAAGTACTCTATCACTCATAAAGTGGCGACCCCATATCACCTACAGATTAGCAGCCAAGTTGAGATCTCCAATTGAGAAATAAAGCACATTTTAGAAAAAACAGTGAAGCCTGACAAAAAAGATTGGTCTTTACGGCTTGATGATGCATTATGGGCATATAGAATGGCTTTTAAAACTCCAATTGGGATGTCACCCTACAGGCTAGTGTATGGAAAAGCATGCCACCTATCTGTGAAACTCGAGCATCGTGCGTACTGGGCCATCAAGAAATTCAATTTTGACATACAGCAAGATGGCTGAGAAAGAAGATTACAGTTGGCAGAACTTGAAGAAATTCGAAATGACGCATATGAGAATGCCAAAATTTACAAGCAACGAATGAAAGTCTTTCACGACAAGCAAATTATGCGAAAATCTTTCACTCCAAGTCAGAAAGTACTTTTATTCAATTCTCGCTTACACTTATTCCTAGGTAAGTTTCGCTATCGATGGTCTAGCCAATTTATTGTTCACACTATTTTTCCACATGGGGCAATTGAAATTAAGGATCCAACAAATGGTGTCACTTTGAAAGTTAATGGTCAAAGATTAAAGTCATATCTAGAATACCAACCACTTGAAGAGGACAGGAAAATAAATTTGAGTGACCCACCTATTTAAATTGAGACTTTTCTTTTCACTGATTTGATTGTTTATTTTCTTTATTTTTTAGTTTTTATCATTCTTTTGTTGATTGAAATTATTTTTATTTAAGTGTGTTTGTTTAACTGTTGATTTTTTTTCTTATCATTTTAATCATGAGACAGTTCCTCTTAAACATTCTTAGACAGTTTCGATGTATACAATCTCATCTCAGAGGTTAGATACGATTTTGTAAAACACATCGTATCTAGCAACTACAACCACCAGAGTTAGTAGCCCGTGTTGAGAATTTAGAAAGAGATCTCAGAGAAATTGAGAAAGGCATCTACAAATCCAATTGGAGCTTGAGGAAAATTCAATAAGAGGACGATTTTAGTTTATTTTGTGTGTTTTAATTTATTTTCTTGTTTGTGTGTTTTAATTTGCTTTGTGTATTTAAAGTTTGTAACCCCGGTCAAGTGGCGGATAATGGTACTCCGTGACAATCAAGTCGGTCACTTCAGTTTCCTATAATAATTGATATTCTGAGACGAAGGCATGGAAAGAGACGAGATCTTAGCAAAACTTCACAAGCAATTTTCTTCACTTCCTCAGAATGCTCTCCTCACCATTTATAAAGCTCGGTCCGAATGCATGCGATTGCTTATAAAGAATCCTACTGACATCCGTTGGTTAATTGAGGTAAAAGTTCGCTTAGTTACCTCCTAAATTTATTGCATACATGCCTGGTTGTGGTAAAGGAAATTATGTGAGAAAACGATGAGCTCGAAGACTTTCTGTTGCTTGTCATAAATGTGCCAGAATGATATGCAATAAGAAAATCATGTTCTTTAGGAATGGTGTCTAATAACAGAGAAAATAAGATTCAATTCATTAGGGATGGCTTGAATAAGGAGTCATTGGATGATATCCTTTTGTCTCTTGAAACGCATCCCAGTGGATACGTCCAACATACAATACTCTAGTTATGGCCATTATTCCAGAAAGAATGTGCAAACTATAGTCTCAGGAATCTGACTATAAAAGACCCTATTTGCCAGTTTGTAAGAAAACTGGATGGGAAGCCTATCCTCGACCCATAGAGGGCAATCAAGCAGTTTCTGGATGTAAAACTAGAGGAAGATGTGAGCCACAATCACAACTATCTGTAAATATCATTTTACCTCTCTGTTCTTTTATTTCACTGTTATTTTACTATTTGCATTATTGTTTATAATAATTTCATTTACTTTTTTTTCTTTTTACTATTTTCTTTTTGACTTTTGAGTCATGTGCCTTACACGTTAATTGACATAATGTCCCATACACAGTGTAAGCAACTGTTACCAAGGTCTTTAAATATGATTTTTTTTTACTGAGCACTCATAAGTTATTTTTTAGCAGTATCTTAATGGCAGCTACTTCCAGTAAACAATTCAAGAACATTTATGTGCTTTCTGGGTTTCATTATAGCAAACATAAAGAGTTCATGGAGGCAGCCATAGATCTTGGTCTAAGAATAGCAAAGAGAAAATTGCACTTGGTGTATGGGGGAGGTAACCGAGGGTTATCCAAAATGGTATCAGAAGCTGCTTTTGTCAGAGGGAGCCAAGTGTTAGGCATCATCCCTCAAATCCTAAAACCTTTGGGTTGCTTGTCTCATTCACCAACTGGAGAAGAGTTAGTCATCTCAGGTATGCAAGAACGAATAACTGAAATGCTAAATCATGCCGATGCTTTTATTTTCCTTCCAGGCGATCTTACAACTCTTGAGGCACTAATGACATTAACATCTTAGTCCCATCTGAACATTTATCAGAAACCCATTGGTTTGTTAAATGTCAATAACTTTTATGATGGCTTTCTCACATTTCTTAACCATACAATAAAAAATTATTTCATTCCTTCCTTAGTAAAAAAATCTTTATTTGTGCACACACTGTTAATGCGCTACTTGATCTGTTACAAGCTTATCAACCAGAGTCAGATCCTAGGGCTATTGTGTTGGACTGCTCAAATAATGATGGTAACAGTAGCGGCAGTAAAAAGTACAAATTAGATTTAACTCTTCGCTTGTAAATATTTTCTTCTGTGTTGCAACACCGAAGTGATGTCTTCTAAACTCTACTTCTTTCCTTTCAAACATTGAGGACAATGTTTCATTCTGCTTGGGGGGAGGGAATAGTTGACAATTGTGCAATATTGAACTAACCATGACTAACTTTTTAAATAGAAGATTGCTGAATATGAAGTGTAGTGACTCTAAAAACGCATCTTTTTAGTAAGAAAAAAAATTTATATTTGTTTTTTTTCTAACCTTTGTTTTTCTCCTTTATAAATATATGTTTTCAAGTTTTTAAAGTCAAAGATGACTGAATATTGAGTATAGTGACTCTACAAACACATCTTCTTTAAAAAAAAGAAAAAATTTAATTTTTCTTTAATTTTTCTGCATGTATGTTTTCTTTTTATGTTTAGAATAGGTTGGGGGAAAGAATTCTGTTAAAAAAAATTATTTTGTGTGAGTTTTTTTTTAATATTGGATGATATAATGACTTTCGAATTTTAGTATTTGTATTATCATTGGTCTTGAGTGATGTTACACCATGTTTACTATTTCACATGTTGATGTTGGGGACAAATATGAGTTGCTTGAAAGAATGCCCATGTAATAATAAATTCCAAGTGAGTTTTTGAGTCTATTAATTTTTCTTGGAGAGTAACCCTTTTTGCCCATTTTTCCTATAGCTTAATAGTTTATTATTTCATACATGATCTCTAGATTTTCTTTGAATTAACCTATAAAAAAAATGTGTGGGTATTACCGCATCTAAATGCCCACCTAATTAGTAGATATGGAAGATTATTTAGAGTCCTAAAAGACGATGGAAGACCATTTTTGACCCGTTTGAGCCTTTCTAGCCATTCCTATTATATAATATCCATAGTTAGTCCTTTTGAGCCTTTTATTTTAAAAAAAAATTTTCTTTATTAACTTATCATCCTGACCCACTTCAATTTAGAGTATTACTCGATATTATACAAGTTTCATCCACCTATTCATGTTTGAGAAAAAGAATAAATAATTATTTTGTTCAGCGAAGTTGTGCTACAAAAAAAATTCAAAAACAAGAGAAAAAAAAGAAGAAAAAAGATATACAATAGCAATAAATAAGCAAAATGCATCTTGTAATTTTCAAAAGTTCTTGAACTTTTTCTCAAACATATATATTTTGTCCCTTATTTTTCTTTCTTTGTTAGCCATGTCCCTAGTCTGCGTTACGTCCTAATAAAAGTCTTTCTTGATTTTAGGGCACTATAATCTGAAATAAAAGCTAGTTATATGGGCAATTAAGATGTAGTGATACATATAAAAAAACAAAAAAGAAAAAAATGAATACATTGGGTTGATTAATACTTTATTTGAGATTGTATTATTTCTAAGCTATGGGTATATTTTTTCATCTTGGTGAGAGTGTATGATATTTCTTTATTATTTTCTCTCAATTTACCATTCATTGTAGTGACAAAATTTTATTGGGATTAATTTCTTTCTGAGAGTGTCACTACAACTGGTGAGATTTTGGGGTTGGATATGTCATTCTTTAAAGTGGCCTGATTACTATTGCTACAACAAAGTCTGCTGGACTGATGCATATGGATGGTTGATGTGGGTGTGATATTCCTGTAGACTGGAGATAATACTTGTACTTTTATTTAATTGCTATCATTAATCTGATTGAATAAACATATATGTTTCCTTTTAAAAAAAAGTTTTGAATTTTATCTTCACTTTATTTGCTAGGGACTAGCGATAAGTTGGTTGGGGGGTGTTGAGTGTTAGAAAGTGTATATTTATAAAGGAGAAATCGTCATTTTACACTTTAAGTCTCACTAACATTACTACTTTTATTTATGTAAATATTTTGTTATTTAATTATATGTGTTTTATTATAATTATGTATTTTATGTATTTTAGGGGCATCACGATTGTTTTACAATGAACGAGTGATCAGACAGCAAAACGGACGTCAGATTTGTACTCAAGATGGTCGAAAACTTTAAGAGGAGCATTAAAAGAAAAAGTCACTTTTCACATATACGGTACTATTCATACGTACTGTTCATGGTACTGTAAGAGATTTTTACATAAAACTATATAAAGAGGTTTGTCACACCAAAAACTTTGTTACAAAAGTCACAAACCAATTCCATAAACAAGCTTTCTAAGCAACATAGTTGAGCCCATTGTGCAACCCAAGGTCTATTATGTCCATATGAATCTCACCTTGGTTGGGACTTGGCGTCAATTTTTTCCTACTCAGTTCTTGTAATGTAAGGACTACGTAAGTTAATGCCAGTAAGTAAACACTTGATACATATACTACCTATCATGCACATGAATGACTTTATGAAATAAGTGCTAAATCTTTTACATGAGACTTTAAAATATAAAGAATGATGTTAGGGGTTTGTTGTACTACAAGGCTAGCATTCTATAACATGCTCTTGGGCTTAAATTAATTGATCCGTTGGGCGTTACGTATCACCGTCCCCAAAGGATCTCTTTTCTTAGGTTAGAGGGCTTGCCCTCTATATGAATGCTTGCCACCTAGTAGTACAGCAACCCTTTTTTTTTTCTTCAAATTCATTAACATACCTTTTTATCAAATTACTCATGAAATTCATGAAACCAATGTAACTTCTGCCACATCATGTAAATTTTCTAAATGTATAATGAACATGACATGAAACTAATTTAAGATAACAACATCTAACATAGGCGATAGTGCCGTCCATACAGAAATTTAAAGAAATAGAATTATAATATATGCGGCAGGGCTGACCATGTAAAGAATCCTAAAAACATCATATTTTAGGCGGCAGTACCGACCATGTAGAGAGTTATATCAACATTATAATTTAGGGGGTAGTACCGACCATGGTATGATAAAATAAGAGCATCAAATATTAGGCGGCATAGTCGACCATCCAATCAAGTAAGTAGTAAGCATAACATCCTACGCGGTATAGCTGGCCATATAAGGATGATATCATGATGTAGGTGGCATAGCCAGCCATGTGGGATTTAACAATTTCCAATCACACCACAATAATAATCATTATAAGCTAAGAGATTATTTAAAACTAAACCTAGCATAAGAGAATTATTACTTAGAGCTAATTTAACATATTGTCCTTACATTGCAGTTGAAGTAAGGTGTTACTTACCTAATTTTTTTGGTTCCCCTAAATCTTCCTTCCTAAACTTGAGAATTTCTTCACTAGTGATGCTTTGGCTTAGAATGGAAAAAGATGGGATTTCTAAGGTTTTTGGAAAATGCAAGGGCTAAGGGGTATTTATAGAGTTTTCTAAGATTCATGTGTGGCTAGGATTTTGCCACCATATCATTTGATTAATGGTAGAGATTTATTTCTCTATAAATATCTTGGTGATTTCTAGAATACTAAGATTTTGCTACCTAGCACTTAATTAATGGTAAGATTTATCTCTTTATAAATATCTTAGAAATTTTTAGAATTTCAAAATCCCTATAATATCTCTTATTACATCATTACTTATATCATTTCTTATGTCATCATTACTTTTAAATTATTAATTTATCTTTCTATAAATATCTCAGTAATTTCTAAAATTCCTAATATCTCTACAACATTTCTTGTTGCATCATCACTTATGTCATTACTTATGTCATTATTATTTTTAATTACTAATTGATCATTCCATAGATATCTTTAGTAATTTCTAGAATTTCTAATATATCTACAACATTACTTATGTCATTATATTATTATACATTATTATTATTATTATTATTATACTTAATGCTTAAGGAAGTTTGTTAGGTTAATTATATTATATCTAAGTAAGAAGATTGTACCTCACAATCTCCTCTCTTTTTAAAAATTTTGTCCTCAAAATTTACTTACTGAATAGCTCGGGATACTTGTTCTTCATTTCTTCCTCGTGCTCCCATATTATCTCTTCCACTGATATTACCTTAACTAGAGGGATTTTCTTGTGCCTTAACTCTTTTATTCTTTTATCGAGTACTTGAACTGGGCGTTCTTCGTAGGTTAGGTCTTCCTCGAGTTGAAAAGGCTCATAGTCTAGCACATGACAGGGGTCTGGAACATATTTCTTTAACATTGAGATATGAAAGACATTGTGTATTCTTGATAATGATGGTGGTAGTGCAAGTCGATAGGAGACACTCCCAATATATTCGAGTACTGCAAATGGCCCAATGAACTTTGGGCTTAATTTTCCCTTGTTTCCAAATCTCATCGATCTTTTCATTAGGGCGACCTTTAGGAATACTTTCTCGCCAACTTGAAATTCCAACGGTCTTCGTCTTTTATCTGCATAACTTTTCTGTCGACTTTGGGCTGCTTGCATTCTTTGTCGTATTTTCTCGATTGCTTCAGATGAGGCCGCAACTAAGTCTGGTCCAAGGTATCTTTGCTCACCCATTTCATCCCAATGAATAGGTGACCGATATTTTCTACCATATAAAGCTTCGTATGGTGCCATGTCGATTGTTGCTTGGTAACTATTATTGTAGGTAAATTCAGCCAATGCTAAATATTTGCTCCATAATCCTTGAAAGTCAATGGCACATCCTCATAACATATTTTCGAGTGTTTGAATCATCCTCTCTGATTGGCCATCTATTTGGGGGTGAAATGCTGTGCTAAATTTAAGTCTTGTCCCCATAGCCTTATGTCGTGCAAATTTTATTGAACTCGCAAGCGCACGAATCTATTGTAGAATAGATTAATGGTGACGAGTATCGATCCCACGAGGAGGTTGACTTTAATTATATGCCGAATTAATTTTTTTAATGGGAATAATTAAATTGTGGTAATTTTGTCCTAAATTGTTGAATTAAAATGGTGGAAATAATTAAAAATGAAACTGTTATAATAAAGCACTTGGGTATCCGGATCCGCATCAACATGCTCCATGGGCTAAATATTCCATATTAATACCAATTAAATCATAAGGGGGGATTCCACACCTCATGAACCACTCTCCAATAAGTATGGTGCCAAGCGCTTATCGTGCCAAATAATAATAACCTTGTACTAGGGTGCCGATTTAACCAGAGCTGTATCTAGACAAGACTATTATTATTTGTCGGTGAAAAATCAAAACAACCACAAATATTAGAGGGGAAGAGAAAGTAAATTTACCAAATTAAGCCCATGGAACATGTTGAGACTTCACCTTCAACTAAAGCTCAAAAAGAAATTAGCTACTCATATTTTAATAAGGATAAAAAAGGAAATTTTATTAAAATACAAAGAAACTACAAGAAGGAGAAGGAATTTCAGAAATCTAAGTTTAAAAATAAATTCAGGGGTGCCAAATTAGAGGGGGAGAGCCCCCTTTTTATAGATACATCGAGTGAATCGTGACCATCGGATTAAAAATAATTCGGATGCTTAGGATTGCGGCACGTCATCAGTCAACAGTCAACAGTCAACAGTTAACTTTTGTAAAGTAACACCGCCTGAATAGTAGATAATCATATGTAAGCACATGTACTGTACACAAGATTTTTGCTCCACTGAGATGCTGCCACGTCATTGATTTATAGTACATAAGAAACTTAGTCCAATAAGATCGTGACACATCATCGGTCAACGCTACATAAGCAGTCAATACCACATAATTTGTCCAATCAGATACTGCCACGTCATAGGTAGTTGCCACATCATCGGTCCGTATGCATGAACAGTACCGTACGTATGAACAGTACCGTATATGTGAACAGTAGCCTTTCCTTTAAAGCTCTTCTTAAGGTTTTCGACCGTCCTGAGTCCAAATATGACGTCAGTTTTGCTGTCTGATCACTCGTTCACTGTGAAACGATCGTAAAATACATAAAATACATAATTATAATAAAATACATATAATTAAATAACAAAATACTTAAATAAATAAAAGTAGCAATGTTAGTGAGATTTAAAGTGTAAAATGACGATTTTCTCCTTTATAAATATACACTTTCTAATATTCAACACACCCCCCAACCAGCTTATTGCTAGTCCCTAGCAAATAAAGTGAAGATAAAATTCAAAACTTTTTTTTTGGAAAGGAAATACATGTGTTTATTCAATCAGATTAATGATAAAATTCCAGTCTAAAGGAATATTACACCCACATCAACCATCCATATGCATCAGTCCAGCAGACTTTGTTGTAGCAATAGTAATGAGGCCACTTTCAAGAATGACATATCTAACCTCAAAATCTCACCGGTTGTAGTGACACTCTCACAAAGAAATTAATCCTAATAAAATTTTGTTACTACAATGAATGGTAAATTGAGAGAAAATAATAAAGAAATATCATACACTCTCACCAAGATGAAAAAATATACCCATAACTTAGAAATAATACAATCTCAAATAAAGTATTAGTCAACTCAATCTCAAATAAAGCCCATAAATATCTTAGTAATTTCTAGAATTCCTAATATCTCTACAATATCTCTTATTGCATTATCACTTATGTCATTGTTTATGTCACTATTAGCTTTAATTATTGATTTATCCTTTCATAAATATCTTTAGAAATTTCTAAAATTTCTAATATCTCTACAACATTATTTTATGTCATTATATTATTATTATTATTATTATTATTATTATGCTAAATACTTAAGGGAGTTTGTTGGGTTGATTATATTATGTCCAAGTAAGAAGCTTGTACCTCACATGAATTGTCTAATCTGACAATAAAGTTATGGCCAATGAGGTGGAATTCAAATTTTTGGATCCCATATTTTACCGCCAAGATCTCCTTGTAGATCACATGATAATGCTTTTCAGCATCTTTGAACTGTCCACTGGCATTCGTATAGTAGTGATCTTTTCTGTTCATATTTTTTAAGAGCACTGCTCCCCAGAATTCATCACTGGCATCTGTCTGGAGAACGCGCTGTCCATTAGTTGGAATCCTCAATGGTAGTGGATTCTGAGTTATCTGCTTTAACACCTGGACTACTGTGGTCTGCTCTGGTCCCCAAGGTGGGGCATTCTTTTTTAACATCTTTGATAGCTGTGATGTGTGCACCATAATATGCGGGAAAAAGTCTTTAAGATAATTGATCTGGAAAATGCATCAATTCTTGTGCAATGTGTGCTCCAGGATGGTAACAACCATCTTTAATGATCATATTGAGAAATTCAATTGAATCCTGACCCATCTGACTTTTCTTTTCTAAAAGCATAATCCCATGTGAGTAAATAATAGATAAGAACTGACTCAAAAGTTGCTGGTGGGACTGATGGTCTTTTGAGAAGAGTAAAATATCATCAATATAGATGAGGGCACTATTGATCATAGGCTCGAAGATCTTTACCATGGTCTTTTGGAACAGTGATGGTGTAACTTTCAAACCAAAGGGCATGATAGTCCATTAGTAATGGGCATTAGGAATACAGAACGTTGTTTTGGATCGGACATCAGGATGGATGCCAATTTGCCAAAATCCTGATTTAAGATCAAATTTAGAGAATACCTTTGCATCCTGGAGATGGATAAACAGGGACTAAATCTTGGGCAAAGGAAACTTGTCATCTTTCAGGAAACAGTTAAGGGGCTGATAATCAATTACCAATCTTTTCTTACCCCATACTATTTCTGATCTTTTTTCAACATAAAAGGCCTGGCAAGCCCATTAAGAATTAGTGGGCTCAATGAGACCTTGGGCCATAAGCTATTGGCACTCAGCTTGGGCTAACTTAAGATCTGAAGGAGTCATTCCTAGATGTATGGCTTTTGTTGGGTTGATGTCTTTATTAAGTTTAAATGGTAACTTAACAAAGAACTTGGGATTTTTCCACAGAGGTGAATGGTGAGAAAACTGGACATGACATTCCGGACAGAAAGGAAGGAATTGGTGTTTGAGGTTTTCATATAAAGGAGGAGTATTAGAAAGTGAATATAGCTTTAAGGTATCTATATAAGGTAGAAACCTTTGTTTGTACCAAATACCGTTAAAAGATATATGTAATTTCTTGATTAACTGGAGAACATCAAAACCTAATAGTAAATCCTTATCTGGAAGAGAAGAACCTACTATTTTTACCCAGAGAATGCAATCTGGAAAATATTAAATACCTATGAGTTTTTTGGTGATGAGGTTTGTCTAAAATAATTCACCATTGGCTCCTTTGAAGTACTCAGTGTGATATTCCCAATATTTAAGAGGAAGAATGGAAGGATTGAGCATAGTTCTTTGTGCTCCTGTGTTAGTGAAAGCAATGATAGAGATAGGTTTAGAAAACCTGGAAGAAAGAATATTGATTTTGACTGAGGGTCTAGTTTCCTGGACAAGGTTGATAGAATCAACATTGTGAATTGCAGGAATTCCCTCAGAATCTGAATATGAATCAGAACTTTGATTAGCAAGGATAAAAATAGTGTCATCATCGTACTATTGCTGTGCTGAGAATACAGACTCAATATCCTCATTGTCAGAGAGAGGAGAAACTTGTTGAAGGTGTTCAAGCAGTCTGGTTGATTTAGTAGGATTTTTTTTTACAGGACTTTGCAAAATGACCTTTCTTCTTGCAAATGAAACATCAGGCATCCTTCTGTCTTTTGGTAGGAAAGGGTTTTTTGCGGAAATACCTGTAAGGCTGTTTAGGCTTTGTAAAATTATGTTTTTTGGACTGCCTGGATGGATAATACTTCTGAAAGTGGCACTTTTTCTTGGTAGGGCAGTAACAGGTTTTCTCATCCTTGCATTTGATGGCAAGGTGAGGTTTCTTGCATGCACTTTTGAAAGGCTCTTTGTGTTTGATAAGATCCTTGAAAAACTCTTTCTGTTCACAGAGCTTTTCAAGACAGGAAATAGCTAACTAATAGATCTTCCCTAATGAAAGGGTATCAATATTGAGCTGATGGGCATAAAGCTGTCTTTGTATCTCAGGCAAGATCTCTTTAGGAAAAGATTGAATGAAAACATGCTTGAGAGAAGCATCGTTGAAGCCATTGAGCTTGTAGTACAAGGCTGTCATTCTCTTGTAGTGGAAATCTAGATCTTTGATCTTCAGAGAACAATATTTCATCTGGTGAAATTCCCTTCTTATTGTTTCTTGAGCAACTGTGGGTTCCCCTAGGAACTGTTCATACATGAGTCCTAGGACTTGATGAATAGTGGCCTAATACAATTAGAGTTGTCTGTACTGGCCAAGACTTTCGAACGAATCTCTCAGAGAACCAAGGAATCTGGAACAAAGTTCTCTAAGGATGGAATCTGAATCAACATTAGGTTTCAGCATCTGTACGTCCATGCTGAAAATTCTTGAAATCTCTAGAACCATTTAAGCTTTGAAACATCATCAAATGTGAACCAAGGTCCATGAGATGACTTTGGAATAGAGTTGTTCTGATGCGGAGGAATATCATCTGATCCTCAATGATAAGAGGTCCTCGTGAGGTAGAGGGCTCATCTTCTGTTGGAGATTGAGGTTCATTAGAACCTGTTAATGGCTGAGCCATAAAAAGATCAGGAATATCAACATCGTTTTCTTCTAAATCTAAAAGAGAGACTAATTCTGTTGAGGAATAAGATTCTTCAGAAGAGGAAGACTCCGAGCTTGCTACAGGAGTACTGGTTTTAAAAGAAGGAAAACAAGTTTCATATTCTTGGGAATAGAGTTGATGCATGGGTTTTATCTTTTGCTGGAGTTTGACTGGGTTCTAATGTAGCCTGTGGTGAAGTGGGTTGCTATGCAGAAGTTGTAGATGATTTAAAGGTTGTAGGCTTAGCAGCTGGTTTTGGTGCTGGTTTTCTGGAGAGATGTGATAACCCAAAGAATTTTGCATAATCTACGGGTTGTTGACTAGTTGATCTATAGAAAGGTTGGTATATGTTAAAGGAAAGAGTGTATACAGGTAAGGTTTGTGTTTGACCAAACAAAGAGGGTTGTTATTTCTCAGCATCAATTCTAGCGAGTTCACTTTTGAGTTGTCTGATCTCAGCTTCTTTTTGGTTGAACTCTAGACCCCAATATTTATTCTGAATCATTATTCTGAGCTCTACATCCAGTTTTGCAATCTGACGGTGTATATTAAGATACAACTGTTCTAGCTGAGCTGAAATACTATCAACTTTCTTGTTTGTGCTTTGGACTTGAGCTTGAACATTGTTGAGCCTGGTATCAAGAGATTCCAGGATTGAGTTCTGAGCTCTAGCATTCTGAGTTTGCCAGTTAAGAACTGCTTCATACTGCTTTGGTTCCTCGAGCTATCCAATAGGAGTTACAGGGGACTGGACGAATGGTTTTGAAACCATTTTGGACTCAGAATCTATTTGCTTCTCCAAAGGAGGAAACTGTTCATGATAAGAGCCAGAGGAGAACATCATGCAAGGCTGTGAGTATGGTGAGGTCAGCAATGGATCATTTGCTTGCTGTATACATGAAGTTGGCTGTTGAAGTTGGCTGTTGAAGAATATCAATCATCTCAACTTTTGTGGATTCTTCGGGCCAAAGAGTTTAATCTGGTTTGTCATCATCTTCATCGAACATCCAGATTGTTGGGGCTTTACAGACTTCTGGTTGTTTCTTCTTTTTGGGCCGTCTGTTGACATAACAGTCATCATCTAATTCTCCATCTTCAAGACAAGGGCAATTGTCATCACACATGTGTGATCCTGGTGCATCCCAAAGGAAGTGTCCTTGGATTTTTGCTAGATAGATGGGATATCCATTAGAATCAAATCCTTCAATAAGCAACTTTTCTTGTCCTGTTTTTATTGCCGTGATCATAACAATATATGAGAGCCTGGGAGACTGAGGTTGTTGATTGGACTCTAAAGGCTGGAAAGTCAGCCTGACAGTGCCATCTGGTCTTTTCTCGAATTGAGCATTAGAGGTTTGTATAGGCTTGGAATTTTGGTGGAATTTCTCATAATTGGATAACCATTCCAAAGGCATGAGTTTGAGAAGTTCCTGTTTTGGATCTGTTTAGGGATTTGGACAATTGTGGGAGCAGACTCATTATCCGCGAGGATTATGAGTGTATCTGAGATTGTTTGTGGTGAGGGTAGGTCAAGAGCATGGTTTTGAAGACGATAAACAAGTTGGTGGTGTAAAGTAGCCATTTTTGATGTGACTACTTGTTCAACTCCTTGGAGCTAGATCTGAACCTTCAGAGTTGTGGGTAGGTTAGGATCTTCAAGGGAAAGGTTGAAGTTTGGGTAACAGGTGAGAAGAACGCTCCTAGCGTGAAGAGTTGTGAGGACAATACCAATTACTGCATGTTGGTACTCCTTGAACCTTGTATCCATTTGGGCTATTCTGGCAGTCACTGGTAAACCTTTTCTGCCATGTAGAGTAAGAATTATACGTATACCCCCAAGATGGAGGTGCGTATATCCTTCCCATTTCCATTGGGTTATGAGCTCTATTGGAATCTCTAAGGTTACATACTGCTCTACTTGAGTTGCTTGCAACGCACACTGATCCAACCGAGAGGATTGGATGCATTCTTTTGGAGCAGGTCTTTTTGTAGAGATAAGAGTACGGATAGTACGGGTGATAGAGTTGGGTCTATGGTAGAGTTTGTATGGACTAATTAGAGGTAAGAAAGACTCAGAGATTTGTACAGAATCTGGAACATAAGAGTATTCTACAAGATTTTCTATTTTAGAAGCTAGATATTTTATATAAGACTTAGGAAGAGATAGAGTAGAGGAAAGAGATACTAGATACTCAATAGACTGGAAAGTAAAAGTGGAAGCCCTGATTTTTAAGTTTCTATTCTTTTATTTTAGGAATCACAGATCATCTATCAATATTGGTGTGATTCCCACAATGAAACTTTAAGGAGAACACTTAATTTTGAAGTTTCAACTGCCCAAGAAAGTTCTAAACAAATTTAATGCAAAACCTTGACCCAATACTTAAGTAAACATGAACCAAAGATATGGAGAAGGATATTGAGGCCACACTCAAGATTTAGATGAGAAGGTGAGTGATAAGTCTCGATTTGAAACGCCACAAGAATGCAAATTCTTGATAAGTTCACTAGTTCTCAAAAGAACCAAAGAAAGAATAATTCCCTCAAATTCAAATAACATTAGTCTCTCAATTGTCTTATATAGTAAGGTTGCTGAGTTTAAATAGGCCAATAGAGACCCAAAAATCCAAAAAAGATTAAATTCTAGTTCAAGTCGAACTAGTTCTCCTAACTAGTTAATGAGTTGTTGAAATTCCCAGCTCTACACATGCTGTAATGAATTGGTCATAACTCCTTCTAGAGAACTCAAAATCTAACTCTGTAAAATTCTTTGGAAAGCTATCTTAATTATCTTTCCAACAGTATATGGTTTTGCAAATTAATTCCAAATCAATCAATACCAGTTTTATTCCAAAATTGACCTTTCTGCATTTGATCCGAATTGTGTATTTGGCTGCCTAATAGCTTGAATAAAGCCCACAATGCCTTGACATCTCTTCAAGCCCAATTCATGATGTCTTGCATCTTGAATTATAGTTTCAATCGATATTTTCTCAATTAATCCATTTAAAGCAGCTTGCATCTTTTTGGCTCTAGCACTTGTAATTGGGCCTTCATGAATGTGCAAAGGGTCACTTGAAGCTTTAATGGTATTGGTATTCTCTTGATAGTTCTCATCAAATATACCACCCCTCTCAGGAAGCACGACGTTTGTGGCTCTGATACCAATATGGGGGCGAACTACACAAGTTCTCGTAGAAGTATACAAGTTCTGACTCAAAGCTACACAAGCTCTGAAACAATAGGGTTTCTGACTTGTATTCTCAATACCAGAGTAGTAACCTAGACACATACCACCCAAAACTAGAGCCACTTCCTGGGCATTAACGAGAGTGGACAATGTTTTTGGAGACCGATTCTAGGACCTGATATAATGGAATACCTTAAGACAGGTGTATTGGAGACTTTCTGATACATAGGATCCTCTATAAGAGGTAAGTGTAGAGCATACTTGTGGAAAGCCAAAAGATAGGTGAACAACTTAAGACGATCTGTTATCCTTAATAGAAGAATAGAGAGAAAGAACTTAGCTAATCATGGATATTTAGAAAACACTTTCCTCCTTACACATGTGCACCCAAACTCAATCTCCAGGTTGGAAGACAACCTTTAGACGCCCTTCTTCCTTTTAATATCTACTTTTTTCTTGCTAGCAAGACTAGTATGCTCATTCGTAGGCAAAGGTAAAATATCTATAGGTCAAAAGGAGAAAATAAAGAAGTAGAATGAACAGTCCTATCATATTCAAACTCATTATGTGGTAAACACTTTTTCCACTACCTTAAGTTCTTTTAAATGATAGCACGTAATAAAGTAGTAAGTGTCCTATTAACTATTTCAGTCTGACTATCCATTTGAGGATATCTAACAATAGAAAATAAAAGTTTAGTTCCTAATTTATTCCATAAAGTACGCCAAAAATGAGTTAGAAACTTAACGTTTCTATCACTAACAATTGTCTTAGGCAATCCTTGCAATTGGACTACTTTTGTAAAGGAAAAGTCAGCAATATGTGTTGCATCATTTGTTTTAGAACACGCAATAAAATTTGCCATTTTACTAAACCTATCAACAAGGTAGATAAGTCACAGATAAGGGGGTATACAAGCCATTCGGTTTAACTTTAGGTTTTGCTTGCCTACATGTAATGCACTTATCACAAATAGATTGCACATCATGCTTCATATTAGGCCAATAAAAATGCTCCTGTAATATACCTAAAGTCTTTAGAACACCAAAATGACCCATCAAACCTCCCTCATGACTTTCCCTAACAAGCAACTACGAATAGAACAATTAAGCACACATAATTTATCTCTCTTGAATAGAAATCCTTTATGTGTGTAAAAGTCACTGAACACACACTTATCACATTCCTTCCATACTTGGCTGAAATCAGAATCATTAGCATACAAATCCTTAAACAATTCAAAACCAAGTAATTTAGTTTATAAAGAAGTAAGTAATGTGTACGTCTTAAACAATGTATCAGCCACAACGTTTTCTTTTCCATGTTTGTACTTGCTTACATAAGGAAACGTTTCTATAAACTCCAATCACTTACCATGTCTAGAACTTTAAGCTCTCATGATCAGAATGAATGATGAATTCCCTTGGCCATGTCTGAAGAGTCCTCAATAATGCACAAAGCTCCTTGTCATAAGTAGAATAATTCAAGACTACCCCACTTAGCTTTTCACTAAAGTATGCAATTGGTTTCGAATCTTGCATCAAAACAGGCCCTGCACCAATCCCGGATGCATCACATTTTATTTCAAAAGCTTTATCAAAGTTAGGCAAACACAACAAAGGTGCATTAGTGTAATACTCCACCTTTATGGTTGTAACTAAAGTAGTTAAACTAGGTATAGCATTAAGTATTTGTAGAAACAATTTCAAAATAAGCATTTTATAAATATAGAACATAAGAAGTGTGTTCCATAAAAAAAAAACTTGGTTACAAAGTTAACGATTCTCTTAGTAACATGTCACCAACCAATTTCACAAACAAGCTTGTTGGATTTATGCTTAGATAATAACACAAGTGAGCCTGTTGTGCAACCGAAGATCTGTTATGCCTATATACACTTTGCCTTGGTTGGGACTTGGCGTCAAATTTTCCTACTCAGTTCTTGCAATGTAAGGACTACATGATCTAATGCCTAGTAAGTAAACACTTGATGCATGTATTACTTACTGTGCACATGAATGACTTTATGAAATAAGTGCTAAATCTTTTACATAAAAGCATCCCATAACATGCCTTTGGGCTTAATTAATTGAGCTGTGGGGCATTACGTATCGTCGTCCCCAAGGATCTCTTTTCTTAGCTTAGAGGGTTTGCCCTTTTTATGAACTCTTGCCACCTAGTAGTACAACAACCCCTTTTTTTCTTCCAAAATTTATTAAAATACCTTATAAATTTTCTAAATATGTCATAAAGCAAAACACGAAACTAATTTAAGACAAAAACATTCAACATAGGCGGCAGCACCGTCCATACAAAAATTAAGGAAAAATAATTGTATAGGTGGCAGGACCAACCATGTAAGGAGTAATAAACATCATCACATATTAGGCGGAATAGCCAGCTATATGAGGATAATATCATGATGTAGGTGGCATGGCCATATTTAATAATAACCAATCATATCATAATAATAATCATTATAAGATAAGAGATTATTTAAAACTAAACCTAGCATAAGAGAATCATTAATCAATGCTAATTTTAACTTATTGTCCTTACACTACAGTTGAAGTGAAGTGTTACTTACTTGTTTTCTTTGATTGCCCTAAACTTTCCTTACTAAACTTGAGAATTTCTTCACTAATGATGCTTTGGCTTAGAATGGAAAAGGATGAGATTTCTAGGGTTTATGGAAACTACAAGAGCTAAGGGGTATTTATAGGATTTGCTAAGGCCCATGAGTGGCTAGGATTTTGCCACCATATCATTTGATTAATGGTGGAGATTTATCTCTTTATAAATATCTTAGTAATTTCTAGAATTTCTAAATCTCTACAACATTTCTTATTACATCATTACATCATCACTTATGTCATTGCTTATGTCATCATTACTTTTAATTATTAATTTATCTCTTTATAAATATCTTAGTAATTTCTAGAATTCCTAATATCTCTACAACATTTCTTATTACATCATTACTTATGTCACTTATGTCATCATTAGTTTTAATTATTAATTTATCCCTCCATAAATATTTTAGTAATTTCTAGAATTTGTAATATCTCTATAACATTACTTATATTATATTATTATTATTATTATTATTATAAATCCTTAAGAGAACTTGTTAGGTTAATTATATTATATCCAAGTAAGAAGATTGTACCTCATAATTAGCTAGTTTATCTTTCAAAGTTTGAAAAGCACAGTCATGCAAATCAGTCCACTTAAAAACATTTAGAGGTGTAGCAATAGAACTAAAATCTTTAACAAACCTTCGATAAAAACTTGCGAAATCGTGAAAACTTCTCATCTCGTTCGCATTCTTGGGTCTAAGCCAGTCCCTTATTGCTTTTACCTTTTCTTTATCAACACTAATACCTTGCATACCATTGGCGCTCTCTCAAGACACTGAAAATAGCATGAAAGTGTTTCACATGCTCATCCAAATTTTTGCTATAATTTAAGATATCATCAAAGTAAACTACCATCAATTTTTCCATGAAAGATCGCAAAACATGATTCATTAAGCTCATAAATGTACTAGGTACATTAGTGAAACCGAAAGGCATTACTAACCACTCATATAGTCCATATTTAGTTTTAGATGCAGTTTTCCTCCATCTCCCTCTTTCATGCGAATCTGATAATAGCCATTCTTTAAATCAATTATAGAAAACAAATGAGAGCCATGTAGTTCATCAGGCATATCATCTAACCTAAGGATATGATGTCTATACTTTATCATTTTTTGTTAATGGCTCGATAATCCATACACATGCGCCAAGTTCCATCTTTCTTTCGGACTAATATGATAGGAACTAAACATGGGCTAAGACTCCCATTACAAAACCCTTTTGCAACAACTCATCCACTTACCTTTGTATCTCCTTAGTTTTCTTAGGGTTAGCTCTATAAACAGGTCGATTTGGTATGGTAGAACCGGGTATGAAGTCTATTTGATGCTTTATTCCTTTTAAAGGAGGTAATCTTTAGGGAATCTCCTTAGGAAATAGGTCCTTGAATTCCTACAATAAAGACACGACAACACTAAGCAAAGAAGACTTAAGATCATTAGTAGAAAAATAAATATTCTTATACACAAGCACAAGTACTTGCTGCCTTGCCATTATTGCACTTTTAACCTCATCGATTGATCTATAGCTTCTTGTTCTTTTGACATATTTTGTGATCTGAAAAATTAAAGTTAGCAAAAAATAAACCTCACAACACTCCCTCACGTGTTTCACTCAATTTGATTCACTTAATTCTCGTGTTTAACACACAAATTGGCTTTTTCTCTCTAATGATCTCACAAACTATTGCCTTTTACCACACTTAATTCTCTCTTTCAGTTCTTTATTGAACTAAAAATAAAACCAAGAAAAACAAAACAAGTGACACACCAAATATGCTATTCCAGCACACTAATAAAGAAAAATAATTAAGAGAACACAAAGAACAAAAAAGAAATTAAAGAAAGGAAAACAAGCAAGTAAAGGACACAATTGATATTGATGAAAGTAGGAATACTTGAATCCTTTTGCAATCTTTTTTTTTTTTGCTGTACGTTTCTTTTTTTTTTTTTTGCTGTAAGTTTTTTTTTATAATCAAAATAAATAAGACATTCAAACCTGATTAGAAACTTGCTCTGATACCAAATTGATGCGAATCCCACATTGAAACTTTTAGGAGAACACTTAATTTAAAGTTTCAACTACCCAAGAAAGTTCTAAACAGATTTAAGACACACAAAACCTTGACCCAATGCTTAATCAAACATGAACCAAAGGTATGGAGAAGGATATTGACTCCACACTCAAGATTTAGATGAGAAGGTGAGTGATAAGTCTTGATTTGGAACGCCACAAGAATGTAAATTCTTGATAAGTTCACTAGTTCTCAAAAGAACCAGAGAAAGAATAATTCTCTCAAATTCAAATAACATTAATCTCTCAATTAATCCATTTAAAGCAGCTTGTATCTTTTTGGCTCTAGCTCTTGTAATTGGGCCTTCATGAATGTGCAAAAGATCACTTGAAGCTTTAATGGTATTCTCTTGATAGTTCTCATCATCTTTCTTCAATACTCTTTTTTTTTTCAACTTGCAAAATAAAAGAAAATTATCGTTCACACACTCCCTCACGTGTTTACACTCAAATCAGATTGTTATCACTCGTGTTTCGCACTCAAGCTAGCCCCTTTATGTTCTTAATAGAATTAAAGAAATTCAACAAATCTCAAAGAGTAATTAGTCAAATAATGACAGTAAGGTACACTCTTCTTACTTGAATATAATATAATTAACTTAACAAACTCCCTTAACTCCCTTAAGCATTTATTATAAGAATAATAATGATAATAATGTATAATAATATAATGACATAAATAATGTTGTAGAGATATTAGAAAATCTAAAAATTTCTAAAGACATTTATGAAAGGATAAATTAATAATTAAAGCTAATGATGACATAAGTAATGACATAAGTGATGATGCAACAAGAAATATTGTAGAGATATTAGGAATTCTAGAAATTACTAAGATATTTATGGAAAGATAAATTAATAATTTAAAAGTAATGATGACATAAGTAATGACATAAGTGATGATGTAATAAGAAATATTGTAGAGATTTTAGAAATTACTAAGATATTTATAAAGAGATAAATCTTCACCATTAATTAAGTGCTAGGTGGCAAAATCTTAGCATTCTAAAAATCACCAAGATATTTATGGAGAAATAAATCTCCACCATTAATCAAAGATATGGTGGCAAAATCCTAGCCACATATAGGCCTTAGGAAACTTTATAAATACCCCTTAACCCTTGCATTTTCCATAAACCATAGAAATCCCATCTTTTTCCATTCTAAGCCAAAGCATCCCTAATGAAGAAATTCTCAAGTTTAGGAAGGAAGGTTTAGGGGAATCAAAGAAAAACAGGTAAGTAACACTTCATTTCAACAGCAATGTAAGGACAATATATTAAATTAGCTTTAAGTAATAATTCTCTTATGTTAGGTTTAGTTCTGTAAGGTACAAGCTTCTTACTTGGATATAGTATAATCAACCTAACAAACTCCCTTAAGCATTTATCATAAGAATAATAATAATAATAATATAATGACATAAAATAATCTTGTAGAGATATTAGAAATTTTAGAAATTTCTAAAGATATTTATGAAAGGATAAATCAATAATTAAAGCTAATAGTGACATAAGCAATGACATAAGTGATGATGCAATAAGAGCTATTGTAGAGATATTAGGAATTCTAGAAATTACTAAGATATTTATGGAAAGATAGATTAATAATGACATAAGCAATGACATAAGTGATGATGTAATAAGAAATGTTGTAGAGATTTAGAAATTTCTAAGATATTTATAAAGAAATAAATCTTTATCATTAATTAAGTGCTAGGTGGCAAAACCCTAAGCATTCTAGAAATCACCAAGATATTTGTAGAGAAATAAATCTCCACCATTAATCAAATGATGTGGTGGCAAAATCCTAACCATTCATGGGCCTTAAGAAACTCTATAAATACCCCTTAGCCCTTGCATTTCTCCATAAATCCTAGAAATCGCATCTTGTCCCATTTTAAGGCAAAGCATCCCTAGTGAAGAAATTCTCAAGTTTAGGAAGGAAGGTTTAGGGGAATCAAAGAAGAAAAGGTAAGTAACACTTCACTTCAACTGCAATGTAAGGATAATACGTTAATTTAGCTTTAAGTAATAATTTTCTTATGTTAGGTTTAGTCCTAACTAATCTCTTTTTTTATAATGATTATTATTGTGGTATGATTAATTATTATTAAATCCCATTGGCTGGCTCAACCGCCTACATCATGATATCATCATCATATGGCTGACTATGCCGCCTAAGATGTGATTGGATGGTCGGCAATGCCGCCTAACATGTGATGCTCTTATTTTATTATGCCATGGTCAACACTACCGCCTAAATTATGATGTTGGTATAACTCTCTAAATAGTCGGCACTGCTACCTAATATATGATATTGTTATGACTCTTTACATGGTCGGCCCTGCAGCCTATTTTATAGTTCTATTTCTTTAGATTTCTATATAGACGGCACTGCCGCTTATGTTATATGTTGTAGTTTCATATTATGCTTTATTATATATTTAGAGGATTTATATGCTGTGGCATAAGTTGCATTGATCTCATGCATTTCACGAGTGATTTGTTAAATAGGAATTTTAATGATTTTTTTTTAGAAAAAAGGGGTTGTTGTACTACTAGGTGGCAAGTATTCATAAAGAGGGCAAGCCCTTTAAGCTAAGAAAAGAGATCCTTTGAGGACGGTGATACGTAATGCCCAATGGATCAATTAATTTAAGCCCAAGGGCATGTTATAGAATGCTAGCCTTGTAGTACAACAAACCTAAGGCCTTAACATTGTTCTTCATATTTTAAAGTTTCATGTAAAGGTTTTAGCACTTATTTCATAAAGTCATCCATATGCATGATAGATAATACATGCATCAAGTGTTTACTTATTGGGCATTAGCTCACATAATCCTTACATTGCAGGAACTGAGTAGGAAAAGCTGACACCAAGTCTCCACCAAGGCGAGGTGCATATAAACATAACAGACCTTGTGTTGCACAACGGGCTTAACTATGTTCCTACCTAAGCATAAATACAATAAGCTTGTTTATGGAATTAGTTGTGACTTTTGTAACAAAGTTTTTTTGTGACAAACCCTTTTAGATGGTTTTATGTAACAAAACCCTTTTGTTCAATATTTATAAAATGCTTATTTTAAAATTGTTTCTTCGAATACTTAATATTACTTTAGTTATAAGCCTAAAGGTGGAGCGTTACAAGTTTTAAATAATCTCTTGTCTTATAATGATTATTATTGTGGTGTGATTTATTATTATTAAATTCCACATGGCTGGCTATGCCGCCTACATCATGAAATCATCCTCATATGGATGGCTATGCCGCCTAGGGTATTATACTTAATACTTACTTGATTGGATGGTCGGCTATGCCGCCTAATATGTGATACTCTTATTTTATCATGTCATGGTCGGTACTGCCACTTAGATTATGATATTGGTACAACCCTCTACATGGTCGGCGCTGCCGCTTAAAATATAATGTTGTTGTTATGACTTTTTACATGGTCGGCACTGTCGTCTATAATATAATTCTATTTATTTAAATAACTGTATGGACGACACTGCCGCCTATGTTAGATGTTGCTATCTTAAAATAGTTTCATGTTATGCTTTATTATATATTTAAAGGATTTATATGCTGTTGCATAAGTTGCATTGATCTCATGCATTTCATGAGTGATTTGTTAAATAGAAATTTTAATGATTTTTTTTAGAAAAAAGGGGTTGTTGTACTACTAGGTGGCAAGTATTCATAAAGAGGGCAAGCCCTTTAAGCTAAGAAAAGAGATCCTTTGGGGACGGCGATACGTAATGCCCAATGGATCAATTAATTTAAGCCCAAGGGCATGTTATAAAATGCTAGCCTTGTAGTACAACAAACCTAGGGCCCTAACATCGTTCTTCATATTTTAAAGTTTCATGTAAAGGTTTTAGCACTTATTTCATAAAGTCATTCATGTGCATGATAGGTAATACATACATCAAGTGTTTACTTACTGGGCGTTAGCTCACGTAGTCCTTATAATGGACAGAACAGACATTGAGTTACACAACGGGCTCAACTATGTTCCTACCTAAGCATAAATACAATAAGCTTGTTTATAGAATTGGTTGTGACTTTTGTAACAAAGTTTTTGGTGTGACAAACCCTTTTATATAGTTTATGTACAAAATTTTTGTTCAATCTTTATTAAATGCTTATTTTGAAATCATTACAATGCTTTTAGTTACAAACATAAAAGTGGAGTGTTACATGACAATCTCAAGAATTAGAACTTTAAAACTTAGTTGGGGCAAATGGAAGATAACTTAAAAAAACCAATAAATTTATGAAAATTTCATAAAGGAAGCAAAAGACATGAAAGAAATCATTAGAATGCAACTAATAGATAGACAAGAAAAAAAAAGACACTTGAACAGCCTTGTAGATTGATAATCATTCTTTTTTCTTAATTAGAATCAATTGCTAATATTATGAAGAAACACAAATTAGAAATTTTCTTTAGTCAAGCAACTCAAGAAACCAATAAAGGGAGACAAAAATCTTATATGTCTCAAGATTCTTAAGATAGCAGCTCCAATTCATTTTTTTTAAATATATCTACCAAACACACTGATGAGAACTATCAAGAGAATACCATTAAAGCTTCAAGTGACCCTTTGCACATTCATGGAGGCCCAATTACAAGAGTTAGAGCGAAAAAGATACAAGCTGCTTTAAATGGATTAATTGAGAAAATATGGATTGAAATTACAATTTAAGATGAAAGACATCATGAATTGAGCTTGAAGAGATGTCAAGATGTTATGGGCTTTATTCAAGCTATTGGGCAGCCAAATACACAATTCGGATCAAATGCAAAAAGGTCAATTTCTGAATAAAACTGGTATTGATTGAGCTGGAATTAATTTGCAAGCCATATACCTTGGAAAGATAATTAAGATAGCTTTCCAAAGAATTTTACAGAGTTAGATTTAGAGTTCTCTAGAAGGAGTTATGACCAATTCATTACAGCATGCGCAGAGTTAGGAATTTCAACAACTCCTTAACTAGTTAGGAGAACTAGTTCGACTTGAATTAGAATTTAATCTTTTTTGGATTTTTGGGGTCTCTATTGGCCTATTTAAACTCAGAAACCTTGCTATGTAAGACAATGGAGAGATTAATATTATTTGAATTTTAGAGAATTATTCTTTCTTTGGTTTTTTTGAGAACTAGTGAACTTATCAAGAATTTGCATTCTTGTGGCGTTCCAAATCGAGACTTATCACTCACCTTCTCATCTAAAACTTGAGTGTGGCGTCAATATCCTTCTCCATACCTTTGGTTCATGTTTGCTTAAGCATTGGGTCAAGGTTTTGTGTTAAATCTGTTTAGAACTTTCTTGGACAGTTGAAACTTCAAAATTAAGTGTTCTCCTTAAAGTTTCAATGTGGGATTCGCACCATTTGGTATCAGTGCAAGTTTCTAATCAGGTTTGAATGTCTTATTTATTTTGATTATCACCAATCCAGAGGTCAAAAGAATGCTAGATGTTTCATTTATAAAAAGAAAGGTCATTTTGCAAAGTCCTGTCCTAACAATCTTGCCAAATCAGCCAGGCTACTTGAACATCTTCAAAATGTCTCTCCACTCTCAGACAATGAAGATGTTGAGTCAGTATTCTCAGAACAGCAAGAATACGATGATGATACAGTTTTATCGTTGCTGAACAAAGTTCTGATTCAGATTCAGAGGATATTCCTACTATCCACAATGTCGATTCCATTAATCTTGTCCAGGAAAAAGACCCTCAGTTAAAATCAGTGTTCTTCCTTCTAAATTCTCTAAACCTATCTCTGTCATTGCCTTCATTGACACAGAAGTGCAAAGGAGTATGTTAAATCCTTTCATTCTTCCTCCTGAGTTTTGAGAACATCACACTGAATATTTTAAAGCTGTTAATGGGGAACTTTTTCAAACTGATCTGATCACTAAAAAACCCATAGGTATTCAGTTCTTTCTAGATTTCATTCTCTAGGTAAAAATAGTAGGATCTTCCCTTCCTGACAAAGACCTACTATTGGGGTTCGATGTTTTCCAACTTGTCAAGAAATTGAATATCTCTTTTAATGGTATTCGGTACAAACAAAGGTTTCTACCTTATACAGATACCTTAAAATTATACTCAATTTCTAATGCTCTTCCTCCCTATGAAAACCTTAAAAAACAATTCCTCCCTTTCTGTCCAGAAAGCCATAACCAGTTTTCCCATCCATCTCCTCTGTGGAAAAATTTTAGGTTCTTTGTTTAGTTACCATTTAAGGTTAATGAAGACATTAATCCAACCAAAGCCACTCATCCTGGAATGACCCCTTTAGACCTAAAGTTAGCCTAAGCTGAGTGTCAATAGCTTATGGCCCAAGGTCTTATTGAGCCCACTCATTTTGATTAGGCTTGCCAGGCTTTTTATATTGAGAAAAGATAAGAAATTATTAGGGGTAAGAAAAGATTGGTGATTGATTATCAACCCCTCAACTGTTTTCTCAAAGACAACAAATTTCTTTTGCCTAAGATCCAGTCCCTGTTTATCTATCTTCAGGGTGTTAAAGTGTTTTCTAAGTTGGATCTCAAATCAAGATTTTGGGAGATTGGCATCCATTTAGATGATCGGCCTAAAGCAGTATTCTGTATTTCTAATGCCCATTATCAATGGACCGTTATGCCATTCAGACTATAAGTTGCTCCATTGCTGTTCCAGAAAACCATGGTAAAAATCTTCGAGTCTATCATTAATAATGCACTTATCTATATTGATGATATTTTACTTTTCTCAAAAGACCATGAGTCCCACCAATAACTTTTGAGTCAGTTCTTATCCATTATTGAGTCACATGGCATTATACTTTCCGAAAAGAAAAGTCAGATGAGTCAGGATTCCATTGAATTCTTAGGCATAATCATTAAAGATGGTCATTACCATCCAGGGCCACACATTGCACAAGAACTTATGCACTTTCTAGATCAACACTTATCAAGAAAGCAGATCCAACAATTTCTTGGGATAGTAAACTATCTCAGAGACTTCTTTCCTCATATAGTGGTCTACACTTCACTGCTGTAAAAAATGTTAAAGAATGCCCCACCTTAGGGACCAAAGTAGACCACAGCCGTCCAGGAGCTAAAACAGATGACATAACATCCAATACCTTTGCAAATACCACCTGTCGGACAACGTATATTACAGACATATGCTAGTAATGAATTTTGGGGTACAGTACTTTTGGAAAATATTGACGGAAAAGATTTTAACTGTACGCATGCCAGTGGACAGTTCAAAGATGCTGAAAAACATTATCATGTAATCTACAAGGAGATCCTAACAGTCAAATATGGGATCCAGAAATTTGAATTCCAACTCATCGGCCACAACTTTGTTGTCAGATTGGAGAATTCATCATTCCCGAGGATAATGGAATTTAAAAATAAAGTGCTGCCAGACAAATACCTCCTCTGCCTTAAAAACTGGTTGTCCCATTATGATTTCACAGTCCAACATATTAAGGGAGAAAAAAATTTCATCCCTGACCTCCTCTCCAGACCCTCCAAACACATCTCACTTATAAACTTTTTCGGTTAAATTCCAGTTATAACCACAGTGTCTTCCTTACCCAACCAGGTCCTCACTAAAAGATATTTTCCTTTTAGAATGTCTTTTACCTCTCTCCACCAAATCCAAGATTTTGCCAGAAGATTTCTTTTTAGAATTTTCCATAATATATATTTATATCGGTCACGTCATGAACTTATGGTTTTTCTTAGTTTTTATCCTGATCATTTATTTCTTACAGGGTTACAGTTTCTACCTCACAAAGAAATCATAGAAGATGAACTTTGGTACTTATGGTGTCTTACAGTCCTATATGCTACAAAAATAGTTTTTCCTATTTTACCCATTCTTGACAGGTTAAACGATCTAGACTGTGCCTCCACCTTGACATGGACACTGCTAGAATAGTTTTCACCACTATCACGATGGCGTAGAAAGCTAAAACAGCTCACGAACTTCCATAACCTCAAAAAGCTTTCTAATTTAAAAGGCAAACAATTCACTACAGTCTTTATTATCCACCGTCTATACTTCCAACACCTATAAACTGGTGATTTTTGGACACATTACATATGAATGGATCATGGTTCTACATCCTGCATAACTGGAAGAAAGAACCATCAAAGAACCTCTCGATAATTTCCTCATGGAATACAATCATGTCCCTCCAGATCCACCATCCATCCTTCATACGTCACTTGGACCTAAGCATGACATTGTTATGATCCCTATACCATCATCCCGCTCTCAACCAAACGACAGGGGAATTATGATCAAAGAGGAAAGGCCAGACTATACAGAGTTTCTATTTCAAGACTCACAAGACCCGTACGAGGAATTCTCTTTTATTCCACCTCTCACTCCATATGAATTGGGTTCGTCTTCCACATCAGTTCCACCAGATATTGGAGGAACATCCTTTACTTCAATCTTGCCTACCATTCTAGACGAGCCGCCAGATATCTTTCTAGTATATTCCACACAGGTTCGGACTAAGCCTCTTTCAGACCTAGAAGAAGAAAGAAGAGCCGGAGAATGCCCTTGGCCCTGTGTGCCAGGCTGTACTCATCCAGAAAAGGTTTTTAAAAAAGATATATTTCCACGTCAAGATCTGGATGAGACCGAATCTTCATCAACGGGGACCATTTCTTTTTAGAAAAGTTATTTGTCCTGATGTAATAATTATGTCTATTGAGCGTGCCTTACTTTTAGTGTGCTTTACTTTATTTGCTTTAGTATGCTTTAAAAAAGAGATAGAGACATGTCCTATCCTATCTTCTTTTTATCTTTTTATCTTTGTCATTCTACTTTTCAAAAAGTAGAAACTTTAATCATGTAGTTTGAATCATGTCAGAAAAGTAAGGGTCCTGTCTTGCTTTTGAAAGTTGCTTTTGAGAGAGCTCTCGCCTATATAAGGCAACTGTCACTCCTTTGTAAGATATCTTTGGATTTTGGAAATAAAGAAGTATTTTCAATATATCCATGACTAACTAAATCTCTCTCTTTCTATTCTTCTATTAAGGGTCACAGATTGTCTTAGGTTGTTCATCCTTCCTTTGGCCATACAACAAGTATGCTCTACACTTGCCTCGTATATCAGATGTTGTGAATCAGAAAGTCTCCAGTACACTAGACTAAGGTCTTAGATTTCTTTCCTATATATCAGATTCCAGAGTTAGTTTCCAAAAACATTGTTCATCCTCGTTTATGCCCAGGGTGTGGCTCTAGTTTTGGGTGGTATGTGCTGAGGTTACTCCTTTGCTATTGAGTATATAGGCTAGAAACCCTTAGTGTAACAGTGCCACGTACTTCGCTACCCCGAGTGGTATCAGAGCCAAACGTCGTTCTTCTTGAGAAGGGTGGTATATTGTAGATAGATCTGTGATTCCTGAAATAGAAGAATAGAAAACTAAATCTTATGGCTTCCACTTCAACTTCCCAGTCTATTGAGTCTCCTGTATCTCTTTCTTCTACACTTTCTCTTCCTAAGTCTTTTACAAAACATCTTGTGTCAAAAATTGAGAATCTTGTAGAATATTCATATGTCCCAGATTCTGCTCAATTCTCTAAGTCTTTCTTACCTTTTATCAGTCCATACAAACTCTACCAAAGACCCAACTCTCTTACTAGAACCATCCGTACCCTTAACTCCACAAAAACACCAACTCCAAAAGAATATATTCGATCTTTTAGATTAGATCAGTGTGCTTTGCAAGCAAAACAAGTAAAGCAGTATGTTACTTTGGAAATTTCAACAGAGTTGCTAACCCAATGGAAACGAGAAGGGTATATGCACCTCCATCTTGGAGGGATACGTATCATCCTTACCCTACATGGTAGAAAAGGCTTGCCGGTAACGACTAGAATAGCTCTAATGGATACAAGGTTTAAAGAGTATCAACATGCTGTGATTGATATTGTCCTGACAACTCTGCATGTTGGGAGTGTCCTCCTTACCTGTTACCCGAACTTCAATCTTTCACTTAAAGATTCGAACCTACCCACAACCTTAAAGGTTCAGATCCAACTCCAAGGAGAAGAATAGGTAGTCACTGCAAAAATGGCTATCCTACACCACTAGTTAGTGTACCGACTCCAAAACCATGCCCTTGACTTACCTTCACCTTAAACAACCTCAGACACACTCATGATCCTTGCGGATAATGAGTCTGTTCCTATAATAGTCTAAATCCTTAAACAAATCCAAAAGCAAGAGCTTCTCAAACTCATGCCACTGGAATGGTTGTCCAATTACGAGAAATTTTACCAAAATTCCCAATCTATTCAAACCTCTGATGCCCAGTTTGAAAAAAGACCAGATGGCACTGTCATTCCTATAGGACAACTCGAGGAACCTAACCAATATAAAGGAGTTCTAAATTGGCAAACTCAAAATGCCAGGGTTCAAAATACAATCCTGGCCAAGTCTAGAGCATAGTAAAAAAGTTGATAAGATCATAACTCAACTAGAACAGTTGTATCTTAAGTTGCACAATCAAATTACCAAGCTGGATATCAAGCTTAGAACGATGATCCTAAATAAGTATTGGAGTCCAGAGTTCAATAAAAAGGAAGTTGAGATCAGACAACTTAAAAGTGAACTCGCAAGAATTGATGCTGAGAAACAACAACCATTTCTTTTTGGACAAACTCAAACACTTCCTGCATACACTCCCTCCTTCACCACATATCAACCTTTTTAAAAACCTACCAGTTATGAACAACCCGTGGATTATGCAAAATTCTTTGGGTTATCACATCTCTTTACACACAAACTAGTACCAAAACTCAAACCAAGCACCAAGCCTATAGCCTCTAAACCCTCAACCTCAACTCAACAGCTTACTTTTCCTCAAGTCACACTCAAACACTAGAAAAAGATAAAGGACCCATGCATCAACTCTTTTCCTAAGAGTTTGAGATTGGTTTTCCACATTCAGAAGCCACTACTCCTATTACAAGTTCAGAATCTTCTTCCAAAATCATCTCATGGACCTTGGTTCATATTTGATGATATACCAAAATATAAGTGGTTCTAGAGATTTCAAGAATTTTCTGCATAGACAGACGTGCAGATGCTCAAACCTGATGTTACTCCAGAATCAGTTCTGAGAGAATTTTGTTCCAGATTCCTTGGTTTAGTAAGAGACTAGTTTGAAAGTCTCAGCCAGTACAGACACTCCAATTGTATTAGGCCACTATCCCTCAAGTCCTAGAACTCATTTATGAACAATTCTTAGAAGAACCAACGGTAGCCCAAGAAGCAACCATAAGAGAATTTCACCAGATGAAATGTTGTTCTCTGAAGATCAAAGATTTAGACTTTCATTATAAGAGAATGACAATTCTGTACTGTAAGCTTAATGGCTTCAACGATGCTTCCCTCAAGCATGTTTTCATTGCATCTCTTCCAAAGGAGATCTTGCCAGAATTACAAAGGCAGCTTCATGTTCATTGGCTCAATATTGATACCCTTTTATTAGGGAAGATTTATCAATTAGCTGTCTCATGCCTCGAAACACTCTGTGAATAAAAAGAATTTTTCAAGGATCTAATAAAGCACAAAGAGCCCTTTAAGAGTGCTTGCAAAAAACCTCACCTTGCTATCAAATGCAAGGGTGAAAAATCCTGTCACTGTCCAACCAAGGAAAAATCTCATTTCCAAAAGTACCTTCCTTCCAAGCATTCACAGAAACACAGTTTTAGAAAAGCTAAACAACTCTATAGGTATTTCTGTAAAAAAACCTTTACAGTCCAGAGGTCAAAAGAATGCTAGATGTTTTATTTGTAAAAAGAAAGGTCATTTTACAAAGTCCTGTCCTAACAATCCTGCCAAATCAGCCAGGCTGCTTGAGCATCTTTAAAATGTCTCCACTTTCAAACAGTGAAGATGTTGAGTCAGTATTCTCAAAACAGTAAGAATATGATGATGATATAGTTTTTATCCTTGTTGAATAAAGTTCTGATTCAGATTCAGAGGATATTCCTGCTATCCACAATGTCGATTCCATTAACCTTGTCCATGAAACAAGACCCTCAGTCAAAATCAGTGTTCTTCCTTTTAAATTCTCTAAACCTATCTCTGTCATTGCCTTGATTGACACAGGAGCGCAAAGGAGTATGTTAAATCTTTTCATTCTTCCTCCTAAGTTTTGGGAACATCACACTGAATATTTCAAAGCTGCCAATGGAAAACTTTTTAAAATCGATCTGATCACTAAAAAACCCATAGGTATTCAGTTCTTTCCAGATTGCATTCTTTGGGTAAAAATAGTAGGATCTTCCCTTCCTGACAAAGACCTACTATTGGGGTTCGATGTTCTCTAACTTATCTAGAAATTAAATATCTCTTTTAATGGTATTCGGTACAAACAAAGGTTTCTACCTTATACGGACACCTTAAAATTATACTCAATTTCTAATGCTCCTCCTCCCTATAAAACATTAAAAAATAATTCCTCTATTTCTGTCGAGCAAGCTATATCCAGTTTTCCCATCCATCTCCCATGTAAAAAAATTCCAGGGTCTTTGTTAAGTTACCATTTAATGTTAATAAAGACATTAATCCAACCAAAGCCACTCATCCTTGAATGACCCCTTCGAACCTAAAGTTAGCCGAAGCTAAGTGCCAACAGCTTATGGCCTAAGGTCTTATTGAGCCCACTCATTCTGATTGGGCTTGCCAGGCTTTTTATGTTGATAAAAGATGAAAAATTGCCAGGGGTAAGAAAACATTGATGATTGATTATCAACTCATCAACTGTTTTCTTAAAGACAATAAATTTCCTTTGCCCAAGATCCAGTCTCTGTTTATCCATCTTCAGGGTACTAAAGTTTTTTCTAAGTTTGATCTTAAATCAGGATTTTGGCAGATTGGCATCCACCTAGATGATCGGCCCAAAACTGTATTCTGTATTCCTAATGCCCATTATCAATGGACCATTATGCCATTCGAACTAAAAGTTGCTCCATCACTGTTCCAGAAAACCATGGTAAAAATCTTCGAGCCTATCATCAATAATGCCCTTATCCATATTAATGATATTTTACTTTTCTCAAAAGATTATGAGTCCGGCCAACAACTTTTAAGTCAATTCTTATCCATTATTGAGTCATATGGCATTATGCTTTCCGAAAAGAAAAGTTAGATGGGTCAGGATTCCATTGAATTCTTAGGCATGATCATTAAAGATGGTCATTACAGTCCAGGGCTATACATTGCACAGAAACTCATGTACTTTCCAGATCAACACTTATCCAGAAAGCAGATATAACAATTTCTGGGGATAGTAAATTATCTCAGAGACTTCTTTCCTCATATAGTGGTCCACACTTCACAGTTGTCAAAAATGTTAAAGAAGAATTCCCCACCTTGGGGACCAGAGCAGACCACAACCATCCAAGAGATAAAACAGATGACACAGCATCTACTACCTTTGCGAATGCCAACTGTCGGACAACGCATATTGCAGACAGATGCTAGTGATGAATTTTAGTGTGCAGTACTTTTAGAAAATATTGACGAAAAAGATTTCTTCTATTCGCTTTCCAGTAGATAGTTCAAAGATGCTGAAAAGCATTATCATATGATCTATAAAGAGATCTTAGCAGTCAAATATGGGATAGCGGAGGAGGTGTTTGTCTGGTAGCATTATCATATTTGACTAACACTAAGGGTTTCTAGCCTATATACTCAATACCAAAGGACTAACCTCAGCACATACCACCCAAAACTAAAGTCACACCCTGGGCATAAATGAGGATGAACAGTATTTTTAGAAACTAACTCTGGAATCTGATATACGGGAAAGAAACTAAGACTTTGGTCGAGTGTACTGGAGACTTTCTAATACATAGGATCCTTTATATGAGGCAAGTGTAGAGCATACTTGTCATATGGACAATGGAAGGATGAACAACCTAAGATGAACTGTGACCCTTAACAGAAGAATAGAAAGAGAGAGATTTAGCTAGTCATGGATATATTGAAATACTTCTTTATTTCCAAAATCCAAAGATGTCTTACAAAGGAGTGAGAGTTGCCTTATATAGGCATGAGCTCTCTCAAAAGTAACTTTCAAAAGCAAGATAGGACCCTTGCTTTTCTTACACGATTCAAACTACATGATTAAAGTTTTTACTTTTTGAAAACTAGAAGGACAAAGATAAAAAGAAGACAAGATAGGACATGTTTCTATCTCTTTTTTAAAGCACACTAAACGAAATAAAGTAAAGCACACTAAAGTAAGGCACACTCAACAAACACAATTATTACATTGGGACAAACAACGTTTCTAAAGAGATATGGTCTCATTCGGATCTTGAGCTGGGTCCCAATCTTTTTTGAAAGCTTTTTCTTTATGAGTACAGCCTGGAACACAGAGCAAAGGGTAATTTCGGGCTCTTAATTCTTCTTCTGGATCTGGTGGAGACCGAGTCTGAATTTGTGAAGAATATAGTGGAAAAACATCTAGCGGCATATCTGGCGGCTGTTCTGGAATAGTAGGTAGGATTGAAGTAGAGGATGTTCTTCTGATGTCTGGTGGAACTGATATGGAAGACGAACCCAATTAATATGGAGTAGGAGGTGGAATGAAAGAGAATTCCTCGTATAGATCTTGTGAGTCTTGGAACAACCACCTAACCACTTTACACTTTCCTTGTTTATAAAGGGTTTAGAAAAAAACCAAATAAACAATTGAAACGAAATAGAAAAAGGGAAGGGGTTAAGTTCTAAACCCCCTTTTCATTTTTTTTTTCAAGAAAATTTTATCATTAAAAAAAAAAACCAAAAAGAAGTGTGATAAAGACGAGTCCCAGTAGAAAAGAATCGAATATTTCATAAAATTGACTATTTTATTTAGATTTAGAGTTTGTTATTCTTTGGTAATATGCTTAAAAAAGATTATTCTTCGAGTTGTGCAGGATGTGAAACCATGATCAATTCATATGCAATGTCTCGTCTCTAAAAATACCGGTTTATGGGTGCTAGAAGTATGAACGGTGGACAATAAAGACTGCAGTGAATTGTTTGCCTTATAAATCAGGAAGCTTTTGAGGTTATGAAGTCCGCGAGCTGTTTCAGCTTTCTACGCCACCATGATAGTGGCAAGAACCATTCTAGTAGTGTCCATGTCAAGGTGGAGGCACAGTCTGGATCGTTTAACCTATCAAGAATGGGTACAACAGGAAAAACTATTTTTATAGCATACAGGACTGTAAGACACCATAAGTACCAAAGTTCATCTTTTATGATTTCTTTGTGAGGCAGAAACTGTAACCCTATGAGAAATAAATGATCAGGATGAAAACTAGGAAAAACCATAAGTTCATGACGTGACCAATATAAATACATATTATGGAAAAACCTAAAAGGAAATCTTCTGGCAAAATCTTAAATTTGGTGGAGAGAGGTAAAAGACATTCTAAGAGGAAAATATTTTTTAGTAAGGGCCTGGTTGGGTAAGGAAGACACCATGGTTATGACTGGAATTTGACCGAAGGAGTTTATAAGTGAGATATGTTTGGTGGGTTTAGAGAGGAGGTCAAGGATGAGATTTTTATCTCCCTTGATGTGCTAGACTGTGAAATCATAAGAGAGAACCAGTTTTTAAGGCGGAGGAGGTGTTTGTCTGGTAGCATTTTATTTTTAAATTCCATTATCCTCAAGAATGATGAATTGTCCAATTTAACAACAAAGTTGTGGCCGATAAGGTGGAATTTAAATTTTTGGATCCCATATTTGACTGCTAGGATCTCTTTGTAGATCATATGATAATGCTTTTCAGCATCTTTGAACTGTCCACTAGTATGCCACAGTAGAAATCTTTTCCGTTAATATTTTTCAAAAGTATTGCACCCTAAAATTCATCACTAGCATATGTATGCAATATGCGTTGTCTGACAGTTGGTATTTGCGTTGTCCGACAGTTCGTATTCGCAAAGGTAGTAGATGTTGTGTCATCTGTTTTAGCTCCTAGACTGCTATAGTTTGCTCTGGTCCCCAAGGTAGGGCATTCTTCTTTAATATTTTTGACAACTGTGAAGTGTAAACCACTATATGAGGAAAGAAGTCTCTGAGATAGTTTACTATCCCGAGAAATTGATCTGGAAACTGCATTAGTTCTTGTGTAATGTGTGGCCCTAGATGGTAATGAGCATCTTTAATGATCATGCCTAAGAATTCAATGAAATCCTGACTCATCTGACTTTTTTTTTTGGAAAACATAATGCCATGTGACTCAATAATGGATAAGAACTGACTCAAAAGTTATTGGTGGGACTCATGGTCTTTTGAGAAAAGTAAAATTTCATCAATATAGATAAGGGCATTATTGATGATAGGCTCGAAGATTTTTACCATGCTTTTCTGGAACAGTGATGGAGCAAACTTTTAGTCCGAATGGCATAACGATCTATTGATAATGGGTATTAGGAATACAGAACACTGTTTTGGGCTGATCATCTAGATGGATGCCAATCTGCCAAAATCCTGATTTGAGATCAAACTTAGAAAACACTTTAGCACCCTGAAGATGGATAAACAGGGACTGGATCTTAGGCAAAGGAAATTTATCATCTTTGAGAAAACATTTGAGGGGTTGATAATCAATCACTAATCTTTTCTTACCTCTGACAATTTCTGATCTTTTCTCAACATAAAAAGCCTAGCAAGCCCAATTAGAATGAATTGGCTCAATAAGACTTTGGGCCATAAGCTATTGACACTCAACTTGGGTTAACTTTAGGTCCGAAGGGGTCATTCCAAGATGAGTGGCTTTGGTTGGATTAATGTCTTCATTAAGCTTAAATGGTAACTTAACAAAGAATCTGAAATTTTTCCACAGAGGAGATGGATGGAAAAATTGGATATGGCTTTCTAGACATAAAGGGAGGAATTGTCTTTTAAGGTTTTCATAGGGAGGAGGAGCATTAGAAGTTGAGTATAATTTTAAGGTATCCGTATAAGGTAGAAACCTTTGTTTGTACCATATACCATTAAAAGAGATATTCAATTTCTTGACAAGTTGGAGAACATCGAACCCTAATAGTAGGTCTTTGTCAAGAAAAGAAGATCCTACTATTTTTACCTAGAGAATGCAATCTGGAAAGAACTGAATGCTTATAGGTTTTTTAGTGATCAGATCGATTTGAAAAAGTTCCTCATTAGCAACTTTGAAATATTTAGTGTAATGTTCCCAAAACTCAAGAGGAAGAATGGAAGGATTTAACATACTTCGTTGTGCTCCTGTGTCAATGAAGGCAATGACAGAGATAGGTTTAGAGAATTTAGAAGGAAGAACACTGATTTTGACTGAGGGTCTTATTTCCTGGACAAGGTTAACGGAATCGACATTGTGGATAGTAGGAATATCCTCTGAATCTAAATCAGAACTTTGTTTAACAAGGATAAAAACTGTATCATCATCATATTATTACTATTCTGAGAATACTGACTCAACATCTTCACTGTCTGAGAGTGGAGAGACATTTTGAAGATGTTCAAGCAGCCTGGCTGATTTGGCAGGATTGTTAGGATAGGACTTTGCAAAATGATCTTTCTTTTTACAAATAAAACATCTGGCATTCTTTTAACCTCTGGACTGGAAAGGTTTTTTGCAAAAATACCGATAGGGTTGTTTAGGTTTTCTAAAACTGTGTTTCTTTGAATGCTTGGAAGGAGGGTATTTCTGAAAATGAGATTTTTTCTTGGTTGGACAATGATAAGATTTTTCATCCTTGCATTTAATAGTAAAGTGAGGTTTTTTACAGGCACTATTGAAGGGCTCTTTGTGCTTTACCAGATCCTTGAAAAATTCTTTTTGTTCACAGTGTTTTTCGAGGCATGAGACAGCGAATTGATAAATCTTCCCTAATGAAAGGGTATTAATGTTGAGCTGATGAACATGAAGTTGTCTTTGTAATTATGGCAGGATCTCCTTTAGAAGAGATGCAACGAAAACATGCTTGAAAGAAGCATCGTTGAAGCCATTAAGCTGTAGTACAGAATTGTCATTCTCTTGTAATGAAAAGCTAGATCTTTGATCTTCAGAGAACAATATTTCATCTGGTGAAATTCCCTCATGGCTGCTTCTTGGGCTACCGTTGGTTCTCCTAGGAATTGTTCATAAATGAGTCATAGACTTGAAGGATAGTGGTCTAATACAGTTGGAGTTTTCTGTACTGGTCGAGACTTTCAAACCAGTCTCTTACTGAACCAAGGAATATGAAGCAAAATTCTCTCAGAACCGATTCTAGAGTAACATTAGGTTTGAGCATCTGCACGTCTGTCTATGTAGGAAATTCTTAAAATCTCTGGAACCACTTATATTTTGGTATATCATCAAATGTGAACCAAGGTCCATGAGATGATTTTGAAACTGAGTTGGTTTGATGTAGAGGAGTATCTTCTGGATCCTCGACTATAGGAGGTCCCTGTGAGGTAGAGGGCTCATCCTTATCAAGAGACTAAGGTTCATTGGAACTTGTTGATAGCTGACCATAAATAGATCAGGGATATCAACATAATGCTCTTCAGAGAGATTGATTCTGTCAACAAATAGGATTTATCAGAAGAAGATTCTGAACTCGCAATAGGAGTACTGGCTTCAGAATGTGGAAAACCAGTCTCAAACTCTTGAGAAAAGAGTTGACGCATGGGTCCTTTATCTTTTGCTGGTGTTTGAGTGGGTTCTGGTATGGCTTGAGGAGAAGTAGGCTATTGAGTTGAGGTTGAAGGTTTAGAGGCTGTAGGCTTGGTACTAATTTAGGTATAGAGAGATGTGATAGCCCAAAGAATTTTGCATAATCTACAGGTTATTCATAACTGGTAGGTTTGTAAAGGGTTGATATGTGGTGAAGGAGGGAGTCTATACAGGAAGTGTTTGAGTTTGTCCAAAAAGAGATGGCTGTTGTTTCTCAGCATTAATTCTCACAAGTTCACTTTTAAGCTGTCTGATGTCAGCTTCTTTTTTATTGAACTCTAGACCCCAATACTTGTTCTGGAACATCGTTCTAAGCTCGATATCCAGTTTAGCAATTTGATGGTGTAGATTAAGATACAGTTGTTCTAACTGGCTGTAATCTTATCAATTTTTTTGTCTGTGTTCTGGACTTGGGCTTGAACATTATTGAGACTGGTGTCAAGAGATTCCAGGATTGTATTTTGAACCCTGGCATTTTGAGTTTGCCAATTTAGAATTGCTTTATATTGCTTAGGTTCTTCGAGTTGTCCTGTAGGAGTGACAGGAGACTAGATGAATGGTTTAGAAACCACTTTGGTTTGTGAATTCGTCTGTTTCTCCAGTGGAGGAAATTGTGCATGGTAAGAGCTAAAGGAAAACATCATGCAAGGCTGTGGGCAGGATGTAAGCAGAAATAAGTCTTTTACTGCCTGTCTGCATGTCATCAGCTCTTGAGGAGTAAACACCTTGGCTATTGAGTCAGCTGGCCATAGAGTATAATCTGGATCATCATCATCTTCAAACATCCAGATTGTTGGAGTTTTACAGACTTCTAGTTGCTTTTTCTTTTTTGGTCATCTATTGACATACCAATCATCATCTAATTCACCGTCTTCAAGACAAGGACAATTGGTGATGCGAATCCCACATTGAAACTTTAAGGAGAATACTTAATTTGAAGTTTCAACTACCCAAGAAAGTTTTAAACAGATTTAAGACAAACAAAACCTTGACCCAATGCTTAATCAAACATGAACCAAAAGTATGGAGAAGGATATTGACGCCACACTCAAGATTTAGATGAGAAGGTGAGTGATAAGTCTTGATTTGGAACGCCACAAGAATGCAAATTCTTGATAAGTTCACTAGTTCTCAAAAGAACCAAAGAAAGAATAATTCTCTCAAATTCAAATAACATTAATCTGTCAATTGTCTTACATAGCAAGGTTGCTGAGTTTAATAGGCCAATAGAGACCCAAAAAATCCGAAAAAGATTAAATCCTAATTCAAGTCGGAGTAGTTTTCCTAACTAGTTAAGGAGTCGTTGAAATTTCCAATTCTGCGCATGCTGTAATAAATTGGTCATAACTCCTTCTAGAGAACTCCAAATCTAACTCCGTAAAATTTGTTGGAAAGCTATCTTAATTATCTTTCCAACGGTATATGGCTTGCAAGTTAATTCCAGCTCAATCAATACCAGTTCTATTCCGAAATTGACCTTTCTGCATTTGATCCGAATTGTGTATTTGGCTGCCCAATAGCTTGAATAAAGCCCACAATGCCTTGACATCTCTTCAAGCCCAATTCATGATGTCTTGCATCTTGAATTGTAGTTTCAATCCATATTTTCTCAATTAATCCATTTAAAGCAGCTTGTATCTTTTTTGCTCTAACTCTTGTAATTGGGCCTTTATAAAGGTGCAAAGGATCACTTGAAGGTTTAATGGTATTCTCTTGATAGTTCTCATCATTCCCCCTCTCCTGAAAAAGATTCGTCCTCGAATCTTCACCTACATCAAAAGGAGAAAGATCAGAAACATTAAAAGTAGCACTCACATTATACTCACCAGGAAGGTCCAATTTGTAGGCATTGTCATTGATTCGTGCAACCACTTGAAATGGACCATCTCCCCTTGGAAGCAACTTTGAACGCCTTTGTGCTGGGAATCTCTCCTTTCTCATATGCACCCAAACCCAATCTCCAGGCTGAAAAACCACTTCCTTTCGTCCTTTGTTGGCTTGAGTAGCATATTGTTCAGTCCTCTTTTCTATGTTGTGCCGCACTTTCTCATGCAATTGCTTAACAAATTCAACTTTCTTTTTGCCATCCAAACTCGCACGCTCATCAACAGGTAACGGCAATAAATCCAAAGGAGTTAATGGATTAAAACCATATACAATCTCAAATGGTGAAAATTTAGTAGCTGAATGAACAGTTCTATTGTAAGCAAATTCAACATGTGGCAAACATTCTTCCCAAGTTTTCAAATTCTTTTGAATAATGGCACGCAACATCGTGGACAATGTTCTATTTACAACCTCAATTCCTTCAGCACTTATAACATAACCAAGAAAAACAATCTGATTTGTACAAAAAGCACACTTCTTCAAATTAGCATACAACTTTTCCTTCCTTAAAACAGTCAATACACTTTGCAAATGCTCAACATGTTCTTCTAGACTTTTGCTATAGATCAAAATATCATCAAAGTAGACAACTACAAACTTACCAAGAAAAGCACGCAAAACTTGGTTCATTAATCTCATAAAAGTGCTGGGTGCATTAGATAATCCAAATGGCATTACTAACCACTCATATAAACCATATTTTGTTTTAAAAGCAGTTTTCCACTCATCTCCCTCTCTAATCCTAATTTGATGATATCCACTTTTAAGATCTATTTTGCTAAACACACAAGAACCATACAATTCATCAAGCATGTCATCAAGTCTAGGAATAGGATGTCGATACTTTACAGTGATTTTATTAATCGCACGACAATCAACACACATCCTCCATGTTCCATCCTTTTTGGGCACTAGTAGAACTGGTATCGCACACGGACTCATGCTCTCCTTCACATATCCTTTTGCCAAGAGTTCTTCAACCTGCCTTTGAAGCTCCTTTGTCTCTTCGGGATTACTTCTATAAGTGGGTCTATTAGGAATGGTAGCTCCAGGAAGAAAGTCTATTTGATGCTCAATTCCCCTAATAGGTGGCAAACCATTAGGGACTTCATTTGGAAACACATCATCAAAGTCCTGTAAAAGAGCCACAATAACACTAGGCAAAAAAGAGTTAAGCTCATTAGTATGCAAACAAGCCTCTTTGCACAAAAGTACAATGATAGGCTGTTTTGAAAAGAAGGCCCTCTTAACCTCTCTCTCTTTTGCAATCAAGTTTACATGTTGCCTCTCTTTTCTCTCAACAATATTTTTTTCTATCTTTCCACTTTCTTTTCTCTCATTCTCTCTTTCTTTTGTACTCTCATTTTCTTTTTTTGTATCACTCTCTTTTTGTATTGTCATTTGATCCTCATACACTTGCTTAGGTGTCAAGGGTACAAGAGTGATTTGCCTTTTATTCATTACAAAAGAATATCTATTTAAGTAACCATCATGTGTCACTCGCCTATCATATTGCCAAGGTCGCCCCAAAAGAATGTGTCCAAAGATGCATGGGTACTACATCACATACAACCTCATCCTTATATCTCCCAATAGAGAATGAAACCAGCACTTGTTTATTTACTTTAACCTCCCCACAATCATTCAGCCATTGTAACTTATATGGCCTAGGATGTTTTAGAGTTTTCAAGTTCAATTTTTCAACCAAACTAGTGCTAGCTACATTAGTACAACTTCCACCATCAATTATCATACTACATACCTTATCTTTGATGTGGCATCTAGTATGAAATATGTTATCACGTTGTACCTCCGCATCCTCTTTTAGTTGCATGTTAAGAGCACGTCTAACAACCATCAATTTACCATCAACAGGATACTCTACACCATCATTAGCATCCTCCAAAGGTGGCATAGGATCATCATCTGATTCACTCTCGGTTTCAACATCACCATCTTCCCTCAAGATCATTACCCTCTTATTTGGGCATTGAGATGCAATATGACCTGTCCCCAAACATTTAAAACACTTAATATCTCTATTTCTAGAGTGTTGGGAATCAGATTTACCTTTGCTTTGGCTGCCCCCCTCTTTATGATCCTCGATTGGCTCAATCTTAGGCTTTGAAACAACCTTTTCATCTTTGCTCCATTTTGACTTCCATGAGGAAGATGAACCCAAATTGGGTCTAGTGGAACCCTTTCTTTTTAGTTGTCGTTCCACTTTTATGGCCATGTGAACCATGTCTTCCAATTCAACATAATGCTGCAAGTCAACCATATTAGCAATATCTTGATTTAAACCATGTAAAAATCTAGCCATAGTGGCCTCTCGTTCTTCTTCAATGTTGGTTCGAATCATGATTATTTCCATCTCCTTGTGGTAGTCTTCCACACTTCTGGAGCCTTGTGTAAGACTTTGAAGCCTTTGATGTAGCTCCCTATAATAATGACTTGGAACAAATCTCCTCCTCATGATGGCCTTCATCTCCTCCCAAGTGTTTATAGGCCTTTCACGGTTTCTTCTCCTACTCAAAACAAGTTGATCCCACCAAATAATAGCATAATCAGTAAATTCAACAGCAGCTAGTTTTACCTTTTTCTCCTCGGAGTAATTATGGCAATCAAATACTAGCTCCACCTTTTTTTCCCAATCCAAATAAGCTTCCGGATCATTTTTACCTTGAAAAGAAGGAATTTTCAGTTTGATACTCCCCAAATCACGATCTATGTGTCTTACCCATCTATCATCTCTTCCACGCATGTCAACGGTGGCCTGGTCATCAAAATTATCTACGTCATCACCACCCTGATCTCCCATGGCAGCACGCCATTGATTATCTCTTACATTAGGAGCTATTGGTTGTTGCCACTTTTGTAGATTGGCTATAGCAGTGTCTTGCCTTTCCAATTGGTCACGGATCTCTCCAAATATCAGATTCATGCGCTCAAATTGTTGCTGCATGGCTTTGAGCATGATCGATTGTTCTATAGCTTCTTGTTCTTTTGACATATTTTGTGATCTGAAAAATTAAAGTTAGCAAAAAAAACCTCACAACACTCCCTCACGTGTTTCACTCAATTTGATTCACTTAACTCTCGTGTTTAACACACAAATTTGCTTTTTCCCTCTAATGATCTCACAAACTATTGCCTTTTACCACACTTAATTCTCTCTTTCAGTTCTTTATTGAACTAAAAACAAAACCAAGAAAAACAAAACAAGTGACATACCAAATATGCTATTCCAGCACATTAATAAAGAAAAAGAATTAAGAGAACACAAAGAACAAAAAGGAAATTGAAGAAAGGAAAACAAGCAAGTAAAGGACACAATTGATATTGATGAAAGTAGGAATACTTGAATCCTTTTGCAATCTTTTTTTTTTTTGCTGTACATTTCTTTCTCTTTTTTTTTCGCTGTAATTTTTTTTTTTTTGCTGTTTGTTTTCTTTTTTTGATAATCAAAATAAATAAGACATTCAATCCTGATTAGAAACTTGCTCTGATACCAAATTGATGCGAATCCCACATTGAAACTTTAACGAGAATACTTAATTTGAAGTTTCAACTACCCAAGAAAGTTCTAAACAGATTTAAGACAAACAAAACCTTGACCCAATGCTTAATCAAACGTGAACCAAAGGTATGGAGAAGGATATTGACGCCACACTCAAGATTTAGATGAGAAGGTGAGTGATAAGTCTTGATTTGGAACGCCACAAGAATGCAAATTCTTGATAAGTTCACTAGTTCTCAAAAGAACCAAAGAAAGAATAATTCTCTCAAATTCAAATAACATTAATCTGTCAATTGTCTTACATAGCAAGGTTGCTGAGTTTAAATAGGCCAATAGAGACCCAAAAAATCCGAAAAAGATTAAATCCTAGTTCAAGTCGGAGTAGTTTTCCTAACTAGTTAAGGAGTCGTTGAAATTTCCAATTCTGCGCATGCTGTAATAAATTGGTCATAACTCCTTCTAGAGAACTCCAAATCTAACTCCGTAAAATTTGTTGGAAAGCTATCTTAATTATCTTTCCAACGGTATATGGCTTGCAAGTTAATTCCAGCTCAATCAATACCAGTTTTATTTCGAAATTGACCTTTCTGCATTTGATCCGAATTGTGTATTTGGCTGCCCAATAGCTTGAATAAAGCCCACAATGTCTTGACATCTCTTCAAGCCCAATTCATGATGTCTTATATCTTGAATTGTAGTTTCAATCCATATTTTCTCAATTAATCCATTTAAAGCAGCTTGTATCTTTTTTGCTCTAGCTCTTGTAATTGGGCCTTTATAAAGGTGCAAAGGATCACTTGAAGGTTTAATGGTATTCTCTTGATAGTTCTCATCAATTGGGGTCACACATGTGAGATCTTGGTGCATCCCAAAAGAAGTGTCCTTGGATTTTTACTAGATAGATTGGATATCCATCACAATCAAAACCCTCAATGGGCAATTTTTCTTGTCCTATTTTTACTACCGTGATTATAGTAGTATATGATAGTCTGGGAGGTTGCAGTTGTTTATTGGACTCTAGAGGCTGGAAAGTCAGCTTGACAGTGCCATCTGGTCTTTTTTCAAACTGAGCATCAGAGGTTTGAATAGGTTGGGAATTCTGGTAAAATTTCTCGTAATTGGACAACCATTCCAGTGGCATGAGCTTAAGAAGCCCTTGTTTTTTTATTTGTTTAGGGATCTAGACTATTGTAGGAACAGACTCATTATACGCAAGGATCATGAGTGTGTTTGAGGTTGTTTGAGGTGAAGGTAGGTCAAGGACATGGTTTTGGAGTCGGTACACCAACTGGTGGTGTAGGGTAGCCATTTTTGCAGTGACTACCTATTTTGCTCCTTGGAGTTGGATCTGAACCTTTAAGGTTGTGGGTAGGTTCGGATCTTTAAGTGAAAGGTTGAAGTTCGGGGAATAGGTAAGGGGGACACTCCCAGTATAGAGAGTTGTCAAGACAGTACTAATCACAGCATGTTGATACTCTTTAAACCTTGCATCCATTAAAGCTATTCTGGCCATCATCGGCAAGCCTTTTCTGCCATTTAAGGTAAGGATAATACGGATTCCTCCAAGATAGAGGTGCGTATACCCTTCTCATTTCCATTGGGTAACCAGCTCTATTGGAATCTCCAAGGTAACATACTACTCTACTTGTGTTGCTTGCAAAGCACACTGATCCAATCTAGAAGACTGAAATATTCTTTTGGAGTTGGTCCTTTTGTGGAGATAAAAGTACGGATGGTTCTAGTAAGAGAGTTGGGTCTTTGGTAGAGTTTGTATGGATTGATCAAAGATAAGGAAGACTCAGAGATTTGAGTATAATCTGGTATAGAGGAATATTCTACAAGATTCTCGATTTTTGACGCAAGATGTTTTGTACAAGACTTAGAAAGAGAAAGTGTAGAAGAAAGAGATATAGGAGACTTAGTAAATTGGGAAGTTGAAGTGGAAGCTATAAGATTTAGTTTTCTATTCTTTTATTTCAGGAATCACAGATCTATCTACAATATACCACCTTTCACAGGAAGAATGACGTTAGGCTCTGATACCATTGGGGGAAGCAGAGTATGTGGCACTGTTACACTAAGGGTTTTTAGCCTATATACTCAATACCAGAGGAGTACCCTCAGCATATACCACCCAAAACTGGTAGCGGAGTACATGGAGATTCCAACAGAGCTAATTACCCAATGGAAACGAGAAGGTATACGCACCTCCATCTTAGAGGGATTTGTATCATCCTTACCTTACATGGCAGAAAAGGCTTGCCGGTCACGGCCAGAAAAGCTTTAATGTATACAAGGTTTAAAGAGTACCAACATGCTGTTATTAGTACTGTTCTGACAACTCTTCATGCTGGGAGCGTCCTCCTCACCCGTTACCCAAATTTCAACCTTTCCCTTGAAAACCCTAACCTACCCACAACCTTGAAGGTTCAGATTTAACTACAGGGAGCTGAACAAGTAGTCACTACCATGATGGCTACTTTACACCATCAGTTGGTGTATCGCCTCCAGAATCATACCCTTGACCTACCTTCACCTCAAATAATCTCAGACACACTCATAATCCTTGCGGATAATGAGTCTGTTCTTACAATAGTTGAGATCCCTAAATAAATCCAAAAACAAGAGCTTCTTAAGCTCATGCCATTGGAATGGTTGTCCAATTACGAGAAATTTTATCAAAATTCCCAACCTATTCAAACCTCTGATGCCCAGTTTGAAAAAAGATCAGATGACACTGTCAGGCTGACTTTCCAGCCTCTAGAGTCCAATAAATAGCCACAACCTCCCAGGCTCTCATATAATGCTATGATCACAACAATGAAAATAGGATAAGAAAAATTGCCCATCGAAGGATTTGATTCTGATGGGTACCCTATCTATCCAGCAAAAATCCAAGGACACTTCCTTTTGGATGCACCGGGATCTGACATGTGTGACCCTAACTGTCCTTATCTTGTAGACGGTGAATTAGATGATGATTGGTATGTCAACAGACGACCAAACAAGAAAAAACAACTAGAAGTCTGTAAAACTCCAACAATCTAGATGTTAAAAGATGATGATGATCCAGATTATACTCCATGGCCAGCTGACTTAACAGCTGAGGTGTTTACCCCTCAAGAGTTGATAATATAAAGACAGGCAACAAAAGACTCATTCCTGCCTATATCCTGCCCACATCCTTGCATGATGTTTTCCTCTAGCTCTTACCATGAACAATTTTCTCCACTGGTGAAACAGACGGATTCACAAACCAAAGTGGTCTCTAAACCATTCATCCAGTCTCCTGTTACCCCTATAGGACAACTTGAGGAACCTAAGCAATATAAAGCAGTTCTAAATTGGTAAACTCAAAATGCCAGGGTTCAGAATACAGTCCTGGAATCTCTTGACACCAGCCTCAACAATGTTCAAACCCAAGTCCAGAACACAGACAAAAAAGTTGACATGATTATTGCTCAACTAGAACAGTCGTATCTTAACTTGCACAATCAAATTGCCAAGCTGGATATGGAGCTCAGAACGATGATCTAGAACAAGCATTGGGGTCCAGAGTTCAATAAAAAAAAAAAGCTGACATCAGACAGCTTAAAAGTGAACTCATAAGAATTGATACTAAGAAACAACAGCCATCCCTTTTTGGACAAACTCAAACACTTCTTGCATACACTCCTTCTTTCACCACATATCAACCTTTTTACAAACCTACCAGTTATGAACAATCCGTAGATTATGCAAAATTCTTTGGGTTATCACATCTCTTTACACCCAAAACCAAAACTAGCTGCTAAGCCTACAGCCTCTAAACCATCTACTTCAGTATAACAGCCTACTTCTCCTCAAGCCATACTAGAACCCACTCAAACACCAGTGTAACGCCAAAAAAAAAAAGAATTCCTTATTTAATTTGGGCTTTCACTAGGATTTATGAAGACCTTTTTATTAGAAAATGGTAGAAAAGAGTATTAAGTTATTAATAAGGGTCATTTAGAAGATAGTTTTGGAATAAAAGGTTATTTTTCCAAGATTCCATTCCCTATAAATTCATCTTTTATCTCCCTTTTTCATAACCCTAAAAACTTATGATATTCTTCTTTCCTCTCTTATCAATTGTTCATAATTTTTCTTCACTCAAATCCTAGGATTCAATCAAAACAAACAGTATGTATACCCTTTTTATTCCCTTCAAGAATTTCTTGTAAATCATTCTATTTAGGGTTTATGTTTGGCATGATTTTAGATTTGTTTTTATAGATCTTGATGCATGACATATGATGTCTTTAGGTTTTATTCAGGGTTTTAAACTAATGCTTTGTGAACAAATTTTTATTAAAAATTCATATTCTGGAAAATAGACATATAGAACCTCCTTAATAAATTTTATTTAATCAAATTTGATTTCATTTTCAATTTAATATGTATTTTCGAATTAGAAACCACTGCACTAGAAAACTACGATTCCAACAGTACGATCGGGTTTATAGAATTATTTTCACTCCAAATGAACTTGGAAAATTATGAAATTTTATATGAATGTTAAGACACGTGTATAGTATCTTCAGTAAATAAGTACTTCATAAGAGTTTGAAGTACTTATTTACTTAGAAGGAATTGAATTTGAGGAAGAGAAGATGGTTAGAGTTGGTGAAGGATTTTGACTACTTTATTAATTACCATCCAGGTAAGGCAAACGTGGTAGCAAATGCCTTGAGTGGGAAATCGTCTGGGTGTATGGCTCATCTTATCACCATACAAACTCATTTGGTAGAGGACTTGAGGAGATGTGGGATTGAGGTTGTTACCTATGGGCAAACAAACCTGTTAGCTTAGTTAATAGTCCAACCCACTTTAATTGATAAAATTAAGGTAGCCCAAGGGAACGACATAGAACTCAATAAAATCCGTGAAGATGTAAACAAAGGACATAAACTTGGATTCAGATTTGACATTAGAGATGTATTATGGTTAGGGCAAAGGTTATGTGTGCCAGCAAACGAAGAGTTGAGGGTAGAAATCTTAAGAAAAGCACATGAAGCATCTTATAGTATACATCCTGGTAGTACTAAGACGTATCATGATCTAAAGTAGAGTTTTTGGTGGAGGAATATGAAGGGAGACATTGTTGATTTTGTGTCTCGATGTTTAGTTTGTCAACAAGTGAAGATCGAGCATCAAAGACCAGCAGGAACTTTACAAACGCTACCAATTCCTTAATGGAAATGGGAACACATTACCATGGATTTCGTCTCTAGATTACCTCGTTCTAGGAGGGGATGTGATTGCATTTGGGTAGTCGTTGATCGACTGACGAAATCAGCTCATTTCTTGGTGAAGAAGAGTACAGACAATGTAGGGCAGCTAGCTAAATTATTTATTAAGGAGATAGTAAGGCTTCATGGAATTCCAGTGTCAATAATGTCTGATAAAGATCCACTGTTCACTTCAAGATTTTGGGTTAGCTACATAAAGTGTTGGGGATAAAATTAAGATTTAGCACTACTTTCCATCCATAGACAGATGGACAATCTGAAAGAACTATCCAAACACTTGAGGATATGCTTTGGGCTTGTGTGTTAGACTTAAGTGGTAGTTAGGAAGAACACTTAATGATGATCAAATTTGCTTATAACAATAGCTTCCATTCGAGTATTGGCATGGCACCATTTGAGGCATTATACGGAAAAGTGTAGGTCCCCAATTTGTTAGGATGAGGTTGGTGAAAGAAAACTTTTGGGTCCAGAATTGGTACAGATTACCGTTGACAAGGTCAAGTTGATTAGAGAACGTCTTTGAACAGCTTAGAGTAGACAGAAGAGTTATGCAAATCGTTGTAGACGAGAGTTAGAATTTGAAGAAGGAGACTTTGTTTTCTTGAAGGTATCGCCATGGAAAGAGGTGTTTCGATTTGGGAAGAAAGGGAAGCTTAGTCCAAGATTTATTGGACCATTTGAGATTCTAGAGAGAATTGGTCCAGTGGCTTATCGCATAGCTTTACCACCAAGTCTGTCTAAACTTCACAGTGTATTCCATGTGTCTGTGTTAAGAAAGTATATCGCAGACCCTTCACATATGCTAGACTATCAACCGATTTAGATATCTAAAGACATGTCATATGAGGAGCAACCTATTGAGATTGTTGATAAAAAAGAACAAGTATTAAAGAGTAGAGTTATTCCCCAAGTGAAGATACGATGGATGAACCATTCCATTGAAGAAGCAACATGAGAGCGAGAAGCAAAAATGTTAGAAAAGTATCCTCAACTCATCTTTGCATAAGGTAATCTTTTAATTTCGAGGACGAAATTTTTGTTAGGAGGGGAGGATTTGTAATGCCAAATAAAAAATTCTTATGAAATTTGAGCTTTCAATAGGATCTATGGAGGCCTTTTTATTAGAAAATGGTAGAAAAGAGTATTAAGTTATTAATAAGGGTTATTTAGAAAATTATTTTAGAATAAAAGGTTATTTTTCAAAGATTCTATTTCCTATAAATTCATCTTTTATCTTTCTTTTTCATAACCCTAAAAACTTATGATATTCTTGTTTCCTCTCTTATCAATTGTTCATAATTTTTCTTCACTCAAATCCTAGGATTCAATCAAAGCAAATGGTATGTATACCCTCCTTATTCCCTTTAAGAATTTCTTGTAAATCATTCTATTTAGAGTTTATGTTTGGTATGATTTTAGATTTGTTTCTATAGATCTTGATGCACGACATATGATGTGTTGAGGTTTTATTTAGGGTTTTGATTAATTAGGAGTTTGGTTAATCAAACCTTGGCATAATATAGGATGATTCTGGACAGTATGATATCTTGATTTTTAAACTAATATTTTGTGAACGAATTTTTATTAGAAATTCATATTCTGGAAAATAGACATATAGAACCTCCTTAATAAATTTTATTTATTCAAATTTGATTTCATTTTCAATTTAATATATATTTTCGAATTAGAAACCACTGCACTAGAAAACTGCGATTCCAGTAGTGCGATCGGGTTTATAGAATTATTTTCACTACCAAATGAATTCAGAAAATTATGAAATTTTATATGGATGTTACGATACGTGTATAATAGCTCCAGTTTTAATTTCATAATTTTCTGATAAGTATTTCATTTTATAAAATTCTCCGAAACGGTTCTATTCAGTTAAGGTTATGAGAAAACCGTTTTGAAATTATTGAGAAATAAATAGTTTTAAAAATATTTTTTTTATCTCGGATCCTCTTCAAAATTTTATATGAGATACTCATGGATGTCCAGAATACTTTTTTAGAATATTATGTCATTCTAAAGTTTAGATTAAGAGTTAAAATTCTGAGATCAGACCTGTATAGGAATGAATTAGAAAGGCAGATTCTTAGGGTGAGTTATTAATAATTATGTTTTGTATTTGTTAAGGTGTTGAGGACTCTTAGGAACTTAGAGGTGTGTAGTTCAAGATTCTCATATCGAGGTAAGTAATTTCATTCCTAATATACTGGATAGGTATAAGTATTTTGATATTATTATAAGAATTTTATACTATTTAGAAATTAAAGGATTTTCGTAGCAAAATCAGTTTATGAGAATGTTTTCAAATATCAATTCTTTTAATAAAATATTTTATAAATGTCTTTTAATATGTAAATTATTTTGGTGACATGACTTCTCATTATGATTTTATTTGTAAATCAGTTTGCAAGCCTAAATTATTTTTATGGACTTTTCTGAATCCGATACGAATGTTTGGTACTCATGTGTGATTTCAGTTATTGATGATTATAAGATTCTTAACGTTTTGGCTCATTGTCCATAGTTATTCTGATTCTGATTCTGATAATAATACACGATATATCTATCTGGACCAGTATTGGGTATAAGTTCTGAATGTGCACACAATATTCTGATTCTGATTCTGTCTGGACCGGGTCACCGGGACTATAGGTGACACTATGTAAAATGAGCTAACGTTTCATTTTTTGTACATGTGAATATGATTTACCTTAATAAGTAACTTTGTTTTTGATATTTTGAATTCTTATGGATTTACGTTATCTAATTGAAATACGTTGCTTCATCATGGAATATAGTTTTTGTGATACTTATGGATTTATGAAATATACTTTGCTCAAAGAAAGCTCGCAATATATTTTTTTTGGTATCAATAGGCCTAGTATCAATATATTTTCGCAATATACTTACCGAGTTAACGGCTCACTCCTCGTCATTATTTTTTACAGATTAAGTTCCTTTGAGAGGTATGCCTAGCCATGAAGTTAGAGATTTTCGTTTTTGTTCCCTATTTGAATAAGAAGAAGAAGAATAGACTTATGTTTTTTTTTAGTTTATTTCGATCATGAACTTGTAATTTGGGTTTTGAGACTTTGTTATTTTATGTGACTTGTGACTTATGGATTATTCTTATAAGAATTTGAGGTATATTAGTTTGGTATTTATGAGTAGAGATTGTATTTTACAAGTAACCTCCTTCTCTCACGTAGTCTGAATGTGTTAGATTTGGGGTGTTACAACCAACAAAAGATAAAAGACCCATGCATCAACTCTTTTCCTAAAAGTTTGAGACTGGTTTTCCATATTCTGAAGCCAGTACTCTTATTGCATGTTCAGAATCTTCTTCTGGTGAATCCTATTCGTTGACAGAATCAATCTCTGGTCCAAATTTAGAAGAACATTATGTTGATATCCCTGATCTATTTATGGTTTAGCCATCAACAGGTTCCAATGAACCTCAGTCTCTTGATGAAGATAAACCATCCACCTCACAAGGACCTCCAATAGTCGAGGACCCAGAAGATGCTCCTCCGCCTCAAACCAACTCAGTCCCAAAATCATCTCATGGACCTTGGTTCACATTTGATGATATACCAAAATATAAGTGGTTCCAGAGATTTCAAGAATTTTCTGCATGGACAGACGTGCAGATGCTCAAACCTGATGTTACTTCAAAATCAGTTTTGAGAGAATTTTGTTCCAGATTCCTTGGTTCACTGAGAGACTGGTCTAAAAGTCTCAGTCAGTACAGAAAACTCCAATTGTATCAGCCCACTATCCCTCAAGTCTTAGGACTTATTTATGAAAAATTCTTTGGAGAACCAACGGTAGCCCAAGAAGCAGCTAGAAGGAAATTTCACCAGATGAAATGTTGTTCTCTAAAGATTAAAGATCTAGATGTTCATTACAAGACAATGATAGTTTTGTACTACAAGCTTAATGGTTTCAACAATGCTTTTCTCAAGCATGTTCTCATTGCATCTCTTCCAAAAGAGATCCTGTTAAAATTACAAAGATAACTTCATGTTCATCAGCTCAACATTGATACCCTTTCATTAGGAAAGATTTATCAATTCCCTGTCTTACACCTCAAAAAACTCTGTGAACAAAAAGAATTTTTCAAGGATCTGATAAAGCACAAAGAGTCCTTCAAGAGTACCTGCAAAAAACCTCACCTTACTATCAAATGCAAGGATGAAAAATCCCGTTACTATCCAATTAAGAAAAAATCTCCTTTCCAAAAATACCCTCCTTCCACGTATTCAAAGAAACACAGTTCCAAAAAACCTAAACAACCCTATAGGTATGTCCGCAAAAAACCTTTTCAGTCTAAAGGTAAAAAGAATGCCAGATGTTTCATTTGTAAAAAGAAAGGTCATTTTACAAAGTGCTGTCTTAACAATCCTGCCAAATCAACCAGGCTGCTTGAACATCTTTAAAATATCTCTCTACTATTAGACAGTGAAAATGTTGAGTCAGTATTCTCAGAACAGCAAGAATATGAAGATGTTGAGTCAGTATTCACTACCTCAGACCTCAAAAAACTCTGTGAACAAAAAGAATTTTTCAAGGATCTGATAAAGCACAAAGAGTCCTTCAAGAGTACCTGCAAAAACCTCACCTTAGTATCAAATCCAAGGATGAAAGATCCTGCCACTGTCCAACTAAGAAAAAATCTCCTTTCCAAAAATACCCTCCTTCAAGTATTCAAAGAAACACAGTTCCAGAAAGCCTAAACAACCCTATAGGTATTTCCGCAAAAAACCTTTCCAGTCCAGAGGTCAAAAGAATGCCAGATGCTTCATTTGTAAAAAGAAAGGTCATTTTACAAAGTCCTGTTTTAACAATCCTACCAAATCAGCCAGGCTGCTTGAACATCTTCAAAATATCTCTCTACTCTTAGACAATGAAGATGTTGAGTCAGTATTCTCAGAACAGTAAGAATATGAAGATGTCGAGTTAGTATTCACTGTCTCATACCTCAAAAAACTCTCTGAACAGAAAGAATTTTTCAAGGATCTGATAAAGCACAAAGAGTCCTTCAAGAGTACCTGCAAAAACCTCACCTTGGTATCAAATGCAAGGATGAAAAATCCTGTCACTGTCCAACTAAGAAAGAATCTCCTTTCCAAAAATGCTCTCCTTCCAAGTATTCAAAGAAACACAGTTCCAGAAAACCTAAACAACCCTATAGGTATTTCCACAAAAAACTTTTCCAGTCCAGAGGTCAAAAGAATGCCAGATGTTTCATTTGTAAAAGGAAAGGTCATTTTACAAAGTCCTATTTTAACAATCTTGCCAAATCAGCCAGGCTGCTTGAACATCTTCAAAATATCTCTCTACTCTTAGACAGTGAAGATGTTGAGTCAGTATTCTCAGAACAGTAAGAATATGAAGATGTCGAGTTAGTATTCACTGTCTCATACCTCAAAAAACTCTACGAACAAAAAGAATTTTTCAAGGATTTGATAAAGCACAAAGAGTCCTTCAAGAGTACCTGCAAAAACCTCACCTTGGTATCAAATGCAAGGATAAAAAATCCTGTCGCTGTCCAACTAAGAAAAAATCTCCTTTCCAAAAATACCGTCCTTCCAGGTATTCAAAGAAACACAGTTCCAGAAAACCTAAACAACTCTATAGATATTTCCGCAAAAAACCTTTCCAGTCCAGAGGTCAAAAGAATGCCAGATGCTTCATTTGTAAAAAGAAAGGTCATTTTACAAAGTCCTGTCTTAACAATCCTACCAAATCAGCTAGGCTGCTTGAACATCTTTAAAATATTTCTCTACTCTTAGACAGTAAAGATGTTGAGTCAGTATTCTCAGAACAGCAAGAATATGAAGATGTTGAGTCAGTATTCACTGTCTCATACCTCAAAAAACTCTCTGAACAGAAAGAATTTTTCAAGGATCTGATAAAGCACAAAGAGTCCTTCAAGAGTACCTGCAAAAACCTCACCTTGGTATCAAATGCAAGGATGAAAAATCCTGTCACTGTCCAACTAAGAAAAAATCTCCTTTCCAAAAATGCTCTCCTTCCAAGTATTCAAAGAAACACAGTTCCAGAAAACCTAAACAACCCTATAGGTATTTCCACAAAAAACTTTTCCAGTCCAGAGGTCAAAAGAATGCCAGATGTTTCATTTGTAAAAGGAAAGGTCATTTTACAAAGTCCTATTTTAACAATCTTGCCAAATCAGCCAGGCTGCTTGAACATCTTCAAAATATCTCTCTACTCTTAGACAGTGAAGATGTTGAGTCAGTATTCTCAGAACAGCAAGAATATGAAGATGTTGAGTCAGTATTCACTGTCTCATACCTCAAAAAACTCTCTGAACAGAAAGAATTTTTCAAGGATCTGATAAAGCACAAAGAGTCCTTCAAGAGTACCTGCAAAAACCTCACCTTGGTATCAAATGCAAGGATGAAAAATCCTGTCACTGTCCAACTAAGAAAAAATCTCCTTTCCAAAAATGCTCTCCTTCCAAGTATTCAAAGAAACACAGTTCCAGAAAACCTAAACAACCCTATAGGTATTTCCACAAAAAACTTTTCCAGTCCAGAGGTCAAAAGAATGCCAGATGTTTCATTTGTAAAAGGAAAGGTCATTTTACAAAGTCCTGTTTTAACAATCTTGCCAAATCAGCCAGGCTGCTTGAACATCTTCAAAATATCTCTCTACTCTTAGACAGTGAAGATGTTGAGTCAGTATTCTCAGAACAGCAAGAATATGAAGATGTTGAGTCAGTATTCACTATCTCATACCTCAAAAAACTCTATGAACAAAAAGAATTTTTCAAGGATCTGATAAAGCACAAAGAGTCCTTCAAGAGTACCTGCAAAAACCTCACCTTGGTATCAAATGCAAGGATGAAAAATCCTGTCACTGTCTAACTAAGAAAAAATCTCCTTTCTAAAAATACCCTCCTTCCAGGTATTCAAAGAAACACAGTTCCAGAAAACCTAAACAACCTTATAGGTATTTCACAAAAAACCTTTCCAGTTCAGAGGTCAAAAGAATGCTAGATGTTTCATTTGTAAAAAAAATGGTCATTTTACAATGTCTTGTCCTAATAATCCTGCCAAATCAGCCAGACTGCTTGAACATCTTCAAAATATCTCTCTACACTCAGACAGGGAAGATGTTGAGTCAGTATTCTCAGAACAGTAAGAATATAAAGATGATACAGTTTTTATCCTTACTGAATAAAGTTCTGATTCAAATTCAGAGGATATTCTTGCTATCCACAATGTCGATTCCATTATCCTGGTCCAGGAAACAAGACCCTTAGTAAAAATAAGTGTTCTTCCTTTTAAATTTTCTAAAGCTATCTCTGTCATTGCTTTCATTGACACAAGAGCACAACGAAGTATGTAAATCCTTCCTTTCTTCCTTTTGATTTTTGGGAACATCACACTGAATATTTCAAAGCTGCCAACGGGAAACTTTTTCAAACTGATCTAATCACTAAAAAACCCATAAGTATTCAGTTCTTTCCAGATTGCATTCTCTGGGTAAAAATAGTAGGATCTTCCCTTCTTGACAAAGACCTACTATTAGAGTTCGATGTTCTCCAACTTGTCAAGAAATTGAATATCTCTTTTAATGGTATTCGTACAAACAAAGGTTTCTACCTTATACAGATATCTTAAAAAATAATTCCTCCCTTTCTGTACAGAAAGCCATATCCAGTTTTCCCATCCATCTCTTTTGTGGAAGAATTCCAGGTTCTTTGTTAAGTTACCATTTAAGCTTAATGAAGACATTAATCCAACCAAAGCTACTCATCCTGGAATGACCCCTTCGGACCTAAAGTTAGCCCAAGCTGAGTGTCAACAACTTATGGCCTAAGGTCTTATTGAGCCCACTCATTCTAATTGGGCTTGCTAGGTTTTTTATGTTGAGAAAAGATAAAAAATTGTCAGGGGTAAGAAAAGATTGGTGATTGATTATCAACCCCTCGACTATTTTCTCAAAGATGACAAATTTCCTTTACCCAAGATCTAATCCCTGTTTATCCATCTTCAGGGTGCTAAAGTGTTTTCTAAGTTTGATCTCAAATTAGGATTTTGGTAGATTGGCATTCATTCAGATGATCGGCTTAAAAGAACATTCTATATTCCTAATGCCCATTATCAATGGACCATTATGCCATTCGGACAAAAAGTTACTCCATCACTGTTCTAGAAAACCATGGTAAAAATCTTCGAGCATATAATCAATAATGCCCTTATCTATATTAATGATATTTTACTTTTCTCAAAAGACCATGAGTCCCACCAGTAACTTTTGAGTCAGTTCTTATCCATTATTGAGTCACACGGCATTATTCTTTTCGAACAGAAAAGTCAGATGGGTCAGGATTCCGTTGAATTCTTAGGCATGATCATTAAAGATGGTCATTACCATATATGGCCATACATTGCACAACAACTCATGCACTTTCCAGATCAACACTTATCTAGAAAGTAGATCCAATAATTTCTCGAGATAGTAAACTATCTCAGAGACTTCTTTCCTTATATAATTGTCCACACTTCACAGTTGTCAAAAATGTTAAAGAAGAATGCCCCACTTTGGGGACCAAAGCAGACCACAGCCATCCAGGAGCTAAAACAAATGACACAACATCCACTACCTTTATGAATACCAACTGTCAGACAACGCATATTGCAGATAGATGTTAAGAATGAATTTTGGGGTGCAGTACATTTGGAAAATATTGACGGAAAAGATTTCTACTGTATGTATGCCAGTGAACAGTTCAAAGATGCTGAAAAGCATTATCATATGATCTACAAAGAGATCCTAGTAGTTAAATATGGGATCAAGAAATTTGAATTCCACCTCATCGGCCACAACTTTGTTGTCAGATTGGACAATTCATTATTCTCGAGAATAATTGAATTTAAAAATAAAGTACTACCAGACAAACACCTCCTCTGCCTTAAAAACTGGTTCTCCCGTTATGATTTCACAATTCAGCACATCAAGGGAGATAAAAATCTTATCCCTGACCTTCTCTCCAAACCCTCCAAGCACATCTCACTCGTAAACTCCTTCGGTCAAATTCCTGTCATAACTATGGTGTCTTCCTTGCCAAACCAGGCCTTCACTAAAAGATATTTTCCTCTTAGATTGTCTTTCACCTCTCTCACCAAATCCAAGATTTTTCCAGAAGATTTCTTTTTAGGTTTTTCTATAATATGTATTTATATCGGTCACGTCATGAACTTATGGTTTTTCTTAGTTTTCATCATGATCATTTATTTCTCACAGGGTTACAGTTTCTACCTCACAAAGAAATCATAGAAGATGAACTTTGGTACTTATGGTGTCTTACAGTCATATATGTTACAAAAATAGTTTTTCCTGTTTTATCCATTGTTAACAAGTTAAACAATCCAGACTGTGCCTCCACCTTGAAATGGACACTGCTAGAATGGTTCTGGCCACTATAGGGTGGCGTAGAAAGCTGAAACAGCTCGCGGACTTCCATAACCTTAGAAATTTCCTGATTTAGAAGGACAATATCTCTTTAGAAATATTATTTGTCCTGATGTAATAATTGTGTTTATTGAGTGTGCCTTACTTTAATGTGCTTTACTTTATTTGCTTTAGTGTGCTTTAAAAAAGAGATGGAGACATATCTTATCTTTTCTTCTTTTTTTCTTTTTATCTTTGTCGTTCTACTTTTCAAGAAGTAGAAACTTTAATCATGTCACTTTAATCATATAGTTTGAATCGTGTCAGAAAAGCAAGGGTCCTGTCCTACTTTTGAAAGTTGCTTTTGAGAGAGCTCACACCTATATAAGGCAACTCTCACTTCTTTGTAAGATATCTTTGGATTTTGGAAATAAAGAAGTATTTTCAGTATATCTATGACTAGTTAAATCCCTCTCTTTCTATTCTTCTGTTAAGGGTCACAATTTGTCTTAGGTTGTTCATCCTTCCCTTGGCCATATGACAAGTATTCTCTACACTTGCCCGTATAGAGGATCCTGTGTATTAGAAAGTCTCCAGTACACTAGACCAGAGTCTTAGTTTCTTTCTTTATATCAGATTCTAGAGTTAGTTTCTAAAAATACTATTTATCCTCGTTTATTCCCAAGGTGTGGCTCTAGTTTTTGGGTAGTTTGTGCTGAGGTTACTCTTCTGGTATTGAGTATATAGGCTAGAAACCCTTAGTGTAATAGTGCCACGTACTTCGCTACCCCGAGTGGTATCAGAGCCTAACATCGTTCTTCATGAGAAGGGTGGGATATTGTAGATAGATATGTGATTCCTGAAATAGAAGAATAGAAAACTAAATCTTATGGCTTCCACTTCAATTTCCCAGTCTACTGAGTCTCCTGTATCTCCTTCTTCTGCTCTTTCTCTTCCTAAGTCTTGTACAAAACATCTTGCGTCAAAAATCGAGAATCTTGTAGAATATTCCTATGTCCCAGATTCTGCTCAAATCTCTGAGTCTTCCTTACCTTTGATCAATCCATACAAACTTTACCAAAGACCCAACTCTCTTACTAGAATCATCCGTACCCTTATCTCCACAAAAAGACCAACTTTAAAAGAATATATCCAGTCTTCTAGATTGGATTAGTGTGCTTTGCAAGCAATATAAGAAGAGCAGTATGTTACCTTGGAGATTTCAATAGAGCTGGTTACCAAATGAAAATGAGAAAGGTTTTCACCACTTTTGATCCAGAACATCTATTTCTCACTGGGTTGTATGTTTCTCCTACCAGAGATGTTACTAATGACAAATTATGGATGTTGGAAGTATGGTAGCCAGACAATAAAAACAACAGTGAATTGTCCGCCTTCTTGGTTAGAATGCTCTCTAAGATTATGAAAATCTACAAGTTGTTTTAGCTTTCTACACCACTATGGCAATGGTGAGAACCATTCAAATAATATCCATGTAAAGGTAGTTGCATGGTCTGGATTATTTAACCTGTCAAGAATAGGCAAAATAGAAAAAATTATCTTGGTGACATATAGAACTGTAAGACACCAGAGATACCAGAGTTCATCTTCAATGAAATCTTTGTTGGTCAGAATCTGTAATCCTATGAGAAACAAGTGATCAGGATGGAAACTTGGAAAGACCATAGGTTCATGGCATGAACGTTGCAAATACATATTATAAAAAAATCTAAAAAGAAATTTCCTGGCAAAATCCTGAATTTGGTAAAGAGAAGTGAAAGACATTTTTAAAGGAAAATATTTTTTGGTAAGAGTTTGGTTAGGTATAGAGGACACTATGGCTATTACTGGAATTGGACCGAAGAAGTTTATGAGTGAGATATGCTTGGAGGGTCTAGAAAGAAGATCAAAGATAAGATTTTTATCTCCCATGATGTGCTGGACTATGAAATCATAACAGGAGAACCAATTTTTAAGGCGAAGAAGTACTTGTTTGGTAGCACTTTATTTTTAAATTTCATTATCCTCAAGAAGGATAAGTTGTCTAATCTGACAATAAAGTTATGGTCCATGAAATGGAATTTAAATTTATGGATCTCGTATTTGATGGCCAAGATCTCTTTGTAGATCACATGATAATGCTTTTCGCATCTTTAAACTATCCACTGGCATGTTCACAGTAGAAATCTTTTCCGTCAATATTTTTTAAAAGTATTGCTCTCCAATATTCATCACTAGCATCTGTTTGCATAATATGTTGTCCAATAGATGGGATTCTCAGAGGTTGTGTGTTGTGCAAATTTTAATGAACTCGCAAGCGCACGAATCTATTGTAGAATAGATTAATGGTGACGAGTGTCGATCCCACGAGGAGGTTGATTTTAATTATATGCCGAATTAATTTTCTTTGTAATGGGAACAATTAAATTATGATAATTTTGTCCTAAATTGCTGAATTAAAATGGCGAGAATAATTAAAAATGAAACTCTTATAATAAAGCACTTGGGTATCCGGATCCGCATCAACATGCTCCATGGGCTAAATATTTCATATTAATACCAATTAAATCATAAGGGAGGATTCCACACCTCATGAACCACTCTCCAATAAGTATGGTGCCAAGGGCTTATCGTGCCAAATAATAATAACCTTGTACTAGGGTCTTAGGTTTAACTGGGTCAGAACTAGACAAGACTATTATTATTTGTCGACGAAAAGTCAAAACAACCACAAATATTAGAGGGGAAGAGAAAGTAAATTTACCAAATTAAGCCCATGGAACATGTTGAGACTTCACCTTCAACCCAAGCTCAAAAAGAAATTAGCTACTCATATTTTAACTAGGGATAAAAAAGGAATTTTATTAAAATACAAAGAAACTACAAGAAGGAGAAGGAATTTCAGAAATCTAAGCTTAGAAATGAATTCAGGGGTGCCAAATTAGGGGGGGAGAGCCCCCTTTTTATAGATACATTGAGTGAATCGTGACCATCGGATTAAAAACAATTCGGATGCTCAGGATTGCGCCACGTCATCGATCAACGATCAACAGCGATCAACATCAACATTTGTACAAGATACGCCCGCCAATAGTAAATAATCCCATGTAAGCGCGTATCTGTACACCCGATTTCTACTACAATGAGATGCTGCCACGTCATCGATCTACAGTACATAAGAAATTTAGTCCAATAAGATCATGACACATCATCGGTCAACGCCACGTCATCGGTCAATGCCACATAAGCAGTCAATCCACATAATTCGTCCAATCGAATCGCCACGTCGTAGGTAGTTGCCACATCATCGGTCCGTATACATGAACGATTATCGTGAATAAAGATGCGCGTGAAACGATGCACGTGCGTATGAAACGATCAGTATGTGTGAGCGATAAACTTTTTCCTTTAATGCTCTTCTTAAGGTTTTCGACCGTCCTGACTCCAAATATGACGTCCGTTTCTTTTCTTTGTCGATCACTCGTTTATTGTGAAACGATTATGATACCCCTAAAATACATAAAATACACAGTTATAATAAAACACATATAATTAAATAACAAAATACTTAAATAAATAAAAGTAACAATGTTAGTGAGATTTAAAGTGTAAAATGATGATTTTCTCCTTTATAAATATACACTTTCTAACACTCAACACACCCCCCAACCAGCTTATTGCTAGTCCCTAGCAAATAAAGCGAAGATAAAATTCAAAACTCTTTTTTTTTTTTTTTTTTTTTTTAAACACACGTGTTTATTCAATCAGATTAATGATAACAATCAAATAAAAGTTTAAGCATTATCTCTAGTCTAAAGGAATATCACACCCACATCAACCATCCATATGTATCAGTCCAGCAGATTTTGTTGTAGTAATAGTAATCAAGCTACTTTCAAGAAAGACATATCCAACCCCAAAATCTCACCGGTTGTAGTGACACTCTCACAAAGAAATTAATCCCAATAAAATTTTTGTCACTACAATGAATGGTAAATTGAGAGAAAATAATAAAGAAATATCACACACTCTCACCAAGATGAAAAATATGCCCATAGCTTAGAAATAGTACGATCTCAAATAAAGTATTAGTCAACCCAATGTATTCATCATTTTTTTTTGATTTATGCATCACTACATCTTAATTACCCATATAACTAGCTTTTATGTTAGACTATAGTTCCCTAAAATCAGGAAGGACTTTTATTAGGACGTAACGTAGGCTAGGGACATGGTTAACAAAGAAAGGAAAATAGGGAAACAAAATATATATGTTTGAGAAAAAATTAAAGAACTTTTTACAGGATACATTTTGCTTATTTATTACTTTTGTACATCTTTTTTTTTTCTCTCTTTTTTTTTCTTCTTTTTTTTTTATATGGCACAACTTTTCTGAACAAAATAATTATTTATTTATTTTTTTCTCAAACATGAATAGGTGGATGGAACTTATATGATATCGGGTAATACTCCAAATTGGAGTGGGTTAGGATGATAAGTTAATAAAGAAAAGGATTTTTTTTTTTTTAAAAATAAAAGGTTCAAAAGGGGTAACTATGGATATTAAATAATAGGGATGGCTAGAAAGGCTCAAACGGGTCAAAAATGGCCTTCCATCATCTTTTAGGACTCTAAATAATCTTCCATATCTACTAATTAAGTGGACATTTAGATGCAGTAACACACACTTTTTTTTTTTTTTTTAGAGGGTTGACTCAAAGAAAATCTGGAGATCATATATGAAATAATAAACTGCTAAGCTACATGAAGAATGGGCAAAAAGGGTTACTCTCCAAGAAAAATTAATAGGCTCAAAAACTCACTTGGAATTTATTATGACATGTTCATTCTTTCAAGCAACTCATATTTGTCTCCAACATCAACATGTAGAATAGTAAACATGGTGTAACATTACTCAAGACCAAAGATAATACAAATACTAAAATTCAAAAGTCATCATATCATCCAATATCAAGAACTCACAAATTTTTTTTTTTTTAAATAGAATTATTTCCCCCCAACCTATTCTAAACATAAAAAGAAAACATACATGCAGAAAAATTAAAGAAAAATGAATTTTTTTTTCTCTTTTTTATTTTTTTTTTATTTTTTATTTTTTTATTTTTTACAAAAGAAGATGCGTTTCTAGAGTTACTACACTCCATATTCAGCCATCTTCGACTTTAAAAACTTGAAAACATATATTTATAAAGGAGAAAAATGAAAGGTTAGAAACACACACAAATATATATATATATATATATTTTTTGTTTTTGTTTTTTTTTTTTTTTTAACTAAGAAGATGCGTTTCTAGAGTCAGTATACTCTATATTCAGCCATCTTCTATTCAAAAAGTTAATCATGGTTAGTTCAACATTCCACAATTGTCTACTATTCCCTCCCCCCAACCAGAACGAAACATTGTCCTCAATGTTTGAAAGGAAAGAAGTAGAGATTAGAAGATATCACCTGGGCATTGCAATACAGAAGAGAATATTAACAAGTAGTTGCGACTGTGGCTCACATCTTCCTCTGGTTTTACGTCCAGAAACGGCTTGAACGCCCTCTATGGGTCGAGGATAGGCTTCCCATCCAGTTTTCTTACAAACTGGCAAACAGGGTCTTTTATAGTCAGATTCCCGAGACTATAGTTTGCACATTCTTTCTGAAATAATAGCCATAACTGGAGTATTGCATGTTGGACGTATCCACTGGGATGCGTTTCAAGAGACAAAAGGATATCATCCAATGACTCCTTATTCAAGCCATCCCTAATGAATTGAATCTTATCTTCTCTGTTATCAGACACCATTCCTAAAGAACATGATTTTTTTTTTGCATATTATTCTGGCACATTTATTCAAAAAAAAAAATTAATAATAATAGGTAAACTTACAAAAACATAATTAAAAAAAATTTAAATCACCAAAAAGAAACAGAAAAGAAAAAAATTCAGGTCATTTCAATGTTTTGTGCTGTTTTCTCCACATGGTTGGTATTCGTGATATGCCTTTACTTTTCTGACCATTAACTTTAAAAATTATATTGTTCCTTGGATTCTTAAATTTAATGGCTCCATGTGAAAAAACAGTATGATCAGCAGATGGACCAGACCATCGAGAACGCAACTTACTTGGAGAAACGTGCCATTGAGAATTGAAAGAAAATACTTTCTGACCTGGTGTGAAAGATTTTCTAATGCTTCGCTTATCACGGAGGATTTTCATTCGCTTTCTGTAGTCCTTAGCATTTTTGTTGTTACGAATCTCCTCTGGTTTTGCCAGTTGTATCCTTCTTTTTGAACCAAAAATGGGGTCAATGATATCTGTGTTCTTTTGTTTGTAATTAAGAAAGGATGAGATGATTTCTGACAATATTTCTTCTTCCTCCAAGAATGTAGAATTCAAAGGGTCGGGTGAAGGTTTGAGCTCAATTTCTAGTGGTGATTCTGATGATGGAATGATATTTTCTTTTAATGGTGCCAATTGTTCTATCCTTGTCTTCCACTTATCAATGTCCATGCATGGCGATGAATCCAATAAGGCATTAACCTCATCAATTGATCTGTCAATATTAAAATCCAAACCAAAGTGAGTTAAACATGTCAGTAAAGGGTCATCACTAAGGTTTAAAGGAGATGTATGATAAACCAATTCATCAATTGAATCCACATCTACAATTTCATCATCAGTACTGTAAGGTTGTTTGGCAATGTTAAAAATATTTAGTTCCATGGTCATATTGCCAAATGACAACTGCATATTTCCAGTCCTGCATTGAATGTGAGCATCGGCAGTTGCCAAAAATGGACGACCCAAGATAATGGGGATATGCTTCCTTGAATCTTGCACTGGTTGAGTGTCAATTACAATGAAATCAACAGGAAAATAAAACTTATCTACCTGGATAAGCACGTCCTCCACAATACCACGTGGTATTTTCATAGATCGATCTGCAAGCTGTAACACCACTGGAGTTGGGTGTAATTCGCCCAGTCCAAGTTTCACAAATACAGAGTAAGGCAACAGATTTACACTAGCTCCTAAATCCAACAAAGCATTCTCAATTGTGTGGTTCCCTATACTACATGAGATAATGGGGGAGCCTGGATCTTTGCATTTTAGAGGCATTTTATGTTGGAGTATAGAACTAATATTTTCTGTTAGAAAGGCCTTTTTCTGAACATGAATGTTTCTCTTTTTAGTACAAAGGTCTTTAAGAAACTTGGCATATGATGGCACTTGTTTTATAGCTTCAAGTAAAGGGATGTTAACACTTACCTGTTTGAAGATTTCAAGAATCTCACCTGTGGATTTTCCTTTCTTCCCTTGAGCTAACCTCTGAGGAAATGGAGCTTTAGAAACATATTCTCGTGAGTTGGTTTCCTCTTTCTCCTCTGATGATGATTCCTCAGTGTTCACAGGTACAATCTGAGTTGATTTTGGCATCTCCACTTTGTTGTCGACTTCTTTTCCTTTTCGCAAGGTCATCACTGCTTTGACCTCCCCATGCTGCTGTGGTGAACTTACTTCACTCACTCCTTTAGGGTTTGGCACTGGTTGACTTGGGAATTTGCCTTTCTCAACAGTCATTGCTAGGGTTTGAACTGAAGAGGCAAGTTGTCCCACCATTTTCTCAAGATTAGAAATTGATTGGGCTTGTGAGTTGAAGCCTGCTCTCATCTCATTTCGTAATTCATCAATGGTGCGGTTTTGTTGCTCGATCTTGGAGTTAGTAAGATTTTTGACATTTTGGAATGTCTCCTCCCATGGTTTGGGTTGAGAATGGTTTGGATTCTGATTGTATAGTCTGAATGGTGGTTGAGAGGCTTGAGACATTTGAGGAACTGGTTGTATTGGTGGAGGTGGAGCTGATGGTCCGTTTTGTTGGAATCCTTGAGACCATGAGAAGTTGGGGTGGTCTCTCCATCCAGGATTATATGTGTTGGAGTAAGGGTTGTAGTTTGGTGGTTTTCTCATGACACCTATGGCATTGGCTTGATCTGAATATGAGTCATGGTCATGTGGCTCTGTTGATTTAGCGGTTGTCAAAGATGCTATTTGTCGAGCAAGGCCTTCGACCATCTCTTTGACTTCTTTAATTCCTGAGCTTGACTCGCCAATGTTAACCTCATTCACTCCCTTAATTCTCTTGGTATTTCTGAGTGATCGACTCCGTTGTTGAGAATTATCCGATTGCCGTTGGAAAAATTCCCAAATCTCTGATGCGCTTTTGGACATTAACTCTCCTCCACTGGTTGCCATTAGCCATTCTTGCATATGTGGCAATAATCCCTCCAAAAAGTATTGGCATTGGTGCCATTTCTCATACCCATGATGTGGACACTTCAAGAGTAGCCCATTAAATCGCTCCCATGCTTCGAAAAATTGCTCGTCGTCTCTTTGGGTAAACTCTGAAATTTCCCTTGTGAAGTTGTTACAACCTTACAATGAATATACACTCAAGTGCTAGAAAGAAAATACCAGAAATAGATTAACTAAAAAAAAATAAAATAAAAAGATAAATTACAATGAAAAATAAAAAATTAAATTACAGGAATATAAAGAAGAGAAAAAGAAACAAAATTAAATTACAGAAAAAAATTACTTAAAAAAAATTTAATTCTATGGAATAATAAATTAACAGAATAAATAAAAATTACAAAGAAAAATAACTCAGAAATTAAATTATTGAAATTTAAAGAAATTTAAATTACCAAAATTAAATTACAGATTCACTTTTTTTTTAATTTTTTAATTTTTTATAATTTTAAGGAAAGCAAAAAAAAATTACTTAAAAAAAACTAATTCTATGAATTAATTCTACGAATAAATTAAAATAAATTACAAGATAAACAAAATAAATTACAAAGAAAAGTAAAGCAAAAATTAAAGTACAGAAAATTAAAGAAATCACACAATAAAATTAAATTGCAAAAAATTAAATTACTAAAATTTAAATTACAGAAATTTAAATTACAGAAATTAAATTACAGAAATTAAATTATAGAATTATTTTTTTATAAGAAAAAAAAATATATAAGAAAACAAAAAAAATTAATTCCACAAATTAAAATAACTTACCTCCCCGGCAACGGCGCCAAAAACTTGTTGTGCAAATTTTAATGAACTCATGGCCTTGAATCTATTGTTGTAGAATAGATTAATGGTGACGAGTGTCGATCCCACGAGGAGGTTGATTTTAATTATATGCCGAATTAATTTTCTTTGTAATGGGAACAATTAAATTATGATAATTTTGTCCTAAATTGCTGAATTAAAATGGCGAGAATAATTAAAAATGAAACTCTTATAATAAAGCACTTGGGTATCCGAATCCGCATCAACATGCTCCATGGGCTAAATATTTCATATTAATACCAATTAAATCATAAGGGGGGATTCCACACCTCATGAACCACTCTCCAATAAGTATGGTGCCAAGGGCTTATCGTGCCAAATAATAATAACCTTGTACTTAGGGTCTTAGGTTTAACTGGTACAGAATTAGACAAGACTATTATTATTTGTCGACGAAAAGTCAAAACAACCACAAATATTAGAGGGGAAGAGAAAGTAAATTTACCAAATTAAGCCCATGGAACATGTTGAGACTTCACCTTCAACCCAAGCTCAAAAAGAAATTAGCTACTCATATTTTAACTAGGGATAAAAAGGGAATTTTATTAAAATACAAAGAAACTACAAGAAGGAGAAGGAATTTCAGAAATCTAAGCTTAGAAATGAATTCAGGGGTGCCAAATTAGGGGGGGAGAGCCCCCTTTTTATAGATACATTGAGTGAATCGTGACCATCGGATTAAAAACAATTCGGATGCTCAGGATTGCGCCACGTCATCAGTCAACAGTCAACAGTCAACAGTCAACATTTGTACAGTAACGCCGCCTGAATAGTAAATAATCCCATGTAAGCGCATGTACTGTACACCCGATTTCTACTCCAATGAGATGCTGCCACGTCATCGATCTACAGTACATAAGAAATTTAGTCCAATAAGATCATGACACATCATCGGTCAACGCCACGTCATCGGTCAATGCCACATAAGCAGTCAATCCACATAATTCGTCCAATCAGATACTGCCACGTCGTAGGTAGTTGCCACATCATCGGTCCGTATACATGAACAGTGTCGTGAATAAAGATCGTGAATGAAACGATCGTCGTATGAACAAAGATCAGTATGTGTGAACAGTAACTTTTTCCTTTAATGCTCTTCTTAAGGTTTTCGACCGTCCTGACTCCAAATATGACGTCCGTTTTGCTGTCTGATCACTCGTTTATTGTGAAACGATTATGATACCCCTAAAATACATAAAATACACAGTTATAATAAAACACATATAATTAAATAACAAAATACTTAAATAAATAAAAGTAACAATGTTAGTGAGATTTAAAGTGTAAAATGATGATTTTCTCCTTTATAAATATACACTTTCTAACACTCAACATTGTGGATGTTGAGTCATCTGCTTTAGTTTTTGGACAGCTATGGTCTGCTCTGGTCCCTAAGGTGGGGCTGATTTCTTCAATATGTTTAACAGTTGTTAAGTGTAGACCACAATGTGAGGGAAGAAATCTATGAGATAATTGACTATTCTGAGAAATTACTAGATCTACGTTTTGGATAAATATTGATCTGGAAAGTGCATGAGTTCCTGAACAATGTAGGGCCCTGGCTGGTAATGACCATATTTAATTATCATTCCCAAAAATTAAATGGATTCTTACCTTATCTGGCTTTTCTTCTCAAAAAGCATGATGCCACGTAATTCAATAATGAATAGAAATTGGCTCAAGAGTTGATGGTGAGATTCATGGTCTTTTGAGAAAAACAGGATGTCATCAATATAGATAAGAGCATCATTGATGAAAGGCTCAAAAATTTTTACCATGGTTTTCTGAAACAGGGATGGTGCAACTTTTAGACCAAAAGGCATGATAGTTCATTGGTAATGTGCATTAGGGATACAAAAAGCTATTTTTGGTGTATCATCAGGATGAATGCCAATCTGCTAAAATCCTGACTTAAGATCAAATTTAGAAAAAACTTTGGCTCCTTAGGGGTGGACAAATAGAGATTGAATCTTAGGCAGAGGAAATTTGTCATCATTGAGAAAACAGATGAGGGGTTGATAATCAATCACTAGTCTTCTTTTACCCCGAACAATTTCTAATCATTTCTCAACATAAAAGGCTTGGCAAGCCCAAGAATGAGTGGCTCAATGAGGCTTTGGGTCATAAACTGTTGGCATTCAGCTTAGGCTAATTTTAGATCCAAAAGAGTCATTCCTGGATGAATGGCCTTGGTAGGGTTAATGTCTTTATTAAGTTTGAAAGGTAACTTAACAAAGAACTTGAAATTTTTTCACATAGGAGCAGAATGGTAGAATTGGAGGTGGCTTTCTGGACAGAAAAGGAGGAATTTTTGTTTAAGAGCCTTATAGAGAGGCGGAGTATTAGAAATTGAGTATAATTTTAAGGTATCAGTATAAGGTAAAAACCTTAGTTTGTACCGGATGCCATTAAAGTATATATTCAACTTTTTGACTGATTAGAGAACATTAAATCTAAAAGGATTGAGGTGAACCCAACGATTCTATTGTAGATGTTTTGGATCGCTACATATTTCTCTATATATTTAAGATCTTAAATACAAAATATAAGACCAAATGCAACTCTTTCTATTTTTATGTTGGATCTACAATTAATCCTAGGGACTCTTAGGGTTAGTGTATTCTTTTCTATTCTGCAGTTTTGCCTTAAGTATCACAACTTCTACCCATCCTATATATTGTTCATTTCGTTCTGTGTTGGAATAGAAACTCAGTCTATTAGTAGATGAGATTTTACGAACAAGGTTCATTTATAGGAGAGAATAAATATTTCTTTTTTTTCAATATGAATTTTATACAATACGAGAGTCGCCGCTATTTTGAATTGAAAAGGGTAAGGAAGCGAAGATCCTATTATTTTAACCCAGAGAATACAATTTGAAAGAAACTGAATACCTACAGGTTTTTTGGTGATAAGATCTATTTGGAATAATTCCCCATTGGCAGCTTTAAAGTACTCAGTATGATGTTTTCAAAATTCGGGGGGAAGAATGAAAGGATTGCTTATACTCCTTTGTGCCTCTGTATCGATGAATGCAATGATAAGAACTGGTTTAGCAAAATTTAAAGGAACAAAGCTAATTTTTACAGAGGGTCGGGTTTCTTGGATAAGGTTGATAGAGTCAACATTATAAATTACAGGAATACCCTTAGAGCCAGAATCAGAACTTTACTCAGTAAGGATAAAAACTGTATTATCATTATAGTTTTGTTGTTCTAAAAATATAGATTCAACATCTTCACTGTCTGAAAAAGGAGAGATCTTTTGAAGGTGCTCAAGCAATCTGGCCAATTTGGCAAGATTGTTTGGACAAGATTTTGCAAAATGACCTTTCTTTTTGTAAATGAAGCATCGAGCATTCTTTAGACTTTTGGACCGGAAAGGTTTTCTCCGGAAAAACGTATAGGGTTTTTGAGGTTTTCTGAAACTATTTTTCTTTGAATACTTGGATAGATAATATTTCTAGAAATGGGACTTTTTCTTGGTTGGGCAGTAATAGGTCTTTTTATCCTTGCATTTGATAGCAAGATGAGGCTTTTTGTAGGCACTTTTGAAAGGATCTTTATGCTTTATGAGATCCTTAAAAAACTCTATTTGTTCATAAAGTTTTTCTAAGCAAGAGACAACCAATTGGTATTTTTTCTAAATGACAGGTTATCAATATTAAGCTGATAGAGATGAAGTTGTCATTATAGTTCTGGGAGAATCTTCTTAGGAAGAGAAGTAACAAAAAGATGCTTAAGAAAAGCATTGTTGAAGCCATTGAGTTTATAGTACAAGACTGTCATTCTTTTATAGTGGTAGTCAAGGTCTTTGATCTTTAACTAACAGCATTTCATTTGATGAAATTCCCGTCTGGCTGCTTTTTGAGCTACCGTTGGTTCTCCTAGGAATTGTTCATAGATGAGTCCTAGGACTTACGGGATTATGGCTTGATAAAGTTAAAGCTATCTGTATTGGCCAAGACTTTCAAACCTGTCTTGTAGAGAACCAAGGAATCTTAACCAGAATTCTCGAAGAACAGATTCTGAAGTGGCATCAACTTTAAGCATCTGAACATCTGTCTATACAGAGAACTCTTGGAATCTTTGGAACCATTTGACTTTTGGCACATCATCAAATGTGAACCAAAGCCCATGAGATGATTTAGAAACTGAATTAGGTTGATGTGAAGAGGTATCTTCAGGGTCTTCGACTATAGGAGGTCCATGTGATATAGAGGGATCAACTTCTCCAAAAGAAGGAGGATTATTGGATCTTATGGACGGTTGAACCATGAGTAAATCTGGGATATCAACATAATATTCTTCTGAGTCTGTTGCAGATAGAGATTCAGTTGAAGAAAAAGATTCATCAGAATAAGACTCTTGCCAAAGAAATACTGGCTTTAGAAGAAGGAAAACTAGTATAAAGTTCTTAGGAAAATAGTTGATGCATGGGTCCTTTGTCTTTTACTGGAGTGTGAGTAGGTTTTGGTGTAGATTAAGGAGAAGTAGGTTGCTATTTTAAAGTAGAGGGCTTAGAAGCTGAGTGTTTAGTAGATGATTTTGGTTTTGGTACTGGTTGAAATGTGAAGAGGTGTGATAACCCAAAGAATTTTGCGTAATCTACGGGTTTCTCATAGCTGGCAGGTTTGTAAAAAGGTTGGTATGTGGTAAAGGAGGGAGTGTATGCAAGTATAGTTTGGGTTTTTTCAAACAGGGATGGTTGTTGTTTTTTAGCATCAATTCTTGCGAGCTCATTTTTAAGCTGTCTGATTTCACCTTCTTTTTGGTTGAACTCTGTACCCCAATATTTATTCTGAATCATCATTTTGAGTTTAATGTCCAGCTTGGCAATCTGATTGTGTAGTTTCAGATACAGGTGTTCTAGTTGAGCTGTTATTTTGTCAACCTTTTTGTTTGTACTTTGAACTTGAACCTGAACATTGTTGAGCCTGGTATCAAGAGATTCTAGGACTATATTCTGAACCCTGACGTTTTGAGTTTGCCAGTTAATTACTGCTTCATACTATTTAGGTTTCTCAAGTTGTCCAGTAGGAGTAACAAGAGACTAGACGAATGGTTTAGAGACCACTTTGGTTTGTGAGTCTGTCTGTTTTTCCAAAAGAGGAAAATGCTAATGGTATGAGCTAGATGAAAACATCATGCAAGGCTGTGAATGAGACAAGATTAGTAATGGGTTGTTGACTGCTTGTCTGCATATTTTCAGCATCTGTGAACTAGTAACAACATCAGATGTTGTTTCAACTGGCCAAGGAGTATAATCTGGATCATCATCATCTTCAGGCATCTAGATAGATGGAATTTTACAAACATTTAGTTATTTTTTCTTTCTAGGACATTTGTTAAGATGCCAATCATCATCCAATTCACCATATTCATGGCAAGGGCAGTTTGGATCACACATGTGAGAGCCCAGTGCATCCCAAATAAAATGTCCTTGAATTTTTGCTGGATGTATCGGATGACCATCAGAAGCAAAGCTTTCAATAGGCAGTCTTTCTTATTCTGTTTTGACTACTGTAATCATAGCAGTGTATGAAAGTCTGTGGGGTTGTTGCTATTTGTTAGACTTTAGAAGCTAAAAAGTTAGCCTGAAAGTGCCATTTGGCCTTTTTTCAAACTGAGCATCAGAAGTTTGGATAGGCTAGAAATTTTGGTGAAACTTTTCGTAGTTTGATAACCACTCTAGTGGCATCAGCTTGAGAAGCTCTTGTTTTTGGATTTGTTTAGGGATTTGAGCAATTGTGGGAACAAACTCATTGTCAGCAAGGATCATGAGTGTGTCTGAAGTAGTTTGAGGTGAAGGTAAGTCAAAGGCATAATTTTGAAAATGATACACTAACTGATGGTGTAAAGTAGACATTTTTGTAGTGACTACTTGTTCAGCTCCCTGGAGTTGGATTTGAACCTTTAAGGTTGTAGGTAGGTTAGGGTTTTCAAGAGAAAGGTTAAAATTTGGATAATAGATAAGGAGGACGCTTTTAGCATGAAGTGTTGTTAGGACTGTACCTATAACAGCATATTGGTATTCTTTGAATCTTGTGTCCATCAGAGCTATTTTGGCCATCACTGGCAAACCTTTTCTGCCATGTAAAGTGAGGATAATTCGAATTCCTCCAAGATGGAGGTGCGTATAGCCTTCTCATTTCCTCATCTAAGAATGACTCCTTCAGATCTAAAATTAGCCCAAGCTGAATGCCAATAGCTTATGGCTCAAGGCATCATTGAGCCCACTCATTCTGATTGGGCTTGCCAAGCCTTTTATGTTGAGAAACGATCAGAAATTGTCCGAGGTAAGAAAATGCTAGTAATTGACTATCAACCCCTTAACTGTTTTGTCAAAGATGACAAATTTCCTTTGCCTAAAATCCAATCTCTATTTGTTCATCTCCAAAGTTTTTTTCTAAATTTGATCTTAAATCAGGATTTTGGTAGATTGATATTCATCCTGATGATAGACCAAAAACAACATTCTGTATCCCTAATGTACATTACCAATGGACTGTCATGCCATTCAGTCTAAAAGTTGCACCATCTCTCTTCTAGAAAACTATGCAACTCCTGAATCAATTCTTATCGATCATTGAATCCCATGAAGTTATGCTATCTGAGAAGAAAAGTTAGACAGGGTAAGAATCCATTGAAATTTTGAGAATGATAATCAAAGATAGTCATTACCAACCAATCTGGAAAATGCATGATTTCCCGAGAATGATAATCAAAGATAGTCATTACCAACCAGGGCTCTACATTGCTCGGGAAATCATGCATTTTCCAGATCAACATTTATCCAGAAAGTAGATTCAGCAATTTCTCAAAATAGTCAATTATCTCAGAGATTTCTTCCCTGACATTGTGGTCCATACTTCACAACTGTCAAAAAATGTTAAAAAAATCTGCCTCACCTTAGGGACCCGAGCAGACTACAATTGTTCAAAAGCTGAAGCAGATGACTCAACATCCACTACCCTTAAGAATCCCATCAGTTGGATAATGTATTTTGCATATAGACGCTCGTGATGAATACTGAGGAGCAGTACTTTTGAAAAACATTAACGGAAAAGATTTCTACTGTGCATATGCAATGGACAGTTTAAAGATGCTGAAAAGCATTATCATGTAATCTATAAAGAGATCTTGGCTGTCAAATATGAGATCCAAAAATTTGAATTCCATCTCATCAGCCACAACTTTATTGTCAAACTAGACAATTAATCCTTCCCAAGGATAATAGAATTTAAAAATAAAGTGCTACCCGACAAACATCTCTTTCATCTTAAAAACTGGTTCTCTCGATATGATTTTTCAGTTCATCACATTAAAAGAAATAAAAACCTCATTCCTGACCTTCTTCCCAAACCCTCCAAGCACATTTCTCTCATAAACTCCTTTGGTTCAATTCCAGTCATAGCCATAGTGTCTTCCTTACCTAATTGTTCAATTACTAAAAAATATTTTCTTTTAAGGATATCTATCACTTCCCTTCACCAAATTCAAGTCTTTGCCAGAAAGTTTCTTTTTAGATTTTTTATGAATTTGTATTTACAGCGTTCGCATCATAAACCTATGGTCCTTCTTAATTTCCATCCTGATCATCTTTTTCTCACAAGGTTACAAATTCTTTTCAACAAAGATGTCATTGAAAATGAACTCTGGTATCTCAGGTGCCTTATAGTTTTGTATGCTACAAGATAATTTTTCTTGTTTTACCTTGCTCGACAAGTTAAATAATCCAGAGCATTCAACCATCTTGTCATGGACACTGTTTGAATGGTTTTCACCATTACCATAGTGGCACAAGAAGCTAAAACAACTTACTTATTTCCACTATCTCAGAGAACTTCTTGATCAAGAAGGCCAACAATTCACCACTATCTTCATAGTCTATTGCCCATATTTCATGCATCCTCAAACAAGTGACTTTTGGACACAAGACATTACTTATGAATGGATCACAATCCCACACATTACATGTCTTGAACAAGATATTAGAATCTGAGAACCCCTCAGAAACTTCCTTATGGAGTATAACCATCTCCCTCCAGATCCACCTACCATCCTTCACATATCTCTTGGTCCTAAACATGACATGGTTATGATTCCAAAACCTACCTCTCGTTCTCAGCCTCTCAACAGAGGAATTATGATTAAAAAAGAAAAGCCAAACTATGCTAATTATCTATTTCAAGACTCACAGGATCCCTTTGAGGACTTCACTCTAATTCCGCCTCCTACACCGTATGAAATAGAGTCATCCTCCACTTCAGTTCCACCTTCAACTACAGATGAACCATCATATCCATTTCCAACATAAGGCGATCTTCACCTCTTTGTATTTCTAAGCTGGTTTGCTGAAATAATAAACATGGCTAGCTAAACTTCTCTTTCTCTATTCTTCTAAAATGGATCATAGATCAACTTAGATTGTTCATCCTTTTCTTAACCTAATGACGAGTATGCTCTACACTTGCCTCTTGTAGAATCCTGTGTATAAAAAAGTCTTCCTTATACCAGATATCAATCTCGATCTCTTTCCTTGTATCAAATACCAGTTTCAGTTTCCTAAATACTGTTCATCCTCGTTTATGCCCAGAGTGTAGCTTTAGTTTTGGGTGGTATGTGCTATGGTTTCTTCTCTAGTATTAGGTATATAGGCTCGAAACCCGAGCATGCGACCTATTGGTCCAAAAGATGACTTAGTTCATCATTGCTCTGGTATAACAACGCCACATACTCCGCTACCCGAGTGGTATTGAAAGGAAGTTTTAAAGGAATTAAAGAAAATAGGTAAGTAACACTTCACTTTAACTATAATGTAAGGACAATATGTTAAAATTAGCTTTGATTAATAATTCTCTTATCCCAGGTTTAGTTTTAAATAATCTCTTATCTTAAAATGATTATTATTATGGTGTGATTGGTTATTATTAAATCCCTATGTAGTTGGTCATGCTGCCTACATCATGATATAATCCTCATATGGCTCGTTATGCCGCATAGGATGTGATGCTTACTACTTACTTGATTGGATGGTCGACTATATCGCTTAATATGTGATGTTTTTATTTTATCATGCCATGGTCGGCACTACCATCTAAAATATGATGTTTGTTATTACTTCTTACATGGTCGGCCCTGCCGCCTATATTATAATTCTATTTCCTTAACTTCTGTATGACGGCGCTGCCTATGTTAGATGTTATTGTTTTAAATTAGTTTCGTGTTTTGCTTTATTATTTATTTAGAAAATTTATATACTATGGCATAAGTTACATTGGACTTATGCATTTTATGGATGATTTGATAATAAGGTTTTCTAACAAATTAAAAAAGAAAGGATTGTTATACTACTAGGTGGCAAAAGTTCCTTTAGGGACGGCGATATGCAATGTCCAACGAATCAATTAATTAAGCATAAGAGCGTGTTATAGAATGCTAGCCTTGTAGTACAGCAAACTTAGGGCCTTAACATCGTTCTTTCCATTTCTAAGTTTCATTTAAAAGTTTAGCTTTATTTCATAAAGTCATTCATGTGCATGGTAGGTAATACATGCATCAAGTGTTTACTTACTGGGCATTAGCTCAAATAGTCCTTACATTACAGGAACTGAGTAGGAAAAGCTGATGCTAAATCCCAACCAAGGCTAAGTGCAGATGGGTATAACAGACCTTGGGTTATACAACGGGCTCAACTGTGTTCCTATCTAAGCATAAATACAACAAGCTTATTTATGGAATTGGTTGGTGACATGTTACTAAGAGAATCATTAACTTTTGTAACCAAGTTTTTTTATGTAACAAACCTTTTGTGTAGTTTTTGTATCACAAATCTTTTATGTTCTATATTTATAAAATGCTTATTTTGAAATTCGTTTCTACAAGTGCTTAATATTACACCTGCCTTAACCACTTAAGTTATAACCATAAAGCTAGAGTGTTACATTCTGGAGGCATCAGAAGTTTGGATAGGTTGGGAATTCTGGTGGAACTTTTCATAGTTAGCTAACCATTGAAGTTCTTATTTTTTATTTTGTTTGGAAATCTAAATAATTGCAAGAACAGACTCATTATCAACTAGGATGATGAAGGTATCTGAGATAGTTTGAGGAGAAGATATGTCAAGAGCATGATTTTAAAGCCAGTACAACAGCTGGTGATGTAAACTAGCCATTTTTACAGTGACTACTTATTGAACTCCCTGTAGTTAGATCTAGACTTTCAAAGTTGTGGGAAGATTAAGGTCTTCAAGGGATAGGTTTAAATTTGGGTAGCATGTAAGGAGGACGCTATTAGCATTGAAGGTTAACAAAATAATACTAATAACATCATATTGGTATTCTTTGAATTGGGCATCTATCAAAGCTATTCTTATTGTAACAGGTAAGCCTTTTCTGCGATCAAGAGTAAGGATGATACAAATTTTCCCAAGATGAAGGTATGTATATCCTTCTCTTTTTCATTAGGCAACAAGCTTTGTTGGAATTTCCAGTGTGACATATTGTTCCGCCAGAGTTACTTGTGAAGCAAACTGTAACACCCCAAATCTAACATGTGCAGAGCACGTGAGAGAAGGAAATTACTCGTAAAACATAATCTCTACTCATAAATACCAAACTAGTATACCTTAAATTCTTATAAGAATAATCCACAAGTCACAAGTCACATAAAATAACAAAGTCTCAAAACCTAAATTACAAGTTCATGATCGAAATAAACTAAAAAAAAACATAAGTTTATTCTTCTTCTTCTTATTCAAATAGGGAACAAAAACGAAAATCTCTAACTTCATGGCTAGGCACCCTCTCAAAAGAACTTAATCTACAAAAAAATAATGACGAGGGATGAGGCGTTAACTTGGTAAGTAAAACCATTCCTAACACACTATGCATATCGATACCCAAAAAATATATTGCAAGCCTTCTTTGAGTAAAGTATATTTCATAAATCCATAAGTTTCACAAAAACTATATTCCATGATGAAGTAATGTATTTCAATTAGATAACGTAAATCCATAAGAATTCAGAATATCAAAAATAAAGTTACTTATTAAGGCAAATCATATTCACATGTACAGAAAATGAAACGTTAGCTTATGTCACATAGTGTCACCTATAGTCCTGGTGACCCGGCCCAGACAGAATCAGAATCAGAATATTATGTGCACATTGAGAACTTATACCCAATACTGGTCCAGACAAAAATATCGTGTATTATGATCAGAATCAGAATAACTATGGACAATGAGCCAAAACATTAAGAATCTTATAATCATCAATAACTGAAATTACACATGAGTATCAAATATTCGTATTAGATTCAAAAAAGTCCATAAAAATAATTTAGGCTTGCAAACTGATTTACAAATAAAATCATAATGAGAAGTCATGTCACTAAAATAATTTACATATTGAAAGACATTTATAAAATATTTTATTAAAAGAATTCATATTTGAAAACATTCTCATAAACTGATTTTGCTACAAAATTCCTTTAATTTCTAAATAGTATAAAATTCTTATAATAATATCAAAATACTTATACCTATCCAGTATACTAGGAATGAAGTTACTTACCTCGATATAAGAATCTTGAACTACACACCTCTAAGTCCCTAAGAGTCCTCAAGACATTAACAAATACAAAACATAACTCACTCTAAGAATCTACCTTTCTAATTCATTCCTATACAGGTCCGATCTCAAAATTTTAACTCTTAATCTAAACTTTAGAATGACATAATATTCTACAAAACTATTCTGGATATCCATGAGTATCTCATATAAAATTTTGAAGAGGATCCGAGATCAAAAACATTTTTAAAACTATTTATTTCTCAATAATTTCAAAACTGTTTTCTCATAACCTTAACCGAACAGAATTGTTTCTGAGAATTTTATAAAATGAAATACTTATCAGAAAATTATGAAATTAAAACTGGAGATACTATACAATTATTTAACATCCATATAAAATTTCATAATTTTCCGAGTTCATTTGGTAGTGAAAATAATTTTGTAAACCCGATCGCACTACTGGAATCGCAGTTTTCTAGTGCAGTAGTTTCTAATTCGAAAATACATATTAAATTGAAAATGAAATCAAATTTGATTAAATAAAATTTATTAAGGAGGCTCTATATGTCTATTTTCTAGAATATGAATTTCTAATAAAATTCGTTCACAAAACATCAGTTTAAAAATCAAGATATCATGTTGTCCAGAATCATCCTATATTATGCCAAGGGTTGATTAACCAAACTCCTAATTAATCAAAACCCTAAATAAAACCTAAACACATTATATGTCATGCATCAAGATCTATAAAAACAAATCTAAAATCATGCCAAACGTAAACCCTAAATAGAATAATTTACAAGAAATTCTTGAAGGGAATAAGGAGGGTTTACATACCGTTTGCTTTGATTGAATCTTAGGATTTGAGTGAAGAAAAATTATGAATAATTGATAAGAGAGGAAACAAGAATATCATAAGTTTTTAGGGTTATGAAAAAGGGAGATAAAAGATGAATTTATAGGAAATGGAATCTTTGAAAAATAACCTTTTATTCCAAAACCATCTTTTAAATAACCCTTATTAAAAACTTAATACTCTTTTCTACCATTTTCTAATAAAAAGGCCTCCATAAATCCTAGTAAAAGCCCAAATTCCATAAGGAATTTTTTTTTTGGCGTTACACAAACTGATCTAATCGAAAAGATTTGATATACTTTTTTGGAGTAGAGCATCTAGTAGAGATAAGGGTTCAAATGGTTCAGGTAAGAGAATTGGGTCCTTGGTAGAGTTTATAAGGGCTTATCAAGGGTAGAGAGGATTAAAATAGTTAGGCAGAATCTGGGACATAAGAGTATTTAACAAGGTTTTTTATTTTTGAAGCTAAATGTTTTGTACAGGATTTAGGAAGACAAAAAGTAGAAAAAGGAGAAGCAAGAGATTTAGTAGATAGAGAATTTGAAAAGGAAGCCATAAGATTAAAGTTCTATTCCTCTTTTTCAAATCACAAACCTTCTACAATATACCACCATCTTTAGGAAGAACGGCGTTAGGCTCTGATACCACTCGGATAGCGGAGTACATGGCTTGTTTGCCCACAGTATAGACTGATCTAACCCTCATTCAAGACAACCATTAGAATTTACATCGTGGGATTCCTACCTATATACCCAATACCAGAGAAGAAACCATAGCACATACCAACTAAAACTAGAGCCTCTCTCTAGGCATAACGGAGGACGAATAATGTTTTCTGGTGACTAAGACTGGTATTTGATATGAGGAAATAAGACTGAATTTTTGATACACAGGATCCTACAAGAGGCAAGTGTAGATCATACTTGTCGTTGAGCTAGATAAAAGATGAACAATTTAAGTTGATCTATAATTCTTATTAGAAGAATAGAAAAAGAGAGAATTAGCTCGTCATATTGAAAGCAAAGCAGAGAATTTTATTTAATTGAGCTTTCAAACCAGCTTATCTTACAAAGTAGAGAAAATGACCTTATATAGGCAAAGTCTTCCTCAAAAGCAAGACATGACCCCTGTTATCCTTACAAAGCAACATGATTAAAGAAAAGTAAAAGTAAAAGAAAAGCATCTACTTTTGACAAACGATAAAGATAGGACATGTCCCCTATCTTTAATAAAGTAAAGCAAGCAATAATTACAAAGAGACAAACAACTTTAAAGCACACATTTTACAATAAGACAAACAACTTTCTTAAAGTGAAATAGTTCTTACATCAGATGAGGATTTGGTCTCATCTAGCACTTGATTGGGATCTTTGTCTTTTGTAAGAATCTTTTCTAGATGGTTAACACAGAGCCAAGGGTAATTTTGAGATTTTGGTGTTGGAGGCTTCCACTGAGATGAAGAGGTTGGGTATGGATTGGGTGGATTAAAGGATGATCCAAGTTCATGTGGTGTCGGTGGTAGTACTGGAGTGAAATCCTTATAGAAGTCTTAAGGATCTTGGAATAGGAAGTCAGTGTAATCTAGCTTTTCTTCCTTAATGATAATGTCCCTACAACGAGGTTAAGAGACAGAGGAAGGCGTTGGTCCCATAATCATGTCATGCTTTGGTCTAAGGGATGTGTGGAGGATAGCAGATTGATTTAGAGGAAGGTGGTTGTATTCCACGAGAAAGTTTTTTAAGGTAGTCTTAATCTAGAAGTCTTGTTCAACATAGGTGATATGTGGAACCGTAATCCATTCATAAACTATGTCTTGAGTCCAAAAATTATTGGTTTGCGAGTGTTGGAAGTATGGACAGTGAATAATGAAAACAGCTGTAAATTGTCATCCTTCTTAATTTGAAAGTTCTCTGAGGCAATGGGCATCAGCAATCTGTTGAAACTTTTTGTGCCACCATGGCAAAGGTGAGAACCATTCAAAGAGAGTCCATGACAAGGTTGTTGAGTGATTTGGATTATTGAGTCTGTCAAAAAGAGGTAAAATAGGAAAAATCATCTTTGTGGTATACAAGTGTGAGATATAATCTTCTTACTTGAATATAATATAATTAACCTAACAAACTCCTTTAAGCATTTATTATAAGAATAATAATAATAATAATGTATACTAATATAATGATATAAGTAATGTTGTAGAGATATTAGAAATTCTAGAAATTACTAAATATATTTATGGAAGGATAAATTAAAAATTAAAACTATTGATAACATAAGTAATGACATAAGTGATGATGCAATAAGAAATGTTGTACAGATATTAGGAATTCTAGAAATTCTTAAGATATTTATGGAAAGATAAATTAATAATTTAAAAGTAATGATGACATAAGCAATGACATAAGTAATGATGTAATAAAAAATGTTGTAGAGATTTAAAAATTCTAGAAATTACTAAGATATTTATAAAAAAATAAATCTTCACCATTAATTAAGTGCTAGGTGGCAAAATCTTAGCATTCTAAAAATCACTAAGATAATTATAGAGAAATAAATCTCCACCATTAATCAAATGATATGATGGCAAAATCCTAGCCATTCACGGGCCTTAGGAAACTTTATAAATACCCTTTAGCCCTTTCATTTTCCATAAACCCTAGAAATCCCATCTTTTTCCATTCTAAGCCAAAGCATCATTAGTGAAGAAATTCTCAAGTTTAAGAAGGAAGGTTTAGGGGAATTAAAGAAAAAAGGTAAGTAATACTTCACTTTAACTGCAACATAAAGACAATATGTTAAATTAGCTCTTAGTAATAATTTTCTTATCCTAGGTTTAGTTTTAAATAATTTGTTATCTTATAATGATTATTATTGTGGCGTAATTGGCAATTATTAAATCCCACGTGGCTGGCTATGCCGCCTACATCATGATATCATCCTCATATGGCTGGCTATGCCGCTTAAGATGTTATGCTTACTACTTACTTGATTGGATGGTCGGTTATGCTGCCTAAATGTGATGCTCTTATTTTATCATGCTATGGTCGGCACTGCCGCCTAAAATATGATGTTGTTATTAATCTTTACATGGTCGGCCCTGCTGCCTATATTATAATTCTATTTTTTTTTAATTTCTGTATGGACGACACTGCCGCCTATATTAAATGTTTCATGTTTTGCTTTATTATATATTTGGAAAATTTACATACTTTGGTATAAGTTACATTAGTCTCATGCATTTCACAAGTAATTTGATAAAAAGGTATTTTAATGAATTTGAAGAAAGAAAGGGTTGTTGTACTACTAGGTGGTAAGCATTCATAAAGAGGGCAAGCCCTCTAAGCTAAGAAAAGAGATCTTTTGGGGACGGCGATACTTAACGCCCAACGGATCAATTAATTTAAGCTGAAGGGCATATTATAGAATGCTAGCCTTGTAGTACAACAAACCTAGGGCCTTAACATCGTTTTTTATATTTTGAAGTTTCATGTAAAAGATTTAGCACTTATTTCATAAAGTCATTCATGTGCAGGATAGGTAATACATGCATCAAGTGTTTACTTATTGAGTTTTAGCTCACGTAGTCCTTACATTGTAGGAACTGAGTAGGAAAAAACTGACGCCAAGTCCCAACCAAGGCAAGGTGCATATGGACATAACAGACCTTGGGTTACATAACGGGCTTAACTGTGTTTCTATCTAAGCATAAATACAACAAGCTTGTTTATGAAATTGGATTGACAAACCCCTTCATATAGTTTTTTTATGTAACAAATTTTTTTGTTCAATATTTATAAAATGCTTATTTTGAAATCGTTTCTACAAATATTTAATGTTATACTTGCTTTAACTACTTTAGTTACAATCATAAAGGTAGAGTGTTACAATAAGACTGGAAGACACCAAAGTTCATCTTCAGTGATATCCTTGTTTGGTAGAACTTAACTAGCAAATGTAAAATGCCAGAGTTCAAAATACAGTCCTGGAATCTCTTGATACCAGGCTCAATAATGTTCAAGCTCAGGTTCAGAATATAGACAAAAAAATTGATAAAATAACCACCCAATAGAAACAGATGTATATTAACCTCCATAATTAAATTGCCAAATTGGACATCAAACTCAGAACAATGATCTAAAATAGATATCGGGGTCCAGAGTTCAACCAAAAAGAAGCTGAGATTAGATAGCTTAAAGATGAGCTTGTAAGAATTGATGTTGAGAAACAACAACTGTCCTTATTTACAAAATCTCAAACCATACCCGTATACACTCCCTCATTCACTACATATCAACCCTTTTACAAACCTGTCAATCATTAAAAACTTGTGGATTACCCAAAGGTCTTTGGGTTATCCCATCTTTCCATAACTTGGTCAACATCAAGGCCAAAACCATCTATAAAATCCTCAAACTCAAAACCACAACCTAATTTTATAGATCTAGGTCAGCCTTCATCTCCCTAATCTAGACCAGAATCCATTTAAATGCCATCAAAAGACAAGGGACCTATGCATCAACTCTTTTTCAAGAAATCCAACTAGTTTTCCCTCTTCTAAGGCCAACACTTCTTTGGCAAATTTAGATTCTTCTTCTAATGAATCTTTTCCTTCAACAGAATCAATTGCTTTCTTATCTGCAATAGATTCAGAAGAACATTATGTAGATATTCCTGATCTACTCATGGTTCAGCCATCAACAGGATCTAATGCTCCTCTTTCACCTTCTAAAGAAGAGGATCATCTTACATCCTCTTTAAAAGGACCTCCTATAGTTGAGGACCCTGAAGATATTCCTCTTTGTCAGCCTGATCTAATTCCTAAAGTCTCTAATAGGCCATGGTTCACATTTGACGATGTTTTAAAAGTTAAATGGTTCCAAAGATTCTAAGAATTTTCTACTTAGACTGATGTTTAAATGCTTAAAATTGATGCCATTTCACAATCTGTCTTTTGAGAATTCTGTTTTAGATTCCTTGGCTCACTTCATGATTGGTTTGAAAGTCTTAGCTAGTACAGACAGTTACAGCTTTACCAAGCAATAATTCCATAAGTCTTAGGACTCATTTATGAGCAGTTCCTAGGAGAAGCAACTGTAGCACAAGAAGCTACCAAAAGAAAATATTTTTCCACTATAAAAGAATGACAGCCTTGTACTACAAACTTAATGGATTCAATGATGCTTCTCTTAAGCATGTCTTTATTGCCTTTCTTCCTAAGAAAATCCTTCCAGAATTACAAAGGAAACTCCATCTTTATCAATTAAACATTGATAATCTCTCATTGGGAAAGATATACCAATTAGTAGTTAATTGTCTAAAAAATTTCTGTGAATAAAAAGAGTTTTTCAATGATCTCATGGAGCACATAAAACTCTTTAAAAGTGCTTATAAAAAACCCCACCTTACTATCAAATGCAATGATGAAAAGACTTGTTATTGTCCTATCAAGAAAAAATCTCATTTTCAAAAAGTATTCCCAATTCAGAGGCTCTAGAAAAAAAAAACTTTAGGAAACTTAAAAAACCCTATAGGTTCTTCCAAAGAAAGTCCTCTTAGTCAAAAAGTCAAAAAGATACCCAATGTTTCATTTGAAATAGAAGGGTTACTTTGCAAAATACTATCCAAATAATCCAGCAAAATCAGCTAGACTACTAGAACACCTTTATAAGGTCTCCCCTCTTTCAGATGATGAGGATGTCAAGTCTATATTTTCAAAATAATAGAATATAATGATGACACAATTTTTATCCTTGCTAAACAAAGTTCTGATTCTAATTCTAATGAAATCCCTGTCATCTATAACATTCAATCAATCAATCTTCTCTAACACACATGTCCTTCGGTCAAAATAAGTCTCCTCTCTTCAAAATTTGCCAAACCTATCTCTGTTATAGGTTTCATAGATACAGGGGCACAGAGAAGTATGATAAATCCTTTAATTTTACCATCAGAGTTTTGGGAGTACTATACTGAATACTTTAAAGTAGCCAATGGGAAACTTTTTCAAATAGATCTTATTACCAAAAAGCCCATAGGTATCAGTTTTTTCTAGATTATGTTCTTTGGGTCAGAATTGTAGGATCTTCCCTTTCTGATAAAGATCTGCCATTAAGATTTAATGTTCTTTAGCTTATCAAAAAGTTGAACATATCTTCTAATGGTATTCGGTATAAACAAAGGTTTTCATCCTATACTGATACCTTAAAGTTATATTCAATTTCTAATGCTCCTCCTCTTTTTGAGATTTTGAAACAAAAATTCATTTCCTTCTATCCAGAAAGTCAACTTTAATTTGTCCATCCTTCCCTCTATTGAAAAATTCTAAATTCTTTGTTAAGTTACCTTTCAAATGCAAGGTATGACACCTTTTGATCTCAAACTTGCCCAAGCTGAATGCCAACAACTTATGGCCCAAAGCCTCATTGAGCCCACTCATTCTGATTGAGCATGTCAAGCTTTTTATATTGAGAAAAGATCTAAGATTGTCTGGGGTAAGAAAAGACTGGTTATTAAATATCAACCTCTCAACTGTTTTCTCAAAAATGACAAATTTCCTTTGCCAAAAATCCAATCTTTATTTGTCCATCTCCAAGGAGCAAAGGTTTTTTTTTCAAGTTTGATATAAAATCAGGATTCTAGCAAATTGGCATTCATCTTAATGATAGACCTACAATAGCATTCTATATCCCTAATGCACATTACCAATGAACCATTATGCCTTTTGGTTTAAAAGTTGCTCCTTCCCTTTTCCAAAAAACAATAGTGAAATCTTTGAGCCAATCCTTGAGAACGCCCTCATCTACATAAATGACATCTTGCTCTTTACCAAAGACCATGAAATACATCAACAACACCTATAACAATTCATCACTATTGTAAAATCCTATGGCATCATGCTCTCTGAAAAGAAAAGTCAGATAGGACAAAAATCTATTGAAATACAAATAAGCAACCCAAGAGGGAGGGTGAATTGGGTTTTTAAAATTTATTTTATAAATGATTCAATCTAATGCCTTAATACAAATAAAAATTAAATTTTACAGCAATTAAATCAAATATAATAAATTAGACAATGCTAGCAAAATAAATGAGTAAGGGAAGAGAATGCAAACACAGCAATCTTTACGTGGTTCGGCAATCCCCGCCTACGTCCACGCCTCCAAGCCAACCGAGCTTGAGGATTTCACTATCCAAGCCTCCCAAGGCTTCAAATGTTTACAATTGACTTCCAAGGTGTCAATGGACCTTTACAATTAAGAGATTATCACCCTAATCTCTTTACCCTAAGTGTTTCCCTCACTTGAATACTCTCAATACGATACAAAATAGAAATTATAGCAAGACACTCTCTATAAAAGTATATTCATAAATAATGGCACAAGAATGATTTAATCTATTGTGATTTGCAATATGGAAGCTCAATATATGTTTTACAAACTTATTTTTCCTTGCTAGAGTTAATGAAATAAAATTGAAGTTGAGTTTTTATAGTTCAAGCTCGAAAACTAGCCGTTATTGTCAAATTCTAGTGCTCAAGAGGCTAGCCGCTTAATTTAACTGGCTCCCCGCTCGTAACAGTGAAGTTACCGTTAATTTTGAATTTTGCTACAGTAATATTGTTCACGAAATTACAGTTTTACCTTAAAACTTACTCAAATTATGCTATGTCCCAAAACATCATAAAACTTTTCAAAAGATCCAATCTCATAAATTTTAAATATTATTTAATTCCTAAAAACATTATGAAATTATAGTATCGCCCAAACTAAATAAAATCTTTTCAAATAAGTCCTCTTTGAGTTTTAACTAAATCACCATAATCTTTAAAATTTTCAAAACATTTCGCTTAAACCCCCAGACTATTATAAGTTACAATATAGCCCAAATGTTTTAGAGCTTAGCAAATAAGTCTAACTCTGAAATTTAAAACTTTTTCATTTTTACCTAAATTACTTAAATTCATAAAATATTTTATCTCATAAACATAAAATTAATTTAGTTTGAAAAATAATTATTTTATTAACATAAAGTTGAGCTTCACAAATGCTAATCCAAGTATAAATTAAATCATACCGGCTTTACAAGAAATTATCTCAATAAATTATCCATTGAGCCGCCGTGGTCCGTTGAGTGTCTTGAACTTGATTTCACTTGATTCCACTTGATTCATTATCCTTCAAAACTAATGAACTTGTGAAATGCAAAATAAAACACTTTAATGCATATGTTTGTTATCATCAAAATTATAATATTTACAGCCTTTAGACTAACAATCTTCCCCTTTTTTATGATGACAAACATCTTATGTATTTTGACATATATGCTCCCCCTTAATACGTGGCGTACATAATCAAATTTAAAATAAACTCCCCCTGAAAATATGATCTATAATAATTTGTAAGCTCCCCCTTAATATTTAAAAAAACATGCACAAATGTGTAAAGAGAAAATATAATACCTGTCTCCGAAATACATGACTTTTCCCCCTTCATCATCAAAATTAAACTAAGGCAATAATAATCAACCAAATACAGACAAGAGGCATGAAAATCTAACAATATATTAAGAAGTCATAATATAGCATCCAAATACAAAACATCCAAATACAAAACATCCAAAGACAAAGCATCCAAATACAAAGCATCCAAATACAGAACATCCAAATAGCTCATAATGATCATCCACAATCCATCAAGAAAATGTAAATGCATAAAATGTATGGTACAGAGTGACAAAAAATAAAAGAGCTATGGAGATGGTGGATGTGATGAAGATGATGGTGGTGGAAACCCAAGAGCTGCAAAAAGCTACTACTGGCCATCAAGAATCTGTTGCTGTTGAGCAAAAAGTCACTGTTGTTGATCAAATAATTGTTGTTGTTGCTCAAAGAGGCTCTGGTGCTCCATTATGGATTGAGCTGAAAAAGTTTCAAACTGAGATTGAAGTCGGTTTTGCTGTGTCGAAAGAGAATCCATTTTAGCCAACATCTGCTGCATCGGATCCTCATGGGCAGTTGAAGGAGTTTTGGAAGAACCCGCAAAAGATGGATAATGAGAGCGTTGTGGGACACTAAGATCAGGAAGTTGCTCTAGTGGAAGAATATCGTTAAAGAAACGATGATCTATAGGAGCAAGTTCAGAAACTTTGGTGGAGTATCTCCGGTCTCTAGTCCATTTACCTTCTACCCAAATAAATCCTAAGTTGGCAATGGCATCATCTCCTAGTTCTCTTGAATTTAAAAAAGTTGATTCGATAATGGGTACTCGAAAATGTTTGAGGATGCGGGTAATGATATTACCATAAGGAAGGGATCTTTTAGCCATACAAGGTGTGCTAAGCATATGATTGAGTATAGTGTACCCAACATTGAGCTTTCTACCCTCCAAAATACAATCCAATAAAGTCACATCCAATCGGTTAACTTCATCCCCATGACCATACCTAAGAGTAATCATATGATGAAGAACATAATGCAGGATTCTAATTTGAAGAGGCAAAGCTTGAGATTTCAATGATGATCGACAAAATTCATCAGAAAAATCACGTCGGCGATAAATTTTTCGAACAACATTTTCAAAAGAAAACCATGGATGATCTATTCTAGCTCTAGCACTGTAAATTTCTAATCCCTCATTTGGAGTCCCAAGAATATGATTAAACTCCACAACATCAAATTCAATACAAACTCCCCCAAAACTAGTAACCATTTTATCTGAAACTTCTATATCCATATTCGAATAAAAAACCTTAACTAAATTCTCATAATATGCTTCTTGAATAACTAAGACATTTTTCCAACCCATTGCAATAAGAAGTTTGTCAAGAGATTTACCACAAATGTCCAAATTCGCCAAATTCTTAAGATTAACAAAGTAAAAAGGAATAACCGACCTTAAAATGAAATTATCGATAAACCGTTTCCGAAGTGGGAGATGTCGAAAATGAGTTGACAAAAACTCCGTATTATTTTCATAATCTTCCTTGCGTCTCTTGGCCATTTGTTATCTCTTGGCTTTTTCTCCACCCACCATTGTTGAACAAGCTTAAAGAAAAATTTTGGATTTGAGTAAAATGAATAAGTTTGAGCCAAGAAATGTAATCCTAGAGATGAATGAGGTTTAGATTTAATGTGGATTTGATTAAAGAAGGGCTAGAGAAAGCTTGAAAATCTAGAGAGAGAAACGATCAAGGTTAGGTTTTTGGATTTCGGATTTTTATGGAGATGTGATAAAATGGTATTTGGATGATGAAAAATGAAGAAGTAGTGGATGGGTAATGGTTTGGATGATTAAATTTAGCAAGAAAATGAGTGAGAATTGAAGAAATTTGAGTGGGAGATGGTGAGGCACTATTCACGCGGGAGAGAGAGAAAGAGATGAACAAGAGAAGAGAAAGTTGAAATGATGATTGAAAGATGTTTAATGGAAGTTAAATGGATGGGTAATGGATTGAATCAATGATTTTGACATGAAAATGGTTGAGAAATAAAGAATTTTTGAAAGAAAATGGAGAAAGATTCACGGTTTGGTGAGAGAGAGTGTTAAGTGAGGAAGAAAGCCAAAAAGAAGGAGAAGAATAGGTATAAACCCGTGACCAAGCGGCTAGCTGCTTGCTCTCAGGTTTGGGAGCAATTCCAAGTGGCTAACCGCTTGGTTCAGGTGGCTAGCCGCCTGGTTACTGCCCAACTATACCAATTTCACTTTTCGGCCATTTTTTATCAATCTCGTCATCATTTCTTGATTCTGAAACCTCTCAAGAGCCATTTTAATGCATGAATCATGATCTTAAACATTTAAAACATGATTAATTCAAGCAAATAATTTATCTATCAAGCATGTATCATGAAGCACACAAGCATTTGAAATGAATATGTCACAACACCTTACTTTTCTATCATGCTTAAACTCTTTCAAAAACATTAACAAGCATTAAGCAAACAATTTCAATAGATTCAATAGCATAATTAGAGATGTTAATGTGAAAATCTCATCATCCCAAGTTCATGCCGAATTTTTTAAAATTGCTCTTCGCAAAGGGGTTTTGTAAAAATATCGGCAAGTTATTTTTCCGTAGAGATAAATTCTAAAGCAATATCACCCTTTTGTACATGATCTCTTAAAAAATGATGTCTAATCTCTATATGCTTGGTTTTAGAGTGCTGAATGGGATTCTTTGAAAGATTAATAGCACTAGTATTATCACACTTGATAGGAATTTATTCAAGTTTAATGTCATAGTCTTGTTTCATCCAAAGGGCTTGTGCACAACAACTATCGGTGGCAATATATTCCGCCTCAGTGGTTGAGAGTGCAACTGAATTTTGTTTCTTACTAAACCATAAAACAAGAGAATGACCTAGAAAATGACAAGTTCCACTAGTACTTTTCCTATCCACCTTATAACCGGCAAAATCGGCATCCGAGTAACAAGTTCAAGATCTATGGTTCCACTCAAATAACGAAAAATTCTTTTAACAGCAAGCAAATGAGATTCCTTGGAACATGATTGAAATCTTGCACATAAACATACACTAAACATGATATCAGGTCTACTTGCGATTAAGTAAAGTAAAGAGCCGATCATACCTCGATACTTTTTAATATCAACTTCTTTACCTTTTTCATCCTTGTCAAACTTGATTGTTGTACTCATTGGAGTGCTTTTAGTGTTTGATTCTTCAATTCCAAACCTGTTGACAAATCTTTGATATATTTAACTTGGTTGATGAAAATTCCCTTATTGTTTTGTTTGATTTAAAGTCTAAGGAAATACTTCAATTCTACCATCATGCTCATTTCAAACTCCTTACTCATACAAGATGAAAACTCTTTGCACAATGACTCATTAGTAGAACTAAAAATAATATCATCAACATAAATTTGAACAACAAGTATGCCTTGGTTCTTATACTTAACAAAAAGTGTAGTATCGGCTTTCCCATTAAAAAACCATTATCAAGCAAGAAATTTTTAAGCCTATCATACCATGCTCTAGGTACTTGTTTTAATCCATACAATGCTTTTGATAACTTATAAACATGATTTAAACATTTTTCATTTTCAAAACCAGAGAGTTGTTTCACATAAACTTCCTCCATGATATATCTATTCAACATTCTAATAGATTTTAATCTAGCTACAGGTGCAAATGTCTCATCAAAATCAATTCCTTCTTCTTGGTTGTATCCTTGAGCCACTAATCTAGCTTTATTCCTTACAACCACACCAGATTCATCCATCTTATTTCTAAATATCCATTTAGTTCCTATAATGGATTGGTGTTTTGGTTTAAGAACTAATTCCCATACTTTATTTCTCTCAAATTGATTTAACTCATCTTGCATTGCCATAATCCAAGATTTATCATTTTCCGCATCCATAAAGGATTTTGGTTCAATTTGAGAAATAAATGCAGCATGCTCACATGTATTCCTAAGTGATGATCTAGTTGTAACACCTTTAGATGGATCCCCTAAAATGGCATCCTTTGGGTGAGAAGAAATATACCTCTACTCCCTAGGGAGTACTTGAGAAGTACCTTGATTTTGTTCTACACTTGTTTCTTCATATTGCTCCACTTGATTTTCTGCATTCTTTTGGTTGTTCTTTGATGAATCTTCTTGTATAATTTCATCGGCATCATCACTAACAGCAACTTTCTCCATAGAGGAGGTATTAGACTCATCAAAAGTAACATGCATAGACTCTTCCACAACCAAAGTTCTTTTATTATACACTCTATAAGCTTTACTTGAGTTTGAATACCCAAGAAAAATACTAACATCAGATTTTGGATCAAAGTTTCCAAGATTATCTTTTGTGTTCAAAATAAAACATTTACATCCAAAAACTTTGAAATAGCCAATGTTGGGTTTTCTATCTTTCCAAAGCTCATAGGGAGTTTTATTGAGATAAGATCTAATCAACACCTGATTTAAAATATAATAATCAGTGTTGACGGCTTCGGCCCAAAAATATTTAGGTAGTGCATTTTCATTTAACATGGTTCTAGCCATTTCTTGAATAGATCTATTCTTTCTCTCAACAACTCCATTTTGTTGTGGAGTTCTAGGTGATGAAAATTGATGCTCAATGCCTAAATCATTACAGAAATTTTCAAAAGCATGATTCTCAAATTCTCTACCATGATTACTTCTAATGCAAGTAATAAAGTATCCTTTTTCATTTTGAACCTTTTTACAGAAAACTTTAAAAGCTTCAAATGCATCATCTTCATTAGCCAGGAATAGTATCCAAGTGTATCTAGAATAATTATCTACAATTACAAATGCATAATATTTTCCACTTAGGCTAGCATGTCTAGAGGGTCCAAATAAATCCATGTGAAGTAATTGAAGTGGTTTTGAAGTAGAGACATGATTTTTGTTTTTAAAAGAAGTTTTGATTTGTTTTCCAAATTGACAAGCTTCACAAATTTTATATTTTTGAAAACTAATTTTTGGAAGTGAAATTTTTGAGATTAAATCCATGTTTGCATGACCTAGTCTTCTATACTATAACCATCCATCATCATGCAATGCCAAGAAACATTTATTAATTGTAGATGCACAATCTATATTAATAGTATAGACATTAATACATCTATTTCCTACAAATAAAATTTTTCCATCACATGCATTTTCAATAATGCATCTAGATTTATCAAAGACTACTTTATAACCCTTATCACATAATTGACTAATACTAAGTAAATTATGTTTTAAGTTTTCAACCAAACATACATTTTCAATAAGAGTAGTGTTGGTGAAAAATCATAATTTTTCTTATAAAAATAAATTTTAGGACCGATCTCATATAATATATAAGAAATTCGTAATCCAGAAAATTATACCTTGATAATCCGAGAAGATGAACGACGCCAGGCAGTAAATCTGCCACCCAATGATCTTCCAAGTTATGACTCAAGTTTGATTTGCACTGAACGTGTGGGCATTCGTTTCAGCACTCCCAAAAATCCCTGGCTTCTTTTTCGAGTGTTTTTCTCAAAAGGCGTCTCTCCTTTTTTTCTTTCTTTTTAAGAGAAAAGAACATTTATATATAATATTACCTTAGTTAAAAACCCTAATTGTGTTAACCTTATTATATATTAATTCAAAATATTAAATATATTATATTTAATATTTTTCCTCTCCACTTACGTAAAAGTGGAGATAAGGTGTAACAACTTTAGGGCCCACCTTATAAAATATCACAAGGCCCCATTTACACTTAAATATAACACATAAGGCCTTAACAAATATTATTTTTAGTTTTATCACCTAATATGCCAGTTTTATTATTTTTGAGTCCAACAGTGGTGCAGTCAATTAAATAAGCTAACCCGGGGATCATTTGGGAACATACAATAGTGGCTACAATAATTAAGTCTGCAATTAAACTAGCTTAATTATTTAATTCTAATTCTATTCCACTATAAGATTGGAACTGACCTCCATAATTGTATGCTCGAATAATAATTCGTCCCAAGCCACATTGATCTCTTTACTGCACAATCTTTTGTACCACATCGTTAATTAAATTGATATCTCAACTGTCCAATCAATTTAATAACATCTTATTCCTTGATAATTACTGGTTTTCTCTAATGATCATTTTCAATATATTAAATATGTCGATCCACACTGGCCAAAGAATTTTATGATCAAGTACCGAAACCTATTAAGAGATGTGTTGTACAAATTCCATATCGTTAATCTATAACTTCAATACTTATAATTGCTCCCACCAAGATACCGGGTAATCTTGACTACAAGTATGTGTCGTGCCCATTGGTAACTCAAATGGAATGACAACCACAATCATGAAATTATAACTAACTCAAGATTAAGATTACAGTAAAATCAATGCCTATGAGATTTAGTAAGTTTGACAGTTATTATAAAGTTAATTAAATCTCATATGCGATCCTATTCAATGTAGTCGTACAATATCAATAAATTCATATATGATTAAGACAAATCATTCAATGAATTTATTACAGTTTATACCTAAATAAAGTGCCCAACTTTATTTATTAACTGTGAACTCAATTTATTAAATCATAAGATAACTTGTATTTATATCTTCTGTGAATCCACATAGTGATCACATAAATACATATAATATGATTAAATGGACTTTAATAAAAAAATTAATGCAAATAAGATATTTGAATAAAATACCTCAATTATTTTATTAATCAGAAAAAAAGTTTATTATAATTCAATAAACCAATATGCTTTTAAAGAGCATATTTTCCCAACAATCTCCCACTAGCTCTTAAAGAATATTTGGGATTTCACGCATGCCCATGGATTCTAAGTGCAAGTTAAAGAGTTTCCCAGGTATGGCTTTTATGAAAGGATCTGCCAAGTTTGCTGTGATGCAATCTGAGTAACCTCCACATCACCTCTCTACACTATATCCCTTATAAGATGATACTTCCTCTCAATATGTTTTTGTTTCTTGTGGTTCCTTGTCTCTTTAGATTGAGTTATTGCACCAATATTATCACAAAATAGTTTAAGGGGTGCAGTTATAGCGGGAACTACCTCAAGATCTTGTAGGAACTTGCGGAGCCTTACAACTTCTTTTGCAGCTTCAGATGCAGCCACATATTCAGTTTCAGTTGTGGAGTCTGCGATACAAGATTGTTTTATACTCCTCCAACTAATAGCTCCACTTCCTAATGTAAACACATAGCCGAAAGTTGATTTTCTGGAATCCTTATCTGACATAAAATCAGAATTAGTATACCCTATTCGAATAAGCTCATCACCAGAATACACAAGCATATGATTTTTAGTTCTTTTCAGACACTTCATTATATGCTTAACCGCAGTCCAGTGTTCAAGTCCAGGATTCGATTGATATCTGCTAACCATTCCTATTGCAAAACAGATGTCTGGCCTAGTGCAAAGCATGGCATACATAAAACTTCCTACAGCTTCTGCATAAGGAACTCATCTCATTTTCTTTATCTCTTCAGATGTTTTAGGTGATTGATCTTTAGAGAATGCAATTCCATGTTTGAATGGTAATAAACCAGTCTTGGAATTTTTCATGCTAAATTTAGCCAATATCTTATCAATATAGACTGCTTGAGATAAGGCTAAAGTTTTATTCTTCCGGTCTCGCACTAATTTGATACCAAGAATATAACTTGCCTCTCCCAGGTCTTTCATATCAAACTGTCTTACTAACCAACTCTTTATTGTAGTCAACACTCCTATATCATTTCCAATTAGGAGGATATCGTCTACATAAAGAATTAGGAAAGCTACAGATTTTCCCTGAATTTTCTTATATACATATGGTTCATCAATATTCTGAATGAATCCAAATGATTTAATCGCTTGATCAAATCTAATATTTCATGATCAAGATGCTTGCTTCAATCCATAAATAGATCTCAACAACTTACATACCATATGTTCTTGGCCTTTTTGAATGAATCCATCTGGTTGCTGCATGTAGATGTTTTCTTCAAGATGCCCATTAAGAAAAGCAGTCTTGACATCCATTTGCCAAATTTCATAATCTAGCACTACAGCAATGGATAGCAGAATCCTGATGGATTTAAGCATAGCAATCGAAGAAAAGGTTTCCTCATAATTGATTCCCTCTTTCTGAGTAAATCCTTTGGCTACTAATCTAGCTTTAAATGTCTCCACCGTTCCGTCTACTCCTCTTTTTCTTTTGTAGATCCATTTGCACCCTATAGGTTTTACCCCATTTGGTGCCTCTATAAGTTCCCAGACTTTATTCAAATATATAGATTCCATTTCTTGATTCATGGCCTTTCTCCAAAATTCAACATCTCTATCTATTAGAGCTTCATTGTAACTAGTGGGATCTTGTATATGTTCATCTGAGATAGCCTTATAGGTTTCTTCCAGTAATATGTATCTCGCAGGTAACCTAGTTACCCTCCCACTACGACGAGGTTCTAAAAAAGATTGTTGCTCAGGGATAATCCTGTGTTGATCGTCTGGTTGCTGTTGTTCTTCCTGTTCTATAACAGGTGTCGAAAGTGAAGCATCAACCTGATCAGCTGACAGTTCTTCAAGCATTACCTTACTCTTAGGTTTGAAGTTATTCATATAGTCTTCCTCGAAGGAAGTGAAATGTGTGCTCACAATCACTTTCCTATCTTGAGGACTATAAAATAAATCTCCTCTTGTCCCTTTAGGATACCCCACAAACATACAAACCTCAGAATGTGAATCCATTTTGTCTGCCTTTGGTTTCAGCACATGTGCTGGTGATCCCTAAATACGGATATGTCGCAAACTTGGTTTGCGACTTGAGCATAATTCTATTGGATTTTAAGCACTGACTTAGATAGAACTAAGTTCAAGAGGTAAACTGCAGTTTCTAGTGCTAGTCCCTAAAAAGAGATTAGTAATGATGAATAACTAAGCATTGATCTTACCATATCTAAAAGAACTCTATTTCTTCTTTTAGCTACCCTATTTTATTGTGATGTGCTTGGGGCAGTTAATTGAGAAATAATCTCATTTTTAACCAGATACTCTTTGAAATCTCCAGAGAGAAATTCACCACCTCGATTAGATCGAAGTTTCTTTATGCTCTTATCTAATTACTTTTCTGTCTCAGCCTTATACTCCTTGAATTTCTCAAGGGCTTCAGACTTATGACGCATTAGATAAACATAACCGTATCTCGAGTAATCATCAGTGAAAGTGATGAAATACTCATAACCTCCTTTTGCTTGTACATTGATTGGTCCACATACATCTGTATGAACCAATTCAAGTGGTACTATTGCACGCACTCCTTTGGCCGAGAATGGCCTTTTGATCATTTTACCTTCTAAACAGGATTCACAGAGTAGTAACGATTCATTTTCCAATGGACCCAAGAGCCCATCTTTAATCATTCTCTATATCCTATTCTAGTTTATATGACCCAAGCGCAAATGCCAGAGGTAACATTGGTTGGAAGAAATATTTTTTTCCTTAGATATATGCATATGTTCATCATTATTGATTACTGTGTCATGCATAGAATAGATCATAGGACTTATATGATATAAATTATCTCTCAATGTACCAAAATAAACAAGTCTCTTATTATAAAAAACAGAAACAGAGGATCCAAAATTTACAGTGTACCCTTACTTTGACAAGCAAGCTACTGAAATTAAATTCCTCTTAATGTCTGGAACATAAAGACAATTATTCAAAACTAAAGTCTCATTATTAAAAGATAATAAAACTAATCCACTCTTCACTGCTGACACGAACAGTCCTGTCCCTAACTGCAGCTTGACGCTTTCTTCATTTAGTTTCCTGGTTTCCTGAAACCAATAAAGTGAATTACAAATATGATTAGTTGCTTCTGAATCCAACACCCAAGTGTCACTAGGATTCTGAACTAAACAGGCCTTAATCACAAAAAGATTTCCCATACCTGATTTCACAATCTTAGGTCAATCCTTTTTCCAGTGACCTTTTTGTCCACACTTGAAGCATTTGCCCTTTGACTTGCCATCTTACCTGGTAGACAATTTCTTTCTCCCAGCTTTCTTCTTACCCTTGCCTTTCGACTTAGGTCTAGAAGAAGAACCTTTTTCCGCAATATTTATGCTTCCTAGAGATTTCTCAGCACGATAGATCTCTTCAGTAGAATGGAGTTCATTTATCAATTCTGTTAAGGTCATGTTTCTTTTATTCATATTGTAGTTGACCTTAAACTCCTTGAATGTTTCTGGCAAAGATTCTAACACCATGTCAATCTTTGAGTTATCATCGATTTGTGCACCCTGAATCTCAGCCTCATTCAAATAGTCCATCATTTTAAGGACATGATCACAAACTCTTGTGCCCTTCCCCATTTTACTGTTCATAATACCTTTCAGCGCTGCTTGTCTCGTTGAGCAAATGCTCTGCCCAAATATCTCTTGGAGACTATTCATTATTTCAGTTGCGGTCTCTAAGTTTTGATGTTTCGTCTGCAGAATATTAGAAATCGAGGCTAAAATGTAGCATTTTGCATTTCATTGGCCTTTTGCCATTTCTCATAAAGCCTCCTCTGATTTGTATGAGCATCTTCCGAAGGAACTAGGGGGCATGGCTGGGTTAAAACATATTTGTAATTTTCAGCAGTTAGAACAATAAATAGATTTCTTTTCCAATCTATATAGTTCTCTCAAGTGAGTTTGTTTTGACTCAGAATAATAGTAAGTGCGCTCAGGGATGACATTTTCTGAAAAATAAAACATCCATGCATAAATAATTTGATAAAAATTATAATAAATAACAAAAAATGCAAAAAATCATAAAAGCATTTTTAATTTATTGCAACGATAATCTAGTACCGTTTTGATCTGCACTGAACGTGTGGACGTTCGTTTCAGCACTCCCAAAAATCCCTGGCTTCTTTTTTGAGTGTTTTTCTCAAAAGGCGTCTCTCCTTTTTTCTTTTTTTAAGAGAAAAGAACACTTATATATAATATTACCTTAGTTAAAAACCCTAATTGTGTTATCCTTATTATATATTAATTCAAAATATTAAATATATTATATTTAATATTTTTCCTCTCCACTTACGTAAAAGTGGAGATAAGGTGTAACAACTTTGGGGCCCACCTTATAAAATATCACAAGGTCCTATTTACACTTAAATATAACACATAGGGCCTTAACAAATATTATATTTAGTTTTATCACCTAATATGCCAGTTTTATTATTTTTGAGTCCAATAGTGGTGCAGTCAATTAAATAAACTAACCCGAGGATCATTTGGGAACATACAATAGTGGCTACAATAATTAAGCCTGTAATTAAACTAGTTTAACTATTTAATTCCAATTCTATTCCACTATAAGATTGGAACTGACCTCCATAATTGTATGCTTGAATAATAATTCGTCCCAAGTCACATTGATCTCTTTACTGCACAATCCTTTGTACCACATCGTTAATTAAATTGATATCTCAACTGTCCAATCAATTTAATAACATCTTATTCCTTGATACTTACTGGTTTTCTCTAATGATCATTTTCAACATATTAAATATGTCGATTCACTCTGGCCAGAAAATTTTATGATCAAGTACCGAAACCTATCAAGAGATGTGTTGTACAAATTTCATATCATTAATCTATAACTTCAATACTTATAATTGCTCCCACCAAGATACCAGGTAATCTTGACTACAAGTATGTGTCGTGCCTATTGGTAACTTAAATGGAATGACAACTACAATCATGAAATTATAACTAACTCAAGATTAAGATTACAGTAAAATCAATGCCTATGAGATTTAATAAGTTTGACAGTTATTATAAAGTTAATTAAATCTTATATGCGATCCTGTTCAATTAGTCGTACTACATCAATAAATTCATATATGATTAAGACAAATCATTTAATGAATTTATTACAGTTTATACCTAAATAAAGTGCCTAATTTTATTTATTAATTGCGAACTCAATTTATTAAATCATAAGATAACTTGTATTTATGTCTTCTGTGAATCCACATAGTGATCACATAAATACATATAATATGATTAAATGGACTTTAATAAAAAATTAATGCAAATAAAATATTTGAATAAAATACCTCAATTATTTTATTAATCAGAAAAAAAATTTATTATAATTCAATAAACCAATATGCTTTTAAAGAGCATATTTTCCCAATAATTAGAAGATACATTACCGACATTGCCAATACCAATGATCTTTCCTTTTAAATTATCTTCAAAAGATACATCTCCACCATTTTCGATCTTAATAAAACTTGAAAACCAAGCATAATTTTCTGTCATGTGTCTTGAACACCCGCTGTCCAAGTACCATTTATTCTTCTTCTTCTTTAAGCCCTACAGAGAAAATTTTAAGTCTTAAGTACCCAAATCTTTTTGGGTCCTTGGATGTCAGCAATGGTTCCTTTTGGAACCCAAACATATTTTATACCATAATAAGCATTTCTTTTCACAGGACATCTATTTTTCATGTAACCATTTCTATTGCAATAATAACAAGTAATTTTATGATCACTTGTGGATGTAGCTTTAACAAAATAATTCTTGTAACACTTTTGCTTCAAGTTAGGCTTATACCCAAGTCCTCCTTTATCAAAAACACATTTTTGAGAGTTAAGTAAATTATCCAACATCTTTTGGCCATTTGTGAATTTTATCACAATTTCATGTAACTCATTATTCTTCTTCTTGAGAACTTCATTCTCCTTTATCAATTTTTCAACATGTAATTTTTCATGCTCATATGAGGTATTAAGTTTCTCATTTGAAGATGTGACTTTATCATGCAACATTTTATTTTCTAGTTCTAAACATGCAATCTTTGCATTCAATGATTCATTTTCATTTTTGAGATCTATCAATTTCTTTTTAAGGCATACATTCTTTTTACCTATCTTCATCAACTCATCACGTAATTCTTTAAAAGCATCATGTAATTCATCATAGGTAGGAAGATCATTTACCTCATCTAGTTCATCATTCGATTCATCTCCAATTGCCATAAGAGCTAGATTTTTCATTTATTGATGCTCTTCATCATCACTTGTTTCTTCATCAGTATCATCCCACTTGGCCACCATTACTTTCTTCTTGAACTTGTTGAGAAGAGGACATTCCGATCTTATGTGGCTAGGCTTCTTACACTCGTAACATTTAATTGCTTCCTTTTTCTCCTTTTGGTTCTTGAAATCTTTAAATTTTCTTCGCTCGCTAGTTTTCTTGAAAAATTTTCTGAACCTCCTAGCAAGCATAGCCAATTCCTCATCATCCGGCTCACTTTCTCCATCACTTTCAAATTTTGTGACTTTGAGAGCAATGTTTTTCTTCTTCTCTTCATTGCCTCTTTCAGCTGCCAAATCTTTCTCATAAGAAATAAGAGAACCGATTAGATCATCAATAGGTAAGACATTTAAATCTTTAGCTTCCTCAATGGTAGTTCTTTTTGGTCTCCAATCCTTAGGAAATGATCTAATGATTTTCTTAACTTTCTCGCTATTTGAAAAAGTCTTTCCTAGGGCTCTTAGAGTGTTCACTATGTCTGTAAATCTAGTATACATAGAATACACACTTTCATTTTGTTCCATTTGAAATAATTCATATTGTCGAGTGTATCTACTAATTTTAGACTTTTTCACTTGATTCATGCCTTCATAAACAACTTCAAGTTTGTGCCAAATTTCATAAGCACTTTCACAACTTGACACTCTATGAAATTCTTTCTTATCTAGTGCACAAAAGAACGCATTCATGGCTTTGGAATTTAGAGAAGCTTTTCTCTTTTTCAATTCATTCCATTCCCGTGAAGGTTTTAGAATATCTTCCCCGGCTTCATTTTAGTTAAAGGCATAAATGGACCATCACATACAACTTCCCAAATTTCGTAATCTAGGGCTTGTAAATAAATTCTCATTCTAGTTTTCCAATATGGATAGTCATTTCCATCAAAGAACGGTGGTCTAGTTGTGGATTGTCCTTCCTTAAAGGTTGAATCACTTTGGGTTGCTATGGATCTTTTACTCTAGACGGTTAAGTTCTAATAAGAGAACCAAACTCTGATACCAATTGAAATACAAATAAGCAACCCAAGAGGGGGGTGAATTGGGTTTTTAAAATTTATTTTACAAATGATTCAATCTAATGCCTTAATACAAACAAAAATTAAGTTTTACAGCAATTAAATCAAATATAATAAATTAGACAATGCTAGCAAAATAAATGAGTAAGGGAAGAGAATGCAAACACAGCAATTTTTACGTGGTTCGGCAATCCTCGCCTACGTTCACGCCTCCAAGACAACCGAGCTCGAGAATTTCACTATCCAAGCCTCCCAAGGTTTCAAATGTTTACAATTGACTTCCAAGGTGTCAATGGACCGTTACAATTAAGAGATTATCACCCTAATCTCTTTACCCCAAGTGTTTCCCTCACTTGAATACTCTCAATACGATACAAAATAGAAATTACAGCAAGACACTCTCTATAAGAGTAGATTCATAAATAATGGCACAAGAATGATTTAATCTATTGTGATTTGTAATATGGAAGCTCAATATATGTTTTACAAACTTGTTTTTGCTTGCTAGAGTTAATGAAATGAAGGTGGAGTTGAGTTTTATAGTTCAAGCTCGAAAACTAGCCGTTATTGTCAAATTCCAGTGCTCAAGCGGCTAGCCACTTAATTTAACCGACTCCTCGCTCGTAACAGTGAAGTTACCGTTAATTTTGAATTTTGCTACAGTAATATTGTTCACGAAATTATAGTTTTACCTAAAAACTTATTCAAATTATGCTATAGCCCAAAACATCATAAAACTTTTCAAAAAGATCCAAACTCAGAAATTTTAAATATTATTTAATTCCTAAAAATATTCTGAAATTATAATATGGCCCAAACTAAATAAAATCTTTTCAAATAAGTCCTCTTTGAGTTTTAACTAAATCACCATAATCTTTAAAGTTTTTAAAATATTTCACTTAAACCCCCAAACTATTATAAGTTACAATATAGCCCAAATGTTTTAGAGCTTAGCAAATAAGTCCAACTCTGAAATTTAAAACTTTTTCATTTTTACCCAAATTACTTAAATTCATAAAATATTTTATCTCATAAACATAAAATTAAATTAGTTTGAAAAATAATTATTTTATTAACATAAAGTTGAGCTTCACAAATGCTAATCTAAGTATAAATTAAATCATATCGAATTTACAAGAAATTGTCGCAATAAATTATCCGTTGAGCCGCCTTTGTCCGTTGAGTGTCTTGAACTTGATTCCACTTGATTCATTATCCTTCAAAACTAATGAACTTGTGAAATACAAAATAAAACACTTTAATGCATATGTTTGTTATCATCAAAATTATAATATTTACAGCCTTTAGGCTAACATCTATTGAGTTCTAGGGTATGATAATCTAAGATGACTATTATCAACCAAGGCCCCACATTGCTCAGAAATTGATGCATTTTACAAACCATCACTTATTCAGAAAGTAAATTCAATAATTTCTCAGGATAGTCAATTATCTCATAGATTTTTCCCTTACATTGTGATCCACACCTTAAAATTATCCAAGATGTTAAAGAAAACAGCCCCACCCTAGGACTAGAGAAGACCATAACTGTTTAAAAGCTAAAGTAGATGGTTCAGCATCTACTGTCATTGAGAATCCCATCAGTTGGACAATGCATCTTATAGACAAACACTAGTGATGAATATTGGCAAGCAGTACTTTTGGAAAACATTGATAGAAAAGATTTCTACTGTACATATACCAGTGAACAGTTCAAAGATGTAGAAAAACATTATCATATGATCTACAAAGAGATCTTGGCTGTCAAATATCGGATCTAAAAATTTAAAATTCCATCTTATTGGCTATAACTTTATTGCTACCCAACAGACACCTCCTGTGCCTTAAAACCTGGTTTTCCATATATGAATTTTTAGTACAACACATCAAAGGTGATAAAAACCTCATTCTCGATCTTCTTTCTAGACCTCCCAAGCAAATTTTTCTCATAAACTCCTTCAATTCAATTCCATTTATAGCTATGGTGTTTTCCTTACTAAATTGTGCAATTACCAGAAAATATTTTCCTTTAAGAATGACCTTTACTTCTCTCAATCAAATTCAAGACTTTGTTAAAAAATTTCTTTTTAGGTTTTTTATGAATATGTATCTACACCATTCACGTCATGTTTTTCTCACAGGGTTACAAATCTTGCCAAACAAAGACATTACTGAAGATGAACTGTGATACATTTAGTGCCTTACAGTCCTGTATACTACCAAGATAATTTTTCCTATTTTGTCCCTTCTTGACATGCTTAATAATCTAGAGTATTCAACTACTTTGACATAGACTCTCTTTAAGTGGTTTTCTCTATTGCCATGGTGGCGCAAAAAGCTCTAACAACTTGCTGATTTCCACCATCTCATAGAACTTTCAGATTAAGAAGGACAACAGTTTACAACTGTTTTCATCATTCACTGCCCATACTTCTAGCATCCTCAGACCAATGACTTCTAGACTCAAGACATTGTCTAAGAATAGATCACAGTTCCACATATCGCTTTTCTTGAATAAGACATCAAGATTAGGGTTCCTTTAAAGAACTTTCTCATGGAATACAATCATCTCCCTCCAGATCCACCTACCATCCTTTACACATCCTTAGGTCCTAAACATGACATGCTTATAATTCCAACACCCTTCTATCACTCTCAACCTACCAATGGAGGTATCATGATCAAGAAAGAAAAGCCAACCTATACTAACTATTTATTCTAAGACTCATAAGATCCCTACGAAGACTTTACTCTTATTCCTCCACCAATACTATATGAGGTAAGATCATCCTCTATTCCAGCTATATGAGGGACCACCTTTCACTCCATCAGACCCATATCCAGCATATTTATCACAAATCCGTACTCAACCTACCCAGCCTACACCAAATCCAGAAGAATCATTGAAAGCCCAAAACTGCCCTTGGCCTTGTATTCTTGGTTGTACCTATTCAGAAATGTTTTTAAAAAAGATAAAGATCCTTATCAAGATCAAAATGAGATTGAATATTCATCAGTAATGACTATTTCTCTTTGTCATATTATTTTAAGTGTGCTTTAAAGTTGTTTGTCCATTTGTAATTATTGTGTGCTTTACTTTATTAAAGATAGGGGACATGTCTTATCTTTGTTGTTTGTTTTTCTGTGAAAGGAATCTACTTTTTTAAAAGGTAGATACTTTTCCTTACATTTACTTTTTCTTTAATCAGAATGCTTTATAATCATAGCAAGGGTCCAGTCTTACTTTAGAGAAAGATGTTTTGCCTATATAAGGCCATCTTCTCTTCTTTGTAATCTTAGAAGCTGTTTTAATCTCAACTAAATAAAGATTCCAGTTTTCTCTTAACATCATTGATTAAAACTTCTCTCTTTTTATTCTTTTAAAAAGGGTCACAGATAAACTTAAATTGTTCATTCTTCCTAGTTTAATGACGAGTATGCTTTACACTTGCCTCTTGTAGGATCCTATGTATCAGAAAGTCTTATTTTTTTATACCAGATACCAATCTCAGTCTCCTTTCTTTGCACTAAACACCAATGTCAGTTACCAAAAATACTATTCATCCTCGTTAATGCCCAAAGAAGGGCTCTAGTTTTGGGTGGTATGTGCTATGATTTCTTCTCTAATATTAGGTATATAGGCTAAAAACTCGAGCATGCGAGCTATTGGTCTAAAGGATGATTAAGTTCATCATTACTCTGGTATAACAACACTACGTACTCCGCTACTCGAGTAAGAAAGAGATGGTCGAGATGAAAACTAGGGAAAAACTTAGGTTTAGAATGCTTCAGGCATATATTTATAAAGAACCTAAAAAGGAACTTTTGCCCAAAGTCTTAGATTTAGTGGAAAGAGGTAAAGGACATATTTAAAAGAAAGACTTTTTTGGTGATTGCACAGTTTGGTAAAGAAGACACCATTGCTATGACTGGAATAGAAACAAAGGAGTTTATAAAAGAGATTTGCTTAGGAGGCTTGGAGAAAAGATCAGGAATGAGGTTTTTATCTCTTTTGATATGCTGGACTAAAAAATCATATCTGGAGAACCAATTTTTAAGGCGAAAGAGATGTTTGTCTAGCAGCACTTTATTTTTAAATTCTATTATCTTCAGGAAAGATGAGTTGTCTAGTCTAACAATAAAGTTGTGGCCGATGAGATAGAATTCAAATTTTTAGATGCCATATCTGACTGTCAAGATTTCCTTATAGATCACATGATAATGCTTTTCAATATCTTTGAACTATCCACTAGCATATGCACATTAGAATTCTTTTCCGTTAATATTTTCTAAAAGTATTGCTCCCTAGTACTCGTCACTAGTGTCTATTTGTCGAATACATTGTCCAATGGAAGGGATCCTTAGTGGTATTGGATTGTAAGTTATCTGCTTAAGCTTTTAGACAGCTGTCATCTACTTCGGTCCCCAAGGTGGGGCTATTTTCTTTAGCATCTTTGATAGCAGTGAAGTGTGGACCATAATGTACGGGATAAAGTCTATGAGATAATTCACAATCCCGAGAAATTTTTTAATCTACTTTTTAAATAGGTACTGATCTAGAAAGGGCATCAATTCATGAGTAATGTGAGGCCCTGGATGATAATGCCCATCTTAGATTATCATACCCAAGAATTCAATAGACTCTTGTCCTATCTAACTTTTCTTTTCAGATAGCACGATGCTATAAGATTGAACAATATTAAGGAACCTTTTTTGGAGCTGTTGGTGAGTTTCATGGTCTTTTATGAAGAGCAAGATGTCATCAATATAGATGAGAGCATTTTCAAGAATTGGCTTAAAGATTTTCACCATTGTTTTATGAAAAAGGAATTATGCGACTTTAAACTGAAAGGCATGACAGTCTATTGGTAATAGGCATTTGGAATGCAAAAAGCTATTTTTGGTTTGTCATCAGGATGAATGTTGATTTGCCCAACTCTTGATTTACGATCAAACTTTAAAAAACCTTTGCACCTTATAGATGGACAAACAGAGACTAAGTTCTTGGCAAAGGAAATTTATCATCCTTCAAAAAACAGTTGAGGGACTCCAGACTATTTTAGATTTTTCTCAATATAGAAGGCTTGATAGGCATAATCAAAATGAGTGGGCTTAATAAGACCTAGGGCCATAAGCCGCTGGCACTCAGTTTAGGCTAACTTGAGACCAGAAAGTGTCATACCCGGATGGGTGGCCTTGGTAAGGTTGATATCTTCATTAAGTTTGAAGGGTAACTTAACGAAGAATGGAAAATTTTTCCATGTAGGAAAAAGATGGAAAAACTAAAGGTGATTTTCTAGACAGAAAAAAAAGAATTTGTGTTAGAGGGCCTTATAAAGAGGAAGAGCATTAGAAATGATTTATTACGACAATTTTTTGTAAAGCTGATATGATTTAATTTATGCTTGGATTAGCATTTGTGAAGCTCAATTTTATGTTAATAAAATAATAATTCTTCAAACTAAATTAATTTTATGTTTATGAGATAAAATATTTTGTGGATTTAAATAATTTAGGTAAAAATGAAAAACTTTTAAATTTCGGAGTTGGACTTATTTGCTAAATTCTAAAATATTTGGGCTATTTTGTAACTCATAATAGATTGGGGGTTTAAGTAAAAAGTTTTGAAAACTTTAAATATTATGGTGATTTAGTTAAAACTCAAAGAGGACTTATTTGAAAAGATTTTATTTAGTTTAAGCCATACTGTAATTTCATAATATTTTTAGGAATTAAATAATATTTTAAATTTCTGAGATTGGATCTTTTTGAAAAGTTTTATGATATTTTAGGCCATAACATAATTTGAGTAAATTTTGAGGTAAAACTATAATTTCATGAACAGTATTACTTTAGCAAAATTTAAAATTAACGGTAACTTTATTGTTACGAGCAGGGAGCCAGTTAAATTAAGCAGCTAGCCACTTGAGCATTGGAATTTGATAATAACGGCTAGTTTTCGAGCTTTAATTATAAAAACTCAACTCCAACTTCATTTCATGAACTCTAGCAAGCAAAAACAAGTTTATAAAACATATATTGAGCTTCCATATTGCAAATCACAATAGATTAAATTATTTTTGTACCATTATTTGTGAATCTACTCTTATAGAGATTTTCTTGCTGTAATTTGTATTTTGTATTATATTGAGAATATTCTAGTGAGGGAAACACTTGGGGTAAAGAGATTAAGGTGATAATCTCTAAATTGTAAAGGTCCATTGACACCTTAGAAGTCAATTGTAAACATTTGAAGCCTTGGGAGGCTTGGACAGTGAAATCCTCGAGCTCGATTAGATTGAAGGCCCGACGTAGGCGGGGATTGCCGAACCACGTAAAAATTACTGTGTTTGCATTCCCTTTCCTTACTCATTTATTTTGTAAGCATTGTCTAATTTATTATATTTGATTTAATTGCTGTAAAACTTATTTTTTTATTTGCATTAAGGCATTAGATTGAATCATTTGTAAAATAAATTTTAAAAACCCAATTCACGCCCCTCTTGGGTTGCTCATTTGCATTTCAATACCAAATACTGTTGAAGGATACGTTCAACTTCTTGATGAGCTGAAGAATATCAAAGCCTAATAGTCGAGCTTTATCTAGGAGAAAAAATCATACTATTTTGACCTAAAGAACACACTCTAAGAAGAATTGGATACCTATGATTTTTTAGTGATCAAATCTGCTTGGAATATTTCCCCATTGGCTGCCTTAAAGCACTCAGTATGATGATCCTTGAACTCCGGTGGTAAGATTAAAGGGTTTATCACGCTCCTTTGTGCCCCGGTATCAATGAAACCTATAATAGAAATAAGTTTGGCAAATTTTGAAATGTGGAGACTGATTTTGACAGAAGGACTAATATCCTGGATAAGATTGATTGATTGAATGTTATGCATGCAGGGATTTCCTCATAATCAAAGTTGAAACTTTGTTCTGCTAGATAAAAACTGTGTCATCATTATAGTTTTGTTGTTTTTAGAATATGGATTCAACATCTTCATCATCTAAGAGAGGAGAGACCTTATACAGATGTTTAAGCAGTTTGGTAGATTTAGTTGGATTATTTTAGTAAATAAAACATTGGACATCTTTTTGGCTTTTGAACCCTGACTGAAAGGACTTTCTTTAGAAAAATCCATAAGGTTTTTTAGGTTTTCTGAAGTTTTTTTTAACTCCCGGATCGAGAATATTTTTTAATGGGATTATTTTAGTTTTTTTTTAATCTGGTGGTAAGATTAAAGGGTTTATCACACTCCTTTGTGCCACGGTATCAATGAAACCTATAATAGAAATAAGTTTGGCAAATTTTGAAGGGTGGAGACTGATTTTGACAGAAGGACTAGTATCCTGGATAAGATTAATTGATTGAATGTTATGAATGGCAGGGATTTCCTCATAATCAAAGTTTAAACTTTGTTCTGCTAGATAAAAACTGTGTCATCATTATAGTTTTGTTGTTTTTAGAATATGGATTCAACATCTTCATCATCTAAGAGAGGAGAGACCTTATACAGATGTTTAAGCAGTTTGGTAGATTTAGTTGGATTATTTTAGTAAATAAAACATTGGACATCTTTTTGGCTTTTGAACCCTGACTGAAAGGACTTTCTTTAGAAAAATCCATAAGGTTTTTTAGGTTTTCTGAAGTTTTTTTTTAACTCCCGGATCGAGAATATTTTTTAATGGGATTATTTTAGTTTTTTTTAATCTGGTGGTAAGATTAAAGGGTTTATCACACTCCTTTGTGCCCCCGTATCAATGAAACCTATAATACAAATAAGTTTGGCAAATTTTGAAAGGTGAAGACTGATTTTGACAGAAGGACTAGTATCCTGGATAAGATTAATTGATTGAAAGTTATGCATGGCAGGGATTTCCTCATAATCAAAGTTGAAACTTTGTTCTGCTAGATAAAAACTGTGTCATCATTATAGTTTTGTTGTTTTTAGAATATGGATTCAACATCTTCATCATCTAAGAGAGGAGAGACCTTATACAGATGTTTAAGCAGTTTGGTAGATTTAGTTGGATTATTTTAGTAAATAAAACATTGGACATATTTTTGGCTTTTGAACGCTGACTGAAAGGACTTTCTTTAGAAAAATCCATAAGGTTTTCTAGGTTTTCTGAAGTTTTTTTTTTTAACTCCCGGATCGAGAATATTTTTAAATGGGATTAATTTATTTTTTTTATTAATCTGGTGGTTAGATTAAAGGGTTTATCACACTCCTTTGTGCCCTAGTATCAATGAAACCTATAATAGAAATAAGTTTGGCAAATTTTGAAAGGTGGAGACTGATTTTGACAGAAGAACTAGTATCCTGGATAAGATTAATTGATTGAATGTTATGCATGGCAGGGATTTCCTCATAATCAAAGTTGAAACTTTGTTCTGCTAGATAAAAACTGTGTCATCATTATAGTTTTGTTGTTTTTAGAACATGGATTCAACATCTTCATCATCTAAGAGAAGAGAGACCTTATAAAGATGTTTAAGCAGTTTGGTAGATTTAGTTGGATTATTTTAGTAAATTAAACATTGGACATCTTTTTGGCTTTTGAACCCTGACTGAAAGGACTTTCTTTAGAAAAATCCATAAGGTTTTTTAGGTTTTCTGAAGTTTTTTTTTTAACTCCCAGATCGAGAATATTTTTGAATGGGATTCTTTTTGGTAAGACACTGGCAGGTCTTTTCATTCTTGCATTTGATAGCAAGATGAGGTTTTTTACAGGAACTTTTAAAGGGTTCTTTATGTTCCATGAGATTAAAGTTTCTATTCTTCTTTTTCAGATCACTACCAGATTAAGAATTCGAGTTTAAAATTGATTTATTACTGGAAATTACCCTAATCTCAAAAGCGCCCTACATGATAGCCCTACCAGAATTAAAGGAGTTAAAGAATCAATTACAGAAACTATTAGACAAAGGCTACATATGCCCAAGGCATTCACCTTGGGGAGCACCAGTATTATTTGTAAAAAAAGCTACTACCGAAGATTTGTGGAAGGCTTCTCTACAATTGCGATGGCATTGACCTAATTATCGAATAAGAATACCAAGTTTGTATGAATGCCGAAATGTGAGAAAAGTTTTGAAGAACTAAAATGGTAATTGATCACTGCTCTAATTTTAGTCATTCCTAATAGCTCTGAGCAATTTGTTGTCCACAACAACACCTCCAAAAACGACATTGGATACATTTTCATGATAGGAAGTTATTATGTATGCTTCTAGACAATTGAAGGAATATAAGAAAAACTATTTGGCACATGACTTAAAGTTGGCAGAACTGATGCATACATTAAAAATATGGTGTCACTACTTGATGGGTGCACATTGTAAGATTTATACTGATCACAAGAGCCTTAAATACCTTTTTATGCAAAAAGAGTTAAACATGTGACAATGACATTGGCTGAAGCTCATTAAGGGCTATAACTATCAAATAAATTATCATCTTGGAAAAGTAAGTGTTGTAGCAGATGCACTAAGCCGAAAGTCAAGGTTGGATCTACGATATTTCACTCTAATACCTTCACCAACATAGTATGAACTTGGATCGTCCTCTACTCTACTAGATCCATACCCAGCCTTCTTATCCCAACCAAATCCTCCAATACTAAAATCCTAAGTTTACCCTTTTTTAGAAAACTATGGTAAAGATCTTTGAGCCGATTCTTAAAAATGTCTTTATCTACATTAATGATGTTTTACTTTTCACCAAAGACTATGAAATCCATCAACAGCTCTTAAAGCAGTTTCTCAACATTGTTGAATCTTTTGGCCTTATGCTATTCGAAAATAAGAGTTAGATAAAACAAGAATCTATTGAATTCTTAGGAATGATAATTCAAGATGCCTACCATCAACCAGGGCTTCACATTGCTCGAGAATTGATGTACTTTCCAAATTAAAATCTATCTGAAAAGTAAATTCAAAATTTTTTTAAGATTGTCAACTATCTCTGAGATTTTTTTTCACACATTATAGTTCACACCTCACAACTATCCAAAATACTAAAAAAATCAGCCTCAACTTGGGGATTGGAGCAGACCACAGTTGTCCATAAGCTTAAACAGAAAGCCCAGCATCCAATACTGCCGAGAATCCCTTTCATTGGGAACATATCCTCCAAACAAATGTTAGTGGAGAGTACTAGAGAGCAGTACTTTTTGAAAGCACTGATGATGAAGAATTCTATTGTGCACATGCCAATAGACAGTTCAAAGACACTAAAAAACATTACCATGTGATCTACAAAGAGATTTTTGCAGTTAAGTATGGCATCCAAAAGTTTAAATTCTATCTCATCGGTCATATCTTTATTATCAGATTGGACAACTCATCCTTTCTGAAGATAATGGAATTTAAAAATAAAATATTACCAGACAAACATCTCCTTTGTCTTAAAACCTAGATTTCTAGGTACGAATTTTCAGTTCACTATATTAAAGGAGATAAAAACCTCATCCCTAATCTTCTCTCCAAACCTTCTAAACAAACTTCTTTCATAAACTCTTTTGGTTCTATTTCAGTCATAGCAATAGTGGCTTCTCTACCCAATTGTGCTCTCAGTAAAAAAATCCTTTCTTCTGAATATGACTTTTATCTCTCTCCACCAAATCCAAGATTTTGCTCGAAAGATCCTTTTCAGTTTTTTTATGAACATGTTACAAAGAGTCCTAATCATCTTTTTCTTATAGGATTAATAATTCCATCAAATTAAGATATTACCGAAGATGAACTTTGGTACACTTGGTGTCTTACAGTCCGGTATGCCACAAAAATGATTTTCTTTGTTCTACCTCTCATTAACAGACTCAATAATCCATACCATTCAACCACCCTTTCTTAAACTCTCTTTGAATATTTCTCACCATTGCCTTGGTGGCACAAAAAACTCTAACAGATTGTTGATACACACCACTTCATGAAACTTTCAGATCTAGAAGGTCAACAATTTACCTCTGTCTTCATTGTTCATCGACCATATTTTCAACATCAATGCTTTTTGGACATAAGACTAGACTTATGAATAGATTACAGTTCTGCATGGTGCCTATCTTGAACAAGACTTCTAGATAAAATCTTTTTTAAAAAACCTCCTTATAGAACTTAACCACATTCCTCCTAACCAACCTACTATCCTCCATACATCCCTTGGATCAAAGCATGACATGTTTATAGTGCCTACTCTCTTCTCTCACCCTCAACCTCGCAGTAGGGGCATCATCATCAAAGAAGAAAAGCCAGAGTACACTAACTTTTTATTTCAGGATTCTCAAGATCGCTATGATGATTTCTCTCTAATAGCTTAACCAACATAGTATGAACTTGGATCGTCCTCTATTCTATTGATCCATACCTAATCTTTTCATTCCAACCAGACCGTCCAACATTAAAATTCCATGTTTGCCCTTGCCCATGTGCTCTTAGTAGTACTCATCTAGAGAGATTTTTCACAAAAGACAAAAATCCTGATCAAGGCTCGGATGAGACTGAATCCTCATCTGATGAAAGAACTATTTTCCTTTAAAGAAGTTGTTTATCCCATTGTAATAAGTGTTCTTTCACTTCTAAAAGTTATTGTCATTTTATAATTATTGCTTACTTCGTTAAAAATAAGGGACATGTCTTATTTTTGTCTTTTCTTAAAAATAATCTACTTTTATAAAAGTAGATAATTTTCTTTTACTTTAACTTTTTCTTTAATCATGTTGCTTTGTAATGGTAGCAGAGGTCCTATCCTGCTTTTGAGAAAGACTCTGCCTATATAAGGCCGTCTTCTCCTTATTGTAAGATAAGCTTTTTCAAGAAACATTTGCAGTTTGTTTTCAACATGATCAGTTAAACTTCTTCTTTTTTATTCTTCTAATAAAGATTATAGTTTAACTTAATTGTTCACCTTCCATCTAGTTTGATGACAAATATACTTTGCACTTGCCTCTTATAGGATCCTGTATATCAGAAAGCCAGTCCTATTCTCTTGTATCAAATGCCAATCTTGGTCACCAGAATACTATTCATCCTCATTATGCCTAGAGAGAGGCTCTAGTTTTGGGTGGTATGTGCTATGCTTTCTTCTCTAGTATTGGATATATAGATTGAAAAGTATATTTGTTATACTAGAGCAATGATGAACTTAATCATCTTTTAGACCAGTAGTCCACATGCTCGGATTTTCAGCCTATATACCCAATACTAGAAAAGAAACCATAGCGTATACCACCCAAAACTAGAGCCTCTCTCTAGGCATAACAAATGATGAATAGTAATTTTAGTGACTAAGACTGGTATTTGATACAAAAGAATATGATTAACTTTCTAATACACAGAATCCTATAAGAGGCAAGTGTAGAGCATACTTATCATCAAGCCAGATAAAAGGTGAACAATTAAGTTAATTTGTGATCTTTATTAGAAGAATAGAAAAGATAAAGTTTAGCTGATCATGTTGAAGACAAACTGTAAATGTTTATTGAAAAAACTTATCTTACAATGAGGAGAAGATGACCTTATATAGGCAGTGGAACGCCAAAAAAAAAAAAGAATTCCTTATGGAATTTAGGCTTTCACTAGGATTTACGGAGGCCTTCTTATTAGAAAAGAGTATTAAGTTATTAATAAGGGTTATTTAGAAGACAGTTTTGGAATAAAAGGTTATTTTTCCAAGATTCCATTCCCTATAAATTCATCATTTATCTCTCTTTTTTATAACCCTAAAAACTTATGATATTCTTGTTTCCTCTCTTATCAATTGTTCATAATTTTTCTTCACTCAAATCCTAGGATTCAATCAAAGCAAACCGTATGTATACCCTCCTTATTCCCTTCAAGAATTTCTTGTAAATCATTCTATTTAGAGTTTACGTTTGGTATGATTTTAGATTTGTTTTTATAGATCTTGATGCATGACATATGATGTGTTTAGGTTTTATTTAGGGTTTTGATTAATTAGGAGTTTGATTAATCAACCCTTGGCATAATATAGGATGATTCTAGACAGCATGATATCTTGATCTTTAAACTGATGTTTTGTGAACGAATTTTTATTAGAAATTCATATTCTGGAAAATAGACATATAGAGCCTCCTTAATAAATTTTATTTAATCAAATTTGATTTCGTTTTCACTTTAATATTTATTTTCGAATTAGAAACCACTGCACTGGAAAACTGTAATTCCAGCAGTGCGATCGGGTTTACAGAATTATTTTCACTAGGAAATGAACTCTGAAAATTATGAAATTTTATATGGATGTTAAGATAAGTGTATAGTATCTCCAGTTTTAATTTCATAATTTTCTGATAATTATTTTATTTTATAAAATTTTCAGAAACGGTTCTGTTCGATTAAGGTTATGAGAAAACAGTTTTGAAATTGTTGAGAAATAAATAGTTTTAAAACTGTTTTTGATCTCGGGTCCTCTTCAAAATTTTATATGAGATACTCATGGATGTCCAGAATAGTTTTGTAGAATATTATGCCATTCTAAAGTTTAGATTAAGAGTTAAAATTCTGAGATCAGACCTGTACAGGAATGAATTAGAAAGGCAGATACTTAGAGTGAGTGATTAATAATTATGTTTTGTATTTGTTAAGGTATTGAGGACTCTTAGAGACTTTGAGGTGTGTAGTTCAAGGTTCTCATATCGAGATAAGTAACTTCATTCCTAGTATACTGTATAGGTATAAGTATTTTGATAATATTATAAGAATTTTATATTATTTAGAAATTAAAGGATTTTCGTAGCAAAATCAGTTTATGAGAATGTTTTCAAATATGAATTCTTTTAGTAAAATATTTTATAAATGTCTTTCAATATGTAAATTATTTTGGTGACATGACTTCTCACTATGATTTTATTTGTAAATCAGTTTGCAAGCCTAAATTATTTTTATGGAGTTTTCTAAATCTGATACGAATGTTTGGTACTCGTGTGATTTCAGTTATTGATGATTATAAGATTCTTAATGTTTTAGCTCATTGTCCATAGTTATTCTGATTCTGATTCTGATCGTAATACACGATATATCTGTCTGGACCAGTAATGAGTATTAATTCTGAACGTGCACACAATATTCTGATTCTGATTCTGTCTGGGCCGGGTCACCAGGACCATAGGTGACACTATGTGACATGAGCTAACGTTTCATTTTTTGTACATGTGAATATGATTTGCCTTAATAAGTAACTTTGTTTTTGATATTCTGAATTCTTATGGATTTATGTTATCTAATTGAAATATGTTACTTCATCATGGAATATAGTTTTTGTGAAACTTATGGATTTATAAAATATATTTTGCTTAAACAAGGCTGCAATATATTTTTTTGCGTATCGATAGGCCTAGTGTGTTAGGAATGGTTTTACTTACCGAGTTGACAGCCTACCCCTCATCATTATTTTTTTACAGATTAAGTTCTTTTGAGAGGTGTGCCTAGCCATGAAGTTAGAGATTTTCGTTTTCGTTCCCTAGTTGAATAAGAAGAAGAAGAATAGACTTATGTTTTTTTTAGTTTATTTCGATCATGAACTTGTAATTTAGGTTTTGAGACTTTGTTATTTTATGTGACTTGTGACTTGTGGATTATTTTTATAAGAATTTGAGGTATACTAATTTGGTATTTATGAGTAAAGATTATGTTTTGTGAGTAACCTCTTTCTCTCACGTACTCTGCACGTGTTAGATTTAGGGTGATACATAATATCTCAGTTTGGTGGAATTATTAATCCTATAAGAAAAAGACGATCAGGGTGAAAGCTAGGAAAAAATATGGGTTCAGGACTTTTTGTGTACATATTCATAAAGAACCTAAAAAGGAACTTTTAAGTAAAATCTTGGATTTGCTGAAGAGAGATAAAAGTCATATTCAAAGGAAAGGATTTTTTTATGAGAGCACAATTGGGTAAAAAAGACATTATTGCTATGACTAGAATAAAACTAAGAGAGGTTATGAAAGAAGTTTATTTGGGAGGTCTGAGGAGAAGATCAGAGATGAGGTTTTTATCCCCTTTGATATGGTGAAAATTCATACCTGGAAATCCAGGTTTTAAGGCGAACGAGATGTTTGTCTGGTAGCACATTATTTTTAAATTTCATTATCTTCAAAAAAGATGTGTAACACTCTATCTTTATGGTTGTAACTAAAGTGGTTAAACCAGGTAAAAACATAGAACATAAAAAGTTTATTAAACAAAAACTATATAAAAGGTTTATTACACTAAAAACTTTGTTACAAAAGTTAAAGATCTCTCAGTAACATGTCAGAAACCAACTTCATAAATAAACTTATTGGTTTCATGCTAGGATAAGAACTCAGTTGAGCCCGTTATGTAACTCAAGGTCTATTATGTCCATATATACTTTGCCTTAGTTGGGACTTGGCATCAGCTTTCCTTACTCCTCAGTTCCTGCAATGTAAGGACTACATGAGCTGATGCCCAGTAAGTAAACATTTGATGCATTATTACCTACCATGCACATGAATGACTTCATGAAATGAGTCTTAAATCTTACATAAGCTGATGCCCAGTTATGTAACTCAAGGTCTATTATGTCCATATACACTTTGCCTTAGTTGGGACTTGGCATCAGCTTTCCTTACTCCTCAGTTCCTGCAATGTAAGGACTACATGAGCTGATGCCCAATAAGTAAACACTTGAAGCATTATTACCTACCATGCACATGAATGACTTCATGAAATGAGTCTTAAATCTTTTGAATGAAACTTAGAAATGTAAATAACTATGTTAGGGCCCTAGGTTTGTTATATTACAAGGCTAGCATTCCATACCATGCCCTTGGGCTTAATTAATTAACTCATTAGGCGTTACATATCGCCGTTCTCAAAGAATTTCTTTTTTTAGCTTAGAGGGCTTGCCCTCTTTATAGTGCTTGCCACCTAGTAGTATAACAACCCTTTTTTTTTTTCAAAACTCATTAAAATACCTCTTTATCAAATCATCCATGAAATGCATGAGCCCAATGCAACTTATGTCATAGTATGTAAATTTTATAGATATAATAAAGCAAAATATGAAACTAATTTAAGACAGCCACATCTAGCATAGACGGCAATGCTGTCCATACAAAAATTAAAGAAATAGAATTATAATATATGCGACAAAGCCGACTATGTAAAGAGTAATTACAAACATCATATTTTAGGCGGCAGTGCCGACCATGGCATAATAAAATAAAAGAATCACATATTAGGTGACATAGCCAACCATCCAATCAAGTAAGTAGCAAACACCACATCCTAGGCGTCATAGCCAGCCATGTGAGGATGATATCACGATGTAGGTGTTGAGTGTTAGAAAGTGTATATTTATAAAGGAAAAAATCGTCATTTTACACTTTAAGTCTCACTAACATTGCTACCTTTATTTATTTAAGTATTTTGTTATGTAATTATATGTGTTTTATTATAATTATGTATTTTATGTATTTTAGGGGCATCATAATCGTTTCACAATGAACGAGTGATCAGACAGCAAAACGGACGTCATATTAAGACTCAGGACGGTCAAAAGCCTTAAGAGGAGCATTAAAGGAAAAACTTACTGTTCACATATACGGTACTGTTCATACATACGGTACTGTTCACGACACTGTTCATGTATACGAGCTGATGATGTGGCAACTACCTATGACGTGTCAATATCTGATTGGATGAATTATGTGGTATTGACTGCTTATGTGGCATTGACCGATGACGTGGCCTTGACTGATGATGTATCACAATTTCATTGGGCTAAATTTCTTATGTACTGTAGATCGATGACGTGGCAGCATCTAAGTGGAGCAAAAATTGTGTGTACAGTACATGCGTATACATGAGATTATTTACTATTCAGGCAGTGTTACTGTACAAATGTTGACTGTTGACTGTTGACTATTGACTGTTGACTGATGACGTGGCGCAATACTGAGCATTCGAACTGTTTTTAATCCGATGGTCACGATTCACTCAATGTATCTATAAAAAGGGGGCTCTCACCCCCTAATTTGATACCCTTGAATTCATTTTTAAGCTTAGATTTCTGAAATTCCTTCTCCTTTTTATAGTTTCTTTGTATTTTAATAAAATTTCCTTTTTTATCCTTAGTTAAAATATGAGTAGCTAATTTCTTTTGAGCTTGGGTTGAAGGTGAAGTCTCAACATGTTCCATGGGCTTAATTTGGTAAATTTACTTTCTCTTCCCCTCTAATATTTATGGTTGTTTTGACTTTTCGTCGACAAATAATAATAGTCTTATCTTGTTTAGATACAGACCTGGTTAAACCGGCACCTTAGTACAAGGTTATTATTATTTGGCACGATAAGCTCTTGGCACTATAATTATTGGAGAGTGGTTCATGAGGTGTGGAATCCCCCCTTATGATTTAATTGGTATTAATATAGAATATTTAGCCCATGGAGCATATTAATGCGGATCCGGATACCCAAGTGCTTTATTATAACAAGTTTCATTCTTAATTATTACCATCATTTTAATTCACAATTTAGGATAAAGTTACCATAATTTAATTGTTTCCATTAAAAGAAAATTAATTCGGCATATAATTAAAATCAAACTCCTCGTGGGATCGACACTCGTCACCATTAATCTATTCTACAATAGATTCGTACGCTTGCGAGTTTAATAAAATTCTACACAACAAGTTTTTGGCGCCGTTGCCGGGGAGGTAAGTTATTTTAATTTATTGAATTAATTTTTTTTGTTTTCTTGTATTTTTTTCCTTTTAAAAAAATAATTCTATAATTTAATTTAAATTTTTTTAATTTAATTTTATTCTGTGATTTCTTTAAATTTCTGTACTTTAATTTATGTTTTACTTTTCTTTGTAATTTGTTTTGTTTATCTTGTAATTTATTTTAATTTATTTGTAGAATTAATTCATAGAATTAGTTTTTGTTAAGTAAATTTTTTTTTGTTGTTTTCTTTTAAATCTTTTTCCTGTAATTTAATTTCGTTTTTTTCTCTTCTTTATATTTCTGTAATTTAATTTTTTATTTTTCATTGTAATTTATCTTCTTATTTTATTTTTAATTAATCTATTTCTTGTATTGTCTTTTTAGAACTTGAGTGTATGTTCATAGTAAGGTTATAACAACGTCATAAGGTTAGTATTATAATTTCTCTCTCCTCTTTATTTTTATTTGTTTTATTTTCATTAATTTTGTTCTTTGCATGCATGGTCGAAGGTCATTATCACCTAATCTTGAACCTTTAGACCTTTATTTGGAAAAAACACTTCGCACGAACAAACACACTGTTTTTCAAAAGAAACTTGAAATGGAATTGCAAAATCAGCAACCAGAACCACAAGAGAGGCCATTTAAGGATTATTTTAGTCCTTTAGCCAATTTGAGCACATCATGCATAAGTTACCCAAATGTAGCTGCTAGGAGTTTTGAATTAAAACCTAGTGTGCTAAACTGTCTTCCCACATTATATGGCCTAGAAAATGAGGACCCATATAATCATTTGAATGGTTTTCATGCTATTTGTCAAACTTTTAAATATGAGAATTTTTCAGATGATGATGTTAAACTTAGATTATTCCCATTTTCATTAAAAGATAGAGCTCGTTCATGGTTTAATACAATGCCTGCTAATAGCATTACATCATGGAAACAAATGATAATTAAATTTTTAAATAAATATTTCCCAGTTCATAAAACCAATGCTATTCGCAGGGAAATTTCAGAGTTTACTCAAAGAGACGACGAGCAGTTTTTCGAAGCATGGGAGCGATTTAATAGGCTACTCTTGAAGTGTCCACATCATGGGTACGAGAAATGGCACCAATGCCAATACTTTTTGGAGGGATTATTGCCACATGTGCAAGAATGGCTAATGGCAACCAGTGGATGAGAGTTAATGTCCAAAATCGCATCAGAGATTTGGGAATTTTTCCAACGGCAATCGGATAATTCTCAACAACAGAGTCGATCACTCAAAAATACCAGGAGAATTAAGGGAGTGAATGAGGTTAACATTGGCGAGTCAAGCTCAGGAATTAAAGAAGTCAAAGAAATGGTTGAAGGCCTTGCTCGACAAATAGCATCTTTGACAACTGCTAAATCAACAGAGCCACATGACCATGACTCATATTCAAATCAAGCCAATGCCATAGGTATCATAAGAAAATCACCAAACTACAATCCTTACTCCAACACATATAACCCTGGATGGAGAGACCACCCCAATTTTTCATGGTCTCAAGAATTCCAACAAAATGGACCAACAGTTCCACCTTCACCAATGCAACCAGTTCCTCAAATGTCTCAAGCCTCTTAACCACCATTTAGACCATACAATCAGAATCCAAACCATTCTCAATCCAAACCATGGGAGGAGACATTCCAAAATGTCAGAAATCTTACTAACTCCAAGATCGAGCAGCAGAACCGCACCATTGATGAATTACGAAATGAGATGAGAGCGAGCTTCAACTCACAAGCTCAATCTGTTTCAAGCCTTGAGAAAATGATAGGGCAACTTGCCTCTTCAGTTCAAACTTTGGCCATGACCATTGAAAAAGGCAAATTCCCAAGTCAACCAGTGCCCAACCCTAAAGCAGTGAATGAAGTAAGTTCTAGTTCACCACAGCAGCATGGAGAGGTCAAAGCAATGATGGCCTTGCGAAAAGGAAAAGAAGTCGACAACAAAGTGGAGATGCCAAAATCAACTCAGATTGTACCTGTGAACACTGAGGAATCATCATCAGAGGAGAAAGAGGAAACCAACCCACGAGAATATGTTCCTAAAGCTCCATTTCCTCAGAGGTTAGCTAAAGGGAAGAAAGGAAAATCCATAGGTGAGATTCTTGAAATCTTCAAACAGGTAAGTGTTAACATCCCTTTGCTTGAAGCTATAAAATAAGTGCCATCATATGCCAAGTTTCTTAAAGACCTTTGTACTAAAAAGAGAAATATTCATGTTCAGAAAAAGGCCTTTCTAACAGAAAATATTAGTTCTATACTCCAACATAAAATGCCTCTAAAATGTAAAGACTCAAGCTCCCCCACTATCTCATGTAGTATAGGGAACCATACAATTGAGAATGCTTTGTTGGATTTAGGAGATAGTGTAAATCTGTTGCCTTACTCAGTGTTTATGAAACTTGGACTGGGCGAATTACATCCAACTCCAATGGTGTTACAGCTTGCAGATCGGTCCACAAAAATATCTCGTAGTATTGTAGAGGATGTGCTTATACAGGTCGACAAGTTTTATTTTCCTGTTGATTTCATTGTAATTGACACTCAACCAGTACAGGATTTAAAGAAACACATTCCCATTATTCTAGGCCGACCTTTCTTGGCAACTGCCGATGCACATATTCAATACAGAACCGGAAATATGCAGTTGTCTTTTGGCAATATGACCATGGAACTCAATATCTTTAACATTGCTAAACAACCTCACAGTGCAGATGATGGAATTGTTGATGTGGATTTAATAGAAACACTAGTTGATAACAATTTTCTTTCAAACCTTAGTGATGACCCTTTGCAAACTTGTTTAACTCACTTTGATTTGAATTTTGATATTGACAGATCAGTTGATGAAGTCAACGCTCTACTTGACTCAGCACCATCCATGGACACTAATAAATGAAAGTCAAGAGTTGAACAACTAGTGCCGTCAGAAACGAAACCCAACCTATCATTAGAATCACCACCAAAACTCGAACTCAAGCTATTACCCAACACTTTGGAATATGCATTCTTGGGAGAAGAAAGCACTTTACCAGTAATCATCTCTTCCTCCCTTAATGACGAACAAAAAGGTAAGTTGTTGGATGTTTTAAAAGAACATAAAGGAGCATTAGGATGGACCATAGCAGACATAAAAGGTATAAACCCAGTGGATTGCATGCATTACATTCATCTTGATGAAAATGCTAAACCTACTAGGGAAATGCAATATCAGTTAAATCCTAACATGAAAGAGGTTATTCGCACTGAAGTCCTTAAGCTATTAGATGCAGGTATCATTTACCCCATTTCTGATAGTTCGTGGGTCAGTCCTGTGCAAGTTATTCCTAAAAAGTCAGGAGTTACAGTAATCATCAATGCTGATAATGAATTAGTACCCACTAGAGTAACTACAGGATGGCGTGTATGCATTGATTACAGAAAGTTGAATTCTGTCACACGTAAAGACCATTTTCCTTTACCATTTATCGATCAAATGCTTGATAGATTAGCAGGTCATGAGTTTTATTGCTTTCTAGATGGTTATTCAGGATACAATCAGATTCCCATAGCACCAAAAGATCAAGAGAAGACCACCTTCACTTGTCCTTTTGGCACTTTTGCATACAGGAGAATGCCATTTGGATTATGTAATGCACCTGCTACATTTCAACGATGCATGTTGAGCATTTTTTCTAATATGGTTGAACGATTCCTTGAGGTTTTTATGGATGACTTTTCTGTTTTTGGAGATTCGTTTGATCAATGTTTACATTATCTAACACTAGTTATGCAGAGATGTATCGAGAAGAATTTAGTCTTGAATTGGGAGAAATGTCATTTTATGGTTAAACAAGGTATTGTTCTCAGTCACATCATTTCATGTAAAGGTATTGAGGTTGATAAAGCCAAGGTGGATCTCATTTCCAATCTTCCTCCACCTAAAACAGTTAGAGAAGTAAGATCTTTCCTTGGGCATGCTGGTTTTTATAGACTTTTCATTAAAGATTTTAGCAAAGTTTCTAGACCCTTATGCAATTTACTTGCTAAGGATGTACCTTTTGTCTTTGATGATTCATATCTTGTGGCATTTGAAAAACTAAAGCAGTTATTGACATCATCACCCATCATTCAGCCCCCAAATTGGAACTTACCATTTGAGCTTATGTGTGATGCATCTGACTATCCAGTAAGAGCAGTATTAGGACAAAGAGTTGATCAAATTCCCCATGTGATTTACTATGCTAGTATGACATTGAATGATGCACAGTTGAATTATTTAACCACTGAAAAAGAAATGCTAGCAGTTGTGTTTGCATTAGAAAAATTTCGATCTTATCTCATTGGTTGTAAAATAATTATATTTACAGATCATACTGCTCTTAAATATCTTCTCACAAAGAAAGATGCAAAAGCTAGACTAATTCGTTGGGTACTACTTTTACAGGAATTTGACTTAGAATTTAAAGACAAGAAAGGAACAGAAAATATTGTGGCTGATTATCTTTCCCATCTCCATTTTGACACAACAATAGAACATTTACCGTTGAATGAGTCATTTCCAGATGAATAATTAATGAGTGTGGAATTAGTACCATGGTATGCTGATATAGTTAATTATCTTGTTACAAGTCAACTTCTAAAGCATTGGACTAAACAGGACAAGAGCAAATTCTTTGCAGAAATAAAGAATTTCTTTTGGGATGATCCTAATCTATTTAAATAATGTGCAGACCAAATTATTAGACGATGTGTCCCAAAGAATGAATTTCAGAATATCCTTTCTTTCTGCCATGAACAAGCTTGTGGAGGCCACTTCAGTGCTAAGAAAATAGCTACTAAAATTTTACAATGTGGTTTCTATTGGCCAACTATATTTCGAGATGCTTACACCTTTTGTTCTTCATGTGATAGGTGTCAACGAATGGAGAGAATTACACGAAGGAATATGATGCCATTAAACCTAATTCTAGTGGTTGAAATTTTTGACGTATGGGGTATCGATTTCATGGGACCCTTTCCCCCATCTTTTGGCCATCAATACATATTGGTCACTGTTGATTATGTTTCGAAATGGGTAGAAGCTATTCCATGTAGGAACAATGATCATAAAGTGGTAATAGGATTTTTGAAAAGCAATATTGTTTCCCGCTTTGGATTCCCTCGAGCAATAATTAGTGATGGTGGTGCCCACTTTTGCAATAAATTTTTCAAAGCACTTTTGACAAAGTACTCTATTACTCATAAAGTGGCGACCCCATATCACCCACAGACCAGCGGCCAAATTGAGATCTCCAATCGAGAAATAAAGCACATTTTAGAAAAACAGTGAGGCCCAACAGAAAAGATTAGTCGTTGCGGCTTGATAATGCATTATGGGCATATAGAACAGCTTTTAAGACTCCGATTGGGATGTCACCCTACAGGCTAGTGTATGGAAAAGCATGCCACTTACTTGTGGAACTCGAGCATCGTGCGTACTGGGCCACCAAGAAATTCAATTTTGACATATAGCAAGCTGGCTCAGAAAGAAGATTACAGTTGGCAGAACTTGAAGAAATTCGAAATGATGCATACGAGAATGCCAAAATTTACAAGCAACGAATGAAAGTCTTTCACGACAAGCAAATTATGCGAAAATCTTTCACTCCAGGTCAGAAAGTACTTTTATTCAATTCTCGCTTACACTTATTCCCAGGTAAGTTACGCTCTCGATGGTTTGGCCCATTTATTGTTCATACTATTTTTCAACATGGGGCAATTGAAATTAAGGATCCAATGAATAGTGTCACTTTCAAATTTAATGGTCAAAAATTAAAGCCATATCTAGAATACCAACCACATAGAGAGGACAGTGAAATAAATTTGAGTGACACACCTATTTTAAATTGAGGTTTTGCTTTTTAGTGATTTGATTATTTATTTTCTTTATTTTCTTTCTTTTATTCATTCTTTTGCTGATTGAAATTATTTTTGTTTAAGTGTGTTTGTTTAACCGTTAAGTTTTTCTTATCTATTTAATAATGAGACAATTCCTCTTAAACATTCTTAGACAATTTCGACGTATACAATCTCATCTCAGAGGTCAGATACGTTTTTGTAAAACACATCATATCTGGCAGTTACAACCACCAGAGTTAGTAGCCCATGTTGAGGATTTAGAAAGCCAACTCCGAGAAATTGAGAGAGGCATCTACAACATCCAATTGGAGCTTGAGGTAAATTCAATAAGAGGACGATTTTAGTTTGTTTTGTGTGTTTTAATTTATTTTCTTGTTTATGTGTTTTAGTTTGCTTTGTGTGTTTAAAGTTTGTAACCCCGGTCAAGTGGCGGATAACGGTACTCCGTGACAATCAAGTCTGTTACTTTAGTTTTCCCACAATAACTGATATTCTGAGACGAAGGTATGGACAGAAATGAGATTTTAGAAAAGCTTCACAAACGATTCCCTTCGCTTCCTCAGAATGCCCTACTTTTAATTTATAAAGCCCGGTCCGAATGCATGCGATTGCTTATGAAGAATAACATTCCTGCTGACATCCGTTGGTTAATCGAGGCAAAAGTTCGCTTAGTAGGTAAGTTACCTCCTAAATTTATTGCATACATGCCTGGTTGTGGTAAAGAAAATTATGTGAGAAAACGACGAGCTCGAAGACTTTTTGTTGCTTGTCATAAATGTGCCAGAATAATATGCAATAAAAAATCATGTTCTTTAGGAATGATGTTTGATAACAGAGAAGATAAGATTCAATTCATTAGGGATGGCTTGAATAAGGAGTCATTGGATGATATCCTTTTGTCTCTTGAAACGCATCCTAATAGATACATCCAACATGCAATACTCCAGTTATGGCCATTATTCCAGAAAGAATGTGCAAACTATAGTCTCGGGAATCTGACTATAAAAGACCTTCTTTGTCAGTTTGTAAGAAAACTGGATGGGAAGCCTATCCTCGACCCATAGAGGGCGTTCAAGCCGTTTCTGGACGTAAAACCAGAGGAAGATGTGAGCCACAATCACAACTATCTATAAATATCCTTTTACCTCTCTGTTCTTTTATTTCACTGTTATTTTACTATTTACATTATTGTTTTTAATAATTTCATTTACTTTTTCTTTTTACTATTTTCTTTTTTACTTTTGAGCTATGTGCCTTACACGGTAATTCACATAATGTCCCATACATAGTTGTAACCAACTGTCACCAAGGTCTTTAAATACGAATTGTTTTTATTCAGCACTCACAAGTTGTTTTTTAGTAGTATCTTAATGGCAGCTTCTTCTAGTAAACAATTCAAGAACATTTGTGTGCTTTCTGGGTTTCATTATGGCAAACATAAAGAGTTCATGGAGGCAGCCATAGATCTTGGTCTAAGAATAGCAAAGAGAAAATTGCACTGGTGTATGGAGGAGGTGACCAAGGGTTATCCAAAATGGTATCAGAAGCTGCTTTTGTCAGAGGGAGCCAAGTGTTAGGCATCATCCCTCAAATCCTAAAACCTTTAGGTTGTTTGTCTCATTCACTAACTGGAGAAGAGTAAATCATCTCAGGTATACAAGAACGAATAACTGAAATGCTCAATCATGCCGATACTTTTATTTTCCTTCCAGGCGATCTTATAACTCTAGAGGCACTAATGACATTCGCATCTTGGTCACATCTGAACATTTATCAGAAACCCATTGGTTTGTTAAATGTCAATAACTTTTATGATGGCTTTCTCGCATTTCTTAACCATGCAATAAAAAATTACTTCATTCCTTCCTCAATGAAAAAAATCTTTATTTGTGCACACACTGCTAATGCACTACTTGATTTATTACAAGCTTATCAACCAGAGTCAGATCCCAAGGCTATTGTGTTAGAGTGTTTAAATAATGATGGTAACAGTAGCGGCAATAAGAAGTACAAATTAGATTTAACTCTCCGTTTGTAAATATTTTCTTCTGTTTTGCAGCACCCAGGTGATGTCTTCTAAACTCTACTTCTTTCCTTTTAAACATTGAGGACAATGTTTCGTTTTGGTTAGGGGGAGGGAATAGTTGACAATTGTGGAATGTTGAACTAACCATGATTAACTTTTTGAATAGAAGATGGCTGAATATGGAGTATAGTGACTCTAGAAACGCATCTTCTTAGGTAAAAAAAACAAAACAAAAAAAAATAAAAATATATATATTTGTGTGTGTTTCTTTTCTAACCTTTCATTTTTTTCCTTTATAAATATATGTTTTCAAGTTTTTAAAGTTGAAGATGGCTTAATATGGAGTGTAGTAACTCTAGAAACACATTTTTTTAAAAAAAAAATTTCATTTTTCTTTAATTTTTCTGCATGTATGTTTTCTTTTTATGTTTAGAATAGGTTGGGGGGAAATAATTCTATTTAAAAAAAAAATTTTTGTGAGTTCTTGATATTGGATGATATGATGACTTTCGAATTTTAGTATTTGTATTATCTTTGGTCTTGAGTGATGTTACACCATGTTTACTATTCTACATGTTGATGTTGGGGACAAATACGAGTTGCTTGAAAGAATGCACATGTCATAATAAATTCCAAGTGAGTTTTTGAGCCTATTAATTTTTCATGGAGAGTAACCCTTTTTGCCCATTCTTCATGTAGCTTAGCAGTATATTATTTCATACATGATCTCTAGATTTTCTTTGAGTCAACCCTTAAAAAAAAAGTGTGTGTTACTACATCTAAATGCCCACTTAATTAGTAGATATGGAAGATTATTTAGAGTCCTAAAAGATGATGGAAGGCCATTTTTGACCCATTTGAGCTTTTCTAGCCATCCCTATTATATAATATCCATAGTTAGGCCTTTTGAGCCTTTTATTAAAAAAAACCTTTTCTTTATTAACTTATCATCCTGACCCACTCCAATTTGGAGAATTATCAAATATCATATAAGTTCCATCCACCTATTCATGTTTGAAAATAATATATAAATAATTATTTTGTTCAGCGAAGTTGTGCTACATAAAAAAAAAGAGATGTACAATAGCAATAAATAAGCAAAATGCATCTTATAATTTTTAAAAGTTCTTAAACTTTTTCTCAAATATATATATTTTGTTTTCCTATTTCCCTTTGTCTGTTAGCCATGTCCCTAGCCTACGTTACGTCCTAATAAAAGTCTTTCATGATTTTAAGAAACTATAGTCTAAAATAAAAGCTAGTTATATGGGTAATTAAGATGTAGTGATGCATATACAAAAAAAAAAGAAAAGAAAAAAGAAAAAAAAAAGAAAAAAAAGAAAAAAATGATGAATACATTGGGTTGACTAATACTTTATTTGAGATCGTACTATTTCTAAGCTATGGGCATATTTTTTTCATCTTGGTGAGAGTGTATGATATTTCTTTATCACTTTCTCTCAATTTACCATTCATTGTAGTGACATAATTTTATCGGGATTAATTTCTTTATGAGAGTGTCACTACAACCGGTGAGATTTTAGAGTTGGATATGTCATTCTTGAAAGTAGCCTGATTACTATTGCGACAATAAAGTCTGCTGGACTGATGCATATGGATAGTTGATGTGGGTGTGATATTCCTTTAGACTGGAGATAATGCTTGTACTTTTATTTGATTGCTATCATTAATCTGATTGAATAAACACATGTGTTTCCTTTCAAAAAAAAGTTTTAAATTTTATCTTTACTTTATTTGCTAGGGACTAGCAATAAGCTGGTTGGGGGGTGTGTTGAGTGTTAGAAAGTGTATATTTATAAAAGAAAAAATTGTCATTTTACACTTTAAGTCTCACTAACATTACTACTTTTATTTATTTAAGTATTTTATATATAATCGTTTCACAATGAACGAGTAATCAGACAGCAAAACGAACGTCATATTTGGACTCAGGACGGTCGAAAACCTTAAGAGGAGTATTAAAGGAAAAACGTTACTGTTCACATATACTGTACTGTTCATACGTATGGTAATGTTCACGATACTGTTCATGACACTGTTCATATATACGGACCGATGATGTGGCAACTACTTATGACGTGGCAGTATCTGATTGGATGAATTATGTGGTATTGACTGCTTATGTGGCATTGACCGATGACGTGGCCTTGACTGATGATGTATCACAATTTCATTGGGCTAAATTTCTTATGTACTGTAGATCGATGACGTGGCAGTATCTCAGTGGAGCAAAAATTGTGTGTACAGTACATGCGCGTACATGGGATTATTTACTATTCAGGCGGCGTTACTGTACAAATGTTGACTATTGACTGTTGACTGTTGACTGTTGACTGATGACGTGGCGCAATCTTGAGCATCCGAACTGTTTTTAATCCGATGGTCACGATTCACTCAATATATCTATAAAAAGGGGGCTCTCCCCCTTTAATTTGATACCCCTAAATTCATTTTTAAGCTTAGATTTCTGAAATTCATTCTCCTTCTTATAGTTTTTTTGTATTTTAAAAAAATTTCCTTTTTTATCCTTAGTTAAAATATGAGTAGCTAATTTCTTTTGAGCTTAGGTTAAAGGTGAAGTCTCAACATGTTCCATGGGCTTAATTTAGTAAATTTACTTTCTCTTCCCCTCTAATATTTGTGGTTGTTTTGACTTTTCGTCGACAAATAATAATAATCTTGTCTAGATACAGTCCTGGTTAAACCGGCACCCTAGTACAAGGTTATTATTATTTGGCACGATAAGCCCTTGGCACCATACTTATTGGAGAGTGGTTCATGAGGTGTGGAATCCCCCCTTATGATTTAATTGGTATTAATATGGAATATTTAGCCCATGGAGCATATTGATGCGGATCCGGATACCCAAGTGCTTTATTATAACAAGTTTCATTCTTAATTATTCCCGCCATTTTAATTCACAAGTTAGGATAAAGTTACCATAATTTAATTGTTCCCATTAAAAGAAAATTAATTCAGCATATAATTAAAATCAACCTCCTCGTGGGATCGACACTCGTCACCATTAATCTATTCTACAATAAATTCGTGCGCTTGCGAGTTATATAAAATTCTGCATAACCTTAGGCAACATGGCTAACCATGTGAGGATTTAATAATAACCAATCACATCATAATAATAATCATTATAAGATAAGAGATTATTTAAACTAAACCTAGCGTAAGAGAATTATTACATATTGTTCTTACATTGCAGTTGAAGTGAGTGTTACTTACCTGTTTTCTTGGATTCTCCTAAACTGTCTTTCCTAAACTTGAGAATTTCTCCACTAATGATGTTTTGTCTTAGAATAGAAAATGATGAGATTTCTAGAGTTTATGGAAAATGCAAGGGCTAGGGGGTATTTATAGGATTTCCTAAGGCCCATCAGTGACTAGAATTTTGCCACCATATTAATATTTTAGTAATTTCTAGAATTTCTAATATCTCTACAACATTACTTATGTCATTATATTATTATACTTTTTTATTATTATTATTATTATTATTATTATTATTATTATTATTATAAATGCTTAAGAGAGCTTGTTTGATTAATTATATTATATCCGAATAAGAAGATTGTACCTCATAATCTCCTCCCCCTTTAAAAAATTTCATCCTCAAAATTTCTTTCTAAATAGCTTGCAATATTTGTTCTTTATTTCTTTCTCGTGCTCCCATTTTGTCTCCTCCACTGAGCTATTCCGCCATAGTATCTTAACTAGAGGGTTTCTTGTTCCTTAACTCTTTTATTCTTCTATTGAGTACTTAAACTAGACATTCTTCGTAGATTAGGTCTTCCTCGAGTTGAAGAGGCCTATAGTCTAGCATATGAGAGGGGTCAGGAACATATTTCTTTAACATGGAGATATGAAAGACATTGTGTATTCTTGGTAATGATGGTGAAAGCGCAAGTCGATAGGAGACACTTCCAATACATTCGAGCACTTTAAATGGCCCAATGAAACTTGAGCATAATTTTACCTTGTTTCCAAATCTCATCAATCCTTTCATTGGGGCGACTTTTAGGAATATTTTCTGGCCAACTTGAAATTCCAACAGTCTTTGTCTTTTATCTGTATAACTTTTCTGTCAACTTTGGGCTGCTTGCATTCTTTGTCGTATTTTCTCAATTGCTTCAAATAAAGTTGCTACTAAGTCTAGTCCAAGACATCTTTGCTCACCTATCTCATTCCAATGAATAGGTGACCGACATTATCTATCATATAGAGCTTTATATGGTGCCATGTCGATTGTTGCTTAATAACTATTATTATAGGCAAATTCAACCAATGCTAAATATTTGCTCTATGATCTTGAAAGTCGATGGCACATCCTCTTAACATATCTTTGAGTGTTTGAATCATCCTCTCTAATTAGCCATTTGTTTAGAGGTGAAATGTTATGTTAAATTTTATTCTTGTCCCTATAACCTTGTGTAGCTTCTCCTAGAATATTAAGGTGAATCTCATATCTTAATCAGAAATAATAGAAACAGGTATACCATGGAGTCTGACTATCTCTTTTATGTATATTTCTACAAGTTGGTCCATGGTGTACGTCATCCGAATGGGCAAGAAGTGAGTAGATTTTGTGAGTCGATCAACTATCACCTAGATGGCATCATGTATTTTTGTAGTCCTTGAGAGGCCAACGACAAAGTCCATTATGATTTCCTCTCACTTCCATTGAGGGATTTGATTGGGTTCCAAAAGTCATGTTGGTTCTTATGCTCTACCTTAATTTGTTGACAAGTGAGGCATTGAAAATCCTTCTTCATCCCAGGCCACCAATAGTGCCCCTTTAAATCTTTATACATTTTTGTTGTGCTAGGACGGAGCAAATATGAGGCTGTATGAGCTTTAACTAGAATTTCCTTTCTTAGATCTTCATTATCTGGTATGCATATCCTATCTCTAAAACGATTCCTTTCTCTGACTTCTTGAATGGCATCTCTTTCTCTGAATTAGTCTCCATCTTTAAATTCTTTAAGTATGAATCAGCTTTCTGCCATTCCTTAATCTTTTCCAACAAAAATTAGCAAAGTATCATGTCAGTGAGTTTTCCTGTAATGAGCTCGATCTCCGCCTTGCATATCTCATTTGTAATGGCTTAGGTAGTATCCTTAAAGCTGACAAACATGACTTTCAGCTTAGTGCATCTGTTACCACATTTGCTTTTCCAGGATGATAGTTTATTTCACAATCGTAACCTTTGACAAGTTCCAACCAATGTCGTTGTTGCAAGTTCAGCTCCTTTTGTGTAAAAAATTATTTAAAGCTCTTGTGATCCATATAAATCTTACAACACGCTTCCATCAAATAGTGACGCCATATATTTAATGCATACACCACTACGACTAACTCTAAGTCGTGTGTGGGATAGTTCTTCTCGTATTCCTTTAATTATTTAGAGGCATACGCAATGATCTTTCCATTCTGCATAAGGATGCATCCTATGCCATTTTTTGAGGCATCGCTGTATATAATGAACTCTTCAGAGCTATTAGGTATAGCTAAGATTGTGGCAGTGACCAACCATTATTTTAGCTCTTCAAAACTTTTCTCACATTCTAGCATCCACATAAACTTGGTGTTCTTAGAGAAGCATTTCACGAATCTTCAGTAATAGCCTGTTATCCAAAGAAGCTTCTAACTTCTTTAGCATTAGTTGGCCTAGTCCATTGGCTCACTACTTCTACCTTTGAGGGATCGACTGAGATTTCATCCTTAAACACAATGTGCCTTAAGAACATAATGCTTTCCAGCCAAAATTCGTACTTCTTGAATTTTGCATAAAGTTGCTTCTCCTTCAAAGTCTGAAGAGTGATCCTAAGATGTTCGACATGTTCATTTTTCGTTCATGAGTATATCAAGATGTCATCAATAAACACCACTATAAATTTGTCCAAATAGTCCTTAAAAACTTTATTCATGAGATTCATGAAAGCTGCTGGGACATTAGTTAGACCAAATGGCATGACGACAAATTCATAGTGTTTAAAACATGTTCTAAATGCAATTTTAGGAATATCCTCCTCTCTGACTTTTAGTTAGTTATATCTTAACCGTAGATCAATCTTTGAAAATATGGCTGCTCCTTGTAGTTGATCAAATAGATCCTCAATACATGAAAGTGGGTACTTATTCTTGATGTTAACCTTATTTAATTCTCGATAGTCTATGCACATCCACATTGATCCATCCTTTATCTTTACGAATAACACTAGGGCTCCCCAAGGTGAATGGCTTGGACGTATGTAGCCTTTGTCTAATCGTTCTTGTAGTTGATTCTTTAACTCCTTTAATTTCGATGGGGCCATCCTATAAGGTGTTTTTGAGATTGGGGCAGTTCCTAATAACAAGTCAATCTTGAACTAAACTTCTCGATCTGGTGGTAGTCCGAGGAGTTCTTCAGGAAAGACCTTAGGAAATTCGTTCACCATGAGGATTTCTTCCAGCTTTGGCTTTTGTTCTTCAACTTTGATGACGCTTGCCAAGTAACCCTCACATCCTTTCTGTAATAGTCTAATTGCTTTCAAGGTAGAGATGACAAGTATTCTCTTCTCCTTATACCCTCTTTTGAATATAAATGATTCTTTTTGTGGTGGCTGAAATGTTCTCTCTCTTCTTAAGTTCGATGAAGCTCTAACATAAATAAAGAAAAAATATAAGTAAGGAAAAGGAAATCTCTTGAAATTAAAACCAAGTAGTATGCTCTCTACTTGCTTTCTCTAAAGGATCATGTGTATCAAAAAGCTTGAGACTTTTTGGTTGTTTTCTTATCTGGTTTATTACTCATTTTAAGCTAAGGAAAAACTGTTTTAGGGTTTATAAACCTGGAAAAAGAAAAGATTATGGTTTCTAGTTTTCTGGTTAAGGTATATCGACGGAAATCCAATGACGTAAGTTTTAAAGGTGAACCCGAATGGGCACTAGTCTGGTCTGCACTGTTGGTAACAAGCCACGTACCTAACCGATCAGTTTTCCCGATTGGTATCATAGCCTCACAAAATCTTTCCAAGCAATCTTGGGATGATTTCTTTTAGTTACTTATATCTGATTTAAGTTTATTTCAACTTCAAAGAACTTAAGAGCTTCAATCTCATGGCACCTTCATCACAAAATCCAATTTCTCCAATTCAAATTACTTCGTCTATGTCACTTCTTAAAAATGTCACTAAGCATACTACTTCTAAGTAGAAAAGTTTTAACTTTTTTCATTTAAGTCCAAAATAGTTTTGGGCTTAATGAATCCTAGTTTTAGGTCCAATTTCAATTAGGCTTAATCAATTAAAATGCAGAGATAAAATTTTAACACATTAAATTTATTTTTGGTCCAAAATTTGTTTTAATTTTTATTTATAAAATAAAATATTTTTATTTTCATTCAAAATTAAAATTGGACTAATAATAAATTTAAAAGTCCACTTTGCCCTAATCCATCAACAAAGACAAGTTTATAGAAGATGGACATTGACCCCAATGAAGATTAGGTTTAGGGTTAATGTAATTTTTTATTTTATTTTATTTTATTTTAAGAAAGCTATGAATTAAGATTATTTAATTATTTTTTTATATACTGTGTTTTGGATGATAACATATCATATAGAATAGGTAGTGCCACTCTATACTTAATGATATATGTCATTCATTAATTATAAATATCATTATATTGTTTGAAATTTTACAAATACTTAATAATATTAGATATTATCTAGATAATATTATAGAAAGCATGCAATTAACAATATATAATTAATGTATATTTTTAAGAAAAAAGAAAAAAATAATTTTAAGATAGTGAGTGGGAGAGGGAAAATTCAAGATAATTTTTCCCATGAGCTCCATTATAATAATAAAATTATAGATATACCTCGACTTCATAATACAGTGATGCTCTCTATGGAAGGTATATATATTAGATATTTTATTTGATGAACTTCTTTAAGGATAAAATTGAAATATTTTTGAATCGATTATTCACCCTAACGGTGACTGTTGATATGAAAAGTACGTAGATTGAAATAATAGTTATACACTCAACTAAAATTTATTATTTACCCTCCAACAACGCTTTATTAACATTTTAAACCCAAAAAAGATAACAATAGTTATTTATCATTTCTCTATATGAAAGTAAATAATCCAATAATAATTGAGTCTAGTAAGTGTAGACATGACTTCCCAATAGATAGCTTGTCAAAGTGGTACTAGATTATCGTTGCAATAAATTAAAATGCTTTTATGGTTTTTTGAATTTTTGAATTTTTGTCATTTATTGTAAATTTTTATCAAATTATTTATCCATGGATGTTTTATTTTTCAGAAAATATCTTCCCTAAGCCTACTGACTGTTATTCTGAGTCAAAACAAATTCACTGGAGAGAACTGTATAGATTGAAAAATAAATTTATTCATTGTCCTAACTGCTGAAGATTACAAATGTGTTTTAATCTAGTCATGCCCCGCAGTTCCAGTGAAAAATACTCATAGAAATTAGATGAGGCTTTATGAGAAATGGCAAAAGGTTAATGAAATGGCAAAATGCTATTTTTTTAGCTTCGATTTCTAATATTCTGCAGACCAAACATCAAAACTTAGAGATCACCACTGAAATAATGAATAGTCTCTAAGTGATGTTCGGACAGAGTACTCACTTTATGAGACGAGCAATGCTGAAAGGTATCATGAATAGTAAAATAGAGAAGGGTATGAGAGTTCATGATCATGTTCTTAAAATAATGGACTATTTGAATAAGGCTAAGATTCAGGGTGCACAAATCGATGATAAATCAAAGATTGATATGGTGCTAGAATCTTTGCTAGAAACATGGAAGGAGTTTAAGATCAATTATAATATAAATAAAAACAACATAATCTTAGCAGAATTGATGAACGAACTCTATACTGCTGAAGAGATCTATTGTGCTAAAAAATCTCTAGGAAGCATAAATATTACTGAAAAAGGTTCTTCTTCAAGACCTAAGTTGAAAGATAAAGGTAAGAAAAAAGTTGAGAAAAAGAAATTGTCTACCAAGCAAGATGGCAAGCCAAAGGGGAAATGCTTCAAGTGTGGACAAAAAGGTCGCTGGAAAAAGGATTGCCTAAGATTGTAAAATCAAGTATAGGAAATCTTTTTGTAATTGAAGCTTGTTTAGTTCAGAATCCTAGTAACACTTTGGTGTTGGATTCAGGAGCAACTAATTATATTTGTAATTCACTTTATTAGTTTCAAGAAACCAGGAAACTAAGTGAAGGAAGTATCAAAGTGCAGTTAGGGACAGGATAGTTCATGTCAGTAGTCAAGACTGGATCAGTTTTATTATCTTTTAATAATGAGAATTAGTTTTGAATAATTGTCTTTATGTTTCAGATATTAATAGGAATTTAATTTCAATAGCTTGCTTTTCAAAGTAAGGGTATACTATAAATTTTGGATCCTCTGTTTCTATTTTTTATAATGAAAGACTTGTTTGTTCTGGTACATTGAGAGATAATTTATATCATTTAAGTCCTACGATCCATTCTATGCATGACACAGTAATCAATAATAATGAGCATACACATGTATCTAAGAAAAAAATATTTCTTCCAACCAATATTACCTCTGGCATTTGCGCTTGGTTCACATAAAGCAAAATAAGATACAGAGAATGATCAAAGATGGACTCTTGGGTCTATTGAAAAATGAATCATTGCCACTCTATGAATCCTATTTAGAAAGTAAAATGACCAAAAGGCCATTCTCTGCCAAAGGAGTGCATGCAATAGTACCACTTGAATTGGTATATACAGATGTATATGAACCAATCAATGTACAAGCAAGAGGAGGTTATGAGTATTTCATCATTTTCACTGATGATTACTCGAGATATGGTTATGCATATCTAATGCGTCATAAGTCTGAAACTCTTGGGAAATTCAAAGAGTATAAGGCTGACATAAAAAAGTAATTAGATAAGAGTATAAAGAAACTTCAATCTGATTGAGGTGGTGAATTTCTCTCTGGAGATTTCAAAGAGTATCTAGTTGAAAATGTGATTATATATCAGTTGACTGCCCTAGGGACACCACAACAAATAAGGTAGCTAAAAGAAGAAACAGAATTCTTTTGGATATAGTGAGATCAATGCTTAGTTATTCATCATTACCAAACACTTTTTGGGGATTAGCACTGGAAACTGTAATTTACCTCTTGAACTTAGTTCCATCTAAGTCAGTGCCTAAAACCCTAATAGAATTATTGTCAAGTTGCAAACCAAGTTTACGACATATCCGTATTTAAGATCACCAGCACATGTGCTGAAACCAAAGACAGACAAAATGGATTCACGTTCTGAGGTCTGTATGTTTGTGGGGTATCCCAAAGGGACAAGGGAGGTTTATTTTATAGTTCTCAAAATAGGAAAGTGATTGTGAGCACACATTTCACTTCCCTCTAGGAAGACTATATGAATAACTTCAAATCTAAGAGCAAGGTGTATTCTTGAAGAGCTATCAAGTGATCAAATTGATGCTCTACTTTCCACAGCTATTATAGAATAGAAAGAACAACAATAACCAGATGATCAACACAAAATTATCCTTGAGCAACAATCCCTTTTAGAACCTTATCGTAAAGTGAGGGTAACTAGATTACCTATGAGATATATGTTATTGGGAGAAACCTATAAGGCTATCTCAGATAAACATATACAAGATCCCACTAGCTATAACGAGCTCTAATAGATAGAGATGTTGAATTTTGGGAAAATGCAATGAATCAAGAAATGGAATATATGTATTTGAATAAAGTCTGGGAACTAGTTGAGGCACAAAATAGGGAGAAACCTATTGGGTACAAATGAATCTTCAAGAGAAAAAGAGAAGTAGATAGAACGTGGAAATATTTAAAGTTAGATTAATAGCCAAAGGGTTTACTGAGAAAAAGGGAATCAATTATGAAGAAACCTTTTCTCTTATTACTATGCTTAAATCCACCAGAATTCTACTCTCTATTATTATAGTGCTAGATTATAAAATTTGGCAAATGGATGTCAAGACTGCTTTTCTTAATCGGCATCTTGAAGAAAACATCTACATATAGCTACCAGATGGATTCATACAAAAAGGCCAAGAACACATGATATGTAAGTTGCAAAGATCTATTTATGAATTAAAGCAAATATCTCAATCATGGAACATTAGATTTGATTAATCGATTAAATCATTTGGATACATTCAGAATATTGATGAACCATGTGTGTATGAGAAAATTCAAAAAAAAATCTGTGGCCTTTTTTATTCTTTATGTAGACGATATTCTCCTAATTGGAAACGATATAGGAGTGTTGACTATAATAAAGAGTTGGTTAGTAAAATAGTTTGATATGAAAAATCTGGAGAGGCAAGTTATATTCTTGGTATGAAATTACTACAAGACCGAAAAAGTAAAATTTTAGCCTTCTCTCAAGTGGTCTATATCGACAAGATATTAGCTAGATTTAGTATGAAAATTCCAAATCTGTTTATTGCCATTCAGACATGGAATTGCATTCTCTAAACATCAATCACCCAAAACATCTGAAGAGATAAAGAAAATGAGATGAGTTCTTTATGTAGAAGCTATGGGAAGTATTATGTGTGCTATGCTTTGCACTAGGCCAGACATCTATTTTACAATAGGGATGGTTAGCATATATCAATCTAATCCTGGACTTGAACACTGAACTGTGATCAAGCATATAATGAAGTATCTAAAAAGAACTAAAAATTATATACTTGTGTATTCTGGTGATGAACTTATTCTAGTGGGTTATACTGATTTTGACTTTATGTTAAATAAGGATTCTAGAAAATCAACTTCCGACTATGTGTTTATATTAGGAAGTGGAGCTATTAGTTAGAGGAGTGTAAAACAATCTTGTATCGCAGACTCTACAACTAAAACTGAATATGTGGCTGCACCTAAAGTTGCAAAAGCAACTTTATGGCTCTGTAAGTTTTTACAAGACCTTGAGGTGATTCCTGTTGTAACTGCACCCCTTAAACTATTTTGTGATAATGGTAGTGCAGTAGCTCAATCTAACAAACCACAAGAAACAAAAACATATTAAGATAAAGTATCATCTTATAACGGACATAGTGCAGAGAGGTGATGTGGAGGTTACTCAGATTGCATCACAACAAAACTTGACAGATCCTTTGACAAATATCATACCTGAGCAACTCTTTAACTTGAACTTAGAACCCATGGGCATGCGTTAGATCCTAAATATGCTTTAAGAGCTAGTGGGAGATTGTTAGGAAAATATGCTCTTTAAAAGCATATAGGTTTATTTAATTGTAATAAATATTTTTTCTGATTAATAAGATAATTGAAATATTTTATTTAAATATCTTATTTGCATTAATTTTTTAGTAAAGTCCATTTAATCACATTATACGTATTTATGTGATTACTATGTGGATTCACAGAATACATAAATTCAAGTTATCTTATGATTTAATAAATTGAGTTCGCAGTTGATAAATAAAATTGGTCACTTTATTTAGGTATACACTATAATAAATTTATTGAATGATTTTTCTTAATCATGTATGAATTTATTGATATAGTATGACTATATTGAACAAGATCACATACAAAATTTAATTAACTTTATAATAACTATCAAACTTATTAAATCTCATAGACATTAATTTTACTGTAATCTTAATCTTGAATTAATTATAATTTTATGATTATTGTTGTCATTCCATTTGAGTTACTAATGGGCACGAACTTATAGTCAAGATTACCTGATATCTTAGTGGGAGCAATTATAAGTATTGAAGTTATAGATTAATAATATGAAATTTGTACAACACATCTCTTAATAGGTTTTCGGTACCTGATCATAGAATTCTCTGGCTAGAGTATGTCGACATATTTAATATGTTAAAAATGATCATTAGAGAAAATCAGTAAGTATCAAGAAATAAGATATTATTAAATTGATTGGATAGTTGAGATATCAATTTAATTAACGATGTGGTGCAAAGAATTGTACAATAAAGAGATCAATATGGTTTGGAACGAATTATTATTCAAGCATATAATTATAGAGGTCAGTTCTAATTTTATAGTCGAATAGAATTGAAATTAAATAATTAAGCTAGTTTAATTACAGACTTAATTATTGTAACTACTATTGTATATTCCCAAATAATTACCGGATTAGCTTATTTAATTGACTACACCATTACTAGACCTAAAAATAAGAAAATTGACATATTAGGTAATAAATCTAAATAAAATATTTGTTAAAGCCCTATTTGTTATATTTATGTGTAAATGGAGTGTTGTGTTATTTTACAAAGTAGGTTCCAAAGTTATTATATATTATCTCCACTTTTATGTAAGTGGAAAGGAAATATATTAAATTCAAAATATTTAATATTTTGAATTATAAAAGGAAAAAGAAGATAGATATTAGGATTTTTAACTAGAAAATATTATATAAGTACTATTTTCTCTAAAAAAAGGTGACAGATGGCTTTTGAGAAAAACGGTTATTTGGGAGTAGTAAAACGAATGCTCAGACGTTAGTGCATATCAAACTTAAATCATAATCTAGAAGATCATTTGGCAGTAGATTTATTACTTTCTATTGTTCATCTTCTCATATTATCGAGATATGATTTTCTAAATTATAAATTTCTTATATATTATATGAGATCGGTCTTAAAAATATTTTTAGGAGAAAAATTATGATTTTTCACCAACACTAATAAAGTTACTTTTATGTTCAAGTTTAAGTTTAAGAGCATATCCTTATTTATGATACTGATATGAAGCATATCTAGATTTGCCATTTTAAGCAAAATTAAATGACACAATCATTTTTATTTGATTCATACATTTAAAGCATCTAGGTTTTATATGTCCTTTAATATGATAAAAGTGACAAATAGGAATAAACCTTTCATATATACCATTTAAGCATGAGGTATAATGTGTCATATTATTAGTGAGATTTGCCACGGATAGTGGTAGTTTGGTCGTTGGTGAAGAAACTTTAACAAAATAGTATTGAGCTTGAAGCAATTCCATTTTGATATCCAAGACCATAATGATCTAAACTAGGCTTTCCCATAGTCAAAATCTGATCAAGTTACTTTGTTCCAAATTTCATCATTCCAAATGATTTTTGAGTACTTTCTAGCTGAGCCGAAACTTCCTTCAATTTTCGTTTTTTTTCAAGGACAGTGATTTGAAGATTGATTGCCTCACTTTCGAACCTTGACTTTTCAGTGAAGAATTTTGGTAATTGAGCTTGCGTGTTCTTACATCTTTCATTCATTTTTACCCATTTAGAAACACGCGACCATATGCTTTGTTCATTGATCTAGTAATAGAAAGCAATTTCTACTTTTGAAATAGATTCTTTATCACTTGACTTTACACTTGAAGTCTTATGGACAAGAACCTGTAAATCACAGGGAGAATAAACATCACGTGATTTTGATATTTCATCATTAGAATTGTCAAGTTTTAACTTTTTATTATAAACAACAAATCCATACATCCCTTAATAAACATATCAATACGTAAATAAAATCTATTTATAGAATTGAAGGATCAAATATTATCTAATAAATATACTTTGTTTACACAAATTAAAATTGTAATGAAAATATAAAAGAAAATTTTAGTTTTTCTACTCACAACAACTATGTTCAAATTCGATTTTTTTTAAGAAATTTACATTGAGAAATCAAGTTGTTAAATTATTATAAATTTAATCTTGTTGTGCTTGTCACTGGAAGATTCTTTAATGTTATTCGAGAGATTGTAAATATGTATTGTTTAAAAATTGAAGTAGTCGAAATTGTGAATTAAGTACCAGGTCAACCTCAAAAATGAATAGCAAATTATGAAAGTTTCTTTGTTGTATGTCACACAGTTGTATTGTCAAATAACAATATTACTGCTAGAGGCATGTCCTTGCGACGCACATTAAAAAATTATTGACGAGTTAAGCTTCAAAATTTGGCAAATACCCAACAAGAATAAATACAATCGATGCTGACAACCTGATTACGTAAGAGAATATCTCTCAAATAATCTGACCAATTCTCTGCGATGATTCAAGTCTTTTGATGCCCCAACATGACGTACATAGACAAAGGAATTGAGATAAATCTGGAGTAAAATAAAAGGTGCAATTTAGACAAATAGTAAACCAACTATGTTTTCTATGTGAACGAAATTTAAATCTCAATTTCTTGATTTTAATGCAAGAGAATTTATTAACTCAACTAATTGAAAGCACAAAAGATTAAAAACTAGTTAAAATGATGGTTCAATTTCTAATAGTAAGAACCTACAATTTTCAAAAGATAAAAAAGAAAAAACGACTAGACTACTCCAAAAAAAATTTGAAGATAAGGTTTTTAGTTTTATCAAATGTTTGTTTTTCATCGAGTAAGGATAGGGCTAAGCTACTACAAGTATTTTGTATGAATAATGCGCAAAAACAGATGTTGTATAAAGACAGTAATTGAGTTAAATCATTGTGGACCCTCATAATTATTTTATTAACGATTATAACTAAGGTGCTATAAAGAGATTGGCTGGCTTAGATCGTTATGAGCCGACATAATTTTTTTGTTGATTGTTATATCTTTTCAGTTTGTTATTTCATGCCAATAAGTTTTATAAGCACTTCTTTATTCAAAATATCAATAACTATATCATTATCACTTTTTATACGATTGTGTTTTTAATTTGTTTTCATTGACAAGAAATTGCACTATAATAAACGGGAACCTAAGTTGTTCAATCAATCTCTCCATTTATATGGGAACCGGTTATTCAAGATGTCCCGAAATTGTCTTTGAAAAAGAAAAATATATGGAAATTACCCAAATAATGATCATGCCAAATCCAAATTTTTTTATGCAAAATTACGTGTACTTTTGAATTACTTTCACCACTTTTCTCAACCTTGCACATGCACTGAGCGTCAACCTATTTCATCTTGAAACTTGTTACACATCAGCCATCTGTTTCCCAATTCTTAAAGGTAATTTTCGTGCAGGCTTCTCATTAAAATCTTTATAATCAGTGTTTAACTCTCCATGATGTTGTCATGCAAGTGCCATGTCGAACCATGTTATGAAATTAAGTAAATAATTGTCTTTAGAGACGTAACTCTTCAAGAAAGCATGAAAATTTTATGGGTTATCCTATTTTTTACTTTTGAATAATTACCATAAAACTTATGGACATCGTCTAATGATGCAAATTCTTGTCCTGTTTTTGGCCAGGGAATCATCATTCACCAATTCAGACACAAAAAACCTCTTTGTATAATTTGAATATATACTAAACGGTTTCCCACCAGCCTTTTCACGTCGATAATCTGTTTCAGAACAACACCATTATTTTTAATAAAAATTATTAAAGGAAACACTATAAAAAAATTGACAATAGATGACAAACACTTTATGATAGATTTGAGAAAAAAGATACAAGTCATAAAAATATGATAGATTCATGATATATTTTGTGTCTATCAAATATTCATGATAAACTTGTGATAGAAATAAATTATGTCAAAGATTTACAATGACTTTGTGATAGAGTAGATTACATCAAGAATTCGTGATGGAATTTTAATGTTGACTTTACTTTAGTGCTATTTTGACTAAAATTTTGGATACTTTTTGAAATAAAATGTTATATGAATCAAGAAACATCATCGTTTTGCATAAGTTGGAACGATGACGTTTTGCTCGTGAATTAAAAATATTAAACTTTTAAAATTTTTAAATATAAAATAAATTTTAAAAATATGAAATGCAACATTTTGGTGCTTTGTAATCCTAAACTTTCTTTTTCCAAGTGTTCAATATAACATACACACAAAAGAAAAAGACCAAAATTGAAAACACTTGATTTCTCCCGATACTGACTTCCTTCATCTTGCCACAATATCAAACGCCAGTTACGCCATTGTTGAAAGAAAAAGGGATGTTGGACATTTCTTCCCTACCAGTAGCACTTTATTGGTTTCTCCTCTATCGAAATCTTAATTTCTCACACACAAATAGCAGAAGCAACGGTGAGAGAGCGACAGAGAGGGAGCTTATTCAAAAATAAAGGATTATACATGAGAAATGACGAGAACGCTAGAGAAGAAAGGTGTCCTTGCTAAGAAGTTTACCCAACTACCACTTCATATTCTTCATTTCCTCATAGTTCTCACGAATAATTGGTGAAGAAAAAAGAGAAGAAATTTGAAATTAGTTCAGCTTTTGTTTTACATGTGCAATGCATTTTTTTTTCTGTTTTTGCATATTATAGATCTCATCCATATTATGTAGTTAAATTTCTTTAATAGGAAATTGAAGAGTAATTTTACTTTTGGTATTTTCTTGCTATTCAATGAGTATTTTAATTATAGCAAATTCTTTCCTTTTAAGTCAATTTTTGTGCCATGATAACCGACTCAAATCAGTTTGTTTGCTAGGCTAAACTCAGAGCCAGTGTCTTTGGGTAATTGAAGAGGAGGTTCACATAATTGAGAAAAATGAATCTCTGCCTCCTGCCTTGGTCCCTATATTCCACAGTTGATAGAGTTTCCCTTCCTAAAAGGCTGAAAATTACGCTTTGCTCTTATTGGTTCACTGTTTTTAGGTTTTTAGTTACTAAAGTTCTTTTTAATTTAGTGTTTTAATATTTATTTTATTTGTTGCATTCATTATTAGGCTGGTTATGGGCTACCTGCACAGAAACTTAGTTTACCGTGAATTATAAGATAGGATTAACAAATTAGTTTCACATTTCCTTTTAATTGTTTTTCTTTCTGAAGAAAATTTAGATAAGAGTCTAGTTTCCTTGAGTACAACTAAAATTATTTTTGTTATACTTTTTTCAATCATTTGTATTTAAAGAATATGTACATATACAAAGAATGGGATTTATGTTAAGATGGTATGTTTTCAATTAGTTTGATTAATCCTTGGTAGGCCCTTTAACTTTTTTTTTTTAACTGCAATTTGTGAATTACTAAACTTTTAACTGCAATTTGAAGTGTGCATCATTGTTGAGTTAAAAAGATTTGCTTGCCTACGTAAATTTTGTTGCGCTAATTGAGCTTTGGATATGTGACTATTATTTACACATTGCAAGTGTACTTTTGTGTTTCGATTCTCGTACTACCGGAGCAAGTTCTTCGGAAAGGGTGTATTGGTTACTATTGGCTACTACTATTCTAACCTTTTGCAATAGTATATTTGTGCTTTAGCTTGATATGCTTAAAAACCGAGTTCTATCTGTGTTCATTGTTTGGTCTTGAGTTTGCTGGGTTAATATAACAGATCAGATTTGCAGAAGGGATCCTTTGGGGTCAGGTATCATGGTACTTACAAAGACCTTCACCTAGATATAATATGGCTAGAAAAAGACACATCTTTGGGTTAGTATTTTATCCTTATTATTTGTGTTGGTAATTTCTGTTTTCTTTTTGTATTATTTTCCAAATATTATTATTTGCTATGGTATTTTCTTTCCTTTTTTGCTATGCTTTCTTTAATGCTTTATGGAACCTTAAGAATCACATTAATAAGAAATTTGATAAAACAGTAACCTATTTACCATACATTAGATCATTAAGGAAACCATGCTTAATACCTTATAGGGCTTCAATTGTTAACTTTTACAAAACATAGAATGTATATTCTGTTGGGAAAATATGCTATTTAAAAGTATATAGGTTTATTTAACTGTAATAAATATTTTTTATTAATAAAATAATTGAGGTATTTTATTCAATTATCTTATTTGCATTAATTTTTTAGTAAAGTCCATTTAATCATATTATATGTATTTATGTGATTACTATGTGAATTCACAGAAAATATAAATACAAGCTATCTTATGATTTAATAAATTGAGTTCGCAGTTAATAAATAAAGTTGGGCACTTTATTTGGGTATAAACTGTAATAAATTCATTGACTAATTTGTCTTAATCATGTATGAATTTATTGATGTAGTACGACTACATTGAACAGGATAATATATGAGATTTAATTAACTTTATAATAACTATCAAATTTATTAAATCTTATAGGCATTGATTTTACTGTAATCTTAATATTGAGTTAGTTATAATTTCATGATTGTGGTTGTCATTCCATTTAAGTTACCAATGCGCACGATACATACTTGTAGTCAAAATTACCTGGTATTTTGGTGGGAATAATTATAAGTATTGAAGTTATAGATTAACAATATGGAATTTGTACAATACATTTCTTGATGGGTTTTCCGTACTTGATCATAGAATTCTCTAGTTAGAGTGTATCGACATATTTAACATATTAAAAATGATCATTAGAGAAAATTAGTAAGTATCAAGAAATAAGATGTTATTAAATTGATTGAACAGTTGATATATCAATTTAATTAACAATGTGGTGCAAAGAATTGTGCAGTAAAGAGATTAATGTGGCTTAGAACGAATTGTTATTCAAGCATACAATTATGGAGGTCAGTTCCAATCTTATAATAGAATAAAATTGAAATTAAATAATTAAGCTAGTTTAATTACAGATTTAATTATTGTAACCACTATTATATGTTCTCAAATGATCCCTGGGTTAGCTCATTTAATTGACTATACTATTATTAGACCCAAAAATAAAAATACTGGCATATTAGATGATAAAGCTAAATATAATATTTGTTAGGACCCTATGTGTTATATTTATGTGTAAATGGGGACTTATGATATTTTACAAAATGGGCCCCAAAGTTGTTGCACTTTATCTCCACTTTTACATAAGTGAAGAGGAAAAACATTAAATTCAAAATATTTAATATTTTGAATTATAAAAGGAAAAAGAAAACACATATTAGAGTTTTGAACTGAGAATATTATATAAGTATTTTTTTCTCTAAAAAAAAGAGAGATAACTTTTGAGAAAGACAAATATCTAGGAGTAGTGAAACAAATGCCCACACGTTTAGTGCAAATCAAACTTGAGTCATTGCTTAGAAGATCATTTGGCAGTAGATTTGTTACTTCCTATTGTTTGTCTTCTCAGATTACCAAGGTATGATTTTTTAAATTAAGAATTTCTTATATATTATATGAGATCGGTCGTAAAAATATTTTTTATGAGAAAAATTATGATTTTTCACCAACATATTCACGGTATGATCTATACCAAAATACTATTATTAAGTAGATTCAAAATAGGCTACATTTAAGTGGGCATCGCTAGCACGTGTTAAGTTATGCAATGCCCCTAAATGCAAATGGCATTGACATTGGCACACATGTGTTCAACAAGAATATGAAATTCATGATTCTCTTTTTGCTAACTTGAACCTAATCCTTTTAGGGGTTGATAGTGCTGGCATGATTTCTACATCTCTTATGACATATTCTTTTATCCAAGCTTTAAAGCGAGACCTGATCATAAATACAGGTATTGATGTAGCTTCAAGGTACGTGCTCCGCAGCACAATTTGTTTGGCAACCATTTTGTATAGAAATGAAATTCTCTTTAAACTTTTACTATTTTTATTTAAGATTCAACTGCTACTCTCTTTCAGTGGGCAGAAAAGTAGTTTTTGTTATCATTGTAACAATTGTCCTCCAATTACATTGAGACTTCATTTTACTAGTTTTAAATTAAGATTTTTAAGATTCTTAAAAATAGCAAAATAACTTGCTCCCATGACAAAAGAATTTGTTCCTTATATTTGGTAGACTTTTAGATATATCAATTTAGATCCTTTTAATGCCCAAAACTAGACTATTAATGGTGTATATTTATGATATAAATAACTAAAAATTACATTGTTTTTCAGATGTTGAAGACATGATTTATTCTCATAGCTATGATTTCTATAATAAATGCTCCAAAAATATCGAAGGTAATTATATTATAATACTTACACTTAAAATTTGGTCATTTAATTTTTGTTAAGTTTATTTGTTTAATAAATGTATAACTAGCTTCTACAAATTTACTATATATACTATCTTTTTTTTAAAAGCTACTATGGCACATCAACTGCTGGTCTCGCAAGGTACAGTATACATTTAACTTAAAATACTCTTATTGTTAATGTCATATCCTTGCTAAAAGCAATAAAAGCAGTTTCATAAACTAATGTAAATGTTGTTATTACATTTGCAGGCTATTTGCTATGACTTCGACAATGGTGTTTAACACAGGTAACAATATTTTTCTGTCTAATTCATCTGAAAGTATCACTTGAGACCTTAGTGTGAACTTTATATGTTTTGTTGTAGTTCTGCTATCAAAATAGCTGTTGGAAGTTTACAGGGGCTATTTTGCTGCTTCTCTATAATAAAAAAGGCTCTGGTAATTTACAGGAAAATTTTTCACTCTAAAATAGCAACAAGATAACCCCTACAAATTTGTAATGGCTATTTTCATTGCAAAATAGTCCACACAGATTTCTAAGGGTTGTTCTACTAATATTCTAAATCAAAATATTTCCTGGAAAATTTTTTAGGCTATTTTGTAATGAAAAAATTTGTTAGGAGGTAGATGTTTAGTTTGATAAATTTGACAAGTGTTATAGGACTAAAGTGAAAGAAAATTATGTTAAGGTTGAAATTTTGAGTGAGCAAATGGATGTTTTGATTGCCTTTAGATAAAAACTAAGAAATTGGAAGAAGTTCTATAACTTGTTATTAAGTATAAACATCTTTAATAGCATACATTAGTTTGTTAATGAACAATATAAGCTATTGATGAAATATCTCAACAATCTTTTATTCAATATATATGGCATTACTTTTGAAGTTTCACAATATTAATCCTGTGATTAGCAAGTTCATGGAAAGAAACTATAAGTATGAAATTATAGATATTAATTGTTACAATTTGTTGATATTAAAGTCGTAGTGTCAAATGATAATGGTTGCTATTAAGGCTTGTAGTCTAGATGTTATGCATTTGACTACATTTTGTATTTTGATTGATTCTATATAGACTGGTTTACTGGTTTGGGTTGGAATGCTACTGGGCATATGCCAAGAATTATTATGCCATCGAAAGATGATGGGTTGCTACATATGAGTTGAAGTGTTGTTGGGTATGTGGTTGGGATTAGAGTGTTGTTGTAAGATGATATTGCTATTGGAAATTTTGCTGGAAGTCTTGTTGAAATACTTGCATTAATCTTTGCAAGTTTTATTGGGTAACTTGGCTTGGTGGCTGGAATCTTAGTTGCTTTTCTCAAAGTTTGTTTGGAATTTAATTGTTATTTTATACTTCATCATGGGTTTTCCAATTTGAGATGTTTTTTTATATATTGGTGGTGATCACATTGGATACTATATGTATTTCTTTTAAAGTTAACTTGTTGGATTGAATGGATGTGAATTAATATTAATTGTTTTTATTTTTTTATGATGTCCATTTTATTAATTAATTAAATTTGTAAACAAGAATTCATCAATAAATTATAATCATAATGTATTTTTTAAAAAAATAAATATAAATTCATGACGAGAAGTACCTATCACACATTCTGTCATAAACAAGTGTATGCCAAAATTGAATAATAATTTTTCAAATAATAATTGAATTTCCCACCAAAAAAATTTAAAAAATAGCTCAAAATTTTAAATAATTTTAATTTTTAATTTAATTATTTTTTTAAAATTAAAATATTGTGTTACGAATATATGACTATGAAATAACATCATGAATTCAAGACGAAAAATGTTCTATCATAAATTAATGACAGTGACATAGATGATAGATTAACTATCTATCAACACCCCCTTTTATAACAATTATTTTCCGTCATCTATTGTTTATTTTCTTATAGTGAAATAAATGTCCAAAAAATATATAATTAACAAGTAGTGAATTTTTACACAAATATATTTAATAAGTTCATGTGTGCGTTAATTGAATATATAATATCAGTTAGTAACCAAAAACAATTAGAGTCTTTGTCCCAAAAAAAAAAAAAAGATTAGAGCCATGTGGGATTTATGAGAAGGAAAAAATTACCAATTGTGTCTATGATTTTTTAGTTCATCTCATGTGGGTGGTCGAAATGTCTAAAGTTCAAAAGACTTGCTTGATGTGCAATTAAGATTAAGATTTGATTTTAGATGAAATTAGTCAAAAAATATATATAAGAACAAATAGCAGGTAACAATAAAGGTTATTTTTTCAGCATAATAAAAATTTTTTGTTACTAAGTCGTTAAGTTATTAAGTCGATTTTTAAAATTTTTGCTAATCTAAGTCTTAATTATATCATTAAAAAATATTCTCTAAAATATCATTATCTAATTAATTAATTTTCATCCTTATCTAAATAAAATTTAATAATTAATATTATGATCCATTTTTGTAACTTAAGATAATATAATGATAGATTATTATTATTATTACCTTTTATTTTCTTTAAATTAGCATTATTCATTTTCATAATTTTTTATGAATATTTTTCAAAGACATCACTAACTACAATAATATTGATTAAAATATATTAAATAATAATATTAAAGGATTGTATTAATCGAATGTTTACCCTTTTTTTATATTTATAATTTGTAAAGACACAAGCATATCATTTAGATTCAAATATTTAGTTTTATTTAAAATTCATATTAATTGAGATCTCTTCAGATGATAATTTAAAAAAAAAGGTCTCCTAAGTTTGGTAAAGTGTGTGTGAAAAGACGAGAGAGAGAGATGGAGAGAGAGAGAGAGAGAGATCAATGACAATAATAAATTTAAGGGCAAGAGTTTTAATTTTTAATTAAACAATCGTGAGGTGATTTTAACTTCATTTTCTCATAAATTTAGTAGGTAAGCTTCTATCATTACCCTTGCATTCTTATTAGTATTGGTTCTGTTTTATCCTCTTTTTAGTTGTTATTTGAGATTCCTGCTTATTAGATAAATAGATTATTAGGTTATTGCTGTAAATCAATATTGTTGAGATTCTTAATTTTGTTAGCCTCTAATATTATCTAAAAAAAATTATGTTGTAATCTCATTATTAGAAATGGCAAAAAAGACCAATTCAAATTTTGACTCAGATTGACCTGCTTGAAATTTTTTGGCTTTAACTCAATATAAAGATCAAAATTTAGGCTTAGGCTTAAAAATCAAATGTCGATCAAGTTCGGATAAGGATTCAAGCCTTACAAACCTTATCTGACTTAACCCAACGACTTAATAATTAAAAAAAAATGCTTGTTTTTATTTGAATTAAACATGGTTTTTATTTATGTTTAGTTATTTACATGATTTTATGATTAAGATATTGATTAAAGTGATTTTTATGTTTAATTTTAATATCCTAAGATGGATTAGGGTCAGGCCAAGCCCAACCCGAAGACAAAAATTCAGACTTTTTGTTAGCCTTAGACCCTATATTTGTGTTATTGGGAACCCAACCTGACAAATTATCATATCTACCCATTGATAATATAGTGAAATTTTATATTAGACTATGGTCCCGTGTTTTTTCTTAATTTGCATTTTCGATATAAAGTTCTTTAGTTCTTATGATTGATTTATTACATTAGGTTAGTTTATTTTTTTCTTATTTATTTATGATATAAATCTTAGTTTAATCTCACAACAAAAAGAATTTCTTTATGCTTAATTTGTAGTTGTTTATATGGGTTCCTTTCCTAATAAGTTTGGTATTAGAGTGTCAGAAAGTATGTTCTTATTAGTTGTGTCATAGAGATAGAGGAATTTACAACATGCATGATTAAATTAAAGTTATAAAATTATAGTATTAAGAAGTACAGAATGAAAAATCTGCTCTATCGCCTAAAATATAATGTTTGTTATTTACTCCTTATATGATCGGTCATGCTGCATATATTATAATTTTATTTCTTTAATTTCTATATGGATGACGTTGTCACCTAGGTTAAATATTATTGTCTTAAATTAGTTTCATATTTTACCTTTATTATATGTCTAGAAAATTTAAATACTATAACATAAGTTGCATTGGGCACATGCATTTCATGGACAATTTCATAAAGAAGATGTTTTAACAAATTTTGATAAAAGAGTTGTTGTACTACTAGGTACAAAAGTTCACAAAGAGGGCAAGCCCTCTGAGCTAAGAAAATAAATTCTTTGAGAAGGATGATACATAATGCCTAATGGATCAATTAATTAAGCCCAAGGGTATATTATTGAGTGTTAGCCCTATAGTACAACAAACGTAGGACCTTAACACAGTTCTTTATATTTCTAAGTTTTATTAAACGATTTAGCACTCATTTCATTTAATCATCCATGTGTATAGCAGGTAATATATGCATTAAGTGTTAACTTATTAGGCATTAGCTCATGTAGTTCTTACATTGTAGGAATTAAGGAATAGCGCAAACTGATGCCAAGTCTCAATCAAGGCAAAGTACATATGGACATCACAGACCTTGAGTTATACAATGAGTTTAACTGTGTTTCTATCTAAGTATAAATATTATAGGTTTGTTTATGGAGTTGGTTTTGAGACATATTACTAAGAAATCTCTGTAGTTTATAATCAAAATTTTGTGTAACAAACCTTTTATATTCTATATTTATAAAATACTTATTTTGAAATTCATATCTATGCTGAAAGTGCTGAATGTTCCATATGTTCTTAATCACTTTAATTACAATTATAAACATGGAGTGTTACAAATTGGTATCAAAGCCTAAGGTTTAAAATGATTCTGTAGATCATCTGTATGCACAAAGCTAAGGGGAAGGACAAAGCTTAATTCATAGTAAGAATTTAGAATTAGGATAATTGAATATCTTACATCTAAATTGTTTAACACATAGAAGTTAGGTCAAAAAATTATTGAGATGTCAAGTGCCAAAGGTAATAGAGGCAGAAGAGTGGGAGGAACTTCAATAGAATAATCCTCTACAATTGATCGACTTATTGACATTGTGGCACGACTCTTGAAAAGAGAAGTTAGAAGAGACGAATGCACTCAAGCAACAAATACTGTCGAAATTGAATTTAGAAGATTAAATCCACCTAGATTCGAAGGAGGCATGGATCCTATTGTAGCAGACCAATGGTTACAAATCATGGAAAGAACGATCAAAGTAGCCAAAATACCAGAAGAATAAAAGATCACTTGTGTTTACTTTATGCTACGAGGAGTAGTAAAATATTGGTGGGATTCCATCAGACGGTGCCATAATGAAGTAACAATACAATGGACGAGAAGAAAATACATTTATTTACTACAAGGAAAAATTACTATGTTAGAGTACATCTGAAAATTTAATGAGCTCTCTTAATATGCACCACACATGGTTGCTATAAAAGACTTGAAAAATAATCATTTTATGCAAGGATTGTGTAAAGATCATGCAAAAGTCTTAATGTAAGGACAATATGCTTAGTTGTGAAATAAGATAGCTTAGTTCTATCCTTTGATAGTTAGAATATCACTCACTCGGCAAAAAAAATCGACATATCATTCAAAATTTAAGCATATTGATGTGAGGTATCATTGGATAGAGGATATACTTGAGAACAAATAGTTGCAGCTTATGAAGATTCATACCAATGAAAGTAGATCAGATATGATGCACAAAATCACTATTTAAGGAGAAGTTGAAAAGCTATAAGTAAACAGTGGGTTTGGTGGCGTCTCTCAAATAATCTAAAAGGAGAGATTTATTGGGTCCATCTCAATTGAGTGGCCCAAAAGCCTAAAGTCCAAAAGGCTTGCTTATTGTACAATTATTAGTAAGTCAATGGTAATAATAAATTTAGGGACAAGGGTTTGAACCTTTAATTGGACAATCAGAAGACAATTCTAAATTTGTTTTCTTATAAACTTAGAGATTAAATTCATGACATTGCCTTCTATATTCATATTGGTCTTAATTTTGTTTTATTCTCTCGCTGGCTCCTATTTGATATATCCACTTATTAAAAAAATTATTATTAGACTATTACTATAAATTAAGCTGCTGAAATTCTTAATGTTATTAATCTTTAGTATTATCTTGATAAGAATATATATTGTATTACATTGTTAATATAGTAGAAAACTATATCAGACTATGGTCCCATAATTTTTCCTTATTTAGATTTTTATCGTAAAAAAATTGCATCTTTTGTAATGCTTTAGATTGTGTTGGTTTATTTTTTGTTTATTTGTTTTATAGTACATATTTTGTCTTAATCAAACAAAAGGAAAAGAATTAGTTTACACTTAATTTTGTAACTGCTTGTGTGTCCTTTCTCAACAATGATAAACATTAATGTTATGCAAATTTTTGAAAAATTATGTAAAGAAGAAAGTTTGTAATTAATTAAGAGAGATAGAAGACTTTTATAGAAAATGAAGAAAAGAGTGCGAGTAGTAATAAAAGATTTCGAGAGAGATAGAAAATGAGAAAAATATTTTATTTATATAATATCAGAAAGCATAGATTGGTGTAGACTCTTACTAATGAAATGCATTAATTGTTGGACATATTCAACAGTTAATATTCAATGGTCTGCATAGAATATATATTTAGATCTAGCATGAGAGCGCTATTATATATATACTCATTTACTAAGTGTTTTCTCACTTTAATATAGTAAGGGACAAATTAAAAAAAAAAACACAAAAATATATTACAAAATAAATTACACTGCATTGAAGTATGTTTTCCTTGCCTAAAAATTCAGTGCAAAATTTTTTCATTTGAATGTTCTTGTCCAAATTAAAATTTACTAAGTAATTTTTTAATAAAAAATCTTTTATTTTATTAAAATAAGAGATAAGCTAAAATATAAGTAAAATACACACTATAATATAGTGTATTTTGTTTTGTTGGATATTAAATGTATTATTTGTTTAGTAGATAATGACTAAAATTTTAATATATCGCATTTGTTATTTTGTCTGAAATTTGGATAAAATTAAATTTAGTTAAAGTCTAAATAAGTCTGCTAAAAAATCCAAATAACATGTTTATTTTTTTTTCTTCCACATCTTAATAGAAAAATTTAAAAGTTAGTAGTTTGACATAAATATCCTTTTAAATGGTGTATATATTTGTTCTTCACAGTTTAGAAATTTAACAAATTAAATAGTTTAATAGCATTAAACATAATAATACTATTCATTGTTTCTTAATTTAATTTTGTAATAAAAGATGTAATTATAACATTAACTTTCATTACAAAGTCAACAATTGTTCTGATTTTGATTGATTACAATGAATATAATTTGATTCACCAATATTTTAATTTTGTTGATGTTACTATGTGCATAAAAATTTAAAGCAATTAAGAAAAATAACTTTAAAAATAATATAAAAATATTAGGTTTATACATAATATTGAAAATACGTAAATTGTTAAGGATATTTTTGAGATTTAAAATTAAAATGTTTTATTTGAATTTCAAACCTCAAATAAAAGTGAATTGTTTTTCATTTAAATAAAATTATATGACAATAAGTGATATGTTAAGAAAATAAATAATCTAATATAAATAAATTTATGAAAAGAGTTGAATTTAGACTTCAAATTAAAAAAAAAAATAGCAACTTAGTCAAGCTTTGTATTGAACAAGTGATCAACAATATCAAAGTGGATTAGGTTAATCACGCTATATAATAATTGATTTTGAAGAATAAGAACAAAACAGTGTGCATCACGATTTACATAATTTATAGAATGAATCGAAGTACGATTTCAGCCTAAAATGAATAATCTTCATTCGCAAACTTGTACTCCATCAAATATATATCGATTTAGATTATAAATTAGCTGTCGTAATCAATGGATCTTTTAATCAACATCAGTAGGTCATCTAAGGGGGCCCCTTGGCACACTAAGTGCCATTACTGCAGAGCGATACCAACCACAACTACACGAGCATTGTGTACTAGAATAAACTATGTAACACGTCAGAGTGTGCCCAGTATGAGTGCCATCCTTCGCATCTTGTTTGGACTAGGAAAATAAATAAATAAAAGAAGCTTGGTTATCCCTATCTGCAACGTTATCGTGTGTGTGTGCATATATATATATATATATATATATATAAAAGAAACAAATTAAAAGCTCCTTCATTTTTATAACTTTTTTATATTATAAAATAGCAAGGTTATTGTTGCCGGATGTCATCGTTGGGTTGTTGAAAGGGACCATTTCACAGGATTTTGAATCGACGATGGAAAAGCAAAATCAAAGTTGGCACATGTATTTTATGAGACATCCTTATCCATGATGGAATAATAATTTGTTGTTTTTGTTAAACCTCATGATATACGTTTAACTTTCGGCAATTTTTCACATTTTTCAATTGGCTTCGACTAATATTGTCCACAAGATAAAAATAGGTTTGGATCGAAACGGATCAAAACAAAGAACCAGGACCAGACCTTAATAAAATACTTGTATTTGTTATAGTAAGTTAAATACTAGAAAGGTAAAACCAAACTTTGTGAATTATTTTGTTTGTTAGTTGGTGAATTATTTTGTCTAAAATAATAGTAAAATTAGTTATCCATATTTTCACCAGAGTAATGCATTACATAACAAATTAATATAAATCAATTATTTTTTTAATCGAGTGGCGTATCTCTTTTTATTTCATTCTTTAGGTCAAACCCTAGGCTATTTAGTATGTATTGTAGAATTTGATTTATTAGTAAATCTTTTTATTATTTATATTAACATTTTAATTAAAAAGAATAATAAAATATACAATTTTCTATCGCCACATGTCGGTCGCGAGAAAATCCCTAGCTACCATTTAATCGTACACTACCGAAAGCTTTCGTTAGCATAACATTAAAAATAAAAATAAAAATAAAAATAAAAATAAAAATAAAAACAAAAATAAAAATAATTCTTTGCCACCCAATCATTTGCCTTTTTCATTGGATGGCATGCGGTCAAGTTAAATAACCTAGGCGTTCAAAGAATTGAACAGCTGCTGGGCACTAGCTTGGCCTTTTTTTATTTTTAAAAGCCTGGCTCTACGTTATAGATTATGTAACATATATTTTTTAAAATTATAATATTATAAAATTTATATAATATTATAGTTGTAAAAAAGTATAGAAACTGTAACATAATAAATTTTTTTACATAATAAGGCTAAGTTTATTAGTTATAATTATAAACATAAATCCTTAAATTATATTTAAGTTACAGTTCTCTAAATTATGTTTAACTTACAGTTTTTTTTCTTTTTCTGATATTTTACTGTTAAATATTATTTAATTCTTTAAATTTTATATTATTTATAAATATTATAAAAATTTTTATATTATAAAATTTTATTGAATTCTTTATATTTTATTTTATTAAAAATCTTATTGAAACTATTAAAATATTAAATTTGTCCCTTTTAATTTTTAAATTTTCGTAATATCTTCTATTTTATTGAACTTTGATAATAAAATATCAAAAAAGACAAAAGAACTATAACCTATAATTTAGGGGATCCGATAAATATCGGTAATTCCGGTGTCAATCGTGCAACTTTGCAACTATATGCCTTCAAAGAAACTCCAGAAATTAAAAATCTCTCCTTTTTCGCCTGTCCCTTTCAAAAAGTGAAAAAGATTTCAAATCACATAGCACAGCAGCAATTATTAAGTTCGGTACTCATTGTCACCTTAACGTCTGGTTTACAAGTACTCCAAAACCTCGCAGCTGTAATTATGAACTCCCATTTTATATCTCGAATCTTACAATTACATCTCCTAGAACGATAAATCAAGAAAAGCTGGTAAGTTACAGTCTGTAACTTATTATTTTTCTAAAATTACGTGAATTTTATATTTTATTATATATTATCCACATAATTTTAAAAAAATATAAATTATTATAGTTATAATTTAATAAAATTCTAAATTAAAAATTAAATCAAGTATATTATGCCGACCTGTTGCAAACATCATCAATTAAAAATAATCCCCTCCCCTATTTCAAAGATTCCCACCATCGAGAAAACGTTGACGAAGTATTCCCCGTTTTTCCGATAACATTTATCGGATAATGACCAATTAATTCAAGAGGTGGATTACTATGTATGCAACCACATCAATGTGTGACTGGGAGCATGAACTCTGCGTATCAGCCGTTAGATCGCATCAGAAGTAAATGGCCCACCAAAGAAGTAGGAAAGCCGAAACTCTCTCTTTGCGATAAAAGCTTGGATTTTATCAACTCTAAAAACTCTATTAGATAAAATACCCCAGGCGAATCTCTACTCGCATCCCCATGACGCTTTGTGACACATTCGCCCAAATTCATGTGAAAGATAAATAAAAGATTAATGTTTAGAGTTTTGGTTTGAATGATTTAATTATATAATTTTTTTAAAATTTTTTTATTGTTGTTTAGTTATTTTTATATTAAAGTTTTTAAAAAGTATATTATTCTATCTTTATAAGTAAAAATTTGAAGTGTGAAGATTGAAATTTTTTAACATATTAAAATATATAAAATATTTTTTATTAATTTAATAATCTTACTTATTTTTTTTATAATATATTTTTAAAAAATTATTTATTTAAAATAATTTTATAATTTTTAATAAAAATTATCGTTAATAATTAAATAAATAAAATTTTTTTGATATAAACTTTATTTATAGAAATTTTACTAATAAAATTTTGTTTAAATAAATTTTATTTGAAAGTTTATATCAATAGAGCTTGACTGAGTTTTTTTTTAAAAAAATTTTATTTGATAAAACTTAATTTGAAAAATAATAAATTTCAAAATATAGATTTTAAATTAGATTTTAATCTTATCTAAGTTGGAAATCTAATCATTCTTATTCGACTTCGAAGTAACTTAACACCCAATTCTTTTAGATTATTCTACTTCTTTTTACTAGATATGAGCCACGTGTCAAGTCGAGCTTCATAACTTATAATCGGTCTCACACACCTCTAGCTTATCCTCATGCATCATATTTACAATAAAAAATTTTCAGTAAATGTTTAAAATACTCGATCATTCGAGAGCCCAAAAAGAGCAGACAAAATCCACTTCAGCCGCACGTTACGTGTCCCTTACAATATTTGTACACGTGTCAATCAAATAGCCGTTTAACGATGAACTGCTTAGCTGTATCAATAGTGACTCGGCTGCTAGTGCAGGAGCGGTGGCTGCTCTTAAATCAAATAAATAATCGCTAATCCCCTACTAATCAACCCATAAAATGCGTTTATAAAAATTTTATTGTACAACCGGAAACCGGCTTGAACCGCCTACTAAGAACTACGCATTTCGAATATAAGTAGAAGCCCCTAGCTGAGAAGTTTAGACCAGTACTTTTACGTGAACCTGTACTAATCGCACTGCAAAGGTTCAATCTTCATTGTTTGATCTTCATCATGCCGATCAGAAACATTGCCGTTGGCCATCCCCATGAGGCGACTCACCCAGATGCCCTAAAGGCAGCCCTAGCAGAGTTCATCTCAACTCTAATATTTGTCTTTGCCGGTGAAGGCTCCGGCATGGCCTTCAACAAGCTCACTGACAATGGCGCTACCAGCCCCTCTGGCCTCGTCGCCGCCTCTGTTGCTCACGCGTTCGCCCTTTTCGTTGCTGTCGCTGTTGGCGCCAACATTTCCGGTGGCCACGTTAATCCAGCTGTCACCTTTGGCGCCTTCGTTGGAGGTAACATCTCCCTTCTACGTGGCATCCTCTACTGGATCGGCCAGCTTCTTGGATCCACCGTCGCATGCTTACTTCTTAAGTTCGTTACCAACGGCCAGGTGATTATATGATTTCATTTATTCAAGTTAGTATTTTTTTTCTTCTTTGGGGGGGGGGGGGGGGAGGGGCCGCGGATATTCAAGTTAGGTATTACTGTAGTTAGTTGGCTTTTTAAATAAAAAATCTAAAGTGAAAATATTTAGAAAAGTACCTTTGTTTAAAATTTATGTATCGCTGTTTTTTCTAATATCTGATTTTCCTGTGATTATGATTCCCTTTTATTAATTATATTGGTGTTATTATGTACGCAGACCACATCTGCTTTTGCTCTCTCATCTGGAGTTGGTGCATGGAACGCAGTCGTTTTCGAAATCGTAATGACATTCGGACTAGTGTACACCGTGTATGCCACAGCCCTGGACCCAAAGAGGGGAAGCTTGGGGACAATTGCTCCAATTGCAATTGGTTTCATTGTAGGAGCCAACATCTTGGCAGGTGGGGCGTTTGATGGAGCTTCAATGAACCCAGCAGTGTCATTCGGGCCAGCTTTGGTGAGCTGGAGCTGGGACAACCACTGGGTCTACTGGGTCGGGCCACTCATCGGTGGCGGGCTCGCTGGCATCGTCTACGAGTTCTTCTTCATTAACCAGTCTCATGAGCAGCTCCCAACTACCGAGTACTAATAAGCTCAGAGCTTGCCCTCTATGTGAATTTGCACGGATGTTGTATTTAATTTGCTGTTACCGAGGTTCTTTCTTTTTATTTTTAATTTGTGTTTAATTTATGGCCGTTGATCTGTTTTCATCGTCATGAGCTACTGGATTATTGTATCGTGATAATATGGAGTCCGAGGCTATGGCTTTATGTCAATTCTTACTCTCGCTTCAATTGATTTGATGATATTTCATTTGCCGTGTCTCTCTTTATTCCAAGGGAAGATGCTCACTTATTGATGCCGTAACTTATACAATTTATATTGATATTTAATTTATTTTACTACATATTTAATTTATTTATTTTAAGGGAAGATGCTAACTTATAGAAGCCGTAATTTATAAAATTTATATTAATTTTTAATTTAATTTATTATTATTAATTTTAAAAAAATTTATAATTATTGTAATTTATAATTTATTTAAAAATTATATAAATAATATATGTTAATATATTATTTATTGATATATTATTTATGTAATTTTTAAATTGATTATAAATTATAGTAATTATAATTTAATTATTTATTTTATCTAAAAATTAAATAAAATTATTTTAAATATATTCTATTAAAATTTTTATTTTTATATTTATTTTATTTTTTTAATAAATTTAGTGATGTAAGAATAAAATTTTTATAAAATAAAATAATAAATAAATAAATAAATAATGTTTATGAAATAAATAAGTAAAAAATATGATAAAAATTTTATTTTTAAATATTTTTTATTAAAATTAAAATTTTTATTTTTATTATATTTTTTAATAAATTTAATGATTTAAGAATAAAAATTGTTACGAATAATTTTTTATCTTATTATTTATTTATTTATTTTATAATAAATATAAATATATAATTTTAATAAATTAAAAATTAAATATTTAAATAAAATTATTATTATATTATAAATTATTTAAAAAATTATGTAATAATATTTAAAAATAATATTAAAATTAAAAAAATTGAAGAGTGATATTTTAAGAAAAAATATATAATAATTTTTTTAAAATTAAATGAAAATTATATTGTAAATTTTTTAGTTATAATTAATTTATATTAAATTAAAAATTATTAGTAGTATTATAATTGATAAAATTAAAATTATAAATATTTATAAAATTAAATATTATTTTATTAAAAATTTAAAAATATTTTTTAATTCTCACCTCATTTGTTTAAAATTATTTAAAATCTTCCTATCCAAAATGAAGCTATATGAAATCTTAAACCAATAGAGAATTTTACTATTTACTATTAACAGTTACATTTTCTTCCCCGATGTGATTAAAGTACAGAGTTTAGTGGCGACAATACAATCACATGTGCAAGTTATAGTTGAGATATTATTATTTTATTATTTAATTTTTTATATATTATTTTATCATTAAAATTTTTTAGTAACTGTTTTTCATCACAATTTTATAATTAATTATTAAATTAAAAATTTTTAACATAGGTTATATAATTATAATTTGATCTTCTAATTAAAAAATAAAAAATAATTATTTATCTATTAATTATTTTATATATTTAAAATAATTAATTAATAAATTATTAATATTATATATTATGAAATTTTTTAAAATATTGAATATATTTAAATTTTTAAAATATTTTTTGATATTAATAATTTATTAATAAGTTAATAATTTAGTGATAAAATAACAAATATTAAAATATTAAAAACAAAAAATTATTTTTAAAATATTTAAAATAATAAAGTGATACGTTAAAAAATTATTAGATTACGTGGAAAGGGATAATATCCCTGCATACTTTTGATTTCAAATCTTGAATGGGGCCGGCCACCTGTGCTCTCCTGCATGTGTCGTTTTAGGCCTGACCGATCGGAAAGCGAAAGAAAAATCTTGAATGTGATAAGGTTACTGTAAGTAACTTTCATCAATAATTGAAATATAATTAAAAATAAAAATGAGGTTAAAATACATCTAAAAATATTAAAAAATAAGCAAGACCGTTTTTATTTTTATGTACTTTTTTTAAAATTATTTTTTTATTTAAATTTCATTTCGTATAATTTTTTAAGTAAAACTTATTTAAATAAAATTTTTATCAATAAATTTTTATAAATAGAATTTTTATTCAAGAAATTTTAGTTATTTAATTATTAATAAAAATTTTTATTAAAAATTTATAAAATTATTTTAATAAATAAATTTTTAAAAATTATATTAGAAAAAAATAAAATACGATTGTCAAATAAGTAGAGAATATTTTAAATATTTTAATATTTAAGAAAAAAATTTCAATCTCTACTCTTAAAAGTTCAAAATTTAAGCTTTTATTAGTAGAAGTAAAATAATTTATTTAAATATTAAACTATATAAAATATTTTTTATTTATTTAATAATTTTATTTTATTCTTTTTATTTTAAAAGTTCTACTAAAAAAATATCTAAATAATAAAAAATTATAATAAGAGTTTATGTAATTAAATAAATACTTATAATTATTAAATAAGTCATATCAAATACCTCATCAGCTAAACATATATAAATCACTCATATCTTAACTTATTGCGTGGACAACTATTTTTTTATTTTTTTAAATATTAAGTGATCATATCTCTCATTCAATTAAACATTATTTTGAGTATGTAAAAGATATAGATATATTATTTTTAAGTACTCACAAAAAAATATTTAAATTACTCACAACTTTTTATTTATAAGAAGTGAGTTTCACTAAAAATTATACTTCAAAATAATTTTTTATTATTTTATTTTTTAATAACTACATTATAAATTCTCAGTTGATCCAAAATTAATTTTTCACAATCTCTTAATTATTTAACAATTAACAATTGAGGTATAAAAAATAAATAAATAACAAAAGTTGAAGATGATGGAACTCAGTGAAATCCATGTCAGAACTTGTAATCATCGCAAATTGGTGAGAAAAGAGAGTGAAAATTGCAAAATCCATTTTCTTCAATCATCATTTCCTCACAGTCTAGACTGTTCCATTCTTGAAAATTCTTAAGTTCTCCTTTCCTGTTTGCCAAATTTGAAATTGTATTCAAATGAATGGATTAAAAATTAACGGAACAGGATTGAACCATCGCAAAAGAGATTCCTTTTTTCCTTCAATCATGAATCATGATTTAAAAACAAAAAAAAAGGCAGAGCAATAGTGCACGGAGCACGTGAAATCTCTGGAGCAATTGCCATGCTTTGTAATCCATTTTAAATTGGTCCCACCTTCCTTGTCCTTTGTATTTTCCCTTAATTGTGCTAATTTCCAGCTCTGTTCGTTTTCTAAAGATTAAGCTCAAAGTGTAAAGCCAGTTTTTATGCTCCACCTACAGTGCTAAGCCACTTTAGCCCTACCGCTCAGCTACTTTTTGTTGCTTTTTCTCTCTTCTATCCTTCTTTTGATCGCAGATACATCGATGGGCATCAAGAGTCCAACTGACGAGATAGACGTAAAAACATTTAATATTTACAAACGTGATGGAATGGAAACCAAGTGCAATAAATATCTTTGTAGTTATAATATCGGAATCAAATTAATTTTGTTATTACAAAGAGGCTACAATTTAATAGAAACAATGTTTTTGTTTTCGTTTAATTTAGTGTTAGTAATATTGAGCTAGGGTATGGATTATGATAAAAAGCAATTAATAAAGCACGTTAATTTCAATTCATAAATATTAATAAATGAGATAAATATAGTTTAAAAAACTATTATATGTAACCATGTAGTGTTGAGAATACACAAAATTTTCTTAAATGTCCCTAAATGTTTGCATTCCTTTTAATATTTTTGTCTTATAATTTAATTATATTATGTGAAGGCTGTTGGGATTATGTATTTTTTAAAGCAAAATTTTTTATTTATTATAATAAATAAATTTTTAATTAATAAAATATTTGAGATATTTTTAAATAAGTTAATTATATAAGTATTTTAAATAAGGTTCATTTAATTATATTATATATATTTATATAATCATCTTATAAATTTACATAAGTTATAAATATAAGTTATTATATAATTAAATAAACTGGGTTTATAAATGATAAATGAGTTAGACGCCCTGATTATATTTAGATTGTAGTGAGCTAATTGATTAATTTATCTTAACTATATATGAATTTTTAAATGAAATTTAATTAATCTTAAAATAATTGTTGAGCTTATTAAATCTCATGAACATTAATTTTATCACAATTTTAATTTTGAGTTAATTATGATTATATGATTACATTTTTTTTTAATGTTACTGATGGATGTGAAATACATCTTTAGTCAAAATAACTTGATATCTTGGTGAGAGCAATTTTGAACAATGAAGTTATAGATTAGCAATATAAAATTTATGTACCACATATGAAATTATAGATTAGCAATATAGAATTTATATAACACATCTTTTGATGAGTTTTCAATATTTCATTATATAATTTTTTTGTCACAGTGTGTAAACACAATTACTATGTTCAAAATTGGTCAGTGTCAAAGAATAAGATATAATTAAATTAATTAACTAATTAAAATACCAATTTAATTAATGAAGTAGTACAAAGGAGTGTTCAATAATAAAACAATATGGCTTAAGTCAGACCACTATCCTAGAAAATATATAATTATAAAGGTTAATTTTAAACTTTTAGTGGAATAGAGTTTAAATTAAATAATTAGACTAGTTTAATTATTGTCTTTTATTACTGTATGTACCTAAATTATCTCTTAGTTAGCTCACTTAATTTATTGCACCTACACTAAACTGGTTCAAAAGTTTAGATATATTATTTGGTGGGAGGTTTTTTTTAATATACTTATACATAAGAGAATTTGTATTATTTTACAAGGTAAGCCACTAACAAGCACGAGTAATGTACCACCTTTGTTGTTATTTTATCTTTTAATTTAAATAAAATATTTTGTATTTAATAGAATTGAATACAGATAAAATAAAATTAAGAACTAAGGGTTCATTCCAAAAGATATAAAAACACTTATCTTTTCATAAAAAAGCATAGAAACCACAATATACAAAATAGAGAAAAAGAAAAAAAAAATTCTCTAACTTTAAGAGAAAAGTTTTCAATCATTAATTGCTTTTGGTAGTGATAAAAATGCCCAAAAAATACAAATCAAATTTAAGTTATAACTTAAAAAGTTATTGATGATAGTTTGTGACTTAACAAAATTGGTGGTGATGATTTGTGACCTACATAATTATTGGTAATTAGTTCATTATTTGGGAGCCTAAATTACTATTACAAAAAAACAAAGGTATAATATCCAAATTATAATAATGCTATATGTTAGTATGAGAATTGTAATTTAAAGATTTTCACTACAAAAACGATTTTGTACTAACAAAGACAAGTTCTTTTAGTGTTATGTATATAAAGATAATAATTATTATGTGGATGCAAGTTCATTAAGACAAGATTTAAAAGAATTATAACTTATTATAATGTAAATTTTATTTTCATTTATAAATATCCTATATTGGGACTAGAAATTTTTATTAATACAAAGAAATTATTCCTATAAAGAATATCACATAGAAAAATTTTACTGTATTGCAAAGCTTAGGTTTTGTATTCAAAATATGTTGGAATCTTACATCGACCACCTAGTAATCACATATAATAGTTGATTTTAGGGTTGGTAATTAATTCCGGATTCGAAAGATGTAGACCTAGAAAAATTTGGATACACATGTTAAAAAATACATATTTGAACTAAAAAATTAGATATTCGGATCCGTATTATTTAATAATTTAATTAAAAAATATATACATTAAATTAGTTATTTAAAATTCTATAGTCTTCATTAACTATGAAAAGTAAATTAAAAAACGAATGATAGTATTAATAATTAGAGAATATTGTAATAAATTGGTTTACCTTAGAATTTTTTTTTTATGTTTGATTTATATTGTGAAATTATTATTTGTGAATTTATAGTGTTGTTATATATTATTTATATTGAATTGATGTTAAATTGCTGATTGCTATATTATAATTGAATTTTATTTAATATTATTAAGTAAATCATTATATTTAAAATTATATTTAAATTTAATATTTTACAGATCCAGATATCTAGAATATTCGCTAGCAATTCAAATGGATATTACCCACATCGGATGTCAAAAGTCCAATTCAAATTCAGATCTAGATGCGCCTACTCCAGATCCGAATATGAATTTTATCATCTCTTGTTGATTTATATGACCGTCAATTTATTTCTTTTATTTTATTTTTTTAAAGAGTTATATGGAGTTTGTAGAGTCTAAATTAATTTTTTAGCATATACTTCTCTGAAAAAAAACCACATACTAATTGTGATCAATTAATATAATTACTGAAAAACTACTTAGCTATAAGTTCTTTCCAGCTTGTGACAATGAATCTTATCAATTTAAAAACAATTTAAGAACGAGATCCAGAGGGGGTTTTATCGAGGATCAAATTATGGGTAATAACTTAAAAGAAAACAACCCTTTTTTTTCCTTCTCAAAGAAGTACAGAAAATCACTTGAAAAGGAAGAGTACAGAAAATAATTCGAAAAAGAAGTGATATTTTAGCTGGCCAAACAGAGAGACAGTACCTTCTACCACTCGTTGTCCTCATATGCCTTGTATTAAATAATGTGAGGGTCTAATTACTTGGAATAATATTAAAATATATTAAAATTAAATTTTTTTATAATTACTTAAATAAAATTATAATAAATTTTTTAATTCATCATATATTAACTCTAAAATAACTGTAACTACAAAATATTTCGGAGAGTATGTGGTGTAAAAAATAATATTGGAAAGAAGGGCGGATGGGTCACCGGGGCAGTGCCAGTGCCAGTGCGAGGGTCTTTGTCGCGAAGATCGCCTAAAGAAGAGAGGAGATTCTCGGACCCACGTGGTTATGGATAGAGCACCCGTTCCGAATAAATGTTCTTTCAGAAGGGTCCGTCTGACACGGAGCTTGAATCACATGCAGCGGTATTTGAATTGTTTATTTAAAATTCATTGACCGTTGGATTTCTTTGGAGGCCATCCAACGGTAGGGACATTATGCAATTAAATCTGACGACCGAAATAGGCGGTGAACTATTGATAAGATGGCAAATATCGACGGTGACTTATCAATTGGCTATCTTTACTTTACAAAATTCCAAATATAGCTATTTAAATTAGAAAATTATGAAAGGCCCCCTCCGTTTAACATGAGCAACGGTGAATTGGAAACTTTTTTTTTTTTTTTAAAAAAAAGGAGACGTTAACATTAACAAGGATAATTTTTATACTCTTGTAAATCAAATTCACCCTAAATCAATTATAATTAATATATCAAACATCATAATTATTGATCAAACTGTGTTAATATTAATAGAACAAAATTAATTATGAATTCAAATATAAAGCATCATCATATTCAGTATTATTTTGATATTTTGAGCAATACACTATAAATATAAGTTACCATAATTCCACACATTAATTTGCTATTTTGAGTAATAAACACAAAATTTCTTATGTAAATATATTTTCTTTCCTCATTTTTAAAATTTACTTCAGCTATATATTAAGATAATTTTTACTTTATGTCATGAAACAATAAAAAATATTTTTCAAAAATTAAAAAAGTATTCACATAAGAAAATGTTACTCATTTTTAGTTAAAAAATAATGTCTTCAACTAATTATAATATATGAAATGAAAAATAGTATAACTTAGTAGTGATTTTTTGATGAATCTATATAAAATACTATTTTTAATAACAAAAGGTTGACTTTTTTAATTAAAAACTCAGTGAAAAAACTATGAGAATTATTGATTCTTGAGAAATTGTTAAAGGTTACCTAATTAAAAAATATTAAGACTATCTTTTGATTCGATCAACATAAAGGAAAATAAAATGCTTCATATCTTTATTGTCGTCTACTGAAATGATATGTTGTAGATTTTTAGACTAGAATATCTATATACACTCACGTAAAGAGTGTATAGGAACCCCTCATTTTAACATAAATTTTTACAGAAAATCTCAATGCTTAAATCATATCATAATTAATCCAGTGGTTAAAATTAAAATTAATTTAGATTTCTTTCTTAATGCAAATCTATAGTTGGTAGAATTTGTAATTAAAAAAATTAAATGAATTAAGAATAGGAAATTTTAATTACCAAATACAAGCTTTCTTTTCTCCTTGATGTCTATGTCAACTGAGGACTTCGACCAGGTGCGAGAGAGAGGCAATCTCGAACAAAATTGTATTTATATCCCATTGTTAAGTGCCTTAACAGAGACCTTCACCAACGCACCACATGCACGCACACAACATATCTCTCTACATCCTCTCGCTCGCCGTCACAAAAGAATCATAATCCATGGAGTCAATAACCCCGCCCATTGTTACCGAAAGAAACCCTAGATTCCGATTCATAAAATCCACCCAAAACACTAACTTCACCTGATTCTCAAAATCCCCAACCGGCCTCTGAAAATGGCCACGACAAAAATAATGAGAACAATGGCAACAATAACAATAACGTTGCGGCAGCCGAATACATTAAGAGAAGACGTTACCCTCAGAAAATAGTCTGACCAACACTCATTCCGGCAACTATAAGGACCAATGTGTCAAGGAGGAGACCGCAAGCATACGACGACGTTGCAGTAAGTGGGACCCCCTGCCATTGGAATCAGGAGACATGGAAGGTAATAACAAGAGTATCATGCAAGAGAGAGATTGAATAAGGAGATTGTATCTTAGATTATTAAAATAAACCTGGCATTTAGGCTTTGAAGTTGGGTTGAAACGGCTGAGCTGTCTCAGCTTCCACTACTCGGCCACAACGGCTGCTCTGGAAGGTCTTTGTCTCCATCATCTTCGTCTTTTCAGCTGCTGATAGGATTGTGAGGGCAGTGAGTACTAGCGCTCTGAGGGAGAGTAGAGACGAGAGACGATTTCAACACTTCGGCAAATTTTTTTGCTAAGTATGATAATTTATTAGAAGTACAATACATGAAACGATGTCGTTTCATGTGTTATTAGGAACTAAAAAATATTTTATATTTAATGGAAAATATTAACTAAAACGTGCAGTTTGAGGGTGATATTTTCATAACTAAATTTATTTTAAAAAATTAAAATATAAACAAGGAATTGTACACGACATGTATCTATCACAAGGTAATGTCATATTTGTGTCAATTATGTATTTATCATCAAATAATGACACAATCATTATATATCATGAAAGTATCATGCTTCCATGATATTTTTGAAAAAAAAAAGTTGAAGAGCTCAACCTAAAACTTAGGGCAAATTATCAATTATTTATCAAATTTTACCAAAAATAAGGACTTAAAAAATGACCTTGAAATTTCAACCAAAAAAATGTTGGAATTTGATGAAATGAGAAAGAATTTAGAACAAAAAAAGTAGGAAAAAGAGTAAAAAGAAAAAAGAAAAAAAGGTAACAACAAGTGGAAACATAAAAAAGTAAAGTGGAAATATCCACTTAAAATGTTGGAATTCATGAAAAGAGTAGACATACACACACATAGAAGAAAATATAAATAGTGAGAAAAAGAGTGAAAGAACTAAATCTAAAGTTCATAACAACTTACCAAGAATATGATTGTTTTCACAAAATTCTTGCTAGACTTAAGTGGTATGTTAAGTTTGAGTTTATATGTGTTTTTCTAGCATTTGGGGTAGGTGATTTACTTGAGGTACCTTAAGTGGAAAGTTAAAGTAATAGACATAGTGAGTTGAGGTGATCATATGAGTAAACATAGAGAGAGCTTACTTGAGCCCTATAAGATTTGATATGGGGTGTTAATATATGCTTTAGTGTAGATTAGTTGTACTCTAGTGATAGCTCAAGTGGTCTCACAGAATATTTAGTGTAACTTGAGTTGTTAGGTAAGCTCATAAGTGACATGCGACCTTTACTTCAAATTAAAAATATAGTAAAATAAATATAAATATAAAGAATACATCATGTTTACATGGTTTGGCCTTGGACTTAAGTCTAAGAAAGTAAGTCATCATTAATCCACTATAAAAATGTAAGGTTACATAACATTTTACATTATCTAAGATTAACAACATGAGCCAAGTAGCTATATGGAAATGTCTGCTATTGGTAAGATGATATTATGGTAAATAAATATGTAGTGAGTAATATTATAGTGGAGAAGATGATGAAGATAGAAGATAGAAATGGCCTCTAAAAAAATGGAGAAGTCAGCAATGATCTAAAAATAAAAAAAAATAGGGGTGGAGAGAAGAGGAGGAGATGAGAGGAGACGCTTCTAAATATGGGTGTATAAGATATTTATATAATACAAACTAGTGGTAAGGAGAGTGCATAAAAGTTAAGGCTGAGAATATCCTAGGATTGTATGTCATATTTTGAAAAAAAGGATAAGAATATTCCTTTTGTACTATGTAACACCCCAAATCTAACATGTGTAGAGTACGTGACAGAAGGAGGTTACTCGCAAAACATAATCTCTACTTATAAATACCAAATTGGTATACCTCGAATTCTTATAAGAATAATCCACAAGTCACAACTCACATAAAATCACAAAGTCTCAAAACTCAAATTACAAGTTCATGATCGAAATAAACTAAAAAAACATAAGTCTATTTTTCTTCTTCTTACTCAAAAAGGGAACAAAAATGAAAATCTCTAACTTCATGGCTAGGCACACCTCTCAGAGGAACTTAATCTGTAAAAAAAAAAAAAAGGCTAGGGGTGAGTGTCAACTCGGTAAGTAAAACTATTCTAACACACTAGGCCTATCGATACCCAAAAAAATATATTGCAAGCCTTCTTTGAGCAAAATATATTTCATAAATCCATAAGTTTCACAAAAATTATATTCCATGATAAAGTAACATATTTTAATTAGATAACGTAAATCCATAAGAATTCAGAATATCAAAAATAAAGTTACTTATTAAGGCAAATCATATTCACATGTATAGAAAATGAAACGTTAGCTCATGTCACATAGTGTCACTTATAGTCCCAGTGACCCGGCCCAGACAGAATTAGAATCAGAATATTGTGTGCACATTCAGAACTTGTACCCAGTACTAGTCCAGACAGATATATCGTGTATTACGATCAGAATCAGAATCAGAATTAGAATAACTATGGACAATGAGTCAAAACATTAAATTCTGATCAGAATACACATTCAGAACGTGTATTATGATCAGAATCAGACAGAATTAGAATCAGAATATTGTGTGCACATTCAGAACTTGTACCCAGTACTGGTCCAGACAGATATATCGTGTATTACGATCAGAATCAGAATCAGAATTAGAATAACTATGAAAAATGAGCCAAAACATTAAGAATCTTATAATCATCAATAACTGAAATCACACATGAATACCAAACATTCGTATCAGATTCAGAAAAGTCCATAAAAATAATTTAGGTTTGCAAACTGATTTACAAATAAAATCATAATGAGAAGTCATGTCACCAAAATAATTTATATATTGAAAGACATTTATAAAATGTTTTATTAAAAGAATTCATATTTGAAAACATTCTCATAAACTGATTTTGCTACGATAATCCTTTAATTTCTAAATAATATAAAATTCTTATAATAATATCAAAATACTTATACCTATCCAGTATACTAGAAATGAAGTTACTTACCTCGATATGAGAATCTTGAACTACATACCTCTAAGTCCCTAAGAGTCCTCAATACCTTAACAAATACAAAACATAATTATTAATAACTCACTCTAAGAATCTGCCTTTCTAATTCATTCCTGTATAGTTTTGATCTCAGAATTTTAACTCTTAATCTAAACGTCAGAATGATATAATATTCTACAAAACTATTCTGGACATCCATGAGTATCTCATATAAAAGTTTGAAGAGGATACGAGATCAAAAACATTTTTAAAACTATTTATTTCTCAACAATTTCAAAACTGTTTTCTCATAACCTTAACCAAACAGAACCGTTTCTGAGCATTTTATAAAATGAAATACTTATCAGAAAATTATGAAATTAAAACTGGAGATACTATACACGTATCTTAAAATCCATAGAAAATTTCATAATTTTCCGAGTTCATTTGATAGTGAAAATAATTCTGTAAACCCGATCGTACTGCTGGAATCGCAGTTTTCCAGTGCAGTGGTTTCTAATTCGAAAATACATATTAAATTGAAACTGAAATCAAATTTGATTAAATAAAATTCATTAAGGAGGCTCTATATGTCTATTTTCAAGAATATAAATTTCTAATAAAATTCGTTCACAAAACATCAGTTTAAAAATCAATATATCATGCTGTCCAGAATCATCTTATATTATGCCAATGGTTGATTAACCAAACTCCTAATTAATCAAAACCCTAAATAAAACCTAAACACATTATATGTCATGCATCAAGATCTATAAAAACAAATCTAAAATTATGCCAAACATAAACCCTAAATAGAATGATTTACAAGAAATTCTTGAAGGGAATAATGAGGGTATACATAATGTTTGTTTTGATTGAATCATAGGATTTGAGTGAAGAAAAATTATGAACAATTGATAAGAGAGGAAACAAGAATATCATAAGTTTTTAGGGTTATGAAAAAGGGAGATAAAAGATAAATTTATAGGGAATGGAATCTTGGAAAAATAAACTTTTATTCTAAAACTATCTTCTAAATAACCCTTATTAATAACTTAATACTCTTTTATACATTTTTCTAATAAAAAGGCCTCCATAAATTCTAGTGAAAGCCCAAATTCCATAAGGAATTCTTTTTTTTTTTTGGCGTTACAAATCCTACCCTTTTAAGGTCCTCGAAATTAGAAGATTACCTTATGCAAAGATGAGTTAAAGATAATTTTCTAACATTTCTGCTTCTCGCTCCCATGTGGCTTCTTCAATGGAATGATTCATCCATCGTACCTTCACTAGGGGAATAACTCTACTCCTTAATACTTGTTTTTTTCGATCAACAATCTCAATAGGCTGCTCCTTATATGACATGTCTTTAGATATTTGAATCGGTTGATAGTTTAGCACATGTGAAGGGTCTGTAATGTACTTTCTTAACACAGACACATGAAATACACTGTGAAGTCTAGACAGACTTGGTGGTAAAGCTATGCGATAGGCCACTGGACCAATTCTCTCTAGAATCTCAAATGGTCCAATAAATCTTAGACTAAGCTTCCTTTTCTTCCCAAATTGAAACACCCATTCCATGGCGATACCTTCAAGAAAATAAAGTCTCATTCTTCAAATTCTAACTCTCGTCTACAACGATCTCCATAACTCTTATGTCTGCTCTGAGCTATTTGAAGACGTTCTCTAATCAACTTGACATTGTCAATGGTAATCTGTACCAATTTTGGACCCAAAATTTTCTTTCACCAACCTCATCCCAACAGATTGGGGACCTATACTTTCTTTCGTATAATGCCTCAAATGGTGCCATGCCAATACTCGAATGGAAGCTATTGTTATAAGCAAATTCGATCAACATTAAGTGTTCTTCCCAACTACCACTTAAGTCGAGCACACAAGCCCAAAGCATATCCTCAAGGATTTGGATAGTCCTTTCAAATTGTCCATCTGTCTGTGGATGGAAAGTAGTGCTAAATCTCAATTTCGTCCCCAACTCTTTATGTAAGCTAGCCTAAAATCTTGAAGTAAACAGTGGATCTCTATCAGACACTATTGACACTGGAATTCCATGAAGCCTTACTATCTCTAAACTCCTAAGTAAACAGTGGATCTCTTCTTTGCCAAGAAATGAGCCGATTTCATCAGTCTATCAACGACTACCCAAATGCAATCACATCCCCTCCTAGAACGAGGTAATCCAGAGACGAAATCCATAGTAATGTGTTCCCATTTCCATTGAAGAATTGGTAGCGTTTGTAAAGTTCCTGTTGGTCTTTGAAGCTCGATCTTCACTTGTTGACAAACTAAACATCGAGACTCAAAATCAGCAATGTCTCCCTTCATATTCCTCCACCAAAAACTCTACTTTAGATCATGATTCATCTTAGTACTACCAGGATGTATACTATAAGATGCTTCATGTGGTTCTCTTAAGATTTCTACCCTTAACTCTTTGTTTGCTGGCACACATAACCTTTGCCCCAACCATAATACATCTTTATTGTCAAGTCTGAATCTAGGTTTATGTCCTTTGTTTGCATCTTCACGGATTTTATTGAGTTCTATGTCGTTCCCTTAGGCTACCTTAATTTTATCAATTAAAGTGGGTTGGACTATTAACTGAGCTAACAAGTTTGTTTGCCCATGGGTAACAACCTCAATCCCACATCTCCTCAAGTCCTCTACCAAATGAGTTTGTATGGTGATAAGATGAGCCATGTACCCAGACGATTTCCTACTCAAGGCATCTGCTACCACATTTGCCTTACCTGGATGGTAATTAATAGAGCAGTCAAAATCCTTTACCAACTCTAACTATCTTCTCTGCCTCAAATTCAATTCCTTCTAAGTAAATAAGTACTTCAAACTCTTATTATCAGTAAAGATCTCACAAGTCTCCCCATACAAATAGTGTCTCCAGATCTTTAAGGCAAACACTATAGCAGCCAGCTCCAAATCGTGAGTTGGATAATTTCGTTCGTGACTCTTTAATTGTCTAGAGGCATATGCTATAACCTGACCATGCTGTATTAGAACGCAACCCAAGCCCTTTCTAGAAGCATCATTGTAAATCACAAAATCTCCACCTTTAGATGGGAGAGTTAAAATAGGGGAGGATACCAAAAGATTCTTGAGCTCTTGAAAGCTCTTTTCACATGCCTCATCTTAAGTGAACTTCACGTCCTTCTTAGTCAAATTAGTCAATGGTGCTGCTATACTAGAAAATCCTTTCACAAAGCGCCTATAATAACCTGCCAATCCCAAGAAACTTCTTACTTCAGTCACACTAAAAGGTCTTTCCCATTTCACAATTACCTCCACTTTCGCTGGATCTATGAAATACCATCTTTTGTCACTATATGCCTAAAAAATGTCACATGATCAAGCCAAAACTCACATTTCTTTTCCCGTAATATATCCAACACAATCCTCAGGGGTGTCTCGTTCTCCTCTTTACTCATAGAGTAAACCAATATGTCATCAATAAAGACAATAACAAATTGGTCAAGATACAGTTGGAATATCTTATTCATTAAGTCCATGAATGCTGCGGGAGCATTAGTTAACCCAAAAGGCATAACTAAGAACTCGTAGTGTCCATAACGAGTTCGAAAAGCTATCTTCGATACATTCTCACTTCTAATTTTCAATTGATGATAACCACATCGTAAATCAATTTTTGAAAACACAGCTGCACCCCGTAGTTGATCAAAAAGATCATCAATTGAGGAAGGGGGTATTTATTCTTAACAGTAACCATATTCAGTTGTCGGTAATCGATACACAATCTCATTAAACCATCTTTCTTCTTTACAAACAAAACTGAAGCACCCCAAAGTGACACACTAGGACGGATAAAACCCTTATCAAGTAACTCTTGTAGCTGGACCTTCAGTTCTTTCAACTCAATAGGTGCCATCCTATATGGTGGCTTAGAAATAGGGGTACCATAAACTAATTCTATAGTAAACTCAACCTCTCAATCTAGGGGTAATCTAGGAAGATCTTTAGGAAAAACATCAATAAATCCCCTTACAACAGTTATGTCTTTAATGCATGCCCCTTTAGAATGATCAACAATTACAAATGCTAAAAATCCTTTACACCCTTTCTTTAGCATTTTTGCTGCCTTAACCATAGAAATCAAACCCCTATAATTTCTATGATTCCCTTGAAAATGAAATTTTTCTTCGCCAGGTAAGCGAAAAATAATTTGCTTAGCAAAACAATCTATTGAGACATGGTAAGGCCTTAACCAATCCATTCCCAAGATCAAATCAAAATCATGAATCGCTAGGGGTAGGAGATCCACAAGAAATTCCTTATCGCACAACTTGATTACACATGACTTATAGATATGATCTATTAACTGAAAATCTCCCATAGGGGTACAAATTGTCATGTGAACATCTATTGGTGTACTAGGTACATCAATATAACGAGCAAATACACAAGACACAAAAGAATGTGTAGCACTAGGATAAAAAAGAACTTTGGCTTCTTTAGAGAATAAAGACAATGTACCTGATACTACATCATTGGACACCTTAGCATCTTTCTCCATCAGTGCAAAGACACGCCCTTACACCTTTGGTTTATTCCTCTGCCCTTCATTAGAGGGGGCATTTGCAGTCTCGCTTCGTCTCTTTGGGTAATCCATAATCCTATGCCCAGTTTCTCCACAAGCAAAACAAGCTCTAGATTTCCAATGGCATTCACTAGGATGCTTCCTTTCACAATGTCGACAAATGGGGTAGTTCTTCCAAGTGGTGTCATCATGAACACCCTTATTATTCCATTTTTTTCCTCCACTAATATATTTCTAGGACTGAGTGCCTTGCTTATAAGAATTTCCATTTCGTGGTCCACCTTGTCGATCCTTTTTATTTCTTTGGTCCCTTGAAACTTGTGCCTCAAGAATATCCTTCTCCGTAAGAATTGCTTGGTCCACTAAATCAGCATAGTTGTTAATCTTAAGTATCCTTAACTGTCCTTTAATGTTAGGACGTAACCCTTCCAAAAACTTCCTACACTTACTACCCTCATTAGCAACCAAGGTAGGAGCAAAACGAGAGAGGGCAGTAAATTGTTCCTTATACTCCGCAACAAACTTTGTTTCTTGAGTCAGTTTTAGGAAGTCAGCCTCCATCTGATGTCGAACTCGTTCAGGAAAATACTTTTCATTGAAGGCCTCCAGAAATAACTCCCAAGTAATGGGTGCATCTTGCAACCCAGCCCTTAAGAGACGGGACTTGGCATCCCACCAGTGGTCTGCCTCACTTTGAAGGACAAATGAGGCCAATATCACCCTTTGCTCATCATTACAACCCAGAGCCACAAATATCTTCTCCATCTACTTTAGCCATGCCTCTGCAATTATGGGATCAGCACTTCCCTGAAAGGTAGGTGGTCCCAACTTCTTAAATCATTCTAAGTTCATAACTCCTTGATCTTTTGGGCCACCTTACCTTTCAACTGGCTTATTCTCCTGTGCTTCAACTCTACTTGTAGCCATATCTTGTATCAGCCTACTCTGCTGTTCCATCAACCTAATCATAGTGCGCATCATAGGATTTCCTTCATTAGCCATCTCGCGCAAGCTTGGGTCAACGTCATCAGCGACGCCTAAGACATTCCTCGAGCTAGAGGCATTCCTAGCACTTCCCCTACGTGACATCTCTTAACTATAATACAAAGAATGAAAATGAATCAATAATTAAAATGGTAAATAATTTATAGCTAAGGGTCGTGCTGGCGCGCAAAGTACTATCTACGTGGTATAACAAAAAAAAAAATTAGTGATCGACAACAAAAACAAACAAATATTTCACTCCACGACAATACCAAAAATTCTATATCAAAAGTCATTACAAAGTCATAAACCACCAGAAAGGAAATAAATAAAAGAAATGACCAATATAGAATTACTAATTATAACCGATTACTCATCACCTTAGAGATCATTTCTCTTTATTAAATGCAACAAAATCTATAAAGTCTCATGCTTTCCTTCTACAGCCCCAAGGTTCATAGGCTCATTTAACCGAGTGGGGAAAGGATCTAACTCTACTTTTCTTTCCTTAGTCGTGACTCTAGCTGTCTCCATTTCCTTAGGAGTTCCATCAGGTAGTTTATCTAGACCTGGAGATATCCATCTTTTGCTATAGCAAGACTTAAATCGAGACCCTGTCCAATATAGACGACGTATTACAAGCCTATTTTTGTTAGCTCCCTTACCATAAACACGTAGTCCCTGTATAGCCTTATTGAGCCTTTTTCTTGAAGCTCCAGGTCCTGGAGGAGTATCGACATAGGCCTCTTTTCTCTTTTTCAGTCTATCATCCATTCGCTCCTTATGAAGTCTTCTAAGGTCTTTAACAAAAACTCCACCTAAGATAAATTGTTCGGTCTTGTCAATTTTTGTTCATCTCTTATTCTTAGCACTTTTCATACTCATACTGTTCCTTATCGTGTCTACAAAATAAAAGTGATCAATTCTATTAGATGATCTGATTAAACCTTAAAAGGAAGTCTACAGAATCCTAACCTAGGCTCTGATACCACAATTGTAACACACCAAATCTAACACGTGCAGAGCACGTGAGAGAAGGAGGTTACTTGCAAAACATAATCTCTACTCATAAATACCAAACTGGTATACCTCAAATTCTTATAAGAATAATCCACAAGTCACAAGTCACATAAAATCACAAAGTCTCAAAACCCAAATTACAAGTTCATGATCGAAATAAACTAAAAAAAAACCATAAGTCTATTCTTCTTCTTCTTATTCAAATAGGGAACAAAAATGAAAATCTCTAACTTTATGGCTAGGCACACCTCTCAAAGGAACTTATTCCACAAAAAATTAATGATGAGGGGTGAGTTGTCAACTCGGTAAGCAAAACCATTCCTAACACACTAGGCCTATCGATCCCCAAAAAAATATATTGCAAGCCTTCTTTGAGCAAAGTATATTTCATAAATCCATAAGTTTCACAAAAACTATATTCCATGATGAAGTAACGTATTTCAATTAGATAACGTAAATCCATAAGAAATCAAAATATTAAAAATAAAGTTACTTATTAAGGTAAATCATATTCACATGTACAGAAAATGAAACGTTAGCTCATGTCACATAGTGTCACCTATAGTCCCAGTGACCCGGCCCAAACAGAATCAAAATTAGAATATTGTGTGCACATTCTGAACTTGTACCCAGTACTGGTCCAAACAGATATATTGTGTATTACGATCAGAATCAGAATAAGTATGGACAATGAGCCAAAACATTAAGAATCTTATAATCATCAATAACTGAAATCACACATGAATACCAAATATTCGTATCAGATTCAGAAAAGTCCATAAAAATAATTTAGGCTTGCAAACTAATTTACAAATAAAATCATAATGAGAAGTCATGTCACCAAAATAATTTGTATATTGAAAGAAATTTATAAAATATTTTATTAAAGAATTCATATTTGAAAATATTCTCATAAACTGATTTTGCTACGAAAATCCTTTAATTTCTAATTAATATAAAATTCTTATAATAATATCAAAATACTTATACCTATCTCTAGGAATGAAGTTACTTACCTCGATATGAGAATCTTGAACTACACAACTCTAAGTCCCTAAGCGTTCTCAACACCTTAACAAATACAAAACATAATTGTTAATAACTCACTCTAAGAATCTGTCTTTCTAATTCATTCGTGTATAGGTCTGATCTCAGAATTTTAACTCTTAATCTAAACTTCAGAACGACATAATATTCTACAAAACTATTCTGAACATCCATGAGTATCTTACATAAAAGTTTGAAGAGGATCCGAGATCAAAAACATTTTTAAAACTATTTATTTCTCAACAATTTCAAAACTGTTTTCTCATAACCTTAACCGAACAGAACCGTTTTTGAGCATTTTATAAAATCAAATACTTATCAGAAAATTATGAAATTAAAACTGGAGATACTATACACGTATCGTAACATCCATATAAAATTTCATAATTTTTTGAGTTTATTTGGTAGTGAAAATAATTCTGTAAATCCGATCGCACTGCTGGAATCGCAGTTTTCCAGTGCAGTGGTTTCTAATTCGAAAATACATATTAAATTGAAACTGAAATCAAATTTGATTAAATAAAATTTATTAAGGAGGCTCTATATGTCTATTTTCAGGAATATGAATTTCTAATAAAAATTCGTTCACAAAACATCAGTTTAAAAATCAATATATCATGCTATGCAGAACTATCCTATATTATGCCAAGGGTTGATTAACCAAACTCCTAATTAATCAAAACCCTAAATAAAACCTAAACACATCATATGTCATGCATCAAGATCTATAAAAACAAATCTAAAATCATGCTAAACATAAACCCTAAATAGAATGATTTACAAGAAATTCTTGAAGGGAATAATGTGTTGGGAAAATATGCTCTTTAAAAGTATATTGGTTTATTTAATTATAATAAACTTTTTTCTGATTAATAAAATAATTGAGGTATTTTATTCAAATATCTTATTTGCATTAATTTTTTATTAAAGTCCATTTAATCATATTATATGTATTTATGTGATCACTATGTGGATTCACAGAAAACATAAATACAAGTTATTTTATGATTTAATAAATTGAGTTCGCAGTTGATAAATAAAGTTGGGCACTTTATTTAGGTATAAACTGTAATAAATTTATTGAATGATTTGTCTTAATCATGTATAAATTTATTGATGTAGTACGACTACATTGAATAGGATCGCATATGAGATTTAATTAACTTTATAATAATCAAAACTTATTAAATCTCATGATTGATTTTACCTTTGTAATCTTAATCTTGAGTTAGTTATAATTTCATGATTGTGGTTGTCATTTCATTTGAGTTCTGCTAATGGCACGACATATACTTGTAGTCAAATAAGATTATCTTGGTGGGTGCGATTATAAGTATTGAAGTTATGGATTAACAATATGGAATTTGTCTGACAACACATCTCTTGATAGGTTTTCATGATTGATCGAGAGAATTCTCCTGCCAGAGTGGATCGACATATTTAATATGTTGAAAATGATCATTAGAAAAACCAGGTAAGATCGAGGAATAAGATGTTATTAAATTGATTGGATAGTTTAGATATCAATTTAATTAACGATATAGTCAAAGAAAGATTGTGCGATAAAGAGATCATATGGGCAGGGCATTTAATTATTATTCAAGATACATTATGGAGGTCGATTCCAATCTTATAGTAGAATAGAATTAGAATTAAATAATTAAGGTAGTTTAATTACGCGCTTAATTATCAGAAATTATCAGTATGTTAAAATGATCCCCTAAGGGTTAGGCTTATTTTATTTAATCGACCGCACCACCACGACTCAAAAATAATAAAACTGGCATATTATGTGATAAACCTAAATATAATATTTGTTAAGGCCATATGTGTTATATTTAAGTGTAAATGGGGCCTTGTGATATTTTACAAGATGGGCCCTAATGTTGTTACACTTTATCCCCACTCTTACGTAAGTGGAGAGGAAAAATATTAAATATGATATATTTAATATTTTAAATTATTATATAATAAGGATAACACAATTAGGGTTTTAAAAAGGGTAATATTATATATAAGTGTTCTTTTTTTCTTTTTCTCTTAAAGAAAAAGAGAGACGTCTTTTGAGAAAAATACTGAAAAAAAGAAGTCAGGGATTTTTGGGAGTGGTGAAACGAACGCCCACACGTTCAGTACAGATTAAACTTGAGTCATAACTTAGAAGATCGTTGGGTGGTGGATTTATTGCCTGGTGTCGTTCATCTTCTCAGATTATCAAGATATGATTTTCTGGATTACGAATTTATTATATGTTATATGAGATCGGTCCTAAAAATATTTTTATGAGAAAAATTATGATTTTTCACTAATAATTGGTATCAGAGCCATCTCATATTCATATATAAGAATATCGTATGAAATCAATCTTGATATTTATGTATGAGAGTGGTAAAATTTTATTTAAATATATATTATTTGAATAATATATGAATAAAGTATCTTAATGGTTTGTCTTAATTCATGGTTAAATTTTTATTTATATTTTTTTTTAAATTTATAATAAGAGGAGTAGATTTTCATCACTATATTTCCCTCTTGATTTAATTTACTGTAATGCATTTGTAAATCGCTGGAGATTAACCGGAGATCAAAGAATTGGACGCTGGAAATTTTCTACCACTGCACACCCACTGGAAACGAAGCCGGCAGCGCACGGGCTGCGTGTGCAGCAGCCAGCGTGCGCTGCAACAGCTGCAGCCAGCAGCCAGCGCACGCTGCAGCGGCTGCAAGTGCAGCAGCCAGCGCGCGCTGCAGCGGCTGCAAGTCTAGCAGCGCGTGGGGTTGCTAAGTGTTGCTTCCGGCTTGGTGGCATCCCAGGGAGGCAGCAGCAGCAAAAATCCGGCACCGGAAAATGGCAGTTGGTGATGGTGGTGGCGGCGGCTGGAGAAAGAAAACGAAGAAGAAAAAGTTGGATTTTAGGGTTTTGATTGGCTTTTATCACTTGGACCCTTATAGTTTTTAAGTTTTTCTTTTGGGCAGAAGGTGTTTTAATGTTTTATATTTAAGTCTAAAAGTAATTTTAAGCTTGGTAAATCCTAGATTTGGGTCTAATTTTAATTGGGCTTAATGGATTAAAATGCATAGATAAAATTTTAACACATTAAATTTATTTTTGGTCCAAAATTTTTTATTTTTTATTTATAAAATAAAAATATTTTTATTTTTCATTCAAAATTAAAATTAGACCAACAATAAATTTAAAAGGCTCAATTTTCTCTAATCCATCAACAGAAGCAAGCCCATGGAAGATGAACATTGACAAGAAGCCCAATAAAGATTAGGCTTAGGGTAATGTAATTATTTATTTTATTTTATTTTATTTTAGGAAAGCCATGAATTAAGATTATTTAATTATTTTTCTATATATTATGTTTGGATGATAACATGCCATGATAACATGTCATATAGAATAGGTAGTGCCACTTTATACATAATGATATATGTCATTCATTAATTATGAATATTGTTATATTGTTTGAAGTTTTGCAAATGCTTAATAATATTAGTATCATCTAGATAATATTATAAGAAGCATGCAATTAACAATATATAATTAATGTATATTTTAAAAAGGGAAAAACCAATTTTAAAATATTGAGTGGGAGAGGGAAAATTCAAGATAATTTTTTCCATGGGCTCCATTGTTAGTTCAATAATAAAATTATATATATACCTCGACTTCATGATACGGTGATGCTCCCTACGGAGGGTATATATATTAGATATTTTATTTGATGAACTTCTTTAAAGATAAAATTGAAATATTTTTCAATCGATTGTTCACCCCAACGGTGACTATTGATATGAGAAGTATGTAGATTGAAACAATGGTTATACACTCAACTAAAATTTGTTATTAACCTTCCCAACGAAGCTCTGTTAACAAATTTAGGCCCAAAAAGATAACGATAGTTATTTATCATGTTTCACATGAAAGTAAATAACCCAATGATTAATTGGGTCTAGTAAGTATAGATATGATTTCCCCAATGGATAGCTTGTCAAAACGGTACTAGATTATCGTTGTAATAAATTAAAAATGCTTTTATGGTTTTTTGCATTTTTGTCATTTATTGTAAATTTTTATCAAATTATTTATGCATTGATGTTTTATTTTTCAGAAAATGTCTTCCTTGAGCCCACTTACTATTATTCTGAGTCAAAACAAACTCAATGGAGAGAACTATATAGATTGAAAAATAAATTTATTTATTGTTCTAACTGCTGAAGATTACAAATATGTTTTAACCCAGCCATGCCCCTCAGTTCCAGCGGAAGATGCTCATAGAAATCAGAGGAGGCTTTATGAGAAATGGCAAAAGGCCAATGAAATGGCAAAATACTACATTTTAGCCTCGATTTCTAATATTCTGTAGACCAAATATCAGAACTTGGAGACCGCTACTGAAATAATGAATAGTCTCCAAGAGATGTTTGGGCAGAGCACTCGCTCAGCGAGACAAGCAGCGCTGAAAGGTATTATGAATAGTAAAATAGGGAAGGGCACAAGAGTTCGTGATCATGTCCTTAAATGATGGACTATTTGAATGAGGCTGAGATTTAGGGTGCACAAATCGATGATAACTCAAAGATTGGCATGGTGCTAGAATCTTTGCCAGAAACATTCAAGGAATTTACGGTCAACTATAATATGAATAAAAGAAACATGACCTTAACAGAATTGATGAACAAACTCCATTCTACTGAAGAGATCTATCATGCTGAGAAATCTCTGGGAAGTATAAATATTGCTGAAAAAGGTTCTTCTTCTAGACCTAAGTCGAAAGGTAAGGGTAAGAAGAAAGCTGGGAAAAAGAAATTGTCTACCAAGCAAAATGGCAAGCTAAAGGGCAAATGCTTCAAGTGTGGACAAAAAGGTCACTGGAAAAAAGATTGCCCTAAGATTGTGAAATCAGGTATGGGAAATCTTTTTTGTGATTGAGGCCTGTTTAGTTCAGAATTCTAGTGACACTTGGGTGTTGGATTCAGGAGCAACTAATCATATTTGTAATTCACTTTATTGGTTCCAGGAAACCAGAAAACTAAGTGAAGGAAGCGTCAAGCTGCAGTTAGGGACAGGACAGTTTGTGTCAGCAGTGAAGACTGGATCAGTTTTATTATCTTTTAATAATGAGACTTTATTTTTGAATAATTGTCTTTATGTTCCAGACATTAAGAAGAATTTAATTTCAGTAGCTTGCTTGTCAAAGCAAGGGTACACTGTAAATTTTGGATCTTCTGTTTCTATTTTTCATAATGAGAGACTTGTTTGTTCTGGTACATTGAGAGATAATTTATATCATATAAGTCCTATGATCCATTCTATGCATGACACAGTAATCAATAATAATGAGCATATACATATATCTAAGAAAAGAAATATTTCTTCCAACTAATGTTACCTCTGACATTTGCGCTTGGGTCACAACCAAAATAGAATACAGAGAATGATTAAAGATGGGCTCTTGGGTCCATTGAAAAATGAATCGTTACCACTCTGTGAATCCTGTTTAGAAGGTAAAATGACCAAAAGACCATTCTTGGCCAAAGGAGTGCGTGCAACAATACCACTTGAATTGGTACATACTGATGTATGTGGACCAATCAATGTACAAGTAAGAGGAGGTTATGAGTATTTCATCAATTTCACTGATGATTACTCAAGATACGGTTATGTTTATTTAATGCATCATAAGTCTGAAGCTCTTGAGAAATTCAAAGAGTATAAGGCTGAGACAGAAAAGCAATTAGATAAGAGCATAAAGAAACTTCGATCTGATCGAGGTGGTGAATTTCTCTCTGGAGATTTCAAAGAGTATCTGGTTGAAAATAGGATTATTTTTCAGTTAACTGCCCCAGGCACACCACAACAAAATAGGGTAGCTGAAAGAAGAAATAGAACTCTTTTGGATATGGTAAGATCAATGCTTAGCTATTTGTCATTACCAATCTCTTTTTAGGGACTAGCACTTGAAACTACGGTTTACCTCTTGAACTTAGTTCCATTTAAGTCAGTGCCTAAACTCCAATAGAATTATGGTCAAGTCGCAAACCAAGTTTGCGACATGTCCGTACTTGGGGATCACCAGCACATGTGCTGAAACTAAAGGCAGACAAAATGGATTCACGTTCTGAGGTTTGTATGTTTGTGGGGTATCCTAAAGGGACAAGAGGAGGTTTATTTTATAGTCCTCAAGATAGGAAAGTGATTGTGAGCACACATTTCACTTCCCTCGAGGAAGACTATATGAATAACTTGAAACCTAAGAGTAAGGTAATACTTGAAGAACTATCAGATGATCAGGTTGATGCTTCACTTTCCACACTTGTTATAGAACAGGAAGAACAGCAACAACCAGATGATCAACACAGGATTATCCCTGAGCACCAATCTCTTTTAGAACCTCGTCGTAGTGGGAGGGTAACTAGGTTACCTGCGAGATACATGTTACTGGGAGAAACCTATAAAGCTATCTCAGATGAATATATACAAGATCCCACTAGTTACAATGAAGCTTTAATAGATAGAGATGTTGAATTTTAGAAAAAGGCCATGAATCAAGAAATAGAATCTATGTATTTGAATAAAGTCTGGGAACTTGTAGAGGTACCACATGGGGTAAAACCTATAAGGTACAAATGGATCTACAAAAGAAAAAGAGGAGTAGACGGAACGGTAGAGACAATTAAAGCTAGATTAGTAGCTAAAGGATTTACTCAGAAAGAAGAAATCGATTATGAGGAAACCTTTTCTCTGGTTGCTATGCTTAAATCCATCAAGATTCTGCTCTCCATTGTTGCAGTGCTAGATTATGAAATTTGGCAAATGGATGTCAAGACTACTTTTCTTAATGGGCATCTTGAAGAAAACATCTACATGCAGCAACCAAATGGATTCATACAAAAAGGCCAAGAACACATGGTATGTAAGTTGCAGAGATTTATTTATAGATTGAAGCAAGCATCTCGATCATAGAATATTAGATTTGATCAAGCGATTAAATCGTTTGGATTCATTCAGAATATTGATGAACTATGTGTATATAAGAAAATTTAGGGAAAATCTGTAGCCTTCATAATTCTTTATGTAGACGATATCCTCCTAATTAGAAATGATATAGGAGTGTTGACTACAATAAAAAGTTGGTTAGTAAAACAATTTGATATGAAAGACCTAAGAGAGGTAAGTTATATTCTCGGTATCAAATTACTGCGAGATCGGAAGAATAAAACTTTAGCCTTATCTCAAGCAGTCTATATCGATAAAATATTGGCTAAATTTAGCATGGAAAATTCCAAGACTGGTTTATTACCATTCAGACATGGAATTACATTCTCTAAAGATCAGTCACCCAAAACATCTGAAGAGATAGAGAAAATGAGATGAGTTCCTTATGCAGAAGCTGTCGAAAGTCTTATGTATGCCATGCTTTGCACTAGGCCAGACATCTATTTTGCAGTAGGGATGGTTAGCAGATATCAATCTAATCCTGGACTTAAACACTGGACTGCGGTCAAGCATATAATGAAGTATCTGAAAAGAACTAAAAATTATATGCTTATGTATTCTGGTGATGAACTTATTCCAGTGGGTTATACTGATTCTGATTTTATGTCCGATAAGGATTCCAGAAAATCTACTTCCGGCTATGTGTTTACATTAGGAAGTTGAGCTATTAGTTGGAGGAGTGTGAAACAATCTTGTATCATAGACTCCACAACTGAAGCTGAATATGTAGCTGCATCTGAAGTTGCAAAAGAAGCTGTATGGCTCCACAAGTTCCTACAAGATATTGAGGTGGTTCCAGCTATAACTGCACCCCTTAAACTATTTTGTGATAATAGTGGTGCAGTAGCTTAATCTAAAGAACCAAGGAACCACAAGAAATAAAAACATATTGAGAGGAAGTATCATCTTATAAGGGATATAGTGCAGAGAGGTGATGTAGAGGTTACTTAGATTGCATCACAGCAAAACTTGGCAAATTCTTTCACGAAGGCCATACCCGAGAAACTCTTTAACTTGCACTTAGAATTCATGGGCATGCGTGAGATCCCAAATATGCTTTAAGAGCTAGTGGGAGATTGTTGGGAAAATATGCTCTTTAAAAGCATATTGGTTTATTTAATTGTAATAAACTTTTTTCTGATTAATAAAATAATTGAGGTATTTTATTCAAATATCTTATTTGCATTAATTTTTTATTAAAGTCCATTTAATCATATTATATGTATTTATATGATCACTATATGGATTCACAGAAGACATAAATACAAGTTATCTTATGATTTAATAAATTGAGTTCGTAGTTGATAAATAAAGTTGAGCACTTTATTTAGGTATAAACTGTAATAAATTTATTGAATGATTTGTCTTAATCATGTATAAATTTATTGATGTAGTACGACTACATTGAATAGGATCGCATATGAGATTTAATTAACTTTATAATAACTGTCAAACTTATTAAATCTCATAAGCATTGATTTTACTGTAATCTTAATCTTGAGTTAGTTATAATTTCATGATTGTGGTTGTCATTCCATTTGAGTTACCAATGGGCACGACACATACTTGTAGTCAAGATTACCCGGTATCTTGGTGGGAGCAATTATAAGTATTGAAGTTATGGATTAACAATATGGAATTTGTACAACACATCTCTTGATAGGTTTCGGTACTTGATCAGAGAATTCTCTGGCCAGAGTGGATCGATATATTTAATATGTTGAAAATGATCATTAGAGAAAACCAGTAAGTATCAAGGAATAAGATGTTATTAAATTGATTGGACAGTTGAGATATCAATTTAATTGACGATGTGGTGCAAAGGATTGTGCAGTAAAGAGATCAATGTGGATTGGGACGAATTATTATTCAAGCATACAATTATGGAGGTCAGTTTCAATCTTATAGTGGAATAGAATTGGAATTAAATAATTAAGGTAGTTTAATTACAGGCTTAATTATTGTAGCCACTATTGTATGTTCCCAAATGATCCCCGGGTTAGCTTATTTAATTGACTGCACCACTGCTGGACTCAAAAATAATAAAACTGGCATATTAGGTGATAAACCTAAATATAATATTTGTTAAGGCCATATGTGTTATATTTAAGTGTAAATGAGGCCTTATGATATTTTACAAGGTGGGCCCTAATGTTGTTACACTTTATCCCCACTTTTACATAAGTGGAGAGGAAAAATATTAAATATGATGTATTTAATATTTTGAATTATTATATAATAAGGATAACACAATTAGGATTTTAACAAGGGTAATATTATATATAAGTGTTCTTTTTCTCTTTTTCTCTTAAAGAAAAAGAGAGACGCCTTTTGAGAAAAATACTGAGAAAAAGAAGCCATAGATTTTTTGGAGTGGTGAAACGAACGCCCACACGTTCAGTGCAGATCAAACTTGAGTTGTAGCCTGGAAGATCGTTGGGCGGCGGATTTATTGCCTGGTGTCATTCATCTTCTCAGATTATCAAGATATGATTTTCTGGATTACGAATTTCTTATATGTTATATGAGATCGGTCCTAAAAATATTTTTATGAGAAAAGTTATGATTTTTCACCAACATAAGGAGGGTATATATATCGTTTGTTTTGATTGAATCCTAGGATTTGAGTGAAGAAAAATTATGAACAATTGATAAGAGAGGAAACAAGAATATCATATGTTTTTAGGGTTATGAAAAAGGGAGATAAAAGATGAATTTATAGGGAATGGAATCTTGAAAAAATAACATTTTATTCCAAAACTATTTTCTAAATAACCCTTATTAATAACTTAATACTCTTTTATACCATTTTCTAATAAAAAAGTCTCCATAAATCCTAGTGAAAGCCCAAATTTCATAAGGAATTCTTTTTCTTTTTTTGGCGTTACAACTATCTCTATTCTTCATCATAAATATCTTTGAAGTGTCTAATTTTGACCCTTGATTTTTAATTCCAATGTAGTAAATTGATTCAAATGACATCTGTATGCTGCTGCAAGTATCATGTCCATTTGGCCTTTGTAATTGGCGCATGTCATTTATTTATGGTCCAAAAATATCATTTTAAATTTACCCTCAAACAATAATATATCTTTAGTAGAAGTGGGGATAAAACAAAAATGCAATTGAAATATCCATAAAAAATATGGGAATTCAGTGAAAATATTGGAAACATAGAACCGCAAAGAAAAATATAGAGTTTGACCCATTTACTATAACAACTTACCACAAATTTGATAAATTACAACTAAAAGTAGGGATCTAAACTGAAATTAATACTTATACCCAAAATGTTAGAATCCAACAAACGAGTGTGAATATAGAATCAAAAAATGATGGGAGAAAAAAAAAGAAGAATTCAACGTAAAAGCTTGAATGACTAAACAGTAATACATATGATAAATGCCAATAGGAAGTAGTCTCCTAAAATATTAGAATTTAACAAAATGAGTCGGCATATACAAATCAGAAAAATAGGCTACCATGACTAAATTCTTATAATAGGTATTAGAAAATTACCATCTATTACAAGAATATGATAAACACAAGAATATGATAAACAGATGACAGAGTTTTTATATATCATCAAGGCATGATAGATTTGTGATAGTTTTTTTATCTATCACATACCTTCTTCAAGTTCGAGCTACTGCTACTGTCTTCTTTAGTGAGAGGTAAGTGATGTCTTTTTTTTTTTTTTTAAAAAAAAATAACAAGTAACAGCTGCATAAATTTGTCAAAATCTCCAAAATTATGCCAAAATAGTAAGAAAAAATAGAGCCCTCCATCTCCTCTCCTAGACCAGCACGTGGCCTTTACGGACCGGCTTTGAGTTTGCGATCTAACGTGTCAATGACTCCATGCGACCAGCTTCGAGCTCGTAGAACGACTCTGTGACAGATGGGTGGCAGCGTGCTGCTTCCGTGGAGTCGGGTTAGAAGAGACTATACTGTGAGAAGTTGCAGTCATGAGAAAGACGACAAATTAGCTACTTCATCTTCGACTTAGTGTAAAATTTAGTGGAATGTTTAGTGAGTTTCAGTGGGAAGATCAGGTTTTGAGAGAGAGAGAAAGAAAAATGTGTGTTTGGTTGGAAAGAAAGTGAGATATTTTTGAGTTTGTGAAGTGATGGCTTCTTTGTTTTTACTTTTTTATTATTCATTATTGAGTAGATAATGACGGTACAAGCTTTTAACAATGTTTATTACTCAAGTGGATAACAATCTTACTGACTGCTTTGATTTATCAGATAAATCAGTTAGAAACGAATGTAGCTGTTGCTGCTCCAGAAAAGCAATTATAGCTCTAAAAGTTTTGCCCTAACTTTCTTTCACTGCTGTTGAACTACTTAATATTTGAAAAGTTCCAACAGCTTGTGGCTATCTGAAAAGTGAAATTGAAATATTAATTTAGAATATTAGAATTGAATTAAAGGAGTGAGAATGTAGTATCAAAAAATGGTGTGAAAAATAGAAACGAGAGCTGTAACCTAAAAATTGGAATAAATTAAAAATATTTTAGTAAATTTAATGAGAAATAGGATAAAAAAAGTGAACTTAGAATATCTAATCAGATTTTTTGAATTCAGCCAAAAGAATAAGAATATAAAACCATAATATGGTGGGAATGAAAGCTGAAGGGCTCAATCCAAAAATTAAAACTTCCTACCAATAATTTGATAAATTCCAATTGTAAGTAGGGGTATAAAGAGTGAACTGACAAAGTTATGGGAAATATTGATACTCAATGAAAAAAGTAGGAATGGGGAATTAAAAAATGGTGCGAATGAGAGCTGAGAAATATAGCCATAAAGGTGGAATGATTTACCAATATTTTGATAAATTCTAATTTTAAAGTAAGGATGTCAACATGAACTAGAAACATCTATACAAAATGTTAGGGTTCAATAAAAGTAGAAATACTATAAAACTTAGAAGTGGTAAAAAAAAAAGTTAAAAAGACTAACCAAAACTAGAAAAGGTCTAAGAGAATGTTGGGATATAAAAGTAAACTTGAATTAACCATTTAAAAAGTTGGAATTTAATGAAAAGAGTAGAATTATATAATAAAAAATTGTTGTGAAAATGTCTTGAAACAACTTACCAAAATTTTGATAAATCATTACAAATATAGGAATTTGAAAAATAAATTTTAAAAAATGCATTATAAATATTGGAATGCAAAAAAAATTGAAAATATGACTATTTTGTGAAATATCTATGCTATTTTTATAATTTTTGTACTATTTATAAATTTAAAATTACTAAAATCCTTTACCTTATTTAATTTAAATTTTCTCTTTTTTTCATACTTTTTTCACACTAAAACAAATAATTAACAGCTTAATAACAGTTGCACTGGTAGTGTGCATATATCATTATTCCCTTTTACAACAAAAGATGATCACTGTATGAAAGGATAAGAAAGACATTGAATCTCTTTGAAACTTAACCTTTATTGTGTTTCACAAGGAGTGGTGACACCTTTGAAAGCGAGTGTTTAGTGTTGTAGAATATTTGTTTTGAGTAAATACTTTTGGTTGTGTATATAAATTAAGTCTATATGGACCACACTACTAGGATTATATTATTAAGGATTATATTATTAAGGGTTCAATGGCCTAAAAGCCCATTGGCAAGAATTGAGGCATTTATAGTTTGAGTGCTTGGGTTTGAGTCTTAGCAATTTGAGACTTAATTCTCTCTTAAAATGGAGTCAATATTTCTTAAGTGTCGAGATTTCTCTGGTCTTATAAGAGGATAGAAAATTCACCTATATCCTATAAAACTCATCAAGATAAGTTTTGATATATTTCTAATTGTAAATATTAGAAGACTTCTGATTGTAATATTAGTATATATATAAGAAAAAATTATTGGGTTTCGTCAATATGCAGAGATTGTATCTAACATTGCCATTGTTTATATATATATATTTCCTAATTGAGTATATTATAGGCTGCAAAGATAATGGTTTTAATAAGTAATATTAAAGGTAATTATCTTTCAATTGCATCATTTTAACTAAACGTCAAATGAATCAATTTAAACCAGGAAACTATCAAAGAGCCTCTTAACCATTAAATGAAAATATGCTCTCTCTCTCTCTCTCTCTCTCTCTCTCATTTCGAATAACATGAAAATATACATAAAGTATATGACAAAAAATATTTGACTTTATGCTAATGAGATTGACATTCCAATATAAGTTAATAAAATTGATTATAAATTAATTAAATTATTTTTAATATTAGCTTATAAATTTAGTGATATTTTGTATAAAAGTTATTAGAACATTTTTATCAACTTTTTAATAATGCATTCTAGTATAAGTATCTATACGCCAATAATGAATCAATTTTCTTTTTCCAAAAAGGTTTGGAATAAATCAATCCCACTGTGTGTATGGAGTGATTCAAATCTCAACACCAATATAATAGCAATTTTTATCAAAATATTGGATAGTTATTAAACGATTATCTTGTTGATAGTATTGGACATTATAATTACCGATAACTATTACTGTTTTGAAGACCTTAGTTCAAATCTCTAGAACCACATAATTTTTTTTAAAATATTTATTCATATTTTCTTTTTTAAAATATTTATTCATATTTTCTTTGATATATTTTTTACTTTTAAAATTGAAAAATGATAAATGCAAATATTTATGCATATTTCTTTTAATTTATTACTATCACTTTTTTCAATTAAAAAACAAAAGATGATTTGAGTTAAGCGAACAATTAAAAAATTAAATTCCTCTGAATTGAACTAAATTTTTTGAACCAAGCCCTTCCAATCCAACTAGCTCGGTCCACCGTTGATCACATTCCCACACTTTTGGTTAAATATCAATATGCTGAGTCGTTTTTTCAATTTTGTTAAAAATTTAGATCTATTTAAACAAGTGTAGACAAAATGAAACAATAGGTAAATTAGTTCCCTAATTAAGTAATCTTGAAAATACTATTCACTGATTATAATTCATGTGATAATACTTATACAAGTTACCATTCACAAATATTGTTTATTATACTGTTCAACATAACTATTCATCATACTATTCGTGTTTATTGTTTCATTCATCACAAATATATTAGAAACAGTAAATTGTAAAAAGTTAAGGACATTGAGGATTTTCACATGGTTTTGACCACGATCCTACGTGCATGAGGCCACACCCAGACAATAAGTAATTTATTAAGTAATAAAAAAATTAAAATTTATTGGATTCTTATACAATTTTAGACATCTTCTTACTCTTGTTACCACCTCGTTGTATCTAATTTAATTGACCTTGTTTAGCGAGGACTCCTTGTTTTCAATTGTGTTTGCAACTTTCCTTGCAATCCTTTTAATACAGCAAATATCTTCATCCTAGAAATAATAATATAAGTATTAAGAATATCTAATAAAACACTTGATATATATCCTTACTTTTATGTATTCAAGTCTTTTATGATTTTAATTATATGTGTTATTTTATAATTGAGTATTTTATATATTTTAAGGGCATCGTAATCATTTCATAATAAACGAGACATCAGATGAAAAAATGGACAGCAAATATGAACTTAGAAGGATCGAAAACCTTAAGAGGAGTATAAAAGTATGAATGTTATTGTTCATATGTGCGGCACTGTTCATATGTATGGTACTGTTTATGGTATTATTTATGACATTGTTCATATATACTGTACGATCACGTGGTATTGACCGATGATGTGGCATTGACTGATGATGTGGCTTGATTGATGAGGCATCACAATCTTATTAGATTAAAATATTTATGCATTGTTGACCGATGACATGACAATATATTAGTGGATCAGAAAAGCGTGCATACGGTACATGCATGTACATGGGATAATAGCTTTGATGATATATTCAAACTAATCAGAACTTGCCACATGGTACAATCTTATGCGTCCAAATTGTTTTAATCCAATGACCATGATTTACTTGTTGTATCTATAAAAAGAGGACTCTCCTCTAATTTGATACCTCTGAATTTATTTTTTAGTTTTGTTTTCTGTAATTCCTTTTTCATCTTGTATTTTCTATGTATTTTAATAAAATTTCTATTTTACCCTTAGTTCAAATATGAGTAGCTAATTTTCTTTCAAACTTGGATTGAAGGTGCATGGACTTAATTAGTAAATTTATTTTCTCTTCCCCTCTAATTGCTGTGGGTGTTTTGACTTTTTATTGACAGATAGTAATAACTGTTTGGCACAATAAGCCCTTAGCACTGTATTAATTAGAGTGTGGTTCATGCAGAGTAGATTTCTCTCTTATAATTTAATTGATACTAATAAGGAATATTGAGCCTTGGTATATGTTGATGTAGATCCATATACCTAAGTGCTTTATTATAATAGTTGTCATTTTTAATTATTCCAACCATTCTAATTTTAAATTTGGGATAATTTCACCATAATTTCAATCACCCACTTAGAAAATTAATTTGACACATAATTAAAATCCATCTCCTCGTAGGATCGACACTCGTCACCATTAATATATTTTACAATAGATTTCTGCACTTGCGAATTTAATAAAATTTACACAACAAGTTTTTAGATTCGTTATAGGGGAGGTAAGTTATTTTAATTTGTTGAATTATTTTTTTATTTTTTTGTTTTCTTGTATTTTTTTCTTATTAAAAAAATAATTCTATAATTTAATTTTTATAATTTAAATTTCCTTAAAGTTTTGTAATTCAATTTTCAAGTTATTTTTCTTAGTAAATTTTTTGTTTATCTTGTTAATTTACTTAATTAATTCATGGAATTAATTCATAGAATTAATTTTTGAAGTAATTCTTTTGTTGTTTTCTTTTAAAATTGTTATTAAAAAATTAAAAAAAGTGAATATGCAATTCCTGTAATTTAAATTTTTTTCTCCTCTGGATATTTCTACAATTTAATTTTTACATCATTTTTCATTGTAATTTTTTATTTATCTTATTATTTTATTTTTTTTAATCTATTTCTTTTTTTTAACACTTGAGTTTATTTTCATAGTAAAGTTGTAACAGCGTGACCGACATCTCAAGGGCTTCACCGGCGGCGTTCTGATTGTTTTCCAGTGATGGGAATGATGGGGATATGAGCGCCATCTCGAGGGCTTCAAATCAATACTAGGCTCATCGCAAAAGGTGGCTAGAATCATAAGATTCTGCTGGGTCACGGCCGCGGGTTGGATCTGGATCGGGCCAAACCCCATCAGCCCTCTCTCTATCTCTCTCGGCTGCTTTGTCTCTACATTTAAAGAAAATATTTTTTAAATACAAATTAAACAGATGCCTATTTCGTAATAACAAAAATCTGACAACCCAATTTTAGAATCGTGCTCGGTTTTGTCTCAGTTTTATATCGCAATAAATTTAAAATTATTCACATGCGATTAATTTAATAATGTGTCAAATTTTCTTGTGATAACATATAACGAGTCCGAAATTTATAAAATTAATACCGAACAAAGAAATAAATGATTCACTCAATAAGAAAATAAAAGTGCATATATTATATCGGAGATATGAACACATGATAAATCAAGAAAAGGAATAGTAATGCATGGCTCTTCCAAAAGACATCTACATTTTTAACAATCAAATCAAAAGTCAAATTGCCAAAGTTAGAAGGAATGCTCCCTCTGATTAGAAACAAGATTCTAGTAAATAAAAATTCCATTATGGCACAAGTTTCAGTAGCATACTAATTATCTGCCTCAATTCAATGTAAAGCTTGATATCTAGAACGAGCTTAGAAACCAAAAGGTCTTAGGCCAAGAAGAACACATTCGTAAAAGTTGAATAACAATAATAGACATGTCCAAAGTATTCATGTGTTCTTAGATATTGTTATCATTAAAATCTTTACACCGTCTAATGATTGATTAAGTAGGAAAAAAATCCAAGATACACCTTTTTATATATATTTTATAGAGAAAAATTGGCATAGAATTACCAAACTAAGTTAGACGTATATGAAGAAATATTTTTAATAGTGTTTTCTAAACCAATAAAATTAATTGGATGGTTAATCTCAAAATGAATAAACTCAGAAACAGGAACACTACATTTAGAATGAAATTTTCTTAAAAGTAAGAAATTAAAATCAGCATCTGGAGGACAAATATAGTACCTTCTATAAGCAAAAGGTAACGTATTCCCAAAGATTGAGTGGCTACTATTTTGGTGAATTGGAGACTTTTAGACATGCTCATCTGAATTTGGCATCATCTGAATTTGGCGTAACTAGCAATTGAATTAGTATTACCTTTATGAGATACAAGATCGCTGTGTGAATTGGTGCAATCGGCATGAATCTCTACTCTTTTTGTGTTGAGAGCTTTTGTCATAGGCCACAGGTTGTCATGTTTCTACTCTTCATGAATCACCAAAAGCATCCATTTCCTTTGCTTGTTCAACATGCATCTTTAGTCTTTTCTTCATGGAACTTGATCTCATGGAAACCATGATGCAAAACTGAAGAAAAAAAGAGAAAAACTAAAATAGAGAAGCTTTAGAGAGAGATAGGCTACTGTTTGGGTGAAAAATAATAAGAAAGACTAGCTAAACAAGAGCCCTTATATTAGGACATAACTCTAGACCTTATATTAGTACGAAAGTGTATTTTGGATTAGAATCAATAATTATATTTTCCATAAATAATAATGCAACTCGAACAAGGCCATATAATCTTTTTATAACAATAATAGCCAAGATATACCTAAAATAAATCGTAAATAAGGATTATATCAATATGGAAACGCAAAAATCAAAAGTAAGATGCAAAATCACATAAGGACTACATCAAGAATCACATCAAAATCGAGGAAACTGCTTAAGCATAGGAGAGTTTCATGCTTAGAATAAGAAAATTCAAGTTTTATGGGACAATTACTCAAAGGTCCTTAAAGATTGTCGAATATATGAACATCCCTAACGTCTAAGTTTTATCAATTTAACCCATAAATTGAGAAAAACCCTAAAAATAAAATAAATGTAAAAATGTTTTATGCAAATATCCAAGCAATAATGACTAAAATGCCCCTTTGATAAATGAAAAACATAATAATACAATTTTTATGCAACTTTGTAAATTTTTGAAAAATTAAAGACATGTGTTCATCAATAATCATCATAGTACCCACAAAATCAAGATAATCAAACTTTAACCACTCAAACCAATATTAAGAATAGTGAAATTTAAACTTTGTTGTGTAATACAAATCTATCGAGGTTTAATCTTGATTTTTTCAAAATCACCACTTTTGTATCAAAAAATAGAATGAATAAATCAAACTAAACTCGCCATCTTGATCCCTAATTGATCTTGTCAAAGAGTTAGACAATATGATAAGAGATTGTAGTAATAATTTTTTTCTTTCTACTTGATAATAATAATTTTTTAAAGATTTTTTCTTTCCTTTTTCAATTGCCTACAATTAATAGCTTTCACTTTACCTTTTAAAGTAACTTTTTTTTTCATGATAGTTCATCCTTTGTCATATTTATGATACATAAACTCAGCTTATTCAAGAATTGCTTCACTTTTAAGAGTTACACGAAGCTATTTCTCACTGTGATGCCCGCACATCTTGATATTTATAATTAAGGTAAGAGTAAAAAGTATTTTGTTAATGTTCAATCCATTAATTCAACATCAAATATCTTAAAATAAAAAATCCATTTAGAATCAAGACTTAAAAGATATACATGTATAAAAATAATTCTAAATTAAGCCAACAAAAAATTGTTTCAAGCTTTCAAATCATCAAATCAAGACTTTTATGTACATAGTGATTCAAATAAAGAACAGTCAAGCAAGAACACATGCAAATTATGTGTTAACCATGTCATGAGATGAAAAAAATAATAATGCATATACAAAGCTGTAGAACATGGTTGCATTAAACAATACTTAATGCTTTTCTTAAGGAATCGAATCTAGATGCATCCAAAGCTTTAGTAAGGATATTTGTAAGTTGATTTTCTATTTTGATGTACTCTAGAGAAATAGTCTTACTTTCAACTAAGTCACAAATAAAATGACATCTAATATCAATATGCTTAGCTCTTAGCTCTAGAATGCTAAATAGGATTCTTCAAAATATTAATAGGACTTGTATTATCATAATGTATAGTAAAAATATCTTGAACAATACGATGATCTTTGAGCATTTGCTTCAACCAAAAGCAACTAGTATAATAGCTACTAGTAGCAAAATATTTAGGCTCAAGAGTAGATAAAGAAACTAAATGTTATTTTTTATTGTCCTAAGACATAAGATTGTCACCAAACAAAAACAACCTCCAATGATGCTCTTTTATCACTAGAATTACCTGCCTAATCAACGTCACTATGTCATACAATACTTGAATTAGTACCTTTGCCATACCAAATTCCATCATTAATAGTTCTATTTACAAAAAGAATGATATGTTTGGCCGCAGATAAATGCATTCCTTTGGATTTTCTAGGCACTCAGCACAATCAGCAACATTAAAATAAATATTCGGTGTATTTGCGATTAAGTAAAGTATGCTACAAATTGTACTTCTGTGTAGACATGAATCAATGCCAAAACCACTATCTTCTTTTGTTAGTTTTAAATTAGTGCTTTTAAGCACTCTTATATATTTTGCCAAATCTAGTCTAAACTTTTTCACCAAATTTTTGGCATACTTCCTTTGAGAAATGAAGATACCATTTTCAAGTTGTTTCACTTGTAAGCCTAAAAGACTTACTAACCACGCTCATTTCAAATTCACTCTTTATTTGATCAACAAATTTCTAAACATGTATTAGAGATTACAACAAAAAATAATATCATCCACATAAATTTAAGCAATCATAATTGAAGATATTTAACAAATAAAGTCTCATCTACTCTTTCTCTCTTGTAACCTTTTTCAATCAAGAAATTGGTTAGTTTTTTTACCGTACACTAGAAGTTTATTTTAATCTATATAAAGTCTTTTTCAAATCAAAAAAGTAATTAGAATTATTTGGATCTTTAAAGCCTTTGTGTTGTATATCACAACTTTTTCATTCAAATGTCCATGCAAAAATGCACTTTTAAAATCTATTGAAAAAATTTAAATCTAATCAAACTAGCTACAACAAGTAATAGTCTAATAGACTTTAGTATATATATAACCTAACGTAGCCTTATTTCTAACTATATTACAAAATTCATCTATTTATTCTTGAAAATCCATTTGGTACTAATAATAATAACGTTATTTTACCTAGGAATTACTATCCAAACATTGTTATGCTCAAATTGTTCAACTTTTTCTTGTATAGTTTTAACCTAAAATTTATACTAAAGCTTCCTTCAATTTTTTTTGTTCAATTAATGGGATAAAACAATTAAATTGATCAAGATTTTCATACCTCATAGTTACCATGGAGTTTTTTGGACTTATAATAATAAGATGCAATTAGTGGTTTTTTATAATCGTAAAGATAGCTTTTTCTTCACTTGATCATGAACATCAGTTTTGATATGTGATTTTATATTCTTTTCCTTATTATTTTCAAAAGACAATTAGGAAGAATTATTAATTGTAACACCTTAGGAAAATCACACATCGGCAAAATATGGGAGAGATGTTGGGTTTATAAAGTGTCATCCACACTTTAGTTGGCAAGAAATGCATACGGCCCAAAAACAAAACCATATAAGCCTTATTAAGGCCGTAAGCAGACAATATCTTATCAAGTCTAGGTTGGTTCATGAAATTATTAGTCAAATCAATGACTTGACTCTGATCTTTGGAGTTCACTTAAGTGGATTCTTTTTCAACGAGGATTTAACCATTTGTTGTATTATCATTTGAGTTTGACTTTTCCTCACTATCAATGAATTTACTGAAATCTTTAAAAATGTCAATAATAACATTGGAAAATTCTATAATAGTTTGAGTCCTCACATTATACAATGAAAAGCTTTACTATTAGTAGAATAACTAAGAAAAATACACTCATCGCTTTTTGAATCAAACTTACTTAAGTATTTACAAGCTTTCGAGATATAACATGTACTACCAAAGATGTAACAATAACTTATATCAGGTTTCTTACCTTTCTATAATTCATAGAAAGTTTTCTAAATGCTTGGACACAAGTATGCACAGTTAATAATATAACATATAGGATCTAAAGCTTTTACCTAACATGTTTAATTAACTTCTTAGAATTTAACATCACACGAGCCATTTTATTAAACAATTCCATTCTATTTAAGACTAGTAGGTGCTGGAAATGTATATGCTATGCCCATGTCTATCATAATATGAACCCTGCCAAGAGCTGACACAAACCTAATCAATTTTGTCTCTAAGATCGAATCTAAACTTGGAATTGAATGGAACTATGACCTAATGCTTAATAAAGATATGAACCTTGTTATGTGAAAATGGCATAATCAACTAAGGATGATCTGATTGATAAGTCAAGAGTTTGAACACAATGAAAATCTGATAAGTTCAAAGAGTTTGTATAAGATCTAAATAGAATTAACTCTCTCACCATTTGCATCAAAACTGATCTACCTCTATTTATTGGATGTGAGTACATTATATAGGATTGGTTACAAGAAATTTTGGAATTAAATCCTAGCTAAAAATCAAATGGGATTCTAAATCTAAATAAATAGAGAAAAATCTAAATCAAATCAGAATCCTAATCTAAGCAAATAGGGAAGGATCTAAATCAAATTAGAATCCTAATATAAGTAAATAGGAAAGAATGTAAATTAAATTAGAATCCTAATAGGCTTAAATGCCATATATCAATTAAAATGAAAACTAGGCAATTAATAGAGAACTGACTAATTTGTTTCCCTAATAGCCTCCTCAAGAAACGAAAAAGTATCTAAAAAAGAAAATTAGTATATTTTCCCACCATAATATGCAAGCCAACTTCCTATTTCATGAAAATAATTATTTAGAAACTTCAAGAGCCTAGATCACGAACTTATCATATACGATTTCTTCAACAGGCCTCTGCAAATTTGATTGAGTCTAAGATCTATGAATCAACCCATTAAGCAATTATTTGAATTTTTTTGCTTGTTCTTTTGTGATAGGTCCAATGGGAACTTGAATAGGATCTAAATTTGTCTTTTCTTATGGCTTGTGATAGTTTTGTCTTCAATCTTGTTACCATATCTATCACAAAATTCTATAACACTAGTATTTTCAAATTTTTTCCATGATCACTTGTAATTTTGCCAATATCATTATCTTTTTTCATTTTTTTAATTTAACATGTTATTTTTGAAACACATCAAATATATCATTTTTTTTTGTAATAAAGTCAACTTATATATATATAAAGAAATAGTCTATTCAAATGAAAACATACATTCTTTCAGCAATAGTTTCCACTTGCACTTGAACCATGAGATTCATACGAAGTTTGGTGATGTTGTTGTACAAGCTTGTGCAATTTTCTTTATTGTTTAAAAATTGATAAGAATCACAGACTCCAGATTGTTTATTATTGAGCTTAGATATTCTTTGTACAATTTCTGCACTCATGAGCTTGATCAATAATTTGTAATTCAAATGACCAAGTTTTGGTGCCAAATCTTAGTCTCATCAAAGGTAGCTTTATGACAAGTAACAGATTGGATCAATTTATAATAACGATCAGATGATCTAGTTACTTCAAGTATACATTCACTTTTGTTATTATATATTTGATATTTGTTGCTATCAAAATTTATTATTAAGTTCTGGTCACAAATTTGACTAATACTTAAATGTTTAGCTTTTAGGTTTTCAACATGTCAAACACTTTAAAATTTAGGAAAACCTTCAATATTTAAAGTTCTTTTTCCAAGCACATGACTTTAAAGTACATCAAGAAGGGTTGCATGTTCTCATATGCATTTTTTTTGTAATTAATTAAGGCATTACAATCACTTGTTATGTGTCTAGGACAACCATTATCAAAGTACTAGAACTTATTACTACAAGCTTGCAACGATGTAAATTTCACATATGCTTTTAATTCATATTTTCTAATCCAAACTGGTATAATAAAATTACAATTAGTTTGACTTTGGAACTAGAAACATATCCAGGTTTGCCATTTAAAGATACATTAGACAAAACGACTTTGTTTTATGTTGTAACGACAAAAAAAAAAAGAATTTCTTATGGAATTTGGGCTTTCACTAGAATTTATAGAGGCCTTTTTATTAGAAAATGGTAGAAAAGAGTATTAAGTTATTAATAAAGGTTATTTAGAAGATAGTTTTAGAATAAAAGTTTATTTTTCCAAGATTCCATTCCCTATAAATTTATCTTTTATCTCCCTTTTTCATAATCCTAAAAACTTATGATATTCTTGTTTCCTCTCTTATTAATTATTCATAATTTTTCTTCACTCAAATCTTAGGATTCAATCAAAGCAAACGGTATGTATACCCTCTTTATTCCCTTCAAGAATTTCTTGTAAATCATTCTATTTTGGGTTTATGTTTGGCATGATTTTAGATTTGTTTTTATAGATCTTGATGCATGACATATGATGTGTTTAGGTTTTATTTAGGATTTTGATTAATTAGGAGTTTGGTTAATCAACCCTTGGCATAATATAGGATGATTCTGGACAGCATGATATCTTGATTTTTAAACTGATGTTTTGTGAATGAATTTTTATTAGAAATTCATATTCTAGAAAATAGACATATAGAGCCTCCTTAATAAATTTTATTTAATCAAATTTGATTTCATTTTCAATTTAATATGTATTTTCGAATTAGAAACCACTGCACTAGACTACCCAATGAACTCGGAAAATTATGAAATTTTATATAGATGTTAAGATACGTGTATAGTCTCTCCCGTTTTAATTTCATAATTTTCTGATAAGTGTTTCATTTTATAAAATGCTCAGAAACGGTTCCGTTCGGTTAAGACGATGAGAAAACAGTTTTGAAATTGTTGAGAAATAAATAGTTTTAAAAATGTTTTTGATCTCGGATCCTCTTCAAACTTTTATGTAAGATACTCATGGATGTCCAGAATAGTTTTGTAGAATATTATGTCATTCTGAAGTTTAGATTAAGAGTTAAAATTCTGAGATCAGACCTGTACACGAATGAATTAGAAAGACAGATTCTTAGAGTGAGTTATTAATAATTATGTTTTGTATATATTAAAGTGTTGAGGACTCTTAGGGACTTAGAGGTGTGTAGTTCAAGATTCTCATATCGAGGTAAGTAACTTCATTCCTAGTATACTGGATAGGTATAAGTATTTTGATATTATTATAAGAATTTTATACTATTTAGAAATTAAAGGATTTTCATAGCAAAATCAGTTTATGAGAATGTTTTCAAATATGAATTCTTTTAATAAAATATTTTATAAATGTCTTTCAATATGTAAATTATTTTGGTGACATGACTTCTCATTATGATTTTATTTGTAAATCAGTTTGCAAGTCTAAATTATTTTTATGGACTTTTCTGAATCTGATACGAATGTTTGGTACTCATGTGTGATTTCAGTTATTGATGATTATAAGATCCTTAATGTTTTGGCTCATTGTCCATAGTTATTATGATTCTGATTTTGATCGTAATACACGATATATCTGTTTGGACCAGTATTGGGTATAAGTTCTGAATGTGCACACAATATTCTGATTCTAATTTTGTCTGGGCCGGGTCACCGGGACTATAGGTGACACTATGTGACATGAGCTAACGTTTTATTTTCTGTACATGTGAATATGATTTGCCTTAACAAGTAACTTTGTTTTTGATATTCTGAATTCTTATGGATTTACGTTATCTAATTGAAATACGTTACTTCGTCATGGAATATAGTTTTTGTGAAACTTATAGATTTATGAAATATACTTTGCTTAAAGAAGGCTTGCAATATATTTTTTGGGTATCGATAGGTCTAGTGTGTTAGGAATGGTTTTACTTACCGAGTTGACAGCTCATCCCTCATCATTAAGTTTTACAAATTAAGTTCTTTTGAGAGGTGTGCCTAGCCATGAAGTTAGAGATTTTTCATTTTTGTTCCCTATTTGAATAAGAAGAAGAAGAATAGACTTATGTTTTTTTTTAGTTTATTTCGATCATGAACTTGTAATTTGGGTTTTGAGACTTTGTTATTTTATATGACTTGTGACTTGTAGTTTATTCTTATATGAATTTGAGGTATACCAGTTTGATATTTATGAATAGAGATTATATTTTGCGAGTAACCTCCTTCTCTCATATACTCTGCACATGTTAGATTTGGGGTGTTATATATGTACTTTATAAGCTTAAAATATCTAAGTCTTATGTGTCCTATAACATGGCGAAAGTGACAAGGTTGAATAAACCTTTTACACTTGCCATATGACATCAATGTATAATATGCCATAGATTTATCTTTTACTTAATTCAAAGGCCTTGCCATAGGTATGGTAGTTCGATCATTAGTTGAGAAACTTTAACAAAAACAATATTTGAACTTGAAGCAATTCTATTCTAATACCCAAGACAAGGATGATTTGAACTAGCTTTTACATAATCAAAATTTGATCAAGTTGCTCCATTCCAGTATTGATGATTCTTAAAGATTATTTAGTACTTTTTATCTTCACTAAAGTTACGCTCGATTTTTTTACTTTTTAGGAACAATGTTTGAAGGTTCATTGTCTTATTCAAACTTTAACTTTTTATGAAAAGTTCAAATGATTAAGCTCACATTTTCTTGCATTTTTCATTTACCTTTATCTGCTATGGATACATGTGATCATATTCTTTAATCATAATTCTAACATTGGCATTAACATTTTGGCTATTTTCAACTTTTGAATTAGATTCTTTGTCACTTGACTTTATACTCGAAGTTTTAACATTATTATTGTGAAGAATCTTTAAATCACAAGGATAAGAAATATCACATGATTTTGACATTTCATCATTAGAATCTTCAAGTTTTAACCTTTTATCATGACCAATGAGTCCCCCAACACTATCCTCATCATCAATGCTTGCGTCATTATTATCACTCTTTGTTGTTTGCATTGCTTTCTTCTTTTTCAGCATATAATTAGGACATTAAGTTTAAATATAACAAAAACCATCCTAAGCCCTGCATTGAATACTTTATTTTGCATTAGTTTCAAACATATTGGAAATGTAAGAAAATTTACACTTTCATATAGGTTGTGGCTTTGATGCAAATTTCTTCTTCTTATTGTTTCTAGAATTTCCTCAAGTAAAATTTTGAACCTTCTTGATGATTATAGCCAGAAACTTTTGTCTTCAAATTTATTTTTAGTGTCATCAACGTCATCAACATCACCCTTAGAATTTGGAATCTCAACTTAAAAAGCAATCATCTTTTCTTTCTTTCCTTTTTTTCAAATGATTAATCTCCAAATTTTAAGGTTTGCAAATCATTTGATTTTTACTTATTGTGCTTATTGTTAAGTACTAAAAAATATATATTTATAAGTGAAAAAATTGTCATTTTACACTTCAAGTTCCATCAACTTCCTTACTTTTATGTATTGAAGTTTCTTGTGATTTTAATTATATAGATTTGCTTATAATAAACGAGACATCATATGACAAAACAAATGGCAAATCTGAACTTAGAACGGTTGAAAACCTTAGGAGGAGTATAAAAATATAAATATCACTGTTCACATATATGGTACTATTCATGACACTGTTCATATATACTATACGATGACGTGGCATTGATCGATAATATGGCATCGACCAATGACATGGTAGTATTTGATTGGAGGAATGATGTGGCATTGACTGATTGTGTGGCATTAAATGATGACGTGGCTTGATTAATGAGGTATCACAATCTTATTAGGTTAAAATGTTTATGTATTGTTGACCGATGATGTAGCAGATGTTAGTGGATCAGAAACAGGTGCATATGATACATGCACATACACGGGATAATATTTGATGATGTGTTTAAATCAATCAGAACTTGGCATGATTTACTTATTGTATCTATAAAAGGAAGTCTCTCTCCCTTAATTTGACACCCCTGAATTCATTTTTGAGCTTCATCTCTTTAATTCCTTCTTCATCTTGTAGTTTTTATGTATTTTAATAAAATTTCAATTTTACCCCTAGTTTAAATATGAGTAGCTAATTTTTTTTCAAATTTGGGTTGAAGGTGAAGTCTCAACATATTCTATGAGCTTAATTGGTAAATTTATTTTCTCTTCCTCTTTAATTTCTATGGATGTTTTGACTTTTGTCAACAGATAGTAATAACACAGTTATTATTGTTTGACATGATAAGTCCTTAGCACCTTATTAATTAAAGCATTATTAATGAGAAGTGGATTCTCCCCTCATGATTTAATTGGTATTAATAAGGAATATTGAGTTTTGGTGCATGTTGATGTGGATCCAGATATCCAAGTGCTTTATTATAATAGCTGTCATTTTAAATTATTCCTGCTATTTCAATTTAAAATTTATGATAATTTCACTACAATTTCAACCATCCACTTAAAAAATTAATTCAATACATAATTAAAATCCACCATCTCCTAGAATCAATATTCGTCATCATTAATTTATTCTACAATAGATTAGCATACTTGCAAATTTAATAAAATTTACACAACAAGTTTTTGGCACCGTTGCCGGGGAGGTAAGTTATTTTAATTTGTTGAATTAATTTTTTTTGTTTTCTTGTCATTTAATTCTGTAATTCAATTTTTGTAATTTAAATTTTAGTAATTCAATTTCTTTGTAATTTCTTTAAATCTCTATAATTTAATTTCTAAGTTATTTTTCTTTGTAATTTTTTTGTTTATCTTGTAATTTATTTTGATTTTAGTTAATCTATTTCTTGTATTTTCTTTTTAATACTTGAGTGTATGTTAATAGTATAGTAGTAATAGCGTGATAAGGTTAGTATTGTAAATTCTCCATCTTTTTTATTTTTATTAATTTTGTTCTCATTTTTTTTGTATTTTTCAATTATTTTTTTTATACATAGTCGAAGGTCGCAATTACCTAAGTTCGAGCCTATAGACTTAGAATTAAAAAAAAAACACTTCTCATATATAAACACATTGCATTTAAAGATAAAATTGAAATAGATTTATAACAACTAGAACCGCCACAGGAAAGGCCATTTAAGTACCATTTTAGTCCCTTAGTTACTTTAGCACATCATGTATATGATACCTAAATGTAGCTGTTAAGAGTTTTAAATTAAAACCATGTATGCTAAATTGTCTTCCAACGTTTTATGACCTAGAAAATGAGGACCATATAATCATTTGAATGATTTTCATGCTATTTGTCAAACTTTTAGATATAAAAATTTTTTAAATGATGATGTTAAACTCAGACTATTCCCATTTTCTTTAAAGGATAGAGCTCGTTCATGATTTAATACATTGCCTGCTAATAGTATTACATGATGGGAACAAATGATCACAAAATTTTTAAATAAATAATTCCCTTTTCGTAGGGAAATTTTAGAGTTCATCCAGAGAGAAGACGAGCTGCTTTTCGAAGCATGAAAGTGATTCAACGGGCTACTTTTGAAATTTTCACATCATGGATATGAAAGATGGCACCAATACTAATACTTTTTAGAGGGATTATTGCTAAATGTGCAAGAATGACTAATAACAATAATTGGAGGAGAACGAATATCTAAAAGTGCATAAGAAATGTAGGATTTCTTTGAGCCACAAGTGGATAATTCCCAACAACGAAGTCGATAATTCAGAAATAATAAAAGAATTAAGGGGTGAATGAGGTCAAGTTAGCGAGTCAAGCTCAAGAATCAAAGAAGTTAAAGGAATAGTTAAAGGACCAATAACTCCAGCTCTACCAATGCAACCAATTTCTCAAGTTTCTCAAGCCTCTCAGCCACTATTTATACCTTACAAGTAGAACTCAAATTATTCTCAACCTAGGACATGGGAGGATACATTCTAAAATTTCAAGAATTTTACCCACTCTACGATCGAGCAACAAAACCGTACCATTGATGGACTACAAAATGAGATGAGAGTAGGCTTCAACTCACAGACACAATCAATTTCAAACCGTAAAATAATGGTAGGCTAGCTTGCCTCTTCAGTTTAAACCCGAGCCATGACTGTTGAGAAAGGTAAATTTTCAAGTTAACTGGTGCCAAACCCTAAAGGAGTGCATGAAACAAGTACCAGTTCACCTCAGCAACATGGAGAGGTCAAAGCCATTATGACCTTGCGAAAAAAAAAGAAGTTGACAACAAAGTAGAGATACCGATGAAAAAGATGACTCAAATTATACCTATAAATCCTGAGGACTCATCATTAAAGGAGAAAAAAGAAACCAACCTAAGAGAGTATGTTTCTAAAGCTCCATTTCTCTAGAGGTTAGCTAAAGCAAAGAAGAAAAAATTCACAGGTGAGATTTTTAAAATCTTCAAACAAGTAAGTGTTAACATCCCTTTGCTTGATATTATAAAACAGGTGCCATTTTATGCCAAGTTTCTTAAAGATCTTTGTACTAAAAATAGAAACATTTATGTTCAGAAAAAAAATATTTTTAACAGAAAATGTTAGTTCTATACTTCAACATAAAATTTTTCTAAAATGTAAAGACTCAGGCTCTCCTACTGTCTCTTGTAGTATAGGGAACTACACAATTGAGAATGTTTTGTTGGACTTACGAGCTAGTATTAATATGTTGTCTTACTAAGTATTTGTGAAACTTAGACTGAGAATATTACACCCAACTTTAGTGGTGTTGTAGCTTGCAGATTAATCCATGAAAATACCTCGTGGTATTGTGGAGGACGTGCTTATCCAGGTAGATAAGTTTTATTTTCTGTTGATTTCATTATAATTGACACTCAGCCAGTGTAGGATTTAAGGAAGCATATCCCTATTATCTTGGGCTGCTATTTTTGGCAATTGTTGATGCTCACATTCAATGTAGGACTGGAAATATGCAGTTGTCATTTCACAATATGACCATGGAACTAAATATTTTCAACATTGCCAAACAACCTCATAATGTAGATGATGGAATTGTAGATGTGGATTGTTGTGTAAATTTTATTGAACTCACAAGTACACGAATCTATTATAGAATGTCAATCCCACGAGGAGTGAATTTTAATTGTGTGTTTAATTAATTTTCTAAGTGAGTGGTTAAATTATGATAAATATATCCTAATTTTTGAATTAAAATGGCGGGAATAATTAAAAGTGCGACTGTTATAATAAAGCACTTGGGTATCTGGATCTGCATCAACATGCTACAGGCTCAATATTTCTTATTAATACCAATTAAATTATGAGGGAGAAATCCACTCTTCATGAATCACACTCTAATTAATATGGTGCTAAGGGCTTATCGTGTTAAACATTAATAACTATGTTATTACTATCAGTCAACGAAAAGTCAAACCATCCACAGAAATTAGAGGGGAAAATAAAATAAATTTACTAATTAAGCCCATAGAACATGTTGAGACTTCACCTTCAACCCAACCTTGAAAGGAAATTAGCTACTCATATTTGAACTAGGGATAAAATGAGAATTTTACTAAAATACAAAGAAAATATAAGATAGAGAAGGAATTCAAAAAATGGAGCTAAAAAATGAACTCAGGGGTGTCAAATTAGGGGGAGCCCTCCTCTTATAGATACAACGAGTAAATCATAGCCATCGGATTAAAATAATTTGGATGCATATGATTACGCCACGTGGCATGTTCTTCTGATTAGTTTGAACACATCATCAGGGCTATTATCCCATGCATATGCATGTACCGTACACACGTTTTTTCTGATCCACTAACATACTGCCACGTCATATGTCAACAGTGCATAAATATTTTTATCTAATAAGATTGTGTGTAACGCTCCACCTTTTATGTTTGTACCTAAAGTAACATTAAGTATTTTAAAGAAACGATTTCAAAGTAAGTATTTTATAAATATTGAACAAAAAAGGTTTGTTACATAAAACTATATAAAAGGGTTTGTCACACAAAAAAAACATGTTACAAAAGTCACAACTAATTCCATAAACAAGCTTATTGTATTTATGCGTAGGTAGGAACATAGTTAAGCCCGTTGTGCAACCCAAGGTCTGTTATGTCCATATGCACCTTGCCTTGGTGGAGACTTGGCGTTAGCTTTTCCTACTTAGTTCCTGCAATGTAAGGACTATGTGAGCTAATGCCTAGTAAGTAAACACTTGATGCATGTATTATCTATCATGCCTATGAATGACTTTATAAAATAAGTGCTAAAACTTTTTACATGAAACTTTAAAATATGAAGAACAATGTTAAGGCCCTAGGTTTGTTGTACTACAAGGCTAGCATTCTATAACATGCCCTTGGGCTTAAATTAATTGATCCGTTGGACGTTACGTATCACCGTCCCTAAAGGATCTCTTTTCTTAGCTTAGAGAGCTTGCCCTCTTTATGAATGCTTGTCACTTAGTAGTACAGCAACCCCTTTTCTTTAAAATCATTAAAATGCCTATTTAACAAATCACTCGTAAAATGCATGAGATCAATGCAACTTATGTCACAACATATAAATCCTCTAAATATATAATAAAGCATAACATGAAACTACAACATATAACATAGGCGGCAGTGTTGTCCATATAGAAAGCTAAAGAAATAGAATTATAATATAGGCGGTAGGGCTGACCATGTAAAGAGTCATAACAATATCATATATTAGGTGGCAGTGCCGACCATGTAGAGAGTTATACCAACATCATAATTTAAGCAGTAGTGCCGACCATGGCATAATAATAAAATAAGAGCATCACATGTTAGGCGGCATTGCCGACCATCCAATCACATCCTAGGCGGCATAGCTAGCCATATGAGGATGATATCATGATGTAGGCGGCAGAGCCAGCCATTGGGATTTAATAATAATTAATCATACCACAATAATAATCATTATAAGATAAGAGATTATTTAGGACTAAACCTAACAGAAGAGAATTATTACTTAAAGCTAATTAAACATATTGCCCTGACATTGCAGTTGAAGTGAAGTGTTACTTATCTATTTTTCTTTGATTCCCCTAAACCTTCCTTCTTAAACTTGAGAATTTCTTTACTAGGGATGCTTTGGTTTCGAATGGGACAAGATGGGATTTCTAGGGTTTATGGAGAAATGCAAGGGCTAAGGGGTATTTATAGAGTTTCCTAAGACCTATGAGTGGTTAGGATTTTGCCACTACATCATTTGATTAATAGTGGAGATTTATTTCTCTACAAATATCTTGGTGATTTCTAGAATGTTTAGGATTTTGCCACCTAGCACTTAATTAATAATAAAGATTTATTTCTTTATAAATATCTTAGAAATTTCTAGAATTTCTAAATCTCTACAACATTTCTTATTACATCATCACTTATGTCATTGCTTATGTCATCATTACTTTTAAATTATTAATTTATCTTTCCATAAATATCTTAGTAATTTCTAGAATTTCTAATATCACTACAACATTTCTTATTGCATCATCACTTATGTCATTGCTTATGTCACTATTTGATTTAATTATTGATTTATCCTTTCATAAATATCTTTAGTAATTTCTAAAATTTCTAATATCTCTACAACATTATTTTATGTCATTATATGATTATACATTATTATTATTATTATTATGATAAATACTTAAGGGAGTTTGTTGGGTTGATTATATTATATTAAGTAAGAAGCTTGTACCTCACATTGTGACACCTCATTAGTCAAGCCACGTCATCAGCCAACGCCATATAATCAGTCAATGCCACATCATTCCTCCAATCAAATGCTGCCACGTTATTGGCCAGTGCCACATCATCGATCAATGTCATATCATTGTACAATATATATGAACAGTGTCATGAATAGTATTATGAATAGTACTGTACATGTGAAGAGTATAGTATATGTGAATAGTGATATTTTTACTTTTGTACTACTCTTAAGGTTTTCGACCGTTCTGAGTTCAGATTTACTATCCGTTTTATCATCCGATGTCTTGTTTATTGTAAAATGACCATGATGCTCCTAAATACATAAAATACTTAATTATAATAAAACACACATAATTAAATTCACAAGAAACTTAAATATATAAAAGTAAAGAAGTTAGTAGAACTTAAAGTGTAAAATGACGATTTTCTCCTTTATAAATATACATTTTCTAGCACTCAACATAGATTTAATTGATGAATTAGTTGATCATACTTTTCTTTTAAACCTTAGTGATGACCCTTTATTAACATGTTAAATCACTTTGGTTCTGATTTTAATATTGATAGATCAATTAATGAGGTTAATGCTTTATTAGATTCATCGTCATACATGGACATTGATAAATGGAAGACAAAGATAAAGCAATTGACACCATCAAGAGAAAATCTCATCTCATCATCAGAATCACTACCAATGATTGAGCTTAAATCTTCACCTGACTTTTTGAATTCTACATTCTTGGGAGAAGAAAAAACATTGTTAGAAATCATCTGATCTTCCCTCTGTGATAAACAAAACAATGTAGACATCATTGACCTCATCTTTAGTTTAAAAAGAAGGATACAACTAGGTAAAATTAGAGGAGATTCGTAACAATAAAAAAGCTAAGGACTACAAAAAGTGAATGAAAATCTTTCATGATAAGCGGAGCATAAGAAAATCTTTCACACTAGGTCAGAAAGTATTTTTATTCAATTTACAATGGCACATTTCTCTTAGTAAGTTACACTCTCGATGGTTTGGTTTATTTACTGATCATACTGTTTTACCATATGGAGCCATTAAATTTAAGAATTCAAAGAATGGTACATTTTTTAAAGTAAATGGTAAAAAAAGTAAAGTCATATCACGAATACCAACCATGTGGAGAAAATAACGTAAAAGATTTAAGTGAGCTGACATTTTTTTCTGTTTCCTTTCAGTGATTTAAAGTTTTCTTTTCTATTTTTAATTATGTTTGCATAAGTGTGTTTGTTTAACTATTAAGTTTTTTGTTATCACTTATAACAATAAGTACCTCAACTAAACAACTTCTCTTGAACATTGTTAAATTGTTTTAACGTATACAATCTCATCTTATAGGTCAGATGTGATTTTATAAAATACATCCTATTTGGGAGCTACGACTACTAGAGTTAGTTTCCTATGTTGAGGATTTAGAAGGACAACTAAGAGAAATTGAGAGGCATCTGTGAAATCCAATTGGAGCTTAAGGTAAATTCAATAAGAGAACAATTCTGACATTAATTTTTCTTTGTGTGTTTTAGTTTTTGACCTCAGTTAAGTAGCGGATAATGGTACTCCATGACAATTAACGTTAGTTACTTCAATTTCTCATAAAACTAATATTCTAAGTTGAAGGCATGGATAGAAATGTGATCTTAGCAAAGCTTTATAAGTGATTTCCTTCACTTTCTTAGAATGTCTTCTCACTATTTATAAAGCTCGGTCCAAATACATGTGATTGCTTATAAAGAATCATATCTCTACTGATATTTGATGGATGATAGAAGTCAAAGTGCAGTTGGCTGGTGAGTTGTCTCCTAAATTTGTTGCATACATGCCTGGTTGGGGTAAAAGAAATTATTCAATAAAATAAAGAGCTCGAAAGCTCTCTAATGTTTGTCATACGTGTACTAGGATGAGATACAATAAAAAGTCATGTTCTTTAGTAATGATGTCTCATAATAGAGAAGATAAGATAAGATTCAATTCATTAGGGATGACTTGAATAAAGAATCATTGGATTATATTCTTTTATCTCTTGAAACGCATCCCAATGGATACATATAAAACACAATACTCCAGTTATGACCATTATTCTAGAAAGAATATATAAAATATAGTCTCGGAAATCTGACTATAAACAATCAAGTTTGCCAGTTTGTAAGAAAACTGGATAGGAAGCCTATCCTCGACCCATAGAGGGCGTTCAAGCCGTTTCTAGACGTAAAACTAGAGGAAAATGTGTGCCACGATCACAACTACTTGTAAATATCCTTTTATTTCAATATTGTTTTATTTCATTGTTGTTTGATCACTTTTAATTTTTTCTTTAATAATTTCATGCTATCGTTATTTGCTTTATCTTTTTACTATTTCTTTTTTTACTCTTGAGCCATGTGCTTCACGAGTTATTCAACATAGACATGCTACCTCATTTACAGCTGTTAAATGTCAATAACTTTTATGACAATTTTCTTACATTTCTTAGCTATGCATTAAAAAACTATTTCATTCCTTCCATAGTGAAAAAAATCTTTATTTGTGCTCACACTACTAATGAGCTACTTGATCTGTTATAAGCTTATAGACTAGAGCCATATTCTAGGACTTTATTATTGGAGTGGCTTATTAATGATGGTAACAACAGTAGCAGTAAGAAGTGCAAATTAGATTTAACTCTTCACTTGTAAGTATTTTCTTCTGTGCTGCAGTACCCAGGTGATATCTTCTAATCTCTACTTGTTTTTTTTTAAAACTTTGAAGACGTTCTAATTGGGGGAAGAGAATAGTTGATAATTGTGGAATGTCTGAATCTTGGTGAAGTTTTTACTAATATTTATTGTAGAAACTAACTGTGGTTAGTCTTTTACGTTGAAGATGACTGAATACGGAGTGTAGTGACTCTAGAAACACATCTTCTTAGTTTGAAAGTTAAAAAAAATTTCAATCATTTTTTTATTAAGCATCATTTTAAGTGTGATTTTTCTAACTTCCTTTTTCTAATTTCTCCTTTATAAATATACATTTTTAAAATTTTGAGTTGAAGATGATTGAATATGGAATGTCGTGATTTTAGAAATGCATCTTCTTAAGTTTTTTATAACAAAAAAATTGAAAAAATACTTTTGCGGTCTTTTTTTTCAATTTAATGACTTTCAAATTTTAGTATTTGTATTATCTTTGGTCTTGAGTTTTGTTACACCATGTTTGCTACTCTACATATTGATGTTAGAGACAAAAATTTGGGTTGCTTGAAGGAATATACACGTCATAATAAATTTTTAGTGAGTTCTTAAACCTGTTATTTTCCTTGGAGAGTAATCATTTTTGTCCATTTTTTATATAGCTTAACAGTTTATTATTTGATACACGATCTATAAATTTCTTTTGAGTCAACCTTCTAAAAAAAGAGAAAAAAATTGTGTGTCGTTACATCTAAAAGTTTATCTAACTAGTAGATATGGAAGTTAGTTAGTGCCCTAAAAGATGATAGAAAGGCCATTTTTGACCTGTTTGAGCCTTTTTAGCCATCCATTTTATGAAATATCCTTAGTTAACCCTTTTGAATCTTAAAAAAAAAATTATTATCCTTTTTCTTTGTTAACTTATTAGTCAAAGTCGTACAAGTTTCATCACCCATTCATGTTTGAGAAAAATGTAAATAATTATTTTATTCAATAAAATTGTGTCTTAGTAATAAAAAAGAAAAGAAAAAACTTAAAATTTATATATTAGTTTAAAAAAAAGAGAGAGATGTATCATGTAATCTTTAAAAAAAAACTCTACTTTTTCTCAAACATGTATTTTATTTTTTTCTCAATTTTTTCGTCTTTATTTGCCATGTCCCTAACCTACGTTACATCCTAATAAAAGTCTTTCTTAATTTTGGAGAACTATAATCTGAAGTAGAAACTAAATACATGGGTTGTAAAGATGTAGTGATGTATAATATATATATATATATATATATATATATAAATAAAAAAATAAATATATATATTGGTCTGACTCATATTTTGGCTTGAGATCATATTATTCTTAAGCTGTGGGCACATTTTATTTCATCTTGATGAGAGTGTGTGATATTACTTTAATATTTTCTCTCAATTTACCATTCATAGGAGTGACTACTGTTATTGGGTTTAATTTCTTTGTGAGATACTAGTGAGGTTTTGAGGTATTGATATCTTATTCTTGAAAGTAGCTTGATTACAATAGCTGTAACAAAGTCTATTAGATGAATTTATGTGGATCGTTGATTCGGGAATAATATTTCTTAAAGACTAGAGATAATGGTTATACTTTTATTTGATTGATGTTATAAGTTTAATTAAACTATAGATAGTTCAAAAAAAAAGTTTTGGGTAGGACTAGCAATAAACAGGTTAGGAGGTGTGTTAAGTACTAAAAAATGTATATTTATAAAGGAGAAAATTATTATTTTACATTTCAAGTTCCATTAACTTCCTTACTTTTATGTATTTAAATCTCTTGTAATTTTAATTATGTGTATTTTATTATAATTAAGTATTTTATGTATTTTAAGGGCATAATGGTTATTTCACAATAAATGAGATATTAAATGACAAAACAGATGGTAAATCTAAACTCAAAACGGTCGAAAACCTTAAGAAGAGTATAAAAGTATAAATATTACTGTTCATATATACATACTGTTCATATGTACAGTACTATTTATGATACTGTTCATATATACTATACAATGACGTTGTATTAATCGATGATGTGGTACTGATCAATGATATAGCAGTATTTGATTGGAGGAATGATGTGCCGTTGACTGATAAGGTGTTATAATCTTATTGAATAAAAATATTTATGCACTATTGACCAATGATGTGGCAGTATGTTAGTGGATCAAAAACACATGCGTATGGTATATGCATATATACGGTATAATAGTCTTGATAATGTGTTCAAATCAATCAGAACTTGACACGTGGGGTAATCCTATGCATCTAAATTTTTTTAATCCGATGGCCATGATTTACTTATTGTATTTATAAAAGGAAGACTCCCCTTCTTAATTTGACATCCCTTAATTCATTTTTGAGCTCCATCTCTCTAGTTCCTTCTCTATCTTGTAGTTTTTATGTATTTTAATAAAATTCTCATTTTACCTCTAGTTCAAATATAAGTAACTAATTTTCTTTCAACTTTGGATTGAAAATGAAGTATCAATATATTCCATAGGCTTAATTGGTAAATTTATTTTCTCTTCCTCTCTAATTTCTGTGGATGTTTTGACTTTTTATCGACAGATAGTAATAACACAGTTATTACTGTTTGACATGATAAACCCTTAGCACCACATTAATTAGAGCGTGATTCATGAGAAGTGGATTCTCTCCTTATGATTTAATTGGTATTAATAAGAAATATTAAGTTTTGGTGTATGTTAATGCGGATCCAAATACGTAAGTGCTTTATTATAATAGTTGTCATTTTAAATTATTCCTACCATTTCAATTTAAAATTTAGGATAACTTCACCACAATTTCAACTACCCACTTAGAAAATTAATTCAACACATAATTAAAATCCACCTTCTCTTGAAATCAACACTCGTTACCATTAATCTATTCTACAATATATTCGTACACTTGCGAGTTTAATAAAATTTACAAAACAACTATATCATAGTAACACACGACGTAAATTCTGATGGCCATCCTGAATGAAGGTTAGATTAGTCTGTACTGTAGGCAAACAAGTCTCGTATTTAGTACCTTGAGTGGTATCAGAGCCTGTCCTTATTCAAAAGGTGGCATAAGAATTAGGTTTTATGATTTCTTGAAGTTAGAGGTGCTACCTGTCTCTATGGCTTTTTCTTTTACAACTTTTGAGTCTAATCCTGTTTCCCTTTCATCTACTTTGTCTCTTTCAAAATCATTTTGTAAGCATGTAAGTTCTAAGATAGAAAATCTTATATAATATTCCTATATTCTAGAGTCAGCCTAAATTAATGAGTTTTCTATGCCTCTAATTAGTCCTTATGAGTTGGATAAAAGAGGAAACTCTCTTACCCGTAGCATAAAAACTCTTATCTCTACTAAGCATCCCACTCTAAAAGAACATGTTCAGTCATCCAGACTAGATCAATGTTCTTTAAAAGCAACTACAACAGAATAGTACATCACTCCTGAGATTTCTTTTTAATTAATCTCATCTTGGTAAAGAGAAGGTTATACTCACCTACATCTAGGTGGTGTTTGCTTAATCCTTACCCTCTATGGCTGAAAAGGTCTTCTTATTGTGGCCAAACTGGCTCTCCTTGACTTAAGATTTAAAGAATATCAACATGCCATTATCAAAACAATCCTTACTACTTTACATATTGTAGTGCTTTTCTTATCTTTTACCCAAACTTTAACTTTTCTCTTCAAGACCTAATTTGCCCACAGCCTCAAAAATCCAAATCTAGCTTCAAGGAGCTAAATAGATAGTCGCTTTTAAAATTGTAACCTTACACCATCAACTGGTGTATCGATTACAAAATCATGCCCTTAATCTGCTTACCCCTTAAACATCTACTGAAGCTATTATGATTTTAGCAAATAATGATCTGTTCCAACCATTGTCCAAATCCCAAGACAAATCTAAAAGGCTTAACTCCTTTAACTCATGCCTTTAGAATGGGTTTTTAACTATGAAAAATTCCACCAGAACTCTCAGCCCATACAGACAACTGAAGCCCAATTTAAAAAACAATATGATGGAGCTATTTTTCTCAAGTTTTAACCACCAAAAACCCAACTAGATAGAATCACTTTCTCTTATTTTTTCATGATCACCTCAATAAAAACTCCACAGGAAAAACTTTCATTACAACTTTTGCTTCAGAAGGATATCCAATTTATCCTACCAAATTGGATGGACATTTTTTATAGGATGCTCTTAGTCTAGGCCACTATGATCATGATTGTCCTTTTATTGATGACATGATTCAGAAGATGATCATCCACAGTGTGGTAGATGTCATTCTCTTCCCTTTCTTTCACTAGATAACCCAAATTCTTAAACTCTACTCCTTATCTATAACAAGGGATTAAGATGGCTTGCTAAACATTCTTCTTCATGTAAACAAGAACACCAGCCATTTATCCCTTTTATCCCTAATACTAAACCTCAGGCTTGCATGATGTTCTCATCTTCTTTAGACTTTTTTCAAGATCATTTTCCCCCACTCAAAAAACATTCTAATCCTCAAACTAAGGTCACTATGTGACCTTTTGTCCAATTGGTTGTTTCTCCTTCAGGACAACCTGAAGAACCTAAACAATTTGAATCTATCCTTAATTGTCGAACTTGAAATGCCACTGTCCAAAATCAAGCCTTGAATCAATTGCACAACTAACTTGATCTTTTGGCCAACCAAGTTTAACATACAGATCATAAGATTGACAATATTTCAGCTCAGCTTCAATAAATATATCTTGATATGCAACAACATATCACACAACTTGATTCTAATCTCGTATCATAATCTAACAAAGGTACTGGGGCCTAGAATTTGACAAAAAAGAAGTTGAAATTAGAAGATTAAAAGCTAAAATAACTCAAATAAACTCAGAGAAACAATCGTCCTTGTTTGTACCATCATTTCCACTTCCTGTTTCTCCTTCTATTTTTAATATATATTAACAATTCTATATTCCATCAAAGCCTACTGATTATTCACACCTCTTTTGCATGGCTTATACTCTCTTTTATAAATCACCCACTCCTTCACCTGCTGCTCGACCCTTTCCAAGAAACTATTCCCATACTAGTTATTCCTATACCAATTATAGACCCCTTGTTCCTTGCATTTTCCACCTAACTCTAACCAACACAAAGACAAATAACCCATACAATAATTGTCTTCCTCAATAATCTTTCATGAACCTTTACCAAGATCTGAACTCTTTGAAGATATAACTGATTCCTCAGAATCTGAATTCACTGAACATACTTCTTTATATGATTCTGAAGCAGAATATACTGATGTAACCAAATTGCTTATGGCTACTCCAGTAGATCCTCTAGATCCTCCATCCTCTCCACCATTGGGGTACCACAGAACTAATCATTGTTGAAGAAAAAAATGACAACCCAATTGAATCCACTGCCTCATCATACAACAATCTTACTTCCAAACCATCCAATGGTCCTAGTTCACTTTTGATGATTGTTGAGTACTAGAAAATGTATATTTATAAAGGAGAAAATCATTATTTTTCACTTCAAATTCTACTAACTTCTTTACTTTTATGTATTCAAGTTTCTTGTGAATTTAATTTTGTATGCTTCATTATAATTAAGTATTGTACGTATTTTAGGGGTATCATGGTCATTTCATAATAAACTAGACATCAGATGATAAAACAGATGGTAAATTTGAATTCAAAATGGTAAAAAACCTTAGAAGGAGTATAAAAGTAAAAATTTCATTGTTCACATATACGATACCGTTCATATGTACAGTACTGTTTATGGTACTGTTCATGACATTGTTCATATGTATTGTACGATGACGTGGCATTGATCGATGATGTGGTATCGACCAATGACGTGGTAGCATTTGATTAGAGGAATGACATGGCATTAACTGATTATGTGGTGTTGACTAATGAGGTGTCACAATCTTATTGGACAAAAATGTTTATGCACTGTTGATTGATAACGTGGTAATATATTAGTGGATTAGAAAAAATGTGGGTACGATACATGTATATAGACAGGATAATAGCCTTGATGATGTGTTCAAACCAATCATAATTTTGCCATGTGACGTAATCCTGTGCATCTAAATTGTTTTAATTTGATGGCATGATTTACTCATTGTATCTATAAAAGGAGGACTACCCCCATAATTTGATACCTCCGAGTTCATTTTTAAGCTCCTTTTTCTGAAATTCTTTTTCTATCTTGTAGGTTCTTTGTATTATAGTAAAATTTTCTTTTTATCCCTAGTTAAAATATAAGTAACTAATTTCCTTTCAAGCTTGGGTTGAATGTGAAGTGTCAACATATTCCATGGGCTTAATTGGTAAATTTATTTTATTTTCTCTTCTATTTTCTGTGAATGTTTTGACTTTTCCTTGACTGATAGTAATAATACAGTTATTACTGTTTGGCACAATAAGCTCTTAGCACTATATTAATTAGAGCGTAGTTCATGAGGAGTGGATTCCCCCCTTATGATTTAATTAGTATTAATAAGGAATATTGAGCCCTAGAGCATGTTAATGCAGATCCAGATACCCAAGTGCTTTATTATAACAGTTTCATTTTTAATTATTTTTGTCATTTTAATTTATAATTTATGATAAAATCTACTATAATTTAACTGTTCACTTAGAAAATTAATTCAACACAATAAAAATCCACCTCTTTGTGGGATCGACACTCGTCACCATTAATCTATTCTGCAATACATTTGTGCACTTGCGAGTTCAATAAAATTTGCATAATAATGATATTCCTAAAATTAATTGGAATAGTAGACTCTAGGAATTCACAACTTAGATTGATGTCTAGATGATTTAACCCAATGCTAACTCAATCAATTTTACGTGAATTCAACTCACATTTTACTAGTTCTTTACGAGATTTGTTTGAAAGTCTTAGACAATACAGACAGTTGCAGTGTATATAAGTTGAAGTCTCTGTTACTTTAGTTGTTATCCATGAACAGTTTCTTAGAGAACCCACTGCAGCCAATGAACTTGTAAGAAAAGACTTCATGCAAATGAAGTGTTGTTCTCTGGAATTAAGAGATCTTGATTTCCATTACAAGTATGTGTTCATTACTTTTCTTCTCAAAGACCTTCAACCGAAAATCCAAAGACAAGTTTATACTTACCAGCTTGATATTGCAAACCTTTCCCTTAGAAAGATTTACCAACTTGTTGTAAAGCACCTTGAGCGTATGTGTGAACAAAAAGAGTTTTTTAAAGACCTTATTGAAACTGTCAATCATTTAAAAATGCCTACAAAAACCCCATCTCAAGATCAATAGTAAGGATGATAAAGATTGTCTTTGTACACCCAAAAAGAAACACCATTTCAATCTATTTCCTTCCAAACCTTATAGAAGACACAAGCACAGCCATAAATCTAAACCCTTTAGATTTTTAAAAAAGAAGAATCTATATCGTACTCTCAAAACAAAGAACAAAAGATGTTTCATTTGTAAGAAAAAAGGTCACTTTCCAAAGAGTTACCTTAACAGACCTACTAAAGTTGTTTGTCTCCTTCAACATCTCTAATACATATTCGTTCTCTTTGACCATGATGAATTTGAGTCCATTTTCTTAGAACAATCTAAACTTGCTAATTCCACTATATTTCTCTTGGCAGAATTAGAAATAGAATCAAATACAGAGTCAATCAGAGTTCATACCATCCACACCATTAAGACTCCTAAACCAAAAATTTCTATTTCTTTAGTTCAACTCTAAATCTCCCCCTCTAAATATCACAGACGTCTTTTAGGCATAGGATTTATCGATATTAGTGCTTAAAAAAGTATGTTAAATCAATCCATTCTCCTAGTTAATCTTTAGACATATCATGAAGAGTACTTTAAAGCAGTTGATGGAAAACTCTTCTATATAACCTTATCTCCAAACATCCTGTCAGAATACAACTCTTTCATACTTGTATTGATTTAATCAAACCAGTAAGATCTGATCTTCCTGATAAGGATCTCCTCATTTGGTTTCGATATATTCTACTAAGTCTATTCTTTCCAAATTACTTCCACAAGTATTAGGCATAAGAAGATATACAAGCCTTATACGGGCATCCTACATCTATATTCCTTTTAAAATGTTTCCTCTTTTTATCAACCTATCACTGATAAACTTCTTTCATTTTGTCCTCCATCTCATAGCCAATTTACCTATCTTAACCCTTTATAGAAAAACACTAACTTTTCTATAAAGCTTCCCTTGAAGCTAAATAAAAACATTAATCCCACCAACGGTACCCATCCAGGTATGACTCCTTCCGATCTTCTTTTAACCCAACAAGAATACGCCCAGTTATTAGCCCAAGGTTTTTTGAGCCAACAAACTATGAATGGGCTTGGCAAGCATTTTATGTTAAAAAAAATCTGAACAGTTATGGGAAAAAATGATTAGTCATTGATTATCAACCCTTGAACTATTTTCTAAAAGATGACAAATTTTCTCTGCCAAAAATTCAATCTCTATTTATTCATCTCAAAGATGCTAAAATCTTTTTCAAATTTGACTTCAATTTAGGATTTTAGCAACTTAAAATTGACCCTATTGACTGACCTAAAACTGCTTTTTACATCCCAAATGCTCACTACTAATGGACAATTATGCACTTTGGTCTCAAGATGGCTCCATCCTTGTTCCAAAAAACCATGATCAAAATCTTTGATCCCCTACTCCATCATGCCCTCATATACATTGGCGATCTCTTTCTACTCTCAAAAGATCATCCCACTCATAAATAACTTTTTACCATATCATTACCCAGCGTAGTATTATGATCTCATATGCCAATAGTTCCATTGGTCAAATCTCTGTCTAGTTTCTTGGAATGATTCTTGAAAATAGTTATTTTCATCGAAGTCCTCACATAGCTCAAGAATTATTACATTTTCCTGACCAAGATCTCAACTATAAATAAATTCAATAATTTCTCGGGATTGTCAATTATCTTTGAGATTTCCTCCCATATGTTGCTATTTATACCACTCTTTTATCTCGCCTTTTGAGGAAAAATGCTCCACCATAGAGTCCCATTCATATAGAAGCTATTAAAATCATAAAATAGATAACTTAAAAGCCTTTACCTTTAAAAATTCCTATTACAGGTCAAAGCAGAACAGCACCCTGTGATATGTCAGAAGCATTAGTTCGCAAGATGCTAAAACCATCAGAAATAATTTTCAACGGTGGAGGATTCTGAGCAATTTGCTTCAACTATTGAACCGCATGCGTGTGATGCTTGTTGAGTACTAGAAAATGTATATTTATAAAGGAAAAAATCATCATTTTTCACTTCAAGTTTTACTAACTGCTTTACTTTCATGATTCAAGTTTCTTATGAATTTAATTATGTGTGTTTTTATTATAATTAAGTGTTTTCCGTATTTTATGGGCATCATGATCATTTCACAATAAACGAGATATCGGATGATAAAACAGATGATAAATCTGAACTCAAAATGGTCAAAAACTTTAGGAGGAGAATAAAAGTAAAAATGTCACTGTTCACATATACTGAACTGTTCACATGTATGGTACTATTCATGGTACTATTCATATGCACTATACGATTATGTGGCATTGACTGATAACATGGCGCTGACCGATGATGTGGCACCGACTAATGGCATGGCAGTATTTGATTGGAGGAATAATGTGGTATTGACTGATTATGTGGTGTTGACTGATGACGTGTCACAATCTTATTGGATAAGAATGTTTATGCACTGTTGATCGATGACGTGGCAGTATATTAGTGGATTAGAAAAAATATGTATACGGTACATGCATATACACGGGATAACAGCCCTAATGATGTGTTCAAACCAATCAGAACTTGTCACGTGGCGCAATCCTGTGCATCTAAGTTGTTTTAATCCGATGGCTATGATTTACTCATTGTATCTATAAAAGGAAGACTTCCCTCTAATTTGACACCCTTGAGTTTATTTTTGAGTTCCATTTTCTGAAATTCCTTTTTTATCTTGTAGTTTCTTTGTATTTTATTAAAATTTTCTTTTTATCTCTAGTTAAAATATGAGTAGCTAATTTTCTTTCAGGCTTGGGTTGAAGGTGAAGTATCAGCATGTTACATGGGCTTAATTGGTAAATTTATTTTATTTTTCCCTCTATTTTTTGTGGATGTTTTGACTTTTCTTTGACAGGTAGTAATAACACAGTTATTACTGTTTAGTACGATAAGCCCTTAGCACCATATTAATTAGAGCGTGATTTATGAGGAGTAGATTTTTCCCTCATGATTTAATTGGTATTAATAAGGAATATTGAGCCCTGGAGCATGTTGATGCAGATCCAGATACAAAGTGCTTTATTATAACAGTTTCTTTTTTTATTATTCCCGCCATTTTAATTCACAATTTAGGATAAAATCTACTATAATTTAATTGTTCACTTAGAAAATTAATCCAATACACAATTAAAATTCACTTTCTCATGGAATCGACACTCGTCACCATTAATCTATTCTACAATAGATTCGTGCACTTGCGAGTTTAATAAATTTGCATAATAAGTTTTTGGTGCCGTTGCTGGGGAGATAAGTTATGTTAATTTGTTGAATTAATTTTTTTAGTTTTTTGTATTTCTTTCTTTATAAAAAATAATACTTCCATAATTTAATTTTTGTAATTTAAATTTCTGTAATTTAATTTTATTCTGTAATTTCTTTAAATTTCTGTACTTTAATTTTTGTTTTACTTTTCTTTATAATTTTTTTGTTTATCTTGTAATTTATTTTAATTAGTTAATCTATTCCTTTTATTTTCTTTTTAGTGCTTGAGTGTATTTCCTTGGTAATTTTTTTCATTTATTTTGTGAATTTATTTTAATTAATTCCTAGAATTAATTTATAGAATTAATCTTTTTAATAAATTTTTTGTTGCTTTCTTTTAAAATTAAAAAATTAAAACAAATTAAAAAATTTTAAAAAATTAAAAAATAAAAAAGTGAATCTGTAATTTAATTCTAGTAATTTAAATTTCTTTAAATTTCAATAACTCAATTTCTTTCTAATTTCTTTAAATTTCTATAATTTAATTTTTAAGTTATTTTTCTTTGTAATTTTTGTTTATTTTGTTAATTTATTAATTTATAGAATTAATTTTTTAATTAACTATTTTTTAGTTGTTTTCTTTTTTCTGTAATTTTATTTATTTTCTTTTTCTCTTCTTTATATTTCAGTAATTTAATTTTTCTTTTTTTGTTGTAATTTATCTTGTTATTTTATTTCTAATTAATCTATTTCTTGCATTTTCTTTTTAGCACTTGAATGTATGTTCATAGTAAGGTTGTAACTACGTGATAAGATTAGTATCGTAATTTTTCCTTCCTCGTTATTTTTTTATTAATTTTGTTCTATTTTTTTGTGTATTTTTCATTATATTTTTTTATGCATGGTCGAAGGTCGCAATTACCTAATCTTGAGCCTATAGACTTAGAATTGGAAAAAACACTTCGCACACACAAACACATCGCATTTAAAAATAAAATTGAAATGGACTTACAACAACAAGAACCACCATAAGAGAGGCCATTTAAGGAATTTCAGTCCCTTAGCTAACTTGAACACATCATGTATACATATCCAAATATAGCTGTTAGGAGTTTTGAATTAAAACCTAGTGTGCTAAATTGTCTCCCAACATTTTATGGCCTAGAAAATGAGGACCCATATAATCATTTGAATGATGTTCATGCTATTTGTCAAACTTTTAGATATGAGAATTTTTCAGATGATGATGTTAAACTCAGACTATTCCCATTTTCTTTAAAGAATAGAGCTCGTTCATGGTTTAACACATTACCTGCTAATAGCATTACATTATGGGAACAAATGGTCGCAAAATTTTTAAATAAATACTTCCCAGTTCATAAAACCAATTCTATTCGCAGAGAAATTTCAGAGTTCATTCAGAGAGAAGATGAGCAGTTTTTCGAAACATGGGAGCCATTCAATGGGCTACTCTTGAAATGTCCACATCATGGATATGAAAAATAGCACCAATGCCAATACTTTTTAGAGGGATTATAATGGCAACAAGTGGAGGAGAACTAATGTCCAAAAGTGCATCAGAAATTTGGGATTTCTTCCAGCAACAAGCGGATAATTCCCAACAACGGAGTCGATCATTCAGAAATAATAAAAGAATTAAGGGAGTAAATGAGGTCTAAATTGGTGAGTCAAGCTCGGAAATCAAAGAAGTCAAAGAAATGGTTGAAGGACTTACCCGACAAATTGCATCATTAACAGCTACTAAATCAACAGAGCCACATGACCATGACTCATACCCAGATCAAGCCAATGCCATAGGTGTAATGAGGAAGCCATTAAACTATAACCTTTACTCCAACACATATAACCCTGGATGGAGAGACCACCCCAATTTTTCATGGTCTCAAGGATTCCAACAGAATGGACCAACAACTCCAGCTCTACCAATGTAACCAATTTCTTAAGTTCCACAAGCATCTCAGCCACCATTCAGACCTTATAACCAAAACTCAAATTATTCTCAACCTAGAGTATGGGAGGATGCATTCTAGAATTTCAAGAATTCTATCCACTCCACAATCGATCAATAAAACTACACCATTGATGGATTACAAAATGAGATGAGAGCAGGCTTCAACTCACAGGCCCAATCAATTTCTAACCTCAAAAAGATGATAGGCCAACTTGCCTCTTCAGTTCAAACTTTAGCAATGACTGTTGAGAAAGGCAAATTCCCAAGTTAACCAGTGCCAAATCCTAAAGGAGTGCATGAGGCAAGTATCAGTTCACTTCAGCAACATGGAGAGGTTAAAGTTATCATGACCTTGCGAAAGGAAAAAGAAGTTGACAATAAAGTAGAGCTACCGTGACCAAAACAACTCAAATTGTACCTGTAAGTGCTGAGGACTCATCATCAGAGGAGAAAGAAAAAACCAACCCATGAGAGTATATTCCTAAAGCTCCATTTTCCTAGAGGTTAGCCAAAGCAAAGAAGGAAAAATCCAAGGGTGAGATTTTTAAAATCTTCAAACAGGTAAGTGTCAATATCCCTTTACTTGATTCTATAAAACAAGTGCCATCTTATACCAAGTTTCTTAAAGATCTTTGTACTAAAAAGAGAAATATTCATATTCAAAAGAAGGCATTTCTAACAGAAAATTTAGTTCTATACTCCAACACAAAATTCCTCTAAAATGCAAAAACCCAAGCTCTTTGACTATCTCATGTAGTATAGGAAACCACACAATTGAGAATGCTTTGTTGGACTTAGGTGCTAGTGTTAACCTGTTGCCTTACTCAATGTTTGTGAAACTTGGACTGGGAGAATTACACCTAACTCTAATGATTTAGTAATTTAATTGAGATTTCTCAGTGATTTAATTTCATTTTTTTGATTATTTTTATATAATTTTTTTATTAACCATTAAATTTTCTCTTATCACTTGTAATCATGAGTACCTCAATTAAAAAGTGTCTCTTCAACATTCTACGACAATTTCGATGTATCTAATCTCATCTCAAAAGCCAAATACAATTTTATAAAGCACATCATATTTAGAAGTTACAACCACTTAAGTTAGTTTCCCATGTTGAGAATTTAGAAGGACAACTCAGAGAAATTGAGAGAGGCATCTACAACATCCAATTAGAGCTTGAGATAAATTCAATAAGAGGACGATGGTAAGTTAATTTTTTTGTTATTTTTTTATTTTTATGTGTATTGTTGTGTAAATTTTAATGAACTCGCAAGCGCACGAATCTATTGTAGAATAGATTAATGATGACGAGTGTCGATCCCACGAGAAAGTTGATTTTAATTATATGTCGAATTAATTTTCTTTTAATGGAAACAATTATGGTAATTTTATTCTAAATTGTGAATTAAAATGACAGGAATAATTGAAAATGTAACTGTTATAATAAAGCACTTGGGTATCTGGATCCACATCAACATGCTCCATGGGCTAAATATTCCATATTAATACCAATTAAATCATAAGGGGGGATTCCACACCTCATGGACCACTCTCCAATAAGTATGGTGCCAAGGGCTTATCGTGCCAAATAATAATAACCTTGTATTAGGGTGTCGGTTTAACCAGGGCTGTAACTAGACAAGACTATTATTATTTGTCGACGAAAAGTCAAAACAACCACAAATATTAGAGGGGAAGAGAAAGTAAATTTACCAAATTAAGCCCATGGAACATGTTGAGACTTCACCTTCAACCCAAGCTAAAAAAGAAATTAGCTACTCATATTTTAACTAGGGATAAAAAGGAAATTTTATTAAAATACAAAGAAACTACAAGAAGGAGAAGGAATTTCAGAAATCTAAGCTTAGAAATGAATTCAAGGGTGCCAAATTAGGGGGGGAGAGCCCCCTTTTTATAGATACATTGAGTGAATCGTGACCATCGGATTAAAAACAATTCGGATGCTCAGGATTGCGCCACGTCATCAGTCAACAGTCAACAGTCAACCGTCAACAGTCAACATTTGTACAGTAATGCCGCCTGAATAGTAAATAATCCCATGTAAGCACATGTACTGTACACCCGATTTCTACTCCACTGAGATGCTGCCACGTCATCGATCTACAGTACATAAGAAATTTAGTCCAATAAGATCGTGACACATCATCGGTCAACGCCACATAAGCAGTCAATCCACATAATTCGTCCAATCAGATACTGCCACGTCGTAGGTAGTTGCCACATCATCGGTCCGTATACATGAACAGTGTCGTGAACAGTGTCGTGAACAGTACCGTACGTATGAACAGTGCCGTATGTGTGAACAGTAACTTTTTCCTTTAATGCTCTTCTTAAGGTTTTCGACCGTCCTGAGTCCAAATATGACGTCCGTTTTGCTGTCTGATCACTCGTTTATTGTGAAACGATTATGATACCCCTAAAATACAGAAAATACACAATTATAATAAAACACATATAATTAATAACAAAATACTTAAATAAATAAAAGTAGCAATGTTAGTGAGATTTAAAGTGTAAAATGATGATTTTCTCCTTTATAAATTACACTTTCTAATACTCAACACACCCCCAACCAGCTTATTGCTAGTCCCTAGCAAATAAAGCGAAGATAAAATTCAAAATCTTTTTTTTTTTTAACACACGTGTTTATTCAATCAGATTAATAATAACAATCAAATAAAAGTTTAAGCATTATCTCTAGTCTAAAGGAATATCACATCCACATCAACCATCCATATGTATCAGTCCAGCAGATTTTGTTGTAGCAATAGTAATCAAGCCACTTTTAAGAGTGACATATCCAACCCCAAAATCTCACCAGTTGTAGTGACACTCTCACAAAGAAATTAATCCCAATAAAATTTTGTCACTACAATTAATGGTAAATTGAGAGAAAATAATAAAGAAATATCACACACTCTCATGAAGATGAAAAATATGCCCATAGCTTAGAAATAATACGATCTCAAATAAAGTATTAGTCAACCCAATGTATTCATCATTTTTATTTTATTTTATTTTTATTTTATATGCATCACTACATCTTAATTACCCATATAACTAGCTTTTATGTTAGACTATAGTTCCCTAAAATCAGGAAGGACTTTTATTAGGACGTAACGTAGGCTAGGGACATGGCTAAGAAAGAAAGGAAAATAGGGAAACAAAATATATATGTTTGAGAGAAAAATTCAAGAACTTTTTTATAGGATACATTTTGCTTATTTATTACTATTGTACATCTTTCTTTTTTTTTCTTTTTTTTCTTTTTTTTCTCTTTTTTTTTATATGGCACAACTTCACTGAACAAAATAATTATTTATATATATATATATATATTTTCTCAAACATGAATAGGTGGATGGAACTTGTATGATATCGGGTAATACTCCAAATTGGAGTGGGTCAGGATGATAAGTTAATAAAGAAAAGGTTTTTTTTTTTTAAATAAAAAGGCTCAAAAAGGCTAACTATGAATATTAAATAATAGGGATGGCTAGAAAGGCTCAAACGGGTCAAAAATGGCCTTCCATCATCTTTTAGGACTCTAAATAATCTTCCATATCTACTAATTAAGTAGACATTTAGATGCAGTAACACACACTTTTTTTTTTAAAGGGTTGACTCAAAGAAAATCTAGAGATCATGTATGAAATAATAAACTGCTAAGCTACATGAAGAATGGGCAAAAAAGGTTACTCTCCAAGAAAAATTAATAGGCTCAAAAACTCACTTGGAATTTATTATGACATGTGCATTCTTTCAAACAACTCATATTTGTCTCCAACATCAACATATAGAATAGTAAACATGGTGTAATATTACTCAAGTCCAAAAATAATACAAATACTAAAATTCAAAAGTCATCATATCATCCAATATCAAGAACTCACAATTTTTTTTTCAAAATAGAATTATTTCCCCTAACCTATTCTAAACATAAAAAGAAAACATACATGCAGAAAAATTAAAGAAAAATGAATTTTTTTTTAATTTTTTTTTTGTTTTTAATTTTTTTATTTTTTGTTTTTTTTTTTTACAAAAGGAGATGCGTTTCTAGAGTTACTACACTCCATATTCAGCCATCTTTGACTTTAAAAACTTGAAAATATATATTTATAAAGGAGAAATTATCAGCTATTCCCTCCCCCCAACCAGAACGAAACATTGTCCTCAATGTTTTAAAGGAAAGAAGTAGAGTTTAGAAGATATCACCTGGGTATTGCAATACAGAAGAAAATATTAACAAGTAGTTGCGACTGTGGCTCACATCTTCCTCTGGTTTTACGTCCAGAAACGGCTTGAACGCCCTCTATGGGTCGAGGATAGGCTTCCCATCCAGTTTTCTTACAAACTGGCAAACAGGGTCTTTTATAGTCAGATTCCCGAGACTATAGTTTGCACATTCTTTCTGAAATAATGGCCATAATTGGAGTATTGCATTTTGGACGTATTCACTGGGATGCGTTTCAAGAGACAAAAGGATATCATCCAATGACTCCTTATGCAAGCCATCCTTAATGAATTGAATCTTATCTTCTCTGTTATCAGACACCATTCCTGGTGTGAAAGATTTTCCAATGCTTTGCTTGTCACGGAGGATTTTCATTCGCTTTCTGTAGTCCTTAGCATTTTTGTTGTTACGAATCTCCTTTGGTTTTGCCAGTTGTATCCTCCTTTTTGAACAAAAAATGGGGTCAATGATGTCTGTGTTCTTTTGTTTGTAATTAGGAGAGGATGGGATGATTTCTGACAATATTTCTTCTTCCTCCAAGAATGTAGAATTCAAAGGGTCGAGTGAAGGTTTGAGCTCAATTTCTAGTGGTGATTCTGATGATGGAATGAGATTTTCTTTTAATGGTGCCAATTGTTCTATCCTTGTCTTCCACTTATCAATGTCCATACATGGCGATGAATCCAATAAGGCATTAACCTCATCAATTGATCTGTCAATATTAAAATCCAAACCAAAGTGAGTTAAACATGTCAGTAAAGGGTCATCACTAAGGTTTAAAGGAGATGTATGATAAACCAATTCATCAATTAAATCCACATCTACAATTTCATCATCAGTACTGTAAGGTTGTTTGGCAATGTTAAAAATATTTAGTTCCATGGTCATATTGCCAAATGACAACTGCATATTTCCAGTCCTGCATTGAATGTGAGCATCGGCAGTTGCCAAAAATGGACGACCCAAGATAATGGGGATATGCTTCCTTGAATCTTGTACTGGTTGAGTGTCAATTACAATGAAATCAACAGGAAAATAAAACTTATCTACCTGGATAAGCACGTCCTCCACAATACCACGTGGTATTTTCATAGATCGATCTGCAAGCTGTAACACCACTGGAGTTGGGTGTAATTCGCCCAGTCCAAGTTTCACAAAAACAGAGTAAGGTAACAGATTTACACTAGCTCCTAAATCCAACAAAGCATTCTCAATTGTGTGGTTCCCTATACTACATGAAATAATGGGGGAGCCTGGATCTTTACATTTTAGAGGCATTTTATGTTGGAGTATAGAACTAATATTTTCTGTTAGAAAGGCCTTTTTCTGAACATGAATATTTCTCTTTTTAGTACAAAGGTCTTTAAGAAACTTGGCATATGATGGCACTTGTTTTATAGCTTCAAGTAAAGGGATGTTAACACTTACCTGTTTGAAGATTTCAAGAATCTCACCTGTGGATTTTCCTTTCTTCCCTTTAGCTAACCTTTGAGGAAATGGAGCTTTAGGAACATATTCTCGTGGGTTGGTTTCCTTTTTCTCCTCTGATGATGATTCCTCAGTGTTCACAGTTACAATTTGAGTTGATTTTGGCATCTCCACTTTGTTGTCGATTTCTTTTCCTTTTCGCAAGGTCATCACTGCTTTGACCTCCCCATGCTACTGTGGTGAACTTACTTCACTCACTCCTTTAGGGTTTGGCACTGGTTGACTTGGGAATTTGCCTTTCTCAACAGTCATTGCTAGGGTTTGAACTGAAGAGGCAAGTTGTCCCACCATTTTCTCAAGATTAGAAATTGATTGGGCTTGTGAGTTGAAGCCTGCTCTCATCTCATTTCGTAATTCATCAATGGTGCGGTTTTGTTGCTCGATCTTGGAGTTAGTAAGATTTTTGACATTTTGGAATGTCTCCTCCCATGGTTTGGGTTGAGAATGGTTTGGATTCTAATTGTATGGTCTGAATGGTGGTTGAGAGGCTTGAGACATTTGAGGAACTGGTTGTATTGGTGGAGGTGGAGCTGATGGTCTGTTTTGTTGGAATCCTTGAGACCATGAGAAGTTGGGGTGGTCTCTCCATCCAGGATTATATGTGTTGGAGTAAGGGTTGTAGTTTGGTGGTTTTCTCATGACACCTATGGCATTGGCTTGATCTGAATATGAGTCATGGTCATATGGCTCTGTTGATTTAGCGGTTGTCAAAGATGCTATTTGTCGAGCAAGGCCTTCGACCATCTCTTTGACTTCTTTAATTCCTGAGCTTGACTCTCCAATGTTAACCTCATTCACTCCCTTAATTCTCCTGGTATTTCTGAGTGATCGACTTCGTTGTTGAGAATTATCCGATTGCCGTTGGAAAAATTCCCAAATCTCTGATGCGCTTTTGGACATTAACTCTCCTCCACTGGTTGCCATTAGCCATTCTTGCACATGTGGCAATAATCCCTCCAAGAAGTATTGGCATTGGTGCCATTTCTCATACCCATGATGTGGACACTTCAAGAGTAGCCCATTAAATCGCTCCCATGCTTCGAAAAACTGCTCGTCGTCTCTTTGGGTAAACTCTGAAATTTCCCTGCGAATAGCATTGGTTTTATGAACTGGGAAATATTTATTTAAAAATTTAGTTACCATTTGTTCCCATGATGTAATGCTATTGGCAGGCATTGTATTAAACCATGAACGAGCTCTATCTTTTAATGAAAATGGGAATAATCTAAGTTTAACATCATCATCTGAAAAATTCTCGTATTTAAAAGTTTGACAAATAGCATGAAAATCATTTAGATGATTATATGGATCCTCGTTTTCTAGGCCATAGAATGTGGGGAGACAGTTTAGCACACTAGGTTTTAATTCAAAACTCCTAGCAGCTACATTTGGGTACCTTATGCATGATGTGCTCAAATTAGCTAAAGGACTAAAATAATCCTTAAATGGCCTCTCTTGTGGTTCTGGTTGCTGATTTTGCAATTCCATTTCAAGTTTCTTTTGAAAAACAGTTTGTTTGTGTGTGCGAAGTGTTTTTTCTAAATCAAGGTCTAAAGGCTCAAGATTACGTGATAATGACCTTCGACCATGCATGAAGATAAAACAAATAAAAGTAAAGAGGAGAGAGAAATTACAATACTAACCTTGTGATGTTGTTATAACCGTATTATAAACATACACTCAAGTGCTAAAAAGAAAATACAAGAAATAGATTAAAAAATAAAATAAGAAGATAAATTACAACGAAAAATGAAAAATTAAATTACAGAAATATAAAGAAGAGAAAAAAAATAAAATTAAATTACAGAAAAAAAATTACTTAAAAAAAATTTAATTCTATGGAATAATAAATTAACAGAATAAATACAAATTACAAAGAAAAGTAACAAAGAAATTAAATTATTGAAATTTAAAGAAATTGCAAAGAAATTAAATTATTAAAATTTAAAGAAATTGCAAAGAAATTAAATTATTAAAATTTAAAGAAATTTAAATTACAAAAATTAAATTACAGATTCACTTTTTTTTAATTTTTTTAATTTTTTAATTTTTAAGGAAAGCAAAAAAAATTACTTAAAAAAACTAATTCTATAAATTAATTTTACGAATAAATTAAAATAAATTACAAGATAAACAAAACAAATTACAAAGAAAAGTAAAGTAAAAATTAAAGTACAGAAATTTAAAGAAATCACACAATAAAATTAAATTGCAAAAATTTAAATTACGGAAATTAAATTGCAAAAATTTAAATTATAGAATTATTTTGTTATAAGGAAAAATACAAGAAAACAAAAAAAAATTAATTCAACAAATTAAAATAACTTACCTCCCCGGCAACAGCGCCAAAAACTTGTTGTGCAAATTTTAATGAACTCGCAAGCGCACGAATCTATTGTAGAATAGATTAATGGTGACGAGTGTCGATCCCACGAGGAGGTTGATTTTAATTATATGCCGAATTAATTTTCTTTGTAATAGGAATAATTAAATTATGATAATTTTATTCTAAATTGTGAATTAAAATGACAGGAATAATTGAAAATGTAACTGTTATAATAAAGCACTTGGGTATCCGGATCCGCATCAACATGCTCCATGGGCTAAATATTCCATATTAATACCAATTAAATCATAAGGGGGGATTCCACACCTCATGAACCACTCTCCAATAAGTATGGTGCCAAGGGCTTATCGTGCCAAATAATAAAACCTTGTACTACGGTGCCGGTTTAACTAGAGCTGTAACTAGACAAGACTATTATTATTTGTCGACGAAAAGTCAAAACAACCACAAATATTAGAGGGGAAGAGAAAGTAAATTTACCAAATTAAGCCCATGGAACATGTTGAGACTTCACCTTCAACCCAAGCTCAAAAAGAAATTAGCTACTCATATTTTAACTAGGGATAAAAAGGAAATTTTATTAAAATACAAAGAAACTACAAGAAGGAGAAGGAATTTCAGAAATCTAAGCTTAGAAATGAATTCAGGGGTGCCAAATTAGGGGGGGAGAGCCCCCTTTTTATAGATACATTGAGTGAATCGTGACCATCGGATTAAAAACAATTCGGATGCTCAGGATTGCGCCACGTCATCAGTCAACAGTCAACAGTCAACAGTCAACCGTCAACAGTCAACATTTGTACAGTAATGCCGCCTGAATAGTAAATAATCCCATGTAAGCGCATGTACTGTACACCCGATTTCTACTCCACTGAGATGCTGCCACGTCATCGATCTACAGTACATAAGAAATTTAGTCCAATAAGATCGTGACACATCATCGGTCAACGCCACATAAGCAGTCAATCCACATAATTCGTCCAATCAGATACTGCCACGTCGTAGGTAGTTGCCACATCATCGGTCCGTATACATGAACAGTGTCGTGAACATTGTCGTGAACAGTACCGTACGTATGAACAGTGCCGTATGTGTGAACAGTAACTTTTTCCTTTAATGCTCTTCTTAAGGTTTTCGACCGTCCTGAGTCCAAATATGAAGTCCGTTTTACTGTCTGATCACTCGTTTATTGTGAAACGATTATGATACCCCTAAAATACAGAAAATACACAATTATAATAAAATACATATAATTAAATAACAAAATACTTAAATAAATAAAAGTAGCAATGTTAGTGAGATTTAAAGTGTAAAATGACGATTTTCTCCTTTATAAATATACACTTTCTAATACGCAACATGCATTATGTTTTTGTTAGATTTTTTCTTTGGTGTGTTATCATTTTTCACCCCGGTTAGGTGGCAGATAACTGTACTCCGTGACAATCAACGTCGGTTACTTCAGTTTCCCATAATAACTAATATGTTGAGTTGAAGGCATGGATAGAGACGAGATCTTAACAAAACTTCACAAGCGATTTCCTTCACTTCTTCAAATGCTCTCCTCATCATTTATAAAGCTCGGTCTGAATGCATGCGATTACTTGTATACATGACTGGTTGTGGTAAAGAAAATTATTCAAGAAAACGGAGAGCCTGAAAGCTCTCTAATGTTTGTAATAAGTATGCCAGATGAGATGCGATAAAAAGTGATGTTCTTTAGGAATGTTGTCTGATAACAGAGAAGATAAGATTCAATTCATTAGGGATGACTTGAATAAAGAGTCATTAGATGATATCTTTTTGTCTCTTGAAATGTATCCCAATGGATACGTCCAAAATTCAATACTCCAATTATGACCATTATTCCAAGAAGAGCGTGCAAACTATAGTCTCGTGACATTATCATGATCCCTACACCGTCGTCCCATTCTCAACCAAACAACAGGGGGATTATGATCAAGGAAGAAAGACCAGACTATACAGAGTTCCTGTTCCAAGACTCACAAGACCCGTACGAGGAATTCTCTGTCATTCCACCTCCCACTCTATATGAATTGGGTTCGTTTTCCACATCAGTTCGAACTGAAAGCTGCACCATCACTATTCCAAAAAACCATGGTAAAAATCTTCGAGCCTATCATTAATAATGCCCTTATCTGATATTTTAAGACCCTGTTTGCCAATTTTTAAGAAAACTAGATGGGAAGCCTATCTCGACCCATAAAGGGCGTTCAAGCCGTTTCTGAACGTAAAACCAGAGGAAGATGTGAGCCACAGTCATAACTACTTGTAAATATCCCTTTATTTCAATGTTATTTTATTTCACAGTTGTTTGATCACTTACATTTTTGTCTTTATTAATTTTATGCTATAATTATTTGCTTTGTCTTTTCACTATTTCCTTTTTGACTCTCGAGCCATGTGCTTCACGAGTTATTTGACATAGACATGCAACCTCATTTACAGCTGTGAACCATTATCACCACAATCCTTAAATATGATTGTTTTGTTAAGGCACTTACAAATTATTTTTGCGAAGTATCTAATGGCAACTACTCCCAACAACCAAATCAAGAACATTTGTGTACTATTTAGATTTAACTATGGCAAATATAAAGAATTTATTGAGGCAGCCATAGATCTTGGTTGAAGCATAGCAATTAGGAAACTACACTTGGTCTATGGCGGAGGTGATGAGGGTTATCAAAACTAGTTTCAGAAGCCGCTTATACTAGAGGGAGACAAGTGTTAGGCATCATCCTAACAATCCTAAAACCTTTTAGTTGTTTGTTTGACTCACCAACTGGAGAAGAGTTAGTCGTTTCAGGTATGCAAGAGAGAATAACTGAAATGCTGAATTATGCTGATGCCTTTATTTTTTTACCAAGAGATCTTACAACTCTAGCGGCACTAACGACATTAGCATTTTGGTCCCATCAGAACATTCATTAAAAACTCATTGAATGTCAATAATTTTTATAATGGCTTTCTCGTATTTCTTAACCATGTAATAAAAAACTATTTCATTCCTTCCACAGTAAAACAAATCTTTATTTGTGCTCACACTATTAATGAGCTACTTGATCTATTACAAGCTTATAGACCAGAGCTACGTCCTGAGACCTTAATTTTGGGGTGGCCCACTAATAATGGTAGCAGTAGCCGTAGTAAGAAGTGCAAATTAAATTTAACTCTTCGTTTGTAAATATTTTCTTCTATGTTGCAGCACCCAGGTGATATCTTCTAATCTCTACTTCTTTCCTTTAAAACATTGAGGACAATGTTTCACTCTGGTTGGGGGGAGAGAATAGTTGATAATTGTGGAATTCTTAATTTTCGTTAAGTTTTTACTAATTTTTGTTATAGAAACTAACTGTGGTTAACTTTTTATGTCGAAGATGGCTGAATATGAAGTGTAGTGACTCTAGAAACGCATCTTCTTAGTTTGAAAGTAAAAAAAAAAAATTTTACTTTTTAGTCATTTTTTGTTTCATTTTAAGTGTGATTTTTCTAACTTCCTCTTTCTGATTTCTCCTTTATAAATATACACTTTCAAAATTTTAAGTTGAAGATGGCTGAATAAGAAATGTCATAATTCTAGAAATGCATCTTTTTATTTTTCTTTTTCTTAAAAAAATAAAAAAATATATATATATATTTTTGATTTTTTTTGACATAATGACTTTCAAATTTTAGTATTTGTATTATCTTTGGTCTTGAGTTTTGTTACACCATGTTTGCTACTCTACATGTTAATGTCTAATACAAAAATATGAGTTGTTTGAAGGAATATACATGTCATAATAAATTTCAAGTGAGTTCTTTAGCCTATCATTTTTCTTGGAGAGTAACTCTTTTTGCCCATTATTTATAGAGCTTAACAATTTATTATTTGATACACAATGTATAAATTTCTAATGAGTCAGCCTTCTAAAAAAAAAATTTTGTGTATTGCTATATCTGAAAGTTTATCTAACTAGTAGATATGGAAGATTAGTTAGTTCCCTAAAAGATGATGGAAAGGCCATCTTTGACCCGTTTAAACCTTTCTAGCTATTCCTTTTATGAAATATCCTTAATTAATCTTTTGAGCCTTAAAAAAAATTATTATTATCTTTTTCTTTGTTAACTTATCATCTCAACCCAACTCCAATTGAAAATATTACTCAATGTTGTATAAATTCCATCACCCATTCATGTTTGAGAAAAAATGTAAATAATTAGTTTGTTCAATAAAATTGTGCCTTAGTGTAAAAAAAGAAAAGAAAAAAAATTCAAAATTTATATATTAGTTTAAAAAAAGAGAAATATACTTTGTAATCTTAAAAAAAAGAAAAATTTCTTTTTTCTCAAACATGTATTTTGTTTTTCTTTCCCTATTTTTCCGTCTTTATTCGCCATGTCCCTAGCCTACGTTACGTCCTAATAAAAGTCATTCTTGATTTTAGGGAACTATAGTCTGAAGTAGAAACTAGTTACATGGGCTATAAAGATGTAGTGATTCATAAAAAATAATAATAAAAAAAAAAGAAAAAATATATAAATAAATATATTGGTCTGACTCAATTTTTACTTGGGATCGTATTAATTCTAAACTGTGGGCACATTTATTTTATCTTGGTGAGAGTGTGTAATATTATTTTAATATTTTCTCTCAATTTACCATTTACAGAAATTATTATTATTATTGGATTTAATTTCTTTGTGAGAGTGTCATAGCTAGTGAGATTTTAGGGTATTGACATGTCATTCTTGAAAGCAACTTGGTTATAATAGCTGTGACAAAGTCTAATGGATTGATTCATGTGGATGGTTGATTTGGACATAATATTTCTTAAAGATTGGAGATAATGTTTATACTCTTATTTGATTTACATGATAAAGCTTAATTAAATAAACATGATAGTTCAAAAAAAAGTTTTGGATTTGAATTTGATTTCGCTTAATTTGCTAGGGACTAGCAATAAACTGGTTGGGGGGTGTGTTGGGTACTAGAAAATGTATATTTATAAAGAAGAAAATCATCATTTTTACTTTAAGTTCTACTAACTTCTTTACTTTTATGTATTCAAGTTTCTTGTGAATTTAATTATATGTTTTATTATAATTAAGTATTTTTCGTATTTTAGAGGCATTATGGTCATTTCCATAATAAACGAGATATCGGATGACAAAATGGACAACAAATCTAAACTCAAAACTGTCAAAAACCTTAAAAGGAGCATAAAAGTAAAAATATCACTGTTCACATCTACGGTACTATTCACATATACGGTACTGTTTATGGTACTGTTCATGACATTGTTCATATATACTATACGATTACGTGCATTGACCGATGATATGACACTAACTAATGACGTGGCAGCATTTAATTAGAGGAATGATGTGGTATTGACTGATTATGTGGCATTGACTAATTATGTGGCGTTGACTGATGACGTGGTTTGACTGATAACGTGTCATAATCTTATTGGATAAAAATGTTTATACACTGTTGATTGATGACGTGGCAGTATATTAGTGGATCAGAAAAAACGTGCATACGATACATCATATTCACGGGATAACAGCCCTAATGATGTGTTCAAACCAATCAGAACTTGTCACGTGCACAATCTTGTGCATCCAAGTTGTTTAAATCAATGGCCATGATTTATTCATTATATCTATAAAAGGAGAGCTCCCCCTCTAATTTGACACTCCTGAGTTCATTTTTTAGTTTCATTTTCTGAAATTCCTTCTCTATCTTGTAGTTTCTTTCTATTTTAGTAAAATTTCCTTCTTATCCTTAGTTAAAATATGAGTAGCTAATTTTCTTTCAAGTTTAGGTTGAAGGTGAAGTCTCAACATGTTTTACAGGCTTAATTGGTAAATTTATTTTATTTTTTCCTCTATTTTCTGTAGATGTTTTGACTTTTCGTTGCCAGATAGTAATAACACAGGTATTACTGTTTAGCACGATAAGCCCTTAGCATCATATTAATTAGAGGTTGGTTCATGAGGAGTAGATTTCCCCTGCATGATTTAATTGGTATTAATAAGGTATAATGAGCCCCAGAGCATGTTGATGCAGATCCAGATACTCAAGTGCTTTATATAACAATTTCATTTTTTAATTATTCCCGTCATTTTAATTCACAATTTAGGATAAAATCTACTATAATTTAATTGTTCACTTAGAAAATTAATTCAACATACAATTAAAATCCACTTCCTCGTGGGATCGACACTCGTCACCATTAATCTATTCTACAATAGATTCGTGCACTTGTGAGTTCAATAAAATTTGCACAACAATGCTTATCCCATAAAGAGGGACGTTTCTTTAACAAAACAGATAAAACACTGATGATATAGATGACTATACCTAAAACTGTTGAACTTGCTTTTTAATAAAGTCTTTATCAGGGAAATACAGTAATTCTTGTGCAATATAGGGACTGGATTGATAATCCCCATCTTTGATGTTCATACTGAGATATTCAATTGTATTTGTAGCAATAGTGCCTTTTTCTGTCTAAAAGCATAATACTGTATTTTCGTATGATATCATGAAACTGTTAGAGTAATACATGGTGTTCTTCTGCTGTACTTGAAAATAACAAAATATTGTCAATGTAAACAAGGGTATAGTGTAGGATGGGTTGGAAAATCTGGGTCATGGTTATTTAAAAGATGAAGGGAGCAATTTTTAAACCAAAGGGAAGGACTTTCCACTGGTAATGAGTATTTAGAATACAGAAAGTTGTTTTGTTTCTTTCAGAAGGGTCAATACCCAACTACCAAAATCTAGACATTAAATTAAACTTAGAAAAGATGGAGGCATTTTGGAGATATATAAACAGAGAGTTTTCACAAGGAAGAGAGAACTTATCATCTTGTAAGAATTGATTCAAGGGTTGATAATCAATCACTAAATGCTTTTTCTCGCGTAAAGTTTTAGATCTTTTATTGATATAAAAAGCTTGACAAGCCCATTGGGAAGAGGTAGATTCAATCAAGTCTTGGGCTAAAAGTTCAGCACATTTTGTTTGGGCCAAAAGAAGTTTTGAGGGTGGCATACCTGGATGGGTGGCTTTAGTAGGATTCACATCTTCATTGAGCTTGAAAGGAAGCTTTATGAAGTGAGCTGGATTTTTCCATAATGGATTGGGGTGGTCAAAAGTCAAATGATTGTTTGGACAAAATCAAAGTAATTGAGCCGTAATATCTTAGTAATCAGGAGGAGAATGAGCCAAATGGTATAATTTAACCTTATCTGTATAAGGTTGAAACATGGACTGGAACCTAAGCCCAGTAGGAAGGATTTTGACTTTTTCTGCCTTAAACAGGATATCAAAGCCCAAGAGTAGATCTTTATCTGGAAGATTGGATCCAATAACATAAGTTCAAAAAGTTAGTTTTGGGAACAATTGAATTCCAATCTATTTTTTTGTACAAAGCTGGGTAGAAAAGACTTTTCCACTAGTTGCACGAAAATGAGTTTCCAAGATTTAAGCTTCTGAAAGGAGAATAGCTGGATTCAAAAAATTGCTCTGGACGCTAGTATCAACAAAAGTAATAAGGGATATATGATGACTGTATTTTGACATGAGAATTTAGATTTTCACAGAGGGAACAGGTTAAACTGAAAAGGACTGAGGATTAGACTATACTTGAAACATAGAGGAATATTTTGGAAAAGAATCATAAGATTCACTAGACTCAAACTTAGAATTAGAGGAACCATGAGCAAAAACTATATCTTGGTCAGGAGACTTTTATTCAGTGTAAAGATGTTCAATCTGATCTATTTTAGGAGAAAACTGATGAAGAGACTAAAGTTGTTAAACTAAACGCATAGAACGTTTAGGATTTTATGGATAATCTTTTGCAAAATGTCTATACTTCTTGCAATTAAAACATCTACTTTTTTTTGCTTTTTGTCAAGAAGTTCGAGGGATTCTTTTGTTTGAAGTAACAAACTTTTTTGGAACGTCTGAGGAAATGACGTGAAGAAAAAGACAGAAATTAAGATTTCCTGTGGAAGCGAGATCTATGGTACTTCTTTTTGGGAGAACAGTCACACTTTTTCTTGTCTTTGCATTTGATTTCCAGATAAGGCTTTTGACAAATAGCTTTGAATAAAGTTTTTTTTATTAGATTTCTAAAAAACTTTTTCTGTTCACACAGATGGTCAAGTAAAGTTAAAGCAAGCTAAAAAATTCTACCAATACTCATGGTATTGGTATCAAGCTGAGCAGCTATAATTTGTTTGCGGAGTTCTGGCTGAAGTTTCTTAGGGAGAAAGGAAATAAAAACATGCTTCACAGTATTATCATTGATTCCACCAAGCTTATTAAAAAGAGCTAACATTCTTTTGAAGCAATGATTCAAATCTGTTCACTAAAGAGAACAATACTTCATTACGAGGTAATCTTTACGAGCAAAGGCAAAGAGAGTTACAGGTTTACCAAGGAATTACGTATGAATATCCATTAAAGCCGTAGAGATACTTAGCTTTTGAATAAACTGCAATTGTCTATATTCCCCAAGACTGTCAAACCAATTTCGGAGAGACCCCGTCAAAAAGGAGACGAATTCTTTCAAGACTGTAATGAGTTTTGCACCAGGCTTCACCATTTTGCAAATCTAGCCAAGCAAAAAGTTCTTGAAGTCTTCCACGCCATTTAGTAGATGAGACATCATCAATTTTAAACCATTGTCCATTTCTAGAAGCAACTTTAGCTAAAACTTTACGAGGGGGTGAGAGCTTTCTCTCTCAAATTCTTCTTTAATATTTGAAGAAATATCAACATAAGGTTCCCTAGGAGGACGTCTAGAGGTTCTGTTTGTAATTTCAGACTCAGTAGGATGATCAAACATAAGAAGGTGAGTAATATCTGCTAGATTCTTTTCTGAATCATCTAAACTGTAACTGAGCTCAGAAGTCTCAGTGGAAGAGACTTAAGAACTATTGAAAGAGACTCATCAACTGAATGATCATTATTGATATCTAGTGAGTCTGACAATAAGTAACTTTCAGCAGGTTTCTTTTGATCAGCTTTAAAAGGTAATTCTATAAAAGGAGGTAAGGTTGAAGTAGAAGGAATTTTTGAGTTAATTGATCCATGAATCTTAATAAAAGTTTGTCTAGGTTCAGGATAGATAGAAGAATCGGGAGGAACTGAGACAGAAGGAAGCGAAGGTCACTTGGGAGGTCTAGGTTTGGGTTTTCTAGTAGGAGGAAACAAGGTATGAGTCATTGAGAAAACCTTTTCAGGTTGAGGTTGATGATATATAGAATTGAGAGGATGATATGGTTCTGTAGGGAAGAAAGACATAGTTGGAATAGGAGCAGGAGTAAAATACTATTTTTAAAGATTTTCAGTATTAATTCTAGCAATCTCAGCCTTTAAACGACGAATCTCTCTTTTCTTTTAACCAAAGTCAGAAGACATTTGACCTTGAACAATCATTTCTCAAAGATCACTATCAAGTTAAGCGACTTTTGCATGAAGACCATTATAGAGATTTGTTAGCTGATCTGAGATGGATGTGACTTTGTTCTCAACCACAGTAGATCTATGAGCAATTTATTCAACCTTTATATGTAGAGAAGGCAGAGAAGCATTTTGTACTCTAGCATTTTGAGTCTGCTAATTAAGAATAGCCTTAAAAGGTTTTGGTTCTTCTAAATGCCCACTAGAGGTGATTGGAGAGTTGACAAATGGTCTAGAGCACACTTAATGTGTCGAATTTGATCTCTTTTCAAGAGGAGGAAAATCAGCATTGTAATTTGATGGAGAGGTAAATGAAAACATCATATAAGATACTGGTACAGGTGTTGATAACAAACTAGGAAGGTTTGATGATGGTAGCTTACAAGAAGTGGGTTGCTGTTTCTGGACAAAGAAGATGGATAATCTAGTTTATCATCATCCTCAAGGAGATAAGGACGATGATATCTACAACCAGGAAAGATAATCTTTTTCTTTTTCTTTCTAGAAGAATAGTCATCATTATCATTTTCACATGGATAGCCTAGATCACACATGCATGAGTCAGGAATATCCTACATAAAATAACCATAAAGTTTATCTAGATAAATAGGAAGACCTTTGGAAGAGAAGATAAGTAAAGGGTCACCATTAGGAAGAATTTAAAGGTGATGATAAATAGGTTAAATCATAGAGCATGTAAAAGATAGTCTGACTGGTTCTGTGGGGGCTGATAGAGGAGGTTTGAACTGAAGGCAAACAGTACCATCAAGTCTTTTTTCTCATACATGGGTTCAGAAGTCTGGATGGGAGTGATATTTTGATGAAAGTGTTCATAATTTGTTATCCACTTAAGCGGCATGAGCTTGAAAAGATCAGCTCGTGGGATCTGTCTAGGGATCTGAATGATAGTAGGGATATCTAGAGATTCAGCAAGAATCATAAGGGTATCTAAATTGACTTCATTAGATGAAGGAAGATTAAGTGAATGATTTTGAAGTCTAGAAATCAACTAGTGATAGATGGTAATAATCTTTGCACTTGCAATTTGTTCGGCACTTTGGATATGAACTTGAATTTTTAGAAAACTGAAAAGATTTAGATCATCTAGTGAAAGATTAAAATTTGGGTAGATAGTGAGAACAACGCTACCAGCATGGAAGGTAGTAAGGACAATGTCGATAGTAGCTTGTTAGTATTCTTTGAATCTTGTATTTAATAAAGTAACTCTGGCTATAATAGGAAGGCCTTTTCTCTCATGAAGAGTAAGGATAAGGTGAACACATCCAAGATGAAGGTGATTGTATATGAATTGTTTCCAGTGAGTAATCAACTCAGGAGAAATTTCAAGAGTGACACATTATTCTGCAAAAGTATACTACAGAGAACAATAAACAAGAGATGACTGTATATATTCTTTTGGAGCAGGACAATTTGTATGGATGGGAGAACGAATAGAACGAGTAAAAGAAGATGGACGTTTATATAATTGGTAAGGATTCACAAGAGGAGGAGAGGATTCATTTACTGGAGCAGAATTAGGGATATAGGAATATTCCACAAGACTCTCAATCTTAGAAGCAATATGCTTAGTGACATTTTTAGGAAGTGACATAGATGAAGTAAGTTGGATTTTGTGATGAAGATGCTATGAGATTAAAGCTCTTAACTTCTTTAAAGGTAAAATAAACTTAAATAAGATATAAGTAACTGAAAGAAATCATCCCAAAATTACTTGGAAAAATTTTGTCAGGCTCTGATACCAATCGGGAGACTTTTTGAAAACTTGGAAAAACTTGAAAAACTCATAATATATTCAGTATTTTCTATCTATTGCTTTCTAATTCTCTCTCTTCTTAAGTTCGATGAAGCTCTGAAATAAATAAAGAAAAGATATAAGTAAGAAAAAGGAAATATATTTAAATTAAAACCAAGTCGTGTGCTCTACACTTACTTTCTCTGAAGGATCCTGTGTATCAGAAAGCTTGAGACATTTTGATTACTTTCTTATCTCGGTTGGTATCTATTTTAAGCTAGGAGAAAGTTGTTTTAGGGTTTATAAACCTAAAAAAAGAAAAGATTCTAGTTTCTAGTTTTCTGGTTAAGGTATATCAGCGAGAATCCAACGACATAAGTTCTAGAGGTGAACCCGAATGGGCACTAGTCTGGTCCATACTGTTGGTAAAAAGCCCATACCTAACCAGTCATTTTCCTGATTGGTATCAATTTTTCCTATCAATGACTTTCTAATTCTCTCTTTTCTTAAGTTCGATGAAGCTTTGAAATAAATAAAGAAAAGATATAAGTAAGGAAAAGGAAATCTATTCAAATTAAAACCAATTCATATGCTCTACACTTGCCTTCTCTAAAGGATCCTGTGTATCAGAAAGCTTGAGACTTTTGGTTGTTTCTTATCTGGTATGGTACCCGTTTTAAGTTAGAGAAAAGCTATTTTAGGGGTTATAAACCTGGAAAAAGAAAAAGATTATGGTTTCTAGTTTTCTGATTAAGGTATATCAACAGTAATCCAATAATGTAAGTTTCAGAGGTGAGCCCGAATGGACAGTCTAGTCTGCACTATTGGTAACAAGCCACGTACCTAACTGGTCGGTCTCCCGATTGGTATCAGAGCAAGCCTATTCAAAGTTTGTTGGCTCAATAAGACCTTGGGCTAATAACTGGGCATATTCTTATTGGGCTAAAAGAAGATCTGAAGGAGTCATACTTTGATGGGTAGCCTTGCTGGGATTAATGTCTTTATTTAGCTTAAAGGAAAGCTTTATGAAAAAGTTAGGGTTTTTTTAAGAGGGTTAGGATGGGCAAATTGGCTATGCGACGAAGGACAAAAGGGAAGAAGTTTATCAGTGATAGGTTGATAAAAAAAGGGAATATTTTGAAGGGAATACAGACGTAGGACGTCCATATAAGGCTTGTACATCTTCTTATACCTAATACCTATGGCAGTAATCTAGAAAGAAAGGACTTGGTAGAGTATAGCAAAGCCAATAAAGATATCCTTATCAAGAAGATCAGATCTTATTGGGATGATTGAAACAACATAAGTAGGAAAGAATTGTATTCTAACAGGATGTTTGGAGACAAGGTTGTATGGAAGAGTTGTCCATCTGCTGCTTTAAAATACTCTTTATGATATGTCTAAAGATCAGCTAGAAGAATGGAAAGATTTAACATACATTTTTAAGCACCAATATCAATAAATCCTATGATTGGAAAAGGTTTGTGATATTTAGAGTTGAACCAAAGAAATAGAAATTTTTAGTTTGAGAGTCTGAACGATGTAGACGATATGAACTTTGATTGACTCTGTATCTGATTCTATGTCTGATTCTACCAAGGCAAATACAGTGAAATCTATCAAATTTAGATTGTTCTGAGAAAAGAGACTCAATTTCATCATGGTTAAAGAGAATGAACATGTATTGAAGATGTTGAAGGAGACAAACAGCTTTAGTAGGACTATTAGGGCAACTCTTTATAAAGTGACCTTTTTTCTTACAAATAAAACATCTACTGTTCTTTGTTTTGAGAGTACAGGATGAATCTTTCTTTCTGAAAAATATAAAGGGTTTAGATTTATGGCTGTGCCTGTGTTGTCTACTGGGTTTGGAAGGAAATGTTTTGAAATAGTATTTCTTTTCGGGTGTATAAAGATAATCTTTATCATCCTCGCACTTAATCTTGAGACGGGGTTTAGTTTTCAATGAGGTCTTTAAAAAACTCTTTTTGTTCACAGACACTCAAGGTAGCTCACAGCAAGTTGGTAAATCTTTTTAAGGAAAGGTTTGTAATATCAAATTGGTGACCATGAACTTGTCTTTGGATTTCTAGTTTAAGTACTTTGGGAAGAGAAGCAATGAACACATGCTTTAAGGTTGGATCATTAAAGTCATTGAGCTTATAATATAACCTTGAAGTCTTTTCTTGCAAGTTTATTGGCTACAGTGGGTTCTCCAAGAAATTATTTATGACTTTAGCTTATATGTAGTACAACTATCTGTATTGTTTAAGACTTTCAAACTAATCTCGTAGAGAACCAATAAAACGTGAGGTAAATTCACGTAAAACTGATTGAGTAGTAGCACTGGGTAAAATCATTTGGACATCAATCCAGGGCATGGATTCCTAGAATTTGTGATTCACTTAATTTTAGGAACATCATCAAAAGTGAACCAGGGACTATTAGATGGTTTGGAAGTAAGATTATTATGTGATGAGGCAGTGGATTCAATTGGGTTGTCATCTGTTTCCTTAATAATGAATGGTTTAGTGGTACCCAATGGCATAGAGGATAGAGGATAGAGGATCTGCTAAAGTAGCCATAAGCAATTTGGTTACATCAGCATATTCTACTTTAGAATCATCTGAGAAAGTATTTTCAGTGAATTTAGATTATAAGGAATCAGTTATATCTTTAGAGGGTTTGGATTTTGGTAAATGTTCATGAAAGATTATTTAAGAAGACAATTATTGTATGGGTTATTTGTCTTTGTATGACCTAGAGGCGTGAATAATTAGTAGGCTTTGATGGAGTATAGAATGGTTAATATGTATTAAAAATTGAAGGAGAAACAGGAAATGGAAATGATGGTGCAAACAAGGATGGTTATTTCTCTGAGTCTATTCGAGCTATTTCAGTTTTTAATCTTCTAATTTTAGTTTTTTTTTGTCAAATTATAGGCCCTAGTACCTTTGTTGGATCACGGTGTGGAGATCATAATCAAGTTGTGTGATACATTATTACATATCAAGATACATATATTAAAGCTGAGTTAAAATATTGAACCTGATTGGCCACACAATCAAGTTAGTTGTGTAGTTTATTCAAGGCTCAATTTTTGACAATGGCATTTTGAGTTTGCCAGTTAAAGGACAGATTCAAATTGTTTGGGTTTTTTAGGTTATCCTGAAAGAGAAACAACTGATTGGACAAAAGGTTGCATGGTGACCTTGGTTTGAGGATCAGAATGTTTTTTCAGTGGGGGAAAATTGTCTTAGAAAGAGGCTGAAGAAGATGAGAACATCATGCAAGCTTGAGGTATAACATAGGGATAGGTGGAATAAATGGCTGGTGTTCTTGTTTAAATGAGGAAGAATATTTAGCAAGCCATTTTAATCCCTTTTTATAAATAGATAGTAGAGTTTGAGAATCTGGGTCATCTGATGGAAGAGGGAGGCAGAGAATGACAAGGTTCTTTAAGGAAAATAACCTTTTTTACAATGTCTACCATGCTGTGGATGATCATTTTCTTAATCATAGTCATCAATATAAGGACAATCATAATCATAGTTGCCTAAACTAAGAACATCCCATAAAAAATGTCCATCCAATTTGGCAAGATAAATTAGATATCCATTTGAAGCAAAAGCTGTAATCGGAAGTTTTTCTTGAGGAGTTTTCACTGAGGCGAATATGGAGGAATAAGAGAAAGTGATTATGTTTAGTTAGGATTTTGGTGGTTGAAACTTAAGAAGAACAACTTCGTTAGATTATTTTTCAAACTGGGCTTCAGTTGTCTGTATGGGCTGAGAGTTTTGGTGGAAATTTTCATAGTTGGAAAGCCATTCTAAAGGCATGAGTTGAAGAAGTTCACCTTTGAGATTTTTCTTGGGATTTGGATAATGGTTAAAATAGAATCATTGTCTGCTAAAATCATAAAAGTTTCAACAGATCTTTGAGGAGTAGGCAGATCAAGGGCATGATTTTGTTATGATATACCAGTTGATGGTGTAAAGTTGCAATTTTAAAAATGACTGTATATTCAGCTACTTGAAGCTGGATTTGGATTTTCAAGGCTGTGGGCAAATTTGGGTCTTAAAAAGAAGATTTAAAATTTGGGTAAAGGGTAAGAAAAGCACTACTAGCATTTAAGGTAGTGAGGACTGTTCTTATGACAACATGTTGATATTCTTTAAATCTTGAGTCAAGAAGAGCTAGTCTAGCCATAATAGAAAGACTTTTTCAGCCACAGAGGGTAAGGATTAGACGAACACCACCTAGATGTAGGGGATTATAACATTTTCTTTGCCAAAAGGAGATTAACTTAGAAGGAATCTCAAGAGTGACGTACTGTTCTGCTAGTTGCTTGTAAAGAACATTGATCCAGTCTAGATGACTGAACATCTTCTTTTGGAGTGGGACGTTTAGTAGAGATAACAATTTTTATGCTACGGGTAAGAGAGTTTCCTCTTTTATACAATTGATAAAGACTAATTAGAGGCATAGAAGACTTATTAATTTGGGCTGACTCTGGAATATAGGAATATTCTATAAGATTTTCTATCTTAGAAGTTACATGAAGAGACAAAGTAGATGAAAGGGAAATAGGATTAGACAGGTAGCACCTCTAACTTCAAGAAATCTTAAAACCTAATTCTTATACCGCTTTTTGATTAAAGACAGGCTCTGATAGCACTTGGAGTACTGAGTACCTGACTTGTATAGTTCTTGGGTATTATTTATAGTATTATTTATCATAACTATTCACTACACTATTCATGTTTACTATTCATTCATCAGAAATATACTAAAAATAGTAAATTGCAAAAAGCAAAGCACATAGTGTGAATCCTATATCCATATGTTGATGCCTAAAATTATAAGTAGTTCACTAAGTAATGAAAATTTTACAACTAATTGAATTTTTACATAATTTGTTGCCACTTCATTACATCTAATTTAATAGACCATAGTTAGTAAGAACTGTTTGTCTTGAATTATGTTTAACGCTTTCCTTGAGATCTCTTAACACAAAAACCAATCTCTTGAAGAGAACAAAGACTTGGTGAAGGAAGCTAAACATCATAAAGAATGAAACATCATATGTGGCCAAAGATGTTTCTTCTTTTTTTTTTTGTGTTGGTTGCTTCTCTAATATAAAATATAATGAGTACTAGAGAATGCATATTTATAAAGCATAAAATTATCATTTAGTTGTTTAAATCTCACTAATATTTTTATTTTTATGTGTTTAAATCTTCTAAACTTTTATTATATGTGTTTGATATATTTCAAGAATATTTTGGTGTATTATATGTGTTTGATGTATTTCAGACAGAAAAAGCACTATTGCTATAGATACGATTGAGTATCTCGATATGAATATCAAAGATGGGCATTATCAACTTGGTCCCCATATTGCACAGGAATTACTACATTTCCCTGATAAAACTTTTTACCAAAAAGCAAGTTCAATAGCTTTTGGGTATAGTCAACTATATCAGAGATTTTCTTCCACATGTGGACCAAGACACCAGTGTCTTATCTGCTTTGTTAAAGAGATGTCCCTCTCTGAGGGATAAGCATCACACACATGCGGTTCAATAGTTGAAGCAGATTGCTCAGAATCCTCCACCGTTGAAAATTATTTCTGATGGTCTTTGCATCTTGCAAATTGATGCTTTTGACATATCATGGGGTGCTGTTCTCCTTGAAAAGATAAATCAGAAAGAACACCTGATCGAATATGCTAGTGGACACTTCAGTACAGCTCAACAGCATTACCATACAGTGTTAAAAGAAATCTTTGCCATTAAACATGGGATAAAAAAGTTTGAATATCATCTACTTGGCCATAGATTCCTCATTAGATTAGATAATTTAGATTTTCCTAAAGTCCTATAGTTTAAAGGCAAAACGATCTCTAATAATCAGTTGCTCCATCTTCAAGAATGATTTTCTCGATATAAGTTTGAAGTCCAGCATATAAAAGGAGATACAAACCTGACTCTTGATTTTCTTTCCAGAGCTCATAAACATCCTCAACCTTAATTTCATACTTCTACTGTTTTCCCTATCATATTCATGGCTTCTTATTCTCACAGAGATGTTCGTTCTACAACTTCTTCTCTTACTTCTCAAGCCCTTACAAAAAAAACTTTTCCTCTTGAAAAATCTTTCTCTATTCTCTACCAGCTCTAACAGTGTGCAAAACAATATTTCTTTAGGTATTATATGAGAGTTTACCCCCTTGATAGTCTAACTGTTTTCACCACTTTTGATCCAGAACATCTATTTCTCACTTGGTTGTATGTTTCTTCTACCAGAGATATTACTAATGATGAATTATGGTATTTCCAGTGTCTTACTGCTCTCCATGCTACAAAACTATTTCTTCCTCTCAAATCTACTCTGAAAAATATCATGACTCCTAATCAATCCACTTCTTTGTTATGTACTCTTCTTGAATGGTTCTCCTCTATTCCTTGGTGGAGACATAGATTAGGACAATTAGCTCATGATTGTAATCTTAACTCTATTCCTTCTCATGAAGCAGATCAGTTTACATCTATTTTTGCAGTTCATCGACCTTATTTTCAGTATCCAGAAACCTGCGCTTTCTTTACTTAAACCCAGTGTTCCCATTATAAAAACTACACCACATTCTTCAACCCTTAAAGAAGATCTTAACTTAAGAAAACCCTCACCAATTTCCTGTTACAACTCAACCATGTCAAACTGTCTATCACTAATATTGTCTCTAGTTCTCTTGGTCCTCATCATGAAATAATTATGGTCCCTAACCCTTTGGGTTCCAGCAAAGGTATCATAATTAAAGAAGAGCATCCTAACACTCATCCTCAGTTATATTATCAAGATTTTCAAGATCTAGATGATGAGTTTCTACCTCTCAGTCAGCATCTCAGACAACTGAAAACGCTTCCTCCCAATGTTCATGTTCAAGTCACTACATTAGAACAAGGCCAGTCTTCTACTCCTAGAGTTATCTCAACCACCGAACCAGTCATTACTCACTCTTCCTATGTAAAGAATTGTATCCCTGGTATTGTGCACGCTCGGGGTTGTCCTTTTTACAATAGCCCCACATAACTAGATTACTACACCATGTTCTACGGTCCATCTAGCACTATGTGTGTCAAGACATATCCAAATTACAGGCATGACTAACAAGAAGAAGCAAACTTCAACTCAGATGATCCACAATGGGTGACCTTGTCCTCTCCTTAATAATGTTGTTTTGTTTTATTATGTGGTTGTAATAGTATAAAGTAAGGGAAATAATTAACCTACTTTATGCTTTTGAGTTATTAGCTTGCTTTATACTTTTGTCATTTTTATTTTGCTTTTATTAGCTTACTTTATGCTTTGTCGTTTCTACTTTTAGAAAAGTATGGGGTTCTTATCCCAGCTTTATCAAAAGTGTATTTTGCTTTTATAATTATATTTGCTTTTAGAAAAGTGATGGGTCCTATCTCACTTTTCTAGTTTGTCTTATATGACCCTTATCTCTATATAAGGGCGTCTTTCCTCTTTGTAAAATAAGTTTAAAAAACTCAGAGTATATTCAGTATTTTCTATCTATGGCTTTCTAATTCTCTCTCTTCTTAAGTTCGATGAAGCTCTAAAATAAATAAAGAAAAGATATAAGTAAGGAAAAAGAAATCTGTTTAAATTAAAACCAAGTCGTATGCTCTACACTTGCCTTCTCTAAAGAATCCTGTGAATCAGAAAGCTTGAGACCTTTTGGTTTTTTTCTTATCTGGTTTGGTACCCATTTTAAGCTAAGGAAAGAGAAGTCAGACAACAAAAATGAATAGCAATTTTAATCTCGGAATAGTCCAAAATCTTAGGAGTGAAATACTACCTAGGCAACCCAAGAAAAAGGTAAATTGAGTATAAAAAAATAATCAAATTTAAATGCAATGAAGAATAAGAGATAAAGTAAGATAGAAACAAATACAAGATTTTTAGTGGTTCGGTCAACTATGCCTCCAAGCACATTGGGATTGAGGATTCTATTATCTAAGCCTTCAAGGCTTCAAGATCTTATATTTGACTTCTAAGATGTCAATGTACCTTTACAATTAGATATTATAATCAATCTCTTACCAAAAGTGTATCCCAACACTTATAATTAGTAAAAAATAAAGTTTATGAAAATATTCTCTTTCCACAATATGAATGACTATAAATACAATCTTAAAGTGTGAATGTATGAAAAAAGAAAAGATTTGAAACCCAATCTAGATTATTTTCTTAGTAGCAAGCTCAATACTTAATGTTGGATCTATGTTTGTTTGAATTTGAATTATCCAATTTGCAGTTAGAGCTGAAAAATAGCCGTTATTGACTTTTTTGCTCATAACTAGATTTACCATTTATTGGTAACTGGTTTGCCACTTTACATTATCATTATGGATGGAGATCTGAATTTTTGAATAATTGAATTGCTGTTTAAGAAGTTCAGTCTACCATTTCCATCTAAAAAATCTCTGCTCCATAATCAGGTTTCCATTTAATTAATTCGGTATACCATTTCTTTCTAGAAAGTTTCTATTATGTAATCGATCTGCCATTTTATAGATCAATATGCTGCTTGTTTTTGAAACCACTTTTTCTTGAAAGTCTGTACCTTTTCATTAACCAGTCTACAATTTTTACATATTCAGTATACTGTTTGTTTCCAAAATCCTTTTTCTTCATAACTGATGTGCCACTTAAACTTAAATGGTATGCTATTTTGGTTCTAGAAACCTTCTTTTTCTTAATCGGTTTGCTTTTTAATAAATCTAGTATGTCGATTGGTTTTAGAAAATTTTTAAGCCATTTTATAAAGCTATTTTCATGCTTCAAAGACATAATATATGTAATTCCAAAAATATGAGATTTATTATCATCAAAATCAATAATTCAAAAACTAATAAATTAACAATCTCCTGCTTTTGATGATGATAAAACACATTTTATAAAAAAAATCCTTTAAAAAAGTAATAATAAAAAAACATAAAAGATAATTTTAAAAGGCTCCCTTTATATGAATACATGTAAATTTTTTTAAAAAAAACTCCTCCTGCATGAGTGCATATATGATAATAATTTTATTCTTCTCCCCCTTTATAAAAAAAATGAAATGAATAATTGGAGAATAGATAAAATTCACAATATAACACAAATTGAATAATCTGTTTGAAATCAAACATAGGAAATAATGAATATACAAAAATGTTATCAAAATCTAAAAAGAGACCAACATAATGTATGAATATAGGTGTGTCCAATACAGTCAAATACACAAAAAAAAAAAATCTATTGAGGTGCTTAGGAGGAGGAAATAGATATAGATCCCAAAATACTTAAAGACGAGACACTGGCAATAGATGATTTGCTAAGTTTGCTGAGAGAGACGCTGATGCTCCTCAAGAATGTGTTGCTTGAAGGAAGCCTACTACACAAAAAATGTCCGCATCCCTTCTATAAGTTACCAAAAAGTGGCTGTGTTAGAAGTAGAATACTTTAAAGGTAGAATAGTAGATGCCAAAATAGTTGCAATATTAGGAATAGGTGCAAGAGAGGGTTGACGTTTACTTACGGTAAGCATGGAAAAGAAGTGAAAAATTAGGAAGATGGTCAGCTGGAATCATATCATTTAAGAGGTGATCATCACTCATGGTAAGGAAAGTGTACTTGTTATTGGTGACTTTAACCTAGGCTCTATTTCGCCACTTAAAGCTTAAAGCACTAGCTAACTCATCACAAAGACTTTAACTAAGGGTATGAAAGGGTTCATTTATAGGTACCCCAAAATGTTTAAAAATATGAGTAATAAAATGACCATATTGGAAGGAACGAGTGACATAATTTGGTGCAGAAAACATAGTATGCACAATGATATACCTAAGATTAATAGGGCAATGAAACGCCCCACGTTTATAATTGTAATACCAATTTATAACACCCTACATCTATTAAGAACATGTGCAACATTCAACACTTTCAGTGTAGATATGAATTTCAAAATAAACATTTTATAAATATAGAATATTAAAGGTTTGTTACATAAAAATATCATTAAAAAACCAACTCTGTAAACCAACTTATAGTATTTATGCTTAAGATAGAAACACAGTTGAGCCCGTTATGTAACCTAAGGTTTATGATGTCTATATGTACTTCACCTTAGTTGGCACTTGGTTTCAGCTTGCCCTACTCCTTCATTCTTGCAATGTAAGGACTACATGAGCTAATGCTCAGTAAGTAAACACTTGATGCATGTATTAGCTACTATGCATATGAATGATTAAATGAAATGAATGCAAATTCTTTTAATGAAACTTAAGAATATGAAAAAACTTGGTTAGGCCTACAAGGTTAGAACTAAACAACATGCCCTAGGGTTCAATTAATTGATCTCTTCGGTGTTACTATTACCCTCTTTGTAAACTTTGCCACTTGTAGTACAACAACCCATTTGAAGAAAATATCTTCAAACATATTCTCTATGAAGTAATCCATGAAATGCATGTGCTCAATGCAGGATATGTCATAACAAGTAAATTTTCTAGATGCATAATAAATGTAAAACAAAAATTATTTTAAGACAACAACATTAACATCGGTGGCAACACCATCCATATAAAAATTTAAGAAATAGAATTATAATATGATGATAGGGCCAACCATCTAAGGAATAAGTAACAAATATCATATTTTAGGCGGTAAAGTCAACTATGGCATAATAAAATAAAAGCATCATCTATTAGGAGGCATAGCCAGCCATACAATTGAGTAAGTAGCAAAGCATCACATTATAGGTGGCATAACCAATCATATAGAGATGGTTAAGATGATATCATAATATAGACAGTATAACTAGCCACATAGAGATTAGATAATCATTAAATGCACCATAATAATAATCATATGATAAAAGATTATTTAAAACTAAACTTAGCATAAATAGAATTATTATTCAAAGTTAATTTAAGTATATTTTCCTTACATTGTAGTGGAAGTATAGTGATACTTACCTCTTTTCCTTGATTCCTCTAAACCTTCTTTTCATGGAAAGAGATTGAATTTCTAGGGTTTATGGAAATGAAAAGAGCTATAGGATTTTACCACCATAGTACTTGATTAATGGTAGAAATTTATCTCTCCATAAATATCTTAATAATCTCTAGAATGCTAGGATTTTGCTATTATAGCACTTGATTAATAGTGGAGACTTATCTCTCCACAAATATCTTATAAATTTCTAAAATTCTTAATAACTATATCATCACTTATGCCATTGCTTTAAAATTAATTATTATATTTTACTATATTATTATACTTTATTATTATTATTATTATAAATACTTAATAGAGCTTGTTAGTTTAAGGCTAATTATGCTATATCTGAGTAAGAAAATTATACCTCACAATTTTTTCTCCCTTTAAAAAAAATTTATCCTCGAAATAGCTTGGGATACTTATTCTTTATTTCTTCTTTACACTCCTATATTGCCTCATCTACTAAGCTATTGCGCTATAGAATCTTAACTACAGGGATCTTCTTGTTCCTTAAATCCTTTATTCTTTTATCAAGTACTTCAACTGGACGCTCTTTGTAGGTTAAGGCTTCCTCTAGTTGAAGAGCTTATAGTCTGGCACATGAGAAGGGTCTAGAACTTATTTCTTTAACATGAAGATATAAAAGACATTATGTATCCTTGATAATGATGGTAGAAGTGCAACTCGATAGGAGACATTCCCGACATGTTCAAGTATTTCAAATGGCCTAATAAACCTTGGGTTTAATTTTCTCTTATTTTTAAATATCATCGATCCTTTCATTGGGGTGACTTTAAGGAATACTTAAAATACTAACTAAGCAACCAAAGAGGGGGGGTGAATTGGGTTTTTAAAGATTAAACAAATAAAAACTTAAAGCAATATAAATTAATCGATCAAATTCAAAACAAATAGATAAATGTACAATGAAAAATAAAGAGATAGGGTAAGAGAGATCAAACACAATGATTTTTACATGATTCGGCTATCTCGCCTACCTTTACGCCTCCAAGCACATCGAGCTTGAGGATTCCACTAAGTAAGCCTCCAAGGCTTTAAAACCTTACAATTGACTTCCAAGGTGTCAATAAACCTTTAGAAGGAGAGATTATCCCCAATCTCTTGATCCAAATGTATCCCAACACTTACATTCACCCAAAATAAAAGATTACTGATTATTTTTCTCTAACACAATCTTTAATATTACAAATCAATGCCCAATGTGTGAATAGATGAAGTAAGAATGTGTTTGAAGTACAATGTAGATTGTATAATAGTATTATGCTCAATGGTTGTTTTGTTATCCCCAATTGATTTGATTTGGATGAGGTTATTTATAGTTGGAGCTGAAAACTATCCATTATTCACCTTTTTGCCAAAAAATGGATTGCCTTTAACTGTTAATGATTAACCGTTTGTGTCGGTCAAAGTTATCGTTGAGCTAAATTTCAAATTAATGGTTGACCATTAGTCATTATCCTTTCGCTGTTAAAAACTAAAGACCTGCACAACAAAAAATCTTCTATCTGTTCTTGCTAAACGGTTAAAGATTAATAAAGAATGTAAGTCTGGAAATTATCGATTAGCCATTTATACGCTATCGATTCACCGTTAAATTTCAGCAACTTATAAAACAAAATGCTTAACTGGTTTGCTTTAAACGGTAAAGGATTAACAAGATTTGACAATCTAGATATTATCGGCTAGCCATTATATATTAATGGTTTGCTGTTAAATTCCAATAACTTATAAAACAAAATGCTTAACCGGTTTGCTTTAAACGGTAAAGGACTAGCACATGACAGAGGTTTGAACATTATCTGTTAATCGTTAAATTAACGGTTCATCGTTTACTTTTAGCGAGTTTAGAAACTTATCGGTTAAGACTTAAGAAATAACCCTTTTCTAAGCATAAAGGTTAGGCTTTACTATAAATAGTTAGAAGTTAAAAATAATGGTTAGCCGTTTACATCCAATGACTGATTTTTACTAAGTTATAAAACAATCGATTGAAACTTTAGAAAATAACCCTTCTCTACATTTTATCAGTTAACCATTAAAATAAATAATTCACCGATTATACCAAGAAAATCATATTTTTTACAAAAATATTCCAGTTTATCTAAAGTTTATAAACACACACAGAAAGTTTTTTGCTTTTAAGAAAATATTTGAAATTGTGAAACTCCAACAAATTAATCAAAAGGGATTAAGATTTGTTATCATCAAAATCAATAAAAAGAACATTTACCTGTTAATATTCTCTCCCTTTTCGATGATGATAAACATATTCCAAATATTTTGCTCCCTCTACATGTATGACTAAAAATAGTTTTGCAAAAGAAGATGTTTTCTTAAAAATATGCAAAATTTTAGTCCATGATTATATCTCCCTCTTCATCATAAAAAAAAATCGAAGTAAAGGAACATAAGAGTGAAAAGAAGGATGTTACCCATGATAACAATTTCAACAGAATCTCCCTTAAAAATTGAGAAATCCTTAAATACAACATAAGAGTAAAAACACTTCCAAAGGCAATTAATTAAGTATCCACATCCCAACAACAACTCTAATGCCATGTAATCCAGATCAAAAATATAATCAATCATAAGAAAGATAAATATATATAGACACTCAACTAAAGAGTACCAAATGAAAAAGCCAATCTATTAATAAATAAAAAATTAATAAGTTAAGATCAAAGTTTAATCAAAACATGAAATGTATGTACGATACAAAAATAAAAAACTAAGAAGCTTACTGCAAAGCAGAAGGTCGAAGAGGAAGATCTCAAAGAGAAAAGTCGTGAAGAAGTAGGTCGCGAAGAGGGGGCTCCCGCAGAGGTGCTACCAGGGTCAAACCCAAAATACCCTAAAATTTATTATTGTGCAGTAATGATCTCATACTGGTGATCGATGCTCTGCTCTTTAAAGGTTTGAACCTGAGACCAAAGTTGCTGCTGATCAAGAGAAATAGCATCCATACGATCAAGGATCAGCTGCTGGCGCTCATAAATCTGGCTAACATTAGCAACCAGTTGTTGTGAAATATCAAAAACAAGGGGCTGAACCAGAGCTGGAGGCTGTTAAAGAGTATAGGGCTGCTTAGGAGCTGGAGGTGCCTCAAAAACTAAGGGAAGATCAGAATCCATCTCACCACTAACAAGGGTAACAATCCTATCTAGACGAGTAGTGGACAATTCCATATTAGAGTAGAAATCTCAAACTAGATTAGGATAAGATCTATCATCAATGTTAATGGTGGATTCCCAGGGTCTAAGCATGTTGCTAACACTTCTATTACATATAATCAAGTCTTTAAAATTATCTATGTCCATAAAATAAGAATCAAGAACCTGTCTACCCATAAAGTGGTCCTCAAATCATTTGCGCAATAGAGTTATAGGGAAGTGCAGTCTTTCAAATTCGAAAGTTTCCCGTGGTGGAATAGGGTTGCTGTGGGCGTATGTTTCGTCCTCCGAGGCCTTTGAGATGACTCAGCCATGACAAAGAGAAAAACTTTTGAAAGATGGATTTTAGTGTAAATGAATCGATTATTGTGTTGAAAGGGAGTAAAGGAAGAGGAATTGTAGCTCAATATGTCAAGAAATGGTGAAAATTTGAATCAAAATGGGCAAACACCAGTTGGTTGTTCTTAGGGTTTTGATTTAAAAATTTTCAATTTTAGACACGATTTAGAGTTTTGAATTGGTAAAATCACTCTAAGAATGATTAGGGTGAATTTTCTCGGTGTAATTTTATTGTGAAAAAGGAGAAATTTTGAGAAAGAAGGAGATTAAAAGCTTCAGTTTTGCAAAAATGACGGAAACAGTGAGAGGCTAAGTCAGGAGAAAGAAGAAACCCATGACCAGTTATATACTTAGAGAAAACGGCGAGCTATTTTCTATAAACAATAAGGGGCTAATTTCCCAAGAGCTTATAATGAGAAAACGATTAATGCTTAAGGGAAACGGTAAAGGAGCAATTTAAAGCAGCTCTCTGTTTTTAGTCGGTTTACCATTAATCGTAAATGGTGAGAGGGTAAAATTCGTAGTGCTCTCTATTTTTAAATGGTTTACTGTTAATGCCAAACGGTGAGAGGGTGGAGAGCAATCAAAATATCCTAGTTTCTGGAAATAAACGGTGAACCATTTATAAGAAAAAGGTTATCTGTTTATTTTAATTGTTGTTTCGTATATTTGATTCAATATCTGGCAATCAAAGATAACAAATCAAGATCATGACTTTGATCTAAAAGTGCTCTAAGGCCATTTTAATGCAAAGTTCATGAACATATATGTTTTAAAACAATTAGAAATGTTAATGTAAAAATTTCATCATCCCAAGTTCATCAGCGAGTTGTTTTTCCATAGAAATAAATTCCAATGCAAACCTTTTTTAATATGATCTCTCAACAAATGATGCCTAATTTATATATGCTTGGTTCTAGAGTGCTGACTGAGATTCTTTGAAAGCTTTTTAGCACTTGTATTGTCACACTTAATAGGAATTTGTTTGAGTTTAATGCTATAATCTCTAATTGTTTGTTTCATCCAAAGAGCTTGTACATAACAACTTCCTGCAGTTATATATTCAGCCTCGGTAGTTGAAAGTACTACAGAATTTTGTTTCTTACTAAACCATGAAACAAATGAGTGACCTAATATATAGCAAGTTCCACTAGTGCTTTTCCTATCAACTTTATAACCAGCAAAATCCACATCCGAATAGCATGTTAAATCTATATGAGTTCCTCTACGATACCAAAGGCCAAGATCTATGGTTCCACTCAAATAACGAAAAATTCTTTAAATAGCAAGTAAATGGGATTCCTTGGGACATGATTGAAATCTTGCACACAAACATATATTAAACATGATATTGGGTTTACTTGCAGTTAAGTAAAGTAAAGAACCGATCATACCTCGATACTTTTAATATCAACTTTTTTACCTTTTTCATCTTTGTCAAACTTGATTGATGTACTCATTAGAGTGCTCTTAGTATTTGACTCATCAATTCCAAACCTTTTGAGCAAGTCTTTGACATACTTAGCTTGATTGATGAAAATTCCCTCATTGTTTTGCTTGATTTGAAGTCCAAAGAAATACTTCAATTCCCCCATCATGCTCATTTCAAATTCCTTACTCATATAAGATGAAAATTCCTTGCACAAGGACTTATTAGTAGAACTAAAAATAATATCATCAACATAAATTTGAACAACAAGTATGTCTTGATTTTCACGTTTAATAAAAAGAATTATATCTGCTTTACCCATTGAGAAACCATTATCCAACAAGAAATTTTTAAGCCTATCATACCAAGCTCTAGGCATTTGTTTCAATCCATACAATACTTTAGATAACTTATATACATGATTTGAAAATTTTTCATTTTGAAACTCGGGGGGTTGTTTCACATAAATTCTTCCATAATATAATCATTTAGAAAAGCACTTTTGACATCATTTGAAATAAAATGAAATCTTTGTAACATGCATATGCAAGCAACATTTTAGTCGATTCTAATCTAGCTACGGATGCAAATGTTTCATCAGAATCAATTCCTTCTTCTTGGTTGCATCCTTGGACCACTAATCTACCTTTATTCCTTACAACTACATCAGATTTATCCATATTATTCCTACATACCCATTTAGTACCTATGATAGATTGATGTTCCGGTTTAGGAACTAATTCCCACACATTATTTTGCTCAAATTAATTTAATTCCTCTTACATTGCCATAATCCAAGATTCATCATTTTCCGCACTGTAAAGGACTTTGTTCAATTTAAGAAATAAATGCAGTATACTCGCATGTGTTCCTCTAGATAGATCTCCTAAAATGGCATCTTTAGGGTGAGAAAAAACATACCTTCACTCTTTTGAGAGTGTTTGCATTGTAACTTCTTATTGCTACATATTTCTTTACTCTTCTTGATTATCCTCTTGATTTTCTTATGGTGGATTCTCTTGAATATCCTTTGATGATCCTTCTTGTAACTCTCCATCTGCATCATCATTAACAACTCCTTTCTCCGCAGAGCAGGGGTTATACTCATCAAAAGAAAGATGCATAGACTATTCCACAACTAAGGTTCTTTTATTATAAACCCCATAAGCTTTGCTTGAGGTTAAATATCCAAGAAAAATACCAACATTAGATTTTGAATCAAATTTACCAAGATTGTCTTTTATGTTCAAAATAAAACATTTACACCACCCAAAGACTTTGAAATAACCAATATTAGGTTTTCTATTTTTCTAAAGCTCATAAGGAATTTTGTTAAGAAGAGATCTAATCAACACTCAATTTAAAACATAACAAGCGGTGTTGACGGCTTCGACCCAAAAATACTTAGGTAATGCATTTTCATTCAACATGGTCCTAGCCATTTCTTGAATAGATTTATTCTTTCTCTCAACAACTACATTTTTTTGTGGAGTTCCAAGTGATAAAAATTAACTCAAATGCATAGTTTTCAAATTCTCTACGATGATCACTTCTAATATAAGAAATAGAATAATCCTTTTCATTTTAATCTTTTTACAAAAAATTTTTAAAGCATCAAAGGCGTCATCCTTATTGGCTAAGAACAATATCCATGTATATATAGAATAATCATGCATAATTACAAATGCATAATACTTGCCATTTAAGCTAGCATATTTAGATGGTCTAAACAAATCCATGTGAAGTAATTAAAGTGGTTTTATAGTGGATACATGATTCTTGTTTTTTAAAGAAGTTTTGATTTATTTTCCAAATTGACAATCTTCATAAATTCTATCCTTTTGAAAATTGATTTTTGGAAGTCCTTTAACCAAATCATTTTTTGAAATTTTTAAAATTAATTCCATGTTTGCATGACCTAATCTCCTATGCAACAACCAACTATCATCATGCAATGCAGAAAACGTTTATTATGAGTAGGTGTAACTTCTATGTCAATGGTATAAATATTACCACATCTATTTCCAACAAATAAAATATTTCCATCACATGCATCTTCAATAATACATCTAGATTTATCAAAAACTACTTCATAACCTCTATCACACAATTGACTAATACTAATCAAGTTATGTTTCAAATTTTCAACCAAGCTAACATTTTCAATTAAGGTTGATGAACTCTTACCGACATTTCCAATTCTTAGAATCTTCCCTTTTGAATTGTTTCCAAATGAAACATCTCCACCATTTTCGATTTTGGTGAAACTTGAAAAGCATGTGTAGTTTTCGGTCATGTGTCTTGAACATCCACTATCCAAGAACCATTTATTATTCTTCTTCTTCTTTGAGCCCTACAGAAAAAAATCTTAAGTCTTAGGTACTCAATTCTTTTTGGGTCCTTGAGTATTAGCAATGGTTCCTTTTGGAAACCAAATACATTTCATACCATAATATGCATTTCTTTTTACTATGCATCTATTTTTCATATGACTATCTTGAATGCAATAATAACATACAACTTGATTGCTACTTTTCACAAAATAACTCTTATAATGTTTTTGTTTTAAATTTGGCTTACAACCAATCCCTCCTTTGTCAAACACACACTTTTGTGAATTTAGCAAGTTATCCAACATCTTTTGTCCATTTGTGAATTTTAGCACAATTTCATTTAGATCATTACTCTTCTTTTTAAGTAATTCATTTTTTATTTTTCAAGTCATTTACATATGATTCTAGATGCTCATGTGAAGTGCTAGAATTCTTAAATAAAGTAATTTTATCATGCAATGTTTTATTCTCTAATTCAAGGCATGTAATCTTGGCACTAAATGAATCATTTTCATTCTTAAACTTTACCATCTTCTTTTTAAGGTAAACATTCTTTTTTATCAATTTTCATCAATTCATCATGCACTTCTTTAAAGGCATCATGTAACTCATCATAAGTAAGAATATCATTTACCTCATCTAAGTTATTATTTGATTCATCTCTAATTGCCATAAGAGCTAGATTTGTCATTTCTTGATGCTCTTCATCATCACTCGTTTCTTCATCGCTATCGTCCCATGTGGCCGCCATTACTTTTTTCTTAAACTTGTTAAGAATAAGGCATTCCGATCTTATATGGCCAGACTTCTTGTACTCATAGCATTTGATTGCTTTCTTCTTTTCCTTTTGGTTTTTGAAGTTTCTAAATTTTCTTCGCTCATCAATTTTCTTGAAGAACTTTTTGAACCTCCTTGCTAGCATAGCTAATTCTTCATCATCCGGTTCACTTTCCCCATCACTCTCATGTTTTGAAGCTTTGAGAGCAATACTTTTCTTCTTTTTTACTTTATTTCCTCTTTCAGTTGTCAAATCTTCTTCATAAGATATAAGAGGACTAATTAAATCGTCAATAGGTAGAATGTTTTAAATCTTTGGCTTCCTCGATAGCTATTCTTTTTTGTCTTCATTCCATTGGTAAGGATCTAATGATTTTCTTAACTTTCTCATTATTTGAGAAAGTATTTCCTAGGGCTTCTAGGATATTTACTATGTCTATAAATCTAGTATACATAAAGTGCACACTTTCATTTTGTTCTATTTGAAACAACTCATACTATCGAGTGTATCTACTAATTTTTTACTCTTTCACTTGATTCGTGCCTTCATAGACAACTTTAAGTTTATGTCAAATTTCATGAGTACTTTCACAACTTGACACTCCATGAAACTCTTTCTTATCTAGTGTACAAAATAAAGCATTTATAACTTTAGAATTTAAAGAAGATTTTCTCTTTTTCAATTCATTCCATTCCCGTGAAGGTTTTGGAATACCTTTCCCAACTTCATTTTTAGTCAATGGCATATAAGGACCATCACAAACAATTTCTCAAATTTTGTTGTCCAAGGCTTGCAAGTAAATTCTCATCGTAGTTTTCCAATATAGATAGCCATTATCGTTAAAGAACGGTGGTCTAGTAGTAGATTGTTCTTTTCTAAAGGTTGAATCATTTTGGGTTGCTATGGATCTTTTACTCTAGACGGTTAGGTCCTAATAAGAGAACTAAGCTCTGATACAAAATGAAATACTAACTAAGCAACCCAAGAGGGTGATGAATTGGGTTTTTAAAGATTAAAAAAATAAAAACTTAAAGCAATATAAACTAATCAATCAAATTTAAAAAAATAGATAAATGTACAATGAAAATAAAGAGATAGGGTAAGAGAGATCAAACCTAATAATTTTTATGTGGTTCGGCTATCCTGCCTATGTCCACACCTCCAAGCACACCGGGCTTAAAAATTCCACTGAGTAAGCCTCTAAGGTTGCAAAAGCTTACAATTGACTTCTAAGGAGTCAATAAACCTTTACAAGAAGAAATTATCCCCAATCTTTTGACCTAAGTGTATCCCAACACTTATAATCGCCCAAAACAAAAGATTACAGATTGTTTTTCTTTGATACAATCTTTAATATTATAAATCAATGCCCAGTGTGTGAAAAGATGAAGTAAGAATGTGCTTGAAGCACAATGTAGATTGTATAATCATGTATATGCTCAACGGTCGTGTTGTTATCCGTAATTAATTTGATTTGCATGAGCTTATTTATAGTTGGAACTGAAAACTAGCCATTATTTACCTTTTTACCAGAAAATGAAGTGCCTTTAACCATTAACGATTAACCATTTACGTCGGGCAAAGTTACCATTGAGCGAAATTTCAAATTAATGGTTGACCGTTAGTCATTATCCTTTCGCCATTAAAAACTAGAGACTTGCACAATAAAAAATCTTTTATTCGTTCTTACTAAACGGTTAAAGATTAATAAAGAATGTGAGTTTGAAAATTATCAGTTCACCGTTAAATTTTAGCAACTTATAAAACAAAATGCTTAATTGGTTTGCTTTAAACGGTAAAGGATTAATAAGATTTGACAGTCTGAATATTATCGGTCAGCCGTTATCTATTAACGGTTCGCCGTTAAATTCCAGCAACTTATAATACAAAATGCTTAACTAGTTTGCTTTAAACAGTAAAGGACTAGCACATGCTAGAGGTTTGAACATTATCGGTTAATCGTTAAATTAATAGTTCACCATTTACCTTTAGCGAGTTTAGAAACTTATCGGTTAAGGTTTAAGAAATAACCATTTTCTAAGTATAAAGGTTAGGCTTTACCATAAACGATTAGCCATTAAAATTAACGGTTAGCCGTTTATATCAAGTGGCTAATTTTTACTAAGTTATAAAACAATCGATTGAAGCTTTAGAAAATAACCCTTATTTTTATTTTATCGATTAACCGTTAAAAATAAACGATTCACCGATTATACCCAAAAAATCATATTTTTTACAGAAATATTACAGTTTATCTAAAGCTTGTAAACACACATAAAAAGTTTTTAGCTTTTAAGAAACTATTTAAAATTGTGAAACTTCAACAAATTAATCAAAAGAGATTAAGGTTTTTTATCATCAAAAGTAATAAAAAGAACATTTACATGTTAACAATACTTTTTCACCAACTTAAAATTTCAAAGGCCTTCGTTTTTTATCCACATAACTTTTCTGTCGACTTTAGGCTGCTTGCATTTTTTGGTATATTTTTTCGATTACTTCAAATGAGTAGCAACTAAGTCTAGTCCAAGATATCTTTGCTCACCCATCTCATCCCAATGAATAGGTAACTTACATTTTCTACTGTATAGAGCTCATATGGTGACATGGCGATTGTTGCTTAGTAGGTCACATGCGATGTCTAAATATGTAATCAATCAAGGCAACATCCATGGGCAATACCTTATCTTAGAACCTCACCTAGGAAGAGCAATGGATTGAATGAAGCAAAGTAAAATCCTAGATTGGAGACCAGTAGGAGTAATAAGTGAAGGAATAAAAGGTTTTAATACTATCTTCCTTTAGGTGTTAGTTTGGGTTTCTAATGGTTGAAAGTTAGAAACATAATCCTTGGATGATGAAGAGAACATCATACAAGAGACCAGTTGGATTTGAGGAATTAGACTTAGGACTGGTGAAAGGACTTCTGGTGGAGGTGAAGGAAGGTTTTGTGGTATTGGTTACAGGGAGTAAGATACTTCTTTTTTGGTCTCCTTTTCTTTTTTAAATCAAAATCTTCATCTTCCCCATCTTCCCAATTGATGAGAACTATCAAGAGAATACCATTAAAGCTTCAAGTGATCCTTTGCACATTCATGAAGGCCCAATTACAAGAGCTAGAGCCAAAAAGATACAAGCTGCTTTAAATGGATTAATTGAGAAAATATGGATTGAAACTACAATTCAAGATACAAGACATCATGAATTGGGCTTGAAGAGATGTCAAGGCATTGTGGGCTTTATTCAAGCTATTGGGCAGCCAAATACACAATTCGGATCAAATGTAGAAAGGTCAATTTCGGAATAAAACTGGTATTGATTGAGCTGGAATTAACTTGCAAGCCATATTTGGAAAGATAATTAAGATAGCTTTCCAAAGAATTTTACGGAGTTAGATTTGGAGTTCTCTAGAAGGAGTTATGACCAATATATTACAGCATGCGCAGAATTAGAAATTTTAATGACTCCTTAACTAGTTAGGAAACTACTCCGACTTGAACTAGGATTTAATCTTTTTCGGATTTTTTGGGTCTCTATTGGCCTATTTAAACTCAGCAACCTTGTTATGTAAGACAATAAAGAGATTAGTGTTATTTGAATTTGAGAGAATTATTCTTTCTTTGGTTCTTTTGAGAACTAGTGAACTTATCAAGAATTTGCATTCTTGTGGCGTTCCAAATCAAGACTTATCACTCAACTTCTCATCTAAATCTTGAGTGTGGCATCAATATCCTTCTCCATACCTTTGGTTCACGTTTGATTAAGCATTGGGTCAAGGTTTTGTGTCTTAAATCTGTTTAGAACTTTCTTGGGTAGTTGAAACTTCAAATTAAGTCTACTCCTTAAAGTTTCAATGTGGGATTCGCATCAATTTGGTATCAGAGCAAGTTTCTAATCAGGTTTGAATGTCTTATTTATTTTGATTATCAAAAAAAGAAAACAAACAGCAAAAAAAAAAAACTTACAGCAAAAAAAAAAAAAGAAAGAAACGTACAGCAAAAAAAAAAAAGATTGCAAAAGGATTCAAGTATTCCTACTTTCATCAATATCAATTGTGTCCTTTACTTGCTTGTTTTCCTTTCTTCAATTTCTTTTTTTTTCTTTGTGTTCTCTTAATTCGTTTTCTTTATTAGTGTGCTGGAATAGCATATTTGGTGTGTCACTTGTTTTGTTTTTATTGGTTTTGTTTTTAGTTCAATAAAGAACTGAAAGAGAGAATTAAGTGTGGTAAAAGGCAATAGTTTGTGAGATCATTAGAGAGAAAAAGCTAATTTGTGTGTTAAACACGAGAGTTAAGTGAATCAAATTGAGTGAAACACGTGAAGGAGTGTTGTGAGGTTTTTTTTGCTAACTTTAATTTTTTAGATCACAAAATATGTCAAAAGAACAAGAAGCTATAGATCAATCGATCATACACAAAGCCATGCAGCAACAATTTGAGCGCATGAATCTGATGTTTGGAGAGATCCGTGACCAATTGGAAAGGCAAGACACTGCTATAGCCAATCTACAAAAGGGGCAACAACCAATAGCTCCTAATGTAAAAGATAATCAATAGCATGCTGCCATAGGAGATCAGGGTGGTGATGACCTAGATTATTTTGATGACCAGGCCACCGTTGACATGCGTGGAAGAGATGATAGAAGGGTAAGACGCATAGATCGTGATTTGGGGAGTATCAAACTGAAAATTCCTTCTTTTCAAGGTAAAAATGATCCGGAAGCTTATTTGGAGTGGGAAAAAAAGGTTGAGCTAGTATTTGATTGCCATAATTACTCCGAGGAGAAAAAGGTAAAACTAGCTGCTGTTGAATTTACCGATTATGTTATTATTTGGTAGGATCAACTTGTTTTGAGTAGGAGAAGAAACCGTGAAAGGCCTATAAACACTTGGGAGGAGATGAAGGCCATCATGAGGAGGAGATTCGTTCCTAGTCATTATTATAGGGAGATACATCAAAGGCTTCAAAGTCTTACACAAGGCTCCAGAAGTGTGGAAGACTACCACAAGGAGATGGAAATAATCATGATTCGAACCAACATTGAAGAAGAACGAGAGGCCACTATGGCTAGATTTTTACATGGTTTAAATCAAGATATTGCTAATGTGGTTGACTTGCAGCATTATGTTGAATTGGAAGACATGGTTCACATGGCCATAAAAGTGGAACAACAACTAAAAAGAAATGGTTCCACTAGACCCAATTTGGGTTCATCTTCCTCATGGAAGTCAAAATGGAGCAAAGATGAAAAGGTTGTTTCAAAGCCTAAGATTGAGCCAATCAAGGATCATAAAGAGGGAGGCAGCCAAAGCAAAGGTAAATCTGATTCCCAACACTCTAGAAATAGAGATATTAAGTGTTTTAAATGTTTGGAGACAGGTCATATTGCATCTCAATGCCCAAATAAGAGAGTAATGATCTTGAGGGAAGATGGTGATGTTGAAACCGAGAGTGAATCAGATGATGATCCTATGCCACCTTTGGAGGATGCTAATGATGGTGTAGAGTATCCTGTTGATGGTAAATTGATGGTTGTTAGACGTGCTCTTAACATGCAACTAAAAGAGGATGCGGAGGTACAACGTGATAACATATTTCATACTAGATGCCACATCAAAGATAAGGTATGTAGTATGATAATTGATGGTGGAAGTTGTACTAATACCATTAAAGCTTCAAGTGATCCTTTGCACATTCATGAAGGCCCAATTACAAGAGCTAGAGCCAAAAAGATACAAGCTGCTTTAAATGGATTAATTGAGAAAATATGGATTGAAACTACAATTCAAGATGCAAGACATCATGAATTGGGCTTGAAGAGATGTCAAGGCATTGTGGGCTTTATTCAAGCTATTGGGCAGCCAAATACACAATTCGGATCAAATGCAGAAAGGTCAATTTCGGAATAAAACTGGTATTGATTGAGCTGGAATTAACTTGCAAGCCATATACCGTTGGAAAGATAATTAAGATAGCTTTCCAAAAAATTTTACAGAGTTAGATTTGGAGTTCTCTAGAAGGAGTTATAACCAATTTATTACAGCATGCGCAGAATTAGAAATTTCAACGACTCCTTAACTAGTTAGGAAACTACTCCGACTTGAACTAGGATTTAATCTTTTTCGGATTTTTTGGGTCTCTATTGGCCTATTTAAACTCAGCAACCTTGTTATGTAAGACAATAAAGAGATTAGTGTTATTTGAATTTGAGAGAATTATTCTTTCTTTGGTTCTTTGGAGAACTAGTGAACTTATCAAGAATTTGCATTCTTGTGGCGTTCCAAATCAAGACTTATCACTCACCTTCTCATCTAAATCTTGAGTGTGGCGTCAATATCCTTCTCCATACCTTTGGTTCACGTTTGATTAAGCATTAGGTCAAGGTTTTGTGTCTTAAATCTGTTTAGAACTTTCTTGGGTAGTTGAAACTTCAAATTAAGTCTACTCCTTAAAGTTTCAATGTGGGATTCGCATCACCAATAAGGACAATTTGGATCACACATTCCTAATCTGGGAGCATCCCATATAAAATGACCGTTGAGCATTACAAGGTACATAAGATAGCCTACAGAGGTAAAGCGAGTGAGTGGCAGCTTATCTTATCCGATTTGTACGGCCATGATCATGGTAGAGTTTGTAAATGATAATCTTAGAGGCTTTGGTGGGGTTATTGGTAGTACAATTAGAGGAGGTTAAGAGGCCGATTGAGGAGGCTTGAATGTCATTTTGACAGATCCATCTTATCTATATTCAAACATACTTTCAGATATTTGAATAGGAGTATCATTCTGATAGAACTTCTCTTATTTGGATATCCATTAAAAGGCATAAGTTTTCTTAGTTCATGTTATAGAATTTACTTGGGAATCTAGATGATGGTAAGAATTTGGTCTGACTCAACTAACACCATGAGATCATCAGAGTGGTTTTTTGATGTTGAAAGATATAAGGCATGATTTTCAAGCTTATAGACCAATTGATGATGAAGAGTAGCAATCTTTACTAAAGAGATCTGTTCAGCTCCTTGAATTTGTACTTGTACTTTTAAGGCAGTTGACAAGTTGCCATCTTGAAGGGACAGGTTGAATTTTGGATAGACAGTAAGGAGAACACTTTCTGCTTGTAGTGTAGTCAAAACAGTACCGATGACAGCATGTTGACACTGTTTGAATCTGGTGTCCAACATGGCAATTCTAGCAGTAATAGGTAATCCTTTCCTTCTATGTAAGGTCAGGATTAATCTAACTCCTCCTAAATGAAGATGTTATATAACCTTCTCTTTTCCAGTTGGTAACTAACTCTAGAGGTATTTCTGAAGTGAAAGATTGTTCAACAATGGTGGCTTAGAGGGTACACTGATCCAACCTAGAAGATTGGATGTATTCTTTTGGAAGTGGCCTTTTAATGCTGATCATGGATTTTATGCTTCTAGTCAAGTAGGTTGATCTTTTGTACAGCTGATAAGGGCTTATGATCAGAAAAGAAAATTCAGTGATGTAGATAGATTCAAGGATACAGGAATATTCTACAAGGTTTTTTATTTTACTGGTCGTATGCTTGGTACAGAATTTTGGCAAAGACAAGGTAAAGAAGAGTGAAACAGTATTTAGAAGTTCAGAAGATGAAGATGAAGTTAAAGCCATGATAGGAAATTTCTCTATGTCTCTAAAACCTAGCGATATTTCAAAACTTAAAAGACTTTTATCTTACTACTTTAATAAATTAAAACATTTATGTAGTGAACAACGTCTATATGGCTCTGATACTAAATGAGGGCAATGGAGTACGTGGTGTTGTTATACTAGAGCAATGATGAAACAAGTTCATCCTTTGGACTAGTAACCCGCGTGCTCGAGTTTTCAGCCTATATACCCAGATGCATCAAAACTCAAAATAGTTTTTCATAACGTTTTATAACCCAAAACTTGACTTCTTCAATCATTAAAATAGGGTACCAATGTAACATTCCACCTTTATAATTGTAACTAAAGTGGTTAAACTAGGTGTAACATTAAGTATTTGTAGAAACAATTTCAAAATAAGCATTTTATAAATATAGAACATAAGAAGTTTGTTACAAAAAAAAACTATATAAAAGGTCTGTTAAAAAAAAATTAGTTACAAAGTTAACGATTCTCTCAGTAACATGTCACCAACCAATTCTATAAGCAAGCTTGTTGGATTTTTGCTTAGATAAGAACACAGTCGAGTTCGTTGTGTAACCCAAGGTCTGTTATGTCCAATGCACTTTGCCTTGGTTGTGACTTAGCGTCAGCTTTTTCCTACTCAGTTCCTGTAATGTAAGGGCTACGTGAGCTAATACCTAGTAAGTAAACACTTGAAGCATGTATTACCTACCATGCACATGAATGACTTTATAAAATAAGTGCTAAATCTTTTACATGAACTTCAAAATGTAAGGAATGGTGTTAGGGCCCTAGGTTTATTGTACTACAAGGCTAGCATTCCATAACATGCCCTTGGGCTTAAATTAATTGATCCGTTAGGTATTACATATCGCCATCCCCAAAGGATCTCTTTTCTTAGCTTAAAAGGCTTGCCCTCTTTGTGAATGCTTACCACCTAGTAGTACAGTAACCCTTTCTTTCTTCAAATTCATTAAAATACCTCATTATCAAATCACTTATAAAATGCATGAGACCAATGCAACTTATACCACAGCATGTAAATTTTCCAAATATATAATAAATCAAAACATAAAACTAATTTAAGACAACATTTAACATAGGTGGTAGTGCCGTCCATACTTAAGTTAAAGAAATAGAATTATAATATACGCAGCAGGGCTGACTATGTAAAGAGTAATAACAACATCATATTTTAGGCGGCAGTGCCGACCATGGCAAGATAAAATAAGAGCATCACATATCAGGCGGTATAGCCGACATCTAATCAAGTAAGTAATATGCATAGCATCCTAGGCGGCATAGCCGACTATATAAGGATGATATCATGATGTAGGCGGCATAGCCAGCTATGTGAGATTTAATAATCGCCAATCACACCATAATAATAATCATTATAAGATAAGAGATTATTTAAAACTAAACTTAGCATAAGAGTATTATTACTTAAAGCTAATTTTAACATATTATCTTTACATTCCAGTTGAAGTAAAGTGTTACTTACCTATTTTCTTTGATTCCCCTAAACTTTCCTTCCTAAACTTGAGAATTTGTTCACTAGTGATGCTTTGGCTTAGAATGGAAAAAGATGGAATGTTTAGGATTTATGGAAAATGTAAGGGTTAAGGGCTATTTATAGGATTTTCTAAGACCCATGAGTGGCTAGGATTTTGTCACCATACATTGATTAATGGGGGAGATTTATTTCTTTATAAATATCTTAGTGATTTCTAAAATACTAAGATTTTATCACTTAGAACTTAATAATGGTAAAGATTTATCTCTTTACAAATATCTTAGTAATTTCTAGAATTTCTAAATCTCTACAACATTTCTTATTACATCATCACATATGTCAGTGCTTATGTGATCTTTCTAGAATTCCTAATATCTCTACAACATTTCTTGTTACATCATTACTTATGTAATTGCTTATGTCATCATTACTTTTAATTATTAATTTATCTTTCTATAAATATCTTAGAAATTTCTAGAATTCCTAAATCTCTACAACTCCTATTACAGTATTACTTATGTCATTATATGATTATACTTTATTATTATTATTATTATAATAATAAATACTTAAGAGAGCTTGTTAGGTTAATTATATATCCAAGTAAGAAGATTGTACCTTACAATCTTCTCCCCCTTTAAAAACTTTCGTCCTCGAAATTTACTTACTGAATAGCTTAGGATACTTGTTCTTTATTTCTTTTTCGTGCTTCCATGTTGTCTCCTCCACTGAGCTATTCCGCTATAGTATCTTAGCTAGAGGGATTTTCTTGTGCCTTAACTCTTTTATTCTTCTATCGAGTACTTGAACTGGACGTTCTTCGTAGGTTAGTTCTTCCTCGAGTTGAAAAGACTCATAGTCTAGCACGTGAGAGGGGTTTGGAACATGTTTATTTAACATGGAGATATAAAAGACATTGTGTATTCTTGATAATGATAGTGGTAGCGCAAGTCGATAGGAAACACTCTTGATACGTTCGAGTACTTTGAATGGCCCAATGAACCTTGGGCTTAATTTTCCCTTGTTTCTAAATCTCATCGATCCTTTCATTAGGGTGACTTTTAGGAATACTTTCTCGCCAACATGAAATTCCAACGATCTTCATCTTTTATCTGCATAACTTTTCTATCGACTTTAGGCTGCTTTCATTCTTTGACGTATTTTCTCTATTACTTCAGATGAGGCCGTAACTAAGTCCTATCCAAGGTATTTTTGCTCACCCATCTCATTCCAATGAATAGGTGACTGATATTTTCTACCATATAAAGATTCGTATGGTGCCATGTCGATTGTTGCTTAGTAACTATTATTATAGGAAAATTTAGACAATGCTAAATATTTGCTTTATGATCCTTGAAAGTTGATGGCACATCCTCGTAACATATCTTCAAGTGTTTGAATCGTCCTCTCTAATTGATCATTTGTTTAGGGGTGAAATGCTGTGCTAAATTTTCATCTTGTCCCCATAGCCTTGTGTAGCTTCTCCTAGAACGTCGAGTTGAATCTCGTATCTCGATCATAAATAATAGAGACGGATACACCATGTAGTCTAACTATATCTTTTATGTATACTTCTGCCAGTTGGTCCATGCTGTACGTCATTCAAATGGGTAAGAAGTGTGTAGACTTTGTGAATCGATCAACTATTACCCAAATGGCATCATGCTTTTTTGTAGTCCTTGGGAGGCCAACAACGAAGTCCATTGTGATTTCCTCCCACTTCCGTTGAGGGATTTGATTGGGTTCCAAAAGTCCTACAGGTCTCTGATGCTCCGCCTTGATTTGTTGACAGGTAAAGCATTGAGCTATGTCTGCCTTGATTTGTTGACAGGTAAGGCATTGAGCTATAAACGTAACTATATCTTTCTTCATCCCAGGCCACCAATAGTGCCTCTTTAAATCTTTATACATTTTTGTTGTGCCAGGATGTAGCGAATATAGGACTGTTTGAGCTTCAAGTAGAATTTCCTTCTTTAGATCTTCACTATCCGGTACGCATATCCTATCTCTAAATAAAATGATTCCTTTCTCTGACTTTTTAAATGGCATCTCTTTCTCTGAATTGGTCTCCATCTTTAAATTCTTTAAGTGCGAATCGGCTTCCAAGGAGATCTTTATCCGAATGATCCAAACCATTTATTTTAGTCCAGATAACACAATTTGGGAATAATTGAATACAAACAGAATGTTTAGTGATAAGACCAATAGAAAAGAATTTGCCATCAACAGCTCTAAAATCATCATGGTCTTTCCAACAATCAAAGGGAGAATAACTGGATTAATCATACTTTTCTATGGACCAATATCTATAAAAGTAATAACTAGAATAGGTCTATGATATTTAGATAGGAGGATTTGGGCTGTTATAGAAGGAATGGGAATGGACTTTTGAAGTAAAAGCTGAGTTGGGTTCCATAGTTGTGGATTGAGAGAATTAATGACATAAAATATCATCAATCTCATCGGATGATACGGAGGTAGAGTCAAGATGAGTATTCTCAAAGTTGAATACTATTTGATCATTGGGTTCATCTTATTCAGAAAATAGATTTTCAAATTGATCGATATCTAGAGAGAAAGGAGTAGTCCTTTGGAGATGTTGAATGAGTCGAACTGCTCTAATAGGTTTGTTAGGGCAATTTTTTGCAAAACAGCCTTTTTTTTTACAAATGAAACATTTAAAACTTTTCTGGGCTTTGGCAATTCGAAAAGGAATAGTGTGCTTTCTGTAAAATCAATAAGGCTTTAATGATCTTTTTTTTTTAAGTCTTTTTGCATCAAAGTCAGGTTTTTTAAACTTTCTAAAATACTTCTTCTTGGTTGGACAAACATATTTTTTCTTCCATTTACGTTTTATCTCAAGATAAGGCTTTTTACAGGCATCTTTGAAAGATTGTTTGTCTTGGGGTTTATAGTCGAGAGGATTAAACCTAGATAACCTCTTTTTTTGTATTAGAGCCTTACCAACTCCCAGAAAGTGGTATGATTTATGATTCTAAAATTAGAACTCTTCATTCCGAACGATTTAGAGAAAACCTTGTCATTCTACTGTTGTGTCTTTATCGTTTAATACTTCTGTTTCTCTTTCTTCTACTTTATCGTTACCTAAGAATTATTCATCTCGTACAGCCAGTAAGATAGAAAACCTTACTAAGTATTCTTATGTCCCTGAGTTTGCCCAGATAAGTGAGTCATCCTTTCCTCTTGTCAGTCTTTATCAATTGTATAAAAGAGAAAATACCATTATCCGTAGCATCTGATCTCTCATCTCTACCAAATGTCCTCATTCAAAAGAGTACATCCAGTCTTCTAAGTTAGACCAGTGTGCATTCCAGTCCACCAGTACTGAACAATATGTTACTTTAGAAATTCCAACTGAACTCATTACTAGTTGGAAAAGATAAGGCTATACCTATCTTCATCTCGATGGTATCCGACTTATCTTAACTCTTCATAGAAAGAAATTGGCTTTCTGTTACAGCCTAAATTGCTTTATTGGATGCCCGTTTCAAGTAATATCAGCATGCCATTATTGGCACTGTTTTGACCACTCTCCATGCTGGTAGTATTTTACTAACCTTTTACCCCAACTTCAACTTTTCCCTCCAAGATCCAAATCTCTCGACTACCCTCAAAGTCCAAATCCAACTCTAGGGTGCTGAGCAAATCACCTCTGCCAAAATTGTTACCTTACACCATCAACTTGTGTATAGGTTGCAAAACCATGCTCTTGATCTTCTAAGTCCTCAAACCTCTTCTGAAGTCTTGATGATTCTTGCTGAATCACAAGAAATTCCTACCATTATTCAGATCCCTAGACAAATTTCCAAAAATGAGTTGACACAACTTATGCCCTCTTTAACACAAGTTGAATAGAGTTAATGATCCAACTCTTCGCCATGTTTTTATGGCCTCTTTACCAGAAGAATTGCAGTAAAAAATTCAACGTCAGATTTCTCAACACAATCTGGACATCAACAATTTATCCTTGGGAAAGATACTTCAGTTAGCAATGGGATGTCTTGACAAATTATGTGAATAAAAAAAGTTCTTCAAGGAATTCATCCAAGACAAACCTCCTTTCAAAGAAGCATGCAAGAAGCTTTATCTTGAAATCAAATGCAAGGGGAAAAAAGAATGTGTTTATCTAACCAAGAATAAATCCCATTTTAAGAAGTTCAAGAAGCCTAACTTCTATGCATGGAGACACTGCAAACAAAGATCAGACAAGCTTTATTACTTTTTCAAAAAGTGTATTACTCCTTTCCGAGATGCCAAAGCCTAAAAACATTCCAAGTGTTTTATTTGAAAAAAGAATGGCCATTTTGTAAAAAACTACCCAAACAAGCCCAATAGAGTAGTTCGCCTTATCCAACATCTTTAAAACTCCCTAAAAATAGATCAAATTGAAAACTTATTTTCTGAACAAGATGAGCCCAACGATGATACAGATTCGCTCTTGAGAATATTGGAAAACCCTTGATGAGTATTTCTAAGCCACTGATGGAAAATACTTTTCCATAGGTCTCATTACCAAAAATTCTATTGGTATACTACTGTTCCCAAACTGTGTCATCTGGACTAAGTTAATTGGTTCAGATCTTCCTGATAAAGATCTCTTTTTTATTTTGATGTTTTAAGCCAAGCCAGTCAAATCCATATCACTCCTTCCAGTCTCAAGTTCAAAACCATGTTTAAAGCTTATACTGATACTCTCAAACTTTACAGTCTAACAAATCCTGCCGAACCTTATGCACACATCACAGCTAAATTTCTAGAGTTTTGTACAAAGTCCCATGATAAGTTTTTTCACCCATCTCCTTTATGGAAAAACTCTAAGTTATTCATTAGTTTACCCTTTAAACTCAATGAGGATTCTAATCCCATTAAAGTAACCCATCCAGGCATGACACCCTCAGATCTCTCCTTGGTTTAAAAGATTGATTGTGGCAAGAGTTGGGGGTTAAAGCTGGTTCATGTTTCCTAATTGAGTGAAGGGATTTGGTGTAGATGGGAAGAGGAGCTTAAGAACTTAAAGGTAAAGGAGGAGGAGAAGAAGGCTTATCATAACGACAAGGGGACAAAGGTCTTTTCTTTGGTTTTCTTTTGCGACGAGAGTAAAGTTCGTCGCCTTCCTTATCATCTAAACAAAGGCAGTTTAGATCACACTTTCCAAATCCAAGGACATACCACAGAAAATGTTCATAAATTTTATCTGGGTAAACTGGGTATCCATTACTGCTGAAGGGAATATTTTTTTCCTGTAGAGTGTCAACAGGAGTGATCATGGAAGAATAGGTAAAGGAGAGTCTAGGAGGCTCAAGAACAGAAGGTGTTGGCTTGAAAGTCAAATGGACAAAGCCGTCTGGTCGTTTTTTAAACATGGATTCTGAAGTTTGGGTAGGATTTGTATTTTGGTGAAAAAGTTCATAATTCGAAATCCATTCAAGAGGCATGATTTGGATCAACTCATTTCTGTGAATTTTTCTAAGGATCTGAATGATTGTAGAAATTTTTTAGGATTCAGCAAGAATCATTAAGGCTTAAGAAAAAGTTTGAGGGCTTGGAAGATCGAGAGCATGATTTTGCGACCTATACACAAGTTGGTGGTGTAATGAAATAATTTTTGTAAAGGTGATTTGTTCAGCACCTTGGAGCTGAATTTGAAATTTAAGGGTAGTCAGAAGATTTGGGTCTTAAAGGGAAAAGTTAAAATTATGATAAAAGCTAAGCAAAACACTTCTAGCATAGAGAATGATTAAGATAGTGCCAATGATGGCATGCAGGTACTATTTAAACCTAGTATCCAATAAAGCTATTCAAACTGTAATTGGTAACCCTTTTCTACCATAGAGGGTTAAAATTAGTTAGACACCACCAAAGTAAAGGTGGGTATAACCTTTTCTTTTTTAAATAGCAATTAAATGAGTTGGTATTTCCAAAGTTACATGCTACTCAGCAATGGTGGACTGAAGTGCACACTGGTCCAATTTAGAGGACTGAATGTATTCTTTTGGGTGCAGACATTTGTAGAGATGGGGGGTCAGATACTACGAGTAAAAGTGTTTTCTCTCTTATACAGCTGGTAGGGGTTGACAAGAGGGAAGGACTCATTAATTTGGGTAGACTCAAGAAAATAGGAATATTCGATAAAATTTTCTATTTTACTAATTGTACAAGATAAACAATTCTTAAGTAGAGATAAGGTAGAAGAAAGGGAAATAGAAGTATTAGATAATGAAGACATAACTGTAGAGGAAATAGATGTCATGATAACAAGAATTTCTATAAATAGTAAGAACGGAGAGTTTTGATTCTGAAACCATAAATCATACCAGCTTTCTTAGTTAAGTAAGGCTCTAATATCACAAGTGTTAGAGCCTCTGAACTATAAACCCTAAGGGATCTCTAAACTCTCTTATCTCCTATCTAAGGCAGGTTCTTTTAATCGCTAAAGGTTCTACAATCTTAAAGAGCTGACAGCTTTTTGATACACACGATCCTCAAAAGAGGTAAGTGTAGAGCCTACTTGCTTGGATAAGAAGATGAATAGACTTATTCCAAGACTCAGAAACTTTCTCATTCCTAGATTTAAAGAAAATAAGGGTTTTTAGAATTGAGACATAAGAGAATATTGGAGATTGGATTCTGAAAATGTCTGTATCTTACATTAATGCTGCCATCCCTTTTTATAGTAGGAAGGATTAACTCTTGATAAGAAAGGACTCTTATTAAGAATAGTAGTCCACTTTAGTCAGTAGGAAACATCATGATTACATAGCTTTGTTAAAAGTAACTTTGATAAAAGCTAAAGCAAAAAATAATCATAGAAAATAATAAAGTAAAATCAAAAGTAAAAAATAATCAACACGCCTTTAATTATTAAAGCATACTAGTACACTTTATTGAAAACCGTTGATGCTTGGATAGGATTCTTATTCATGAGTTGTCATTTTCAGTGGAGTATAATGAGTCTTCTAGAAGACAAATGTATTTTCCATTGTAAATGAAATAATTTTTAGTGTGGATATCAATAAAACGAACTTTTTTCATTGTTCTTTTGAACCTAGCTGGATATGTTCGAGAAGACTTAGTTTTTGGAGGGTTAGGAAGTGTTGGGGTAAGAACAAAGACTAGAAGAGTAGTAAAGGATTGTGTATACTGATTGATAGAGGACATGAATTCTTTCCATGAAGTTGGGGAGGCTGATAGATTCAAATGCATTTGGAAGGACTCTAAAGGATCATTTGGAAGAGTAAGTTGTGATAGATTTGCTATGATTTTTTCAAGTTCCAGATCTAAACACATGTAGTGCATTATTATGGTTGAGTTATGGATAAGTTGATTGAAGGAGGAGGAAGATAAATAATGTAATTTAAAGGAGAAAATTCATCCCAAGGATCTTGGGAATCTTGGAATAAAACATCAGTATAATTAGGACATTCTTCTTTGACAATAATTCCTCTAGACTTAGGTTTTAACTTAGCTGAGTGAGTAACGACTCTGACCATTTCATGTTTTGGACCAAGAGAGGTATAGGGAATATCTAGTGATGGAGTTGGGACATGGTTGAGTTCAAAGAGAAAACGTTTGAGACTAATTTTGATATCCATATCTTGTTCGAGGACAGTTGGGTGAGGTACTGTTATCCATTCATAAGTTTAGTTTTATGTCCAAAATAACTTAGTGTCTAGATGCTAGAAGTAAAGCCTGTGAATAATAAAGACAAATGTGAACTGGATTGCTTCGTAAGCTGGCATGCCATGAACATTGTTTGAATTCCATCCCATTGGTAACCATTTCCTTGTCAGAATAGATAACTCTATTTTTGGGATGTATTAAACTTCAAGAACCATATTGTCCTAGAAAAGATGTTACTGAGATTAAAAGATTAGTTTGCCTGATATGACCTTTATAGTGAATGTACAAAATGCGACCATAACTTAACCCCAGACATGCTCTCCAGAAAGCCTCTTCCAAAATCTCCTGTTGTAAATCTCTTATTCTCATTTCCTTTCATAGCCATGGCAACCTCTCTATCTCAAACCGTCATTATTCACAAAACCTTTCCTCTAAATAGACATTTCTCTTCACTAACTCAAATCCAAGACTTTGCTCAAAGATACCAATTTCAATTCTTCATGAAAGTTTATCTCCTCTATCCAAATCCTTCTTTTTTTTTCCAGGTTTTCATCCAAACAACCTATTCTTTACCGGCCTCCAGATCGATCCCTTCAAAGATCTTTCCAAAGATAAAATATGGAATATGTGGTGTTCAACTGTTTTATATGCCATAAAATCCATTTTTCCTCTTGCTAGGTACAATAAATCCTCATGGATCCTGATCAATCCACTTTTTTATTATAGATATTCCTTGAATGTTTTTCTCCCTTTCCTTGGTAGAGAAAGAAGTTGGCTCACCTTATACGGCACTACAATGTTCATGACATGCCGGCTTACGAAGGAATCCAGTTCACATCTGTCCTTATTATTCACAAGCCTTACTTATAGCATACAGACACTGAGTTATTTTGGACACAAAACCAAGTTGATAAATGGATGACAATACCTCACCCAACTATGCTCGAACAAGATATGGATATCAAAAACAATCTCAGACAGTTCCTCCTTGAACTCAACCATATCCTAACTCCATTACCAGATATTCCCCACACCTCTCTTGGTCCAAAACATGAAATGTTCAGAGCCCCAACTTCTTTAGCCAGATCAAAATATAAGTTCATAGGAATTATTATCAAAGAAGAACGTCGTGATTATACTAATGTTTTATTCTAGGATTCCCAAGAACCCTAGAATGAATTTTCTCCTTTAAATGACATCATCGATCTTCTTCCTTATTCAATCAACCCATCTGTAACTCAACCCATGACAACCCACTACATGTGTTTAGATTAGAACTTGAAAAAATAATAGCAAATCTACCGCAGCCTACTTTTCCAAATGATACTTTAGAGTCCTCTTAGGCACATCTGAATCGAGCAGCCTCCCTAACTTTATGGGAAGAATTCATGTCATCTGTCAATCAGTATACACAATCTCTTACTACTCCTTCGATCCTTGTCCCTGCCTCAACACTTTCTAACACTTCAAAAACTAAACCTTCTTAAACATATCTAGTCAAGTTTCAAAGGAATAATGAAAAAAGTTTGTTTCACTAATATCCACACTAAAAATTATTTCATCTATAATAAAAATGCGTCTGTCCTCCAGAAGACTCAGTATACTTCACTAAAAGTGATAGCTCATGAATAAGAATCCTACTTAAGCATTCATGATTTTCAATAAAGTATGCTAGTGTGCTTTAATAATTAAAAGCGTGTATGATTGCTTTACTTTTGATTTTCCTTTGTTGTTTTGTAATAATATTTGCTTTATCTTTTGTCAAAGTTACTTTTAACAAAGCCATGTAATCATGATGTTTCCTATTGACTAAAGTGGACTACTATTCTTGATAAGGGTCTTGTCTTATCAAGAGTTAATTCTCTTTACTATATAAAAATGGATGGCAGCATTAATGTAAGCTATCGCATTTTCATAATCTAATCTCTAATATTCTCTTATGTCTCAATTCTAAAAACCCTTTTTTTCTCTAAATCTAAGAATAAGAGAGTCTCTTGAGTCTTGAAATAAGTCTGTTCATCTTCTTCTCTAAGCAAGTATGCTTTACACTTACCTCTTTTGAGGATCCTGTGAATCAGAAAGCTGTTAGTTCTTTATGATTGAAGAACCTTTAGTGATTATAGGAACTCACCTTGGATAGGACACCAGAGAGTCCAAAGATCCTCTAGGGTTTATAGTTAAGAGGCTCTAACACATGAAGTTAAATGAGATAACTACCTTCCAAGATATCCAAAAACTTATGTTGGATTATTTTGGAGTATTTATTTAAATATCTAATCTTCTTTACCTCAGATCTCTTCCAAATTGGATTTGGCTTACTTGTTTACCTTTGACAGATGGATCGCATTTTATTTATTTATTTATTTATTTATTATCTTACTTCTGAATCAGAGACATCATCCGAATCATGCTGGCCATCTTTTGCCTCAAAAAAATCTTTAACACTTCTAGTATTACTTTTTGTATAACTTTTTTTAGATGATCATCTAAATCTTAAGCAGCTTTACAAGTCATCTTCGGTTTATTGATAATTAATCTACTAGAGTCAAAAAATTGAATTCCCAATGGGGTTTCAAGCACACTTGGATCTTTTGAAGAAATATTTGAATCATCTACTAAATCATCCTTATAAAAATCATTGTCACTATTAGGGTTTGGAATTCAATGCTCACGAAGAAAATGGAAAATTCGTTTTAAATCAAAACCAGAAGATATATTGGAAAGAGATCCCAAAACATGCAACCATATTTTCCATATTTATCAAAAGCACTATCAAGATGGTTACTCCAATCTAATGTCCTAATTCTTAGCCAAAAGCCATTATAATTTGCTTTCAAAAGATTCTGAAATGTAAATGTGCAACTCAAGAGGGGGGTGAATTGGGTTTTTAAAAGTTATATTATAAACGATTCAATTTAACGCCTTAATGCAAACAAAAAAAATAAGTTTTACAACAATTAAATCTAATATAATAAATTAGACAATGCTTGCAAAATAAATGAGTAAGGAAAGAGAATGCAAACACAATAATTTTTACGTGGTTCGGCAATCCCTGCCTACATCCACGCCTCCAGCCAACCGAGCTTGAGGATTTCACTATCCAAGCCTCTCAAGGCTTCAAATGTTTACAATTGACTTCAAAGGTGTCAATGGACCTTTACAATTAAGAGATTATCACACTAATCTCTTTACCTCAAGTGTTTCTCTCAATCGAATACTCTCAATATGATACAAAATAAAAATTACAGTAAGAAACTCTCTATAAGAGTGGATTGACAAATAATGGCACAAAAATGATTTAATTTATTGTGATTTGTAATATGGAAGCTCAATATATATTTTATAAACTTATTTTTGCTTGCTAGAGAGCTTAAAATGAAGTTGGAATTGAATTTTTATAGTTAAAGCTCGAAAACTAGCCGTTATTGATAAATTCAAGTGCTCACGTGGCTAGCTGCTTAATTTAACCAGCTTTCCACTCATAACAGTGAAGTTACAGTTAAATTTGAATTTTGCTACAGCAATATTGTTCATAAAATTATAATTTTACCTCAAAACTTTCTCAAATTATATTATACCCCAAAACGTCATAAAAATTTTCAAGTAAGTCCTTTTTGAGTTTTAACTAAATCACCATAATCTTTAAAGTTTTTAAAACTTTTCACCTAGACCCCAATCTTTTATAAGTTACAATATAGCTCAAAAGTTTCAAAACTTAGCAAATAAGTCTAACTCCGAAATTTAAAACTTTTTCATTTTAACATAAATTACTCAAATCTACAAAATATTTTATCTCATAAACATTAAATTAATTTAGTTTGAAAAATAATTATTTTTCTAACATAAAATTGAGCTTCACAAATACTAATTCAAGTATAAATTAAATCATACCGGCTTTACAAGAAATTGTCGCAATAAATTATCTGTTGAACTCTAAATTCTATTCTTGATTTCCCCGTTGTCCGTTGAGTGTCTTGAGCTTGATTTTACTTGATTCATTATCCTTCAAAACTAGTGAATTTATGAAATATAAAATAAAACACTTTAATGCATATGTTTGTTATCATCAAAATTATAATATTTATAACTTTTTAGGCTAACAATCTCTCACTTTTTTATGATGATAAACATCTAATATATTTTGACATATATGTTCCCCCTTAATACATGGCGTATATAATCAAAAATAAACTCCCCCTGAAAGTATGGTCTATAACAATTTATAAGCTCCCGCTTAATATTTTAAAAAAATACACAGAAAAGAAAATATAATCCCTGTCTCGAAATTACAAAATACATGACTTCTCCCCTTTCATCATCAAAATTAAACTAAAACAATAATAATGAGCCAAATGTAAGCAAGAGACATGAAAATCTAACAATATTTCAAGAAGTCATAATATAGCATCCAAATACAAAACAACCGAATACAAAGCATCCAAAGATAGAACATCCAAACAACTCATAATGATCATCCACAAGCCATACAGAAAACGTAAATGCATAAAAAATGTGTGGTACAAAGTGACAGAAAATAAAAAATAAAAGGGCTATGGAGATGTGGATGAGATGAAGATGATGGTGGTGGAAACCCAAGAGTTGCAAAAAGCTGCTGCTAACCATCAAGAATTTGGTGCTGTTGAGCAAAAAGTCAATATTGTTGATCAAATAATTGCTGCTGCTATTCAAAGAGGCGCTGGTGCTCCAAAGTGAATTGAGCTAAAAAGGCTTCAAACTAAGATTAAAGTTGGCTCTGCTGTGTCGAAAGAGAATCCATTTTAGCCAACATTTGTTGCATTGGATCCTCATGGGCAGCTGAAGAAGTTTTTAAAGGACCCGCAGAAGATGGATAATGAGAGCGTTGTGGGACACTAAGATTTGGAAGTTGCTCTGGTGGAAGAACGGCAATAAAAAACCAATGATCTGTAGGAGCAAGTTTAGAAACTTTGGTTGAGTATCTCCGGTCTCTAGTCCATTTACCTTCTACCCAAATAAATCCTAAGTTGGCAATGGCATCATCTCTTAATTCTCTTAAATTTAAAAAAGTTGGTTCGATAATGGGTACTCAGAAATATTTGAGGATGCGAGTAATGATACTACCATAAGGGAGGGATCTTTTAGCTATATAAGGTGTGCTAAGCATATGATTGAGTATAATGTACCCAACATTGAGCTTTTTACCCTTCAAAATACAATCCAATAAAGGCACATCTAATCGGTTAACTTCATCCCCATGACCATACCTAGGAGTAATCACATGATGAAGAACATAATGCAGGATTCTAGTTTGAAGAGGCAAAGCTTGAGATTTCAATGATGATCGACAAAATTTATCGGACAAATCACATCAGCGACAAATTTTTTGAACAATATTTTCAAGAGAAAACCATGGATGATCTATTCTGGCTCTAGCATTGTAAATTTCTAATCTCTCATTTGGAGTCCCAAGAATACGATTTAACTCTACAACATCAAATTCAATACGAACTCCCCTAACACTTGTAACAATTTTATCCAAAATTTCTATATCCATATTCGAATATAAAACCTTAACTAAATTCTCATAATATGCTTCTTGAATAACTAAGACATTTTTCCAACTCATAGCAATAAAAATTTTATCAAGAGATTTATCACAAATTTTCAAATTCGCCAAATTCTTAAGATTAACAAAGTAAGGAGGAATAACCGACCTTGGCATGAAATTATCGATAAACCATTTCTGAAGTGGGAGATGTCAAAAATGAGTTGACAAAAACTCCGTATTATCTCCATAATCTTCTTTATGTCTCTTGGCCATTTGTTTGCTCTTGGCTTTTTCACCACCCACCATTGTTGAACAAGCTCAAATAACAATTTCGGATTTGAGTGAAATGGAGAAGTTTGAGCCAAGAAATCTGATCCTAGAGATGAATGAGACTTAGATATAAAGTGGATTTGATCTAAGATGAGCTAGAGAAAGCTTGAGAATGTAGAGAGAGAAACAGCCAAGGTTAGGTTTTGGATTTCGGATTTTTATGGAGGTATGATAAAATGGTGTTTTGATGATGAAAAGTGAAGGAATAGTGGATGGGTGATGGATTGGATGATTAATTTTAGTAAGAAAATGAGTAAAAAATGAAGAAATTTGAGAGAGAGATGGTGAGACACTATTCACGAGGGAGAAAGAGAAAAAAAAGATGAACAAGAGAAGAGAAAGTTGAAATGATGATTAAAAGATGTTTAATGGAAGGTAAATGGATGGGTAATGGATTGAATCCATGATTTTGACATGAAAATAATTGAGAAATGAAGAAATTTTGAAAGAAAATGGAGGGAGATGCACAGTTTGGAGAGAGAGAGAGCTAAGTGAGGAAGAAAGCCAAAAAGAGGGAGAGGAAAGAGTCCGAACCTGTGGCCAAGCGGCTAGTCACTTGGATTAGGCGGCTAGCCGCCTGGTTGCTACCCCACTGCACCAAGTTTACTTTCTGACCATTTTTTATCAATCTCGTCATCATTTCTTGATTTTAAACCTCTCAAGAACCATTTTAATGCATGAATCATGATTTTAAACATTTAAAACATGATTAATTCAAGCAAATAATTCATCTATCAAGCATGTATCATGAAACACACAAGCATTTGAAATAAATATATCACAACACCTTACTTATCTATCACGCTTAAACTCTTCCAAAAACATTAACAAACATTAAGCAAACAATTTTAATAGATTCAATAACATAATTAAAGATGTTAATGTGAAAATTTCATCATCCCAAGTTCATGCCGAATTTTTGAAAATTATTCTTCGCAAAGGGGTTTTGTAAAAATGTCGTCAAGTTATTTTTCCGTAGAGATAAATTCTAAAGCAATATCACCTTTTTGTACATTATCTCTAAAAAAATGATATCTAATCTCTATATGCTTAGTTCTAGAGTGTTGAATGGGATTTTTCGAAAGATTAATAGCATTAGTATTATCACACTTAATAGGAATTTGTTCAAGTTTAATGCCATAGTCTTTAAGTGTTTGTTTCATCTAAAAGTGTGCACAACAACTACCTGCGGCAATATATTCTTCCTTAGTAGTTGGGAGTACAACCGAGTTTTGTTTTTTACTAAACCATGAAACAAGGGAATGACCTAGAAAATGGCAAGTTCCACTAGTAATTTTCCTAACCACCTTATAACCAACAAAATCGGCATCCGAATAACAAGTGAAATCTATATAAGTTCCTCTAGGATACCACAGGCCAAGATCTATGGTTCCACTCAAATAACGAAAAATTCTTTTAATAGCAAGCAAATGAGATTCCTTGGGATATGATTGAAATCTTGCACACAAACATACACTAAACATGATATCGGGTCTATTTGTGGTTAAGTAAAGTAATGAGCCGATCATACCTCGATACTTTTTAATATCAAATTCTTTACCCTTTTCATCCTTGTCAAGCTTGATTGTTGTACTTATTAGAGTGTTTGATTCTTCAATTCCAAACCTCTTGAGTAGATCTTTGACATATTTAGCTTGGTTGATGAAAATTCCCTCATTGTTTTGTTTGATTTAAAGTCCAAGGAAATACTTCAATTCTCCCATAATGCTCATTTCAAATTCATTACTCATACAAGATGAAAACTCTTTGTACAAGGACTCATTAGTAGAACCAAAAATAATATTATCAACATATATTTGAACAACAAGTATACCTTGGTTCTTATGCTTAACAAAGACTCTAGTATTGGCTTTTCCCATTGAAAAATCGTTATCAAGCAAGAAATTTTTAAGCCTATCATACCATGCTCTAGGTGCTTGTTTTAATCCATACAATGTTTTTGATAGCTTATAAACATGATCTGAAAATTTTTCATTTTCAAAACCAGGGTGTTGTTTCACATAAACTTTCTCTATAATATAACCATTTAGAAGAGTACTTTTGACATCCATTTGAAATAAAATGAAATCTTTATAGCATGCATATGCTAGCAACATTTTAATAGATTCTAATCTAGCTACAAGTGCAAATGTCTCATCAAAATCAATTCCTTCTTCTTAGTTGTATCCTTGAGCCACTAATCTAGCTTTATTCCTTACAACCACACTGGATTCATCCATCTTATTTCTAAATACCCATTTAGTTCCTATGATGGATTGATGTTCTGGTTTAGGAACTAATTCCCACACTTTATTTCTCTCAAATTGATTTAACTCCTCTTGCATTGCCATAATCCAAGATTCATCATTTTCTACATCCACAAAGGATTTTGGTTCAATTTGAGAAATAAATGCAACATGTTCACATGTATTCCTATGTGATGATCTAGTTGTAACACCTCTAGATGGATCTCCTAAAATGGCATCCTTTGGGTGAGAAGAAACATACCTCCACTCCCTAGAGAGTGCTTGAGAAGTACCTTGATTTTATTCTGCATTTGTTTCTTCATATTGCTCCACTTGATTTTCTGCATTCTTTTGGTTGTTCTTTGATGAATCTTCTTGTATATTTTCATCTGTATCATCACTAACAGTAACTTTCTCCATAGAGGATGTATTTGACTCATCAAATGTAACATGCATAGACTTTTCCACAACCAAAGTTCTTTTATTATAAACTCTATAAGCTTTGCTTGAATTTGAATACCCAAGAAAGATACTAACATAAGATTTTAGATCAAATTTTCTAAGATTAACTTTTGTGTTCAAAATAAAACATTTACATCCAAAAACTTTGAAATAACCAATGTTGGGTTTTCTATCTTTCCAACATATGGAGTTTTATTGAGATAAGATCTAATCAACACCAGATTTAAAACATAACAAGCAGTGTTGATGGCTTCGGTTAAAAAATATTTAGGTAATACATTTTCATTTAACATGGTCCTAGCCATTTCTTGAATAGATCTATTCTTTCTCTCAACAACTCCATTTTGTTATGGAGTTCTAGGTGATGAAAATTGATGCTCAATTCTAAAGTCATTACAAAAAGTCTCAAAAACATGATTTTCAAATTCTCTATCATGATCACTTCTAATACAAGAAATAGAATAGCCTTTTTCGTTTTGAACTTTTTTATAGAAAATTCTAAATGCATCAAAGGTATCATCCTTATTAGCTAAGAACAATACCTATGTGTATCTAGAATAATCATTCACAATTACAAAAGCGTAATACTTTCTATTTAAGTTAGCATATCTAGATAGTCCAAACAAATTCATGTGAAGTAATTGAAGTGGTTTTGAAGTAGAAACATGATTATTGTTTTTAAAAGAAATTTTGATTTGTTTTCCAAATTGACAAGTTTCACAGATTTTATCCTTTTGAAAACTAGTTTTTGGAAGTCTTTTAACCAAATCATTTTTTGAAATTTTTGAAATTAAATTCATATTTGCATGACCTAGTCTTCTATGCCATAACCATCCATCATCATGTAATGCGAAATATTTATCAATGGTAGATGCACAATATATATTAATGGTATAGATATTAATACATCTATTTCCTACAAACAAAACTTTTCCATCAAATGCATTTTTAATAACGCATCTAGATTTATCAAAAACTACTTTATAACCCTTATCAGATAATTGACTAATATTAAGTAAATTATGTTTCAAATTTTCAACCAAGCACACATTTTTAATAAGAGTAGAAGATACATTACCGACATTGCCAATACCAATGATCTTTCCTTTTGAATTATCTCCAAAGGATACATCTCTAACATTTTCGATCTTGATAAAACTTAAAAATCAAGCATAATTTCTTGTCATGTGTTTTGAACACCCGCTGTCCAAGTGCCATTTATTCTTCTTAGGTACCCAAATCTTTTTGGGTCCTTGAGTGTCAGCAATGGTTCCTTTTGCAACCCAAACATATTTTACACCATAATAAGCATTTCTTTTTACAGGACATCTATTTTTCATGTGACCATTTCTATTGCAATAGTGACAAGTAATTTTATGATCACTTGTGGATATAGTTTTAACAAAATAATTCTTATAATACTTTTGCTTTAAGTTAGACTTATACTCAGGTCTTCTTTTATCAAAATCACATCTTTGAGAGTTAAGCAAATTATCCAACATCTTTTGGCCATTTGTGAATTTTATCACAATTTCATTTAACTCATTATTTTTCTTCTTAAGCACTTCATTCTCTTTTATCAATTCTTCATCATGTAATTTCTCATGCTCATATGAGGTATTAAGTTTCTCATTTGAAGATGTGACTTTATCATGTAACATTTTATTTTCTAGTTCTCAACATGTAATCTTTGTATTCAATGATTCATTTTCATTTTTGAGATCTATCAATTTCTTTTTAAGGCATACATTCTTTTTACCTATTTTCATCAACTCATCATGCAATTTTTTAAATGCATCATGTAATTCATCAAAGGTAGGAAGATCATTTACCTCATGTAGTTCATCATTCGATTCATCTCCAATCGCCATAAGAGCTCGATTAGTCAATTCTTAATGCTCTTTATCATCACTTGTTTCTTCATCAGTATCATCCTACGTGGCCACCATTGCTTTCTTCTTGAACTTATTGAGAAAAGGGCATTTCGATCTTATATGGCCAGGCTTCTTGCACTCATAACATTTAATTGCTTCCTTTTTCTCCTTTTGGTTCTAGAAATCTTTAAATTTTCTTCGCTCACCAGTTTTCTTGAAAAATTTTCTGAACCTCCTGTCAAGCATAGCCAACTCTTTATCATCCGGCTCACTTTCTCCATCACTTTTAAATTTTGTGACTTTGAGAGCAATGTTTTTCTTCTTCTCTTTATTGCCTCTTTCAGCTGCCAAATCTTTCTCATAAGAAATAAGAGAACCGATTAGATCATCAATAGATAAGACATTTAAATCTTTAACTTCCTTAATAGTAGTTCTTTTTGGTCTCCAATCCTTAGGAAGTGATCTAATGATTTTCTTAACTTTCTCGCTATTTGAAAAAGTCTTTCCTAGAGCTCCTAAAGTGTTCACTATGTCCGTAAATCTAGTGTATATAGAATATACACTCTCATTTTGTTCCATTTGAAACAATTCATATTGTTGAGTGTACCTACTAATTTTAGACTCTTTCACTTAATTTGTGCCTTCATAAACAACTTCAAGTTTGTACTAAATTTCAGAAGCACTTTCACAACTTAACACTCTATGAAATTCTTTCTTATCTAGTGCACAAAATAAGGCATTCATGGCTTTGGAACTAAGAGAAGCTTTTCTCTTTTCCAATTCATTCCATTCCCGTGAAGGTTTTGGAATATCTTCCCCGACTTAATTTTAGTCAAAGGCATAAATGGACCATCACATATAACTTCCCAAATTTTATAATTTAGGGCTTGTAAGTAAATTCTCATCCTAATTTTTCAATATGGGTAGTCATTTCCATCAATGAACAGTGGTCTAGTTGTGGATTGTCCTTCCTTAAAGGTTGAATCACTTTGGGTTGCCATGGATCTTTTACTCTAAACGGTTAAGTCCTAATAAGAGAACCAAGCCTGATACCAAATAAAATGCAAATGTACAACCCAAGAGGGGAGTGAATTGGGTTTTTAAAAGTTATATTATAAACGATTCAATTTAACGCCTTAATGCAAACAAAAAAAATAAGTTTTACAACAATTAAATCTAATATAATAAATTAGATAATGCTTGCAAAATAAATGAGTAAGGGAAGAGAATGCAAACACGGCAATTTTTACGTGGTTCGGCAATCCTCGCCTACGTCCACGCCTCTAAGCCAATTGAGCTTGAGGATTTCACTATCCAAGCCTCCCAAGACTTCAAATGTTTACAGTTGACTTCAAAGGTGTCAATGGACCTTTACAATTAAGAGATTATCACCCTAATCTCTTTACTCCAAATGTTTCCCTCACTTGAATACTCTCAATATGATACAAAATAAAAATTACAGCAAGAAACTCTCTATAAGAGTGGATTGACAAATAATAGCACAAAATAATTTAATCTATTGTGATTTACAATATGGAAGCTCAATATATGTTTTATAAACTTATTTTTACTTGCTAGAGAGCATAAAATGAAGTTGTAATTGAATTTTTATAGTTAAAGCTCAAAAACTAGCCGTTATTGATAAATTTCAGTGCTCAAGCGACTAGCCGCTTAATTTAACCAGCTCCCCGCTCGTAACAGTGAAGTTACCGTTAAATTTGAATTTTTCTACAGTAAAACTGTTCACAAAATTATAATTTTGCCTCAAAACTTTCTTAAATTATATTATGCCCTAAAAAGGTCATAAAACTTTTCAAGTCCTTTTTGAGTTTTATCTAAATCACCATAATCTTTAAAGTTTTTAAAACTTTTCAATTAGTCCCCCAATCTTTTATAAGTTACAATATAGCTCAAAAGTTTCAAAACTTAGCAAATAAGTCTAACTCCAAAATTTAAAACTTTTTCATTTTAACCTAAATTACTCAAATCTACAAAATATTTTATCTCATAAATATAAAATTAATTTAGTTTGAAAAATAATTATTTTACTAACATAAAATTGAGCTTCACAAATACTAATCCAAGTATAAATTAAATCATACCAGCTTTACAAGAAATTATCGCAATAAATTATCTGTTGAGTTCGAAATTCTATTCTTGATTTCGCCATTGTCCATTGAGTGTCTTGAGCTTGATTTTACTTGATTCATTATCCTTCAAAACTAGTGAACTTATGAAACATAAAATAAAATATTTTAATGCATATGTTTGTTATCATCAAAATTATAATATTTATAACCTTTTAGGCTAACAGATTCCTTGCTGAAAGATGTCCAAAAACACTAGCAAGAATAACAAAAAATGAAAAGAACTAACAATAAACAAGAGAAAGAAAGAGAAACTTACGGGAAAAATTGTCGTCAATCTTCTTAAACCATACTGTTGGTCAAAAACTCTACTTCAAGGATGAAAAATAATTGGTCGCAAAAAACTTGGGAAATGAATTCAGATAACAAGTACCCAAAAGAATGGTAAAATAATTGTTCTTTTCTGTCAGATTTTGCACTTTGAATTATTAGAGACGGTAACATCATTAAGAAATCTTGCAATGTGATTCAATAATCCCCTCAAGAGCATGTACGTAGACTTATAATTGAGAAAACTGGGATCGATCATCATTGGATTCACTCCAAACTCATAAAAAAGTTCTAAAATGAAAGGCAAATTGAAAACAAAAGGTGACTTGTTGGTTAAAAAGCATGATAGTCCCCTCTACAATCATACCATCTGGAATGAATCTAATGTCACCAAGGTAAATAGAAAAGGTAGCACTATAAGGAAGATATAACTCATGACAAAGTTCATCATAGCTCATATTTTCATAGTTAGGGAAGTTGAGAAAAATTTAGACACGAATCAAATGAGAGAATAAATAAGAGAAAACCAAAATAGTGGAAAATTTTTTAAAAGTAACTGATAGATAAATGTCCAGTCGACATTAATAACATCAAGACAGCACTTATCTTACATTTACTTCGAGTAATAGCTCGAGAAAATAGATCGTTGTATTTGCCATTTCTGAAATCCAACGGATAGAAAGGAATTTAACACAGAATAAGGTACTAGTACAGGTTGTCAAATGATTATTCTAAATAAAAGATGGGTAACCTGTCAATACAATTTAGAAATAATGTAGTTAAGGAGTTAATCGGTAATGAAATTTATAACGAGGAAAAAAAGGTGATGCGGTGCATTGCATAAAGCAGAAAGGTCATGGTTGTTATTTATAGTTATGTCAATTAAACTATTGCGATAAGAAAAAATTTAATGAAACAATTGTTTTGGATTGCACGAGTTTATCTTAGTTCAGCAGTATTGAAATTTGATTTCTTATGCTTATATTAAACATATTCAGTCAATTAGACTATTCACGTACTGTGAGTTCAACTGATCAAGTCAAGGTTGATAAAGTTACAATAGATTGGCCATGTTTAAAGCTTGATAAATTGCTAATACAATTAACATCATTTACAAAATGACATTTCCAGTTTACTGCAACCACAACCTCTCTTTTAAAGTTCGCTTATGTTACTCATAACCAATACACATGCAGTTTTATTTTGCAATAGTTAATTACCCCAAAGAACATACCATATTAAATCAACATATTTTAGTAAGTAGATATAAAAAAATACCTAAGCAAAACTTGATAGACATTGTGATAATAGATGATACAATTAAATTGACAAAAAAACCAAGTGTGCAAGTATGTTGTGTTGAGTGTTAGAAAGTGTATATTTATCAAGGAGAAAATCGTCATTTTACACTTTAAATCTCACTAACATTGCTACTTTTATTTATTTAAGTATTTTGTTATTCAATTATATGTATTTTATTATAATTATGTATTTTATGTATTTTAGGGGTATTACGATCGTTTCACAATGAACGAGTGATCGGACAGCAAAACGGACGTCATATTTGGACTCAGGACGGTCGAAAACCTTAAGAGGAGCTTTAAAGGAAAAAAGTCATTGTTCACATATACGGTACTGTTCATACGTACGATACTGTTCACGATACTATTCATATATACGGACCAATGATGTGGCAACTACCTATGATGTGGCAGTATCTGATTAGATGAATTATGTGGTATTGACTGCTTATGCGTTGACCGATGATGTGTCACGATCTTATTGGACTAAATTTCTTATGTACTGTAGATCGATGACGTGGCAGCATCTCAGTGGAGCAAAAATCGTGTGTACAGTACATACGCTTACATGGGATTATTTACTATTCAGGCGGCGTTACTGTACAAATGTTGACTGTTGACTGTTGACTGTTGACGTGGCGCAATCTTGAGCATCCGAATTGTTTTTAATCCGATGGTCACAATTCACTCAATGTATCTATAAAAAGGGGGCTCTCCCCCCTTAATTTGATACCCCTGAATTCATTTTTAAGCTTAGATTTCTAAAATTCCCTCTCCTTCTTGTAGTTTCTTTGTATTTTAATAAAATTTTCATTTTTATCCTTAGTTAAAATATGAGTAGCTAATTTCTTTTTGAGCTTGGATTGAAGGTGAAGTTTCAACATGTTCCATGGGCTTAATTTGGTAAATTTACTTTCTCTTCCCCTCTAATATTTGTGGTTGTTTTGACTTTTCGTCGACAAATAATAATAGTCTTGTCCAGATACAGCTCTGATTAAACCGTGATGAGAACTATCAGGAGAATACCATTAAAGCTTCAAGTGATCCTTTGTACATTCATGAAGGCCCAATTATAAGAGCTAGAGCAAAAAAGATACAAGCTGCTTTAAATGGATTAATTGAGAAAATATGGATTGAAATTACAATTCAAGATGCAAGACATCATGAATTGGGCTTGAAGAGATGTCAAGGCATTGTGGGCTTTATTCAAGCTATTGGGCAGCCAAATACACAATTCGGATCAAATACAGAAAGGTCAATTTCGGAATAAAACTGGTATTGATTGAGCTGGAATTAACTTGTAAGCCATATACCGTTGGAAAGATAATTAAGATAGCTTTCCAAAGAATTTTATGGAGTTAGATTTGGAGTTCTCTAGAAGGAGTTATGACCAATTTATTACATGTAGCATGCGCAGAATTGGAAATTTCAACGACTCCTTAACTAGTTAGGAAAACTACTCCGACTTGAACTAAGATTTAATCTTTTTCGGATTTTTTGGGTCTCTATTGGCCTATTTAAACTCAGCAACCTTGTTATGTAAGACAATAGAGAGATTAATATTATTTGAATTTGAGAGAATTATTCTTTCTTTGGTTCTTTTGAGAACTAGTGAACTTATCAAGAATTTGCATTCTTGTGGCATTCCAAATCAAGACTTATCACTCACCTTCTCATCTAAATCTTGAGTGTGGCGTCAATATCCTTCTCCATACCTTTGGTTCATGTTTGATTAAGCATTGGGTCAAGGTTTTGTGTGTCTTAAATCTGTTTAGAACTTTCTTGGGTAGTTGAAACTTCAAATTAAGTGTTCTCCTTAAAGTTTCAATGTGGGATTCGCATCAAACCGGCACCCTAGTACAAGGTTATTATTATTTGGCACGATAATCCCTTGGCACCATACTTATTGGAGAGTGGTTCATAAGGTGTGGAATCCCCCCTTATGATTTAATTAGTATTAATAAGGAATATTTAGCCCATGGAGCATATTGATGCGGATCCGGATACCCAAGTGCTTTATTATAACAGTTTCATTCTTAATTATTCCCGCCATTTTAATTCAACAATTTAGGACAAAATTACCATAATTTAATTATTCCCATTAAAAAGAAAATTAATTATTCATATAATTAAAATCAACCTCCTTGTGGGATCGACACTCGTCACCATTAATCTATTCTACAATAGATTCGTGTGCTTGTGAGTTCAATAAAATTTGTACAACATGTTGTTCACATGATAACCCCTCAAGACATTCAGGGAGGCATGTCCAAACTTTAAAGCATTATGTTTCATTTCAATCCTTCCTTGCTGCATAATTAATGACCACCACCTATGTCATCAACGAATGTTCATCATAACCTTTCTTGGGTCGTATGATTCAATTTGACTATTCTCATTTTGTTGTTTATACGAACTTAGATAGTGCACTATCATCTCTACAAGATTGATTATTCCTAGAGAAAGAAATAAAAAATGTAACAAGTCATTCATTTTGTAAAGCTGGTAACCTCCAACTAACTCTCAAGATTGCTTAGTTTTCTTTATCTTTAAGTGAGTTTGAGATTCTATCGTCTGTTGAACAAATAGATGAGCCAACATCCTATAGAAACAGAAAACAATGTCATGAAAGGTAATGTTTTCATATAGAACTTGCTCTCATAACATGAAATAAAAAAAAAAATCACTACCAAAATTTCCTAGGCAATTGAGTGTAAGAAAATGATAGTGAAAAATGGAATCTTACATAGGCAGCCAAGAAAACTAAAAAACCCAAAGATCCTTCTTCTGCCTTTTTCCCAAGCAACTATATATCACAACACCGTATCCTTCCACTGGATTAGCCCTTTTTAATGAGCATTTACCTTAATATGTATACCACTAGGAAAAACGTCTTCAATAATATTCTTTACTTATTATAATAAAGGATGAAAATAGAAAGAGAGACAAATAGAGTAGTCACTTATTTGAAAATAGAAAGAGAGACAATAGGGTAGTCACTTATTTCAGTTATATGGATACAAAATGAAATACCTCCATTGCAGTCAATTGATTTTAACATGAAGCTGATGAGGAAGTTCCTCAAGTTCTATGTTGTTATGAACTACTGCCAAATAGATGTCAGATTTAAGCAGCTTGGGTTAGATAGACATATATCTCTCTCATATTCCTGCAAATGTATGTAATTTATTAAGACAAAGTATTGTTGACTGCCAAAACCAATAATCAATCCCAACAGTATAAAAGTACCCAGTTAATTTAAAAATAGGATTTGTCACCAGTTCATCGTTGAGTGCTAGAAAATGTATATTTATAAAGAGAAAATTATCATTTTACACTTCAAGTTTCATCAACTTCCTATTGCTTTTATGTATTTAAGTCTCTTATGATTTTAATTATGTGTCTTTTATTATAATTAAGTATTTTACATATGTTAGGGCATCATGGTCATTTCACAATATATGAGACATTGGATGACAAAACGGACAGCAAATCTGAACTCAGAATAGTTAAAAACTTTAGGAGGAGTATTAAAGTATAATGTCACTGTTCGCATATACGGCATTGTTCATAATACTATTTATATTGTACGATGACGTGGCATTGATCAATGATGTGGCATCGACCAATGATGTGGCAGCATTTGATTAGAGAAATGATGTGACATTGACTAATTATGTGGTGTTGATTGATGACATAACTTGATTGATAAGGTGTCACTATCTTATTAGATTAAAATGTTTATGCACTGTTGACCGATGTTGTGGTAGTATGTTAGTAGATCAGAAAAATGTGTGTACGACACATGCATATACACAAAATAATAGCCTTGATGATGTGTTCAAACAATCAGAACTTGCCACCTAGCGCAATCCTGTGTGTTTAAATTTTTTTAATCCGATGGCCATGATTTACTTGTTGCATCTATAAAAGGAGGGGCCCCCGTAATTTGACATCCCTGAGTTTATTTTTTAGCTCCATTTTCTATAATTCCTTCTCCATCTTGAATTTCTATGTATTTTAATAAAATTTTCATTTTATCCTTATTTCAAATATTAGTAGCTAATTTTCTTTCAAGCTTGGGTTGAAGGTGAAGTCTTAATATGATCCATGGGCTTAATTGGTAAATTTATTTTCTCTTCCTCTCTAATTTCTGTGGATGTTTTGACTTTTCATCAATAGATGGTAATAACACAGCCACTATAAGCACTTAGCGCCATATTAATTAGAGCGTCATTTATGAGGAGTGGATTTTTCCCTCATTATTTTATTGGTACTAATAAGAAATATTGAGCTCAGTGCTCATTGATGCAGATCCAGATACCCAAGTACTTTATTATAATAGTTTTCATTTTTAATTATTCCAGCCATTCCAATTCAAAATTTAGAATAATTTTATCATAATTTTAACCAATTACTTAGAAAATTAATTCGACATATAATTAAAATCTACCTCCTTATGAAATCAACACTTGTCACCATTCATCTATTCTACAATAGATTCGTGTACGAATTCAATAAAATTTGCACAACAAGTTTTTGGCACTATTTCTTTTAGTATTTGAGTTTATTTTCATAATAAAGTAATAATAAAGTGATAAGGTTAGTATCATAATTTCTCTCTCTTCTTTATTTTTATATATTTTGTTTTCATTTTTTTGTGTATTTTTTTATGCATTTTCAAAGGTCGTAATTACCTAATTTTGAGCCTATAGATTTAGAATTAGAAAAAATACTTCACACACATAAATACATTGCATTTAAAGATAAAATTGAAATAGATTTGCAACAATAAGAACCACCACAGGAGAGGCCATTTAAGGATTATTTAAGTCCTTAAGCTAATTTGAGCACATCATGTATATGATACCCAAATGTAGTTGCTAGAAATTTTTAATTAAAACCTAGTGTGTTAAATTGTCTCCCAATATTTTATAGCCTATAAAATGAGGACCTATATAATCATTTGAATAATTTTTTTGCTGTTTTTCAAACTTTTAGGTATGAAATTTTTCAGTGATGATGCTAAACTCATATTATTCCTATTTTTTTTTAAAAGATAAAGCTCGTTCATAGTTTTATACATTGTCTTCTAATAGCATTACACCATAGGAACAAATGGTCATAAAATTTTTAAATAAATACATCTTAGATCATAAAACCAATTCTATTCGCAGGGAAATTTCAAAGTTCATCCCAAGAGAAATAGCACATTTCAAAGCATGGGAGCGATTCAACGGGTTACTCTTGAAATGTCCATATTATGGATATGAAAAATAGCACCAGTGCCAATATTTTTTTAAGGGATTATTGTCAAATGTGCAAGAATGAATAATGACAAAAAGTGGAGGAGAACTCACGTCCAAAAAATGCATTGGAAATTTAGGAACAATAAAAGAATTAAAGGAGTGAATGAGGTCCAAGTTGGTGAGTCAAGCTCGAAAATCAAAGAAGTCAAAGAAATGGTTGAAGGACTTACCCAACAAATCACATCTTTAATAGCTATTAAATCAATAGAGCCACATGACCATGACTCATACCCAGATCAAGCCAATGTCATAAGCACAATGAGAAAGCTATCAAACTATAACCCTTACTCCAACACATATAACCCTAGATGGAGGGACTATCCTAATTTTTCGTGGTCTCAATGATTTCAACAGAATAGACCAACAACTTCAGCTCCACTAATGTAACCAATTACTTAAGTTCCACAAGCCTCTCAACTACCATTCAGACCTTACAATCAAAACTCAAATTATCCTTAACCCAGACCATGGGATGATGCATTCACGAATATTAAGAATTCTACCTACTCTACGATTGAGCAATAAAACTGTACCATTGATGGACTATGAAATGAGATGAGAGCAGACTACAACTCACAGACCAAGTCAATTTCAAACCTTGAGAAAATGGCAAGCCAACTTGCCTCTTCAGTTCAAACCCTAGCAATGACTATTGAGAAAGGCAAATTCTCAAGTCAATCAGTGCTAAACCCTAAAGGAATGCATGAAGCAAGTACCAGTTCACCTCAGCAATATGGAAATATCAAAGTCATCATGACCCTATGCAAAAGAAAAGAAGTTGATAACAAAATGGAGATGCCGGTGACAAAAATGACTCAAATTGTACTTGTAAATGTTAAGGACTCATTATTAGAGAAAAAAGAAGAAACCAACCTACGAGAGTATGTTCCTAAAGCTCTATTTCCCCATGGATTAGCTAAAATAAAGAAAAAATATCCCCGGATGAAATTTTTGAAATCTTTAAACAGGTAAGTGTTAACGTCCCTTTGCTTGATGCTATAAAACAAGTGTCATCTTATGCCAAGTTTCTTAAAGATCTTTGTACTAAAATGAGAAATATTCATGTTTAAAAAAAAAATTTTTAACAAAAAATGTTAGTTCTATACTCCAATATAAAATTCATTTAAAATGCAAAGAATCAGGCTCCCCTACTATCTCATGTAATATAAGAAACCCCATAATTGAGAATGCTTTTATTGGACTTAAGAGCTAGTGTTAATTTGTTGCCTTATTCAGTGTTTTATGAAACTTGGATTGGGAGAATTACACTTAACTCTAGTGGTTTTACAGCTTACAGATCGATCCATAAAAATATCTCATGGTATTATAAAGGACGTGCTTATTCAGGTAGATAAATTTTATTTTCCTATTGATTTCATTGTAATTGACACTCAACTAGTGTAGGATTTAAGAAAGCACATCCCCATTATCCTAGGCCGACCTTCCCTAGCAACTGTCGATACTTACATTCAATGCAAAACTGAAATATGTAATTGTCATTTCGTAATATGACTATGGAACTAAATATTTTCAACATTGCCAAACAACCTCATAATACAGATGATGGAATTGTTTATGTAAATTTAATTAAAGCATTAGTTGAATATTTTTTTTAAACCTTAGTGATAACCCTTTACAAACATGTTTAACTCACTTTGGTTTGGATTTTGATATTGACAGATCAGTCGATGAGGTCAGTGCCTTACTTAACTCAATACCATCTATGGACATAAATAAATGGAAGTCAAGAGTTGAACATCTAGCACCATCAAAGAAGAAACTCAACCCATCATTAAAATCACCATCAAAGCTCAAGCTCAAGCCATTACCAACACTTTGGAATATGCTTTCTTGGGAGAAGTGTGAGGTACAATCTTCTTACTTTGATATAATATAATTAACCTAACAAGCTCTCTTAAGCTTTTATAATAATAATAATAATAATAATAATAATAATAATAAAGTATAATAATATAATAACATAAGTAATGTTGTAGAGATATTAGAAATTCTAAAAAATTACTAAGATATTTATGGAGAAATAAATTAATAATTAAAAAAGAGCTTAAGAGTAATAATTAATAAATTAATAATAATTAAAAGTAATGATGACATAAGTAATGATGTAATAAGAAATATTATAGAGATATTAAAAATTCTAAAAAATTACTAGGATATTTATGGAGAAATAAATTAATAATTAAAAAGTAATGATAACATAAGTAATGACATAAATAATGATGTAATAAGAAATGTTATAGAAAATTAAAAATTCTAGAAATTATTAAGATATTTATGAAGAGATAAATTAATAATTAAAAGTAATAATGACATAAGCAATGACATAAGTAATGAGATAATAAAAAATGTTGTAGAGATATTAGAAAATCTACAAATTACTAAGATGTTTATAAAGAGATAAATCTCCGCCATTAATTAATTGTTAGGTGGTAAAATCTTAGGATTCTAGAAATTACAAAGATATTTATGGAAAATAAATCTCCACCATTAATGAAATGATATGGTGGCAAAATTCTAGGCACTCATGGGCTTTAAGAAATCCTATAAATACCCCATAGCCCTTACATTTTCCATAAGCCCTAGAAATCCCATCGTTTTCCATTTTAAGCCAAAGCATCATTAGTGAAGAAATTCTCAAGTTTAGAAAAGAAGGTTTAGAGGAATCAAATAAAACAGGTAAGTAACACTTCAATTCAACCGTAATGTAAGGACAATATGTTAAAATTAGTTTTGATTAATAATTCTCTTATGCTAGGTTTAGTTTGAAATAATCTCTTATCTTATGATGATTATTATAGTGTGATTAGTTCTTATTTAATTCCCACATGGCTGGCTATGCCGCCTCCATCATGATATCATCCTCATATAGCAGGCTATGCCGCCTAGGATGTTATGTTTACTACTTATTTGATTAGATAGTTTAATATGCTGCCTAATATGTGATGCTTTTATTTTATCATGCCATGGTCGGCACTGCCACCTAAAATATGATGTTGTTATTACTCCTTACATGGTCGGCCCTACCGCTTATATTATAATTCTATTTCTTTAATTTCTGTATGAACGACACTACCACCTATGTTAGATGTTGTTGTCTTAAATTAGTTTCATATATTGCTTTATTATATATTTGGAAAATTTATATACTATGACATAAGTTGCATTGGGCTCATGGATTTCATGGGTGATTTTATAAAGAGGTATTTTAATGAATTTTTAAAAAAATAATAAAAAAGGGTTGCTGTACTACTAGGTAGCAAGTATTCATAAAGAGGGCAAGCCCTCTAAGCTAAGCAAAGAGATCCTTTGGGGATGGTGATACATAATGCCCAACGGATCAATTAATTTAAGCTTAAGGGCATGTTATGGAATGTTAGCCTTGTAGTGCAACAAACCTAGAGTCTTAACACCGTTCTTTACATTTTGAAGTTTCATGTAAAAGATTTAACACTTATTTCATAAAATCATTCATGTACATGATAGGTAATACATGCATTAAGTGTTTACTTACTAAGCATTAGCTCATATAGTCCTTACATTGTAGGAATTGAGTAGGAAAAACTGACACCAAGTCCTAATCAAGGCAAAGTGCATATGGACATAACAAACCTTGGGATACACAACGGGCTCAACTGTATTCTTATCTAAGTATAAATACAATAAGCTTATTTATGGAATTGGTTTGTGATATGTTACTAAGAGATCCTTGACTTTTGTAACAAAGTTTTTGGTGTGACAAACCTTTTATATAGTTTTTGTGTAACAAACTTTTTATGTTCTATATTTATTTTGACTTTCATTTTTATAAGTGATTAATGTTTTACCTGGTTTAACCACTTTAGTTACAACTATAAAGGTAGAGTGTTATAAGAAAAAAGTACTTTGGCAGTAATTATTTTATCATCTTTAGATGACAAATAGAAAGATAAATTATTGAAAGTTTTAAAAGAGCATAAAAGAGCATTAAGATGGACCATAGCCAACATCAAAGGTATAAACCCAGTAAACTACATGTATTGCATTCACCTTGATGAGAATGCTAAACCTACTAGGGAAATGCAATGTTGGTTAAACTCTAACATAAAGGAAGTTATTAGAACTGAAGTCTTTAAGTAATTACATGTATGTATCATTTACCCTATTTTTAATAGTTCATTGGTCCTATACAAGTTGTCCCCAAGAAGTCTAGAGTAACAGTAGTTACTAATATTGATAATAAATTGATACCCACTAGAGTGACTACAGGGTAGCATGTATGTATTGATTATAGAAAGTTAAATTCTGTCACACGTAAAGACTAGTATCCTTTACCATTTATCGATCAAATGTTTGATAGATTATCAAGTCATAAATTTTATTGCATATATGGACTCCGCAGGGTCATCCATATTAGAAGGAATTTCAAAGTATGATTCTGGTTGAGATGCCTATGTGTGTTCTATTTCTTCTAGCTTTGCCATTAGAAGTTTAATGATGTCTGCGTATGATCATGCTGAATCAAGATATAATCAGATTTCTATAATACTAAAAGATCAAGAGAAAACCACTTTCACTTGTCCTTTTGGCACTTTTGCATATAGAAGGATGTCATTTGGATTATGTAATGCATCTGATACATTTCAACGATGCATGTTGAGTATTATTTCTAATAAGATTGAATAATTCTTTGAAATCTTTATAGATGATTTTTCTATCTTTAAAGACTTATTTGATCAATGTTTACATCATCTAACATTAGTTCTGCAGAGATGTGTAGAGAAGAATTTGGCCTTAGATTAAGAGAAGTGTCATGTTATGGTAGACAAGGTATTGTTCTCGATCACATCATTTCGAGCAAAGGTATTGAGATTGATAAAGCCAAAGTGGAGGTTATTTCCAATCTCCCTCCACCTAAAATAGTCTGAGAAATAAGATTTTTCCTTGTGTATGTTAGTTTTTATAGATGTTTCATTAACAATTTTAGTAAAATTTCTAGACCCTTATGCAATCTACTTGCTAAGGATGTATCTTTTGTCTTTAATGATTCATGTTTTATGACATGTGAAAAACTAAAGCAGTTGTTGACATCATCACCCATCATTTAGCCCTAAATTGGAACTTACCATTTGAGCTTATGTATGATGCATCTCATTATGAAATAGGAGCATTATTAGGACAAAGAATTGATTGAATTTTTCATGTCATTTACTATGCTAGTATGACATTTAATGATGCACAGTTGAACTATTCAACCACAAAAAAAGAAATGCTAGCAATAATATTTGCATTAGAGAAATTTTGATCTTATCTCATTGGTTATAAAATAATTATGTTCATAGATCATGCTACTCTTAAATATCTTTTCACAAAGAAATAAACAAAAGCTAGACTAATTCATAGGGTACTAATCTTACAGGAATTTAACTTTGAAATTAAAGATAAGAAAGGTACAGAAAATATTGTGGCAGACCATATTTCTCGTCTCAATTTTAACACAATTAAAGAGTCACTACCATTAAATGAATCATTCCCAAATGAACAATTAATGAGTGTAGAAGTATTATCATGGTATGCTGACATAGCTAACTATCTTGTTACAGGTCAACTTCCAAAGCATTGGATTAAGCAAGACAGCCAAATTCTTTACGAAAATAAAAAATTTCTTTTGGGATGATTCTTATTTATTCAAGTATTGTACCGATTAAATTATCAGACGATGTGTCCCAAAAAGTGAATTACCATGAACAAGCTTATTTATTCAAGTATTGTGCCCATCAAATTACCATGAACAAGCTTATTTATTCAAGTATTGTGCTCATCAAATTACCATGAACAAGCTTGTAGAGGCCATTTTTACGCTAAGAAAAAAGCAACTAAAATTTTGTAATGTGGTTTCTATTGACCAACTATATTTCAAGAGTCTTACACGTTTTGTTCTTCATGTGATAGCTGTCAACGAATGGAAAGCATTACTTGGAGGAATATGATGCCACTAAACCCAATTTTAGTAGTTGAGATTTTTTTTGTATGGGGTATCGATTTCATAAGACCCTTTCCCCCTTTCTTTGGACATCAATACGTACTGGTTGCTATTGACTATATATCGAAATGGGTATAAGTAATCCTATGTAGAACCAATGATCAGAAGGTGGTGATAGGGTTTTTGAAAAGCAATATTGTTTCACGCTTTAGATTCCCTTAAGCGATAATCAATGATAGTGGTACCTATTTTTGTAACAAATCACTCACAAAGTGACAACCCCATACCATTCATAGATTAGTGGTCAAGTTGAGATCTCCAATCGAGAAATAAAGCATATATTAGAAAAGACAATGAGACTAGACAGAAAAAATTGGTCACTGCAACTTGATGATGCATTATGGGCATACAGAATGGCTATCAAGACCCCAATTGGGATGTCACCCTATAGGCTGTGTATGGAAAAGTTTGCCACCTACCTGTGGAACTCGAGCATCATGCGTACTGGGCCATCAAGAAATTCAATTTTGATATGCAGCAAACTAGCTCAGAATGAAGATTACAGCAGACAGAACTTGAAGAAATTTGTAATGATACATATAAAAATTCTAAGATTTCCAAGCAGAGAATGATCTTTTACGACAAGCAAATTACGAAAAAACCTTTCATCCCAGGCTAGAAAGTGCTTTTATTCAATTCTTACTTACACCTATTTCTAGGTAAATTACGCTCTCGATGGTTTGGCCCCTTTATTGTTTTATCACATAGAGCAACTGTTTTCTTACATAGAGCAATTAAAATTAAGAATCCACAAAAGGGTGTCACCTTTAAAGTTAATGGTTAAAGATTAAAGCTGTATCTCGAGTACCAATCACGTGGAGAGGACACCAAAATAAATTTACGTGACCCACCAAATTTGAATTGAAATTTTTTGGTGATTTAATTTTTCTTTTCTATTTTTCTTGTAATTAATTTGATTGTTTTTATATAAGTTTTTTTTACCATTAAATTTTCTCTTATCACTAGTAATCATAAGTGCCTTAACTAAATAACTCCTTTTAAATATTCTTAGATAGTTTAGATGTATACAATCTCATCTCAAAGGTCGGATATAATTTTGTAAAACACATCCTATTTGAGAGCTATGACCACCAGAGTTAGTTTTCCATGAAGAAATTGAGAAAGGCATCTACGAAATCTAATTAGAGCTGGAGGTAAATTCAATAAGAGCATGACTCTGACATTAATTTTTTTTGTTTATTTTAGTTTGTTACCCCAATTAAGTGGTAGATGACAGTACTCCATGACAATCAATATCAATTACTTCAATTTCACATAATAACTGATATTCTGAGTTAAAAGCATTGATAGAGACGCGATCTTAGCAAAGCTTCACAAGCAACTTCCTTTACTTCCTCAGAATGCTCTCCTCACCATCTATAAAGCTCAATCTAAATGCATTTGACATTCTATGGATAATTGAAGTCAAAGTATAGTTGGCAGGTGAGTTACCTCCCAAGTGTTAGGCATCATCCTAACAATCCTAAAATTTTTTAGTTGTTTGTCTAATTCACCTACTGAAAAAGAATTAGTCATCTCAGGTAACTGAAATGCTGAATCATATTGATGCCTTTATTTTCTTACTAGGAGATCTTACAACTCTATAGGCACTAATAACATTAGCATCTTAATCTCATATGAACATTCATCAGAAACCCATCGGTTTATTAAATGTCAATAACTTTTATGATGGCTTTATTACATTTCTTAACTATGCAATAAAAAACTATTTTATTTCTTCTATAGTGAAACAAATCTTTATTTGTGCTCACACTGCTAATGAGCTACTTGATCTATTACAAGCTTATAAACCAAAGCCACATCTTAAGACCTTAGTGTTAGAGTGGCCAACTAATGATAGTAGCAATAGTTGTAGCAAGAAGTGCAAATTAGATTTAACTCTCTGTTTGTAAATATTTTCTTTTATGTTGCATCACCTAGGTGATATCTTCTAATAGCTACTTCTTTTCTTTAAAATATTGAGGATAATGTTTTGTTCTGGTTGGGGAAGGGAATAATATTTTTTCTCAATTTACCATTCATGGGAGTGATTGTTGCTATTGGGTTTAATTTCTTTGTGATAGTGTTACTATCGGTGAGATTTTAGGATATTGACATGTTATTCTTGAAAGCAGCTTGATTACAATAGCTGTGACAAAATCTACTGAATTGATTCATGTGGAGGGTTGATTTAGGAGTAATATTTCTTAAAGACTAGAGATAATACTTATACGTTTATTTAATTGTTATCATAAGTTTGATTAAATAACCATGATAGTTCAAAAAAAAAGTTTTAGGTTTGAATTTAATTTCGCTTAATTTGCTAGGGACTAGCTATAAGTGTTAGAAAATGTATATTTATAAAGGATCAAATTATCATTTTACACTTCAAGTTTTACTAACTTTCTTACTTTCATGTATTCAAGGTTCTTGTGATTTTACTAATGTGTGTTTTATTATAATTAAGTATTCTATGTATTTTAGGGGCATCATGGTTATTTCACAATAAATAAGATATCGGATGACAAAATAGATAACAAATCTGAACTCAAAACGGTCAAAAATCTTAGGAAGAGCATAAAAGTATAAATATCACTGTTCACATATATGGTACTGTCCATGATACTATTCATGATATTGTTCATATATATTGTATGATGACGTAGTATTGATCGATGACCAATGACATGGCAGTATTTGATTATAAGAATCATGTGGCATTGACTGATTATGTGGTATTGACTGATAACATGACTTAACTGATGAGGGGTCACAATCTTATTGGATTAAAATATTTATGCACTGTTGACCAATGATGTGGCTATATGTTAGTGGATCAGAAAAACGTGCGTACAATACATGCATATACATAGGATAATAGTCTTGATTATGTATTCAAACCAATCAGAAATTAGCACGTGGCACAATTCTATATGTCTAAATTGTTTTAATCCAATGGCTATTATTTACTCGTTATAACTATGAAATGAGGGCTTCTCCTTCCCTAATTTGTCCCCTAAGTTTATTTTTTAGTTTCATTTTCTGTAATTCCTTCTCCATCTTGTATTTTTTACATATTTTAATAAAATTTTTAGTTTACCCCTATTTCAAATATGAGTAGTTAATTTTTTTTCAAGGTTAGGTTGAAGGTGAAGTCTCAACACGTTCCATAGGCTTAATTGATAAATTGATTTTCTCTTCTCCTTTAATTTCTGTGGATGTTTTGACTTTTCATCGACAGATAGCAATAACAAGAACTATTTGGCACGATAAACCCTTAACACCATATTAATTAGAGCGTGGTTCATGAGGAGTATATTTCTCCCTTATGATTTAATTGATATTGTTAACATATATATGTTTTGGTAATTGATTTTGATGATAACAAACAATGAGTTTAAGTTAATAAATGTGTTTTAAGACTCACATAATTTCTAGTATTCTCTTAAGAGTCAAAACTAAGTATGTGTTTAACATTCCTTAGAGAAACTAGAACATTTTGTAAGTTAAATGAAGTTCTGAGTATAAACGGCTAACTGATTATATTAAGTGGTCAACCGTTAGTGAAAAGACTTGGCTCCGAAAAAGGTTAACAGCTTAAACCTTAACCGATAGGTATTTTGTGAGATACTGGAAGTAATCGGCAAACCGTTAATATATAACAGCTAACCGATATCGTCAACTCTTTAAAATCCTTTAAAGTTAAAAGGTTAACAGCTTAAGCCTTAATCGATAGACAATTTGTGAGATACTAGAAGTAATCGGCAAACCGTTAATATATAACGGCTAACCGATAAGTTTCAAAATTGACATTCTTTGTAAACCCTTAACCCTTTAAAGAAAACAGATCAAGTGTTTTTGTTGTGCAGGTTTTTGGATGTTAACTGCAAAAGGGTAATTTTTAACGGTCAACCATTTATTTGAAATCATGCCCAACGGTAACATTGACCAAAGCAAACGACTAACCGTTAATGGCTAACAGTAAACCATTTTCTGTTAGATGGAAGAATAACGGCTTGCTTTCAGCTCTAACTATAAATATGCTCATCCAATTCAAATCAAGGGTTGACGACAATACAACTATTGAGCTTATATACGAGTTTATCATCTACAGAAAGCTTTAAATAAATTTGTACTTCATTCATTCACACATTAGCATTAACTTGTAACCTTGAAAGATTGTGTGAGAGATAAATCAATTTGTATTCCTTTGTCTTGAGTGACTACAAGTGTGGGGATACATTTGGGTTAAGAGATTGGGAATAATCTCTTGTTGTAAAGGTCCATTGACACCTGGGAAGTCAATTGTAAGTTGTTAAAGTCTTGGAGGCTTACATAGTGGAATCCTCAAGCCCGGAGTGCTTGAAGGCGTGGACGTAGGCGAGGATAGCCAAACCACGTAAAAATCATTGTGTTTGCTTTCTCTTCCCTATCTCTTAATTTATTTATCACTGTCTGTTTATTTATTCAATTATTTTGTTCGCAGTGATTGAGTAATTTATTTCCATAATTATTAAAAACTCAATTCACCCCCTCTTGGGTTGTCTTGTTAGAATTTCATATATTAATAAGGAATATTGAGCCCTAAAGCTTATTGATGCGGATCCAAATACCCAAGTGTTTTATTATAATAGTTGTCATTTTTAATTATTCTCGTCATTCCAATTTAAAATTTAGGATAATTTCACTATAATTTCAATCAACCACTTAGAAAATTAATTTGACACAAAATTAAAATCTACCTCATCGTGGGATCAACACTTGTCACTATTAATATATTTTATAATAGATTTGTGCACTTGCGAGTTTAATAAAATTTGCACAACATTCATTGCTTGGCAACCCACCCACAAGGCAATGCACAAAAGGAAGTACTAATAAAGAAATTAACACTATCAATGAGAAAATAGAAAAGGAAAATATCTTCTTATTGTGAGGGCAAATGAAAGATACCAACTCCTAAATAAACAGACACGACTATGAAGTTTGCATGAGCTTTTTGGAAATCCACAACCTAGCAAATTGATCATGATAAGAATGTGAGAGGAAAACCAAATCATAAATATGGCTTCATAATTCAATATATACTTAATCAAAGAGGTGAGATACAAGCCATAAACAAACACAAGACCACAAGATGATATATATATCCAACACCATGTCCAGTAGTATAAATTAGAGGAAAATAGAGGGCATGGTCATGTGTATGACTTGGGCCGATGCCTAACTCAGCCTTAAAAGAGCTCTCAAGAGGTGAGAACTGCCCAGCATTTATAAGCCGCAGCGGGCACCCATAGCTACTTGATTGGGATGGGTGCTTATAATTCACAACCTATATACTCCCCCCAGGCAAACTTGGGCTCTTATACTAACTTGGGCCGAAGCCTAACTCGGCCTTAAAAGAGCTCTTAAGAGATGAGGACTACCAAACACTTATAAGTAGTAGCAGGCACCCATAGCTACCTGATGTGGGATGGGTGCTTATCATTCACAACCCATAGAAAGTTAATTTTGTCATGCTTTTAATGATCTATGTATTAGGCAATAGTGGGAGACATGTTTCTTTCCTTTACCATAAAATAGAAAGTACATTTGATTAAGATAACATGAATTAATATAGAGTTCCATTCAATCTTAATGTAAAACAGGTTCCATGATCTAAAAAAGTCTTTGAATCCATGTGTACACAGCAAGTTATTACTTCAATGCCATGGTTGCTCCCATGTTACAACAACAAATAGTAAAAATATTCATCTATTTGAAATGTAACTAAAAATGACTGTAAAGAATCAAACTCCCAAAAACATGCATGGCAACATGAACTTGCAATATAGAACATTCTTGGCATCTTATAATGGAATATCCTGTAAATAGTTGAAATTAATACCTAAATTTATAAATCGATTAACATTTTCAATATTAACCAACTCTGAAATACTGATGTCATTTAGACAATTCATCAAACACTTGATGCATATGGCCCATTTAAGAATTTAAAGCAAGAAAAAAGAATTGCAATACAAATTGACAAACCAATCAATGATATTACAAACATTTCATTACAAAAAAAAAAGAAATCAAATAATGAAATAAATTATAAATTTTTGAAACACTTCCTAACCTCTCAAACTACAGCTCCCCTCATTTCTATATATAGTAATAGACAAAACTCTGAAACCATTTGTTTTCTTTTCTTTCTTGCCTTTGTTCAATAAATTCCCTTATAAAACTGTATGAAAAATTTACAAAGGAGTCTTTCTTCACTAAATGGAGCTCATGATTATGGATTCTAAATTTTTGAAATCCAAAAAAAAATTTTGAATTTCAAATTTTCCTTTTTTCTTTTTGAAATTTCATTGATACGTGCCTAGTTTTCAAGCGACAATAGTAAAGAATGAAAGATTGACTTCACCATTGACAGATTTTGCAACTAGTTTCTAACTTATTTGAACATGATTTTCATACTTCCCTTTATCACCACATGCAATTCTTACATAAGTTAATTATTCACGTCATTGTTGTTACTTACAGCAAACATATCATAAGCTTACCTAACATGAAATGATGGATGCATTCTACACACATATGTCCCAACGAATAAGTTTAGTGTAGACTATAAATGAATGTATATGCATTAATAAGTGAAACAACTTATGTATTCTACACACAAATGTCACTAGTATGGATTAGAAACAAACACTTGTATTGATAACTGAAACAAGAGGTATGGAAACACACTCAAAGGTCACAACAGATAAGTTTACTATAGAATATACTAACAAAAAGGTAGTGGAAGTACTAAAAAAAATAAAGTTATTTACACCGCACCATATATTCAAGAAATACTATAAATGGTGTTAGCCTAATAGGTTATAAATATTATGATTTTGATGATAACAAACATATGCATTAAAGTGTTTTATTTTGTATTTCACAAGTTCACTAGTTTTGAAGGATAATAAATCAAGTGAAATCAAGAGAAATCAAATTCAAGACACTCAACGGGCAACGGCGGCTCAACGGATAATTTATTGCGACAATTTCTTGTAAAGCCGGTATGATTTAGTTTATGCTTAGATTAGCATTTGTGAAGCTCAATTTTATGTTAATAAAATAATTATTTTTCAAGTTAAATACTTTTATGTTTATGAGATAAAATATTTTGTGGATTAGAGTAATTTGGATAAAAATAAAAATGTTTTAAATTTCGGAGTTGGACTTATTTGCTAAATTCTAAAACGTTTGGGCTTTATTGTAACTTATAATAGATTGTGGGCTTAAGTGAAAAGTTTTGAAAACTTTAAAGATTATGGTGATTTAGCTAAAACTCAAAAAAGACTTATTTGAAAAGATTTTCTTTAGTTTGGGCCACACTATAATTTCAGAATATTTTTAAGAATTAAATAATAATTAAAATTTCTGAGATTGGGTCTTTTTGAAAAGTTTTATAACGTTTTGGTCCATAGCATAATTTAAATAAGTTTTGAGGTAAAATCAGAATTCATGAACAGTGTTATTCTTTGAAGAAAATTCAAAATTAACGGTAATTCATCATTACGAATGGGGCCTAGGTTAAATTAAGCGGCTAATGCTGAAAGACTGGAATTTGATAATAACGGCTAGTTTTCGAGATTTAATTATAAAAACTCAACTCCAACTTCATTTCAAAGTTTCTGGCAAGCAAAAATAAGTTTGTAAAACATATATTGAGTATCCATATTACAAATCACAATAGATTAAATCATTCTTGAGCCATTATTTGTGAATCTACTCTTATAGAGAGTGGCTTGCTGTAATTTCTATTTTGTATTGTATTAAGAGTGTTCAAGTGAGGGAAACACTTGGGGTAAAGAGATTAGGGTGATAATCTCTTGATTGTAAAGGTCCATTGACACCTTGGAAGTCAATTGTAAACATTTGAAGCCTTGGGAGGTTTGGATAGTGAAATCCTCGAGCTCGGTTGGCTTGGAGGCGTGGATGTAGGCGGGGATTGCCGAACCACGTAAAAATTACTGTGTTTGCATTCTCTTCCCTTACTCATTTATTTTGCAAGCATTGCCTAATTTATTATATTTGATTTAATTCCTGTAAAACTTAATTTTTGTTTGCATTAAGGCATTGAATTATTTGTAAAATAAATTTTAATTACCCAATTCACCCCCCTATTGGGTTACTTATTTGTATTTCAAATGGTTTATAGGGATCCTAGATAAAACATCAATAATAATATGATAACTTATATAAAGAGCTAGAAATGATTAACAATTAAGCTATCGTAAATAATAAAAATCAAATTGTAGTAATGATGATGAGATCCAAAAATATGATTACAAAATGAAGTGGTAGCCACTTTTAAATATGCTTAATTGTTTAGCAACTAATTGACTTCAATCAAGCAACTTCACAAAACCTACAATAAGAAAAAAAATTGAAAGAGAACAATAGGAGGTGGTTAAGGCATACAAGTTTGCACTCTCTTGAAAGATAAACTCTGCCCCTTTCAGGATGATTTCCTAGTGCATAAAGGAACGACAACAGTTTAGTCTTTGAGGATGAAATAACTTACTTATGTAAAAGGCACATTCCTAATTTCTAAAAAATGAGTGAGTTTTGATAAGGTTTCAATGAGAGAAAGGAAAAGGAAAGAAAATTTCTTCAGCTCTATGGATAGTAACTGCCTTTTCCTTTTTATACTTTAAAGCCAACGACTTTAGCCTTTATCCAAGCATCTAATCTTATCCTTTATCATAAGAAATCAATAATGAATCACAAGAAATTAGCCATGAACTTGATTTAAGCAATGTTGGTTTCAAAAGTCATTTAACAAACTCACTACAATAGCAAAATCAATTTGAAATAGTCAATTGAAACTTTTTAATATATTTCACAACATCCCCCACCTATTTCAAAACATGCACATATTTTTATCTTTGCTTTTCCATAATTTAATAAGAACTTAATATGTATGAACTAGAGCCTTTGAAGCTATGAACCAGTCAGTGTGCAACTAACCTTACTTCACCAAAGTATGGCGGAACTTATAATTTTTATGAGTCAAAGTTCTTCTTGAATGTGACATAAGATTAGAGCCTCATATTAAGCTCTCAAAAATTACAATTGTTCAGCAATTTACTTTAATGGTCCTATACCTTCCTAGTTTTTATAAATGTACTAGAGACATCTATCTAGCTATTATAGGAATCGACCTAATTCTATTCTCATATAAATAAACCTCTATCAAGTGTGTCTTGCAATTTACAAACACTATTATATAAAAAAATAGGCTACAAAGTTCACTAAGGGCATAATAGCTCAGCCAGAATCATTACAATTATAGGAATGCTTATGAATTCTCTAGAGATATGTATCTAGCTCTTATAGGAATTGATCTAATTCTATACTTATAGAGGTAATAATCTATTAAGTATGCCCTACAGTTTAGATACACCAACCATATAGAAAGTAGGCTACAAAGTTCAATAAGGGCAAAACAGTTCCGCCTAAATCACTGCAGTTAGCAACTATATCACCATATGAAGGACTTAAATATATAAATCAATAGTGCCACCAAACAATAAGTGACTTGTTTTATCCTTATAAACCTACTTTATGAATTCTCCAATCATATAAGTAAGGTTATCATTACCCTTATTTTATGTTCTAGATAGTAGTCTCGTCCTCCTCGATGTATTAACCATTAACTCTTACTCAGTGGCTTTATTAAAGATCATCCAAATTTGAATTTGATCTAACCAAACCAAAGCTCATTATCCCAGATTCTAATATATGGTTTATAATATTGGGTTTCAGACTATATATTTGCTTCTCCATTATAAATCTTACTTTTGGCCTTAGCAATAATGATTTGACAATCACAATTTATCGACATTAAAGTATAATAACGAGTTGAAGTAGAAAATTTTGCTAACAGGTTTCTTAACCTATCACCCTCAATACATGCCTATTCTAAAGTAATTACCTCAAACTTCGTGGTAAAACAAGTTCTACATGTCTACTTGGATGATTTCCAAAACATAACACTTCCACCAAGAGTAAACATATAACCATTAGTGGATTTGATTTCTTCGAATCCTGAAATACAATTTGCTCACATATTCAAGCATTAGTGTAGAGCTATTATAGATAAGTCCGTAATCACTACTGCCTTTCAAATACCTTGCAAGTCTATCTACCATAGCCAATGACCCTTGCTTAGAATTTAAGTATATCTACTCGATCTACCCACTATTGATTAAATACATTAGGTTACCAATGATTTGGGCATATCTTAGTTGATCAATACTATGCTTTAAATTTTCCTTAAGGTGGGCATTTGTGTCAAATGGTGTAGAGGCCATTTTCCACCATAATACCTGAACTTTGTCAATGTCTGGCAAGTTTTTAGCGATCATAATGGTTGTAGTGTTGTAGGAAGCCACAATAGGATTTCGACTAGATGTCGGAACATTTCCTGAACTGATCTTGATTCGTCCTTAAGAATGCTGTAAATATTTTTTTTAAAAAAAAAACAACTAGTTATGGTAACGATGATGTGTTTCAAAAATATAATTACAAAGCGAAGTCGTAGCAACTTTTATAAACCCAGAACGTCCTCTTCTGTTTGTTGATAATTTGCTTAATTTTTTATCATATTTCACAATCTAGAAGTATCAACTGTAAAGAGCATGTGATTAATAATTAAAACATACATAAGGAACTTTGAAAAAAGGAAAAAAAGGTGGTTATTGGATCTGATGGCATAAAACCGAGTCAAAAAATGGACGACGAAGATTTAGATTCGAAATCAAATCTCCTATAAACTCTGCTCTCTTCAGCCTATAAATAAAGGCCAAAAGAGGAAAAATGGATCTTTTTGGTTGTTTACTTTCACCTGATCGCCATAATGAAAACTCTAGATCTAGAATTAATCTATTGAGCAATTTCTGACTAGTGCATCGGATTATCTTTGCAAGTACCAGCTCAAATCTAATCTATAGAAAGGAGTTTCAAGAAGAAGAGAGGAATTATGTGGAAAAGATATTCATGTAAGTTGTGACATCTAGAATTCAAATATACTCATTATGCGGATAATTGAAGGAATATTGCTCCTTCAACTACGAAATTAAAAGCTTAATAGACTACCAATCAATTAGGATGATGGTAAATGATTTCGGAGGGTGTTCATAGAAAATAACAAAATGATCTAAAATTACATGTTATAATAGAGTTAGTTTTGGTATAACGAGAGATTTAGAAAGTAAAATTTTAATTTCTAAATTGAAGTAAAGAATGTTGAGTAATTAAGTGTAAAAAATAATTTAGTAGATTCCAAATAATTCCTTTTTTCTAATTTTATGATAAAATGTCGGAAATAATTTTTATATGCAAATTGCCTCACCCAACTCGGAATAGTGTACATTGGGATAAGTTTATACCAACCGTTACCGTTGTGCTGAACTTTGACAAAAATTTGATGTCTGGAGAGCTCTAGAAAGACTGTTACGACCACAGTAAGCCAACGCGTCACCGCTTTGCAATCAACTGGTTGTCGAACACTACTGTTAAATATCCATTCGTTGTTGCTAATTATTTCCTTCAAATGAAAATAATTGACGATAGCTTAGACGGGCCTAAAGTGAAAACAATTAAGGTGATTACCTAGAACACTTCAATAACACTTCAATAACACTTGCAATGGCGAAGGTGGGCACAATGAAAAAGGTGGCGGTAGAAACCATGCCACCCATACTTCGCAGAAAGGGCCACAAGGCAATTGGCGTATCACAGTATCTAATAATAACGAAGGGTAAGAAGCTTCTCATTAATTATATATCGTTATTTATAACAACTTGTACCTCACACAAAAACATAACTTCTATTTATAACGAAAAAATTGTTATCGACAACTAAAAATGAGAGATGTATGGTGAAGCTAATTATCCACCTTAGTTTCATCCTAATCATGGAATAATTTTGTACATTGGAAATACAACAGCTTATGTACAGAATGTATTGATGATTAGAAGAATTTGATATTATTTAAAAAAAATCCCATTGCCAATAAACCTTCTCTACAATCCCCCCACCACTCTGAACAGCAAGGTGGAGTGGTTCAGAAGCAGGAGGAACCCCCCAAAGATACGGCACAGCAACTGTCATAGTTAGCTTCTCATGCAAACCACCTTTGCTTGCCTTCTCGGTGGCAACAACCTGACAAAGATACACATGTTTTAATATTATGGTAATGGTGGACAAGCTCAAATTTACAATAACATAAATGCTACGCAACAGTGTTAAAACTGAAACAGTGGTTGGCAATCAAATGTTGCAATTTCCATCAGCCTAACCGTAACTTGCCCATGCTACTACTAAAGAAGCTAAACAAAAAACATAAAAGGTTGTGAAGCTACTCGAGGAACTCAAAATGTCTGCTTTCATTCATATTCATATCAGAGTTGTAAAGCAACGAAATTATGCTCTATAGCAATCCATAGACTATAACAGGCCCACTTCTAAGAGCGAAAGAGATTGAATTAAACGACAAGGGCAAAAAGCGTACTTATAATTGAACAGAGACAAAGAATAACAATAATAAATGGTATTAAACTGAGACTAGATACCAAAGATCAGAAAGTAAATTACACAACTGAAACTGTTTGTCGTGTCAACATACCAATCCAATTCTCGAAATGCCAATAAGATCGAAAAAGCAAACTATGCTCTCAAGTGGATAAATCAGGAACTAAAAACTAACAAAGTCTACAAATTATCAGACATCATACTGATCTATGAGTGATTCACTTCCAGAAATTCGATAAAAACAATAGACATAAAAATAAAATCTTAAAGAACACATAATGCACATTTATTGAATAAAATCAAAGAATAAAGGCATTAAACTGGGACAATAAGGACAGTTCGAACAATATTACAAGGCTGAACCAGTTTATCATGTCAACAGTCCAATCCAGTCCTCAAAATGCTTGTACCATCTTAAAAATAAAGGAAAAACTATGTTCTAGAATGTAATAACGTTCGCTAAACACACAAAGAAACCAAAACCTGACATAGGCTACAAAGATCAGAGCTGGAACATAAAAGAAGCAACCAACCCATAATTTTATTTGTACAGGAGATGCCAACAGACTAGAAACTATGTGATGATTAAAATGATGTGGAAAAGGGACTACCAGAAAATATATGTAGTGAGAAAAGTAAAATCTAAACCACAACTAAATCTAGTATAGAACTTCCAATATCACTAAGAAAGTTAAATTAATACAGCATGCCATACCACCCCACCATGCTCTAAAACTGTATCTTCCACGACATCACTTAACATCTCAATGGAACGGCAAAACCCAAGTATACAAAGCCTCCTGCCCATATCGAGTCCCTACAATAAAAAAATCAATACGCATAAGACAGAATGCTTATAGTGTCAAAAAGTGCATAATATTACAAGTAAAAGAATAGCTTACATTTGTTGCTGCAATATCAAAGAGAGCACCTAGACACAGCCTTTGGTTTGGATCCATGTAATTACTCTGTTGATACCGTTGAAATCTGTGGGAGGATTTCAACCTCCCTTGCTTCTTCTGTTAGAAGGTTAAATATTTTCCTTTCACTCAACTGTATATTCCATAAGGAAATGAAAAATTTGCAAAGAACAAGTGACGAATCTATGAAGTTATCCAATTCTAGAATGCCAGCTCTTATGCATTTTCCAAATAAGTAAAAGAGAAAAAGAGACAGAATAGTTTGGCTGATATGCAATTACAAGGCACTCAAACATAAAACAGTTCAACATCAGGCAAAAAATTGCTGAAAGACAATAATTGACAGTAATAAGCAATCAACAATAACCTATTAGTTTAGTTGGTAAACCTGTTGAGTTGAAACAAGATATCTGGGGTTCAATCAGTACAATCTTTTTCTTCAAAGAAAACCCAGAACAATGTAAAGCTGATACAAATTAAATCAAAGAAAACAAATAGAATTTACAGTTTGGCCAGAAATTTTTCAAGAACAATTTCCAGATACATCCCTGTGAAAAGCTTTAGTTTTTATCCTTTTTTCCTTCTATTTTCAGCGAAATTACATCCAAATTATACCCTAACAACCATTTAAACAGCCATCAAATATTTTCGAACAAAGAAATGAGAGGGCACACATACATCAGAAGTAGAAGAAGAGACACTTCTAGGGACCAAGGAACCACCAATCTGAACGAGCCCATCAGCTGTAAACAAAGTCACTCTCTCGTCCTGAACCCATTCGATTCCTATCAAATTAAACAAAAGGACAAAAAAAAAAAGAAAAGAAAACTTCGTTAACTTTCCGTTAATTAAAACAAAAAAAAAAAAGATTCCAATTTAACGGCACACCGCTTTCACCGTGGGCCCACTGAAAAAAATTGAATGAATCTGAAGCTGCGTCGGCAGTGAATCGGAGGAAGCGAGATGAACGACGATACGAAACGGACGTTAGGAGGAAGGAACTAGGTTCCCTCAGGCAGCGAGAAACGGATGGAATTGAGGAGTATGGAGAGACGAAGCAGAAAGCGCAAGTCTCGGCCATCGTTTTAAGATTCCGATAGGAGAGAGAAGAGGAATCTTCTTAGGATGTATTATATACACTAAAGAAAGGAGGAGGAATTGACACCCCACGTTGAGGATTGACACGTGTGCATGTCACGCTACACGAGTACGTGTACGACCATGAAGCTGAAAAAGACAGCTTGGCGTTCGGCTTGGAAACACTGGTTCTGGGGACTTTCCGGTTTTCCGTACCATTGATGCTCTTGTTTGATCGATATATGTATATTATTTAAACTAAAATACATAACTACGGAAATTCGTTAAGTGCCTCATTTTTTTCACTATCAAAATTCAAAGTGAACAGCTAGGCAATGATATGAATATGATTGTATATTATAATGAGAAATATTCAACGCTCATTTTTTGTAGATTTTAAATCTTTGACATTCTTAAATTTAATAATTCTGGCATTATTGAGTGATTAGAACAATAGTGGTTGCTTTTAGGATTAAGAAAAAATATTGGAAAATTCAGAATTTTTAAAACCCATTTCCTTTCAGGCAATTCGATTTTTAAAGCTTTTCGGTCAAGTAAGGGCGGTGTCAGCTGGCAAAGTTTGAGGATAAGCGGCAACCACGAGGAAAGGAACCAAAAAAATAATAATAATAATAAAGAGGAGAACAAAACTACAATGCCTGCAACACAAATTAGATGAGAAGAAAGTAAGAAATGCATTTAAAAAAAAAAATAGTGTTCGGAAGGATTTGGGGTTGGTTTAGGGTTCGGTTGGGTTAACCAACCAAGTTCGGCGTTAACTTAGTTAATGGTTGACCATTTCTGTTAATTTTAACTTTGACCTAATCTTTTTAAAGGTAAATTTTATTGTAATTTTAAATTTAAATATTGTGTATTTACTTATTCATTTAAATTGAATAAATTAAAGTAAAATATTACTAAAACGACCTTTCTTGTGAAAATTAGTTTATATTAAAATATACATAATTGTGTGTATGTAATTTTTGTAAATATCAATAGGCCCGAAGAAATATACATATTTAATAGAATTATATAATATAATTGTATTAATAAACATATTATGATTATTCAATATTATAAGTGAATAATAAATCTGCCTAATGTAAGTTTATTATTGAACATATTTTTATTGTTAATGTCTAATTACTATACAAATATATCACTTATAAATACCTTAAGATAGGATTTACTTTTATTTTAAGACTTATGTGAGCTTATTTTTATTATTTATTATTTTTTGTTCAATTATAACTCCTATTAGTATTAATGGTAACATCAACTTTATTTTTATTATAAATTGCTTTAACTTTAAATCATAGCAAGAGAACCTTTTAATAGGTCTTACAGTCACTGATTTTGATGTTGTGTTAAAGATGATTGTCCTCCACCTCTTATAGATGAGAAAATCACTAATAACAAAAGGGATATGAGAGGAGGGAGAAATCAAATTACATGTGTATGATGATTATGAAGAAAGTGATTCCAAAAGCATTTAGATGTTTTATATTTAGAAAGATAACTATGGCTAAGGAATTCTTTATAGACATTAAAAATAGGTTTGTCAAGAGCAAAAACACAAAAAATAAATACACTTTTGACAAGTTTAATTGATAGAATTGTTTCATTTAAATGAATCCTTGCAATTCAAGTACACAAGATTTAGAAAAGAAATTAACCATTGAGAATTTGATTGTGCTATGGCACCAGTGATTATATCATATTTCTAGACGCATAACAAAGTGGCTTATATGAGATGAAATTCCAAACCCTTAGATTTAATAGATTTCAATATTAGTCTCAATTACATAAAGGGGAAACAAATTAATAAAAGGATATTTTCAAGTTAAGTAGAACTTTGGGCCTATTAGAACTCATATATACAGATATTTGTGAGTTATTTTCTATGGTTGGTTAAGTTGGGCAACAATATTTTTATGACATTCATTGATGATTTTTCTCAGAATATCAGTTATTGTGAGAAACTGAAGTAACCGACTTGATTGTCGTGGAGTACCGTTATCCGCCACTTGACCAGAGTTACAAACTTAAACACACAAAGCAAACTAAAACACACAAAGCAAACTAAAACAAATTAAAACACACAAAACAAACTAAAATCGTCTTCTAATTGAATTTACCTGAAGCTCCAATTGGGTGTTGTAGACACCTTTCTCAATTTCTTGGAGTTGGCTTTCCAAATCTTCAATATGGGTGACTAACTCTGGTAGTTGCAGAGCTCAAAAAATGATGTGTTTTTGAAAATCGTATTTGGTTTCTGAGATGAGTTTGGATACATTGAAGTTATTTAAGAATATTTAAGAGGAACTGTCTCATGATTAAATTGATAAGAAAAAACTTAATGGTTAAACAAACACACTTAAATAAAAATAATTTCAGTCAACAAAAGAATAATAAAAAGAAAGAAAATAAAGAAAATAAATAATCAAATCAGCGAAAAGAAAAGTCTCAATTTAAATAGGTGGATCACTCAAATTTATTTCGCTGTCCTCTCCATGTGGTTGGTACTCTAAATATAGCTTTAATCTTTGACCGTTAACTTTAAAAGTGACACCATTCGTTGGATCCTTAATTTCAATTGCCCTATGTGAAAAAACAGTGTGAACAATAAATAGACCAAACTATCGAGAGGTAACTTACCTGGGAATAGGTGCAAGTGAGAATTGAATAAAAACACTTTTTAACCTGGAGTGAAAGATTTTTGCATAATTTGCTTGTCGTGAAAGACTTTCATTCGTTGCTTGTAAATCTTGGCATTCTCATACGTGTCATTTTGAATTTCTTCAAGTTTTGCCAACTGTAATTTTCTTTTTGAGTCAGCTTGATGTATGTTAAAATTGAATTTCTTAATAGCCCAGTACGCATGATGCTCGAGTTCCACAGGTAGGTGGCATGCTTTTTCATACATTAGCCTGTAGGGTGACATCCCAATCAGAGTCTTAAAAGCCGTTCTGCATGCCCATAATGCATCATCGAGCCGCAACGACCAATCTTTTCTGTCGGGCCTCACTGTTTTTTCTAAAATGTGCTTTATTTCTCGATTGAAGATCTGAACTTGGCTGCTGATCTGTGGATGATATGGGGTCACCACTTTATGAGTGATGAAGTACTTTGTCAAAAGTGCTTTGAAAGATTTATTGTAAAAGTGGGCACCACCATCACTAATTATTACTCGAGGGAATCTAAAGCGTGAAACAATATTGCTTTTCGAAAGCCCTAGTATCACTTTATGGCTGTTGGTCCAACACGGAATTGGCTCTACCCATTTTGAAATATAGTTAACAGTAACCGATATGCATTGATGGCCAAAAGATAGGAGAAAGGGTCCCATGAAATCGATATCCCATACGTCAAAAATTTCAACAACTAAAATTAGGTTTAGTGGCATCATATTCCTTCGTGTAATGCTTCCTATTCGTTGACACCTATCATATGAAAAAAAAGGTGTAAGCATCTCGAAATATAGTTGGCCAATAGAAACCATATTGTAAAATTTTATTAGCTGTTTTCTTAGCACTGAAGTGGCTTCTATAAGCTTGTTTATGGCAGAAAGAAAAGATATTCTGAAATTCATTCTCTGGGACACATCGTCTAACAATTTGATCTGTCCAGTACTTAAATAGATAAGGATCATCCCAAAAGAAATTCTTTATTTCTACAAAGAATTTGGCCTTGTCCTGCTTAGTCCAATGCTCTGAAAGTTGACTTGTAATAAGATAATTAACTATATTAGTATACCATGGTACTACTTCCACACTCATTAATTGTTCATCTGGAAATGACTCATTCAAAGGTAAATGTTCTATTGTTGTGTCAAAATGGAAACGGGAAAGATGATCAGCCACAACATTTTCTGTTCCTTTCTTGTCTTTGAATTTTAAGTTAAATTCCTGCAAAAGTAGTACCCAATGAATTAGTCTAGCTTTTGCATCTTTCTTTGTGAGAAAATATTTAAGAACAGCATGATCTGTAAATATAATTATTTTACAACTAATGAGATAAGATCAAAATTTTTCTAATGCAAACACAACTGCTAGCATTTCTTTTTCAGTGGTTGAATAATTCAACTGTGCATCACTCAATGTCATACTAGTATAGTAAATCACATAGGGAATTTGATCAACTCTTTGTCCTAATATTGCTCCTACTACATAGTCAGATGCATCACATATAAGCTCAAATGGTAAGTTCCAATTTGGGGGGTGAATGATGGGTGATGATGTCAATAAATGCTTTAGTTTTTCAAATGCCACAAGACATGAATCATCAAAGACAAAAAGTACATCCTTAGCAAGTAGATTGCATAAGGGTCTAGAAACTTTGCTAAAAATTTTAATGAAACGCCTATAAATACCAGTATGCCTAAGGAAAGATCTTACTTCTCTGACTGTTTTACGTGGATGAAGATTGGAAATGAGATCTACCTTGGCTTTATCAACCTCAATACCTTTGCTTGAAATGATGTGACCGAGAACGCTACCTTGTTTAACCATAAAATGACATTTCTCCTAATTTAAGACTAAATTCTTCTTGATGCACCTCTACAAAACTAGTGTTAAATGATGTAAACATTGATCAAACAAATCTCCAAAAATGAAAAAGTCATCCATAAAAACCTCAAGGAATCGTTCAACCATGTCAGAAAAAATGCTTAATATGCATTGTTGAAATGTAGCAAGTGCATTACATAATCTAAATAGCATTCTCCTATATGCAAAAGTGCCAAAAAGACAAGTGAAGGTAGTCTTCTCTTGATCTTTTAGTGCTATGGGAATCTGATTGTATCCTGAATAGCCATTTAGAAAGTAATAAAACTCATGACCTGCTAATCTATCAAGCATTTGATCGATAAATGGTAAAGGAAAATGATTTTTACGTGTGACAGAATTCAACTTTCTATAATCAATGCATACACGCCATACTGTAGTTATTTTAGTGGGTACTAATTCATTATCAGTATTGATAACTACTGTAACTTCTAACTTTTTAGGAACAACTTGTATAGGACTGACCCATGAACTATAAAAAATAGGGTAAGTGATACCTGCGTCTAATAGCTTAAGGACTTTAGTTTGAACAACCTCTTTCATGTTAGGATTTAACCAACGTTACATTTCCCTAGTAGGTTTAGCATTTTCATCAAGGTGAATGTAATGCATGCAATCCATTGTGTTTATACCTTTTATGTTTGCTATAGTCCATCCTAATGCTCCTTTATGTTTTTTTAAAGCATCCAACAACTTACCTTTTTGTTCGTCATTGAGGGAGGAAGAGATGATTACTAGCAAAGTGCTTTCTTCTCTCAAGAATACGTATTCTAAAGTGTTAGGCTTGAGCTCGAGTTTTAGTGGTGATTCTGATAATGGGTTGAGTTTCTTTTCTGATGACACTAGTTGTTCAACTCTTAACTTCCATTTATTAGTGTCCATGGACGGTGCCGAGTCAAGTAGAGCATTGACTTCATCAACTGATCTATCAATATCAAAATCCAAACTAAAGTGAGTTAAACAAGCTTGCAAAGGGTCATCACTAAGGTTTGAAAGAAAATTGTTATCAACTAGTGTTTCTATTAAATCCACATCAACAATTCCATCATCTATATTGTGAGGTTGTTTGGCAATATTAAAGATATTGAGTTCTATGGTCATATTGCCAAAAGACAACTGCATATTTCCGATTTTGCATTGAATATGTGCATCGGCAGTTACCAAGAAAGGTCGACCCAGAATAATGAGAATGTGCTTCTTTAAATCCTGCACTAGTTGAGTGTCAATTACGATGAAATCAACAGGAAAATAAAACTTGTCTACCTGGATAAGCACGTCCTCCACAATACTACGAGGTATTTTTGTAAACTGATCTGCAAGCTGTAACACCACTAGAGTTGGATGTAATTCGCCCAGTCTAAGTTTTACAAATATAGAGTAAGGCAACAGATTTACACTAGCTTCTAAATCTAACAAAGCATTCTCAATTGTATAGTTCCCTATACTACATGAGATAGTGGGGGAGTCTGGATCTTTGCATTTTAGAGTCATTTTATGTTGGAGTATAGAACTAATATTTTCTGTTAAAAGAGTCTTTTTCTGAACATGAATATTTCTCTTTTTAGTACAAAAGTCTTTAAGAAACTTGGCATATGATGACATTTGTTTTATAGCTTCAAGTAAAGGGATGTTAACACTTACTTGTTTGAAGATTTCAAAAATCTCACCTGTGGATTTTCCTTTCTTCCCTTTAGCTAACCTCTGAGGAAATGGAGCTTTAGGAACATATTCTCGTGAGTTAGTTTTCTCTTTCTCCTCTGATGATGAGTCTTCAGAATTCATAGGTACGATCTGAGTTGATTTTAGCATCTCCACTTTGTTGTCGACTTCTTTTCTTTTTCATAAGGTCATCACTGCTTTGACCTTTCCATGCTGTTGTGGTAAACTAGAACTTGCTTCATTCACTGCTTTAGGGTTAGGCACTGGTTGACTTAGGAATTTGCCTTTTTCAACGGTCATGGCCAAAATTTGAATTGAAGAGACAAGTTATCCCACCATTTTCTCAAACCTCATTCACTCCTTTAATTATCTTGGTATTTCTGAGTGATTGACTCCGTTGTTGGGAATTATCCGATTGTCGCTGGAAAAATTCTCAAATCTTTAATGCGCTTTTGGATGTTAGCTCTTCTCCACTTGTTGCCATTAGTCATTCTTGTATATGTGACAATAATCCCTCCAAAAAGTATTGGCATTAGTGCCATTTCTCGTACCTATGATGTAGACACTTCAAGAGTAGCCCATTAAATTGCTCGCATACTTCGAAAAACTGCTCATCGTTTCTTTGGGTAAACTCTAAAATTTCCCTACAAATAGTATTTATTTTATGAACTGAGAAATATTTATTTAAAAATTTTATTACCATTTGTTCTCATGATGTAATGCTATTAACAGGTAATGTATTAAATCATGAACGAGCTCTATTTTTTAATAAAAATGGGAATAATCTAAGTTCAATATTTTCATCTGAAAAATTTTCGTATTTAAAAGTTTGACAAATAGCATAAAAATCATTCAAATTATTATATGGGTCCTCATTTCCTAGGCCATAGAATGTGGGGAGACAGTTTAGCACACTAGATTTTAATTCAAAACTCCTAACAGCTACATTTGGGTACCTTATGCATGATGTGCTCAAATTAGCTAAGGGACTAAAATAATCCTTAAATGGCCTCTCTTGTGGTTCTGGTTACTGATTTTACAAATCCATTTCAAATTTCTTTTTAAAAATAGTATGTTTATGCGTGCGAAGTGTTTTTTCCAATTCAAGGTCTAAAAGTTCAAGATGAGGTGATAATGACCTTTGACCATACATGCAAAGAATAAAATAAACGAAAATAAAATAAATAAAAATAAAGAGGAGAGAAATTACGATACTAACCTTGTGAATTAAAATAAATATTAACTAAAATTAAGAATTAAAATAAATAATAAAGAAAGATAACAAGATAAATTAAAAAAATTACAAAGAAAAATAACATGGAGATTAAATTATATAAATTTAAAGAAGAGAGAAAGAAATAAAATTCTAATCTAATTTCTTTTTTTTTAATGAGAAAAAAATTACAAGAAAACAACTATATATAAAAATAAATATTAAAAAAATCTAATTCTACGAATTAAAATACTTACCTCCCTGACAACTGCGCCAAACACTTGTTGTGCAAATTTTATTGAACATGCAAGCGCACGAATTTACTGTAGAATAGATTAATGGTAATGAGTGTCTATCCCACGAGGAGATTGAATTTAATTATGTGCATAATTAAATTTCTTTAATGGGTGAATAAAGTTGTGATGAAATTGATGTAAATTATGCTTGAATTTAAATTACAATGGCAGGAATTAAATTGAACTAAAATCTATTGAAATGACATGCTTAGGTATCCGGATCTGTATCAACATGCTCCATGGGCTAAATATTCCATATTAATACCAATTAAATCATAAGGGGGGATTCCATACCTCATGAACCACGCTCAAATAAATATGGTATTAAGGGCTTATCGCAAATAATAATAACCTTATACTAGAATGCCGGTTTAATCAGGGCGGTATCTAGACAAGACTATTATTATTTGTCAACGAAAAGTCAAAACAACCACAAATATTAGAGGAGGAGAGAAAGTAAATTTACCAAATTAAGCCCATGAGACATGTTGAGACTTCACCTTCAACTTAAGCTTAAAAGAAAATTAGCTACTCATTTTTGAACTGGGGGCAACATGGAAATTTATTAAAAATATGTAGAAAATATAAGAAGGAGAAGGAATTACAAAAATCTAAACTTAGAAATGAATTAAGGGATATCAAATTAGGGAGTGAGAGCCCATTTTTTATAGATACATTGAGTGATTGTGACCATCGGATTAAAAACAGTTCGGACGCTGAGGATTGTGCCACGTCATCAATCAACAGTCAACAATCAACGTTTGAACAGTAACACGGTTTGGTCACGGTTTGTACAATAAGACGGTTTTGCACAGTAACACTATTTAAATAGTAAATAATCCTATGTATGTACATATACCGTACATATGATTTTTGCTCCACTGAAATGTTGCCACGTCATTGATCTATAGTACATAATAAATTTAGCCTAATAAGATCGTGACATATCATCGGTCTATGCCACGTCATCGGTCAACGCCACATACGTAGTTAATACTACATAATTCATCCAATCAAATACTACCACGTCATAGGTAGATGTCACGTCATCGGTTAATGCCACGTCATCAGTCCGTATATATGAATAGTGTCGTGAACAGTACCGTACTTATGAACAGTACCACATATGTAAACGGTGACATTTTTCTTTTTATATTCCTCTTAAGGTTTTCGACTATCCTGAGTCTAAATATGATGTCTGTTTTGCTGTTTGATCAATCATTCATTGTGAAACGATCGTGATGCCTCTAAAATACATAAGACACATAATTATAATAAAACACACATAATTAAATAACAAAATACTTAAATAAATAAAAGTAGCAATGCTAGTGAAACTTGAAGTGTAAAATGACGATTTTCTCCTTTATAAATATATACTTTCTAACACTCAACAGTTACCATTAGGAAGAATTTCAGGGTGGTGATGAACAGGTTGAATCATAGGACAGGTAAAAGATAGTCTGGCTGGTTCTATTGGGGCTGATGGGTAGATTTGAGCTGAAGGCTAACAGTACCATCAGATCTTTTCTCATACATGGGTTTAGAAGTCTAGATGCGAGTGGTATTTTGGTGAAAGTGTTCATAATTTGTTATCCACTCAAGCGGCATGAGCTTGAGAATATCGGCTTTTGGGATCTGTCTAGGGATTTGAATGATAGTAGGGATATCTGGAGATTCAGTAAGGTTCATAAGGGTATCTGAATTGACTTCATTAGATGAAGTCTATAGACCAACTGATGATGGAGGGTAGCAATCTTTGCACTTGTAATTTGTTTAGTGCCTTGGATCTGAACTTGAATTTTTAGGAAACTGGAAAGATTTGGATCATCTAGTAAAAGATTGAAATTTGGGTAGATGATGAGGACAATGCTGTGCAAATTTTATTGAACTCACAAGTGTACGAATCTATTGTAGAATAGATTAATGGTGACGAGTGTAGATCCCACGAGGAAGTGGATTTTAATTGTATGTTGAATTAATTTTTTTAAGTGAGTAATTAAATTATAGTAGATTTTATTCTAAATTGTGAATTAAAATGGCAGAAATAAATAAAAATGCAACTGTAATAATAAAACACTTAGGCATCTCGATTTGCATCCACATGCTCCAAGGCTCAATATTCCTTATTAATACCAATTAAATCATGAGGGAGAAATCCACTCCTCATGTGGTGCTAAGGGCCTATCGTGCCAAATAGTAATAACTGTGTTATTACTATGTGTCAATGAAAAATCAAAAGATCTACAAAAAATAGAGAGGAAAATAAAATAAATTTACCAATTAAGCTCATGGAACATGTTGAGATTTCACCATCAATGCAAGCTTAAAAGGAAATTAGCTATTCATATTTTAACTAGGGATAAAAAAGAAATTTTATTAAAATACAAAGAAACTACAAGATAGAGAAGGAATTTCAAAAAATGGAGCTAAAAAATGAGCTCAGGGGTGTCAAATTAGAAGGGGGAACCCTCTTTTTATAGATACAATGAGTAAATAATGGCCATTGGATTAAAACAACTTGAATATATAGGATTGCGCCACGTGGCAAGTTCTGATTGGTTTGAACACATTATCAGAGCTGTTATCCTGTGTATATGCATGTACCGTAGGCACGTTTTTTCTGATCGACTAATATACTGCCACGTCATCGGTCAACAATGCATAAACATTCTTATCCAAAAAGATTGTGACGCGTCATCAGTCAATGCCATATAATCAGTTAATGCCACATCATTCCTTCAATCAAATGCTGCCGCATCATTAGTCGATGGGACATCATCGGTCAATGCCACATCATCAGTCATTGTCACGTCATCATACAGTATATATAAACAGTACTATGAACAGTACCATACATGTGAACAATACCGTATATGTGAACAGTGATATTTTTACTTTTATACTCTTCCTAAGGTTTTTGACCATTCTACATTCAAATTTACTGCCCTTTTTGTCATTCAATATTTCATTTATTGTGAAATGACCATGATGCTCCTAAAATACAAAAAATACTTAATTATAATAAAACACACATAATTAAATTCACAAGAAACTTAAATACATAAAAGTAAAGAAATTAGTAGAACTTGAAGTGAAAAATGATGATTTTCTCCTTTATAAATATACATTTTCTAGTACTCAACAGACAACACTACCAGCATGGAGGGTAGTGAGGACAGTGCCGATAGTAGCTTGTTGGTATTCTTTGAATCTTGTATCCAGTAAAGCAACTCTGGCTGTAACAGGAAGGTAGAGTAAGGATAAGGCGTTCCCACTAAGATGAAGGGGAGTGTATTTGGATTGTTTCTAGTGAGTAATCAACTAAGGAGAAATTTCAAGAGTGACATACTATTACGCAGAAGTACACTGCAGAGAACAGTGATCAAGAAATGAAGATTATATATGCTCTTTTGGAGAAGGAGGATTTGTACAAATGAAAGAATGAATAAAACAAGTAAAAGAAGATAGATGTTTATATAACTGGTAAGGATTCACAAGAAGAAGAGAAGATTCATTTACTTGAGCAGAATCAGGTATATAGGAATATTCCACAAGACTCTCAATCTTAGAAGTAATATACTTAGTGACATTTTTAAGAAGTGACATAGACGAAGTAAGTTGAACTAGAGAAACAGGATCTTGTGATGAAGATGCCATGAGATTGAAGCTCTTAAGTTCTTTGAAGTTGAAATAAACTTAAATCAGATATAAGTAACTGAAAGAAATCATCCCAAAATTACTTGGAAAATTTTTGTCAGGCTTTGATACCAATCGGGATACTAATCGGTTAGGTACGTGGCTTGTTACCAACAGTGCAGACCAGATTAGTACCTATTTGGATTCACCTCTAGAACTTATATCATTGGATTCCCATTGATATATCTTAACCAGAAAACTAAAAACCAGAATCTTTTTTTTTTTCTAGGTTTATAAACCCTAAAATAGCTTTTTCTTAGCTTAAAACGAGTACCAAATCAGATAAGAAAATAGCCAAAAGGTCTCAAGCTTTCTGATACACAAGATCCTTCAGATAAGGCAAGTATAAAGCATACGACTTGGTTTTAATTTGAACATATTCCTTTTTGCTTACTTATATCTTTTCTTTATTTATTTCAGAGCTTCATCGAACTTAAGAAGAGAGAGAATTAGAAAGCCATAGATAGAAAATACTAAAAATATTCTAAGTTTTTTCCAACTTATTTTACAAAGAGGAAAGATGCCTTTATATAGAGATAAAGGTTATATAAGACAAACTAGAAAAGTGAGACAGGACTCGTCACTTTTCTAAAACAAACATAATTATTAAAGTAAAATACACTTTTGATAAAGCTGGGACAGGACCTCCATATTTTTTTAAAAGCAAAAACAACAAAAGTATAAAGTAAGCTATAATACAAAAGCAAAGCAAAAATGACAAGGCATAAAGCAAGCTAATAAGACAAAAGTATAAAGTAAGTTAATTATTTCCCTTACTTTATACTATTACAACCATATAATAAGACAAAATAACATTATTAAGGAGAAAACAGGTTCATCTGTTTTGGATCATCTGAGCTGGAGTCTGTTTCTTTTTGTCAGTCATGCCTGTAATTTGGACATATCTTGACATATATAGTGCCAGATGGACCGCAGAACATTGTACAGTAATCCAGGTATATGGGGCCATGGTAAAGAGGACAAGCCCTGGCATGCACAATATCAAGGATATAATTCTTTATATAGAAAGAGTGAGTAATGACTGGTTCAAAGGTAGAGATAACTCTGAGAGTAGAAGACTGGCCTTGTTCCAGTGTAGTGACTTGAACGTGAACATTGGAATGAGGTGTTTCTAGTTGTATGAGATACTGACTGAGAGGTAAAAACTCATCATTTAGATCTTGAGAATCTTGATAATATAATTGAAGAGAAGTGTCAGGACACTCTTTTTTAATTATGATACCTTTGCTAGAAGCCGAAGGGTTAGGAACCATAATTATTTTATAATAAGGACTAAGAGAACTAGAGACAATATTAGTGACAGGTGGTTTAACATGGTTGGGTTGTAACAAAAAATTAGTGAGGGTTTTATTAAAGTTAGAATCTTCTTCAAGGGTTAAAGGATGTGGTGTAGTGTGATAATGGGAACACTGGTTTGAGTAAAAAAAGCACAGGTTTCTGAATGCTGGAAGTAAGGTCGATGAACCGTAAAAATAAATGTAAACTGATCTATCTCATAAGGAGGAATAGAGTCAAGATTACGATCATGAGCTAGTTGTCCTAATTTATGTCTCCACCAAGGAATAGAGAAGAACTATTCAAGAAGAGTTCATAATAAAGAAGTGGATTGTTAAGGAGTTATGATCTTTTTCAAAATAGATTTGAGAGGAAGAATTAGTTTTGTAGTATGAAGAGCAATAAAACCCCAAAAATACCATAATTCATCATTAGTAATATCTCTGGTAGGGGAAATATATAACCTAGTAAGAAATAGATGTTTTGGATCAAAAGTGGTGAAAATAGTTAGACCTTCAAGGAAATAAACTCTCATATAATACCTAAAGAGATATTATTTTGCACATTGTTGGAGCTGGTAGAGAGCAGAGAAAGATTTTCTAAGAGGAAAAGTTTTTTTAAGTGAGGGCTTGAGAAGGAAGAGAAAAAGCTATAGAACGAACATCTCTGTGAGAATAAAAAGCCATGAATATGATAAGAAAAACAAGAGAAGTATAAAATACAAGTTGAGGAGGTTTATGAGCTCTGGATAGAAAATCAGGAATCAGGTTTGTATCTCTTTTTATATGCTAGACTTCAAACTCATTTCGAGAAAATCATTCCTGAAGATGAAGCAACTAATTGTTACAGATTGTTTTGCCTTTAAATTGTAGGACTTTAAGAAAAGTTGAATTATCTAATCTGACGATGAATCTGTGGCCAAGTAAATGATATTCAAACTTTTTTATCCCATGCTTAATGGCAAGGACTTCTTTAAACATTGTATGGTAATGCTGTTGAGCTGGACTGAAATGTCCACTAGCATATCAATCAGGTGTTCTTTCTGATTTGTCTTTTTAAGGAGAATAACACCCCATGATATGTCAGAAGTATCAGTTTGCAGGATGCAAAGACCATCAAAAATAATTTTCAACGGTGGAGAATTCTAAGCAATCTGCTTCAATTGTTAAACTACATGCATGTGATGCTTATCCCATGGAGAGGGATGTTTCTTTAACAAAGCAGATAAAACACTGGTTTGTTGGTCCACATATGGAAGAAAATCTCTGATATAGTTGACTATACCCAAAAATTGTTGAACTTGCTTTTTGGTAAAGTCTTTATCAGGAAAATGCAGCAATTCCTATGCAATATGGGGACCAGGTTGATAATGCCCATCTTTGATGTTCATACCGAGATACTCAATCGTATTATAACAACAGTACTTTTTCTGTCTAAAAGTATAATATCGTATTTTTGTATGATATCATAAAACTATTGAATTAATGTATGGTGTTCTTCTGCAACAACAAAATATCATCAATGTAAACAAGCGTATGGTGTAGTATGGGTTGGAAAATCTGGGTTATGGGTTTTTTAAAGATGGAGGGAACGGTTTTCAAACCAAAGGGAAAGACTTTCCACTGGTGATGAGCATTTGGAATGCAGAAAGCTGCTTTGTATCTTTCAAAAGGGTCAATACCCAACTACCAAAATCCAGACTTTAAATCAAACTTAGAAAAGATAGAGGCATTTTGGAGATATATAAACAGAGAGTTTCTGCGAGGAAGAGAGAACTTGTCATCTTGTAAGAATTAATTCAAGGGTTGATAATCAATTACTAAATGCTTTTTCCCGCGTAAAGTTTCAGATCTTTTATTAACATAAAAAGCTTGACAAGCCCATTAGGAAGAGGTAGGTTCAATCAGGTCTTGGGTCAAAAGTTCAACACATTCTATTTGGGCCAAAAGAAGTTCTAAAGGTGGCATACCCGAATGGATGGATTTAGTAGGATTCACATCTTTATTGAGTTTAAAAGAAAGCTTTGTGAAGTGAGCTGGATTTTTTTATAATGGACTGGGATGGTCAAAAGTCAGATGATTAGTTGGACAAAATCAAAGTAATTGGGCCATAATATCTTGGTAATCAGGAGGAGAATAGGCCAAATAGTATAGTTTAAGCTTATCTGTATAAGGCTGAAACATGGACTAGAACCTAAGCCCAATAGGAAGGATTTGGACTTTTTCTGCCTTAAACAAGATATCAAAGCCCAAAAGTAGATCTTTGTCTAGAAGATAGGATCTAATAACATGAGTCCAAATAGTAAGTTTTGCGAACAACTGAATTCCAATATTTATTTTTTATACGAAGCTGGGTAGAAAAGACTTTTCCACTAGCTGCACAAAAATGAGTTTGAGAGACAATCCAAGCTTCTAAAGGGAGAATAGCTGGATTCAAAATACTGTGTTGGGCACTCATATCAAAAAAAGAAATGAGGGATATAGGACGACTGTATTTTGACATGAGAATTTGCATTTTCACTAAAGGAATAGGTTGAACTAAGAAGGACTGAGACTGAGATTGTACTTGAAACATAGAGGAATAATCTGCAGAAAAATCATAAGATTCACTAGACTCAAACTCAAAATTAGAGGAACAAAGAGCAAAGACTGTATCTTTGTTAGGAGACTCTTGCTCAGTGTAAAGATGTACAGTATGATCTATTTCAGGAGAAAACTGATGAAGAGACTGAAGTTGTTGAACTAAACACATAGACCGTTTAAGATTCTGTGGACAATCTTTTGCAAAATGTCCATACTTCTTGCAAATAAAACATCTACTTTTTTTCTATTTTTTGTCAAGATGTTCAGAGGGATGAAAGTAATGAATTTTTTTGGAACGTCTAGGGAAACGATGTCAAGAAGAAGATGAAAATTGAGATTTCTTATGGAAGCAAGATCTTTGGTGCTTCTTTTTGGGAGGACAATCACATTGTTTCTTATCTTTGCATTTGATTTCCAAATAAGGCTTTCGACAAGAAGCTATGAATGAAGGTTTCTCTTTTATTAGATTTCTGAAAAACTTCTTCTGTTCACACAGATGATCAAGTGAAGCTAGTGCAAGCTGAAAAATTCTATCAATACTCATGGTATTGATATCAAGCTGAGTAGCTGTAATTTGCCTGTGGAGTTCTGGCTGAAGTTCCTCAAGGAGAAAGGAAATAAAAACATGCTTTATAGTATTATCATTGATTCCACCAAGCTTATGAAAAAAAGCTGACATTCTTTTGAAGTAGTAATTCAAATCTATTCGCTAAAGAGAATAGCACTTCATTGCGAGAACATCCTAATACTCATGATTTAGCTAAAGTTTTTATTAAGACTTCTGGGTTACGAACATACATAGATGAGTATTTAACAATTATTATGTAATGTATAAATTTGAATGATTGATAATGTTTATTTATTAAAGCAGAGGTAATATAAATTAAACATATACGCCCATATATTTTTTGGGATTTAAGTTGGTAATCTTTTTTCTCATTCTTTGAATTCCTTATTTTACCCACTATTAAATTCTCATAATTTCAAATTGCCCTTTATTAAGTTGTCACTTTTGCATTTTGGTCCTTGCAGAAGTTTTGTGATATTTACAAACACATGCTTCATTATTTTATTATTATTAAAATTATTTAAGTTTATCAATATTGTTATTATTAACAATAATTATTTTAAATAATAATATTAATCATAGTTACAATTATCATAATAAATAATGACAATAATCAATTAAGAATATATTAGTAACCTATAATTTTCCATCCTAATTTCAAGCAAGGCTGACAAAATATGCGTTCGAGCTTGAATTCTGCCTTTTTAGTTTTGGACACTTGTACCCATTTGTGTGTCGAAGCTAGGTTTGAATCTGAATTTTTAACTCTAAAATTTACCAATTTTGAAAGTTTAAAAGTTAATTCTAGTGTTTAGTAATTTAACTTTTTAAAAATTATTTTTGATCTTTTAAAATTTTGCTTAAAATATTTATTTCAGTTATTAATTGTTGCATATACACAATTAAAAATAAAGTATATATACAAGTTTAAGATAAATTTTATTTAATATTATATCTATTTTAATATATGTTCTCACAATAAGATTTACTAAGTATAGAATGTTCGTCTTTAAAATTCACTGTACTTTAAAAAATATATTTTATAAATATTCAATTGATTATCTTCACAACGAGTTATTTATACAATATAATTAATAACAATTATTTTAAAAATTACCTTATTACTAATTAAACTTGTAATGCTAAAATTTTTGTGATTTAAAATTATGGAAATCTTGTTTTATTAGAATTTCTAAATAGCATTATTGCCCTTATGAAGAAGGATTATGCATGGGGTAATTTTGAAAAAGATTTAATTTTTTCAAATTTAATAAGGTTTGTGAAGACATTCTATAAATTCATACTTTTCCCTTCTCCATAACCTTAAGTCCACATTGTTTTCATATATTTTCTATAGTGCTCATTACTCTTTTATTCATACCCTAGGATTAAAACCCTTGCTTAAGAATGAATGGTAATGATTGATAGGTTGTATTTTCTCTATTTTTCACAAGTTTTTCTATTACTCTATTTACGGTTTTACTGACATGATTTTAGATTATTACAAACAACATGATTTAGGATGTGTTTAAGTTGTTCTTAAGGTTTTGATTTATTGTTGGATCCTATTAATCAATCCTTGATGCAATAAACACACTGGATAATTTTGGATAATATGAATATCTTAAAATTAAACATATAGTTTATGAATGATTCTTAAGAAGAACCTTATCTTTCTAAAAACTAGACATGCAGAACTTATTGAATAAATTTTGTTTCATAAGATTTGACTTTATTTTTAATTTTATATGTATTTTTGAAACAGGCATTACTGCATTATAAAATTGCAACTTCAACAAAATAACTGAAACAGGCATTACTGCACTATAAAATTGCAACTTCAACAAAATAACAAACTTTAAAAAATTATTTATAGTATCAAGCAAATTCGAAAATTTATAAAATTTAAATAGAGATTAATATATTATCTAGTATTTACAGTTTTAATTTCTTAATTTTCTAATTTTATAAAAGTCTCAAAACCTGTTCTACTCAATTAAGACATTGTGAATCAATTTTGGGATTATCAAGTAACAAATAGTTTTGAAAATGATTTTGATATCAGATCTTCTTAAAAATTTTACATATTGATAGATGTCCAGAACAGTTGCATAAAATATTATATCATTCTAATTTTTAGATTAAAAGTTAAAATTTTGAGTTTATAGGGGTATGAGTTAAAAAATTCATGTTCTTAGAATAGGCTTTAATAGTTATATCTTGTATTTGTTTAAGATGTTGGAGGTGTTTGAGGATCTTAAAAGCTTAGAGTTGTGTTAGATCAGGTTTTTGTCATGGTAAGTAATTTCATTCCTAATGTACTTTATATGTACGATTATTTTGATATTATTATAACTATAAATATTTTTATACTTCCTAAATTTAATTGATTTTCATAACAAAATTAGTTTTTATAAATGTTTTCAAATCTTGGAAAAAAGAATTTTAAATACTTTTAAATATGTAATTTATTTTGTTACATGATTACCTTTTGTGTGTTATTTAGAAAATATTTTCCAAGCCAAAATTATTGTTATGGATATTTATTAATCTAATAAAAGTGTTTTGTGCCCATTTAGGACTTAAATTATTTACGATTGTACAAAGGCCACCTCTTAAGTGTCAAAGCACCACGAAATGCCACATACAGTGTAAAACGCCACATACAATTCATTACATATGAAAAATTAATTTGAATATTTTGGCTCATTGTTCATAATTATTATGATTATGATTCTAATCTATTATAAAATACATATATATTTTAAATCAGTACTGGGTTTATATTCTGAATGTACCCATAATATTTTGATTTTGATTCTGTTTCTTGTAAGGTCATTGGAAGTATATGTGATGCTATGTGATATGAGCTAAGCTTATGTTTACTGTATATAAGTTATACAATTTTCTTTCATAATTAACTATATATACTTTTGATATTCCAAATTATTATGAATTTATGTCATCTTATTGTATCATGTCATTTTATAAAATTTATGAATTAAAATATATGTTTTAATGAAAAGAAGGTTTGCAATAATTTAGGTATTAATAAGGCTAGTGTGTTGAAAATAGTTTTACTTACCGAGTTAATGACTTACCACTCATCATTACTTTTTATAGATTAATTATCTTGTTTAGAGGTATGTTTATCATTAGAGTTAGAGACTTATTTCTTTTTGGTAGTTAAATAATAGAAGAATAAACTCAAATTTCTTTTAAGTTTATTTATTTTATGAACTTGTAGTGGGGAGTTTTGAAGACTTTTGTTATATGTACTTGGAGCGTTTTTGAGATTTTGTTATATTTACGTCTTCGAGAGAGATTATTTAGTATTAGACACATGGATTTGTGGTTTTATTTAATTAAAAATTTGAGATATTTCAGTTTGAACCTTTGTACAAAAATTTTGATTTGTATGTAATTCCTTTCATTGCGTGCTTTAGATGTATTAGATTTAGAGTGTACTTCATATATACTTTTTTTTTAAAAGAAAAATTAGATAATTCTTTATAAAAGATGGTTTCAAAAATATTTTATAATTTTTTATTGGAGTTATTTAATATATCTTGAGCTTCATTTTCTGTAATTTTTTATCCATCTTGTATTTTCTATGTATTTTAATAAATTTTCATTTTACCCTTAGTTTAATTATAAATAGTTAATTTTATTTAAAGTTTGAGTTGAAGGTGAAATCTCAACATATTCTATAAGCTTAATTTGATAAATTTTCTTTCTCTTCCCCTTTTATTTATGTGGATCTTTTGATCTTTTATTAATAAATAGTAATAATCTTGTTTAGATATTTCACTGAGTAACCGTATTATGTAAATTTTATTGAACTCGCAAGTGCACAAATTTATTGTAGAATAGATTAATAGTGACGAGTGTCGATCCCATGAGAAAGTGGATTTTAATTGTGTGTTGAATTAATTTTCTAAATGGGTGATTGAATTATGGTGAAATTAGTTTAATCTATCTTAAAATTAAAGTAGCAATTATTATAATAAAGCACTTGGGCATCTGAATCTGTATCAACATGCACTAAGACTCAATATTCCTTATTAATACCAATTAAATCATGAAGGAGAAATCCACTCCTCATGAACCACGCTCTAATTAATATGGTGCAAAAGACTTGTTGTGTTAAATAGTAATAACTGTATTATTACTATCTGTCGATGTAAAGTCAAAACAAGATGTTGAGACTTCACGTTCAACCCAAGCTTGAAAGAAAATTAGCTACTCATATTTCAACTAGGGGTAAAACAAAAATTTATTAAAATACATAGAAAATACAAGATGGAGAAGGAATTAGACAGAATGGACCTAAAAAATGAATTCAGGGGTTTCAAATTAGATAAGGAAACCCTTCTTTTTATAGATACAATGAATAAATCATGACCATTAGATTAAAACATTTTGGACGCACAGGATCATACCACGTGGTAAATTCTGATTGGTTTCAACACATCATCAAGACTATTATCCCGTGTATATGCATATATTGTATGTACATTTTTCTGATTCACTAACAAACTATCACGTCATCTGTCAACAATGCATAAATATTTTAATTAATAAGATTGTGACATCTCATCAGTTAAGCCATGTCATCAGTCAATGCCACATCATCGTATAGTATATATGAACAGTATCATAAATAGTATTATAAACAATACTATATATATGAATAGTATCGTATATGTGAACAGTGACATTTGTACTTTTATACTCCTCGTAAGATTTTCGATCGTTCAGAGTTCAAATTTATTGTTCGTTTTACAATCTGATGTCTCAGTCTAGAAATAGCTCGAATACCCTCTATGGGTCGATGATAGGCTTCATATCTAGTTTTCTTACAAACTGACAAATAGAGTTGTTTATAGTTAGATTCTTGAGACTATAGTTTGCACATTCTTTCTAAAATAATGGTCATAACTAGAGTATTACATTTTATACGTATCCACTATAATGTGTTTCAAGAGACAAAAGGATATTATCCAATAACTCTTTATTCAAGCTATCACTAATAAACTAAATCTTATCTTTCTTGTTATCAAACACCATTCCTAAAGAACATGACTTTTTATCGCATCTTATTTTGGCATACTTATGATAAACATTAGAGAGTTTTCAAGCTCTTCGTTTTCTTAAATAATTTCCTTTACCATAACTAGGCATGTATGTAATAAATTTGGGAGGTAACTCACCTACCAACCGCACTTTGACTTTGATTATCCATCAGATGTCAGTAGGGATGTGACTCTTCATAAGCAATCGCATGCGTTCAGACTGAGCTTTATAGCTGGTGAGGAGAGTATTCTGAGCTTTGTTAAGATCACATCTCTATCCATGCCTTTAATTCAGAATATTAGTTATTATGAGAAATTGAAATAATCAATATTGATTGTCACAGAGTACCGTTATCCATCGCTTAACTGGGATAACAAACTAAACACACAAATAAAAGAAAAAAAAGAAGAAAATATTAAAATCATCCTCTTATTGAATTTACCTCAAGCTCTAATTAGATGTTATAGATGCTTCTCTCAATTTTGAGACCTCCTTCTAAATCCTCAACATGAGCTAAACTAACTCTGGTGGTTGTAACTTCCAGATACGATATGTTTTACATAATCATATCTATCATCTGAGATGAGATTGTATACATCAAAACTATCTAAGAATGTTGAAGAGACACTTTTTAGTTAAGACATTCATGATAAAAAATGATAAGAGAAAACTTAATAGTTAAATAAACACATATACATTAAAATAATAGAAAAGAAAACTTTAAATCACTGAAAGAAAATAGAAAAAATGGCAGGTCACTTAAATCTTTTGCCTTGTTTTCTCTATATGGTTCGTATTCATGATTGACTTTATTTTTTTAACCATTAACTTTAAAAATGGTATTGTTCCTTAGATTCTTAAATTTAATGACTCCATATAAAAAAATAGTATGATTAGTAAATAGACCAGACCATCAAGAGCGTAACTTACTTAGAGAAATGTGCCTGTAATAATTGAATAAAAATACTTTGACATAGTTTGAAAGATTTTCTCATGCTCTGCTTGTCATGGAAGATTTTCATTTCGCTTTTTGTAGTTCTTAGCATTTTTATCATTACGAATCTCCTCTTATTTTACCAGTTGTATCCTTTTTTTTTAACTAAAGATGGGGTCAATGATGTCTATATTCTTTTGTTTGTCATCAGAGGAGGATAAGATGATTTCTGACAATATTTTTTTTTCTCCCAAGAATGTAGAATGCAAAGAGTCAAGTGAAGATTTGAGCTCAATCTTTAGTAGTGATTCTAATAATGGGATGAGATTTTCTCTTGATGGTGCCAATTGTTCTATCGTTGTCTTCCATTTATCAATATTCATGCATGGCGATAAATCTAATAAGGCATTAACCTCATCAATTGATCAGTTAATATTAAAATCCAAATTAAAATGAGTTAAACATGTTAGTAAAAGGTCATCACTAAGGTTTAAAGGAAAAGTATGATCAATTAATTTATCAATTAAATCCACATCTATAATTTCAACATCTACATTGTGAGGTTGTTTGGCAATGTTAAAAATATTTAGTTCCATGGTCATATTTCCAAATGATAACTACATATTTTCAGTTCTGCATTGAATGTGAGCATTAGCAGTTGCCAAGAATGGACGGCCCAAGATAATGGGGATATGCTTACTTGAATCCTGCCCTAATTGAGTGTCAATTACAATGAAATCAACAGGAAAATAAAATTTATTTACCTAGATAAGTACATCCTCCACAATACCATAAGGTATTTTCATGGATCGATCTGCTGCAACACCACTGGAGTTGGGTGTAATTCTCCCTGTCCAAGTTTCACAAACACTGAGTAAGACAATAGATTAACACTTGCTCTTAAGTCCATGTGAGGTATAATCTTCTTATTCGGATATAATATAATTAACCTAACGAGCTCTCTCAAGCATTTATTATAATAAAAATAATAAATTATAATAATATAATGACATAAGTAATGTTGTAAAGATATTAGAAATTTTAAAAATTACTAAGATATTTATGGAGAAATAAATTAATAATTAAAAAGTAATGATGTAATAAGAAATGTTATAGAGAATTAGGAATTCTAGAAATTACTAAAGATATTTATGGAGAGATAAATTAATAATTAAAAGTAATGATGTAATAAGAAATGTAGTAGATATATTAGAAATTTTAGAAATTACTAAGATATTTATAAAGAGATAAATATCCTCCATTAATTAAGTGTTAGGTGGTAAAATCTTAGCATTCTAGAAATTACTAAGATATTTATGGAGAAATAAATCTCCACCATTAATCAAATGATATGGTGGCAAAATCCAATCCACTCATGAGCCTTAAGAATCCTATAAATACCCCATAACCCTTGCATTTTCCATAAACCCTAAAACCTTATCTTTTTTCATTCTAAGCCAAAGCATCATTAGTGGAGAAATTCTCAAGTTAAGGAAGATCAGTTTAGGGGAATCAAAGAAAATAAGTAAGTAATACCTCACTTCAACTGCAATATAAAGACAATATGTTAAAATTAACTTTGTATAATAATTCTCTTATGCTAGGTCTAGTTTTAAATCATCTCTTATCTTATAATAATTATTATGGTGGATTGATTGTTATTAAATCCCTACATGACTGGCCATCCCGCCTAAGATGAGACGCTTACTACTTACTTGATTGGATAGTCGGCTATGCCGCCTAATATGTGATGCTTTTATTTTATTATGCCATAGTCGGTATTGCCGCCTAAAATATGATGTTTATTACTCCTTACGTGGTCGCCCCTGCCGTCTATATTATAACTCTATTTCCTTAATTTTTATATGGATGGCATTGCCGCCTATGTTAGATGTTGTTGTCTTAAATTAATTTCGAGTTTTACTTTATTATATATTTAGAAAATTTACATACTATGGCATAAGTTGCATTGAGCTCCTACATTTTATGGACGATTTGATAAAGAGGTGTTTTGACGAATTTTGAAAAAAAAAAGGTTGTTGTACTATTAGGTGGGAAGAGTTCATAGAGAGGGCAAGCCTTCTAAGTAAGAAAAGAGATCCTTTGAGGACAACGATATGTAATGCCTAACGGATCAATTAATTAAGCCCAAGAGGATGTTATGGAATGCTAGCCTTGTAGCACAACAAACCTAGGAACTTAACATCGTTCTTTATATTTCTAAGTTTCATATAAAAGATTTAAGACTCATTTTATAAAGTCATTCATGTGCATGGTAGGTAATACATCCATCAAATGTTTACTTATTGGGCATCAGCTCATGTAGTCCTTACATTACAGGAACTGAGGAGTAGCGAAAGCTGACGCCAAGTCCCAACCAAGGCAAAGTGCTTATGCACATAATAGACCTTGGGTTACACAACGGGTTTAACTGTGCTCCTATCCAAGCATAAAACGAACATGTTTATTTATGGAGTTGGTTTGTGACATGTTACTAAGAGACCTTAACTTTTGTAACAAAGGTTTTGGTATAATAAACCTTTTATATAGTCTTTGTAACAAACTTTTTATATTATATATTTATAAAATATTTATTTTGATATTCATTTCTACAAGTGCTTAATGTTTCACCTGATTTAACCACTTTAGTTACAACCATAAAGGTAAAATGTTACAATTTGGTATCAGAGAGCCCAAGGTTTAAAGCGATTCTGTAGACTGTCCATATGCATTAGCCAAGGGGGAGGATACAACTTAGCTCTTAGTAAGAATTAGGAATTAAGATAATTAAATATCTTACATTTAATTTGTTTGACCCATAGAAGCTTGTTTAAAGATTGTATAGATGTCAAGTGTCAAGGTTAATAGAGGTAGAAAAGTGGGAGGAACTTCAAAGGAGCAAACCTCCGCAATTGATCGACTTACAGACATCGTCACGTGACTCTTAGAAAGAGAAGTCAGAAGAGACGAATGTAAGGCTAAATTTAAAAGATTAAATCCATTTATATTTGAAGGAGGCGTGGATCTTATTGCAGTAGACGAATGGTTGTCAACCATAGAAAGAATGACTAAAGTAGTTAAGGTGCCAGAAGAGGAAAAGGTCACTTGTGTTTCCTTTATACTACAAGGAGCAGCGAAATATTGGTGGGATTCCATCAGACGATGCCATGACGAAACAATAATACAATGGAAAGAATTTAAAGAATACTTTTATAATAAGCATTTTTCAGAGATAGTTCGATCTACCAAAAGAAGAGAATTCATTTATTTACAACCAGGAAAAATGACGATGCTAGAATATATCTAGAAATTCGACGAGCTCTCTTGTTATGCCCCACACATGGTTGCCACAAAAGACTTGAAAAAAGATCATTTTATGCAAAGATTGCGTAAAGATTTAGCAAAAGACTTAAAGGTGGTTGGAATTCAGAATGGTTCCTTCAATGAGCTCATGGATCGAGCCTTAGTAATTGAGCAAGCAGATGAAGAAAAGAAGGAAGAAAAATGAAAGAATAAAGGAAGCATAGATCAAGGGAGTTATGTAGCTAATCATGGAAAATATCTTTTAAATAACAAGAGGAAGAGTATACCAACTATCCAGGAGCAAGATAAGAACAAGCATCTAAAGAATCACCAAAAAGAGGCCCACAATGGTCGAAATGCAATCAATATGGCAGAACTCACCTTAAGGAATACCGAGCCAACACTAGAGCATGTTTCAAATGTGGAAAAAAGGACACTTCTTCAAAGACTACCTAAAGAATTGTACGCAATGAGAAAAGACTAACACACAAGTATTTGCACTTACTAAGGCCAATGCAAGGGCAAACCCCTCAATAATATCAGATGAACTATTTATCTCTCAAACTCTTGCATATGTGTTGATAGACTCAGGAGCTACACATTCATTTGTCTCACCGGCATTTATTAGGAAAGTCAAAGGGGCCCTCAACATAATAAGTGGACCTTTCAGTTCATGCTTCCACCTAGTGAAGTATTAAACCTAGGATAGCTAGTAAGAGCATGTAAGTTAACATTAGTGGTCGTACACTATGTGTTGACTTAATAATCCTTGAGATGCATGACTATGTTGTGATTCTTGGTATGGATTGATTATCAAAGTACTATGCCAAGATAGATTGTGAGAAAAAAGAGGTAATATTCCAACCACCACAAAAGGAATCATTTATATTTAAAGGAGGGTGTAAGGAGAAGAGAATACTTGTCATCTTCGCCTTAAAAGTAATTAGACCATTAAAGGAATAATGTGAGGAATACTTGGAAAGCGTCATCAAAGTTGAAGAACAAAAACCAACGCTGGAAGAAATTCCTTGTGGTGAACGAATTTCCTGAGGTCTTTCTTGAAGAACTCCTCGGACTACCACCATGACCCTCTAAACTCACTCTCTTCTCTCAGTCAATGAAATCTTAGTGTTCTAAAAATTTAAAAAGGAATTTTATCCGTTTATTTTAAACTTAAGAAAGTATGTTCTGCACTTTCCTTGAACAAGGATCCTATGCATCATAAAACTCTTAATAGTGTTTCCTCCGGGTTTGGTACCTTGTTTAATAACAAAAGTGTCAAATTTTGGGTTTTATAACCCTATGAAAACTTGTTTTGAGCTTTGATGCATCTGGGTAAATAGGCTGGAAACACGAGCATGCGGGCTACTGGTCCAAAAGATGCACTTTGTGGTAACATTGCTCTGGTGTAACAACACCACATACTCCGTTGCCTCATCTTGGTATTAGAGCCACTTAAACATTGTTCACTGGTAAAATTGTTTTGATTAATTAAAGTGGTACGATAAAAGTCTTTTGAGTTTTGAAAATCACTAAGTTTCAGAGATAGAGAGAGCTTCTCTATCATGGCTTCAACTTAATCTTCATCTTCAGAACTTCAAATACCGTTTCTCTTTCTTCTACGTTGTCTTTACCAAAGTCCTGTACTAAACATACAGCTAGTATTGTGTAAATTTTATTGAACTCACAAGCCACGAATCTATTATAGAATAGATTAACGGTGACGAGTGTTGATCCCACGAGGAGGTTGATTTTAATTATGTGCATAATTAATATTCTAAGTGAGCAATTAAATTATGATAAATTTATCCTAAATTTTAAATTAAAATGACGGGAATAAAAAAAATACAACTATAATAATAAAGCACTTGGGTATATAGATCTGCATTAACATGTTTTATGGGCTAAATGTTCCATATTAATTGCCAATTAAATCATAAGGGGGGATTCCACACCTCATGAACTACGCTCAAATAAATATGGTGCTAAAGGCTTATTGTGCCAAATAATAATAACCTTATACTAGGGTGCTGGTTTAACCAGGGCGGTATCTAGATAAGACTATTATTATCTGTCGACGAAAAGTCAAAACAATCACAAATAATAGAGAGGAAGAGAAAGTAAATTTACCAAATAAAGCTCATGGGACATGTTGAGACTTCACCTTCAACCTAAGCATAAAAGAAAATTAGCTACTCATTTTTTAAATAGGGGCAAAATGAAAATTTATTAAAATACATAGAAAATATAAGAAAGAGAAAGAATTATAAAAATCTAAGCTTAGAAATGAATTCAGGGATATAAATGCCACATAATTCGTCCCTTTTTATAGATACATTGAGTAAATAGTGACCATCGGATTAAAAACAGTTCGAACGCTCAGGATTGCGCCACATCATCAGTCAATAATCAACAGTCAATGTTTGAATAGTAACACGGTTTTGGCCACATCATCAGTCAACAGTCAACAGTCAACAGTCAATGTTTGTACAGCAACGCTGTTTGAATAGTAAATAATCCCATAAGATGCTGCCACGTCATCGATCCAGAGTACATAAGAAATTTAGCCCAATAAGATCGTGACACATCATTGGTCAATGCCACATCATCAGTTAACGTCACATAAGCAGTCAATGCCATATAATTCGTCCAATCAAATACTGTCACGTCATAGGTAGATGCCACATCGTCGGTCTGTATACATGAACAGTATCATGAACAGTACCATATGTATGAATAGTACCGTATATGTGAATAGTGATATTGTTTCTTTTATACTCCTCCTAAGGTTTTCGACTGTCCTGAGTTCAAATATGACGTTTATTTTTGCTGTCTGATCACTCGTTCATTGTGAAACGATCGTGATGTCCCTAAAATATATAAAATACATAATTATAATAAAACACACATAATTAAATAATAAAATATTTAAATAAATAAAAGTAGCAATGCTAGTGAGACTTGAAGTATAAAATAACGATTTCTCCTTTATAAATATACACTTTTTAACACTCAACAGCTAGCAAAATAGAAAACCTTGTAGAATATTCCTAAATTCCTGAATCTGCCTAGATCACTAAATCTTCTTTCCTTTCTATTAGTCTTTATCATCTGTACAAATGATCAACTTCCTTCACTAGAAGTATCAAATCCTTGATCAGTACCAAAAGGCCACTCCCAAAAGAATATATCCAATCTTCTCGATTGGATCAGTGTACCCTTCAAGCTACCACTACTGAACAATATGTCACTCTGGAGATCCCTTCAAAATTAATTGCCAACTGGAAAAGAGAAGGCTATACTCACCTTCACTTAGGAGGAGTGAGATTAATCCTGACCTTATATGGAAGGAAAGGATTACCTGTCATAACCAGAATTGTCATGCTGGACACTAGATTCAAATAGTATCAACACACTATCATCAGTATTGTTTTGACCACACTACATGTAGGAAGTGTTCTCCTCACTTTCTATCCAAATTTCAACTTGTCCCTACAAGATGCCAACTTATCAACAGCCTTGAAAGTCTAAGTTCAAATTCAAGGAGCTGAGCAGATCTCCCTAGTAAAGATAGCCACCCTTTATCATCAACTGGTCCATAGGCTTTAGAATCATGCCTTAAATCTTTCAACACCAGAAAATCACTCTGATGCTCTCATGGTGTTAGTTGAATCAGATCAAATTCCTACTATTATCTAAATTCCTAGGCAAATTCCACAACATGAATTGTTAAAGCTTATGTCTTTGGAATGGATCTCAAATTACGAGAAATTCCATTAGAATGATATCCCCATTCAGACATCTAAGAGTTTGTTTGAGCGAAGATAGGATGGATCTGTCAAAATGACGTTCAACCTTCCTCAATTGGCTTTTCAACCACCTTCAGCCATTTTACTAACAGCTCCACCAGAGCCTCCAAGGTTATCATTTACATACTCTTCCATGATCACAGCTATCTAAACTGGACTAGAAAAGCTGCCAGTTACTGGCTTCACTTCTGCAGGATATCCTATAGACCCTGTAAAGCTTAACAAACATTTCTTATGGGATGTTCTTGGATTTGGAATATGTGATCTAGATTGCCCTTGTTGGGAAGACGGAGAAGACGAAGATTCTGATTCAAAAAAGAAAATGAGAGCAAAAAAGAAGTATCTTACTTCTTGTAACCATCATCACAAAAAACCACCACAAAATCCTCATTCATTTATACTAGCACCTTTACCCCTATACAAAAAAGAACTTTAATGGATTGTAAAAAATTGCAAGATAGAAGTCTCTTCACCAGTCTTAAGTCCAATACATCAAAGCTAACCAATCTCTTATATGATGTTCTCTTCATCATCCAAGGATTATGTTTCAAATTTTCCACCATTAGAAACCCAAACAGACGCCCAAAGGAAAATAGTGTCAACACCTTTTGTTCCTTCACGCATCACTTCTATAGGTTACCTCGAAGAACCTAAACCTTTTGAATCAGTCTTGACTTGGCAAACTCAAAATGCCAAGGCCCAAAATGATGCATTGCAACACATTGACAAGATCAGTTTATGAACTGATCGGATTGAAATCAAGGTTGACTCTATAACCTTACAAATGCAGCAAATTCATCAAGATTTACAGTCTAGAGTTGCCCAACTGCAAACTGAATTGCGTATCATGCTCCAGCAAAGGTATTATGGTCCTGAGTTTGACAAAAAAGAAAGAGACATCAAATAGTTAAAAGCCGAGTTAGACTGAATCGAATCAAAGAAGCAGAGACCCATACTCTTTATTGAAACTCCACCAATACCAACAATTAGTCCAACATACCATTTATTCACACCCATGTTAGCCTAGCCAGGCCCTATGACCCGTCAAAATTATTAGGAATGACCCACACACTATTTCAAAATACACCTCAACCTTTTCAGCCACAAAGGCCCTGATCAAAATCTAAACCTCAGCCCAAGCCTCTAAAAATCCATCAACTATCTCAGATTGAGACTCAAGAGCAACAGTCTCCAGAATACACCTCTATTCCTCCACCACACATATCCCAATTGAAAGACAAAGAACCAATGCACCAATATGCTTCTCATTATGTTGAGACTTTTGATTCAACAGAAGTTGACACATCTGCTTCAGGATCTGAAACTGATAACAAGTCCCACACAGTCATCAAAATCCATTTCTAAGTCTAGCTCAAGGTCTCTAGCCTCTTTAGTCTCTACATCTGATTATGAACGATCATATACAGACATTATCAAACTCCTTATGGCACAGCCAGAAGAAACAAAACACACTCAGGCATCTCAACTAGAATCATATTTTGAAATTCCTTCTAATGTGGATGACCCTGCTGAATCCACATATGCACCACCTTCTCCTCAACCTCAAGCTCCAAAAGCATTGAATAGTCCATGGTTTACCTTTGATGATATACCCACCAGCAAATGGCGAGAGAAACTATCTGAGATCTCAGCTTGGGTAGACCTTCAAATCATCAGAGCAGGAGCCACTATAGAATCTGTCCTTAAAGAACTTATTACTCATTTTACAGGTTTTTTACGAGATTGGTTTGACAGTCTCGGTAATTATAGACAACTTCAGTTTATCCAAATGCCAAACGTCTCTTCAGCATTAGCCATTCTTTATGAATAATTCATTGGAGAACCAGTAACAATCTTTGAAGCTGCCAGACAAGATTACTGTTGTGCAAATTTTATTAAACTCGCAAGCGCACGAATCTATTGTAGAATAGATTAATGGTGACGAGTGTCGATCCCACGAGGAGGTTGATTTTAATTATATGCAGAATTAATTTTCTTTTAATGGAAACAATTAAATTATGGAAATTTTATCCTAAATTGTGAATTAAAATGGCGGGAATAATTAAAAATGAAACTGTTATAATAAAACACTTGGGTATCCGAATCCGCATCAACATGCTCCATGGGATAAATATTCCATATTAATACCAATTAAATCATAAGGGGGGATTCCACACCTCATGAACCACTCTCCAATAAGTATGGTGCCAAGGTCTTATTGTGCCAAATAATAATAACCTTGTACTAGGGTGCCGGTTTAACCAGGGCTGTATCTAGATAAGACTATTATTATTTGTCGACGAAAAGTCAAAACAACCACAAATATTAGAGGGGAAGAGAAAGTAAATTTACCAAATTAAGCCCATGGAACATGTTGAGACTTCACCTTCAACCCAAGCTTAAAAGAAAATTAGCCACTCATATTTTATCTAAGGATAAAAAAGGAAATTTTATTAAAATACAAAGAAACTACAAGAAGGAGAAGGAATTTCAGAAATCTAAGTTTAAAAATGAATTCAGGGGTATCAAATTAGGGGGGGAGAGCCCCATTTTTATAGATACATTGAGTGAATCGTGACCATCGGATTAAAAATAATTCGGATGCTCAGGATTGCGCCACGTCATCAGTCAACAGTCAACATTTATACAGTAACGCAGCCTCAATAGTAAATAATCCCATGTACGCGCATGTACTGTACACACAATTTTTGCTCCACTGAGATGCTGCCACGTCATCGATCCACAGTTCATAAGAAATCTAGCCTTATAAGATTGTGACGCATCATCAGTCAATGCCACGTCATCGGTCAATGCCACATAAGCAGTCAATACCACATAATTCGTCCAATCAGATACTGCCACATCATAGGTAGTTGCCACATCATCGGTTCGTATATATGAACAGTTCCGTGAACAGTACCATGAACAGTACCAGACGTATGAACAGTACCATATATGTGAACACTGACTTTTTTCCTTTAATGCTCCTCTTAAGGTTTTCGACTGTCCTGAGTCCAAATATGACGTCCGTTTTGCTGTTTGATCACTCGTTCATAGTGAAATAATTGTAATGCCCCTAAAATACATAAAATACATAATTATAATAAAATACATATAATTAAATAACAAAATACTTAAATAAATAAAAGTAGCAATGTTAGTGAGATTTAAAGTGTAAAATGATGATTTTCTCCTTTATAAATATACACTTTCTAACACTCAACACACCCCCCAACCAGCTTATTGCTAGTCCCTAGCAAATAAAGCGAAGATAAAATTCAAAACTTTTTTTTTGAAAGGAAACACATGTGTTTATTCAATCAAATTAATGATAGCAATCAAATAAAAGTACAAGCATTATCTCCAGTCTAAAGGAATATCACACCCACATCAACCATCCATATGTATCAGTTCAGCAGACTTTGTTGTGGCAATAGTAATCAGGCCACTTTCAAGAATGACATATCCAACCCCAAAATCTCACCGGTTGTAGTGACACTTTCACAAAGAAGTTAATCTCAATAAAATTTTGTCACTACAATGAATGGTAAATTGAGAGAAAATAATAAAGAAATATCATACACTCTCACCAAGATGAAAAAATATGCCCATAGCTTAGAAATAATATGATATCAAATAAAGTATTAGTCAACCCAATGTATTCATCATTTTTTTCATTTTTTTTTATATATGCATCACTACATCTTAATTACCCATATAACTAGCTTTTATTTTAGACTATAGTTCCCTAAAATCAGGAAGGACTTTTATTAGGACGTAACATAAGCTAGGGACATGGCTAACAAAGAAAGAAAAATAGGGAAACAAATATATATGTTTGAGAAAAAATTCAAGAACTTTTTAAAAATTACAAGATACATTTTGCTTATTTATTGCTATTGTACATCTTTTTTTTCCTTTTTTTTCTCTTTTTTTTGAATTTCTTTTATGTAGCACAACTTCGCTGAACAAAATAATTATTTTTTTTTCTCAAACATGAATAGGTGGATGGAACTTGTATGATATCGGGTAATACTTCAAATTGGAGTGGGTCAGGTTGATAAGTTAATAAAGAAAAGTTTGTTTTTTAAATAAAAGGCTCAATAGGGCTAACTATGGATATTACATAATAGGGATGGCTAGAAAGGCTCAAACGGGTCAAAAATGGCCTTCTATCATCTTTTAGAACTCTAAATAATCTTTCATATCTACTAATTAAGTGGGCATTTAGATACAGTAACACACACTTTTTTTTTTAAGGGTTGACTCAAAGAAAATCTAGAGATCATGTATGAAATAATAAACTGTTAAGCTACATGAAGAATAGGCAAAAAGGGTTACTCTCCAAGAAAAATTAATAGGCTCAAAAACTCACTTGGAATTTATTATGACATGTGCATTCTTTCAAGCAACTTATATTTGTCCCCAACATCAACATGTAGAATAGTAAACATGGTGTAACATCACTCAAGACCAAAGATAATACAAATACTAAAATTCGAAAGTCATCATATCATCCAATATCAAGAACTCACAAAATTTTTTTTTAAACAGAATTATTTCCCCCCAACCTATTCTAAACATAAAAAGAAAACATAAATGCAGAAAATTAAAGAAAAATGAATTTTTTTTTAAAAGAAGATGCGTTTCTAGAGTTACTACACTCCATATTCAGCCATCTTCGACTTTAAAAACTTGAAAACATATATTTATAAAGGAGAAAAATGAAAGGTTAGAAAAGAAACACACACAAATATATATTTTTTTATTTTGTTTTTATTTTGTTTTTTTTAACTAAAAAGATGCGTTTCTAGAGTCACTATACTCCATATTCAGCCATCTTCTATTCAAAAAGTTAATCATGGTTCGTTCAACATTCCACAATTGTCAACTATTCCCTCCTCCCAACTAGAACGAAACATTGTCCTCAATGTTTGAAAGGAAAGAAGTAGAGTTTAGAAGACATCACCTGGGCGTTGCAATACAGAAGAAAATATTAACAAGTAGTTGCGACTGTGGTTCACATCTCCCTTTGGTTTTACGTCCAGAAACTGCTTGAACGCCCTCTATGGGTCGAGGATAGGCTTCCCATCCAGTTTTCTTATAAACTGGCAAACAGAGTCTTTTATAGTCAAATTCCCGATACTATAGTTTGCACATTCTTTATGAAATAATGGCCATAACCGGAGTATTGCATTTTGAACGTATCCACTGGGATGCGTTTCAAGAGACAAAAGGATATCATCCAATGACTCCTTATTCAAGCCATCCCTAATGAATTGAATCTTATATTCTTGGTTATCAGACAACATTTCTAAAGAACATGATTTTTTATTGCATATCATTCTGGCATATTTATTCAAAAAAAATTAATAATAATAGTTAAACTTACAAAAACATAATTAAAAACAAAAAAAATTTAAATCACCGAAAGAAAACAGAAAGAAAGAAAATTCAGGTCACATTAATGTTTTGTACTGTTTTTTCCACATGGTTGGTATTCGTGATATGACTTTACTTTTCTGACCATTAACTTTAAAAATTACATTGTTCCTTGGATTCTTAAATTTAATGGCTCCATGTGAAAAAACAGTATGATCAGTAGATGGACCAGACCATTGAGAGCATAACTTGGAGAAACGTGCCATTGAGAATTGAATAAAAATACTTTCTGACCTAGTGTGAAAGATTGTCTAATGCTCCGCTTGTCACGGAGGATTTTCATTCACTTTCTATAGTCCTTGGCATTTTTGTCGTTACGAATCTCCTCTGGTTTTACTAGTTGTATCCTCCTTTTTGAACCAAAAATGGGGTCAATGATGTCTGTGTTCTTTTGTTTGTAATCAGGAGAGGATGAGATGATTTCTGACAATATTTTTTCTTCTTCCAAGAATGTAGAATTCAAAGGGTCGAGTGAAGGTTTGAGCTCAATCCCTGGTGGTGATTCTGATGATGGGATGAGATTTTCTTTCAATGGTGCCAATTGTTCTATCCTTGTCTTCCATTTATCAATGTCCATGCATGGCGATGAATCCAATAAGGCATTAACCTTATCAATTGACCTGTCAATATTAAAATCGAAATCAAAGTGAGTTAAACATGTCAGTAACGGGTCATCACTAAGGTTTAAAGGAAATGTGTGATCAACTAATTCATCAATTAAATCCACATCTATAATTTCATCATCAGTACTGTGAGGTTGTTTGGCAATGTTAAAAATATTTAGTTCCATGGTCATATTGCCAAATGACAACTGCATATTTCCAGTCCTGCATTGAATGTGAGCATCAGCAGTAGCCAAAAATGGACGACCCAAGATAATGGGGATATGCTTTCTTGAATCCTGCACTGGTTGAGTGTTAATTATAATAAAATCAACAGGAAAATAAAACTTATCTACCTAGATAAGCACGTCCTCCACAATACCACGTGGTATTTTCATGGATCGATTTGCAAGCTGTAGCACCACTGGAGTTGGATGTAATTCGCCCAGTCAAAGTTTCATAAACACTGAGTAAGGCAACAAATTTATACTAGCTCCTAAATCCAACAAAGCATTCTCAATTGTGTGGTTCCCTATACTACATGGATAGTGGGGGAGCCTGGATCTTTGCATTTTAGAGGCATTTTATGTTGGAGTATAGAACTAATATTTTCTGTTAGAAAGGCCTTTTTCTGAACATGAATATTTCTCTTTTTAATACAAAGGTCTTTAAGAAACTTGGCATATGATGGTACTTGTTTTATGGTTCAAGTAAAGGGATGTTAACACTTACCTGTTTGAAGATTTCAAGAATCTCACCTGTGGATTTTCCTTTCTTCCCTTTAGCTAACCTCTGAGGAAATGGAGCTTTAGGAATATATTCTCGTGGGTTGGTTTCCTCTTTCTCCTCTGATGATGATTCTTTAGTGTTCACAGGTACAATCTGAGTTGATTTTGGCATCTCTACTTTGTTATTGACTTCTTTTCTTTTTCGCAAGGTCATCACTACTTTGACCTCTCCATGCTGCTGTGGTGAACTAGAACTTACTTCATTCACTGCTTTAGGGTTGAGCGTTGGTTGACTTGGGAATTTACCTTTTTCAACGGTCATGGCCAAAGTTTGAACTGAAGAAGCAAGTTGTCCCACCATTTTCTCAAGGCTCGAAATTGATTGAGCTTGTGAGTTGAAGCTCGCTCTCATTTCATTTCGTAATTCATCAATGGTGCAGTTCTGCTGCTCGATCTTGGAGTTAGTAAGATTTCTGACATTTTGGAATGTATCCTCCCATGGTTTAGGTTGAGAATGGTTTGGGTTCTGATTGTATGGTCTAAATGGTGGTTGAGAGGCTTGAGACATTTGAGGAACTGGTTGCATTGGTGGAGGTGGAACTGATGGTCCGTTTTGTTGGAATCCTTAAGACCATGAAAAGTTAGGGTGGTCTCTCCATCCAAGGTTATATGTGTTGGAGTAAGGGTTGTAGTTTGATGGTTTTCTCATGATACCTATCGCATTGGCTTGATCTGAATATGGGTCATGGTCATGTGGCTCTGTTGATTTAGCGGTTGTCAAAGATGCTATTTGTCGAGCAAGGCCTTCGACCATCTCTTTGACTTCTTTAATTCCTGAGCTTGACTCGCTAATGTTAACCTCATTCACTCCCTTAATTCTCCTGGTATTTCTGAGTGATCGACTTTTTTGTTGAGAATTATCTGATTGCCTTTGGAAAAATTTCCAAATCTCTGATGCACTTTTGGACATTAACTCTCCTCCACTGGTTGCCATTAGCTATTCTTGCATATGTTGCAATAATCCCTCCAAAAAATATTGGCATTGGTGTCATTTTTCGTACCCATGATGTGGACACTTCAAGAGTAGCCCATTAAATCGCTCCCATGCTTCGAAAAACTGTTCGTCGTCCCTTTGAGTAAACTCTGAAATTTCTCTGCGAATAACATTGGTTTTATGAATTGGGAAATATTTATTTAAAAATTTAGTTACCATTTGTTCCCATGATGTAATGCTATTAGTAGGCATTGTATTAAACCATGAACGAGCTCTCTCTTTTAATGAAAATGGGAATAATCTAAGTTTAACATCATCATCTGAAAAATTCTCATATTTAAAAGTTTGACAAATAGCATAAAAATCATTCAGATGATTATATGGGTCCTCATTTTCTAGGCCATAGAATGTGGGGAGACAGTTTAGCACACTAGGTTTTAATTCAAAACTCCTAACAGCTACATTTGGGTACCTTATGCATGATGTGCTCAAATTAGCTAAAGGACTAAAATAATCCTTAAATGACCTCTCTTGTGGTTCTGGTTGCTGATTTTGCAATTCCATTTCAAGTTTCTTTTGAAAAACAGTGTATTTATGCGTGCGAAGTGTTTTTTCCAAATCAAGGTCTAAAGGTTCAAGATTAGGTGATAATGACCTTCGACCATGCATGTAAAGAATAAAATAAATAAAAATAAAGAGGAGAGAGAAATTATGATACTAACCTTGTGACGTTGTTATAACCTTACTATGAACATACACTCAAGTGCTAAAAAGAAAATATAAGAAATAAATTAACTAAAAATAAAATAAGAAGATAAATTACAACGAAAAATAAAAAATTAAATTACAGAAATATAAAGAAGAGAAAAAGAAACGAAATTAAATTACCGGAAAAAGATTTAAAAGAAAACAACAAAAAAAAATTCTTAAAAGAATTAATTCTATGGATTAATAAATTAACAAAATAAACCAAAATTACAAAAAAAATAACTCAGAAATTAAATTACTGAAATTTAAAGAAATTACAAAGAAATTAAATTATTGAAATTTAAAGAAATTTAAATTACCAAAATTAAATTACAAATTCACTTTTTTTAATTTTTTTATAATTTTTAAAGAAAGCAATAACAAAAAAAATTTACTTAAAAAAATAATTCTATGAATTAATTCTACGAATAAATTAAAATAAATTATGAGATAAACAAAATAAATTACAAAGAAAAGTAAAGCATAAATTAAAGTACAGAAATTTAAAGAAATCACAAAATAAAATTAAATTACAAAAATTTAAATTACAAAAATTAAACTATAGAATTACTTTTTTTATAAGCAAAAAAATACAAGAAAACAAAAAAATTAATTCAACAAATTAAAATAACTTACCTCCCCGGCAACGGCGCCAAAAATTTATTGTGCAAATTTTATTGAACTCGCAGGCGTACGAATCTATTGTAGAATAGATTAATGGTGACGAGTGTCGATCCCACGAGGAGGTTGATTTTAATTATATGCAGAATTAATTTTCTTTTAATGGAAACAATTAAATTATGGTAATTTTATTCTAAATTGTGAACTAAAATGGCGGGAATAATTAAAAATGAAACTGTTATAATAAAGCACTTGGGTATCCGAATCCGCATCAATATGCTCCATGGGCTAAATATTCCATATTAATACCAATTAAATCATAAGGGGTGATTCCACACCTCATGAACCACTCTCCAATAAGTATGGTGCCAAGGTCTTATTGTGCCAAATAATAATAACTAACCTTGTCTTGGGTCTTGGGTTTAACTTGGTACAGTATCTAGATAAGACTATTATTATTTGTCGACGAAAAGTCAAAACAACCACAAATATTAGAGGGGAAGAGAAAGTAAATTTACCAAATTAAGCCCATGGAACATGTTGAGACTTCACCTTCAACCCAAGCTTAAAAGAAAATTAGCCACTCATATTTTATCTAAGGATAAAAAAGGAAATTTTATTAAAATACAAAGAAACTACAAGAAGGAGAAGGAATTTCAGAAATCTAAGTTTAAAAATGAATTCAGGGGTATCAAATTAGGGGGGGAGAGCCCCATTTTTATAGATACATTGAGTGAATCGTGACCATCGGATTAAAAATAATTCGGATGCTCAGGATTGCGCCACGTCATCAGTCAACAGTCAACATTTATACAGTAACGCAGCCTCAATAGTAAATAATCCCATGTACGTGCATGTACTGTACACACAATTTTTGCTCCACTGAGATGCTGCCACGTCATCGATCCACAGTTCATAAGAAATCTAGCCCTATAAGATTGTGACACATCATCAGTCAATGCCACGTCATCGGTCAATGCCACATAAGCAGTCAATGCCACATAAGCAGTCAATACCACATAATTCGTCCAATCAGATACTGCCACATCATAGGTAGTTGCCACATCATCGGTTCGTATATATGAATGGGGTTAATGAAACGATCCATGAAACGATCAGGCGCGTATGAAACAAGATCACAGTATATGTGAATGTGTGACTTTTTCCTTTAATGCTCCTCTTAAGTTTTTCGACCGTCCTAAGTCCAAATATGACGTCCGTTTTGCTGTTTGTCACTCGTTCATTGTGAAACGATTGTAATGCCCGTAAAATACATAAAATACATAATTATAATAAAATACATATAATTAAATAACAAAATACTTAAATAAATAAAAGTAGCAATGTTAGTGAGATTTAAAGTGTAAAATGACGATTTTCTCCTTTATAAATATACACTTTCTAACACTCAATAATTACCTCAACATGAAGTGCTGTTCACCGACCCTAAAGGTCTTAACTTCCACTTTAAAAGGATGTCTATTTTATTCTACAAACTTAATGGATTCAATTATCCTACTCTGAAGCATGTCTTTCTTGCCTTTTTACCTGAAAAGCTGCAACGAGAGATATAAAGGCAACTCACAATTTATAATCTCAACCTTGAAAATATTTCGTTAGGAAAAATCTTTCAGATTGCCAAAGGATGTCTTGACAAACTTTGTGAGCAAAAATAGTTCTTCAAAGAACTGATCAAAGACAGGGAGCCTTTCAGAAGTGCTTGCAAAAAGCCATACTTGCAGATCAAATGCAAGGATAAAAAGAAGTGTGATTGCAGTCCACAAAAGAGAAAGCATCTTAAAAAATTCAGACACTTGAGATCCTCTTTGAAGTCTTATTTTCAAAAACCTCGAAGGCCATACAAGTTTTTCAGAAGAAGATCATTTTCCTCCAAAGAATAGTAGAGGAAAAAATCTAATAGATGTTTTATTTGTAAGAAAAAAAGACATAATGCAAAAGATTGTCCTAACAAGCGAGACAAAGCAATCAGATTAATTAAACATTTACAGACTGTTACAGATTACTCCCCTGATAGAGAAGAAATAGAATCTTATTTCCCTGGGCAGGATAAGCCAAATGAAGAAATAGTGTTTCCACTAGAAAACTCGTCTGATGAGTCTGAAACAGATAAGTTCCACATAATCTACAATTAACAGTCTTTGTCCTTAAACTCCACAATTCAAATCCCATCAGTCAAAATTCAGATTTTACCATCAAAGTTACAAAGACCAATCTCTGCCATTGGTTTTCTTGATACAGGTGCTTAAAAAATAATGTTAAACCCTGAAATTTTTCCACCTCAACACTGGAAACCTCATATAGAACATTTCAAAGCAGCAGATGGAAAAATCTTCACCACAAATTTGATTACCAAAAATTCCATTGGTATTGAAATTTTCCCAAATTATGTTATCTAGACCAAAATCATTGGATCAAAACTCCCTAATAAGGACATCTTATTAGGTTTTGATATCATCACCCAGATCAAACATCTTCAAATCATTTCGAATGGAATTCGTGTCAAGTCCATGTTTAAACCTTCATCAGCATCTTTAGACTTTACAGTCTCGCTGATTCTCTACAGTCCTATTAAGACATTTCAACAAATTCCTCCATTATTTCCCTGAGTCCATGCTGAATTTATCATCCAAGTCCACTATGGAAAAATGAATCTTTCTTTGTCAAACTGCCTTTCAAGTTAAATGAAGACACCAATCCTACTAAAGCCACCCATCTAGGAATAAGTCCATCTAATTTAATCCTAGCCCAAAAAGAGTGTTCCTAACTCTTGGCCTAAGGCCTTATCGAGCCCACAAAATTTCAATGGGCTTGTCAAGCATTTTATGTGGAAAAACGTTCTGAACTTGTTCGAGGAAAAAAGAGATTAGTCATTGATTACCAACCCTTAAACATGTTTTTACAAGATGACAAATTTCCACTTCCTAAATGACAAAATATTTTCACATATCTGAAAAATGCACACATATTTCCAAAATTTGATTTAAAATTAAGTTTTTGGCAACTTGGCATTGAACCATCTGAAAGGTATAAAACAGCTTTTTGCATCTTTAATGCTCATTACCAATAGATAGTTTTACCTTTCGGATTAAAAACTGCCCCTTCCATTTTTTAAAAAGCCATGGTTAAAATCTTTCAGCCCATATTGCATCATACATTGATTTACATTGACGATATTTTATTGTTTTCAGGAACTCATGAAGAACATCGCTAGCTGTTAAATCAATTCTTTGATATTATCCAATCTCATGGGATAATAATGTCTGTAAAGATAAGCACTATTGCCACAGATAGCATTGAGTTTCTTGGAATGGTTATTCAAGAAGGACACTACCAACTAAGAAAGTACATTGCTCAGGAACTGCTTCACTTTCCAAATCATTATCTGACTAAAAAGCAAATCGAATAATTTCTCAAAATTGTTAATTATATCCGTTACTTTATCCCTCACGTGGACCACCACACAAGACAGCTTTCGATTTTATTGAATAAGCAGCCACCAGAATGGAGCAATAATCACACCTTAGTTGTCATTACTTCAAATAAGATTGCACAAGATCCTTCACCATTAAAGATCATCGCAAATGGCAACAGGATCCTACAGATAGACGCAAGTGATACCTTATGGGGTGCTGTTCTCCTTGAAGGAATCAATGGGAAAGAGAATTTTATTGGACATGCTAGTGAACACTTTTCTGACTCACAGTGCCACTACCACAACATTTACAAGGAAATCCTAGCCGTGAAAAATGGTATTAAAAAGTTTGAATATCATTTAATCAGTTATCATTTTCTTATCAGGATGGACAGCTCATCATTTCTAGCCATTATGAATTCAAAAGGAAAGAATATTCCAGAAAAGATGCTCTTGAGACTAAAAGATTGATTCTCAAAATATGACTTTACCGTGAAGCATATAAAAGGAATCCAAAACCTCATTCCAGACTTACTCTCAAAACTTGCCAAACCAGTATAACCCATACATTGCATCTCATCACAGTACCATTTTCCTATAATCTCCATGGCTACCTCACTACCAAAGCAAGCCTTAACCAAAAGGTATTTTCCTCTAGGAAAAACATTTACCTCAGCCTTTGCCATACAAGACTTTGCAAGAAAATATGTTTTCTGGTATTTCATGAAAGTGTATTTGCTTGCAGACTCAATTACTGTCTTTGATTTCCATCTAGAAGAACTTTTCCTCATAGGTTTATACCTCCACCCAATCAAAGGAATCACAGAAGATGAGTTATGGTACATCTGGTGCCTAACCGTTCTTTATATTACAAAATTAGTCTTTCCAGTAAGGCCACTGCAGAAGCCTCTCATGGATCCAGATAAGTCAACTTCCCTAATCTGGACCGTCCTTGAATGGTATTCACCAATCCATTAGTGGAGAATAAAGTTAGAACAACTGTCCTCCCTCTACAATCTCGAGAGGATATCAGAGACATAAGCAAACATGTTCACATCTATTTTTACAATCTACAAGCCATATTTTCAACATCCTCATACTGACAGTTTTTGGATTGTTGACCTAGCAAGAGAATGGTACACCATGCCACACTCAGGCATTCTTGAACAAGATCAAGATGTTCAAAGAAATTTGTATAATTTCCTTTGCCAACTCAACCATAAACTAGAACCACACAAGAACATCTTCCACACCTTTTTGGGTCCTCAACATGACATCCTAATGGTTCCAACTCCTTCAGCCATTTCTACACCAAAATCCTCGGGAATCATTATCAAAGAAGAAAAGCCAGATTATACTGACCTTTTATTTCAGGATGCTCAAGACCTTTGGGAAGACTTCATGTCACTATCCCAGCACCTTGATCAACTCCAGACACCTCCAACAGAACCCTCACCCAATGAGGCTAGCAGAAGTACAAATCCTTCTCAGCACAACCAACTATCCAAACAACAAGATCTACATCAGCAATGGCCACGAAAGGAATATTGTCCAAATCTGACATGTAGACCACACTGTGATCATTGAGAGCCTATACCTTTAGCTCATCAGATACTAATAGCTCATCAGATAAAGACTACATGAATCTATCATCCCTATAGCTTTATAGAGTGTCCTTATAATAATTAGTGTGCTTTATGAGTGATTTGTCTTTATTTCACTTTTGCTTTATGCATGTAATAATTAAAGTAAAAATTGTCGCTTCTTTACTTTTGTAAAAGTGTGATGAAAGGATAAGGGTCCTGTCTTATCCTTTAATTATTATGTTTTACTTTAAGTGGGTCTGTTCTTATCTTATCTCGAGATTTCTCTTATTTAAAGAGATTCACTCCTCACTTGTATTCAGAAGAGTTTAAAGAAATAAAATTGTGCTTTGAAAACCATGACCCTCTAAACTCACTCCCTTCTCTCAGTCAATGAAATCTTAGTGTTCTAAAAATTTAAAAAGGAATTTTATTCGTTCATTTTAAACTTAAGAAAGTATGCTCTGCACTTGCCTTGAACAAGGATTCTGTGCATCAGAAAACTCTTAATAGTATTTCCTCTGGGTTTGGTACCCTATTTAATGACAAAAGGTGTCAAGTTTTGGGTTTTATAACCTTATGAAAACCTATTTTGAGCTTTGGTGCATCTGGGTATATAGGCTGGAAACCCGAGCATGCGGGCTATTGGTCCAAATGATGCACTTTGTGGCATCATTGCTCTGGTGTAACAACACCACGTACTCTGACTTGTTATCAAGAACAGCCCCAATCTGAAATGCACCCTACAAGATGGCCCCATCAGAACTAAAAGAGTTAAAAAATCAACTCCAAGAACTATTAAACAAAGGTTATATACGTCCAAGCCATTCACCTTGGGGAGCCCTAGTGTTATTCGTAATGAAAAGGGATAGATTAATGCGGATGTGCATAGACTATCGAGAATTAAATAAGGTCACCATCAATAATAAGTACCCACTTCCACGTATCGAGGTTCTATTTGATCAACTACAAGGAGCAGCAGTGTTTTTAAGGATTGATCTACGGTCAGGATATCAACAGCTTAAAGTAAGAGAGAATGATATTCCTACAATTGCATTTAGAAGCAGTACTTTCAAAGATTGATCTCTAGTTAGGATATCACCAACTAAAATTTAGAGAGGAGGGTATTCCAAAGACCACATTCAGAACATGTTATGGATACTATAAATTTGTTGTCATGCCATTTGGTTTAACTAATGCCCCAGAAGCTTCCATGAATCTTATGAACAGAGTATTTAAAGACTATTTGGACAAATTCATAGTGGTATTCATTGACGACATCTTAATCTACTCACAAATGAAGAAAGAACATGTCGAACATCTGAGAATCACTCTTCAAACTTTGAAGGAGAAGAAACTTTATGCAAAATTCAAGAAGTGTGAATTTTGGTTGGAAAGCGTTATATTCCTGGGGCACGTTGTGTCTAAGAATGGAATATCGTCGATCCCTCAAAGGTGGAAGTAGTGAGCCAATGGCCTAGGCTAACTACTGCTAAAGAAGTTAAAAGCTTCTTAGGATTAACAGGCTATTACCGAAGATTCGTGGAAGGCTTCTCCAAGATCGCAATGCCATTAACCCAATTAACAAAGAAAAACACCAAGTTTGTATGGACGCCAGAATGTGAGAAAAGCTTTAAAGAGCTAAAACAACAGTTGGTCACTGCCCTAATCTTAGTCATCCTTAATAGCTTTGAGGAATTCATCATATACAGCGATACCTCAAAAAATGGCATAGGATGCATTCTCATGCAGAATGGAAAGGTCATTGAATATGCCTTCAAATAATTAAAAGAATGCGAAAAGAACCATCCCACACATGACTTAGAGTTGGCCACGGTGGTGCATGCATTAAAAATATGGCATCACTATTTGATAAGAGCACATTGTAAGATTTATACGGATCACAAGAGCCTTAAATACTTTTTTACACAAAAGGAGCTGAACATGCGACAACGTCGTTAGCTGAAACTCATCAAGGACTACGATTGTAAAATAAACTATCATCCTGGAAAAAGAAATGTGGTAGCAGATGCACTAAGTCAAAAGTCAATTTGTTAGCTTTAAAGATGCTGCCTAAGCCATTATAAGATGAGATATGTAAGGCGGAGATTGAGCTCATGATAGGAAAACTCACTTACATGACACTTTGCTCAACTCTGTTGGAAATGATTATAGAAAGGTAGGAAGCCGATTTGTACTTAAAGAATTTAAAGATAGAGACCAACTGAGAGAAAGAGACGTCATTCAAAAAGTTAGAGAAAGTAATTATTTTATTTAGAGATAGGATATGCGTACCAGATAATGAAGATCTAAAGAAGGAAATTCTACTTGAAGCTCATACAACCCCATATTCGCTTCATTCTGGCACAATAAAAAAGTATAAAGATTTAATAGGCATTATTGGTGGCCTGGGATAAAGAAGGATATAGTTACGTTCGTAGCTCAATGCCTCACTCGTCAACAAATCAAGGCAGAACATTAGAGACCGACAAGACTTTTAGAACCCAATCAAATCCCTTAATAAAAGAGGGAAGAAATCACAATGGACTTCGTCGTTGGCCTCTTAAAGACTATAAAAATGCATGATGCCATTTGGGTGATAATTGATCGACTCACAAAGTCTATCCACTTCTTGCCCATTCAGACGACGTACACCATGGACCAACTCGTAGAAATATACATAAAGGAGATAGTCATACTACATGGTGTACCTGTCTCTATTATTTCTGATCGAGATATAAGATTTACCTCAACGTTCTAGGAGAAGCTACACAAGGCTATGGGGACAAGACTAAAATTTAGCACAACATTTCACCCCCAAACAGATGGCCAATTAGAGAGGACGATCCAAACACTCGAAGATATGTCACGAGAATGTGCCATTGACTTTCAAGGATCATGGAGCAAATATTTAGCATTGGCTGAATTCGCCTATAATAATAGTTACCAAGCAATAATCGGCATGGCACCATACGAAGCTTTATATGGTAAAAAATATCGATCACCTACTTATTGGGATGGCATGGGTGAGCAAACATACCTTGGACCAGACTTAATTGTGGCCTCATCTGAAGCAATTGAGAAAATACGACAAAAAATGCAAGCAGCACAAAGTCGATAGAAAAGTTATACAAATAAAAGATTAATACCGTTGGAATTTCAAGTTGGCGAGAAAGTATTCCTAAAGGTCGCCTCAATGAAAGGATCAATCAGATTTGGAAACAAGGGAAAATTAAGCCCAAGGTTCATTAGGCCATTTGAAGTACTTGAACGTATCGAGAGTGTCTCCTATCGACTTGCACTACCACCATCATTATCAAGATATCTCCATGTTAAAGAAATATGTTCTAGACCTCTCTCACGTGCTAGACTATGAGCCTTTTTAACTTGAGAAAAACCTAACCTACGAAGAACGCCCAGTTCAAGCACTCGATGGAAGAATGAAAGAGTTAAGGCACAAGAAAATCCCTCTAGTTAAGATACTATGGCAGAACAACTCAGTGGAGGAGACAACATGGGAGCACGAGGAAGAAATGAAGAAAGAGTATCCCGAGCTATTCAGTAAGTAAATTTCGTGGGCGAAATTTTTTTAAAAGAGAAGGAGATTGTCAAGTATAATTTTTTTACTTAGATATAATATAATTAACCTAACAAACTCCCTTAAGCATTTATAATAATAATAATAATAATAATAATAATAATAATAATAATAATAATAATAATAATGTATAATAAATAATGACATAAGTAATGTTGTAGAGATATTAGAAATTCTAAAAATTACTAAAGATATTTATGGAAGGATAAATTAATAATTAAAACTAATGATGACATAAGTAATCACATAAGTGATGATGCAACAAGAAATGTTATAGAGATATTAAGAATTCTAGAAATTACTAAGATATTTATGGAAGGATAAATTAATAATTTAAAAGTAATGATGACATAAACAATGACATAAGTGATGATGTAATAAGAAATTTTGTAGAGATTTAGAAATTCTAAAAATTACTAAAATATCTATAAAGAGATAAATCTTCACCATTAATTAAGTGTTAGGTGGCAAAATCTTAACATTCTTGAAATTACTAAGATATTTATGGGAAAATAAATCTCTACCATCAATCAAATGATATGGTGGCAAAATTCTAACCATTCATGGGCCTTTGCCCTTGCATTTTTCATAAACCCTAGAAATCTCATCTTTTCCATTCTAAGCTAAAGCATCACTAGTAAAGAAATTCTCAAGTTTAAGAAGGAAAGTTTAGGGGAATCAAAGAAAACAGGTAAGTAACACTTCACTTCAACTGCAATGTAAGGACAATATGTTAAATTAGCTCTAAGTAATAATTCTCTTATGCTAGGTTTAGTTTTAAATAATCTCTTATCTTATAATGATTATTATTGTGGCATGATTGGCAATTATTAAATCCCATATGACTGGCTATGCCGCCTACATCATGCTTATTACTTACTTGATTGGATGATCGGCTATGCTACCTAAATGTCATGCTCTTATTTTATTATGCCATGGTCAGTACTGCCACTTAAAATATGATGTTGTTATTAATCTTTACATGGTCGGGCCTATCGCCTATTTCTTTAATTTTTGTATGGACGGCACTACCGCCTATGTTAGATGTTGTTATCTTAAATTAGTTTCATGTTTTGCTTTATTATATATTTGGAAAATTTATATGCTATGACATAAGTTACATTAGTCTCATGCATTTCACGAGTAATTTGATAAAAAGGTATTTTAATGAATTTAAAGAAAGAAAGGGTTGCTGTACTACTAGGTGACAAGCATCATAAAGAGGGCAAACCCTCTAAACTAAGAAAAGAGATCCTTTGGGGACGGCAATACATAACGCCCAACAGATTAATTAATTTAAGCCTAAGGGCATGTTATAGAATGCTAGTTTTGTAGTACAACAAACCTAGGGCCCTAATATCATTCTTTATATTTCAAAGTTTCATGTAAAAGATTTAGCACTTATTTCATAAAGTCATTCATGTGCATGATAGGTAATACATGCATCAAGTATTTACTTAGTAGGTTTTAGCTCACATAGTCCTTACATTGCAAGAACTGAATAGGAAAAAACTGATGCCAAGTCTCAACCAAGGTAAAGTGCATGTGGACATAGTAGACCTTGGGTTATACAACGGGCTCAACCATGTTCCTATCTAAGCATAAATACAACAAACTTGTTTATGGAATTGGATTGCGACGTGTTACTAAGTGATCCCTGACTTTTGTAACAAAGTTTTTGGTGTGACAAACCCCTTCATATAGTTTTTTTATATGACAAACTTTTTTATGTTCAATATTTATAAAATGCTTATTTTGAAATTGTTTCTATAAATACTTAATGTTACACCGGGTTTAACCACTTTAGTTACAATCATAAAGGTGGAGTGTTATATAGGAAAATTGGCTCACATGACACTTTGTTCAACTTTATTGGAAAGGATTAAGGAAGGGTAGAAAGCTGATTTGTACTTAAGGAATTTAAAGATGGAGACCAATTCAGAGAAGGAGATGTCATTCAAGAAGTCAGAGGAAGGAATCATTTTATTTAGAATAGGATATGCATACCAGATAATAAAGATCTAAAGAAGGAAATTCTACTTGAAGCTTATACAGCCCCATATTCGCTCTATCCTGGCAGAACAAAAATGTATAAAGTTTTAAAGAGGCACTATTGGTGGCCTGGGATTAAAAAAGATATAGTTAAGTTCGTGGCTCAATGCCTCACTTGTCAACAAATCAAGGCAGAGCATTAGAACAAATCACGGTCCAGAAGTTATCAGTATGTGGATGTTGGAAATATGGTCTGTGAATTATGAAGACAGATGTGAACATATCTGCTTCTGTTTCTGGTATCTTCTCGAGGTTGTTGAGGAAGATTATTTGCTGCAATTTCATTCTCCACCAAGGAATTGGAGAATACCACTCAAGCACAGTCCAGATGAGAGAGGTGGATTGTTCAGGATCCATTAGGTGTTTATACATAGGTTTCACTGGGAAGACCAATTTTGTAACATAGAGGACTGTTAAGCACCAGATGTACCATAACTCATCTTCAGTGATTCCCTTAACTGGATGGAGATATAGACCTGTAAGGAGCAAGTCTTCTGGATGAAAATCCAAGACAGGGATGTTTTCGGTGAGTAGGTAGGCTCAGATAAAAAACCTAAAAACATATTTTCGGGCAAAGTCTTGAATAGCAAAAGCCGAATTAAAGGTTCTGCCAAGGGGAAAATATCTTTTGTTTAGGGCCTATTTTGGTAGGGAGGTTGCCATGGTGATTAGAGGAAAATGGTATTGTGAGGAAAAGCAGTGTATGGGTTGAGAAGGTTTGGCAAGTCTGGATAGTAGATCTGGGATGAGGTACTGGGTTCCTTTTATTTGCTTCACTGAGAAATCATATTTCGAGAACCAGTCCTTTAATCTCAAGAGCATCTTCTCTGGAATATTCTTTCTTTTTGAATTCATAATGGCCGGAAATGATGAGCTATCTATCCTGATAAGAAAGTGATAACCGATTAAATGATATTCAAACTTTTTGATACCATTTTTTACGGCTAAGATTTCTTTGTACATACTGTGGTAGTGGCATTGTGAGTCAGAAAAGTGTCCACTAGCATATCTGATAAAGTTTTCTTTTCCGTTGATTTCTTCAAGGAGTACAGCACCCCATGAGTTGTCACTTGTGTCGGTTTGCAATATCTGATTGCCATCTGTGATGATCTTTAATGGTGGAGGATCTTGTACAATCTGCTTTAGCTTTGTGACAGCTAAAGTGTGGTTGTCATTCCATTCTGGTGCATTCTTTTTCAATAAAGCCGAAAGCTGCTTTGTGAGCTGGTCTACGTGAGGGATAAAATCACGGATGTAATTGACAATTCCAAGAAATTGTTGGATCTGCTTTCTGGTCAGATGGTGATCTGGAAAATAAAGCAGTTCTTGGGCAATATGCTTTCCTGGCTGGTAATGACCGTCTTTGATGACCATGCCAAGAAACTCAATGTTATCAGTGGCAATGGTGCTTTTCTTTACTGACAACATTATTCCATGAGATTGAACAATGTCAAGAAATTGGTTTAACAACTGGCAATGTTTTTCATGAGTTCCTGAAAACAGTAAGATATCGTCTATGTAAACCAATGCATAATGCAATATGGGCTGAAAGATTTTAACCATTGCTTTTTGAAAAATAGAAGGAGCAGTTTTTAATCCAAATGGTAAAACTGTCCATTGATAATGAGCATTTGGAATGCAAAATGCTATTTTGTATCTTTCAGAGGGTTCAATGCCTAATTGCCAAAAACCTGATTTTAAATCAAAATTTGAAAAGATATGGGTATTTTTCAAATATGTGAAAATGTTTTGTCTTTTAGGAAGTGGAATTTGTCATCTTGTAAAAACATATTCAACGATTGATAATCAATGACTAATCTCTTTTTCCCTCTGACAAGTTCAGATCGTTTTTCCACATAAAAGGCTTGACAAGCCCATTGAGAATTTGTGGGCTCGATGAGGCCTTGGGCCAAGAGTTGGGAGCACTCATTTTGGGCTAGAATTAAGTCAGAAGGACTCATTCCTGGATGGGTGGCTTTGGTAGGGTTTGTGTCTTCATTTAGCTTAAAAGGGAGCTTAATGAAGAAGGACTCATTTTTGCATAATGGATTTGGATGGGTGAATTCAGCATGAGACTCGGGACAATATTAGAGTAATTTGGCTAAAATGTCTTGGTAGGATTGTGGAGAGTTGGTAAGACTGTAAAGTCTGAAAATGTTGATGAATGGTTTAAACATGGACTTAATTCGGATCCCAGTAGGAAGGATTTGGAGGTGTTTGATTTTGGTGATGGCATCAAATCCTAATAAGATATCCTTATCAAGCAATTTTGAACCAATGACATGGGTCCAAATGACACAATTAGGAAAGATTTGGATACCAATGGGGTTTTTGGTAATCAAATCTGTGGTGAAAAGTTTTCCATCTGCTGCTTTGAAATGTTCTGTGTGCGGCTTCCAGTGTTATAGTGGAAGAATATCTGGATTCAACATTGTCTTTTGGGCACCTGTATCAAAGAAGCCAATAGCAAGGATTGGTCTTTGGAATTTTAAGGGTAGGATCTGGATTTTGACTGATGGAATTGGAATGGTGGAGTTCAAGGACAAAGACTGTTGGTTGTAGATGGTGTGGAACTCATCTGCTTCAGAGTCATCAGATGAATATTTCAGTGCAAACACTGTATCTTCATTTGGTTCCTCTTGTTCAGAGAAATAGGACTCAATTTCTTCCTTATCTGGAGAATAATCTGTAACAGTCTGTAAGTGCTTAATTAGTCTAACAGCCTTGTCTCGCTTGTTTGGACAATCTTTGGCATAATGTCTTTTCTTTTTGCAAATAAAACATCTGTTGGATTTTTTCCTTTGCTGGTTTTTGGAGGAAGAAGATCTTTTCCTGTAAAACTTGTACGGCTTTCGAGCTTTCGAAAATAAGGTTTGGAAGAAGATCTCTAGTGTTTGATCTTTCTGAGATGTTTCTTCTTGTAAGGACTACAATCACATTGTTTCTTGTCCTTGTATTTGATCTGTAAATATGGCTTTTTACAAGCACTTCGGAATGGTTCTTTGTCTTTGATCAATTCTTTAAAGAATTATTTCTATTCACAAAGTTTGTCAAGACATGCTTTGGCAATTTGAAAGATTTTGCCTAAAGAAATGTTCTCAAGACTGAGATTGTAAATTGTGAGTTGCCTCTGAATTTCTGGTTGCAATTCTTCAGGTAAGGAGGCAAGAAAGACATGCTTCAAGGTGGGGTCATTGAAACCATTCAATTTGTAAAACAGAATAGACATCCTTTTGTAATGGAAGTCAAGATCTTTGAATTTGAATGAACAACATTTCATGTTGAGATAATCTCGTCTTCCTGCTTCAAAGAGTACAGCTGGTTCTCTAATGAACTGTTCATGAAGGAGTGCCAAGGCTGAGGAAACATTGGGCATCTGAACAAATTGGAGTTGCCTGTAGGGTCCTAGGCTGTCAAACCAGTCTCTTAAGGATCCTATAAAATGAGTGACAAGTTCTTTAAGAACTGATTCCACTGTTGCTCCTGCTTTGAGCATTTGGAGATCTACCCAAGCTGAGATCTCGAATAACTTATCTCTCCATTTACTGTCGGTATATCATCAAAAGTAAACCATGGGCCGTTTGATGGTTTTGGAGCTTGTTGTTGTTGAGGAGGAAGTGTAGATGTAGATTCAGTTGGATCATCAACATCAGATGGTATCTCAAAATAAGATTTCGATTGAGATGTCTGGGCATGTTCTGTTTCTTCTGGTTGAGCCATCAGGAGTATGGTAATGTCTGCATATGACCTTTCTGAATCAGTTGTAGATTTTGAAGAGACTAAAGATTCCGAACTAGATTCAGAGTTGGGTTCTGATGATTGCGAAGATGTGTTGGCAGATTTGTGATCAGATTCAAATTCTGAGGCTGAGGTTGTTACTTCTGTAGAAGTGTCAAGATGGTGAGAATAGGAAGCATATTGGTGCATGGGTTCTTTGTTTTTTGATTGGGACATATGAGGAGGAGGAACAGAAGTATATTCTGGAGATTGTTGCTCTTGGGTTTCAGGTTGAGAGGGTTGATTTATTTTTAAAGGTTTGGGTTGAGGTTTAGGCCTTGGTTTTGGCTTTGATGGTTGAGAAGGTCGAGGTGTTTGTTAGAATAATGTATGAGTCATTCCAAACAACTTGGATGGATCGTAGGGTTTGATGGGAGCTAACAAAGGGGTAAACGGATGGTATGTTGGACCAATGGTTGGTATTGGTGGAGTTTCAGTGAAAAGTGTAGGCCTTTGCTTTTCTGATTCGATCCGATCTAGTTCTGCTTTCAACTGTCTGATTTCTCATTCTTTCCTATCAAACCCAAGGCCATAATATCTCTGTTGGAGCATTGCCCGTAAATCAGCATCCAATTGAGCAACTTTGGTTTGTAGATCCTGGTGGATTCGCTGCATCTGTAAGGTTATAAAATCAACCTTAGTTTAAATCTTGTCAGTTCGATGACTGATTTTATTGAACTTGTTGATGGATATGCTGTAAGGCATCATTCTTAGCTTTGGTATTTTGAGTTTGCCAATTTAAAACTGATTCAAATGGCTTTGGTTCTTCAAGATGGCCAGCAGGGGTGATTGGTGAAGGGACAAAGGGTTTTGATACTATTTTCCTCTGGGTGTCTGTCTGAGATTCAAGTGGTGGAAAATTTGAGGAGTAGTCTTTGGAAAACATCATATAAGAGATTGGTTGGTTTTGTGGTGATGGATTTATGACTGGTGAAGGGACTTTTGTTTTACAGTTTTTTGTAATCCACTGAAGTTCCTTCCGGTAAAGAGGTAAGGGTATAGGGGAGTTGAAGGAGGTTTTAGTGGCCTTTTGTGGTCATACTTACAGGGAGTAAGATACTTCCTGTTAGGTTTTTTTTTTTGCTTTGAAGCAGAATCTTCATCTTCTCCATCTTCCCAACAAGGGCAATCTAGATCACACATGCCAGATCTAGGAGCATCCCATAGGAAATGTTTGCCAAGCTTTGCAGGGTAAACTGGGTAACCTTCTGAAGTGAAGCCAGTGATTGGTAGCTTTTCTTGTCCAGTTTGAACTGCCGTGATCATAAAAGAGTATGTGAAGGATAATCTTGGAGACTCTGGTAGAGCTGTTGGTAGAATGGCTCGAGGAGGTTGAGAGGCCGTTTGAGGTGGTTTAAATGTCATTTTGATAGATCCATCTTGTCTTCACTCAAACATGCTTTCAGATGTTTGAATGGGAGCATCATTCTGATGAAATTTTTCATAATTTGAAATTCATTCTAATGGCATGAGCTTTACAAGTTCATGTTGAGGAATTTGTCTTGGAATCTAAATGATGGTTGGAATCTGGTCAGATTCAGCTAATACCATAAGAGCATCAGAGTGACTTTCTGGTGTTGGAAGATCTAAGGCATGATTTTGAAGCCTATAGACCAATTGATGATGAAGAGTGGCTATCTTGGCTGAGGAAATCTAGTTAGCACCTTGAAGTTGAACTTGGACTTTTAAGGCTGTAGAGAGATTGGTATCTTGTAAGGTTAGGTTGAAATTGGGATAGAAAGTGAGGAGAGCACTTCCTGCGTGTAAGGTGGTCAAAACTGTGCCAATGTCAGCATGTTGATACTGTTTGAATCTGGTGTCCAACATGGCAATTCGAGCTGTGACATGTAATCCTTTTCTTCCATGAAGGGTCAAGATTAATCTCACTCCTCCCAGGTGGAGGTGAGTATAACCTTCTCGTTTCCAGTTGGTAACAAGTTCCGGAGGAATTTCTAGGGTAACATATTGTTTAGCTGTAGTAGCTTGGAGGGTACACTGATCCAACCGAGAAGATTGGATATATTCTTTTGGGAGTGATCTTTTTGTACTGATCAAGGATTTAATGCTTCGGGTGAAGGAAGTGGAACGCTTATACAGATGATAAGCGCTGATAAGAGGGAAGGAGGATTCAGTGATTTGAGCAAATTCGGGAATATAAGAATATTCGACAAGGTTCTCTATTTTATTTGCAGTATGTTTAGAGCAGGATTTTGGTAAAGACAAGGTTGAAGAAAGAGAAACAATACTTAAAGGTTCTGAGGAAGATGATGTAGAAGCCATGATTTGAAGATTTTCTCTCTACTTCTGAAATCTAGTATTACTTTAAAACTGAAAAAGTCATTTTATCTTACCACTTCTATGAAAATCAAAACATGATAATATGGCTCTGATACCTGAAAAGGTTTGAAAATAAGCTCTTTAAGCTTTTTATCAATATCATACTTTAATGGGATAGTCTTTGATGAAACAGTAGGAGGAACGGTTATGGTTGACCTTTGGATTTGACTTTCTATCCTAGTCAACTATTTTCCTATAGTATTTAGATTAGTGTTACAGAAATTGTTCTGTGAATAACATTATCTAAATTCTTATCTGTATCACTGTACCTATGGATTTTGTAAGGTGATGCTTTAACTTGCATAGGTGGTTCACCATGTTCAATGCTGATGTTCCTCATTGGAGGATGCTCAGACTCTGGTAATCTCACTATCAGAAAGCTTCCATTTGGGAATCTTCTTTCTCACAGTTATAGGGTTTGACTCTTTAAATGGATAAGAAATATTGTTCTCAGTAGCATATATTTCAAACCAATCAAAAAATAAAATATGAGCTTTATGAAAATTAACAAATTCATAATAAAATTCCTGAATTTGTTTCCTTTGGTTTAAAAAATGTTTGAAAAACCAAAGTCTTTTTTCTTTATTTGAATCAGAATAAAAATCATTGTGCAGAAAAGTTTTATCTAACTTAAAAGGCTTTTCTAAGACACTGATAATATTTTCTGTGACAGCAGAAAATGTTGGAGATGTTAGAGGATAAGGTTTCTTCTTGTGAGGTACAAGCTTCTTACTTGGATATAATATAATCAACCCAACAAACTCTCTTAAGTATTTATCATAAGAAGAATAATAATAATAATAATAATAATAATAATAATAATAATAACAATATAATGACATAAAATAATGTTGTTCTATATTAGAAATTTTAGAAATTTCTAAAGATATTTATGAAATGATAAATCAATAATTAAAGCTAATAGTGACATAAGTAATGACATAAGTGATGATGCAATAAGAGATGTTGTAGAGATGTTAGGAATTCTAGAAATTACTAAGATATTTATGGAAAGATAAATTAATAATGACATAAGCAATGACATAAGTGATGATATAATAAGAAATGTTGTAGAGATTTAGAAATTTTAGAAATTTCTAAGATATTTATAAAGAAATAAATCTTTATCATTAATTAAGTGTTAGGTGGAAAAATCCTAAGCATTCTAGAAATCACCAAGATATTTGTAGAGAAATAAATCTCCACCATTAATCAAATGATGTGGTGGCAAAATCCTAACCACTCATGTGCCTTAGGAAACTCTATAAATACCCCTTAGCCCTTGCATTTCTCCATAAACCCTAGAAATCTCATCTTGTCCCATTTTAAGTCAAAGCATCCCTGGTGAAGAAATTCTCAAGTTTAAGAAGGAAGGTTTAGGGGAATCAAAGAAAAACAGGTAAGTAACACTTCACTTCAACTGTAATGTAAGGACAATATGTTAAATTAGCTTTAAGTGATAATTCTCTTATGTTAGGTTTAGTTTGAAATAATCTCTTGTCTTATAATGATTATTATTGTGGTGTGATTCATTATTATTAAATCCCAATGGCTGGCTCTGCTGCCTACATCATGATATCATCCCTATATGGCTGGCTATGCCGCCTAGGATGTGATTGGATGATCAGCAATGCCGCCTAACATGTGATGCTCTTATTTTATTATGCCATGGTGGGCACTGCCGCCTAAATTATGATGTTAGTATAACTCTCTACATGGTCGACACTGCCGCCTAATATATGATATTATTATGACTCTTTATATGGTCGGCATTACTACTTATATTATAATTCTATTTCTTTAGATTTTTATATGGACAGCACTGCCGCCTATGTTATATGTTGTAGTTTCATATTATACTTTATTATATATTTAGAGGATTTATATGCTGTGGCATAAGTTGTATTGATCTCATGCATTTCACGAGTGATTTATTAAATAGGAATTTTAATAATTTTTAAAGAAAAGGGGTTGCTGTACTACTAGGTGGCAAGCATTCACAAAGAGGGCAAGCCCTTTAAGCTAAGAAAAGAGATTCTTTGGGGACGGCGATACGTAACGCCCAACGGATCAATTAATTTAAGCCCAAGGGCATGTTATAGAATGCTAGCCTTGTAGTACAACAAACCTAGGGCTCTAACATTGTTCTTCATATTTTAGAGTTTCATGTAAAGGTTTTAGCACCTATTTCATAAAGTCATCCATATGCATAATAGATAATACATGCATCAAGTGTTTACTTACTGGGCATTAGCTCACGTAGTTCTTACATTGCAAGAACTGAGTAGGAAAAGATGACCCCAAGTCTCCAGCAAGGCAAGGTGTATATGGACATAATAGACCTTGGGTTGCACAACGGGCTTAACTATGTTCCTACCTAAGCATAAATACAATAAGCTTGTTTATGGAATTAGTTGTGACTTTTGTAACAAAGTTTTTTGTGACAAACCTTTTTAGATGGTTTTATGTAACAAACCTTTTTGTTCAATATTTATAAAATGCTTATTTTAAAATCGTTTCTTCGAATACTTAATATTACTTTAGTAACAAGCAAAAAGGTGGAGCGTTACAATTTGGTATTAGAGCCCAAGGTTTAAAGTGATTATGTAGACCATCCATATGCACTGGCCAAGGGAGAGGAGACAGCTCAGCTCTTAGTAAGAATTAGGAACTAAGATAATTGAATATCTTACACTTAATTTATTTGACCCATAGAAGCTTGTTCAAAAATTGTAGAGATGTCAAGTTCTAGGGGTAATAGAGGCAGAAGAGTGAGAGGAACTTCTAGAGAGCAATCTTCTGCAATTGATCGATTGACAGATATTGTCACACGACTCTTAGAAAGGGAAATCAGAAGGGATAAATGTGCTCAAGCAATAGTTAATGCTGGGGCTGAATTTAGAAGATTAAACCCACCTATATTTGAAGGGGGTACAAATCCTATGGCAGCAGACCAGTGGTTGCGAACTATGGAAAGAATGGCTGAAGTAGCCAAGGTACCAGAAGAGGAAAAGGTCACTTGTGTTTCCTTTATGCTACGAGGGGCAGCTGAGTATTGGTGGGATTCCATCAGGCGATGCCACAACAAAACAACAATGAGATGGAAAGAATTTAAGAAACACTTTTACAATAAGTATTTTTCAGAGACAGTGAGGTCTACTAAAAGAAGAGAAATTGTTTATTTGCAGCAAGGAAACATGACAGTACTAGAGTATATCCAAAAATTCGATGAGCTCTCTCGTTATGCCCCACACATGGTTGCCACGGAAGACTTGAAAAAATATCATTTTATGCAAGGATTGCGTAAAGATTTAGCAAAAGACTTAAAGGTGGCTGGAATTTGGGATGGTTCCTTTAATGAGATTATGGATCGAGCCTTGGTAATTGAGCAAGCAGATGAAGAAAAGAAGAAAGAAGAACGAAGGAATAAAGGGAGCATAGATCAAGAGAGTGGTGTAGCTAATCATGGAAGTCAACTCTTAAATAATAAGAGGAAGAGAGCACCAACTTATCAAGAGCAAGACAAGAATAAACATATAAAGAATCACTAAAAAGAAGCTCTACCAAGGCCTAAATGCAATCAATGTGGTAGAACTCACCTTGGAGAATGCTGAGCCAACACCAGAACATGTTTCAAATGTGGGAAAGAAGGGCACTTCATTAAAGACTGTCCAGAGAATGGTACGCAGTGAGAAAGGACTAATGCACGAGTGTTTGCACTTACTAAGGCAGATGCAGAGGCAAACCCCTCAGTAATATCATATGAACTACCTATCTCTCAAACTCCTACATATGTGTTGATAGACTTAGGAGCTACACATTCATTTGTCTCACCAGCATTTATTAGGAAAATCAAAGGGGCCCTTAACATAATAAGTAGACCTTATAGTGTCATGCTTCCATCCGGTGAAGTATTAAACTTAGGACAACTAGTGAGAGCATGTAAAGTCAACATTAGTGGTCGTACCCTATGTGTTGACTTAATAATCCTTGAGATGCCCGACTATGATGTGATTCTTGGTATGGATTGGTTATCAAAGTACCATGCCAAGATAGATTGTGAGAAAAAAGAGGTAACCTTCCAACCACCACAAAGGGAACCATTTATATTCAGAGAGGGATGTAAGAGGAATACAATAACTATCATTTCCGCCTTAAAAGCAACTAGACTATTAAAGGGAGGATGTGAGGGATACTTGGCAAGCGTCATGAAGGTTGAAGAGCAAACGCCAAAACTGGAAGAAATTCCAATGGTGAACGAATTTCCTGAGGTCTTTCCTGAAGAACTCCCCGGATTATTGCCAGATCAAGAAGTTAAATTCAAGATTGACTTGCTACCAGGAACGGCCCCAATCTCAAAAGCACCCTACAGGATGGGCCCATTGGAATTAAAGGAGTTAAAGAATCAACTACAAGAACTACTAGACAAAGGCTATATACGTCCAAGCCATTCACCTTGGGGAGCACCAGTGCTGTTCGCGAAGAAAAAGAATGGATCCATGTGGATGTGCATAGACTATCGAGAACTAAATAAGGTCACCATCAAGAATAAGTACCCACTTCCACGTATCGAGGATCTGTTTGATCAACTACAAGGAGCAGCAGTATTTTCAAAGATTGATCTACGGTCAGGATATCACCAGCTAAAAGTCAAAGAGGAGGATATTCCAAAGACTGCATTCAGAACACGTTATGGACACTATGAATTTGTCGTCATGCCATTTGGCCTAACTAATGCCCCAACAGCCTTTATGGATCTCATGCACAGAGTATTTAAAGACTCTTTAGACAAATTCATAGTGGTATTCATTGACGACATCTTGATCTACTCACGAGCGAAGGAAGAACATGCCAAACATCTGAGAATCACTCTCCAAACTTTAAAAGAGAAGCAACTTTATGCAAAATTCAATCTTGAATTTTGGCTGGAAAGCGTTATATTCCTCAGGCACATTGTGTCTAAGGATGGAATATTAGTCGATCCCTCAAAGGTGGAAGCAGTAAGCCAATAGACTAGGCCAACTAATGCCAAAGAAGTTAGAAGCTTATTGGGATTAGCAGGTTATTATCGAAGATTCGTGGAAGGCTTTTCCAAGATCGCAATGCCATTAACCCAATTAACAAAGAAAAACACCAAGTTTATATGGACGCTAGAATGTGAGAAAAACTTTGAAGAGCTAAAACGGTGGTTGGTCACTGCTCCAATCTTAGCCATTCCTAATAGATCCGAAGAATTCATCATATACAACGATGCCTCTAAAAATGGCATAGGATGCGTTCTTATGCAGAATGGAAAGGTCATTGCATATGCCTCTAGACAATTAAAGCAATACGAAAAGAACTATCCCACACATGACTTAGAGTTGGCCGCGGTGGTACATGCATTGAAGATATGGTGTCACTAGCTGATGGGAGCACATTGTAAAATCTATACAGTGATGAGAACTATCAAGAGAATACCATTAAAGCTTCAAGTGATCCTTTGCACATTCATGAAGGCCCAATTATAAGAGTTAGAACCAAAAAGATACAAGCTGTTTTAAATGGATTAATTGAGAAAATATGGATTGAAACTACAATTCAAGATGCAAGACATCATGAATTGGGCTTGAAGAGATGTCAAGGCATTGTGGGCTTTATTCAAGCTATTGGGCAGCCAAATACACAATTCGGATCAAATGCAGAAAGGTCAATTTCGGAATAAAACTGGTATTGATTGAGCTGGAATTTTACGGAGTTAGATTTGGAGTTCTCTAGAAGGAGTTATGACCAATTCATTACAGCATGCGCAGAATTGGAAATTTCAACGACTCCTTAACTAGTTAGGAGAACTACTCCGACTTGAACTAGGATTTAATCTTTTTCGAATTTTTTGGATCTCTATTGGCCTATTTAAACTCAGCAACCTTGCTATGTAAGACAATTGAGAGATTAATGTTATTTGAATTTGAGAGAATTATTCTTTCTTTGGTTCTTTTGAGAACTAGTGAACTTATCAAGAATTTGCATTCTTGTGGCATTCCAAATCAAGACTTATCACTCACCTTTTCATCTAAATCTTGAGTGTGGCGTCAATATCCTTCTCCATACCTTTGGTTCATGTTTGATTAAGCATTGGGTCAAGGTTTTATGTGTCTTAAATCTGTTTAGAACTTTCTTGGGTAGTTGAAACTTCAAATTAAGTGTTCTCCTTAAAGTTTCAATGTGGGATTCGCATCAATTTGGTATCAGAGCAAGTTTCTAATCAGGTTTGAATGTCTTATTTATTTTGATTATCAAAAAAAAAAACTTACAGCAAAAAAAAAAAAAGAAACGTACAGTTAAAAAAAAAAAGATTGCAAAAGGATTCAAGTATTCCTACTTTCATCAATATCAATTGTGTCCTTTACTTGCTTGTTTTCCTTTCTTCAATTTCTTTTTTGTTCTTTGTGTTCTCTTAATTCTTTTTCTTTATTAGTGTGCTGGAATAGCATATTTGGTGTGTCACTTGTTTTGTTTTTCTTGGTTTTATTTTTAGTTCAATAAAGAACTGAAAGAGAGAATTAAGTGTGGTAAAAGGCAATAGTTTGTGAGATCATTAGAGGGAAAAAGCCAATTTATGTGTTAAACACGAGAGTTAAGTGAATCAAATTGAGTGAAACACGTAAGGGAGTGTTGTGAGGTTTTTTTTTTCTAACTTTAATTTTTCAGATCACAAAATATAGCTATAGATCAATCGATCATGCTTAAAGCCATGCAGCAACAATTTGAGCACATGAATCTGATGTTTGGAGAGATCCGTGACTAATTGGAAAGGCAAGACATTGCCATAGCCAATCTATAAAAGGGGCAACAACCAATAGCTCCTAATGTAAGAGATAATCAATGGCGTGCTACCATGGGAGATTAGGGTGGTGATGACCTAGATAATTTTGATGACCAGGCCACCGTTGACATGCGTGGAAGAGATGATAGAAGGGTAAGATGCATAGATCATGATTTGGGGAATATCAAATTGAAAATTCCTTCTTTTCAAAGTAAAAATGATCCGAAAGCTTATTTAGAGTGGGAAAAAAAGGTAGAGCTAGTATTTGATTGCCATAATTACTCCAAGGAGAAAAAGGTAAAACTAGCTGCTGTTGAATTTACTGATTATGCTATTATTTGGTAGGATCAACTTGTTTTGAGTAGGAGAAGAAATCGTGAAAGGCCTATAAACACTTGGAAGGAGATGAAGGCCATCATGAGGAAGAGATTTGTTCCTAGTCATTACTATAGGGAGCTACATCAAAGGCTTCAAAGTCTTACACAAGGCTCCAGAAGTGTGGAAGACTACCAAAAGGAGATGGAAATAATCATGATTCGAGCCAACATTGAAGAAGAACGAGAGGCCACTATGGCTAGATTTTTACATGGTTTAAATCAAGATATTGCTAATGTGGTTGACTTGCAGCATTATGTTGAATTGGAAGACATGGTTCACATGGCCATAAAAGTGAAACGACAACTAAAAAGAAAGGGTTCCACTAGACCCAACTTAGGTTCATCTTCCTCATGGAAGTCAAAATGGAGCAAAGATGAAAAGGTAGTTTCAAAACCTGAGATTGAGCCAATCAAGAATCATAAAGAGGGAGGCAGCCAAAGCAAAGGTAAATCTGATTCCCAACACTCTAGAAATAGAGATATTAAGTGTTTTAAATGTTTGGGGACAGGTCATATTGCATCTCAATGCCCAAATAAGAGAGTAATGATCTTGAGGGAAGATGGTGATGTTGAAACCGAGAGTGAATCAGATGATGATCCTATGCCACCTTTGGAGGATGCTAATGATGGTGTAGAATATCCTGTTGATGGTAAATTGATGGTTGTTAGACGTGCTCTTAACATGCAAGTAAAAGAGGATGCAGAGGTACAACGTGATAACATATTTCATACTAGATGCCACATCAAAGATAAGGTATGTGGTATGATAATTAATGGTGGAAGTTGTACTAATGTAACTAGCACTAGTTTGGTTGAAAAATTGAACTTGAAAACTCTAAAACATCCTAGGCCATATAAGTTACCATGGCTGAATGATTGTGGGGGAGGTTAAAGTAAATAAACAAGTGCTGGTTTCATTCTCTATTGGGAGATATAAGGATGAGGTTGTATGTGATGTAGTACCCATGCATGCTGGACATATTCTTTTGGGGCGACCTTGGCAATATGATAGGCGAGTGACACATGATGGTTACTTAAATAGATATTCTTTTGTAATGAATAAAAGGCAAATCACTATTGTGCCCTTAACACCTAGGCAAGTGTATGAGGATCAAATGACAATACAAAAAGAGAGTGATATAAAAAAAGAAAATGAGAGCACAAAAGAAAGAGAGAATGAGAGAAAAGAAAGTGGAAAGATAGAAAAAAATATTATTGAGAGAAAAGAGAGGCAACATGTAAACTTATTTGCAAAAGAGAGAGAGGTTAAGAGGGCCTTCTTTTCAAAACAGCCTATCATTGTACTTTTGTGCAAAGAGGCTTGTTTGCATACTAATGAGCTTAACTCTTTTTTGCCTAGTGTTATTGTGAACTCTTATGCAGGACTTTGATGATATGTTTCCAAATGAAGTCCCTAATGGTTTGCCACCTATTCGGGGAATTGAGCATCAAATAGACTTTCTTCCTAGAGCTACCATTCCTAATAGACCCGCTTATAGAAGTAACCCCGAAGAGACAAAGGAGCTTCAAAGGCAGGTTGAAGAACTCTTGGCAAAGGGATATGTGAAGGAGAGCATGAGTCCATGTATAGGTATTGGAGCTGTTTTGATGCAAGAGGGGCATCCAATTGCTTATTTTAGTGAGAAATTGAGTGGCGCAGCCCTAAACTATCCTACTTATGACAAGGAGATGTATGCATTGGTGAGAGCGTTGGAAACTTGGCAATATTATCTTCTACCTAAAGAGTTTGTCATACACACTGATCATGAGTCCTTAAAGCATTTGAAAGGGCAAGGTAAGTTGCATAAGAGACATGCCAAATGGGTTGAATTCATTGAGCCATTTCCTTATGTGATCAAATACAAACAAGGTAAGGAGAATGTGGTGGCTGATGCATTATCGAGAAGGTATGCACTTATCTCTACATTAAATACAAAGTTATTAGGATTTGAGTATATTAAAGAATTATATGTTAATGATCCTGATTTTGCTAATGTGTTTAATGCTTGTGAGAAAGCTGCATTTGGAAAGTTCTAAAGGCACGATGGGTTCTTATTTAAAGAGAATAAATTGTGTGTGCCATATAGTTCTTTGCGTGAATTACTTGTGCGTGAAGCTCATGGGGGAGGTTTAATGGGACATTTCGGCATTGCAAAGACTTTAGATGTTTTAAAAGAACATTTTTTTTTGCCACATATGAAACGTGATGTTGAAAGAATATGTGAGAAGTGTATCACTTGTAAACATGCTAAGTCTAGAGCTTTACCCCATGGATTGTATAAACCTTTACCTATACCTAGCGAACCTTGGGTTGATATTTCTATGGACTTTGTTTTGGGTTTACCTAGGTCAAAAAGGGGAAAGGATTCTGTTTTTTTAATTGTTGATAGGTTTTCAAAGATGGCACATTTCATTCCATGTCACAAAACTGATGATGCAACAAACATAGCTAATTTGTTTTTCAAGGAAATAGTCAAATTGCATGGAGTACCAAGGAGCATAGTTTTAGATCGAGATGCTAAGTTCTTAAGCCACTTTTGAAAAACTTTGTTTGGGTACTAAACTTTTGTTTTCTACTACTTGTCATCCACAAACTGATGGACAAACTGAGGTTGTAAATAGAACATTGTCCACGATGTTGCGTGCCATTATTTAAAAGAATTTGAAAACTTAGGGAGAATGTCTGCCACATGTTGAATTTGCTTACAATAGAACTGTCCATTCAGCTACTAAATTTTCACTATTTGAGATTGTATATGGTTCTAATCCATTAACTCCTTTGGATTTATTGCCGTTACCTGTTGATGAGCGTGCTAGTTTGGATGGTAAAAAGAAAGCTGAATTTGTTAAGCAATTGCATGAGAAAGTGCGGCACAACATAGAAAAGAGGACTGAAAAATATACTACTCAAGCCAACAAAGGATGAAAGGAAGTGGTTTTTCAGCCTGGAGATTGGGTTTGGGTGCATATGAGAAAGGAGAGATTCCCAGCACAAAGGTGTTCAAAGTTGCTTCCAAAGGGAGATGGTCCATTTCAAGTGGTTGCACGAATCAATGACAATGCCTACAAATTGGACCTTTCTGGTGAGTATAATGTGAGTACTACTTTTAATGTTTCTTATCTTTCTCCTTTTGATGTAGGTGAAGATTCGAGGATGAATCCTTTTCAGGAGAGGGGGAATGATGAGAACTATCAAGAGAATACCATTAAAGCTTCAAGTGATCCTTTGCACATTCATGAAGGCCCAATTACAAGAGATAGAGCCAAAAAGATACAAGCTGCTTTAAATGGATTAATTGATAAAATATAGATTGAAACTACAATTCAAGATGCACAACATCATGAATTGGGCTTGAAGAGATGTCAAGGCATTGTGGGCTTTATTCAAGCTATTGGGCAGCCAAATACACAATTCGGATCAAATGCAGAAAGGTCAATTTCGGAATAAAACTGGTATTGATTGAGCTGGAATTAATTTACAAGCCATATACCGTTGGAAAGATAATTAAGATAGCTTTCCAAGGAATTTTACGGAGTTAGATTTAGAGTTCTCTAGAAGGAGTTATGACCAATTCATTACAGCATGCGCAGAATTGGAAATTTCAACGACTCCTTAACTAGTTAGGAGAACTACTCAGACTTGAGCTAGGATTTAATCTTTTTCGGATTTTTTGGGTCTCTATTGGCCTATTTAAACTCAGCAACCTTGCTATGTAAGACAAATTGAGAGATTAATGTTATTTGAATTTGAGAGAATTATTCTTTCTTTGGTTCTTTTGAGAACTAGTGAACTTATCAAGAATTTGTATTCTTGTGGCGTTCCAAATCAAGACTTATCACTCACCTTCTCATCTAAATCTTGAGTGTGGCGTCAATATCCTTCTCCATACCTTTGGTTCATGTTTGATTAAGCATTGGGTCAAGGTTTTGTAATCTATTTAGAACTTTCTTGGGTAATTGAAACTTCAAATTAAGTGTTCTCCTTAAAGTTTCAATGTGGGATTTGCATCATACGGATCACAAGAGCCTTAAATACCTCTTTACGCAAAAGGAGCTAAACATGCAACAATGACTTTGGCTCGAACTCGTCAAGGACTACGATTATGAAATAAACTATCATCATGGAAAAGCAAATGTGGTAGTGGATGCACTAAGTCGAAAGTCAAGTTTGTCAGCTTTAAGAATGCTGCCCAAGCCATTACAAGATGAGATATGCAAGGCAGAGATCGAGCTCATAACACGAAAACTCACTCACATGACACTTTGCTCAACTCTATTGGAAAGGATTAAGGAAGGACAAGAAGCAGATTCATACTTAAAGAATTTAAAGATGGAGACCAGTACAGAGAAAGAGATGTTGTTCAAGAAGTCAGAGAAAGGGATCATTTTATTCAGAGATAGGATATGCGTACTGGATAATGAAGATCTAAAAAGAGAAATTCTACTTGAAGCTCATACAACCCCATATTCTGGTACAATAAAAATGTATCAAAATTTAAAAAGACACTACTGGTGGCCTGGGATGAAGAAGGATATAGTTAAGTTCGTGGCTCAATGCCTCACCTGCCAACAAATTAAGGCGGAACATTAAAGGCCGGCAGGACTTTTAGAACCCAATCAAATCCCTCAATAGAAGTGGGAAGAAATCACAATGGACTTCGTCGTTGGCCTCCCAAGGACTACAAAAATGCATGATGCCATCTGGGTAATAGTTGATCAACTCACAAAGTCTACCCACTTTTTGCCTATTCGGATGACGTACACCATAGACCAACTCGCAAAAATATACATAAAGGAGATATTCAGACTACATGGTGTACCTATCTCTATTATTTCTGATCGAGATATAAGATTCACCTCGACATTCTGGGATAAGCTACATAAGGCTATGGGGACAAGACTTAAATTTAGCACAGCATTTCACCCTCAAACAGATGGCCAATCAGAGAGGATGATTCAAACACTCGAAGATATGTTACGAGAATGTGTCATCGACTTTTAAGGATCCTGGAGCAAATATTTAGCATTGGCTGAATTCGCCTATAACAATAGTTACCAGGCAATAATCGACATGGCACCATATGCAGCTTTATATGGTAGAAAATCTCGATCACCTATTCACTGGGATGAAATGGGTGAGCAAAGATATCTTGGACTAGACTTGGTCGTGGCCTCATCTGAAGCAATCGAGAAAATATGACAAAGAATGCAAGCAGCCCAAAGTCGACAGAAAAGTTATATGGATAAAAGACGAAGACCATTGGAATTTCAAGTTGGCGAGAAAGTATTCCTAAAAGTCGCCCCAATGAAAGGATCGATGAGATTTAAAAATAAGGGAAAATTAAGTCCAAGGTTCAATGGGCCATTTGAAGTGCTCGAACGTATTGGGATTGTCTCCTATCGATTGGCGCTACCACCATCATTATGAAGAATACACAATGTCTTTCATGTCTCCATGTTAAAAAAATATGTTTCAGACCCCTCTCACGTGCTAGACTATGAGCCTCTTCAACTCGAGGAAGACTTAACCTACGAAGAACGCCCAGTTCAAGTACTCGATAAAAGAATAAAAGAGTTAAGGCACAAGAAAATCCCTCTAGTTAAGATCCTATGGCAGAACAACTCAGTGGAGGAGACAACATGGGAGCACGAGGAAGAAATGAAGAACAAGTATCCCGAGCTTTTCAGTAAGTAAATTTCGAGGACGAAATTTTTAAAAATAGAGGAGATTGTGAGGTATAAGCTTCTTACTTGGATATAATATAATCAACCCAACAAACTCTCTTAAGTATTTATCATAAGCATAATAATAATAATAATAATAATATATTGACATAAAATAATGTTGTAGAGATATTAGAAATTTTAGAAATTTCTAAAGATATTTATGAAAGGATAAATCAATAATTAAAGCTAATAGTGACATAAGCAATGACATAAGTGATGATGCAATAAGAGATGTTGTAGAGATATTAGGAATTCTAGAAATTACTAAGATATTTATGGAAAGATAAATTAATAATGGCATAAGCAATGACATAAGTGATGATGTAATAAGAAATGTTGTAGAGATTTAGAAATTCTAGAATTTCTAAGATATTTATAAAGAAATAAATCTTTATCATTAATTAAGTGATAGGTGGCAAAATCCTAAGCATTCTAGAAATCACTAAGATATTTGTAGAGAAATAAATCTCCATCATTAATCAAATGATGTGGTGGCAAAATCCTAACCACTCATGGGCCTTAGGAAACTCTATAAATACCGTTTAGCCCTTGCATTTCTCCATAAACCCTAGAAATCTTATCTTGTCCCATTTTAAGCCAAAGCATCCCTAGTGAAGAAATTCTCAAGTTTAGGAAGGAAGGTTTAGGGGAATCAAAGAAAAACAGGTAAGTAACACTTCACTTTAACTGCAATGTAAGGACAATATGTTAAATTAGCTTTAAGTAATAATTCTCTTATGTTAGGTTTAATTCGAAATAATCTCTTGTCTTATAATGATTATTATTGTGGTGTGATTTATTATTATTAAATCCCAATGGCTGGCTCTACAGCCTACATCATGATATCATCCCCATATGGCTGGCTATGCCGCCTAGGATGTTCTTCATATTTTAGAGTTTCATGTAAAGGTTTTAGCACTTATTTCATAAAATCATCAAATGCATGATAGATAATACATGCATCAAGTGTTTACTTACTGGGTAGGAAAAGCTGACGCCAAGTCTCCGCCAAGGCGAGGTGCATATGGACATAACAGACCTTGGATTGCACAACGGGCTTAACTATGTTCCTACCTAAGCATAAATACAATAAGCTTGTTTATGGAATTAGTTGTGACTTTTGTAACAAAGTTTTTTATGACAAACCCTTTTAGATGGTTTTATGTAACAAACCTTTTTGTTCAATATTTATAAAATGCTTATTTTCAAATCGTTTCTTCGAATACTTAATATTATTTTAGTTACAAGCATAAAGGTGGAGCGTTACACTTCTCTTCCTTTCTTTGTTCCTATTGGCTACTAGTATAAATTGGGTAAGGAATACTAGTAGTATAATCAACAGAACGAATAGAGGAACTAGGAATATCCGAGGTGGAAAACCTAGGTTGGTCATTGTATGGGAGATTTATAACTGAGGGTACTTTGGAGAATTGTCTTTCTATGGTAGGAATACTTGATACAGACTCTTTATCAGAGAACCTAGATGATGTAGACCTGCTAAATGACAATTTGACTTTACCATCTGAATACTAAGTCACATTTTGTAACTCTGTATTAGGCTCAAGTTGTTTTGGAATCACTGGTTCAGTGGCTCAATTCAAGATCCATTCTTTTGGAAGATGGACATCTTTCCATTGGATTAGTCTCGGGACAACAGTGTTGGCTCTAGACATGTCTATCTAGAAGAGAATTGTCTAAATTAAGCCCATGGAACATGTTGAGACTTCACCTTCAACCCAAGCTCAAAAAGAAATTAGCTACTCATATTTTAACTAAGGATAAAAAAAAGAAATTTTATTAAAATACAAAGAAACTACAAGAAGGAGAAGGAATTTTAGAAATCAAAGCTTAAAAATGAATTCAGGGGTATCAAATTTGAGGGGGAAAGCCCCCTTTTTATAGATACATTGAGTGAATCATGACCATCAGATTAAAAATAGTTCGGATGCTCAGGATTGCGCCACGTCATCAGTCAACAGTCAACAGTCAACATTTGCACATTAACGCCACCTCAATAGTAAATAATCCCATGTATGCGCATGTACTGTACAAATGATTTTTGCTCCACTGAGATCCTGCCACGTCATCGATCTACAGTACATAAGAATTTTAGTCCAATAAGATCGTGACACATCATCAGTCAACGCCACGTCATCGGTCCGTATACATGAACAGTGTCGTAAACAGTACTATGAATAATGTCGTGAACAGTACCGTACGTGTGAACAGTACCGTATATGTGAACAGTGACGTCCGTTTTGCTGTCTGATCACTCGTTCATTGTGAAACGATCGTAATGCCCCTAAAATACATAAAATACATAATTATAATAAAATATATATAATTAAATAACAAAATACTTAAATAAATAAAAATAGCAATGTTAGTGAGATTTAAAGTGTAAAATGATGATTTTCTCCTTTATAAATATACACTTTCTAACACTCAACACACCCCCCAACCAGCTTACTGCTAGTCCCTAGCAAATAAAGCGAAGATAAAATTCAAAACTTTTTTTTTGAAAGGAAACATATGTGTTTATTCAATCAGATTAATGATAGCAATCAAATAAAAGTACAAGCATTATCTCCAGTCTAAAGGAATATCACACCCACATCAACCATTCATATGCATCAGTCCAGCAGACTTTGTTGTAGCAATAGTAATCAGGCCACTTTCAAAAATGACATATCCAACCCCAAAATCTCACCGGTTGTAATGACACTCTCATAAAGAAATTAATCGCAATAAAATTTTGTCACTACAATGAATGATAAATTGAGAGAAAATAATAAAGAAATATCATACACTCTCACCAAGATGAAAAAAAAATATGCCCATAACTTAGAAATAATACGATCTCAAATAAAGTATTAGTCAACCCAATGTATTCATTTTTTTTCTTTTTTTTTTATTTTTTTTTGGTATATGCATCATTACATCTTAATTACCCATATAACTAGCTTTTATTTCAGACTATAGTGCCCTAAAATCAAGAATGACTTTTATTAGGACGTAACGTAGGCTAGGGACATAGCTAACAAAGAAAGAAAAATACGGAACAAAATATATATGTTTGAGATAAAGTTCAAGAACTTTTGAAAATTACAAGATGCATTTTGCTTATTTATTACTATTGTACATCTTTTTTTTCTTCCCTTTTTTGTTCTTTTTTTTTATGTAGCACAACTTCGCTGAACAAAATAATTATTTATATATATTTTTTTCTCAAACATGAATAGGTGGATGGAACTTGTATGATATCGGGTAATACTCCAAATTGGAGTGGGTCAAGTTGATATTATGTTAATAAAGAAAATGGTTTTTTTTTTAAATAAAAGGCTCAAAAGGGATAACTATGGATATTACATAATAAGGATGGCTAGAAAGGCTCAAACGGGTCAAAAATGGTCTTTCATCATCTTTTAGGACTCTAAATAATCTTTTATATCTACTAATTAAGTCGGCATTTAGATGCAGTAACACACACTTTTTTTTTAAGGGTTGACTCAAAGAAAATCTAAAGATCATGTATGAAATAATAAACTGCTAAGCTACATGAAGAATGGGCAAAAAGGGTTACTCTCCAAGAAAAATTAATAGGCTCAAAAACTCACTTGGAATTTATTATGACATGTGCATTCTTTCAAGCAACTCGTATTTGTCCCCAACATCAACATGTAGAATAGTAAACATGGTGTAACATCACTCAAGACCAAAGATAATACAAATACTAAAATTCAAAAGTCATCATATCATCCAATATCAAGAACTCACAAATTTTTTTTAAACAGAATTATTTCCCCCTAACCTATTCTAAACATAAAAAGAAAACATACATGTAGAAAAATTAAAGAAAAATAAATTTTTTTGTTTTCTTTTTTAAAAAAATGCATTTCTAGAGTCACTACACTTTATATTCAGCCATTTTTTACTTAAAAACATATATTTATAAAGGAGAAATTATCAACTATTCCCTCCCCCCCAACCAGAACGAAACATTGTCCTCAATGTTTTAAAGGAAAAAAGTAGAGATTAGAATATATCACCTGGGCGTTGCAATACAAAAGAAAATATTAACAAGTAGTTGCGACTGTGGCTCACATCTTCCTCTGGTTTTACGTCCAGAAACGGCTTGAACGCCCTCTATGGGTTGAGGATAGGCTTCCCATCCAGTTTTCGTACAAACTGGCAAACAGGGTCTTTTATAGTCAGATTCCTAAGACTATAGTTTGTACATTTTTTCTGAAATAATGGCCATAACTGGAGTATTGCATGTTGGACGTATCCACTGGGATGCGTTTCAAGAGACAAAAGGATATCATCCAATGACTCCTTATTCAAGCCATCCCTAATGAATTGAATCTTATCTTATCTTATCTATTATCAGACACCATTCCTAAAGAACATGATTATTTATTGCATATTATTCTGGCACACTTATTCAAATAATAATAATAATAATAATAGTTAAACTTACAAAAACATAATTAAAAAAAATTTTAATTACAGAAAGGAAACAGAAAGAAAAAAAATTTCAGGTCACTTCAATGTTTTGTGCTGTTTTCTCCACATGGTTGGTATTCGTGATATGACTTTACTTTTTTTACCATTAACTTTAAAAATTACACTGTTTCTTGGATTCTTAAATTTAATGGCTCCATGTGAAAAAATAGTATGATCAGTAGATGGACCAGACCATCGAGAACGTAACTTACTTGGAGAAACATGCCATTAAGAATTGAACAAAAATACTTTCTGACCTGGTGTGAAAGATTTTCTAATACTCCACTTGTCACGGAGGATTTTCATTCACTTTCTGTAATCCTTAGCATTTTTGTCGTTACGAATCTCCTCTGGTTTTGTCAGTTGTATTCTCTTTTTTGAACCAAAAATGGGGTCAATGATGTCTGTGTTCTTTTGTTTGTAATCAGGAGAGAATGAGATGATCTCTAACAATATTTCTTCTTCCTCCAAGAATGTAGAATTCAAAGGGCCGAGTGAAGGTTTGAGCTCAATTCTTGGTGGTGATTCTGATAATGAGATGAGATTTCTTTCAATGGTGCCAATTGCTCTATCCTTGTCTTCCACTTATCAATGTCCATGCATGGCGATGAATCCAATAAGGCATTAACCTCATCAATCGATCTGTCAATGTTAAAATCCAAACCAAAGTGAGTTAAACATGTCAGTAAAGGGTCATCACTAAGGTTTAAAGGAAATGTGTGATCAACTAATTCATCAATTAAATCCACATCTACAATTTCATCATCTGTACTATGAGGTTGTTTGGCAATGTTGAAAATATTTAGTTCCATGGTCATATTGTCAAATGACAACTGCATATTTCCAGTCCTGTATTGAATGTGAGCATCAGCAGTAGCAAAAAATGGACGACCCAAGATAATTGGGATGTGCTTCCTTGAATCCTGCACTGGTTGAGTGTCAATTACAATGAAATCAACAGGAAAATAAAACTTATCTACCTGGATAAGCACGTCCTCTACAATACCACGAGGTATTTTCATGAATCGATCTGCAAGCTGTAACACCACTGGAGTTGGGTGTAATTCTCCCAGTCCAAGTTTCATAAACACAGAGTAAGGCAACAGATTTACACTAGCTCCTAAATCTAACAAAGCATTTTCAATTGTGTGGTTCCCTATACTACATGAGATAGTGGAGGAGTCTGGATCTTTGCATTTTAGGGGCATTTTATGTTGGAGTATAGAACTAATATTTTCTGTTAGAAAGGCCTTTTTCTGAACATGAATATTTCTTTTTTTAGTACAAAGGTCTTTAAGAAACTTGGCATATGATGGTACTTGTTTTATGGCTTCAAGTAAAGGGATGTTAACACTTACCTGTTTGAAGATTTCAAAAATCTCACCTGTGGATTTTCCTTTCTTCCCTTTAGCTAACCTCTGAGGAAATGGAGCTTTAGGAACATATTCTCGTGGGTTGGTTTCTTCTTTCTCCTCTGATGATGATTCCTTAGTGTTCACAGGTACAATCTGAGTTGATTTTGGCATCTCTACTTTGTTATCGACTTCTTTTCCTTTTCGCAAGGTCATCACTGCTTTGACTTCTTCATGCTACTGTGGTGAACTAGAACTTATCTCATGCACTCTTCTAGGGTTTGGCACTGGTTGACTTGGGAATTTGCCTTTTTCAACGGTCATGGCCAAAGTTTGAACTGAAAATGCCAGTTGTCCCACCATTTTCTTAAGGTTAGAAATTGATTGAGCTTGTGAGTTGAAGCCCGCTCTCATCTCATTTCGTAATTCATCAATGGTGCGGTTTTACTACTCGATCTTGGAGTCAGTAAGATTTCTAACATTTTGGAATGTCTCCTCCCATGGTTTGGGTTGAGAATGGTTTGGATTCTGATTGTATAGTCTAAATGGTGGTTGAGAGGCTTGAGACATTTGAGGAACTGGTTGCATCGGTGGAGGTGGAACTGATGGTCCATTTTGTTGGAATCCTTGAGACCATGAAAAATTGGGGTGATCTCTCCATCCAGGGTTATATGTGTTGGAGTAAGGGTTGTAGTTTGGTGGTTTTCTCATGACACCTATAGCATTGGCTTGATCTGAATATGAGTCATGGTCATGTGGCTCTGTTGATTTAGCGATTGTCAAAGATGCTATTTGTCGAGCAAGGCCTTTGACCATCTCTTTGACTTCTTTAATTCCTGAGCTTGACTCGCCAATATTAACCTCATTCACTCCATTAATTCTCCTGGAATTTCTGAGTGATCGACTCCGTTGTTGAGAATTATCCGATTGCCATTGGAAAAATTCCCAAATCTCTGATGCGCTTTTGGACATTAACTCTCCTCCACTGGTTGCCATTAGCCATTCTTGCATATGTGGCAATAATCCTTCCAAAAAGTATTGGCATTGGTGCCATTTTTCGTACCCATGATGTGGACACTTCAAGAGTAGCCTATTAAATCGCTCCCATACTTCGAAAAACTGCTCGTCGTCTCTTTGAGTAAACTCTAAAATTTTCCTGCGAATAGCATTGGTTTTATGAACTGGGAAATATTTATTTAAAAATTTAGTTACCATTTGTTCCCATGATGTACTGCTATTAGCAGGCATTGTATTAAACCATGAACGAGCTCTATCTTGAAAATGAGAATAATCTAAGTTTAATATCATCATCTGAAGAATTCTCATATTTAAAAGTTTGACAAATAGCATGAAAATTATTCAGATGATTATATGGGTCCTCATTTTCTAGGCCATAAAATGTGGGGAGACAGTTTAGCACACTAGGTTTTAATTCAAAACTCCTAACAGCTACATTTGGGTACCTTATGCATGATGTGCTCAAATTAACTAAAGGACTAAAATAATCCTTAAATGGCCTCTCTTGTGGTTCTGGTTGCTGATGTTGCAAATCCATTTCAAATTTCTTTTTAAAGACAGTGTGTTTGTGCGTGCGAAGTGTTTTTTCCAAATCAAGGTCTAAAGGTTCAAGATTAGGTGATAATGACCTTCGACCATGCATGCAAATAATAAAATAAATGAAAATAAAACAAATAAAAATAAAGAGGAGAGAGAAATTATAATACTAATCTTGTAACGTTGTTCTAACCTTACTATGAACATACACTCAAGTGCTAAAAAGAAAATACAAGAAATAGATTAATTAAAAATAAAATAAGAAGATAAATTACAACGAAAAATAAAAAATTAAATTACAGAAATATAAAAAAGAGAAAAAGAAACAAAATTAAATTACAAGAAAAAGATTTAAAAGAAAACAACAACAAAATTAATTCTATGGATTAATAAATTAACAAAATAAACCAAAATTACAAAAAAAATAACTCAGAAATTAAATTATAATAATTTAAAGAAATTACAAAGAAATTAAATTATTGAAATTTAAAGAAATTTAAATTACCAAAATTAAATTACAAATTCACTTTTTTTAATTTTTTTATAATTTTTAAAGAAAGTACTAACAAAAAAAATTTGTTTAAAAAAACTAATTCTATGAATTAATTCTACGAATAAATTAAAATAAATTACGAGATAAACAAAATAAATTACAAAGAAAAGTAAAGAAAAATTAAAGTACAGAAATTTAAAGAAATCATAGAATAAAATTAAATTGTAGAAATTTAAATTACAATAATTAAATTATAGAATTATATTTTTATAAGGAAAAAAATACAAGAAAATAAAAAAAATTAATTCAACAAATTAAAATAACTTACCTCCCCGGCAACGCTGCCAAAAACTTGTTGTGCAAATTTTAATGAACTCGCAAGCGCACGAGTGTCGATCCCACGAGGAGGTTGATTTTAATTATATGCAGAATTAATTTTCTTTTTAATCGGAACAATTAAATTATGGTAATTTTGTCCTAAATTGCTGAATTAAAATGGCGGAATAATTAAAAATAAAACTGTTATAATAAAGCACTGGGCTATTCGGATCCGCATCAACATGCTTCATGGGCTAAATATTCCATATTAATACCAATTAAATCATAAGGGGGGATTCCATACCTCATGAACCACTCTCCAATAAGTATGGTATTAAGGGCTTATCGTGCCAAATAATAATAACCTTGTACTAGGGTGCCGGTTTAACCAGAGCTGTATCTAGACAAGACTATTATTATTTATCGACGAAAAGTCAAAACAACCACAAATATTAGAGGGGAAGAGAAAGTAAATTTACCAAATTAAGCTCATGGAACATATTGAGACTTCACCTTCAACCCAAGCTCAAAAAGAAATTAGCTACTCATATTTTATCTAAGGATAAAAAAAGGAAATTTTATTAAAATACAAAGAAACTACAAGAAGGAGAAGGAATTTCAGAAATCAAAGCTTAAAAATGAATTCAGGGGTATCAAATTAGAGGGGGAAAGCCCCCTTTTTATAGATATATTCAGTGAATCGTGACCATCGGATTAAAAACAGTTCGGATGCTCAGGATTGCGCCACGTCATCAGTCAACAGTCAACAGTCAATATTTGCACAGTAACGCCACCTCAATAGTAAATAATCCCATGTATGCGCATGTACTGTACAAATGATTTTTGCTCCACTGAGATCCTACCACGTCATCGATCTACAGTACATAAGAATTTTAGTCCAATAAGATCGTGACACATCATCAGTCAACGCCACGTCATCGGTCAATGGCACATAAGCAGTCAATACTATATAATTCGTCCAATCAGATACTGGCACATCATAGGTAGTTGCCACATCATCGGTCCGTATACATGAACAAAGTGTAAATAAGCATTACCATGAGCGATTATGTCGTGAAAACGATGCAAATGCGTGTGAAACGAAGATCGTATATGTGAACAGTGACCTTTTCCTTTAATGCTCCTCTTAAGGTTTTCGACCGTCCTGAGTCCAAATATGACGTCCGTTTTGCTGTCTGATCACTCGTTCATTGTGAAATGATCGTAATGCCCCTAAAATACATAAAATACATAATTATAATAAAATACATATAATTAAATAACAAAATACTTAAATAAATAAAAATAGCAATGTTAGTGAGATTTAAAGTGTAAAATGACGATTTTCTCCTTTATAAATATACACTTTTTAACACTCAACAACTATATAATCTCAGGTGTAGAAAACTTAGTGATTTCCAAAGCTATAAAACTACATTTTTCACTAGACTTTTCCTAAGGGATGATGCAAATCATATAACTTGGAAGGAAAAATTCCTTGCAGGATTACCTACCCTCTTAGGAGAAAAAGTGAGAAATTCCATTAAAGCCTTATATGACAATCAAATTCCTTATAACAATCTCACATATGGTGAATTAGTTAGTTACGTCAATAAGGAAGGATTAAAGATTTGTCAAGATTTGAAGTTACAGAAACGACTGAAATAGGAGCTTAGGAAATCTAAGCAAGAATTAGGTAGTTTCTGCAAACAATTCAACTATGACCCTTTCAAAGCCTCCACTTCTAAAGATTGTAATGGTAAGTGTTCTTCAAAAACTTACAGAAAACATGATAAGTCTAAAAGCCGTAGGAAACTTCTTCCTGAATTTAGAGAATTCTTTTATAAGAAGTCCTCGAGACCTTATAAGAGATCTCGTTTCTCTAAAAGGAAAGAAGTTAAAACCAAACCAAAGAATCTCTTCAACTATAAAGAAGCCTCTTGTTTCAAGTGTGGGAAAAAAGGTCATACTGTAAAATATTATAAAATGAGCAAAAGAGTTTATGAGTTAGGATTCAATGAAGGATTCTATGGTAGGATCCTTGTCAAAATCGAATTGCAAAGATTTCTTGGTAGTTTAAATTATGTGCTTGATTTCTGTCCTAACATCAATAGGATTTCAAAGCCCCTGCATGATAGGTTAAAGAAAACCCCTGTTGCATGGACAGATGAGCATACTAAAACTGTCAGACTAATAAAATAATCTGTCAAAAGCATACCATGTTTGTTCTTAGCAAACCCTGCATTACCTAAGATAGTTGAGACCAATGCATCTAACTTAGGTTATGGTGGTATATTAAAGCAAGTAGAAAATAATAAAGAACAAATAGTGCAATACGTTTCTGCTCACTGGAATGATTGCCAGAGAAACTATTCTACTATTAAGAAAGAAATTTTATCTATTGTTTTATGCATTACAAAGTTTCAAAGTGATTTATTAAATAAAAAATTTTTACTTAGAATTGATTGTAAAGCTGCAAAACATGTTTTAGAAAAAGATGTTCAAAACATTGCATCTAAACAAATTTTTGCACGATGGCAAGCAATTTTAAGCATTTTTTATTTTGAAATTGAATTTATTAAAGGTGACAGAAATTCTGTTCCAGATTTTCTAACCAGAGAATTTCTCCAAAATAGATAATGCCGCCCAAAAAGAAAGACAAAGGCAAAGGAGTCATGAAAGACCTTGTGCCTCAAACACCTTCTAAAGCCACCTCACCTAAAGAAAAGTTGTTGTCTTCAACTATGCCCATAAAGTCCTGGATCGATATGGTCCAAGAAGAAGAGTTAGAATCTAAAGCCATTGTCTTCTAAGAGTAGGTAAAAGAATGGATATCCTCTATCTCTAAATCCCCTGAGTTAATGCTCGCCTTACAAAGTATTTCACAAATAAAGCTTCTTTCTCAATTTCCTGAGAAAGAAAAATCTATTTCCAAAAAAAAAAATCTTCCTCTAAAGAAATTTCAAAGATTTCATCTTCAAAAGAAATTATTTCTGCTGAGAGTTCTTCTTCTCAAATTATAACTTCAGAGTAGAAGATTTTAAAAAAGTCAAATTGGATTAATAAAATCTATCGACAAAATATTTTAGTGGTTAAAGATGGGTTTTATCATTCCGACCCATTTCAAACTCTTACAAAGATTTTTTCAAATGGTTAGTTTTTCAAACCATGGGATTTAACAAAACCCCAACCCTTCTATTAGAGCATACTTGAATTCACTAACTCAGTGAAATTCAAGCATTTCTATCTTTCTAGAGATCACATTGAGCCGGCCTATTCCACTGCCACAATCCTTAAAGTCATGAGTCCAAAATAATGGGGTGAACCACTCCATAAAACTAAAGACTTTCCCGTCAATTTCCAAAACCATTTAAACCGTTGTCCATCTTTCTCATATTGGGACTACCAACAGGTTTGGTTTAATACGTTTTTCATACAAAATCCAAAGAAATCTCACTCTTGATTATTTTTTTTCAACTCAAAAATAACCGTCCAAAGCCTCCTAAATTGGTTTCACCAGTGGTGGGATTATTTTGGGCCAAACCCAGAAATTTTAACCCCTAATGTTGTAAATTGCTTAAATCTATTTAAAGCCCATTACAAACTCACAGACTCAGAAAAAAAGTTTCCTCCTTTTCTCTGTTTCTGTACAAATTTCTTCTTTCCTTGGGTATGAATGTAGAGTCTTCAATTCCACACTCATGAAGCTCAAATTTTCCTCCAAAGAACCTTTAAAGTCAAATGGTGGTCTAAGTTTGACGAACAGTCTAAATTAAATGAGGCCATCATCCAAAAAAGGCTTTCTTCAACAGGCCGTCTCACGCCAACTATTAAAGAAACAAAAGCCCAAAGCACATTCCTCTCTCAAAAGTCCAAGGCCCAATCCTTATTGGCCTCCGCCAAGACTGAAGAGGAATACTTTAAAGTTATGGAATAGCTCCTAACCACTTGTTCTGAGACATCTACACGTGATTCCTCAGAAAGCGATGATGATGAGCCGTTTATTTCATTGGGAGATGATAATGAAGGCGATTATTTTGGCATCTTCCCATCTGTAAAGCATTGTAAATGATTATGTTGTAAAAAAAAAGTATTTTACTTTCTCTTTATATTTCTCTGTAATTATTACATTCCAATATATTTTCCTCATTTCTTGGATACTTTTCCCCCTTCACTCACTATTCTCTTCACGAGAAAAAAACTGTAGGAACAAGATTCCATTTTCTTTTCTTTTTTGGGTCCTACAAAGACTTTCTCTACCAAAAGCAAAGATGTTGTCTCCATTCACGAGATTTCCGGGGATCACGCCACCAACTCTGGTCCTACCCACGTGAAGAAGCAATTATTTTCTTTTATAAAGCAACAGATCTTTGGGTATATACTTCCCATTAGCCTTCAGTTGAGGGGATCCGAATTTTTTCCTCTTCTCTAATTCTCTCAAATTCTCTGGTTCAAGGAACAAGAAGTCTTGAAGGAAATTTTCCCGACTTCTTGAGAACCATTTTTCTTCTCTTTCTTCTTTTAAAGCTTTTAATTTAAAGCAATTAAATGTAAGCATTTAAGTTTTTAATTTTAAAGCAAATTTAAAGCATTTATATCTATTTTAATTTAAAGCATAGATCTAAGGTTGTATATTTTAAATTTTTAAAGTCTTAAAGAAATTGTATGCTTGCAGACTGATCTGTATCAGCTCTGCCATATAAACTGCTACTTAGCCTCTGAGATATAGAGACCAAATCTCTGATCTCAGTTGTATATTCTCTTCTCCTTCCACACTCAGAGCACCCTTTCTGGGATCCAGACTGGGTACTATGTTTGTTTAGAAAGCCCATCTTAATGCATGTTTAATTCTGCAAACCCTTATTGCTAGGCTTGCAAAATTAAATTGTTTTAAAGAAATAATAATCTAAAGAATTTTATTAGTATATCGACTGGACCCTCAGGGATGTAGGCTACTGGTCTAAAAGAGGATTAAAAATATGTCCTAAAAAAGCTATAACAAGCAAGACATGACCTAATTCTCTAGCTAACAACGACACCTACTAATAATATTCTTAATTAAAGATCTAATATTGTTAATTCTAAAGCAATTCACACCATCTCCACGATTCCTGGTCTTGTTTGGTATCAGAGCTGAAGGTGTTTGAGGCACAGGGTCTTTCATGACTCCTTTGCCTTTGTCTTTCTTTTTGGGTGGCATTATCTATTTTAGAGAAATTCTCTGGTTAGAAAATCTAGAAGGGAATAGAAAATTGAGAATATCGAGTCTCTACCCCATGATTTTCTTTTTGTTTTAAGACAAATCACCACAAGGAAATATTTGATTAAAATCACATTAGTCTTTTCAAAAGATTTTCAAATTGACACTATTGCATTATTTGACACTGGTGCCGATTTAAATTGCATCCAAGAAAAGATTATTCCAAAGAAATTTCATGAAAAGACAAAAGAAAGGCTTTCTGCCGCCAATAATTCGAAATTGAGGATTACTTCCAAAGTTGATGTCTCTGTTTTGAATGATAGTTTTGAGTTTAGGACTTCCTTTATTTTAACAAATGATATTCACTATGTTGTTATTTTAAGAACTCCTTTTATAAATCTAATCACTCCATATACTGTTACTCATGACAGTATATCTTTTAAAACCCAAAAAGAAACTTGTCTTTCCATTTCTAGAAAAGCCCAAGACAAGAAATTTGAATATTATTAAAGCCACTTCTATTTATCAAAATCAAATTAATGTTTTACTTAAAACAAAACAAAGCGATTTGATTTATTTACAGAAAGATTTGAGTCTACAAAGAATTGAAAATCAATTACAAAATGATTTTATAAAAAGAAAGATTTCTGATTTCAAAACCCTTATTGAAAAAGAAATCTGTGCTGATCTTCCCTCTGCTTTTTGGGAAAGAAAGCAACATATGATTGATCTACCATATGAGTCTGGATTTGATGAGAAACAAATCCCTACAAAGGCTAGGCTCATATAAATGAATATGGACTTAGAACAACATTGTAGGAATGAGATTAAAGACTTAGAGTGTAAAGGTTTGATTATGAAGTCAAGGTCTCCATGGTCTTGTGTCGCTTTCTATGTCAACAAAAATTCTGAGATAGAAAAAGGAACACCGTCATAATTATTTTATTATTATCAATAAAGTCCAGGGAATTACACAAATTATTATTATTATTATTATTATTATCATCAATAAGTATCATAATATAATAATATACTGATAATATAGTAAAATAAAATAATTAATTCTGAACTATTATTATTATTATTATCATCAATAAAGTACAATAATATAATAATATACTAATAATATAGTAAAATAAAATAATTAATTCTAAACTAATGATGACATAAGCAATAACATAAGTGATGATGTAATAAGAGATGTTGTATAAATATTAGGAATTCTAGAAATTTCTAAGATATTTATAGAGAGATAAATCTCCACCATTAATTAAGTGTTAGGTGGCAAAATCCTAACATTCTAAAAATTACTAAGATATTTATAGAGAGATAAATTTCTACCATTAATCGAGTACTATGATGGCAAAATTCTAACCATCCATGGGCCTTAAGAAATCCTATAAATACCCTTAGCCCTTTCATTTTTCATAAACCCTAGAAATTTAATCTTTTTCCATTCTAAGTCAAAACATCATTAATAGAGAAATTCTCAAGTTAGGAAGGAAGGTTTAGAGAAATCAAAGAAAAAAGGTAAGTAACACTTCACTTTAACTATAATATAAGGACAATATACTTAACTTTTCTTTGAATAATAGTTCTTTTATGCTAAGTTTAGTCTTAAATAATCTTTTATTTTATGATTATTATTATTATATTACGATTGGTTTTTATCTAATCTCTACATGGCTGGCTACCGGCTACATTATGATATCATCTTAATCATCCTCATATGGTCGGCTATGCCGCCTATAATGTGATGTTTTGCTACTTACTTGATTGTATAGTCGGTTATGTCTCCTTATATATAATGCTTTATTTTTTTATGTCATGATCGATTATGCCGCCTATAATGTGATGCTTTGCTACTTATTTGATTTGATGACTGACTATACTACCTAATAGATGATGCTTTATTTCATTATGTCATGGCTGGTTCTACCACCTAAAATATGATGTTTATTATTTACTCCTTATATGGTCAACCCTAATGCCTATATTTAATTTTTACATGGATGGTGCTGCCGACTATGTTAAATATTGTTGTCTTAAAATAGTTTTATGTTTTGTTTTTATTATACATCTAGAAAATTTACTTATTATAACATAAGTTGCATGAGGCACATGCATTTCATGGATTATTTCATAAAGAATATGTTTTTAAGATTTTTTTTTTAAATGGGTTGTACTACTAGGTGGCAAAGTTTACAAAGAGGGCGAGCACTCTAAGCTAAGTAAAAGGAGATCTTTTGAGGACAACTATACATAACACTGAAGAAATTAATTAATTAAACCTGAGGATATATTGTTTAGTGCTAGCCTTGTAGTACAATAAATCGAGGGTCCTAACAAAGTTCTTTTATATTTTAAGTTCCATGAAACGGATTTGCACTCTTTTGATTTATTCATTCATGTGCATAGTAGTTAATATATGCATCAAGTGTTTATTTATTGAGCATTAGTTTATGTAGTCCTTACATTGTAAGAATTGAGGAGTAGGGCAAGTTGACACCAAGTCCCAACCAAAGAAAAATGCATATGGACATAACAAGACCTTAGATTATAAAATGGGATCAATTGTGTTTATATTCAAGCATCAATATTATAAGTTTGTTTAGCCACAGAGTTGGTTTTGAGATATGCTATTAAGGAATTTTGATATTTTGTAACAAAATTTTTGTGTAACAACCCTTTTATACTTTATATAAATGCTTATTTTAAAATTTTTATCTACACTATAAATATTGAATGTTCCACATATTTTTATTCACTCTAGTTACAATTATAAACATAGAGTGTTGTATAAATAATAAAAAATTTATTATAACTTTAATCTTATAATTATGATAGAATATTTTATTTTAAAACTATTTCAATATATTCGAACCCTTCTATTTATAGTAAATTTCAACTAGGAGAGATTAAATCCTTCTTAATCTAATCTCAAATGTTTTTTCTCTTTTTAATATGACCTAACATAGTCTTTCCCTATATTTAACACGTGCAACACCGTGTTAAGTGGCCAAATTTTAAGATACTTTTAGGGCGAAAGGACAAATCACCCCACTAGCTTGGCTAACAAACTCTTAGCCCCCGATTTAATAGGACTGTCGCAAGGCCCCCTCGTGCCAACCTCTGTTGCTATTCTGTTGAGGTAGATCATAAACTAAACAACCATCTATCTTTGGCCTAAAGGGTCACGTTTAACCATGACGGCAACAATATTACGATTTTGTCACAATATGGTAAAAATTTGTCTAGACCAATCTTCGTCCATGCAGTGGCAATGATCTCAGCTTGAACATCTTCTATAATGGAGAAATATTTGCAATTATAAATTTTTATATAAATTTATTTTATATAAATTAATATGACATTAATTTATTGATTAAATAAAAATATAAAATAAATTATATAAATCAAAATATATCTAATCTAACTAATTAAATAATGTTACAGTTTATACAAAAAAATTTTGTACAATAATTTATAGCAATTAATTTACGAGAAAACAATGTCAAATGCAATGACAAAGAAACAGTTAGAGAATGGAAGAGAGGAGAGGCTTTCCTATTCACAATGTCTACCCAAGGAAGCACAACTGGTAGAAACCAAATCAAAAACTAGCATTACATATTATATCTTTTAAGTAGTATCAAGTAATGTCAGGAATGAATTCACAAAACAAACAGTGTTACAACACTGCTAGCACATAATAGTACGTCATTCTCAACTGTGATTTGCATCCAATCAATACTGTTGACTCACGCCCTTACATAGAACATCAGTGCAGCGACAAACAGGTTTCCCAGAAGCTTCCCAGCCATTGAAGCCATGTTCCAGGACAAAAATGCTATATATCCCGGTATCTTCTTTCAACTCATCAAGATAATTAGCAAGCCTCTTGGCACAAGTTGGGCCGCGAACCTACAAAATCATACAGAACTCTTAACAGACTGTATAAATACTTTAGGGGAATTCTTTAACAAAGTTAAACATCTTAGGGTATGTATTGAGGAAGAAAAATAAAATTTAGGTTAAAGAGGGATAAATCAATCTATAAATTTAATTCATACAGCATAGGAAGTATTAATAACCAATGGTAAATCTCAAACTGATTAATTTAGCTCCCCGCTGGTGCTACCATTGATGATGAATCTGGAGAAATATAATTCAAAGCATGTATGTGAAAGATAAATGGTGTATCAGGAAGCAACACTGCAAGATGTATGAACACAACAAGGCCACAATGGAGAATAGCAGAAGCAAGAAAACAAAGGATAAATGATATGAAATTGTGTAAAAAGTTTACTGCTAAGGACATGGAGATTCATCATTGAAGATTTTAGACTAATAAAGCTAATGCCTCAGTAAAGAAATCACAATATAATAGCTGCAAGTTAAGAGAAACCAGTGATCTAGATCTTGCAAATTGGGTTAGATGAAGCTGCATTGGAACAAGAGGTAAAGAATTTCAGAAAAAGAGAATCAATTAGAAAACATTCAAGTAAATAGGAGAAACAAAATACCATACAAGGTCTACAGTTGCAATTGCATGGAATTTCTCTATGAAACTTATTAGATTGATTGCTCGTGCCACTAGCTAGATTCACTGGCAGTCAAAGAGCAAAAAGCACTACCTGAAAGCCGTGACTTTCCTAAAATTGCATGCTCATGCGCAGAGCAAGTTTCAAGAAAGACCTGTATCCTAGTAGTTTCTTCTATTCTCCTCCCATTTTTCATAGTAGTATAGGTATGACTCCAATGAACTAGAGAAGGTGTTTCGTCAAATAATAGAACTGGACTGTAAGAAGATCTAAGAAACTCATAATATGGATGAGAACCCAAAAATGACAAAACCAAGCATATGTGCCAAAGAAGAAACCAGATATGCATACAATTCTATCTTCCAAAAGTCTATATGCACATTCAGACCACAAACATTATACATAAGACAAAGGCCCGGAAAATTTTACCCACTCTAAAAATTAAAGATAAAAGAAATGCCACACAGAGATAGGTGCATTTAATATGAGAAACCAGTTGAAAAAGGGAAAAAATAGACTGTCCAGTTGCCTCCAAATGTTCATATGGCAGCCTAGCTTTGTTTGTACCTACAAAAACAGATTTCAAATCAATATTAACAGTATCATGTTTTTTATCTTTCTTTATCATGTGAATGATTAGATGATTGATTGTTAGAGTTCGCTATTTGTTTATGACTTGGGATGCTTCAGAGTCTTAAAGCAACACAAAGGATCCAATTTAGTAATTTAACCCGAATAACTTGTGTGTAATGCAAATACCATATCTGCAGCAAGGAAATTGCATGCAATCAAACTACTAGCTTAATATTCACAATTCATTCCTAAGTAAATATTTTCATTCCTGTGTGGAAACTGAAAGTAAATTCAAGAATTCTTGCCTTCCAGACTTAAAAAACATAAATAAATAACTCTTAATTACAGAGCACCGTCACCCATTAGTGACCTTTTACCCTGACAAAGGAATCATAAAATTAGCCTCGCAAATCAACGGCATCACTTAAAATACAGGTAAAAGCAACAGCTAGTAAATAATTAAACGAAGAGAAAATGCACTAAGATAATTCATTGAGTGACTTTCAATATCATAATCATAACCAAAGGTATTGGTGTGAAAATGGGAAAGTCGAAAGACCTGGCTTAGAGCACAGTGAAAAACAAGGGTATCTTTGCCCCTGACCTCTTGAATAAGATCAGAGATCTTATCACTGAAGCTGTCACTTGGGTAGTGCAGAGATCCCGTTATATGCCCATCGTAACTCCTTTCATCGTCCCTTCAAGAATTATCCAACAAATACTAATAAATATTAAAGACATAAATAATTAAATTAATAAACAAAAAGGAATAACCTACATACATAGATAATGAGTATTACATGTACCTGACATCTATAACAGCAATATTTGGACGGCGTTTCAGAGAGAGAAGCTGAGTGCCCGATATGTAGGAGATGGACCGAGCCATTGCTTTCTCTTCTTCACTTTTCAGTCTCTCTCTCTCATGTTACCGAGTACCGGCCTACGATGCGTTTTATAAAACAAATTAAAATAACCGCATTCATGGCGTAACGGGCACCGACCGTCGGACCTAGGTAAAACATTTCACTGTTAATTTTAAATAAATAAGTAACAATATTAGTGATTATTAATTTCACTGTTAATTTTTAAGTGATTATTAATTTTTTAAACATTATAAGTTATATTTAATAATTTTATATATAATTTATAAAATTAAAATATTATTTGATTCTCAATATTAGTTTATAAATTTTACGTAATATTTATAAATTTTTACTTTATTTACAATTTTAAAAATTAATTTTTAACTCCAACAATAAATTACTACTTTTTCTTTCAATTTAATCTTATATGTAGCCTACAAAATTTTCATTTCATTTTATTATTAATTTCAATTTATAAATTTGATCTTATTTGTATTTTTTAAAAAATATTGATAATTAATTTACCATTATAATATTAATTTATTTATTTTTCCTTCAATTTACGTATCTTATACATATTTTTAAAATTTTTTTATTATTTTACACTTTATAATAATTTATAAATTTTATTTTATTTTTCTTTTTTTAACAATTCAAAGGACCAATTTACTACTACAAACATTATTTTATCTTTTTTTTCAATTTACAAGCCTACGCATGCTTACAAAATTTTTTAGTTTATTTTATATTTAATACCAATTTATAAAATTTTGAAGATGTTTTTTTGAATTTACAAGTCTATGCATGCTTACAATAAGTTGCAAAAAGCCTAGTCTGTAGATGTTTTGTATGACGTTGGAGTCCTCCCATCAAACCTTCCATCAAACACAAACACAAAATTCATAAGGCCAATCAGTCACATCCACATGACACATGAATGCCTACGTAAATCTACATCATTTACATTGCCACGTGGCAGCACAAAAACAAAACAACATTGAACCGAAAAGGACGTTCAAGCCTTAGTCCAATGGCTATATGTATTTCCAATGGTCGAAATACAAGTGCATCACCTAAATATACGGAGGATCAACATAAACAGCCCTTATAAGCCCTCCATCATCATCCTTCCACCCAGATGCAAGCCCAAAACATCAGCAGCAATAACAAACTCAGAGGCACCAAAAAAAAAAAAATGGCATAATACCTTCAACTGCTTCAACATAATAAAAACACTGCAACAAAATAGACCACGTAAAAATAAGAGATAATGTCCAACTCAAGGAGTGCATCAAGTTCATCAAACCAGAGCACAAAGAGGAATTTAATCAATGAAGGGATAATCAGGTTCCATAATAAAGTATGCTACGTGAGGTATAATCTTCTTACTTAGATATAATATAATTAACTTAACAAACTCCCTTAAGTATTTATTATAATAATAATAATAATAATATATAATAATATAATGACATAAGTAATGTTGTAGAGATATTAGAAATTCTAGAAATTACTAAAAATCGTGCACTAAACATACAGCCAATAAAATAGAAAACCTTGTTGAATATTCTTATATTCCTGAATCTGCTCAAATCACCGAATCTTGCTTTCCTCTTATCAGCCCTTATCATCTGTACAAACGTTCAACTTCCTTCACCCGAATCATCAAATCCTTGATCAGTACCAAAAGACCACTCCCTAAAGAATATATCCAATCCTCACGGTTGGACCAGTGTACCCTTCAAGCTACTACTGCTGAATGATATGTTACCTTAGAAATTCCTCCAAAACTCGTTGCCAACTGGAAACGAGAAGGTTATACTCACCTCCATCTGGGAGGAGTGAGATTAATCTTGACCCTTCATGGAAGAAAACGATTACCTGTCACAGCTCGAATTGCCATTTTAGACACCAGGTTCAAACAGTATCAACACGCTGTCATTGGTACAGTTTTGACCACCTTACATGCAGGCAGTGTTCTCCTCACCTTTTATCCCAATTTCAATTTGTCCCTACAAGATACAAACCTTTCTACAGCCTTGAAAGTCCAAGTCCAAATTCAAGGTGCTGACCAAATCTCCTCAGCAAAAATAGCCACCCTTCATCATCAATTGGTCAATAGGCTTTAAAATCATATCTTAGATCTTCCAACTCCAGAAAGTCACTCTGATGCTCTCATGTTATTAGCTGAATCTGATCAAATTCTAACCATTATTCAGATTCCCAGACAAATTCCTCAACATGAACTTGTAAAGCTCATGCCATTAGAATGGATTTCAAATTATGAAAAATTTCATCAGAATGATGCTCCAATTCAGACATCTGAAAGTATGTTTGAACACAGACAAGATGGATCTGTCAAAATGACATTTAAGCCACCTCAATCGGCTTCCCAACCTCCTCCAGCTATTCTACCAACAGCTCTACCAGAGTCTCCAAGACTATCCTTCACATACTCCTCCATGATCACTGCAGTCCAAACTGGCCAAGAGAAGCTACCAATCACTGGCTTCACTTCCGAAGGTTACCCAGTTTACCCTGCAAAGATTGGTAAACATTTCCTATGGGATGCTCCTGGATCTGGCATGTGTGATCCAGATTGCCCTTGTTGGGAAGATGGAGAAGAAGAAGATTTTTCTTCAAAGCAAAAAAGAAAACCTAAAAAGAAGTACCTTACTCCTTGTAAGCATGACCACAAAAGGCCACTAAAACCTCCTTCACCTCCACCTGCACCATTACCCCTTTATCAAAAAGAACTTCAGTGGATTGCAAAAAACTGCAAAACAGAAGTCTCTTCACCAGTCATGAACCCTTCACCAGTCACAAATTCATTACCACAGAACCAACCAATTTCCTGTATGATGTTCTCCAAAGATTATTCCTCAACCTTTCCACCTCTTGAATCTCAGACAGACATCTAGAGAAAAATAGTGTCAAAACCTTTTGTTCCCTTACCAATCACCTCTGCTGGCCATCTTGAAGAACCAAAGCCTTTTGAATTAGTCTTAAATTGGCAAACCCAAAATGCCAAAGCTCAGAATGATGCTTTACAACAAATCCATCAACAAGTTGATAGAATCAGTTTACGAACTGATAAGATTGAAACTAAGGTTGATTCTATAACCTTACAGATGCAGCAAATCCATCAGGATCTACAAACCAGAGTTGCTCAATTGGATGCTGATCTACAGACAATGCTCCAACAGAGATATTATGGTCCTGAGTTTGATAGAAAAGAACGAGAGCTCAGACAGTTAAAGGCAGAACTAGACCGAATCGAATCAGAAAAGCAAAGGCCTACACTCTTCACTCAAACTCCACCAATACCAACCATTGGCCCGACATATCATCCGTTCACCCCTTTGTTAGCTCCAATCAAACCTTATGACCCATCTAAGTTGTTTGGAATGACCCATACACTATTCCAACAAACACCTCGACCTGCTCAACCACCAAAGCCAAAACCTAAGCCTAAACCTCAACCCAAACCTTTAAAAATAAACAAACCCTCTCAACCTGAAACCCAAGAGCAACAATCTCCAGAATATACTTTGGTTCCTCCTCCCCATGTGTCCCAATCAAAAAATAAAGAACCTATGCACCAATATGCTTCTTATTCTCACCATCCTGACACTTCTATGGAAGAAACCACCTCAGCCTCAGAAACTGAATCTGATCACAAATCTGCCAACACATCTTCACAATCATCGGAACCTACCTTTAAATCCAGTTCGGAATCTTTAATCTCTTCAAATTCTACAACCGATTCAAAAAGGTCATATGCAAACATTACTAGACTCCTGATGGCTCAACTAGAAGAAACAGAAAGTGCTCAGACATCTCAACCAGAATCTTATTTTGAGATACCATCTGATGTTGATGATCCGACTGAATCTACATCTGCACCTCCTCCTCAACAACAAGCTCCAAAACCATCAAACGGCCCATGGTTTAGATTTGATGATATCCCAACCAGTAAATGGAGAGATAAATTATCTGAGATCTCAGCCTGGGTAGATCTCCAGATGCTCAAAGCAGGAGCAACAGTGGAATCAATTCTTAAAGAACTTGTCACTCGTTTCATAGGATCCTTAAGAGACTGGTTTGACAGTCTAGGACCCTACAGACAACTCCAATTTGTTCAAACACCCAATGTTTCCTCAACATTGGCAATCCTTCATGAACAGTTCATTGGAGAACCAGCTACACACTTTGAAGCAGCAAGACGAGATTATCTTAACATGAAATGCTGTTCACTCAAATCCAAAGATCTTAACTTCCACTACAAAAGAATGTCTATTCTGTTTTACAAATTGAATGGTTTCAATGACCCCACCTTGAAGCATGTCTTTCTTGCCTCCTTACTTGAAGAATTGCAACCAGAAATTCAGAGGCAGCTCACTATTTACAATCTCAGTCTCGAGAACATTTCTTTAGGCTAAATCTTTCAAATTGCCAAAGCATATCTTGACAAGCTTTGTGAATAGAAACAATTCTTCAAAGAATTGATCAAAGACAAAGAACCATTCAGAAGCACTTGTAAAAAGCCCTATTTGCAAATCAAATGCAAGGACAAGAAACAATGTGATTGTGGTCCTCACAAGAAGAAACATCTCAGAAAGATCAGACACCAAAGATCTTCTTCCAAGCCTTATTTTCTGAAAGCTCGAAGGCCATACAAGTTTTACAGGAAAAGATCTTCTTCCTCCAAAGACCAGCAAAGAAAAAAATCCAGCAGATGTTTTATTTGCAAAAAGAAAGGACATTATGCCAAAGATTGTCCTAACAAGCGAGACAAGGCTATCAAACTGATTAAGCATTTGCAGACTGTTACAGATTATTCTCTAGACAAAGAAAAGATTGAGTCTTATTTCTCTGAACAAAAAAAACCAAATGAAGATATAGTGTTTGCACTGGAAAATTCATCTGATGACTCTGAAGTAGATGAATTCCACACCATCTACAACCAACAGTCTTTGTCCCTGAACTCCACTATTCCAATTCCATAAGTCAAAATCCAGATTTTACCCTTAAAATTCCAAAGACCAATCCCTGCTATTGGTTTCTTTGACATAGGTGCTCAAAAGACAATGCTGAATCCTGATATTCTTCCACTACAACACTGGAAGCCGCACACAGAACATTTCAAAACAGCAGATGGAAAATTTTTCACCACAGATTTAATTACCAAAAACCCCATTGGTATCCAAATCTTTTCCAATTGTGTCATTTGGACCCATGTCATTGGTTCAAAATTGCTTGATAAGGATATCTTATTAGGATTTGATACCATCACCAAACTCAAACACCTCCAAATCCTTCCTACTAGAATTCGAATCAAGTCTATGTTCAAACCCTTCATCAACATTCTCAGACTTTACAGTCTTACTCCCACAATCTTACCAAGACATTTCAGCCAAATTACTCCCATATTGTCCCGAGTCTCATGCTGAATTCACCCATCCAAATCCATTATGGAAGAATGAGTCCTTCTTCATTAAGCTCGCTTTCAAGCTAAATGAAGACACAAATCCTACCAAAGCCACCCATCCAAGAATGAGTCCTTCTGACTTAGTCCTAGCCCAAAATGAGTGCTCCCAACTTTTGGCCCAAGGCCTCATTGAGTCCACAGATTCTCAATGGGCTTGTCAAGCCTTTTATGTGGAAAAACGATCTGAACTTGTCCGTGGGAAAAAGAGATTAGCCATTGATTATCAACCTTTGAATATGTTTTTACAAGATGACAAATTTCCACTTCCTAAACGACAAAACATTTTCACATATCTAAAAAATGCCCAAATCTTTTCAAAATTTGATTTAAAATCAGGTTTTTGGCAATTAGGTATTGAATCCTCTGAAAGTTACAAAACAGCGTTTTGCATTTCGAATGCTCATTATCAATGGATAGTTTTACCATTTGGATTAAAAACTGCTCCTTCTATTTTTCAAAAAGCAATGGTTAAAATATTTCAACCCATCTTGCATCATGCATTGGTTTACATTGACGATATCTTACTATTTTCAGGAACTCACGAGAACATCGCCAGTTGTTAAATCAATCTTTTAACATTGTTCAATCTCATGGAATAATGCTGTCAATAAAGAAAAGCACCATTGCCACTGATAACATTGAGTTTCTTGGCATGGTCATCAAAGACGGTCACTACCAACCAGGAAAGCACATTGCCCAAGAACTGCTTTACTTTCCAAATCGACATCTGACCAGAAAGCAGATCCAACAATTTCTTAGAATTGTCAATTACATTCGTGATTTTATCCCTCACGTGGACTAGCTCACAAAGTAGCTTTCCACTTTATTGAAAAAGAAGCCACCAGAATGGAATGACAACCACACTTTAGCTGTCACAAAGCTAAAGCAGATTGCACAAGATCCTCCACCATTAAAGATCATCACAGATGGCAATCGGATATTGCAGATCGACGCAAGTGACAACTCATGGGGTGCTGTTCTCCTTGAAGAAATCAACGGAAAAGAAAGCTTTATCAGATATGCTAGTGGACATTTTTCTGACTCACAATGCCACTACCACAGTATCTACAAAGAAATCTTAGCCGTAAAAAATGGTATCAAAAAGTTTGAATATCATTTAATCGGTTATCACTTTCTTATTGGAATGGACAGCTCCTCATTTCCGGCCATTATGAACTCAAAAGGAAAGAATATTCCAGAGAAAATGCTCTTGAGATTAAAGGACTGGTTTTCGAAATATGACTTCTCAGTGAAGCATATAAAAGGAACCTAGAACCTCATCCCAGACCTACTATCCAGACTTGCCAAACCTTCCAAACCCATTACTCTCATCAACTCTAGAAAAATTCCAGTCATAGCAATGGCTTCATCATTTCCAGACACAACCTTTATTTCCTCATTACTTGAAGCTCTTCAAATCCTTATTTTCCAAAAAGTCATTGATCATAAATCCTATTTGGAAAATCCTGATCTTACAGACAGGCTATGGTCTTTAATGGCCATGCAGGAATTTCTCCCTCCTGAAAATGGATTATGTCAACGACCTTTCAATCCACATCCCAATCCTGATCAAATGCACCATACAATCTTCTGGCTCCAGACTGTTTTTCACCTAGTAGTTGACAACTACACTGCAAGCTTATTATATTTTCTAGTATTGGTTAAATCTTTATCCAGTTGCTATCCTCTTCGATCCAAATTTAGTCCATACTAGCAAAAGATATGGTAAAGGAAAATGGTTCGATAGAATGTTAGCCCTCATTTTCAAGGATCCTTTGATCCTTGAACTCATCAACGGATACCAAATCTAGCAGACTGTCATTATAATCATTAAGCTTACAGATATCTGGGGAAGATATTCTGATCCCCTCATTAAGGTTATCGACCATACTCATCACTGTGAGTCCTTCTCTCCAATGTGGAATGAATGTCTTACAGCCAGAACTACCTTGGCTAAAGAATATGAAGTTCCTCTCTCCTATAACACTCACAGCCCTGTATCTCCGGATATTACTTCAACTCCTAAGCTCTTTTACAGGGAAAGGCTCCATAATTATGCTCTTAATAGAGACCATGCCTTTGATTTAGAATGGCCTTAACCACACCATCCAGAGCCCTTCATTCTAGACGTAGGAGAATCATCCTCTACTTCGCTCCTACCTGTTGTTCCAAACCAGCCAGCTGATCGGCACTATTCTGCACAACCATCAGCACAATATCCACCTTACTGTTCACAGGTTCAGACTGAACCATCACCAGATCCAGACGAAGAATAAAGAGCCCAATTTTGCCCTTGGCCCTGTGTGCCAGGTTGTACTCATCCTGATAAGATCTCCAAAAGAGATGATGAGGATGAAACCGACTCAGATGCTGACACGATCTCACTCTGATACTTTTACTTTTGCTTTACTTTATTAAAGTTACTTTATTAAAGTTTGCTTTATAAAAGAGATAGGGACGTGTCCTATCCTTTTACTTTTACTTTTGTCATGTCACTTTAAAGTAATGCTTTACTTTTGTAAAAGCAGGGGCCCTGTCCTGCTTAGCTCGCCTATATAAGGCAGCTCCCTCTTTATTATAACATAAGCTTGAAAGAAATCTTACAGTCTTGTTTTGAAGGTTTTAAAAACCATGACTTTCTAAACCCTTTCTCTTCTCTCTGTTAATGAAATCTTAGAGTTCTAAAAATTCTAAAAAGGAGTTTATCAGTTCATTTTTCAAACTTGAGATAATATGCTCTGCACTTGCCTTAATCAAGGATCCTGTGCATCAGAAAACTCTTGATTGTTTCCTTTCGGGTTTGGTACCCTGTTTGAAAGACAACAGGTGTCTTAGTTTTGGGTTTATAACCTTTGGAAACTGTTTTGAAATTCTCATGCATTGATCCCCCTTAAGACTGAAGTAGAAAGAACTTATGGGTTAACTAGTTTATGAATCTTAATAGAAGTTTATCTGGGTTCAGGATAGATAGGAGTAACAGGAGGAACTGAGACAGGAGGAGGTGATGGTCGTCTGAGAGGTCTAGGTTTGGGTTTTTTAGTAGGAGGAAACAGGCTATGTGTCATTGGAAAAATCTTTTCAGGTTCATATGATCTGGGAGGTTAAGGATATATAGAACTAAGAGGATGGCATGGTTCTGTGGGGAAAAAAGACATAGTCGGAATAGGAACATGAGTAGACTGTTGTTTTTTGGAGATTTTTAGCATCAATCCTAGCAATATTAGTCTTTAAACGACGAATCTCCTTTTCTTTTTTATCAAAGTCAGGAGACATTTGATCCTGAGCAATCATTTTTCGAAGATCGCTATCAAGTTGAGCAACTTTAGCATGAAGAGCATTGTAGAGATTTGTCAGCTGATCTGAGATGGATGACTTTGTTCTCAACCACAGTGGATCTGTGAGCAATCTGGTCAACCTTTGTATATAGAGAGGGTAGAGAAGCATTCTGTACTCTAGCATTTTGAGTCTTTCAATTAAGAACAGCCTTAAAAGGTTTTGGTTCTTCTAAATGCCCACTAGAGGTGATTGGAGAGTTGACAAATGGTCTAGAGCATACTTGATGCGCCAGATCGAATCTTTTTTCAAGAGGAGGAAAATCAACATTGTAATCTGATGGAGAGGTAGATGAGAACATCACGCAAGACACCGGCATAGGTGTTGGCAACAAACTAGGAAGGTTTAATGGCGGTAGCTTACAAGGAGTAGCTTGATGTTTCTGAATCCACTTAAGTCCTTTGTGATACAGAGGCAAAGGAAGTGGATAATCTGGTTCGTCATCATCCTTAAGAAGATAAGGACGCTGGTATTTGCAGTAAGGAAAAATAACCTTCTTCTTTTTCTTTCTAGAAGAATAGTCATTGAACTCATCATTATCATTTTCACCTGGACAGCTTGGATCGCACATGCCTGAGCCAGGAACATCCCATATAAAACGGCCATGAAGTTTATCTAGATAAACTAGAAGACCTTGGGAGGAGAAATGTAAGATAGGTAAAGGTCACCATTAGAAAGAATTTCAGGGTGGTGATGAACAGGTTGTATCATCGAACAGGTAAAAGACATTTTAGCTGGCTCTGTAGAGGTAGATGGAGGAGGTTTGAACTGAAGACGAACAGTACCATCAGAACTTTTCTCATACATTGGTTCAGAAATCTGGATGGGAGTCGTATTTTGGTGAAAGTGTTCATAATTTGTTATCCACTCAAGTGGCATGAGCTTAAGAAGATCGGCTCTTGAGATCTGTTTGGGGATTTGAATGATAGTAGGGATATCTGGAGATTTAGCAAGGATCATAAGGGTATCTGAATTGGCTTCATTGGATAAAGAAAGATCAAGTGAATGATTTTGAAGTCTATAGACCAACTGGTGATGGATGGTGGCAATCTTTGCACTCGCAATTTGTTCAGCTCCTTGGATCTGAACTTGAATTTTGAGGAAACCGGAGATATTCGGATCATCTAGTGAAAGATTGAAATTTGTGTAAACAGTAAGGACAACGCTGACAACATAGAGGTTAGTAAGGACAGTGCTGATAGTAGCTTGCTGGTATTCTTTGAATCTGGTGTCAAGTAAAGCAATTCTGGCTGTAATAGAAAGGCCTTTTCTGCCATGAAGAGTAAGGATAAGGCGAACACCACTAAGATAAAGGTGAGTATATCTGGACTGTTTCCAGTGAATAATCAACTCAGGGGAAATTTTAAGAGTAACAAACTGCTCTATAGAAGTAGATTGTAGAGAACAGTGATCAAGAGAGGAAGACTGTATATACTCTTTTCGAGCAGGCGATTTGTACAGATGAAAGAGTAAATAGAATGAGTGAAAGAAGATGGACATTTATATAACTGGTAAAGATTCACAAGAGGAAGAGAGGATTCATTTACTTGAATAGAATCAGGGATATAAGAATATTCTACAAGACTCTCAATCTTAGAAGTAGTATGCTTAATAACATTTTTAGGAAGTGACATGGACGAAGTGAGTTGAACTAGATTTTGTGATGAAGATGCCATGAGATTGAAGCTCTTAAGTTGTTTGAAGTTGAAATAAACTCAAATAAGATATAAGTAACTAAAGGAAATCATACCAAATTTATAAAAAAAACACATAGCTCTGATATCACGGGGGCGTACTAGGTACTCAAAGCTACACAAGCTCTGATACCAGTATCGTGTATCAACCCACACAGGGCTATTTGATACAACACACAGCGGGATGATCAGCCATGAGAAGGTGGGTAAATCTGCTAGATTCTTTTATGAATTATTTGAACTGTAACTGAGCTCTGAAGTCTCAGTGGAAGAGACTGAAGAATCTATTAAAAGAGACTCATCTGCTGAAGGATCATGATGGAGATCTGGTGGGTCTGATAGCAAGTCACTTTCAGCAGGTTTCTTTTGGTCAGCTTTAAAAGGTGGTTCTGTAAAAGGAGGTAAGATTGAAGTAGAAAGAACTTCTGGGTTAACTGGTTCATGAATCTTAATAGAAGTTGGTCTGGGTTCAGGAGAGAGCTGAATAGATAGTCACAGCAAAGATGGCTACTTTACACCACCAGTTGGTGTACCGTCTCCAAAATCATGCCCTCAACCTACCTTCACTAATAAGAACTATCAAGAGAATACCATTAAATTTTCAAGTGACCCTTTGCACATTCATGAAGGCCCAATTATAAGAGCTAGAGCCAAAAAGATGCAAGCTGCTTTAAATGAATTAATTGAGAAAATATAGATTGAAACTACAATTCAAGATGCAAGACATCATGAATTAGGCTTGAAGAGATGTCAAGGCGTTGTGGGCTTTATTCAAGCTATTGGGTAGCCAAATACACAATTCGAATCAAATGCAGAAAGGTCAATTTCGGAATAAAACTGGTATTGATTGAGTTGGAATTAATTTACAAGCCATATACTATTGGAAAGATAATTAAGATAGCTTTCCAAAGAATTTTACAGAGTTGGATTTGGAGTTCTCTAGAAGGAGTTATGACTAATTCATTATAGCATGTTCAAACTTAGGAATTTCAATGGCTGCTTAACTAGTTAGAGAGAACTAGTTCGACTTAAACTAGAATTTAATCTTTTTCAGATTTTTGGTCTCTATTGACCTATTTAAACTTAGCAACCTTGCTATGTAAGATAATTAGAGATTAATGTGATTTGAATTTGAGAGGATTATTTTTTTTTGTTCTTTTGAGAACTAGTGAACTTATCAAGAATTTACATTCTTGTGGTGTTCCAAATCTAGACTTATCACTCACCTTCTCATCTAAATCTTGAGTGTGGCGTCAATATCCTTCTCTATACCTTTGGTTCATGTTTGCTTAAGCATTGGGTCAAGGTTTTGTGTGTTTTAAATCTGTTTAGAACTTTCTTGGGTAGTTGAAACTTCAAAATTAAGTGTTTTCCTCAAAGTTTCAATGTGGAATTCACACCATTTGGTATCATAGCAAGTTTCTAATTAGGTTTGAATGTCTTATTTATTTTTATTATAAAAAAAACGTACAGCCAAAAAAAAAATACAACAAAAAAAATGTACAGCAAAAAAAAAAGATTACAAAAGGATTCAAGTATTCCTACTTTCATCAATATCAATTGTGTTCCTTTACTAGCTTGTTTCCCTTCCTTCAATTTCTTTTTTGTTCTTTGTGTCATCTCAATTCTTTTTCTTTGTTAGTGTGCTGGAATAGCATATTTGGTGTGCCACTTGTTTTATTTTTCTTGATTTTGTTTTTTTAGTTCAATAAAGAACTGAAAGAGAGAATTAAGTGTGGTAAAAGGCAATAGTTTATGAGGTCATTAGAGGGGAAAAAAAAGCCAATTTGTGTGTTAAACACAAGAGTTAAGTGAATCAAATTGAGTGAAACACGTGAGGGAGTGTTATGAGGTCTTTTTGCTAACTTTAATTTACAGATCACAAAATATGTCAAAAGAACAAGAAACTATAGATCAATCGATCATGCTCAAAGCCATGCAGCAACAATTTGAGCGCATGAATCTGATGTTTGGAGAGATCCGTGACCAATTGGAAAGGCAAGACACTGTTGTAGTCAATCTACAAAAGGGGCAACAACCAATAGCTCCTAATGTAAGAGATAATCAATGGCGTGCTGCCATGGGAGGTCAAGATGGTGATGACTTAGATAATTTTGATGACCAGACCACCATTGACATGCGTGGAAGAGATGATAGAAGGGCAAGATGGTGTGAATCCCACATTGAAACTTTAAGGAGAACACTTAATTTTGAAGTTTCAACAGGCCAAGAAAGTTCTAAACAGATTTAACACAAAACCTTGACCCAATGCTTAAGCAAACATGAACTAAAGGTACGGAGAAGGATATTGACGCCACACTCAAGATTTAGATAAGAAGGTGAGTGATAAGTCTCGATTTGGAATGCCACATGAATGCAAATTTTTGATAAGTTCACTAGTTCTCAAAAGAACCAAAGAAAGAATAATTCTCTCAAATTCAAGTAACATTAATCTCTCAATTGTCTTATATAGCAAGGTTGCTGAGTTTAAATATGCCAATAGAGACCCCAAAAATCCGAAAAAGATTAAATTCTAGTTCTCCTAACTAGTAAAGAGTCGTTGAAATTTCCAACTCTGCGTTTGTTGTAGTGAATTGGTCATACTCCTTCTAGAGAACTCCAAATCTAACTCTGTAAAATTCTTTGGAAAGCTATCTTAATTATCTTTCCAACGGTATATGGCTTCAAGTTAATTCTAGCTCAATCAATACCAGTTTTATTCCAAAATTGACCTTTCTGTATTTGATCCGAATTGTGTATTTGGCTGCCCAATCGCTTGAATAAAGCCCACAATGCCATGACATCTCTTCAAGCCCAATTCATGATGTCTTGCATCTTGAATTGTAGTTTCAATCCATATTTTCTCAATTAATCCATTTAAAGCAGCTTGTATCTTTTTGGCTCTAGCTCTTGTAATTAGGCCTTCATTAATGTGCAAAGGGTCACTTGAAGCTTTAATGGTATTCTCTTGATAGTTCTCATCATTCTCCCTCTCCTCAAAAGGATTTGTCCTCAAATCTTCACCTACATCAAAAGGAGAAAGATTCAAAACATTAAAAGTAGCACTCACATTATACTCACTAGGAAGGTCCAATTTGTAGGCATTGTCATTGATTCGTGCAACCACTTGAAATGGACCATCTCCCCTTGGAAGCAACTTTGAACGCCTTTGTACTAGGAATCTCTCCTTTCTCATATGCACCCAAACCCAATCTCCAGGCTGAAAAACCACTTGCGTACGTCCTTTGTTGGCTTGAGTAGCATATTGTTCAGTCCTCTTTTTACCATCCAAACTAGCACGCTCATCAACAGGTAACGGCAATAAATCCAAAAGAGTTAATGGATTAAAAGCATATACAATCTCAAATGGTGAAAATTTAGTAGTTGAATGGATAGTTCTATTGTAAGCAAATTCAATATGTGGCAAACATTCTTTCCAAGTTTTCAAATTTTTTGAATAATGGCACGCAACATTGTGGACAATGTTCTATTTATAACCTCAGTTTGTCCATCAGTTTGTGGATGACAAGTAGTAGAAAGCAAAAGTTTAGTACCCAACTTACCTCACAAAGTTTTCCAAAAGTGGCTCAAGAACTTAACATTTCGATCTGAAACTATGCTCCTTGGTACTCCACACAATCTGACTATTTCCTTGAAAAACAAATTACTATGTTGTTGCATCATCAGTTTTGTGATATGGAATGAAATGTGCCATCTTTGAAAAGCTATCAACAATAACAAAAACAGAATCCTTTCCCCTTTTTGACCTAGGTAAACCCAAAACAAAGTCCATAGAAATATCAACCCTAGGTTCGCTAGGTACGGGTAAAGGTTTATATAATCCATGGGGTAAAGCTCTAGACTTAGCATGTTTACAAGTGATACACTTCTCACATATTCTTTCAACATCACGTTTCATATGTGGCGAAAAAAAATGTTCTTTGAAAACATCTAAAGTCTTTGCTATGCTGAAATGTCCCATTAAACCTCCCCCATGAGCTTCACGCACAAGTAATTCACGCAAAGAACTATATGGCATACACAATTTATTCTCTCTAAATAAGAACCCATCATGCCTATAGAACTTTTCAAATGCAGCTTTCTCACAAGCATTAAACACATTAGCAAAATTAGCATCATTAACATATAATTCTTTAATGTACTCAAATCCTAATTACTTTGTATTTAATGCAGAGATAAGTGTATACCTTCTCGATAATGCATCAGCCACCACATTCTCCTTACCTTGTTTGTATTTGATCACATAAGGAAATGGCTCAATGAATTCAACCCATTTGGCATGTCTCTTATGCAACTTACCTTGCCCTTTCAAATGCTTTAAGGACTTATGATCAATGTGTATGACAAACTCTTTAGGTAGAAGATAATGTTGCCAAGTTTCCAATGCTCTCACCAATGCATACATCTCCTTGTCATAAGTAGGATAGTTTAGGGCTACGCCACTTAATTTCTCACTAAAATAAGCAATTGGATGCCCCTCTTGCATCAAAACAGCTCCAATACCTATACCTGAGCATTACACTCAATTTCAAAAGTTTTAGCAAAATCAGGTAAAGTAAGTAGTACTGCAGAAACCAATTTCTCCTTGATTAGATTAAATGCCCTTTCTTGTTCACTACCCCACTTAAATTCCACGTGTTTCTTAATAATTTCAGTTAAAAATGCAGCAAGGGTAGACCTCCAGATGCTTAAACCCGGCGCAACAGTGGAATCAGTTCTTAAGGAACTAACCACCCGTTTTATTGGATCCCTCAGAGATTGGTTTGACAGCTTAGGCTCCTACAGACAACTTTAATTTGTCCAATTGCCTGATGTTTCCTCAGCCTTGGCACTCCTTCATGAACAGTTCATTGGCGAACCAGCTGCCCACTTTGAAGCAGCTAGAAGAGATTATCTTCAACATGAAATGCTGTTCTCTCAAAGCCAAAGATCTTGACTTCCACTACAAAAGGATGTCAATCTTATTCTACAAATTGAATGGTTTCAATGATCCCACTCTGAAGCATGTTTTCCTTGCTTCTTTACCTGATGAATTACAACCAGACATTCCGAGACAACTTGCCATTTACAACCTCAGCCTTGAAAACATCTCATTAGGCAAGATCTTCCAGACATGTCTTGACAAACTTTGTGAACAGAAACAATTCTTCAAAGAATTGATCAAAGACAAAGAACCATTCAGAAGTGCTTGTAAAAAGCCTTATCTGCAAATCAAGTGCAAAGATAATAAGAAATGTGATTGCGGTCCTCATAAGAAGAAACACCTCAGAAAGCTTAAACAGCCATCTTCTTCTAAGCCTTATTTTCAGAGACCTCGCAGACCGTTCACATTCTACAGAAAAAAGTCTCCTTCCTCTCAGGAACAATGACGGAAAAAGTCCAGTAGATGCTTCATTTGCACCGAAGTGGGAGAGTAGGCAGCGGAATAGAGGATCGCCATAATATCAAGTTTTTCCTGCATAACATAAAACATCAAAACAGTTTCCACTGGTCGTACAACCCAAAACTCAAGACACTCCTGGTCTTCTTCAACAGGGTACCAGACCGTCTAGGAAACAAGCATGAGTTTTTCTGATGCACAGGATCCTTGAACAAGGCAAGTGCAGAGCATACTTATCTCAAGTTTTCTTTAAAAATGAACTTGATAAAAATCCTTTTCAAACCTTTTCAGATCCTAACGACTTCATTAACAGAGAGAGAAGAGAGAGTTTAGAGAATCATGGTTTTAAACAAAACTTCTTATATTTCTTATTTCTTCAAATTTCGATATCTTACAATGAAGAGGGAACTGCCTTATATAGGCGAGCTGAGCAGGACAGGACTCCTGCTTTTACAAAAGCAAGAATAAAATAAGTCATTTACTTTTCAAAAGTAGGAGAAAAGATAAAAAGCAAAAGTTAAAGGATAGGACACGTCCCTATCTCTTTTTTAAAGCAATTTTAATAAAGTAAAGCAAAAGCAAAAGCATAAGCACACTCAAACAAAACATAATTATTACAACACGACAAAATGTAAAGTGTCGGTAAGCTGATGTGTCTCAGAGTGAGATAGCATCGTTAATCTCGAGTCGATGTCATTGTTCTGATCTTGATCAACTGGGTGGTCTGGAACAGCAGGTAGGAGAGAAGTAGAGGACGATTCTCCTACATCCGGAATGTAGGGTTTTGGATGGTGTGGCTGTGGCCATTCGAGATCAAAGGCACGATCTCCATCAAGGGCATAGTTGTGGAGCCGTTCTTTGTAGAAGAGTCGAGGAGTAGAAGTGACATCCGGAGACAAAGGGCTGTGAGTGTTGTAGGATGGAGGAACTAAGTATTCTTCTGCTAAGGCAAGCCTACGGTAAGACATTCGTTCCACATAGGACTGAAAGACTCACAGTGATGAGTGTGGTCAATAACTTTGAGAAGGGGATCAGAGTATCTTCCCCAAATGTCTGTAAGCTTGACGATGATGATGACAGTCTGTTGAATCTGGAATCCATTGATGAGTTCAAGGGTCAAGGGATCCTTGAAGATAGGAGCGAGCAATCTGTCAAACCATTGACCTTTTCCATATCGTCTGCTAGTATGAACTAGATGCGGATCGAAAAGGATAGCAACGGGGCAAAGGTTTAACCAATACCAAGAAACATAGTAAGCTTGCAGAGTGATATTCTTGATAACATAGTGACCCCAAGCAGTGTAGTTATCAACTACTGGATGGAAGATGGTCGAAAGCCGGAAGATTGTATGGTGCATTTGATCCGGATTAGGATGTGGGTTGAAAGGTCTGTAAGATAACCCATTCTCTGGAGGGAGAAACTCTTGTATGGCCATGAGAGACCATAGTCTATCTGTAAGTTCTGGGTTTTCTAAAAAAGATTTATGATCAATGACCTTTTGGAAGATGAGGTTGCGAAGGTCTTCTGGTAATGAGGAGACAAAGGCTTTAGCTGTGGCTTGAGCTGAGGATGATGAGGCCATTGCTATGGTTGAAATTTGGCTGAAAGGATTATTGAATGTTAAAGGGTTTGCAAGTCTGGATAGAAGATCAGGGATGAGGTTCTGGGTTCCTTTTATATGCTTCAGGGAGAAGTCATATTTTGAAAACCAATCTTTTAAGCGCAAAAGCATCTTCTCTGGAATATTCTTTCCTTTTGTGTTCAGGATGGATGGGAAGGATGAGCTGTCCAATCTGATAAGAAAATGATAACCGGTTAAATGATATTCAAATTTTCTAATACTATTTTTCATGGCTAAAATCTCTTTGTAGATACTGTGGTAGTGGCATTGTGAGGCAGAGAAAAATCCACTAGCGTATCCAATGAAGCTTTCTTTTCCATTGATCTCTTCGAGGAGTACAGCACCCCATGAGGTGTCACTTGCGTCTGTTTGTAAGATCCGGTTGCCATCTGTAATGAGCTTTAATGGTGGAGGATCTTGTGCAATCTCTTTTAGTTTGGTGACAGCTGTTGTATGGGTGTCATTCCATTCTAGAGGCTTCTTTTTCAATAAAGCCGAAAGATGTGTTGTATGGTGGTCCACATGTGGGATGATATCACGAATGTAATTGATGATACCAAGAAATTACTGGATCTACTTTCTGGATAAGTGTTGATCTGGAAAGTGAAGCAGTTCTTGAGCAATGTGCTTTCCTGGTTGGTAGTGACCGTCTTTGATGACCATGCCAAGGAATTCAATGTTGTCTGTAGCAATGGTACTTTTCTTTGGAGACAGCATGATTCCATGAGAGTGAACAATGTCAAGAAAGTGAACAATGTCAAAACCTTTTGTCCCTTCACCAATTACCTCTGCTGGTCATCTTGAAGAACCAAAACCTTTTGAATCAGTCCTCAATTGGCAAACCCAGAATGTCAGAGCTCAAAATGATGCTTTACAGCATATCCATCAACAAGTCGATCAGATCAGTTTACGAACTGATAAGATTGAAACTAAAGTTGATTCCATCTCCTCACAGATGCAGCAAATCCACCAGGATCTAAAGAACAGAGTTGCTCTTTTGAGCGCCTGTGTCAAGAAATCCAATGACAGGAAGTGGTCTGTGAAACTTTGAAGGTAAAATCTGGATTTTGACTAATGGAATTGGAATGGAGGAATGCAAGGACAAAGATTGTTGGTTGTAGACAGTGAGGAATCCATTTGTATCAGAATCATCAGATGAATTTTCCAGTGCGAACACTGTGTCTTCATTTGGTGCGTCTTGTTCTGAGAAACAAGATTCTACTTCTTCTTTGTCTGGAGAATAGTCTGTAACAGTCTGTAAATGCTTGATAAGACGAACAGCTTTGTCTCGCTTGTTAGGACAGTATCTGGAGTAGTGTCCTTTCTTTTTGCAAATGAAGCATCTACTGGACTTTTTCCGTCGTTGTTCCTGAGAGGAAGGAGACTTTTTTCTGTAGAATGTGAATGGTCTACGAGGTCTCTGAAAATAAGGCTTAGAAGAAGATGGCTATTTAAACTTTCTGAGGTGTTTCTTCTTATGAGGACCGCAATCACATTTCTTCTTATCTTTGCACTTGATTTGCAGATAAGGCTTTTTACAAGCACTTCTGAATGGTTCTTTATCTTTGATCAATTCTTTGAAGAATTGTTTCTGTTCACAAAGTTTGTCAAGACATGTCTTTGCAATCTGGAAGATCTTGCCTAATGAGATGTTTTCAAGGCTGAGGTTGTAAATGGCAAGTTGTCTCTGAATGTCTGGTTGTAATTCATCAGGTAAAGAAGCAAGGAAAACATGCTTCAGAGTGGGATCATTGAAACCATTCAATTTGTAGAATAAGATTGACATCCTTTTATAGTGGAAGTCAAGATCTTTGGCTTTGAGAGAACAGCATTTCATGTTGAGATAATCTCTTCTGGCTGCTTCAAAGTGGGCAGCTGGTTCGCCAATGAACTGTTCATGAAGGAGTGCCAAGGCTGAGGAAACATCAGGCAACTGGACAAATTGGAGTTGTCTGTAGGAGCCTAAGCTGTCAAACCAATCTCTGAGGGATCCAATAAAACGGGTGGTTAGTTCCTTAAGAACTGATTCTACTATTGCGCCGGGTTTAAGCATCTGGAGGTCTACCCAAGCTGAAATCTCGGATAGTTTGTCGCGCCATTTATTGGTTGGAATATCATTAAAAGTAAACCATGGACCATTTGATGATTTTGGAGTTTGCTGTTGAGATGGAGGTGCAGATGTAGATTCAGTAGGATCATCAACATCTGAGGGAATCTCAAAGTAAGATTCTAGTTGAGATGTCTGTGCATGCTCTGTTTCTTCTCGCTGTGCCATGAGGAGTTTGGTAATGTCTGCATAAGACTTTTCTGAATCGGTGATAGAAACCGAAGAAAGTGAAGGTTCTGAACTGGGTGCAGAATGTGGGTGTGATGGTTGAGAGGATGAATCAGCAGATCGGTGGTTTGTGTTAGATTCTGAGGCAGATTCTGAAGCTGAAATAGATTCATCTGTGGAAGTGTTTGTGGATGAGTCAACAGGATGAGGATAGGAAGCATATTGGTGCATAGGGGCTTTATCCTTTGATTGAGGCACATGAGGTGGTGGTTCAGTCATGTGAGAAGGAGGAATAGGTTGAGACACCTGTGGTTGAGGAGGCATAGAAGGTACAGAAGAATATTCTGGTGATAACTGTTCTGAAGGTTCAGGTTGAACTGGTTGTCAGATTTTGACTGGTTTAGGTTGAGGTTTAGATCTTTGTTTGGGTTTTGGAGGTGGAGTTGGTTGAGGTGTTTGTTTGAAAAGAGTATGGGTCATTCCAAACAACTTAGAAGGGTCATAAGGTTTGATTGGAGCTAGCATAGGGGTGAACGGATGGTATGTAGGACCAATAGAAGGTACTGGTGGAGTCTGAGTGAAGAGGGTAGGTCTCTGTTTTTCAGATTCAATCCGGTTCAGTTCTGCTTGCAGCTTTCTGATTTCTCATTCTTTTTGATCGAACTCAGGACCATTGTATCTGTGTCTGAGCATTTCTCGTAAATCAGCATCTAATTGAGCAACTCTGTTCTTTAGATCCTGGTGGATTTACTGCATCTGTGAGGAGATTGAATCAACTTTAGTTTCAATCTTGTCAGTTCGTAAACTGATTCGATCGACTTGTTGATGGATATGCTGTAAAGCATCATTTTGAGCTCTGGCATTCTGGGTTTGCCAATTGAGGACTGATTCAAAAAGTTTTGGTTCTTCAAGATGACCAGCAGAGGTAATTTTTGAAGGGACAAAAGGTTTTGACACGAATTTTCTCTGGGTGTCAGTTTGTGGTTCAAGAGGTGGAAAATTTAAAGAATAATCTCTGGAGAACATCATACAGGGAATTGGTTGATGTTGAGGAGGTGGTTGTATGACTGGTGAAGGGACTTCTATTTTGCAGTGTTCTGCAATCCATTTAAGTACCTTTTGGTAAAAAGGTAATGGTGCAGATGGAGGTGAAGGAGGGTTTTGTGGTTTTTTGTGGTCAACCTTACAAGAAGTAAGATACTTCTTTTTAGGTTTTCTTTTAGAAACAAAATCATCATCTTCTCCGTCTTGATAACAAGAGCAATCTGGATCACACATATCAGATCCAGGGGCATCCCAAAGGAAGTGTTTTCCAATTTTAGCGGGGTAAATTGGATATCCTTCTGAAGTGAAGCCAGTAATTGGGAGCTTCTCTTGGCCAGTGTGGACTGGAGCAATTATTGAGGAATATGTGAAAGATAGTCTGGGAGACTCTGGTGGAGCTGTGGGTAGAACAGCTGGAGGAGGCGTCACAGCCGTTTGAGGTGGTTTGAAAGTCATTTTGACAGATCCATCTTGTCTGCGTTCAAACATACTTTCAGATGTCTGAATTGGAACATCATTCTGATGGAACTTTTCATAGTTTGAAATCCATTCTAAAGGCATGAGCTTTACAAGTTCCTGTTGAGGAATTTGTCTGGGAATCTGGATGATTGTCGGAGTTTGATCAGATTCAGCTAATACCATAAGAGCATCAGAGTGACTTTCTGGAGTTGGAAGATCTAAGGCATGATTCTGAAGCCTAAAGACCAACTGATGATGGAGGGTAGTGATCTTTACTGAGGAAATCTGGTCAGCACGTTGAATTTGAACTTGGACTTTCAAGGCGGTGGAAAGGTTGATATCTTGGAGGGACAAGTTGAAATTTGGGTAGAAAGTTAGGAGAGCACTACCTGCATGTAAGGTAGTCAAAACTGTACCAATAACAGCGTGTTGATACTGTTTGAGCCGAGCATCGAGCATAGCAATTCGTGCAGTGACAGGTAATCCTTTTCTTCCATGAAGAGTCAAGATTAATCTCACTCCGCCGAGATGGAGATGAGTATAACCTTCTCGTTTCCAGTTGGCAACGAGTTCTGGAGGGATCTCAAGTGTAACATATTGTTCAGCAGTAGTAGCCTGAAGAGTACAGTGATCTAGTCTAAAGGACTGGATGTATTCTTTAGGAAGAGGGCGTTTTGTACTGATGAGGGATTTAATACTACGAGTAAGAGAAGTAGAACGTTTATACAGATGATAAGGACTGATAAGAGGAAAGGAAGACTCAGTAATTTGAGCAGATTCGGGAATATAAGAATATTCTACAAGATTTTCTATCTTATTTGCAGTATGCCTAGTGCATGATTTGGGTAGAGATAAGGTTGATGAAAGGGAAATAGTACTTGAAGTTTCTGAGCAAGAAGATGTAGAAGCCATGATTTTGCAATCTCTCTCTCTATGTCCTGAAGTCTAGGATTCTTTCAAAAACTGAAAAAGCTTTTATCATACCACTTTTCTTTTAAATCAAAACATGATATTATCACTCAAAATGTGATGTAAGGCTCTGATACCAAGTGGGAGAGTAGGCAGCGGAATAGAGGATCGCCATAATATCAAGTTTGCCTTGTTCAAGGTTCCTGTGCATCAGAGAAACTCATGCTTGTTTCCTAGACGGTCTGGTACCTTGTTGAAGAAGACCAGGAGTGTCTTGAGTTTTGGGTTGTACGACCAGTGGAAACTGTTTTGATGTTTTATGTTATGCAGGAAAAACTTGATATTATGGTGACCAGTGGAAAGACATGATCTCCATCAAGGGCATAGTTGTGGAGCCGTTCGTTGTAGAAGAGTCGAGGAGTAGAAGTGACATCCGGAGACAAAGGGCTGTGAGTGTTGTAGGATGGAGGAACTCCGTATTCTTCTGCTAAGGCAAGCCTAGCGGTAAGACATTCGTTCCACATAGGACTGAAAAACTCACAGTGATGAGTGTGGTCAATAACTTTGAGAAAGGGATCAGAGTATCTTCCCCAAATGTCTGTAAGATTGACGATGATGATGACAGTCTGTTGAATCTGGAATCCATTGATGAGTTCAAGGGTCAAGGGATCCTTGAAGATAGGAGCGAGCAATCTGTCAAACCATTGACCTTTTCCATAACGTCTGCTAGTATGAACTAGATGCGGATCGAAAAGGATAGCAACGGGGTAAAGGTTTAACCAATACCCAAAAACATAGTAAGCTTGCAGAGTGATATTCTTGATAACATAGTGACCCCAAGCAGTGTAGTTATCAACTACTAGATGGAAGATGGTCGAAAGCCGGAAGATTGTATGGTGCATTTGATCCGGAATAGGATGTGGGTTGAAAGGTCTGTGAGATAACCCATTCTCTAGAGGGAGAAACTCTTGTATGGCCATGAGAGACCATAGTCTGTCTGTAAGTTCTGGGTTTTCTAAAAAAGATTTATGATCAATGACCTTTTGGAAGATGAGGTTGTGAAGGTCTTCTGGTAATGAGGAGACAAAGGCTTTAGCTGTGGCTTGAGCTGAGGATGATGAGGCCATTGCTACGGTTGAAATTTGGCTGAAAGGATTATTGAATGTTAAAGGGTTTGCAAGTCTGGATAGAAGATCAGGGATGAGGTTCTGGGTTCCTTTTATATGCTTCACGGAGAAGTCATATTTTGAAAACCAATCTTTTAAGCGCAAAAGCATCTTCTCTGGAATATTCTTTCCTTTTGTGTTCAGGATGGATGGGAAGGATGAGGAATAAGTGAAAGATAGTCTGGGAGACTCTAGTGGAGCTGTGGGTAGAACAGCTGGAGGAGGCGTCACAGCCGTTTGAGGTGGTTTGAAAGTCATTTTGACAGATCCATCTTGTCTGCGTTCAAACATACTTTCAGATGTTTGAAGTGGAACATCATTCTGATGAAACTTTTCATAGTTGGCAATCCATTCTAAAGGCATGAGCTTTACAAGTTCCTGTTGAGGAATTTGTCTAGGAATCTAGATGATTGTTGGAGTTTGATCAGATTCAACTAATACCATAAGAGTATCAGAGTGACTTTCTGGAGTGGGAAGATCTAAGGCATGATTTTGGATCCTATAGACCAACTGATGATGGAGGGTAGCGATCTTTGCTTAGGAGATCTGGTCAGCACCTTGAATTTGAACTTGGACTTTCAAGGCGGTGGAAAGGTTGATATCTTGGAGAGACAAGTTGAAATTTGGGTAGAAAGTGAGGAGAGCACTGCCTGCATGTAAGGTAGTCAAAACTGTACCAATAAAAGAGTCAAGATTAGTCTCACTCCGCCGAGATGGAGATGAGTATAACCTTCTCGTTTCCAGTTGGCAACAAGTTCTGGAGGGATCTCAAGTGTAACATACTGTTCAGCAGTAGTAGCCTGAAGAGTACACTGATCTAGTCGAGAGGACTGGATGTATTCTTTAGGAAGAGGGCGTTTTGTACTTATGAGGGATTTGATACTACGAGTGAGAGAAGTAGAACGTTTATACAGATGATAAGGACTAATAAGAGGAAAGGAAGACTCAGTAATTTAAGCAGATTCGGGAATATAAGAATATTCTACACGATTTTCTATCTTATTTGCAGTATGCCTAGTGCATGATTTGGGTAGAGACAAGGTTGAAGAAAGGGAAATAGTACTTGAAGTTTCTGAGCAAGAAGATGTAGAAGCCATGATTTTGCAATCTCTCTCTCTGTGTCCTGAAGTCTAGGATTCTTTCAAAAACTAAAAAAGCTTTTATCATACCACTTTTATTTTTAAAATCAAAACATGATATTATCACTCAAAATGAGATGTAAGGCTCTGATACCAAGTGGGAGAGTAGGCAGCGGAATAGAGGATCGCCATAATATCAAGTTTTTCCTGCATAACATAAAACATCAAAACAGTTTCCACTGGTCGTACAACCCAAAACTTAAGACACTCCTGGTCTTCTTCAACAGGGTACCAGACCGTCTAGGAAACAAGCATGAGTTTTTCTGATGCACAGGATCCTTGAACAAGGCAAGTGCAGAGCATACTTATCTCAAGTTTTCTTTAAAAATGAACTTGATAAAAATCCTTTTCAAACCTTTTCAGATCCTAAGGACTTCATTAACAGAGAGAGAAGAGAGAGTTTAGAGAATCATGGTTTTAAACAAAACTTCTTATATTTCTTATTTCTTCAAACTTCGATATCTTACAATGAAAAGGGAACTGCCTTATATAGGCGAGCTGAGCAGGACAGGACCCCTACTTTTACAAAAGCAAGAATAAAATAAGTCATCTACTTTTCAAAAGTAGGAGACAAGATAAAAAGCAAAAGTTAAAGGATAGGACACGTCCCTATCTCTTTTTTAAAGCAATTTTAATAAAGTAAAGCAAAAGCAAAAGCATAAGCACACTCAAACAAAACATAATTATTACAACACGACAAAATGTAAAGTGTCGGTAAGCTGATGTGTCTCAGAGTGAGATAGCATCAGTGTCTGAGTCAGTGTCATTGTTACAGTACTGATCAGCTGGGTGGTCTGGAACAGCAGGTAGAAGAGAAGTAGAGGACGATTCTCCTATATCCGGAATGTAGGGCTCTGGATGGTGTGGCTGTGGCCATTCGAGATCAAAGGCATGATCTCCATCAAGGGCATAGTTGTGGAGCCGTTCTTTGTAGAAGAGTCGAGGAGTAGAGGTGACATCCAGAGACAAAGGGCTGTGAGTGTTGTAGGATGGAGAAACTCCGTATTCTTCTGCTAAGGCAAGCCTAGCGGTAAGACATTCATTCCACATAGGACTGAAAGACTCACAGTGATGAGTGTGGTCAATAACTTTGAGAAGGGGATCAGAGTATCTTCCCCAAATGTCTGTACACTTGACGATGATGATGACAGTCTGTTGAATCTGGAATCCATTGATGAGTTTAAGGGTCAAGGGATCCTTGAAGATAAGAGCGAGCAATCTGTCAAACCATTGACCTTTTCCATATCGTCTCCTAGTATGACAAGCACTTCTGAATGGTTCTTTGTCTTTGATCAATTCTTTGAAGAATTGTTTTTGTTCACAAAGTTTGTCAAGACATGTCTTTGCAATCTGGAAGATCTTGCCTAATGAGATGTTTTCAAGGCTGAGGTTGTAAATGGCAAGTTGTCTTTGAATGTCTGTTTGCAATTCATCAGGTAAAGAAGCAAGGAAAACATGCTTCAGAGTGGGATCATTGAAACCATTCAATTTGTAGAATAAGATTGACATCCTTTTGTAGTGGAAGTCAAGATCTTTGGCTTTGAGAGAACAGCATTTCATGTTGAGATAATCTCATCTGGCTGCTTCAAAGTGGGCAGCTGGTTCGCCAATGAACTGTTCATGAAGGAGAGCCAAGGCTGAGGAAACATCAGGCAACTGGACAAATTGGAGTTGTCTATAGGAGCCTAAGCTGTCAAACCAATCTCTGAGGGATCCAATAAAACGGGTGGTTAGTTCCTTAAGAACTGATTCCACTGTTGCGCCGGGTTTAAGCATCTGGACGTCTACCCAAGCTGAAATCTCGGATAGTTTGTCGCGCCATTTATTGGTTGGAATATCATCAAAAGTAAACCATGGACCATTTGATGATTTTGGAGTTTGCTGTTGAGATGAAGGTGCAGATGTAGATTCAGTAGGATCATCAACATCTGAGGGAATCTCAAAGTAAAATTCTGGTTGAGATGTCTGTGCATGCTCTGTTTCTTCTCGTTGTGCCATGAGGAGTTTGGCAATGTCTGCATAAGACTTTTCTGAATCGGTGATAGAAACCAAAGATAGTGAAGGTTCTGAACTGGGTGCAGAATGTGGGTGTGATGGTTGAGAGGATGAATCAGCAGATCTGTGGTCTGTGTCAGATTCTGAGGCAGATTCTGAAGCTGAAATAGATTCATCTGTTGAAGTGTTTGTGGATGAGTCAACAGGATGAGGATAGGAAGCATATTGGTGCATAGGGGCTTTATCCTTTGATTGAGGCACATGAGGTGGTGGTTCAGTCATGTGAGAAGGAGGAATAGGTTGAGACACCTGTGGTTGAGGAGGCATAGAAGGTACAGAGGTGTATTCTGGTGATAACTGTTCTGAAGGTTCAGGTTGAACAGGTTGTCGGATTTTGACCGATTTAGGTTGAGGTTTAGATCTTGGTTTTGGCTTTAAAGGTGGAGTTGGTTAAGGTGTTTGTTTGAAAAGAGTATGGGTCATTCCAAACAACTTAGATGGGTCATAAGGTTTGATTGGAGCTAGCATAAGGATGAACGGATGGTATGTAGGACCAATAGAAGGTACTGGTGGAGTCTGAGTGAAGAGGGTAGGTCTCTGTTTTTCAGATTCAATCCGGTTCAGTTCTGCTTGCAGCTTTCTGATTTCTCGTTCTTTTTTATCGAACTCTGTTCTTTAGATCCTGGTGGATTTGCTGCATCTGTGAGGAGATGGAATCAACTTTAGTTTCAATCTTGTCAGTTCGTAAACTGATTCGATCGACTTGTTGATGGATATGCTGTAAAGCATCATTTTGAGCTCTGGCATTCTGGGTTTGCCAATTGAGGACTGATTCAAAGGTTTTGGTTCTTCAAGATGACCAGCAGAGGTAATTGGTGAAGGGACAAAAGGTTTTGACACGAATTTTCTCTGGGTGTCAGTTTGTGGTTCAAGAGGTGGAAAATTTGAAGAATAATCTCTGGAGAACATCATACAGGGAATTGGTTGATGTTGAGGAGGTGGTTGTATGACTGGTGAAGGGACTTCTGTTTTGCAATGTTTTGCAATCCATTTAAGTTCCTTTTGGTAAAGGGGTAATGGTGCAGATGGAGGTGAAGGAGGGTTTTGTGGTTTTTTGTGGTCAACCTTACAAGAAGTAAGATACTTCTTTTTAGGTTTTCTTTTAGAAACAAAATCTTCATCTTCTCCGTCTTGATAACAAGGGCAATCTGGATCACACATATCAGATCCAGGGGCATCCCAAAGGAAGTGTTTTCCAATTTTAGCGGGGTAAATTGGATATCCTTCTGAAGTGAAGCCAGTAATTGGGAGCTTCTCTTGGCCAGTGTAGACTGGAGCAATCATTGAGGAATAGGTGAAAGATAGTCTGGGAGACTCTAGTGGAGCTGTGGGTAGAACAGCTGGAGGAGGCGTCACAGCCGTTTGAGGTGGTTTGAAAGTCATTTTGACAGATCCATCTTGTCTGCGTTCAAACATACTTTCAGATGTCTGAAGTGGAGCATTATTCTGATGGAACTTTTCATAGTTGGAAATCCATTCTAAAGGCATGAGCTTTACCAGTTCCTGTTGAGGAATTTGTCTAGGAATCTGGATGATTGTTGGAGTTTGATCAGATTCAGCTAATACCATAAGAGCATCAGAGTGACTTTCTGGAGTTGGAAGATCTAACACATGATTCTGAAGCCTATAGACCAACTGATGATGGAGGGTAGCGATCTTTGCTGAGGAAATCTGGTCAGCACCTTGAATTTGAACTTGGACTTTCAAGGCGCTGGAAAGGTTGATATCTTGGAGAGACAAGTTGAAATTTGGGTAGAAAGTGAGGAGAGCACTGCCTGCATGTAAGGTAGTCAAAACTGTACCAATAACAGCGTGTTGATACTGTTTGAACCGAGTATCGAGCATAGCAATTTGAGCAGTGACAGGTAATCCTTTTCTTCCATGAAGAGTCAAGATTAGTCTCACTCCGCCGAGATAGAGATGAGTATAACCTTCTCGTTTCCAGTTGGCAACGAGTTCTGGAGGGATCTCAAGTGTAACATATTGTTCAGCAGTAGTAGCCTAAAGAGTACACTGATCTAGTCTAGAGGACTGGATGTATTCTTTAGGAAGAGGGCGTTTTGTACTGATGAGGGATTTAATACTACGAGTAAGAGAAGTAGAACGTTTATACAGATAATAAGGACTAATAAGAGGAAAGGAAGACTCAGTAATTTAAGCAGATTCGGGAATATAAGAATATTCTACAAGATTTTCTATCTTATTTGCAGTATGCCTAGTGCATGATTTGGGTAGAGACAAGGTTGATGAAAGGGAAATAGTACTTGAAGTTTCTGAGCAAGAAGATGTAGAAGCCATGATTTTGCAATCTCTCTCTGTGTGTCCTGAAGCCTAGGATTCTTTCGGATGGAGGAACTCCGTATTCTTCTGCTAAGGCAAGCCTAGCGGTAAGACATTCGTTCCACATAGGACTGAAAGACTCACAGTGATGAGCGTGGTCAATAACTTTGAGAAGAGGATCAGAGTATCTTCCCCAAATGTCTGTAAGCTTGACGATGATGATGACAGTCTGTTGAATCTGGAATCTATTGATGAGTTCAAGGGTCAAGGGATCCTTGAAGATAGGAGCGACCAATCTGTCAAACCATTGACCTTTTCCATAACGTCTGCTAGTATGAACTAGATGCGGATCGAAAAGGATAGCAACGGGGTAAAGGTTTAACCAATACCAAAAAACATAGTAAGCTTGTAGAGTGATATTCTTGATAACATAGTGACCCCAAGCAGTGTAGTTATCAACTACTGGATGGAAGATGGTCGAAAGCCGGAAGATTGTATGGTGCATTTGATCCGAATTAGGATGTGGGTTGAAAGGTCTGTGAGATAACCCATTCTCTGGAGGGAGAAACTCTTGTATGGCCATGAGAGACCATAGTCTATCTGTAAGTTCTGGGTTTTCTAAAAAAGATTTATGATCAATGACCTTTTGGAAGATGAGGTTGCAAAGGTCTTCTGGTAATGAGGAGACAAAGGCTTTAGCTGTGGCTTGAGCTGAGGATGATGAGGCCATTGCTATGGTTGAAATTTGGTTGAAAGGATTATTGAATGTCGAAGGTTTTGTAAGTCTGGATAGAAGATCAGGGATGAGGTTCTGGGTTCCTTTTATATGCTTCACGGAGAAGTCATATTTTGAAAACCAATCTTTAAAGCACAAAAGCATCTTCTCTGGAATATTCTTTCCTTTTGTGTTCAGGATGGATGGGAAGGATGAGCTGTTCTCCACCAAGGAATTGGAGAATACCATTCGAGCACAGTCCAAAGGAGAGAAGTGGACTGTTCAGAATCCATGAGATGTTTATATATGGGCCTGACTGGAAAGACTAGCTTTGTAACATAGAGTACGGTGAGGCACCAGATATACCATAATTCATCGTCAGTGATTCCCTTGACTGGATGGAGATAGAGACCTGTAAGGAACAAGTCTTCTAGATGAAAATCCAAAACAGGGAAGGAGTCAGTGAGTAAATAAGCCTTGATGAAAAATCTGAAGACATATCTGCGGGCAAAGTCTTGAATAGAAAAGGCTGAGGTAAAAGTTTTTCCAGGAGGAAAATATCTTTTGGTTAAGGCCTGAGTTGGCAGGGAAGTCGCCATAGAGATGAAAGGGAAATGGTATTGGGATGAGATGCAATGTATGTGCTGAGAAGGTTTGGCAAGTCTGGATAGAAGATCAGGGATAAGGTTCTGGGTTCCTTTTATATGCTTCACAGAGAAGTCATATTTTGAAAACCAATCTTTTAAGCGCAAAAGCATCTTCTCTGGAATATTCTTTCCTTTTGTGTTCAGGATGGATGGGAAGGATGAGCTGTCCAAAAGCACCCCATGAGGTGTCACTTGCGTCTGTTTGTAAGATCCGGTTGCCATCTGTAATGAGCTTTAATGGTGGAGGATCTTGTGCAATCTCTTTTAGCTTGGTGACAGCTGTTGTATGGGTGTCATTCCATTATGGAGGCTTCTTTTTCAATAAAGCCGAAAGATGTGCTGTATGGTGGTCCACATGTGGGATGAAATCACGGAAATTGCTGGATCTGCTTTCTGGATAAGTGTTGATCTGGAAAGTGAAGCAATTCTTGAGCAATGTGCTTTCTTGGTTGGTAGTGACCGTCTTTGATGACCATGCCAAGGAATTCAATGTTGTCTGTAGCGATGGTACTTTTCTTTGGAGACAGCATGATTCCATAAGAGTGAACAATGTCAAGAAAGTGATTTAACAGCTGGCGATGTTCTGCATGTGTTTCTGAAAACAACAAAATATCGTCAATGTAAATCAATGTATGATGTAAAATTGGTTGAAAGATTTGAACCATTGCTTTTTGGAAAATGGAAGGAGCAGTTTTTAAACCAAAGGGTAAAACTGTCCATTGGTAATGAGCATTTGGAATGCAAAAAGCAGTTTTGTATCTTTCAGAGGGTTCAATGCCTAATTGCCAAAAACCTGATTTTAAATCAAATTTTGAAAAGATTTGGGCATTTTTCAAATATGTGAAAATGTTTTGTCTTTTTGGAAGAGGAAATTTGTCATTTTGTAAAAACATGTTTAAAGGCTGATAATCGATGACTAATCTCTTTTTTCCACGGATAAGTTCAGATCGTTTTTCCACATAAAAAGCTTGACAAGCCCACTGAGAATTTGTGGGTTCAATAAGACCTTAGGCCAAAAGTTGTGAGCATTCTTTTTGGGCTAGGACTAAGTCAGATGGACTCATTCCTGGATGGGTAGCTTTGGTAGGATTGGTATCTTCATTTAGCTTGAAGGGGAGCTTAATGAAGAAGGACTGATTTTTCCATAATGGACTTGGATGGGTGAATTCAGTATGAGACTCAGGGCAATACTGAAGTAGTATGGCTGAGATGTCCTGGTAAGACTGAGGAGAATTGGAAAGGCTGTAGAGTCTGAGGAGGTTTATGAAAGGTTTAAACATGGATTTGACTCGAATACCAGTTGGGAGAATTTGGAGATGTGGGACTTTGGAGATGGTATCGAAACCTAATAAGATATCTTTATCAGGTAAATTCAAACCAATGACATGTGTCCAAATAACACAATTGGGGAAAATCTGAATACCAATGGGTTTTTTGGTAATCAAATCTTGTGAAGATTTTTCCATCGGCTGCTTTGAAATGTTCTGTGTGAGGTTTCCAGTGGTGTAATGGAAGGATCTCTGGATTGAGCATTGTCTTCTGAGCGCCTGTGTCAAGAAATCCAATGACAGGAAGTGGTTTGTGAAACTTTGAAGGTAAAATCTGGATTTTGACTGATGGAATTGGAATGGAGGAATCCGAGGACAAAGATTGTTGGTTGTAAACAGTGAGGAATCCATCTGTATCAGAATCATCAGATGAATTTTCCAGTGCGAACACTGTTTCTTCGTTTGGAGCGTCTTGTTCTGAGAAACAAGATTCAACTTCTTCTTTGTCTGGAGAATAATTTGTAACAGTTTGTAAATGCTTGATGAGACGAACAGCTTTGTCTCGCTTGTTAGGACAGTCTCTGGAGTAGTGTCCTTTCTTTTTGTAGGAGCCTAAGCTGAAAATAAAATGAGACTTTTTTCTGTAGAATGTGAATGTTCTGCGAGGTCTCTGAAAATAAGAAATATAAGAAGTTTTGTTTAAAACCATGATTCTCTAAACTCTCTCTTCTCTATCTGTTAATAAAGTCCTTAGGATCTGAAAAGGTTTGAAAAGGATTTTTATCAAGTTCATTTTTAAAGAAAACTTGAGATAGTATGCTCTGCACTTGCCTTGTTCAAGGATCCTGTGCATCAGAAAAACTCATGCTTGTTTCCTAGACGGTCTGGTACCCTGTTGAAGAAGACCAGGAGTGTCTTGAGTTTTAGGTTGTACGACCAGTGGAAACTGTTTTGATGTTTTATGTTATGCAGGAAAAACTTGATATTATGGCGATCCTCTATTCTATAAAAACTAGCCAAACCATGAAAGCTTCTTACCTCACTTATGCTTTTAGGTGTAGGCCATTCCTTAATAGCCTTTACCTTCTCTTCATCAACCTTAATTCCTTTAGCACTTACAACATAACTAAGAAAAACAATCTGATTTGTACAAAAAGTACACTTCTTCAAATTAGCATACAACTTTTCCTTCCTTAAAACAGTCAATACACTTTACAAATGCTTAACGTGTTCTTCTAGACTTTACCAAGAAAAGCACGCAAAACATGGTTCATTAACCTAATAAAAGTGTTGGGTGCATTAGATAAGCCAAATGGCATTACTAACCACTCATATAAACCATATTTTATTTTAAAAGCAGTTTTCCACTCATCTCCCTCTCTAATCCTAATTTGATGATATCCAGCTTTAAGATTTATTTTGCTAAACACACAAGAACTATACAATTCATCAAGCATGTCATCAAGTCTAGGAATAGGATGTCGATACTTTATAGTGATTTTATTAATTGCACGACAATCAACACACATCCTCCATGTTCCATCCTTTTTGGGCACTAGTAGAACTGGTACCGCACATGGACTCATGCTTTCCTTCACATATCCCTTTGCAAAGAGTTCTTCAACCTGCCTTTGAAGCTCCTTTATCTCTTAGGGGTTACTTCTATAAGCGGGTCTATTAGGAATGGTAGCTCCAAGAAGAAAGTCTATTTGATGCTCAATTCCCCTAATAGGTGGCAAACCATTAGGGACTTCATTTGGAAACACATCATCAAAGTCCTACAAAAGAGTCACAATAACACTAAGTAAAAAAGAGTTAAGCTCATTAGTATGCAAACAAGCCTCTTTGAACAAAAGTACAATGATAGGCTGTTTTGAAAAGAAGGCCCTCTTAACCTCTCTCTCTTTTGCAAACAAGTTTACATGTTGCCTCTCTTTCTCTCAACAATATTTTTTTCTATCTTTCCACTTTCTTTTCTCTCAACAATATTTTTTTCTATCTTTCCTCTTTCTTTTCTCTCATTCTCTCTTTCTTTTGTGCTCTCATTTTCTTTTTTTGTATCACTCTCTTTTTGTGTTGTCATTTGATATTCATACACTTGCCTAGGTTTTAAGGGTACAAGAGTGATTTACCTTTTATTCATTACAAAAGAATATCTATTTAAGTAACCATCAAGTGTCACTCGCCTATCATATTGCCAAGGTTGCCCCAAAAGAATGTGTCCAGCATGCATGGGTACTATATCACATACAACCTCATCCTTATATCTCCCAATAGAGAATGAAACCAGCACTTGTTTATTTACTTTAACCTCCCCACAATCATTCAGTTTCAACTAAACTGGTGCTAGCTACATTAGTACAACTTCCACCATCAATTATCATACTACATACCTTATCTTTGATGTGACATCTAGTATGAAATATTTTATCACGTTGTACCTCCGCATCCTCTTTTACTTGCATGTTAAGAGCACATCTAAGAACCATCAATTTACCATCAACAGGTCCCAGGATCGAAACCTGGCTCTGATACCAAGTGGGAGAGTAGGCAGCGGAATAAAGGATCACCATAATATCAAGTTTTTCCTATATAACATAAAACATCAAAACAGTTTCCACTGGTCGTACAACCCAAACTTAAGACACTCCTAGTCTTCTTCAACAGGGTACCAGACCGTCTAGGAAACAAGCATGAGTTTTTCTGATGCACAGTATCCTTGAACAAGGCAAGTGCAGAGCATACTTATCTCAAGTTTTCTTTTTTTTTTAAAAAAAATGAACTTGATAAAAATCCTTTTCAAACCTTTTCAGATCCTAAGACTTCGTTAACAGAGAGAGGAGAGAGAGTTTAGAGAATCATGGTTTTAAACAAGACTTCTTATTTTTCAAGTGATTTCTAGTGATATCTTACAATGAAGGGGGAACTGCCTTATATAGGCGAGCTAAACAGGACAGGACCCCTGCTTTTTCAAAAGCAAGAATAAAATAAGCCATCTACTTTTCAAAAGTAGGAGACAGGATAAAAAGCAAAAGCTAAAAGGATAGGACACGTCCCTATCTCTTTTTTAAAGCAACTTTAATAAAGTAAAGCGAAGGCAAAAGCATAAGCACACTCAAACAAAACATAATTATTACAACACGACAAAATGAAAAGTGTCGGCAAGCTGATGTGTCTCAGAGTGAGATAGCATCAGTGTCTGAGTCAGTGTCATCGTCAGCAGCGATCTTGAAGACCTTTTCAAGATGAGTACAACCTGGCACACAGGGCCAAGGGCAAAATTTGGCTCTTTGTTTTTCATTTGGATCAGGTGATGGTTTGTTCTGAACTTGTGAGCAAAAAGGTGGATAGGGCTGATCTGACGGTTGGCTGGTTGGTCGATAACTGGTGCTTGCTTCATTAGGATTTACAGGTGGTGTCTGAAGTTATGCTAAGTGTTGGGATAAGGGCATGAATTCTTCCCAAGGGTCTTGAGCATCTTGGAATAAAAAGTCAGTGTAATCTGGCTTTTCTTCCTTGAGGATAATCCCTGAAGCATGTGGTGTGGATATGGCTGAGGGAGTTGGGACTATAAGAATGTCATGCTTAGGACCTAAGGAGGTGTGGAAAATGTCCTTTGGTGGATCTGACCTGTGATTGAGTTGGCAAAGAAAGTTGGTCAGATTTCTTTGAATATTTTGATCCTGTTCGAGAAGCGCTGGATGTGGCAAGGTTTGCCATTCCCGTACTTGATCAACAGTCAAGAAGTTGTCAATATGAGGATGTTGAAAGTATGGCCTGTGAATGGTGAAGATAGAGGTAAACATGTCTGCCTCTGTGTCTAGGATCTTTTCGAGGTTGTGAAGGGAGATGATTTGTTATAGTTTCATTCTCCACCAAGGAATTGGAGAATACCATTCGAGCACGGTCCATATGAGAGAAGTGGACTATTGTGGATCCATGAGATGTTTGTATACGGGCATGACTGGAAAGACTAATTTTGTAACATAAAGAACTGTGAGGCACCAAATATACCATAACTCATCGTCGGTGATTCCCTTGACTGGATGAACATAAAGACCTGTGAGGAACAAGGCTTCTGGATGGAAATCTAAAACAGGGAAGGAGTCAGTGAGTAAATAAGCCTTCATGAAAAATCTGAAGACGTATCTGCGGGCAAAGTCTTGAATAGCAAAGGCTGAAGTAAAAGTTTTTCCAGGAGGAAAATATCTTTTAGTTAAGGCCTGGGTTGGCAGGGAAGTCGCCATAGAGATGAAAGGGAAATGGTATTGGGATGAGAAGCAATGTATGTGCTGAGAAGGTTTGGCAAGTCTGGATAGAAGGTCAGGGATGAGGTTCTGAGTTCCTTTTATATGCTTCACAGAGAAGTTATATTTTGAAAACCAATCTTTTAAGTGCAAAAGCATCTTTTCTGGAATATTCTTTCCTTTCGTGTTGAGGATGGATGGGAAGGATGAACTGTCCAATCTGATAAGAAAATGATAACCGATTAAATGATATTCAAATTTTTTAATACCATTTTTCACGGCTAAAATCTCTTTGTAGATACTGTGGTAGTGGCATTGTGAGTCAGAGAAATGTCCACTAGCTTATCCAATGAAGCTTTCTTTTCCATTGATTTCTTCGAGGAGTACAGCACCCATGAGGTGTCACTTGCGTCTGTTTGTAAGATCCGGTTGCCATCTGTAATGAGTTTTAATGGTGGAAGATCTTGTGCAATCTCTTTTAGCTTGGTGACAGCTGTTGTATGGGTGTCATTCCATTATGGAGGCTTCCTTTTCAATAAAGCCGAAAGATGTGCTGTATGGTGGTCCACATGTGGGATGAAATCACAGAAATTACTGGATCTGCTTTCTGGATAAGTGTTGATCTGGAAAGTGAAGCAGTTCTTAAGCAATGTGCTTTCTTGGTTGGTAGTGATCGTCTTTGATGACCATGCCAAGGAATTCAATGTTGTCTGTAGCGATGGTACTTTTCTTTGGAGACAGCATGATTCCATGAGAGTGAACAATGTCAAGAAAGTGATTTAACAGCTGGCGATGTTCTGCATGTGTTTCTGAAAACAACAAAATATCGTCAATGTAAATCAATGCATGATGCAAAATTGGTTGAAAGATTTGAACCATTGCTTTTTGGAAAATGGAAGGAGCAGTTTTTAAACCAAAGGGTAAAACTGTCCATTGGTAATGAGCATTTGGAATGCGAAAAGCAGTTTTGTATCTTTCAGAGGGTTCAATGCCTAATTGCCAAAAACCTGATTTTAAATCAAATTTTGAAAAGATTTGGGCATTTTTCAAATATGTGAAAATGTTTTGTCTTTTTGGAAGAGGAAATTTGTCATCTTGTAAAAACATGTTTAAAGGCTGATAGTCGATGACTAATCTCTTTTTTCCACGGAAAAGTTCTGATCGTTTTTCCACATAAAAGGCTGGACAAGCCCATTGAGAATTTGTGGGTTCAATAAGACCTTGGGCCAAAAGTTGTGAGCATTCCTTTTAGGCTAGGACTAAGTCAGATGGACTCATTCCTGGATGGGTTGCTTTGGTAGGATTGGTGTCTTCATTTAGCTTGAAGGGGAGCTTAATGAAGAAGGACTGATTTTTCCATAATGGACTTGGATGGGTAAATTCAGCATGAGACTCAAGGCAATACTAGAGTAGTTTGGCTGAGATGTCCTGGTAAGACTGAGGAGAATTGGAAAGGCTGTAGAGTCTGAGAATGTTTATGAAGGGTTTAAACATGAATTTGACTCGAATACCAGTGGGGAGAATTTGGAGATGTGGGACTTTGGAAATGTTATCGAAACCTAATAAGATATCTTTATCAGGCAAATTCGAACCAATGACATGTGTCCAAATAACACAATTGGGGAAAATCTGAATACCAATGAGTTTCTTGGTAATCAAATCTGTGGTAAAGATTTTTCCATCGGCTGCTTTGAAATGTTCTGTGTGAGGCTTCCAATGATGTAATGGAAGGATCTCTGGATTGAGCATTGTCTTCTGAGCGCCTGTGTCAAGAAATCTAATGACAGGAAGTGGTCTGTGAAACTTTGAGGGTAAAATTTGGATTTTGACTGATGGAATTGGAATGGAGGAATCCAATGACAAGGATTGTTGGTTGTAGACAGTGAGGAATCCATCTGTATCAGAATCATCAGATGAATTTTCCAGTGCGAACACTGTTTCTTCGTTTGGTGCGTCTTGTTCTGAGAAACAAGATTCAACTTCTTCTTTATCTAGAGAATAGTCTGTCATAGTCTGTAAATGCTTGATGAGACGAACAGTTTTGTCTCGCTTGTTAGGACAGTCTCTGGAGTAGTGTCCTTTCTTTTTACAAATGAAGCATCTACGGGACCTTTTCCGTCGTTGTTCCTGAGAGGAAGGAGACTTTTTTCTGTAAAATGTGAATGGTCTGCGAGGTTTCTAAAAATAAGGCTTAGAAGAAGATGGCTGTTTAAGCTTTCTTAAATGCTTCTTCTTATGAGGACCGCAATCACACTTCTTCTTATCTGTGCACTTGATTTGCAGATAAGGCTTTTTACAAGCACTTCTGAATGGTTCTTTGTCTTTGATCAATTCTTTGAAGAATTGTTTCTGTTCACAAAGTTTGTCAAGATAAGTCTTTGCAATCTGGAAGATTTTGCCTAATGAGATGTTTTCAAGGCTGAGGTTGTAAATGGCAAGTTGTCTCTGAATGTCTGGTTGCAATTCATCAGGTAAGGAAGCAAGGAAAACATGCTTCAGAGTTGGATCATTGAAACCATTCAATTTGTAGAACAAGAGTGACATCCTTTTGTAGTGAAAGTCAAGATCTTTGGCTTTGAGAGAACAGCATTTCATGTTAAGGTAATCTCGTCTGGCTGCTTCAAAGTGGGCAGCTGGTTCGCCAATAAACTGTTCATGAAGGAGTGCCAAGGCTGAGGAAACATCAGGCAACTGAACAAATTGGAGTTGTCTGTAGGAGCCTAAGCTGTCAAACCAATCTCTGAGGGATCCAATAAAACGGGTGGTTAGTTCCTTAAGAACTGATTCCACTGTTGCGCCGAGTTTAAGCATCTAGAGGTCTACCCAAGCGGAAATCTAGGATAGTTTGTCGCGCCATTTATTGGTTGGAATATCATCAAAAGTAAACCATGGACCATTAGATGACTTTAGAGTTTGCTGTTGAGGTGGAGGTGCAGATGTAGATTCAGTAGGATCATCAACATCTGAGGGAATCTCAAAGTAAGATTCTGGTTGAGATGTCTGTGCATGCTCTGTTTCTTCTGGCTGAGCCATGAGAAGTTTGGTAATGTCTGCATAAGACTTTTCTGAATCGGTGGTAGAAACCGAAGAGAGTGAAGGGTCTGAACTGGGTGCAGAATATGGGTGTGATGGTTGTGAGGATGAATCAACAGATCTGTGGTTTGTGTCAGATTCTGAGGCATATTCTGAGGCTGAAATAGATTCATCTGTGGAAGTGTTTGTGGATGAGTCAACAGGATGAGGATAGGAAGCATACTGATGTATAGGGGCTTTATCCTTTGATTGAGGCACATGAGGTGAAGGTTGAGTCATGTGAGAAGAAGGAATAGGTTGAGACACCTGTGGTTGAAGAGGCATAGAAGGTACAGAAGGGTATTCTGGAGATAACTGTTCTGAAGGTTCAGGTTGAACAGGTTGTCGGATTTTGACTGGTTTTGGTTGAAGTTGAGGTTTAGACCTTGGTTTTGGCTTTGGAGGTGGAGTTGGTTGAGGTGTTTGTTTGAAAAGAGTATGGGTCATTCCAAACAACTTAGAAGGGTCATATTGCTTGATCGGAGCTAACAAAAGGGTAAACGGATGGTATGTAGGACCAATAGAAGGTACTGGTGGAGTCTGAGTGAAGAGGGTAGGTCTCTGTTTTTCAGATTCAATCCGGTTCAGTTCTGCTTGCAGCTTTCTGATTTCTCGTTCTTTTTTATCGAACTCAGGACCATTGTATCTATGTCTGAGCATTTCTCGTAAATCAGCATCTAATTGAGCAACTCTATTCTTTAGATCCTAGTGTATTTGCTGCATCTGTGAGGAGATGGAATCAACTTTAGTTTCAATCTTATCAGTTCGTAAACTGGTCCGATCGACTTGTTGATGGATATGCTGTAAAGCATCATTTTGAGCTCTAGCATTCTGGGTTTGCCAATTGAGGACTGATTCAAAAGGTTTTGGTTCTTCAAGATGACCAGCAGAGGTGATTGGTGAAGGGACGAAAGGTTTTGAAATAATTTTTCTCTGGGTGTCAGTTTGTGGTTCAAGAGGTGGAAAGTTCGAAGAATAATCTTTAGAGAACATCATACAGGGAATTGGTTGATGTTGAGGAGGTGGTTGTATGACTGGTGAAGGTACTTCTATTTTGCAGTGTTTTGCAATCCATTTAAGTTCCTTTTGGTAAAGAGGTAATGGTGCGGATGGAGGTGAAGAAGGGTTTTGAGATTTTTTATGGTCTTGCTTGCAAGAAGTAAGATACTTCTTTTTAGGTTTTCTTTTGGACTTTGAAGCAAGATCTTCATCTTCTCCGTCTTGATAACAAGGGCAATCTGGATCACACATATCTGATCCAGGGGCATCCCAAAGGAAGTGTTTTCCAATTTTAGCAGGGTAAATTGGATATCCTTCTGAAGTGAAGCCAGTAATTGGGAGCTTCTCTTGGCGAGTGTGAACTGGAGCAATCATTGAGGAATAAGTAAAAGATAATCTGGGAGATTCTGGTGGAGCTGTGGGTAGAACAGCTGGAGGAGGCTGTGACGCCGATTGAGGTGGTTTGAAAGTCATTTTGACAGATCCATCTTGTCTACGTTCAAACATACTTTCAGATGTCTGAATTGGAGCATCATTCTGATGAAACTTTTCATAATTGGAAATCCATTCTAAAGGCATGAGCTTTACAAGTTCCTGTTGAGGAATTTGTCTGGGAATCTGAATGATTATTGGAGTTTGATCAGATTCAGCTAATACCATGAGAGCATCAGAGTGACTTTCTGGAGTTGGAAGATCTAAGGCATGATTTTGAAGCCTATAGACCAACTGATGATGGAGAGTAGCGATCTTTGCTGAAGAGATCTGGTCAGCACCTTGAATTTGAACTTGGACTTTCAAGGCGGTTGAAAGGTTGATGTCTTGGAGGGACAAGTTGAAATTTGGATAGAAAGTGAGGAGAGCGCTGCCTGCATGTAAGGTAGTCAAAACTGTACCAATAACAGCGTGTTGATACTATTTGAACCGAGTATCTAGCATAGCAATTCTTGCAGTGACAGGTAATCCTTTTCTTCCATGAAGAGTCAAGATTAATCTCACTCCGCCGAGATGAAGATGAGTATAACCTTCTCGTTTCCAGTTGGCAACGAGTTCAGGAGGGATCTCAAGTGTAACATATTGTTCAGCAGTAGTAGCTTGAAGAGTACACTGGTCTAATCGGGAGGACTGGATGTATTCTTTAGGAAGAGGACGTTTTGTACTGATGAGGGATTTGATACTACGAGTAAGAGAAGTAGAACATTTATACAGATGATAAGGACTGATAAGAAGAAAGGAAGACTCTGTAATTTGAGCAGATTCGGGAATATAAGAATATTCTACAAGATTTTCTATCTTATTTGCAGTATGCCTAGTGCATGATTTTGGTAAAGACAAGGTTGAAGAAAGGGAAATAGTACTTGAAGTTTCTGAGTAAGAAGATGTAGAAGCCATGATTTTGCAATCTCTCTCTCTGTGTCCTAAAGTCTAGGATTCTTTCAAAAACTGAAAAAGATTTTATCATACCACTTTTATTTTAAAATCAAAACATGATATTATCACCCAAAAATGAGATGTAAGGCTCTGATACCAAGTGGGAGAGTAGGCAGCGGAATAAAGGATTGCCATAATATCAAGTTTTTCCTGTATAACATAAAACATCAAAACAGTTTCCACTTGCATAGGATCATCATCTGATTCACTCTCGGTTTCAACATCACCATCATCCTTCAAGATCATTACTCTCTTATTTAGTCATTGAGATACAATATGACCTGTCCCCAAACATTTAAAACAAATAATATCTTTATTTCTAGAGTGTTGGGAATTAGATTTACCTTTGCTTTGGTTGCCTCCCTCTTTATGATCCTTGATTGGCTCAATTTAGGTTTTGAAACAACCTTTTCATCTTTGCTCCATTTTGACTTTCATGAGGACGATGAACCTAAATTGGGTCTAGTGGAACCCTTTCTTTTTAGTTGTCGTTCCACTTTTATAGCATGTGAACCATGTCTTCCAATTCAAATAATGCTGCAAGTCAACCACATTAGCAATATCTTGATTTAAACCATGTAAAAATCTAGCCATAGTGGCCTCTCGTTCTTCTTCAATGTTGGCTCGAATCATGATTATTTCCATCTCCTTGTGGTAATCTTCCACACTTCTAGAGCCTTATGTAAGACTTTGAAGCCTTTGATGTAGCTTCTTATAATAATGACTAAGAACAAATTGATGAGAACTATCAAGAGAATACCATTAAAGCTTCAAGTGATCCTTTGCACATTCATGAAGGCCTAATTACAAGAACTAGAGCCAAAAAGATACAAGCTGCTTTAAATGGATTAATTGAGAAAATATGGATTGAAACTGCAATTCAAGATGCAAGATATCATGAATTGGGCTTGAAGAGATGTCAAGGCATTGTGGGCTCTATTCAAGCTATTGGGCAGCCAAATACACAATTCAGATCAAATGCAGAAAGGTTAATTTCGGAAGAAAACTGGTATTGATTGAGCTGGAACTAACTTACAAGCACATATACTGTTGGAAAAATAATTAAGATAGCTTTCCAAAGAATTTTACGAAGTTAGATTTGGAGTTCTCTAGAAGGAGTTATGACCAATTCATTACAGCATGCACAGAATTGGAAATTTCAACGATTCCTTAACTAGTTAGGAGAACTACTCCGACTTGAACTAGGATTTAATCTTTTTCTGATTTTTTGGGTCTCTATTGGCTTATTTAAACTCAGCAACCTTGTTATGTAAGACAATTGAGAGATTAATGTTATTTGAATTTGAGAGAATTATTCTTTCTTTGGTTCTTTTGAGAACTAGTGAACTTATCAAGAATTTGCATTCTTATGGCGTTCCAAATCAAGACTTATCACTCACCTTCTTATCTAAATCTTGAGTATGGCGTCAATATCCTTCTCCATACCTTTGGTTCATATTTGATTAAGCATTGGGTCAAGGTTTTGTGTGTCTTAAATCTGTTTAGAACTTTCTTGGGTAGTTGAAACTTCAAATTAAGTGTTCTCTTTAAAGTTTCAATGTGGGATTCGCATCACAAATCTCCTCCTCATGATGGCCTTCATCTCCTCTTAAGTGTTTATAGGCCTTTCACGATTTCTTCTCCTACTCAAAACAAGCTGAGCCCACCAAATAATAGCATAATCAGTAAATTCAACATCAATTAGTTTTACCTTTTTCTCCTCAGAGTAATTATGGCAATTAAATACTAGCTCCACCTTTTTTTCCCACTCCAAATAAGCTTCTGGATCATTTTTACCTTGAAAAAAGAAATTTTCAGTTTGATACTCCCCAAATCACGATCTATGTGTCTTGCCCTTCTATCATCTCTTCCACGCATGTCAACGGTGGCCTGGTCATCAAAATTATCTAAGTCATCATCATCTTGATCTCCAATGGTAGTACGCCATTGATTATCTCTTACATTAGGAGCTATTGGTTGTTGCCCCATTTGTAGATTAGCTATGGCAGTGTCTTGCCTTTCCAATTGGTCACGGATCTCTCCAAACATTAGATTCATGTGCTCAAATTGTTGTTGCATAGCTTTGAGCATGATCGATTGATCTATAGCTTTTTGTTCTTTTGACATATTTTGTGATCTGAAAAATTAAAGTTAGCAAAAAAGACTCCCTCACAACACTCCCTCACATGTTTCACTCAATTTGATTCACTTAACTCTCGTGTTTAACACACAAATTGGTTTTTTTCCCTCTAATGATCTCACAAACTATTGCCTTTAAACAAAATAAAGAAAACAAAACAAGTGGCACACCAAATATGCTATTCTAGCACACTAACAAAGAAAAAGAATTAAGAGAATACAAAGAACAAAAAAAGAAATTGAAGAAAGGAAAACAAGCAAATAAAGGACACAATTGATATTGATGAAAGTAGGAATACTTGAATCCTTTTGCAATTTTTTTTCATTTTTTTATTGCTGTATGTTTTTTTTTTGCTGTAAGTTCTTTTTTTTTGCTGTTCGTTTTTTTTATAATCAAAATAAATAAGACATTCAAACCTGATTAGAAAGTTGCTCTGATACCAAATGGTGCGAATCCCACATTGAAATTTTAAGGAGAACACTTAATTTTGAAGTTTCAACTGTCCAAGAAAGTTCTAAATAGATTTAACACAAAATCTTGACCCAATGCTTAAGCAAACATGAACCAAAGGTATGGAGACGGATATTGACGCCACACTCAAGATTTAGATGAGAAGGTGAGTGATAAGTCTCGATTTAGAACGCCACAAGAATACAAATTCTTGATAAGTTCATTAGTTCTCAAAAATAACATTAATCTCTCAATTGTCTTATATAGCAAGGTTACTGGGTTTAAATAGGCCAATAGAGACCCCAAAAATCTGAAAAAGATTAAATTCTAGTTCAAGTCGAACTAGTTCTCCTCACTAGTTAAGGAGTCGTTGAAATTCCCAACTCTGCACATGTTGTAATGAATTGGTCATAACTCCTCTTAGAGAACTTCAAATCTAACTCTGTAAAATTATTTGGAAAGCTATCTTAATTATCTTTCCATTGGTATATGGCTTGCAAGTTAATTCCAGCTCAATCAATACCAGTTTTATTCCGAAATTGACCTTTCTGCATTTGATCCGAATTGTGTATTTGGCTGCCCAATCGCTTGAATAAAGCCCACAATGCCTTGACATCTCTTCAAGCCTAATTCATGATGTCTTGCATCTTGAATTGTAGTTTCAATCCATATTTTCTCAATTAATCAATTTAAAACAGCTTGTATCTTTTTGGCTCTAGCTCTTGTAATTGAGCCTTCATGAATGTGCAAAAGGTCACTTGAAGCTTTAATGATATTCTCTTGATAGTTCTCATCATAAGATGCATAGATCGTGATTTAGGGAGTATCAAACTGAAAATTCCTTCTTTTCAAGGTAAAAATGATCCAGAAGCTTATTTAGAGTGGGAAAAAAAGGTGGAGCTAGTATTTGGTTGCCATAATTACTTCGAGGATAAAAAGGTAAAACTAGCTGCTGTTGAATTTACTGATTATGCAATTATTTGGTGGGATCAACTTGTTTTGAGTAGGAGAAGAAACTGTGAAAGGCCTATAAACACTTGGGAGGAGATGAAGGCCATCTTGAGGAGGAGATTTATTCCTAGTCATTATTATATGGAGCTACACCAAAGGCTTCAAAGTCTTACACAAGGCTCCAGAAGTGTGTAAGACTACCACAAGGAGATGGAAATAATCATGATTCGAGCCAACATTGAAGAAGAATGAGAGGCCACTATGGCTAGATTTTTACATGGTTTAAATCAAGATATTGCTAATGTGGTTGACTTGCAGCATTATTTGAATTGGAAGACATGGTTTACATGACCATAAAAGTGGAATGACAACTTAAAAAAAAGGTTCCACTAGACCCAATTTAGGTTCATCTTCCTTATGCAAGTCAAAATGGAGCAAAGATGAAAAGGTTATTTCAAAGCCTAAGATTGAGCCAATCAAGGATCATAAAGAGGAAGGCAACCAAAGCAAAGGTAAATATGATTTCCAATACTCTAGAAATAGAGATATGAAGTGTTTTAAATGTTTGGAGATAGGTCATATTAGTAATGATCTTGAGGGATGATGGTGACGTTGAAACCGAAAATGAATCAGATGATGATTCTATGCCACCTTTGGAGGATGCTAATGATGGTGTAGAGTATCTTGTTGATGGTAAATTGATGGTTGTTAGACGTGCTCTTAACATGCAAGTAAAAGAGGATGCGGAAGTACAACGTGATAACATATTTCATACTAGATGCCACATCAAAGATAAGGTATGTAGTATGATAATTGATGGTGGAAGTTGTACTAATGTAGCTAACACTAGTTTGGTTGAAAAATTGAACTTGAAAACTCTAAAACATCCTAGGCCATATAAGTTACAATGGCTGAATGATTGTGGGGAGGTTAAAGTAAATAAACAAGTGCTGGTTTCATTCTCTATTGGGAGATATAAGGATGAGGTTGTATGTGATGTAGTTCCCATGCATGCTGGACACATTCTTTTGGGGCGACCTTGGCAATATGATAGGCGAGTGACACATGATGGTTACTTAAATAGATATTCTTTTGTAATGAATAAAAGACAAATCACTCTTGTACCCTTAACACCTAGGCAAGTGTATGACAATCAAATGAAAATACAAAAAAAGAGTGATACAAAAAAAGAAAATGAGAGTACAAAAGAAAGAGAGAATGAGAGAAAAGAAAGTGGAAAGATAGAAAAAAATATTGTTGAGAGAAAAGATAGGCAACATGTAAACTTGTTTGCAAAAGAGAGAAAGGTTAAGAGGGCCTTCTTTTCAAAACTGCCTATCATTGTACTTTTGTGCAAAGAGGCTTGTTTGCATACTAATGAGCTTAACTCTTTTTTGCCTAGTGTTATTGTGACTCTTTTGCAGGACTTTGATGATGTGTTTTCAAATGAAGTCCCTAATGGTTTGCCATCTATTAAGGGAATTGACCATCAAATAGACTTTCTTCCTGGAGCTACCATTCCTAATAGACTCACTTATAGAAGTAACCCCAAAGAGACAAAAGAGCTTCAAAGGCAGGTTGAAGAACTCTTGGCAAAGGGATATGTGAAGGAGAGCATGAGTCCATGTGCGGTATCAGTTCTATTAGTGCCCAAAAAGGATGGAACATGGAGGATGTGTGTTGATTGTTGTATTAATAAAATCACTATAAAGTATTGACATCCTATTCCTAGACTTGATGACATGCTTGATGAATTGTATGGTTCTTGTGTGTTTAGCAAAATAGATCTTAAAAGTGGATATCATCAAATTAGGATTAGAGAGGGAGATGAGTGGAAACTGCTTTTAAAACAAAATATGGATTATATGAGTGGTTAGTAATGCCATTTGGATTATCTAATGCACCCAGCACTTTTATGAGGTTAATGAACCATGTTTTGGGTGCTTTTCTTGGTAAAGTCTAGAAGAACACGTTGAGCATTTGCAAAGTGTATTGACTGTTTTAAGGAAGGAAAAGTTATATGCTAATTTGAAGAAGTGTACTTTTTGTACAAATCAGATTGTTTTTCTTAGTTATGTTGTAAGTGCTAAAGGAATTAAGGTTGATGAAGAAAAGGTAAAGGCTATTAAGGAATGGCCTACACCTAAAAGCATAAGTGAGGTAAGAAGCTTTCATGGTTTGGCTAGTTTTTATAGAAGATTTGTGAAAGAACCCTTGCTGCATTTTTAACTGAAATTATTAAGAAACACGTGGGATTTAAGTGGGGTAGTGAACAAGAAAGGGCATTTAATCTAATCAAGGAGAAATTGGTTTCTGCACCACTACTTACTTTACCCGATTTTGCTAAAACTTTTAAAATTGAGTGTAATGCTCAGGTATAGGTATTGGAGTTGTTTTGATGCAAGAGGGGCGTCCAATTGCTTATTTTAGTGAGAAATTAAGTGGCGCAGCCCTAAACTATCCTACTTATGACAAGGAGATGTATGCATTGGTGAGAGCATTGGAAACTTGGCAACATTATCTTATGACAAGGACATGCTTGATGAATTGTATGGTTCTTGTGTGTTTAGCAAAATAGATCTTAAAAGTGGATATTATCAAATTAGGATTAGAAAGGGAGATGAGTGCAAAACTGCTTTTAAAACAAAATATGGTTTATATGAGTGGTTTGTAATGCCATTTGGCTTATCTAATGCACCCAGCACTTTTATCAGGTTAATGAACCATGTTTTGCATGCTTTTCTTGGTAAGTTTGTAGTTGTCTACTTTGATGATATTTTGATCTACAGCAAAAGTCTAGAAGAACACGTTGAGCATTTGCAAAGTGTATTGATTGTTTTAAGGAAGGAAAAGTTGTATGCTAATTTGAAGAAGTGTGCTTTTTGTATAAATTAGATTGTTTTTCTTGGTTATGTTATAAGTGCTAAATGAATTGAGGTTGATGAAGAGAAGGTAAAGGCTATTAAGGAATGGCCTACACCTAAAAGCGTAAGTGAGGTAAGAAGTTTTCATGGTTTGGCTAGTTTTTATAGAAGATTTGTGAAAGATTTTAGCACCCTTACTGCACCCTTAACTGAAATTGTTAAGAAACACGTGGGATTTAAGTGGGGTAGTGAACAAGAAAGGGCATTTAATCTTTACCCGATTTTGCTAAAACTTTTGAAATTGAGTGTGATGCCTCAGGTATAGGTATTGGAGCTGTTTTAATGCAAGAGGGGCGTCCAATTGCTTATTTTAGTGAGAAATTGAGTGGCACAGCCCTAAACTATCTACTTATGACCAAGAGATATATGCATTGGTGAGAGCATTGGAAACTTGGCAACATTATCTTCTACCTAAAGAGTTTGTCATACACACTGATCATGAGTCCTTAAAGCATTTGAAAGGGCAAGGTAAGTTGCATAAGAGACATGCCAAATGGGTTGAATTCATTGAGCCATTTCCTTATATGATCAAATACAAACAAGGTAAGGAGAATGTCGTAGCTGATGCAAACTTTAATAAAGTAAAGTAAAAGCACACTCAACAAATATAATTATTACAACATGACAAATAACTTTAACTTTGGAGAGTGTCGGCAAGCTGATTGATCTTATCCAAGTGAGATCGTGTCAGCATCTGAGTCGGTTTCATCCTCATCATCTCTTTTGAAAATTTTATCTCGATAAGTACAACTTAGCACACAGGGCCAAGGGTAATTTCAGGCTCTTCTTTCTTCTTCTAGATCGAGTGAAGGCTGAGTCCGAACCTGTGAACAATATGGTGGGAAATATCTACTGGTTGGAGCAAAGTAGAGGATGATTCCCCTATGTCTGGTGGAACTGAGGTGGAAGATTCTGGATGCGCTCTTTGTAAAAGAGTTCAGGGGTTAAAGTGACATCTAGAATAAAGGACTGTGAGTGTTATACGAAAGAGGGACTTCGTATTCTTCATCCAAAGCCTTTCTGGCTGTAAGGCACTCATTCCACATGGTGCAGAAAGATTCACAGTGATGAGAATGATCAATAACTTTAACCAGAGGATCAGAATATCTTTCCAGATATCTGTGAGCTTGATGATTATAATGACAAGTTGTTGGATCTGGTATCCTATGATGAGCTCAAGGGTCAAAGGATCCTTGAAAATGGGGGCTAACATCCTATTGAACCATTTGCCTTTACTATACCTTCGGCAAGTATGACATAGGTTTGGATCGAAGAGAATGGCAACTGGATAAAGATTTAGCCAATACCAGAAAATATAATAAGCTTGCAGAGTGATGTCCTTGATGACACAGTGTCCCCAAGTAGTGTAGTTGTCAACTACTGGATGGAACATGGTCTAGAGTAGGAAGATCGAATAGTGTATCTGATCAGGATTAGGATGTGGACTGAAAGGTCGTTAACACAACCCGTTCTCAGTAGGTAGAAATTTTTGCATGGCCATCAAAGACCATAGCCTGGCTGTAAGATCATTATTATCCAGATAGGACTTGTGATTAATGACTTTTTAGAAAATGTAGTCTTGAAGAGCTACAGGCAATGAGGCTATAAAAGCTTGATCTGGAAAAAGTGAAGCCATTGCCATGACTGGAACTTGTCTGGAGGAATCGATGAGTGAAATGTATTTAGAAGGCTTAGAGAGGAGGTCAGGCATAAGGTTCTTATCTCCCTTAATGTGTTGGACTGTGAAATCATATAGGGAGAACCAGTTTTTAAGGTGGAGGAGGTGCTTGTCTGGTAGCACTTTATTTTTGAAATCCATTATCCTCGGGAAAGATGAATTGTCTAATCTGACAATAAAGTTATGGCCGATGAGATGGAATTCAAATTTCTGAATCCCGTATTTTACCGCCAAAATTTCCTTGTAGATCACATGATAATGCTTTTAAGCATCTTTGAATTATCCACTGGCATGCGCACAGTAGTGATATTTTCCGTTGATATTTTCTAAGAGCACAACTCCCTAGAATATATCACTGGCATCTGTCTGAAGAATGAGCTGTCCATTAGCCGGAATCGTCAATAGTAGTGGATTCTGAGTTATTTGCTTTAACATCTGAACGGCTGTGGTCTGCTCTGGTCCCCATGGTGGGGCATTCTTTTTTAACATCTTTGACAGTTGTGATGTATGCACCGTAATATGTGGGAAAAAGTCTCTGAGATAATTGACTATCCCAAGAAACTAATGAATATGCTTTCTGGATAGGTGCTGATCTGGAAAGTGCAATAATTCTTATGCAATATGTGCTCCAGGATGGTAACAACCATCTTTAATGATCATCCCTAGAAATTCAATGGAATCCTGATCCATCTGACTTTTCTTTTCTGAAAGCATAATCCCATGTGAGTCAATAATAGATAAGAACTGACTTAAAAGTTACTGGTGGGACTCATGGTCTTTTGAGAAAAGCAAGATATCATCAATATAGATGAGGGCACTATTGATGATAGGCTCGAAGATCTTTACCATTGTTTTTTGAAATAGTGATGGTGCAACTTTCAAACCAAAAGCCATGACAGTCCATTGGTAATAGGCATTAGGAATACAAAATGTTGTTTTGGGCTGGTCATCAGGATTTTCCAAAATCCTGATTTGAGATCAAATTTAGAGAATACCTTTGCACCCTGGAGATGGATAAACAGGGACTGAATCTTGGGCAAAGGAAACTTGTCATCTTTCAAGAAATAGTTAAGGGGCTGATAATCAATTACCCATCTTTTCTTACCCCGTACTATTTCTGATCTTTTTTCAACATAAAAGGCCTGGCAAGCCCAATAAGAATTAGTGGGCTCAATGAGATCTTAGGCCATGAGCTGTTGGCACTCAGCTTGGGCTAACTTAAGATCAGAAGGAGTCATTCCTAGATAGGTAGCTTTGATTGGGTTGATGTCTTTATTAAGTTTGAATGGTAACTTAACAAAGAACTTGGAATTTTCCTACAAAGGTGAAGAATGGGAAAATTAGACATGACTCTCCGGACAGAAAGGAAGGAATTGGTGTTTGAGGTTTTCATATAGAGGAGAAGCATTGGAAATCGAATATAGCTTTAAGGTATCCGTATAAGGTAGAAACCTTTATTTATACCGAATACCATTAAAAGATATATGTAATTTTTTGACTAACTGGAGAACATCAAAACCTAATAGTAAATCCTTATCTGGAAGAGAAGAACCTACTATTTTTACCCAGAGAATGCAATCTGGAAAGAATTGAATACTATGGGTTTTTTGGTAATGGGGTTTGTTTGGAATAATTCCCTATTGGCTGCTTTGAAGTACTCAGTGTGATGTTCCCAATACTCAGGAGGAAGAATGGAAGGATTGAGCATAGTCCTTTGTGCTCCTGTGTCAATGAAAGCAATGACAGAGATAGGTTTAGAAAACCTGGAAGGAAGAACACTGATTTTGACTGAGGGTCTGGTTTCCTGGACAAGGTTGATGGAATTAATGTTGTGGATTGCAGGAATTCCCTCAGAATCTGAATCTGAATCAGAACTTTGATTAGCAAGGATAAAAACACTGTCATCATCGTACTCTTACTGTTCTGAGAATACAGACTCGATATCCTCATTGTTAAAGAGAGGAGAAACCTATTGAAGGTGTTCAAGCAGTCTGGCTGATTTAGCAGGATTGTTTGGACAGGACTTTGCAAAATGACCTTTCTTCTTGTAAATGAAACAACGAGCATTTTTTTGTCTTTTGGTTGGAAAGGGTTTTTTGCGGAAATACCTGTAAGGCTGTTTAGGATTTATGGAAGTGTGTTTCTTGGATTGCCTGGATGGATAGTACTTCTGGAAGTGGGATTTTTTCCTGGTAGGACAGTAACAGGTTTTGTCATCCTTGCATTTGATGGCAAGGTGAGGTTTTTTGCATGCACTTTTGAAAGGCTCCTTGTGTTTGATAAGATCCTTGAAAAACTCTTTCTATTCACAGAGCTTTTCGAGGCAAGAGACAACTAATTGATAAATCTTCTCTAATGAAAGGGTATCAATATTGAGCTGATGAGCATGAAGCTGTCTTTGTATCTCTGGCAGAATCTCTTTAGGAAGAGATGTAACGAAGACATGCTTGAGAGAAGCATCGTTAAAGCCATTGAGTTTGTAGTACAAGGCTGTCATTCTCTTATAGTGGAAATCTAGATCTTTGATCTTTAGAGAACAATATTTCATCTGGTGAAATTTCTTTCTTGCTGCTTCTTGAGCAACTATTGGTTTCCCTAGGAACTGTTCATAGATGAGTCCTAGGACTTGAGGAATAGTGGCCTGATACAATTGGAGTTGTCTATACTGGCCAAGACTTTCGAACCAATCTCTCAAAGAACCAAGAAATCTGGAACAAAATTCTCTAAGAACTGATTTTGGATTAGCTTCAAGTTTCAGCATCTGTATGTCTGTCCATGCTGAACATTCTTGAAATCTCTTGAACCATTTGAACTTTAGAATGTCATCAAATGTAAATCAAGGTCCATGAGATGATTTTGGAATAGAGTTATTCTGATGGGGAGGAGCATCATTTGGATCTTCAACGATAGGGGGTCCTTGTGAGGTTGAGGGCTCATCTTCTGTTGGAGACTGAGGTTCATTGGAACCTGTTGATGGCTGAGCCATGAGAAGATTTGGAATTGAAATACAAATAACCAACCCAAGAGGGGGGTGAATTGGGTTATTAAAAATTATTTTACAAATGATTCAATCTAATGCCTTAATATAAACAAAAATTAAGTTTCACAGCAATATAATAAATTAGATAATGCTTGTAAAATAAATGAGTAAGGGAAGAGAATGCAAACACAGCAATTTTTACGTGGTTCGGCAATCCCCGCCTACGTCCACGCCTCCAAGCCAACCAAGCTTGAGGATTTCACTATCCAAGCCTCCCAAGGCTTCAAACGTTTACAATTGACTTCCAAGGTATCAATGGACCTTTACAATCAAGAGATTATCACCCTAATCTCTTTACCCCAAGTGTTTCCCTCACTTGAACACTCTCAATATAATGCAAAATAGAAAATACAGTAAAACACTCTCTACAAGAGTAGATTCACAAATAATGGCTCAAGAATGATTTAATCTATTGTGATTTGCAATATGGAAGCTCAATATATGTTTTACAAACTTGTTTTTGATTGCCAGAGTTGTTAAAATGAAGTTGGAAATGAGTTTTTATGTTTAAAGCTCGAAAACTAGTCGTTATTGTCAAATTCCAGGTCTTTCAGCCATAGCCGCTTAATTTAACCGGCTCCCGTAAATAAATGAAGTTCTTCAATTTTGAATTTTGCTTCTGATGTCTGTTCACGAAATTACGCTTTTATCTCAAAATTTACTCAAATTATCTTTATGGCCAAAACGTTATAAAAGTTTTCAAACAGACCCAAACTCGAAATTTTAATTATTATTTAATTCTAAAAACTTTCTCAAATTACAGATGGCCCAAATCAAGAATATTTTTTCAAATAAGTCCTTTTTGAGTTTTAGCTAAATCACCATAGTCTTCAAAGTTTTCAAAACTTTTCACTTAAGCCCCCAATCTATCATAAGTTACAATATAGCCCAAATATTTTTAGAGCTTAGCAAATAAGTCCAACTCCGAAAATTAAAGCTATTTCATTTTTATCCAAATAACTTAAAATCATAAAATATTTTATCTCATAAATATAAAATTAATTTAGTTTGAAAAACAATTATTTTATTAACATAAAATTGAGCTTCACAAATGCTAATCCAAGCATAATTTAAATCATACCGGCTTTTACAAGAAATTATCGTAATATATTATCCGTTAAGCTCGAAATTGTATTCTTGACTTCGCCGTTGTCTGTTGAGTGTCTTGAACTTGATTTCACTTGTTCCACTTGATTCATTATCCTTCAAAACTAGTGAACTTGTGAAATACAAAATAAAACACTTCAATGCATATGTTTGTTATCATCAAAATCATATTATTTATAACCTAATAGGCTAACAATCTCCCCCTTTTTGATGATGACAAACATCCCATGTATTTTGACATATATGCTCCCCCTTAATACATGACATACATAATCACATTTAAAATAAACTATTTCTGAAAATATGATCTATAACAATTTTTAAGTTCCCCCTCAATATTTCAAAAAATATGCACAAAAGATAAAATATAATACCTGTCTCTGAAATACATGACTTCTCCCCCTTCATCATCAAAAGTAAACTAAGGCAATAATAATCAACCAAATACAAGCAAGAGACATGAAGAGCTAAAAATTATATCAAGGAGTCATAATATAGCATCCAAATACAAAATATCCAAATACAATACAACCAAAGACAAAGCATTCAAATACAGAACATCCAAGCATCCAAATACAAGACAGCCAAAGACAAAGCATTCAAATAGCTCATAATAATCAACCACAATTCATACAGAAAATGTAAATGCATAAAAATATGTGGTACAGAGTGACAGAAAAAGCTATGGAGATGGTGGATGTGATGAAGATGATGGTGGCGGAAACCCAAGAGCTGCAAAAAGCTGCTGCTGGCCATCAAGAATCTGCTGCTGTTGAGCAAAAAGTCGCTGGTGTTGATCAAATAATTGCTGCTGCTGCTCAAAGAGGCGCTGGTGCTCCAAAGTAGATTGAGCTGAAAAAGCTTCAAACTGAGATTGAAGTCGGCTTTGCTGTGTCGAAAGAGAATCCATTTTAGCCAACATCTGCTGCATTTGATCCTCATGGGTAGCTGAAGGAGTTTTGGAAGAACCCGCGGAAGATGGATAATGAGAGCGCTGTGGGACACTAAGATCAGGAAGTTGCTCTGGTGGAAGAACATCGTTAAAGAAACGATGATCTGTAGGAGCAAGTTCAGAAACTTTGGTGGAGTATCTCCGGTCCCTAGTCCATTTACCTTCGGCCCAAATAAATCCTAAGTTGGCAATGGCATCATCTCCTAGTTCTCTTGAGTTTAAAAAGGTTGGTTCGGTTATGGGTACTCGAAAATGTTTAAGGATGCGGGTAATGATACTACCATAAGGGAGGGACCTTTTAGCCATACAAGGTGTGCTAAGCATATGATTGAGTATAATGTATCCAACATTAAGTTTTCTACCCTCCAAAATACAATCCAACAAAGCCACATCCAATCGGTTAACTTCATCCCCATGACCATATCTAGGAGTAATTACATGATGAAGAACATAATGTAGGATTCTAATTTGAAGAGGCAAAGCTTGAGATTTTAATGATGATCGACAAAATTCATCGGACAAATCACGTCGGCGACAAATTTTTCGAACAACATTTTCAAGAGAAAACCATGGATGATCTATTCTAGCTCTAGCACTATAAATTTATAATCCTTCATTTGGAGTCCCAAGAATATGATTTAACTCCGCAACATCAAATTCAATACGAACTCCCCCAACACTAGTAACAATTCTATCCGAAACTTCTATGTCCATATTCGAATAAAAGACTTTAACTAAATTCTCATAATATGCTTCTTGAACAACTAAGACATTTTTCCAACCCATAGCAATAAGAAGTTTGTCAAGAGATTTACCACAAATTTCTAAATTCGCCAAATTCTTAAGACTAACAAGGTAAGGAGGAATAACCGACCTCGGCATGAAATTATCGATAAACCGTTTCCGAAGCGGGAGATGTCGAAAATGAGTTGACAAAAACTCCGTATTGTCCTCATAATCTTCCTTGCGTCTCTTGGCCATTTGTTTGCTCTTGGCTTTTTCTCCACCCACCATTGTTGAACAATTTCGGATTTGAGGAAAATGGATAAGTTTGAGCCAAGAAATGTAATCCTAGAGATGAATGAGGTTTAGATATAATGTGGAATTGATTAAAGATGGGCTAGAGAGAGCTTAAAAATCTAGAGAGAGAAACGGCCAAAACTAGGTTTTTGGATTTCGGATTTTGATGGAAGTGTGATAAAATGATGTTTGAATGATGAAAAATGAAGGAGTAGTAGATGGGTAATGGTTTGGATGATTAATTTTAGCAAGAAAATGAGTGAGAATTAAAGAAATTTGAGTGAGAGATGGTGAGGCACTATTCACGCAGGAGAGAGAGAAAGAGATAAACAAGAGAAGAGAAAGATGAAATGATGATTGGAAGGTGTTTAATGGAAGTTAAATGGATGGGTGATGGATGGAATCAATGATTTTGACATGAAAATGGTTGAGAAATGAAGAATTTTTGAAGGAAAAATGGAGGAGAAGTCACGGTTTTGAGAGAGAGAGAGACAAGTGAGGAAGAAGACCAAAATGAGGGAGAAGAATGGGTAAAACCCGTGACCAAGCGGCTAGCCGCTTGGTGCAAGCGGCTAGCCGCTTGCTCTCGGGTTTGAGAGCAATGCCAAGCGGCTAGCCGCTTGGTTCAGGCGGCTAGCCGCCTGGGTGCTGCCCAACTGTACCAAAGTCACTTTTCGGCCATTTTGATCGATCCCGTCATCATTTCTTGATTCCGAAACCTCTCAAGAACCATTTTAATGCATGAATCATGATCTTAAACATTTAAAACATGATTAAATCAAGCAAATGATTCATCTATCAAGCATATATCATAGAGCACACAAGCATTTGAAATGAATATTTCATAACACCTTACTTATCTATCATGCTCAAACTTCTTCAAAAAAATTAACAAACATTAAGCAAATAATTTTAATAGATCCAATAACATAATTAGAGATGTTAATGTGAAAATCTCATCATCCCAAGTTCATGTCGAATTTTTGAAAATTGTTCTTCGCAAAGGGGTTTTGTAAAAATATCAGCAAGTTGATTTTCCGTAGAGATAAATTCTAAAGCAATATCACCTTTTTGTACATGATCTCTTAAAAAATGATGTCTAATCTCTATATGCTTGGTTCTAGAGTGCTGAATGGGATTCTTTGACAGATTAATAGCACTAGTATTATCACACTTGATAGGAATTTGTTCAAGTTTAATGCCATAGTCTCTAAGTGTTTGTTTCATCCAAAGGGCCTGTGCACAACAACTACCTGCGGCAATATATTCCGCCTCAGTGGTTGAGAGTGCAACCGAGTTTTGTTTCTTACTAAACCATGAAACAAGAGAATGACCTAGAAAATGGCAAGTTCCACTAGTACTTTTCCTATCCACCTTATAACCAGCAAAATCGGCATCCGAGTAACAAGTTAAATCTATATGAGTTCCTCTAGGATACCAAAGGCCAAGATCTATGGTTCCACTCAAATAACGAAAAATTCTTTTAACAGCAAGCAAATGAGATTCCTTGGGACATGATTGAAATCTTGCACACAAACATACACTAAACATGATATCAGGTCTACTTGCGGTTAAGTAAAGTAAAGAGCCGATCATACCTCGATACTTTTTAATATCATACCTCGATACTTCTTTACCTTTTTCATCCTTGTCAAGCTTGATTGTTGTACTCATTGGAGTGCTTTTAGTGTTTGATTCTTCAATTCCAAACCTCTTGAGCAGATCTTTGACATATTTAGCTTGATTGATGAAAATTCCCTCATTGTTTTGTTTGATTTGAAGTCCAAGGAAATACTTTAATTCTCCCATCATGCTCATTTCAAACTCCTTACTCATACAAGATGAAAACTCTTTGCACAAGAGCTCATTAGTAGAACCAAAAATAATATCATTAACATAAATTTGAACAACAAGTATGTCTTGGTTCTTATGCTTAACAAAAAGTGTAGTATCGGCTTTTCCCATTGAAAAATCATTATCAAGTAAGAAATTTTTAAGCCTATCATACCATGCTCTAGGTGCTTGTTTTAAGCCATACAATGCTTTTGATAACTTATACACATGATCTGGAAATTTTTCATTTTCAAAACCAAGGGGTTGTTTCACATAAACTTCCTCCATGATATATCCATTTAGAAAGGCACTTTTGACATCCATTTGAAATAAAATGAAATCTTTATAACATGCATATGCTAGCAACATTCTAATGGATTCTAATCTAGCTACTGGTGCAAATGTCTCATCAAAATCAATTCCTTCTTCTTGGTTGTATCCTTGAGCCACTAATCTAGCTTTATTCCTTACAACCACACCGGATTCATCCATCTTATTTCTAAATACCCATTTAGTTCCTATAATGGATTGGTGTTCTGGTTTGGGAACTAATTCCCATACTTTATTTCTCTCAAATTGGTTTAACTCATCTTGCATTGCCATAATCCAAGATTCATCATTTTCCGCATCCACAAAGGATTTTGGTTCAATTTGAGAAATAAATGCAGTATGCTCACATGTATTCCTAAGTGATGATCTAGTTGTAACACCTCTAGATGGATCTCCTAAAATGGCATCTTTTGGGTGAGAAGAAACATACCTCCACTCCTTGGGGAGTGCTTGAGAAGTACCTTGACTTTGTTCTGCGCTTGTTTCTTCAAGTTGCTCCACTTGATTTTCTGCATTCTTTTGGTTGTTCTTTGATGAATCTTCTTGTATATTTTCATCTGCATCATCACTAACAACAACTTTCTCCATAGAGGAGGTATTAGACTCATCAAAAGTAACATGCATAGACTCTTCCACAACCAAAGTTCTTTTATTATACACTCTATAAGCTTTGCTTGAGTTTAAATACCCAAGAAAGATACCAACATCAGATTTTGGATCAAATTTTCCAAGATTATCTTTTGTGTTCAAAATAAAACATTTACATCCAAAAACTTTGAAATAACCAATGTTGGGTTTTCTATCTTTCCAAAGCTCATAGGGAGTTTTATTAAGATAAGATCTGATCAACACCCGATTTAAAACATAACAAGCGGTGTTGACGACTTGGCCCCCAAAATATTTAGGTAAAGCATTTCATTTAACATGGTCCTAGCCATTTCTTGAATAGATCTATTCTTTCTCTCAACGACTCCATTTTGTTGTGGAGTTCTAGGCGATGAAAATTGATACTCAATGCCTAAATCATTGCAGAAATTTTCAAATGCATGATTCTCAAATTCTCTACCATGATCACTTCTAATGCAAGTAATAGAGTATCCTTTTTCATTTTGAACCTTTTTACAAAAACTTTAAAAGCTTCAAATGCATCATCTTTATTAGCCAGGAATAGTACCCAAGTGTATCTAGAATAATCATCTACAATTACAAATGCATAATATTTTCCACTTAAGCTAGCATGTCTGTAGGGTCCAAATAAATCCATGTGAAGCAATTGAAGTGGTTTTGAAGTAGAGACATGATTCTTGTTTTTAAAAGAAGTTTTGATTTGTTTTCCAAATTGACAGCATCACAAATTTTATCCTTTTGAAAACTAATTTTTGGAAGTCCTTTAACCAAATCATTTTTCGAAATTTTTGAGATTAAATCCATGTTTGCATGACCTAATCGTCTATGCCACAACCAACAATCATCATGTAATGCCGAAAACATTTATCAATGGTAGATGCACAATCTATATTAATGGTATAAACATTAATACATCTATTTCCTACAAACAAAACCTTTCCATCACATGCATTTTCAATAACGCATCTAGATTTATCAAAGACTACTTTATAACCTTTATCACATAATTGACTAATACTAAGTAAATTATGTTTTAAGTTTTCAACCAAACACACATTTTCAATAAGAGTAGAAGATACATTACCGACATTGCCAATACCAATGATCTTTCCTTTTGAATTATCTCTAAAAGATACATCTCCACCATTTTCGATCTTGGTAAAACTTGAAAACCAAGCATAATTTCCTGTCATGTGTCTTGAACACCCACTGTCCAAGTACCATTTATTCTTCTTCTTCTTTAAGCCCTGCAGAGAAAATTTTAAGTCTTAGGTACCCAAATCTTTTTGGGTCCTTGGATGTCAGCAATGGTTCCTTTTGGAACCCAAACATATTTTATACCATAATAAGCATTTCTTTTCACAGGACATCTATTTTTCATGTGACCATTTCTATTGCAATAATGACAAGTAATTTTATGATTACTTGTGGATGTAGCTTTAACAAAATAATTCTTGTAATACTTTTGCTTCAAGTTAGGCTTATACCCAAGTCCACCTTTATCAAAAACACATTTTTGAGAGTTAAGTAAATTGATTCATTTTCATTATTGAGATCTATCAATTTCTTTTTAAGGCATACATTCTTTTTACCTATCTTCATCAACTCACCATGCAATTCTTTAAAAGCATCATGTAATTCATCATAAGTAGGAAGATCATTTACCTCATCTAGTTCATCATTCGATTCATCTCCAATCGCCATAAGAGCTAGATTTGTCATTTCTTGATGCTCATCATCATCACTTGTTTCTTCATCAGTATCATCCCATGTGGCCACCATTGCTTTCTTCTTGAACTTGTTGAGAAGAGGGCATTCCGATCTTATGTGGCCAGGCTTCTTGCACTCGTAACATTTAATTGCTTCCTTTTTCTCCTTTTGGTTCTTGAAATCTTTAAATTTTCTTCGCTCACCAGTTTTCTTGAAAAATTTTCTGAATCTCCTAGCAAGCATAGCCAATTCCTCATCATCCTAGCTCACTTTCTCCATCACTTTCAAATTTTGTGACTTTGAGAGCAATGTTCTTCTTCTTCTCTTCATTGCCTCTTTCAAATTGCTAAATCTTCCTCATAAGAAATAAGAGAACCGATTAGATCATCAATAGGTAAGACATTTAAATCTTTAGCTTCCTCAATGGCAGTTCTTTTTGGTCTCCAATCCTTAGGAAGTGATCTAATGATTTTCTTAACTTTCTCGCTATTTGAAAATGTCTTTCCTAGGGCTCCTAGAGTGTTCACTATGTCCGTAAATCTAGTATACATAGAATACACACTTTCATTTTGTTCCATTTGAAACAATTCATATTGTCGAGTGTATCTACTAATTTTAGACTCTTTCACTTGATTCGTGCCTTCATAAACAACTTCAAGTTTGTGCCAAATTTCATAAGCACTTTCACAACTTGACACTCTATGAAATTCTTTCTTATCTAGTGCACAAAATAACGCATTCATGGCTTTGGAATTTAGAGAAGCTTTTCTCTTTTCCAATTCATTCCATTCCCGTGAAGGTTTTGGAATATCTTCCCCGACTTCATTTTTAATCAATGGCATAAATGGACCATCACAAACAACTTCCCAAATTTCGTAATCTAGGGCTTGTAAATAAATTCTCATCCTAGTTTTCTAATATGGGTAGTCATTTCCGTCAAAGAATGGTGGTCTAGTTGTGGACTGTCCTTCCCTAAAGGTTGAATCACTTTGGGTTGCCATGGATCTTTTACTCTAGACAGTTAAGTCCTAATAAGAGAACCAAGCTCTGATACCAATTGAAATACAAATAACCAACCCAAGAGGGGGGTGAATTGGGTTATTAAAAATTATTTTACAAATGATTCAATCTAATGCCTTAATGTAAACAAAAATTAAGTTTCACAGCAATATAATAAATTAGATAATGCTTGTAAAATAAATGAGTAAGGGAAGAGAATGCAAACACAGCAATTTTTACGTGGTTCGACAATCCCCGCCTACGTCCACGCCTCCAAGCCAATCAAGCTTGAGGATTTCACTATCCAAGCCTCCCAAGGCTTCAAACGTTTACAATTGACTTCCAAGGTGTCAATGGACCTTTACAATCAAGAGATTATCACCCTAATCTCTTTACCCCAAGTGTTTCCCACTAACACACTCAATATAATGCAAAATAGAAAATACAGCAAAACACTCTCTACAAGAGTAGATTCACAAATAATGGCTCAAGAATGATTTAATCTATTGTGATTTGCAATATGGAAGCTCAATATATGTTTTACAAACTTGTTTTTGATTGCCAGAGTTGTTAAAATGAAGTTGGAAATGAGTTTTTATGTTTAAAGCTCGAAAATTAGCTGTTATTGTCAAATTCCAGTGCTCAAGCGGTTAACTGCTTAATTTAACCTTAAACAAACTCGTAAATAATGAAAGTTACTGTTAATTTTGAATTTTGCTTCTGATATCTGTTCACGAAATTACGATTTTGTCTCAAAATTTACTCAAATTATCTTTATGGCCCAAAACGTTATAAAACTTTTCAAACAGACCCAAACTCGAAATTTTAATTATTATTTAATTCTAAAAACTTTTTGAAATTACAAGATATTTAATCAAGAATATTTTTTTAAATAAGTCCTTTTTGAGTTTTAGCTAAATCACCATAGTCTTCAAAGTTTTCAAAACTTTTCACTTAAGCCCCCAATCTATCATAAGTTACAATATAGCCCAAATATTTTTAGAGCTTAGCAAATAAGTCCAACTCCGAAAATTAAAGCTATTTCATTTTTATCCAAATAACTTAAAATCATAAAATATTTTATCTCATAAATATAAAATTAATTTAGTTTGAAAAATAATTATTTTATTAACATAAAATTGAGCTTCACAAATGCTAATCCAAGCATAATTTAAATCATACCGGCTTTTACAAGAAATTGTCGCAATAAATTATCCGTTAAGCTCGAAATTGTATTCTTGACTTCGCCGTTGTCCGTTGAGTGTCTTGAACTTGATTTCACTTGTTCCACTTGATTCATTATCCTTCAAAACTAGTGAACTTGTGAAATACAAAATAAAACACTTCAATGCATATGTTTGTTATCATCAAAATCATATTATTTATAACCTAATAGGCTAACAGGAATATCAACATAGTTTTTTTCTAAATCTGTAACAGATATTGATTCTGTTGATGAATAAGATTCTTCAGAAGAGGAAGACTCCGAGCTTGCTACAGGAGTATTGGTTTTAAGAGAAGGAAAACTAGTTTTATATTCTTGGGAATAGAGTTAATGCATGGGTGCTTTATCTTTTGTTGGAGTTTGAGTGGGTCCTGATGTAGCCTGTGGTGAAGTAGGTTGCTATGTAGAAATTATAGGCTGCTGTGTGGAAGTAGATGGTTGCTTTGTAGGTGGTTGTAGGCTTAGCAACTGGTTTGGGTTTTGGTGCTGGTTTTGGTATGGAGAGATGTGATAACCCAAAGAATTTTACATAATCCATGGGTTGTTGACTAGTTGGTCTGTAGAATGGTTGGTATGTGTTGAAGGAAGGAGTGTATGCTAGTAAGGTTTGTGTTTGACTAAATAAAGAGGGTTGTTGTTTCTCAACATCAATTCTAGCAAGTTCACTTTTGAGTTATCTGATCTCAGCTTCTTTTTGGTTCAACTCTGAACCCCAATATTTATTCTGAATCATTATTTTGAGCTCTACATCCAGTTTAGCAATCTGATAGTGCATATTAAGATACAGTTGTTCCAGCTGAGCTGAAATACTATCAACTTTCTTGTCTATGCTTTAGACTTAAGCTTGAACATGGTTGAGCCTGGTATCAAGAGATTCTAGGACTGAGTTCTGAACTCTAGCATTCTGAGTTTGCCAGTTGAGAACTGCTTCATACTGCTTTCGTTTCTTGAGCTGTCCAGTAGGAGTAACAGGAGACTGGACATATAGTTTTGAAACCATTTTGGACTCGGAATCTATTTGCTTCTCCAAAAGAAGGAAACTATTCATGATACGAGTTGGAGGAGAACATCATGCAAGGCTGTAAGCTTGGTGAGGTAAGCAATGGATCATTTGCTTCCTGTCTGCATGTGGTTGGCTGTTAAGGAATATTAATCACCTCAACTTCTGTTGCTTTTTCTGGCCAAGGAGTGTAATCTGGTTCGTCGTCATCATCATCGAACATCTAGATTGTTGGAGCTTTATAGACTTCTGGTTGTTTCTTCTTTTTAGGTCGTCTGTTGACATACCAGTCGTCATCTAATTCTTCATCTTTAAGACAAAGGCAGTTGTCATCACACATGTGTGATCCTAGTGCATCCCATAGGAAGTGTCCTTGGATTTTTGCTGGATAGATGGGATATCCATCAGAATCAAATCCTTCAATCAGCAACTTTTCTTGTCCTGTTTTTACTGCCGTGATCATAACAGTATAAGAGAGCCTAGGAGGCTGAGGCTGTTGATTAGACTCTGGAGGCTGGAAAGTTAGCCCGACAGTGCCATCTGGTTTGTTTTTAAACTGGGCCTCTGAGGTTTGTATAGGCTGGGAATTTTGGTGAAATTTCTCATAATTAAATAACCATTCAAGTGGTATGAGCTTGAGAAGTTCTTGTTTTTGGATCTGTTTAGGGATTTGGACAATTGTGGGAATAGACTCATTATCCGCAAGCATGGTTTTGCAGACAGTAAATAAGTTGGTGATGTAAAGTAGCCATTTTTGCTGTGACTACTTATTCAGCTCCTTGGAGTTAGATCTGAACCTTAAGAGTTGTGGGTAAGTTAGGATCTTCAAGGAAAAGGTTGTAATTCGAGTAACAAGTGAGAAGAACGCTTCCAGCATGAAGAGTTGTCAGGACAGTATCAATTACTGCATGTTGATACTCCTTGAACCTTGTATCCATTAGGGATATTCTGGCGGTCACTGGTAGACCTTTTCTGCCATGAAGAGTAAAAATTATATGTATACCCCTAAGATGGAGGTGCGTATATCCTTCCCCTTTCCATTGGGTCACGAGCTCTGTTGGAATCTCCAAGGTTACATACTGCTCTGCTTGAGTTGCTTGCAACACACACTGATCCAGTCTGAAAGACTGAATATATTCTTTTGGAGCAGGTCTTTTTGTGGAGATGAGGGTACGGATTGTACGGGTGAAAGGGCTGGGTCTATGGTAGAGTTTGTACGGACTGATTAGATGTAAAGAAGACTCAAAGATTTATACAGAATCTGGGAGAAAGAGACAGAGACAGAGTAGAGAAAAGAGATACTAGAGACTCAGTAGACTGGGAAGTAGAAGTGGAAGCCATGATTTTTAAGTTTTTATTCTTCTATTTCAAGAATCACAGATCATCTATCAATATACCACCCTTCTCAGGCGGCATAGCCAACAAATAATGCATCACATATGAAGCGGCATAGCTGACCATACAATCAAATAATTAGGCAATATAGTAACTATATGAGGATAAATAAGATGATATCATAATATAGGCAGCATAGCTAGCCATGTAGAGATTATATAATAACCAATAGGACTATAATAATCATCATAAGATAAAAGATCATATAAAACTAAACTTGGCATAAAAAAATTATTTTTCAAAGTAAATTTAAGCTTATTACCCTTACATTATAGTTGAAGTGAAGTGTTACTTACTTTTTTTCTTTAATTTCTCTAAATCTTCCTTTCTAACTTGATAATTTCTCTCTTAATGATGCTTGGGCTTCGAATAGAAAGAGATTGAATTTTTAGGGTTTATGGAAAAATGAATGGGCTAAAGGTATTTATAGAATTTCCTAAGGCCCATGAATGACTAATATTTTGCCACCATAGCACTTTAATAATGGTAGAGATTTATCTCTCCATAAATATCTTATAATTATATCTAATTATATCTCACTTATTTTATTGCTTAATATTATTATACCTTATTATTATTATTAATGATTAAGAGACCTTGTTAGTTTAAGGTCAATTATGCTATATTCGAGTAACAAAATTTTACTTCGCAATCTTCTCCCCTTTTAAAAAATTCATCCTCAAAATTTACTTATTGAATAGCTCGGGATACTTATTCTTTATTTCTTCTTTGCGTTCTCATGTTACCTCCTCCACTGAGCTATTCCATCATAGTATTTTAACTAGAGGAATCTTGTTGTCTTTTAACTCCTTTATCTTTCTATCAAGTACTTGAATTGGATGTTCTTCATAGGTTAAGTCTTCCTTTAGTTGAAAAGACTTATAATCTAGCACGTGAGAGGGATTTGAAACATATTGCTTTATTATGGAGATATGAAAGACATTATGTATCATTGATAATGATGGTGGGAAGGTAATTTGATAGGAAACGTTCCCAACACGTTCAAGTATTTCAAATAGCCCAGTAAATCTTGGCCTTAATTTTTTCTTGTTCCCAAATCTCATCGATCCTTTCACTAGGGTAACTTTTAGGAACACTTTGTCATCAATTTGGAATTCCAAAGGCCTTTATCTTTTATCTACACAACTCTTTCATCAACTTTAGGCTATTTGCATTCTTTGGCATATTTTCTTGTTCACTTAAGATGAGACAGCAACTAGGTCTAGTCCAAGATATTTTTTCTCACCCATTTTATCCCAATGAATGGGCAACCTACACTTCTTACCATATAAAGCTTCATGGTGCTATGCCAATTTTTGTTTGGTAACTATTGTTGTAGGCAAATTCAGCTAATACTAAATATTTGCCTTATGACCCTCGAAAGTCGATGGCACTTCCTCGCAATATATCTTTGAGTGTTTAAATCATCCTTTTTGATTAGCCATCTGTTTAGGGGTGAAATATTGTTCTAAATTTTAATCTTGTCCTGATAACACTGTGTAGCTTCTCCTAGAATGGTGAGTTGAATCTTGTATCTCAATCAGAAATAATAGAGACAGGTACCCTATATAGTCTGATTGTCTTGTAAAATATTCATTGGTAAAATTGTTTTAATTTTTTAAAGCGGTAAGATAAAAGTCTTTTAAGTTTTAAAAATCACTAGGTTTTAGAGATAGAGAGAGCTTTTCTATCATGGCTTCTTTTCCCTTTCTTCTACGTTGTCTTTACCAAAGTCTTGAACTAAACATACAGCCAATAAAATAGAGAATCTTGTAGAATATTCCTATATTCCTGAATTTGCCCAAATTACTGAATCTTCCTTCCCTCTCATTAGCTCCTATAATCTGTACAAAAGATCAACATCCTTCTCTAGAAGTATCAAGTGCCTGATCAATACCAAAAGACCACTTCCAAAAGAATACATCCAATCTTCTCGGTTGGATCAGTGCACCCTCTAAGCCACCACTGCTGAATAATATGTCACTCTAGAGATTTGATGAGAACTATCAAGAGAATACCATTAAAGTTTCAAGTGACCCTTTGTATATTTATGAAGGCCCAATTACAAGAGCTAGAGACAAAAAGATGCAAGCTGCTTTAAATGGATTAATTGAGAAATATGGATTGAAACTGCAATTCAATATGCAAGACATCATGAATTGGGCTTAAAGAGATGTCAATGTGTTGTGTGCTTTATTCAAGCTATTGGGCAGCCAAATACACAATTCGAATCAAATGCAGAAAGGTCAATTTTGGAATAAAACTGGTATTTATTGAGCTGGAATTAATTTGAAAACTATATACCATTGGAAAGATAATTAAAATAGCTTTCCAAAGAATTTTACAGAGTTAGATTTGGAGTTCTCTAGAAGGAGTTATGACCAATTCATTATAGCATGCTCATACTTGGGAATTTCAACGGCTCCTTTAATCTCTTTAACTAGTTAGAGAGAACTAGTTCGACTTGAACTAGACATTTAATCTCTTTCACATTGATAAGTTCCACAAGAACTAGACATTTAATCTTTTTCGGATTTTTGGGCCTCTATTGGCCTATTTTGTAGCACCCCAAATCTAACACGTGCAGAGCACGTGAGAGAAGAAGGTTACTCACAAAACATAATCTCTACTCATAAATACCAAACTGGTATACCTCAAATTCTTATAAGAATAATCTATAAGTCACAAGTCACATAAAATAACAAAGTCTCAAAACCCAAATTACAAGTTCATGATCGAAATAAACTAAAAAAAAAACATAAGTCTATTCTTCTTCTTCTTATTCAATTAGGGAACAAAAACTAAAATCTCTAACTTCATGGCTAAGCACACCTCTCAAAAGAACTTAATCTACAAAAATAATGACGAGGGGTGAGCCGTCAACTCGGTAAGTAAAACCATTCCTAACACACTAGGCCTATCGATACCCAAAAAAATATATTGCAAGCCTTCTTTGCAAAATATATTTCATAAATCCATAAGTTTCACAAAAACTATATTCTATGATGAAGTAACGTATTTCAATTAGATAACGTAAATCCATAAGAATTCAGAATATAAAAAACAAAGTTACTTATTAAGGGAAATCATATTCACATGTACAGAAAATGAAACGTTAGCTCATATCACATAGTGTCACCTTAGTCCCGGTGACCCGGCCCAGACAAAATCAGAATCAGAATCAGAATCAGAATAACTATGGAAAATGAGCCAAAACATTAAGAATCTTATAATCTTCAATAACTGAAATCACACATGAGTACCAAACATTCATATCAGATTCAGAAAAGCCCATAAAGATAATTTAGGCTTGCAAATTGATTTACAGATAAAATCATAATAAGAAGTCATGTCACCAAAATAATTTATATATTGAAAGACATTTATAAAATATTTTATTAAAAGAATTCATATTTGAGAACATTTTTATAAACTGATTTTGCTATGAAAATCCTTTAATTTCCAAATAGTATAAAATTCTTATAATACTATCAAAATACTTATACCTATCCAATATACTAAGAATGAAGTTACTTACCTCGATATGAGAATCTTGAACTACACACCTCTAAGTCCCTAAGAATTAACAAATACAAAACATAATTATTAATAACTCACTCTAAGAATCTGCATTTCTAATTCATTCCTGTACAGGTCTGATCTCAGAATTTTAACTCTTAATCTAAACTTTAGAATGACATAATATTCTACAAAACTATTCTGAATATCCATGAGTATCTCGTATAAAATTTTGAAGAGGATCCGAGATCAAAAACAGTTTTAAAACTATTTATTTCTCAACAATTTCAAAACTGTTTTCTCAGAACCTTAACCGAACAGAACTGTTTTTGAGAATTTTATAAAATGAAATACTTATCAGACAATTATGAAATTAAAACGGGAGATACTATACACGTATATTAACATCCATATAAAATTTCATAATTTTTCGAGTTCATTTGGTAGTGAAAATAATTCTGTAAACCCAATCGCACTGCTGGAATCGCAGTTTTCCAGTGCAGTGGTTTCTAATTCGAAAATACATATTAAATTGAAAATGAAATCAAATTTGATTAAATAAAATTTATTAAGGAGGCTCTATATGTATATTTTTCAGAATATGAATTTCTAATAAAAATTCATTCACAAAACATCAAGATAAGTATTTAGGATTATTATGCCAAGGGTTGATCAAGATATCATGCTGTCCAGAATCATCCTATATTATGCCAAGGGTTGATTAACCAAACTCCTAATTAATCAAAACCTTAAATAAAACATAAACACATCATATGTCATGCATCAAGATCTATAAAAACAAATCTAAAATCATGCCAAACATAAACCCTAAATAGAATGATTTACAAGAAATTCTTGAAGGGAATAAGGAGGGGTATACATACCTTTGCTTTGATTGAATCCTAGGATTTGAGTAAAGAAAAATTATGAACAATTGATAAGAGGAGAAACAAGAATATCATAAGTTTTTAGGGTTATGAAAAAGGGAGATAAAAGATGAATTTATAGGGAATGGAATCTTGGAAAAATAACATTTTATTTCAAAACTATTTTCTAAATAACCCTTATTAATAACTTAATACCCTTTTCTACCATTTTCTAATAAAAAGGCCTCCATAAATCCTAGTGAAAGCCTAAATTCCATAAGGAATTCTTTTTTTTTTGGCATTACATATTTAAACTCAACAACCTTACTATGTAAGACAATTAGAGATTAATGTTATTTAAATTTGAAAGAATTATTCTTTCTTTGGTTCTTTTGAGAACTAGTGAACTTATCAAGAATTTGCATTTTTGTGGCATTTCAAATCTAGACTTATCACTCACTTTCTCTTCTAAATCTTGAGTGTGGCATCAATATCCTTCTTCATACCTTTGGTTCATTTTTTCTTAAGTAATGGGTCAAGGTTTTGTGTGTCTTAAATATATTTAAAACTTTCTTGGGTAGTTGAAACTTCAAAATTAAGTGTCCTCCTTAAAGTTTTAATGTGGGATTCACACCAAGATCCCTCTAGAGTTAGTTGCCAAATGGAAAAGAGAAGGCTATACTCACCTCCACTTGGGAGGAGTTAGATTAATCCTAACCTTACATGGAAGGAAAGGTTTACCTGTCACAGCTAGAATTGCCATGCTGGACACAAGATTCAAATAGTATCAACATGCTATCATCGGTATTGTTTTGACCACACTATATGCAAGAAGTGTTCTCCTCAATTTTTATCCTAATTTTAATCTCTCCTTTCAAGATGTCAACTTATCAACAACCTTAAAAGTCCAAGTTCAAATCCAAAGAGCTAAGCAAATCTTCTCAGCAAAGATAGCTACCCTTCATCATCAACTAGTCTACAGGCTTCAAAATCATGCCTTAGATCTGCCAACACCAGAGAATCACTCTGATGCTTTTATGGTGTTAGCCGAGTTAGATCAAATCCCAACCATCATCCAAATTCTCAGGCAAATTCTACAACATGAATTGACAAAGCTTATGCCTTTGGAATGGATTTCCAATTACGAGAAATTCCATCAGAATGACACTTTAATTCGGATATCTGAAAGTATGTTTGAATGAAGACAGGATGGTTCTGTCAAAATGACATTCAATTCTCCTTAATCGGCTTCTCAACCTCCTCCAGCTATATTCACTTACTCTTCCATGATCATAGCCATTCAAACTAGACGAGAATAGCTGCCAATCATTGGTTTTACCTCTTTAGGCTATCCTATGTACCCTGCAAAGCTTAACGAACATTTCTTATGGGATGCTCCTAGATCTGGAATGTGCAATCCAGATTGCCCTTGTTGGGAAGACGGAGAAGATGAAGATTCTGATTTAAAAAATAAAAGGAGACCAAAAAAGAAATATCTCATTTCTTGTAACCATCACCACAAAAAACCACCACAAAACCCTCATTCACCTCCACCAGTACCTTTACCTCTCTATCAAAAAGAACTTAAATGGATTGCAAAAAATTGCAAAACAGAAGTCCCTTCATTAGTCATAAATCCAGTACCACAAAGCCAACCAGTCTCTTGTATGATGTTCTCTTTATCATCCAAGGATTATGTTTCAAACTTTCCACCATTAGAAAGACAAACAGACACCCAAAGGAAAATAGTGTCAAAACCCTTTGTCCCTTCACCCATCACTCCTACTGGTCACCTTGAAGAACTAAAACCTTTTGAATCAGTCTTGAATTGGCAAACTCAAAATTCCAAAGCTCAGAATGATGCATTACAATACATCCATCAACAAGTTAACAAGATTAGTTTACGAACTGACCAGATTGAAACCAAGGTTAACTCTATAACCTTATAAATACAACAAATTCATCAGAATTTATAGTTCAAAGTTGCCCAACTAGATATTGAATTGCGTACCATGCTCTAGCAAATGTATTATGGTCCTGAGTTTGATAAAAAAGAAAGAGAGATTAGACAATTGAAAACAGACCTAGACCGAATTGAATCGGAGAAGCAGAGATCCACACTCTTTACTAAGACTCCATTAATACCAACAATCAGGCCAACATACCATATATTTGCAGCCATGTTAGCTTCAGTCAGGCCTTATGACCCGTCAAAATTATTTGGAATGACCCATACACTATTCCAAAATATACCTCAACCTTTTTAGCCACCAAAGCCCAGATCTAAATCCAAACCTCAGCCCAGGCCTTTAAAAATCCATCAACCATCTCAGACTAAAATCCAAGAGCAATAGTCTCCAGAATACACCTCTATTCCTCTACCATATATCTCTCAATCAAAAGATAAAAAACCAATGCACCAATATGCTTCTCATTATATTGAGACTTCTGATTCAATAAAAGTTGACACAGTTGTTTCAAGATCTAAAACTAACAATGGGACTGCCTCACAGTCTTCAAAATCATCAAAATCTACTTCTGAATCTAGCTCAAGATCTTTTATCTCTTCAGCTTCTACGTCTAATTCTGAACAATCAGCCAGAAGAAACAGAACATACTCAGGCATCACAACTAGAATCATATTTTGAAATTCCTTTTGATGTGGAAGACCCAATTGAATCCACATATGCTCCACCTCTTCCTTAACCTCTAGCTCCAAAACCATCAAATGGTCCATGGTTTACCTTTGATGATATACCCACCAACAAATGGCGAGATAAACTTTTTGAAATATCAACTTAGGTAGATCTTTAGATGATTAGAGCAAGAACGATAGTGGAATTTGTCCTCAAAGAACTTGTTACTCATTTTACAGGTTCAAATGCAGAATGTTTCTTCTGCCTTAGCCATACTTCATGAACAATTCACTGGTGAACCAGCATCAGTCTTTGAAGCTGTTAGAAGAGATTATCTCAACATGAAGTGTTGTTCACTCAACTCTAAAGATCTTGACTTCCATTACAAAAGGATGTCCATTTTATTCTACAAACTTAATGGATTCAATGATCCTACTCTGAAACATGTCTTTCTTGCCTCCCTACCAGAAGAACTGCAGCCAGTATTGCCCTGACAAACTTTGTGAGCAAAAACAGTTGTTCAAAAAATTGATCAAAGACAGAAAGCCTTTCAGAAGTGCTTGCAAAAAGCCATACTTGCAGATCAAATGCAAGGACAAAAAGAAATATGACTGTAGTCCTCAAAAGAGAAAACATCTTAAAAAATTCAGGCATTCAAAATCCTCCTCAAAGCCTTATTTTTAGAAAACCCGAAGGCCTACGAGTTTTTCAAAAGAAGATCATCTTCATCTAAGGAACAACAAAGGAAGAAATCTAGCAGATGTTTTATCTATAAGAAAAAAGGATATTATGCAAAAGACTGTCCTAACAAGCGAGACAAGGCAATCATATTAATCAAGCATTTACAGATTATTCCCCTGACAAAGAAGAGATAGAATCCTATTTCTCTGAGCAAGATGAGCCAAATGAAGAAATAGTGTTCGCACTGGAAAACTCGTTTGATGACTCTCAGACAGATCAGTTCCACATAATCTATAATCAGCAGTCTTCATCCCTAAACTCCACAATTCTAATCCCATCCATCAAAATTTAGATTTTACTATCAAAATTCCAAAGACCAATCCCTGCCATTGGTTTTCTTGATACAGGTGCCTAAAAAATAATGTTGAACCTAGATATTCTTCCACCACAACACTGGAAACCTCATACAGAACATTTCAAAGCAGTAGATGGAAAGATCTTCACCACATATTTGATTATCAAAAATCCTATTGGTATTCAAATTTTCTCAAATTGTATTATTTGGACCAAAATTATTGGGTCAAAACTCTCTGATAAGGACATCTTATTAGGTTTTGATATTATCCACCAAATTAAACACCTTCAAATCATTTCCATAACCATTTATTAACATCCTCAGGCTTTACAATCTCATTGATTCCCCACAATCTTACCAAGACATTTCGACCAAATTTCTCCATTATTGTCCCGAGTCCTATCCATCTAAGTCCATTATGGAAAAATGAGTCTTTCTTTGTCAAATTACCTTTCAAGTTAAATGAAGACATCAATCATACTAAGGCAACCCATCAAGGGATGAGTCCATCTGACTTAACCCTCGCCCAAAAGGAGTGTTCTCAACTCTTAGCCCAAGGCCTTATTTAGCCCACAAATTCTCAATAGGCTTGTCAGGCATTTTATATGGAAAAACATTCTGAACTTGTCCAAGAAAAAAAGAGATTAGTCATTGATTACCAACCTTTAAACGTGATTTTACAAGATGACAAATTTCCACTTCTCAAACGATAGAGCATTTTCACATATTTAAAGAATGCCCACATATTTTTAAAATTTAACTTGAAATTAGGTTTTTGGCATCTTGGCATTGACCCATCTGAAAGATATAAACTAGCTTTTTGCATTCCTAATGCTCATTATCAATAGATAGTTTTACCTTTTGGTTTGAAAACTGCCCCTTCCATTTTTCAAAAAGCAATGGACAAAATCTTTCAGCCCATACTGCATCATGCATTGATTTACATTGACGATATTTTTCAAGAACTCATAAAGAACATCGCCAACTGTTAAATCAATTCTTTGATATTATTCAATCACATGGGATAATGTTGTCGGTAAAAAAAAGTACTATTGCCACAGATAACATTGAATTTCTTAGCATGGTCATCAAAGAAGGACACTACCAGCTAGGAAAACACATTGCCCAGGAACTGCTTCACTTTCCAGATCAACATTTGACCATAAAGCAGATTCAGTAATTTCTCAAAATTGTTAATTACATTGGTGACTTTATCCCTCATGTGGACCAACACACAAGATAGCTTTCGGCTTTATTGAAAAAGAAGCCACCAGAATAGAGCAATAATCACACCTTAGCTGTCAACACTTTAAAGAAGATTGTACAAGATCCTCCACCTTTAAAGATCATCACAGATGGTAATAGGATCTTATAAACAGACACAGGTGACACCTCATGGGGTAATTTTATTAGATATGCTAGTAGACACTTTTTTGACTCACAGTGCCACAACCACAGCATCTACAAAGAAATTCTAGCCGTAAAAAATGGTATTAAAAATTTTGAATATCATTTAATCTGTTATCATTTTCTTATCAGGATGGACAGCTCATCGTTCCTTGCCATTAAGAATTCAAAAGGGAAGAATATTCCAGAAAAGATGCTCTTAAGACTAAAAGATTGGTTCTCAAAATATGACTTTACTGTGAAGCATATAAAAGGAACCCAGAACCTCATTCCAGACTTACTCTTAAGATTCGCCAAACCAACATAGCCCATACACTACATCTCTTCACAATATCATTTTCCTGTAATCTCCATGGCCACCTCACTACCAAAGCAAGCTTTAACCAAAAGATATTTCCTTCTAGGAAAATATATTTTCAGGTATTTCATGAAGGCATATTTACTTTCAAACTCAATTCCTGTCCTGGATTTCCATCCAAAAAAACTTTTTCTCATAGGTCTATACCTCCACCTAGTCAAAGGAATCAGAGAAGATAAATTATGGTACATCTAGTGCCTAACTGTTTTTTATGTTACAAAACTGGTTTTCCTAGTAAGGCCACTGCAAAAGCATCTCATGGATCCACATAAGTCCACTTCCCTAATTTTGGACTGTCCTTGATTCACTAATCCCTTGGTGGAGAATGAAACTAAAACAACTGTCCTCCCTCTACAACCTCGAGAGGATGCCAAAGACAGAAGCAAACATGTTCACATCTGTTTTTACAATCCACAGGCCATATTTTCAACACCCTCACACTGACTGTTTTTGGACTGTTGACCAGGCCAGAGAATGGTATACCATGCCACACCCAGCCATTCTTGAACAAGACTAAGATGTTCAAAGGAATTTGCATAATTTCCTTCGTCACCTCTTTAGGCCCTCGACATGACATCCTAATGGTTTCAACTCCTTCAGCCAATCCACACCAAAATCCTCAGGAATCATTATCAAAGAAGAAAATCTAATTACATTGACTTTTTGTTTCAGGATGCTCAAAACCCTTGGGAAGACTTCATGTTACTATCCCAGCACCTTGATCAACTCTAGACATCTCTAACAGAACCTTCACCCAATGAGGCTAGCACCAGTGCAAATCCTCCTTAGCACAATCAACCAGCCAGCTAGCTAGATAGCCAAAAGAATCCACCCCAGCAATGGCCCAGAACAAAATACTATCCAAATCCAACATATGGACCACATTGTGATCCTCCAGCTGAAAGTTACTTGCTCTCAGACCCACTAGATCTCCATCATGATCCTTCAGTAGATGAATCTCTTTCAATAGATTCTTCAGTCTCTTCCACTGAGACATCAGAGCTCAGTTGTAGTTCTGATGATTCAAAAAAGAATCTAATAGATATTACTTGCCTTCTCATTGCTGATCATCCTGCTGAATCTGAAACTACAGAGAGGACCTCTAGACGTCCTTCTAGGGAAACTTATGTTGATATTCCTTCAAATGTTGAAAAAGATTTTGAAGGACAAAGCTCTCACCACCTCGTAGGGTTCGAACTAAGGTTGTTTCTTGAAATGGACCTTACTTTACATTATATGATGTCTCGCCTACTAAATGGCGTGAAAGACTTCAAGAACTTTCTACTTGGCTAGATTTACAAATAGTCAATCCACTTCTTTGTTGTGCACTCTTCTTGAATGGTTCTCCCCTCTTCCTTGGTAGAGACAAAGATTAGGACAATTGGCTCATGACCATAATATTAACTCTATTTTTACAGTTCATTGACCTTACTTTCAACATCCAAAAACCCTTGCTTTCTTTACCCTTGAAGAAGATCAAAACTTTAGGAAAACCCACACCAATTTCCTGTTACAACTCAACCATGTCAAACCACCTATCACTAATATTGTCTCCAGTTCTTTTGGTCCTCATCATGAAATAATTATGGCCCCTAACCCTTCGGGCTCCAGCAAAGGAATCATAATTAAAGAAGAGCGTCCTAACACTCCTCCTCGGTTATATTATCAACTCAACCAGCATCTCAGACAGCTGGAAACACTTCCTTCCAATGTTCACATCACTACATTAGAACAAGGCCAGTCCTCTACCCCCCTAGAGTTATCTCTTCAGTCGAACAAGTAATTCTCACTCTCTTTGTGTAAAGAACTGTATCCCTGGTATTGTGCATGCTCGGGGTTGTCCTCTTTACCATGGTCCCACGTACTTGGATCATTGCACCATATTCTGTGGTCCATTTGGCACCATGTGTGTCAAAACGTGTCCAAATTATAGGCGTGATCGACAGGAAGAAACAGACTCTAATCTAGAACGAATGGACCTGTCCTCTCTTTAATAATGTTATCTTATTATATAGTTGTAATAGTATAAAGTAAGGGAAATAATTAATCTACTTTATGCTTTTGTTTTATTAGCTTGCTTTATACTTTTGTCAAGTGTTTTTGCTTTAATAATTCTGTTTGCTTTTAGAAAAGTGATGGGTCCTGTCTCACTTTTCTCTTTTGTTTTTTATGACCCTTATCTTTATATAAGGGCATCTCTCCTTGTTGTAAAATAAGTTCGTTTAAGTTCATTCAGAATACATTCAGTCTTTTCTATCCATGGCTTTTTAATTCTCTCTCTTCTTAAGTTTGATGAAACTCTAAAATAAATAAAGAAAAGATATAAATAAGGAAAAGAAAATATGTTCAAATTAAAACTAAGTCATATGCTCTACACTTGCCTTCTCTAAAGGATCCTGTGTATCTGATGCGAATCCCACATTGAAACTTTAAGAAGAACACTTAATTTGAAGTTTCAACTACCCAAGAAAGTTCTAAATAGATTTAAGACACACAAAACCTTGACCCAATACTTAATCAAACATGAACCAAAGGTATGGAAAAGGATATTGATGCCACACTCAAGATTTAGATGAGAAGGTGAGTGATAAGTCTTGATTTGGAATGCCACAAGAATGCAAATTCTTGATAAGTTCACTAGTTCTCAAAAGATCCAAAGAAATAATAATTCTCTCAAATTCAAATAACATTAATCACTCAATTGTCTTACATAGCAAGGTTGCTGAGTTTAAATAGGCCAATAGAGACCCAAAAAATCTGAAAAAGATTAAATTCTAGTTCAAGTCGGACTAGTTCTTCTAACTAGTTAAGGAGTCGTTGAAATTCCCAACTCTGCGCATGCTGTAATGAATTGGTCATAACTCCTTCTAAAGAACTCCAAATCTAACTTTGTAAAATTCTTTGGAAAGCTATCTTAATTATCTTTCCAACGGTATATGCCCTGCAAGTTAATTCCAGCTCAATCAATACCAGTTTTATTCTGAAGTTGACCTTTCTGCATTTGATCCGAATTGTGTGTTTGGCTACCCAACAACTTGAATAAAGCCCACAACGCCTTGACATCTCTTCAAGCTCAATTCATGATGTCTTGTATCTTGAATTGTAGTTTCAATCCATATTTTCTCAATTAATCCATTTAAAGCAGCTTGTATCTTTTTTGCTCTAGCTCTTGTAATTGGGCCTTCATGAATGTGCAAAAGGTCACTTGAAGCTTTAATGGTATTCTCTTGATAGTTCTCATCATTCCCCCTCTCCTTAAAAGGATTTGTCCTCGAATCTTCACCTACATCAAAAGAAGAAAGATCAGAAACATTAAAAGTAGCACTCACATTATACTCATCAGGAAGGTCCAATTTGTAGGCATTGTCATTGATTCGTGCAACCACTTGAAATGGACAATCTCCCCTTGGAAGAAACTTTGAACTCCTTTGTGCTGGGAATCTCTCCTTTCTCATATGCACCCAAACCCAATCTCCAGGCTGAAAAACCACTTCCTTTCGTCCTTTGTTGGCTTGAGTAGCATATTGTTCAGTCCTCTTTTCTATGTTGTGGCACACTTTCTCATGCAATTGCTTAACAAATTCAGCTTTTTTTTTACCATCCAAACTAGCACGCTCATCAACAGGTTACAGTAATAAATCCAAAGCAGTTAATGGATTAAAACCATATACAATCTCAAATGATGAAAATTTAGTAGCTGAATGGACAGTTCTATTGTAAGCAAATTCAACATGTGGCAAACATTCTTCCCAAGTTTTCAAATTCTTTTGAATAATGGCATGCAACATCGTGGACAATGTTCTATTTACAACCTCAGTTTGTCCATCAGTTTATGGATGACAAGTAGTAGAAAATAAAAGTTTAGTACCCAACTTACCCCACAAAGTTTTCCAAAAGTGGCTTAAGAACTTAGCATCTCGATCTGAAACTATGCTCCTTGGTACTCCATGCAATCTGACTATTTCCTTGAAAAACAAATTAGCTATGTTTGTTGCATCATCAGTTTTGTGACATGGAATGAAATGTTCCATCTTTGAAAACCTATCAACAATAACAAAAACAGAATCCTTTCCCCTTTTTGACCGTAAACCCAAAATAAAGTCCATAGAAATATCAACCCAAGGTTCGCTAGGTATAGGTAAAGGTTTATACAATCCATGGGGTAAAGCTCTAGACTTAGCATGTTTACAAGTGATACACTTCTCACATATTCTTTCAACATCACGTTTCATACGTGACCCAAAAAAAGTGTTCTTTTAAAACATCCAAAGTCTTTGCAATGCTGAAATGTCCCATTAAACCTCCCCCATGAGCTTCACGCACAAGCAATTCACCCACAACGCCTTGACATCTCTTCAAGCTCAATTCATGATGTCTTGCATCTTGAATTGTAGTTTCAATCCATATTTTCTCAATTAATCCATTTAAAGCAGCTTGTATCTTTTTCGCTCTAGCCTTGTAATTGGGCCTTTATGAATGTGCAAAGGGTCACTTGAAGCTTTAATGGTATTCTCTTGATAGTTCTCATCAGTATCAGAAAGCTTGAGACCTTTTGATTGTTTTCTTATCTGGTTTGGTACTTGTTTTAAGCTAAAGAAAAGCTGTTTTAGGGTTTATAAACCTGGAAAAGAAAAAAGATTCTACTTTTTAGTTTTCTGGTTAAGGTAAACTAGAAGACCTTGGGAGGAGAATGTAGGATAGGTAAAGGGTCACCATTAGGAAGAATTTCAAGGTGGTGATGAACAAGTTGTATCATTGAACAGGTAGAAAACATTCTGGCTAGTTCTGTGGGGGTTGATAGAGAAGGTTTGAACTGAAGGCGAACAATACCATCAGATCTTTTCTCATACATTGGTTCAGAAGTCTGGATGGGAGTGGTATTTTAGTGAAAGTGTTCATAATTTGTTATCTACTCAAGTGGCATGAGCTTGAGAAGATCAGCTCTGAGGATCTGTCTGGGGATTTGAATGATAGTAAGGATATATAGAGATTCAGCAAGGATCATAAGGTTCATTGGATGAAGGAAGATCAAGTGAATGATTTTGAAGTCTATAGATCGACTGGTGATGGATGGTGGCTTCATTGCACTTGCAATTTGTTCAGCTCCTTGGATCTAAACTTGAATTTTGAGCAAACTAGGGAGATTCAAATCATCTAGTGAAAGATTGAAATTTGGATAGACAATGAGGATAACACTGCCAACATGGAGGGTAGTAAGGATAGTGCTGATAGTAACTTGTTGGTTTTGTAGCATAGAGAGTAGTAAGACACCAGAAATACCATAATTCATCATTGGTAACATCTCTACCAGGAGAAATATATAGCCCAGTGAGAAACAGATGGTCTGGATCGAAAGTGGTGAAAATAGTAGGACCATCAAGGAGGTAAATTCTCATATAATACTTAAAGAGAAATTATTTTGCACACTGTTGGAGCTGGTAGAGAGTAGAGAAGGACTTTTCAAGAGGAAAAGTTTTTTGGGTGAGGGCTTGAGAAGGAAAAGAAGATGTTGTAGAATGAACATTTCTATGAGAATGAGAAGCCATAAATATGACAGGAAAATAGGAGAGGTATGAAATATAGGTTGAGGAGGTTTATGAGCTCTGGATAGAAAATTAGGGATCAGGTTTGCATCTCCTTTTATATGCTGGACTTCAAACTCATATTGAGAAAACCATTCTTGAAGACAAAGCAATTGATTATTGGGGATCGTCTTGCCTTTAAACTGTAGGACTTTAGGAAAAGCTGAATTATCTAATCTGATGAGGAATCTGTGGCCAAGTAGATGATATTCAAACTTTTTTATCCCATTTTTAATGGCAAGGATTTCTTTGAACACTATATGGTAATGCTGTTGAGCTGGACTGAACTATCCACTAGCATATCCGATCAGGTGTTCTTTCTAATTTGTCTTTTCAAGGAGAACTGCACCCCATGATATGTCAGAAGCATCAGTTTGCAGGATGCGAAGACTATCAAAAATAATTTTCAATGGTGGAGGATTCTGAGCAATCTGTTTCAACTGTTGAACTACATGCATGTGATGCTTATCCCATGGAGAGGATCATTTCTTTAACAAAGCAGACAAGACATTGGTGTGTTGGTCCACATGTGGAAGAAAATCTCTGATATAGTTGACTATACCCAAAATCTATTGAACTTGCTTTTTGGTAAAGTCTTTATCAGGGAAATACAGTAATTCTTGTGTAATATGGAGACCAGGTCGATAATGTCCATCTTTGATGTTCATACCGAGATACTTAATTGTATCTGTAGTGATGGTGCTCTTTCTGTCTGAAAGTATAATACCGTATTTTTGTATAATATCATGAAACTGTAAGAGTAATGCATGGTGTTCTTTCATTGTTCTTGAAAACAACAAAATATCATCAATGTAAACAAAGGTATGGTGTAAGATGGGTTGGAAAATCTGGGTCATAGTTGTTTAAAAGATGGAAAAAGCGGTTTTCAACTCAAAAGGAAGGACTTTCCACTGGTAATAAGCATTTGGAATGGAGAAAGTTATTTTATATCTCTCAGAAGGATCAATAGCCAATTGCCAAAATCCAAACTTTAAATCAAACTTAGAAAAGATAGAGGCATTTTGGAGATATGTAAACAGAGTGTTTCCGTGGGGAAGAGGGAACTTGTCATCTTGCAAGAATTGATTCAAGGGTTGATAATCAATTATTAAATGCTTTTTCCCTCGTAAAGTTTCAGATCTTTTATATAAAAAGCTTGACAAGCCCATTGGGAAGAAGTAGGTTCAATCAGGTCTTGGGCCAAAAGTTCAACACATTCTGTTTGGGCCAAAAGAAGTTCTGAGGGTGGCATATCCGAATGGGTGGCTTTAATAGGATTCACATCTTTATTGAGCTTGAAAGGAAGCTTTATGAATTGAGCTGGACTTTTCCATAATGGACTGGGATGGTCAAAAGTCAAATGATTGGTTGGACAAAATCGAAGTAATTAGGCCGTAATATCTTGGTAATTAGGAGGAGAATGGGCCAAATGGTATAGTTTAAACTTATCTGTATAAGGTTGAAACATGGACTAGAACCTAAGTCTAGTAGGAAGGATTTGGACCTTTTCTGCCTTAAACAGGATATCAAAGCCCAAGAGTAGATCTTTGTCTGAGGTGGGGAGAGTAGGCAGCGGAATAGAGGATCGCCATAATATCAAGTTTTTCCTGCATAACATAAAATATCAAAACAGTTTCCACTGGTCGTATAACCCAAAAATTAAGACACTCCTGGTCTTCTTCAACAGGGTACCAGACCATCTAGGAAACAAGCATGAGTTTTTCTGATGCACAGGATCCTTGAATAAGGCAAGTGCAGAGCATACTATCTCAAGTTTTCTTTAAAAATGAACTTGATGTTATTTGGGAACAATTGAATTCCAATTCGATTTTTTGTGCGAAGCTGGGTGGAAAAGACTTTTCCACTAGCTGCACGAAAATAAGTTTCAGAAACAATCCAAGCTTCTGGAGGGAGAATAACTGGATTCAAAATACTCCGCTGAGCGCTAGTGTCAATAAAGCAATGAGGCATATAGGATGACTGTATTTTGGCATAAGAATCTGGATTTTTACCGAAGGAACAAGTTGAACTGCGAAGGACTGAGGGTGAGACTGGACTTGAAACACAGAGGAATATTCCGAAGAAGAATCATAAGATTCACTAGACTCAGACTCAGAATGAGAGTAACCAAGAGCAAAAATTGTATCTTGGTCAAGAGACACTTGTTCAGTGTAAAGATGTTCAATCTGATCTGGTTTTGGAGAAAACTGATGAAGAGATTGAAGTTGTTGGACTAGACACATAAAACGTTTAGGATTCTGTGGACAATCTTTTGCAAAATGTCCATGCTTCTTACAAATAAAACATCTGCTCTTTTTCTGTCTTTTGTCAAGAAGCTCAGAGGGATTCTTTCGTCTGAAGTAACGAATTTTTCTGGAATGTCTGGTGAAATGACGCCGAGAAGAGGATGGAAATTGAGATTTCCTGTGGAAGCGAGATATATGGTGCTTCTTTTTTGTAGGACAATCACACTACTTCTTATCTTTGCATTTGATTTCCAAGTAGGGCTTTCGACAAGCAGCTTTGAATAAATGTTTCTCCTTTATTAGATTTTTGAAAAACTTCTTCTGTTCACAGAGGTGGTCAAGTAAAGCTAGAGCAAGCTGGAAAATTCTACCAATATTCATGGTATTGATATCAAGTTAAGCAGCTGTAATCTGCCTGTGGAGCTCTTGCTGAAGTTCCTCAGGGAGAGAGGAAATAAAGACATGTTTCATAGTACTATCATTGATTCCACTAAGCTTATGGAAAAAGGAAGGCCTTTTCTCCCATCAGATGAAGACTACATAAATCTATTGTCCCCATATCTTTATGGCATGTCCCCACAATAATTAGTGTGCTTTATGAGTGATTTGTCTTTATTTTACTTTTGCTTTATGATGTAATAGTTAAAGTAAAAGTCATCGTTTCTTTTACTTTTGCAAAAGGTGCAAAGTAGGAATAAGGGTCCTGTTTTATCCTTTAATTATTATGTTTTTTACTTTAAATGGGTCCGTCCTTATCTTATCTCGAGGATTTCTCTTGTATAGGGGATTCACTCGTCACTTTAGAGATAGAAGAATTTGAAGCTTTGAAAACTATGACTCTGTAACTCACTCTCTTCTCTTTGTCAATGAAATCCTAGTGTTCTAAAAATCTATAAAGGAATTTTATCCGTTCATTTTAAACTCAAGAAAGTATGCTTTCCACTTGCCTTGAACAAGGATACTGTGCATCAAAAACTCTTAATAATGTTTCTTCCTGGTTTGTTACCCTGTTTAATGACAAAAGGTGTCAAGTTTTGGGTTATATAACTTTTATGAAAAACTGTTTTGAGTTTTGATGCATTTAGGTATATCGGCTAGAAACCCGAGCATGCGAGCTACTGGTCCAAAGGATGCACTTTGTGGCATCATTGCTCTGGTGTAACAATGCCACATACTCCGCTGTGCCATTTCGATATCAGAGCAAGTTGGTCTGTAGTATATGTCATCTGAATAGGTAAAAAGTGGGCAGACTTTGTAAGTTAATCAACAATCGCCCCATTGGCATCATTTATTTTTGTAGTCCTTAGTAGAGCAACAACGAAGTCTATTATAATTTCCTCTTACTTTCATTGAGAGATTTTATTGGGTTCTAAAAGTCCTAAGTCTCTAATGTTTCTGCATAAATTTTTCGATAGGTTAGGCATTGAGCCATGAACTTGACTATATCCTTCTTCATACCAAGCCATCAATAATGCCTCTTTAAGTATATATGTTGATAAACTCTGAAGCTATATATTCATTTGCCTTACAAGCATTCATTAGGAAAATAGAAATGGCCCTTAACATAATAAATAGACCTTTTAGTGTAAAGGCATGCGAGGTCAACATTAGTGGTCGAACACTATGTATTGACCTAATAAGACTTGAGATGCATGACTATAATGTAATTCTTGCCATGGATTGGTTATCAAAGCACCGTACCAAGATAGATTGCGAGAAAAAGAAGGTAACCTTCCAACCACCACAAAAAGAATCATTTATATTCACAGGAGGGTGCAAAGAGTAAAGAATATATGTTATCTCCACCTTAAAAGCAATTAGGTTATTAAAAGGGGATGTGATGGATGCGTGGCAAGCGTAATCAAAGCAGTGTTGGAATTTCCTATGGTTTTCCCTCAAGAACTCCTCAGACTACTACCAGATCAAGAAGTCGTGTTCAAAATTGACTTGTTACCAGAAACTGCCCCAATCTTAAAAGTGCCCTATAGGATAGCCCTATCGGAATTAAAGAAGTTAAAGAATCAATTACAAGAACTATTAGACAAATGCTATATTAGAAAAAAGATGGAACAATACAGATGTACATCAATTATTGAGAATTAAATAAGGTCATTATCAATAACAAGTATCCACTTTAGTGTATCAAGGATTTATTTGATCAACTGCAAGGAGTATCCTAGTTAAAAATTAGAGTGAGGATATTCTTAAAACAACATTTAGAACACGTTATGGACACCATGCCATTTGGTCTAACAAAATGCCCTAGCAATTTTCATGGACCTTATGAATAAGGTATTTAAAGACTATTTGGACAAATTCTTTAGACCTTGTGAATAAGGTATTTAAAGACTATTGACGACATCTTAATCTATTCACGAACAAGGGAAGAACTTGTCAAATATTTGAGAATCACTCTTTAGACTTTGAAGAAAAAATAAATTTATGCAAAATTTAAAAAAGAGTGAATTTCAGTTAGAAAGTGTTATATCCCTAAGACACGTTATGTCTAAGGATGGAATCTCAAGGCCCCTCAAAGATGGACACTGTGAGCCAATGGGCTTGGCCAACAATGCTAGATAAGGTAGAAGTTTCTTGGGATTAGTAGGTTATACTGAAGATTCGTGGAAGGCTTATCCAAGATTGTAATGCAATTGACCGAATTAATAAAAAAGAACACCATGTTTGAATGGATGCCATAATGCAAGAAAAGCTTCAAAAATCTAAAATGGCGATTGATCACTGCTCTAATCTTACCCATTCTAAATAGCTTTGAGGAATTTGTTATCTATAGTGATCCCTTTAAAAATGGCATTGGATATAGCATGAGAAGGTCTTATGTATGCTTTTAAACAACTGAAGGAATATAAGAAAAACTACCCAAGACACGATTTAGAGTTGGCAGCAGTGGTGTATGCATTAAAAATATGACGTCACTATTTGATGGGAGTACATTGTAAGATTTATACTGATCACAAGAGTCTTAAATACTTTTTTCATGCAAAAGGAGTTAAAAATGCAACATCAACATTGGCTGCTGGTGTGAATCCCACAATGAAACATTGAGGAGAACATATAATTTTGAAGTTTCAACTACCGAAGAAAGTTCTAAACAGATTTAAGACCACAAAACGTTGACCCAATACTTAATCAAACATGAACCAAAGGCATGGAGAAGGATATTAACGCTACACTCAAGATTTAGATGAGAAGGTGAGTGATAAGTCTAGATTTGGAACGCCACAAGAATGCAAATTCTTGATAAGTTTCTAGTTCTCAAAAGAACCAAAGAAAGAATAATCCTCTCAAATTCAAATAACATTAATATCTAATTGTCTTACATAGCAAGATTGCTGAGTTTAAATAGGCCAATAGAGACCTGAAAATCTGAAAAAGATTAAATTCTAGTTCAAGTTAAACTAGTTCTCTCTAACTAGTTAAGGAGCCGTTGAAATTTCCAAGTCAGAACATGCTGTAATGAATTGGTCATAACTCCTTCTAGAGAACTCCAAACCTAACTCTGTAAAATTCTTTGGAAAGTTATCTTAATTATCTTTCCAACAGTATATGGCTTGCAAATTAGTTCCAACTCAATCTATACTAATTTTATTTTGAAATTGACCTTTCTGCGTTTGATCCGAATTGTGTATTTGGCTGCCCAATAGCTTGAATAAAGCCCACAATGCCTTGACATCTCTTCAAGCCCAATTCATGATGTCTTGCATCTTGAATTGTAGTTTCAATCCATATTTTCTCAATTGATCCATTTAAAGCAGCTTGTATCTTTTTTGCTCTAGCTCTTGTAATTGGGCCTTCATGAATGTGCAAAGAATCACTTGAAGCTTTAATGGTATTCTCTTGATAGTTCTCATCAAGATGTTCAGATGCATAAACCTAATGCTACTTCAGAATCTGTTCTTTGAGAATTTTGTTCAAGATTCCTTGGTTCTCTACGAGAGTAGTTTGAAAGTCTTGGCCAATACAGACAGCTATAACTTTATCAGGCCACAATCCCACAAGTCCTAGGACTCATCTATGAACAATTCATAGGGGAACCAACAGTAGCTCGAGAAGCAGCTAGATGAGAATTTCATCAAATTAAATGCTGCTCTCTAAAAATCAAGGATCTAGACTTCTACTACAAAAGAATGACAGTCTTGTATTATAAGCTCAATGGTTTCAGCGATGCTTCCCTTAAGCATGTCTTCGTTGCATCTCTTCCTAAAGAAATCCTTCCAGAATTACAAAGGAAACTTCATATTTATCAGCTCAATGTTGATACCCTTTCACTAGGAAAAATTTATCAATTGTTTGTCTCTTGTCTAGAAAAACTTTGTGAACAAAAGGAGTTTTTCAAAGATCTCATGGAACACAAAGAGCCCTTCAAGAGTGCCTGTAAAAAGCCTCACCTTACTATCAAATGCAAGGATGAAAAAATCCGTTACTGTCCAACCAAGAAAAAAATACCATTTCTAGAAATATTCTTCATCCAAGCATTCAAAGAAATACAGTTCCAAAAACCCTAAAAAGCCCTATAGGTTTTTTCGGAGAAAACCTTTCTAGTCTAAAAGGAAAAAGGATGCTCAATGCTTCATTTGTAAAAAGAAAGGTCATTTTGTAAAATCTTGCCCAAGGGATCAGTTAATTTAAGCCCAAAGGCATGTTATAGAATGCTAGCCTTGTAGTACAACAGACTTAGGTGATGAGAACTATCAAGAGAATACCATTAAAGCTTCAAGTGATCCTTTGCACATTCATGAAGACCCAATTACAAGAACTAGAGCCAAAAAGATACAAGCTGCTTTAAATGGATTAATTGAGAAAATATGGATTGAAACTACAATTCAAGATGCAAGACATCATGAATTGGGCTTGAAGAGATGTCAAGGCATTGTGGGCTTTATTCAAGCTATTGGGCAGCCAAATACACAATTCGGATCAAATGCAGAAAGGTCAATTTCGGAATAAAACTGGTATTGATTGAGCTAGAATTAACTTGCAAGCTATAAATCTTTGGAAAGATAATTAAGATAGCTTTCCAAAGAATTTTACAGAGTTAGATTTGGAGTTCTCTAATAGGCGTTATGACCAATTTATTACATCATGCGCAGAATTAGAAATTTCAACGACTCCTTAACTAGTTAGGAGAACTACTCCGACTTGAAGTAGGATTTAATCTTTTTTGGATTTTTTGGGTCTCTATTGGCCTATTTAAACTCAGCAACCTTGCTATGTAAGACAATTGAGAGATTAATGTTATTTGAATTTGAGAGAATTATTCTTTCTTTGGTTCTTTTGAGAACTAGTGAACTTATCAAGAATTTGCATTCTTGTGGCGTTCCAAATCAAGACTTATCACTCACCTTCTCATCTAAATCTTGAGTGTGGCGTCAATATCCTTCTCCATACCTTTGGTTCATGTTTGATTAAGCATTGGGTCAAGGTTTTGTGAGTCTTAAATCTGTTTAGAACTTTCTTGGGTAGTTGAAACTTCAAATTAAGTGTTCTCCTTAAAGTTTCAATGTGGGATTCGCATCAATTTGGTATTAGAGCAAGTTTCTAATCAGGTTTGAATGTCTTATTTATTTTGATTATCAAAAAAAAAAACAAACAGCAAAAAAAAAAAAACTTACAGCAAAAAAAAAAACGTACAGCAAAAAAAAAAAAGATTGCAAAAGGATTCAAGTATTCATACTTTCATCAATACAATTGTATCCTTTACTTGCTTGTTTTCCTTTTTTCAATTTCTTTTTTGTTCTTTGTGTTCTCTTAATTCTTTTTTCTTTATTAGTGTGCTGGAATAGCATATTTGGTGTGTCACTTGTTTTGTTTTTCTTGGTTTTGTTTTTAGTTCAATAAAGAACTGAAAGAGAGAATTAGGTGTGGTAAAAGGCAATAGCTTGTGAGATCATTAGAGGGAAAAAGCCAATTTGTGTGTTAAACACGAGAGTTAAGTGAATCAAATTGAGTGAAACACGTGAGGGAGTGTTGTGAGGTTTTTTTTGCTAACTTTAATTTTTTAGATCACAAAATATGTCAAAAGAACAAGAAGCCATAGATCAATCGATCATGCTCAAAGCCATGCAACAACAATTTGAGTGCATGAATCTGATGTTTGGAGAGATCCGTGACCAATTGGAAAGGCAAGACACTGCCATAGCCAATCTACAAAAGGGGCAACAACCAATAGCTCCTAATGTAAGAGATAATCAATAGCGTGCTGCCATGGGAGATTAGGGTGGTGATGACCTAGATAATTTTGATGACCAGGCCACCATTGACATGCGTGGAAGAGATTATAGAAGGGCAAGACGCATAGATCGTGATTTGGGGAGTATCAAACTGAAAATTTCTTCTTTTCAAGGTAAAAATGATCCGGAAGCTTATTTGGAGTGGGAAAAAAAGGTAGAGCTAGTATTTGATTGCCATAATTACTCTGAGGAGAAAAAGGTAAAACTAGCTGCTGTTGAATTTACTGATTATGCTATTATTTGGTGGGATCAACTTGTTTTGAGTAGGAGAAGAAACCGTGAAAGGCCTATAAACACTAGGAAGGAGATGAAGGCCATCATGAGGAGGAGATTTGTTCCTAGTCATTACTATAGGGAGCTACATCAAAGGCTTCAAAGTCTTACACAAGGCTCCAGAAGTGTGGAAGACTACCACAAGGAGATGGAAATAATCATGATTTGAGCAAACGTTGAAGAAGAACGAGGGGCCACTATGGCTAGATTTTTACATGGTTTAAATCAAGATATTGCTAATGTGGTTGACTTGCAGCATTATGTTGAATTGGAAGACATGGTTCACATGGCCATAAAAGTGGAACGACAACTAAAAAGAAAGGGTTCCACTAGACCCAACTTAGGTTCATCTTCCTCATGGAAGTCAAAATAGAGCAAAGATGAAAAGGTTGTTTCAAAGCCTAAGATTGAGCCAATCAAGGATCATAAAGAGGGAGGCAGCCAAAGCAAAGGTAAATCTGATTCCCAACACTCTAGACATAGAGATATTAAGTGTTTTAAATATTTGGGGATAGGTCATATTGCATCTCAATGCCCAAATAAGAGAGTAATGATCTTGAGGGAAAATGGTGATGTTGAAACCGAGAGTGAATCAGATGATGATCCTATGCCACCTTTGGAGGATGCTTGATGAGAACTATCAAGAGAATACCATTAAAGCTTCAAGTGATCCTTTGCACATTCATGAAGGCCCAATTACAAGAGCTAGAGCCAAAAAGATACAAGTTTCTTTAAATGGATTAATTGAGAAAATATGGATTGAAACTACAATTCAAGATGCAAGACATCATGAATTAGGCTTGAAGAGATGTCAAGGCATTGTGGGCTTTATTCAAGCTATTGGGCAGCCAAATACACAATTCGGATTAAATGCAGAAAGGTCAATTTTGGAATAAAACTGGTATTGATTAAACTGGAATTAACTTGTAAGCCATATACCGTTGAAAAGATAATTAAGATAGCTTTCCAAAGAATTTTACGGAGTTAGATTTGGAGTTCTCTAGAAGGAGTGATGACCAATTTATTACAGCATGCGCAGAATTGAAAATTTCAACGAATCCTTAACTAGTTAGGAGAACTACTCCGACTTGAACTAGGATTTAATCTTTTTCGGATTTTTTGGGTCTCTATTGGCCTATTTAAACTCAGCAACCTTGCTATGTAATACAATTGAGAGATTAATGTTATTTTGAATTTGAGAGAATTATTCTTTCTTTGGTTCTTTTGAGAGCTAGTGAACTTATCAAGAATTTGCATTCTTGTGCGTTCCAAATCAAGACTTATCACTCACCTTCTCGTCTAAATCTTGACTGTGGCGTCAATATCCTTCTCCATACCTTTGGTTCATGTTTGATTAAGTATTGGGTCAAGGTTTTGTGTGTCTTAAATCTGTTTAGAACTTTCTTGGGGGTAGTTGAAACTTCAAATTAAGTGTTCTCTTTAAAGTTTCAATGTGGGATTCGTATCAATGCTAATGATGGTGTAGAGTATCCTGTTGATGGTAAATTGATGGTTGTTAGACGTGCTCTTAACATGCAAGTAAAAAAGGATGCGGAGGTACAACGTGATAACATATTTCACACTAGATGCCACATCAAAGATAAGGTATGTAGTATGATAATTGATGGTGAAAGTTGTACTAATATAGCTAGCACTAGTTTGGTTGAAAAATTAAACTTGAAAACTCTAAAGCATCCTAGGCCATATAAGTTACAATGGCTGAATGATTGTGGGGAGGTTAAAGTAAATAAACAAGTGCTGGTTTCATTCTTTATTGGGAGATATAAGGATGAGGTTATATGTGATGTAGTACCTATGCATGCTGGACACATTCTTTTGGGGCGACCTTGGCAATATGATAGGCGAGTGACACATGATGGTTACTTGAATAGATATTCTTTTGTAATGAATAAAAGGCAAATCACTCTTGTACCCTTAACACCTAGGCAAGTGTATGAGGATCAAATGACAATACAAAAAGAGAGTGATACAAAAAAAGAAAATGAGAGTACAAAAGAAAGAGAGAATGAGAGAAAAGAAAGTGGAAAGATAGAAAAAAATATTGTTGAGAGAAAAGAGAGGCAACATGTAAACCTTATTGCAAAATAGAGAGAGTTAAGAGGGCCTTCGTTTCAAAACAGCCTATCATTGTACTTTTATGCAAAGAGGCTTGTTTGCATACTAATGAGCTTAACTCTTTTTTGCCTAGTGTTATTGTGACTCTTTTGCAGGACTTTGATGATGTGTTTCCAAATGAAGTCCCTAATGGTTTGCCACCTATTAGGGGAATTGAGCATCAAATAGACTTTCTTCCTGGAGCTACCATTCCTAATAGACCCACTTATAGAAGTAACCCCGAAGAGACAAAGGAGCTTTAAAGGCAGGTTAAAGAACTCTTGGCAAAGGGATATCTGAAGGAGAGCATGAGTCCATGTGTGGTACCAGTTCTACTAGTGCCCAAAAAGGATGGAACATGGAGGATGTGTGTTGATTGTCGTGCGATTAATAAAATCACTATAAAGTATCGACATCCTATTCCTAGACTTGATGACATGCTTGATGAATTGTATGGTTCTTGTGTGTTTAGCAAAATAGATCTTAAAAGTGGATATCATCAAATTAGGATTAGAGAGGGAGATGAGTGGAAAACTGCTTTTAAAACAAAATATGGTTTATATGAGTGGTTAGTAATGCCATTTGGATTATCTAATGCACCCAGCACTTTTATGAGGTTAATGAACCATGTTTTGCGTGCTTTTCTTGGTAAGTTTGTAGTTGTCTACTTTGATGATATTTTGATCTATAGCAAAAGTCTAGAAGAACACGTTGAGCATTTGCAAAGTGTATTCACTGTTTTAAGGAAGGAAAAGTTGTATGCTAATTTGAAGAAGTGTGCTTTTTGTACAAATCAAATTGTTTTTCTTAGTTATGTTATAAGTGCTAAAGGAATTGAGGTTGATGAAGAGAAGATAAAGGCTATTAAGGAATGGCCTACACCTAAAAGCATAAGTGAGGTAAGAAGTTTTCATGGTTTGGCTAGTTTTTATAGAAGATTTGTGAAAGATTTTAGCACCCTTGCTGCACCTTTAACTGAAATTATTAAGAAACACGTGGGATTTAAGTGGGGTAGTGAACAAGAAAGTGCATTTAATCTAATCAAGGAGAAATTGGTTTCTGCACCACTACTTACTTTACCTGATTTTGCTAAAACTTTTGAAATTGGGTGTGATGCCTCAGGTATAGGTATTGGAGCTATTTTGATGCAAGAGGGGCGTCCAATTGCTTATTTTAGTGAGAAATTGAGTGGCGCAACACTAAACTATCCTACTTATGACAAGGCGATGTATGCATTGGTGAGAGCGTTGGAAACTTGGCAACATTATCTTCTACCTAAAGAGTTTGTCATACACACTGATCATGAGTCCTTAAAGCATTTGAAAGGGAAAGGTAAGTTGCATAAGAGACATGCTTGGGTTGAATTCATTGAGCCATTTTCTTATGTGATCAAATACAAACAAGGTAAGGAGAATGTGGTGGCTGATGCATTATCGAGAAGGTATGCACTTATCTCTACATTAAATACAAAGTTATTAGGATTTGAGTATATTAAAGAATTATATGTTAATGATCCTAATTTTGCTAATGTGTTTAATGCTTGTGAGAAAGCTGCATTCAGAAAGTTCTATAGGCACGATGGGTTCTTATTTAGAGAGAATAAATTATGTGTTCCATATAGTTCTTTGCGTGAATTGCTTGTGCGTGAAGCTCATGGGGAGGTTTAATGGGACATTTCGGCATTGCAAAGACTTTAGATGTTTTAAAAGAACATTTTTTTTGGCCACATATGAAACGTGATGTTGAAAGAATATGTGAGAAGTGTATCACTTGTAAACATGCTAAGTCTAGAGTTTTACCCCATGGATTGTATAAACCTTTACCTATACCTAGCGAACCTTGGGTTGATATTTCTATGGACTTTGTTTTGGGTTTACCTAGGACAAAAAGGGGAAAGGATTCTGTTTTTGTTGTTGTTGATAGGTTTTCAAAGATGGCACATTTCATTCCATGTCACAAAACTGATGATGCAACAAACATAGCTAATTTGTTTTTCAAGGAAATAGTCAAATTGCATGGAGTACCAAGGAGTATAGTTTCAGATCGAGATGCTAAGTTCTTAAGCCACTTTTGGAAAACTTTGTGGGGTGAAGATTCGAGGACGAATCCTTTTCAGGAGAGGGGGAATGATGAGAACTATCAAGAGAATACCATTAAAGCTTCAAGTGATCCTTTGCACATTCATGAAGACCCAATTACAAGAGCTAGAGCCAAAAAGATACAAGCTGCTTTAAATGGATTAATTGAGAAAATATGGATTAAAACTACAATTCAAGATGCAAGACATCATGAATTGGGCTTGAAGAGATGTCAAGGCATTATGGGCTTTATTCAAGCTATTGGGCAGCCAAATACACAATTCGGATCAAATGCAGAAAGGTCAATTTCGGAATAAAACTGGTATTGATTGAAATGGAATTAACTTGCAAGCCATATACCGTTGGAAAGATAATTAAGATAGCTTTCCAAAGAATTTTACGGAGTTAGATTTGGAGTTCTCTAGAAGGAGTTATGACCAATTCATTACAGCATGCACAGAATTGAAAATTTCAACGATTCCTTAACTAGTTAGGAGAACTACTCCGACTTGAACTAGGATTTAATCTTTTTCGGATTTTTGGGTCTCTATTGGCCTATTTAAACTCAGCAACCTTGCTATGTAAGACAATTGAGAGATTAATGTTATTTGAATTTGAGAGAATTATTCTTTCTTTGGTTCTTTTGAGAGCCAAAGTGAACTTATCAAGAATTTGCATTCTTGTGGCGTTCCAAATCAAGACTTATCACTCACCTTCTCATCTAAATCTTGAGTGTGGCGTCAATATCCTTCTCCATACCTTTGGTTCATGTTTGATTAAGCATTGGGTCAAGGTTTTGTGAGTCTTAAATCTGTTTAGAACTTTCTTGGGTAGTTGAAACTTCAAATTAAGTGTTCTCCTTAAAGTTTCAATGTGGGATTCGCATCAATTTGGTATTAGAGCAAGTTTCTAATCAGGTTTGAATGTCTTATTTATTTTGATTATCAAAAAAAAAAACAAACAGCAAAAAAAAAAAACTTACAGCAAAAAAAAAAACGTACAGCAAAAAAAAAAAAGATTGCAAAAGGATTCAAGTATTCATACTTTCATCAATACAATTGTATCCTTTACTTGCTTGTTTTCCTTTTTTCAATTTCTTTTTTGTTCTTTGTGTTCTCTTAATTCTTTTTTCTTTATTAGTGTGCTGGAATAGCATATTTGGTGTGTCACTTGTTTTGTTTTTCTTGGTTTTGTTTTTAGTTCAATAAAGAACTGAAAGAGAGAATTAGGTGTGGTAAAAGGCAATAGCTTGTGAGATCATTAGAGGGAAAAAGCCAATTTGTGTGTTAAACACGAGAGTTAAGTGAATCAAATTGAGTGAAACACGTGAGGGAGTGTTGTGAGGTTTTTTTTGCTAACTTTAATTTTTTAGATCACAAAATATGTCAAAAGAACAAGAAGCCATAGATCAATCGATCATGCTCAAAGCCATGCAACAACAATTTGAGTGCATGAATCTGATGTTTGGAGAGATCCGTGACCAATTGGAAAGGCAAGACACTGCCATAGCCAATCTACAAAAGGGGCAACAACCAATAGCTCCTAATGTAAGAGATAATCAATAGCGTGCTGCCATGGGAGATTAGGGTGGTGATGACCTAGATAATTTTGATGACCAGGCCACCATTGACATGCGTGGAAGAGATTATAGAAGGGCAAGACGCATAGATCGTGATTTGGGGAGTATCAAACTGAAAATTTCTTCTTTTCAAGGTAAAAATGATCCGGAAGCTTATTTGGAGTGGGAAAAAAAGGTAGAGCTAGTATTTGATTGCCATAATTACTCTGAGGAGAAAAAGGTAAAACTAGCTGCTGTTGAATTTACTGATTATGCTATTATTTGGTGGGATCAACTTGTTTTGAGTAGGAGAAGAAACCGTGAAAGGCCTATAAACACTAGGAAGGAGATGAAGGCCATCATGAGGAGGAGATTTGTTCCTAGTCATTACTATAGGGAGCTACATCAAAGGCTTCAAAGTCTTACACAAGGCTCCAGAAGTGTGGAAGACTACCACAAGGAGATGGAAATAATCATGATTTGAGCAAACGTTGAAGAAGAACGAGGGGCCACTATGGCTAGATTTTTACATGGTTTAAATCAAGATATTGCTAATGTGGTTGACTTGCAGCATTATGTTGAATTGGAAGACATGGTTCACATGGCCATAAAAGTGGAACGACAACTAAAAAGAAAGGGTTCCACTAGACCCAACTTAGGTTCATCTTCCTCATGGAAGTCAAAATAGAGCAAAGATGAAAAGGTTGTTTCAAAGCCTAAGATTGAGCCAATCAAGGATCATAAAGAGGGAGGCAGCCAAAGCAAAGGTAAATCTGATTCCCAACACTCTAGACATAGAGATATTAAGTGTTTTAAATATTTGGGGATAGGTCATATTGCATCTCAATGCCCAAATAAGAGAGTAATGATCTTGAGGAAAATGGTGATGTTGAAACCGAGAGTGAATCAGATGATGATCCTATGCCACCTTTGGAGGATGCTTGATGAGAACTATCAAGAGAATACCATTAAAGCTTCAAGTGATCCTTTGCACATTCATGAAGGCCCAATTACAAGAGCTAGAGCCAAAAAGATACAAGTTTCTTTAAATGGATTAATTGAGAAAATATGGATTGAAACTACAATTCAAGATGCAAGACATCATGAATTAGGCTTGAAGAGATGTCAAGGCATTGTGGGCTTTATTCAAGCTATTGGGCAGCCAAATACACAATTCGGATTAAATGCAGAAAGGTCAATTTTGGAATAAAACTGGTATTGATTAAACTGGAATTAACTTGTAAGCCATATACCGTTGAAAAGATAATTAAGATAGCTTTCCAAAGAATTTTACGGAGTTAGATTTGGAGTTCTCTAGAAGGAGTGATGACCAATTTATTACAGCATGCGCAGAATTGAAAATTTCAACGAATCCTTAACTAGTTAGGAGAACTACTCCGACTTGAACTAGGATTTAATCTTTTTCGGATTTTTTGGGTCTCTATTGGCCTATTTAAACTCAGCAACCTTGCTATGTAATACAATTGAGAGATTAATGTTATTTTGAATTTGAGAGAATTATTCTTTCTTTGGTTCTTTTGAGAGCTAGTGAACTTATCAAGAATTTGCATTCTTGTGGCGTTCCAAATCAAGACTTATCACTCACCTTCTCGTCTAAATCTTGACTGTGGCGTCAATATCCTTCTCCATACCTTTGGTTCATGTTTGATTAAGTATTGGGTCAAGGTTTTGTGTGTCTTAAATCTGTTTAGAACTTTCTTGGGTAGTTGAAACTTCAAATTAAGTGTTCTCTTTAAAGTTTCAATGTGGGATTCGTATCAATGCTAATGATGGTGTAGAGTATCCTGTTGATGGTAAATTGATGGTTGTTAGACGTGCTCTTAACATGCAAGTAAAAAAGGATGCGGAGGTACAACGTGATAACATATTTCACACTAGATGCCACATCAAAGATAAGGTATGTAGTATGATAATTGATGGTGAAAGTTGTACTAATATAGCTAGCACTAGTTTGGTTGAAAAATTAAACTTGAAAACTCTAAAGCATCCTAGGCCATATAAGTTACAATGGCTGAATGATTGTGGGGAGGTTAAAGTAAATAAACAAGTGCTGGTTTCATTCTTTATTGGGAGATATAAGGATGAGGTTATATGTGATGTAGTACCTATGCATGCTGGACACATTCTTTTGGGGCGACCTTGGCAATATGATAGGCGAGTGACACATGATGGTTACTTGAATAGATATTCTTTTGTAATGAATAAAAGGCAAATCACTCTTGTACCCTTAACACCTAGGCAAGTGTATGAGGATCAAATGACAATACAAAAAGAGAGTGATACAAAAAAAGAAAATGAGAGTACAAAAGAAAGAGAGAATGAGAGAAAAGAAAGTGGAAAGATAGAAAAAAATATTGTTGAGAGAAAAGAGAGGCAACATGTAAACCTTTTTGCAAAAGAGAGAGAGGTTAAGAGGGCCTTCGTTTCAAAACAGCCTATCATTGTACTTTTATGCAAAGAGGCTTGTTTGCATACTAATGAGCTTAACTCTTTTTTGCCTAGTGTTATTGTGACTCTTTTGCAGGACTTTGATGATGTGTTTCCAAATGAAGTCCCTAATGGTTTGCCACCTATTAGGGGAATTGAGCATCAAATAGACTTTCTTCCTGGAGCTACCATTCCTAATAGACCCACTTATAGAAGTAACCCCGAAGAGACAAAGGAGCTTTAAAGGCAGGTTAAAGAACTCTTGGCAAAGGGATATCTGAAGGAGAGCATGAGTCCATGTGTGGTACCAGTTCTACTAGTGCCCAAAAAGGATGGAACATGGAGGATGTGTGTTGATTGTCGTGCGATTAATAAAATCACTATAAAGTATCGACATCCTATTCCTAGACTTGATGACATGCTTGATGAATTGTATGGTTCTTGTGTGTTTAGCAAAATAGATCTTAAAAGTGGATATCATCAAATTAGGATTAGAGAGGGAGATGAGTGGAAAACTGCTTTTAAAACAAAATATGGTTTATATGAGTGGTTAGTAATGCCATTTGGATTATCTAATGCACCCAGCACTTTTATGAGGTTAATGAACCATGTTTTGCGTGCTTTTCTTGGTAAGTTTGTAGTTGTCTACTTTGATGATATTTTGATCTATAGCAAAAGTCTAGAAGAACACGTTGAGCATTTGCAAAGTGTATTCACTGTTTTAAGGAAGGAAAAGTTGTATGCTAATTTGAAGAAGTGTGCTTTTTGTACAAATCAAATTGTTTTTCTTAGTTATGTTATAAGTGCTAAAGGAATTGAGGTTGATGAAGAGAAGATAAAGGCTATTAAGGAATGGCCTACACCTAAAAGCATAAGTGAGGTAAGAAGTTTTCATGGTTTGGCTAGTTTTTATAGAAGATTTGTGAAAGATTTTAGCACCCTTGCTGCACCTTTAACTGAAATTATTAAGAAACACGTGGGATTTAAGTGGGGTAGTGAACAAGAAAGTGCATTTAATCTAATCAAGGAGAAATTGGTTTCTGCACCACTACTTACTTTACCTGATTTTGCTAAAACTTTTGAAATTGGGTGTGATGCCTCAGGTATAGGTATTGGAGCTATTTTGATGCAAGAGGGGCGTCCAATTGCTTATTTTAGTGAGAAATTGAGTGGCGCAACACTAAACTATCCTACTTATGACAAGGCGATGTATGCATTGGTGAGAGCGTTGGAAACTTGGCAACATTATCTTCTACCTAAAGAGTTTGTCATACACACTGATCATGAGTCCTTAAAGCATTTGAAAGGGAAAGGTAAGTTGCATAAGAGACATGCTTGGGTTGAATTCATTGAGCCATTTTCTTATGTGATCAAATACAAACAAGGTAAGGAGAATGTGGTGGCTGATGCATTATCGAGAAGGTATGCACTTATCTCTACATTAAATACAAAGTTATTAGGATTTGAGTATATTAAAGAATTATATGTTAATGATCCTAATTTTGCTAATGTGTTTAATGCTTGTGAGAAAGCTGCATTCAGAAAGTTCTATAGGCACGATGGGTTCTTATTTAGAGAGAATAAATTATGTGTTCCATATAGTTCTTTGCGTGAATTGCTTGTGCGTGAAGCTCATGGGGGAGGTTTAATGGGACATTTCGGCATTGCAAAGACTTTAGATGTTTTAAAAGAACATTTTTTTTGGCCACATATGAAACGTGATGTTGAAAGAATATGTGAGAAGTGTATCACTTGTAAACATGCTAAGTCTAGAGTTTTACCCCATGGATTGTATAAACCTTTACCTATACCTAGCGAACCTTGGGTTGATATTTCTATGGACTTTGTTTTGGGTTTACCTAGGACAAAAAGGGGAAAGGATTCTGTTTTTGTTGTTGTTGATAGGTTTTCAAAGATGGCACATTTCATTCCATGTCACAAAACTGATGATGCAACAAACATAGCTAATTTGTTTTTCAAGGAAATAGTCAAATTGCATGGAGTACCAAGGAGTATAGTTTCAGATCGAGATGCTAAGTTCTTAAGCCACTTTTGGAAAACTTTGTGGGGTGAAGATTCGAGGACGAATCCTTTTCAGGAGAGGGGGAATGATGAGAACTATCAAGAGAATACCATTAAAGCTTCAAGTGATCCTTTGCACATTCATGAAGACCCAATTACAAGAGCTAGAGCCAAAAAGATACAAGCTGCTTTAAATGGATTAATTGAGAAAATATGGATTAAAACTACAATTCAAGATGCAAGACATCATGAATTGGGCTTGAAGAGATGTCAAGGCATTATGGGCTTTATTCAAGCTATTGGGCAGCCAAATACACAATTCGGATCAAATGCAGAAAGGTCAATTTCGGAATAAAACTGGTATTGATTGAAATGGAATTAACTTGCAAGCCATATACCGTTGGAAAGATAATTAAGATAGCTTTCCAAAGAATTTTACGGAGTTAGATTTGGAGTTCTCTAGAAGGAGTTATGACCAATTCATTACAGCATGCACAGAATTGAAAATTTCAACGATTCCTTAACTAGTTAGGAGAACTACTCCGACTTGAACTAGGATTTAATCTTTTTCGGATTTTTGGGTCTCTATTGGCCTATTTAAACTCAGCAACCTTGCTATGTAAGACAATTGAGAGATTAATGTTATTTGAATTTGAGAGAATTATTCTTTCTTTGGTTCTTTTGAGAGCCAAAGTGAACTTATCAAGAATTTGCATTCTTGTGGCGTTCCAAATCAAGACTTATCACTCACCTTCTCATCTAAATCTTGAGTGTGGCGTCAATATCCTTCTCCATACCTTTGGTTCATGTTTGATTAAGCATTGGGTCAAGGTTTTGTGAGTCTTAAATCTGTTTAGAACTTTCTTGGGTAGTTGAAACTTCAAATTAAGTGTTCTCCTTAAAGTTTCAATGTGGGATTCGCATCACTAGGGCCCTAACATTGTTCTTCATATTTTAAAGTTTCATGTAAAAAGTTTTAGCACTTATTCTATAAAGTCATTCATAGTCATGATAGGTAATACATGCATCAAGTGTTTACTTACTGGGCATTAGCTCACATAGTTCTTACATTGCTGGAACTGAGTAGGAAAAGCTAATGCCAAGTCTCTACCAAGGCGAGGTGCATATGGATACAATAGACCTTGGGTTGCACAACGGGCTTAACTATGTTCCTACCTAAGCATAAATACAATAAGCTTGTTTATGGAATTAGTTGTGACTTTTGTAACAAGTTTTTTTTTTTTTATGTGACAAGCCCTTTTAAATAGTTTTATGTAACAAACTTTTTATGTTCAATATTTATAAAATGCTTATTTTGAAATCGAAGAAATATTTAATGTTACTTTAGGTACAAACATAAAAGGTGGAGCGTTACATGCATTCTCTAGGTCAAAATAGTAGGATCTTCCCTTCCTGATAAAGACCTATTATTGGGATTCGATGATCTTCAGTTAGTCAAGAAGTTGAATATATCCTTTAATGGTATCCGGTACAAGCAAAGGTTTTTTACCTTATACTGATACCTTAAAATTATACTCAATTTCTAATGCTCCTCCTTACTATGAAAACCTTAAACAATAATTCCTTCCTTTTTGTCCAGAAAGCCACCTCCAGTTCTCTCATCCATCTCCTCTGTGGAAAAATTCCAAGTTTTTTGTTAAGTTACCATTTAAACTTAATGAAGACATTAATCCAACCAAAGCCACTCATCCTAGAATGACTCCTTCAGATCTAAAATTAGCCCAAGTTGAATGCCAACAGCCTATGGCCCAAGATCTCATTGAGCCCACTCATTCTGATTGGGCTTGTCAAGCCTTTTATGTTGAGAAAAGATCAGAAATTGTTCGGGGTAAGAAAAGATTGGTGATTGATTATCAACCCCTTAACTATTTTTTGAAAGATGACAAATTCCCTTTGCCCAAGATCTAATCTTTGTTCATTCATCTTCAAGGTGCAAAAGTTTTTTCTAAGTTTAATCTTAAGTCAGGATTTTGACAAATTGGGATTCATCTTGATGATTGACCCAAAACTGCATTCTGTATCCCTAATGCATATTACCAATGGACTGTCATTCCATTCGGTCTAAAAGTTGCACCATCCCTATTTCAGAAAACTATGGTAAGATCTTTGAGCCTATCATTAATCATGCTCTCATTTATATTGATGATATCTTACTTTTCTCAAAAGACCATGAATCTCACCAATAACTCCTGAGCTAGTTCTTGACTATTATTAAGTCACATGGCATCATGCTTTCCGAAAAGAAAAGTTAGATGGGCCAAGAATTCATTAAATTTCTGGGTATGATAATTAAAGATGGTCATTACCTCCAGGACCCCATATTGTTCAAAAACTTATGCATTTTCTAGATCAACACTTATCTAGAAAGCAGATTCAATAATTTCTCGGGATAGTCAATTATCTCAGAGATTTCTTTCCTCATATAGTAGTCCATCCTTCACAGCTGTCAAAAATGCTAAAAAGAATACCCTATCATGGGGACCAGAATAGACCATGGTAGTCCAACAGCTAAAGTAGATGACTCAGCATCCATTGTCTTTGAGGATTCCATCTGTCAAACAATGCATATTACAGACAGATGCCAGCGATGAATACTGGGGAGTAGTTCTTTTGGAAAGAATTGATGAAAAAGACTTCTACTGTGCTCACGCCAGTGGATAATTCAAAGAGTCTGAAAAGCACTACCATGTGATCTATAAAGAGATCCTAGTAGTCAAATATGGGATCCACCTCATTGGCCATAATTTTGTTGTTAGATTGGATAACTCATCCTTCTCGAGGATCATGGAATTTAAAATTAAGTGCTAACAAACAAGCACCTTCTCTGCCTTAAAAATTGGTTCTCCCATTATGACTTCACAGTCCAACATATCAAGGGAGATAAAAATCTCATCTCTAACCTTCTCTCTAGACCCTCCAAACACATCTCACTCATAAACTCCTTCAGTCCAATTCTAGTCATAAACATGGTGTCTTTTTTACCTAACCAAGCTCTTATCAAAAAATATTTTCCTTTAAGAATGTCCGTCACTTCCCTTCATCAAATCCAAGATTTTTCCAGAAAGTTTCTTTTTAGATTTTTCCATAATATGTACTTGCAGCGGTCACGCCATGATCCTATGGTCTTCCCAAGCTTTCATCCTAACCACTTGTTTCTCACAGGATTACAGATTTTGCCTAACAAGGATGTCATTGAAGGTGGAGTTGGTTGTGGTGTTTGTTTGAAAAGAGTATGGGTCATACCAAACAACTTAGATGGGTCATAAGATTTGATTGGAGTTAGCAAAGGGGTGAACGGATGGTATGTAGGACCAATAGAAGGTATTGGTGGAGTCTGAGTAAAGAGGGTAGGGCCACCAAGATAATTTTTCCTATTTTGCCTATTCTTGACAGGTTAAATAATCCAGACTGTGCAACCTCCTTGACATGGACATTGTTTAAATGGTTCTCACCATTGCCGTAGTGGCGCAGAAAGCTTAAGGAACTTGTAATCTTCCACAATCTTAGAGAGCTTCCTGATCAAGAAGGCTGACAATTTACTGCTGTCTTTATTGTTCATCGACCATATTTCTAACATCTACAGACCAATGATTTTTGGACACAAGACATTGCCTAAGAATGGATTATGGTTCTACATATTGCCCAACTTGAACAGGACAACACAATCAAAGAACCTTTTAGAAACTTCCTTATGGAGTACAATCATGTTCCTTCAGATCCACCATCCATTCTCTATACATCACTTGGACCTAAGCATGACATAGTTACGATCCCGACACCATCTTCCCGTTCTCAACCAACTAGTACGGGAATCATGATTAAAGAAGAAAGGCCAAACTACACAGACTACCTATTCCAAGACTCACAAGACCCATATAAAGACTTTACCTCTGTACCACCTCCTACTCCATATGAGATGGGTTCATCTTCCACCTCGATCCCACCAAACATAGGGGGAACATCCTCTACCTCAATCCTGCCTACTATTCCGGATGAGCCACTAAAACCATATCCAGCATATTCATCACAAGTTCAGACCCAACCATTACCTAACCCAACAGCAGATGCAAGGAAGCCCTTGGCCCTATGTACCGGGTTGTCCTCTTCTAGAAAAGATTCTCAAAAGAGATGATGAGGATGAGACTGATTCGTCTGCCGACACTATTTCACTTAGATAAGACCAACCAGCCTGTCGACACTCTTTTACTCTGAGCTAAAATTATTTGTCATTATTAGTGTGCTTTACTTTATTCGTGTCATAATCAAGTACTTTACTTTAAAGAGATAGGGACATGTCCTATCCTATTTTTATCTTTATCGCCCTACTTTTCAAAAGTAGAGACTTTAATCAAGTTGAAAAAGCAAAGGTCCTATTCTGCTTTTAGAAAAAGTTCTCTCCTATATAAGGTTGACCTCACCCCATTGTAAGATAAGGTGGTTTTTCGAAAATAAAGAAGTGTTTTCGATTTATACATGGCTAACTAAACTCTCTCTCTATTCTTTTATTAAGGGTCACAGGTCATCTACACTTGCCTCTAAAAGAGGATCCTGTGTATCAGAAAGTCTTTAGTACACCAAGTCTAGGTCTCAGTTTTCTCTCCTGTGTATCAGATTCCAGAGTTAGTTTCAAGACACACTGTTTATCCTTGTTTAAGCCCAGAGTGTGGCTCTAGTTTTGGGTGTTATGTGCTATGGTTTCTTCTCTGGTATTGGGTATATAGGCTGGAAACCCGAGCATGCGAGCTACTAGTCTAAAGGATGCACTTTGTGGCATCATTGCTCTGGTGTAACAATGCCACGTACTCCGCTACCCGAGTGGTATCAGAGCCACTCAAAATCTAAAAATTCATTTTTGTAATTTAGTAGATAATATTTTCATTGAGGTGATAGTTTTACTTGCCAAGCTGAAACTTTGTGTAAATTTATATTGATAATTAAATATAGATGAGATATATTACTTTTGAAATATATTATTAATTAAATTGCAGATGCTAGTTAATGCAATTGTAAATCATTTGAGTTCAAAACGAAGTAATTGGTGTTTGAATCCACGATAGTAAATTTAATTGTTATTAAGATAAATTAAAAAATTATATTCAAATTCAATTTTTTTTACCACTAGAATAAAATGTGAAATACCCAAAAGGGGGGTGAACTGAGTTTTTAAAAATTAATCTAAGTAAATCACACAAGAAGTAAACGACCACAAAACCCTCCTTCACCTCCATCTGCACCTTTACCAGTTTACCAAAAGAACTTCAATGGATTGCAAAAAATTGCAAAACAGAAGTCCCTTCACCAGTTACAAATCCACCTCCTCAGAGTCAACCAATCCCTTGTATGATGTTTTCCAGGGATTACTCTTCAAACTTTCCACCTCTTGAACCTCAAACAGACACCCAGAGAAAATTCGTGTCCAAACCTTTTGTCCCTTCACCAATCACCTCTACTGGTCATCTGGAAGAACCAAAACCTTTTGAATCAGTCTTAAACTGGCAAACTCAAAATGCCAGAGCTCAGAATGATGCTTTACAGCATATCCATCACCAAGTTGATCGAATCAGTTTACGAACTGATAAGATTGAAACTAAGGTTGATTCCATATCCTTACAGTTGCAGCAAATCCATCAAAATCTAAAAGACAGAGTTGCTCAATTAGATGCTGATTTACGGTTGATGCTCCAACACAGATATTATGGTCCAGAGTTTGATCAAAAGGAACGAGAGATTAGAAAGCTGCAAGCAGAACTAGCTCAGATTGAATCAGAAAAGTAAAGACCTACGCTCTTCACCCAGACTCCACCAATACCATCTATTGGCCCGTCATATCATCCTTTCACTCATTTGCTAGCTCCAATCAGACCATATGACCCGTCCAAGCTGTTTGGAATAACCCATACACTTTTCAAACAAACACCTCAACCTGCTCAACCACCAAAGCCAAAACCACGGCCAAAACCACAACCTAAACCTCTGAAGGTACACCAACCTGTTCAACCTGAACCTCAAGAACAGCAATCACCAGAATACACTTCAGTTCCTCCTCCACAAATACCTTCTCCATATGTGCCTCAATCGGTTCCTCCACCTCATGTGTCTCAGTCCAAAGATAAAGAACCCATGCACCAGTATACTTCCTATGCTCACCATCCTGTCACTTCTACTGAAGAAACCACCTCAGTCTCAGAATCTGAATCTGATCACAGATCTGCTGACACATCCTCTCGATCATCTGAACCTACCTCTGAATCCAGTTCAGAATCTTCAGTCTCTTCACATTCCACAACCGATTCAGAAAAGTCTTATGCAGACATCACCAAACTCCTCATGGCTCAACCAGAAGAAACAGAGCATGCACAGACATCTCAACCAGAATCTTATTTTGAGATTCCTTCTGATGTTGATGATCCTACTGAATCTACATCTGCACCTCCTCCTCAACAACAAGCTCCAAAACCATTAAATTGCCCATGGTTTACTTTTAATGATATTCCAGCCAGTAAATGGAGAGAAAAACTATCCGAGATTTCAGCTTGGGTAGATCTTCAAATGCTCAAAAAAGGCGCAACAGTGGAATCAGTTCTCAAGGAACTTGTCACTCATTTCATTGGATCCCTCAGAGACTGGTTTGACAGTCTAGGATCTTACAGACAACTCCAATTTGTCCAGTTGCCCAATGCTCCTCAGCCTTAGCACTCCTTCATGAGCAATTCATTGGCGAACTAGCTGCATACTTTGAAGCAGCCAGACGAGATTATCTCAACATGAAGTGTTGTTCACTCAAAGCCAAAGATCTTGACTTCCACTACAAAAGGATGTCAATTCTGTTCTACAAATTGAATGGTTTTAATGACCCTACTCTGAAGCATGTCTTTGTTGCCTCCTTACCTGAAGAATTGCAACCAGAAATTCAGAGGCAGCTCACTGTTTACAATCTCAGTCTCGAGAACATTTCTTTAGGCAAGCTCTTCCAAATTGCCAAAGCATGTCTCGACAAACTCTGTGAGCAAAAACAATTCTTTAAGGAATTAATCAAAGACAAAGAACCATTCAGAAGCACTTGTCAAAAGCCGTATCTGCAAATCAAGTGCAAAGATAAGAAGCAATGTGATTGCGGTCCTCATAAGAAGAAGCATTTTAGAAAGTTCAAACAGAAATCTTCTTCCAAACCTTATTTTCAGAAAGCTCGCAGACCATTCACATTCTACAGAAAGAAGTCTTCTTCCTTCAAAGAGCAACAACGGAAGAAATCCAGTAGATGCTTTATTTGCAAAAAGAAAGGACATTACTCCAGAGATTGTCCTAACAAGTGAGACAAAGCTATCTGTCTCATCAAGCATTTACGGACTGTTACAGACTATTCTCCAGACAAAGAAGTTGAATCTTGTTTCTCTGAACAAGAAGAACCCAATGAAGATACAGTGTTCGCACTAGAAAATTCATCTGATTCTGACGCAGATGAAGTTCACACCATCTACAATCAACAATCTTTGTCCCTGAACTCTACCATTCCAATTCCATCAGTCAAAATTCAGCTGTTACCCTCAAAGTTCCAAAGACCAATTTCTCTCATTGGTTTCTTTGACACAGGTGCTCAAAAGACGATGCTGAATCCAGATATCCTTCCATTACAACATTGGAAGCCGCACACAGAACATTTCAAAGCGACAGGCGGAAAAATCTTCACCACAAATTTGATTACCAAACATTTCATTGGTATTCAGATTTTCCCAAATTGTGTCATTTGGACCCATGTCATTGGTTCGAATCTACCTGATAAAGACATCTTATTAGGTTTCGATACATTTCCAAAGTCAAACACCTCCACATCCTTCCTATTGGAATTCGAGTCAAATCCATGTTCAAACCCTTCATCAATATTCTCAGACTCTACAGTCTCACCAATTCTCCACAGTCTTACCAAGACATTTCAGCCAAACTACTCCAGTATTGTCCTGAGTCTCATGCTGAATTCACCCATCCAAACCCATTGTGGAAAAATAAGTCTTTCTTCATTAAGCTCCCCTTCAAGCTAAATGAAGACACAAATCCAACCAAAGCCACCCATCCAGGAATGAGTCCTTCTGACTTAGTCCTAGCCCAAAATGAGTGCTCCCAACTCTTAGCCCAAGGCCTCATTGAACCCACAAATTCTCAATGGGCTTGTCAAGCCTTTTATGTGGAAAAATGATCTGAACTTGTCCGTGGGAAAAAGAGATTAGTCATTGATTATCAACCTTTAAACATGTTTTTACAAGATGACAAATTTCCACTTCCTAAACGACAAAACATTTTCACATATTTGTAAAATGCCCAAATCTTTTCAACGAAATAAGCTTCAATCAACAAGAAAAATAGAAGTGTGTTTTAAAGCTATGACTCTCTAAACTCTTTCTCTTCTCTCTGTCTATGAAATCTTAGGGTTCTCTGAAATTCTTTAAAGGAAGTTTTTATCTATGTTCACGTTTTCAAAAACTTGAGATAATATACTCTACACTTGCCTTATTCAAGGACCCTGTGCATCAGAAAACTCATGCTTGTTTCCTAGACGGTCTGGTACCCTGTTGAAAAGACCAGGAGTGTCTAAGTTTTGGGTTGTACGACCAGTGGAAACTGTTTTGAAGTTTTAAGTTATGCAGTAACCCTTGATAATGGCGATCTTTCCGCTCACTGTTGCCCCCGTTTTGGTATCAGAGCCTATATTATCGTTGGTTTGGCCACTCTAGATCAAAGGCATGATCTCCATCAAGGGCATAGTTATGGAGCCTTTCTCTGTAAAAGAGTCGAGGAGTTGAAGTAATATCCGGAGACAGCCCAATAAGTTTAATAATGCTTAAACATAAAAAAGTAGGGAAGAGAAAACAAACACAGATATTTTTACGTGGTTCGGCAAACCTTTTCTACGTTCATACCTCCAAGCTAACCAAGCTCAAGGATTTCACTATCCAAGCCTCTCAAGGCTTCAATTCTATTACAATTGACTTCAAGGTATTAATGAACTCTTACAATCCAGGGATTATTTCTCAATCCCTTTACCTAAGTGTTTCCCACACTTATACAACCACAAATTTGACAATAAATTTGAGAAATACAACAAATACTCTCTATCTAGAGTTGATATACAAATGATAGCTCAATGAAGGTTTAATTTATGAAGATTTATAAATTGGAAGCTCAATCAATAATATATAAATTTATTTTTAGTTGTTCAAACAGTTAGAAATGAGTTTGATTTGCATCTATATAGTTTAGACTTGAAAAATAGCCGTTATAAACAAATCAGTGAAGTTACCGTTAAATTTGAAATTGCTACAGTAATACTATTCATGAAATTATAGTTATACCTAAAACTTTTGTTAATTATATTATAACCTAAAAATTATAAAACTTTATAGATAGGTCTATTTTTTAAACTGTTTCAACTTGCTACAGTACTACCATTCATAAAATTATAATTTTACCTAATATATTTCTATAATTGTATTATAATTCAAAATGTTAAAATCTTTGCGAACAAGTCTAATTTCAGAATTTCTAAGAATTATTTTTCATTCCCACAGCTTTCTGAATTTATGATAGGACCAAAAATATTTCTGATTTTGTAAATAAACCCAAATTCATATTTAAAACATTACTTATTAAAATAAAAAATTACAAAACTTTTTCACTTTAATCCATTTTTAGAAAATTAATTATTTTGCATGAAATACTTGATTTATGATCAAAACTTTAGATTAATGAATTAAAATCTTGAGCTTCACAAATTACTAAATCAAGTATATATTAAATCATATTAGTTTCACAAGAATTTATCATAATAATAAGTCTGTTGTGCTCTAAATTTTGTTCTTGATTGGGCCGTTATCCATTCAGTGTCTTGAAGTTGATTTCACTTGATTCATTTGCATAAATACTATCCTTCAAAAAACCTAGTGAAAAATGTGAAATATATTATTACTTTAAACAATTAAGATACATGTTTGTTATCATCATTATATTATGTGTAGCATTTAGGCTAATAATCTCTCCCTTTTTTATGATAACAAACATATCATGTATTTTGATATTTATACTGCCCCTCAATACATGGTATACATGAATCAACATATTTAAAATAAACTCCCTCTTAATATATGATCCATTATAGTTTGTGTACATCCTTAAGATCAAAATACATATTACCTATCTTTAAAAATTCAAAATATATGATTTCTCCCTCTTCATATTTCAAAACCATGTATATATACTTCAAGATAAAAAAAATACATATTACGTACTTTCAAGAATTCAAAATATATGATTTCTTTCCCTTCATCATAAAAATTACCAATAAATTATTCAAAGATCAATAAACATAAATGGTTAACTAAGAAATATAAAACTCAAGCAATTAACCATAGAGTTATAAAATTCATACTATATCTAAATAACAAATAGGAAATATCCAAATACCAACAATGATCATCCTCAATCCATAATTAAAACAACAATGTATATGAAGATGTAATACAGAGTAAGAGATGATTAGAACAAAGTATTTGGAGATGGTGGATGTGAAGAAGTGGATGGTGGTAGAAACCCAAGAGTGGTGAAAAGTTGCTGCTATCTATCAAGAATCTGTTGTTGTTGACCAAAAAAATGTTGTTGTTGATCAAATAGTCACTGCTGGTGCTCAAAAAGGCGTTGTTGTTCGAAAATGAATTGAATCTGAAAAGCTTGAAACTGTGATTGAAGTTGGTTGTGTTGCTCAGAAAGAGAATACACATCAGTCAACAGCTACTACATCGGATCGGCGTGATTTGAAGTAGAATATGAGAGACCCTCAGGTGGTGGAGAATGTGAGCGTTGTGGAACATTAAGATAAATAATCTGAAGGGGCAAGTACAGAAACTTTCTTTTTGAATCTCTTATCTTTATACCACCGACCATTTTCAAAGACAAATCCCAAATTTGCTATAGTATCATCTCCTAATTCCTTAGGAGTTAAGAATATTAGTTTGGTTAAACCCAAGTCCAAACCACAGACATGAAAGTTGATAGTATTACAGCTCAATTGGAACAGCTGTATCTTAATCTGCATCATCAGATTGCTAAACTAGATATTGAGCTCAGAACAATGATCCAAAACAAGTATTGGGGTCTAGGAAGTTTTCGATTTGGAAAATTTAGAACACTCAAGAATGATATATCTAACACTCAATACTCTAAACGAGTAACTTCATCTCCATGTCCACCCTTAGGACTTATTACAAGTTGAAGAATATAATGGAGGATTCTCATTGAAGCGGTAATGCTTGGGATTTTAATGAGGACTTACAAAAATCAGAGGATAAATTAGAACGTCTGTAAATTTTTCTAACAATATCTTCAACAGAATACCATGGATAATGAAGTTGACTCCTAGTAGTGTATACCTCTAATCCTTCATTAGGAGTTCTAAGAATTCGATTTAAATTCTCAACATTAAATTCAATAGGAATAAATAATTATATTTGAAGATTGCGAATAAATAATCATATTTCAATAGAAAACTCGAAATAAATTCTCATAATATGGTTCCTTGATGACTAAAGCATTCTTTCACCCCATTGCAACAAGTAAAACACTAAGAGACTTGTCACAAATATATAAATTATATAAATTATGAAGATTAATGAAATGTGGAGGAATTACCGGCCTTGACATGAAGAGATTGACAAACCATTTTTGAAGAGGTATAGTTGGTAGATGAGTCATTATAAGCTCCTTTCTTTTCTTGGATATATGTTTTCCCTTAGATTTCTCACCACCTGCCATGATTGAAACAAGAACAAGCTTAAATACCCAAATTCGTATTTCTAACATTTTGAGTGAAATGTGTGTTTTTGAAACAAGAAATTAATCCTAGAGATAATTTAAGGCAAGATATGATTGTGGTTTAAGTGAAGATGAATTAAAAATACTTTAAAATGGTAGAGAGAGAAATGGGTAAGCTTAGATTTTGATTTCTTGATTTAGAGAAATAAGAGAGAAAATGATGTTTGAATGATGAACAATGAGGGGTTAATGACTGGAAAATAATTTAAGTGAGTGATCGTGGCAAGAAAATGAGTGAGAAATGAAGAAATTTGAGAGAGAAATGGAGGAGAGAAGTCACGATTGAGAGAGAGAATGATAAGTAATGAAGAAAGGTTGAAGATGATAACAAATAAGGGCTGGAACCCATGACCAAGCGGCTAGCTACTTGCTCTCGGGTTAGATGGCTTTTCCAAGTGGCTAGCCGCTTGGTTCAGGCAGCTAGCTGCCTGGCCTCTGTCCTAATTGCAAAATGATTGTTTTCTTTTAAAATTTACATCTATACTAGAAGTATTGAATGTTACATATAATTTTTTTATAAATCACCTTAGTTACAATTATAAACGTGGAGTGTTACAATTATGGTAGAAAAATATACTAGTTTTCTTTTTAGATAATTCCTCATTTCTTAAGGAGGCTATTGGAGAAACAAATCAGTTATTTCTCTTTCAATAGCTTAGTTTCTATTTTAGATTAAAATTTTGATTTGATTTTGGTTTAAGATTTATTTCTTAAAAGTTTTGTAAACCAACCCTATATAATGTATCGCATTCAATAAACAAAGATTGATCGGTTTTGATGCAATTGGTGAGAGAGTTAATTCTCTTTGGTCCTTAACCAAACTCATTTTAGATAGCGTTCAAACTAGAGGGAATGATGAGAACTATCAAGAGAATACCATTAAAGCTTTAAGTGATCCTTTGCACATTCATGAAGGCCCAATTACAAGAGCTAGAGCTAAAAAGATACAAGCTGCTTTAAATGGATTAATTGAGAAAATATGGATTGAAACTACAATTCAAGATGCAAGACATCATGAATTGGGCTTGAAGAGATGTCAAGGCATTATGGGCTTTATTCAAGCTATTAGGCAGCCAAATACACAATTCGGATCAAATGCAGAAAGGTCAATTTCGGAATAAAACTGGTATTGATTGAGATGGAATTAACTTGCAAGCCATACACCGTTAGAAAGATAATTAAGATAGCTTTCCAAAGAATTTTACGGAGTTAGATTTGGAGTTCTCTAGAAGGAGTTATGACCAATTCATTACAGCATGTACAGAATTGGAAATTTCAACGACTCCTTAACTAGTTAGGAGAACTACTCCGACTTGAATTAGGATTTAATCTTTTTCGGATTTTTGGGTCTCTATTGGCCTATTTAAACTCAGCAACCTTGCTATGTAATACAATTGAGAGATTAATATTATTTGAATTTGAGAGAATTATTCTTTCTTTGGTTCTTTTGAGAACCAAAGTGAACTTATCAAGAATTTGCATTCTTGTGGCGTTCCAAATCAAGACTTATCACCTTCTCATCTAAATCTTGAGTGTGGCGTCAATATCCTTCTCCATACCTTTGGTTCATGTTTGATTAAGCATTGGGTCAAGGTTTTGTGTGTCTTATTAAATCTGTTTAGAACTTTCTTGGGTAGTTGAAACTTGAAATTAAATGTTCTCCTCAAAGTTTCAAAGTGGGATTCGTATCATTGACTTATCTTAAAGTTTATGGCGTGCTAAAGTTTGTGCTTTCATTAAGCATTGGGGGACTAAATTGATCTTGGGGGACTAAATCGATTAGGGTTGCTTCAGCTCTTGATGAGATTCATATTAGTCATACCTTTGGCACTTTTTGCAGATTTACATTTTAGATGTTTTGCATAAAAACTCATCTAAGTCTTTCTCTATAAGAAATATACTCATTTTATTATATAGAACAGACATAGGTCACTCTTTATAGAAGCATGATTTTCAGGCTTTATTAGAAAATTGCCCATTCACCATTTTATTGAGAAATATTAGAGAATAGACTTAAGTCATTAGATCATTTTTGTTGTAAAGAACGGACCTAGGTCATTCTTTATAAGATCATGTCCTTGGTATTTTGCATCGAAAACTCACCCTTTAAGCCTTTCATTTAGAAATATAAAAGAATAGACCTAGGCCTTTTTTTTTTTATACGGGTTAGACCTGTTTCACTGTTTATAAAATTATGCATTTGCCATTTTGTTAAAAACTCACTCTTCAGACATTTCACTTAGAAATACTAGAGAGTGGGCCTCACTCATTCTTTATAAAGAGAATGGCCTAAGGTCTTTCTTCAAATTTTAGGTGTTTCACATAGGATTAGATGTTTAGGTTTTGCTAAAAACTCATTTGTTGAGCATTTCATTTAGAAATTCTTTGTAGGAACATACCTTTGGAATTTTGTCAAAAACTTGCTCTTTGGGTATTTCATTTAGAAACATTAGTGAATAAAACTAGGCACTTCCTTGAGAAAATGAACCTAAGTTATTCTTTGTAGGATTATGCTTTTGGCATTTTGTCAAAAACTCGTCATTTTGGCATTTCATATAGATATATTAAAGAATGGACCAAGGTCTTTTTTTAATAGAAAATAGGCATATGTCATCCTTTATAGATTATAACTTTGGCATTTTGTCAAAAACTCACCCTTTGAGTGCTTCATTATATAAAGTGAATTTGGGTCATTTTCTGTATGAATATGTATTTTTAATTGTGTTGAATACTTGCTCTTTGAGCTTTTTGCTTGGAAATATTAAAAATTAATTTAAGTCTTTCTTTGTAAAAAATAGACTTAAGTCATTTTTATAGGATCACACCTTTAGCATTTCGTTGAAAATTTGGCCCTTGGGCATTCTATTTATAAATGCTACCTAGGTCATCCTTTATTGGTCCTATTTTCATGTGGGCTTCATGAGCTTCTAAAGCTTGATGAGACAAGACCCTCCGCTTTTACGAAAGTAAGCCAACCAACAAATAAAGCTAAAGCAACTTGGAATATAGTCACATGGGATCAAGCAAAAATAAAAGCAAAAGATAAAGCAGAAATAAACAAAACAAAAGCAAACATTATTATTGAGTCACATGCTTAAAGATAAAGGATACTAGTGCTACTTTATCCAAAGCTGTGTGAGGGAGACAAGTTATCTACATCACCGTCGACTTTGGAAAAAGATTTTTTCCACCAAGGCAGATGTGCATAGTGTTGATTAGAATCAATAGGAGTGTTGGTTAAGTTAGATGGGTGGGTGCTAGAACAGCCAAGTGTTTTGTCTCGAGAAATTTCCTTTGATAGTTCTAATGAACTAGATGAGTAGAAGAGAAAAGGAGAGTGAATTCTTCCCATGGATCTTGTGAATCTTGAATCAAGACATTAGTTTAATATGGTCTTTTTTCTTTAAGAGAATTCCACCTGTTGAAACACTGGATAAAGGGTAACGAGTAATTATGAGCTCATCCAGTAGCCCAAGAGAGGTATATTGAATGTGATGCGAATCCCACATTGAAACTTTGAGGAGAACACTTAATTTGAAGTTTCAACTACCCAAGAAAGTTCTAAACAGATTTAATAAGACACACAAAACCTTGACCCAATACTTAATCAAACATGAACCAAAGGTATGGAGAAGGATATTGATGCCACACTCAAGATTTAGATGAGAAGGTGATAAGTCTTGATTTGGAATACCACGAGAATGCAAATTCTTGATAAGTTCACTTTGGTTCTCAAAAGAACTAAAGAAATAATAATTCTCTCAAATTCAAATAACATTAATCTCTCAATTGTCTTACATAGCAAGGTTGCTGAGTTTAAATAGGCCAATAGAGACCCAAAAATCTGAAAAAGATTAAATCCTAGTTCAAGTTGGAGTAGTTCTCCTAACTAGTTAAGGAGTCGTTGAAATTTCCAATTCTGTGCATGCTGTAATGAATTGGTCATAACTCCTTCTAGAGAACTCCAAATCTAACTCCGTAAAATTCTTCGGAAAGCTATCTTAATTATCTTTCCAACGGTATATGGCTTGCAAGTTAATTCCAGTTCAATCAATACCAGTTTTATTCCGAAATTGACCTTTCTGCATTTGATCCGAATTGTAGTTTCAATCCATATTTTCTCAATTAATCTATTTAAAGCAGCTTGTATCTTTTTGGCTCTAGCTCTTGTAATTGGGCCTTCATGAATGTGCAAAGGATCACTTGAAGCTTTAATGGTATTCTCTTGATAGTTCTCATCATTCCCCCTCTCCTGAAAAGGATTCATCCTCGAATCTTCACCTACATCAAAAGGAGAAACATCAGAAATATTAAAAGTAGCACTCACATTACACTCACCAGGAAAGTCCAATTTGTAGGCATTGTCATTGATTCGTGCAACCACTTGAAATGGACCATTTCCCCTTGGAAGCAACTTTAAACGCCTTTGTGCTGGGAATCTCTCCTTTCTCATATGCACCCAAACCCAATCTCCAGGCTGAAAAACCACTTCCTTTCGTCTTTTGTTAGCTTGAGTAGCATATTGTTCAGTTCTCTTTTCTATGTTTTGCCGCACTTTCTCATGCAATTGCTTAACAAATTCAACTTTCTTTTTACCATCCGAACTAGCACGCTCATCAACAGGTAACGGCAATAAATCCAAAGGAGTTAATGGATTAAAACCATATACAATCTCAAATAGTGAAAATTTAGTAGCTGAATGGACAGTTCTATTGTAAGCAAATTCAACATGTGGCAAACATTCTTTCCAAGTTTTCAAATTCTTTTGAATAATGGCACGCAACATCGTTGACAATGTTCTATTTACAACCTCAGTTTATCCATCAGTTTGTGGATGACAGGTAGTAGAAAACAAAAGTTTAGTACCCAACTTACCCCACAAAGTTTTCCAAAAGTGGCTCAAGAACTTAGCATCTCAATCTGAAACTATGCTCCTTGGTACTCCATGCAATCTGACTATTTCCTTGAAAAACAAATTAGCTATGTTTGTTGCATCATCGGTTTTATGACATGGAATGAAATGTGCCATCTTTGAAAACCTATCAACAATAACGAAAATAGAATCCTTTCCCCTTTTTTATCTAGGTAAACCCAAAACAAAGTCCATAGAAATATCAACCCAAGGTTCGCTAGGTATAGGTAAAGGTTTATACAATCCATGGGGTAAAGCTCTAGACTTAGCATGTTTACAAGTGATACACTTCTCACATATTCTTTCAACATCACGTTTCATACGTGGCCAAAAAAAGTGTTCTTTTAAAACATCTAAAGTCTTTGCAATGCCGAAATATCCCGTTCAACCTCCCCCATGACCTTCACGCACAAGCAATTCACACAAAGAACTATATGGCACACACAATTTATTCTCTCTAAATAAAAACCCATCGTGCCTATAGAACTTTCCAAATGCAGCTTTCTCACAAGCATTAAACACATTAGCAAAATCAGGATCATTAACATATAATTCTTTAATGTACTTAAATCCTAATAACTTTGTATTTAATGTAGAGATAAGTGCATACCTTCTCGATAATGCATCAGCCACCACATTCTCTTTAACTTGTTTGTATTTGATCACATAAGGAAATGGCTCAATGAATTCAACCCATTTGGTATGTCTCTTATGCAACTTACCTTACCCTTTCAAATGCTTTAAGGACTCATGATCAGTGTGTATAACAAACTCTTTAGGTAGAAGATAATGTTGCCAAGTTTCCAACGCTCTCACCAATACATACATCTCCTTGTCATAAGTAGGATAGTTTAGGGCTGCGCCACTCAATTTCTCACTAAAATAAGCAATTGAACGCCTCTCTTGCATCAAAACAGCTCCAATACCTATACCTGAGGCATCACACTCAATTTCAAAAGTTTTAGCAAAATCGGGTAAAGTAAGTAGTGGTGCAGAAACCAATTTCTCCTTGATTAGATTAAATGCACTTTCTTGTTCACTACCCCATTTAAATCCCACGTGTTTCTTAATAATTTCAGTTAAAGGTGCAGCAAGGGTGCTAAAATCTTTCACAAATCTTCTATAAAAACTAGCCAAACCATGAAAACTTCTTACCTCATTTATGCTTTTAGGTGTTGGCCATTCTTTAATAGCCTTTATCTTCTCTTCATCAACCTCAATTCCTTTAGCACTTATAACATAACCAAGAAAAAAAATCTGATTTGTACAAAAAGCACACTTCTTCAAATTAGCATACAACTTTTCCTTCCTTAAAACAGTGAATACACTTTGCAAATGCTCAACGTGTTCTTCTAGACTTTTGCTATAGATCAAAATATCGTCAAAGTAGACAACTACAAACTTACCAAGAAAAGCACGCAAAACATGGTTCATTAACCTCATAAAAGTGCTGGGTGCATTAGATAATCCAAATGGCATTACTAACCACTCATATAAACCATATTTTGTTTTAAAAGTAGTTTTCCACTCATCTCCCTCTCTAATCCTAATTTGATAATATCCACTTTTAAGATCTATTTTGCTAAACACACAAGAACCATACAATTCATCAAGCATGTCATCAAGTCTAGGAATAAGATGTCGATACTTTACAGTGATTTTATTAATCGTACGACAATCAACACACATCCTCCATGTTCCATCTTTTTTGGGCACTAGTAGAACTGGTACCACACATGAACTCATGCTCTCCTTCACATATCCCTTTGCCAAGAGTTCTTCAACTTGCCTTTGAAGCTCCTTTGTCTCTTCGGGGTTACTTCTATAAGCAGGTCTATTAGGAATGATAGCTCCAGGAAGAAAGTCTATTTGATGCTCAATTCCCCTAATAGGTGGCAAACCATTAGAGACTTCATTTGGAAACACATCATCAAAGTCCTGCAAAAAAGTCACAATAACACTAGTCAAAAAAGAGTTAAGCTCATTAGTATGCAAACAAACCTCTTTGCACAAAAGTACAATGATAGGCTGTTTTGAAAAGAAGGCCCTCTTAACCTCTCTCTCTTTTGCAAACAAGTTTACATGTTGCCTCTCTTTTCTCTCAACAATATTTTTTCTATCTTTCCACTTTCTTTTCTCTCATTCTCTCTTTCTTTTGTGCTCTCATTTTCTTTTTTTGTATCACTCTCTTTTTGTATTGTCATTTGATCCTCATACACTTGCCTAGGTGTTAAGGGTACAAGAGTGATTTGCCTTTTATTCATTCCAAAAGAATATCTATTTAAGTAACCATCATGTGTCACTCGCCTATCATATTGCCAAGGTCGCCCCAAAAGAATGTGTCCGGCATGCATGGGTACTACATCACATACAACCTCATCCTTATATCTCCCAATAGAGAATGAAACCAGTACTTGTTTATTTACTTTAACCTCCCCACAATCATTTAGCCATTGTAACTTATATGGCCTAGGATGTTTTAGAGTTTTCAAGTTCAATTTTTCAACCAAACTAGTGCTAGCTACATTAGTACAACTTTCACCATCAATTATCATACTACATACCTTATCTTTGATGTGGCATCTAGTATGAAATATATTATCACGTTGTACCTCCGCATCCTCTTTTACTTGCATGTTAAGAGCACGTCTAACAACCATCAATTTACCATCAACAGGATACTCTACACCATCATTAGCATCCTCCAAAGGTGGCATAGGATCATCATCTGATTCACTCTCGATTTCAACATCACCATCTTCCCTCAAGATCATTACTCTCTTATTTGGGCATTGAGATGCAATATGACCTGTTCCCAAACATATAAAACACTTAATATCTCTATTTCTAAAGTGTTGGGAATCAAATTTACCTTTGCTTTGGCTGCCCCCCTCTTTATGATCCTTGATTGGCTCAATCTTAGGCTTTGAAACAACCTTTTCATCTTTGCTTCATTTTGACTTCCATGAGGAAGATGAACCTAAGTTGGGTCTAGTGGAACCCTTTCTTTTTAGTTGTCGTTCCACTTTTATGGCCATGTGAACCATGTCTTCCAATTCAACATAATGCTGCAAGTCAACCACATTAGCAATATCTTGATTTAAACCATGTAAAAATCTAGCCATAGTGGCCTCTCGTTCTTCTTCAACGTTTGCTCGAATCATGATTATTTCCATCTCCTTGTGGTAGTCTTCCACACTTCTGGAGCCTTGTGTAAGACTTTGAAGCCTTTGATGTAGCTCCCTATAATAATGACTAGGAACAAATCTCTTTCTCATGATGGCCTTCATCTCCTCCCAAGTGTTTATAGGCCTTTCACGATTTCTTCTCCTACTCAAAACAAGTTGATCCCACCAAATAATAGCATAATCAGTAAATTCAACAGCAGCTAGTTTTACCTTTTTCTCCTCGGAGTAATTATGGCAATCAAATACTAGCTCTACCTTTTTTTCCCACTCCAAATAAGCTTCCGGATCATTTTTACCTTGAAAAGAAGGAATTTTTAATTTTATACTCCCTAAATCACGATCTATGCGTCTTACCCTTCTATCATCTCTTCCAAGAATGTCAATGGTGGCCTGGTCATCAAAATTATCTAGGTCATCACTACCCTGATCTCCCATGGCAGCACGCCATTGATTATCTCTTACATTAGGAGCTATTGGTTGTTACCTCTTTTGTAGATTGGCTATAGCAGTGTCTTGCCTTTCCAATTGGTCACGGATCTCTCCAAACATCAAATTCATGAGCTCAAATTGTTGCTGCATCGCTTTGAGCATGATCGATTGATCTATAGCTTCTTGTTCTTTTGACATATTTTGTGATCTGAAAAATTAAAGTTAGCAAAAAAAACCTCACAACACTCCCTCATGTGTTTCACTCAATTTGATTCACTTAACTCTCTTGTTTAACACACAAATTGGCTTTTTCCCTCTAATGATCTCACAAACTATTGCCTTTTACCACACTTAATTCTCTCTTTCAGTTCTTTATTGAACTAAAAACAAAACCAAGAAAAACAAAACAAGTGACATACCAAATATGCTATTCCAGCACACTAATAAAGAAAAAGAATTAAGAGAACACAAAAAACAAAAAAGAAATTGAAGAAAGTAAAACAAGCAAGTAAAGGACACAATTGATATTGATGAAAGTAGGAATACTTGAATCCTTTTGCAATCTTTTTTTTTTTTTTGCTGTACGTTTCTTTTTTTTTTTTTTTGCTGTAAGTTTTTTTTTTTTGCTGTTTGTTTTTTTTTTATAATCAAAATAAATAAGACATTCAAACCTAATTAGAAACTTGCTCTGATACCAAATTGATGCGAATCCTACATTGAAACTTTGAGGAGAACACTTAATTTGAAGTTTCAACTACCCAAGAAAGTTCTAAACAGATTTAAGACACACAAAACCTTGATCCAATGCTTAATCAAATATGAACCAAAGGTATGAAGGATATTGACGCCACACTCAAGATTTAGATGAGAAGGTGAGTGATAAGTCTTGATTTGGAACGCCACAAGAATGCAAATTCTTGATAAGTTCACTAGTTCTCAAAAGAACCAAAGAAAGAATAATTCTCTCAAATTCAAACAACATTAATCTCTCAATTGTCTTACATAGCAAAGTTGCTGAGTTTAAATAGGCCAATAGAGACCCAAAAAATCCGAAAAAGATTAAATCCTAGTTCAAGTCGGAGTAGTTCTCCTAACTAGTTAAGGAGTTGTTGAAATTTCCAATTCTGCGCATGCTGTAATGAATTGGTCATAACTCCTTCTAGAGAACTCCAAATCTAACTCAGTAAAATTCTTTGGAAAGCTATCTTAATTATCTTTCCAACGGTATATGGCTTGCAAGTTAATTCTAGCTCAATCAATACCAGTTTTATTCCGAAATTGACCTTTCTGCATTTGATCCGAATTGTGTATTTGGCTGCCCAATAGCTTGAATAAAGCCCACAATGCCTTGACATCTCTTCAAGCCCAATTCATGATGTCTTGCATCTTGAATTGTAGTTTCAATCTATATTTTCTCAATTAATCTATTTAAAGCAGCTTGTATCTTTTTGGCTCTAGCTCTTGTAATTGGGCCTTCATGAATGTGCAAAGGATCACTTGAAACTTTAATGGTATTCTCTTGATAGTTCTCATCAACTTATTTGAAAAAATAAATAAATGTGTGATTAAAAATGAAATTTTATATAAATTACATTACATTGATACCTCATTTTACATTTAGATTGATTTCATCCATTAGATTTAAGAAATATATATTTACATTTTTTATAAATAAAGGTACAAAAATATATTTAAAATTTGTAAATTTTTATGAACATAATAATCATTTAAATCTTTATAAAAATATAGTAAAAGCTTTATCAAGTTTAAAAAATAATTGTAGAAGAGATCGAAAATAAAATTACTTAATTATATAAAATCAATAAAGACTTATTTGAAAAAATAAATAAATATGTTATCAAAAATGAAATTCTCTATAATTACATTACACCAATATCTCATTTTATATTAAAATTGATTTCATCCATTAGATTTAAGAAATATAAAAAATAATAATGTATATCTATTGAATGTTTGTTACAATAAATCTAAGATATACTTTGTCCATTCATAATATTATGTAATGGATTTCCTTGACCGACAAGTAAACACATCACCAATGAACAAGAAAGTTGGCTTAATATGCCTTTTGGGACTGCATTGCCTTCTGTAACTTTCATAACCGAAAGCAAAAGTCGGATAGACACGATTGCACTTCTCACCTATACTTTGGGCATTGCTTACTACATGTGTAAGCCCTCCAAATTCTCCTGCAGGTGACAACTTACTAAGCAGTGCCAATAATCATCCTCCACTTTTTGTGGACAACTGTTCACCATCATCTTCGGTAGTGTGGGCAAAGCTCAGTTCCTTACGGTTCTCGGCCGAACCGAGCTGAGACGGTTCAGTTCTAGATTCAGAGCTGAATAAAACAAAATAAAAAATTTTCAGCTGTAGCCTTCCCCTTGCATTAAGTTTGGTCATCTTATGAGAATTGGGCCCAATGTATGTGTGTAATTTCGAAATCATAAATGAAATATTAAACTGTCCCCAACCCAATTTGAGCAGGAACCAACTTACATCTCACGTATCACCCCAAAAAAAAAATTAGCTCTTAATAAGCCTTGTTTATTGTGTAAATCCGGCAGCTCTAACCTCAAGAAACATGCGTTCGACAATCTATGATATCATGCCAAACATTTCAGAGGTACAAGTTCTTGGTGCTGAATTTAAGGAAATTATAGATTATTTATTCAGCCAGCAGATGAAGTAGTCCCACCAACATATTCTTCTCAAATAGAGCACTTTTACTGGACAAAGGTCAATTCTTGAAAACAAAGTTAACGATTTCAACACAAAGTAAAACTATTTTAGACATATGATCCAATTATATAATTCCAACAAACAATTGGGACCCATTACAACCTTATGACACAGACGGCTCACCACATCTTTTACATTTGTCGTCAATGGACAAGACGTCCCTCTTCAGTCATGCTTATCATTAACTGATCCCATCACTTTGGATACCGACTCTAGGGCGCCAGGATCAGCTTCAGAGCCCACCTGTATTTAAATAGGACTTTAGTACTATTCCAGGTGACTTCTGTAACAGAACATAGCAAAGAACAAACATACACAAATGCACAACTTGGTAAAAACAGCATTTTCAATGCAGTAAAGAAAATAGCTGCATTACCATCATCAACCAAATTTAAAAAGTGACGATGCATGCATAATACAATAAACAGCCCAAGCATACATATAAAATGAAATGGTAGTGATTTCCTAATTTTTAACTGTAGAATATTTACATCAAAGAAAACAAACCAGCGTGGCTCTGTGAAAGGGCAATTGATATGCCTTGAAAGAGTAGTGTGTCCTCAAGATAACAAGGATTAAAATTTAATCCAGTAACAACTGTATCTGCTCTCTTTCTCCCTCCCTCTCCCACTCTCTCTCTCTGTCTCTCTGTAACCTCCCCAACAAAGAAAGGAATGCTAACACGCATCCAACTCTGTTGGTTCAATTCTTCAGGAAAGGCACTTGAATTAACTGAATACCAGAATTTCTTGTTCCAAGGATTCACAAAATATCAGAGGCACAACAATGCATGCCTTATCATTACTTCCATCTAGTAGAAGAATTCTACCTGGCTTGTGACACAATATAAAGTTTCCATTTTCATTAGCTTTAGCTTTGTGATAATACCACATGCAATGTCATTCTCATGTCCTGAATCACATTCTATTCCCCAAATATAAAATAATTGCAAAAGCAAACAAAGACAAATCATTATCCAATGAAATGGAGACACAGGAAATGCCATAACTTACAACTACAGGCCACTGTCTCCATATCAATATTAATAATAATAAGGTTCACATTGGTTTGACAATGGTTTGAACCTGACAGAAATAGAGTAAATGGAAAATAAGAGAAACATACAGCCTCAAACAAAGTCAGAGGAAGAAAGAAGAAACATAGTTCCATCTTGAAGCTTTTCTTTTCTACAGGCATTCCTCATCTTTTAAACAAGAAAATTCTTCAGTATGTCCAGAATCAGAATAACTGCAAACTGTTTCAGAACTAGTGTCAATAAGACAGTAGTAAATTTCTTCTTTAGGCCTTCATCAATATCTTTCAAAAGCTTTACAAGAATGGAAAATAAGGGTGTGTTTGGTATTGTTTTCGAACCCCGTTTTCCTTTTTCTAAATTCATAAACACCAAACACATGTTCAGTATATCAATTCTGAAAATATTTTAGAAAACATAAAATTCATTTTATACTTTTAACAAAGGAAATAAGAAATCAACTTTTTCTCGTTTTCCTTATTTCCCAATACAATATTAAGTTCAAAATTAACAATTTTCTTCCACCATCTCTCAAATAACAACATCATCATCATCATCATCATCATGAATAACAATAACAATAACAACAACAACAATAATAAAAACAATATTTTTTTTTTCTTAAAAAAACCAATAATAACAACAACAGCCACATCATCAACAACAAAATTATTATTATTATTAATACTAATAATTAGTAATAATAATATTGCTCTTGCTATTATTGGTTTTTTTAGAAAAGTTAATAATAATAATTATTATATCCCAAGAAAAATTTCCCTCACAATTATCTTTTCTTTTTTCATACATTACAACATTTATATTTTTACATATTAAACAAATAAAATTAATAAGATCACCTAATTTATTCTTAAAATTAAAATAATCAAACTAATTGGATAATAAAAAAGATTACACATTACTTAATATTAAGTTAACGAAAATTATTCCAATAATAATTCTTTAAAATATTCCTACCAAGCGTGTTCTATTTTTTTCTCATTTTCAAGATTATTTCTGAAAATGATACCAACTGCATTTTTAAATTTTGAAAATAGTATTTTCATTCTCAATTTTGTTTCATAAAAACAAGTAATTGAAAAACAATAGCGAATGTGCCCTAACTTTCGTTCCCACCTATGGGAGTGAGGTTTGAACCTCAGCCTCTTGTACTAATCCAAGAGATTTATCAATTGAACCAATTAGTCAGTTTGTTCTACAATTTCTAATAGTGTCCTTTCTTCCCACATTTAACACATAGGGACCAATGTAGGTCACCTACAAGGTCTAGTGTGCTTCGTACTATTTCTTTTCTTTCTTTCATATGCTTTTAGCAAATCTCATTTGAACTGTTCACAAAAATCACCAAAAGCTATCTTTCCAAAAGCCTTTTCAAACTTTGGTTGTCTTGCATTGTAAGAGTATTACATAACCCATTTCCAAAGGATTTTCGCAAAAGTTTTGCAACAGCACAAGAATCATAAGAAATAACTTTGCTATGAAATTCTTGTATTGAGGTTTTCCATGTTCTAGAAATAGAAACAGAGTTCCTCTATGAAACTTTCTTTCAAACAACTTTGCTATGAAAATTCTTGAATTGAGGTTTTCCATGTTCTGGAAATAGATACAAGGTTCCTCTATAAAATAGACAATCTGTTCTGAATAGGACATTGGCCCAAAAAAAAAAAAAATATTTAGAATATTAAGAATTTGAATGTTAAGAATTATTGGAGCATATTGAGAAAATTTTGTGACTTCAATGTGTAGGTGTTTATGTGCATAAATATTATGTAAGGGTCCTTATTCCCACAGATCTTGTCAAATCTATCAAAAGTTTTCTTATCTTGCAAGATAATTTTAGTATGGCCAGCCTTCTAGACATTTTATCTCGGAGTACTTTTAGTATGGCCAGCCTTAATAAGTCCAAAATAAGGAACTTGTGCCAGAGTCAGATCTCAAAAATCATCTTCAGAATTGGACTATTCAAAAAGTTTCCCAGTTTAATTTATAATGGTTCATTTTTATTCAAATCAGATTGCTTTATCAAAACAATTGAAAAAATTCCCCTTCTTATTACACCAATACATATGAAATCCCCCCACCCCCCCCCCCCCCCAAACAAAAAAAAACTAAAAGGGGTGCAAAGAAAAATCAAATTTCAATTATAGCTAACAAGCCTAAAAGATAAATACCCAAATCAATAATTTTACAATGTCTAAGGCAAGAAACACTAAAGCTTCTAATGAAAGGAATATAGCATTTGATCCTCATGTCTATGAGACAAAAGACATCATAAATTCTCAAATTCCATTTAGGATATATGACCTCGTCCTTATGTAATTGGACCAGTCTATGAAAATTGTTTCTTAGATCTTGGGAAACTTCTAGTCTACCAAATCATCTCAAACTGGTTTGAAATAACCCAAACAAAAATTCTACCATCAGTTGCTCCAAAACAAAATAGAAAGAGTACTCCTAGACAAATCTTACATCTTCCTTCAACTAGTCAATTGCAACATTCCCTAAATACACAATAAGAGTTGCACGCTAAATTTCCCTCCCTCTCTAGTTATTCTTCTCGAAAATATGTTGTAGTGGAAGTCAAGTTAAAAAGATTATGTCTTATCTTTATTTAAAAAAATTAAAAAAAGAAATTTTTGGCCTACAATAAACTCCTAGTTACCTCCCGATACATGATAGCCTCCACATCCCAGACACGATAGCATTCACATGACACTTGATAGTTCAATACTTCGGCAACAAGAGCCTCCACATGGACCACGCACAACTCATGGGCTTCTTTGCATGAATAAAATGTTGTTAACTAAAACACAGAGGAAATACTCGAAAAGCCTAGGTGAACAGCCCTATATCTCTTTACTGCCAAGCAAGGCTTCCGAAAAAGAGATTTAATGTAAGAATTTTTCAACAAACAAGGTTACAAATGGACATCTCAAATAATGAAAATCTTAAAGCATTAACTCTTTCACAACCTAGACCTATTCATCTAACTATAAGCACCTTACCCATCTGAGGTTCATTTGCTATGACAAACAAGCTCTGGTAAATGATCACAACAAAGACCATAAATTGTCCCATGTGATGATGCAGCAATAGAATAGATTCGATAACATAAACTAAAGCAAGCACAACAGAATCCACATTCATTTCAAAACATGGCACAAAAAATAAGTCGAAAATAGGACTCACTGTGTTAGGACTGCCGTTTTGTTTTTGAGCGGCCGGCTTATATGGGCATGCAGACGGAGCCCTCTCTGGTTTCGTATACTCCCATCCAAACAGGGAATAAATTTTTCCCTGAGAATCATACAACTCATAACTCAAAATGGAAATTCAATAAAACATTGACTGATAAAGATCTCTTGCTTAGTTTACCAGCAAATAATCAAAAAGTGATGGTAGTAGGTTCACGATCGGAACGAGGAAAATCGGTAATAAACAGGCGAGACAGACCTTCAAACAAAAAACATCAAATGAAAAAGAATCCGATCAATTTCTGGAAAATTAAGAGAAGAAAAAGCTGCGATAATGAAATAATCAATAATCAGAAAATTACCATTTTCTACTTGATCGATCTCTTTTGTGCTGGGTTCGGTTTCCTCCCGTTACTTGGACGATTCTTCGAGGACTCTTCCGTGTTATTAGTAATGAATATATCTCATCGCATCAATGTCGTGGCCCAATCAGACAGAAGGTTAAGTTTAAATTAAAATTAATCGCTTCAAATTCTTATATAAATTTGAAGAATATATATTCTTTATTTATGGGTTGCGTGTACCTTTACTTAAATTTTTAAACTTCAAATTATAAGTTGATTTTTCTATGTATGAATAGTAATTAAATGTTTCTTTTGACTATTGGATTGCACGAATTTAATAGACAAAAATTAAGTCATAATCAAAATTATAAATCAAGGAATCCTATCTTTTTTTATTAATGTATGATCGAGATAAAAGTTTTTTTTGGGATATTTGTCACATTAAATTTTTATTAAAGCTTTTAAGATATTAAATATTTTTTAAAATATTATATTAGATATTGGGACTAGTAATATTAGAACTATAAGTAAAGATTTAATTATAAAATAACTGTGTACATTACAAACTTCTTATACTGATAAGAGACTAGAAGGCTCTACACGATAAAATATTATTTAATATTAGATAATATTCATGGCACTAGCCTAATCTATCAATCTTAGCTACTATAAGTGAAGATCATCTCCATTTTGAAAAATAAAAGTAGGTATGATTAGTAATACTAGAACTAGGGTAATGGGATCCATCGCCGAAATAGCTCACCTTTGAGAATGATAACAAGAAAAGTAGGGAGAGGAGTGTGCCAACTTGGCCTTGGAGCAAGTTGAATACTGATGGTACTAGTGGTCTCATTCGAGATTATAATAAAACATAGTTTACTGGATTAGGCATGAACATAGAGTCCTGTTCAGTCACGGTCGCAAAGCTTTGGGGACTCCATCATGGCTTAAATATAACTTGGCAACATGGGATTTGTTGGTTGATTGTGGAAGTAGATAGCCACAGTGTTCCTTAACTGGTTAATAAGCCACTAGAGTCTGCTGATGAGTATTCACCACATATTCGGTCTATAAAGCACCTCATCATACGCGATTAGAAATCACCATTAAGCATGTTTGTTGTAAAGCAAACTTTGCTGATAATTTTCTTGCAAATTATGATTATATGTTCCTCTAGGCTTTCACCTTTTCTCTTTCCCCCTTCTAAATATGGTTATTTTCGTTACTTATAACATGTATGGGGTACTTATCCCATTTAATTTTTTCATATTTCTTTTTAGAATCTCTTTGTATTAAAATAATAATAATAATAATAATAAGAAGAAGAAGGAAGAAAGAAAAGCAATATAGTGTCTGCGGCAACAACATAACACTACCACAGTATCTAATAAAACATATAAACAACCAAAAGAATACCAAAACAAAACAAAAGCTACCCTAAAAGCATTCACCGAATACCTCTAGGCATTCCCGTAAACCATTTTATAAATGAATCACTGTTGAATCATCCACCGACTCTCAACACAGGTATGCCCTTGCAGTCCAAACACTTAAGCAACATCGTCTTAAGACCCCTGAACAGCCTCCGTGGGAAGCACCACGATAATTCACCACCAACATCACCACGAGCAGCATTAATTGCAATTGTATCACCACTAGCAACAAATAAAAAATACTATTTAACGCAGACACATAGAAACAAAATAAAAGGGAAAAAGCTAAAATTAACAGAATACTTAAAAATATAAAAGCATAAATAAGATAAGCTGGTTAGAGAAGGTAAAAATTCCCTTTGCGGCCAGACCTTTTCTCTTTCTTAGCCAATGTTATAGTAGTGTGGCGTGGTTGATGGCTGTATGTCTCTATAATGCAAAGAAAAGAGAAAATAAACATATATTCTTATATGGCAAACCTTTCATAGTTGTTTCTAGTAGCATAAACCTAAAAGAGTAACAATGTCACTAAACTCTCTCATACATACGTTACTCCTTCCTTCTTATATACATAGAAATTTTGAATCCTCAAGAATGTGATGATAATTGATGAGGTGCCCACTCAATTCAAAAAGTGCCGTCAAAATATCATTTCATTTCCAATTCAAAAAGTATTGTCAAAACATTATTTCAAAAAACGTACTACATTTTTTTAACTAAATTGTTTTTATTATTTCCAATCAAATTCTTTTAATAGAATTAAGATGAAAATAATTTTGATATAATGATGAAGGTTTAAACATTTAAAAACTTATTGTAATTACAAATATTACATGGCTTTGAGAAAAGATTTTAATATTATCCTTTTTTTCTTACTTTGCACTTGATGAAACTAATAAAAAAATATGAATTGTCTTTTCTAAGATAAGGCAACCTTATGAAACTAATGCTATTTATGAAAGTTAATTATTTTTTTATTAAATTTAATAATATATATTAATGTGTCTAATCTGAATGTACAAACCTTATATCTCTTGTAGTTGTTGATAAGCTTCAAATTAAATTTTATAATTGGGGCTCCTTAACAATGTGTTGAATTATCAAATAAATAAATAAAATACATATTGTTCATTAATTTTTTTTATAGTGATTTTCATTAATTTCTTCTTTTACATTAATTATTTTAACTACCAAATACTCTTATTTATTCTATTGCATCTATGAGAAGATACTTGCACTATTTAGAACATATTTTCTAATTAATTTTTCTTGTCAATACGTTGAATAATCCCTAAAGGTTATACCCTTTTTCATTGTGCTTTTAACATTTTTTCTTCAAAAATATTAGATGTATTCGTTGAAAAGAAAATTAAAATTAGGTAATAACTAATAATATTAGTGAAGTCAAATTATTGATCAATTCTTGTGATAAATCAATAAATAAAAAATATATATAGTCATAGTTTTCTTGATTTTATTCAACTTACTAATCTGTTAGAACTTTTATATCTTTTTTTTTTCTAACTTGCTCCAATGATCTCAATATCAAATGTACCGCAAAAACTTTTGATAACATATGTAATATCATGGGAAAATAACATAAACATTTTAAAATATAAGGATCAATAATTTCTAATATATACCTAAAATTTCACAAACATTAATGATTAGAATAAATACCTGAGAGGATTGTGTTATCATTCACACGTAAATCAATCAAATTCAAAAATATGAATTGGAATTCATTCATTGAAATCTTAACAGTTTCTTCTTCTAACTTCTTAAGCGAAGTTATAATCAAGAAAATAATCTTATACTAATTTGAAAGTGGTTTGTACTCATTTGTAGTTGAAACAACTTTCAAATTCCTGACATTGTACAAAAAACCCTCACTTAATATGTAACCTTATCACTAAATTTTTCCTGATTTTTCCATAAATTAATTTTCCTATGAAAAAAATTGCTACGTTAAGTATAAAATAATTAGGAAAAAAAGATAATTAGAGAAAACCGTAGGAGAAAGAACTTTTTATATTACCTTTTCATCAATAAAAATCATGTCCACACTAATCAATTTTCTATTCTTCTTGGTATTAATAGACTTTTGCATCCTACAATGCCTAACCCTTATCATCCAATTATCTCTATGATTGTTCAACTCATGAAAAAAAGTTACTCTACTAAGCACATAATACTAAAAATTTAAATAAGTCAAACAATAAGAAAATAAGAATCTTACTAAAGAGGATGTTCGTTAAATAATAAAAAGAACTCCAAACATAATAAATCTTAAATAGTTAATGTTTGAAGAGTTTACAGAAGCTAAAAGAAACTAACCAAAAGATTGCATAATTAAATATAGGATTATGGCATTAAAATTAGACCCTGATAGTGGCATTGTTGAGGAAAGATGAAGGAACTTTCCTTTCTATATTAATTAGACGATATATTTTAAGCCACAAAAGTTTAATTGTTACCATAATAAAATAAACAAATGCTTCAAGGATTATAATCAATTATTATTAATGGTTATATATTGTTGAATTCATTTAAATAGAAAGAGAAAGAGACATGTGATGAGAACTATCAAGAGAATACCATTAAAGTTTCAAGTGACCCTTTACACATTCATGAAGGCCCAATTATAAGAGCTAGAGCAAAAAAGATGCAAGCTACTTTAAATGGATTAATTGAGAAAATATGGATTGAAACTGCAATTCAAGATACAAGACATCATGAATTAGGCTTGAAGAGATGTCAAGGCGTTGTGGGCTTTATTCAAGCTATTGGGCAGCCAAATACACAATTCGGATCAAATATAGAAAGGTCAATTTTGGAATAAAACTGGTATTAATTGAGTTGGAATTAATTTGCAACCTATATACCGTTGGAAAGATAATTAAGATAGTTTTCCAAAGAATTTTACAGAGTTAGATTTGGAGTTCTCTAAAAGAAGTTATGACCAATTCATTACAGCATGCTCAGACTTAGGAATTTCAATGGCTCCTTTAATCTCTTTAACTAGTTAGAGAGAACTTGTTTGACTTGAACTAGACATTTAATCTTTTTCAGATTTTTGGGTCTCTATTGGCCTATTTAAACTCAGCAACCTTGCTATGTATGACAATTAGAGATTAATGTTATTTGAATTTGAAAGAATTATTATTTCTTTGGTTTTTTTAAGAACTAGTGAACTTATCAAGAATTTGCATTCTTGTGGCGTTCCAAATCTAGACTTATCACTCACCTTCTCATCTAAATCTTGAGTATGGCGTTAATATCCTTCTCTATACCTTTGGTTCATGTTTGCTTAAGTATTGGGTCAAGGTTTTGTGTGTCTTAAATCTGTTTGGAACTTTCTTAGATAGTTAAAACTTCAAAATTAAATGTTCTCCTCAAAGTTTCAATATGGGATTCACACCATTTGGTATCAGAGCAAGTTTCTTGTGAGGTACACTCTTTTTACTTGAATATAATATAATTAACCTAACAAACTCCCTTAAGCATTTATTATAAGAATAATAATGTATAATAATATATGACATAAAATAATGTTGTAGAGAAATTAGAAAATCCAGAAATTTCTAAAGATATTTATGAAATGATAAATTAATAATTAAAACTAATAATGACATAACAATGACATAAGTGATGATGCAACAAGAAATATTGTAGAGATATTAGGAATTTTAGAAATTACTATTATATTTATGGAAAGATAAATTAATAATTTAAAAGTAATGATGACATAAGTGATGATGTAATAAGAAATGTTATAGAGTTTTAGAAATTTTAGAAATTACTAAGATATTTATAAAGAGATAAATCTTCACCATTAATTAAGCACTAGGTAGCAAAATCTTAGCATTTTAGAAATCACCAAGATATTTATGGAGAAATAAATCTCTACCATTAATCAAATGATATGGTGGCAAAATTTTAGCCACACATGGGTCTTAGGAAACTCTATAAATACCCTTTAGCCCTAGCATTTTCCAAAAACCTTAGAAATCCTATCTTTTTCCATTATAAGCCAAAGCATCCCTAGTGAAGAAATTCTCAAGTTTAGGAAGGAAGATTAGGGGAATCAAAGAAAAACATGTAAGTAATACTTCACTTCAACTGTAATTTAAGGATAATATGTTAAATTAGCCTTAGGTAATAATTCTCTTATGTTAGGTTTAGTTCAAAATAATCTCTTATCTTATAATGATTATTATTATGATGTGATTGGTTATTATTAAATCCCATATGGCTGGCTATGCCGCCTACATCATGAAATCATCCTCATATGGCCGGCTATACCGCCTAGGATGTTATGCTTAATACTTACTTGATTGGATGGTTGGCTATGCCGCCTAATATGTGATACTCTTATTTTATCATGCCATGGTCGGTACTGCTGCCTAAATTATGATATTGGTACAACCCTCTACATGGTCGGCACTGCTGCTTAAAATATAATGTTGTTGTTATGACTCTTTATATGGCCGGCACTGCCGCCTATATTATAATTCTATTTCTTTAAATTTTTGTATGGACGACACTACCACCTATGTTAGATGTTGATATCTTAAATTAGTTTCATGTTATATTTCACGAGTGATTTGTTAAATAGGCATTTTAATGATTTTAAAGGAAAAAAAAAGGTTTCTGTACTACTAGGTGGCAAGCATTCATAAAGAAGGCAAGCCCTCTAAGCTAAGAAAAGAGATCATTTGGGGACGGCGATACGTAATGCCCAACAGATCAATTAATTTAAGTCCAAGGGTATGTTATAGAATGCTAGCCTTGTAGTACAACAAACCTAGGGCCCTAACATCGTTCTTTATATTTTAAGGTTTTATGTAAAGGATTTAGCACTTATTTCATAAAGTCATTCATGTGCACGATAGGTAATATATGCAACAAGTATTTACTTACTGGGCATTAGCTCACGTAGTCCTTACATTGAAGGAATTGAGTAGAAAAAAACTGACACCAAGTCCCAACCAAGGCGAGGTGCATATGGACATAACAGACCTTGGGTTGCAAAATGGGCTCAACAGTGTTCCTACCTAAACATATTTACAACAAGTTTGTTTATGGAATTGGTTGTGACTTTTGTAACGAAGTTTTTGGTGTGACAAATAAATAGTTTTATATAACAAACCTTTTTTGTTCAATATCTATAAAATGCTTATTTTGAAATTGTTTCTACAAATACTTAATGTTTTTAGTTATAAACATAAAAGTTGAGTGTTATAAATTGGTATCAGAGCCCAAGGTTTAAAGTGATTCTGTAGACCGTCCATATGCATTAGCTAAGGGGGAGGATGCAGCTCAGCTCTTAGTAAGATTAGGAACTAAGATAATTAAATATCTTACATTTAATTTGTTTGACCCATAGAAGCTTGTTCAAAGAAAGTAGAGATGTCAAGTGCTAGGGGTAATAGAGGCAGAAGAGTGGTAGGAACTTCAAGAGAGCAATCCTCTACAATTGATTGACTTACGGACATTGTCACATGACTCTTAGAAAGAGAAGTCAGAAGAGATGAATGTACTTAGACCACGAATAATGCTGGGGCTGAATTTAGAAGATTAAACCCACCTATATTTAAAGGGGGCATAGATCCTATGGTAGCAGACCAGTGGTTGCGAACTATGAAAAGAATGGCTGAAGTAGCCAAGGTGCCAGAGGAGGAAAAGGTCACTTGTGTTTCCTTTATGCTAAGAGGAGCAGCTGAATATTGGTGGGATTCCATCAGACGATGCCATAACAAAACAACAATGCGATGGAAGGAATTTAAATAACACTTTTACAATAAGTATTTTTCAGAGACGGTGAGGTCTACCAAAAGAAGAGAATTTATTTATTTACAACAAGGAAACATGACAGTATTAGAGTACATTAGAAAATTTGATGAGCTTTCTCGCTATGCCCCACACATGGTTGCCATAGAAGACTTGAAAAAGGATCATTTTATGCAAGAATTGCATAAAGATTTAGCAAAAGACTTAAAGGTTGCTAGAATTCGAGATGCTTCCTTTAACGAGCTCATGGATCGAGCCCTAGTAATTGAGCAAGCAGATGAAGAAAAGAAGGAAGAAAAATGAAGGAATAAAGGAAGCGTAGATCAAGGGAATTATATAGCTAATCACAGAAGACAATTGTCAAATAATAAAAGAAAGAGAGCACCAACTACTCAGGAGCAAGATAAGAACAAGCGTATAAGGAATCACCAAAATGAGATCCTACCAAGGCCTAAATGCAATCAATGTGGCAGAACTCACCCTGGGGAATACCGAGCCAACACTAAAACATGTTTCAAATGTGGGAAAGAAGGACACTTCATCAAAGACTGTCCAGAGAATGGTACGCGGTGAGAAAGGACTAACGCATGAGTGTTCGCACTTAACAAGGCAGATGCAGAGGCAAACCCCTCAGTATTATCAGGTGAACTGTCTATCTCTCAAACTCCTGCATATGTGTTGATAGACTCAGGAGCTACACATTCATTTGTCTCACCAGTATTTATTAGGAAAATCAAAGGGACCTTTAACATAATAAGTAAACCTTTGTGAGGTATAAGCTTCTTACTTTGATATAATATAATCAACCTAACAAACTCCCTTAAGCATTTATCATAAGAATAAATAATAATAATAATAATAATATAATGACATAAAATAATGTTGTAGAGATATTAGAAATTTTAGAAATTTCTAAAGATATTTATGAAAGGATAAATCAATAATTAAAGCTAATAGTGACATAAGCAATGACATAAGTGATGATGCAATAAGAAATGTTGTAGAGATATTAGGAATTCTAGAAATTACTAAGATATTTATGGAAAGATAAATTAATAATGACATAAGCAATGACATAAGTGATGATGTAATAAGAAATGTTGTAGAGATTTAGAAATTCTAGAAATTTCTAAGATATTTATAAAGAAATAAATCTTTATCAGTAATTAAGTGCTAGGTGGCAAAATCCTAAGCATTCTAGAAATCACCAAGATATTTGTAGAGAAATAAATCTCCACCATTAATCAAATGATGTGGTGGCAAAATCCTAACCACTCATGGGCCTTAGGAAACTCTATAAATACCCCTTAGCCCTTGCATTTCTCCATAAACCCTAGAAATCCCATCTTGTCTCATTTTAAGCTAAAGCATCCCTAGTGAAGAAATTCTCAAGTTTAGGAAGGAAGGTTTAGGGGAATCAAAGAAAAACAGGTAAGTAACACTTCACTTCAACTGCAATGTAAGGATAATACGTTAATTTAGCTTTAAGTAATAATTCTCTTATGTTAGGTTTAGTCTTAACTAATCTCTTGTTTTATAAGAATTATTATTGTGGTGTGATTAATTATTATTAAATCCCAATGGCTGGCTCTGCCGCCTACATCATGATATCATCCTTATATGGCTGGCTATGTCACCTAGGATGTGATTGGATGGTCGGCAATGCCGCCTAACATGTGATGCTCTTATTTTATTATGCCATGGTTGGCACTGCCGCCTAATATATGATATTATTATGACTCTTTATATGGTCGGCCTTACCGCCTATATTATAATTCTATTCCTTTAGATTTCTATATGGACGACACTGCCGCCTATGTTATATGTTGTAGTTTTATATTATGCTTTATTATATATTTAGAGAATTTATATGCTGTGGCATAAGTTGCATTGATCTCATGCATTTCACGAGTGATTTTTTAAATAGGAATTTTAATGATTTTTTTAAAGAAAAGAGATTGCTGTACTACTAGGTGGCAAGCATTCATAAAGAGGGTAAGCCCTCTAAGCTAAGAAAAGAGATCCTTTGGGGACGGCGATACGTAACACCCAATGGATCAATTAATTTAAGCCCAAAGGCATGTTATAGAATGCTAGCCTTGTAGTACAACAAACCTAGGGCCCTAACATTGTTCTTCATATTTTAGAGTATCATGTAAAGGTTTTAGCACTTATTTCATAAAGTCATCCATATGCATGATAGATAATACATGCATCAAGTGTTTACTTACTGGGCATTAGCGCACGTAGTCCTTACATTGCAGGAACTGAGTAGGAAAAGCTGACGCCAAGTCTCTACCAAGGCGAGGTGCATATGGACATAACAGTTCTTGGGTTACACAACGGGCTTAACTATGTTCCTACCTAAGCATAAATACAATAAGCTTGTTTATGGAATTAGTTGTGACTTTTGTAACAAAGTTTTTTTGTGACAAACCCTTGTAGATGGTTTTATGTAACAAAACCCTTTTGTTCAATATTTATAAAATGTTTATTTTAAAATCGTTTCTTCGAATGCTTAGTACTACTTTAGTTATAAGCATAAAGGTGAGCGTTACAACCTTATAGTGTCATGCTTCTATCTAGTGAAGTTTAAACTTAGGACAACTACTAAGAGCATGCAAAGTCAACATTAGTGATCTTACACTATGTGTGGACTTGATAATTCTTGAGATGCATGACTATGATGTAATTCTTGGTATGGATTGGTTATCAAAATACCATGCCAAGATAGATTGTGAGAAAAAAGAGGTAACATTCCAACCACTATAAAAAGAATCATTTATATTCAAGGGGGGATGTAAGAGGAATAGAATACCTATCATTTCTACCTTAAAGGCAACTAGACTATTAAAGGGAGGATGTGAGGGATACTTAGCAAGCATCATCAAGGTTGAAGAGCAAAAGCCAAAGCTAGAAGAAATTCCAGTGGCGAACGACTTTTTTGAGGTCTTTCCTGAAGAACTCCCCGGATTACCGCCAGATCGAGAAGTTCAATTCAAGATTGACTTGTTACCAGGAACAACCCCAATCTCAAAAGCACCCTACAGGATGGCCCCATCAGAATTAAAAGAGTTGAAGAATCAACTGCAAGAACTATTAGATAAAGGCTACATACGTCCAAGCCATTCACCTTGGGGAGCACCAGTATTGCTCGTGAAGAAAAAGGATGGATCTATACGGATGTGCATAGACTACGAGAACTAAATAAAGTTACCGTCAAGAATAAGTTGCCACCATCAAACCTTCCTGGTTTGTTGTCAAAACCTATACTAGTGTCTTGCATGATGTTCTCATCTACCTCTCCATTAGATTACAATGCAAATTTCCCTTCTCTTGAAAAGAGATCTGATTCGGCACATCAAGTATGCTCTGGACCATTTGTCAACTCTCCAATCACATCTAGTGGGCATTTAGAAGAACCAAAACCTTTTGAGGTTGTTCTTAATTGGCAGACTCAAAATGCCAGAGTACAAAATGCTTTTCTGACCTCTCTACATACAAAGGTTGACCAGATTGCTCACAGATCCACTGTGGTTGAGAACAAAGTTACATCCATCTCAGATCAGCTGACAAGCCTCTATAATGGTCTTCGTGCTAAAGTTGCTCAACTTGATAGCGATCTTCGAGAAATGATTGCTCATGGTCAAATGTCTTCTGACTTTGATAAAAAAGAAAAAGAGATTCGTCGTTTAAAGGCTGAGATTGCTAGGACTGATGCTGAAAATCTCCAAAAATAGCAGTCTACTCCTGCTCTTATTCCGACTATGTCTTTTTTCCACACAGAACTATACCATCCTCTTAGTTCTATATATCCTCAACCTCCCAGATCATATAAACCCAAAAAGGTTTTCCCAATGACATATGCCCTGTTTCCTCCTACTAGAAAACCTAAACCTAGACCTCTTAGACGACCTTCATCTCCTTCTGTCTCAGTTCCTCCTATTACTCTTATCTATCTTGAACCCAGACAAACTTCTATTAAGATTCATGAACCAGTTAACCCAAAAGTTCCTTCTACTTCAGTCTTACCTCATTTTACAGAACCACTTTCTAAAGCTGATCAAAACAAACCTGCTGAAAGTTACTTGTTGTCAGACCCATCAGATCTCTATCATGATCCCTCAGTATATAAGTCTCTTTCAATAAATTCTTCAGTCTCTTCCATTGAGACTTCAGAGCTTAGTTACAGTTCAAATGATTCAGAAAACAATCTAGCAGATATTACCTGCTTTCTCATGGCTGATCGTCCTCTTTTCTATGTTGTGCCGTACTTTCTCATGCAATTGCTTAACAAATTCAGCTTTCTTTTTATCATCCAAACTAGCACACTCATCAATAGGTAACGGCAATAAATCCAAAGGAGTTAATGGATTAAAACCATATACAATCTCAAATGGTGAAAATTTAGTAGTTGAATGAATAGTTCTATTGTAAGCAAATTCAACATGTGGCAAACATTCTTCCCAAGTTTTCAAATTCTTTTGAATAATGGCACGCAACATCGTGGACAATGTTCTATTTACAACCTCAGTTTGTCTATCAGTTTGTGGATGACAAGTAGTAGAAAACAAAAATTTAGTACCCAACTTACCCCACAAAGTTTTCCAAAAGTGGCTCAAGAACTTAGCATCTCGATCTGAAACTATGCTTTTTAGTACTCCATGCAATCTGACTATTTCCTTAAAAAACAAATTAGCTATGTTTGTTGCATCATCAGTTTTGTGACATGGGATGAAATGTGTCATCTTTGAAAACCTATCAACAATAATAAAAACAACATCCTTTCCCCTTTTTGACCTAGGTAAACCAAAACAAAGTCCATAGAAATATCAACCTAAGGTTCGCTAGGTATTGGTAAAGGGTTATACAATCCATGGGGTAAAGCTCTAGACTTAGCATGTTTACAAGTGATACATTTTTCATATATTCTTTCAACATCACGTTTCATATATTCTTTCAACATCTAAAGTCTTTGCAATGCCGAAATATCCCATTAAACCTCCCCCATGAGCTTCACATACAAGCAATTCACGCAAAGAACTATGTGGCACACACAATTTATTCTCTCTAAATAAGAACCCATCGTGCCTATAGAACTTTCCAAATGCAGCTTTCTCACAAGCATTAAACATATTAGCAAAATTAGGATAATTAACATATATTTCTTTAATGTACTTAAATCCTAACAACTTTGTATTTAATGCAGAGATAAGTGCATACCTTCTCGATAATGCATCAGCCACCACATTCTCCTTACCTTGTTTATATTTGATCATATAAGGAAATGGCTTAATGAATTCAACCCATTTGGCCTGTCTCTTATGCAACTTGCCTTGCCCTTTCAAATGCTTTAAGGACTCATGATCAGCGTGTATGACAAACTCTTTAGGTAGAAGATAATGTTGCTAAGTTTCCAATGCCCTCACTAATGCATACATCTCCTTGTCATAAGTAGGATAGTTTAGGGCTGCGCCACTTAATTTCTTACTAAAATAAGCAATTAGACACCCCTCTTGCATCAAAACAGCTCCAATACCTATGCTTGAGGCATCACACTCAATTTCAAAAGTTTTAGCAAAATTGGGTAAAGTAAGTAGTGGTGCAGAAACTAATTTCTCCTTGATTAGATCAAATGCCCTTTCTTGTTCACTACCCCACTTAAATCCCATGTGTTTTTTAACAATTTCAGTTAAAGGTACAGCAAGGGTGCTAAAATCTTTCATAAATCTTCTATAAAAACTAGCCAAACCATGAAAACTTCTTACCTCACTTACACTTTTAGGTGTAGGCCATTCCTTAATAGCCTTTACCTTCTCTTTATCAACCTCAATTCCTTTAGCACTTATAACATAACCAAAAAAACAATCTGATTTGTACAAAAAGCACACTTCTTCAAATTAGCATACAACTTTTCCTTCCTTAAAACAATCAATACACTTTGCAAATGCTCAATGTGTTCTTCTAGACTTTTGCTATAGATCAAAATATCATCAAAGTAGACAACTACAAACTTACCACGAAAAGCACGCAAAACATAGTTTATTAACCTCATAAAAGTGCTGTGATGAGAACTATCAAGAGAATACCATTAAAGCTTCAAGTGATCCTTTGCACATTCATGAAGGCCCAATTATAAGAGCTAGAGCCAAAAAGATACAAGCTGCTTTAAATGGATTAATTGAGAGATGAATGTTATTTGAATTTGAGAGAATTATTCTTTCTTTGGTTCTTTTGAGAACTAGTGAACTTATCAAGAATTTGCATTCTTGTGGCGTTCCAAATCAAGACTTATCACTCACCTTCTCATCTAAATCTTGAGTGTGGCGTCAATATCCTTCTCCATACCTTTGGTTCATGTTTGATTAAGCATTGGGTCAAGGTTTTGTGTGTCTTAAATCTACTTAGAACTTTCTTGGGTAGTTGAAACTTAAAATTAAGTGTTCTCCTCAAATTTTCAATGTGGGATTTGCATCAATTTGGTATCAGAGCAAGTTTCTAATCAGGTTTGAATGTCTTATTTATTTTGATTATAAAAAAAAACAAACAGTAAAAAAAAACTTACAGCAAAAAAAAAAAAAGAAACGTACAGCAAAAAAAAAAAAAAGATTGCAAAAGGATTCAAGTATTCCTATTTTCATCAATATCAATTGTGTCATTTACTTGCTTGTTTTCCTTTCTTCAATTTCTTTTTTGTTCTTTGTGTTCTCTTAATTCTTTTTCTTTATTAGTGTGTTGGAATAGCATATTTGGTGTGTCACTTGTTTTATTTTTCTTGGTTTTGTTTTTAGTTCAATAAAGAACTGAAAGAGAGCATTAAGTGTGGTAAAAGGCAATAGTTTGTGAGATCATTAGAGGGAAAAGCCAATTTGTGTGTTAAAGACGAGAGTTAAGTGAATCAAATTGAGTGAAATATGTGAGGGAGTGTTGTGAGGTTTTTTTTTTGCTAACTTTAATTTTCAGATCACAAAATATGTCAAGAGAACAAGAAGCTATAGATCAATCGATCATGCTCAAAGCGATGCAGCAACAATTTGAGCGCATGAATCTGATGTTTGGAGAGATCCGTAACCAATTGGAAAGGCAAGACACTGCCATAGCGAATCTACAAAAGGGGCAACAACCAATAGCTCTTACTCATATAAACCATATTTTATTTTAAAAGCAGTTTTTCACTCATCTCCCTCTCTAATCCTAATTTGATGATATCCACTTTTAAGATCTATTTTGCTAAACACACAAGAACTATACAATTCATCAAGCATGTCATTAAGTATAGGAATAAGATGTCGATACTTTACAGTGATTTTATTAAAAACACATCCTCCATGTTCCATCCTTTTTGGGCACTAGTAGAACTGGTACTGCACATGGACTCATGCTCTCCCTCACATATCCCTTTGCCAAGATTTCTTCAACCTGCCTTTGAAGCTCCTTTGTCTCCTTAGAGTTACTTCTATAAGTGGGTTTATTAGGAATGGTAGCTCTAGGAAGAAAGTCTATTTGATGCTTAATTCCCCTAATAGGTGGCAAACCATTGGGGACTTTATTTGGAAACACATCATCAAAGTCCTACAAAAGAGTCTCAATAACACTAGGCAAAAAAGAGTTAAGCTCATTAGTATGTAAACAAGCCTCTTTGCACAAAAGTACAATGATAGGTTATTTTGAAAAAAAGGCCCTCTTAACCTCTCTCTCTTTTGCAAACAAGTTTACATGTTGCCTCTTTTTTCTCTCAATAATATTTTTTTCTATCTTTCCACTTCCTTTTCTCTCATTCTCTCTTTCTTTTATGCTCTCTTTTTCTTTTTTTATATCACTCTCTTTTTGTATTGTCATTTGATCCTCATATACTTGCCTAGGTATTAAGGGTACAAAAGTGATTTGCCTTTTATTCATTACAAAAGAATATCTATTTAAGTAACCATCATGTGTCACTCGCCTATCATATTGCCAAGGTCGCCCCAAAGAATGTGTCCAGCATGCATGGGTACTACATCACATACAACCTCATCCTTATATCTCCCAATAGAGAATGAAACCAGCACTGTTTATTTACTTTAACCTCCCCACAATCATTCAGCCATTGTAACTTATATGGCTTAGGATGTTTCAGAGTTTTCAAATTCAATTTTTCAACTAAACTGGTGCTAGCTACATTAGTACAACTTCCATCATCAATTATCATACTACATACCTTATCTTTGATATGGCATCTAGTATGAAATATGTTATCACGTTGTACCTCTGCATCCTCTTTTACTTGCATGTTAAGAGCACGTCTAACAACCATCAATTTACCATTAATAGGATACTCTACACCATCATTAGCATCCTCCAAAGGTGGCATAGGATCATCATCTGATTCACTCTCGGTTTCAACATCACCATCATCCCTCAAGATCATTACTCTCTTATTTGGGCATTGAGATGCAATATGACCTGTCCCCAAACATTTAAAACACTTAATATCTCTATTTCTAAAGTGTTGGGAATCAGATTTACCTTTGCTTTGGTTGCCTCCCTCTTTATGATCCTTGATTGGCTTAATCTTAGGATTTAAAACAACCTTTTCATCTTTGCTCCATTTTGATTTCCATGAGGAAGATGAACCTAAATTGGGTCTAGATTCAATATAATGCTGCAAGTCAACCACATTAGCAATATCTTGATTGAAACCATGTAAAAATCTAGCCATAGTGACCTCTCGTTCTTCTTTAGTGTTGGCTCGAATCATGATTATTTTCATCTCCTTCTACACTTCTGAAGCCTTGTGTAAGACTTTGAAGCCTTTGGTGTAGCTCTTTATAATAATGATTAGGAACAAATCTCCTCCTCATGATGGCCTTCATCTCCTCCTAAGTGTTTATAGGCCTTTCACGGTTTCTTCTAGTCAAAACAAGTTGATCCCACCAAATAATAGCATAATCAGTAAATTCAACAGCAGCTAGTTTTACCTTTTTCTCCTCGGAGTAATTATGGCAATCAAATACTAGCTTCACCTTTTTTTCCCACTTCAAATAAGCTTCCGGATCATTTTTACCTTGAAAAGAAGGAATTTTCAGTTTGATACTCCGCAAATCATGATCTATGCGTCTTTTTGGCTCTAGCTCTTGTAATTAGGCCTTCATGAATGTGCAAAGGGTCACTTGAAGTTTTAATAGTATTCTCTTGATAGTTCTCATCATCATTGTTGTTCACACTTCACAACTGTCACAAATGCTACAACAGTCTTCCCCACCAGGTGATCTGGAACAGACAACAGTTGTCAAGATCACTCAGAACCCATTGCCTCTAAAGATTCCATCTATTGAAAAGAGCATGTTGTAAACAAACACTACTAATGCTTACTGGAGAACCATTCCCGTCAAAAGCTTTATTGAAAAGGATGACGGCCCCATACACCGTTGCCCTGCATTATGTATCAAGGAATTCAATGCCTACAGGGAAAATTATCACTATAAATATGGGGAAAAAGATGACATTTTCTACCATTCTGTCCAAAACTTCCTTACATAATCTTTCAAGTTTGCTTAAGCATTGGGTCAAGGTTTTGTGTTAAATCTGTTTAGAACTTTCTTGGGCAGTTGAAACTTCAAAATTAAGTGTTCTCCTTAAAGTTTCAATGTGGGATTCACACCACAGTAGTAGACAAATACACTACTTGGGGACATTATGTTATCAGAAATATCACCCCACAGGCTTATTATACTTTCTGGTATTGGCTAAACCTCTATCCGGTTGCCATTTTCTTTGATTCAAACCTAGTTCATACTAGCTGAAGATATCGTAAAGGCAAATGGTCCGACAGGATGCTAGCTCCTATTTTCAAGGGTCATTTGACCCTTGAACTCATCACAGGATACAAAATCCAACAACTTGTCATTATCATTATCAAGCTAACAGATATCTGGGGTAGATCTTTTGAACCCCTGGTTAAAACTATTGATCATCCTTACCACTGTGAGTCCTTCTGCACAGTATGGAATGAGTGCCTTATAGCTAGAAGAGCTTTAGCTGAAGAATACGGAGTTCCTCCCTTATATACCACTCACAGTCCTCTGTCTTTGGATGTCATTTCAACCCCTGAACTCTTCTATAAAAAATGAATCCGAAACCATCTCCTTCATCCTGATGAAGATTTATTCCTCCAGCCTGAATATGATAACTATCTTCTTCGTCAAGATCAATTATCTGATCTATGAGAAGATCTAGAGTGGCCTCAACCTCATCATTCAGAACCATCCCCGGCAAACCTATATGAAATAGAAGGATCATCTTTCATCCTGCCTAAACCAGAACCATTTCCTGCATTCTCATCACAGATTCAGACTCAGCCATCTCCGAATCCATCTGAAGAAGAAAAAGCCAAAAATTACACTTGGCTATGTGTTCCAAGCTGTTCTCATCCAGAAAAGAAAACTAAGCTGATGCTGACGATGAGACAAACTCTTCTGTTGACACTATTTCTCTAGATTAATATCTTTACTTTACACGTGTTTGTGTTTTATTTTATGTACTTAGTCACGTGTGTTCCTTATCTTTGTCTTTATCTTCATCCTTATCGGTTAGGAATCTACTTTACCAAAAGTCTATGTTGTAATAGTATAAAGTAAGGGAAATAATTAACCTACTTTATGCTTTTAGACTTTTAGGTTATGACTTTTGGCTTGTTTTTGTCTTGTTGTCAAAAGGCATAGGGGTCCTGTCCCAGCTTTATGACAAGTGTGTTTGCTTTAATCATTTAGTTTGCTTTTAGAAAAGTGATGGGTCATACCTCACTTTTTTAGTTTGTCTTTTGTGACCTTTATTCCCTATATAAGGGCAATTCTCCTCGATTGTAAGAAAACTTTGAAAACTTTGAAAACTTCTTTTCTATCCATGGCTTTCTAATTCTCTCTTCTTAAGTTCGATGAAGCTCTGAAATAAATAAAGAAAAGAGATAAAAGTAAGGAAAAGGAAATCCGTTCAAATTAAAACCAAGCCGTATGCTCTACACTTGCCTTTTCTGAAAGATCCTGTGTATCAAAAAGCTTGAGACCTTTTGATTGTTTTCTTATCTGGTTGGGTACGCATTGAGAGCCAAGGGATGGCCGTGTTAGGGTTTTAAAACTAGGCAAAAAGAAAAGATTTTTGGATATTCAAGTTTCTGTTTTCACAAAATAGTGTCTATTCAGTTGAGTATTGTATCAGATAGCCTTGTGTGGGTTGATACATGATATTGGTATCAGGGCTTGTGTAGCTTTGAGTACCTAGTACGCCTGCGAAAGGGCAAGGTAAGTTGCATAAGAGACATGCCAAATAGGTTGAATTCATTGAGCCATTTCCTTATATGATCAAATACAAACAAGGTAACGAGAATGTGGTGGTTGATGCATTATCCAAAAGCTATGCACTTATCTCTGCATTAAATACAAAGTTATTAGGATTTGAGTACATTAAAGAATTATATGTTAATGATCCTGATTTTGCTAATGTGTTTAATGCTTGTCAGAAAGCTGCATTTGGAAAGTTCTATAGGCACGATGGGTTCTTATTTAGAAAGAATAAATTATGTGTGCCATATAGTTCTTTGCGTGAATTGCTTGTGCGTTAAGCTCATGGGGGAGGTTTAATAGGACATTTCGGTATTGCAAAGACTTTAGATGTTTTAAAAGAACACTTCTTTGGCCACATATGAAATGTGATGTTGAAAGGATATGTGAGAAGTGTATCACTTGTAAACATGTTAAGTCTAGAGCTTTACCCCATGGATTGTATAATCCTTTACCTATACCTAGCGAACCTTGGGTTGATATTTCTATGGACTATGTTTTGGGTTTATCTAGGTCAAAAAGGGGAAATGATGTTGTGTTTGTTATTGTTGATAGGTTTTCAAAGATGGCACATTTCATTTCATGTCACAAAACTGATGATGCAACAAACATAGCTAATTTGTTTTTCAAGGAAATAGTCAGATTGCATGGAGTACCAAGGAGCAGAGTTTCAGATCGAGATGCTAAGTTCTTGAGCCACTTTTGGAAAACTTTGTGGAGTAATTTGGGTACTAAACTTTTGTTTTCTACTACTTGTCATCCACAAACTGATGGACAAACTGAGGTTGTAAATAGAACATTGTCCACGATATTGCGTGCCATTATTCAAAAGAATTTGAAAAATTGGGAAGAATGTTTGCCATATGTTGAATTTGCTTACAATATAACTATCCATTCAGCTACTAAATTTTCACCATTTGAGATTGTATATGGTTTTAATCCATTAACTCCTTTGGATTTATTGCTGTTACCTATTGATGAGCGTGCTAGTTTGGATGGTGAAAAGAAAGCTGAATTTGTTAAGCAATTGCACGAGAAAGTGCGGCACAACATAGAAAAGAGGACTGAACAATATGCTACTCAAGCCAATAAGGACGTAAGTAAGTCATTTTTCAGCCTAGAGATTGGGTTTGGGTGCATATGAGAAAGGAAAGATTCCCAGCACAAAGGCGTTCAAAGTTGCTTCCAAGGGGAGATGGTCCATTTCAAGTGCTTGCACGAATCAATGACAATGCCTACAAATTGAACCTTCCTGGTGAGTATAATGTGAGTGCTACTTTTAATATTTCTGATCTTTCTCCTTTTGATATAGGTGAAGATTCGAGGACGAATCCTTTTGACGAGAGGGGGAATGATGAGAACTATCAAGAGAATACCATTAAAGTTTCAAGTGACCCTTTTCACATTCATGAAGGCCCAATTACAAGAGCTAGAGCCAAAAAGATGCAAGTTGCTTTAAATGGATTAATTGAGAAAATATGGATTGAAACTGCAATTCAAGATGCAAGACATCATAAATTGGGCTTGAAGAGATATCAAGGCGTTGTGGGCTTTATTCAAGCTATTGGGTAGCCAAATTCACAATTCGGATCAAATGCAGAAATGTCAATTTCAGAATAAAACTGGTATTGATTGGGCTATAATTAATTTGCAAGCTATATACCGTTGGAAAGATAATTAAGATAGCTTTCCAAAGAATTTTACAGAGTTAGATTTGGAGTTCTCTAGAAGGAGTTATGGCCAATTCATTACAGCATGCTCAGACTTAGGAATTTCAACGGCTTCTTTAATCTCTTTAACTAGTTAGAGAGAACTAGTTTGACTTGAACTAGAATTTAATCTTTTTGAGATTTTTGGGTCTCTATTGGCCTATTAAAACTCAGCAACCTTGCTATGTAAGACAATTAGAGATTAATGTTATTTGAATTTGAAAGAATTATTCTTTCTTTGTTTCTTTTGAGAACTAGTGAACTTATCAAGAATCTGCATTCTTGTGGCGTTCCAAATCTAGACTTATCACTCACCTTCTCATCTAAATCTTGAGTGTGGCGTCAATATCCTTCTCCATACCTTTGGTTCATATTTGCTTAAACATTGGGTCAAGGTTTTATGTGTCTTAAATCTGTTTAGAACTTTCTTGGGTAGTTGAAACTTCAAAATTAAGTATCCTGCTGAAAGTTTCAATGTGGGATTCACACCAACGTATACAAAGAAATGAATATTTTAAGGATTGTAATTAATTATTATTAATGGTTATGTATTGTTGAATTTAAATAGAAAGAGGAATAATAACATGAATGCTATAACACTTTTAATTTCTCAACCAAATCTTTTGTACTTATTTTCTATCTATTTTCTACTTTTAATCTTTTGTAATATAATTATTTTTTAATCTCAGCCAATATATTAGATAATAGAAAATATAAAAAGATGAGGAATAGTGATGTCACATCAACTCTTTAGTACCAACTTTATATATATAGATAGATAGATAGATAGATATGTACGTCGAAGGCTTGAAATTGGAGATGGTCATATTTGAAAATTCTGTTAATTTATTGGTTTTAAATTATTGATTTTGATGATAACAAATCACATATTTTAAGAATTACATATACTATGTTTTTAAAGCAAGAAAGAATCTTTGTAAAATGGCTTAAACATTTTTGGAATATACTGGTTAAGCTTAAGCAGCACACCAGTTATGAAGAAGAAAGATTTTGGAAACAAGCAGTATACAGAATATGCATTAACAGTAGACCAATTAATCAAGAAGTAAAGCCTTGGAAATACAAGAGGTTCTGAGAACAAACGGTCTATCAAATTCATTAAACAACAGACCACTTATAAAGCTGAGACTCTCTGGATGGAAAAAGAAGATCGAATTTTTTAAATGGTAAACCGGTTATTGAAAAATTCAGATCTCTATCCATAATGGTAACATGAAATGGCAAACCGGTTACCAGTAATCAGTAAGTTGGTTATGAGTAGAAAGTTAATAATGACTAGTTTTCAGCTTCAATTATAAATTAGTTCCTTTAAATTCAAATAAAGGTTAGATCCAAGAATTATTATTGAGCTTATTACTGAGAATAATCTAATCATTGAGCTTCAAACTTATTTTTATTCCTTTGATTCACGACACATCAAGCTTGCATCTTTGTAATCAAACACATTGTGTGAGAATATTTTCATTTGTAATTTTTATCTAGAGAGATTGTAAGTATTGGGATACACTTAGGATAAGAGATTGGGGAGCGGAAGGATCACACATTATCAAGGAAGGTTAATGCATGAGAATTTCAAAATAGTTTTCAAAGGTCATACAACCCAAAACTAAGACACTCTTTGTCTTTTCAACAGGGTACCAAACCCGGAAGGAAACATTCATGAGTTTTCTAATGTACAGGGTCCTTGAATAAGGCAAGTGCAGAGCATATTATCTCAAGTTTTTGAAAAATGAACTGATAAATTCCTTTTAGAATTTCAGAGAACCCTAAGACTTCATTAACAGAGAGAAGAGAAAGAGTTTAGAGAGTCATAGCTTTAAAACACACTTCAAACTTTGTTCAAGAAACTTAGAAGCCTGTTTTACAATGAAGAGGGAGCTGCCTTATATAGGCGAGCGAAGCAGGACAGGGCCCATGCTTTTACAAAAGCAAGATTAAAATAAAACATCTACTTTTGAAAAGTAGAACGACAAGATAAAAAGCAAAAGTAAAAGGATAGGACACGTCCCTATCTCTTTTATAAAGTAACTTAAAAAAGTAACTTTAATAAAGTATAGCAAAAGTAAAAGCACACTCACATTTATTACAAAGTGACAAATTACTTTAGCTTTGGATAATGTCGAGGATAATGCTTGGTGGATCCCATCAGAGTGAGATCGTGTCAGCATCTGAGTCAGTTTCATCTTCATCCTCATCATGAATAGTAAGGAAGAGCGAGGTAGAGGATGATTCTCCTATGTCTGGAATGAAGGGCTCTGGATGATGTGGTTGTGGCCATTCTAGATCAAAGGCATGATCTCCATCAAGAGCATAGTTATGGAGCCTTTCTCTGTAAAAGAGTTTAGGAGTTGAAGTAATATCCAGAGATAAAGGGCTGTGAGTGTTGTAGGAGGGAGGAACTCTGTATTCTTCAGCCAAGGCAATTCTGGCTGTAAGACATTCGTTCCACATTGGAGAGAAAGACTCACAGTGATGGGTATGGTCAATAACCTTGATGAGGGGATCAGAATATCTTCCCCAAAGATCTGTAAGCATAATGATGATGATGACAGTTTGTTGAATCTGGTATCCGTTGATGAGTTCAAGGGTCAAAGGATCCTTGAAAATAGGGGCTAACATTCTGTCGAACCATTTACCTTTCCCATACCTTCTGCTTGTATGGATTAAATTTAGATCGAAGAGGATAGCAATAGGATAAAGATTTAACCAATACCAGAAGATGTAATAAGCTTGCAGAGTGATGTCTTTGATGACATAGTGACCCCAGGTAGTATAGTTGTCAACTACTGGGTAAAAAACAGTTTGGAGTCGGAAGATTGTATGGTGCATCTGATCAGGATTGGGATGTGGATTGAAAGGTCGTTGAGATAATCCATTTTCAGGAGGGAGAAATTCCTGCATGGCCATTAGAGACCATAGTCTGTCTGTAAGCTCAGGATTTTCCAAATAAGATTTATGATCAATGACTTTCTGGAAAATAAGGTTTCGGAGATCTTCAGGTAGTGAGGAAATAAAGGCTTTGTCTGGAAATGATGAAGCAATTGCTATGACTGGAATTTGACTGAACAAATCAATGGTTTTGGAAGGTTTGGCAAGTCTGGATAGTAAGTCTAGGATTAGGTTCTGAGTTCCTTTTATATGCTTCATGGAGAAGTCATATTTCAAAAACCAATCCTTTAATCTCAAAAGCATCTTCTCTGGAATATTCTTTCCTTTGGAGTTCATAATAGCCGGAAATGATGAGCTGTCCATTCTGATAAGAAAGTGATAACCGATTAAATGATATTCAAATTTCTTGATACCATTTTTAACGGCTAAGATTTCTTTGTAGATACTGTGGTTGTGGCATTGTGAGTCAGAGAAATGTCCACTAACATATTCGATAAAGCTTTCTTTTCCGTTGAGTTCTTCAAGGAGTATAGCACCCCATGAGTTGTCGCTTGCGTCGGTTTACAGTATCCGATTGCCATCTGTAATGATCTTTAATGGTGGAGGATCTTGACCAATCTGCTTTAGCTTAGTGACAGCTAAAGTGTGGTTGTCATCCCATTCTGGTGGCTTCTTTTTGAATAAAGTCGAAAGCTACTTTGTGTGCTGGTCCACGTGAGGGATAAAGTCACGGATGTAATTGATAATTCCAAGAAATTGTTGGATCTGCTTTCTAGAAAGATGTTGATCTGGAAAGTGAAGCAGTTCTTGGGCAATGTGCTTTCCTGGTTGGTAGTGACCGTCTTTGATGACCATGCCAAGAAACTCAATGTTATCAGTGGCGATGGTGCTTTTCTTTGGTGACAGCATTTTTCCATGAGAGTGAACAATGTCAAGAAATTGATTTAACAACTGGCGATGTTCTTCATGAGTTCCTGAAAACAGTAAGATATCGTCAATGTAAACCAATGCATGATGCAAAATAGGTTGAAAGATTTTAACGATTGCTTTTTGAAAAATGGAAGGAGCAGTTTTTAATCCAAATGGTAAAACTGTCCATTGATAGTGAGCATTCGGAATGCAAAAAGCTGTTTTGTATCTTTTAGAGGGTTCAATGCCTAATTGCCAAAAACCTGATTTTAAATCAAATTTTGAAAAGATTTGGGCATTTTTCAAATATGTGAAAATATTTTGTCGTTTAGGAAGTGGAAATTTGTCATTTTGTAAAAACATATTCAAAGGTTGATAATCAATGACTAATCTCTTTTTCCCACGGACAAGTTCAGATCGTTTTTCCACATAAAAGGCTTGACAAGCCCAATGAGAATCTGTGGACTGAATGAGACCTTGGGCTAAAAGTTGAGAGCACTCATTTTGGGCTAGGACTAAGTCAGAAGGACCCATTCCTGGATGGGTGGCTTTTGTAGGGTTTGTGTGTTCATTTAGCTTGAAGGGTAGCTTAATGAAGAAAGACTTATTTTTCCACAATGGATTTGGATGGGTGAATTCAGCATGAGACTCAGGACAATACTGGAGTAGTTTGGCTGAGATGTCTTGGTAAGACTGTGGGGAATTGGTAAGACTGTAAAGTCTGAGAATATTGATGAAGGGTTTGAACATGGACTTGACTCGGATTCCAGTAGGAAGGATTTGGAGGTCTTTGACTTTGGAGATGGTATCGAATCCTAATAGGATATCCTTATCAGGCAGGTTTGAACAAATGACGTGGGTCCAAATGACAAAATTAGGAAATATTTGGATACCAATGGGATTTTTGGTAATCAAATCTGTGGTGAAGATTTTTCCGTCTGTCGCTTTGAAATGTTTTGTGTGCGGCTTTCAATGTTGTAGTGGAAGGATATCTAGATTGAGCATTGTCTTTTGAGCACCTGTATCAAAGAAACTAATGAGAGGGATTGGTCTTTGGAACTTTGAAGGTAAAAGCTGGATTTTGACTGATGGAATTAGAATGGTGGAGTTAAGGGACAAAGACTCTTGATTGTAGATGGTGAGGATTTCATCTGCTTCAAAGTCATCAGATGAATTTTCCAGTGCGAACACTGTATCTTCATTTGGTTCTTCTTGTTCAGAGAAATAAGATTCAACTTCTTCTTTGTCTAGAGAATAGTCTGTAACAGTCTGTAAATGCTTAATCAGTCTGATAGCTTTGTCTCGCTTGTTAGGACAATCTTTAGAATAATGTCCTTTCTTTTTGCAAATAAAGCATCGACTGGATTTCTTCCATTGTTGTTCTTTGGAGGAAGAAGATCTTTTTCTGTAGAATGTGAATGGCCTTCAAGTTTTCTGAAAATAAGGCTTGGAAGAAGATTTCTGTTTGATCTTTCTGAAATGTTTCTTCTTGTGAGGATCGCAATCACATTGCTTCTTATCTTTGCACTTGATTTGCAAATACGGCTTTTTACAAGTGCTTCTGAATGGTTCTTTGTCTTTGATCAACTCTTTAAAGAATTGTTTTGGTGGCTTGAATGTTATTTTGACAAAGCCATCTTGTCTGCGTTCAAAAATGCTTTCAGATGTCTGAATTGGAGTATCATTCTGATGGAACTTTTCATAGTTGGAAATCCATTCTAAGGGCATGAGCTTGACAAGTTCATGTTGAGGAATTTGTCTGGGAATTTGAATGATGGTTGGAATTTGATCAGATTCTGCTAATACCATAAGAGCATCAGAGTGACTTTCTGGAGTTGGGGGATCTAAGGCATGATTTTGAAGCCTATAGACCAATTGATGATGGAGGGTAGCGATCTTTGCTGAGGAGATTTGGTCAGCTCTTTGAATTTGGACTTAGACTTTCAAGGCTGTGGAAAGGTTGGTGTCTTGTAGAGACAGGTTGAAATTGGGATAGAAGGTGAGGAGGACACTGCCTGTATGTAAGGTGGTTAGAACTGTACCAACGACAGCATGTTGATACTGTTTGAACCTGGTGTCGAGCATAGCGATTCGAGCTGTGACAGGTAATCCTTTTCTTCCATGAAGAGTCAAGATTAATCTCACTCCTCCCAGATAGAGGTGAGTATAACCTTCTCGTTTCCAGTTGGCAACAAGTTCTGGAGTAATTTCTAGGGTGACATACTGTTCAGTAGTAGTAGCTTGGAGAGTACACTGGTCCAACCGTGAGGATTAGATGTATTCTTTAGGAAGAGGTCTTTTTGTACTAATCAAGGATTTGATACTACGGGTGAGAGAAGTAGAACGTTTATACAGATGATAAGGACTGATAAGAGGAAAAGAAAACTCAGTGATTTGAACAGATTCGGGAATATAAGAATATTCTACAAGGTTTTCTATCTTATTTGCAGTATATTTGGTGCAAGATTTTGGTAAAGACAAGGTTGAAGAAAGAGAAACAGTACTCAAAGTTTCTAAAGAAGATGATGTTGAAGCCATGATTTTGAAACTCTCTCTCTCTGTTTTCTGAAATCTAGTGTTCCTTTAAAACTGAAAAGGCATTTTATCTTACCACTTTTCTGAAATCAAAACATGATAACATTTGCATGAAACCAACGATAATATAGGCAATTTCCAAATCACACATCTGTCCAGAAAGCAGATCCAACAATTTCTTAGAATTATCAATTACATCCGTGACTTTATCCCTCACGTGGACCAACACACAGCGCAGCTTTCGGTTTTATTGAAAAAGAAGTCACCAGAATGGGATGACAACCACACTTTAGCTGTCACTAAGCTAAAGCAGATTGCTCAAGATCCTCCACCATTAAAGATCATTACAGATGGCAATCGGATACTGCAAAGAGCGGAAGAATCACACATTATCAAGGAAGGTTAATGCATGAGAATTTCAAAATAGTTTCCAAAGGTCATACAACCCAAAACTAAGACACTCTTTGTCTTTTCAACAGGGTACCAAACCCAGAAGGAAACATTCATGAGTTTTCTGATGCACAGGGTCCTTGAATAAGGCAAGTGCAGAGCATATTATCTCAAGTTTTTGAAAAATGAACTGATAAATTCCTTTTAGAATTTCAGAGAACCCTAAGACTTCATTAACAGAGAGAAGAGAAAGAGTTTAGAGAGTCATAGCTTTAAAACACACTTCAAACTTTGTTCAAGAAACTTAGAAGCCTGTTTTACAATGAAGAGGGAGCTGCCTTATATAGGCGAGCGAAGCAGGACAGGGCCCCTGCTTTTACAAAAGCAAGATTAAAATAAAACATCTACTTTTGAAAAGTAGAACGACAAGATAAAAAGCAAAAGTAAAAGGATAGGACACGTCCCTATCTCTTTTATAAAGTAACTTAAAAAAGTAACTTTAATAAAGTAAAGCAAAAGTAAAAGCACACTCACACTTATTACAAAGTGACAAATTACTTTAGCTTTGGATAATGTCGAGGATAATGCTTGGTGGATCCCATCAGAGTGAGATCGTGTCAGCATCTGAGTCAGTTTCATCCTCATCATCTCTTTTGAAGTTCTTATCAGGATGAGTACAGCCTGGCACACAGGGCCAAGGGCAAAATCGGGCTGTTTGTTCTTCATTCGGATCTTGTGGAGGTTGAGTCCGAACCTGTGAACAATAAAGTGGATAGTTTTCTGGTGGCTGTGTAGAATAGTACCAATTAGGTGGCTGGTTAGCTGTTTGGCTAGCTGGCTGATGGCTTGTGCTTGCTTCGTTGGATATGGGGTTGACTGGTGGTGTTTGAAGCTGTTCTAGGTGTTGAGTTAAAGACATGAAATCTTCCCAAGGGTCTTGGGCATCTTGGAACAAAAAGTCAGTGTAATCTGGCTTTTCTTCCTTGAGGATAATTCTCGCGGATTTTGGTGTAGATATGGCTGAAGGAGTCCCCATAAGAATTTCATGTTGTGGACCTAGAGAGGTATGAAGGATGTTTTTTGGTAGGTCTGTCTTGTGATTGAGTTGGCACAGGAAGTTGTGCAGGTTTCTTTGAATGTCTTGATCCTGTTTTAAAAGGGCTGGATGTGGCATTATAGACCATTCACGTGCCTAATCCACGGTCCAGAAGTTATCAGTATGTGGATGTTGGAAGTATGGTCTGTGAATTGTGAAGACAGTGTGCACATATCTGCTTCTGTCTCTGGAATTTTCTCAAGGTTGTTGAGGAAGATTATTTGCTGCAATTTCATTCTCCACCAAGGAATTGGAGAATACCATTCAAGCATGGTCCAGATGAGAGAAGTGGATTGTTTAGGATCCATGAGGTGTTTATACACAGGTTTCATAGGGAAGACCAATTTTGTAACATAGAGGACTGTTAGGCACCAGATGTACCATAACTCATTTTCAGTGATTCCCTTGACTGGATGGAGGTAGAGACCTGTAAGGAATAAGTCTTCTGGATGGAAATCTAGGACAGGGATATTTTCAGTGAGCAGGTAGGCACGGATAAAAAATCTGAAAACATATATTCGGGCAAAGTCTTGAATAGCAAATGCGAAGTTAAAGGTTTTACCAGGGGGAAAATATCTTTTGTTGAGGGCCTGTTTTGAAAGGGAGGTTGCCACGGTGATTAAAGGAAAATGGGATTGTGTAGAAATGCAATGTATGAGCTGAGAAGGTTTGGCAAGTCTGGATAGGAGATCTGGGATGAGGTTCTGGGTTCCTTTTATATGCTTCACGGAGAAGTCATATTTCGAAAACCAATCTTTTAATCTCAAAAGCATCTTCTCTGGAATATTCTTTCCTTTGGAGTTCATAATTGCCAGAAATGATGAGCTGTCCATTCTGATGAGAAAATGATAACCGATTAAATGATATTCAAATTTCTTGATACCATTTTTAACGGCTAAGATTTCTTTGTAGATACTGTGGTAGTGGCATTATGAGTCAGAGAAATGTCCACTAGCATATCCAATAAAGCTTTCTTTCTGTTGAGTTCTTTGAGAAGAACAGCACCCCATGAGTTGTCGCTTGCGTCGGTTTGCAGTATCCGATTGCCATATGTAATGATCTTTAATGGTGGAGGATCTTGAGCAATCTGCTTTAGCTTAGTGACAGCTAAAGTGTGGTTGTCATCCCATTCTGGTGGCTTCTTTTTGAATAAAGCCGAAAGCTGCTTTGTGTGCTGGTCCACGTGAGGGATAAAGTCACGGATGTAATTGATAATTCCAAGAAATTGTTGGATCTGCTTTCTGAAAAGATGTTGATTTGGAAAGTGAAGCAGTTCTTGGGCAATGTGCTTTCCTGGTTGGTAGTGACCGTCTTTGATGACCATGCCAAGAAACTCAATGTTATCAGTGGCGATGATGCTTTTCTTTGGTGACAGCATTATTCCATGAGAGTGAACAATGTCAAGAAATTGATTTAACAACTAGCGATGTTCTTCGTGAGTTCCTGAAAACAGTAAGATATCGTCAATGTAAACCAATGCATGATGCAAAATGGGTTGAAAGATTTTAAAGATTGCTTTTTGAAAAATGGAAGGAGCAGTTTTTAATGCAAATGGTAAAACTGTCCATTGATAGAGAGCATTCGGAATGCAAAAAGCTGTTTTGTATCTTTTAGAGGGTTCAATGCCTAATTGCCAAAAACCTAATTTTAAATCAAATTTTGAAAAGATTTGGGTATTTTTCAAATATGTGAAAATGTTTTGTCGTTCAGGAAGTGGAAATTTGTCATCTTGTAAAAATATATTCAAAGGTTGATAATCAATGACTAATCTCTTTTTCCCACGGACAAGTTCAGATCGTTTTTCCACATAAAAGGCTTGACAAGCCCATTGAGAATCTGTGGACTGAATGAGACCTTGGGCTAAAAGTTGAGAGCACTCATTTTGGGCTAGGACTAAGTCAGAAGGACTCATTCCTGGATGGGTGGCTTTGGTAGGGTTTGTGTGTTCATTTAGCTTGAAGGGTAGCTTAATGAAGAAAGACTTATTTTTCCACAATGAATTTGGATGGGTGAATTCAGCATGAGACTCAGGACAATACTGGAGTAGTTTGGCTGAGATGTCTTGGTAAGACTGTGGGGAATTGGTAAGACTGTAAAGTCTGAGAATATTGATGAAGGGTTTGAACATGGACTTGACTCAGATTCCAGTAGGAAGGATTTGAAGGTGTTTGACTTTGGAGATGGTATCGAATCCTAATAGGATATCCTTATCAGGCAGGTTTTAACCAATGACATGGGTTCAAATGACACAATTGGGAAAGATTTGGATACCAATGGGATTTTTGGTAATCTAATGGCTCTGTCAAAATGACATTCAAGCCACCTCAATTGGCTTCACAACCTCTTTCAGCTCTCCTACCAACAGCTCCACCAGAGTCTCCAAGACTATCCTTCACATACTCCTCAATGATTATTGCAGTCCAAAGTGGCTAAGTCCAAGTCCAAATTCAAGGAGCTGACCAGATCTCCTCAGCAAAGATCGCTACCCTCCATCATCAATTGGTCTATAAGCTTTAAAATCATGCCTTAGATCTCCCAACTCCAGAAAGTCACTCTGATGCTCTTATGGTATTAGCAGAATCTGATCAAATTCCAACCATCATTCAGATTCCCAGACAAATTCCTCAACATGAACTTGTCAAGCTCATGCCCTTAGAGTGGATTTCCAACTATGAAAAGTTCCGTCAGAATGATACTCCAATTCAGACATCTGAAAGTATTTTTAAACGCAGACAAGATGGATCTGTCAAAATGACTTTCAAACCGCCTCAATCGGCTTCACAGCCTCCTCCAGCTGTCCTACCAATAGCTCCACCAGAGTCTCCAAGACTATCCTTCACAAACTCCTCAATGATCACTGCAGTCTAAACTGGCCAAGAGAAGCTACCAATCACTGGCTTCACTTCAGAAGGTTACCCAGTTTACCCTGCAAAAATTGGCAAGCATTTCTTATGGGATGCTCCTGGATCTGACATGTGTGATCCAGATTGCCCTTGTTGGCAAGATGGCGAAGATGAAGACCTTGCTTCAAAGCACAAAAGAAAACCTAAAAAGAAGTATCTTACTTCTTGCAAGCAAGACCACAAAAGGCCACCAAAGCCTCCTTCACCTCCATCTGCACCTTTACCCCTTTCCCAAAAAGAACTTCAATGGATTGCAAAAAACTGCAAAACAGAAGTCCCTTCACCAGTCATAAATCCACCTCCATAAAGTCAACCAATCTCTTGTATGATGTTTTTCAGAGATTATTACTCAAACTTTCCACCTCTTGAAACCCAAACAGACACCCAGAGAAATTTCGTGTCAAAACCTTTTGTCCCTTCACCAATCACCTCTACTGGTCATCTTGAAGAACCAAAACCATTTGAATCAGTCTTAAATTGGCAAACCCAAAATGCCAAAGCTCAGAATAATGCTTTACAGCATATCCATCACTAAGTTGACAGAATCAGTTTACGAACTGATAAGATTGAAACTAAGGTTGATTCTATAACCTCACAGATGCAGCAAATCTACCAAGATCTAAAAACCAGAGTTGCTCAATTAGATGCTGATTTGCGGTTGATGCTCCAACACAGATATTATGGTCCTGAGTTTGATCAAAAAGAACGAGAGATCAGAAATCTATAAGCAGAACTGAATCGGATTGAATCAGAAAAGCAACGACCTACGCTCTTCACCCAGACTCCACCAATACCATCTATTGGTCCGACATACCATCCGTTCACTCCTTTGTTAGCTCCAATCAAACCATATGACCCATCCAAGTTGTTTGGAATGACCTATACGCTATTCCAACAAACACCTCAACCTGCTCAACCACCAAGGCCAAAACCAAGACCAAAACCTCAACCCAAACCGTTGAAGATAAATCAACCTGTTCAACCAGAAACTCCAGAACAACAATCGCCAGAATACACTTCAGTTCCTCCACCTCATGTGTCCCAGTCCAAAGATAAAGAACCCATGCACCAGTATGCTTCCTATTATCACCATCCTGACACTCCTACAGAAGACACCACTTCAGCCTCAGAATCTGAATCTGATCACAGATCTGTTGACACATCCTCTCGATCATCAGAACCTACCTCTGAATCTAGTTCAGAATCCTTGATCTCTTCAAATTCCACAACAGACTCAGAAAAGTCTTATGCGGACATCACCAAACTCCTCATGGCTCAACCAGAAGAAACAGAGCATGCACAGACATCTCAACCAGAATCTTATTTTGAGATACCATCTGATGTTGATGATCCCACTGCTTGTAAAAAGCCGTATTTGCAAATCAAGTGCAAAGATAAGAAGCAATGTGATTGCGGTCCTCACAAGAAGAAACATTTCAGAAAGATCAAACAGAAATCTTCTTCCAAGCCTTATTTTCAGAAAACTCGAAGGCCATTCACATTCTACAGAAAAAGATCTTCTTCCTCCAAAGAACAACAACGGAAGAAATCCAGTCGATGCTTTATTTGCAAAAAGAAAGGACATTATTCTAAAGATTGTCCTAACAAGCGAGACAAAGCTATCAGACTGATTAAGCATTTACAGACTGTTACAGACTATTCTCCAAACTAAGAAGAAGTGGAATCTTGTTTCTCTAAAGAAGAAGAACCAAATGAAGATACAGTGTTCGTACTGGAAAATTCATCTGATGACTCTGAAGCAGATGAAATCCTCACCATCTACAATCAACAGTCTTTGTCCCTTAACTCCACCATTCCAATTCCATCAGTCAAAATCTAGCTTTTACCTTCAAAGTTCCAAAGACCAATCCCTCTCATTGGTTTCTTTGATACAGGTGCTCAAAAGTCAATGCTCAATCCAGATATCCTTCCACTACAACATTGAAAGCCGCACACAGAACATTTCAAAGCGACAGACGGAAAAATCTTCACCACAGATTTGATTACCAAAAATCCCATTGGTATCCAAATCTTTCCTAATTTTGTCATTTGGACCCATGTCATTGGTTCAAACCTGCCTGATAAGGATATCCTATTAGGATTCGATACCATCTCCAAAGTCAAACACCTCCAAATCCTTCCTACTGGAATTCGAGTCAAGTCCATGTTCAAACCCTTCATCAATATTCTCAGACTTTACAGTCTTACCAATTCCCCACAGTCTTACCAAGACATCTCAGCCAAACTACTCCAGTATTGTCCTGAGTCTCATGCTGAATTCACCCATCCAAATCCATTGTGGAAAAATAAGTCTTTCTTCATTAAGCTACCCTTCAAGCTAAATGAAAACACAAACCCTACCAAAGCCACCCATCTAGGAATGAGTCCTTCTGACTTAGTCTTAGCCCAAAATGAATGCTCCCAACTTTTGGCCCAAGGTCTCATCGAGCCTACAGATTCTCAATGGGCTTGTCAAGCCTTTTATGTGGAAAAACGATCTGAACTTGTCCGTGGGAAAAAGAGATTAGTCATCGATTATCAACCTTTGAATATGTTTTTAAAAGATGACAAATTTCCACTTCCTAAACGACAAAACATTTTCACATATTTGAAAAATGCTCAAATCTTTTCAAAATTTGATTTAAAATCAGGTTTTTGGCAATTAGGCATTGAACCCTCTGAAAGATACAAAACAGCTTTTTGCATTCCGAATGCTCACTATCAATGGACAGTTTTACCATTTGGATTAAAAACTGCTCCTTCCATTTTTCAAAAAGCAATGATTAAAATCTTTCAACCCATTTTGCATCATGGATTGGTTTACATTGACGATATCTTACTGTTTTCAGGAACTCACAAAGAACATCGCCAGTTGTTAAATCAATTTCTTGACATTGTTCACTCTCATAGAATAATGCTGTCACCAAAGAAAAGCACCATCGCCACTGATAACATTGAGTTTCTTAGATGGTCATCAAAGACGGTCACTACCAACCAGGAAAGCACATTGCCCAAGAACTGCTTCACTTTCCAGATCAACAGCTTTCCAGCAAACAGATCCAATAATTTCTTGGAATTGTTAATTACATCCGTGACTTTATCCCTCACGTGGACCAACACATAGTGCAGCTTTCGGCGTTATTGAAAAAGAAGCCACCAGAATGGGATGACAACCATACATTAGCTGTCACCAAGCTAAAGCAGATTGCACAAGTTCCTCCACCATTAAAGATCATTACAGATGGAAATCGGATACTGCAAACCGACGCAAGCGACAACTCATGGGGTGTTGTTCTTCTCGAAGAACTCAACGAAAAAGAAAGCTTTATTGGATATGCTAGTGGACATTTCTCTGACTCATAATGCCACTACTACAGTATCTACAAAGAAATCTTAGCCGTTAAAAATGGTATCAAGAAATTTGAATATCATTTAATCGGTTATCATTTTCTCATTAGAATGGACAGCTCATCATTTCCGGCCATTATGAACTCCAAAGGAAAGAATATTCCAGAGAAGATGCTTTTGAGATTAAAAGATTGGTTTTCGAAATATGACTTCTCCGTGATGCATATAAAAGGAACCCAGAACCTCATCCCAGATCTCTTATCCAGACTTGCCAAACCTTCTCAGCTCATACATTGTATTTCTATACAATCCCATTTTCCTTTAATCACCATGGCAACCTCCCTTCCAAAACAGGCCCTCAACAAAAGATATTTTCCCCCTGGCAAAACCTTTAACTCCGCATTTGCTATTCAAGACTTTGCCCGAAAATATGTTTTCAGATTTTTCATCCGTGCCTACCTGCTCACTGAAAATATCCCTGTCTTAAATTTCCATCCAGAAGACTTATTCCTTATAGGTCTCTACCTCCATCCAGTCAAGGGAATCACTGAAAATGAGTTATGGTACATCTGGTGCCTAACAGTCCTCTATGTTACAAAATTGGTCTTCCCTGTGAAACCTGTGTATAAACACCTCATGGATCCTGAACAATCCACTTCTCTCATCTGGACCGTGCTTGAATGGTATTCTCCAATTCCTTGGTGGAGAATGAAATTGCAGCAAATAATCTTCCTCAACAACCTTGAGAAAATTCCAGAGACAGAAGCAGATATGTTCACATCTGTCTTCACAATTTACAGACCATACTTCCAACATCCACATACTGATAACTTCTGGACTGTGGATCAGGCACGTGAATGGTCTACAATGCCACATCCAGCCCTCTTAGAACAGGATCAAGACATTTAAAGAAACCTGCACAACTTCCTGTGCCAACTCAATCATAGGACAGACCTACCAAAAAACATCCTCCCTACCTCTCTAGGTCCACAACATGAAATTCTTATGGTCCTAACTCCTTCAGCCATAACTATACCAAAATCCGCGGGAATTATCCTCAAGGAAGAAAAGCCTGATTACACTGACTTTTTGTTCCAAGATGCCCAAGACCCTTGGGAAGATTTCATGTCTCTAACTCAACACCTAGAATAGCTTCAAACACCACCAGTCAACCCCACATCCAACGAAGCAAGCAGAAGCCATCAGCTAGCTAGCCAAACAGCTAACCAGCCACCTAATTGGTACTAGTCTACACAGCCACCAGAAAACTATCCACTTTATTGTTCACAGGTTCGGACTCAACCTCTACCAGATCCGAATGAAGAACAAAGAGCCCGATTTTGCCCTTGGCCCTATGTCCCAAGCTGTACTCATCCTGATAAAATCTTCAAAAGAGATGATAAGGATGAAACTGACTCAGATGCTGACACGATCTCACTCTGATGGGATCCACCAAGCATTATCCTCGACATTATCCAAAGCTAAAGTAATTTGTCACTTTGTAATAAGTGTGAGTGTGCTTTTACTTTTGCTTTACTTTATTAAAGTTACTTTTTTAAGTTACTTTATAAAAGAGATAGGGACGTGTCCTATCCTTTTACTTTTGCTTTTTATCTTGTCGTTCTACTTTTCAAAAGTAGATGTTTTATTTTAATCTTGCTTTTGTAAAAGCGGGGCCTGTCTCTGCTTCGCTCGCCTATATAATGCAGCTCCCTCTTCATTGTAAAACAGGCTTCTAAGTTTCTTGAACAAAGTTTGAAGTGTGTTTTAAAGCTATGACTCTCTAAACTCTTTCTCTTCTCTCTGTTAATGAAGTCTTAGGGTTCTCTGAAATTCTAAAAGGAATTTATCAGTTCATTTTTCAAAAACTTGAGATAATATGCTCTGCACTTGCCTTATTCAAGGACCCTGTGCATCAGAAAACTCATGAATGTTCCCTTCCGGGTTTGGTACCCTGTTGAAAAGACAAAGAGTGTCTTAGTTTTGGGTTGTATGACCTTTAGAAACTATTTTGAAATTCTCATGCAATAACCTTCCTTGATAATGTGTGATCCTTCCGCTCTGGAAAGTGAAGCAGTTCTTGGGCAATGTGCTTTCCTGGTTGGTAGTGACCGTCTTTGATGACCATGCCAAGAAATTCAATGTTATTAGTGGCGATGGTGCTTTTCTTTGGTGATAGCATTATTCCATGAGAGTGAACAATGTCAAGAAATTGATTTAACAACTGGCGATGTTCTTCATGAGTTCTTGAAAACAGTAAGATATCGTCATGTAAATCAATGCATGATGCAAAATGGGTTGAAAGATTTTAACCATTGCTTTTTGAAAAATGAAAGGAGCAGTTTTTTATCCAAATGGTAAAACTGTCCATTGATAGTGAGCATTCGGAATGCAAAAAGCTGTTTTGTATCTTTCAGAGGGTTCAATGCCTAATTGCCAAAAACCTGATTTTAAATCAAATTTTGAAAAGATTTGGGCATTTTTCAAATATGTTAAAATGTTTTGTCGTTTAGGAAGTGGAAATTTGTCATCTTGTAAAACATATTCAAAGGTTGGTAATCAATGACTAATCTCTTTTTCCCACGGACAAGTTTAGATCGTTTTTCCACATAAAAGGCTTGACAAGCCCATTGAGAATCTGTGGGCTCGATGAGACCTTGGGCCAAAAGTTGGAAGCATTCATTTTGGGCTAGGACTAAGTCAGAAGGACTCATTCCTGGATGGGTGGCTTTGGTAGGGTTTGTGTCTTTATTTAGCTTGAAGGGTAGCTTAATGAAGAAAGACTTATTTTTCCACAATGGATTTGGATGGGTGAATTCAGCATGAGACTCAGGACAATACTGGAGTAGTTTGGCTGAGATGTCTTGATAAAACTGTGGGGAATTGGTAAGACTATAAAGTTTTAGAATATTGATGAAGGGTTTGAACATGGACTTGACTCGGATTCCAGTAGGAAGGATTTGGAGGTGTTTGACTTTGGAGATGATATCGAATCCTAATAAGATATCCTTATCAGGTAGGTTTGAACCAATGACAAGGGTCCAAATGACAAAATTAAGAAAGATTTGGATACCAATGGGATTTTTGGTAATCAAATCTGTGGTGAAGATTTTTTCGTCTGCCGCTTTGAAATGTTGTGTGCAGCTTCCAATGTTGTAGTGGAAGGATATCTGGATTGAGCATTGTCTTCTGAGCACCTGTATCAAAGAAACCAATGAGAGGGATTGGTCTTTGGAACTTTGAGGGTAAAAGCTGGATTTTGACTGATGGAATTGGAATGGTGGAGTTAAGGGACAAAGACTGTTGATTGTAGATGGTGAGGATTTCATCTGCTTCAGAGTCATCAGATGAATTTTCCAGTGCGAACACTGTATCTTCATTTGGTTCTTCTTATTCAGAGAAACAAGATTCAACTTCTTCTTTGTCTAGAGAATAGTCTGTAACAGTCTGTAAATGCTTAATCAGTCTGATAGCTTTGTCTCGCTTGTTAGGACAATCTTTAGAATAATGTCCTTTCTTTTTGCAAATAAAGCATCGATTGGATTTCTTCCGTTGTTGTTCTTTGGAGGAAGAAGATCTTTTTCTGTAGAATGTGAATGGCCTTCGAGTTTTCTGAAAATAAGGCTTGGAAGAAGATTTCTGTTTGATCTTTCTGAAATGTTTCTTCTTGTAAAGACCGCAATCACATTGCTTCTTATCTTTACACTTGATTTGTAAATACGGCTTTTTACAAGCACTTCTGAATGGTTCTTTGTCTTTGATCAACTCTTTAAAGAATTGTTTCTGTTCACAAAGCTTGTCAAGGCAGGCTTTGGCAATTTGCAAGAGCTTGCCTAAAGAAATATTGTCAAGACTGAGATTGTAAACAGTGAGCTGCCTCTGAATTTCTAGTTGCAATTCTTCAGGTAAGGAGGCAAGAAAGACATGCTTCAGAATGGGGTCATTAAAACCATTCAATTTGTAAAACAGAATTGACATCCTTTTGTAATGAAAGTCAAGATCTTTGGCTTTGAGTGAACAGCACTTCATGTTGAGATAATCTCGTCTTGCTGCTTCAAAGTGTGCCGCTGGTTCGCCAATGAACTATTCATGAAGAAGTGCTAAGGCTGAGGAAACATTTGGCAACTGAACAAATTGGAGTTGTCTGTAAGATCCTAGGCTGTCAAACCAGTCTCTCAGGGATCCTATGAAACGAGTGACAAGTTCCTTAAGAACTGATTCCACTGTTGCTCCTGTTTTGAGCATTTGAAGATCTACCCAAGCTGAAATCTCGGATAGCTTATCTCTCTATTTACTGGCTGGAATATCTTCAAAAGTAAACCATGGGCCGTTTGATGGTTTTGGAGCTTGTGATTGAGGAGGAGGTGTGGATGTAGATTCAGTGGGATCATCAACATCAGATGGTATCTCAAAATAAGATTCTGGTTGAGATGTCTGTGCATGCTCTGTTTCTTCTGGTTGAGCCATAAGGAGTTTGGTGTTGTCCGCATAAGACTTTTCTGAGTCTGTTGTGGAATTTGAAGAGATCAAGGATTCTGAACTGGATTCAGAGGTAGGTTCTGATGATCGAGAGGATGTGTCAACAGATCTGTGATCAGATTCAGATTCTGAGGCTGAAGTGGTGTCTTCTGTAGGAGTGTCAGGATGGTGATAATAGAAAGCATACTGGTGCATGGGTTCTTTATCTTTGGACTGGGACACATGAGGTGGAGGAACTGAAGTGTATTCTGGCGATTGTTGTTCTTGAGTTTCTGGTTGAGCAAGTTGTGGTTGAACAGGTTGATTTATCTTCAACGGTTTGGGTTGAGGTTTTGGTCTTGGTTTTGGCCTTGATGGTTGAGCAGGTTGAGGCGTTTGTTGGAATAGTGTATGGGTCATTCCAAACAACTTGGATGGGTCATATGGTTTGATTGGAGCTAACAAAGGAGTGAACGGATGGTATGTCGGACAAATAGATGGTATTGGTGGAGTCTGGCTGAAGAGCGTAGGTCGTTGCTTTTCTGATTCAATCCGATTTAGTTCTGCTTGTAGCTTTCTGATTTCTCGTTCTTTTTGATCAAACTCAGGACCATAATATCTGTGTTGGATCATCAACCGCAAATTAGCATCTAATTAAGCAACTCTGGTTTTTAGATCTTGGTGGATTTGCTGCATCTGTGAGGTTATAGAATCAACCTTAGTTTCAATCATATCAGTTCGTAAACTGATTTTGTCAACTTGGTGATGGATATGCTGTAAAGCATCATTCTGAGCTTTGGCAATTTGGGTTTGCCAATTTAAGACTGATTCAAATGGTTTTGGTTCTTCAAGATGACTAGTAGAGGTGATTGGTGAAGGGACAAAAGGTTTTGACACGAATTTTCTCTGGGTGTCTATTTGGGTTTCAAGAGGTGGAAAGTTTGAGGAATAATCTCTGGAAAACATCATACAAGAGATTGGTTGACTTTGTGAAGGTGGATTTGTGAGTGGTGAAGAGACTTCTGTTTTGCAGTTTTTTGCAATCCATTGAAGTTCTTTTTGGTAAAGGGGTAAAGGTGCAAATGGAGGTGAAGGAGGCTTGGGTAGCCTTTTGTGGTCTTGCTTGCAAGAAGTAAGATACTTCTGTTTAGGTTTTCTTTTGTGCTTTGAAGCAAGGTCTTCATCTTCTCCATCTTGCCAACAAGGGCAATCTGGTTCACACATGCTAGATCCAGAAGCATCCCATAAGAAATGCTTGCCAATTTTTGCAGGGTAAACTGGGTAACCTTCTGAAGTGAAGCCAGTGATTAGGAGCTTCTCTTGGCCAGTTTGGACTGCAGTGATCATTGAGGAGTATGTGAAGGATAGCCTTGGAGACTCTGGTGGAGCTGTTGGTAGGACAGTTGGAGGAGGCTGTGAAGCCGATTGAGGCGGTTTGAAAGTCATTTTGACAGATCCATCTTGTCTGCATTCAAAAATGCTTTCAGATGTCTGAATTGGAGTATCATTCTGATGGAACTTTTCATAGTTGGAAATCCATTCTAAGGGCATGAGCTTGACAAGTTCATTTGTCTAGGAATCTGAATGATGGTTGGAATTTGATCAGATTCAGCTAATACCATAAGAGCATGAGAGTGACTTTCTGGGGTTGGCAGATCTAAGGCATGATTTTGAAGCCTATAGACCAATTGATGATGGAGGGTAGCGATCATTGCTGAGGAGATCTGGTCGGCACCTTGAATTTGGACTTGGACTTTCAAGGCTGTGGAAAGGTTGGTGTCTTGTAGAGACAGGTTGAAATTGGGATAAAAGGTGAGGAGGATACTGCCTGCATGTAAGGCGGTTAGAACTGTACCAACGACAGCATGTTGATACTGTTTGAACCTGGTGTCGAGCATAGCGATTCGAGCTGTGACAGGTAATCCTTTTCTTCTATGAAGAGTCAAGATTAATCTCACTCCTCCCTGATGGAGGTGAGTATAACCTTCTCGTTTCCAGTTGGCAACGAGTTCTGGAGGAATTTCTAGGGTGACATACTGTTCAGCAGTAGTAGCTTGGAGAGTACACTGGTCCAACCGTGAGAATTGGATGTATTCTTTAGGAAGAGGTCTTTTTGTACTAATCAAGGATTTGATACTACGGGTGAGAGAAGTAGAACGTTTATACAGATGATAAGGACTGATAAGAGGAAAAGAAGACTCACTGATTTGAGCAGATTCGGGAATATAAGAATATTCTACAAGGTTTTCTATCTTATTTGCAGTATGTTTGGTGCAAGATTTTGGTAAAGACAAGGTTGAAGAAAGAGAAACAGTACTCAAAGTTTCAGAAGAAGATGATGTTGAAGCCATGATTTTGAAACTCTCTCTCTCTGTTTTCTGAAATCTAGTGTTCTTTTAAAACTGAAAAGGCATTTTATCTTACCACTTTTCTGAAATCAAAACATGATAACATTTGCATGAAAGCAACGATAATATAGGCTCTGATACCAAGAGAGGTTAATTAATGCCTTTGGAAGTCAATTATAATAACATAAAGCCTTGAAGGCTTAAATAGTGGAATCCTTAAAGGTAGGATTGGCTATACTCTGTAAAAATCTTGCATTTGCTTTTTCTAACTCTATTATTTTATTTTTCATTACACTTTAATTTGTTTATTTAATACTTGGTTGTTTTGTTCAATCTATATTAAGTTTTGATTGCTTAAATCTTTAGAAATCCAATTCACCCCTTCTTAGGTTGCCTAGATAGTATTTCATTCGGTATCACAGCTGGGTTCTCTTGTTTAGACTTAATCTTTTAGAGTTAAAGATCAATGATAACTCAAAATAATTTCACATTTAGGAAATGATGATTTACAACTAAGCTACTACTTTTTTATGGAAATGACTACTTGTATTAAAAAACTAGGATAAGAATTTATTTAGAAGTACTAGATTATGAAATCCGAGAAGTTATATGTGATAGTCCATTCATACTTGTAACTAAAAATGAAGCAGGGAAAGTGTAACATTTTCATCTTTATGATTGTAACTAAAGTGGTTGATTCAGGTCTAACATTAAGTATTCATAGAAACAATTTCAAAATAAGCATTGTATAAATATTGAATAAGAGGTTTGTTACATAAAACTATATAAAAGAGGTTTGTCACACCAAAAACTTTGCTACAAAAGTCACAAACCCATTCCATAAACAAGCTTGTTGTATTTATGCTTAGGTAGGAACACAGTTGAGCCCGTTGTTCAACCCAAGGTCTATTATGTCCATATGCACCTTGCCTTGGTTGGGACTTGGCATTAGTTTTTTCGTACTCAGTTCCTGCAATGTAAGGACTACGTGAGCTAATGCCAAGTAAGTAAACACTTGATGCATATATTACCTATCATACACATAAATGACTTTATGAAATAAGTGCTAAATTTTTTACATGAAACTTTAAAATATAAAGAACGATGTTAGGGCCCTAGGTTTGTTGTACTACAAGGATAGCATTCTATAATCATGCCTTTGGCCTTAAATTAATTGATCCGTTGGGCGTTACGTATCGCCGTCCCTAAAGGATCTCTTTCCTTAGCTTAGAGGGCTTGCTCTCTACTGCCGACCATGTAGAGAGTTACACCAACATCATAATTTAGGCGATAGTTGATGCGAATCCCACATTGAAACTTTAAGGAGAACACTTAATTTGAAGTTTCAACTACCCAAGAAAGTTCTAAACAGATTTAAGTCACACAAAACCTTGACCCAATGCTTAATCAAACATGAACCAAAAGTATGGAGAAGGATATTGACGCCACACTCAAGATTTAGATGAGAAGGTGAGTGATAAGTCTTGATTTGGAACACCACAAGAATGCAAATTCTTGATAAGTTCACTAGTTCTCAAAAGAACCAAAGAAAGAATAATTCTCTCAAATTCAAATAACATTAATCTCTCAATTGTCTTACATAGCAAGGTTGCTGAGTTTAAATAGGCCAATAGAGACCCAAAAAATCCGAAAAAGATTAAATCCTAGTTCAAGTCGGAGTAATTTTCCTAACTAGTTAAAGAGTCGTTGAAATTTCCAATTCTGCGCATGCTGTAATAAATTGGTTATAACTCCTTCTAGAGAACTCCAAATCTAACTCCGTAAAATTCTTTGGAAAGCTATCTTAATTATCTTTCCAACGGTATATGGCTTGCAAGTTAATTCCAGCTCAATCAATACCAGTTTTATTCCGAAATTGACCTTTCTGCATTTGATCCGAATTGTGTATTTGGCTGCCCAATAGCTTGAATAAAGCCCACAATGCCTTGACATCTCTTCAAGCCCAATTCATGATGTCTTGCATCTTGAATTGTAGTTTCAATCCATATTTTCTTAATTAATCCATTTAAAGCAGCTTGTATCTTTTTGGCTCTAGCTCTTGTAATTGGGCCTTCATGAATGTGCAAAGGATCACTTGAAACTTTAATGGTATTTTCTTGATAGTTCTCATCAATAGTGCCAACCATGGCATGATAAAATAAGAGCATCACATATTAGGTGGTATAGCCGACCATCCAATCATCCTAGGCAGCATAGTCGGCCATATGAGGATGATATCATGATGTAGGCGACATAGCCAGTCATGTCACCACAATAATAATCATTATAAGATAAGAGATTATTTAGAACTAAACCTAGCATGAGAGAATTATTATTTAAAGCTAATTTAACATATTATCCTTACATTACAGTTGAAGTGAAGTGTTACTTACCTATTTTCTTTACTTCCCCTAAATCTTCCTTTCTAAACTTGAGAATTTCTTCACTAGTAATGCTTTGGCTTAGAATTGAAAAATATGGGATTTCTAGGGTTTATGGAAAATGCAAGGGCTAAGGGGTATTTATAGAGTTTCCTAAGGTCTATGTGTGGTTAGGATTTTGCCACCATATCATTTGATTAATGGTGAAGATTTATCTCTTTATAATTATCTTAGTAATTTCTAGAATTTCTAAATCTCTACAACATTTCTTATTACATCATCACTTATGTCATTGCTTATGTCATCATTACTTTTTTAAATTATTAATTTATCTTTCCATAAATATCTTAATAATTTCTAGAATTCCTAACATTTCTTATTGCATCATCACTTATGTCATTGCTTATGTCATCATTAGCTTTAATTATTAATTTATCCCTTCATAAATATCTTTAGAAAATTCTGGAATTTCTGATATCTCTACAATATTATTTTTGTTATTATATTATTATACATTTTATTATTATTATTCTTATGATAAATGCTTAAGGGAGTTTGTTAGGTTAATTATATTATATTCAAGTAAGAAGATTGTACCTCACAATCTCCTCCTCCTTTAAAAAATTTCATCCTTGAAATTTACTTACTTATTCTTCATTTCTTCCTCGTGCTCCCATGTTGTCTCCTCCACTGAGTTGTTCCGCTACAGTATCTTAACTAGAAGGATTTTCTTATGCCTTAACTCTTTTATTCTTCTATCGAATACTTAAACTAGGAGTTCTTCGTAGGTTAAGTCTTCCTCGAGTTGCAGAGGCTCATAGTCTAACACGTGAGAGGGGTCTGGAACATATTTCTTTAACATGGAAATATGAAAGACATTGTGTATTCTTGATAATGATGGTGGTAGCGCATGTCGATAGGAGACACTCCCAATTCGTTCGAGTACTTTAAATGGCCCAATGAACCTTGGACTTAATTTTCCCTTGTTTCCAAATCTAATTGATCCTTTCATTGGGGCGACCTTTAGGAATACTTTCTCGCTAACTTGAAATTCCAACGGTCTTCGTCTTTTATCTGCATAACTTTTCTGTCGACTTTGGATATTTTCTCGATTGGTTTAGATGAGGCCGCAACTAAGTCTGGTCCAAGGTATCTTTGCTCACCCATTTCATCCCAATAAATAGGTGACGACATTTTCTACCATATAAAGCTTCGTATGGTGCCATGCCGATTGTTGCTTGGTAACTATTATTATAGGCGAATTCAGCCATTGCTAAATATTTGCTCCATGATCCTTGAAAGTTGATGGCACATCCTCGTAATATATCTTTGAGTGTTTGGATCGTTCTCTCTGATTGGCCATCTGTTTGAGGGTGAAATGCTGTGCTAAATTTAAGTCTTGTCCCCATAGCCTTATGTAGCTTCTCCCAAAACATCGAGGTGAATCTTGTGTCTTGATTAGAAATAATATAGACATGTACATCATGTAGTCTGACTATCTCTTTTATGTATATTTCTGCGAGTTGGTCCATGGTGTACGTCATCCGAATAGGCAAAAAGTGGGTAGACTTTGTGAGTCGATCAACTATCACCCAAATGGCATCATGTATTTTTGTAGTCCTTAGGAGGCCAACGACAAAGTTCATTGTGATTTCTTCCCACTTTAATTGAGGGATTTGATTGGGTTCTATAAGTCCCACTGGTCTATGATGTTCTACCTTGATTTGTTGACAGGTGAGGCATTGAGCCACGAACTTAACTATATCCTTCTTTATCCTAGACCACTAATAGTGTGTCTTTAAATCTTTATACATTTTGGTTGTGCCAGGATGAAGCGAATATGGGGCTGTATGAGCTTTAAGTAGAATTTCCTTCTTTAGATCTAGTACACATATCCTATCTCTAAATAAAATGATTCCTTTCTCTGACTTCTTAAATGGCATCTTTTTCTCTAAATTGGTCTCCATCTTTAAATTCTTTAAGTACGAATCGGCTTCCTGCTCTTCCTTAATCCTTTCCAATAGAGTTGAGCAAAGTGTCATATAAGTGAGTTTTCCTATCATGAGCTCGATCTATACCTTGCATATCTCATCTTGTAATGGCTTAGGTAGCATCTTTAATGCTGATAAACTTGACTTTCGACTTAGTGCATCTGCTACCACATTTGCTTTTCCAGGGTGGTATTTTATTTCACAATCGTAGTCCTTGACGAGTTCCAGCCAACGGCATTGTCGCATGTTAAGCTCCTTTTGTGTAAAGAAGTATTTAAGGCTCTTGTGATTTGTATAAATCTTACAATGTACTCCCATCAAATAGTGACGCCATATTTTCAATGCATGTACCACCACGGGCAACTTTAAGTCATGTGTGGGATAGCTCTTCTCGTATTCCTTTAAATTGTCTAGAGGCATATGCAATGACCTTTCCATTCTGCATGAGAACGCATCCTATGCCATTTTTGGAGGCATCGCTGTATATGGTGAATTCTTCAGAGCTATTAGGAATGGCTAAGATTTGAGCAGTGACCAACCGTCGCTTTAGCTCTTCGAAGGTTTTCTCACATTCTGGTGTCCATACAAACTTGGTGTTTTTCTTTGTTAATTGGGTTAATGGCATTGCAATCTTAGAGAAGCCTTCTACGAATCTTCGATAATAGCCTGCTAATCCCAAGAAGCTTTTAACTTCTTTAACATTAGTTGGCCTCGTCTATTGGCTGACTACTTCCATCTTTGAGGGATCAGCTGATATTCCATCATTAGACACAACATGCCCCAGGAATATAACACTTTCCAGCCAAAATTCACACTTCTTGAATTTTGTATAAAGTTACTTCTTCTTTAAAGTTTGAAGGGTGATTCTCAAATGTTCGGCATGTTCTTTCTTTGTTCGTGAGTATATCAAGATATCATCAATGAATACCACTATGAATTTGTCCAAATAGTCTTTAAATACTCTGTTCATGAGATCTATAAAAGCTGTTGGGGCATTAGTTAGACCAAATGGCATGACGACAAATTCATAGTGTCCATAACGTGTCCTGAATGCGGTCTTTGGAATATCCTCCTCTCTGACTCTTAGCTGGTGATATCCTGACCGTAGATCAATCTTTGAAAATATTGTTGCTCCTTGTAGTTGGTCAAACAGATTCTTGATTCGTGGAAGTGGGTACTTATTCTTGATGGTAGCCTTATTTAGTTCTCGATAGTCTATGTACATCTGCATGGATCCATCCTTTTTCTTCATGAACAGTACTGGTGCTCCCTAAGGTGAATGGCTTGGATGTATGTAGCCTTTGTCTAATAGTTCTTGCAGTTGATTCTTTAACTCCTTTAATTCCGATGGGGCCATTCGGTAGGGTGCTTTTAAGATTGGGGCCGTTCCTGGTAACAAGTAAATCTTGAATTCAGCTTCTCGATTTAGTGGTGGTTCAAGGAGTTCTTCAGGAAAGACCTCAGGAAATTCGTTCACTACTGGAATTTCTTCTAGCTTTGGCCTTTGCTCTTCAACCCTGATGACGCTTGCCAAGTATCCCTCACATCCTCCCTTTAATAGTCTAGTTGCTTTTAAGGTGGAAATGATAGGTATTCTATTCCTCTTACATCCCTCCTTGAATATAAATGATAGGTATTCACTACTGGGTTGACACATGATGGTTACTTAAATAGATATTCTTTTGTAATAAATAAAAGGCAAATCACTCTTGTACCCTTAACACCTAGGCATGTGTATGAGGATTAAATAATAATACAAAAAGAGAGTGATACAAAAAAAGAAAATGAGAGCACAAAAGAAAGAGAGAATGAGAGAAAAGGAAGTGGAAAGATAGAAAAAAATATTGTTGAGAGAAAAGAGAGGCAACATGTAAACTTGTTTGCAAAAGAGAGAGAGGTTAAGTGGCCTTCTTTTTAGAATAGCCTATCATTGTACTTTTGTGCAAAGAGGCTTGTTTGTATATTAATGAGCAGGACTTTGATGATGTGTTGTCCCTAATGGTTTGCCACCTATTAGGGGAATTGAGCATCAAATAGACTTTCTTCCTGGAGCTACCATTTCTAATAGACCCGCTTATAGAAGTAACCCCGAGGAGACAAAGGAGCTTCAAAGGCAGGTTGAAGAACTCTTGGCAAAGGGATATGTGAGGGAGAGCATGAGTCCATTTACGGTACCAGTTCTACTAGTGCCCAAAAAGGATGGAACATGGAGAGTATCGACATCCTATTCTTAGACTTGATGACATGCTTGATGAATTGTATGGTTCTTGTGTGTTTAGCAAAATAGATCTTAAAAGTGGATATCATCAAATTAGGATTAGAGAGTTCAATCAGAAAGAAGCTGAGAAACTCAGCTTGATATCATCAAATTGTATTGGGGTCTATAGTTCAATCAGAAAGAAGCTGAGATCAGACAACTCAAAAGTGAACTCGCTAAAATTGATGCTGAGAAATACCAACAAACCTCCTTGTTTGTACACAAGTTCCCACAGAACTACACAAGTTTTGTCTCAAAGCTATATAAGCTTTGAACAACAGGGTTTCTGACCTGTATACTCAATACTAGAGTAGTAACCTAGACACATACCACCCAAAACTGAAGCTACTCCCTGGGCATTAACAAAGGTGAACAGTGTTTTTAGATATCGATTCTGGGACCTGATATATTGGAATACCCTAAGATCTGGATTTAGATCTGAAACTAGTGTATTGAAGACTTTCTGATACACAGGATCCTCTATAAGAGGCAAGTGTAAAGCATACTTGTCGATAGGCCAAAGGATAGGTGAACAATCTTAAGACGATCTGTTATCCTTAATAGAAGAATAGAGAGAAAGAACTTAGTTGATAATGGATATGTAGGGAACACTCTTTATTTCCCAAAACTTCTTCAAATGAAGCCTTTTTTTTTTTTACAATGGAGAGGGAGCTGCCTTATATAGGCCAGTAAAGCAGGACAGGACCCCTGTTTTTTACAAACATCATGATTAAAGTAAAGCATCTACTTTCGAAAAAGTAGAATGACAAGACAAAATTAAAAGCTAAAGATAAAAGGATAGGACATGCCTTTATCTCTTTTATAAAGCAAACTTTAATAAAGTAAAGCACTCTGAAAAAGTAAAAGTAAAGCACACTTAAACAAACACAATTATTACAACATGACAAACTACTTTAACTTTGGAGAGTGTTGGCAGGCTGATCGATCTTATCAGAGTGAGATCGTGTCAGCATCTGAATCGGTTTCATCCTCATCATCTCTTTTGAAGATCTTATCAGGATGAGTACAGCCTGGCACACAAGGCCAAGGGCAAAATCGGGCTCTTTGCTCTTTTTCTGGATCAGGTGAAGGTTGAGTCCGAACCTGTGAGCAATAAGGTGGGAAAATCTCTAATGGCTGTGCTGAATGCAGCTGGTTAGCTGGCTCCATTGAGTGATGAAGGTGTTTGGAGTTGTTCAAGGTCCTGGGATAGTGACATAAAGTCTTCCCAAGGGTCTTGGGCATCTTGGAATAGAAAGTCAGTATAATCTGGCTTTTCTTCTTTGAGAATGATACCTGAAGACTTTGGGTTAGAAATGATGGATTGAGTTGGAACCATTAGGATCTCATGCTGATGCGAATCCCACATTGAAACTTTAAGGAGAACACTTAATTTGAAGTTTCAACGACCTAAGAAAGTTCTAAACAGATTTAAGACACATAAAACCTTGACCCAATGCTTAATCAAACATGAACCAAAGGTATGGAGAAGGATATTGATGCCACACTCAAGATTTAGATGAGAAGGTGAGTGATAGGTCTTGATTTGGAACGCCACAAGAATGCAAATTCTTGATAAGTTCACTAGTTCTCAAAAGAACCAAAGAAAGAATAATTCTCTTAAATTCAAATAACATTAATCTCTCAATTGTCTTACATAGCAAGGTTGCTGAGTTTAAATAGGCCAATAGAAACCCAAAAAATCCGAAAAAGATTAAATCCTGGTTCAAGTCGGACTAGTTCTCCTAACTAGTTAAGGAGTCGTTGAAATTTCCAATTCTGCGCATGCTGTAATAAATTGGTCATAACTCCTTCTAGAGAACTCCAAATCTAACTCCGTAAAATTCTTTGGAAAGCTATCTTAATTATCAATCCATATTTTCTCAATTAATCTATTTAAAGCAGCTTGTATCTTTTTGGCTCTAGCTCTTGTAATTGGGCCTTCATGAATGTGCAAAGGATCACTTGAAGCTTTAATGGTATTCTCTTGATAGTTCTCATCATTCCCCCTCTCCTGAAAAGAATTCGTCCTCGAATCTTCACCTACATCAAAAGGAGAAAGATCAGAAACATTAAAAGTAGCACTCACATTATACTCACCAGGAAGGTCCAATTTGTAGGCATTGTCATTGATTCGTGCAACCACTTGAAATGGACCATCTCCCCTTGGAAGCAACTTTGAACGCCTTTGTGCTGGGAATCTCTCCTTTCTCATATGCACCCAAACCGAATCTCCAGGCTGAAAAACCACTTCCTTTCGTCCTTTATTGGCTTGAGTAGCATATTGTTCAATCCTCTTTTCTATGTTGTGCCGCACTTTCTCATGCAATTGCTTAACAAATTCAATTTTCTTTTTACCATCCAAACTAGCACACTCATCAACAGGTAACGGTAATAAATCCAAAGGAGTTAATGGATTAAAACCATATACAATCTCAAATGGTGAAAATTTAGTAGCTGAATGGACAGTTCTATTGTAAGCAAATTCAACATGTGGCAAACATTCTTCCCAAGTTTTCAAATTCTTTTGAATAATGGCACGCAACATAGTGGACAATGTTCTATTTACAACCTCAGTTTGTCCATCAGTTTGTGGATGACAAGTAGTAGAAAACAAAAGTTTAGTACCCAACTTACCCCATAAAGTTTTCCAAAAGTGGCTTAAGAACTTAGCATCTCGATCTGAAACTATGCTCCTTGGTACTCCATGTAATTTGACTATTTCCTTGAAAAACAAATTAGCTATGTTTGTTGCATCATCAGTTTTGTGACATGGAATGAAATGTGCCATCTTTGAAAACCCATCAACAATAACAAAAACAGAATCCTTTCCCCTTTTTGACCTAGGTAAACCCAAAACAAAGTCCATAGAAATATCAACCCAAGGTTCGCTAGGTATAGGTAAAGGTTTATACAGTCCATGGGGTAAAACTTTAGACTTAGCATGTTTACAAGTGATACACTTCTCACATATTCTTTCAACATCACGTTTCATATGTGGCCAAAAAAAATGTTCTTTTAAAACATCTAAAGTCTTTGCAATGCCGAAATGTCCCTTTAAACCTCCCCCATAAGCTTCACGGACAAGCAATTCACGCAAAGAACTATATGGCACACACAATTTATTCTCTCTAAATAAGAACGCATCGCGCCTATAGAACTTTTCAAATGCAGCTTTCTCACAAGCATTAAACACATTAGCAAAATCAGGATCATTAACATATAATTCTTTAATGTACTCAAATCCTAATAACTTTGTATTTAATGTAGAGATAAGTGCATACCTTCTCGATAATGCATCAGCTACCACATTCTCCTTACCTTGTTTGTATTTGATCACATAAGGAAATGGCTCAATGAATTCAACCCATTTGGCATGTCTCTTATGCAACTTACCTTGCCCTTTCAAATGCTTTAAGGACTCATGATCAGTGTGTATGACAAACTCTTTAGGTAGAAGATAATGTTGCCAAGTTTCCAACGCTCTCACCAATGCATACATCTCCTTGTCATAAGTAGGATAGTTTAGGGCTGCGCCACTCAATTTCTCACTAAAATAAGCAATTAGACGCCCCTCTTGCATCAAAACAGCTCCAATACCTATACTTGAGGCATCACACTCAATTTCAAAAGTTTTAGCAAAATCGGGTAAAGTAAGTAGTAGTGCAGAAACCAATTTCTCCTTGATTAGATTAAATGCACTTTTTTGTTCACTACCCCACTTAAATCCCACGTGTTTCTTAATAATTTCAGTTAAAGGTGCAGCAAGGGTGCTAAAATCTTTCACAAATCTTTTATAAAAACTAGCCAAACCATGAAAACTTCTTACCTCACTTATGCTTTTAGGTGTAGGCCATTCCTTAATAGCCTTTATCTTCTCTTCATCAACCTCAATTCCTTTAGCACTTATAACATAACCAAGAAAAACAATCTGATTTGTACAAAAAGCACACTTCTTCAAATTAGTATACAACTTTTCCTTCCTTAAAATAGTCAATACACTTTGCAAATGCTCAACGTGTTCTTCTAGACTTTTGCTATAGATCAAAATATCATCAAAGTAGACAACTACAAACTTACCAAGAAAAGCATGCAAAACATGGTTCATTAACCTCATAAAAGTGCTGGGTGCATTAGATAATCCAAATGGCATTACTAACCACTCATATAAACCATATTTTGTTTTAAAAGCAGTTTTCCACTCATTTCCCTCTCTAATCCTAATTTGATGATATCCATTTTTAAGATCTATTTTGCTAAACACACAAGAACCATACAATTCATCAAGCATGTCATCAAGTCTAGGAATAGGATGTCGATACTTTACAGTGATTTTATTAATCGCACGACAATCAATCAACACACATCCTCCATGTTCCATCCTTTTTGGGCACTAGTAGAACTGGTACCGCACACGGACTCATGCTCTCCTTCACATATCCTTTTGCCAAGAGTTCTTCAACCTGCCTTTGAAGCTCCTTTGTCTCTGTGGGGTTACTTCTATAAGCGGGTCTATTAGGAATGGTAGCTCCAGAAAGAAAGTCTATTTGATGCTCAATTCCCCTAATAGGTGGCAAACCATTAGGGACTTCATTTGGAAACACATCATCAAAGTCCTGCAAAAGAGTCACAATAACACTAGGCAAAAAAGAGTTAAGCTCATTAGTATGCAAACAAGCCTCTTTGCACAAAAGTACAATGATAGGCTGTTTTGAAAAGAAGGCCCTCTTAACCTCTCTTTCTTTTGCAAACAAGTTTACATGTTGCCTCTCTTTTCTCTCAACAATATTTTTTTCTATCTTTCCACTTTCTTTTCTCTCATTCTCTCTTTCTTTTGTGCTCTCATTTTCTTTTTTTGTATCACTCTCTTTTTGTATTGTCATTTAATCCTCATACACTTGCCTAGGTGTTAAGGGTATAAGAGTGATTTGTCTTTTATTCATTACAAAAGAATATCTATTTAAGTAACCATCATGTGTCACTCGCCTATCATATTGCCAAGGTCGCCCCAAAAGAATGTGTCCAGCATGCATGGGTACTATATCACATACAACCTCATCCCTATATCTCCCAATAGAGAATGAAACCAGCACTTGTTTATTTACTCTAACCTCCCCACAATCATTCAGCCATTGTAACTTATATGGCCTAGGATGTTTTAGAGTTTTCAAGTTCAATTTTTCAACCAAACTAGTGCTAGCTACATTAGTACAACTTCCACCATCAATTATCATATTACATACCTTATCTTTGATGTGGCATCTAGTATGAAATATGTTATCACGTTGTACCTCCGCATCCTCTTTTACTTGCATGTTACGAGCACGTCTAACAACCATCAATTTACCATCAACAGGATACTCTACACCATCATTAGCATCCTCCAAAGGTGGCATAGGATCATCATCTGATTCACTCTCGGTTTCAACATCACCATCTTCCCTCAAGATCATTACTCTCTTATTTGGGCATTGAGATGCAATATGACCTGTCCCCAAACATTTAAAACACTTAATATCTCTATTTCTAGAGTGTTGGCAATCAGATTTACCTTTGCTTTGGCTGCCTCCCACTTTATGATCCTTGATTGGCTCAATCTTAGGCTTTGAAACAACTTTTTCATCTTTGCTCCATTTTGACTTCCATGAGGAAGATGAACCTAAGTTGGGTCTAGTGGAACCCTTTCTTTTTAGTTGTCGTTCCACTTTTATGGCCATGTGAACCATGTCTTCCAATTCAACATAATGCTGCAAGTCAACCACATTAGCAATATCTTGATTTAAACCATGTAAAAATCTAGCCATAGTGGCCTCTCGTTCTTCTTCAATGTTGGTTCGACTCATGATTATTTCCATCTGCTTGTGGTAGTCTTCCACACTTCTGGAGCCTTGTGTAAGACTTTGAAGCCTTTGATGTAGCTCCCTATAATAATGACTAGGAAAAAATCTCCTCCTTATGATGGCCTTCATCTCCTCCCAAGTGTTTATAGGCCTTTCACGGTTTCTTCTCCTACTCAAAATAAGTTGATCCCACCAAATAATAGCATAATCAGAAAATTCAACAGCAGCTAGTTTTACCTTTTTCTCCTCGGAGTAATTATGGCAATCAAATACTAGCTCTACCTTTTTTTCCCACTCCAAATAAGCTTCCGGATCATTTTTACCTTGAAATACTCCCCAAATCACGATCTATGCGTCTTACCCTTCTATCATCTCTTTCACGCATGTCAATGGTGGCCTGGTCATCAAAATTATCTAGGTCATCACCACCCTGATCTCCCATTGCAGCAGGCCATTGATTAACTCTTACATTAGGAGCTATTGGTTGTTGCCCCTTTTGTAGATTGGCTATGGTAGTGTCTTGCCTTTCCAATTGGTCACGGATCTCTCCAAACATCAGATTCATGCACTCACATTATTTCTGCATGGCTTTGAGCATGATCGATTGATCTATAGCTTCTTGTTCTTTTGACATATTTTGTGATATGAAAAATTAAAGTTAGCAAAAAAAACCACACAACACTCCCTCACGTGTTTCACTCAATTTGATTCACTTAACTCTCGTGTTTAACACACAAATTGGCTTTTTTCCTCTGATGATCTCACAAACTATTGCTTTTTACCACACTTAATTCTCTCTTTCAGTTCTTTATTGAACTAAAAACAAAACCAAGAAAAACAAAACAAGTGACACACCAAATATGCTATTCCAGCACACTAATAAAGAAAAAGAATTATGAGAACACAAAGAACAAAAAAGAAATTAAAGAAAGGAAAACAAGCAAGTAAAGGACACAATTGATATTGATGAAAGTAGGACTACTTAAATCCTTCTGCAATCTTTTTTTTTTTGCTGTAAGTTTTTTTTTTTTTTTGCTGTTTGTTTTCTTTTTTTTGATAATCAAAATAAATAAGACATTCAAACCTGATTAAAAACTTGCTCTGATACCAAATTGATGCGAATCCCACATTGAAACTTTAAGGAGAACACTTAATTTGAAGTTTTAACTGCCCAAGAAAGTTCTAAACAGATTTAAGACTCACAAAACCTTGACCCAATGCTTAATCAAACATGAACCAAAGGTATGGAGAAGGATATTGATGCCACACTCAAGATTTAGATGAGAAGGTGAGTGATAAGTCTTGATTTGGAACGCTACAAGAATGCAAATTCTTGATAAGTTCACTAGTTCTCAAAAGAACCATAGAAAGAATAATTCTCTCAAATTCAAATAACATTAATCTCTCAATTGTCTTACATAGCAAGGTTGCTGAGTTTAAATAGGCTAATAGAGACCCAAAAAATCCAAAAAAGATTAAATCCTAGTTCAAGTCGGACTAGTTCTCCTAACTAGTTAAGGAGTCGTTGAAATTTCCAATTCTGCGCATGCTGTAATAAATTGGTCATAACTCTTTCTAGAGAACTCCAAATCTAACTCCGTAAAATTCTTTGGAAAGCTATCTTAATTATCTTTCCAATGGTATATGGCTTGCAAGTTAATTCCAGCTCAATCAACACCAGTTTTATTCCGAAATTGACCTTTCTGTATTTGATCCGAATTGTGTATTTGGCTGCCCAATAGCTTGAATAAAGCCCACAATGCCTTGATATCTCTTCAAGCCTAATTTATGATGTCTTGCATCTTGAATTGTAGTTTCAATCCATATTTCCTTAATTAATCCATTTAAAGGAGCTTGTATCTTTTTGGCTCTAGCTCTTGTAATTGGGCCTTCATGAATGTGCAAAGGATCACTTGAAGTTTTCATGGTATTCTCTTGATAGTTCTCATCACATGCTGAGGGCCTAGGGAGGTATGAAGGATGTTTTGTAGGGTTCCGATTTGTGATTAAGCTGACAAAGGAAATTGTGCAAATTCCTTTGAATGTCTTGGTCTTGTTCTAAAAGGGCAAGATGTGGCATGGTACTCCATTCTCGAGCTTGGTCAACAGTCCAAAAGTTATCAATGTGTGGATGTTGAAAGTAAGGCCTGTGAATTGTGAAAACAGAAGTGAACATGCCTGCTTCTGTGTCTGGCATTATTTTAATATTGTAAAGAGAAATTAGCTGTTGTAGCTTCATTCTCCACCAAGGAAGTGGTGAATACCATTCAAGAATGGTCCAGATCAGAGAGGTTGCCTTTTCTGGATCCATAAGATGTTTGTATATGGGTCAAATAGGAAAAACCAAGTTTGTGACATAAAGAACAGTTAGGCACCAAATGTACCATAAATCATCTTCGGTAATTCCTTTAAGTGGATGGAGATACAGACCTATAAGGAATAGGTCTTCTGGATGGAAGTCTAGAACAGGAATGGTTTCGGTGAGAAGGTAGGCTCTGATGAAATACCAAAAAACATATTTTCTAGCATAATCTTGGATGGCAAAGGCTGAATTGAAGGTTTTCCCATGAGGAAAATACCTTTTGTTCAGTGCTTATTTTGGTAAAGAAGATGCCATTGCAATGACTGGAATTTGTCGGAAGGAGTTGATCAGAGCAATGTGTTTGAAAGGTCTGGAGAGGAGGTCATGGATAAGATTCTTATCTCCCTTAATGTGTTGAACTGTGAAATCATATTGGGAGAACCAGTTTTTAAGGCGAAGGAGGTGCTTGTCTGGTAGCACTTTGTTTTTGAAATCCATTATCCTCGGGAAAAATGAGTTGTCTAATCTGATAATAAAGTTGTGGCCGATGAGGTGGAGTTCAAATTTTTGGATGGCGTATTTTACCGCCAAGATCTCTTTGTAGATCACGTGATAATGCTTTTCAGCATCTTTGAATTGTCCACTGGCATGAGCACAGTAGTGATCTTTTTCGTCGATATTTTCTAAGAGCATTGCTCCTCAGAATTCATCACCGGCATCCGTCTGGAGAATATGTTGTCCATTAGCGGGAATCCTCAATGGTAGTGGATTCTGCGTTATCTGTTTTAACACCTGGACGGCTGCAGTTTGCTCTGGTCCCCATGGTGGGGCATTCTTTTTCAACATCTTTGACAGTTATGATGTGTGCACCGTAATATGTGGGAAAAAGTCTCTGAGATAATTGACTATCCCAAGAAACTGTTGAATTTGCTTTCTGGATAGGTGCTGATCTGGAAAGTGTAATAATTCTTGTGCAATGTGTGCTCCAGGATAGTAACAACTGTCTTTAATGATCATTCCAAGAAATTCAATGGAATCCTAACCCATTTGACTTTTCTTTTCTGACAGCATAATCTCATGTGAGTCAATAATAGAGAGAAACTAACTCAAAAGTGTGGTGAGACTCATGGTCTTTAGAGAAGAGTAGAATATCATCAATATAAATAAGAGCACTATTGATGATAGGCTCGAAGATTTTTACCATGGTCTTCTGGAACAGTGATGGTGCAACTTTCACACCAAAGGCCATGACTGTCCATTGGTAATGGGCATTAGGAATACAGAATGCTGTTTTGGGCCGGTCATCAGGATGGATGCCAATCTGCCAAAATTCTGATTTAAGATCAAATTTAGAGAATACCCTTGCTCCGTGGAGATGGATAAACAGGAACTGAATCTTGGGCAAAGGGAACTTTTCATCTTTCAGAAAACAGTTTAGGGGCTGATAATCAATTACCAATCTTTTCTTACCCCGAACTATTTCTGATATTTTTTCAACATAAAAGGCCTGGCAAGCCCATTCAGAATTAGTGGGCTCAATGAGACCTTGGGCCATAAGCTGTTGGCACTAAGCTTGTGCTAATAGGAGATCTGAAAGAGTCATTCCAGGATGTGTGGCTTTTGTTGGGTTGATGTCTTCATTAAGTTTGAATGGTAACTTAATAAAGAACTTGAAATTTTTCCACAGAGGTGATGGATGGGAAAATTGGATATGACTTTCTGGATAGAAAGGAAGGAACTGGTGTTTGAGGTGTCCATATGGAAGAGGAGTATTAGAAAGTGAATATAGCTTTAAGGTATCCGTATAAGGTAGAAACCTTTGTTTGTACCGAATACCGTTAAAGAATATATGCAATTTCTTGATTAACTAAAGAACATCAAAACCTAATAGTAAATCCTTATCTGAAAGAGAAGAACCTACTATTTTTACCTAGAGAATGCAATCTGGAAAGAATTGAATACCGATGGGTTTTTTGGTAATGAGGTTTGTCTGAAATAATTTCTCATTAGCTACTTTGAAGTATTCAGTGTGATGTTCCCAATACTCAGGAGGAAGAATAGAAGGATTGAGCATAGTTCTTTGTGCTTCTGTGTCAGTGAAAGCAATGACAGGGATAGGTTTAGAAAACCTAGAAGGAAGAACACTGATTTTGACTGAGGTCTGGTTTCCTAGATTAGGTTGATGGAATCAACATGATGGATTGTAGGAATTCCCTCGGAATCTAAATCTGAATCAGAACTTTGATTAGCAAGGATAAAAACAGTGTCATCATCGTATTCTTGCTGTTCTGAGAATACAGACTCGACGTCCTCATTGTCAGAGAGAGGAGAGACTTGTTGAAGGTGCTCAAGCAGTCTGGCTGATTTAGCAGGATTGTTGGGACAGGACTTTGCAAAATGACCTTTCTTCTTGCAAATGAAACATCGGGCATCCTTCTGCCGTCTGGTAGGAAAGGGTTTCTTGCGAAAATACCTGTAAGGCTATTTAGGCTTTGTGGAACTGTGTTTCTTGGACTGCCTAGATGGATAATACTTCTAGAAGTGGGATTTTTTCTTGGTAGGGCAGTGACAAGATTTTTCATCTCTACATTTGATGGCAAGATGAGGCTTTTTGCATGCGCTTTTGAAAGGTTCTTTGTGTTTGATAAGATCTTTGAAGAACTCTTTCTGTTCACAAAGCTTTTCAAGGTAGGAGACAGCTAATTGATAAATCTTTCCTAATGAAAGGGTATAATGATGAGCTGATGGGTATAGAGCTGTCTTTGTATCTCTGGCAGGATCTCTTTAGGAAGAGATTGAACGAAGACATGCTTGAGAGAAGCATCGTTGAAGCCATTGAGTTCGTAATACAAAGCTGTCATTCTCTTGTAGTGGAGATCTAGATCTTTGATCTTTAGAGAATAACATTTCATCTGGTGAAATTCCTTTCTCGCTGCTTCTTGAGCAACTGTTGGTTCCTTTAGTAACTATTCATAGATGAGTCCTAGGACTTGAGGAATTATGGCCTGATACAATTGGAGTTGTCTGTACTAGCCAAGACTCTCGAACCAATCTCTTAGAGAACCAAGAAATCTGGAACAGAATTCTCTAAGGATGGAATCTGAATCAGCATCAGGTTTGAGCATTTGAACATCTGTCCATGCTGAAAATTCTTGAAATTTCTGGAACCATTTGTACTTTGGAACATCATAAAAAGTAAACCAAGGTCCATGAGATGATTTTGGAACAGAGTTGTTCTTATGAGGAGGAATATCATCAGGATCCTCAACGATAGGAGGTCCTTGTGAGGTAGAGGGCTCATCTTCTGTTGGAGACTGAGGTTCATTGGAACCTATTAATGGCTGAGCCATGAAAAGATCAGAAATATCAACATAGTTTTCTTCTGAATCTGTAACAGATATTGATTCTGTTGAAGAGTAAGATTCATTAGAAGAAGACTCTAATGTTGTAACAGGAATACTGGTTTCAAGAGAAGGAAAACCAGTCTCATATTCTTGTGAATAAAGTTGATGCATAGGTGCTTTGTCTTTTGCTGGAGTTTGAGTGGGTTCAGGTGTAGCTTGTGGCGAAGTAGGTTGCTGTGTGGAAATTATAGGTTGTTTGTGTGGAAGTTGCAGGCTGCTATATGGAAGTGGTTGGTTTAAAGGTTGTAGACTTAGCAGCTGGTTTGGGTTTTGGTGTTGGTTTAGGTATAGAGAGATGTGATAACCCAAAGAATTTTGCATAATCCACGGGTTGTTGACTTGTTGGTCCGTAGAAAGGTTGGTATGTATTGAAGGAAGGTATGTATGTAGGTAAAGTTTGTGTTGGACCAAACAAGGAGGTTTGTTGTTGTTTCTCAGCATCAATTCTAGCGAGTTCACTTTTGAGTTGTCTGATCTCAGCTTCTTTCTGATTGAACTCTATCTGTTCTGAATCATTGTTCTGAGCTCTACATCCAGTTTTGTAATCTGTCGGTTCAGATTAAGATATAGTTGTTCTAGCTGGGCTGAAATACTATCAACTTTCTTGTCTGTGCTTTGGACTTGAGCTTGAACACTGTTAAGTCTGGTATCAATTGATTCCAGGATTGAATTCTGAGCTCTGGCATTTTGGGTTTGCCAATTGAGAACTGCTTCATATTGCTTTGGCTCCTCGAGCTGTCCAGTAGGAGTAACAGGAGACTGGACATATGGTTTTGAAACCACACTGGTTTGTGGATCCGTTTGTTTCTCCAAAGGTGGAAATTGTTCATGATAAGAACCGGAGGAAAACATCATGCAAGGCTGTGGGCTTGGTGAAGTCAACAAACGGATCATTTGCTTGTTGTCTGCATGTGATTGGCTTTAGAGGAGGAATAGGTATTTCCTTAGCTGGCCAAGGAGTGTAATCTGGTTCATCATCATCATCATCGAACATCCAGATTGTTAGAGCTTTACAGACTTCTAGTGGTTTTTTCTTCTTAGGCTTTCTGTTGGCATACCAGTCGTCATCTAATTCTCCATCTTCAAGATAAAGGCAATTGTCATCACACATGTGTGATCCTGGTGCATCCTATAGGAAGTGTCCTTGGATTTTTGCTGGGTAGATGGGATATCCATCGGAATCAAATCCTTCAATGGGCAACTTTTCTTGTCCTGTCTTTACTGCCGTAATCATAGCAGTATATGAAAGCCTGGGAGGCTAAGGCTATTGGTTGGACTTTGGAGGCTAGAAAGTCAGCCTAACAGTGCCATCTGGTCTTTTCTCAAATTGGGCCTCAGAGGTTTGGATAGGCTGGGAATTTTGGTGGAATTTCTCATAATTGGATAACCATTCCAAAGGCATAAGCTTGAGAAGTTCCTGTTTTTGGATCTGTTTAGGGATCTGGACAATTGTGGGAATAGACTCATTATCCGCGAGGATCATGAGTGTATCTGAGGTTGTTTATGGTGAAGGTAGGTCAAGAGCATGGTTTTGAAGACGGTATACAAGTTGGTGGTGTAAAGTAGCTATTTTTGCTGTGACTACTTGTTCAGCTCCTTAGAGTTGGATCTGAACCTTCAAGGTTGTGGGTAGGTTAGGATCTTCAAGGGAAAGGTTGAAGTTTGGATAACAGGTGAGAAGAACACTCCCAGCATGAAGAGTTGTCAGGACAGTACCAATTACAGCATGTTGGTACTCTTTGAACCTTGTATCCATTAGGGCTATTTTGGCGGTCACAGGTAGACCTTTTCTGCCATGTAGGGTGAGAATTATACGTGTACCCCCAAGATGGAGGTGCGTATAACCTTCCCGTTTCCATTGGGTCACGAGCTCTGTTGGAATCTCCAAGGTTATATACTGCTCTGCTTGAGTTGCTTGCAACGCACACTGATCCAGTTCCCAGCACAAAGGCGTTCAAAGTTGCTTCCAAAGGGAGATGGTCTATTTCAAGTGGTTGCTCGAATCAATGACAATGCCTACAAATTGGACCTTCCTGGTGAGTATAATGTGAGTGCTACTTTTAATGTTTCTGATCTTTCTCCTTTTGATGTAGGTGAAGATTCGAGGACGAATCCTTTTGAGGAGAGGGGGAATGATGAGAACTATCAAGAGAATACCATTAAAGTTTCAAGTGACCCTTTGCACATTCATGAAGGCCCAATTACAAGAGCTAGAGGCAAAAAGATACAAGATGCTTTAAATGGATTAATTGAAAAAATATGGATTGAAACTACAATTCAAGATGCAAGACATCATGAATTGGGCTTGAAGAGATGTCAAGACGTTCTGGGCTTTATTCAAGCTATTGGGTAGCCAAATACACAATTCAGATCAGATGCAGAAAGGTTAATTTCGGAATAAAACTGGTATTGATTGAGTTGGAATTAATTTACAAGCCATATACCGTTGGAAAGATAATTAAGATAGCTTTCCAGATAATTTTACAGCGTTAGATTTGGAGTTCTCTAGAAGGAGTTATGACCAATTCATTACAGCATGCGTAGAGTTGGGAATTTCAACGACTCCTTAACTAGTTAGGAGAACTAGTTTGACTTGAACTAGAATTTAATCTTTTTCAGATTTTTGGGGTCTCTATTGGCCTATTTAAACTCAACAACCTTTCTATGTAAGACAATTTAGAGATTAATGTTATTTGAATTGGAGAGAATTATTCTTTCTTTGGTTCTTTTGAGAACTAGTGAACTTATCAAGAATTTGCATTCTTATGGCGTTCCAAATCGAGACTTATCACTCACCTTCTCATCTAAATCTTGAGTGTGGCATCAATATCCTTCTCCATACCTTTGGTTCATGTTTGCTTAAGCATTGGGTCAAGGTTTTGTGTTAAATCTGTTTAGAACTTTCTTGGGCAGTTGAAACTTCAAATTAAGTATTCTCCTTGAAATTTCAATGTGGGATTCGCATCAGTATGAGCTTCAAGTAGAATTTCCTTCTTTAGATCTTTATTAGGCATCCCTTTCTCTAAATTGGTCTCCATCTTTAAATTCTTTAAGTACGAATCGGTTTCCTGCCCTTCCTTAATCCTTTCCAACAGAATTGAGCAAAGTGTCATGTAAGCGAGTTTTACTGTCATGAGCTCGATCTCTGCCTTGCATATCTCATCTTATAATGGCTTAGGCAACATCTTTAAAGCTGACAAACTTGATTTTCGACTTAGTGCATCTACTTCCACATTTGCTTTTCCAGGATGATAGTTTATTTCATAATCGTAGTCCTTGACGAGTTCCAATCAACGGCGTTGTCGCATGTTCAGCTCCTTTTGTGTAAAGAAATATTTAAGGCTCTTGTGATCCGTATAAATCTTACAATATGCTCCCAACATATAGTGATGCCATATTTTCAATGCATGTACCACCGCAGCCAACTCTAAGTCATGTGTGGGATAGTTCTTTTCATATTCCTTTAATTGTCTAGAGGCATATGCAATGACCTTTCCATTTTACATGAGAACGCATCATATGCCATTTTTGGAGGCATCGCTGTATATGATGAAGTCTTTAGAGCTATTAGGAATGGCTAAGATTGGAGCAGTTGGTGTGAATTCCACATTGAAACTTTAAGGAGAACACTTAATTTTGAAGTTTCAACTGCTGAAGAAAGTTCTAAACAGATTTAATACAAAACCTTGACCCAATGCTTAAGCAAACATGAACCAATGGTATGGAGAAGAATATTAACGCCACACTCAAGATTTAGATGAGAAGGTGAGTGATAAGTCTAGATTTGGAATGCCACAAGAATGTAAATTCTTGATAAGTTCACTAATTCTCAAAAGAACCAAAGAAAGAATAATTCTCTCAAATTCAAATAACATTAATCTCTAAATTGTCTTACATAGCAAGGTTGCTGAGTTTAAATAGGCCAATAGAGACCCCAAAAATCCGAAAAAGATTAAATTCTAGTTCAAGTCGAACTAGTTCTCCTAACTAGTTAAGGAGTCGTTGAAATTTCCAACTCTGCGCATGCTGTAATGAATTGGTCATAACTCCTTCTAGAGAACTCCAAATCTAACTCTGTAAAATTCTTTAGAAAGCTATCTTAAATATCTTTCCAACGGTATATGGATTGCAAATTAATTCCTACTCAATCAATACCAGTTTTATTCCGAAATTGACCTTTCTGCATTTGATCCGAATTGTATATTTGGCTGCCCAATAGCTTGAATAAAGCCCACAATGCCTTGACATCTCTTCAAGCCCAATTCATGATGTCTTGCATCTTGAATTGCAGTTTTAATCCATATTTTCTTAATTAATCCATTTAAAGCAGCTTGTATCGTTTTGGCTCTAGCTTTTGTAATTGGGCCTTCATGAATGTGCAAGGGGTCACTTGAAGCTTTAATGGTATTCTCTTGATAATTCTCATTATTAGTGACCAACTGTCGCTTTAGCTCTTCGAAGCTTTTCTCACATTCTAGCGTCCATACAAACTTAGTGTTTTTCTTTGTTAATTAGGTTAATGGCATTGCGATCTTAGAGATGCCTTCCACAAATCTTCGGTAATAGCCTGCTAATCCCAAGAAGTTTCTAACTTCTTTAGCATTAGTTGGCTTGTCCATTGGATGATTGCTTCCACCTTTGAGGGATCGACTGATATTCCTTCCTTGGACACAAAGTGCCCTAGGAATATAACACTTTCCAGTCAAAATTTGCACTTATTGAATTTTGCATAAAGTTGCTTCTCCTTCAAAGTTTGAAGAGTGATTCTCAGATGTTCGGCATGTTCTTTCTTCGCTTGTGAATAGATCAAGATGTCATCAATGAATACCACTATGAATTTGTCCAAATAGTCTTTAAATACTCTATTCATGTCCATGAAAGCTGTTGGGGCATTAGTTAGACCAAATGGCATGACGACAAATTCATAGTATCCATAACATGTTCTGAATGAGGTTTTTGGAATGTCCTCCTCTCTAACTTTTAGTTGGTGATATCCTGACTGTAGATCAATCTTTGAAAATACTGCTGCTCCTTGTAGTTGATCAAATAGATCCTCGATTCGTGGAAGTGGGTATTCATTTTTTATAGTGACCTTATTTAGTTCTCGATAGTCTATGCACATCCTCAAAGATCCATCCTTTTTCTTCACGAACAACACTGGTGCTCCCCAAGGTGAATGGCTTGGACGTATGTAGCCTTTGTCTAATAGTTCTTGCAGTTGATTCTTTAACTCTTTTAATTCTGATGGTGCCATCCTGTAGGGTGCTTTTGAGATTGGGGCCGTTCCTGGGAACAAGTCAATCTTGAACTCAACTTCTCGATCTGGTTGTAGTCCGGGGAGTTCTTTAGGAAAGACATTTTGACAGATCCATCTTGTCTACGTTCAAACATACTTTCAGATGTCTGAATTGGAGCATCATTCTGATGGAACTTTTCATAATTGGAAATCCATTCTAAAGGCATGAGCTTTACAAGTTCCTGTTGAGGAATTTGTCTGGGAATCTGAATGATTGTTGGAGTTCGATCAGATTCAGCTAATACCATGAGAGCATCAGAGTGACTTTCTGGAGTGGGAAGATCTAAGGCATGATTTTGAAGCCTATAGACCAACTGATGATGGAGAGTAGCGATCTTTGCTGAAAAGATCTGGTCAGCACCTTGAATTTGAACTTGGACTTTCAAGGCGGTTGAAAGGTTGATGTCTTGGAGGGACAAGTTGAAATTAGGATAGAAAGTGAGGAGAGCACTGCCTGCATGTAAGGTAGTCAAAACTGTACCAATAACAGCGTGTTGATACTGTTTGAACCGAGTATCTAGCATAGCAATTCTTGCAGTGACAGGTAATCCTTTTCTTCCATGAAGAGTCAAGATTAATCTCACTCCGCCGAGATGAAGATGAGTATAACCTTCTCGTTTCCAGTTGGCAACGAGTTCAGGAGGGATCTCAAGTGTAACATATTGTTCAGCAGTAGTAGCTTGAAGAGTACACTGGTCTAATCGGGAGGACTGGATGTATTCTTTAGGAAGAGGACGTTTTGTACTGATGAGGGATTTGATACTACGAGTAAGAGAAGTAGAACGCTTATACAGATGATAAGGACTGATAAGAGGAAAGGAAGACTCTGTAATTTGAGCAGATTCGGGAATATAAGAATATTCTACAAGATTTTCTATCTTATTTGCAGTATGCCTAGTGCATGATTTAGGTAAAGACAAGGTTGAAGAAAGGGAAATAGTACTTGAAGTTTCTGAGCAAGAAGATGTAGAAGCCATGATTTTGCAATCTCTCTCTCTGTGTCCTGAAGTCTAGGATTCTTTCAAAAATTGAAAAAGATTTTATCATACCATTTTTATCTTAAAATCAAAACATGATATTATCACCCAAAAATGAGATGGTAGGGGCTCTGATACCAAGTGGGAGAGTAGGCAGCGGAATAGAGGATCGCCGTAATATCAAGTTTTTCCTGTATAACATAAAACATCAAAACAGTTTTCACTGGTCGTACAACCCAAAACTCAAGACACTCCTGGTCTTCTTTAACAGGGTACCAGACCGTCTAGGAAACAAGCATGAGTTTTTCTGATGCACAGGATCCTTGAACAAGGCAAGTGCAGAGCATACTTATCTCAAGTTTTCTTTTTTTTTTTTTTAAAAATGAACTTGATAAAAATCCTTTTCCAAACCTTTTCAGATCCTAAGACTTCGTTAATAGAGAGAGAAGAGAGAGTTTAGAGAATCATGGTTTATAAAACACTCTTTTATTTTTCAAGCTCTTTCAAGTTATCTTACAATGGAGAGGGAGCTGTCTTATATAGGCGAGCTAAGCAGGACAGGACCCTTGCTTTTTCAAAAGCAAGAATAAAATAATCCATCTACTTTTCAAAAGTAGGTGACAGGATAAGAAACAAAGGCTAAAAGGATAGGACACGTCCCTATCTCTTTTTTAAAGCAACTTTAATAAAGTAAAGCAAAGGCAAAAGCATAAGCACACTCAAACAAAACATAATTATTACAACACGACAAAATGAAAAGTGTCGGCAAGCTGATGTGTCTCAGAGTGAGATAGCATCGATGTAATACAGCCGATATCATCAGCAGCTATCTTGAAGACCTTTTCAGGATGAGTACAACCTGGCACACAGGGCCACGGGCAATATTTGGCCTTTTCTTCTTCTTCTGGATTAGATGATGGTTTGGACCTAACTTGTGAGCAGAAAGGTGGATAAGACTGAGCTGGCGGTTGGCTAGTTGGTTGATGACTTGTGCTTGCTTCATTAGGATTTTCAGGTGGTGTCTGAAGTTGTGCTAAGTGTTGGGATAAGGACATGAATTCTTCCCAAGGGTCTTGAGCATCTTGGAATAAAAAGTCAGTGTGATCTGGCTTTTCTTCCTTGAGGATAATCCCTGAAGTATGTGGTGTGGATATGGCTGAGGGAGTTGGGACTATAAGAATGTCATGCTTAGGACCTAAGGAGGTGTGGAAAATGTCCTTTGGTGGATCTGACCTGTGATTGAGTTGGCAAAGAAAGTTGGTCAGATTTCTTTGAATATTTTGATCCTGTTCGAGAAGAGCTGGATGTGGCAGGGTTTGCCATTCCCGTGCTTGATCAACAGTCCAGAAGTTGTCAAGATGAGGATGTTGAAAGTATGGCCTGTGAATGGTGAAGATAGAGGTAAACATGTCTGCCTCTGTGTCTGGGATCTTTCCGAGGTTGTGAAGGGAGATGATTTGTTGTAGTTTCATTCTCCACCATGGAATTAGAGAATACCATTCGAGCACGGTCCATATGAGAGAAGTGGACTGTTCTGGATCCATGAGATGTTTGTATACGGGCCTGACCGAGAAGATTAATTTTGTAACATAAAGAACTGTGAGGCACCAAATATACCATAACTCATCGTCGGTGATTCCCTTGACTGGATGAACATAAAGACCTGTGAGGAACAAGGCTTCTGGATGGAAATCTAAAACAGGGAAGGAGTCAGTGAGTAAATAAGCCTTCATGAAAAATCTGAAGACGTATCTGCGGGCAAAGTCTTGAATAGCAAAGGCTGAAGTAAAAGTTTTTCCAGGAGGAAAATATCTTTTAGTTAAGGCCTGGGTTGGCAGGGAAGTCGCCATAGAGATGAAAGGGAAATGGTATTGGGATGAGATGCAATGTATGTGCTGAGAAGGTTTGGCAAGTCTGGATAGAAGGTCAGGGATGAGGTTCTGGGTTCCTTTTATATGCTTCACAGAGAAGTCATATTTTGAAAACCAATCTTTTAAGCGCAAAAGCATCTTTTCTGGAATATTCTTTCCTTTCGTGTTGAGGATGGATGGGAAGGATGAACTGTCCAATCTGATAAGAAAATGATAACCGATTAAATGATATTCAAATTTTTTAATACCATTTTTCACGGCTAAAATCTCTTTGTAGATACTGTGGTAGTGGCATTGTGAGTCAGAAAAATGTCCACTAGCGTATCCAATGAAGCTTTCTTTTCCATTGATTTCTTCGAGGAGTACAGCACCCCATGAGGTGTCACTTGCGTCTGTTTGTAAGATCCGGTTGCCATCTGTAACGAGCTTTAATGGTGGAGGATCTTGTGCAATCTCTTTTAGCTTGGTGACAGCTGTTGTATGGGTGTCATTCCATTCTGGAGGCTTCTTTTTCAATAAAGCCGAAAGATGTGCTGTATGGTGGTCCACATGTGGGAAGAAATCACGGATGTAATTGATGATACCAAGAAATTGCTGGATCTGCTTTTTGTGATGCGAATCCCACATTGAAACTTTTAAGGAGAATACTTAATTTGAAGTTTCAACTACCCAAGAAAGTTCTAAACAGATTTAAGACAAACAAAACCTTGACCCAATGCTTAATCAAACATGAACCAAAGGTATGGAGAAGGATATTGACGCCACACTCAAGATTTAGATGAGAAGGTGAGTGATAAGTCTTGATTTGGAATGCCACAAGAATGCAAATTCTTGATAAGTTCACTAGTTCTCAAAAGAACCAAAGAAAGAATAATTCTCTCAAATTCAAATAACATTAATCTCTCAATTAATCCATTTAAAGCAGCTTGTATCTTTTTGGCTCTAGCTCTTGTAATTGGGCCTTCATGAATGTGCAAAGGATCACTTGAAGCTTTAATGGTATTCTCTTAATAGTTCTCATCATTCCCCCTCTCCTGAAAAGGATTCGTCCTCGAATCTTCACCTACATCAAAAGGAGAAAGATCAGAAACATTAAAAGTAGCACTCACATTATACTCACCAGGAAGGTCCAATTTGTAGGCATTGTCATTGATTCGTGCAACCACTTGAAATGGACCATCTCCCCTTGAAAGCAACTTTGAACGCCTTTGTCTTTGGGAATCTCTCCTTTCTCATATGCACCCAAACCCAATCTCCAGGCTGAAAAACCACTTCCTTTCGTCCTTTGTTGGCTTGAGTAGCATATTGTTCAGTCCTCTTTTCTATGTTGTGCCGCACTTTCTCATGCAATTGCTTAACAAATTCAGCTTTCTTTTTACCATCCAAACTAGCACGCTCATCAACAGGTAACGGCAATAAATCCAAAGGAGTTAATGGATTAAAACCATATACAATCTCAGATGGTGAAAATTTAGTAGCTGAATGGACAGTTCTATTGTAAGCAAATTCAACATGTGGCAAACATTCTTCCCAAGTTTTCAAATTCTTTTGAATAATGGCACGCAACATCGTGGACAATGTTCTATTTACAACCTCAGTTTGTCCATCAGTTTGTGGATGACAAGTAGTAGAAAACAAAAGTTTTGTACCCAACTTACCCCACAAAGTTTTCCAAAAGTGGCTTAAGAACTTAGCATCTCGATCTGAAACTATGCTCCTTGGTACTCCATGTAATCTGACTATTTCCTTGAAAAACAAATTAGCTATGTTTGTTGCATCATCAGTTTTGTGACATGGAATGAAATGTGCCATCTTTGAAAACCTATCAACAATAACAAAAATAGAATCCTTTCCCCTTTTTGACCTAGGTAAACCCAAAACAAAGTCCATAGAAATATCAACCCAAGGTTCGCTAGGTATAGGTAAAGGTTTATACAGTCCATGGGGTAAAACTTTAGACTTAGCATGTTTACAAGTGATACACTTCTCACATATTCTTTCAACATCACGTTTCATATGTGGCCAAAAAAAATGTTCTTTTAAAACATCTAAAGTCTTTGCAATGCCGAAATGTCCCATTAAACCTCCCCCATGAGCTTCACGCACAAGCAATTCACGCAAAGAACTATATGGCACACATAATTTATTCTCTCTAAATAAGAACCCATCGTGCCTATAGAACTTTCCAAATGCAACTTTCTCACAAGCATTAAACACATTAGCAAAATCAGGATCATTAACATATAATTCTTTAATGTACTCAAATCCTAATAACTTTGTATTTAATGTAGAGATAAGTGCATACCTTCTCGATAATGCATCAGCCACCACATTCTCTTTACCTTGCCCTTTCAAATGCTTTAAGGACTCATGATCAGTGTGTATGACAAACTCTTTAGGTAGAAGATAATGTTGCCAAGTTTCCAACGCTCTCAAAAATGCATACATCTCCTTGTCATAAGTAGGATAGTTTAGGGCTGGGCCACTCAATTTCTCACTAAAATAAGCAATTGGACGCCCCTCTTGCATTAAAACAGCTCCAATACCTATACCTGAGGCATCACACTCAATTTCAAAAGTTTTAGCAAAATCGGGTAAAGTAAGTAGTGGTGCAGAAACCAATTTCTCCTTGATTAGATTAAATGCACTTTCTTGTTCACTACCCCACTTAAATCCCACGTGTTTCTTAATAATTTCAGTTAAAGGTGCAGCAAGGGTGCTAAAATCTTTCACAAATCTTCTATAAAAACTAGCCAAACCATGAAAACTTCTTACCTCACTTATGCTTTTAGGTGTAGGCCATTCCTTAATAGCCTTTATCTTCTCTTCATCAACCTCAATTCTTTTAGCACTTATAACATAACCAAGAAAAACAATCTGATTTGTATAAAAAGCACACTTCTTCAAATTAGCATACAACTTTTCCTTCCTTAAAACAATCAATACACTTTGCAAATGCTCAACGTGTTCTTCTAGACTTTTACTATAGATCAAAATATCATCAAAGTAGACAACTACAAACTTACCAAGAAAAGCACGCAAAACATGGTTCATTAACCTCATAAAAGTGCTGGGTGCATTAGATAATCCAAATGGCATTACTAACCACTCATATAAACCATATTTTGTTTTAAAAGCAGTTTTCCACTCATCTCCCTCTCTAATCCTAATTTGATGATATCCACTTTTAAGATCTATTTTGCTAAACACACAAGAACCATACAATTCATCAAGCATGTCATCAAGTCTAGGAATAGGATGTCGATACTTTACAGTGATTTTATTAATCGCACGACAATCAATACACATCCTCCATGTTCCATCTTTTTTGGGCACTAGTAGAACTGGTACCGCACACGGACTCATGCTCTCCTTCACATATCCTTTTGCCAAGAGTTCTTCAACCTGCCTTTGAAGCTCCTTTGTCTCTTCGGGGTTACTTCTATAAGCGGGTCTATTAGGAATGGTAGCTCCAGGAAGAAAGTCTATTTGATGCTCAATTCCCCTAATAGGTGGCAAACCATTAGGGACTTCATTTGGAAACACATCATCAAAGTCCTGTAAAAGAGTCACAATAACACTAGGCAAAAAAGAGTTAAGCTCATTAGTATGCAAACAAGCCTCTTTGCACAAAAGTACAATGATAGGCTATTTTGAAAAGAAGGCCCTCTTAACCTCTCTCTCTTTTGCAATCAAGTTTACATGTTGCCTCTCTTTTCTCTCAACAATATTTTTTTCTATCTTTCCACTTTCTTTTCTCTCATTCTCTCTTTCTTTTGTGCTCTCATTTTCTTTTTTTGTATCACTCTCTTTTTGTATTGTCATTTGATCCTCATACACTTGCTTAGGTGTTAAGGGTACAAGAGTGATTTGCCTTTTATTTATTACAAAAGAATATCTATTTAAGTAACCATCATGTGTCACTCGCCTATCATATTGCCAAGGTCGCCCCAAAAGAATGTGTCCAGCATGCATGAGTACTACATCACATATAACCTCATCCTTATATCTCCCAATAGAGAATGAAACCAGCACTTGTTTATTTACTTTAACCTCCCCACAATCATTCAGCCATTGTAACTTATATGGCCTAGGATGTTTTAGAGTTTTCAAGTTCAATTTTTCAACCAAACTAGTGCTAGCTACATTAGTACAACTTCCACCATCAATTATCATACTACATACCTTATCTTTGATGTGGCATCTAGTATGAAATATGTTATCACGTTGTACCTCCGCATCCTCTTTTACTTGCATGTTAAGAGCACGTCTAACAACCATCAATTTACCATCAACAGGATACTCTACACCATCATTAGCATCCTCCAAAGGTGGCATAGGATCATCATCTGATTCACTCTCGGTTTCAACATCACCATCTTCCCTCAAGATCATTACTCTCTTATTTGGGCATTGAGATGCAATATGACTTGTCCCCAAACATTTAAAACACTTAATATCTCTATTTCTAGAGTGTTGGGAATCAGATTTACCTTTGCTTTGGCTGCCCCCCTCTTTATGATCCTTGATTGGCTCAATCTTAGGCTTTCAAACAACCTTTTCATCTTTGCTCCATTTTGACTTCCATGAGGAAGATGAACCCAAATTGGGTCTAGTGGAACCCTTTCTTTTTAGTTGTCATTCCACTTTTATGGCCATGTGAACCATGTCTTCCAATTCAACATAATGCTGCAAGTCAACCACATTAGCAATATCTTGATTTAAACCATGTAAAAATCTAGCCATAGTGGCCTCTCGTTCTTCTTCAATGTTTCCTCGAATCATGATTATTTCTATCTCCTTGTGGTAGTCTTCCACACTTCTGGAGCCTTGTGTAAGACTTTGAAGCCTTTGATGTAGCTCCCTATAATAATGACTAGGAACGAATCTCCTCCTCATGATGGCCTTCATCTCCTCCCAAGTGTTTATAGGCCTTTCACGGTTTCTTCTCCTACTCAAAACAAGTTGATCCCACCAAATAATAGCATAATCAATAAATTCAACAGCAGCTAGTTTTACCTTTTTCTCCTCGAGTAATTATGGCAATCAAATACTAGCTCCACCTTTTTTTCCCACTCCAAATAAGCTTCCGGATCATTTTTACCTTGAAAAGAAGGAATTTTCAGTTTGATACTCCCCAAATCACGATCTATGCGTCTTACCCTTCTATCATCTCTTCCACGCATGTCAACGGTGACCTGGTCATCAAAATTATCTAGGTCATCACCACCCTGATCTCCCATGGTAGCACGCCATTGATTATCTCTTACATTAGGAGCCATTGGTTGTTGCCCCTTTTGTAGATTGGATATGGCAGTGTGTTGCCTTTCCAATTGGTCACGGATCTCTCCAAACATCAGATTCATGCACTCAAATTGTTGCTGCATGGCTTTGAGCATGATCGATTGATCTATAGCTTCTTGTTCTTTTGACATATTTTGTGATCTGAAAAATTAAAGTTAGCAAAAAAAACCTCACAACACTCCCTCACGTGTTTCACTCAATTTGATTCACTTAACTCTCGTGTTTAACACACAAATTGGCTTTTTCCCTCTAATGATCTCACAAACTATTGCCTTTTACCACACTTAATTCTCTCTTTCAGTTCTTTATTGAACTAAAAAAACAAAACCAAGAAAAACAAAACAAGTGACACACCAAATGTGCTATTCCAGCACACTTATAAAGAAAAAGAATTAAGAGAACACAAAGAACAAAAAAGAAATTGAAGAAAGGAAAGCAAGCAAGTAAAGGACACAATTGATATTGATAAAAGTAGGAACACTTGAATCCTTTTGTAATCTTTTTTTTTTTTTGCTGTACGTTTCTTTTTTTTTTTTTTTGCTGCAAGTTTTTCTTTTTGCTGTTTGTTTTCTTTTTTTTTTTTGATAATCAAAATAAATAAGACATTCAAACCTGATTAGAAACTTGCTCTGATACCAAATTGATGCGAATCCCACATTGAAACTTTTAAGGAGAATACTTAATTTGAAGTTTCAACTACCCAAGAAAGTTCTAAACAGATTTAAGACAAACAAAACCTTGACCCAATGCTTAATCAAACATGAACCAAAGGTATGGAGAAGGATATTGACGCCACACTCAAGATTTAGATGAGAAGGTGAGTGATAAGTCTTGATTTGGAACGCCACAAGAATGCAAATTCTTGATAAGTTCACTAGTTCTCAAAAGAACCAAAGAAAGAATAATTCTCTCAAATTCAAATAACATTAATCTCTCAATTAATCCATTTAAAGCAGCTTGTATCTTTTTGGCTCTAGCTCTTGTAATTGGGCCTTCATGAATGTGCAAAGGATCACTTGAAGCTTTAATGGTATTCTCTTGATAGTTCTCATCATTTTGGATAAGTGTTGATCTGGAAAGTGAAGCAGTTCTTGAGCAATGTGCTTTCCTGGTTGGTAGTGGCCGTCTTTGATGACCATGCCAAGGAAGTCAATGGTGTCTGTAGCGATGGTACTTTTCTGTGGGGACAGCATGATTCTATGAGAGTGAACAATGTCAAGAAAGTGATGTAACAGCTGGCGATGTTCTGCATGTGTTTTGGAAAACAACAAAATATCGTTAATGTAAATCAATGCATGATGCAAAATTGGTTGAAAGATTTGAACCATTGCTTTTTGGAAAATGGAAGGAGCAGTTTTTAATCCAAAGGGTAAAACTGTCCATTGGTAATGAGCATTTGGAATGCAAAAAGCAGTTTTGTATCTTTCAGAGGGTTCAATGCCTAATTGCCAAAAACCTGATTTTAAATCAAATTTTGAAAAGATTTGGGCATTTTTCAGATATGTGAAAATGTTTTGTCTTTTTGGAAGAGGAAATTTGTCATCTTGTAAAAACATGTTTAAAGGCTGATAGTCGATGACTAATCTCTTTTTTCCACGGACAAGTTCAGATCGTTTTTCCACATAAAAGGCTGGACAAGCCCACTGAGAATTTGTGGATTCAATAAGACCTTGGGCCAAAAGTTGTTAGCATTCCTTTTGGGCTAGGACTAAGTCAGATGGACTCATTCCTGGATGAGTTGCTTTGGTAGGATTGGTATCTTCATTTAGCTTGAAGGGGAGCTTAATGAAGAAGGACTGATTTTTCCATAATGGACTTGGATGGGTAAATTCAGCATGAGACTCAGGGCAATACTGGAGTAGTTTGGCTGAGATGTCCTGATAAGACTGAGGAGAATTGGAAAGGCTGGAGAGTCTGAGAATGTTTATGAAGGGTTTAAACATGGATTTGACTCGAATACCAGTTGGGAGAATTTGGAGATGTGGGACTTTGGAAATGGTATCAAAACCTAATAAGATATCTTTATCAGGCAAATTCAAACCAATGACATGTGTCCAAATAACACAATTGGGGAAAATCTGAATACCAACAGGTTTCTTGGTAATCAAATCTGTGGTAAAGATTTTTCAATCGGCTGCTTTGAAATGTTCTGTGTGAGGCTTCCAATGGTGTAATGGAAGGATCTCTGGATTGAGCATTGTCTTCTGAGCGCCTGTGTCAAGAAATCCAATGACAGGAAGTGGTCTGTGAAACTTTGAGGGTAAAATTTGGATTTTGACTGATGGAATTGGAATGGAGGAATCCAATGACAATGATTGTTGGTTGTAGACAGTGAGAAATCCATCTGTATCAGAATCATCAGATGAATTTTCTAGTGCGAACACTGTTTCTTCATTTGGTGCATCTTGTTCTGAGAAACAAGATTCAACTTCTTCTTTGTCTGGAGAATAGTCTGTCACAGTCTGTAAATGCTTGATGAGACGAACAACTTTGTCTCGCTTGTTAGGACAGTCTCTGGAGTAGTGTCCTTTCTTTTTGCAAATGAAGCATCTACTGGACTTTTTCCGTCGTTGTTCCTGAGAGGAAGGAGACTTTTTTCTGTAAAATGTGAAAGGTCTGCGAGGTTTCTGAAAATAAGGCTTAGAAGAAGATGGCTGTTTAAGCTTTCTAAAATGCTTCTTCTTATGAGGACCGCAATCACACTTCTTCTTATCTTTGCACTTGATTTGCAGATAAGGCTTTTTACAAGCACTTCTGAATGGTTCTTTGTCTTTGATCAATTCTTTGAAGAATTGTTTCTGTTCACAAAGTTTGTCAAGACAAGTCTTTGCAATCTGGAAGATTTTGCCTAATGAGATGTTTTCAAGGCTGAGGTTGTAAATGGCAAGTTGTCTCTGAATGTCTGGTTGCAATTCATCAGGTAAGGAAGCAAGGAAAACATGCTTCAGAGTGGGATCATTGAAACCATTTAATTTGTAGAACAAGAGTGACATCCTTTTGTAGTGAAAGTCAAGATCTTTGGCTTTTAGAGAACAGCATTTCATGTTGAGATAATCTCGTCTGGCTGCTTCAAAGTGGGCAGCTGGTTCGCCAATGAACTGTTCATGAAGGAGTGCCAAGGCTGAGGAAACATCAGGCAACTGGACAAATTGGAGTTGTCTGTAAGAACCGAGGCTGTCAAACCAATCTCTGAGGGATCCAATAAAACGGGTGGTTAGTTCCTTAAGAACTGATTCCACTGTTACGCCGGGTTTAAGCATCTGTAGGTCTACCCAAGCTGAAATCTCGGATAGTTTGTCGCGCCATTTATTGGTTGGAATATCATCAAAAGTAAACCACGGACCATTTGATGACTTTGGAGTCTGCTGTTGAGGTGAAGGTGCAGATGTAGATTCAGTAGGATCATCAACATCTGAGGGAATCTCAAAGTAAGATTCTGGTTGAGATGTCTGTGCATGCTCTGTTTCTTCTGGCTGAGCCATGAGGAGTTTGGTAATGTCTGCATAAGACTTTTCTGAATCGGTGGTAGAAACCGAAGAGAGTGAAGGTTCTGAACTGGGTGCAGAATATGGGTGTGATGGTTGAGAGGATGAATCAACAGATCTGTGGTTTGTGTCAGATTCTGAGGCAGATTCTGAGGCTGAAATAGATTCATCTGTGGAAGTATTTGTGGATGAGTTAACAGGATGAGGATAGGAAGCATACTGATGCATAGGGGCTTTATCCTTTGATTGAGGCACATGAGGTAAAGGTTGAGTCATGTGAGAATGAGGAATAGATTGAGACACCTGTGGTTGAAGAGGCATAGAAGGTACGGAAGTGTATTCTGGAGATAACTGTTCTGAAGGTTCAGGTTGAACAGGTTGTCGGATTTTGACCGGTTTAGGTTGAGGTTTAGACCTTGGTTTTGGCTTTGAAGGTGGAGTTGGTTGAGGTGTTTGTTTGAAAAGAGTATGGGTCATTCCAAACAACTTAGAAGGGTCATAAGGTTTGATTGGAGCTAGCAAAGGGGTGAACGGATGATATGTAGGACCAATAGAAGGTATTGATGGAGTTTGAGTGAAGAGGGTAGGTCTCTGTTTTTCATATTCAATCCGGTTCAGTTCTGATTGCAGCTTTCTGATTTCTCGTTCTTTTTGATCGAACTCAGGACCATTGTATCTGTGTCTGAGCATTTCTCGTAAATCAGCATCTAATTGAGCAACTCTATTCTTTAGATCCTGGTGAATTTGCTGCATCTGTGAGGAGATGGAATCAACTTTAGTTTCAATCTTATCAGTTCGTAAACTGATCTGATCGACTTGTTGATGGATATACTGTAAAGCATCATTTTGAGCTCTGGCATTCTGGGTTTGCCAATTGAGGACTGATTCAAAAGGTTTTGGTTCTTCAAGATGACCAGCAGAGGTGATTGGTGAAGGGACAAAAGGTTTTGAAACAATTTTTCTCTGAGTGTCAGTTTATGGTTCAAGAGGTGGAAAGTTTGAAGAATAATCTCTGGAGAACATCATACAGGGAATTGGTTGAGTTGAGGAGGTGGTTGTATGACTGGTGAAGGGACTTCTGTTTTACAGTATTTTGCAATCCATTTAAGTTCCTTTTGGTAAAGAGGTAATGGTGCGGATGGAGGTGAAGGAGGGGTTTGAGGTTTCTTGTGGTCTTGCTTGCAAGAAGTAAGATACTTCTTTTTAGGTTTTCTTTTGGACTTTGAAGCAAGATCTTCATCTTCTCCGTCTTGAAAACAAAGGCAATCTGGATCACACATATCAGATCCAGGGGCATCCCAAAGGAAGTGTTTTCCAATTTTAGCAGGGTAAATTGGATATCCTTCTGAAGTGAAGCCAGTAATTGGGAGCTTCTCTTGGCCAGTGTGAACTGGAGCAATTATTGAGGAATATGTGAAAGATAGTCTGGGCGACTCTGGTGGAGCTGTGGGTAGAACAGCTGGAGGAGGCTGTGACGCCGATTGAGGTGGTTTGAAAGTCATTTTGACAGATCCATCTTGTCTACGTTCAAACATACTTTCAGATGTCTGAATTGGAGCATCATTCTGATGGAACTTTTCATAATTGGAAATCCATTCTAAAGGCATGAGCTTTACAAGTTCCTGTTGAGGAATTTGTCTGGGAATCTGAATGATTGTTGGAGTTCGATCAGATTCAGCTAATACCATGAGAGCATCAGAGTGACTTTCTGGAGTGGGAAGATCTAAGGCATGATTTTGAAGCCTATAGACCAACTGATGATGGAAAGTAGCGATCTTTCTTTGAAAAGATCTGTCAAGACCTTGAATTTGAACTTGGACTTTCAAGGCGGTTGAAAGGTTGATGTCTTGGAGGGACAAGTTGAAATTAGGATAGAAAGTGAGAGAGCACTTTGCACGCATGTAAGGTAGTCAAAACTGCACCAATAACAACGTGTGTTGATACTTTTTTGAACCGAGTATCTAGCATAGCAATTCTTGCAGTGACAGGTAATCCTTTTCTTCCATGAAGAGTCAAGATTAATCTCACTCCGCCGAGATGAAGATGAGTATAACCTTCTCGTTTCCAGTTGGCAACGAGTTCAGGAGGGATCTCAAGTGTAACATATTGTTCAGCAGTAGTAGCTTGAAGAGTACACTGGTCTAATCGGGAGGACTGGATGTATTCTTTAGGAAGAGGACGTTTTGTACTGATGAGGGATTTGATACTACGAGTAAGAGAAGTAGAACGCTTATACAGATGATAAGGACTGATAAGAGGAAAGGAAGACTCTGTAATTTGAGCAGATTCGGGAATATAAGAATATTCTACAAGATTTTCTATCTTATTTGCAGTATGCCTAGTGCATGATTTAGGTAAAGACAAGGTTGAAGAAAGGGAAATAGTACTTGAAGTTTCTGAGCAAGAAGATGTAGAAGCCATGATTTTGCAATCTCTCTCTCTCTGTGTCCTGAAGTCTAGGATTCTTTCAAAAATTGAAAAGATTTTATCATACCACTTTTATCTTAAAATCAAAACATGATATTATCACCCAAAAATGGGAGAGTAGGGGCTCTGATACCAAGTGGGAGAGTAGGCAGCGGAATAGAGTGTTTTATAAACCATGATTCTCTAAACTCTTTCTTCTCTCTCTGTTAACGAAGTCTTAGGATCTGAAAAGGTTTGGAAAAGGATTTTTATCAAGTTCATTTTAAAAAAAAAAAAAAACTTGAGATAAGTATGCTCTGCACTTGCCTTGTTCAAGGATCCTGTGCATCAGAAAAACTCATGCTTGTTTCCTAGACGGTCTAGTACCCTGTTAAAGAAGACCAGGAGTGTCTTGAGTTTTGGGTTGTACGACCAGTGGAAACTGTTTTGATGTTTTATGTTATACAGGAAAAACTTGATATTATGGCGATCCTTATTTCGCTGCCTACTCTCCCACTTGGTATCAGAGCACCTTTAAAAGATCTCTCCTCTCTCAAACAGTGAAGATGTTGAATCTATATTTTTAGAACAATGGAACTATGATGATGATACAGTTTTTATCCTGACTCTGAGAGTATTCTTGCAATTCACAATGTCGACTCCATCAACCTTGTCCAAGAAACAAGACCCTCTGTAAAAATCAGCCTACTTCCTTCAAAGTCTTCCAAACCAATTTCTGCCATTGCTTTCATTGATTAATCCTTCCATTCTTTCACCAAAATTTTGGAAACATCATACTGAGTACTTTAAAGCTACCAATAGGGAACTATTCCAAATAAATCTTATCACCAAAAAATCTATAGGTATTCAGTTCTTTCCATATTGCATTCTCTGGGTCAAAATAGCAGGATCTTTCCTTCCTGATAAAGACCTACTATTAGGTTTTGATGTTATTCAATTAGTCAAGAAGTTGAATATATCCTTTAATGGTATCCAGTACAAACAAAGGTTTTTACCTTATATAGATACCTTAAAACTATACTCAATTTCTAATGATTCTCATTTCTATGAAAACCTTAAACAACAATTCCTTCTTTTTTGTCCAGAAAGCCACCTTCAGTTTTCTCATCCATCTCCCCTGTGGAAAAATTCCAAGTTCTTTGTTAAGTTATCCTTTAAACTTAATGAAGGCATTAACCCAACCAAAGCCACTCATCCTGGAATGACTCCTTCATATTTAAAATTAGCCCAAGGTGAATGGCAATAGCTTATGGCCCAAGGTCTCATTGAGCCCACTTTTCTGATTGGGCTTGCCAAGCCTTTTATGTTGAGAAAAGGTCAGAAATTGTCCAGTGTAAGAAAAGACTGGTGATTGATTATCAACCCCTCAACTGGTTTCTCAAAGATGATAAATTTCCTTTGCCCAAGATCCAAGGTGCAAAAGTTTTTTCTAAATTTGATCTTAAATCAGGATTTTAGCAGATTAGCATCTATCCTGATGATCAACCTAAAACGGCATTCTATATCCCTAATGCCCATTATCAATGGATCGTTATGCCATTCGGCTTGAAAGTTGCTCCATCCCTATTTCAGAAAACCATGGTAAAAATCTTTAAGCCCATCATCAATAATGCTCTTATCTATATTGATGACATCCTGCTTTTTCAAAAAACCATGAATCTCATTACCAACTTTTGAGCTAGTTTTTGTCTATTATAGAGTCACATGGCATCATGCTTTCTGAAAAGAAAAGTCAAATCGGACAAGAATCAATTGAATTTCTAGGCATGATCATTAAAGATAGTCATAACCATCCAAGGCCCCACATTGCTCAAGAACTCAACACTTTCTAGATCAAACTTATCCAGAAAGCAGATTCAGCAATTTCTCGGGATAGTCAACTATCTCAGAGATTTCTTTCCTTATATTGTGGTCCACAATTCACAGCTGTAAAAAATGCTAAAGAAGAATGCCCCACCTTGGGGACCAGAGTAGACCACAATTGTCCAAAAGCTGAAACAAATAACTCAGTATCCTTTAGCTCTGAGGATTCCATCTGTTGGACAACGCATATTACAGACAGATGACAACGATGAATATTAGGGAGTGGTTCTTTTAGAAAGAATCGATAGAAAGGACTTCTACTGATACGAATCCCACATTGAAACTTTAAGGAGAACACTTAATTTGAAGTTTCAACTACCCAAGAAAGTACTAAACAGATTTAAGACACACAAAACCTTGACCCAATGCTTAATCAAACGTGAACCAAAGGTATGGAGAAGGATATTGATGCCACACTCAAGATTTAGATGAGAAGGTGAGTGATAAGTCTTGATTTGGAACGCCACAAGAATGCAAATTCTTGATAAGTTCACTAGTTCTCAAAAGAACCAAAGAAAGAATAATTCTCTCAAATTCAAATAACATTAATCTCTCAATTGTCTTACATAGCAAGGTTTCTGAGTTTAAATAGGCCAATAGAGACCCAAAAAATCTAAAAAAGATTAAATCCTAGTTCAAGTCGGAGTAGTTCTCCTAACTAGTTAAGGAGTCGTTGAAATTTCCAATTCTGCGCATGCTGTAATGAATTAGTCATAACTCCTTCTAGAGAACTCCAAATCTAACTTCGTAAAATTCTTTGGAAATCTATCTTAATTATCTTTCCAACGGTATATGGCTTGCAAGTTAATTCTAGCTTAATCAATGCCAGTTTTATTCCGAAATTGACCTTTCTGCATTTGATCTGAATTGTGTATTTGGCTGCCCAATAGCTTGAATAAAGGCCACAATGCCTTGACATCTCTTCAAGCCCAATTCATGATGTCTTGCATCTTGAATTGTAGTTTCAATCCATATTTTCTCAATTAATCCATTTAAAGCAACTTGTATCTTTTTGGCTTTAGCTCTTGTAATTGGGCCTTCATAAATGTGCAAAGGATCACTTGAAGCTTTAATGGTATTCTCTTGATAGTTCTCATCATCTACTGTGCTCATGCCAGTAGACAGTTCAAAGAGTCTGAAAAGCACTACCATATGATCTACAAGGAAATCTTGGCGGTCAAATACGAAATTCAGAAATTTGAATTCCACCTCATCGGCCACAATTTTATTGCCAGATTAGATAACTCATCTTTTCTGAGGATTATGAAATTTAAAAATAAAGTACTACCAGACAAGCACCTTCTCCACCTTAAAAATTGATTCTCCCATTATGATTTCACAGTCCAACACATTAAGGTAGATAAAAAATCTCATCCCTGATCTCCTCTCTAAACCCTCCAAATAAATCTCACTCACAAACTCTTTCGATCCAATCCCAGTTATAACCATGGTGTCTTCCTACCAAACCAAGCTCTAACCAAAAAAATATTTTCCTCTAAAAATGTCTTTCACTTCCCTTCACCAAATCTAAGATTTTTCCAGAAAGTTTTTTTTTAGATTTTTTCATAATATGTATTTGCAGCGATCATGCCATGAACCTATGGTCTTTCTAAGTTTTCATTTGGATCACTTATTTCTCACAGGATTGTAGATTTTGCCCAAAAAGATGTCATTAAAGATGAACTCTGGTATCTCTAGTGTCTCACAGTATTTTATGCCACCAAGATAATTTTTCCTGTTTTGCCTATTCTTGATAGATTAAACAATCCAAACAGTGTAACTACCTTATCATGGACATTAATTGAATGGTTCTCACCATTGCCAAGGTGGCGCAGAAAGCTGAAACAACTTGCAGATCTCCACAATCTCAGAGAGCTTCCTACCGTTTTCATTGTCCACTGACCATATTTTCAACATCCACAAACCAATGATTTTTGGATACAAGACATTGCCTAATGGATCACGGTACCACATGTTGCCTAACTTGAACAAGATAGCTAGATTAAAGAATCTCTCAGAAATTTCTTATGGAATATAATCATGTTCCTCCAGATCTACCATTCATCCTTCATACCTCCCTTGGACCTAAACATGATATCGTAATGATCCCGACACCATCTTTTCATTCTCAACCAACTAATAGGGGAATCATGATCAAAAAAGAAAGGCCAGACTACACAGACTACCTGTTCCAAGACTCACATGACCCATATGAAGATTTTACCTCTATTCCACCTCCTACTCCATATGAAATGGGTTCATCTTCCACCTCAGTTCCACCAGACATAGGAGGATCATCCTCCACTTCAATCCTACCTGCTATTCCAGATGAGCCACCAGAACAATTTTCAACATACTCATCACAGGTTCAGACTCAACCATTCCTAGACCCCTCAACAGATGTGAAAGCACAAGATTGCCTTTGGCCCTGCATCCCAAGTTGTTCTCATCCCAAAAAGGTCCTCAAAGGAGATGATGAGGATGAGACCGACTCGTCTGCCGATACTATTTCACTTGGATGAAACTGACTCTTCTATTGATACTATTTTCACTTTAAGTTAAAAGTCAATATTGGTGTGCTTTAGTGTGCTTTACTTTGTTTGTGTCATAATCGGCGTGCTTTACTTTAAAGAAAGATAGGGACATGTCCTATCTTTATTTTATCTTTGTCATTCTACTTTTCAAAAGTTGACATCTTTAATTATGGTCTTGACAAAACAGGGGTCCTGTCCTGTTTTAAAAAAGGTTCTTGCCTATATAAGGCATACCTCACTTCATTGTAAGATAAGCTGGTTTTTAGAAATAATAAATGTTTTTGTTTATACATGGCTAGCTAAACTTCTTCTTCTTTATTCTTCGAAGAAGGATCACCAATCAACTTAGATTATTCATCCTTTTCGTGGCTTAACGACGAGTATGCTCTACACTTGCCTCTTGAAGAGGATCCTATGTATCAGAAAGTCTTTATTATACCAGATCTAAGTCTCAGTTTCTTTCCGGTGTATCAAAAACTAGAGTCAGTTTCCAGAAATACTGTTCATCCTTGTTTTTTGCCCAGAGTGTGGCTCTAGTTTTAGGTGGGATGTGCTATGGTTTCTTCTCTGGTATTAGGTATATAGGCTGAAAACCCAAGCATATGGGCTATTAGTCCAAAGGATGCACTTTGTGACATCATTGCTCTGGTGTAATAATGCCACGTACTTTTTGCGTAAAATGCGTGAACCAGGTCCACGGAGGCTGATGTTGATGGGTTGTCAATTTATATGTTTGTATGATCATCTAACTGTGTAAAGGGTAAGAGTAACAATATGAAATCTTCCTATGGGTGCTGAGAATCTTGGAAAAGGATATTTATGGAATCAGGACATTTTTCTTTGAGGAGAATACCACTATTATGACTTAGTAAGGAAGAACTTGGGGTTAGTATGGAGAAAAATTCATGGCAAGGACTTAGAAAGGTATGGTGAAGTGGTTCTATTGATGGTTGGAAATGATTAAGTTGAAAAAGAAAGCTTTTGAACTCATTCAGGAGGATTAGGTCATATGTCAACCTATTTTGACTAGGAATAGTTTTCCATTCATAAGCTTGGTCTTGGGTCCAAAACAACTTGGTGACTGAATGTTGAAAATAAGGATGATAAACAATAAACGAGTGGTATCAGAGCAAAACGATGCTAATGATGAGTAGTGGTTGTTTAAATATTTTGTTATTTAATTATATGTGTTTATGTGTATTTTAGGGGCATCACGATCGTTTCACAATGAACGAGTGATCAAACAGTAAAATGGACTTCATATTTGGACTCAGGACGGTCGAAAACCTTAGGAGGAGGATAAAAGGGAAAATGTAGCATTGACCGATGACGTGGCATTGACCGATGACGTGGCATTAACTGATGATGTGTCACAATCTTATTGGGCTAAATTTCTTATGTACTGTGGATCGATGACGTGGCATGATCTTAGTAGAGCAAAAATCGTGTGTACGGTACATGCGGATAAATGGGATTATTTACTATTCAAATGGCGTTACTGTATAAATAGTATTACTGTGCAAATAACGGCGTTACTGTGTAAACAACGGTGTTACTATGCAAATAGAGGTCATTACTGTTCAAACATTGACTGTTTACTGTTGACTGATGACGTGGCGTAATCCTGAGCGTCCGAACTGTTTTTAATCCGATGGTCACGATTCACTCAATATATCTATAAAAAAGGAGTTTTTCCCTCCTAATTTGATATCCCTGAATTCATTTTTAAGCTTAGATTTTTATAATTCCTTCTCTATCTTGTAGATTTTTTGTATTTTAATAAAATTTCTTTTTTATCCCTAATTAAAAAATGAGTAGCTAATTTTCTTTTAAGCTTGGGTTAAAGGTGAAGTCTCAACATGTCCCATGGGCTTAATTTGGTAAATTTACTTTTTCTTGCCCTCTAATATTTATGGTTGTTTTGACTTTTCGTCGATAAATAATAATAGTCTTGTCTAGATACCGCTCTGGTTAAACCGGCACCCTAGTACAAGGTTATTCTTATTTGACACGATAAACCCTTAGCACCATATTTATTTGAGCGTGGTTAATGAGGTGTGGAATCCCCCCTTATGATTTAATTGGCATTAATATGGAATATTTAACCCATGGAGCATGTTGATGCAGATCTGGATACCCAAGCACGTCATTTCAATTGATTTCTAGTTCAATTTAATTCCTGCCATTGTAATTTAAATTTAAGAATAATTCACATTAATTTTACCACAAATTTATTCACCCATTAAAGAAAATTAATTCCACACATAATTAAAATCAACCTCCTCGTGGGATTGACACTCGTCACCATTAATCTATTCTACAATAGATTCGTGCGCTTGCGAGTTCAATAAAATTTGCACAACAAGTTTTTGACGCCGTTGCCAGAGAGGTAAGTATTTTAATTTGTAAAATTAGTTTTTTTCCCTTAATATTTATTTTTTGTAATTTTTTTATAATTTATTTTTTTCTAAAAAAAGAAATTAGATTAGAATTTTATTTCTTTCTCTCTTCTTTAAATTTGTATAATTTAATTTTCGTGTTATTTTTCTTTGTAATTTTTAATTTATCTTGTTATCTTTCTTGTTATTTATTTTAATTTTAGTTAGTATTTATTTCACGTAATTTCTTAGCTATTGAGTGTATTTTCATTGTAACAACGTCACAAGGTTAATATCGTAATTTCTCTCTTCTTTATTTTTATTTATTTTATTTTCATTTATTTTGTTCTTTGTATGCATGGTCGAACATCATTATCACCTAAACCTTTAGACCTTGAATTGGAAAAAACATTTTGCACGCACAAACACATTGTTTTTAAAAAGAAATTTGAAATCGATTTACAAAATCAGCAACCAGAACCACAAGAAAGGCCATTTAAGGATTACTTTAATCCTTTAGCTAATTTCAGCATATCATACATAAGGTACCCAAATGTATCTGCTAGGAGTTTTGAATTAAAACCTAGTGTGCTAAACTGTCTCCCTACATTCTATGACCTAGAAAATGAGGACCCATATAATCATCTGAATGATTTTCATGCTATTTGTCAAACTTTTAAATATGAGAATTTTTCAGATGATGATGTTAAACTTAGATTATTCCCATTTTCATTAAAAGATAGAGCTCGTTCATGGTTTAATACATTGCCTGCTAATAGCATTATATCATGGGAACAAATGGTAACTAAATTTTTAAATAAATATTTCCCAGTTCAAAAAAGTAATGCTACTTGCAGGGAAATTTTAGAGTTTATCCAAAGAGACGACGAGAAGTTTTTTGAAGCATGGGAGAGATTTAATGGGCTACTCTTGAAGTGTCCATATCATGGATACGAGAAATGGCACTAATGCCAATACTTTTTGGAGGGATTATTGCCACATATGCAAGAATGGCTAATGGCAACCAGTGGAGGAGAACTAATGTCTAAAAGCGCATCAAAGATTTGGGAATTCTTCCAACGGCAATTGAATAATTCTCAACAACGGAGTCGATCACTCAGAAATACCAGGAGAATTAAGGGAGTGAATAAGGTTAACATTGGCAAGTCAAGCTCAAGAATTAAAGAAGTCAAAGAGATGGTCGAAGATCTTACTCGACAAATAGCATCTTTGACAACTGTTAAATCAACAAAGCCACATGACTCATATTCAGATCAAACCAACGCCATAGGTGTCATGAGAAAACCACCAAACTACAATCCTTACTCTAACACATATAATTCTAGATGGAGAGACCACCCCAATTTTTCATGGTCTTAAGGATTCCAACAAAATAGATCACCATCTCCACTTCCACCAATGCAACCAATTCCTCAAATTTCTCAAACCTCTCAACCACCTTTTAGACCATACAATTAGAATCCATACCATTCTCAATCCAAACCATGGGAGGATACATTCCAAAATGTCAAAAATCTTACTAACTCCAAGATCGAACAGCAGAACTGCATTATTGATGAATTACGAAATGAGATGAGAGCAGGCTTTAACTCACAGGCCCAATCAATTTCTAATCTCAAGAAAATGGTAGGCCAACTTGCCTCTTCAGTTCAAACCTTAGCAATGTAGTGCCAAACCCTAAAGTAGTAAATAAAGTAAGTTCTAATTCACCACAGCAGCATGGAGAGGTCAAAGCAGTGATGACCTTACAAAAAGGAAAAGAAGTCGACAACAAAGTGAAGATGTCAAAATCAACTCAAATTGTATCTATGAATGCTGAGGACTCATCATCAAGGAGAAAGAAGAAACCAACCCACGAGAGTACATTCCTAAAGCTCCATTTCCTCATAGGTTAGCTAAAGGGAAGAAAGGGAAATCCACAGGTGAGATTTTTAAAATCTTCAAACAGGTAAGTGTTAACATCTCTTTACTTAAAGCTATAAAACAAGTGTCATCATATGCCAAGTTTCTTAAAAACCTTTGTATTAAAAAGAGAAATATTCATGTTCAAAAAAATACCTTTCTAATAGAAAATATTAGTTCTATACTCCAACACAAAATGCCTCTAATATGCAAAGATCCAGGCTCTCCCACTATCTTATGTAGTATAGGGAACCACACAATTGAAAATGCTTTATTGGATTTAGGAGCTAGTGTTAATCTGTTGCCTTACTCAGTGTTTATGAAACTTGGACTAACAGATCGGTCTATAAAAATACCTCGTGGTATTGTGGAGGATGTACTTATCCAGATAGATAAGTTTTATTTTCCTATTGATTTCATTGTAATTGACACTCAACCAGTACAAGATTCAAGGAAGCACTCTCCATTATCTTGGGGTGTCCATTTTTTACAACTACCGATGCTCACATTCAATGCAGAACTAGAAATAAAACTAAATATCTTCAACATTGCCAAACAACCTCATAATACAGATGATGAAATTGTAGATGTTGATTTAATTGATGAATTAGTTGATCACACATTTCCTTTAAACCTTAGTGATGACCCTTTATTGACATGTTTAACTCACTTTGGTTTGGATTTTGATATTGACAGATCAATTGATGAGGTCAATGCCTTATTGGATTCATCACCATGCATGGACATTGATAAATGGAGGATAAGGATAGAGCAATTAGCACCATTAAAAGAAAATCTCATCCCATCATCAGAATCACCACCAAAGATTGAGCTTAAACCTTCACTTGACTCTCTGAATTCTACATTCTTGGGAGAAAAAAAAACAGTGTCAGAAATTATCTAATCCTCTCCTGATGACAAACAAAAGAATACAGATATTATTGACCCCATTTTTTGTTTAAAAAAGAGGATACAACTGGCAAAACCAGAGAAGATTCGTAACGACAAAAATGCTAAGGACTACAGAAAGCGAATGAAAATCCTCCGTGACAAGCGGAGCATTAGAAAATCTTTCACACCAGGTCAGAAAGTATTTTTGTTCAATTCTCAATGGCACATTTCACTAAATAAGTTACCCTCTAGATGGTCTGGTTCATTTACTAATCATACTGTTTTTCTATATAGAGCCATTAAATTTAAGAATCCAAGGAATGGTGTAATTTTTAAAGTTAGTGGTCAGAAAAGTAAAGTCATATCACGAATACCAACCATGTAGAGAAGACAGCGCAAAACATTTAAGTAACCTGACATTTTTTTTTTATTTCCTTTCGGTGATTTGAAGTTTTCTTTTCTGTTTTTAATTATATTTGTGAAAGTGTGTTTGTTTAACTTTTAAGTTTTTTTATCATTTTCCTAATGAATATGTTAACTAAAAAGCATCTCTTTAGCATTCTTAGACAGTTTCGACGTATTCAATCTCAGCTTAGAGGTCAAATACGATTTTGTAAAACACATCATATCTGAAAGTTACAACCACTAGAGTTAGTTTCCCATGTTGAGGATTTAGAAAGAGATCTTACAGAAATTGAGAGAGACATCTACAACACCTAATTGGAGCTTGAGGTAAATTCAATAAGATGACGATTTTAGTTTGTTTTGTGTGTTTTAATTTGTTTTCCTGTTTGTGTGTTTTAGTTTGCTTTATGTGTTTAAGTTTGTAACCCCGGTCAAGTGGCGGATAATGGTACTCTGTGACAATCTAGTCGGTTACTTCAGTTTTCCCATAATAACTAATATTCTGAGACGAAGGTATGGACAGAGACGAGATTTTAGAAAAGCTTCACAGACGATTCCCTTCGCTTCCTCAGAATGCCCTTCTTTTAATTTGTAAAGCCTGGTCCGAACGCATGCGATTACTTATGAAGAATAACATCCCTGCTGACATCCGTTGGTTAATCGAGGCAAAAGTTCGCTTAGCAGGTGAGTTATCTCCTAAATTTATTGCATGCATGCCTAGTTGTGGTAAAGGAAATTATGCGAGAAAACGACGAGCTCTAAGACTTTTTGTTGTTTGTCATAAATGTGCCAGAATGATAAGCAATAAATAATCATGTTCTTTAGGAATGGTGTCTGATAACAGAGAAGATAAGATTTAATTCATTATGGATGGCTTGAATAAGGAGTCATTAGATGATATTCTTTTGTCTCTTGAAACGCATCCCAGTGGATACGCCCAAAATGCAATACTCCAATTATGGCCATTATTCCAGAAATAATGTGCAAACTATAGTCTCGGGAATCTGACTATAAAAGACCCTATTTGCCAGTTTGTAAGAAAACTGGATGGGAAGCCTATCCTCGACCTATAGAGGGCGTTCAAGCCGTTTCTAGATGAAAAACCAGAGGAAGATGTGAGCCATAATCACAATTATCTGTAAATATCCTTTTACCTCTTTGTTCTTTTATTTCACTGTTATTTTACTATTTACATTATTGTTTTTAATAATTTCATGTTTTTCTTTTTACTGTTTTCTTTTTTACTTTTGAGCCATGTGTCTTTCACATTAATTGATGCTGATATGATGCCTCATACACAGCTGTAACCAACTATCACTAAGGTCTTTAAATGTGATTTTCTTTTTACTGAGCACTCACGAGTTATTTTTTAGCAGTATCTTAATGGCACCTACTTCCAGTAAATAATTCAAGAACATTTGTGTGCTCTCTAGGTTTCATTATGGCAAACATAAAAAGTTCATAAAGGCAGCTGTAACCAACTATCAAGAACATTTGTGTGCTCTCTAGGTTTCACATGAATTGATGCTGATATGATGCCTCATACACAGCTGTAACCAACTATCACTAAGGTCTTTAAATGTGATTTTCTTTTTACTGAGCACTCACAAGTTATTTTTTAGCAGTATCTTAATGGCACCTACTTCTAGTAAATAATTCAAGAACATTTGTGTGCTCTCTAGGTTTCATTATGGCAAACATAAAGAGTTCATAGAGGCAGCCATAGATCTTGGTCTAAGAATAGCAGAGAGAAAATTACACTTCGAGTATAGAGGAGGTGACCGAGGGTTATCTAAAATGGTCTCAGAAGCTGCTTTTGTCAGAGGGAGCCAAGTATTAGGCATCATCCCTCCAATTTTAAAACCTTTGGGTTATTTGTCTCATCACCAACTAGAGAAGAGTTAGTCGTCTCAAGTATGCAAGAACGAATGACTGAAATGCTCAATCATGCTGATGCTTTTATTTTCCTTCCAGGCGATCTTACAACTCTTGAGGCATTAATCACATTAGCTTCTTGGGCCCATTTGAACATCCATCAGAAACCCATCGGTTTATTAAATGTCATTAATTTTTATGATGACTTTATCGCGTTTCTTAATCATACAATAAAAAATTATTTCATTCCTTCCTCAGTGAAAAAAATCTTTATTTGTGCACACACTGCTAATGCTGGTGTGATTCCCATATTGAAACTTTAAGGAGAACACTTAATTTGAAGTTTTAATTACCTAAGAAAGTTCTAAACAGATTTAAGACACACAAAACCTTGACCCAATGCTTAAGCAAACATGAACCAAAGGTATGGAAAAGGATATTAATGCCACACTCAAGATTTAGATGAAAAGGTGAGTGATAAGTCTAGATTTGGAATGCCACAAGAATGCAAATTCTTGATAAGTTCACTAGTTCTCAAAAGAACCAAAGAAAGAATAATTCTCTCAAATTCAAATAACAATAATCTCTAAATGTCTTACATAGCAAGGTTGCTGAGTTTAAATAGGCCAATAGAGACCCAAAAATCCAAAAAAGATTAAATTCTAGTTCAAGTCGAACTAGTTCTCCTAACTAGTTAAGGAGCCGTTGAAATTTCCAAGTCTGAACATGCTGTAATGAATTGGTCAAAACTCCTTCTAGAGAACTCTAAATCTAACTCTATAAAATTCTTTGAAAAGCTATCTTAATTATCTTTCCAACGGTATATGGCTTGCAAATTAATTCCAACTCAATCAATACCAGTTTTATTCCGAAATTGACCTTTCTGTATTTAATCCGAATTGTGTATTTGGCTACCCAATAGCTTGAATAAAGCCCACAATGCCTTAACATCTCTTCAAGCCTAATTCATGATGTCTTGCATCTTGAATTATAGTTTCAATCCATATTTTTTCAATTAATCCATTTAAAGCAGCTTGCATCTTTTTTGCTCTAACTCTTGTGATTAGGCCTTCATGAATGTGCAAAGGGTCACTTGAAGTTTTAATGGTATTCTCTTGATAGTTCTCATCAAATGCGCTACTTGATCTGGTACAAGGTTATTAACCAGAGCCAGATCCCAAGGCCATTGGGTTGGCTAGAAAGGTTCAAACGGATAAAAATGGCCTTCCATCATCTTTTAGGACTCTAAATAATATTCCATATCTACTAATTAAGTAGGCATTTAGATGCAGTAACACACACTTTTTTTTTCTTTTTTTTAAAGGGTTGACTCAAAGATAACCTAGAGATCATGTATGAAATAATAAACTGCTAACCTACATAAAGAATGGACAAAAAAGGTTACTTACGTGGCATTGACCGATGACGTGGCATTGACTGATGATGTGTCACAATCTTATTGGGCTAAATTTCTTATGTACTGTAGATTGATGATGTGGCAGGATCTCAGTGGAGTAAAAATCATGTGTATGGTACATACGCATACATGGGATTATTTACTATTCAAATGGCGTTATTATACAAATAATATTATTGTGCAAATAATGGTGTTACTGTGTAAATAACGGTGTTACTGTGCAAATAGCGGTCGTTACTGTTCAGACATTGACTGTTGACTGTTGACTGATGATGTGGTGCAATCTTGAGCATCCGAACTGTTTTTAATCCGATGGTCACGATTCACTCAATGTATCTATAAAAAGGGAGCTCCCCCTTAATTTGATACTGTTGAATTCATTTTTAAACTTAGATTTTTGTAATTTCTTCTCTATCTTGTAGTTTCTCTGTATTTTAATAAAATTTCCTTTTTATTCCTAGTTAAAAAATGAGTAGCTAATTTTCTTTTAAGCTTGGGTTAAAGGTGAAGTCTCAACATGTCCCATGGGCTTAATTTGGTAAATTTACTTTTTCTTGCCCTCTAATATTTATGGTTGTTTTGACTTTTCGTCGATAAATAATAATAGTCTTGTCTAGATACTGCTCTGGTTAAACCGGCACCCTAGTACAAGGTTATTCTTATTTGACACGATAAACCCTTAGCACCATATTTATTTGAGCGTGGTTCATGAGGTATGGAATCCCTCCTTATGATTAATATGGAATATTTAGCCTATGGAGCATGTTGATGCATATCCGGATACCCAAACACGTCATGTCAATAGATTTCCAGTTTAATTTAATTCCTGCCATTGTAATTTAAATTTAAGAATAATTTACATTAATTTCACCACAAATTTATTCACCCATTAAAGAAAATTAATTCCACACATAATTAAAATCAACCTTCTCGTGGGATCGACACTCATCACCATTAATCTATTCATCAATAGATTGATGCGCTTGTGAGTTCAATAAAATTTGCACAACAGTATGTCTTTATTAAGAAGGAAATATCCTATTATTTTAACCCAGAGAATACAATTTGGAAAGAACGAACACCTATGGGTTTTTTGGTAATAAGATCTGTTTGGAATAGTTCCCTATCGACAGCTTTAAAGTACCTAGTATGATGTTCCTAAAACTCTGGAGGAAGAATGGAAGGATTGATCATGCTTTTTTGTGCCCCTATGTCAATTAAAGTAATGACAGAGATTGATTTTAAAAACTTTGAAGGAAGGAGGCTGATTTTTACAGAGGGTCTAGTTTCTTAGATAAGGTTGATGGAGTCAACATTATGAATTGCAAGGATACTCTCAGAGTCAGAATCAGAACTTTGTTCAACAAGGATAAAAACTGTATCATCATCATAGTTATGTTATTATAAAAATATAGATTCAACATCTTCACTGTCTGAGAAAGGAGAGATTTTTTAAAGGTGCTTAAGTAGTTTGGCTTATTTGGCTAGATTGTTTAGACAAGATTTTACAAAATGACCCTTTTTTTTAAATGAAGCATCGAGCATCTTTTTGACTTTTAGACTGGAAAGGTTTTCTTTGGAAAAACCTCTACTGCTTTTTAGGTTTTTTAAAACTCTGTTTCCTTGAATGCTTAGAAGAAGAGTATTTCTGGAAATGAGATTTTTTCTTGGTTGGGCAGTAACAGGTCTTTTCATCATTGCATTTGATAGCACTCTTGAAGGGCTCTTTATGTTTCATAAGATCTTTGAAAAACTCTTTCTATTCACAAAGTTTTTATAGGCAAGAGACAGCCAATTGATATATTTTCCCAAGTGAGAGGGTATCGATATTGAGCTGATGAAGATGAAATTGTCTTTGTAACTCTGGAAGGATCTTTTTGGGAAGAGATGCAACGAAAACATACTTGAGAGAAACATCGTTGAAGCCATTGAGTTTATAATACAAGACTGTCATTCTCTTGTAGTGGTAGTCCAGATCCTTGATTTTTAGAGAACAGCATTTCATTTGGTGAAATTCCCATCTGGCTACTTCTTGAGCTACCATTGGTTCTCCTAGGAATTGTTCATAGATGAGTCCTAGGACTTGAGGGATTGTGGCCTGATAGAGCTAGAGCTGTCTGTACTGACCAAGACTTTCAAACCAATCTCTTCTAGAACTAAGAAATCTTAAGCAGAATTCTCGAAGAACAAATTTTGAAATGGCATCGGTTTTAAGCATTTGAACATCTGTCCGTGTAGAGAACTCTTGAAATATTTAGAACCATTTGAACATCTGTCAAATGTGAACCAAGGCTCATGTGATGATTTTGGAGTTGAATTATCTCGATGAGTAGGAACATCTTCAGGATCTTCAACTATAGGAGGACCCTGTGAGGAAGAGCATTCAACTTCTCGAAGAGAAGGAGGATCATTGGACCCTGTTGATGGTTGAAGCATGAATAAATATGGGATATCAACATAATGTTCTTCTGAGTCTGGAACAGAGACTGACTCTATTGAAGAAAAGGATTCATCAAAAGAAGATTCTGAGGTTGCTACAGGAGTACTGGCTTCAAAAAAAGAAAAAAAAGTCTCAAATTCTTGTGAAAAAAGTTTATGCATGGGTCCTTTGTCTTTTACTGATGTGTGAGTGGATTCAGGTGTAGCCTGAGGAGAAGTAGGTTGTTGTTTTGAAGTAGAGGGTTTAGAAGCTGTAGGCTTGGTGGATGATTTTGGTTTTGGTACTAGTTAAGATGTGGAGAGATGTGATAACCCGAAGAATTTTGCATAATCTATGGGCTGTTCATAACTGGTGGGTTTGTAAAAAAGTTGGTATATAGTAAAGGAGGGAGTATATGTAGGTATAGTTTAGGTTTTTTCAAATAAAAATGGTTGTTGTTTTTCAACATCAATGATTTCAGCTTCTTTTTGGTGAAACTCTAGACCCCAAAATTTATTCTGAATCATCATTCTGAGTTCGATGTCCAGCTTGACAATTTAATTGTGCAGATTAAGATACAGCTGTTCTAGTTGAGCTGTTATCTTGTCAACCTTTTTATCTATACTTTGAACTTGAGCCTGAACATTGTTGAGTTTGGTATCAAGAGATTCCAGGACTATATTCTGAACCTTGGCGTTCTGAGTTTGCCAATTAAGTACTGCTTCATATTGCTTGGGTTCCTCAAGTTGTCCAGTAGGAGTAACAGGAGACTGGATGAATGGTTTAGAGACTACTTTAGTTTGTGAGTTTGTTTGTTTTTCCAAAGGAGGAAAATGCTCATGGTATAAACTGGATGAAAACATTATGCAAGGCTATGGATAAGATGAAGATAGCAATGAATCTTTTGCTGCTTGTCTGCATGTTATTGGCTGTTGAGGGATAGCGGTTGCTTCAGTTGTTTCCTCAACTGGCCAAGGAGTATAATCTGAATCATCATCATCTTCAGGCATCCAGATTGATAGAGTTTTACAAACATCTAGTTGTTTCTTCTTTTTGGGCCGTCTATTAACATACCAGTTGTTATCTAATTCCCCATCTTCAAAGCAAGGACAATTGGGATCACACATGTGAAAACTTGGAGCATCCTAGAGGAAATGTCCTTGGATTTTTGTAGGATAAATTGGATATCCATCAAGGTCAAAACCTTCAATGGGCAGTTTTTCCTGTCCTGTTTTTACTGCTATAATCATAGCAATGTATGACAGTCTGGGAGGTTGTTACTGTTTGTTGATTCTGGAGGCTGGAAAGTTAGCCTGACAGTGCCATCTGGCCTCTTTTCAAATTGGGCTTTGAAGTTTGGATAGGTTGGGAATTTTGGTGAAACTTTTTGTAGTTTGATAACCACTCTAGTGGCATCAACTTGAGAAGTTCTTGTTTTTGGATTATTTAGAGATTTGGACAATTGTGGGAAAAGACTCATTGTTAGTAAGGATCATGTAATATTCCACCTTTATTCAGCTGCCTCCCGTAGCATAAAGGAAACACAAGTGACCTTTTCCTCTTCTGGCACCTTGGCTACTTCAGTCATTCTTTCCATGGTTCGCAACCATTGGTTTGCTACCATAGGATCCGCGCCTCCTTCAAATATAGATAGGCTTAATCTTCTAAATTCAGCCCCAGCATTATTTGTTCTTGAGCACAATCATCTCTTCTGACTTCTCTTTCTAAGAGTCGTGTGACAATGTCTGTAAGTTGATCAATTGCAAAGGATTGCTCTCTTGAAGTCCCTCCCACTCTTCGGCCTCTATTACCCCTAGCACTTGACATCTCTACAATCTTTGAACAAGCTTCTATGGGTCAAATAAATTAAATGTAAGATATTTAATTATCTGAGTTCCTAATTCTTACTAAAAGCTGAGCAGTGTCCTCTCCCTTGGCTAGTGCATATAGACGGTTTACAGAATCGCTTTAACCTTGGGCTTTGATACCAAATTGTAAAATATTACAGATCATGAGTGTGTCTGAGGTCGTTTGAGGTGAAGGTAAGTCAAGGGCATAGTTTTGAAGCTGATACACCAACTAATAGTGCAAAGTAGTTATCTTTGCAGTGATTACTTGTTCAGCTCCCTGGAATTGGATCTGAACTTTTAAGGTTGCGGGTAAGTTAGGGTTTTCAAGAGAAAGGTTAAAGTTTGGATGACAGGTGAAGAGGACACTCCCAGTATAAAGTGTTGTTAGAACTGTACCAATAACAGCATGTTAGTACTCCTTGAATCTTGTGTCCATCAGAGCTATTCTGGCCGTCACTGGCAAACCTTTTCTGCTATGTAAAGTGAGGATAATACGGATTCCCCCAAGATGGAGATGCGTATAACCTTCTCCTTTCCATTGGGTTACAAGCTCTGTTGGGATCTCCAAAGTAACATATTGCTCTGCTTGAGTTGCTTGCAAAGCACACTGATCCAGATGAGAGGACTGAATATATTCTTTTGGAGTTGGCCTTTTTGTATAAATAAGGGTTCGAATGGTTCTGGTGAAAGAGTTGGGTTATTGGTAGAGTTTATATGAACTTATCAGAGGTAAAGAAGATTAAAAATCTGTGCAGAATCTAGAATATAAGAATATTCAACAAGATTTTTTATTTTTGAAATAAGATGTTTTGTACAAAATTTAGGAAGAGAAAGAGTAGAAGAAAGAGATATAGGAAACTCAGTAAATTGAGAGTTTGAAGACGAAGCCATAAGATTTAGATTTCTATTCTTCTATTTCAGGAATCACAGACTTTCTTCAATATAACACCACTATAACTTCAATTTTCTTGAGGTCTTCCATTTATATTTATAGCAAATTTAATACTGGGTTACCTAATAATTTTTTTATTTATTTAATTGAATCTCTAGCTTGTTTAATCATATATCTAATAAATTATTATTTATTGTATTACTGATCTTTTATTTTAATATATCACGATCTTTAATATTGAAATCCTTTATTAGTTATTTGACTTTATTAAATTTTTTACTCTTTGATTTCCTAACCTTTTTAATTTATTTTTTATTTTCTTAATTAAAATTATTAATTTCTAATATTTTATTTGCATTTTCTATATAATTTATAAATAAATTTGGGTTTCCTAATTTATTTTTATAGATATAATGAAACTCAATTTAACTGATTATTTTCTCACATATCTAAATCATTAATCACAAAAGGTTGAAATCTTTTATAAGAAAATTCTCTTTGCCCATAGTTAGAAGGTAGTACCTTATCAGTTTCTATATTTTGTAAAATTATCAGAGGTTTTAATAATTTATTCATTTTACAATTTTCTAATAATTCATTAGATTTATTAGATATTTATAACGTATAAATCTCTTATAATTTGGAATACTAAATTTAGGTGTCAAAGTCTATGTAAAAACATTATTGGTATATATTTAGAACAAAAAAATAAATTAGATACAAGTGTGTAGAAAATAAAAAAAAATGTAATTTATATCTTAAGAGTGATAAGAAATTAGAAATATAGATGTAAATATATATTCAAAATTTATAGATATTTATAAACATTTTAATCATTTTAATCTTTATAAAAATATAGTAAAAAATTTGAAAAGTTTTAAAAATAAATGTAGAAGAGAAAATTATTTAGTTAGAGAAAATCAATAATGACTTATTTGAAAAAAATAAGTAAATATGTGGTTAAAAATAAAATAATTTTGTAAAAATTACTATTACTCATACCTTATTTTACTTTTAAAATTTTTTTATCCATTGGATTTAAAAAAAAAATCAAAATCAACCACCTATATCCAATGACTGTTTATTACACCTAATGTGAGATAAGTATTGCTCAATACTCATCCAATTTGTTCAAAAGTAGAAGAATATTAGGAAATGATTCAAAACTTGACCTATCATTTGATCAATAGAGTAAATCAATAGACGAATATAAGAGTGTCTTTAAATCTACACCACAACACTCATCCATTTCATTTAGAAGTGGAAGATTATTAGCAAAGAATTTAAAACTCGACTTACATTAAGGTTGATCAATAGGGTAAATCAATAAACTCTGGAGTATTACAAATTATTTATGATTTTAAGCTCCTCAATGTAAAAAATATCTAAGAATAAGTACAAAACACAAACACGGATCCAAATAAGTATAACAAAGCATATGATCCAACATTTTGTTTCTATATAAATAACTATAGTTGGTTTTAATTAGTGATGACAATTAAATTAGCATGGATCTCGAAAAATTTAAATTCAGATATGAAAATTTGGGATCCACACAAATCTGAATGTAAATTCAATTGGAAAACTAAATATCTGAATTTGCATAAATTTTATTTTAAATATAAAAATTAAATTGAAAATATATTAAAAATAAAAAAAATAAAATTTATTTGTGAATTTATGATGTTATTGTATGTTATGTGTCTTGAATTATTAATTGATGGATTATAATTAAATTTTATTTGATATTATTAGGAAAGTTATTAAATTTTTTTAAATTAAAAATTAAATTTTATTTATAAATTTGTGAGGTTATTGTATGTTATTCGTATTGAATTATTATTAAATTTTATTTCATATTATTAGATAAATTATTAAATTATAATTAAATTTTTAATTTTTAATTTTTATAAATCTATATATACAGAATATCTATTTACATCTACTGTGGATATTATCTATATTTAAATTTATATTTTTTAAATTCAAATATAAATTAAAATATATAAATTCAATTTGAATCTAAATTTTACAGATCGTTAATTAGTGTTGCCGACTCATCAGTCAAAAGCCACGTGTTTTACAAATAAGTGAAAAAATAAATAAGAAGCGTGTTTTGTAAAAAGCATCATTTATCCCCAAAAAAAATAAGAAAAAGAAGAAGGAACAATCTCATTCATTCACACTTTTTAAGTAATTGTAAATTAATTAGGGAAAAGAAGAAATGATAAATGAAAGCTAAAATTCATTTATTCTTTTTTTAAGCTTTTATTTATCTCGTTAATTATCCCCACCTTTGGACTCTGCCCCTTTCTCCTCTCTTCAAATTTATCGTTATTTTTTTTTTAATCCGTCGACAGCATCCGTTTCTCTCTTTCTCTGCCTTCGGATTAATCACTCCGTCAGATCAGCTGAGCGATATTCCGTTGGTCTGACCGCAGATGATTTCTCATTCCGATCAATCAACGGTTACGTTTATGCAAAAACTGGAACAATTCTTCTCTGGTTTCTTTCTCAGATCCGCCCCAATTTGACAAAATCAAAATCTCAGTCAATTCCTTTGCTTCGTCTCTTTCTTTCATTATTGTTTTTATTCCATGCTCACCAATCCGTCAAAGCTCATTTTAACCAGCCAATCACAATCAAAATCACTATTCAACGTTCAGGTCTTGTCGCTACTAGTTTTTAAAATTAGGGTTTTGTTCATATTTCAATGTTTAAGAAAATCATGAAAGGGCGTAAGCCCTCTAAATCGGATCCTAATGATCAGTCTCTTTACGGCTTCCCCCAACGAAATCCTATCACTAATATAGTAGTAAATCACTCTTCTCGGGCCGGGCCGGGGCTTCCCAGCCCCAAAAGTGGTAGCCCCGCTTCGTTGGTGGCCACTCTGCCACCTATGTTTAGTATTGAACCGTTGCCGCTGTTTCGAGACGTGCCCGTATCTGAGCGCCAGAATTTGTTCCTGCGAAAGCTGCAAGTTTGTTGCTTTCAGTTGGATTTTAATGACGCTATGAAAAGTGTTCGCGAGAAGGAGATTAAAAGACAGACGTTGCTGGAGCTTGTTGATTTTATTCAATCTGGGTCTGCCAAAATTACTGAGAATTGTCAAGAGGAGATGATTAAAATGATTTCCATTAACATTTTTCGCTGTTTGCCTCCGGCTTCTCATGAGAATACTGGCCAAGAAGTTGTTGACCCGGAAGAAGATGATCCCTACTTGGAACCATCTTGGCCTCATTTGCAGCTTGTTTATGAGTTGCTTTTGAGATATGTTGTGTCCTCAGACACAGATACAAAGATTGCCAAGCGGTATATTGATCATTCATTTGTGTTGAAATTGCTTGATTTGTTTGATTCTGAGGACCCCAGAGAAAGAGAGTATTTGAAAACAATTCTGCATCGGATTTATGGCAAGTTCATGGTGCATAGGCCTTTTATTAGAAAGGCAATTAATAATATATTCTATCGGTTTATATATGAGACTGAGAGGCATAGCGGGATCGGTGAGCTTCTGGAGATCCTTGGGAGTATAATTAATGGATTTGCATTGCCGATGAAAGAGGAGCATAAGTTATTTCTTGTTCGAGCACTCATACCGCTACATAAGCCAAAACCTGTTGCTATGTATCATCAGCAGCTTTCTTATTGCATTACGCAGTTTGTTGAAAAGGATTACAAGCTGGCTGATACTGTCATTAGGGGGTTGTTAAAGTACTGGCCTTTGACTAATTGTCAAAAGGAAGTTCTCTTCCTTGGAGAACTTGAAGAAGTACTAGAAGCGACGCAGGGTGCTGAGTTTCAGCACTGTATGGTTCCTCTTTTTAGACAGATTGCCCGTTGCCTCAATAGCTCTCATTTTCAGGTACGGGAATAATCTAAAATTTTAAAAGATTCTTTTTTATATGTGCTTCGCCATGAATTTGAGTTTGGATATTTTTGGTCTGAAATCAGTTATAATCTTTCAACATTCCTTTTTGCATTCGGTGGGAGTTTTGTTAAATAATCTTCCACTAGGCTGCCAGTTGTCAAAATCTATGCTAATACTGCTCTGCTGTTGATATGTGACAAAGATTAGGTATATGTATGCATATTATTTTGCTTTTATTGACTTTTCCTCAATCCTACTGTTGTGTGTTGAAATGTATATTTACTCATGTATGCCAAATGAAGATTATGGGGTCTATGAAATGTATTCAATCGCTAAAATTAATGATAATACTCAATATAAATTGGAATGTCAATTTGCTCATTTACATTTTAGTGGTCTGAATTACAAATTTAAGCTTTCTTTGTGGTGTTGTTGCATGCTTTGTTTGGGTTTGAGTGACGTTATGTTAGAATTTGGAGAACAACACCTTAAATCAGGTCTCTTCTCTTTGGAAAATTGTTTTCCTTGGTACATTTAGTTTTACTTGCCTTACTCAGTTCCTTGACTGTAGTTTCTTAAATTGCTGATGAGTCTAATATGATTTCTACTCTATAGTGCAATCTCTGGCCAATCAGGTAACCTAGCTAGTGAGGTAGGTTGCTGAGCTATTTTTAGGGAGTTTTAGAGATCTCTTGGAGAAGCTTATATCCATTAACGAATTGATAGAACTGTGGCAGCTATTAATCTGGGACTAGTATGGATGGGAGACGAACTAGTGTGCTATCACTGCTATGTGTTGCTTTGGATAACAAAATAGTGGTCCTAGTTCTGTTAGTATTCACTGTTTTAAGTGTATTATGCTGTTGTAGTTTGTTTCTGACGAAAGGGAAATTGTTGATTTATCCCATTTGTTTCATCTTGGAATTTTCATATCTTATTTCTTTTCCTGTTTTCTGTCATGCAGATTTTTTTGTAGCTGTTGTTTGTGTATTATTTTCATCTGTCGTTGTGTAATTATACTTAACGTCAATCTTTCACTTTAAAATGCACCTTTCCTTATAATGTATGGGAAGTTATCTGCAAACCACCTATTAAATACCATAAGTATATGTAGCTGCCAAGTATATCTAATAACAGCCTTGCATCAGCACTAGTTTGCAGCATGGATCAACCAGCCTTTTTTTCTGCTAACATTGTTGAGGTGTGCTGATGTCGAAGTGGTGAAACTTCAATTTTACCCAACCATTTGCATATTTCAATTTAATAGTTATAAAAGAGTAAAAGAGGGATTTCTTTTAACTATTTTTTATGAGAAATATGTAGAACTGTATTATGAATTGGATCTACTTTGAATTTTGAATCAGCCCATTCACACTAGAAAATTTTCTGTAAACAATTATCGTGAATCATCAGATCCATGCCCCCATAATAACTTATTTAAAGACCATAAATTTGTATTAAAAAAAAAAAGAAAGGAAAATAGAAGCAAGAACCTTGTCTAACTGAATAACAGGATGGGCATGACAGTGGCTTCAATGTCACTTCCTCCTCTCAATTATCCACAAACCTATTCCCTTTTACTGAAGTCTGATAACCAAAAAGCAGTTGTGACAAAATTTGGGTCATCATTGTACCTGCCGTTGTTACTCTTGAATGAAGGGTCAGTGTATGGCCAAAATCAGCTGTTAAAAAGTGGAGCATGATTTATTGACCAGTTGTCATTTAGATTTAGGGCATGTTTGTTTTTGTTCGATTATGTTGTATTTTGTTATTTTGATTGGAGATGTTAAAGTCGGGTACTTTTTGGTAAATTAATAAATTTGATTTTTTTTTTAATTTAAGGGATAACTCTTAGGGCTAAAGTGGTCTTTTCAGAAGATTCTCTAACAGATTTTAATGTGGCAACAGAAATTGAAAACGAGAGATGGTGTAGTGATATTGTCAGAAATCCTTGGTGGTTACATGTACTCTTGACATTTAACAAGTGGTTCTCAGATAATTTCCCTATATGTATAGCTGCTAGTACCAATAGGGTTATGGATTGTGTCAAATATTTGTTTCCTTGATCGTGACCGATGATCTTTCATTCATAATGTGAACCTTTTCTTTTCTTTGTTCCTGCACTTTGTGATTTTATTCTTTTAAATTAACATTTCACTGATTTTCCTCTTCTGGCACTCTACATGTAAAAATTAGGTTGATTATCAAATCATTTTTTAGGGGATGAATTACCTATTTTACTTCTTTGCTTTTTGGTGTTGTTGGTGCCTTTCTTTCTGAGTGACATTTTGCCCGAGCTGGTGGACAACAATGCTTGTTTTGCATTTCCTACTGTGGTAAAATGTCTTTCTTATTTGCTTTGCCGTCCTTACCTGTTCATTCCTTCTAGTTGCCTTTGAAGTGCTTATAATTTTTTATCCATTCATCTTAGAGTGAAATCAGTGGAGATATGGAGTGACAGATACCTGTATTTCATGCTAGTTTTGTTAGTCTTCTCATATATGTTACTGTATCTAGATAATCCTAGTTGTCAATTTGTAATTGATGGGCTAGAATCAATTTTGAACTATCTTTCATTCTGTAGACACAGCATAACATTGTGACTCGCTGTGACCTCTGAGGGAAGCCCATGTCATTTAATGAGTTGGACCTAAAATTTCAAAATGTATGAGCTTTTAACCTGCCAGTAGTGTGTATGACTTATAACCATTACTACTCTATTAATTGGCGTTCTAATTTAACAGTGTAGAATTGTTAGATTTTATGCATCCATTTCCTCACTGCATCTTTATTCTCAGTTTTAGCTTAATTATCTCACCTCCTTACATACATACATGCATGCATGCATGCATGCATGCATACATACATGTGTGTGTGTGTGTGTGTGTGTGTGTAAGTATTTTATAGATAATTCTTTTACTCTTTATCTTATCCTTTTTTTCTTATCTGGTAGTGACTCAAGGTTGGATATGTTACTCTTTGTTGGTGTATCCATAAATCATTTCCTCTTTTTTGTCTTTTCCATTTGCTTTTTCGAAGTTCCAAGTTCTCCTATTTCCCATTTGTAGAGATATTTTGCTTGGCTTTTTCTGCTTTGAATATGGATGAATTGCTGAATTATCTGTACAAATATTTGTCTTGTGAATGCTTGTATTTTTGGCATCTTCTTCTGCTTCAATTTTTCAGTGTGCTTGCTAGCCATGATGGTCTATCTGAAGATAATTTTATGGTCTTTAGCTTCAATTTTACCTTTATAGTCCTTATTTATCTCTCTGTCGTTTTTCAAGTCTGGATAGCTGGATGGATCTTTTCAGTGTCACCAAAATTTTCCTGAACCACTGGTGCATCTTATTTTAATTTTCAAATTGTTGTTTGTTTGGGCCAGAAGTGGGAATTTTCCTTGCAGTGTATATCCATTAAATAATGTAATAGGTAACTTCACGAATGTCAATGGTTAGGCTTGATGTTTTACGGTGGCATCAGCCACTATAGCATTGTTCATGTAGTTTCTGGATTCATCTGTCTTTATTTTGAGGAGAAATTAGATGCAAAATCAAATAGTTCCTGATGAATCTTTTGTATACTGCTGTGCTGCTGTTGAGTGAAATTATGTGTTGGATCTACTTCTCAGTCAGTTCTTGCAACAAAAAATAGCTCAATACTCATTTTTTAATATCATCTTTAAGCAAACTGTGTCTTGCACATTTTGAGTTAGTTAGGGATCAGATACTTGCTGAATAAGAATGCTTTTGTATTTATCAGCATTTTAGAAATGTTGGTGCGTATGTGGCATTATCTTTTTCATTTTAGTAATGAACTAGCTTTTACTTTGAAGTTTTTGCTCAGGCAATCTGCATTGCAGGTTGCTGAACGAGCACTTTTCCTGTGGAATAATGAGCACATTGTGAGCTTAATCGCCCAGAACCGAAATGTCATACTACCAATCATTTTTGAGGCATTGGAGAAGAATATCCAGTTTCACTGGAACCAGGCAGTTCATGGGCTGACTGTTAATGTTCGGAAGATGTTCTTGGATATGGATGCAGAATTGTTTGAAGAGTGCCAGAATCAGTTTGTAGATAAAGAGTCCAGGGCCAAAGAGGTTGAGGAGCAGCGACAGTTGACGTGGAAAAGACTGGCAGATGTGGCAGACCAGAGAAGGGGAGAGGATATGGTTACAGTATAAGTGATTGCTTGGTGTCTGATGGATCGAGGACAACTAAGGATAAGCTTCCCCCCATTCTGGTGGCATTCTTTATCTTTTTTATTTATTTAATTTTTTTTTTTTGGTTATTAATATTTCTCTCTAATTTTTTGATCTCTTTGAAGATATCCGAAAAATGCAGCATAAATGTAATTTAACTAGTATTGTGGAATCGGTTGGCAAAGTGCTGCGGAATTATTTGTGAAGAATCTGTTGTAATTTTTTGTTCACCCATGTTCCTTCTATACAGAAAGTAATTAGAGTCACTTAGTTTATGCCCAATTACACTTTTTTCTTTTTTTCTTTTTTTGCCCTTTTTCCAGAAAAAATTTTGGTGAAATTATGCGTATTTAGATTTTCATGATGATTTCTTTATCATTCATTTATTTTGAACTTTTTTAACGTGTCTTGAACAGCCAAATGGAATATTTTAAGGGAGGAAACTTGATTACCATGGTAAATTTTGATCCTAGTTTCTATAGCCATGATCTTCATTACTTTACTGTTAAACAACGAACTTGTTATCATGATTTTAGTTTCATGAAAGTTTCCCTTAAAGAAGCTGAGGGTTGACAAAGAAACTTAGGAAAAGAGAAGATATTGGGATTAAATTAAAATTATTTAACATAAATGGAGTTTGAAAAATGCTGTTATTCAAATGAGACTCTTTAACTCTTTCAAGAAATTTGTCTTATGACGAGAAATTTCCATATACCCGATATGTGGGTTTACTTATTTGTATTTTTTTTTTCAGTTAGATATTTTTAAAAAGAGTGATGATATAGTTAAAAATGTTAGTATAAATTTTTTTTATATAAATTAATATGACATGATTTAATTGATTGGATTAAATATCTCTTTTTTTGTATCACTCTCTCTTTTTTTGTATCACTCTCTTTTTGTATTGTCATTTGATCCTCATACACTTGCCTAGGTGTTAAGGGTACAAGAGTGATTTGCCTTTTATTCATTACAAAAGAATATCTATTCAAGTAACCATCATGTGTCACTCGCCTATCATATTGCCAAGGTCGCCCCAAAAGAATGTGTCCAGCATGCATGGGTACTACATCACATACAACCTCATCCTTATATCTCCCAATAGAAAATGAAACCAGTACTTGTTTATTTACTTTAACCTCCCCACAATCATTCAGCCATTGTAACTTATATGGCCTAGGATGTTTTAGAGTTTTCAAGTTCAATTTTTCAACCAAACTAGTGCATACTACATACCTTATCTTTGATGTGGCATCTAATATGAAATATGTTATCACGTTGTACCTCCGCATCCTCTTTTACTTGCATGTTAAGAGCACGTCTAACAACCATCAATTTACCATCAACAGGATACTCTACACCATCATTAGCATCCTCCAAAGGTGGCATAGGATCATCATCTGATTCACTCTCGGTTTCAACATCACCATCATCCCTCAAGATAATTACTCTCTTATTTGGGCATTGAGATGCAATATGACCTGTCCCCAAACATTTAAAACACTTAATATCTCTATTTCTAGAGTGTTGGGAATCAAATTTACCTTTGCTTTGGCTGCCCCCCTCTTTATGATCCTTGATTGGCTCAATCTTAGGCTTTGAAACAACCTTTTCATCTTTGCTCCATTTTCCATGAGGAAGATGAACCTAAGTTGGGTCTAGTGGAACCCTTTCTTTTTAGTTGTCGTTCTATTTTTATGGCCATGTGAACCATGTCTTCCAATTCAACATAATGCTGCAAGTCAACCACATTAGCAATATCTTGATTTAAACCATGTAAAAATCTAGCCATAGTGGCCTCTCGTTCTTCTTCAATGTTTGCTCGAATCATGATTATTTCCATCTCCTTGTGGTAGTCTTCTACACTTCTGGAGCCTTGTGTAAGACTTTGAAGCCTTTGATGTAGCTCCCTATAATAATGACTAGGAACAAATCTCCTCCTCATGATGGCCTTCATCTCCTCCCAAGTGTTTATAGGCCTTTCACGGTTTCTTCTCCTACTCAAAACAAGTTGATCCCACCAAATAATAGCATAATCGGTAAATTCAACAGCAGCTAGTTTTACCTTTTTCTTCTCGGAGTAATTATGGCAATCAAATACTAGCTCCACCTTTTTTTCCCACTCCAAATAAGTTTCCGGATCATTTTTACCTTGAAAAGAAGGAATTTTCAGTTTGATACTCCCCAAATCACGATCTATGCGTCTTACCCTTCTATCATCTCTTCCACGCATGTCAACGGTGACCTGGTCATCAAAATTATCTAGGTCATCACCACCCTGATCTCCCATGGCAGCACGCCATTGATTATCTCTTACATTAGGAGCTATTGGTTGTTGCCCCTTTTGTAGATTGGCTATGGTAGTGTCTTGCCTTTCCAATTGGTCACGGATCTCTCCAAACATCAGATTCATGCGCTCAAATTGTTGCTGCATGGCTTTGTGTATGATCGATTGATCTATAGCTTCTTGTTCTTTTGACATATTTTGTGATCTGAAAAATTAAAGTTAGCAAAAAAAACCTCACAACACTCCCTCATGTGTTTCACTCAATTTGATTCACTTAACTCTCGTGTTTAACACACAAATTGGCTTTTTCCCTCTAATGATCTCACAAACTATTGCCTTTTACCACACTTAATTCTCTCTTTCAGTTCTTTATTGAACTAAAAACAAAACCAAGAAAAACAAAACAAGTGACACACCAAATATGCTATTCCAGCACACTAATAAAGAAAAAGAATTAAGAGAATACAAAGAACAAAAAAGAAATTGAAGAAAGGAAAATAAGCAAGTAAAGGACACAATTGATATTGATGAAAGTAGGAATACTTGAATCCTTTTGCAATCTTTTTTTTTTTTTTGCTGTACGTTTCTTTCTTTTTTTTTTTGCTGTAATTTTTTTTTTGCTGTTTGTTTTCTTTTTTTGATAATCAAAATAAATAAGACATTCAAACCTGATTAGAAACTTGCTCTGATACCAAATTGATGCGAATCCCACATTGAAACTTTAAGGAGTAGACTTAATTTGAAGTTTCAACTACCCAAGAAAGTTCTAAACAGATTTAAGGCACAAAACCTTGACTCAATACTTAATCAAACATGAACCAAAGGTATGGAGAAGGATATTGACGCCACACTCAAGATTTAGATGAGAAGGTGAGTGATAAGTCTTGATTTGGAACGCCACAAGAATGTAAATTATTGATAAGTTCACTAGTTCTTAAAAGAACCAAAGAAAGAATAATTCTCTCAAATTCAAATAACACTAATCTCTTTATTGTCTTACATAACAAGGTTGTTGAGTTTAAATAGGCTAATAGAGACCCAAAAAATCCGAAAAAGATTAAATCCTAGTTCAAGTCGGAGTAGTTTTCCTAACTAGTTAAGGAGTCGTTGAAATTTCTAATTCTGTGCATGCTGTAATAAATTGGTCATAACTCCTTCTAGAGAACTCCAAATCTAACTCCGTAAAATTCTTTGGAAAGCTATCTTAATTATCTTTCCAACGGTATATGGCTTGCAAGTTAATTCCAGCTCAATCAATACCAGTTTTATTCCGAAATTGACCTTTCTGCATTTAATCCGAATTGTGTATTTGGCTGCCCAATAGCTTGAATAAAGCCCACAATGCCTTGACATCTCTTCAAGCCCAATTCATGATGTCTTGCATCTTGAATTGTAGTTTCAATCCATATTTTCTCAATTAATCCATTTAAAGCAGCTTGTATCTTTTTGGCTCTAGCTCTTGTAATTAGGCCTTCATGAATGTGCAAAGGATCACTTGAAGCTTTAATGGTATTCTCTTGATAGTTCTCATCACCGTTGTGCAACCCAAAGTCTGTTATGTCCATATGCACCTCGCCTGGTTGGGACTTGGCGTCAGCTTTTCCTACTCAGTTCCTGCAATGTAAAGACTACATGAGTTAACGCCCAGTAAGTAAACACTTGATGCATGTATTACCTTTCATGCACATGAATGACTTTATGAAATAAGTGCTAAATCTTTTACATGAAACTTTAAAATATAAAGAATGATGTTAGGGCCTTAGGTTTGTTGTACTACAAGGCTAGCATTCTATAACATGCCCTTGGACTTAAATTAATTGATCTGTTGGGCGTTACGTATCGCCGTCCCCAAAGGATCTCTTTTCTTAGCTTAGAGGGCTTGCCCTCTTTATGAATGCTTGCCACGGAGTAGTACAGCAACCCTTTTTTCTTTAAAATCATTAAAATACCTATTTAACAAATCACTCATGAAATGTATGAGACCAATGCAATTTATGCTACTGCATGTAAATTCTCTAAATATATAATAAAATATAACATGAAACTACTTTAAGATAACATAGGCGGCAGTGCCGTCCATATAGATATTTAAATAAATAGAATTATATTATAGACGGTAGTGCCGACCATGTAAAGAGTCATAACAACAACATTATAATTTAGGCGGCAGCGCCGACCATGTAGAGGGTTGTACCAACATCATAATTTAGGCAGCAGTGCTGACCATGGCATGATAAAATAAGAGTATCACATATTAGGCGGTATAACAGACCATCCAATCAAGTAAGTATTAAGCATAACATCCTAGGCGGCATAGCCGGCCATATGAGGATGATTTCATGATATAGGTGGCATAGTCAGCCATGTGGGATTTAATAATAATAAATCACACCACAATAATAATCATTATGAGACAAGAGATTTTTTAGAACTAAACCTAACGTAAGAGAATTATTACTTAAAGCTAATTTAACATATTGTCCTTATATTGCAATTGAAGTGAAGTATTACTTACCTGTTTTTTTTTAATTCCTCTAAATCTTCCTTCCTAAACTTGAGAATTTCTTCACTAGGGATACTTTGGCTTAGAATGGAAAAAGATAGGATTTCTAGGGTTTATAGAAAATGCAAGGGCTAAGGGGTATTTATAGAGTTTCTTAAGGCCCATGTGTGGATAGGATTTTGCCATCATATCATTTGATTAATGGTAGAGATTTATTTTTCCATAAATATCTTGGTGATTTCTAGAATGCTAAGATTTTGCCACTTAGCACTTAATTAATGGTGAAGATTTATCTCTTTATAAATATCTTAGTAATTTCTAAAATCTCTACAACATTTCTTATTATATCATCACTTATGTCATTGCTTCTGTCATCATTACTTTTAAATTATTGATTTATCTTTCTATAAATATCTTAGTAATTTCCAGAATTCCTAATATCTCTACAACATTTCTTGTTACATCATCATTTATGTCATTACTTATGTCATCATTAGCTTTAATTATTAATTTATTCTTTCATAAATATCTTTATAAATTTCTGGATTTTCTAATTTCTCTACAATATTATTTATGTCATTATATTATTATACATTATTATCATTATTATTCTTATAATAAATGCTTAAGGGAGTTAAGGGAGATAGCTTTCCAAAGAATTTTACAGAGTTAGATTTGAAGTTCTCTAGAAGGAGTTATGACCAATTCATTACAACATGAATTTCAACGGCTCCTTTAATCTCTTTAACTAGTTAGAGAGAACTAGTTGGACTTGAATTGGACATTTAGTCTTTTTCGGATTTTTGGGTCTCTATTGGCCTATTTAAACTCAGCAACCTTACTATGTAAGATAATTAAAGATTAATGTTATTTGAATTTGAAAGAATTATTCTTTCTTTAGTTCTTTTGAGAACTAGTGAACTTATCAAGAATTTGCATTCTTGTGGCGTTCCAAATCTAGACTTGAGAGTGGCGTCGATATCCTTCTCCATACCTTTGGTTCATGTTTTCTTAAGCATTTGGTCAAGGATTTGTGTGTCTTGAATCTATTTAGAACATTCTTGGGTAGTTGAAACTTTAAAATTAAGTGTCCTCCTTAGAGTTTCAATGTGGGATTCACACCATTTGGTATCATAGCAAGTTTCTAATCAGGTTTGAATGTCTTATTTATTTTGATTAGAAAAAAAAACGTACAGCAAAAAAAAAAAAAGATTGCAAAGGGATTCAAGTATTCCTATTTTCATCAATATCAATTGTGTTCCTTTACTTGCTTGTTTTCCTTTCTTCAATTTCCTTTTTTTTGTTTTTTGTTCTTTGTGTCATCTTAATTCTTTTTCTTTGTTAGTGTGCTACAATAGCATATTTGGTGTGCCACTTGTTTTGTTTTTCTTGATTTTTTTAATTCAATATAGAACTGAAAGAGAGAATTAAGTGTGGTAAAAGGCAATAATTTATGAGATCATTAGAGGGAAAAAAAGCCAATTTATGTGTTAAATATAAGAGTTTAGTGAATCAAATTGAGTGAAACACATGACAGAGTGTTGTGAGGTCTTTTGCTAACTTTAATTTTCAGATCACAAAATATGTCAAAAGAACAAGAAGCTATAGATCAATCGATCATGCTCAAAGCCATGCAGCAATAATTTGAGCAATGAATCTTATGTTTGGAGAGATCCGTGACCAATTGGAAAGGCAAGACATTGCCATAGCCAATCTATAAAAGGGGCAACAACCAATAGCTCCTAATGTAAGAGATAATCAATGGCGTGCTGCCATAGGAGATCAAGATGGTGATGACCTAGATATTTTTTATGACCAGGCCACCGTTGACATGTGCAAGACGCATAGATCGTGATTTAGGGAGTATCAAATAAGAGAGTAATGATCTTGAGGGATGATGGTGATGTTGAAATCGAGAGTGAATCAGATGATGATCCTATGCCACCTTTGGAGGATGCTAATGATGGTGTAGAGTATCCTGTTTGTTAGTCTAAAGGCTGTAAATATTATAATTTTGATGATAACAAACATATGCATTAAAGTGTTTTATTTTGTATTTCACAAGTTCACTAGTTTTGAAGGATAATAAATCAAGTGGAATCAAGTGAAATCAAGTTCAAGACACTCAGCAGACAACGACGAAGTCAAGAATAGAATTTCGAGCTCAATGGATAATTTATTGCGATAATATTTATGCTTGAATTAGCATTTGTGAAGCTCAATTTTATGTTAATAAAATAATTATTTTTCAAACTAAATTAATTTTATGTTTATGAGATAAAATATTTTGTGGATTTAAATAATTTGGGTAAAAATGAAAAAGTTTTAAATTTCAGAGTTGGACTTATTTGCTAAACTCTAAAACATTTGGGCTCTTTTGTAACTCATAATAGATTGGGGGTTTAAGTAAAAAGTGTTGAAGACTTTAAAGATTATGGTGATTTAGTTAAAACTCAAAGAGGACTTATTTGAAAAGATTTTCTTTAGTTTAGGCCATACTGTAATTTCAGAATGTTTTTAGGAATTAAATAATACTTAAAATTTCTGAGATTGAATCTTTTTGAAAAGTTTTATGACATTTTAGGCCATAGCATAATTTGAGTAAGTTTTGAGGCAACACTGTAATTTCATGAACAGTATTACTGTAGCAAAATTTAAAATTAACGGTAACTTCACTGTTACGAGCGGAGAACCAATTAAATTAAGCGGCTAGCCGCTTGAGTACTGGAATTTGACAATAACGGCTAGTTTTCGAGCTTTAACTATAAAAACTCAATTCCAACTTCATTTCAAGCTCTCTAGTAAGCAAAAATAAGTTTATAAAATATATATTGAGTTTTCATATTGTAAATCACAATAGATTAAATCATTTTTGTGTCATTATTTGTGAATCTACTCTTATAGAGAGTGTTTTGCTGTAATTTCTATTTTGTATCGTATCGAGAGTATTTAAGTGAGGGAGACACTTGGGGTAAAGAGATTAGGGTGATAATCTCTTAATTGTAAAGGTCCATTGACACCTTAGAAGTCAATTGTAAACATTTGAAGCCTTGGGAGGTTTGGATAGTAAAATCCTCAAGTCAGTTGGTTTGAAGGCATGGACGTAGGCGGGGTGTAACGCTAAAAAAAAAAAGAATTCCTTATGGAATTTGGGTTTTCACTAGGATTTATAGAGGCCTTTTTATTAGAAAAGGGTAGAAAAGAGTATTAAGTCATTAATAAGGGTTATTTAGAGGATAGTTTTGGAATAAAAGGTTATTTTTCCTAGATTCCATTCCCTATAAATTCATCTTTTATCTCCCTTTTTCATAACCCTAAAAACTTATGATATTCTTGTTTTCTCTCTTATCAATTGTTCATAATTTTTCTTCACTCAAATCCTAGGATTCAATCAAAACAAATGGTATGTATACTCTCCTTATTCCCTTTAAGAATTTCTTGTAAATCATTCTATTTAGGGTTTTTGTTTGGCATGATTTTCGATTTATTTTTATAGATCTTGATGCATGACATATGACGTGTTTAGGTTTTATTTAGGGTTTTGATTAATTAGGAGTTTGGTTAATCAACCCTTGGCATAATATAGGATGATTCTGGACAGCATGATATCTTGATCTTTAAAGTAATATTTTGTGAACGAGTTTTTATTAGAAATTCATATTCTAGAAAATAGACATATAGAGCCTCCTTAATAAATTTTATTTAATCAAATTTGATTTCATTTTCAATTTAATATGTATTTTCGAATTAGAAACCACTGCACTGGAAAACTGCGATTCCAGCAGTGCGATCGGGTTTACAGAATTATTTTCACTATCAAATGAACTCAGAAAATTATTAAATTTTATATGGATGTTAAGATACGTGTATAGTATCTCCAGTTTTAATTTGATAATTTTATGATCAGTATTTCATTTTATAAAATTCTCCAAAACGGTTCTATTCGGTTAAGGTTATGAGAAAACAGTTTTTAAATTGTTGAGAAATAAATAGTTTTAAAAATGTTTTTGATTTCGGATCCTCTTCGAAAGTTTATATGAGATACTCATGGATGTCCAAAATAGTTTTGTAGAATATTATATCATTCTGAAGTTTAGGTTAATAGTTAAAATTCTGAGATCAGACCTGTACAGGAATGAATTAGAAAGGCAGATTCTTAGAGTGAGTTATTAATAATTATGTTTTGTATTTGTTAAGATGTTGAGGACTCTTAGGGACTTAGAGGTGTGTAGTTCAAGATTCTCATATCGAGGTAAGTAACTTTATTCCTAGTATACTGGATAGGTATAAGTATTTTGATATTATTATAAAAATTTTATACTATTTAGAAATTAAAGGATTTTCGTAGCAAAATCAGTTTATGAGAATGTTTTCAAATATGAATTCTTTTAATAAAATATTTTATAAATGTCTTTCAATATATAAATTATTTTGCTGACATGATTTCTCATTATGATTTTATTTGTAAATCAGTTTGCAAGCCTAACTTATTTTTATGGACTTCTCTGAATCAGTTTGCAAGCCATGAATGCATTATTTTGTGCACTAGATAAGAAAGAATTTCATAGAGTGTCAAGTTGTGAAAGTGCTTATGAAATTTGGCACAAACTTGAAGTTGTTTATGAAGGCACGAATCAAGTGAAAGAGTTTAAAATTAGTAGATACATTCGACAATATGAATTGTTTCAAATTAAATAAAATGAAAGTGTGTATTCTATGTGTACTAGATTTACGATCATAGTGAACACTCTAGGAGCCCTAGGAAAGACTTTTTCAAATAGTGAGAAAGTTAAGAAAATCATTAGATCACTTCTTAAGGATTGGAGACTAAAAAGAACTGCCATTAAGGAAGCTAAAGATTTAAATGTCTTACCTATTGATGATCTAATTGGTTCTCTTATTTCTTATGAAGAAGATTTGGCAACTGAAAGAGGCAATGAAGAGAAGAAGAAAAACATTGCTCTGAAAGTCACAAAATTTGAAAGTGATGGAGAAAGTGAGCTGGATGATGAGGAGTTCAGAAAATTTTTCAAGAAAACTGGTGAGCGAAGAAAATTTAAAGATTGTAAAAACCAAAAGGAGAAAAAGGAAGCAATAAAATATTATGAGTGCAAGAAGCCTGGCCATATAAGATCGAAATACCCTCTTCTCAACAAATTCAAGAAGAAAGCAATGGTGGCCACATGGGATGATACTGATGAAGAAACAAGTGATGATGAAGAGCATCAAGAAATGACAAATCTAGCTCTTATGGCGATTGGAGATGAATTGAATGATGAACTAGATAAGGTAAATGATTTTCCTACCTATGATGAATTACATGATGCTTTTAAAGAATTGCATGATGGGTTGATGAAGATAGGTAAAAAGAATGTATGCCTTAAAAAGAAATTGATAGATCTCAAAAATTAAAATGAATCATTGAATGCGAAGATTACATGTTTAGAACTAGAAAATAAAATGTTACATGATAAAGTCACATCTTCAAATGAGAAACTTAATACCTCATATAAGCATGAGAAATTACATGTTGAAGAATTGATAAAGGAGAATGAAGTTCTTAAGAAGAAGAATAATGAGTTAAATGAAATTGTGATAAAATTCACAAATGGCCAAAAGATGTTGGATAATTTACTTAACTCTAAAAAATGTGTTTTTGATAAAGGAGGACTTGGGTATAAGCCTAACTTGAAGCAAAAGTATTATAATTATAGAAATGGTCACATGACAAATAGATGTCCTATGAAAAGAAATGCTTATTATGGTGTAAAATATGTTTGGGTTCCAAAAGGAACCATTGCTGACACTCAAAGACCCAAAAAGATTTAGATATTTAAGAATTAAAATTTTCTTTGCAAGGCTTGAAGAAGAAGAAGAATAAATGGTACCTGGACAGCAGGTGTTCAAGACACATAACAGGAAATTATGCTTGGTTTTCAAGTTTTACCAAGATCAAAAATGGTGGAGATGTATCTTTTGGAGATAATTCAAAAGGAAAGATCATTGGTATTGACAATGTCGGTAATGTATCTTCTACTCTTATTAAAAATGTGTGCTTGGTTGAAAACTTGAAACATAATTTACTTAGTATTAGTCAATTATGTGATAAGGTTATAAAGTAGTTTTTGATAAATCTAGATGTGTTATTGAAAATACATGTGATGGAAAAGTTTTGTTTGTAGGAAATAGATGTATTAATGTCTATACCATTAATATAGATTGTGCATCTACCATTGATAAATGTTTCTCAACATTGTATGATGATGGATGGTTATGACATAGAAGACTAGGTCATGCAAACATGGATTTAATTTCAAAAATTTTGAAAAATGATTTGGTTAAAGGACTTCCAAAAATTAGTTTTCAAAAAGATAAAATTGTGAAGCTTGTCAATTTGGAAAACAAATCAAAACTTCTTTTAAAAACAAGAATCATGTCTCTACTTCAAAACCACTTCAATTACTTCACATGGATTTGTTTGGACCATCTAGATATGCTAGCTTAAATGGCAAGTATTACGCTTTTGTAATTGTGGATGATTATTCTAGATACACATGGGTATTGTTCTTAGCCAATGCATTTAGAATTTTCTATAAAAAGGTTCAAAATGAAAAAGGCTATTCTATTTCTTATATTAGAAGTGATCATGGTAGAGAATTTGAAAATAATGCATTTGAGACTTTTTGTAATGACTTTGGAATTGAGCATCAATTTTCATTACCTAGAACTCCACAACAAAATGGAGTTATTGAGAGAAAGAATAGATCTATTTAAGAAATGGCTAGGAATATGTTAAATGAAAATGCACTACCTAAATATTTTTAGGCCGAAGCCGTCAACACTGCTTGTTATGTTTTAAATTGAGTGTTAATTAGATCTTATCTCAATAAAACTCCCTATGAGCTTTGGAAAGATAGAAAATTCAACATTGGTTATTTCAAAGTTTTTGGATGTAAATGTTTTAATTTGAACACAAAAGATAATCTTGGAAAATTTGATCCAAAATCTGATGTTGGTATCTTTTTTGGGTATTCAAACTCAAGCAAAGCTTATAGAGTTTATAATAAAAAAATTTGGTTGTGGAAGAATCAATGCATGTTACATTTGATGAGTCTAATACCTCCTCTATGGAGAAAGTTGCTGTTAGTGATGATGCAGATAAAAATATATAAGAAGATTCATCAAAGATCAATCAAAAGAATGCAGAAAATCAAGTGGAGCAACATAAAGAAACAAGTGTAGAACAAAATAAAGGTATTTCTCAAGCACTAGGGAGTAGAGGTATGTTTCTTTCACCCAAAGAATGTCATTTTAAGAGATCCATCTAGAGGTGTTACAACTAGATCATCAATTAGAAATACATGTGAGCATACTGTATTCATTTCTTAAATTGAACCAAAATCCTTTGTGGATACGAAAAATGATGAATCTTAGATTATGGCAATGCAAGAGGAGTTAAATCAATTTGAGAGAAATAAAGTATGGGAATTAGTTCCTAAACCAGAACATCAATCCATCATAGGAACTAAATGAGTATTTAGAAATAAGATGGATGAATCCGGTGTGGTTGTAAGGAATAATGCTAGATTAGTGGCTCAAGGATACAATCAAGAAGAAGGAATTGATTTTGATGAGACATTTGCACCTGTAGCTAGATTAGAATCCATTAGAATATTGCTAGCATATGCATGTTATAAAGATTTCATTTTATTTTAAATGGATGTCAAAAGTACTTTTCTAAATGGTTATATTATGGAGGAAGTTTATGTGAAACAACCCCCTGGTTTTGAAAATGAAAAATTTCCAGATTATGTTTATAAGCTATCAAAAGCATTGTATGGATTAAAATAAGCACCTAGAGCATGGTATGATAGGCTTAAAAATTTCTTGCTTGATAATGATTATTCAATGGGAAAAGCCGATACTACACTTTTTGTTAAGCATAAGAACCAAGACAAACTTGTTGTTCAAATTTATATTGATGATATTATTTTTTTTTCTACTAATGAGTCCTTGTGCAAAGAGTTCATCTTGTATGAGTAAGGAGTTTGAAATGAGCATGATGGGAGAATTGAAGTATTTCCTTGGACTTCAAATCAAACAAAACAATGAGGGAATTTTCATCAACCAAGCTAAATATGTCAAAGATTTGCTCAAGAGGTTTGGAATTGAAGAATCAAACACTAAAAGCACTTAAATGAGTACAACAATCAAGCTTGACAAAGATAAAAAGGTAAAAAAGTTGATATTAAAAAGTATCGAGGTATGATCGGCTCTTACTTAACTACAAGTAGACCTGATATCATGTTTAGTGTATGTTTGTGTGCAAGATTTCAATCATGTCCTAAGGAATCTCATTTGCTTGCTGTTAAAAGAATTTTTCGTTATTTGAGTGTAACTATAGATCTTGGCCTTTGGTATCCTAGAGGAACTCTTATAGATTTGACTTTTTATTCGAATGTCGATTTTGCTGGATATAAGGTGGATAGGAAAAGTACTAGTGGAACTTGCTATTTTCTAGGTCATTCTCTTGTTTCATGGTTTAGTAAGAAACAAAACTCGGTTGCACTCTCAACCACTGAGGCAGAATATATTGTCGCAGGTTGTTGTGCTATCAAGTGTGATAATACTAGTGCTATTAATCTTTCAAAAAATCCCATTCAGTACTCTAGAACCAAGCATATAGAGACTAGACATCATTTTTTAAGAGATCATGTACAAAAGGGTGATATTGCTTTAAAATCTCTCTACGGAAAAACAACTTGCCGATATTTTTACAAAACCCCTTTGCGAAGAATAATTTTCAAAAATTTGGCATGAACTTGGGATGATGAAATTTTCACATTAACATCTCTAATTATATTATTGAATTTATTAAAATTGTGTGCTTAATGGTTGTTAATGTTTTTTAAAGAGTTTGAGCATGATAGATAAGTAAGGTTTTATGACATATTCATTTCAAATGCTTGTATGCTTCATGATACATACTTGATAGATGAATTATTTGCTTGAATTAATCATGTTTTAAATGTTTATAATCATGATTCATGCATTAAAATGGTTCTTGAAAGGTTTCGGAGTCAAGAAATGATGACGAGATTGATAAAAAATGGCCGGAAAGTGACTTTGGTACAGTTGGGCAGCAACTAGGCGGTTAGTTGCTTGGATTTGCTCCCAAATTGTGGCTTTCTTCCTCACTTATCTCTCTCTCTCGCCAAACTGTGGATCTTCCTCCATTTTCTTTAAAAAATTCTTCATTTCTCAACCATTTTCATGTCAAAATCATTGATTCAATCCATTACCCATCCATTTAACTTCCATTAAACATCTTCCAATCATCATTTCAACTTCCTCTTCTCTTGTTTATCTCTTTCTCTCTCTCCCGCGTGAATAGTGTCTCACCATCTCTTTCTCAAATTTCTTTAATTTTTACTCATTTTCTTGCTAAAATTAGTCATCCAAACCATTACTCATCAACTACTCCTTCACTTTTCATCATCCAAACACCATTTTATTATACCTCTATAAAAATCCGAAATCCAAAGCCTAACCTTGGCCGTTTCTCTCTCTACATTTTCAAGCTTTCTCTAGCTCATCTTTGATTTAATCCACATTATATCTAAGCCTCATTCATCTCTAGGATCACATTTATTGGCTCAAACTTATCTATTTCACTCAAATCTGAAATTGTTATTTAAGCTTGTTCAACAATGGTGGATGGTGAAAAAGCCAAGAGCAAACAAATGGCCAAGAGACGCAAAGAAGATTATGAAGATAATACAGAGTTTTTGTCAATGCATTTTTGACATCTCTCGCTTTGGAAACGGTTTATCGATAATTTCATGCCAAGGTTAGTTATTTCTCCTTACTTTGTTAATCTTAAGAATTTGGCGAATTTAGAAATTTGTGATAAATCTATTGACAAACTTTTTATTGCTATGGGTTGGAAAAATGTCTTAGTTATTCAAGAAGCATATTATGAGAATTTAGTTAAGGTTTTCTATTCAAATATGGATATAGAAGTTTCGGATAAAATTGTTACTAGTGTTGTGGGAGTTCGTATTGAATTTGATGTTGCGGAGTTAAATCATATTCTTGGAACTCTAAATGAGGGATTAGAAATTTACAGTGCTAGAGCAAGAATAGATCATCCATAGTTTTCTCTTGAAAATATTGTTCGAAAAATTTATCGCCGACGTGATTTGTCTGATGAATTTTGTCGATCATCATTAAAATCTCAAACTTTGCCTCTTCAAACTAGAATCCTACATTATGTTCTTCATCATGTGATTACTCCTAGGTATGGTCATGGGGATGAAGTTAGCCAATTGGATGTGGATTTATTGGATTATATTTTGGAGGGTAGAAAGCTCAATGTTGGGTATATTATACTCAATCATATCCTTAGCACACCGTGTATGGCTAAAAGATCCCTCCCTTATGGTAGTATCATTACCTGCATCCTCAAATATTTCAAAGTACCTATTATCGAACCAACCTTTTTAAATTCAAGAGAACTAGGAGATGATGCCATTGCCAACTTGGGATTTATTTGGGTAGAAGGTAAATGGAGTAGAGATTGGAGATACTCAACAAAAGTTTCTGAACTTGCTCTTACAAATCATCGTTTCTTTAATGATGTTCTTTCACCAGAGCTACTTCCTGTCTTAGTGTCCCACAATGCTCTCATTATCCATCTTCTGCGGGTCCTTCCAAATCTTCTTCAATTGCCCATGAGGATCCGATGCAGCAGATGTTGACTAAAATGGATTCTCTTTCGACACAGCAAAGCCGACTTCAGTCTCAGTTTGAAGCCTTTTCAGCTCAATCCACTTTGGAGCACGAGCGCCTCTTTGAGCAGCAGTAGCAATTATTTGATCAACAACAGCGACTTTTTGCTCAACAACAGCAAATTCTTGATGGCCAGCAGCAGCTTTTTGGACCTCTTGGGTTTCCACCACCATCTCCATAGCTCTTTTATTTTCTATCACTCTGTACCATACATTTTTATGCATTTACATTTTCTGTATGAATTGTGGATGATCATTATGAGCTATTTGGATGTTCTGTATTTGGATGCTTTGTCTTTGGATATCTTTTATTTGGACGTTCTGTATTTGGATCTTTTGTATTTGGATGCTATATTATGACTTCTTGATATATTGTTAGATTTTACCTGTATTTGGTTGATTATTATTGCCTTAATTTAATTTTGATGATGAAGGGGGAGAAGCCATGTATTTCGGAGACAGGTATTATATTTTCTCTTTATGCATTTGTGCATGTTTTTTGAAATATTAAGGGGGAGCTTACAAATTGTTATAGATCATATTTTCAGGGGAAGTTTATTTTAAATTTGATTATGTACGCCATGTATTAAGGCGAAACATATATGTCAAAATACATGAGATGTCTGTCATCATCAAAAAGGGGGAGATTGTTAACCTAAAGGCTGTAAATATTATAATTTTGATGATAACAAACATATGCATTAAAGTATTTTATTTTGTATTTCACAAGTTCACTAGTTTTGAAGGATAATGAATCAAGTGGAATCAAGTGAAATCAAGTTCAAGACACTCAACGGACAACGGCGAAGTCAAGAATAGAATTTCAAGCTCAATGGATAATTTATTGCGATAATTTCTTGTAAAGCCGATATGATTTAATTTATTCTTGGATTAGCATTTGTGAAGCTCAATTTTATGTTAATAAAATAATTATTTTTCAAACTAAATTAATTTTATGTTTATGAGATAAAATATTTTGTGAATTTAAATAATTTGGGTAAAAATGAAAAAGTTTTAAATTTCGGAGTTGGACTTATTTGCTAGACTCTAAAATATTTGGGCTCTTTTGTAACTCATAATAGATTGGGGGTTTAAGTGAAAAGTGTTGAAGACTTTAAAGATTATGGTGATTTAGTTAAAACTCAAAGAGGACTTATTTGAAAAGATTTTCTTTAGTTTGGGCCATACTATAATTTTAGAATGTTTTTAGAAATTAAATAATATTTAAAATTTCTGAGATAGATTGGATCTTTATGAAAAGTTTTATGACATTTTGGGTCATAGCATAATTTGAGTAAGTTTTGAGGCAACACTATAATTTCGTGAACAGTATTACTGTAGCAAAATTCAAAATTAACGGAACCGGTTAAATTAAGTGGCTAGCCGCTTGAGCACTGGAATTTGACAATAACGGCTAGTTTTCGAGCTTTAACTATAAAAATTCAACTCTAACTTCATTTCAAACTCTTTAGCAAGCAAAAATAAGTTCATAAAACATATATTGAGCTTTCATATTACAAATCACAATAGATTAAATCATTTTTGTGCCATTATTTGTGAATCTACTCTTATAGAGAGTGTCTTGCTGTAATTTCTATTTTGTATTGTATTGAGAGTATTCAAGTGAGGGAAACATTTGGGGTAAAGAGATTAGGGTGATAATCTCTTAATTGTAAAGGTCCATTGACACCTTAGAAGTCAATTTTTAAACATTTGAAATCTTGGGAGGCTTGGATAGTGAAATCCTCGAGCTCGGTTGGCTTGGAGGCGTGGACGTAGGCACGGATTACCGAACCACGTAAAAATTACTGTGTTTGCATTCTCTTCCCTTACTCATTTATTTTGCAAGCATTGTCTAATTTATTATATTTGATTTAATTGCTGTAAAACTTATTTTTTGTTTGTATTAAGGTATTAGATTGAATCATTTGTAAAATAACTTTTAAAAACCCAATTCACCCCCCTCTTCAGTTGCTCATTTGCATTTCACTGTTGATAGTAAATTAATGGTTGTTAAATGTGCTCTTAACATACAAGTAAAAGAGGATGCGGAGGTACAACATGATAACATATTTCATATTAGATGCCACATCAAAGATAAGGTATGTAGTATGATAATTGATGGTGGAAGTTATACTAATGTAGCTAGCATCAGTTTAGTTAAAAAATTAAATTTGAAAACTCTGAAACATCCTAGGCCATATAAGTTACAATGGCTGAATGATTGCGGGGAGGTTTAAGTAAATAAACAAGTGCTGATTTTATTCTCTATTGGGAGATATAACGATGGGGTTGTATGTGATATAGTACCCATGCATGCTGGATACATTCTTTTAGGGCGACCCTTGGCAATATGATAGGCGAGTGACACATGATGGTTACTTAAATAGATATTCTTTTGTAATGAATAAGAGGCAAATCACTCTTATACCCTTAACACCTAGGTAAGTGTATGAGGATCAAATGATAATACAAAAGGAGAGTGATACAAAAAATGAAAATGAGAGCACAAAAGAAAGAGAGAATGAGAGAAAAGCAAGTGGAAAGATAGAAAAAAATATTGTTGAGAGAAAAGAGAGGCAACATGTAAACTTGTTTGCAAAAGAGAGAGAGGTTAAAAGGGCCTTCTTTTCAAAACAGCCCATCATTGTACTTTTGTGCAAAGAGGCTTGTTTGCATGCTAATGAGCTTAACTCTTTTTTGCCTAGTGTTATTGTGACTCTTTTGTAGGACTTTGATGATGTGTTTCCAAATGAAGTCCCTGATGGTTTGCCATCTATTAGAGGAATTGAGCATCAAATAGACTTTCTTCCTGGAGCTACCATTCCTAATAGACCCGCTTATAGAAGTAACCCCTAGGAGACAAAGGAGCTTCAAAGGAAGGTTAAAGAACTCTTGGCAAAGGGATATGTGAGGGAGAGCATGAGTCCATGTGCGGTACCAGTTCTACTAGTGCCCAAAAAGGATGGAACATGGAGGATTTGTGTTGATTGTCGTGCAATTAATAAAATCATTGTAAAGTATCGACATCTTATTCCTAGACTTGATGACATGCTTGATGAATTGTATGGTTCTTGTGTGTTTAGCAAAATAGATCTTAAAAGTGGATATCATCAAATTAGGATTAGAGAGGGAGATGAGTGGAAAACTACTTTTAAAACAAAATATAGTTTATATGAGTGGTTAGTAATGCCATTTGGGTTGTCTAATGCACCCAGTACTTTTATGAGGTTAATGAACCATGTTTTGCGTGCTTTTCTTGGTAAGTTTGTAGTTGTCTATAACAAAAATCTGGAAGAACACGTTGAGCGTTTGCAAAGTGTATTGATTGTTTTAAGAAAGGAAAAGTTGTATACTAATTTAAAGAAGTGTGCTTTTTGTACAAATCAAATTGTTTTTCTTGGTTATGTTATAAGTGCTAAAGGAATTAAGGTTGATGGAAAGAAGGTAAAGGCTATTAAGGAATGGCCTACACCTGAAAGCGTAAGTGAGGTAAGAAGTTTTCATGGTTTGGCTAGTTTTTATAGAAGATTTGTGAAAGATTTTAGCACCCTTGCTGCACCTTTAACTGAAATTGTTAAGAAACACGTGGGATTTAAGTGGGGTAGTGAACAAGAAAGGGCATTTAATCTAATCAAGGAGAAATTAGTTTTTGCACCACTACTGACTTTACCTAATTTTGCTAAAACTTTTAAAATTGAGCGTGATGCCTCAGGTATAAGTATTGGAGCTTTTTTTATGCAAGAGGGGCGTCCAATGGCTTATTTTAGTGAGAAATTGAGTAGCACAGCCCTAAACTATCCTACTTATGACAAGGAAATGTATGCATTGGTGAGAGCATTGGAAAGTTGGCAATATTATCTTTTACCTAAAGAGTTTGTCATACACACTGATCATGAGTCCTTAAAACATTTGAAAGGGCAAGGTAAGTTGCATAAGAGACATACTAAATGGGTTGAATTTATTTAGCCATTTCCTTATGTGATCAAATATAAATAAGGTAAGGAGAATATGGTGGTTGATGCATTATCGAGAAGGTATGCACTTATCTCTGCATTAAATACAAAGTTGTTAGGATTTGAGTACATTAAAGAAATATATGTTAATGATCCTGATTTTGCTAATGTGTTTAATGCTTGTGAGAAGGTTGCATTTGGAATGTTCTATAGGCACGATGGGTTCTTATTTAGAGAGAATAAATTGTGTGTGCCATATAGTTCTTTGCGTGAATTGCTTGTGCGTGAAGCTCATGGGGGAGGTTTAATGGGACATTTTGGCATTGCAAAGACTTTGGATGTTTTAAAAGAATACTTCTTTTGGCCACATATGAAACGTGATATTGTAACCTTTATATGTAGAGAGGTCAGAAAAGCATTTTGTACTCTAGTGTTTTTAGTCTGCCAATTAAGAACAGCCTCAAAAGGTTTTGGTTCTTCTAAATGTCCACTAGAGGTGATTAGAGAGTTCACAAATAGTCTAGAGCACACTTGAAGTGCCGGATCTAATCTCTTTTCAAGAGGAAGAAAATCAGCATTATAATCTGATGGAGAGATAGATGAGAACATCATGTAAGACACCGGTATAGGTGTTGGAAAAAAATTAGGAAGGTTTAATGGCGGCAGCTTACAAGGAATGGGTTGATGTTTCTGAATCCACTTGAGTCCTTTGTGATACAGAGGCAAAGGGGGTGGATAATCTGGTTCGTTATCATCCTCAAGAAGATAAGGACGCTGGTATTTACAACCAAAAAAGATAACCTTCTTCTTTTTCTTTATAGAAGAATAGTCATCAAACTCATCATTATCATTTTCACATGGACAGCCTGGATCGCATATGCTTGAGCTGGAAATATCCCACATAAAATGGCCATGAAGTTTGTCTAGATAAATAGGAAGACATTGGGAGGAGAAATGCAAGATAGGCAAAGGGTCACCATTACGAAGAATTTCAAGGTGGTGATGAACAGGTTGAATCATAGAACAGGTAAAAGACATTCTGGCTAGTTCTGTGGGGGGTGATGGAGGAGGTTTGAACTTAAGGCGAACAGTTCCATCAAACCTTTTCTCATACAATGGTTCAGAAGTCTGGGTGAGATTGGTATTCTGGTAAAAATGTTTATAATTTGTTATCTTCTCAAGCGGTATGAGCTTGAGAAGATTGGCTGTTGGGATTTGTCTAGGGATTTAAATGATAGTAGGGATATCTGGAGATTCAGTGAGGATCATAAGGGTATCTGAATTGACTTCATTAGATGAAGGAAGATCGAGTGAATGATTTTGAAGTCCATAGACTAACTGGTGATGGATGGTAGCAATCTTTGCACTTGTAATTTGTTCAGCTCCTTGGATCTGTGATGAGAACTATCAAGAGAATACCATTAAAGCTTCAAGTGATCCTTTGCACATTCATGAAGGCCCAATTACAAGAGCTAGAGCCAAAAAGATACAAGCTGCTTTAAATGGATGAATTGAGAAAATATGGATTGAAACTACAATTCAAGATGCAAGACATCATGAATTAGGCTTGAAGAGATGTCAAGGCATTGTGGGCTTTATTCAAGCTATTGGGCAGCCAAATACACAATTCGGATCAAATGCAGAAAGGTCAATTTCGGAATAAAACTGGTATTGATTGAGCTGGAATTAACTTGCAAGCCATATACCGTTGGAAAGATAATTAAGATAGCTTTCCAAATAATTTTACGGAGTTAGATTTGGAGTTCTCTAGAAGGCGTTATGACCAATTTATTACAGTATGCGCAGAATTGGAAATTTCAACGAATCCTTAACTAGTTAGGAGAACTACTCCGACTTGAACTAGGATTTAATCTTTTTCGGATTTTTTGGGTCTCTATTGGCCTATTTAAACTCAGCAACCTTGCTATGTAAGACAATAGTGAGATTAATGTTATTTGAATTTGAGAGAATTATTCTTTCTTTGGTTCTTTTGAGAACTAGTGAACTTATCAAGAATTTGCATTCTTGTGGCGTTCCAAATCAAGACTTATCACTCACCTTCTCATCTAAATCTTGAGTGTTGCGTCAATATCCTTCTCCATACCTTTGGTTCATGTTTGATTAAGCATTGGGTCAAGGTTTTGTGTGTCTTAAATCTGTTTAGAACTTTCTTGGGTAGTTGAAACTTCAAATTAAGTGTTCTCCTTAAAGTTTCAATGTGGGATTCGCATCAATTTGGTATCAGAGCAAGTTTCTAATCAGGTTTGAATGTCTTATTTATTTTTATTATCAAAAAAAGAAAACAAACAGTAAAAAAAAAAAAAAACTTACAGCAAAAAAAAAAAAAGAAAGAAGCGTACAGCAAAAAAAAAAAAAGATTGCAAAAGGATTCAAGTATTCCTACTTTCATCAATATCAATTGTGTCCTTTACTTGCTTGTTTTCCTATCTTCAATTTCTTTTTTGTTCTTTGTGTTCTCTTAATTCTTTTTCTTTATTAGTGTGCTGGAATAGCATTTTTGGTGTGTCACTTGTTTTGTTTTTCTTGGTTTTGTTTTTAGTTCAATAAAGAACTGAAAGAGAGAATTAAGTGTGGTAAAAGGCAATAGTTTGTGAGATCATTAGAGGGAAAAAGTCAATTTGTGTGTTAAACACGAGAGTTAAGTGAATCAAATTGAGTGAAACACGTGAGGGAGTGTTGTGAGGTTTTTTTTTTTGCTAACTTTAATTTTTCAGATCACAAAATATGTCAAAAGAACAAGAAGCTATAGATCAATCGATCATGCTCAAAGCCATGCAGCAACAATTTGAGCGCATGAATCTGATGTTTGGAGAGATCCGTGACCAATTGGAAAGGCAAGACACTGCGATGGCCAATCTACAAAAGGGGCAACAACCAATAGCTCCTAATGTAAGAGATAATCAATGGCGTGCTGCCATGGGAGATCAGGGTGGTGATGACCTAGATAATTTTGATGACCAGGTCACCGTTGACATGCGTGGAAGAGATGATAGAAGGGTAAGACGCATAGATCGTGATTTGGGGAGTATCAAACTGAAAATTCCTTCTTTTCAAGGTAAAAATGATCCGGAAGCTTATTTGGAGTGGGAAAAAAAGGTGGAGCTAGTATTTGATTGCCATAATTACTCCGAGGAGAAAAAGGTAAAACTAGCTGCTGTTGAATTTACCAATTATGCTATTATTTGGTGGGATCAACTTGTTTTGAGTAGGAGAAGAAACCGTGAAAGGCCTATAAACACTTGGGAGGAGATGAAGGCCATCATGAGGAGGAGATTTGTTCCTAGTCATTATTATAGGGAGCTACATCAAAGGCTTCAAAGTCTTACACAAGGCTCCAGAAGTGTGGAAGACTACCACAAGGAGATGGAAATAATCATGATTCGAACCAACATTGAAGAAGAACGAGAGGCCACTATGGCTAGATTTTTACATGGTTTAAATCAAGATATTGCTAATGTGGTTGACTTGCAGCATTATGTTGAATTGGAAGACATGGTTCACATGGCCACAAAAATGGAACGACAACTAAAAAGAAAGGGTTCCACTAGACCCAATTTGGGTTCATCTTCCTCATGGAAGTCAAAATGGAGCAAAGATGAAAAGGTTGTTTCAAAGCCTAAGATTGAGCCAATCAAGGATCATAAAGAGGGGGGCAGCCAAAGCAAAGGTAAATCTGATTCCCAACACTCTAGAAATAGAGACATTAAGTGTTTTAAATGTTTGGGGACAGGTCATATTGCATCTCAATGCCCAAATAAGAGGGTAATGATCTTGAGGGAAGATGGTGATGTTGAAACCGAGAGTGAATCAGATGATGATCCTATGCCACCTTTGGAGGATGCTAATAATGGTGTAGAGTATCCTGTTGATGGTAAATTGATGGTTGTTAGACGTGCTCTTAACATGCAAGTAAAAGAGGATGCAGAGGTACAACTTGATAACATATTTCATACTAGATGCCACATCAAAGATAAGGTATGTAGTATGATAATTGATGGTGGAAGTTTACTAATGTAGCTAGCACTAGTTTGGTTGAAAAATTGAACTTGAAAACTCTAAAACATCCTAGGCCATATAAGTTACAATGGCTGAATGATTGTGGGGAGGTTAAAGTAAATAAACAAGTGCTGGTTTCATTCTCTATTAGGAGATATAAGGATGAGGTTGTATGTGATGTAGTACCCATGCATGCTGGACACATTCTTTTGGGGCGACCTTGGCAATATGATAGACGAGTGACACATAATGGTTACTTAAATAGATATTCTTTTGTAATGAATAAAAGGCAAATCACTCTTGTACCCTTAACACCTAGGCAAGTGTATGAGGATCAAATGACAATACAAAAAGAGAGTGATACAAAAAAAGAAAATGAGAGCACAAAAGAAAGAGAGAATGAGAGAAAAGAAAGTGGAAAAATAGAAAAAAAATATTGTTGAGAGAAAAGAGAGGCAACATGTAAACTTGATTGCAAAAGAGAGAGAGGTTAAGAGGGCCTTCTTTTCAAAACAGCCTATCATTGTACTTTTGTGCAAAGAGGCTTGTTTGCATACTAATGAGCTTAACTCTTTTTTGCCTAGTGTTATTGTGACTCTTTTGCAGGACTTTGATGATGTGTTTCCAAATGAAGTCCCTAATGGTTTGCCACCTATTAGGGGAATTAAGCATCAAATAGACTTTCTTCCTGGAGCTACCATTCCTAATAGACCCGCTTATAGAAGTAACCCCGAAGAGACAAAGGAGCTTCAAAGGCAGGTTGAAGAACTCTTAGGAAAAGGATATGTGAAGGAGAGCATGAGTCCGTGTGCGGTACCAGTTCTACTAGTGCCCAAAAAGGATGGAACATGGAGGATGTGTATTGATTGTCGTGCGATTAATAAAATCACTGTAAAGTATCGACATCCTATTCCTAGACTTGATGACATGCTTGATGAATTGTATGGTTCTTGTGTATTTAGCAAAATAGATCTTAAAAGTGAATATCATCAAATTAGGATTAGAGAGGGAGATGAGTGGAAAACTGCTTTTAAAATAAAATATGGTTTATATGAGTGGTTAGAGGTTAATGAACCATGTTTTGCGTGCTTTTCTTGGTAAGTTTATAGTTGTCTACTTTGATGATATTTTGATCTATAGTAAAAGTCTAGAAAAACATGTTGAGCATTTGCAAAGTGTATTGACTGTTTTAAGGAAGGAAAAGTTGTATGCTAATGTGAAGAAGTGTGCTTTTTGTACAAATCAGATTGTTTTTCTTGGTTATGTTATAAGTGCTAAAGGAATTGAGGTTGATGAAGAGAAGATAAAGGCTATTAAGGAATGGCCTACACCTAAAAGCATAAGTGAGGTAAGAAGTTTTCATGGTTTAGCTAGTTTTTATAGAAGATTTGTGAAAGATTTTAGCACCCTTGCTGCACCTTTAACTGAAATTGTTAAGAAACACGTGGGATTTAAGTGGGGTAGTGAACAAGAAAGGGCATTTAATCTAATCAAGGAGAAATTGGTTTTTGCACCACTACTGACTTTACCTAATTTTGCTAAAACTTTTAAAATTGAGCGTGATGCCTCAGGTATAAGTATTGGAGCTTTTTTTATGCAAGAGGGGCGTCCAATGGCTTATTTTAGTGAGAAATTGAGTAGCACAGCCCTAAACTATCCTACTTATGACAAGGAAATGTATGCATTGGTGAGAGCATTGGAAAGTTGGCAATATTATCTTTTACCTAAAGAGTTTGTCATACACACTGATCATGAGTCCTTAAAACATTTGAAAGGGCAAGGTAAGTTGCATAAGAGACATACTAAATGGGTTGAATTTATTTAGCCATTTCCTTATGTGATCAAATATAAATAAGGTAAGGAGAATATGGTGGTTGATGCATTATCGAGAAGGTATGCACTTATCTCTGCATTAAATACAAAGTTATTAGGATTTGAGTATATTAAAGAATTATATGTTAATGATCCTGATTTTGCTAATGTGTTTAATGCTTGTGAGAAAGCTGCATTTGGAAAGTTTTATAGGCACGATGGGTTCTTATTTAGAGAGAATAAATTGTGTGTGCCATATAGTTCTTTGCGTGAATTGCTTGTGCGTGAAGCTCATGGGGGAGGTTTAATGGGACATTTCGGCATTGCAAAGACTTTAGATGTTTTAAAAGAACATTATTTTTGGCCACATATGAAACGTGATGTTGAAAGAATATGTGAGAAGTGTATCACTTGTAAACATGCTAAGTCTAGAGTTTTACCCCATGGATTGTATAAACCTTTACCTATACCTAGCGAACCTTGGGTTGATATTTCTATGGACTTTGTTTTGGGTTTACCTAGGTCAAAAAGGGGAAAGGATTCTGTTTTTGTTATTGTTGATAGGTTTTCAAAGATGGCACATTTCATTCCATGTCACAAAATTGATGATGCAACAAACATAGCTAATTTGTTTTTCAAGGAAATAGTCAAATTGTATGGAGTACCAAGGAGCATAGTTTCAGATCGAGATGCTAAGTTCTTAAGCCACTTTTGGAAAACTTTGTGGGGTAAGTTGGGTACTAAACTTTTGTTTTCTACTGCTTGTCATCCATAAACTGATGGACAAACTGAGGTTGTAAATAGAACATTGTCCACGATGTTGCGTGCCATTTTTCAAAAGAATTTGAAAACTTGGGAAGAATGTTTGCCACATGTTGAATTTGCTTACAATAGAACTATCTATTCAGCTACTAAATTTTCACCATTTGAGATTGTATATGGTTTTTTTAATCCATTAACTCCTTTGGATTTATTGCCGTTACCTATTGATGAGCGTGCTAGTTTGGATGGTAAAAAGAAAGCTGAATTTGTTAAGCAATTGCATGAGAAAGTGCGGTACAACATAGAAAAGAGGACTGAACAATATGCTACTCAAGCCAACAAAGGACGAAAGGAAGTGGTTTTTTAGCCTGGAGATTGGGTTTGGGTGCATATGAGAAAGGAGAGATTCCCAGCACAAAGGCGTTCAAAGTTGCTTCCAAGGGGAGATGGTCCATTTCAAGTGGTTGCACGAATCAATGACAATGCCTACAAATTGGACCTTCCTGGTGAGTATAATGTGAGTGCTACTTTTAATGTTTCTCATCTTTCTCTTTTTGATGTAGGTGAAGATTCGAGGATGAATCCTTTTCAGGAGAGGGGGAATGATGAGAACTATCAAGAGAATACCATTAAAGCTTCAAGTGATCCTTTGCACATTCATGAAGGCCCAATTACAAGAGCTAGAGCCAAAAAGATACAAGCTGCTTTAAATGGATTAATTGAGAAAATATGGATTGAAACTACAATTCAAGATGCACGGCATCATGAATTAGGCTTGAAGAGATGTCAAGGCATTGTGGGCTTTATTCAAGCTATTGGGCAGCCAAATACACAATTCGGATCAAATGCAGAAAGGTCAATTTCGGAATAAAACTGGTATTGATTGAGCTGGACTTAACTTGCAAGCCATATACCGTTGGAAAGATAATTAAGATAGCTTTCCAAAGAATTTTACGGAGTTAGATTTGGAGTTCTCTAGAAGGAGTTATGACCAATTTATTATAGCATGCGCAGAATTGGAAATTTCAACGAATCCTTAACTAGTTAGGAGAACTACTCCGACTTGAACTAGGATTTAATCTTTTTCGGATTTTTTGGGTCTCTATTGGCCTATTTAAACTCAGCAACCTTGCTATGTAAGACAATAGTGAGATTAATGTTATTTGAATTTGAGAGAATTATTCTTTCTTTGGTTCTTTTGAGAACTAGTGAACTTATCAAGAATTTGCATTCTTGTGGCGTTCCAAATCAAGACTTATCACTCACCTTCTCATCTAAATCTTGAGTGTGGCGTCAATATCCTTCTCCATACCTTTGGTTCATGTTTGATTAAGCATTGGGTCAAGGTTTTGTGTGTCTTAAATCTGTTTAGAACTTTCTTGGGTAGTTGAAACTTCAAATTAAGTGTTCTCCTTAAAGTTTCAATGTGGGATTCGCATCAATCTGAACTTGAATTTTGAGGAAACTAGAGAGATTCGGATCATCTAGTAAAAGATTAAAATTTGGATAGATAGTAAGGACAACACTGCCAGCATAGAGGTAGTAAGGACAGTGTCAATAGTAGCTTGTTGGTTTTCTTTGAACCTTGTATCCAGTAAAGCAACTCTGGCTGTAATAGGAAGGCCTTTTCTCCCATGAAGAGTAAGGATAAGGAGAACACCACCAAGATGAAGGTGAGTGTATTTAGACTATTTCCATTGAGTAATCAAGAAATTTCAAGAGTAACATACTGTTCTGTAGAAGTAGACTGCAAAGAACAGTGATCAAGAGATGAAGATTGGATATACTCTTTTGGAGCAGGACGATTTGTACGGATAAGAGAACGATAGAACGAGTGAAAGAAGATGGATGTTTATATAGCTGGTAAGGATTCACAAGAGGAAGAGAGGATTCATTTACTTGAGTAAAATCAAGGATATAGGAATATTCCACAAGACCCTCAATCTTAGAAGTAGTATGCTTAGTAACATTTTTAGGAAGTGACATAGACAAAGTAAGTTGAACTAGATTTTGTGATGAAGATGCCATGAGATTGAAGCTCTTAAGTTCTTTGAAGTTGAAATAAATTCAAATTAGATATAAGTAACCGAAGGAAATGGTCCCAAAATTACTTGGAAATATTTGTCAGGCTTTGATACCAGTCGGTGAAACGGTTGGTTAGGTACATGGCTTGTTTACCAACAGTGCGGACCAGACTAGTACCTATTCGGATTCACCTCTAGAACTTACGTCGTTAAATTCCTGCCGATATACCTTAACCAGAAAACTAAAAACCAGAATCTTTTTCTTTTTTCAGGTTTATAAACCCTAAAACAACTTTCACTCAGAATATATTCAGTCTTTTCTATCCATGGCTTTCTAATTCTCTCTCTTTTTAAGTTTGATAAAGCTTTGAAATAAATAAAGAAAAGATATAAGGAAAAGGAAATCTGTTCAAATTAAAATCAAGTCATATGCTCTACACTTGCCTTCTCTAAAGGATCTTATGTATCAGAAAGCTTGAGACCTTTTGGTTGTTTTCTTATCTGGTTTAGTACCCGTTTTAAGCTAAAGAAAAGCTGTTTTAGGGTTTATAAACCTAGAAAAAGAAAAAGATTCTGGTTTTTAGTTTTCTGGTTAAGGTATATCGGTGAGAATCTAATGATGTAAGTTCCAGAGATGGACCCAAATGAGCACTAGTCTGGTCTGCATTGTTGGTAAACAAGCCACGTACCTAACTGGCCATTTCACCGACTGGTATCTGAGCAAGTGATCTTTTCTTTTTCTGGCACCTTGGCTACTTTGGTCATTTTTTCCATGGTTCACAACCATTAGTTTGCTGTAATAGGATCTACACCTTCTTCAAATATAGGTGGATTTAATCTTCTAAAGCCATGTACCTAGCTCCGGCATTATTTGTTGCTTGAGCACATTCTTCTCTTCTCACTTCTCTTTTTAAGAGTCACGCGACAATATCTGTAAGTCGATCAATTGGTATTAGAGCCTAACCAACTTTTAGAAGGTGGTATGATTTATGATTCTAGACTTAGAACTCTCCACTCCATATGATTTAGAAAAACCTTATAATCATGTCAACAGCCTCTTCTACATTTGTGTTTTCATCATCTAATACACCTGTTTCTCTTTCCTCCACTTTATTGTTACCTAAGAATTGTTCATCCCATACAGCCAGTAAGATAGAAAACCTAGATAAGTATTCTTATGTCCCTAAGGCTGCCCAGATAAATGAGTCATCCTTTCCTCTTGTCAGTCCTTACTAGTTGTATAAAAGAGAAAATACCTTTACCGTAGTATCCGATCCCTTATCTCTACCAGGCGTCCCTATCCAAAAGAATACATCCAGTCTTCTAAGTTAGACTAATGTGCACTCCAGTCTACCAATGCTGAATAATATGTCACTTTAGAGATTCCAACTGAACTCATTACTAGTTAGAAGAGAGAAGGTTATACCTATCTTCATCTCGGTGGTGTCCGATTGATTTTAACCCTCTATCGTAGAAAGGGTCTCTAAGTTACAGCCCGGATAACCCTATTTGATACTAGATTCAAATAATATCAGCATGCCATTATTGGCATTGTCTTAACCATTCTCTATGCTGGTAGCGTTTTACTCACCCTTTACCCTAATTTCAACTTTTCTCTTTAAGATCTAAATCTCCCGACTACTCTTAAAGTCTAAATCCAACTCCAAGGTGCTGAGCAAATCACCTCTGCCAAAATTGATACCTTAGACCATTAACTTGTGTATAGGTTGCAAAATCATGCTCTTGATCTTCACAAGAAATTCCTACCATCATTCAGATCCGTAAAAAAATTCCTAAAAATGAGTTGATCCAACTGATGCCTCTTCTATAGATCTCAAATTATGAGCTTTTCCATTAAAACACTAAACCCATCCAAACTTTAGAATCTTTGTTCCAAAAGCACCAAGATGGTTCTGTCCATCTGACCTTTAAACTAGCTCTTTCTGCTCCTGAGGCTCCTAGACTTTCCTTTACCTAGCCTTCTATGATCACTCATGTTAAGACTCACTAAGAAAAATGTATTCTTATAACTACCTTAGCAGTAGTGGATATCTAATTTATCCAAACAAAATTGATGGACATTTTTTATGGGATGTCCTTGGATCTAAAAATTATGATCCAGACTGTCCTTGTTGGGATGATGAAGAAAATGATGAACTTGACTTACGTCTTAAAAGAAAACCAAGGAAAAGACCTTTGTGGTGTGATTCCACATTGAAACTTTAAGGAGAACACTTAATTTGAAGTTTCAACAACTCAAGAAAGTTCTAAACAGATTTAAGACACATAAAACCTTAAGCATACATGAACCAAAGGTATGGAGAAGGATATTGATGCCACACTCAAGATTTAGATGAGAAGGTGAGTGATAAGTCTAGATTTGAAATGCCACAAGAATGCAAATTCTTGATAAGTTCACTAGTTCTCAAAAGAACCAAAGAAAGAATAATTCTCTCAAATTCAAATAACATCAATCTCTAAAATGTCTTACATAGTAAGGTTGCTGAGTTTAAATAGGCCAATAGAGACCCAAAAATTCAAAGAAAGATTAAATTCTAGTTCAAGTCGAACGAGTTCTCTTAACTAGTTAAGGAGCTGTCAAAATTCCCAACTCTGAACATACTGTAATGAATTGGTCATAACTCTTTCTAGAGAACTCCAAATCTAACTTTGTAAAATTCTTTGGAAAGTTATCTTAATTATCTTTAACAGTATATGGCTTGCAAACTAATTCCAACTTAATCAATACCAATTCTATTCCAAAATTGACCTTTCTGCATTTGATCCAAATTGTGTATTTGGCTGCCCAATAGCTTGAATAAAGCCCACAACGCCTTGACATCTCTTCAAGCCCAATTCATGATGTCTTGCATCTTGAATTGTAGTTTCAATCCATATTTTCTCAATTAATCCATTTAAAGCAGCTTGCATCCTTTGGACTCTAGCTCTTGTAATTGGGCCTTCATGAATGTGCAAAGGGTCATTTGAAGCTTTAATGGTATTCTCTTGTGCTAAAAATATAAAAAATGATTAAATTCTAGTTCAAGTCAAACTAGTGCTCCTAACTAGTTCAGGAGCCGTTGAAATTCCCAACTCTGAATATACTATAATGAATTGGTCATAACTCCTTCTAGAGAACTCCAAATCTGACTTTGTAAAATTCTTTGGAAAGCTATCTAATTATCTTTCCAACGGTATATGGCTTGTAAATTAATTCTAGCTCAATTAATACCATTTTTATTCCATAATTGACCTTTCTGCATTTGATTCGAATTGTGTATTTGGCTGCCCAATAGCTTGAATAAAGCCCACAACGCCTTGACATCTCTTCAAGCCCAATTCATGATGTCTTGCATCTTGAATTGTAGTTTCAATCCATATTTTCTCAATTAATCCATTTAAAGCAGCTTGCATCCTTTGGACTCTAGCTCTTGTAATTGGGCCTTCATGAATGTGCAAAGGGTCATTTGAAGCTTTAATGGTATTCTCTTGTGCTAAAAATATAAAAAATGATTAAATTCTAGTTCAAGTCAAACTAGTGCTCCTAACTAGTTCAGGAGCCGTTGAAATTCCCAACTCTGAATATACTATAATGAATTGGTCATAACTCCTTCTAGAGAACACCAAATCTGACTTTGTAAAATTCTTTGGAAAGCTATCTAATTATCTTTCCAACGGTATATGGCTTGTAAATTAATTCTAGCTCAATTAATACCATTTTTATTCCATAATTGACCTTTCTGCATTTGATTCGAATTGTGTATTTGGCTGCCCAATAGCTTGAATAAAGCCCACAACGCCTTGACATCTCTTCAAGCCCAATTCATGATGTCTTGCATCTTGAATTGCAGTTTCAATCCATATTTTCTCAATTAATCCATTTAAAGCAGCTTGTATCTTTTGGGCTCTAGCTCTTGTAATTGGGCCTTCATGAATGTGCAAAGGGTCACTTGAAGCTTTAATGGTATTCTCTTGATAGTTCTCATCATGACCTATCCCAAAACATTTAAAACACTTAATATCTCTATTTCTAGAGTGTTGGGAATTAGATTTACCTTTGCTTTGGTTGCCTCCCTCTTTATGATCCTTGATTGGCTCAATCTTAGGCTTTGAAATAACCTTTTCATCTTTGCTCTATTTTGACTTCCATGAGGAAGATGAACGTAAATTGGGTCTAGTGGAAACGTTTTTTTTAAGTTATCGTTCCACTTTTATGGCCATGTGAACCATGTCTCCCAATTCAACATAATGCTGCAAGTTAACCACATTAGCAATATCTTGATTTAAACCATGTAAAAATCTAGCCATAGTGGCCTCTCGTTCTTCTTTAATGTTAGCTCGAATCATGATTATTTCCATCTCCTTGTGGTAGTCTTCAACACTTCTAGAGCCTTGTGTAAGACTTTAAAGCCTTTGGTATAGCTCCCTATAATAATGACTAGGAACAGATCTCCTCCTCATGATGGCCTTCATCTCCTCCCAAGTGTTTATAGGCCTTTCACGGTTTCTTCTCCTACTCATAACAAGTTGATCCCACCAAATAATAACATAATCAGTAAATTCAACAGCAGCTAGTTTTACCTTTTTCTCCTCGGAGTAATTATGGCAATCAAATACTAGCTCTACCTTTTTTCCCACTCCAAATAAGCTTCTAGATCATTTTTACCTTGAAAAGAAGGAATTTTCAGTTTGATACTCCCCAAATCACGATCTATGCGTCTTGCCCTTCTATCATCTCTTCGACGCATGTCAACGGTGCCCTGGTCATCAAAATCATCTAGGTCATCACCATCTTAATCTCCCATGGCAGCACGCCATTGATTATCTCTTACATTAGGAGCTATTGGTTGTTGCCCCTTTTGTAGATTGGCTATGGCAGTGTCTTGCCTTTCCAATTGGTCACGGATCTCTCTAAATATCAGATTCATGCGCTCAAATTGTTGCTGCATGGCTTTGAGCATGATCGATTGATCTATAGCTTCTTGTTCTTTTGACATATTTTGTGATCTGCAAATTAAAGTTAGCAAAAAAAACCTTACAACACTCCCTCACGTGTTTCACTCAATTTGATTCACTTAACTCTCGTGTTTAACACACAAATTTGCTTTTTTTTCTCTAATGATCTCACAAACTATTGCCTTTTACCACACTTAATTCTCTCTTTCAGTTCTTTACTGAACTAAGAAAAACAAAATCAAGAAAAAGAAAACAAGTGGCATACCAAATATGCTATTCTAGCACACTAATAAAGAAAAAGAATTAAAAGGACACAAAGAACAAAAAAGAAATTGAAGGAAGAAAAACAAGTAAGCAAAGGAACACAATTGATATTGATGAAAGTAGGAATACTTGAATCCTTTTGCAATCTTTTTTTTTTTTGCTGTATGTTTTTTTTTATAATCAAAATATATAAGACATTCAAACCTGATTAGAAACTTTCTCTAATACGAAATGGTGTGATTCCCATATTGAAACTTTAAGGAGAACACTTAATTTGAAGTTTCAACTACCAAGAAAGTTCTAAATAGATTTAAGACACACAAAACCTTGACCCAATGCTTAAGCAAACATGAACCAAAGGTATGGATAGGATATTGAAGCCACACTCAAGATTTAGATGAGAAGGTGAGTGATAAGTCTAGATTTGGAACGCCACAAGAATGCAAATTCTTAATAAGTTCACTAGTTCTCAAAAGAACTAAAGAAAGAATAATTCTCTTAAATTCAAATAATATTAATCTCTAAAATGTCTTACATAGCAAGGTTGCTGAGTTTAAATAGGCCAATAGAGACCCAAAAATCTGAAAAAAGATTAAATTCTAGTTCAAGTCGAATTAGTTCTCCTAACTAGTTAAGGAGCCATTGAAATTCCCAACTCTGAACATACTGTAATGAATTGGTCATAACTCTTTCTAGAGAACTCCAAATCTAACTCTATAAAATTCTTTAGAAAGCTATCTTAATTATCTTTCCAACGGTATATGGCTTGCAAATTAATTCCAACTCAATCAATACCAGTTTTATTCTGAAATTGACCTTTCTACATTTGATTCAAATTGTGTATTTGGCTGCCTAATAGCTTGAATAAAGCCCACAACGCCTTGAAATCTCTTCAAACCCAGTTCATGATGTCTTACATCTTGAATTGTAGTTTCAATCCATATTTTCTCAATTAATCTATTTAAAGTAGCTTGCATCTTTTTAGCTCTAACTCTTGTAATTGGGCCTTCATGAATGTGCAAAGGGTCACTTGAAGCTTTAATGATATTCTCTTGATAGTTCTCATCACTTTGTCCCTTTGCCGTCATAACAAGCCTACTCCTCTTCCTTTACCTCCAAGTCCTTAAGCTCCTCTTCCCATTTATGCCAAATCCCTTCGATGGATTAAAAAATATGAATCAGCCTCAGCTTCCTAGCCTTTCAACCTTGTGTCCAACTCCTATCCCTTAACCATGTATGACGTTTTCACTGGCTTCTCAAGATTACCCTCAACAGTTCCCCGTCTTTAGAAAAACAGACAGATCCCCAAAGAAATTTTATTTCCCAAGCATTTGTTCAATCTCCTGTGATCTCTATATGTCAACTTATAGAACCAAAATAGTTGAAAGCTATTCTGAATTTGCAAACCCAAAATGTCAGAGCACAAAACCAGAACCTTTCATCTCTACATATAAAGGTGGATTAAGTTCACCAATGAACCTCTCATGTTGAGAAAAAGTTGATGACATCTCTGTCCAATTGCAGCAGTTTTATCAAGACATGCAAAACAGAATCACACAACTTGACATTGAGCTCAGACAAATGATTGCACAGCATTACTAGGGTCTTGAATTTGACCAAAAGAAATGAGAAATAAGAAATCTGAAAGCTGAAATCTTTAGAATTGATGTTGAGAAAAATAAACCCAGTCTTTTTTTAAACACTCTGCCTTTATGATTGTAACTAAAGTGGTAAACCGGTTAAACATTAAGTACTAATAGAAATGAATGTCAAAATAAATATTTTATAAATATGAAACATAAAAACATTTGTTACATAAAAACTATATAAAAGGTTTGTCACACCAAAAACTTTGTTACAAAAGTTAGGGATCTCTTAGTATCATGTCACAAACCAATTCCATAAACAAACTTGTTAGATTTATACCTAGATAAGAACACAGTTGAGCCCATTGTGTAACCTAAGGTCCGTTATGTCTATATGCATTTTGCCTTGGTTGGGACTTGGCGTCAGCTTTTTCCTACTCAGCTCCTGTAATATAAGGACTACATAAGCTAATACCCAACAAGTAAACACTTGATGCATGTATTACCTACTATACACATGAATGACTTTATGAAATAAGTGCTAAATCTTTTACATGAAACTTCAAAATGTAAAGAACGGTGTTAGGGCCCTAGGTTGTTGTACTACAAGACTAACATTCTATAACATGCCCTTGGGCTTAAATTAATTGATTCGTTAGATGTTACATATCGTCGTCCCCAAAGGATCTCTTTTCTTAGCTTAGAAGGCTTGCCCTCCTTATGAATGCTTGCCACCTAATAGTACAGCAATCCTTTCTTCTTTCAAAATTCATTAAAATACCTCTTTATCAAATCACTCATGAAATGCATGAGACCAATGTAACTTATGCCATAGCATGTAAATTTTACAAATATATAATAAAGAAAAACATGAAACTAATTTAAGACAACAACATCTAACATAGGCGACAGTGCAGTTCATACAGAAATTAAAGAAATAGAATTATAATAAAATAAGAGCATCACATATTAGGTGGCATAGCTGACCATCTAATCAAGTAGTAAGCATAACATCCTAGGTGGCATAGCCGGCCATATAAAGATGATATCATGATGTGTCGACATAGCCAGTCATGTGGGGATTTTGATAATAGGCAATCATACCACAATAATAATCATTATAAGATAAGAGATTATTTAAAACTAAATCTAGCATAAGAGAATTATTAATTAAAGTTAATTTTAACATATTGTCCTTACATTGCAATAGAAGTGAAGTGTTACTTACCTGTTTTCTTTGATTTCCTAAAACCTTCCTTCCTAAACTTGAGAATCTCTTCACTAGTGATGCTTTGGCTTAGAATGGAAAAAGATGGAATTTCTATGGTTTATGAAAAATGTAACAGCTAAGGGGTATTTATAAGATTTCCTAAGGCCTATGAGTGACTAGGATTTGCCACCATATCATTTTATTAATAATGGAGATTTATTTCTCCATAAATATCTTAGTAATTTCTAGAACGCTAAGTTTTACCACCTATCACTTAATTAATTATGAAGATTTATCTCTTTATAAATATCTTAGTAATTTCTAAAATGTCTAAATCTCTACAACATTTCTTATTATATAATCACTGTCATCATTACTTTTAATTATTAATTTATCTTTCCATAAATATCTTACTAATTTCTAGAATTCTTAATATCTCTACAACATTTCTTGTTACATCATTACTTATGTCATCATTAGTTTTAATTATTAATTTATCCCTTTATACATATCTTAGTAATTTCTAGAATTTTTAATATCTCTACAACATTACTTATGTCATTATATTATTATACTTTATTATTAGTATTATAAATACTTAAGAGAGCTTATTAGGTTAATTATATTATATCCAAATACGAAGATTGTACCTCATATATTTACTCCTCCGCCTCTTTTACCAAGCCTCACTCCTTCTTATCATCTATTTTCATTGCTTATTTCAACATTGTCTAATGATATTTCAAAACATTATGGTTTTGGAATGACTCATACTCTTTTCAAACAACCTTATGTTCTCAAGAAACCCACAAAACCTATTAAACCCACAGCTATGCATCTCAGACTTTAAAGACCATCCATGCCTTACCATCAACCGTCATCTACACCATCTTCTCCAGTGAGACTGCCTCTTACCATTCATGAACTAATTCCAACCATTTTTGCTCCTCCTCAGCTATATCCAACCAACTCTTCAAAGCAACCAATGCACTAATATGCTTCTTCTTTAGTCACATAGCATCTCCCTATTGAATCTTTATCGACGATGACCCAGCTACTCCTGAATCTGAAATCTCAACTAGATATTCTTCTATTGAATATTCCACTGACTCTGAAGATTAACCTGTTGATATCTCTCACCTACTAATGGCTGAACCTTAAGAAAAGACTGATACTGGTGCTAGAACAAACACTAAACCTTTTGTCATTGAAGAAGAAACTGATGATGAGCCCACAACTGAATCAGTTCCTGATGCTAATTCTTAGCACGATCATAACAAAACTTCATCCAATGGCCTATGGTTTACTTTTGATGATTTCCCTCCACACAAATGGAGAGACAGATTGATTGAAATATCCATATGGATAGACCTACAAATAACTAAATTAGGAGCAACTACTCAGGCTGTTCTCAGATAATTAACCCCTCGATTCACTGGCTTTTTAAGAGATTAGTTTGACAGTCTAGGCCAATACAGACAACTTTAGTTCGTTCAGTTGCCTAAAGTATCTATAGCCCTTGCTGTTCTTTATGATCAATTCCTTGGAGAGCTAGCAATTCTTTTTCAAGCTGCTAAAAAAGAATATCTCAACATGAAGTGTTATTCTCTCAAATACCAAGATCTCAATTTTTATTACAAAAGAGTATCCATCCTTTATTATAAGTTGAATGGAGTCAATGATCCTACTCTCCGCCATGTTTTTATGGCTTTCTTACTAAAAGAATTGCAGTTAGAGATTCAATGCCAGATTTCTCAACACAATCTGGACATCAATAATTTATCTTTGGGAAAGATATTCCAATTAGTTATAGGATGTCTTAACAAATTATGTGAACAAATGAAGTTCTTTAAAAAACTCATCCAAGACAAACCTCCTTTCAAAGAAGCTTGTAAGAAGTCTTATCTTGAGATCAAATGCAAAGGGAAAAAAGAATGTGTTTGTCTAACCAAGGAGAAATCTCATTTCAAGAAATTCAAAAAGCCTGACTTCTATGTAAAACGACATAGCAAGAGAAGATCAGAAAAGCCTTATCACTTTTTCAGAACGCGCACTACTTCTTTCTGAGATACCAAAGCCCAAAAACATTCCAGATGTTTTATTTGCAAAAAGAAAGGCCATTTTGCAAAAGATTGCCCAAACAAGCCCAATAGAGCGGTTTGCCTTATCCAATATCTCTAAAACACCACATCTTTTTCCCTAAACATTGATCAAATTGAAAATCTATTTTCTGAACAAGATGAGCCCAATGATGATATAGTCGCCCTTGAGAATACTGATTATGATTCTCCATCCATAACCTTTAATGAGATCGATGATATTTTTGTCATTAACTTTCTCAATCCAGATCAACTCTACCTCTAAAAGTCTATTCTTATTCCTTCCGTAATAGCCCAAATCCTCTCATCTAAATATCATAGGCTTGTTCCAGTCATAGCTTTCATTGACATAGGTGCATAAAAAAGCATGATCAATCCAGCCATTCCCCCTTCTGACTGTTGGAAAAACCATGATGAGTATTCTTTTTTACAGGACTCATTACCAAACATCCTATTGGTATTAAACTATTTCCAAACTGTGTCATCTGGACTAAGTTAATTGGTTCAGATCTTTCAGACAAAGATCTCCTTGTTGGTTTTGATATTTTAAGCCAAGCTAGCCAGATTTAGATCACTCCTTCTGGCCTTAAATTCAAATCTATGTTTCTCAAAATCTACAATCTAACAAACTCTACTGAACTTTTTGCTCACATCACAGATAAATTTTTAGAGTTTTAGCCAGAGTCTCATGATAAGTTTTTTCATTCATCTTCTTCATGGAAAAACCCTAAATTCTTTCTTAGTTTACCTTTTAAACTCAATGAAGATTCCAATCCTACTAAAGCAACCTATCCAGGCATGACACACTCAAAATGTTCTCAGTTGCTGGCCCAAGGCCTTATAGAGCCTACAACATGTCAATGGGCTTGCCAAGCCTTTTATGTTGAAAAAGGTCAGAAACTCTCCGTGGGAAGAAACGACTTGTCATTGACTATCAACCTCTCAATATCTTTCTACAGAATATTAAGTTTTCTTTACCTAAACGACAGTCAATGTTTGTCCAATTAAAAAATGCTAGAATGTTTTCAAAGTTTGACCTAAAATCTAGTTTTTGGCAACTTGGTATCAAACCAGAATAATGATACAAAACTGCTTTTTGCATTCCAAATGCTTATTTCCAATGGATTGTCTTTCCCTTCGGTCTCAAAATCGCTCCCTCTTTGTTTCAGAAATCCATGATCACCATCTTTCAACCCATCCTCCATCATGCTCTTGTTTATATTAATGAGATCCTCCTTTTCTTTGAAACCTAGACAGAGCACCTTACATTACTTAACTAGTGTTTTGAGATTGTGCAGGAACACAGAATTATTGTAACACTCCACTTTTATGTTTGTAACTAAAAGCATTGTAACGATTTCAAAATAAGCATAACATTAAGTATTTGAAGAAACGATTTCAAATTAAGCATTTTATAAGGATTGAAAAAAGGTTTGTTACATAAACTATATAAAAGGGTTTGTCACACCAAAAACTTTGTTATAAAAGTCACAACCAATTCTATAAACAATCTTGTTGTATTTATGCTTTGGTAGGAACATAGTTGAGCCTATTGTGCAACCTAAGGTCTGTTATATCTATATGCACCTCGCCTTGGTTAGGACTTGGCATTAGCTTTTCCTACTCAGTTCCTGTAATGTAAGGACTACGTGAGCTAATGCCTAGTAAGTAAACACTTGATGCATGTATTACCTATCATGCACATGAATAATTTTATGAAATAAGTGCTAAATCTTTTACATGAAACTTTAAAATATAAATAACAGTGTTAGGGCCCTAGGTTTTTGTACTACAAGGCTAGCATTCTATAACATGCCCTTGGACTTAAATTAATTGATCCATTGGGCATTACGTATCGCCGTTCCCAAAGGATCTCTTTTCTTAGCTTAGAGGGCTTGTCCTCTTTATGAATGCTTGCCACCTAGTAGTACAACAACCCTTTTTCCTTTAAAATCATTAAAATGCCTATTTAACAAATCACTCATAAAATGCATGAGACCAATGTAATTTATGCCACAGCACGTAAATTCTCTAAATATATAATAAAACATAACATGAAACTACTTTAAGATAACAACATCTAACATAGTCGGCAGTGCTGTCCATATAAATATTTAAATAAATAGAATTATATTATAGGCGGTAGTGCCGACCATGTAAAGAGTTATAATAACAACATTATACTTTAGGCGGCAGTGCTGACCATGTAGAGGGCAGTACCAACATCATAATTTAGGTGGTAGTGCCGACCATGGCATGATAAAATAAGAGTATCACATATTAGGCGGCATAGCCGACCATCCAATCAAATAACTATTATGCATAACATCTTAGGCGGCATAGACGGCTATATGAGGATGATTTCATGATGTAGGCGGCATAACTAGCCATGTGGGATTTAATAATAATAAATCACACCACAATAATAATCATTATAAGACAAGAGATTATTTAGAACTAAACCTAACATAAGAGAATTATTACTTAAAGCTAATTTAACATATTGTCCTTACATTGCAGTTGAAGTGAAGTGTTATTTACCTGCTTTTCTTTGATTCCCCTAAACGTTCCTTTCTAAACTTGAGAATTTATTCAGAAATGCTTTGGCTTAAAATGGAAAAAGATGAGATTTCTAGCCTTTATGGAAAAATGCAAGGGTTTAGGGGTATTTATAAAGTTTCCTAAGGCTCATGTGTGGCTAGGATTTTGCCACCATATCATTTTATTAATGGTGGAGATTTATTTCTCCATAATTTTCTTGGTGATTTCTAGAATGCTAAGATTTTGCCACCTAGCATTTAATTAATGGTGAAGATTTATCTCTTTATAAATATCTCAGTAATTTCTAGAATCTCTACAATTTTTCTTATTACATCATCACTTATGTCATTGCTTTTGTCGTCATTATTTTTAAATTATTAATTTATCTTTCCATAAATATCTTAGTAATTTCTAGAATTCCTAATATCTCTACAACATTTCTTGTTGCATCATCACTTATGTCATTGCTTATGTCATCAGTAGCTTTAATTATTAATTTATCCTTTCATAAATATCTTTAGAAATTTCTGGATTTTCTAATTTCTCCACAACGTTATTTATATCATTATATTATTATACATTATTATCATTATTATTCTTATAATAAATGCTTAAGGGAGTTAAGGGAGTTTGTTAGGTTAATTATATTATATTCAAGTAAGAAGAGTGTACCTCAAAATCCTCAAAATTTACTTACTGAATAGCTCGGGATACTTGTTCTTTATTTCTTCCTCGTGCTCTCATGTTGTCTCCTCCATTGTGTTGTTCCGCCATAGTATCTTAACTAGAGGGATTTTCTTGTGCCCTAACTCTTTTATTCTTCTATCGAGTACTTGAACTGGGCATTCTTCATAGGTCAAGTCTTCCTCGAGTTGAAGAGGCTCATAGTCTAGCACATGAGAGGGGTCTGGAACATATTTCTTTAACATGGAAACATGAAAGACATTATGTATTCTTGATGATAATAATAGGAGACACTCCCAACTCGTTCGAGTACTTCATATGGCCGAATGAACCTTGGACTTAATTTTTCCTTGTTTCCAAATCTCATCGATCCTTTCATTGAGGCGATCTTTAGGAATACTTTCTCACCAACTTAAAATTCCAACGGTCTTCGTCTTTTATCTGCATAACTTTTCTGTCGACTTTAGGCTGCTTGCATTCTTTGTCGTATTTTCTCAATTGCTTCAGATGAGGCTGCAACTAAGTCTAGTCCGAGGTATCTTCGCTCACCCCTTCATCTCAATGAATAGGTGACTGACATTTTCTACTATATAAAGCTTCGTATGGTGCCATGCCTATTGTTGCTTGGTAACCATTATTATAGGCGAATTCCGCCAATGCTAAATATTTGCTCCATGATCCTTGAAAGTCGATGGCACATCCTCATAACATATCTTCGAGTGTTTGAATTGTCCTCTCGATTGGCCATCTGTTTGGGGGTGAAATGCTGTGCCAAAATTTTAGTCTTGTCCTCATAGCCTTGTGTAGCTTCTCTCAGACCGTCGAGGTGAACCTTGTATTTCGATCAGAAATAATAGAGACAGGTACACCATATAGTCTGACTATCTCCTTTATGTATATTTTTGTGAGTTGGTCCATGGTGTACATCATTCGAATGGGCAAGAAATGGGCAGACTTTGTGAGTCGATTAACTATCACCCACATGGCATTATGCATTTTTGTAGTCCTTGGGAGGCCAACAACGAAATCCATTGTGATTTCTTCCCACTTCTATTAAGGGATTTGATTGGGTTCTAAAAGTTCTGCCAGTCTCTAATGTTCTACCTTGATTTGTTGACAGGTAAGGCATTGAGCCACGAACTTAACTATATCCTTCTTCATCCCAGGCCACCAAAAGTGCCTCTTTAAATCTTTATACATTTTTGTTGTACCAGGATGCAGCGAATATGGGGTTGTATGAGCTTCAAGTAGAATTTCTTTCTTTAGATCTTCATTATCTGGTACGCATATCTTATCTCTAAATAAAATGATTCCTTTCTCTGACTTCTTAAATGGCATCTTTTTCTCTGAATTGGTCTTCATCTTTAAATTCTTTAAGTAGGAATCGGCTTTCGGCCCTTCCTTAATCTTTTCCAACAGAGTTAAGCAAAGTGTCATGTAAGTAAGTTTTCCTGTCATGAGATTGATCTCCACCTTGCATATCTCATCTTTCTGACAATGAAGATGTCGAGTCTATATTCTTAGAACAACAAGAATATGATGATGACATAGTTTTTATACTTGTTGAACAAAGTTCTGATTCAGATTCAAAAGGAATTCCTATAATTTACAATGTTGATTCCATTAACCTTGTCCAGGAAACCAGACCCTTAGTGAAAATCAGTGTTTTTCCTTCTAAGTTTTCTAAACCGATTTCTGTCATTCCTTTCATTGACACAGGAGCACAAAGAACTATGCTCAATCCTTCCATCCTTCCTCCTGAATATTGGGAACATCACACTGAGTACTTCAAAGCAGCCAATGGGGAATTGTTTAAAACTAACCTCATCACTAAAAAACCCATAGGTATTCAGTTCTTTCCAGATTGCATTCTCTGGGTAAAAATAGTAGGTTCTTCTCTTCCAGATAAGGATTTACTATTAGGTTTTGATGTTCTTCAGGTAGTTAAGAAATTGCATATATCTTTTAATGGTATTCGATACAAATAAAGGTTTCTACCTTATACAGATACCTTAAAATTATATTCAATTTCCAATGCTCCTCCTCCATATGAAAACCTCAAACAACAGTTCCTTCTTTTCTGTCTAGAAAGCCATATCCAATTTTCTCATCCATCTCTTCTGTGGAAAAATTCCAAGTTCTTTATTAAGTTACCATTTAAACTTAATGAAGACATCAACCCAACAAAAGCCACTCATCTTGGAGTGACTCCTTCAGACCTAAAGCTAGCACAAGTTAAATGCCTACAGCTTACGTCCCAAAGTCTCATTGAGCCCTCAAATTCTGATTGGGCTTGCTAGGCTTTTTATGTTGAAAAAAGATTAGAAATAGTTCGGGGTAAGAAGAGATTGGTAATTGATTATCAGCCCCTTAACTGTTTCTTGAAAGATGACAAATTTCCTTTCCCAAGATCCAGTCTCTATTTATCCATCTCTAGGGTGCAAAGGTATTCTCTAAATTTGATTTTAAATAAGGTTTTTGGCAAATTGGCATCCATCCTGATGATCGGCCCAAGACAGCATTCTGTATTCCTAATGCCCATTATCAATGGATTATTATGCCCTTTGGTTTGAAAGTTGCACCATCATTGTTCTAGAAGACCATGGTAAAGATCTTCGAGCCCATCATCAATAATGCTCTTATCTATATTGATGATATTTTGCTTTTCTGAAAAGACCATGAGTCCCACCAGCAACTTTTGAGTCAGTTCTTATCCATCATTGAGTCACATGGAATTATGCTTTCCGAAAAGAAAAGTCAGATGGGTTAGGATTCCATTGAATTCTTAGGAATGATGATTAAAGATGGTTGTTACCATCCAAGACCACATATTGTACAAGAATTAATGCACTTTCCAGATCAACACTTATCCAGAAAGTAGATTCAATAGTTTCTCGGGATAGTCAATTATCTCAGAGACTTTTTCCCACATATTGCGGAACAAACATCACAGCTGTCAAATATGTTAAAAAAGAATGCCCCACTTTGGGGACCAGAGCAGACCACAGCCGTCCAGCAATTAAAGCAGATGACTCAAAATCCACTACCTTTGAGGATTCCATCCGATGGACAACGCATTCTCCAAACAGATGCCAGCGATGAATTTTGGGGAGCAGTGCTTTTAGAAAATATTGGCGGAAAAGATTACTACTGTGTACATGCCAGTGGATAGTTCAAAGATGCTGAAAAGCATTATCATGTGATTTACAAACAGATCCTAGCAGTTAAATATGGGAACCAGAAATTTGAATTCCACCTCATCGGCCATAACTTTATTGTCAGATTGGACAATTCATCTTTCCCGAGGATAATGGATTTCAAAAATAAAGTGCTACCGGACAACATCTCCTCCGCCTTAAAAACTGGTTCTCCCGTTATGATTTTACTATTCAACACATTAAGGGAGATAAGAACCTCATCCCTAACCTCCTCTCTAGACCCTCCAGACACATCTCACTCATAAACACCTTTGGTCAAATTTTAGTCATAACCATGGTGTCTTCCTTACCCAACCAGGCTCTCACTAAAAGATATTTTCCTCTTAGGATATCTTTTACCTCTCTCTACCAAATCCAAGATTTTGCCAAAAGATTTCTTTTTAGGTTTTTTCATAATATGTATCTCTATCATTCACGTCATGAACCTATGTTTTTTCCCACTTTTCATCTTGATCACCTATTTCTTACAGAGTTACAGTTTCTACCCCTCAGGGAAATGATAGAAGATGAACTTTGGTACTTATGGTGTCTCACAGTCCCTGTATGCTACAAAAATAGTTTTTCCTATTTTACCTATCCTTGACAGGTTGAACGATCCAGACAGTGTCTCCACCTTGACATGGACGCTGCTAGAATGGTTCTCACCACTACCATGGTGGCGCAAGAAACTCAAACAGCTCACAAACTTTCACAACCTCAGAAGGCTTCCAAATCTAGACAGTAAATAGTTCACTGTAATCTTTATTGTCCACCGTCCATACTTTCAATACCCACAAACCGATGATTTTTGGACATAAGACATAGCATATGAATGGATCATGGTTCCACATGCGGCTTAACTCGAAGAAAGAACAATAAAAAAGCCTCTCCACAATTTTCTCATGGAATACAACCATGATCCTCCAGCTCCACCGACCATTCTCCACACATCACTTGGACCAAAACATGACATTGTTATGATCCCTACACTATCATCCAGACATAGGAGGATCATCCTCTACTTCAATCTTACCTGCCATTCTAGACCCGTCACATTCAATGCAGTAGCATTCAGCACAACCGTTAGATATTTTCCTACTATACTATTCACAAGCTTAGACTTAGCCTCTACCTAATCTAGAAGAAGAAAAGAGAGCCTGAAATTGCCCTTGGCCCTATGTGCCAGGCTATACTTATCTAGAAAAAATCTTCAAAAAGGATGAGGAGGATGAGACCGACTCAGATGTTGACACGATTTCACTTGGATAAGATTAGTCAGCTTGCAGACACTTTCTAAAGTTAAAGTTGTTTGTCATGTTGTAATAATTATATTTTTTGAGTGTGCTTTACTGTTACTTTTTAGGGTATTTCACTTTACTTTACTTTATTAAAGTGTGCTTTACAAAAGAGATGGGGACGTGTCTTATCCTTTATCTTTATCTTTTTATCTTGTCGTTCTACTTTTCAAAAGTAGATGTTTTACTTTAATGATATTGTCTAAAAAGCAAGGGCCCTGTCCTACTTTTAAAAGTTACTTTTGAGAGAGCTCTCGCCTATATAAGGCAACTCTCACTCTGTTGTAAGATAAGTTTAAAATCTTAAAGTTTTAATCTTGAAATTTTAAGTTGGATTTCAGAAATAAAAGAAGTATTTTCAGAATATCCATGGCTAGCTAAATCTCTCTTTCTATTCTTCTATTAAGGATCACAGTTCGTCTTAGGTTGTTCACCCATCCTTTGGCCTATCGACGAGTATGCTCTACACTTGCCTCGTATAGAAGATCCTTTGTATCAGAGAGTCAAATACACCAGATCTCGATCTAGATCCAGATCTTAGTTTCCTCCTATATATCAAATTCTAGAGTCAATCTCTAAAGACACTGTTCATCCTCGTTAATGCCTAGGGTGTGGCTCTAATTTAGGGTGGTATGTGCAATGGTTACTCCTCTAGTATCGAGTATATAGGCTGGAAACCTGAGCATGCAAGAGGTTAATCTGTTCTAAGTCAGATCGGATCCCAAAGTGGCAGGTTAAGTTCCTGCAATGCTCTGGTGTAACATCGCCATGTACTCCGCTACCCCGAGTGGTATCAGAGCCTAATGTCGTGCTTCCTGAGAGGGGTGGTATATTATATGTAGGTCTGTGATTTCTGAAATAGAAGAATAGAAACGTAAATCTTATGGCTTCCACTTCAACTTCCTAATCTTCTAAGTCTTTTGTATCTCTTTTGTCTACTCTCTCTCTTCCTAAGTCTTGTACAAAACACCTTGCGTCAAAAATTGAGAATGTTGTAGAATATTCCTATGTCCCAGATTTTGCTTAAATCTCTGAGTCCTCCTTACCTCTGATCAGTCTGTACAAACTCTACCAACGACCTAACTCTCTTATTAGAACCATCCGTACCCTTATCTTTACAAAAAGGCCAACACTAAAAGAATATATTCAGTCTTCCAGACTGGATTAGTGTGCTTTACAAGCAACACAGGTAGAACAATATGTTACCTTGGAGATTCCAACAGAACTGGTTACCCAATGGAAACGAGAAGGAAGGACACTGATTTTGAGTGAGGGTCTGGTTTCTTAGACAAGGTTAATAGAATCAATATTGTGAATTGTAAAAATTCCTTCTAAATCTGAATCAGAACTTTGTTCAGCAAGTATAAAAATTGTGTCATCATTATATTCTTGTTGTTCTGAGAATACAAACTCGACATCTTTACTATCAAAAAGTAGAGACACTTTTTGCAGGTGTTCAAGCAATCTGGCTAATTTAGCAGGATTGTTTGGACAGGACTTTGCAAAATGACCTTTCTTCTTGCAAATGAAACATCGAGCATCTTTTTGTCTTTTGGTAGGGAAAGGTTTTTTTTTGGAAATACCTGTAGGGTGTTTAGGCTTTCTGGAATTTTGTTTTTTGGACTGCTTGGATGGATAGTACTTTTGGAAATGGGATTTTTTCTTGGTAGGGCAGTGACAGGTTTTTTCATCCTTGCATTTGATAGCAAGGTGAGGCTTTTTGCAGGCACTTTTGAAAGGCTCTTTGTGCTTCATAAGATCTTTGAAAAACTCTTTCTGTTCACAGAGCTTTTCGAGACAATAGACAGCCAACTGGTAAATCTTCCCTAATGAAAGGGTATCAATGTTGAGCTAATGAACATGAAGTTGTCTTTGTAATTCTCGCAGGATCTCTTTAGGTAGAAATGCAACGAAAACATGCTTGAGAGAAGCATCGTTGAAGCCATTGAGCTTGTAGTAGAGAACTGTCATTCTCTTATAATGAAAATCTAGATCTTTGATTTTCAAAGAACAACATTTCATTTGGTGAAATTCTTTTCTGGCTACTTCTTGAGCAACTATCTGTTACCCTAAGAACTGTTCATAGATTAGTCCTAGAACTTGAGGAATTGTAGCCTGATACAATTGGAGTTGTCTGTACTAGCCAAGACTTTCAAACCAATCTCTTAGAGAACCAAGGAATCTAGAACAGAACTCTCTAAGAACTGATTCTGGATTAGCATCAGTTTCAGCATTTGCATGTCTTTCCATGCTGAAAACTCTTGAAATCTCTAGAACCATTTGAACTTTGGAATATCATCAAATGTGAACTAAGGTCCATGAGATAATTTTGGAACAAAATTGTTTTGATGCGGTGGAGCATCTTCTAGATCCTCAACGATAAGAGATTCTTTTGAGGTTGAGGGTTCATCTTCTCCAGGAGATGAAGGAGCATTGGAACATGTTGATGGTTGATGCGAACTATCAAGAGAATACCATTAAAGCTTCAAGTGATCCTTTGCACATTCATGAAGGCCCAATTACAAGAGCTAGAGCCAAAAAGATACAAGCTGCTTTAAATGGATTAATTGAGAAAATATGGATTGAAACTACAATTCAAGATGCAAGACATCATGAATTGGGCTTGAAGAGATGTCAAAGCATTGTGGGCTTTATTCAAGCTATTGGGCAGCCAAATACACAATTCGGATCAAATGCAGAAAGGTCAATTTCAGAATAAAACTGGTATTGATTGAGCTGGGATTAACTTGCAAGCCATATACCGTTGGAAATATAATTAAGATAGCTTTCCAAAGAATTTTACGGAGTTAGATTTGGAGTTCTCTAGAAGGAGTTATGAACAATTTATTACAGCATGCGCAGAATTGGAAATTTCAACGACTTCTTAACTAGTTAGGAAAACTACTCCGACTTGAACTAGGATTTAATCTTTTTCGAATTTTTTGGGTCTCTATTGGCATATTTAAACTCAGCAACCTTGTTATGTAAGACAATAAAGAGATTAATGTTATTTTGAATTTGAGAGAATTATTCTTTCTTTGGTTCTTTTGAGAACTAGTGAACTTATCAAGAATTTGCATTCTTGTGGCGTTCCAAATCAAGACTTATCACTCACCTTCTCATCTAAATCTTGAGTGTGGCGTCAATATCCTTCTCCATACCTTTGGTTCATGTTTGATTAAGCATTGGGTAAAGGTTTTGTTTGTCTTAAATCTGTTTAGAACTTTCTTGGGTAGTTGAAACTTCAAATTAAGTGTTCTCTTTAAAGTTTCAATGTGGGATTCACATCAATTTGGTATTAGAGCAAGTTTCTAATCAGGTTTGAATGTCTTATTTATTTTGATTATCAAAAAAAGAAAACAAACAGCAAAAAAATAAAAAACTTACAGCAAAAAAAAAAAAGAAAGAAACGGACAGAAAAAAAAAAGATTGCAAAAGGATTCAAGTATTCCTACTTTCATCAATATCAATTGTGTCCTTTACTTGCTTGTTTTCCTTTCTTCAATTTCTTTTTTGTTCTTTGTGTTTTCTTAATTCTTTTTCTTTATTAGTGTGCTAGAATAGCATATTTGGTGTGTCACTTGTATTGTTTTTCTTGGTTTTGTTTTTAGTTCAATAAAGAACTGAAAGAGAGAATTAAGTGTGGTAAAAGGCAATAGTTTGTGAGATCATTAGAGGGAAAAAGCCAATTTATGTGTTAAACACGAGAGTTAAGTGAATCAAATTGAGTGAAACACATGAGGGAGTGTTGTGAGGTTTTTTCTTTTGCTAACTTTAATTTTTCAGATCACAAAATATGTCAAAAGAACAAGAAGCTATAGATCAATTGATCATGCTCAAAGCCATCCAGCAACAATTTGAGAGCATGAATCTGATGTTTGGAGAGATCCGTGACCAATTGGAAAGGCAAGACACTGCCATAGCCAATCTACAAAAGGGGCAACAACCAATAGCTCCTAATGTAAGAGATAATCAATGGCGTGCTGCCATGGGAGATCAGGGTGGTGATGACCTAGATAATTTTGATGACCAGGTCACCGTTGACATGCGTGGAAGAGATGATAGAAGGGTAAGACGCATAGATCGTGATTTGGGGAGTATCAAACTGAAAATTCCTTCTTTTCAAGGTAAAAATGATCCGGAAGCTTATTTGGAGTGGGAAAAAAAGGTGGAGCTAGTATTTGATTGCCATAATTACTCCGAGGAGAAAAAAGTAAAACTAGCTGCTATTGAATTTACTGATTATGCTATTATTTAGTGGGATCAACTTGTTTTAAGTAGGAGAAGAAACCGTGAAAGGCCTATAAACACTTGGGAGGAGATGAAGGCCATCATGAGGAGGAGATTTGTTCCTAGTCATTATTATAGGGAGCTACATCAAAGGCTTCAAAGTCTTACACAAGGCTCCAGAAGTGTGGAAGACTACCACAAGGAGATGGAAATAATCATGATTCGAACCAACATTGAAGAAGAACGAGAGGCCACTATGGCTAGATTTTTACATGGTTTAAATCAAGATATTGCTAATGTGGTTGACTTGTAGCATTATGTTGAATTGGAAGACATGGTTCACATGGCCATAAAAGTGGAACGACAACTAAAAAGAAAGGGTTCCACTAGACCCAACTTCGGTTCATCTTCCTCATAGAAGTCAAAATGGAGCAAAGATGAAAAGGTTGTTTCAAAGCCTAAGATTGAGCCGATCAAGGATCATAAAGAGGGAGGCAGCCAAAGCAAAGGTAAATCTGATTCCCAACACTCTAGAAATAGAGATATTAAGTGTTTTAAATGTTTGGGGACAGGTCATATTGCATCTCAATGCCCAAATAAGAGAGTAATGATCTTGAGGGATGATGGTGATGTTGAAACCGAGAGTGAATCAGATGACGATCCTATGCCACCTTTGGAGGATGCTAATGATGGTGTAGAGTATCCTGTTGATGGTAAATTGATGGTTGTTAGACGTGCTCTTAACATGCAAGTAAAAGAGGATGCGGAGGTACAACGTGATAACATATTTCATACTAGATGCCACATCAAAGATAAGGTATGTAGTATGATAATTGATGGTGGAAGTTGTACTAATGTAGCTAGCACTAGTTTGGTTGAAAAATTGAACTTGAAAACTCTAAAACATCCTAGGCCATATAAGTTACAATGGCTGAATGATTGTGGGGAGGTTAAAGTAAATAAACAAGTGCTGGTTTCATTCTCTATTGGGAGATATAAGGATGAGGTTGTATGTGATGTAGTACCCATGCATGCTGGACACATTCTTTTGGGGCGACCTTGGCAATATGATAGGCGAGTGACACATGATGGTTACTTAAATAGATATTCTTTTGTAATGAATAAAAGGCAAATCACTCTTGTACCCTTAACACTTAGGCAAGTGTATGAGGATTAAATGACAATACAAAAAGAGAGTGATACAAAAAAAGAAAATGAGAGCACAAAAGAAAGAGAGAATGAGAGAAAAGAAAGTGGAAAGATAGAAAAAAATATTGTTGAGAGAAAAGAGAGGCAACATGTAAACTTGATTGCAAAAGAGAGAGAGGTTAAGAGGGCCTTCTTTTCAAAACAGCTTATCATTGTACTTTTGTGCAAAGAGGCTTGTTTGCATACTAATAAGCTTAACTCTTTTTTGCCTAGTGTTATTGTGACTCTTTTGCAAGACTTTGATGATGTGTTTCCAAATGAAGTCCCTAATGGTTTGCCACCTAATATGGGAATTGAGCATCAAATAGACTTTCTTCCTGGAGCTACCATTCCTAATAGACCCGCTTATAGAAGTAACCCCAAAGTGACAAAGGAGCTTCAAAGGCAGGTTCAAGAACTCTTGGCAAAGGGATATGTGAAGGAGAGCATGAGTCTGTGTGCGGTACCAGTTCTACTAGTGCCCAAAAAGGATGGAACATGGAGGATGTGTGTTGATTGTCGTGCGATTAATAAAATCACTGTAAAGTATCGACATCCTATTCCTAGACTTGATGACATGCTTGATGAATTGTATGGTTCTTGTGTGTTTAGCAAAATAGATCTTAAAAGTGGATATCATCAAATTAGGATTAGAGAGGGAGATGAGTGGAAAACTGCTTTTAAAACAAAATATGGTTTATATGAGTGGTTAGTAATGCCATTTGGATTATCTAATGCACCCAGCACTTTTATGAGGTTAATGAACCATGTTTTGCGTGCTTTTCTTGGTAAGTTTGTAGTTGTCTACTTTGATGATATTTTGATCTATAGTAAAAGTCTAGAAGAAAACGTTGAGCATTTGTAAAGTGTATTGACTGTTTTAAGGAAGGAAAAGTTGTATGCTAATGTGAAGAAGTGTGCTTTTTGTACAAATCAGATTGTTTTTCTTAGTTATGTTATAAGTGCTAAAGGAATTGAGGTTGATGAAGAGAAGATAAAGGCTATTAAGGAATGGCCTACACCTAAAAGCATAAGTGAGGTAAGAAGTTTTCATGGTTTAGCTAGTTTTTATAGAAGATTTGTGAAAGATTTTAGCACCCTTGCTGCACCTTTAACTGAAATTATTAAGAAACACGTGGGATTTAAGTGGGGTAGTGAACAAGAAAGTGCATTTAATCTAATCAAGGAGAAATTGGTTTCCGCACCACTACTTACTTTACCCGATTTTGCTAAAACTTTTGAAATTGAGTGTGATGCCTTAGGTATAGGTATTGGAGCTGTTTTGATGCAAGAGGGGCGTCCAATTGCTTATTTTAGTGAGAAATTGAGTGGCGCAACCCTAAACTATCCTACTTATGACAAGGAGATGTATGCATTGGTGAGAGCGTTGGAAACTTGGCAACATTATCTTCTACCTAAAGAGTTTGTCATACACACTGATCATGAGTCCTTAAAGCATTTGAAAAGGCAAGGTAAGTTGCATAAGAGACATGCCAAATGGGTTGAATTCATTGAGCCATTTCCTTATGTGATCAAATACAAACAAGGTAAGGAGAATATGGTAATTGATGCGATCCCACATTGAAACTTTAAAGAGAACACTTAATTTGAAGTTTCAACTACCCAAGAAAGTTCTAAACAGATTTAAGACAAACAAAACCTTGACCCAATGCTTAATCAAACATGAACCAAAGGTATGGAGGAGGATATTGATGCCACACTCAAGATTTAGATGAGAAGGTGAGTGATAAGTCTTGATTTGGAACGCCACAAGAATGCAAATTCTTGATAAGTTCACTAGTTCTCAAAAGAACCAAAGAAAGAATAATTCTCTCAAATTCAAAATAACATTAATCTCTTTATTGTCTTACATAACAAGGTTGCTGAGTTTAAATAGGCCAATAGAGACCCAAAAAATCCGAAAAAGATTAAATCCTAGTTCAAGTCGGAGTAGTTTTCCTAACTAGTTAAGGAGTCGTTGAAATTTCCAATTCTGCGCATGCTATAATAAATTGGTCATAACTCCTTCTAGAGAACTCCAAATCTAACTCCGTAAAATTCTTTGGAAAGCTATCTTAATTATCTTTCCAACGGTATATGGCTTGCAAGTTAATTCCAGCTCAATCAATTCCAGTTTTATTCCGAAATTGACCTTTCTGCATTTGATCCGAATTGTGTATTTGGCTGCCCAATAGCTTGAATAAAGCCCACAATGCCTTGACATCTCTTCAAGCCCAATTCATGATGTCTTGCATCTTGAATTATAGTTTCAATCCATATTTTCTCAATTAATCCATTCAAAGCAGCTTGTATCTTTTTGGCTCTAGCTCTTGTAATTGGGCCTTCATGAATGTGCAAAGGATCACTTGAAACTTTAATGGTATTCTCTTGATAGTTCGCATCAATGGTTGAGCCATGAGTAGATTAGGAATATCTACAAAATTTTCTTTTGAATCAGAAATAGAGACTGATTCTTTTGAAGAATAGGGTTTTACAGAAGAAGATTCTGAACTTGCTACTGGAGTACTGGTTTCGAGAAAAGGAAAATCAGTATCATATTCTTGAGAATAAAGCTGATGCATGGGTGCTTTATCTTTTGCTGTTGTCTGAGTGGGTTTTGGTGTCGCTTGTAGAGATATAGGCTGCTGTGTTGAGGTTGAAGGTTTAGCAGCTATAGGCTTAGTAGATGGTTTTGGTTTCGGTGTTGGTTTAGGTATAGAAAGATGTGATAACCCAAAGAATTTTGCATAATCTATGGGTTGTTCATGACTGGTTGGTCTGTAGAAAGGTTGGTATGTGGTGAAGAAAGGTGTGTATGGAGGTAATGTTTGAGTTTGTCTGAAAAGTGATGGTTGCTGTTTCTCAGCATCAACTTTCACTAGTTCACTTTTAAGCTGTCTGATCTCTGTTTCTTTTTGGTTGAACTCTAGACCCCAATATTTTTTCTGGATTATCATTCTGAGCTCAACATCTAGTTTAGCAATTTGATGATGTAGATTAAGATACAGCTATTCTAGTTGAGCTGTAATATTATCAACCTTCTTGTCTGTGGTTTGGACTTGGGCTTGAATATTGTTAAGCCTGGTATCAAGAGATTTCAGGACTGAATTCTGAACACTGGCATTATGAGTTTGCCAATTAAGAACTGTTTCGTACTGCTTCGATTCCTCAAGTTGTCCCATAGGAGTGACAAGCTTGACTTTCGACTTAGTGCATCTGCCACCACATTTGCTTTTCCAGGGTGATAGTTTATTTTACAATCGTAGTCCTTGACGAGTTCCAGCCAGCGGTGTTGTCGCATGTCGCATGTTCAGTTCTTTTTGTGTAAAAAAGTATTTAAGGCTCTTGTGATCTGTATAGATCTTACAATGTGCTCCCATCAAGTAGTGACACCATATTTTCAATGCATGCACCACCGCAGCGAACTCTAAGTCATGTGTGGGATAGTTCTTCTTGTATTCCATTAATTGACTGGAAGCATATGCAATGACCTTTCCGTTCTGCATGAGAATGCATCCTATGCCATTTTTGGAGGCATCACTGTATATGATGAACTCCTCAAAGCTATTAGGAATTACTAAGATTGGGGCAGTGACCAACTGTTGTTTTAGCTCTTCAAAGCTTTTCTCACATTCTAGCGTCTATACAAACTTGGTGTTTTTCTTTGTTAATTGGGTTAATGGCATTGCGATCTTGGAGAAGCCTTCCACAAATCTTCGGTAATAGCCTGCTAATCCAAGAAGCTTCTAACTTCTTTAACATTAGTTGGCCTAGTCCATTGGCTGACTGCTTCCACCTTTAAGGGATCGACTGATACTCCATCCTTAGACACAATGTGCCCTAGAAATATAACGCTTTCCAACTAAAATTCACACTTCTTGAATTTTGCATAAAGTTGCTTCTCCTTTAAAGTTTGAAGAGTGATTCTCAGATGTTCGACATGCTCTTTCTTCGTTCGTGAGTAGATCAAGATCTCATTAATGAATACCAATATGAATTTGTCCAAATAGTCTTTAAATACTCTGTTCATGAGATCCATGAAGGCTAATGGGGCATTAGTTAGACCAAATGGCATGACGACAAATTCATAGTGTCCATAATGTGTTCTGAATACGGTCTTTGGAATATCCTCCTCTCAGACTTTTAGCTGGTGATATCCTGACCATAGATCAATCTTTGAAAATATTGCTGCTCTTTGTAGTTGATCAAATAGATCCTCGATTCGTGGAAGTGGATACTTATTCTTGATGGTGACTTTATTTAGTTCTCGATAGTCTATGCACATCCGCATGGATCCATCCTTTTTCTTCACGAACAACACTGGTGCTCCCCAAGGTAAATGGCTTGGACGTATGTAGCCTTTGTTTAATAGTTCTTGCAGTTAATTCTTCAACTCCTTTAATTCTGATGGGGCCATCCTGTAGGGTGCTTTTGAGATTAGGGCCGTCCCTGATAACAAGTCAATCTTGAATTCAACTTCTTGATTTGGCAGTAATCTGGGGAGTTCTTCAGGAAAGACCTCAGGAAATTCGTTCACCACTGGAATTTCTTCTAGCTTTGGCCTTTGATCTTCAACCTTGATGACGCTTGCCAAGTATCCCTCACATCCTCCCTTTAATAGTCTAGTTGCTTTTTAGATGGAAATGATAGGTATTCTATTCCTCTTATATCCCTCCTTGAATATAAAATATTCCTTTTGTGGTGGTTGGAATGTTACCTATTTTTTCTCACAATCTATCTTGGCATGGTACTTTGATAACCAATCCATACCAAGAATCACATCATAGTCATGCATCTCATGAATTATCAAGTCAACACATAGTGTACGATTATTAATGTTGACTTCGCATGCTCTTACTAGTTGTCTTAAGTTTAATACTTCACCAGATGGAAGCATGACATTATAAGGTTTACTTATTATGTTAAGGGCCCCTTTGATTTTCCTAATAAATGCTGGTGAGACAAATGAATGTGTAGCTCCTAAGTCTATCAACACATATGCAGGAGTTTGATAGATAGATAGTTCACCTGATATCATTGAGGGGTTTGCCTCTGCATCTATCTTGGTAAGTGCGAACACTCGTATGTTAGGCCTTTCTCGCTGCGTACCATTCTCTAGGCAGTCTTTGATGAAGTGTCCTTCTTTTTTATATTTGAAACATGTTTTAGTGCTGGCTCGGCATTCCCCAGGGTGAATTCTACCACATTGATTGCATTTAGGCCTTGGTAGGATCTCTTTTTGGTGATTCCTTGTACGCTTGTTCTTGTCTTGCTCCTGAGTAGTTGGTGCTCTCTTTCTCTTATTATTTGACAGTTGTCTTCCGTGATTAGCTATATAATTCCCTTGATCTATGCTTCCTTTATTCTTCGTTTTTCTTCCTTCTTTTCTTCATCTGCTTGCTTAATCACTAAGGCTCGATCCATGAGCTCGTTGAAGGAAGCATCTCGAATTCCAGCAACCTTACTAAGAGATAAGCTGTGTCCTCACTAAATTGTAACACTCCACTTTTATGTTTGTAACTAAAAGCATTGTAACGATTTCAAAATAAGCATTTTATAAAGATTGAACAAAAATTTTGTTACATAAACTATATAAAAGGGTTTAAATAGAATTATATTATAGGCAGTAATGACGACCGTGTAAAGAGTCATAACAACAACATTATATTTTAGGCGACAGCGCCGACCATGTAGAGGGTTGTACCAACATCATAATTTAGGCGGCAATGTCGACCATAGCATGATGAAATAAGAGTATCACATATTAGGCGGCATAGTTGACCATCCAATCAAGTAAGTATTAAGCATAACATCCTAGGCAGCATTGCCGGCCATATGAGGATGATTTCATGATGTAGGCGGCATAGACAGCCATGTGGGATTTAATAATAATAAATCACACCACAATAATAATCATTATAAGACAAGAGATTATTTAGAACTAAACCTAATATAAGAGATTATTACTTAAAGCTAATTTAACATATTGTTCTTACATTGCAGTTGAAGTGAAGTGTTACTTATCTGTTTTTCTTTGATTCCCCTAAACCTTCCTTCCTAAACTTGAGAATTTCTTCAGGGATGCTTTGGCTTAGAATGGAAAAAGATGGGATTTCTAGGGTTTATGGAAAAATACAAGGGCTAAAGGGTATTTATAGAGTTTCCTAAGGCCCATGTGTGGCTAGAATTTTGTCACCATATCATTTGATTAATGGTAGAGATTTATTTCTCCATAATTATCTTGGTGATTTATAGAATGCTAAGATTTTACCACCTAGCATTTAATTAATGGTGAAGATTTATCTCTTTATAAATATCTCAGTAATTTCTAGAATCTCTACAACATTTCTTATTACATCATCACTTATGTCATTACTTATGTCATCATTACTTTTAAATTATTAATTTATCTTTGCATAAATATCTTAGTAATTTCTAGAATTCCTAATATCTCTACAACATTTCTTGTTGCATCATCACTTATGTCATTGCTTATGTCATCAGTAGCTTTAATTATTAATTTATCCTTTTATAAATATCTTTAGAAATTTCTGGATTTTCTAATTTCTCTACAACATTACTTATGTCATTATATTATTATACATTATTATTATTATTATTCTTATAATAAATTATATTCAAGTAAGAAGAGTGTACCTCACAATTATGCTCTCAGAAAAGAAGAGTATTATTGGAACAACCAACATACAATTCCTTGGCATGATTATCAATAATGGTCATATTAACCAAGTGACCACATTGCACAGGAACTTCTCAACTTTCCAGACAGCAACATGATAAAACATCAAGTTCAATTATATTCGTGACTTTTTGCCACGTGTAAATGACTATACCTCCGTCTTATCCTCTCTTTTGAAAAAGCAACCTCCTGAGTAAAACACAGCACATACTGCCTTTGTAAAGCAACTTAAGTAGATCACACAAAATCTACCAGCACTCAAAATTATTACAAATGGTCAGAGAATCCTCTAGACAGATGCTAATGATCCAGCATGGGGTGCTATACTTTTGGAAAAGATTGACAATAAAGAATATCTTATCTCTTATGCTAATGGACACTTTTTTGAGTCATAACAACGTTATCAAACAGTTTACAAAGGAATCGTAGCCATCAAGAATGGGATTAAAAAGTTTGAATTCCATCTTATCAATTATCATTTCCTTGTCAGAATGGATAACTCTACTTTTTCTAATGTGTTGAATTTCAAGAATCATGTTGTTCTAGAAAAAATGCTGCTAAGGTTAAAGGATTGGTTTGTCTAATATGATTTCCATGTTGAGCATATAAAAGGCAACCAAAACCTGATCCCAGACAAGCTCTCAAGAAAGCCTCTTTCAAGAACTTCTACTGTAAATCTCTCATTTCCTTTTCCTTTCATGGTCATGGCAACTTCCTTACCACAAACTGCACTTACTTGTAGGACTTTTCCCTTCAATAAGCAGTTCTTTTCTCCAGCTCAAATACAAGACTTTGCCCAAAACTACCTCTTTCGTTTCTTTATGAAAGTTTACCTCCTTCACCTAGATTCGACCCTTTTCCCAAGCTTTCATAGAGAAAACATGTTTCTTACAGGCCTTCAGATTGATCCCTCTAAAGATCTCTCTGAAGATGAGATATGGTATATGTGGTGTTTAACTGTTTTGTATACCACACAACTCATTGTTCCCATTGCCAGAGTCTACAAGATTCTCATGGATGCTAATTAGTCCACTTCTTTGATATGGACATTCTTTGAATGGTTCTCTCACCTTCCTTGGTGAAGAAAGAAGTTGGCCCAATTGATGCAATATTATAATATTCACGATATGTCGGCCTATCAAGGAATCCAGTTCACATCAGTCTTTATTATCCACAGGCCCTATTTCCAACATCCAAACAATAATTTATTTTCGACATAAAATCAAGCCTATGAGTGGAATGTGGTACCACACCTAGCCGTGCTTGAAAATGACATAGATCTCAAAAACAGTCTCAGACAGTTCCTTTTTTAACTTAACCATATTCTAACCCCATCACCAAGACATTCACCACACCTCTCTAGGTCCACAACATGACATGATCAAATCTAACTCCAAATGAATTATCATTAAGGAAGAACGACCTAATTACATTGATGTTCTATTCTAGGATTCTTAAGATCCTGAGGAAGAATTTGCTCCCTTAAATGATATTATTAATCTGTATCCTCCTCCGATCAACCCATCCATAACTCAACCTATGACAACCCAGTACAGGTGTTTAATTTTAGAACTTGAGAAGATTTTAACAGAATTACCACAGCCCATTTTTCCAAATGACCTCTCAGAGTCCTCCTACACACATCCAAACCCACCAATCTCCTTGACTTCATAGAAACCTGAACCCTATACTCCTCTAGTCCTTGCCTTTCCGAACTTATCCAGCCAGGTTCAAAGAAATGATCAAAAAGTCTATTTTTTTAATATCCACGGTGATGATTGTTTCATCTGGAATGGCAAATGTGTTTGCTCTACAGACGATTCCACTGATAGTGACTCCTCATGAACAAGGATCACGTGATCAAGAATCACACTTGCTTTAGTAATTTAGTGTGCTTTAATAATTAAAGGCGTGTATGATTGCTTTCCTTTTACTTTTGTAAAAGAGTGAATGATTGCTTTTATTTTGTCACTTTAAAGTAGCTTTTGTCACAAAGCTACTTTAAGAAAGTTATGTAATCATTATGTTTTCTACTGATTAAAGTGGTCTACTTTCACTATTCTTGATAAAGGTGCTGTCTTATCAAGATCTCTTCCTCCCTACTATATAAAGGGATGACATTCTCATTGTAAGATATCAAGTTTTAAGGAATTCATTAAGTTTTTTAGAATCCAATGTCTCAATTCTAAAACTTTTCTCTTTTTCTAAATTTAAGAATATGAGAGTCTCTTCAGTCATAGACTAGTGGTCTGTTTATCTTTTTCTCTAAGCAAGTATGTTTTACACTTGCCTTTTCTCAAGATCTTGTGTATTAAAAATTTGTTAGCCATTTTATCGTAGAACCTCTAACAATTATGGAACCCACCTTTGATAAGAGACCAGAGTGTCCAGAGATCCCTTAGGGTTTATAGTTGAGAGGATCTAGACCTAGATAACCTCTAGGATTTCCATTGGTATCAGACCATCTCTACAATTTTTTACTAATTTCTATGGATCAAATAAATTATTCCTAATTCTTACTAAGAGCTGAGCTGTGTCCTCCCTCTTGGCTAGTGCATATGGACAGTCTATAGAATCACTTTAAACCTTGGGCTTTGATACCAATTTGCAACACTCCACCTTAATGGTTGTAACTAAAGTGGTTAAAGCAGATGTAACATTAAGTACTTATAGAAATAAATTTCAAAATAAGCATTTTATAAATATAGAACATAAAAAGTTTGTTACACAGAACCTATATAAAAGGTTTGTAACATAAAAAAAAAACTTGGTTACAAAAGTTAACGATTCTCTTACTAACATGTCACTGACCAATTCCATAAACAAGCTTGTTGGATTTATGCTTAGATAGGAACAAGTTGAGACTGTTGTGTAATCTAAGGTCTATTATAGCCATATGCACTTTGCCTTAGTTAGGACTAGCGTCAGCTTTCCCTATTCAGTTCCTGCAATGTAAGGACTACATGAGTTAATGCCCAGTAAGTAAACACTTGATACATGTATTACCTATCATGCAGATGAATGACTTTATGAAATAAGTGCTAAATCTTTTAAATGAAACTTAGAAATGTAAAGAATGGTGTTCAGGCCCTAGGTTTATTGTACTTCAAGGCTAGCATTCCATAACATGCCCTTAGCTTTAATTAATTGATCTGTTGGGCATTACGTATTGCTGTCTTCAAAGTATCTCTTTTCGTAATTTAGAGAGCTTGCCCTCTTTATGAACTTCCCCTTTTTTAAAAAAAAAATTCATTAAAATACCTCCTTATCAAATCATCTATAATATGCATGAGCCCAATGCAACTTATGCCATAGTACGTAAATTTTCTAAATATATAATAAAATAAAATACAAAACTAATTTAAGACAATAACATTTAACATAGGCGGCAGCACCGTCCATACAAAAATTAAGGAAATAGAATTATAATATAAGCGATAGAGCCAACCGTGGAAGAAGTAATAAACATCATATTTTAGGCAGCAGGGCCAACCGTGGTATGATAAAATAAAAGCATCACATATTAGGTGGCATAGCCGACCATCTAATCAAGTATGTAGTAAGCATTACATCTTAGGTGACATGGCCAGCCATATGAGGATGATATCATGATGTAGGTGTTATAGCCAGCCATATGGGGATTTCATAATAACCAATCACATCATAATAATAATCATTATAAGATAAGAGAATATTTAAAACTAAACTTAACATAAGAGAATTATTATTCAAAGCTAATTTTAACATATTGTCCTTACATTACAGTTGAAGTGAAGTGTTGCTTACCTGTTTCTTTGATTTCCCAAAACTTTCATTCCTAAATTTGAGAATTTTTTCAGTAATGATGCTTTGACTTAGAATGGAAAAAGATGGGATTTCTATGGTTTATCAAAAATGCAAGGGCTAGGGAGTATTCATAGGATTTTCTGAGGCCCATGAGTGGCTAGGATTTTGCCACCATATCATTTAATTAATAGTGGAGATTTATTTCTCATAAATATCTTAGTAATTTCTAGAATGCTAAGATTTTACTACCTAGCACTTAATTAATGGTGGAGATTTATCTCTTTATAAATATCTTAGTAATTTCTAGAATTTCTAATATCTCAACAAAATTTCTCATTAGATCATTACTTATGTCATTGCTTATGTCATCATTACTTTTAATTATTAATTTATCTCTCCATAAATATCTTAGTAATTTTTAGAATTCCTAATTCTTTACAACATTTCTTGTTACATCATTACTTATGTCATATTACTTTTTAATTATTAATTTATTTCTCCATAAATATCTTAGTAATTTTTAGAATTTCTAATATATCTACAACATTACTTATGTCAATATATTATTATACTTTATTATTACTATTATAATAAATGCTTAAGAAAACTTGTTAAATTAATTATATTATATCCGAGTAAGAAGGTACTGGCCAAGACTTTTAAACCAGTCGCAAAGTGAGCCAAGGAATCTTGAACAGAATTCCCTAAGGACAGATTGTGAAGTGGCATCAGCTTTAAGCATCTGAACATTAGTCTAGATAGAGAATTCTTGGAATCTTTGATGCGAATCCCACATTGAAACTTTAAGGAGAACACTTAATTTGAAGTTTCAACTACTCAAGAAAGTTCTAAACAGATTTAAGACACACAAAACCTTGACCCAATGCTTAATCAAACATGAACCAAAGGTATGGAGAAGGATATTGACGCCACACTCAAGATTTAGATGAGAAGGTGAGTGATAAGTCTTGATTTGGAAGGCCACAAGAATGCAAATTCTTGATAAGTTCACTAGTTCTCAAAAGAACCAAAGAAAGAATAATTCTCTCAAATTCAAATAACATTAATCTCTGAATTGTCTTACATAACAAGGTTGCTGAGTTTAAATAGGCCAATAGAGACCCAAAAAATCCGAAAAAGATTAAATCCTAGTTCAAGTCGGAGTAGTTTTCCTAACTAGTTAAGGAGTCGTTGAAATTTCCAATTCTGCGCATGCTGTAATAAATTGGTCATAACTCCTTCTAGAGAACTCCAAATCTAACTCCGTAAAATTCTTTGGAAAGCTATCTTAATTATCTTTCCAACGGTATATGGCTTGCAAGTTAATTCCAGCTCAATCAATACCAGTTTTATTCCGAAATTGACCTTTTTGTATTTGATCCGAATATTGTATTTGGCTGCCCAATAGCTTGAATAAAGCCCACAATGCCTTGACATCTCTTCAAGCCCAATTCATGATGTCTTGCATCTTGAATTGTAGTTTCAATCCATATTTTCTCAATTAATCCATTTAAAACAGCTTGTATCTTTTTGGCTCTAGCTCTTGTAATTGGGCCTTCATGAATGTGCAAAGGATCACTTGAAGCTTTAATGGTATTCTCTTGATAGTTCTCATCAATCTTTAGAACCGTTTGACTTTTGGGACGTCATTAAATATGAACCATGGCCCATTAGAAGCTTTAGGAATTGAATTAGGCTAAGGTGGAGGAATATCCTCAAGGTCTTCAACTATAGGAGGTCCTCGTGAGGAGGATGTAGGATGACCTTCTTTTCCAGAAGGTGAGAGAGGATTATTAGATCCTATTGATGGTTGAACCATAAGTAAATCAAGAATATCTACATAATATTCTTCTGAATCTATCGTAGATACGGAAGCCACCGATTCTGTTGAGGGAAAAGACCCATCAGAAGATAAATCTGAATCTGCCACAAGAGTACTGGCCTTAGAAGAGGGAAAACTAGTATGAATTTCTTGAGAATAAAGTTGATGCATGGGTACCTTGTCTTTTGATGGCATCTGAGTGGGTTTTGGTATGGATTGAGGAGATGAAGGCTAACTCAGATCTACAAACGTAGGTTGTGGTTTTGAGGTAAAAGGTTTTGTGGATGGTTTTAGTCTTGGTGTTGATCAGTCCCAAGAACTTGGCATAGTCCACTGGTTTTTCATGGTCGCTAGGTTTGTAAAAGGGTTGATAAGTTGTGAATGAGGGAGTGTATATAGGTATAGTGTGAGGTACAATCTTTTGACTCGGATATAATATAATTAACTTAACAAGCTCTCTTAAACATTTATTATAATAATAATTGTTAGCCTATTAGGTTATAAATAATATGATTTTGATGATAACAAACATATGCATTGAAGTGTTTTATTTTGTATTTCACAAGTTCACTAGTTTTGAAGGATAATGAATCAAGTGGAACAAGTGAAATCAAGTTCAAGACACTCAACGGACAACGGCGAAGTCAAGAATACAATTTCGAGCTTAACGGATAATTTATTGCGACAATTTCTTGTAAAAGCCGGTATGATTTAAATTATACTTGGATTAGCATTTGTGAAGCTTAATTTTATGTTAATAAAATAATTGTTTTTCAAACTAAATTAATTTTATATTTATGAGATAAAATATTTTATGATTTTAAGTTATTTGGATAAAAATGAAATAGCTTTAATTTTCGGAGTTGGACTTATTTGCTAAGCTCTAAAAACATTTGGGCTATATTGTAACTTATGATAGATTGGGGGCTTAAGTGAAAAGTTTTGAAAACTTTGAAGACTATGGTGATTTAGCTAAAACTCAAAAAGGACTTATTTGAAAAAATATTATTCAGTTTGGGCCATACTGTAATTTCAGAAAGTTTTTAGAATTAAATAATAATTAAAATTTCTGAGTTTGGGTCTGTTTGAAAAGTTTTATAACGTTTTGGGCCATAGCATAATTTGAGTAAATTTTGAGACAAAACTGTAATTTCGTGAATGATATTCATATCGAAGAAAATTCAAAATTAACTGAATTTCATCACATTATTACGAGCGGGGGCCGGTTAAAATTAAGCGGCTACTAGCCCTTGAAAGACCTGAATTTGACAATAACGGCTAGTTTTCGAGCTTTAAACATAAAAACTCATTTCCAACTTTATTTTAACAACTCTGGCAATCAAAAACAAGTTTGTAAAACATATATTGAGCTTCCATATTGCAAATCACAATAGATTAAATCATTCTTGAGCCATTATTTGTGAATCTACTCTTGTAGAGAGTGTTTTGCTGTATTTTCTATTTTGCATTATATTGAGAGTGTTCAAGTGAGGGAAACACTTGGGGTAAAGAGATTAGGGTGATAATCTCTTGATTGTAAAGGTCCATTGACACCTTGGAAGTCAATTGTAAACGTTTGAAGCCTTGGGAGGCTTGGATAGTGAAATCCTCAAGCTTGGTTGGCTTGGAGGCGTGGACGTAGGCGGGGATTGCCGAACCACGTAAAAATTGCTGTGTTTGCATTCTCTTCCCTTACTCATTTATTTTACAAGCATTATCTAATTTATTATATTGCTGTGAAACTTAATTTTTGTTTACATTAAGGCATTAGATTGAATCATTTGTAAAATAATTTTTAATAACCCAATTCACCCCCCCTCTTGGGTTGGTTATTTGTATTTCAGTTGGTATCAGAGCTTGGTTCTCTTAGTAGGACTTAACCGTCTAGAGTAAAAGATCCATGGCAACCCAAAGTGATTCAACCTTTAGGAAGGACACCACAACTAGACCACCATTCTTTGACGGAAATGACTATCCATATTGGAAAACTAGGATGAGAATTTATTTACAAGCCCTAGATTACGAAATTTGGGAAGTTGTTTGTGATGGTCCATTTATGCCATTGATTAAAAATGAAGTCGGGGAAGATATTCCAAAACCTTCACGGGAATGGAATGAATTGGAAAAGAGAAAAGCTTTTCTAAATTCCAAAGCCATGAATGCGTTATTTTGTGCACTAGATAAGAAAGAATTTCATAGAGTGTCAAGTTGTGAAAGTGCTTATGAAATTTGGCACAAACTTGAAGTTGTTTATGAAGGCACGAATCAAGTGAAAGAGTCTAAAATTAGTAGATACACTCGACAATATGAATTGTTTCAAATGGAACAAAATGAAAGTGTGTATTCTATGTATACTAGATTTACTGGACATAGTGAACACTCTGGAGCCCTAGGAAAGACCTTTTCAAATAGCGAGAAAGTTAAGAAAATCATTAGATCACTTCCTAAGGATTGGAGACCAAAAAGAACTGCCATTGAGGAAGCTAAAGATTTAAATGTCTTACCTATTGATGATCTAATCGGTTCTCTTATTTCTTATGAGGAAGATTTAGCAAATTGAAAGAGGCAATGAAGAAAGAAGAAGAACATTGCTCTCAAAGTCACAAAATTTGAAAGTGATGGAGAAAGTGAGCGGGATGATGAGGAATTGGCTATGCTTGCTAGGAGATTCAGAAAATTTTTCAAGAAAATCTGGTGAGCGAAGAAAATTTAAAGATTTCAAGAACCAAAAGGAGAAAAAGGAAGCAATTAAATGTTACGAGTGCAAGAAGCCTGGCCACATAAGATCGGAATGCCCTCTTCTCAACAAGTTCAAGAAGAAAGCAATGGTGGCCACATGGGATGATATCTTGATGAATAAACAACTGATGATGATGATAATCAAGAAATGACAAATCTAGCTCTTATGGCGATTGGAGATGAATCGAATGATGAACTAGATGAGGTAAATGATCTTCCTACCTATGATGAATTACATGATGCTTTTAAAGAATTGCATGGTGAGTTGATGAAGATAGGTAAAGAGAATGTATGCCTTAAAAAGAAATTGATAGATCTCAATAATGAAAATGAATCATTAAATGCAAAGATTACATGTTTAGAACTAGAAAATAAAATGTTGCATGGTAAAGTCACATCTTCAAATGAGAAACTTAATACCTCTTATGAGCATGAAAAATTACATGTTGAAAAATTGATAAAGGAGAATGAAGTTCTCAATAAGAAGAATAACGAGTTAAATGAAATTGTGATAAAATTCACAAATGGCCAAAAGATGTTGTATAATTTACTTAACTCTCAAAAATGTGTTTTTGATAAAGGTGGACTTGGGTATAAGCCTAACTTGAAGCAAAAGTATTACAAGAATTATTTTGTTAAAGCTGCATCCACAAGTAATCATAAAATTACTTGTCATTATTGCAATAGAAATGGTCACATGAAAAATAGATGTCCTGTGAAAAGAAATGCTTATTATGGTATAAAATATGTTTGGGTTCCAAAAGGAACCATGGCTGACATCCAAAGACCCAAAAAGATTTGGGTACCTAAGACTTAAAATTTTCTCTGCAGGGCTTAAAGAAGAAGAAGAATAAATGGTACTTGGACAGTGGGTGTTCAAGACACATGACAGGAAATTATGCTTGGTTTTCAAGTTTTACCAAGATCGAAAATGGTGGAGATGTATCTTTTGGAGATAATTCAAAAGGAAAGATCATTGGTATTGGCAATGTCGGTAATGTATCTTCTACTCTTATTGAAAATGTGTGTTTGGTTGAAAACTTAAAACATAATTTACTTAGTATTAGTCAATTATGTGATAAAGGTTATAAAGTAGTCTTTGATAAATCTAGATGCGTTATTGAAAATGCATGTGATGGAAAGGTTTTGTTTGTAGGAAATAGATGTATTAATGTTTATACCATTAATATAGATTGTGCATCTACCATTGATAAATGTTTCTCGGCATTACATGATGATTGTTGGTTGTGGCATAGACGATTAGGTCATGCAAACATGGATTTAATCTCAAAAATTTCGAAAAATGATTTGGTTAAAGGACTTCCAAAAATTAGTTTTCAAAAGGATAAAATTTGTGATGCCTGTCAATTTGGAAAACAAATCAAAACTTCTTTTAAAAACAAGAATTATGTCTCTACTTCAAAACCACTTCAATTGCTTCACATGAATTTATTTGGACCCTCTAGACATGCTAGCTTAAGTGGAAAATATTATGCATTTGTAATTGTAGATGATTATTCTAGATATACTTGGGTACTATTCCTGGCTAATAAAAATGATGCATTTGAAGTTTTTAAAGTTTTCTGTAAAAAAGTTCAAAATGAAAAAGGATACTCTATTACTTGCATTAGAAGTGATCATGGTAGAGAATTTGAGAATCATGCATTTGAAAATTTCTGCAATGATTTAGGCATTGAGCATCAATTTTCATCGCCTAGAACTCCACAACAAAAAGGAGTAGTTGAGAGAAAGAATAGATCTATTCAAGAAATGGCTAGGACCATGTTAAATGAAAATGCTTTACCTAAATATTTTTTGGCCGAAGCCGTCAACACCGCTTGTTATGTTTTAAATCGGGTGTTGATCAGATCTTATCTTAATAAAACTCCCTATGAACTTTGGAAAGATAGAAAACCCAACATTGGTTATTTCAAAGTTTTTGGATGTAAATGTTTTATTTTGAACACAAAAGATAATCTTGGAAAATTTGATCCAAAATCTGATGTTGGTATCTTTCTTGGGTATTCAAACTCAAGCAAAGCTTATAGAGTGTATAATAAAAGAACTTTGGTTGTGGAAGAGTCTATGCATGTTACTTTTGATGAGTCTAATACCTCCTCTATGGAGAAAGTTGCTGTTAGTGATGATGCAGATGAAAATATACAAGAAGATTCATCAAAGAACAACCAAAAGAATGCAGAAAATCAAGTGGAGCAACTTGAAGAAACAAGCGCAGAACAAAGTCAAGGTACTTCTCAAGCACTCCCCAAGGAGTGGAGGTATGTTTCTTCTCACCCAAAAGATGCCATTTTAGGAGATCCATCTAGAGGTGTTACAACTAGATCATCACTTAGGAATACATGTGAGCATACTGCATTTATTTCTCAAATTGAACCAAAATCCTTTGTGGATGCGGAAAATGATGAATCTTGGATTATGGCAATGCAAGATGAGTTAAACCAATTTGAGAGAAATAAAGTATGGGAATTAGTTCCCAAACCAAAACACCAATCCATTATAGGAACTAAATGGGTATTTAGAAATAAGATGGATGAATCCGGTGTGGTTGTAAGGAATAAAGCTAGATTAGTGGCTCAAGGATACAACCAAGAAGAAGGAATTGATTTTGATGAGACATTTGCACCAGTAGCTAGATTAGAATCCATTAGAATGTTGCTAGCATATGCATGTTATAAAGATTTCATTTTATTTCAAATGGATGTCAAAAGTGCCTTTCTAAATGGATATATCATGGAGGAAGTTTATGTGAAACAACCCCCTGGTTTTGAAAATGAAAAATTTCCAGATCATGTGTATAAGTTATCAAAAGCATTGTATGGCTTAAAACAAGCACCTAGAGCATGGTATGATAGGCTTAAAAATTTCTTACTTGATAATGATTTTTCAATGGGAAAAGCCGATACTACACTTTTTGTTAAGCATAAGAACCAAGACATACTTGTTGTTCAAATTTATGTTGATGATATTATTTTTGGTTCTACTAATGAGCTCTTGTGCAAAGAGTTTTCATCTTGTATGAGTAAGGAGTTTGAAATGAGCATGATGGGAGAATTGAAGTATTTCCTTGGACTTCAAATCAAACAAAACAATGAGGGAATTTTCATCAACCAAGCTAAATACATCAAAGATTTGCTCAAGAGGTTTGGAATTAAAGAATCAAACACTAAAAGCACTCCAATGAGTACAACAATCAAGCTTGACAAGGATGAGAAAGGTAAAGAAGTTGATATTAAAAAGTATCGAGGTATGATCGGCTCTTTACTTTACTTAACCGCAAGTAAACTTGATATCATGTTTAGTGTATGTTTGTGTGCAAGATTTCAATCATGTCCCAAGGAATCTCATTTGCTTGCTGTTAAAAGAATTTTTCGTTATTTGAGTGGAACCATAGATCTTGGCCTTTGGTATCCTAGAGGAACTCATATAGATTTAACTTGTTACTCGGATGCCGATTTTGCTGGTTATAAGGTGGATAGGAAAAGTACTAGTGGAACTTGCCATTTTCTAGGTCATTCTCTTGTTTCATGGTTTAGTAAGAAACAAAACTCGGTTGTACTCTCAACCACTGAGGCGGAATATATTGCCGCAGGTAGTTGTTGTGCACAAGCCCTTTGGATGAAACAAACACTTAGAGACTATGGCATTAAACTTGAACAAATTCCTATCAAGTGTGATAATACTAGTGCTATTAATCTGTCAAAGAATCCCATTCAGCACTCTAGAACCAAGCATATAGAGATTAGACATCATTTTTTAAGAGATCATGTACAAAAGGGTGATATTGTTTTAGAATTTATCTCTACGGAAAATCAACTTGCTGATATTTTTACAAAACCCCTTTGCGAAGAACAATTTTCAAAAATTCGGCATGAGCTTGGGATGATGAGATTTTCACATTAACATCTCTAATTATGTTATTGGATCTATTAAAATTATTTGCTTAATGTTTGTTAATGTTTTTGAAGAAGTTTGAGCATGATAGATAAGTAAGGTGTTATGAAATATTCATTTCAAATGCTTGTGTGCTCTATGATATATGCTTGATAGATGAATCATTTGCTTGATTTAATCATGTTTTAAATGTTTAAGATCATGATTCATGCATTAAAATGGTTCTTGAGAGGTTTCGAATCAAGAAATGATGACGGATCGATCAAAATGGGCGAAAAGTGACTTTGGTACAACAGTTGGCGACAGCACCCAGGCGGCTAGCGCTCAACCAAGCTGCTAGCCGCTTGAATGGCACCAAACCCGAGAGCAAGTGGCTGGCAGCTTGCACCAAGCGGCTAGCCGCTTGGTCACGGGTTTACAGCCCTCCTCTCCCTCATTTTGGTCTTCTTCTTCACTTGTCTCTCTCTCTCTCAAACCGTGACTTCTCCTCCATTTTTCCTTCAAAATTCTTCATTTCTCAACCATTTTCATGTCAAAATCATTGATTCCATCCATCACCCATCCATTTAACTTCCATTAAACACCTTCCAATCTTCATTTCATCTTTCTCTTCTCTTGTTTATCTCTTTCTCTCTCTCCCGCGTGAATAGTGCCTCACCATCTCTCACTCAAATTTCTTCAATTCTCACTCATTTTCTTGCTAAAATTAATCATCCAAACCATTACCCATCCACTACTCCTTCATTTTTCATCATTCAAACATCATTTTATCACACTTCCATCAAAATCCGAAATCCAAAAACCTAGTTTTGGCCGTTTCTCTCTCTAGATTTTCAAGCTCTCTCTAGCCCATCTTTAATCAATTCCACATTATATCTAAACCTCATTCATCTCTAGGATTACATTTCTTGGCTCAAACTTATCCATTTTCCTCAAATCCGAAATTGTTCAACAATGGTGGGTGGAGAAAAAGCCAAGAGCAAACAAATGGCCAAGAGACGCAAGGAAGATTATGAGGACAATACGGAGTTTTTGTCAACTCATTTTCGACATCTCCCGCTTCAGAAACAGTTTATCGATAATTTCATGCCGAGGTCGGTTATTCCTCCTCACCTTGTTAGTCTTAAGAATTTGGCGAATTTAGAAATTTGTGGTAAATCTCTTGACAAACTTCTTATTGCTATGGGTTGGAAAAATGTCTTAGTTGTTCAAGAAGCATATTATGAGAATTTAGTTAAAGTCTTTTATTCGAATATGGACATAGAAGTTTCGGATAGAATTGTTACTAGTGTTGGGGGAGTTCGTATTGAATTTGATGTTGCGGAGTTAAATCATATTCTTGGGACTCCAAATGAGGGATTAGCAATTTATAGTGCTAGAGCTAGAATAGATCATCCATGGTTTTCTCTTGAAAATGTTGTTCGAAAAATTTGTCGCCGACGTGATTTGTCCGATGAATTTTGTCGATCATCATTAAAATCTCAAGCTTTGCCTCTTCAAATTAGAATCCTACATTATACTCCTAGATATGGTCATGGGGATGAAGTTAACCGATTGGATGTGGCTTTATTGGATTGTATTTTGGAGGGTAGAAAACTTAATGTTGGATACATTATACTCAATCATATGCTTAGCACACCTTGTATGGCTAAAAGGTCCCTCCCTTATGGTAGTATCATTACCCGCATCCTTAAACATTTTCGAGTACCCATAACCGAACCAACCTTTTTAAACTCAAGAGAACTAGGAGATGATGCCATTGCCAACTTAGGATTTATTTGGGCCGAAGGTAAATGGACTAGGGACCGGAGATACTCCACCAAAGTTTCTGAACTTGCTCCTACAGATCATCGTTTCTTTAACGATGTTCTTCCACCAGAGCAACTTCCTGATCTTAGTGTCCCACAGCGCTCTCATTATCCATCTTCCGCGGGTTCTTCCAAAACTCCTTCAGCTACCCATGAGGATCAAATGCAGCAGATGTTGGCTAAAATGGATTCTCTTTCGACACAGCAAAGCCGACTTCAATCTCAGTTTGAAGCTTTTTCAGCTCAATCTACTTTGGAGCACCAGCGCCTCTTTGAGAAAGCAAAGCAGAGAGCAATTATTTGATCAACACCAGCGACTTTTTGCTCAACAGCAGCAGATTCTTGATGGCCAGCAGCAGCTTTTTGCAGCTATTGGGTTTCCGCCACCATCATCTTCATCACATCCACCACTCCATAGCTTTTTCTGTCACTCTGTACCACATATTTTTATGCATTTACATTTTCTGTATGAATTGTGGTTGATTATTATGAGCTATTTGGATGCTTTGTCTTTGGCTGTCTTGTATTTGGATGCTTGGATGTTCTATATTTGAATGCTTTGTCTTTGGTTGTATTGTATTTGGATATTTTGTATTTGGATGCTATATTATGACTCCTTGATATAATTTTTAGCTCTTCATGTCTCTTGCTTGTATTTGGTTGATTATTATTGCCTTAGTTTACTTTTGATGCTGAAGGGGGAGAAGTCATGTATTTCGGAGACAGGTATTATATTTTCTCTTTTGTGCATATTTTTTGAAATATTGAGGGGGAGCTTAAAAATTGTTATAGATCATATTTTCAGAAATAGTTTATTTTAAATGTGATTATTATATGTCATCATGTATTAAGGGGGAGCATATATGTCGAAATACATGGGATGTTTGTCATCATCAAAAAGGGGGAGATTGTTAGCCTATTAGGTTATAAATAATATGATTTTGATGATAACAAACATATGCATTGAAGTGTTTTATTTTGTATTTCACAAGTTCACTAGTTTTGAAGGATAATGAATCAAGTGGAACAAGTGAAATCAAGTTCAAGACACTCAACGGACAACGGCGAAGTCAAGAATACAATTTCGAACTTAACGGATAATTTATTGCGACAATTTCTTGTAAAAGCCGGTATGATTTAAATTATGCTTGGATTAGCATTTGTGAAGCTCAATTTTATGTTAATAAAATAATTGTTTTTCAAACTAAATTAATTTTATATTTATGAGATAAAATATTTTATGATTTTAAGTTATTTGGATAAAAATGAAATAGTTTTAATTTTCGGAGTTGGACTTATTTGCTAAGCTCTAAAAACATTTGGGCTATATTGTAACTTATGATAGATTGGGGGCTTAAGTGAAAAGTTTTGAAAACTTTGAAGACTATGGTGATTTAGCTAAAACTCAAAAAGGACTTATTTGAAAAAATATTGTTCAGTTTTTGAAATAATGTAATTTCATAAATTTTTTAGAATTAAATAATAATTAAAATTTCTGAGTTTGGGTCTGTTTGAAAAGTTTTATAACGTTTTGGGCCATAGCATAATTTGAGTAAATTTTGAGACAAAACTGTAATTTCGTGAATGAGATATTCAGAAGAAAATTCAAAATTAACGTAAATTTCATTTATTACGAATGGGAGCCGTTTAAATTAAGCGGCTAGCCGCTTGAGCACTGGAATTTGACAATAACGGCTAGTTTTCGAGCTTTAAATATAAAAACTCATTTCCAACTTCATTTTAACAACTCTGGCAATCAAAAACAAGTTTGTAAAACATATATTGAGCTTCCATAGCAAATCACAATAGATTAAATCATTCTTGAGCCATTATTTGTGAATCTACTCTTGTAGAGAGTGTTTTGCTGTATTTTCTATTTTGCATTATATTGAGAGTGTTCAAGTGAGGGAAACATTTGGGGTAAAGAGATTAGGGTGATAATCTCTTGATTGTAAAGGTCCATTGACACCTTGGAAGTCAATTGTAAACGTTTGAAGCCTTAGGAGGCTTGGATAGTGAAATCCTCAAGCTTGGTTGGCTTGGAGGCGTGGACGTAGGCGGGGATTGCCGGACCACGTAAAAATTGCTGTGTTTGCATTCTCTTCCCTTACTCATTTATTTTACAAGCATTATCTAATTTATTATATTGCTGTGAAACTTAATTTTTGTTTACATTAAGGCATTAGATTGAATCATTTGTAAAATAATTTTTAATAACCCAATTCACCCCCCCTCTTGGGTTGGTTATTTGTATTTCAATAATAATAAAGTATAATAATATAATATGAAATTTCTAAGATATTTATGGAGAAATAAATTAATGATGACATAAGTAATAATGTAACAAGAAATGTTGTAGAGAATTAGAAATTCTAGAAATTACTAAGATATTTATGGAGAGATAAATTAATAGTTAAAAGTAATGATGACATAAGCAATGACATAAGTAATGATATAATGAGAAATATTGTAGAGGTATTAGAAATTCTAAAAATTACAAAGATATTTATAAAGAGATAAATCTCCACCATTAATTAAGTGCTAGGTGACAAAATCTTAGTATTCTAGAAATTACAAAGATAATTATGGCTATGATACCACTCGGGTAGCGAAGTACGTAGCACTGTTACACTTAAGGGTTTTATCCTATATACTCAATACTAGAGGAATAACCTCAGCACATACTCTGGGCATAAACGAGGATGAACAGTATTTTTGGAGACTGACTCTAGAATCTGATATACGGGAAAGAAACTAAAACCTTAGTCTAGTGTACTAGAGACTTTCTAATACACAGGATTCTCTATACGAGGCAAGTATAAAGCATACTCATCATATAGCCAAAGGAAGGATGAACAACTTAAGACGAATTGTGACCCTTAACAGAAGACTAGAGAGAGAAAGTTTAGCTAGCCATAGATAACTGGAAAATACTCTTTATAGATCAAAATTCCAAGATATCTTACAAAGGAGTGAGAGTGGCCTTATATAGGCGTGAGCTCTCTCAAAAGCAACTTTCAAAAATAGGACAGGACCCCTACTTTTTTGACACGATTTAAACCACATGATTAAAGTTTTTACTTTTGAAAAGTAGAACAACCAAAGATAAAAAAGATAAAACAAGATAGGACACGTGAAAAAGTAAAACAACCAAAGATAAAAAAGATAAAATAGGATAGGACACGTCCCTATCTCTTTTTTAAAGCACACTCAACAGACACAATTATGATATCGGGATAAACAACTTTTCTAAAGTAAAAAGTGTTGACAGGTTGGTTGATCTTATCCAAGTGAGATAGTGTCAGCAGATGAGTCGGTCTCATCTTTATCATCTCTTTTGAAGATCTTTTCTGGATGAGTACAGCCTGGAACACAAGGCCAAGGGAAATTTCAGGCTCTTAATTCTTTTTCTGGATCTGGTGGATGTTAAATTCGAATTTGTGAAGAGTACGGTGGGAAAATATCTAGCGGCATATCTAGCAACTGATCTGGAATAGTAGGCAGGATTGAAGTAGAGGATGTTCCTCCAATGTTTGGTGGAACTGATGTGGAAGACAAACCTAATTCATATGGAGTGAGAGGTGGAATGAAAGAGAATTCCTTGTACGGGTCTTGTGAGTCTTGGAACAGAAATTCTGTATAGTCTGGCCTTTCTTCCTTGATCATAATCCCCCTGTTGTTTGGTTGAGAACGGGACAATGGTGTAGGGATCATAACAATGTCATGTTTAGGTCCAAGTGACGTATGGAGGATGGATGGTGGATCTGGAGGGACATGATTGTATTCCATGAGAAAATTGTAGAGAGGTTCTTTGATTGTTCTTTCTTTAAGTTGAGCAAGATGTGGAACCATGATCCATTCATATGCAATGTCTTGTGTCCAAAAATCACTAGTTTGTGGGTGCTAGAAGTATAGACGGTGGACAATAAAGACTACAGTGAATTATTTGCCTTCTAGATCAGGAAGCCTTCTGAGGTTATGGAAGTCTGCGAGCTTTGTACGCCATCATGGCAGTGGCGAGAACCATTCTAGCAGTGTCCATGTCAAGGTAGAGGCACAGACTGGATCGTTTAACCTGTCAAGAATGGGCAAGACAGGAAAAACTATTTTTGTGGCATACAGGACTATAAGACACCATAAGTACCAAAGTTCATCTTCTATGATTTCCCTGTGGGGTAGAAACTATAACCCTGTGAGAAATAAATGATCAGAATGAAAACTAGGAAAAACCATAAGCTTATGACATGATCGATATAAATACATATTATGAAAAAACCTAAAAAGAAATCTTCTTGCAAAATCTTGGATTTGGTGGAGAGAGGTAAAAGACATCCTAAGAGGAAAATATCTTTTAGTGAGAGCCTGGTTGGGTAAGGAAGACACCATGGTTATGATAGGAATTTGACCGAAGGAGTTTATGAGTGAGATGTGCTTGGAGGGTCTGGAGAAAAGGTCAGGGATGAGATTTTTATCTCTCTTAATGTGCTGGACTGTGAAATCATAACGGGAAAACTAGTTTTAAGGTGGAGAAGGTGTTTGTTTGGTAGCACTTTATTTTTAAATTCCATTATCCTCGAGAAGGATGAATTGTCCAATCTAACAATAAAGTTGTGGCCGATGAGGTGGAATTTAAATTTCTAGATTCCATATTTGACGGCTATGATCTCCTTGAACTGTCCACTGGTATGTGTACAGTAGAAATCTTTTCCATTAACATTTTCCAAAAGCACTGCACCCTAGAATTTATCACTAGCATCTGTCTGCAATATGCGTTGTCTGAGTAGTGGATACTGTGTCATCTACTTTAGCTCTTGGGCGGCTATGGTATGCTCTGGTCCTCAAGGTGGGGCATTCTTCTTTAACATTTTTGACAGCTGTGAAGTGTGGACCATTATATGAGGAAAGAAATCTCTGAGACAATTTACTATCCTAAGAAATTGCTGAATCTGCTTTCTGGATAAGTGATGGTCTGAAAAGTGCATGAGTTCTTATGCAATGTGTGGCTCTAGATGATAATGACTATCTTTAATGATCATGCCTAAGAATTCAATGGAATCCTGACTCATCTGACTTCTCTTTTAGGAAAGCATAATACTATATGACTCAATAATGGATAAGAACTGACTCAAAGTTACTGGTGGGACTCATGGTCTTTTGAGAAAAGTAAAATATCATCAATATAGATAAGTGCATTATTGATGATAGGCTCGAAGATTTTTACCATGGTCTTCTGGAATAGTGATGGAGCAACTTTTAGTCCGAATGGCATAACAATCCATTGGTAATGGGCATTAGGGATACAAAATGTTGTTTTGGGCCAATCATCTGGATGGATGCCAATTTGTTAAAATCTTGATTTAAGATCAAACTTAGAAAACACTTTAGCATCCTGAAGATGAATGAACAGGGATTGGATCTTGGGCAATGAAAATTTGTCGTCTTTTAAAAAATAGTTAAGGGGTTGATAGTCAATCACCAATCTTTTCTTACCCCTGACAATTTCTGATCTTTTTTCAACATAAAAAGCCTGGCAAGCACAATCAGAATGAGTGGGCTTAATAAGACCTTGGGCCATAAACTGTTGACACTAAGTTTGGGCTAATTTTAGGTCCGAATTGGTCATTCCAGGATGAGTGGCTTTGGTTGGGTTAATGTCTTTATTAAGCTTAAATGGTAACTTAACAAAGAACCTGGAATTTTTCCACAAAGGAAATGGATGAAAAAACTAGATATGGCTTTCTGGACAGAAAGGAAGGAACTATTTTTTGAAGTTTTCATAGGGAGGAGGAGCATTAGAAATTGAGTATAATTTTAAGTTATCCGTATAAGGTAGACATCTCTATTTATACCAAATACCATTAAAAGATATATTCAATTTCTTGACTAACTGGAGAATATCGAACCCCAATAGTAGATCTTTGTCAAGAAGGGAAGAGCCTACTATTTTTACCCAGAGAATGCAATCTGGAAAGAATTAAATATCTATGGGGTTTTTAGTGATCAGATTGGTTTGAAAAAGTTCCCCATTGGTAGCTTTGAAATATTCAGTGTGATGTTCCCAAAACTCAGGAGGAAGAATGGATGTATTTAACATTCTCCTTTGTGCTCCTGTGTCAATGAAAGCAATGACAGAAATGGGTTTAGATACATTCATGATCCTTGTGGATAATGAGTCTGTTCCCACAATAGTCCAGATCCCTAAAAAAATCCTAAAACAAAAGCTTCTTAAACTCATGCCACTGAAGTGGTTATCCAACTACGAGAAATTTCACTAAAATTCTCAACTTATTCAAACCTCTGAGGTCTAGTTTGAAAAAAGACCAGATGGCACTGTTAGGCTGACTTTTCAGCCTCCAGAGTCCAACAAATAGCCATAACCTCCCAGACTCTCATATACTACTATGATCACAGTAGTAAAAATAGGACAAGAAAAGTTGCCTATTGAAGGATTTGATTCCGATAGGTATCCCATCTATCTAGCAAAAATCTAAGGACACTTTCTTTAGGATGCAACAGGATCTCATATATCGAACGGCTCCACAACTATGCCCTCGATGGAGATCATGCCTTTGATCTCGAATGGCCACAGCCACACCATCCAGAGCCCTACATCTCATTTTTGAGTGATAATATCATGTTTTGATTTTAAAGAAAAGTGGTATGATAAAAACTTTTCAGTTTTTGAAAGAATCCTAGACTTCAGGACACAGAGAGAGAGATTGCAAAATCATGGCTTCTACATCTTCTTGCTCAGAAACTTCAAGTACTATTTCCCTTTCTTCAACCTTGTCTTTACCAAAAATCATGCACTAGGCATACTGCCAATAAGATAGAAAATCTTGTAGAATATTCTTACATTCCTAAATCTGCTCAAATTACAGAGTCGTCCTTTCCTCTTATCAGTCCTTATCATCTGTATAAACGTTCTACCTCTCTTACCCGTAGTATCAAATCCCTTATCAGTACAAAACGTCCTCTTCCTAAAGAATACATCCAGTCCTCTCGACTAGATCAGTGTACTCTTCAAGCTACTACTGCTGAACAATATGTTACACTTGAAATCCCTCCTGAACTCGTTGCCAACTGGAAACGAGAAGGTTACACTCATCTCCATCTCGGCGGAGTGAGATTAATCTTAACTCTTCATGGAAGAAAAGGATTACCTGTCACTGCTCGAATTGCTATGCTAGACACCAGGTTCAAACAATATCAACACGCTGTTATTGGTACAGTTTTGACTACTTTACATGCAGGCAGTGCTCTCTTCACTTTCTACCCAAATTTCAACTTGTCCCTCCAAGATATCAACCTTTCAACCGCCTTGAAAGTCCAAGTTCAAATTCAAGGTGCTGACCAGATCTCCTCAGCAAAGATCGCAACCCTCCATCATCAGTTAGTCTATAGGCTTCAAAATCATGCCTTAGATCTTCCCACTCCAGAAAGTCACTCTGATGCTCTTATGGTACTAGCTGAATCTGATCAAACTCCAACAATCATTCAGATTCCCAGACAAATTCCTCAACAGGAACTTGTAAAGCTCATGCCTTTAGAATGGATTTCCAACTATGAAAATTCCATCAGAACGATGCCCTACTTCAGACATCTGAAAGTATGTTTGAATGCAGACAAGATGGATCTGTCAAAATGACTTTCAAACCACCTCAATCGGCTTCACAGCCTCCTCCAGCTGTTCTACCCATAGCTCCATCAGAGTCTCCTAGACTATCTTTCACATATTCCTCAATGATTGCTCCAATCCAAACTGGCCAAGAGAAGCTCCCAATTACTGGTTTCACTTCAGAAGGATATCTAATTTATCCTGCCAAAATTGGAAAACACTTCCTTTGGGATGCCCCTGGATCTGATATATGTGATCCAGATTGCCCTTGTTATCAAGACGGCGAAGATGAAGATTTTGTTTCGAAAAGAAAACCTAAAAAGAAGTATCTTACTTCTTGTAAGGTTGACCACAAAAAACCACAAAACCCTCCTTCACCTCCATTCGTACCATTACCCCTTTACCAAAAGGAACTTAAATGGATTGCAAAACATTGCAAAACAGAAGTCCCTTCACCAGTCATCCAGCCCTCTCCTCAACATCAACCAATTTCCTATATGATGTTCTCCAAAGATTATTCTTCAACCTTTCCACCTCTTGAACCACAAACTGACACTCAGAAAAAAATTGTTTCAAAACCTTTTGTCCCTTCACCAATCACCTCTGCTGGTCATCTTGAAGAACCAAAACCTTTTGAATCAGTCCTCAATTAGCAAACCCAGAATGCCAGAGCCCAAAATGATGCTTTACAGCATATACATCAATAAGTCGATCGAATCAGTTTACGAACTGATAAGATTGAAACTAAAGTTGATTCCATCACCTCACAAATGCAGCAAATCCATCAGGATCTAAAAAACAGAGTTGCTCAATTAGATGCTGATTTACGAGAAATGCTCAGACACAGATACAATGGCCCTGAGTTCAATAAAAAAGAACGAGAAATCAGAAAGCTGCAAGCAGAACTGAACCGGATTGAATCTGAAAAACAAAGACCTACTCTCTTCACTCAGACTCCACCGATACCTTCTATTGGTCCTACATACCATCCGTTCACCCCTTTGCTAGCTCCCATCAAACCTTATGACCCTTCTAAGTTGTTTGGTATGACTCATACTCTTTTCAAACAAACACCTCAACCAACTCCACCTTCAAAGCCAAAACCAAGGTCTAAACCTCAACCTAAACCTTTGAAGATACATCAACCCTCTCAACCTGCTCCACCATCTCAACCACCTGAAACTCAAGAACAGGAATCACTAGAATACACCTCTATTCCTTCTTCTCACATGACTCAACCTCCACCTCATGTGTCTCAACCCAAGGATAAAGCCCCTATGCATCAATATGCTTCCTATCCTCATCCTGTTGACTCATCCACAAACACTTCCACAAATGAATCTATTTCAGCTTCAGAATCTGCCTCCGAATCTGATACAGACCATAAATCTGTTGATTCATCCTCTCAACCATCACACCCATATTCTGCATCTAGTTCAGAATCGTTATTCTCTTCGGTTTCTACGACCGATTCAAAAAAATCCTATGCAGACATTACCAAACTCCTCATGGCACAACCAGAAGAAACAGAGCATGCACAGTCATCTCAACCAGAATCTTACTTTGAGATTCCATCAGATGTTGATGATCTTACTGAATCTACATCTGCACCTCCACCTCAACAGCAAACTTCCAAATCATCAAATGGTCCATGGTTTACTTTTGATGATATTCCAACCAGTAAATGGCGCGACAAACTATCCGAGATTTCAGCTTGGGTAGACCTCCAGATGCTTAAACCCGGCGCAATAGTGGAATCAGTTCTTAAGGAACTAACCACCCGTTTCATTGGATCCCTCAGAGATTGGTTTGACAGCCTAGGTTCCTACAGACAACTACAATTTGTCCAGTTGCCTGATGTTTCCTCAGCCTTGGCACTCCTTCATGAACAGTTCATTGGCGAACCAGCTGCACACTTTGAAGCAGCCAGACGAGATTATCTCAACATGAAATGTTATTCCCTCAAAACCAAAGATCTTGACTTCTACTACAAAATGATGTCAATCTTGTTCTACAAATTGAATGGTTTCAATGATCCGACTCTGAAGCATGTTTTCCTTGCTTCCTTACCTGATGAATTGCAACCAGACATTCAGAGACAACTTGCTGTTTACAGCCTCAGCCTTGAAAATATCTCATTAGGCAAGATCTTCCAGATTGCAAAGACATGTCTTGACAAACTTTGTGAACAGAAACAATTCTTCAAAGAATTGCTCAAAGACAAAGACCCATTCAGAAGTGCTTGTAAAAAGCCTTATCTGCAAATCAAGTGCAAAGATAAAAAGAAATGTCATTGCGGTCCTCATAAGAAGAAACATTTCAGAAAGCTCAAACCAACATCTTCTTCCAAGCCTTATTTTCAGAAAGCTCACAGACCATTCACATTCTACAGAAAAAAAGTCTCCTTCCTCTCAGGAACAACGACGGAAAAAGTCCAGTAGATGCTTCATTTGCAAAAAGAAAGGACACTACTCTAGAGACTGTCCTAACAAGCGAGACAAAGCTGTTCGTCTCATCAAGCATTTACAGACTGTTACAGACTATTGGTTTAAAAACTGCTCCTTCCATTTTCCAAAAAGTAATGGTTCAAATCTTTCAACCGATTTTACATCATGCATTGGTTTACATTGACGATATTTTGTTGTTTTCAGAAACACATGCAAAACATCGCCAGCTGCTAAATCAATTCCTTGACATTGTTCACTCTCATGGCATCATGCTGTCTCCAAAGAAAAATACCATCGCTACAGACACTATTGAATTCCTTGGCATGGTCATCAAAGACGGTCACTACCAACCAGTAAAGCACATTGCTCAAGAACTGCTTCACTTTCCAGATCAACACTTATCCAGAAAGCAGATCCAGCAATTTCTTGGTATCATCAATTACATCCGTGATTTCATCCCTCACGTGGATCAACATACAGCACAACTTTCAGCTTTATTGAAAAAGACGCCTCCAGAATGGAATGACATCCATACAACAGCTGTCACCAAGCTAAAAGAGATTGCTCAAGATCCTCCACCATTAAAGCTCATTACAGATGGCAATCGGATCTTACAAACAGACGCAAGTGACACCTCATGGGGTGCTGTACTTCTCGAAGAGCTCAATGGAAAAGAAAGCTTCATTGGATACGCTAGTGGACATTTCTCTGACTCACAATGCCACTACCACAGTATCTACAAAGAGATTTTAGCCGTAAAAAATGGTATTAAAAAATTTAAATATCATTTAATTGGTTATCATTTTCTTATCAGATTGGACAGCTCATCCTTCCCATCCATCCTGAACACAAAAGGAAAGAATATTCTAGAGAAGATGCTTTTGCGCTTAAAAGATTGGTTTTCAAAATATGACTTCTCCATGAAGCATATAAAAGGAACCCAGAACCTCATCCCTGATCTTCTATCCAGACTTGCCAGGTCCTCAACAACCAATAATACTTCCAACAAATTCCCACTCATAGCAATGGCCGCTTCATCCTCAGCCAAAGTCTCAGCTCAAGCTTTTATTTCCTCATTACCAGAGGATCTCAGAAACCTCATCTTCCAAAAGGTCATTGATTATAAATCTTTTTTGGAAAACCCAGAACTTACAGACAGACTATGGTCTCTCATGGCCATACAAGAGTTTCTCCCTCCAGAAAATGGGTTATCTCACAGACCTTTCAACCCACATCTGATGAGAACTATCAAGAGAATACCATTAAAGCTTCAAGTGATCCTTTGCACATTCATGAAGGCCCAATTACAAGAGCTAGAGCCAAAAAGATACAAGCTGCTTTAAATGGATTAATTGAGAAAATATGGATTGAAACTACAATTCAAGATGCAAGACATCATGAATTGGGCTTGAAGAGATGTCAAGGCATTGTGGGCTTTATTCAAGCTATTGGGCAGCCAAATACACAATTCGGATCAAATACAGAAAGGTCAATTTCGGAATAAAACTGGTATTGATTGAGCTGGAATTAACTTGCAAGCCATATACCGTTGGAAAGATAATTAAGATAGCTTTCCAAAGAATTTTATGGAGTTAGATTTGGAGTTCTCTAGAAGGAGTTATGACCAATTTATTACAGCATGCGCAGAATTGGAAATTTCAACGACTCCTTAACTAGTTAGGAAAACTACTCCGACTTGAACTAGGATTTAATCTTTTTCGGATTTTTTGGGTCTCTATTGGCCTATTTAAACTCAGCAACCTTGTTATGTAAGACAATTCAGAGATTAATGTTATTTGAATTTGAGAGAATTATTCTTTCTTTGGTTCTTTTGAGAACTAGTGAACTTATCAAGAATTTGCATTCTTGTGGCGTTCCAAATCAAGACTTATCACTCACCTTCTCATCTAAATCTTGAGTGTGGCGTCAATATCCTTCTCCATACCTTTGGTTCATGTTTAATTAAGCATTGGGTCAAGGTTTTGTTTGTCTTAAATCTGTTTAGAACTTTCTTGGATAGTTGAAACTTCAAATTAAGTGTTCTCTTTAAAGTTTCAATGTGGGATTCGCATCAACATCCAAATCCGGACCAAATGCACCATACAATCTTTCGACTTTCAACCATCTTCCATCCAGTAGTTGATAACTACACTGCTTGGGGTCACTATGTTATCAAGAACATCACTCTGCAAGCTTACTATGTTTTTTGGTATTGGTTAAACCTTTACCCAGTTGCTATCCTTTTCGACCCTCATCTAGTTCATACTAGTAGACGATATGGAAAAGGTCAATGGTTTGACAGAATGCTCGCTCCTATCTTCAAGAATCCCTTGACCCTTGAACTAATCAATGGATTCCAGATCCAACAGACTGTCATCATCATCATCAAGCTTACAGACATTTGGGGAAGATACTCTGATCCCCTTCTCAAAGTTATTGACCACACTCATCACTGTGAGTCCTTCAGTCCTATGTGGAACGAATGTTTTACCGCTAGGCTTACCTTAGCAGAAGAATACGGAGTTCCTCCATCCTACAACACTCACAGCCCTTTGTCTCCAGATATCACTTCTACTCCTCGACTCTTCTACAAAGAACGGCTCCACAACTATGCCCTCGATGGAGATCATGCCTTTGATCTCGAATGGCCACAGCCACACCATCCAGAGCCCTACATTCCAGATATAGGAGAATCGTCCTCTACTTCTCTCCTACCTGCCTCCGCACCACCCGGTTGATCGAGACTACACGATGACATCGACTCGATTCGATGCTATCTCATCTCACTCTGAGACACATCAGCCTGCCGACACTTTACATTTTGTCGTGTTGTAATAATTATGTTTTGTTTAAGTGTGCTTAAGCTTTTGCTTTTGCTTTACTTTATTAAAGTTGCTTTAGAAAAGAGATAGGGATGTGTCCTATCCTTTTAGCTTTTGCTTTTTATCCTGTCTCCTACTTTTGAAAAGTGGATGACTTATTTTATTCTTGCTTTTGTAAAAGCAGGGGTCCTGTTCTGCTCAGCTCGCCTATATAAGGCAGCTCCCTCTTCATTGTAAGATATCACTTGAAAATTGGAAAATAACCTTCTTGAAGAAAAGAGTGTTTTATAAACCATGATTATCTAAACTCTCTCTTGTCTCTCTGTTAACGAAGTCTTAGGATCTGAAAAGGTTTGAAAAGGATTTTATCAAGTTCATTTTTAAAAGAAAACTTGAGATAGTATGCTCTGCACTTGCCTTATTCAAGGATCCTGTGCATCAGAAAAACTCATGCTTGTTTCCTAGACGGTCTGGTACCCTGTTAAAGAAGACCAGGAGTGTCTTAAGTTTTGGGTTGTACGACCAGTGGAAACTATTTTGATGTTTTTTGTTATGCAGGAAAAACTTGATATTATGGCGATCCTCTATTCCGCTGCCTAGGAAAAAACAACCAAAAGTCTATAAAGCTTCAACAATCTAGAAGTTTGAAGATGATGATGATCCAGATTATACTCCATGGCCAGTTGACTCAACAGCTGAGGTGTTTACTCCTCAAAAGCTGACAACATGCAGACAGGCAGCAAAAGATTCATTCCTGCCTGCATCTTTCCCATAGCCTTGCATGTTGTTTTCCTCTAGCTCCTATCATGAACACTTTCCTCCTCTGAAGAAATAGATGGACTCACAAACCAAAGTGGTTTCAAAACCCTTTATTCAATCTCCTGTCACTCCTATAGGACAACTTGAAGAACCCAAACAGTATGAAGTAGTTCTAAATTGGCAAACTCAAAATGGCATAGTTCAGAATATAGTCCTAAAATCTCTTGACATCAAGCTCAACAGTGTTCAAGCCCAAGTCCAGAACACAGACAAAAAAGTTGACAAGATTACAGCTCAGCTAGAACAATTGTATCTTAATCTACACCATCAGATTGCTAAACTAGATATTAAGCTCAGAACAATGATCTAGAACAAGTATTGGGGTCTAGAGTTCAATAAAAAAGAAGCTAAGATCAGATAGCTTAAAAGTGAACTCGCAAGAATTGATGCTGAGAAACAACAACCATCACTTTTTGGACAAACTCAAACTTTACCCACATACACTCCTTCTTTCACCACATATCAACCTTTTTACAAACCTACCAGTTATGAACAACCAGTGGATTATGCAAAATTATTTGGGTTATTACATCTCTTTACACCTAAACTAGTACTAAAACCAAAACCGATAGCCAAGCCAACAACTTCTAAACCCTCAACTTCAACACTGCAGACTTCAACACAACAACCTACCTCTCCTTAAGCCACACTAGAACCCACTCAAACACCAGTAAAAGATAAAGGACCAATGCATCAACTCTTTTCCCAAGAGTTTGAGACTAGTTTTCTATATTCTGAAGCCAGTACTCCTGTAGCAAGTTCAGATCTTCTTCTGAAGAGTCCTATTCTTCAACAGAATCAGTTTTTGTTCCAAATTTAGAAGAACATTATGTTGATATCCCCGACCTATTTATGATTCAACCATCCACAGATTCCAATGAACCTCAATCTCCTGATGAGGATAAGCCATTTACCTCACAGGGACCTCCAATAGTAGAGGATCCAGAAGATGCTCCTCTGCATCAAACCAGCTCGGTCCCAAAATCATCTCGTGGACCTTGGTTCACATTTGATGATATACCAAAATATAAGTAGTTCTAGAGATTTCAAAAATTTTCTGCATGGACGGATGTGTAGATGCTCAAACCTGATGTTACTCCAAAATTAGTTTTGAGAGAATTCTGTTCTAGATTTCTTAGTTCACTAAGAGACTAGTTTGAAAGTCTCGGCCAATACAGACAACTCCAACTATATCAGGCCACTATCCTTCAAGTCCTGGGACTCATTTATGAACAGTTCCTAAGGGAACCAACGGTGGCTCAAGAAGCAGCCATAAGGGAATTTCACCAGAGGAAATGTTGTTATCTAAAGATTAAAGATCTAGATTTTCATTACAAGAGAATGACAATTTTGTACTACAAGCTTAATGGCTTCAACGATGTTCTCTTAAGCATGTTTTCGTTGCCTCTCTTCCTAAAGAGATCTTGTCAGAATTACAAAGACAGCTCCATGTTCATTAGCTCAACATTGATACACTTTCATTAGGGAAAATATATCAATTAGCTGTCTCTTGTCTCGAAAAGCTCTGTGAACAGAAAGAGTTTTTCAAGGATCTGATAAAGCATAAAGAGCCCTTCAAGAGTGCCTGCAAGAAACCTCTGTCACTGTCCAACCAAGAAAAAATCCCATTTCTAGAGATACCCTCCTTCCAAGCATTCCAAGAAACACAGTTCCAGAAGGCCTAAACAACCCTATAGATATTTCCACAAAAACCCTTTCTAGTCTAGAGGTCAAAAGAATGCCAAATGTTTCATTTGTAAAAAGAAGGGTCATTTTGCAAAATCCTGTCCTAATAATCCAACCAAATCAGCCAGGCTACTTGAACATCTTCAAAATTTCTCTTCACTTTCAGACAGTAAATATATTGAGCCAATATTCTCATAACAATAAGAATATGATGATGATATAGTTTTTATTCTTGCTGATCAAAGTTTTAATTCAGATTTAGATTCAAAGGACATTTGTGCCATTCACAATGTCGATTCCATTAACCTTGTCCAGGAAACAAGACCCTTAGTAAAAATCAGTCATTACTTTCATTGACACAGGAGCACAAAGGAGTATGTTAAATCCTTCCATTCTTCCCCTTGAGTTTTGGGAACATCACATTAAATACTTTAAAGCTGCCAATAGGAAACTTTTTCAAATCGATCTGATCACTAAAAAACCCATAGGTATTCAGTTCTTTCTAGATTGTATTCTCTGAGTAGAAATAATAGGATCTTCCCTTCCTGACAAAGACCTACTATTGGGGTTCGATGTTCTTCAACTTGTCAAGAAATTAAATATCTCTTTTAATGGTATTCGGTATAAACAAAGGTTTCTACCTTATACTGATACCTTAAAATTATACTCAATTTCCAATAATCCTCCTTCCTATGAAAACCTCAAAAAATAGTTCCTTTCTTTCTATCCAGAAAGCCATATCCAATTTTCTCATTTATCTCCTCTGTGGAAAAATTCCAAGTTCTTTGTTAAGTTACCATTTAAGCTTAATGAAGACATTAATCCAACCAAAGCCACTCATCTTGGAATGACCTATTCGGACCTAAAATTAGCCCAAGTTGAGTGTCAATAGCTTATTGCCCAAGGTCTTATTGAGCCCACTCATTCTGATTGAGCTTGCCAGGCTTTTTATGTTGAGAAAAGATCAGAAATTGTTCGGGGTAAGAAAAGATTGGTGATTGATTATCAACCCCTCAACTATTTTCTCAAAGATGACAAATTTCTTTTGCCCAAGATCCAATCCCTGTTCATTCATCTTCAGGGTGTTAAAGTGTTTTCTAAGTTTGATCTCAAATCAAGATTTTGGCAGATTGGCATCCATCCAGATGATCGATCCAAAACAGCATTCTATATCCCTAATGCCCGTTATCAATAGACCATTATACGATTCGAATTGAATATTGCACCATCACTATTTCAAAAAACCATGGTAAAAATCTTCGAGCCTATCATCAATAATGCCCTTATCTATATTAATGATATCTTACTTTTCTCAAAAGCCCATGAGTCCCACTAGCAACTTTTGAGTCAGTTCTTATCCATTATTGAGTTACATGACATTATGCTTTCTGAAAAGAAAAGTCAGATGGGTCAGGATTCCATTGAATTCTTAGGCATGATCATTAAAGATGGTTGTTACCATCCAAGGCCACATATTGCACAAGAACTAATGCACTTTCCAGATCAACACTTATCTAGAAAGTAGATTCAATAGTTTCTTGGGATAGTCAATTATCTTAGAGACTTTTTCCCTTATATTACGGTGTAGACCTCACAGCTGTCAAAAATGCTAAAAAAGAATGCCTCATCTTGGGGACCAGAACAGACCACAGCCATTCAAAAGCCAAAGCAGATGACACAGCATCCACTACCTCTGAGGATTACAATTGTCGGACAACGCATATTGTAGACAGATGCTAGTGATGGATTCTAGGGAGCAATACTTTTGGAAAATATTGATGGAAAAGATTTTTATTATGCGCATGCCAGTGGATAGTTTAAAGATGCTGAAAAGCATTATCATGTGATCTACAAAGAGATCTTAGCAGTCAAATATAGGATCCAAAAATTTAAATTCCACCTCATCGCCCATAACTTTATTATCAGATTAGATAATTCATCCTTTCCGAGAATAATGGAATTTAAAAATAAAGTGCTACCAAACAAACACCTTCTCTGCATTAAAACCTGATTCTCCCGTTATGATTTCACAGTCCAGCATATCAAGGGAGATAAAAATCTCATCCTTGACCTTCTCTCCAGACCTTCCAAACACATCTTGCTCATAAACTCCTTCGGTCAAGTTCCAGTCATAACCATGGTGTCTTCCTTGCCCAACCAAGCTCTTATCAAAAGATATTTTTCTCTTAGGATGTCTTTTACTTCTCTTCACCAAATCCAAGATTTTGCCAGAAGATTTCTTTTTAGGTTTTTTCATAATATGTATTTATATCGGTCACAACATGAACTTAAGGTTTTTCCTAGTTTTCATCCTGATCTTTTATTTCTCATTGGGTTACAGTTTCTACCCCACAGGGAAATCATAGAAGATAAACTTTGGTACTTATGGTGTCTCACAGTCCTGTATGCCATAAAAATAGTTTTTCCTATTTTGCCTATCCTTGACAGGTTAAACGATCCAGACTGTGCCTCTACCTTGGCATGGACACTACTAGAATGGTTCTCGCCACTACCATAGTGGCGTAGAAAGCTAAAACAGCTCGCGAACTTCCATAACCTGAGAAGGCTTCCTGATTTAGAAGGCAAACAATTCACTGCAGTCTTTATTGTCCACCGTCCATACTTTCAGCACCCGCAAACCGATGATTTTTGGACACAAGACATTGCATATGAATGGATCATGGTTCCACATCAGCACAACTCAAAGAAAGAACCATCAAAGAGCCTCTCCATAATTTCCTCATGGAATACAATCATGTCCCTCCAGATCCACCATCCATCCTCTATAAGTCACTTGGACCTGAGCATGACATTGTCATGATCCCTACATCGTCATCCTGTTCTCAACCAAACGATAGGGGGATTATAATCAAGGAAGAAAGACCAGACTTTACAGAGTTCCTGTTCCAAGACTCACAAGACCTGTACGAGGAATTCTCTTTCATTCCACCTCCTACTCCATATGAATTAGGTTTGTCTTTCACATTAGTTCCACCAGACATCAAAGGAACATCCTCTACTTCAATCCTACCTACTATTCTAGACCAACTGCCAGATATTTTTCCATTATATTCCATACAAATTTGGACCTAGCCTCCACCAGATCCGGAAGAAGAATTAAGAGCCTGAAATTGCCCTTGGCCCTATGTTCCAGGCTATACTCATCTAGAAAAGATCTTCAAAAGAGACGATGAAGATGAGACCGACTCATCTGCTGACAATATCTCACTTGGATAAGATCAACCAGCCTGTTAACACTTTTTACTTTAGAAAAGTTATTTGCATAATTGTGTCTGTTAAGTGTGCTTTAAAAAAGAGATAGGGACGTATCATATCCTCTTTTATCTTTATCTTTTTATTTTTGTCATTCTACTTTTCAAAAGTAGATGCTTTACTTTAATCAAGTTACTTTAATGATGTTGTCAGAAAAGCAGGGGTCTTGTCCTGCTTTTGAAAGTTGCTTTTGAGAGAGCTCTCGCCTATATAAGGCCACTCTCACTTCTTTATAAGATAAGTTTGGAAACTTTAGATTTTAGAAATAAAAGAATCATTTTCCATATACACATGGCTTGCTCAATCTCTCTCTTTTTATTCTTCTGTAAAAGATCACAGGTCGTCTTAAGTTGTTCACCCATCCTTTGGCCATATGACAAGTATGCTCTACACTTGCCTCGTATAGAGGATCCTGTGTAATAGAAAGTGAAATACACCAGGTCTAGATCTAAATCCAAGTCTTTGTTTCTGACCCATGTATCAGATTCCAAGGTCAGTCCCCAAAAAGACTATTCATCCTTGTTTATGCCTAGGGTGTGGCTCCAGTTTATGGTGGTATGTGCAATGGTTACTCCTTTGGTATCGAGCATATAGGCTGGAAACCCGAGCATGTAAGATCTTAATCTGTTTTAAGTCAGATCGAATCCCAAAGTGGCAGGTTAAGTTCCTGCAGTGCTCTGGTGTACAACGCCACATACTCCGCTACCCCGAGTGGTATCAAAGTGTTCTTCTGAATCTGGGACAAAAACTAATTCTGTTGAAGAATAGGATTCTTCAGAAGAAGATTTAGAACTTGCTACAGGAGTACTGGCTTCAGAGTATGGAAAACCAGTCTCAAACTCTTGGGAAAAGAGTTGATGCATGGGTCTCTTGTCTTTTGCTGGTGTTTAAATGGTATGGCTTGTGGAGAAGTAGGTTGTTGTGCTGAGGTTGATGGTTTAGAGGTTATAGGCTTGGTGCTTGGTTTTGGTTTTGGTACCGGTTTAAGTGTGGAAAGATGTGATAACCCAAATAATTTTGCATAATCCACGGGTTGTTCATAACTGGCAGGTTTGTAAAAAGGTTGATATGTGGTGAAAGAAGGAGTATATGTGGGTAATGTTTGAGTTTGTCCAAAGAGTGATGGTTGTTGTTTCTCAGCATCAATCCTTGCGAGTTCACTTTTAAGTTGTCTGATCTCAGCTTCTTTTTTATTGAATTCTGGACCCCAATATTTGTTCTAGATCATCGCTCTGAGCTCGATATCCAACTTGGCAATCTGATGGTGTAGATTAAGATACAACTGTTCTGGCTGAGCTGTAATCTTGTCAACTTTTTTTTCTGTGCTCTAGACTTGAACCTGAACATTGTTGAGCCTGGTGTCAAGAGATTCTAGGACTGCATTTTGAACCCTGACATTCTAAGTTTGCCAATTTAGAACTGCTTCATATTGCTTAGGTTCTTTAAGTTGTCCTGTAGGAGTGACAGGAGACTGGACGAATGGTTTAGAGACCTTTTTTTTGTGAGTCTGGCTGTTTCTCTAGTGGAGGAAATTGTTTATGGTAAGCGCTAGAGGAAAACATCATGCAAGGCTGTGGACATGATGTAGACAGGAATGAGTCTTTTGCTGCCTGTCTGTATGTTGTTAGTTCTTGAGGAGTAAACACCTCAGCTGTTGAGTCAGCTGGCCATAGAGTATAATTTGGATCATCATCATTAAACATCCAGATTGTTAGAGTTTTACAGAGTTCTGGTTGTTTTTTCTTTTTTGGTCGTCTGTTGACATACCAATCATCATCTAACTCACCGTCTTCAAGACAAGGACAGTTGGGATCACACATGTGAGATCTAGGTGCATCCCAAAGAAAGTGTCCTCAATCTTTGTCGGATAAATAGGATACCCATCAGAGTCAAAACCCTCAATGGGCAACTTTTCTTGTCCAGTTTTTACTGCTGTGATCATAACAGTATATGAGAGCCTGTGAGGGGTTGGGACCATAAGAATATTGTGCTGTGGACCTAGAGAGGTGTGGAGGATGTTCTTTGGCGGGTCTGACTTATGATTGAGTTGGCAAAGGAAGTTGTGCAGGTTCCTTTGAATGTCTTGATCCTGTTCTAGGAGGGCTGGATGTGGCATCGTATACCATTTACGTGCCTGATCCACGGTCCAGAAGTTATCAGTATGTGGATGCTGGAAATATGGTCTGTGAATTGTGAAGACAGATGTGAACATATTTGTTTCGGTTTCTGGTATCTTCTTGAGGTTGTTGAGGAAGATTATTTGCTGCAATTTCATTCTCCACCAAGGAATTGGAGAATACCACTCAAGCACGGTCCAGATGAGTGAAGTGGATTGTTCAGGATCCATGAGGTGTTTATACACGAGTTTCACTGGGAAGACCAATTTTGTAACATAGAGGACTGTTAGGCACCAGATGTACCATAACTCATCTTCAGTGATTCCCTTGACTGGATGGAGATATAGACCTGTAAGGAACAAGTCTTCTGGATGAAAATCCAGGACAAGAATGGATTCGGTGAGCAGGTAGGCTCGGATGAAAAACCTGAAAACATATTTTCGGGCAAAGTCTTGAATAGCAAAAGCTGAATTAAAGGTTCTGCCAGGGGGAAAATATCTTTTGTTCAGGGCTTGTTTTGGTAGGGAGGTTGCCATGGTGATTAGAGGAAAATGGTATTGTGACGTAATGTAGTGTATTGGCTGAGAAGGTTTGGCAAGTCTGGATAGTAAGTCTGGGATGAGGTTCTGGGTTCCTTTTATATACTTTACTGAGAAATCATATTTCGAGAACCAGTCTTTTAATCGTAAAAGCATCTTCTCTGGAATATTCTTCCTTTTGAATTCATAATGGCTAGAAAAGATGAGTTGTCCATCCTAATAAGAAAGTGATAACCAATTAAATGATATTTAAACTTTTTTATACCATTTTTTACGGCTAAGATTTCTTTGTAAATACTGTGGTAGTGGCATTGTGAGTCAGAAAAGTGTCAACTAGCATATTCGATAAAGCTTTCTTTTCCGCTGATTTCTTCGAGGAGTACAGCACCCCATGAGTTGTCACTTGCATTGGTTTGCAATATCCGATTGCCATCTGTGATGATTTTTAATGGTGGGGGATCTTGTGCAATCTACTTTAGCGTTGTGACAGCTAAAGTATGGTTGTCATTCCATTCTGGTGGCTTCTTTTTTAATAAAGCTGAAAGCTAATTTGTGAGCTGGTCCACGTGAGGGATAAAATCATGGATGTAATTAATAATTCCAAGAAATTGTTGGATTTGCTTTCTGGTCAGATGTCGATCTGGAAAATAAAGCAGTTCTTGGGCAATGTGCTTTCCTGGTTGGTAGTTACTATCTCTGATGACCATGCCAAGAAACTCAATGTTATCAGTGGCAATGGTACTTTTCTTTGCTGGCAGCATTATTCCATGAGACTGAACAATATCAAAAAATCGATTTAACAACTGGCGATATTCTCATGAGTTCCTGAAAATAGTAAGATATCGTCAATGTAAACTAATACATGATGCAATATGGGTTAAAAGATTTTAACCATTGCTTTTTAAAAAATGGAAGAAGCAGTTTTTAATCCAAATGGTAAAATTGTCCATTGATAATGAGCATTCGGAATGCAAAAAGCTGTTTTATATCTTTCAGAGGGTTCAATGCCTAATTGCCAAAAACCTAATTTTAAATCAAATTTTGAAAAGATTTGGGCATTTTTTAAATATGTGAAAATGTTTTGTCGTTTAGGAAGGGGAAATTTGTCATCCTCTAAAAACATATTCAAAGGTTGATAATCAATGACTAATCTCTTTTTCCCTCGGACAAGTTCAGATTGTTTTTCCACATAAAAGGCTTGACAAGCCCATTGAGAATCTGTGGGCTCTATAAGGCCTTGGGCCAAGAGTTGGGAGCACTCATTTTGGGCTAGGATTAAGCCAGAAGGACTCATTTCTAGATGGGTGGCTTTGGTAGGGTTTGTGTCTTCATTTAGCTTAAAAGGGAGCTTAATGAAGAAGGACTCATTTTTCCATAAGGGATTTGGATGGGTGAATTCAGCGTGAGACTCGGGACAATATCAGAGTAATTTGGCTGAAATGTCTTGGTAGGATTTGAGAGAATTGGTAAGACTGTAAATGTTCTGTGTGTGGCTTCTAGTGTTGTGGTGGAAGAATATCTGGATTCAGCATTGTCTTTTGAGCACCTGTATCAAAGAAACCAAAGGCAGGAATTGGTCGGTGGAATTTCGAGGGTAAGATCTGGATTTTGACTGATGGAATTGGAATGGTGGAGTTCAAGGACAAAGACTGTTGATTGTAAATGGTGTGGAATTCATCTGCTTCAGATTCATCAGATGAATTTTCTAGTGCAAACACTGTATCTTCATTCGGTTCCTCTTGTTCAAAGAAATAAGATTCTATCTCTTCCTTGTCAGGAGAATAATCTGTAACAGTTTGCAAATGCTTAATCAGTCTGACAGCCTTACCTCGCTTGTTTGGACAATCCTTGGCGTAATGTCCTTTCTTTTTGCAAATAAAACATTTGCTGGATTTTTTCCTTTGTTGTCTTTGGAGGAAGAAGATCTTTTCCTGTAAAACTTGTACGGCCTTCGAGCTTTCTGAAAATAAGGTCTGGAAGAAGATCTCTGGTGTTTGATCTTTCTGAGATGTTTCTTCTTGTGAGGACCACAATCACATTGTTTCTTGTCCTTATATTTGATCTGCAAATATGGCTTTTTACAAGCGCTCCAGAATGGTTCTTTGTCTTTGATCAATTCTTTAAAGAATTGTTTCTGTTCACAAAGTTTGTCAAGACATCCTTTGGCAATTTGGAAGATTTTGCCTAAAGAAATGTTCTCAAGACTGAGATTGTAAATAGTGAGTTGTCTCTGAATTTCTGGTTGCACTTCTTCAGGTAAGGAGGCAAGAAAGACATGCTTCAAGGTGGGGTCATTGAAACCATTCAATTTGTAAAACAGAATAGACATCCTTTTGTAGTGAAAGTCAAGATCTTTAGATTTGAGTGAACAGCATTTCATGTTGAGATAATCTCGTCTTGCTGCTTTAAAGAGTGCAGCTGGTTCTCCAATAAACTGTTCATGAAGGAGTGCCAAGGCTGAGGAAACATTGGGTATTTGAACAGATTAGAGTTGTCTATAGGGTCCTAGACTGTCAAACCAGTCTCTTAAGGATCCTATAAAACGAGTGACAAATTCTTTAAGAACTGATTCCACTGTTGCTCCTACTTTGATCATTTGGAGATCTACCCAAGCTGAGATCTCGGATAACTTTTCTCTCCATTTACTGGTTGGTATATCATCAAAAGTAAACCATGGGCCGTTTGATGGTTTGGGAGCTTGTTGTTGAGGAGGAGGTGTAGATGTAGATTCAGCTGGATCATCAACATCAGATGGTATTTTGAAATAGGATTCCAGTTGAGATGTCTGGGCATGCTTTGTTTCTTCTGGTTGAGCCATCAGGAGTCCGGTAATGTCTGTATATGACCTTTCTGAATCAGTCGTGAAATTTGAAGAGACTAAGGACTCCGAACTGGATTCAGAGTTGGGTTCTGATGATTGCGAAGATTTGTTGGCAGATCTGTGATCAGATTCAGATTTTGAGGCTGAGGTATTTACTTCTGTAGAAGTGTCAATATGATGAGAATAGGAAGCATATTGGTGCATAGGTTCTTTGTTTTTTTATTGGGACACCTGAGGAGGAGGAAAAGAAGTATATTCTAGAGATTGTTGTTCTTGGGTTTCAGGTTGAGATGGTTGATTTATTTTCAAAGGCTTAGGTTGGGGTTTAAGTGGTCTTGATTTTGTCTTTGGTGGTTGAGAAGGTCGAGGTGTATTTTGGAATAGTGTGTGGGTCATTCCAAACAATTTGGATGGGTCGTAAGGCTTGATGGGAGCTAACAAAGGGGTAAACGAATGGTATGTTGGACCAATTGTTGGTATTGGTGGAGTTTTGGTAAAAAGTGTAGGCCTTTGCTTCTCTATTTCGATTTGATCAAGTTCTGCCTTTAGTTGTCTGATCTCTTGTTCTTTTCTGTCAAACTCAGGACCATAATACCTCTGTTGGAGCATCGTCCGTAAATCAGTAACTAATTGAGTAACTCTGGTCTGTAAATCCTGGGGAATTTGCTGCATCTGTAAGGTTATAGAATCAACCTTAGTTTCAATCTTGTCAGTTCGTAAACTGATTTTGTCAACTTGTTGGTGGATGTGCTGTAAGGCATCATTCTGAGCTTTGGCATTCTGAGTTTGCCAATTTAAGATTGACTCAAATGGTTTTGGTTCTTCAAGATGGCCAGCAGGGGTGATTGGTGAGGGTATAAAAGGTTTGGATACTACCTTTCTCTAGGTGTCTATCTGAGATTCAAGTCGTGGAAAGTGTGAAGAGTAGTCTGGGGAAAACATCATACAAGGGATTGGTTGGCTTTGGGATGATGAATTTATGACTGGTGAAGGGACTTCTGTCTTGCAGTTTTTTGCAATCCACTGAAGTTCTTTTTGGTAAAGGGGTAATGGTGCGGGTGGAGGTGAAGGAGGTTTTAGTGGCCTTTTGTGGTCATGCCTACAAGGAGTAAGATACTTCCTATTAGGTTTTCCTTTTTGCTTTGAAGCAGAATCTTCATCTTCTCCATCTTCCCAACAAGGGCAATCTGGATCACACATGCCAGATCCAGGAGCATCCCATAGAAAATGTTTGCCAAGCTTTGCAGGGTAAACTGGGTAACCTTCTGAAGTAAAGCCAGTGATTGGTAGCTTTTCTTGTCCAGTTTATACTGCCGTGATCATAGAAGAGTATGTGAAGGATAGTCTTGGAGACTCTGGTGGAGCTGTTGGTAGAATAGCTGGAGGAGGTTGAGAGGCCGATTGAGGTGGTTTAAATGTTATTTTGCAGATCCATCTTATCTTCGTTCAAACATACTTTCAGATGTTTGAATTGGGGCATCATTCTGATGAAATTTTTCATAGTTTGAAATCCATTCTAATGGCATGAGCTTTACAAGTTCATGTTAAGAAATTTGTCTTCGAATCTGAATGATGGTTGGAATCTGGTCAGATTCAACTAACACTATAAGAGCATTAGAGTGACTTTCTGGTGTTGGAAGATCTAAGGCATGATTTTGAAGCCTATAGAAAAATCAATTGGTCTATAGGCTTCAAAATCATGCCTTAGATCTTCCAACACCAGAAAGTCACTCGATGCTCTTATGGTGTTAGCTGAATCTGACCAGATTCCAACCATCATTCAGATTCCAAGACAAATTCCTCAACATGAACTTGTAAAGCTCATGCCATTAGAATGGATTTCAAACTATGAAAAATTTCATCAGAATGATGCCCTAATTCAAACATCTGAAAGTATATTTGAACGAAGACAAGATGGATCTGTCAAAATGACATTTAAACCACATCAATCGGCCTCGCAACCTCCTCCAACTATTCTACCAATAGCTCCACCAGAGTCTCCAAGACTATCCTTCACATACTCTTCTATGATCACGACAGTACAAACTAGACAAGAAAAGCTACCTATCACTGGCTTTACTTCAGAAGGTTACCCAGTTTACCCTGCAAAGCTTGGCAAACATTTTCTATGGGATGCTCTTGGATCTAGCATGTGTGATCCAGATTGCCCTTGTTGGGAAGATAGAGAAGATGAAGATTCTACTTCAAAACAAAAAGGAAAACCTAAAAGGAAGTATCTTACTCTTTGTAGGCATGGCCACAAAAGGCCACTAAAACCTCCTTCACCTCCACCCGCACCATTACCCCTTTACCAAAAAGAACTTCAGTGGATTGCAAAAAACTGCAAGACAGAAGTCCCTTCACCAGTCATAAATTCATCATCCCAAAGCCAACCAATCCCTTGTATGATGTTTTCCCCAGACTACTTTTCACACTTTCCACTACTTGAATCTCAGATAGACACCTAGAGAAAGGTAGTATCCAAACCTTTTATACCCTCACCAATCACCCTTGCTGGCCATCTTGAAGAACCAAAACCATTTGAGTCAGTCTTAAATTGGCAAACTCAGAATGCCGAAGCTCAGAATGATGCCTTACAGCACATCCACCAACAAGTTGACAAAATCAGTTTACGAATTGACAAGATTGAAACTAAGGTTGATTCTATAACCTTACAGATGCAGCAAATTCACCAGGATTTACAGACCAGAGTTGCTCAATTAGATGCTGATTTACGGACGATGCTCCAACAGAGGTATTATAGTCCTGAGTTTGATAGAAAAGAACAAGAGATCAGACAACTAAAGGCAGAACTTGATCGAATCGAAACAGAGAAGCAAAGGCCTACACTTTTTACCGAAACTCCACCAATACCAACAATTGGTCCAACATACCATCCGTTTACCCCTTTATTAGCTCCCATCAAGCCTTACGACCCATCCAAGTTGTTTGGAATGACCCACACACTATTCCAAAATACACCTCGACCTTCTCAACCACCAAAGCCAAAATCAAGACCACCTAAACCCCAAACTAAGCCTTTAAAAATAAATCAACCATCTCAACTTGAAATCCAAGAACAACAATCTCCAGAATATACTTCTGTTCCTCCTTCTCAGGTGTCCCAATCAAAAAACAAAGAACCTATGCACCAATATGCTTCCTATTCTCATCATATTGACACTTCTACAGAAGTAAATACCTCAGCCTCAGAATCTGAATCTGATCACAGATCTGCCAACAAATCTTTGCAATCATCAGAACCCAACTCTGAATCCAGTTCGGAGTCCTTATCTCTTCAAATTTCACGACTGATTCAAAAAGGTCATATGCAGACATTACCAGACTCCTGATGGCTCAACCAGAAGAAATAAAGCCCAGACATCTTAACCGAAATCCTATTTCGAAATGCCATCCGATATTGATGATCCAGTTGAATCTACATCTGCACCTCCTCCTCAACAACAAGCTCCAAACCATCAAACGGCCCATGGTTTACTTTTGATGATATACCAACCAGTAAATGGAGAGAAAAGTTATCCGAGATCTCAGCTTGGGTAGATCTCCAAATGATCAAAGCAGGAGCAACAGTGGAATCAGTTCTTAAAGAACTTGTCACTCGTTTTATAGGATCCTTAAGAGACTGGTTTGACAGTCTAGGACCCTATAGACAACTCTAATTTATTCAAATACCCAATGTTTCCTCAGCCCTGGCACTCCTTCATGAACAGTTTATTGGAGAACCAGCTGCACTCTTTGAAACAGCAAGACAAGATTATCTCAACATGAAATGCTGTTCACTCAAATCCAAAGATCTTGACTTTCACTACAAAAGGATGTCTATTCTGTTTTACAAATTGAATGGTTTCAATAACCCCACCTTGAAGCATGTCTTTCTTGCCTCCTTACCTGAAGAAGTGCAACCAGAAATTCAGAGACAACTCACTATTTACAATCTCAGTCTTGAGAACATTTCTTTAGGTAAAATCTTCCAAATTGCCAAAGGATGTCTTGACAAACTTTGTGAACAGAAACAATTCTTTAAAGAATTGATCAAAGACAAAGAACCATTCGGAGCGCTTGTAAAAAGCCATATTTGCAGATCAAATGTAAGGACAAGAAACAATGTGATTGTGGTCCTCACAAGAAGAAACATCTCAGAAAGATCAGACACCAGAGATCTTCTTTCAGACCTTATTTTTAGAAAGCTCGAAGGCCGTACAAGTTCTACAGGAAAAGATCTTCTTCCTCCAAAGACCAACAAAGGAAAAAATCCAGCAGATGTTTTATTTGTAAAAAGAAAGGACATTATGCCAAGGATTGTCCAAACAAGCGAGATAAGGTTGTCAGACTGATTAAGCATTTACAAACTGTTACAGATTATTCTCCTAACAAGGAAGAGATAGAATCTTATTTCTCTGAACAAGAGCAACCGAATGAAGATACAGTGTTTGCACTAGAAAATTCATCTAATGAATCTGAAGCAGATGAATTCCACGCCATTTACAACCAACAGTCTTTGTCCTTGAACTCCACCATTCCAATTCCATGAGTCAAAATCCAGATCTTACCCTCAAAATTCCACCGACCAATTCCTGCCATTGGTTTATTTGATACAGGTGCTTAAAAAACAATGTTGAATCCAGATATCCTTCCACCACAACACTGGAAGCCACACACAGAACATTTCAAAGCAGCAGATGGAAAAATTTTCACCACAGATTTGATTACCAAAAACCCCATTGGTATTTAAATTTTCCCCAATTGTGTCATTTGGACTCATATCATCGGTTCAAAATTGCCTAATAAGGATATCTTATTAGGATTTGATGTCATCACCAAAATCAAACACCTCCAAATCCTTCCTACTGGAACCCGAATCAAGTCCATGTTTAAACCATTCATCAATATTCTCAGACTTTACAATCTTACCAATTCTCCCCAATCCTACCAAGACATTTCAGCTAAATTACTCCGATATTGTCCCAAGTCTCACGCCGAATTCACCCATCTAAATCCATTATAGAAAAATGAGTCCTTCTTCATTAAGCTCCCTTTTAAGCTAAATGAAGACACAAACCCTACCAAAGCCACCCATCCAGGAATGAGTCCTTCTGACTTAATCCTAGCCCAAAACGAGTGCTTCCAACTCTTGGCCCAAGGCCTTATAGAGCCCACAGATTCTCAATGGGCTTGTCAAGCCTTTTATGTGGAAAAACGATCTGAACTTATCCGAGGGAAAAAGAGATTAGTCATTGATTATCAACCTTTGAATATGTTTTTACAGGATGACAAATTTCCCCTTCCTAAACGACAAAACATTTTCACATATTTAAAAAATGCCTAAATCTTTTCAAAATTTGATTTAAAATCAGGTTTTTGGCAATTAGGCATTGAACCCTCTAAAAGATATAAAACAGCTTTTTGCATTCCGAATGCTCATTATCAATGGACAGTTTTAACATTTAGATTAAAAACTGCTCCTTCCATTTTTCAAAAAGCAATGGTTAAAATCTTTCAACCCATATTGCATCATGCATTGGTTTACATTGACGATATCTTACTATTTTCAGGAACTCATGACGAACATCGCCAGCAAAGAAAAGTATCATTGCCACTGATAACATTGAGTTTCTTGGCATGGTCATCAGAGATGGTAACTACCAACTAGGAAAGCACATTGCCCAAGAACTGCTTTATTTTCCAGATTGACATCTGACCAGAAAGCAAATCCAACAATTTCTTGGAATTGTTAATTACATCCGTGATTTTATCCCTCACGTGGACCAGCTCACAAAGCAGCTTTCAGCTTTATTAAAAAAGAAGCCACCAGAATGGAATGACAACCATACTTTAGCTGTCACAACGCTAAAGTAGATTGCACAAGATCCCCCACCATTAAAAATCATCACAGATGGCAATCGGATATTGCAAACCATTGCAAGTGACAACTCATGGGGTGCTGTACTTCTCGAAGAAATCAACAGAAAAGAAAGCTTTATCGGATATGCTAATGGACACTTTTCTGACTCACAATGCCACTACCACAGTATTTACAAAGAAATCTTAGCCGTAAAAAATGGTATCAAAAAGTTTGAATATCATTTAATCGGTTATCACTTTCTTATTAGGATGGACAGCTCATCTTTTCTGGCCATTATGAATTCAAAAAGGAAGAATATTCCAGAGAAAATGCTCTTACGATTAAAAGACTGGTTCTCGAAATATAATTTCTCAGTAAAGCATATAAAAGGAACCCAGAACCTCATCCCAGACTTACTATCCAGACTTGCCAAACCTTCTCAGCCAATACACTGCATTTCGTCACAATACCATTTTTCTCTAATCACCATGGCAACCTCCCTACCAAAACAGGCCCTGAACAAAAGATATTTTCCCCCTGGCAGAACCTTTAATTCAGCTTTTGCTATTCAAGACTTTGCCCAAAAATATGTTTTCAGGTTTTTCATCTGAGCCTACCTGCTCACTGAATCCATTCCTGTCTTGGATTTTCATCCAGAAGACTTGTTCCTTGCAGGTCTATATCTCTATCCAGTCAAGGAAATCACTGAAGATGAGTTATGGTACATCTGGTGCCTAACAGTCCTCTATGTTACAAAATTGGTCTTCCCAGTGAAACCCGTGTATAAACACCTCATGGATCCTGAACAATCCACTTCACTCATCTAGACCGTGCTTGAGTGGTATTCTCCAATTCCTTGGTGAAGAATGAAATTGCAGCAAATAATCTTCCTCAACAACCTCGAGAAGATACCAGAAACCGAAGCAAATATGTTCACATCTGTCTTCTGGACCATGGATCAGGCAGATATGCCATATTTCCAGCATCCACATATTGATAACTTCTGGACCGTGGATCAGGCAAGTGAATGGTATACGATGCCGCATCCAGCCCTCCTAGAACAAGATCAAGACATTCAAAGGAACCTGTAAAACTTCTTTTGCCAGCTCAATCATAAGTCAGACCCGCCAAAAGACATCCTCCACACCTCTCTAGGTCTATAGCACGATATTCTTATGGTCCTAACTCCTTCAGCCATATCCACACCAAAATCCTCGGGAATCATTCTCAAAGAAGAAAAGCCAGACTACATTGACTTTTTATTCCAAGATGCCCAAGAACCGTAGGAAGATTTCATGTCCCTAACCTAACACCTGGAACAACTTCAAACACCACTAGTAGACCCCACATCCAACGAAGCAAGCACAAGCCATCAGCCAGCTAATCCACCAGCCAAGCAGCCAGCCAACCAGCCAAAAAGACAAAAAAGTTCACCTCCTGTGTGGCCTAGGAAAGAAGGATGCCGATATCCAACATGTGGTCCCCACTCTGATCATCCAGAGCCAGTCCCTTTAGCTAAACTTTAGGCAAAAGACGACACGGACAGCTCATCAGATAAAGACTACATAAACCTATCCACATCTCCATAAGCTTTATGGCGTGTCTCCACTATAATAAGTGTGTTTTGTTTGAATGTGCTTTTGCTTTTGTAAAATATGTTAAAAAGGATAAGGGTCCTGTCTTATCCATCTTTAAATTATTAAGTGTGTAGGACCATCAGTAGGTCCGTTCTTATCTTCCCACCGAGGAATTCTCTTATTTAAGAGATCTATTCCTCACTTTGTAATTAGACTTGAATTCTGAAGAAAATAAACACGTGTGTTTAAAACCCATGCCTTTCTAGACTCTTTCTCTTCTCTCTGTTAATGGAATCTTAGGATCCTAAAATTCTAAAAAGGAATTTATCAGTTTATTTTTAAAACCTGAGATAATATGCTCTGCATTTGCCTTAATCAAGGATCCTATGCATCAGAAAACTGTTGAGTGTTTCCTCTTGGGTTTGGTACCCTATTTAAAAGACAACAGGTGTCTAAGTTTTGGGTTTATAACCTCAGGATGATTTTGAGTTTTCACCCTACTTTTTCCGCTGATGAACTTTTGGTATAAAAAAGGACTACCTGTCACAGCTCGAATTGCCATGCTGGATACCAGATTTAAACAGTATCAACACGCTGTCATTGGTACAGTTTTGACCACCTTACATGCAGGCAGTGTTCTTCTCACTTTCTATCCAAATTTCAACCTATCCTTACAAGATACCAATCTTTCTACAGCCTTGAAAGTCCAAGTTCAACTCTAAGGTGCTGACCAGATCTCCTCAGCGAAGATAGCCACCCTTCATCATCAATTGGTCTATAGGCTTCAAAATCATGCCTTAGATCTTCCAACACCAGAAAGTCACTCTGATGCACTTATGGTGTTAGCTGAATCTGACCAGATTCCAACCATCATTCAGATTCCAAGACAAATTCCTCAACATGAACTTGTAAAGCTCATGCCATTAGAATGGATTTCAAACTATGAAAAATTTCATCAGAATGATGCCCCAATTCAAACATCTGAAAGTATGTTTGAACGAAAACAAGATGGATCTGTCAAAATGACATTTAAACCACCTCAATCGGCCTCTCAACCTCCTCCAACTATTCTACCAACAGCTCCACAAGAGTCTCCAAGACTATCCTTCACATACTCTTCTATGATCACGGCAGTACAAACTGGACAAGAAAAGCTACCAATCACTGGCTTACTTCATAAGGTTACCCAATTTACCCTGCAAAGCTTGGCAAACATTTTCTATTGGATGCTCCTCGTTTTGGCATGTGTGATCCAGATTGCCCTTGTTGGGAAGACGGAGAAGATGAAGATTCTGCTTCAAAGGAAAAAGGAAAACCTAAAAGGAAGTATCTTACTCCTTGTAGGCATGACCACAAAAGGCCACCAAAACCTCCTTCACCTTCACCCGCACCATTACCCCTTTACCAAAAGAACTTCAGTGGATTGCAAAAAACTGCAAGACAGAAGTCCCTTCACCAGTCATAAATTCATCATCCCAAAGCCAACTAATCCCTTGTATGATGTTTTCCCCAGACTACTCTTCACACTTTCCACTACTTGAATCTCAGACAAACACCCAGAGAAAGGTAGTATCCAAACCTTTTATAGGCTCACCAATCACCCCTGCTGGCTATCTTGAAGAACCAAAACCATTTGAGTCAGTCTTAAATTGGCAAACTCTGAATGACAAAGCTCAGAATGATGCCTTACAACACATCCACCAACAAGTTGACAAAATCAGTTTACGAACTGACAAGATTGAAGCTAAGGTTGATTCTATAACCTTACAGATGCAGCAAATTCACCAGGATTTACAGACCAGAGTTGCTCAATTAGATGCTGATTTACGGACGATGCTCCAATAGAGGTATTATAGTCCTGAGTTTGATAGAAAAGAACAAGACATCAGACAACTAAAGGCAGAACTTGATCGAATCGAAACAGAGAAGCAAAGGCCTACACTTTTTACCGAAACTCCACCGATACCAACAATTGGTCCAACATACCATCTGTTTACCCCTTTGTTAGCTCCCATCAAGCCTTACGACCCATCCAAGTTGTTTGGAATGACCCACATACTATTCCAAAATACACCTCGACCTTCTCAACCACCAAAGCCAAAATCAATACCACCTAAACCCCAACCTAAGCCTTTGAAAATAAATCAACCATCTCAACCTGAAACCCAAGAACAATAATCTCCAGAATATACTTCTGTTCCTCATCCTCAGGTGTCCCAATCAAAAAACAAAGAACCTATGCACCAATATGCTTCTTATTTTCATCATATTGCCACTTCTACTGAAGTAAATACCTCAGCCTCAGAATCTGAATCTGATCACAGATCTGCCAACAAATGTTAGAAATCATCAGAACCCAACTCTGAATCCAGTTCGGAGTCTTTAGTCTCCTCAAAAGTCTTTAGTCTCTGAATCCACTTCACTTATCTGGAACGTTCTTGAGTGGTATTCTCTAATTCCCTGGTGGAGAATGAAATTGCAGCAAATAATCTTCCTCAACAACCTCGAAAAGATACCAGAAACCGAAGCAGATATGTTCATATCTATCTTTACAATTCATAAACCATATTTCCAGCATCCACATACTGATAACTTATGGACCGTGGATCAGGCACGTGAATGGTATACGATGCCACATCCAATCCTAGAACAGGATCAAGACATTCAAAGGAACTTGCACAACTTCCTTTGCCAGCTCAATCATAAGTCAGACCTGCCAAAGAACATCCTCCACACCTTTCTAGGTCTATAGCACGATATTCTTATGGTCCCAACTCCTTCAGCCATATCCACACCAAAATCCTTGGGAATCATTCTCAAGGAAGAAAAGCCAGACTACACTAACTTTTTGTTCTGAGATGCCCAAGACCCTTGGGAAGATTTCATGTCCCTAACCCAACACCTGGAACAACTTCAAACACCACTAGTAGACCCCACATCTAACGAAGCAAGCACAAGCCATCAGCCAGCTAATCCACCAGCCATGCAACCAGCCAGTAGCCAGCCAACCAGCCAAAAAGACAAAAAAGTCCACCTCCTGTATGGCCTAGGAAAGAGGATGTCGATATCCAACATGTGGTCCCCACTCTGATCATCTAGAGCCAGTCCTTTTAGCTAAACTTTAGGCAAAAGACGACAAGGACAGCTCATCAGATGAAGACTACATGAACCTATCCACATCCCCATAAGCTTTATGGCGTGTCTCCACTATAATAAGTGTGTTTTGTTTGAATGTGCTTTTGCTTTTGTAAAATATGTTAAAGAGGATAAGGGTCCTGTCTTATCCATCTTTAAATTATTAAGTGTGTAGGACCATCAGTAGGTCCGTTCTTATCTTCCCACCGAGGAATTCTCTTATTTAAGAGATCTATTCCTTACTTTGTAATCAGACTTGAATTCTGAAGAAAATAAACACGTGTGTTTAAAACCCATGCCTTTCTAGACTCTTTCTCTGCTCTCTGTTAATGAAATCTTAGGATCCTAAAATTCTAAAAAGGAATTTATCAGTTCATTTTTAAAACCTGAGATAATATGCTCTACACTTGCCTTAATCAAGGATCCTGTGCATTAGAAAACTCTTGATTGTTTTCTCTTGGGTTTGGTACCCTAGGGCATTCATTTTTAGCATTTTTGATAGCTGTGAAGTATGGACCACTATATGAGGAAAGAAATCTCTGAGATAATTGACTATCCTGAGAAATTGCTGAATCTACTTTCTAGATAAGTGTTGATGTAACACTCCATCTTTAAGATTGTAACTAAAGTAGTTAAAGTCAAGTATAGCATTAAGTATTTGTAGAAACGGTTTCAAAATAAGCATTTCATAATTATTGAACAAAAGATTTGTTACATAAAACTATATAAAAAAGGTTTGCCTGACCAAAAAACTTGTTACAAAAGTCACAAAACAATTCCATAAACGCTTTGTTATATTTATGCTTAGGTAGGAATACAGATGAGCCCGTTGTGCAACCCAAGGTCTATTATGTCCATATGCACCTTGCCTTGGTTGGGACTTGGCGTCAGCTTTTTCCTACTTAGTTCCTGCAATGTAAGGACTACGTGAGCTAATGCCCAGTAAGTAAATACTTGATGCATATATTACCTATCATGCATATGAATGACTTTATGAAATAAGTGCTAAATCTGTTACATGAAACTTTAAAATATAAAGGATGATATTAGGGCCCTATGGTCGTTGTACAACAAGGCTAGCATTTTATAACATGCTTGGGCTTAAATTGATTGATTCGTTAGGCGTTACGTATCACCGTCCCTAAAGGATCTCTAATGTTCTATATCCTTCTTTATCCCAGGCCACGAATAGTGCTTCTTTAAATTTTTATACATTTTGGTTGTGCCAGGATGAAGTGAATATAGGGCTGTATGAGCTTTAAGTAGAATTTTCTTCTTTAGATCTTTATTATTTGGTATGCATATCCTGTCTCTAAATAAAATGATTCCTTTCTCTGACTTCTTGAATGGCATCCCTTTCTCTAAATTGGTCTCCATCTTTAAATTCTTTAAGTACGAATCGGTTTCCTACCCTTCTTTAATCTTTTCCAACAGAGTTGAGCAAAGTGTCATGCAAGCGAGTTTTCCTGTCATTAGCTCGATCTCTGCCTTGCATATTTCATCTTGTAATGGCTTAGGCAGCATCTTTAAAGCTGACAAACTTGACTTTCGACATAGTGCATCTGCTACCACATTTGCTTTTCCAGGATGATAGTTTATTTCACAATCGTAGTCCTTGATGAGTTCCAGCCAACGGCATTATCGCATGTTCAGCTCTTTTTGTGTAAAGAAATATTTAAGGTTCTTGTGATCCGTATAAATCTTATAATGTGCTCCCATCAGATAGTGACGCCATATTTTCAATGCATGTACCACCGCAACCAACTCTAAGTCATGTGTGGGATGGTTCTTTTCATATTCCTTTAATTGTCTAAAGACATATGCAATGACCTTTCCATTCTGCATGAGAATGCATCCTATGCCATTTTTGGAGGCATCGTTATATATGATGAAGTCTTCAGAGCTATTAGTAATGGCTAAGATTGGAGCAGTGACCAACCGTCGCTTTAGCTCTTCGAAGCTTTTCTCACATTCTGGTGTCCATATAAACTTGGTGTTTTTTTTTTGTTAATTGGGTTAATGGCATCGTAATCTTATAGAAGCCTTCCATGAATCTTCGGTAATAGCCCGCTAATCCCAAGAAGCTTCTAACTTCTTTAGCATTAGTTGGCCTCGTCCAACTGCTTCGACCTTTAAGGGATCTAATGATATTCCTTCCTTGGACACAACGTCCCCTAGGAATATAACACTTTCCAGCTAAAATTCACACTTCTTGAATTTTGCATAAAGTTGCTTCTCCTACAAATTTTAAAGAGTGATCCTCAGATGTTTGGCATGTTTTTTCTTTGTTTATCAGTAGATTAAGATGTCATCAATGAATACCACTATGAATTTGTCCAAATAGTCTTTAAATACTCTATTCATAAGATCCATGAAAGTTGCTGGGGTATTAGTTAAACCAAATGGCATGACAACAAATTTATAGTGTCCATAACGTGTTTTGAATGCGGTCTTTGGAATGTCCTCCTCTCTAACTTTTAGTTGGTGATATCCTGACCGTAGATTAATCTTTGAAAATACTGCTGCTCCTTGATCCTCGACTCGTGGAAGTGGATACTTATTCTTGATGGTGACCTTATTTAGTTCTCGATAGTCTATGCACATCCTCATGGATCCATCCTTTTTCTTCATGAACAACATTGGTGCTCCCCAAGGTGAATGGCTTGGACATATGTAGCCTTTGTCTAATAGTTCTTGCAGTTGATTCTTTAACTCTTTTAATTCTGATGGTGCCATCCTGTAGGGTGCTTTTGAGATTGGGGCCGTTCCTAGGAACAATTTAATCTTGAACTCAACTTCTCGATCTGGTGGTAGTCCGGGGAGTTCTTCAAGAAAGACCTTAGGAAATTCGCTCACCATTGGAATTTCTTTCAGCTTTGGCCTTTGCTCTTCAACCTTGATGATGCTCGCCAAGTATCCCTCACATCCACCCTTTAATAGTCTACTTGCTTTTAAGGCGAAGATGACAGGTATTCTATTTTCCTTACATCCCCCCTTGAATATAAATGATTCCTTTTGTGGCAGTTGGAATGTTACTTCTTTTTTCTCACAATCTATCTTGGCATGGTACTTGGATAACCAATCCATACCAAGAATCACATCATAGTCATGCATCTCAAGGATTATTAAGTCAACACATAGTGTACGACCACTAATGTTGACTTCGCATGCTCTTACTAGTTGTCCTAAGTTTAATACTTCACCAGATGGAAGCATGACACTATAAGTTCTACTTATTATGTTAAGGGCCCTTTTGATTTTCCTAATAAATGCTGGTGAGACAAATGAATGTGTAGCTCCTGAGTTTATCAACACATAAGCTGGAATTTGAGAGATAGATAGTTTACCTGATACTACTGAGGGGTTTGCCTCTACTTCTGCCTTAGTAAGTGTGAACACTCGCGCGTTAGTTCTTTCCTGCTGCATACCATTCTTTGGACAGTCTTTGATGAAGTGTCCCTCTTTTCGACATTTGAAACATGTTCTAGTGTTGGCTCGACATTCCCCAGGGTGAGTTCTACCACATTAATTGCATTTAGGCCTTGGTAAAGCTTCTTTTTGGTGATTCTTTATACGCTTGTTCTTATCTTACTCTTGGTAAGTTGGTGCTCTCTTCCTCTTACTGTTTAAGAGTTGCCTTCCATGATTAGCTACACAACTCCCTTGTTCTATGCTCCCTTTATTCCTTTATAAGTTCTTCCTTCTTTTCTTCATCAGCTTGCTCAATTACCAAGGCTCGATCCATAAGCTCATTGAAGGAAGCATCCCAAACTCTAGCCACCTTTAAGTCTTTTGCTATATCTTTACGCAATCCTTGCATAAAATGGTCCTTTTTCAAGTCGTCTGTGGGAACCATGTGTGGGGCATAACGAGAGAGCTCATCAAATTTGCAGATATACTCTAATACTGTCATTTTTCCTTGTTGCAAATAAACAAATTCTCTTCTTTTGGTAGACCTCACCATCTCTGAAAAGTACTTATTATAAAAGTGTTCTTTAAATTCCATCCATCGCATTGTTGCTTCATTGTGGCATCGCCTGATGGAATCTCACCAATATTCAGTTGCCCCTCGTAGCATAAAGGAAACACAAGTGACCTTTTCCTCTTCTAACCTTTGCTACTTCAGTCTTTCTTTCCATAGTTTGCAACCACTGGTCTACTATCATAGGATCTACGACCCCTTCAAATATATAGGTGGGTTTAATCTTCTAAATTTAGCCCCAGCATTATTCGTGGCCTGAGCACATTCATCGCTTCTAACTTCTCTTTATAAGAGTTACATGACAATGTCTGTAAGTCGATCAATTGCAGAGGATTGTTCTCTTGAAGTTCCTCCTATTCTTCTACCTCTATTACCCCTAGCCCTTGACATCTCTACTTTCCTTGAACAAGCTTCTATGGGTCAAATAAACTAAATGTAAGATATTAATTATCTTAGTTCCTAATCTTACTAAGAGTTGAGCTGAGCTGCGTCCTCTCCCTTGGCTAGTGCATATGGACGATTTACAGAATCGCTTTAAACCTTGGGCTCTCGTACTAAATTGTAATACTCCATCTTTAAAATTGTAACTAAAGTAGTTAAAGTCAAGTGTAACATCAAGTATTTGTAGAAACGGTTTCAAAATAAGCATTTTATAAATATTGTACAAAAGGTTTGTTACTTAAAACTATATAAAAGAGGTTTGCCACACCAAAAAACTTGTTACAAAAGTCACAAACCAATTCCATAAACAAGTTTGTTATATTTATGCTTAGGTAGGAACACAGATGAGCCTGTTGTGTAACCCAAGGTCTATTATATCCATATGCACCTTGCCTTGGTTAGGACTTGGCGTCAGTTTTTTCCTACTTAGTTCCTGCAATGCAAGGACTATGTGAGCTAATGCCTAGTAAGTAAACACTTGATGTATATATTACTTACCATGCACATGAATGACTTTATGAAATAAGTGCTAAATCTATGGGCGACAGGGCCGACCATGTAAGGAGTAATAACAATGTCATATTTTAGGCGGAAGTGCCGACCATGTAGAGGGTTATAACAACATCATAATTTAGGTGGTAGTGCCGACCATGGCATGATAAAATAGGAGCATCATATATTAGGCAGCATAGTTGACCATCTAATCAAGTAGGTATTAAACATAATATCCTAGGCGGTGTAGTTGGCCATATGAGGAGGATATAATGATGTAGGCGGCATAGCCAGCCATGTGGGATTTAATAATAACCAATTGCGCCATAATAATAATCATTATAAGACAAGAGATTATTTAGAACTAAACCTAGCATAAGAGAATTAATTCTTAAAGCTAATTTAACATATTATCCTTACATTACAGTTGAAGTTAAGTGTTACTTACCTGTTTTCTTTGATTCCCCTAAATATTCCTTCCTAAACTTGAGAATTTTTTCACTAGTGATGCTTTGTCTTAGAATGGAAAAAGGTGGGATTTCTAGGGTTTATGGAAAATGTAGGGGCTAAGGGGTATTTATAGAGTTTTCTAAGGTCCATTTGTGACTTGGATTTTGCCACAATATCATTTGATTAATGGTGGATATTTATTTCTCCATAAATATCTTGGTGATTTCTAGAATGCTAAGATTTTGCCACCTATCACTTAATTAATGGTGAAGATTTATCTCTTTATAAATATCTTAGTAATTTCTAGAATTTCTAAATCTCTACAATATCACTTATGTCATTGCTTATGTCATCATTACTTTTTAAATTATTAATTTATCTTTCCATAAATATCTTAGTATTTTCTAGAATTCCTAATATCTCTACAATATTTCTCGTTGCATCATCACTTATGTCATTATTTATGTCATCATTAGCTTTAATGTAACGCTCTACCTTTATGCTTGTAACTAAAGTAATATTAAGTATTTGAAGAAACGATTTTAAAATAAGCATTTGATAAATATTGAACAAAAGGTTTTTGTTACATAAAACCATCTAAAGGGGTTTGTCACAAAAAACTTTGTTACAAAAGTCACAACTAATTCCATAAACAAGCTTATTGTATTTATGCTTAGGTAGGAACATAGTTAAGCCCGTTGTGCAACCCAAGGTCTGTTATGTCCATATACACCTCGCCTTGGTGGAGACTTGGCGTCATCTTTTCCTACTCAGTTCCTGCAATGTAAGGACTACGTGAGCTAATGTCCAGTAAGTAAACACTTGATGCATGTATTATCTATCATGCATATGGATGACTTTATGAAATAAGTGCTAAGACCTTTACATGAAACTCTAAAATATGAAGAACAATGTTAGGGCCCGTTTGTTGTACTACAAGGCTAGCATTCTATAACATGCCCTTGGACTTAAATTAATTGATCCGTTGCACGTTACGTATCGCCGTCCCCAAAGGATCTCTTTTCTTAGTTTAGAGGGCTTGCCTTCTTTATGAATGCTTGCCACCTAGTAGTACAGCAACCCCGTTTCTTTAAAAAAAATCATTAAAATTCCTATTTAACAAATCACTCGTGAAATGCATGAGATCAATGCAACTTATGCCACAGCATATAAATCCTCTAAATATATAATAAAGCATAATATGAAACTACAACATATAACATAGGCGGCAGTGCCGTCCATATAGAAATCTAAAGAAATAGAATTATAATATAGGCGGCAGGGCCGACCATGTAAAGAGTCATAACAGTATCATATATTAGGCGGCAGTGCCGACCATGTAGAGAGTTATACCAACATCATAATTTAGGCAGCAGTGCCAACCATGGCATAATAAAATAAGAGCATCACATGTTAGGTGGCATTATCCAATCACATCGTAAGCGACATAGCCAGCTATGTGAGGATGATATCATGATGTAGGCGGCAGAGCTAGCCATTGGGATTTAATAATAATTAATCACACCACAATAATAATCATTATAAAACAAGAGATTAGTTAGGACTAAATCTAACATAAGAGAATTATTACTTAAAGCTAAATTAACGCATTATCCTTACATTGCAGTTGAAGTGAAGTGTTACTTACCTATTTTTCTTTGATTCCCCTAAACTTTCCTTCCTAAACTTGAGAATTTCTTCACTAGGGATGCTTTGGCTTAAAATGGGACAAGATGGGATTTCTAGGGTTTATGGGGAAATGCAAGGGCTAAGGGGTATTTATAGAGTTTCCTAAGGCCCATGAGTGGTTAGGATTTTGCCACCACATCATTTGATTAATGGTGGAGATTTATTTCTCTACAAATATCTTGGTGATTTCTAGAATGCTTAGGATTTTGCCACCTAGCACTTAATTAATGATAAAGATTTATTTCTTTATAAATATCTTAGAAATTTCTAGAATTTCTAAATCTCTACAACATTTCTTATTACATTATCACTTATGTCATTGCTTTTGTCATTATTAATTTATCCTTCTATAAATATCTTAGTAATTTCTAGAATTCCTAATATCTCTACAACATCTCTTATTGCATCATCACTTATGTCATTGCTTATGTCACTATTAGCTTTAATTATTGATTTATCCTTTCATAAATATCTTTAGAAATTTCTAAAATTTCTAATATCTCTACAACATTATTTTATGTCATTATATTATTATTATTATTATTATTATTATTATTATTATTATTATGATAAATGCTTAATGGAGTTTGTTGGGTTGATTATATTATATCCAAGTAAGAAGCTTGTACCTCACAATCTCCTCCCCTTTTAAAAATTTCGTCCTCGAAATTTACTTACTGAATAGCTCAGGATACTTGTTCTTCATTTCTTCCTCGTGCTCCCATGTTCTCTCCTCCACCGAGTTGTTCCGCCATAGGATCTTAACGAGAGGGATTTTCTTGTGCCTTAACTCTTTTATTCTTCTATCGAGTATTTGAACTGGACGTTCTTCGTAGGTTAAGTCTTCCTCGAGTTGAAGAGGCTCATAGTCTAGCACGTGAGAGGAGTCTGGAACATATTTCTTTAACATGGAGACATGAAAGACATTGTGTATTCTTGATAATGATGGTGGTAGCGCCAGTCAATAGGATACACTCTCAATACGTTCGAGCACTTCAAATGGCCCAATGAACCTTGGACTTAATTTTCCCTTGTTTCCAAATCTCATCAATCCTTTCATTGGGGTAACCTTTGGGAATACTTTCTCGCCAACTTGAAATTCCAACGGTCTTTGTCTTTTATCCGCATAACGTTTCTGTCGACTTTGGGCTGCTTGCATTCTTTGTCGTATTTTCTCAATTGCTTCAGATGAGGCCGCGACCAAGTTTGGTCCAAGGTATCTTTGCTCACCCATTTCATCCCAGTGAATGAGTGATTGACATTTTCTACCATATAAAGCTTCGTACGGTGCCATGTCGATTGTTGCATGGTAACTATTGTTATAGGCGAATTCAGCCAATGCTAAATATTTGCTCCAGGATCCTTGCAAGTCGATGACACATCCTCGTAACATATCTTCGAGTGTTTGAATCATCCTATCTGATTGGCCATCTGTTTGAGGGTGAAATGCTGTGCTAAATTTAAGTCTTGTCCCATAGCTTTATGTAGCTTCTCCTAGAATGTCGAGATGAATTTTGTATCTCAATCAGAAATAATAGAGACAGGTACACCATGTAGTATGACTATCTCCTTTATGTATATTTCTGTGAGTTGGTCCATGGTGTACGTCATTCGAATAGGCAAAAAGTGGGCAGACTTTGTGAGTCGATCAACTATCACCCAGATGGCATTATGCATTTTTATAGTCCTTGGGAGGCCAACGACCAAGTCCATTGTGATTTCTTCCCACTTCCATTGAAGGATTTGATTGGGTTCTAAAAGTCCTACCGGCCTTTGATGTTCTGCCTTGATTTGTTGGTAGGTGAGGCATTGAGCCACGAACTTAACTATATCCTTCTACATCCCAGGCTACTAGTAGTGTCTTTTTAAATCTTTATACATTTTTGTTGCACCAGGATGAAGCGAATATGGGGTTGTATAAGCTTCAAGTAGAATTTCTCTTTTTAGATTTTCATTATTCGGTACGCATATCCTATCTCTGAGTAAAATGATCCCTTTCTCTGACTTTTTGAACGGCATCTCTTTCTCTATACTGGTCTCCATCTTTAAATTCTTTAAGTACGAATCTGCTTCTTGCCCTTCCTTAATCCTTTCCAATAGAGTTGAGCAAAGTGTCATGTGAGCGAGTTTTCCTGTCATGAGCTCGATCTCTGCCTTGCATATCTTATCTTGTAATGGCTTGGGCAGCATCCTTAAAGCTGACAAACTTGACTTTCGACTTAGTGCATCCACTAGGACATTTGTTTTTCCAGGATGATAGTTTATTTCACAATCGTAGTCCTTGACAAGTTCGAGCCAACGTCGTTGTCGCATGTTTAGCTCCTTTTGTGTAAAGAAGTATTTAAGGCTCTTGTGATTCGTATAAATCTTACAATGCGCTCCCATCAGATAGTGACGCCATATCTTCAATGCATGTACCACTGCAGCCAACTCTAAGTCATTTGTGGGATAGTTCTTCTCGTATTCCTTTAATTGTCTAGAGGCATATGCAATGACCTTTCCATTCTGTATAAGAATGCATCCTTAGCCATTTTTGGAGGCATCACTGTATATGATGAATGCTTCAAAGCTATTAGGAATGGCTAAGATTGGAGCAATGACCAATCGTCGTTTTAGCTCTTCGAAGCTTTTCTCACATTCTGGCGTCTATATAAACTTGGTGTTTTTCTTTGTTAAATGGGTTAATGGCATTGTGATCTTGGAGAAGCCTTCCACGAATCTTCGATAATAGCTTGCTAATCCCAAGAAGCTTCTAACTTCTTTGGCATTAGTTGGCCTAGTCTATTGGCTTACTGCTTCCACCTTTGAGGGATCGACTGATATTCCATCTTTAGACACAATGTGCCCGAGGAATATAATGCTTTCCAGCCAAAATTCGCACTTCTTGAATTTTGCATAAAGTTGCTTCTCCTTTAAAGTTTGAAGAGTGATTCTCAGATGTTCGGTGTGTTCTTCCTTCGCTCGTGAGTAGATCAAGATGTCGTCAATGAATACCACTATGAATTTATCCAAATAGTCTTTAAATACTCTGTTCATAAGATCTATAAAGGCTGCTGGGGCATTAGTTAGGCCAAATGGCATGACGACAAATTCATAATGTCCATAACGTGTTCTGAATGCAGTCTTTGGAATATCTTCCTCTCTAACTTTTAGCTGGTGATATCGTGACCGTAGATCAATCTTTAAAAATACTGCTGCTCCTTGTAGTTGATCAAACAGATCCTCAATATGTGGAAGTGGGTACTTATTCTTGATGGTGACCTTATTTAGTTCTCGATAGTTTATGCACATCCGCATGGATCCATCCTTTTTCTTCACGAACAGCACTGGTGCTCCCCAAGGTAAATGGCTTGGACGTATATAGCCTTTGTCTAGTAGTTCTTGCATTTGATTCTTTAACTCCTTTAATTCCGATGGGGCCGTTCCTGGTAGCAAGTCAATCTTGAATTCAACTTCTCGATATGGCGGTAATCCGGAGAGTTCTTCAGGAAAGACCTTAGGAAATTCATTCACCACTGGAATTTCTTCCAATATCCCTCACATCCTCTCTTTAATAGTCTAGTTGGTTTTAAGGCAGAAATGATAGGTATTCTATTCCTTTTACATCCTCCTCTGAATATAAATGGTTCCCTTTGTGGTGGTTGGAAGGTTACCTTTTTTTTCTCACAATCTATCTTGGCATGATACTTTGATAACCAATCCATACCAAGAATCACATCATAGTCGGGCATCTCAAGGATTATTAAGTCAACACATAGGGTACGACCACTAATGTTGACTTTACATGCTCTCACTAGTTGTCTTAAGTTTAATACTTCACCAGATGGAAGCATGACACTATAAGGTCTACTTATTATGTTAAGGGCCCCTTTGATTTTCCTAATAAATGCTGGTGAGACAAATGAATGTGTAGCTCCTGAGTCTACCAACACATATGTAGGAGTTTGAGAGATAGATAGTTCACCTGATATTACTAAGGGGTTTGCCTCTGCATCTGCCTTGGTAAGTGCAAACACTCATGCGTTAGTCCTTTCTCGTCGCGTACCATTCTCTGGGCAGTCTTTGATGAAGTGCCCTTCTTTCCCACATTTGAAACATGTCCTGGTGTTGGCTCCCATTCCCCAAGGTGAGTTCTACCACATTGATTGCATTTAGGCCTTGGTAGAGCTTCTTTTTAGTGATTCTTTATACGCTTATTCTTGTCTTGCTCTTGGTAAGTTGGTGCTCTCTTCATCTTATTGTTTAAGAGTTGCATTCCATGTTTAGCTACACCACTCCCTTGATCTATGCTCTCTTTATTCCTTCGTTCTTTTTCCTTCTTTTCTTTATCTGCTTGCTCAATTACCAAGGCTCAATCCATGATCTCATTAAAGGAACCATCCCGAATTCCAGCCACCTTTAAGTCTTTTACTAAATCTTTACGCAATCCTTGCATAAAATGATCCTTTTTCAAGTCTTTCGTGGCAACCATGTGTGGGGCATAATGAGACAGCTCATTGAATTTTCGGATATACTCTAGTACTATCATGTTTCTTTGCTGCAAATAAACAAATTCTCTTCTTTTAGTAGACCTCACCGTCTCTGAAAAATACTTATTGTAAAAGTGTTCCTTAAATTCTTTCTATCACATTGTTGTTTCATTGTGGCATCGCCTGATGGAATCCCACTAATACTGAGCTGCCCCTCGTAGCATAAAGGAAACGCAAGTGACCTTTTCCTCTTCTGGCACCTTGGCTGCTTCAGCTATTCTTTCCATAGTTTGCAACCACTGGTCTGCTGCCATAGGATCTGCGCCATCTTCAAATATAGGTGGGTTTAATCTTCTAAATTCAGCCTCGGCATTAACTGTTGCTTGAGCACATTCATCCCTTCTGACTTTCTCCTATTTAAGAGTCGTGTGACAATATCTGTCAATCGATCAATTGCAGAAGATTGCTCTCTGGAAGTTCCTCCCACTCTTCTGCCTCTATTACCCCTAGAACTTGACATCTCTACAATTTTTGAACAAGCTTCTATAGGTCAAATAAATTAAGTGTAAGATATTTAATTATCTTAGTTCCTAATTCTTACTAGGAGCTGAGCTGTGTCCTCCCCCTTGGCCAGTGCATATGGACGGTCTACAGAATCGCTTTAAACCTTGGGCTCTGATACCAAATTGTAACGGTCTACCTTTATGCTTGTAACTAAAGTAATATTAAGTATTTGAAGAAAAGATTTTAAAATAAGCATTTTATAAATATTGAACAAAAGGTTTTTGTTACATAAAACCATCTAAAAGGGTTTGTCACAAAAAACTTTGTTACAAAAGTCACAACTAATTCCATAAACAAGCTTATTGTATTTATGCTTAGGTAGGAACATAGTTAAGCCCGTTGTGCAACACAAGGTCTGTTATGTCCATATGCACCTCGCCTTGGTGGAGACTTAGCGTAAGCTTTTCGTACTCAGTTCCTGCAATGTAAGGACTACGTGAGATAATGCCCAGTAAGTAAACACTTGATGCATGTATTATCTATCATGCATATGGATGACTTTATGAAATAAGTGCTAAGACCTTTATATGAAACTCTAAAATATGAAGAACAATGTTAGGGCCCATTTGTTGTACTACAAGGCTAGCATTCTATGACACGCCCTTGAGCTTAAATTAATTGATCCGTTGGGCATTACGTATCGTCGTCCCCAAAGGATCTCTTTTCTTAGTTTAGAGGGTGTTAGCCTATTAGGTTATAAATAATATGATTTTGATGATAACAAACATATGCATTGAAGTGTTTTATTTTGTATTTCACAAGTTCACTAGTTTTGAAGGATAATGAATCAAGTGGAACAAGTGAAATCAAGTTCAAGACACTCAACGGACAACTGAAAGTCAAGAATACAATTTCGAGCTTAACGGATAATTTATTGCGACAATTTCTTGTAAAAGCCGGTATGATTTAAATTATTCTTGGATTAGCATTTGTGAAGCTCAATTTTATGTTAATAAAATAATTGTTTTTCAAACTAAATTAATTTTATATTTATGAGATAAAATATTTTATAATTTTAAGTTATTTGGATAAAAATGAAATAGCTTTAATTTTCGGAGTTGGACTTATTTGCTAAGCTCTAAAAACATTTGGGCTATATTGTAACTTATGATAGATTGGGGGCTTAAGTGAAAAGTTTTGAAAACTTTGAAGACTATGGTGATTTAGCTAAAACTCGAAAAGGACTTATTTGAAAAAATATTCTTCAGTTTGGGCCATACTGTAATTTCAGAAAGTTTTTAGAATTAAATAATAATTAAAATTTCTGAGTTTGGGTCTGTTTGAAAAGTTTTATAACGTTTTGGGTCATAGCATAATTTGAGTAAATTTTGAGATAAAACTGTAATTTCGTGAATGAGTATTCTGTGTAGAAATTCAAAATTAACTGTAATTTCATCACATTATTCTTTTTATTTTGTTTAAATTAAATTAAGCGGCTAGCCGTTTAAGCACTGGAATTTGACAATAACGGCTAGTTTTCGAGCTTTAAACATAAAAACTCATTTCCAACTTCATTTTAACAACTCTAGCAAGCAAAAACAAGTTTGTAAAACATATATTGAGCTTCCATATTGCAAATCACAAGAAATTAAATCATTTTTGTGCTATTATTTGTGAATCTACTCTTATAGAGATTGTTTTGCTGTATTTTCTATTTTGCATTATATTGAGAGTGTTCAAGTGAGGGAAACACTTGAGGTAAAGAGATTAGGGTGATAATCTCTTGATTGTAAAGGTCCATTGACACCTTGGAAGTCAATTGTAAACGTTTGAAGCCTTGGGAGGTTTGGATAGTGAAATCCTCAAGCTTGGTTGGCTTGGAGGCGTGGACGTAGGCGGGGATTGCCGAACCACGTAAAAATTGCTGTGTTTGCATTCTCTTCCCTTACTCATTTATTTTACAAGCATTATCTAATTTATTATATTGCTGTGAAACTTAATTTTTGTTTACATTAAGGCATTAGATTGAATCATTTGTAAAATAATTTTTAATAACCCAATTCACCCCCCCTCTTGGGTTGGTTATTTGTATTTCAATTGGTATCAGAGCTTGGTTCTCTTATTAGGACTTAACCGTCTAGAGTAAAAGATCCATGGCAACCCAAAGTGATTCAACCTTTAGGGAAGGACAGTCCACAACTAGACCACCATTCTTTGACGGAAATGACTATCCATATTGGAAAACTAGGATGAGAATTTATTTACAAGCCCTAGATTATGAAATTTGGGAAGTTGTTTGTGATGGTCCATTTATGCCATTGATTAAAAATGAAGTCGGGGAAGATATTCCAAAACCTTCACGGGAATGGAATGAATTGGAAAAGAGAAAAGCTTCTCTAAATTCCAAAGCCATGAATGCGTTATTTTGTGCACTAGATAAGAAAGAATTTCATAGAGTGTCAAGTTGTGAAAGTGCTTATGAAATTTGGCACAAACTTGAAGTTGTTTATGAAGGCACGAATCAAGTGAAAGAGTCTAAAATTAGTAGATACACTCGACAATATGAATTGTTTCAAATGGAACAAAATGAAAGTGTGTATTCTATGTATACTAGATTTACGGATATAGTGAACACTCTAGGAGCCTTAGGAAAGACCTTTTCAAATAGCGAGAAAGTTAAGAAAATCATTAGATCACTTCCTAAGGATTGGAGACCAAAAAGAACTGCCATTGAGGAAGCTAAAGATTTAAATGTCTTACCTATTGATGATCTAATCGGTTCTCTTATTTCTTATGAGGAAGATTTAGCAGCTGAAAGAGGCAATGAAGAGAAGAAGAAGAACATTGCTCTCAAAGTCACAAAATTTGAAAGTGATGGAGAAAGTGAGCCGGATGATGAGGAATTGGCTATGCTTGTTAGGAGGTTCAGAAAATTTTTCAAGAAAACTGGTGAGCGAAGAAAATTTAAAGATTTCAAGAACCCAAAGGAGAAAAAGGAAGCAATTAAATGTTACGAGTGCAAGAAGCCTGGCCACATAAGATTGGAATGCCCTCTTCTCAACAAGTTCAAGAAGAAAGCAATGGTGGCCACATGGGATGATACTGATGAAGAAACAAGTGATGATGATGAGCATCAAGAAATGACAAATCTAGCTCTTATGGCGATTGGAGATGAATCGAATGACGAACTAGATGAGGTAAATGATCTTCCTACCTATGATGAATTACATGATGCTTTTAAAGAATTGCATGGTGAGTTGATGAAGATAGGTAAAAAGAATGTATGCCTTAAAAAGAAATTGATAGATCTCAATAATGAAAATGAATCATTGAATGCAAAGATTACATGTTTAGAACTAGAAAATAAAATGTTGCATGGTAAAGTCACATCTTCAAATGAGAAACTTAATACCTCTTATGAGCATGAAAAATTACATGTTGAAAAATTGATAAAGGAGAATGAAGTTCTCAAGAAGAAGAATAATGAGTTAAATGAAATTGTGATAAAATTCACAAATGGCCAAAAGATGTTGGATAATTTACTTAACTCTCAAAAATGTGTTTTTGATAAAGGTGGACTTGGGTATAAGCCTAACTTGAAGCAAAAGTATTACAAGAATTATTTTGTTAAAGCTACATCCACAAGTAATCATAAATTACTTGTTATTATTGCAATAGAAATGGTCACATGAAAAATAGATGTCCTGTGAAAAGAAATGCTTATTATGGTATAAAATATGTTTGGGTTCCAAAAGGAACCATTGCTGACATCCAAGGACCCAAAAAGATTTGGGTACCTAAGACTTAAAATTTTCTCTGCAGGGCTTAAAGAAGAAGAAGAATAAATGGTACTTGGACAAAGGGGTGTTCAAGACACATGACAGAAATTATGCTTGGTTTTCAAGTTTTACCAAGATCGAAAATGGTGGAGATGTATCTTTTGGAGATAATTCAAAAGGAAAGATCATTGGTATTGGCAATGTCGGTAATGTATCTTCTACTCTTATTGAAAATGTGTGCTTGGTTGAAAACTTAAAACATAATTTACTTAGTATTAGTCAATTATGTGATAAAGGTTATAAAGTAGTCTTTGATAAATCTAGATGCGTTATTGAAAATGCATGTGATGGAAAGGTTTTGTTTGTAGGAAATAGATGTATTAATGTTTATACCATTAATATAGATTGTGCATCTACCATTGATAAATGTTTCTCGGCATTACATGATGATTGTTGGTTGTGGCATAGACGACTAGGTCATGCAAACATGGATTTAATCTCAAAAATTTCGAAAAATGATTTGGTTAAAGGACTTCCAAAAATTAGTTTTCAAAAGGATAAAATTTGTGATGCCTGTCAATTTGGAAAACAAATCAAAACCTCTTTTAAAAATAAGAATCATGTCTCTACTTCAAAACCACTTCATTTGCTTCACATGGATTTATTTGGACCCTCTAGACATGCTAGCTTAAGTGGAAAATATTATGCATTTGTAATTGTAGATGATTATTCTAGATACACTTGGGTACTATTCCTGGCTAATAAAGATGATGCATTTGAAGCTTTTAAAGTTTTCTGTAAAAAGGTTCAAAATGAAAAAGGATACTCTATTACTTGCATTAGAAGTGATCATGGTAGAGAATTTGAGAATCATGCATTTGAAAATTTCTGCAATGATTTAGGCATTGAGCATCAATTTTCATCACCTATAACTCCACAACAAAATGGAGTCGTTGAGAGAAAGAATAGATCTATTCAAGAAATGGCTAGGACCATGTTAAATGAAAATGCTTTACCTAAATATTTTTGGGCCGAAGCCGTCAACACCGCTTGTTATATTTTAAATCGGGTGTTGATTAGATCTTATCTTAATAAAACTCCCTATGAGCTTTGGAAAGATAGAAAACCCAACATTGGTTATTTCAAAGTTTTTGGATGTAAATGTTTTATTTTGAACACAAAAGATAATCTTGGAAAATTTGATCCAAAATCTGATGTTGGTATCTTTCTTGGGTATTCAAACTCAAGCAAAGCTTATAGAGTGTATAATAAAAGAACTTTGGTTGTGGAAGAGTCTATGCATGTTACTTTTGATGAGTCTAATACCTCCTCTATGGAGAAAGTTGCTGTTAGTGATGATGCAGATGAAAATATACAAGAAGATTCATCAAAGAACAACCAAAAGAATGCAGAAAATCAAGTGGAGCAACTTGAAGAAACAAGCGCAGAACAAAGTCAAGGTACTTCTCAAGCACTCCCCAAGGAGTGGAGGTATGTTTCTTCTCACCCAAATGATGCCATTTTAGGAGATCCATCTAGAGGTGTTACAACTAGATCATCACTTAGGAATACATGTGAGCATATTGCATTTATTTCTCAAATTGAACCAAAATCCTTTGTGGATACGGAAAATGATGAATCTTGGATTATGGCAATGCAAGATGAGTTAAACCAATTTGAGAGAAATAAAGTATGGGAATTAGTTCCCAAACCAGAACACCAATCCATTATAGGAACTAAATGGGTATTTAGAAATAAGATGGATGAATCCGGTGTGGTTGTAAGGAATAAAGCTAGATTAGTGGCTCAAGGATACAACCAAGAAGAAGGAATTGATTTTGATGAGACATTTGCACCAGTAGCTAGATTAGAATCCATTAGAATGTTACTAGCATATGCATGTTATAAAGATTTCATTTTATTTCAAATGGATGTCAAAAGTGCCTTTCTAAATGGATATATCATGGAGGAAGTTTATGTGAAACAACCCCCTGGTTTTGAAAATGAAAAATTTCCAGATCATGTGTATAAGTTATCAAAAGCATTGTATGGCTTAAAACAAGCACCTAGAGCATGGTATGATAGGCTTAAAAATTTCTTACTTGATAATGATTTTTCAATGGGAAAAGCCGATACTACACTTTTTGTTAAGCATAAGAACCAAGACATACTTGTTGTTCAAATTTATGTTGATGATATTATTTTTGGTTCTACTAATGAGCTCTTGTGCAAAGAGTTTTCATCTTGTATGAGTAAGGAGTTTGAAATGAGCATGATGGGAGAATTGAAGTATTTCCTTGGACTTCAAATCAAACAAAACAATGAGGGAATTTTCATCAACCAAGCTAAATACATCAAAGATTTGCTCAAGAGGTTTGGAATTGAAGAATCAAACACTAAAAGCACTCCAATGAGTACAACAATCAAGCTTGACAAGGATGAGAAAGGTAAAGAAGTTGATATTAAAAAGTATCGAGGTATGATCGGCTCTTTACTTTACTTAACCGCAAGTAGACCTGATATCATGTTTAGTGTATGTTTGTGTGCAAGATTTCAATCATGTCCCAAGGAATCTCATTTGCTTGCTGTTAAAAGAATTTTTCGTTATTTGAGTGGAACCATAGATCTTGGCCTTTGGTATCCTAGAGGAACTCATATAGATTTAACTTGTTACTCGGATGCCGATTTTGCTGGTTATAAGGTGGATAGGAAAAGTACTAGTGGAACTTGCCATTTTCTAGGTCATTCTCTTGTTTCATGGTTTAGTAAGAAACAAAACTCGGTTGCACTCTCAACCACTGAGGCGGAATATATTGCCGCAGGTAGTTGTTGTGCACAAGCCCTTTGGATGAAACAAACACTTAGAGACTATGGCATTAAACTTGAACAAATTCCTATCAAGTGTGATAATACTAGTGCTATTAATCTGTCAAAGAATCCCATTCAGCACTCTAGAACCAAGCATATAGAGATTAGACATCATTTTTTAAGAGATCATGTACAAAAGGGTGATATTGTTTTAGAATTTATCTCTACGGAAAATCAACTTGCTGATATTTTTACAAAACCCCTTTGCGAAGAACAATTTTCAAAAATTCGGCATGAGCTTGGGATGATGAGATTTTCACATTAACATCTCTAATTATGTTATTGGATCTATTAAAATTATTTGCTTAATGTTTGTTAATGTTTTTGAAGAAGTTTGAGCATGATAGATAAGTAAGGTGTTATGAAATATTCATTTCAAATGCTTGTGTGCTCTATGATATATGCTTGATAGATGAATCATTTGCTTGATTTAATCATGTTTTAAATGTTTAAGATCATGATTCATGCATTAAAATGGTTCTTGAGAGGTTTCGGAATCAAGAAATGATGACGGGATCGATCAAAATGGCCGAAAAGTGACTTTGGTATAGTTGGGCAGCACCCAGGCGGCTAGCCGCCTGAACTAAGCGGCTAGCCGCTTGGAATGGCACCCAAACCCGAGAGCAATCGGCTAGCCGCTTGGTCACGGGTTTACAGCCCTCCTCTCCCTCATTTTGGTCTTCTTCCTCACTTGTCTCTCTTTCTCTCAAAACCGTGACTTCTCCTCCATTTTTCCTTAAAAAATTCTTCATTTCTCAACCATTTTCATGTCAAAATCATTGATTCCATCCATCACCCATCCATTTAACTTCCATTAAACACCTTCCAATCTTCATTTCATCTTTCTCTTCTCTTGTTTATCTCTTTCTCTCTCTCCCGCGTGAATAGTGCCTCACCATCTCTCACTCAAATTTCTTCAATTCTCACTCATTTTCTTGCTAAAATTAATCATCCAAACCATTACCCATCCACTACTCCTTCATTTTTCATCATTCAAACATCATTTTATCACACTTCCATCAAAATCCGAAATCCAAAAACCTAGTTTTGGCCGTTTCTCTCTCTAGATTTTCAAGCTCTCTCTAGCCCATCTTTAATCAATTCCACATTATATCTAAACCTCATTCATCTCTAGGATTACATTTCTTGGCTCAAACTTATCCATTTTCCTCAAATCCGAAATTGTTCAACAATGGTGGGTGGAGAAATAGCCAAGAGCAAACAAATGGCCAAGAGACGCAAGGAAGATTATGAGGACAATACGGAATTTTTGTCAACTCATTTTCGACATCTCCCGCTTCAGAAACGGTTTATCGATAATTTCATGCCGAGGTCGGTTATTCCTCCTTACCTTGTTAGTCTTAAGAATTTGGCGAATTTAGAAATTTGTGGTAAATCTCTTGACAAACTTCTTATTGCTATGGGTTGGAAAAATGTCTTAGTTGTTCAAGAAGCATATTATGAGAATTTAGTTAAAGTCTTTTATTCGAATATGGACATAGAAGTTTCGGATAGAATTGTTACTAGTGTTGGGGGAGTTCGTATTGAATTTGATGTTGCAGAGTTAAATCATATTCTTGGGACTCCAAATGAGGGATTAGCAATTTATAGTGCTAGAGCTAGAATAGATCATCCATGGTTTTCTCTTGAAAATGTTGTTCGAAAAATTTGTCGCCGACGTGATTTGTCCGATGAATTTTGTCGATCATCATTAAAATCTCAAGCTTTGCCTCTTCAAATTAGAATCCTACATTATGTTCTTCATCATGTAATTACTCCTAGATATGGTCATGGGGATGAAGTTAACCGATTGGATGTGGCTTTATTGGATTGTATTTTGGAGGGTAGAAAACTTAATGTTGGATACATTATACTCAATCATATGCTTAGCACACTTTGTATGGCTAAAAGGTCCCTCCCTTATGGTAGTATCATTACCCGCATCCTTAAATATTTTCGAGTACCCATAACCGAACCAACCTTTTTAAACTCAAGAGAACTAGGAGATGATGCCATTGCCAACTTAGGATTTATTTGGGCCGAAGGTAAATGGACTAGGGACCGGAGATACTCCACCAAAGTTTCTGAACTTGCTCCTACAGATCATCGTTTCTTTAACGATGTTCTTCCACCAGAGCAACTTCCTGATCTTAGTGTCCCACAGCGCTCTCATTATCCATCTTCCGCGGGTTCTTCCAAAACTCCTTCAGCTACCCATGAGGATCAAATGCAGCAGATTGGCTAAAATGGATTCTCTTTCGACACACAGCAGCCGACACTTCAATCTCAGTTTGAAGCTTTTTCAGCTCAATCTACTTTGGAGCACCAGTGCCTCTTTGAGCAGCAGCAGCAATTATTTGATCAACACCAAATGACTTTTTGCTCAACAAAGAAGATTCTTGATTGATGGCCAGCAGCAGCTTTTTGCAGCTCTTGGGTTTCCGCCACCATCATCTTCATCACATCCACCATCTCCATAGCTTTTTCTGTCACTCTGTACCACATATTTTTATGCATTTACATTTTCTGTATGAATTGTGGTTGATTATTATGAGCTATTTGGATGCTTTGTCTTTGGCTGTCTTGTATTTGGATGCTTGGATGTTCTGTATTTGAATGCTTTGTCTTTGGTTGTATTGTATTTGGATATTTTGTATTTGGATGCTATATTATGACTCCTTGATATAATTTTTAGCTCTTCATGTCTCTTGCTTGTATTTGGTTGATTATTATTGCCTTAGTTTACTTTTGATGATGAAGGGGGAGAAGTCATGTATTTCGGAGACAGGTATTATATTTTCTCTTTTGTGCATATTTTTTGAAATATTGAGGGGGAGCTTAAAAATTGTTATAGATCATATTTTCAGAAATAGTTTATTTTAAATGTGATTATGTATGTCATGTATTAAGGGGGAGCATATATGTCGAAATACATGGGATGTTTGTCATCATCAAAAAGGGGGAGATTGTTAGCCTATTAGGTTATAAATAATATGATTTTGATGATAACAAACATATGCATTGAAGTGTTTTATTTTGTATTTCACAAGTTCACTAGTTTTGAAGGATAATGAATCAAGTGGAACAAGTGAAATCAAGTTCAAGACACTCAACGGACAACGGCGAAGTCAAGAATACAATTTCGAGCTTAACGGATAATTTATTGCGACAATTTCTTGTAAAAGCCGGTATGATTTAAATTATGCTTGGATTAGCATTTGTGAAGCTCAATTTTATGTTAATAAAATAATTATTTTTCAAACTAAATTAATTTTATATTTATGAGATAAAATATTTTATAATTTTAAGTTATTTGGATAAAAATGAAATAGCTTTAATTTTCGGAGTTGGACTTATTCGCTAAGCTTTAAAAACATTTGGGCTATATTGTAACTTATGATAGATTGGGGGCTTAAGTGAAAAGTTTTGAAAACTTTGAAGACTATGGTGATTTAGCTAAAACTCGAAAAGGACTTATTTGAAAAAATATTCTTCAGTTTGGGCCATACTGTAATTTCAGAAAGTTTTTAGAATTAAATAATAATTAAAAGTAGCACTCACATTATACTCACCAGGAAGGTCCAATTTGTAGGCATTGTCATTGATTCGTGCAACCACTTGAAATGGACCATCTCCCCTTGGAAGCAACTTTGAACGCCTTTGTGCTGGGAATCTCTCCTTTCTCATATGCACCCAAACCCAATCTCCAGGCTGAAAAACCACTTCCTTTCGTCCTTTGTTGGCTTGATTAGCATATTGTTCAGTCCTTTTTTCTATGTTGTGCCGCACTTTCTCATGCAATTGCTTAACAAATTCAGCTTTCTTTTTACCTTCCAAACTAGCACGCTCATCAACAGGTAACGGCAATAAATCCAAAGGAGTTAATGGATTAAAACCATATACAATCTCAAATGGTGAAAATTTAGTAGCTGAATGGACAGTTCTATTGTAAGCAAATTCAACAAGTGGCAAACATTCTTCCCAAGTTTTCAAATTCTTTTGAATAATGGCACGCAACATCGTGGACAATGTTCTATTTACAACCTCAGTTTGTCCATCATCAACAGATGACAAGTAGTAGAAAACAAAAGTTTAGTACCCAACTTACCCCACAAAGTTTTCCAAAAGTGGCTTAAGAACTTAGCATCTCGATCCAAACTATGCTCCTTGGTACTCCATGCAATTTGACTATTTCCTTGAAAAACAAATTAGCTATGTTTGTTGCATCATCAGTTTTGTGACATGGAATGAAATGTGCCATCTTTGAAAACCTATCAACAACAACAAAAACAGAATCCTTTCCCCTTTTTGACCTAGGTAAACCCAAAACAAAGTCCATAGAAATATCAACCCAAGGTTCGCTAGGTATAGGTAAAGGTTTATACAATCCATGGGGTAAAACTCTAGACTTAGCATGTTTACAAGTGATACACTTCTCACATATTCTTTCAACATCACGTTTCATATGTGGCCAAAAAAAATGTTCTTTTAAAACATCTAAAGTCTTTGCAATGCCGAAATGTCCCATTAAACCTCCCCCATGAGCTTCACGCACAAGCAATTTACGCAAAGAACTATATGGCACACACAATTTATTCTCTCTAAATAAGAACCCATCGTGCCTATAAAACTTTCCAAATGCAGCTTTCTCACAAGCATTAAACACATTAGTAAAATCAGGATCATTAACATATAATTCTTTAATGTACTCAAATCCTAATAACTTTGTATTTAATGTAGAGATAAGTGCATACCTTCTCGATAATGCATCAGCCACTACATTCTCCTTACCTTGTTTGTATTTGATCACATAAGGAAATGGCTTAATGAATTCAACCCATTTGGCATGTCTCTTATGCAACTTACCTTGCCCTTTCAAATGCTTTAAAGACTCATGATCAGTGTGTATGACAAACTCTTTAGGTAGAAGATAATGTTGCCAAGTTTCCAACGCTCTCACCAATGCATACATCTCCTTGTCATAAGTAGGATAGTTTAGGGCTGCGCCACTCAATTTCTCACTAAAATAAGCAATTGGACGCCCCTCTTGCATCAAAACAGCTCCAATACCTATACCTGAGGCATCACACTCAATTTCAAAAGTTTTAGCAAAATCGGGTAAAGTAAGTAGTGGTGCAGAAACCAATTTCTCGTTGATTAGATTAAATGCACTTTCTTGTTCACTACCCCACTTAAATCCCACGTGTTTATTAATAATTTCAGTTAAAGGTGCAGCAAGGGTGCTAAAATCTTTCACAAATCTTCTATAAAAACTAGCCAAACCATGAAAACTTCTTACCTCACTTATGCTTTTAGGTGTAGGCCATTCCTTAATAGCCTTTATCTTCTCTTCATCAACCTCAATTCCTTTAGCACTTATAACATAACCAAGAAAAAACAATCTGATTTGTACAAAAAGCACACTTCTTCAAATTAGCATACAACTTTTCCTTCCTTAACACAGTCAATACACTTTGCAAATGCTCAACGTGTTCTTCTAGACTTTTGCTATAGATCAAAATATCATCAAAGTAGACAACTACAAACTTACCAAGAAAAGCACGCAAAACATGTTTCATTAACCTCATAAAAGTGCTGGGTGCATTAGATAATCCAAATGGCATTACTAACCACTCATATAAACCATATTTTGTTTTAAAAGCAGTTTTCCACTCATCTCCCTCTCTAATCCTAATTTGATGATATCCACTTTTAAGATCTATTTTGCTAAACACACAAGAACCATACAATTCATCAAGCATGTCATCAAGTCTAGGAATAGGATGTCTATACTTTACAGTGATTTTATTAATCGCACGACAATCAACACACATCCTCCACGTTCCATCCTTTTTAGGCACTAGTAGAACTGGTACCACAAGTTTACATGTTGCCTCTCTTTTCTCTCAACAATATTTTTTTCTATCTTTCCACTTTCTTTTCTCTCATTCTCTCTTTCTTTTGTACTCTCATTTTCTTTTTTTGTATCACTCTCTTTTTGTATTGTCATTTGATCCTCATACACTTGCTTAGGTGTTAAGGGTACAAGCGTGATTTGCCTTTTATTCATTACAAAAGAATATCTATTTAAGTAACCATCATGTGTCACTCGCCTATCATATTGCCAAGGTCGCCCCAAAAGAATGTGTCCAGCATGCATGGGTACTACATCACATACAACCTCATCCTTATATCTCCCAATAGAGAATGAAACCAACACTTGTTTATTTACTTTAACCTCCCCACAATCATTCAGCCATTGTAACTTATATGGTCTAGGATGTTTTAGAGTTTTCAAGTTCAATTTTTCAACCAAACTAGTGCTAGCTACATTAGTACAACTTCCACTATCAATTATCATACTACATACCTTATCTTTGATGTGGCATCTAGTATGAAATATGTTATCACGTTGTACCTCCGCATCTTCTTTTACTTGCATGTTAAGAGCACGTCTAACAACCATCAATTTACGATCAACAGGATACTCTACACCATCATTAGCATCCTCCAAAGGTGGCATAGGATCATCATCTGATTCACTCTCGCCAACATCACCATCTTCCCTCAAGATCATTACTCTCTTATTTGGGCATTGAGATGCAATATGACCTGTCCCCAAACATTTAAAACACTTAATATCTCTATTTCTAGAGTGTTGGGAATCAGATTTACCTTTGCTTTGGCTGCCCCCCTCTTTATGATCCTTGATTGGCTCAATCTTAGGCTTTGAAACAACCTTTTCATCTTTGCTCCATTTTGACTTCCATGAGGAAGATGAACCCAAATTGGGTCTAGTGGAACCCTTTCTTTTTAGTTGTCGTTTCACTTTTATGGCCATGTGAACCATGTCTTCCAATTCAACATAATGCTGCAAGTCAACCACATTAGCAATATCTTGATTTAAACCATGTAAAAATCTAGCCATAGTGGCCTCTCGTTCTTCTTCAATGTTGGTTCGAATCATGATTATTTCCATCTCCTTGTGGTAGTCTTCCACACTTCTGGAGCCTTGTGTAAGACTTTGAAGCCTTTGATGTAGCTCCCTATAATAATGACTAGGAACGAATCTCCTCCTCATGATGGCCTTCATCTCCTCCCAAGTGTTTATAGGCCTTTCATGGTTTCTTCTCCTACTCAAAACAAGTTGATCCCACCAAATAATAGCATAATCAGTAAATTCAATAGCAGCTAGTTTTACCTTTTTCTCCTCGGAGTAATTATGGCAATCAAATACTAGCTCCACCTTTTTTTCCCACTCCAAATAAGCTTCCGGATCATTTTTACCTTGAAAAGAAGGAATTTTTAGTTTGATACTCCCCAAATCACGATCTATGCGTCTTACCCTTCTATCATCTCTTCCACGCATGTCAACGGTGACCTGGTCATCAAAATTATCTAGGTCATCACCACCCTGATCTCCCATGGCAGCACGCCATTGATTATCTCTTACATTAGGAGCCATTGGTTGTTGCCCCTTTTGTAGATTGGCTATGGCAGTGTCTTGCCTTTCCAATTGGTTACGAATCTCTCCAAACATCAGATTCATGCACTCAAATTGTTGTTGCATGGCTTTGAGCATGATCGATTGATCTATAGCTTCTTGTTCTTTTGCCATATTTTGTGATCTGAAAAATTAAAGTTAGCAAAAAAAAACCTCACAACACTCCCTCACGTGTTTCACTCAATTTGATTCACTTAACTCTCGTGTTTAACACACAAATTGGCTTTTTCCCTCTAATGATCTCACAAACTATTGCCTTTTACCACACTTAATTCTCTCTTTCAGTTCTTTATTGAATTAAAAACAAAACCAAGAAAAACAAAACAAGTGACACACCAAATAAGCTATTCCAGCACACTAATAACGAAAAAGAATTAAGAGAACACAAAGAACAAAAAAGAAATTGAAGAAAGGAAAACAAGAAAGTAAAGGACACAATTGATATTGATGAAAGTAGGAATACTTGAATCCTTTTGCAATCTTTTTTTTTTTTTTGCTGTACGTTTCTTTCTTTTTTTTTTTTGCTGTAAGTTTTTTTTTTTTTTTGCTGTTTGTTTTCTTTTTTTGATAATCAAAATAAATAAGACATTCAAACCTGATTAGAAACTTGCTCTGATACCAAATTGATGCGAATCCCACATTAAAACTTTAAGGAGAACACTTAATTTGAAGTTTCAACTACCCAAGAAAGTTCTAAACAGATTTAAGACACACAAGACCTTGACCCAATGCTTAATCAAACATGAACCAAAGGTATGGAGAAGGATATTGACGCCACACTCAAGATTTAGATGAGAAGGTGAGTGATAAGTCTTGATTTGGAACGCCACAAGAATGCAAATTCTTGATAAGTTCACTAGTTCTCAAAAGAACCAAAGAAAGAATAATTCTCTCAAATTCAAATAACATTAATCTCTCTATTGTCTTACATAGCAAGGTTGCTGAGTTTAAATAGGCCAATAGAGACCCAAAAAATCCGAAAAAGATTAAATCCTAGTTCAAGTCGGTGTAGTTTTCCTAGCTAGTTAAGGAGTCGTTGAAATTTCCAATTCTGCACATGCTGTAATAAATTGGTCATAACTCCTTCTAGAGAACTCCAAATCTAACTCCGTAAAATTCTTTGGAAAGCTATCTTAATTATCTTTCCAACGGTATATGGCTTGCAAGTTAATTCCAGCTCAATCAATACCAGTTTTATTCCGAAATTGACCTTTTTGCATTTGACCCGAATTGTGTATTTGGCTGCCCAATAGCTTGAATAAAGCCCACAATGCCTTGACATCTCTTCAAGCCCAATTCATGATGTCTTGCATCTTGAATTGTAGTTTCAATGCATATTTTCTCAATTAATCCATTTAAAGCAGCTTGTATCTTTTTGGCTCTAGATCTTGTAATTGGGCCTTTATGAATGTGCAAAGGATCACTTGAAACTTTAATGGTATTCTCTTGATAGTTCTCATCACCCTAACCAGGATTCCAACCGATGTGGGACAAGGTGCTTATCATTCACAACCTCATACACCCCCGGTGAACCTGGGCTCTGATACCAAGTTTGGGCAGAAGCCTAACTCAGCCCCAAAAGAGCTCTCGAAGGGTGAGAACTGCCCAGCACTTATAAACTGGACCCTAACTAGGATTCCAACCAATGTGGGACAAGGTGCTTATCATTCGAAACCTCATACACATAATGGTAGCTCCAGGAAGAAAGTCTATTTGATGCTCAATTCCTCTAATAGGTGGCAAACCATTAGGGACTTCATTTGGAAACACATCATCAAAGTCCTTCAAAAGAGTCAGAATAACACTAGGCAAAAAAGAGTTAAGCTCATTAGTATGCAAACAAGCCTCTTTGCACAAAAGTACAATGATAGGCTGTTTTGAAAAGAATGCCCTCTTAACCTCTCTCTCTTTTGCAAACAAATTTACTTGTTGCCTCTCTTTTCTCTCAACAATATTTTTTTCTATCTTTCCACTTTCTTTTCTCACATTCTCTCTTTCTTTTTTGCTCTCATTTTCTTTTTTTGTATCGCTCTCTTTTTGTATTGTCATTTGATCCTCATACACTTGCCTAGGTGTTAAGGGTACAAGAGTGATTTGCCTTTTATTCATTACAAAAGAATATCTATTTAAGTAACCATCATGTGTCACTCGCCTATCATATTGCCAAGGTCGCCCCAAAAGAATGTGTCCAGCATGCATGGGTACTACATCACATACAACCTCATCCTTATATCTCCCAATAGAGAATGAAACCAACACTTGTTTATTTACTTTAACCTCCCCACAATCATTCAGCCATTGTAACTTATATGGTCTAGGATGTTTTAGAGTTTTCAAGTTCAATTTTTCAACCAAACTAGTGCTAGCTACATTAGTACAACTTCCACCATCAATTATCATACTACATACCTTATCTTTGATGTGGCATCTAGTATGAAATATGTTATCACGTTGTACCTCCGCATCTTCTTTTACTTGCATGTTAAGAGCACGTCTAACAACCATCAATTTATGATCAACAGGATACTCTACACCATCATTAGCATCCTCCAAAGGTGGCATAGGATCATCATCTGATTCACTCTCAGTTTCAACATCACCATCTTCCCTCAAGATCATTACTCTCTTATTTGGGCATTGAGATGCAATATGACCTGTCCCCAAACATTTAAAACACTTAATATCTCTATTTCTAGAGTGTTGGGAATCAGATTTACCTTTGCTTTGGCTGCCCCCCTCTTTATGATCCTTGATTGGCTCAATCTTAGGCTTTGAAACAACCTTTTCATCTTTGCTCCATTTTGACTTCCATGAGGAAGATGAACCCAAATTGGGTCTAGTGGAACCCTTTCTTTTTAGTTGTCGTTCCACTTTTATGGCCATGTGAACCATGTCTTCCAATTCAACATAATGCTGCAAGTCAACCACATTAGCAATATCTTGATTTAAACCATGTAAAAATCTAGCCATAGTGGCCTCTCGTTCTTCTTCAATGTTGGTTCGAATCATGATTATTTCCATCTCCTTGTGGTAGTCTTCCACACTTCTGGAGCCTTGTGTAAGACTTTGAAGCCTTTGATGTAGCTCCCTATAATAATGACTAGGAACAAATCTCTTCCTCATGATGGCCTTCATCTCCTCCCAAGTGTTTATAGGCCTTTCACGATTTCTTCTCCTACTCAAAACAAGTTGATTCCTCCAAATACTATCATAATCAGTAAATTCAACAGCAGCTCATTTTACCTTTTTCTCCTCGGAGTAATTATGGCAATCAAATACTAGCTCCACCTTTTTTTCCCACTCCAAATAAGCTTCCGGATCATTTTTACCTTGAAAAGAAGGAATTTTTAGTTTGATACTCCCCAAATCACGATCTATGCGTCTTACCCTTCTATCATCTCTTCCACGCATGTCAACGGTGGCCTGGTCATCAAAATTATCTAGGTCATCACCACCCTGATCTCCCATGGCAGCACGCCATTGATTATCTCTTACATTAGGAGCTATTGGTTGTTGCCCCTTTTGTAGATTGGCTATGGCAGTGTCTTGCCTTTCCAATTGGTCACGGATCTCTCCAAACATCAGATTCATGTGCTCAAATTATTGCTGCATGGCTTTGAGCATGATCAATTGATCTATAGCTTCTTGTTCTTTTGACATATTTTATGATCTGAAAAATTAAAGTTAGCAAAAAAAACCTCACAACACTCCCTCACGTGTTTCACTCAATTTGATTCACTTAACTCTCGTGTTTAACACACAAATTGGTTTTTTCCCTCTAATGATCTCACAAACTATTGACTTTTACCACACTTAATTCTCTCTTTCAGTTCTTTATTGAACTAAAAACAAAACAAGTGACACACCAAATATGCTATTCCAGCACACTAATAAAGAAAAAGAATTAAGAGAACATAAAGAACAAAAAAGAAATTGAAGAAAGGAAAACAAGCAAGTAAAGGACACAATTGATATTGATGAAAGTAGGAATACCTGAATCCTTTTGTAATCTTTTTTTTTTTTGCTGTTTGTTTTTTTTTTTTTTACTGTTTGTTTTCTTTTTTTGATAATCAAAATAAATAAGACATTCAAACCTGATTAGAAACTTGCTCTGATACCACATTGATGCGAATCCCACATTGAAACTTTAAGGAGAACACTTAATTTGAAGTTTCAACTACCCAAGAAAGTTCTAAACAGATTTAAGACTCACAAAACCTTGACCCAATGCTTAATCAAACATGAATCAAAGGTATGGAGAAGGATATTGACGCCACACTCAAGATTTAGATGAGAAGGTGAGTGATAAGTCTTGATTTGGAATGCCACGAAATTCTTGATAAGTTCACTAGTTCTCAAAAGAACCAAAGAAAGAATAATTCTCTCAAATTCAAATAACATTAATCTCTCAATTGTCTTACATAGCAAGGTTACCGAGTTTAAATAGGCCAATAGAGACCCAAAAAATCCGAAAAAGATTAAATCATTGTTCAAGTCGGAGTAGTTCTCCTAACTAGTTAAGGAGTCGTTGAAATTTCCAATTCTGCGCATGTTGTAATAAATTGGTCATAACTCCTTCTAGAGAACTCCAAATCTAACTCCGTAAAATTCTTTGGAAATCTATCTTAATTATATTTCCAACGGTATATGGCTTGCAAGTTAATTCTAGCTCAATCAATACCAGTTTTATTCCGAAATTGACCTTTCTGCATTTGATCCGAATTGTGTATTTGGCTGCCCAATAGCTTGAATAAAGCCCACAATGCCTTGACATCTCTTCAAGCCCAATTCATGATGTCTTGCATCTTGAATTGTAGTTTTAATCCATTTAAAGCAGCTTGTATCTTTTTTACTCTAGCTCTTGTAATTGGGCCTTCATGAATGTGCAAAGGATCACTTGAAGCTTTAATGGTATTCTCTTGATAGTTCTCATCAAAGAGAAACAGTACTTGAAGATTCTGGACAAGAGGATGTTGAAGCCATGATTTTGAAATTCTTTCTCTCTATTTTTGGAGATCTAGTGTTCCTTTAAAACTGAAAAGGCATTTAATCTTACCACTTTTCTGAAATCAAAACATGATAATAAGATTTACCACGATAATATGGGTCTGAGCACTTCAGAATGACTTTCAAGGCTCTGATACCAAATAGACAGCGGAAGAAGCGGATCTCTATAGCATGAAAAATCAAAACAGTTTTCTTGAGGTTATAAACCCAAAACTAAGACACTCTTTGTCTTTTAAACAGGGATATTTTCAGGTAGGCTCGAATAAAGAACCTGAAAACATATTTTTGGGCAAAGTCTTGAATAGCAAAAGCTGAATTAAAGGTTCTGCCAGGGGGAAAATATCTTTTGTTCAGGGCCTGTTTTGGTAGGGAAGTTGCCATGGTGATTAGAGGAAAATGGTATTGTGACGAAATGCAGTGTATGAGCTGAGAAGGTTTAGCAAGATTGGATAGTAAATTTGGGATAAGGTTCTGGGTTCCTTTTATATGCTTCACTGAGAAGTCATATTTTAAAAACCAGTCCTTTAGTCTCAAGAGCATCTTCTCTGGAATATTCTTTCCTTTTGAATTCATAATGGTCGGAAATGATGAGCTGTCCATCCTTATCAGAAAATGATAACCGATTAAATGATATTCAAATTTCTTGATACCATTTTTGATGGCTAAGATTTCTTTGTAGATACTGTGGTAGTGGCATTGTGAGTCAGAGAAATGTCCACTAGCATATCTGATAAAGTTTTCTTTTCTGTTGAGCTCTTCGAGGAGTACAGCACCCCATAAGTTGTCACTGGCGTCGGTCTGCAATATCCGATTGCCATCTGTGATGATCTTTAATGGTGGAGGATCTTGTGCAATCTGCTTTAGCTTTGTAATAGCTAAAGTATGGTTGTCATCCCATTTTGGTGGCTTTTTTTTCAATAAAGCCGAAAGTTAGTTTGTGAGCTGGTCCACGTGAGGGATAAAATCACGGATGTAATTGACAATTCTAAGAAATTGTTGGATCTGCTTTCTAGTCAGATGTCGATCTGGAAAGTAAAGTAGTTCTTGGGCAATGTGCTTTCCTGGTTGGTAGTGACCGTCTTTGATGAACATGCCAAGGAATTCAATGTTATCAGTGGCAATGGTGCTTTTCTTTGGTGACAGCATTATTCCATGAGAGTGAACAATGTCAAGAAATTGATTTAACAACTGGCGATGTTCTTCATGTGTTCCTGAAAATAGTAAGATATCGTCAATGTAAAACAATGCATGATGCAAGATGGGTTGAAAGATTTTAACCATTGTTTTTTGAAAAATGGAAGGAGCAGTTTTTAATCCAAATGGTAAAACTGTCCATTGATAATGAGCATTCGGAATGCAAAAAGCTATTTTGTATCTTTCAGAGGGTTCAATGCCTAATTGCCAAAAACCTGATTTTAAATCAAATTTTGAAAAGATTTCGGCATTTTTCAAATATGTGAAAATGTTTTATCGTTTAGGAAGTGGAAATTTGTCATCTTGTAAAAACATATTCAACGGTTGATAATCAATGACTAAAATCTCTTTTTCCCACGGACAAGTTCAGATCGTTTTTCCACATAAAAGGATTGACAAGCCCATTGAGAATCTATGGGTTCTATGAGGCCTTGGGCCAAAAGTTAGGAGCACTCATTTTGGGCTAGGACTAAGTCAGAAGGACTCATTCCTGGATGGGTGGCTTTAGTAGGGTTTGTGTCTTCATTTAGCTTAAAAGAGAGCTTAATGAAGAAGAACTCATTTTTCCATAATGGATTTGGATGGGTGAATTCAGCATGAGACTCAGGGCAATATTGAAGTAACTTGGCTGAAATGTCTTGGTACGACTGTGTAGAGTTGGAAAGACTGTAAAGTCTGAGAATGTTAATGAAGGGTTTAAACATGGATTTGACTCAGATTCCAGTAGGGAGGATTTGGAGGTGTTGGACTTTGGTGATGGTATCAAATCCTAATAAGATATCCATATCAGGCAATTTTGAACCAATGACTTGGGTCCAAATGACACAATTGGGAAAGATTTGGATACCAATGGGGTTTTTGGTAATCAAATCTGTGGTGAAAACTTTTCCATTTGCTGCTTTGAAATGTTCTGTGTGCGGCTTCCAGTGTTGTGGTGGAAGAATATCTAGATTCAGCATTGTCTTTTGAGCACCTGTGTCAAAGAAACCAATAACAGGGATTGGTCTTTGGAATTTTGAGGGTAAAACCTGGATTTTGACTTATGGAATTGGAATGGTGGGGTTCAAGGACAAAGACTGTTGGTTGTAGATGGTGAGGAATTCATCTGCTTTAGAGTCATCAGATGAATTTTCTAGTGCAAACACTGTATCTTCATTTGGTTCTTCTTGTTCCGAAAAACAAGATTCAATTTCTTCTTTATCTAGAGAGTAATCTTGATGAGAACTATCAAGAGAATACCATTAAAGCTTCAAGTGATCCTTTGCACATTCATGAAGGCCCAATTACAAGAGCTAGAGCCAAAAAGATACAAGCTGCTTTAAATGGATTAATTGAGAAAATATGGATTGAAACTACAATTCAAGATGCAAGACATCATGAATTGGGCTTGAAGAGATGTCAAGGCATTGTGGGCTTTATTCAAGCAATTGGGCAGCCAAATACACAATTCGGATCAAATGTAGAAAGGTCAATTTCGAAATAAAACTGGTACTGATTGAGCTGGAATTAACTTGCAAGCCATATACCGTTGGAAAGATAATTAAGATAGCTTTCCAAAGAATTTTATGGAGTTAGATTTGGAGTCCTCTAGAAGGAGTTATGACCAATTTATTACAGCATGCGCAGAATTAGAAATTTCAACGACTCCTTAACTAGTTAGGAAAACTACTCCGACTTGAACTAGGATTTAATCTTTTTCGGATCTTTTGGGTCTCTATTGGCTTATTTAAACTCAGCAACCTTGTTATGTAAGACAATTGAGAGATTAATGTTATTTGAATTTGAGAGAATTATTCTTTCTTTGGTTCTTTTGAGAACTAGTGAACTTATCAAGAATTTGCATTCTTGTGGCGTTCCAAATCAAGACTTATCACTCACCTTCTCATCTAAATCTTGAGTGTGGCGTCAATATCCTTCTCCATACCTTTGGTTCATGTTTGATTAAGCATTGGGTCAAGGTTTTGTGTGTCTTAAATCTGTTTAGAACTTTTTTGGGTAGTTGAAACTTCAAATTAAGTGTTCTCCTTAAAGTTTCAATGTGGGATTCGCATCAATTTGGTATCAGAGCAAGTTTCTAATCAGGTTTGAATGTCTTATTTATTTTGATTATCAAAAAAAGAAAACAAACAGCAAAAAAAAAAAGAAACGTACAGCAAAAAAAAAAAAGAAAGAAACGTACAGCAAAAAAAAAAAAAAAGATTGCAAAAGGATTCAAGTATTCCTACTTTCATCAATATCAATTGTGTCCTTTACTTGCTTGTTTTCCTTTCTTCAATTTCTTTTTTGTTCTTTGTGTTCTCTTAATTCTTTTTCTTTATTAGTGTGCTGGAATAGCATATTTGGTGTGTCACTTGTATTTGATTGCCATAATTACTTCGAGGAGAAAAAGGTAAAACTAGCTGCTGTTGAATTTACTGATTATGCTATTATTTGGTGGGATCAACTTGTTTTGAGTAGGAGAAGAAACCGTGAAAGGCCTATAAACACTTGGGAGGAGATGAAGGCCATCATGAGGAGGAGATTTGTTCCTAGTCATTATTATAGGGAGCTACATCAAAGGCTTCAAAGTCTTACACAATGCTCCAGAAGTGTGGAAGACTACCACAAGGAGATGGAAATAATCATGATTCGAGCAAACATTGAAGAAGAACGAGAGGCCACTATGGCTAGATTTTTACATGGTTTAAATCAAGATATTGCTAATGTGGTTGACTTGCAGCATTATGTTGAATTGGAAGACATGGTTCACATGGCCATAAAAGTGGAACGACAACTAAAAAGAAAGGGTTCCACTAGACCCAATTTGGGTTCATCTTCCTCATGGAAGTCAAAATGGAGCAAAGATGAAAAGGTTGTTTCAAAGCCTAAGATTGAGCCAATCAAGGATCATAAAGAGGAGGGCAGCCAAAGCAAAGGTAAATCTGATTCCCAACACTCTAGAAATAGAGATTTAAGTGTTTTAAATGTTTGGGGACAGGTCATATTGCATCTCAATGCCCAAATAAGAGAGTAATGATCTTGAGGGAAGATGGTGATGTTGAAATCGAGAGTGAATCAGATGATGATCCTATGCCACCTTTGGAGGATGCTAATGATGGTTGTTAGACGTGCTCTTAACATGCAAGTAAAAGAGGATGCGGAGGTACAACGTGATAACATATTTCATACTAGATGCCACATCAAAGATAAGGTATGTAGTATGATAATTGACAGTGGAAGTTGTACTAATGTAGCTAGCACTAGTTTGGTTGAAAAATTGAACTTGAAAACTCTAAAACATCCTAAGCCATATAAGTTACAATGGCTGAATGATTGTGGGGAGGTTAAAGTAAATAAACAAGTGCTGGTTTCATTCTCTATTGGGAGATATAAGGATGAGGTTGTATGTGATGTAGTACCCATGCATGCTGGACACATTCTTTTGGGGCGACCTTGGCAATATGATAGGCGAGTGACACATGATGGTTACTTAAATAGATATTTTTTTGTAATGAATAAAAGGCAAATCACTCTTGTACCCTTAACACCTAGGCAAGTGTATGAGGATCAAATGACAATACAAAAAGAGAGTGATACAAAAAAAGAAAATGAGAGTACAAAAGAAAGAGAGAATGAGAGAAAAGAAAGTAGAAAGATAGAAAAAAATATTGTTGAGAGAAAAAAGAGGCAACATTTAAACTTGATTGCAAAAGAGAGAGAGGTTAAGAGGGCTTTCTTTTCAAAACAGCCTATCATTGTACTTTTGTGCAAAGAGGCTTGTTTGCATACTAATGAGCTTAACTCTTTTTTGCCTAGTGTTATTGTGACTCTTTTGCAGGACTTTGATGATGTGTTTCCAAATGAAGTCCCTAATGGTTTGCCACCTAATAGGGGAATTGAGCATTAAATAGACTTTCTTCCTAGAGCTACCATTCCTAATAGACCCACTTATAGAAGTAACCCCGAAGAGATAAAGGAGCTTCAAAGGCAGGTTCAAGAACTCTTGGCAAAGGGATATGTGAAGGAGAGCATGAGTCCATGTGCGGTACCAGTTCTACTAGTGTCCAAAAAAGATGGAACATGGAGGATGTGTGTTGATTGTCGTGCGATTAATAAAATCACTATAAAGTATCGACATCCTATTCCTAGACTTGATGACATGCTTGATGAATTGTATGGTTCTTGTGTGTTTGGCAAAATAGATCTTAAAAGTGGATATCATCAAATTAGGATTAGAGAGGGAGATAAGTGGAAAACTGCTTTTAAAACAAAATATGGTTTATATGAGTGGTTAGTAATGCCATTTGGATTATCTAATGCACCCAGCACTTTTATGAGGTTAATGAACCATGTTTTGCGTGCTTTTCTTGGTAAGTTTGTAGTTGTCTACTTTGATGATATTTTGATCTATAGTAAAAGTCTAGAAGAAAACGTCGAGCATTTGCAAAGTGTATTGACTGTTTAAAGCATTTGAAAGGGCAAGGTAAGTTGCATAAGAGACATGCCAAATGGGTTGAATTCATTGAGCCATTTCCTTATGTGATCAAATATAAACAAGGTAAGGAGAATGTGGTGGTTGATGCATTATCAAGAAGGTATGCACTTATCTCTACATTAAATACAAAGTTATTAGGATTTGAGTATATTAAAGAATTATATGTTAATGATCCTGATTTTGCTAATGTGTTTAATGCTTGTGAGAAAGCTGCATTTGGAAAGTTTTATAGGCACGATGGGTTCTTATTTAGAGAGAATAAATTGTGTGTGCCATATAGTTCTTTGCGTGAATTGCTTGTGCGTGAAGCTTATGGGGGAGGTTTAATGGGACATTTCGGCATTGCAAAGACTTTAGATGTTTTAAAAGAACATTTTTTTTGGCCACATATGAAACGTGATGTTGAAAGAATATGTGAGAAGTGTATCACTTGTAAACATGCTAAGTCTAGAGTTTTACCCCATGGATTGTATAAACCTTTACCTATACCTAGCGAACCTTGGGTTGATATTTCTATGGACTTTGTTTTGGTTTACCTAGGTCAAAAAGGGGAAAGGATTCTGTTTTTGTTGTTGTTGATAGGTTTTCAAAGATGGCACATTTCATTCCATGTCACAAAACTGATGATGCAACAAACATAGCTAATATGTTTTTCAAGGAAATAGTCAAATTGCATGGAGTACCAAGGAGCATAGTTTCAGATCGAGATGCTAAGTTCTTAAGCCACTTTTGGAAAACTTTGTGGGGTAAGTTGGGTACTAAACTTTTGTTTTCTACTACTTGTCATCCACAAACTGATGGACAAACTGAGGTTGTAAATAGAACATTGTCCACGATATTGCGTGCCATTATTCAAAAGAATTTGAAAACTTGGGAAGAATGTTTGCCACATGTTGAATTTGCTTACAATAGAACTGTCCATTCAGCTACTAAATTTTCACCATTTGAGATTGTATATGGTTTTAATCCATTAACTCTTTTGGATTTATTGCCGTTACCTGTTGATGAGAGTGCTAGTTTGGATGGTAAAAAGAAAGCTGAATTTGTTAAGCAATTGCATGAGAAAGTGCGGCACAACATAGAAAAGAGGACTGAACAATATGCTACTCAAGCCAACAAAGGACGAAAAGAAGTGGTTTTTCAGCCTGGAGATTGGGTTTGGGTGCATATGAGAAAGGAGAGATTCCCAGCACAAAGGCGTTCAAAGTTGCTTCCAAGGGGAGATGGTCCATTTCAAGTGGTTGCACGAATCAATGACAATGCCTACAAATTGGGCCTTTCTGGTGAGTATAATGTGAGTGCTACTTTTAATGTTTCTGATCTTTCTCCTTTTGATGTAGGTGAAGATTCGAGGACGAATCCTTTTCAGGAGAGGGGGAATGATGAGAACTATCAAGAGAATACCATTAAAGCTTCAAGTGATCCTTTGCACATTCATGAAGGCCCAATTACAAGAGCTAGAGCCAAAAAGATACAAGCTGCTTTAAATGGATTAATTGAGAAAATATGGATTGAAACTACAATTCAAGATGTAAGACATCATGAATTGGGCTTGAAGAGATGTCAAGGCATTGTGGGCTTTATTCAAGCTATTGGGCAGCCAAATACACAATTCGGATCAAATGCAGAAAGGTCAATTTCGGAATAAAACTGGTATTGATTGAGCTGGAATTAACTTGCAAGCCATATACCGTTGGAAAGATAATTAAGATAGCTTTCCAAAGAATTTTATGGAGTTAGATTTGGAGTTCTCTAGAAGGAGTTATGACCAATTTATTACAGCATGCACAGAATTGAAAACTAATCCGACTTGAACTAGGATTTAATCTTTTTCGGATTTTTTAGGTCTCTATTGGCCTATTTAAACTCAGCAACCTTGTTATGTAAGACAATTGAGAGATTAATGTTATTTGAATTTGAGAGAATTATTCTTTCTTTGGTTCTTTTGTGAACTAGTGAACTTATCAAGAATTTGCATTCTTGTGGCGTTCCAAATCAAGACTTATCACTCACCTTCTCATCTAAATCTTGAGTGTAGCGTCAATATCCTTCTTCATACCTTTGGTTCATGTTTGATTAAGCATTGGGTCAAGGTTTTGTGTGTCTTAAATCTGTTTAGAACTTTCTTGGGTAGTTGAAACTTCAAATTAAGTGTTCTCCTTAAAGTTTCAATGTGGGATTCGCATCAAATCTGTAACAGTCTGTAAATGCTTTATCAGTTTGATAGCTTTGTCTCGCTTGTTTGGACAATCTTTGGCATAATGGCCTATCTTTTTGCAAATAAAGCATCTACTGGATTTTTTCCTTTGCTGTTCTTTGAAGGAAGAAGATCTTTTCCTGTAGAACGTGAATGGCCTTTGAGCTTTCTGAAAATAAGGCTTGGAAGAAGATCTCTGGTGTCTGATCTTTTTGAGATGTTTCTTCTTGTGAGGACTACAATCACATTGCTTCTTGTCCTTGCACTTGATTTGCAAATAGGGCTTTTTACAAGCGCTTCTGAAAGGTTCTTTGTCTTTGATCAATTCTTTAAAGAATTGTTTCTGTTCACAAAGTTTGTCAAGACATGCTTTGGCAATTTGGAAGATTTTGCCTAAAGAAATGTTCTCGAGACTGAGATTGTAAACAGTGAGCTACCTCTGAATTTCTAGTTGCAATTCTTCAGGTAAGGAGGCAAGAAAGACATGCTTTAAGGTGGGATCATTGAAACCATTCAATTTGTAAAACAGAATTGACATCCTTTTGTAATAGAAGTCAAGATCTTTGGCTCTGAGTGAACAGCATTTCATGTTGAGATAATCTCGTCTTGCTGCTTCAAAGTGTGCAGCTGGTTCGCCAATGAACTGTTCATGAAGGAGTGCCAAGGCTGAGGAAACATTGGCAACTGGACAAATTGGAGTTGTCTGTAGTGTCCTAGACTGTCAAACCAGTCTCTTAAGGATCCGATGAAACGAGTGACTAGTTCCTTAAGAACTGATTCTACTGTTGCTCCTACTTTGAGCATCTGGAGATCTACCCAAGCTGAGATCTCGGATAACTTGTCTCTCCATTTACTGGTTGGAATATCATCAAAAGTAAACCATGGGCAGTTTGATGGTTTTGGAGTTTGTTGCTGTGGAAAAGGTGGTGCAGATGTAGATTCAGTTGGATCATCAACATCAGATGGAATCTCAAAATAAGACTCTGGTTGAGATGTCTGTGCATGTTCTATTTCTTCTGGTTGAGCCATCAGGAGTTTGGTAATGTCTGCATAGGACTTTTCTGAATCGGTTGTAGAAATTGAAGAGATCAAAGATTCTGAATTAGATTCAGAGGTAGGTTCTGATGATCGAGAGGATGTGTCAGCAGATCTGTGATCAGATTCATATTCTGAGGTGGTTTCTTCTGTAGGAGGGTCAGGATGGTGAGAATAGGAGGCATATTGGTGCATGGGTTCTTTATTCTTTGATTGGGACACATGAGGAGGAGGTTGAGACACATGAGGAGAAGGAACCGAAGTATATTCTGGTGATTGTTGTTCCTGGGTTTCAAGTTGAGCAGGTTGGTTTATCTTCAAAGGTTTTGGTCGTGGTTTTGGCTTTGGTGGTTGAGAAGGTCGAGGTGTTTGTTGGAATAGTGTATGGGTCATTCCAAACAACTTGGATGGGTCATAAGGTTTGATAGGAGCTAACAAAGGGGTAAACGGATGGTATGTCGGACCAATGGTTGATATTGGTGGAGTCTGGGTGAAGAGTGTAGGTCTTTGCTTCTCTGATTCGATCCGGTTTAGTTCTGCTTGCAACTTTCTGATCTCTCGTTCTTTGCTATCAAACTCAGGACCATAATATCTTTGTTAGAGCATTTCTCGTAAATCAGCATCTAATTGAGCAACTCTGGTTTGTAGATCCTGATGGATTTGCTACATCTGTAAGGTTATAGAATCAACCTTAGTTTCAATCTTATCAATTCATAAACTGATTTTGTCAACTTGATGATGGATGTGCTGTAAAGCATCATTCTGAGCTTTGGCATTCTGAGTTTGCCAATTTAAGACTCACAATGCCACTACCACAATATCTACAAAGAAATCTTAGCCGTAAAAAATGGTATCAAAAAGTTTGAATATTATTTAATCGGTTATCATTTTCTGATAAGGATGGACAGCTCATCATTTCCGGCCATTATGAATTCAAAAGGAAAGAATATTCCAGAGAAGATGCTTTTGAGACTAAAGGACTAGTTTTGAAAATATGACTTCTTAGTGAAGCATATAAAAGGAACCCAGAACCTCATCCCAGATTTACTATCCAGACTTGCTAAACCTTCTCAGCTCATACACTGCATTTCATCACAATACCATTTTCCTCTAATCACTATGGCAACTTCCCTACCAAAACAGGCCCTGAACAAAAGATATTTTCCCCCTAGCAGAACCTTTAATTCAGCTTTTGCTATTCAAGACTTTGCCCGAAAATATGTTTTCAAGTTCTTTATTCGAGCCTACCTGCTCACCGAAAATATCCCTGTTCTCGATTTTCATCCAGAAGACTTGTTCCTTACAGGTCTATATCTCCATCCAGTCAAGGGAATCACTGAAGATGAGTTATGGTACATCTGGTGCCTAACAGTCCTCTATGTTACAAAATTGGTCTTCCCAGTAAAACCTGTGTATAAACACCTCATGGATCCTGAACAATCCTCCTCTCTCATTTGGACCGTGCTTGAATGGTATTCTCCAATCCCTTGGTGGAGAATGAACTTACAGCAAATAATCTTCCTCAACAACCTCGAGAAGATACCAGAAACAGAAGCAGATATGTTCTCATCTGTCTTCACAATTCACAGCCATATTTCCAGCATCCACATACTGATAACTTCTGGCCCGTGGATCAGGCTCGTGAATGGTATACTATGCCACATCCAGCTCTCCTAGAACAGGATCAAGACATTCAAAGGAACTTACACAACTTCCTTTGCCAGCTCAATCACAAGACAGACCCCCCAAAGAACATCCTCCACACCTCTCTAGGTCCACAGCACGAAATTCTTATGGTCCCAACTCCTTCAGCCATATCCACACCAAAATCCGCAGGACTTATCCTCAAGGAAGAAAAGCAGACTACACTCACTTTTTATTCCAAGATGCCCAAGACCCTTGGGAAGATTTCATGTCCCTTGCCCAACACCTAGAACAACTTCAAACACCACCAGTAAACTTTACAGCAACGAAGCAAGCACAAGCCAACAACCAGCTAACCAGCCAGCTAATCAACTCAATTTTGCACAACCATCAGAACACTATCCCCCTTATTGTTCACAGGTTCGGACTCAACCTTCACCAGACCCAGACGAAGAACAAAGAGCCCGATTTTGCCCTTGACCCTGTGTGCCAGGTTGTACTCATCCTGATAAGATCTTCAAAAGAGATGATGAGGATGAAACTGACTCAGATGCTGACACGATCTCACTCTGATAAGATCAATCAGCATATTGACACTATCCAAAGTTAAAGTAGTTTGTCGTATTGTAATAATTGTGTTTTGTTTAAGAGTGCTTTTACTTTTGCTTTACTTTATGAAAGTTTACTTTATGAAAAGATATAGGGACGTGTCCTATCCTTTTATCTTTAGTTTTTGCTTTTTATCTTGTCCATCTACTTTTTCAAAAGTAGATGCTTTATTTTAATCTTGCTTTTGTAAAAGCAAGGGCCCTGTCTTGCTTAGCTCGCCTATATAAGGCAGCTCCCTCTTCATTGTAAATCATTGAAACTTGAAAAGAACTTAAAAAAAAAGATCAATACAACAAGAGTGTTTTAAAAGCCATGATTCTCTAAACTCTTTCTCTTCTCTCTATTAAAGGAATCTTAGGGTTCTAAAAATTCTAAAAGGAATTTATCAGTTCATTTTTCAAAACTTGAGATAATATGCTCTGCACTTGCCTTGTTCAAGGATCCTGTGCATCAGAAGCCTAACTCAACCCCAAAAGAGCTCTCGAAGGGTGAGGACTGCCCAACACTTATAAACTGGACCCTAACCAGGATCCCAACCGATGTGGGACAAAGTGCTTATCATTCACAACCTCATACACCCCCGGTGAACACCTGGGCTCTGATACCAAGTTTGGGCCGAAGCCTAACTCAGCCCCAAAAGAGCTCTCGAAGGGTGAGGACTGCCCAGCACTTATAAACTGGACCCTCGGTGATGCGAATCCCACATTGAAACTTTAAAGAGAACACTTAATTTGAAGTTTCAACTACCCAAGAAAGTTCTAAACAGATTTAAGACAAACAAAACCTTGACCCAATGCTTAATCAAACATGAACCAAAGGTATGGAGAAGGATATTGAAGCCACACTCAAGATTTAGATGATAAGTCTTGATTTGGAACGCCACAAGAATGCAAATTCTTGATAAGTTCACTAGTTCTCAAAAGAACCAAAGAAAGAATAATTCTCTCAAATTCAAAATAACATTAATCTCTGAATTGTCTTACATGACAAGGTTGCTGAGTTTAAATAGGCCAATAGAGACCCAAAAAATCTGAAAAAGATTAAATCCTAGTTCAAGTCGGAGTAGTTTTCCTAACTAGTTAAGGAGTCGTTGAAATTTCCAATTCTGCGCATGCTGTAATAAATTGGTCATAACTCCTTTTAGAGAACTCCAAATCTAACTCCGTAAAATTATTTGGAAAGCTATCTTAATTATCTTTCCAACGGTATATGGCTTGCAAGTTAATTCCAGCTCAATTAATACCAGTTTTATTCCGAAATTGACCTTTCTGCATTTGATCCGAATTGTGTATTTGGCTGCCCAATAGCTTGAATAAAGCCCACAATGCCTTGACATCTCTTCAAGCCCAATTCATGATGTCTTGCATCTTGAATTGTAGTTTCAATCCATATTTTCTCAATTAATCCATTTAAAGCAGCTTGTATCTTTTTGGCTCTAGCTCTTGTAATTGGGCTTTCATGAATGTGCAAAGGATCACTTGAAGCTTTAATGGTATTCTCTTGATAGTTCTCATCATCCCCCTCTCCTGAAAAGGATTCGTCCTCGAATCTTCACCTACATCAAAAGGAGAAAGATCAGAAACATTAAAAGTAGCACTCACATTATACTCACCAGGAAGGTCCAATTTGTAGGCATTGTCATTGATTCGTGCAACCACTTGAAATGGACCATCTCCCCTTGGAAGCAACTTTGAATGCCTTTGTGCTGGGAATCTCTCCTTTCTTATATGCACCCAAACCCAAGCTCCAGGCTGAAAAACCACTTCCTTTCGTCCTTTGTTGGCTTGAGTAGCATATTGTTCAGTCCTCTTTTCTATGTTGTGCCGCACTTTCTCATGCAATTGCTTAACAAATTCAGCTTTCTTTTTACCATCCAAACTAGCACGCTCATCAACAGGTAACGGCAATAAATCCAAAGGAGTTAATGGATTAAAACCATATACAATCTCAAATGGTGAAAATTTAGTAGCTGAATGGACAGTTCTATTGTAAGCAAATTCAACATGTGGCAAACATTCTTCCCAAGTTTTCAAATTCTTTTGAATAATGGCACGTAACATCGTGGACAATGTTCTATTTATAACCTCAGTTTGTCCATCAGTTTGTGGATGACAAGTAGTAGAAAACAAAAGTTTAGTACCCAACTTACCCCACAAAGTTTTCCAAAAGTGGCTTAAGAACTTAGCATCTCGATCTGAAACTATGCTCCTCGGTACTCCATGCAATTTGACTATTTCCTTGAAAAACAAATTAGCTATGTTTGTTGCATCATCAGTTTTGTGACATGGAATGAAATGTGCCATCTTTGAAAACCTATCAACAACAATAAAAATAGAATCCTTTCTCCTTTTTGACCTAGGTAAACCCAAAACAAAGTCCATAGAAATATCAACCCAAGGTTCGCTAGGTATAGGTAAAGGTTTATACAATCCATGGGGCAAAACTCTAGACTTAGCATGTTTACAAGTGATACACTTCTCACATATTCTTTCAACATCACGTTTCATATGTGGCCAAAAAAAATGTTCTTTTAAAACATCTAAAGTCTTTGCAATGCCGAAATGTCCCATTAAACCTCCCCCATGAGCTTCACGCACAAGCAATTCACGCAAAGAACTATATGGCACACACAATTTATTCTCTCTAAATAAGAACCCATCGTGCCTATAAAACTTTCCAAATGCAGCTTTCTCACAAGCATTAAACACATTAGCAAAATCAGGATCATTAACATATAATTCTTTAATATACTCAAATCCTAATAACTTTGTATTTAATGTAGAGATAAGTGCATACCTTCTCAATAATGCATCAGCCACCACATTCTCCTTACCTTGTTTGTATTTGATCACATAAGGAAATGGCTCAATGAATTCAACCCATTTGGCATGTCTCTTATGCAACTTACCTTGCCCTTTCAAATGCTTTAAGGACTCATGATCAGTGTGTATGACAAACTCTTTAGGTAGAAGATAATGTTGCCAAGTTTCCAACGCTCTCACCAATGCATACATCTCCTTGTCATAAGTAGGTTAGTTTAGGGCTGCGCCACTCAATTTCTCACTAAAATAAGCAATTGGACACCCCTCTTGCATCAAAACAGCTCCAATACCTATACCTGAGGCATCACACTCAATTTCAAAAGTTTTAGCAAAATCGGGTAAAGTAATTAGTGGTGCAGAAACCAATTTCTCCTTGATTAGATTAAATGCACTTTCTTGTTCACTACCCCACTTAAATCCCACGTGTTTCTTAATAATTTTAGTTAAAGGTGCAGCAAGGGTGCTAAAATCTTTCACAAATCTTCTATAAAAACTATCTAAACCATGAAAACTTCTTACCTCACTTATGCTTTTAGGTGTAGGCCATTCCTTAATAGCCTTTATCTTCTCTTCATCAACCTCAATTCCTTTAGCACTTATAACATAACCAAGAAAAACAATCTGATTTATACAAAAAGCACACTTCTTCACATTAGCATACAACTTTTCCTTCCTTAAAACAGTCAATACACTTTGCAAATGCTCAACGTGTTCTTCTAGACCTTTGCTATAGATCAAAATATCGTCAAAGTAGACAACTACAAACTTACCAAGAAAAGCACGCAAAACATGGTTCATTAACCTCATAAAAGTGCTGGGTGCATTAGATAATCCAAGTGGCATTACTAACCACTCATATAAACCATATTTTGTTTTAAAAGCAGTTTTCCACTCATCTCCCTCTCTAATCCTAATTTGATGATATCCACTTTTAAGATCTATTTTGCTAAACACACAAGAACCATACAATTCATCAAGCATGTCATCAAGTCTAGGAATAGGATGTCGATACTTTACAGTGATTTTATTAATCGCACGACAATCAACACACATCCTCCATGTTCCATCCTTTTTGGGCACTAGTAGAACTGGTACCGCACATGGACTCATGCTCTCCTTCACATATCCCTTTGCCAAGAGTTCTTGAACCTGCCTTTGAAGCTCCTTTGTCTCTTCGGGGTTACTTCTATAAGCGGGTCTATTAGGAATGGTAGCTCCAGGAAGAAAGTCTATTTGATACTCAATTCTCCTATTAGGTGGCAAACCATTAGGGACTTCATTTGGAAACACATCATCAAAGTCCTGCAAAAGAGTCACAATAACACTAGGCAAAAAAGAGTTAAGCTCATTAGTATGCAAACAAGCCTCTTTGCACAAAAGTACAATGATAGGCTGTTTTGAAAAGAAGGCCCTCTTAACCTCTCTCTCTTTTACAAAAAAGTTTACATGTTGCCTCTCTTTTCTCTCAACAATATTTTTTTCTATCTTTCCATTTTTTTTTCTCTCATTCTCTCTTTCTTTTGTACTCTCATTTTCTTTTTTTGTATCACTCTCTTTTTGTATTGTCATTTGATCCTCATACACTTGCCTAGGTGTTAAGGGTACAAGAGTGATTTGCCTTTTATTCATTACAAAAGAATATCTATTCAAGTAACCATCATGTGTCACTCGCCTATCATATTGCCACGGTCGCCCCAAAAGAATGTGTCCAGCATGCATGGGTACTACATCACATACAACCTCATCCTCATATCTCCCAATAGAGAATGAAACCAGCACTTGTTTATTTACTTTAACCTCCCCACAATCATTCAGCCATTGTAACTTATATGGCCTAGGATGTTTTAGAGTTTTCAAGTTCAATTTTTCAACCAAAGTAGTGCTAGCTACATTAGTACAACTTCCACCATCAATTATCATACTACATACCTTATCTTTGATGTGGCATCTAGTATGAAATATGTTATCATGTTGTACCTCCGCATCCTCTTTTACTTGCATGTTAAGAGCACGTCTAACAACCATCAATTTACCATCAACAGGATACTCTACACCATCATTAGCATCCTCCAAAGGTGGCATAGGATCATCATTTGATTCACTCTCGGTTTCAACATCACCATCATCCCTCAAGATCATTACTCTCTTATTTGGGCATTGAGATGCAATATGACCTGTCCCCAAACATTTAAAACACTTAATATCTCTATTTCTAGAGTGTTGGGAATCAGATTTACCTTTGCTTTGGCTGCCCCCTCTTTATGATCCTTGATTGGCTCAATCTTAGGCTTTGAAACAACCTTTTCATCTTTGCTCCATTTTGACTTCCATGAGGAAGATGAACCCAAATTAGGTCTAGTGGAACCCTTTCTTTTTAGTTGTCGTTCCACTTTTATGGCCATGTGAACCATGTCTTCCAATTCAACATAATGCTGCAAGTCAACCACATTAGCAATATCTTGATTTAAACCATGTAAAAATCTAGCCATAGTGGCCTCTCGTTCTTCTTCAATGTTGGTTCGAATCATGATTATTTCCATCTCCTTGTGGTAGTCTTCCACACTTCTGGAGCCTTGTGTAAGACTTTAAAGCCTTTGATATAGCTCCCTATAATAATGACTAGGAACGAATCTCCTCCTCATGATGGCCTTCATCTCCTCCCAAGTGTTTATAGGCCTTTCATGGTTTCTTCTCCTACTCAAAACAAGTTGATCCCACCAAATAATAGCATAATCGGTAAATTCAACAGCAGCTAGTTTTACCTTTTTCTCCTCGGAGTAATTATGGCAATCAAATACTAGCTCCACCTTTTTTTCCCACTCCAAATAAGCTTCCGGATCATTTTTACTTTGAAAAGAAGGAATTTTCAGTTTGATACTCCCCAAATTACGATCTATGCGTCTTACCCTTCTATCATCTCTTCCACGCATGTCAACGGTGGCTTGGTCATCAAAATTATCTAGGTCATCACCACCCCGATCTCCCATGGCAGCACGCCATTGATTATCTCTTACATTAGGAGCTATTGGTTGTTGCCCCTTTTGTAGATTGGCTATGGTAGTGTCTTGCCTTTCCAATTGGTCACGGATCTCTCCAAACATCAGGTTCATGCGCTCAAATTGTTGCTGCATGGCTTTGTGTATGATCGATTGATCTATAGCTTCTTGTTCTTTTGACATATTTTGTGATCTGAAAAATTAAAGTTAGCAAAAAAAACCTCACAACACTCCCTCACGTGTTTTACTCAATTTGATTCACTTAACTCTCGTGTTTAACACACAAATTGGCTTTTTCCCTCTAATGATCTCACAAACTATTGCCTTTTACCACACTTAATTCTCTCTTTCAGTTCTTTATTGAACTAAAAACAAAACAAGTGACACACCAAATATGCTATTCCAGCACACTAATAAAGAAAAAGAATTAAGAGAACACAAAGAATAAAAAGGAAATTGAAGAAAGGAAAACAAGCAAGTAAAGGACACAATTGATATTGATGAAAGTAGGAATACTTGAATCCTTTTGCAATCTTTTTTTTTTTGCTGTACGTTTCTTTCTTTTTTTTTCTGTAAGTTTTTTTTTTTTGCTGTTTGTTTTCTTTTTTTGATAATCAAAATAAATAAGACATTCAAACCTGATTAGAAACTTGCTCTGATACCAAATTGATGCGAATCCCACATTGAAACTTTAAAGAGAACACTTAATTTGAAGTTTCAACTACCCAAGAAAGTTCTAAACAGATTTAAGACAAACAAAACCTTGACCCAATGCTTAATCAAACATGAACCAAAGGTATGGAGAAGGATATTGAAGCCACACTCAAGATTTAGATGAGAAGGTGAGTGATAAGTCTTGATTTGGAACGCCACAAGAATGCAAATTCTTGATAAGTTCACTAGTTCTCAAAAGAACCAAAGAAAGAATAATTCTCTCAAATTCAAAATAACATTAATCTCTGAATTGTCTTACATAACAAGGTTGTTGAGTTTAAATAGGCCAATAGAGACCCAAAAAATCCGAAAAAGATTAAATCCTAGTTCAAGTCGGAGTAGTTTTCCTAACTAGTTAAGGAGTCGTTGAAATTTCCAATTTTGCGCATGCTGTAATAAATTGGTCATAACTCCTTCTAGAGAACTCCAAATCTAACTCCGTAAAATTCTTTGGAAAGCTATCTTAATTATCTTTCCAACGGTATATGGCTTACAAGTTAATTCCAGCTCAATCAATACCAGTTTTATTCCGAAATTGACCTTTCTGCATTTGATCCGAATTGTGTATTTGGCTGCCCAATAGCTTGAATAAAGCCCACAATGCCTTGACATCTCTTCAAGCCCAATTCATGATGTCTTGCATCTTGAATTGTAGTTTCAATCCATATTTTCTCAATTAATCCATTTAAAGCAGCTTGCATCTTTTTGGCTCTAGCTCTTGTAATTGGGCCTTCATGAATGTGCAAAGGATCACTTGAAGCTTTAATGGTATTCTCTTGATAGTTCTCATCACTCGGTGGTTGAGCCAGTTGAGGTGTTTGTTGGAATAGTGTATGGGTCATTCTAAACAACTTGGAAGGGTCATAGGGTTTGATTGGAGCTAACAAAGGGGTGAACGGATGGTATGTTGGACCAATGGTTGGTATTGGTGGAGTCTGGGTGAAGAGTGTAGGTCTTTGCTTCTCTGATTCGATCCGGTTTAGTTCTGCTTGCAACTTTCTGATCTCTCATTCTTTGCTATCAAACTTAGGACTATAATATCTTTGTCGAAGCATTTCTCATAAATCAGCATCTAATTAAGCAACTCTGGTTTGTAGATCCTGGTGGATTTGCTGCATCTGTAAGGTTATTGAATCAACCTTAGTTTCAATCTTATCAATTCGTAAACTGATTTTGTCAACTTGATGATGGATGTGCTGTAAAGCATCATTCTGAGCTTTGGCATTCTGAGTTTGCCAATTTAAGACTGATTCAAATGGTTTTGGTTCTTCAAGATGGCCAGCAGAGGTGATTGGTGGAGGGACAAAAGGTTTTGACACTATTTTTCTCTGAATGTCTGTCTGAGATTCAAGAGGTGGAAAGTTTGAAGAATAATCTCTGGAAAACATCATACAAGGGATTGGTTGACTTTGTGGTGATGGATTTATGACTGGTGAAGGGTTCATGACTGGTGAAGAGACTTCTGTCTTGCAGTGTTTTGCAATCCACTGAAGTTCTTTTTGGTAAAGGGGTAAAGGTGCAGGTAGAGGTAAAGGCGGTTTTGGTGGCCTTTTATGGTCTTGCTTACAAGGAGTAAGATGTTTCTTTTTAGGTTTTCTCTTTTGCTTTGAAGTAAAGTCTTCATCTTCGCCATCTTCCCAACAAGGGCAATCTGGATCACACATGTCAGATCCAGGAGCATCCCATAGGAAATGCTTACCAAGCTTTGCAGGATAAACTGGGTAGCCTTCGGAAGTGAAGCTAGTGATGGGTAGCTTCTCTTGGCCAGTTTGGACTGCAGTGATCATTGAAGAGTATGTGAAGGATAGTCTTGGAGACTCTGGTGGAGCTGTTGGTAAAACAGCTGAAGGAGGTTGAGAGGCCGACTGAGGTGGTTTAAATGTCATCTTGACAGATCCATCTTGTCTGTGTTCAAACATGCTTTCAGATGTCTGAATTGGAGCGTCATTCTGATGAAACTTTTCATAGTTTGAGATCCATTCTAATGGCATGAGCTTTACAAGTTCATGTTGAAGGATTTATCTTGGAATCTGAATGATGGTTGCAATTTGGTCAGATTCAGTTAATACCATAAGAGCATCAGAGTGACTTTCTGGAGTTGGAAGATCTAAGGCATGATTTTGAAGCCTATAGACCAATTGATGATGGAGGGTAGCTATTTTTGCTGAGGTGATCTGGTTAGCGCCTTGGATTTGGACTTGAACTTTCAAGGCTGTGGAAAGGTTGGTGTCTTGTAAGGACAAGTTGAAATTTGGATAGAAAGTGAAGAGAGCACTGCCTGCATGTAAGGTGGTTAAAACTGTACCAATAACAGCGTGTTGATACTGTTTGAACTTAGTGTCAAGCATGGCGATTCGAGCTGTGACAGGTAATCCTTTTCTTCCATGAAGAGTCAAGATTAATCTCACTACTCCCAAGTGGAGGTGAGTATAACCTTCTCGTTTCCAATTGGCAACGAGTTCTGGAGGAATTTCTAGGGTAACATATTGTTCAGCAGTAGTAGCCTGAAGAGTACACTGGTCCAACCGAGAAGATTGGATGTATTCTTTAGGGAATGGTCTTTTTGTACTGATCAAGGATTTGATGCTACGGGTGAAAGAAGTTGAACGTTTATACAGATGATAAGGGCTAATAAGAGGGAAGGAAAATTCAGTGATTTGAGCAGACTCAGGAATATAAGAATATTCAATAAGGTTTTCTATTTTATTTGCAGTATGTTTAGAACAAGACTTTGGTAAAGACAAGGTTGAAGAAAGAGAAACAGTACTTGAAGATTCTAGACAAAAGGATGTTGAAGCCATGATTTTGAAATTCTTTCTCTCTATTTTCGGAGATCTAGTTTTCCTTTAAAACTGAAAAGGCATTTTATCTTACCACTTTTCTGAAATCAAAACATGATAATAAGATTTACCACGATAATATGGCTCTGAGCACTTCAGAATGACTTTCAAGGCTTTGATACCAAATAGACAGCGGAAGATGCGGATCTTTATAGCATGAAAAATCAAAACAGTTTTTCTGAGGTTATAAACCCAAAACTAAGACACTCTTTGTCTTTCAAAAAAAGATCAATACAACAAAAGTGTTTTAAAAACCATGATTATCTAAACTCTTTCTCTTCTCTCTGTTAAAGGAATCTTAGGGTTCTAAAAATTCTAAAAGGAATTTATCAGGAATTTGTCTTTATAAATCCCTCAACATGAACTTGTAAAGCTCATGCCATTAGAATGGATTTCCAATTATGAAAAGTTTCATCAAAATGATACTCCAATTCAGACATCTGAAAGCATGTTTGAACGCAGACAAGATGGATCTGTCAAGATGACATTTAAACCACCTCAGTCGGCCTCTCAACCTCCTTCAGCTATTCTACCAACAGCTCCACCAGAGTCTCCAAGACTATCCTTCACATACTCTTCAATGATCACTGCAGTCCAAACTGGCCAAGAGAAGCTACCCATCACTAGCTTCACTTCCGAAGGCTATCCAGTTTATCCTGCAAAGCTTGGTAAGCTTTCCTACGGGATGCTCCTAGATCTGACATGTGTGATCTAGATTGCCCTTGTTGGGAAGATGGCGAAGATGAAGACTTTACTTCAAAGCAAAAGAGAAAACCTAAAAAGAAACATCTTACTCCTTGTAAGCAAGACCACAAAAGGCCACCAAAACTGCCTTCACCTCCACCTGCACCTTTACCCCTTTACCAAAAAGAACTTCAGTGGATTGCAAAACACTGCAAGACAGAAGTCTCTTCACCAGTCATGAACCCTTCACCAGTCATAAATCCATCACCACAAAGTCAACCAATCCCTTGTATGATGTTTTCCAGAGATTATTCTTCAAACTTTCCACCTCTTGAATCTCAGACAGACACTCAGAGAAAAATAGTGTCAAAACCTTTTGTCCCTTCACCAATCACCTCAGTTGGCCATCTTGAAGAACCAAAACCATTTGAATCAGTCTTAAATTGGCAAACTCAGAATGCCAAAGCTCAGAATGATGCTTTACAGCACATCCATCATCAAGTTGATAAAATCAGTTTACGAACTGATAAGATTGAAACTAAGGTTGATTCTCTAACCTATGAGGTTGTGAATGATAAGCACCTTGTCCCACATCGGTTGGGATCCTGGTGGATTTGCTGCATTTTTAAGGTTATAGAATCAACCTTAGTTTCAATCTTATCAGCCAAATAGACAGCGGAAGAAGCGGATCTCTGTAGCATGAAAAATCAAAACAGTTTTCCTGAGGTTATAAACCCAAAACTAAGACACTCTTTGTCTTTTAAACAGGGTACCAAACCCGGAAGGAAACAACCAAGAGTTTTCTGATGCACAGGATCCTTAAACAAGGCAAGTGCAGAGCATATTATCTCAAGTTTTGAAAAATGAACTGATAAATTCCTTTTAGAATTTTTAGAACCCTAAGATTCCTTTAACAGAGAGAAGAGAAAGAGTTTAGAGAATCATGGTTTTTAAAACACCCTTGTCCCACATGTTGAATTTGCTTACAATAGAATTGTCCATTCAGCTACTAAATTTTCACTATTTGAGATTGTATATGGTTTTAATCCATTAACTCCTTTGGATTTATTGCCGTTACCTGTTGATGAGCGTGCTAGTTTGGATGGTAAAAAGAAAGCTGAATTTGTTAAGCAATTGCATGAGAAAGTGCGGCACAACATAGAAAAGAGGACTGAACAATATGCTACTCAAGCCAACAAAGGATGAAAGGAAGTGGTTTTTCAGCTTGGAGATTGGGTTTGGGTGCATATGAAAAAGGAGAGATTCCCAGCACAAAGGCGTTCAAAGTTGCTTCCAAGGGGAGATGGTCCATTTCAAGTGGTAGCATGAATCAATGACAATGCCTACAAATTGGACCTTCCTGGTGAGTATAATATAAGTGCTACTTTTAATGTTTCTGATCTTTCTCCTTTTGATGTAGGTGAAGATTAGAGGATGAATCCTTTTGAAGAGAGGGGGAATGATGAGAACTATCAAGAGAATACCATTAAAGCTTCAAGTGATCCTTTGCACATTCATGAAGGCCCAATTACAAGAGTTAGAGCCAAAAAGATACAAGCTGCTTTAAATGGATTAATTGAGAAAATATGGATTGAAACTACAATTCAAGATGCAAGACATCATGAATTGGGCTTGAAGAGATGTCAAGGCATTATGGGTTTTATTCAAGCCATTGGGCAGCCAAATACACAATTCGGATCAAATGCAGAAAGGTCAATTTCAGAATAAAACTGGTATTGATTAAGCTGGAATTAACTTAGAAGCCATATACCGTTGGAAAGATAATTAAGATAGCTTTCCAAAAAATTTTATGGAGTTAGATTTGGAGTTCTCTAGAAGGGTTATGACCAATTCATTACAGCATGCGCAGAATTGGAAATTTCAACGACTCCTTAACTAGTTAAGAGAACTACTCCGACTTGAACTAGGATTTAATCTTTTTCAGATTTTTTGGGTCTCTATTAGCCTATTTCAACTCGGCAACCTTGCTATGTAAGACAATTGAGAGATTAATGTTATTTGAATTTGAATTTGAATTACCAAGTGGGAGAGTAGGCAGCGGAAATAAGGATCGCCATAATATCAAGTTTTTCCTGTATAACATAAAACATCAAAACAGTTTCCACTGGTCGTACAACCCAAAACTCAAGACACTCCTGGTCTTCTTTAACAGGGTACCAGACCGTCTAGGAAACAAGCATGAGTTTTTCTGATGCACAGGATCCTTGAACAAGGCAAGTGCAGAGCATACTTATCTCAAGTTTTCTTTTAAAAATGAACTTGATAAAATCCTTTTCCAAACCTTATCAGACGTATGGCTCTGATACCAAGTGGGAGAGTAGGCAGCGGAAATAAGGATCGCCATAATATCAAGTTTTCCTGTATAACATAAAACATCAAAACAGTTTCCACTGGTCGTACAACCCAAAACTCAAGACACTCCTGGTCTTCTTTAACAGGGTACCAGACCGTCTAGGAAACAAGCATGAGTTTTTTTGATGCACAGGATCCTTGAACAAGGCAAGTGCAGAGCATACTTATCTCAAGTTTTCTTTTTAAAAATGAACTTGATAAAATCCTTTTCCAAACCTTTTCAGATCCTAAGACTTCGTCAGAGGAGGACTGATCAACGGGAAGAGTAGGTAGGAGAGAAGTAGAGGATGATTCTCCTATGTCTGGAATGTAGGATTCTGGATGGTGTGGTTGTGGCCATTCGAGATCAAAGGCATGATCTCCATCAAGGGCATAGTTGTGGAGCCGTTCTTTGTAGAAGAGTTCAGGAGTAGAAGTGATATCCGGAGACAAAGGGCTGTGAGTGTTGTAGGATGGAGGAACTCCGTATTCTTCTGCTAAGGCAAGCCTAGTGGTAAGACATTCGTTCCACATAGGACTGAAAGACTCACAGTGATGAGTGTGATTAATAACTTTGAGAAGGGGATCAGAGTATCTTCCCCAAATGTCTGTAAGTTTGACGATGATGATGACAGTCTGTTGGATCTGGAATCCATTGATTAATTCAAGGGTAAGGGATTCTTGAAGATAGGAGCAAGCATTCTGTCAAACCATTGTCCTTTTCCAGAGCGTCTACTAGTATAAACTAGGTGAGGGTCGAAAAGGATAGCAACTGGGTAGAGGTTTAACCAGTACCAGAAAACATAATAAGCTTGCAGAGTGATATTCTTGATAACATAGTGACCCCAAATAGTGTAGTTATCAACGACTGGATGGAAGATGGTCGAAAGCCGGAAGATTGTATGGTGCATTTGGTCCGGATTTGGATGTGGATTGAAAGGTCTGTGAGATAACCCATTTTCTGGAGAGAGAAACTCTTGTATGGCCATGAGAGACCATAGTCTGTCTGTAAGTTCTGGGTTTTCCAAGAAAGATTTATGATCAATGACCTTTTGGAAGATGAGGTTTCTGAGATCCTCTAGTAATGAAAAAATGAAGGCTTTATCTGTGATTTGAGCTGAGGATGATGAGGCCATTGCTATGGTTGAAATTTGGCTGAAAGGATTATTGAGTGCTGAAGGCTTTGCAAATTTGGATAGAACATCAGGGATGAGGTTCTGGGTTCCTTTTATATGCTTCACAGAGAAGTCATATTTTGAAAACCAATCTTTTAAGCGCAAAAGCATCTTCTCTGGAATATTCTTTCCTTTCATGTTGAGGATGGATGGGAAGGATGAACTGTCCAATCTGATAAGAAAATGATAACCGATTAGATGATATTCAAATTTTTTAATACCATTTTTCACGGCTAAAATCTCTTTGTAGATACTGTGGTAGTGGCATTGTGAGTCAGAAAAATGTCCACTAGCGTATCCAATGAAGCTTTCTTTTCCATTGTTTTCTTCGAGGAGTACAGCACCCCATGAGGTGTCACTTGCGTCGGTTTGTAAGATCCGGTTGCCATCTGTAATGAGCTTTAATGGTGGAGGATCTTGTGCAATCTTTTTTAGCTTGGTGACAGCGGTTGTATAGGTGTCATTCCATTCTGGAGGCTTCTTTTTTAATAAAGCCGAAAGATGTGCTGTATGATGGTCCACATGTGGGAGGAAATCACGGATGTAATTGATGATACCAAGAAATTGCTGGATCTGCTTTTTGGATAAGTGTTGATCTGGAAAGTGAAGCAGTTATTGAGCAATGTGCTTTCCTGGTTGGTAGTGGCCGTCTTTGATGACCATGCCAAGGAAGTCAATGGTGTCTGTAGCGATGGTACTTTTCTGTGGGAACAGCATGATTCCATGAGAGTGAATAATGTCAAGAAAGTAATTTAACAGCTGGCGATGTTCTGCATGTGTTTTGGAAAACAACAAAATATCGTCAATGTAAATCAATGCATGATGCAAAATTGGTTGAAAGATTTGAACCATTGCTTTTTGGAAAATGGAAGGAGCAGTTTTTAATCCAAAGGGCAAAACTGTCCATTGATAATGAGCATTTGGAATGCAAAAAGCAGTTTTGTATCTTTCAGAGGGTTCAATGCCTAATTGCCAAAAACCTGATTTTAAATCAAATTTTGAAAAGATTTGGGCATTTTTCAGATATGTGAAAATGTTTTGTCTTTTTGGAAGAGGAAATTTGTCATCTTGTAAAAACATGTTTAAAGGCTGATAGTCGATGACTAATCTCTTTTTTCCACGGACAAGTTCAGATCGTTTTTCCACATAAAAGGCTGGACAAGCCCACTGAGAATTTGTGGGTTCAATAAGACCTTGGGCCAAAAGTTGTGAGCATTCCTTTTGGGCTAGGACTAAGTCAGATGGGCTCATTCCTGGATGGGTTGCTTTGGTAGGATTGGTATCTTCATTTAGCTTGAAAGGGAGCTTAATGAAGAAGGACTGATTTTTCCATAATGGACGTGGATGGGTAAATTCAGCATGAGACTCAGGGCAATACTGGAGTAGTTTGGCTGAGATGTCCTGATAAGATTGAGGAGAATTGGAAAGGCTGTAGAGTCTGAGAATGTTTATGAAGGGTTTAAACATGGATTTGACTCGAATACCAGTTGGGAGAATTTGGAGATGTGGGACTTTGGAGATGGTATCGAAACCTAATAAGATATCTTTATCAGGCAAATTCAAACCAATGACATGTGTCCAAATAACACAATTGGGGAAAATCTGAATACCAACGGGTTTCTTGGTAATCAAATCTGTGGTAAAGATTTTTCCATCGGCTGCTTTGAAATGTTCTGTGTGAGGCTTCTAATGGTGTAATGGAAGGATCTCTGGATTGAGCATTGTCTTCTGAGCGCCTGTGTCAAGAAATCCAATGACAGGAAGTGGTCTGTGAAACTTTGAGGGTAAAATTTGGATTTTGACTGATGGAATTGGAATGGAGGAATCCAATGACAAAGATTGTTGGTTGTAGACAGTGAGAAATCCATCTGTATCAGAATCATCAGATGAATTTCCTAGTGCGAACACTGTTTCTTCGTTTGGTGCATCTTGTTCTGAGAAACAAGATTCAACTTCTTTTTTGTCTGGAGAATAGTCTGTCACAGTCTATAAATGCTTGATGAGACGAACAGCTTTGTCTCGCTTGTTAGGACAGTCTCTAGAGTAGTGTCCTTTCTTTTTCTGTAAAATGTGAATGGTCTGCGAGGTTTCTGAAAATAAGGCTTAGAAGAAGATGGCTGTTTAAGCTTTCTGAAATGCTTCTTCTGATGAGGACCGCAATCACACTTCTTCTTATCTTTGCACTTGATTTGCAGATAAGGCTTTTTACAAGCACTTCTGAATGGTTCTTTGTCTTTGATCAATTCTTTGAAGAATTGTTTCTGTTCACAAAGTTTGTCAAGACAAGTCTTTGTAATCTGGAAGATTTTGCCTAATGAGATGTTTTCAAGGCTGAGGTTGTAAATGGCAAGTTGTCTCTGAATGTCTGGTTGCAATTCATCAGGTAAGGAAGCAAGGAAAACATGCTTCAGAGTGGGATCATTGAAACCATTTAATTTGTAGAACAAGATTGACATCCTTTTGTAGTGAAAGTCAAGATCTTTGGCTTTGAGAGAACAGCATTTCATGTTGAGATAATCTCGTCTGGCTGCTTCAAAGTGGGCAAAATTTCGTTCAATGAACTGTTCATGAAGGAGTGCCAAGGCTGAGGAAACATCAGGCAACTGGACAAATTGGAGTTGTCTGTAAGAACTGAGGCTGTCAAACCAATCTCTGAGGGATCCAATAAAACGGGTGGTTAGTTCCTTAAGAACTGATTCCACTGTTACGCTGGGATTAAGCATCTGTAGGTCTACCCAAGCCGAAATCTCGGATAGTTTGTCGCGCCATTTATTGGTTGGAATATCATCAAAAGTAAACCATGGACCATTTGATGACTTTGGAGTTTGCTGTTGAGGTGGAGGTGCAGATGTAGATTCAGTAGGATCATCAACATCTGAGGGAATCTCAAAGTAAGATTCTGGTTGAGATGTCTGTGCATGCTCTGTTTCTTAAAATTGAGCCATGAGGAGTTTGGTAATGTCTGCATAAGACTTTTCTGAATCGGTGGTAGAAACCGAAGAGAGTGAAGGTTCTGAACTGGGTGCAGAATATGGGTGTGATGGTTGAGAGGATGAATCAACAGATCTGTGGTTTGTGTCAGATTCTGAGGTAGATTCTGAGGCTGAAATAGATTCATCTGTGGGAGTATTTGTGGATGAGTTAACAGGATGAAGATAGGAAGCATATTAGTGCATAGGTGATTTATCTTTTGATTGAGCCACATGAGGTGGTGGTTGAGTCATGTGAGAAGAAGGAATAGGTTGAGACACCTGTGGTTGAAGAGGCATAGAAGGTACAGAAGTGTATTCTGGAGATAACTGTTCTGAAGGTGATGAGAACTATCAAGAGAATACCATTAAAGTTTCAAGTGATCCTTTGCACATTCATGAAGGCCCAATTACAAGAGCTAGAGCCAAAAAGATACAAGCTGCTTTAAATGGATTAATTGAGAAAATATGGATTGAAACTACAATTCAAGATGCAAGACATCATGAATTGGGCTTGAAGAGATGTCAAGGCATTGTGGGCTTTATTCAAGCTATTGGGCAGCCAAATACACAATTCGGGTCAAATGCAGAAAGGTCAATTTCGGAATAAAACTGGTATTGATTGAGCTGGAATTAACTTGCAAGCCATATACCGTTGGAAAGATAATTAAGATAGCTTTCCAAAGAATTTTACGGAGTTAGATTTGGAGTTCTCTAGAAGGAGTTATGACCAATTTATTACAGCATGTGCAGAATTGGAAATTTCAACGACTCCTTAACTAGTTAGGAAAACTACTCCGACTTGAACTAGGATTTAATCTTTTTCGGATTTTTTGGGTCTCTATTGGCCTATTTAAACTCAGCAACCTTGCTATGTAAGACAATTGAGAGATTAAAGTTATTTGAATTTGAGAGAATTATTCTTTCTTTGGTTCTTTTGAGAACTAGTGAACTTATCAAGAATTTACATTCTTGTGGCGTTCCAAATCAAGACTTATCACTCACCTTCTCATCTAAATCTTGAGTGTGGCGTCAATATCCTTCTCCATACCTTTGGTTCATGTTTGATTAAGCATTGGGTCAAGGTTTTGTTTGTCTTAAATCTGTTTAGAACTTTCTTGGGTAGTTGAAACTTCAAATTAAGTATTCTCCTTAAAGTTTCAATGTGGGATTCGCATCAATTTGGTATCAGAGCAAGTTTCTAATCAGGTTTGAATGTCTTATTTATTTTGATTATCAAAAAAAGAAAACAAACAGCAAAAAAAAAAAAAGAACTTACAGCAAAAAAAAAAAGAAGAAAGAAACGTACAGCAAAAAAACAAAAAAAAAAGATTGCAAAAGGATTCAAGTATTCCTACTTTCATCAATATCAATTGTGTCCTTTACTTGCTTGTTTTCCTTTCTTCAATTTCTTTCTTTGTGTTCTCTTAATTCTTTTTCTTTATTAGTGTGCTGGAATAGCTTATTTGGTGTGTCACTTGTTTTGTTTTTCTTGGTTTTGTTTTTAGTTCAATAAAGAACTGAAAGAGAGAATTAAGTGTGGTAAAAGGCAATAGTTTGTGAGATCATTAGAGGGAAAAAGCTAATTTGTGTGTTAAACACGAGAGTTAAGTGAATCAAATTGAGTGAAACACGTGAGGGAGTGTTGTGAGGTTTTTTTTTGCTAACTTTAATTTTTCAGATCACAAAATATGTCAAAAGAACAAGAAGCTATAGATCAATCGATCATACACAAAGCCATGCAGCAATAATTTGAGCGCATGAATCTGATGTTTGGAGAGATCCGTGACCAATTGGAAAGGCAAGACACTGTCATAGCTAATCTACAAAAGGGGCAACAACCAATAGCTCCTAATGTAAGAGATAATCAATGGCGTGCTGCCATGGGAGATCAGGGTGGTGATGACCTAGATAATTTTGATAACCAGGTCACCGTTGACATGCGTGGAAGAGATGATAGAAGGGTAAGACGCATAGATCGTGATTTGGGGAGTATCAAACTGAAAATTCCTTCTTTTCAAGGTAAAAATGATCCGGAAGCTTATTTAGAGTGGGAAAAAAAGGTGGAGCTAGTATTTGATTGCCATAATTACTCCGAGGAGAAAAAGGTAAAACTAGCTGCTGTTGAATTTATTGATTATGCTATTATTTGGTGGGATCAATTTATTTTGAGTAGGAGAAGAAACCGTGAAAGGCCTATAAACACTTGGGAGGAGATGAAGGCCATCATGAGGAGGAGATTCGTTCCTAGTCATTATTATAGGGAGCTACATCAAAGGCTTCAAAGTCTTACACAAGGCTCCAGAAGTGTGGAAGACTACCACAAGGAGATGGAAATAATCATGATTCGAGCAAACATTGAAGAAGAACGAGAGGTCACTATGGCTAGATTTTTACATGGTTTAAATCAAGATATTGCTAATGTGGTTGACTTGCAGCATTATGTTGAATTGGAAGACATGGTTAACATGGCCATAAAAGTGGAACGACAACTAAAAAGAAAGGGTTCCACTAGACCCAATTTGGGTTCATCTTCCTCATGGAAGTCAAAATGGAGCAAAGATGAAAAGGTTGTTTCAAAGCCTAAGATTGAGCCAATCAAGGATCATAAAGAGGGGGGCAGCCAAAGCAAAGGTAAATCTGATTCCCAACACTCTAGAAATAGAGATATTAAGTGTTTTAAATGTTTGGGGACAGGTCATATTGCATTTCAATGCCCAAATAAGAGAGTAATGATCTTGAGAGATGATGGTGATGTTGAAACCGAGAGTGAATTAGATGATGATCCTATGCCACCTTTGGAGGATACTAATGATGGTGTACTGTTGATGGTAAATTGATGGTTGTTAGAAGTGCTCTTAACATGCAAGTAAAAGAGGATGCGGAGGTACAACGTGATAACATATTTCATACTAGATGCCACATCAAAGATAAGGTATGTAGTATGATAATTGATGGTGGAAGTTGTACTAATGTAGCTAGCACTAGTTTGGTTGAAAAATTGAACTTGAAAACTCTAAAACATTCTAAGCCATATAAGTTACAATGGCTGAATGATTGTGGGGAGGTTAAAGTAAATAAACAAGTGCTGGTTTCATTCTCTATTGGGAGATATAAGGATGAGGTTGTATGTGATGTAGTACCCATGCATGCTGGACACATTCTTTTGGGGCGACCTTGGCAATATGATAGGCGAGTGACACATGATGGTTACTTAAATAGATATTCTTTTGTAATGAATAAAAGGCAAATCACTCTTGTACCCTTAACACCTAAGCAAGTGTATGAGGATCAAATGACAATACAAAAAGAGAGTGATACAAAAAAAGAAAATGAGAGTACAAAAGAAAGAGAGAATGAGAGAAAAGAAAGTGGAAAGATAGAAAAAAATATTGTTGAGAGAAAAGAGAGGCAACATGTAAACTTGATTGCAAAAGAGAGAGAGGTTAAGAGGGCCTTCTTTTCAAAACAGCCTATCATTGTACTTTTGTGCAAAGAGGCTTGTTTGCATACTAATGAGCTTAACTCTTTTTTGCCTAGTGTTATTGTGACTCTTTTACAGGACTTTGATGATGTGTTTCCAAATGAAGTCCCTAATGGTTTGCCACCTATTAGGGGAATTGAGCATCAAATAGACTTTCTTCCTGGAGCTACCATTCCTAATAGACCCGCTTATAGAAGTAACCCCGAAGAGACAAAGGAGCTTCAAAGGCAGGTTAAAGAACTCTTAGCAAAAGGATATGTGAAGGAGAGCATGAGTCCGTGTGCGGTACCAGTTCTACTAGTGCCCAAAAAGGATGGAACATGGAGGATGTGTGTTGATTGTCGTGCGATTAATAAAATCACTGTAAAGTATCGACATCCTATTCCTAGACTTGATGACATGCTTGATGAATTGTATGGTTCTTGTGTGTTTAGCAAAATAGATCTTAAAAGTGGATATCATCAAATTAGGATTAGAGAGGGAGATGAGTGGAAAACTGCTTTTAAAACAAAATATGGTTTATATGAGTGGTTAGTAATGCCATTTGGATTATCTAATGCACCCAGCACTTTTATGAGGTTAATGAACCATGTTTTGTGTGCTTTTCTTGGTAAGTTTGTAGTTGTCTACTTTGATGATATTTTGATCTATAGCAAAAGTCTAGAAGAACACGTTGAGCATTTGCAAAGTGTATTGATTGTTTTAAGGAAGGAAAAGTTGTATGCTAATTTGAAGAAGTGTGCTTTTTGTACAAATCAGATTGTTTTTCTTGGTTATGTTATAAGTACTGAAGGAATTGAGGTTGATGAAGAGAAGATAAAGGCTATTAAGGAATGGCCTACACCTAAAAACATAAGTGAGGTAAGAAGTTTTCATGGTTTGGCTAGTTTTTATAGAAGATTTGTGAAAGATTTTAGCACCCTTGCTGCACCTTTAACTGAAATTATTAAGAAACACGTGGGATTTAAGTGGGGTAGTGAACAAGAAAGTGCATTTAATCTAATCAAGGAGAAATTGGTGTCTGCACCACTACTTACTTTACCCGATTTTGCTAAAACTTTTGAAATTGAGTGTGATGCCTCAGGTATAGGTATTGGAGCTGTTTTAATGCAAGAGGGACGTCCAATTGCTTATTTTAGTGAGAAATTGAGTGGCCCAGCCCTAAACTATCCTACTTATGACAAGGAGATGTATGCATTGGTGAGAGCGTTGGAAACTTGGCAACATTATCTTCTACCTAAAGAGTTTGTCATACACACTGATCATGAGTCCTTAAAGCATTTGAAAGGGCAAGGTAAGTTGCATAAGAGACATGCCAAATGGGTTGAATTCATTGAGCCATTTCCTTATGTGATCAAATATAAACAAGGTAAAGAGAATGTGGTGGCTGATGCATTATCGAGAAGGTATGCACTTATCTCTACATTAAATACAAAGTTATTAGGATTTGAGTACATTAAAGAATTATATGTTAATGATCCTGATTTTGCTAATGTGTTTAATGCTTGTGAGAAAGCTGCATTTGGAAAGTTTTATAGGCACGATGGGTTCTTATTTAGAGAGAATAAATTGTGTGTGCCATATAGTTCTTTGCGTGAATTGCTTGTGCGTGAAGCTCATGGGGGAGGTTTAATGGGACATTTCGGCATTGCAAAGACTTTAGATATTTTAAAAGAACATTTTTTTTGGCCACATATGAAACGTGATGTTGAAAGAATATGTGAGAAGTGTATCACTTGTAAACATGCTAAGTCTAAAGTTTTACCCCATGGACTGTATAAACCTTTACCTATACCTAGCGAACCTTAGGTTGATATTTCTATGGACTTTGTTTTGGGTTTACCTAGGTCAAAAAGGGGAAAGGATTCTGTTTTTGTTGTTGTTGATAGGTTTTCAAAGATGGCACATTTCATTCCATGTCACAAAACTGATGATGCAACAAACATAGCTAATTTGTTTTTCAAGGAAATAGTCAAATTGCATGGAGTACCAAGGAGCATAGTTTCAGATCGAGATGCTAAGTTCTTAAGCCACTTTTGGAAAACTTTGTGGGGTAAGTTGGGTACTAAACTTTTGTTTTCTACTACTTGTCATCCACAAACTGATGGACAAACTGAGGTTGTAAATAGAACATTGTCCACCATGTTGCGTGCCATTATTCAAAAGAATTTAAAAACTTGGGAAGAATGTTTGCCACATGTTGAATTTGCTTACAATAGAACTGTCCATTCAGCTACTAAATTTTCACCATTTGAGATTGTATATGGTTTTAATCCTTTAAGTCCTTTGGATTTATTGTCGTTACCTGTTGATGAGCGTGCTAGTTTGGATGGTAAAAAGAAAACTGAATTTGTTAAGCAATTGCATGAGAAAGTGCGGCACAACATAGAAAAGAGGACTGAACAATATGCTAATCAAGCCAACAAAGGACGAAAGGAAGTGGTTTTTCAGCCTGGAGATTGGGTTTGGGTGCATATGAGAAAGGAGAGATTCCCAAAGACAAAGGCGTTCAAGGTTGCTTCCAAGGGAGATGGTCCATTTCAAGTGGTTGCACGAATCAATGACAATGCCTACAAATTGGACCTTCCCCGAGTATAATGTGAGTGCTACTTTTAATGTTTCTGATCTTTCTCCTTTTGATGTAGGTGAAGATTCGAGGACGAATCCTTTTCAGGAGAGGGGGAATGATGAGAACTATCAAGAGAATACCATTAAAGTTTCAAGTGATCCTTTGCACATTCATGAAGGCCCAATTACAAGAGCTAGAGCCAAAAAGATACAAGCTGCTTTAAATGGATTAATTGAGAAAATATGGATTGAAACTACAAATTGGCTTTTTCCCTCTAATGATCTCACAAACTATTGCCTTTCCAATTGGTCACGGATCTCTCCAAACATCAGATTCATGCACTCAAATTGTTGCTGCATGGCTTTGAGCATGTTCGATTGATCTATAGCTTCTTGTTCTTTTGACATATTTTGTGATCTGAAAAATTAAAGTTAGCAAAAAAGACCTCACAACACTCCCTCACATGTTTCACTTAATTTGATTCACTTACCTCTCATGTTTAACACACAAATTGCCTTTTTTCCCTCTAATGATCTCACACACTATTGCCTTTTACCACACTTAATTCTCTCTTTTAGTTCATTATTGAACTAAAAACAAAATCAAGAAAAACAAAACAAGTGGCACACCAAATATGCTTTTCCAGCACACTAACAAAGAAAAAGAATTAAGAGAACACAAAGAACAAAAAAGAAATTGAAGAAAGGAAAACAAGCAAGTAAAGGACACAATTGATATTGATGAAAGTATGAATACTTGAATCCTTTTGCAATCTTTTTTTTTTGTTGTACGTTTCTTTTTTTTTTACTGTAAGTTTTTTTTATTGTTCGTTTTTTTTTATAATCAAAATAAATAAGACATTCAAACATGATTAGAAACTTGCTCTGATACCAAATGGTGCGAATCTCACGTTGAAACTTTAAGGAGAATACTTAATTTTGAAGTTTCAACTGCCTAAGAAAGTTCTAAACAGATTTAATACAAAACCTTGACCCAATGCTTAAGCAAACATGAACCAAAGGTATGGAGAAGGATATTGACGGCACACTCAAGATTTAGATGAGAAGCTGAGTGATAAGTCTCGATTTGGAACGCCACAAGAATGCAAATTTTTGATAAGTTCACTAGTTCTCAAAAGAACCAAAGAAAGAATAATTCTCTCAAATTCAAATAACATTAATCTGTAAAATTCTTTGGAAAGCTATCTTAATTATCTTTCTAACGATATATGGCTTGCAAATTCATTCCAGCTCAATCAATACCAGTTTTATTTCGAAATTGACCTTTCTGCATTTTATCCGAATTGTGTATTTAGCTGCCCAGCATGTTTACAAGTGATACATTTCTCACATACTCTTTCAACATCACGTTTCATATGCGGCCAAAAAAAGTGTTCTTTTAAAACATCTAAAGTCTTTGCAATGCCGAAATGTCCCATTAAACCACCCCCATGAGCAAAGAACTATATGGAACACACAATTTATTCTCTCTAAATAAGAACCCATCGTGCCTATAGAACTTTCCAAATGCAGCTTTCTCACAAGCATTAAACACATTAGCAAAATCAGGATCATTAACATATAATTCTTTAATGTACTCAAATCCTAATAACTTTGTATTTAATGCAGAGATAAGTGCATACCTTCTCGATAATGCATCAGCCACATTCTCCTTACCTTGTTTGTATTTGATCACATAAGGAAATGGCTCAATGAATTCAACCCATTTGGCATGTCTCTTATGCAACTTACTTTGCCCTTTCAAATGCTTTAAGGACTCATGATCAGTGTGTATGACAAACTCTTTAGGTAGAAGATAATGTTGCCAAGTTTCCAATGCTCTCACCAATGCACACATCTCCTTGTCATAAGTAGGATAGTTTAGGGCTGAGCCACTTAATTTCTCACTAAAATAAGCAATTGAACGCCACTCTTGCATCAAAACAGCTCCAATACCTATACCTGAGGCATCACACTCAATTTCAAAAGTTTTAGAAAAATCGGGTAAAGTAAGTAGTGGTGCAGAAACCAATTTCCCCTTGATTAGATTAAATGCCCTTCCTTGTTCACTACCCCACTTAAATCTCACGTGTTTCTTAATAATTTTAGTTAAAGGTGCAACAAGGGTGCTAAAATCCTTCACAAATCTTCTATAAAAAATAGCCAAACCATGAAAACTTCTTACCTCACTTACGCTTTTAGGTGTAGGCCATTCCTCAATAGCCTTTACCTTCTCTTCATCAACCTCAATTCCTTTAGCATTTATAACATAACTAAGAAAAACAATCTGATTTGTATAAAAAGCACACTTCTTCAAATTAGCATACAACTTTTCCTTCCTTAAAACAGTCAATACACTTTGCAAATGCTCAACGTGTTCTTCTAGACTTTTGCTATAGATCAAAATATCATCAAAGTAGACAACTACGAACTTACCAAGAAAAGCACGCAAAACATGGTCCATTAACCTCATAAAAGTGCTAGGTGCATGAGATAACCCAAATGGCGTTACTAACCACTCATATAAACCATATTTTGTTTTAAAAGCAGTTTTCCACTCATCGCCCTCTTTAATCCTAATTTGATGATATCTACTTTTAAGATCTATTTTGCTAAACACACAAGAACCATACAATTCATCAAGCATGTCATCAAGTCTAGGAATAGGATGTTGATACTTTACAGTGATTTTATTAATCGCACCACAATCAACACACATCCTCCATGTTCCATCCTTTTTGGGCACTAGTAGAACTGGTACCGCCCATGGACTCATGCTCTCCTTCACATATCCCTTTACGAAAAGTTCTTCAACCTGCCTTTGAAGCTCCTTTGTCTCTTCGAGGTTACTTTTATAAGCTGGTCTATTAGGAATGGTAGCTCTAGGAAGAAAGTCTATTTGATCTTTAATTTCCCTAATAAGTGGCAAACCATTAGGGACTTCATTTGGAAACACATCATCAAAGTCCTGCAAAAGAGTCACAATAACACTAGGCAAAAAAGAGTTAAGCTTATTAGTATGCAAACAAGCCTCTTTGCACAAAAGTACAATGATAGGCTATTTTGAAAAGAAGGCCCTCTTAACCTCTCTCTCTTTTGCAAACAAGTTTACATGTTGCCTTTCTTTTCTCTCAACAATATTTTTTTCTATCTTTCCACTTTCTTTTCTCTCATTCTCTCTTTCTTTTGTGCTCTCATTTTCTTTTTTTATATCACTCTCTTTTTGTATTGTCATTTGATCTTCATACACCTGTTTAGGTGTTAAGGGTACAAGAGTGATTTGCCTTTTATTCATTACAAAAGAATATCTATTTAAGTAACCATCATGTGTCACTCGCCTATCATATTGCCAAGGTCGCCCCAAAAGAATATGTCCAGCATGCATGGGTACTACATCACATACAACCTCATCCTTATATCTCCCAATAGAGAATGAAACCAGCACTTGTTTATTTACTTTAACCGTCCCACAATCATTCAACCATTATAACTTATATGGCCTAGGATGTTTCAGAGTTTTCAAATTCAGTTTTCAACTAAACTGGTGCTAGCTACATTAGTACAACTTCCACCATTAATTATCATACTACATACCTTAACTTTGATGTGGCATCTAGTATGAAATATGTTATCACGTTGTACCTCCGCATCCTCTTTTACTTGCATGTTAAGAGCACTTCTAACAACCATCAATTTACCATCAACAGTACACCATCATTAGTATCCTCCAAAGGTGGCATAGGATCATCATCTAATTCACTCTCGGTTTCAACATCACCATCATCTCTCAAGATCATTACTCTCTTATTTGGGCATTGAAATGCAATATGACCTGTCCCCAAACATTTAAAACACTTAATATCTCTATTTCTAGAGTGTTGGGAATCAGATTTACCTTTACTTTGGTTGCCTCCCTCTTTATGATCCTTGATTGGCTCAATCTTAGGTTTTGAAACAACCTTTTCATCTTTGCTCCATTTTGACTTCCATGAGGAAGATGAACCTAAATTGGATCTAGTGGAACCTTTTCGTTTTAGTTGTCGTTCCACTTTTATGGCCATGTGAACCATGTCTTCCAATTCAACATAATACTGCAAGTCAACCACATTAGCAATATTTTGATTTAAACCATGTAAAAATCTAGCCATAGTGACCTCTCGTTCTTCTTTAATGTTGGCTCGAATCATGATTATTTCCATCTCCTTGTGGTAGTCTTCCACACTTCTGGAGCCTTGTGTATGACTTTGAAGCCTTTTATGTAGCTCCTTATAATAATGACTAGGAACAAATCTCCTCCTCATGATGGCCTTCATCTCCTCCCAAGTGTTTATAGGCCTTTCATGATTTCTTTCCCTTCTCAAAACAAGTTGATCCCACCAAATAATAGCATAATCAGTAAATTCAACAGCAGCTAGTTTTACCTTTTTCTCTTCGGAGTAATTATGGTAATCAAATACTAGCTCCACCTTTTTTTCCCACTCCAAATAAGCTTCTGGATCATTTTTACCTTGAAAAGAAGGAATTTTAAGTTTGATACTCCCCAAATCATGATCTATGCGTCTTGCCCTTCTATCATTTCTTTCATGCATGTCAACAGTGGCCTAGTCATCAAAATTATCTAGGTCATCACCATCTTGATCTCCCATGGCAGCACGCCATTGATTATCTCTTACATTAGGAGCTATTGGTTGTTGCCCCTTTTCCAATTGGTCACGGATCTCTCCAAACATCAGATTCATGCACTCAAATTGTTGCTGCATGGCTTTGAGCATGATCAATTGATCAATAGCTTCTTATTCTTTTGACATATTTTGTGATCTAAAAAATTAAAGTTAGCAAAAAAGACCTCACAACACTCCCTCACTTTTTTCACTCAATTTGATTCACTTAACTCTCGTGTTTAACACACAAATTGGCTTTTTTCCCTCTAATGATCTCACACACCATTGCCTTTTACCACACTTAATTCTCTCTTTCAGTTCTTTATTGAACTAAAAGCAAAATCAAGAAAAACAAAACAAGTGGCACACCAAATATGCTTTTCCAGCACACTAACAAAGAAAAAGAATTAAGAGAACACAAAGAACAAAAAAGAAATTGAAGAAAGGAAACTAAGCAAGTAAAGGACACAATTGATGTTGATGAAAGTAGGAATACTTGAATCCTTTTGTAATCTTTTTCTTTTTTTGCTGTACGTTTCTTTTTTTTTTTGTTGTATATTTTTTTTGATAATCAAAATAAATAAGACATTCAAACCTGATTAGAAACTTGTTCTGATAGCAAATGGTGCGAATCCCACACTGAAACTTTAAGGAGAACACTTAATTTTGAAGTTTCAACTGCCCAAGAAAGTTCTAAACAGATTTAAGACAAACAAAACCTTGACCCAATGCTTAAGTAAACATGAACCAAAGGTATGGAGAAGGATATTGACGGCACACTCAAGATTTAGATGAGAAGCTGAGTGATAAGTCTCGATTTGGAACGCCACAAGAATGCAAATTCTTGATAAGTTCACTAGTTCTCAAAAGAACCAAAGAAAGAATAATTCTCTCAAATTCAAATAACATTAATCTCTAAATTGTCTTACATAGCAAGGTTACTGAGTTTAAATAGGCCAATAGAGACCCTAAAAATCTAAAAAAAAATAAATTCTAGTTCAAGTCGAACTAGTTCTCCTAACTAGTTAAGGAGTCGTTGAAATTCCCAACTCTGCGCATGCTGCAATGAATTAGTCATAACTCTGTAAAATTATTTGGAAAGCTATCTTAATTATCTTGCCAACGGTATATGGCTTGCAAATTAATTCTTACTCAATCAATACCAGTTTTATTCCGAAATTGACCTTTCTGCATTTGATTCGCATTGTGTATTTGGCTGCCCAATAGCTTGAATAAAGCCCACAACGTCTTGACATCTCTTCAAGCCCAATTTATGATGTCTTGCATCTTGAATTATAGTTTAAATCCATATTTTTTCAATTAATCTATTTAAAGCAGCTTATATCTTTTTGGCTCTAGCTCTTGTAATTGGGCTTTCATGAATGTGCAAAGGGTCACTTGAAGCTTTAATGGTATTCTCTTGATAGTTTGAATCACTGAGCCATGAGTAGATCAGGGATATCTATAAAATTTTCTTCTGAATCAGAAATAGATATTGATTCTGTTGAAGAATAGGATCTTCAGAAGCTTTAGAATCTTCTTCTGGAGTAAACCAGTGTTATATTCTTGCGAATAGAGTTAATGCATGGGTGCTTTGTCTTTTGCTGGAATTTGAATGGATTCTGGTGTAGCTTGTGGAGATGTATATGAGGTAAAAGCTTCTTACTTTGAATATAATATAATCAACCCAACTGATGCGAATCCCACATTGAAACTTTAAGGAGAATACTTAATTTGAAGTTTCAACTACCCAAGAAAGTTCTAAACAGATTTAAGACAAACAAAACCTTGACCCAATGCTTAATCAAACATGAACCAAAGGTATGGAGAAGGATATTGACGCCACACTCAAGATTTAGATGAGAAGGTGAGTGATAAGTCTTGATTTGGAACGCCACAAGAATGCAAATTCTTGATAAGTTCACTAGTTCTCAAAAGAACCAAAGAAAGAATAATTCTCTCAAATTCAAATAACATTAATCTCTCTATTGTCTTACATAGCAAGGTTGCTGAGTTTAAATAGGCCAATAGAGACCCAAAAAATCCGAAAAAGATTAAATCCTAGTTCAAGTCGGAGTAGTTTTCCTAACTAGTTAAGGAGTCGTTGAAATTTCCAATTCTGCGCATGCTGTAATAAATTGGTCATAACTCCTTCTAGAGAACTCCAAATCTAACTCCGTAAAATTCTTTGGAAAGCTATCTTAATTATCTTTCCAACGGTATATGGCTTGCAAGTTAATTCCAGCTCAATCAATACCAGTTTTATTCCGAAATTGACCTTCCTGCATTTGACCCGAATTGTGTATTTGGCTGCCCAATAGCTTGAATAAAGCCCACAATGCCTTGACATCTCTTGAAGCCCAATTCATGATGTCTTGCATCTTGAATTGTAGTTTCAATCCATATTTTCTCAATTAATCCATTTAAAGCAGCTTGTATCTTTTTGGCTCTAGCTCTTGTAATTGGGCCTTCATGAATGTGCAAAGGATCACTTGAAACTTTAATGGTATTCTCTTGATAGTTCTCATCACCAACAAACTCCCTTAAGCATTTGTCATAAGAATAATAATAATAATAATGTATAATAATATAATGATATAAAATAATGTTGTTGAGATATTAGAAATTTTAGAAATTACTAAAGATCTAAAGATATTTATCAAAGGATAAATCAATAATTAAAGCTAATGGTGACATAAGCAATGACATAAGTGATGATGCAATAAGAAATGTTGTAGAGCTATTAGGAATTCTAGAAATTACTAAGATATTTATGGAAAGATAAAATACTAATTTAAATAAGCAATGACATAAGTGATGATGTAATAAGAAATGTTGTAGAGATTTAGAAATTCTAGAAATTTTTAAGATCTTTATAAAGAAATAAATTTTCACCATTAATTAAGTACTATGTGACAAAATCCTAAGCATTCTAGAAATCACCAAGATATTTGTAGAGAAATAAATCTCCACCATTAATCAAATGATGTGGTGGCAAAATCCTAACCACTCATGGGCCTTAGGAAACTCTATAAATACCCCTTAGCCCTTGCATTTCTCCATAAACCCTAGATATCCCATCTTGTTCCACTCTAAGCCAAAGCATCCCTAGGGAAGAAATTCTCAAGTTTAGGAAGGAAGGTTTAGGGGAATCAAAGAAAAAATAGGTAAGTAACACTTCACTTCAACTGCAATGTAAGGATAATACATTAATTTAGCTTTAAGAAATAATTCTCTTATATTAGGTTTAGTCCTAACTAATCTCTTATTTTATAATAATTATTATTGTGGTGTGATTAATTATTATTAAATCCCAATGGCTGGCTTTGCCGCCTATATCATGATATTATCGTCATATGGCTGGCTATGCCGCCTAGGATGTGATTGGATGGTCAGTAATATCGCCTAACATGTGATGCTCTTATTTTATTATGCCATGGTCGGCACTGCTGCCTAAATTATGATGTTGGTATAACTCTCTACATGGTCAGCACTGCTGCCTAATATATGATATTATTATGACTCTTTACATGGTCGGCCCTGCCACCTATATTATAATTCTATTTCTTTAGATTTCTATATAGACGGCACTATCGCCTATGTTATATGTTATAGTTTCATATTATGCTTTATTATATATTTAGAGGATTTATATGCTGTGGCATAAGTTGCATTGATCTCATGCATTTCACGAGTGATTTGTTAAATAGGAATTTTAGTGATTTTTAAAGAAAAAGGGTTGTTGTACTACTAGGTGGCAAGCATTCATAAAAAGGGCAAGCCCTCTAAGCTAAGAAAAGAGATCCTTTGGGGACGGCGATACGTAACTCCCAATGGATCAATTAATTTAAGTCTAAGGGCATGTTATATAGAATGCTAGCCTTGTAGTATAACAAACCTAGGGCCCTAACATTGTTCTTCAATTTTAGAGTTACATGTAAAGGTTTTAGCACTTATTTCATAAAGTCATCCATATGCATGATAGATAATACATGTATCAAGTGTTTACTTACTAGACATTAGCTCACGTAGTCTTTACATTGCAGGAACTGAGTAGGAAAAGCTGACGCCAAGTCTCCACTAAGGCGAGGTGCATATGGACTTAACAGACCTTGGGTTGCACAACGGGCTTAACTATGTTCCTACCTAAGCATAAATACAATAAGCTTGTTCATGGAATTAGTTGTGACTTTTGTAACAAGTTTTTTTTATGTGACAAAACCTTTTATATAGTTTTATGTAACAAACCTTTTTTGTTTAATATTTATAAAATACTTATTTTGAAATTATTTCTTCAAAATACTTAATGTTACTTTAGGTACAAACATAAAAGGTGGATCGTTACAATTTGGTATCAGAGCCTAAGGTTTAAAGCGATTCTATAGACCGTCCATATGCACTGGCCAAGGGGGAGGACACCGCTCAGCTCTCAGTAAGAATTAGGAACTAAGATAATTAAATATCCTACATTTAATTTATTTGACCCATAGAAGCTTGTTCAAAAATTGTAGAGATGTCAAGTTCTAGGGGTAATAGAGGCAGAAGAGTGGGAGGGACTTCTAGAGAGCAATCTTCTGCAATTGATCGATTGACAAATATTGTCACACAACTCTTAAAAAGGGAAGTCAGAAGGGATGAATGTGCTCAAGCAACAATTAATGCGGGGCAAAATTTAGAAGATTAAACTCAACTATATTTGAAGGGGGCACAGATCCTATGGCAGCAGACCAGTGGTTGCGAACTATGGAAAGAATGGCTGAAGTAGCCAAGGTCCCAGAAGAGGAAAAGGTCACTTGCGTTTCCTTTATGCTACGAGGGGCAGCTGAGTATTGGTGGGATTCCATTAGGCGATGCCACAACGAAACAACAATGCGATGGAAAGAATTTAAGGAACACTTTTACAATAAGTATTTTTCAGAGACAGTGAGGTCTACTAAAAGAAGAGAATTTGTTTATTTGCAGCAAAGAAACATGACAGTACTAGAGTATATCCGAAAATTCGATGAGCTCTCTCATTATGCCCGACACATGGTTGCCACGGAAGACTTGAAAAAGGATCATTTTATGCAAGGATTGCGTAAAGATTTAGCAAAAGACTTAAAGGTGGCTGAATTCGAGATGGTTCCTTTAATGAGATCATGGATCGAGCCTTGGTAATTGAGCAAGTAGATGAAGAAAAGAAGGAATAAAGGGAGCATAGATCAAGGGAGTGGTGTAACTAATCATGAAAGGCAACTCTTAAACAATAAGAGGAAGAGAGCACCAACTTACCAAGAGCAAGACAAGAATAAGCGTATAAAGAATCACCAAAAAGAAGCTCTACCAAGGCCTAAATACAATCAATGTTGTAGAACTCACCCTAGGGAATGCTGAGCCAACACTAGAACATGTTTCAAATGTGGGAAAGAAGGGCACTTCATTAAAGACTGCCCAGAGAATGGTACGCGGTGAGAAAGGACTAATGCACGAGTGTTTGCACTTACCAAGGCAGATGCAGAGGCAAACCCCGCAATAATATTAGGTGAACTATCTATCTCTCAAACTCTTGCATACATGTTGACCAGCATTTATTAGGAAAATCAAAGGGGCCCTTAACATAATAAGTAGACCGTATAGTGTCATGCTTCCATATGGTGATGTATTAAACTTAGGACAACTAGTGAAAGCATGTGAAGTCAACATTAGTGGTCTTACCCTATGTGTTGACTTAATAATCCTTGAGATGCTCGACTATGATGTGATTCTTGGTATGGATTGGTTATCAAAGTACCATGCCAAGATAGATTGTGAGAAAAAAGAGGTAACCTTCCAACCACCACAAAAGAAACCATTTATATTCAGAGGGGGATATAAGAGGAATAGAATACCTATCATTTCTGCCTTAAAAGCAACTAAACTATTAAATGGAGGATGTGAGGGATACTTGGCAAGCGTCATCAAGGTTGAAGAGCAAACGCCAAAATTGGAAGAAATTCCAGTGGTAAACGAATTTCCTGAGGTCTTTCCTGAAGAACTCCTCGGATTACCGCCAGATCGAGAAGTTGAATTCAAGATTGACTTACTACCAAGAACAGCCCAATCTCAAAAGCACCCTACAGGATGGGCCCATCGGAATTAAAGGAGTTAAAGAATCAACTGCAAGAACTACTAGACAAAGGCTATATACGTCCAAGCCATTCACCTTGGGGAGCACCAGTGTTGTTTGTGAAAAAAAAAAAGATGGATCCATGTGGATGTGCATAGACTATCGAGAACTAAATAAGGTCACCATCAAGAATAAGTACCCACTTCAACGTATCGAGGATCTATTTGATCAACTACAAGGAGCAGCAGTATTTTCAAAGATTGATCTACGGTTAGGATATCACCAGCTAAAAGTTAGAAAGGACGATATTCCAAAGACGGCGTTCAAAACACGTTATGGACACTATGATGCGAATCCCACATTAAAACTTTAAGGAGAACACTTAATTTGAAGTTTCAACTGCCTAAGAAAGTTCTAAACAGATTTAAGATACACAAAACCTTGACCCAATGCTTAATCAAACAAGAACCAAAGGCATGGAGAAGGATATTGACGCCACACTCAAGATTTAGATGAGAAGGTGAGTGATAAGTCTTGATTTGGAACGCCACAAGAATGCAAATTCTTGATAAGTTCACTTGTTCTCAAAAGAACCAAAGAAAGAATAATTCTCTCAAATTCAAATAACATTAATCTCTCAATTGTCTTACATAGCAAGGTTGCTGAGTTTAAATAGGCCAATAGAGACCCAAAAAATTCGAAAAAGATTAAATCCTAGTTCAAGTCGGACTAGTTCTCCTAACTAGTTAAGGAGTCGTTGAAATTTTCAATTCTGCACATGCTGTAATGAATTGGTCATAACTCCTTCTAGAGAACTCCAAATCTAACTCTGTAAAATTCTTTGGAAAGCTATCTTAACTATCTTTCCAATGGTATATGGCTTGCAAGTTAATTCTAGATCAATCAATACTAGTTTTATTACAAAATTGACCTTTCTGCATTCTCCTAACTAGTTAAGGAGTCGTTGAAATTTTCAATTCTGCACATGCTGTAATGAATTGGTCATAACTCCTTCTAGAGAACTCCAAATCTAACTCTGTAAAATTCTTTGGAAAGCTATCTTAACTATCTTTCCAATGGTATATGGCTTGCAAGTTAATTCTAGCTCAATCGATACCAGTTTTATTACAAAATTGACCTTTCTGCATTTGATCCGAATTGTGTATTTGGCTGCCCAATAGCTTGAATAAAGCCCACAACGCCTTGATCTCTTCAAGCCCAATTCATGATGTCTTGCATCTTAAATTGTAGTTTCAATCCATATTTTCTCAATTAATCCATTTAAAGCAGCTTGTATCTTTTTGACTCTAGCTCTTGTAATTGGGCCTTCATGAATGTGCAAAGGATCACTTAAAGCTTTAATGGTATTCTCTTGATAGTTCTCATCATTCCCCCTCTCCTCAAAAGGATTCATCCTCGAATCTTCACCTACATCAAAAGGAGAAAGATCAGAAGCATTAAAAGTAGCAATCACATTATACTCACCAGGAAGGTCCAATTTATAGGCATTGTCATTGATTCGTTCAACCACTTGAAATGGACCATCTCCCCTTGGAAGTAACTTTGAACGCCTTTGTGCTGGGAATCTCTCCTTTCTCATATGCACCTAAACCCAATCTCCAGGCTGAAAAACCACTTCCTATCGTCCTTTGTTGGCTTGAGTAGCATATTGTTCAGTCCTCTTTTCTATGTTGTGCCGCACTTTCCCATGCAATTGCTTAACAAATTCAGCTTTCTTTTTACCATCCAAACTAGCACGCTCATCAATAGGTAATGGCAATAAATCCAAAGGAGTTAATGGATTAAAACCATATACAATCTCAAATGGTGAAAATTTAGTCTGTCCATTGTAAGCAAATTCAACATGTGGCAAACATTCTTCCCAAGTTTTCAAATTCTTTTGAATAATGGCACGCAACATTGTGGACAATGTTCTATTTACAACCTCAATTTATCCATCAGTTTGTGGATGACAAGTAGTAGAAAAAAAAAAGTTTAGTACCCAACTTACCCCACAAAGTTTTCCAAAAGTGGTTCAAGAACTTAGCATCTCGATCTAAAACTATGCTACTTGGTACTCCATGCAATCTGACTATTCCCTTGAAAAAAAATTAGCTATATTTGTTGCATCATCAGTTTTGTGACATGGAATGAAATGTGTCATATTTGAAAACCTATCAACAATAACAAAAACAGAATCCTTTCCCCTTTTTGACCTAGGTAAACCCAAAACAAAGTCCATAGAAATATCACCCTAAGGTTCGCTAGGTATAGGTAAAGGTTTACACAATCCATGGGGTAAAGCTCTAGACTTAGCATGTTTACAAGTGATACATTTCTCACATATTCTTTCAACATCACGTTTCATATGTGGCCAAAAAAAATATTCTTTTAAAACATCTAAAGTCTTTGCAATGCTGAAATGTCCCATTAAACCTCCCCCATGAGTTTCACGCAAAGAACTATATGGCACACACAATTTATTCTCTCTAAATAAGAACCCATTGTGCCTATAGAACTTTCCAAATGCAACTTTCTCACAAGCATTAAACACATTAGCAAAATTAGCATCATTAACATATAATTCTTTAATGTACTCAAATCCTAATAACTTTGTATTTAATGTAGAGATAAGTGCATACCTTCTCGATAATGCATCAGCTACCACATTCTCCTTACCTTGTTTGTATTTGATCACATAAGGAAATGGCTCAATGAATTTAACCCATTTGGCATGTCTCTTATGCAACTTACCTTGCCCTTTCAAATGCTTTAAGGACTCATTAGGTAGAAGATAATATTTCCAAGTTTCCAATGCTCTCACCAATGCATACATCTCCTTGTCATAAGTAAGATAGTTTAGGGCTGCGCCACTCAATTTCTCACTAAAATAAGCAATTGGACGCCCCTCTTGCATCAAAACAGCTCCAATACCTATACCTGAGGCATCACACTCAATTTCAAAAGTTTTAGCAAAATCAGGTAACGTAAGTAGTGGTGCAGAAACCAATTTCTCCTTGATTAGATTAAATGCCCTTCCTTGTTCACTACCCCACTTAAATCCCACGTGTTTCTTAATAATTTCAGTTAAAGGTGCAGCTACATTAGTACAATTTCCACCATCAATTATCATACTAAGATATTTATGGAAAGATAAAATAATAATTTAAAAGCAATGATAACATAAGCAATGACATAGTGATGATGTAATAAGAAATTTTATAGAGATTTAGAAATTCTCTGAGATCTCTTTCTAAATCCTCAACATGGGTTACTAACTCTAGTGGTTGTAGCTACCAGATACGATGTGTTTTACAAAATCGTATCTGACCTCTGAGATGAGATTGTATATGTCGAAACTGTCTAAGAATGTTTAAGAGGAACTGTCTCATGATTAAAATTATAAGAAAAAAAACTTAACGGTTAAACAAACACACTTCAACAAAAATAATTTCAATCAGCAAAAAAGAAAAGTCTCAATTTAAATAGATGGGTCACTCAAATTTATTTCGTTGTCCTCTTCAAATGGTTGGTATTCTAGATATGGCTTTAATCTTTGAGCATTAACTTTGAAAGTGACACCATTTGTTGGATCCTTAATTTTAATTGCCCCATGTCGAAAAACAGTGTGAATAATAAATGGGCCAGACCATCGAGAGCGTAACTTACCTGGGAATAAGTGTAAGCGAGAATTGAATAAAAGTACTTTCTGACCTAGAGTGAAAGATTTTCGCATAATTCGGTTGTCGTGAAATACTTTCATTCATTGCTTGTAAATTTTGGCATTCTCGTATGCGTTATTTCAAATTTCTTCAAGTTCTGCCAACTGTAATCTTCTTTCTGAGCCAGCTTGCTGTATGTCAAAATTGAATTTCTTGATGGCCCAATACGCATGATGCTCAAATTCCACAGGTAGGTGGCATGCTTTTCCATACACTAGCCTATAGGTTGACATCCCAATCGGAGTCTTAAAAGTCGTTCTATATGCCCATAATGCATCATCGAGCCGCAACGACCAATCTTTTCTGTTGGGCCTCACTGTTTTTTCTAAAATGTGATCTCAACTTGGCCGCTGGTCTGTGGGTGATATGGGGTCGCCACTTTATAAGTGATGGAGTACTTTGTCAAAAGTGCTTTGAAAAATTTATTGCAAAAGTGGGCACTACCATCACTAATTATTACTCGAGGGAATCTACAGCGGGAAACAATATTGCTTTTCAAAAATCCTATTATCACTTTATAATCATTGTTCCTACATAGAATTGGCTCTACCCATTTCAAAACATAGTCAACAGCGAACAATATGTATTGATGGCCAAAAGATGGGGGAAAGGGTCCCATGAAATCGATACCCCATACGTCAAAAATTTCAACCACTAGTGGGTTTAGTGGCATCATATTCCTTCGTGTAATGCTCCCCATTCGTTGACACCTATCACATGAAGAACAAAAGGTGTAAGCATCTCAAAATATAGTTGGCCAATAGAAACCACATTGTAAAATTTTAGTAGCTATTTTTTTGGCACTGAAGTGGCCTCCACAAGCTTGTTTATGGTAGAAAAAGAGGATATTTTGAAATTCATTCTCTGGAATGGTCTAACAATTTGGTCTGCACAGTATTTAAATAGATAAGGATCATCCCAAAAGAAATTGTTTATTTCTGCAAAGAATTTGGCCTTGTCCTACTTAGTCTAATGCTCTGGAAGTTGACCTATAAGAAGATAATTAACTATATCAGCATACCATGGTACTATTTCCACACTCATTAATTGTTCATCTGGAAACGATTCATTCAAAGGTAAATGTTCTATTGTTGTGTCAAAATGGAGACGGGAAAGATGATCAGCCACAACATTTTCTGTTCCTTTCTTGTCTTTGAATTTTAAGTCAAATTCCTGCAAAAGTAGCACCCAACGAATTAGTCTAGCTTTTGCATCTTTCTTTGTGAGAAGATATTTAAGAGCAGCATGATCTGTGAATATAATTATTTTACAATCAATGAGATAAGATCGAAATTTTTCTAATGCAAACACAACTGCTAGCATTTCTTTTTCAGTGGTTGAATAATTCAACTGTGCATCATTCAATGTCATACTAGCATAGTAAATCACATGGGGAATTCGATCAATTCTTTGTCCTAATGCTGCTCCTACTGCATAGTCAAATGCATCACATATAAGTTTAAATGGTAAGTTCCAATTTAGGGGCTGAATGATGGCTGATGATATCAACAACTGCTTTAGTTTTTCAAATGCCACAAGACATGAATCATCAAAGACAAAAGATACACTTTAGCAAGTAAATTGTATAAGGGTCGAGAAAATTTGCTAAAATCTTTAATGAAACGTCTATAAAAACCAGCATGCCCAAGGAAAGATCTTACTTCTCTGATTGTTTTAGGTGGAGGAAGATTGGAAATGAGATCCACTTTGGCTTTATCAACCTCAATACCTTTGCTTGAAATGATGTGCCGAGAACAATACCTTGTTTAATCATAAAATGACATTTCTCCTAATTCAAGAATAAATTCTTCTCGATACATCTCTGCAGAACTAGTGTTAGATGACCATAATATCAAGTTTTTCCTGTATAACATAAAACATCAAAACTGTTTCCACTGGTCGTACAACCCAAAACTCAAGACACTCATGGTCTTCTTTAACAGGGTACCAGACCGTCTAGGAAACAAGCATGAGTTTTTCTGATGCACAGGATCCTTGAACAAGGCAAGTGCAGAGCATACTTATCTCAAGTTTTCTTTTAAAAATGAACTTGATAAAAATCATTTTCAAACCTTTTCAGATCCTAAGACTTCGTTAACAGAGAGAGAAGAGAGAGTTTAGAGAATCTCCAAAAATAGAAAAGTCATCTATAAAAACCTCAAGGAATCGTTCAACCATATCATAAAAAATACTCAACATGCATCGTTGAAATGTAGTAGGTGCATTACATAATCCAAATGGTATTCTCCTATATGCAAAAGTGCCAAAAGGACAAGTGAAGGTAGTCTTCTCTTGATCTTTTGGTGCTATGGGAATCTGATTGTATCCTGAATAGTCATCTAGAAAGTAATAAAACTCATGACCTGCTAATCTATCAATCATTTGATCGATAAATGGTAAAGGAAAATGGTCTTTACGTGTGACAGAATTCAATTTTCTATAATCAATGCATACACGCCATCCTATAGTTACTCTAGTGGGTACTAATTCATTATCAGCATTGATAACTATTGTAACTCCTGACTTTTTAGGAACAACTTGCACAGGCTAACCCATGAATTATCAAAAATGGGGTAAATGATACCTGCATCTAATAGTTTAAGGACTTCAGTGCGAACAACCTCTTTCATGTTAAGATTTAACCAACGTTGCATTTCCCTAATAGGTTTAGCATTTTCATCAAGGTGAATGTAATGCATGCAATCCACTAGGTTTATACCTTTTATGTCTACTATGGTCCATCCTAATGCTCCTTTATGCTCTTTTAAAACATCTAACAACTTACTTTTTTGTTTGTCATTGAGAGAGCAAGAGCTGATTACTAGCAAGGTGCTTTCTTCTCCCAGGAATTCGTATTCCAAAGTGTTGGGTAATGGCTTGAGCTCGAGTTTTGGTGGTGATTCTGATGATGGGCTGGGTTTCTTTTCTGATGGCACTAGTTGTTCAACTCCTAACTTCCATTTATTAGTGTCCATGGATGGTGCTGAGTCAAGTAGGGCGTTGACATCATCGATTGATCTGTCAATATTAAAATTCAAACTAAAGTGAGTTAAACAAGTTTGCAAAGGGTCATCACTAAGGTTTGAAAGAAAATTATCATAAACTAGTGTTTCTATTAAATCCACATCAACAATTCCATCATCTGCACTGTGAGGTTGTTTGGCAATGTTAAAGATATTAAGTTCCATGGTTATATTGCCAAAAGACAACTGCATATTTTCGATTTTACATTGAATATGTGCATCGGCAGTTGCTAAGAAAGGTCAGCCTAGAATAATAGGAATGTGCTTTTTTGAATCCTGCACTGGTTGAGTGTCAATTATAATTAAATCAACAGGAAAATAAAACTTATCTACCTGGATAAGCACGTCCTCCACAATACCACGAGGTATTTTTGTGGACCGATCTGCAAGCTATAACACCATTGGAGTTGGATGTAATTCACCTAGTTCAAGTTTCACAAATACAGAGTAAGGCAATAGATTTACACTAGCTCCTAAATCCAACAAAGTATTTTCAATTATGTGGTTCCCTATACTACATGAGATAGTGGGGGAGCCTAGGTCTTTACATTTTAGAGGCATTTTATGTTGGAGTATAGAACTAATATTTTCTGTTAGAAAGGCCTTTTTCTGAACATGAATATTTATCTTTTTAGTATAAAGGTCTTTAAGAAACTTGGCATATGATAGCACTTGTTTTATAACTTCAAGTAAAGGGATGTTAACACTTACCTGTTTGAAGATTTCAAGAATCTCACCTGTGGATTTTCCTTTCTTCCCTTTAGCTAACCTCTGAGGAAATGGAGCTTTAGGAACATATTCTCATGGGTTGGTTTCCTCTTTCTCCTCTGATGATGATTCCTCAGTGTTCACAGGTACAATCTGAGTTAATTTTGGCATCTCCACTTTGTTGTCGACTTCTTTTCCTTTTCGCAAGGTCATCACTGCTTTGACTTCTCCATGCTGCTGTGGTGAACTAGAACTTGCTTCATTCACTGCTTTAGGGTTAGGCACTGGTTGACTTGGAAATTTACCTTTTTCAACGGTCACGGCTAAAGTTTGAACTGAAGAGGCAAGTTGTCCTACCATTTTCTCAAGGCTCGAAATAGATCGAGCTTGTGAGTTGAAGCTTGCTCTCATCTCATTTTGTAATTCATCAATGGTGCGGTTCTGCTACTCGATCTTAGAGTTAGTAAGATTTCTGACATTTTGGAATGTCTCTTACCATGGTTTGGGTTGAGAATGGTTTGGATTCTGATTGTATGGTCTAAATGGTGGTTGAGAGGCTTGAGACATTTGAGGAACTAGTTGCATCGGTAGAGGTGGAACTGATAGTCCATTTTGTTGGAATCCTTGAGACCATGAAAAATTAGGGTGATCTGATGAGAACTATCAAGAGAATACCATTAAAACTTCAAGTGATCCTTTGCACATTCATGAAGGCCCAATTACAAGAGCTAGAGCCAAAAAGATACAAGCTGCTTTAAATGGATTAATTGAGAAAATATGGATTGAAACTACAATTCAAGATGCAAGACATCATGAATTGGGCTTGAAGAGATGTCAAGGCATTGTGGGCTTTATTCAAGGTATTGGGCAGCCAAATACACAATTCGGATCAAATGCAAAAAGGTCAATTTTGGAATAAAACTGGTATTGATTGAACTGGAATTAACTTGCAAGCCATATACCGTTGGAAAGATAATTAAGATAGATTTTTAAAGAATTTTACAGAGTTAGATTTGGAGTTCTCTAGAAAGAGTTATGACCAATTCATTACAGCATGCGCAGAATTGGAAATTTCAACGACTTCTTAATTAGTTAGGAGGACTACTCCGACTTGAACTAGGATTTAATCTTTTTCGGATTTTTTGGGTCTCTATTGGCCTATTTAAACTCAGCAACCTTGTTATGTAAGAGAATAGAGAGATTAATGTTATTTGAATTTGAGAGAATTATTCTTTCTTGGTTCTTTTGAGAACTAGTGAACTCATCAAGAATTTGCATTCTTGTGGCGTTCCAAATCAAGACTTATCACTCACCTTCTCATCTAAATCTTGAGTGTGGCGTCAATATCCTTCTTCATACCTTTGGTTCATGTTTGATTAAGCATTGGGTTAAGGTTTTTGTTTGTCTTAAATTTGTTTAGAACTTTCTTGGGTAGTTGAAACTTCAAATTAAGTGTTCTCTTTAAAGTTTCAATGTGGGATTCGCATCACCACACCTCATGAACCATACTCAAATAAATATGGTGCCAAGGGCTAATCGTGCCAAATAATAATAACCTTGTACTAGGGTGCCGGTTTAACCAGGGCGGTATCTAGACAAGACTATTATTATTTGTCGATGAAAAGTCAAAACAACCACAAATATTAGAGGGGAAGAGAAAGTAAATTTACCAAATTAAGCCCATGGAACATGTTGAGACTTTACCTTCAACCAAAGCTTAAAAAAAATTAGCCACTCATATTTTAACTAAGGATAAAAAGGAAATTTTATTAAAATACAAAGAAACTACAAGAAGGAGAAGGAATTTCAGAAATCTAAGATTAAAAATGAATTCAAGGGTATCAACTTAGGAAGGGAGAGCCCCCTTTTTATAGATACATTGAGTGAATCGTGACCATCAGATTAAAAACAGTTCGGATGCTCAGGATTGCGCCACGTCATCAGTCAACAGTCAACAGTCAACATTTGCACAGTAATGCTGTCCGAATAGTAAATAATCTCATGTATCGCACGTACTATACACACGATTTTTGCTCCACTGAGATGCTGCCACGTCATCGATTTACAGTACATAAAAAATTTAGTCTAATAAGATTGTGACACATCATCGGTCGATGTCACGTCATCGGTCAACGCCACATAAGCAGTCAATACCACATAATTCGTCCAATCAGATACTGCCACGTCATAGGTAGTTGCCACATCATCAGTCCATATACATGAACAGTGTCGTGAACAGTACCGTACATATGAACAGTACCGTATATGTGAACATACTTTTTCCTTTAATGCTCCTCTTAAGGTTTTCGACCGTCCTGAGTCCAAATATGACGTCTGTTTTACTGTCTGATCACTCGTTCATTGTGAAATGATCGTAATGCCCCTAAAATATATAAAATACATAATTATAATAAAACACATATAATTAAATAATAAAATACTTAAATAAATAAAAGTAGCAATGTTAGTGAGACTTAAAGTGTAAAATAATGATTTTCTCCTTTATAAATATACACTTTCTAACACTCAACAATCATCAAGATATTTGTAGAGAAATAAATCTCCACCATTAATCAAATGATGTGGTGGCAAAATCCTAACCACTCATGGGCCTTAGGAAACTCTATAAATACCTCTTAGTCCTTGCATTTCTCCATAAACCCTAGATATCCCATCTTGTTCCTCTCTAAGCCAAAGCATCCCTAGGCAAGAAATTCTCAAGTTTAGGAAGGAAGGTTTAGGGGAATCAAAGAAAAAACAGGTAAGTAACACTTCACTTGAACTGCAATGTAAGGATAATATGTTAATCTAGCTTTAAGAAATAATTCTCTTATGTTAGGTTTAGTCCTAACTAATCTCTTGTTTTATAATGATTATTATTGTGGTGTGATTAATTATTATTAAATTCCAATGGCTGGCTCTACCGCCTATATCATGATATCATCTTCATATGATGGCTATGCTGCCTAAGATGTGATTGGATGGTCGGCAATGCCGCCTAAATTATGATGTTGGTATAACTCTCTACATGGTCAGCACTGTCGCCTAATATATGATATTATTATAACTCTTTACATGGTCGGCCCTGCCGCCTATATAATTCTATTTCTTTAGATTTCTATATAGACGGCACTGCCGCATATGTTATATGTTGTAGTTTCATATTATGCTTTATTATATATTTAGAGGATTTATATGCTGTGGCATAAGTTGCATTGATCTCATGCATTTCATGAGTGATTTCTTAAATAGGAATTTTAGTGATTTTTAAAGAAAATGGGTTGCTATGCTACTAGGTGGCAAGCATTCATAAAGAGGGCAAGCCCTCTAAGGTAAGAAAAGATATCCTTTGGGGACGGCGATACGTAATGCCTAATGGATCAATTAATTTAAGTCCAAGGGCATGTTATAGAATGCTAGCCTTGTAGTACAACAAACCTAGGGTCCTAACATTGTTCTTCATATTTTAGAGTTACATGTAAAGGTTTTAGCACTTAGTTCATAAAGTCATCCATATGCATGATAGATAATACATGTATCAAGTGTTTACTTACTGGGCATTAGCTCACGAGTCCTTACATTGTAGGAATTGAGTAGGAAAAGCTAACGCCAAGTCTTCACCAAGGCGAGGTGCATATGGACATAACAGACCTTGGGTTGCACAACGGGCTTAACTATGTTCCTACCTAAGCATAAATACAATAAGCTTGTTTATGGAATTAGTTGTGACTTTCGTAATAAGTTTTTTTTTTTGTGTGACAAAGCCTTTTATATAGTTTTATGTAACAAACCTTTTTTGTTCAATATTTATAAAATACTTATTTTGAAATCATTTGATGCGAATCCCACATTGAAACTTTGAGGAGAACACTTAATTTGAAGTTTCAACTGCCCAAGAAAATTCTAAACAGATTTAAGACACACAAAACCTTGACCCAATGCTTAATCAAACATGAACCAAAGGTATGGAGAAGGATATTGACGCCACACTCAAGATTTAGATGAGAAGGTGAGTGATAAGTCTTGATTTGGAACGCCACAAGAATGCAAATTCTTGATAAGTTTACTAGTTCTCAAAAGAACCAAAGAAAGAATAATTCTCTCAAATTCAAATAACATTAATCTCTCAATTGTCTTACATAGCAAGGTTGCTGAGTTTAAATAGGCCAATAGAGACCCAAAAAATCCGAAAAAGATTAAATCCTAGTTCAAGTCGGAGTAGTCCTCCTAACTAGTTAAGAAGTCGTTGAAATTTCCAATTCTGCGCATACTGTAATGAATTGGTCATAACTCTTTCTAGAGAACTCCAAATCTAACTCTGTAAAATTCTTTAGAAATCTATCTTAATTATCTTTCCAACGGTATATGGCTTGCAAGTTAATTCCAGCTCAATCCATACCAGTTTTATTCCGAAATTGACCTTTCTGCATTTGATCCGAATTGTGTATTTGGCTGCCCAATAGCTTGAATAAAGCCCACAATGCCTTGACATCTCTTCAAGCCCAATTCATGATGTCTTGCATCTTGAATTGTAGTTTCAATCCATATTTTCTCAATTAATCCATTTAAAGCAGCTTGTATCTTTTTGGCTCAAGCTCTTGTAAGTGGGCCTTCATGAATGTGCAAAGGATCACTTGAAACTTTAATGGTATTCTCTTGATAGTTCTCATCATCGTTTCTTTAGAATACTTAATGTTACTTTAGGTACAAACATAAAATATGGAGCGTTACAATGTAGGCTGTTGTGTTGAGATTGGAGGTTGAGTTTAGGTTGAAGGTTTAGCAGTTGTAGGCTTAGCAGGTGGTTTTGGTTTCGGTGCCGGTTTAGGTATAGAGAGATGTGATAACCCAAAGAATTTTGCATAAGCCACGGGTTGTTCATGTCTGGTAGGTCTGTAGAAAGGTTAGTATGTGTTGAAGGAAGGAGTGTATACAGGTAGTGTTTGGGTTTGACCGAAAAGTGAGGGTTGTTGTTTCTCAGCATCAATTCTCGCAAGTTTGCTTTTTAACTGTCTGATCTCAGCTTCTTTTTTATTGAACTCTGGACACCAATACTTGTTCTGGATCATCGTTCTGAGCTCAATATCCAGTTTAGCAATTTGATGGTACATATTGAGATACAGCTGTTCCAATTAAGCTGTAATACTATCAATCTTCTTGTCTGTGTTTTGGACTTGAGTTTGAACATTGTTGAGCTTGGTATCAAGAGATTCCAGGACTGTATTCTAAACCCTAGCATTCTTAGTTTGCTAATTAAGAACAGCTTCGTACTACTTTGGTTCCTCGAGCTGTCCAGTAGGAGTGATAAGAGATTGGAAAAACGGTTTTGAAACCACTTTGGTTTGAGAATCCATTTGTTTCTCCAGAGGAGGAAATTGTTCATGGTAAGAATTGGAGGAAAACATCATGCAAGGTTGTAAGCTTGATGAAGTAAGCAATAGATCTTTTGCTTCTTGTCTGCACGTGGTTGGCTGTTGAGATATATCAATCACCTCAACTTCTGTTGGTTCTTCTGGCCATGGAGTATAATCTGGATTATTGGAGCTTTAGAGACTTCTGGTTCTTTTTCCTTTTTTGGTCATCTATTAGCATACGAATCATCATCTAATTCACCATCTTCAAGGCAAGGACAGTTGTCATCACACATGTGTGATCCTGGGGCATCCCATAGGAAGTGTCCTTGGATTTTTGCTGGATAGATGGGATATCCATCAGAATCAAATCCTTCAGTAGGCAACTTTTCTTTTCCTGTTTTAACTGTTGTGATCATAGCAGTATATGAGAGCCTGGGAGGCTGAGGCTGTTTGCTGGACTCTAGAGGCTGGAAAGTCAACCTGACAGTGCCATTTGGTCTTTTTTCAAACTGAGCATCAGAGGTTTGAATTGGTTGAGAATTTTGGTGGAGTTTCTCATAGTTGGATAACCATTTTAGGGGCATGAGCTTGAGAAGTTCTTGTTTTTTGATTTGTTTTAGGATTTAGACAATTGTGGGAACAGACTCATTATCCGCAAGGATCATGAGTGTGTCTGAGGTAGTTTGTGGTGGGGTAGGTCAAGGGCATGGTTCTAAAGACGATATACTAGTTGGTGGTATAAAGTAGCCATTTTTGTTGTGACTACTTTTTCAGCTCTTTGGAGTTGGATTTGAACCTTTAAGGTTGTAGGTAGGTTAGGGTCTTCAAGGGAAAGGTTGAAATTCGGGTAACAGGTGAGAAGAATGCTCCCAGCATGTAAGATTGTCAAGACAGTACCAACTACAGCATGTTGGTACTCTTTGAACCTTGTATCCATTAAGGCTATTCTGGCGGTCATTGGTAGACCTTTTCTGTCATGTGGAGTAAGGATAATACGTATTCCTCCAAGATAGAGGTGCGTATAACCTTCTCTTTTCCATTAGGTAACCAGCTATGTTGGGATCTCCAAGGTAACATATTATTCCGCCTATGTTGCTTGTAAAAAACATTGATCTAGTCTGAAAGACTGAATATATTCTTTTGGTGTTGGTCTTTTTACGGAGATAAGAGTACGGATGGTTCTAGTAAAGGAGCTAGGTCTTTGGTAAAGTTTGTACGGACTGATCAAAGGTAAAGAAGACTCAGAGATCTGGGCAGAATCTGGGACATAAGAATATTCTACAAGATTCTCTATTTTAGAAGCTAGATGTTTTGTACAAAACTTAAGAAGAGAAAAAGTAGATGAAAGAGATACAGGAGACTCAGTAGATTGAGATGTTGAAGTGGAAGCCATGACTTTTAAGTTTCTATTCTTCTATTTTAGGAATCATAGATCTATCTATCAATATACCACCCCTCTCAGGAAGCACGACATTATGGCTCTAATACCAACTGGTATACAAAAGCATCCTGTAATGGCTTGGGTAGCATTTTTAAAGCTGACAAGCTTTCAACTTAGTGCGTTCTCATCCTGTAATGGCTTGGGCAGCATCTTTAAAGCTGAAAAGCTTGACTTTCAACTTAGTGCATCTGCTACCACATTTGCTTTTCTAGGATGATAGTTTATTTAACAATCATAGTCCTTGACGAGTTTCAGCCAGCGGCGTTGTTGCATGTTCAGCTCCTTTTGTGTAAAAAAGTATTTGAGCCTCTTCTGATTCGTATAGATCTTACAATGTGCTCCCATCAAGTAGTGACGCCATATTTTCAATGCATGCACCACCGCGGCCAACTTTAAGTCATGTGTGGGATAGTTATTTCGTATTCCTTTAACTGTCTAGAAGCATATGCAATGACCTTTCCATTTTGCATGAGAACACATCCTATGCCACTTTTGGAGGCATTGCTGTATATGATGAACTCCTCAAAGCTATTAGGAATGGCTAAGATTAGGGTAGTGACCAACCGTCATTTTAGCTCTTCGAAGCTTTTCTCACATTCTAGCGTCCATACAAACTTGGTGTTTTTCTTTGTTAATTGGGTTAATGGCATTGCAATCTTGGAGAAGACTTCCATGAATCTTCTGTAATAGCCTGTTAATCCTAAGAAGCTTCTAAATTTTTTAGCATTAGTTGGCCTCGTCCATTAGCTGACTGCTTCCATCTTTGAGGGATCGACTGATATTCATTCCTTGGACACAACGTGCCCTAGGAATATAACACTTTCCAGCCAAAATTTGCACTTCTTAAATTTTGCATAAAGTTGCTTCTCCTTCAAAGTTTAAAGAGTGATTCTCAGATGTTCGGCATGTTCTTTCTTCATTCATGAGTAGATCAAGATGTCGTCAATGAATACCACTATGAATTTGTCCAAATAGTCTTTAAATACTCTGTTCATGAGATCCATGAAAGCTGCTGAAGCATTAGTTAGACCAAATGGCATGACGACAAATTCATAGTGTCTATAACGTGTTCTGAATACGGTCTTTGGAATATCCTCCTCTCTGAATTTTAGTTGGTGATATCCTTACCGTAGATCAATCTTTGAAAATACTACTGCTCCTTGTAGTTGATCAAACAGATCCTTGATTCGTGGAAGTGGGTACTTATTCTTGATGGTGACCTTATTTAGTTCTCGATAGTCTATGCACATCCGCATGAATCTGTCCTTTTTCTTTACGAACAACACTAGTGCTCCCCAAGGTGAATGGCTTAGATGTATGTAGCCTTTGTCTAATAGTTCTTGCAGTTGATTCTTTAACTCATTTAATTCTGATAGTGCTATCCTGTAGAGTGCTTTTGAGATTGGGGCTGTTCCTGATAACAAGTCAATCTTGAACTCAACTTCTCAATCTGGTGGTAGTCTGGGGAGTTCTTCAGGAAAGACCTCAGGAAATTCATTCACCACTGGAATTTCTTCCAACTTTGGCCTTTGCTCTTCAACCTTGATGACGCTTGCCAAGTATCCCTTGCATCCTCCCTTTAATAGTCTAATTGCTTTTAAGGCGAAGATAATAGGTATTCTATTCTCCTTACATCCCCCCTTCAATATAAAGATTCCTTTTGTGGTGGTTGGAATGTTACTTCTTTTTTCTCACAATCTATCTTGGCATGGTACTTAGATAACCAATCCATACCAAGAATCACATCATAGTCGTGCATCTCAAGGATTATTAAGTCAACACATAGTATACGACCACTAATGTTGACTTCGCACGCTCTTACTAGTTGTCCTAAGTTTAATACTTCACCAGATGGAAGCATGACACTATAAGGTCTACTTATTATGTTAAAGGTCGCTTTGATTTTCCTAATAAATGCTGGTGAGACAAATGAATGTGTAGCTCCTGAGTCTATCAACGCATATGCAGGAGTTTAAGAGCTAGATAGTTCACCTGATATTACTAAGGGGTTTCCCTCTGCATCTGCCTTAGTAAGTGCGAACACTCATGCGTTAGTCCTTTCTCGTCGCATACCATTCTCTTGGCAGTCTTTAATGAAGTGTCCCTCTTTCCCACATTTGAAACATGTTCTAGTGTTGGCTCGACATTCCCCAAGGTGAGTTCTGCATTTAGGCCTTGGTAGAGCTTCTTTTTTATGATTCTTTATACGCTTGTTCCTATCTTGCTCTTGGTAAGTTGGTGCTTTCTTCTTCTTATTATTTAAGAGTTGCCTTCCATGATTAGCTACATAACTCCCTTGATCTAATCAGCTTGCTCAATTACCAAGGCTCAATCCATGAGGTCATTGAAGGAAGCATCCCGAACTCCAGCCACCTTTAAGTCTTTCGCTAAATCTTTACGCAATCCTTACATAAAATGGTCTTTTTTCAAGTCATTTGTGGCAACCATGTGTAGGGCATAACGAGAGAGCTCATCAAATTTTTGGATATACTCTAGTACCGTCATTTTTCCTTGTTGCAAATAAACAAATTCTCTTCTTTTGGTAGACCTCACTGTCTTTGAAAAATACTTATTGTAAAAGTGTTCTTTAAATTCTTTCCATTGCATTATTGTTTCGTTATGGCGTCGTCTGATGGAATCCCATCAATATTCAACTGCTCCCCTTAGCATAAAAGAAACCCAAGTGACCTTTTCCTCTTCTGGCACCTTGGCTACTTTAGTCATTCTTTCTATAGTTCGCAACCACTGCTCTGCTGCCATAGGATCTGCCCCCCTTCAAATATAGATGGGTTTAATTTTCTAAATTCAACCCCGACATTAATTGTTGCTTGAGCACATTCATCCCTTTTGACTTCCCTTTCTAAGAGTCATGTGACAATGTTTGTAAGTCGATCAATTACAGAGGATTAGTCTCTTGAAGTCCTCCCACTCTTCTGCCTCTATTACCCCTAACACTTGACATCTCTACAATTTTTGAACAAGCTTCTATGGGTCAAACAAATTAAATGTAAGATATTTAATTATCTTAGTTCCTAATTCTTACTAAGAGCTAAGCTGTGTCCTCCCCCTTGGCCAGTGCATATGGACGGTATACAGAATCGCTTTAAACCTTGGGCTCTGATACCAAATTGTAACACTCCACTTTTATGTTTATAACTAAAGTAACATTAAGTATTTATAGAAATGATTTCAAAATAAGTATTTTATAAATATTGAACAAAAAGGTTCGTTACATAAAATTGTTTAAAAGGATTTATCACACCAAAAGACTTTGTTACAAAAGTCACAATCAATTCCATAAACAAGTTTGTTGTAAGTATGCTTAGATAGGAACACAGTTGAACCCGTTGTGCAACCCAAGGTGTAATGCTCCACCTTTATGCTTGTAACTAAAATAATATTAAGTATTCGAAGAAATGATTTTAAAATAAGCATTTTATAAATATTAAACAAAAGGGTTTGTTACATAAAACCATCTAAAAGGGTTTGTCACAAAAAAAACTTTGTTACAAAAGTCACAACTAATTCCATAAACAAGCTTATTGTATTTATGCTTAGGTAGGAACATAGTTAAGCCCATTGTGCAACCCAAAGTCTGTTATGTCCATATGCACCTCGCCTTGGTGGAGACTTGGCATCAGCTTTTCCTACTCAGTTCCTGCAATGTAAGAACTACGTGAGCTAATGACCAGTAAGTAAACACTTGATGCATGTATTATCTATCATGCATATGGATGACTTTATGAAATAAGTGCTAAAACCTTTACATGAAACTCTAAAATATGAAGAACAATGTTAGGGCCCTAGGTTTGTTGTACTATAAGGCTAGCATTTTATAACATGTCCTTGGGCTTAAATTAATTGACCCATTGGGCGTTATGTATCGCCGTCCTCAAAGGATCTCTTTTCTTAGCTTAGAGGGCTTGCCCTCTTTATAAATGCTTACCACCTAGTAGTACAGCAACCCCTTTCTTTCTTTAAATTCATTAAAATATCTTTTTATCAAATTACTCATGAAATGCATGAGACCAATGCAACTTATGTAATAGCACGTAAATTTCTCAAACATACTATGAAGCAAAACAGGAAACAAATTTAAGAGAGCAACATCTAACATAGGTGACAGTACCGTCCATATAGAAATTAAAAAAATAGAATTATAATATAGGCGGCAGGGCCGGCCATGTAAAGAGTCATAATAATATCATATATTAGGCGGCAGTGCCGACTATGTAGAGAGTTTTCTTATGCCTTAACTCTTTTATTCTTCTATCGAGTACTTGAACTGGGCGTTCTTCGTAGGTTAAGTCTTCCTCGAGTTGAAGAGGCTCATAGTCTAGCACGTGAGAGGGGTCTGGAACATATTTCTTTAACATGGAGACATGAAAGACATTGTGTATTCTTGATAATGATGGTGGTAGCGCTAGTTGATAGGAGACACTCCCAATACATTCGAGCATTTCAAATGGCCTAATGAACCTTAGACTTAATTTTCCCTTGTTTCCAAATCTCATCGATCCTTTCATTGGGGCGACCTTTAGGAATACTTTCTCGCCAACTTGAAATTTCAACGGTCTTCGTCTTTTATCAGCATAACTTTTCTATCGACTTTGGGCTGCTTGCATTCTTTGTTGTATTTTCTTGATTGCTTCAGATGAGGCCGCGACCAAGTCTGGTCCAAGGTATCTTTGCTCACCCATTTCATCCCAGTGAATGGGTGATCGACATTTTCTACCATATAAAGCTTCGTATGGTGCCATGCCGATTATTGCCTGGTAACTATTGTTATAGGCGAATTCAGCCAATGCTAAATATTTGTTCTAGGATCCTTGAAAGTTGATGACACATCCTCGTACATATCTTCGAGTGTTTGAATCGTCCTCTCTGATTGGCCATCTGTTTGAGGGTGAAATACTGTGCTAAATTTAAGTCTTGTCCCCATAGCCTTATGTAGCTTCTCCCAGAATGTCGAGGTGTATGATTGGCCATCTGTTTGAGGGTGAAATACTGTGCTAAATTTAAGTCTTGTCCCCATAGCCTTATGTAGCTTCTCCCAGAATAGAGACATGTACACCATGTAGTCTGACTATCTCCTTTATGTATATTTCTGCGAGTTAGTCCATGGTATACGTAATCCGAATAGGCAAAAAGTGGACAGACTTTGTGAGTCGATCAACTATCACCCAGATAGCATCATGCATTTTTGTAGTCCTTGGGAGGCCAACGACTAAGTCCATTGTGATTTCTTCCCACTTCCATTGAGGCATTTGATTGGGTTCTAAAAGTCCTTCCGGCCTTTGATGTTCTGCCTTGATTTGTTGGCAGGTGAGGCATTGAGCCACGAACTTAACTATATCCTTCTTTATCCCAGGCCACCAGTAGTGTCTTTTTAAATCTTTATACATTTTCATTGTACCAGGATGAAGCGAATATGGGATTGTATGAGCTTCAAGTAAAATTTCTCTTTTTAGATCTTCATTATCCGGTACGCATATCCTATCTCTGAATAAAATGATCCCTTTCTTTGACTTCTTGAACGGCATCTCTTTCTCTGTACTGGTCTCCATCTTTAAATTCTTTAAGTACGAATCTCCTTCTTGCCCTTCCTTAATCCTTTCCAATAGAGTTGCGCAAAGTGTTGATGAGAACTATCAAGAGAATACCACTAAATCTTCAAGTGATCCTTTGCACATTTCATAAAGGCCCAATTACAAGAGCTAGAGCTAAAAAGATACAAGCTGCTTTAAATGGATTAATTGAGAAAATATAGATTGAAACTACAATTCAAGATGCAAGACATCATGAATTGGGCTTGAAGAGATGTCAAGACATTGTGGGCTTTATTCAAGCTATTGGGCAGCCAAATACACAATTCGGATCAAATGCAGAAAGGTCAATTTCGGAATAAAACTGGTATTTATTGAACTAGAATTAACTTGCAAGCCATATACCGTTGGAAAGATAATTAAGATAGCTTTCTAAATAATTTTACGGAGTTAGATTTGGAGTTCTCTAGAAGGAGTTATGACCAATTCATTATAGCATGCGCAGAATTGGAAATTTCAATGACTCCTTAACTAGTTAGGAGAACTAGTCCGACTTGAACTAGGATTTAATCTTTTTTTGATTTTTTGGGTCTCTATTGGCCTACTTAAACTCAGTAACCTTGCTATGTAAGACAATTCAGAGATTAATGTTATTTGAATTTGAGAGAATTATTCTTTCTTTGGTTCTTTTGAGAACTAGTGAGCTTATCAAGAATTTACATTCTTGTGGCGTTCCAAATCAAGACTTATCACTCACCTTCTCATCTAAATCTTGAGTGTGGCGTCAATATCCTTCTTTATACCTTTGGTTCATGTTTGAATTAAGCATTGGGTCAAGGTTTTGTTTGTCTTAAATCTGTTTGGAACTTTCTTGGGTAGATGAAACTTCAAATTAAGTGTTCTTCTTAAAGTTTCAATGTGAGATTCACACCAATTTGGTATGAGAGCAAGTTTCTAATCAAGTTTGAATGTCTTATTTATTTTGATTATAAAAAAAATGAACAAAAAAAAAAAAACGTACAGCAAAAAAAATAAGATTGCAAAAGGATTCAAGTATTCCTACTTTCATCAATATCAATGGTGTCCTTTACTTGCTTGTTTTCCTTTCTTTAATTTTTTTTTTTGTTCTTTGTGTTCTCTTAATTATTTTTCTTTATTAGTGTGCTGGAATAGCATATTTGGTGTGCCACATGTATTGTTTTTCTTGGTTTTGTTTTTAGTTCAATAAAGAACTGAAAGAGATAATTAAGTGTAGTAAAAGGCAATAGTTTGTGAGATCATTAGAGGGAATAAGCCAATTTGTGTGTTAAACACGAGAGTTAAGTGAATCAAATTGAGTGAAACACGTGAGGGAGTGTTGTGAGTTTTTTTGTTTTGCTAACTTTAATTTTTCAGATCACAAAATATGTCAAAAGAACAAGAATCTAGTGTTACGGCACTGTTCATGACACTGTTCAAATAATTAAGATAGCTTTCCAAAGAATTTTACGGAGTTAGATTTGGAGTTCTCTAGAAGGAGTTATGACCAATTCATTACAGCATGCGCAAAATTGGAAATTTCAACGACTCCTTAACTAGTTAGGAGAATTAGTCCGACTTGAACTAGGATTTAATCTTTTTCGGATTTTTTGGGTCTCTATTGGCTTACTTAAACTCAGCAACCTTGCTATGTAAGACAATTCAGAAATTAATGTTATTTGAATTTGAGAGAATTATTCTTTCTTTGGTTCTTTTGAGAACTAGTGAACTTATCAAGAATTTGCATTCTTGTGGCGTTCCAAATCAAGACTTATCACTCACCTTCTCATCTAAATCTTGAGTGTGGCATCAATATCCTTCTCCATACCTTTGGTTCATGTTTGAATTAAGCATTGGGTCAAGGTTTTGTGTGTCTCAAATTTGTTTAGAACTTTCTTGGGTAGTTGAAACTTCAAATTAAGTGTTCTTCTTAAAGTTTCAATGTGAGATTCGCATCAATTTGGTATCAGAGCAAGTTTCTAATCAGGTTTGAATGTCTTATTTATTTTTATTATAAAAAAATGAACATAAAAAAATTACAGCAAAAAAAAAAGAAACGTACAGTAAAAAAAAAGATTGCAAAAGGATTCAAGTATTCCTGCTTTCATCAATATCAATTGTGTCCTTTACTTGCTTGTTTTCCTTTCTTCAATTTCTTTTTTGTTCTTTGTGTTCTCTTAATTATTTTTCTTTATTAGTGTGCTGGAATAGCATATTTGGTGTGCCACATGTTTTGTTTTTCTTAGTTTTGTTTTTAGTTCAATAAAGAACTAAAATAGAGAATTAAGTGTGGTAAAAGCCAATAGTTTGTGAGATCATTAGAGGGAAAAAGCCAATTTGTGTGTTAAACACAAGAGTTAAATGAATCAAATTGAGTGAAACACGTGAGGGAGTGTTGTGAGTTTTTTTGTTTTGCTAACTTTAATTTTTCAGATCACAAAATATGTCAAAAGAACAAGAAGCTATAGATCAATCGATCATGCTCAAAGCCATGCAGCAACAATTTAAGAGCATGAATCTGATATTTGGAGAGATCCGTGACCAATTGGAAAGGCAAGACACTGCCATAGCCAATCTACATATGGAGATAATTAATGGCGTGCTGCCATGGTAGATCAAGATGGTGATAACCTAGATAATTTTGATGACCAGGCCACCGTTGACATGCGTGGAAGAGATGATAGAAGGGTAAGACGTATAGATCGTGATTTGGGGAGTATCAAACTGAAAATTCCTTCTTTTCAAGGTAAAAATGATCCGGAAGCTTATTTGGAGTGGGAAAAAAAGGTGGAGCTAGTATTTGATTGCCATAATTACTCTAAGGAGAAAAAGGTAAAACCAGCTACTGTTGAATTTACTGATTATGCTATTATTTGGTGGGATCAACTTGTTTGAGTAGGAGAAGAAATCGTGAAAGACCTATAAACACTTGAGAGGAGATGAAGGCCGTCATGAGGAGGAGATTTGTTCCTAGTCATTATTATAGGGAGCTACATCAAAGGCTTCAAAGTCTTACACAAGGCTCCAGAAGTGTGGAAGACTACCACAAGGAGATGGAAATAATCATAATTTGAACCAATATTGAAGAAGAACGAAAGGCCACTATGGCTAGATTTTTACATGGTTTAAATCAAGATATTGTTAATGTGGTTGACTTGCAGCATTATGTTGAATTGGAAGACATGGTTCACATGGCCATAAAAGTGAAACGACAACTAAAAAGAAAGGGTTCCACTAGACCCAATTTGGGTTCATCTTCCTCATGGAAGTCAAAATGGAGCAAAGATGAAAAGGTTGTTTCAAAGCCTAAGATTGAGCCAATCAAGGATCATAAAGAGGGGGGCAGCTAAAGCAAAGTTAAATCTGATTCCCAACACTCTAGAAATAGAGATATTAAGTGTTTTAAATGTTTGGGGACAGGTCATATTGCATCTCAATGCCCAAATAAGAGAGTAATGATCTTAAGGGAAGATGGTGATGTTGAAACCGAGAGTGAATCAGATGATGATCCTATGCCAACTTTGGAGGATGCTAATGATGGTGTAGAGTATCCTGTTGATGGTAAATTGATGGTTGTTAGACGTGCTCTTAACATGCAAGTAAAAGAGGATGCGGAGGTACAACGTGATAACATATTTCATACTAGATGCCACATCAAAGATAAGGTATGTAGTGATGCGAATCCCACATTGAAACTTTAAGGAGAACACTTAATTTGAAGTTTCAACTACCCAAGAAAGTTCTAAACTGATTTAAGACACACAAAAACCTTGACCCAATGCTTAATCAAACATGAACCAAAGGTATGGAGAAGGATATTGATGCCACACTCAAGATTTAGATGAGAAGGTGAGTGATAAGTCTTGATTTGGAACGCCACAAGAATGCAAATTCTTGATAAGTTCACTAGTTCTCAAAAGAACCAAAGAAAGAATAATTCTCTCAAATTCAAATAACACTAATCTCTTTATTGTCTTACATAGCAAGGTTGCTGAGTTTAAATAGGCCAATAGAGACCCAAAAAATCCGAAAAAGATTAAATCCTACTTCAAGTCGGAGTAGTTCTCCTAACTAGTTAAGGAGTCGTTGAAATTTCCAATTCTGCGCATGCTGTAATAAATTGGTCATAACTCCTTCTAGAGAACTCCAAATCTAACTCCGTAAAATTCTGTGGAAAGCTATCTTAATTATCTTTCCAACGGTATATGGGGGCAAGTTAATTCCAGCTCAATCCATACCAGTTTTATTCCAAAATTGACCTTTCTGCATTTGATCCGAATTGTGTATTTGGCTGCCCAATAGCTTGAATAAAGCCCACAATGCCTTGACATCTCTTCAAGCCCAATTCATGATGTCTTGCATCTTGAATTGTAGTTTCAATCCATATTTTCTCAATTAATCCATTTAAAGCAGCTTGTATCTTTTTGGCTCTAGCTCTTGTAATTGGGCCTTCATGAATGTGCAAAGGATCACTTGAAACTTTAATGGTATTCTCTTGATAGTTCTCATCATGTAGTATGATAATTGATGGTGGAAGTTGTACTAATGTAGCTAGCACTAGTTTGGTTGAAAAATTGAACTTGAAAACTCTAAAACATCCTAGGCCATATAAGTTACAATGGCTGAATGATTGTAGGGAGGTTAAAGTAAATAAACAAGTGCTGGTTTCATTCTCTATTGGGAGATATAAGGATGAGGTTATATGTGATGTAGTACCCATGCATGCTGGACACATTCTTTTGGGGCGACCTTGGCAATATGATAGGCGAGTGACACATGATGGTTACTTAAATAGATATTCTTTTGTAAGGAATAAAAGGCAAATCACTCTTGAACCCTTAACACCTAGGCAAGTGTATGAGGATCAAATGACAATACAAAAAGAGAGTGATACGAAAAAAGAAAATGAGAGCACAAAAGAAAGAGAGAATGAGAGAAAAGAAAGTGGGAAGATAGAAAAAAATATTGTTGAGAGAAAAGAGAGGCAACATGTAAACTTGTTTGCAAAAGAGAGAGAGGTTAAGAGGGCCTTCTTTTCAAAAACAGCCTATCATTGTACTTTTGTGCAAAGAGGCTTGTTTGCATACTAATGAGCTTAACTCTTTTTTGCCTAGTGTTATTGTGACTCTTTTGCAGGACTTTGATGATGTGTTTCCAAATGAAGTCCTTAATGGTTTGCCACCTATTAGGGGAATTGAGCATCAAATAGACTTTCTTCCTGGAGCTACCATTCCTGATAGACCCGCTTATAGAAGTAACCCCGAAGAGACAAAGGAGCTTGAAAGGCAGGTTGAAGAACTCTTGGCAAAAGGATATGTTAAGGAGAGCATGAGTCCGTGTGCGGTACCAGTTCTACTAGTGCCCAAAAAGGATGGAACATGGAGGATGTATGTTGATTGTCGTGCGATTAATAAAATCACTATAAAGTATCGACATCCTATTCCTAGACTTGATGACATGCTTGATGAATTGTATGGTTCTTGTGTGTTTAGCAAAATAGATCTTAAAAGTGGATATCATCAAATTAGGATTAGAGAGGGAGATGAGTAGAAAACTGCTTTTAAAACAAAATATGGTTTATATGAGTGGTTAGTAATGCCATTTGGATTATCTAATGCACCTAGCACTTTTATGAGGTTAATGAACCATGTTTTGCGTGCTTTTCTTGGTAAGTTTGTAGTTGTCTACTTTGATGATATTTTGATCTATAGCAAAAGTCTAGAAGAACACGTTGAGCATTTGCAAAGTGTATTGACTGTTTTAAGGAAGGAAAAGTTGTATGCTAATTTGAAGAAGTGTGCTTTTTGTACAAATGAGATTGTTTTTCTTGGTTATGTTATAAGTGCTAAAGGAATTGAGGTTGATGAAGAGAAGGTAAAGGCTATTAAGGAATGGCCTACACCTAAAAGCGTAAGTGAGGTAAGAACTAGTTTTTATAGAAGATTTGTGAAAGATTTTAGCACCCTTGCTACACCTTTAACTGAAATTATTAAGAAACACGTGGGATTTAAGTGGGGTAGTGAACAAGAAAGGGCATTTAATCTAATCAAGGAGAAATTGGTTTCTGCACCACTACTTATGTTACCTGATTTTGCTAAAACTTTTGAAATTGAGTGTGATGCCTCAGGTATAGGTATTGGAGCTGTTTTGATGCAAGAGGGGCGTCCAATTGCTTATTTTAGTGAGAAATTGAGTGGCGCAGCCCTAAACTATCCTACTTATGACAAGGAGATGTATGCATTGGTGAGAGCATTAGAAACTTGGCAACATTATCTTCTACCTAAAGAGTTTGTCATACACACTGATCATGAGTCCTTAAAGCATTTGAAAGGGCAAGGTAAGTTGCATAAGAGACATGCTAAATAGGTTAAATTCCTTGAGCCATTTCCTTATGTGATCAAATACAAACAAGGTAAGGAGAATGTGGTGGCTGATGCATTATCGAGAAGGTATGCACTTATCTCTACATTAAATACAAAGTTATTAGGATTTGAGTACATTAAAGAATTATATGTAAATGATCCTGATTTTGCTAATGTGTTTAATGCTTGTGAGAAAGCTGCATTTGGAAAGTTCTATAGGCACGATGGGTTCTTATTTAGAGAGAATAAATTGTGTGTGCCATATAGTTCTTTGCGTGAATTGCTTGTGCGTGAAGCTCATGGGGGACGTTTAATGGGACATTTCGGCATTGCAAAGACTTTAGATGTTTTAAAAGAACATTTTTTTTGCCACATATGAAACGTGATGTTGAAAGAATATGTGAGAAGTGTATCACTTGTAAACATGCTAAGTCTAGAGCTTTACCCCATGGATTGTATAAACCTTTACCTATACCTAGCGAACCTTGGGTTGATATTTCTATGGACTTTGTTTTGGGTTTACCTAGGTCAAAAAGGGGAAAGGATTCTGTTTTTGTTATTGTTGATAGGTTTTCAAAGATGGCACATTTCATTCCATGTCACAAAACTGATGATGCAACAAACATAGCTAATTTGTTTTTCAAGGAAATAGTCAAATTGCATGGAGTACCAAGGAGTATAGTTTCAGATCGAGATGCTAAGTTCTTAAGCCACTTTTGGAAAACTTTGTGGGGTAAGTTGGGTACTAAACTTTTGTTTTCTACTACTTGTCATCCACAAACTGATGGACAAACTGAGGTTGTAAATAGAACATTGTCCATGATGTTGCGTGCCATTATTCAAAAGAATTTGAAAACTTGGGAAGAATGTAACAATGTCAAGAAATTGATTTAACAACTGGCGATGTTCTTCATGAGTTCCTGAAAATAGTAAGATATCGTCAATGTAAATCAATGCATGATGCAAAATGGGTTGAAAGATTTTTTCACCATTTGAGATTGTATATGGTTTTAATCCATTAACTCCTTTGAATTTATTGCCGTTACCTGTTGATGAGCGTGCTAGTTTGGATGGTAAAAAGAAAGCCGAATTTATTAAGCAATTACATGAGAAAGTGTGGCACAACATAGAATAGAGGACTGAACAATATGCTACTCAAGCCAACAAAGGACGAAAGGAAGTGATTTTTCAGCCTGGAGATTGGGTTTGGGTGCATATGAAAAAGGAGAGATTCCCAACCCAAAGGCGTTCAAAGTTGGTTCCAAGGGGAGATGGTCCATTTCAAGTGGTTGCACGAATCAATGACAATGCCTACAAATTGAACCTTCCCGGTGAGTAGAATGTGAGTGCTACTTTTAATGTTTCTAATCTTTCTCCTTTTGATGTAGGTGAAGATTCGAGGACGAATCCTTTTCAGGAGAGGAGGAATGATGAGAACTATCAAGAGAATACCATTAAAGCTTCAAGTGATCCTTTGCACATTCATGAAGGCCCAATTACAAGAGCTAGAGCCAAAAAGATACAAGCTGCTTTAAATGGATTAATTGAGAAAATATGGATTGAAACTACAATTCAAGATGCAAGACATCATGAATTGGGCTTGAAGAGATGTCAAGGCATTGTGGGCTTTATTCAAGCTATTGGGCAGCCAAATACACAATTCGGATCAAATGCAGAAAGGTCAATTTCGGAATAAAACTGGTATTTATTGAGCTGGAATTAACTTGCAAGCCATATTAAGATAGCTTTCCAAAGAATTTTACTGAGTTAGATTTGGAGTTCTCTAGAAGGAGTTATGACCAATTTATTACAGCATGCGCAGAATTGGAAATTTCAACGACTCCTTAACTAGTTAGGAGAACTACTCCGACTTGAAGTAGGATTTAATCTTTTTCGGATTTTTTGGGTCTCTATTGGCCTATTTAAACTCAGCAACCTTGCTATGTAAGACAATTTAGAGATTAATGTTATTTGAATTTGAGAGAATTATTCTTTCTTTGGTTCTTTTGAGAACTAGTGAACTTATCAAGAATTTGCATTCTTGTGGCGTTCCAAATCAAGACTTATCACTCACCTTCTCATCTAAATCTTGAGTGTGGCGTCAATATCCTTCTCCATACCTTTGGTTCATGTTTGATTAAGCATTGGGTCAAGGTTTTGTGTGTCTTAAATCTGTTTAGAACTTTCTTGGGTAGTTGAAACTTCAAATTAAGTGTTCTCCTTAAAGTTTCAATGTGGGATTCGCATCAAGAGGGGCGTTCAATTGCTTATTTTAGTGAGAAATTAAGTGGCGCAGCCCTAAACTATCCTACTTATGAGAAGGAGATGTATGCATTGGTAAGAGCATTGGAAACATGGCAACATTATCTTCTACCTAAAGAGTTTGTCATACACACTGATCAAGGTAAGTTGCATAAGAGACATGCCAAATGGGTTGAATTCATTGAGCCATTTCCTTATGCAATCAAATACAAACAAGGTAAAGAGAATATGGTGGCTGATGCATTATCGAGAAGGTATGCACTTATCTCTGCATTAAATACAAAGTTATTAGAATTTGAGTACATTAAAGAATTATATGTTAATGATCCTGATTTTGCTAATGTGTTTAATGATGAAAACTATCAAGAGAATACCACTAAAGCTTCAAGTGATCCTTTGCACATTCATAAAGGCCCAATTACAAGAGCTAGAGCCAAAAAGATACAAGCTGCTTTAAATGGATTAATTGAGAAAATATGGATTGAAACTACAATTCAAGATGCAAGACATCATGAATTGGGCTTGAAGAGATGTCAAGGCATTGTGGGCTTTATTCAAGCTATTGGGCAGCCAAATACATAATTCAGATCAAATGCAGAAAGGTCAATTTCGTAATAAACTGGTATTGATTGAGCTGGAATTAACTTGCAACCCATATACCGTTGGAAAGATAATTAAGATAGCTTTCCAAAGAATTTTACGGAGTTAGATTTAGAGTTCTCTAGAAGGAGTTATGACCAATTCATGTAGCATGCGCAGAATTGGAAATTTCAACGACTCCTTAACTGTTAGGAGAACTAGTTCGACTTGAACTAGGATTTAATCTTTTTCGGATTTTTTGGGTCTCTATTGGCCTATTTAAACTTAGCAACCTTGTTATGTAAGACAATTCAGAGATTAATGTTATTTGAATTTGAGAGAATTATTCTTTCTTTGGTTCTTTTGAGAACTAGTGAACTTATCAAGAATTTGCATTCTTGTGGCATTCCAAATCAAGACTTATCACTCACCTTCTCATCTAAATCTTGAGTGTGACGTCAATATCCTTCTCCATACCTTTGGTTCGTGTTTGATTAAGTATTTGGTCAAGGTTTTGTTTGTCTTAAATCTGTTTAGAACTTTCTTGGGTAGTTGAAACTTCAAATTAAGTGTTCTTCTTAAAGTTTCAATGTGGGATTCGCATCAAGTGTCATGTGAGCGAGTTTTCCTGTCATGAGCTCGATCTCTACCTTGCATATCTCATCTTGTAATGGCTTGGGCAGCATCCTTAAAGCTGACAAACTTGACTTTCGACTTAGTGCATCCGCTACTACATTTGCTTTTCCAGGATGATAGTTTATTTCACAATCGTAGTCCTTGACGAGTTCGAGCCAATGTCGTTGTCGCATGTTCAGCTCCTTTTACGTAAAGAAGTATTTAAGGCTCTTGTGATCCGTATAGATCTTACAATGTGCTCCCATCAGATAGTGACGCCATATCTTCAATGCATGTATCACCGCGGCCAACTCTAAGTCATGTGTGGGATAGTTCTTCTCGTATTCCTTTAATTGTCTAGAGGCATATATGCAATGACCTTTCCATTCTGCATAAGAACGCATCCTATGCCATTTTTGAAGGCATCGCTATATATGATGAATTCTTCAGAGCTATTAGGAATGGCTAAGATTGGAGCAGTAACCAATCTCCGTTTTAGCTCTTTGAAGCTTTTCTCACATTCTGGCGTCCATATAAACTTAGTGTTTTTCTTTGTTAATTAGGTTAATGGCATTGCAAACGAATCTTTAATAATAGCCTGCTAATCCCAAGAAGCTTCTAACTTCTTTGGCATTAGTTGGCCTACCCCATTAACTTGCTGCTTCCACCTTTGAGGGATCGACTGATATTCCATCCTTAGACAAAATGTGCCCGAGGAATAATATGCTTTCCAGCCAAAATTTGCACTTTTTGAATTTTGCATAAAGTTGCTTCTCCTTTAAAGTTTGGAGAGTGATTCTCAGATGTTTGGCATTTTCTTCCTTCGCTCGTGAGTAGATCAAGATGCCGTCAATGAAAACCACTATGAATTTGTTCAAATAGTCTTTAAATACACTGTTCATGAGATCCATGAAGGCTGCTAGGGCATTAGTTAGGCCAAATGGCATGACGACAAATTCATAGTGTCCATAACGTGTTCTGAATGCAGTCTTTGGAATATTCTCCTCTCTGACTTTTAGCTGGTGATCTCCTGACCGTAGATCAATCTTTGAAAATACTGCTGCTCCTTGTAGTTGATCAAACAGATCCTCGATACGTGGAAGTGGGTACTTATACTTGATGGTGACCTTATTTAGTTCTCGATAGTGTATGCACATCCGCATGGATCCATCATTTTTCTTCATGAACAACACTGGTGCTCCCCAAGGTGAATGGCTTGGGCGTATATAGCCTTTGTCTAGTAGTTCTTGTAGTTGATTCTTTAACTCCTTTAATTCCGATGGGCCCATCCTGTAAGGTGCTTTTGAGATTGGGGTCGTTCCTGGTAGCAAGTCAATCCTGAATTCAACTTCTCGATCTGGTGGTAATCCGGGGAGTTTTTTAGGAAAGACCTCAGGAAATTCGTTCACCACTGGAATTTCTTCCAGTTTTGGCATTTGCTCTTCAACCCTGATGACGCTTGCCAAGTATCCCTCACATCCTTCCTTTAATAGTCTAGTTGCTTTTAAGGCGGAAATGATAGGTATTCTATTCCACTTATATCTCCCTCTGAATATAAATGGTTCCCTCTGTGGTGGTTGGAAGGTTACCTCTTTTTTCTCACAATCTATCTTGGCATGGTACTTTGATAACCAATCCATACCAACAATCACATCATAGTCAGGGATCTCAAGGATTATTAAGTCAACACATAGGGTACGACCACTAATGTTGACTTTACATGCTCTCACTAGTTGTCCTAAGTTTAATACTTCACCAGATGGAAGCATGACACTATAAGGTCTACTTATTATGTTAAAGGCCCCTTTGATTTTCCTAATAAATGCTGGTGAGACAAATGAATGTATAACTCCTGAGTCTATCAACACATATGCAGGAGTTTGCCTCTGCATCTGCCTTGGTAAGTACAGACACTTGTGCCTTAGTCCTTTCTCGCTGCGTACCATTCTCTAGGAAGTCTTTGATGAAGTGCCCTAATGAGAATCCCATAATAATGAAACTTTAAGAAGAACACTTAATTTGAAGTTTCAACTATCCAAGAAAGTTCTAAACAGATTTAAGACACACAAAACCTTGACCCAATGCTTAATCAAACACAACCAAAGGTATGGAGAAGGATATTGATGCCACACTCAAGATTTAGATGAGAAGGTGAGTGATAAGTCTTGATTTGGAACGCCACAAGAATGCAAATTCTTGATAAGTTCACCAGTTCTAAAAAGAACCAAAGAAAGAATAATTCTCTCAAATTCAAATAACATTAATCTCTGAATTGTCTTACATAGTAAAGTTGCTGAGTTTAAATAGGCCAATAAAGACCCAAAAAATCCGAAAAAGATTAAATCCTAGTTCAAGTCGGAGTAGTCCTCCTAACTAGTTAAGGAGTCGTTGAAATTTCCAATTCTGCGCATGCTGTAATGAATTGGTCATAACGCCTTCTAGAGAACTCCAAATCTAACTCCGTAAAATTCTTTGGAAAGCTATCTTAATTATCTTTCCAAAGATATATGGCATGTAAGTTAATTCCAGCTCAATCAATACCAGTTTTATTCCGAAATTGACCTTTCTGCATTTGATCTGAATTGTGTATTTGGCTGTCCAATAGCTTGAATAAAGCCCACAATGCCATTACATCTCTTCAAGCCTAATTCATGATATCTTGCATCTTGAATTGTAGTTTCAATTCATATTTTCTCAATTAATCCATTTAAAACAGCTTGTATCTTTTTGGCTCGAGCTCTTGTAATTGGAACTTTATCTTGAAGCTTGAATGGTATTCTCTTGATAGTTCTCATCATTCCCCCTCTCCTCAAAAGGATTCGTCCTCGAATCTTCACCTACATCAAAAGGAGAAAGATCAGAAACATTAAAAGTAGCACTAACATTATACTCACCAGGAAGGTCCAATTTGTAGGCATTGTCATTGATTCGTGCAACCGCTTGAAATGGACCATCTCCCCTTGGAAGTAACTTTGAATGCCTTTGTGCTGGGAATCTCTCCTTTCTCATATGCACCCAAACCCAATCTCCAGGCTGAAAAACCACTTCCTTTCATCCTTTGTTGGCTTGAGTAGCATATTGTTCAGTCCTCTTTTCTATGTTGTGCCGCACTTTCTCATGCAATTGCTTAACAAATTCAGCTTTCTTTTTACTATCCAAAATAGCACGCTCATCAACAGGTAAGGGCAATAAATCCAAAGGAGTTAATGGATTAAAACCATATACAATCTCAAATGGTGAAAATTTAGTAACTGAATGGACAGTTCTATTGTAAGCAAATTCAACATGTGGCAAACATTCTTCCCAAGTTTTCAAATTCTTTTGAATAATTGCACGCAACATCGTGGACAATGTTCTATTTACAACCTCAGTTTGTCCATCAGTTTGTGGATGACAAGTAGTAGAAAATAAAAGTTTAGTACCCAACTTACCCCATAAAGTTTTCCAAAAGTGGCTCAAGAACTTAGCATCTAAAACTATGCTGCTTGGTACTCCATGCAATCTGACTATTTCTACTTGAAGTTCATATAACCCCATATTCGCTTCATCCTGGTACAACTAAAATGTATAAAGATTTAAAAAGACATACTGGTGGCCTGGGATAAAGAAGGATATAGTTAAGTTCATGGCTCAAAGCTTCACCTGCCCACAAATCAAGGCAGAACTGATGCGAATCCCACATTGAAACTTTAAGGAGAACACTTAATTTGAACTTTCAACTACCCAAGAAAGTTCTAAACAGATTTAAGACACACAAAACCTTGACCCAATGCTTAATCAAACATGAACCAAAGGTATGGAGAAGGATATTGACGCCACACTCAAGATTTAGATGAGAAGGTGAGTGATAAGTCTTGATTTGGAACGCCACAAGAATGCAAATCCTTGATAAGTTCACTAGTTCTCAAAAGAACCAAAGAAAGAATAATTCTCTCAAATTCAAATAACATTAATCTCTCAATTGTCTTACATAGCAAGGTTGCTGAGTTTAAATAGGCCAATAGAGACCCAAAAAATCCAAAAAAGATCAAATCCTAGTTCAAGTCGGAGTAGTTCTCCTAACTAGTTAAGGAGTCGTTGAAATTTCCAATTCTGCGCATGCTGTAATGAATTGGTCATAACTCCTTCTAGAGAACTCCAAATCTAACTCCATAAAATTCTTTGGAAAGCTATCTTAATTATCTTTCCAACGGCATATGGCTTGAAGTTAATTCCAGCCCAATCAATACCAGTTTTATTCTAAAATTTATCTTTCTGCATTTGATCCGAATTGTATATTTGGCTACCCAATAGCTTGAATAAAGCCCACAATGCCTTGACATCTCTTGAAGCCCAATTCATGATGTCTTGCATCTTGAATTGTAGTTTCAATCCATATTTTCTCAATTAATCCATTTAAAGCAACTTGTATCTTTTTGGCTCTAGCTCTTGTAATTGGGCCTTCATGAAGCTTTAATGGTATTCTCTTGATAGTTCTCATCATTCCCCCTCTCCTGAAAAGGATTCGTCCTCGAATCTTCACCTACATTAAAAGGAGAAAGATCAGAAACATTAAAAGTAGCACTCACATTATACTCATCAAGAAGGTCCAATTTGTAGGCATTGTCATTGATTCGTGCAACACTTGAAATGGACCATCTCCCTTTGGAAGCAACTTTGAACGCCTTTGTGCTGGGAATCTCTCCTTTCTCATATGCACTCAAACCCAATCTCCAGGTTGAAAAACCACTTCCTTTCATCCTTTGTTGGCTTGAGTAGCATATTGTTCAGTCCTCTTTTCTATGTTGTGCCGCACTTTCTCATGCAATTGCTTAACAAATTCAGCTTTCTTTTTACCATCCAAACTGGCACGCTCATCAACAGGTAACGGCAATAAATCCAAAGGAGTTAATGGATTAAAACCACATAATACAATCTCAAATGGTGAAAATTTAGTAACTGAATGGACAGTTCTATTGTAAGCAAATTCAAAATGTGGCAAACATTCTTCCCAAGTTTTCAAATTCTTTTGAATAATGGCACGCAACATCGTGGACAATGTTCTATTTACAACCTCAGTTTGTCCATCAGTTTGTGGATGACAAGTAGTAGAAAATAAAAGTTTAGTACCCAACTTACCCCACAAAGTTTTCCAAAAGTGGCTTAAGAATTTAGCATCTCGATCTGAAACTATGCTCCTTGGTACTCCATGCAATTTGACTATTTCCTTGAAAAACAAATTAGCTATGTTTGTTGCATCATCAGTTTTGTGACATGGAATGAAATGTGCCATCTTTGAAAACCTATCAACAATAACAAAAACAGAATCCTTTCCCCTTTTTGACCTAGGTAAACCCAAAACAAAGTCCATAGCAATATCAACCCAAGGTTCGCTAGGTATAGGTAAAGGTTTATACAATCCATGGAGTAAAGCTCTAGACTTAGCATGTTTACAAGTGATACACTTCTCACATATTCTTTCAACATCACGTTTCATATGTGGCCAAAAAAAATGTTCTTTTAAAACATCTAAAGTCTTTGCAATGCCGAAATGTCCCATTAAACGTCCCCCATGAGCTTCACGCACAAGCAATTCACGTAAAGAACTATATGGCACACACAATTTACTCTCTCTAAATAAGAACCCATCGTGCCTATAGAACTTTCCAAATGCAGCTTTCTCACAAGCATTAAACACATTAGCAAAATTAAGATCATTAACATATAATTCTTTAATGTACTCAAATCCTAATAACTTTGTATTTAATGTAGAGATAAGTGCATACCTTCTCCATAATGCATCAGCCACCACATTCTCCTTACCTTGTTTGTATTTGATCACATAAGGAAATGGCTCAATGAATTCAACCCATTTGGCATGTCTCTTATGCAACTTACCTTGCCCTTTCAAATGCTTTAAGGACTCATGATCAGTGTGTATGACAAACTCTTTAGGTAGAAGATAATGTTGCCAAGTTTCCAACGCTCTCACCAATGCATACATCTCCTTGTCATAAGTAGGATATTTTAGGGTTGCGCCACTCAATTTTTCACTAAAATAAGCAATTGGACGCTTTTCTTGCATCAAAACAGCTTCAATACCTATACCTGAGGCATCACACTCAATTTCAAAAGTTTTAGCAAAATCAGGTAAAGTAAGTAGTGGTGCAGAAACCAATTTCTCCTTGATTAGATTAAATGCACTTTCTTGTTCACTACTCCACTTAAATCCCACGTGTTTCTTAATAATTTCAGTTAAAGGTGCAGCAAGGGTGCTAAAATCTTTCACAAATCTTCTATAAAAACTAGCCAAACCATGAAAACTTCTTACCTCACTTATGCTTTTAGGTGTAGGCCATTCCTTAATAGCCTTTATTTTCTCTTCATCAACCTCAATTCCTCTAGCACTTATAACATAACCAAGAAAAACAATCTGATTTGTACAAAAAGCACACTTCTTCAAATTAGCATACAACTTTTCCTTCTTTAAAACAGTCAATACACTTTCATATCATCAAAGTAGACAACTACAAACTTACCAAGAAAAGCACGCAAAACATGGTTCATTAACCTCATAAAAGTGCTGGGTGCATTAGATAATCCAAATGGCATTACTAACCACTCATATAAACCATATTTTATTTTAAAAGCAGTTTTCCACTCATCTCCCTCTCTAATCCTAATTTGATAATATCCACTTTTAAGATCTATTTTGCTAAAACACACAAGAACCATACAATTCATCAAGCATGTCATCAAGTCTAGGAATAGGATGTCGATACTTTACAGTGATTTTATTAATCACACGACAATCAACACACATCCTTCATGTTCCATCCTTTTTGGGCACCAGTAGAACTAGTACCGCACATGGACTCATGTTCTCCTTTAAAGCACCTTTGTCTCTTCGGGGTTACTTCTATAAGCGGGTCTATTAGGAATGGTAGCTCCAGGAAGAAAGTCTATTTGATGCTCAATTCCCCTAATAGGTGGCAAACCACTAGGGACTTCATTTGGAAACACATCATCAAAGTCCTGCAAAAGAGTCACAATAACACTAGGCAAAAAAGAGTTAAGTTCATTAGTATGCAAACAAGCCTCTTTGCATAAAAGTACAATGATAGGCTGTTTTGAAAAGAAGGCCCTCTTAACCTCTCTCTCTTTTGTAAACAAGTTTACATGTTGCCTCTCTTTTCTCTCAACAATATTTTTTTCTATCTTTCCACTTTCTTTTCTCTCATTCTCTCTTTCTTTTGTGCTCTCATTTTCTTTTTTTGTATCACTCTCTTTTTGTATTGTCATTTGATCCTCATACACTTGCCTAGGTGTTAAGGGTACAAGAGTGATTTGCCTTTTATTCATTACAAAAGAATATCTATTTAAGTAACCATCATGTGTCACTCGCCTATCATATTGCCAAGGTCGCCCCAAAAGAATGTGTCTAGCATGCATGGGTACTACATCACATACAACCTCATCCTTATATCTCCCAATAGAGAATGAAACCAGCACTTATTTATTTACTTTAACCTCTCCACAATCATTCAGCCATTGTAACTTATATGGCCTAGGATGTTTCAGAGTTTTCAAATTCAATTTTTCAACTAAACTGGTGCTAGCTACATTAGTACAACTTCCACCATCAATTATCATACTACATACCTTATTTTAACGTGGCATCTAGTATGAAATATGTTATCACGTTGTACCTCTGCATCCTCTTTTACTTGCATGTTAAGAGCACGTCTAACAACCATCAATATACCATCAACAGGATACTCTACACCATCATTAGCATCCTCCAAAGGTGGCATAGGATCATCATCTGATTCACTCTCGGTTTCAACATCACCATCTTCCCTCAAGATCATTACTCTCTTATTTGGGCATTGAGATGCAATATGACCTGTCCCCAAACATTTAAAACACTTAATATCTCTATATCTAGAGTGTTGGGAATCAGATTTATCTTTGCTTTGGCTGCCTCCCTCTTTATGATCCTTGATTGGCTCAATCTTAGGCTTTGAAACAACCTTTTCGTCTTTGCTCCATTTTGACTTCCATGAGGAAGATGAACCTAAGTTGGGTCTAGTGGAACCCTTTCTTTTTAGTTGTCGTTCCACTTTTATGGCCATGTGAACCATGTCTTCCAATTCAACATAATGCTGCAAGTCAACCACATGAGCAATATCTTGATTCAAACCATGTAAAAATCTAGCCGTAGTGGCCTCTCGTACTTCTTCAATGTTGGCTCAAATCATGATTATTTCCATCTCCTTGTGGTAGTCTTCCACACTTCTGGAGCATTGTGTAAGACTTTGAAGCCTTTGATGTAGCTCCCTATAATAATGACTAGGAACAAATCCCTCCCAAGTGTTTATAGGCCTTTCACGATTTCTTCTCCTACTCAAAACAAGTTGATCCCACGAAATAATAGCATAATCAGTAAATTCAACAGCAGCTAGTTTTACCTTTTTCTCCTCGGAGTAATTATGGCAATCAAATACTAGCTCTACCTTTTTTTCCCATTCCAAATAAGCTTTCGGATCATTTTTACCTTGAAAAGAAGGAATTTTCAGTTTGATACTTCCCAAATCACAATCTATGCGTCTTACCCTTCTATCATCTCTTCCACGCGTGTCAACGGTGGCCTGGTCATTAAAATTAGCTAGGTCATCACCACCCTGATCTCCCATGGCAGCACGCCATTGATTATCTCTTACATTAGGAGCTATTGGTTGTTGCCCCTTTTGTAGATTGGCTATGACAGTGTCTTGCCTTTCCAATTAGTCACTCTCCAAACATCAGATTCATGCACTCAAATTGTTGCTGCATGGCTTTGAGCATGATCGATTGATCTATAGCTTCTTGTTCTTTTGACATATTTTGTGATCTGAAAAATTAAAGTTAGCAAAAAAAACCTCACAACATCCCTGACGTGTTTCACTCAATTTGATTCACTTAACTCTCGTGTTTAACACACAAATTGGCTTTTTCCCTCTAATGATCTGATGAGAACTATCAAGAGAATACCATTAAAGCTTCAAATGATCCTTTGCACATTCATGAAGGCCCAATTACAAGAGCTAGAGCCAAAAAGATACAAGCTGCTTTAAATGGATTAATTGAGAAAATATGGATTGAAACTACAATTCAAGATGCAACACATCATGAATTGGGCTTGAAGAGATGTCAAGGCATTGTGGGCTTTATTCAAGCTATTGGGCAGCCAAATACACAATTCGGATCAAATGCAGAAAGGTCAATTTTAGAATTAACTTGCACGCTATATACCGTTGGAAAGATAATTAAGTTAGCTTTCCAAAGAATTTTACGGAGTTAGATTTGGAGTTCTCTAGAAGGAGTTATGACCAATTTATTACATCATGCGCAGAATTGGAAATTTCAACGACTCCTTAACTAGTTAAGAGAACTACTCCGACTTGAAGTAGGATTTAATCTTTCTCGGATTTTTTTGGGTCTCTATTGGCCTATTTAAACTCAGCAACCTTGCTATGTAAGACAATTGAGAGATTAATGTTATTTGAATTTGAGAGAATTATTCTTTCTTTGGTTCTTTTGAGAACTAGTGAACTTATCAAGAATTTGCATTCTTGTAGCGTTCCAAATCAAGACTTATCACTCACCTTCTCATCTAAATCTTGAGTGTGGCGTTAATATCCTTCTCCATACCTTTGGTTCATGTTTGATTAAGCATTGGGTCAAGGTTTTGTGTGTCTTAAATCTGTTTAAAACTTTCTTGGGTAGTTGAAACTTCAAATTAAGTGTTCTCCTTAAAGTTTCAATGTGGGATTCGCATCACTGTATTCTCAGAATAGCAAGAATATGATGATGAAACAATCTTTATCCTTGCTGATCAAAGTTCTAATTCAAATTCAAAGGGAATCCCTGCAATTCACAATGTTGATTCCATCAACCTTATCCAGGAAATCAGCCTCAGTTAAGATCAGTGCTCTTCCATCTAGGTTTTCTAAACCTATCTCTGTCATTGCTTTTATTGACACGGGAGCTCAAAGAGCGATGCTCAATCATTCCATCCTTCCTCCTGAGTATTAGGAACATCACACTGAGTAATTCAAAGCAGTCAATAGGGAATTGTTTAAAACAGACCTCATCACCAAAAGACCCATAGGTATTCAGTTCTTCCCAGATTGCATTCTTTGGGTAAAAATAGTAAGTTCTTCCCTTCCTGATAAGGACTTACTATTAGGTTTTGATGTTCTCCAGTTAGTCAAGAAATTGCATATATCCTTTAATGGTATTCGATACAAACAAAGATTTCTACCTTATACGGATACCTTAAAACTATATTCAATTTCTAATGCTCCTCCTCTATATGAAAACCTCAAACACCAGTTCCTTCTTTTCTGTCCAAAAAGTCATATCCATTTTTCTCATTCATTTCCTTTGTGGAAAAATCCCAAGTTCTTTGTTAAGTTACCATTCAAACTTAATGAAGACATCAATCCAACAAAAGCCACTCATCTTGGAATGACTCCTTCAGACCTAAAACTAGCACAAGGTGAATGCCAACAGCTAATGGCCCAAGGTCTCATTAAGCCCACAAATTCTGATTGGGCTTGCCAGGCTTTTTATGTTGAAAAAAGATCAAAAATAGTACAGGGTAAGAAAAGATTGGTGATTGATTATCAGCTCCTTAACTGTTTCCTAAAAGATGATAAATTTCCTTTGCCCAAGATCCAGTCCCTGTTTATCCATCTCCAGAGTGCAAAGGTATTCTCTAAATTTGATCTTAAATCAGGATTTTGGCAGATTGGCATCCATTCTGATGATCGACCCAAAACTGCATTCTGTATTCCTAATGCCCATTACCAATAGACTGTCATTCCCTTTGGTTTAAAAGTTGCACCATCATTATTCCAGAAGACCATGGTAAAAATCTTCGAATCTATCATCAATAGTGCCCTTATCTATATTGATGATATCTTGCTTTTCTCAAAAGACCATGAGTCCCACCAGCAACTTTTGAGTCATTTCTTATCCATCGTTGAGTCACACGGGATTATGCTTTCAGAAAAGAAAAGTCAGATGGGTCAGGATTGCATTGAATTCTTAGGGATGATCATTAAAGATGGTCACTACCATCCAGGACCACATATTGCACAAGAATTAATGCACTTTCCAGATCAGCACTTATTCAGAAAGTAAATTCAACAGTTTCTCGGGATAGTCAATTATCTCAGAGACTTTTTCTCTCATATCACGGAGCAGACCTCATAGCTGTCAAAAATGTTAAAAAAGAATGCCCACCTTAGGGACCAGAGCAGACCACAGTCGTCCAGTAGTTAAAGCAGATGACTCAGAATCCACTATCTTTGACGATTCCATCAGATGGACAGCACATTCTCCAGACAGATGCCAGCGATAAATTCTGGGGAGCAGTGCTTTTAGAAAATATCGGCAGAAAAGATTACTACGTGTGCATGCTAGTGGACAGTTCAAAAATGCTGAACAGCATTATCATGTGATCTACAAAGAGAACCTAGCAGTCAAATATGGGATCCAGAAATTTGAATTGCACCTCATTGGCTATAATTTTATTGTTAGATTGGACAATTCATCATTCCCGAGGATAATGGATTTTAAAAATAAAGTGCCACCAGACAAGCACCTCCTTTGCCTTAAAACCTGGTTCTCCAGTTATGATTTCACAGTCTAACACATTAAGAGAGATAAGAACCTCATCCCTGACCTCCTCTCTAGACCTTCCAAACATATCTTGCTAATAAGTTCTTTTGATCAAATTCCAGTCATAACCATAGCATCTTCTCTACCAAATCAAGCCCTCACTAAAAAATACTTTCCTCTTAAGATGTCTTTTACTTCTCTCCACCAAATCCAAGATTTTGCTAAGAGATTTCTTTTTAGGTTTTTTCATAATATGTATCTTTATCATTCGCGTTACGAACCTATGTTTTTCCCTACCTTTCATCCTGATCACCTATTCCTCTTAGGGTTACAGTTTCTACCCCACAAAGACATCATAGAAGATGAACTGTGGTATTTATGGTGTCTTACAGTCCTGTATGCTACAAAGATTATTTTTTCTGTTTTACCCATCTTTGACAGGCTGAATGATCCAGACTGTGCCTCCACTTTGACGTGGACACTTCTAGAATGGTTCTCACCATTACCATTGGACTCAAGATATTGCATATGAATGGATCATGGTTCCACACCCGGCTCAACTCGAAGAAAGAACAATTAAAGAGCCTCTCTACAATTTCCTCATAGAATACAACCATGTTCCTCTAGCTCCACCAGCCATCCTCCACACATCACTTGGACCAAAACATAACACTGTTATGATGCCTACACCATCATCCCGTTCTCCACCAGATATAGGAGGATCATCCTCTACTTCAATCTTACCCTCCATTCTAGACCCGTCACATTCAATACAGCAGCATTCGGCACAGCCATCAGATATTTTTCCACCATACTATTCACAGGTTCGGACTCAACCTTTACCAGATCCAAAAGAAGAAAGGAGAGCCCAAAATTGCCTTTAGCCCTGTGTGCCAGGTTGTACTCATCCAGAAAAAAATCTTCAAAAAAGATGATAAGGATGAGACCGACTCAGATGCTGACATGATCTCACTTGGATAAGATCAGTCAGTTTGCCGACACTCTCTAAAGCTAAAGTTGTTTGTCATGTTGTAATAATTATGTTTGTTGAGTGTGCTTTACTTTTACTTTTCAGAGTGCTTTTTTTACTTTATTAAAGTGTGCTTTATAAAAGAGATAGGGACGTGTCCTATCTTTTTATCTTTGTCTTCATCTTGTCACTCTACTTTTTCAAAAGTAGATACTTTATTTTAATGATATTGTCTAAAAAGTAGAGGTCCTGTCCTACTTTTTGAATGTAACTTTTGAGAGAGCTCTCGCCTATATAAGGCAACTCTCCCTCCATTGTAAAAGGAAGAGGAGAGAAAAAACTTTTTAAGTTAAAAATACATCCATGGCTAGCTAAATCTCTTCTTCTATTAAGGATCGTAGTTCGTCTTAAGTTGTTCACCCATCCTTTGGCCTTCGACGAGTATGCTCTACACTTTCCTCGTATGGAGGATCCTGTGTATCAGAAAGTCAAATACACCAGGTCTAGATCTAGATCTAGATCTTAGGGTTTTTCCGTATATCAGGTCCCAGAATCGGTATCCAAAAATACTATTTATCCTCGTTAATGCCCAGGGAGTGGCTCCAGTTTTGAGTGGAGGATGTCAAGGTTACTGCTCCAGTATCTAGTATATAGGATAGAAAACCCATGTGGCAGGATAAGTTCCTACAGAACCCTTGGTGTATGGTCCTACGTACTCTGCTACCCCAGTTGGTAGAGGAGCCCAGTTGATCCTAGGACCTGTGGGTTATGGGCCCACCACGCTTCCGCTGTGCCACTCTAATACAGGCCTTTGATCTATCAACTACAGTTTTTGGCTAGTAGAAACAACAGGCAATGTTGTCACCAGCCCACAAAATCTTACACCATGCAGGTAAGAGGTCAACCCACTTTTGACTCAAACTTATTCATAATCTTGTATGATGTTTTCATCAAGCTCATACCATGAGCAATTTCATCCTTTGGAAAACAAATAGATCCACACACCAAAGTAATTTCCAAACAGTTTGTCTAGACTCCTGTTATTCCCACTTGATAGCTTAAGGAACCTAAGCAATATGAGTTAGTGCTCAACTGGCAAACTCAAAATGCCAGAGTTCATAATACAATCCTAGAATCTCTTGATACCAGGCTCGACATTGTTCAAGCTACAGAATACAAACAAAAAGGTTGACGAGATAACAACTCAGTAAAATAGTTGTATCTTAACCTGTATGATCAAATTACCAAGTTGGAATCAAACTTTGAACGATGATTCAGAAAAGACATTAGGGTCCAAAATTCAACCAAAAAGAAACTAAGATCAGACACTTAAAGATAGGCTCACAAAGATTGATGCTGAGAAACAACAACCCTTTTTACAAACCTTCCAACCATGAAAAACCCGTGGGTTATGCAAAGTTCTTTGGGTTATCACACTTTTCCATGACACGCTCAACATCAAGGTCAAAATCATCCATAAAACCCTCAACCTCAATGCCACAACTACAACCACTTTTGTAGATCCAAGCCAACCTCCATCTTCTCAATCTACACCAGAACCTACTCAGAGACCACCAAAAGATAAAGGTCCCATGCATAAACTCTTTTTATAGGAAATCTATTCTAGTTCTATTTCTCCAAAGGCTAATGCCTCTTTGGTATATTTAACCTTGAATTTATCTTCGGATGAATCCTTTTCCACAACAGAATCAGTTGTTTCCCTTTCTGTAATCAATTCAGGAGAACATTATGTAGATATCCCTAATTTACTCATGGTTCAGCCATTAATAGGATCTAATGATCCTTTTTCACCTTTGTATCCTCTTCTAGAGGACTACCCATGGTTAAAGATCTTGAGGATATTCCGTCTCCTTAGCCAAATCCAATACGCAAAGCATCCAATGGGCCATGGTTCACATTTGATGATATTTCAAAAGTTAAATAGTTCCAAAGGTTTCAAGGATTCTTTGCTTGAACTGGTGTTCAAATGGTTAAAGTTAAAGCCACTTCACAATTCGTCCTTCAAGAATTCTGTTCTAGATTTCTTGGCTTACTTCATGACAGGTTTAAAGTCTTGGCTAGTACAGATAGTTAGAACTTTACCATCATGTCTTAGGACTCATTTATGAGCAATTCCTAGGAGATCTAATAGTGGCACAAGATTTAGCTAGAAAAGAGTTTCATCAAATAAAATGTTGTTCATTAAAAATCAAGGATCTTCTCTCAAGCATGTCTTTGCAACATCTCTTTCTAAAGAGATTCTTTCAGAATTACAAAGACAGTCTACCTCAATCAATAAGACATTGCAAATCTCTCTTTGGGAAAGATTTACCAATTGGTAGTCTGTTATCTAGAAAAGCTCTGTGAACGAAAAAAGGTTTTCAAAGATCTCATGGAATACAAGGAACTCTTCAAAAGTGCCTGTAAAAAGCCTCACCTTACTATCAAATGCAAGGATGAAAAAACTTACCATTGCCCTACCAAAAGAAGTCTTATTTTTAAAAATATTCTCAATTTGGGAATTTAAAAAAAAAACAACTTCAGAGAACCCAAAAAAAGCTTATAGTTTTTCCAAAGAAAGTTGTGAGGTACAATCTTCTTACTTGAATATAATATAATTAACCTAACAAACTCCCTTAAAGCATTTATAATAATAATAATAATAATAATAATAATAATAATAATAATAATAATAATGTATAATAATATAATGACATAAATAGTGTTATAGAGATATTAGAAATTCCAAAAATTTGTAAAGATATTTATGAAGGGATAAATTAATAATTAAAACTAATGATGACATAAGTAATGACATAAATGATAATGCAACAAGAAATGTTGTAGAAATGTTAGGAATTCTAGAAATTACTAAGATATTTATAAAGAGATAAACCTTCACCATTAATTAAGTGTTAGGTGGCAAAATCTTAGCATTCTAGAAATCACCAAGATATTTATGGAGAAACAAATCTTCACCATTAATTAAATGATATGATGGCAAAATCCTAGCCACACATGGACCTTAGAAAACTCTATAAATACCCCTTAGCCCTTGTATTTTCCATAAACCCTAGAAATCCCATCTTTTTCCATTCTAAGCCAAAGCATCACTAGTGAAGAAATTCTCAAGTTTAGGAAGGAAGATTTAGGGGAATCAAAGAAAACAAATAAGTAACACTTCACTTTAACTGCAATGTAAGGACAATATGTTAAATTAGCTCTAAGTAATAATTTTCTTATGCTAGGTTTAGTTTTAAATAATCTCTTAGCTTATAATGATTATTATTGTGGTGTGATTGGAAATTGTTAAATCCCACATGGCTGGCTATACCGCCTACATCATGATATCATCCTCGTATGGCCGGCTATGCCGCCTAGGATTTTATGCTTACTACTTACTTGATTGGATGGCCGGCTATGCCGCCTAAAAGTGAAGCTCTTATTTTATCATGTCATGGTCGGCACTGCCGCCTAAAATATGATGTTGTTATTACTCTTTACATGGTCGGCCCTGCCGCCTATATTATAATTTTATTTCTTTTATTTCTGTATGGACGTCACTAATAGAACTGGTACTGCACATGGGCTCATGCTCTCCTTCACATATCCCTTTGCCAAGAGTTCTTCAACCTGCCTTTGAAGCTCTTTTGTCTCTTCGAGGTTACTTCTATAAGCTGGTCTATTAGGAATGGTAGCTCTAGGAAGAAAGTCTATTTTATGCTCAATTCCCCTAATAGGTGGCAAATCATTAGGGACTTTATTTGGAAACACATCATCAAAGTCCTGCAAAAGAGTCACAATAACACTAGGTAAAAAAGAGTTAAGCTCATTAGTATGCAAATAAGCCTCTTTGCACAAAAGTACAATGATAGGCTGTTTTGAAAAGAATGCCCTCTTAACCTCTCTCTCTTTTGCAAACAAGTTTACATGTTGCCTCTCTTTTCTCTCAACAATATTTTTTTCTATCTTTCTACTTTCTTTTCTCTCATTCTCTCTTTCTTTTGTGCTCTCATTTTCTTTTTTTGTATCACTCTCTTTTTGTATTGTCATTTGATCTTCATACACCTGCTTAGGTGTTAAGGGTACAAGAGTGATTTGCCTTTTATTCATTACAAAAGAATATCTATTTTAGTAACCATCATGTGTCACTCACCTATCATATTGCCAAGGTCGCCTCAAAAGAATATGTCCAGCATGCATGGGTACTACATCACATACAACCTCATCCTTATATCTCCCAATAGAGAATGAAACCAGCACTTGTTTATTTACTTTAACCTCTCCACAATCATTCAGCCATTGTAACTTATATGCCTAGGATGTTTCAAAGTTTTCAAATTCAATTTTTCAAATAAACTGGTGCTAGCTACATTAATACAACTTCCACCATCAATTATCATACTACATACCTTATCTTTGATGTGGTATCTAGTATGAAATATGTTATCACGTTGTACCTCCACATCCTCTTTTACTTGTATGTTAAGAGCACGTCTAACAACCATCAATTTACCATCAACAGGATACTCTACACCATCATTAGCATCCTCCAAATGTGGCATAGGATCATCATCTGATTCACTCTCGGTTTCAACATCACCATCTTCTCTCAAGATCATTACTCTCTTATTTGGGCATTGAGATGCAATATGACCTGTCCCCAAACATTTAAAACACTTAATATCTCTATTTCTAGAGTGTTGGGAATCAGATTTACCTTTGCTTTGGTTGCCTCCCTCTTTATGATCCTTGATTGGCTCAATCTTAGGCTTTGAAACAACCTTTTCCTCTTTGCTCCATTTTGACTTCCATAAGGACGATGAACCTAAATGGGGTCTAGTGGAACCCTTTCTTTTTAGTTGTCGTTCCACTTTTATGGCAATGTGAACCATGTCTTCCAATTCAACATAATGCTGCAAGTCAACCACATTAGCAATATCTTGATTTAAACCATGTAAAAATCTAGCCATAGTGGCCTCTCGTTCTTCTTCAATGTTGGCTCGAATCATGATTATTTCCATCTCCTTGTGGTAGTCTTCCACACTTCTGGAGCCTTGTGTAAGACTTTGAAGCCTTTGATGTAGCTCCCTATAATAATGACTAGGAACAAATCTCCTACTCATGAGGGCCTTCATCTCCTCCCAAGTGTTTATAGGCCTTTCACGGTTTCTTCTCCTACTCAAAATAAGTTGATCCTACCAAATAATAGCATAATCAATAAATTCAACAGCAGCTAGTTTTACCTTTTTCTCCTTGAAGTAATTATGGCAATCAAATACTAGCTCCACCTTTTTTTCCCACTCCAAATAAGCTTTCGGATCATTTTTACCTTGAAAAGAAGGAATTTTCAGTTTGATACTCCCAAAATCACGATCTATGCGTCTTACCCTTTTATCATCTCTTCCACGCATGTCAACGGTGGCCTTGTCATCAAAATTATCTAGGTCATCACCATCTTGATCTCCCATGGCAGCGCGCCATTGATTATCTCTTACATTAGGAGCTATTGGTTGTTGCCCTTTTTGTAGATTGGCTATGGCAGTGTCTTGCCTTTCCAATTTGTCACCTAGTACTTAATTAATGGTGAAGATTTATCTCTTTATAAATATGTTAGTAATTTTTAGAATTTCTAAATCTCTACAACATTTCTTGTTACATCATCACTTATGTCATTGCTTATGTCATCATTACTTTTAAATTATTAATTTATCTTTCCATAAATATCTTAGTAATTTCTAGAATTCCTAATGTCTTTACAACATTTCTTGTTGCATCATCACTTATGTCATTGCTTATGTCATCATTGGTTTTAATTATTAATTTATCCTTCCATAAATATTTTTAGTAATTTCTAGAATTTATAATATCTTGATGAGAACTATCAAGAGAATACCATTAAAGCTTCAAGTGACCCTTTGCACATTCATGAAGGCCCAATTACAAGAGCTAGAGCCAAAAAGATGCAAGCTGCTTTAAATGGATTAATTGAGAAAATATAGATTGAAACTATAATTCAAGATGCAAGACATCATGAATTGGGCTTGAAGAGATGTCAAGGCGTTGTGGGCTTTATTCAAGCTATTGGGCAGCCAAATATATAATTCGAATCAAAAGCAGAATGGTCAATAATAAAACTGGTATTGATTGAGTTGGAATTAATTTGCAAGCCATATATCGTTGGAAAGACAATAAGATAGCTTTTCAAAGAATTTTACAGAGTTAGAATTGGATTTCTCTAGAAGGAGTTATGACCAATTCATTACAGCATTTTCAGACTTGGGAATTTCAACGGTTCTTTAACTAGTTAGGAGAACTAGTTCGACTTGAATTAGAATTTAATCTTTTTCGAAATTTTTGGTCTCTATTGGCCTATTTAAACTCAGCAACCTTGCTATGTAAGACAATTAGATATTAATGTTATTTGAATTTGAGAGAATTATTCTTTCTTTGGTTCTTTTGAGAAATAGTGAACTTATCAAGAATTTACATTTTTGTGGCGTTCCAAATCTAGACATATCACTCACCTTCTCATTTAAATCTTGAGTGTGGCGTCAATATCCTTCTCCATACCTTTGGTTCATGTTTGCTTAACCATTGGGTCAAGGTTTTGTGTGTCTTAAATATGTTTAGAACTTTCTTTGGTAGTTGAAACTTCAAATTAATTGTTCTCCTTAAAGTTTCAATGTGGGAATCACACCATTTGGTATCAGAGCAAGTTTCTAATCAGGTTTGAATGTCTTATATATTTTGATTATAAAAAAAACGTACAGCAAAAAAAAGTACAGCAAAAAAAAAAATGATTGCAAAAAGATTCAAGTATTCCTACTTTCATCAATATCAATTGTATTCCTTTACTTGCTTGTTTTCCTTTCTTTAATTTCTTTTTTGTTCTTTGTGTCCTCTTAATTCTTTTTCTTTCTTAGAGTGCTAGAGTAGCATATTTGGTGTGCCACTTGTTTTGTTTTTCTTGATTTTGTTTTTTTAGTTCAGTAAAGAAATGAAAGAGAGAATTAAGTGTGATAAAAGGCAATAGCTTGTGAGATCATTAGAGGGGAAAAAGTCAATTTGTGTGTTAAACACGAGAGTTAAGTGAATCAAATTGAGTGAAACACGTGAGGGAGTGTTGTGAGGTCTTTTTTGCTAACTTTAATTTACAGATCACAAAATATGTCAAAAGCACAAGAAGCTATAGATCAATCGATCATGCTCAATTTCCAAAGAATTTTATAGAGTTAGATTTGGAGTTCTCTAGAAGGAGTTATGACCAATTTATTACAGCATGCGCAGAATTGGAAATTTCAACGACTCCTTAACTAGTTAGGAGAACTACTCCGACTTGAACTAGGATTTAATCTTTTTCGGATTTTTCAGCAACCTTGCTATATAAGACAATTGAGAGATTAATGTTATTTGAATTTGAGAGAATTATTCTTTCTTTGGTTCTTTTGAGAACTAGTGAACTTATCAAGAATTTGCATTTTTGTGGCGTTCCAAATCAAGACTTATCACTCACCTTCTCATCTAAATCTTGAGTGTGGCGTCAATATCCTTCTCCATACCTTTGGTTCATGTTTGATTAAGTATTGGGTCAAGGTTTTGTGTGTCTTAAATCTATTTAGAACTTTCTTGGATAGTTGAAACTTCAAATTAAGTGTTCTCCTTAAAGTTTCAATGTGGGATTCGCATCAATTTGGTATCAGAGTAAGTTTCTAATCAGGTTTGAATGTCTTATTTATTTTGATTATAAAAAAAAACAAACAGCAAAAAAAAAAAACTTATAGCAAAAAAAAAAAAAAAGAAACGTACAGCAAAAAAAAAAAAAGATTGCAAAAGGATTCTATCAATATCAATTGTGTCCTTTACTTGCTTGTTTTCCTTTCTTCAATTTCTTTTTTGTTCTTTGTGTTCTCTTAATTCTTTTTCTTTATTAGTGTGCTGGAATAGCATATTTGGTGTGTCACTTGTTTTGTTTTTCTTGGTTTTGATTTTAGTTCAATAAAGAACTGAAAGAGAGAATTAAGTGTGGTAAAAGGCAATAGTTTGTGAGATCATGATGCAAATCCCACATTGAAACTTTGAGGAGAACACTTAATTTGAAGTTTCAACTACCCAAGAAAGTTCTAAATAGATTTAAGACACACAAAACCTTGACCCAATGCTTAATCAAACATGAACCAAAGGTATAGAGAAGGATATTGATGCCACACTCAAGATTTAGATGAAAAGGTGAGTGATAAGTCTTGATTTGGAACGCCACAAGAATGCAATTCTTGATAAGTTCACTAATTCTCAAAAGAACCAAAGAAAGAATAATTCTCTCAAATTCAAATAACATTAATCTCTGAATTGTCTTACATAGCAAGGCTGTTGAATTTAAATAGGCCAATAGAGACCCAAAAAATCCGAAAAAGATTAAATCCTAGTTCAAGTCAGAGTAGTTCTCCTAACTAGTTAAGGAGTCGTTGAAATTTCCAATTCTGCGCATGCTGTAATGAATTGGTCATAACTCCTTCTAGAGAACTCCAAATCTAACTCCATAAAATTCTTTGGAAAGTTATCTTCATTATCTTTCTAACGGTATATGGCTTCCAAGTTAATTCCACCTCAATCAATACCAGTTTTATTCTGAAATTGACCTTTCTGCATTTGATCCGAATCGTGTATTTGGCTGCCCAATAGCTTGAATAAAGCCCACAATGCCTTGACATCTCTTCAAGCCCAATTCATGATGTCTTGCATCTTGAATTGTAGTTTCAATCCATATTTTCTCAATTAATCCATTTAAAGCAGCTTGTATCTTTTTGGCTCTAGCTCTTGTAATTGGGCCTTTATGAATGTGCAAAGGATCATTTGAAGCTTTAATGGTATTCTCTTGATAGTTCTCATCAGATCATTAGAGGGAAAAGGCCAATTTGTGTGTTAAACACGAGAGTTAAGTGAATCAAATTGAGTGAAACACGTCAGGGAGTGTTGTGAGGTTTTTTTTACTAACTTTAATTTTTCAGATCACAAAATATGCCAAAAGAACAAGAAGCTCTAGATCAATCGATCATGCTCAAAGCCATGCAGCAATAATTTGAGCGCATGAATCTGATGTTTGGAGAGATCTGTGACCAATTAGAAAGGCAAGACACTGCCATAGCCAATCTACAAAAGGGGCAACAACCAATAGCTCCTAATGTAAGAGATAATCAATGGCGTGCTGCCATGGGAGATCAGGGTGGTGATGACCTAGCTAATTTTAATGACCAGGCCATCGTTGACATGCGTGGAAGAGATGATAGAAGGGTAAGACACATAGATTGTGATTTGGGGAGTATCAAACTGAAAATTCCTTCTTTTCAAGGTAAAAATGATCCGAAAGCTTATTTGGAATGGGAAAAAAAGGTAGAGCTAGTATTTGATTGCCATAATTACTCCGAGGAGAAAAAGGTAAAACTAGCTGCTGTTGAATTTACTGATTATGCTATTATTTGGTGGGATCAACTTGTTTTGAGTAGGAGAAGAAATCGTGAAAGGCCTATAAACACTTGGGAGGGATTTGTTCCTAGTCATTATTATAGGGAGCTACATCAAAGGCTTCAAAGTCTTACACAATGCTCCAGAAGTGTGGAAGACTACCACAAGGAGATGGAAATAATCATGATTTGAGCCAACATTGAAGAAGTACAAGAGGCCACTACGGCTAGATTTTTACATGGTTTAAATCAAGATATTGCTAATGTGGTTGACTTGCAGCATTATGTTGAATTAGAAGACATGGTTCACATGGCCATAAAAGTGGAACAACAACTAAAATGAAAGGGTTCCACTAGACCCAACTTAGGTTCATCTTCCTCATGGAAGTCAAAATGGAGCAAAGATGAAAAGGTTGTTTCAAAGCCTAAGATTGAGCCAATCAAGGATCATAAAGAGGGAGGCAGCCAAAGCAAAGATAAATCTGATTCCCAACACTCTAGATATAGAGATATTAAGTGTTTTAAATGTTTAGGGACAGGTCATATTGCATCTCAATGCCCAAATAAGAGAGTAATGATCTTGAGGGAAGATGGTGATGTTGAAATCGAGAGTGAATCAGATGAGTATCCTGTTGATGGTATATTGATGGTTGTTAGACGTGCTCTTAACGTGCAAGTAAAAGAGGATGCGGAGGTACAACTTGATAACATATTTCATACTAGATGCCACATCAAAATAAGGTATGTAGTATGATAATTGATGGTAGAAGTTGTACTAATGTAGCTAGCACCAGTTTAGTTGAAAAATTGAATTTGAAAACTCTGAAACATCCTAGGCCATATAAGTTACAATGGCTGAATGATTGTGGAGAGGTTAGAGTAAATAAACAAGTGCTGGTTTCATTCTCTATTGGGAGATATAAGGATGAGGTTGTATGTGATGTAGTACCCATGCATGCTGGACGCATTCTTTTGGGGCAACCTTGGCAATATGATAGGCGAGTGACACATGATGGTTACTTAAATAGATATTCTTTTGTAATGAATAAAAGGCAAATCACTCTTGTACCCTTAACACCTAGGCAAGTGTATGAGGATCAAATGACAATACAAAAAGAGAGTGATACAAAAAAAGAAAATGAGAGCACAAAAGAAAGAGAGAATGAGAGAAAAGAAAGTGGAAAGATAGAAAAAAATATTGTTGAGAGAAAAGAGAGGCAACATGTAAACTTGTTTACAAAAGAGAGAGAGGTTAAGAGGGCCTTCTTTTCAAAACAGCCTCTCATTGTACTTTTGTGCAAAGAGGCTTGTTTGCATACTAATGAGCTTAACTCTTTTTTGCCTAGTGTTATTGTGACTCTTTTGCAGGACTTTGATGATGTGTTTCCAAATGAAGTCCCTAATGGTTTGCCACCTATTAGGGAAATTGAGCATCAAATAGACTTTCTTCCTGGAGCTACCATTCCTAATAGACCCGCTTATAGAAGTAACCCCGAAGAGATGAAGGAGCATCAAGGGCAGGTTGAAGAACTCTTGGCAAAGGGATATGTGAAGGAGAGCATGAGTCCATGTGCGGTACCAGTTCTACTAGTGCCCAAAAAGGATGGAACATGGAGAATGTGTGTTGATTGTCGTGCGATTAATAAAATCACTGTAAAGTATCGACATCCTATTCCTAGACTTGATGACATGCTTGATGAATTATATGGTTCTTGTGTGTTTAGCAAAATAGATCTTAAAAGTGAATATCATCAAATTAGGATTAGAGACGGAGATGAGTGGAAAACTGGTTTTAAAACAAAATATGGTTTATATGAGTGGTTAGTAATGCCATTTGGATCATCTAATGCACCCAACACTTTTATGAGGCTAATGAACCATATTTTGTGTGCTTTTCTTGGTAAGTTTGTAGTTGTCTACTTTGATGATATTTTGATCTATAGCAAAAGTCATATCATCTTGAAATAAAAGGGGGGAGTACTCTACCTAAAGAATACATCCAGTCCTCTCGACTAGATCAGTGTACTCTTCAAGCTACTACTGCTGAACAATATGTTACACTTGAGATCCCTCCTGAACTCGTTGCCAACTGGAAACGAGAAGGTTATACTCATCTCCATCTCGGCGGAGTGAGATTAATCTTGACTCTTCATGGAAGAAAAGGATTACCTGTCACTGCACGAATTGCTATGCTCGACACTCAGTTTAAACAGTATCAACACGCTGTTATTGGTACAGTTTTGACTACCTTACATGCAGGCAGTGCTCTCCTCACTTTCTACCCAAACTTCAACTTATCCCTCCAAGACATCAACCTTTCAACCGCCTTGAAAGTCCAAGTTCAAATTCAAGGTGCTGACCAAATCTCCTCAGCAAAGATCGCTACCCTTCATCATCAATTGGTCTACAGGCTTCAGAATCATGCCTTAGATCTTCCAACTCCAGAAAGTCACTCTGATGCTCTTATGGTATTAGCTGAATCTGATCAAACTCCAACAATCATCCAGATTCCCAGACAAATTCCTCAACAGGAACTTGTAAAGCTCATGCCTTTAGAATGGATTTCCAACTATGAAAAGTTCCATCAGAATGATGTTCCACTCCAGACATCTGAAAGTATGTTTGAACGCAGACAAGATGGATCTGTCGAAATGACTTTCAAACTACCTCAATCGGCTTCACAGCCTCCTCCAGCTGTTCTACCCACAGCTCCAGCAGAGTCTCCTAGACTATCTTTCACATATTCCTCAATGATTGCTCCAGTCCACACTGGCCAAGAGAAGCTCCCAATTACTGGCTTCACTTCATAAGGATATCCAGTGTACCCTGCTAAAATTGGTAAACACTTCCTTTGGGATGCCCCTGGATCTGATATGTGTGATCCAGATTGCCCTTGTTATCAAGACGGGGAAGATGAAGATTTTGTTTCTCAAAGAAAACCTAAAAAGAAGTATCTTACTTCTTGTAAGGTTGACCACAAAAAACCACAAAATCCTCCTTCACCTCCATTCGCACCATTACCTCTTTACCAAAAAGAACTTAAATGGATTGCAAAACACTGCAAAACAGAAGTCCCTTCACCAGCCATACAACCACCTCCTCAACATCAACCAATTCCCTGTATGATGTTCTCCAGAGATTATTCTTCAAACTTTCCACCTCCTGAACCACAAACTGACACTCAGAGAAAAATTATTTCAAAACCTTTTGTCCCTTCACCAATCATCTCTGCTGGTCATCTTGAAGAACCAAAACCTTTTGAATCAGTCCTCAATTGGCAAACCCAGAATACCAGAGCTCAAAATGATGCTTTACAGCATATCCATCAACAAGTCGATCGTATCAGTTTACGAACTGATAAGATTAAAACTAAAGTTGATTCCATCTCCTCACAGATGCAGCAAATCCACCAAGATCTAAAGAACAGAGTTGCTCAATTAGATGCCGATTTACGAGAAATGCTCAGACATAGATACTATGGTCCTGAGTTTGATAGCAAAGAAAGAGAAATCAGAAAGCTGCAAGCAGAATTGAACCGGATTGAATCTGAAAAACAAAGACCTACCCTCTTTACTCAGACTCCACCAATACCTTCTATTGGTCCAACTTACCATCCTTTCACCCCTTTGTTAGCTCCAATCAAACCTTATGACCCATCTAAGTTGTTTGGAATGACTCATACTCTTTTCAAGCAAACACCTCAACCAACTCCACCTTCAAAGCCAAAACCAAGGTCTAAACCTCAACCTAAACCTTTGAAGATACATCAACCCTCTCAACCAGTTCCACCATCTCAACCTGAAACTCAAGAACAGGAATCACCAGAGTATACCTCTATTCCTCACACGACTCAACCTTCACCTCATGTTTCTCAATCAAAGGATAAAGCACCTATGCATCAATATGCTTCTTATCCTCATCCTGTTGACTCTTCCACAAACACTTCCACAGATGAATCCATTTCAGCTTCAGAATCTGACACAGACCACAAATCTACTGATTCATCCTCTCAAACATCACGCCCACATTCTGCACCCAGTTCAGAACCTTCACTCTCTTCGGTTTCCACAACCGATTCAGAAAAGTCTTATGCAGACATTACCAAACTCCTCATGGCACAGCCAGAAGAAACAGAGCATGCACAGACATCTCAACCAGAATCTTACTTTGAGATCCCATCAGATGTTGATGATCCTACTGAATCTACATCTGCACCTCCATCTCAACAGCAACCTCCAAAATCATCAAATGGTCCATGGTTTACTTTTGATGATATTCCAACCAATAAATGGCGCAACAAACTATCCGAGATTTCAGCTTGGGTAGATCTCCAGATGCTTAAACCCGGCGAAATAGTGGAATCAGTTCTTAAGGAACTAACCACCCGTTTTATTGGATCCCTCAGAGATTGGTTTGACAGCCTCGGTTCTTACAGACAACTCCAATTTGTCCAGTTGCCTGATGTTTCCTCAGCCTTAGTACTCCTTCATGAACAGTTCATTGGCGAACCAGCTGCCCACTTTGAAGCAGCCAGACGAGATTACCTCAACATGAAATGCTATTCTCTCAAAGCCAAAGATCTTGACTTTCACTACAAAAGGATGTCAATCTTGTTTTACAAATTGAATGGTTTCAATGATCCTACTCTGAAGCATGTTTTCCTTGCTTCTTTACCTGATGAATTGCAACCAGATATTCAAAGACAACTTGCCATTTACAACCTCAGCCTTGAAAACATCTCATTAGGCAAGATCTTCCAGATTGCAAAGACATGTCTTGACAAACTTTGTGAACAGAAACAACTCTTCAAAGAATTGATCAAAGACAAAGAACCATTTAGAAGTGCTTGTAAAAAGCCTTACCTGCAAATCAAGTGCAAGGATAAAGAGAAATGTGATTGCGGTCCTCATAAGAAGAAGCATTTCAGAAAGTTCAAAACAACATCTTCTTCTAAGCCTTATTTTCAGAGACCTCGCAGACCATTCACATTCTACAGAAAAAAGTCTCCTTCCTCTCAGGAACAACGACGGAAAAAGTCCAGTAGATGCTTCATTTGCAAAAAGAAAGGACACTATTACAGACTATTCTCTAGACAAAGAAGAAGTTGAATCTTGTTTCTCAGAACAAGAAGCACCAAACGAAGAAACAGTGTTCGCACTGGAAAATTCATCTGATGATTCTGATACAGATGGATTCCTCACTGTCTACAACCAACAATCTTTGTCATTGGATTCTTCCATTCCAATTCCATCAGTCAAAATCTAGCTTTTACCTTCAAAGTTTCACAGACCACTTCCTGTCATTGGATTTCTTGACACAGGTGCTCAGAAGACAATGCTCAATCCAGAGATCCTTCCATTACACCACTGGAAACCTCACACAGAACATTTCAAAGCAGCCGATGGAAAAATTTTTACAACAGATTTGATTACCAAAAAACCCATTGGTATTCAGATTTTCCCCAATTGTGTTATTTGGACCCATGTCATTGGTTTGAATTTACCTGATAAAGATATCTTATTAGGTTTCGATACCATCTCTAAAGTCCCACATCTCTAAATTCTCCCAACTGGTATTCGAGTCAAATCCATGTTCAAACCTTTCATCAATATTCTCAGACTCTACAGCCTTTCCAATTCTCCTCAGTCGTACCAGGACATCTCAGCCAAACTACTCCAGTATTGCCCTGAGTCTCATGCTGAATTCACCCATCCAAGTCCATTATGGAAAAATCAGTCCTTCTTCATTAAGCTCCCCTTCAAGCTAAATGAAGACCCCAATCCTACCAAAGCTACCCATCCAGGAATGAGTCCATCTGACTTAGTTCTAGCCCAAAAAGAATGCTCACAAATTTTGGCCCAAGGTCTTATTGAACCCACAAATTCTCAGTGGGCTTGTCCAGCCTTTTATGTGGAAAAACGATCTGAACTTGTCCGTGGAAAAAAGAGATTAGTCATCGATTATCAGCCTTTAAACATGTTTTTACAAGATGACAAATTTCCTCTTCCAAAAAGATAAAACATTTTCACATATTTGAAAAATGCCCAAATTTTTTCAAAATTTGATTTAAAATCAGGTTTTTGGCAATTAGGCATTGAACCCTCTGAAAGATACAAAACTGCTTTTTGCATTCCAAATGCTCATTACCAATGGACAATTTTACCCTTTGGATTAAAAACTGCTCCTTCCATTTTCCAAAAAGCAATGGTTCAAATCTTTCAACCAATTTTGCATCATGCATTGATTTACATTGACGATATTTTGTTGTTTTCAAAAACACATGCAGAACATCGCCAGCTGTTAAATCACTTTCTTGACATTGTTCACTCTCATGGCATCATGCTGTCTCCAAAGAAAAGTACCATCGCTACAAACACTATTGAATTCCTTGGCATGGTCATTAAAGACGGTCACTACCAACCAGGAAAGCACATTGCTCAAGAACTGCTTCACTTTCCAGATCAACACTTATCCAGAAGGCAGATCCAGCAATTTCTTGGTATCATCAATTACATCCGTGATTTCATCCCTCACGTGGATCGACATACAGCACAACTTTCGGCTTTATTGAAAAAGAAGCCTCCAGAATGGAATGACACCCATACAACAGCTGTCACCAAGCTAAAAGAGATTGCACAAGATCCTCCACCATTAAAGCTCATTACAGATGGCAACCGGATCTTACAAACAGACGCAAGTGACACCTCATGGGGTGCTGTACTCCTCGAAGAAATCAATGGAAAAGAAAGCTTCATTGGATACGCTAGTGCACATTTCTCTAACTCACAATGCCACTACCACAGTATCTACAAAGAGATTTTAGCCGTGAAAAATGGTATTAAAAAATTTGAATATCATTTAATCGGTTATCATTTTCTTATCAGATTGGACAGCTCATACTTCCCATCCATCCTGAACACAAAAGGAAAGAATATTCCAGAGAAGATGCTTTTGCGCTTAAAAGATTGGTTTTCAAAATATGACTTCTCTGTGAAGCATATAAAAGGAACCCAGAACCTCATCCCTGATCTTCTATCCAGACTTGCCAAACCCTCTCAGCACATACATTGCATCTCATCCCAATACCATTTCCCTTTCATCTCTATGGCGACTTCCCTGCCAACCCAGGCTTTAACCAAAAGATATTTTCCTCCTGGAAAAACTTTTACCTCAGCCTTTGCTATTCAAGACTTTGCCCGCAGATACGTTTTCAGATTTTTCATCAAGGCTTATTTACTCACTGACTCCTTCCCTATTTTGGATTTTCATCCAGAAGACTTGTTCCTTACAAGTCTCTATCTCCATCCAGTCAAGGGAATCACTGACGATGAATTATGGTACATCTGGTGTCTCACCGTACTCTATGTTACAAAGCTAGTCTTTCCGGTCAGGCCCATATATAAACATCTCATGGATTCTGAACAGTCCACTTCTCTCATTTGGACCGTGCTCGAATGGTATTCTCCAATTCCTTGGTGGAGAATGAAATTACAGCAAATCATCTCCCTTAACCACCTTGAAAAGGTCCCAGACACAGAAGCCGACATGTTCACCTCTGTCTTCACCATTCACAGGCCATATTTCCAACATCCTCATATTGACAGCTTCTGGACTGTTGACCAGGCACGAGAATGGCAAACCTTGCCACATCCAGCTCTTCTAGAACAAGATCGAGATATTCAAAGAAATCTGACCAACTTCCTTTGCCAACTCAATCATAAGTCAGACCCTCCAAAGAACATCCTCCACACCTCATTAGGTCCTTAGCATGACATTCTCATAGTCCCAACTCCTTCAGCCATATCCACACCAAATACTTCAGGGATTATCCTCAAGGAAGAAAAGCCAGATCACACTGACTTTTTATTCCAAGATGCTCAAGACCCTTGGGAAGAATTCATGTCCTTATCCCAACACTTAGCACAACTTCAGACACCACCTGTAAATCCTAATGAAGCAAGCACTAGTTATCAACCAGCCAGCCAACCGCTAGATCAGCCCTATCCACTTTTTTGCTCACAAGTTCGGAACAAACCATCACCTGATCCAAACGAAGAACAAAAAGCCAAATTTTGCCCTTGGCCCTGTGTGCCAGGTTGTACTCATCCTGAAAAGGTCTTCAAGATAGCTGCTGATGATGACACTGACTCAGATACTGATGCTATCTCACTCTGAGACACATCAGCTTGCCGACACTTTTCATTTTGTCGTGTTGTAATAATTATGTTTTGTTTGAGTATACTTTTGCTTTTGCTTTACTTTATTAAAGTTGCTTTAAAAAGAGATAGGGACGTGTCCTATCCTTTTAAATTTTGCTTTTTATCCTGTCTCCTACTTTTGAAAAGTAGATGACTTATTTTATTCTTGTTTTTGTAAAAGCAGGGGTCCTGTCCTGCTCAGCTCGCCTATATAAGGCAGCTCCCTCTTCATTGTAAGATATCACTTGACAAGCTTGAAAAATAACCTTCTTGAAATAAAAGAGTGTTTTAAACCATGATTCTCTAAACTCTCTCTTCTCTCTCTGTTAACGAAGTCTTAGGATCTGAAAAGGTTTGAAAAGGATTTTATCAAGTTCATTTTTAAAGAAAACTTGAGATAGTATGCTCTGCACTTGCCTTGTTCAAGGATCCTGTGCATCAGAAAAACTCATGCTTGTTTCCTAGACGGTCTGGTACCCTGTTGAAGAAGACCAAGAGTGTCTTAAGTTTTGGGTTGTACGACCAGTGGAAACTGTTTTGATGTTTTATGTTATACAGGAAAAACTTGATATTATGGCGATCCTTTAATCCACTGCAAGGAAACGTTGTATGCTAATTTGAAGAAGTGTGCTTTTTGTACAAATCAGATTATTTTTCTTGGTTATGTAATAAGTGCTAAAGGAATTGAGGTTGATGAAGAGAAGGTAAAGGCTATTAAGGAATGGCCTACACCTAAAAGCATAAGTGAGGTAAGAAGTTTTCATGGTTTGGCTAGTTTTTATAGAAGATTTGTGAAAGATTTTAGCACCCTTGCTGCACCTTTAACTGAAATTATTAAGAAACACGTGGGATTTAAGTGGGGTAGTGAACAAGAAAGTGCATTTAATCTAATCAAGGAGAAATTGGTTTCTGCACCACTACTTACTTTACCCGATTTTGCTAAAACTTTTGAAATTGAGTATGATGCCTCAGGTATAGGTATTGGAGCTGTTTTAATGCAAGAGGGACGTCCAATTGCTTATTTTAGTGAGAAATTGAGTGGCGCAGCCCTAAACTATCCTACTTATGACAAGGAGATGTATGCATTGGTGAGAGCGTTGGAAACTTGGCAACATTATCTTCTACCTAAAGAGTTTGTCATACACACTGATCATGAGTCCTTAAAGCATTTGAAAGGGTAAGGTAAATTGCATAAGAGACATGCCAAATGGGTTGAATTCATTGAGCCATTTCCTTATGTGATCAAATACAAACAAGGTAAGGAAAATGTGGTGGCTGATGCATTATCGAGAAGGTATGCACTTATCTCTACATTAAATACAAAGTTATTAGGATTTGAGTACATTAAAGAATTATATGTAAATGATCCTGATTTTGCTAATGTGTTTAATGCTTGTGAGAAAGCTGCATTTAGAAAGTTCTATAGGCACGATGGGTTCTTATTTAGAGAGAATAAATTGTGTGTGCCATATCGTTCTTTGCATGAATTGCTTGTGCGTGAAGCTCATGGGGGAGTTTTAATGGGACATTTCGGCATTGCAAAGACTTTAGATGTTTTAAAAGAACATTTTTTTGGCCACATATGAAACGTGATGTTGAAAGAATATGTGAGAAGTGTATCACTTGTAAACATACTAAGTCTAGAGCTTTACCCCATGGATTGTATAAACCTTTACCTATACCTAGCGAACCTTGGGTTGATATTTCTATGGACTTTGTTTTGGGTTTACCTAGGTCAAAAAGGGGAAAGGATTCTGTTTTTGTTATTGTTGATAGGTTTTCAGAGATGGCACATTTCATTCCATGTCACAAAACTGATGATGCAACAAACATAGCTAATTTGTTTTTCAAGGAAATAGTCAAATTGCATGGAGTACTGATGAGAACTATCAAGAGAATACCATTAAAGCTTCAAGTGATCCTTTGCACATTCATGAAGGCCCAATTACAAGAGCTAACGCCAAAAAGATACAAGCTGCTTTAAATGGATTAATTGAGAAAATATGGATTGAAACTACAATTCAAGATGCAAGACATCATGAATTGGGCTTGAAGAGATGTCAAGGCATTGTGGGCTTTATTCAAGCTATTGGGCAGCCAAATACACAATTCGGATCAAATGCAGACAGGTCAATTTCGGAATAAAACTGGTATTGATTGAGCTGGAATTAACTTGCAAGCCATATACCGTTGGAAAGATAATTAAGATAGCTTTCCAAAAAAATTTACGGAGTTAGATTTGGAGTTCTCTAGAAGGAGTTATGACCAATTTATTACAGCATGCGCAGAATTGGAAATTTCAACGACTCCTTAACTAGTTAGGAAAACTACTCCGACTTGAACTAGGATTTAATCTTTTTCGGATTTTTTGGGTCTCTATTGGCCTATTTAAACTCAGCAACCTTGTTATGTAAGACAATTGAGAGATTAATTTTATTTAAATTTGAGAGAATTATTCTTTCTTTGGTTCTTTTGAGAACTAGTGAACTTATCAAGAATTTGCATTCTTGTGGCGTTCCAAATCAGGACTTATCACTCACCTTCTCATCTAAATCTTGAGTGTGGCATCAATATCCTTCTCCATACCTTTGGTTCATGTTTGATTAAGCATTGGGTCAAGGTTTTGTGTGTCTTAAATCTGTTTAGAACTTTCTTGGGTAGTTGAAACTTCAAATTAAGTGTTCTCCTTAAAGTTTCAATGTGGGATTCGCATCATCATTGGTACTGTCCTCTCAACTCTCTATACTGGTAGAAGGAGCTGAACAAGTAGGTACTATAAAAATGGCTACTTTACGCCACCAGTTGGTGTATCGACTTCAAAATCATGCTCTTGACCTACATTTTCCCCAAACTACCTTGGATACCCTAATGATTCTAGCTGACAATGACTCTGTTCCCATAATTGTCCAGACTCCCAAATAGACCAAAAATAGCTTTCTACATTCTAAATACCCATTACCAGTGGACCATCATGCCTTTTGATTTGAAGGTTGCACCATCCTTTTTTCAAAAAACAATGGTGAAAATCTTTGAGCCAATTCTCCAAAATGCCCTCATCTATATTGATGACATCTTACTCTTCACTAAAGACCATGAAACTCACCAACAGCTCCTAAAAAGGCTTTTCAATATTGTTCAATCTTATGGCATCATGCTATCTAAAAAGAAAAGTTAAATAGGATAAGAGCCTATCAAATTTTTAAGTATTATCCAAGATGGCCATTATCACCTAGACCCCACATTGCTCAAGAATTGGTGCACTTTCTAGATCAGTACTTATTCAGAAAGTAGATTTAAAAATTTCTCAAGATTGTCAATTATTTAGAGATTTTTTCCGCACATTGTGGTCCACACCTCACAGTTATCCAGGATGCTAAAGAAATCAGCCCCATCTTGGGAACCGAAGTAGACTACAGCTGTCCAAAAGCTTAAGCAAATGACTCAGCATCTAATACAACTAAGATAATGCATTCTATAAAAAAACACTAGTGATGAATACTGAGGAGCAGCACTTTTAGAAAACATTGGTAGAAAAGATTTCTACTGTGCACATGACAATAGATAGTTCAAAGATGCTAAAAAGTATTATCATGTGATCTATAAGGAGATCTAGTAGTCATATATGGCATCCAGAAAATTGAGTTCCATCTCATCAGCCACAACTCCTTCGCCTTAAAAACTGATTTTTTAGATATGAATTTTCAGTCTAGCATATCAAAAGAGATAAAAACTTCATTTCTGATCTTTTCTTCAGGCCTCTCAAGTAGATTTCTCTCTTAAATTTGTTTCCTATTTTGCTTCATTATATGTTTGGGAAACTTACATGCTATGGCATAAGTTACATTGGTCTCATGCATTTCATGAGTGATTTGATAAAGAGATATTTTAATGAATTTGAAGAAAGAAAGGGGTTGTTGTACTACTAGGTGGCAAGCATTTATAAAGAGGGCAAGCCCTCTAAATTAAGAAAAGAGATCCTTTCGGGACGGCGATATGTAACGCCTAACGAATCAATTAATTTAAGCCCAAGGGCATGTTATAAAGTGCTAGCCTTGTAGTACAATGTTCCTAGGGCCTTAATATCATCCTTTATATTTTAAAGTTTCATGTAACAAATTTAGCATTTATTTCATAAAGTCATTCATGTGCATGATAGGTAATATATGCATCAAGTGTTTACTTACTGGGCATTAACTCACGTAGTCCTTACATTGCAAGAACTAAGTAGGAAAAAGCTGACGCCAAGTCCCAACTGAGGTAAGGTGCATATGGACATAATAGACCTTGGGTTGCACAACGGGTTCATCTGTGTTCCTACCTAAGCATAAATATAACAAGCTTGTTTATGAAATTGGTTTGTGACTTTTGTAACAAGTTTTTGGTGTGGCAAACCTCTTTTATATAGTTTTATGTAACAAACCTTTTGTTCAATATTTATAAAATGCTTATTTTGAAACCGTTTCTATAAATACTTAATGCTATACTTGACTTTAACTATATTAGTTACAATCTTAAAGATGGAGTGTTATATGCTCTCTTCCTCTTATTGTTTAAGGGTTGTCTTCCATGATTAGCTACACAAGTCCCTTGATCTATGCTCCCTTTATTCCTTCATTCTTCATTCTTCTTTTCTTCATCTGCTTGTTTAATTACCAAGGCTCGATCCATGAACTCATTGAAAAGAGCATCTTTGCTAAATCTTTACGTAATTCTTGCATAGAATGATCCTTTTTCAAATCTTCTATGGCAACCATGTGTAGGGCATAACGAGAGAGATCATCAAATTTTCAAATAAACTCTAGTACTGTCATTTTTCCTTGTTGCAAATAAACAAATTCTCTTCTTTTGGTAGACCTCACTGTCTCTGAAAAATACTTATTGTAAAAGTGTTCTTTAAATTCCTTCCATTGTATTATTGTTTCGTTGTGGCATCGTCTGATGGAATCCCACCAATATTCAGCTGCCCCCCGTAGTATAAAGGAAACACAAGTGACCTTTTCCTCTTCTGGCACCTTGGCTACTTCGGTCATTCTTTCCATGGTTCGCAACCATTGGTCTGCTGCCATAGGATCTGCGCCTCCTTCAAATATAGGTAGGTTTAATCTTCTAAATTCAGCCCCAGCATTATTTGTTGCTTGAGCACAACCATCTCTTCTGGCTTCTCTTTCTAAGAGTCGTGTGAAAATGTCTGTAAGTCGATCAATTGCAGAGGATTGCTCTCTTGAAGTCTCTCCCACCCTTCGCCCTCTATTACCCCTAGCACTTGACATCTCTACAATCTTTGAACAAGCTTCTATGGGTCAAATAAATTAAATGTAAGATATTTAATTATCTAAGTTCCTAATTCTTACTAAGAGCTAAGCTGTGGGCTAGTGCATATGGACGATCTACAGAATCGCTTTAAACCTGGCTCTGATACCAAATTATCTGAGTTCCTAATTCTTACTAAGAGCTGAGCTGTGTCCTTCCCTTGGCTAGTGCATATGGACGGTCTACAGAATCACTTTAAACCTAGCTTTGATACCAAATTGTAATACTCCTCCTTTATGATCGTATCTAAAATGGTTAAACTAGGTGTAACATTAAGTATTTGTGGAAACGATTTCAAAATAAGCATTTTATAAATATTGTACAGAAAAAAAAGTTTGTTACATAAAAACTATACAAAAGGGTTTGTCACACTGGTGTGATTCCCACATTAAAATTTTAAGGAGAACACTTAATTTAAAGTTTCAACTACCCAAGAAAGTTCTAAAGAGATTTAAGACACACAAAACCTTGACCCAATACTTAAGCAAACATGAACCAAAGGTATGGAGAAGGATATTAATGCCACACTCAAGATTTAGATGAGAAGGTGAGTGATAAGTCTAGACTTGGAACGCCATAAGAATGTAAATTCTTGATAAGTTCACTAGTTCTCAAAAGAACCAAAGAAAGAATAATTCTCTCAAATTCAAATAACATTAATCTCTAATTGTCTTACATAGCAAGGTTGTTGAGTTTAAATAGGCCAATAGAGACCTAAAAATTAGAAAAAAGATTAAATTCTAGTTCAAGTCGAACTAGTTCTCCTAACTAGTTAAAGAGCCGTTGAAATTCCTAAGTCTGAATATACTGTAATGAATTAGTCATAACTCTTTCTAGAGAACTCCAAATCTAACTCTATAAAATTCCTTGGAAAGCTATCTTAATTATCTTTCCAACGGTAGATGGTTTGAAAATTAATTCCAATTCAATCAATACCAATTTTATTCCGAAATTGACCTTTCTGTATTTGATCCGAATTGTGTATTTGGCTGCCCAATAGCTTGAATAAAGCCCATAACACCTTGACATCTCTTCAAGCCCAATTCATGATCTTTGCATCTTCAATTGTAGTTTCAATCCATATTTTCTCAATTAATCCATTTAAAGCAGCTTGCATCTTTTTGGCTCTAGCTCTTGTAATTAGGCCTTCATGAATGTACAAAGGGTCACTTGAAGCTTTAATGGTATTCTCTTGATAGTTCTCATCATTTCCCCTCTCTTCAAAAGGATTCGTCCTTGAATCTTCACCTATATCAAAAGGAGAAAGATCAGAAATATTAAAAGTAGCACTCACATTATACTCACCAGGAAGGTCTAATTTGTAGGCATTGTCATTGATTTGTGCAACCACTTGAAATGGACCATCTCCCCTTGGAAGCAACTTTGAACGCCTTTGTGCTGGGAATCTCTCCTTTCTCATATGCACCCAAACCCAATCTCCAGGCTGAAAAACCACTTCCTTTCGTCCTTTGTTGGCTTGAGTAGCATATTGTTCAGTCCTCTTTTCTATGTTGTGCCGTACTTTCTCATGCAATTGCTTAACAAATTCAGCTTTCTTTTTACCATCCAAACTCGAACGCTCATTAATAGGTAACGGTAATAAATCCAAAGGAGTTAATATATTAAAACCATATACAATCTCAAATGGTGGAAATTTAGTACAGAACTACACAAGTTCTGTCTCAAAGCTACACAAGCTCTGAAAAATAGGGTTTTTATATACTCAATACCAAAGTAGTAACCTAGACACATACCACCCAAAACTGGTGCCACTCCCTGGGCATTAACGAGGGTGAACAGTGTTTTTAGAGATCAATTCTGGGACCTGATATACTGGAATACCCTAAGACAAGTGCATTGGAGACTTTCTAATACACGGGATCCTTTATATAGAGCATACTTGTCTAAAGCCAAAGGATAAGTGAACAATCTTAAGACGATCTGTTATTCTTAATAGAAGAATAGAGAGAAAGAACTTAGCTATTGGCCTATTTAGCTAAGTGAACAATCTGATTTGTACAAAAAGCACACTTCTTCAAATTAGCATACAACTTTTCCTTCCTTAAAACAGTCAATACACTTTGCAAATGCTCAACGTGTTCTTCTAGACTTTTGCTATAGATCAAAATATCATCAAAGTAGACAACTTGATGAGAACTATCAAGAGAATACCATTAAAGCTTCAAGTGATCCTTTGCACATTCATGAAGGCCCAATTACAAGAGCTAGAGCCAAAAAGATATAAGCTGCTTTAAATGGATTAATTGAGAAAATATGGATTGAAACTACAATTCAAGATGCAAAACATCATGAATTGGGCTTGAAGAGATGTCAAGGCATTGTGGCTTTATTCAAGCTATTGGGCAGCCAAATACACAATTCGGATCAAATGCAAAAAGGTCAATTTCGGAATAAAACTGGTATTGATTGAGCTGGAATTAACTTACAAGCCATATACCGTTGGAAAGATAATTAAGATAGCTTTCCAAAGAATTTTACGGAGTTAGATTTGGAGTTCTCTAGAAGGAGTTATGACCAATTCATTACAGCATGCACAGAATTGGAAATTTCAACGACTCCTTAACTAGTTAGGAGAACTACTCCGACTTGAACTAGGATTTAATCTTTTTCGGATTTTTTGAGTCTCTATTGGCCTATTTAAACTCAGCAACCTTGCTATGTAAGACAATTGAGAGATTAATGTTATTTGAATTTGAGAGAATTATTCTTTCTTTGGTTCTTTTGAGAACTAGTGAACTTATCAAGAATTTGCATTCTTGTGGCGTTCCAAATCAAGACTTATCACTCAGCTTCTCATCTAAATCTTGAGTGTGGCATCAATATCCTTCTCATACCTTTGGTTCATGTTTGAGTAAGCATTGGGTCAAGGTTTTGTGTGTCTTAAATCTGTTTAGAATTTTCTTGGGTAGTTGAAACTTCAAATTAAGTATTCTCCTTAAAGTTTCAATGTGGGATTCGTATCAATTTGGTATCAGAGCAAGTTTCTAATCAGGTTGGAATGTCTTATTTATTTTGATTATAAAAAAAAAACAAACAGTAAAAAAAACTTACAAAAAAAACGTACAGCAAAAAAAAAAAATTGCAAAAGGATTCAAGTATTCCTACTTTCATCAATATCAATTGTGTCCTTTACTTGCTCTTTTCCTTTCTTCAATTTCTTTTTTGTTCTTTGTGTTCTCTTAATTCTTTTTCTTTATTAGTGTGCTGGAATAGCATATTTGGTGTGTCACTTGTTTTGTTTTTCTTGGTTTTATTTTTAGTTCAATAAAGAACTGAAAGAGAGAATTAAGTGTGGTAAAAGGCAATAGTTTGTGAGATCATTAGAGGAAAAAAGTCAATTTGTGTGTTAAACACGAGAGTTAAGTGAATCCATGTAACGCTCCACCATTATGTTTGTAACTAAAGTAATACTAAGTATTCGAAGAAACGATTTTAAAATAAGCATTTTATAAATATTGAACAAAAAGTTTTGTTACATAAAACCATCTAAAAGGGTTTGTCACAAAAAACTTTGTTACAAAAGTCACAACTAATTCTATAAACAAGCTTATTGTATTTATGCTTAGGTAGGAACATAGTTAAGCCCCTTGTCTCTCAAGTTTTTGAAATGATATCATGTTTTGATTTCTAAAAGAAAGTGGTATGATAAATCCTTTTTCAGTTTTTGAAAGAATCCTAGACTTCAGGACACAGAGAGAGAGATTGCAATATCATGGCTTCTACATCTTCTAGTTCAGAATCTTCAAGTACTATTTCCCTTTCTTCTACTTTGTCTTTACCAAAGTCTTGCACTAAACATACTGCAAATAAGATAGAAAATCTCGTAGAATATTCCTATATTCCCTAGTCTGCACAAATTACTGAGTCTTCTTTTCCTCTTATTAGTCCTTATCATCTGTACAAACGATCTACTTCTCTTACCCGTAGTATCAAATCCCTTATCAGTACAAAGCGTCCTCTTCCTAAAGAATATATTCAGTCTTCTAGACTAGATCAGTGTACTCTCCAAGCTACTACTGCTGAACAATATGTCACACTTGAGATCCCTCCAGAACTCGTTGCTAACTGGAAACGAGAAGGTTATACTCATCTTCATCTCGGCGGAGTGAGATTAATCTTGACCCTTCATGGCAGAAAAGGTTTACCTGTCACTGCTCGAATTGCTATGCTAGACACCAGGTTCAAACAGTATCAACACGCCGTTATTGGTACAGTTTTGACTACCCTACATGCAGGCAGTGCTCTTCTTACCTTTTATCCAAACTTCAACTTGTCCCTCCAAGATATCAACCTTTCCACCGCCTTGAAAGTCCAAGTTCAAATTCAAGGTGCTGACCAGATCTCCTCAGCAAAGATCGCTACCCTCCATCATCAATTGGTCTATAGGCTTCAGAACCATGCCTTAGATCTTCCAACTCCAGAAAGTCACTCAGATGCTCTAATGGTACTAGCAGAATCTGATCAAACTCCAACGATCATTCAGATTCCTCGACAAATTCCTCAACAAGAACTTGTCAAGCTCATGCCTTTAGAATGGATTTCCAATTATGAAAAGTTCTATCAGAATGATGCTCCTATTCAGACATCCGAAAGTATGTTTGAACGCAGAAACGATGGATCTGTCAAAATGACTTTCAAACCACCTCAGTCGGCTTCTCAGCCTCCTCCAGCTGTTCTCCCCACAGCTCCTCCAGAGTCTCCTAGACTATCCTTCACATATTCCTCAATGATTGATCCAGTTCAAACTGGCCAAGAAAAGCTCCCAATCACTGGCTTTACCTCAGAAGGCTATCCAATTTACCCTGCTAAAATTGGAAAACACTTCCTTTGGGATGCTCCTGGATCTGATATGTGCGACCCAGATTGTCCGTGCTGGCAAGATGGCGAAGATGATGAATTTGTGCCTAAAAGAAAACCTAAAAAGAAGTATCTTACTTCTTGTAAGGTTGACCACAAAAGGCCACAAAACCCTCATTCACCTTCACCTGCACCTGCACCTTTACCTCTTTACCACAAGGAACTTAAATGGATTGCTAAACACTGCAAAACAGAAGTCCCTTCACCAGTCATACATCCACAACCACAATCAATCCCATGTATGATGTTCTCCAGAGACTATTCTTCAAACTTTCCACCTCTTGAACCACAAACTAACATTCACAGAAAAATCGTGTCAAAACCCTTTGTCCCTTCACCAATCACCTCTACTGGTCATCTTGAAGAACCAAAACCCTTTGAATCTGTCCTCAACTGGCAAACCCAGAATGCTAGAGCTCAGAATGATGCTTTACAGCACATCAATCAACAAGTCGATCGAATCAGTTTACGAACTGATAAGATTGAAACCAAAGTTGATTCCATCACCTCACAACTGCAGCAAATCCACCAGGATCTAAAGAACAGAGTTGCTCAACTAGATGCTGAACTCAAAGAAATGCTCCGACAACGTTACTATGGTCCTGAGTTTGACAGCAAAGAACGAGAAATCAGAAAGCTGCAAGCAGAATTGAATCGGATTGAATCTGAAAAGCAGAGACCTACACTCTTCACACAGAGTCCACCTATTCCTTCAATTGGTCCAACTTACCATCCGTTCACTCCCATGCTGGCTCCCATCAGACAATATGACCCTTCTAAATTGTTTGGTATGACCCATACACTCTTCAAACCACAGTCACAACCTGCTCCACCTTCAAAGCCCAAATCAAGGTCCAAACCTCAACCTAAACCTTTGAAGATACATCAACCCACTCAACCAGTTCAACCACAGTCTCAACCTGAACCTACAGAACAGGAATCACCAGAATACACCTCAGTACCTCCTCAGGTGTCTCAACCTCCTCAGGTGTCTCAACCTATTCCTCCACCTCACACAACCCAACCTCAATCAAAGGATAAAGCTCCTATGCACCAATATGCTGCTTATCCTCATAACTCTTCCACAGATGAACCTTCCTCACCTTCAGAATCTGAATCTGATCACAGATCTGATGACACACCATCTCAACCATCAGAATCTACCTCCTCAACCATTTCAGAACCTTCACTCTCTTTGGTTTCTATTACCGATTCAGAAAAGTCTTATGCTGACATTACTAAGCTCCTCATGGCTCAGCCAGAAGAAACAGAGCATGCACAGACTTCTCATCCAGAATCTTACTTTGAGATTCCATCAGATGTTGATGATCCTACTGAATCTACATCTGCACCTTCACCTCAACAGCAAACTCCAAAGTCATCCAATGGTCCATGGTTTACTTTTGATGATATTCCAACAAGTAAATGGCGAGACAAACTATCCGAGATTTCAGCTTGGGTAGACCTCCAAATGCTTAAACCTGATGCCACAGTGGAATCAGTTCTTAAGGAACTAACCACCCGTTTCATTGGATCCCTCAGAGATTGGTTTGACAGCTTAGGCTCATACTGCATAACTTGATTTGTCGATTATCTGATGTTTCCTCAGCCTTAGCCGTACTTCATGAACAGTTCATTGGCGAACCAGCTGCACACTTTGAAGCAGCCAGACGAGACTACCTCAACATGAAATGCTGTTCTCTTAAAACCAAAGATCTTGACTTCCACTACAAAAGGATGTCAATCTTGTTCTACAAATTGAATGGCTTTAATGATCCTACTCTGAAACATGTCTTCCTTGCTTCCTTACCAGATGAGTTGCAACCAGAAATTCAACGACAACTTGCTGTATACCATCTTAGCCTTGAAAACATCTCCCTAGGCAAGATCTTCCAGATTGCAAAGTCCTGCCTTGATAGACTCTGTGAACAAAAATAATTCTTCAAAGAATTGATCAAAGACAGAGAACCATTCAGAAGTGCTTGTAAAAAGCCTTATCTGAAAATCAAGTGCAAAGATCCAAAGCAATGTGATTGCGGTCCTCACAAGAAGAAACATTTCAGAAAGCTTAAACAGAAATCTTCTTCCAGAGTTCATACTCGCAGACCATTCACATTCTATCGGAAAAAGTCTCCTTCCTCTATGGAAAGACAACGACAAAAGTCCAGTAGATGCTTCATATGCAAAAAGAAAGGACATTACTCCAGAAACTGTCCTAACAAACGAGACAAAGCTGTTCGTCTCATCAAGCATTTACGAGCTGTTACAGACTATTCTCCAGACAAAGAGGTTGAATCTTGTTTCTCAGAACAAGAAGCACCTAATGAAGAAACAAAGATGTTCGACTGAAAATTCATCGATGATTCGATCTGAGATGGATTACTCACTGTCTACAACCAACAGTCTTTGTCACTGGATTCCTCTATTCCTATTCCATCAGTCAAAATCCAGGTTTACCCTCAAAGTTTCACAGACCTCTTCCTGTCATTGGATTTTTTGACACAGGCGCTCAAAAGACGATGCTCAATCCAGATATCCTTCCATCACAACACTGGAAGCCTCATACAGAACATTTCAAAGCAGCCGATGGAAAAATCTTCACAACAGATTTGATTACCAAGAAACCCGTTGGTATTCAGATTTTCCCCAATTGTGTTATTTGGACACATGTCATTGGTTCGAAGTTACCTGATAAAGACATCTTATTAGGTTTCGATACCATCTCCAAAGTCCCACATCTCCAAATTCTCCCCACTGGTATTCGAGTCAAATCCATGTTTAAACCTTTCATAAACATCCTCAGACTCTACAGCCTTACCAATTCACCTCAGTCCTACCAAGACATCTCAGACAAACTACTCCAGTTTTGCCCTGAGTCTCATGCTGAATTCACCCATCCAAATCCATTATGGAAAAACAAGTCCTTCTTCATTAAGCTACCCTTCAAGCTAAATGAAGACACCAATCCTACCAAAGCTACCCATCCGGGAATGAGTCCCTCTGACTTGGTCCTAGCCCAAAATGAATGCTCACAACTTTTGGCCCAAGGTCTAATTGAACCCACAACTTCTCAGTGGGCTTGTCAAGCTTTTTATGTGGAAAAACACTCAGAACTTGTCCGTGGAAAAAAGAGATTAGTCATCGACTATCAGCCTTTAAACATGTTTTTACAAGATGACAAATTTCCTCTTCCAAAAAGACAAAACATTTTCACATATTTGAAGAATGCCCAAATCTTTTCAAAATTCGATTTAAAATCAGGATTTTGGCAATTAGGCATTGAACCCTCTGAAAGATACAAAACTGCTTTTTGCATTCCGAATGCTCATTATCAATGGACAGTTTTACCCTTTGGTTTAAAAACTGCTCCTTCCATTTTCCAAAAAGCAATGGTCAAAATCTTTCAACCTCTTTTACATCATGAATTGATTTACATTGACGATATTTTGTTGTTTTCAGAAACACATGCAGAACATCGCCAGCTGTTAAATCATTTTCTTGATATCATTCAGTCACATGGTATCATGCTGTCTCCAAAGAAAAGCACCATAGCCACCTCCAACATTGAATTCCTTGGCATGGTCATCAAAGACGGTCACTACCAACTAGGAAAACACATTGCCCAAGAACTGCTTCACTTTCCAGATCAACACTTATCCAGAAAGCAGATCCAGCAATTCCTTGGTATTATCAATTACATCCGTGACTTCATCCCTCACGTGGACAGACATACAGCACAACTTTCGGCTTTATTGAAAAAGAAGCCTCCAGAATGGAATGACACCCATACTACAGCTGTCACTGAATTAAAAAAGATTACACAAGATCCTCCACCATTAAAGCTCATTTCACATGGCAACTGGATCTTACAGACAGATGCAAGTGACACCTCATGGGGTGCTGTACTCCTCGAAGAAATCAATGGAAAAGAGAATCTTATCGGATACGCTAGTGGACATTTCTCTGACTCACAATGCCACTACCACAGTATCTACAAAGAAATCTTAGCCGTGAAAAATGGTATTAAAAAACTTGAATATCATTTAATCGGTTATCATTTTCTTATCCGATTAGACAGCTCATCCTTCCCAGCCATCTTCAGCTCAAAAGGAAAGAATATTCCAGAAAAGATGCTTTTACGTCTCAAAGATTGGTTTTCTAAATATGACTTCTCTGTGAAGCATATAAAAGGAACCCAGAACCTCATCCCTGATCTTCTATCCAGACTTTCCAAACCATCCCAGCATCTATCCTGCATTTCCTCTCAATACCATTTTCCTTTCATTCTTATGGCAACCTCCCTACCAACACAGGCTTTAACCAAAAGATATTTTCCCCCTGGCAAAACTTTCAACTCAGCCTTTGCTATTCAAGACTTCGCCCGAAAATATGTCTTTAGGTTCTTTCTTAAAGCCTATTTCCTCACTGACTCCATTCCTGTCTTGGATTTTCATCCTGAAGACCTATTCCTTACAGGTCTGTATCTTCATCCTCTCAAAGGTCTCACCGAAGATGAGTTATGGTATATTTGGTGCCTCACCGTCCTTTATGTTACAAAGCTTGTCTTCCCAGTCAAACCCTTATCCAGACACCTCATGGATCCTGAACAGTCCACTTCCCTTATTTGGACAGTGCTCGAATGGTATTCTCCAATTCCTTGGTGGAGAATGAAATTACAACAGATAATCCTCCTCCACAACCTTGGCAAAATACCAGACACAGAAGCAGATATGTTCACATCTGTCTTCACCATTCACAGGCCGTATTTTCAACATCCCCATATTGACAACTTCTGGACTGTAGACCAAGCACGAGAATGGCAAACTCTGCCACATCCAGCCCTTCTTGAACAGGATCAAAATATTCAAAGAAATCTGACCACCTTCCTTTGCCAACTTAATCATAGGTCAGATCCACCAAAGGACATCTTCCACACCTCCTTAGGTCCCCGGCATGACATTCTCATAGTCCCAACTCCTTCAGCCCTCTCCACTCCTAATACTTCAGGAATTATTCTCAAGGAAGAAAAGCCAGATTATACTGACTTCTTATTCCAAGATGCCCAAGACCCTTGGGAAGATTTCATGTCCTTAACTCAACACCTAGAACAACTCCAAACACCACCAGCAAATCCTAACAAAGCAAGCACGAGTCATCAGCCAACCAACCAACCAGAACCGTCTTATCCACTTTACTGCTCCCAAGTCCGGCCCAATCCTTCACCAGATCCAGAAGAAGAACAAAGAGCCCAATTTTGCCCTTGGCCCTGTGTGCCAGGTTGTACTCATCCTGAAAAGGCTTTCAAGGTTCCTGCTGACGATGACACTGACTCAGACACTGATGCTATCTCGCTCTGAGACACATCAGCCTGCCGACACTTTACTGTTCGTCGTGTTGTATAATTATGTTTTGTTTGAGTGTGCTTATGCTTTTACTTTTGCTTTATTAAAGTTGCTTTTAAAAAGAGATAGGGACGTGTCCTATCCTTTTAGCTTTTGCTTTTTATCTTGTCTCCTACTTTTGAAAAGTAGATGACTTATTTTATTCTTGCTTTTGTAAAAGCAGGGGTCCTGTCCTGCTCGGCTCGCCTATATAAGGCAGCTCCCTCTTTATTGTAAGATAAGATAGAACAGAATAGAAGAATAGAAGAAGTTTGTTTTAAGCTATGAATCTCTAAACTCTCTCTTCTCTCTCTGTTAATGAAGTTCTTGGGATTTCTGAAAAGGTTTGGAAAAGATTTTTTATCAAGTTCATTTTCAAAAACAAAGAAAAACCTGAGATAGTATGCTCTGCACTTGCCTTGTTCAAGGATCCTGTGCATCAGAAAACTCATGCTTGTTTCCTAGACGGTCTGGTGCCCTGTTGAAGAAGACCAGGAGTGTCTTGAGTTATGGGCTGTACGACCAGTGGAAACTGTTTTGATGTTTTCATGATAAACTAAACCTTGAGTAGATGGCGATCTTGTATTCCGCTGCCCGACTAGTTTGTTATGTCCATAAGCACCTCGCCTTGGTGGAAACTTGGCGTCAGCTTTTCCTACTCAGTTCCTGCAATGTAAGGACTACGTGAGCTAATGCCCAGTAAGTAAACACTTGATGCATGTATTATCTATCATGCATATGGATGACTTTATAAAATAAATGCTAAAACCTTTACATGAAACTCTAAAATATGAAGAACAATGTTAGGGTCCTAGGTTTGTTGTACTACAAGGCTAGCATTCTATAACATGCCCTTGGGCTTAAATTAATTGATCCGTTGGGCGTTACGTATCGCCGTCCCCAAAGAATCTCTTTTCTTAGCTTAGAGGGCTTGCCCTCTTTATGAATGCTTGCCACCTAGTAGTACAGCAACCCCTTTTCTTTAAAAATCATTAAAATTCCTATTTAACAAATCACTCGTGAAATGCATGAGATTAATGCAACTTATGCCACAAAATATAAATCCTCTAAATATATAATAAACCATAATTTGAAACTACAACATATAACATAGGCGGCAGTGCCGTCCATATAGAAATCTAAAGGAATAAAATTATAATATAGGCGGTAGGGCCGACTATGTAAAGAGTCATAATAATATCATATATTAGGTGGCAGTACCGACCATGTAGAGAGTTATACCAACATCATAATTTAGGCAACAGTGCCGACCATGGCATAATAAAATAAGAGCATCACATGTTAGATGGCATTGCCGACCATCCAATCACATCCTAGGCGGCATAGCCAGCCATATGGGGATGATATCATGATGTAGACGGTAGAGCCAGCCATTGGGATTTAATAATAATTAATCACACCACAATAATAATCATTATAAAACAAGAGATTAGTTAGGACTAAACCTAACATAAGAGAATTATTACTTAAAGCTAAATTAACGTATTATCCTTACATTGCAGTTGAAGTGGAGTGTTACTTACCTATTTTTCTTTGATTCCCTTCCTTTCTAAACTTGAGAATTTCTTCAGTAGGGATGCTTTGGCTTAAAATGAGACAAGATGGGATTTCTAGGGTTTATGGAGAAATTGATGAGAAATATCACGAGAATACCATTAAAGCTTCAAGTGATCCTTTGCACATTCATGAAGGCCCAATTAAAAGAGCTAGAGCCAAAAAGATACAAGCTACTTTAAATGGATTAATTGAGAAAATATGGATTGACACTACAATTCAAGATGCAAGACATCATGAATTAGGCTTGAAGAGATGTCAAGGTCAATTTCGGAATAAAACTGGTATTGATTGAGCTGGAATTAACTTGCAAGCCATATACCGTTGGAAAGATAATTAAGATAGCTTTCCAAAGAATTTTACGGAGTTAGATTTGGAGCTCTCTAGAAGGAGTTATGACCAATTTATTACAGCATGCGCAGAATTGGAAATTTCAACGAATCCTTAACTAGTTAGGAGAACTACTCCGACTTGAACTAAGATTTAATCTTTTTCGGATTTTTTGGGTCTCTATTGGCCTATTTAAACTCAGCAACCTTGCTATGTAAGACAATAGAGAGATTAATGTTATTTGAATTTGAGAGAATTATTCTTTCTTTGGTTCTTTTGAGAACTAGTGAACTTATCAAGAATTTGCATTCTTGTGGCGTTCCAAATCAAGACTTATCACTCACCTTCTCATCTAAATCTTGAGTGTGGCGTCAATATCCTTCTCCATACCTTTGGTTCATGTTTGATTAAGCATTGGGTCAAGGTTTTGTGTGTCTTAAATCTGTTTAGAACTTTTTTGGGTAGTTGAAACTTCAAATTAAGTGTTCTCCTTAAAGTTTCAATGTGGGATTCGCATCAGAAATGAAAGGGCTAAGGGGTATTTATAGAGTTTCCTAAGGCCCATGAGTGGTTAGGATTTTGCCACCACATCATTTGATTAATAGTGGAGATTTATTTCTCTATAAATATCTTGGTGATTTCTAGAATGTTTAGGATTTTGCCACCTAGCACTTAATTAATGATAAAGGTTTATTTCTTTATAAATATCTTAGAAATTTCTAGAATTTCTAAATCTCTACAACATTTCTTATTACATCATCACTTATGTCATTGCTTATGTCATTATTAATTTATCTTTCCATAAATATCTTAGTAATTTCTAGAATTCCTAATATCTCTACAACATCTCTTATTGCACCATCACTTATGTCATTGCTTATGTCACTATTAGCTTTAATTATTAATTTATCCTTTCATAAATATCTTTAGAAATTTCTAAAATTTCTAATATCTCTACAACATTATTTTATGTCATTATATTATTATTATTATTATTATTATTATTCTTATGATAAATACTTAAGGGAGTTTGTTGAGTTGATTATATTATATCCAAGTAAGAAGCTTGTACCTCACAATCCAATTGAGTGAAACACATGAGGGAGTGTTGTGAGGTTTTTTTTGCTAACTTTAATTTTTCAGATCACAAAATATGTCAAAAGAACAAGAAGCTATAGATTAATCGATCATGCTCAAAGCCATGTAGCAACAATTTGAGCGCATGAATATGATGTTTGGAGAGATCCGTGACCAATTGGAAAGGCAAGACACTGCCATAGCCAATCTACAAAAGGGGCAACAACCAATAGCTCCTAATGTAAGAGATAATCAATGGCGTGCTGCCATGGGAGATCAAGATGGTGATGACCTAGATAATTTTGATGACTAGGCCACCGTTGACATGCGTGGAAGAGATGATAGAAGGGCAGGACGCACATATCGTGATTTGGGGAGTATCAAACTGAAAATTCCTTCTTTTCAAGGTAAAAATGATCCAGAAGCTTATTTGGAGTGGGAAAAAAAGGTGGAGCTAGTATTTGATTGCCATAATTATTCCGAGGAGAAAAAGGTAAAACTAGCTGCTGTTGAATTTATTGATTATGCTATTATTTGGTGGGATCAACTTGTTTTGAGTAGGAGAAGAAACCGTGAAAGGCCTATAAACACTTGGGAGGAGATGAAGGCCATCATGAGGAGGAGATTCGTTCCTAGTCATTATTATAGGGAGCTACATCAAAGGCTTCAAAGTCTTACACAAGGCTCCAGAAGTGTGGAAGACTACCACAAGGAGATGGAAATAATCATGATTCGAGCAAACATTGAAGAAGAACGAGAGGCCACTATGGCTAGATTTTTACATGGTTTAAATCAAGATATTGCTAATGTGGTTGACTTGCAGCATTATGTTGAATTGGAAGACATGGTTCACATGGCCATAAAAGTGGAACGACAACTAAAAAGAAAGGGTTCCACTAGACCCAATTTAGGTTCATCTTCCTCATGGAAGTCAAAATGGAGCAAAGATGAAAAGGTTGTTTCAAAGCCTAAGATTGAGCCAATCAAGGATCATAAAGAGGGGGGCAGCCAAAGCAAAGGTAAATCTGATTCCGAACACTCTAGAAATAGAGATATTAAGTGTTTTAAATGTTTGGGGACAGGTCATATTGCATCTCAATGCCCAAATAAGAGGGTAATGATCTTGAGGGAAGATGGTGATGTTGAAACCGAGAGTGAATCAGATGATGATCCTATGCCACCTTTGGAGGATGCTAATGATGGTGTAGAGTATCCTGTTGATGGTAAATTGATGGTTGTTAGACGTGCTCTTAACATGCAAGTAAAAGAGGATGCGGAGGTACAACGTGATAACATATTTCATACTAGATGCCACATCAAAGATAAGGTATGTAGTATGATAATTGATGGTGGAAGTTGTACTAATGTAGCTAGCACTAGTTTGGTTGAAAAATTGAACTTGAAAACTCTAAAACATCCTAAGCCATATAAGTTACAATGGCTGAATGATTGTGGGGAGGTTAAAGTAAATAAACAAGTGCTGGTTTCATTCTCTATTGGGAGATATAAGGATGAGGTTGTATGTGATGTAGTACCCATGCATGCTGGACACATTCTTTTGGGGCGACCTTGGCAATATGATAGGCGAGTGACACATGATGGTTACTTAAATAGATATTCTTTTGTAATGAATAAAAGGTAAATCACTCTTGTACCCTTAACACCTAAGCAAGTGTATGAGGATCAAATGACAATACAAAAAGAGAGTGATACAAAAAAAGAAAATGAGAGCACAAAAGAAAGAGAGAATGAGAGAAAAGAAAGTGGAAAGATAGAAAAAAATATTATTGAGAGAAAAGAGAGGCAACATGTAAACTTGCTTGCAAAAGAGAGAGAGGTTAAGAGGGCCTTCTTTTCAAAACAGCCTATCATTGTACTTTTGTGCAAAGAGGCTTGTTTGCATACTAATGAGCTTAACTCTTTTTTGCCTAGTGTTATTGTGACTCTTTTGCAGGACTTTGATGATGTATTTCCAAATGAAGTCTCTAATGGTTTGCCACCTATTAGGGGAATTGAGCATCAAATAGACTTTCTTTCTGGAGCTATCATTCCTAATAGACCCGCTTATAGAAGTAACCCCGAAGAGACAAAGGAGCTTCAAAGGCAGGTTGAAGAACCCTTAGCAAAAGGATATGTGAAGGAGAGCATGAGTCCGTGTGCGGTACCAGTTCTACTAGTGCCCAAAAAGGATGGAACATGGAGGATGTGTGTTAATTGTCGTGCGATTAATAAAATCACTGTAAAGTATCGACATCCTATTCCTAGACTTGATGACATGCTTGATGAATTATATGGTTCTTGTGTGTTTAGCAAAATAGATCTTAAAAGTGGATATCATCAAATTAGGATTAGAGAGGGAGATGAGTGGAAAACTGCTTTTAAAACAAAATATGGTTTATATGAGTGGTTAGTAATGCCATTTGGATTATCTAATGCACCCAGCACTTTTATGAGGTTAATGAACCAAGTTTTGCGTGCTTTTCTTGGTAAGTTTGTAGTTGTCTACTTTGATTATATTTTGATCTATAGCAAAAGTCTAGAAGAACACGTTGAGCATTTGCAAAGTGTATTGACTGTTTTAAGGAAGGAAAAGTTGTATGCTAATTTGAAGAAGTGTGCTTTTTGTACAAATCAGATTGTTTTTCTTGGTTATGTTATAAGTGCTGAAGGAATTGAGGTTGTAAATAGAACATTGTCCACGATGTTGCGTGCCATTATTCAAAAGAATTTGAAAACTTGGGAAGAATGTTTGCCACATGTTGAATTTGCTTACAATAGAACTGTCCATTCAGCTACTAAATTTTCACCATTTGAGATTGTATATGGTTTTAATCCATTAACTCCTTTGGATTTATTGCCGTTACCTGTTGATGAGCGTGCGAGTTTGGATGGTAAAAAGAAAGTTGAATTTGTTAAGCAATTGCATGAGAAAGTGCGGCACAACATAGAAAAGAGGACTGAACAATATGCTACTCAAGCCAACAAAGGACGAAAGGAAGTGGTTTTTCAGCCTGGAGATTGGGTTTGGGTGCATATGAGAAAGGAGAGATTCCCAAAGACAAAGGCGTTCAAAGTTGCTTCCAAGGGAGATGGTCCATTTCAAGTGGTTGCACGAATCAATGACAATGCCTACAAATTGGACCTTCCTAGTGAGTATAATGTGAGTGCTACTTTTAATGTTTCTGATCTTTCTCCTTTTGATGTAGGTGAAGATTCGAGGACGAATCCTTTTCAGGAGAGGGGGAATGATGAGAACTATCAAGAGAATACCATTAAAGTTTTAAGTGATCCTTTGCACATTCATGAAGGCCCAATTACAAGAGCTAGAGCCAAAAAGATACAAGCTGCTTTAAATGGATTAATTGAGAAAATATGGATTGAAACTACAATTCAAGATGCAAGACATCATGAATTGGGCTTGAAGAGATGTCAAGGCATTGTGGGCTTTATTCAAGCTATTGGGCAGCCAAATACACAATTCGGATCAAATGCAGAAAGGTCAATTTCGGAATAAAACTGGTATTGATTGAGCTGGAATTAACTTGCAAGCCATATACCGTTGGAAAGATAATTAAGATAGCTTTCCAAAGAATTTTACGGAGTTAGATTTGGAGTTCTCTAGAAGGAGTTATGACCAATTTATTACAGCATGCGCAGAATTGGAAATTTCAACGACTCCTTAACTAGTTAGGAAAACTACTCCGACTTGAACTAGGATTTAATCTTTTTCGGATTTTTTGGGTCTCTATTGGCCTATTTAAACTCAGCAATCTTGCTATGTAAGACAATAGAGAGATTAATGTTATTTGAATTTGAGAGAATTATTCTTTCTTTGGTTCTTTTGAGAACTAGTGAACTTATCAAGAATTTGCATTCTTGTGGCGTTCCAAATCAAGACTTATCACTCACCTTCTCATCTAAATCTTGAGTGTGGCGTCAATATCCTTCTCCATACCTTTGGTTCATGTTTGATTAAGCATTGGGTCAAGGTTTTGTTTGTCTTAAATCTGTTTAGAACTTTCTTGGGTAGTTGAAACTTCAAATTAAGTGTTCTCCTTAAAGTTTCAATGTGGGATTCGCATCATTCAATGCCTAATTGCCAAAAACCTGATTTTAAATCAAATTTTGAAAAGATTTGGGCATTTTTCAAATATGTGAAAATGTTTTGTCGTTTAGGAAGTGGAAATTTGTCATCTTGTAAAAACATGTTCAACGGTTGATAATCAATGACTAATCTCTTTTTCCCACGGACAAGTTCAAATCATTTTTCCACATAAAAGGCTTGACAAGCCCATTGAGAATCTGTGGGTTTTATGAGGCCTTGGGCCAAAAGTTGAGAGCACTCATTTTGGGCTAGGACTAAGTCAGAAGGACTCATTCCTGGATGGGTGGCTTTGGTAGGGTTTGTGTCTTCATTTAGCTTAAAAGAGAGCTTAATGAAGAAGGACTCATTTTTCCATAATGGATTTGGATGGGTGAATTCAGCATGAGATTCTGGACAATATTGGAGTAATTTGGCTGAAATGTCTTGGTAGGACTGTGGAGAGTTGGAAAGACTGTAAAATCTGAGAATATTGATGAAGGGTTTAAACATGGACTTGATTCGGATTCCAGTAGGGAGAATTTGGAGGTGTCTGTTTTTGGTGATGGTATCAAATCCTAATAAGATATCCTTATCAGGCAATTTTGAACCAATGACATGGGTCCAAATGACACAAATGGGAAAGATTTGGATACCAATGGGGTTTTTGGTAATCAAATCTGTGGTGAAAATTTTTCCATCTGCTACTTTAAAATGTTCTGTGTGTGGCTTCCAATGTTGTGGTGGAAGAATATCGGGATTCAGCATTGTCTTTTGAGCACCTGTGTCAAAGAAACCAATAACAGGGATTGGTCTTTGGAATTTTGAGGGTAAAGTCTGGATTTTTACTGATGGAATTGGAATGGTGGAGTTTAGGGGCAAAGACTATTGGTCGTAGATGGTGTGGAATTCATCTGCTTCAGAGTCATCAGATGAATTTTCCAGTGCAAACACTGTATCTTCATTTGGTTCTTCTTGTTTTGAAAAACAAGATTCTATCTTTTCCTTATCTGGAGAATAGTCTGTAACAGTCTGCAAATGCTTAATTAGTCTGATAGCCTTGTCTCGCTTGTTTGGACAATCTTTGGCATAATGTCCTTTCTTTTTGCAAATAAAACATCTACTGGATTTTCTCCTTTGCTGATCTTTGGAGGAAGAAGATCTTTTCCTGTAAAACTTGTATGGCCTTCGATCTTTCTGAAAATAAGGCTTGGGAGAAGATCTCTGGTGTCTGATCTTTCTGAGATGTTTCTTCTTGTGAGGACTACAATCACATTGCTTCTTGTCCTTGCACTTGATTTGCAAATACGGCTTATTACAAGCACTTCTGAATGGTTCTTTGTCTTTGATCAATTCCTTAAAGAATTGTTTCTGTTCACAAAGTTTTTCAAGACATCCTTTGGCAATTTGGAAGATTTTGCCTAAAGAAATGTTCTCGAGACTGAGATTGTAAACAGTGAGCTGCCTCTGAATTTCTGGTTGCAATTCTTCAGGTAAGGAGGCAAGAAAGACATGCTTCAACGTGGGATCATTGAAACCATTCAATTTGTAAAACAGAATTGACATCCTTTTGTAGTGGAAGTCAAGATCTTTGGATTTGAGTGAACAACATTTCATGTTGAGATAATCTCGTCTTCTTTGCTTCAAAGTGTGCACTGGTTCGCCAATGAATCAAGTTTTTATGAAGGAGTGCCGAGTGAGGAGGAAACATTGGGCAAAATCGGACGAATTGGGTTATCTCAGTAGTGTCCTAGACTATCAAACCAGTCTCTTAAGGATCCTACAAAACGAGTAACAAGTTCCTTAAGAACTGATTCCACTGTTGCTCCTACTTTGAGCATCTGGAGATCTACCCAGGCTGAGATCTCGGATAATTTCTCTCCATTTACTGGTTGGAATATCATCAAAAGTAAACCATGGGTCGTTTGACGGTTTTGGAGTTTGTTGTTGAGGAGGAGGTGGTGCAGATGTAGATTTAGGTGGATCATCAACATCAGATGGAATCTCAAAATAAGATTCTAGTTGAGATGTCTGGGCATGTTCTGCTTCTTCTAGTTGAGCCATTAGGAGTTTGGTAATGTCTGCATATGATCTTTCTGAATCGGTTATAGAATTTGAAGAGATTACAGATTCAGAATTGGGTTCTAATGATTGCGAAGATGTGTTGGCAGTTTTGTGATCAGATTCAGATTCTGAGGACGAGGTATTTTCTTCTGTAGAAGTGTCAGGATGGTGAGAATAAGAAGCATATTAGTGCATAGGTTCTTTGTTTTTTGATTGGCACACATGAGGAGGAAGTTGAGTCATATGAGGAGGAGGAACAGAAGTATATTCTGGTGATTGTTACTCTTGGGTTTCAGGTTGAGAGGGTTGATTTATTTTTAAAGGTTTGGGTTGAGGTTTAGGCTTTGGTTTTGGCTTTGGTGGTTGAGAAGGTTGAGGTGTTTGTTGGAATATTGTATGGGTCATTCCAAACAACTTGGATGGATCATAGGGTTTGATAGGAGCTAACAAAGGGGTGAACGGATGGTATGTTGAACCAATGGTTGGTATTGGTGGAGTCTCAGTGAAGAGTATAGGCCTTTGCTTCTCTGATTCGATCTGATCTAGTTTTGCCTTCAATCGTCTGATCTCTCGTTCTTTTCTATCAAACTCAAGACCATAATATCTCTATTGGAGCATTATCCGTAAATCAGCATCCAATTGAGCAACTCTGGTTTGTAGATCCTGGTGGATTTGCTGCATTTGTAAGGTTATAGAATCAACCTTAGTTTCAATCTTATCAGTTCGTAAACTGATTTTGTCAACTTGGTGATGGATGTGCTGTAAAGCATTATTCTGAGCTTTGGCATTCTGGGTTTGCCAATTTAAGACTGATTCAAATGGTTTTGGTTCTTCAAGATGGCTAGCAGAGGTGATTGGTGAAGGGACAAAAGGTTTGGATACTATTTTTTTTTGGGTGTCTGTCTGAGATTCAAGAGGTGGAAAGTTTGAGGAATAATCTCTGGAAAACATCATACAAGGGATTGGTTGGTTTTGTGGTGATGGATTTATGACTGGTGAAGAGACTTTTGTCTTGCAATTCTTTGCCATCCACTGAAGTTCTTTTTGGTAAAGGGGTAAAGGTGCAGGTGGAGGTGAAGGAGGTTTTGGTGGCCTTTTGTGGTCGTACCTACAGGGAGTAAGATACTTCCTTTTAGGTTTTCTTTTTTGCTTTGAAGCAAAATCTTCATCTTCTCCATCTTCCCAATAAGGGCAATCTGGATCACACATGCCAGATCCAGGAGCATCCCATAGCAAATGTTTACCAAGCTTTGCAGGATAAATTGGGTAGCCTTCGGAAGTGAAGCCAGTAATTGGTAGCAGTGATCATGGAGGAGTATGTGAAGGATAGTCTTGGAGACTCTGGAGGAGCTGTTGGTAGAACAACTAGAGGAGGTTGAGAGGCCGATTGAGGTGGCTTGAATGTCATTTTGACAGATCCATCTTGTCTTCGTTCAAACATGCTTTCAGATGTTTGAATCGGGGTATCATTCTGATGAAATCTTTCATAATTTGAAATCCATTCTAATGGCATGAGCTTTACAAGTTCATATTGAGGAATTTGTCTTGGAATCTGAATGATGGTTGGAATTTGATCAGATTCAGCTAATACCATAAGAGCATCAGAGTGACTTTCTGGTGTTGGAAGATCTAAGGCGTGATTCTGAAGCCTGTAGACCAATTGATGATGAAGGGTGGCTATTTTGGCTGAGGTAATCTGGTCAGCACCTTTGAGCATGATCGATTGATCTATAGCTTCTTGTTCTTTTGTCATATTTTGTGATATGAAAATTAAAGTTAGCAAAAAAAACCTCACAACACTCCCTCACGTGTTTCACTTAATTTGATTCACTTAACTCTCGTGTTTAACACACAAATTGGCTTTTTCCCTCTAATGATCTCACAAACTATTGCCTTTTACCACACTTAATTCTGTCTTTCAGTTCTTTATTGAACTAAAAACAAAACCAAGAAAAACAAAACAAGTGGCACACCAAATATGCTATTCCGGCACACTAATAAAGAAAAAGAATTAAGAGAACACAAAGAACAAAAAAGAAATTGAAGAAAGGAAAACAAGCAAGTAAAGGACACAATTGATATTGATGAAAGTATGAATACTTGAATCCTTTTGCAATCTTTTTTTTTTTTTGCTGTACGTTTCTTCTTTTTTTTTCTGTAAGTTTTTTTTTTTTGCTGTTCGTTTTTTTTTTGCTGTTCATTTTTTTTTATAATCAAAATAAATAAGACATTCAAACCTGATTAGAAATTTGCTCTGATACCAAATTGATGCAAATCCCACATTGAAACTATAAGGAGAACACTTAATTTGAAGTTTCAACTACCCAAGAAAGTTATAAACAGATTTAAGACACATAAAACCTTAAATCAAACATGAACCAAAGGTATGGAGAAGAATATTAACGCCACACTCAAGATTTAGATGAAAAGGTGAGTGATAAGTCTTGATTTGAAACGCCACAAGAATGCAAATTCTTGATAAGTTCACTAGTTCTCAAAAGAACCAAAAAAAGAATAATTCTCTCAAATTCAAATAACATTAATCTCTCAATTGTCTTACATAGCAAGGTTGCTGAGTCTAAATGGCCAATAGAGAGCCAAAAAATCCGAAAAAGATTAAATCCTAGTTCAAGTCAGACTAGTTCTCCTAACTAGTTAAGGAGTCGTTGAAATTTCCAATTCTGCGCATGCTGTAATGAATTGGTCATAACTCCTTCTAGAGAACTCCAAATCTAACTCCGTAAAATTCTTTGGAAAGCTATCTTAATTATCTTTCCAAAGGTATATGGCTTTCAAGTTAATTCCAGCTCAATCAATACCAGTTTTATTCAGAAATTGACCTTTCTGCATTTGATCCGAATTGTGTATTTGGCTGCCCAATAGCTTGAATAAAGCCCACAATGCCTTGACATCTCTTCAAGCCCAATTCATGATGTCTTGCATCTTGAATTGTAGTTTAAATCCATATTTTCTCAATTAATCCATTTAAAGCAGCTTGTATCTTTTTGGCTCTAGCTCTTGTAATTGGGCCTTCATGAATGTGCAAAGGATCACTTGAAGCTTTAATGGTATTCTCTTGATAGTTCTCATCAATGATGATGTAGAGTATCCTAGTGATGGTAAATTGATGGTTGTTAGACGTGCTCTTAACATGCAAGTAAAAGAGGATGCAGAGGTACAACGTGATAACATATTTCATACTAGATGCCACATCAAAGATAAGGTGTGTAGTATGATAATTGATGGTGGAAGTTGTACTAATGTAGCAAGCACCAGTTTAGTTGAAAAATTGAATTTGAAAACTCTGAAACATCCTAGGCCATATAAGTTACAATGGTTGAATGATTGTGGAGAGGTTAAAGTAAATAAACAAGTGCTGGTTTCATTCTTTATTGGGAGATATAAGGATGAGTTGTATGTGATGTAGTACCCATGCATGCTGGACACATTCTTTTAAGGCGACCTTGGCAATATGATAGGCGAGTGACACATGATGGTTACTTAAGTAGATATTCTTTTATAATGAATAAAAGGCAAATCACTCTCGTACCCTTAACACCTAGGCAAGTGTATGAAGATCAAATGACAATACAAAAAGAGAGTGATGCAAAAAAAGAAAATGAGAGCACAAAAGAAAGAGAGAATGAGAGAAAAGGAAGTGGAAAGACAGAAAAAAATATTGTTGAGAGAAAAGAGAGGCAACATGTAAACTTGTTTCCAAAAGAGAGAGAGGTTAAGAGGGCCTTCCTTTCAAAATAGCCCATCATTGTACTTTTGTGCAAAGAGACTTGTTTGCATACTAATGAGCTTAACTCTTTTTTGCCTAGTGCTATTGAGACTCTTTTGCAGGACTTTGATGATGTGTTTCCAAATGAAGTCCCTAATGGTTTGCCACCTATTAGGGGAACTGAGCATCAAATAGACTTTCTTTCTGGAGCTATCATTCCTAATAGACCCGCTTATAGAAGTAACCCCGAGGAGACAAAGGAGCTTCAAAGGCAGGTTGAAGAACTCTTAGCAAAAGGATATGTGAAGGAGAGCATGAGTCCGTGTGCGGTACCAGTTCTACTAGTGCCCAAAAAGGATGGAAAATGGAGGATGTGTGTTGATTGTCGTGCGATTAATAAAATCACTGTAAAGTATCGACATCATATTCCTAGACTTGATGACATACTTGATGAATTGTATGGTTCTTGTGTGTTTAGCAAAATAGATCTTAAAAGTGGATATCATCAAATTAGGATTAGAGAGGGAGATGAGTGGAAAACTGCTTTTAAAACAAAATATGGTTTATATGAGTGGTTAGTAATGCCATTAGAGTTATCTAATGCACCCAGTACTTTTATGAGGTTAATGAACCATGTTTTGCGTGCTTTTCTTGGTAAGTTTGTAGTTTTCTACTTTGATGATATTTTGATCTATAGCAAAAGTCTAGAAGAACATGTTGAGCATTTGCAAAGTGTATTGATTATTTTAAGAAAGGAAAAGTTGTATGCTAATTTGAAGAAGTGTGCTTTTTGTACAAATCAGATTGTTTTTCTTGGTTATGTTATAAGTGCTAAAGGAATTAAGGTTGATAAAGAGAAGGTAAAGGCTATTAAGGAATGACCTATACCTAAAAGCATAAGTGAGGTAAGAAGTTTTCATGGTTTGGCTAGTTTTTATAGAAGATTTGTGAATGATTTTAGCACCCTTGCTGCACCTTTAACTGAAATTGTTAGGAAACACGTGGGATTTAAGTGGGGTAGTGAACAAGAAAGGGCATTTAATCTAATCAAGGAGAAATTGGTTTCTGCACCACTACTTACTTTACCTGATTTTGCTAAAACTTTTGAAATTGAGTGTGATGCCTCAGGTATAGGTATTGGAGTTGTTTTGATGCAAGAGGGGCGTCCAATTAATTATTTTAGTGAGAAATTGAGTGGCGCAGCCCTAAACTATCCTACTTATGACAAAGAGATGTATACATTGGTGAGAGCATTGGAAACTTGGCAACATTATCTTCTACCTAAAGAGTTTGCCATATAGACTGATCATGAGTCCTTAAAGCATTTGAAAGGGCAAGGTATGTTGCATAAGAGACATGCCAAATGGGTTGAATTCATTGAGCCATTTCCTTATGTGATCAAATACAAACAAGGTAAGGAGAATGTGGTGGTTGATGCCTTATCAAGAAGGTATGCACTTATCTCTACATTAAATACAAAGCTGTTAGGATTTGAGTACATTAAAGAATTATATGTTAATGATCCTGATTTTGCTAATGTGTTTAATGCTTGTGAGAAAACTGCATTTGGAAAGTTCTATAGGCACGATGGGTTCTTATTTAGAGAGAATAAATTATATGTGCCATATAGTTCTTTATGTGAATTACTTGTACGTGAAGCTCATGGGGAGGTTTAATGGGACATTTTGGCATTGCAAAAACTTTAGATGTTTTAAAAGAACACTTTTTTTGGCCACATATGAAACGTGATGTTGAAAGAATATGTGAGAAGTGTATCACTTGTAAACATGCTAAGTCTAGAGCTTTACCCTATGGATTGTATAAATCTTTACCTATACCTAGCGAACCTTGGGTTGACATTTCTATGGACTTTGTTTTGGGTTTACCTAGGTCAAAAAGGGGAAAGGATTCTGTTTTTGTTGTTGTTGATAGGTTTCAAAGATGGCACATTTCATTCCATGTCACAAAACTGATGATGCAACAAACATAGCTAATTTGTTTTTCAAGAAAATAGACAGATTGCATGGAGTACCAAGGAGCGTAGTTTCAGATCGAGATGCTAAGTTCTTGAGCCACTTTTGGAAAACTTTATGGGGTAAGTTGGGTACTAAACTTTTGTTTTCTACTACTTGTCATCCATAAAATGATGGACAAACTGAGGTTGTAAATAGAACATTGTCCATGATGTTACGTGCCATTATTCAAAAGAATTTGAAAACTTGGGAAGAATGTTTGCCACATGTTGAATTTGCTTACAATAGAACTATCCATTCAGCTACTAAATTTTCACCATTTGAGATTGTATATGGTTTTAATCCATTAAGTCCTTTGGATTTATTGCCGTTACCTGTTGATGAGCGTGCTAGTTTGGATGGTAAAAATAAAGCTGAATTTGTTAAGCAATTGCATGAGAAAGTGCAGCACAACATAGAAAAGAGGACTGGACAATATGCTACTCAAGCCAACAAAGGACGTAAGCAAATGGTTTTTCAGCCTGGATATTGGGTTTGGGTGCATATGAGAAAGGAGAGATTCCCAGCACAAAGGCATTCAAAGTTGCTTCCAAGAGGAGATGGTCCATTTCAAGTGGTTGCACGAATCAATGACAATGCCTACAAATTGGACCTTCCTGGTGAGTATAATGTGAGTGCTACTTTTAATGTAGGTGAAGATTCGATGACGAACCTTTTTGAGGAGAGGGGAATGATGAGAACTATCAAGAGAATACCATTAAAGCTTCAAGTGATCCTTTGCACATTCATGAAGGCCCAATTACAAGAGCTAGAGCCAAAAAGATGCAAGCTGCTTTAAATGGATTAATTGAGAAAATATGGATTGAAACTACAATTCAAGATGCAAGACATCATGAATTGGGCTTGAAGAGATGCCAAGGCGTTGTGGGCTTTATTCAAGCTATTGGGCAGCAAAATACACAATTCGGATCAAATGCAGAAAGGTCAATTTCGGAATAAAATTGGTATTGATTGAGTTAGAATTAATTTACAAGCCATATACCTTTGGAAAGATAATTAAGATACTTTCCAAAAAATTTTACAGAGTTAGATTTGGAGTTCTCTAGAAGGAGTTATGACCAATTCATTACAATATGTGCAGAGTTGGGAATTTCAATGGCTCCTTAACTAGTTAGGAGAACTGGTTCGACTTGAACTAGAATTTAATCTTTTTTCAGATTTTTAGGTCTCTATTGGCCTATTTAAACTCAGCACCCTTGCTATGTAAGACAATTGAGAGATTAATGTTATTTGAATTTGAGAGAATTATTCTTTCTTTGGTTCTTTTGAGAACTAGTGAACTTATCAAGAATTTGCATTCTTGTGCTTTCCAAATCGAGACTTATCACTCACCTTCTCATCTAAATCTTGAGTGTGGCGTCAATATCCTTCTCCATATCTTTGGTTCATGTGAGGTACAAGCTTCTTACTTGGATATAATATAATCAACCCAACAAATTCCCTTAAGCATTTATCATAAGAATAAGAATAATAATAATAATATAATGACATAAAATAATGTTGTAGAGATATTAGAAATTTTAGAAATTTCTAAAGATATTTATGAAAGGATAAATCAATAATTAAAGCTAATAGTGACATAAGCAATGATATAAGTGATGATGCAATAAGAGATGTTGTAGAGATATTAGGAATTCTAGAAATTACTAAGATATTTATGGAAAGATAAATTAATAATGACATAAGCAATGACATAAGTGATGATGTAATAAGAAATGTTGTAGAGATTAAGAAATTCTAAAAATTTCTAAGATATTTATAAAGAAATAAATCTTTATCATTAATTAAGTGCTAGGTGGCAAAATCCTAAGCATTCTAGAAATCACCAAGATATTTATAGAGAAATAAATCTCAACCATTAATCAAATAAACTTTCTTCCTGGAGCTACCAGTCCTAATAGACTCGCTTATAGAACTAACCCCGAGGAGACAAAGGAGCTTCAAAGGTAGGTTGAAGAACTTTTGGCAAAGGGATATGTGAGGGAGAGCATGAGTCCATATACGATACCAGTTCTACTAGTGCCCAAAAAGGATGGAACATGGAGGATGTGTGTTGATTGTCGTGCGATTAATAAAATCACTGTAAAGTATCGACATCCTATTCTTAGACTTGATGACATGCTTGATGAATTGTATGGTTCTTGTGTGTTTAGCAAAATAGATTTTAAAAGTGGATATCATCAAATTTGGATTAGAGAGGGAGATGAGTGGAAAATTGCTTTTAAAACAAAATATGGTTTATATGAGTGGTTAGTAATGCCATTTGGGTTATCTAATACACCCAGCACTTTTATGAGGTTAATGAACCATGTTTTGCGTGCTTTTCTTGGTAAGTTTGTAGTTGTCTATTTTGATAATATTTTGATCTACAGCAAAAGTCTAGAAGAACACATTAAGCATTTGCAAAGTGTATTGATTGTCTTAAGGAAGGAAAAGTTGTATGCTAATTTGAAGAAGTGTGCTTTTTGTACAAATCAGATTGTTTTTCTTGGTTATGTTGTAAGTGCTAAAGGAATTGAGGTTGATGAACAGAAGGTAAAGGCTATTAGCACCCTCGCTGCACCTTTAACTGAAATTGTTAAGAAACATGTGGGATTTAAGCTGGGTAGTGAACAAGAAAGGGCATTTAATCTAATCAAGGAGAAATTGGTTTCTGCACCACTACTTACTTTACCTGATGGTGCGATTCCCACATTGAAACTTTAAGGAGAACATTTAATTTGAAGTTTCAACTACCCAAGAAAGTTCTAAACAGATTTAAGACACACAAAACCTTGACCCAATGCTTAAGAAAACATGAACCAAAGGTATGGAGAAGTATATTGACGCCACACTCAAGATTTAGATGATAAGGTGAGTGATAAGTCTAGATTTGGAACGCCACAAGAATGCAAATTCTTGATAAGTTCACTAGTTCTCAAAAGAACCAAAGAAAGAATAATTCTCTCAAATTCAAATAACATTAATCTCTAATTATCTTACATAGCAAGGTTGCTGAGTTTAAATAGGCCAATAGAGACCCAAAAACTTGAAAAAGATTAAATTCTAGTTCAAGTCGAACTAGTTCTCCTAACTAGTTAAGGAGCAATTGAAATTCCCAAGTCTGAACATGCTGTAATGAATTGGTCATAACTCTTTCTAGAAAACTCCAAATCTAACTCTGTAAAATTCTTTTAAAAGCTATCTTAATTATCTTTCCAACGGTATATGGCTTGCAAATTAATTCCAACTCAATTAATACCAGGTTTATTCCTAAATTGACCTTTCTGCATTTGATTCAAATTGTGTATTTGGCTGCCCAATAGCTTGGATAAAGCCCACAATGCCTTGACATCTCTTCAAGCCCAACTCATGATGGCTTGCATCTTGAATTATAGTTTCAATCCATATTTTCTCAATTAATCCATTTAAAGAAACTTATATCTTTTTGGCTCTAGCTCTTGTAATTGGGCCTTCATAAATGTGCAAAGGGTCACTTGAAGCTTTAATGGTATTTTCTTGATAATTCTCATCATTTCCCCTCTCCTCAAAAGGATTCATCCTTGAATCTTCACCTACATCAAAAGGAGAAAGATCAAAAACATTAAAAGTAGTACTTACATCAACCACTTGAAATGGACCATCTCCCCTTGGAAGCAACTTTGAACGCATTTGTGCTGGGAATCTCTTCTTTCTCATATGCACCCAAACCCAATCACCAAGCTGAAAAACCATTTGCTTATGTCCTTTGTTGGCTTGAGTAGCATATTGTTCAGTCCTCTTTTCTATGTTATGCCGCACTTTCTCATGCAAACTAGCACGCTCATCAATAGGTAACGGTAATAAATCCAAAAGAGTTAATGGATTAAAACCATATACAATCTCAAATGGTGAAAATTTAGTAGCTGAATAGACAGTTCTATTGTAAGCAAATTCAACATGTGGCAAACATTCTTCCCAAGTTTTCAAATTCTTTTGAATAATGGCACGCAACATTGTGGACAATATTCTATTTACGACCTCAGTTTGTCCATCAGTTTGTGGATGACAAGTAATAGAAAACAAAAGTTTAATACCTAACTTACCTTACAAAGTTTTCCAAAAGTGGCTCAAAACTTAGCATCTCGATCTGAAACTATGCTCCTTGGTACTCCATACAATCTGACTATTTCCTTGAAAAACAAATTAGCTATGTTTGTTGCATCATTAGTTTTGTGACATAGAATGAAATGTGCCATCTTTAAAAACCTATCAATAATAACAAAAATAGCATCCTTTCCGCTTTTTGACCTAGGGAAACCCAAGACAAAGTCCATAGAAATATCAACCCAAGGTTCGCTAGGTATAGGTAAAGGGTTATACAATCCATGGGGTAAAGCTCTAAATTTAGCATGTTTACAAGTGATACACTTCTCACATATTCTTTCAACATCACATTTCATATGTGGCCAAAAGAAGTGTTCTTTTAAAACATCTAAAGTCTTTGCAATGCCTTGTAGGTTACATTGGTCAGATTGCATGGAGGTCTAACATAGGCGGCAGTGCCATCCATACAGAAATTTAAAGAAATAGAATTTTAATATGGGCGACAGGGCCGACCATGTAAAGAGCCATAACAACATCATATTTTAGGCGGCAGTGTGGACCCTGTAGAGAGTTATACCAACGTCATAATTTGCATCACATATCACGCGGCATAGCCGACCATCCAATCAAGTAACCAGTTCTTTTAAAACATCTAAAGTCTTTGAAAAATTTACATGCTGTGGTATAAGTTACATTGGTCTCATGCATTTCATGAGTAATTAGATAAAAAGGGTATTTTAATGAATTTGAAGAAAGAAAGAGTTGTTGTACTATTAGGTCACAAGCATTCATAAAGAGGGTAAGTCCTCTAAGCTAAGAAAAGAGATCCTTTGGGGACGGCGATATGTAACTCACAACAGATCAATTAATTTAAGCCCAAAGACATGTTATAGAATGCTAGCCTTGTAGTACAACAAACATAAGACCCTAACATCGTCCTTTATATTTCGAAGTTTCATGTAAAAGATTTAGCACTTATTTTATAAAGTCATTCATGAGTATGATAGGTAATACATGCATCAAGTGTTTACTTACTTTACTTTAGCTCACGTAGTCCTTACATTGCAGGCACTGAGTAGGAAAGAGTTGACGCCAAGTCCTGTATCACTCCATCTTTATAATTGTAACTAAAGTGGTTAATCCAGGTGTAACATTAAGTATTTGTAAAAAAAATTTCAAAATAAGCATTTTATAAATATTGAACAAAAGGTTTGTTACATAAAACTATATAAAAGAGGTCTGTCACACCAAAAACTTTGTTACAAAAGTCACAAACCAATTTCATAAACAAGCTTCCTAAGCAACACAGTTGAGCTCGTTGTGCAATCCTTGGTCTATTATATCCATATGCACCTCGCCTTGGTTGGGACTTGGCGTCAACATTTTCCTACTCAGTTCCTATAATGTAATGACTACATGAGCTAATGCCCAGTAAGTAAACACTTAATGCATATACTACCTATCATGCACATGAATAACTTTATGAAATAAGTGCTAAATCTTTTACATGAAACTTTAAAATATAAAGAACGATGGTTAGGGCCCTAGGTTTATTGTATTACAAGGCTAGCATTCTATAACATGCTCTAGGGCTTAAATTAATTGATCTGTTGGGCGTTACGTATCGCCTTCCCTAAAGGATCTTTTTTCTTAGCTTAGAGGGCTTGCCCTCTATATGAATGCTTGCCACCTAGTAGTATAGCAATCCCTTTTTTTTTCTTTCAAATTCATTAACATACCTTTTTATCAAATTACTAATGAAATGCATGAGACCAATATAACTTATGCCACAGCATGTAAATTTTCTAAATGTATAATAAACATAACATGAAACTAATTTAAGATAACAACATCTAACATAGGCGGCAGTGACGTCCATACAGAAATTTAAAGAAATAGAATTATAATGTAGGCGGCAATGCCGACCATGTAAAGAGTCATAATAACATCATATTTTAGGCGGCAGTGTTGACCCTGTAGAGAGTTATACCAACATCATAATTTGCATCACATATTAGGCGGCATAGTCGACCATCCAATCAAGTAAGTAGTAAGCATAACATCCTAGGCGGCATAACCAGCCATGTGGAATTTAACAATTTCCAATTACATTATAATAATAATCATTATAAGATAAGAGATTATTTAAAACTAAACCTAGCATAAGAGAATTATTACTTATAGCTAATTTAACATGTTGTCCTTACATTGCAATTGAAGTAAAGTATTACTTACTGGGCATTATCTCACATAGTCTTTACATTACAGGAACTGAGTATGAAAAAGCTGACGCCAAGTCCCAACTAAGGCAAGGTGCATATGAACATAATAGACCAAGGGTTGCACAACAGGCTCAACTGTGTTGCTTAAGAAGCTTGTTTATGGAATTGGTTTGTGACTTTTGTAACAAATTTTTTGGTGTGACAAACCTCTTTTATATAGTTTTATGTAACAAACCTTTTGTTCAATATTTATAAAATGCTTATTTTGAAATTTTTTTTACAAATACTTAATGTTACACCTGGATTAACCACTTTAGTTACAATTATAAAGATGGAGTGTTACAATTTGGTATCAGAGCCCAAGGTTTAAAGTGATTCTATAGACCGTCCATATGCACTAGCCAAGGGGGAGGACACAGCTCAGCTCTTAGTAAGAATTAGGAACTAAGATAATTAAATATCTTACATTTAATTTGTTTGACCCATAGAAGCTTGTTTAAAAATTGTAAAGATGTCAAGTATTAGAGGTAATAGAGGCAGAAGAGTGGGAGGAACTTCAAGAGAGCAGTCCTCTGCAATTGATCGACTTACAGACATTGTCACACGACTCTCAGAAAGAGAAGTCAGAAGAGATGAATGTGCTCAAGCAATGAATAATGCAGGGACTGAATTTAGAAAATTAAACCTACCTATTTTTGAAGGGATCGCAGATCCTATTGCAGCAAACCAATGGTTGTGAACCATGAAAAGACTTTGCAAAGACTTAAAAGTGGCTGAAATTCGAGATGCTTCCTTCAATGAGCTCATGGATCGAGCCTTGGTAATTGAACAAGCAGATGAAGAAAAGAGGGAAGAAAAACGAAGGAATAAAGGGAGCATAGACCAAGGGAGTTGTGTAGCTAATCATGGAAGACAACTCTTAAACAATAAGAAGAAGAGAGCGCCAAATTACCAAGAGCAAGATAAGAACAAGCGTGTTAGCCTATTAGGTTATAAATAATATGATTTTGATGATAACAAACATATGCATTGAAGTGTTTTATTTTGTATTTCACAAGTTCACTAGTTTTGAAGGATAATGAATCAAGTGGAACAAGTGAAATCAAGTTCAAGACACTCAACGGACAACGGCGAAGTCAAGAATACAATTTCGAGCTTAACGGATAATTTATTGCGACAATTTCTTGTAAAAGCCAGTATGATTTAAATTATGCTTGGATTAGCATTTGTGAAGCTCAATTTTATGTTAATAACATAATTATTTTTCAAACTAAATTAATTTTATATTTATGAGATAAAATATTTTATGATTTTAAGTTATTTGGATAAAAATGAAATAGCTTGGACTTATTTGCTAAGCTCTAAAAACATTTGGGCTATATTGTAACTTATGATAGATTGGGGGCTTAAGTGAAAAGTTTTGAAAACTTTGAAGACTATGGTGATTTAGCTAAAACTCAAAAAGGACTTATTTGAAAAAATATTCTTCAGTTTGGGCCATACTGTAATTTCAGAAAGTTTTTAGAATTAAATAATAATTAAAATTTCTGAGTTTGGGTCTGTTTGAAAAGTTTTATAACGTTTTGGGCCATAGCATAATTTGAGTAAATTTTGAGACAAAACTGTAATTTCGTGAACAGTATTACTGTAGCAAAATTCAAAATTAACGGTAACTTCACTGTTACGAGCGGGGAGCCGGTTAAATTAAGCGGCTAGCCGCTTGAGCACTGGAATTTGACAATAACGGCTAGTTTTCGAGCTTTAAACATAAAAACTCATTTCCAACTTCATTTTAACAACTCTGGCAATCAAAAACAAGTTTGTAAAACATATATTGAGCTTCCATATTGCAAATCACAATAGATTAAATCATTCTTGAACCATTATTTGTGAATCTACTCTTGTAGAGAGTGTTTTGCTGTATTTTCTATTTTGCATTATATTGAGAGTGTTCAAGTGAGGGAAACACTTGGGGTAAAGAGATTAGGGTGATAATCTCTTGATTGTAAAGGTCCATTGACACCTTGGAAGTCAATTGTAAACGTTTGAAGCCTTGGGAGGCTTGGATAGTGAAATCCTCAAGCTTGGTTGGCTTGGAGGCGTGGACGTAGGCGGGGATTGCCGAACCACGTAAAAATTGCTGTGTTTGCATTCTCTTCCCTTACTCATTTATTTTACAAGCATTATCTAATTTATTATATTGCTGTGAAACTTAATTTTTGTTTACATTAAGGCATTAGATTGAATCATTTGTAAAATAATTTTTAATAACCCAATTCACCCCCCCTCTTGGGTTGGTTATTTGTATTTCAATTGGTATCAGAGCTTGGTTCTCTTATTAGGACTTAACCGTCTAGAGTAAAAGATCCATGGCAACCCAAAGTGATTCAACCTTTAGGGAAGGACAGTCCACAACTAGACCACCATTCTTTGACGGAAATGACTATCCATATTGGAAAACTAGGATGAGAATTTATTTACAAGCCCTAGATTACGAAATTTGGGAAGTTGTTTGTGATGGTCCATTTATGCCATTGATTAAAAATGAAGTCGGGGAAGATATTCCAAAACCTTCACGGGAATGGAATGAATTGGAAAAGAGAAAAGCTTCTCTAAATTCCAAAGCCATGAATGCGTTATTTTGTGCACTAGATAAGAAAGAATTTCATAGAGTGTCAAGTTGTGAAAGTGCTTATGAAATTTGGCACAAACTTGAAGTTGTTTATGAAGGCACGAATCAAGTGAAAGAGTCTAAAATTAGTAGATACACTCGACAATATGAATTGTTTCAAAAGGAACAAAATGAAAGTGTGTATTCTATGTATACTAGATTTACGGACATAGTGAACACTCTAGGAGCCCTAGGAAAGACCTTTTCAAATAGCGAGAAAGTTAAGAAAATCATTAGATCACTTCCTAAGGATTGGAGACCAAAAAGAACTGCCATTGAGGAAGCTAAAGATTTAAATGTCTTACCTATTGATGATCTAATCGGTTCTCTTATTTCTTATGAGGAAGATTTAGCAGTTGAAAGAGGCAATGAAGAGAAGAAGAAGAACATTGCTCTCAAAGTCACAAAATTTGAAAGTGATGGAGAAAGTGAGCCGGATGATGAGGAATTGGCTATGCTTGCTAGGAGATTCAGAAAATTTTTCAAGAAAACTGGTGAGCGAAGAAAATTTAAAGATTTCAAGAACCAAAAGGAGAAAAAGGAAGCAATTAAATGTTACGAGTGCAAGAAGCCTGGCCACATAAGATCGGAATGCCCTCTTCTCAACAAGTTCAAGAAGAAAGCAATGGTGGCCACATGGGATGATACTGATGAAGAAACAAGTGATGATGATGAGCATCAAGAAATGACAAATCTAGCTCTTATGGCGATTGGAGATGAATCGAATGATGAACTAGATGAGGTAAATGATCTTCCTACCTATGATGAATTACATGATGCTTTTAAAGAATTGCATGGTGAGTTGATGAAGATAGGTAAAAAGAATGTATGCCTTAAAAAGAAATTGATAGATCTCAATAATGAAAATGAATCATTAAATGCAAAGATTACATGTTTAGAACTAGAAAATAAAATGTTGCATGGTAAAGTCACATCTTCAAATGAGAAACTTAATACCTCTTATGAGCATGAAAAATTACATGTTGAAAAATTGATAAAGAAGAATGAAGTTCTCAATAAGAAGAATAACGAGTTAAATGAAATTGTGATAAAATTCACAAATGGCCAAAAGATGTTGGATAATTTACTTAACTCTCAAAAATGTGTTTTTGATAAAGGTGGACTTGGGTATAAGCCTAACTTGAAGCAAAAGTATTACAAGAATTATTTTGTTAAAGCTACATCCACAAGTAATCATAAAATTACTTGTCATTATTGCAATAGAAATGGTCACATGAAAAATAGATGTCCTGTGAAAAGAAATGCTTATTATGGTATAAAATATGTTTGGGTTCCAAAAGGAACCATTGCTGACATCCAAGGACCCAAAAAGATTTGGGTACCTAAGACTTAAAATTTTCTCTGGGGCTTAAAGAAGAAGAAGAATAAATGGTACTTGGACAAAGGGTGTTCAAGACACATGACAGGAAATTATGCTTGGTTTTCAAGTTTTACCAAGATCGAAAATAGTGGAGATGTATCTTTTGGAGATAATTCAAAAGGAAAGATCATTGGTATTGGCAATGTCGGTAATGTATCTTCTACTCTTATTGAAAATGTGTGTTTGGTTGAAAACTTAAAACATAATTTACTTAGTATTAGTCAATTATGTGATAAAGGTTATAAAGTAGTCTTTGATAAATCTAGATGCGTTATTGAAAATGCATGTGATGGAAAGGTTTTGTTTGTAGGAAATAGATGTATTAATGTTTATACCATTAATATAGATTGTGCATCTACCATTGATAAATGTTTCTCGGCATTACATGATGATTGTTGGTTGTGGCATAGACGATTAGGTCATGCAAACATGGATTTAATCTCAAAAATTTCGAAAAATGATTTGGTTAAAGGACTTCCAAAAATTAGTTTTCAAAAGGATAAAATTTGTGATGCCTGTCAATTTGGAAAACAAATCAAAACTTCTTTTAAAAACAAGAATCATGTCTCTACTTCAAAACCACTTCAATTGCTTCACATGGATTTATATGGACCTCTAGACATGCTAGCTTAAGTGGAAAATATTATGCATTTGTAATTGTAGATGATTATTCTAGATATACTTGGTACTATTCCCCTGGCTAATAAAGATGATGCATTTGAAGTTTTTAAAGTTTTCTGTAAAAAGGTTCAAAATGAAAAAGGATACTCTATTACTTGCATTAGAAGTGATCATGGTAGAGAATTTGAGAATCATGCATTTGAAAATTTCTGCAATGATTTAGGCATTGAGCATCAATTTTCATCGCCTAGAACTCCACAACAAAATGGAGTCATTGAGAGAAAGAATAGATCTATTCAAGAAATGGCTAGGACCATGTTAAATGAAAATGCTTTACCTAAATATTTTTGGGCCGAAGCCGTCAACACCGCTTGTTATGTTTTAAATCGAGTGTTGATCAGATCTTATCTTAATAAAACTCCCTATGAGCTTTGGAAAGATAGAAAACCCAACATTGGTTATTTCAAAGTTTTTGGATGTAAATGTTTTATTTTGAACACAAAAGATAATCTTGGAAAATTTGATCCAAAATCTGATGTTGGTATCTTTCTTGGGTATTCAAACTCAAGCAAAGCTTATAGAGTGTATAATAAAAGAACTTTGGTTGTGGAAGAGTCTATGCATGTTACTTTTGATGAGTCTAATACCTCCTCTATGGAGAAAGTTGTTGTTAGTGATGATGCAGATGAAAATATACAAGAAGATTCATCAAAGAACAACTAAAAGAATGCAGAAAATCAAGTGGAGCAACTTGAAGAAACAAGCGCAGAACAAAGTCAAGGTACTTCTCAAGCACTCCCCAAGGAGTGGAGGTATGTTTCTTCTCACCCAAAAGATGCCATTTTAGGAGATCCATCTAGAGGTGTTACAACTAGATCATCACTTAGGAATACATGTGAGCATACTGCATTTATTTCTCAAATTGAACCAAAATCCTTTGTGGATGCGGAAAATGATGAATCTTGGATTATGGCAATGCAAGATGAGTTAAACAAATTTGAGAGAAATAAAGTATGGGAATTAGTTCCCAAACCAGAACACCAATCCATTATAGGAACTAAATGGGTATTTAGAAATAAGATGGATGAATCCGGTGTGGTTGTAAGGAATAAAGCTAGATTAGTGGCTCAAGGATACAACCAAGAAGAAAGAATTGATTTTGATGAGACATTTGCACCAGTAGCTAGATTAGAATCCATTAGAATGTTGCTAGCATATGCATGTTATAAAGATTTCATTTTATTTCAAATGGATGTCAAAAGTGCCTTTCTAAATGGATATATCATGGAGGAAGTTTATATGAAACAACCCCCTGGTTTTGAAAATGAAAAATTTCCAGATCATGTGTATAAGTTATCAAAAGCATTGTATGGCTTAAAACAAGCACCTAGAGCATGGTATGATAGGCTTAAAAATTTCTTACTTGATAATGATTTTTCAATAGGAAAAGCCGATACTACACTTTTTGTTAAGCATAAGAACCAAGACATACTTGTTGTTCAAATTTATGTTGATGATATTATTTTTGGTTCTACTAATGAGCTCTTGTGCAAAGAGTTTTCATCTTGTATGAGTAAGGAGTTTGAAATGAGCATGATGAGAGAATTGAAGTATTTCCTTGGACTTCAAATCAAACAAAACAATGAGGGAATTTTCATCAACCAAGCTAAATACATCAAAGATTTGCTCAAGAGGTTTGGAATTGAAGAATCAAACACTAAAAGCACTCCAATGAGTACAACAATCAAGCTTGACAAGGATGAGAAAGGTAAAGGAGTTGATATTAAAAAGTATCGAGGTATGATCGGCTCTTTACTTTACTTAACCGCAAGTAGACCTGATATCATGTTTAGTGTATGTTTGTGTGCAAGATTTCAATCATGTCCCAAGGAATCTCATTTGCTTGCTGTTAAAAGAATTTTTCGTTATTTAAGTGGAACCATAGATCTTGGCCTTTGGTATCCTAGAGGAACTCATATAGATTTAACTTGTTACTCGGATGCCGATTTTGCTGGTTATAAGGTGGATAGGAAAAGTACTAGTGGAACTTGCCATTTTCTAGGTCATTCTCTTGTTTCATGGTTTAGTAAGAAACAAAACTCGGTTGCACTCTCAACCACTGAGGCGGAATATATTGCCGCAGGTAGTTGTTGTGCACAAGCCCTTTGGATGAAACAAACACTTAGAGACTATGGCATTAAACTTGAACAAATTCCTATCAAGTGTGATAATACTAGTGCTATTAATCTGTCAAAGAATCCCATTCAGCACTCTAGAACCAAGCATATAGAGATTAGACATCATTTTTTAAGAGATCATGTACAAAAGGGTGATATTGTTTTAGAATTTATCTCTACGGAAAATCAACTTGCTGATATTTTTACAAAACCCCTTTGCGAAGAACAATTTTCAAAAATTCGGCATGAGCTTGGGATGATGAGATTTTCACATTAACATATCTAATTATGTTATTGGATCTATTAAAATTATTTGCTTAATGTTTGTTAATGTTTTTGAAGAAGTTTGAGCATGATAGATAAGTAAGATGTTATGAAATATTCATTTCAAATGCTTGTGTGCTCTATGATATATGCTTGATAGATGAATCATTTGCTTGATTTAATCATGTTTTAAATGTTTAAGATCATGATTCATGCATTAAAATGGTTCTTGAGAGGTTTCGGAATCAAGAAATGATGACGGGATCGATCAAAATGGCCGAAAAGTGACTTTGGTACAGTTGGGCAACACCCAGGCAGCTAGCCGCCTGAACCAAGCGGCTAGCCGCTTGGAATGGCACCCAAACCCGAGAGCAAGTGGCTAGCCGCTTGCACCAAGTGGCTAGCCGCTTGGTCACGGGTTTACAGCCCTCCTCTCCCTCATTTTGGTCTTCTTCCTCACTTGTCTCTCTCTCTCTCAAAACCGTGACTTCTCCTCCATTTTTCCTTCAAAAATTCTTTATTTCTCAACCATTTTCATGTCAAAATCATTGATTCCATCCATCACCCATCCATTTAACTTCCATTAAACACCTTCCAATCTTCATTTCATCTTTCTCTTCTCTTGTTTATCTCTTTCTCTCTCTCCCGCGTGAATAGTGCCTCACCATCTCTCACTCAAATTTCTTCAATTCTCACTCATTTTCTTGCTAAAATTAATCATCCAAACCATTACCCATCCACTACTCCTTCATTTTTCATCATTCAAACATCATTTTATCACACTTCCATCAAAATCCGAAATCCAAAAACCTAGTTTTGGCCGTTTCTCTCTCTAGATTTTCAAGCTCTCTCTAGCCCATCTTTAATCAATTCCACATTATATCTAAACCTCATTCATCTCTAGGATTACATTTCTTGGCTCAAACTTATCCATTTTCCTCAAATCCAAAATTGTTCAACAATGGTGGGTGGAGAAAAAGCCAAGAGCAAACAAATGGCCAAGAGACGCAAGGAAGATTATGAGGACAATACGGAGTTTTTGTCAACTCATTTTCAACATCTCCCGCTTCGGAAACGGTTTATCGATAATTTCATGCCGAGGTCGGTTATTCCTCCTTACCTTGTTAGTCTTAAGAATTTGGCGAATTTAGAAATTTGTGGTAAATCTCTTGACAAACTTCTTATTGCTATGGGTTGGAAAAATGTCTTAGTTGTTCAAGAAGCATATTATGAGAATTTAGTTAAAGTCTTTTATTCGAATATGGACATAGAAGTTTCGGATAGAATTGTTACTAGTGTTGGGGGAGTTCATATTGAATTTGATGTTGCAGAGTTAAATCATATTCTTGGGACTCCAAATGAGGGATTAGCAATTTATAGTGCTAGAGCTAGAATAGATCATCCATGGTTTTCTCTTGAAAATGTTGTTCGAAAAATTTGTCGCCGACGTGATTTGTCTGATGAATTTTGTCGATCATCATTAAAATCTCAAGCTTTGCCTCTTCAAATTAGAATCCTACATTATGTTCTTCATCATGTAATTACTCCTAGATATGGTCATGGGGATGAAGTTAACCGATTGGATGTGGCTTTATTGGATTGTATTTTGGAGGGTAGAAAACTTAATGTTGGATACATTATACTCAATCATATGCTTAGCACACCTTGTATGGCTAAAAGGTCCCTCCCTTATGGTAGTATCATTACCCGCATCCTTAAACATTTTCGAGTACCCATAACCGAACCAACCTTTTTAAACTCAAGAGAACTAGGAGATGATGCCATTGCCAACTTAGGATTTATTTGGGCCGAAGGTAAATGGACTAGGGACCGGAGATACTCCACCAAAGTTTCTGAACTTGCTCCTACAGATCATCGTTTCTTTAACGATGTTCTTCCACCAGAGCAACTTCTTGATCTTAGTGTCCCACAGCGCTCTCATTATCCATTTTCCGCGGGTTCTTCCAAAACTCCTTCAGCTACCCATGAGGATCAAATGCAGCAGATGTTGGCTAAAATGGATTCTCTTTCGACACAGCAAAGCCGACTTCAATCTCAGTTTGAAGCTTTTTCAGCTCAATCTACTTTGGAGCACCAGCGCCTCTTTGAGCAGCAGCAGCAATTATTTGATCAACACCAGCGACTTTTTGCTCAACAGCAGCAGATTCTTGATGGCCAGCAGCAGCTTTTTGCAGCTCTTGGGTTTCCGCCACCATCATCTTCATCACATCCACCATCTCCATAGCTTTTTCTGTCACTCTGTACCACATATTTTTATGCATTTACATTTTCTGTATGAATTATGATTGATTATTATGAGCTATTTGGATGCTTTGTCTTTGGCTGTCTTGTATTTGGATGCTTGAATGTTCTGTATTTGAATGCTTTGTCTTTGGTTGTATTGTATTTGGATATTTTGTATTTGGATGCTATATTATGATTCCTTGATATAATTTTTAGCTCTTCATGTCTCTTGCTTGTATTTGGTTGATTATTATTGCCTTAGTTTACTTTTGATGATGAAGGGGGAAAAGTCATGTATTTCGGAGACAGATATTATATTTTCTCTTTTGTGCATATTTTTTGAAATATTGAGGGGGAGCTTAAAAATTGTTATAGATCATATTTTCAGAAATAGTTTATTTTAAATGTGATTATGTATGTCATGTATTAAGGGGGAGCATATATGTCGAAATACATGAGATGTTTGTCATCATCAAAAAGGGGGAGATTGTTAGCCTATTAGGTTATAAATAATATGATTTTGATGATAACAAACATATGCATTGAAGTGTTTTATTTTGTATTTCACAAGTTCACTAGTTTTGAAGGATAATGAATCAAGTGGAACAAGTGAAATCAAGTTCAAGACACTCAACGGACAACTAAGTCAAGAATACAATTTCGAGCTTAACGGATAATTTATTGCGACAATTTCTTGTAAAAGCCGGTATGATTTAAATTATGCTTGGATTAGCATTTGTGAAGCTCAATTTTATGTTAATAAAATAATTATTTTTCAAACTAAATTAATTTTATATTTATGAGATAAAATATTTTATGATTTTAAGTTATTTGGATAAAAATGAAATAGCTTTAATTTTCGGAGTTGGACTTATTTGCTAAGCTCTAAAAACATTTGGGCTATATTGTAACTTATGATAGATTGGGGGCTTAAGTGAAAAGTTTTGAAAACTTTGAAGACTATGGTGATTTAGCTAAAACTCAAAAAGGACTTATTTGAAAAAATATTCTTCAGTTTGGGCCATACTGTAATTTCAGAAAGTTTTTAGAATTAAATAATAATTAAAATTTCTGAGTTTGGGTCTGTTTGAAAAGTTTTATAACGTTTTGGGCCATAGCATAATTTGAGTAAATTTTGAGACAAAACTGTAATTTCGTGAACAGTATCAGAAGAAAATTCAAAATTAACGTAACTTCATCACATTACGAAATGGGAGCCGGTTAAATTAAGCGGCTAGCCGCTTGAGCACTGGAATTTGACAATAACGGCTAGTTTTCGAGCTTTAAACATAAAAACTCATTTCCAACTTCATTTTAACAACTCTGGCAATCAAAAACAAGTTTGTAAAACATATATTGAGCTTCCATATTGCAAATCACAATAGATTAAATCATTCTTGAGCCATTATTTGTGAATCTACTCTTGTAGAGAGTGTTTTGCTGTATTTTCTATTTTGCATTATATTGAGAGTGTTCAAGTGAGGGAAACACTTGGGGTAAAGAGATTAGGGTGATAATCTCTTGATTGTAAAGGTCCATTGACACCTTGGAAGTCAATTGTAAACGTTTGAAGCCTTGGGAGGCTTGGATAGTGAAATCCTCAAGCTTGGTTGGCTTGGAGGCGTGGACGTAGGCGGGGATTGTCGAACCACGTAAAAATTGCTGTGTTTGCATTCTCTTCCCTTACTCATTTATTTCACAAGCATTATCTAATTTATTATATTGCTGTGAAACTTAATTTTTGTTTACTAAGGCATTAGATTGAATCATTTGTAAAATAATTTTTAATAACCCAATTCACCCCCCCTCTTGGGTTGGTTATTTGTATTTCAAAGCGCATAAGGAATCACCAAAAAGAAGCCCTACCAAGGCCTAAATGCAATTAATGTGGTAGAACTCACCCTGGGGAATGCCGAGCCAACACTAAAACATGTTTTAAATGTGGGAAAGAAAGACACTTCAACAAAGACTGCCTAGAGAATTGATGCGAACTATCAAGAGAATACCATTAAAGGTTTAAGTGACCCTTTGCACATTCATGAAGGCCCAATTACAAGAGCTAGAGCCAAAAAGATACAAGCTACTTTAAATGGATTAATTGAGAAAATATGGATTAAAACTACAATTCAAGATGAAAGACATCATGAATTGGGCTTGAAGAGATGTCAAGGCATTGTGGGCTTTATTCAAGCTATTGGGCAGCCAAATACACAATTTGGATCAAATGCAGAAAGGTCAATTTCGGAATAAAACTGGTATTGATTGAGCTGGAATTAATTTGCAAGCCATATACCTTGGAAAGATAATTAAGATAGCTTTCCAAAGAATTTTACAGAGTTAGATTTGGAGTTCTCTAGAAGGAGTTATGACCAATTCATTACAGCATGCGCAGAGTTGGGAATTTCAACGACTCCTTAACTAGTTAGGAGAACTAGTTCGACTTGAACTAGAATTTAATCTTTTTCGAATTTTTGGGGTCTCTATTAGCCTATTTAAACTCAGCAACCTTGCTATGTAAGACAATTTGTAACGCTCCACCTTTTATGTTTGTACCTAAAGTAACATTAAGTATTTTGAAGAAACGATTTCAAAATAAGTATTTTATAAATATTGAACAAAAAAGGATTTCACACAAAAAAAAAACTTGTTACAAAAGTCACAATTAATTCCATAAACAAGCTTATTGTATTTATGCTTAGGTAGGAACATAGTTAAGCCCATTGTGCAACCCAAGGTCTGTTATATCCATATGCACCTCGCCTTGGTGGAGACTTGGCGTCAGCTTTTCCTACTCAGTTCCTATAATATAAGGACTACGTGAGCTAATGCCCAGTAAGTAAACACTTGATACATGTATTATCTATCATGCATATGGATGACTTTATGAAATAAGTGCTAAAACCTTTACATGTAACTCTAAAATATGAAGAACAATGTTAGGGCCCTAGGTTTGTTGTACTACAAGGCTAGCATTCTATAACATGCCCTTAGACTTAAATTAATTGATCCATTGGGCGTTACGTATCGCCATCCCTAAAGGATCTCTTTTATTTAAGTCCAAGGGCATGTTATAGAATGCTAGCCTTCTAGTACAACAAACCTAGGGCCCTAACATTGTTCTTCATATTTTAGAGTTTCATGTAAAGGTTTTAGCACTTATTTCATAAAGTCATCCATATGCATGATAGATAATACATGTATCAAATGTTTACTTACTGGGCATTAGCTCACGTGGTCCTTACATTGCAGGAACTGAGTAGGGAAAGCTGACGCCAAGTCTCCACCAAGGCGAGGTGCATATGGACATAACAGACCTTGGGTTGCACAACGGGCTTAACTATGTTCCTACCTAAGCATAAATACAATAAGCTTGTTTATGGAATTAGTTGTGACTTTTGTAACAAGTTTTCTTTTTGTATGACAAAGCCTTTTATATAGTTTTATGTAACAAACCTTTTTCGTTCAATATTTATAAAATACTTATTTTGAAATCGTTTCTTCAAAATACTTAATGTTACTTTAGATACAAACATAAAAGGTGGAGCGTTACAATTTGGTATCAGAGCCCAAGGTTTAAAGCGATTTTGTGGACCGTCCATATGCCCTGGCCAAGGAAGAGGACACAGCTCAGCTCTTAGTAAGAATTAAGAACTAAGATAATTAAATATCTTACATTTAATTTATTTGACCCATAGAAGCTTGTTCAAAAATTGTAGAGATGTCAAGTTCTAGGGGTAATAGAGGCAGAAGAGTGGGAGAGACTTCCAGAGAGCAATCTTCTACAATTGATCGATTGACAGATATTGTCACACGACTCTTAGAAAGGGAAGTCAGAAGGGATGAATGTGCTCAAGCAACAATTAATGCCGGGGTAGAATTTAGAAGAATAAACCCACATATATTTGAAGGGGGCCCAGATCCTATGGCAGCAAACCAGTGGTTGCAAACTATAGAAAGAATGGCTGAAGTAGCCAAGGTGCCAGAAGAGGAAAAGGTCACTTACTTTTCCTTTATGCTACGAGGGGCAGCTGAGTATTGGTGGGATTCCATCAGGTGATGCCACAACGAAACAACAATGCGATGGAAAGAATTTAAGGAACACTTTTACAATAAGTATTTTTTAGAGACGATGAGGTCTACTAAAAGAAGAGAATTTGTTTATTTGTAATAAGGAAACATGACAGTACTAGAGTATATCCGAAAATTTGATGAGCTCTCTCGTTATGCCCCATACACGGTTGCCACAGAAGACTTGAAAAAGGATCATTTTATGCAAGGATTGCGTAAATATTTAGCAAAAGACTTAAAGGTGGCTGGAATTCAGGATGGTTCCTTTAATGAGATCATGGATCGAGCCTTGGTAATTGAGCAAGTAAATGAAGAAGAACGAAGGAATAAAGGGAGCATAGATCAAGGGAGTGGTATAGCTAATCATGGAAGGCAACTCTTAAACAATAAGAGGAAGAGAGCACCAAATTACCAAGAGTAAGTGATGCGAATCCCACATTGAAACTTTACACTCAAGATTTAGATGAGAAGGTGAGTGATAAGTCCTGATTTGGAACGCCACAAGAATGCAAATTCTTGATAAGTTCACTAGTTCTCAAAAGAACCAAAGAAAGAATAATTCTCTCAAATTTAAATAACATTAATCTCTCAATTGTCTTACATAGCAAGGTTGCTAAGTTTAAATAGGCCAATAGAGACCCAAAAAATCCGAAAAAGATTAAATCCTAGTTCAAGTCGAAGTAGTTCTCCTAACTAGTTAAGGAGTCGTTGAAATTTCCAATTCTGCGCATGCTGTAATCAATTGGTCATAACTCCTTCTAGAGAACTCCTAATCTAACTCCGTAAAATTCTTTGGAAAGCTATCTTAATTATCTTTACAACGGTATATGGCTTGCAAGTTAATTCCAGCTCAATTAATACCAGTTTTATTCCGAAATTGACCTTTCTGCATTTGATCCGAATTGTGTATTTGGCTGCCCAATAGCTTGAATAAAGCCCACAATGCCTTGACATCTCTTCAAGCCCAATTCATGATGTCTTGCATCTTGAATTATAGTTTCAATCCATATTTTCTCAATTAATCCATTTAAAGCAGCTTGTATCATTTTGGCTCTAGCTCTTGTAATTGGGCCTTCATGAATGTGCAAAGGATCACTTGAAGCTTTAATGGTATTCTCTTGATAGTTCTCATCATTCCCCTCTCCTGAAAAGGATTCGTCCTCGAATCTTCACCTACATCAAAAGGAGAAAGATCAGAAACATTAAAAGTAGCACTCACATTATACTAAACATTAAGGTCCAATTTGTAGGCATTGTCATTGATTCGTGCAACCACTTGAAATGGACCATCTCCCCTTGGAAGCAACTTTGAACGCCTTTGTGCTGGGAATCTCTCCTTTCTCATATGCACCCAAACCCAATCTCCAGGCTGAAAAACCACTTCCTTTCGTCCTTTGTTGGCTTGAGTAACATATTGTTCAGTCCTCTTTTCTATATTGTGTCGCACTTTCTCATGTAATTGCTTAACAAATTCAGCTTTCTTTTTACCATCCAAACTAGCACGCTCATCAACAGGTAACGGCAATAAATCCAAAGGAGTTAATGGATTAAAACCATATACAATCTCAAATGGTGAAAATTTAGTAGCTGAATGGACAGTTCTATTGTAAGCAAATTCAACATGTGGCAAACATTCTTCCCAAGTTTTCAAATTCTTTTGAATAATGGCACGCAACATCATGGACAATGTTCTATTTACAACCTTAGTTTGTCTATCAGTTTGTGGATGACAAGTAGTAGAAAACAAAAGTTTAGTACCCAACTTACCCCACAAAGTTTTCCAAAAGTGGGTTAAGAACTTAGCATCTCGATCTGAAACTATGCTCCTTGGTACTCCATGCAATTTGACTATTTCCTTGAAAAACAAATTAGCTATGTTTGTTGCATCATTAGTTTTGTGACATGGAATGAAATGTGCCATCTTTGAAAACCTATCAACAACAACAAAAACAGAATCCTTTCCCCTTTTTGACCTAGGTAAACCCAAAACAAAATCCATAGAAATATCAACCCAAGGTTCGCTAGGTAATGTAAAACAAGGGTATGGTGTAGGATGTAAGGTATAAGCTTTTTACTTGGATATAATATAATCAACCCAACAAACTCCCTTAAGCATTTATCATAATAATAATAATAATAATAATAATAATAATAATAATAATATAATGACATAAAATAATGTTGTAGAGATATTAGAAATTTTAGAAATTTCTAAAGATATTTATGAAAGGATAAATCAATAATTAAAACTAATAGTGACATAAGCAATGATATAAGTGATGATGCAATAAGAGATGTTGTAGAGATATTAGAAATTCTAGAAATTACCAAGATATTTATGGAAAGATGTTGTAGACATAAGTAATGATGCAATAAGAGATGTTATAGAGATATTAGGAATTCTAGAAATTACTAAGATATTTAGGGAAAGATAAATTAATAATGACATAAGCAATGACATAAGTGATGATGTAATAAGAAATATTGTAGAGATTTAGAAATTCTAGAAATTTTTAAGATATTTATAAAGAAATAAATCTTTATCATTAATTAAGTGCTAGGTGGCAAAATCCTAAACATTCTAGAAATCACCAAGATATTTGTAGAGAAATAAATCTCCACCATTAATCAAAAGATGTGGTGGCAAAATCCTAACCACTCATGGGCCTTAGGAAACTCTATAAATACCCCTTAGCCCTTGCATTTCTGCATAAACCCTAGAAATCCCATCTTGTCCCATTTTAAGCCAAAGCATCCCTAGTGAAGAAATTCTCAAGTTTAGGAAGGAAGGTTTAGGGGAATCAAAGAAAAACAGGTAAGTAACACTTCACTTCAACAACAATGTAAGGATAATACGTTAATTTAGCTTTAAGTAATAATTCTCTTATGTTAAGTTTAGTCCTAACTAATCTCTTGTTTTATAATGATTATTATTGTGGTGTGATTAATTATTATTAAATCCCAATGGCTGGCTCTGCCGCCTAGGATGTGATTGGATGGTCGGCAATGCCGCCTAACATGTGATGCTCTTATTTTATTATGACATGGTCGGCACTACCGCTTAAATTATGATGTTGGTATAACTCTTTATATGGTCGGCATTGCCGCTTAATATATGATATTAATATGATTCTTTACATGGTCGGCCCTGCCACCTATATTATAGTTCTATTTCTTTAGATTTCTATATGGACGGCACTGTCGCCTATGCTGTGGCATAAGTTGCATTGATCTCATGCAAACTTTAAAGGAAGAACATGCCGAACATCTAAGAATCACTCTCCAAACTTTAAAGGAGAAGCAACTTTATGCAAAATTCAAGTGTGAATTCTGGCTGGAAAGCGTTATATTCCTCCGACACATTGTGTCTAAGGATGGAATATCAGTCGATCCCTCAAAGGTGGAAGTAGTAAGCCAATGGACTAGGCCAACTAATGCCAAAGAAGTTAGAAGCTTCTTAGGATTAGCAGGCTATTATCGAAGATTCGTGGAAGGCTTCTCTAAAGATTGCAATGCCATTAACCCAATTAACAAAGAAAAACACCAAGTTTATATGGACGCCAGAATGTGAGAAAAGCTTCATCTATACGGATCACAAGAGCCTTAAATACTTCTTTACGTAAAAGGAGCTGAACATGCGACAACGATGTTGGCTTGAACTCGTCAAGGACTACGATTGTGAAATAAACTATCATCCTGGAAAAGCAAATGTGGTAGCGGATGCACTAAGTCGAAAGTCAAGTTTGTCAGCTTTAAGGATGCTGCCCAAGCCATTACAAGATGAGATATGCAAGGCAGAGATCGAGCTCATGATAGGAAAACTCACTCACATGACGCTTTGTTCAACTCTATTGGAAAGGATTAAGGAAGGGCAAAAAGCAGATTCGTACTTAAAGAATTTAAAGATGGAAACCAGTACAGAGAAAGAGATGCCGTTTAAGAAGTCAGAGAAAGGGATCATTTTATTCAGAGATGGGATATGCATACCGGATAATGAAGATCTAAAAAGAGAAATTCTACTTGAAGCTCATACAACCCTATATTCGCTTCATCCTGGTACAACGAAAATGTATAAAGATTTAAAAAGACACTACTGGTGGCCTGCGATTGATGCGAATCCCACATTGAAACTTTAAGGAGAATACTTAATTTGAAGTTTCAACTACCCAAGAAAGTTCTAAACAGATTTAAGACAAACAAAACCTTGACCCAATGCTTAATCAAACATGAACCAAAGGTATGGAGAAGGATATTGACGCCACACTCAAGATTTAGATGAGAAGGTGAGTGATAAGTCTTGATTTGGAACGCCACAAGAATGCAAATTCTTTATAAGTTCACTAGTTCTCAAAAGAACCAAAGAAAGAATAATTCTCTCAAATTCAAATAACATTAATCTCTCAATTGTCTTACATAGCAAGGTTGCTGAGTTTAAATAGGCCAATAGAGACCCAAAAAATCCGAAAAAGATTAAATCCTACTTCAAGTCGGAGTAGTTTTCCTAACTAGTTAAGGAGTCGTTGAAATTTCCAATTCTGCGCATGCTGTAATAAATTGGTCATAACTCCTTCTAGAGAACTCCAAATCTAACTCCGTAAAATTCTTTGGAAAGATATCTTAATTATCTTTCCAACGGTATATGGCTTGCAAGTTAATTCCAGCTCAATCAATACCAGTTTTATTCCGAAATTGACCTTTCTGCATTTGATCCGAATTGTGTATTTGGCTGCCCAATAGCTTGAATAAAGCCCACAATGCCTTGACATCTCTTCAAGCCCAATTCATGATGTATTGCATCTTGAATTATAGTTTCAATCCATATTTTCTCAATTAATCCATTTAAAGTAGCTTGTATCGTTTTTGCTCTAGCTCTTGTAATTGGGCCTTCATAAAGGTGCAAAGGATCACTTGAAGGTTTAATGGTATTCTCTTGATAGTTCTCATCAGGGATGAAGAAGGATATAGTTAAATTCGTGGCTCAATGCCTCACCTGCCAACAAATCAAGGCAGAACATCAAAGGCCGGCAGGACTATTAGAACCCAATCAAATCCCTCAATGGAAGTGGGAAGAAATCACAATGGACTTCGTCGTTGGCCTCCGATGGACTACAAAAATGCATGATGCTATCTAGGTGATAGTTGATCGACTCATAAAGTCTGCCCACTTTTTGCCTATTCGGATGACATACACCATGGACCAACTTGCATAAATATACATAAAGGAGATAATCAGACTACATGGTGTACCTGTCTCTATTATTTCTGATCGAGATATAAGATTTACCTCGACATTCTGGGAGAAGCTACATAAGGCTATGGGGACAAGACTTAAATTTAGCACAACATTTCACCCTCAAACAGATGGCCAATCAGAGAGGACGATTTAAACACTCGAAGATATGTTACGAGGATGTGTCATCGACTTTCAAGGATCCTGGAGCAAACATTTAGCATTGGCTGAATTTGCCTATAACAATAGTTACCAGGCAACAATCGGCATGGCACCATACGAAGCTTTATATGGTAGAAATGTCGATCACCCATTCACTGGGATGAAATGGGTGAGCAAAGATACCTTAGACCAGACTTGGTCGCGACCTCATCTGAAGCAATCGAGAAAATACAACAAAGAATGCAAGCAGCCCAAAGTCGACAGAAAAGTTATGCGGATAAAAGACGAAGACCGTTGGAATTCCAAGTTGGCGAGAAAGTATTCCTAAAGGTCACCCCAATGAAACGATCGATGAGATTTAGAAACAAGGGAAAATTAAGTCCAAGGTTCATTGGGTCATTTGAAGTGCTCGAACGTATTGGGAGTGTCTCCTATTGACTAGCGCTACCACCATTATTATCAAGAATACACAATGTCTTTCATGTCTCCATGTTAAAGAAATATGTTCCAGACCCCTCTCACGTGCTAGACTATGAGCCTCTTCAACTCAAGAAAGACTTAACCTACGAAGAACGCCTAGTTCAAGTACTCGATAGAAGAATAAAAGAGTTAAGGCACAAGAAAATCCCTCTCGTTAAGATCCTATGGCGGAACAATTCAGTGGAGGAGACAACATGGGAGCACGAGGAAGAAATAAAGAACAAGTATCCTGAGCTATTCAGTAAGTAAATTTCGAGGACGAAATTTTTAAAAAGGGAGGAGATTGTGAGGTACATGCTTCTTACTTGGATATAATATAATCAACCCAACAAACTCCCTTAAGCATTTATCATAATAATAATAATAATAATAATAATAATAATATAATGACATAAAATAATGTTGTAAAGATATTAGAAATTTTAGAAATTTCTAAAGATATTTATGAAAGGATAAATCAATAATTAAAGCTAATAGTGACATAAGCAATGACATAAGTGATGATGCCATAAGAGATGTTGTAGAGATATTAGAAATTCTAGAAATTACCAAGATATTTATGGAAAGATAAATTAATAATGACATAAGTAATGATGCAATAAGAGATGTTGTAGAGATATTAGAAATTTTAGAAATTTCTAAAGATATTTATGAAAGGATAAATCAATAATTAAAGCTAATAGTGACATAAGCAATGACATAAGTGATGATGCCATAAGAGATGTTGTAGAGATATTAGAAATTCTAGAAATTACCAAGATATTTATGGAAAGATAAATTAATAATGACATAAGTAATGATGCAATAAGAGATGTTGTAGAGATATTAGAAATTTTAGAAATTTCTAAAGATATTTATGAAAGGAGAAATCAATAATTAAAGCTAATAGTGACATAAGCAATGACATAAATGATGATGCAATAAGAGATGTTGTAGAGATATTAGAAATTCTATAAATTACCAAGATATTTATGGAAAGATAAATTAATAATGACATAAGTAATGATGCAATAAGAGATGTTGTAGAGATATTAGAAATTCTAGAAATCACCAAGATATTTGTAGAGAAATAAATCTCCACCATTAATCAAAAGATGTGGTGGCAAAATCCTAACCACTCACGGGCCTTAGGAAACTCTATAAATACCCCTTAACCCTTGCATTTCTGTATAAACCCTAGAAATCCCATCTTGTCCCATTTTAAGCCAAAGCATCCCTAGTGAAGAAATTCTCAAGTTTAGGAAGGAAGGTTTAGGGGAATCAAAGAAAAACAGGTAAGTAACACTTCACTTCAACAACAATGTAAGGATAATATGATGCAAATCCCACATTGAAACTTTAAGGAGAACACTTAATTTGAAGTTTCAACTACCCAAGAAAGTTCTAAACAGATTTAAGACTCACAAAACCTTGACCCAATACTTAATCAAACATGAACCAAAGGTATGGAGAAGGATATTGACGCCACACTCAAGATTTAGATGAGAAGGTGAGTGATAAGTCTTGATTTGGAACGCCACAAGAATGCAAATTCTTTATAAGTTCACTAGTTCTCAAAAGAACCAAAGAAAGAATAATTCTCTCAAATTCAAATAACATTAATCTCTCAATTGTCTTACATAGCAAGGTTGCTGAGTTTAAATAGGCTAATAGAGACCCAAAAAATCCGAAAAAGATTAAATCCTACTTCAAGTCGGAGTAGTTCTCCTAACTAGTTAAGGAGTCGTTGAAATTTCCAATTCTGCGCATGATGTAATAAATTGATCATAACTCCTTCTAGAGAACTCCAAATCTAATTCCGTAAAATTCTTTGGAAAGCTATCTTAATTATCTTTCCGAGATTTATAGATTGCAAGTTAATTCCAGCTCAATCAATACCAGTTTTATTCCGAAATTGACCTTTCTGCATTTGATCCGAATTGTGTATTTGGCTGCCCAATAGCTTGAATAAAGCCCACAATGCCTTGACATCTCTTCAAGCCCAATTCATGATGTCTTGCATCTTGAATTGTAGTTTCAATCCATATTTTCTCAATTAATCCATTTAAAGCAGCTTGTATCTTTTTGGCTCTAGCTCTTGTAATTGGGTCTTCATGAATGTGCAAAGGATCACTTGAAGGTTTAATGGTATTCTCTTGATAGTTCTCATCATAATACGTTAATTTAGATTTAAGTAATAATTCTCTTATGTTAGGTTTAAATCCCAATGGCTGGCTCTGCCGCCTACATCATGATATCATCCTCATATGGCTGGCCATGCCGCTTAAGATGTGATTGGATGGTCGGCAATGCCGCCTAATATGTGATGCTCTTATTTTATTATGACACGGTTGGCACTACTGCCTAAATTATGATGTTGGTATAACTCTTTACATGGTCGGCACTGCCGCCTAATATATGATACTAATATGATTCTTTACATGGTCGGCCCTACTGCTTATATTATAGTTCTATTTTTTTAGATTTCTATATGGACAGCACTGTCGCCTATGTTATATGTTGTAGCTTCATATTATGCTTTATTATATATTTAGAGGATCTATATGCTATGGCATAAGTTGCATTGATCTCATGCATTTCACGAGTGATTTATTAAATAGGAATTTTAATGATTTTTTTTTAAAAGGGATTGCTGTCATTGGTATCAGCCCTTATCATCTGTATAAACGTTCAACTTCCTTCACTCGAAGCATTAAATCCTTGATCAATACAAAAAGACTACTCCCTAAAGAATATATCCAATCTTATCGGTTGGATCAGTGTACCCTCCAAGCTACTACAGCTGAACAATATGTTACCTTAGAAATTCCTCCGGAACTTGTTACTAACTGGAAACGAGAAGGTTATACTCACCTCTACTTAGGGGGAGTGAGATTAATCTGACCCTTCATGGTAGAAAAGGATTACCTGTCACAGCCCGAATTGCCATGCTGGACACCAGGTTCAAACAGTATCAACACGCTGTCATTGGTATAGTTTTGACCACCTTACATGCGGGAAGTGTTCTCCTCACCTTTTATCCCAATTTCAATCTATCCTTACAAGATACCAACCTTTTTATAGCTTTGAAAGTCCAAGTTCAAATCCAAGGTGCTGACTAGATCTCCTCAGCTAAAATAGCTACCCTTCATCATTAATTGGTCTATAGGCTTCAAAATCATGCCTTAGATCTTCCAACACCAGAAAGTCACTCTGAGGCTCTTATGGTATTAGCTGAAACTGATCAAATTCCAACCATCATTCAGATTCCAAGACAAATTCCTTAACAAGAACTTGTAAAGCTCATGCCTTTAGAATGGATTTCAAATTATGAAAAATTTCATTAGAATGATGCTCCAATTCAGACATCTGAAAGTATGTTTGAACGAAGACAAGATGGATCTGTCAAAATGACATTTAGACCGCCCCAATCGGCCCCTCAACCTCCTCTAGCTATTCTACCAACAGCTCCAACAGAGTCTTCAAGACTATCCTTCACATACTCTTCTATGATCACTGTAGTACACACTGGACAAGAAAAGCTACCAATCACTGGCTTCACTTCAGAAGGTTGATGCGAATCCCACATTGAAACTTTAAGGAGAATACTTAATTTGAAGTTTCAACTACCCAAGAAAGTTCTAAACAGATTTAAGACAAACAAAACCTTGACCCAATGCTTAATCAAACATGAACCAAAGGTATGGAGAAGGATATTGACGCCACACTCAAGATTTAGATGAGAAGGTGAGTGATAAGTCTTGATTTGGAACGCCACAAGAATGCAAATTCTTGATAAGTTCACTAGTTCTCAAAACAACCAAAGAAAGAATAATTCTCTCAAATTCAAATAACATTAATCTCTCAATTGTCTTACATAGCAAGGTTGCTGAGTTTAAATAGGCCAATAGAGACCCAAAAAATCCGAAAAAGATTAAATCCTAGTTCAAGTCGGAGTAGTTTTCCTAACTAGTTAAGGAGTCGTTGAAATTTCCAATTCTGCGCATGCTGTAATAAATTGGTCATAACTCCTTCTAGAGAACTCCAAATCTAACTCCGTAAAATTCTTTGGAAAGCTATCTTAATTATCTTTCCAACGGTATATGGCTTGCAAGTTAATTCTAGCTCAATCAATACCAGTTTTATTCCGAAATTGACCTTTTTGCATTTGACCCGAATTGTGTATTTGGCTGCCCAATAGCTTGAATAAAGCCCACAATGCCTTGACATCTCTTCAAGCCCAATTCATGATGTCTTGCATCTTGAATTATAGTTTCAATCCATATTTTCTCAATTAATCCATTTAAAGCAGCTTGTATCTTTTTGGCTCTAGCTCTTGTAATTGGGCCTTCATGAATGTGCAAAGGATCACTTGAAACTTTAATGGTATTCTCTTGATAGTTCTCATCATTCCCCCTCTCCTGAAAAGGATTCGTCCTCGAATCTTCACCTACATCAAAAGGAGAAAGATCAGAAACATTAAAAGTAGCACTCACGTTATACTCACCAGGAAGGTCCAATTTGTAGGCATTGTCATTGATTCGTGCAACCACTTGAAATGGACCATCTCCCCTTGGAAGCAACTTTGAACGCCTTTGTGATGGGAATCTCTCCTTTCTCATATGCACCCAAACCGAATCTCCAGGCTGAAAAACCACTTCCTTTCGTCCTTTGTTGGCTTGATTAGCATATTGTTCAGTCCTCTTTTCTATGTTGTGCCGCACTTTCTCATGCAATTGCTTAACAAATTCAGCTTTCTTTTTACCATCCAAACTAGCACGCTCATCAACAGGTAACGGCAATAAATCCAAAGGAGTTAAAGGATTAAAACCATATACAATCTCAAATGGTGAAAATTTAGTAGCTGAATGGACAGTTCTATTGTAAGCAAATTCAACATGTGGCAAACATTCTTCCCAAGTTTTCAAATTCTGTTGAATAATGGCACGCAACATCGTGGACAATGTTCTATTTACAACCTCAGTTTGTCCATCAGTTTGTGGATGACAAGTAGTAGAAAACAAAAGTTTAGTACCCAACTTACCCCACAAAGTTTTTCAAAAGTGGCTTAAGAACTTAGCATCTCGATCTGAAACTATGCTCCTTGGTACTCCATGCAATTTGACTATTTCCTTGAAAAACAAATTAGCTATGTTTGTTGCATCATCAGTTTTGTGACATGGAATGAAATGTGCCATCTTTGAAAACCTATCAACAACAACAAAAACAGAATCCTTTCCCCTTTTTGACCTAGGTAAACCCAAAACAAAGTCCATAGAAATATCAACCCAAGGTTCGCTAGGTATAGGTAAAGGTTTATACAATCCATGGGGTAAAACTCTAGACTTAGCATGTTTACAAGTGATACACTTCTCACATATTCTTTCAACATCACGTTTCATATGTGGCCAAAAAAATGTTCTTTTAAAACATCTAAAGTCTTTGCAATGCCGAAATGTCCCATTAAACCTCCCCCATGAGCTTCACGCACAAGCAATTCACGCAAAGAACTATATGGCACACACAATTTATTCTCTCTAAATAAGAACCCATCGTGCCTATAAAACTTTCCAAATGCAGCTTTCTCACAAGCATTAAACACATTAGCAAAATCAGGATCATTAACATATAATTATTTAATGTACTCAAATCCTAATAACTTTGTATTTAATGTAGAGATAAGTGCATACCTTCTCGATAATGCATCAGCCACTACATTCTCCTTACCTTGTTTGTATTTGATCACATAAGGAAATGGCTCAATGAATTCAACCCATTTGGCATGTCTCTTATGCAACTTACCTTGCCCTTTCAAATGCTTTAAAGACTCATGATCAGTGTGTATGACAAACTCTTTAGGTAGAAGATAATGTTGCCAAGTTTCCAACGCTCTCACCAATGCAAACATCTCCTTGTCATAAGTAGGATAGTTTAGGGCTGCGCCACTCAATTTCTCACTAAAATAAGCAATTGGACGCCCCTCTTGCATCAAAACAGCTCCAATACCTATACCTGAGGCATCACACTCAATTTCAAAAGTTTTAGCAAAATCGGGTAAAGTAAGTAGTGGTGCAGAAACCAATTTCTCCTTGATTAGATTAAATGTACTTTCTTGTTCACTACCCCACTTAAATCCCACGTGTTTCTTAATAATTTCAGTTAAAGGTGCAGCAAGGGTGCTAAAATCTTTCACAAATCTTCTATAAAAACTAGCCAAACCATGAAAACTTCTTACCTCACTTATGCTTTTAGGTGTAGGCCATTCTTTAATAGCCTTTATCTTCTCTTCATCAACCTCAATTCCTTTAGCACTTATAACATAACCAAGAAAAACAATCTGATTTGTACAAAAAGCACACTTCTTTAAATTAGCATACAACTTTTCCTTCCTTAACACAGTCAATACACTTTGCAAATGCTCAACGTGTTCTTCTAGACTTTTGCTATAAATCAAAATATCATCAAAGTAGACAACTACAAACTTACCAAGAAAAGCACGCAAAACATGGTTCATTAACCTCATAAAAGTGCTGGGTGCATTAGATAATCCAAATGGCATTACTAACCACTCATATAAACCATATTTTGTTTTAAAAGCAGTTTTCCACTCATCTCCCTCTCTAATCCTAATTTGATGATATCCACTTTTAAGATCTATTTTGCTAAACACACAAGAACCATACAATTCATCAAGCATGTTATCAAGTCTAGGAATAGGATGTCGATACTTTACAGTGATTTTATTAATCGCACGACAATCAACACACATCCTCCATGTTCCATCCTTTTTGGGCACTAGTAGAACTGGTACCGCACACGGACTCATGCTCTCCTTCACATATCCTTTTACTAAGAGTTCTTCAACCTGCCTTTGAAGCTCCTTTGTCTCTTCGGGGTTACTTCTATAAGCGGGTCTATTAGGAATGATAGCTCCAGGAAGAAAGTCTATTTGATGCTCAATTCCCCTAATAGGTGGTAAACCATTAGGGACTTCATTTGAAAATACATCATCAAAGTCCTGCAAAAGAGTCACAATAACACTAGGCAAAAAAGAGTTAAGCTCATTAGTATGCAAACAAGCCTCTTTGCACAAAAGTACAATGATAGGCTGTTTTGAAAAGAAGGCCCTCTTAACCTCTCTCTCTTTTGCAAACAAGTTTACATGTTGCCTCTCTTTTCTCTCAACAATATTTTTTTCTATCTTTCCACTTTCTTTTCTCTCATTCTCTCTTTCTTTTGTGCTCTCATTTTCTTTTTTTGTATCACTCTCTTTTTGTATTGTCATTTGATCCTCATACACTTGCTTAGGTGTTAAGGGTACAAGAGTGATTTGCCTTTTATTCATTACAAAAGAATATCTATTTAAGTAACCATCATGTGTCACTCGCCTATCATATTGCCAAGGTCGCCCCAAAAGAATGTGTCCAAATGCATGGGTACTACATCACATACAACCTCATCCTTATATCTCCCAATAGAGAATGAAACCAGCACTTGTTTATTTACTTTAACCTCCCCACAATCATTCAGCCATTGTAACTTATATGGCCTAGGATGTTTTAGAGTTTTCAAGTTCAATTTTTCAACCAAACTAGTGCTAGCTACATTAGTACAACTTCCACCATCAATTATCATACTACATACCTTATCTTTGATGTGGCATCTAGTATGAAATATGTTATCACGTTGTACCTCCGCATCCTCTTTTACTTGCATGTTAAGAGCACGTCTAACAACCATCAATTTACCATCAACAAGATACTCTACACCATCATTAGCATCCTCCAAAGGTGGCATAGGATCATTATCTGATTCACTCTCGGTTTCAACATCACCATCTTCCCTCAAGATCATTACCCTCTTATTTGGGCATTGAGATGCAACATGACCTGTCCCCAAACATTTAAAACACTTAATATCTCTATTTCTAGAGTGTTGGGAATCAGATTTACCTTTGCTTTGGCTGCCCCCTCTTTATGATCCTTGATTGGCTCAATCTTAGGCTTTGAAACAACCTTTTCATCTTTGCTCCATTTTGACTTTCATGAGGAAGATGAACCCAAATTGGGTCTAGTGGAACCCTTTCTTTTTAGTTGTCGTTCCACTTTTATGGCCATGTGAACCATGTCTTCCAATTCAACATAATGCTGCAAGTCAACCACATTAGCAATATCTTGATTTAAACCATGTAAAAATCTAGCCATAGTGGCCTCTCGTTCTTCTTCAATGTTTGCTCGAATCATGATTATTTCCATCTCCTTGTGGTAGTCTTCCACACTTCTGGAGCCTTGTGTAAGACTTTGAAGCCTTTGATGTAGCTCCCTATAATAATGACTAGGAACGAATCTCCTCTTCATGATGGCCTTCATCTCCTCCCAAGTGTTTATAGGCCTTTCACGGTTTCTTCTCCTACTCAAAACAAATTGATCCCACCAAATAATAGCATAATCAATAAATTCAACAGCAGCTAGTTTTACCTTTTTCTCCTCGGAGTAATTATGGCAATCAAATACTAGCTCCACCTTTTTTTCCCACTCCAAATAAGCTTCCGGATCATTTTTACCTTGAAAAGAAGGAATTTTCAGTTTGATACTCCCCAAATCACAATCTATGCGTCTTACCCTTCTATCATCTCTTCCACGCATGTCAACGGTGACCTGGTCATCAAAATTATCTAGGTCATCACCACCCTGATCTCCCATGGCAGCACACCATTGATTATCTCTTACATTAGGAGCTATTGGTTGTTGCCCCTTTTGTAGATTGGCTATGGCAGTGTCTTGCCTTTCCAATTGGTCACGGATCTCTCCAAACATCAGATTCATGCTCTCAAATTGTTGCTGCATGGCTTTGTGTATGATCGATTGATCTATAGCTTCTTGTTATTTTGACATATTTTGTGATCTGAAAAATTAAAGTTAGCAAAAAAAAACCTCACAACACTCCCTCACGTGTTTCACTTAATTTGATTCACTTAACTCTCGTGTTTAACACACAAATTGGCTTTTTCCCTCTAATGATCTCACAAACTATTGCCTTTTACCACACTTAATTCTCTCTTTCAGTTCTTTATTGAACTAAAAACAAAACCAAGAAAAACAAAACAAGTGACACACCAAATAAGCTATTCCAGCACACTAATAAAGAAAAAGAATTAAGAGAACACAAAGAACAAAAAGAAATTGAAGAAAGGAAAACAAGCAAGTAAAGGACACAATTGATATTGATGAAAGTAAGAATACTTGAATCCTTTTGCAATCTTTTTTTTTTTTTGCTGTACGTTTCTTTTTTTTTTATAAGTTTTTTTTTTTTTTTGCTGTTTGTTTTCTTTTTTTGATAATCAAAATAAATAAGACATTCAAACCTGATTAGAAACTTGATCTGATACCAAATTGATGCGAATCCCACATTGAAACTTTAAGGAGAATACTTAATTTGAAGTTTCAACTACCCAAGAAAGTTCTAAACAGATTTAAGACAAACAAAACCTTGACCCAATGCTTAATCAAACATGAACCAAAGGTATGGAGAAGGATATTGACGCCACACTCAAGATTTAGATGAGAAGGTGAGTGATAAGTCTTGATTTGGAACGCCACAAGAATGCAAATTCTTGATAAGTTCACTAGTTCTCAAAAGAACCAAAGAAAGAATAATTCTCTCAAATTCAAATAATATTAATCTCTCTATTGTCTTACATAGCAAGATTGCTGAGTTTAAATAGGCCAGTAGAGACCCAAAAAATCCGAAAAAGATTAAATCCTAGTTCAAGTCGGAGTAGTTTTCCTAACTAGTTAAGGAGTCGTTGAAATTTCCAATTCTGCGCATAATGTAATAAATTGGTCATAACTCCTTCTAGAGAACTCCAAATCTAACTCCGTAAAATTCTTTAGAAAGCTATCTTAATTATCTTTCCAACGGTATATGGCTTGCAAGTTAATTCCAGCTCAATCAATACCAGTTTTATTCCGAAATGGACCTTTCTTCATTTGACCTGAATTGTGTATTTGGCTGCCCAATAGCTTGAATAAAGCCCACAATGCCTTGACATCTCTTCAAGCCCAATTCATGATGTCTTGCATCTTGAATTGTAGTTTCAATCCATATTTTCTCAATTAATCCATTTAAAGCAGCTTGTATCTTTTTGGCTCTAGCTCTTGTAATTGGGTCTTCATGAATGTGCAAAGGATCACTTAAAACTTTAATGGTATTCTCTTGATAGTTCTCATCAAAGGTTACCCAGTTTACCATGCAAAGCTTGGCAAGCATTTCCTATGGGATGCTCCTGAATCTGGCATGTGTGATCTAGATTGCCCTTGTTGGGAAGATGGAGAAGATGAAGATTCTGCTTCAAAGCAAAAAAGAAAACCTAAAAAGAAGTATCTTACTCCTTGTAAGTATGACCACAAAAGGCCACCAAAACCTCCTTCATCTCCACCTGCACCTTTACCTTTGTACCAAAAAGAACTTCAGTGGATTGCAAAACACTGCAAGACAGAAGTCCCTTCACCAATCATGAATCCATCACCACCAAGTCAACCGATCTCTTGTATGATGTTTTCCAAAGACTACTCTTCAAATTTTCCACCACTTGAATCTCAGACAGACACCTAGAGGAAAATAGTATCAAAACCCTTTGTCCCTTCACCCATTACCTTTGCTGGCCATCTTGAAGAGCCAAAGCCATTTGAATCAGTCTTAAATTGGCAAACTCAGAATGCCAAAGCTCAGAATGATGCTTTACAGCACATCCATCAACAAGTTGACAAAATCAGTTTACGAACTGATAAGATTGAAACTAAGGTTGATTCTATAACCTTACAGATGCAGCAAATCCACCAAGATCTACAAACCAGAGTTGCTCAATTGGATGCTGATTTAAGGACAATGCTCCAACAGAGATATTATGGTCCTGAGTTTGACAGAAAAGAACGAGAGATCAGACAATTAAAGGCAGAACTAGATCGAATCGAAATAGAGAGGCAAAGGCCTACACTTTTTACTGAGACTCCACCAATACCAACCATTGGTCCAGCATACCATCCGTTCACCCCCTTGTTAGCTCCCGTCAAACCCTATGACCCATCTAAGTTGTTTGGAATGACCCATACACTGTTCCAACAAACACCTCGACCTTCTTAACCACCAAAGCCAAAACCAAGGCCTAAACCTCAACCCAAACCTTTAAAAATAAATCAACCCTCTCAACCTGAAACCCAAGAGCAACAATCACCAGAATATACTTCTGCTCCTCCTCATGTGTCCCAATCAAAAAACAAAGAACCCATGCACCAATATGCTTCCTATTCTCACCATCTTGACACTTCTACAGAAGTAACAACCTCGGCCTCAGAATCTGAATCTGATCACAAATCTGCCAACACATCTTCGCAATCATCAAAACCCAACTCTGAATCCAGTTCGGAATCTTTAGTCTCTTCAAAATCCATGACTAATTCAGAAAGGTTATATACAGACATTACCAGACTCCTGATGGCTCAACCAGAAGAAACAGAGCATGCCTAGACATCTCAACCAGAATCTTATTTTGAGATTCCATCTGATGTTGATGATCCGATTGAATCTACATCTGCATCTCCTCCTCAACAACAAGTTCCAAAATCGTCAAACGGCCCATGGTTTACTTTTGATGATATCCCAACTAGTAAATGGAGAGACAAGTTATCTGAGATCTCAGCCTGGGTAGAACTCCAAATGCTCAAAGCAGAAGCAACGGTGGAATCAGTTCTTAAAGAACTTGTCACTCGTTTTATAGGATCCTTAAGAGACTGGTTTGACAATCTAGGACCCTACAAACAACTTCAATTTGTTCAAATGACCAATGTTTCCTCAGCCTTGGCACTCCTTCATGAACAGTTCATTGGAGAACCAGCTACACTCTTTGAAGCAGCAAGACGAGATTATCTCAACATGAAATGCTGTTCACTCAAATCAAAAGATCTTTACTTCCACTACAAAAGGATGTCTATTCTGTTTTACAAATTGAATGGTTTCAATGATCCCACTTTGAAGCATGTCTTTCTTGCCTCCTTACCTGAAGAATTGCAACTAGAAATTCAGCAGCAACTCACTATTCATAATCTCAGTCTCGAGAACATTTCTTTAGGTAAAATCTTCCAAATTGCCAAAGCATGTCTTTACAAGCTTTGTGAACAGAAACAATTCTTTAAAGAATTTATCAAAGACAAAGAACCATTCCGAAGTGCTTGTAAAAAGCCATATTTGCAGATCAAATGTAAGGACAAGAAACAATGTGATTGTGGTCCTCACAAGAAGAAACATCTCAAAAAGATCATACACCAGAGATCTTCTCCGAGGCCTTATTTTCAGAAAGCTCAAAGGCCGTACAAGTTTTACAGGAAAAGATCTTCTTACTCCAACGACCAGTAAAGGAAAAAATCCAGCAGATGTTTTATTTGCAAAAAGAAAGGACATTATGCCAAAGATTGTCCAAACAAACGAGACAAGGCTGACAGACTGATTAAGCATTTGCAGACTGTTACAGATTACTCTCCAGATAAGGAAGAGATTGAGTCCTATTTCTCTGAACAAGAGGAACCAAATGAAGATACAGTGTTTGCACTGGAAAATTCATCTGATGACTTTGAAACAAATGAATTCCACACCATCTATAACCAACAGTCTTTGTCCCTGAACTCCACCATTCCAATTCCATTAGTCAAAATCCAGATTTTACCCTCAAAATTCCAAAGACCAATCCCTGCTATTGGTTTCTTTGGTATAGGTGCCCAAAAGACAATGCTCAATCCAGATATTCTTCCACTACAATACTGGAAGCCACACACAGAACATTTGAAAGCAGCAGATGGAAAAATTTTCACCACAGATTTGATTACCAAAAACCCCATTGGTATCCAAATCTTTCCCAATTATGTCATTTAGACCCATGTCATTGGTTCAAAATTGCCTGATAAGGATATCTTATTAGGATTTGATGCCATCATCAAAATCAAACACCTCCAAATTCTTCCTACTGGAATTCGAATCAAGTCCATGTTTAAACCATTCATCAACATTCTCAGACTTTACAGTCTTACCAACTCTCCACAATCTTACCAAGACATTTCAGCCAAATTACTCCAATATTGTCCCGAGTCTCATGCTGAATTCACCCATCTAAGTCCATTATGGAAAAATGAGTCCTTCTTCATTAAGCTCCCTTTTAAGCTAAATGAAGACACAAACCCTACCAAAGCCACCCATCCAGGAATGAGTCCTTCTGACTTAGTCCTAGCCCAAAATGAGTGCTCTCAACTCTTGGCCCAAGGCCTCATCGAGCCCACAGATTCTCAATGGGCTTGTCAAGCCTTTTATGTGGAAAAACGATCTAAACTTGTCCGTGGGAAAAAGAGATTAGTCATTTATTATCAACCGTTGAATATGTTTTTACAAGATGACAAATTTCCACTTCCTAAACGACAAAACATTTTCACATATTTAAAAAAATGCCCATGTGTTTTTAAAATTTGATTTAAAATCAAGTTTTTGGCAATTAGGCATTGAACCCTCTAAAAGATACAAAACAGCTTTTTGCATTCCGAATGCTCATTATCAATGGACAATTTTACCATTTGGATTAAAAACTGCTCCCTCCATTTTTCAAAAAGTAATGGTTAAAATCTTTCAGCCTATCTTGCATCATGCAATGGTTTACATTGACGATATCTTACTATTTTCAGGAACACACGAAGAACATCCCAGTTGTTAAATCAATTTCTTGACATTGTTCAATCTCATGGAATAATGCTATCAACAAAGAAAAGCACCATTGCCACTGATAACATTGAGTTTCTTGGCATGGTCATCAAAGACGGTCACTACCAACCAGGAAAGCACATTGCCCAAGAATTGCTTTATTTTCCAGATCACCATCTGACCAGAAAGCAGATCCAACAATTTCTTGGAATTGTCAATTACATCCGAGATTTTATCCCTCATGTGGACCAGCTCACAAAGCAGCTTTCGGCTTTATTAAAAAAGAAGCCACTAGAATGGAATGACAACCACACTTTAGCTGTCACAAAGCTAAAGCAGATTGCACAAGATCCTCCACCATTAAAAATCATCACAGATGGCAATCGGATATTGTAAACTGATGCAAGTGACAACTCATAGGGTACTGTACTCCTCGAAGAAATCAACGAAAAAGAGAGCTTTATCGGATATGCTAGTGGACACTTTTTTGACTCATAATGCCACTACCACAGTATCTATAAAGAGATCTTAGCCGTAAAAAATGGTATCAAAAAGTTTGAGTATCATTTAATCAGTTATCACTTTCTTATCAGGATGGACAGCTCATCATTTCCGGCCATTATGAATTTAAAAGAAAAGAATATTCCAGAAAAGATGCTCTTGAGATTAAAGGACTAGTTTTCAAAATATGATTTCTCAGTGAAGCATATAAAAGGAACCCAGAACCTTATCCCAGACCTACTATCTAGACTTGCCAAACCTTCTCAGCCCATACACTATTTTTCCTCACAATACCATTTTCCTCTAATCACCATGGCAACCTCCCTACCAAAACAGGCCCTGAACAAAAGATATTTTCCCCCTGGTAGAACCTTTAATTCAGCTTTTGCTATTCAAGACTTTGCCCGAAAATATGTTTTCAGGTTTTTCATCCGAGCCTACCTGCTCACCGAAAACATCCTTGTCTTAGATTTCCATCCAGAAGACTTGTTCTTTATAGGTCTATATCTCCATCCAGTCAAGGGAATCACTGAAGATGAGTTATGGTACATCTGGTGCCTAACAGTCCTCTATGTTACAACATTGGTCTTCCCAGTGAAACCCGTGTATAAACACCTCATGGATCCTGAACAATCCACCTCTCTCATTTGGACCATGCTTGAGTGGTATTCTCCAATTCCTTGGTGGAGAATGAAATTGCAGCAAATAATCTTCCTCAACAACCTCGAGAAGATACCAGAAATAGAAGCAAATATGTTTACATCTGTCTTCACAATTCACAGACCATATTTCCAGCATCCACATACTGATAACTTCTGGGTATACTATGACACATCCAACCTTCCTAGAACAGGATCAAGACATTCAAAGGAACCTACACAATTTCCTTTGCCAACTCAATCATAAGTCAGACCCACCAAAGAACATCCTTCATACCTCTCTAGGTCCACAGCACGACATTCTCATGGTCCCGACTCCTTCAGCCATATCCACACCAAAATCCTCGGGAATTATTCTCAAGGAAGAAAAGCCAGACTACACTGACTTTTTGTTCCAAGATGCCCAAGACCCTTGGGAAGATTTCATGTCCCTAACACAACACCTGGAACAACTTCAAACACCACCAGTAAACCCCACATCCAACGAAGCAAGCACAAGCCATCAACCAGCTAGCCAAATAGCCAAACAGCCAGCCAGTCAGCCAGCCAACCAACCAAAAAGACAAAAAAGTCAACCTCCTGTGTGGCCCAGAAAAGAAAAATGCCGATATCCAACATGTGGTCCCCACTGTGATCATCTAGAGCCAGCCCCTTTAACTAAATATTGGACAAAAGACGACACGGACAGCTCATCAGATGAAGACTACATAAACCTGTCCACATCCCCATAAGCTTTATGGCGTGTCCTCACTATAATAAGTGTGTTTTGTTTGAGTATGATTTTGCTTTTCCTTTACTTTTGTAAAATATTAAAAGAGGATAAGGGTCCTGTCTTATCCATCTTTAATTATTAAATGTGTAGGACCATCAATAGGTCTGTTCTTATCTTCCTACCGAGGAATTCTCTTATTTAAGAGATCCATTCCTCACTTTGTAATCAGACTTGAATTCTGAAGAAAATAAACACGTGTGCTTTAAACACCATGACTTTTTAAATCCTCTCTTCTCTTTGTTAATGGAATCTTAGGGTTCTAAAATTCTAGAAAGGAATTTATCAGTTCATTTTTAAAACCTGAGATAATATGCTCTGCACTTGCCTTAATCAAGGATCCTGTGCATCAGAAAACTCTTAATTATTTCTCTCGGGTTTGGTACCCTATTTAAAAGACAGCGGGTGTCTAGTTTTGGGTTTATAACCCCAGGAAAATTTTTTTGAGTTTTTGAGAGCCCTCTAAGCTAAGAAAAGAGATCTGTTGGGGACGGTGATACGTAATGCCCAATGGATCAATTAATTTAAGCCCAAGGGTATGTTAAAGAATGCTAGCCTTGTAGTACAACAAACCTAGGGCCCTAACATTGTTCTTCATATTTTAGAGTTTCATGTAAAGGTTTTAGCACTTATTTCATAAAGTCATCCATATACATGATAGATAATACAAGCATCAAGTGTTTACTTACTGGGCATTAGCTCACGTAGTCCTTACATTACAGGAACTGAGTAGGAAAAGCTGACGCCAAGTCTCTACCAAGGCGAGGTGCATATGGACATAACAGACCTTGGGTTGCACAACGAGCTTAACTATGTTCCTACCTAAGCATAAGTACAATAAGCTTGTTTATGGAATTAGTTGTGACTTTTGTAACAAAGTTTTTTAGTGACAAACCCTTTTAGATGGTTTTATGTAACAAACCCTTTTGTTCAATATTTATAAAATGCTTAGTTTAAAATTGTTTCTTCGAATACTTAATATTACTTTAGTTACAAGCATAAAGGTGAAGCGTTACAGTAGGATGGGTTGGAAAATCTGGGTTATGATTTTTTAAAAGATAGAGAGAGCAGTTTTCAAACCAAAGAGAAGGACTTTCAACTGGTAATGAGCATTTGGGATGTAGAAAGCTGTTTTGTATCTTTTAGAAGGGTCAATACCCAACTGCCAAAATTTAGACTTTAAATCAAACTTAGAAAAGATAGACGCATTTTGGAAATATGTAAACAAAGAATTTTTGCAAGGAAGAGGGAACTTGTCATCTTGCAAGAATTGATTCAAGGGTTGATATTCAATCACTAAATGCTTTTTCCCGCGTAAAGTTTCAGCTTTTTTATTGACATAAAAAGCTTGAAAAGCCCATTAGGAAGAGGTAGGTTCAATCAGGTCTTGGGCTAAAAGTTCAGCACATTCTATTTGGGCCAAAAGAAGTTTTGAGGGTGGCATACCTAGATGGGTGGCTTTAGTAGGATTCATATCTTCATTAAGCTTGAAAGGAAGCTTTATGAAGTGAGCTGGATTTTTCCATAATGGACTGGGATGGTCAAAAGTCAAATGATTGGTTAGACAAAATTAAAGTAATTGGGTCGTAATATCTTGGTAATCAGAAGAAGAATGGGTGAAATGGTATAGTTTAAGCTTATCTGTATAAGGCTGAAACATGGATTGGAACCTAAGCCCAGTAGGAAGGACTTGGACTTTTTCTGCCATAAACAGGATATTAAAGCCCAAAAGTAGATCTTTGTCTAGAAGACTAGATCAAATAACATAGGTCCAAACAATAAGTTTTGGGAACAACTGAATTCCAATCCATTTTTTTGTACGAAGCTAGGTGGAAAAGACTTTTCCACTAGTTGCACAAAAATGAGTTTCGGAAACAATCCAAGCTTCTGGAGGGAGTGATGAGAACTATCAAGAGAATACCAATACCATTAAAGCTTCAAGTGACCCTTTATACATTCATGAAGGCCCAATTACAAGAGCTAGAGCCAAAAAGATGCAAGCTGCTTTAAATGGATTAATTGAGAAAATATGGATTGAAACTACAATTCAAGATGCAAGATATCATGAATTGGGCTTGAAGAGATGTCAAGGCATTGTGGGCTTTATTCAAGCTATTGGGCAGCCAAATACACAATTCGGATCAAATGCAGAAAGGTCAATTTCGGAATAAAATTGGTATTGATTGAGTTGGAATTAATTTGCAAGCCATATACCGTTGGAAAGATAATTAAGATAGCTTTCGAAAGAATTTTACAAAGTTGATTTCGAGTTCTCTAGAAGGAGTTATGACCAATTTATTATAGCATGTGCAGAGTTGGGAATTTTAACGGCTCCTTAACTAGTTAGGAGAACTAGTTCGACTTGAACTAGCATTTAATCTTTTTCGGATTTTTGGGTTTCTATTGGCCTATTTAAACTCAGCAACCTTGCTATGTAAGACAATTGAGAGATTAATGTTATTTAAATTTGAGAGAATTATTCTTTCTTTGGTTCTTTTGAGAACTAGTGAACTTATCAAGAATTTGCATTCTTGTGGCGTTCCAAATCAAGACTTATCGCTCACCTTCTCATCTAAATCTTGAGTGTGGCATCAATATCCTTCTCTATACCTTTGGTTCATGTTTGCTTAAGCATTGGGTCAAGGTTTTGTGTTAAATCTATTTAGAGCTTTCTTGGGCAGTTGAAACTTCAAAATTAAGTGCTCTCCTTAAAGTTTCAATGTGGGAATCACACCATTTAGTATCAGAGCCAAGTTTCTAATCAGGTTTGGATGTCTTATTTATTTTGATTATTAAAAAAAACATACAGCAAAAAAAAAAAGATTGCAAAAGGATTCAAGTATTCCTACTTTCATCAATATCAATTGTGTTCCTTTACTTACTTGTTTTCCTTCCTTCAATTTCTGTTTTATTCTTTGTGTTCTCTTAATTCTTTTTCTTTGTTAGTGTGCTGGAATAGCATATTTGGTGTGCCACTTGTTTTGTTTTTCTTGATTTTGTTTTTTTAGTTCAATAAAGAACTGAAAGAGAGAATTAAGTGTGGTAAAAGGCAACAGTTTGTGAGATCATTAGAGGGAGAAAAGCCAATTTGTGTGTTAAACATGAGAGTTAAATGAATAAAATTGAGTGAAACACGTGAGGGAGTGTTGTGAGGTCTTTTTTTGCTAACTTTAATTTACAGATCACAAAATATGTCAAAAGAACAAGAAGCTATAGATCACTCGATCATGCTCAAAGCCATGCAGCAACAATTTGAGCGCATGAATCTGATGTTTGGAGAGATCTGTGACCAATTGGTAAGGCAAGACACTGCCATAACCAATAGCTCCTAATGTAAATGATAATCAATGGCGTGCTGCCATGGGAGATCAAGATGGTGATGACCTAGATAATTTTGATAACTAGGCCACCGTTGCCATGAGTGGAAGAGATGATAGAAGGGCAAGACACATAGATCGTGATTTGGGGAGTATCAAAATGAAAATTCCTTCTTTTCAAGGTAAAAATGATCCGGAAGCTTATTTGGGGTGGGAAAAAAAGGTGGAGGTAGTATTTGATTGCCATAATTAATCCGAGGAGAAAAAAGGTAAAACTAGCTGCTGTTGAATTTACTGATTAAGTTATTATTTGGTGGGATCAACTTGTTTTGAGTAGGAGAAGAAACCGTGAAAGGCCTATAAACACTTGGGAGGAGATGAAGGCCATCATGAGGAGGAGATTTGTTCCTAGTCATTATTATAGGGAGCTACACCAAAGGCTTCAAAGTCTTACACAAGGCTCCAGAAGTGTAGAAGACTACCACAAGGAGATGGAAATAATCATGATTCGAGCCAACATTGAAGAAGAACGAGAGGCCACTATGGCTAGATTTTTACATGGTTTAAATCAAGATATTACTAATGTGGTTGACTTGCAGCATTATGTTGAATTGGAAGACATGGTTTACATGGCCATAAAAGTGGAACGACAACTTAAAAAAAGGGTTCCACTAGACCCAATTTAGGTTCATCTTCCTCATGGAAGTCAAAATGGAGCAAAGATGAAAAGGTTGTTTCAAAGCCTAAGATTGAGCCAATCAAGGATCATAAAGAGGGAGGCAACCAAAGCAAAGGTAAATCTGATTCTCAAAACTCTAGAAATAGAGATATTAAGTGCTTTAAATGTTTGAGGATAGGTTATATTACATCTCAATGCCCAAATAAGCGAGTAATGATCTTAAGGGATGATGGTGATGCTGAAACTGAGAGTGAATCAGATGATGATCCTATGCCACCTTTGGAGGATGTTAATAATTGATGCGAATCCCACATTGAAACTATAAGGAGAACACTTAATTTGAAGTTTCAACTACCCAAGAAAGTTCTAAACAGATTTAAGACACACAAAACCTTGACCCAATGCTTAATCAAACATGAAGCAAAGGTATGGAGAACGATATTGAAGCCACACTCAAGATTTAGATGAGAAGGTGAGTGATAAGTCTTGATTTCGAAAGCCACAAGAATGCAAATTCTTGATAAGTTCACTAGTTCTCAAAAGAACCAAAGAAAGAATAATTCTCTCAAATTTAAATAACATTAATCTATCAATTGTCTTACATAGCAAGATTGCTGAGTTTAAATAGGCCAGTAGAGACCCAAAAAATCCGAAAAAGATTAAATCCTAGTTCAAGTCGGAGTAGTTTTCCTAACTAGTTAAGGAGTCGTTGAAATTTCCAATTCTGCGCATAATATAATAAATTGGTCATAACTCCTTCTAGAGAACTCCAAATCTAACTCCGTAAAATTCTTTAGAAAGCTATCTTAATTATCTTTCCAACGGTATATGGCTTGCAAGTTAATTCCAGCTCAATCAATACCAGTTTTATTCCGAAATTGACCTTTCTGCATTTGATCCGATTGTGTATTTGGCTGCCCAATAGCTTGAATAAAGCCCACAATGCCTTGAAATCTCTTCAAGCCCAATTCATGATGTCTTGCATCTTGAATTGTAGTTTAAATTCATATTTTCTCAATTAATCCATTTAAAGCAGCTTGTATCTTTTTGGCTCTAGCTCTTGTAATTGGGCCTTCATGAATGTGCAAAGGATCACTTGAAGCTTTAATGGTATTCTCTTGATAGTTCTCATCATTCCCCCTCTCCTCAAAAGGATTCGTCCTTGAATTTTCACCTACATCAAAAGGAGAAAGATCAAAAACATTAAAAGTAGCACTCACATTATACTCACCAGGAAGGTCTAATTTGTAGGCATTGTCATTGATTCGTGCAACCACTTGAAATGGACCATCTCCCCTTGGAAGCAACTTTGAACGCCTTTGTGCTGGGAATCTCTCCTTTCTCATATGCACCCAAACCCAATCTTCAGGCTGAAAAACCACTACCTTTCGTCCTTGGTTGGCTTGAGTAGCATATTGTTCAGTCCTCTTTTCTATGTTGTACTGCACTTTCTCATGCAATTGCTTAACAAATTCAGCTTTCTTTTTACCATCCAAACTAGCACGCACATCAACAGGTAACGGTAATAAATCCAAAGGAGTTAATGGATTAAAACCATATACAATCTCAAATGGTGAAAAATTAGTAGCTGAATGCACAGTTCTATTGTAAGCAAATTCAACATGTGGCAAACATTCTTCCCAAGTTTTCAAATTCTTTTGAATAATGGCATGCAATATTGTGGACAATGTTCTATTTACAACCTCAGTTTGTGGATGACAAGTAGTAGAAAACAAAAGTTTAGTATCCAACTTACCCCACAAAGTTTTCCAAAAGTGGCTAAAGAACTTAGCACCTCAATCTGAAACTATGCTCCTTGGTACTTCATGCAATCTGACTATTTCCTTGAAAAATAAATTAGCTATGTTTGTTGCATCATCAGTTTTGTGACATGGAATGAAATGTGCCATCTTTGAAAACCTATCAACAATAGCAAAAACAGAATCCTTTCCCCTTTTTGACCTAGGTAAACCCAAAACAAAGTCCATAGAAATATCAACCCAAGGTTCGCTAGGTATAGGTAAAGGTTTATACAATCCATGGGGTAAAGCTCTAGACTTAGCATGTTTACAAGTGATACACTTCTCACATATTCTTTCAACATCACGTTTCATATGTGGCCAAAAAAAGTGTTCTTTTGAAACATCTAAAGTCTTTGCAATGCCGAAATGTCCCATTAAACCTCCCCTATGAGATTCACACACAAGCAATTCACGCAAAGAACTTATGGCACACACAATTTATTCTCTCTAAATAAGAATCCATCGTGCCTATAGAACTTTCCAAATGCAGCTTTCTCACAAGCATTAAACACATTAGCAAAATCAGGATCATTAATATATAATTCTTTAATGTATTCAAATCCTAATAACTTTATATTTAATGCAGAGATAAGTGCATACCTTTTCAATAATGCATCAGCCACCACATTCTCCTTACCTTGTTTATATTTGATCAAATAAGGAAATGGCTCAATGAATTCAACCCATTTGGCATGTTCTATTATGCAACATACCTTGCCCTTTCAAATGCTTTAAGGACTCATGATCAGTCTGTATGACAAACTGATGAGGACTATCAAGAGAATTCCATTAAAGCTTCAAGTGATCCTTTGCACATTCATGAAGGCCCAATTACAAGAGCTAGAGCCAAAAAGATACAAGCTGCTTTAAATGGATTAATTGAGAAAATTGGATTGAAACTACAATTCAAGATGCAAGACATCATGAATTGGGCTTGAAGAGATGTCAAGGCATTGTGGGCTTTATTCAAGCTATTGGGCAGCCAAATACACAATTCGGATCAAATGCAGAAAGGTCAATTTCTAAATAAAACGGGTATTGATTGAGCTGGAATTAACTTACAGGCCATATACCGTTGGAAAGATAATTAAGATAGCTTTCCAAAGAATTTTACGGAGTTAGATTTGGAGTTCTCTAGAAGGAGTTATGACCAATTTATTATAGCATGTACAGAGTTGGGAATTTCAACGGCTCCTTAACTAGTTAGGAGAACTAGTTCGACTTGAACTAGAATTTAATCTTTTTCGGATTTTTGGGTCTCTATTGGCCTATTTAAACTCAGCAACCTTGCTATGTAAGACAATTGAGAGATTAATGTTATTTGAATTTGAGAGAATTATTCTTTCTTTGGTTCTTTTGAGAACTAGTGAACTTATCAATAATTTGCATTCTTGTGGCGTTCCAAATCAAGACTTATCACTCACGTTCTTATCTAAATCTTGAGTGTGGCGTCAATATCCTTCTCCATACCTTTGGTTCATGTTTGATTAAGCATTGGGTCAAGGTTTTGTGGTCTTAAATCTATTTAGAACTTTCTTGGGTAGTTGAAACTTCAAATTAAATGTTCTCCTTAAAGTTTCAATGTGGGATTCGCATCAATTTGGATTTTGATTATAAAAAAAAATGAACAGCAAAAAGAAAACTTACGGTAAAAAAAAAAAGAAACGTACAGCAAAAAAAAAGATTGCAAAAGGATTCAAGTATTCCTACTTTCATCAATATCAATTGTGTCCTTTACTTGTGATGCGAATCCCACATTGAAACTTTAAGGAGAATACTTAATTTGAAGTTTCAACTACCCAAGAAAGTTCTAAACAGATTTAAGACAAACAAAACCTTGACCCAATGCTTAATCAAACATGAACCAAAGGTATGGAGAAGGATATTGACGCCACACTCAAGATTTAGATGAGAAGGTGAGTGATAAGTCTTGATTTGGAACGCCACAAGAATGCAAATTCTTGATAAGTTCACTAGTTCTCAAAAGAACCAAAGAAAGAATAATTCTCTCAAATTCAAATAACATTAATCTCTCTATTGTCTTACATAGCAAGGTTGCTGAGTTTAAATAGGCCAATAGAGACCCAAAAAATCCGAAAAAGATTAAATCCTAGTTCAAGTCGGAGTAGTTTTCCTAACTAGTTAAGGAGTCGTTGAAATTTCCAATTCTGCGCATGCTGTAATAAATTGGTCATAACTCCTTCTAGAGAACTCCAAATCTAACTCCGTAAAATTCTTTGGAAACCTATCTTAATTATCTTTCCAACGGTATATGGCTTGCAAGTTAATTCCAGTTCAATCAATACCAGTTTTATTCCGAAATTGACCTTTCTGCATTTGACCCGAATTGTGTATTTGGCTGCCCAATAGCTTGAATAAAGCCCACAATGCCTTGACATCTCTTCAAGCCCAATTCATGATGTCTTGCATCTTGAATTGTAGTTTCAATCCATATTTTCTCAATTAATCCATTTAAAGCAGCTTGTATCTTTTTGGCTCTAGCTCTTGTAATTGGGCCTTCATGAATGTGCAAAGGATCACTTGAAACTTTAATGGTATTCTCTTGATAGTTCTCATCAACTTGCTTGTTTTCCTTTCTTCAATTTCTTTTTTGTTCTTTGTGTTTTCTTAATTCTTTTTCTTTATTAGTATGCTGGAATAGCATATTTGGTGTGCCACCTATTTTGTTTTTCTTGGTTTTGTTTTTAGTTCAATAAAGAACTAAAAGAGAGAACTAAGTGTGGTAAAAGGCAATAGTTTGTGAGATTATTAAAGGGAAAAAGCCAATTTGTGTGTTAAATACGAGAGTTAAGTGAATCAAATTGAGTGAAACACGTGAGGGAGTGTTGTGAGGTTTTTTTTTGCTAACTTTAATTTTTCAGATCACAAAATATGTCGAAAGAACAAGAAGCTATAGATCAATCGATCATGCTCAAAGCCATGCAGCAACAATTTGAGCACATGAATCTGATGTTTGGAGAGATCCGTGACCAATTGGAAAGGCAAGACACTGCCATAGCCAATCTACAAAAGGGGCAACAACCAATAGCTCCTAATGTAAGAGATAATCAATGGCGTGCTGCCATGGGAGATCAAGATGGTGATAACCTAGATAATTTTGATGACCAAGCCACCGTTGACATTCGTGGAAGAGATGATAGAAGGGTAAGACGCATAGATCATGATTTGGGGAGTATCAAACTGAAAATTCCTTTTTTACAAGGTAAAAATGATCCGGAAGCTTATTTGGAGTTGGAAAAAAAGGTGGAGCTAGTATTTGATTGCCATAATTACTCCAAGGAGAAAAAGGTAAAACTAGCTGCTGTTGAATTTATTGATTATGCTATTATTTGGTGGGATCAACTTGTTTTGAGTAGGAGAAGAAATCGTGAAAGGCCTATAAACACTTGGGAGGAGATGAAGGCCATCATGAGGAGGAGATTTGTTCCTAGTCATTATTATAGGGAGCTACATCAAAGGCTTCAAAGTCTTACACAAGGCTCCAGAAGTGTGGAAGACTACCATAAGGAGATGGAAATAATCATGATTCGAGCCAACATTGAAGAAGAACGAGAGGCCACTATGGCTAGATTTTTACATGGTTTAAATCAAGATATTGCTAATGTGGTTGACTTGTAGCATTATGTTGAATTGGAAGACATGGTTCACATGGCCATAAAAGTGGAACGACAACTAAAAAGAAAGGGTTCCACTAGACCCAATTTAGGTTCATCTTCCTCATGGAAGTCAAAATGGAGCAAAGTTGAAAAGGTTGTTTCAAAGCCTAAGATTGAGCCAATCAAGGATCATAAAGAGGGAGGCAACCAAAGCAAAGGTAAATCTAATTCCCAACACTCTAGAAATAAAGATATTAAGTGTTTTAAATGTTTGGGGACAGGTCATATTGCATCTCAATGCCCAAATAAGAGAGTAATGATCTTGATGGAAGATGGTGATGTTGAAACCGAGAGTGAATCAGATGATGATCCTATGCTACCTTTAGAGGATGCTAATGATGGTGTAAAGTATCCTGTTGATGGTAAATTGATGGTTGTTAGACGTGCTCTTAACATACAAGTAAAAGAGGATGCGGAGGTACAACGTGATAACATATTTCATACTAGATGCCACATCAAAGATAAGGTATGTAGTATGATAATTGATGGTGGAAGTTGTACTAATGTAGCTAGCACCAGTTTAGTTGAAAAATTGAATTTGAAAACTCTGAAACATCTTAGGCCATATAAGTTACAATGGCTGAATGATTGTGGAGAGGTTAAAGTAAATAAACAAGTGTTGGTTTCATTCTCTATTGGGAGATATAAGGATGAGGTTGTATGTGATGTAGTACCTATGCATGCTGGACACATTCTTTTGGGGCGACCTTGGCAATATGATAGGCGAGTGACACATGATGGTTACTTAAATAAATATTCTTTTGTAATGAATAAAAAGCAAATCACTCTTGTACCCTTAACACCTAGGCAAGTGTATGAAGATCAAATGACAATACAAAAAGAGAGTGATGCAAAAAAAGAAAATGAGAGCACAAAAGAAAGAGAGAATGAGAGAAAAGGAAGTGGAAAGATAGGCAACATGTAAACTTGTTTGCAAAAGAGAGAGAGGTTAAGAGGGCCTTCTTTTCAAAATAGCCTATCATTGTACTTTTGTGCAAAGAGGCTTGTTTGCATACTAATGAGCTTAACTCTTTTTTGCCTAGTGTTATTGTGACTCTTTTGTAGGACTTTGATGATGTTGATGAGAACTATCAAGAGAATACCATTAAAGTTTCAAGTGATCCTTTGCACATTCATGAAGGCCCAATTATAAGAGCTAGAGCCAAAAAGATACAAGCTGCTTTAAATGGATTAATTGAGAAAATATGGATTGAAACTACAATTCAAGATGCAAGACATCATGAATTGGGCTTGAAGAGATGTCAAGGCATTGTGGGCTTTATTCAAGCTATTGGGCAGCCAAATACACAATTCGGGTCAAATGCAGAAAGGTCAATTTCGGAATAAAACTGGTATTGATTGAGCTGGAATTAACTTGTAAGCCATATACCGTTGGAAAGATAATGAAGATAGCTTTCCAAAGAATTTTACGGAGTTAGATTTGGAGTTCTCTAGAAGGAGTTATGACCAATTTATTACAGCATGCGCAGAATTGGAAATTTCAACGACTCCTTAACTAGTTAGGAAAACTACTCCGACTTGAACTAGGATTTAATCTTTTTCGGATTTTTTGGGTCTCTATTGGCCTATTTAAACTCAGCAACCTTGCTATGTAAGACAATAGAGAGATTAATGTTATTTGAATTTGAGAGAATTATTCTTTCTTTGGTTCTTTTGAGAACTAGTGAACTTATCAAGAATTTGCATTCTTGTGGCGTTCCAAATCAAGACTTATCACTCACCTTCTCATCTAAATCTTGAGTGTGGCGTCAATATCCTTCTCCATACCTTTGGTTCATGTTTGATTAAGCATTGGGTCAAGGTTTTGTTTGTCTTAAATCTGTTTAGAACTTTCTTGGGTAGTTGAAACTTCAAATTAAGTATTCTCCTTAAAGTTTCAATGTGGGATTCGCATCAATTTGGTATCGAGCAAGTTTCTAATCAGGTTTGAATGTCTTATTTATTTTGATTATCAAAAAAGAAAACAAACAACAAAAAAAAAAAAAAAAAAAAATAACACAAAAAAAAAAAAATAAACAAAAGTACATAAAAAAAAAAAAAAGGATTGCAAAAGGATTCAAGTATTCCCACTTTCATCAATATCAATTGTGTCCTTTACTTGCTTGTTTTCCTTTCTTCAATTTCTTTTTTGTTCTTTGTGTTCTCTTAATTCTTTTTCTTTATTAGTGTGCTGGAATAGCTTATTTGGTGTGTCACTTGTTTTGTTTTTCTTGGTTTTGTTTTTCGTTCAATAAAGAACTGAAAGAGAGAATTAAGTGTGGTAAAAGGCAATAGTTTGTGAGATCATTAGAGGGAAAAAGCGAATTTGTGTGTTAAACACGAGAGTTAAGTGAATCAAATTGAGTGAAACACGTGAGGGAGTGTTGTGAGGTTTTTTTTTTGCTAACTTTAATTTTTCAGATCACAAAATATGTCAAAAGAACAAGAAGCCATAGATCAATCGATCATACACAAAGCCATGCAGCAACAATTTGAGCGCATGAATCTGATGTTTGGAGAGATCCGTGACCAATTGGAAAGGCAAGACACTGCCATAGCCAATCTACAAAAGGGGCAACAACCAATAGCTCTTAATGTAAGAGATAATCAATGGCGTGCTGCCATGGGAGATCAGGGTGGTGATGACCTAGATAATTTTGATGACCAGGTCACCGTTGACATGCGTGGAAGAGATGATAGAAGGGTAAGACGCATAGATCGTGATTTGGGGAGTATCAAACTGAAAATTCCTTCTTTTCAAGGTAAAAATGATCCGGAAGCTTATTTAGAGTGGGAAAAAAAGGTGGAGCTAGTATTTGATTGCCATAATTACTCCGAGGAGAAAAAGGTAAAACTAGCTGCTGTTGAATTTATTGATTATGCTATTATTTGGTGGGATCAATTTGTTTTGAGTAGGAGAAAAAACCGTGAAAGGCCTATAAACACTTGGGAGGAGATGAAGGCCATCATGAGGAGGAGATTCGTTCCTAGTCATTATTATAGGGAGCTACATCAAAGGCTTCAAAGTCTTACACAAGGCTCCAGAAGTGTGGAAGACTACCACAAGGAGATGGAAATAATCATGATTCGAGCAAACATTGAAGAAGAACGAGAGGCCACTATGGCTAGATTTTTACATGGTTTAAATCAAGATATTGCTAATGTGGTTGACTTGCAGCATTATGTTGAATTGGAAGACATGGTTCACATGGCCATAAAAGTGGAACAACAACTAAAAAGAAAGGGTTCCACTAGACCCAATTTGGGTTCATCTTCCTCATGGAAGTCAAAATGGAGCAAAGATGAAAAGGTTGTTTCAAAGCCTAAGATTGAGCCAATCAAGGATCATAAAGAGGGGGGCAGCCAAAGCAAAGGTAAATCTGATTCCCAACACTCTAGAAATAGAGATATTAAGTGTTTTAAATGTTTGGGGACAGGTCATATTGCATCTCAATGCCTAAATAAGAGGGTAATGATCTTGAGGGAAGATGGTGATATTGAAACCGAGAGTGAATCAGATGATGATCCTATGCCACCTTTGGAGGATGCTAATGATGGTTTAGAGTATCCTGTTGATGGTAAATTGATGGTTGTTAGATGTGCTCTTAACATGCAAGTAAAAGAGGATGCGGAGGTACAACGTGATAACATATTTCATACTAGATGCCACATCAAAGATAAGGTATGTAGTATGATAATTGATGGTGGAAGTTGTACTAATGTAGCTAGCACTAGTTTGGTTGAAAAATTGAACTTGAAAACTCTAAAACATCCTAAGCCATATAAGTTACAATGGCTGAATGATTGTGGGGAGGTTAAAGTAAATAAACAAGTGCTGGTTTCATTCTCTATTGGGAGATATAAGGATGAGGTTGTATGTGATGTAGTACCCATGCATGCTGGACACATTCTTTTGGGGCGACCTTGGCAATATGATAGGCGAGTGACACATGATGGTTACTTAAATAGATATTCTTTTGTAATGAATAAAAGGCAAATCACTCTTGTACCCTTAACACCTAAGCAAGTGTATGAGGATCAAATGACAATACAAAAAGAGAGTGATACAAAAAAAGAAAATGAAGTGGAAAGATAGAAAAAAATATTGTTGAGAGAAAAGAGAGGCAACATGTAAACTTGTTTGCAAAAGAGAGAGAGGTTAAGAGGGCCTTCTTTTCAAAACAGCCTATCATTGTACTTTTGTGCAAAGAGGCTTGTTTGCATACTAATGAGCTTAACTCTTTTTTGCCTAGTGTTATTGTGACTCTTTTGCAGGACTTTGATGATGTATTTCCAAATGAAGTCCCTAATGGTTTGCCACCTATTAGGGGAATTGAGCATCAAATAGACTTTCTTCCTGGAGCTATCATTCCTAATAGACCCACTTATAGAAGTAACCCCGAAGAGACAAAGGAGCTTCAAAGGCAGGTTGAAGAACTCTTGGCAAAGGGATATGTGAAGGAGAGCATGAGTCCATGTGCGGTACCAGTTCTACTAGTGCCCAAAAAGGATGGAACGTGGAGGATGTGTGTTGATTGTCGTGCGATTAATAAAATCACTGTAAAGTATCGACATCCTATTCCTAGACTTAATGACATGCTTGATGAATTGTATGGTTCTTGTGTGTTTAGCAAAATAGATCTTAAAAGTGGATATCATCAAATTAGGATTAGAGAGGGAGATGAGTGGAAAACTGCTTTTAAAAAAAATATGGTTTATATGAGTGGTTAGTAATGCCATTTGGATTATCTAATGCACCCAGCACTTTTATGAGGTTAATGAACCATGTTTTGCGTGCTTTTCTTGGTAAGTTTGTAGTTGTCTACTTTGATGATATTCTGATCTATAGTAAAAGTCTAGAAGAACACGTTGAGCATTTGCAAAGTGTATTGACTGTTTTAAGGAAGGAAAAGTTGTATGCTAATTTGAAGAAGTGTGCTTTTTGTACAAATCAGATTGTTTTTCTTGGTTATGTTATAAGTGCTAAAGGAATTGAGGTTGATGAAGAGAAGATAAAGGCTATTAAGGAATGGCCTACACCTAAAAGCATAAGTGAGGTAAGAAGTTTTCATGGTTTGGCTAGTTTTTATAGAAGATTTGTGAAAGATTTTAGCACCCTTACTGCACCTTTAACTGAAATTATTAAGAAACACGTGGGATTTAAGTGGGGTAGTGAACAAGAAAGTGCATTTAATCTAATCAAGGAGAAATTGGTTTCTGCACCACTACTTACTTTACCCGATTTTGCTAAAACTTTTGAAATTGAGTGTGATGCCTCAGGTATAGGTATTGGAGCTGTTTTGACGCAAGAGGGGCGTCCAATTGCTTATTTTAGTGAGAAATTGAGTGGCGCAGCCCTAAACTATCCTACTTATGACAAGGAGATGTATGCATTGGTGAGAGCGTTGGAAACTTGGCAACATTATCTTCTACCTAAAGAGTTTGTCATACACACTGATCATGAGTCTTTAAAGCATTTGAAAGGGCAAGGTAAGTTGCATAAGAGACATGCCAAATGGGTTGAATTCATTGAGCCATTTCCTTATGTGATCAAATACAAACAAGGTAAGGAGAATGTAGTGGCTGATGCATTATCGAGAAGGTATGCACTTATCTCTACATTAAATACAAAGTTATTAGGATTTGAGTACATTAAAGATTTATATGTTAATGATCCTGATTTTGCTAATGTGTTTAATGCTTGTGAGAAAGCTGCATTTGGAAAGTTTTATAGGCACGATGGGTTCTTATTTAGAGAGAATAAATTGTGTGTGCCATATAGTTCTTTGCGTGAATTGCTTGTGCGTGAAGCTCATGGGGGAGGTTTAATGGGACATTTCGGCATTGCAAAGACTTTAGATGTTTTAAAAGAACATTTTTTTTGGCCACATATGAAACGTGATGTTGAAAGAATATGTGAGAAGTGTATCACTTGTAAACATGCTAAGTCTAGAGTTTTACCCCATGGATTGTATAAACCTTTACCTATACCTAGCGAACCTTGGGTTGATATTTCTATGGACTTTGTTTTGGGTTTACCTAGGTCAAAAAGGAGAAAAGATTCTGTTTTTGTTGTTGTTGATAGGTTTTCAAAGATGGCACATTTCATTCCATGTCACAAAACTGATGATGCAACAAACATAGCTAATTTGTTTTTCAAGGAAATAGTCAAATTGCATGGAGTACCAAGGAGCATAGTTTCAGATCGAGATGCTAAGTTCTTAAGCCACTTTTGGAAAACTTTGTGGGGTAAGTTGGGTACTAAACTTTTGTTTTCTACTACTTGTCATCCACAAACTGATGGACAAACTGAGGTTGTAAATAGAACATTGTCCACGATGTTGCGTGCCATTATTCAAAAGAATTTGAAAACTTGGGAAGAATGTTTGCCACATGTTGAATTTGCTTACAATAGAACTGTCCATTCAGCTACTAAATTTTCACCATTTGAGATTGTATATGGTTTTAATCCTTTAACTCCTTTGGATTTATTGCCGTTACCTGTTGATGAGCGTGCTAGTTTGGATGGTAAAAAGAAAGCTGAATTTGTTAAGCAATTGCATGAGAAAGTGCGGCACAACATAGAAAAGAGGAATGAACAATATGATAATCAAGCCAACAAAGGACGAAAGGAAGTGGTTTTTCAGCCTGGAGATTAGGTTTGGGTGAATATGAGAAAGGAGAGATTCCCAGCACAAAGGCATTCAAAGTTGCTTCCAAGGGGAGATGGTCCATTTCAAGTGGTTGCACGAATCAATGACAATGCCTACAAATTGGACCTTTCTGGTGAGTATAATGTGAGTGCTACTTTTAATGTTTCTGATCTTTCTCCTTTTGATGTAGGTGAAGATTCGAGGACGAATCCTTTTCAGGAGAGGGAGAATGATGAGAACTATCAAGAGAATACCATTAAACTTTCAAGTGATCCTTTGCACATTCATAAAGGCCCAATTACAAGAGCTAGAGCTAAAAAGATACAAGCTGCTTTAAATGGATTAATTGAGAAAATATGGATTGAAACTACAATTCAAGATGCAAGACATCATGAATTGGGCTTGAAGAGATGTCAAGGCATTGTGGGCTTTATTCAAGCTATTGGGCAGCCAAATACACAATTCGGGTCAAATGCAGAAAGGTCAATTTCGGAATAAAACTGGTATTGATTGAGCTGGAATTAACTTGCAAACCATATACCGTTGGAAAGATAATGAAGATAGCTTTCCAAAGAATTTTACGGAGTTAGATTTGGAGTTCTCTAGAAGGAGTTATGACCAATTTATTACAGCATGCGCAGAATTGGAAATTTCAACGACTCCTTAACTAGTTAGGAAAACTACTCCGACTTGAACTAGGATTTAATCTTTTTCGGATTTTTTGGGTCTCTATTGGCCTATTTAAACTCAGCAACCTTGCTATGTAAGACAATAGAGAGATTAATGTTATTTGAATTTGAGAGAATTATTCTTTCTTTGGTTCTTTTGAGAACTAGTGAACTTATCAAGAATTTGCATTCTTGTGGCGTTCCAAATCAAGACTTATCACTCACCTTCTCATCTAAATCTTGAGTGTGGCGTCAATATCCTTCTCCATACCTTTGGTTCATGTTTGATTAAGCATTGGGTCAAGGTTTTGTTTGTCTTAAATCTGTTTAGAACTTTCTTGGGTAGTTGAAACTTCAAATTAAGTATTCTCCTTAAAGTTTCAATGTGGGATTCGCATCAGATGTGTTTCCAAATGAGGAAATAAAGGCTGTGTCTGGAAATGATGAAGCCATTGCTATGACTGGAATTTGTCTGAAGGATTGGATGAGAGAAGTGGTTTTGGACTGTTTGGCAAGTCTGGATAATAAGTCTGGGATGAGGTTCTGGGTTCCTTTTATATGCTTCACTGAGAAGTCATATTTCGAAAACCAGTCCTTTAATCTCAAGAGCATCTTCTCTGGAATATTCTTTCCTTTTGAATTCATAATGGCCGGAAATGATGAGCTGTCCATCTGGATAAGAAAGTGATAACCGATTAAATGATATTCAAACTTTTTGATACCTTTTTTTACGGCTAGGATTTCTTTGTAGATACTGTGGTAATGACATTGTGAGTCAGAAAAATGTCCACTAGCATATCCAATAAAGCTTTCTTTTCCGTTGATTTGTTCGAGGAGTACAACACCCCTGAGTTGTCACTTGCGTCGGTTTGCAATATCCGATTGCCTTCTGTGATGATCTTTAATGGTGGAGGATCTTGTGCAATCTGCTTTAGCTTGGTGACAGCTAAAGTGTGGTTGTCATTCCATTCTGGTGGCTTCTTTTTCAATAAAGCCGAAAGCTGCTTTGTGAACTGGTCCACGTGAGGGATAAAATCACGAATGTAATTGATAATTCCAAGAAATTGTTGGATCTGCTTTCTAGTTAGATGTCGATTTGGAAAGTGAAGCAGTTCTTGGGCGATGTGCTTTCCTGGTTGGTAGTGACCGTCTTTGATGACCATGCCAAGAAATTCAATGTTATCAGTGGCAATGGTGCTTTTCTTTGGTGACAGCATTATTCCATGAGATTGAACAATGTCAAGAAATTGATTTAACAACTGGCGATGTTCTTCGTGTGTTCCTGAAAATAGTAAGATATCGTCAATGTAAACCAATGCATGATGCAATATGGGTTGAAAGATTTTAACCATTGCTTTTTGAAAAATGGAAGGAGCAGTTTTTAATCCAAATGGTAAAACTGTCCATTGATAATGAGCATTCGGAATGCAAAAAGCTGTTTTGTATCTTTCAGAGGGTTCAATGCCTAATTGCCAAAAACCTGATTTTAAATCAAATTTTGAAAAGATTTGGGCATTTTTCAAATATGTGAAAATGTTTTGTCGTTTAGGAAGTGGAAATTTGTCATCTTGTAAAAACATGTTCAACGGTTGATAATCAATGACTAATCTCTTTTTCCCACGGACAAGTTCAAATCGTTTTTCCACATAAAAGGCTTGACAAGCCCATTGAGAATCTGTGGGTTCTATGAGGCCTTGGGCCAAAAGTTGAGAGCACTCATTTTGGGCTAGGACTAAGTCAGAAGGACTCATTCCTGGATGGGTGGCTTTGGTAGGGTTTGTGTCTTCATTTAGCTTAAAAGAGAGCTTAATAAAGAAGGACTCATTTTTCCATAATGGATTTGGATGGGTGAATTCAGCATGAGATTCTGGACAATATTGGAGTAATTTGGCTGAAATGTCTTGGTAGGACTGTGGAGAGTTGGAAAGACTGTAAAGTCTGAGAATATTGATGAAGGGTTTAAACATGGACTTGATTCGGATTCCAGTAGGGAGAATTTGGAGGTGTCTGTTTTTGGTGATGGTATCAAATCCTAATAAGATATCCTTATCAGGCAATTTTGAACCAATGACATGGGTCCAAATGACACAATTGGGAAAGATTTGGATACCAATGGGGTTTTTGGTAATCAAATCTGTGGTGAAAATTTTTCCATCTGCTGCTTTAAAATGTTCTGTGTGTGGCTTCCAATGTTGTGGTGGAAGAATATCGGGATTCAGCATTGTCTTTTGAGCACCTGTGTCAAAGAAACCAATAACAGGGATTGGTCTTTGGAATTTTGAGGGTAAAGTCTGGATTTTTACTGATGGAATTGGAATGGTGGAGTTTAGGGGCAAAGACTGTTGGTTGTAGATGGTGTGGAATTCATCTGCTTCAGAGTCATCAGATGAATTTTCCAGTGCAAACACTGTATCTTCATTTGGTTCTTCTTGTTTTGAAAAACAAGATTCTATCTTTTCCTTATCTGGAGAATAGTCTGTAACAGTCTGCAAATGCTTAATTAGTCTGATAGCCTTGTCTCGCTTGTTTGGACAATCTTTGGCATAATGTCCTTTCTTTTTGTAAATAAAACATCTACTGGATTTTCTCCTTTGCTGATCTTTGAAGGAAGAAGATCTTTTCCTGTAAAACTTGTATGGCCTTCGATATTTCTGAAAATAAGGCTTGGGAGAAGATCTCTGGTGTCTGATCTTTCTGAGATGTTTCTTCTTGTGAGGACTACAATCACATTGCTTCTTGTCCTTGCACTTGATTTGCAAATACGGCTTATTACAAGCACTTCTGAATGGTTCTTTGTCTTTGATCAATTCCTTAAAGAATTGTTTCTGTTCACAAAGTTTTTCAAGACATCCTTTGGCAATTTGGAAGATTTTGCCTAAAGAAATGTTCTCGAGACTGAGATTGTAAACAGTGAGCTGCCTCTGAATTTCTGGTTGCAATTCTTCAGGTAAGGAGGCAAGAAAGACATGCTTCAACGTGGGATCATTGAAACCATTCAATTTGTAAAACAGAATTGACATCCTTTTGTAGTGGAAGTCAAGATCTTTGGATTTGAGTGAACAACATTTCATGTTGAGATAATCTCGTCTTACTGCTTCAAAGTGTGTAGCTGGTTCGCCAATGAACTGTTTATGAAGGAGTGCCAGAGCTGAGGAAACATTGGGCAACTGGACGAATTGGAGTTGTCTGTAGTGTCCTAGACTATCAAACCAGTCTCTTAAGGATCCTACAAAACGAGTAACAAGTTCCTTAAGAACTGATTCCACTGTTGCTCCTACTTTGAGCATCTGGAGATCTACCCAGGCTGAGATCTCAGATAATTTCTCTCCATTTACTGGTTGGAATATCATCAAAAGTAAACCATGGGTCGTTTGACGGTTTTGGAGTTTGTTGTTGAGGAGGAGGTGGTGCAGATGTAGATTTAGGTGGATCATCAACATCAGATGGAATCTCAAAATAAGATTCTGGTTGAGATGTCTGGGCATGTTCTACTTCTTCTAGTTGAGCCATCAGGAGTTTGGTAATGTCTGCATATGATCTTTCTGAATCGGTTATAGAATTTGAAGAGATTACAGATTCAGAATTGGGTTCTAATGATTGCGAAGATGTGTTGGCAGTTCTGTGATCAGATTCAGATTCTGAGGACGAGGTATTTTCTTCCGTAGAAGTGTCAGGATGGTGAGAATAAGAAGCATATTAGTGCATAGGTTCTTTGTTTTTTGATTGGCACACATGAGGAGGAGGTTGAGTCATATGAGGAGGAGGAACAGAAGTATATTCTGGTGATTGTTGCTCTTGGGTTTCAGGTTGAGAGGGTTGATTTATTTTTAAAGGTTTGGGTTGAGGTTTAGGCTTTGGTTTTGGCTTTGGTGGTTGAGAAGGTTGAGGTGTTTGTTGGAATATTGTATGGGTCATTCCAAACAACTTGGATGGATCATAGGGTTTGATAGGAGCTAACAAAGGGGTGAACGGATGGTATGTTGAACCAATGGTTGGTATTGGTGGAGTCTCAGTGAAGAGTGTAGGCCTTTGCTTCTCTGATTCGATCCGATCTAGTTTTGCCTTCAATCGTCTGATCTCTCGTTCTTTTCTATCAAACTCAGGACCATAATATCTCTATTGGAGTATTGTCCGTAAATCAGCATCCAATTGAGCAACTCTGGTTTGTAGATCCTGGTGGATTTGCTGCATTTGTAAGGTTATAGAATCAACCTTAGTTTCAATCTTATCAGTTCGTAAACTGATTTTGTCAACTTGGTGATGGATGTGCTGTAAAGCATTATTCTGAGCTTTGGCATTCTGGGTTTGCCAATTTAAGACTGATTCAAATGGCTTTGGTTCTTCAAGATGGCTAGCAGAGGTGATTGGTGAAGGGACAAAAGGTTTGGATACTATTTTTTTTTGGGTGTCTGTCTGAGATTCAAGAGGTGGAAAGTTTGAGGAATAATCTCTGGAAAACATCATACAAGGGATTGGTTGGTTTTGTGGTGATGGATTTATGACTGGTGAAGAGACTTCTGTCTTGCAATTCTTTGCAATCCACTGAAGTTCTTTTTGGTAAAGGGGTAAAGGTGCAGGTGGAGGTGAAGGAGGTTTTGGTGGCCTTTTGTGGTCGTACCTACAGGGAGTAAGATACTTCCTTTTAGGTTTTCTTTTTTGCTTTGAAGCAAAATCTTCATCTTCTCCATCTTCCCAATAAGGGCAATCTGGATCACACATGCCGATCCGGAGCATCCCATAGCAAATGTTTACCAAGCTTTGCAGATAAACTGGTAGCCTTCGGGAAGTGAAGCCGATGGTGGTAGCAGTGATCATGGAGGAGTATGTGAAGGATAGTCTTGGAGACTCTAGAGGAGCTGTTGGTAGAACAACTGGAGGAGGTTGAGAGGCCGATTGAGGTGGCTTGAATGTCATTTTGACAGATCCATCTTGTCTTCGTTCCAACATGCTTTCAGATGTTTGAATTGGGGTATCATTCTGATGAAATTTTTCATAATTTGAAATCCATTCTAAAGGCATGAGCTTTACAAGTTCATATTGAGGAATTTGTCTTGGAATTTGATTGATGGTTGGAATCTGGTCAGATTCGGCTAATACCATGAGAGCATCTGAGTGGCTTTCTGGTGTTGGAAGATCTAAGGCATGATTTTGAAGCCTGTAGACCAATTGATGATGGAGGGTGACTATTTTAGCTGAGGAGATCTGGTCAGCACCTTTGAGCATGATCGATTGATCTATAGCTTCTTGTTCTTTTGTCATATTTTGTGATCTGAAAATTAAAGTTAGCAAAAAAAACCTCACAACACTCCCTCACGTGTTTCACTTAATTTGATTCACTTAACTCTCGTGTTTAACACACAAATTGGCTTTTTCCCTCTAATGATCTCACAAACTATTGCCTTTTACCACACTTAATTCTGTCTTTCAGTTCTTTATTGAACTAAAAACAAAACCAAGAAAAACAAAACAAGTGGCACACCAAATATGCTATTCCGGCACACTAAGACCTTGGGCCAAAAGTTGTGAGCATTCCTTTTGGGCTAGGACTAAGTCAGATGGACTCATTCCTGGATGGGTAGCTTTGGTAGGATTGGAACCAATGACATGTGTCCAAATAACACAATTGGGGAAAATCTGAATACCAATGAGATGTTTGGTAATCAAATCTGTTGTGAAGATATTTCCATCGGCTGTTTTGAAGTGTTCTGTGTGAGGCTTCCAATGATGTAATGGAAGGATCTCTGGATTGAGCATCGTCTTTTGAGCGCCTGTGTCAAGAAATCCAATGACAGGAAGTGGTCTGTGAAACTTTGAGAGTAAAATCTGGATTTTGACTGATGGAATTGGAATGGAGGAATCCAATGACAAAGACTGTTAGTTGTAGACAGTGAGGAATCCATCTGTATCAGAATCATCAGATGAATTTTCCAGTGCGAACACTGTATCTTCGTTTGGTGCTTCTTGTTCTGAAAAACAAGATTCAACTTCTTCTTTGTCTAGAGAATAGTCTGTAACAGTCTGTAAATGCTTGATGAGACGAACAACTTTGTCTCGCTTGTTAGAACAATCTCTAGAGTAGTGTCCTTTCTTTTTGCAAATGAAGCATCTACTGGACTTTTTCCGTCGTTGTTCCTGAGAGGAAGGAGACTTTTTTCTGTAGAATGTGAATGGTCTGCGAGCTTTCTGGAAATAAGGCTTGGAAGAAGATGTTGGTCTGAGCTTTCTGAAATGCTTCTTCTTGTGAGGATCGCAATCACATTTCTTTTTATCCTTGCACTTGATTTGCAGATAAGGCTTTTTACAAGCACTTCTGAATGGTTCTTTGTCTTTGATTAATTCTTTGAAGAACTGTTTCTGTTCACAAAGATTGTCAAGACATGTCTTTGCAATCTGGAAGATCTTGCCTAAGGAGATGTTGTCAAGGCTAAGGTTGTAAACAGCAAGTTGTCTCTGAATGTCTGGTTGCAATTCATCGGGTAAGGAAGCAAGGAAAACATGCTTCAGAGTTGGATCATTGAAGCCATTCAATTTGTAGAACAAAATTGACATCCTTTTGTAGTGGAAGACAAGATCTTTGGCTTTGAGGGAACATCATTTCATATTGAAGTAATCTCGTCTGGCTGCTTCAAAGTGTGGAGCTGGTTCGCCAATGAACTGTTCATGAAGGAGTGCCAAGGCTGAGAAAACATCAGGCAACTGGACAAATTGGAGTTGTCTGTATGAACCGAAGCTGTCAAACCAATCTCTGAGGGATCCAATAAGAACTGATTCCACTGTTGCGCCGGGTTTAAGCATCTGAGGTCTACCCAAGCTGAAATCTCGGATAGTTTGTAGCGCCATTTATTGGTTGGAATATCATCAAAAGTAAACCATGGACCATTTGATGATTTGGAAGTTTGCTGTTGAGGTGGAGGTGCAGATGTAGATTCAGTAGGATCATCAACATCTGATGGGATCTCAAAATAAGATTTTGGTTGAGATGTTTGTGCATGCTCTGTTTCTTCTGGCTGTGCCATGAGGAGTTTGGTGATGTCTGCATAAGACTTTTCTGAATCGGTGGTAGAAACCGAAGAGAGTGAAGGTTCTGAACTGGGTGCAGAATGTAGGTGTGATGGTTGAGAGGATGAATCAGCAGATCTGTGGTCTGTGTCAAATTCTGAGGTAGATTCTGAGGCTGGAATAGATTCATCTGTGCAAGTGTTTGTGGAAGAGTCAACAGGATGAGGATATGAAGCATACTGATGCGTGGGTGTTTTATCCTTTGATTGAGGCACTTGAGGTGAAGGTTGAGTCATGTGAGGAGGAGGAATAAGTTGAGACACCTGTGGTTGAAGAGACATAGAAGGTACAGAAGTGTATTTTGGTGATAACTGTTCTGAAGGTTCAGGTTGAACAGGTTGTCGGATTTTGACCGGTTTAGGTTGAGGTTTAGATCTTGGTTTGGGTTTTGGAGGTGAAGTTTGAGGTGGTTGAGGTGTTTGTTTGAATAACGTATGAGTCATTCCAAACAACTTAGATGGGTCAGAAGGTTTGATTGGAGCTAGCAAAGAGGTGAACGGATGGTATGTTGGACCAATAGAAGGTACTGGTGGAGTCTGAGTGAAGAGAGTAGGTCTCTATTTTTTAGATTCAATCCGATTCAGTTCTGCTTGCAGCTTTCTGATTTCTCGTTCTTTTTGATCGAACTCAGGACCATAATATCTGTGTCTGAGCATTTCTCGTAAATCAGCATCTAATTGAGCAACTCTGATTTTTAGATCCTGGTGGATTTGCTGCATCTGTGAGGTGATGGAATCAACTTTAGTTTCAATCTTGTCAGTTCGTAAACTAATTCGATCGACTTGTTGATGGATGTGCTGTAAAGCATCGTTTTGAGCTCTGGCATTCTGGGTTTGCCAATTGAGGACCGATTCAAAAGGTTTTGGTTCTTCAAGATGACCAACAGAGGTGATTGGTGAAGGGACAAAAGGTTTTGAAACAAATTTTCTCTGGGTGTCAGTTTGTGGTTCAAGAGGTGGAAAGTTTGAAGAATAATCTCTGGAGAACGTCATACAGGAAATTGGTTGAGGTTAAGGAGGTGGTTGTATGACTGGTGAAGGGACTTCTGTTTTGCAATGTTTTGTAATCCATTTAAGTTCCTTTTGGTAAAGGGGTAAGGGTGCAGATGGAGGTGAAGGAGGGTTTTGTGGTTTTTTGTGGTTAACCTTACAAGAAGTAAGATACTTCTTTTTAGGTTTTCTTTTAGAAACAAAATCTTCATCTTCTCCGTCTTGATAACAAGGGCAATCTGAATCACACATATCAGATCCATGGGCATCCCAAAGGAAGTGTTTTCCAATTTTAGCAGGGTAAATTGGATATCCTTCTGAAGTGAAACCAGTAATTGGGAGCTTTTCTTGGCCAGTTTGGACTGGAGCAATCATTGAGGAATATGTGAAAGATAGTCTAGGAGACTCTGGTGGAGCTGTGGGTAGAACAGCTGGAGGAGGCTGTGCAGCCTATTGAGGTGGTTTGAAAGTCATTTTGACAGATCCATCTCGTCTGCGTTCAAACATACTTTCAGATGTCTGAAGTGGAGCATCATTCTGATGGAACTTTTCATAGTTGGAAATCCATTCTAAAGGCATGAGCTTTACAAGTTCCTGTTGAGGAATTTGTTTGGGAATCTGGATGATTGTTGGAGTTTGATCAGATTCAGCTAATACCATAAGAGCATCAGAGTGACTTTCTGGAGTTGGAAGATCTAAGGCATGATTTTGGAGCCTATAGACCAACTGATGATGGAGGGTAGCGATCTTTGCTGAGGAGATCTGGTCAGCACCTTGAATTTGAACTTGAACTTTCAAGGCGGTGGAAAGGTTGATATCTTGGAGGGACAAGTTGAAATTTGGGTAGAAAGTGAGGAGAGCACTGCCTGCATGTAAGGTAGTCAAAACTGTACCAATAACAGCGTGTTGATACTGTTTGAACCGAGTATCGAGCATAGCAATTCTAGCAGTGACAGGTAATCCTTTTCTTCCATGAAGAGTCAAGATTAATCTCACTCCGCCGAGATGGAGATGAGTGTAACCTTCTCGTTTCCAGTTGGCAACGAGTTCTGGAGGGATCTCAAGTGTAACATATTGTTCAGCAGTAGTAGCTTGAATAGTACACTAGTCTAATCGAGAGGACTGGATGTATTCTTTAGGAAGAGGATGTTTTGTACTGATAAGGGATTTGATACTTCGGGTAAGAGAAGTAGAACGTTTATACAGATGATAAGGACTGATAAGAGGACAGGAAGACTCAGCGATTACAGTAGATTCGGGAATATAAGAATATTTTACACGATTTTCTATCTTATTTGCAGTATGCCTAGTGCATGATTTGGGTAAAGACAAGGTTGAAGAAAGGGAAATAGTACTTGAAGTTTCTAAGCAAGAAGATGTAGAAGCCATGATTTTGCAATCTCTCTCTCTGTGTCCTGAAGTCTAGGATTCTTTCAAAAACTGAAAAAGCATTTATCATACCACTTTTATTTTAAAATCAAAACATGATATTATCACTCAAAATTGAGGTATGGGCTCTGATACTAAATGGGAGAGTGGGCAGCGGAATAAAGGATCGCCATAATATCAAGTTTTTCCTGCATAACATAAAACATCAAAACAGTTTCCACTGGTCGTACAACCCAAAACTTAAGACACTCCTGGTCTTCTTCAACAGGGTACCAGACCGTCTAGGAAATAAGCATTAGTTTTTCCGATGCACAGGATCCTTGAATAAGGCAAGTGCAGAGCATACTATCTCAAGTTTTCTTTAAAAATGAACTAATAAAATCTTTTTCAAACCTTTTTCAGATCCGAAGACTTCGTTAACAGAGAGAGAAGAGAGAGTTTAGAGAATCATGGTCTTAAAACACTCTTTTATTTCAAGAAACTTATTTTCTAATTTTTCAAGCGATGATGATTTCTTACAATGAAGAGGGAGCTGCCTTATATAGGCGAGCTGAGCAGGACAGGACCTCTGCTTTTACAAAAGCAAGAATAAAATAAGTCATCTACTTTTCAAAAGTAGGAGACAGGATAAAAAGCAAAAGCTAAGAGGATAGGACACGTCCCTATCTCTTTTTTAAAGCAACTTTAATAAAGTAAAGCAAAAGCAAAAGCATAAGCACACTCAAACAAAATATAATTATTACAACACGACAAAATGAAAAGTGTCGGCAGGCTGATGTGTCTCAGAGTGAGATAGCATCAGTGCCTGAGTCAGTGTCATCAATGTAGTGCTGATCAGCTAGGTGGTCTGGAACAGCAGGTAGGAGAGAAGTAGAGGATGATTCTCCTATATCCGGAATGTAGGGTTCTAGATGATGTGGCTGTGGCCATTCGAGATCAAAGGCATGATCTCCATCGAGGGCATAGTTGTGGAGCCGTTCTTTGTAAAAGAGGCGAGGAGTCGAAGTGATATCTGGAGACAAGGGGCTGTGAGTGTTGTAGGATGGAGGAACTCCGTATTCTTCTGCTAAGGCAAGCCTAGCGGTAAGACATTCGTTCCACATAGGACTGAAGGACTCACAGTGATGAGTGTGGTTAATAACTTTGAGAAGGGGATCAGAGTATCTTCCCCAAATGTCTGTAAGCTTGACGATGATGATAACAGTCTGTTAGATCTGGAATCCATTGATTAGTTCAAAGGTCAAGGGATCCTTGAAAATAGGAGCGAGCATTCTGTCAAACCATTGTCCTTTTCCATATCGTCTGCTAGTATGAACTAGATGCGGATCGAAAAGGATAGCAACAGGGTAAAGGTTTAACCAATACATAAAAATATAGTAAGCTTGCAAAGTGATATTCTTGATAACATAGTAACCCCAAGTAGTGTAGTTATCAACTACTGAATGGAAGATGGTCGAAAGCCGGAAGATTGTATGGTGTATTTGATCCAGATTAGGATGTGGGTTGAAAGGTCTGTGAGATAACCCATTCTCTGGAGGGAGAAACTCTTGTATGGCCACGAGAGATCATAGTCTGTCTGTAAGTTCTGGGTTTTCTAAAAAAGATTTATGATCAATGACCTTTTGGAAGATGAGGTGTCGGAGATCCTCTGGTAAGGAAGAAATAAAGGCTTTATCTGTGACTTTAGCTGAGGATGATGAGGCCATTGTTAAAATCTGGCTGAAAGGAGTATTGGATGTCGAAGGTTTTGCAAGTCTGGATAGAAGATCAGGGATGAGGTTTTGGGTTCCTTTTATATGCTTCACAGAGAAGTCATATTTTGAAAACCAATCTTTTAAGCGCAAAAGCATCTTCTCGGGAATATTCTTTCCTTCTGTGTTCAGGATGGAGGGAAAAGATGAGCTGTCCAATTTGATAAGAAAATGATAACCGATTAAATGATATTCAAATTTTTTAATACCATTTTTCACGGCTAAAATCTCTTTGTAGATACTGTGGTAGTGGCATTGTGAGTCAGAGAAATGTCCACTAGTGTATCCAATGAAGCTTTTTTTCCATTGATTTCTTCAAGGAGTACAGCACCCCATGAGGTGTCACTTGCGTCTGTTTGTAAGATCCGGTTGCCATCTGTAATGAGCTTTAATGGTGGAGGATCTTGTGCAATCTCTTTTAGCTTGGTGACAGTTGTTGTATGGGTGTCATTCCATTCTGGAGGCTTTTTCAATAAAGCCGAAAGTTGTGCTGTATGTCGGTCCACGTGAGGGATGAAATCACGGATGTAATTGATGATACCAAGAAATTGCTGGATCTGCTTTCTGGATAAGTGTTGATCTGGAAAGTGAAGCAGTTCTTGAACAATGTGCTTTCCTGGTTGATAGTGACCGTCTTTGATGACCATGCCAAGGAATTCAATGTTGTCTGTGGCGATGGTACTTTTCTTTGGAGACAGCATGATGCCATGAGAGTGAACAATGTCAAGAAAGTGATTTAACAGCTGGCGATGTTCTGCATGTGTTTGTGAAAACAACAAAATATCGTCAATGTAAATCAATGCATGATGCAAAATTGGTTGAAAGATTTGACCTATTACTTTTTGGAAAATGGAAGGAGCAGTTTTTAAACCAAAGGGTAAAACTGTCCATTGGTAATGAGCATTCGGAATGCAAAAAGCAGTTTTATATCTTTCAGAGGGTTCAATGCCTAATTGCCAAAAGCCTGATTTTAAATCAAATTTTGAAAAGATTTAGGCATTTTTCAAATATGTGAAAATGTTTTGTCTTTTTGGAAGAGGAAATTTGTCATCTTGTAAAAACATGTTTAAAGGCTGATAATCGATGACTAATCTCTTTTTTCCACGGACAAGTTCAGATCGTTTTTCCACATAAAAAGCTTGACAAGCCCACTGAGAATTTGTGGGTTCAATAAGACCTTGGGCCAAAAGTTGTGAGCATTCCTTTTGGGCTAGGACTAAGTCAGAGGGACTCATTCCTGGATGGGTAGCTTTGGTAGGATTGGTGTCTTTATTTAGCTTGAAGGGGAGCTTAATGAAGAAGGACTGATTTTTCCATAATGGACTTGGATGGGTGAATTCAGCATGGGACTCAGGGCAATACTGGAGTAGTTTGGCTGAGATATCCTGGTAAGACTGAGGAGAATTAGAAAGGCTGTAGAGTCTGAGAACATTGATGAAGGGTTTGAACATGGATTTGACTCGAATACCAGTTGGGAGAATTTGGAGATGTGGGACTTTAGAAATGGTATCGAAACCTAATAAGATATCTTTATCAGGCAAATTCAAACCAATGACATGTGTCCAAATAACATAATTAGGGAAAATCTGAATACTAATGGGATGTTTGGTAATCAAATCTGTTGTGAAGATATTTCTATCGGCTGCTTTGAAGTGTTCTGTGTGAGGCTTCCAATGATGTAATGGAAGGATCTCTGGATTGAGCATCATCTTTTGAGCGCCTGTGTCAAGAAATCCAATTACAGGAAGTGGTCTGTGAAACTTTGAGGGTAAAATCTGGATTTTGATTGATGGAATTGGAATGAAGGAATCCAATGACAAAGACTGTTGGTTGTAGACAGTGAGGAATCCATCTGTATCAAAATCATCAGATGAATTTTCCAGTGCGAACATTGTATCTTCATTTGGTGCTTCTTGTTCTGATAAACAAGATTCAACTTCTTCTTTGTCTAGAGAATAGTCTGTAACAGTCTGTAAATGCTTGATGAGACGAACAGCTTTGTCTCGCTTGTTAGGACAATCTCTAGAGTAGTGTCCTTTCTTTTTGCAAATGAAGCATCTACTGGACTTTTTCCGTCGTTGTTCCTGAGAGGAAGGAGACTTTTTTCTGTAGAATGTGAATGGTTTGCAAGCTTTCTGGAAATAAGGCTTGGAAGAAGATGTTGGTTTGAGCTTTCTGAAATGCTTCTTCTTATGAGGACCGCAATCACATTTCTTTTTATCTTTGCACTTGATTTACAGATAAGGCTTTTTACAAGCACTTCTGAATGGTTCTTTGTCTTTGATCAATTCTTTGAAGAACTGTTTCTATTCACAAAGTTTGTCAAGACATGTCTTTGTAATCTGGAAGATCTTGCCTAAGGAGATGTTGTCAAGGCTAAGGTTGTAAACAGCAAGTTGTCTCTGAATGTCTGGTTGCAATTCATCGGGTAAGGAAGCAAGGAAAACATGCTTCAGAGTTGGATCATTGAAACCATTCAATTTGTAGAACAAAATTGACATCCTTTTGTAGTGGAAGTCAAGATCTTTGGCTTTGAGGGAACAGTATTTCATATTGAGATAATCTCGTCTGGCTGCTTCAAAGTGTGCAGCTGGTTCGCCAATGAACTGTTCATGAAGGAGTGCCAAGGCTGAGGAAACATTAGGCAATTGGACAAATTGGAGTTGTCTGTATGAACCGAGGCTGTCAAACCAATCTCTGAGGGATCCAATAAAACAGGTGGTTAGTTCCTTAAGAACTGATTCCACTGTTGCACCGGGTTTAAGCATCTGGAGGTCTACCCAAGCTGAAATCTCGGATAGTTTGTCGTGCTATTTATTGGTTGGAATATCATCAAAAGTAAACCATGGACCATTTGATGATTTTGGAGGTTGCTGTTGAGTTGGAGGTGCAGATGTAGATTCAGTAGGATCATCAACATCTGATTGGGATCTAAAAATAAGATTCTGGTTGAGATGTTTGTGCATGCTCTGTTTCTTTTGGTTGTGCCATGAGGAGTTTGGTAATGTCTGCTTAAGACTTTTCTGAATCGGTGGTAGAAACCGAAGAGAGTGAAGGTTCTGAACTGGGTGCATAATGTGGGTGTGATGGTTAAGAGGATGAATCAGCAAATCTGTGGTCTGTGTCAGATTCTGAGGTAGATTCTGAGGCTGGAATAGATTCATCTGTGGAAGTGTTTGTGGAAGAGTCAACAGGATGAGGATATAAAGCATACTGATGCATGGGTGCTTTATCCTTTGATTGAGGCACATGAGGTGAAGGTTGACTCATGTGAGGAGGAGGAATAGGTTGAGACACCTGTGGTTGAAGAGGCATAGAAGGTACAGAAGTGTATTCTGGTGATAACTGTTCTGAAGGTTCAGGTTGTCGGATTTTGACCGATTTAGGTTGAGGTTTAGATCTTGGTTTGGGTTTTGGAGGTGAAGTTTGAGGTGGTTGAGGTGTTTGTTTGAATAACGTATGAGTCATTCCAAACAACTTAGATGGGTCATAAGGTTTGATTGGAGCTAGCAAAGGGGTGAACGGATGGTATGTTGGACCAATAGAAGGTACTGGTGGAGTCTGAGTGAAGAGAGTAGGTCTCTGTTTTTCAGATTCAATCCGGTTCAGTTCTGCTTGCAGCTTTCTGATTTCTCGTTCTTTTTGATCGAACTCAGGACCATAATATCTGTGTCTGAGCATTTCTCATAAATCAGCATCTAATTGAGCAACTCTGTTTTTTAGATCCTGGTGGATTTGCTGCATCTGTGAGGTGATGGAATCAACTTTAGTTTCAATCTTGTCAGTTCGTAAACTGATTCGATCGACTTGTTGATGGATGTGCTGTAAAGCATCGTTTTGAGCTCTGGCATTCTGGGTTTGCCAATTGAGGACTGATTCAAAAGGTTTTGGTTCTTCAAGATGACCAGCAGAGGTGATTAGTGAAGGGACAAAAGGTTTTGAAACAAATTTTCTCTGGGTGTCAGTTTGTGGTTCAAGAGGTGGAAAGTTTGAAGAATAATCTCTGGAGAACATCATACAGGAAATTGGTTGAGGTTGAGGAGGTGGTTGTATGACTGGTGAAGGGACTTCTGTTTTACAAAGTTTTGCAATCCATTTAAGTTCCTTTTGGTAAAGGGGTAATGGTGCAGATGGAGGTGAAGGAGGGTTTTGTGGTTTTTTGTGGTCAACCTTACAAGAAGTAAGATACTTCTTTTTAGGTTTTCTTTTAGAAACAAAATTTTCATCTTCGCCGTCTTGATGACAAGGGCAATCTGGATCACACATATCAGATCCAGGGACATCCCAAAGGAAGTGTTTTCCAATTTTAGCAGGGTAAATTGGATATCCTTCTGAAGTGAAACCAGTAATTGGGAGCTTTTTGATGCGAATCCCACATTGAAACTTTAAGGAGAACACTTAATTTGAAGTTTCAACTACCCAAGAAAGTGCTAAACAGATTTAAGACACACAAAACCTTGACCCAATGCTTAATCAAACATGAACCAAAGGTATGGAGAAGGATATTGACGCCACACTCAAGATTTAGATGAGAAGGTGAGTGATAAGTCTTGATTTGGAACGCCACAAGAATGCAAATTCTTGATAAGTTCACTAGTTCTCAAAAGAACCAAAGAAAGAATAATTCTCTCAAATTCAAATAACTTTAATCTCTCAATTGTCTTACATAGCAAGGTTGCTGAGTTTAAATAGGCCAATAGAGACCCAAAAAATCCGAAAAAGATTAAATCCTAGTTCAAGTCGGAGTAGTTTTCCTAACTAGTTAAGGAGTCGTTGAAATTTCCAATTCTGCGCATGCTGTAATAAATTGGTCATAACTCCTTCTAGAGAACTCCAAATCTAACTCTGTAAAATTCTTTGGAAAGCTATCTTAATTATCTTTCCAACGGTATATGGCTTGCAAGTTAATTCCAGCTCAATAAATACCAGTTTTATTCCGAAATTGACCTTTCTGCATTTGACCCGAATTGTGTATTTGGCTGCCCAATAGCTTGAATAAAGCCCACAATGCCTTGACATCTCTTCAAGCCCAATTCATGATGTCTTGCATCTTGAATTGTAGTTTCAATCCATATTTTCTCAATTAATCCATTTAAAGCAGCTTGTATCTTTTTGGCTCTAGCTCTTGTAATTGGGCCTTCATGAATGTGCAAAGGATCACTTGAAACTTTAATGGTATTCTCTTGATAGTTCTCATCATTCCCCCTCTCCTGAAAAGGATTCGTCCTCGAATCTTCACCTACATCAAAAGGAGAAAGATCAGAAACATTAAAAGTAGCACTCACATTATACTCACCAGGAAGGTCCAATTTGTAGGCATTGTCATTGATTCGTGCAACCACTTGAAATGGACCATCTCCCTTGGAAGCAACTTTGAACGCCTTTGTGCTTTGGGAATCTCTCCTTTCTCATATGCACCCAAACCCAATCTCCAGGCTGAAAAACCACTTCCTTTCGTCCTTTGTTGGCTTGATTAGCATATTGTTCAGTCCTCTTTTCTATGTTGTGCCGCACTTTCTCATGCAATTGCTTAACAAATTCAGCTTTCTTTTACCATCCAAACTAGCACGCTCATCAACAAGTAACGGCAATAAATCCAAAGGACTTAAAGGATTAAAACCATATACAATCTCAAATGGTGAAAATTTAGTAGCTGAATGGACAGTTCTATTGTAAGCAAATTCAACATGTGGCAAACATTCTTCCCAAGTTTTCAAATTCTTTTGAATAATGGCACGCAACATCGTGGACAATGTTCTATTTACAACCTCAGTTTGTCCATCAGTTTGTGGATGACAAGTAGTAGAAAACAAAAGTTTAGTACCCAACTTACCCCACAAAGTTTTCCAAAAGTGGCTTAAGAACTTAGCATCTCGATCTGAAACTATGCTCCTTGGTACTCCATGTAATTTGACTATTTCCTTGAAAAACAAATTAGCTATGTTTGTTGCATCATCAGTTTTGTGACATGGAATGAAATGTGCCATCTTTGAAAACCTATCAACAACAACAAAAACAGAATCCTTTCTCCTTTTTGACCTAGGTAAACCCAAAACAAAGTCCATAGAAATATCAACCCAAGGTTCGCTAGGTATAGGTAAAGGTTTATACAATCCATGGGGTAAAACTCTAGACTTAGCATGTTTACAAGTGATACACTTCTCACATATTCTTTCAACATCACGTTTCATATGTGGCCAAAAAAAATGTTCTTTTAAAACATCTAAATTCTTTGCAATGCCGAAATGTCCCATTAAACCTCCCCCATGAGCTTCACGCACAAGCAATTCACGCAAAGAACTATATGGCACACACAATTTATTCTCTCTAAATAAGAACCCATCGTGCCTATAAAACTTTCCAAATGCAGCTTTCTCACAAGCATTAAACACATTAGCAAAATCAGGATCATTAACATATAATTCTTTAATGTACTCAAATCCTAATAACTTTGTATTTAATGTAGAGATAAGTGCATACCTTCTCGATAATGCATCAGCCACTACATTCTCCTTACCTTGTTTGTATTTGATCACATAAGGAAATGGCTCAATGAATTCAACCCATTTGGCATGTCTCTTATGCAACTTACCTTGCCCTTTCAAATGCTTTAAAGACTCATGATCAGTGTGTATGACAAACTCTTTAGGTAGAAGATAATGTTGCCAAGTTTCCAACGCTCTCACCAATGCATACATCTCCTTGTCATAAGTAGGATAGTTTAGGGCTGCGCCACTCAATTTCTCACTAAAATAAGCAATTGGACGCCCTCTTGCATCAAAACAGCTCCAATACCTATACCGAGGCATCACACTCAATTTCAAAAGTTTTAGCAAAATCGGGTAAAGTAAGTAGTGGTGCGAAACCAATTTCTCCTTGATTAGATTAAATGCACTTTCTTGTTCACTACCCCACTTAAATCCCACGTGTTTCTTAATAATTTCATTTAAAGGTGCAGCAAGGGTGCTAAAATCTTTCACAAATCTTCTATAAAAACTAGCCAAACCATGAAAACTTCTTACCTCACTTATGCTTTTAGGTGTAGGCCATTCCTTAATAGCCTTTATCTTCTCTTCATCAACCTCAATTCCTTTAGCACTTATAACATAACCAAGAAAAACAATCTGATTTGTACAAAAAGCACACTTCTTCAAATTAGCATACAACTTTTCCTTCCTTAACACAGTCAATACACTTTGCAAATGCTCAACGTGTTCTTCTAGACTTTTGCTATAGATCAAAATATCATCAAAGTAGACAACTACAAACTTACCAAGAAAAGCACGCAAAACATGGTTCATTAACCTCATAAAAGTGCTGGGTGCGTTAGATAATCCAAATGGCATTACTAACCACTCATATAAACCATATTTTGTTTTAAAAGCAGTTTTCCACTCATCTCCCTCTCTAATCCTAATTTGATGATATCCACTTTTAAGATCTATTTTGCTAAACACACAAGAACCATACAATTCATCAAGCATGTCATCAAGTCTAGGAATAGGATGTCGATACTTTACAGTGATTTTATTAATCGCACGACAATCAACACACATCCTCCATGTTCCATCCTTTTTGGGCACTAGTAGAACTGGTACCGCACACGGACTCATGCTCTCCTTCACATATCCTTTTGCTAAGAGTTCTTCAACCTGCCTTTGAAGCTCCTTTGTCTCTTCGGGGTTACTTCTATAAGCGGGTCTATTAGGAATGATAGCTCCAGGAAGAAAGTCTATTTGATGCTCAATTCCCCTAATAGGTGGCAAACCATTAGGGACTTCATTTGGAAATACATCATCAAAGTCCTGCAAAAGAGTCACAATAACACTAGGCAAAAAAGAGTTAAGCTCATTAGTATGCAAACAAGCCTCTTTGCACAAAAGTACAATGATAGGCTGTTTTGAAAAGAAGGCCCTCTTAACCTCTCTCTCTTTTGCAAACAAGTTTACATGTTGCCTCCATTTTCTCTCAACAATATTTTTTTCTATCTTTCCACTTTCTTTTCTCTCATTCTCTCTTTCTTTTGTACTCTCATTTTCTTTTTTTGTATCACTCTCTTTTTGTATTGTCATTTAATCCTCATACACTTGCTTAGGTGTTAAGGGTACAAGTGTGATTTGCCTTTTATTCATTACAAAAGAATATCTATTTAAGTAACCATCATGTGTCACTCGCCTATCATATTGCCAAGGTCGCCCAAAAGAATGTGTCCAAAGATGCATGGGTACTACATCACATACAACCTCGTCCTTATATCTCCCATAGAGAATGAAACCAGCACTTGTTTATTTACTTTAACCTCCCACAATCATTCAGCCAGTGTAACTTATATGGCTTAGAATGTTTTAGAGTTTTCAAGTTCAATTTTTCAACCAAACTAGTGCTAGCTACATTAGTACAACTTCCACCATCAATTATCATACTACATACCTTATCTTTGATGTGGCATCTAGTATGAAATATGTTATCACGTTGTACCTCCGCATCCTCTTTTACTTGCATGTTAAGAGCACGTCTAACAACCATCAATTTACCATCAACAGGATACTCTACACCATCATTAGCATCCTCCAAAGGTGGCATAGGATCATCATCTGATTCACTCTCGGTTTAAACATAAAAATATTACCTAAATATCATTACCCTCTTATTTGGGCATTGAGATGCAATATGACCTGTCCCCAAACATTTAAAACACTTAATATCTCTATTTCTAGAGTGTTGGGAATCAGATTTACCTTTGCTTTGGCTGCCCCCCTCTTTATGATCCTTGATTGGCTCAATCTTAGGCTTTGAAACAACCTTTTCATCTTTGCTCCATTTTGACTTCCATGAGGAAGATGAACCCAAATTGGGTCTAGTGGAACCCTTTCTTTTTAGTTGTCGTTCCACTTTTATGGCCATGTGAACCATGTCTTCCAATTCAACATAATGCTGCAAGTCAACCACATTAGCAATATCTTGATTTAAACCATGTAAAAATCTAGCCATAGTGGCCTCTCGTTCTTCTTCAATGTTTGCTTGAATCATGATTATTTCCATCTCCTTGTGGTAGTCTTCCACACTTCTGGAGCCTTGTGTAAGACTTTGAAGCCTTTGATGTAGCTCCCTATAATAATGACTAGGAACGAATCTCCTCCTCATGATGGCCTTCATCTCCTCCCAAGTGTTTATAGGCCTTTCACGGTTTCTTCTCCTACTCAAAACAAATTGATCCCACCAAATAATAGCATAATCAATAAATTCAACAGCAGCTAGTTTTACCTTTTTCTCCTCGGAGTAATTATGGCAATCAAATACTAGCTCCACCTTTTTTTCCCACTCCAAATAAGCTTCCGGATCATTTTTACCTTGAAAAGAAGGAATTTTCAGTTTGATACTCCCCAAATCACGATCTATGCGTCTTACCCTTCTATCATCTCTTCCACGCATGTCAACGGTGACCTGGTCATCAAAATTATCTAGGTCATCACCACCCGATCTCCCATGACAAAGACGCCATTGATTATCTCTTACATTAGGAGCTATGGTTGTTGCCCCTTTTGTAGATTGGCTATGGCAGTGTCTTGCCTTTCCAATTGGTCACGGATCTCTCCAAACATCAGATTCATGCGCTCAAATTGTTGCTGCATGGCTTTGTGTATGATCGATTGATCTATAGCTTCTTGTTCTTTTGACATATTTTGTGATCTGAAAAATTAAAGTTAGCAAAAAAAAAAACCTCACAACACTCCCTCACGTGTTTCACTCAATTTGATTCACTTAACTCTCGTGTTTAACACACAAATTAGCTTTTTCCCTCTAATGATCTCACAAACTATTGCCTTTTACCACACTTAATTCTCTCTTTCAGTTCTTTATTGAACTAAAAACAAAACCAAGAAAAACAAAACAAGTGACACACCAAATAAGCTATTCCAGCACACTAATAAAGAAAAAGAATTAAGAGAACATAAAGAACAAAAAAGAAATTGAAGAAAGGAAAACAAGCAAGTAAAGGACACAATTGATATTGATGAAAGTAGGAATACTTGAATCCTTTTGCAATCTTTTTTTTTTTTTGCTGTACGTTTCTTTTTTTTTTTTGCTGTAAGTTTTTTTTTTTTTTTTGCTGTTTGTTTTCTTTTTTTGATAATCAAAATAAATAAGACATTCAAACCTGATTAGAACCTTGCTCTGATACCAAATTGATGCGAATCCCACATTGAAACTTTAAGGAGAACACTTAATTTGAAGTTTCAACTACCCAAGAAAGTGCTAAACAGATTTAAGACACACAAAACCTTGACCCAATGCTTAATCAAACATGAACCAAAGGTATGGAGAAGGATATTGACGCCACACTCAAGATTTAGATGAGAAGGTGAGTGATAAGTCTTGATTTGGAACGCCACAAGAATGCAAATTCTTGATAAGTTCACTAGTTCTCAAAAGAACCAAAGAAAGAATAATTCCCTCAAATTCAAATAACTTTAATCTCTCAATTGTCTTACATAGCAAGGTTGCTGAGTTTAAATAGGCCAATAGAGACCCAAAAAATCCGAAAAAGATTAAATCCTAGTTCAAGTCGGAGTAGTTTTCCTAACTAGTTAAGGAGTCGTTGAAATTTCCAATTCTGCGCATGCTGTAATAAATTGGTCATAACTCCTTCTAAAGAACTCCAAATCTAACTCCGTAAAATTCTTTGGAAAGCTATCTTAATTATCTTTCCAACGGTATATGGCTTGCAAGTTAATTCCAGCTCAATAAATACCAGTTTTATTCCGAAATTGACCTTTCTGCATTTGACCCGAATTGTGCCCACAATGCCTTGACATCTCTTCAAGCCCAATTCATGATGTCTTGCATCTTGAATTGTAGTTTCAATCCATATTTTCTCAATTAATCCATTTAAAGCAGCTTGTATCTTTTTGGCTCTAGCTCTTGTAATTGGGCCTTCATGAATGTGCAAAGGATCACTTGAAACTTTAATGGTATTCTCTTGATAGTTCTCATCACTTTTCTTGGCCAGTTTGGACTAGAGCAATCATTGAGGAATATGTGAAAGATAGTCTAGGAGACTCTGGTAGAGCTGTGGGTAGAACAGCTGGAGGAGGCTGTAAAGCCGATTGAGGTGGTTTGAAAGTCATTTTGATAGATCCATCTTGTCTGCGTTCAAACATACTTTCAGATGTCTGAAGTGGAGCATCATTCTGATGGAACTTTTCATAGTTGGAAATCAATTCTAAAGGCATGAGCTTTACAAGTTCCTGTTGAGGAATTTGTCTGGGAATCTGGATGATTGTTGGAGTTTAATCAGATTCAGCTAATACCATAAGAGCATCAGAGTGACTTTCTGGAGTTGGAAGATCTAAGGCATGATTTTGGAGCCTATAGACCAACTGATGATGGAGGGTAGCGATCTTTGCTGAGGAGATCTGGTCAGCACCTTGAATTTGAACTTGAACTTTCAAGGCGGTGGAAAGGTTGATATCTTGGAGGGACAAGTTGAAATTTGGATAGAAAATGAGGAGAGCACTGCCTGCATGTAAGGTAGTCAAAACTGTACCAATAACAGCGTGTTGATACTGTTTGAACCGAGTGTCTAACATAGCAATTCTAGCAGTGACAGGTAATCCTTTTCTTCCATGAAGAGTCAAGATTAATCTTACTCCGCCGAGATGGAGATGAGTGTAACCTTCTCGTTTCCAGTTGGCAACGAGTTCTAGAGGGATTTTAAGTGTAACATATTGTTCAGCAGTAGTTGCTTGAAGAGTACACTGGTCTAGTCGAGAGGACTGGATGTATTCTTTAGGAAGAGGACGTTTTGTACTGATAAGGGATTTGATACTTCGAGTAAGAGAAGTAGAACGTTTATACAGATGATAAGGACTGATAAGAGAAAAGGAAGACTCAGTGATTTGAGCAGATTCGGGAATATAAGAATATTCTACATGATTTTCTATCTTATTTGCAGTATGCCTAGTGCATGATTTTGGTAGAGATAAGGTTGAAGAAAGGGAAATAGTACTTGAACTTTCTGAGCAAGAAGATGTAGAAGCCATGATTTTGCACTCGATTCTCTCTCTGTTAACGAAGTCTTAGGATCTGAAAAGGTTTGAAAAGGTTTTATCAGTTCATTTTTAAAGAAAACTTGAGATAGTATGCTCTGCACTTGCCTTATTCAAGGATCCTGTGCATCAGAAAAACTCATGCTTGTTTCCTAGAAGGTCTGGTACCCTGTTGAAGAAGACTAGGAGTGTCTTACGTTTTGGGTTGTACGACCAGTGGAAACTGTTTTGATGTTTTATGTTATGCAAGAAAAACTTGATATTATGGCGATCCTTTATTCCGCTGCCCACTCTTCGATCGCATCAGTTTACGAACTGACAAGATTGAAACTAAGGTTGATTCCATCACCTCACAGATGCAGCAAATCCACTAGGATTTAAAAAACAGAGTTGCTCAATTAGATGCTGATTTACGAGAAATGCTCAGACACAGATATTATGGTCCTGAGTTCGATAAAAAAAAACGAGAAATCAAAAAGCTGCAAGCAGAACTGAACCGGATTGAATCTGAAAAACAGAGACCTACTCTCTTCACTCAGACTCCACCAGTACCTTCTATTGGTCCAACATACCATCCGTTCACCCCTTTGCTAGCTCCAATCGAACCTTATGACCCATCTAAGTTGTTTGGAATGACTCATACGTTATTCAAACAAACACCTCAACCACCTCAAACTTCACCTCTAAAACCCAAACCAAGATCTAAACCTCAACCTAAACCGGTCAAAATCCGACAACCTGTTCAACCTGAACCTTCAGAACAGTTATCACCAGAATACACTTCTGTACCTTATATGCCTCTTCAACCACAGGTGTCTCAACCTATTCCTCCTCCTCACATGACTTAACCTTCACCTCATGTGCCTCAATCAAAGGATAAAGCACCCATGCATCAGTATGCTTCATATCCTCATCCTGTTGACTCTTCCACAAACACTTCCACAGATGAATCTATTCCAGCCTCAGAATCTACCTCAGAATCTGACACAGACCACAGATCTGCTGATTCATCCTCTCAACCATCACACCCACATTTTGCACCCAGTTCAGAACCTTCACTCTCTTCGGTTTCTACCACCAATTCAGAAAAGTCTTATGCAGACATTACCAAACTCCTTATGGCACAACCAGAAGAAACAGAGCATGCACATACATCTCAACTAGAATCTTATTTTGAGATCCCATCAGATGTTGATGATCCTACTGAATCTACATTTGCACCTCCACCTCAACAGCAAACTTCCAAATCATCAAATGGTCCATGGTTTACTTTTGATGATATTCCAACTAATAAATGGTGCGACAAACTATCCGAGATTTCAGCTTGGGTAGACCTCCAGATGCTTAAACCCGGCGCAATAGTGGAATCAGTTCTTAAGGAACTAACCACCCGTTTTATTGGATCCCGCAGAGATTGGTTTGACAAATTTCGATTCATACTGCACAACTCCAATTTGTCCAGTTGCCTGATGTTTCCTCAGCCTTGGCACTCCTTCATGAACAGTTCATTGGCGAACCAGCTGCACACTTTGAAGCAGCCAGATGAGATTACCTCAATATGAAATGCTGTTCCCTCAAAGCCAAAGATCTTGACTTCCACTACAAAAGGATGTCAATTTTGTTCTACAAATTGAATGGCTTCAATGATCCAACTCTGAAGCATGTTTTCCATGCTTCCTTACCCGATGAATTGCAACCAGACATTCAGAGACAACTTGTTGTTTACAACCTTAGCCTTGACAACATCTCCTTATGCAAGATCTTCCAGATTGCAAAGACATATCTTGACAAACTTTGTGAACAGAAACAGTTCTTCAAAGAATTGATCAAAGACAAAGAACCATTCAGAAGTGCTTGTAAAAAGCCTTATCTGCAAATCAAGTGCAAAGATGAAAAGAAATGTGACTGCGGTCCTCACAAGAAGAAACATTTCAGAAAGCTCAAACATAAATCTTTTTCTAAGCCTTATTTTCAGAAAGTTCGCAGACCATTCACATTCTACAGAAAAAAGTCTCCTTCCTCTCAGGAACAACGACGAAAAAAGTCCAGTAGATGCTTCATTTGCAAAAAGAAAGGACACTACTCTAGAGATTGTCCTAACAAGCGAGACAAAGCTGTTCGTCTCATCAAGGATTTACAGACTGTTACAGACTATTCTTCAGACAAATAAGAAGTTGAATCTTGTTTTTCAGAACAAGAAGCACCAAACGAAGATACAGTGTTCGCACTGGAAAATTCATCTGATGATTCTAATACAGATGGATTCCTCACTGTCTAAAACCAACAATTTTTGTCCTTGGATTCCTCCATTCCAATTCCATCAGTCAAAATCCAGATTTTACCCTCAAAGTTTCATAGACCACTTCCTGTCATTGGATTTCTTGACACAGGCGCTCAAAAGACGATGCTCAATCTAGAGATCATTCCATTACATCATTGGAAGCCTCACACAGAACACTTCAAAGCAGTCGATGGAAATATCTTCACAACAGATTTGATTACCAAACATCCCATTGGTATTTAGATTTTCCCCAATTGTGTTATTTGGACACATGTCATTGGTTCGAATTTGCCTGATAAAGATATCTTATTAGGTTTCGATACCATTTCTAAAGTCCCACATCTCCAAATTCTCCCAACTGGTATTCGAGTCAAATCCATGTTTAAACCTTTCATAAACATCCTCAGACTCTACAGCCTTTCCAATTCTCCCCAGTCTTACCAGGACATCTCAGCCAAACTACTCCAGTATTGCCCTGAGTCTCATGCTGAATTCACCCATCCAAGTCCATTATGGAAAAATCAGTCCTTCTTCATTAAGCTCCCCTTCAAGCTAAATGAAGACACCAATCCTACCAAAGGTACCCATCCAAGAATGAGTCCATCTGACTTAGTCCAAGCCCAAAAGGAATGCTCACAACTTTTGGCCCAAGGTCTTATTGAACCCACAAATTCTCAGTGGGCTTGTCAAGCTTTTTATGTGGAAAAACGATCTGAACTTGTCCGTGGAAAAAAGAGATTAGTCATCGATTATCAGCCTTTAAACATGTTTTTATAAGATGACAAATTTCCTCTTCCAAAAAGACAAAACATTTTCACATATTTGAAAAATGCCCAAATCTTTTCAAAATTTGATTTAAAATCAGGTTTTTGGCAATTAGGCATTGAACCCTCTGAAAGATACAAAACTGCTTTTTGCATTCCAAATGCTCATTACCAATGGACAGTTTTACCCTTTGGTTTAAAAACTGCTCCTTCCATTTTCCAAAAAGCAATGGTTCAAATCTTTCAACCAATTTTGCATCATGCATTGATTTACATTGACGATATTTTGTTGTTTTCAGAAACACATGCAGAACATCGCCAGCTGTTAAATCACTTTCTTGACATTGTTCACTCTCATGGCATCATGCTGTCTCCAAAGAAAAGTACCATCGCCACAGACAACATTGAATTCCTTGGCATGGTCATCAAAGACGGTCACTATCAACCAGGAAAGCACATTGCTCAAGAACTGCTTCACTTTCCAGATCAACACTTATCCAGAAAGCAGATCTAGCAATTTCTTGGTATCATCAATTACATCCGTGATTTCATCCCTCACGTGGACCAACATACAGCACAACTTTCGGCTTTATTGAAAAAGAAGCCTCCAGAATGGAATGACACCCATACAACAGCTGTCACCAAGCTAAAAGAGATTGCACAAGATCCTCTACCATTAAAGCTCATTACAGATGGCAACCGGATCTTACAAACAGACGCAAGTGACACCTCATGGGGTGCTGTACTCCTCGAAGAAATCAATGGAAAAGAAAGCTTTATTGGATACGCTAGTGGACATTTCTCTGACTCACAATGCCACTACCACAGTATCTACAAAGAGATTTTAGCCGTGAAAAATGGTATTAAAAATTTTGAATATCATTTAATCGGTTATCATTTTCTTATCAGATTGGACAGCTCATCCTTTCCCTCCATCCTGAACACAAAAGGAAAGAATATTCTAGAGAAGATGCTTTTGCGCTTAAAAGATTGGTTTTCAAAATATGACTTCTCAGTGAAGCATATAAAAGGAACCCAGAACCTCATCCCTGATCTTCTATCCAGACTTGCTAAACCTTCTCAGCACATACATTGCATCTCATCCCAATACCATTTCCCTTTCATCTCTATGGCAACTTCCCTGCCAACCCAGGCCTTAACCAAAAAATATTTTCCTCCTGAAAAAACTTTTAACTTAGCCTTTGCTATTCAAGACTTTGCCCGCAGATACGTCTTCAGATTTTTCATCAAGGCTTATTTACTCACTGAATCCTTCCCTATTTTGGATTTTCATCTAGAAGACTTGTTCCTTACAGGTCTCTATCTCCATCCAGTCAAGGGAATCACTGACGATGAATTATGGTACATCTGGTGTCTCACCGTCCTCTATGTTACAAAGCTAGTCTTTCCAGTCAGGCCTGTATATAAACATCTCATGGATTCTGAACAGTCCACTTCTCTCATATGGACCGTGCTCGAATGGTATTCTCCAATTCATTGGTGGAAAATGAAATTACAGCAAATCATCTCCCTTAACCACCTTGAAAAGGTCCCAGACACAGAAGCCGACATGTTCACCTCTATCTTCACCATTCACAGGCCATACTTCCAACATCCTCATATTGACAGCTTCTGGACTGTCGACCAAGCACGAGAATGGCAAACCCTGCCACATCCAGCTCTTCTAGAACAGGATCGAGATATTCAAAGAAATCTGACCAACTTCCTCTGCCAACTCAATCATAGGTCAGACCCTCCAAAGAACATCCTCCACACCTCATTAGGTCCTCAGCATGACATTCTCATAGTCCCAACTCCTTCAACCATTTCCACACCAAATACTTCAGGGATTATTCTGAAAGAAGAAAAGCCAGATTACACTGACTTTTTATTCCAAGATGCTCAAGACCCTTGGGAAGAATTCATGTCCTTATCCCAACACTTAGCAAAACTTCAGACACCACCTGTAAATCCTAATTAAGTAAGCACCAGTTATCAACCAGCCAGCCAACCGCCAGATCAGCCCTATCCACTTTTTTGCTCACAAGTTCAGAACAAACCATCACCTGATCCAAACTAAGAACAAAAAGCCAAATTTTGCCCTTGGTCCTGTGTGCCAGGTTGTACTCATCCTGAAAAAGTCTTCAAGATAGCTGCTGATGATGACACTGACTCAGACACTAATGCTATCTCACTCTGAGACACATCAGCCTGCCGACACTTTACATTTTGTCATGTTGTAATAATTATATTTTGTTTGAATGTGCTTACGCTTTTGCTTTTGCTTTGCTTTATTAAAGTTGCTTTAAAAAAGAGATAGGGACGTGTCCTATCCTTTTAGCTTTTGCTTTTTATCCTGTCTCCTACTTTTGAAAAGTAGATAACTTATTTTATTCTTGCTTTTGTAAAAGCAGGGGTCCTGTCCTGTTCAGCTCGCCTATATAAGGCAGCTCCCTCTTCATTGTAAGAAATCATCATCGCTTGAAAAATTAGAAATAAGCTTCTTGAAATAAAAGAGTGTTTTAAGACCATGATTCTCTAAACTCTCTCTTCTCTCTCTGTTAACGAAGTATTCGGATCTGAAAAGGTTTGAAAAAGGTTTTATCAGTTCATTTTTAAAGAAAACTTGAGATAGTATGCTCTGCACTTGCCTTATTCAAGGATCCTGTGCATCAGAAAAACTCATGCTTGTTTCCTGCAGACGTGCAGTACCACTTGAAAGAAGACCAGGAGTGTCTTAAGTTTTGGGTTGTACGACCAGTGGAAACTGTTTTGATGTTTTATGTTATGCAGGAAAAACTTGATGTTATGGCGATCCTTTATTCCGCTGCCCACTCTCCCTCTTGGTATCAGAGCCCATATCTCAATTTTGAGTGATAATATCATGTTTTGATTTTAAAGAAAAGTGGTATGATAAATGCTTTTTCAGTTTTTGAAAGAATCCTAGACTTCAGGACACAGAGAGAGAGATTGCAACATCATGGCTTCTACATCTTCAGAAACTTCAAGTACTATTTCCCTTTCTTCAACCTTGTCTTTACCCAAATCATGCACTAGGCATACTGCAAATAAGATAGAAAATCTTGTAGAATATTCTTATATTCCCGAATCTGCTCAAATCACTGAGTCTTCCTTTCCTCTTATCGGTCCTTATCATCTGTATAAACGTTCTACTTCTCTTACCCGAAGTATCAAATCCCTTATCAGTACAAAACGTCCTCTTCCTAAAGAATACATCCAAATCTCTCTGACCAAGTACTCTTTAAGCAACTCATCACGAACAAAGATGTTACACTTGAAATCCCTCCAGAACTCGTTGCCAACTGGAAACAAGAAGGTTACACTCATCTCCATCTCGGCAGAGTGAGATTAATCTTGACTCTTCATGGAAGAAAAGGATTACCTGTCACTGCTAGAATTGCTATGTTAGACACTCGGTTCAAATAGTATCAACACGCTGTTATTGGTACAGTTTTGACTACCTTACATGCAGGCAGTGCTCTCCTCACTTTCTACCCAAATTTCAACTTGTCCCTCCAAGATATCAACCTTTCCACCGCCTTGAAAGTTCAAGTTCAAATTCAAGGTGCTGACCAGATCTCCTCAGCAAAGATCGCTACCCTCCATCATCAGTTGGTCTATAGGCTCCAAAATCATGCCTTAGATCTTTCAACTCCAGAAAGTCACTCTGATGCTCTTATGGTATTAGCTGAATCTGATCAAACTCCAACAATCATCCAGATTCCCAGACAAATTCCTCAACAGGAACTTGTAAAGCTCATGCCTTTAGAATGGATTTCCAACTATGAAAAGTTCCATCAGAATGATGCTCCACTTCAGACATCTGAAAGTATGTTTGAACGCAGACAAGATGGATCTTTCAAAATGACTTTCAAACCACCTCAATCGGCTTCACAGCCTCCTCCAGCTGTTCTACCCACAGCTCCACCAGAGTCTCCTAGACTATCTTTCACATATTCCTCAATGATTGCTCCAATCCAAACTGGCCAAGAAAAGCTCTCAATTACTAGTTTCACTTCAGAAGGATATCCAATTTACCCTGTTAAAATTGGAATCACTTCCTTTGGGATGCCCCTGGATCTGATATGTGTGATCCAGATTGCCCTTGTTATCAAGACGGCGAAGATGAAGATTTTGTTTCTAAAAGAAAACCGAAAAAGAAGTATCTTACTTCTTGTAAGGTTGACCACAGAAAACCACAAAACCCTCCTTCACCTCCATCTGCACCATTACCCCTTTACCAAAAGGAACTTAAATGGATTGCAAAACATTGCAAAACAGAAGTCCCTTCACCAGTCATACAACCACCTCCTCAACCTCAACCAATTTCCTGTATGATGTTCTTCAGACATTATTCTTCAAACTTTCCACCTCTTGAACCACAAACTGACACCCAGAGAAAATTTGTTTGAAAACCTTTTGTCCCTTCACCAATCACCTCTGCTGATACCAATTTGGAGAGTAGGCAGCGGAATAGAGGATCGCCATAATATCAAATTTTTCCTGTATAACATAAAACATCAAAACAGTTTCCACTGGTCGTACAACCCAAACTTAAGACACTCCTGGTCTTCTTCAACAGGGTACCAGACCGTCTAGGAAACAAGCATGAGTTTTTATAATGCACAGGATCCTTGAACAAGGCAAGTGCAGAGCATACTTATCTCAAGTTTTCTTTTTAAAAATGAACTTGATAAAAATCCTTTTCCAAACCTTTTCAGATCCTAAGACTTCGTTAACAGAGAGAGAAGAGAGAGTTTAGAGAATCATGGTTTTAAACAAGACTTCTTATATTTCTTCTTTCAAGTGATATCTTACAATGGAGAGGGAGCTGCCTTATATAGGCGAGCTAAGCAGGACAGGACCCCTGCTTTTACAAAAGTAAGAATAAAATAAGCCATCTACTTTTCAAAAGTAGGAGACAGGATAAAAAGCAAAGGTTAAAAGGATAGGACACGTCCCTATCTCTTTTTTAAAGCAACTTTAATAAAGTAAAGCAAAGGCAAAAGCATAAGCACACTCAAACAAAACATAATTATTACAACACAACAAAATGAAAAGTGTCGGCAGCTGATGTGTCTCAGAGTGAGATAGCATCAGTGTCTGAGTCAGTATCATCATCAGAGGAGGGCTGATCAACGGGAAGAGTAGGTAGGAGAGAAGTAGAGGATGATTCTCCTATGTCTGGAATGTAGGATTCTGGATGGTGTGGTTGTGGCCATTCGAGATCAAAGGCATGATCTCCATCAAGGGCATAGTTGTGGAGCCGTTCTTTGTAGAAGAGTTTAGGAGTAGAAGTGATATCCGGAGACAAAGGGCTGTGAGTGTTGTAGGATGGAGGAACTCCGTATTCTTCTGCTAAGGCAAGCCTAGCGGTAAGACATTCGTTCCACATAGGACTGAAAGACTCACAGTGATGAGTGTGATCAATAACTTTGAGAAGGGGATCAGAGTATCTTCCCCAAATGTCTGTAAGTTTGACGATGATAATGACAGTCTGTTGGATCTAGAATCCATTGATTAATTCAAGGGTTAAGGGATTCTTGAAGATAGGAGCAAGCATTCTGTCAAACTATTGTCCTTTTCTAGAGCGTCTACTAGTATAAACTAAGTGAGGGTCGAAAAGGATAGCAACTGGGTAAAGGTTTAACCAGTACCAGAAAACATAATAAGCTTGCAGAGTGATATTCTTGATAACATAGTGACCCCAAGTAGTGTAGTTATCAACGACTGGATGGAAGATGGTCGAAAGCCGGAAGATTGTATGGTGCATTTGGTCCGAATTTGGATGTGGATTGAAAGGTCTGTGAGATAACCCATTTTCTGGAGGGAGAAACTCTTGTATGGCCATGAGAGACCATAGTCTGTCTGTAAGTTCTGGGTTTTCCAAAAAAGATTTATGATCAATGACCTTTTGGAAGATGAGGTTTCTGAGATCCTCTGGTAATGAAGAAATAAAGGCTTTATCTGTGATTTGAGCTGAGGATGATGAGGCCATTGCTATGGTTGAAATTTGGCTGAAAGGATTATTGAGTGTTGAAGGCTTTGCAAATTTGGATAGAACATCAGGGATGAGGTTCTGGGTTCCTTTTATATGCTTCACAGAGAAGTCATCTTTTGAAAACCAATCTTTTAAGTGCAAAAGCATCTTTTCTGGAATATTCTTTCCTTTTGTGTTGAGGATGGATGGGAAGGATGAACTGTTTAATCTGATAAAAAAATGATAACCGATTAAATGATATTCAAATTTTTTAATACCATTTTTCACGGCTAAAATCTCTTTGTAGATACTGTGGTAGTGGCATTGTGAGTCAGAGAAATGTCCACTAGCGTATCCAATGAAGCTTTCTTTTCCATTGATTTCTTCGAGGAGTACAGCACCCCATGAGGTGTCACTTGCGTCTGTTTGTAAGATCCGGTTGCCATCTGTAATGAGTTTTAATGGTGGAGGATCTTGTGCAATCTCTTTTAGCTTGGTGACAGCTATTGTATGGGTGCCATTCCATTCTGGAGGCTTCTTTTTCAATAAAGCCGAAAGTTGTGCTGTATGGTGGTCCACGTGAGGGATGAAATCACGGATGTAATTGATGATACTAAGAAATTGCTGGATCTGCTTTCTGGATAAGTGTTGATCTGGAAAGTGAAGTAGTTCTTGAGCAATGTGCTTTCCTGGTTGGTAGTGGCCGTCTTTGATGACCATGCCAAGGAATTCAATGGTGTCTGTAGCGATGGTACTTTTCTGTGGGGACAGCATGATTCCATGAGAGTGAACAATGTCAAGAAAGTGATTTAACAACTGGCGATGTTCTGCATGTATTTTGGAAAACAACAAAATATCGTCAATGTAAATCAATGCATGATGCAAAATTGGGTGAAAGATTTGAACCATTGCTTTTTAGAAAATGGAAGGAGCAGTTTTTAATCCAAAGGGCAAAACTGTCCATTGATAATGAGCATTTGGAATGCAAAAAGCAGTTTTGTATCTTTCAGAGGGTTCAATGCCTAATTGCCAAAAACCTGATTTTAAATCAAATTTTGAAAAGATTTGGGCATTTTTCAGATATGTGAAAATGTTTTGTCTTTTTGGAAGAGGAAATTTGTCATCTTGTAAAAACATATTTAAAGGCTGATAGTCGATGACTAATCTCTTTTTTCCACGGACAAGTTCAGATCGTTTTTCCACATAAAAGGCTGGACAAGCCCACTGAGAATTTGTGGGTTCAATAAGACCTTGGGCCAAAAGTTGTGAGCATTCCTTTTGGGCTAGGACTAAGTCAGATGGACTCATTCCTGGATGGGTTGCTTTGGTAGGATTGGTTTCTTCATTTAGCTTGAAGGGGAGCTTAATGAAGAAGGACGGATTTTTCCATAATGGACTTGAATGGGTAAATTCAGCATGAGACTCAGGGCAATACTGGAGTAGTTTGGCTGAGATGTCCTGATAAGACTGAGGAGAATTGGAAAGGCTGTAGAGTCTGAGAATGTTTATGAAGGGTTTAAACATGGATTTGACTTGAATACCAGTGGGGAGAATTTGGAGATGTGGGACTTTGGAGATGGTATCGAACCTAATAAGATATCTTTATCAGGCAAATTCGAACTAATGACATGTGTCTAAATAACACAATTGGGGAAAATCTGAATACCAACGGCTTTTTTGGTAATCAAATCTGTGGTAAAGATTTTTCCATCGGCTACTTTGAAATGTTCTGTGTGAGGCTTCCAATGGTGTAATGGAAGGATCTCTGGATTGAGCATTGTCTTCTGAGCGCCTGTGTCAAGAAATCCAATGACAGGAAGTGGTCTGTGAAAAAAAACCTTGAGGGTAAAATCTAGATTTTGACTGATGGAATTGGAATGGAGGAATCCAATGACAAAGATTGTTGGTTGTAGACAGTGAGAAATCCATCTGTATCAGAATCATCAGCTGAATTTTCTAGTGCGAACACTGTTTCTTCGTTTGGTGCGTCTTGTTCTGAGAAACAAGATTCAACTTCTTCTTTGTCTGGAGAATAGTCTGTCACAGTCTGTAAATGCTTGATGAGATGAACAGCTTTGTCTCGCTTGTTAGGACAGTCTCTGGAGTAGTGTCCTTTCTTTTTACAAATGAAGCATCTACTGGACTTTTTCCGTCGTTGTTCCTGAGAGGAAGGAGACTTTTTTCTGTAAAATGTGAATGGTCTGCGAGGTTTCTGAAAATAAAGCTTAGAAGAAGATGGCTGTTTAAGCTTTCTGAAATGCTTCTTCTTATGAGGACCGCAATCACACTACTTCTTATCTTTGCACTTGATTTGCAGATAAGGCTTTTTACAAGCACTTCTGAATGGTTCTTTGTCTTTGATCAATTCTTTGAAGAATTGTTTCTGTTCACAAAGTTTGTCAAGACAAGTCTTTGCAATCTGGAAGATTTTGCCTAATGAGATGTTTTCAAGGCTGAGGTTGTAAATAGCAAGTTGTCTCTGAATGTCTGGTTGCAATTCATCAGGTAAAGAAGCAAGGAAAACATGCTTCAGAGTGGGATCATTGAAACCATTTAATTTGTAGAACAAGATTGACATCCTTTTGTAGTGAAAGTCAAGATCTTTGGCTTTGAGAGAACAGCATTTCATGTTGAGGTAATCTCGTCTGGCTGCTTCAAAGTGGGCAGCTGGTTCGCCAATGAACTGTTCATGAAGGAGTGCCAAGGCTGAGGAAACATCAGGCAACTGGACAAATTGGAGTTGTCTGTAAGAACCGAGGCTGTCAAACCAATCTCTGAGGGATCCAATAAAACGGGTGGTTAGTTCCTTAAGAACTGATTCCACTGTTGCGCCGGGTTTAAGCATCTGGAGGTCTACCCAAGCTGAAATCTCGGATAGTTTGTCGCGCCATTTATTGGTTGGAATATCATCAAAAGTAAACCATGGACCATTTGATGACTTTGGAGTTTGCTGTTGAGGTGGAGGTGTAGATTCAGTAGGATCATCAACATCTGAGGGAATCTCAAAGTAAGATTCTAGTTGAGATGTCTGTGCATGCTCTGTTTCTTCTGGCTGAGCCATGAGAAGTTTGGTAATGTCTGCATAAGACTTTTCTGAATCGGTGGTAGAAATCGAAGAGAGTGAAAGTTCTGAACTGGGTGCAGAATATGGGTGTGATGGTTGAGAGGATGAATCAACAGATCTGTGGTTTGTGTCAGATTCTGAGGCAGATTCTGAGGCTGAAATAGATTCATCTATGGAAGTGTTTGTGGATGAGTCAACAGGATAAGGATAGGAAGCATACTGATGCATAGGGGCTTTATCCTTTGATTGAGGCACATGAGGTGAAGGTTGAGTCATGTGAGAAGAAGGAATAGGTTGAGGCACCTGTGGTTGAAGAGGCATAGAAGGTACAGAAGGGTATTCTGGAGATAACTGTTCAGAAGGTTCAGGTTGAACAGGTTGTCAGATTTTGACCGGTTTTGGTTGAAGTTGAGGTTTAGACCTTGGTTTTGGTTTTGAAGGTGGAGTTGGTTGAGGTGTTTGTTTGAAAAGAGTATGGGTCATTCCAAACAACTTAGAAGGGTCATAAGGTTTGATTGGAGCTAGCAAAGGGGTGAATGGATGGTATGTAGGACCAATAGAAGGTATTGGTGGAGTCTGAGTAAAGAAGGTAGGTCTCTGTTTTTCAGATTCAATCCGATTCAGTTCTACTTGCAGCTTTCTGATTTCTCATTCTTTTTGATCGAACTCAGGACCATTATATCTGTGTCTGAGCATTTCTCGTAAATCAGCATCTAATTGAGCAACTCTATTCTTTAGATCCGGTGTATTTGCTGCATCTGTGAGGAGATGGAATCAACTTTAGTTTCAATCTTATCAGTTCGTAAACTGATCCGATCGACTTGTTGATGGATATGCTGTAAAGCATCATTTTGAGCTCTGGCATTCTGGGTTTGCCAATTGAGGACTGATTCAAAAGGTTTTGGTTCTTCAAGATGACCAGCAGAGGTGATTGGTGAAGGGACAAAAAGTTTTGAAACAATTTTTCTCTGGGTGTCAGTTTGTGGTTCAAGAGGTGGAAAGTTCGAGGAAGAATCTCTAGAGAACATCATACAGGGAATTGGTTGATGTTGAGGAGGTGGTTGTATGACTGGTGAAGGGACTTCTGTTTTGCAGTATTTTGCAATCCATTTAAGTTCCTTTTGGTAAAGAGGTAATGGTGCGGATGGAGGGGAAGGAGGATTTTGAGGTTTTTTGTGGTCTTGCTTGCAAGAAGTAAGATACTTCCTTTTAGGGTTTCTTTTGGACTTTAAAGCAAGATCTTCATCTTTTCCGTCTTGATAACAAAGGCAATCTGGATCACACATATCAGATCCAGGGGCATCCCAAAGGAAGTGTTTTCCAATTTTAGCAGGGTAAATTGGATATCCTTCTGAAGTGAAGCCAATAATTGGGAGCTTCTCTTGGCCAGTGTGAACTGGAGCAATTATTGAGGAATAAGTAAAAGATAATCTGGGAGATTCTGGTGGAGCTGTGGGTAGAACAGCTGGAGGAGGTTGTGACGCCGATTGAGGTGGTTTGAAAGTCATTTTGACAGATCCATCTTGTCTACGTTCAAACATACTTTCAGATGTCTGAATTGGAGCATCATTCTGATGAAACTTTTCATAATTGGAAATCCATTCTAAAGGCATGAGCTTTACAAGTTCCTGTTGAGGAATTTGTTTGGGAATCTGAATGATTGTTGGAGTTTGATCAGATTCAGCTAATACCATGAGAGCATCAGAGTGACTTTCTGGAGTTGGAAGATCTAAGGCATGATTTTGAAGCCTATAGACCAACTGATGATGGAGAGTAGCGATCTTTGCTGAAGAGATCTGGTCAGCACCTTGAATTTGAACTTGGACTTTCAAGGCGGTTGAAAGGTTGACGTCTTGGAGAGACAAGTTGAAATTTGGATAGAAAGTGAGGAGAGCACTGCCTGCATGTAAGGTAGTCAAAACTGTACCAATAACAGCGTGTTGATACTGTTTGAACCGAGTATCTAGCATAGCAATTCTTGCAGTGACAGGTAATCCTTTTGTTCCATGAAGAGTCAAGATTAATCTCACTCCGCCGAGATGAAGATGAGTATAACCTTCTCGTTTCCAGTTGGCAACGAGTTCAGGAGGGATCTCAAGTGTAACATATTGTTCAGCAGTAGTAGCTTGAAGAGTATACTGGTCTAATCGGGAGGACTGGATGTATTCTTTAGGAAGAGGACGTTTTGTACTGATGAGGGATTTGATACTACGAGTAAGAGAAGTAGAACGCTTATACAGATGATAAGGACTGATAAGAGGAAAGGAGGATTCAGTAATTTGAGCAGATTGAGGAATATAAGAATATTCTACAAGATTTTCTATCTTATTTGCAGTATGCCTAGTGCATGATTTAGGTAAAGACAAGGTTGAAGAAAGGGAAATAGTGCTTGAAGATTCTGAGCAAGAAGATGTAGAAGCCATGATTTTGCAATCTCTCTCTCTGTGTACTGAAGTCTAGGATTCTTTCAAAAACTGAAAAAGATTTTATTATACCACTTTTATTTAAAATCAAAACATGATATTATCACCCAAAAATGAGATGTAAGGCTCTGATACCAAAACCTTTTGAATCAGTCCTCAATTGGCAAACCCAGAATGCTAGAGCTCAAAACGATGCTTTACAGCACATCCATCAACAAGTCGATCGCATCAGTTTACGAACTGACAAGATTGAAACTAAAGTTGATTCCATCACCTCACAGATGCAGTAAATCCACCAGGATCTAAAAAACAGAGTTGCTCAATTAGATGCTGATTTACGAGAAATGCTCAGACACAGATATTATGGTCCTGAGTTCGATAAAAAAGAACGAGAAATCAGAAAGCTGCAAGCAGAACTGAACCGGATTGAATCTGAAAAACAGAGACCTACTCTCTTCACTCAGACTCCACCAGTACCTTCTATTGGTCCAACATACCATCCGTTCACCCCTTTGCTAGCTCCAATCAAACCTTATGACCCGTCTAAGTTGTTTGGAATGACTCATACGTTATTCAAACAAACACCTCAACCACCTCAAACTTCACCTCCAAAACCCAAACCAAGATCTAAACTTCAACCTAAACCGGTCAAAATCTGACAACCTGTTCAACCTGAACCTTCAGAATAGTTATCACCAGAATACACTTCTGTACCTTATATGCCTCTTCAACCACAGGTGTCTCAACCTATTCCTCCTCCCACATGACTCAACCTTCACCTCATGTGCCTCAATCAAAGGATAAAGCACCCATGCATCAGTATGTTTCATATCCTCATCCTGTTGACTCTTCCACAAACACTTCCACAGATGAATCTATTCCAGCCTCAGAATCTACCTCAGAATCTGACACATACCACAGATCTGCTGATTCATCCTCTCAACCATCACACCCACATTCTGCACCCAGTTCAGAACCTTCACTCTCTTCGGTTTCTACCACCGATTCAGAAAAGTCTTATGCAGACATTACCAAACTCCTCATGGCACAACCAGAAGAAACAGAGCATGCACAAACATCTCAACCAGAATCTTATTTTGAGATCCCATCAGATGTTGTTGATCCTACTGAATCTACATTTGCACCTCCACCTCAATAGCAAACTTCCAAATCATCAAATGGTCCATGGTTTACTTTTGATGATATTCCAACCAATAAATGGCGCGACAAACTATTTGAGATTTCAGCTTGGGTAGACCTCCAGATGCTTAAACCCGGTGCAATAGTGGAATCAGTTCTTAAGGAACTAACCACCCGTTTTATTGGATCCCTCAGAGATTGGTTTGACAGCCTCGGTTCATACAGACAACTCCAATTTGTCCAGTTGCCTGATGTTTCCTCAGCCTTGGCACTCCTTCATGAACAGTTCATTGGCGAACCAGCTGCACACTTTGAAGCAGCCAGACGAGATTACCTCAATATGAAATGTTGTTCCCTTAAAGCCAAAGATCTTGACTTCCACTACAAAAGGATGTCAATTTTGTTCTACAAATTAAATAGCTTCAATGATCCAACTCTGAAGCATGTTTTCCTTGCTTCCTTACCCGATGAATTGCAACCAGACATTCACAGACAACTTGCTGTTTACAACCTTAGCCTTGACAACATCTCCTTAGGCAAGATCTTCCAGATTGCAAAGACATGTCTTGACAAACTTTGTGAACAGAAACAGTTCTTCAAAGAATTGATCAAAGATAAAGAACCATTCAGAAGTGCTTGTAAAAAGCCTTATCTGCAAATCAAGTGCAAGGATAAAAAGAAATGTGATTGCGGTCCTCACAAGAAGAAACATTTCAGAAAGCTCAAACAGAAATCTTCTTCCAAGCCTTATTTCCAGAAAGCTCGCAGAGCATTCACATTCTACAGAAAAAAGTCTCCTTCCTCTCAGGAACAACGACGGAAAAAGTCCAGTAGATGCTTCATTTGCAAAAAGAAAGGACACTACTCTAGAGATTGTCCTAACAAGTGAGACAAAACTGTTCGTCTCATCAAGCATTTACAGACTATTACAGACTATTCTCCAGACAAAGAAGAAGTTGAATCTTGTTTTTCAGAACAAGAGTACCAAATGAAGATACAGTGTTCGCACTGGAAAATTCATCTGATGATTCTGATACAGATGGATTCCTCACTGTCTACAACCAACAGTCTTTGTAATTGGATTCCTTCATTCCAATTCCATCAGTCAAAATCTAAATTTTACCCTCAAAGTTTCACAGACCACTTCCTGTCATTGGATTTCTTGACATAGGCGCTCAAAAGACGATGCTCAATCCAGAGATCCTTCCATTACATCATTGGAAGCCTCACACAGAACACTTTAAAGCAACCGATGGAAATATCTTCACAATAGATTTGATTACCAAACATCCCATTGGTATTCAGATTTTCCCCAATTGTGTTATTTGGACACATGTCATTGGTTCGAATTTGCCTGATAAAGATATCTTATTAGGTTTCGATACCATTTCTAAAGTCCCACATCTCCAAATTCTCCAAAACTGGTATTCGAGTCAGATCCATGTTCAAACCCTTCATCAATGTTCTCAGACTCTACAGCCTTTCCAATTCTCCTCAGTCTTACCAGGACATCTCAGCCAAACTACTCCAGTATTGCCCTGAGTCTCATGCTGAATTCACCCATCCAAGTCCATTATAGAAAAATCAGTCCTTCTTCATTAAGCTCCCCTTCAAGCTAAATGAAGACACCAATCCTACCAAAGCTACCCATCCAGGAATGAGTCCCTCTGACTTAGTCCTAGCCCAAAAGGAATGCTCACAACTTTTGGCCCAAGGTCTTATTGAACCACAAATTCTCAGTGGGCTTGTCAAGCTTTTTATGTGGAAAAACGATCTGAAATTGTCCGTGGAAAAAAGAGATTAGTTATCGATTATCAGCCTTTAAATATATTTTTACAAGATGACAAATTTCCTCTTCCAAAAAGACAAAACATTTTCACATATTTGAAAAATGCCCAAATCTTTTCAAAATTTGATTTAAAATCAGGTTTTTGGCAATTAGGCATTGAACCCTCTGAAAGATACAAAACTGTTTTTTGCATTCCAAATGCTCATTACCAATGGACAGTTTTACCCTTTGGTTTAAAAACTTCTCCTTCCATTTTCCAAAAAGCAATGGTTCAAATCTTTCAACCGATTTTACATCATGCATTGGTTTACATTGACGATATTTTGTTGTTTTCAGAAACACATGCAGAACATTGCCAACTGTTAAATCACTTTCTTGACATTGTTCACTCTCATGGCATCATGCTGTCTCCAAAGAAAAGTACCATCGCCACAGACACCATTGAATTCCTTGGCATGGTCATCAAAGACGGTCACTACCAACCAGGAAAGCACATTGCTCAAGAACTACTTCACTTTCCAGATCAACACTTATCCAGAAAGTAGATCCAGCAATTTCTTGGTATCATCAATTACATTCGTGATTTCATCCCTCACGTGGACCGACATACAGCACAACTTTCGGCTTTATTGAAAAAGAAGCCTCCAGAATGGAATGACACCCATACAACAGCTGTCACCAAGCTAAAAGAGATTGCACAAGATCCTCCACCATTAAAGCTCATTACAGATGGCAACTGGATCTTACAAACAGACGCAAGTGACACCTCATGGGGTGCTGTACTCCTCGAAGAAATCAATGGAAAAGAAAGCTTCATTGGATACGCTAGTGGACATTTGTCTGACTCACAATGCCACTACCACAGTATCTACAAATAGATTTTAGCCGTGAAAAATGGTATTAAAAAATTTGAATATCATTTAATTGGTTATCATTTTCTTATCGATTGGACAGCTCATCCTTCCCATCCATCCTGAACACGAAAGGAAAGAATATTCCAGAGAAGATGCTTTTGCGCTTAAAAGATTGGTTTTCAAAATATGACTTCTCTGTGAACCATATAAAAGGAACCTAGGACCTCATCCCTGATCTTCTATCCAGACTTGCAAAACCTTCGACATCCAATAATTCTTTCAACCAAATTTCCACCATAGCAATGGCCTCCTCATCCTCAGCTAAAGTCACAGATAAAGCCTTTATTTCTTCCTTACCAGAGGATCTCTGACACCTCATCTTCCAAAAGGTCATTGATCATAAATCTTTTTTAGAAAACCCAGAAATTACAGACAGACTATGGTCTCTCATGGCCATACAAGAGTTTCTCCCTCCAGAGAATGGGTTATCTCACAGACCTTTCAACCCACATCCTAATCTGGATCAAATGCACCATACAATCTTCCGGCTTTCGACCATCTTCCATCCTGTAGTTGATAACTACACTGCTTGGGGTCACTATGTTATCAAGAATATCACTCTGCAAGCTTACTATGTTTTTTGGTATTGGTTAAACCTTTACCCAGTTGCTATCCTTTTCGATCCACATCTAGTTCATACTAGCAGACGATATGGAAAAGGACAATGGTTTGACAGAATGCTCGCTCTTATTTTCAAGGATCCCTTGACCCTTGAACTAATCAATGGATTCCAGATCCAACAGACTGTCATCATCATCGTCAAGCTTACAGACATTTGGGGAAGATACTCTGATCCCCTTCTCAAAGTTATTAACCACACTCATCACTGTGAGTCCTTCAGTCCTATGTGGAACGAATGTCTTACCGCTAGGCTTGCCTTAGCAGAAGAATACGGAGTTCCTCCATCCTACAACACTCACAGCCCCTTGTATCCAGATATCACTTCGACTCCTCGCCTCTTTTACAAAGAACGGCTCCACAACTATGCCCTCGATGGAGATCATGCCTTTGATCTCGAATGGCCACAGCCACATCATCCAGAACCCTACATTCCGGATATAGGAGAATCATCCTCTACTTCTCTCCTACCTGTTGTTCCAGACCACCTAGCTGATCAGCACTACATTGATGACACTGACTCAGACACTGATGTTATCTCACTCTGAGACACGTCAGCCTGCCGACACTTTTCATTTTGTCGTGTTGTAATAATTATATTTTGTTTGAGTGTGCTTATGCTTTTGCTTTTTGCTTTGCTTTATTAAAGTTGCTTTAAAAAAGAGATAGGGACGTGTCCTATCCTTTTAGCTTTTGCTTTTTATCCTGTCTCCTACTTTTGAAAAGTAGATGACTTATTTTATTCTTGCTTTTGTAAAAGCAGGGGTCCTGTCCTGCTCAGCTCGCCTATATAAGGCAGCCTCTTCATTGTAAGAAATCATCATCGCTTGAAAAATTAGAAAATAAGCTTCTTGAAATAAAAGAGTGTTTTAAGACCATGATTCTCTAAACTCTCTCTTCTCTCTCTGTTAACAAAGTCTTAGGATCTGAAAAGGTTTGAAAAAGGTTTTATCAGTTCATTTTTAAAGAAAACTTGAGATAGTATGCTCTGCACTTGCCTTATTCAAGAATCCTGTGCATCAGAAAAACTCATGCTTGTTTCCTAGACGGTCTGGTACCCTGTTGAAGAAGACCAGAAGTGTCTTAAGTTTTGGGTTGTACGACCAGTGGAAACTATTTTGATGTTTTATGTTATGTAGGAAAAACTTGATATTATGGCGATCCTTTATTCCGCTGCCCACTCTCCCTCTTGGTATCAGAGCCCATATCTCAATTTTGAGTGATAATATCATGTTTTGATTTTAAAATAAAAGTGGTATGATAAATGCTTTTTCAGTTTTTGAAAGAATCCTAGACTTCAGGACACAGAGAGAGAGATTGCAAAATCATGGCTTCTACATCTTCTTGCTCAGAAACTTCAAGTACTATTTCCCTTTCTTCAACCTTGTCTTTACCCAAATCATGCACTAGGCATACTGCAAATAAGATAGAAAATCGTGTAGAATATTCTTATATTCCCGAATCTACTTAAATCGCTGAGTCTTCCTGTCCTCTTATCAGTCCTTATCATCTGTATAAACGTTCTACTTCTCTTACCCGAAGTATCAAATCCCTTATCAGTATAAAACGTCCTCTTCCTAAAGAATACATCCAGTCCTCTCGACTAGACCAGTGCACTCTTCAAGCTACTACTGCTGAACAATATGTTACCCTTGAGATCCCTCCAGAACTCGTTGCCAACTGGAAACGAGAAGGTTACACTCATCTCCATCTCGGCGGAGTGAGATTAATCTTGACTCTTCATGGAAGAAAAGGATTACCTGTCACTGCTCGAATTACTATGCTCGATACTCGGTTCAAACAGTATCAACACGCTGTTATTGGTACAGTTTTGACTACCTTACATGCAGGCAGTGCTCTCCTCACTTTCTACCCAAATTTCAACTTGTCCCTCCAAGATATCAACCTTTCCACCGCCTTGAAAGTTCAAGTTCAAATTCAAGGTGCTGACCAGATCTCCTCAGCAAAGATCGCTACCCTCCATCATCAGTTGGTCTATAGGCTCCAAAATCATGCCTTAGATCTTCCCACTCCAGAAAGTCACTCTGATGCTCTTATGGTATTAGCTGAATCTGATCAAACTCCAACAATCATCCAGATTCCCAGACAAATTCCTCAACAGGAACTTGTAAAGCTCATGCCTTTAGAATGGATTTCCAACTATGAAAAGTTCAATCAGAATGATGCTCCACTTCAGACATCTAAAAGTATATTTGAACGCAGACAAGATGGATCTGTCAAAATGACTTTCAAACCACCTCAATCGGCTTCACAGCCTCCTCCAGCTGTTCTACCCACAGCTCCACCAGAGTCTCCTAGACTATCTTTCACATATTCCTCAATGATTTCTCCAGTCCAAACTGGCCATGAAAAGCTCCCAATTACTGGTTTCACTTCAGAAAGATATCCAATTTACCCTGCTAAAATTGGAAAACACTTCCTTTGGGATGCCCCTGGATCTGACATTTGTGATCCAGATTGCCCTTGTTATCAAGACGGAAAAGATGAAGATTTTGTTTCTAAAAGAAAACCTAAAAAGAAGTATCTTACTTCTTGTAAGGTTGACCACAAAAAACCACAAAACCCTCATTCACCTCCATCTGCACCCTTACCCCTTTACCAAAAGGAACTTAAATGGATTGCAAAACACTGCAAAACAGAAGTCCCTTCACCAGTCATACAACCACCTGCTCAACATCAAACAATTTCTTGTATGATGTTCTCCAGAGATTATTCTTCAAATTTTCCACCTCTTGAACCACAAACAGACACCCAGAGAAAATTCATATCAAAACCTTTTGTCCCTTCACCAATCACCTCTGCTGGTCATCTTGAAGAATCAAAACCTTTTGAATCAGTCCTCAATTGGCAAACCCAGAATGCCAGAGCTCAAAATGATGCTTTACAGCACATCCATCAACAAGTCGATCGCATCAGTTTATGAACTGACAAGATTAAAACTAAAGTTGATTCCATTACCTTACAGATGCAGTAAATCCACCAGGATCTAAAAAACAGAGTTGCTCAATTAGATGTTGATTTACGAGAAATGCTCAGACACAGATATTATGGTCCTGAGTTCAACCAAAAAGAACGAGAAATCAGAAAGCTACAAGCAGAACTGAACCGGATTGAATCTGAAAAACAGAGACCTACTCTCTTCGCTCAGACTCCACTAATACCTTCTATTGGTCTAACATACCATCCGTTCACCCCTTTGCTAGCTCCAATCAAACCTTATGACCCTTCTAAGTTGTTTGGAATGACTCATACGTTATTCAAACAAACACCTCAACCACCTCAAACTTCACCTCCAAAACCCAAACCAAGATCTAAACCTCAACCTAAACCGGTCAAAATCCGACAACCTGTTCAACCTGAACCTTCAGAATAGTTATCACCAGAATACACTTCTGTACTTTCTATGCCTCTTCAACCACAGGTGTCTCAACCTATTCCTCCTCCTCACATGACTCAACCTCACCTATTGTGCCTCAATCAAAGGATAAAGCACCCATGCATCAGTATGCTTCATATCCTCATCCTGTTGACTCTTCCACAAACACTTCCACAGATGAATCTATTCCAGCCTCAGAATCTACCTCAGAATCTGACACAGACCACAAATCTGCTGATTCATCCTCTCAACCATCACACCCACATTCTGCACCCAGTTCAGAACCTTCACTCTCTTCGGTTTCTACCACCGATTCAGAAAAGTCTTATGCAGACATTACCAAACTCCTCATGGCACAGGCAGAAGAAACAGAGCATGCACAAACATCTCAACCAGAATCTTATTTTGAGATCCCATCAGATGTTGATGATCCTACTAAATCTACATCTGCACCTCCACCTCAACAGCAAACTTCCAAATCATCAAATGGTCCATGGTTTACTTTTGATGATATTCCAAACAATAAATGGCGCGATAAACTATCCGAGATTTCAGCTTGGGTAGACCTCCAGATGCTTAAACCCGGCGCAACAGTGGAATCAGTTCTTAAGGAACTAACCACCCGTTTTATTGGATCCCTCAGAGATTGGTTTGACAGCCTCGGTTCATACAGACAACTCTAATTTTACCAGTTGCCTGATGTTTCCTCAGCCTTGGCACTCCTTCATGAACAGTTCATTGGCGAACCAGCTGCACACTTTGAAGCAGCCAGACGAGATTACCTCAATATGAAACGCTATTCCCTCAAAGCCAAAGATCTTGACTTCCACTACAAAAGGATGTCAATTTTGTTCTACAAATTGAATGGCTTCAATGATCCAACTCTGAAGCATGTTTTCCTTGCTTCCTTACCCGATGAATTGCAACCAGACATTCAAAGACAACTTGCTGTTTACAACCTTAGCCTTGACAACATCTCCTTAGGCAAGATCTTCCAGATTGCAAAGACATGTCTTGACAAACTTTGTGAACAGAAACAGTTCTTCAAAGAATTGATCAAAGACAAAGAACCATTCAGAAGTGCTTGTAAAAAGCCTTATCTGCAAATCAAGTGCAAGGATAAAAAGAAATGTGATTGCGGTCCTCACAAGAAGAAGCATTTCAGAAAGCTCAAACCAACATCTTCTTCCAAGCCTTATTTCCAGAAAGCTCACAGACCATTCATATTCTACAGAAAAAAGTCTCCTTCCTCTCAGGAACAACGACAGAAAAAGTCCAGTAGATGCTTCATTTGCAAAAGGAAAAGACACTACTCTAGAGAATACCTTAACAAGCGAGACAAAGCTGTTTGTCTCATCAAGCATTTACAGACTGTTACAGACTATTCTCCAGACAAAGAAGAAGTTGAATCTTGTTTTTCAGAACAAGAAGCACCAAATGAAGATACAGTGTTCGCATTGGAAAATTCATCTGATGATTCTGATACAGATGGATTCCTCACTGTCTACAACCAACATTCTTTGTCATTGGATTCCTCTATTCAAATTCCATCAGTCAAAATCCAGATTTTACCCTTAAAGTTTCACAGACCACTTCCTGTCATTGGATTTCTTGACACAGGCGCTCAAAAGACAATGCTCAATCCAGAGATCCTTCCATTACATCATTGGAAGCCTCACACAGAACACTTCAAAGCAGCCGATGGAAATATCTTCACAACAGATTTGATTACCAAACATCCCATTGGTATTCAGATTTTCCCCAATTGTGTTATTTGGACACATGTCATTGGTTCGAATTTGCCTGATAAAGATATCTTATTAGGTTTCGATACCATTTCTAAAGTCCCACATCTCCAAATTCTCCCAACTGGTATTCGAGTCAAATCCATGTTTAAACCCTTCATCAATGTTCTCAAACTCTACAGCCTTTCCAATTCTCCCCAGTCTTACCAGGACATCTCAGCAAAACTACTCCAGTATTGCCCTGAGTCTCATGCTGAATTCACCCATCCAAGTCCATTATGGAAAAATCAGTCCTTCTTCATTAAGCTCCCCTTCAAGCTAAATGAAGACACCAATCCTACCAAAGCTACCCATCCAAGAATGAGTCCCTCTGACTTAGTCCTAGCCCAAAAGGAATGCTCACAACTTTTGGCCCAAGGTCTTATTGAACCCACCAATTCTCAGTGGCTTGTCAAGCTTTTTATGTGGAAAAACGATCTGAACTTGTCCGTGGAAAAAAGAGATTAGTCATCGATTATCAGCCTTTAAACATGCTTTTACAAGATGACAAATTTCCTTTTCCAAAAAGACAAAACATTTTCACATATTTGAAAAATGCCCAAATCTTTTCAAAATTTGATTTAAAATCAGGTTTTTGGCAATTAGGCATTGAACCCTCTAAAAGATACAAAACTGCTTTTTGCATTCCGAATGCTCATTACCAATGGACAGTTTTACCCTTTGGTTTAAAAACTACTCTTTCCATTTTCCAAAAAGCAATGGTTCAAATCTTTCAACCGATTTTACATCATGCATTGATTTACATTGATGATATTTTGTTGTTTTCACAAACACATGCAGAACATCGCCAGCTGTTAGATCACTTTCTTGACATTGTTCACTCTCATGGCATCATGCTGTCTCCAAAGAAAAGTACCATCGCCACAGACACCATTGAATTCCTTGGCATGGTCATCAAAGGTGGTCACTATCAACCAGGAAAGCACATTGCTCAAGAACTGCTTCACTTTCCAGATCAACACTTATCCAGAAAGCAGATCTAGTAATTTCTTGGTATCATCAATTACATCCGTGATTTCATCCCTCACGTGGACCAACATACAGCACAACTTTCGGCTTTATTAAAAAAGAAGCCTCCAGAATGGAATGACACCCATACAACAGCTGGCACCAAGCTAAAAGAGATTGCACAAGATCCTCCACCATTAAAGCTCATTACAGATGGCAACCAGATCTTACAAACAGACGCAAGTGACACCTCATGGGGTGCTGTACTCCTCGAAGAAATCAATGGAAAAGAAAGCTTCGTTGGATACTCTAGTGGACATTTCTCTGACTCACAATGCCACTACCACAGTATCTACAAAGAGATTTTAGCCATGAAAAATGGTATTAAAAAATTTGAATATCATTTAATCGGTTATCATTTTCTTATCAGATTGGACAGCTCATCCTTCCCATCCATCCTGAACACGAAAGGAAAGAATATTCCAGAGAAGATGCTTTTGCGCTTAAAAGATTGGTTTTCAAAATATGACTTCTCTGTGAACCATATAAAAGGAACCTAGGACCTCATCCCTGATCTTCTATCCAGACTTGCAAAACCTTCGACATCCAATAATTCTTTCAACCAAATTTCCACCATAGCAATGGCCTCCTCATCCTCAGCTAAAGTCACAGATAAAGCCTTTATTTCTTCCTTACCAGAGGATCTCCGACACCTCATCTTCCAAAAGGTCATTGATCATAAATCTTTTTTAGAAAACCCAGAACTTACAGACAGACTATGGTCTCTCATGGCCATACAAGAGTTTCTCCCTCCAGAGAATGGGTTATCTCACAGACCTTTCAACCCACATCCTAATCTGGATCAAATGCACCATACAATCTTCCAGCTTTCGACCATCTTCCATCCAGTAGTTGATAACTACACTGCTTAGGGTCACTATGTTATCAAGAATATCACTCTGCAAGCTTACTATGTTTTTTGGTATTGGTTAAACCTTTACCTATTTGCTATCCTTTTCGATCCACATCTATTTCATACTAGCAGACGATATGGAAAAGGACAATGGTTTGACAGAATGCTCGCTCCTATTTTCAAGGATCCCTTGACCCTTGAACTAATCAATGGATTCCAGATCCAACAGACTGTCATCATCATCGTCAAGCTTACAGACATTTGGGGAAGATACTCTGATCCCCTTCTTAAAGTTATTAACCACACTCATCACTGTGAGTCCTTCAGTCCTATGTGGAACGAATGTCTTACCGCTAGGCTTGCCTTATCAGAAGAATACGGAGTTCCTCCATCCTACAACACTCACAGCCCCTTGTCTCCAGATATCACTTCGACTCCTCGCCTCTTTTACAAAGAACGGCTCCACAACTATGCCCTTGATGGAGATCATGCTTTTGATCTCGAATGGCCACAGCCACATCATCCAGAACCTTACATTCCGGATATAGGAGAATCATCCTCTACTTCTCTCCTACCTGCTGTTCCAGACCACCAAGCTGATCAGCACTACATTGATGACACTGACTCAAACATTGATGCTATCTCACTCTGAGACACATCAGCCTGCCGACACTTTTCATTTTGTCGTGTTGTAATGATTATGCATTGTTTGAGTGTGCTTATGCTTTTGCTTTACTTTATTAAAGTTACTTTAAAAAAGAGATAGGGACGTGTCCTATCCTTTTAACTTTTGCTTTTTATCCTGTCTCCTACTTTTGAAAAGTAGATGACTTATTTTATTCTTGCTTTTGTAAAAGCAGGGGTCCTGTCCTACTCAGCTCGCCTATATAAGGCAGCTCCCTCTTCATTGTAAGAAATCATCATCGCTTGAAAAATTAGAAAATAAGCTTCTTAAAATAAAAGAGTGTTTTAAGACCATGATTCTCTAAACTCTCTCTTCTCTCTCTGTTAACGAAGTCTTAGGATCTGAAAAGGTTTGAAAAAGGTTTTATCAGTTCATTTTTAAAGAAAACTTGAGATAGTATGCTCTGCACTTGCCTTATTCAAGGATCCTGTGCATCAAAAAAACTCATGCTTGTTTCTTAAACGGTCTGGTACCCTGTTGAAGAAGACCAGGAGTGTCTTAAGTTTTGGGTTGTACGACCAGTGGAAACTATTTTGATGTTTTGTGTTATACAGGAAAAACTTGATATTATGGCGATCCTTTATTCCGCTGCCCACTCTCCCTCAACCTTACAAGAAGCCGATTGGTATCAGAGCCCAAGAGGGAGAGTGGGCAGCGGAATAAAGTATCGCCATAATATCAAGTTTTTCCTACATAACATAAAACATCAAAACAGTTTCCACTGGTCGTACAACCGAAACTTAAGACACTCCTGGTCTTCTTCAACAGGGTACCAGACCGTTTAGGAAACAAGCATGAGTTTTTCTGATGCACAGGATCCTTGAATAAGGCAAGTGCAGAGCATACTATCTCAAGTTTTCTTTAAAAATGAACTGATAAAACCTTTTCAAACCTTTTCAGATCTTAAGACTTCGTTAACAGAGAGAGAAGAGAGAGCTTAGAGAATCATTGTCTTAAAACACTCTTGATGAGAAATATCAAGAGAATACCATTAAAGCTTCAAGTGATCCTTTGCACATTCATGAAGGCCCAATTACAAGAGCTAGAGCCAAAAAGATACAAGCTGCTTTAAATGGATTAATTGAGAAAATATGGATTGAAACTACAATTCAAGATGCAATACATCATGAATTAGGCTTGAAGAGATGTCAAGGCATTGTGGGCTTTATTCAAGCTATTGGGCAGCCAAATACACAATTCGGATCAAATGCAGAAAGGTCAATTTCGGAATAAAACTGGTATTGATTGAGCTGGAATTAACTTGCAAGCCATATACCGTTGGAAAGATAATTAAGATAGCTTTCCAAAGAATTTTACGGAGTTAGATTTGGAGTTCTCTAGAAGGAGTTATGACCAATTTATTACAGCATGCGCAGAATTGGAAATTTCAACGAATCCTTAACTAGTTAGGAGAACTACTCCGACTTGAACTAGGATTTAATCTTTTTCGGATTTTTTGGGTCTCTATTGGCCTATTTAAACTCAGCAACCTTGCTATGTAAGACAATTGAGAGATTAATGTTATTTGAATTTGAGAGAATTATTCTTTCTTTGGTTCTTTTGAGAACTAGTGAACTTATCAAGAATTTGCATTCTTGTGGCGTTCCAAATCAAGACTTATCACTCACCTTCTCATCTAAATCTTGAGTGTGGCGTCAATATCCTTCTCCATACCTTTGGTTCATGTTTGATTAAGCATTGGGTCAAGGTTTTGTTTGTCTTAAATCTGTTTAGAACTTTCTTGGGTAGTTGAAACTTCAAATTAAGTGTTCTCCTTAAAGTTTCAATGTGGGATTCGCATCAACTCTTTTATTTCAAGAAGCTTATTTTCTAATTTTTCAAGCGATGATGATTTCTTACAATGAAGAGGGAGCTGCCTCATATAGGCGAGTTGAGCAGGACAGGACCCCTGCTTTTACAAAAGCAAGAATAAAATAAGTCGTCTACTTTTCAAAAGTAGGAGACAGGATAAAAAGCAAAAGCTAAAAGGATAGGACACGTCCCTATCTCTTTTTTAAAGCAACTTTAATAAAGCAAAGCAAAAGCAAAAGCATAAGCACACTCAAACAAAATATAATTATTACAACACGACAAAATGAAAAGTGTCGGCAGGCTGATGTGTCTCAGAGTGAGATAGCATCAGTGTCTGAGTCAGTGTCATCAATGTAGTGCTGATTAGCTAGGTGGTCTGGAACAGCAGGTAGGAGAGAAGTAAAGGATGATTCTCCTATATCCGGAATGTAGGGTTCTGGATGATGTTGCTGTGGCCATTCGAGATCAAAAGCATGATCTCCATCAAGGGCATAGTTGTGGAGCCGTTCTTTGTAAAAGAGGCGAGGAGTCGAAGTGATATCTGGAGACAAGGGGCTGTGAGTGTTGTAGGATGGAGGAACTCCGTATTCTTTTGCTAAGGCAAGCCTAGCGGTAAGACATTCGTTCCACATAGGACTAAAGGACTCACAGTGATGAGTGTGGTTAATAACTTTGAGAAGGGGATCAGAGTATCTTCCCCAAATGTCTGCAAGCTTAACGATGATGATGACAGTCTGTTGGATCTGGAATCCATTGATTAGTTCAAGGGTCAAGGGATCCTTGAAAATAGGAGCGAGCATTCTGTCAAACCATTGTCCTTTTCCATATCGTCTGCTAGTATGAACTAGATGCGGATCGAAAAGGATAGCAACGGGGTAAAGGTTTAACCAATACCAAAAAACATAGTAAGCTTGCAGAGTGATATTCTTGATAACATAGTGACCCCAAGCAGTGTAGTTATCAACTATTGGATGGAAGATGGTCGAAAGCCGGAAGATTGTATGGTGCATTTGATCCAGATTAGGATGTGGGTTGAAAGGTTTGTGAGATAACCCATTCTTTGGAGGGAGAAACTCTTGTATGGCCATGAGAGACCATAGTCTGTCTGTAAGTTCTGGGTTTACTAAAAAAGATTTATGATCAATGAACTTTTGGAAGATGAGGTGTCGGAGATCCTCTGGTAAGGAAGAAATAAAGGCTTTATCTGTGACTTTAGCTGAGGATGAGAAGGCCATTGCTATGGTGGAAATTTGGTTGAAAGAATTATTGGATGTCGAAGGTTTTGCAAGTCTGGATAGAAGATCAGGGATGAGGTTCTGGGTTCCTTTTATATGCTTCACAGAGAAGTCATATTTTGAAAACCAATCTTTTAAGCACAAAAGCATCTTCTCTAGAATATTCTTTCCTTTCGTGTTCAGGATGGATGGGAAGGATGAGCTGTCCAATCTGATAAGAAAATGATAACCGATTAAATGATATTCAAATTTTTTAATACCATTTTTCACGGCTAAAATCTCTTTGTAGATACTGTTGTAGTGGCATTGTGAGTCAGAGAAATGTGCACTAGCGTATCCAATGAAGCTTTCTTTTCTATTGATTTTTCGAGGAGTACAGTACCCCATGAGGTGTCACTTGCGTCTGTTTGTAAGATCCGGTTGCCATCTGTAATGAGCTTTAATGGTGGAGGATCTTGTGCAATCTCTTTTAACTTGGTGACAGCTGTTGTATGGGTGTCATTCCATTCTGGAGGCTTCTTTTTCAATAAAGCCGAAAGTTGTGCTGTATGTCGGTCCACGTGAGGGATGAAATCACGGATGTAATTGATGATACCAAGAAATTGCTGGATCTGCTTTCTGGATAAGTGTTGATCTGAAAAGTGAAGCAGTTCTTGAGCAATGTGCTTTCCTGGTTGATAGTGACCGTCTTTGATGACCATGCCAAGGAATTCAATGGTGTCTGTAGCGATGGTACTTTTCTTTGGAGACAGCATGATGCCATGAGAGTGAACAATGTCAAGAAAGTGATTTAACAGCTGGCGATGTTCTGCATGTGTTTGTGAAAATAACAAAATATCATCAATGTAAATCAATGCATGATGCAAAATTGGTTGAAAGATTTGAACCATTGCTTTTTGGAAAATGGAAGGAGCAGTTTTTAAACCAAAGGGTAAAACTGTCCATTGGTAATGAGCATTCGGAATGCAAAAAGCAGTTTTGTATCTTTCAGAGGGTTCAATGCCTAATTGCCAAAAACTTGATTTTAAATCAAATTTTGAAAAGATTTGGGCATTTTTCAAATATGTGAAAATGTTTTGTGTTTTTGGAAGAGGAAATTTGTCATCTTGTAAAAACATGTTTAAAGGCTGATAATCGATGACTAATCTCTTTTTTCCACGGACAAGTTCAGATCGTTTTTCCACATAAAAAGCTTGACAAGCCCACTGAGAATTGGTGGGTTCAATAAGACCTTGGGCCAAAAGTTGTGAGCATTCCTTTTGGGCTAGGACTAAGTCAGATGGACTCATTCCTGGATGGGTAGCTTTGGTAGGATTGGTGTCTTCATTTAGCTTGAAGGGGAGCTTAATGAAGAAGGACTGATTTTTCCATAATGGACTTGGATGGGTGAATTCAGCATGAGACTCAAGGCAATACTGGAGTAGTTTGGCTGAGATGTCTTGGTAAGACTAGGGAGAATTGGAAAGGCTGTAGAGTCTGAGAACATTGATGAAGGGTTTGAACATGGTTTGACTCGAATACCAATTGGGAGAATTTGGAGATGTGGGACTTTAGAAATGGTATCGAAACCTAATAAGATATCTTTATCAGGCAAATTCGAACCAATGACATGTGTCCAAATAACACAATTGGGGAAAATCTGAATACCAATGGGATGTTTGGTAATCAAATCTGTTGTGAAGATATTTTCATCGGCTGCTTTGAAGTGTTCTGTGTGAGGCTTCCAATGATGTAATGGAAGGATCTCTAGATTGAGCATCGTCTTTTGAGTGCCTGTGTCAAGAAATCCAATGACAGGAAGTGGTCTGTGAAACTTTGAAGGTAAAATCTGGATTTTAACTGATGGAATTGGAATGGAGGAATCCAATGACAAAGACTGTTGGTTGTAGACAGTGAGGAATCCATCTGTATCAGAATCATCAGATGAATTTTCCAGTGCGAACACTGTATCTTCATTTGGTGCTTCTTGTTCTGAAAAACAAAATTCAACTTCTTCTTTGTCTGGAGAATAGTCTGTAACAGTCTGTAAATGCTTGATGAGACGAACAGCTTTGTCTCACTTGTTAGGACAATCTCTAGAGTAGTGTCCTTTCTTTTTGCAAATGAAGCATCTACTGGACTTTTTCTGTCGTTGTTCCTGAGAGGAAGGAGACTTTTTTCTGTAGAATATAAATGGTTTGCGAGCTTTCTGGAAATAAGGCTTGGAAGAAGATGTTGGTTTGAGCTTTCTGAAATGCTTCTTCTTGTGAGGACCGCAATCAGATTTCTTTTTATCTTTGCACTTGATTTGCAGATAAGGCTTTTTACAAGCACTTCTGAATGGTTCTTTGTCTTTGATCAATTCTTTAAAGAACTGTTTCTGTTCACAAAGTTTGTCAAGACATGTCTTTGCAATCTGGAAGATCTTGCCTAAGAAGATGTTATCAAGGCTAAGGTTGTAAACAGCAAGTTGTCTTTGAATGTCTGGTTGCAATTCATCGGGTAAGGAAGCAAGGAAAACATGCTTCAGAGTTGGATCATTGAAGCCATTCAATTTGTAGAACAAAATTGACATCCTTTTGTAGTGGAAGTCAAGATCTTTGGCTTTGAGGGAACAGCATTTCATATTGAGGTAATCTCGTCTAGCTGCTTCAAAGTGTGCAGCTGGTTCGCCAATGAACTGTTCATGAAGGAGTGCCAAGGCTGAGGAAACATCAGGCAACTGGACAAATTGGAGTTGTCTGTATGAACCGAGGCTGTCAAACCAATCTCTGAAGGATCTAATAAAACGGGTGGTTAGTTCCTTAAGAATTGATTCCACTGTTGCGCCGGGTTTAAGCATCTGGAGGTCTACCCAAGCTGAAATCTTGGATAGTTTGTCGCGCCATTTATTGGTTGGAATATCATCAAAAGTAAACCATGGACCATTTGATGATTTTGGAGGTTGCTGTTGAGATGGAGGTGCAAATGTAGATTCAGTAGGATCATCAACATTTGATGGGATCTCAAAATAAGATTCTGGTTGAGATGTTTGTGCATGCTCTGTTTCTTCTGCCTGTGCCATGAGGAGTTTGGTAATGTCTGCATAAGACTTTTCTGAATCGGTGGTAGAAACCGAAGAGAGTGAAGGTTCTGAACTGGGTGCAGAATGTGGGTGTGATGGTTGAGAGGATGAATCAGCAGATCTGTGGTCTATGTCAGATTCTGAGGTAGATTCTGAGGCTGGAATAGATTCATCTGTGGAAGTGTTTGTGGAAGAGTCAACAGGATGAGGATATGAAGCATACTGATACATGGGTGCTTTATCCTTTGATTGAGGCACATGAGGTGAAGGTTGAGTCATGTGAGGAGGAGGAATAGGTTGAGACACCTGTGGTTGAAGAGGCATAGAAGGTACAGAAGTGTATTCTGGTGATAACTGTTCTGAAGGTTCAGGTTGAACAGGTTGTCGGATTTTGACCGGTTTAGGTTGAGGTTTAGATCTTGGTTTGGGTTTTGGAGGTGAAGTTTGAGGTGGTTGAGGTGTTTGTTTGAATAACGTATGAGTCATTCCAAACAACTTCGCCGTCTTGATGGCAAGGACAATTTGGATCACATATATCAGATCCAGGGGCATCCCAAAGGAAGTGTTTTCCAATTTTAGCAGGGTAAATTGGATATCCTTCTGAAGTGAAACCAGTAATTGGGAGCTTTTCTTGGCCAGTTTGGACTGGAGCAATCATTGAGGATTATGTGAAAGATAGTCTAAGAGACTCTGGTGGAGCTGTGGGTAGAACAGCTAGAGGAGGCTTTGAAGCCGATTGAGGTGGTTAGAAAACCTAAAAAGAAGTATCTTACTTCTTGTAAGGTTGACCACAAAAAACCACAAAACCATCCTTCACCTCCATCTGCACCCTTACCCCTTTACCAAAAGGAACTTAAATGGATTGCAAAACACTGCAAAACAGAAGTCCCTTCACCAGTCATACAACCACCTCCTCAACATCAACCAATTTCCTGTATGATGTTCTCCAGAGATTATTCTTCAAACTTTCCACCTCTTGAACTACAAACTGACACCCAGAGAAAATTTGTTTCAAAACCTTTTGTCCCTTCACCAATCACCTCTGCTGGTCATCTTGAAGAACCAAAACCTTTTGAATCAGTCCTCAATTGGCAAACCCAGAATGCCAGAGCTCAAAATGATGCTTTACAGCACATCCATCAACAAGTCGATCGCATCAGTTTACGAACTGACAAGATTGAAACTAAAGTTGATTCCATCACCTCACAAATGCAGCAAATCCACCAGGATCTAAAAAACAGAGTTGCTCAATTAGATGCTGATTTATGAGAAATGCTCAGACATAGATATTATGGTCCTGAGTTCGATCAAAAAGAACGCGAAATCAGAAAGCTGCAAGCAGAACTGAATCGGATTGAATTAGGAACTAAGATAATTAAATATCTTACATTTAATTTGTTTGACCCATAAAAGCTAGTTCAAAAATTGTAGAGATGTCAAGTGTTAGGGGTAATAGAGGCAGAAGAGTGGGAAGAACTTCAAGAGAGCAATCCTCTGCAATTGATCGATTTACAAACATTATCACACGACTTTTAGAAAGAGAAGTCAGAAGAGATGAATGTGCTCAAGCAACGAATAATGCGGGGACTGAATTTAGAAGATTAAACCCACCTATTTTTGAAGGGGGCACAGATTCTATGGCAGCAGACCAATGGTTACGAACCATGGAAAGAATGATCGAAGTAGCCAAGGTACCAGAAGAGGAAAAGGTCACCTGTGTTTCCTTTATGCTATGGGGGGCAGTTGAATATTGGTGGGATTCCATCAGACGATGCCACAACGAAACAATGACGTGATGGAAGAAATTTAAAGAACACTTTTACAATAAGTATTTCTAGAGATGGTGAGGTCTGCCAAAAGAAGAGAATTTATTTATTTGCAACAAGGAAAAATGACAATACTATAATATATCCGAAAATTTGATGAGCTCTCTCGTTATGCCCCACACATAGTTGCCACAGAAGATTTGAAGAAAGATCATTTTATGCAAAGATTGCAAAAGATTTAGCAAAAGACTTAAAAGTGGCTGGAATTCGAGATGCTTCCTTCAATGAGCTCATGGATCAAGCCTTGGTAATTGAACAAGCAGATGAAGAAAAGAAAGAAGAAAAACGAAGGAATAAAGGGAGCATAGACCAAGGGAGTTGTGTAGCTAATCATGGAAGACAACTCTTAAACAATAAGAGGAAGAGAGCACCAAATTACCAAGAGCAAGATAAGAACAAGCGTATAAGGAATCACTAAAAAGAAGCCCTACCAAGGTCTAAATACAATCAATGTGGTAGAACTCACCCTGGGGAATGCCAAGCCAACACTAAAACATGTTTCAAATGTGGGAAAGAAGGACACTTCATCAAAGACTGGCCAGAGAATAGTGCGCAGTGAGAAAGGACTAATGCACGAGTATTCGCACTTACCAAGGAGGATGCAAAAGTAAACCCCTCAGTAATATCAGGTGAACTATTTATTTCTCAAACTCCTGCATATGTCAGGAGCTACACATTCATTTGTCTCACCAGCATTTATTAGTAAACCTTATAGTGTCATGCTTCCATCTAGTGAAATATTAAACTTAGGACAACTAGTAAAAGCATGCAAAGTCAACATTAGTGATCGTACACTATGTGTTGACTTAATAATCCTTCAGATGCACGACTATGATGTGATTCTTAGTATGGATTGATTATCAAAGTACCATGCTAAGATAAATTTTGAGAAAAAAGAGGTAACATTTCAAGCACCACAAAAGGAATCATTTATATTCAAGGAGGGATGTAAGGAGAATAGAATACGTATCATCTCCGTCTTAAAAGCAATTAAACTATTAAAGGGAGGATATGAGGGATACTTGGCAAGCATCATTAAGGTCGAAGAGCAAAGGCCAAAGCTGGAAGAAATCCCAGTGGTGAATGAATTGCTGGAGGTCTATCCTGAAGAACTCCCCGAACTACCACCAGATCGAGAAGTTGAGTTCAAGATTGACTTGTTACTAGGAACAACCCTAATCTTAAAAGCACCCTATAGGATGGCCCTATCGAAATTAAAGGAGTTAAAGAATCAACAGGAAGAACTATTAGACAAAGGCTACATACGTCCAAGCCATTTACCTTGAGGAGCACCAGTATTGTTCGTGAAGAAAAATGATGGATCTATACGGATGTGCATAGACTATCGAGAGCTAAATAAAGTCAACATCAAGAATAAGTACCCACTTCCACGAATCGAGGATCTATTTGACCAACTACAAGGAGCAGTAGTATTTTCAAAGATTGATCTATGGTTAAGATATCACTACCTAAGAGTCAGAGAGGAGGATATTCCAAAGACCGCATTCAGGACACGTTGTGGACACTATGAATTTGTCTTCATGCCATTTGGTCTAACTAATGCCCCAGCAGCTTTTATGAATCTCATGAACAGAGTATTTAAAGACTATTTATTGATGACATCTTGATCTACTCACGAACGAAGAAGAACATGCCGAACATCTGAGAATCACCCTTCAAACTTTAAAAGAGAAGCAACTTTATGCAAAATTTAAGAAGTGTGAATTTTGGCTAGAAAGTGTTATATTCCTGGGGCAGGTTGTGTCTAAGAATGAAACATCAGTTGATCCCTCAAAGGTGGAAGCAGTCAGCCAATGGACGAGGCCAACTAATACTAAAGAAGTTAGAAGCTTCTTAGGATTAGCAGGCTATTACCAAAGATTCATGGAAGGCTTCTCTAAGATCGCAATGCCATTAACTCAATTAACAAAGAAAAACACCAAGTTTGTATGGACTTCAGAATGTGAAAAAAGCTTCAAAGAGCTAAAACGACGGTTGGTCACTGCTCCAATCTTAGCCATTCCTACTAGCTCTGAAGAATTCATTATATACAGCGATGCCTCCAAAAATAGCATAGGATGCGTTCTTATACAGAATGGAAAGGTCATTGCATATGCCTCTAGATAATTAAAAAAATACGAGAAGAACTATCCCACACATAACTTAGAGTTGGTCACGGTGGTACATGCATTGAAAATATGGCATCACTATCTGATGGGGGTACATTGTAAGATTTATACGGATCACAAAAGCCTTAAATACTTCTTCATACAAAAGGAGCTAAACATGCGACAATGCCGTTAGTTGGAACTTGTCAAGGACTACGATTGTGAAATAAACTATCATCCTGGAAAAGCAAATGTGGTAGCAAATGCACTAATCGAAAGTCAAGTTTGTCAGCTTTAAAGATGCTGCCTAAGCTATTACAAGATGAGATATACAAGGCAGAGATCAAGCTTATGACAGGAAAACTCACTTACATGACACTTTGCTCAACTCTGTTGGAAAGGATTAAGGAAGGGCAGGAAGCCGATTCGTACTTAAAGAATTTAAAGATGGAGACCAAATGAGAGAAAGAGATGCCATTTAATAAATCAGAGAAAGGAATCATTTTATTTAGAGATAGGATATGCATACCAGATAATAAAGATCTAAAGAAGAAAATTCTACTTGAAGCTCATACAGCCCCATATTAACTTCATCCTGGCATAACAAAAATGTATAAAGATTTAAAGAAGCACTATTGGTGGCCTGGGATGAAGAAGGATATAGTTAAGTTCATGGCTCAATGCCTCACCTATCAACAAATTAAGGCAGAACATCAGAGACCAGCAGGACTTTTAAAACCCAATCAAATCCCTCAATGGAAGTGGGAAGAAATCATAATGGACTTCGTCGTTGGCCTTCCAAAGACTATAAAAATGCATGATGCCATCTGGGCGATAGTTGATCAACTCACAACATCTGCCCACTTTTTGCCTATTCGGATGACATACACTATGGACCAACTCGCAGAAATATACATAAAGGAGATAGTCAGACTACATGGTGTACCTATCTCTATTATTTCTGATCGAGATATACGATTCACCTCGACGTTCTGGGAGAAGCTATATAAGGCTATGGGGACAAGACTTAAATTTAGCACAGCATTTCACCCCTAAAACAGATGGCCAATTAGAGAGTACGATTCAAACACTCAAAGATATATTACAAGGATGTGCCATCGACTTTCAAGGATTATGGAGCAAATATTTAGCATTGGCTGAATTTGCCTATAATAATAGTTACCAAGCAATAATCAGCATGGCACCATACGAAGCTTTATATGGTAGAAAATGTCGGTCACCTATTCATTAGGATGAAATGGGTGAGCAAAGATACCTTGGACCAGACTTAGTTACGACCTCATCTGAAGCAATCGAGAAAATATGACAAAGAATGCAAGCAGCTCAAAGTCGACAGAAAAGTTATGCAAATAAAAGACGAAGACCGTTGGAATTTCCAGTTGGCGAGAAAGTATTCCTAAAGGTCGCCTCAATGAAAGGATCGATGAGATTTGGAAACAAGGAAAAATTAAGCCCAAGGTTCATTGGGCCATTTGAAGTACTCAAACATATTGGGAGTGTCTCCTATCGACTTGCATTACCACCATCATTATCAAGAATACACAATGTCTTTCATATCTCCATATTAAAGAAATATATTCCAGACCCCTCTCATGCGCTAGACTATGAGCCTCTGCAACTCGAGGAAGACCTAACCTACAAAGAACGCCCAGTTTAAGTACTCGATAGAAGAATAAAAGAGTTAAGGCACAAGAAAATTCCTCTAGTTAAGGTACTACGGCGGAACAACTCAGTGGAGGAGATAACATGGGAGCACGAGGAAGAAATAAAGAACAAATATCCCGAGCTATTCAGTAAGTAAATTTCGAGGACAAAATTTTTAAAAAGAGAGGAGATTGTGAGGTACAATCTTCTTAGATATTATATAATTAACCTAACAAACTCACTTAAGCATTAAGTATTATAATAATAATAATAATAATAATAATAATAATAATAATAATAATAATAATAATGTATAATAATATAATGACATAAGTAATGTTGTAGAGTTATTAGAAATTTTAGAAATTACTAAAGATATCTATGGGATAAATTAGTAATTAAAAATAATGATAACATAAGCAATGACATAAGTGATAATGCAACAAGAAATGTTGTAGAGATATTAAGAATTCTAGAAATTACTAAGATATTTATGGAAAGATAAATTAATAATTTAAAAGTAATGATGACATAAGCAATGACATAAGTAATGATGTAATAAGAGATATTGTAGAGATTTAGAAATTCTAGAAATTTCTAAGATATTTATAAAGAGATAAATCTTCACCATTAATTAAGTGTTAGGTGGCAAAATCTTAGTATTCTAGACATCACCAAGATATTTATAGATAAATAAATCTCCACCATTAATCAAATGATATGGTGGCAAAATCCTAGCCACACATGGATCTTAGGAAACTCTATAAATACCCCTTAGCCCTTACATTTTCCATAAACCCTAGAAATCCCTTCGAGGTAGTGGAGTACGTGGGGTTTTTACACTAGAGCACTACAAGAACTTAACCTGCCACTTTAGGATCTGATCTAACTTAGAACAGATCGAGATCTTACATGCTCGGGTTTCCAGCCTATATACTCAATACCAGAGTAGTAACCATTGCATATACCACACTAAATTAGAGCCACACCTTGGGCATTAACGAGGATGAATAGTGTCTCTGGAGACTGACTCTAGAATTTGATATACGGGAGGAAACTAAGATCTACGATCTAAACCTGGTGTATTTGACTTTCTGATACATAGGATCCTCTATACGAGGCAAGTTTAGAGCATACTCGTCATATGGCCAAAGGATGGGTGAACAACCTAAGACGAACTGTGACCCTTAATAGAAGAATAGAAAGAGAGATTTAGTTAGCCATGGATAACTAAAAAAAATACTTCTTTTATTTCTGAAATCCAAAGATCTCCAAAACTTATGTTACAAAAGGGGTGAAAGTTGCCTTATATAGGCGAGAGCTCTCTCAAAAACAACTTTCAAAAGTAGGACAGGACCTCTACTTTTTTGACATCAGTAAAATAAAGCATCTTCTTTTGAAAAGTAGAACGACAAGATAAAAAGATCAAGATAAAGGATCGGACACTTCGCTATCTCTTTTTTAAAACACACTAAAGCCAATAAAGTAACGCAAATAAAGTAAAGCACACTCAACAGACATAATTATTACATCAGGACAAATAACTTTTCTGAAGTAAAAGTGCTGACAGGCTGGTTGATCTTATCCAAGTGAAATTGTGTCAGCATCTGAATCGGTCTCATCCTCATTGTCTCTTTTGAAGATTTTTCTAAATTAGTACAACTTGGAACATAGGGCCAAGGGTATTTTCAGGCTTTTCTTTCTTCTTCCGGATCTAGTAGAGGCTTAGTCCGAACTTGTGAACAATATAGTGGAAAAATCTCTGACGGCTGTGCTGAATACTACTGGATTGAGTGTGACTGGTCTGAAATAGCAGGCAAGATTGAAGTGGAGGAGGTTTCTCTGATATCTAGTGGAACTGATGTGGAAGACGAACCCAATTCATATGGAGTGGGAGATGGAATGAAAGAGAATTCCTCGTACGGGTCTTGTAAGTCTTGGAACATGAACTCTGTATAGTCTGGCATTTCTTCCTTAATCATAATTCCCCTGTTGTTTGGTTGAGAACAGGACGATAGTGTAGGGATCATGATAATGTCATGCTTAGGACTAAGTGACGTATGAAGGATGGATGGTAGATCTAAAGGGACATGATTGTATTCCATGAGGAAATTATGGAGAGGTTCCTTGATTGTTCTTTCTTCGAGTTGAGCAGGATGTGGAACCATGACCCATTCATATGCTATGTCTTGAGTCCAAAAATCACCAGTTTGTGGGTGCTGGAAGTATGGACGGTGGACAATAAAGACTGCAGTAAATTGTTTACTTTCTAGATCAGGAAGCCTTCTGAGGTTGTGGAAGTCTGCGAGCTGTTTCAGCTTTTTATGCCACCATGGCAGTGGCGAGAACCATTCTAGCAGTGTCCATGTCAAGGTAGAAGCACAGTCTGGATCGTTTAACCTGTCAAGAATGGGTAAAACAAGAAAAACTATTTTTATAACATACAGGACTGTAAGACACCATAAGTACCAAAGTTTATTTTCTATGATTTCCTTGTGGGGTAGAAACTATAAACCTGTGAGAAATACATGATCAGGGTGAAAAGTAGGAAAAACTATAAGTTCATGACGCGAACGATATAGAGACATATTATGGAAAAACCTAAAAAGCAATCTTCTGGCAAAATCTTAGATTTGGTGGAGAGAGGTAAAAGACATCCTAAGAGGAAAATATCTTTTAGTGAGAGCTTGGTTGGTAAGGAAGACACCATGGTTATGACAGGAATTTGACCGAAGGAGTTTATGAATGAGATGTGTTTGGAAGGTCTGGAGAGGAGGTCAGGTATAAGGTTTTTATCTCCCTTAATGTGCTGGATTGTGAAATCATAACGGGAGAACCAGATTTTAAGGCAGAGAAGGTGTTCTGGTAGCACTTTATTTTTGAAATCTATTATCCTCAGGAATGATGAATTGTCCAATTTGATAATAAAGTTATGGCCAATGAGGTAGAATTCAAATTTTTAGATCCTATATTTGACTACTAGGATCTCCTTGTAGATTACATGGTAGTGCTTTTCAGCATCTTTGAACTGTCCACTGGCATGCACACAGTACAAATCTTTTCCGTCAACTTTTTCCAAAAGCACTGCACCCCAAAATTCATCACTAGCATCTGTCTGCAATATTCGTTGTCCGATAGTTGGTATCCTCAGAGGAAGTGGATGTTGTGTCATCTATTTTAGCTCTTGGACAGCTGTGGTCTACTCTGGTCCCCAAGGTGGGGTATTCTTTTTTAGCATTTTGACAGCTGTGAGGTGTGAACCGCAATATGAGGAAAAAGTTCTCTGAGATAATTGACTATCTTGAGAAACTGTTGAATCTATTTTTTGGATAAGTGTTGATCTGGAAAGTGCATTAGTTCTTGTTCAATGTGTGGCCTTGGATGGTAATGACCATCTTTAATGATCATGCCTAAGAATTCAATGGAATCCTGACCCATCTGACCTTTTTCTCGGAAAGCATAATGCCATGTGAGTCAATAATGGATAAGAACTGACTTAAAAGTTACTGGTAGGACTCATGGTCTTTTGAGAAAAGTAAAATATCATTAATGTAGATAAGGGCATTATTGATGATAGGCTCGAAGATTTTTACCATGGTTTTCTAGAATAGTGATGGAGCAACCTTTAGTCCAAATGGCATGACAGTCTATTGGTAATAGGCATTAGGGATACAGAATGCTATTTTGGGTCGGTCATCAGGATGGAAGCTAATCTGCCAAAATCTTGATTTGAGATCAAACTTAGAAAACACTTTAGCACCCTGAAGATGGATAAACAAGGACTGGATTTTGGGTAAAGGAAATTTGTCGTCTTTAAGAAAACAATTGAGGGGTTGATAGTCAATCACCAATCTTTTCTTACCCTTGACCATTTCTAATCTTTTCTCAACATAAAAAGCTTGGCAAGCCCAATCAAAATAAGTGGGCTCGACGAGACCTTGGGTCATAAGCTGTTGACACTCAGCTTAGGCTAATTTTAGGTCCGAATGAGTCATTCCAAGATGAGTGGCTTTAGTTGGGTTAATGTCCTCATTAAGCTTAAATGGTAACTTAATAAAGAATTTAGAATTTTTCCACAGAGGAGATGGATAAGAAAACTGGGTATGGCTTTCTGGACAGAAAAGAAGGAACTGTTTTTTGAGGTTTTCATAGGGAGGAAAAGCATCAGAAATTGACTATAATAATAAGGTATCGGTATAAGGTAGAAACCTTTGTTTATACCGAATACCATTAAAAGATATATTAAATTTCTTGACAAATTAGAGAACATCGAACCCCAATAATAGGTCTTTGTCAAGAAAGGAAGAACCTATATTTTTACCCAGAGAATGCAATCTGGAAAGAACTGAATACCTATGGCTTTTTTAGTGATCAGATTGGTTTGAAAAAGTTTCCCATTGGCAGCTTTGAAATATTCAGTGTGATGTTCCCATTACTCAGGAGGAAGAATCAAAGGATTTAACATACTCCTTTGTGCTCCTGTGTTAATGAAAGTAATGACAGAAATGGGTGTAGAAAATTTAGAAGGAAGGACACTGATTTTTATTGAGGGTCTTGTTTCTTGGACAAGGTTAATGGAATCAACATTGTGGATTGCAGGAATGTCCTATAAATCAAAATCAGAACTTTGTTCAGCAAGGATAAAGACTGTATCATCATCATACTTTTGCTGTTCTGAAAATACCGACTCGACATCTTCACTATCTGAGAGTGGAGAGACATTTTGAAGATGTTCCAGCAATCTGGCTAATTTGGCTGGGTTGTTAGGATAGGACTTTGCAAAATGACCCTTCTTTTTACAAATGAATCATCTGGCATTCTTTTAACCTCTGGATTGGAAAGGTGTTTTATGAAAATACCTATAGGGTTGTTTAGCTTTCTGGAACTGTATTTCTTGAACTGTTTGGACGGAGGGTATTTCTAAAAATGGGATTTTTTCTTGGTTGGACAGTGACAGGATTTCTCATCCTTGCATTTGATAGCAAGGTGAAGTTTCTTGCAGGCACTCTTGAAAGGCTCTTTGTGCTTTATCAAATCCTTGAAAAACTCTTTTTGTTCACAGAGCTTTTCGAGGTAAGAGACAGCTAATTGATATATCTTCCCTAATAAAAGGGTATCAATGTTGAGCTGATGAATATGGAGCTGTCTTTGTAATTCTGATAGAATCTCCTTAGGTAAAGATGCAACAAAAACATGCTTGAGAGAAGCATCGTTGAAACCATTTAACTTGTAGTACAGGACTGTCATCCTCTTATAATAAAAATCTAAGTTTTTGATTTTCAGAAAACAGCATTTCATCTGGTGAAATTCCTTTCTGGCTACTTCTTGAGCTACCGTTGGTTCTCTTAGGAACTGTTCATAGATGAGTCCTAGGACTTGAGGAATAGTGGCCTGATACAGTTGAAGTTGTCTGTACTGGCCAAGACTTTCAAACCAGTCTCCTAGTAAACCAAGGAATCTAGAACATAATTCTCTCAAAACCGATTCTAGAGTAACATCCGGTTTGAGCATCTGCACGTCTGTCCATGCAAAAAATTCTTAAAATCTCTATAACCACTTGTATTTTGGTATATCATCGAAGGTGAACCAAGGTCCATGAGATGATTTTGGAACAGAGTTGTTCTGATGCAGAGGAGTATCTTTTAGATCCTTGACTACTAGAGGTCCTTGTGAGGTAGATAGCTCATCCTTAATAAGAGACTGAGGTTCATTAGAACCTGTGGATGGTTGAACCATAAATAGGTCGAGGATATCAACATAATGTTCTTCTGAATCTGAAACAGAAACTGATTCTATTGAGGAATAGCATTCTTTAAAAGACGATTCAGAACTTGCTATAGGAGTACTGGCTTCGGAGTGTGATAAACCAGTTTCAAACTCTTGAGAAAAGAGTTGATGCATAGGTCCCTTGTCCTTGCTAGTGTTTGAGTAGGTTCAAATATGGCTTGTGGAGATGTAGGTTGTTATGTTGAGGTTGAAGGTTTAGAAGATGTAGGCTTAGCAGGTGGTTTTCGCTTTTATGCAGGTTTAAGTATGGAGAGATGTGATAACCCAAAGAATTTTGCATAATCCATGGGTTGTTCATGACTAGTAGGTCTGTAAAAAGGTTGATATGTGGTGAAAGAAGGTGTGTATGCGGGTAAAGTTTGAGTTTGTCCAAAAAGAGAGGGCTGTTGTTTCTTAGCATCAATTCTCGTAAGTTCACTCTTAAGCTATTTGATCTTAGCTTCCTTTTTATTAAACTTTGGACCCCAATATTTGTTCTGGATCATCGTTCTAACTTCATATCTAGTTTAGCAATCTGATGGTGCAAATTAAGATACAGCTGTTCAAGCTGAGCTATAATCTTATCAACTTTTTTGTTTGTGTTCTAGACCTAGGCTTGAACATTGTTGAGCCTGGTATCAAGAGATTCCAGGATTGTATTTTGAACCCTGGCATTCTGAGTTTGTCAATTTAGAACTGCTTCATACTGCTTAGGTTCTTCTAGTTGTCTAGTAGGTGTGACAGGAGATTGAATGAATAGTTTTGAAACCATTTTGGTTTGTGAATCCGTCTATTTCTCCAGAGGAGGAAATGTTATCAGCTATTGAGAAATAGACACCTTAGTTTCTGATTCAACTAGCCATGGGGTATAATCTGGATCATCATCACCTTCAAGCATCCAGATTGTTGGAGCTTTACAAACTTCTGGCTGTTTTTTCTTTTTTAGTCGTCTATTGACATACCAATCATCATTTAATTCCCTATCTTCAAGACAAGGACATTGGAGTCACACATGTGAGACCCCAGTGTATCCCAAAGAAAATGTCCTCGGATTTTTGCTGGATAAATAGGATATCCATCAGAATCAAAACATTCAATAGGTAACTTTTCTTGTCCGGTTTTGACTGCTGTGATCATAGCAGTATATGAGAGCCTTGGAGGTTGTGGCTGTTTGTTAGACTCTAGAGGCTGGAAAGTCAGCCTGACAGTTCCATCAGGTCTTTTTTCAAACTGGTCCTCAGAGGTTTAAATAGGTTAGGAAGTTTGGTGGAATTTCTCATAGTTGGATAACCATTCCAGTGGCATGAGCTTAAGAAGCTTTGCTTTTGGATCTGTTTTGGAATTTGGACAATTATGGGAACAAACTCATTAACTGCAAGGATCATAAGTGTATCTGAAGTTGTTTGTGGTGAAGGTAGGTCAAGGGTATGGTTTTAGAGTTGATACACCAACTGATGGTGTAAAGTAGCCATCTTTGTTGTGACTACTTGTTCTGCTCCCTAGAGTTGGATTTGGACTTTTAAGGTTGTGGGTAGGTTCGGATCTTCAAGTGAGAGGTTGAAATTCGGGTAACAGGTAAGGAGGACGCTCCCAGCATGTAAAGTTGTCAAGACAGTACCAATCACAACATGTTGGTACTCTTTAAATCTTGTATCCATAAGAACTATTCTGGCTATCACTTGTAGACCTTTTCTACCATGTAAGGTAAGGATGATACGAATCCCCCCTGGATGGATGTGCGTATACCCTTCTAGTTTCCATTGGGTTACCAGGTCTATTGGAATTTCCAAAGTAACATATTGCTTTGCTTGGGTTGCTTACAAAGCACACTGATCCAACTTGGAAGACTGAATATATTCTTTTGGAGTTAGCCTTTTTGTGGAGATAAGGGTACAGATGTTCTAGTAAAGGAATTAGGTCTTTGGTAGAGTTTGTATGGACTGATTAAAGGCAAAAAAGACTCATAAATCTAAGCAGAGTCTGGGACATAGGAATATTCTACAAGATTCTCGATTTTTGACGTAAGGTGTTTTGTACAAGACTTAGAAAGAGAAAGAGTAGAAGAAAGAGATACAAGAGACTCAATAGATTGGGAAGTTGAAGTAGAAGCCATAAGATTTAGTTTTCTATTCTTCTATTTCAGGAATCACAGATCTATTTATAATATACAACCCTTTTCAGGAAGAACGATGTTAGGCTATGATACCACTCGGGGTAGCCGAGTAAATAGGCTCTGATACCACTCAGGAAGGAAGATTTAGGGGGAACCAAAGAAAATAGGTAGGTAACACTTCACTTCAACTGCAATATAAGTACAATATATTAAATTAACTCTAAGTAATGATTCTCTTATGCTAGGTTTAGTTTTAAATAATCTCTTAACTTATAATAATTATTATTGTGGTGTGATTGGAAATTGTTAAATCCCACATGGCTGGCTATGCCGCCTACATCATGATATCATCCTCATATAGCCGACTATGTTACCTAGGATGTTATGCTTACTACTTACTTGATTGGATAGTCGACTATGCCGCCTAATATGTGATGCTCTTATTTTATCATACCATGGTCGGCACTACCGTCTAAATTATAATGTTGATATAACTCTCTACATGGTCGGCACTGCCGCCTAAAATATAATGTTGTTATGACTCTTTATATAGTCAGCCTTGCCGCCTATATTATAATTCTATTCTTTAAATTTTTGTATGGACGCCACTGCCACCTATGTTAGATGTTGTTATCTTAAATTAGTTTCATGTTATGTTTATTATACATTTAGAAAATTTACATGCTGTGGCATAAGTTATATTGGTCTCATGCATTTCATGAGTAATTTGATAAAAACGTATGTTAATGAATTTAAAGAAAAAAAAAGGGTTCCTGCACTACTAGATTTCAAGCATTTATATAGAGGGCAAGTCCTCTAAGCTAAGAAAAGAGATCCTTTGGGGATGGTGATACGTAACGCCCAACGGATAAATTAATTTAAGCCCAAAGCATGTTATAAAATGCTAGCCTTATAGTACAACAAACCTAGGGCCCTAATATTGTTCTTTATATTTTAAAGTTTTATGTAAAAGATTTATCACTTATTTCATAAAGTCATTCATGTGCATGATAGGTAGCATATGCATCAAGTGTTTACTTACTGGGTATTAATTCACGTAGTCCTTACATTGTAGGGACTGAGTAGGAAAAAGCTGACGCCATGTCCCAACCAAGGCGAGGTGTATATGGACATAATAGACCTTGAGTTGCACAACAGGTGATGAGAACTATCAAGAGAATACCATTAAAGTTTCAAGTGATCCTTTGCACATTCATGAAGGCCCAATTACAAGAGCTAGAGCCAAAAAGATACAAGTTGCTTTAAATGGATTAATTGAGAAAATATGGATTGAAACTACAATTCAAGATGCAAAACATCATGAATTGGGCTTGAAGAGATGTCAAGGCATTGTGGGCTTTATTCAAGCTATTGGGCAGCCAAATACACAATTCGGGTCAAATGCAGAAAGGTCAATTTCGGAATAAAACTGGTATTGATTGAGCTGGAATTAACTTGCAAGCCATATACCGTTGGAAAGATAATTAAGATAGCTTTCCAAAGAATTTTACGGAGTTAGATTTGGAGTTCTCTAGAAGGAGTTATGACCAATTTATTACAGCATGCGCAGAATTGGAAATTTCAACGACTCCTTAACTAGTTAGGAAAACTACTCCGACTTGAACTAGGATTTAATCTTTTTCGGATTTTTTGGGTCTCTATTGGCCTATTTAAACTCAGCAACCTTGCTATGTAAGACAATAGAGAGATTAATGTTATTTGAATTTGAGAGAATTATTCTTTCTTTGGTTCTTTTGAGAACTAGTGAACTTATCAAGAATTTGCATTCTTGTGGCGTTCCAAATCAAGACTTATCACTCACCTTCTCATCTAAATCTTGAGTGTGGCGTCAATATCCTTCTCCATACCTTTGGTTCATGTTTGATTAAGCATTGGGTCAAGGTTTTGTTTGTCTTAAATCTGTTTAGAACTTTCTTGGGTAGTTGAAACTTCAAATTAAGTGTTCTCCTTAAAGTTTCAATGTGGGATTCGCATCAATTTGGTATCAGAGCAAGTTTCTAATCAGGTTTGAATGTCTTATTTATTTTGATTATCAAAAAAAGAAAACAAACAGCAAAAAAAAAAAAAACTTACAGCAAAAAAAAAAAAGAAAGAAACGTACAGCAAAAAAAAAAAAAAAAGATTGCAAAAGGATTCAAGTATTCCTACTTTCATCAATATCAATTGTGTCCTTTACTTGCTTGTTTTCCTTTCTTCAATTTCTTTTTTGTTCTTTGTGTTCTCTTAATTCTTTTTCTTTATTAGTGTGCTGGAATAGCTTATTTGGTGTGTCACTTGTTTTGTTTTTCTTGGTTTTTTTTTTAGTTCAATAAAGAACTGAAAGAGAGAATTAAGTGTGGTAAAAGGCAATAGTTTGTGAGATCATTAGAGGGAAAAAGCTAATTTGTGTGTTAAACACGAGAGTTAAATGAATCAAATTAAGTGAAACACGTGAGGGAGTGTTGTTAGGTTTTTTTTTGCTAACTTTAATTTTTCAGATCACAAAATATCTCAAAAGAACAAGAAGCTATAGATCAATCGATCATACACAAAGCCATGCAGCAACAATTTGAGCGCATGAATCTGATGTTTGGAGAGATCCGTGACCAATTGGAAAGGCAAGACACTGCCATATGCAATCTACAAAAGGGGCAACAACCAATAGCTCCTAATGTAAGAGATAATCAATGGCGTGCTGCCATGGGAGATCAGGGTGGTGATGACCTAGATAATTTTGATGACCAGGTCACCGTTGACATGCGTGGAAGAGATGATAGAAGGGTAAGATGCATAGATCGTGATTTGGGGAGTATCAAACTGAAAATTCTTTCTTTTCAAGGTAAAAATGATCCGGAAGCTTATTTGGAGTGGGAAAAAAAGGTGGAGCTAGTATTTGATTGCCATAATTATTCCGAGGAGAAAAAGGTAAAACTAGCTGCTGTTGAATTTATTGATTATGCTATTATTTGGTGGGATCAACTTGTTTTGAGTAGGAGAAGAAACGTGAAAGGCCTATAAACACTTGGGAGGAGATGAAGGCCATCATGAGGAGGAGATTCGTTCCTAGTCATTATTATAGGGAGCTACATCAAAGGCTTCAAAGTCTTACACAAGGCTCCAGAAGTGTGGAAGACTACCACAAGGAGATGGAAATAATCATGATTCGAGCAAACATTGAAGAAGAACGAGAGGCCACTATGGCTAGATTTTTACATGGTTTAAATCAAGATATTGCTAATGTGGTTGACTTGCAGCATTATGTTGAATTGGAAGACATGGTTCACATGGCCATAAAAGTGGAACGACAACTAAAAAGAAAGGGTTCCACTAGACCCAATTTGGGTTCATCTTCCTCATGGAAGTCAAAATGGAGCAAAGATGAAAAGGTTGTTTCAAAGCCTAAGATTGAGCCAATCAAGGATCATAAAGAGGGGGGTAGCCAAAGCAAAGGTAAATCTGATTCCCAACACTCTAGAAATAGAGATATTAAGTGTTTTAAATGTTTGGGGACAGGTCATATTGCATCTCAATGCCCAAATAAGAGGGTAATGATCTTGAGGGAAGATGGTGATGTTGAAACCGAGAGTGAATCGATGATGATCCTATGCCACCTTTGGAGGATGCTAATGATGGTGTAGAGTATCCTGTTGATGGTAAATTGATGGTTGTTAGACGTGCTCTTAACATGCAAGTAAAAGAGGATGCGGAGGTACAACGTGATAACATATTTCATACTAGATGCCACATCAAAGATAAGGTATGTAGTATGATAATTGATGGTGAAAGTTGTACTAATGTAGCTAGCACTAGTTTGGTTGAAAAATTGAACTTGAAAACTCTAAAACATCCTAAGCCATATAAGTTACAATGGCTGAATGATTGTGGGGAGGTTAAAGTAAATAAACAAGTGCTGGTTTCATTCTCTATTGGGAGATATAAGGATGAGGTTGTATGTGATGTAGTACCCATGCATGCTGGACACATTCTTTTGGGGCGACCTTGGCAATGTGATAGGCGAGTGACACATGATGGTTACTTAAATAGATATTCTTTTGTAATGAATAAAAGGCAAATCACTCTTGTACCCTTAACACCTAAGCAAGTGTATGAGGATCAAATGACAATACAAAAAGAGAGTGATACAAAAAAAAGAAAATGAGAGTACAAAAGAAAGAGAGAATGAGAGAAAAGAAAGTGGAAAGATAGAAAAAAATATTGTTGAGAGAAAAGAGAGGCAACATGTAAACTTGTTTGCAAAAGAGAGAGAGGTTAAGAGGGCCTTCTTTTCAAAACAGCCTATCATTGTACTTTTGTACAAAGAGGCTTGTTTGCATACTAATGAGCTTAACTCTTTTTTGCCTAGTGTTATTGTGACTCTTTTGCAGGACTTTGATGATGTATTTCCAAATGAAGTCCCTAATGGTTTGCCACCTATTAGGGGAATTGAGCATCAAATAGACTTTCTTCCTGGAGCTATCATTCTTAATAGACCCGCTTATAGAAGTAACCCCGAAGAGACAAAGGAGCTTCAAAGGCAGGTTGAAGAACTCTTAGCAAAAGGATATGTGAAGGAGAGCATGAGTCCGTGTGCGGTACCAGTTCTACTAGTGCCCAAAAAGGATAGAACATGGAGGATGTGTGTTGATTGTTGTGCGATTAATAAAATCACTGTAAAGTATCGACATCCTATTCCTAGACTTGATGACATGCTTGATGAATTGTATGGTTCTTGTGTGTTTAGCAAAATAGATCTTAAAAGTGGATATCATCAAATTAGGATTAGAGAGGGAGATGAGTGGAAAATTGCTTTTAAAACAAAATATGGTTTATATGAGTGGTTAGTAATGCCATTTGGATTATCTAATGCACCCAGCACTTTTATGAGATTAATGAACCATGTTTTGCGTGCTTTTCTTGGTAAGTTTGTAGTTGTCTACTTTGATGATATTTTGATCTATAGCAAAAGTCTAGAAGAACACGTTAGGCATTTGCAAAGTGTATTGACTGTTTTAAGGAAGGAAAAGTTGTATGCTAATTTGAAGAAGTGTGCTTTTTGTACAAATCAGATTATTTTTCTTGGTTATGTTATAAGTGCTAAAGGAATTAAGGTTGATGAAGAGAAGATAAAGGCTATTAAGGAATGGCCTACACCTAAAAGCATAAGTGAGTGTGATGCCTCAGGTATAGGTATTGGAGCTGTTTTGATGCAAGAGGGGCGTCCAATTGCTTATTTTAGTGAGAAATTGAGTGGCGCAGCCCTAAACTATCCTACTTATGACAAGGAGATGTATGCATTGGTGAGAGCGTTGGAAACTTGGCAACATTATCTTCTACCTAAAGAGTTTGTCATACACACTGATCATGAGTCTTTAAAGCATTTGAAAGGGCAAGGTAAGTTGCATAAGAGACATGCCAAATGGGTTGAATTCATTGAGCCATTTCCTTATGTGATCAAATACAAACAAGGTAAGGAGAATGTAGTGGCTGATGCATTATCGAGAAGGTATGCACTTATCTCTACATTAAATACAAAGTAATTAGGATTTGAGTACATTAAAGAATTATATGTTAATGATCCTGATTTTGCTAATGTGTTTAATGCTTGTGAGAAAGCTGCATTTGGAAAGTTTTATAGGCACGATGGGTTCTTATTTAGAGAGAATAAATTGTGTGTGCCATATAGTTCTTTGCGTGAATTGCTTGTGCGTGAAGCTCATGGGGGAGGTTTAATGGGACATTTCGGCATTGCAAAGACTTTAGATGTTTTAAAAGAACATTTTTTTTGGCCACATATGAAACGTGATGTTGAAAGAATATGTGAGAAGTGTATCACTTGTAAACATGCTAAGTCTAGAGTTTTACCCCATGGATTGTATAAACCTTTACCTATACCTAGCGAACCTTGGGTTGATATTTCTATGGACTTTGTTTTGGGTTTACCTAGGTCAAAAAGGGGAAAGGATTCTGTTTTTGTTGTTGTTGATAGGTTTTCAAAGATGGCACATTTCATTCCATGTCACAAAACTGATGATGCAACAAACGTAGCTAATTTGTTTTTCAAGGAAATAGTCAAATTGCATGGAGTACCAAGGAGCATAGTTTCAGATCGAGATGCTAAGTTCTTAAGCCACTTTTGGAAAACTTTGTGGGGTGAAGATTCGAGGACGAATCCTTTTCAGGAGAGGGGGAATGATGAGAACTATCAAGAGAATACCATTAAAGTTTCAAGTGATCCTTTGCACATTCATGAAGGCCCAATTACAAGAGCTAGAGCCAAAAAGATACAAGCTGTTTTAAATGGATTAATTGAGAAAATATGGATTGAAACTACAATTCAAGATGCAAGACATCATGAATTGGGCTTGAAGAGATGTCAAGGCATTGTGGGCTTTATTCAAGCCATTGGGCAGCCAAATACACAATTCGGGTCAAATGCAGAAAGGTCAATTTCGGAATAAAACTGGTATTGATTGAGCTGGAATTAACTTGCAAGCCATATACCGTTGGAAAGATAATTAAGATAGCTTTCCAAAGAATTTTACGGAGTTAGATTTGGAGTTCTCTAGAAGGAGTTATGACCAATTTATTACAGCATGCGCAGAATTGGAAATTTCAACGACTCCTTAACTAGTTAGGAAAACTACTCCGACTTGAACTAGGATTTAATCTTTTTCGGATTTTTTGGGTCTCTATTGGCCTATTTAAACTCAGCAACCTTGCTATGTAAGACAATTGAGAGATTAATGTTATTTGAATTTGAGAGAATTATTCTTTCTTTGGTTCTTTTGAGAACTAGTGAACTTATCAAGAATTTGCATTCTTGTGGCGTTCCAAATCAAGACTTATCACTCACCTTCTCATCTAAATCTTGAGTGTGGCGTCAATATCCTTCTCCATACCTTTGGTTCATGTTTGATTAAGCATTGGGTCAAGGTTTTGTTTGTCTTAAATCTGTTTAGAACTTTCTTGGGTAGTTGAAACTTCAAATTAAGTGTTCTCATTAAAGTTTCAATGTGGGATTCGCATTAACAGGCTCAACTGTGTTGCTTACGAAGCTTGTTTATAGAATTAGTTTGTGACTTTTGTAACAAAGTTTTTGGTGTGACAAACCTCTTTTATATAGTTTTATGTAACAAACCTTTTGTTCAATATTTATAAAATGCTTATTGTGAATTTTTTTTCACAAACACTTAATGTTACAACTGGATTAACCATTTTAGTTACAATTATAAAGATAGAGTGTTACACCAATAGCTGGCATGCTCGGGTTTCTAGCCTATTAAAACCTTTTAGGGTCATGCTTCCATCTGATGAAGTATTAAACCTAGGACAACTAGTAAGAGCATATGAATTCAACATTAATAATCGTACACTATAATGTGATTCTTAATACAGACTGGCTATCAAAGCACTATGCCAAGGTATATTGTGAGAAAAAAAAGGTAACATTCCAGCCACCACAAAAGGAGTCATTTATCCTCAAGGGAGGATGTAAGAAGAATAGAATACCTATCATCTTTACCTTAAAAGCAATTAAACTATTAAAGGGAGGATGCTAAGGATAGTTGGCAAGCATTATCAAAGTTAAAGAGTTGATGCGAATCCCACATTGAAACTTTAAGGAGAATACTTAATTTGAAGTTTCAACTACCCAAGAAAGTTCTAAACAGATTTAAGACAAACAAAACCTTGACCCAATGCTTAATCAAACATGAACCAAAGGTATGGAGAAGGATATTGACGCCACACTCAAGATTTAGATGAGAAGGTGAGTGATAAGTCTTGATTTGGAACGCCACAAGAATGCAAATTCTTGATAAGTTCACTAGTTCTCAAAAGAACCAAAGAAAGAATAATTCTCTCAAATTCAAATAACATTAATCTCTCAATTGTCTTACATAGCAAGGTTGCTGAGTTTAAATAGGCCAATAGAGACCCAAAAAATCCGAAAAAGATTAAATCCTAGTTCAAGTCGGAGTAGTTTTCCTAACTAGTTAAGGAGTCGTTGAAATTTCCAATTCTGCGCATGCTGTAATAAATTGGTCATAACTCCTTCTAGAGAACTCCAAATCTAACTCCGTAAAATTCTTTGGAAAGCTATCTTAATTATCTTTCCAACGGTATATGGCTTGCAAGTTAATTCCAGCTCAATCAATACCAGTTTTATTCCGAAATTGACCTTTCTGCATTTGACCCGAATTGTGTATTTGGCTGCCCAATGGCTTGAATAAAGCCCACAATGCCTTGACATCTCTTCAAGCCCAATTCATGATGTCTTGCATCTTGAATTGTAGTTTCAATCCATATTTTCTCAATTAATCCATTTAAAGCAGCTTGTATCTTTTTGGCTCTAGCTCTTGTAATTGGGCCTTCATGAATGTGCAAAGGATCACTTGAAACTTTAATGGTATTCTCTTGATAGTTCTCATCATTCCCCCTCTCCTGAAAAGGATTCGTCCTCGAATCTTCACCCCACAAAGTTTTCCAAAAGTGGCTTAAGAACTTAGCATCTCGATCTGAAACTATGCTCCTTGGTACTCCATGCAATTTGACTATTTCCTTGAAAAACAAATTAGCTACGTTTGTTGCATCATCAGTTTTGTGACATGGAATGAAATGTGCCATTTTTGAAAACCTATCAACAACAACAAAAACAGAATCCTTTCCCCTTTTTGACCTAGGTAAACCCAAAACAAAGTCCATAGAAATATCAACCCAAGGTTCGCTAGGTATAGGTAAAGGTTTATACAATCCATGGGGTAAAACTCTAGACTTAGCATGTTTACAAGTGATACACTTCTCACATATTCTTTCAACATCACGTTTCATATGTGGCCAAAAAAAATGTTCTTTTAAAACATCTAAAGTCTTTGCAATGCCGAAATGTCCCATTAAACCTCCCCATGAGCTTCACGCACAAGCAATTCACGCAAAGAACTATATGGCACACACAATTTATTCTCTCTAAATAAGAACCCATCGTGCCTATAAAACTTTCCAAATGCAGCTTTCTCACAAGCATTAAACACATTAGCAAAATCAGGATCATTAACATATAATTCTTTAATGTACTCAAATCCTAATAACTTTGTATTTAATGTAGAGATAAGTGCATACCTTCTCGATAATGCATCAGCCACTACATTCTCCTTACCTTGTTTGTATTTGATCACATAAGGAAATGGCTCAATGAATTCAACCCATTTGGCATGTCTCTTATGCAACTTACCTTGCCCTTTCAAATGCTTTAAAGACTCATGATCAGTGTGTATGACAAACTCTTTAGGTAGAAGATAAAGTTGCCAAGTTTCCAACGCTCTCACCAATGCATACATCTCCTTGTCATAAGTAGGATAGTTTAGGGCTGCGCCACTCAATTTCTCACTAAAATAAGCAATTGGACGCCCCTCTTGCATCAAAACAGCTCCAATACCTATACCTGAGGCATCACACTCAATTTCCAAAGTTTTAGCAAAATCGGGTAAAGTAAGTAGTGGTGCAGAAACCAATTTCTCCTTGATTAGATTAAATGCACTTTCTTGTTCACTACCCCACTTAAATCCCATGTGTTTCTTAATAATTTCAGTTAAAGGTGCAGCAAGGGTGCTAAAATCTTTCACAAATCTTCTATAAAAACTAGCCAAACCATGAAAACTTCTTACCTCACTTATGCTTTTAGGTGTAGGTCATTCCTTAATAGCCTTTATCTTCTCTTCATCAACCTCAATTCCTTTAGCACTTATAACATAACCAAGAAAAAAAATCTGATTTGTACAAAAAGCACACTTCTTCAAATTAACATACAACTTTTCCTTCCTTAACACAGTCAATACACTTTGCAAATGCTCAACGTGTTCTTCTAGACTTTTGCTATAGATCAAAATATCATCAAAGTAGACAACTACAAACTTACCAAGAAAAGCACGCAAAACATGGTTCATTAACCTCATAAAAGTGCTGGGTGCGTTAGATAATCCAAATGGCATTACTAACCACTCATATAAACCATATTTTGTTTTAAAAGCAGTTTTCCACTCATCTTCCTCTCTAATCCTAATTTGATGATATCCACTTTTAAGATCTATTTTGCTAAACACACAAGAACCATACAATTCATCAAGCATGTCATCAAGTCTAGCAATAGGATGTTGATACTTTACAGTGATTTTATTAATCGCACGACAATCAACACACATCCTCCATGTTCCATCCTTTTTGGGCACTAGTAGAACTGGTACCGCACACGGACTCATGCTCTCCTTCACATATCCTTTTGCTAAGAGTTCTTCAACCTGCCTTTGAAGCTCCTTTGTCTCTTCGGGGTTACTTCTATAAGCGGGTCTATTAGGAATGATAGCTCCAGGAAGAAAGTCTATTTGATGCTCAATTCCCCTAATAGGTGGCAAACCATTAGGGACTTTATTTGGAAATACATCATCAAAGTCCTGCAAAAGAGTCACAATAACACTAGGCAAAAAAGAGTTAAGCTCATTAGTATGCAAACAAGCCTCTTTGCACAAAAGTACAATGATAGACTGTTTTGAAAAAAAGACCCTCTTAACCTCTCTCTCTTTTGCAAACAAGTTTACATGTTGCCTCTTTTTTCTCTCAACAATATTTTTTTCTATCTTTCCACTTTCTTTTCTCTCATTCTCTCTTTCTTTTTGTACTCTCATTTTCTTTTTTTGTATCACTCTCTTTTTGTATTGTCATTTAATCCTCATACACTTGCTTAGGTGTTAAGGGTACAAGTGTGATTTGCCTTTTATTCATTACAAAAGAATATCTATTTAAGTAACCATCATGTGTCACTCGCCTATCATATTGCCAAGGTCGCCCCAAAAGAATGTGTCCAGCATGCATGGGTACTACATCACATACAACCTCATCCTTATATCTCCCAATAGAGAATGAAACCAGCACTTGTTTATTTACTTTAACCTCCCCACAATCATTCAGCCATTGTAACTTATATGGCTTAGAATGTTTTAGAGTTTTCAAGTTCAATTTTTCAACCAAACTAGTGCTAGCTACATTAGTACAACTTCCACCATCAATTATCATACTACATACCTTATCTTTGATGTGGCATCTAGTATGAAATATGTTATCACGTTGTACCTCCGCATCCTCTTTTTACTTGCATGTTAAGAGCACGTCTAACAACCATCAATTTACCATCAACAGGATACTCTACACCATCATTAGCATCCTCCAAAGGTGGCATAGGATCATCATCTGATTCACTCTCGGTTTCAACATCACCATCTTCCCTCAAGATCATTACCCTCTTATTTGGGCATTGAGATGCAATATGACCTGTCCCCAAACATTTAAAACATTTAATATCTCTATTTCTAGAGTGTTGGGAATCAGATTTACCTTTGCTTTGGCTGCCCCCCTCTTTATGATCCTTGATTGGCTCAATCTTAGGCTTTGAAACAACCTTTTCATCTTTGCTCCATTTTGACTTCCATGAGGAAGATGAACCCAAATTGGGTCTAGTGGAACCCTTTCTTTTTAGTTGTCGTTCCACTTTTATGGCCATGTGAACCATGTCTTCTAATTCAACATAATGCTGCAAGTCAACCACATTAGCAATATCTTGATTTAAACCATGTAAAAATCTAGCCATAGTGACCTCTCGTTCTTCTTCAATGTTTGCTCGAATCATGATTATTTCCATCTCCTTGTGGTAGTCTTCCACACTTCTAGAGCCTTGTGTAAGACTTTGAAGCCTTTGATGTAGCTCCCTATAATAATGACTAGGAAAGAATCTCCTCCTCATGATGGCCTTCATCTCCTCCCAAGTGTTTATAGGCCTTTCACGGTTTCTTCTCCTACTCAAAACAAATTGATCCCACCAAATAATAGCATAATCAATAAATTCAACAGCAGCTAGTTTTACCTTTTTCTCCTCGGAGTAATTATGGCAATCAAATACTAGCTCCACCTTTTTTTCCCACTCCAAATAAGCTTCCGGATCATTTTTACCTTGAAAAGAAGGAATTTTCAGTTTGATACTCCCCAAATCACAATCTATGCGTCTTACCCTTCTATCATCTCTTCCACGCATGTCAACGGTGACCTGGTCATCAAAATTATCTAGGTCATCACCACCCTGATCTCCCATGGCAGCACGCCATTGATTATCTCTTACATTAGGAGCTATTGGTTGTTGCCCCTTTTGTAGATTGGCTATGGCAGTGTCTTGCCTTTCCAATTGGTCACGGATCTCTCCAAACATCAGATTCATGCGCTCAAATTGTTGCTGCATGGCTTTGTGTATGATCGATTGATCTATAGCTTCTTGTTCTTTTGACATATTTTGTGATCTGAAAAATTAAAGTTAGCAAAAAAACCTCACAACACTCCCTCACGTGTTTCACTCAATTTGATTCACTTAACTCTCGTGTTTAACACACAAATTAGCTTTTTCCCTCTAATGATCTCACAAACTATTGCCTTTTACCACACTTAATTCTCTCTTTCAGTTCTTTATTGAACTAAAAACAAAACCAAGAAAAACAAAACAAGTGACACACCAAATAAGCTATTCCAAAGACACTAATAAAGAAAAAGAATTAAGAGAACACAAAGAACAAAAAAGAAATTGAAGAAAGGAAAACAAGCAAGTAAAGGACACAATTGATATTGATGAAAGTAGGAATACTTGAATCCTTTTGCAATCTTTTTTTTTTTTTTGGTGTACGTTTCTTTATTTTTTTTTTTTGGTTTAATTTTTTTTTTTTTTTTGTTTTTTTTTTATTTTTTTGATAATCAAAATAAATAAGACATTCAAACCTGATTAGAAACTTGCTCTGATACCAAATTGATGCGAATCCCACATTGAAACTTTAAGGAGAATACTTAATTTGAAGTTTCAACTACCCAAGAAAGTTCTAAACAGATTTAAGACAAACAAAACCTTGACCCAATGCTTAATCAAACATGAACCAAAGGTATGGAGAAGGATATTGACGCCACACTCAAGATTTAGATGAGAAGGTGAGTGATAAGTCTTGATTTGGAACGCCACAAGAATGCAAATTCTTGATAAATTCACTAGTTCTCAAAAGAACCAAAGAAAGAATAATTCTCTCAAATTCAAATAACATTAATCTCTCAATTGTCTTACATAGCAAGGTTGCTGAGTTTAAATAGGCCAATAGAGACCCAAAAAATCCGAAAAAGATTAAATCCTAGTTCAAGTCGGAGTAGTTTTCCTAACTAGTTAAGGAGTCGTTGAAATTTCCAATTCTGCGCATGCTGTAATAAATTGGTCATAACTCCTTCTAGAGAACTCCAAATCTAACTCCGTAAAATTCTTTGGAAAGCTATCTTAATTATCTTTCCAACGGTATATGGCTTGCAAGTTAATTCCAGCTCAATCAATACCAGTTTTATTCCGAAATTGACCTTTCTGCATTTGACCCGAATTGTGTATTTGGCTGCCCAATAGCTTGAATAAAGCCCACAATGCCTTGACATCTCTTCAAGCCCAATTCATGATGTCTTGCATCTTGAATTGTAGTTTCAATCCATATTTTCTCAATTAATCCATTTAAAGCAGCTTGTATCTTTTTGGCTCTAGCTCTTGTAATTGGGCCTTCATGAATGTGCAAAGGATCACTTGAAACTTTAATGGTATTCTCTTGATAGTTCTCATCAAGAGTAAAAGCCAAAGCTAGAAGAAATCCAAGTGGTGAACAAATTTCTTGGGGTCTTTCCTGAAGAACTCCCCGGACTACCACCAGATCGAGAAGTCGTGTTCAAAATTAACTTGTTATCAAGAATTGCCCTAATCTCAAAAGCGCCTCACAAAATGGCCCCATCAAAATTAAAAGAGTTAAAGAATCAACTACAAAAACTGTTAGACAAAGGCTACATACGTCCAAGCCATTCACATTGGGGAGCACTAGTGTTATTCGTAAAGAAAAAAGATGGATCAATGCGGGTCACTATCAAGAATAAGTACCTACTTTCACGTATCAAGGATTTGTTTGATCAACTATAAAGATCAGTAGTATTCTCAAATATTGATCTATAGTAAAAATATCACCAACTAAAAGTCAGAAGGAGGATATTCCTAAAACCGCATTTAGAACACGTTATGGCCACTATAAATTTGTCGCATGCCATTTGGTCTAATTAGTGCCCCAGCAGCTTTCATGGATCTCATGAATAGAGTATTTAAAGACTATTTGGATCTACTTACGAATGAAGAAAGAACATGCCGAACATCTGAGGATCACTCTTCAGACTTTGAAGGAGAAGCAACTTTATGCAAAATTTAAGAAGTGTGAATTTTGGCTAGAAAGCATTATATTCCTGAGGCATGTTGTGTTTAAAGATTGAATCTCAATTGATCCCTCAAAGGCAAAAGTGGTGAGCCAATGGGCTAGGATAACTAATGCTAAAGAAGCCAAAAGCTTCTTAGAATTAGTAGGCTATTATCGAAGATTTGTGGAAGGCTTCTCCAAGATCGCAATGCCATTAACCCAATTAACAAAGAAGAATACAAAGTTTGTGTGGATACCAGAATGTGACAAAAGCTTTGAAGAGCTAAAACAACGATTGGTCACTGCCCCGATCTTAGTCATTCCTAATAGTTCTGAGGAATTCATTATATACAATGATGCCTCCAACAATGGCATAAGATAGATCCTCATGCAGAATGGAAAGGTCATTGCGTATGCCTCCAAACAATTAAAGGAATATGAGAAAAACTATCCTATACACGACTTAGACTTGGCCGCAGTGGTGTATGAATTAAAAATATTATGTCACTATTTGATAAGAGTGCATTGTAAGATTTATATGGATCACAAGAGTCTTAAATACTTTTTTATACAAAAAGAGTTGAACATGCGACAACGACTTTGGCTGGAACTCTTTAAGGACTACGATTGTGAGATAAACTATCATCCTGGAAAAGCAAATGTGGTAGCTTTAAGGATTCTACTTAAGCCATTATAAAATGAGATATGCAAGGCGGAGATTGAGCTCATGACAGGAAAACTCGTTCATATGACATTTTACTCAACTTTATTAGAAAGATTGAGGAAGGGCGGGAAGCTGATTCGTACTTAAAGAATTTAAAGATAGAGACCAATTTAAAGAAAGAGATGTCATTCAAGAAGTTAGAGAAAAGAATCATTTTATTCATAGATAGGATATGCGTACCAAATAATGAAGATTTAAAGAAGAAAATTCTACTTGAAGCTTATACAGCCCTATATTCACTCCATCCTAATACAACAAAAATTTATAAAGATTTAAAGAGGCATTATTCGTGGCCTGGGATGAAAAAAGTTATAGTTAAGTCCGTGACTAAATGTCTCACCTGTCAACAAATCAAGGCAGAGCATCAAACACTAACAAGACTTTTGGAACCTAATCAAATCTTTCAATGGAAGTGGGAGGAAATCAAAATGGACTTCGTCATTAGCCTCCCAAGGACTACAAAAATGCATGATACCATTTGATTGATAGTTGATCAACTCACAAAGTCTGCATACTTCTTGCCCAATCGAATGATGTACACCATGGACCAACTTGCTGAAATATACATAAAGGAGATTGCATGGTGTACTCGTCTCTATTATTTCTAACCGAGATATGAGATTCACCTCGACATTTTGGGAAAAGCTACACAAGGGTATAGGAAAAAGATTAAAATTTAGCACAGTATTTCACCCCCAAATAGATGGCCAATTAGATAGGACGATTCAAACACTCGAAGATATGTTACGAGGATGTGCCATCGACTTCCAAGTATCATGAAGTAACTATTCATTGGTTGAATTTGCCTACAATAATAGTTACTAAGCAACAATCAGAATGGCACTATACGAAGCTCTATATGGTAGAAAATATCAGTCACCTATTCATTGAGATGAGATGGGCGAGTAAAGAATACAAGTAGCCCAAAGTCGACATAAAAGTTGTATAAATAAAAGATGAAAACCGTTGGAATTTCAAATTGGCGAGAAAGTGTTCCCAAAAGTTGTCCTAATAAAAGGATCGATGAGATTTGGAAATAAGGGAAAATTAAGTCCAAGGTTCATTAGGCCATTTGAAGTATTCGAATGTATTGCGAGTGTCTCCTATCGACTTGCGCTTCCACCATCATTATCAAGAATACACAATGTCTTTCATATATCCATGTTAAAGAAATATGTTCCAGACCCCTCTCACATATTAGACTATAAACCTCTTTAACTAGAGAAAACCTAACCTACGAAGAACGTCTAGTTCAAGTACTCGATAAAAAATAAAAGAGTTAAGGAACAAGAAAATCCCTCTAATTAAGATACTTTGGTGGAATAGCTCAGTGGAAAAGACAACATGGGAGCACAAGGAAGAAATTAAGAACAAGTATCCTGAGTTATTCGGCAAGTAAATTTCGAGGATGAAATTTTTTAAAAGGGGAGGAGATTGTGAGGTACGATCTTCTTATTTGAATATAATATAATTAACGTAACAAGCTTTCTTAAGCATTTATTATTATTATTATTATTATTATTATTATTATTATTATAAAGTATAATAATATAATAACATAATAATAAAACAAGAAATGTTGTACAGATATTGAAAATTTTAAAAATTACTAAGACATTTATGGAGAGATAAATCTCCACCATTAATTAAGTGCCTAGGGGTAAAATTTTAGCATTCTAGAAATTACTAAGATATTTATGGAAAAATAAACATCCACCATTAATCAAATAATATGGTGACAAAATTTTAACCACTCACGAGCCTTAGGAAATCCTATAAATACCCCTTAACCCTTTCATTTTCTATTAACCCTAGAAATCCTATCTTTTTCCATTCTAAGTCAAAGCATCTTTAGTAGAGAAATTCTCAAGTTTAGGAAGGAAGGTTTAGGGGAATCAAAGAAAACAGGTAAGTAATATTTTACTTCAACTACAATGTAAGGACAATATGTTAAAATTAACTTTGAATAATAATTCTCTTATGCTACGTTTAGTTTTAAATAATATCTTATCTTATAATGATTATTATTATGGTGTGATGTGATTGGTTATTATTAAAACCCCACATGACTGCTCATGCCACCTATATCATGGTATCATCCTCATATGGCCGGCTATGCCACCTAAGATGTGATTCTCATATGGCCGGCTATGCCATCTAATATGTGATGCTTTTATTTTATCATGTCATGGTCGGCACTGCTGCCTAAAATATAATGTTGTTATTACTCCTTATATGGTCAGCCATGTCGCCTATATTATAATTCTATTTCTTTAATTTTTGTATGGACGGCGCTGCCGCCTATGCTTGATATTGTTGTCTTAAATTAGTTTCATATTTTGCTTTATTATAATCTAGAAAATTTACATACTATGGCATAAGTTGCATTGGGCTCATGCATTTTATGGGTGATTTGATAAAGAGGTATTTTAACGAATTTTGAAAAAAAAAAGAGTTGTTATACTACTAAGTGGTAAGCATTCAAAAAGAAGGCAAGCCTTGGCGATACGTAATGCCTAACGAATTAATTAATTAAGTCCAAAGGCATGTTGTGAAATGCTAGCCTTATAGTACAATAAACCTAGGACCCTAACACAGTTCTTTACATTTCTAAGTTTCATTTAAAAGATTTAACACTCATTTCATGAAGTTATTCATATGCATGATAGGTAATACATACATCAAGTATTTACTTACTGGGCATCAGCTCATATAATCCTTACATTACAGTAACTGAGGAGTAGGGAAAGTTGACGCCAAGTCCAAACCAAAGCAAAGTGCATATAGACATAATAGACCTTGGGTTACAACAACGGACTCAACTGTGTTCCTATCCAAGTATAAAATGAAGAAGTTTGTTTATGGGGTTAGTTTGTGTCATATTACTAAGAGATCCTTGAACAAAGTTTTTGGTGTAACAAACCTTTTATATAGTTTTTGTGTAACAAACTTTTTATGTTCTATATTTATAAGACAAGTGCTTAATGTTTCACTTATTTTAACAACTTTAGTTACAACCATAAAGATAGAGTGTTACATGAGGAATATAACCTAAAAGTTTAAAAAACTTAACAAGAACCTAACAAAATTTAACAATCAGTCGAGATAAAAAATAAACTTGAATTATTGAAGCAAAATGCTAGAATTTAATGAAAAGAGTTAGAATATAGAACCAAAAACTAATGGGAACAAGAGTGGAAGAAGTTAACCTAAAAGTAAAAGTACTTTACTAAGAATTTGATAAATTCAAACATTGTAACACTCCACCTTTATGGTTGTAATTAAAGTGATTAAAACAGGTGAAACATTAAGCACTTATAGAAATGAATTTCAAAATAAGTGTTTTATAAATGTAGAACATAAAAAGTTTGTTACACAAAAACTATATATAAGAGGTTTGTTGCACAAAAACTTGGTTACAAAAGTCAAGGATCTTATCGTAACCTATCACAAACCAACTCCATAAACAAACTTGCTATATTTATGTTTTGATATAAACACAATTGATCCCGTTGTGTAACCCAAAGTCTATTATATCCATATGTACTTTGCCTTAGTTGAGACTTGGCGTCAACTTTTCCTACTCCTAAATTATTACCGATAATGTATATGAATGACTTTATGAAATAAATACTAAATCTTTTAAATAAAACTTAGAAATGTAAAGAACTTTGGTAGGACCCTAAGTTTATTGTACTACAAGACTAGCATTTCATAACATGTCCTTAGGCTTATTTAATTGATCTGTTGGGCATTACGTATCGCCATCCCCAAAGGATCTCTCTTCTTAGCTTAAAGGGCTTGCCTTTTTTATGAACTATTACCACCTAATAGTACAACAACCCCTTTTGATTAAAATTCATTAAAATGCAACTTCTGCCATAGTATGTAAATTTTCTAGATATATAATAAAGTAAAACATGAAACTAATTTAAGACAACACAGGCGGCAGCACCGTCCATATAAAAATTTAAGAAATAGAATTATAATATAGACAGCAAGGCCGACCATGTAAGGAGTAATAACAACATCATATTTTAGGCGATAATGCCGACCATGACATGATAAAATAAAAGCATCACATCCTAGGCAGCATAGCTAGCCATATAAGGATGATATCATGATATAGGGGGTATAGCCAGCCACGTGTTATTAAATAATGACCAATCGAACCATAATAATTATTATAAGACAAGAGATTATTTAAAACTAAACCTAGCATAAGAGAATTATTAATCAAAAGTAATTGTAACATATTGTTCTTAAATTGCAATTGAAGTAAAGTGTTACTTACCTTTTTTTTTTATTTCCCTAAAAGTTCTTTCCTAAACTTGAGAATTTCTCTACTAATGATACTTTGGCTTAAAATGAAAAAAGATGGGATTTCTAGGGTTTATGGAAAATAAAAGGATTAAGGGGTATTTATAGGATTTCTTAAGGCCCATGAGTGGCTGAGATTTATCCCTATAACCTTATGTAACTTCTTCTAGAATGTCGAGGTGAATCTTGTATCCTAGTCAGAAATAATAAAGACAAGTACACCATGTAGTCTGACTATCTCTTTTATGTATATTTTTGCAAGTTGATGCATGGTGTACGTCATCCGAATAGGCAAGAAGTGGGCAGAATTTGTGAGTCAATTAACTATCACCCAAATGGCATCATGAATTTTTGTAGTCCTTGCGAGGCCAACAACGAAGTCCATTATGATTTCCTCCCACTTTCATTAAGGAATTTGATTAGGTTTCAAAAGTCCTATCGGTCTTTGATGCTTCGCCTGGATTTGGTGACAGATGAGATATTGAGTTACAAACTTAACCATATCTTTCTTTATCCCAGGTCACCAATACTGCTTCTTTAAATCTTTATACATTTTTGTTGTGCTAGGATAGAGTGAATATAAAGCTGTATAAGCTTCAAGTAGGATTTCCTTCTTTAACTCTTTATTATTTAGTACGCATATCCTATCTCTAAATAAAATGATCCCTTTCTCTGACTTCTTGAATGGCATCTCTTTCTCTAAATTGGTCTCCATCTTTAAATTCTTTAAGTACAAATCAGCTTTCTGTTCTATTTAATCCTTTCCAATAAAGTTGAGCAAAGTGTCATGTGAGCGAGTTCTCCTGTCATGAGCTTGATTTCCATCTTGCATATCTCATTTGTAAAGACTTAGGTAGAATCCTTAAAGTTGACAAACTTGACATTCAACTTAGTGCATCTGCTACCACATTTACTTTTCCAAGATGTTAGTTTATTTCATAATCATAGTCCTTGACGAGTTCCAACCAATGTCATTATTGCATGTTTAGCTCCTTTTGTGTGAAAAAGTATTTAAGGCTCTTGTGATCTGTAGAAATCTTACAATGTGCTTCTATCAAATAGTGACACTATATTTTTAATGCATGCACCACCGTGGCCTACTCTAAGTCGTGTGTAGGATAGTTTTTCTTATATTCCTTTAATTGTCTTGATTTATAAACAATGACCTTTCTGTTCCTACGCTATTTTTGGAGGCATCGTTGTATATATAATGAATTCCTCAGAGCTATTAGGAATGACTAATAGGGGTGTTTGCGGATTGAATTTTACGGATTGGACATCAATCCATATCCGATCCATGATTTTGTGGATTATAAATTTTTAATCCAATCCAATCCACAAATTGGTGAAATTCAATCCAAATCCAATCCATACGTCTACGGATCGAATGTGGATTTAACACAATCCATATCTAATCCACCATTTAGCAAATTACTTTGTGAACTAAAAACTTTTAATTTTGTTCTATTTACGAACTAACTAAATTAAAAAAATTTAATATAAAAGTAATTTTACTGCCAATCAAATTTAAAATTAAATAAGATTTGAATAAATTTATTTTTTAAAATAAAGTAAAAAAATTCATACAAAGTTTTAAAACATAGCACACTAAAAATTAAAAAAAAATCATTTGTTTAGATCAGTACATAAAAATTAATTATTTATGAAGTTATATTTATTTATTTAATTTTTTTGCGAGACTGCCAATTTCTTTGTAGTGTAATCAATATATCATTTGCCTACTGTTATTTTTATAATAACCAATAACTCCCTTAACAATACAAATTTACAATATTACCATTATTTTCAAATATACTTTTATTCGTATTTATTATAGATTAAACAAATCACATAAATTTGAAATTAAATAAAAAATTAAGTATTAAAAATAAGAAATATATATTTTGATAAAAAATAATATTAAAATATTTTTCTTGTACTTTTCTTATGTTATAAACATTTTATATAATAAATATATAAAAATTTATTTATAAAATGATAAAAATTATTATAAGACAACTTGAGTACAAGAAATAAATATAAAATAAATAATAAAATATTTATCTTGTACTGTTTACAGGTAATTTTAAACTATTATAAAATATCTATTATAAGAAAATATTTATAAAATAAAAAATATAAAAATTATTATAAATTTTTTCGCATCCAAAACATATATTTTTTATTTTTAATACTTAATTTTTTATTTAGTTTTCAATCAAATGATTTATTTAATTTATAATAAATATAAATATTTTATGTATTTGAAAATAAAACTCCCTAAGTTACATCTTGCTCCTCTCACGGCTATAATGCCTTGGGATCCACACGACACTATAGTATATGAGAGAAGTAAGCTGTAACTTAGTATTTGCCTTTGAAAATAGGATAATATTTTGAACTTATACTGTAAGGGAGGTTATTGGCTATTATAAAAACAGTAGAGGTTAGTGGTATATATTAATTACAGTAGAGAGGAAATTGACAATCTCTCTATTTTTTATTTTATATTATTATTAAATAATATTATCTTATATTATTATTAAGCTTTATAATCTTTAAATACTCTATTTATAAGATCCATGAAAGCTGTTAGGGCATTAATTGGACCAAACAGCATGATGACAAATTCATAGTGTCTAAAACGTGTTCTAAATAAAGTTTTAGGAATATCCTTCTCTCTTATTTTTAGCCAGTGATACCCTGACCGTAGATGTTGATCAAACAGATCCTTTAGATGCGAAAGTGGGTACTTATTCTTGATGGTGACCTTATCTAATTCTCGATAGTCTATGCACATCTGCATTGATCGATCCTTTTTCTTTATGAATAACACTGGTGCTCCCCAGAGTGAATGACTTGGACATATGTAGCCTTTGTCTAATAGATCTTATAGTTGATTATTTAACTTCTTTAATTCTGATGGATCCATCTTGTAAGGTGCTTTTGAGATTGGAGCAATTCCTAGTAACAAGTCAATTTTAAACTCGACTTCTCGATCTGGTGTTAGTCTAAGAAGTTCTTCAAGAAAGACCTCAGGAAATTCTTCAAGAAAGACCTCAGGAAATTCATTTACCACTGGGATTTCTTCTAGCTTTGGCTTTTGCTCTTCGACTTTGATTATGCTTGTCAACTATCCTTCATATCCTCTTTTTAATAGTCTAATTGCTTTTAAGGCGAAAATGACAGGTATTCTCTTCTCCTTACACCCTCTCTTGAATATAAATTATTCCTTTTGTGGTGGTTGGGATGTTACCTTTTTTTTCCTCACAATCTATCTTAGCATGGTACTTTGATAACCAATCCATGCCAAGAATCATATCATAGTCATGCATCACAAGGATTATCAGGTCAACACATAATGTATGACCACTAATGTTGACTTCGCATGCTCTTACTAGTTATCCTAGATTTAATACTTCACTAGATGAAAGCATGACACTGAAAGGTCTACTTATCATATCAAGTGCCCTTTTGATTTTCCTAATAGATGTTAGTGAGGCAAATGAATGTATAGCTCTTGAGTCTATCAACACATATATAAGAGTTTGAGATATAGTTAGTTTACTTGATATCATCGAGGGTTTTGCCTCTGCATCAGCCTTGGTGAGTGTAAATACTCGTGTATTAGTCTTTTCTTATTGCATACCATTCTTTGGACAGTCTCTAGTATTGGCTTAGCATTCTCCAAGATGAATTATGCCTATTGATTGCATTTAAGCCTTTGTAGGGCCTTTTTTTGGTGATTCTTTAAATGTTTGTTCTTATTTTTACTCCTGGGTAGTTAGTACTCTTTTCCTCTTATTGTTTGGGAGCTGTTTTCTGTAATTAGCTACACAATTCCCTTGATCTATGCTCTTTTTGTTCTTTCGTTTTTCTTTCTTCTTTTCTTTATCAATTTGCTCAATTAATAAGGCTTGATCCACGAGCTCATTGAAGGAATCATCACAAATTCCAGCCATCTTTAAGTCTTTTGCTGAATCTTTACACAATCCTTATATAAAATTATCCTTTTTCAAGTCTTCTGTGGCAACCATGTGTGGCATAACAAGAGAGCTCATCGAATTTTTAGATATACTCTAGCGCTGTCATTTTTTCTTGTTATAAATAATGAATTCTCTTCTTTTGGTAGACTGAACCGTCTCCCAAAAATACTTATTATAAAAGTGTTCTTTAAATTTTTTCCATTGCATTATTGTTTTATTATGGCACCATCTGATGGAATCCCACTAATATTCAGCTCCTCCTCGTAGTATAAAGGAAATGCAAGTGACTTTTTCTTCTTCTGGCACCTTGGCTACTTCGGTCATTCTTTCCGTGACTCGCAACCATTGGTCTCCTACAATAAGATCCAGGCCTCCTTCAAATATAGGTGGATTTAATCTTCTAAATTCAGCCATGGCATTATTTATTGTTTGAACACATTCATCTCTTCTGACTTCTCTTTCTAAGAGTCGTGCGATAATTTCTGTAAGTCGATCAATTAGGGAGGATTGCTCCCTTGAAGTTCCTCCCCCTCTTCTACCTTTGTTACCACTGGCAGTTGATATCTCTACAATTTTTCAACCAAGTTTCTATGTGTTAAACAATTTTAAATGTAAGATACTCAATTATCTTAATTCTAAATTCTTACTAAGAGCTGAGCTGTGTCCTCCCCTTTAGCCTATGCATATGGACGGTCTATAGAATTACTATAAACCTTACGCTTTGATACCAATTTATAACACTCCACCTTTATGGTTGTAACTAAAGTGGTTAAAACAGGTGAAATATTAAGCACTTGTAGAAATGAATAAAATAAGCATTTTATAAATATAGAACATAAAAAGTTTGATACACAAAAACTATATAAAAGGTTTGTTACACAAAAATTATATAAAATATTTGTTACACAAAAACTTGGTTATAAAAGTCAAGGATCTCTTAGTAACATATTACAAACCAACTCCATAAACAAATTTGTTGTATTTATGCTTAGATACAGTTGAGCTCGATTTGTAACTTAAGATCTATTATGTCAATTATGCACTTTGCCTTGGTTGAGACTTAGTGTCAACTTTCCCTACTCTTCAATTTCTGCGTTGTAAAGACTACATAAGTTGATACCCAGTAAGTAAACTCGATGCATGTATTACCTACCATGCACATAAATGGCTTCATGAAATGAGTGCTAAATCATTTAAATGAAACTTAGAAATGTAAAGAACTGTATCAGGGCCCTAGGTTTGTTGTACTACAAGACCAGCATTCCACAACATGCCTTTGGGCTTAATTGATTAATCTGTTGGGCCTTATATATTATCGTCCTTAAAGGATCTCTTTTCTCAACTTAAAGGGCTTGGGCCATGGTTCACATTCGACAATGTTCCAAAAGTCAAATGGTTCCAAAGATTCTGAGAATTTTCTACTTGGACTGATGTTCAAATTCTTAAAACTAAATGCCACTTCATAATTTGTCCTTCGGGAGATCTACTCCAGATTCCTTGGCTCACTTCGTGACTAATTTGAAAGTCTTGGCCAATACAGACAATTATAGCTTTACCAAGCAACAATTCCACAAGTTTTAGGACTCATTTATGAGCATTACCTTCGAGAACCAACTATAGCACAAGAAGTTGTTGGAAGAGAATACCATCAAATGAAGTGCTATTCATTAAAGATCAAAGCTCTCGATTTCCACTATAAAAGAATGACAGCCTTGTACTACAAACTCAATAGGTTCAATGATGCTTCTCTTAAGTATGTCTTTATTGCTTCTCTTCCCAAGGAAATCCTTTTAGAATTACAAAGGCAACTTCACCTTCATCAATTAAACATTGATAGTCTTTCACTAGGAAAAATTTACCAATGAACAGTTAGTTGTAGTTTTTTAAAGATCACATGGAGAATAAAGAACCCTTCAAAAGTGCTTGTAAAAAGCCTCACCTTGCTATCAAATGCAAGGATGAAAAGACTTGTTATTGTTCTACTAAGAAAAAATCCTATTTCAAAAATATTCCCAAATCAGAGGCTCTAGGAAAAATAACTTCAGGAAACCTAAGAAACCCTATAGGTTTTTCCAAACAATCCAGCAAAGTGAGCCAGACTGCTAGAACACCTTCATAAGGTCTCCCCTCTTTTAGATGATGAAGATGTTGAGTCCATATTCTTAGAACAACAGAACTATGATGATGATACAATTTTTATCCTTACTGAACAAAGTTCTGATTTCGATTTTGATTGAATGTGGTTGCATCTGTAAGGTTATTGAATCAACCTTGGTTTTAATTCTATCAGTTCGTAAACTGATCTTGTCAACTTGTTGATAGATATGCTGTAAAGCATCATTCTAAGCTTTAGCATTTTGAGTTTGTCAATTTAAAACTAATTCAAATGGTTTTGGTTCTTCAAGGTGACCTGTAGGAGTGATAGGTGAAAGGACAAAGGGTTTTGACACAATTTTCTTCTGGGTATCTATCTGAGTTTCTAATGGTGGAAAGTTGGAAACATAATCCTTGGATGATGAAGAGAACATCATGCAAGAAACTGGTTGGCTTTGTGGTATTGGACTTAGGATTGGTGAAGGGACTTTTAATTTGTAGTTTTCTGCAATCCATTGAAGTTCTTTTTGGTAGAGGGGTAATGGTGCTGGTGGAGGTGAAAGAGGATTTGGTAGTTTTTTTTAGTGATGATGACAAGTAAGAAACTTATTTTTTGGTCTCTTTTTCCTTTTTGAATTAAAATTTTTGTCTTCTCCGTCTTCTCAACAAGGGCAGTCTGGATCACACATTCTAGATCTAGAGGCATCCTATAAGAAGTGTCCATTGAGCTTTGCAGGGTACAAAGGATAACCTCCAGAGGTAAAGCCAGTGATTGGCAGCATTTCTTGTCCAGTTTGTAAAGCAGTGATCATGAATGATAGTCTTGGAGACTTTGGTGGAGCTGTTGGTAATACAGTTGGAGGGGGTTGAGAAACTGATTGAGGAAGCTTAAATATCATTTTGACGGATCCATCCTATCTTCGTTTAAACAAGCTTTCAGATGTTTGAATTGGAGTATCATTCTGATGAAATTTCTCATAATTAGAAATCCATTCTAAAGGCATAAGCTTTACTAGTTCTTGTTGAGGAATTTGCCTTGGGATTTGAATAATGGTTGGAATTTGATCTGACTAGGCTAACACCATAAGGGCATCAGAGTGGTTTTCTGGTATAGGAAGATCTAAAGCATGATTCTAAAGCCTATAGACCAATTGATGATAGAGAGTGGCTATTTTGGCTGAAGAGATCTGTTCAGCTCCTTGGATTTAAACTTGGACTTTTAAGGTTGTGGAAAGGTTGGCATCTTGTAGAGATAGGTTGAAATTGGGATAAAAAGTGAGAAGAACACTTCCTGTGTGCAGAGTAGTCAAAACATTACCGATGACAATGTGCTAATACTGTTTGAATCTAGTGTCCAGCATGGCGATTCTTGCTGTGACAGGTAAACCTTTTCATCCATGTAGGGTCAGGATTAATCTCACTCCTTCTAGGTGGAGGTGAGTGTAGCCTTCTCGTTTCCAGTAATTCTAGAGGGATCTCTAGAGTAATATATTATTCTGCTGTGGTTACTTAGAGAGTACACTGATCCAACCGAGAAGATTGGATATACTCTTTTGGAAGCAGTCTTTTAGTGCTGATTAGGGATTTGATACTTCTGGTTAAAGAAGTGCATCTTTTGTACAGATGGTAAGGACTAATGAGTAGAAAAGAAGATTCAGTGATTTGAGCGGATTTAGGAATATAGGAATATTCTATGAGGTTTTCTATTTTACTTGCTATGTGTTTAGTACAGAACTTAGGTAAAGACAGTGTTTAAGAAAGGGAAACAGTATTTGAAAGTTTTGAGGAAGATGATGTTGAAGCCATGATTTGAAAACTCTCTCTATCTATGAAATCTAGAGTTTTTCAAAACTTAAAAGACTTTTATCTTACCATTTTTAAAGAATTAAATCAATTTTCTAGTGAACAATGTTTCATTGGCTCTGATACCAAATAGGGGGCAACGAAGTACGGTAGCGTTGTTACACTTGAGCAATGATGCCTCAAAGTGCATCCTTTGGACCAGTAGCCTGCATGCTTGGTTTTCCAGCCTATATACCTAAATGCATCAAAACTTAAAACAGTTTTTTCACGAGGTTATAAACCCAAAACTTGACACTTTTTACCATTAAACTGGGTATCAAACTCAGAAGAAATACTATCAAGAGTTTTATGATGCACAAGATCCTTGTTCAAGGCAAGTGTAGTGTATACTTTCTAAAGTTTCAAAATGAACTGATAAAATTTCTTTTCAGATTCTAAGAACACTAAGACTTCGTTGACAGAAAGAAGAGAGAGAGTTTAGAGGTCATGGTTTTATAAAACACACTGTTTATTTCTTCTAATTTCAACTCTTGATTATAAAGTGAGGAGTGTATCTCTTAAATAAGAGAATTCCTCGATGAAAAGATAAGAACAGTCCTACTAATGGCCCTACAAACATAATAATTAAAAGGATAAGACAGGACCCTTATCCTCTTGTCATACTTTTTACAAAAGTAAAGAAAACGACACACTTTTATAAAGCAAAAGCAAACTAAAGGCAAGCACTCATTATAGTGGGGACACGCCATAAAGCTTATGGGGATGTTGACAGGTTCATATAGTCTTCATTTGATGAGCTGTCTATGTCATCTTTTGACCATATCTTTGCTAGAGGTATTGGCTCTGAATGATCACATTGGGGACCATATGTTGGATATCAACATCTTTCTTTTTTGGGCCATTGTGGAGGTAGACTTTTCTCGCCTTTTCTGGTCAAGCTAATTGGTCAAGTTATCTTATCTTTGGCCGCCTGGTTGGCTTGCCGGTGGTTGCTGCTAATCTCGCTTCATTAAGTGAGGGTGGTGTTTGCAGTTGATCAAGGTGCTGGAACAGTGACACGAAGTCTTCCCAAGGGTCTTGGGCATCCTGAAATAAAAAGTCAGTATAATCTAGCTTTTCTTCTTTGAGAATGATACCTCAGGACTTTGGTGTGGAAATGGTTGAAGGAGTTGGAACCATTAAGATGTTATGTTGAGGACCCAAAGAGGTGTGAGAGATGTTCTTGTGCGGTTCTGGTTTATGATTAAGTTAGCAAAGGAAATTGTGCAAGTTCCTTTGAATATCCTGATCTTGTTCCAAAAGGGCTGGATGTGGCATGGTGTACCATTCACGTGCCTGGTCAATAGTCCAAAAGTTATCAATGTAGGGATGTTGAAAGTATGGCCTGTGAATTGTGAAGACAGACGTGAACATGTCTACTTTTGTTTCTGGCATCCTCTCAAGGTTGTAGAGAGAGGATAATTGTTGTAACTTCATTCTCTACCAAGAAATTGGTGAATACTATTCGAGCACAGTTCAGATGAGAAAAGTTGACTTTTCTGGGTCCATAAGATGCTTTTGCAGTGGTCTGACTGAGAAAATCAGTTTTGTAACATAAAGGATAGTTAGGCACTAGATGTATCATAACTTATCTTTAGTGATTCTTTTAACTAGGTGAAGATACAGACCTGTGAAGAATAGTTCTTCTAGATAGAAATCCAGGACAGGGATGGTGTCTGTGAGTAGGTAGGCTTTGATGAAAAACCTGAAAATAAATTTTCTGGCATAGTCTTGGATGGCAAAAGCTAGGTTAAACGTTTTTTCAGGAGGAAAATATCTTTTGGTTAAGGCTTGCTTTGGTAAAGAGGTGGCCATGGCAATTATAGGAAAATGATACTGCGATGAGATGCAGTGTATGGGTTATGGTGGTTTGGCAAGTCTAGATAATAAGTCTGGGATGAGGTTCTGGGTTCCTTTTATACGCTTCACTGAGAAGTCGTATTTCAAGAACCAATCTTTTAACCGTAGGAGCATCTTTTCTAGAATATTCTTCCCTTTTGAATTCATAATGGTCGGGAACGATGAGCTGTCCATCTTGATAAGAAAATGATAACCGATTAAATGATATTCAAACTTTTTAATATAATTTTTCACGGCTAGGATTTCTTTGTAGATACTATGGTAGTGGCATTGTGAATAAAAAAAGTGTCCACTAGCATATCCGATAAAGTTTTCCTTTCCATCAATCTCTTCGAGGAGTACAGCACCCCATGAGCTGTCACTTGCATCGGTTTGCAATATTCGATTGCCATCTGTGATGATCTTTAATGGTGGAGGATCTTGTGCAATCTTCTTTAATGTGATGACAGCTAAAGTATGATGATTGTTTTATTCTGGTGGCTTTTTTTTCAATAAAGACGAAAGTTGTCTGGTGTGTTAGTCTACGTGAGGGATAAAATCATGGATGTAATTAACAATTCTGAGAAATTGCTGGATCTGCTTTTTGGTTAGATGTTGATTTGGAAAGTGAAGTAGTTCTTGAGCAATGTGTTTTCCTGGTTGGTAGTGACCGTCTTTGATGATCATTCCAAGAAACTCAATGTTGTTAGTGGCAATAGTGCTTTTCTTTGCCGACAACATGATCCCATGAGATTAAACAATATCAAGAAATTGATTTAACAACTGGCAATGTTCTTAACGAGTTCCTGAAAATAACAAGATATCATCAATATAAATCAATGCATGATGTAATATAGGCTGAAAGATTTTAACCATTTCTTTTTTAAAGATAGAAGGGGCAGTTTTTAATCCAAATGGTAAAACTATCCATTGATAATAGGCATTAGGAATACAAAAAGCTATTTTATATCTCTCAGATGGTTCGATGCCAAGTTACCAAAAACCTGATTTTAAATCAAATTTTGAAAAGATATAGGCATTTTTCAAATATGTGAAAATATTTTATCGTTTAGGAAGTGAAAATTTATCATCTTGTAAAAACATGTTTAATGATTGATAATCAATGACTAATCTCTTTTTCCCTCAGACAAGTTCAAAATGTTTTTCCACATAAAATGCTTGACAAGCCCATTGAGAATTTGTGGGCTCAATAAAGCCTTGGGCCAAGAGTTGAGAACACTCTTTTTGGACTAGTATTAAGTTAGATGGACTCATTCTTGGATGGGTTACCTTAGTAGGATTGGCGTCTTTATTTAGCTTGAAAGGTAGTTTGACAAAGAAAGACTCATTTTTCCACAATAGATTTGGATGGGTGAACTCGGCATGAGATTTTGGACAATAATGGAGGAGTTTGGTTGAAATGTCTTGGTAAGACTGTGGAGAATCCATAAGATTGTAAAGTCTGAGAATATTGATGAAAGGTTTAAACATGGACTTGATGTCCTTATCAAGCAGTTTTGATCCAATGATTTTGGTCCAAATAACACAATTGGGGAAAATTTGAATACCAATGGGATTTTTGGTAATCAAATCTGTTGTGAAGATTTTTCCATCTGCTGCTTTGAAATGTTCTGTGTGAGACTTCCTGTGTTGAAGTGGAAGAATGTCTGGGTTCAGCATTGTTTTCTGAGCACCTCTATCAAGAAAACCAATGGCAGGGATTGGTCTTTGGAATTTTGAGGGTGAAATCTGGATTTTGAATGATGGAATTGGAATTGAGGAATTCAAGGACAAAGACTGTTGATTGTAGATAGTGTGAAACTCATTTGTTTTATACTCATTAGACGAGTTTTCCAGTGCAAATACTGTTTCTTCATTTGGTTAATCCTATTCTGAGAAGTAGGATTCGACTTCTTCTTTGTTAGGGGAATAATTCGTGACAGACTGCAAATGCTTGATCAATCTGATAGCCTTGTCTTTTTTGTTAGGACAATCATTGGCATAATGTCCTTTTTTCTTGCAAATAAAATATATGTTGGATTTCTTCCTTTGCTGGTCTTTGGAAGAGGAAGATCTTTTCCTGTAAAATTTATATGGCCTTTGAGATTTCTGAAAATGAGACTTTGAAAAGGATCTCGGGTGTTTGAATTTTTTGAGATGTTTTTTCTTTTGAGGACTACAATCGCATTTCTTCTTATCTTTGCACTTAATCTGCAAATATGGCTTTTTGCAAGCACTTCTAAAGGGCTCTCTGTCTTTGATTAGTTCTTTTAAGAACTGTTTTTGTTTACAAAGTTTGTCAAGACATCTTTTGGTAATCTGAAAGATTTTTCCTAAGAAAATGTTTTCAAGGTCAAGATTATAAATAGTAAGCTGTCTTTGAATCTCTGGTTACAGTTCATTGGGTAAAGAGGCAAGAAAGACATGCTTGAGTGTAGGATCATTGAATCCATTCAGTTTGTAAAACAAAATGCACATTCTCTTGTAGTGGAAGTCAAGCTCTTTTGAATTGAGTGAGCAGCATTTCATGTTGAGATAATCCCGTCTAGCAGCTTCAAAAACTACTGCTGGTTCTCCAATGAATTGTTCATGAAGGATGGCCAATGCTGAGGAGATGTTGGGCATTTGAACAAATTAGAGTTGTCTATAGGGACTAAGACTATCAAACCAGTCTCGTAAAGAACCTGTAAAATGAGTAACAAGTTCTTTAAGAACAGATTCAACTGTTGCACCTGCTCTGATCATTTGGAGATCTACCCAAACTAAGATCTCAGATAGTTTCTCTCGCCATTTGTTAGTGGGTATGTCATCAAAGGTAAACCATCGGCCATTCGATGGTTTTGGAGCTTGTGGTTGAGGAGGAGGTGGAGCATATATGGATTCAGCAGGGTCATCTACATCAGAAGGTATCTCAAAGTAAGACTCTAGTTGGGATGTCTGAGTGTGTTCTGTCTCTTATGGCTGTGCCATCAAGAGTTTTGTAATATCTGCTTATGACCTTTCAGAATCAGTTATAAAGGCTAAAGAGACTAAGGATTCTGAGCTGGATTCAGAGATAGATTTTGAGGATTTTAAGAATTGTTTATCAGATCTATTATCAGCTTCAGATCTTGAAGCAGATGTATCTACTTCTGTTGAATTAGAAATTTCAACATAATGTTAATGAAAAGTGTACTGGTGCATTGGTTCTTTGTCTTTTGATTGGGACATGTGTGATGGAGGAACAGAGGTATATTCTGGAGACTGTTGTTCTTGGGTCTCAGTCTAAGATGGTTGGTGGATTTTTAGAGGCTTGGGTTGAGGTTTGGACTTGGACCTAAGACTTGGTTGCTGAGATGGTTGAGGTGTATTTTGGGATAGTATGTGAGTCATTCCAAATAATTTTGACGGGTCATAAGGCTTGACTGGAGCTAACAATGGTGTAAATGGATGGTATGTTGGGCTAATTGTAGGGATTGATGGAGTTTCGGTAAAGAATGGGTCTTTACTTCTCTTATTCAATTCTATCTAGTCTACTTTTAAATGTCTGATTTCTCTTTCTTTCTTATCAAACTCTGGGCCATAATACCTTTGTTGAAGCATGGTTCGTAATTCAATATCCAGTTGAGAAACTCTAGACTGTAAATGATGGATTTGTTACAATTGTAAGGTCATTGAATCAACCGTGGTTTCAATTCTGTCATTTCGTAAACTGATCTTGAAGAACATTCAATCAATCAATCTTGTGCAAGACAAAGGTCTTTCGATCAAAATAAGTCTCCTCCCCTCAAAGTTTGCAAAACCTATCTCTATTATAACTTTCATAAATACAGGAGCACAAAGAAGCATGATAAATCCTTCAATTTTGCCACCAGAGTTTTAGGAACACCATATTGAATATTTCAAAGCAGCTAATAGGGAACTTTTCAAATAGATCTTATTACCAAAAAACCCATAGCTATTCAAATTTTTCCAGACTGTGTTCTCTGGTTCAGAAGAGTAGGATCTTTCCTTCCTGATAAAGATCTACTATTAGGATTTGATGTTATGGTATTCGGTATAAACAAAGGTTTCTACCTTATACTGATACTTCCATCTCCAAGGAGCAAAGGTTTTTTTCCAAGTTTGATCTAAAATCAAGATTCTGGCAAATTGGCTTTCATCCGAATGATGGATCTAAAACAACATTCTGTATCCCTAATGCACATTACCAATGATGGTCATGCCTTTTGGTCGAAAAATTACTTCATCCCTTTTAAACAATAGTGAAAATCTTCGAGCCAATTCTTAAAAATTCCCTCATCTAAATAGATAACATCCCGTTCTTCACCAAAGACCATGAAACACACCAACAACTCTTGTAACAATTCCTCACTATTATAGAATCCTACAGTGGCATGCTATCTGAAAAGAAAAGTTAGATAGGACAAGAATCTATTGAGTTCTTGGGTATGATAATTTAAGGTGGCCATTATTAGTCAGGGCCCCATATTGCTCAAGAATTGATGCATTTTCCAGACCAGCACTTATCCAAAAAGCAAATTCAATAATTTCTCAAGATAGTCAATTATTTCAGAGATTTTTTCCCTCACATTGTGGTCCACACCTCATAATTATCCAAAATGCTAAAGAAATCAGCCCCACTCTACGGACCAGAGCAGACCATAGTTGTTCAAAAGCTAGCGCATCTTACAGACAGATGTTAGTGATGAATACTGGGGAGCAATCCTTTTGGAAAACATTGACAGAAAAGATTTTTACTGTACACATGCTAGTGAACAGTTCAAAGATGCCAAAAAGCATTATCATGTGATCTATAAAGAGATCTTCGCTGTTAAATACGGGATCCAGAAATTTGAAATCCACTTTATCGGCCACAACTTTATTATCAGACCAGATAATTCATCATTCCCGAGGATAATGGAATTTAAAAATAAAGTGCTACTCGACAAACACCTCATTCGCTTTAAAACCTGGTTTTTCAGATATGATTTTTTAGTGCAACACATCAAAGGCGATAAAAACCTCATTCTCAATCTTCTTTCTAGGCCTCCCAAGTAAATTTCTCTCATAAACTCCTTCGGTTTAATTCTAGTCATAATCATGGTGTCTTCCTTACCAAATTTGTAATTACCCGAAAATATTTTCCTTTAAGAATGACCTTTACTTCTCTCTATCAAATTCAAGACTTTGCTAGAAAATTTCTTTTTAGGTTTTTAATGAATATGTATCTACACCGCTCACTTGCTAAGCTTATGGCTTTTTCTAGTTTTCATCCTGACCATATTTTTTTCATAGGGTTACAGGTCTTGCCAAATAAAGACATTATTGAAGATGAACTATGGTACATTTGGTGTCTTACAGTTCTATATGCTACTAAGATAATTTTTCTTGTTTTACCCCTTCTTGACAGATTTAATAATCTAGAGCATTCAACTACTCTGACATGGACTCTCTTTGAGTGGTTCTTTCTATTGCCATAGTGGTGCAAGAAGCTCTAACAACTTGCTGATTTCCACCGTCTCAGTGAACTTTCAGATAAAAAAGGACAATAGTTTACAACTTTCTTCATCATTCACGGCCCTTACTTTCAACATCCTCAAACTAATGACTTTTGGACTCAGGACATCGCCTATGGATCACAGTTCCACATATTGCTTATCTTGAACAGGACATCAGGATTAGAGTTCTTTTAAAAAACTTTCTCATAGAGTACAATCATCTTCCTTCTAATCTACCTACCATCCTTCACACATCCCTAGGTCCTAAACATGACATAATTATGATTCCAACACCCTGTTGTCACTTTCAGCCTACCAACCGAGGTATCATGATCAAGGAAGAAAAATTAGATTATACTGACTATTAGTTCCAAGACTCACAAGATCCATATAAAGACTTTACTCTTATTCCTCCTCTAACACCATATGAAGTAGGATCATCCTCCATTCTAGCTCCACCATCACTAAATGAAAGACCATCTTTCACTCCATCAGACCCATATCCAATATACTCATCACAAATCTGTACTCAACCTACCCAACCTGCACCAAATCTAGAAGAACCGTTAAAAGCCCAAAACTGCCCTTAGCCTTGTGTTCCTAGTTGTACCCATCCAAAAAAAAGTTTTCAAAAAGGATAAGGATCCTGCTCAAGATTCGGATGAGACCGAATCTTCATCAGCAAGGACTATTTCTCTTTAAAAAAGTTATTTGTCATGTTGTATTAAGTGTGTTTTAAGGTTGTTTGTCCGTTTGTAATTATTGTGTGCTTTACTTTATTAAAGATAGTAAACATGTCCTATCTTTGTCGTTTGTCTTTTTCTGAAAAGAATCTACTTTTTCAAAAGTAGATACTTTTCCTTGCTTTTGCTTTTTCTTTAATCAAGATGCTTTGATATCATAGCGGGTCCTGTCCTGCTTTAGAAAAAGATGCTTTGCCTATATAAGTCCATCTTTTTCTACTTTGTAATCTCAGAAGCTGTTATAAGCTCAATTAAATAAATATTCCAGTTTGCTCTTAATATGAGTGGCTAAAAACTTCTCTCTTTCTATTATTCTAATAAGGGTCATAGATCAACTTAGATTATTCATCTTCTTCCTAACTTAATGACGATATGCTCTACACTTGCCTTTTGTAGGATCTTGTGTATAAGAAATTCTTACTTCCTTATACTAGATACCAGTCTCAGTCTCCTTTCCTTATACCAAACATTAGTGTCAGTCATCAAAAACACTGATCATCCTCATTAATGCCCAGAGAGAGGCTCTAGTTTTGGGTGATATGTGCTATTGTTTCTTCTCTAATATTGGGTATATAGATTGAAAACCCGAGCATGCGAGCTATTAGTCCAAAGGATAATTTAGTTCATCATTGCTCTGGTATAACAACATCACGTACTCTGCTACCCGAGTGCCTAATGGTACAGCAAATTCTTTTTTCAAAATTCGTTAAAATACATCTTTACCTATTTTCCTTAATTTCCCTAAACTTTCCTTCCTAACTTGAGAATTTCTCTACTAATAATGCTTTGACTTATAATAGAAAAAGATGAGATTTCTAGGGTTTATGGAAAATGAAAGGGTTAGTGAGTATTTATAGGATTTCCTAATGTCCATAAGTGGTTAGGATTTTGCCACCATATCATTTGATTAATGGTGGGGATTTATTTTTTCATAAATATCTTAGTAATTTTTAGAATACTAAAATTTTGCCACAACACTTAATTAATGGTGGAGATTTATTTTTCCATAAATATTTTAGAAATTTTTAGAATTTCTAATATTTGTATAACATTTCTTATTACATCATTACTTATGTCATTACTTATATCATCATTACTTTTCAATTATTATATTTTACTATTTTATTATTATATTATTATATTATTATACTTTATTATTATGTTATTATTATAAATATTTAAGAGAGCTTGTTAGTTTAAGATTAATTATGTTATATCCAAGTCAGAAGATTGTATATCACAAAAAGTGGTGAAAAAAAGAGTGGAAGAAGTTAACCTAAAATTCAGAAAGAGTTACTAAGAAAGAGTTACCAAGAATCTAATAAATCCAACAATAAGCAGGGATCAAAAAATAAACTTGAAACATTTATGAAGAATGTTGAAATTGTATGAAAAGAGTAAAAATATAGATCCAAAAAATAGTGAAAACAAGAATTGAGGAATATAACCTAAAATTTTGATAAACTTAATAAGAATTTGATAAAGTTTAACAATCAATTGAAATATAGAAAATGAACTTAAAATATTGAAGCAAAATGTTAGAATTTCATGACAAGAGTTGAAATATAGAACCCAAAATTGGTGGAATTAAGAGTGGAAGAAGCTAAGTCAAAAGTTAAAACAACACACAAAGAATTTGATAAATTCAAACGCAAAAAAGGGATCTAAAAAGTAGTTTGACATATTTACCAAAATGTTAGAATTCAATAAAATGAGCATGAAATTGAACTAAAAAGTGGTGAAAAAAATAAGTTAGAATAACTTAGCAATAATTAGATAAAAGTTTAATAGAACATAGAGATATAAAAGTCAAGTTGAGATATTAACCTAAAAATTTGGAATTTAATGACAAGAGTAGAAATATAGAACCAATAATCGATAAAAAAATGAGTTAATGGAAAGTATGGATCCAGAAATTGAATTTGAAATATCCAAACAAAATTTTGGAATTCGATAAAAAGAGTAGGAATATAGAACCAAAAAGTAATGGAAAAAAGAGTGGAAGAGGTTAACCTAAAACTCAAGAAGAGTTACTAAAAATCTGATAAATCCAATAATAAGTAGAAATCAAAAAATAAACTTGAAATATTTACGAAAAATATTGAAATTGAATGAAAATAGTAGAAATATAGATTAAAAAAATAGTAGAAACAAGAGTTGAAGAGCATAACCTAAAAGTTTAAAGAACTTAATAAAAATTTGATAAAGTTTAACAATCAATTGAGATATAGAAAATAAACTTGAAATATCAAAGCAAAATATTAGAATTTAGTGAAAAGAATTCAAATATAAAACCAAAAACTGATGGGACTAAGAGTGGAAGAAGTTAGGGCAAAAGTTGAAACAACTTACTAAGAATTTGATAAATTAAAACTTGAAATGGAGATTTAAAAAGTAGTTCGACATATCTACCAAAGTGTTGGAATTTAATAAAAAGAGTAGGAATATAGAACCAAAAAGTGGTAGAAAAATAAGTTGTAATAACTAACAATAACTAGATAAAATCTAACAAAATATTGAGATATAAAATATAAAATTAAATATCAACTTAAAAATTTAAAATTTAATAAAAAGAGTGAAAATATAAAACTAATAACCGATGAAAAAATGAGTTAAAACAACTTACTAAAAATTTGATAATTTTCAACAGAAAATAGGGATTTCGAAATTGAACTTAAAATACTAAAAAAAAAGTTGTAATTCAATAAAAAAATTCAAAATATAGAACCAAAAAATGGTGAAAAAATAAATTAGAAGAATTTATTAAAAACTAGATAAAGTTGAACAGATTGTAGAGATAGAAAATAAACTTAAAATATCCACCTGAAATGCTAAAATTTAATGAAAAGAATGAAAATACAAGACCATATGATTGTGGGAAAATGAGTTGAAATAAATTATTAAAATTTAGATAAATCGTCATGAAAAATAAAAATTTAAAAAATAAACTTGAAATATACACTTTAAATATTGAAATGTGATAAAATAAATAGGAATATAATTATTTTATGATATAATATATTTTTTTATATTTTTATACTGCTTGTAAAGTTAAAAATTATTACAATCTTTTTTCTCATTTATTTTTTTAATTATTTTATAATTTTTTTATAATAAAAATAAATAAAAATATAATTTTTACCATATTAACCGATTAAAATCGATTGTACCGGTTGCATGACATGCTCTGTATCACATACAGCGCCGCATGCGAGGTTGACTCGATAAACTCTTTTATCTCACTGATTTTGTCTATATTATTGATGTTCAGTTTGACTCAAAACCGAATCGGACCGACAAACCCATGGGTTCGGTCAATTTAATTAAAATATATTTATTTAATTGAAAATATAAAAGCAGAAAGCAAGCAATTTTTCATTTCCCAAATGCTGACTTTCCAACCCTAGAATCTAGACCGGCAGCAGCGGCTCTCTCTCAGCCTCTCAGTCTCACGGTCACGCCGTCACGGTTGATTCTCACCGTCAGCCTCTCAAGGTCGCGGACTCATTATTCACGATTCAAGCATCCACCATTGCAGCGGCCGCTCGTCTATCTCATCTTCGCCAGCCGCCGCGGTCACATCATTCTTCTTGCCAGCCGTTGCAACCTCTCCACGTCGTTGCTGTCGCGCCGCTAAAGGTGAGAATTGAGTTGAGTTCAATTTTTGCGTTTCGTATTTTGTAATTTTTAATAGCAAAATACACTCTTCTTGATTGGATTTACCCAAATTTTCTTCGCTCATTGATTTAACAAAAGCAGAATTTGATGATCCGTCGTCACTATTATTGTGAGAAGACGGAGTACTACCGTTGTTTGGAACTTCAAGTATATATATATATATTCTCTTTGTGCCGAATTTGTGGCTTGGTCTCTTGACTTTCGGTCAGCAAAAGTGGAGTTTGCATGACAAAATGTTATTTTTTGGGCTTATTTGAGGTTCTCTCCTAGTAATGCGATTTTCATTAGAGGTGCAAGAAGGCTGTGAGTGAGCAATGTTTATTTGATCATTTAACGTACCAACCCTAGCCTGTCTTTCTTTAACACTTATAGGCACTGTTTCAAAATGAGTCCTGCTCATAAACAACATTGTTACCTTTTTAACAAAAGAAAAGCATGCTTCATAAAAAATTACATGTCTTGTAATATATATACTGATCAGAATCAGCAGATGTATTCGCTTAATTTAATTAAGAAGATTGGTTCTGTATTATGGTGGAGTTTGTCGAAATGTCTATTGCAAACTTGTGGTGCCTTTTTTTTTTTTTTTGTTATGGTGGATTTATAATTTGTAGTGGATTTTAAACTTATGTGCAAGTTTTGTGTGTGGTTAGTAGTTAATACATGTCAAAACTGTAGAATCCAGTAAAATCAGGTGAAAATTGTAAAATTGCTGTAAGTGAACCAAAATAAACAACTCGTAGCATCAAGAACACATTATTTGCTATTTACGTTTGATTAAGCACAGCAAATTGTCTCTCATCTCATATTGAAACTAGTATTTGCAGAAAATTATAGAGATTTTTTTTTGGGGCATCTTGGTCATTCAATTCATTGCTTTTTATTCTGAACTGGAAGTCGAAAGTAGTTAGTCCTTTCAAAGGTAAAATTTTACTGTAAAATAAAATTTACTTGCCTAAAATAGGAAATCAAATCAATTTATGACAACCCATTAGCTGGAATTTGCTAAATATCCAATCCTTAGGAATATCAGAGCTTATTTTTAACTAAAATTTGCATATTTGATTGAATTTATAATACCCCCTTTGCCTCGATCTTGTGTTGAATCTTGATTTGTGAGATTTCTCATTTGTCAAGTTAGATGGAGATCAATAAAGCAATTAGAGAAAGTGATGACAGGAGGCTTAAGACCAAGTACGGTAACGCCATAAATGTTATACAAAGAGCTCTTGCTTTATACTCGTGAGTATTTTCTTGCTTGTTTCTTTCTTTTATTGTGAAGTTTACAGTTTCATAAAAAATAGTTTTCATTGTGAAATGGGTTCTGAGTATTTTGGTCAAAGTGGATTCGATAACACATTCAGTTATCTACAAGTTTGCATAAAGAGTATGAAATTCTGAATATTGTGTTTTAGTTGTTTTCATTTTATGAAGACTAATTGTAGCTTGCACACATCGGTATTTCTTTGTAAATTGATCATGTCTTTGCTGGGTCTACCTTTGATGATTCTCATATGGATTCAGGTTTTTGTCAGTTTGTGTAGCTTTTTCGTATTTGCTGTCTTGATCTTCTCGATGCATTGATTGGATAATATAGAACTTGTTACAATGGTGTCATTTCATTTTTGCACCTGTGTGTATCACTTGGAAATTGATTGAACAATATGTTATTTGGTCATGCTGTATGCAAACTCAGGTTCGCCATTTTGAAGTTTGGATTTCTTTGATTTCCACAGTACATATCGCTCACAGGTTAAGGGAAACAAACTTGTTTTTTTCCTAGTTGCTTTAGGAGGTTGCTGTTGGCTTTAGGATAGACACAGGTGGAAGCCTTTATAGCCCTTGCATTGATCCCAATGCAGTATTTAAGTCTCAGTTTGCTACACAATGACTAGCTTTTCCTTCTGCAAGCATATATTGATCAATTATACCAGTATTGCTTTACACCTCAAGGAAATGAATGTGAATCTTAAGCGCTCTAAACTGTTATTTATCCATTGGTAACAAGGATGCTGATGCTTGAAAGTACTGAATTTGATATCTCAACAGCATTGAAGAGGTTGCCTTTAGTTTCAATGGGGGAAAAGATTCAACTGTAAGTATATATATGTGCCTTTTTTTCTTTTTGGGGTCAGAATTGTAAGTTTCTTGTTTCTCGCTGATTTTGTCCTCGGCCTTGATGTTTAGGTTTTGCTGCACCTACTTAGGGCTGGCTATTTTTTGCATAAAGGGGAACATAGTTGTTCTAATGGTAGTCAGACTTTTCCAATTCGGACAATATATTTTGAGAGCAATTCAGCTTTTCCTGAAATCAATTCATTCACCTATGATACAGCCTCCAAGTAAGCGAAGCACTGAAGTATTCTTCCTCATTTCCTCCAAGCTTTGTTTCATTTTCCATTCTCACCCCAACAAAAATAAAATAAAATAAAATAAAATAAAATAAAATAATGATTAAAGAAAAAAAGATTTAGGCAATATTATAAGGTTTTTTGACTTTGAAGCCTATGATTTGGAAAAGAATATTGTTGCTAATCAGCTATACTTGTTTGTGCAGATATGTTTTGCAATTGGATATCATTCGCTCAGATTTCAAATCTGGTTTGGAAGCTTTGTTAAATGCTAAACCAATAAGAGCTATTTTCCTTGGTGTGCGAATTGGTGACCCTACAGCGGTATTTGTCATGCTTTAGTCCAAGAATAACGCAATGATGACTTTTCTTCAGCGTTTCATGTTAAATAGATCATCTTTTAACTTGCAGGTTGGTCAAGAACGGTTCTCCCCAAGTTCACCTGGATGGCCTCCTTTCATGAGAGTGAATCCCATCTTGGATTGGTCGTATAGGTTGTTGATAAACAATACACTCTTTGGTTTCATTGGCTTCTAAATCAAGTTGATAATAGCTATCGGATGGTTGATTATTTCATTCTTTAATCCTCAAAATTGATATTCCTTCCATTTGAGCTTCACGAACAGCCTTTTAGGAAACCCAAGAAATACGTCACTACCTTGTGTTTGCTTTTGTTTTCTAAATGAATGCTTTTGTTTGATAGTATATGGTCATGATAAACTGAAAATTCACTTGTCATTATCTCATTTAACAAGTTAGTGGTTGCATTTTTATAAACAGTTTTTTTTTTTCTAGAGAATAAATGCATCAAAATATTTTTTTGAAAACCAAAAATTATTTTCAAAATTTGTTACTTGAATGTTTAGGCATATAGTTTTTTAGTATTTTTAGAATTATGAAAATTGCTCCAATCTTTAGTAATTGCTGCGAAACATTTTTTTCTTTTAAACACTATTTTCAATGCACTTTTTAATTTGAATATAGCTGCAGGAAAATATAAAATAAAATTAAAAAAAAAGGTACTTTCAAAACATTACTACATGCACCGCCTACCGCAAAACAGCTTCATTGTACTATGTATTGCAAGTTTGTAACCATATTGAGGAAACATGTCATTATGTAAGCAATTTTTTGATGATTTACAAATGCTATTTTGGAAAAGGGAGGATTGAAATCTCACTGGTTGGTTAGGCTATGCGTGCATCATTTTTAATTCTGTCCACGGTGCCTATTTCATTCTGTTTTACATAGGATGAATTTGAGGGATTTGACTTTTTGATGTTTCTTTGTCAGAGATGTGTGGGCCTTCATCTTAACTTGCAAGGTCCAGTACTGCAGTCTTTATGACCAGGGGTAATGTTTTTCTTTGTGTCTTCTAGTATTAAAATTTGTTGTTAAGTTTTGTAGGATTAGGTCATTTCCCTGAGGCTTATATGTTCCCTGATTCAAATTGTGCTAGTTTATATAATTCATAAGTTTTAACTAAGTTTATATTTCTATTCTTTCTGAAAAATTTTATTTGATTACTATCATCATTTGCAGCTATACTTCAATTGGAAGCATACACGACACTGTTCCAAATGCATTATTGTGCGTCAATGATTCCTCCAATAACCATGAGAAATTTAAACCTGCATACATGCTTTCTGATGGAAGATTGGAGAGAGCAGGGAGAGTTAAAAAAGCTTCTCCTTCAATTTGTGGGACAGCCGTTGCTAATGTCATGGACAATGTAGATTCACATAAAACCAGCTTACTAAAAGCCTCAGCCATTGCTGTTGGTGATGAGATTCTGTAAGTCCCTTGTTGGAATCACTTGGTTTGTTAAGAGCATCTGCTGGCTGGTTTGTGCTTTTTGTAGTTAATTTTTCAATTGTCATGAATTTCTATGGGCAATAATTCAAAATTTTAATTGTCTTCATGCTTTGGAAGGACTTCCCAGCATAATCAGCTGCTTTCAGCCTTGAAGTCTTTCTCTTGATTTCAGTTGTCTTTTCTCTAGGAAAAGAAGGGTAAAGAAATATAATCTTTTTGTACACAGATGTGCTCATTCACTATTGTGTATTTTTGAACTGATTTTATAATTTTTCTCCTTATATAAGGGATGAATACAAAGCATTTTTATGAAAACATTCCATATATAATACCATAATACCTTTGTAGAACTGTTATTTGCAATGTGTGCTTTATATGAAAGCTTGAATTCATGTTTTCTTGTATTCACAGATATACCTACCTTTGCTTTATATCTGTGGTGTCATATCTCTGGCGTGCATGCCTGCGTGCTGTACCTCTCTTTTTTTCCTTATTTTCACCTATTGTTTGCTAGTTGCTGAAGTCTGTAGTATCTTTTATCTGTTCCATAGCTCAGGTTTGGCACCATTGAGGATCAACTGGGACCTTCATTGTCTAAAAAGTTGCTTTCTATCGGTTGGTCTGTATCACAAATTGCTGTTCTTCGGAATGATGTGAGTTACTATCTGTGAAAATTATCTTGGTAAATGATATAGTATTTCATAGTTAAATTCTTCGATGGTATTTTATACAGAAGCATCAAGGAAAGACCCTAAATTGTTAACGTTAGTAATGATCTGCAGATAGATATTAAAACCAAGATTGTTGGTGTTATGCACGTTGAGTTACATCTGAAGCTCGACATTTGCAATTTTTAACCTCTATAAATTTATTTTTTATGACTTTGTTTTGGAGCAGATAGATTCTGTGGCTGAAGAGGTTGAACGACAAAAAGCATCCAATGATATGGTAAATTTTGACATTTCTGTTAGTGACCATTTGATGATTTTCTTATTGTTTTGATATCTTAAGTCAGTACATAATATGCCTGATACTTCTAGGTATTTGTGTATGGAGGGGTAGGCCCACTGCACTCGGATGTTACATTAGCTGGTGTTGCAAAGGCTTTTGGGGTTCAACTGGTGAGTTATGCTTGTTTGCAGTGCATTTTTCATCATGATTATTATGCTCATTTTGATGTTTTGCCAAGTGCTTCTAATTTTGTGGGTTTGTTGCAAAAATCTTACTGTATTCCTTCATATTCTGGCGTTCTTGATGAAGAAATTTGGAACCACCCAAACCTTAACTGATTTTCTGGTTTGGAGTGAGGAGCCAAAAGACCACTGCTTGTACATGCTATATGCTGACTAACTGTATTTTGCTTGGTTAATCATCTCTAATTCAAGGCTCCTGATGAAGAATTTGAAGAATATCTAAGGCAACTTATTGGTGATCACTGCACCGGCGACCGAAATGAGGTAATCTTAATCTGTTGTCAAGAGTTGATAATTCAAAACTGGTATATTTTCTAGTTTAGTGCGCCTCTTTCTCTCTCTTTTCATACTCAAAAATCGCTTGATCATTCTATGTTTATTGAGTTCTGTAATGGAAACTACCACCAGCCCTACTGCCTTGGTGGTCAGGAGACTTTTGGGATACAAATATCTCAGGTAAGTGGCTGTAAGGGGTTGCAAACCCTTCCCGTTGTATGCTTTGGAAACTTGGCATACTCCCTCTCCTCCCCAACCTCACCTTCCTTCTCTCTTGGTTCATCTTTTATTATTATTATTATTATTATTACAACTTTTCTCTCACACAATGATGGTTCAAACTGTTAAACTCCTCGACTTCAACATCTGAGTCAAGATCCTGCCCACTCGTTCTCTCTTTAGTTTGGTGAATGAAATGATTACGTTTGCGTATAAACTGATGTCTTCCTTTGTGCTTAATGTACATTTGATGATGATGTTAATTCGTTGGCTTTGTTTGGGGATAGATTTTGTTTGGACATACCATATGGTCATTAGTAGAGACTACATTTTTCCCACTGCTTTTAGTTGTTGCTTTTTGTTTTCATCTATCTTTTGTTTTCTTCAGCATATACCTATACATGCAAGTCCATCAATGTTGATATTTTTTTTCTTTTTTTTGGGGTTTGGGGGGGGGGGGGGGTTGGAGATGGGGTTATTTTAGTTTTTGTGTCTTGAATTTGATCTCATTCTTGGATTTCCTTTTCAGATGGCTCTGTTGCCTGAAGGTACTACCGAACTATTGCATCACGACAAGCTGCTCTTACCTTTGGTATGTGTTTTGGAAGCATGCTTATGATGAACATGTTTCCGAATTTCAGTAGGTCAATAAAAGCTTCCACATCACAGTGAAGCATTAACCAAACAATAAGGACAAGATATTCATTCTTTCCTCAACTATCACTTGTCCATAAACATAGGTAGATACATTTATATCAACTTCTAGTTTGAATTTCTAATAATTTAATGATGGTTCTTGTAGATCAAGTGTCAAAATGTAATCATTCTCACTGCAACAAATGTTACTGAGCTGGATAAGGAGTGGAACTGTTTGATTGAACTTCTAAGATCTGGTGGCTTCTCATTGATGGAACCATGTACATCAAAGAGCTTGACCACAAATCTATCAGATGTAAGTGTTAAAAGATTACCCTTGCATGTTGTTGTCATTATTAAACTTTTGGTGTGCTTTTGTATCATTCCTGCTATTTGGCCTACATTTTCTAAGATAAGTAATGCTGAAAACCTTATTATCTGGAAAGACTGCATATTACTGATGCCTGCTTGCCACCTGCATGATTTCTACCTTACTATATTGTACTGTAATATATTTGGAGCGGTTTGGTTTCCTTGCTCTTTACAGGAATTGACACTTGCTATGTAGGTAAGAATTTTATGATTACTTTATTTATTTATCATTAGCTTTGGATTGTTGTTGCTGTGGTAAATTTCCAGGATGAACCTGCAGACGTTATGACTTTAGACTCTTGTCTTAAGTATTAACATATTGGTTCACTTAGATATTGTCTCTTATATGCAACGAGACAAATTGCTATTGAGATCTTCTGCTTTGATTGAGCTTTGTAATGTTTTCAAGAGAAGAATGTGTCTGGGAAGTCCAAAGGACTTATCTGTTAGAATTCTGCTGCTTTTGGTTAGGATTGATTTGTTGAAGTAATGCTTGCCCTATCTCTTTGATTGCCTTTGATATTGACACTCCTTTTGCTTGTAATATTCTCTGTGAATTCAGTTAGAAGCTGCCAAACCTCTATCAAAACTTTGTCTTGAATTCCCGGACCTTCATATTGGTACGACTTTTTCTAACCTGTTCAGGTTGTCTGGAAATAGGACTGCCTTCTCCCTTTTTCTAATTGATTGTGGTGTCCTGTGCAATGTTAAGGGTGTTATCGTAAATCAAGAAAAGGGCCACTTGTAATCAGTTTTGAAGGCAAGGTAAAAGATAGTGTCACTTGGATATCTAGCTTTCATTAACATCATTAATTCTTCTGACAAACAATAAAACATACAATAAACCCGTTGCAGGACCAGGCAAGAATTGTAGCAGCCATAGAGTCATTGTGCAAGAAGTTCCATCCGGGAGCATTCTCTGAAGTGGTTTAAATTGTGAATGATATCTTGAAGCAGTTCCTGTGAAGCTTCAGGTACTTAGGGTGCTTATTTTGATTGCTGGATGGCCCTGTTCACGACATTTCCGGCCTATAGGGTGCGGAGCTTGAGTCTCTGAATTTGGATGGAAAGAGAAAGACTTCAGAGATATCGGGAGAGGAGAAAGAAAAGATTGAAGACGGGATTGTGATGAAGATGCACCAGAACTGTGATATCCCTTGCAATTAATAAGAAAAAATGGTGATACAACAGTTTTCATTAACTAACCGATTAAGAGATAAGGACTCTGATATGTATTGACTGTTCATTCTTGCAGTCAACAAATCCCTCAGCTTATTGCAAAACACTAAATTTCTGTTTAGTAACACGACTACGTTTACGTTTCTCTTTGGCTTTGGACTTTTGGGTTCTTCAAATGAATCACGAGGACGATTGTTGTTCAAGCAGTCTCGCTAGCTACGCAAGAGCACATATTGTCTGAATATGTGTGTGCGGATTGCTTACAAATTGATTATATCTTTGTCAAGGAAGCTTCATGCCACTTCGAGTCATTGGTTGCTAATTTTTAATGATCTCGGCGCTTGGAGTTTTAATTTCTGATTGATTTGGCATCTTATAGAGGTAGCCAATATAATACGGCCCATCAAGGAAAGTCCATAGGCAAGCATGGCATGGCCACCATGTGAATAGGTTGTGGCATGCCGTGCCCAAGTTTTCACTTAGGCTTGGTGGCAACCAGTTCATGCGTGCTATACTGGGTTGTGCCTAAGAACCAAGAAAAAAAATGGTTGGCATTTTTTTTTTCCATCTTTTTAGGACGGTATGCCAAGTTATTGGTGTGGCTCAAGGGCGTGTACCTTATTTGGGCCACATGCCTTTGGTTAAATTTGATATAAATTAAAAGTCTAAAACTCATCAATATTCAGTAATAATAGATTAATAATATAAGAAAATGTAATATTAACCATTGGGTTAATAATTACTAAGTTAAAACCTACGGTGATATAATTCTTTCTCAATGATAATAATAAGAATAATAAATATTTCATAAATGTTACTATTTAATTGTTAACTTGAACTTGTATAGGGTCATAGATCTTTCATAATAACATTAATGTTTTCAAGTTTCAAATAAAATATAATTAACTTTTGATTTATAATAAAACATATTCCGTTCACAATTTTATTTTTTGCGTAAATGGTCAAAAATATTTCTTTTGCAAATGAAGCATATTTTCATTTGCCTAATTTATGATTTTATAAATAAAATATTAAGATCATAAAAGTTTATATTTATCATTTATAAAATCATAATATCATCTATTCATTTAATAATTATAAACATAAATCAATTAGCCTTTTCTTAACTAAGCCTTAAAATGAATTTATAAAAGATATGCTAATTTACATTAAAAAATTTAGTTTCAAATTATTTGTCCAATCATTAAATTTTAAATTTACTTTTCATTTTAAAAAATTTATTTCAATATACTTTGGTGGCGTGCTAATCCACTAGTGAAGCATGTTTATTGCAAGCTTGTGAGGTATATTCTTACTTAGATGTAATATAATTAATCTAACAAGCTTTCTTAAGCATTTATTATTATTATAATAATAAATAAAGTATAATAATATAATGACATAAGTAATGTTGTAGAGATATTATAAATTCTAAAACATTACTAGGATATTTATGAAGAGATAAATTAATAATTAAAAAAGTAATGATGACATAAGTAATGATGTAATAAGAAATGTTGTAAAGATATTAAAAATTCTAAAAATTACTAAGATATTTATAAAGAGATAAATCTTCATAATTAATTAAGTGCTAGGTGGCAAAATCTTAGCATTCTAGAAATTACTAAGATATTTATGGAGAAATAAATTTTCACCATTAATCAAATGATATAGTGGCAAAATCCTAGCCACTTATGGGCCTTAAGAAATCCTATAAATACCCCCTAGCCCTTGCATTTTTCAAAAACCTTAGGAATCTCATCCTTTTCTATTTTAAGCCAAAGCATCATTAGTGAAAAAATTCTCAAGTTTAGGAAGGAAGCTTTAGGGAAATCAAAGAAAACAGGTAAGTAACACTTCACTTCAACTGCAATATAAGGACAATATGTTAAAATTAGCTTTGATTAATAATTCTCTTATGCTAGGTTTAGTTTTAAATAATCTTTTATCTTATAATGATTATTATTGTGGTGTGATTGACAATTATTAAATCCCCACATGGCTGGCTATGCCACTTACATCATGATATCATCCTCATATGGCTGGCTATGCAGCCTAGGATGTTTATTATTGTGGTGTGATTGGCAATTATGATGTCATCCTTTGATTAATAATTCTCTTATGCTAGGTTTAGTTTTAAATAATCTCTTATCTTATAATGATTATTATTGTGGTGTGATTGGCAATTATTAAATCCCTACATGGCTGGCTATGCCACTTACATCATGATATCATCCTCATATGGCTGGCTATGCCACCTACGATGTTATGCTTACTATTTACTTGATTGGATGGTCGGCTATACTGCTTAATATGTGATGCTCTTATTTTATCATGCCATGGTCGGCATTGTCGCCTAAAATATGATGTTGTTTTACTCCTTACATAGTTGGCCCTGCCGCCTATATTATAATTATATTTCTTTAATTTCTGATACTAACTAAGCAACCTAAGAGGGGGGTGAATTGGGTTTTAAAAATTAAGCGAACAATCAAAATAAATAAATAAATGTGCAATGAAAAATAAAGAGATAGGGTAAGAGAGATCAAACACAATGATTTATACGTAGTTCAGTTATCCCCGCCTATGTCCACTCCTCCAAGCATACCGGGCTTGAGGATTCCACTAAACAAGTCTCCAAGTCTTCAAAAACTTATAGTTGACTTCCAAGGTGTCAATAAACCTTTACAAGAAGAGATTATCCCCAATCTCTTGATCTAAGTGTATCCCAACACTTACAATCACCCAAAACAAAAGATTACAAAATATTTTTTCTCACACAATCTTCAAAATTACAAATCAATACCTAATGTGTGAATAGATGAAGTAAGAATATGTTTGAAGGTCAATGTAGATTGGATAATCGTGTATATGCTCAATGGTCGTGTTGTTATCCACCTTTGATTTGATTTGGGTGAGCTTATTTATAGTTGGAGCTGAAAACTAGTTGTTATTCACCTTTTTGCCAGAAAACAGATCGTCCATAATCATTAACGGTTAACTGTTGTATTGGTCAAAGTTATCGTTGGGCTGAATTTCAAATTTACAGTTGACCGTTAGTCATTACACTTTCACCGTTAAAAACCAGAGACCTACACAATAAAAATCTTTTATCCGTTCTTGCTAAACAGTTAAAGATTAATAAAGAATGTTAGTCTAAAAATTATCGGCTAGCTGTTTATACGTTATTGGTTCACTGTTAAATTTCAGAGACCTACACTACAAATGTCAACTGACCGTTCTTCATAAACGGTTAAGGATTAATAAGATTTGACAGTCTAGATATTATCAGTTAGCTATTATCTAGCAACGGTTCACCGTTAAATTTCAGCAGCCTATAAAATAAAATGTTTAACTGGTTTGCTTTAAACGGTAAAAGATTAGCACATGATACATGTTTGAATATTATCGGTTAACCGTTAACATTAATGATTCACCATTTATCTTTAGCGAGTTTAGAAGCTTATCGATTAAGGCTTAAGAAATAACCCTTTTCTAAGCATAAAGGTTAGGCTTTACCCTAAATGGTTAGCTGTTTACATCTAGTGGCTGATTTTTAGTAAGTTATGAAACAATCGATTAAAGCTTTAGATTTTAACGGTTAACCGATTATACCTAGAAAATCATATTTTTACAAAAATGTTCCAGTTTATCTAAAGCTTGTAAACAAACATATAAAGCTTGTAAACACACATAGAACATTTTTGGCTTTTAAGAAAATATTTGAAATTGTGAAACTCCAACAAATTTATCAAAAGAAATTAAGGTTTGTTATCATCAAAATCAATAAAAAGAACATTTACATGTTAACATCCTCCCCTTTTTTTACGATGACAAATATATTCCAAATATTTTGCTCCCTCTAACTATATGCTCCCCTTATATGTATGACTCAAAACAGTTTTGCTAATAAAAGATGTTTTCTTAAAAAAAAATATGCAAAAATTTAGTCCATGATTATATCTTCTCCTCCTTTATCATAAAAAAAAATCGAAGTAAAAGAACATGAGAATGAAAAGAAAGATGTTACCCATGATAACAATTTCAGTAGAAATTTTGGCAGAGTCTTCCCTTAAAATTAGAGAAATCCTTAAATACAACATAAGAGTAAGAACACTTTCAAAGGCAATTAATTAAGTATCCACATCCCAACAACTCTAATGCCATGTAATCCATAGCAAAAATATAATTAGTCATAAGAAAGATAAATACATATAGATACTCAAACAAAGAATACCCAAATGAAAAAGCCAATCCATCAATAAAAAAATAGATAAGTTAAGATAAAACGAAATTTAATCAAAACATGAAATGTATGAATGAAACAAAAAATCAGAAACTAAGAACCTCTCCGCGAAGCAGGAGGTCACGTAGAAGTGGGTCGCGAAGAGGAAGATCTCGAAGCGAGAGGTCGTGAAGAAGTAGGTTGTAACACTCCATCTTTATAATTGTAACTAAAGTGGTTAATCCAGGTGTAACATTAAGTATTTGTAAAAAAATTTTCAAAATAAACATTTTATAAATATTGAACAAAAGGTTTGTTACATAAAACTATATAAAAAAGGTTTGTCATATCAAAAACTTTGCTACAAAAGTCACAAACCAATTCTATAAACAAGCTTCCTAAGCAACACAGTTGAGCCCGTTGTGCAACCCAAGGTCTATTATGTCCATATGCACCTCGCCTTGGTTGGAACTTGTCGTCAGCTTTTTCCTACTCAGTTCTTGCAATGTAAGAACTACGTGAGCTAATGCCCAGTAAGTCAATACTTGATGCATATATTACCTATCATGCACATGAATGACTTTATGAAATAAGTGCTAAATCTTTTACATGAAACTTTAAAATATAAAGAACGATGTTAGAGCCTTAGGTTTGTTGTACTACAAGGCTAGTATTCTATAACATGCCATTGGGCTTAAATTAATTGATCCGTTAGGCGTTACATATCACCGTCCCCAAAGGATCTCTTTTCTTAGCTTAGAGGGCTTGCCCTCTTTATGAATGCTTGCCACCTAGTAGTGCAATAACCTTTTCTTTCTTTAAATTCATTAAAATACCTTTTTATCAAATTTTTCATGAAATGCATAAGACCAATGTAACTTATGCTACAACATGTAAATTTTTCAAATATATATTAAAGTAAAACATGAAACTAATTTAAGATAACAACATCTAATATAGGCAGCAGTGCCGTCCATATAGAAATTTAAAGAAATAGAATTATAATATAGGCGGCAGGGCCGACCATGTAGAGAGTCATAACAACATCATATTTTAGGCGGCAGTGCCGACCATGTAGAGAGTCATACCAACATCATAATTTAGGCGACAGTGCCGACCATGGTATGATAAAATAAGAGCATTACATATTAGGCGGCATCGCTGACCATGCAATCAAGTAAGTATTAAACATAAAATCCTAGGCGGCATAGCCGGCCATATGAGAATGATATCATGATGTAGGCGACATAGCCAACCATGTGGGGTTTAATAATAACCAATCACACCATAATAATAATCATTATAAGACAAGAGATTATTTAGAACTAAACCTAGTATAAGAGAATTATTACTTAGAGCTAATTTAACATATTATCCTTACATTGCAGTTGAAGTGAAGTGTTACTTACCTGTTTTCTTTGATTCCCCTAAATCTTCCTTCCTAAACTTGAGAATTTCTTTACTAGTGATGCTTTGGCTTAGAATGGAAAATGATGAGATTTCTAGGGTTTTTGGAAAATGCAAGGGCTAAGGGGTATTTATAGAGTTTCCTAAGGTCCATGTGTGGATAAGATTTTGCCACCATATCATTTGATTAATGGTGGAGATTTGATTCTCCATAAATATCATGATGATTTCTAAAATGCTAAGATTTTGACACCTAGCACTTAATTAATAGTGAAAATTTATCTTTTTAGAAATATCTTAGTAATTTCTAGAATTTCTAAATCTCTACAACATTTCTTATTACATCATTACTTATGTCATTGCTTATGTCATCATTACTTTTTAAATTATTAATTTATCTTTCTATAAATATCTTAGTAATTTCTAAAATTCCTAATATCTCTGCAATATTTCTTGTTGCATCATCCCTTATGTCATTGCTTATGTCATCATTAGCTTTAATTATTAATTTATCCCTTCATAAATATCTTTAGAAATTTTTTAAATTTCTTATATCTCTACAATATTATTTATGTCATTATATTAATATACATTATTATTATTATTATTATGATAAATACTTAAGGGAATTTGTTAGGTTAATTATATTATATTCAAGTAAGAAGATTGTACCTCACATAGGTGTCAACGAAGTAGATTGCGAAGAGGGGGCTCCTGCGAATCTGTCATTCTGCAGTAATGATCTCATACTAGTGATCGATGCTTTGCTCCTGAAAGGTCTGAACCTGAGACTAGAGCTATTGCTAATCGTGAGAGATAGCATCTATATGATCAAGAATCAACTATTGATGCTCAGAAATCTAGCAAACATTAGCAACCAGCTGCTGTAAAATATCATAAACAAGGGGCTGAAATGGAGCTGGAGGTTGCTCAGGAGCAGAGGGCTACTCAAGAGCTGGAGGTGGCTCAAAAACTGAAGGAAGATCAATATCCATCTCAGGCGCAGTAGAACTAGAAGGGGCTAATTTCTAGAGAGCTTGTAATGAGAAAACGATTAATGCGTAAGAGTAAACGATGAAGGGGCAATTTAAGGCAGCTCTCTATTTTTAGTCAGTTTATCGTTAATTGTAAATGGTGAGAGGGTAACATTCGCGATGCTCTCTGTTTTTAAACGGTTTACCGTTAACTCCAAACGGTGAGAGGGTAGAGAGCAATCAAAATATTCTAGTTTCTGGAAATAAATGGTGAACTGTTTATAAGAAAAATGGTTTTTTGTTTATTTTATTTGTTGTTTCGCATATTTGATTCAATATCTGGCCATCAAAGATAACAAATCAAGATCATGACTTTGATCTAAAAGTGCTCTAAGGCCATTTTAATGCAAATTTCTGAACATATATGTTTTAAAACAATTAATCCATACAAAACATACATATACACTACTAGTACATCACAGTCAAGTATTTCAAGGATATTAAAACATCATATCATAAATCAAGTTATTGAATAAAGTCAATAGCATATTTGGAAATGTTAATGTGAAAATTTCATCATCCCAAGTTCATGTCGAATTTTTGAAAATTGTTCTTTGCAAAGAGGTTTTGTAAAAATATTGGCGAGTTATTTTTCTGTAGAAATAAACTCTAATGCAATATCACCCTTTTGAATATGATCTCTCAAGAAATGATGCCTAATTTCTATATGCTTAGTTTTAGAGTGCTGAATGAGATTCTTTGAAAGATTTATAGCACTTCTATTGTCACACTTAATAGGAATTTTGTAACACTCCACCTTTATAATTGTAACTAAAGTGGTTAAACCAGGTGTAATATTAAGTATTTGTAGAAACGATTTTAAAATAAGCATTTTATAAATATTGAACACAAAAAGTTTGTTACATAAAAAAACTATATAAAGGGGTTTGTCACACCAAAAATTTGTTACAAAAGTCAAGGATCTCTTAGTAACATGTCGCAATCCAATTCCATAAACAAGCTTGTTGTATTTATGCTTAAATAGGAACACAGTTAAGCTTGTTGTGTAACCCAAGGTCTACTATGTCCATATACACCTTGCCTTAGTTGGAACTTGGTGTCAGCTTTTTCCTACTTAGTTCCTGCAATGTAAGGACTACGTGAGTGAAAGCCCAGTAAGTAAACACTTGATACGTGTATTACCTATCATGTACATGAATGACTTTATGAAATAAGTGCTAAATCTTTTACATGAAATTTCAAAAAATAAAGAACGATGTTAGAGTCTTAGGTTTGTTGTACTATAATGCTAGCATTCTATAACATGCCCTTGGGCTTAAATTAAATGATCCGTTAGGCATTACGTATCGCCGTCCCTAAAGGATCTCTTTTCTTAGTTTAGAGGGCTTGCCTTCTTTATGAATGCTTGCCACTTAGTAGTACATCAACCTTTACTTTCTTCAAATTCATTAAAGTACATTTTTATCAAATTACTCATGAAATGCATGAGACTAATGTAACTTATGCCACAGCATGTAAATTTTCTAAATATATAATAAAACAAAACATGAAACTAATTTAAGACAACAACATTTAACATAGGCGGCAGTGTCGTCCATACAGAAATTAAAGAAATAGAATTATAATATAAGCGGCAAGGCTGACCATGTAAAGAGTAATAACAATATCATATTTTAGACGGCAGTGACGACCATGGCATGATAAAATAAGAGCATCACATTTAGGTGGCATAGCCGACCATCCAATCAAGTAAGTAGTAAGCATAACATCATAGGCGGCATAGTCAGCCATATGAGGATGATATCATGATGTAGGCGTCATAGCCAGCCATGTGGGATTTAATAATTGCCAATCACGCCATAATAATAATCATTATAAGATAAGAGATTATTTAGAACTAAACCTAGCATAAGAGAATTATTAGTTAGAGCTAATTTAACATATTGTCCTTACATTGCAGTTGAAGTAAAGTGTTACTTACCTGTTTTCTTTGATTCCCATAAACCTTCTTCCTAAACTTGAGAATTTCTTCACTAGTGATGCTTTGGCTTAGAATGGAAAAGATGGAATTTCTAGTGTTTATGAAAAATGCAAGGGCTAAAGGGTATTTATAGAGTTTCCTAAGGCACATGAATGGCTAAGATTTTGCTACCATATCATTTGATTAATGGTGGAGATTTATTTCTTCATAAATATCTTAGTGATTTTTAGAATGCTAAGATTTTGCCACCTAGCACTTAATTAATGGTGAAGATTTATCTCTTTATAAATATCTTAGTAATTTCTAGAATTTCTAGTATCTCTACAACATTACTTGTTGCATCATCACTTATGTCATTACTTATGTCATCATTAGTTTTAATTATTAATTTATCCTTCCATAAATATCTTTAGTATTTTCTAGAATTCTTGATATCTCTACAACATTACTTATGTCATTATATTATTATACATTATTATTATTATTATTCTTCTTATAAGAAATGCTTAAAGGAGTTTGTTAGGTTAATTATATTATATCCAAGTAAGAAGATTGTATTAGAGCCATCGTTCTTCCTATGAAGGGTGGTATATTGTAGAAGACCTGTGATTTCTGAAACAGAAGAATTGAAATCTAAATCTCATGGCTTCCTCTTCAAATCCTCAACCTACTGAGTCTCCTGTATCTCTTTCTTCTACTCTTTCTCTTTCTAAATCCTGTACAAAACATCTTACTTCTAAGATCGAAAACCTTTTTGAGTATTCTTATGTTCCCGATTCTGCCTAGATCTCTGAATCTTTCTTACCCTTAATCAGTCCATATAAACTCTACCAATGACCTAACTCTCTTACTAGAACTATCCATAAAAAGGCCAACTCCAAAAGAATATATCATGTCATCTCGTCTGGATCAGTGTGCTTTGCAAGCAACTCAAGCAGAGCAATATGTCAATTTAGAGATCCCAACAAAGCTTGTAACCTAATGGAAAAGAGAAGGCTACACGCACCTCTATCTTGGGGGAATCTATATTATCCTTACTTTACATGGTAGAAAAGGCTTGTCGGTGACGGCTAGAATAGCTCTAATGGATACAAGATTCAAGGAGTACCAATATACTGTTATTGGTACAGTCCTAACAACACTTCATGCTAGGAGTGTCCTCCTCACCTGTTATCCAAACCTTAACCTTTCTCTTGAAGACCCTAACCTACCCACAACCTTAAAGGGTCAGATCCAACTTCAGGGAACTGAACAAGTAGTCACTACAAAAATGGCTACTCTATACCATCAGTTGGTGTACCATCTTCAAAACCATGCCCTTGACTTACCTTCATCTCAAACAACTTCGGACACTTTCATGATCCTTGCTGATAATGAGTCTGTTCCCACAATTGTCCAAATCCTCAAATAAATCCAAAAACCAGAGCTTCTCAAGTTGATGCCACTAGAGTGGTTATCAAACTACGAAAAGTTTCACCAAAATTCCCAACCTATCCAAACTTCTGAGGCCCAGTTTGAAAAAAGACCAGATGGCACTGTCAGGCTAACTTTTCAACCTCCAAAATCCAACAAACAGCCACAACCTCCCAGACTGTCATATATTGCTATGATTATAACAGTAAAAACTAGGCAAGAAAATTGCCTATTGAAGGTTTTGACTGTGATGGTTATCCAATTTATCCTGTAAAGATCCGAGGCCATTTCCTCTGAGATGCACCAGGTTCTCACATGTGTGATCCCAATTGTCCTTACCTCCAAGATGGGGAATTAGATGACAATTGGTATGTTAATAGGCAACCTAAAAGGAAGAAACAACCAGATGTTTGTAAAACTCTATTAATCTAGATGCCTAAAGATGATAATGATCCAAATTATACTTCTTGGCCAGTTGAGACAACAACTAAAGTAACTGTCACCCCTCAATAGCCAAAAAACATGCAGACAGGCAGTAAAAGACCCTTTCCTGTCCTCATTATACGCACAGCCTTGTATTATGTTTTCATCCAGCTCATACCATGAACATTTTCCTCCTTTGGAAAAATAGACAGATTCACAAACCAAAGTAGTCTCTAAACCATTTGTCCAATCTCTTGTCACTCTTACTGGATGACTTGAGGAACCCAAGCAATATGAAGCAGTACTTAATTGGCAAACTTAGAATGCCAGGGTCCAGAATTCAGTTCTGGAATCTCTTGATAAGCGAGGAATCCATTGAATTCCTGGGTATGATAATTAAAAATGGTCATTACCATCCAAGGCCCCACATTACTCAAGAACTCATGCATTTTCTAGATCAACACTTATCTAGAAAGCAGATCCAATAATTTCTTAAAATAGTCAACTATCTCAGAATTTCTTTCCTTATATAGTGGTCCATACTTCTCAGTTGTTAAAGATGCTAAAGAAGAACCTTGGGGGGCCAGAACAGACAATAGCGGTCGAGCAGCTAAAGTAGATGACTTAGCATCTATTGCCTTTGAGGATTCCATCTACTGGACAACGCATATTGGAGACAGATGCCAACGATGAATACTAGGGAGCAGTTCTTTTAAAAAGAATTGATGAAAAAGACTTCTACTGTGCTCATGTCAGTGGACAGTTCAAAGAATTTGAAAAGCACTTCTATGTGATCTAAAAAGAGATACTAGTGGTCAAATATGGGATCTAGAAATTTGAATTCCACCTCATCGGCCATAATTTTGTTGTCAGATTAGATAACTCATCCTTCCTAAGGCTCATGGAATAAAAAAATAAAGTGCTACCAGACAAACACCTTATCCGCCTTAAAAATTGGTTCTCCCGTTATGATTTCACAGTCCACCATATCAAGGGAGATAAAAACCTCATCCCTGACCTTCTCTCCAGACCCTCTAAACACATCTCACTGATAAACTCCTTCGGTACAATTTCAGTCATAACCATGGTGCTCTCTTTACGAAACCAAACTCTAACAAAAAAATATTTTTCTCTGAGAATGTCCTTCACTTCCCTTCATCAAATCTAGGATTTTGCTAGAAAATTTCTTTTTAGATTTTTTCATAATATGTATTTGCAGTGTTCACGTTATGAACTTATGGTCTTTCTGAGTTTTCATCCTGACCACTTGTTTCTTACAGAATTGCAGATTCTGCCCAACAAAGATGTCATTGAAGACGAGCTCTAGTATCTCTGGTGTCTTACAGTATTTTATGCCACCAAGGTAATTTTTCCTATTTTACCTATTCTTGATAGGTTAAATAATCCAAACTGTGCAACCTCTTTGACATGGACATTGTTTAACCATTGCCATGGGGGCGTAGAAAGCTCAAACAACTTGCAGACTTTCACAATCTCAAAGAGCTTCCTAATCTAGAAGACCAACAATTTACTACTATCTTTATTGTTCATCGACCATATTTCCAACATCCGCAGATCAATGATTTTTGGACATAAGACATTGCCTACAAATGGATTATGGTTCCACGTATTGTCCAACTTAAATAGGACAACACAATCAAGGAACCTCGCAGAAACTTCCTCATGGAGTACAATCATGTTCCTCCAGATCCACCATCCATTCTCCATACATCACTTAGATCTAAGCATGACATAGTTATGATCCCGACACTTTCTTCCCGTTCTCAACCAACCAGTAGGGGAATCATGATAAAAAAAGAAAGATCAGACTACACAGACTACCTATTCCAAGACTCACAGGACCCATATGAAGACTTTGCCTCTGTACCACCTCCTACTCTATATGAGATGGGTTTATCCTCCACCTCAGTTCCATCAAAAATAGGAGGATCTTCCTCAACCTCAATTCTGCCTGCTATTTCAGATCAGCCACTGGACATTTTTCCAGCATATTCCTTACAAGTTTGGACTTAGCTATTACCAGCTCGACAGAAGAATTGAAAGCCCGACAATGCCCTTGCCCCTGTGTTCCAAGCTGTACTCATTTAGAAAAAGTTTTAAAAAAGGATAGAGATCTGGGTCAAGATCTAGATGAAATCGAATCTTCATCAGCAGGGACTATTTCTGTTTAGAAAAGTTGTTTGTCATGATGTAATAAGTATGTTTGTTAAGTGTGCTTTACTTTTAGTATGGTTTAGTGTACTTTACTTTATTTGTGTCATAATCGAGTGCTTACTTTAAAAAAGAGATAGGAACATGTCCTATCCTGTTCTTATCATTATCTTTTTATCTTTGTCGTCATACTTTTCAAAAGTAGAGACTTTAATCATGTGGAAAAAGCAGAGGTTCTATTCTATTTTTAGAAGTAGGTTCTCGCTTATATAAGGGAGACCTCTCCACTCTGTAAGTTAAGTTGGATTTTCAAAAATAAAGAGCATTTTCCAGAATATACATGGCTAGCTAAATTTCTCTCTCTATTCTTTTATTAAGGGTCACAGGTTATCTTAGGTTGTTCATCTTTCTTTTGGCCTATCGATCAGTATGCTCTACACTTGCCTCTAAAAGAGGATCCTGTGTATCAGAAAGTCTTCACTGCACCAGATCTAAATCTCAATTTCTTCTTGTGTATCAGATTCTAGAGTCAGTTTCTAAAAACACCGTTCATCCTCGTTTATGCCCAAAGTTTGGATTCAGTTTTGGGTGATATGTGCTATGGTTTCTTCGCTGGTATTGGGTATATAGGTTGGAAACCCGAGCATGTGGGCTACTGGTCCAAAGGATACACTTTTTGGCATTAACTTGAAAAGCTCTTATTTTTTGATTTTGTTTGGGGATTTGGACAATTGTGGGAACAAACTCATTATCAGCAAGGATTATGAGAGTGTCCGAAGTTGTTTGAGGTGAAGGTAAGTCAAGAGCATGGTTTTAAAGATGGTACACCAATTGATGGTGTAAAATAGCTATTTTTGCAGTAACTACTTGTTCAGTTCCCTGGAGTTGAATATGAACCTTTAAGGTTGTGGGTAGGTTAGGGTCTTCAAGAGAAAGGTTAAAGTTTGGATAACAGGTGAGGAGGACGCTCCAGTATGAAGTGTTGTCAAGACTGTACCAATAATAGTAAGTTGGTACTCCTTGAATCTTGTATCCTTTAGAGCTATTCTGGCCGTCACCGACAAGCCTTTTCTACCATGTAAAGTAAGGATAATATGGATTCCCCTAAGATGGAGGTGCGTATAGCCTTCTCTTTTCCAATGGGTTATAAGCTCTGTTAGGATCTCTAAAGTGACATATTGCTCTGCTTGAGTTACTTGCAAAGCACATTGATCCAGACGAGATGATTGAATATATTCTTTTGGAGTTGGCCTTTTTGTGGAAATAAGGGTACGGATAGTTCTAGTAAGAGAGTTGGGTCCTTGGTAGAGTTTGTGTGGACTAATTAGGGGTAAGAAAGATTCAGAAATCTGGGCAGAATCGAGAAAATAAGAGTACTCGACAAAGTTTTCGATCTTAAAAGCAAGATGTTTTGTACAAGACTTAGGAAGAGAAAGAGTAGAAGAAAGAGATACAGGAGACTCAATAGGTTGAGGAGTTGAAGAGGAAGCCATAAGATTTAGATTTCTATTCTTCTATTTTAGGAATCACAGGTGTTCTACAATATACCACCCTTTACAGAAAGAACGATAGCTCTAAATAAATATTGGGGTCTAGAGTTCAATTCTTTAGTCGGGTCTAGTGATGGCTGAGTCCGAACCTATGAGGAATATGTTGGAAAAATGTCCAGTGGCTGATCTGGAATAGCAGGCAGAATTGAGGTAGAGAAAGATCCTTCTATTTCTGGTGGAATTGAGGTGGAGGATGAACCCATCTCATATGGAGTAGGAGGTGGTACAGAGGCAAAGTCTTCATATGGGTCCTGTGAGTCTTGGAATAGGTAATTTGTGGTGTGAATCCCACATTGAAACTTTAAAGAGAACACTTAATTTTGAAGTTTCAACTACCTAAGAATGTTCTAAACAGATTTAAGACACACAAAACCTTTACCCAATGCTTAAGCAAATATGAACCAAAGGTATGGAGAAGGATATTGACGCCAAACTCAAGATTTAGATGAGAAGATGAGTGATAAGTCTAAATTTAGAACGCTACAAGAATGCAAATTCTTGATAAGTTCACTAGTTCTCAAAGAACCAAAGAAAGAATAATTCTCTCAAATTCAAATAACATTAATCTCTCTAATTGTCTTACATAGCAAGCTTGCTGAGTTTAAATAGGCTAACAGAGACCCAAAAATCTAAAAAAGAATAAATTCTAGTTCAAGTCGAACTAGTTCTCTCTAACTAGTTAAAGAGCCGTTGAAATTCCCAAGTCTAAACATGCTGTAATGAATTGGTCATAACTCCTTCTAGAGAACTCCAAATCTAACTCAGTAAAATTCTTTGGAAAGCTATCTTAATTATCTTTCCAACAGTATATGGCTTGCAAATTAATTCTAACTCAATCAATACCAGTTTTATTTGGAAATTGACCTTTCTGCATTTGATCCGAGCTATGTATTTGACTGCCCAATAGCTTGAATAAAGCCCACAACGCCTTGACATCTCTTTAAGCCCAATTCATGATGTCTTGCATCTTGAATTGCAGTTTCAATCCATATTTTCTCAATTAATGCATTTAAAGCAGCTTGCTTCTTTTTGGCTCTAGCTCTTGTAATTGGGCCTTCATAAATATGCAAAGGGCACTTGAGGCTTTAATGGTATTCTCTTGATAGTTCTCATTAATCTGTGTAGTCTGGTCTTTCTTCTTTGATCATGATTCCCCTACTAGTTGATTGAGAATAGGAAGATGGTGTCGGGATCATAACTATGTCATGCTTTGGTCTAAGTGATGTATGAAGAATGGATGGTGGATCTAGATGAACATGATTGTACTCCATGAGGAAGTTTCTGAGAGGTTCCTTGATTGTGTTGTCCTGTTCAAGTTGGGCAATATGTGGAACCATAATCCATTCGTAGGCAATGTCTTGTGTCAAAAAATTATTAGTCTGCAGATGTTGGAAATATGGTTGATGAACAATAAAGATAGCAATAAATTGTCAGCCTTCTAGATTAGGAAGCTCTCTAAGATTGTAGAAGTCTGCAAGTTGTTTGAGCTTTTTGCGCCACCATGGCAATGTGAGAACCATTTAAACAATGTTCATGTCAAGAAGGTTACGCAGTCTGGATTAGTTAACCTATCAAGAATAGGTAAAACAGGAAAAATTATCTTGGTGGCATACAATACTGTAAGTGATGCGAATCCCACATTGAAACGTTAAGGAGAATACTTAATTTGAAGTTTCAACTACCCAAGAAAGTTCTAAACAGATTTAAGACAAACAAAACCTTGACCCAATGCTTAATCAAACATGAACCAAAGGTATGGAGAAGGACATTGACGCCACACTCAAGATTTAGATGAGAAGGTGAGTGATAAGTCTTGATTTGGAACGCCACAAGAATGCAAATTCTTGATAAGTTCACTAGTTCTCAAAAGAACCAAAGAAAGAATAATTCTCTCAAATTCAAATAACATTAATCTCTCAATTGTCTTACATAGCAAGGTTGCTGAGTTTAAATAGGCCAATAGAGACCCAAAAAATCCGAAAAAGATTAAATCCTAGTTCAAGTTGGAGTAGTTTTCCCAACTAGTTAAGGAGTCGTTGAAATTTCCAATTCTGCGCATGCTGTAATAAATTGGTCATAACTCCTTCTAGAGAACTCCAAATCTAACTCCGTAAAATTCTTTGGAAAGCTATCTTAATTATCTTTCCAACGGTATATGGCTTTCAAGTTAATTCCAGCTCAATCAATACCAGTTTTATTTCGAATTTGACCTTTCTGCATTTGACCCGAATTGTGTATTTGGCTGCCCAATAGCTTGAATAAAGCCCACAATGCCTTGACATCTCTTCAAGCCCAATTCATGATGTCTTGCATCTTGAATTGTAGTTTCAATCCATATTTTCTCAATTAATCCATTTAAAGCAGCTTGTATCTTTTTGGCTCTAGCTCTTGTAATTGGGCCTTCATGAATGTGCAAAGGATCACTTAAAACTTTAATGGTATTCTCTTGATAGTTCTCATCAGTAAGACACCAGAGATACCAGAGCTCATCTTTAATGACATCCTTGTTGGGCAGAATCTGTAATCCTATAAGAAATAAGTGGTCAGGATGAAAACTCAGAAAGACCATAGGTTCATGACATGAATGCTGCAAATACATATTATGAAAAAATCTAAAAGGAAATTTTCTGACAAAATCCTAGATTTGATGAAGGAAAGTGAAGGACATTCTCAGAGGAAAATATTTTTTGGTTAGAGCTTGGTTTCGTAAAGAGGACACCATGGTTATGACTGGAATTAGACCAAAGGAGTTTATCAGTGAGATGTGTTTGGAGGGTCTGGAGAGAAGGTCAGGGATGAGGTTTTTATCTCCCTTGATATGGTGGACTGTAAAATCATAAAGGGAGAACCAATTTTTAAGGCAAATAAGGTGTTCGTCTTTTTCACCAATTCTTTCTAAAAGAACTACTCCCCAGTATTCATCGCTGGAATCTGTCCGCAATATGCGTTGTCCGGCAGATGAAATCCTCAAAGGCAATGGATGTTGAGTCATTTGCTTTAGTGATTAGACCATTGTGGTCTAATCTGACCCTCAAGGTGGGGCATTCTTCTTTAGGATCTTTGACAACTGAGAAGTATGGACCACTATATGAAGAAAGAAATCTCTGAGATAGTTGACTATCTCGAGAAATTGCTAGATCTACTTTTTGGATAAGTATTTATATGAAAAATGCATGAGTTTTTGAGCAATGTAGGGCCCTAGATGATATTGACCATTTTTAATTATCATACCTAGGAATTCAATGGATTCCTAGCTTATCTGACTTTTCTTTTCGAAAAGCATGATGCCATGGGACTCAATAATAAACAGAAAGTGGCTCAAAAGTTGCTGGTGGGATTCATGGTCTTTTGGGAAAAGTAGGATGTCATCAATATAGATGAGATCATTATTGATGATGGGTTCAAAGATTTTTACCATGGTTTTCTAGAACAGGGATGGAGCAACTTTTAGATCGAATGGCATAACGGTCCATTGGTAATGGGCGTTAGGGATACAAAATGCTGTTTTGGGCTGATCATCAGGATGGATACCAATCTGCCAAAATCCTGATTTAAGATCAAATTTAGAAAAAAAACTTTTGCACCCTGTAGATGAATAAATAGAGATTAGATCTTGAGCAAAGGGCATTTTTCATCTTTTAGAAAATAGTTGAGGGGTTGATAATCAAGCACCAATCTTTCTTACCTCGAATAATTTTTGATCTTTTCTTAGCATAAAAAGCTTGGCAAGCCTAATCAGAATGAGTGGGCTCAATGAGACCTTGGGCAATAAGCTGTTGGCATTAAGCTTGGGCTAGTTTTAGATATGAAGGAGTCATTCCAGGATGAGTGGCTTTGGTTGGGTTAATGTCTTCATTAAGCGTGAATGATAACTTAACAAAGAACTTGAAATTTTTCCACAGAAGAGATGGATGAGAGAATTGGAGAAGGCTTTCTAGACAGAAAGGAAGGAATTGTTGTTTAAGGTTTTCATAGTGAGGAGGAGCATTAGAAATTGAGTATAATTTTAAGGTATCAGTATAAGGTAAAAACTTTTGCTTGTACCAGATACTGTTAAAGGTTATATTCAACTTCTTAACTAACTGAAGAACATCAAATCCTAATAGTAGGTCTTTATCAAGAGGGGAAGAACCTACTATTTTAACCCAGAGAATAAAATCTGGAAGGAACTGAATACCTATGGGTTTTTTGGTGATATCTCTATTTGAAATAATTCCCCATTAGCAGCTTTAAAATTCTCAATATGATGTTCCCAATACTCTGGTGGAAGAATAGAAGGATTAAACATACTTCTTTGTGTTCTTGTGTCAATGAAAGCAATGACAGAGATTGGTTTAGAAAACTTTAAAGGAAGGATACTGATTTTTACAAAGGGTCTGGTTTCTTGGACAAGGTTGATGGAGACAACATTATGAATTGCAGGGATACTCTCAAAGTCAGAATCAGAACTTTGTTCAGCAAGGATAAAAATTGTATCATCATCATAGTTCTGTTGTTATGAAAATACTGATTCAACATCTTTACTGTCTGAGAGATGAGAGATTTTTTGAAGGTGCTCAAGCAATCTGGCTGATTTGCTAGATTGTTTAGGCAAGATTTTGCAAAATGGCCCTTCTTTTTGCAAATGAAGCATCGAGCATTCTTTTGATTCTTGGACTAGAAAGGTTTTCTCCAGAAAAACCTATAGAGCTTTTCAGGCTTTCTGGAACTATGTTTCTTTGAATGCTTGGATGCAGAATATTTTTGAAAATGAGATTTTTTCTTGTTTAGGCAGTAACAGGTTTTTTCATCCTTGCATTTGATAGCAAGGTGAGGTTTTTTTTAGGCACTTTTGAAGGGCTCTTTGTGCTCTATGAGATCCTTAAAAAACTCTTTTTCTTCACAGAGTTTTTCTAGGCATGAGACAGCTAATTGATATATTTTTCCAAGGGAGAGGGTATCAATATTGAGCTAATGAATATAAAGTTGCCTTTGTAATTCTAGAAGGATCTCTTTCAGAAGAGATGCAACGAAGACACGCTTAAGAGAAGCATCGTTGAAGCCATTAAGCATATAATATAGGATTGTCATTCTCTTGTAGTGGAAGCTAGATCCTTGATTTTTAGAGAACAATATTTTATTTGGTGAAATTCCCGTCTGGCTGCTTCTTGAGCTACTGTTGGTTCTCCTAAGAATTGTTCATAGATGAGTCCTAAGACTTGTGGGATTGTGGCCTTATAAAGCTGAAGTTGTCTGTATTGGTCAAGACTTTCAAACCATTCTTGTTGAGAACCAAAGAATCTTGAGCAGAATTCTCGAAGAACAAATTCTGAAGTAGCATCAGTTTTAAGCATCTAAACATCTGTCCATGTAGAGAATTCTTGAAATCTATGGAACCATTTGACTTTTGGCACATCGTCAAATGTGAACCAAGGCCCATGAAATGATTTTGGGGCTGAATTTGTTTGATATAGATGGATCATCATCGTCAGAAGAAGGAGGTTTATTGGAACCTGTTGATGGTTGAACCATGAATAAATTTGAAATATCAACATAATGTTCTTTTGAGTTTAGAACAAAGATTGACTCTGTTAAAGAAAAATATTCATCAAAAGAAGACTCTAAGGTTGCTATAGGAGTACTGGCTTCAGAGAAAGGAAGACCAGTCTCAAATTCTTAGGAAAAGAGTTGATGCATAGGTGTTTTGTCTTTTGCTAGAGTATAAGTAGGTTCTGGTGTGGCCTGAGGAAAAGTGGGCTACTGTTTGGAAGTAAAGGGTCTAGAAGCTGTAGGCTTGGTGGTTGGTTTTGGTTTTTGTACTAGTTTTGATGTAGAGAGATGTGATAACCCAAAGAATTTTGCATAATTCACAGGCTGTTCATAACTGGCAGGTTTGTAAAAAGGTTGGTATGTGGTAAATGACGGAGTGTATACAAGTAGTGTTTGGGTTTTTTCAAAGAGGGATGGCTGTTGTTTTTTAGCATCAATTCTTGGGATTTCACTTTTAAGTTGTCTGATTTCAGCTTCTTTTTGGTTGAACCCTGAACCCCAATATTTATTCTAAATCATCATTCTGAGTTCGATATCTAGCTTGGCAATCTAATTATGTAGATTTAGATATAGCTGTTCTAGTTGAGCTATTATCTTGTCAATCTTTTTATCTGTACTTTGAACTTGAGCCTGAGCATTGTTGAGTCTGGTATCAAGAGATTCTAGGACTGAATTCTGAACTCTAGCATTCTGAGTTTGTCAATTAAGTACTGCTTCATATTGCTTGGGTTCCTCAAGTTATCCAGTAGGAGTGACAGGAGACTGAACGAATGGTTTAGAGACCACTTTGGTTTGTGAATCTGTCTATTTTTCAAAAGGAGGAAAATGTTCATGTTATGAGCTGGATGAAAATATCATACAAGGCTGTGAGTATGATAAGGACAGGAAAGGGTCTTTTACTGCCTATCTGCATGTTGTTGGCTATTGAGGGGTGACAGTTACTTCAGTTGTTGTCTTAACTGACCAAGGAGTATAATCTGGATCATCATCATATTCAGGCATCCAGATTGATGGAGTTTCACAAATATCTGGTTGTTTCTTCCTTTTAGGCCGCCTATTAACATATCAGTTGTCATCTAATTCACCATCTTCAAGGCAAGGACAATTGGGATCATAAATGTGAGAACCTAGTGCATCCCAAAGGAAATGGCCTCGGATCTTTGTAGGATAAATTGGATAACCATCACAGTCAAAACCTTCAATAGGTAGTTTTTCTTGTCTGGTTTTTACTGCTGTAATCATAGTAGTATATGACAGTCTGGGAGGTTATAGCTATTTGTTGGATACTGGAGGCTGAAAAGTTAGCTTGACAGTGCCATCTGATCTTTTTTCAAACTGGGCCTCAGAAGTTTGGATAGATTGAGAATTTTGGTAAAACTTTTCGTAGTTTGATAACCACTCTAATGGCATCAACTTGGAGAAGCTCTTATTTTTGGATTTGTTTGAGGATTTGGACAATTATGGGAACAGACTCATTTTCACCAAGGATCATGAAACTATCTGAAGTTTTTTGAGGTGAAAGTAAGTCAAGGGCATGGTTTTGAAGACTTTACACCAATTGATGGTGTAAAGTAGCCATTTTTGCAGTGACTACTTGTTCAGCTCCCTGGAGTTGGATCTGAACTTTTATGTTTGTGGGTAGGTTAGTGTCTTCAAGAGAAAGGTTAATGTTTGGATAACAGATGAGGAGGACACTCCCAGCATGAAGTGTTGTCAGGACTATACCAATAACAGCATGTTGGTACTCCTTGAATCTTGTATCCAGTAGAGCTATTCTGGCCGTCATGCTTCAGTCCAAGTGATGTATAAAGAATGGATGGTGGATCTGGAGGAACATGATTGTACTCCATGAGGAAGTTTCTGAGAGGTTCCTTGATTGTGTTGTCTTGTCCAAGTTGGGCAATATGTGGAACCATAATCCATTCATAGGCAATGTCTTGTGTCAAAAAATCATTGGTCTGCAGATGTTGGAAATATGGTTAATGAACAATAAAGATATCAGTAAATTGTCGGCCTTCTAGATCAGGAAGCTCTCTAAGATTGTGGAAGTCTGCAAGTTGTTTGAGCTTTTTGTGCCACTATGGCAATGTTGAGAACCATTCAAACAATGTCCATGTCAAGGAGTTTGCACAGTCTGGATTATTTAACCTGTCAAGAATAGGTAAAACAAGAAAAATTATCTTGGTGGCATACAATACTGTAAGACACCAGAGATACCGGAGCTCATCTTCAATGACATCTTTGTTGGGCAAAATCTGTAATCCTATAAGAAACAAGTGGTCAGGATGAAAACTTAGAAAGACCATAGGTTCATGACGTAAACGTTGCAAATACATATTATGAAAAAATCTAAAAAGAAATTTTCTGGCAAAATCTTGGATTTGATGAAGGGAAGTGAAAGACATTCTCAGAGGAAAATATTTTTTGGTTTGAGCTTGGTTTCGTAAAGAGGATACCATGGTTATGACTGGAATTAGACCGAAGGAGTTTATCAGTGATATGTGTTTGGAGGGTCTGGAGACAAGGTCAGGGATGAGGTTTTTATCTCCCTTGATATGATGGACTGTGAAATCATAACGAGAGAACTAATTTTTAAGGCGGAGAAGGTGTTTGTCTGGTAGCACTTTATTTTTAAATTCCATGATCCTCGAGAAGGATGAGTTATCTAATCTGACAACAAAATTATGGTCGATGAGGTGGAATTTAAATTTTTGGATTCCATATTTGACCGCTAATATCTCTTTGTAGATCACATGGTAGTGTTTTTCAGATTCTTTGAACTGTCTACTAGCGTGAGCACAGTAGAAGTCTTTTTCATCAATTCTTTCTAAAAGAACTGTTCCCTAGTATTCATAGCTGGCATCTATCTGTAATATGCCTTGTCTGGCAAATGAAATCCTCAAAGGCAATGGATGTTTAGTCATCTGCTTCAGCTATTGGACCACTATAGTCTGATCTGGCCCCCAAGGCAGGGCATTCTTCTTTAGCATATTTGACAACTGAGAAGTACAGACCACTATATGAGGAAAGAAATCTCTGAGATAGTTAACTATCCTGAGAAATTGCTGGATCTGCTTTCTGGATAATTGTTGATCTAGAAAATGCATGAGTTCTTGAGTAATGTAGAGCCCTGGATGGTAATGACAATTTTTAATTATCATACCCAGGAATTCAATGGATTCCTGGCCTATCTGACTTTTCTTTTCAAAAAGCATGATGCCATGTGACTCAATAATAGACAGAAAATGGCTTAAAAGTTACTGGTGGGATTCATGGTCTTTTGAGAAAGGTAGGATGTCATCAATATAGATGAGAGCATTATTGATGATAGGTTCAAAGATTTTTACCATGAACAGGGATGGAGCAACTTGTAGGACGAATGGCATAATGGTCCATTGGTAATGGGCGTTAGGGATACAAAATGCTGTTTTGGGCCGATCATCAGGATGGATATCATCAGGATGGATACCAATCTGCCAAAATCCTGATTTAAGATCAAATTTAGAAAAAACTTTTGCACCCTATAGATGAATGAACAGAGATTGGATCTTAGGCAAAGGGAATTTGTCATCTTTCAGAAAACAGTTAAAGGGTTGATAATCAATCACCAATCTTTTCTTACCCCGAACAATTTCTAATCTTTTCTCAACATAAAAGGCTTGGCAAGCCCAATCAGAATGAGTGGGCTCAATGAGACCTTGGGCCATAAGCTGTTGGCATTAAGCTTGGGCTAGTTTTAGATCTGAAGGAGTCATTCCAGGATGAGTGGCTTTGGTTGGGTTAATGTCTTCATTAAGCTTGAACGGTAACTTAACAAAGAACTTGAAATTTTTCCATAGAGGAGATGGATGAGAGAACTAGAGATGGCTTTCTGGACAGAAAGGAAGGAATTGTTGTTTAAGGTTTTCATAGTGAGGAAGAACATTCGAAATTGAGTATAATTTTAAGGTATTAGTATAAGGTAAAAACTTTGCTTGTATCGGATACCATTCCTCCTCTTTTAAAAAAATTTCATCCTCGAAATTTACTTACTGAGTAGCTCGGGATACTTGTTCTTTATTTCTTCCTCGTGCTCCCATGTTGTCTCTTCCACTGAGTTGTTCTGCTATAGTATCTTAACTAGAGGGATTTTCTTATGCCTTAACTCTTTTATTCTTCTATCGAGTACTTAAACTGGGCGTTCTTCGTAAGTTAGGTCTTCCTCGAGTTAAAGAGGCACATAGTCTAGCACGTGAGAGTGGTCTGGAACGTATTTTTTTAATATAGAGATATGAAAGATATCGTGTATTCTTGATAATGATGGTGGTAACGTAAGTCGATAGGAGACACTCCTGATATGTTCGAGTACTTCAAATGGCCCAATGAACATTGGGCTTAATTTTCCCTTGTTTCCAAATATTATTGATCCTTTCATTGGGGCGACCTTTAGGAATACTTTCCCACCAACTTGAAATTCCAACAGTCTTCATCTTTTATCTGCATAACTTTTCTATCGACTTTGGGCTGCTTGCATTCTTTGTCATATTTTCTCGATTGCTTCAAATGAAGCCACAACTAAGTCTGGTCCAAGGTATCTTTCCTCACCTGTGTTATCCTAATGAAAAAGTGATCGACATTTTCTACCATATAAAGTTTCGTATTGTGCCATGCCGATTGTTGCTTAGTAACTATTATTATAGGCGAATTCAGCGAATACTAAATATTTACTCCATGATCCTTGAAAGTCGATGGCATATCCTCGAAACATATTTTTGAGTGTATAGATCGTCCTCTTTGATTAGCCATCTATTTAAGTGTGAAATGCTGCGCTAAATTTTAGTCTTATCCCATAGCCTTGTGTAGCTTCTCCCAGAACGTCGAGGTAAATCTTGTATCTTGATCAAAAATAATAGAGACTGGTACACCATGTAGTCTGACTATCTTCTTTATGTATATTTTTGTAGTCCTTGGGAGGCCAACGACGAAGTCCATTGTGATTTCTTCCCACTTCCATTGAGGGATTTGATTAGGTTCTAAAAGTCCTGCCGGTCTCTGATATTTTGCCTTGATTTGTTGACAGGTGAGGCCACCAATAGTGCCTTTTTAAATCTTTATACATTTTTGTTGTGCCAGGATGAAACGAATATGGGGTTGTATGAGCTTAAAGTAGAATTTCCTTCTTTAGATCTTCATTATCTGGTACGCATATCCTATCTCTAAATAAAATGATTCTTTTCTCTAACTTCTTGAATGGCATCTCTTTCTCTAAATTAGTCTCCATCTTTAAATTCTTTAAGTACGAATTAGCTTCCTACCGTAACACTCCATTTTTATAATTGTAACTAAAGTAGTTAATCCAAGCGTAACATTAAGTATTTGTAAAAAATAATTTCAAAAATAAGCATTTTATAAATATTGAATAAAAGGTTTGTTACATAAAACTATATAAAAGAGGGTTGTCACACCAAAAACTTTGTTACAAAAGTCACAATCCAATTCCATAAACAAGCTTCCTAAATAACACAATTGAGCCTGTTGTGCAACCCAAGGTATATTATGTTCATATGAACCTCGCCTTGGTTGGGACTTGGTGTCAGCTTTTTCCTACTCAGTTCCTGCAATGTAAGGAATACGTGAGCTAATGCCCAGTGAGTAAACACTTGATGAATATACTACCTATCATGCACATGAATGACTTTATGAAATAAGTGCTAAATCTTTTACATGAAACTTTAAAGTATAAAGAACGATGTTAGGGCTCTAGGTTTGTTGTACTATAAGGCTAGCATTCTATAACATGCTGTTGGGCTTAAATTAATTGATCCGTTGGGCGTTACGTATCGCTGTCCCCAAAGGATCTCTTTTCTTAGCTTAGAGGGCTTGCTCTCTATATGAATGCTTGCCACCTAGTAGTACAACAACCCTTTTTTTGTTTCTTCAAATTCATTAACATACCTTTTTATCAAATTACTCATGAAATGCATGAGACCAATGTAACTTATGCCACAGCATCTAAAATTTCTAAATGTATAATAAACATAACATGAAACTAATTTAAGATAACTACATCTAACATAGGCGACAGTGCCATCCCTACAAAAATTTAAAGAAATAGAATTATAATATAGCGGTAGGGCCGACCATGTAAAGAGTGATAACAACATCATATTTTAGGCGGCAGTGCCAATTATGTAGAGAGTTATACCAACATCATAATTTAGGCTGCAGTACCGACTATGGTATGATAAAATAAGAGCATTACATATTAAGTAACATAGTCGACCATCCAATTAAGTAAGTAGTAAGCATAACATCCTAGGCAGCATAGCCGGCCATATGAGGATGATATCATGATGTAGGCGGCATAGCTAGTCATGTGGGATTTAACAATTTTCAATCACACCACAATAATTATTATAAGCTAAAAGATTATTTAAAACTAAACCTAACATAAGAGAATTATTACTTAGAGCTAATTTAACATATTGTCCTGATATTGCAATTGAAGTGAAGTGTTACTTACCTATTTTCTTTGGTTCCCCTAAATATTCCTTCCTAAACATGAGAATTTCTTCACTAGTGATGCTTTGGCTTAGAATGGAAAAAGATGGAATTTCTAGGGTTTATAGAAAATACAAGAGCTAAGAGGTATTTATAGAGTTTCTTAAGGCCCATGAATGGTTAGGATTTTACCACCATATCATTTGATTAATAGTGAAGATTTATCTTGGTGATTTCTAGAATACTAAAATTTTACCACCTAACACTTAATTAATGATGAAGATTTATCACTTTATAAATATCTTAGAAATTTCTAGAATTTCTAAATCTCCCCAATATCTCTTATTACATTATTACTTATGTCATTGCTTATGTCATCATTACTTTTAAATTATTAATTTATCTTTCCGTAAATATCTTAGTAATTTCTTGAATTCCTAAATATCTATATAACATTTCTTATTGCATCATCACTTGTATCATTACTTATCCTTCCATAGATATCTTTAGTAATTTCTAAAATTTCTAATATCTCTACAACATTACTTATGTTATTATATTATTATACATTATTATTATTATTATTATTATTATTATACTTAATGCTTAAGGGAGTTTGTTAGGTTAATTATATTATATCTATGTAAGAAGATTGTACCTCACACCTGCCCTTCCTTAATCCTTTCCAATAGAGTTGAGCAAAGTGTCATGTAAGCAAGTTTTCCTTTCATGAGCTCGATCTCCGCCTTGCATATCTCATCTTATAATAGCTTAGGCAATATCTTTAAAGCTGACAAACTTGACTTTTGACTTAGTGCATCTGTTACCACATTTGCTTTTCTAGGATGATAGTTTATTTTACAATCGTAGTCCTTGACGAGTGTTGTTTGGCATGTTTTTTCTTCATTCGTGAGTAGATCAAGATGTCGTCAATGAATACCACTATGAATTTGTCCAAATAGTCTTTAAATACTCTGTTCATGAGATTCATGAAAGCTGCTGGGGCATTAGTTAGATCAAATGGCATGACGACAAATTCATAGTATCTATAATGTGTTCTGAATGCAGTCTTTGAAATATCCTCCTCTCTGACTTTTAGCTCGTGATATCCTGACCGTAGATTAATCTTTGAAAATACTGCTACTCTTATAGTTGATCAAACAGATCCTCAATTCGTGGAAGTGGATACTTATTCTTGATGATGACTTTATTTAGTTCTCGATAGTCTATGTACATCAGCATAGATCTACCCTTTTCTTCACAAACAACACTAGTGCTCCCCAAGGTGAATGGCTTGGACGTATGTAGCCTTTGTCTAATAGTTCTTGCAGTTGATTCTTTAACTCCTTTAATTTTGATGGGGCCATGCTGTAGGGTGCTTTTGAGATTGGGGCCGTTCCAGGTAACAAGTCAATCTTGAACTCAACTTCTTGATCTGGTGGTAGTCTGGGGAGTTCTTCAGGAAATTCGTTTACCACTTGGATTTCTTCCAGCTTTGGCCTTTGCTCTTCGACCTTGATGATGCTCACCAAGTATTCCTTACATCCTCCCTTTAATAGTCTAATTGCTTTTAAGGCAGAGATGTCAGGTATTCTATTCTCCTTACATCCCCTCTTGAATATAAATGATTCCTTTTATGGTGGTTGGAATGTTACCTCTTTTTTCTTACAATCTATCTTGACATAGTACTTTCATAACCAATCCATACCAAGAATCACATCATAGTTGTGCATATCAAGGATTATTAGGTCACATAGTGTACGACCACTAATGTTGACTTTACATGCTCTTACTAGTTGTCTTAAGTTTAATACTTCACCAGATGGAAGCATGACACTATAAGGTCTACTTATTATGTTAAGGGCCTCTTTAATTTTCCTAATAAATGCTGGTGAGACAAATGAATGTGTAACTCCTGAGTCTATCAACACATATGCAAGAGTTTGAGAGATAGATATTTCACCTGATATTACCGAGGGGTTTGCCTCTACATCCACCTTGGTAAGTGTGAATACTTGTGCGTTAGTCCTTTCTCGCTGCGTACCATTCTCTGGGTAGTCTTTGATGAAGTGTCCTTCTTTCCCACATTTGAAACATGTTCTAGTAACTTATGTATTGCCGTCCCCAAAGGATCTCTTTTCTTAACTGATAGGGCTTTTCCTCTTTATGAATGTTTGCCACCTACTAGTACAGCAACCCTTTCATTCTTCAAATTCATTAAAATACCTTTTTATCAAATTACTAATGAAATGCATGAGACTAATGTAACTATGCTGTAGCATATAAATGTTTCAAATATATAATAAAGCAAAACATGAAACTAATTTAAGACAACAACATCTAACATAGACAACAGTGCCGTCCATACAAAAATTAAAGAAATAAAATTATAATATAGGTGGCAGGGGCAACAATACAAAAAGTAGTAAGAACATCATATTTTAGGTGACAGTGCCAACCATGGCATGATAAAATAAGAGCATCACATTTAGGCGACATAGCCGACCATTCAATCAAGTAAGTAGTAAGCATAACATCCTAGGTGGTATAGTCGGCCATATGAGAATGATATCATGATGTAGGCACATAGCCAGCCATGTAGGATTTAATAATTGCCAATCACGTCACAATAATAATCATTATAAGATAAGAGATTATTAAAAACTAAACCTATCATAAGAGAATTATTAGTTAGAGCTAATTTAACATATTGTCCTTATATTGCAGTTAAAGTGAAGTGTTACTTACCTGTTTTCTTTGATTCCCCTAAACCTTCATTCCTAAACTTGAGAATTTCTTCATTAGTGATACTTTTGCTTAGAATTGAAAAAGATGAGATTTTTAGGGTTTATGGAAAATGCAAGGGCTAAGGGTATTTATAGAGTTTCCTAAGGCCTATGAATGGCTAGGATTTTACCACCATATATTTTATTAATAGTGGAGATTTATTTCTCCATAAATATTTTAGTGATTTCTAGAATGCTAAGATTTTACCACCTAGCACTTAATTAATGGTGAAGATTTATTTTTTTATAAATATCTTAATAATTTCTAGAATTTCTAAATCTCTGCAGCATTTCTTATTACATCATCATTTATGTCGTTGCTTATGTCATCATTACTTTTAAATTATTAATTTATCCTTCAATAAATATTTTAGTAATTTCTAGAATTTCTAATATCTCTACAACATTTCTTGTTGCATCATCACTTATGTCATTACTTATGTCATCATTAGTTTTAATAATTAATTTATCCTTCCATAAATATCTTTAGTAATTTCTAGAATTTCTAATATCTCTACAACATTACTTATGTCATTATATTATTATACATCATCATCATCATCATTATTATTATAATAAATGCTTAAGGGAGTTTGTTAGGTTAACTGTATTATATTTAAGTAGGAAGATTGTATCTCACAGATGATAATATAGTTTTTATAAGCTAAACTTCTCTTTCTCTATTCTTCTAAGAAGGATCACAGATCAACTTAAATTGTTCATCCTTTTCTTGGTCTAATGACAAGTATGCTCTACACTTGCCTCTTGTAGGATCCTGTGTATTAGAAAGTCTTCCTTATAGTAGATATCAGTCTCGGTCTCTTTTCCTTGTATCAAATACTAGTTTCAGTTTCCTAAACACTGTTCATCCTCTTTTATGCCCAGAGTGTGGCTCTAGTTTTGGGTGGTATGTGCTATGGTTTCTTCTCTGGTATTGGGTATATAGGCTGGAAACCCGAGCATGCGGGCTATTGGTCTAAAGGATGACTTAGTTCACCATTGCTTTGGTATAACAACGCCATATACTCTGCTACCCGAGTGGTATCAGAGCCTTCGTTCTTCTTGCAAAGGTTGGCATATTGTACAACGCTATACACTCATGATCCTTGCTGACAAATTTAAAATCAGGTTTTTAGCAATTAGCATTGAACCCTCTGAAAGATACAAAACTGCTTTTTGCATTCCAAATGCTCATTACCAATGGACAGTTTTACCCTTTGGTTTAAAAACTGCTCCTTCCATTTTCCAAAAAGCAATGGTTCAAATCTTTCAACCGATTTTGCATCATGCATTGGTTTACATTGACGATATTTTGTTGTTCTCAGAAACACATGCAGAACATCGCCAACTGTTAGATCAATTTCTTGACATCGTTCATTCTCATGGTATCATGCTGTCTCTAAAGAAAAGTACCATCGCTACAGACACCATTGAATTTCTTGGCATGGTCATCAAAGACGGTCACTACCAACCAGGAAAACACATTGCTCAAAAACTGCTTCACTTTCCAGATCAACACTTATCCAGAAAGTAGATCCAGTAATTTCTTGGAATCATCAATTACATCCGTGATTTCATCCCTCACGTGGATCAACATACAGCACAACTTTCGGCTTTATTGGAAAAGAAGCCTCTAGAATGGAATGACACCCATACAACAGCTGTCACCAAGCTAAAAGAGATTGCACAAGATCCTCCACCATTAAAGCTCATTACAGATGGCAACCGGATCTTACAAACAGACGCAAGTGACACCTCATGGGGTGCTGTACTCCTCGAAGAACTCAACGGAAAAGAAAGCTTCATTGGATACGCTAGTGGACATTTCTCTGACTCACAATGCCACTACCACAGTATCTACAAAGAGATTTTAGCCGTGAAAAATGGTATTAAAAAATTTGAATATCATTTAATCGGTTATCATTTTCTTATCAGGTTGGACAGCTCATCCTTCCCATCCATCCTGAACACAAAAAGAAAGAATATTCCCAAGAAGATGCTTTTACGCTTAAAAGATTAGTTTTCAAAATATGACTTCTCTGTGAAGCATATAAAAGGAACCCAGAACCTCATCCCTGATCTTCTATCCAGACTTGCAAAACCTTCTCAGCACATACATTGCATCTCATCCTAATACCATTTTCCTTTCATCTCTATGGCCACTTCTCTACTAACCCAGGCCTTAACTAAAAGATATTTTCCCCTTGGAAAAACTTTTAACTCAGCCTTTGCTATTCAAGACTTTACCCGAAAATATGTTTTCAGGTTTTTTATTAAAGCTTATTTACTCACTGACTCCATCCCTGTTATGGATTTCCATCCAGAAGACTTGTTCCTTACAGGTCTTTATCTCCATCCGATCAAGGGAATCACTGACGACGAGTTGTGGTATATTTGGTGTCTCACAGCTCTTTATGTTACAAAGTTAGTTTTCCCAGTCAGGCCCATTTATAAACATCTCATGGATCCTGAACAGTCCACTTCCCTCATTTGGACTGTGCTCGAATGGTATTCTCCAATCCCTTGGTGGAGAATGAAATTACAGCAGATAATCCTCCTCCACAACCTCGAGAAGATACCAGACACAAAGCAGATATGTTTACCTCTGTCTTCACCATTCACAGGCCATACTTTCAACATCCTCATATTGACAACTTCTGGACTGTAGACCAAGCACGAGAATGGCAAACTCTGCCACATCCAGCTCTTCTTGAACAGGATCAAAATATTCAAAGAAATCTGACCAACTTTCTTTGTCAACTCAATCATAGGTCAGATCCGCCAAAGGACATCTTCCACACCTCCTTAGGTCCAAAGCATGACATTCTCATAGTCCCAACTCCTTCAGCCATCTCTACACCAAACACTTCAGGGATTATCCTCAAAGAAGAAAATCCAGATTACACTGACTTTTTATTCCAAGATGCTCAAGACCCTTGGGAAGAATTCATGTCCTTATCCCAACACCTAGCCCAACTCCAGACACCACCTGTAAATCCTAACGAAGCAAGCACAAGTTATCCATCAGCTAGCCAACCGCCAGATCAGTCTTATCCACCTTTCTGCTCACAAGTCCGGACCAAACCATCATCTGATCCAGCAGAAAAAGAAAAGGCCAAATATTGCCCGTGGCCCTATGTGCCAGGTTGTACTCATCCTGAAAAGATCTTCAAGGTAGTTGCAGACGATGACACTAACTCAGACACTGATGCTATCTCACTCTGAGACACATCAACTTGCCGACACTTTACATTTTGTCGTGTTGTAATAATTATGTTCTGTTTGAGTGTGCTTAAGCTTTTGCTTTTGCTTTACTTTATTAAAGTTGCTTTAGAAAAGAGATAGGGACGTGTCCTATCCTTTTAGCTTTTTATCCTGTCTCCTACTTTTGAAAAGTAGAAGACTTATTTTATTTTGCTTTTGTAAAAGCAGGGGTCCTGTCCTGCTTTACTTGCCTATATAAGACAGTTCCCTCTTCATTGTAAGAAATCAGAAATAAAATTCTAAGAAGTCTTGTTTAACCATGATTCTCTAAAACTCTCTCTTCTCTCTCTGTTAATGAAGTCTTAGGATCTGAAAAGGTTTGAAAAGGTTTTATCAGTTCATTTTTTAAAAGAAAACTTGAGATAGTATGCTCTGCACTTGCCTTGTTCAAGGATCCTGTGCATCAGAAAAACTCATGCTTGTTTCCTAGACGGTCTGGTACCCTGTTGAAGAAGACCAGGAGTGTCTTAGTTTTGGGTTGTACGACCAGTGGAAACTGTTTTGATGTTTTATGTTATGCAGGAAAAACTTGATATTATGGCGATCCTCTATTCCGTTGCCTACTATGGCGATCCTCTATTCCGCTGCCTACTCCCCCCACTTGGTATCAGAGCTCCAATATCTCATTTTTGAGTGATAATATCATGTTTTGATTTTAAAAAGAAAAGTGGTATGATAAATTCTTTTTCAGTTTTGAAAGAATCCTAGACTTCAGGACACAGAGAGAGAGATTGCAAAATCATGGCTTCTACATCTTCTGAAACTTCAAGTACTATTTCCCTTTCTTCAACCTTGTCTCTACCAAAATCATGCACTAGGCATACTGCAAATAAGATAGAAAATCTTGTAGAATATTCTTATATTCCTAAATCTGCTCAAATTACTGAGTCTTCTTTTCCTCTTATCAGTCCATATCATCTGTATAAACGTTCTACTTCTCTTACCCATAGTATCAAATCCCTCATCAGTACAAAACGTCCTCTTCCTAAAGAATACATCCAGTCCTCTCGATTAGATCAGTGTACTCTTCAAGCTACTACTGTTGAACAATATGTTACACTTGAAATCGCTCCTGAACTCGTTGCCAACTGGAAACGAGAAGGTTACACTCATCTCCATCTCGGCGGAGTAAGATTAATCCTGACTCTTCATGGAAGAAAAGGATTACCTGTCACTGCTCGAATTGCTATGCTCAACACTCGGTTTAAACAGTATCAACACGCTGTTATTGGTACAGTTTTGACTACCTTACATGTAGGCAGTGCTCTCTTCACTTTCTATCCAAATTTCAACTTGTCCCTCCAAGACATCAACCTTTCAACCGCCTTGAAAGTCCAAGTTCAAATTCAAGGTGCTGACCAGATCTCCTCAGCAAAGATCGCTACCGTCCATCACCAGTTGGTCTATAGGCTCCAAAATCATGCCTTGGATCTTCCAACTCCAGAAAGTCACTCCGATGCTCTTATGGTATTAGCTGAATCTAATCAAACTCCAACAATCATCCAGATTCCCAGACAAATTCCTCAACAGGAACTTGTAAAGCTCATGCCTTTAGAATGGATTTCCAACTATGAAAAGTTCCATCAGAATGATGCTCCACTTCAGACATCTGAAAGTATATTTGAACGCAGACAAGATGGATCTGTCAAAATGACTTTCAAACCACCTCAGACGGCTTCACAGCCTCCTCCAGCTGTTCTACCCACAGCTCCACCAGAGTCTCCTAGACTATCTTTCACATATTCCTCAATGATTGCTCCAATCCAAACTGGCCAAGAGAAGCTCCCAATCACTGGCTTCACTTCAGAAGGCTATCTAATTTACCCTGCCAAAATTGGAAAACACTTCCTTTGGGATGCCCCTGAATCTGATATGTGTGATCCAGATTGCCCTTGTTACCAAGACGGCGAAGATGAAGATTTTGTTTCTAAAAGAAAACCTAAAAAGAAGTATCTTACTTCTTGTAAGATTGACCACAAAAGCCCACAAAATCCTCCTTCACCTCCATCTGCACCATTACCCCTTTATCAAAAGGAACTTAAATGGATTGCAAAACATTGCACAACAGAAGTCCCTTCACCAGTCATACAACCACCTCCTCAACCAATTTCCTGTATGATGTTCTCCAGAGATTATTCTTCAAACTTTCCACCTCTTGAACCACAAACTGACACCCAGAGAAAAATTGTTTCAAAACTTTTTGTCCCTTTACCAATCACCTCTGCTGGTTATCTTGAAGAACCAAAACCGTTTGAATCAGTCCTCAATTGGCAAACCCAGAATGCCAGAGCTCAAAATGATGCTTTACAGCATATCCATCAACAAGTCGATCGCATCAGTTTACGAACTGATAAGATTGAAACCAAAGTTGATTCCATCTCCTTACAGATGCAGCAAATCCACCAGGATCTAAAGAACAGAGTTGCTCAATTAGATGCTGAATTGCGAGAAATGCTCAGACACCGTTACAATGGTCCTGAGTTTGATAGCAAAGAACGAGAAATCAGAAAACTACAAATAGAACTGAACCGGATTGAATCTGAAAAATAGAGACCGACCCTCTTCACTCAGACTCCACCAATACCTTCTATTGGTCCTACATACCATCCGTTCACCCCTTTGCTAGCTCTAATCAAACCTTACGACCCATCTAAGTTGTTTGGTATGACCCATACTCTTTTCAAACAAACACCGCAACCAACTCCACCTTCAAAGCCAAAACCAAGGTCGAAACCTCAACCTAAACCTTTGAAGATACATCAACCCTCTTAACCTGCTCCACCATCTCAACCACCTGAAACTCAAGAACAGGAATCACCAGAGTATACCTCTATTCCTCACATGACTCAACCTTCACCTCATGTGTCTCAATCAAAGGATAAAGCACCTATGCATCAATATGCTTCATATCCTCATCCTGTTGACTCTTCCATAAACCCTTCCACAGATGAATCTATTTCAGCCTCAGAATCTGCCTCAGAATCTGATACAGATCACAAATCTGTTGATTCATCATCCCAACCATCAACCAGCTCAGAACCTTCACTTTCTTCGGTTTCTACCACCGATTCAGAAAAATCTTATGCAGACATTACCAAACTCCTCATGGCACAGCCAGAAGAAACAGAGCATGCACAGACGTCTCAACCAAAGTCCTACTTTGAGATTCCATCAGATGTTGATGATCCTACTGAATCTACATCTGCACCTTCACCTCAACAACAAACTCCAAAGTCATCAAATGGTCCATGGTTTACTTTTGATGATATTCCAACCAATAAATGGTGCGACAAACTATCCGAGATTTCAGCTTGGGTAGACCTCCAGATGCTTAAACCCGGCGTCACAGTGGAATCAGTTCTTAAGGAACTAACCACCCGTTTTATTGGATCCCTCAGAGATTGGTTTGACAGCCTAAGTTCATACAAACGACTCCAATTTGTCCAGTTGCCTGATGTTTCCTCAGCCTTGGCACTCCTTCATGAACAGTTCATTGGCGAAACAGCTGCCTACTTTGAAGCAGCCAGACGAGATTATCTCAACATGAAATGCTGTTCCCTTAAAGCCAAAGATCTTGACTTCCACTACAAAAGGATGCCAATTTTGTTCTACAAATTGAATGGTTTCAATGATCCAACTCTGAAGCATGTTTTCCTTGCTTCCTTACCTGATGAATTGCAACCAGACATTCAGAGACAACTTGCTGTTTACAACCTCAGCCTTGAAAACATCTCATTAGGCAAGATCTTCCAGATTACAAAGACATGTCTTGACAAACTTTACGAACAGAAACAATTCTTCAAAGAATTGATCAAAGACAAAGAACCATTCAGAAGTGCTTGTAAAAAGCCTTATCTGCAAATCAAGTGCAAGGATAAAAAGAAATATGATTGCGGTCCTCATATGAAGAAACACTTCAGAAAGCTTAAACAGCCATCTTCTTCTAAGCCTTATTTTCAGAGACCTCGCAGACCATTCACATTCTACAGAAAAAAGTCTCCTTCCTCTCAGGAACAACGACAGAAAAAGTCGAGTAGATGCTTTATTTGCAAAAAGAAAGGACACTACTCCAGAGACTGTCCTAACAAGCGAGACAAAGCTGTTCGTCTCATCAAGCATTTACAGACTGTTACAGACTATTCTCCAGACAAAGAAGAAGTTGAATCTTGTTTCTCAGAACAAGAAGCACCAAACGAAGACACAGTGTTCGCACTGGAAAATTCATCTGATGATTCTGATACAGATGGATTCCTCACTGTCTACCACCAACAATCTTTGTCCTTGGATTCCTCCATTCTAATTCCATCAGTCAAAATCCAGATTTTACCTCAAAGTTTAACAGACCACTTCCTGTCATTGGATTTCTTGACATAGGCGCTCAAAAGACAATGCTTAATCCAGAGATCCTTCCATTACATCATTGGAAGCCTCACACAGAACATTTCAAAGCAGCCGATGGAAATATCTTCACAACAGATTTGATTACCAAAAAACCCATTAGTATTCAGATTTTCCCAAATTGTGTTATTTGGACACATGCCATTGGTTCGAATTTACCTGATAAAGATATCTTATTAGGTTTCGATACCATTTCTAAAGTCCCACATCTCCAAATTCTCCCAACTGGTATTCGAGTCAAATCCATGTTTAAACCTTTCATAAACATTCTCAGACTCTACAGCCTTTCCAATTCTCCTCAGTCTTACCAGGACATCTCAGCCAAACTACTCCAGTATTGCCCTGAGTCTCATGCTGAATTTACCCATCCAAGTCCATTATGGAAAAATCAGTCCTTCTTCATTAAGCTTACCTTCAAGCTAAACGAGGACACCAATCCTACCAAAGCTACCCATCCAAGAATGAGTCCATCTGACTTAGTCCTAGCCCAAAAAGAATGCTCACAACTTTTGGCCCAAGGTCTTATTGAACCCACAAATTCTCAGTGGGCTTGTCAAGCTTTTTATGTGGAAAAACGATCTGAACTTGTCCGTGGAAAAAAGAGATTAGTCATCGATTATCAGCCTTTAAACATGTTTTTACAAGATGACAAATTTCCTCTTCCAAAAAGACAAAACATTTTCACATATCTGAAAAATGCTCAAACAAGAACTCCTTAAGCTGATGCCACTAGAGTGGTTATCAAACTACGAAAATTTTCATGAACTTCTGATGCCTAGTTTGAAAAAAGGTCAGATGGCACTATCAGGCTAACTTTTCAGCCTCTAGAGTCCAACAAACAGCAACAGCCTCCCATACTCTTGTACACTACTATGATTACAGCAGTAAAAATAGAACAAGAAAGGTTACCATTAAAAATTTACTTTTGATGGCCATCTGATATATCCAGCAAAAATACAAGGACATTTTATTTGGGATGCATTAGGCATTCACATGTGTGATATAAACTACGCTTGCCTTGAAGATGGTTAATTAGATGATAATTGGTATGTTAATAGGCGACCCAGAAAGAAAAAACAACTAAATGTTTGTAAAACTCCATCTGTTTGGATACCTGAAGATGATGATGATCTGTAATCAGTTCACAGAAGCCGATAACATGCAGACAAGTAGTCAACAACCTATTGCTGACCTCGTTTTATTCATAGCCTTGCATGATGTTTTCATCTAGCTCATACCATGAGCATTTTTCTCCTTTGGAAAAACAGATAGACTTGCAAACTAAAGTGGTCTCTAAACCATTCATCCAAACTCCTGTTACTCCTACTAGACAACTTGAGGAACCTAAGCAATATGAAGCTGTACTTAACTGGCAAACTCAAAATGCCAGAGTTCGAAATATAGTCCTAGAATCTCTTGATACCAGGCTCAAGTTCAAAGTATAGACAAAAATGTTGACAAAATAACAGCTCAACTGGAATAACTGTATCTTAATCTGCATAATCAAATTGCCAAGCTGGACATCGAACTCAGAACAATAAATCAAAATAAATTTTGAGCTCCAAAGTTCAACCAAAAGGAAACTGAAATCAGACAGCTTAAAAATGAACTTATAAGAATTGATGCTGAAAACAATAACCATCCCTGTTTGAAAAACCTAAACTATACCTGCATATTCTCTCTCCTTTACCACATACCAACTCTTTTACAAACCTGCCAGCTATGAGAAACCTATAGATTATGAAAAATTCTTTGGGTTATCACATCTATCAACAACTCAACCGATACTAAAACCAAAATCATCTACCAAACACTCAGCTTCTAAGCCCTTAACTTCAAAACAGCAACCTATTTCTCCTTAATCCACATCAAAACCCACTCACACACCAACAAAGGACAAAGGGCCTATGTATCAACTCTTTTTGTAAGAACTTTATATTGGTTTTCCTTCTTCTAAAGTCAATACTTCTTTGGCAAATTCTGATTCTTCTTCTAATGAATCTTTCTCTTCAACTGAATCTGTTAATTCACTCTCTACAACAGACTTAGAAGAACATTATGTTTATATCCCAGATTTACTCATGGTTCAATCATCAATAGGATTCAATAAACCTCATTTTCCTATAAAAGATGATCCCTTTACCTCAGAGGGAACTCTTATAGTCGAAACCCTGAAGATGCTCCTTTTCATCAACGTAATTCAGTCCTTAAATTATCTCATGGGCCTTGGTTCACATTTGATGATATGCCAAAAGTCAAATGGTTCCAAAGATTCCAAGAGTTCTCTGTATGGATAGATGTTCAGATGCTTAAAACTAATGCCACTTAAGAATCTGTTCTTCGAGAATTCTACTCAAGATTCTTTGGTTCTCTACGAGACTGGTTTGAAAGTCTTGGCCAGTATAGATAGTTTCAACTTTTTCAAGCCACAATCCCTTAAGTCTTAGGACTCATTTATGAATAATTCCTAGGAGAACCAACGGTAGCTCAATAAGCAACTAGACGAGAATTTCATCAATGAAATGCTGTTCTTTAAAGATCAAAGACCTTGATTACCACTACAAAAGAATGATAGTTTTGTATTATAAACTCAATGACTTCAACGATGCTTCTCTTACGTATGTTTTTATTGCCTCTCTTGCCAAAGAGATCTTCCCAGAACTACAACGACAACTTTATCTCCATTAGCTTAATATTGACAACCTCGCACTTGGGAAAATATACCAAGTAACTGTCTTTTGCCTAAAAAAACTCTGTGAACAAAAAGAGCTTTTCAATGATCTCATAGAGCACAAAGAGCCCTTCAAAAGTGCCTATAAAAAGTCTTACCTTACTATCAAATGCAAGGATGAAAAGACTTGTTACTGCCCAACCAAGAAAAGTCCCATTTCCAAAAAAATATTCTCCATCTAAGCATTTAAAGAAAAATAGTTTTAGAAAACCTAAAAATCCTTATAGGTTTTTCCAGGGAAAATCTTTCCAGTCAAAAAGTCAAAAGGATGCTCGATGCTTCATTTGCAAAAAGAAAGGCCATTTCACAAAATCTTGCTCAAACAATCGAGCCAAATAACCAGGCTAGTTAAGCACCTTCAAAAGATCTCTCCTTTCTAAGATAGTGAAGATGATGATATAGTTTTTATCCTTGCTGAACAAAGTTCTGATTCAGACTTTGAGAGTATTCCTGCAATTCATAATGTTGACTCCATCAACCTTATCCAAGAAACTCGACTCTCTATAAAAATCAGTCTCCTTCCTTCAAAGTTTGCTAAACTAGTTTTTGTCATTGCATTCATCGATATGGGGACATAAAGGAGTATGATCAATTCTTCCATTCTTCCTCTAGAGTTTTGGTAACATCATACTGAGTACTTTAAAGTTGTCAATGGGGAATTATTCCAAACAGAACTTATAAATTTGATTTAAAATCTTTTCAAAATTTGATTTAAAATCAGGATTTTGGCAATTAGGCATTGAACCCTCTGAAAGATACAAAACTGCTTTTTGCATTCCAAATGCTCATTACCAATGGACAGTTTTACCCTTTGGATTAAAAACTGCTCCTTCCATTTTCCAAAAAGCAATGGTTGAAATCTTTCAACCGATTTTACATCATGCATTGATTTACATTGACGATATTTTGTTGTTTTCAGAAACACATGCAGAACATCGCCAGCTGTTAAATCACTTTCTTGACATTGTTCACTCTCATGGCATCATGCTGTCTCCAAAGAAAAGTACCATCACTACAGACACTATTGAATTCCTTGGCATGATCATCAAAGACGGTCACTACCAATTAGGAAAGCATATTGCTCAAGAACTGCTTCACTTTCCAGATCAACACTTATCCAGAAAGCAGATCCAGCAATTTCTTAGTATCATCAATTACATCCGTGATTTCATCCCTCACGTGGATCAACATACAGCACAACTTTCGGCTTTATTGAAAAAGAAGCCTCCAGAATAGAATGACACCCATACAACAGCTGTCACCAAGCTAAAAGAGATTGCACAAGATCCTCCACCATTAAAGCTCATTACAAATGGCAACCGGATCTTACAAACAGACGCAAGTGACACCTCATGGGGTGCTGTACTCCTCGAAGAAATCAATGGAAAAGAAAGCTTCATTGGATACACTAGTGGACATTTCTCTGACTCACAATGCCACTACCACAGTATCTACAAAGAGATTTTAGCCGTGAAAAATGGTATTAAAAAATTTGAGTATCATTTAATCGGTTATCATTTTCTTATCAGATTGGACAGCTCATCCTTCCCATCCATCCTGAATACAAAAGGAAAGAATATTCCAGAGAAGATGCTTTTGCGCTTAAAAGATTGGTTTTCAAAATATGACTTCTTCGTGAAGCATATAAAAGGAACCCAGAACCTCATCCCTGATCTTCTATCCAGACTTGCCAAACCTTCTCAGCACATACATTGCATCTCATCCCAATACCATTTCCCTTTCATCTCTATGGCGACTTCCCTGCCAACCCAGGCCTTAACCAAAAGATATTTTCCTCCTGGAAAAACTTTTACCTCAGCCTTTGCTATTCAAGACTTTGCCCGTAGATACGTCTTCAGATTTTTCATCAAGGCTTATTTACTCACTGACTCCTTCCCTATTTTGGATTTTCATCCAGAAGACTTGTTCCTTACAGGTCTCTATCTCCATCCAGTCAAGGGAATCACTGACGATGAATTATGGTACATCTGGTATCTCACCGTACTCTATGTTACAAAGCTAGTCTTTCCAGTCAGGCCCATATATAAACATCTCATGGATTCTGAACAATCCACTTCTCTCATCTGGACCGTGCTCGAATGGTATTCTCCAATTCCTTGGTGGAGAATGAAATTACAGCAAATCATCTCCCTTAACCACCATGAAAAGGTCCCAGACACAGAAGCCGACATGTTCACCTCTGTCTTCATCATTCACAGGCCATATTTCCAACATCCTCATATTGACAGCTTCTGGACTGTCGACCAAGCACGAGAATGGCAAACCTTGCCACATCCAGCTCTTCTAGAACAAGATCGAGATATTCAAAGAAATCTGACCAACTTCCTTTGCCAACTCAATCATAGGTCAGACCCTCCAAAGAACATCCTCCACACCTCATTAGGTCCTCAGCATGACATTCTCATAGTTCCAACTCCTTCATCCATATCCACACCACAAACTTCAGGGATTATCCACAAAGAAGAAAAGCCAGATTACACTGACTTTTTATTCCAAGATGCTCAAGACCCTTGGGAAAAGTTCATGTCCTTATCCCAACACTTAGCCCAGCTTCAAACACCACCTGTAAATCCTAATGAAGCAAGCACCAGTTATCAATTAGCCAGCCAACCGCCGGATCAGCCCTATCCACTTTTCTGCTCACAAGTTCGGAACAAACCATCACCTAATCCAGACGAAGAACAAAAACCCAAATTTTGCCCTTGGCCCTGTGTGCCAGGTTGTACTCATCCTGAAAAGGTCTTCAAGATAGCTGCTGACAATGACACTGAGTCAGACACTGATGCTATCTCACTCTGAGACACATCAGCTTGCCGACACTTTTCATTTTGTCGTGTTGTAATAATTATGTTTTGTTTGAGTGTGCTTATGCTTTTGCTTTTGCTTTACTTTATTAAAGTTGCTTTAAAAAAGAGATAGGGACTTGTCCTATCCTTTAGCTTTTGCTTTTTATCCTGTCTCCTACTTTTGAAAAGTAGATGACTTATTTTATTCTTGCTTTTGTAAAAGCAGGGGTCCTGTCCTGCTCAGCTCGCCTATATAAGGCAGCTCCCTCTTCATTGTAAGATATGGGGAAAAAATATTAGAAATCTAAGAAGTCTTGTTTTAAACCATGATTCTCTAAACTCTCTCTTCTCTCTCTGTTTACGAAGTCTTAGGATCTGAAAAGGTTTGAAAAGGATTTTATCAAGTTCATTTTTAAAGAAAACTTGAGATAGTATGCTCTCCACTTGCCTTATTCAAGGATCCTGTGCATCAGAAAAACTCATGCTTGTTTCCTAGATGGTCTGGTACCCTATTGAAGAAGACCAGGAGTGTCTTAACTTTTGGGTTGTACGACCAGTGAAAACTGTTTTGATGTTTTATGTTATGCAGGAAAAACTTGATATTATGGCGATCCTCTATTCCGCTGCCTACTCTCCCCCTTTTGGTATCAGAGCCTAAATCTCAATTTTAAGTGATAATATCATGTTTTGATTTTAAAAGAAAAGTGGTATGATAAAAGCTTTTTCAGTTTTTGAAAGAATCCTAGACTTCAGGACATAGAGAGAGAGATTGCAAAATCATGGCTTCTACATCTTCTTGCTCAGAAACTTCAAGTACTATTTCCCTTTCTTCAACCTTGTCTTTACCAAAATCATGCACTAGGCATACTGCAAATAAGATAGAAAATCTTGTAGAATATTCTTATATTCCTGAATCTGCTCAAATTACAGAGTCTTCTTTTCCTCTTATTAGTCCTTATCATCTGTATAAACGCTCTACTTCTCTTACTCGTAGTATCAAATCCCTCATCAGTACAAAACATCCTCTTCCTAAAGAATATATCCAGTCCTCTAGACTAGATCAGTGTACTCTTCAGGCTACTACTGCTGAACAGTATGTTACACTTGAAATCCCTCCAAAACTCGTTGCCAACTGGAAACGAGAAGGTTACACTCATCTCCATCTCGGCGGAGTGAGATTAATCTTGACTCTTCATGGAAGAAAAGGATTACCTGTCACTACACGAATTACTATGCTCGACACTCGGTTTAAACAGTATCAACACGCTGTTATTGGTACAGTTTTGACTACCTTACATGCAGGCAGTGCTCTCCTCACTTTCTACCCAAATTTCAACTTGTCCCTCCAAGATATCAACCTTTCCACAGCCTTGAAAGTCCAAGTTCAAATTCAAGGTGCTGACCAGATCTCCTCAACAAAGATCGCTACCCTCCATCATCAGTTGGTCTATAGGCTTCAAAATCATGCCTTAGATCTTCCTACTCTAGAAAGTCACTCCGATGCTCTTATGGTATTAGCTGAATCTGATCAAACTCCAACAATCATCCAGATTCCCAGACAAATTCCTCAACAGGAACTTGTAAAGCTCATGCCTTTAGAATGGATTTCCAACTATGAAAAGTTCCATCAGAATGATGCTCCAATTCAGACATCTGAAAGTATGTTTGAACGCAGACAAGATGGATCTGTCAAAATGACTTTCAAACCACCTCAATCGGCTTCACAGCCTCCTCCAGCTGTTCTACCCACGACTCCACCAGAATCTCCCAGACTATCTTTCACCTATTCCTCAATGATTGCTCCAGTCCAAACTGGCCAAGAGAAGAGCTTCCCAATCACTGGCTTCACTTCAGAAGGATATCCAATTTACCCTGCTAAAATTGGAAAACATTTCCTTTGGGATGCCTCTGGATCTGATATGTGTGATCCAGAATGCCCTTGTTATCAAGACGGCGAAGATGAAGATTTTGTTTCTAAAAGAAAACCTAAAAAGAAGTATCTTACTTCTTGTAAGGTTGACCACAAAAAGCCACAAAATCCTCCTTCACCTCCATCTGCACCATTACCCCTTTACCAAAAGGAACTTAAATGGATTGCAAAACACTGCAAAACAGAAGTCCCTTCACCAGTCATACAACCACCTCCTCAACATCAACCAATTTCCTGTATGATGTTCTCCAGAGATTATTCTTCAATCTTTCCACCTCTTGAACCACAAACAGACACTCAGAGAAAAATTGTTTGAAAACCTTTTATCCCTTCACCAATCACCTCTGCTGGTCATCTTGAAGAACCAAAACCTTTTGAATCAGTCCTCAATTGGCAAACCCAGAATGCCAGAGCTCAAAATGATGCTTTACAGCATATCTATCAACAAGTCGATCGTATCAGTTTACGAACTGATAAGATTGAAACTAAAGTTGATTCCATCTCCTCACAGATGCAGTAAATCCACCAGGATCTAAAGAACAGAGTTGCTCAATTAGATGTTGATTTACGAGAAATGCTCAGACACAGATACAATGGTCCTGAGTTCGATCAAAAAGAACGAGAAATTAGAAAGCTGCAAGAAGAACTAAACCGGATTGAATCTGAAAAACAGAGACCTACTCTCTTTACTCAGACTCCACAAGTACCTTCTATTGGTCCTACATACAATCCGTTCACCCCTATGCTAGCTCCAATCAAACCTTATGACCCTTCTAAGTTGTTTGGAATGACCCATACTCTTTTCAAACAAACACCTCAACCAACTCCACCTTCAAAGCCAAAACCAAGGTCTAAACCTCAACTTAAACCTTTAAAGATACATCAACCCTCTCAACCTGCTCCACCATCTCAACAACCTGAACCTTCAGAACAGTTATCACCAGAATACACTTCTGTACCTTCTATGCCTCCTCAACCACAGGTGTCTCAACCTATTCCTCCTTCTCACATGACTGAACCACCACCTCATGTGTCTCAATCCAAGGATAAAGCTCCTATGCACCAATATGCTTCCTATCCTCATCCTGTTGACTCATCCACAAACACTTCCACAGATGAATCTATTTCAGCCTCAGAATCTGCCTCAGAATCTGATACAGACCACAAATCTACTGATTCATCCTCTCAACCATCACACCCATATTCTGCACCCAGTTCAGAACCTTCACTCTCTTCGGTTTCTACCACCGATTCAGAAAAGTCTTATGCAGACATTACCAAACTCCTCATGGCACAGCCAGAAGAAACAGAGCATGCACAGACATCTCAACCAGAATCTTACTTTGAGATTCCATCAGATGTTGATGATCCTACTGAATCTACATCTGCACCTCCACCTCAAACTCCAAAGTCATCAAATGGTCCATGGTTTACTTTTGATGATATTCCAACCAATAAATGGCGCGACAAACTATCCGAGATTTCAGCTTGGGTAGACCTCCAGATGCTTAAACCGGGCGCAACAGTGGAATCAGTTCTTAAGGAACTAACCACCCGTTTTATTGGATCCCTCAGAGATTGGTTTGACAGCCTCGGTTCTTACAGACAACTCCAATTTGTCCAGTTGCCTGATGTTTCCTCAGCCTTGGCTCTCCTTCATGAACAGTTTATTGGCGAACCAGCTGCCCACTTTGAAGCAGCCAGAAGAGATTATCTCAACATGAAATGCTGTTCCCTCAAAGCCAAAGATCTTGACTTCCACTACAAAAGGATGTCAATCTTGTTCTACAAACTGAATGGTTTCAATGATCCCACTCTGAAGCATGTTTTCCTTACTTCCTTACCTGATGAATTACAACCAGATATTCAAAGACAACTTGCCATTTACAACCTCAGCCTTGAAAACATCTCATTAGGCAAGATCTTCCAGATTGTAAAGACATGTCTTGACAAACTTTGTGAACAGAAACAATTCTTCAAAGAATTGATCAAAGACAAAGAACCATTCAGAAGTGCTTGTAAAAAGCCTTATCTGCAAATCAAGGCACAATCCCTCGAGTCCTAGGACTTATCTATGAATAATTCCTAGGAGAACCAACAGTAGCTCAAGAAGTAGCCAGACAAGAATTTCATCAAATGAAATGCTGTTCTTTAAAGATAAAAAACCTTGACTACCACTATAAAAGAATGACAATTTTGTATTATAAACTCAATGGCTTCAACGATGCTTCTCTTATGCATGTTTTTATTGTCTCTCTTCCTAAAGAGACCCTCCTAGAACTACAACAGCAACTTCATCCCCATCAGCTTAATATTGACAACTTCTCACTTGGGAAAATATACCAATTAGCGATCTCTTACCTAAAAAAACTCTGTGAACAAAAAACATTTTTCAAGAATCTCATAAAGCACAAAGAGCCCTTCAAAAGTGCCTATAAAAAGTCTCACCTTGCTATCAAATGCAAGGATGAAAAGACTTGTTACTGCCCAACCAAGAAGAAGTCCCATTTCTAGAAATATTCTCTATCTAAGCATTCAAAGAAAAATAGTTTTAGAAAACCTAAAAAACCCTATAGTTTTTTTAGAGAAAACCTTTCCAGTCAAAGAGAAAAAAGGATGTTCGATACTTCTTTCGTAAAAAGAGTGGTCATTTTACAAAATCTTGTCCGAACAATCCAGCCAAATTAGTCAGACTTCTTGAACACCTTCAAAAGATCTCTCTTCTCTTAGACAGTGAAGATGTTGAATCCATATTTTCAGAACAACAGAACTATGATGATGATGCAGTTTTTATCCTTGTTGAGCAAAGTCCTGATTCGGGCTTTGAGAGTATTCTTGTAATTCATAATGTTGACTCCATCAACCTTGTCTAAGATACTCGACCCTCTATAAAAATTAGCCTCCTTCTTTCAAAGTTTGCTAAACCAGTTTCTGTCATTACATTCATCGATACGGGAGCACAAAGGAGTATGATCAATCCTACCATTCTTCTACTAGAGTTTTAGGAACATCATACTAAGTACTTTAAAGCTGCCACCAATGGGAAACTATTCCAAACAAATCTTATCACCAAAAACCTGTAGGTATTCAGTTTTTTTCAGATTGTATTCTCTGGGTTAAAATAGTTAGATCTTCCCTTTCTTATAAAGACCTGCTATTAGATTTGATGTTCTCCAATTAATCAAGAAGTTGAATATATCTTCTAATGGTATTTGGTACAAACAAAGGTTTTTCTCCTTTACTGATACCTTAAAGTTATACTCAATTTCTAATGCTCTGTCTCTTTATAAGTTTTTAAATAAAAATTCCTCATTTTTTGTCTAGAAATCCACTCTAATTCTCCCATCCTTCACCTCTGTGGAAAAATTCCAAGTTTTTTGTTAAGTTACCTTTCAAACTTAATGAAGACATTAACCCTATCAAGGCCACTCATCTAGGAATGAGTCATTCAGATCTAAAATTAGTCCAAGCTGAATGCCAATAGTTTATGGCCCAAGGCCTCATTGAGCCCACTCATTTAGATTGGGATTGCCAAGCCTTTTATGTTGAGAAACGATCAGAAATTGCCTGGGGTAAGAAAAGACTAGTAATCAATACTAGGGAGTAGTACTTTTGGAAAATATTGACGAAAAATATTTCTACTGTGCACATGCCAGTGAACAGTTTAAAGATGCCGAAAAGCATTATCATGTGAGCTACAAAGAGATCTTGACTGTCAAATACGGGATCTAGAAATTTGAATTCCATCTCATCGACCACAACTTTATTGTCAGATTAGACAACTAATTCTTCTCTAGGATAATGGAATTTAAAAATAAAGTGCTACCCGACAAACACCTTTTTCGCCTTAAAAACTGGTTCTCTTAATATAATTTCTCAGTTCACCACATTAAAAGATTAACCTCATTCCTGACTTCTTTCCAATCCTATAGCCATGGTGTCTTCCTTACCTAACTGTAGAATTACCAAAAAAATATTTTCCTTTAAGGATGTCTTTTACTTCTCTCTACCAAAATGAAGATTTTTCCAGAAAGTTTCTTTTAAGATTTTTTATGAATATGTATTTACAGCGTTTGAGTCATGAACCTATAGTCCTTTTTAGTTTCCATCCTGATCATTTTTTCCTCACAGGGTTACAAATTTTATCCAACAAAGATGTCATTGAAGATGAACTCTGATATCTCTGGTGCCTTACAGTTTTGTATGCTACCAAGATAATTTTTCTGTTTTACCTCTGCTTGACAGGTTAAATAATCCAGAGTACTCAACAATCTTGTCATGGACACTCTTTCAATGGTTTTCACCATTACTATAGTGGCACTAAAAGCTAAAATAACTTGTTGATTTCCACCTCCTTAGAGAACTTCCTGATCAAGAAAGCCAATAATTTACCACTGTCTTCATAGTCTACCACCCATATTTCCAGTATCATTAAACAAGTGACTTCTGAACATAAGACATTGCTTATTAATGGATCACAGTCCCATACAATGCCTATCTTGAACAAGATATCAGAATCCGAGAATCCCTCAGAAACTTCCTCATAGAGTATAACCATCTCCCTTCAGATCCACCTACTATCCTTCACACATCTTTTGGTCCTAAACATGACATGGTTATGATTCTAACACCTACCTCTCATTCTCAGCCTCTCAACAGAGGAATTATGATTAAAGAAGAAAAGCCAGACTACATCGATTATCTATTTCAAGACTCAGAGGATCCCTTTAAGGACTTCACTCCAATTTTGCTTCCCACACCATATGAAATAGGGTCATCCTCCACTTCAGTTCCACCTTCAACTACAGATGAACCACCAGATCCATTTCTAGTATATTCATCACAAATCTAGACTCAACCATTACTGGATCCGACAGCAGAGTTGAAAGCCCAACGATGCCCTTGGCCCTATGTTCCTAGTTGTACCCATCCAGACAAAGTTTTTTAAAAAGATAAAGATCCTAATGAAGATCCAGATGAGACTGAATCTTCATCAACAGAGACTATTTCTCTTTAAAAAAGTTACTTGTCATGTTGTAATTAAGTATGCTTTAAAGTTGTTTGTCATATTGTAATAAGTGTGCTTTAAAGTTGTTTGTCATGTTGTAATAAGTGTGCTTTAAAGTTGTTTGTCCGCTTATAATTATTATGTCCTTTACTTTATTAGAGAATAGGGGTCATGTCCTATCTTTGTCATTTTTAAAAAGGAATCTACTTTTCAAAAGTAGATGCTTTTCTTTGCTTTTACTTTTTCTTTAATTATGATGTTGAAAGTAGGGCCCGATCCTATTTTTAGAGAAGGCCTTAGCCTATATAAGGCGGTCTTCACTTTTTTGTATTTCCAAGCTAGTTTTGCCGAAATAATAAACATTCTCTGTTTATACATGGCTAGCTAAACTTCTATTTCTCTATTCTTCTAAGAAAGATCATAGATCAACTTAGATTGTTCATCTTTTTCTTGGCCCAACGATGAGTATGCTTTACACTTGCCTCTTGTAGGATCTTGTGTATCATAATGTCTTCTTTATACCAAATTTTAGTCTGGATCTCTTTTCCTTGTATCAAATACTAATTTTAATTTCCTAAATACTATTCATCCTTATTTATACCCAGAGTATGGCTCTAGTTTTGGGTGGTATGTGCTATTGTTTCTTCTCTAGTATTGGGTATATAGGCTAAAAACCTAAGCATGGTGGCTATTGGTTTAAAGGATGACTTAGTTCATTATTACTTTGGTATAACAACGCCACGTACTCCGTTATCTGAGTGGTATGAATAAATTATTTGTATTATAAATATAAAACCTTTGTTTATGAAAACTGATAATTTGATTTAGAGATTATGAAAGAAAATCTTCATCTTTTAAGATGCTAAGTCATGCATACATTAAATTATATTAGCTTAACAAGGATTATGGAAAAGTGAATTACTTGAACTAATTGCTCATGACTAGACACAGAGCTTTATGTCATGATCCAAAACAGATACTGGGGACCAGAATTCAATCAGAAAGAGGCAGAGATCAGACAACTTAAAGCTAAATTGGCAAGGATCAATGTAGAAAAATAACAACCATCCTTATTTTCAAAATCGAATCCTTACCATGTACACTCAAACTTTTAGTACATAACAACCTTTTTAAAATACTTCTACCTATGGAAAATCCCTGAATTATTCTAAGTTTTTTGGATTATCCTACCTTTCTACAACCCAAACTACACCGAAACCAAAGCCAACTACCAAACTATCTACTAGTAAGACTTTTTCAAAGCCACAAACATAGACCACCCAGAACACATAACTCAACTACAATCATCTCCATCTACCCCAAAATACACAACTCAACAACATTCACCCTAATCTACTCCAGGGCCATCCCAAAAATCATCAAAAGACAAAGGCCCAATTCATCAACTCTCTTCCCAAATTGTTTATCTTGATTTTACTATATCTGAAGCTAATACTTCCTCGGTAAAATTAAAATCTAATCCATCTGATGGATCATATAAATCCACAGAATCAGTTGAATCACATTCTTCAATAGACACTGAAGAAAATCTTATGGAAATTTCTAATTTGCTTATGGTTCAACCATCAATTGAATTCAATGATTCTCATCCTTCTTCGTCTGAACCACCTATAGTTGAAGAAGCTGAATTAGTTGAAGCAACTACTACTGCTCAACCTAAACTAATTCCTAAAGCCTCTAATGGACCATGGTTTACATTTAATGATATCCTCAGAGTCAAGTGGTTTACGAGGTTTCAAGAATTTTCTGCCTGGATTAATGTTCAAATGCTCAGAATTAGAGCAACTTCTCAATTTGTTTTTAAAGAATTCATCTCTCGATTTATAGGATCTCTTCTAAATTGGTTTGATAGTCTTAGATAGTACAGACAATTATAATTAAACAAAGTAAAGATTCCATAAATCTTAACACTTATTTATGAGTAATTTCTTGGAAAATGACCTATATCTAAAACATGGGTTCAATGACCTATATCTAAAACATGTATTCGTGGCATCTCTTCCTAAAGAGATTTTACTAGAATTACAAAGGCAGTTTCATCTTCGCTGACTAGATATTGTCAATTTCTTCCTTGGAAAAATCTACTAACTAGCAATTTCTTATTTGGAAAGACTTTGTGAACAAATGGAGTTCTTCAAAGATGTGATGGAGAATAAAAAGCCTTTTAAAAGTACATACAAAAGCCTCACCTTTCTATCAAATGCAAGGATGAAAAAACTTGCCATTGCCCAACTAAAAAGAAATTGCATTTCCAAAAATACTCTCATATCAGGAACCTTCCAAAACATCATTCCGCAAAACCCAAAAACCCTACAAATTTTTTGGAAAAAAGCACCCAAACAAGAAGTTAAAAACAAAAGATGCTCAGTGTTTTATTTGCAAAAAAAAGGCCATTTTACAAAAAACTGCCCTAATAATTTGGCTAAATCTACCAGATTGGTTAAGCATCTCAATAGAGTATTTCTTTTGCCAGACAATGAAGATGTTGAATCCATATTTTCAGAATAGAAATATTATGATGATAATATAGTTTTTATAAGCTAAACTTCTCTTTCCCTACTCTTTTAAGAAGGATCACAAATTAACTTAGATTGTTCATCCTTTCCTTAGCTTAACGACGAGTATACTTTACGCTTGCCTCTTATAAGATCCTGTGTATCAGAAAGTCTTCTTTATACCAGATATCAGTTTCGGTCTCTTTTCCTCGTATCAAATATAAATTTCAGTTTCATAAACACTATTCATCCTCGTTTATGCCCAGAGTGTGGCTTTAGTTTTGGGTGGTATGTGCTATGGTTTCTTCTTTGGTATTAGGTATATAGGCTGGAAATCCAAGCATGCTGGTTATTTGTCCAAAGGACTTCCTGCAAAGGGTGGTATATTGTAGAAGGTCTGTGATTCTTGACATAGAAGAGTAGAAATCTGAATTTGATGGCTTCTTCTTCAAATTCTCAATCTAATGAGTCTCTTGTATCTCTTTCTTTTACTCTTTCTCTTCTTAAATCTTGCACAAAACATCTTGCTTCAAAAATAAAAAAATCTTGTTGAATATTCTTATGTTCCAGATTTTGCTCAAATCTCTGAATCTTCTTTATATCTGATCAGTCCATATAAACTCTTCTAATGACCCAAATCTTTCACCAAAACTATCCGTACCCTTATTTTTATAAAAAGGCCACCTTTAAAAGAATATATCCAGTCCTCTCATCTGGATTAGTGTGCTTTGGCAGAGCAATATTGATGCGAATCCCACATTGAAACTTTAAGGAGAACACTTAATTTGAAGTTTCAACTACCCAAGAAAGTTCTAAACAGATTTAAGACAAACAAAACCTTGACCCAATGCTTAATCAAACATGAACCAAAGGTATGGAGAAGGATATTGATGCCACACTCAAGATTTAGATGAGAAGGTGAGTGATAAGTCTTGATTTGGAACGCCACAAGAATGCAAATTCTTGATAAGTTCACTAGTTCTCAAAAGAACCAAAGAAAGAATAATTCTCTCAAATTCAAAATAACATTAATCTCTGAATTGTCTTACATAACAAGGTTGCTAAGTTTAAATAGGCCAATAAAGACCCAAAAAATCCGAAAAAGATTAAATCCTAGTTCAAGTCGGAGTAGTTTTCCTAACTAGTTAAGGAGTCGTTGAAATTTCCAATTCTGCGCATGCTGTAATAAATTGGTCATAACTCCTTCTAGAGAACTCCAAATCTAACTCCGTAAAATTCTTTGGAAAGCTATCTTAATTATCTTTCCAACGGTATATGACTTGCAAGTTAATTCCAGCTCAATCAATACCAGTTTTATTCCGAAATTGACCTTTCTGCATTTGATCCGAATTGTGTATTTGGCTGCCCAATAGCTTGAATAAAGCCCACAATGCCTTGACATCTCTTCAAGCCCAATTCATGATGTCTTGCATCTTGAATTGTAGTTTCAATCCATATTTTCTCAATTAATCCATTTAAAGCAGCTTGTATCTTTTTGGCTCTAGCTCTTGTAATTGGGCCTTCATGAATGTGCAAAGGATCACTTGAAGCTTTAATGGTATTCTCTTGATAGTTCTCATCATTCCCCCTCTCCTGAAAAGGATTCGTCCTCGAATCTTCACCTACATCAAAAGGAGAAAGATCAGAAACATTAAAAGTAGCACTCACATTATACTCACCAGGAAGGTCCAATTTGTAGGCATTGTCATTGATTCGTGCAACCACTTGAAATGGACCATCTCCCCTTGGAAGCAACTTTGAACGCCTTTGTGCTGGGAATCTCTCCTTTCTCATATGCACCCAAACCCAATCTCCAGGCTGAAAAACCACTTCCTTTCGTCCTTTGTTGGCTTGAGTAGCATATTGTTCAGTCCTCTTTTCTATGTTGTGCCGCACTTTCTCATGCAATTGCTTAACAAAATTCAGCTTTCTTTTTACCATCCAAACTAACACGCTCATCAACAGGTAACGGCAATAAATCCAAAGGAGTTAATGGATTAAAACCATATACAATCTCAAATGGTGAAAATTTAGTAGCTGAATGGACAGTTCTATTGTAAGCAAATTCAACATGTGGCAAACATTCTTCCCAAGTTTTCAAATTCTTTTGAATAATGGCACGCAACATCGTGGACAATGTTCTATTTACAACCTCAGTTTGTCCATCAGTTTGTGGATGACAGGTAGTAGAAAACAAAAGTTTAGTACCCAACTTACCCCACAACGTTTTCCAAAAGTGGCTTAAGAACTTAGCATCTCGATCTGAAACTATGCTCCTTGGTACTCCATGCAATTTGACTATTTCCTTGAAAAACAAATTAGCTATGTTTGTTGCATCATCAGTTTTGTGACATGGAATGAAATGTGCCATCTTTGAAAACCTATCAACAACAACAAAAACAGAATCCTTTCCCCTTTTTGACCTAGGTAAACCCAAAACAAAGTCCATAGAAATATTAACCCAAGGTTCGCTAGGTATAGGTAAAGGTTTATACAATCCATGGGGTAAAACTCTAGACTTAGCATGTTTACAAGTGATACACTTCTCACATAATCTTTCAACATCACGTTTCATATGTGGCCAAAAAAATGTTCTTTTAAAACATCTAAAGTCTTTGCAATGCTGAAATGTCCCATTAAACCTCCCCCATGAGCTTCACGCACAAGCAATTCACGCAAAGAACTATATGGCACACACAATTTATTCTCTCTAAATAAGAACCCATCGTGCCTATAAAACTTTCCAAATGCAGCTTTCTCACAAGCATTAAACAAATTAGCAAAATCAGGATCATTAACATATAATTCTTTAATATACTCAAATCCTAATAACTTTGTATTTAATGTAGAGATAAGAACATACCTTCTCGATAATGCATCAGCCACCACATTCTCCTTACCTTGTTTGTATTTGATCACATAAGGAAATGGCTCAATGAATTCAACCTATTTGGCATGTCTCTTATGCAACTTACCTTGCCCTTTCAAATGCTTTAAGGACTCATGATCAGTGTGTATGACAAACTCTTTAGGTAGAAGATAATGTTGCCAAGTTTCCAACGCTCTCTCACCAATGCATACATCTCCTTGTCATAAGTAGGATAGTTTAGGGTTGCGCCACTCAATTTCTCACTAAAATAAGCAATTGGACGCCCCTCTTGCATCAAAACAGCTCCAATACCTATACCTGAGGCATCACACTCAATTTTAAAAGTTTTAGCAAAATCGGGTAAAGTAAGTAGTGGTGCAGAAACCAATTTCTCCTTGATTAGATTAAATGCACTTTCTTGTTCACTACCCCATTTAAATCCCACGTGTTTCTTAATAATTTCAGTTAAAGGTGCAGCAAGGGTGCTAAAATCTTTCACAAATCTTCTATAAAAACTAGCTAAACCATGAAAACTTCTTACCTCACTTATGCTTTTAGGTCTAGGCCATTCCTTAATAACCTTTATCTTCTCTTCATCAACCTCAATTCCTTTAGCACTTATAACATAACCAAGAAAAACAATCTGATTTGTACAAAAAGCACACTTCTTCAAATTAGCATACAACTTTTCCTTCCTTAAAACAGTCAATACACTTTGCAAATGCTCAACATGTTCTTCTAGACTTTTGCTATAGATCAAAATATCATCAAAGTAAACAACTACAAACTTACCAAGAAAAGCACGTAAAACATGGTTTATTAACCTCATAAAAGTGCTGGGTGCATTAGATAATCCAAATGGCATTACTAACCACTTATATAAACCATATTTTGTTTTAAAAGCAGTTTTCCACTCATCTCCCTCTCTAATCCTAATTTGATGATATCCACTTTTAAGATCTATTTTGCTAAACACACAAGAACCATACAATTCATCAAGCATGTCATCAAGTTTAGGAATAGGATGTCGATACTTTACAGTGATTTTATTAATCGCACGACAATCAACACACATCCTCCATGTTCCATCCTTTTTGGGCACTAGTAGAACTGGTACCGCACATGGACTCATGCTCTCCTTCACATATCCCTTTGCCAAGAGTTCTTGAACCTGCCTTTGAAGCTCCTTTGTCTCTTCGGGGTTACTTCTATAAGCGAGTCTATTAGGAATGGTAGCTCCAGGAAGAAAGTCTATTTGATGCTCAATTCCCCTATTAGGTGGCAAACCATTAGGGACTTCATTTGGAAACACATCATCAAAGTCCTACAAAAGAGTCACAATAACACTAGGCAAAAAAGAGTTAAGCTCATTAGTATGCAAACAAGCCTCTTTGCACAAAAGTACAATGATAGGCTGTTTTGAAAAAAAGGCCCTCTTAACCTCTCTCTCTTTTACAAAAAAGTTTACATGTTGCCTCTCTTTTCTCTCAACAATATTTTTTTCTATCTTTCCACTTTCTTTTCTCTCATTCTCTCTTTCTTTTGTACTCTCATTTTCTTTTTTTGTATCACTCTCTTTTTGTATTGTCATTTGATCCTCATACACTTGCCTAGGTGTTAAGGGTACAAGAGTGATTTGCCTTTTATTCATTACAAAAGAATATCTATTCAAGTAACCATCATGTGTCACTCGCCTATCATATTGCCAAGGTCGCCCCAAAAGAATGTGTCCAGCATGCATGGGTACTACATCACATACAACCTCATCCTTATATCTCCCAATAGAGAATGAAACCAGCACTTGTTTATTTACTTTAACCTCTCCACAATCATTCAGCCATTGTAACTTATATGGCCTAGGATGTTTTAGAGTTTTCAAGTTCAATTTTTCAACCAAATTAGTGCTAGCTACATTAGTACAACTTCCACCATCAATTATCATACTACATACCTTATCTTTGATGTGGCATCTAGTATGAAATATGTTATCACGTTGTACCTCCGCATCCTCTTTTACTTGCATGTTAAGAGAACGTCTAACAACCATTAATTTACCATCAACAGGATACTCTACACCATCATTAGCATCCTCTAAAGGTGGCATAGGATCATCATCTGATTCACTCTCGGTTTCAACATCACCATCATCCCTAAAGATCATTACTCTCTTATTTGGGCATTGAGATGCAATATGACCTGTCCCCAAACATTTAAAACACTTAATATCTCTATTTCTAGAGTGTTGGGAATCAGATTTACCTTTGCTTTGGCTGCCTCCCTCTTTATGATCCTTGATTGGCTCAATCTTAGGCTTTGAAACAACCTTTTCATCTTTGCTCCATTTTGACTTCCATGAGGAAGATGAACCTAAGTTGGGTCTAGTGGAACCCTTTCTTTTTAGTTGTCGTTCCATTTTTATGGCTATGTGAACCATGTCTTCCAATTCAACATAATGCTGCAAGTCAACCACATTAGCAATATCTTGATTTAAACCATGTAAAAATCTAGCCATAGTGGCCTCTCGTTCTTCTTCAATGTTTGCTCGAATCATGATTATTTCCATCTCCTTGTGGTAGTCTTCCACACTTCTGGAGCCTTGTGTAAGACTTTGAAGCCTTTGATGTAGCTCTCTATAATAATGACTAGGAACAAATCTCCTCCTCATGATGGCCTTCATCTCCTCCCAAGTGTTTATAGGCCTTTCACGGTTTCTTCTCCTACTCAAAACAAGTTGATCCCACCAAATAATAGCATAATCAGTAAATTCAACAGCAGCTAGTTTTACCTTTTTCTCCTCGGAGTAATTATGGCAATCAAATACTAGCTCCACCTTTTTTTCCCACTCCAAATAAGCTTCCAGATCATTCCCCAAATCACGATCTATGCGTCTTACCCTTCTATCATCTCTTCCACGCATGTCAACGGTGGCCTGGTCATCAAAATTATCTAGGTCATCACCACCCTGATCTCCCATGGCAGCACGCCATTGATTATCTCTTACATTAGGAGCTATTGGTTGTTGCCCCTTTTGTAGATTGGCTATGGCAGTGTCTTGCCTTTCCAATTGGTCATGGATCTCTCCAAACATCAGATTCATGCGCTCAAATTGTTGCTGCATGGCTTTGTGTATGATCGATTGATCTATAGCTTCTTGTTCTTTTGACATATTTTGTGATCTGAAAAATTAAAGTTAGCAAAAAAAACCTCACAACACTCCCTTACGTGTTTCACTCAATTTGATTCACTTAACTCTCGTGTTTAACACACAAATTGGCTTTTTCCCTCTAATGATCTCACAAACTATTGCCTTTTACCACACTTAATTCTCTCTTTCAGTTCTTTATTGAACTAAAAACAAAACCAAGAAAACAAAACAAGTGACACACCAAATATGCTATTCCAGCACACTAATAAAGAAAAAGAATTAAGAGAACACAAAGAACAAAAAAGAAATTGAAGAAAGGAAAACAAGCAAGTAAAGGACACAATTGATATTGATGAAAGTAGGAATACTTGAATCCTTTTGCAATCTTTTCTTTTTTTTTTTGCTGTACGTTTCTTTCTTTTTTTTTTTGATGTAAGTTTTTTTTTTTTGCTGTTTGTTTTCTTTTTTTGATAATCAAAATAAATAAGACATTCAAACCTGATTAGAAGCTTGCTCTGATACCAAATTGATGCGAATCCCACATTGAAACTTTAAGGAGAACACTTAATTTGAAGTTTCAACTACCCAAGGAAGTTCTAAACAGATTTAAGACAAACAAAACCTTGACCCAATGCTTAATCAAACATGAACCAAAGGTATGGAGAAGGATATTGACGCCACACTCAAGATTTAGATGAGAAGGTGAGTGATAAGTCTTGATTTGGAATGCCACAAGAATGCAAATTCTTGATAAGTTCACTAGTTCTCAAAAGAACCAAAGAAAGAATAATTCTCTCAAATTCAAAATAACATTAATCTCTGAATTGTCTTACATAACAAGGTTGCTAAGTTTAAATAGGCCAATAGAGACCCAAAAAATCCGAAAAAGATTAAATCCTAGTTCAAGTCGGAGTAGTTTTCCTAACTAGTTAAGGAGTCGTTGAAATTTCCAATTCTGCGCATGCTGTAATAAATTGGTCATAACTCCTTCTAGAGAACTCCAAATCTAACTCCGTAAAATTCTTTGGAAAGCCATCTTAATTATCTTTCCAACGGTATATGGCTTGCAAGTTAATCCCAGCTCAATCAATACCAGTTTTATTCCGAAATTGACCTTTCTGCATTTGATCCGAATTGTGTATTTGGCTGCCCAATAGCTTGAATAAAGCCCACAATGCCTTGACATCTCTTCAAGCCCAATTCATGATGTCTTGCATCTTGAATTGTAGTTTCAATCCATATTTTCACAATTAATCCATTTAAAGCAGCTTGTATCTTTTTGGCTCTAGCTCTTGTAATTGGGCCTTCATGAATGTGCAAAGGATCACTTGAAGCTTTAATGGTATTCTCTTGATAGTTCTCATCAAATATGTACCTTTAGAAATCCTAATAGAATTTGTAGCTCAATGGAAATGAGAAGGCTATATGCACCTCCATCTTGGAGGAATCCGTGTTATCCTCACTTTACAGGGTAGAAAAGGTTTGTTAAGAACGGCTAGAATAGCTCCGATGGACACAAAATTTAACGAATACCAACATTTTATTATTGGTACAGTCCTGAGAACATTTCATGCTGGGAGTGTCCTTTCCACCTGTCATCCAAAATACAAGTACATTTTATTTGGGATGCACCAAGCCTCTTACATGTGTGATCCAAACTGCCCTTGCCTTGAAAATGGTGAATTAGATGATAATTGGTATGTTAACAGGTGACCTAAAAAGAAAAAACAACTAAATGTTTGTAAAACTCTATCTGTTTGGATGCCTAAAGATGATGATCCAGATTACACTCCTTGGCCAGTTGAAACAACATCTGCCGTTGCTACCAGTTCATAGAAGTCGACAACATTTAGATAACCAGTCAACAACCCATTGCTGACCTCGTCTTATTCACGGCCTTGCATGAAGTTTTCATCCAGCTCATACCATGAGCATTTTCCTCCTTTGGAAAAAAAGACAGACTCGCAAACCAAAGTGGTCTCTAAACAATTCATCCAGACTCTTGTTACTCCTATTGGACAACTTGAGGAAAATGCCAGAGTTCAGAATACAGTCCTAGAATCTCTTGATACCAGGCTCAAGTTTAAAGTACAAAATAAAAGATTGACAAAATAACAGCTCAATTAGAACAACTATATCTTAATCTATATAATCAAATTGCTAAGCTAGACATCAAACTCAGAATAATAATTCAAAATAAATATTGGGGTCCAAAGTTCAACCAAAAAGAAGCTAAAATCAGATAGCTTAAAAATGAGCTCGCAAGAATTGATGCTGAAAAACAACAACCATCTCTGTTTGAAAAAGCCCAAACTATACCTACATACACTCCCTCCTTTACCACATACCAACTATTTTACAAATCTGCCAGCTATGAGAACCCGTAGATTACGCAAAATTCTTTGGGTTATCGCATCTCTCTACATCTCAACCAATACCAAAACCAAAAATCATCTACCAAACACTAAGCTTCGAAGCCCTCAACTTTAAAACAGTAACTTATTTCTCCTCAATCCACATCAGAACCCAATCACACACCAGCAAAGAACAAAGGACCTATGCATCAACTCTTATCCCAAGAACTTCATATTAGTTTTCCTTCTTTGGCAAATTCTAATTCTTCTTCTGTTGAATCTTTCTCTTCAATTGAATCTGTTAATTCACTCTCTACAACAGACTTAGAAGAACATTGTGTTGATGTCCCAAATTTACTCATGGTTTAACCATCAACAGGATCCAATAAACCTCCTTTTCCTCGAGAAGATGATCCCTCTACCTCACAGGGATCTCCTATATTCGAAGACGCTGAAGATGCTCTTTCTCATCAACCTAATTCAGTTCCTAAATCATCTCATGGGCCTTGGTTCGCATTTGACGATGTGCTAAAAGTCAAATGGTTCCAAAGATTTTAAGAGTTCTCTGCATGGACAGATGTTTAGATGCTTAAAGCTGATGCTATTTCAGAATTTGTTCTTCAAGAATTCTGCTCATGATTCCTTGGTTCTGTGTGTGACTCATTTGATAGTCTTGGCCAGTATAGACAGCTTCAACTTTATCAAGCCACAATCTCTCAAGTCTTAAGACTCATCTATGAATAATTCTTAGGAGAATCAACAGTAGCTCAAGAAGCAGCCAGACGGAAATTTCATCAAATGAAATGCTATTCTTTAAAGATGAAAGACCTTGACTACTACTACAAAAGAATGACAGTCTTGTATTATAAACTCAATAGCTTCAACGATGTTTCTCTTACGCATGTTTTTATTGCCTCTCTTCCCAAAGAGATCTTCCCAGAACTACAATGGCAACTTCATCTCCATCAGCTTAATATTAACAACCTCTCACTTGAGAAAATATACCAATTAACTGTCTTTGCCTAGAAAAACTCTATGATCAAAAAGAGTTTTTCAAGGATCTCATAGAACATAAAGAGCCCTTCAAAAGCGCTTATAAAAAGCCTCACCTTGCTATCAAATAAAAGGATAAAAAGACTTATTACTACCCAACTAAGAAAAAGTCCCATTTCCAAAAATATTCACCATCTAATCATTAAAAAAAATAGTTTAAAAAAACTTAAAAAACTATATAGGCTTTTCCAGAGAAAACCTTTCCAGTTAAAAAGTCAAAAGGATACTCGATGGTTCATTTGCAAAAAGAAGGGTCATTTGCCAAAATCTTGTCTAAACAATCCAGCCAAATTAGCCAGACTATTGAGTACCTTCAAAAGATCTCTCCTCTCTTAGACAGTGAAGATGTTGAATCCATATTTTCAGAATAATAGAACTATGATGATGATGTAGTTTTTATCCTTGCTGAGCAAAGTTCTAATTTGGACTCTGATAGTATTCTTGTAATTCATAATGTTGACTCCATCAACCTTGTCATAGAAACCTGACCCTCTATAAAAATCAGCCTTCTTCCTTTAAAGTTTGCTAAACTAGTTTCTATCATTGCATTCATTGCTTCATTTCGAATGGGAAATGTGTTTGTTCTACAAACGATTCCACTGACAGTGACTCCTCGTGGACAAGGATCACGTGATCAAGACTCTCACTCAAGTGTGCTTTAATAATTAAAGGCATTTATGATTGCTTTATGTTTGTTAAAAGCATGAATGATTGCTTTTATTTTGTCACTTTGTAATAATGTTTACTTTAGCTTTTGTCAAAAGTTACTTTAAGAAAGCTATGTAATTATGATGTTTTTCACTGTACATTATCTTATCAAGAGCTCTTCCTCCCTACTATAAAAAGGGATGGCAGCCTCATTGTAAGATAAAGATCAATAAATTAATAAGTTTTTAATAATTCGATCTCTAATGCCTAAATTTCAGAACCTCTCTTTCTTTAAATCTAGGAATACAAGAGTCTCTTAAGTCTTAGGATAGTGGTTTATTCATTTTCTTTTCCAAGCAAGTATGCTCTACACTTGCCTCTTTTGAGGTTCCTATGTATCAAAAAGCTGTCAACTCTTTTTTATTGTAAACCTTTAGCGATTATAGGAACCTGCCTTGGATAAGAGACATGAGTGTCTAGAACCTTTAGGGTTTATAGTCAAGAGAAGTCTAAACCTAGTTGGTATTAGAGCCTAAAAAAAAATATCCTCAGGATCATCAACTACAAGTAGTCCTCTTGAAGAGAATAAAGGAAGTCCTTCTTTTCTAGAAGGTGAGGGAGAATTATTAGGCCCTATTGGTGTTTAAACCATTAGTAGATTAGGAATATCCATATAATGTTCCTCTAAATCGACTGCATATAGAGAAGTAACTAATTCTATTGAGGAAAAAGACTCATCAGAAGATGAATCTGAATCTGTCATAAAAGTACTAGACTTTGAAGATGGAAAACAGTATGGATTTATTAAGAAAAGAGTTTATGCATGGCTCCCTTATCCTTTGATGGTATTTAAGTTTCTGGTGTAGATTATAAAGAAAAAGGTTGACCTAGATCAACAAATGTAGGTTCTGCTTTTGAGGTAGAGGGTTTTGTGGACGATTTTGGTCTTGATGTTGATCGAGTTGTAGAGAGATGTGATAACCAAAAGAATTTTGTATAGTCTATAGGTTTTTCATAGTTGTCAGGTTTTTAAAAAGGTTAATATATGGTGAATGAGGGAGTGTATATAGGTATGATTTGAGTTTTGGCGAATAGGAACGGTTGTTATTTCTTAGCATCAATTCTTACAAACTGATCTTTAAGCACTCTGATCTCAACTTCTTTCTTATTAAATTTTGGACCCCAATATCTATTCTAAATCATTGTTTGGAGTTTAATGTCCAATTTGGTAATCTAGTTACCGAGGCTAAGATATAATTATTCTAGCTGATCTGATATCTTATCAATCTTTTTGTCTGTACTCTGAACTTGAGCTTAAACATTGTTGAGCCTAGTATCAAAAGATTCTAAGATTATATTTTGGACCCTGGTATTTTGAGTTTGCAAGTTGAGTACTGCCTCACATTGCTTAGGCTCCTTAAACTGTCCAGTGGAAGTAATAGGGGTCTGCACAAATGGCTTAGAGATAACTTTCGTTTGTCTGTTTTTCCAAAGGTGGAAATTACTCATGGTATGAATTAGATGAAAACATCATACATGGTTGTGGATAAGTTTAAGTCAATAGTGTGTCATCAACTTCTTGCCTATATGTTGTAGGCTTTTGTGGGTTGGTGATAATGTTGCTTGGAATATGGTGAGAGAACATCTTTCGGCACATTTGGCGGCTGATCTGGTAAAGCTGGCAAGATCGAAGTAAAGGATGATCCTCCTATGTCTGGTGGAACTGATGTGGAGGACGACCCCAATTCATATGGAGTGGGAGGTAGAATGAAAGAGAATTCCTCGTACAGGTCATGTGAGTCTTGGAACAGGAACTCAAAGAGCTCAACAAGTAGTCACAGCAAAACTGGCTACTTTACATTACCAGTTGGTGTATCGGCTTCAAAACAATGCTTTTGACCTACCTTTACCTTGACTACCTGTGAGGTACACTTTTCTTACTTGAATATAATATAATTAACCTAAAAAACTCCCTTAAGCATTTATTATAAGAATAATAATGATAATAATGTATAATAATATAATGACATAAATAATGTTATAGAGAAATTAGAAAATCCAGAAATTTCTAAAGATATTTATGAAAGGATAAATTAATAATTAAAGCTAATGATGACATAAGCAATGACATAAATGATGATGCAATAAGAAATATTGTAGCGATATTAAAAATTCTAGAAATTACTAAGATATTTATGGAAAGATAAATTAATAATTTAAAAGTAATGATGACATAAGCAATGACATAAGTCATGATGTAATAAGAAATGTTGTAGAGATTCTAGAAATTACTAAGATATTTATAAAGAGATAAATCTTCACCATTAATTAAGTGTTAGGTGGCAAAATCTTAGCATTCTAGAAATCACCAAGATATTTATGGAGAAATAAATCTCCACCATTAATCAAATGATATGGTGGTAAAATCTTAACCACATATGAGCCTTAGGAAACTCTATAAATACCCCTTAGCCCTTGCATTTTTCATAAACCCTAGAAATCCCATCTTTTTCCATTCTAAGCCAAAGCATCCCTAATGAAGAAATTTTCAAGTTTAGGAAGGAAGGTTTAGGGGAATCAAAGAAAAAATAGGTAAGTAATACTTCACTTTAACTGCAATGTAAGGACAATATGTTAAATTAGCTTTAAGTAATAATTCTCTTATGTTAGGTTTAGTTATAAATAATCTCTTGTCTTATAATGATTATTATTGTGGTGTGATTTATTATTATTAAATCCCACATGGCTGGCTATGCCGCCTACATCATGAAATCATCCTCATATGGCCGGCTATGCCGCCTAGGATGTTATGCTTAATACTTACTTGATTAGATGGTTGGCTATGTCGCCTAATATGTGATACTCTTATTTTATCATGCCATGGTCAGCACTGCTGCCTAAATTATGATGTTGGTATAACCCTTTACATGGTCGGTGCTGCCCCTAAAATATAATGTTGTTGTTATGACTCTTTACATAGTCGGCACTACCGCTTATAATATAATTCTATTTATTTAAATATCTGTATGGACGGCACTGCTGCCTATGTTATCTTAAAGTAGTTTCATGTTATATTTTATTATATATTTAGAGAATTTATATGCTGTGACATAAGTGGCATTGGTCTCATGCATTTTCACGAGTGATTTGTTAAATAGGCATCTTAATGATTTTAGAGGAAAATGGGTTACTGTACTACTAGGTGGCAAGCATTCATAAATAGGGCAAGCCCTCTAAGCTAAGAAAAGAGATCCTTTAGGGACGGAGATACGTAATGACCAACGGAACAATTAATTTAAGCCCAAGGGCATGTTATAGAATGCTAGCCTTGTAGTACAACAAACCTAGGGCCCTAATATCATTCTTTATATTTTAAAGTTTCATGTAAAAGATTTAGCACTTATTTTATAAAGTCATTCATGTCCATAATAGGTAATACATGCATCAAGTATTTACTTACTAGGTGTTAGCTCACATAGTCCTTACATTGCAGAAACTGAGTAGGAAAAGCTGAGGCCAAGTCCCAACCAAGGCGAGGTGCATATGGACATAATAGACCTTGGGTTGCACAACGGGCTCAACTGTGTTCCTACCTAAGCATAAATACAACAAGCTTGTTTATTGAATTGGTTTGTGACTTTGGTACAAAGTTTTTGGTGTGACAAACCTCTTTTATATAATTTTATGTAACAAACCTTTTGTTCAATATTTATAAAATACTTATTTTGAAATTGTTTTTACAAATATTTAATGTACACCTGGATTAACCACTTTAGTTACAATCCTAAAGATGGAGTGTTACAATTTGGTATCAAAGCCCAAGGTTTAAAGTGGTTCTGTAGACCATCCATATGCACTAGCTAAGGGGGAGGATGCAGCTTAGCTCTTAGTAAGATTAGGAACTAAGATAATTAAATATCTTATATTTAATTTGTTTACCCATAGAAGCTTGTTCAAAAATTGTAGAGATGTCAAGTGTTAGGGGTAATAGAGGCAGAAGAGTGGGAGGAACTTCCAGAGACCAATTCTCTACAATTGATCGACTTACAGACATTGTCACACAACTCTTAGAAAGGGGAGTCAAAAGGGATGAATATGCTCAAGCAACAATTAATGCTGGGGCTGAATTTAGAAAATTAAACACACTTATATTTAAAGGGGGCACAGATCCTATGGCAGCAAACCAGTGGTTGCGAACTATAGAAAGAATGACTGAAGTAGCTAAGGTGTCAGAAGAGAAAAAGGTCACTTGTGTTTCCTTTATGCTAAGGGGAGCAGCTGAATATTGGTGGGATTCCATCAGACGATGCCACAATGAAACAACAATGCGATGGAAGGAATTTAAAGAACACTTTTACAATAAGTATTTTTCAGAGACGGTGAGGTCTACCAAAAGAAGAGAATTTGTTTACTTGCAATAAGGAAAAATGACGGTATTAGAGTACATTCAAAAATTTGATGAGCTTTCTTGTTATGCCCCACACATGGTTGCCACAGAAGACTTGAAAAAGGATCATTTTATGCAAGAATTGTGTACAGATTTAGCAAAAGACTTAAAGTTTGTTGGAATTCAAGATGCTTCCTTCAACGAGCTCATGGATCGAGCCTTAGTGATTGAGCAAGCAGATGAAGAAAAGAATGAAGAAAAATGAAAGAATAAAGGAAGCATAGATAAATGGAATTATATAGCTAATCACGAAAGACAACTGTAAATAATAAGAGAAAGAGAGCACCAACTATTTAAGAGCAAAACAAGAACAAGCGTACAAGGAATCACCAAAAAGAGATTCTACCAAGGCCTAAATGCAATCAATGTGGCAGAACTCACCCTAAGGAATGTCGAGCCAACATTAAAACATGTTTCAAATGTGGAAAAGAAGGACACTTCATCAAAGACTGCCCAGAGAATGGTACGCGGCGAGAAAGGACTAACACCTAAGTGTTCCCACTTACCAAGGTAGATGCAGAGGTAAACCCCTCAGTAATATCAGGTGAACTATCTATCTCTCAAACTCCTGCATATGTGTTAATAGACTCAGGAGCTACACATTCATTTATCTCACCAACATTTATTAGGAAAATTAAAGGGGCCCTTAACATAATAAGTAAACCTTATAGTGTCATGCTTCCATCTGGTGAAGTATTAAACTTAGGACAACTAGTAAGAGCATGCGAAGTCAACATTAGTGATCGCACAGTATGTGTTGACTTGATAATTATAGCACTCCACTTTTATGTTTGTAACTAAAGTAATATTAAGTATTTGTAGAAACTATTTCAAAATAAGCATAATATTAAGTATTTAAAGAAACGATTTCAAAATAAGCATTTTATAAGGATTGAACAAAAGGTTTGTTACATAAACTATATAAAAGAGTTTGTCACACCAAAAACTTTGTTACAAAAGTCACAACCAATTCTATAAACAAGCTTGTTGTATTTATGCCAAGGTAGAAACACAGTTGAGCCTGTTGTGCAACCCAAGGTCTGTTATGTCCATACGCACCTCACCTTGGTTGGGACTTGGTGTCAGCTTTTCCTACTCAGTTCTTGTAATGTAAGGACTACGTGAGCTAACGCCTAGTAAGTAAACACTTGATGCATGTATTACCTATCATGCATATGAATGACTTTATGAAATAAGTGCTAAATCTTTTACATAAAACTTTAAAATATAAAGAACGATGTTAGGGCCCTAGGTATGTTGTACTACAAGGCTAGCATTTTATAACATGCCCTTGGGCTTAAATTAATTGATCCATTGGGCATTACGTATCACCGTCCCCAAAGGACCTCTTAGCTTAGAGGGCTTGCCCTTTTTAGGAGTGCTTGCCACCTAGTAGTACAGCAACCCTTTTGCCTTTAAAATCATTAAAATACTTATTTAACAAATCACTCGTGAAATGCATGAGACCAATGCAACTTATGCCACAACATGTAAATTCTCTAAATATATAATAAAACATAACATGAAACTAATTTAAGATAACCACATCTAACATAGGCGGCAGTGCCGTCCATATAGATATTTAAATAAATAGAATTATAATATAGGCGGCAATGCTGACCATGTAAAGAGTCATAACAACAACATTATATTTTAGGCGGTAGTGCCGACCATGTAAAGGGTTATACCAACATCATAATTTAGGCGGCAGTGCCGACCATGGCATAATAAAATAAGAGTATCACATATTAGGCGGCATAGCTGACCATCCAATCAAGTAAGTATTAAGCATAACATCCTAGGCGGCATAACCGATCATATGAGGATGATTTCATGATGTAGGCGACATAGCCAGCCATGTGGGATTTAATAATAATAAATCACACCACAATAATAATCATTATAAGATAAGAGATTATTTAGAACTAAATCTAACATAAGAGAATTATTACTTAAAGCTAATTTAACATATTGTCCTTACATTGTAGTTGAAGTGAAGTGTTACTTACTTGTATTTTCTTTGATTCCCTTAAACCTTCTTTACTAAACTAGGGATGCTTTGGCTTAGAATGGAAAAAGATGTGATTTCTAGGGTTTATGGAAAATGCAAGGGCCAAGAGCTATTTATAGAGTTTCCTAAGACCCATGTGTGGCTAAAATTTTGCCACCATATCATTTGTTTAATGGTAGAGATTTATTTCTCCATAAATATCTTGGTGATTTCTAGAATGCTAAGATTTTGCCACTTAGCACTTAATTAATGGTGAAGATTTATCTCTTTATAAATATCTTAGTAATTTCTAGAATTTCTAAATCTCTGCAACATTTTTTATTACATCATCACTTATGTCATTGCTTATGTCATCATTACTTTTAAATTATTAATTTATCTTTTAATAAATATCTTAGTAATTTCTAGAATTCCTAATATCTCTACAACATTTCTTGTTGCATCATCACTTATGTCATCATTAGCTTTAATTATTAATTTATCCTTTCATAAATATCTTTAGAAATTTATGGATTTTTTAAATTTCTCTACAACATTATTCATGTCATTATATTATTATATATTATTATAATTATTATTCTTATAATAAATACTTAAGGGAGTTTGTTAGGTTAATTATATTATATTCAAGTAAGAAGAGTGTACCTCACAATCTCCTCCCTTTTTTTAAAAATTTCATCCTCGAAATTTACTTACTGAATAGCTCGGGATACTTGTTCTTCATTTCTTCCTCGTGCTCCCATGTTGTCTTCTCCACTGAGTTGTTCCGCCACAGTATCTTAACTAGAGAAATTTTCTTGTGCCTTAACTCTTTTATTCTTCTATCGAGTACTTGAACTGGGCATTCTTTGTAGGTTAAGTCTTCCTCGAGTTGAAGAGGCTCATAGTCTAGCACGTGAGAGGGTCTAGAACATATTTCTTTAACATGGAAACATAAAAGACATTGTGTATTCTTGATAATGATAGAGGTAGCGCAAGTCGATAGGAGACACTCCCAATATGTTCGAGTACTTCAAATAGCCCAATGAACCTTAGACTTAATTTTCCCTTGTTTCCAAATCTCATCGATCCTTTCATGGGGCGACCTTTAGGAATACTTTCTTGCCAACTTGAAATTCCAATAGTCTTTGTCTTTATCTACATAACTTTTCTGTCAACTTTGGGCTGCTTACATTCTTTGTCGTATTTTCTGGATTGCTTCAGATGAGGGCCCAACTTAGCCTTGTTCGAGGTATCTTCGCTCACCCATTTCATCCCAATGAATAGGTGACCAACATTTTCTACCATATAAAGCTTCATATGGTGCCATGCTGATTGTTGCTTGGTAACTATTATTATAAGTCAATTTCGCCAATTCTAAATATTTGCTCCATGATCCTTGAAAGTCGATGGCACATCCTCGTAACATATCTTTGATTGTTTGAATTGTCCTCTCTGATTGGCCATCTATTTGGGGGTGAAATGCCGTGCTAAATTTTAGTCTTGTCCCTATAGCCTTATGTAGCTTCTCCCAGAATGTCGAGGTAAACCTTGTTTCTCGATCAGAAATAATAGAGATAGGTACACCATGTAGTCTGACTATCTCCTTTATGTATATTTCTACGAGTTGGTCCATGGTGTATGTCATCCGAATGGACAAGAAGTGGGCAGATTTTTTGAGTCGATCAACTATCACCCTGATGGCATCATGCATTTTTGTAGTCCTTGGGAGGCCAACAATTAAGTCCATTGTGATTTCTTCCCATTTCTATTGAGGGATTTGATTGGGTTCTAAAAGTCCCACCGTTCTCTGATGTTCTACCTTGATTTGTTGACAGGTGAGGCATTAAGCCACGAACTTAAGTATATCCTTCTTCATCCCAGGCCACTAATAGTGCCTCTTTAAATCTTTATAGATTTTTGTTGTGCCAGGATGAAGCGAATATGGGGTTATATGAGCTTCAAGTAGAATTTCTTTCTTTAGATCTTCATTATTTGGTAAAATTTCTTTCTTTAGATCTTCATTATCTGGTACGTATATCCTATCTCTAAATAAAATGATTCCTTTCTCTGACTTCTTAAACGGCATCTCTTTCTCTGAATTGGTCTCCATCTTTAAATTCTTTAAGTACGAATCAGCTTCTTGCCCTTCCTTAATCCTTTCCAATAGAGTTGAGCAAAGTGTCATGTAAGTGAGTTTTCCTATCATGAGCTCGATCTCTGCCTTGCATATCTCATCTTGTAATGGCTTGGGCAGCATCTTTAAAGCTAACAAGCTTGACTTTCGACTTAATGCATCTACTACCATATTTGCTTTTCTAGGGTGATAGTATATTTCACAATCGTAGTCCTTGACGAGTTCCAGCCAGCGGCGTTGTTGCATGTTTAGTTCCTTTTGTGTAAAAAAGTATTTGAGGCTTTTGTGATCTGTATAAATCTTAAAATATGCTCCCATCAAGTAGTGACCCCATATTTTCAATGTATGCACCACCGCAGCCAACTCTAAGTCATGTGTGGGATAGTTCTTCTCGTATTCCTTTAATTATCTGGAAGCATATGCAATGACCTTTCTATTCTGCATGAGAATGCATCCTATGCCATTTTTAGAGGCATCGCTGTATATGATGAACTCCTCAGAGCTATTGGGAATGGCTAAGATTGGGGTAGTGACCAACCGTCGTTTTAGCTCTTCGAAGCTTTTCTCACATTCTGGCGTCCATACAAACTTGGTGTTTTTCTTTGTTAATTGGGTTAATGGCATTGCGATCTTGGAGAAGCCTTCTACAAATCTTCGGTAATAGCCTGCTAATCCCAGGAAGCTTCTAACTATTTTAACATTAGTTGGCCTAGTCCATTGGCTGACTGCTTCCACCTTTGAGGGATGGACTGATATTCCATCCTTAGACGTAACGTGGCCTAGGAATATAACGCTTTCCAACCAAAATTCACATTTCTTGAATTTTGCATAAGGATGCTTCTCCTTTAAAGTTTAAAGAGTGATTCTTAGATGTTCGGCATGCTCTTTCTGCATTCGTGAGTAGATCAAGATGTCATCAATGAATGCCACTATGAATTTGTCTAAATAGTCTTTAAATACTCTGTTCATGAGATCTATGAAGGCTGCTGGGGCATTAGTTAGACCAAATAGCATGATGAAAAACTTATAGTGTCCATAATGTATTCTGAATGCAGTCTTTGGAATATCCTCCTCTCTGACTTTTAGCTGGTGATATCCTGACCGTAGATCAATCTTTGAAAATACTGCTGCTCCTTGTAGTTGATCAAATAGATCCTCGATTTTTGGAAGTGGATACTTATTCTTGATGGTGACTTTATTTAGTTCTCGATAGTCTATGCACATTCGTATGGATCCATCCTTTTTCTTCACGAACAACACTGGTGCTCCCCAAGGTGAATGGCTTGGACGTATGTAACCTTTGTCTAATATTTCCTGCAGTTGATTCTTCAACTCCTTCAATTCTGATGGGGCCATCCTGTAGGGTGCTTTTGAGATTGGGGCCGTTCCTGGTAACAAGTCAATCTTGAGTTCAACTTCTCGATCTGGCGGTAATCTGAGGAGTTCTTTAGGAAAGACCTCAGGAAATTCGTTCACCATTGGAATTTCTTCTAGCTTTGGCCTTTGCTCTTCAACTTTGATGACGCTTGCCAAGTATCCCTCACATCCTCCCTTTAATAGTCTAGTTGCTTTTAAGGCGGAAATAATAGGTATTTTATTCCTCTTACATCCCCCTCTGAATATAAATGGTTCCCTTTGTAGTGGTTGGAAGGTTACCTCTTTTTTTTCACAATCTATCTTGGCATGGTTCTTTGATAACCAATCCATACCAAGAATCATATCATAGTCATGCATCTTAAGAATTATCAAGTCAACACATAGTGTACGATCACTAATGTTGACTTCGCATGCTCTCACTAGTTGTCCTAAGTTTAATACTTCACCAGATGGAAGCATGACACTATAAGGTTTACTTATTATGTTAAGGGCCCCTTTGATTTTCCTAATAAATGCTGGTGAGACAAATGAATGTGTAGCTCCTGAGTCTATCAACACATATGCAGGAGTTTGAGAGATAGATAATTCACCTGATATTACTGAGGGGTTTGCCTCTGCATCTGCCTTGGTAAGTACGAACACTCGTTCATTAGTCCTTTCTCGCCGCATACCATTCTCTGGGCAATCTTTGATAAAGTGTCCTTTTTTTCCACATTTGAAACATGTTTTAGTGTTGGCTCGACATTCCCCAGGGTGAATTCTGCCACATTGATTGCATTTAGGCCATGGTAGGATCTCTTTTTGGTGATTCCTTGTACACTTATTCTTCTTTTGCTCCTAAATAGTTGGTGCTCTCTTTCTCTTATTATTTGAAAGTTGTCTTCCGTGATTAGCTATATAATTCCATTGATCTAGGCTTTATTTATTTTTTCATTTTTCTTCCTTCTTTTCTTCATCTGCTTGCTCAATCACTAAGGCTCGATCCATGAGCTCATTGAAGGAAGCATCTCAAATTCCAGTAACCTTTAAGTCTTTTGCTAAATCTTTACGCAATCCTTGCATAAAATGACCCTTTTTCAAGTCTTCTGTGGCAATCATATATGGGGCATAACGAGAAAGCTCATCAAATTTTTGAATGTACTCTAATACTATCATTTTTTCTTGTTGCAAATAAATAAATTCTCTTCTTTTGGTAGACCTCATCGTCTCTGAAAAATACTTATTGTAAAAGTATTCTTTAAATTCCTTCCATCGCATTGTTGTTTCGTTGTGGCATCGTTTGATGGAATCCCACTAATATTCAGCTGCTCCTCTTAGAATAAAAGAAACAAATGTGACCTTTTCCTCTTCTGGCACCTTGGCTACTTCAGTCATTCTTTCCATAGTTCGCAACCACTGGTCTGCTGCCATAGGATCTGCGCCCCCTTCAAATATAAGTGGGTTTAATTTTCTAAATTCACCCTAGCATTAATTGTTGCTTGAGCACATTCATCCATTCTGACTTCCCTTTCTAAGAGTCGTGTGACAATGTCTATAAGTCAATCAATTGCAGAGGATTGGTCTCTTGAAGTTCCTCTCACTCTTCTGCCTCTATTACCCGTAACAAATTAAATGTAAGATATTTAATTATCTTAGTTCCTAATTCTTATGAAGAGCTGAGTTGTGTCCTCCCCTTAGCCAGTGTATATGGACGGTCGACAGAATCGCTTTAAACCTTGGGCTCTGATACTAAATTGTAATAAACTAAAGTAACATTAAGTATTTTGTAGAAATGATTTCAAAATAAGCATTTTATAAAGATTGAATAAAAGGTTTGTTACATAAACTATATAAAAGGGATTGTCACACCAAAAACTTTGTTACAAAAGCATAAATAAGCTTGTTGTATTTATGCTTTGGTAGGAACACAGTTGAGCCCATTGTACAACCCAAGGTCTATTATGTCCATATACACCTCGCCTTGGTTGGGACTTGGCGTCAGCTTTTCCTACTCAGTTCCTGCAATGTAAGGACTACGTGAGCTAACGCCCAGTAAGTAATCACTTGATGCATGTATTACCTACCATGCACATGAATGACTTTATGAAATAAGTGCTAAATCTTTTACATGAAACTTTAAAATATAATGTTGTTGTTATAAGTCTTTACATGGTCGGCATTGCGGCCTATGTTATAATTCTATTTATTTAAATATCTGTATGGACGGCACTGCCGCTTATGTTAGATGTTGTTATCTTAAATTAGTTTCATGTTATGTTTTATTATATATTTAGAGAATTTACATGCTGTGGCATAAGTTACATTGGTCTCATGCATTTCACGAGTGATTTGTTAAATAGACATTTTAATGATTTTAAAAGAAAAAGGATTTCTGTACTACTAGGTGGCAAGCATTCATAAAGAGGGCAAGCCCTCTAAGCTAAGAAAAGAGATCCTTTGGGGACAGCGATACGTAACGCCCAACGGATCAATTAATTTAAGCCCAAAGGCATGTTATAGAGTGCTAGCCTTGTAGTGCAACAAACCTAGGGCCCTAATATCATTATTTATATTTTAAAGTTTCATGTAAAAGATTTAACACTTATTTCATAAAGTCATTCATGTGCATGATAGGTAATACATGCATCAAGTGTTTACTTACTGGGCGTTAGCTCACGTAGTCCTTACATTGCAAGAACTAAGTAGGAAAAGCTGACGCCAAGTCCCAACCAAGGCGAGGTGCATATGGACATAATAGACCTTGAGTTGAACAACGGGCTCAACTGTATTCCTACCTAAGCATAAATACAACAAGCTTGTTTATGGAATTGGTTGTGACTTTTGTAATAAAGTTTTTGGTGTGACAATCCCTTTTACATAGTTTATGTAACAAACCTTTTGTTCAATCTTTATAAAATGCTTATTTTGAAATCGTTTCTACAAAATACTTAATGTTACTTTAGTTTGTTACAGAAATGAGAGATTTACAACAGGAGTTTTTAGAGGAGTTTTCGGGAGAGCATGTCTAGGATTAAGTTCTAATCGCCTTTTATATGTTCCACATGGAAGTTATATCAGGCAAACTAATCTTTTAATCTCAGTAACATTTTTTCTGAAACAATATGATTCTTGAAATTCAGCACTTTCAAAAAAGCAAAGTTATCTATTTTGACAAGGAAATGATAACCGATGAGATGGAATTCAAATTTTTTAATCACATTCTTGATGGCTAAGATTTCTTTGGAGACTGTATGATAATGCTGTCGTGACTTAGAAAATTGTCAACTAGCATAGCAGATGAGATATTTTTTGTTATCAATCTTTTTCAAAAGGATAGCACCCCATGCTGTATCACTAGCATCAGTTAGGAGGATTTTGTACGATTTGTTTGAATTACTTTACAGCAGCAGTATGTGCTGTGTTCTACTCAGGAGGTTTCTTTTTCAAAAGGGAAGATAAGACAGAGGTATAGTCATTTACTCGTGGCGAAAAGTCATGTATATAATTGACTATTCCAAGAAACTATACTTGATGCTTTGTCGGTTGTTGTCTGGAAAGTGGAGAAGCTCCTGTGTGTTAACATATACACGTTTTGTTTATTGATTTTGATAATAACAAACAATTAATCTCTTTTGATAATGATGTTGCAAATTCAGATATTTTCTTAAAAGTCAAAACTCTCTGTAGAAATTAGAACATTTTGTACAAAAATATGGTTTTTTTTGGGTATAATCGATAAATCGTTAATTTTAACGGTTAATCGATAAAATGTAGAGATGTTGTTTTCTAAAAACTTCAACTAAATTTTTAGAACTCACTAAAAATCAAACACTGAAATTAAACGGCTAACCATTATTTTTAAATGGCTAACCATTTATGGTAAAACTTAATCTTCATGCTCAAGAAAAGGGTTATCTTATTAAGCCTTAACCGATAAGCTTCTAAACCTACTAAAGAAAAAATGGCGAACCATTAATTTTAACAGTTAATGGATAATGTTCACACCTGCATCCTGTTTTAAGCTTTTGTCGTTTAAAGGAAACTGGTTAAGCATTATTGTTTTATAAGTTACTAGAATTTAACGGTAAACCGTTAACATATAACGGCTAACTGATAATATCCAGATCTTTATATCTTGTTAATCGTTTACCGTTTAAAGGAAACCAGTTAAATATTTTGTTTTATAAGGTTGCTGGAATTTAACGGCTAACCGTTAATATATAACAGCTAACCGATAATATCCAGACTAATATTCTTTGTTAATCTTTAACCGTTTAGCTAAAATGGATAGAAGATTTTCTATTGTGCAGGTGTCTGGATGTTAACAGCTGTTAACATATACATGTTTTGGCAATTGATTTTGATGATAACAAACAATGAATTTTAAGTTGATAAATGTATTTTTAAGACTTACAAATGTTTCAAGTATTCTTTTAAGAGTCAAAACTAGGTAATATTTAACATTTCTTTGAAGAACTAGAACAATTTGTAAGTTAAATGAAATTCTAAGTATAAACGGCTAACCGATTATATTAAACGGTTAACCGTTAGTGAAGTTGCCTTAAGACTGTGAAAGGTTAACAGCTTAAGCCTTAACCGATAGACATTTTGTGAGATACTGGAAGTAATCGCCGAACCGTCAACATAAAACGGCTAACTGATATCGTGAACTCTTTAAAGTTAAAAGGTTAACAGCTTAAGTCTTAACTGATAGGCATTTTGTGAGATACTGGAAGTAATCGGTAAACCGTTAACACATAACGGTTAACCGATAAATCTCAGAATTGACATTCTTTGTTAACCCTTAACTGTTTAGAGAAAACAGATCAAGTGTTTTTGTTATGCAGGTTTCTGGAAGTTAACGGCGAAAGGGTAATGCTTAACGGTCAACCGTTTATTTGAAATCATGCTCAACGGTAACATTGACCAAAGAAAAACGGCTAACCATTAACAGAACAGCTAATGGCAAACCATTTTCTGTCAGATGGAAGAGTAACGGCTAGTTTTCAGCCCCAACTATAAATATGCTCATCCAATTCAAATCAAGGACTGACGACAACACAACTACTGAGCTTATATACGAGTTTACCAACTACAGAAAGCTGAAAATAGATTTGTACTTCATTCATTCACACATTGTACTTTAACTTGTAACTCTGAAAGATTGTGTGAGAGATAAATCAATTTATATTTCTTTGTCTTGAGTGACTGCAAGTGTGGGGATACATTTGAGTTAAGAGATTGGGAATAATCTCTTGTTGTAAAGGTCCATTGACACCTGGGAAGTCAATTGTAAGTTGTTGAAGCCTTTAAGGCTTGCATAGTGGAATCCTCAAGGCCGGAGTGCTTGGAGGCGTGGACGTAGGCGAGGATAGCCGAACCACGTAAAAATCACTGTGTTTGCTTTCTTTCCCTATCTCTTAATTTATTTATCACTGTCTATTTATTTATTCAATTATTTCGAATTTGTTAAAGAGTAATTGAGCGATTTATTTTCATAGTTATTAAAAACCTAATTCACCCCCCTCTTGGGTAGTCTAGTTAGAATTTCAATTGGTATCAGAGCTTGGTTCTCTTAGCAAGACTTAATCGTCCAGAGAAAAAGATCCATGGCTACCCAGTATGAATCCACATTTAGGGAAGGACAATCCACAACTCATCCACCATTTTTTGATGGTAATGATTATCCTTATTGGAAAACTAGGATGAGAATCTATTTGCAAGCCTTAGATTATGAAATCTGGAAAATTGTGTGTGATAGACCAATTACGCCAATGATCAAAAATGAATTAGGAGATGACATTCCTAAATCCTCAAGGGAGTGGAATGATTTGGAAAAGAGAAAAGCTTCTCTGAATTCCAAAGCTATGAATGCTTTATTCTGTGCATTAGATAAAAAGGAATTCCATAGAGTCTCTAGTTGTGAAAGTGCTTATGAAATTTGGCATAAACTAGAAGTTGTCTATGAAGGAACTAATCAGGTAAAAGAGTCTAAAATTAGCAGATTTACTAGACAATATGAATTATTTCAAATGGAACAAAATGAAAGTGTTTATTCTATGTATACAAGATTTACGGATATAATAAACACTTTAGGAGCTCTAGGAAAAACTTTCTTTAACAGTGAGAAAGTTAAGAAAATTATTAGATCTTTGCCTAAGGAATGGAGACCAAAAAGAACTGCCATTGAGTAGCCCAAAAACCCAAATACATTGCCTATTGATGATTTAATTGGTTCTCTTATTTCTTATGAAGAAGATTTAGCAGCTGAAAGAGGAAATGAAGAAAAGAAGAAAAACATTGCTCTCAAAGTTTCAAAACTTGAGAGTGATGAACAAAGTGAGCCAGATGATGAAGAATTAGTTATGCTGGCAAGAAGATTCAGAAAATTCTTCAAGAAAACCAATGATAGAAGAAAATTCAGAGATTTCAACAATCAAAAGGAGAAAAAGGAAGCAATCAAATGCTATGAGCGCAAGAAGCCAGGACATATAAGATCAGAATGCCCACTTCTCAGTAAGCTTAAGAAGAAAGCCATGGCTACTTGGGATGACAGTGAAGAAGAATCAAGTGATGAAGTGGAATCCCAGGAATTGTCAAATTTGGCACTTATGGCTATAGGAGATGAATCTGACAATGAAATTGATGAAGTAAGTGATCTCACTTATGATGAGTTGTATGATGCATTTAAAGAATTACATGATGAATTGATGAAAATTGGTAAAAAGAATGTTTGCCTTAAAAAGAAGATGGTAGAAACTTCAAAGGAAAATGATGCATTACAAAAATATAATGAATCATTAAATGTAAAGATAACATGTCTAGAATTAGAAAATAAAACATTACAAGATAGGATTGCATCATCAAATGAGAAACCCAATAATTCATATGAACACGACAAATGTTATGTTGATAAATTGTTGAGAGAAAATGAAGTGCTGAAGAAAAAGAGTATTGAACTCAATGAAATTGTTTTGAAATTCACAAATGGTCAAAATAATTTAGAGAAATTGCTGAGCACTCAAGAATGTGTATTTGACAAAAGTGGAATAGGTTATAAACCTAGTATTAAGCAAAAATATTATAAGAACTATTTTGTTAAATCTACCTATACAAACAATCATAAGATTGTATGTCATTATTGTAATCAAGATGGTCATATGAAAAATAGATGCCATGTTAGAAGAAATGCATATCATGGAGCTAAATATGTTTGGGTTCCAAAAGGGACCATTACTAACAGTCAAGGACCCAAAAAGGTTTGGGTACCTAAGACTTGAGATTTTTTTTTTTTTTTGCAGAGCTTAAAGAAGTAGAAGTGGTAATGTGTATACAATTGACATAGAAGTTGCATCTACTCATATTAAATGTTTTTCTGCATTACATGATGATTGCTGGCTGTGGCATAGAAGATTAGGACATGCAAGCATGGACTTAATATCAAAAATATCAAAAAAGGACTTAGTCAAAGGTCTCCAAAAAATTGGTTTTCAAAAGGATAAAATTTGTGAAGCCTGTCAATTTGGCAAACAAATTAAAACTTCATTCAAAAAGAAAAATGATGTTTCTACTTCAAAGCCATTACAGCTACTTCATATGGACTTATTTGAACCTTCTAGACATGCTAGCTTAAGTGGAAAATATTATACATTTGTAATTGTAGATGATTATTCTAGATATACTAGGGTACTGTTTCTAGCTAATAAAGATGATGCATTTGAGGTCTTTAAAGTTTTCTGCAAAAAGGTTCAAAATGAAAAAGGTTACTCTATTACTTGCATTAGAAGTGATCATGGTAGAGAATTTGAAAATCATGCATTTGAAAATTTCTGCAATAATTTAGGCATTGAGCATCAATTCTCATCACCGATGACTCCTCAACAAAATAGAGTTGTTGAAAGAAAGAATAGGTCTATTCAAGAAATGGCTAGGACCATGTTGAATGAAAATGCATTACCTAAATATTTTTAAGCGAAGCTATCAACACTGCTTGTTACGTTTTAAATCGGGTGCTGATTAGATCTCTCCTTGATAAGACTCCGTATGAGCTTTGGAAAGGTAGAAAACCCAACATTGGTTATTTTAAAGTCTTTGGTTGTAAATATTTTATTTTAAACACAAAAGACAATATAGGAAAATTTGATTCAAAATCTGATGTTGCCATTTTTCTTGGATACTCTTCATCAAGCAAAGCCTATAGAGTTTACAATAAAAGAACCTTAGTCGTGGAAGAATCTATACATGTTTCTTTTGATGAATCTAACCCCTTGTCTGCGGAGAAAAGAATTATTGATGATAATACAGATGAAGAATTGCAAGAAGGAATGTCACAAGGAAATAAAGAAAATACAACACAAGAAAATCAAGTGGATCAACATAAAGAAACAGGTGCAGAACGAAATCAAGGTACTTCTCAAGTACTTCCAAGAGAATGGAGGTATGTTTCTTCTCATCCAAATGATGTCATTTTAGGAGATCCATCTAGAGGTATTACAACTAGATCATCACTTAGGAATACATGTGAGCATGCTGCATTTATTTCTCAAATTGAACCAAAATCCTTTGGGGATGCGGAAAATGATGAATCTTGGATTATGGCAATGCAAGAGGAGTTAAATCAATTTGAGAGAAATAAAGTGTAGGAATTAGTTCCTAAACCAGAACATCAATCCATCATAGGAACTAAATGGGTATTTAGAAATAAGATGGATGAATCCGGTGTAGTTGTAAGAAATAAAGCTAGATTAGTAGCTCAAGGATACAACCAAGAAGAAGGAATTGATTTTGATAAGACATTTGCTCCTGTAGCTAGATTAGAATCTATTAGAATGCTGCTAGCATATGCATGTTATAAGAATTTTATTTTATTTCAAATGGATGTTAAAAGTGCCTTTTTAAATGGATATATTATAGAAGAAGTTTATGTGAAACAACCCCCTGGTTTTGAAAATGAAAAGTTTCCAAATCATGTTTATAAGTTATCAAAGGCATTGTATGGATTAAAACAAGCACCTAGAGCATGGTATGATAGGCTTAAAAATTTCTTGATTGACAATGAATTTTTAATGAGAAAATTTGATACTACACTCTTTGTTAAGCATAAGAACCAAGACATACTTGTTGTTTAAATTTATGTTGATGACATTATTTTTTGTTCTACTAATGAATCCTTGAGCAAAGAATTTTCTACATGTATGAGCAAAGAGTTTGAAATGAGTATAGTGGGAGAGCTGAAATATTTCCTTGGACTGCAAATAAAACAAAATAATGAGGGAATATTCATAAATCAAGCTAAGTACATAAGAGATCTACTCAAATGCTTTGGAATTGAGAACTCAAAAACCAAATGCACACCAATGAGCCTAACAATCAAGCTAGACAAAGATGAAAAAGGCAAATAGGTTGATATCAAGATGTATCGAGGTATGATTGGTTCTCTACTATATTTAACTACAAGTAGACCTGATATCATGTTTAGTGTATGTTTATGTGCAAGATTTCAATCAAATCCCAAGGAATCTCATTTGTTTGCTGTGAAAAGAATTTTTTGTTATTTAAATGGAACAATAGATCTTGGTCTTTGGTATGCTAGGGAAACTCATATAGACTTAACATGCTTTTTAGATGCTGATTTAGTGGTCATAAGGTTGATAGGAAAAGTACAAGTGGTACTTGCCATTTTCTAGGTCATGCACTTGTTTCATAGTTTAGTAAAAAGCAAAACTCAGTGGCACTTTCAACCACTAAAGCTGAATATATTGCCGCAGGTAGTTGTTGTGCTCAAGCCCTTTGGATGAAACAAACACTTAGAGACTATGGCATCAAGCTTGAACAAATTCCTATCAAATGTGATAATACTAGTGCTATTAATCTTTCAAAAAATCTCATTCAGCACTCTAGAACCAAGCATATAGAAATTATGCATCACTTCTTAAGAGATCATGCTCAAAAGGGGGATATAGTGTTAGAGTTTGTTTCTACAGAAGAGCAACTCGTTGATATTTTCACAAAACCCCTTTGTGAAGAACAATTTTTGAAGATCAGACATGAACTTGGGATGATGATGATATCTTCACATTAACATCATTAATCATGTTATTGGAATTATTGATATTTAATGTTTTGATGATATACTGTAATTGTGTGTATATGCCTTAGTTGATTGGTGCAGTTGGTATCATTAATCATGTTAAATGAATTATAAAATGTCGTGTAATAAATGGATAACTAATTTCATGAAAACGGTTCACCGTTTATTTCCAGAAACTAAAACTTTGTTTAGTTTGCACTCTATCCTCTCACCGTTCCAATTAAACGGTCAGTCGTTGTCGTATAATAAACGGATAACCGTTTTTCGCGTAAGCGGTTCACCGTTTATTCCTAGAAACTAAAACATTGTTTAGTTTGCACTCTATCCTCTCACCGTTTAAATTAAACGGTCAGTCGTTCCAAGACAGAAAAGCTCTCAAACGTTAACCTCTCACCGTTTTCAGAAAACGGTTAACCGATTTCGCAAAGTATATAACTAGTCACGGTTTTATTTTCTTCTCCTTACTTGCCCTCTCACCGTTTCAGCCATTGTTACGAAACCTAAGCTCCTTCATCTTAATTTTCTCTCAGATTCTATTCCTTTGGCATCAAATTACATCGGTAGAAATCTTTCCCATCACTTTTTGAGTAATTTCATCGATTAAAACCATCAAATCGTGATCAAAATCAAAAATTCCCAATTTGAAACTCTAAGAGCAGCCAATTGAAACTTGAGAAATTTGTTCAAATTCTTCACACATCCTTGACACCTTGTTACATAATATCTTCTCCTCTACTTCTCCTTAACAACATACTCGATCTATTTCTTTCAATACTTATCTCAAAAATCTTCTTGCTCTTATTCAATGGCTAAGTCTTCTCGGAGACTTTGGAGAAAACATACTCCTGCTGTCAACCCAACAAGATCACGAGAAACTTCTGAATTTGAAAGGCTGTACTTCCCAACACCTGCATTGCGAAAACGATTCGAGGATCGCTTTATGGGTAGACAGGTACTGGACTCATACTTTGTGAACATAGGAGACTTTGAGGATTTATTAGTATGTGGTAGAAGTGTACTGAAATGCTTAGGCCCTGGGAATTATTTGTTAATATAGATGATAAGACCTATCCTAATTTAGTTCGGGTATTCTATTCCAATATGGAAATTTCAGCTACCCGTTTAGAAAGAATAGTTACCGTAGTTGATGGTATAAAAATTGATGATATTTCATCGTAGAGACCTTAGCGATGATATTTGTAGCTTACCTTTTTCAGGCACAGCTGCTGCCTCTTCAGGTTCGCATTGTTCACAGTATTCTGCAGCATTTAATCACACCTAAGAAGGGTCATTCAGATGAAGTAACCCGAATGAATATTGGACTGTTGGATAGCTTACTTAGTGGGAGACCTGTAAATCTAGGATATATTATTGTGCACCATATGTTATCCACCCCTACAGTCACTCATAGGTTGCTTCCGTATGGTAGTCTTATCACTCACATACTGAGACATTTTCATGTACCACTACGAGAGGCAGTGTATAAAGAACCTAAGCAAATTGGTTGGGATGCTATGAGTAGCATAAGATTCACTAGGAAGGATGGCAAATGGCACAAAACTGCAAACGCCAAGAACCTGGACACCTTAATTGCTCCTGAGGATGATCAGATGCTCATTGATATCTATCCTCCTGATCAGCTTCCTGATTTTAGACTTGGAGCTCGTCCTTAGCCCCCTCCTAACTGTGTTCCTCAACCATCAGTTCCCTCTAAGATGGATTCTGCTCCTCCCTCAGCCTCTGCAGTCCCTCCCGCTAGTGAGCAGCCTCCAGCTCCCGCACATCCTTCAGCTCCAGTTCAGCCACTTATCACTGACATCCTGCATCAGCTGGTTGTTGATGTTCGCCGGATTTCTGACACTCAGCAGACGATTCTTGATCGCTTAGATGCTATTTTTTAGGATCAACTGCAGATTCGAACTCAGCTTCAGACTCTTCAAGAGGTGAGCTTCGATCATCAATATGAAATCATTGCTAGACATAGACAACTTCTGGGGTATTTTGGCTATGAACCTGGAAGCACCTCTGCAGCCGCTTCTCCTCCGCGAACTACTTTCTCTCGTCCTGCTCAACCATCCACTGCGAGACCTTCTTCACGGCGACCCTGTTCTGCTCGACCTTTTGTCTCACGACGCGGCTCATAGTTTCTATTATCCATATTATCTGAGTTAGATCCATATGCTATGATTGATGACTGTAATGACAGTTAACTTTAATCTTTTATGTTTTGTTAATTGATATTGCTAGTTATGACTTGTTTTTCCCTGTGTTCTATTTGCTTATATTGCTATTTTTGGATTATATTGAAATTTGGGAGTGTGTTGGTATCTGAATAGTTTGGAAGTATCTTGGCAAATGGACAGTTTGGAATTGAGTTGGCATATGAATTCTTTGGGAGTGTCTTTTCTTCTTATTGTAACTATGGATTTCCTGTATTTTACGGGGAACCTTTGCTCGTTTTTGGTTAACTCTTCTTTGATGATGAAAGGGGAGAGATGAATTAGAGCATATACTTAGGGGGAACAAAGTTCTAAAAGTTTTTGTCATCATCAAAAAGGGGGAGAATGTTAACATATACATGTTTTGGCAATTGATTTTGATGATAACAAATAATGAATTTTAAGTTGATAAATGTGTTTTTAAGACTTACAAATGTTTTAAGTATTCTTTTAAGAGTCAAAACTAGGTAGTATTTAACATTTCTTTGAAGAACTAGAACAATTTGTAAGTTAAATGAAATTCTGAGTATAAACGGCTAACCGATTATATTAAACGGTTAACCGTTAGTGAAGTTGCCTTAAGACTGTGAAAGGTTAACAACTTAAGCCTTAACCGATAGACATTTTGTGAGATACTGGAAGTAATCGCCGAACCGTCAACATAAAACAGCTAACCGATATCGTGAACTCTTTAAAGTTAAAAGGTTAACAGCTTAAGTCTTAACCGATAAGCATTTTGTGAGATACTGGAAGTAATCGACAAACCATTAACACATAACGGTTAACCGATAAATCTCAGAATTGACATTCTTTGTTAACCCTTAACTGTTTAGAGAAAACGGATCAAGTGTTTTTGTTATGCAGGTTTCTGGAAGTTAACGGCGAAAGGGTAATGCTTAACGGTCAACCGTTTATTTGAAATCATGCTCAACGGTAACATTGACCAAAGAAAAATGGCTAACCGTTAACAGCTAACGGCAAACCGTTTTCTGTCAGATGGAAGAGTAACGGCTAGTTTTCAGCCCCAACTATAAATATGCTCATCTAATTCAAATCAAGGACTGACGACAACACAACTACTGAGCTTATATACGAGTTTACCAACTATAGAAAACTGAAAATAGATTTGTACTTCATTCATTCACAAATTGTACTTTAACTTGTAACTCTGAAAGATTGTGTGAGAGATAAATCAATTTGTATTTCTCTATCTTAAGTGACTGTAAGTGTGGGGATACATTTGGGTTAAGAGATTGGGAATAATCTCTTGTTGTAAAGGTCCATTGACACCTAGGAAGTCAATTGTAAGTTGTTGAAACCTTTAAGGCTTGCATAGTGGAATCCTCAAGGCCGGAGTGCTTGGAGGCGTGGACGTAGGCGAGGATAGCCGAACCACTTAAAAATCACTGTGTTTGCTTTCTTTCCCTATCTCTTAATTTATTTATCACTGTCTATTTATTTATTCAATTATTTTGAATTTGTTAAAGAGTAATTGAGCGATTTATTTTCATAGTTATTAAAAACCTAATTCACCCCCCTCTTGGGTAGTCTAGTTAGAATTTCAATTGGTATCAGAGCTTGGTTCTCTTAGCAAGACTTAATTGTCCAGAGTAAAAGATCCATGGCTACCCAGTATGAATCCACATTTAGGGAAGGACAATCCACAACTCGTCCACTATTTTTTGATGGTAATGATTATCCTTATTGGAAAACTAGGATGAGAATCTATTTGCAAGCCTTAGATTATGAAATCTGGGAAATTGTGCGTGATAGACCAATTATGCCAATGATCAAAAACGAATTAGGAGATGACATTCCTAAGCCCTCAAGGGAATGGAATGATTTGGAAAAGAGAAAAGCTTCTCTGAATTCCAAAGCTATGAATGCTTTATTCTGTGCATTAGATAAGAAGGAATTCCATAGAGTCTCTAGTTGTGAAAGTGCTTATGAAATTTGGCATAAACTAGAAGTTGTCTATGAAGGTACTGATCAGGTAAAAGAGTCTAAAATTAGCAGATTTACTAGACAATATGAATTATTTCAAATGGAACAAAATGAAAGTGTTTATTCTATGTATGCAAGATTTATGGATATAATAAACACTTTAGGAGCTCTAGGAAAAACTTTCTTTAATAGTGAGAAAGTTAAGAAAATTATTAAATCTTTGCCTAAGGAATGGAGACCAAAAAGAACTGCCATTGAGGAGGCCAAAGACCTAAATACATTGCCTATTGATGATTTAATTGGTTCTCTTATTTCTTATGAAGAAGATTTAGCAGCTGAAAAAGGAAATGAAGAAAAGAAGAAAAACATTGCTCTCAAAGTTTCAAAACTTGAGAGTGATGAACAAAGTGAGCCAGATGATGAAGAATTAGTTATGCTGGCAAGAAGATTCAGAAAATTCTTCAAGAAAACCAATGAGTATTTGTGTAAAGAGTTTTCTACATGTATGATAAGGAGTTTGAAATGAGTATAATGGGAGAGTTGAAATATTTTCTTGGATTACAAATAAAACAAAACAATGAGGGAATATTTATCAATCAAGCTAAGCACATTAGAGACTTGTTCAAACGTTTTGGGATTGATAACTCAAAAATCAAAAGTACTCCAATGAGCTCAACAACCAAGCTAGACAAAGATGAAAAAGGTAAAGAGGTTGATATCAAGATGTATCGAGGTATGATTAGTTCTTTACTCTATTTAACTGCTAGTAGACCTGATATCATGTTTAGTGTTTGTTTGAATGCAAGATTTCAATCATGTCCCAAGAAATCTCATTTGCTTGCTGTGAAAAGAATTTTCCATTATTTGAATAAAACTATAAATCTTGGCCTTTGGTATCCTAAGGGAAATCATATAGATTTAACTTGTTATTTAGATACCGATTTTGCTGGTCATAAGGTTGATAGGAAAAGTGCCAGTGGTACTTGTCATTTCCTAAGTCATGCACTTGTTTCATGGTTTAGTAAGAAACAAAACTCAGTTGCACTTTCAACTATTGAAACCGAATATATTGCCGCAGGTAGTTGTTGTGCACAAGCTCTTTGGATAAAACATACTCTGAAAGATTATGAGGTTAAGAATCCCATTCAACATTCTAGAGCCAACATATAGAGATTAGACATCACTTCTTGAGAGATCATATTCAAAAGGGTGATATTACATTGGAGTTTATTTCAAATTCAAAAATTTGACGTGAATTTGGGATGATGAAATTTTCACATTGAAATTTCTAAATATGCTATTGAGTTTATTCAATAACTTGATTTATGATATGATGTTTTAATATCCTAGTAGTGTGTATATATGTTCTGTATGGATTAATTGTTTTAAAACATATATGTTCATGAATTTTGCATTAAAATGACCTTAGAATACTTTTAGATCAAAGTTATGATATTAATTCGTTATCTTTGATGGCCAGATATTGAATTTAGTATGCGAAACAACAAATAAAATAAACGGATAACCGTTTTTCTCATAAACGGTTCACCGTTTATTTAGCATATTTTTTATTGCTCTCTACGCTTTCACCGTTTGAAGTTAATGGTAAGCCATTTAAAAACAAAGGGTATCTTGAATGTTACCCCCTCACTATTTACGATTAATGGTAAACCGACTAAAAACAGAGATCTGCTTTAAATTGCCCCTTCACCGTTTACCCTTAATCCTTAACCGCTTACTCATTATACACTCCTGGGAAATTAGCCCCTTACCGTTTATGGAAAACGATTCATCGTTTTTCCGAAATATATAACTAGTCACGGGTTTTCTCTTTCTTCTCACTTACCCTCTGACCGTTTCCATCATTGTTACGAAATCGAGGCTTTTCATCTCATTTTTTCTCAAATTTTCTCCTTTTTTGCAAAATATTACACCAATAGAAAACTTCCTGATCACTTTTAGAGTAATTCTACTAATTCAAAACTCCAAATCGTGCTCAAAATTGAAAAATCCCAAATCAAAACCCTAAGGACAGCCAACTGGTGTTTGATCATTTTGATCAAAATTTTCACAATTTCTTGATATACTGAACCAAAATTCATCTTCCTCTACTTCCCTTCCATATAATAATCAGTCTATTTACTCCAAAATCCATATTACAAAAGATTTTCTTCTATTCATCATGACAAAGAGGAAACATACACCCTCTATCAACCTAATTCGACCACAGGAAACTTTTGACTTTGAAAGACTACACTTCCCTACACCCACAATGCATAAATGATTTGAGGATCATTTTATGGGTAGACAGGTACTTGACTATTACTTTATGGATATAGATGATTTTCAGGACCTGATTATATGTAATAGGAGTGTTAGAAACATACTTAGACCCTAGGAATCTATTATTAATGTTGATGATAGCACTTACCCTAATCTAGTTTGGGTTTTCTACTCCAATATAGAGTTATCTACTACCCATTTAGATAGGATAGTTACCCTAGTTAGCGGTATAACTATTGATTTTGATGTAGAATTTTTGCATACCACTATTCTTGGGATTAAGGATGAGGGTCATACATTTTATACTTCTAAAAAAATCCTGTTTTTGATAATTTTATTCATAATACGGGTGTGAGAAATATATGTTGTCATAGGGAGCTCAATGATGAGATTTGTGGCCTACCTTTCTAGGCTCAGCTACTGCCTTTTCAAGTTCGCATTCTTCATAATTTTTTATAGCATATAATCACACCTAGGAGGGGTCATTCAGATGAGGTTACATGTATGGATGTTGGGTTATTGAATAGTTTACTTAATAGGCGACCTGTTAACTTGGGATATAATATTGTGCGTCATATGTTGACTACTCTTGCAGTCACCCATCACTTGCATCCCTACGGCAGTATCATAATTACGATATTGCGATATTTTCATGTACCAATACGGGAAGCGATGTATAAAGAGCCCAAAAGGATTGGTTGAGATGCAATGAGTAGTATCAGTTTCACTAGAAGGAACGACCAATGGCACAAGACTGTCAATGCCAAGAATCAAGACACCCACCTTGATTGCTCCTAAGGATGATAGAATGCTTAATGATATTTATCCTCTCGATCAACTTCCTGATTTTTGACTTGGAGCTCATCCTCCACCTTCCATTGTCATGCTCCTCAACCATCAGCCCCCTCTGGTTCTACCATGCCTGAGATAGATTCTGATCATCCCTCAGTTTTCGTGGCACCTCTAGCTCCTGAGCAACCCTATATTCCTCAGAAACCTCCAGCTCTAGCTCAACCCCCTATCTCTGATATTTTGTAGTAGCTTGTTGCTCGCATGCATGCTATTTCTCATGATCAGGAGCAGCTCCGATCCCAGCTTCAAACCTTTCAGGAGCTAAGCCTCGATCATCAGTATGAGATCATTACTAGATAGAGACAACTTCTGGGGTATTTTGGGTATGACCCTGGTAGCACCTCTGCGACGCATAACCTTCTACTTTACAACGAGCCTCTTAGTTCCAGATTTTTTGTTATTTCACACATACATTACATAAATTAATTGTATTTTCTTTTATCTTAACTATGTTTTGTTGATGGATGAGCTGTTTCATTGAGTTTCTTTAGTTGAAATATTTATACATATTTGTTTTTCTTATGACTGCTTATATTGTTGATCTAGATTATATGGCATTAGAGTTGTTGGGATATGCATACTTGATTTTGGAAGTATTTTTTTGTTCTTATGTTATATTTAGGAATTTCTCAAATTTTAAAGGGAGACTCTACCGAAATTTTACCGAAATTATGGGTAACAACTTACTTTTTACTCTTACATTTCTTTACTTCAATTTTTTTTAGGCTAACATATTCTTTTTGATGATGAAGGGGGAGATAAAATTATAAACTAAAATTTTGCATCTTTTTGAAAACATATTCTATTAACAAAACTATTTGAAGTCACATATGTAGGGGGAGCATATAGTTAGAGAGAACAAAATATTTTGAATATGTTTGTCATCATTAAAAACGAGGAGAATGTTAACATGTACATGTTTTGTTTATTGATTTTGATGATAACAAACAATTAATCTCTTTTGATAATAATGTTACAAATTCAGATATTTTCTTAAAAGTCAAAACTCTCTGCATGTGTTTACAAGCCTTAGAGAAATTGAAACATTTTATACAAAAATATAGTTTTCTGGGTATAATCGGTAAACCGTTAATTTTAACTGTTAACTGATAAAATGCAGAGATGTTGTTTTCTAAAAACTTCAACCAAGAGTTTTATAACTCACTAAAAATCAAACACTGGAATTAAACGGCTAATCGTTATTTTTAAACGGCTAACCATTTATGGTAAAACTTAATCTTATGCTTAGGAAAAGGGTTATCTTATTAAGCCTTAATCGATAAGCTTCTAAACCTGCTAAAAAAAATGGTGAACGATTAATTTTAACGAATAACGGATAATCGATAAAATGTAGAGATGTTGTTTTCTAAAAACTTCAACCAAGAGTTTTATAACTCACTAAAAATCAAACACTGGAATTAAACAGCTAACTGTTATTTTTAAATGGCTAACCGTTTATGATAAAACTTAATCTTCATGCTCAGGAAAAGGGTTATCTTATTAAGCCTTAACCGATAAGCTTCTAAACCTGTAACGCTCCACCTTTATGCTTGTAACTAAAGTAATATTAAGTATTCGAAGAAACGATTTTAAAATCAGCATTTTATAAATATTGAACAAAAAGGTTTGTTACATAAAACCATCTAAAAGGGTTTGTCACAAAAAACTTTGTTACAAAAGTCACAACTAATTCCATAAACAAGCTTATTATATTTATGTTTAGGTAGGAACATAGTTAAGCCCGTTGTGCAACCCAAGGTCGGTTATGTCCATATGCACCTCGCCTTGGTGGAGACTTGGCATCAGCTTTTCCTACTCAGTTCCTATAATGTAAGGACTACGTGAGCTAATGCCCAGTAAGTAAACACTTGATGCATGTATTGTCTATCATGCATATGGATGACTTTATGAAATAAGTGCTAAAATATTTACATGAAACTCTAAAATATGAAGAACAATGTTAGGGCCCTAGGTTTGTTGTACTACAAGGCTAGTATTTTATAACATGCCCTTGGGCTTAAATTAATTGATCCATTGGGCGTTACGTATCACCATCCCCAAAGGATCTCTTTTCTTAGCTTAAAGGGCTTGCCCTCTTTATGAATGCTTGCCACCTAGTAGTATAGCAACCCCTTTTTTAAAAAAATCATTAAAATTCCTATTTAACAAATCACTCGTGAAATGCATGAGATCAATGCAACTTATGCCACAGCATATAAATCCTCTAAATATATAATAAAGCATAATATGAAACTACAACATATAACATAAGCGGTAGTGCCGTCCATATAGAAATCTAAAGAAATAGAATTATAAAATAGGCGGCAGGGCCGACCATCCAATCACATCCTAGGCGGCATAGCCAGCCATATGAGGATGATATCACGATGTAAGCGGTAGAGCCAACCATTGGGATTGAATAATAATTAATCACACCAAAATAATAATCATTATAAAACAAGAGATTAGTTAGGACTAAACCTAACATAAGAGAATTATTACTTAAAGCTAAATTTACGTATTATCCTTATATTACAGTTGAAGTGAAGTGTTACTTATCTGTTTTTCTTTGATTCCCCTAAACCTTCCTTCCTAAACTTGAGAATTTCTTCACTAGGGATGCTTTGGCTTAAAATGGGACAAGATGGGATTTCTAGGGTTTATGGAGAAATGCAAGGGCTAAGGGGTATTTATAGAGTTTCCTAAGGCCCATGAGTGGTTAGGATTTTGCCACCACATCATTTGATTAATGGTGGAGATTTATTTCTCTACAAATATCTTGGTGATTTCTAGAATGCTTAGGATTTTGCCACCTAGCACTTAATTAATGATAAAGATTTATTTCTTTATAAATATCTTAGAAATTTCTAGAATTTCTAAATCTCTACAACATTTCTTATTAAATCATTACTTATGTCATTGCTTATGTCATTATTAATTTATCTTTCCATAAATATCTAAGTAATTTCTAGAATTCCTAATATCTCTACAACATCTCTTATTGCATCATCATTTATGTCATTGCTTATGTCACTATTAGCTTTAATTATTGATTTATCCTTTCATAAATATCTTTAGAAATTTCTAAAATTTCTAATATCTCTACAACATTATTTTATGTCATTATATTATTATTATTATTATTATTCTTATGATAAATGCTTAAGGGAATTTGTTAGGTTGATTATATTATATCCAAGTAAGAAGCTTGTACTTCACAAAACCTGCTAAAGAAAAACAGTGAACCATTAATTTTAACGGATAACGGATAACCGATAAAATGTAGAGATGTTGTTTTCTAAAAACTTCAACCAAGAGTTTTATAACTCACTAAAAATCAAACACTGGAATTAAACAGCTAATCGTTATTTTTAAACGGCTAACCATTTATGGTAAAACTTAATCTTATGCTCAGAAAAAGGGTTATCTTATTAAGCCTTAATCGATAAGCTTCTAAACCTGCTAAAAAAAATGGTGAATGATTAATTTTAACGAATAACGGATAATCGATAAAATGTAGAGATGTTGTTTTCTAAAAACTTCAACCAAGAGTTTTATAACTCACTAAAAATCAAACACTGGAATTAAACAGCTAACCGTTATTTTTAAACGGCTAACCGTTTATGGTAAAACTTAATCTTCATGCTCAGGGAAAGGGTTATCTTATTAAGCCTTAACCGATAAGCTTCTAAACCTGCATCTAGTTTTAAGCTTTTAGGAAATTAGTTAAGCGTTATTGTTTTATAAGTTGCTGAAATTTAACGGTAAACCATTAATAGATAATGGCTAACTAATAGTATCCAGATCTTCATATCTTGTTAATTCTTTACTGTTTAAAGGAAATCGGTTAAGTATTATTGTTTTATAAGTTGCTAGAATTTAACGACAAACCTTTAACATATAATAGCTAACTGATAATATCTAGATCTTCATATCTTGTTAATCCTTTACCGTTTAAAGGAAACCGATTAAACATTTTGTTATATAAGGTTGTTGGAATTTAACAGCAAACCGTTAATATATAACGGCTAACTAATAATATTCAGACTAACATTCTTTGTTAATCTTTAACCGTTTAGCTAAAACGGATAGAAAATATTTTGTTGTGCAGGTCTCTGGATGTTAACGGTGAAAGAGTAATTACTAAATGGTCAACTATTAATTTGAAATTAAGCCCAATGGTAACATTGACCAATGCAAACGGTTATCCGTTGATGGCTAACAGTAATCCGTTTTCTGTCAACAAGGATGAATAACAGCTAGCTTTCAGCTCCGACTATAAATAAACTCATCCAAATCAAATAAAAAAGTGACAACAACACAATTGTTGAGCATATACATGAATATACGATCTACATTGAGTTTTAAAAAGATTCTTACTTCATCTATTCATACATTAATCATTGATTTGTAATCTTGAAAATTGTGTGAGAGAAAAATTAATTTGTAATCTTTGTTTTGAGTGATTGAAGTGTTGGGAAACACTTAGATTAAGAGATTAGGAAAAATCTCCTTTTGTAATGGTTTATTGATACCTTGAAAGTCAATTGTAAGATTTTGAAGTCTTGAAGGCTTGTTTAGTGGAATCCTCAAGCCCGGTGTGCTTGGAGGCATAGACGTAGGCAGGGATAGTCAAACTACATAAAAATCATTGTGTTTGATCTCTCTTACTCTATCTCTTTATTCTTTATTATACATTTATTTGCTTTTTTATATCACTTCAAGTTTTTATTTACTTAATTTTTAAAAACCTAATTCACTCCTTGTTGGGTTGTCTAGTTAGTATTTCACTGTGCAATGTGGCCACCTAGTTGATAGTACTTTTCTTTTCTGATAGCATGCTGTCGTGTTCCTGCACAATCTTAAAAAATTGATTAAGCAATGCAAGATGTTTTGTCTGAGTTTTAGAGAAGAGGAGGAGATCATCAATATAAACAAGAGTATGATGAAGGATAGATTGAAAAATAGTGATCATGGATTTTTTAAAGAATGAGGGAGCAATTTTCAGGCCAAACGAAGAATAGTCCATTGAAAATGAGCATTTGGGATACAAAAAGTAGTTTTATACTATTCTTCTAGTTTGATACCAAGTTGCTAAAAACTAGATTTTAGATCAAACTTTAAAAAGATTCTGGCATTTTTTAATTGGACAAACATTGACTGTCGTTTAGGCAAAGGGAACTTAATATCCTGTAGCAAGATAGTGAGAGGTTAATATCAATGACAAGTCTTTTTTTTTCTCGAAGAGTTTCTAACCTTTTGGTTTTTTTCTTATCTGGTTTGGTACCCATTTTAAGCTAAGGAAAAGTTGTTTCAGGGTTTATAAACCTGGAAAAAGAAAATGATTCTGGTTTTTAGTTTTTTTATTAAAGTATATTAATTTTGTGATGAAGATGCCATGAGATTAAAACTCTTAAGTTCTTTGAAGTTGAAAAAACTTAAATCAGATATATGTAACCGAAAGAAATCATCCCAAAATTACTTAGAAAATTTTTGTCAGGCTCTGATACCAATCAAGGAAATTGACCGGTTAGGTATATGGCTTGTTTACCACCATTGAAACATAGGAATCCAACGATATAAGTTATAGAAGTGAACCCAAATAGGCACTAGTCTGGTCTGCACTATTGGTAAACAAGCCACGTATCTAACCGGTCGATTTCCCCGATTAGCATTAGAGCCTGACAAAATTTTTTCAAGTAATTTTAGGATGATTTCTTTTAGTTACTTATATATGTTTTAAGTTTATTTCAACTTCAAAGAACTTAAGAGTTTCAATCTCATGGCATCTTCATCACAAAATCCAACTTTGTAGCAAGCTCTGAAATAAATAAAGAAAAGTTATAAGTAAGGAAAAGTAAAATTGTTCAAATTAAAACCAAGTCGTATGCTTTACACTTGCCTTCTCTGAAAGATCCTGTGTATTAGAAAGCTTGAGAACTTTTGGTTGTTTTCTTATCTGGTTTGGTATCCATTTTAAACTAAGGAAAAGTTGTTTCAAGGTCTATAAACCTAGAAAAAGAAAAAGATTCTAGTTTTTAGTTTTCTGGTTAAAGTATATCGACGGGAATCTAACGACGTAAGTTCCAGAGGTGAACCCGAATGGGCACTAGTCTAGTCCGCACTGTTGGTAAACAAGCCACGTACCTAACCGGTCGGTCTCCCGTTTGGTATCAGAGCCTAACAAAATTTTTCCAAGTAACTTTAAGATGATTTCTTTCAGTTACTTATATCTGATTTAAGTTTATTTCAACTTCAAAGAACTTAAGAGTTTCAATCTCATGGCATCTTCATCACAAAATCCAATTTCTCTAGTTCAATTTACTTCGTCTATGTCACTTCCTAAAAATGTTACTAAGCATACTACTTCTAAGATAGTAAGTCTTGTGGAATATTCTTATATCCCTGATTCTACTCAAGTAAATAAATCCTCTCTTGCTGTTGTCAATCCTTAGTAGTTATATAAACATCCATCTTCTTTTACTCATTCTATTCGTTCTCTCATTCATACAAATCGTCCTACCCCAAAAGAGTATATACGGTCTTCATCTCTTGATCAATGTTCTCTGCAATCTTCTTCTGTAGAATAGTATGTCACTTTTGAAATTTCTCTTGAGTTGATTACTCATTGGAAACAGTCTAGATATACTCACTTTTATCTTGGTGGTGTTTGCCTTATCCTTACTCTTCATCAAAGAAAAGGCCTTCCTGTTACAGCTAGAGTTGCTTTACTGGATACAAGATTCAAAGAATACCAACAAGCTATTATCGGCACTATCCTCACTACCCTCCATACTGGTAGCGTTGTCCTCGCTATCTACCCAAATTTCAATCTTTCATTACATGATCCAAATCATTCCAATTTTCTAAAAATTCAAGTTCTGATCCAAGGCACTGAACAAATTGCAAGTGCAAAGATTGATACCATCCATCACCAATTGGTCTATAGACTTCAAAATCATTCACTTAATCTTTCTTTATCCAATGAAGTCAATTCAGATACCTTTATGATCCTTGTTGAATATCCAAATATCCCTACTATCATTCAAATCCCTGAGCTGATCTTTTCAAGCTTATGCCTTTTCAATAGATAACAAATTATGAACACTTTCACCAAAATACCACTCCCATCCAGACTTCTGAACCCATGTATGAGAAAAGATCTGATGGTACTATCCGCTTTCAGTTCAAACCTCCTCTATCAGCCCCCACAGAACAAGTCAAACTATCTTTTACCTGTTCTATGATTCAACCTATTCATCACCACCCTAAAATTCTTCTTAATGGTGATCCTTTACCTACTTGCATTTCTCCTCCCAAGGTCTTTTTATTTATCCAGACAAACTTCATGGCCATTTTATGTGGGATGTTCCCAGCTCAGGCATGTGTGATCCAGGCTGTCCATGTGAAAATGATAATGCTGAGTTTGATGACTATTCTTCTAGAAAGGAAAAGAAGAAGGTTATCTTTTCCGGTTGTAAAAATCATCGTTCTTATCTTTTTGAGGATGATGATGAACTAGATTATCCACCTCCTTTGCCCTTGTATCAAAAAGGACTCAAGTGGATCCAAAAACATCAACCTCCTCCTTGTAAGTTACCACCATTAAACCTTTCTAGTTTGTTGCCAACACCTATACCAGTGTTTAGCAAGATATTTTCATCTACCTCTCCATCAGATTACAATGCTGATTTTTCTCCTCTTAAAAAGAGATCAGATCCAGCACATCAAGTGTGCTCTAGACCATTTGTCAACTCTCTAATCACCTCTAGTGGACATTTAGAAAAACCAAAACCTTTTAAAACTATTCTTAATTGGTAGATTCAAAATGCTAGAGTACAGAATGCTTCTCTGACTTCTCTACATACAAAGGTTGACCAAATTACTCATAGATCTACTGTAGTTGAGAACAAAGTCACATTTATCTCAAATCAAGTGACAAATCTTTGCAATGGTCTTCGTGCAAAAGTCACTCAACTTGATAGTGATCTTCAAGAAATGATTGCTTAAGGTCAAATGTCTTCTGATTTTGATCAAAAGGAAAGAGGGATTTGATGCTGAAAATCTCTAAAAAATAGTAGTCTATCCTGCTTCTATTCTAACTATGTCTTTCTTCCCTATAAAACCATATCATCTTCTCAGTTCTATATATCCTCAACCTCCTAGATCATATGAACCTAAAAAGATTTTTCCAATGACTCATTCCCTATTTCCTTCTATACATGTGTCCCAATCAAAAGACAAAGAACCAATGCACCAGTATGCTACTCATTCTCATTATGTTGAAACTTTTTAATCAACAAAAGTAGATATGTCTGCTTCAGGATCTGAAACTGATAACAGATCTGCTAAACAGTCCTCAAAATTACCAAAGTCTATCTCTGAATCCAGCACAGAGTCTTTAGTCTCTTCAGCCTCTACGACTGATTTTGAAAGGTCATATGTAAACATTACCAAGCTCCTGATGGTACAGCTAGAAGAAGCAGAACACACTCAGACATCTCAACCAGAGTCTTACTTTGAGATACCTTCTGATGTGGATGACCCTGCTGAATCCACATATGCTCCACCTCCACCTCAACCACATGCTCCAAAACCATCAAATAGCCCATAGTTTACCTTTCATGACATACCCACTAATAAATGGTGAGAGAAACTATCTGAAATCTCAGCCTGGGTAGATCTCTAGATGATCAGAGTAGGAGCAACAGTCGAATCTGTTCTCAAAGAACTTGTTACTCGTTTTACAGGTTCTTTACGAGATTGGTTTGACAGTCTCGGTCCTTACAAATAACTTCAATTTGTCTAAATGCCGAATGTCTCTTCAGCATTAGCCATCCTTCATGAATAATTCATCGGTGAACCATCAACAGTCTTTGAAGCTGTTAGGCGATATTATCTCAACATGAAATGCTGCTCACTCAGCTCAAAGGATCTTGACTTTCACTACAAAAGAAGTATTCCCAACTCCTGGCTTGGCCTCTTCGAGCCCACAAATTCTAAATGGGCTTGTCAAGCATTTTATGTGGAAAAGCGTTCTGAACTTGTCTGAGGTAAAAAGAGATTAGTCATTGATTATCAACCGTTAAATATGTTTTTACAAGATGACAATTTCCACTTCCTAAACGATAAAACATTTTTACATATTTGAAAAATGCCTATATCTTTTCAAAATTTGATTTGAAATCAGGTTTTTGGCAACTTAGCATTAAACCATCTGAAAGATACAAAACAGCTTTTTGCATTCCTAATGCCCATTATCAACGGACAGTTTTACTATTTGGATTGAAAACTACCCCTTCTATCTTTTAAAAAGCAATGGTTAAAATCTTTCAGCCTATATTGCATCATGCATTGATTTATATTGACGATATCTTGTTATTTTCAGGAACTCATGAAGAACATCGCCAGTTGTTAAATCAATTCTTGATATTATTCAATCCCATGGAATAATGTTGTCGAAAAAGAAAAGCACTATTGCCACAGACAATGTTGAGTTTCTTGGAATTGTCATTAAAGATGGTCACTACCAACCAAGAAACACATTGCTCAAGAACTGCTTCATTTTCCAGATCAACATCTGACCAAAAAACAGATCCAGTAATTTCTTAATATTGTTAATTACATCCGTGATTTTATCTCTCATGTGGACCAACACACCAGACAACTTTCGGCTTTATTAAAAAAGGCCACCAGAATGGAATAACCATCATACTTTAGCTGTCGCCACATTAAAGAAGATTGTACAAGATCCTCCACCATGGCAATCGAATATTGCAAACAGATGCAAGTGACACCTCATGAGGTGCTGTACTTCTCAAAGAGATTGATAGAAAGGAGAACTTTATTGGACATGCTAGTGGACACTTTTCTGATTCACAGTGCCATTACCACAATATCTACAAAGAAATCCTAATCGTTAAAAACGGTATCAAAAAGTTTGAATATCATTTAATTGGTTATCACTTTCTTATCAGGATAGACAGCTCATCATTCCCGGCCATTATGAATTCAAAAGGAAAGAATATTTCAGAGAAGATGCTCTTGAGGTTAAAAGATTGGTTCTCGAAATACGACTTCTCAGTGAAGCATATAAAAGGAACCCAGGACCTCATCCCAGACTTACTATCCAGACTTGCTAAACCACCATAACTTACATACTGCATCTCATCCCAGTACCATTTTTCTCTAATTGCCATGGCCACCTCCCTACCAAAGCAAGCCTTAACCAAAAGATATTTTCCCCCGGAAAAACTTTCAAATCAGCGTTTGCCATCCAATACTATGTCAGGAAATATGTTTTTAGGTTTTTCATCAAAGCCTATCTACTCACAGACACCATCCCTGTCATGGATTTCCATCCAGAAGAACTGTTCCTCACAGGTCTATATCTCCACCAAGTCAAAGGAATCACCGAAGATGAGTTATGGTACATCTAGTTCCTAACTGTCCTTTATGTCACAAAACTGGTCTTCCCAATCAGACCCTTGTACAAATATTTATGGATCTAGAGAAATCAACTTCTCTTATTTGGACTGTCCTTGAATGGTATTCGCCAATTCCTTGGTGGAGAATAAAGTTACAATAACTATCCTCCTTCTACAATCTTGAGAGGATGTTAGAAATAGAAGCGGATATGTTCACACTGTCTTCACAATTCACAGCCTATATTTTCAACATCCCCACGTTGATAATTTTTAGACTATCGACCAGGCACCTGAATGGTACACCATGCCACATCCAGCCCTCCTAGAACAAGATCAGGACATTCAAAGAAATTTACACAATTTCCTTTGCCAACTCAATCACAAGCCAGAACTGCACAAGAACATCTCCTACACCTATTTGGGTCCTCAACATGACATCTTAATGGTCCCAACTCCTTCAGCCATTTCCACACCAAAGTCCTTAGGTATCATTCTTAAAGAAGAAAAGCCAGACTATACTGACTTTTTATTCTAGGATGCCCAAGACCCTTGGGAAGACTTCATGTCATTATCCCAACACCTTGATCAACTCCAGACACCACCCTTACTAAACGAAGCCAGCACTAGCAACTAGCCAGCCAGTTAGCCAGACAACCAGCACAGCCAGCCAGCCAGAAAGACAGAAGAGTCCTCATCTGTAATGGTTTATTAGTGCTTGTCTTTAGTTTTACTTTTAAAAGGTGTTGTCGTTCTTTTACTTTTGTAAAAGTGTGACAAAAGGATAAGGGTCCTGTTTATACCTTTAATTATTATGTTTGTAGGCCCATTAATGGGTTCGTTCTTATCTTTTCATCGAGGAATTCTCTTATTTAAGAGATAAGCTCCTCACTTTGTAACAAGACTTGAACTCAGAAGAAATAAATAGTGTGTTTTAACCCATGACTCTCTAAACTCTCTCTCTCTTCTCTATTAACGAGATCTTAGTGTTCTTAGATTCTGAAAATAAATTTTATTAGTTCATTTTTAAACCTGAGAAAGTATGCCCTGCATTTGCCTTGAACAAGGATCCTGTGCATCAGAAAACTCTTGATAGTATTTCTTCCAGTTTTGGTACCTTGTTTAATGACAAAGGTGTCAAAGTTTTGGGTTTATAACTGTAATACTCCACCTTTATGATCGTAATTAAAGTGGTTAAACCAGGTGTAACATTAAGTATTTGTGGAAACAATTTCAAAATAAGCATTTTATAAATATTGTACACAAAAAAAAGTTTGTTACATGAAAACTATACAAAAGGGTTTGTCACACCAAAAACTTTGTTACAAAAATCACAAACCAATTCCACAAGCAAGCTTGTGGTATTTATGCTTAGATAGGAACACAGTTGAGCCTGTTATATAACCCAAGGTCTATTATGTTCATATGCACTTTGCCTTGGTTGGGACTTGGCGTCAGCTTTTTCCTACTCAGTTTCTACAATGTAAAGACTACATGAGCTAATACCCAGTAAGTAAATACTTGATGCATGTATTACCTATCATGCACATGAATGACTTTATGAAATAAGTACTAAACCTTTTACATAAACTTTGAAATATAAAGAACGATGTTGGGCCTTAGGTTTGTTGTACTACAAGACTAGCATTCTATAATATGTCCTTGGGCTAAAATTAATTGATCCGTTGGGCGTTACGTATCGCCGTCCCCAAAGAATCTCTTTTCTTAGCTTAGAGGGCTTGCCCTCTTTATAAATACTTGTCAACTAGTAGTACAACAATCCTTTCTTTCTTTAAAATTTTTAAAATACCTATTTATCAAATCACTCATGAGATGCATGAGACCAATGGAACTTATGCCACAGCATGTAAATTTTCTAAATATATAATAAAACATAATATGAAATTAATTTAAGATAACAACATCTAACATAGGTGGTAGTACCGTCCATACAGAAATTTAAAGAAATAGAATTATAATATAAGCGATAGGGCCAACCATGTAAAGAGTCATAACAATATCATATTTTAGGCGGCAGTGCTGACCATGTAGAGAGTCATAACAACATCATAATTTAGGCTGCAGTGCCGACCATCCAATCAAGTAAGTATTAAGCATAACATCCTAAGCAGCGTAGCCGACCATATGAGGATGATATCATAATGTAGGCGGCATAGCCAGCCGTGTGGGATTTAATAATAACCAATCACACCACAATAATAATCATTTTAAAACAAGAGATTATTTAGAACTAAACTTAGCATAAGAGAATTATTACTTAAAGCTAATTTAACATATTGTCCTTACATTACAATTGAAGTGAAGTGTTACTTACTTGTTTTCTTTGATTCCTCTAAACCTTCCTTCCTAAACTTGAGAATTTCTTTACTAGTGATGCTTTGGCTTAGAATGGTAAAAGATGGGATTTCTAAGGTTTATGGAAAATGTAAGGGCTAAGGGGTATTTATAGAGTTTCCTAAGGCCCATGTGTGGCTAGAATTTTGCCATCATATCATTTGATTAATGGTGGAGATTTATTACTCCATAAATATCTAAGTGATTTCTAGATTGCTAAGATTTTATCACCTAGCACTTAATTAATGTTGAAGATTTATCTCTTTATAAATATCTTAGTAATTTCTAGAATTTTTAAATCTCTACAATATTTCTTATTGCATCATGACTTATGTCATTGCTTATGTCATCATTACTTTTAAATTATTAATTTATCTTTTCATAAATATCTTAGTAATTTCTAGAATTCCTAATATCTCTAAAATATTTCTTATTACATTATCACTCATATCATTGCTTATGTCATCATTACTTTTAAATTATTAATTTATCTTTCCATAAATATCTTTAGTAATTTCTAGAATTTCTAATATCTTTACAACATTACTTATGTCATTATATTATTATACATTATTATTATTATTATTATTATTATTATAAATGCTTAAGGGAATTGGTTAGGTTAATTATATTATATCTAAGTAAGAAGATTATACCTCACAATCTCCTCTCTTTTTAAAAATTTCGTCCTCGAAATTTACTTACTGAATAGTTTGTGGTACTTGTTCTTCATTTCTTCCTCGTGCTCCCATGTTGTCTCCTCCACTGAGTTGTTCCACTATAGTATCTTAACTAGAAGGATTTTCTTGTACTTGAACTGGGCGTTCTTTGTAGGTTAAGTCTTCCTCGAGTTGAAGAAGCTCATAGCCTAGCAGGTGAGAATGGTCTAGAACATATTTCTTTAACATGGAGATATGAAAGTGGTGTGAATCCCACATTGAAATTTTAAAGTTTTAACTACGCAAGAAAGTTCTAAACAGATTTAAGACGCACAAAACCTTGACCCAATGCTTAAGCAAACATGAACCAAAGGTATGGAGAAGGATATTGACGCCACACTCAAGATTTAGATGAGAAGGTAAGTGATAAGTCTAGATTTGGACTGCCACAAGAATGCAAATTCTTGATAAGTTCACTAGTTCTCAAAAGAATCAAAGAAAGAATAATTCTTTGAAATTCAAATAACATTAATCTCTAATTGTCTTGCATAGCAACGTTGCTGAGTTTAAATAGCCTAATAGAGACCCAAAAATCCAAAAAAGATTAAATGTCTAGTTCTTGTAGAACTTATCAATTTGAAAGAAATTCCCAAGTCTGAGCATGCTGTAATGAATTGATCATAATCCCTTCTAGAGAACTCCAAATCTAACTCTATAAAATTTTTTGGAAAGCTATCTTAATTATCTTTCCAATGGTGTATAGCTTGCAAATTAATTCCAGCTCAATCAATACTAGTTGTATTTCAAAATTGACCTTTTTACATTTGATCTGAATTGTGTATTTGGCTATCCAATAGCTTGAATAAAGCCCACAACGCCTTGACATCTCTTCAAGCCCAATTTATGATGTCTTGCATCTTGAATTGCAGTTTTAATCCATATTTTCTCAATTAATCCGTTTAAAGCAACTTGCATCTTTTTGGCTCTAGCTCTTGTAATTGGGCCTTCATGAATGTGCAAAGGGTCACTTGAAACTTTAATGATATTCTCTTGATAGTTCTCATTAGAAAGACATTGTGTATTCTTGATAATGATGGTGGTAGCGCAAGTCGATAGGAGACACTCTCAATATGTTCCAGTACTTCAAATGGCCTAATAAACCTTGGGCTTAATTTTCCCTTGTTTCTAAATCTCATCGATCTTTTCATTGGGGTGACCTTTAGGAATACTTTCTTGCCAACTTGAAATTCCAATGGTCTTTGTCTTTTATCTACATAACTTTTCGGTCGACTTTAGGCTGCTTGCATTCTTTGTTGTATTTTCTCGATTGCTTTAAATAAGGCAGCAACTAAGTTTGGTCCAAGGTATCTTTGCTCACCCATGTCATCCTAATGAATAGGCGACAGATATTTTCTATCATATAAAGGTTCGTATGGTCCCATGCCAATTGTTGCTTGGTAACTATTATTATAGGCGAATTCAGCCAATGCTAAATATTTGCTCCATGATCCTTGAAAGTCGATGGCACATCCTCGTAACATATCTTCGAGTGTTTGAATCGTCCTCTCTGATTGGCCATCTGTTTGGGGGTGAAATACTGTGCTAAATTTAAGTCTTGTCCCCATAGCCTTATGTAGCTTTTCCCAAACTTGGAGGTGAATCTTGTATCTCGATCAGAAATAATAGAGACAACTACACTATGTAGTCTGACTATCTCCTTTATGTATATTTCTGCGAGTTAGTCCATGGTGTATGTCATCCAAATAGGTAAAAAGTGGGCAGACTTTGTGAGTCGATCAACTATCACCCAGATGACATCATGTAATTTTTGTAGTCCTTGAGAGGCCAACAATGTCCATTGTGATTTCTTCCCACTTTCATTAAGGGATTTGATTGGGTTCTAGAAGTCCTGCTGGTCTTTGATGTTCTCCCTTGATTTATTGACAGGTGAGGCATTGAGCCACAAACTTAACTATATCCTTCTTCATCCCAGGCCACCAATAGTGCCTCTTTAAATCTTTATACATTTTTGTTGTGCTAGGATGAAGCGAATATGGGGCTGTATGAGCTTCAAGTAGGATTTCCTTCTTTAGACCTTCATTATTTGGTACGTATATTCTATCTCTAAATAAACTGATTCCTTTCTCTGACTTCTTGAATGGCATATCTTTCTCTGAATTGGTCTTTATCTTTAAATTCTTTAAGCATGAATCAGCTTCCTACCCTTCCTTCATCTTTTCCAACAGAGTTGAGCAAAGTGTCATGTAAGTGAGTTTTCTTGTCATGAACTCGATCTACGCCTTGCATATCTCATCTTGTAATGACTTGGGTAGTATCTTTAAAGCTGAAAACTTGACTTTCGACTTAGTGCATCTACTACCGCATTTGCTTTTCCAGGATGATAGTTTATTTTACAATCATAGTCCTTGACGAGTTCTAGCCAACGGCATTGTCGCATGTTCAACTCTTTTTGTGTAAAGAAGTATTTAAGGCTCTTGTGATCCGTATAAATCTTACAATGTGCTCTCATCAAATAGTGAGGCCATATTTTTAATGCATGCACCATCGTGGCCAACTCTAAGTCATGTGTGGGATAGTTCTTCTCGTATTCCTTTAATTGTCTGGAGGCATATACAATGACATTTCTATTCTGCATGAGAATGCATCTTATGCCATTTTTGGAGGCATTGTTGTATATGATGAATTCGTCAAAGCTATTAGGAATGGTTAAGATTGGAGTAGTGACCAATTGTCGTTTTAACTCTTCAAAGCTTTCCTCACATTCTAGTGTCCATACAAACTTGATGTTTTTTTTTGTTAATTGGGTCAATGGTATTGCGATCTTGGAGAAGCCTTCTATGAATCTTCGGTAATAGCCTGCTAATCTCAAGAAGCTTTTAACTTCTTTAGCATTAGTTGGCCTAGTCCATTGGCTCACTGCTTCCATCTTTGAGGGATCGACTGATATTCCATCCTTAGACACAACGTGCCCTAGGAATATAACACTTTCCAACCAAAATTCACACTTCTTGAATTTTGCATAAAGTTGCTTCTCCTTTAAAGTTTAAAAAGTGATTATTAGATGTTTGACATGTTCTTTTTTTGTTCGTGAGTAGATCAAGATGTCGTCAATGAATACCACTATGAATTTGTACAAATAGTCTTTAAATACTCTATTCATAAGATCCATGAAAGCTGCTAGGGCATTAGTTAGACCAAATGGCATGACGACAAATTCATAGTGCCCATAATATGTTCTGAATGCGGTCTTTGGAATATCCTCCTCTCTGACTTTTAACTGGTGATATCCTGACCGTAGATCAATCTTTGAAAATACTGCTGCTCCTTGTAGTTGATCAAATAGATTCTCGATTCTTAGAAGTGGGTACTTATTCTTGATGGTGACTTTATTTAATTATCGATAGTCTATGCACATATGCATGGATCCATCCTTTTTTCTTTACGAACAATACTGGTACTCCCCAAGGTGAATGGCTTGGACGTATGTAGCCTTTGTCTAATAGTTCTTGTAGTTGATTCTTTAACTCCTTTAATTCAGAAGGGGCCATCCTATAAGGTGCTTTTGAGATTGGAGCCGTTCCTGGTAATAAGTCAATCTTGAACTCAACTTCTTGGTCAGGTGATAGTCCAGGGAGTTCTTCAAGAAAGACGTTAAGAAATTCATTCACCACTAGGATTTCTACCAGCTTTGGCCTTTGCTCTTAGATTTTAATGATGCTTGGCAAGTATCCCTCAAATCCTCCTTTTAATAGTCTAATTACTTTTACGGTGAAGATGACAGGTATTCTATTCTCCTTACTTCCCCCCTTGAATATAAATGATTTCTTTTGGGGTGGTTGGAATGTTACCTCTTTTTTCTCACAATCTATCTTGGCATGGTATTTTGATAACCAATCCATACTAAGAATCACGTCATAGTCGTGCATCTCAAGGATTATTAAGTCAACACATAATGTACGACCACTAATGTTGACTTCGCATGCTCTTACTAGTTGTCCTAAGTTTAATACTTCACCATATGGAAGCATGACACTATAACGTCTACTTATTATGTTAAGGGCCCCTTTGATTTTCCTAATAAATACTGGTGAGATAAATGAATGTGTAGCTCCTGAGTCTATCAACACATATACAGGAATTTGAGAGATAGATAGTTCACCTGATATTACCGAGAGATAGTTCACAACAGATTTGATTACCAAAAAACCCATTGGTCAGATTTTCCCCAATTGTGTTATTTGGACACATGTCATTGGTTCGAATTTACCTAATAAAGATATCTTATTAGGTTTCGATACAATTTCTAAAGTCCCACATCTCCAAATTCTCCCAACTGGTATTCGAGTCAAATCCATGTTTAAACCTTTCATAAACCTCCTCAGACTCTACAGCCTGTCCAATTCTCCACAGTCTTACCAGGACATCTCAGCCAAACTACTCCAGTATTGCCCTGAGTCTCATGCTGAATTCACCCATCCAAGTCCATTATGGAAAAATCAGTCATTCTTCATTAAGCTCCCCTTCAACCTAAATGAAGACACCAATCCTACCAAAGCTACCCATCCAGGAATGAGTCCATCTGACTTAGTCCTAGCCCAAAAGGAATGCTCACAACTTTTGGCCCAAGGTCTTATTGAACTCACAAATTCTCAGTGGGCTTGTCAAGCTTTTTATGTGGAAAAACGATCTGAACTTGTTCGTGAAAAAAAGAGATTAGTCATCGATTATCAGCCTTTAAACATGTTTTTACAAGATGACAAATTTCCTCTTCCAAAAAGACAAAACATTTTCACATATTTGAAAAATGCCCAAATCTTTTCAAAATTTGATTTAAAATCAGGTTTTTGGCAATTAGGCATTGAACCCTCTGAAAGATACAAAACTGCTTTTTGCATTCCAAATGCTCATTGTCAATGGACAGTTTTACCCTTTGGTTTAAAAACTGCTCCTTCCATTTTTCAAAAAGCAATGGTTCAAATCTTTCAACCGATTTTACATCATGCATTGATTTACATTGACGATATTTTGTTGTTTTCAAAAACACATGCAGAACATCGCCAGCTGTTAAATCACTTTCTTGGCATTGTTCACTCTCATGGCATCATGCTGTCTCCAAAGAAAAGTACCATCGCTACAGACAACATTGAATTCCTTGCCATGGTCATCAAAGACAGTCACTACCAACCAGGAAAACACATTGCTCAAGAACTGCTTCACTTTCCAGATCAACATTTATCCAGAAAGCAGATCCAGCAATTCCTTAGTATCATCAATTACATCCGTGATTTCATCCCTCACGTGGATCGACACACAGCACATCTTTCGGCTTTATTGAAAAAGAAGCCTCCAGAATGGAATGACACCCATACAACAACTGTCACCAAGCTAAAAGAGATTGCATAAGATCCTCCACCATTAAAGCTCATTACAGATGGCAACCGGATCTTACAAACAGACGCAAGTGACACCTCATGGGGTGCTGTACTCCTCGAAGAAATCAATGAAAAAGAAAGCTTCATTGGATATGCTAGTGGACATTTCTCTGACTCACAATGCCACTACCACAGTATCTACAAAGAGATTTTAGCCGTGAAAAATGGTATTAAAAAATTTGAATATCATTTAATCTATTATCATTTTCTTATCCGATTGGATAGCTCATCCTTCCCATCCATCCTGAACACAAAAGGAAAGAATATTCCAGAGAAGATGCTTTTGCGCTTAAAAGATTGGTTTTCAAAATATGACTTCTCTATGAAGCATATAAAAGGAACCCAGAATCTCATCCCTGATCTTCTATCCAGACTTGCAAACCCTTTGACATTCAATAATCCTTTCAGCCAAATTTCTCCATAGCAATGGCCTCATCATCCTCAGCTCAAGCCACAGATAAAGCCTTTGTCTCCTCATTACCAGAAGACCTTCGAAACCTCATCTTCCAAAAGGTCATTGATCATAAATCTTTTTTAGAAAACCCAGAACTTACAGACAGACTATGGTCTCTCATGGCCGTACAAGAATTTCTCCCTCCAGAGAATGGGTTAACTCACAAACCTTTCAACCCACATCCAAATCCGGATCAAATGCATCATACAATCTTCCGACTTTCGACCATCTTCCATCCAGTAGTTGATAACTACACTGCTTGCGGTCACTATGTTATCAAGAACATCACTCTGCAAGCTTACTATGTTTTCTGGTACTGGTTAAACCTTTACCCAGTTGCTATCCTTTTCGATCCGCATCTAGTCCATACTAGTAGACGATATGGAAAAGGTCAATGGTTTGACAGAATGCTCTCTCCTATCTTCAAGAATCCCTTGACCCTTGAACTAATCAATAGATTCCAGATCCAACAGACTGTCATCATCATCGTCAAGCTTACAGACATTTGGGGAAGATACTCTGATCCCCTTCTCAAAGTTATTGACCACACTCATCACTGTGAGTCCTCCAGTCCTATGTGGAACGAATGTCTTACCGCTAGGCTTGCCTTAGCAGAAGAATACGGAGTTCCTCCATCCTACAACACTCACAGCCCTTTGTCTCCGGATGTCACTTCTACTCCTCGACTCTTCTACAAAGAACGGCTCCACAACTATGCCCTTGATGGAGATCATGCCTTTGATCTCGAATGGCCACAGCCACACCATCCAGAGCCCTACATTCCGGATGTAGGAGAATCGTCCTCTACTTCTCTCTTACCTGCTGTTCTAGACCTCCCAGTTGATCAGTACTACACCGATGACACTGACTCAGACACTGATGCTATCTCACTCTGAGACACATCAGCTTGCCGACACTTTACATTTTGTCGTGTTGTAATAATTATGTTTTGTTTGAGTGTGCTTATGCTTTTGCTTTTGCTTTACTTTATTAAAGTTACTTTAAAAAAGAGATAGGGACGTGTCCTATCCTTTAGCTTTTGCTTTTTATCTTGTCTCCTACTTTTGAAAAGTAGATGACTTATTTTATTCTTACTTTTGTAAAAGCAGGGGTCCTGTCCTACTCAGCTCGCCTATATAAGGCAGCTCCCTCTTCATTGTAAGATAACTTAGGATAACTCACTTGAAAAATAAAAAGAGTGTTTTATAAACCATGATTCTCTAAACTCTCTCTTCTCTCTCTGTTAACGAAGTCTTAGGATCTGAAAAGGTTTGAAAAGGATTTTATCAAGTTCATTTTTAAAGAAAACTTGAGATAGTATGCTCTGCACTTGCCTTGTTCAAGGATCCTGTGCATCAGAAAAACTCATGCTTGTTTCCTAGACGGTCTGGTACCCTGTTGAAGAAGACTAGGAGTGTCTTGAGTTTTGGGTTGTACGACCAGTGGAAACTGTTTTGATGTTTTATGTTATACAGGAAAAACTTGATATTATGGCGATCCTCTATTCCGCTGCCTACTCTCCCATTTGGTATCAGAGCCTTACATCTCATTTTGAGTGATAATATCATGTTTTGATTTTAAAAGAAAAGTGGTATGATAAAAGCATTTTTAGTTTTTGAAAGAATCCTAGACTTCAGGACACAGAGAGAGAGAGATTGTAAAATCATGGCTTCTACATCTTCTTGCTCAGAAACTTCAAGTACTATTTCCCTTTCTTCAACCTTGTCTTTACCAAAATCATGCACTAGGCATACTGCAAATAAGATAGAAAATCTTGTAGAATATTCTTATATTCCCGAATCTGCTCAAATTACTGAGTCTTCCTTTCCTCTTATCAGTCCTTAAGAATACATCCAGTCCTCTTGACTAGATTAGTGTACTCTTCAAGCTACTACTGCTGAACAATATGTTACACTTGAGATCCCTCCAGAACTCGTTGCCACCTGGAAACGAGAAGGTTATACTCATCTCCATCTCGGCAGAATGAGATTAATCTTGACTCTTCATGGAAGAAAAGGATTACCTGTCACTGCACGAATTGCTATGTTAGACACTCGGTTCAAACAGTATCAACACGCTGTTATTGGTACAGTTTTGACTACCTTACATGCAGGCGGTGCTCTCCTCACTTTCTATCCAAACTTCAACTTGTCCCTCCAAGATATCAACCATTCCACCGCCTTGAAAGTTCAAGTTCAAATTCAAGGTGCTGACCAGATCTCCTCAGCAAAGATCGCTACCCTCCATCATCAGTTGGTCTATAGGCTCCAAAATCATGCCTTGGATCTTCCAACTCCAGAAAGTCACTCCGATGCTCTTATGGTATTAGCTGAATCTGATCAAACTCCAACAATCATCCAGATTCCCAGACAAATTCCTCAACAGGAACTTGTAAAGCTCATGCCTTTAGAATGGATTTCCAACTATGAAAAGTTCCATCAGAATGATGCTCCACTTCAGACATCTGAAAGTATGTTTGAACGTAGACAAGATGGATCTGTCAAAATGACTTTCAAACCACCTCAAACGGCTGTGACGCCTCCTCCAGCTGTTCTACCCACAGCTCCACCAGAGTCTCCTAGACTATCTTTCACATATTCCTCAATGATTGCTCCAGTCCAAACTGGCCAAGAGAAGCTCCCAATCACTGGCTTCACTTCAGAAGGATATCCAATTTACCCTGATAAAATTGGAAAACACTTCCTTTGGGATGCCCCTGGATCTGATATGTGTGATCCAGATTGCCCTTGTTATCAAGACGGAGAAGATGAAGATTTTGTTTCTAAAAGAAAACCTAAAAAGAAGTATCTTACTTCTTGTAAGGTTGACCATAAAAAACCACAAAATCCTCTTTCACCTCCATCTGCACCCTTACCCCTTTACCAAAAGGAACTTAAATGGATTGCAAAACATTGCAAAACAGAAGTACCTTTACCAGTCATACAACCACCTCCTCAACATCAACCAATTCCCTGTATGATGTTCTCCAGAGATTATTCTTCAAACTTTCCACCTCTTGAACCACAAACTGACACCCAGAGAAAATTCGTATCAAAACCTTTTGTCCCTTCACCAATCACCTCTGCTGGTCATCTTGAAGAACCAAAACCTTTTGAATCAGTCCTCAATTGGCAAACCCAGAATGCCAGAGCTCAAAATGATGCTTTACAGCATATCCATCACCAAGTCAATCGAATCAGTTTACGAACTGATAAGATTGAAACTAAAGTTGATTCCATCTCCTCACAGATGCAGCAAATCCACCAAGATCTAAAAAATAGAGTTGCTTAATTAGATGCTGATTTACGAGAAATGCTCAGACACAGATACAATGGTCCTGAGTTCGATCAAAAAGAATGAGAAATCAGAAAGCTGCAAGCAGAACTGAATCGGATTGAATTTGAAAAACAAAGACCTACCCTCTTCACTCAGACTCCACCAGTACCTTCTATTGGTCCTACATACCATCCGTTCACCCCTATGCTAGCTCCAATCAAACCTTATGACCCTTCTAAGTTGTTTGGAATGACCCATACTCTTTTCAAATAAACACCTTAACCAACTCCACCTTCAAAGCCAAAACCAAGGTCTAAACCTCAACCTCCACCTAAACCGGTCAAAATTCGACAACCTGTCCAACCTGAACCTTCAGAACAGTTATCACCAGAATACACTTCTGTACCTTCTATGCCTCCTCAACCACAGGTGTCTCAACCTATTCCTCCTTCTCACATGACTCAACCGCCACCTCATGTGCCTCAATCAAAGGATAAAGCTCCTATGCACCAATATGCTTCCTATCCTCATCCTGTTGACTCAACCACAAACACTTCCACAGATGAATCTGTTTCAGCTTCAGAATCTGCCTCAGAATCTGACACAGACCACAGATCTGCTGATTCATCCTCTCAACCATCACACCCATATTCTGCACCCAGTTCAGAACCTTTACTTTCTTCGGTTTCTACCACCGATTCAGAAAAGTCTTATGCAAACATTACCAAACTCCTCATGGCACAGCCAGAAGAAACAGAGCATGCACAGACATCTCAACCAGAATCTTACTTTGAGATTCCCTCAGATGTTGATGATCCTACTGAATCTACATCTGCACCTCCATCTCAACAGCAACCTCCAAAGTCATCCAATGGTCCATGGTTTACTTTTGATGATGTTCCAACCAATAAATGGCGCGACAAACTATCCGAGATTTCAGCTTGGGTAGACCTCCAGATGCTTAAACCCGGTGCAATAGTGGAATCAGTTCTTAAGGAACTAACCACCCGTTTTATTGGATCCCTCAGAGATTGGTTTGATGACCTCGGTCTTCTGCATAACTCCAATTTGTCCAGTTGCCTGATGTTTCCTCAGCCTTGGCACTCCTTCATGAACAGTTCATTGGCGAACCAGCTGCCCACTTTGAAGCAGCCAGAAGAGATTATCTCAACATGAAATGCTGTTCTCTCAAAGCCAAAGATCTTGACTTCCACTACAAAAGGATGTCAATCTTGTTCTACAAATTGAATGGTTTCAATGATCCCACTCTGAAGCATGTTTTCCTTGCTTCCTTACCTGATGAATTGCAACCAGATATTCAACGATAACTTGCCATTTACAACCTCAGCCTTGAAAACATCTCATTAGGCAAGATCTTCCAGATTGCAAAGACATGTCTTGATAAACTTTGTGAACAAAAACAATTCTTCAAAGAATTGATCAAAGACAAAGAACCATTCAGAAGTGCTTGTAAAAAGCCTTATCTGCAAATCAAGTGCAAAGATAAGAAGAAATGTGATTGCGGTCCTCATAAGAAGAAACACCTCAGAAAGCTTAAACAGCCATCTTCTTCTAAACCTTATTTTCAGAGACCTCGCAGACCATTCACATTCTACAGAAAATAGTCTCCTTCCTCTCAGGAACAACGACGGAAAAAGTCCAGTAGATGCTTCATTTGCAAAAAGAAAGGACACTACTCCAGAGACTGTCCTAACAAGCGAGACAAAGCTATTCGTCTCATCAAGCATTTATAGACTGTTACAGACTATTCTCCAGACAAAGAAGAAGTTGAATCTTGTTTCTCAGAACAAGACGCACCAAACGAAGAACAGTGTTCGCACTGGAAAATTCATCTGATGATTCTGATACAGATGGATTCCTCACTATCTACAACCAACAATCTTTGTCATTGGATTCCTCCATTCCAATTCCATCAGTCAAAATCCAGATTTTACCATCAAAGTTTCACAGACCACTTCCTGTCATTGGATTTCTTGACACAGGCGCTCAGAAGACAATGCTCAATCCAGAGATCCTTCCATTACACCACTGGAAACCAAGTGTGAATACTCATGCATTAGTCCTTTCTCGCTGTGTACCATTCTCTGGGCAGTCTTTGATGAAGTGTCCTTTTTTTCCACATTTGAAACATGTTCTAGTGTTGGCTAAGCATTCTCCAGGGTGAGTTCAACCACATTGATTGCATTTAGGCCTTAGTAGGGCTTCTTTTTAGTGATTCTTTATACGCTTGATCTTATCTTGCTCTTGGTAAGTTGTTGCTCTCTTCCTTTTATTGTTTAAGGTTGTCTTCTATGAGTAGCTACACAAGTCCCTTGATCTATGCTCCCTTTATTCCTTCGTTCTTCTTCCTTTTTTTCTTCATCTACTTGTTCAATTACCAAGGCTCGATCCATGAGCTCATTGAAGAGAGGATGCCAAATTTCAGCCACTTTTAAGTCCTTTGCTAAATCTTTACGCAATCCTTGCATAAAATGATCCTTTTTTCAAATCTTCTGTGGCAACCATGTGTGGGGCATAACGAGAGAGCTCATCGAATTTTCAGATATACTCTAGTACTGTCATGTTTCCTTGCTGCAAATAAACAAATTCTCTTCTTTTAGTAGACCTCACCGTCTCTGAAAAATACTTATTGTAAAAGTGTTCATTAAATTCTTTCCATCGCATTGTTGTTTCGTTGTGGCATCGCCTAATGGAATCGCACCAATACTCAGCTACCCCTCATAGCATAAAACAAACCCAAGTGACCTTTTCCTCTTCTGGCACCTTGGCTACTTCAGCCATTCTTTCCATAGTTCGCAACCACTGGTCTGCTGCCATAGGATCTGTGCCCCCTTCAAATATAGGTGGGTTTAATCTTCTAAATTCTGCCCCGGCATTAATTGTTGCTTGAGCACATTCATCCCTTCTGACTTCCCTTTCTAAGAGTCATGTGACAATATCTGTCAATCGATCAATTGCAGTAGATTGCTCTCTGGAAGTCCCTCCCACTCTTCTGCCTCTATTACCCCTAGAACTTGACATCTCTACAATTTTTAAACAAGCTTCTATGGGTCAAATAAATTAAATGTAAGATATTTAATTATCTTAGTTCCTAATTCGTACTAAGAGCTGAGCTGTGTCCTCCCCATTGGCCAGTGCATATGGACGGCCTACAGAATCGCTTTAAACCATGGACTCTGATACCAAATTGTAACGCTCCACCTTTTATGTTTGTACCTAAAGTAACATTAAGTATTTTGAAGAAACGATTTCAAAATAAGTATTTTATAGATATTGAACAAAAAAGGTTTTTTACATAAAACTATATAAAAGGTTTTGTCACACAAAAAAATTGTTACAAAAGTCACAACTAATTCCATAAACAAGCTTATTGTATTTATGCTTAGGTAGGAACATAGTTAAGCCCGTTGTGCAACCCAAGGTCTGTTATGTCCATATGCACCTCTCCTTGGTGAAGACTTGGCGTCAGCTTTTCCTACTCAATTCCTACTCAATTCCTACAATGTAAGGACTACGTGAGCTAATGCCCAGTAAGTAAACACTTGATACATGTATTATCTATCATGCATAAGGATGACTTCATGAAATAAGTGATAAACCTTTACATGTAACTCTAAAATATGAAGAACAATGTTAGGGCCCTAGGTTTGTTGTACTATAAGGCTAGCATTTTATAACATGCCCTTGGACTTAAATTAATTGATCCATTGCGCATTACGTATCGTCATCCCCAAAAGATCTTTTTTCTTAGCTTAGAGGGCTTACCCTCTTTATGAATGCTTGCCACCTAGTAGTACAGTAACCCCTTTTCTTTAAAAATCACTAAAATTCCTATTTAACAAATCACTCGTGAAATGCACGAGATCAATGCAACATATGCCACAGTATATAAATCCTCTAAATATATAATAAAGCATAATATGAAACTACAACATATAACATAGGCGGCAGTGCCGTCCATATAGAAATCTAAAGAAATAGAATTATAATATAGGCGGCAAGACTGACCATGTACAGAGTCATAATAATATCATATATTAGGCGGCAATGCCGACCATGTTGAGAGTTATACCAACATCATAATTTAGGCGGCAATGCCGACCATGGCATAATAAAATAAGAGCATCACATGTTAGGCGGCATTACCGACCATCCAATCACATCCTAGGCGGCATAGCCAGCCATATGAGGATGATATCATGATATAGGGGGCAGAGCCAGCCATTGGGATTTAATAATAATTAATCACACCATAATAATAATCATTATAAAACAAGAGATTAGTTAGGACTAAACCTAACATAAGAAAATTATTTCTTAAAGCTAAATTAACGTATTATCCTTATATTGCAGTTGAAGTGAAGTGTTACTTACCTGTTTTTTCTTTGATTCTCCTAAACCTTCCTTCCTAAACTTGAGAATTTCTTAACTAGGGATTCTTTGGCTTAGAATGGAACAAGATGGGATTTCTAGGGTTTATGGAGAAATGCAAGGGTTAAGGGGTATTTATAGAGTTTCCTAAGGCCCATGAGTGGTTAGGATTTTTCCACCACATCATTTGATTAATGGTGGAGATTTATTTCTCTACAAATATCTTAGTGATTTCTAGAATACTTAGGATTTTGCCACCTACCACTTAATTAATGGTGAAGATTTATTTCTTTATAAATTTCTTGGAAATTTCTAGAATTTCTAAATCTCTACAACATTTATTATTGTATCATCACTTATGTCATTGCTTATGTCACTATTAGTTTTAATTATTGATATATCCTTTCATAAATATCTTAAATTTCTAAAATTTCTAATATCTCTACAACATTATTTTATGTAATTATATTATTATATATTATTATTATTATTATTATTATGATAAATGCTTAAGGGAGTTTGTTGGGTTGATTATATTATATTCAAGTAAGAAGCTTGTACCTCATATATGCTTAGGTAGGAACACAATTAAGCCCGTTATGTAACCCAAGGTCAAATATGTTCATTGCACCTTACCTTGGTTAGGACTTGGCATCAGCTTTTTCCTACTCAGTTCCTATAATGTAAGGACTACAAGAGCTAATACCCAGTAAGTAAACACTTGATGCATCTATTACCTATCATGCACATGATAACTTTATGAAATAAGTGCTAAAGATTTTACATGAACTTTGAAATATAAAGGACGATGTTAGGGCCCTAGATTTGTTGTACTACAATCCTATCATTCTATAACATGCCCTTGGGTTAAAATTAATTGATCCGTTAGGCGTTACGTATTGCCGTCCCCAAAGGATCTCTTTTTTTAGCTTAGAGGGCTTGCCCTCTTTATGAATGCTTGTCACCTAGTAGTACAGCAACCCTTTCTTTCTTCAAAATTTTTAAAATACTTATTTATCAAATCACTCGTGAGATGCATGAGACCAATGGAACTTATGGCACAGCATGTAAATTTTCTAAACATATAATAAAACATAACATGAAACTAATTTAAGATAACAACATCTAGCATAGGCGGCAGTGCTGTCTATATAAAAATTTAAAGAAATAGAATTATAATATAGGAGACAGGGCAGACCATGTAAAGAGTCATAACAACATCATAATTTAGATGGCAGTGCCGACCATCCAATCAAGTAAGTATTAAGCATAACATCTTAGGCGGCATAGCCGACCATATAAGGATGATATCACAATGTAGGCATCATAGCCAGCCATGTGGGATTTAATAATAACCAATCACACCACAATAATAATCATTTTAAAACAATAGATTATTTAAAACTAAACATAATATAAGAGAATTATTACTTAAAGCTAATTTAACATATTGTCATTACGTTACAGTTGAAGAAGTGTTACTTACCTATTTTCTTTGATTCCCCTAAACCTTCCTTCCTAAACTTAAGAATTTTTTTATTAGTGATGCTTTGGCTTAGAATGGTAAAAGATGAGATTTCTAGGGTTTATGGAAAATGCAAGGGCTAAGTGGTATTTATAGAGTTTCCTAAAGCCCATGTGTGGCTAGGATTTTGCCACCAAATCATTTGATTAATGGTGGAGATTTATTCATCCATAAATATCTTAGGGATTTCTAGAATACTAAGATGTTGCCACCTAGCACGTAATTAATGGTGGAGATTAATATAAATATCTTAATAATTTCTAGAATTTCTAAATCTCTACGACATTTCTTATTACATCATTACTTATGTCATTGCTTATGTCATCATTACTTTTAAATTATTAATTTATCTTTCCATAAATATCTTAGTAATTTCTAGAATTCCTCTACAACATTTTTTGTTGCATCATTACTTACGTCATTGCTTATGTCATCATTAGTTTTAATTATTAATTTATCCTTCCATAAATATCTTTAGTAATTTCTAGAATTTTTAATATTTCTACAGCATTACTTATGTCATTATATTATTATAATTTATTATTATTATTCTTATAACAAATGCTTAAAGGAGTTTGTTAGGTTAATTATATTATATCTAAGTAAGAAGATTGTACCTCATAATAACCTTATGAAAAACTCTTTTGAGTTTTGATGCATTTGGGTATTTAATTTGGAAACCTGAGCATGCGGGCTACTAGTCCAAAGGATGCACTTTGTGATGCGAATCCCACATTGAAACTTTAAGGAGAATACTTAATTTGAAGTTTCAACTACCCAAGAAAGTTCTAAACAGATTTAAGACAAACAAAACCTTGACCCAATGCTTAATCAAACATGAACCAAAGGTATGGAGAAGGATATTGACGCCACACTCAAGATTTAGATGAGAAGGTGAGTGATAAGTCTTGATTTGAAATGCCACAAGAATGCAAATTCTTGATAAGTTTACTAGTTCTCAAAAGAACCAAAGAAAGAATAATTCTCTCAAATTCAAATAACATTAATCTCTCTATTGTCTTACATAGCAAGGTTGCTGAGTTTAAATAGGCCAATAGAGACCCAAAAAATCCGAAAAAGATTAAATCCTAGTTCAAGTCGGAGTAGTTTTCCTAACTAGTTAAGGAGTCGTTGAAATTTCCAATTCTACGCATGCTGTAATACATTGGTCATAACTCCTTCTAGAGAACTCCAAATCTAACTCCGTAAAATTCTTTGGAAAGCTATCTTAATTATCTTTCCAACGGTATATGGCTTGCAAGCTAATTCCAGCTCAATCAATACCAGTTTTATTCCGAAATTGACCTTTCTGCATTTGACCCGAATTGTGTATTTGGCTGCCCAATAGCTTGAATAAAGCCCACAATGCCTTGACATCTCTTCAAGCCCAATTCATGATGTCTTGCATCTTGAATTGTAGTTTCAATCCATATTTTCTCAATTAATCCATTTAAAGCAGCTTGTATCTTTTTGGCTCTAGCTCTTGTAATTGGGCCTTCATGAATGTGCAAAGGATCACTTGAAGCTTTAATGGTATTCTCTTGATAGTTCTCATCATTCCCCCTCTCTTGAAAAGGATTCGTCCTCGAATCTTCACCTACATCAAAAGGAGAAAGATCAGAAACATTAAAAGTAGCACTCACATTATACTCACCAGGAAGGTCTAATTTGTAGGCATTGTCATTGATTCGTGCAACCACTTGAAATGGACCATCTCCCCTTGGAAGCAACTTTAAACGCCTTTGTGCTGGGAATCTCTCCTTTCTCATATGCACCCAAACCCAATCTCCAGGCTGAAAAACCACTTCCTTTCGTCCTTTGTTGGCTTGATTAGCATATTGTTCAGTCCTCTTTTCTATGTTGTGCCGCACTTTTTCATGCAATTGCTTAACAAATTCAGCTTTCTTTTTACCATCCAAACTAGCACGCTCATCAACAGGTAACGGCAATAAATCCAAAGGAGTTAAAGGATTAAAACCATATACAATCTCAAATGGTGAAAATTTAGTAGCTAAATGGACAGTTCTATTGTAAGCAAATTCAACATGTGGCAAACATTCTTCCCAAGTTTTCAAATTCTGTTGAATAAAAAATAGAACATCGTGGACAATGTTCTATTTACAACCTCAGTTTGTCCATCAGTTTGTGGATGACAAGTAGTAGAAAACAAAAGTTTAGTACCCAACTTACCCCACAAAGTTTTCCAAAAGTGGCTTAAGAACTTAGCATCTCGATCTGAAACTATGCTCCTTGGTACTCCATGCAATTTGACTATTTCCTTGAAAAACAAATTAGCTATGTTTGTTGCATCATCAGTTTTGTGACATGGAATGAAATGTGCCATCTTTGAAAACCTATCAACAACAACAAAAACAGAATCCTTTCCCCTTTTTGACCTAGGTAAACCCAAAACAAAGTCCATAGAAATATCAACCCAAGGTTCGCTAGGTATAGGTAAAGGTTTATACAATCCATGGGGTAAAACTCTAGACTTAGCATGTTTACAAGTGATACACTTCTCACATATTCTTTCAACATCACGTTTCATATGTGGCCAAAAAAAATGTTCTTTTAAAACATCTAAAGTCTTTGCAATGCCGAAATGTCCCATTAAACCTCCCCCATGAGCTTCACGCACAAGCAATTCACGCAAAGAACTATATGGCACACACAATTTATTCTCTCTAAATAAGAACCCATCGTGCCTATAAAACTTTCCAAATGCAGCTTTCTCACAAGCATTAAACACATTAGCAAAATCAGGATCATTAACATATAATTCTTTAATGTACTCAAATCCTAATAACTTTGTATTTAATGTAGAGATAAGTGCATACCTTCTCGATAATGCATCAGCCACTACATTCTCCTTACCTTGTTTGTATTTGATCACATAAGGAAATGGCTCAATGAATTCAACCCATTTGGCATGTCTCTTATGCAACTTACCTTGCCCTTTCAAATGCTTTAAAGACTCATGATCAATGTGTATGACAAACTCTTTAGGTAGAAGATAATGTTGCCAAGTTTCCAACGCTCTCACCAATGCATACATCTCCTTGTCATAAGTAGGATAGTTTAGGGCTGCGCCACTCAATTTCTCACTAAAATAAGCAATTGGACGCCCCTCTTACATCAAAACAGCTCCAATACCTATACCTGAGGCATCACACTCAATTTCAAAAGTTTTAGCAAAATCGGGTAAAGTAAGTAGTGGTGCAGAAACCAATTTCTCCTTGATTAGATTAAATGCACTTTCTTGTTCACTACCCCACTTAAATCCCACGTGTTTCTTAATAATTTCAGTTAAAGGTGCAGCAAGGGTGCTAAAATCTTTCACAAATCTTCTATAAAAACTAGCCAAACCATGAAAACTTCTTACCTCACTTATGCTTTTAGGTGTAGGCCATTCCTTAATAGCCTTTATCTTCTCTTCATCAACCTCAATTCCTTTAGCACTTATAACATAACCAAGAAAAACAATCTGATTTGTACAAAAAGCACACTTCTTCAAATTAGCATACAACTTTTCCTTCCTTAACACAAATAATACACTTTGCAAATGCTCAACGTGTTCTTCTAGACTTTTGCTATAGATCAAAATATCATCAAAAGTAGACAACTACAAACTTACCAAGAAAAGCACGCAAAACATGGTTCATTAACCTCATAAAAGTCTTTGGGTGCATTAGATAATCCAAATGGCATTACTAACCACTCATATAAAACCATATTTTGTTTTAAAAGCGCTTTTCCACTCATCTCCTCTCTAATCCTAATTTGATGATATCCACTTTTAAGATCTATTTTGCTAAACACACAAGAACCATACAATTCATCAAGCATGTCATCAAGTCTAGGAATAGGATGTCGATACTTTACAGTGATTTTATTAATCGCACGACAATCAACACACATCCTCCATGTTCCATCCTTTTTTGGGCACTAGTAGAACTGGTACCGCACACGGACTCATGCTCTCCTTCACATATCCTTTTGCTAAGAGTTCTTCAACCTGCCTTTGAAGCTCCTTTGTCTCTTCGGGGTTACTTCTATAAGCGGGTCTATTAGGAATGATAGCTCCAGGAAGAAAGTCTATTTGATGCTCAATTCCCCTAATAGGTGGCAAACCATTAGGGACTTCATTTGGAAATACATCATCAAAGTCCTGCAAAAGAGTCACAATAACACTAGACAAAAAAGAGTTAAGCTCATTAGTATGCAAACAAGCCTCTTTGCACAAAAGTACAATGATAGGCTGTTTTGAAAAGAAGGCCCTCTTAACCTCTCTCTCTTTTGCAAACAAGTTTACATGTTGCCTCTCTTTTCTCTCAACAATATTTTTTTCAATCTTTCCACTTTCTTATCTCTCATTCTCTCTTTCTTTTGTACTCTCATTTTCTTTTTTTGTATCACTCTCTTTTTGTATCGTCATTTGATCCTCATACACTTGCTTAGGTGTTAAGGGTACAAGAGTGATTTGCCTTTTATTCATTACAAAAGAATATCTATTTAAGTAACCATCATGTGTCACTCGCCTATCATATTGCCAAGGTCGCCCCAAAAGAATGTGTCCAGCATGCATGGGTACTACATCACATACAACCTCATCCTTATATCTCCCAATAGAGAATGAAACCAGCACTGGTTTATTTACTTTAACCTCCCCACAATCATTCAGCCATTGTAACTTATATGGCTTAGGATGTTTTAGAGTTTTCAAGTTCAATTTTTCAACCAAACTAGTGCTAGCTACATTAGTACAACTTCCACCATCAATTATCATACTACATACCTTATCTTTGATGTGGCATCTAGTATGAAATATGTTATCACGTTCTACCTCCGCATCCTCTTTTACTTGCATGTTAAGAGCACGTCTAACAACCATCAATTTACCATCAACAGGATACTCTACACCATCATTAGCATCCTCCAAAGGTGGCATAGGATCATCATCTGATTCACTCTCGGTTTCAACATCACCATCTTCCCTCAAGATCATCACCCTCTTATTTGGGCATTGAGATGCAATATGACCTGTCCCCAAACATTTAAAACACTTAATATCTCTATTTCTAGAGTGTTGGGAATCAGATTTACCTTTGCTTTGGCTGCCCCCCTCTTTATGATCCTTGATTGGCTCAATCTTAGGCTTTGAAACAACCTTTTCATCTTTGCTCCATTTTGACTTCCATGAGGAAGATGAACCCAAATTGGGTCTAGTGGAACCCTTTCTTTTTAGTTGTCGTTCCACTTTTATGGCCATGTGAACCATGTCTTCCAATTCAACATAATGCTGCAAGTCAACCACATTAGCAATATCTTGATTTAAACCATGTAAAAATCTAGCCATAGTGGCCTCTCGTTCTTCTTCAATGTTGGTTCGAATCATGATTATTTCCATCTCCTTGTGGTAGTCTTCCACACTTCTGGAGCCTTGTGTAAGACTTTGAAGCCTTTGATGTAGCTCCCTATAATAATGACTAGGAACGAATCTCCTCCTCATGTGGCCTTCATCTCCTCCCAAGTGTTTATAGGCCTTTCACGGTTTCTTCTCCTACTCAAAACAAATTGATCCCACCAAATAATAGCATAATCAATAAATTCAACAGCAGCTAGTTTTACCTTTTTCTCCTCGGAGTAATTATGGCAATCAAATACTAGCTCCACCTTTTTTTCCCACTCCAAATAAGCTTCCGGATCATTTTTACCTTGAAAAGAAGGAATTTTCAGTTTGATACTCCCCAAATCACGATCTATGCGTCTTACCCTTCTATCATCTCTTCCACGCATGTCAACGGTGACCTGGTCATCAAAATTATCTAGGTCATCACCACCCTGATCTCCCATGGCAGCACGCCATTGATTATCTCTTACATTAGGAGCTATTGGTTGTTGCCCCTTTTGTAGATTGGCTATGGCAGTGTCTTGCCTTTCCAATTGGTCACGGATCTCTCCAAACATCAGATTCATGCGCTCAAATTATTGCTGCATGGCTTTGTGTATGATCGATTGATCTATAGCTTCTTGTTCTTTTGACATATTTTGTGATCTGAAAAATTAAAGTTAGCAAAAAAAAAAACCTCACAACACTCCCTCACGTGTTTCACTCAATTTGATTCACTTAACTCTCGTGTTTAACACACAAATTAGCTTTTTCCCTCAAATGATCTCACAAACTATTGCCTTTCACCACACTTAATTCTCTCTTTCAGTTCTTTATTGAACTAAAAACAAAACCAAGAAAAACAAAACAAGTGACACACCAAATAAGCTATTCCAGCACACTAATAAAGAAAAAGAATTAAGAGAACACAAAGAACAAAAAAGAAATTGAAGAAAGGAAAACAAGCAAGTAAAGGACACAATTGATATTGATGAAAGTAGGAATACTTGAATCCGGACACAATCTTTTTTTCTTTTTTTGCTGTACATTTCTTTCTTTTTTTTTTTTGCTGTAAGTTTTTTTTTTTTTGCTGTTTGTTTTCTTTTTTTGATAATCAAAATAAATAAGACATTCAAACCTGATTAGAAACTTACTCTGATACCAAATTGATGCGAATCCCACATTGAAACTTTAAGGAGAATACTTAATTTGAAGTTTCAACTACCCAAGAAAGTTCTAAACAGATTTAAGACAAACAAAACCTTGACCCAATGCTTAATCAAACATGAACCAAAGGTATGGAGAAGGATATTGACGCCACACTCAAGATTTAGATGAGAAGGTGAGTGATAAGTCTTGATTTGGAACGCCACAAGAATGCAAATTCTTGATAAGTTCACTAGTTCTCAAAAGAACCAAAGAAAGAATAATTCTCTCAAATTCAAATAACATTAATCTCTCTATTGTCTTGCATAGCAAGGTTGCTGAGTTTAAATAGGCCAATAGAGACCCAAAAAATCCGAAAAAGATTAAATCCTAGTTCAAGTCGGAGTAGTTTTCCTAACTAGTTAAGGAGTCGTTGAAATTTCCAATTCTGCGCATGCTGTAATAAATTGGTCATAACTCCTTCTAGAGAACTCCAAATCTAACTCCGTAAAATTCTTTGGAAAGCTATCTTAATTATCTTTCCAACAGTATATGGCTTGCAAGTTAATTCCAGCTCAATCAATACCAGTTTTATTCCGAAATTGACCTTTCTGCATTTGACCCGAATTGTGTATTTGGCTGCCCAATAGCTTGAATAAAGCCCACAATGCCTTGACATCTCTTCAAGCCCAATTCATGATGTCTTGCATCTTGAATTGTAGTTTCAATCCATATTTTCTCAATTAATCCATTTAAAGCAGCTTGTATCTTTTTGGCTCTAGCTCTTGTAATTGGGCCTTCATGAATGTGCAAAGGATCACTTGAAGCTTTAATGGTATTCTCTTGATAGTTCTCATCACTTTGAGGCATCATTGCTCTGGTGGAACAATGCCACGTACTACGTTGCCACCCGTTTGTATAAGAGCCATCAACACGTTGTTCACTGAAAAATTTGAATTAAAATCTTTTAAAAGTGGTAAGATAAAAAGTCTTTAAGGTTTTGAAAAAGCACTAGATTTTAGAGACAGATAGAGTTTTCATATCATGGCTTCAACTTCATCTTCCTTAGAAACTTCAAATACTGTTTCTCTTTATTCAACATTGTCTTTACCTAAGTCCTGTACTAAACATGCAGCAAGCAAAATAGAAAATCTTGTAGAATATTCCTATATTCCTGAATCTGCCCAAATTATTGAATCTTCCTTTCCTCTCATCAGTCCTTACCATTCGTATAAAAGATCCACTTCTTTCACCAGAAGTATTAAATCCCTAATCAGTAACAAGAGGCCACTTCCCAAAGAATACATCCAATCTTCTCGATTGGATAGTGTACCCTCCAAGTGACTATAGCTGAACAATACATCACTTTAGAAATTCCTCCAGAATTAGTTGCCAATTGGAAATAAGAAGGCTATATCCATCTCCACCTGGGAGGCGTGAGACTAATCCTCACCCTACATGGACGGAAAGGCTTACCTGTTACAACCAGAATTGCCATGCTGGACACTAGATTCAAACAGTATCAACATGTTGTCATCGGCATTGTTTTGACTACTCTATATGCAGGAAGTGTTCTCTTCACTTTCTATTCGAATTTCAACCTGTCCTTGCAAGATGCTAACCTTTCCATAGCCTTGAAAGTCTAAGTTTAAATCCAAGGAGCTGAACAGATCTCTTCAGCCAAAATAGCCAGTCTCCATCATCAATTGGTCTATAGGCTTCAGAATCATGCCTTAGATCTTCCTACACCCGAAAACCACTCTGATGCCCTTATGGTGTTAGCTAAGTCAGATCAAATTCGAACCATCATTCAAATCCCAAGGCAAATTCCTCAACAAGAACTAGTAAAGCTCATGCCTTTAGAATGGATTTCTAATTATAAGAAATTCCATTAGAATGATGCTCCGATTCAGACATCTGAAAGCTTGTTTGAACGAAGATAGGATGGATTTGTCAAAATGATATTCAAGCCTCCACAATTAACTTCTCAACCTCCCCCAGCTGTATTACCAACAACCCCATCAGAGTCTCCAAGACTATCATTCACATACTCTTCTATGATAACTGCCGTGCAAACTGGACAAGAAAAGCTGCCAATCACTGGCTTTACCTCTGCAGGTTATCTTCTGTACCTTGCAAAGCTCAATGGACATTTCTTATGGGATGCCCCTGGATCTAGAATGTGTGATCCAGATTGCCCTTGTATGGAAGACGGAGAAGACGGAGAAGACGAAGATTCTAATTCAAAAAGGAAAGGGAGACAAAAAAAAAAAAGTTTTTTACTCCTTGTCATCATCATCACAAAAAACTACCAAACCCTCTTTCACCTCCACCATTACCATTACCTATCTACTAAAAAGAGCTTAAATGGATTGCAAAAAATTACAAAACAAAAGTTGCTTTGCCAGTCTTAAGTCCAATACCACAAAGCCAACCAATTTCTGGTATGATGTTCTTTTCATCATCCAAGGATTATGTCTCAAATTTCCCACCATTAGAAACCCAAACAGATACCCAAAGGAAAATAGTGTCAAAACCCTTTGTCTCTTCACCTATCACTGCTACCGGTCACCTTGAAGAGCCAAAACTATTTGAATCAAATTTAAATTGGCAAACTCAAAACAGTAAAGAATGATGCTTTACAGCACATCCACCAATAAGTTGACAAGATCAGTTTACGAACTGACAAAATTAAAACTAAAGTTGATTCAATAACCTTGCAAATGCAGCAAATCCATCTAAATTTATAGTCTAAAGTTGCTCAACTGGATATTGAATTATGTACCATGCTTAGCAAAGGTATTATAGTCCAGAGTTTGATAAAAAAGAAAGAGAAATCAGGCACTTAAAAGCAGAGTTAGATCGAATCGAATCAGAGAAGCAAAGACCTACACTCTTTACTGAAACTCCACCAATTCAAACAATTAGCCCAACATACCATCCATTTACACCATTATTAGCTCCAGTCAGGTCTTATGACCCGTCAAAATTATTTGGAATAACTCACACACTATTCTAAAATACACCTCAACCGTCTCAACAACCAAAGCCCAAATCCAAGTCCAAACCCAAGCATCTAAAAATCCATAAACCATCTCAGACTGAGACTCAAAAACAACAGTCTTCAAAATATACCTCTGTTCCTCTACCACACGTGTCCCAATCAAAAGACAAAGAACCAATGCACCAGTATGCTTCTCATTCTCATTATGTTAAAACTTCTGAATCAACAAAAGTAGATACGTCTGTTTCAGGATATGAAACTGATAGCAAATCTGCTAAACAGTCCTCAAAATCATTAAAGTCTACCTCTGAATCTAATACAGAGTCTTTAGTCTCTTCAGCCTCTACAACTGATTCTGAAAGGTCATATACAGACATTACCAAGCCCCTGATGGTACAGCTAGAAGAAGCAGAACACACTCAGACATCTCAACCAGAGTCTTACTTTGAGATACCTTCTGATGTGGATGATCCTACTGAATCCACATATGCTCCACCTCTACCTCAACCACATGCACCAAAACCATCAACAAATGGCGAGAGAAACTATCTGAAATCTTAGCCTGGGTACATCTCCAGATGATCAGAGCAGGAGCAACAGTCGAATCTGTTCACAAAGAACTTGTTACTCATTTTACAGGTTCTTTACGAGATTGGTTTGACAGTCTCAGTCCTTGTAGACAACTTCAGTTTGTCCAAATGCCGAATGTCTATTCAGCATTAGCCATCCTTCATGAACAATTCATCGGTGAACCAACAGCAGTCTTTGAAGTTGCCAGGTGAGATTATCTTAACATGAAATACTGCTCACTCAACTCAAAGGATCTTGACTTTCACTAGAAGAGGATGTCCATTTTGTTTTACAAACTGAATGGATTCAATGACCCTACACTCAAGCATGTCTTTCTTTCCTCTTTACCCGATGAACTGCAACTTGAGATTCAAAGACAGCTCACTATTTACAATCTTAACCTTAAGAACATTTCTTTAGGTAAAATCTTTCAGATTGCTAAAGGATGCCTTGACAAACTTTGTAAACAAAAATAGTTCGTAATACTCCACCTTTATGATCATAACTAAAGCAGTTAAACCAAGTGTAACATTAGGTATTTGTGGAAACGATATCAAAATAACCATTTTATAAATATTAAACATAAAAAAAGTTGGTTACATAAAAACTATACAAAAGGGTTTGTCACACTAAAAACTTTGATACAAAAATCACAAACTAATTCCATAAATAAGCTTGTAGTATTTATGCTTAGATAGGAAAACAGTTGAGCCCGTTATGTAACCCAAGGTTTGTTATGTCCATATGCACCTTGCCTTGGTTGGGACTTGGCATCATCTTTTTCCTACTCAGTTTTTGCAATGTAAGGACTATGTGAGCTAATGCCTAGTAAGTAAACACTTGATGCATGTATTACCTATCATGCACATGAATGACTTTATGAAATAAGTGCTAAAGCTTTTACATGAACTTTGAAATATAAAGAAAGATGTTAGGGCCCTAAGTTTATTGTACTACAAGGCTAACATTCTATAACATGCCCTTGGGCTTAAATTAATTGATCTGTTGGGCGTTACGTATCGCCGTCCCCAAAGGATCTCTTTTCTTAGCTCAGAGGGCTTGCCCTCTTTATGAATGCTTGTCACCTAGTAGTACAGCAACCTTTTATTTCTTTAAAATTTTTAAAATACCTATTTATCAAATCACTCGTGAGACGCATGAGACCAATGCAACTTATGCCACAGCATGTAAATTTTCTAAATATATAATAAAACATAACATGAAACTAATTTAAGATAACAACATCTAACATAGGCGGCAGTGCCGTCCATACAGAAATTTAAAGAAATAGAATTATAATATAGGCGGCAGGGCCGACCATGTAAAGAGTCATAACAACATCATATTTTAGGCGGCAGTGCCGACCATATTGAGAGTCATAACAACATCATAATTTAGGCGACAGTGCCAGCCATCCAATCAAGAAAGTATTAAGCATAACATCCTAGGTGGCATAGTCGGCCATATAAGGATGATATTATAATGTAGGCGGCATAGCCAGCCATGTGGGATTTAATAATAACCAATCACACCACAATAATAATCATTTTAAAACAAGAGATTGTTTAGAACTAAACCTAGCATAAGAGAATTATTACTTAAAGCTAATTTAACATATTGTCCTTACATTGCAATTGAAGTAAAGTATTACTTACCTGTTTTCTTTGATTCCCCTAAACCTTCCTTCCTAAACTTGAGAATTTCTTTACTAGTGATGCTTTGGCTTAGAATGGTAAAAGATGGGACTTTTAGGATTTTTCAAAAATGCAAGGGCTAAGGGGTATTTATAGAGTTTCCTAAGGCCCATTTGTGGCTAGGATTTTGCCACCATATCATTTGATTAATGGTGAAGATATATTCCTCCATAAATATCTTAGTGATTTCTAGAATGTTAAGATTTTACCACCTAGCACTTAATTAATGGTGAAGATTTATCTCTTTATAAATATCTTAGTAATTTCTAGAATTTCTAAATCTGTACAACATTTCTTATTACATCATCACTTATGTCATTGCTTATTTCATTACTTGTAAATTATTAATTTATCTTTCCATAAATATCTTACTAATTTTTAGAATTCCTCATATCTTTACAACATTTCTTGTTGCATCATGACTTATGTCATTGCTTATGTCATCATTAGTTTTAATTATTAATTTATCATTCCATAAATATCTTTAGTAATTTCTAAAATTTCTAATATCTCTACAACATTACTTATGTCATTATATTATTATTCTTATAATAAATGCTTAAGGGAGTTTGTTAGGTTAATTATATTATACCTAAGTAAGAAGATTATACCTCACACAGCTCTTCAAAGAACTAATTAAAGATAGAGAGCTCTTTTGGGGCTGAGTTAGGCTTCGGCCCAAACTTGGTATCAGAGCCCAAGTGTTCACTGAGGGTGTATGAGGTTGTGAATGATAAGCACCTTGTCCCATATCAGTTGGGATCCTGGCTAAGGTCCAGTTTATAAGTGCTAAGCAGTCCTCACCCTTCGAGAGCTCTTTTGGGGCTGAACCTCCCAGACAACCTTTACCTCTTCTTGTCTTACTTCTTCATGTTACTCCTATCTATCCTAAACCTAAACAAACTTCTATTAAGATTCATGAACCAATTAACCTAGAAATTCCTTCTACTTCAGCCTTACCTCTTTTATAGAATCACTTTCTAAAGCCGATCAAAAGAAACCTACTGAAATTTACTTACTGTCAGACCCACCAAATCTCAGTAATGATCCTTCAACAGATAAGTCTCTTTCAATAGATTCTTCAGTCTCTTCCACTAAGACTTCTGAGCTCAGTTACAATTCAGATGATTCAGAAAAGAATCAAATACATATTACTTGCCTTCTTATGGTTGATCATCCTGCTGAGTCTAAAACTACAAAAGAACCTCTAAACGTCCTCCCAGGGAACCCTATGTTGATATTCCTTCAGATATTGAAGAAGATTTTGAAGGAGAAAGCTCTTACCCCCCTCCTAAGGTTCGAGCTAGGGTTACTTCTGGAAATAGACCATGGTTTACATTTGATGATGTCTCGCCTACTAAATGGCATGAAAGACTTCAAGAACTTTCTGCTTGGCTAGATTTGCAAATGGTTAAACCTAGTGCAAAACTCATTACAGTCTTGAAGGAATTCGTCTTCCGTTTTACTAGGTCTCTCCAAGATTAGTTTGATAGTCTTAGGGAATATAGATAATTATAGTTCATTTGAAAGCCAAGTACCTTTGCGGCTTTAATACATATTCATACACAACTCCTTGGTGAACCTGTAACTCTCTTTGCCTCTGCTCGCAAAGATTACCTCGCAATGAAGTATTGTTCTCTTTAATGAACATATTTGAATTACTACTTTAAAAGAATGTCAGCTCTTTTCCATAAGCTTGGTGGAATCAATTGATGCGAATCCCACATTGAAACTTTAAGGAGAATACTTAATTTGAAGTTTCAACTACCCAAGAAAGTTCTAAATAGATTTAAGACAAACAAAACCTTGACCCAATGCTTAATCAAACATGAACCAAAGGTATGGAGAAGGATATTGACGCCACACTCAAGATTTAGATGAGAAGTGAGTGATAAGTCTTGATTTGGAACGCCACAAGAATGCAAATTCTTGATAAGTTCACTAGTTCTCAAAAGAACCAAAGAAAGAATAATTCTCTCAAATTCAAATAACATTAATCTCTCAATTGTCTTACATAGCAAGGTTGCTGAGTTTAAATAGGCCAATAGAGACCCAAAAAATCCGAAAAAGATTAAATCCTAGTTCAAGTCGGAGTAGTTTTCCTAACTAGTTAAGGAGTCGTTGAAATTTCCAATTCTGCGCATGCTGTAATAAATTGGTCATAACTCCTTCTAGAGAACTCCAAATCTAACTCCGTAAAATTCTTTGGAAAGCTATCTTAATTATCTTTCCAACGGTATATGGCTTGCAAGTTAATTCCAGCTCAATCAATACCAGTTTTATTCCGAAATTGACCTTTCTGCATTTGACCCGAATTGTGTATTTGGCTGCCCAATAGCTTGAATAAAGCCCACAATGCCTTGACATCTCTTCAAGCCCAATTCATGATGTCTTGCATCTTGAATTGTAGTTTCAATCCATATTTTCTCAATTAATCCATTTAAAGCAGCTTGTATCTTTTTGGCTCTAGCTCTTGTAATTGGGCCTTCATGAATGTGCAAAGGATCACTTGAAACTTTAATGGTATTCTCTTGATAGTTCTCATCATTCCCCCTCTCCTGAAAAGGATTCGTCCTCGAATCTTTACCTACATCAAAAGGAGAAAGATCAGAAACATTAAAAGTAGCACTCACATTATACTCACCAGGAAGGTCCAATTTGTAGGCATTGTCATTGATTCGTGCAACCACTTGAAATGGACCATCTCCCCTTGGAAACAACTTTGAACGCCTTTGTACTGGGAATCTCTCCTTTCTCATATGCACCCAAACCCAATCTCCAGGCTGAAAAACCACTTCCTTTCGTCCTTTGTTGGCTTGATTAGCATATTGTTCAGTCCTCTTTTCTATGTTGTGCCGCACTTTCTCATGCAATTGCTTAACAAATTCAGCTTTCTTTTTACCATCCAAACTAGCACGCTCATCAACAGGTAACGGCAATAAATCCAAAGGAGTTAAAGGATTAAAACCATATACAATTTCAAATGGTGAAAATTTAATAGCCGAATGGACAGTTCTATTGTAAGCAAATTCAACATGTGGCAAACATTCTTCCCAAGTTTTCAAATTCTTTTGAATAATGGCACGCAACATCGTGGACAATGTTCTATTTACAACCTCAGTTTGTCCATCAGTTTGTGGATGACAAGTAGTAGAAAACAAAAGTTTAGTACCCAACTTACCCCACAAAGTTTTCCAAAAGTGGCTTAAGAACTTAGCATCTCGATCTGAAACTATGCTCCTTGGTACTCCATGCAATTTGACTATTTCCTTGAAAAACAAATTAGCTATGTTTGTTGCATCATCGTTTTGTGACATGGAATGAAATGTGCCATCTTTGAAAACCTATCAACAACAACAAAAACAGAATCCTTTCCCCTTTTTGACCTAGGTAAACCCAAAACAAAGTCCATAGAAATATCAACCCAAGGTTCGCTAGGTATAGGTAAAGGTTTATACAATCCATGGGGTAAAACTCTAGACTTAGCATGTTTACAAGTGATACACTTCTCACATATTCTTTCAACATCACGTTTCATATGTGGCCAATAAAAAATGTTCTTTTAAAACATCTAAAGTCTTTGCAATGCCGTAATGTCCCATTAAACCTCCCCCGAGCTTCACGCACAAGCAATTCACGCAAAGAACTATATGGCACACACATTTATTCTCTCTAAATAAGAACCCATCGTGCCTATAAAACTTTCCAAATGCAGCTTTCTCACAAGCATTAAACACATTAGCAAAATCAGGATCATTAACATATAATTCTTTAATGTACTCAAATCCTAATAACTTTGTATTTAATGTAGAGATAAGTGCATACCTTCTCGATAATGCATCAGCCACTACATTCTCCGTACCTTGTTTGTATTTGATCACATAAGGAAATGGCTCAATGAATTCAACCCATTTGGCATGTCTCTTATGCAACTTACCTTGCCCTTTCAAATGCTTTAAAGACTCATGATCAGTGTGTATGACAAACTCTTTAGGTAGAAGATAATGTTGCCAAGTTTCCAACGCTCTCACCAATGCATACATCTCCTTGTCATAAGTAGGATAGTTTAGGGCTGTGCCACTCAATTTCTCACTAAAATAAGCAATTGGACGCCCCTCTTGCATCAAAACAGCTCCAATACCTACACCTGAGGCATCACACTCAATTTCAAAAGTTTTAGCAAAATCGAGTAAAGTAAGTAGTGGTGCAGAAACCAATTTCTCCTTGATTAGATTAAATGCACTTTCTTGTTCACTACCCCACTTAAATCCCACGTGTTTCTGAATAATTTCAGTTAAAGGTGCAGCAAGGGTGCTAAAATCTTTCACAAATCTTCTATAAAAACTAGCCAAACCATGAAAACTTCTTACCTCACTTATGCTTTTAGGTGTAGGCCATTCCTTAATAGCCTTTATCTTCTCTTCATCAACCTCAATTCCTTTAGCACTTATAACATAACCAAGAAAAACAATCTGATTTGTACAAAAAGCACACTTCTTCAAATTAGCATACAACTTTTCCTTCCTTAACACAAATCAATACACTTTGCAAATGCTCAACGTGTACTTCTAGACTTTTGCTATATATCAAAATATCATCAAAGTAGTCATCTACTAACTTACCAAGAAAAGCACGCAAAACATGGTTCATTAACCTCATAAAAGTCTTTGGGTGAGTTAGATAATCCAAATGGCATTACTAACCACTCATATAAACCATATTTTATTTTAAAAGCAGTTTTCCACTCATCTCCCTCTCTAATCCTAATTTGATGATATCCACTTTTAAGATCTATTTTGCTAAACACACAAGAACCATACAATTCTTCAAGCATGTCATCAAGTCTAGGAATAGGATGTCGATACTTTACAGTGATTTTATTAATCGCACGACAATCAACACACATCCTCCATGTTCCATCCTTTTTGGGCACTAGTAGAACTGGTACCGCACACGGACTCATGCTCTCCTTCACATATCCTTTTGCTAAGAGTTCTTCAACCTGCCTTTGAAGCTCCTTTGTCTCTTCGGGGTTACTTCTATAAGCGGGTCTATTAGGAATGATAGCTCCAGGAAGAAAGTCTATTTGATGCTCAATTCCCCTAATAGGTGGCAAACCATTAGGGACTTCATTTGGAAATACATCATCAAAGTCCTGCAAAAGAGTCACAATAACACTAGGCAAAAAAGAGTTAAGCTCATTAGTATGCAAACAAGCCTCTTTGCACAAAAGTACAATGATAGGCTGTTTTGAAAAGAAGGCCCTCTTAACCTCTCTCTCTTTTGCAAACAAGTTTACATGTTGCCTCTCTTTTCTCTCAACAATATTTTTTTCTATCTTTCCACTTTCTTTTCTCTCATTCTCTCTTTCTTTTGTACTCTCATTTTCTTTTTTTGTATCACTCTCTTTTTGTATCGTCATTTGATCCTCATACACTTGCTTAGGTGTTAAGGGTACAAGAGTGATTTGCCTTTTATTCATTACAAAAGAATATCTATTTAAGTAACCATCATGTGTCACTCGCCTATCATATTGCCAAGGTCGCCCAAAAGAATGTGTCCAAAGATGCATGGGTACTACATCACATACAACCTCATCCTTATATCTCCCAATAGAGAATGAAACCAGCACTGGTTTATTTACTTTAACCTCCCCACAATCATTCAGCCGTTGTAACTTATATGGCTTAGGATGTTTTAGAGTTTTCAAGTTCAATTTTTCAACCAAACTAGTGCTAGCTACATTAGTACAACTTCCACCATCAATTATCATACTACATACCTTATCTTTGATGTGGCATCTAGTATGAAATATGTTATCACGTTGTACCTCCGCATCCTCTTTTACTTGCATGTTAAGAGCACGTCTAACAACCATCAATTTACCATCAACAGGATACTCTACACCATCATTAGCATCCTCCAAAGGTGGCATAGGATCATCATCTGATTCACTCTCGGTTTCAACATCACCATCTTCCCTCAAGATCATCACCCTCTTATTTGGGCATTGAGATGCAATATGACCTGTCCCCAAACATTTAAAACACTTAATATCTCTATTTCTAGAGTGTTGGGAATCAGATTTACCTTTGCTTTGGCTGCCCCCCTCTTTATGATCCTTGATTGGCTCAATCTTAGGCTTTGAAACAACCTTTTCATCTTTGCTCCATTTTGACTTCCATGAGGAAGATGAACCCAAATTGGGTCTAGTGGAACCCTTTCTTTTTAGTTGTCGTTCCACTTTTATGGCCATGTGAACCATGTCTTCCAATTCAACATAATGCTGCAAGTCAACCACATTAGCAATATCTTGATTTAAACCATGTAAAAATCTAGCCATAGTGGCCTCTCGTTCTTCTTCAATGTTGGTTCGAATCATGATTATTTCCATCTCCTTGTGGTAGTCTTTCACACTTCTGGAGCCTTGTGTAAGACTTTGAAGCCTTTGATATAGCTCCCTATAATAATGACTAGGAACGAATCTCCTCCTCATGATGGCCTTCATCTCCTCCCAAGTGTTTATAGGCCTTTCACGGTTTCTTCTCCTACTCAAAACAAATTGATCCCACCAAATAATAGCATAATCAATAAATTCAACAGCAGCTAGTTTTACCTTTTTCTCCTCGGAGTAATTATGGCAATCAAATACTAGCTCCACCTTTTTTTCCCACTCCAAATAAGCTTCCGGATCATTTTTACCTTGAAAAGAAGGAATTTTCAGTTTGATACTCCCCAAATCACGATCTATGCGTCTTACCCTTCTATCATCTCTTCCACGCATGTCAACGGTGACCTGGTCATCAAAATTATCTAGGTCATCACCACCCTGATCTCCCATGGCAGCACGCCATTGATTATCTCTTACATTATGAGCTATTGGTTGTTGCCCCTTTTGTAGATTGGCTATGGCAGTGTCTTGCCTTTCCAATTGGTCACGGATCTCTCCAAACATCAGATTCATGCGCTCAAATTGTTGCTGCATGGCTTTGTGTATGATCGATTGATCTATAGCTTCTTGTTCTTTTGACATATTTTGTGATCTGAAAAATTAAAGTTAGCAAAAAAAAAACCTCACAACACTCCCTCACGTGTTTCACTCAATTTGATTCACTTAACTCTCTTGTTTAACACACAAATTGGCTTTTTCCCTTTAATGATCTCACAAACTATTGCCTTTTACCACACTTAATTCTCTCTTTCAGTTCTTTATTGAACTAAAAACAAAACCAAGAAAAACAAAACAAGTGACACACCAAATATGCTATTCCAGCACACTAATAAAGAAAAAGAATTAAGAGAACACAAAGAACAAAAAAGAAATTGAAGAAAGGAAAACAAGCAAGTAAAGGACACAATTGATATTGATGAAAGTAGGAATACTTGAATCCTTTTGCAATCTTTTTTTTTTTTTTTTGGTGTACGTTTGTTTGTTTTTTTTTTTGGTTTAAGTTTTTTTTTTTTTTGTTTGTGTGTGTTTTTTTTTTTTTTTAAAAAAAATAAATAAGACATTCAAACCTGATTAGAAACTTGCTCTGATACCAAATTGATGCGAATCCCACATTGAAACTTTAAGGAGAATACTTAATTTGAAGTTTCAACTACCCAAGAAAGTTCTAAACAGATTTAAGACAAACAAAACCTTGACCCAATGCTTAATCAAACATGAACCAAAGGTATGGAGAAGGATATTGACGCCACACTCAAGATTTAGATGAGAAGGTGAGTGATAAGTCTTGATTTGGAACGCCACAAGAATGCAAATTCTTGATAAGTTCACTAGTTCTCAAAAGAACCAAAGAAAGAATAATTCTCTCAAATTCAAATAACATTAATCTCTCAATTGTCTTACATAGCAAGGTTGCTGAGTTTAAATAGGCCAATAGAGACCCAAAAAATCCGAAAAAGATTAAATCCTAGTTCAAGTCGGAGTAGTTTTCCTAACTAGTTAAGGAGTCGTTGAAATTTCCAATTCTGCGCATGCTGTAATAAATTGGTCATAACTCCTTCTAGAGAACTCCAAATCTAACTCCGTAAAATTCTTTGGAAAGCTATCTTAATTATCTTTCCAACGGTATATGGCTTGCAAGTTAATTCCAGCTCAATCAATACCAGTTTTATTCCGAAATTGACCTTTCTGCATTTGACCCGAATTGTGTATTTGGCTGCCCAATAGCTTGAATAAAGCCCACAATGCCTTGACATCTCTTCAAGCCCAATTCATGATGTCTTGCATCTTGAATTGTAGTTTCAATCCATATTTTCTCAATTAATCCATTTAAAGCAGCTAGTATCTTTTTGGCTCTAGCTCTTGTAATTGGGCCTTCATGAATGTGCAAAGGATCACTTGAAACTTTAATGGTATTCTCTTGATAGTTCTCATCATCAATGATAATACTATGAAGCATGTTTTTATTTCCTCTCTCCCTAAGGAACTTCAGCCAAAACTCTACCGGCAGATTACAGCTGCTCAGCTTGATATCAATACCATGAGTATTGGTAGAATTTTTCAGCTTGCTCTAGCTTTACTTGACCATTTGTGTGAACAGAAGAAGTTCAAGGATAAATGCTTTTGTAGTCTTGTAATCTTCAAATAAAGGAATAAGTTCATCTTGTATGTGGCTTAAGATTATAGCATTTACAATTGTATTATCTTCCTCCCATTTATTTTTACGATTAGTGAAATTAGCATTTAGGTCACCATAATTTGTATTATAGTTACGTCACTAGTAACTAACATAATATGTTAAACATTGAATTCAAATGTAGGCCACTCTTCTCTTTCTAAATATTATAATTAGACCTATTTAACTTTTCTATTTTATTAGTGTCACTAAAGTTTGCATTAATTGTATTTTCTTGATAATGTGTAGCATGAATAGAAAATATTTTTCAAATAGATTGATTATAAACTTCAATGATTTCTTCTAGCACTTAGAGACTTAAAAAAAATTTCTTTTTCGCATATCTAAATATCCATCTTGCTGACGTTATATTCTTTTGCAATAATCGGTATCATTGAACAATTCTTCTTTGATAGCGAATTCTTCTTGGATATATCCCTTTTAGAAGTGTTCTTCTAATATGTCTTATTAACTTCTTAACCGCGTTGAAATACTTCCAAAATAAATTTTATTTTGACTTTTAATCTCAAAATAGAATATTAACCCCACTTTGATACCATTGTTGGTCCCTTTAAAATTAATTGTGAGAGAACTATCATTGAACTAGAAATCACCTATAACTAATGGGAAGAAAAAATTTTCTAAGAACCCTCAATGTCTTCAATGCACAATTTAAGATGATATGAAATACTTATAGCTAGAGTCTATTTGTGGACTATTATATCTCTTGAGAATTAGCCATGTCTCTTAAGAAAGTAGTTACACTTAATATAAACTATATTGACTTAACTTAAGAGATAGATCTCCTATGAATAAGTATGTCCACAATATGTTTTTTTATATATATGGTATTCTTTAAGAGTTGCGTTTTTTTCATACGAAATCTTTACAAGTACATTGTCTCTATCTATAATTTGCTCTTTATAAATTAATAAAAATGCTTTCTAGTCTTCAGCTACATGCAGTAAACCACTATAAATCTCTATTCTCTGATCTTTAATGCTTTGTTCCTTTTCATTTTACTTATGTTTTGATTTGTTTCAAATTCCATATATTAGTTTCTGATAGGATTAGGTCCTAGGGTGATCGGTTTAGTATTTATACACCAAATGAGTCTCAACACTCACTTTATATCTGTAACACTCTACCTTTATGATTGTAACTGAAGTGGTTAAACTAGGTGTAACATTAAGTATTTGTAGAAATGATTTTAAAATAAGTATTTTATAGATATTGATAAAAAAAAAGTTTGTTACATAAAGAACTATATAAAGGGGTTTGTCACACCAAAAACTTTGTTACAAAAGCCAGGGATCTCTTAGGAACATGTTGCAAACCAATACCATAAACAAGCTTGATATATTTATGCTTAGATAGGAACACAATTGAGCCCGTTGTGTAACCCAAGGTCTGTTATGTCCATATACACCTCGCCATGATTGGAACTTGACATCAGCTTTTTCCTACTCAGTGCCTGCAATGTAAGCACTGCGTGAGCTAAAGCCAGTAAGTAAATACTTGATGCATGTATTATCTATCATACATATGAATGACTTTATGAAATAAGTGCTAAATCTTTTACATGAAACTTTGAAATATAAAGAACGATGTTAGGGCCCTAGGTTTGTTGTACTGCAAGGCTAGCATTCTATAACATGCCCTTGGGCTTAAATTAATTGATCCATTAGGCGTACGTATCGCCGTCCCTGAAGGATCTCTTTTCTTAGCTTAGAGGGCTTGCCCTCTTTATGAATGCTTGCCACCTATTAGTACAACATCCCTTTCTTTCTTCAAATTCATTAAAATACCTTTTTATCAAATTACTCATGAAATGTATGAGACTAATGTAATTTATGCCACAGCATGTAAATTTTTCAAATATATAATAAAGCAAAATATGAAACTAATTTAAGATAACAACATCTAACACAGTCAGTAGTGCCGTCCATACAGAAATTAAAGAAATAAAATTATAATATAAGCGGCAGGGCTGACCATGCAAAGAGTAAAAACAACATCATATTTTAGGCGGCAGTGTCAACCATGACATGATAAAATAAGGGCATCACATTTAGGTGGCATAGTCGACCATCCAATCAAGTAAGTAGTAAGCATAACATCCTAGGCGACATAGCCGGACATATAAGGATGATATCATGATGTAGGCGGCATAGTCAGCCATGTGGGATTTAACAATTTCCAATCACACCACAATAATAATCATTATAAGCTAAGAGATTATTTAAAACTAAACCTAGCATAAGAGAATTATTACTTAGAGCTAATTTAACATATTGTCTTTACATTGCAGCTATAGTGAAGTGTTACTTACCTGTTTTCTTTGATTCACCTAAACCTTCCTTCCTAAACTTGAGAATTTCTTTACTAGTGATGCTTTGGCTTAGAATGGAAAAAGATGAGATTTCTAGGGTTTATGGAAAATGCAAGGGCTAAGGGGATATTTATAGAGTTTCCTAAGGCCCATGTGTGACTAGGATTTTGCCATGATATCATTTTATTAATGGTAGAGATTTATTTCTCCATAAATATCTTAGTGATTTCTAGAATGTTAAAATTTTGCCACCTAGCACTTAATTAATGGTGAAGATTTATCTCTTTATAAATATCTTAATAATTTCTTGAATTCCTAAATCTCTACAACATTTCTTATTACATCATCACTTATATCATTGTTTATGTCATCATTACTTTTAAATTATTAATTTATCTTTCCATAAATATCTTAGTAATTTCTAGAATTCTAATATCTCTACAACATTTCTTGTTGCGTCATTACTTATGTCATTGCTTATATCATTGCTTATGTCATTATTAGTTTTAATTATTAATCAAATGATATGGTGGCAAAATCCTAGCCACACATGGGCCTTAGGAAACTCTATAAATACCCTTTAGCCCTTGCATTTTCCATAAACCCTAGAAATCCTATCTTTTTCCATTCTAAGCCAAAGCATCACTAGTGAAGAAATTCTCAAGTTTAGGAAGGAAGAAATTCTCAATCTTCAGTAATAGCCTGCTAATCCCAAGAAGCTTCTAACTTCTTTAGCATTAGTTGGCCTCGTCCATTGGCTGACTGCTTCCACCTTTAAGGGATCGACTGATATTCCATCCTTAGACACAACTTGCCTTAAAAATATAACACTTTTAGTAAAAATTCACATTTCTTGAATTTTGCATAAAGTTGCTTCTCCTTCAAAGTTTGAAGAGTGATTCTCAAATGTTCGGCATGTTATTTCTTCGTTCATAAGTAGATTAAGATGTCGTCAATGAATACCACTATGAATTTGTCTAAATAGTCTTTAAATACTTTGTTCATGAGATCCATGAAAGCTGCTGGAGCATTAGTTAGACCAATGGGCATGACGACCAATTTATAGTATCCATAACGTGTTCTAAATGCGGTCTTTGGAATATCCACCTCTCTGTCTTTTAACTGGTGATATCCTGACCGTAGATCAATCTTTGAAAGTATTGCTGCTCCTCGTAATTGATTAAATAGATCCTTGATTCGTGGAAGTGGGTACTTATTCTTGATGCACATCCGCATGGATCCATCATTTTTCTTTACGAACAATACTGGTGCTCCCCAAGGTGAATGACTTGGACATATGTAGCCTTTGTCTAATAGTTCTTGTAGTTAATCCTTTAACTCCTTTAATTCTAATGGGGCCATCCTGTAGGGTTTTTTTGAGATTGGGGCCGTTCCTTGTAATAAGTCAATTTGAACTCAACTTCTTGGCCAGGCAGTAGTCCAGCGAGTTCTTCAGGAAAGGCCATAGGAAATTCATTCACCACTGGGATTTCTTCTAGCTTTGGCCTTTGCTCTTCGACCTTAATGATGCTTACCAAGTATCCCTTACATCCTCCCTTTAATAGTCTAATTGCTTTTAAGATGGAGATGACAAGTATTGTATTCTCCTTACATCCCCCCTTGAATATAAATGATTCCTTTTGTGGTGGTTGAAATGTTACCTCTTTTTTCTCACAATCTATCTTGGCATGGTATTTTAATAACCAATCCATACTAAGAATCACGTCATAGTCATGCATCTCAAGGATTATTAAGTCAACACATAGTGTACGACCACTAATGTTGACTTCGCATGCTCTTACTAGCTGTCCTAAGTTTAATACTTTACCAGATGGAAGCATGACACTATAAGGTCTACTTATTATGTTAAGGGCCCCTTTGATTTTCCTAATAAATACTAGTGAGACAAATGAATATGTAGCTCTTGAGTCTATCAACACATATGCAGGAGTTTGAGAGATAGATAGTTTACCTGATATTACCGAGGGGTTTGCATCTGCATCTGCCTTGGTAAGTGTGAATACTCGTGCGTTAGTCTTTTCTTGCTGTGTACCATTCTCTGGGTAATTTTTGATGAAGTATCTTTCTTTCCCATATTTGAAACATGTTCTAGTATTGGCTCGGCATTCCCCAGGGTGAGTTCTACCACATTAATTGCATTTAGGCCTTGGTAGGGCTTCTTTTTTGTAATTCTTTATACGCTTATTCTTATCTTGCTCTTGGTAAGTTGGCGCTCTTTTCCTCTTATTGTTTAAAAGTTGTCTTCCATGATTAGCTACACAACTCCTTTGATCTATGCTCACTTTATTTCTTTGTTTTTCTTCCTTCTTTTCTTCATCTGCTTGTTCAATTACTAAGGCTCGATCTATGAGCTCAATGAAGGAAGCATCTCGAATTCCAGCCACCTTTAAGTCTTTTACTAAATCTTTACGCAATCCTTGCATAAAATAATCCTTTTTCAAATCTTCTGTGGCAACCATGTGTGGGTATAATGAGAGAGCTCATTAAATTTTTGGATATACTCTAGTATTGTCATTTTTCCTTGTTACAAATAACCAAATTCTCTTCTTTTGGCAGACCTCACCGTCTTTGAAAAATACTTATTGTAAAAGTGTTCTTTAAATTCCTTTCATCGCATTATGGTTTCGTTATGGCATCGTCTAATGGAATCCCACCAATATTTAGCTGCCCCCCGTAGCATAAAGGAAAAACAGGTGACCTTTTCCTCTTCTGGTACCTTAACTACTTCGGTCATTCTTTCCATGGTTTGCAACCATTGGTCTGCTACCATAGGATCTGCGCCACCTTCAAAAATAGGTGGGTTTAATCTTCTAAATTCAGTCCCCGCATTATTTATTGCTTGAGCACAAGACTTAAATTTAATACAGCATTTCATCCCCAAATAGATAGCCAATCAGAAAGGATGATTTAAACACTCGAAGATATGTTACTAGGATGTGCCATCGACTTTCAAGGATCGTAGAGCAAATATTTAGCACTGGCTGAATTCGCCTATAATAATAGTTACCAAGCAACAATCGGCATGGCACCATACGAAGCTTTTTACCGTAGAAAATGTCGGTCACCTATTCATTGGGATGAAATGGGTGAGCAAAGATACCTTGGACCAGACTTAGTTGCGGTCTCATCTGTGCAATCGAGAAAATACGACAAAGAATACAAGTAGGCCAAAGTCGACAGAAAAGTTATGCACATAAAAGACGAAGACCGTTGGAATTTCAAGTTGGCGAGAAAGTATTCCTAAAGGTCGTCCCAATGAAAGGATCGATGAGATTTGGAAACAAGGGAAAATAAAGTCCAAGGTTCATTGGGCCATTTGAAGTACTCGAACGTATTGAGAGTGTCTTCTATTGACTTGTGCTACCATCATCATTATCAAGAATACACAATGTCTTTTGTTGAGTGTTAGAAAGTGTATATTTATAAAGGAGAAAATCGTCATTTTATACTTCAAGTCTCACTAACATTGCTACTTTTATTTATTTAAGTGTTTTGTTGTTTAATTATATGTATTTTATTATAATTATATGTTTTATATATTTTAAGGGCATCACGATCGTTTCACAATGAACGAGTGATCAGACAGTAAAACAGATGTCATCAGGACGGTCAAAAACATTAGGAAGAGCATAAAAGCAAAAATGTCACTGTCCACATATACGGTCTGTTTCACTTCAGATCGCTCATATGTATGGTAATCGTTTATGGTCTTCTCTATTCATGTTCTTTCTTTCACGACACTGTTCATATATACGGACCGATGATGTGACAACTACCTATGACATGGCAGTATTTGATTAGACAAATTATGTAGAATTGACTACTTATGTAGCATTGACTGATGACGTGGCATTGACTGATAATTTATCACAATCTTATTGGACTAAATTTCTTATGTACTGTGGATCGATGACGTGGCAGCATCTCAGCAGAGCAAAAAACGTGTGTACGATACATGCGCATACATGGGATTATTTACTATTCAAACGTTGACTGTTGACTGATGACGTGGTGCAATCCTGAGAGTCTGAACTGTTTTTATTCCGATGGTCATGATTCACTCAATGTATCTATAAAAAAGGGGCTCTCCCCCTCTAATTTGATACCTGAATTCATTATTAAGCTTAGATTTCTGAAATTTCTTCTCCTTCTTGTAGTTTCTTTATATTTTAATAAAATTTCCTTTTTATCCCTAGTTAAAATATGAGTAGCTAATTCCCTTTTAAGCTTGGATTGAAGGTGAAGTCTCAACATGTTCCATGAGCTTAATTTGGTAAATTTACTTTTTTTTCTCCTCTAATATTTGTGGTTGTTTTGACTTTTTGTCGATAAATAATAATAGTTTTGTCTAGATACCGCATTGGTTAAACCAGCACCCTAGTACAAGGTTATTATTATTTGGCACGATAAGTCCTTGGCACCATATTTATTTGAGCGTGGTTCATGAGGTGTGGAATCCCCTCTTATGATTTAATTGGCATTAATATGGAATATTTAGCCCATGGAGCATGTTGATGCAGATTCAGATACCCAAGCACGTTATTTCAATAGATTTCAGTTTAATTTAATTCCTGTCATTGTAATTTAAATTTAAGCATAGTTTATATCAATTTCACCATGAATTCATTCACCCATTAAAGAAAATTAAAATCAACCTCCTCGTGGGATCGACACTCGTCACCATTAATCTATTCTACAATAGATTCGTGCGCTTGTGAGTTCAATAAAATTTGCACAACATCTTTCATATCTCCATGTTAAAGAAATATATTCCAAACCTCTTCCACGTGCTAGACTATGAGCCTCTTCAACTCGACGAAGACCTAACCTACGAAGAACACCCAATTCAAGTACTCGATAAAAGAATAAAAGAGTTAAGGCACAAGAAAATCCCTCTAATTAAGATACTATGGCAGAACAACTCAGTGGAGGAGACAACATGGGAGCACGAGGAAGAAATGAAGAACAAGTATCCTGTGCTATTCACTAAGTAAATTTCATAGATGAAATTTTTAAAAGGAGAGGAGATTGTGAGGTACAATCTTCTTACTTAGATATAGTATAATTAACCTAACAAACTCCCTTAATCATTTATTATTATAATAATAATAATAATAATAATAATGTATAATAATATAATGACATGAGTAATATGGTAGAGATATTAGAAATTCTAGAAATTACTAAAGATATTATGGGCATTAGCTCACGTAGTCCTTACATTATAGGAACTGAGTAAGAAAAAGCTGACGCCAAGTCCCAACCAAGGCGAAGTACATATGGATATAACAGACCTTGGGTTGCACAACGGGCTCAATTGTTTTCCTACCTAAGTATAAATACAACAAGCTTATTTATGGAAGTGGCTTGTGACTTTTGTAACAAAGTTTTTGGTTTGACAAACCTCTTTTATATAGTTTTATGTAACAAACCTTTTGTTCAATATTTGTAAAATGCTTATTTTGAAATTATTTCTACAAATACTTAATGTTACACCTGGATTAACCACTTTAATTACAATCATAAAGATAGGGTGTTACAATTTGGTATCGGAGCCCAAGATTTAAAGTGATTCTATAGACCGTCCATATGCACTGGCCAAGGAGGAGAATGTAGCTCAGCTCTTAGTAAGATTAGGAACTAAGATAATTAAATATCTTACATTTAATTTATTTGACCCATAGAAGCTTGTTAAAGACAGTAGAGATGTCAAGTGCTAAGGGTAATAGAGGCAGAAGAGTGGAAGAAACTTCAAGAGAGCAATCCTCAGTAATTGATTGACTTACAGACATTGTCACACAATTCTTAAAAAAAGAAGTCAAAAGAGATGAATGTGCTCAGGCCACGAATAATGCTGGGGCTGAATTTAGAAAATTAAATCCATCTATATTTGAAGGGGCGCAGATCCTATGGTAGCAGACCAGTGGTTGCGAACTATTGAAAAAATGACTGAAGTAGCCAAGGTACCAGAAGAGGAAAAGGTCACTTGTATTTCCTTTATGCTATGAAGGGCAGCTGAATATTGGGGGGTTCCATCAGGTGATGCCACAACAAAACAATAATGCAATGGAAGGAATTTAAAGAACATTTTTACAATAAGTATTTTTCAGAGACAGTGAGATTTGCCAAAAGAAGAGAATTTGTTCATTTGCAATAAGGAAAAATGACAATACTAGAGTATATTCAAAAATTCGATGAGCTCTCTCGTTATGCCCCACACATGGTTGCCACAGAAGATTTGAAAAAAGATCATTTTATGCAAGGATTGCGTAAAGATTTAGCAAAAGACTTAAAAGTGGCTAGAATTCGGGATGCTTCCTTCAATGAGCTCATGGATCGAGCCTTGGTAATTGAACAAGTAGATAAAGAAAAGAAGAAAGTAAAACAAAGGAATAAAGGGAGCATAGACCCAGGGAGTTGTGTAGCTAATCAGGGAAGACAACTCTTAAATAATAAGAGGAAGAGAGAGCCAACTTACCAAGAGCAAGATAAGAACAAGCGTATAAAGAATCACTAAAAAGAAGCCCTACTAAGGCTTAAATGTAATCAATGTAGTAGAACTCACCCTCGGGAATGCCGAGCCAACACTAGAACATGTTTCAAATGTGGGAAAGAAGGACACTTCATCAAAGACTGCCCAGAGAATGGTACGCAGCGAGAAAGGACTAACGCACGAGTATTCACACTTACCAAGAAGGATGCAAAAGTAAACCCCTTAGTAATATCAGGTGAACTATCTATCTCTCAAGCTCCTACATATGTGTTGATAGACTCAGGAGCTACACATTCATTTGTCTTACCAGTATTTATTAGGAAAGTCAAAGGGACCCTTAACCTAATCAATAAACCTTATAGTGTCATGCTTCCATCTGTTGAAGTATTAAACTTAGGACAACTAGTAAAAGCATGCGAAGTCAACATTAGTGATCGTATACTATGTGTTGACTTAATAATCCTTGAGATGCACGACTATGATGTGATTCTTGGCATGGATTGGTTATCAAAGTACCATGCCAAGATAGATTGTGAGAAAAAAAGGTAACATCCAACCACCACAAAAGGAATCATTTATATTCAAGGGAGGATGTAAGGAGAATAGAATGTGTGTCATCTCTGCCTTAAAAGCAATTAAACTATTAAAGGAAGGATGTGAGGGATACTTGGCAAGCATCATTAAGGTCGAAGAGAAAAGGCGAAAGCTAGAAGAAATTCCAGTGGTGAATGAATTTTTAGAGGTCTTTCTTGAAGAACTCCCTAGACTACCACCAGACTGAGAAGTTGAGTTCAAGATTGACTTGTTACCAGGAACGGCCCCAATCTCAAAAGCACTTTACAGGATGGCCCCATCAAAATTAAAGGAGTTAAAGAATCAACTATAAGAACTATTAGACAAAGGCTGCGACGTCCAAGCCATTCACCTTGGGGAGCACCAGTATTGTTCGTGAAGAAAAAGGATTGATCCATGCGGATGTGCATAGACTTTCAAGAACTAAATAAGGTCACCATCAAGACTTTCACGAATTGAGGATCTGTTCGATCAACTACAAGGAGCAGCAGTTTTTCAAAGATTGATCTACGGTCAGGATATCACCAGCTAAAAGTCAGAGAAGAGGATATTTCAAAGACTGTATTTAGAACACGTTATGGACACTATAAATTTGTTGTCATGCCATGTAGTCTAACTAATGCCCCAACAGCTTTCATGGATCTCATGAACAGAGTATTTAAAGACTATTTGGACAAATTCATAGTGATATTCATTGATGACATCTTGATCTACTCACGAATGAAGAAAGAACATGCCGAACATTTGAGAGTCACCCTTCAAACTTTAAAGGAGAAGCAACTTTATGCAAAATTTAAGAAATGTGAATTTTGGCTAGAAGTGTTATATTCCTGGGGCATGTTGTGTCTAAGGATGGAATATCAGTCGATCCCTCAAAGGTGGAAGCAGTCAGCTAATAGACGAGGCCAACTAATGCTAAAGAAGTTAGAAGCTTCTTGGGATTAGTAGGCTATTACCGAAGATTCGTGGAAGGCTTCTCCAAGATCGCAATGCCATTAACCCAATTAACAAAGAAAAACACCAAGTTTGTATAGACACCAGAATGTGAGAAAAGCTTCGAAGAGCTAAAGCGACGGTTGATCACTGCCCAAATCTTAGCCATTCCTAATAGCTCTGAGGAATTCATCATATACAACAATGCCTCCAAAAATGGCATAGGATGCGTTCTCATGCAAAATGGAAAGGTCATTGCATATGCCTCTAGATAATTAAAGGAATACGAGAAGAGCTATCCCACACATGACTTAATATTGGCCGCGGTGGTGCATGCATTGAAAATATGGCATCACTATTTGATGGGAGCACATTGTAAGATTTATACGGATCACAAGAGCCTTAAATACTTCTTTACATAAAAGAAGCTGAACATGTGACAACGCCGTTGGCTGGAACTCATCAAGGACTACGTTTGTGAAATAAACTATCATCCTGGAAAAGCAAATGTGGTGGCAGATGCACTAAGTCGAAAGTCAAGTTTGTCAGCTTTAAAAATACTGCCTAAGCCATTATAAGATGAGATATGCAAGGCAGAGATTGAGCTCATGATAGGAAAGCTCGCTTACATGACACTTTGCTCAACTCTATTAGAAAGGATTAAAGAAGGGCAGGAAGCCAATTCATACTTAAAGAAGTTAAAGATGGAGACCAATTTAGAGAAAGAGATGCCATTTAAGAAGTCAGAGAAATGAATTATTTTATTTAAAGATAGGATATGCGTACCAGATAATAAAGATCTAAAGAAGGAAATTCTACTTGAAGCTCATACAGCCCTATATTTGCTTTATCCTGGCACAATAAAAATGTATAAAGATTTAAAGAGGCACTATTGGTGGCCTGGGATGAAGAAGGATATAGTTAAGTTCGTGGCTCAATGCCTTACCTGTCAACAAATCAAGGCAGAACATCAAAGAACGACAGGACTTTTAGAACCCAATCAAATCCCTCAATGGAAGTAGGAAGAAATCACAATGGACTTCGTTGTCGGCCTCCCAAGGACTACAAAAATGCATGATGCCATCTGGGTGATAGTTGATCGACTCACAAAGTCTGCCCACTTTTTGCCAATTCGGATGACGTACACCATGGACCAACTCGCAGAAATATACATAAAGGAGATAGTCAGACTACACGGTGTACCTGTCTCTATTATTTCTGATCGAGATACAAAATTCACCTCGACATTCTGGGAGAAGCTACATAAGGCTATGGTGACAAGACTTAAATTTAATACAGCATTTCATCCCCAAATAGATAGCCAATCAGAGAGGATGATTTAAACACTCGAAGATATGTTACGAGGATGTGCCATCGACTTTCAAGGATCGTGGAGCAAATATTTAGCATTGGCTGAATTCGCCTATAATAATAGTTACCAAGCAACAATCGGCATGGCACCATACGAAGCTTTTTATGGTAGAAAATGTCGGTCACCTATTCGTTGGGATGAAATGGGTGAGTGATGCGAATCCCACATTGAAACTTTAAGGAGAATACTTGATTTGAAGTTTCAACTACCCAAGAAAGTTCTAAACAGATTTAAGACAAACAAAACCTTGACCCAATGCTTAATCAAACATGAACCAAAGGTATGGAGAAGGATATTGACGCCACACTCAAGATTTAGATGAGAAGGTGAGTGATAAGTCTTGATTTGGAACGCCACAAGAATGCAAATTCTTGATAAGTTCACTAGTTCTCAAAAGAACCAAAGAAAGAATAATTCTCTCAAATTCAAATAACATTAATCTCTCTATTGTCTTACATAGCAAGGTTGCTGAGTTTAAATAGGCCAATAGAGACCCAAAAAATCCGAAAAAGATTAAATCCTAGTTCATGTCGGAGTAGTTCTTCTAACTAGTTAAGGAGTCGTTGAAATTTCCAATTCTGCGCATGCTGTAATAAATTGGTCATAACTCCTTCTAGAGAACTCCAAATCTAACTCCGTAAAATTCTTTGGAAAGCTATCTTAATTATCTTTCCAAGGTATATGGCTTGCAAGTTAATTCCAGCTCAATTAATACCAGTTTTATTCCGAAATTGACCTTTCTGCATTTGATCCGAATTGTGTATTTGGCTGCCCAACAGCATGAATAAGCCCACAATGCCTTGACATCTCTTCAAGCCCAATTCATGATGTCTTGCATCTTGAATTGTAGTTTCAATCCATATTTTCTCAATTAATCCATTTAAAGCAGCTTGTATCTTTTTGGCTCTAGCTCTTGTAATTGGGCCTTCATGAATGTGCAAAGGATCACTTGAAACTTTAATGGTATTCTCTTGATAGTTCTCATCATTCCCCCTCTCCTGAAAAGGATTCGTCCTCGAATCTTCACCTACATCAAAAGGAGAAAGATCAGAAACATTAAAAGTAGCACTCACATTATACTCACCAGGAAGGTCCAATTTGTAGGCGTCATTGATTTGTGCAACCACTTGAAATGGACCATCTCCCCTTGGAAGCAACTTTGAACGCCTTTGTGCTGGGAATCTCTCCTTTCTCATATGCACCCAAACCCAATCTCCAGGCTGAAAAACCACTTCCTTTCGTCCTTTGTTGGCTTGATTAGCATATTGTTCAGTCCTCTTTTCTATGTTGTGCCGCACTTTCTCATGCAATTGCTTAACAAATTCAGCTTTCTTTTTACCATCCAAACTAGCACGCTCATCAACAGGTAACGGCAATAAATCCAAAGGAGTTAAAGGATTAAAACCATATACAATTTCAAATGGTGAAAATTTAATAGCCGAATGGACAGTTCTATTGTAAGCAAATTCAACATGTGGCAAACATTCTTCCCAAGTTTTCAAATTCTTTTGAATAATGGCACGCAACATCGTGGACAATGTTCTATTTACAACCTCAATTTGTCCATCAGTTTGTGGATGACAAGTAGTAGAAAACAAAAGTTTAGTACCCAACTTACCCCACAAAGTTTTCCAAAAGTGGCTTAAGAACTTAGCATCTCGATCTGAAACTATGCTCCTTGGTACTCCATGCAATTTGACTATTTCCTTGAAAAACAAATTAGCTATGTTTGTTGCATCATCAGTTTTGTGACATGGAATGAAATGTGCCATCTTTGAAAACCTATCAACAACAACAAAAACAGAATCCTTTCCCCTTTTTGACCTAGGTAAACCCAAAACAAAGTCCATAGAAATATCAACCCAAGGTTCGCTAGGTATAGGTAAAGGTTTATACAATCCATGGGGTAAAACTCTAGACTTAGCATGTTTACAAGTGATACACTTCTCACATATTCTTTCAACATCACGTTTCATATGTGGCCAAAAAAAATGTTCTTTTAAAACATCTAAAGTCTTTGCAATGCCGAAATGTCCCATTAAACCTCCCCCATGAGCTTCACGCACAAGCAATTCACGCAAAGAACTATATGGCACACATAATTTATTCTCTCTAAATAAGAACCCATCGTGCCTATAAAACTTTCCAAATGCAGCTTTCTCACAAGCATTAAACACATTAGCAAAATCAGGATCATTAACATATAATTCTTTAATGTACTCAAATCCTAATAACTTTGTATTTAATGTAGAGATAAGTGCATACCTTCTCGATAATGCATCAGCCACTACATTCTCCGTACCTTGTTTGTATTTGATCACATAAGGAAATGGCTCAATGAATTCAACCCATTTGGCATGTCTCTTATGCAACTTACCTTGCCCTTTCAAATGCTTTAAAGACTCATGATCAGTGTGTATGACAAACTCTTTAGGTAGAAGATAATGTTGCCAAGTTTCCAACGCTCTCACCAATGCATACATCTCCTTGTCATAAGTAGGATAGTTTAGGGCTGTGCCACTCAATTTCTCACTAAAATAAGCAATTGGACGCCCCTCTTGCATCAAAACAGCTCCAATACCTACACCTGAGGCATCACACTCAATTTCAAAAGTTTTAGCAAAATCGAGTAAAGTAAGTAGTGGTGCAGAAACCAATTTCTCCTTGATTAGATTAAATGCACTTTCTTGTTCACTACCCCACTTAAATCCCACGTGTTTCTGAATAATTTCAGTTAAAGGTGCAGCAAGGGTGCTAAAATCTTTCACAAATCTTCTATAAAAACTAGCCAAACCATGAAAACTTCTTACCTCACTTATGCTTTTAGGTGTAGGCCATTCCTTAATAGCCTTTATCTTCTCTTCATCAACCTCAATTCCTTTAGCACTTATAACATAACCAAGAAAAACAATCTGATTTGTACAAAAAGCACACTTCTTCAAATTAGCATACAACTTTTCCTTCCTTAACACAGTCAATACACTTTGCAAATGCTCAACGTGTTCTTCTAGACTTTTGCTATAGATCAAAATATCATCAAAGTAGACAACTACAAACTTACCAAGAAAAGCACGCAAAACATGGTTCATTAACCTCATAAAAGTGCTGGGTGCGTTAGATAATCCAAATGGCATTACTAACCACTCATATAAACCATATTTTGTTTTAAAAGCAGTTTTCCACTCATCTCCCTCTCTAATCCTAATTTGATGATATCCACTTTTAAGATCTATTTTGCTAAACACACAAGAACCATACAATTCATCAAGCATGTCATCAAGTCTAGGAATAGGATGTCGATACTTTACAGTGATTTTATTAATCGCACGACAATCAACACACATCCTCCATGTTCCATCCTTTTTGGGCACTAGTAGAACTGGTACCGCACACGGACTCATGCTCTCCTTCACATATCCTTTTGCTAAGAGTTCTTCAACCTGCCTTTGAAGCTCCTTTGTCTCTTCGGGGTTACTTCTATAAGCGGGTCTATTAGGAATGATAGCTCCAGGAAGAAAGTCTATTTGATGCTCAATTCCCCTAATAGGTGGCAAACCATTAGGGACTTCATTTGGAAATACATCATCAAAGTCCTGCAAAAGAGTCACAATAACACTAGGCAAAAAAGAGTTAAGCTCATTAGTATGCAAACAAGCCTCTTTGCACAAAAGTACAATGATAGGCTGTTTTGAAAAGAAGGCCCTCTTAACCTCTCTCTCTTTTGCAAACAAGTTTACATGTTGCCTCTCTTTTCTCTCAACAATATTTTTTTCTATCTTTCCACTTTCTTTTCTCTCATTCTCTCTTTCTTTTGTACTCTCATTTTCTTTTTTTGTATCACTCTCTTTTTGTATCGTCATTTGATCCTCATACACTTGCTTAGGTGTTAAGGGTACAAGAGTGATTTGCCTTTTATTCATTACAAAAGAATATCTATTTAAGTAACCATCATGTGTCACTCGCCTATCATATTGCCAAGGTCGCCCCAAAAGAATGTGTCCAGCATGCATGGGTACTACATCACATACAACCTCATCCTTATATCTCCCAATAGAGAATGAAACCAGCACTTGTTTATTACTTTAACCTCCCCACAATCATTCAGCCATTGTAACTTATATGGCTTAGGATGTTTTAGAGTTTTCAAGTTCAATTTTTCAACCAAACTAGTGCTAGCTACATTAGTACAACTTCCACCATCAATTATCATACTACATACCTTATCTTTGATGTGGCATCTAGTATGAAATATGTTATCACGTTGTACCTCCGCATCCTCTTTTACTTGCATGTTAAGAGCACGTCTAACAACCATCAATTTACCATCAACAGGATACTCTACACCATCATTAGCATCCTCCAAAGGTGGCATAGGATCATCATCTGATTCACTCTCGGTTTCAACATCACCATCTTCCCTCAAGATCATTACCCTCTTATTTGGGCATTGAGATGCAATATGACCTGTCCCCAAACATTTAAAACACTTAATATCTCTATTTCTAGAGTGTTGGGAATCAGATTTACCTTTGCTTTGGCTGCCCCCCTCTTTATGATCCTTGATTGGCTCAATCTTAGGCTTTGAAATAACCTTTTCATCTTTGCTCCATTTTGACTTCCATGAGGAAGATGAACCCAAATTGGGTCTAGTGGAACCCTTTCTTTTTAGTTGTCGTTCCACTTTTATGGCCATGTGAACCATGTCTTCCAATTCAACATAATGCTGCAAGTCAACCACATTAGCAATATCTTGATTTAAACCATGTAAAAATCTAGCCATAGTGGCCTCTCGTTCTTCTTCAATGTTTGCTCGAATCATGATTATTTCCATCTCCTTGTGGTAGCCTTCCACACTTCTGGAGCCTTGTGTAAGACTTTGAAGCCTTTGATGTAGCTCCCTATAGTAATGACTAGGAACGAATCTCCTCCTCATGATGGCCTTCATCTCCTCCCAAGTGTTTATAGGCCTTTCACGGTTTCTTCTCCTACTCAAAACAAGTTGATCCCACCAAATAATAGCATAATCAATAAATTCAACAGCAGTTAGTTTTACCTTTTTCTCCTCAGAGTAATTATGGCAATCAAATACTAGCTCCACCTTTTTTTCCCACTCCAAATAAGCTTCCGGATCATTTTTACCTTGAAAAGAAGGAATTTTCAGTTTGATACTCCCCAAATCACGATCTATGCGTCTTACCCTTCTATCATCTCTTCCACGCATGTCAACGGTGACATTATGAGCTATTGGTTGTTGCCCCTTTTGTAGATTGGCTATGGCAGTGTCTTGCCTTTCCAATTGGTCACGGATCTCTCCAAACATCAGATTCATGCGCTCAAATTGTTGCTGCATGGCTTTGTGTATGATCGATTGATCTATAGCTTCTTGTTCTTTTGACATATTTTGTGATCTCAAAAATTAAAGTTAGCAAAAAAAAAACCTCACAACACTCCCTCACGTGTTTCACTCAATTTGATTCACTTAACTCTCGTGTTTAACACACAAATTGGCTTTTTCCCTCTAATGATCTCACAAACTATTGCCTTTTACCACACTTAATTCTCTCTTTCAGTTCTTTATTGAACTAAAAACAAAACCAAGGAAAACAAAACAAGTGACACACCAAATAAGCTATTCCAGCACACTAATAAAGAAAAAGAATTAAGAGAACACAAAGAACAAAAAAGAAATTGAAGGAAAACAAGCAAGTAAAGGACACAATTGATATTGATGAAAGTAGGAATACTTGAATCCTTTTGCAATCTTTTTTTTTTTTTTTGCTGTACGCTTCTTTTTTTTTTCTGTAAGTTTTTTTTTTTTTTTGCTGTTTGTTTTCTTTTTTTGATAATCAAAATAAATAAGACATTCAAACCTGATTAGAAACTTGCTCTGATACCAAATTGATGCGAATCCCACATTGAAACTTTAAGGAGAATACTTGATTTGAAGTTTCAACTACCCAAGAAAGTTCTAAACAGATTTAAGACAAACAAAACCTTGACCCAATGCTTAATCAAACATGAACCAAAGGTATGGAGAAGGATATTGACGCCACACTCAAGATTTAGATGAGAAGGTGAGTGATAAGTCTTGATTTGGAACGCCACAAGAATGTAAATTCTTGATAAGTTCACTAGTTCTCAAAAGAACCAAAGAAAGAATAATTCTCTCAAATTCAAATAACATTAATCTCTCCATTGTCTTACATAGCAAGGTTGCTGAGTTTAAATAGGCCAATAGAGACCCAAAAAATCCGAAAAAGATTAAATCCTAGTTCATGTCGGAGTAGTTCTCCTAACTAGTTAAGGAGTCGTTGAAATTTCCAATTCTGCGCATGCTGTAATAAATTGGTCATAACTCCTTCTAGAGAACTCCAAATCTAACTCCGTAAAATTCTTTGGAAAGCTATCTTAATTATCTTTCCAACGGTATATGGCTTGCAAGTTAATTCCAGCTCAATCAATACCAGTTTTATTCCGAAATTGACCTTTCTGCATTTGATCCGAATTGTGTATTTGGCTGCCCAACAGCATGAATAAGCCCACAATGCCTTGACATCTCTTCAAGCCCAATTCATGATGTCTTGCATCTTGAATTGTAGTTTCAATCCATATTTTCTCAATTAATCCATTTAAAGCAGCTTGTATCTTTTTGGCTCTAGCTCTTGTAATTGGGCCTTCATGAATGTGCAAAGGATCACTTGAAACTTTAATGGTATTCTCTTGATAGTTCTCATCAGTGAGCAAAGATACCTTGGACCAGACTCAGTTGCGGTCTCATCTGAAGCAATCGAGAAAATACGACAAAGAATACAAGTAGGCCAAAGTCGACAGAAAAGTTATATAGATAAAAGACGAAGACTGTTGGAATTTGAAGTTGACGAGAAAGTATTCCTAAAGGTCGCCCCAATGAAAGGATCAATGAGATTTAAGAACAAGGGAAAATTAAGCCCAAGGTTCATTAGGCCATTTGAAGTACTCGAACGTATTGGAAGTGTCTCTTATCAACTTGCACTATCGCCATCATTATCAAGAATACACAATGTCTTTCATATCTCCATGTTAAAGAAATATATTCCAGACCCCTCTCACGTGCTAGACTATGAGCCTCTTCAACTTGAGGAAGACCTAACCTACGAATAATGCCCAGTTCAAGTACTCGATAGAAGAATAAAAGAGTTAAGGCACAAGAAATCCCTCTGGTTAAGGTACTATAGTGGAGCAACTCAGTGGAAGAGACAACATGGGAGCACAAGGAAGAAATAAAGAACAAGTATCCCGAGTTGTTTAGTAAGTAAATTTCAAGGATGAAATTTTTAAAAGGAGAGGAGACTGTAAAGTACAATCTTCTTACTTAGATATAATATAATTAACCTAACAAACTTCCTTAAGCATTTATTATAAGAATAATAATAATAATAAGGTATAATAATATAATGACATAAGTAATGTTGTAGAGATATTAGAAATTCTAGAAATTACTAAAGATATTTATGGAAGGATAAATTAATAATGATGACATAAGCAATGACATAAGTGATGATGCAACAAGAAATGTTATAGAGATATTAGCAATTCTAAAAATTACTAAGATATTTATGGAAAGATAAATTAACAATTTAAAAGTAATGATGACATAAGCAATGACATAAGTGATGATGTAATAAGAAATGTTGTAGAGATTTAGAAATTCTAAAAATTACTAAGATATTTTTAAAGAGATAAATCTTCACCATTAATTAAGTGCTAGGTGGCAAAATTCTTAGCATTCTAGAAATCACTAAGATATTTATGGAGAATAAATCTCCACCATTAATCAAATGTATGGTAGCAAAATCCTAGCCACACATGGGTCTTAGGAAACTCTATAAATACCCCTTAGCCCTTGTATCTTCCAAAAACCCTAGAAATCCCATCTTTTTTTCCATTCTAAGACAAAGCATCACTAGTGAAGAAATTCTCAAGTTTAAGAAGGAAGGTTTAGGGGAATGAAAGAAAACAGGTAAGTAACACTTCACTTCAACTGCAATGTAAGGACAATATGTTAAATTAGCTCTAAGTAATAATTCTCTTATGCTAGGTTTAGTTTTAAATAATCTCTTATCTTATAATGATGATTATTGTGGTTTGATTGGCAATTATTAAATCCCACATGGCTGGCTATGTTGCCTACATCATGATATTATCCTCATATAGCCGGCTATACCGCCTAGGATGTTATGCTTACTACTTACTTGATTGGATGGTCGGCTATGCCGCCTAAATGTGATGCTTTGATTTTATCATGTTATGGTCGGCACTACCGCCTAAAATATGATGTTGTTATTACTCTTTACATGGTTGGCCCTACTGCCTATATTATAATTTTATTTCTTTAATTTCTGTATGGACGGCACTGCCACCTCTGTTAGATGTTGTTGTCTTAAATTAGTTTCATATTTTACTTTATTATATATTTGAAAAATTTACATGTTGTGGCATAAGTTACACTGGTCTCATGCATTTCATGAGTAATTTGATAAAAAGGTATTGTAATAAAATTGAAGAAAGAAAGAGATGTTGTACTATTAGGTGGCAAGCATTCATAAAGAGGGCAAGCCCTCTAAGCTAAGAAAAGAGATCTTTTAGGGACGGCGATACGTAACGCCCAACGGATCAATTAATTTAAGCCCAAAGGCATGTTATAGAATGCTAGCCTTATAGTACAACAAACCAAGGGCCCTAACATTCCTCTTTAGATAATGCCATATTATTAGTTACTCGTTTGTAATATAAATTATGCAATTTAGTATTGCAAATTTATATACCTATCATTACTAATAGGACAAGGGTATGCTCATTAGCAAGTTGGGAATTAGGTTAGTGCCAAAAGGTTTGAGGAAAATTACACAACTCAATAGTTTTGAGGGAAATTATGTGATTTAGTCCATAAAAGAATTCCATTAATTATTCTACAAAATATAAAAAGAACTTGCCATTATGCATGCGAAATTAACAATGAACTAATTAGTATACCCTGAATTGATATTTATATTTACATAGAATTGATATTTGCAATAAAAATTACGCAATATCATTGTAAAAAAGAATTGCACTTCAAGTATTTTTTATTTTAATTGACTTTGCTTAAATTTTTATGCAAGTTTCGTTTTTCATTGCTATAATTAATGCTGATTAATTGTGGATGCTTGCAGTGTGGCATAGTTGGTGGAGGCGTCATCAGCAGCAGGTCTGGAATGAACATCTTATAGGAAGCGGCCATGTGGTCCTGATAACAAAATAACTGAAACAAGGCACCTAAATAATGTTGCCACTGTGATTATTATAAATGCCATTTTGTAGCATTGAACTCCCTCGTAACCCAGAGCTTCCATTTGCTTCAAAGCTTCTTTGTCATACAGTTGACCAGTAGCTTTCACATTGAGAATATATGACACAATAGGGCTTGTGACGGCTCCAAAGTTGTACAATGTAGAGTAGTACTTGAGGCCAAATATTTTTGAAATGATGGCAAACAATAATGGCCATTGAGCTCCAAAACAGAAGCCGATGATGACGGAAGCAACATAGAGTGAATTTGGAATACCATAGGTAATAAACAGATGACGAGGGATTTTGTAATTTTTAGCAAGATTTTAGAGGCGAAACGAGCGATGGCTCGTTTGAGACAATTCCATATGCTTACTAGTGAGACAAATGTTGTTGTGCTGCGATCTGGATAGCCTAGTGAACTGCCAATTTGTCCCAAATTGTCAATAGCTGTTAATGTTCCTCCGACGCCACAGGTTGTTGCAATGAACAGAATCAGCATGTTAATGTTGAAAAGTGCTTGCAATATTGTGTAGTCTTCACCTCTATTTGGTGGCTTAAAAACAGTTGGGTGAGGAATTTTTTTCATCAATTGTGTCTTGTTCTAAGAAGAGAGATTCTATATCATCTATTGAGGAAATGAAAAATGATTCTCGGAGATGTTTAAAAAAACGTATAGCCTTTACAGGGCAATTTAAGCAATTGTTTGCAAAATGCCCTTTCTTTTTACAAATAAAGTATTAGCTATCTTTTGACTTTTTTGAAGAAAAATAATCTTTTCTCTAGAAGAATATGAAAAACTTTCTTTTCTTAACATGCTTGTGTCTTTGTGGATAAGCCTTTTTGAAATAGACTTTCTTTTTGGAGGTACAAGTGTAATCTTTATTATTTTTGCACTTGATCTTGAGATAAGGCTTTTTATAGGCACTCTTGAATGGTTGTCTGTTTTCCATAAGATCCTTGAAGAATTCCTTTTGCTCACAAAGACGTTCTAGACAACTAACTACTAATTGGTAAATTTTTTCAAGTGACATATTTCCAATGTCTAGCTGATAGAGGTTGACTTGTCTCTATAATTCTGGGTGGAGCTCTTTTCGAAGCTATTGCACTCAAGATATTACAACCATATCTTTGTTATTTTATCAATCATAAATATTTAATATAAAATAAATAAACTCAATCTAAAAAGCATGTAATCATAACAGTTGCTAACACTTTCACCTTTCATTTGTTCAATTCACGATGTTAATTGTTTAAATGAAGTTGGCTTGCTAATCACCAAGCAAACTAACGAACTCAGCCCTCAATGTGTTCTCACCACTTCAGATGGCCAATGGACTATGTCATGCCATGTAGGCTCGACATCTCTATAAAAGGCCTATGTGGGCTTCTGCCTATGCCATGCCATACCCACCATATGATTCATGCTTTTTTGGTGAATAATTTCTTTTGCTTTGGCTCATCATGGCATGCATGGGCTGATATTTTGGATCTTCCCTACAACAAAAAGCAAGATAATCGGTTTTTTTTTCTAAGAAGACATGCCAAGTCATTAGTGTGCTTCTTTCAAGACCATGTATTTTTTTGGGGTCCATGCACCTTTAGTTAAATTCAATAGAATCAAAATTTCAAAACTCATGTCCATATTCAATAATAATAAATAATAATAATAACAACAATAAGGATATGATAGTAACTGCTAAGTTGACCCTATAGTATTAGAATTCCTTTTTTATTACTTAACAACAACAACAAAACGATAATAATAATTTTTTTGAACAGTTAACATAATTGATAACTTAAAACTTAATTGTTAACTTGAACTTATATAAAGCCATAGGTTATAGTCTATAATAACATTAATACACATATTTATAAAATCACGATATTTATAATATTATCTATTACAATCTTGATATCATCTGTGCATTTAACAAGTAATAATAAAATGATTGAAGCATGTTTTAAAATAAGAATTAAATGAATTTAAAAAGCCTATACTAATAAAAAATTGTGAGTTTGGTTTTATTAAAATGGTTTACTTTAATATACTTAAACTCACATGTTACAGATTAACCATGGACCACATGCTAATTCATTAGTGAAATGTGCTTATTGTATTTTCATATGCTGTGATTTAGGTCATCATTAATTGTGCCTTACTTTTAAGGCCAACATTTCTAAAAGTCGTAATCCAATCCATCTCCAGTGCTTGTCATTCTATGCCACATGACTTACCCAAATGTGTTCGTACATGACTTACATCTACTTTTAGGCTTTGATATTCTATTTAAGGCAAAAAAAGTCCAAATCCTTCCTACTAGGCTTAGGTTCTAGTCCATGTTTAAGCCTATACAGATAAGCTTAAACTATATCATTTGGCCCATTCTCCTCCTAATTACCAAGATAGTATGGCCCAATTACTTCGATTTTGTCCAAATAATCATTTGACTTTTGACCATCCCAATCCATTATGGAAAAATCTAGCTCACTTCATAAAGCTTCCTTTCAAGCTTAATGAAGATGTGAATCCTACTAAAGCCACCCATTCGGGTATGCCACCCTCAGAACTTCTTTTGGCCCAAATAGAATGTGTTGAACTTCTGGGCCAAGACTTGATTGAACCTACCTCCTCTTAATGGGCTTGTTAAGCCTTTTATGTCAATAAAAGATCTGAAACTTTACGTGGAAAAAAGCGTTTAATGATTGATTATCAACCCTTGAATCAATTCTTGCAAGATCCCTCTGAGAGTTTCCATATCTCCAAAATGCCTCCATCTTTTGCTAAGTTTGATTTAAAGTCTGGATTTTGGCAGTTGGGTATTGACCCTATTGAAAGATATAAAAAAGCTTTCTACATTCCAAATGCTCATTACCAGCAGAAAGTTCTTCCATTTGGTTTAAAAACTGCTCTCTCCATCTTCCAAAAAATCATGACCTAGATTTTCTAACCCATCCTACACCATATCCTTGTTTACATTGACGATATTTTGTTATTTTCAGGAACAGCGAAATAACACTATGCATTGCTTCAATAGTTTCATGATATCGTACAAAAATATGGTATTATGCTTTCAGACAGAAAAAGCACTATTGCTACAGATACGATTGAGTATCTCGGTATGAACATCAAAGATAGGCATTATCAACTTGGTCCCCATATTGCACAGAAATTACTGCATTTTCCTGATAAAGACTTTACCAAAAAGCAAGTTCAATAATTTTTGGGTATAGTCAACTATATCAGAGATTTTCTTCCACATGTGGACCAACACACCAGAGTTTTATCTACTTTATTAAAGAAACATCCCTTTCTATAGGATAAGCATCAAACGCATGCAGTTCAACAATTAAAGCAAATTACTCAAAATCCTCTACCATTGAAAATTATTTCTGATGGTCTTCGCATCCTGCAAACTGATGCTTTTGACATATCATGCAGTGCTGTTCTCTTTGAAAAGACAAATTAGAAAGAACACCTGATTGGATATGCTAGAATTGATACTAAAAATCTCTAAAAATAGCAGTCTATGCCTGCTCCTGTTCTGACTATGTCTTTTTTCCTTACAGAACTATATCATCCTCTCAGTTCTATATATCCTCAACCTCCCAGATCATATGAACCCAAAAAGGTTTTCCCAATGACTCATACCCTATTTCCTCCTATTAGAAAACCTAAATCTAGACCTCCCAGACGACTTTCACCTCCTCCTGTCTTAGTTCCTCCTGTTACTCTTATCTATCTTGAACCCAAACAAACTTTTATTAAGATTCATAAACCAGTTAACCCATAAATTCCTTCTACTTTAGTCTTATGTCCTTTTACATAATCACCTTCTAAAGTTGACTAAAAGAAACTTGCTAAAAGTTACTTGCTATCAGACCTACCAAATCTCAATAATGATCCTTCAGCAGATGAGTCTCTTTTAATAGATTCTTCAGTCTCTTCCACTAAGACTTCTGAGCTTAGTTACAGTTCAGATGATTCAAAAAAGAATCTAACAGATATTACTCACCTTCTTATGGCTGATCGTCCTACTGAGTCTAAAACTACAGACAGAACCTCTAGACGTTCTCTCAGAGAACCTTATGTTGATATTCCTTTAGATATTAAAAAAGATGTTGAAGGAGAAAGCTCTTACCCTTCTACTAGGGTTCGAGCTAAGGTTGCTTTTGGAAATGGACGCTGGTTTACATTTGATAATGTCTCGCCTACTGAATGGTGTGAAAGACTTTAAGAACTTTCTGGTTGGCTAGATTTGCAAATGATTAAGCCGAGTGTAGAACTCCATATAGTCTTGAAGGAATTCGTCTCCCATTTTATGGGGTCTTTTCGAGATTGGTTTGATAGTCTTAGGGAATATAGGCAATTGCAGTTCATTCAAAAGCCAAGTATTTACGTGGCTTTAATGGATATTTATATGCAATTCATTGGTGAACCTGCAACTCTCTTTGCCTCTGCTCCACTTTTAAAAAATGTCAGTTCTTTTCCTAAGCTTGGTGGAATCAATGATAATACTATGAAGCATGTTTTTATTTCCTCTCTCCCTGAGGAACTTCAGCCAGAGCTACAGGCAGATTACAGCTGCTCAGCTTGATATCAATACCATGAGTATTAGTAAAATTTTTCAGCTTGCTCTAGCTTCACTTGACCATCTCTGTGAACAAAAGAATATTTTCAGAAATCCAATAAAAGAGAAACCTTTCTTCAAAGCTACTTGTCGAAAGCCCTATTTGGAAATCAAATGCAAAGATAAGAAGCAATGTGACTGTCCTCCTAAAAAGAAGCACTATAGATCTCGCTTCTACAGGAAATCTGTAACACTCTACTTTTATGATTGTAATTAAAGTGGTTAAACCAGGTGTAAAATTAAGCATTTGTAGAAACGATTTCAAAATAAGCATTTTATAGATATTGAACACAAAAAAAAGTTTGTTATATAAAGAACTATATAAAGGGGTTTATCACACCAAAAACTTTGTTACAAAAGCCAGAGATCTCTTAGGAACATGTTGTAAACCAATACGATAAACAAGCTTGATATATTTATGCTTAAATAGGAACACAATTGCGCCCATTGTGTAACCTGAGGTCTGTTATGTCCATATGCACCTCGCTTAGGTTGGGACTTTGCGTCAACGTTTTTCTACATAGTGCCTTTTTTCTTTAATTCCCTTAAACCTTCCTTCCTAAACTTGAGAATTTCATCACTAATGATGTTTTGTCTTAGAATGGAAAAAGATGAGATTTCTAGGGTTTATGGAAAATGCAAGGGCTAAGGGGTATTTATAGAGTTTCTTAAGGCCCACGTGTGGCTAGGATTTTGCCATCATATCATTTGATTAATAGTGGAGATTTATTTCTCCATAAATATCTTAGTGATTTTTAAAATGTTAAGATTTTTCCACTTAGCACTTAATTAATGGTGAAGATTTATCTCTTTATAAATATCTTAGTAATTTCTAGAATTCCTAAATCTCTACAATATTTCTTATTACATAATCACTTATTTCATTGCTTCTGTCATCATTATTTTTAAATTATTAATTTATCTTTCCATAAATATCTTATTAATTTCTAGAATTTTAATATCTCTACAACATTTCTTGTTGCATCATCACTTATGTCATTGCTTATGTCATCATTAGTTTTAATTATTAATTTATCCTTCCTTAAATATCTTTAGTAATTTCTAGAATTTCTAATATCTCTACAACATTACTTATGTTATTATATTATTATACATTATTATTATTATTATTATAAATGCTTAAAGGAGTTTGTTAGGTTAATTATATTATATCTAAGTAAGAAGATTGTACCTCATAATCTCTCTCCTTTTAAAAATTTCATCCTCGAAATTTACTTACTGAATAACTCGGGATACTTGTTTTTCATTTCTTCCTCGTGCTCCCATGTTGTCTCCTCTACTGAGTTGTTCCGCAATAGTATCTTAACTAGAGGGATTTTTTTGTGCCTTAACTCTTTTATTCTTCCATCGAGTACTTGAACTGGGCATTATTCGTAGGTTAGGTCTTCTTCGAGTTGAAGAGGCTCATAGTCTAGCACGTGGGAAGGGTCTGAAACATATTTCTTTAACATAGAGATATGAAAAATATTGTATATTCTTGATAAGGATGGTAGTAGTGCAAGTCGATAGGAGACACTCTCAATACATTCGAGTACTTTAAATGGCCCAATGAACCTTGGGCTTAATTTTCTTTTGTTTCCAAATCTCATCGATCCTTTCATTGGGGCGACCTTTAGGAATACTTTCTCGCCAACTTCAAATTCCAACGGTCTTCGTCTTTTATCTACATAACTTTTCTATTGACTTTGGGCTGCTTGCAATCTTTATAGTATTTTCTCGATTGCTTCAGATGAGGCCACAACTAAGTCTGGTCCAAGGTATCTTTGCTCACCTATTTCATCCTAATGAATAGGTGACTGACATTTTCTACCATATAAAGCTTCGTATGGTGCCATGCGGATTGTTGCTTGGTAACTATTATTATAGACGAATTCAGCCAATGCTAAATATTTACTCCATGATCCTTGAAAGTCGATGGCACATTCTCGTAACATATCTTCAAGTGTTTGAATGGTCCTCTCTGATTGGCCATCTGTTTGGGGGTGAAATCCTGTGCTAAAATTAAGTCTTGTCCCCATAACCTTATATAGCTTCTCTCAGAACGTCGAGGTGAATCTTGTATCTCGATCAGAAATAATAGAGACAGGTACACCATGTAGTCTGACTATTTCTTTTATGTATATTTTTGCAAGTTGGTCCATGGTGTACGTCATCCGAATAGGCAAACAGTAGGCAGACTTTGTGAGTCAATCAACTATCACTCAAATGGCATCATGCATTTTTGTAGTCCTTGGGAGGCCAACGACGAAGTTCATGTGATTTCTTCTCACTTCCATTGAGGGATTTGATTGGGTTGTAAAAGTTCTACTAGTCTCTGATGTTCTGCCTTGATTTATTGACAGGTGAGACATTGAGCCACGAACTTAACTATATCCTTCTTCATCCCAGGCCACCAATAGTACCTTTTTAAATCTTTATACATTTTTGTTGTGCTAGGATGAAGCAAATATGGGGCTGTATGAGCTTGAAGTAGAATGATGAGAACTATCAAGAGAATACCATTAAAGTTTCAAGTGATCCTTTGCACATTCATGAAGGCCCAATTACAAGAGCTAGAGCCAAAAAGATACAAGCTGCTTTAAATGGATTAATTGAGAAAATATGGATTGAAACTGCAATTCAAGATGCAAGACATCATGAATTGGGCTTGAAGAGATGTCAAGGCATTGTGGGGAATGATGAGAACTATCAAGAGAATACCATTAAAGTTTCAAGTGATCCTTTGCACATTCATGAAGGCCCAATTACAAGAGCTAGAGCCAAAAAGATACAAGCTGCTTTAAATGGATTAATTGAGAAAATATGGATTGAAACTACAATTCAAGATGCAAGACATCATGAATTGGGCTTGAAGAGATGTCAAGGCATTGTGGGCTTTATTCAAGCTATTGGGCAGCCAAATACACAATTCGGGTCAAATGCAGAAAGGTCAATTTCGGAATAAAACTGGTATTGATTGAGCTGGAATTAACTTGCAAGCCATATACCGTTGGAAAGATAATTAAGATAGCTTTCCAAAGAATTTTACGGAGTTAGATTTGGAGTTCTCTAGAAGGAGTTATGACCAATTTATTACAGCATGCGCAGAATTGGAAATTTCAACGACCCCTTAACTAGTTAGGAAAACTACTCCGACTTGAACTAGGATTTAATCTTTTTCGGATTTTTTGGGTCTCTATTGGCCTATTTAAACTCAGCAACCTTGCTATGTAAGACAATTGAGAGATTAATGTTATTTGAATTTGAGAGAATTATTCTTTCTTTGGTTCTTTTGAGAACTAGTGAACTTATCAAGAATTTGCATTCTTGTGGCGTTTCAAATCAAGACTTATCACTCACCTTCTCATCTAAATCTTGAGTGTGGCGTCAATATCCTTCTCCATACCTTTGGTTCATGTTTGATTAAGCATTGGGTCAAGGTTTTGTTTGTCTTAAATCTGTTTAGAACTTTCTTGGGTAGTTGAAACTTCAAATTAAGTATTCTCCTTAAAGTTTCAATGTGGGATTCGCATCATAGAATTTCCTTCATTATCTAGTACGCATATTCTATCTCTAAATAAAATGATTCCTTTCTATGACTTCTTGAATGGCATCTCTTTCTCTGAATTGGTCTCTATCTTTAAATTCTTTAAGTACGAATCGACTTCCTACCCTTTCTTAATTCTTTCTAACAGAGTTGAGCAAAGTGTCATGTAAGCGAGTTTTCCTGTCATGAGCTCGATCTCTGCCTTGCATATCTCATCTTGTAATGGCTTAGGCAGCATCTTTAAAGCTGACAAACTTAAATTTCGACTTAGTGCATCTGCTACCACATTTGCTTTTCTAGGATGATAGTTTATTTCACAATCGTAGTCCTTGATGAGTTCCAGCCAACGACGTTGTCGCATGTTCAGCTCCTTTTGTGTAAAGAAGTATTTAAGGATTTTGTGATCCATATAAATCTTACAATGTGCTCCCATTAAATAGTGACGCCATATTTTTAATGGATGCACCACCGTGGCCAACTCTAAATCATATGTGGGATAGTTTTTCTCGTATTCCTTTAATTGTCTGGAGGCATATGCAATGACCTTTCCATTCTGCATGAGAACGCATCCTATACCATTTTTGGAGGCATCGCTGTATATGATGAATTCCTTAGAGCTATATGGAATGGCTAAGATTGGGGAAGTGACCAACCGTCGTTTTAGCTCTTTGAAGCTTTTCTCACATTCTGACGTCCATACAAACTTAGTGTTTTTCTTTCTTAATTGGGTTAATGGCATTGCGATCTTGGAGAAGCCTTCCACGAATCTTCGGTAATAGCCTGCTAATCCTAAAAAGCTTCTAACTTCTTTAGAATTAGTTGGCCTAGTCCATTGGTTCACTACTTCCACCTTTGAGGGATCGACTGATATTCCATTCTTAGACAAAACGTGCCCTAGGAATATAATACTTTCTAGCCAAAATTCACACTTCTTGAATTTTGCATAAAGTTACTTCTCCTTCAAAGTTTGAAGAGTAATTCTCAAATGTTCGGCTTGTTTTTTCTTCGTTTGTGAGTAAATCAAGATGTCATCAATGAATACCACTATGAATTTGTCTAAATAGTCTTTAAATACTCTGTTTATGAGATCCATAAAAGCTGCTGGGGTATTAGTTAGACCAAATGGCATGACAACAAATTCATAGTGTCCATAACGTATTCTAAATGCGGTCTTTGGAATATCTTCCTCTCTGACTTTTAACTGGTGATATCCTAACCGTAGTTCAATCTTTGAAAATATTGCTGCTCCTTGTAATTGATTAAATAGATCCCCAATTCGTGGAAGTGGGTACTTATTCTTGATGGTGACTTTATTTAGTTGTCAATAGTCTATGCACATCTGCATGGATCCATCCTTTTTCTTTACGAACAATACTGGTGCTCCCCAAGGTGAATGGCTTGGACGTATGTAGCCTTTGTCTAATAGTTCTTACAGTTGATTCTTTAACTCCTTTAATTTTGATGGGGACATCCTATAGGGTGCTTTTTCGATTGGGGCCGTTCCTGGTAATAAGTCAATCTTGAACTCAACTTCTCAGTCTGGTGGTAGTCTAGGGAGTTCTTCAGGAAAGACCTCAGGAAATTCATTCACCACTGGGATTTCTTTTAGCTTTGGCCTTTGCTCCTGGACCTTAATGATGCTTGCCAAGTATCCTTCACATTCTTCCTTTAATAGTCTAATTACTTTTAAGGCGGAGATGACAGGTATTTTATTTTCCTTACATCCCCTCTTGAATATAAATGATTCATTTTGTAGTGGTTGGAATGTTACCTCTTTTTTCTCACAACCTATCTTGGCATGGTATTTTGATAACGAATCTATACCAAGAATCACATCATAGTCGTGCATCTCAAGGATTATTAAGTCAACACATAGTGTACGACCACTAATGTTGACTTCGCATGCTCTTACTAGTTGTCCTAAGTTTAATACTTCACCAGATGGAAGCATGACACTATAAGGTCTACTTATTATATTAAGGGCCCCTTTGATTTTCCTAATAAATGCTAGTAAGACAAATGAATGTGTAGCTCTTGAGTTTATCAACACATATGCAGGAGTTCGAGAGATAGATAGTTCACCTGATATTACTGAGGGGTTTGCTTTTGTATCTGCCTTGGTAAGGCTCTGGGTAGTTTTTGATAAAGTGCTCTTTTTTCCCACATTTGAAACATGTTCTAGTGTTGGCTCGGCATTCCCCAAGGTGAGTTCTACCATATTGATTGCACTTAGGCCTTTGTAGGGCTTCTTTTTAGTGATTTTTTATACACTTGTTCTTATCTTGCTCTTGGTAAGTTGGCGCTCTCTTCCTCATATTGTTTAAGTGTTGTCTTCCATGATTAGCTATACAACTCCCTTGATATATGCTCCCTTTATTCCTTTGTTTTTCTTTCTTCTTTTCTTCATATGCTTGTTCAATTACCAAGGCTCGATCCATGAGCTCATTAAAGGAAGCATCCCGAATTCCAGCCATTTTTAAGTCTTTTGCTAAATCTTTACGCAATCCTTGCATAAAATGATCCTTTTTCAAATCTTCTGTGGCAACCATGTATGGGTCATAACAAGAGAGCTCATTGAATTTTCGAATATACTCTAGTATTATCATTTTTCCTTGTTTTAAATAAACAATTTCTCTTCTTTTGGCAAACCTCACCATCTCTGAAAAAATACTTATTGTAAAAGTATTCTTTAAATTCCTTCCATCGCATTATGGTTTTGTTGTGGCATCGTTTGATGAAATCCCACCAATATTTAGCTACCCCCTAGCATAAAGGAAACATAGATGACCTTTTCCTCTTCTGGCACCTTAGCTACTTCTGTCATTCTTTCCATGGTTCCCAGCCATTGGTCTGCTGCCATAGGATCTGCGCCCCCTTTAAAAATAAGTGGGATTAATCTTATAAATTTAGTCCCTGTATTATTTGTTGCTTGAGCACATTCATCTCTTCTAATTCTCTTTCTAAGAGTCGTGTGACAATGCTGTAAGTCGATCAATTGCAGTGGATTGCTCTCTTGAAGTTCCTCCCACTCTTCTGCCTCTATTACCCCTAACACTTGACATCTCTACAATCTTTGAACAAGCTTTTATGGGTTAAACAAATTAAAAGTAAGATATTTAATTATCTTGGTTCCTAATTCTTACTAAGAGCTGAGCTGTGTCCTCCCCCTTGGTTAGTGCATATGGACGGTCTATAGAATTGCTTTAAACCTTGGACTTTGATACCAAATTGTTACACTCCACCTTTATGATTGTAACTAAAGTGGTTAAACCAGGTGTAACATTACGTATTTGTAGAAACAATTTCAAAATAAGCATTTTATAGATATTGAACATAAAAAAAAGTTTGTTATATAAAGAACTATATAAAGGGGCTTGTCACACAAAAACCTTTATTACAAAAGCTAGGGATCTCTTAGGAACATGTTGTAAACCAATACCATAAACAAGCTTGATATATTTATGCTTAGATAGGTACACAGTTGAGCCCGTTGTGTAACCCAAAATCTGTTATGTCCATATGCACCTTGCCTCAGTTGGGACTTGGCGTCAGCTTTTTCCTACTTAGTGCCTTTTTTCTTTGATTCCTCTAAACCTTCCTTCCTAAACTTGAGAATTTCTTCACTGATGCTTTGGCTTAGAATAGAAAAAGATAGGATTTCTAGGGTTTATGGAAAATGCAAGGGCTAAGGGGTATTTATAGAGTTTCTTAAGGCCTATGTGTGGCTAGGATTTTACCACTATATCATTTGATTAATGGTGGAGATTTATTTCTCTATAAATATCTTAGTGATTTCTAGAATGTTAAGATTTTGTCACCTAGCACTTAATTAATGGTGAAGATTTATCTCTTTATATATCTTAGTAATTTCTAAAATTCCTAAATCTCTATAACGTTTCTTATTGCATCATCACTTATGTCATTGCTTGTGTCATCATTATTTTTAAATTATTAATTTATCTTTCTATAAATATCTTAATAATTTCTAAAATTCTAATATCTCTACAATATTTCTTGTTGCATCATTACTTATGTCATTGCTTATGTCATCATTAGTTTTAATAATTAATTTATCCTTCCATAAATATCTTTAGTAATTTCTAGAATTTCTAATATCTCTACAACATTACTTATATCATTATATTATTATACATTATTATTATTATTATTATTATTATAAATGCTTAAGGGAGTTTATTAGGTTAATTATATTATATCTAAGTAAGAAGATTGTACCTCACAAAATCTCAATTTCCATCTTCCACTCAACGTCATTTCCCTAGACGTTCCAGAAAAATTCATTACTTCAGACGAAAGAATGCCTCTGAACTTTTTGACAAAAAACAAAAAAAGAGTAGATGTTTTATTTGCAAGAAGTATGGACATTTTGCAAAAGATTGTCCACAGAATCCTAAATGTTCTATGTGTTTAGTCCAACAACTTCAATCTCTTCATCAGTTTTCTCCTGAAACAGATTAGATTGAACATCTTTATACTGAACAAGAGTCTCCTGACCAAGATACAGTTTTTGCTCTTGGTTCCTCTAATTCTGAGTCTGAGTCTTGTGAATCTTATGATTCTTCTCCAGAATATTCCTTTGTGTTTCAAGCATAGTCTCATCCTCAGTCCTTCTCAGTTCAACCTGTTCCCTCAGTGAAAATCCAGATTCTCATGTCAAAATACAGTCACCCCATATCCCTTATTGCTTTTATTGATACTGGCGCCCAGCGCAGTATTTTGAATCCAGCTATTCTCCCTTCAAAAGCTTGGATTGTTTCCAAAACTTATTTTCGTACAACTAGTGGAAAAGTCTTTTCCACCCAGCTTTGTACAAAAAAATAGATTGGAATTCACTTGTTCCCAAAACTTACTATTTCGACTCATGTTATTAGATCTAGTCTTTCTTACAAACATCTACTTTTGGGCTTTGATATTCTATTTCAAGCAGAAAAAGTCTAAGTCCTTCCTACTGGGCATAGGTTTAACACCCTAAATCTAACACGTGCAGAGCATGTGAGAGAAGGAGGTTACTCGTAAAATATAATCTCTGCTCATAAATACCAAACTGGTATATCTCAAATTCTTCTAAGAATAATCCACAAGTCACAAGTCACATAAAATAACAAAGTCTCAAAACCCAAATTATAAGTTCATGATCGAAATAAACTAAAAAAAAAAAATAAGTCTATTCTTCTTCTTCTTATTCAAATAGGGAACAAAAACGAAAATCTCTAACTTCATGGCTAGGCACACCTCTCAAAGGAACTTAATCTGTAAAAAATAATGACGAGGGGTGAGCCGTCAACTCATAAGTAAAACCATTCCTAACACACTAGGCCTATCGATACCCAAAAAAATATATTGCAAGCCTTCTTTGAGGAAAGTATATTTCATAAATCCATAAGTTTCACAAAAACTATATTCCATGATGAAGTAACGTATTTCAATTAGATAACATAAATCCATAAGAATTCAGAATATCAAAAACAAAGTTACTTATTAAGGCAAATCATATTCACATGTACAGAAAATGAAACGTTAGCTCATGTCACATAGTGTCACCTATAGTCCCAGTGACCCAGCCTAGATAGAATTAGAATCAGAATATTGTGTGCACATTCAGAATTTATACCCAGTACTGGTCCAGACAGATATATCGTGTATTACGATCAGAATCAGAATCAGAATTAGAATAACTTTGGACAATGAGCCAAAACATTAAGAATCTTATAATCATTAATAACTAAAATCATACATGAGTACCAACCATTCGTATCAGATTCAAAATAGTCTATAAAAATAATTTAGGCTTGCAAACTGATTTACAAATTAAATCATAATGATAAGTCATGTCACCAAAATAATTTTCATTCCAGTACAGGTCTGATCTCAGAATTTTAACTCTTAATCGAAACTTTCGAATGACATAATATTCTGCAAAACTATTCTAAACAACCATGAGTATCTCATATAAAATTTTGAAGAGGATCCGAGTCAAAAAAATTTTTAAAACTATTTATTTCTCAACAATTTCAAAACTGTTTTCTCATAACCTTAACCGAACAAAACCGTTTCTGAGAATTTTATAAAATGAAATACTTATCAGAAAATTATGAAATTAAAACTATAGATACTATACACGTATCTTAACAGCCATATAAAATTTCATAATTTTTTGAATTCATTTGATAGTGAAAATAATTCTGTAAACCCGATCGCACTGCCGGAATTGCAGTTTTCCAGTGCAGTGGTTTCTAATTCGAAAATGCATATTAAATTGAAAATGAAATCAAATTTGATTAAATAAAATTTATTAAGGAGGCTCTATATGTCTGTTTTCCAGAATATGAATTTCTAATAAAAATTCGTTCACAAAACATCAGTTTAAAAATCAAGATATCATACTGTCCAGAATCATCCTATATTGTGCCAAGGGTTGATTAACCAAACTCCTAATTAATCAAAACCCTAAATAAAACCTAAACACATCATATGTCATGCATCAAGATCTGTAAAAACAAATCTAAAATCATGCCAAACATAAACCCTAAATAGAATGATTTACAAGAAATTCTTGAGGGAAATAAGGAGGGTATATATACCGTTTGCTTTAATTGAATCCTAGGATTTGAGTGAAGAAAAATCATGAACAATTGATAAGAGATGAAACAAGAATATCTTAAGTTTTTAGGGTTATAAAAAAGGGAGATAAAAGAGAATTTATAGGGAATGGAATCTTGGAAAACTAACCTTTAATTCCAAAACTATCTCTAGATAACCCTTATTAATAACTTAATACTCTTTTCTACCTTTTTCTAATAAAAAGGCCTCCATAAATCCTAGTTAAAGCCCAAATTCCATAAGAAATTCTTTTTTTTGTTTGGCGCTACATTAGGTTCCAGTCCATGTTTCAACCTTAAATAGATAAGCTTAAACTGTACCATTTGGCCCATTCTTCTCCTGATTACCAAGATATTACGCCCAATTACTTCGATTTTGTCCAAACAATCATTTGAATTTTAACCATCCCAGTCCATTATGTAAAAATTTAGCTCACTTCATAAAGCTTTACTTCCAAGCTCAATGAAGATGTGAATCCTACTAAAGCCACCTACTCAGGTATGCCACCCTTAGAACTTCTTTTGGCCTAAACAGAATATGCTGAACTTCTAGCCCAAGACTGATTGAACCTACCTCCTCCCAACGGGCTTGTCAAGCTTTTTATGTCAATAAAAGATCTGAAACTTTACGCGAAAAAAAATGTTTAGTGATTGATTATCAATCCTTGAATCAATTCTTGCAAGATGACAAGTTTCTTCTTCCTCGCAGAAATTTTCTGTTTACACATCTTCAAAATGCCTCCATCTTTTCTAAGTTTGATTTAAAGTCTGGATTTTGGTAGTTGGGTATTGACCCTTCTGAAAGATACAAAAAAGCTTTATGCATTCAAAATGTCCATTATCAGTGGAAAGTCCTTCCTTTTGGTTTGAAAACCTCTCTCTCCATCTTCCAAAAACCATGACCCAGATTTTCCAACCCATCCTACACTATACCTTTGTTTACATTGACGATATTTTGTTATTTTCAAGAACAACGGAAGAACACCATTCATTATTCCAACAGTTTCATGATATCGTACAAAAATATGGTATTATGCTTTCAGACAAAAAAAGCACTATTGCTACAGAGACGATTGAATATCTCGGTATGAACATCAAAGATGGGCATTATCAACCTAGTCCCTATATTGCACACGAATTGCTGCATTTCCCTGATAAAGGCTTTACCAAAAAGAAAGTTCAACAATTTTTGGGTATAGTCAACTATATCAGAGATTTTCTTCCACACGTGGACTAATACACCAGTGTCTTATCTACTTTGTTAAAGAAACGTCGCTCTACCATTGAAAATTATTTTTGATGGTATTCGCATCCTACAAACTAATGCTTCTGACATATCATGGGGTGTTATTCTCCTTGAAAAGACAAATCAGAAAGAACCCTGATCGGATATGCTAGTGGACAATTCAGTCCAGCTCAATAACATTACTATACAGTGTTCAAAGAAATCCTTGCCATTAAATATGAGATAAAAAAGTTTTAATATCATCTACTTGGCCACAGATTCCTCATCAGATTAGACAATTCATCTTTTCCTAAAGTCCTACAATTTAAAGGTAAAATGATCCCTAATAATCAGTTGCTTCATCTTTAAGAATGGTTTTCTTGATATGAATTTGAAGTCTGGCATATAAAAGGAGGTGTAAACCTGATTCTTAATTTTCTATCCAGAGCTCATAAACCTCCTTAACTTGTATTTCATACTTCTCATATTTTTCCTATCATATTTATGGCTTCTTACTCTCACAGAGATGTTCGTTCTACAGCTTCTTCTCTTCCTTCTTAAGCCTTCACCCAAAAAACTTTTCCTCTTGGAAAATCTTTCTTTATTCTCTACCAGCTCCAATAGTGTGCAAAATAAAATCTGTTTAAGTATTATATGAGAATTTACCTCCTTGAAGGTCCAACTATTTTCACCACTTTTGATCCAGAACATCTGTTTCTCACTCGATTGTATGTTTCTCGTACCAGAGATATTACTAATGATAAATTATGGTATTTCTGATTTCTTACTGCTCTCCATGCTACAAAACTAATTCTTCCTCTCAAATCTACATAGTCAGAATAGGAGCAGGAGTAGACTACTATTTTTGGATATTTTCAGCATCAATTCTAGCAATCTCAGCCTTTAAATGATGAATCTCTCCTTCTTCTTTTCAAAGTCAGAACACATTTGGCCCTGAGTAATTATTTCTCAAAGATCACTATCAAGTTGACCGACTTTTGCACGAAGACCACTATAGAGATTTCTCAACTGATCTGAGATGCATGTGACTTTATTCTCAACCACAGTAGATCTGTAACACCCAAATCTAATACGTACAGAGCACATGAGAGAAGGAGGTTACTAGCAAAACATAAAATAACAAAGTCTCAAAACCCAAATTACAAGTTCATGATCAAAATAAACTAAAAAAAAAAAGTCTATTCTTCTTCTTCTTCTTATTCAAATAGGGAATGAAAATGAAAATCTCTAACTTCATGGCTAGCCACACCTCTCAAAGGAACTTAATCTGCAAAAAATAATGATGAGGGGTGAGGCATCCAATCGATAAGTAAAACCAATCCTAACACACTAGACCTATCGATACGTAAAAAAATATATTGCAAGCCTTCTTTGAGCAAAGTATATTTCATAAATCCATAAGTTTCACAAAAACTATATTCCATGATGAAGTAACGTATTTCAATTAGATAACGTAAATCCATAAGAATTCAGAATATCAAAAACCAAGTTACTTATTAAGGCAAATCATATTCACATGTACAGAAAATGAAACGTTAGCTCATGTCACATAGTGTCACCTATAGTCCAGGTGACCCAGCCTAGATAGAATTAGAATCAGAATATTATGTGCACATTCAGAACTTATACCCAGTACTGGTTTAGACAGATATATAGTGTATTACGATCAGAATCAGAATCAGAATCAGAATTAGAATAACTATGGATAATGAGCCAAAATATTAAGTATCTTATAATCATCAATAATTGAAATCACACATGAGTACCAACTATTCGTATCAGATTCAGAAAAGTCCATAAAAATAATTAAGGCTTGCAAACTGATTTACAAATTAAATCATAATGAGAAGTCATGTCACTAAAATAATTTACATATTGAAAGACATTTATAAAATATTTTTAAAAAAGAATTCCTTATGAAATTTGGGCTTTCACTAGGATTTATGGAGGCCTTTTTATTAGAAAAGGGTAGAAAAGAGTATTAAGTCATTAATAAGGTTATTTAGAAGATAGTTTTGGAATAAAAGTTTTTTTTCCAAGATTCCATTCCCTGTAAATTCATCTTTTATCTCCTTTTTTCATAACCCTAAAAACTTATGATATTTTTTTTTCCTCTCTTATCAATTGTTCATAATTTTTCTTTACTCAAATCCTAGGATTCAATTAAAGCAAACGTATATATATCCTCCTTATTCCCTTCAAGAATTCCTTGTAAATCATTCGATTTAGGGTTTATGTTTGGCATGATTTCAGATTTATTTTTATAGATCTTGATGCATGACATGTGATGTGTTTAGATTTTATTTAGGGTTTTGATTAATTAGGAGTTTGGTTAATCAACCCTTAGCATAATATAGGATGATTCTTGACAGCATGATATCTTGATTTTTAAACTGATGTTTTGTGAAAGAATTTTTATTAGAAATTCATATTCTGGAAAATAGACATATAGAGCCTCCTTAATAAATTTTATTTAATCAAATTTGATTTCATTTTCAATTTAATATGTATTTTCGAATTCGAAACCATTGCACTAGAAAACTGCGATTCCAGCAGTGTGATCGGGTTTACAGAATTATTTTCACTACCAAATGAACTCGAAAATTTATGAAATTTTATATGGATGTTAAGATACGTGTATATATCTGCCATTTTAATTTCATAAGTTTCTGATAAGTATTTAATTTTATAAAATTCTCAGAAACAGTTCTGTTCAGTTAAGGTTATGAGAAAACAGTTTTGAAATTGTTGAGAAATAAATAGTTTTAAAAATGTTTTTGATCTCGCATCCTCTTCAAAAGTTTCTATGAGATACTCATGAATGTCCAGAATAGTTTTGTAGAATATTATGTCATTCTGAAGTTTAAATTAAGAGTTAAAATTCTGAGATCAGACCTGTACAGGAATGAACTAGAATATTATGTCATTATTAATAATTATGTTTTGTATTTGTTAAGGTGTTGAGAACTCTTAGGGACTTAGAGGTGTGTAGTTCAAGATTCTCATATCGAGGTAAGTAACTTCATTCCTAGTATACTAGATAGGTATAAGTATTTTGATATTATTATAAGAATTTTATATTATTTAGAAATTAAAGGATTTTCGTAGCAAAATCAGTTTATGAGAATGTTTTCAAATATGAATTCTTTTAATAAAATATTTTATAAATGTCTTTCAATAAGTAAATCTTTGTCTGGAAGACTAGATCCAATAACATGAGTCCAAACAGTAAGTTTTGGGAACAACTGAATTCCAATCTATTTTTTTGTACAAAGCTGGGCAGAAAAGACTTTTCTACTAGTTGTATAAAAATGAGTTTCAGAGACAATCCAAGCTTCTGGAGGGAGAATAACTGGATTCAAAATACTACCCTAGGCATCAGTATTAACAAAAGCAATAAGGGATATAGGATGACTATATTTTGACATGAGAATTTAGATTTTCACCGAGAGAATAGGTTGAACTAATAAGGACTGAGGCTGAGACTGCACCTGAAACATAGAGGAATATTCTGGAGAAGAATCATAAGATTCACTATACTCAAACTCAAAATCAAAGGAACCAAGAGCAAAAATTATATCTTAGTTAAGAGACTCTTGTTCAATGAAAAGGTGTTTAATTTGATCTATTTCAGGAGAAAATTGATGAAGAGACTGAAGTTGTTGGACTTAACCCATATAACATTTAGGATTCAATGGACAATCTTTTGTAAAGTGTCCATACTTCTTGTAAATAAAACATTTACTCGTTTTTTATTTTTTATCGAGAACAATACTTCATTGTGAGGTAATCTTTGCGAGCAAAGGCAAAGAAAGTTGTAGGTTCACCAAGGAATTGTGTATGAATATCTATTAAAGCCGCAAAGATACTTGATTTTTGAATGAACTGCAATTGTCTATATCCCCTAAGACTGTCAAACTAATCTCGGAGAGACCCTGTAAAATAGGAGACAAATTCCTTCAAAATTGTAATGAGTTCTGTACCAGGCTTAACCATTTGCAAATCTAGCCAAACAGAAAGTTCTTAAAGTCTTTCACGCCATTTAGTAGGCGAGACATCATCAAATGTAAACCATGGACCATTTCCAGAAGCAACCCTAGCTCGAACCCTAGAAAAGGGGTAAGAGCTTTCTCCTTCAAATTCTTCTTCAATATCTGAAGAAATATCAACATAAGGTTTCTCAAGAGGACGTCTATAGGTTTGTAGTTTTAGGCTAAGTAAGACGATCAGCTATAAGAAGGTGAGTAATATCTGATAGATTCTTTTCTAAATCATCTGAACTATAACTGAGCTCAGAAGTCTCGCTAGAAGAGATTAAAGAATCTATTAAAAGAGACTCGTCTACCAAAGGATCTAGTGGGTCTGACAGCAGTAACTTTCAGCAGGTTTCTTTTGATCAGCTTTAGAAGGTGATTCTGTAAAAGGAGGTAAGGCTAAAGTAGAAAGAATTTTTGGGTTAACTAATTCATGAATCTTAATAGAAGTTTGTCTGGGTTTAAGATAGATAAGAGAATCAGGAAGAGCTGAGATAAAAAGAGGTAAAGGTCGCTTGGGAAGTCTAGGTTTGGGTTTTCTAGTAGGAGGAAACAGGGTATGAGTCATTGGGAAAACCTTTTAGGTTTATACAATCTGAGAGGTTGAGGATATAGAGAACTGAGAGCATGATATGGTTCTATAGGAAAGAAAGACATAATTGGAATAGAATCAGGAGTAAACTACTATTTTTAGAATTTTTTAATATCAATTCTAGAAATCTCAACCTTTAAACGACAAATCTATCTTTCCTTTTTGATCAAAGTTAAAAGACATTTGACCTTGAGCAATCATTTCTAGAAGATCGCTATCAAGTTAGCGACTTTTGCATGAAGACCATTGTAGAGATTTGTTAGCTGATCTGAGATAGATGTGACTTTATTCTTGTGAGGTACAAGCTTCTTACTTGGATATAATATAATCAACCCAACAAACTCCCTTAAGCATTTATCATAATAATAATAATAATAATAATAATAATAATAATAATAATACAATGACATAAAATAATGTTGTAGAGATATTAGAAATTTTAGAAATTTCTAAAGATATTTATGAAAGGATAAATCAATAATTAAAGCTAATAGTGACATAAGCAATGACATAAGTGATGATGCAATAAGAGATGTTGTAGAGATATTAGGAATTCTAGAAATTATTAAGATATTTATGGAAAGATATATTAATAATGACATAAGCAATGACATAAGTGATGATGTAATAAGAAATGTTGTAGAGATTTAGAAATTCTAGAAATTTCTAAGATATTTATAAAGAAATAAATCTTTATCATTAATTAAATGCTAGGTGGCAAAATCCTAAGCATTCTAGAAATCACCAAGATATTTGTAGAGAAATAAATCTCTACCATTAATTAAATGATGTGGTGGCAAAATTCTAACCACTCATGGGCCTTAGGAAACTCTATAAATACCCCTTAGCCCTTACATTTCTCAATAAACCCTAGAAATCTCATCTTGTCCCATTTTAAGTCAAAGCATCCCTAGTGAAGAAATTCTCAAGTTTAGGAAGGAAGGTTTAGGGGAATCAAAGAAAAACATGAAAATAACACTTCACTTCAAGTGCAATGTAAGGATAATACGTTAATTTAGCTTTAAGTAATAATTCTCTTATATTAGGTTTAGTCCTAATTAATCTCTTGTTTTATAATGATTATTATTGTGGTGTGATTAATTATTATTAAATCCGAATGGTTGGCTTTGCCGCCTACATCATGATATCATCCCATATGACAGGCTATGCCGCCTAAGATGTGATTAGATAGTCGGCAATGCTGTCTAACATGTGATGCTCTTACTTTATTATGCCATGGTCGGCACTGCCGCCTAAATTATGAAATTGGTATAACTCTCTACATGGCCGGCCCTGCCGCCTATATTATAATTCTATTTCTTTAGATTTCTATATGGACGGCACTGCTGCCTATGTTATATGTTGTAGCTTCATATTATGCTTTATTATATATTTAGTGGATTTATATGCTGTGGCATAAGTTGCATTGATCTCATGCATTTCACGAGTGATTTGTTAAATAGGAATTTTAGTGATTTTTAAAGAAAAGGGGTTGCTGTACTACTAGGTGGCAAGCATTCATAAAGTGGTAAGCCCTCTAAGCTAAGAAAAGAGATCCTTTGGGGACGACGATACGTAACGCACAATGGATCAATTAATTTAAGCCCAAGGGCATGTTATAGAATGCTAGCCTTGTAGTACAACAAAGCTAGGGCCCTAACATTATTCTTCATATTTTAGAGTTTCATGTAAAGGTTTTAGCACTTATTTCATAAAGTCATCCATATGCATGATAAATAATACATGCATCAAGTGTTTACTTACCGGGCATTAGCTCACGTAGTCCTTACATTGCAGGAACTGAGTAGAAAAAGCTGACGCCAAGTCTCCACCAAGGCGAGGTGCATATGGACATAACAGACCTTGGGTTGTACAACGGGCTTAATTATGTTTCTACCTCAGTATAAATACAATAAGCTTGTTTATAGAATTAGTTGTGACTTTTGTAACAAAGCTTTTTGTGACAAACCCTTTTGTTCAACATTTATAAAATGCTTATTTTAAAATTGTTTCTTCGAATACTTAATATTACTTTAGTTACAAGCATAAAGGTGGAGCATTACAATTTGGTATCAGAGCCCAAGGTTTAAAGCGATTTTGTAGACCATCCATATGCACTGGCCAAGGGGGAGGACACAGCTCAGCTCATAGTAAGAATTAGGAACTAAGATAATTAAATATCTTACATTTAATTTATTTGACCCATAGAAGCTTGTTGAAAAATTGTAGAGATGTCAAGTTCTAGTGGTAATAGAGGCAAAAGAGTGGGAGGAACTTCCAGAGAGCAATCTTCTGCAATTTATCGATTGACAGATATTGTCACACAACTCTTAGAAAGAGAAGTCAGAAGGGATGAATGTACTCAAGCAATAATTAATGCCGGGGCTGAATTTAGAAGATTAAACCCACCTATATTTGAAGGGGGCGCAGATCTTATGGCAGCAGACCAGTGGTTGCGAACTATGGAAAGAATGGCTGAAGTAGCTAAGGTGCCAGAAAAGAAAAAGGTCACTTGCGTTTCCTTTATGCTACGAGGGGCAGCTGAGTATTGGTGGGATTCCATCAGGCAATGCCATAACGAAACAACAATGCGATGGAAAGAATTTAAGGAACACTTTTACAATAAGTATTTTTCAGAGACGGTGAGGTCTACTAAAAGAAGCGAATTTGTTTATTTGCAGCAATGAAACATGACAGTACTAGAGTATATTCGAAAATTCGATGAGCTCTCTCGTTATGCCCCACACATGGTTGTCACGGAAGACTTGAAAAAGGATCATTTTATGGAAGGATTACTTAAAGATTTAGCAAAAGACTTAAAGGTGACTGGAATTCGGGATGGTTCCTTTAATGAGATCATGGATTGAGCTTTGGTAATTGAACAAGCAGATAAAGAAAAGAAGGAAGAAGAACGAAGGAATAAAGGGAGCATAGGTCAAGGGAGTGGTGTAGCTAATCATGGAAGGCAACTCTTAAACAATAAGAGGAAGAGAGCACCAACTTACCAAGAGCAAGACAAGAATAAGCGTGTAAAGAATCACAAAAAAGAAGCTCTACCAAGGCCTAAATGCAATCAATGTGGTAGAACTCACCTTGGGGAATGCCGAGCCAACACCAAGACATGTTTTAAATGTGGGAAAGCAGGGCACTTCATCAAAGACTGCCCAGAGAATGGTACGCTGAGCAAAAGGACTAATGCACGAGTGTTTACACTTACCAAGGCAGATGTAGAGGCAAACCCCTTAGTAATATCAGGTGAACTATGTATCTCTCAAACTCCTGTATATATGTTGATAGACTCAAGAGCTACACATTCATTTGTCTCACCAGCATTTATTAGGAAAATCAAAAGGGCCCTTAACATAATAAGTAGACCTTATAGTGTCATGCTTCCATCTGGTGAAGTATTAAATTTAGGACAACTAGTGAGAGCATGTAAAGTCAACATTGGTGGTCGTACCCTATGTGTTGACTTAATAATCCTTGAGATGTCCGACTATGATGTGTTTCTTGGTATGGATTGGTTATCAAAGTACCATGCCAAAATAGATTATGAGAAAAAAGAGGTAACCTTCCAACCACCACAAAGGGAACCATTTATATTCGAAGGGGATGTAAGAGGAATAGAATACCTATCATTTCCGCCTTAAAAACAACTAGACTATTAAAGGGAGGATGTGAGGGATACTTGGCAAGCATCATCAAGGTTGAAGAGTAAACGCCAAAACTGGAAGAAATTCCAGTGGTGAACAAATTTCCTGAGGTTTTTTCTGAAGAACTCCCCGGATTACCACCAGATCGAGAAGTTGAATTGAAGATTGACTTGCTGCTAGGAACGGCCCCAATCTCAAAAGCACCCTATAGGATGGCCCCATCGAAATTAAAGGAGTTAAAGAATCAACTGCAAGAACTACTAGACAAAGGCTATATATGTCCAAGCCATTCACCTTGGGGAGCACCAGTGCTATTCGTGAAGAAAAATGATGGATCCATGCGGATGTGCATAGACTATCGAGAACTAAATAAGGTCATCATCAAGAATAAGTACCCACTTCCACATATCGAGGATCTGTTTGATCAACTACAAGGAGCAGCAGTATTTTCAAAGATTGATCTACGGTCAGGATATCACCAGCTAAAAGTTAGAGAGGAGGATATTCCAAAGACTGCATTCATAACACGTTATGGACACTATGAATTTGTCGTCATGCCATTTGGCCTAACTAATGCCCCAGTAGCCTTCATAGATCTCATGAACAGAGTATTTAAAGACTATTTGGACAAATTCATAGTGGTATTCATTGACGACATCTTGATCTACTCACAAGCGAAGGAAGAACACACTGAACATCTGAGAATCACTCTTCAAACTTTAAAGGAGAAGCAACTTTATGCAAAATTCAAGAAGTGCGAATTTTGGCTAGAAAGCATTATATTCCTCGGGCGCATTGTGTCTAAGGATGGAATATCAGTCGATCCTTCAAAGGTGGAAGCAGTAAGCCAATGGACTAGGCCAACTAATGCCAAAGAAGTTAGAAGCTTCTTGGGATTAGCAGGCTATTATCGAAGATTCGTAAAGGCTTCTGCAAGATCGTAATGCCATTAACCCAATTAACAAAGAAAAACACCAAGTTTATATAGACGCTAGAATGTGAGAAAAGCTTCGAAGAGCTAAAACAGCGGTTGGTCACTGCTCTAATCTTAGCCATTCCCAATAGCTCTGAAGAATTCATCATATACAGTGATGCCTCCAAAAATGGCATAGGATGCATTTTTATGTAGAATGGAAAGGTCATTGCATATGCCTCTAGACAATTAAAGGAATACGAGAAGAACTATCCCATACATGACTGAGAGTTGGCCGCGGTGGTATATGCATTGAAGATATGGCGTCACTATCTGATGGGAGCACATTGTAAGATCTATACGGATCACAAGAGCCTTAAATACTTCTTTATGCAAAAGGAGCTGAACATGCGACAACGACGTTCGCTCGAACTCATCAAGGACTACGATTGTGAAATAAACGATCATCTGGAAAAGCAAATGTGGTAGCAGATGCACTAAGTCGAAAGTCAAGTTTGTCAGCTTTAAGGATACTGCCCAAGCCATTACAAGATGAGATATGTAAGGCAGAGATTGAGCTCATGACAGGAAAACTCGACTTTGCTCAGCTCTATTGGAAAGGATTAAGAAAGGGGAAGAAGCAGATTTGTACTTAAAGAATTTAAAGATAGAGACCAGTACAGAGAAAGAGATGTCATTCAAGAAGTCAGAGAAAGGGATTATTTTATTCAGAGATAGGATATGCGTACTGGATAATGAAGATCTAAAAAGAGAAATTCTACTTGAAGCTCATACAACCCCATATTCGCTTCATCTTGGTATAACGAAAATGTACAAAGATTTAAAAAGACACTACTGGTGGCCTGGGATGAAAAAGGATGTAGTTAAGTTCGTGGCTCAATGCCTCACCTGCCAACAAATCAAGGCAGAACATCAAAGGCTGGCAGGACTTTTAGAACCCAATCAAATCCCTCAATGGAAGTGGGAAGAAATCACAATGGACTTCGTCGTTAGCCTCCCAAGGACTACAAAAATGCATGATGCCATCTGGGTGATAGTTGATCAACTCTCAAAGTCTGCCCACTTTTTGCCAATTCGGATGACGTACACCATGGACCAACTCACAGAAATATACATAAAGGAGATAGTCAAACTACACAGTGTACCTGTCTCTATTATTTCTGATCGAGATACAAGATTCACCTCGACATTCTAGGAGAAGCTATGTTACAAGGATGTGTCATCGACGTTCAAGAATCCTAGAGCAAATATTTAGCATTGGCTGAATTCGCCTATAATAATAGTTACTAGGCAACAATCGGCATGGCACCATACGAAGCTTTATATGGTAGAAATTCTCGATCACCCATTCACTGGGATGAAATGGGTGAACAAAGATGCATTGGACCAGACTTGGTCGCGACCTCATCTGAAGCAATCGAGAAAATACGACAATGAATGCAAGCAGCCCACAGTCGACAGAAACGTTATACGGATAAAAGACGAAGACCGTTGAAATCTCAAGTTAGCGAGAAAGTATTCCTAAAGGTCGCCCCAATGAAAGGATCGATGAGATTTGGAAACAAGGGAAAATTAAGTCCAAGGTTCATTGGGCCATTTGAAGTGCTCGAACGTATTGGGAGTGTCTCCTATTGACTGGCGCTACCACTATCAGTATCAAGAATACACAATGTCTTTCATGTCTCCATGTTAAGGAAATATGTTCCAGACCCCTCTCACGTGCTAGACTATGAGCCTCTTCAACTCGAGGAAGACTTAACCTACGAAGAACAACCAGTTCAAGTACTCGATAGAAGAATAAAAGAGTTAAGGCACAAGAAAATCCCTCTAGTTAAGAAACTATGGCGGAACAACTCAGTGGAGGAGACAACATGGGAGCACGAGGAAGAAATGAAGAACACGTATCTCGAGCTATTCAGTAAGTAAATTTCGAGGACGAAATTTTTGAAGGGGGAGGAATTGTGAGGTACAAGCTTCTTACTCAGATATAATATAATCAACCCAACAAACTCCCTTAAGCATTTATCATAAGAATAATATTAATAATAATAATATAATGACATAAAATAATGTTGTAGAGATATCAGAAATTTTAGAAATTTCTAAAGATATTTACAAAAGGATAAATCAATAATTAAAGCTAATAGTGACATAAGAAATGACATAAGTGATGATGCAATAAGAGATGTTGTAGAGATATTAGGAATTCTAGAAATTACTAAGATATTTATGAAAAGATAAATTAATAATGACATAAGCAATGACATAAGTGATGATGTAATAAGAAATGTTGTAGAGATTTAGAAATTCTAGAAATTTCTAAGATATTTATGAAGAAATAAATCTTTATCATTAATTAAGTGCTAGGTGGCAAAATCCTAAGCATTCTAGAAATCACCAAGATATTTGTAAAGAAATAAATCTCCACCATTAATCAAATGATGTGGTGGCAAAATCCTAACCACTCATGGGCCTTAGGAAACTCTATAAATACCCCTTAGCCCTTGCATTTCTCCATAAACCCTAGAAATTCCATCTTGTCCCATTTTAAGCCAAAGCATCCCTAGTGAAGAAATTCTCAAGTTTAGGAAGGAAGGTTTAGGGGAATCAAAGAAAAACAGGTAAGTAACACTTTACTTCAACTGCAATGTAAGGATAATACATTAATTTAGCTTTAAGTAATAATTTTCTTATGTTAGGTTTAGTCCTAACTAATCTCTTGTTTTCTAATTATTATTATTGTGGTGTGATTAATTATTATTAAATCCCAATGGCTAGCTATGCCGCCTAAGATGTGATTGGATGGTCGGTAATGCTGCCTAACATATGATACTCTTATTTTATTATGCCATGGTCGGCACTGTCGCCTAAATTATGATGTTGGTATAACTCTCTACATGGTCGGCATTGCTGCGTAATATATGATATTATTATGACTCTTTACATGGTCGGCCCTGCCGCCTATATTATAATTCTATTTCTTTAGATTTCTATATGGACGGCACTGCTGCCTATGTTATATGTTGTAGTTTCATATTATGCTTTATTATATATTTAGAGGATTTATATGCTGTGGCATAAGTTGCATTGATCTCATGCATTTCACGAGTCATTTGTTAAATAGGAATTTTAGTGATTTTTAAAGAAAAGGGGTTACTGTACTACAAGGTGGCAATCATTCATAAAGAGGGCAAGCCCTCTAAGCTAAAAAAAGAGATCCTTTGGGGACGGCGATATGTAACGCTCAATGGATCAATTAATTTAAGCCCAAAGGCATGTTATAGAATGCTAGCCTTGTAGTACAACAAACCTAGGTCCCTAACATTGTTCTTCATATTTTAAAGTTTCATGTAAAGGTTTTAGCACTTATTTCATAAAGTCATCCATATGCATGATAGATAATACATGCATCAAGTGTTTACTTACTGGGCATTAGCTCACGTAGTCCTTACATTGCAGGAACTGAGTAGGAAAAGCTGACGCCGAGGCTCCACCAATGCGCTGTGCATATGGACATAACAGACCTTGGGTTGCACAACGGGCTTAACTATGTTCCTACCTAAGCATAAATACAATAAGCTTGTTTATAGAATTAGTTGTGACTTTTGTAACAAAGCTTTTTGTGACAAACCTTTTTAGATGGTTTTATGTAACAAACCCTTTTGTTCAACAATTATAAAATGCTTACTTTAAAATCGTTTTTTCGAATACTTAATATTACTTTAGTTACAAGCATAAAGGTGGAGCGTTACAATTCTTAATCACAGTAGATCTATGAGCAATCTGGTCAACCTTTGTATGCCAATTAAGAATAGCCTTAAAAGGTTTTGGTTCTTCTAAATGGCCACTAGTGGTGCTTGGAGAGTTAACAAATGGTCTAGAGCACACTTGATGTGCCAGGTCTGATCTCTTTTCAAGAGGAAGAAAATCAGCATTGTAATCTGGTGGAGAGGTAGATGAAAACATCATGCAAGAATTGATACAGGTGTTGGCAACAAACTAGGAAGGTTTGATGGTGGTAGCTTACAAGGAATAGGTTGATGTTTCTGGATCCACTGAAGTCCTTTGTGATACAGGGGCAAAGGAGGCGGATAATGTGGTTCATCATCATCCTCAAGGAGATAAAGACGATGATACTTACAACCAGGAAAAATAACCTTCTTCTTTTTCTTTCTAGAAGAATAGTCATCAAACTCATCATTATCATTTTCACACGGATAGCTTGGATCACACATGCCTAAGTCGTGAACATCCCACATAAAATGGCCATAAAGTTTGTCTGTATAAACAAAAAGACATTGGGAGGAGAAATACAAGATAGGTAAAGGGTCACCATTAGGAAGAATTTCAAGGTAGTGATGAATAGGTTGAATCATAGAACAAGTAAAAAATAGTCTGGCTGGTACTGTAGGGGCTGACGGAGGAGGTCTTTTCTCATACATGGGTTCAGAACTCTAGATAGGAGTGGTATTTTGGTGAAAGTGTTCATAATTTGTTATCTACTCAAATGGCATGAGATTGAGAAGATCAGCTCTTGGGATCTGTGTAGGGATTTAAATGATAGTAGGGTATTTGGAAATTTAGTAAGAATCATAAAGGTATCTTAATTGACTTCATTAGATAAAAAAAAGATCAAGTGAATGATTTTGAAGTCTATAGACCTACTAGTGATAGATGGTAGCAATCTTTGCACTTGCAACTTGTTCAGTGCCTTAGATCTGAACTTGAATTTTTTAGAAACTAGAAAGATTTAGATCATTTAGTGAAAGATTGAAATTTGGGTAGATAATGAGGACAGTGCTTCCAGCATTGAGGTTAGTGAGGACAATGTCAATAGTAACGTATTGGTATTCTTTGAATCTTGTATCCAGTAAAGCAACTCTGGCTGTAACAGGAAGGCCTTTTCTTCCATGAAGAGTAAGGATAAGGCGAACACTACTAAGATAAAGGTGAGTGTACCTAAATTGGTTCCAGTAAGTAATCAACTCAAGAGAAATTTCAAGAGTGACATACTGTTCTGCAAAAGTAGACTATAGAGAACAGTCATCAAGAGATGAAGACTGTATATATTCTTTTAGAGTAAGACAATTTGTACAGATGAGAGAATGAATAGAATAAGTAAAAGAAGATGGACGTTTATATAAATAGTAAGGATTCACAAGAGGAAGAGAGGATTCATTTACTTAAGCAGAATCAGGGATATAGGAATATTCCATAAGACTATCAATCTTAGAAGTAGTATGCTTAATGACATTTTTAGGAAGTGACATAGACGAAGTAATTTGAACTAGAGAAACTAGATTTTATGATAAAGATGCCATGAGATTGAAGCTTTTAAGTTCTTTGAAGTTGAAATAAACTTAAATAAGATATAAGTAACTGTCGGTAGCCAAAATTCACACTTCTTGAATTTTGTATAAAGTTGCTTCTCCTTCAAAGTCTGAAGAGTGATTCTCAGATGTTTGGCATGTTCTTTCTTCATTTGCGAGTAGATCAAGATGTCGTTAATCAACATCACTATAAATTTGTCCAAATAGTCTTTAAATACTCTATTCATGAGATCCATGAAAGTTGCTGGGGCATTAGTTAGACCCAATGGCATGATGATAAATTCATAATGTCCATAACATGTTCTGAATGCAGTCTTTGGAATATCCTTCTCTCTGACTTTTAGCTGGTGATATCCTGACCGTAGATCAATCTTTGAAAATACTGTTGCTCCTTGTAGTTGATCAAACAGATCATCGATACATGAAAGTGGGTATTTATTCTTGACGGTGACCTTATTTAGTTCTTGATAGTTTATGCACATCTGCATGGATCCATCTTTTTTCTTTACGAATAACACTAGTGCTCCCCAAGGTGAATGGCTTGGATGTATGTAGCCTTTTTCTAATAGTTCTTATAGTTGATTCTTTAACTCCTTTAATTCCGATGGGGCCATCCTGTAGGGTGCTTTTGAGATTGGGGCCGTTCTTAGTAACAATTCAATCTTGAACTCAACTTCTCGATCTGGTAGTAGTCCGGGAGTTCTTCAAGAAAGACCTCAGGAAATTCATTCACCATTGGGATTTCTTTTAACTTTGGCTTTTGCTCTTCAGCTTTGATGACGCTTGCCAAGTATCCCTCACATCCTCCTTTTAATAAAATGCTTTTAAGGCTAAGATGATAGGTATTCTAGTCTCCTTACATCCCCCTTGAATATAAATGATTCCTTTTGTGGTGGTTGGAATGTTACCTCTTTTTTCTCACAATCTATCTTGGCATGGTACTTTGATAACCAATCCATATCAAGAATCACATCATAGTCAATACATAGTATACGACCACTAATGTTGACTTTGCATGCTCTTACTAGTTGTCCTATGTTTAATACTTCACCAGATGAAAACATGACACTATAAGGTCTACTTATTATGTTAAGGGCCCCTTTGATTTTCTTAATAAATGCTGGTGAGACAAATGAATGTATAGCTCCTGAGTCAATCAACACATATGTAGGAGTTTGAAAGATAGATAGTTCACCTAATATTACAGAGGGATTTACCTCTGCATCAGCCTTAGTAAGTACGAATACTCATGCGTTAGTCCTTTCTCACTGCATACCATTCTCTAGGCAATCTTTAATGAAATGTCCTTCTTTCCCAAATTTGAAACATGTTATAGTGTTAGCTCGGCATTCCTAAAGGTGAGTTCTACCACATTGATTGCATTTAGGCCTTGGTAGGACCTCTTTTTGGTGATTCTTTATACGTTTGTTCTTATCTTGCTCCTAGGCAGTTGGTACTCTCTTCCTCTTATTGTTTAAAAGTTTTCTTCCATGATTAGCTACACAGCTCCCTTGATCTATGCTCCCTTTATTCTTTTATTTTTCTTCCTTCTTTTATTCATCTGCTTGTTCGATTACTAAGGGTCGATCCATGAGCTCATTGAAGGAAGCATCCTGAATTCCAGCCACCTTTAAATCTTTTGTTAATTCTTTACACAATCCTTACATACAATGATCCTTTTTTAAGTCTTCTGTGGCAACCATGTGTGGGGCATAATAAGAGAGCTCATCAAATTTTTTAATATACTCTAGTATTGTCATTTTTCTTTGTTGCAAATAAACGATTCTCTTCTTTTAGTAGATCGCACCATCGCTAAAAAATACTTATTGTAAAAGTGTTCTTTAAATTCTTTCCATTTCATTGTTACTTCATTATGCCGCCCATAGCATAAAAGAAACACAAGTGACCTTTTCCTCTTCTGGCACCTTGGCTACTTTAGTCATTCTTTCTATGGTTTGCAACCATTGGTCTATTACTATAGGGTTCGCGCCTCCTTCAAATATAGGTGAGTTTAATCTTCTAAATTCAGCCCCTGCATTATTCGTTGCTTGAGCATATTCATCTCTTCTGACTTATCTTTCTAAGAGTCATGAAGTTCCTCCCACTCTTTTGCCTCTATTACCCCTAGTACTTGACATCTCTACAATCTTTAAACAAGCTTCTATAGGTCAAACAAATTAAATGTAAGATATTTAATTATCTTATCTCCTAATTCTTACTAAGAGTTGAGCTGTCCCCTCCCCCTTGGCTAGTGCATATGAACGGTCTATAGAATCGCTTTAAACATTGGGCTCTGATACCAAATTGTAACACTCCACCTTTATAATTGTAACTAAAGTGGTTAAACCAGGTGTAACATTAAGTATTATATAAACAATTTCAAAATAAGCATTTTATAAATATAGAACATAAGAAGTTTGTTACATAAATATATATATATATATATATATATAAGGTCTGTAAAAAAAAACTTAGTTACAAAGTTAATGATTCTCTTAGTAACATGTTAGCAACCAATTCCATAAACAAGATTGTTGGATTTATACTTAGATAAGAACACAGTTGATCTCATTGTGTAACTCAAAGTCTGTTATGTCCATATATACTTTGCCTTGATTGGGACTTGGCGTCAGCTTTTTCCTACTCAGATTTTGCCACCATATAATTTGATTAATGGTGGAGATTTATTTCTCCATAAATATCTTAATGATTTCTAGAATGCTAAGATTTTGCCACCTAGCACTTAATTAATGGTGAATATTTATCTCTTTATAAATATCTTAGTAATTTCTAGAATTTCTAAATTTCTACAACATTTCTTATTACTTCATCACTTATGTCCTCATAACTTTTAATTATTAATTTATATTTCCAAAATATCTTAGTAATTTCTAGAATTCCTAATATCTCTATAATTCTTGTTACATTATTACTTATGTCATCATTAGTTTTAATTATTGATTTATTCTTTTATAAATATCTTAGTAATTTCTAGAATTTCTCATATCTCTGCAACATTACTTATGTCATTATATTATTATACTTTATTATTATTATTATTATTATTATTATTATAGATGCTTAAGAGAGCTTGTTAGGTTAATTATATTATATCCAAGTAAGAAGATTGTACCTCACAATCTCCACCCCTTTTAAAAAATTTCATCCTCGAAATTTACTTACTGAATAGCTTTGGATACTTGTTCTTGATTTCTTCCTCATGCTCCCATGTTGTCTCCTCCCCTGAGCTATTCCACCATAGTATCTTAACTAGAGGGATTTTCTTGTGCCTTAACTCTTTTATTCTTCTATCGAGTACTTGAACTAGACGTTCTTCGTAGGTTAGGTCTTCCTCGAGTTGAAGAGACTTATAGTCTAGCACATGAGAGGGGTCTGGAACATATTTCTTTAACATGGAGATATGAAAGACATTGTAGTAGGTTGATAGGAGACACTTCCGATACGTTCAAGTACTTCAAATGGGCCAATGAACCTTGGGTTTAATTTTCCCTTATTTCCAAATCTCATCGATCCTTTCATAGGGGTGACTTTTAAGAATACTTTCTCCCCAACTTGACATTCCAACGGTCTTCGTCTTTTATCTACATAACTTTTCTGTCGACTTTGGGCTACTTGCATTCTTTATCGTCGTTTCTCGATTGCTTTAGATGAGGCTGCAACTAAGTCTAGTCCAAGGTATCTTTGCTCACTCATCTCATCCCAATAAATAGGTGACCAATATTTTCTACCAAATAGAGCTTCCTATGGTGCCATGCCAATTGTTACTTAGTAACTATTATTATAGGCAAATTCAGCCAATGTTTAATATTTGCTCCATGATCCTTAGAAGTCGATGGCATATCCTCGTAACATATCTTCGAGTGTTTATAATCTTGTCCCCAAAGCCTTGTGTAGCTTCTCCCAAAACGTTGAGGTGAATTTCGCATCTTGGTCAGAAATAATGGAGACAGGTGCACCACGTAGTCTGACTATCTCCTTTAAGTATACTTTTTCCAGTTGGTCCATGGTGTACGTTGTTCGAATGGACAAGAAGTGTATAGATTTTGTGAGTCGATCAACTATCACCCAGATGGCATCATGCATCTTTGTAGTCCTTGAGAGGCCAACAACGAGGTCTCTAATGCTCCACCTTGATTTGTTAGTAGGTGAGGCATTGAGCCACGAACTTAACTAGATCCTTCTTCATCCCAAGCCACCAATAGTGCCTCTTTAAATCTTTATACATTTTTATATTGTGCCAGGATGTAGTGAATATGGGACTGTATGGGTTTCAAGTAGAATTTCCTTCTTTAGATCTTCACTATTTAGTACGCATATCCTATCTCTAAATAAAATGATTCATTTCTCTGACTTTTTAAATGGCATCTCTTTCTTTGAATTGGTCTCCATCTTTAAATTCTTTGAGTACGAATCAAATTCTTGCCCTTCCTTAATCCTTTCCAATAAAGTTGAGCAAAGTCTCATATGAGCGAGTTTTACTGTCATAAGCTTGATCTCTGCCATTTATATCTCATCTTGTAATGGCTTAGGTAGCATCTTTAAAGCTGACAAACTTGATTTTCAACTTAGTGCATCTGCTACTACATTTGCTTTTCCATAATGATAGTTTATTTTATAATCATAGTCCTTGACGAGTTCTAGCCAACATTGTTGTCACATGTTTAGCTTCTTTTGTGTAAAATGATATTTAAGGCTCTTGTGATCTGTATAAATCTTACAATGCACTCCCATCAAATAGTGACGCCATATTTATAATGCATGCACTACTGCAGCCAACTCTAAGTCATGTGTAGGATAGTTCTTCTCGTATTCCTTTAATTGTCTGGAGACATATGCAATGACCTTTTCATTCTGCATGAGAACACATCCTATGCCATTTTTGGAGGCATCGCTATATATAATGAATTCTTTAGAGCTTTTAGGAATGGCTAAGATCGAGACAATGACCAACCGTCATTTTATACTTTATTATTATTACTATTATTATAATAGATGCTTAAGAGAGCTTGTTAAGTTAATTATATTATATCCAAATAAGAAGATTGTACCTCACACGATTTCTAGAGTTATGGAAAATAAAAGGGCTATTGAGTATTTATAAGATTCTTGAGTCAATGGATGGTTAGGATTTAGCCACCATAGCACTTGATTAACAGTGGAAATTTAGCTTTCTATAAACATCTTAGTAATTCTAGAATGATAGGATTTTGCCACCCTATCACTTGATGTCATAAATATCTTAGTAATTTCTAGAATCCTAAAATATCTCTACAACTTTTCAATTACATTCTCACTTATGTCATTGATTATGTCATCAATATTTTAGAATTAATTATTTAATTATTATATTATTATACTATTATATTATTATTATTAGTATTATTATTATTATTTTTTTTTTTAATACTTAAGAAAGCTTGTTAGCTCAAAGTTAATTATGCTATATTCAAGTAAGAAAATTATACCTCACAGCTAAATAAGAAAAAGACTTAATCTTTGTGGCTATGGATAGATTTTCAAAGATGGTACATTTTATTCTGTACCACAAAACAAACGATGTTTCTAATATTGTTGACCTATTCTTTAAAGACATTGTAAGGTTGTGGCAAAGAATTATTTCTAATAGGGATGCTAGGTTTTTAAGTTACTTCTAATTTGTCGTTTTCAACTATTTGTCATTGAAAACAAAAACATGAGTTTGCTTATCTAATCTATTGCGAGTTATCATTAAAAAAAAAAATTGAAACTTGGGAGAATTATTTGCCACACATTAAGTTTGCTTATAATCGTTCTATTCATTCAGCTACTAAGTATTCTCTGTTTGAAATTATTTATGATTTTAATCTTTTAACTTCATTGGATTTATATCCATTACTTATTTCTGAGAGTGTTAACTTAGATGGTAAGAAAAAAGCTGAATTGTTAGATACATGAGATGGCAAAGTTCAACATCGAGTGGAAAACTGAACAATATGCTAAAAAAGCCAAGAAAGGATGACCTAAGCTAGTCTTTGAACCTAGTGATTAGGTGTGGTTACATATGCCTAAGGAATGATTTTCAAAACCAAGAAAATCTAAGTTATTACCTTGAGAGGATGGACCATTCCAGGTTTTAGAACGGATCAATGACAATGTATACAAGTTGGATTTGCCCAGTGAATATAACATAAGTTGCTACTTTTAATGTATATAATTTAAGTCCTTTTTATGCAGGTGATGATTTGAGGACAAATCCTCTTCAAGAGGAGGGGAATGATGAGATTGAGAATAAATCTGTCACAAGCATATGGAATGAGATATATCCATATCCTATTCAAGTTCCCGTCAAACTCATCACAAGAGCTCGACGAAAAAAATTCAAAGAGGTGCTTAATAGGTTGATTCAAGCAACTTGGACTCAATCAAATTCATGAAAGCCCATTGAAGAAATCACACATGATAAATGCATGATTCTTGCTCTTGATATTTTCAAATAATCACTTCCATGAAATAGGAAGTTGCTTTACATGTTTTGGTGGGAAAATATACTAGTTATCTTTTTTTAGATACTGTCTCCTTTCTTGAAGAGGCTACTGAAGAAACAAATCAGTTATTTCTCTTTAGTTGCCTAGTTTTTATTTTAATTAATGCAAGTCTTTTAAGCTAATTAGGATTCTAATTTAGTTTAGATTCTTTTCACTTTTCTTAGATTAAGATTCTTATTTGGTTTAAATTCATTTCTATTTTCTCATATTAAGATTCTAATTTGTTTTTATTCTTTCCTATTTTTCTTAGATTAAGTTTCTAATTTTATTTTGGTTTAGGATTTCTTTCCTAAAATTTCTTATAAACTAACTTTATATAATGTACTCAATAAACAAAAAAGAGGAGGTTTTTGGATGCAGTTTAGTGAGAGTAAATTATCTTTGGTTCTTAAAAAAACTCCTTAAACTTATTAGATTTCTAAAGCATTTAAACTCCTGACTTATCAATCAGTCATCTATAACTGATTGTGACATCTTCACATACAAAGGATCATACTTGCAGAAGCATTGGGTCACAACTCCATTTAACTTAAGGATTAGACTCAATCTTGGAAACTAAATTGATTAAGGTTGTGTCAATTCTTAACAAGTTAGGAAAGATGGTAAAGCTAGATAGAAAAAACTAGTCATTGAGACTCAATAATGCACTATGGGTGTATCAAATAGTTTCAAGACACCTAGTAGGATGTCTCCTTACAGGCTAGTGTATGGAAAATCTTATCACTTATCATATACATATAACTTAAGCATCATGCATACTAAGCCATAAAGAAATTCAACGTTAACATACGATAGATTAGTTAAAAAAGGAGGTTATAGTTGGCAAAATTTGAAGAGATTCATATGAAAAATGTCAAGAATTACAAGCAATGAATAAAAGTCTTTTCTCGTAAGCATATTATGAGGAAATCTTTTATACTAGGTCAAAAAGTGTTTTTATTCAATTCTCACCTACATCCATTCCCAGGTAAATTATGGTCTCAAAGGTCTAGTTCCTTTATTGTTCACAAATTTTCCATGTGGAGACATTAGAATTAAAAATCCAATTTTAGCTTATAATGATGGTTTATCTTAATAGCTATATTAATTTTGATGATCTATATAAGGTCATTAAGAACTTATATTTTTCGTAAGTTTTGATGCTAAAGAATGTGTTTTGATTAGAGAATGGATGTATTTTTGTACTTTATCAACACATTGTTGAATATGCATTACCTGTTTTAAATGATATCGAAGGAGAAGAAATACATATGCTTCGAGATTTTCAAGTATATAAGATTTTTTTAAAAAACGTTATATTGAAATGAACATAGATGACCTTATGATTGTTAAATTTTTTTAAAAATTTTAAAAAAATGAAATAACTTTATTAAGGCCCAGGTATGTTTCACTATAACGTTGGCACTTTTCAATCTTTAAAACAACGTGCCTTTAGGCCTAGATTAATATTTGATGTTACGTATCGCCGTCTCTAAAAATTATTCTTTACTTAGGGAGGAGGGCTTATCCTCTTTAGAAACTTTGTCACTGTGGTAATACAACAACCCATTTTTCAAAACTCATTTTTTCTTCAATTGTCTTCTCTATTCGTAAAGTAATCTTAACATGCTAGCATGAGATGCATATGTTCACTGCTACTTATGTCACAATGTTTTAAAGTTGTGGTTTTGAGGTGAAAGGTTTTGTAGATGATTTTGGCCTTGGTGTTGACCGAGTGGTATCAGAGCCAAACATGGTATCAGAGCATCCTTACTATGGATGCCCGAGTGGTATTAGAGCTAAATGTCATTCTTTCTACAGAGGGTGGTATATTGTAAAAGGTCTATGATTCTTGAAAAAGAAGTATAGAAACTCTAAATCATATGGATTCCTCTTCAAGTTCTCAGCCTACTGAATCTTCTATCCCTCTTTCCTCTACTCTTTCTCTTCCGAAGTCTTGTACAAAACATCTTGCTTCTAAAATAGAAAACCTTGTTGAGTATTCATATATCCCAAATTCTGCTCAAATTTCTATTTAATCAGTCCATACAAACTTTACCAATGACCCAACTTTTTTACCCAAACTATTTGGACCCTTATCTCTATCAGACGTCCCACTCCAAAAGAATACATTCAGTCCTCTCGATTGGATCAGTATGCTTTGCAAGCAACTCAGGCAGAGCAATATGTCACTCTGGAAATTCCTTTAGAGCTTGTTACTCAATGAAAACGGGAAGGTTATACACCTCTCCATCTCAGGGGAATCCATATCATCCTTACTTTATATGGTAGAAAAGGCCTGCTAGTCACGACAAGAATAGCCTTAATGGATACTAGATTCAAGGAGTACCAACATGCTGCATTAGTACTATCTAACAATACTTCATACGGGTTGTGTCCTTCTTACCTATTACCCAAATTTCAACCTTTCTCTTGAAGACCCTAACCTAGCACAACCTTAAAAGTTCAGATCCAGCTACAGGGAGCTGAATAAGTAGTCATTGCAAAAATAGCTATTTTACACCATCAATTGGTGCAAATCATGCTCTTGTGAGATACAATCTTCTTACTTGAATATAATATAATTAACCTAACAAGCTCTCTTCAGCATCTACTATAATAATAATAATAATAATAATAAAGTATAATAATATAATGACATAAGTAATATTGTAGAGATATTAGAAATTCTAAAAATTACTAAGATATATGGAGGGATAAATTAATAATTAAAACTAATGATGACATAAGCAATGACATAAGTAATAATTTAACAAGAATTATAGAGATATTAGGAATTCTCGAAATTACTAAGATATTTATGAAAAGATAAATTAATAATTAAAAGTAATGATGACATAAGCAATGACATAAGTGATGATGCAATAAGAAATATTGTAGAGATTTAGAAATTTTAGAAATTACTAAGATATTTATAAAGAGATAAATCTTCACCACTAATTAAGTGCTAAGTGGGAAAATCTTAGCATTCTAGAAATCACTAAGATATTTATGGAGAAATAAATCTCCATTATTAATCAAATGATATGATGGCAAAATCCTAACCACTCATAGACCTTAAGAAATCCTATAAATACCCCTCAGCCCTTGCATTTTCTATAAACCATAAAAATCTCATCTTTTTTCATTCTAATCCAAAGCATCACTAGTGAAGAAATTCTCAAGTTTAGGAAGGAAGGTTTAAGGGAATCAAAGAAAGCAGGTAAATAACACTTCACTTCAACTGCAATGTAAGGACAATATGTTAAATGCTTTAAGTAATAATTCTCTTATGTTAGATTTAGTTTTAAATAATCTCTTATCTTACAATGATTATTATTATGGTGTGATTGGCTATTATTAAATCCCACATAGCTGGCTATGCAACCTACATCATGATATCATCCTCATATGACTAGCTATGCTTAGGATGTTATACTTACTACTTACTTGATTGGATGATCTGCTATGCCGCCTAATATGTGATGCTCTTATTTTATCATGCCATGGTCGGTACTGCCACTTAAAATATGATGTTGTTATTATTCCTTACATGGTCAGCCTTGCTGTCTATATTATAATCTATTTAATTAATTTTTGTATAGACGACACTGCCGCCTATGTTAGATGTTGCTGTCTTAAATTAGTTTCATATTTTGCTTTATTATATATTTGGAAAATTTACATGCTATGGCATAAGTTGCATTGGTCTCATGCATTTCATGGGTGATTTGATAAGAGATATTTTAATGAATTTAAACAAAGAAAGAGTTGCTGCACTACTAGGTGTCAAGCATTCATAAAGAGGGCAAGTCCTCTAAGCTAAGAAAAGAGATCCTTTGGGATGGCGATATGTATCACCCAATAGATCAATTAATTTAAGCCTAAGAGCATGTTTTGGAATGCTAGCTTTGTAGTACAACAAACCTAGGGCCCTAACACCGTTCTTTTCAGTTTGAAGTTTCATGTAAAAGATTTAACACTTATTTCATAAAGTCATTAGTGTACATGATAGGTAATACATGCATCAATTATTTACTTACTGGGCATTAAATTACGTAGTCATTACATTATAGGAACTGAGTAGGAAAAAGCTGATGCCAAGTCCCAACCAAGGCAAAGTACATATGGACACAACAGGCCTTGGATTACACAACGGGCTCAATTATATTTTTATCTAAGCATAAATCTAACAAGCTTGTTTATGGAATTGATTGGTGACATGTTACTAAGAGAATCGTTAACTTTGTAACTAAGTTTTTTTTTACAGACCTTTTATATAGTTTTTTTTATGTAACAAACTTCTTATGTTCTATATTTATAAAATGCTTATTTTAAAATTATTTCTACAAATACTTAATATTACACCTAGTTTAACCACTTTAGTTATAATTATAAAGGTAGAGTATTACAGCTTTTGACCTACCTTTACCTCAAACTACCTCTGACACACTCATGATCCTTTCTGACAATAAGGTTGTTCTGACAATTGTCCAAATACCGAAACAGATCCAAAAGTAAGAACTCTTCAAGTTGATTCGTTAGAATGGTTATCAAAATATGAAAAATTCCACTAAAATTCCCAACCTATCCAAACTTCAGATGCTCAGTTTGAAAAAAAGGCCAGATGATACTGTTAGACTAACCCTTCAACCTCCAGAATCCAATCAGCAACAACCTCCTAGACTCTCATATACTGCTATGATCACAGCAGTTCAAACAGGACAAGAAAAACTTCCTATTGTTGGCTTTAATTCTGATGGTTATCCTATATATCCTACTAGCATAAGAAGACATTTTATCTGGGATGCTTCGGGCCCATATATGTGCAATCCCAGTTGCCCCTAACTAGAAGATGGTGACTTTAATGATGACTGCCAAGTTAACAGACGTCCCAAAAGAAAAAAGTGGCTACAAATCTCCATCTCTATAGGTGCCTGACAATGATCCAGACTACACTCCCTGGCCAGTAGAAACAACAAGTTGTTATCAGCCCATAGAAACCTATAACATACAGACAGGAAGTCAACAACCCATTATTGACTCAATCTCATCCACAACCCTGTATGATGTTCTTATCCAGCTACCATAAGCATTCTCCTCATTTACAAAAGCAAACAGACCTACAAGCCAAAGTGGTCTTTAAGCCATTTGTCTAATCTCATATTACTCCTTCTGGACAGCTTGAAGAGCCCAAACAATATGAGGTAATTCTTAACTAGCAAACTCAAAATGCTAGAGTTCAAAATACAATCGTAGAATCTCTTGATACTAAGCTCAACAATGTTCAAGCCCATGATAACAGCCCAATTGGAACAATTGTACATTAACCTCTATAATCAAATTACCAAACTGGACATCGAACTCAGAACGATGATCCAAAATAGATGTTAGGGTCTAGAGCTCAACTAGAAAGAAGCTGAGATTAGACAACTTAAAGATGAGCTTGCAAGAATTAATACTAAGAAACAACAATCGTCCCTATTTATAAAATCTCAAGCCATACCTGCATACACTCCTTCATTTACTACATATCAACCCTTTTACAAACCTACCAGTCATGAAAAACCTGTAGATTATGAAAAGTTCTTTGGGTTATCCCATCTTTCTACAACTCGATTAACACCAAGGCCAAGGCCAAAACCGTTTACAAACCCATCTACCTGAAAATCATAACCTACTTTTATAGATCCAGGCTAGCCTTTATCTCCTCATTCCACATCAGAACCTACTCAGACACCATCAAAAGACAATGGACCCATGCATCAACTCTTTTTTTAAGAATTTCATATTGGTTTTCCCTCTTCTAAGTCTAATACTTTTGTAATAGATTCAAATTCATATTTGGATGAATCTTTTCCCTCAATAAAATCAGTTACTTCTCTATTCGCAACAGATTTAAAAGAACATTATATAGATATTCCTGATCTACTCATGGTTCAGCCATCAATAGAATCTCATGCTCCTCTCTTACCTGCTGAAGAAGAAGATCATCATGCATTCTCTTCAAGAGGACCTCCTGTAGTTGAGGGCCCTGAAGATATTCCTTTTCCTCAACCTGATCCAATTCCTAAAACCTCTAATGAGCCATGGTTCACATTTGATGATGTTTCAAAAGTCAAATGGTTTCAAAGATTCCAAGAATTTTCTGCTTGGACTGATGTACAGATGCTTAAAGCGGATGCCATTTCACAATCTGTCCTTTGGGAGTTCTGTTCTAGATTCCTCAGCTCACTTTGTGACTAGTTTGAAAGTTTTGGCTAATAAAGACAATTATAGCTTTACTAAGTAATAATTTCGCAAGTCTTAGGACTCATTTATAAATAGTTCCTAGGATAACCAACTGTAGCACAAGAAGCTGCTAGAAGAGAATATCATCAAATGAAGTATTGTTCATTAAAGATCAAAGATCTCGATTTCCACTATAAAAGAATGATAGCCTTGTACTACAAACTCAACGGGTTTAATGATGCTTCTCTCAAGCATGTCTTTATTGCCTCTCCTCCCAAGGAAATCTTTCCAGAACTACAAAGGCAACTCCATCTTCATTAATTAAACATTGATAGTCTCTCATTAGGAAAGATTTACCAATTAGTAGTCAGTTGTCTAAAAAAACTCTATAAAGAAAAGGAGTTTTTCAAAGATCTCATAGAGGACAAAGAACCCTTCAAATGTACCTGTAAAAAGCCTCACCTTACTATCAACTACAAGGATGAAAAGACTTACTATTGTCCTACCAAGAAAAAATCCCATTTTCAAAAATATTCCCAATCCAAAGGCTCTAGAAAAAATAACTTCAGGAAACCTAAAAAACCCTATAAGTTCTTCCAAAGAAAGTTCTCTCAGTCAAAAAGTCAAAAGGATATCTGATGTTTCATTTGTAGAAAAAGGGTCACTTTGCAAAATCTTGTCCAAACAATCTAACAAAGTCAGCAAGACTGCTAGAACACCTTTTATAAGGTCTCCCCTCTTTCAAATGATGAAGATGTCGAGTCTATATTCTTAGAACAATAGAACATAATAATGATGTAATTTTTATCCTTGCTTAATAAAGTTTTGATGCTGATTCTGATGAAATCCCTGCCATCCATAACATTCAATCAGTCAATATAGTCTAAGACACACGTCTTTCGATCAAAATAAGTCTCTTCCCTTCAAAGTTTGCCAAACCTATCTGTTAACATATATATGTTCTGGTAATTGATTTTGATGATAACAAACAATGAGTTTAAGTTAATAAATGTGTTTTAAGACTCACATAATTTCTATAATTCTTTTAAGAGTCAAAACTAAGTATGTGTTTAACATTCCTTAGAGAAACTAGAACATTTTTTAAGCTAAATGAAGTTCTAAGTATAAACAGCTAACCGATTATATTAAGCGGTTAATCGTTAGTGAAAAGACTTGGCTCCGAAAAAGGTTAACAGCTTAAGCCTTAACCGATAGGTATTTTGTGAGATACTGGAAGTAATTGGCAAACCGTTAATATATAATGGCTAACCGATATCGTCAACTCTTTAAAATCCTTTAAAGTTAAAAGGTTAACAGCTTAAGCCTTAACCGATAGGCAATTTGTGAGATATTGGAAGTAATCGGCAAACCGTTAATACATAACGGCTAATCGATAAGTTTCAGAATTGACATTCTTTGTAAACCCTTAACCGTTTAGAGAAAACGGATCAAGTGTTTTTGTTGTGCAAGTTTCTTGATGCGAATCCCACATTGAAACTTTAAGGAGAATACTTAATTTGAAGTTTCAACTACCCAAGAAAGTTCTAAACAGATTTAAGACAAACAAAACCTTGACCCAATGCTTAATCAAACATGAACCAAAGGTATGGAGAAGGATATTGACGCCACACTCAAGATTTAGATGAGAAGGTGAGTGATAAGTCTTGATTTGGAACCCCCAAGTTCTCAAAAGAACCAAAGAAAGAATAATTCGGAAATTCAAATAACATTAATTTTTTGTCTTACATAGCAAGTTGCAGTTTAAATAGGCTAACAGAGACCCAAAATCTAAAAAGAATAAATTCTAGTTAAACTAGCAAAGTTAAAGAGGGTAAACATGCTGTAATGAATTGGTCATAACTCCTTCTAGAGAACTCCAAATCTAATCATTTATTTGAAATCAATTATCTTTCCAACAGTATATGGCTTGCAAATTAATTCTAACTCAATCAATACCAGTTTTATTTGGAAATTGACCTTTCTACATTTGATCCGAGCTATGTATTTGACTGCCCAATAGCTTGAATAAAGCCCACAATGCCTTGACATCTCTTCAAGCCCAATTCATGATGTCTTGCATCTTGAATTGTAGTTTCAATCCATATTTTCTCAATTAATCCATTTAAAGCAGCTTGTATCTTTTTGGCTCTAGCTCTTGTAATTGGGCCTTCATGAATGTGCAAAGGATCACTTGAAACTTTAATGGTATTCTCTTGATAGTTCTCATCATTTCTGGATGTTAATGGCAAAAGGGTAATTCTTAACGGTCAATCATTTATTTGAAATCATGCCCAACGGTAACATTGACCAAAGAAAACGGCTAATCGTTAACTTATATGAAAGAATAACGAGTTTACCAACTATAAATATGCTCATCCAATTCAAATCAAGGATCGACTTTAAACAAATTTATATACTTTACCATTCATTTAAACAAATTTATACTTCATTCATTCACACATTCAGCATTAACTTGTAACCTTGAAAGATTGTGTGAGAGATAAATCAATTTGTATTCTTTTGTCTTGAGTGACTGCAAGTGTGGGGATACATTTGGGTTAAAAGATTGGGAATAATCTCTTGTTGTAAAGGTCCATTGACACCTGGAAAGTCAATTGTAAGTTGTTGAAGCCTTAGAGGCTTGCATAGTGGAATCCTCAAGCCCGGAGTGCTTGAAGGCATGGACGTAGGTGGGGATAGCCGAACCACGTAAAAATCATTGTGTTTGCTTTCTCTTCCCTATCTCTTAATTTATTTATCACTGTCTATTTATTCATTCAATTATTTCAAATTTGTTCGCATTGATTGAGTGATTTATTTTCATAATTATTAAAAACCCAATTCACCCCCTTCTTAGGTTATCTTGTTAGAATTTCACTATCTTTGTTATAGGTTCTATAGATATAGGGGCACAAAGAAGCATGATAAATCTTTTAATTTTCCCACTAGAGTTTTGGGAACACTATATTGAATACTTCAAAGTAGCCAATAGGGAACATTTTCAAACTGATCTTATTACCAAAACACCTATAGGCATTCAATTTTTTCCAGACTGTGCTCTTTGGGTCAGAATAGTAGGATCTTCCCTTCCTGATAAAAACCTACTATTAGGATTTGATGTTCTTCAACTTGTCAAGAAGTTGAACATATCTTTTAATTATATTCGGTATAAACAAAGGTTTTTACCTTATACTGATACCTTAAAGTTATATTTAATTTCTAATGCTCCTCCTCTTTATGAGGTTTTGAAACACAAATTCCTTTCTTTCTGTCCAAAAAGTCACCTTTAATTTTTCCATCCTTCTCCTCTGTGGAAAAATTCTAAATTTTTTGTTAAGTTTCCTTTCAAATTGAATAAAGATATTAACCTAACCAAGGCAACCCATCTGGGTATGATGCCTTCTGATCTCAAACTAGTCCAAGCTGAATGCCAACAGCTTATGGCCCAAGGCCTCATTAAGCTCACTCATTCTGATTGGCCCTGCCAAGCTTTATATGTTGAGAAAAGATCTAAGGTTGTCTAAGGTAAGAAAAGACTAGTCATCGACTATCAACTTCTCAATTATTTTCTCAAATATAACAAATTTCCTTTGCCAAAAAATCAATCTTTATTTGTCCATCTCCAAGGAGGAAAGGTTTTTTCCAACCATGCCTTTTGGTCTAAAAGTTACTCCGTTTTTTTTCCAAAAAACAATGGTGAAAATCTTCGAGCCAATTCTTGAAAATTCCTTCACTACATAGATGACATCCTACTCTTTGCCAAAGACCATGAAACACACCAACAACTCCTGCAATAATTCCTCACTATTATAGAATCCTATGGTGTCATGTTATCTAAAAAGAAAAGTCAGATAGGATAAGAGTCTATTGAGTTCTTGGGTATGATAATCTAAGATGGTCATTATCAGCCAGGGCCTCACATTGCTCAAGAATCAATGCATTTTCTAGACTAACACTTATCCTGAAAGCAAATTCAATAATTTCTCGGGATAGTTAATTATCTCAGAGATTACCTCACAATTATCAAATATGCTAAAGAAAACAGCCCCACCTTGGGGACCAGAGTAGACAATAGTTGTTCAAAAGTTAAAGCAAATGACTCAGCATCTGCTGCCGCTGAGAATCCCATCATTTGGATAACGCATCTTACAGACAGACACTAGTGATGAATACTAGGGAGCAGTACTTTTGGAAAATATTGACAAAAAAAATTCTACTGTGCACATGCCACTGAACAGTTCAAAGATGTCGAAAAGCATTATCATGTAATCTACAAAGAGATCTTGGTTGTCAAATGCAGGATCTAGAAATTTGAATTCCACCTCATCGGCCACAACTTTATTGTTAGACTAGAAAATTCATCATTCCTGAGGATAATGGAATCTAAAAATAAAATATTACCCGACAAGCACCTTCTCCGCCTTAAAACCTAATTTTCCAAATATGATATTTTAGTGCAACACATCAAATGTTATAAATATCTCATTTCTAATCTTCTTTTTAGACCTCTCAAGTAAATTTCTATCATAAACTCCTTCGGTTCAATTCCAGTCATAACCATGGTGTCTTCCTTACCAAACTGTCCAATCACTAGAAAATATTTTCCTTTAAGAATAATATTTACTTCTCTCCATCAAATTCAAGACTTTGCCAAGAAATTTCGTTTTAGGATTTTTATGAATATATATCTACATAGATCACATCCTAACCATCTCTTTCTCACAGGGTTACAAATCTTGCCAAACAAAGACATCACGGAGAAGTAACCATTGCACATGCCACCCTAAATTAGAGCCAAACCCTGGGTATTAATGAGGATGAGCAGTGTTCTTGGAGACTGACTCTAGAATTTGATATACGGGAAGGAAACTAAGATCTATGATCTAAAACTAGTGTAATGACTTTCTGATACACAAGATCCTCTATACGAGGTAAGTGTAGAGCATACTCATCCATAGGTTAAAGGATGAGTGAACAACCTAAGATGAACTGTGACCCTTAACAGAAGAATAGAAAGAGAGAGATTTAGCTAGCCATAGATATTCTGAAAATACTTCTTTATTATTATTTTTTTATATTTTGAAAATACTTCTTTATTTTTGAAATCTAATTTATTTTACAAAGGAGTGAGAGTTGCCTTATATAGGTGAGAGCTCTCTCAAAAGTCACTTTCAAAAAGTAGGATAAGACCTTTGCTTTTTAGACAACATTATTAAAGTATAGCATCTACTTTTGAGAAGATAAAAAGATAAAAATAAAAGATAAAAGATGTCCCTATCTCTTTTTAAAACACGCCAAAGCAAACAAAATAAAAATAAAGCAATCTAAAAGTAAAACACACTCAACAGACACAATTATTACAACATAACAACAACTTTTCTAAAGTAAAAGTACTGACATGCTGGTTGATCTTATCCAAGTGAGATCGTGTAAGCATCTGAATCAGTGTCATCCTCATCATCTCTTTTGAAGATCTTTTCTGGATGAGTATAGCCTAGAACACAAGGCCAAGGGCAATTTCGGGCTCTCCTTTCTTCTTCTAGATCCGATGGAGGCTGAGTCCGAACTTGTGAACAGTATGGTGGAAAAATTTCTAATGGCTGTACTGAATGCTGCTAGATTGAATATGACTGGTCTGGAATATAAAGCAAGATTGAAGTGGAGGAGGTTTCTCTGATGTCTGGTGGAATTGATGTGGAAGATGAACCCAATTCAAATAGAATGGGAGGTGGAATGAAAAAGAATTCCCCATACGGGTCTTGTGAGTCTTGGAATAGGAACTCTGTATAGTCTGGTCTTTCTTTCTTAATCATAATTCCCCTGTTGTTTGGTTGAGAACGGGACAACAATGTAGGGATTATGACAATGTCATGCTTAGGTCCAAGTGACGTATGGAGAATGGATGGTGGATCTAGAGGGACATGATTGTATTCCATGAGGAAGTTATGGAGAGGTTCCTTAATTGTTCTTTCTTCAAGTTAAGTTGGATGTGGAACCATGATCCATTTATAGGCTCTGTCTTGTGTCTAAAAATCACCGGTTTGTAGGTGCTGGAAGTATGGATGATAAATAATGAACACAGCAGTGAACTGTTTGCCTTCTAGATTAGGAAGCCTTTTGAGGTTGTGGAAGTCCGTGAGCTGTTTTAGATTTCTACGCCACCATGGTAGTGGCGAGAACCATTTTAGCAGTGTCCATGTCAAGGTAGAGGCACAGTCTAGATCGTTTAACCTGTCAAGAATAGGTAAAATAGGAAAAACTATTTTTGTAGCATATAGGACTGTGAGACACCATAAGTACCAAAGTTCATCTTCTATGATTTCCCTATAAGGCAGAAACTGTAAACTTGTAAGAAATAGGTGATCAGGATGAAAAGTAAGAAAAACTGTAAGTTCATGATGCGAGAGAGGTAAAAGACATCCTAAGAGGAAAATATCTTTTAGTGAGAGCTTGGTTAGGTAAGGAAGACACCATGGTTATAACAGGAATTTGACCGAAGGAATTTATGAGTGAGATGTGTTTGAAAGGTCTGGAGAGGAGGTCAAGGATGAGGTTTTTATCTCCTATGATGTGCTGGACTGTGAAATTATAATGGAAAAACCAGGTTTAAGGCGAAGGAGGTGTTTGTCTGGTAGCACCTTATTTTTAAATTCTATTATCTTCGGGAAGGATGAATTGTCTAATCTAACAATAAAGTTATGGCCGATGAGGTGGAATTCAAATTTCTGGATCCCATATTTGACTGCTAGGATCTCTTTGTAAATCACATGATAATGCTTTTCAGTATCTTTGAATTGTCCACTGGCATGCGCATACTAAAAATCTTTTCCGTCAATATTTTACAAAAGCACGGCTCCCCAGAATCCATCACTAGCATCTGTCTATAATATACATTATCCGACAGTTGGAATCTTCAAAGGAAGTCGATGCTGTGTCATCTGCTTTAGCTCCTGGACGGCTGTAGTTTGCTCTGGTCCCCAAGGTGGGGCATTTTTCTTTAACATCTTTGATAGCTATAAAGTTTGCACCACAATGTGAGGGAAAAAGTTTATGAAATAATTGACTATCCCGAGAAACTGTTGAATCTGCTTTCTAGATAAGTGTTGATCTAGAAAGTGCATGAGTTTTTATACAATATGTGGCCTTAGATGGTAGTGACCGTCTTTAATGATCATGCCTAAGACTTCAATGGAATTCTAACCCATCTAACTTTTCTTTTTAGAAAGCATTATGCCATGTGACTCAATGATGGATAAGAACTGACTCAAAAGTTGCTGGTGGGACTCATGGTCTTTTGAGAAAAGTAAAATATCATCAATGTAGATAAGAGCATTATTGATGACAGGCTCAAAGATTTTTACCATGGTTTTCTGGAACAATGATGGAGCAACTTTTAATTCGAATGGCATAACGGTTCATTGATAATGGGAATTAGGGATACATAATGCTATTTTAGGCCGGTCATCTGGATAGATGCCAATTTACCAAAATCCTGATTTGAGATCAAACTTAGAAAACACTTTAGCACCTTGAAGATTAATGAACAGGGATTGGATTTTGGGTAAAGGAAATTTGTCGTCTTTGAGAAAATAATTGAGGGGTTCATAGTCAATTACCAATCTTTTCTTACCCCTGACAATTTTTTATCTTTTTTCAACATAGAAAGCTTGGCAAGCCCAATCAGAATGAGTGGGCTCAATGAGACCTTGGGCCATAAGTTGTTGACACTCAGCTTGGGCTAACTTTAGGTCCAAAGGGGTCATTCCAGGGTGAGTGGCTTTGGTTGGATTAATGTCTTCATTAAGCTTAAATGGTAACTTAACAAAGAACTTGAAATTTTTCCACAGAGGAAATGGATGAGAAAATTGGATATAGCTTTCTGGATAGAAAGGAAGAAACTACTGTTTAAGGTTTTCATAAAAAGGAGGAGCATTAAAAATTGAGTATAATTTTAAGGTATCCATATAAGGTAGAAACCTTTGTTTTTACCGAATACCATTAAAAGAGATATTCAATTTCTTGACAAGTTGAAGAACATCGAACCCTAATAGTAGGTCTTTGTCAAGAAGAGAAGAGCCTACTATTTTTACCCAGAGAATGCAATCTGGAAAGAACTGAATACCTATGGGTTTTTTAGTGATCAAATCAGTTTAAAAAAGTTCCCCATTGGCAGTTTTGAAATATTCAGTGTGAGGTTCCCAATACTTAGGAAGAACAATGGAAGGATTTAACATACTCCTTTGTGCTCCTATGTCAATGAAAGCAATGACAGAAATGGGTTTAGAGAATTTAGAAGGATGAACACTAATTTTGACCGAGGGTCTTATTTCTTGGACATGGTTAATAGAATCGACATTATGAATAGCAGGAATGTCCTCTAAATCTAAATTAGAACTTTGCTCAGCAAGGATAAAAAATGTATCATCATCATACTCTTGCTATTCTAAAAATACTAACTCAACATCTTGACTGTCTGAGAGTGGAGAGACATTTTGAAGATGTTCAAGTAACCTGGCTGATTTGGTTGGGTTGTTAAGACAAGACTTTGTAAAATGACCCTTCTTTTTACAAATGAAACATCTAGCACTCTTTTGATCTCTGGATTGGAAAGGTTTTTTGCGAAAATACCTATAGGGTTGTTTAGGCTTTCTAGAATTGTATTTCTTGGACTATTTAGACAAAGGGTATTTCTGAGAATGGGATTTTTTCTTGGCTCTGATACTAAGTGGGAGAGTAGGCAGCGGAATAGAGGATCGCCATAATATCAAGTTTTTCCCGTATAACATAAAACATCAAAACAGTTTCCACTGGTCGTACAACCCAAAACTCAAGACACTCCTGGTCTTCTTTAACAGGGTACCAGACCGTCTAGGAAACAAGCATGAGTTTTTCTGATGCACAGGATCCTTGAACAAGGCAAGTGCAGAGCATACTTATCTCAAGTTTTCTTAAAAATGAACTTGATAAAAATCCTTTTCCAAACCTTTTTCAGATCCTAAGACTTCGTTAACAGAGAGAGAAGAGAGAGTTTAGAGAATCATGGTTTATAAAACACTCTTTTATTTTTCAAGCTCTTTCAAGTTATATCTTACAATGGAGAGGGAGCTGCCTTATATAGGCGAGCTAAGCAGGACAGGACCCCTGCTTTTTCAAAAGCAAGAATAAAATAATCCATCTACTTTTCAAAAGTAGGAGACAGGATAAGAAGCAAAGGCGAAAAGGATAGGACACGTCCCTATCTCTTTTTTAAAGCAACTTTAATAAAGTAAAGCAAAGGCAAAAGCATAAGCACACTCAAACATAATTATTACAACACGACAAAATGAAAAGTGTCGGCAAGCTGATGTGTCTCAGAGTGAGATAGCATCAGTGTCTGAGTCAGTATCATCATCAGCAGCTATCTTGAAGACCTTTTCAGGATGAGTACAACCTGGCACACAGGGCCACGGGCAATATTTGGCCTTTTCTTCTTCTTCTGGATTAGATGATGGTTTGGACCTGACTTGTGAGCAGAAAGGTGGATAAGATTGAGCTGGCGGTTGGCTGGTTGGTTGATGACTTGTGCTTGCTTCATTAGGATTTACAAGTGGTGTCTGAAGTTGTGCTAAGTGTTGGGATAAGGACATGAATTCTTCCCAAAGGTCTTGAGCATCTTGGAATAAAAAGTCAGTGTAATCTGGCTTTTCTTCCTTGAGGATATCCCTGAAGTATATGGTGTGGATATGGCTGAGGGAGTTGGGACTATAAGAATGTCATGCTTAGGACCTAAGGAGGTGTGGAAAATGTCCTTTGGTGGATCTGACCTGTGATTGAGTTGGCAAAGAAAGTTGGTCAGATTTCTTTGAATATTTTGATCCTGTTCGAGAAGAGCTGGATGTGGCAGGGTTTGCCATTCCCGTGCTTGATCAACAGTCCAGAAGTTGTCAATATGAGGATGTTGAAAGTATGGCCTGTGAATGGTGAAGATAGAGGTAAACATGTCTGCCTCTGTGTCTGGGATCTTTTCGAGGTTGTGAAGGGAGATGATTTGTTGTAGTTTCATTCTCCACCAAGGAATTAGAGAATACCATTCGAGCACGGTCCATATGAGAGAAGTGGACTGTTCTGGATCCATGAGATGTTTGTATACGGGCCTGACCGGGAAGACTAATTTTGTAACATAAAGAACTGTGAGGCACCAAATATACCATATCTCATCGTCGGTGATTCCCTTGACTGGATGAACATAAAGACCTGTGAGGAACAAGGCTTCTGGATGGAAATCTAAAACAGGGAAGGAGTCAGTGAGTAAATAAGCCTTCATGAAAAATCTGAAGACGTATCTGCGGGCAAAGTCTTGAATAGCAAAGGCTGAAGTAAAAGTTTTTTCAGGAGGAAAATATCTTTTAGTTAAGGCCTGGGTTGGCAGGGAAGTCGCCATAGAGATGAAAGGGAAATGGTATTGGGATGAGATGCAATGTATGTGTTGAGAAGGTTTGGCAAGTCTAGATAGAAGGTCAGGGATGAGGTTCTGGGTTCCTTTTATATGCTTCACAGAGAAGTCATATTTGGAAAACCAATCTTTTAAGCGCAAAAGCATCTTCTTTGGAATATTCTTTCCTTTCGTGTTGAGGATGGATGGGAAGGATGAACTGTCCAATCTGATAAGAAAATGATAACCGATTAAATGATATTCAAATTTTTTAATACCATTTTTCACGGCTAAAATCTTTTTGTAGATACTGTGGTAGTGGCATTGTGAGTCAGAAAAATGTCCACTAGCGTATCCAATGAAGCTTTCTTTTCCATTGATTTCTTCGAGGAGTACAGCACCCCATGAGGTGTCACTTGCGTCTGTTTGTAAGATCTGGTTGCCATCTGTAATGAGCTTTAATGGTGGAGGATCTTGTGCGATCTTTTTTAGCTTGGTGACAGCTGTTGTATGGGTGTCATTCCATTCTGGAGGCTTCTTTTTCAATAAAGCCGAAAGATGTGCTGTATGGTGGTCCACATGTGGGAGGAAATCACGGATGTAATTGATGATACCAAGAAATTGCTGGATCTGCTTTTTGGATAAGTGTTGATCTGGAAAGTGAAGCAGTTCTTGAGCAATGTGCTTTCCTGGTTGGTAGTGGCCGTCTTTGATGACCATGCCAAGGAAGTCAATGGTGTCTGTAGCGATGGTACTTTTCTATGGGGACAGCATGATTCCATGAGAATGAACAATGTCAAGAAAGTGATTTAACAGCTGGTGATGTTCTACATGTGTTTTGGAAAATAACAAAATATCGTCAATGTAAATCAATGCATGATGCAAAATTGGTTGAAAGATTTGAACCATTGCTTTTTGGAAAATGGAAGGAGCAGTTTTTAATCCAAAGGGTAAAACTGTCCATTGGTAATGAGCATTTGGAATGCAAAAAGCAGTTTTGTATCTTTCAGAGGGTTTAATGCCTAATTGCCAAAAACCTGATTTTAAATCAAATTTTGAAAAGATTTGGGCATTTTTCAGATATGTGAAAATGTTTTGTCTTTTTGGAAGAGGAAATTTGTCATCTTGTAAAAACATGTTTAAAGGCTGATAGTCGATGACTAATCTCTTTTTCCCACGGACAAGTTCAAATCGTTTTTCCACATAAAAGGCTGGACAAGCCCACTGAGAATTTGTAGGTTCAATAAGACCTTGGGCCAAAAGTTGTGAGCATTCCTTTTGGGCTAGGACTAAGTCAGATGGACTCATTCCTGGATGGGTTGCTTTGGTAGGATTGGTATCTTCATTTAGCTTGAAGGGGAGCTTAATGAAGAAGGACTGATTTTTCCATAATGGACTTGGATGGGTAAATTCAGCATGAGACTCAGGGCAATACTGGAGTAGTTTGGCTGAGATGTCCTGATAAGACTGAGGAGAATTGGAAAGGCTGTAGAGTCTGAGAATGTTTATGAAGGGTTTAAACATGGATTTGACTCGAATACCAGTTGGGAGAATTTGGAGATGTGGGACTTTGGAAATAGTATCGAAACCTAATAAGATATCTTTATCAGGCAAATTCGAACCAATGACATGTGTCCAAATAACACAATTGGGGAAAATCTGAATACCAACAGGTTTCTTGGTAATCAAATCTGTGGTAAAGATTTTTCCATCGGTTGCTTTGAAATGTTCCGTGTGAGGCTTCCAATGGTGTAATGGAAGGATCTCTGGATTGAGCATTGTCTTCTGAGCGCCTGTGTCAAGAAATCCAATGACAGGAAGTGGTCTGTGAAACTTTGAGGGTAAAATTTAGATTTTGACTGATGGAATTGGAATGGAGGAATCCAATGACAAAGATTGTTGGTTGTAGACAGTGAGAAATCCATCTGTATCAGAATCATCAGATGAATTTTCTAGTGCGAACACTGTTTCTTCGTTTGGTGCGTCTTGTTCTGAGAAACAAGATTCAACTTCTTCTTTGTCTGGAGAGTAGTCTGTCACAGTCTGTAAATGCTTGATGAGACGAACAGCTTTGTCTCGCTTGTTAGGACAGTCTCTGGAGTAGTGTCCTTTCTTTTTGCAAATGAAGCATCTACTGGACTTTTTCCGTCGTTGTTCCTGAGAGGAAGGAGACTTTTTTCTGTAAAATGTGAATGGTCTGCGAGGTTTCTGAAAATAAGGCTTAGAAGAAGATGGCTGTTTAAGCTTTCTGAAATGCTTCTTCTTATGAGGACCGCAATCACACTTCTTCTTATCTTTGCACTTGATTTGTAGATAAGGCTTTTTACAAGCACTTCTGAATGGTTCTTTGTCTTTGATCAATTCTTTGAAAAATTGTTTCTGTTCACAAAGTTTGTCAAGACAAGTCTTTGCAATCTGGAAGATTTTGCCTAATGAGATGTTTTCAAGGCTGAGGTTGTAAATGGCAAGTTGTCTCTGAATGTCTGGTTGCAATTCATCAGGTAAGGAAGCAAGGAAAACATGCTTCAGAGTGGGATCATTGAAACCATTTAATTTGTAGAACAAGAGTGACATCCTTTTGTAGTGAAAGTCAAGATCTTTGGCTTTGAGAGAACAGCATTTCATGTTGAGATAATCTCGTCTGGCTGCTTCAAAGTGGGCAGCTGGTTCGCCAATGAACTGTTCATGAAGGAGTGCCAAGGCTGAGGAAACATCAGGCAACTGGACAAATTGGAGTTGTCTGTAAGAACCGAGGCTGTCAAACCAATCTCTGAGGGATCCAATAAAACGGGTGGTTAGTTCCTTAAGAACTGATTCCACTATTGCGCCGGGTTTAAGCATCTGGAGGTCTACCCAAGCTGAAATCTCGGATAGTTTGTCGCGCCATTTATTGGTTGGAATGTCATCAAAAGTAAACCATGGACCATTAGATGACTTTGGAGTTTGCTGTTGAGGTGGAGGTGCAGATGTAGATTCAGTAGGATCATCAACATCTGAGGGAATCTCAAAGTAAGATTCTGGTTGAGATGTCTGTGCATGCTCTGTTTCTTCTGGCTGAGCCATGAGGAGTTTGGTAATGTCTGTATAAGACTTTTCTGAATCGGTGGTAGAAATCGAAGAGAGTGAAGGTTCTGAACTGGGTGCAGAATATGGGTGTGATGGTTGAGAGGATGAATCAACAGATCTGTGGTTTGTGTCAGATTCTGAGGCAGATTCTGAGGCTGAAATAGATTCATCTGTGGAAGTGTTTGTGGATGAATCAACAGGATGAGGATAGGAAGCATACTGATGCATAGGGGCTTTATCCTTTGATTGAGGCACATTAGGTGGTGGAGGAGTCATGTGAGAAGAAGGAATAGGTTGAGACACTTGTGGTTAAAGAGGCATGGAAGGTACGGAAGTGTATTCTGGAGATAACTGTTCTGAAGGTTTAGGTTGAGGTTGAGACCTTGGTTTTGGCTTTGAAGGTGGAGTTGGTTGAGGTGTTTGTTTGAAAAGAGTATGGGTCATTCCAAACAACTTAGAAGGGTCATAAGGTTTGATTGGAGCTAGCAAAGGGGTGAACGGATGATATGTAGGTCCAATAGAAGGTATTGGTGGAGTCTGAGTGAAGAGGGTAGGTCTCTGTTTTTCAGATTCAATCCGGTTCAGTTCTGCTTGCAGCTTTCTGATTTCTCATTCTTTTTGATCGAACTCAGGACCATTGTATCTGTGTCTGAGCATTTCTCATAAATCAGCATCTAATTGAGCAACTCTATTCTTTAGATCCTGGTGAATTTGCTGCATCTGTGAGGAGATGGAATCAACTTTAGTTTCAATCTTATCAGTTCGTAAACTGATCCGATCGACTTGTTGATGGATATGCTGTAAAGCATCATTTTGAGCTCTGGCATTCTGGGTTTGCCAATTGAGGACTGATTCAAAAGGTTTTGGTTCTTCAAGATGACCAGCAGAGGTGATTGGTGAAGGGACAAAAGGTTTTGAAATAATTTTCCTCTGGGTGTCAGTTTGTGGTTCAAGAGGTGGAAAGTTTGAAGAATAATCTCTGGAGAACATCATACAGGGAATTAGTTAATATTGAGGGAGTGGTTGTATGACTGGTGAAGGGACTTCTGTTTTGCAGTATTTTGCAATCCATTTAAGTTCCTTTTGGTAAAGAGGTAATAGGATGGAGGTGAAGGAGGGTTTTGAGGTTTCTTGTGGTCTTGCTTGCAAGAAGTAAGATACTTCTTTTTAGGTTTTCTTTTGGACTTTAAAGCAAGATCTTCATCTTCTCCGTCTTGATAGCAAGGGCAATCTGGATCACACATATCAGATCCAGGGGCATCCCAAATGAAGTGTTTTCCAATTTTAGCAGGGTAAATTGGACATCCTTCTGAAGTGAAGCCAGTAATTGGGAGCTTCTCTTGGCCAGTGTGAACTGGAGCAATCATTGCGGAATATGTGAAAGATAGTCTGGGCGACTCTGGTGGAGCTGTGGGTAGAACAGCTGGAGGAGGCTGTGACGCCGATTGAGGTGGTTTGAAAGTCATTTTGACAGATCCATCTTGTCTACGTTCAAATATACTTTCAGATGTCTGAATTGGAGCATCATTCTGATGGAACTTTTCATAATTGGAAATCCATTCTAAAGGCATGAGCTTTACAAGTTCCTGTTGAGGAATTTGTCTGGGAATCTGAATGATTGTTGGAGTTTGATCAGATTCAGCTAATACCATGAGAGCATCAGAGTGACTTTCTGGAGTGGGAAGATCTAAGGCATGATTTTGAAGCCTATAGACCAACTGATGATGGAGAGTAGCGATCTTTGCTGAAGAGATCTGGTCAGCACCTTGAATTTGAACTTAGACTTTCAAGGCGGTTGAAAGGTTGATGTCTTGGAGGGACAAGTTGAAATTAAGATAGAAAGTGAGGAGAGCACTGCCTGCATGTAAGGTAGTCAAAACTGTACCAATAACAGCGTGTTGATACTGTTTGAACCGAGTATCTAGCATAGCAATTCTTGCAGTGACAGGTAATCTTTTTCTTCCATGAAGAGTCAAGATTAATCTAACTCCGCCGAGATGAAGATGAGTATAACCTTCTCGTTTCCAGTTGGCAACGAGTTCAGGAGGGATCTCAAGTGTAACATATTGTTCAGCAGTAGTAGCTTGAAGAGTACACTGGTCTAATCGGGAGGACTGGATGTATTCTTTAGGAAGAGGACGTTTTGTACTGATGAGGGATTTGATACTACGAGTAAGAGAAGTAGAACGTTTATACAGATGATAAGGACTGATAAGAGGAAAGGAAGACTCAGTAATTTGAGCAGATTCGGGAATATAAGAATATTCTACAAGATTTTCTATCTTATTTGCAGTATGCCTAGTGCATGATCTAGGTAAAAACAAGGTTGAAGAAAGGGAAATAGTGCTTGAAGATTCTGAGCAAGAAGATGTAGAAGCCATGATTTTGCAATCTCTCTCTCTGTGTCCTGAAGTCTAGGATTCTTTCAAAAATTGAAAAAGATTTTATCATACCACTTTTATTTAAAAATCAAGACATGATATTATCACCCAAAAATGAGATGGTAGAGACTCTGATACCAAGTGGGAGAGTAGGCAGCGGAATAGAGGATCGCCATAATATCAAGTTTTTCCCGTATAACATAAAACATCAAAACAGTTTCCACTGGTCGTACAACCCAAAACTCAAGACACTCCTGGTCTTCTTTAACAGGGTACCAAACCGTATAGGAAACAAGCATGAGTTTTTCTGATGCACAGGATCCTTGAACAAGGCAAGTGCAGAGCATACTTATCTCAAGTTTTCTTAAAAATGAGCTTGAAAAATAAAAGAGTGTTTTATAAACCATGATTCTCTAAACTCTCTCTTCTCTCTCTGTTAACGAAGTCTTAGGATCTGAAAAAGGTTTGGAAAAAGATTGGTGAAGGGACAAAAGGTTTTGAAACAATTTTCCTCTGGGTGTCAGTTTGTGGTTCAAGAGGTGGAAAGTTTGAAGAATAATCTCTGGAGAACATCATACAGGGAATTGGTTGATGTTGAGGGAGTGGTTGTGAGGTTTCTTACAGGCTCTCTTGAAAGGCTCCTTATGCTTTATTAGATCCTTGAAAAGCTCTTTCTGTTTACAGATCTTTTCGAGACATGAAACAGCCAATTGAAATATCTTCCCTAATAAAAGGGTATCAATGTTAATCTGATGAACATAAAGCTGTGTTTGTAATTCTGGTAGGATTTCTCTAGGAAGAGATGCAACGAATACATGCTTAAGAGAAGCATCGTTGAAGCCATTGAGCTTGTAGTACAAAATTGTCATTCTCTTGTAATAAAAATCTAGATCTTTGATTTTCAGAGAACAACATTTCATCTAATGAAATTTCTTTCTAGCTGCTTCTTGTGTTACCATTGGTTCCCATAGGAACTGTTCATAGATGAGTCCTAAGACTTGAGGGACAGTGGCCTGATACAGTTGGAGTTGTTTGTACTGGCCAAGACTTTCAAACTAATCTCTCAGTGAACCAAGGAATCTAAAACAGAATTCTCTCAAAACCGATTCTGGAGTAACATCCGGTTTGAGCATTTGCACGTCTGTCCATGCAGAAAATTCTTGAAATCTCTGGAACCACTTATATTTTGGTATATCATCAAAGGTGAACCAAGGTCCATCAAATGATTTTAGAACTGAGTTGGTTTGATGCGAAAGAGCATCTTCTGGATCCTTGACTATTGGAGGTTCCTGTGATGTAGATGGTTCATCCTCAGCAAGAGACTGAGGTTCATTAGAACCTGTGTATGGTTGAACCATAAATAGGTCGAGGATATCAACATAATGTTCTTTTGAATCTGGAACAGAAACTAATTCTGTTGAGGAATAGGATTCTTCAGAAGAAAATTTAGAATTTGCAACAGGAGTACTGGCTTCAGAGTGTGAAAAATCAGTCTCAAACTCTTGAGAAAAGAGTTGATGCATGGGTCCCTTGTCTTTTGCTGGTATTTGAGTAGGTTTTGGGGTAGCTTGAGGAGAGATAGGTTGTTGTGTTAAGGTTGAAGGTTTAGTTGAGGTTGCAGGCTTAACAGGTGGTTTTTGCTTTAGTGCAGGTTTAGGTATGGAGAGATGTGATAACCTAAAAAATTTTGCATAATCCACGGGTTGTCATAACTGGTAGGTTTGTAAAAAGGTTGATATATGGTGAAAGAAGGTGTGTATATAAGAAGTGTTTGAGTTTGTCCGAAAAGTGATGGTTGTTGTTTCTCAGCATCAATTCTCGCAAGTTTACTTTTAAGCTGTCTGATCTAAACTTCTTTTTTATTGAACTCTGGACCCCAATATTTGTTCTGGATCATTGTTCTGAGCTCGATATCCAGCTTAGCAATCTGATGGTGCAGATTAATGATGAGAACTATCAAGAGAATACCATTAAAGTTTCAAGTGATCCTTTGCACATTCATGAAGGCCCAATTACAAGAGCTAGAGCCAAAAAGATACAAGCTGCTTTAAATGGATTAATTGAGAAAATTCTAGTTGATGCTCATAATCTTATTAACTTTTTTATTCAAGCTGCCAAATACACAATTCGGACAAATTGAGTTTTCAAATAAAACTGGTATTGATTGAGCTGGAATTAACTTGCATATACAAAGATAATTAAGATTTTTCAAAGAATTTTACAGATTAGATTTGGAAAGTTCTCTAGAAGGAGTTTGCCAATTTATTACAGCACTGCGCAGAATTGGAAATTTCAACGACTCCTTAACTAGTTAGGAAAACTCTTTGAACTAGTTTAATCTTTTAGATTTTTGAGTGGTCTCTAGATTGAAACTGAATGGTTTTGACAACCATGTTTTTTGAATTTGAGAGAATTATTCTTTCTTTGGTTCTTTTGAGAACTAGTGAAATTACAAGAATTTGCATTCTTGTAAGAGCTCAAGACTTAAACATCAAATCTTGAGCAAATATCCTTCTCCATACCTTTGGTTCATGTTTGATTAAGCATTGGGTCAAGGTTTTGTTTGTCTTAAATCTGTTTAGAACTTTCTTGGGTAGTTGAAATTTCAAATTAAGTGTTCTCCTTAAAGTTTCAATGTGGGATTCGCATCAATTAAGGTACAGTTGTTCTAATTGAGCTATAATCTTATTAACTTTTTTATCTGTGTCCTGGACTTGAGTTTCAACATTGTTGAGCCTGGTATCAAGAGATTTCAAGACTGTATTTTGAAAGCATTCTGAGTTTGCCAATTAAGCACTACTTCATACTACTTAGGCTCTTCAAGTTGTCTTTTAGGAGTGACAGGAGATTGAATGAATGGTTTTGAAACCACTTTTGTCTATGAATCTATCTGTTTCTCCAGAAGAGGAAATTACTCATGGTAAGAGCTAGAGGAAAACATCATGCAAGGTGGAGCTTTATAGACTTTTAGTTCTTTTTTTTTTTTATAATCGTCATCATCATCTTCAGGCATTCAGATTATTGGAGCTTTACAGACTTTTAGTTCTTTGTTCTTTTTTGGTCATCTGTTGACGTAACAATCATCATCTAGCTCACCATCTTCAAGACAAGGACAGTTAGGGTCACACATATGAGATCCCGGTGCATCCTAAAGAAAGTGTCCTCTGATTTTTGCCGGATAGATAGGATACCTATCAGAGTCAAATCCTTCAATTAGCAACTTTTCTTGTCCTATTTTTACTACTGTGATCATAACAGGGTATGAGAGCCTGGGAGGCTGTGGCTATTTGTTAGACTTTAAAGGCTGAAAAGTCAGCCTGATAGTGCCATCTAGTCTTTTTTCAAACTAGACCTCAGAGGTTTGAATAGGTTGGGAATTTTGGTGAAATTTCTCATAATTAGACAACCATTCCAGTGGCATGAGCTTAAGAAGCTCTTATTTTTTTATCTATTTAGGGATTAGAACAATTGTAAGAACGGACTCATTATTCGCAAGGATCATGAGTGTGTCTGAAATTGTCTATGGTGAAGGTAGGTCAAGGGCATGGTTTTGGAGGCGGTACACCAACTGATGGTGTAGAGTAGCCATCTTTACTGTGACTACCTGTTCAGCTCCTTAGAGTTGGATCTGAACCTTTAAGATTGTGAGTAGGTTTAGATCTTCAAGTGAAAGGTTGAAATTTGGGTAACAGGTGAGGAGAACGCTACCAGCATGTAAGGTTGTCAGGACAGTACCAATCACGACATGTTGGTACTCTTTAAACCTTGTATCCATTAAAGCAATTCTTGTCATCACTAGCAAGCTTTCTTTGCCATGTAGAGTGAAGATAATACGGATCCCCCCAAGATAGAGGTGCGTATAACCTTCTCGTTTCCATTGGGCAACCAGCTCTATTGGAATCTCTAAAGTAACATACTGTTCTGCTTAGGTTGCTTACAAAGCACACTGATCCAGCCTGGAAGACTGGATATATTCTTTTGGAGTTGGCCTTTTTGTGGAGATAAGGGTACGGATGGTTCTGGTAAAGGAATTGGGTCTTTGGTAGAGTTTATACGGACTGCTTAGAGGTAAGAAAGACTCAGATATAAGAATATTCTACAAAATTCTCTATTTTTGACGCAAGGTGTTTTGTACAAGACTTTGGAAGAGAAAGAGTATAAGAAAGTGATACAGGAGACTCAGTAGACTGGGAAGTTGAAGTGGAAGCCATAAGATTTAGTTTTCTATTCTTCTATTTTAGGAATCACATATCTATCTATAATATACCACCCTTCTCAGGAAGAACGACGTTTGGCTCTGATACCACTCGATAATCTTTCCTATTTTACCCCTTCTTGACAGGCTAAATAATCCAAAGCATTCAACTACTCTGACATGGACTATTTTTGAGTCATTCTCTCCATTGCCATGGTGGTGCAAAAAGCTCCAACAACTTGTTAATTTCCATCGTCTCAGAGAACTTCCAGATCGACAAGGACAATAGTTTATAACTATTTTTATTATTCACCGCCTATACTTCCAACATCCTCAGACTAATAACTTTTAGACTCAGGACATCACCTATGAATGGATCACAGTTCCACATATCACATGTCTTGAATGGGACAACAGGATCAGACTTCTTTTAAAAAACTTTCTAATGGAATACAATCATCTTCCTCTAAATCCACCTACCATCCTTCACACATCCCTAAGTCCTAGACATGACATGATTATGATCCCAACACCCTCCTGTCACTCTCAACCTACCAGCAGAGGTATCATGATCAAGGAAGAAAAGCCAGACTATACTGACTATTTATTTTAAGACTCACAAGATCCTTATGAAGACTTCACTTTTATTCCTCCACCAACACCATATGAAGGACCATCTTTCACCCCATCAGACCCGTATCTAGCATACTCATCACAAATCCATACTCAACCTACCCAACCTGCACCAGATCCAGAAGAATTATTGAAAACCCAAAACTACCTTTAGCCCATCCAAAAAAGGTTTTCAAAAAGGATAAGGATCCTGCTCAAGATCCGGATAAGACTGAATTTTCATCAGTAGGGACTATTTCTCTTTAAAAATGTTATTTGTCATGTTGTATTAAATGTGCTTTAAAGTTGTTTGTCCATTTGTAATTATTGTGTGCTTTACTTTACAAAGATAGGGGACATGTCTATCTTTGTCTTTTATCTTTTTTTGAAAATAATCTACTTTTTCAAAGAGTAGATACCTTTCTTTGCTTTTACTTTTTCTTTTATAATTATAGTAGGGGTCCTGTCCTACCTGAGAGAAAGATGTCTTGCCTATATAAGGCCATCTTCTATTAATTAAATAAAAATTACAGTTTCCTCTTAACATGTGTGGCTAAAACTTCTCTCTTTCTATTATTTTAGTAAGGGTCACAGATCAACTTAGATTATTCATCTTCTTCCTAGCTTAATGACAAGTATGCTCTACACTTGCCTTCTGTAGAATCTTGTGTATCAGAAAGTCTTACTCCCTCATACCAGATACCAGTCTTAGTCTCCTTTCCTTATACCAAACACTAGTGCCAATCGCCAGAAATACTGTTCATCCTCATTAATGCCTAGAGAGAGACTCTAGTTTTGGGTGGTATGTGCTATGGTTTCTTCTTTGGTATTGGGTATAGTCCAAAGGATGATACAAATCTTTTAAGAACAAAAATCTATAATATAAGTGGTAATGTATTATAGATTAAATAATTATTGTAGTATCAACATATATAGAATAGAATAAAAATAAAATTTTAACTTAGGCGACAAGGTTGACTATAATAAAAATGAATTTAAGTATATGAAAAATAAAACTTTCTCCTTACATTGCATTTGAATTGTTACTTACCTCTTAAACTTGACTCCTCTGGACCTTTCTTAATTTTTTTACTAACTCGATGATTTCTTTGGTCTTTAATGTTATAACTTATAATAAATTTCTTACTTGGTATAGAAAATGAAAGTGCTAAGGGTATTTATAAGATTTCCTAAAACTAATGCATGGTTAAGATCTTGGCACCATATTCGATTGAAGGTTGAGATTTATCATTTCATAAATACTTTTGTAAATTCTAGAATTTATATATATTTCTATAAATATCTCTTAGTGCAGCATTGCTTACGTCATTGTTACTCTATAATTTACTATCATAAATATCTTATATTATTATTATTATTTTAGTATTTAAGGAGATTTGTTAGCTTAAAAGTTAATTCTACTATATTCGAGTCAAACCTCACCATATTCTCGACTCAGAGAGGGAATTCAAGTTGTTTTTTGTTATAAAATTAAAAAAAGATATGAGCCACAGTCTCAGCTATCAATATATTTATTTTATTTTACTGTTCTTTTACAATTATATTTATTTCTTCTAATGATGTGACTTTTTATATATTTATTATTTGCCTTCTTTGCTATTTACTTTTGACTCTTAAACTACAAGCTTTGTTCGTCATTTAACAAACACACCACCCTCTTTACAACTATATGTCATTGTGTTTATCCCCAAGATTTTTACTCATAAATAGGTTTTGAGAACCATTTAAATGGTAGTGACTTAAAATAGATAATTCAAGAATCTTTATATGCCTCTTGGATTATAAAAAATACAAAAAGTTTGTTCAAACAACCACAGATCTTGAACAAGTACTAATAGAGAGAAAAATATGCCTGATATATAGAGGAGATAAGTGAGAAGCTACTTAAGACTTGTTTTGGAAACTGTTTGAAAGAAAGCCAAGTTCTCGATACATCCCAAAAGCCCTAAAACCTCTAAGATGTCTTGTGAGGTATATTTTTCTTTCTCAAATGTAGCATAATTAACCTTAAGCTAACAAGTTTTTGTAAGCATTAATAATAATAATAATAATAATAATAATAATAATAATAATAATAATAATAATAATAATAATAAAGTATAATAATATAATAAGATAATAATAATATATTAAAGATTCTAGGTAATAATATAATAATATAATAATGACATAAGTAATGACATAAGTGATGATGTAATAAGAGATGTTGAAGAGGTATTAAGATTCTAGAAATTATTAAGATATTTATGAAAAAATAAATCTCCACCATTAATCAAGTGCTATGGTGGCAAAATCCTAACCACCTATGGATCTTATGAACTACTATAAATATCCCCTAACCCTTTCATTTTTCATAAACCCTAGAAATCCAATCTCTTTATATTCTATGCAAAAGCATCATTAATAGAGAAATTCTCAAATTAGGAAGAAAGGTTCAAAAGAATCAAGGAAAAGAGATAAGTAACACTTTACTTCAACTGTAATATAAGGATAATATGCTTAAATTAACTTGAATAATAATTCTTTAATACTAGATTTAGTTTTAAATACTTTTTTATCTTATGATGGCTAGCTATGCCGCTATGTTATGATATCTTCTTAATCATCTTCATATGGTGGCTATACTGCCTATAATATGATGTTTTGCTACTGACTTAATTGTATAGTCGGCTATGCCACCTATAATGTGATGCTTTACTACTTATGTGATGCTTTACTACTTACTTGATTATATGATCGGCCATGTTGTCTAATATGATACTTTTATTTTATTATTATGCCATAACTGTCTCTACTGCCTAAAATATGATATTTGTTATTTACTCCTTACATGGTTAGCCATGCCACGTATTTTATAATTCTATTTCCTTAATTTCTATATAGATGGCACTGCCGCCTATTTATATACTATGACATAAGTTGTATTAGACATATACATTTCATAGATGATTTCCTAAATAAGATGTTTTAATGAATTTTTATAAAAGGGTACTAGGTGGTGGAAATTCACAAAGAGGACAAGCCCTCTAAACTAAGAAAAGGAGATCTTTTAGAGACAGTGATACAAAACACTCAACGGATCAATTAATTAGACCTAATGGCATGTTGTTGAGTGCTAGCCTTGTAGTACAACAAATCTAGGGCCCTAACATAATTCTTTACATTTCTAAGTTTCACTCATTTCATATAGTCATTCATATGCATAGTAAGTAATACATACATAAAGTGTTAGCTTACTGGGTATTAGCTCATGTAGTCCTTATATTACAAGAATTAAAGAATAGAGCAAGCTGACGCCAAGTCTCAACCAAGGCAAAAGTGCATATGGACATAACAGACCTTGAGTTATAGACATACTTAATTATGTTTCTATCTAAGCACAAAAACTATAAGTTATTTAGTTACAAATTTGGTAGTTTTTGTGTGACAAACTTTTATATTTTATATTTATAAAACTGAACGTGCTGAATGTTTCACATATTTTTAATCACTTTAGTCACAATTATAAATGTGGGGTATTACATGTCTACTCAACTCATCAAATAAAAAAGAGTTAGTAGTCTCAAATATGCAAAAAAAAAAATATCTTTGATGTTTTCCAAATAGACACTTTGATTTTGTTACCATGAGATATTACAACTCTAGAGCCAATGATTACAACTATATCATGGGCCTATTTGAACATTTATTTAAAAAAAAAACACGTTAGTTTGTTAAATGTTAGTACCTTTAATGATGGCCTGATAGCATTTTGACAATACAATTTAAGAAATTTAATGTCGGTGACAAGAGTGAATTGTGAAATTTGATATGTGAAATTAATTAAGTTATTTGAAGAAATGTATATGTCATAATAAGTTCTAAATAGGTTTTTAAGCTTATTTTTTTTCCTAGAGCAATGCTTTTTCCTATCTTAGCAATTTATTATTTATACATGTTAAAAAAATATGTTACAAAATTTGAAAGTCCATTGAACTAGTAAATATGAAATACTATTTGGAGCTCTTAAAAATGATGCAAAAGCCATCATTGTTCTATTTAAGCATTTGCTAGCCATCTCCACTGCAAAATATCAATAGTTATCCCTTTTGAGACTATTCCACTTTAATTTAGAGTATTATGTTGTATTTTGTGTTTTCTATTACCTATTTATGTTTAAGAAAAATATGAGGATTTTTCCTTTTTCTGAAATGTAATGCATTCTATATACATATATATTTTTAATAATAAAAAAAGAGAAAAAAAGAAAGAAATAAATAAAGCACACTTGCAATTTTTAAAAGATCTATATTTTTTCTAAAACATATATTTTGTTCTTCCTATTGTCCCTTCTTTGTTATCCATTTCCTTAGCTTATGCTGTGTTCTATTAAAAGTTCCTTGATTTAAAAAACTATAGTCTAAAGTAGAAGATGATAATCAAGACTAAAAGATGTGGTGATGCATAAAAATACATACAACTAATATTATTAATTTGACTAGTAATTCATTTGACTTGAAATCAAATTCATTTCTAAGTAACGGACATTAGAAGTGACTTTTTTTATTGGATTTATTTTCTTTTAGAAATATCATTCTTATTCCTGATATTTTGGGATTTGACATGTTATTCTTAAAGGTGGCTTGATTTATGTAGCTCTAATAAATGATTATTTTACATGAGTTTACTTAATTAATTTGTGTAAACGGTTGATGTGGAAGTGATATTTTCGAGGCTAGAAATAATATTTATACATTTATTTAATTATTGTTTTAAATCTTATTGAAAAAGTAAACACAATTGCTCAAAAAAAAGGATTTCAATTTGGGTTTGAATTTGTTCGATATTATTAATCAAATTGCTAAGAACTAATAATAAGCTAGTTTGAAGGTGTGATGTGTTGAAAAATGACACTTATAAGGGATAGAATTATCATTTTATACTCACAGTCTTAGAAACATTTTAACTTTTATGTATTTAAATCTATCAAACTTTAGTTGTGTGCATTTTATTATACTTTGAGATTTTTTATGTAGTTTAGGGGTATTTTGGTCATTTTACAATTAGTGAAAAAATGAATAGCTTTTTTGAGCTTAAAATAACTCAAAACCTTAAGCAAGGTATAAAGGGCAAAATCAAAATTTTAGGATTGGTGGAACTAAGTTGATGTGGCATTGACCAATGATTTGCCATCTAATTGCATTAACTAATGATGTGACAGCATCCTATTTGACTGAAAAATGAGTTTACGATACATGTAATACACTTTATCAATGCTATTGACTTTTATATTTACTAATGATGTGGCAAATATTATTAGATAAAAAATGCTTGTATGTTACATGTAAGTCGCGAAACCACAGCCTTGCTAATGGCTATAATTTACCCATTATATCAACAAATATAGGACTCCCCCTTCCTAATTTGATAGGTTTACATCTAAATTTGAGTTTTATTTTATGTAATTCTCTCTTTATATTTATTTTCTACTTATTTTAGTATAAAATTATCATTTTACCCCTAGTTCAATATGAGTAAGCAATCTCGTTTTAAGTTTGAGTTGAAGGTGAAGGTGAAGTCTAGACATAATTCATAGGCATAATTTTGCATGTTTATTAATGCTCTCTCTCATTTATGTGGATTGTTTTCACTTATTGTCAATGCACAATAATAATATTTTTAGATTTTGCATGGTATATCGGCTTCTTAGTATAAAATTATTATTATTTGATACGATAAGCACTTTACACTATATTTATTAGCAAGGAATTCCTTTGGTATTAATGGTTTATTTTGACTCAGTGTTGATAGAGAATACATTTAAGTTACTTAGTAGACAATCTTATTACATTATTGACAGTAGGATTATTATCATCTAACACAATATGTACTTGACACTACCTTCAGTAAATGATTATTTTTTCCTCGTACAATAAGTGCCTTGTACCATATTTATCAAAATGAGGACTATGAGGTGTGGAAATATCACCTCATAAATCAATTGGAACTAAAAAGAAATATTAAGCCTATGGTGAAATATTAAGCGTCAATGTAGAGAACCAAGTGTCTCACTCAAATTGTTTCAGCTTTAATTTATTACTGCCAACTTCTTAATTTAAATCTTAATATTGCTCAGTAATTATATCCAAGGAATTTACATATAAACTTAGAAAATTAACCTTATGCATAATTAAATTTACCTTATCCTGGAATCAACACTCGTCATTGTATACTAGAATTTATTCATGCACTTGTAAGTACAATAAAATTTGTATAACAACATGCAATGTTAATGTAACACTCCATTTTTATGATTGTAAGTAAAAATAACATTAAGTATTTGTAGAAACAATTTCAAAATAAGCATTTCATAGATATTGAACACAAAAAATTTTGTTACATAAAGAACTATATAAAGGGGTTTGTCACACTAAAAACTTTGTTACAAAAGTCAGGGATCTCTTAGGAATACCATAAACAAGTTTGATATATTTATGCTTAGATAGGAACATAGTTAAGCCCGTTGTGTAACCTAAGGTCTGTTATTTCTATATGCACTAGCCTTGGTTGGGACTTGGCGTCAACTCTTTCCTACACAGTGCCTACAATGTAAGGACTACGTGAGCTAAAGCTCAGTAAGTAAACACTTGATGCATGTATTACCTATCATACACATGAATGACCTTATGAAATAAGTGATAAATCTTTTACATGAAACTTCGAAATATAAAGGACGATGTTAGGGCCCTAGGTTTGTTGTACTACAAGGCTAGCATTCTATAACATGCTCTTAGGCTTAAATTAATTGATCCGTTAGCCGTTACGTATTACCGTCCCCAAAGGACCTCTTTTCTCAGCTTAGAGGTCTTGCCCTCTTTATGAATGCTTGTCACCTAGTAGCACAACAACCCTTTCTTTCTTTAAAATTTTTAAAATACCTATTTATCAAATCACTCGTGAGATGCATGAGACCAATGCAACTTATGCCGCAGCATGTAAATTTTCTAAATATATAATAAAACATAACATGAAACTAATTTAAGATAACAACATCTAACATAAGCGACAATGCCGTCCATATAGAAATTTAAAGAAATAGAATTATAATATAGGCGGCAAGGGCGACCATGTAAAGAATCATAACAATATCATATTTTAGGCGACAGAGCCGACCATGTAGAGAGTCATAACAACATCATAATTTGGGCGGTAGTGCCGACCATGTAGGGAGTCATAACAACATCATAATTTAGGCGGCAATGCCGACTATCCAATCAAGTAAGTATTAAGCATAACATCTAGGTGGCATAGCCAGCCATATGAGGGTGATATCATGTGGGATTTAATAATAACCAATCACACCACAATAGTAATCATTTTAAAACAAGAGATTATTTGAACTAAACCTAGCATAAGAGAATTATTACTTAAAGCTAATTTAACATATTGTCCTTATATTGCAGTTGAAGTGAAGTGTTACTTACCTGTTTTCTTTGATTCCCCTAAACCTTTCTTCCTAAACTTGAGAATTTCTTTACTAATGATGCTTTGGCTTAGAATGGAAAAAGATGGGATTTCTAGGGTTTATGGAAAATGCAAGGGCTAAGGGGTATTTATAGAGTTTTGGCCCATGTGTGGCTAGGATTTTGCCACCATATCATTTGATCAATGATGGAGATTTATTTCTCCATAAATATCTTAGTGATTTCTAGAATGCTAAGATTTTGCCACCTAGCACTTAATTAATAGTGAAGATTTATCTCTTTATAAATATCTTAGTAATTTCTAGAATTTCTAAATCTCTACATCATTTCTTATTACATCATCACTTATAGCATTACTTATATCATCATTACTTTTAAATTATTAATTTATCTTTCCATAAATATCTTAGTAATTTCTAGAATTCCTAATATCTCTACAGCATTTCTTGTTGCATCATCACTTATGTTATTGTTTATGTCATTATTAGTTTTAATTATTAATTTATCCTTCCATAAATATCTATGGTAATTTCTAGAATTTCTATTATCTCTACAACATTACTTATGTCATTATATTATTATACATTATTATTATTATTATTATTATGATAAATGCTTAAGAGAGTTTGTTAGGTTAATTATATTTTTGGTGATTGGCACTGGTGTTTGGTACAAAGAAAGGAGACTGAGATTGGTATCTGGTATAAGGGAGTAAGACTTTTTGATACACTAGATTCTACAAAAGGCAAGTGTAGAGCATACTTGTCATTAAGCTAGGAAAAAGATGAACAATCTAAGTTAATCTGTGACCCTTATTAAAATAATAGAAAGAGAGAAGTTTTAGCTACTCATGTTAAGAGGAAACTGTAATTTTTATTTAATTAAGAGAAGATGGCCTTATATAGGCAAGACATCTTTCTCTCAAGTAGGACAGGACCCCTACTATAATTATAAAAGAAAAAGTAAAAGCAAAGAAAGGTATCTACTTTTTGAAAAATAGATTATTTTTAGAAAAAGACAAAAGACAAAGATAGACATGTCCCCTATCTTTTGTAAAGTAAAGCACACAATAATTACAAACGGACAAATAACTTTAAAGCACACTTAATACAACATGACAAATAACATTTTTAAAGAGAAATAGTCCTTACTGATGAAAATTCAGTCTTATCCGGATCTTGAGCAGGATCCTTATCCTTTTTGAAAACTTTTTTTAGATGGGTATAGCCAGGAACACAAGGCCAAAGGTAGTTTTGGGCTTTCAATGATTTTTCTAGATCTGGTGCAAGTTGGGTAGGTTGAGTATGGATTTGTGATGAGTATGCTAGATACAGGTCTGATGGGGTGAAAGATGGTCCTTTATATGGTACTGGTAGAGGAATAGGAGTGAAGTCTTCATAAGGATCTTGTGAGTCTTGAAACAAATAGTCAATGTAGTCTAGCTTTTCTTCCTTTATCATGATACCTCTGTTGGTAGGTTGAGAGTGATAGGAGGGTATTGGGATCATAATCATGTCATGTCTAGGACTTAGGGATGTGTGAAGGATGGCAAGTGGATTTAGAGGAAGAGGATTGTATTCCATTAGAAAGTTTTTTAAAAGAAGTCTGATCCTGATGTCCCGTTCAAGACATGTGATGTGTGGAACTGTGATCCATTCATAGGCGATGTCCTGAGTCTAAAAGTCATTAGTTTAAGGATGTTAGAAGTATGAGAGGTGAATAATGAAAATAGTTGTAAACTGTTGTCCTTGTTGATCTGGAAGTTCTCTAAAACGGTAGAAATCGACAAGTTGTTGGAGCTTTTTGCACCACTATGGCAATGGAGAGAATGACTCAAAGAGAGTCCATGTTAGAGTAGTTGAATGCTTTGGATTATTAAGCCTGTCAAGAAGGGGTAAAATAAGAAAGATTATCGAGTGGTATTAGAGCCAAACGTCGTTCTTCTTGAGAAAAGTGGTATATTATAGATAGATCTGTGATTCCTGAAATAGAAGAATAGAAAACTAAATCTTATGGCTTCAACTTCAACTTCCTAGTCTACTGAGTCTTCTGTATCACTTTCTTCTACTCTTTCTCTTCTAAAGTCTTGTACAAAACACCTTGCGTCAAAAATAGAGAATCTTTTTTAATATTCCTATGTCCCATATTCTGCACAAATCTCTGAGTCTTCCTTACCTCTAATCAGTTTATACAAACTCTACCAATGACCCAATTCCTTTACCAGATCCATCTGTACCCTTATCTCCACAAAAAGGCCAACTCTAAAAGAATATATCCAGTCTTCCAGGCTGGATCAGTGTGCTTTGCGAGCAACCCAAGCAGAGCAGTATGTTACTTTGGAGATTCCAACAGAGCTGGTTACCCAATGGAAATAAGAAGGTTATATGCACCTCCATCTTGGGGGAATCCGTATTATCCTCACTCTACATGGCAGAAAAGGCTTGCCAGTAACGGCAAGAATTACTTTAATGGATACAAGGTTTAAAGAGTACCAACATGCTGTGATTGGTACTATCCTGACAACCTTACATGCTGGGAGAGTTCTCCCCACTTGTTACCCAAATTTTAACCTTTCACTTGAAGATACGAACCTACCCACAACCTTAAAGGTTCAGATCCAACTCCTAGGAGCTGAACTGGTAGTCACCGTAAAGATGGCTACTCTACACCATCAATTGGTGTACCACCTCCAAAACCATGAACTTGACCTACCTTTACCACAGACAACTTCAGACACACTCATGATCCTTGTGGATAATGAGTCCGTTCCTACAATTGTCCAAATCCTTAACAGATCCAAAAACAAGAGCTTCTTAAGCTCATGCCACTGGAATGGTTGTCTAATTATGAGAAATTTCACCAAAATTCCCAACCTATATACTCGATACCAGAGGAGTAACTATTGCACATACCACCGTAAACTAGAGCCACACCCTAGGCATTAACGAGGATAAATAGTGTTCTTGGAGACTGACTCTGGAATTTGATATACGGGAAGAAAACTACGATCTATGATCTAAAACTAGTGTAATGACTTTCTGATACACAGGATCCTTTATACGAGGCAAGTGTAGAGCATACTCGTCGATAGGCCAAAGGACCGGTGAACAACCTAAGACGAACTATGACCCTTAATAGAAGAATAGAAAGAGAGAGATTTAGCTAGCCATAGATATTCTAAAAATACTTCTTTATTTTTGAAATCCAACTTATTTTATAAAGGAGTGAGAGTTGCCTTATATAGGCGAGAGCTCTCTCAAAAGTCTCATTTAAAAAGTAGGACAGGACCCCTGCTTTTTAGACAACATCATTGAAGTATAGCATCTACTTTTGACTACATAAAAAGATAAAGATAAAGGATAAGACACGTCCCTATCTCTTTTTAAAACACGCCAAAGCAAATAAAATAAAAGTATAGCACTCTAAAAGTAAAGAACAATCAACAGACACAATTATTACAACATGACAAATAACTTTTCTAAAGTAAAAGTATTGACAGGCTGATTGATCTTATCCAAGTGAGATCGTGTCAACATCTGAATCGGTCTCATCTTTATCATCTCTTTTGAAGATCTTTTCTGGATAAGTACAACCTGGAACACAGGGCCAAGGGTAATTTCAGGCTCTCCTTTCTTTTTCCAGATACGGTGGAGGCTGAGTCCAAACTTGTGAATAGTATGGTGGAAAAATCTCTGATGACTGTGTTGAATGCTGCTGGATTGAATGTGACTGGTCTGGAATAGCAAGCAAGATTGAAGTGGAGGAGATTTCTCCAATGTCTGGTGGAACTGATGTGGAAGATGAACCTAATTCAAATGAAGTAAGAGGTGGAATGAAAGAGAATTCCTCATATGGGTCTTGTGAGTCTTGGAATAGGAACTCTGTATAGTCTAGTCTTTCTTCCTTAATCACAATTCCCCTGTTGTTTGGTTGAGAATGGGATGACGGTGTAGAGATCATGACAATGTCATGCTTAGGTCCAAGTGACGTATGGAGAATGGATGGTGGATCTAGAGGGACATGATTGTATTCCATGAGGAAGTTATGGAGAGGTTCCTTAATTGTTCTTTCTTTAAGTTGAGCCAGATGTGGAACCATGATCCATTCATAGGCTATATCTTGCGTCCAAAAATCACCGGTTTGTGGGTTCTGGAAGTATGGATGATGAACAATAAAAACAGCAATGACCTATTTGCCTTCTAGATCAGGAAGCCTTTTGAGGTTATGGAAGTTCGCGAGCTGTTTCAGCTTTCTACACCACCATGGCAATAGCGAGAACCATTCTAGCAGTGTCCATGTCAAGGTAGAGGTACAGTCTGGATCGTTTAACCTGTCAAGAATGGGCAAAATAGGAAAAACTATTTTTGTAACACACAGGACTGTGAGACACTATAAGTACCAAAGTTCATCTTCTATGATTTCCCTGTGGGGAAGAAACTATAAACCTGTAAGAAATAGGTGATTAGGATAAAAACTAAGAAAAACTGTAAGTTTATGACGCGAACGATATAGATACATATTATGAAAAAACCTAAAAAGAAATCTTCTGGAAAAATCTTGGATTTGGTGGACAGAGGTAAAAGACATCCTAAGAGGAAAATATCTTTTAGTGAAAGCTTGGTTGGGTAAGGAAAACACCATGGTTATGACAAGAATTTGACCGAAGAAATTTATGAGTGAGATGTGTTTGGAAGGTCTGGAGAGGAGGTTAGGGATGAGGTTTTTATCTCCCTTGATGTGCTGGACTATGAAATCATAATGGGAGAACCAGGTTTTAAGGCGAAGAAGGTGTTTGTCTGGTAGCACCTTATTTTTAAATTCTATTATCCTCGGGAAGGATGAATTGTCTAATCTGATAATAAAGTTGTGGCCAATGAGGTGGAATTCAAATTTTTGGATCCCATATTTGATTGCTAGGATCTCTTTATAAATCACATGATAATGCTTTTCAGCATTTTTGAATTGTCCACTGGCATACGCACAGTAGAAATCTTTTTCGTCAATATTTTTCAAAAGCACGACTTCCCAGAATTCATCACTAGCATCTGTCTGCAATATACGTTGTTCGACAGTTAGAATCCTCAAAGGAAGTGGATGCTGTGTCATTTGTTTTAACTTCTGGACGGGTGTGGTTGGCTCTAGTCCTCAAAATGGGGCATTTTTCTTTAACATCTTTGACAGCTATGAGGTTTGCACCGCAATGTGAGGGAAAACATTTCTGAGATAATTGACTATCCTGAGAAACTGTTGAATCTGCTTTCTGGATAAGTGTTGATCTAGAAAGTACATGAGTTCTTGTGCAATATACAGCCCCAGATGGTAGTGACCATCTTTAATGATCATGCCTAAGAATTCAATGGAATTCTGACCCATCTGACTTTTTTTTTCAGAAAGCATAATGCCATGTGACTTAATAATGGATAAGAACTGACTCAAAAGTTGCTGGTGGGACTCATGGTCTTTTAAGAAAAGTAAAATATCATCAATATAGATAAGAGCATTATTGATAATAGGCTCGAAGATTTTTACCATGGTTTTCTGGAACAGTGATGGAGCAACTTTTAATGCGAATGGCATAACGATCCATTGATAATGGGCAATAGGGATACATAATGCTGTTTTGGGCTGGTCATCTGGATGGATGCCAATCTACCAAAATCCTGATTTGAAGTCAAACTTAGAAAACACTTTAGCACTCTGAAGATGAATGAACAGGGATTAGATTTTGGGTAAAGGAAATTTATCATCTTTGAGAAAACAGTTGAGGGTTTGGTAGTCAATTACCATTTTTTTCTTACCCCTGACAATTTCTGATCTTTTCTCGACATAGAAAGCTTGGCAAACCCAATCAGAATGAGTGGGCTTAATGAGACCTTAGGCCATAAGCTGTTGACACTCAGCTTGGGCTAACTTTAGGTCCGAAGGGTTCAATCCAAGGTGAGTTGCTTTGGTTGGATTAATGTCTTCATTAAGCTTAAATGGTAACTTAACAAAGAACTTAGAAATTTTCCACAGAGGAAATGGATGAGAAAATTGGATATGGCTTTCTGGACAAAAAGGAAGAAACTGCTGTTTGAGGTTTTCATAAGGAGAAGAAGCATTAGAAATTGAGTATAATTTTAAGATATCCATATAAGGTAGAAACCTTTGTTTGTACCGAATACCATTAAAAGAGATATTCAATTTCTTGACAAGTTAAAGAACATCGAACCCCAATAATAGGTCTTTGTCCGAAAGAGAAGAGCCTAATATTTTTACCCAGAGAATGCAATCTGGAAAGAACTGAATACCTATGGGCTTTTTAGTGATCAAATCAGTTTGAAAAAGTTCCCGGCAGCTTTGAAATATTTAGTGTGAGGTTCCCATACTCAGAAGGAAGAATGGAAGGATTTAACATACTCCTTTGTGCTCTTGTGTCAATGAAAGCAATGACAGAAATGGGTTTAAAGAATTTAGAAGGAAGAACACTGATTTTGACTGAGGGTCTTATTTCCTGGACAAGGTTAATAAAATCGACATTATGAATAGCAGGACTGTCCTCTAAATCAGAACCTTGCTTAGTAAGGATAAAAAATGTATCATCATCATACTCTTATTGTTCTGAAAATACTGACTTAACATCTTGACTGTCTGAGAGTGGAGAGACATTTTGAAGATGTTCAAGTAACTTGGCTAATTTGGTTGGGTTGTTAGGATAGGACTTCGCAAAATGGCCCTTCTTTTTACAAATGAAACATCTGGCATGCTTTGACCTCTGGATTGGAAAGTTTTTTTGTAGAAATACCTATAGGGTTGTTTAGGCTTTCTGGAATTGTATTTCTTGGATTGTTTGGACAAAATAGGATTTTTTCTTGGTTGGATAGTGACGAACAGCTTGCATTTGATGGCAAGGTGAGGTTTCTTACAGGTACTCTTGAAAGGCTCCTTATGCTTTATCAGATCCTTGAAAAACTTTTTCTATTCACAGAGCTTTTCAAGACATGAAATAGCTAATTGATATATCTTCCCTAATGAAAGGGTATTAATGTTGAGCTAATGAACATGAAGTTGTCTTTGTAATTCTAACAGGATCTCCTTAGGAAGAGTTGCAACGAATACATGCTTGAGAGAAGCATCGTTAAAGCCATTGAGCTTGTAGTACAAAACTGTCATTCTCTTGTAATGAAAATGTAGATCTTTGATTTTCAAAGAACAATATTTCATATGATGAAATTCCTTTTTGGCTGTTTCTTGTGCTACTGTTGGTTCCCCTAGGAACTATTCATAGATGAGTCCTAGGACTTGAAGGATAGTAGCCTGATACAGTTGGAGTTGTCTGTACTGGCCAAGACTTTCAAACCAGTCTCTCAGTGAACCAAGGAATCTAGAACAGAATTCTCTCAAAACTGATTCTGGAGTAACATCAAGTTTGAGCATTTGCACGTCTGTCCATGTAGAAAATTCTTAAAATCTTTGGAACCACTTATATTTTGGTATATCATCGAAGGTGAACCAATGTCCATAAGATGATTTTAGAACTGAGTTGGTTTGATGCGAAGGAGCATCTTCTAGATCCTGTAAGGTAGATGGTTCATCCTCAGCATGAGATTGAGGTTCATTGGAACCTATGGATAGTTGAACCATAAATAGGTTGGGGATATCAATATAATGTTCTTCTGAATCTGGAACAGAAACTGATTCTGTTGAGGAATAGGATTCTATAGAAGAAAATTTAGAATTTGCAACAGGAGTACTAGCTTCAGAGTGTGGAAAACTAGTCTCAAACTCTTGAGAAAAAAGTTAATGCATAGGTCCCTTGTCTTTTGCTAGTATTTGAATAGGTTTTGGGGTAGCTTGAGAAGAGGTCGATTGCTGTATTGAGGTTTTGGGGTAGCAGGTGGTTTTTGCTTTGGTGCAGGTTTAGGTATGGAGAGATGTGATAACCCAAAGAATTTTACATAATCCACAGGTTGTTCATAACTAGTAGGTTTGTAAAAAGGTTGATATGTGGTGAAAGAAGGTGTGTATGCAGGAAGTGTTTGAGTTTGTCCGAAAAGTGATGGTTGTTGTTTCTCAACATCAATTCTCGCGAGTTTACTTTTAAGCTGTCTGATCTAAACTTTTTTTTTTATTGAACTCTAGACCCCAATATTTGTTCTGGATCATCATTCTGAGCTCGATATCCAGCTTAGCAATTTAATGGTACAGATTAAGGTACAGCTGTTCTAGCTGAGCTATAATCTTATCAACTTTTTTGTCCGTGTCCTGGACATGAGTTTGAACATTGTTGAGCCTGGTATCAAGAGATTCTAGGACTGTATTTTGAACTCTGACATTCTGAGTTTGCCAATTAAGCACTACTTCATACTACTTAGGTTCCTCAAGTTGTCCTGTAAGAGTGACAAAAGATTGAACGAATGGTTTTGAAACCAGTTTTGTCTATGAATCTGTCTGTTTCTCCAGAGGAGAAAATTGCTCATGGTAAGTGCTAGATGAAAACATCATGCATGGCTGTAAGCATGATGAGGTCAGCAACGGATCTTTTGCTTCTTGTCTGTAGGTTGTCAGCTGTTGAGGAATAGACACTTCAGTTTCTGATTCAACTGGCCACGGAGTATAATCTAGATCATCACCATCTTCAGGCATCTAGATTGTTGGAGCTTTACAGACTTCCGGTTCTTTTTTCCTTTTTGGTCGTCTGTTGACATACCAGTCATCATGTAGCTCACCATCTTCAAGACAAGGACAACTGGGGTCACACATGTGAGATCTCGGTGCATCCCAAAGAAAGTGTCCTCAAATTTTTACCGAATAGATAGGATACCTATCAGAGTCAAATCCTTCAATCGATAACTTTTCTTGTTCTGTTTTTACTACTGTGATCATAGCAGTATATAAGAGCCTGGGAGGCTGTGGCTATTTGTTGGACTCTGAAGGCTGAAAAGTCAGCCTAACAGTGCCATCTGGTCTTTTTTCAAACTAGGCCTCAGAGGTTTGAATAGGTTGGGAATTTTGGTAAAATTTCTCATAATTAGACAACCATTCCAATGGCATGAGCTTAAGAAGCTCTTATTTTTTTATCTATTTAGGGATTTAGACAATTTTAGGAACAAACTCATTATCTGCAAGGATCATGAGTGTGTCTAAAGTTATCTGTGGTAAAGGTAGGTCAAGGGCATGGTTTTAGAGGCGGTACACCAACTGATGGTGTAGAGTAGCCATCTTTTCCGTGACTACCTATTCAGCTCCTTGGAGTTGGATATGAACCTTTAAGGTTGTGGGTAGGTTCGAATCTTCAAGTGAAAGGTTGAAATTTGGGTAACAGGTGAGGAGAGTGCTCCAGCATGTAAGGTTGTCAGGACAATTCCAGTCACAGCATATTGGTACTCTTTAAACCTTCTCATTTCCATTGGGTAACTAGCTTTGTTGCTTGGGTTGCTTGCAAAGCACACTAATCTAGCCTAGAAGGCCGGATATATTCTTTTGGAGTTGGCCTTTTTGTGGAGATAAGGGTACGGATGGTTCTGGTAAAGGAATTGGGTCTTTGGTAGAGTTTGTACGGACTTATTAGAGGTAAGAAAGACTCAAAGATTTGAGCAGAATCTAGGACATAGGAATATTCTATAAGATTCTCTATTTTTGACGCAAGGTGTTTTGTACAAGACTTTGGAAGAGAAAGAGTAGAAGAAAGTAATACAGGAGACTCAGTAGACTAGGAAGTTGAAGTGGAAGCCATAAGATTTAGTTTTCTATTCTTCTATTTCAGGAATCACAGATCTATCTATAATATACCACCATTCTTAGGAAGAACGATGCTTGGCTCTGATACCACTCGATAATCTTTCCTATTTTACCCCTTTTTGACAAGCTTGATAATCCAGAGCATTTAACTACTCTGACATGGACTCTCTTTGAGTTGTTCTCTCCATTGCCATGGTGGTGGAAAAAGCTCCAACAACTTGTTGATTTCCACTGTCTTAGAGAACTTTCAGATCAACAAGGACAACAGTTTACAACTATTTTCATTATTCACTGCCCATACTTCCAACATCCTCAGACTAATGACTTTTAGGCTCAGGACATCGCCTATGAATGGATCACAGTTCCACATATCACGTCTTGAATAGGACATTAGGATCAGACTTCTTTTAAAAAACTTTCTAATGGAATACAATCATCTTTTTCCAAATCCACCTGCCATCCTTCACACATCTTTAAGTCCTAGGCATGACATGATTATGATCCTAATACCCTCCTGTCACTCTCAACCTACCAACAGAGGTATCATGATCAAGGAAGAAAAGCCAGACTATACTGACTATTTGTTTCAAGACTCACAAGATCCTTATGAAGACTTCACTCCTATTCCTCCACCAACACCATATAAAGGACCATCTTTCACCCCATCAGACCCGTATCTAACATACTCATCATAAATCCATACTCAACCTACCCAACCTGCACCAGATCCAGAAGAATCATTGAAAGCCCAAAACTACCTTTAGCCCTATGTTCCAGGCTATACCCATCCAAAAAAGGTTTTTAAAAAGGATAAGGATCCTGCTCAAGATCTGGATAAGATCGAATTTTCATCAGGAGGGACTATTTCTCTTTAAAAACGTTATTTGTCATGTTGTATTAAGTGTGCTTTAAAGTTATTTGTTCGTTTGTAATTATTGTGTGCTTTACTTTACTAAAGACAGGGGACATGTCTATCTTTGTCTTTTTCCTTTTTCTAAAAATAATCTACTTTTTCAAAAAGTAGATACCTTTCTTTGCTTTTACTTTTCTTTTATAATTATAGTAGGGGTCCTATCCTATTTGAGAGAAAGATGTCTTGCCTATATAAGGCCATCTTCTCTTAATTAAATAAAAATTACAGTTTCCTCTTAACATGAGTGGCTAAAACTTCTCTCTTTTTATTATTTTAATAAGGGTCACAGATCAACTTAGATTGTTCATCTTCTTCCTAGCTTAATGACAAGTATGCTCTACACTTGCCTTTTGTAGAATCTTGTGTATAAGAAAGTCTTACTCCCTTATACTAGATACTAGTCTCAGTCTCTTTTTCTTGTACCAAACACTAGTGCTAGTCACTAGAAATACTGTTCATCCTCATTAATGCCCAGAGAAAGGCGCTAGTTTTAGGTGGTATGTGCTATGGTTTCTTCTTTGGTATTGGGTATAGTCCAAAGGATGATACAAATCTTTTAAGAACAAAAATCTATAATATAAGTGGTAATGTATTATAGATTAAATAATTGTTGTAGTATCAGCATATATAGAATAGAATAAAAATAAAATTTTAATTTAGGCGACAAGATTGACCATAATAAAAATGAATTTAAGTATATGAAAAATAAAACTTTGTCCTTACATTGCATTTAAATTGTTATTTACCTCTTAAACTTGACTTCTCTAGACCTTTCTTAATTTTTTTACTAACTCGATGATTTCTTTGGTCTTTAATGTTATAACTTATAACAAATTTCTTACTTGGTATAGAAAATGAAAGTGCTAAGGGTATTTATAAGATTTTCTAAAACTAATGGATGGTTAGGATTTTGCCACCATATTCGATTGAAGGTTAAGATTTATCATTTCATAAATACTTTTGTAAATTCTAGAATTTATATATATTTGTATAAATATCTCTTAGTGCAGCATTGCTTATGTCATTGTTACTCTATAATTTACTATCATAAATATCTTATATTATTATTATTATTTAATATTTAAGGAAATTTGTTAGCTTAAAAGTTAATTCTACTATATTCGAGTCAAACCTCACCATATTCTCGACTCAGAGAGGGAATTCAAGTCGTTTTTTGTTATAAAATCAAAGGAAGATATGAGCCACAGTTTCAACTATCAATATATTTCTTTTATTTTACTGTTCTTTTACCATTGTACTTATTGCTTCTAATGATGTGACTTTTTATCTATTTATTATTTGCCTTCTTTGCTATTTACTTTTGACTCTTGAATTACAAGCTTTGTTCGTCATTTAACAAACACACCACCCTCTTTACAACTATATATCATTGTGTTTGTCCCTAAGATTTTTACTCATAAATAGGTTTTGAGAACCATTTAAATGGTAGCGACTTAAAATAGATAATTCAAGAATCTTTATTTGCCTTTTGGATTATAAAAAATACAAAAAGTTTGTTCAAATAGCCATAGATCTTGAACAAGCACTAGTAGAGAGAAAAATATGTCTGATATATAGAGGAGATAAGTGAGACGCTACTTAAGACTTGTTTTGGAAACTGTTTGAAAGAAAGCCAAGTTCTCGATACATCCCAAAAGCCCTAAAACCTCTAAGATGTCTTGTGAGGTATATTTTTCTTTCTCGAATGTAGCATAATTAACCTTAAGCTGACAAGTTCTTGTAAGCATTAATAATAATAATAATAATAATAATAAAGTATAATAATATAATAAGATAATAATAATATATTAAAGATTCTAGATAATAATAATATAATAATATAATAATGACATAAGTGATGATGTAATAAGAGATGTTGAAGAGGTATTAATATTCTAGAAATTATTAAGATATTTATGGAAAAATAAATCTCCACCATTAATCAAGTGTTATGGTGGTAAAATCCTAACCATCCATGGACCTTAAAAACTACTATACTTATTTTAGTATAAAATTATCATTTTACCCCTAGTTCAATATGAGTAAGCAATCTTGTTTTAAGTTTGAGTTGACGGTAAAGGTGAAGTCTAGACATAATTCATAGGCATAATTTTGCATATTTATTAATGCTCTCTCTGATTTATGTGGATTGTTTTGACTTAATGTCAATACACAATAATAATTTTTTAGATTTTGCATGGTATATCGGCTTCTTAGTATAAAATTATTATTATTTGATACAATAAGCACTTTACACTATATTTATTAGCAAGAAATTTTCCTTTGGTATTAGTGGTTTATTTTGACTCATTGTTGATAAAGAATACATTTAAGTTATTTAGTAGACAATCTTATTACATTATTGACAATAGGATTATTATCATCTAACACAATATGTACTTGACACTACCTTCAGTAAATGATTATGTTTTCCTTGTACAAAATGTGCCTTGTACTATATTTATCAAAATGAGGACTATGAGATATGGAAATATCACCTCATAAATCAAATGGAACTAAAAAGAAATATTAAGCCTATGGTGAAATATTAAGCGTCAATGTAGAGAACCAAGTGTTTCATTCAAATTGTTTCAACTTTAATTTATTATTGCCAACTTCTTAATTTAAATCTTAGTATTGCTTAGAAATTATATCCAAGGAATTTGCATATAAACTTAGAAAATTAACCTTATGCATAATTAAATTTACCTTATCCTGGAATCAACACTCGTTATTGTATACTAGAATTTATTCATGTATTTGCAAGTACAATAAAATTTGTATAACAACATGCAATGTTAATGTAACACTCCATTTTTATGATTGTAAGTAAAGTAGTTAAACCAGGTGTAACATTAAGTATTTATAGAAACGATTTTAAAATAAGCATTTTATAGATATTGAACACAAAAAAGTTTGTTACATAAAGAACTATATAAAGGGGTTTGTCACACCAAAAACTTTGTTATAAAAGTCAAGGATCTTTTAGGAATACCATAAACAAGTTTGATATATTTATGCTTAGATAGGAACACAGTTGAGCCCGTTGTGTAACCCAAGGTCTGTTATGTCCATATGCACTTGCCTTGGTTGGGACTTGGCGTCAGCTCTTTCCTACTCAGTGCCTACAACGTAAGGATTACGTGAGTTAAAGCCTAGTAAGTAAACACTTGATGCATGTATTACCTATCATACACATGAATGACTTTATGAAATAAGTGCTAAATCTTTTATATGAAACTTCGAAATATAAAGGACGATGTTAGGGCCCTAGGTTTGTTGTACTACAAGGCTAGCATTCTATAACATACTCTTGGGCTTAAATTAATTGATCTGTTGGGCGTTACGTATCACCGTTCCTAAAGGATCTCTTTCTCAGCTTAGAGGGCTTACCCTCTTTATGACTGCTTGTCACCTAGTAGTAAGCAATCCTTTCTTTCTTTAAAATTTTTAAAATACCTATTTATCAAATCACTCGTGAGATGCATGAGACCAATGCAACTTATGCCACAGCATGTAAATTTTCCAAATATATAATAAAACATAACATGAAACTAATTTAAGATAACAACATCTAACATAGGCGGCAGTCCCGTCTATATAGAAATTTAAAGAAATAGAATTATAATATAGGCGGCAGGGCCGACCATGTAAAGAGTCATAACAACATCATAGTTTAGACGGTAGTGCCGACCATGTAAAGAGTCATAACAACATCATAATTTAGGTGGCAGTACCGAACATGGAGAGAGTCATAACAATATTATAATTTAGGCGGCAATGCCGACCATCCAATCAAGTAAGTATTAAAGCATAATATCTTAGGCGGTATAGCCGGCCATATGAGGGTGATATCATATAGGATTTAATAATAACCAATCACACCACAATAATAATCATTTTAAAACTAGAGATTATTTTAAACCTAGCATGAGAGAATTATTACTTAAAATTAATTTAACATATTATCCTTATATTGCAATTGAAGTGAAGTGTTACTTGCCTGTTTTATTTAATTCCCCTAAATCTTTCTTCCTAAACTTGAGAATTTCTTTACTAGTGATGCTTTGGCTTAGAATGGTAAAAGATGGGATTTCTAGGGTTTATGGAAAATGCAAGGGCTAAGGGTTATTTATAGAGTTTTCTGAGGCCCATTTGTGGTTAGGATTTTGCCACCATATCATTTGATTAATGGTGGAGATTTATTCCTCCATAAATATCTTAATGATTTATAGAATGCTAAGATTTTGTCACCTAACACTTAATTAATGATGAAGATTTATCTCTTTATAAATATCTTAGCAATTTCTAGAATTTCTAAATCTCTACAACATTTCTTATTACATCATCACTTATGTCATTACTTATATCATCATTACTTTTAAATTATTAATTTATCTTTCCATAAATATCTTAGTAATTTCTAGAATTCCTAATATCTTTACAACATTTCTTGTTGCATCATCACTTATGTCATTACTTATGTCATTATTAGTTTTATTATTAATTTATCCTTCCATAAATATCTTTAGTAATTTCTAGAATTTTTATTATCTCTACAACATTAGTTATGCCATTATATTATTATACATTATTATTATTATTATTCTTATGATAAATGCTTAAGAGAGTTTGTTAGGTTAATTATATTATAACCAAGTAAAAAGATTGTACGTCACAATCTCCTCTCCTTTTAAAAAATTTCATCCTTGAAATTTACTTACTGAGTAGCTCGGGATACTTGTTCTTTATTTCTTTCTCATGCTCCCATGTTGTCTTCTCCATTGAGTTGTTCCGCTGTAGTATCTTAACTAGAGGGATTTTCTTGTGCCTTAACTCTTTTATTCTTTCTATCAAGTACTTGAACTGGGCGTTCTTTGTAGGTTAGGTCTTCCTCGAGTTGAAAAGGCTCATAGTCTAGCACGTGAGAGGGATCTGGGATATATTTCTTTAACATGGAGATATGAAAGACATTGTGTATTCTTGATAATGATAGTGGTAGCGCAAGTCAATAGGAGACACTTCCAATATGTTCGAGCACTTCAAATGGCCTAAAGAACATTGGGCTTAATTTTCCCTTGTTTTCAAATTTTATCGATCCTTTCATTGGGCGACCTTTAGGAATACTTTTTCACCAACTTGAAATTCCAATGGTCTTTGTCTTTTATCTACATAACTTTTCTGTTAACTTTGGGCTGCTTGCATTCTTTATCGTATTTTCTTGATTGCTTCAAATGAGGCCGCAACTAAGTCTGGTCCACGGTATCTTTGCTCACCCATTTTATCCTAATGAATAGGCAACCGACATTTTCTACTATATAAAGCTTCGTATGGTGCCATGCTGATTATTGCTTGGTAACTATTATTATAGGCTGAAATACAAATAACCAACCTAAGAGGGAGGGTGAATTGGGTTATTAAAAATTATTTTACAAATGATTCAATCTAATGCCTTAATGTAAACAAAAATTAAGTTTCACAGCAATATAATAAATTAGATAATGCTTGTAAAATAAATGAGTAAGGGAAGAGAATGCAAACACAGCAATTTTTACGTGGTTCGGCAATCCCCGCCTACGTCCACGCCTCCAAGCCAACCAAGCTTGAGGATTTCACTATCCAAGCCTCCCAAGGCTTCAAACGTTTACAATTGACTTCCAAGGTGTCAATGGACCTTTACAATCAAGAGATTATCACCCTAATCTCTTTACCCCAAGTGTTTCCCTCACTTGAACACTCTCAATATAATGCAAAATAAAAATACAAAAAACACTCTCTACAAGAGTAGATTCACAAATAATGGCTCAAGAATGATTTAATCTATTGTGATTTGCAATATGGAAGCTCAATATATGTTTTACAAACTTGTTTTTGATTGCCGAGTTGTTAAAATGAAGTTTGGAAATGAGTTTTTATGTTTAAAGCTCAAAACTAGCCGTTATTGTCAAATTCCAGGTCTTTCAAGCGGCTAGCCGCTTAATTTAACCGCTCCCGCTCAATAATAAATGAAGTTCACCGTTAATTTTGAATTTTGCTTCTGATATCTGTTCACGAAATTACGATTTTGTCTCAAAATTTACTCAAATTATCTTTATGGCCCAAAACGTTATAAAACTTTTCAAACAGACTCCAAACTCGTAAATTTTAATTATTATTTAATTCTAAAACTTTTTGAAATTACAAGATGGCCCAAAATGAAGAATATTTTTTCAAATAAGTCATTTTTGAGTTTTAGCTAAATCACCATAGTCTTGAAAGTTTTCAAAACTTTTCACTTAAGCCCCAATCTATCATAAGTTCTGATATAGCCCAAATGTTTTTAGAGCTTAGCAAATAAGTCCAACTCCGAAAATTAAAGCTATTTCATTTTTATCCAAATAACTTAAAATCATAAAATATTTTATCTCATAAATATAAAATTAATTTAGTTTGAAAAACAATTATTTTATTAACATAAAATTGAGCTTCACAAATGCTAATCCAAGCATAATTTAAATCATACCGGCTTTTACAAGAAATTGTCGCAATAAATTATCTGTTAAGCTCGAAATTGTATTCTTGACTTCGCCGTTGTCCGTTGAGTGTCTTGAACTTGATTTCACTTGTTCCACTTGATTCATTATCCTTCAAAACTAGTGAACTTGTGAAATACAAAATAAAACACTTCAATGCATATGTTTGTTATCATCAAAATCATATTATTTATAACCTAATAGGCTAACATAGGCGAATGCAGCCAATGCTAAATATTTGCTCCATGATCCTTGAAAGTCGATGGCACATCCTCGTAACATATCTTCGAGTGTTTGAATCGTCCTTTCTGATTGGCCATCTGTTTGGGGGTGAAATGTTGTGCTAAATTTAAGTCTTGTCCCTATAGCCTTATATATAGCTTCTCCTAGAATGTCGAGGTGAATCTTGTATCTCGGTCAGAAATAATAGAGATAGGTACACCATGTAGTCTGACTATCTCCTTTATGTATATTTTTGCGAGTTGGTAAATGGTGTACTTCATCTGAATAGGCAAAAAGTGGGCAGACTTTGTGAGATGATCAACTATCACCCAAATGACATCATGCATTTTTATAGTCCTTGGGAGGCCAATGATGAAGTCCATTGTGATTTCTTCCCACTTCCATTGAGGGATTTGATTGGGTTCTAGAAGTCCTGCTGGTCTCTGATGTTCTGGCTTGATTTGTTGACAGGTAAGGCATTGAGCCACGAACTTAACTATATCCTTCTTCATCCCAGGCCACCAATAGTGCCTCTTTAAATCTTTATACATTTTTTTTGTGCCAGGATGAAGCGAATATGAGGCTGTATGAGCTTCAAGTAGGATTTTCTTCTTTAGATTTTCATTATCTGGTACGCATATCCTATCTCTAAATAAAATGATTCCTTTCTCTGACTTCTTGAATGACATCTCTTTCTCTGAATTGGTCTCTATCTTTAAATTCTTTAAGTATGAATCGGCTTCCTGTCCTTCCTTAATCCTTTCCAACAGAGTTGAGCAAAGTATCATGTAAGGAGTTTTCTTGTCATGAGCTCAATCTCCGCCTTGCATATCTCATCTTGTAATGGCTTGTGCAGCTTTTTTTAATGCTAACAAACTTGACATTCGACTTAGTGCATCTACTACCACATTTGCTATTCCAGGATGGCAGTTTATTTCATAATCGTAGTCCTTAATAAGTTCCAGCCAATGGCGCTGTTGCATGCTCAGCTCCTTTTGTGTAAAGAAGTATTTAAGGCTCTTGTGATCCGTATAAATCTTACAATGTGCTTCCATCAAATAGTGATGCCATATTTTTAATGCATGCACTACCATGGCCAACTCTAAGTCATGTGTGGGATAGTTTTTCTCGTATTCCTTTAATTGTCTGGAGGCATATACAATGACCTTTCCATTCTGTATGAGAACACATCCTATGCCATTTTTGGAGGCATCGCTGTATATGATGAATTCCTCAGAGCTATTAGGAATGGCTAAGATTAGGGCAGTGACCAACTGTCGCTTTAACTCTTCGAAGCTTTTCTCACATTCTGGCGTCCATACAAACTTGGTGTTTTTCTTTGTTAATTGGGTTCATGGCATTGCGATCTTGGAGAAGCCTTCCACGAATCTTCGGTAATAGCCTGCTAATCCCAAGAAGCTTTTAACTCCTTTAGCATTAGTTAGCCTAGTCCATTGGCTCACTATTTCCACCTTTGAGGGATCGACTGATATTCTATTCTTAGACACAACGTGCCCTAGGAATATAACACTTTTTAGCCAAAATTCACACTTCTTGAATTTTACATAGAGGTACTTCTCCTTCAAAGTTTAAAGAGTGATTCTCACATGTTCGGCCTGTTCTTTCTTCGTTTGTGAGTAAATCAAGATGTCGTCATTGAATACCACTATGAATTTGTCCAAATAGTCTTTAAAAACTCTGTTCATGAGATCTATGAAAGCTGCTGGGGCATTAGTTAGACCAAATGGCATGATGACAAATTCATAGTGTTCATAACGTGTTCTGAATGCGGTCTTTGGAATATCCTCCTCTCTGATTTTTAGCTGGTGATATCCTGACCATAGATCAATCTTTGAAAATACTGTTGCTTTTTATAGTTGATCAAACAGGTCCTCGATTCATGGAAGTGGGTACTTATTCTTGATGGTGACTTTATTTAGTTCTCGATAGTCTATACACATCCGCATGGATCCATCCTTTTTCTTCACGAACAATACTGGTGCTCCCCAAGGTGAATGGCTTGGACGTATGTAGCCTTTGTCTAATAGTTCTTGCAGTTGATTCTTTAACTCATTTAATTTCAATAGGGCCATCCTATAGGGTGCTTTTGAGATTGGGGTCGTTGCTGGTAATAAGTCAATCTTGAACTCAACGTCTCAGTCTGGTGGTAGTCCGGGGAGTTCTTCAGGAAAGACCTCCGGAAATTCATTCACCACTGCGATTTCTTCCAGCTTTGGCCTTTGCTCTTCGACTTTAATGATGCTTGCCAAGTATCCCCCACATCCTCCCTTTAATATGACAGGTATTCTATTCTCCTTACATCCCCCTTTGAATATAAATGATTCCTTTTGCGATGGTTGGAATGTTACCTCTTTTTTCTCACAATCTATCTTGGCATGGTACTTTGATAACCAATCCATACCAAGAATCACATCATAGTCATGCATCTCAAGGATTATTAAGTCAACACATAGTGTACGACCACTAATGTTGACTTCGCATGCTCTTACTAGTTGTCGTAAGTTTAATACTTCACTAGATGGAAGCATGACACTACAAGGTCTACTTATTATATTAAGGGCCCCTTTGATTTTCTTAATAAATATTGGTGAGATAAATGAATGTGTAGCTCTTGAGTCTATCAATACATATGCAGGAGTTTGAGAGACTGATAGTTCACCTGATATTACCAAGGGGTTTGCCTCTGTATCCGCCTTGGTAAGTGCGAATTCTCGTGCGTTAGTCCTTTTTCGCTGCGTACCATTCTCTAGGCAGTCTTTGATGAAGTGTCCTTCTTTCCTACATAATACTCGTGTTTTAGTGTTGGCTCGACATTCCCTAGGGTGAGTTCTACCACATTGATTGCATTTAGGCTTGGTAGGGCTTCTTTTTAGTGATTCTTTATACGCTTGTTCTTATCTTGCTTTTGGTAAGTTGGTGCTCTCTTCCTCTTATTGTTTAAGGGTTGCCTTCTATGATTAGCTACACAACTCCCTTGGTCTATGCTCCCTTTATTCTTTCATTTTTCTTCCTTCTTTTCTTCATCTACTTGTTTAATTACCAAGGCTCGATCTATGAGCTCATTGAAGGAAGCATCCCGAATTCCAACCACTTTTAAGTCTTTTGCTAAATCTTTACGCAATCCTTACATAAAATGGTCTTTTTTCAAATCTTCTATGGCAACAATGTGTGGGCCATAACGAGAGAGCTCATCAAATTTTTGGATATACTCTAGTATTGTCATTTTTCCTTGTTGCAAATAAACAAATTCTCTTCCTTTGGTAGACCTCATCGTCTCTGAAAAATACTTATTGTAAAAGTTTTCTTTAAATTTCTTCCATCGTATTGTTGTTTCGTTGTAGCATCGTCTAATGGAATCCCACCAATATTCAGCTATCCCCCGTAGCATAAAGGAAACACAAGTGACCTTTTCCTCTTATGGCGCCTTGGCTACTTTAGTCATTCTTTCTATGGTTCGCAACCATTGTTCTACTGCCAAAAGATCCGCGCCTCTTTTAAATATAGGTAGGTTTAATCTTCTAAATTTAGCCTCAGCATTATTTGTTGCTTGAGCACATTCATCTCTTCTGACTTCTCTTTCTAAGAGTCGTGTGACAATGTCTGTAAGTCGATCAATTACAAAGGATTGCTCTCTTGAAGTCTCTCCCACTTTTCGGCCTCTATTACCCCTAGCACTTGACATCTCTACAATCTTTGAACAAGCTTCTTATGGGTCAAATAAATTAAATGTAAGATATTTAATTATCTAAGTTCCTAATTCTTACTAAGAGCTGAGCTATGTCCTCTCCTTTGGCTAGTGCATATGGATTGTTAACATATACATATTTTGGTAATTGATTTTGATGATAACAAACAATGAATTTAAGTTAATAAATATGTTTTAAGACTTACAAAAATTTCAAGTATTCTTTTAAGAGTCAAAACTAGGTACGTATTTAATATTTTTTAGAAGAACTAGAACAATTTGTAAGCTAAATGCAATCTGAATATAAACAGCTAACCGATTATATTAAACGGTTAACCGTTAGTGAAGCTGTCTTAGCTCTGTAAAAGGTTAACAGCTTAAGCCTTAACCGATAGGCATTTTGTAAGATACTGGAAGAAATCGGTGAACCGTTAACATATAACGACTAACCGATATCGTGAACTCTTTAAAGTTAAAAGGTTAACAGCTTAAGACTTAACCGATAGGCAATTTGTGAGATACTGAAAGTAATCGGCAAACCATTAATTTATAATGGCTAACCGATATCGTCAATTCTTTAAAATACTTTAATAGTAAAAGGAACTGGTTACAGAGCTTTGAAGTATAAGGATTCTAGATTTTAACGGCAAACCGTTAACATATAACGGTTAACCGATAAGTTTCAGAATTGACATTCTTTGTTAACCCTTAACCGTTTAGAGAAAACGGATCAAGTGTTTTTGTTGTGCAGGTTTTTGGAAGTTAACGGTGAAAGGATAATTCTTAATGATCAACCGTTTATTTGAAATCATGCTCAACGGTAACATTGACTAAAGAAAACAACTAACCGTTAACAACTAACGGCAAACCGTTTTCTGTCAGATGAAAGAATAACGGCTAGTTTTCAGCTCCAACTATAAATATGCTCATCCATTTCAAATCAAGGACTGACGACAACACAACTACTGAGCTTATATACGAGTTTACCTACTACAGAAAAGCTTCAAATAGATTTGTACTTCATTCATTCATATATTGCGCTTTAACTTGTAACCTTAAAAGATTGTGTGGGAGATAAATCAATTTATATTTCTTTGTTTTGAGTGACTGTAAGTGTGGGGATACATTTGGGTTAAGAGATTGGGAATAATCTCTTGTTGTAAAGGTCCATTGAGACCTAGGAAGTCAACTGTAAGTTGTTAAAGCCTTGGAGGCTTGCATAGTAGAATCCTCAAGCCCGGAGTGCTTAAAGGCGTGGACGTAGGCGGGGATAGCCGAACCACGTAAAAAACCATTGTGTTTATTTTCTCTTCCCTATCTCTTAATTTATTTAATACTGTCTATTTATTTATTCAATTATTTCGAATTTGTTTGAGAGTGATTGAGCGATTTATTTCCATAATTATTAAAAACCCAATTCACCCCCCTCTTGGGTAGTCTAGTTAGAATTTCATGGACGATCTACAAAATCGCTTTAAACCTTGCGCTCTGATACCAAATTATAACACTCCACTTTTATGATTGTAACTAAAGTAGTTAAATCAGGTGTAACATTGAGTATTTGTAGAAACGATTTCAAAATAAGCATTTTATAGATATTGAACACAAAAAAGTTTGTTACATAAGAAAACTATATAAAGGGGTTTGTCACATTAAAAACTTTGTTACAAAAGTCAGGGATCTCTTAGGAATACCATAAACAAGTTTGATATATTTATACTTAGATAGGAACACAGTTGAGCCCGTTGTGTAACCCAAGATCTGTTATGTCCATATGCACTCGCCTTGGTTGGGACTTGGCGTCAGCTCTTTCCTACTCAGTGCCTGTAATGTAAGGACTACGTGAGCTAAAGCCCAATAAGTAAACACTTGATGCATGTATTACCTATCATACACATGAATGACTTTATGAAATAAATGCTAAATCTTTTACATGAAACTTCGAAATATAAAGGACGATGTTAGGGCACTAGGTTTGTTGTACTACAAGCTAGCATTTTATAACATGCCCTTGGGCTTAAATTAATTGATCCATTGGGCGTTACATATCGCCGTCCTCAAAGGATCTCTTTTCTTAGCTTAAGGGGCTTGCCCTCTTTATGAATGCTTGTCACCTAGTAGTTCAGCAACCCTTTCTTTCGTCAAAATTTTTAAAATACCTATTTATCAAATCACTCGTGAGATGCATGAGACCAATGTAACTTATGCCACAGCATGTAAATTTTCTAAATATATAATAAAACATAACATGAAATTAATTTAAGATAACAACATCTAACATAGGCGGCTGCACTGTCCGTACAGAAATTTAAAGAAATAGAATTATAATATAGGCAGCAGGGCCGACTATGTAAAAAGTCATAATAACATCATATTTTAGGTGGCAGTGCCAATCATGTAGAGAGTCATAACAAAATTATAATTTAGGCAGCAGTGCCAACCATGTAGGGAGTCATAACAATATCATAATTTAGGCGGCAATATCGACCATCCAATCAAGTAAGTATTAAGCATAACATCCTAGGCAGCATAGCCAGCAATATGAGGGTGATATCATATGGGATTTAATAATAACCAATCACACCACAATAATAATCATTTTAAAATAAGAGATTATTTAGAACTAAACCTAGCATAAGAGAATTATTACTTAAAACTAATTTAACATATTGTCCTTATATTGCAGTTGAAGTGAAGTGTTACTTACCTGTTTTCTTTAATTTCTCTAAACCTTCCTTCCTAAACTTGAGAATTTATTTACTAGTGATGCTTTGGCTTAGAATGGTAAAAGATAGGATTTCTAGGGTTTATGGAAAATGTAAGGGTTAAAGGGTATTTATAGAGTTTTCTAAGGCCCATGTGTGGCTAGAATTTTGCTACCATATCATTTGATTAATGGTGGAGATTTATTCATCCATAAATATCTTACTGATTTCTAAAATGCTAAGATTTTACCACCTAACACTTAATTAATGGTGAAGATTTATCTCTTTATAAATATCTTAGTAATTTCTAGAATTTCTAAATCTCTACAACATTTCTTATTACATTATCATTTTTGTCATTACTTATGTCATCATTACTTTTAAATTATTAATTTATCTTTCCATAAATATCTTAGTAATTTCTAGAATTCCTAATATCTCTACAATATTTCTTATTGCATCATCACTTATGTCATTGCTTATGTCATCATTAGTTTTAATTATTAATTTATCCTTCCATAAATATCTTTAGTAATTTCTAGAATTTATATTATCTCTACAACATTACTTATGTCATTATATTATTATACATTATTATTATTATTATTCTTATGATAAATACTTAAGAGAGTTTGTTAAGTTAATTATATTATAACTTAGTAAGAAGATTGTACCTCACAGTTAAATATGCAATGTGAGTGTCAAACATGAAATAAATAAGATAATCCTCATTTTTTTGGCTCTATTTAAGGCATGCAACAATAAAAGTCAAACATGCAACATGTGATACAAACATGAAACATAAAATTTACGTGAAAAAAATTGCATGAAATATGCAACAATTGAAATTAAAAATGCAATTGTAGGCATTATATATGAGTATAATGTAAACACAATTGAGTATATGATACATGTGCTAGTGTTAGACATTCAACATGAATATCAAACATGAAATAGATGGGAAATGAAATTTTTTGGGGTATTTAGAATAATAAAGCTGGGACATACGAAACAAATTTCTATCTTTTATTATATAAAGTTTTTGTTTTTTTCTCTTCATTTTGATAAGATTATATTTTTCTTTCATTTTCTATTTATTTATCTTTTTTGGTTACTATTAATATTGTTTTCGTATTTTTAATTTAATATTCAAAATTTATAGGAACAGATTTCATAACCGGTCACACCAAGTCTTAAATTTACATAATTTTTTTTCTCCAATACAACTTTGTTTAAAAAGTTTTTATTATACTATTCTTACAGATTTCAAAATAAAAAGAGTAATAATACTTACAATTCTCTCAAGTACCGTGAGTATTATTACTCTTTTTTTTTAAAAAAAAATTGCCTATGTTGTTTCACAATTGAAATTTATTCTTTCGTTTTCAACGTGGATGGTTAGTTGAAAAAAAACGTGGTTGCTTCTTAAGAAATGATAGAAGAAAACAAGAAAAAGAAACCAAAATAATCAAGTAATGCCAACCATTTAACATTGACTATGAATAATGAATAGATTAGCAACCGAGTAGACAATTAACAAACGTCTGCTTTTAAGAGGGAGGAAAAAAAAGTTAAAAAAATAAAAATAGAAGAAGCTTTTAACACAACTTTCATAGATTTCCCAGAGCCTTTTATGGCCATGATTGCCTTGAACATTACCAAAAATCCATGCAAGAGCAGTGTCCCTTCTTGAAAAGATGGAACCTGATTGCTTCTCTTACCATGATTTCCCTTCTGTAAATCTCTGACAGAAGCTTGAAGGCTGAATGACAGTCTCCACAAATGCAAAGGTTCTTCGTGATCCTTATGGTTTCCTTACTCCTGGAATTGATCAAACCGAATGCCAATGCTAATTTCTCACTGTGATAAAACACAATCGTTTCTTTCTCCTCTTCGTCTACATCAAATACTACTTGGACGGGAACATAACCTGCAGATTTCAGCTTCATGGTCATGTCTTTGAGCAATCTCTTTGGTTTGAGGGTGTGATTTTTCACTTGCTAGAAACTGATGAAGAGCTCCATTATGCTCACCATAGCTCCACCCAGGTAGCTTTTGGATGCCAGAGTCATCCATCAGTTTCCTCACTTGTCTGGCTTCTTCCCAACAGTAATTTTCAGCTAGCATATTAGACAACAAAACATAGTGTGCTCCGTGATCAGGCTCTAGGTCAAGTAGATTCTGCACCGCAATCTCACCTATTTTTGCATTTTTGTGCAGCCTGCAAGCAGCCAGTAGTGCTCGCCATATTACAGAGTTGGCATCATAAGGCATACTCTGAATTAAACCATACGCTTCATCCAAGCGACCATCTCTGGCAAGAAGATCAACCATGCAGCCATAATGTTCCATTTGCGGTTTGATACCATAATTTAACATGGATTCAAAGAACTGCTTACCTTCTTCAACTAGACCACTATGACTACAAGCACACAAAAGTGTCACAAATGTGACTCCATCTGGTTTTAATCCCATCAGCTCCATTTCTCTAAAAGCAGCTATAGAAGTCTCACCCAGACCGTGTTGAGCAAGACCAGAAATCATGGAGTTGAATAAAGAAACAGTCTTCAAATTCCTTGGTATTTTGTAAAAAACAGATAGAGCGGTATCTATGCTACCACATTTTGCATACATATCTATAACAGCTGTAGTTAGAAAAACATTCCTACCAAACACAACATTTTCTATGTATTGATGATGAAGCCTTTTGCCAAGATCCAAAGCACCAAGACCAGTGCAGGCTGTAAGTACTGCAACCATTGTAACTTCGTCTGGATGTATACCCAGTGATTCCATCTTTCCAAAAAGCTCAAGCGCTTGATTAAAACAACCTGCCTGAGAGTAACCACTTATCATGGCTGTCCAAGAAACTAGATCCCTCTGATCCATCTGATCAAAGAGTTGTCTGGCTCTCTCAATTTTTCCATCTTGAGTATATCCTGATATCATAGAACTCCAAGCTGCTGTACTCTTACTCATTCCCATTGTACTAAATACCCGCTCAGCCATATTCATCAACCCACATTTTGCATACATATTAGTAACAGCAGTCTTGAGCAACATATTAGAACCAATGCAACCCAAGTTTTTATAAACCGAAGCATGAAATTGCTTTCCAATCCCAGGGTTATTTAATTCTGCACAAGCAGAGAACATTGCTACAAAGGTAAATGCATCAGGCTGGATGCAGGCATCCTGCATCTTTCTAAAGAGACAGAGAGCGGCAAAAGGTTCCTTAACTTGAGCATATCCATTTATCAGGGTATTATACGATACAACATCTCTAGCAAGACTTCCCTCAAAAACTTTGTGGGCATTGTTTATAAGTCCAAAAATTGAATAAGAATGGATTAAAGCATTCCTTATAAAGAGATCAAACTCAAAACCAAACTTTATTATATGACAATGAATTTGACAACCCGATTTGAAGCTTGACAGCCTTGCACAGGAATTAAGAACAAATGGAAAGGTAAAGTTATTTGGTGATACAATGCCCTTGGAAAGCATGGACATATAGAGGACAAGGGCTTCCTGAGGGGAATCACTACGAGAGTAGCCTCTCATAAGTGTGTTCCAGATAAATATATTCGGATTATCAATTTGTGAGAAAAGAATTCGAGAATGAAATAGACCATTTTTACAACCAGACAAGGTAAAGAAGGAGATGAGCCGGCTGCTGGAGATGTGGTGGTTAAGCCCACTAAGAACAATTTGCCCATGAATTTGGAGAGCCTGTTTGAGGGATTTGCATGATTCAAATAGAGCCAATAGCAATGAGTGTTCTCGAACAAGTCTTTTCATTGAAATGACAAGTATTGCTAAATGAGGTAATAGAGTCAATCAGCTCCGAATTATCCACTTCCAAATAAGTTAATAGTTCTTTATATACCAGTAGCTGATGTTAGTTCCTTTTCAGAGCTCATTCTACAAAGATGCCTTGGAATTGCAAAACAATTGAGTTACTGGTAACTAGTGGTTTCTGTCACTTGAAACCTTTTCCATTGGCAATACAATCAAGAATTCCAAGGTCTCATCTCACTCAATAAGTTCATCAATTAACTGCACCAACACAAGAAACCGCAACCCTATCAATGAAAATTCAGCACTCGATGGATTCATTCAACTTCAAGTGATATAAAATTACACTAACAGCATCAGCAGTGACACTAAAGAGAATACAGTAGATATGATCCAAAATTCACTATAATATAATACAGTATGCAGCATCAGTAGTTTAGCTTTTCTTCTTCTCTAAGTTGGGTTGCCAGTTCATTTTTTAGGTGATTACAGATTTAGATTTAGAAGATCATCACAAAAACAGAATAAGATAGACTATTCAGGAAAATAAATAAATAAATATTCCTTCAGCTAAATACTTTTCTAGATATTTTGCTTAGTCATATACAAGAATCACCAAAATTCCATGGTTCTCCAGATGTTATTATACTTAACATCAATATTCTCTTAAATGACTCTTGTTATCAAATCAGGAGCAAGATAACAAAATCACACTACCATTGCACAATGTCAGGGGTAAAAACAGTGCAAGCCTTGCAAGAAAGTTCATCTAGTCATAGAGGCCTCTTCATGCCAGATGTCAACTAAAAAATCCACCATCTCCTGCAAATCCACCAAATGGCAAATAAGGAATGTACACATCAATGTTCACCTAAATGTGAGAATAAAGAAGATGCTTCCTAATAAAGACTTACAGCTAATGGCATTGGCTGGTGAAAAGGATCAGCTGAACAAAGTAGGTCCTCATAAGTAGTGGTCCAGCTGCTAAAGAAGATTCCATGGTTATTTTCCTCTAGAAGCAAGAAGGTTTGCACCTATTACTTGTAAACCTAAGACTAAACAGTTGGCTGCATTACCCTACTAGAAACTATAGTTTCGAAAGCTAGGCCTGCGGGAAGGTGTAATATTCTTAGACATCTCATCACGATTCATGATAGAAAAACAAACTATCAAAAGGAAATGACACAGTGCCCAAGAAAGATACACAGAGAACAGCTATAAAGCAGTGAATCTGTGGACAAAGATCACAGAATTGTACTGAAGGTTTGTCTAAAATGCACTTCTATAAGCTATAATTAGAGGTACGTCCCAAAATTATTATGGGTACAGTCATGTTCTTTATATGTTAGCATCAAACTCTTTACTCTTTCATCTAGCCTTAGAGTTTTTGGTTTGTTCTACAAAATTTTTGATACTCTTGTTAATAATATTAATACTTAGTTAACACTTATTAATAATATTAATGTACTTAGTTAACACTTATTAATAATATTAATGAGTAATTAATATTAAATTGTTAATACTTACAAAATTTTTTTTATACTCTTGTAAATAATATTAATACTCATTTTTTGTCTCATCCAATCAGGCGGTACAGAATTTTAAGGATACATATTTGTGTAATATAGCTACATCTCCATTCACCCAAGCGAACAAGATAAACACCCTAGAGCCTAAAGCATACTTATAAAGTTCTGCTGTAAACAAGAGAAACTTGAACACAAATTTCGTATAAGAGAAAAAAGCAAATCAAGTACCACTTATCATACAAAAAATTTCAAAGAAAACTGAATATCTTTACAGCTACACATGCTCTCATATAGACAAAGTTATCACTGTTTTGGAATAATACGCCAATAAGATAATATTAGAAACAAAGTGAAATCTCATGTCTTGAATGTCAGCTACCAGTTGCTGGAGTTGCACATCTCAGGTCAACCAAAAACCTTTTTTTTTAAATAAATAAGAAGATGATCCGGTTCAGTTGGGGGGGTCAGGGGGTTGGTTTAGAACATCAGAGAATCCACCATCATAAGGGTCAATTTTGGATGACAATTATAATGAAAACTTGTCTGTGAAATATTCCAAATTGGCTATCATCTTAACAATTAGATCTCAAGACAATTCTTTGCCTCTGGCTGTAATCAAGATTCGGAATGAGACTTTATATGTTAATATAAATTAGAGAAACCCAAAAAAAAAAAAAATTCTTTGAACGGCAGATTCCTATTAAGTTCTTTCCCAAAAGCTTAATGCAGGTAAGCCAAAAAAAGAATCTTTGAAAAACAGATTCCTATTACATAAGTATTTTCCCAAAAGCTTAATGCAGTAAAGCCAAATAGTGTGGGTAAAAACCATATAGAGTCATAATGGTATCAAAGACAACTACGCAACTACAAATACAAATGAAATCATGTGAGGGCATCAAACACAAAAACATCTGGTCAAAATTGGCTTTGCTACCACGTTAAGTAATGTGGATCAAAAGTTTTAACTAATTGGTGAGGGCTCAAACAATAATATCTTCAACAATTCAAACCAAGGAAAAGGAAGTAAAATAATCTCTACGAACAAATTCACAAGATCAGTATATAAGCCATCAAATCCTGTACTACCTCATAATCGGTTCTCTAGGCATTCTCTTTGACTTTTGAAACTGATCCTCTCATGCCAAGCTATCTCAGCTGCATATTTAAAAAAGAAAAAAAAATCCCACATTATTTCCATTGAAGATTACAATCAAAGCATTGATATCAACAGAAGCAATAAGATAAATAGATCTTAGAAGATGAATTTTTTATTTTTATTTCAAGAGCTGAAATTTGCCTTGGTACAAATATTGAATTAGGATACTAATATAAATATTTCTACCAAGTCTAAGACTACTCTGATGATATACTTACCAGCTTCTGATATGCATATATGACTGCTAGCCATCAGAAACTACAAAACTTAATGCTCATGACAGGAATGGTAATGTTCATTCAAAGGAAAGACAAGTTTTCTAGGGGTAGTCTGTAATTTTTTAGAAAAGCAACCCACCATGGTTAATAAAATTCAGTTTCTCAGTTGAACTGTCTTTGCAAGCATCATTGGAAATCTCTGGACGCTGATTTTCATGAGAATTAGAATTACTAGCATTGGTTTCCATTGTCTTCATATTGAGCAACATTTACCTTCTAGATTAAGGCACTGTAAAAAATGTATAGAGGGAGACCATCTGAGAGACAAGCCATAAGCTTCACAAGGAAACAATAAAGAATTAAAAAACTGACTGGATCAGATAGGCGTGAAAAGGAGTATTTCAAGCAATCGGATGAAACATGTTTTTCAAGTGAGCTACAGCCAGAGATCAGACAAAAATTATGCCCCAAGTGACAAATATTGATGGCCTCTAATTCATCGCTCACTCCAGACATTAATTATAAGAACTTCAGTCTCCAGGCATCTACTTACCTCATTCAGAACTGAACTGGTGAACAAAGTATAATGCTAGATTTTCAGGATATAATCTCCTTGAAAAGATACCCACACAAACTGATCACTTGTGAAGATGAGCCAAGTAATTTGTTTCATCATAAGTATGAAGGTTTTCTAACTGAAACTAAGTCTGTCTTTAAAACTAATATTATACATCATGATCAGATATGGATTTGTTGTCCTTTCTAAAACAATTTTCATGTAATTCTAGGACATCTAGTTAGACACATGCCTTATAGGTGAATTCCACACCTTCATAAAATAAGCAAAAACTTAGAACTGTCTGCCCTTAATGTAAAAGCTCCAGCAACTAAAGAAAAGCAACTGAAATGTATTATCTCCTCGTAAAAACTACTTTACAGCCATCATATATTAAAAAATAATTATAAGCTTTCGGTTACTAGTCGGAAATTTTTCGTTCTACCACCCACATTCTTCGTCATATTTATAAACTTATGCCTTAATTTAGGACATGTAATGCAAAATACTTGGGAAGTTAACAACAAAAGGATTCAAAAACTATTGTAGCATACAACTGTTATTACTTAGTTTGACCCTATCCCAAAATCTGCATAAAACAATTCTTTAGTTTCAACTTTCCAGTACAATCTTCTAAATCATTCAAACTCCTACATGGTAGTTTACAGGTCCTTGTGCTAACACATTGATAGACCAACTATGCTAAAGAATCAAGAGTCGTCAAATATCAGTTAAGTTTGCTTAATATTTTACTATTTATTCAACACTCGGGCGATGCCCTGAAACAAAAAATCACCTGTTTGTTAACTTTGTAGCAACAATCTACTAGCATTCGTGCCTGTTTCAGATTCTACTCAAAGAACTTAATTTGAGGTACTTCAGTTATATCCCACATGTTAGTATAAGCTTTTAGGTTGAATTTTTAACAACCACCCAGCTAAATACATGGAGTCAAGACCTACCAAAGCAACCGACCATACTTCAAATGACTAGAAACAAATATGAAGATCAAAATAACAAAATCTGATTCAAGAAAAAGAAGCCATATCAAAAAATCAAATCATTTGGCATAAAAATGAACCAGAAGAGCATGGGAACATTAACACACCCTTTGCTTCCTTTGAACCTTCTGGCTAAATGAGGAAAAATGTATTGCTATATATATATATATATATATATATATGAAAGAAAAAGGAATAAGAAGAAGGAAAAAAAAATTTGTTTACTGAATACGTATGAGGGATTCAAGCCTTGGGGAAATGGTGTGATAAGATTCGAGAAATTGGATTGGTAGTAAAGCAAAAGTAATGAAGATTCTTGAAAGAGAGAGGTTCCGTAGCGCTTGGATGATCGGACAATCGGACGGACCAGAACTTCCGGGATGACTTTTTGATGGATAACGTGAATTGTAATGTAGTGGATCCTTCCCTATTCGCTCGTGGGATCTGTAAGCGCATGAGACGCCCCGGGGGAAGAAAAAATCTGATTGATTTGGTTCGAAATTTTCGAATTTTGACCCAAATTTAACGGGTCAAAATTCAGGATCGGATTTAAAAAGTAAAGCCAGATCAAGTTCGGCTAAGGGTGCGGGCCTTAACCAATTCACCCCAATCAGGCCACTTAATATAAAAAATACGTGTTTTTGTTTAAATTTTAAATTTTTTTTAAATTAAGCACAGTTTTTGTTTTAGTTATGTATGCAATTTTAAAATTAAAATATTGATTATAATAATTTTTATTTCTAATTTTAGTATATCAAGAGAGAGAAATTTAAATTATTTAAATATTAAAAAATTTAAAAATATTCAATAGAGGTTGGGCCTGACCCAATTAAGACTGGGCTTAGCAAAAAAATCAAATTTTTTATTGAGTTCAAACCCTTTATTTATATTATCAAGTCACCAAAGCCCACCCAATAAATTGCTATGGCTAATAAGTGCATAGAATTCTTTATTTATTTTTTAATTTATATTTATATCCATAAAACTTCTCAATTTTTCTTAAATATATACTTATTTGAATAAAATAACGATACTATTAACAAATAAAAAATACATCTTTTAACACATTAAATTTATATTTTATAATTTAATTATATATTAACTTTAACAAATGAAGATGCTCTGAAGGATTTTAGATTTTATTGAAGCTTGGAAAAATTTTTATACTATATCATGTAACAGCATAATAGAATTATATTATTACATTATATAATATAATAGTTTTTTAAAATTTTAACCAAATTGAAGATCCCAAATTTAAGTGCAAAGATTGCTACCATCAATTACTAGTTGGTCTATAGACTTCAAAATTATTCACTTGATCTTCTTTCATTTAATGAAGCCAATTCAAATACCCTTATGATCCTTCCTGAATCTCTAGATATCCCTACTATCATTTAAATCTCTAGACAGATCCCAAGAGCGGATCTTTTCAAGCTCATGCCTGTTGAGTGGATAACAAATTATGAACACTTTCATTAAAATACCACTCCTATCCAAACTTCTGAACCTATGTATGAGAAAAGATCTGATGATACTGTTCGCCTTCAGTTCAAACCTCCTCCATCAGCCCCCACAAAACTAGCCAGACTATCTTTTACCTGTTTTATGATTCAACTTGTTCATCACCACCCTGAAATTCATCCTAATGGTGACTCTTTACCTATCTTGCATTTCTCCTCTCAAGGTCTTCCTGTTTATCTAAATAAACTTCATGGTCATTTTATGTGGGATGTTTCCGGCTCAGGCATATGCGATCTAAGTTGTCCATGTGAAAATGATAATGATGAGTTTGATGACTATTCTTCTAGAAAGAAAAAGAAGAATGTTATCTTTTTTGGTTGTAAATATCAGCGTCCTTATCTTCTTGAGGATGATGATGAACCAGATTATCTACCTTCTTTGCCCCTGTATCATAAAGGATTCAAGTGGATCCAGGAACACCAACCCATTCCTTGTAAGATGCCGCTATCAAACCTTTCTAGTTTGTTGCCATTACCTATACTGGTGTCTTGTATGATGTTTTCATCTACCTCTCCATCAGATTACAATGTTGATTTTCCTCCTATTGAAAAGAAATCTGATCCGGCACATCAAGTGTGCTCTAAACCATTTGTCAACTCTCCAATCACCTATAGTGGACATTTAGAAGAACCAAAACCTTTTAAGGTTGTTCTTAATTGGCAGACTTAAAATGCCAGAATACAGAATACTTCTTTCACCTCTCTACATATAAAGGTTGACCAGATTGCTCACAGATCTACTATGGTTGAGAACAAAGTTACATCCATCTCAGATCAGCTAACAAATCTCTACAATCGTTTTCGTGCAAAGGTTGCTCAACTTGATAACGATCTTCAAGAAATGATTGCTCAGGGTCAAATATCTTCTGACTTTGATCAAAAGAAAAGAGAGATTCGTTGTTTAAAGGCCGAGATTGCTAGGATTGATGCTGAAAATCTCTAAAAACAGCAGTCAACTCTTGCTCATGTTCCGACTATGTCCTTTTTCCCTACAGAACCATATCATCCTCTCAGTTCTATAACCCAAAAAGGTTTTCTCAATGACGCATACCCTATTTCCTCCTACTAGAAAACCCAAACCTAGATCTCCCAGACGACCTTTACCTCCTCTTGTCTCAATTCCTCTTATTACTCCTATCTATCTAGAACCCAGACAAGCTTCTATTAAGATTCATGAACCAATTAATCTAGGAATTCCTTCTACTTCAGTTTTACCCCCTTTTACAGAATCACCTTCTAAAGCTGTGAAAAAAAACCCGTTGAAAGTTACTTGCTGTCAGACCCACCAGATCTCTATCATGATCCTTCAGCAGATGAGTCTCTTTCAATAGATTCTTCTGTCTCTTCCATTGAGTCTTCTGAGCTCAGTTGCAGTTCAGATGATTCAGAAAAGAATCTAGCAGATATCACTCACTTTCTTATGGCTGATCATCCTACTGAATTTGAAACTACAGGCAAGACCTCTAGACGTCCTATCAGGGAACCTTATGTTGATATTTCTTCAGATATTGAAGAAGATTTTGAAGGAGAAAGCTCTTACCCCCTCCTAGGGTTCGAGCTAAGGTTCCTTCTAGAAATGGACCCTAGTTTACATTTGATGATGTCTCGCCTACTAAATGGCATGAAAGACTTCAAGAACTTTCTGCTTGGCTAGATTTGCAAATGGTTAAGCCTGGTGCAGAACTCATTTCAGTCTTAAAGGAATTCGTCTCCCATTTTATGGGGTCTCTCCGAGATTGGTTCGACAGTCTTAGGGAATTTAGGTGAAATTCTAACTAGACAACCCAAGAGTGGGCTGAATTGGGTTTTTAATAATTACGGAAATAAATCACTCAATTAATGCAAACAAATTCGAAATAACTTAATAAATAAACAAACGATGATAAATAAATTAAAAGATAGGGAAGAGAAAGCAAACATAATAATTTTTATGTGGTTCGGCTATCCCCGCCTACGTCCACGCCTCCAAGCACACCAGACTTAAGGATTCCACTATACAAGCCTCCAAGGTTTCAACAACTTACAATTGACTTCCTAGGTGTCAATGGACCTTTACAATAAGAGATTATTTCCAATCTCTTAACCCAAATGTATCCCCACACTTGTAGTCACTTAAGACAAAGGAATATAAATTGTTTTATCTCTTACACAATTTTTCAAGGTTACAAATTAATGTACAAAGTGTGAATGAATGAAGTACAAATCTGTTTAAACCTTTACGTAGATGGTAAACTCATATATAAGGTTAGTAGTTGTGTTGTCGTCAGTTCTTGATTTGAATTGGATGAACATATTTATAGTTGAAGCTGAAAACTAGCCGTTATTCTTCCATCTGGCAGAAAACAGTTTGCCGTTAGTCGTTAATGGTTAGCCGTTTCCTTTGGTCAATGTTACCGTTGGGCATGATTTCAAATAATTGGTTGATTGTTAAGAATTACCCTTTCACCGTTAACATCCAGAAACTTGCACAACAAAAACACTTGATCCGTTTTCTCTAAACGGTTGAAGGTTGACAAAGAATGTCAATTCTAGAACTTATCAGTTAGCCGATATATATTAACGGTTTGCTTTTAAAGTCCAGTATCCTCATAATACAAACTCTGTAACCAGTTTCTTTTAACGGTAAAGGATTTAAAGAGTTGAAGATATCGGTTAGTCGTTATATATTAACGATTCACCGATTACTTTCAGTATCTCACAAAAACACAAACCTTAAATCATTTTCTTTAATCGGTAATGGATTAACAAAAGTATGATAATATCGGTTAGCCATTATATATTAACGGTTTGTCGGTTACTTTCAGTAGCTCATAAAATGCTTATCGATTAAGGTTTAAGCTGCTAACCTTTTACCGATCTAAATCTTTTCACTAAAGGTTAGCCGTTTAATATAATCGGTTAGCTGTTTATACTCAGAACTTCATTTTACTTACGAATTGTTCTAGTTTCTCTAAGGAATGTTAAACACATACCTAGTTTTGACTCTTAAGAGAATACTTGAATTTATGTGAGTCTTAAACACATTTATCAACTTAAATTCATTATTTGTTATCATCAAAATCAATTAACAAAACATGTCTATGTTAACAATAGGTAATTGCAATTCATTCAAAAGGTAAGTATCTCTGCGGCTTTAATGGATATTCATACGCAATTCCTTGGTGAACCTGCAGCTCTCTTCACTTTACCATCTCTGTGAACATAAGAAGTTTGGATTGTTTCTAAAACTCATTTTCGTGCAGCTAGTGGAAAAGTCTTTTCCACCCAGCTTCGTATAAAAAAATGGATTGGAATTCAATTGTTCCCAAAACTTATTGTTTGGACCCATGTTATTAGATCCAGTCTTTCAAACAAAGGTCTAGTTTTGGGCTTTGATATCCTGTTTAAGGTAGAAAAAGTCTAAGTCCTTCTTACTGGGCTTAGGTTCCAGTCCATGTTTCAGCCTTATGTCCATATGCACCTTGCCTTGGTTAGGACTTGGCGTCAACTTTTTCCTACTCTGTTTCTGCAATGTAAGGACTACGTGAGCTAATGCCCAGTAAGTAAACACTTGATGCATGTATTACCTATCATGCACATGAATGACTTTATAAAATAAGTGTTAAAGCTTTTACATGAACTTTGAAATATAAAGAACGATGTTAGGGCCCTAGGTTTATTGTACTACAAGGCTAGCATTTTATAACATGCCCTTGGGCTTAAACTAATTGATTCATTGAGCGTTACATATCCCCGTCCCCAAAAGATCTCTTTTTTTAGCTTAAAGGGCTTGCCCTTTCTATGAATGCTTGCCACCTAGTAGTACAGCATCCCTTTCTTTTTTTAAATTCATTAAAATACCTTTTTATCAAACTATTCGTGAAATGCATGAGACCAATGTAAGAGCATCACCAAAAGGCTCTATTTTAATTACTTATTTGAAGAGCCAAGTCAACATTTAAAGCCCCAAAAGGCACTTCAATTAAAATTCTTCAAAAAAGAAATGATTCTCTCTCTTTAAATTTGGAGAGTTGTTTTCTCCCTCTTCAATTTATATTTTATTACCTTTTATTGAAGAAAGAGAGAAAAGTGCTTTAATTGCTTTTGACTTCTTCTCTTAAAATAATAACTTTTTGATTAAAATAATATTAACTTATTTTTATTTGAAGAGTCTTTTGAAGAATAGCATATTTTTTTACTCTTCTATTTGCCACATTAGTAAACAAATACATATTTGAAGAGTAAAATTTATAAAACCTTTTGGAGATGCTCTAACTTATGCCACAGCATGTAAATTTTCCAAATATAATAAAGAAAAATATGAAACTAATTTAAGACAACAACATCTAACATAGGCGACAGTACCATCCATACAGAAATGAAAAAAAATAAAATTATAATATAGGCGGCAGGGCCGAACATGTAAAGAGTAATAACAACATCATATTTTAGGCGACAGTGCCGATTACGACATAATAAAATAAGAGCATCACATTTAGGCGGCATAGCCGAACATTCAATCAAGTAAGTAGTAAGCAAACATCTTAGGCGGCATAGCCAGCCATATGAGAATGATATCATGATGAAAGCTAAGAGATTATTTAAAAATAAATCTAGCATAAGAGAATTATTACTTAGAGCTAATTTAACATATTGTCCTTACATTATAGTTGAAGTGAAGTGTTACTCACTTGTTTCTTTGATTCCCTTAAACCTTCCTTCTTAAACTTGAGAATCTTTTCACTAGTGATGCTTTGACTTAGAATTGAAAAAGGATAGGATTTTTAGGGTTTATGGAAAATGCAAGGGCTAAGGGGTATTTATAGAGTTTCCTAAAGCCCATGTGTGGCTAGGATTTTGCCACCATATCATTTGATTAATGGTGGAGATTTATTTCTCCATAAATATCTTAGTGATTTCTATAATGCTAAGATTTCGCCACCTAACATTTAATTAATAGTGAAGATTTATCTCTTTATAAATATCTTAGTAATTTCTAGAATTTCTAAATCTCTACAACATTTCTTATTACATCATCACTTATGTCATTGCTTATATCATCATTACTTTTAAATTATTAATTTATCTTTTCATAAATATCTTAGTAATTTCTAGAATTCTAATATCTCTACAACATTTCTTATTGCATCATCACTTATGTCATTGCTTATGTCATCATTAGTTTTAATTATTAATTTATCCTTCCATAAAATCTTTAGTAATTTCTAGAATTTCTAATATCTCTACAACATTACTTATGTCATTATATTATTATACATTATTATTATTATTATTATTATTATTATTATTAGTATAATAAATGCTTAAGGGAGTTTGTTAGGTTAATTATATTATATCTAAGTAAGAAGATTGTACCTCACAATCTCCTCTCTTTTTAAAAATTTCGTCCTCGAAATTTACTTACTGAATAGGTCGGGATACTTGTTCTTCATTTCTTCCTTGTGCTCCCATGTTGTCTCCTCCATTGAGTTGTTCCACCATAGTATCTTAACTAGAGGGATTTTCTTATGCCTTAACTTTTTTATTCTTCTATCGAGTACTTGAACTGGGCGTTCTTCGTAGGTTAGGTTTTCCTCAAGTTGAAGAGGCTCATAGTCTAGCACGTGGGAAGGGTCTGAAATGTATTTCTTTAACATGGATATATGAAAGACATTGTGTATTTTTGATAATAATGGTGGTAGCGCAAGTCGATAGGAGACACTTCCAATACGTTCAAGTACATCTAATGGCCCAATGAACTTTGAGCTTAATTTTCCTTTGTTTCTAAATCTCATAGATCCTTTCATTGGGGCGACCTTTAGGAATACTTTCTCGCCAACTTGAAATTCCAACTGTCTTTTATCTACATAACGTTTTTGTTGACTTTGGGCTGCTTGCATTCTTTGTCGTATTTTCTCGATTGCTTAGATGAGGCCGCAACTAAGTCTGGTCCAAGGTACCTTTGCTCACCTATTTCATCCTAATGAATAGGTGACCCATATTTTCTACCATATAAAGCTTCGTATGGTGCCATGCCGATTATTGCTTGGTAACTATTATTATAGGCGAATTCAGCCAATGTTAAATATTTGCTCCATGATCTTTGAAAGTCGATGACACATTCTCGTAACATATCTTCGAGTGTTTGAATAGTCTTCTCTAATTGGCCATCTATTTGAGGGTGAAATGTTATGTTAAATTTAAGTCATGTCCCCACAGTCGTATGTAGCTTCTCCTAGAACGTCGAGGTGAATCTTGTATCTCGATCAGAAATAATAGAGACACGTGCACCATGTAGTCTGACTATCTCCTTTATGTATATTTATGCGAGTTGGTCCATGGTGTACGTCATCCAAATAGGCAAAAGGTGGGCAGACTTTGTGAGTCGATCAACTATCACCCAGTTGCCATCATGCATTATTGTAGTCTTTGGGAGGCCAACGACAAAGTCCATTGTGATTTCTTCCCACTTCCATTGAGGGATTTGATTTGGTTCTAAAAGTCCTGCTGGTCTTTGATGTTCTGCCTTGATTTGTTGACAGGTGAGGCATTGAGCCACGAATTTAACTATATCCTTTTTCATCCTCGGCCACCAATAGTGCCTCTTTAAATCTTTATACATTTTTGTTGTGCCTGGATAAAGTGAATATGTGGCTGTATGAGCTTCAAGTAGAATTTTCTTCTTTAGATCTTCATTATCTAGTGCGCATATCCTATGTCTAAATAAAATGATTCCTTTCTCAAACTTCTTGAATGGCATCTTTTTCTCTGAATTGGTCTCTATCTTTAAATTCTTTAAGTACGAATCAGCTTCCTGTCCTTCCTTAATCATTTCCAACAGAGTTGAGCAAAGTGTCATGTAAGTGAGTTTTCCTGTCATGAGCTTGATCTCTGCCTTGCATATCTCATCTTGTAATGGCTTAGGCAGCATCTTTAAAGCTTAAAAACTTGACTTTCGACTTAATGCATCTGCTACCACCTTTGCTTTTTCAGGATGATAGTTTATTTCACAATCGTAGTGCTTCACGAGTTCTAGCCAACGACGTTGTCATATGCAATGACCTTTCCATTTTGCATGAGAACGCATCCTATGCCATTTTTGGAGGCATCACTGTATATAATGAATTCCTCAGAGCTATTCGGAATGGCTAAGATTGGGGCAGTGACTAACTGTCGTTTTAGCTCTTCGAAGCTTTTCTCACATTCTGGCGTCCATACAAACTTGGTGTTTTTCAAGTATTCCTACTTTCATCAATATCAATTGTGTTCCTTTACTTGCTTGTTTTCCTTTCTTCAATTTCTTTTTGTTCTTTGTGTCCTCTTAATTCTTTTCTTTGTTGGTGTGCTGGAATAGCATATTTGGTGTGCCACTTATTTTTGTTTTTCTTGATTTTGTTTTTTTAGTTCAATAAAAAATTGAAAGAGAAATTAAGTGTGGTAAAAGGCAATAGTTTGTGAGATCATTAAAGGGAAAAAAGCAAATTTGTGTGTTAAACACGAGAGTTAAGTGAATCAAATTGAGTAAAACACGTGAGGGAGTGTTGTGAGGTCTTTTTTTAATTTTAATTTGTAGATCACAAAATATGTCAAAAGAACAAGAAGCTATAGATCAATCGATCATGCTCAAAGCCATGCAGCAATAATTTGAGTGCATGAATCTGATATTTAGAGAGATCCATGACCAATTGGAAAGGTAAGACACTGCCATAGCCAATCTATAAAAGGGGCAACAACCAATAGCTCCTAATGTAAGAGATAATCAATGGCGTGCTGCCATGAGAGATCAAGATGGTGATGACCTAGATAATTTTGATGACCAAGCCACCGTTGACATGCGTGGAAGAGATGATAGAAGGGCAAGATGCATAGACCGTGTTTTGGGGAGTATCAAACTGAAAATTCCTTTTTTTAAGGTAAAAATGATCCAGAAGCTTATTTAGAGTGGGAAAAAAAGGTGGAGCTAGTATTTAATTGCCATAATTACTCTGAGGAGAAAAAGGTAAAACTAGCTGCTGTTGAATTTACTGATTATACTATTATTTGGTGGGATCAACTTGTTTTGAGTAGGAGAAGAAACCGCGAAAGGCCTATAAACACTTAGAAGGAGATGAAGGCCATCATGAGGAGGAGATTTATTCCTAGTCATTATTATAGGGAGCTACACCAAAGGCTTCAAAGTCTTACACAAGGCTCTAGAAGTGTAGAAGACTACCACAAGGAGATGAAAATAATCACGATTCGAGCCAACATTGAAGAAGAATGAGAGGCCACTATAGCTAGATTTTTACATGGTTTAAAGCAAGATATTGCTAATATGGTTGACTTGCAGCATTATGTTGAATTGGAAGACATGGTTCACATGGCCATAAAAGTGAAACGATAACTTAAAAGAAAAGGGTTTCACTAGACCCAATTTAGGTTCATCTTCCTCATGGAAGTCAAAATGGAGCAAAGATGAAAAGGTTGTTTCAAAGCCTAAGATTGAGCCAATCAAGGATTATAAAGAGGGAGGCAGCCAAAGCAAAGGTAAATCTAATTCCCAACACTCTAGAAATAGAGATATTAAGTGTTTTAAATGTTTAGAGACAGGTCATATTGCATCTCAATGCCCAAATAAGAGAGTAATGATCTTGAGGGTGATGTTGAAACCAAAAGTGAATCAGATGATGATCCTATGCCACCTTTGGAGGATGTTAATGATGATGTAGAGTATCCTATTAATGGTAAATTGATGGTTGTTAGACGTGCTCTTAACATGCAAGTAAAAGAGGATACGGAGGTACAACGTGATAACATATTTCATACTAGATGCCACATCAAAGATAAGGTATGTAGTATGATAATTGATGGTGGAAGTTGTACTAATATAGCTAGCACCAGTTTAGTTAAAAAATTGAATTTGAAAACTCTGAAACATCCTAGGCCATATAAGTTACAATGGCTGAATGATTGTGGAGAGGCTAAAGTAAATAAACAAGTGCTAGTTTCATTCTCTATTGGGAGATATAAGGATGAGGTTGTGTGTGATGTAGTGCCCATGCATGCTGGACACATTCTTTTGGGGCGACCTTGGCAATATATGATAGGCGAGTGACATATGATGGTTACTTAAATAGATATTCTTTTGTAATGAATAAAAGGCAAATTACTCTTGTACCATTAACACCTAGGCAAGTGTATGAGGATCAAATGACAATACAAAAAGAGAGTAATACAAAAAAAGAAAATGAAAGCACAAAAGAAAGAGAGAATGAGAGAAAAGGAAGTGGAAAGATAGAAAAAAATATTATTGAGAGAAAAGAGAAGCAACATGTAAACTTGTTTGCAAAAGAGAGAGAGGTTAAGAGGGCCTTCTTTTCAAAACAGCCTATCATTGTATTTTTGTGCAAAGAGGCTTGTTTGTATACTAATGAACTTAACTCTTTTTTGCCTAGTGTTATTGTGACTCTTTTGCAGGACTTTGATGATGTGTTTTCAAATGAAGTCCCTAATAGTTTCCCACCTATTTGGGGAATTGAGCATCAAATAGACTTCCTTCCTGGAGCTATCATTCCTAATAGACCCGCTTATAGAAGTTACCCTAAAGAGACAAAGGAGCTTCAAAGGCAGGTTGAAGAACTCTTGGCAAAGGGATATGTGAAAGAGATCATGAGTCCATGTGCGGTACTAGTTCTACTAGTGCCCAAAAAGGATGGAACATGGAGGATATGTGTTGATTGTCGTGCGATTAATAAAATCACTGTAAAGTATCGACATCATATTCGTAGACTTGATGACATGCTTGATGAATTGTATAGTTCTTGTGTGTTTAGCAAAATAGATCTTAAAAGTGGATATCATCAAATTAGGATTAGAGAGGGAGATGAGTGGAAAACTGCTTTTAAAACAAAATATGGTTTATATGAGTGGTTAGTAATGCCATTTGGGTTATCTAATGCATCCAGCACTTTTATGAGGTTAATAAACCATGTTTTGCGTGCTTTTCTTGGTAAGTTTGTAGTTGTCTACTTTGATGATTTTTTTATCTATAGCAAAAGTATAGAACAACACATTGAGCATTTGCAAAGTGTATTGACTATTTTAAGGAAGGAAAAGTTGTATGCTAATTTGAAGAAAAGTGCTTTTTGTACAAATCAGATTATTTTTCTTGGTTATGTTATAAGTGCTAAAGGAATTGAGGTTGATGAAGAGAAGGTAAAGGCTATTAAGGAATGGCCTACACCTAAAAGCAGTTTTTATAGAAGAAGTGAGGTAAGTGAGGTAAGAAGTTTTCATGGTTTAGCTAGTTTTTATAGAAGATTTATGAAAGATTTTAGCACCCTTGCTGCACCTTTAACTGGAATTGTTAAGAAACAAGTGGGATTTAAGTGGGGTAGTGAACAAGAAAGGGCATTTAATCTAATCAAGGAGAAATTAGTTTCTGCACCACTACTTACTTTACCCAATTTTGCTAAAACTTTTGAAATTGAGTGTGATGTCTCAGGTATAGGTATTGGAGCTCTTTTGATGCAAGAGGGGCGTCCAATTGCTTATTTTAGTGAGAAATTCAGTGGTGCAGCCGTAAACTATCCTACTTATGACTAGGAGATGTATGCATTGGTGAGAGCATTAGAAACTTGGCAACATTATCTTCTACCTAAAGAGTTTGTTATACACACTGATCATGAGTCCTTAAGGCATTTGAAAGGGCAAGGTAAGTTGTATAAGAGACATGCCAAATGGGTTGAATTCATTGAGCCATTTCCTTATGTAAGGTATGCACTTATCTCTGCATTAAAAACAAAGTTATTAGGATTTGAGTACATTAAAGAATTATATGTTAATGATCCTGATTTTGCTAATGTGTTTAATGCTTGTGAGAAAGATGCATTTGGAAAGTTCTATAGGCTCGATGGGTTCTTATTTAGAGAGAATAAATTGTGTGTGCCATATAGTTCTTTGCATGAATTGCTTGTGTGTGAAGCTCATGAGGGAGGTTTAATGGGACATTTCAGCATTACAAAGACTTTAGATGTTTCAAAAGAACACTTTTTTTTGCCACATATGAAACGTGATGTTGAAAGAATATGTGAGAAGTGTATCACTTGTAAACATGCTAAATCTAGAGCTTTACCCCATGGATTATATAAACCTTTACCTATACCTAGCGAACCTTGGGTTGATATTACTATGGACTTTGTTTTGAGTTTACCTAGGTCAAAAAGGGGAAAGGATTCTGTTTTTGCTATTGTTGATAGGTTTTCAAAGATGGCACATTTCATTCCATGTCACAAAACTGATAATACAACAAACATAGCTAATTTGTTTTTCAAGGAAATAGTTAGATTGCATGGAGTACCAAGGAACATAGTTTCAGATCGAGATGCTAAGTTCTTGAGCCACTTTTGGAAAACTTTGTGGGGTAAGTTGGGTACTAAACTTTTGTTTTCTACTACTTGTCATCCACAAACTGATGGATAAACTGAGGTTGTAAATAGAACATTGTCCACGATGTTACGTGCCATTATTCAAAAGAATTTGAAAACTTGGGAAGAATGTTTACCACATGTTGAATTTGCTTACAATAGAACTGTAACGCTCTACCTTTATGCTTGTAACTAAAGTAATATTAAGTATTCGAAGAACGATTTTAAACTAAGCATTTTATAAATATGGAACAAAAGGGTTTGTTACATAAAACCATCTAAAAGGATTTGTCACAAAAAAACTTTGTTACAAAAGTCACAACTAATTCCATAAATAAGCTTATTGTATTTTTGCTTAGGTAGAAACGTAGTTAAGCTCGTTGTGCAACCCAAGGTTTGTTATGTCCATATGCACCTCGCCTTGGTAGAGACTTGGTGTTAGCTTTTTCTACTCAGTTCCTGTAATGTAAGGACTACGTGAGCTAATGCCCAGTAAGTAAACACTTGATGCATGTATTATCTATCATGCATATGGATGACATTATGAAATAAGTGCTAAAACCTTTACATGAAACTCTAAAATAAGTGCTAATACAAGGCCAGCATTCTTTAACATGCCATCGGGCTTAAATTAATTGATCCATTAGGCGTTACGTATCGCCGTCCCCAACGAATCTCTTTTCTTAACTTAGAGGGCTTGCCCTCTTTATGAATGCTTGCCACCTAGTAGTATAGCAACCCCTTTTCTTTAAAAATCATTAAAATTCCTATTTAACAAATCACTCGTGAAATGCATGAGATAAATACAACTTATGCCATAGCATATAAATCCTCTAAATATATAATAAAGCATAATATGAAAATACAACATATAACATAGGCGACAGTGCCATCTATATAAAAATCTAAAGAAATAGAATTATAATATAGGCGGCAGGGCCGACCATGTAAAGAGTCATAATAATCTCATATATTAGGCAGCAGTGCCGACCATGTAGAGAGTTATACCAACATCATAATTTAGGCGATAGTACCGACCATGGCATAATAAAATAAGAGCATCACATGTTAGGCGACATTGCCGACCATCCAATCACATCCTAGGCAGCATAGCCAGCCATATGAGGATGATTTCATGATGTAGGCAGCATAGCCAGCCATGTGGGATTTAATAATAATAAATCACACCACAATAATAATTATTATAAGACAAGAGATTATTTAGAACTAAACCTAACATAAGAGAATTATTACTTAAAGCTAATTAAACATATTGCCCTTACATTGCAGTTGAAGTGAAGTGTTACTTACCTATTTTTCTTTGATTCCCCTAAACTTCCTTCCTAAACTTGAGAATTTCTTCACTAGGGATGCTTTGGCTTAGAATGGGACAAGATGGGATTTCTAGGGTTTACGGAGAAATGCAAGGGCTAAGGGGTATTTATAGAGTTTCCTAAGGCCCATGGTGGTTAGGATTTTACCACCACATCATTTGATTAATGGTGGAGATTTATTTCTCTACAAATATCTTGGTGATTTCTAGAATGCTTAGGATTTTGCCACCTAGCACTTAATTAATGGTGAAGATTTATTTCTTTATAAATATCTTAGAAATTTCTAGAATTTCTAAATCTCTACAACATTTCTTATTACATCATCACTTATGTCATTGCTTATGTCATCATTTACTTTTAAGTTATTATTTTATCTTTCCATAAATATCTTAGTAATTTTTAGAATTCCTAATATCTCTAAAACATTTCTTATTGCACCGTCACTTATGTCATTGCTTATGTCACTATTAGCTTTAATTATTGATTTATCCTTTCATAAATATCTTTAGTAATTTCTAAAATTTCTAATATCTCTACAACATTAGTTTATGTCATTATATTATTATACATTATTATTATTATTATTCTTATGATAAATGCTTAAAGGAGTTTGTTGGGTTGATTATATTATATTCAAGTAAGAAGCTTGTACCTCACAAGAACTGTCCATTCAGCTACTAAATTTTCACCATTTGAGATTGTATATGGTTTTAATCCATTAACTCCTTTGGATTTATTGCCGTTACCTATTGATGAGCGTGCTAGTTTGGATGGTAAAAAGAAAGCTAAATTTGTTAAGCAATTGCATGAGAAAGTGCGGCACAACATAGAAAAGAGGACTGAACAATATGCTACTCAAACTAACAAAGGACGTAAGGAAGTGGTTTTTCAGCTTGGAGATTGGGTTTGGGTATATATGAGAAAGGAGAGATTCCCAGCACAAAGGCGTTCAAAGTTGCTTCCAAGGGGAGATGGTCCATTTCAAGTGATTGCACGAATCAATGACAATGCCTACAAATTAAACCTTCTTGGTGAGTATAATGTGAGTGCTACTTTTAATGTTTCTGATCTTTCTCCTTTTGATGTAGGTGAAGATTCGAGAACGAATCCTTTTGAGGAGAGGGGGAATGATGAGAACTATCAAGAGAATACCATTAAAGCTTCAAGTGACCCTTTGCCCATTCATGAAGGCCCAATTATAAGAGCTAGAGCCAAAAAGATATAAGCTACTTTAAATGGATTAATTGAGAAAATATGGATTGAAACTACAATTCAAGATGCAAGACATCATGAATTGGGCTTGAAGAGATGTCAAGACGTTGTGGACTTTATTCAAGCTATTGGGCAGCCAAATACACAATTCGGATCAAATACAGAAAGGTCAATTTCGGAATAAAACTGGTATTGATTGAGCTGGAATTAATTTGCAAGCCATATACCATTGGAAAGATAATTAAGATAGCTTTTCAAAGAATTTTACAGAGTTAGATTTAGAGTTCTCTAGAAGGAGTTATGACCAATTCATTACAGTATGTTCAGACTTGGGAATTTCAACGACTCCTTAACTAGTTAGGAGAACTAGTTCGACTTGAACTAGAATTTAATCTTTTTTCTGATTTTTAGGTCTCTATTGGCCTATTTAAACTTAGCAACCTTGCTATGTAAGACAATTTAGAGATTAATGTTATTTGAATTTGAGAGAATTATTCTTTCTTTGGTTCTTTTGAGAACTAGTGAACTTATCAAGAATTTGCATTTTTGTGGCGTTCCAAATCGAGACTTATCACTCTCCTTCTCATCTAAATCTTGAGTGTGGCGTCAATATCCTTCTCCATACCTTTGGTTCATGTTTGCTTAAGCATTGGGTTAAGGTTTTGTGTTAAATCTGTTTAGAACTTTCTTAGGCAGTTGAAACTTCAAAATTAAGTAGGATTTGCACCACCCACAAAATAGAACTGAATTGAATCTATTCAGATCAAGAAATGAAAACAAAGGAAATAGAAGAAAGGCACAATATCAAGAACACAAAAAAGAAAAAAAAGAAAGAGAGATAATGATAAATAACCTGTTTCTTGGACCCTTTATTCAACCAACCCTAGGAACACTTGAATCGATGGATTAGGATCACTCCAGATCATTAAGAACAAATTGTAGATGATCATGTTAGAACCTAAAGAAAACTAAGTCCTTAAAACCCTAATCTTGAGACGCCACAAAAGTTGAGTCAAATTCATGCATTCAATCAAGAACACAAGAAGGCAAAGCAAAGCTTCTTTGAATAATTCAAAATTTTTCTTTTTCCTTCGACATAACAAGCTGCTGGCTTTATATAACAATACCCTAAAGAAAACCTTAATTAATAAAACAAACGAATTGGGTTTAATTAAATTCAAAAGTGGGCCTAATTAATTAAATAACAATTAAGACATAAAAGTCCATAATTAAATAAAAATGAAATTACATTATTAATTAACCCATGTACCCATTGTGCTTGTCCACATCTGTGGCTTGCACAACAAGACAATTTGATGAGAACTATCAAGAGAATATCATTAAAGCTTCAAGTGACCCTTTGCACATTCATGAAGGCCCAATTATAAGAGCTAGAGCCAAAAAGATACAAGCTGCTTTAAATGGATTAATTAAGGAAATATGAATTGAAACTATAATTCAAGTTGCAAGACATCATGAATTGGGCTTGAAGAGATGTCAAGGCATTGTGGGCTTTATTCAAGCTATTGGGCAGCCAAATACACAATTCGGATCAAATACAGAAAGGTCAATTTCGGAATAAAACTGATATTGATTGAGCTGGAATTAATTTACAAGCCATATACCGTTGGAAATATAATTAAGATAGCTTTCCAAAGAATTTTACAGAGTTAGATTTAGAGTTCTCTAGAAGGAGTTATGACCAATTCATTACAGTATGTTCAGACTTGGGAATTTCAACGACTCCTTAACTAGTTAGGAGAACTAGTTCGACTTGAACTAGAATTTAATCTTTTTTCTGATTTTTAGGTCTCTATTGGCCTATTTAAACTTAGCAACCTTGCTATGTAAGACAATTTAGAGATTAATGTTATTTGAATTTGAGAGAATTATTCTTTCTTTGGTTCTTTTGAGAACTAGTGAACTTATCAAGAATTTGCATTCTTGTGGCGTTCCAAATCGAGACTTATCACTCATTTTCTCATCTAAATCTTGAGTGTGGCGTCAATATCCTTCTCTATACCTTTGGTTTATGTTTGCTTAAGTATTGGGTCAAGGTTTTGTGTTAAATCTATTTAGAATTTTCTTGGGCAGTCGAAACTTCAAAATTAAGTGTTCTCCTTAAAGTTTCAATGTGGGATTCGCACCACTTTTGTTGATTTAGAAGTTTCAATATAATGAGTATGAGAAGGAAATTGGTGGATTGGCTCTTTGTTTTTTGATTTGGACATGTGAGGTGGAGGAACATAGGTATATTCTAGAGACTGTTGTTCTTGGGTCTTAGTCTGAGATGGTTGATAGATTTTCAGAGGCTTGGGCTGAGGTTTGGACTTGGATTTGGGCTTTGGTTGTTGAGATGGTTGAGATGTATTTTGGAATAGTCTATGAGTCATTCCAAATAATTTTGATGGGTCATAGGGCCTAACTGGAGCCAATAATGGTGTAAATAGATGTTATGTTAGGCTAATTGTTGGAATTTGAGGAGTCTCAGTGAAGAGTATGGGTCTTTGCTTCTCTGTTTCGATTCAATCCAGTTATGCTTTTAATTATCTGATCTCTCTTTCTTTTTTGTCAAACTCTAGACCATAATACCTTTGCTAGAGCATGGTACGTAATTCTATATTCGATTGAGCAACTCTAAACTATAAATTCTAATGGATTTGCTACATTTGTAAGGTTATTGAATTAACCTTGATTTCAATTCTGTTAGTTCGTAAACTGATTTTGTTAACTTATTGATGGATATGCTGTAAAGCATCATTCTGAGCTTTGGCATTTTAAGTTTGCCAATTTAAAATTAACTCAAATGGTTTTGGCTCTTAAAGGTGACGGTAGGAGTAATAGGTGAAGGGACAAAGGGTTTTGAGCTATTTTCTTCTGGGTATCTGTTTGAGTTTCTAATAGTGGGAAATTGGAAACATAATCCTTGGATGATGAAGAAAACATCATATAAGAAATTGGTTGGCTTTGTGGTATGAGACTGGACACTGGTGAAGGAACTTCTGTCTTGTAATTTTTTGCAATCCACTTAAGCTCTTTTTGGTAAAGGGGTAATGGTGTTGGTGGAGGTGAAGGAGGGTTTGGTGGTTTTTAATGATGATGATGACAAGAAATAAGGAATTGCTTTTTTGGTCTCCTTTTTCTTTTTGAATTAGAATCTTCGTCTTCTCCATCTTCCCAGCTAGAGCAATCTAGATCACACATTCCAGATCCAGGGGCATCCTATAAGAAATGTTCGTTAAGTTTTGCAGGGGGTAACTTGTAAAGGTAAAGCCAGTGATTGGCAGTTTTTCTTGTCTATTTGCACGATAATGATCATGGATGAGTATATGAATGATAGTCTTGGAGACTCTGGTGGAGCTATTGGTAAAACAGCTAGAGGAGGTTGAGAAGCTGATTGAGGAGGGTTGAATGTCATTTTGATAGATCCATCCTGTCTTCGTTCAAACAAGCTTTCAGATGTTTGTGTTAGAGCATCATTCTGGTGGAATTTCTCATAGTTAGAAACCCATTCTAAAGGCATAAGCTTTATTAGTTCTTGTTGAGGAATTTGCCTTGGGATCTGAATGATGGTTAGAACTTGATCTGACTCAGCTAACACCATAAGGGCATCAAAGTGATTTTTTGGTGTAGGAAGATCTAAGGCATGATTCTGAAGCCTATAGACCAACTGATGATGGAGGGTGACTATCTTGGCCGAAGAGATCTGTTCAGCTCCTTGGATTTGAACTTGGACTTTTAAGGCTGTGGAAAGGTTGGCATCTTGTAGGGACAAGTTGAAATTTGGGTAGAAAGTGAGGAGAACACTTTCTGTATGAAAAGTAGTCAAAACAGTACCAATGACAGCATGTTGATACTATTTGAATCTGGTATCCAGCATGGCAATTCTTACTGTAACAGGTAAGCCTTTTCTTCCATGTAGGGTTAGGATTCTCACTCCTCCCAGGTGGAGGTGAGTGTGACCTTCCCTTTTCTAGTTGGCAACTAACTCTAGAGGGATCTCTAGAGTAACATATTATTCAACTGTGGTTGCTTGGAGGGTACACTGATCTAGTTGGGAAGATTGGATGTATTCTTTGGGAAGTAGTCTTTTGGTACTGATCTGGGATTTGATGCTTTTGGTGAAAACAGTGGATCTTTTGTACAGATGGTAAGGACTAATGAGTGGAAAAGAAGATGCAGTGATTTGAGCTAATTCAGGAATATAAGAATGTTCTACGAGGTTTTCTATTTTGCTTGCTGTATGTTTAGTACGGGACTTAGGTAAAGACAATGTTGAAGAAAGGGAAACAATATTTGAAGGTTTTGAGGAAGATGAAGTTGAAGCCATGATATGATAACTCTCTCTATCTCTGAAATCTAGTGTTTTTCAAAACTTAAAAGACCTTTTATCTTACCACTTTTAAAAGAAATTAAATCCCGTTTTTCAGCGAACAATGTTTTAAAGGCTCTAATACCAAATAGGGGGCAGCAGAGTACGTGGCGTTATTAACCAGAGCAATGATGCCTCAAAGTGTATCTTTTGGATTACTAGCCCGCATGCTCGGGTTTTCAGCCTATATACCCAGATGCAAGGGCCTTAAATACTTTTTTACACTAAAGGAGCTAAACATGCGACAACGTCGTTTGCTGGAACTCATCAAGGACTACGATTGTGAAATACACTATCATCTTGGAAAAGCAAATGTGATAGCAGATGCACTAAGTCAAAAGTCAAGTTTGTCAGCTTTAAAGATGCTGCCTAAGTCATTATAAGATGAGATATGCAAGGCGGAGATCGAGCTCATGAAAGGAAAACTCGCTTACATGACACTTTGCTCCACTCTGTTGGAAAGGATTAAGGAAGGGTAAGAAGCTGATTCGTACTTAAAGAATTTAAAGATGGAGACCAATTAAGAGAAAGAAATGCTGTTTAAAAAGTCAGAGAAGGGAATCATTTTATTTAGAGATAGGATATGCGTACTAGATAATGAAGATCTAAAGAAGGAAATTCTACTTGAAGCTCATACAACCCTATTTCACTTCATCCTGGCACAATAAAAATGTATAAAGATTTAAAGAGGTACTATTAGTGGCGTGGGATGAAGAAGGATATAGTTATGTTCGTGGCTCAATGCCTCACCTGTCAATAAATCAAGGCAGAACATCAAAGGCCGGTAGGACTTTTAGAACCCAATCAAATCCCTTAATAGAAGTGGGAAGAAATCATAATGGGCTTCGTCGTTGGCCTCACAAGGACTACAAAAATGCATGATGCCATCAGGGTGATAGTCGATCGACTCACAAAATCTGCTCACTTCCTGCCTATTTGGATGACGTACACCATGGACCAACTCTCAGAAATATACATAAAGGAGATAGTCATACTACATGGTGTAACTGACTCTATTATTTCTGATCGAGGTACAAGATTTACCTCAACATTCTAAGAGAAGCTACACAAGGCTATAGGGACAAGACTAAAATTTAGCACAGCATTTCACCCCCAAACAGATGGCCAATCAGAGAGGACGATTCCAACACTCAAAGAAATGTTACAATGATATGCCATCGACTTTCAAGGATCATGGAGCAAATATTTAGCATTGGCTGAATTCGCCTATAATAATAGTTGCCGAGCAACAATCAGCATGGCACCATACTAAGCTTTTATAAGTGAGCAAAGATACCTTGGACCAGACTTAGTTGCGACCTCATCTGAAGTAATCGAGAAAATACGAAAAAGCATGCAAGCAGCCCAAAGTCGACTGAAAATTTATGCAGATAAAAGATGAAGACTGTTGGAATTTCAAGTTGGCGAGAAAGTATTCCTAAAGGTCACCCCAATGAAAGCATCGATGAGATTTAGAAATAAGGGAAAATTAAGCCCAAGGTTCTTTGGGCCATTTGAAGTACTCAAATGTATCGGGAGTGTTTCCTATTGACTTGCGCTACCACCATCATTATCAAGAATACACAATGTCTTTCATATCTTAATGTTAAAGAAATATGTTCCAGACCCCTCTCACGTGCTAAACTATGACAAAGAATGCAAGCAACCCAAAGTCGACTTGCAAAAATACACAATGTTTTTCATATCTCAATGTTAAAGAAATATGTTCCAGACCCCTCTCACGTGCTAGACTATAAGCCTCTTCAACTCGAGAAACACCTAACCTACGAAGAACGCCCGGTTCAAGTACTCGATAGAAGAATAAAAGAGTTAAGGCACAAGAAAATCCTCTAGTTAAGATACTATAGAGACAACATGGGAGCACGAGGAAGAAATGAAGAATAAGTATCCCGAGCTACTCCGTAAGTAAATTTTGAGGATGAAATTTTTTTAAAAAGGGAAGAGATTATGAGGTACAATCTTCTTACTTTGATATAATATAATTAACCTAACAAACTCCCTTAAGCATTTATTATAAGAGTAATAATAATAATAATGTATAATAATATAATGACATAAGTAATGTTGTACAGATATTAGAAATTCTAGAAATTACTAAAGATATTATGGAAGGATAAATTAATAATTAAAACTAATGATGACATAAGTGATGATGCAACAAAAAATATTGTAGAGATATTAGGAATTCTAAAAATTACTAAGAGATTTATGGAAGGATAAATTAATAATTTAAAAGTAATGATGATATAAGCAATGACATAAGTTGCCTCTTAACCCTTGCATTTTCCATAAACTCTAAAAATCTCATCTTTTTCCATTCTAAGCCAAAGCATCACTAGTGAAAAAATTCTCAAGTTTAGGAAGGAAGGTTTAGGGGAATTAAAGAAAACAGGTAAGTAACACTTCACTTCAATTGTAATGTAAGGACAATATGTTAAATTAACTCTAAGTAATAATTCTCTTATGCTAGGTTTAGTTTTAAATAATCTCTTATCTTATAATGATTATTATTGTGGCGTGATTGGCAATTATTAAATCCCATATGGCTGGTTATGCTGTCTACATCATGATATTATCCTCATATGGCCTGCTATGCCGCTTATGATATTATGCTTACTACTTACTTGATTGGATGGTCGACTATGCCGCCTAAATGTGATGCTCTTATTTTATCATGCCATAGTCAGCATTACCGCCTAAAATATGATGTTGTTATTACTCTTTACATACTCGGCCCTGCCGCCTATATTATAATTCTATTTCTTTAATTTCTGTATAGATGGTACTGCCACCTATATTAGATGTTGTTGTCTTAAATTAGTTTCATGTTTTACTTTATTATATATTTAAAAATTTTACATGCTGTGGTATAAGTTACATTAGTCTCATGCATTTCATGAGTAATTTGATAAAAAGGTATTTTAATGAATTTGAAGAAAGAAAGAGTTGTTGTACTACTAGGTGGCAAGCATTTATAAAGAGGGCAAGCCCTCTAAGCTAAGAAAAGAGATCCTTTGGGGACGACGATACGTAATGCCAATGGATCAATTAATTTAAGCCCAAGGGTATGTTATAGAATGCTAGCCTTGTAGTACAACAAACTTAAGGCCCTAACATCGTTTTTTATATTTCAAAGTTTCATGTAAAAGATGTAGTACTTATTTCATAAAGTCATTCATGTGCATGATAGGTAATACATGCATCAAGTGTTTACTTACTAGGCTTTAGCTAACATAGTCCTTACATTGTAGGAACTGAGTAGGAAAAAGCTGACGCTAATTCCTAACCAAGACAAGGTGCATATGGATATAGCAGACCTTGGATTACACAACAGGTTCAACTGTGTTCCTATCTAAGCATAAATACAACAAGCTTGTGTATGGAATTGGATTGCGACATGTTACTAAGAGATCCCTGACTTTTGTAACAATGTTTTTGGTGTAACAAAGCCCTTCATATAGTTTTTTTATGTAACAAACTTTTTTGTGTTCAATATTTATAAAATGCTTATTTTGAAATCGTTTCTATAAATACTTAATGTTACATTTGGTTTAACCACTTTAATTAGAGTGTTACAATTGTAGAGATATTAGAAATTTCAAAAATTACTAAGATATTTATGGAGAAAAAATTAATAATTAAAAAGTAATGATGATATAAGTAATGACATAAGTAATGATATAACAACAAATGTTGTAGAGAATTAAGAATTCTAGAAGTTATTAAGATATTTATGGAGAGATAACATAAGTAATGATGTTATATGAAATGTTGTAGAGATATTAGAAATTCTAGAAATTACTAAGATATTTATAAAGAGATAAATCTCCACCATTAATTAAGTGCTAGATGGAAAAATTTTAGCAATCTAGAAATTACTAAGATATTTATGGAGAAATAAATCTCCACTGTTAATCAAATAATATCATGGTAAAATCCTAGCCACTCATGGGCATTAGGAAATCCTATAAATATCCCTTAGCCCTTGCATTTTCCATAAAACCTAGAAATCCCATCTTTTTTCATTCTAAGCCAAAGCATCATTAGTGAATAAATTCTCAAGTTTAGAAAGAAAGGCTCAAGGGAATTAAAGAAAATAGATAAGTAACACTTCACTTTAACTGTAACTTAAGGACAATATGTTAAAATTAGCTTTGATTCATAATTCTCTTATGCTAGGTTTAGTTTTAAATAATCTCTTATCTTATAATGATTACTATTATGGTATGATTGGTCATTATTAAATCCCCACATGGCTAGCCATGCTGGCTACGCTGCCTAGGATGTAAGCTTATTACTTACTTGATTGGATGGTCGGGTATGCCACTTAATATGTGATGCTTTTATTTTATCATGCCATGGTCGGCACTGCCGCCTAAAATATGATGTTTATTACTCCTTACATGGTTGGCCCTACTGCCTATATTATAATTCTATTTCCTTAATTTCCGTATGGACAACGCTGCCTCCTATGTTAGATGTTATTGTCTTAAATTAGTTTTGTGTTTTGTTTTATTATATATTTAAAAAATTTTGTACTATAACATAAGCTGCATTGGGCTCATGCATTTTATGGATGATTTGATAAAGAGGTTTTTTAATGAATTTTGAAAAAAAATAGTTGTTGTACTACTAGGTGGCAAGAGTTCATAAATAGGGCAAACCCTCTAAGCTAATAAAAGAGATCTTTTGGGAGGATGATACGTAATGCCCAATGGATCAATTAATTAAGCCCAAGGGCATGTTCTGGAATGCTAGCCTTGTAGTGCAACAAACCTAGGGCCCGAACACCGTTCTTTACATTTCTAACACTCTTCTTTACATCTCTAAGTTTCATTTAAAAGATTTAGCACTTATTTCATAAAATCATTCATGTGCACGGTAGGTAATAAATGCATCAAGTGTTTACTTACTGGCATTAGCTCATATAATCCTTACGTTACAAGAACTGAGTAAAAAAAGCCAATGCTAAGTCCCAACTAAAGCAAAGTGTCTATGGGTATAACAGACCTTGGGTTACACAATGGGCTCAACTGTATTCCTATCTAAGCATAAATCCAACAAGCTTGTTTATGGAAGTGGTTGGTGACATGTTACTAAAAGAATCTTTAACTTTTGTAACCAAGTTTTTTTTGTGTAACAAACCTTTTATATATTTTTTATATAACAATTACTTAATGTTACACCTACTTTAACTACTTTAGTTACAACTATAAAGGTGAAGTGTTACATATTCTTCCATGATCACCTTAGTAAAAACTCCACATGAAAAACTTCCCATTATAACTTTTGCTTTAAATGGATATCCAATTTATCCTACCAAATTAGATGGATATTTTTTATGGGATGTTCTCAGTTTAGGCAACTGTGATCATGATTGTCTTTGTATTTACGACCATGATTCAAAAGATGATCATCTACGGTATGGTAGACATCATAAAAAGGTTACTTTCCCTAAAGACCCTTGTTATTCTCTTCCCTCTCTCCCATCAAATGACCTAAATTCTCAAACTCCACTCTCTATCTATAACAAAGGATTAAGATAGGTTGCTAAACATTCTTCTTCATGTAAAAAGAACACCAACCATTTATCCCACTTGTCCCTACTGATATACCTCCGGTTTGCATGATGTTCTCATCTTTTTCATCCTCTATTCAAGATAATTTTCCCCTACTGGACAAACATTTTATACTTAAACCAAGGTCATCATGCGACCTTTTGTCTAACCAGCTGTTTCTCTTTTAGGACAACCTAAACTTGAAATGCCACTGTCAAAAATCAAGCCTAAAATCAACTACACAACAACTTGATCGTCTAATCAACCAAGTTCAACACACAGATCATAAGATTGACAATATTTCAACTTAGCTTCAACAAATGTATCTTGATATGCAACAGCATATCATATAGCTTGATTCTGATCTCTATACCCTGATCCAACAAAGATACCGTGGCCTAAAATTTGACAAAAAGGAAGATGAAATCAGAAGATTAAAAGCTGAGATAGCTCAAATAGACTAAGAGAAATAACCATCCCTGTTTGCACCATCATCTCCACTTTCTGCTTGTCTTTCTATTTTTAATACATATAAACCATTCTATACTCCATCAAAGCCTACCAATTATTCACGCCTCTTTGGCATGACTCATACTCTTTTTTAGAAATCACCCACTCCTTCACCTACTCCTCTATCCTTTTCCAAAAACAACTATTTCTATATCAATTGTTCTTACACCAACTACAGACCCCTTTTCCTCAATCTTTACCGACACTAAGCTGTATAAAGACAAACTGTAACACCCTAGCTTTATGGTTATAACTAAAGTGGTTAAAGTAGGTGTAACATTAAGCACTTTTAAAAATGAATTTTAAAATAAGCATTTTATAAAAATAGAACATAAAAAGTTTGTTATACAAAAACTATATAAAAGGTTTGTTATACAAAAAAACTTAGTTACAAAAGCTAACAATTCTTGTAATAACATATCACCAACCAATTCCATAAACAAGCTTATTGTATTAAGGTCTGTTATGCCCATATGCACTTTTCCTTGGTTGGGACTTGGTGTTAGCTTTTCCTACTCAGTTCCTACAATGTAAAGACTACATATGCTAATGCCCAATAAGTAAACACTTGATGCATGTATTACCTACCATGCACATGAATGACTTTATGAAATAAGTGTTAAAATCTTTTAAATAAAACTTAGAAATGTAAAGAACGATGTTAGGGCCCTAAGTTTGTTGTACTACAAGACTAGCATTCCATAACATGCCCTTAAGCTTAATTAATTGATCCGTTGGACATTACGTATCGCTGTCCCCAAAGTAACTCTTTTTTTAGCTTAGAGGGCTTGCCCTCTTTATGAACTCTTGCCACCTAGTAGTACAATGACCGCTTTTTATTTTTTAAAAAATTTATTAGAACACCTCTTTATCAAATCATCTATAAAACGCATGAGCGCAATGCAACTTATGCCATAGTATGTAAATTTCTTAAATATATAATAAAGTAAAATACGAAACTAATTTAAGACAACAATATCTAACATAGGAAGCATCGCCACCCATAAAGAAATTAAGGAAATAGAATTATATTATAGGCGGTAGGGCTGACCATGTAAGGAGTAATAGTAAGCATCATATTTTAGGTAGCAGTACAGACCATGGCATGATAAAATAAAAGCATCACATATTAGACGGCATAGCCGATCATCCAATCAAGTAAGTAGTAAGCATCATATCATAGACGGCATAGCCAGCCATATGAGGATAATATATGATGTAGGCGGCATGGCCAGCCATGTGAGGATTTAATAATAACTAATCACACCATAATAATAATCATTATAAGATAAAGGATTATCTAAAACTAAACCTAACATAAGAGAATTATTAATCAAAGCTAATTTTAACATATTGTCCTTGCATTGCAGTTGAAGTGAAGTGTTACTTACCTTTTTTTTTTCTTTGATTCCCCTAAACCTTCTTTCCTAAACTTGAGAATTTCTCCACTAATGATGCTTTGGCTTAGAATGGAAAAAGATGGGATTTCTAAGGTTTTTGGAAAATGCAAGGACTAGGGGATATTTTGTCAGGTACAATCTTCTTACTTGGATATAATATAATTAACCTAACAAGCTCTCATAAGCATTTATTATAATCATAATAATAAAGTATAATAATATAATGAAATAAGTAATGTTGTATAGATATTAGAAATTCTAGAAATTACTAAGATATTTATGGATAGATAAATTAATAATTAAAAGTAATGATGACATAAGCAATGACATAAGTAATGATGTAATAAGAAACCTTGTATAGATATTGAAAATTCTAGAAATTACTAAGATATTTACGGAGAGATAAATTAATAATTAAAAGTAATGATGACATAAGTAATGATATAAGTAATAATGTAATAAGAAATATTGTAGAGATATTAAAAAATTCTAAAAATTACTAAGATATTTATGAAGAGATAAATCTCCACCATTATTAAGTGCTAGGTGGCAAAATCTTAGCATTCTAGAAATTACTAAAATGTTTATGGAGAAATAAATCTCCAGTTAATGAAATGATATGGTGGCAAAATCTTAGTCACTCATGAACCTTAGGAAATCATAAAAATAACCCCCTAGCCCTTGTATTTTCTATAATCCCTGGAAATCTCATCATTTTTCATTCTAAACAAAGATCATTAGTGAAGAAATTCTCAAGTTTAGAAAGGAAGGTTTAGGGAAATAAAAGGAAATGAGTAAGTAACACTTCACTTCAACTGCAATGTAAAGACAATATGTTAAAATTAGCTTTAAATAATAATTCTCTTATGTTAGGTCTAGTTTTAAATAATCTCTTATCTTATAATAATTATTATTATGGTATGATTGGTTATTATTAAATCCCCACATGGCTAGCCATGCTGCCTACATCATGATATCATCCTCATATGGCCGACTATGCTGTCTAAGATATGATGCTTATTACTTACTTGATTGGATGGTCGGCTATGATGCTTAATATGTGATGCTTTTATTTTATCATGCCATGGTCAGCACTGCCGCCTAAAATATGATGTTTATTACTCCTTACATGGTTAGCTCTGCCGTCTATATTATAATTCTATTTTCTTAATTTTCATATGGACAGCGCTGCCGCCTATGTTAGATGTTGTTGTCTTAAATTAGTTTTACTTTTTGCTTTATTATATATTTAAAAAATTTATGTATTATGGCATAAGTTGCATTGAGCTCATGCATTTTATGGATGATTTGATAAAGAGGTATTTTAATAAATTTTGAAAAAAAAAGTTGTTGTATGGCAAGCCCTCTAAGCTAAGAAAAGAGATATTTTGGGGACGGTGATACGTAACGCTCAATAAATCAATTAATTAAACCCAAGGGCATGTTATGGAATGCTAGCCTTGTAGTACAACAAACCTAGGACCCTAACACCGTTCTTTACATTTCTGAGTTCCATTTAAAATATTTAGCACTTATTTTATAAAGTTATTCATATGCATGTAGGTAATACATGCATTAAGTGTTTACTTACTCGGCATTAGCTCATATATTCCTTACATTAAAAGAACTGAGTAGGGAAAGCTGACGCCAAGTCCCAACCTAGGCAAAGTGCATATGGGCATAATAGACATTGGGTTACACAATGGGCTCAATTGTGTTCCTATCTAAGTATAAAAATAATAAGCTTGCTTATGGAATTAGTTGGTGACATGTTACTAAGAGAATTGTTAACTTGTAACCATGTTTTTGGTGTAACAAACGTTTTATATAGTTTTTTTAACAAACCTTTTACGTTCTATTTTATAAAATATATATTTTGAAATTCATTTCTATAAGTGCTTAATGTTTAATCCGTTTTAACCACTTAAGTTACAATCATAAAGCTAAAGAGTTATAAATTGGTATCAGAGCCCAAGGCTTAAAGTGATTCTTAAGACTGTCCATATGCACTAACTAAGGGGGAGGACATAGCTCAGCTCTTAGTAAGAATTAAGAATTAAGATAATTAAATATCTTACATTTAATTAGTTTGACCCATGGAAGCTTAGTAAAAAATTGTTGAAGATGTCAAGTGTAGGGGAAACATGGGCAAAAGAGTGAGAGGAACTTTAAGGGAGCAAACCTATACAATTGATCGACTTACAAACATTGTCGCACGACTCTTAGTAAGAGAAGTCAGAAGAGATGAATGTGTTGAAGTAATAAATAATGCTGGGACTGAATTTAGAAGATTAAATCCCCCTATATTTGAAGAAGACGTGGATCCTGTTGTAGCAGACCAATAGTTGCGAACCATGGAAAGAATGAATGAAGTAGCCAAGGTGCCACAAGAAGAAAAGGTCACTTGTGTTTTCTTTATACTACAAGGAGCAGTTGAATATTGGTGGGATTCCATCAGACGATGCAATAATGAAGCAACAATACAATAGAAGGAATTTAAAGAACACTTTTATAATAAGTATTTTTTTAGAGATGGTTCGATCTTTCAAAAGAAGAGAATTTTTTTATTTACAAAAGGAAAAATCACAGTGCTAGAGTATATTCGAAAATTCAACGAGCTCTCTCATTATGCCCCACATATGGTTGCCACAAAAGACTTGAAAAAAGATCATTTTATGAAAGAATTGCATAAAGATTTAGCAAAAGACTTAAAGATGGCTAGAATTTGAGATATTTCCTTCAATGGGCTCATGGATCGAGCCTTAGTAATTGAGCAAGCACATGAAGAAAATAAGGAAGAAAAATGAATCAATAAAGGAAGCACAGATCAAGGGAGTTGTGTAGCTAATCACGGAAGACAGTTCTTAAACAATAAGAGGAAGAGAGCACCGACTACTCAGGAGTAAGATAAGAACAAACGTCTAAAGAATCACCAAAAGGAGGGCCTACAAAGGCCTAAATGCAATCAATGTGGCAGAACTCACCTTGAGGAATGTTGAGCCAACACTGGAGCATGTTTCAAATGTGGGAAAGAAGGACACTTAATCAAAGACTGGTCAGAGAATGGTATGTAGCAAGAAAAGACGAATGCACGAGTATTTACACTTACCAAGGCCGATACAGAGGCAAACCCTTCGGTAATATCAGGTGAACTATTTATCTCTTAAACTCCTCTATATGTGTTGATAGACTTAAGAGCTACACATTTATTTGTCTCACCAGTATTTATTAGGAAAATCAAAAGGGGCCCTTAACATAATAAGTAGACTTTTTAGTGTTATACTTCCATTTATTGAAGTATTAAACCTAGAACAACTAGTAAGAGCATGCGAAGTCAACATTAGTAGTCGTACACTATGTGTTGACCTAATAATCCTTAAGATGTATGACTATGATATGATTCTTGGTATGGATTGGTTATCAAAGTACCGTGCCAAGATAGATTGTGAGAAAAAAGAGGTTAACATTCCTACCACCACAAAAGGAATCATTTATATTCAAGGGAGGGCATAAGGAGAAGAGAATGCTTGTCATCTTCACCTTAAAAGTAATTAGATTATTAAAGAGAGGATGTAAGGGATACTTGGCAAGTGTCATCAAATTTGAAGAATAAAAGCCAAAATTGGAAGAAATACTAGTGGTGAATGAATTTCCTGAGGTCTTTCTTGAAGAAATCTCTGAACTACTACCAGATTAAAAAGTTGAGTTCAAGATTGACTTGTTACCAGGAATGACCCTAATCTCAAAAGTACCCTACAAGATGGCCCCATCAAAATTAAAGTAGTTAAAGAATCAATTGCAAAAACTATTAGATAAAAGGCCACATACGTCTAAGTCATTCACCCTAGGGAACACCAATGTTATTTGTAAAGAAAAAGGATGGATCAATGAGAATGTGAATAAACTATCGAGAATTAAATAAGGTCACCATTAAGAATAAATACCCACTTCCACATATCGAGGATCTGTTTGATCAACTATAAGGAACAGTAGTATTTTTAAAGATTGATCTACGGTCAGGATATCACCAGCTAAAAGTCAGATATGAGGATATTCCTAAAACTGCATTTATAACACGTTATGGACACTATGAATTTGTCATCATGCCATTTGGTCCAACTAATGCCCCAACAGCTTTCACGGATCTCATGCATAGAGTATTTAAAGATAATTTGGACAAATTCATAGTGGTGTTCATTAACAATATCTTCATTTACTCATGAATGAAGAAGGAACATGTCGAACTGTAACACTCCACTTTTATGTTTATAACTAAAATAACATTAAGTATTTGTAGAAACGATTTCAAAATAAGCATTTTATAGATATTGAACAAAAAAAGTTTGTTACATAAAACTATTTATTTGTTACACCAAAAACTTTGTTACAAAAGTCAACCAATTCCATAAACAAGCTTGTTGTAAGTATGTTTAGGTAGGAATACTGTTGAGCCCGTTGTGCAACCCAAGGTCGGTTATGTCCATATGCACCTCGCTTTGGTTAGGACTTGGCGTCAGCTTTTTCCTACTCAGTTCCTGCAATGTAAGGACTATATGAGCTAATGCCCAGCAAGTAAACACTTGATGCATGTATTACCTATCATGCACATGAATGACTTTATGAAATAAGTGCTAAATCCTTTACATAAAACGTTAAAATATAAAGAACGATGTTAGGGCCCTAGGTTTGTTGTACTACAAGGCTAGCATTCTATACCATGCCCTTGGACTTAAATTAATTGATCCGTTGGACGTTACGTATCGCCGTCCCCAAAGGATTTCTTTTCTTAGCTTAAAGGGCTTGCCTTCTTTATGGATGCTTGCCACCTAGTAGTACAGCAACCCTTTTTTTCCTTTAAAATCATTAAAATGCCTATTTAACAAATCACTCGTGAAATGCATGAGACCAATACAACTTATGCCACAGCATGTAAATTCTCTAAATATATAATAAAATATAACATGAAACTAATTTAAGATATCAACATCTAACATAGGTGGTAGTGCCATCCATACAGAAATTTAAAGAAATAGAATTATAATATAGGCGGCAGTGCCGACCATGTAAAGAGTCATAACAACAACATTATATTTTAGGCGGTAGCGTTGACCATGTAGAAGGTTGTACCAATATCATAATTTAGGCGACAGTGCTGACCATGGCATGATAAAATAAGAATATCACATATTAGGCGGCATAGCCGACCATCCAATCAAGTAAGTATTAAGCATAACATCCTAGGCGGCATAGCCGGCCATATAAGGATGATTTCATGATGTAGGCGGCATAGCCAGCCATGTGGGATTTAATAATAACCAACCACATCATAATAATAACATTATAAGACAAGAGATTATTTAGAACTAAACCTAGTATAAGAGAATTATTACTTAAGGCTAATTTAATATATTATCCTTACATTGCAGTTGAAGTGAAGTATTACTTACTTGTTTTTCTTTGATTCCCCTAACCTTCTTTCCTAAACTTGAGAATTTCTTCACTAGATATGCTTTGGCTTAGAATAGAAAAAGATGGGATTTCTAGGGTTTTTGGAAAATGCAAGGGCTAAGGGGTATTTATAGAATTTCCTAAGGCCCATGTGTAGCTAGGATTTTGCCACCATATCATTTGATTAGTGGTGGAGATTTATTTCTTCATAAATATCTTGGTGATTTCTAGTATGTTAAGATATTGCCACCTAGAACTTAATTTATGGTAAAGATTTATCTCTTTATAAATATCTTAATAATTTTTAGAATTTCTAAATCTCTACAACATTTCTTATTACATAATCACTTATGTCATTGCTTATGTCATCATTACTTTTAAATTATTAATTTATCTTTCCATAAATATCTTAGTAATTTCTAGAATTCCTAATATCTCTATAACATTTCTTGTTGCATCATCACTTATGTCATCACTTATGTCATTATTAGCTTTAATTATTAATTTATCCTTTCATAAATATCTTTAGAAATTTCTAGATTTTCTAATTTCTCTACAACATTATTTATGTCATTATATTATTATACATTATTATTCTTATAATAAATAGTTAAGGGAATTTTTTAAGTTAATTATATTATATTCAAGTAAGAAGAGTGTACCTCACACGAACATCTGAGGATCAAGAAGTGCGAATTTTGGCTAGAAAGTGTTATATTCCTAGGGCACGTTGTGTCTAAGGATGGAATCTCAATCGATCCCTTAAAAGTGAAAGCAGTGAGTTAATGGACTAGGCCAACTTATACTAAAGAAGTCAGAAGTGTGGTAGTAGATGCCATTAAACCAATTAACAAAGAAAAACACCAAGTTTATGTGGATGCCAGAATATGAGAAAAGCTTCGAAGAGTTAAAATGACAGTTGGTCAGTGCCTCAATCTTAGCCATGCCTAATAGCTCTGAGGAGTTCATTATATACACCGATGCCTCAAAAAATGGCATAGGATGCGTCCTCATATAGAATGGAAAGGTCATTGTGTATGCCTGTAGACAATTAAAGGATACGAGAAGAACTATCCCACACACGACATAGAGTTAGCTACGGTGGTGCATGCATTAAAAATATGGTGTCATTATTTAATGGGAGTGCATTGTAAGATTTATATGGATCACAAGAGCCCTAAATACTTTTTTACACAAAAAGAGCTGAACATGCGACAATGACGTTAGCCGGAACTCATCAAGGACTACGATTGTGAAATAAACTATCATCCTGGAAAATGAAATGTGGTTGCAGATGCACTAAGCTGAAAGTCAAGTTTATTAGCTTTAAAGATGCTACCTAAGCCATTATAAAATGAGATATGCAAGGCGGAGATAGAGCTCATGACAGGGAAACTCGCTCACAGGACACTTTACTCAACTTTGTTAGAAAGGAATAAGGAAGGGTAAGAAGCGAATTTGTACTTAAAAAATTTAAAGATGGAGACCAATTCAGAGAAAGAGATGTCATTCAAGAAGTCAGAAAATAGAATCATTTTATTTAGAGATAGGATATGCGTTCTAGATAATAAAGATCCAAAGAAGGAAATTCTACTTGAAGCCATACATGTGAGGTACAAGCTTCTTACTTGGATATAATATAATCAACCCAACAAACTCCTTTAAGCATTTATCATAAGAATAATAATAATAATAGTGTATAATAATATAATGACATAAAATAATATTGTAGAGATATTGTTATAATATAATGTCCATATGCACCTCGCCTTGGTAGAGACTTGGCGTCAGCTTTTCCTACTCAGTTCCTACAATGTAAAGACTACGTGAGCTAATGCCTAGTAAGTAAACACATGAATGCATGTATTATCTATCATGCCTATGAATGACTTTATAAAATAAGTGCTAAAACTTTTTCCATGAAACTTTAAAATATGAAAAACAATGTTAGGGCTCTAGGTTTGTTGTACTACAAGCCTAGCATTCTATAACATGCCCTTAGGCTTAAATTAATTGATCCGTTGGGCGTTATGTACCATCGTCCCCAAAGGATCTCTTTTCTTAGCTTAGAGGGCTTGCCCTCTTTATAAATGCTTGCCACCTTGTAGTACAGCAACCCCTTTTCTTTAAAATCATTAAAATGCCTATTTAACAAATCACTCGTGAAATGTATAAGATCAATGCAACTTATGTCACAACATATAAATCCTCTAAATATATAATAAAGCATAACACGAAACTACAACATATAACATAGGCGGCGGTGCCATCCATATAGAAATCTAAAGAAATAGAATTATAATATAGGTGGCAGGGCCGACCATGTAAAGAGTCATGACAATATCATATATTAGGCGACAGTGCCGACCATGTAAAAATTCATAACAATATCATATATTAGGCGGCAATGCCAACCATGTAGAGAGTTATACCAACATCATAATTTAGGCAGCAATGTCGACCATGGCATAATAAAATAAGTGCATCACATGTTAGGCGGCATTGCCGACCATCCAATCACATCCTAGGTGGTATAGCCAGCCATATGAGGATGATATCATGATGTAGGGGGCAGAGCCAGCAATTGGGATTTAATAATAATTAATCACACCACAATAATAATCATTATAAGTCAAGAGATTATTTAAGACTAAACCTAACATAAGAGAATTATTACTTAAAGCTAATTAAACATATTGTCCTTATATTGCAGTTGAAGTGAAGTGTTACTTACCTATTTTTCTTTGATTCCCCTAAACCTTCCTTCTTAAACTTGAGAATTTCTACACTAGGGATGCTTTGGCTTAGAATGGGACAAGATGGGATTTTTGGGGTTTACGGAGAAATGCAAGGGCTAAGGGGTATTTATAGAGTTTCCTAAGGCCCATGAGTGGTTAGAATTTTGCCACCACATCATTTGATTAATGGTAGAGATTCATTTCTCTACAAATATCTTGTTGATTTCTAGAATGCTTAGGATTTTGCCACCTAGCGCTTAATTAATGATAAAGATTTATTTCTTCATAAATATCTTAGAAATTTCTAGAATTTCTAAATCTCTACAACATTTCTTATTACATCATCACTTATGTCATTGCTTATGTTGATGCGAATCCCACATTGAAACTTTAAGGAGAATACTTAATTTGAAGTTTCAACTACCCAAGAAAGTTCTAAACAGATTTAAGACAAACAAAACCTTGACCCAATGCTTAATCAAACATGAACCAAAGGTATGGAGAAGGATATTGATGCCACACTCAAGATTTAGATGAGAAGGTGAGTGATAAGTCTTGATTTGGAACACCACAAGAATGCAAATTCTTGATAAGTTCACTAGTTCTCAAAAGAACCAAAGAAAGAATAATTCTCTCAAATTCAAATAACATTAATCTCTCAATTGTCTTACATAGCAAGGTTGCTGAGTTTAAATAGGCCAATAGAGACCCAAAAAATCCGAAAAAGATTAAATCCTAGTTCAAGTCGGAGTAGTTTTCCTAACTAGTTAAGGAGTCGTTGAAATTTCCAATTCTGCGCATGCTGTAATAAATTGGTCATAACTCCTTCTAGAGAACTCCAAATCTAACTCCGTAAAATTCTTTGGAAAGCTATCTTAATTATCTTTCCAACGGCATATGGCTTGCAAGTTAATTCCAGCTCAATCAATACCAGTTTTATTCCGAAATTGACCTTTCTGCATTTGACCCGAATTGTGTATTTGGCTGCCCAATAGCTTGAATAAAGCCCACAATGCCTTGACATCTCTTCAAGCCCAATTCATGATGTCTTGCATCTTGAATTGTAGTTTCAATCCATATTTTCTCAATTAATCCATTTAAAGCAGCTTGTATCTTTTGGCTCTAGCTCTTGTAATTGGGCCTTCATGAATGTGCAAAGGATCACTTGAAGCTTTAATGGTATTCTCTTGATAGTTCTCATCATTCCCCTCTCCTGAAAAGGATTCGTCCTCGAATCTTCACCTACATCAAAAGGAGAAAGATCAGAAACATTAAAAGTAGCACTCACATTATACTCACCAGGAAGGTCCAATTTGTAGGCATTGTCATTGATTCATGCAACCACTGAAATGGACCATCTCCCCTTGGAAGTAACTTTGAACGCCTTTGTCTTTGGGAATCTCTCCTTTCTCATATGCACCCAAACCCAATCTCCAGGCTGAAAAACCACTTCCTTTCGTCCTTTGTTGGCTTGATTAGCATATTGTTCAGTCCTCTTTTCTATGTTGTGCCGCACTTTCTCATGCAATTGCTTAACAAATTCAGCTTTCTTTTTACCATCCAAACTAGCACGCTCATCAACAGGTAACGGCAATAAATCCAAAGGAGTTAAAGGATTAAAACCATATACAATCTCAAATGGTGAAAATTTAGTAGCTGAATGGACAGTTCTATTGTAAGCAAATTCAACATGTGGCAAATATTCTTCCCAAGTTTTCAAATTCTTTTGAATAATGGCACGCAACATCGTGGACAATGTTCTATTTACAACCTCAGTTTGTCTGAGATGCTAGCTGAGTGATAGAAACTCATCATCTGGATCCTAAAAATCTTGATAATATAACTAAGGAGGAGTGTCAGGATGCTTTTCTTTAATTATGATTCTTTTGCTAGAGCCCGAAAAGTTAGGGACCATAATTATTTCATAATGAGGGCTAAGAAAACTAAAGACAATATTAATGACAGGTGGTTTGACATGGTTGAGTTGTAACAGGAAATTGGTAAGGGTTTTCCTAAAATTCTGATCTTCCTCAAGGGTTTCTTGATGTTGGAAGTAAGGTCGATGAACTATAAAAACAGAGGTAAACTAATCTGCTTGATGAGGAGGAATGAAGTTAAGATTATGGTCATGAGCCAATTGTCCTAATCTTTGTCTCCACCAAGAAAGAGGGGAGAGCCATTCAAGAAGAGTCCACAACAAAGAAGTGGATTGACTAGGAGCCATGATCTTTTTCAGAATGGATTTGAGAGGAAGGATTAGTTTTGCAGCATGGAGAGTAGTAAGACATCAGAAATACCATAATTCATCATTAGTAACGTCTTTAGCGGGAGAAATATATAATCCTGTGAGAAACAGATGGTTTGGATCAAAAGTGGTGAAAATAGTAAGACCGTCAAAGAGATGAATTTTTATATAATACTTAAAGAGAAATTATTTTGCACACTGTTGGAGCTAGTAGAGAGTAGAGAAGGACTTTCCGAGAGGAAAAGTTTTTTAGGTAAGGGCTTGAGAAGGAAGAAAAGATGTTGTAGAACAAACATTTCTGTAAGAGTGAGAAGCCATAAATATGACAGGGAAAACAGCAGAGGTATGAAATATGGGTTGAGAAGGTTTATGAGCTCTAGATAAAAAATCAGGGATTAGGTTTGCATCTCCTTTTATATGCTGGACTTCAAACTCATATCGAGAAAACCATTCTTAAAGACGAAGCAACTGATTATTGGGAATCGTTTTGCCTTTAAACTATAGGACTTTAGGAAAAGCTGAATTATCTAATCTGATGAGGAATCTGTGGCCAAGTAAATGATATTCAAACTTTTTTATCCTATTTTTAACGGCAAGGATTTTTTTGAACACTGTATGGTAATGCTGTTAAGCTGGACTGAACTGTCCACTAGCATATCCGATCAGGTGTTCTTTCTAATTTTTCTTTTCAAGGAGAACTACACCCCATGATATGTCAGAAGCATCAGTTTACAGGATACGAAGACCATCAGAAATAATTTTCAACAGTGGACGATTCTGAGTAATCTGTTTCAACTGTTGAACGGCATGCATGTGATGCTTATCCCACGGAGAAGGACGTTTCTTTAGTAAAGAAGACAAGACACTGGTATGGTGGTCCACATGTGGAAGAAAATCTCTAATATAGTTAACTATACCCAAAAACTATTGAACTTGCTTTTTGGTAAAGTCTTTATCAGGAAAATACAACAATTCTTGTGCAATATGGAGACCAGTTTGATAATATCCATCTTTGATGTCCATTTTTGTACGATATCAAGAAACTATTAGAGTAATGCATGGTGTTCTTCCGCTGTTCCTGAAAACAATAAAATATCAATAATGTAAACAAGGGTATGATGTAAGATGGGTTAGAAAATCAGGGTCATGGTTCTTTGAAAAATGGAGGGAGTGATTTTCAATCCAAAGGGAAGGACTTTCCACTCGTAATGATCATTTGGAATGTAGAAAGCTGTTTTGTATCTCTTAGAAAGGTCAAAATCCAACTACCAAAATCCGAACTTTAAATCAAACTTAAAAAAGATGGAGGCATTTTAGAGATATGTAAACAGAAAGTTTCTGCAAGGAAGAGGGAACTTGTCATCTTGCGAGAATTGATTCAAGGGTTGATAATCAATTACTAAACGCTTTTTCCCTCATAAAGTTTTAGATCTTTTATTGACATAAAAAGCTTGACAAGCCCATTGGGAGGAGATAGGTTCAATCAGGTCTTGGGCCAAAAGTTCAACATATTCTGTTTGGGCCAAAAGAAGTTCTGAGGGTGGCATACTCAGATGGGTGGCTTTAGTAGGATTGACATCTTCTTTGAGCTTGAAAGGAAGCTTTATGAAGTGAGCTGGATTTTTCCATAATGGACTGGGATGGTCAAAAGTCAAATGATTGGTTAGACAAAATCGAAGTAATTGGGCCGTAATATCTTGGTAATCAGGAGGAGAATGGGCCAAATGGTATAGTTTAAGCTTATATGTATAAGGCTGAAACCTAGATTGGAACTTAAGCTTAGTAGGAAGGATTTGGACCTTTTTACCTTAAGCAGGATATCAAAGCCCAAGAGTAGATCTTTATCTGGGAGACTGGATCCAATAACATGAGTCTAAATAGTAAGTTTTGGGAACAACTGAATTCCAATCCATTTTTTTGTTCGAAGCTGGGTGGAAAAGACTTTTCCACTGGCTGTACGAAAATAAGTTTCAAAAACAATCCAAGCTTCTAGAGGGAGAATAGCTGGATTTAAAATACTGCGCTGAGCTCCAGTATCAACAAAAGCAATGAGGGATATAGGATGACTGTATTTTGACATAAGAATTTGGATTTTCATCGAAGGAATAGGTTGAACTGAGAAGAACTGAGGGTGAGACTAGACTTGAAACACAAAGGAATATTCCGGAGAAGAATTATAAGATTCACTAGACTCAGCCTCAAAATTAGAGTAACCAAGAGCAAAAATTATATCTTGTTCAGGAGACTTTTATTCACTGTAAAGATGTTTAATCTAATCAGTTTTTGGAAAAAACTAATGAAGAGACTGAAGTTATTGGACTAAACGCATAGAACGTTTAGGATTTTGTGGATAATTTTTTGCAAAATGTCCATGCTTCTTGCAAATAAAACATCTACTCTTTTTCTATCTTTTGTCAAGAAGTTCAGAGGGATTCTTTCGTCTGAAGTAACTAATTTTTCTAGAATGTCTGGGGAAACAACACTGAGAAGGAGATGAAAAATGAGATTTCCTATGGAAATGAGATCTATAGTGCTTCTTTTTGGTAAGACAATCACACTACTTCTTATCTTTGCATTTGATTTTTAGATAGGGCTTTCGACAAGCGGCTTTGAATAAAGCTTTCTATTTTATTAGATTTCTGAAAAACTTCTTCTGATCACAGAGATGGTCAAGTGAACCTAGTGCAAGCTGAAAAATTCTACCAATACTTATGGTATTGATATCAAGCTGAGCAGCTATAATCTGCCTGTGGAGTTCTGGCTGAAGTTCCTCAGGGAGAGAAGAAATAAAGACATGCTTCATAGTATTATATTGATTCCACTAAGCTTATGGAAAAAGGTTGACATTCTTTGAAGTGGTAATTCAAATCTGTTCATTGAAGAGAACAACACTTCATTACAAGGTAATCTTTGCGAGCAGAAGCAAAGAGAGTTGCAGGTTCACCAAGGAATTGCGTGTGAATATCTATTAAAGCCGCAGAGATACTTGGCTTTTGAATGAACTGCAATTGCCTATATTCCCCAAAACTGTTAAACCAATCTCGGAAAGACTAGTAAAACGAGAGACAAATTCCTTTAAGACTGAAACAAGTTTTGCACTAGGCTTAACCATTTGTAAATCTAGCCAAGCAAAAAGTTCTTGAAGTCTTTCATGCCATTTAGCATACGAGACATCATCGAATGTAAACCAAGGTCCATTTCTAGAAGCAACCTTAGGTCGGACCCTAGGAGGGGGTGAGAGCTTTATTTTTCAAAATCTTATTCAACATCTAAAGGAATATCAACATAAGGTTCCCTGGGAGCACGTTTAGAGGTTCTGTTTGTAGTTTCAGATTCAGCAGGACGATCAGCCATGAGAAGGCGAGTAATAACTGCTAGATTCTTTTTTAAATCATCCGAACTGTAGCTAAGCTCTGAAGTCTCAGTGGAAGAGACTGAAGAATCTATTAAAAGAGACTCATCTGCTGAAGGATCATGATGGAGATCTGGTGGGTTTGACAGCAAGTAACTTTCAGCAGGTTTCTTTTGATCAGCTTTAGAAGGTGGTTCTACAAAAGGAGGTAAGACTGAAGTAGAAAGAATTTCTGGGTTAACTGGTTCATGAATCTTAATAGAAGTTTGTCGGGACTCAAGATAGATAGGAGTAATAGGAGGAACTGAGACAAGAGGAGGTAAAGGTCGTCTAGGAGCTCTAGGTTTGGGTTTTCTAGTAGGAGGAAACAGGGTATGCATCATTAGAAAAATCTTTTTGGGTTTATATGATCTGGGAGGTTGAGGATATTTAAAACTGAGAGGATGGTATGGTTCTGTGGGGAAAAAAGATATAGTCAGAACAGGAGCAGGAGTAGACTGCTGTTTTTGGAGATTTTCAACATCAATCCTAGCAATTTTAGCCTTCAAATGACGAATATCTTTTTCTTTTTGATCAAACTCAGAAGACATTTGACCCTGAGTAATCATTTCTCAAAGATTGCTATCAAGTTGAGCAACTTTAGCACGAAGACCATTGTAAAGATTTGTCAACTGATCTGAGAATGATGTAACTTTGTTCTCAACCACAGTAGATCTGTGAGCAATCTGGTCAACCTTTGTATGTAGAAAGGTCAGAGAAGAATTCTGTACTCTGGCATTTTGAGTTTGCCAATTAAGAACAGCCTCAAAAGGTTTTGGTTCTTCTAAATGCCCACTAGAGGTGATTGGAGAGTTGACAAATGGTATAGAGCATACTTGATGTACCGGATTGGATCTCTTTTCAAGAGGAGGAAAATCAGCATTGTAATCTGATGGAAAGGTGAAAGAGAACATCATGCAAGGCACCGATATAGGCATTAGCAATAAACCAGGAAGGTTTAATGGCGGCAGCTTACAAGGAGTGGGTTGATGTTTTTGAATCCACTTGAGTCCTTTGTGATACAGAGGCAAAGGAGGTGGATAATCTGGTTCATCATCATCCTCAAGAAGATAAGGACGCTGGTATTTACAACCAGAAAAAATAACCTTCTTCTTTTTCTTTCTAGAAGAATAGTCATCGAACTCATCATTATCATTTTCACATGGACAGCCTGGATCTCGCATGCCTAAGCCGGGAACATCCCATATAAAATGGCCATGAAGTTTATCTGGATAAACTGGAAGACCTTGGGAGGAGAAATGTAAGATAGGTAAAGGGTCACCAGTAGGAAGAATTTTAGGGTGGTGATGAACAGGTTATATCATCGAACAGGTAAAAGACATTCTGGCTAGTTCTGTGGGGGTTGATGGAGAAGGTTTGAATTGAAGGCGAACGGTACCATTAGATCTTTTCTCATACATTGATTCAAAAGTCTGGATGGGAGTGGTATTTTGGTGAAAGTGTTCATAATTTGCTATCCACTCAAGCGGCATAAGCTTGAGAAGATCGGCTCTTGGGATCTGTTTGGGGATTTGAATGATAGTAGGGATATCTGGAGATTCAGCAAGGATCATAAGGGTATCTGAATTGGCTTCATTAAATGAAGGAAGATCAAGTGAATGATTTTGAAGTCTATAGACCAACTGGTGATGGATGGTGGCAATCTTTGCGCTTGTAATTTGTTCATCTCCTTGGATCTGAACTTGAATTTTAAGGAAACTAGAGAGATTTGGATCATCTAGTGAAAGGTTAAAATTTGGGTAGACAGTGAGGACAATGCTGCGAGCATAGAGAGTAGTAAGGATAGTGCCGATAGTAGCTTGCTGGTATTCTTTGAATTTGGTGTCCAGTAAAGCAATTCTGGCTGTAACAGAGAGGCCTTTTCTCCCATGAAGAGTAAGGATAAGGCAAACACCACCAAGATAAATGTGAGTGTATCTAGACTGTTTCCAGTGAGTAATCAACTCAGGAGAAATTTCAAGAGTAACATACTGCTCTCCAAAAGTAGATTATAGAGGACAGTGATCAAGAGAGGAAGATTGTATATACTCTTTTGGAGTAGGGTGATTTGTACGGATGAGAGTGCGAATAGAACGAGTGAAAGTAGATAGATGTTTATACAACTGGTAAGGATTCACAAGAGGAAGAGAAGATTCATTTACAAGAGCAGAATTAGGGATATAGGAATACTCTATAAGACTCTCAATCTTAGTAGTATGCTTAGTAACATTTTTAGGAATTGACATGGATGAAGTGAGTTCAATTGGATTTTGTGATGAAGATGCCATGAGATTGAAGCTCTTAAGTTCTTTGAAGTTGAAATAAATTTAAATCAGATATAAGTAACTGAAGGAAATCATCCCAAAATTATTAAGGACGTTTCTGATACCAGTTGGAGATACGACTGGTTACCTTAATCAAAAAACTAAAAACCAGAATCTTTTTTCTTTTCCAGGTTTATAAACCCTAAAACAACTTTTCTTTAGCTTAAAATGGGTACCAAACCAGATAAAAAAAATCAAAAGGTCTCAAGCTTTCTGATACACAAGATCCTTTAGAGAAGACAGGTGTAGAACATACGGCTTGGTTTTAATTTGAACAAATTTCCTTTTCCTTACTTATATCTTTTCTTTATTTATTTCAGAGCTTCATCGAACTTAAGAAAAGAGAGAATTAGAAAGCCATAGATAGAAAAGACTGAATATATTATGAATAAACTTAAACAAACTTAACTTACAATGAGGAGAGATGCCCTTATATAGAGATAAGGGTCATAAAAAACAAACCAGAAAAGTAAGACATGACCCATCACTTTTCTAAAAGCAAACCAAAATATTAAAGCCAAAACACTTGTCATAAAGCTGGGACAGGACCTCCACGCTTTTTTAAAAGCAAAAAGACAAAAGCATAAAGCAAACTAATAAGACAAAAACATAAAGTAGGTTAGTTATTTCCCTTACTTTATACTATTACAACAACATAATAAGACAAGATAACAATACTAAGGAGAGGACAGGTTCATCCGTTCTGGATCGTCTGAGCTGGAGTCTGTTTCTTCCTGTTGATCACGCCTGTAGTTTGGACATGTTTTGACATACATGGTGCCAGATGGACCGCAGAACATGGTGTAATGATCTAGGTACATGGGGCCATGGTAAAGAAGACAACCCTGAGCATGCACAATACCAGGGATACAGTTCTTTACACAAAGAGAGTGAGTAATTACTGGTTTGGTTGAAGAGATAACTGTAGGGGTAGAGGACTGGCTTGTTCCAATATAGTGATGTGAACATTGGAAGGAGGTGTTTCCAGCTGTCTGAGATGCTGGTTGAGTGGTAGAAACTCATCATCTGGATCTTGAGAATCTTGATAATATAACTGAGGAGGAGTGTCAGGATGCTCTTCTTTAATTATGATTCCTTTGCTGGAGCTCGAAGGGTTAGGGATCGTAATTATTTCATGATGAAGACCAAGAGAACTGGAGACAATATTAGTGACAGGTGGTTTGACACGATTGAGTTGTAATAAGAAATTGGTGAGGGATTTCCTAAAATTCTAATCTTCCTCAAGGGTTGAAGGATGTGGTGTAGTGTGATAATGGATACACTGGGTTTCGGTAAAGAAAGTAAAGGTTTTTGGATGTTGGAAGTAAGGTTAATGAACGGTAAAAACAAAGGTAAACTAATCATGTGAGGTATAAGCTTCTTACTTGGATATAATATAATCAACCCAACAAACTCCCTTAAGTATTTATCATAAGAATAATAATAATAATAATATAATGACATAAAATAATGTTGTAGAGATATTAGAAATTTTAGAAATTTCTAAAGATATTTATGAAAGGATAAATCAATAATTAAAGCTAATAGTGACATAAGCAATGACATAAGTGATGAAGCAATAAGAGATGTTGTAGAGATATTAGGCATTCTAGAAATTACTAAGATATTTATGAAAAGATAAATTAATAATGACATAAGCAATAACATAAGTAATGATGTAATAAGAAATGTTGTAGAGATTTATAAATTCTAGAAATTTCTAAGATATTTATAAAGAAATAAATCTTTATCATAAATTAAGTGCTAGGTGGCAAAATTCTAAGTATTCTAGAAATCACTAAGATATTTGTAGAGAAATAAATCTCCACTATTAATCAAAGGATGTAGTGGTAAAATCCTAACCACTCATGGGCCTTAGGAAAATCTATAAATACCCCTTAGCCCTTGCATTTCTCCATAAACCCTAGAAATCCCATCTTATCCCATTTTAAGCCAAAGCATCCTTAGTGAAGAAATTCTCAAGTTTAGAAAGGAAGGTTTAGGGGAATCAAAGAAAAACAGGTAAGTAACACTTCACTTCAACTGCAATGTAAGGATAATACGTTAATTTAGCTTTAAGTAATAATTCTCTTATGTTAGGTTTAGTCCTAACTAATCTCTTGTTTATAATGATTATTATTGTGGTGTGATTAATTATTATTAAATCCCAATGGCTGGCTCTGCCGCCTACATCATGATATCATCCCCATATGGCTGGCTATGCCGCCTAGGATGTGATTGGATGGTCGGCAGTGCCGCCTAACATGTGATGCTCTTATTTTATTATGCCATGGTCGGCACTGCCGCCTAAATTATGATGTTGGTATAACTCTCTATATGGTCAGCACTACCGCCTAATATATGATATTATTATGACTTTTTACATGGTCGGCCCTGCCGCCTATATTCTAATTCTATTTCTTTAAATTTCTATATGGACGGCACTGCCACCTATGTTATATGTTGTAGTTTCATATTATGCTTTATTATATATTTAGAAGATTTATATACTGTGGCATAAGTTGCATTGATCTCATGCATTTCACGAGTGATTTGTTAAATAGGAATTTTAATGATTTTTAAAGAAAAGAGGTTGCTGTACTACTAGGTGGCAAGCATTCATAAATAGGGCAAGCCCTCTAAGCTAAGAAAAGAGATCCTTTAGGGACGGCGATACGTAACCCCCAACGGATTAATTAATTTAAGCCCAAGGGCATGTTATAAAATGCTAGCCTTGTAGTACAACAAACCTAGGGTCCTAACATTGTTCTTCATATTGTAGCACTTATTTCATAAAGTCATCCATATGCATGATAGATAATACATGCATCAAGTGTTTACTTACTGGGCATTAGCTCACGTAGTCCTTACATTACAGGAACTGAGTAGGAAAAGCTAACGCTAAGTCTCCACCAAGGCGAGGTGTATATGGACATAACAGACCTTGGGTTGCACAACGGGCTTAACTATATTGTTACCTAAGCATAAATACAATAAGCTTATTTGTGGAATTAGTTGTGACTTTTGTAACAAAAATTTTATTGTGACAAACCCTTTTAGATGGTTTTTATATAACAAACCCTTTTGTTCAAAATTTATAAAATGCTTATTTTAAAATTGTTTCTTCGAATACTTAATATTACTTTAGTTACAGGCATAAAGGTGGAGCATTACAATTTGGTATCAGAGCCCAAGGTTTAAAGCAATTCTGTAGACCGTCCATATGCACTGGCTAAGGGAGAGGAGACAGCTCAGCTCTTAGTAAGAATTAGGAACTAAGATAATTAAATATCTTACACTTAATTTATTTGACCCATAGAGGCTTGTTCAAAAATTGTAGAGATGTCAAGTTCTAGGGGTAATAGAGGCAGAAGAGTGGGAAGAACTTCCAGAGAGCAATCTTCTGCAATTGATCGATTGACAGATATTGTCACACGACTCTTAGAAAGGGAAGTCAGAAGAGATGAATGTGCTCAAGCAACAGTTAATACTGGGCTGAATTTAGAAGATTAAACCCACCTATATTTGAAGGGGGCACAGATCCTATGGCAGCAGACCAGTGGTTGCAAACTATGGAAAGAATGGCTGAAGTAGCCAAGGTGCCAGAAGAGGAAAAGGTCACTTGCATTTCCTTTATGCTACGAGGGACAGCTGAGTATTGGTGGGATTCCATCAGGCGATGCAACAACGAAACAATAATGCGATGAAAAGAATTTAAGGAACACTTTTACAATAAGTATTTTTCAGAGACGGTAAGGTCTACTAAAAAAAGAGAATTTGTTTATTTGCAGCAAGGAAACATGACAGTACTAGAGTATATCCGAAAATTTGATGAGCTCTCTCGTTATGCCCCACACATGGTTGCCACGAAAGACTTGAAAAAGGATCATTTTATTCAAGGATTGCTTAAAGATTTAGCAAAAGACTTAAAGGTGGCTGGAATTCAGGATGGTTCCTTTAATGAGATCATGGATCGAGCCTTGGTAATTGAGCAAGCAGATGAAGAAAATAGGGAAGAAGAACGAAGGAATAAAGGGAGCATAGATCAAAGGAGTGGTGTAGCTAATCATAGAAGGCAACTCTTAAATAATAAGAGGAAGAGAGCACCAACTTACCAAGAGCAAAACAAGAATAAGCGTATAAAAAATCACAAAAAAGAAGCTCTATCAAGGCCTAAATGCAATCAATGTGGTAGAACTCACCTAGGGGAATACCGAGCCAACACCATAACATGTTTCAAATGTGGGAAAGAAGGGCACTTCATCAAAGACTGCCCAGAGAATGGTACGCAGCGAGAAAGGACTAATGCACGAGTGTTTGCACTTACCAAGGCATATGCAGAGGTAAACCCTTTAGTAATATCAGGTAAATTATCTATCTCTCAAACTCCTACATATGTGTTGATAGACTCAGGAGCTACACATTCATTTGTCTCACCAGCATTTATTAGGAAAATCAAAGGGGCCTTTAATATAATAAGTAGACCTTATAGTGTCATGCTTCCATCTGATGAAGTACTAAACTTAGGACAACTAGTGAGAGCATGTAAAGTCAACATTAGTGGTCGTACCCTATTTGTTGACTTAATAATCCTTGAGATGCTCGACTATGATGTGATTCTTGGTATGGATTGGTGATCAAAGTACCATGCTAAGATAGATTGTAAGAAAAAAAAGGTAACCTTCCAACCACTATAAAGGGAACCATTTATATTCAGAGGGGGATGTAAGAGGAATAGAATACCTATCATTTCCGCCTTAAAAGCAACTAGACTATTAAAAGGAGGATGTGAGGGATATTTGGCAAGCGTCATCAAGGTTAAAGAGCAAATGCCAAAATTGGAAGAAATTCTAGTGGTGAACAAATTTCCTGAGGTCTTTCCTGAAGAACTCCCTGGATTATCGCCAGATCGAGAAGTTGAATTTAAGATTGACTTGCTACCAGGAACGGCCCCAATCTCAAAAGCACCCTACTGGATGGCCCCATCAGAATTAAATGAGTTAAAGAATCAACTGCAAGAACTAATAGACAAAGGCTATATACGTCCAAGCCATTCACCTTGAGGAGCACCAGTTCTATTCGTGAAGAAAAAGGATGGATCCATGCGGATATGCATAGACTATCGAGAACTAAATAAGGTCACCATCAAGAATAAGTACCCACTTCCACATATCGAGGATCTGTTTGATCAACTACAAGGAGCAACAGTATTTTCAAAGATTGATCTATGGTCAGGATATCACCAGGTAAAAGTCAGAGAGGGTGGATATTCCAAATATTCCATTATGGACACTATGAATTTGTCGTCATGCCATTTGCCCTAGCTAATGCCCCAACAGCCTTCATGGACTCATGAACAGAGTATTTAAAGACTATTTGGACAAATTCATAGTGGTATTCATTGACGACATCTTGATTTACTCACGAGTGAAGGAAGAACACGCCGAACATCTGAGAATCATTCTCCAAACTTTAAAGGAGAAGCAACTTTATACAAAATTCAAGAAGTGCGAATTTTGGCTGGAAAGCATTATATTCCTCATGCACATTGTGTCTAAGGATGGAATATCAGTCGATCCCTCAAAGGTGGAAGTAGTAAGCCAATGGACTAGGCCAATTAATGCCAACAAAGTTAGAAGCTTCTTGGGATTAGCAGGCTATTATCGAAGATTCGTGGAAGGCTTCTCTAAGATCGCAATGCCATTAACCCAATTAACAAATAAAAACACCAAGTTTATATGGACGCCAGAATGTGAGAAAAGCTTTGAAGAGCTAAAACGGCGGTTGGTCGTTGCTCCAATCTTAGCCATTCCTAATAGCTCTGAAGAATTCATCATATATAGCGATGCCTCCAAAAATGGCATCGGATGCGTTCTTATGCAGAATGGAAAGGTCATTTGCATATGCCTCTAGACAATTAAAGGAATACGAGAAGACATGGCGTCACTATCTGATGGGAGCACATTGTAAGATCTATACAGATCACAAGAGCCTTAAATACTTCTTTACGCAAAAGGAGCTGAACATGCGACAACGACGTTGGCTCGAACTCGTTAAGGACTACGATTGTGAAATAAACTATCATCCTAGAAAAGCAAATGTGGTAGCGGATGCACTAAGTCGAAAGTCAAGTTTGTCAGCTTTAAGGATACTGCCCAAGCCATTATAAGATGAGATATGCAAGGTAGAGATCGAGCTCATGATAGGAAAACTCGCTCACATGACACTTTGCTCAACTTTATTGGAAATGATTAAGGAAGGGCAAGAAGCAGATTCGTACTTAAAGAATTTAAAGATGGAGACCAGTACAGAGAAAGAGATGTCGTTCAAGAAGTCAGAGAAAAGGATCATTTTATTCAGAGATAGGATATGCGTACCGGATAATAAAGATCTAAAAAGTGAAATTCTATTTGAAGCTCATACAACCCCATATTCGCTTCATCCTAGTACAACGAAAATGTATAAAGATTTAAAAAGACACTACTAGTGGCCTGGGATGAAGAAGGATATATAGTTAAGTTCGTGGCTCAATGCCTCACCTGCCAAAAAATCAAGGCGGAACATCAAAGGCAGGCAGGACTTTTAAAACCCAATCAAATCCCTCAATAGAAGTGGGAAGAAATCACAAGGGACTTCGTCGTTAGCCTCCCAAAGACTACAAAAATGCATGATGCCATCTGGGTAATAGTTGATCAACTCACAAAGTCTGCCCACTTTTTGCCTATTCGAATGACGTACACCATGGACCAACTCGCAGAAATATACATAAAGGTGATAGTTAGACTACATGGTGTACCTGTCTCTATTATTTCTGATCGAGATACAAGATTCACCTCGACATTCTGGGAGAAGCTACATAAGGCTATAAGGACAAGACTTAAATTTAGCACAGCATTTCACCCTTAAATAGATGGCCAATCAGAGAGGACGATTCAAACACTCAAAGATATTTTACGAGGATGTGTCATCGACTTTCAAGGATCCTGGAGCAAATATTTAGCCTTGGCTGAATTCGCTTATAACAATAGTTACCAGGCAACCATCAGCATGGCACCATATGAAGCTTTATATGGTAGAAAATGTCGATCACCTATTCACTGGGATGAAATGGGTGAGCAAAGATACCTTGGACCAGACTTGGTCGCGGTCTCATCTGAAGCAATCGAGAAAATACGACGAAGAATGCAAGCAACCCAAAGTTGACAGAAAAGTTATGCGGATAAATGACGAAGACCGTTGGAATTTCAAGTTGGCGAGAAAGTATTCCTAAAGGTCGCCCCAATGAAAGGATCAATGAGATTTGGAAACAAGGAAAAATTAAGTCCAAGGTTCATTGGGCCATTTGAAGTGCTCGAACGTATTGGGAGTGTCTCTTATCTACTGGCGCTACCACCATCATTATCAAGAATACACAATGTCTTTCATGTCTCCATGTTAAAGAAATATGTTCGAGACCCCTCTCACGTGCTAGACTATGAGCTTCTTCAACTCGAGGAAGACTTAACCTACGAAGAACGCCCAGTTCAAGTACTCGATAAAAGAATAAAAGAGTTAAGGCACAACAAAATCCCTGTAGTGAAGATCCTATGGCGGAACAACTCAGTGGAGGAGACAACATGGGAGTACGAGGAAGAAATGAAGAACAAGTATCTTGAGCTATTCAGTAAGTAAATTTTGAGGACGAAATTTTAAAAGGGAAGGAGATTATGAGGTACAAGCTTCTTACTTGGATATAATATAATCAACCCAACAAACTCCCTTAAGTATTTATCATAATAATAATAATATAATGACATAAAATAATGTTGTAGAGATATTAAAAATTTTAAAAAATTTCTAAAGATATTTATGAAAGGATAAATCAATAATTAAAGCTAATAGTGACATAAGCAATAACATAAGTGATGATGCAATAAGAGATGTTGTAGAGATATTAGGAATTCTAGAAATTACTAAGATATTTATAGAAAGATAAATTAATAATGACATACGCAATAACATAAGTGATGATGTAATAAGAAATGTTGTACAGATTTAGAAATTCTAGAAATTTCTAAGATATTTATAAAGAAATAAATCTTTATCATTAATTAAGTGCTAGGTGGCAAAATCCTAAGCATTCTAGAAATCACGAAGATATTTGTAGAGAAATAAATCTCTACCATTAATCAAAGGATGTGGTGGTAAAATCCTAACCACTCATGGGCTTTAGGAAACTCTATAAATACCCCTTAGCCCTTGCATTTCTCCATAAACCTTAGAAATCCCATCTTGTCCCATTTTAAGCCAAAGCATCCCTAGTGAAGAAATTCTCAAGTTTAAGAAGGAAGGTTTAGGGGAATCAAAGAAAAACAGGTAAGTAACACTTCACTTCAACTGCAATGTAAGGATAATATGTTAATTTAGCTTTAAGTAATAATTCTCTAATGTTAGGTTTACTCCTAACTAATCTCTTATTTTCTAATGATTATTATTATGGTGTGATTAATTATTATTAAATCCCAATGGCTGGCTCTGCTGCCTACATCATGATATCATCCCTATATGGCTGGCAATGCCGCCTAACATGTGATGCTCTTATTTTATTATGCCATGGTCGGCACTGCCGCCTAAATTATGATGTTGTATAACTCTTTACATGGTCAGTACTACCGCCTAATATATGATATTATTATGACTCTTTACATGATCGGCCCTGCTGTCTATATTATAATTCTATTTCTTTAAATTTCTATATGGACGGCACTGCCACCTATGTTATATGTTGTAGTTTCATATTATGCTTTATTATATATTTAGAGGATTTATATATTGTGGCATAAGTTGTATTCATCTCATGCATTTCATGAGTGATTTGTTAAATAGGAATTTTAATGATTTTTAAAGAAAAGGAGTTGCTGTACTACTAGGTGGCAAGCATTCATAAAGAGGGCAAACCCTCTAAGCTAAGAAAAGAGATCCTTTGGGGTCGGCGATACGTAATGCCCAACGGATCAGTTAATTTAAGCCCAAGGGCATGTTATAAAATGCTAGCCTTGTAGTACAACAAACCCAAGGCCCTAACATTGTTCTTCATATTTTAGAGTTTCATGTAAAGGTTTTAGCACTTATTTCATAAAGTCATCCATATGCATGATAGATAATACATGCATAAAGTGTTTACTTACTGGGCATTAGCTCACGTAGTCTTTACATTGCAGGAACTGAGTAGGAAAAGCTGACGCCAAGTCTCCACCAAGGCGAGGTGCATATGGACATAACAGACCTTGGGTTGCACAACGGGCTTAACTATATTCCTATCTAAGCATAAATACAATAAGCTTGTTTATGGAATTAGTTGTGACTTTTTTAACAAAGTTTTTTTTTGTGACAAACCCTTTTAGATGGTTTTTATGTAACAAACCCTTTTGTTCAAAATTTATAAAATGCTTATTTTAAAATCGTTTCTTCGAATACTTAATATTACTTTAGTTACAAGTATAAAGGTGGAGCGTTACAGATCTGCTTCATGAGGAAGAATGGAGTTAAGATTATGGTCATAAGCCAATTGTCCTAATTTTTGTCTCCACCAAGAAAGAAGGGAGAACCATTCAAGAAGAGGCCATAACAAAGAATTGGATTGACTAGGAGCCATGATCTTTTTCAGAGTGGATTTGAGAGAAAGAATTAGTTTTGTAGCATGGAGAGCAGTAAGACACCAGAAATACCATAATTCATCATTAGTAACGTCTCTAGCGAGAGAAATATATAACCCAGTGAGAAACAGATGGTTTGGATCGAAAGTGGTGAAAATAGTAGGACCGTCAAGGAGGTAAATTCTCATATAATACTTAAAGAGAAATTGTTTTGCACACTGTTGGAGCTGGTAGAGAGTAGAGAAGGACTTTTCGAGTGGAAAAGTTTTTTGGGTGAGGACTTGAGAAGAAAGAGAAGATGCCATAGAACGAACATTTCTGTGAAAGTGTAACGCTCTGCCTTTTATGTTTGTACCTAAAGTAACATTAAATATTTTGAAGAAACGATTTCAAAATAAGCATTTTATAAATATGGAATAAAAAGGATTTGTTACATAAAACTATATAAAAGGGTTTGTCACACAGAAAAAACTTCTTACAAAAGTCACAACTAATTCCATAAACAAGCTTATTGTATTTATGCTTTGGCAGGAACATAGTTAAGCCCGTTGTGCAACCCAAGGTCTGTTATGTCCATATGCACCTCGCCTTAGTGGAGACCTGGCGTCAACTTTTTCTTACTCAGTTCCTGCAATGTAAGGACTACGTAAGCTAATGTCCAGTAAGTAAACACTTGATGCATGTATTATCTAAAATCTTTTTACATGAAACTTTAAAATATGAAGAACAATGTTAGGGCCCTAGGTTTGTTGTACTATAAGGCTAGCTTTCTATAACATACACTTGGGCTTAAATTAATTGATCCGCTGGGTGTTACGTATCGCCATCCCTAAAGGATCTCTTTTCTTAGCTTAGAGGGCTTGCCCTCTTTATAAATGCTTGCCACCTAGTAGTATAGCAATCCCTTTTCTTTAAAATCATTAAAATGCCTATTTAGCAAATCACTTATGAAATGCATGAGATTAATGCAACTTATGTCATAGCATATAAATCCTCTCAATATATAATAAAGCATAACATGAAACTATAATATATAACATAGGCGATAGTGCCGTCCATATAGAAATCTAAAGAAATAGAATTATAATATAGGCGGCAGGGTCGACCATGTAAAGAGTAATAACAATATCATATATTAGGCAGCAGTGCCGACCATGTAGAGAGTTATACCAACATCATAATTTGGGCGGCAATGCCGACCATGATATAACAAAATAAGAGCATTACATGTTAAGCGGCATTGCCGACCATCCAATCACATCCTAGGCGGCATAGCCAGCTATATGAGGATGATATCATGATGTAGGTGGCAGAGCCAGCCATTGGGATTTAATAATAAATAATCACACCATAATAATAATCATTATAAGATAAGAGATTATTTAGGACTAAACTTAACATAAGAGAATTATTACTTAAAGCTAATTAAACATATTGCCCTTACATTGCAGTTGAAGTGAAGTGTTACTTACCTATTTTTCTTTGATTCCCCTAAACATTCCTTCCTAAACTTGAGAATTTCTTCACTAGGGATGCTTTGGCTTAGAATGGAAAAAAATGAGATTTCTAGGGTTTATGTAAAATGCAAGGGCTAAGGGGTATTTATAAAGTTTCCTAAGGCCCATGTGTGGCTAAGATTTTGCCACCATATACTTTGATTAATGGTGAAGATTTATTCTCCATAAAATCTTGGTGATTTCTAGAATGCTAAGATTTTGCCACCTAGCACTTAATTAATGGTGAAGATTTATCACTTGATAAATATCTTAGTAATTTCTAGAATTCTTAATATCTCTACAACATTTTTTATTGCATCATTACTTATGTCATTACTTATGTCACTATTAGCTTTAATTATTGATTTATCCTTTCATAAATATCTTTAGTAATTTCTAAAATTTCTAATATCTCTACAACATTATTTTATGTCATTATATTATTATACATTATTATTATTATTATTCTTATGATAAATGCTTAAGGGAGTTTGGGTTGATTATATTATATCCAAGTAAGAAGCTTGTACCTCACAGAGAGTGAGAAGCCATGAATATGACAAAGAAAATAGAAGAGGTATGAAATATAGGTTGAGGAAGTTTATGAGCTCTGGATAGAAAATTAGGGATCGGGTTTGTATCTCCTTTTGTATGTTGGACTTCAAACTCATATCGAGAAAACCATTCTTGAAGACGAAGCAACTGATTATTAGGGATCGTCTTGCCTTTAAACTGTAGGACTTTAGGAAAAGCCGAATTATCTAATCTGATGAGGAATCTGTGGCCAAATAGATGATATTTAAACTTTTTTATCCTATTTGTAACGGCAAGGATTTGTTTTAACACAATATGGTAATGTTGTTGAGTTAGACTAAACTATCCACTAGTATATCCGATCAGGTGTTCTTTCTTATTTGTCTTTTCAAAGAGAATTGCACCCTATAATATGTCAGAAACATCAGTTTGCAGGATGGGAAGACCATTAGAAATAATTTTCAACGGTGGAGGATTCTGAGCAATCTGTTTCAACTGTTGAATGGCATGCGTGTGATGCTTATCCCACAGAAAGGGACGTTTCTTTAATAAAGCAGACAAGACACTAGTGTGGTGGTCTACATGTGGAAGAAAATCTCTAATATAGTTGACTATACCCAAAAACTATTGACTTGCTTTTTGGTAAAGTCTTTATTAGCGAAATGTCGTAATTCTTGTGCAATATGGGGACCAGGTTGGTAATGTCCATCTTTGATGCTCATACCAAGATACTCAATCGTATCTGTAGTGATGGTGCTCTTTCTATCTGAAAGTATAATACCGTATTTTTATAGAATATCATGAAACTGTTGGAGTAATGCATGGTGTTCCTCCACTGTTTTTGAAAACAATAAAATATCGTCAATGTAAACAAGGGTATAATGTAGGATGGGTTGGAAAATTAGGGTCATGGTTCTTTGAAAGATGGAGGGAACGGTTTTCAATCCAAAGGGAAGGACTTTTCACTGGTAATGATCATTTGGAATGTAGAAAGCTATTTTGTATCTCTCAGAAGGGTCAATACCCAACTGCCAAAATCTGGACTTTAAATCAAACTTAGAAAAGATGGAGGCATTTTGGAGATATGTAAATAGAGAGTTTCTGCGAGGAAGAGGGAACTTGTCATCTTGCAAGAATTGATTCAAGGGTTGATAATCAATTACCTAACGATTTTTCCCTCATAAAGTTTCAGATCTTTTATTGACATAAAAAGCTTGACAAGCCCATTGGGAAGAGGTAGGTTCAATCAGGTCTTGGGCCAAAAGTTCAGTATATTCTATTTGGGCCGAAAGAAGTTCTGAGGGTGGCATACTGGGATGGGTGGCTTTAGTAGGATTGACATCTTCATTGAGCTTGAAAGGAAGCTTTATGACGTGAGCTGGATTTTTCCATAATGGACTGGGATGGTCAAAAGTCAAATGATTGGTTAGACAAAATCGAAGTAATTGGGCCGTAATATCTTGGTAATCAAGAGGAGAATGCGCCAAATGGTATAGTTTAAGATTATCTGTATAAGGCTGAAACATGGACTGGAACCTAAGCCTAGTAGAAAGAATTTGAAGCTTTTCTGCCTTAAGCAAGATATCAAAGCCCAAGAGTAGATCTTTGTTTGGGAGACTGGATCCAATAACATGAGTCCAAATAGTAAGTTTTGGGAACAACTGAATTCCAATCCATTTTTTTGTTCGAAGCTGGGTAGAAAAGACTTTTCCACTGGCTGCACGAAAATGAGTTTCAGAAACAATCCAAGCTTCTGGAATGAGAATAGCTGGATTTAAAATACTGCTCTGAGCTCCAGTATCAACAAAAGCAATGAGGGATATGGGATGACTGTATTTTGACATGAGAATTTGGATTTTTACCGAACGAATAGGTTGAACTGAGAAGGACTGAGGGTGAGACTGGACTTGAAACACAGAGGAATATTCCAGAGAAGAATCATAAAATTCACTAGACTCAGCCTCAGAATCAGAGTAACCAAGAGCAAAAATTGTATCTTGGTCAGAAGACTCTTGTTCAGTGTAAAGATGTTCAATCTGATCTATTTCTGGAGAAAATTGATGAAGAGACTGAATTTGTTGGACTAAATGCATAGAACATTTAGGATTCTGTGGACAATCGTTTGCAAAATGTCCATGCTTCTAGCAAATAAACATCTGCTTTTTTTCTCTCTTTTGTCAAAAAGTTCAGAGGGATTCTTTCATTTAAAGTAATCAATTTTTTTGGAACATCTAAGGAAACGACACCGGGAAAAAGATGGAAATTGAGATTTCCTGTCTGTAGTTTTAGATTCAGCAGGACGATCAGCCATTAGAAGACGGGTAATATCTACTAGATTCTTTTCTGAATCATCTGAACTACAACTAAGCTCTGAAGTCTCAGTGGAAGAGACTGAAGAATCTATTGAAAGAGATTCATCTATTAAAGGATCATGATGGAGATCTGATAGGTCTGACAGCAAGTAACTTTTAGCAGGTTTCTTTTTATCAGCTTTAGAAGGTGTTTCTATAAAAGAAGGTAAGACTGAAGTAGAAGGAATTTCTGGATTAACTGGTTCATAAATCTTAATAGAAGTTTGTTGGGGTTCAAGATAGATAGGAGTAATAGGAGGAACTGAGATAGGAGGAGGTGAAGGTCGTTTAGGAGCTCTAGATTTGGGTTTTCTAGTATGAGGAAACAGGGTATGCATAATTGGAAATACCTTTTCAGGTTCATATGATCTGAGAGGTTGAGGATGTATAGAACTTAGAGGATGGTATGGTTTTGTGGGGAAAAAAGACATAGTGAGAACAAGAGCAGGAATAGACTGTTATTTATGGAGATTTTCAGCATCAATCCAAGCAATTTCAGCCTTTAAATGACGAATCTCCTTTTCTTTTTTATCAAAGTCAGAAGATATCAGACCCTGAGCAATCATTTCTCGAAGATCGTTATCAAGTTAAGCAGCTTTAGCACGAAGACCATTGTAGAGATTTGTCAGCTGATCTAAGATGGATGTAACTTTGTTCTCAACCACAGTAGATCTATGAGCAATCTGGTCAACCTTTGTATGTAGAGAGGTCAGAGAAGCATTCTGTACTCTGACTTTTTGAGTCTACCAGTTAAGAATAGCCTCAAAAGGTTTTGGTTCTTTTAAATGCCTACTAAAGGTGATTAGAGAGTTGACAAATGGTCTAGAGCATCTTGATGTACTGGATTGGATCTCTTTTCAACAGGAGAAAAATCAGCATTATAATCTGATGGAGAGGTAGATGAGAACATCATACAAGGCACCAGTATAGGCATTGGCAACAAACTAGGAAGGTTTGATGGCGGCAGCTTATAAGAAGTAGGTTGATGTTTTTGAATCCACTTAAGTCCTTTGTGATACAGAGGCAAAAGAGGAGGATAATCTGGTTCATTATCATCTTCAAGAAGATAAGGACGCTGGTATTTACAACAAAAAAAATAACCTTTTTCTTTTTCTTTCTAGAAGAATAGTCATCAAACTCATCATTATCATTTTCACATGAACAGCCTGGATCGCACATGCCTGAGCCGGGAACATCCCACATAAAATGGCCATGAAGTTTATTTGGATAAACTAGAAGACCTTGGGAGGAGAAATGTAAGATAGGTAAAGGGTCACCATTATGAAGAATTTCAGGGTGGTGATGAACAGGTTGTATCATCGAACAGGTAAAAGACATTCTAGCTGGTTCTGTAAGGGTTAATGGAGGAGGTTTGAACTGAAGGTGAATAATACCATCAGATCTTTTCTCATACATTGGTTTAGAAGTTTGGTGGAAGTGGTATTTTGATGAAAGTGTTCATAATTTGTTATCCATTCAAGTGGCATGAGCTTGAAAAATCAGCTCTTAAGATCTGTTTGGGGATTTGGATGACAGTAGGGATATCTGAAGATTCAGCAAGGATCATAATGGTATCTGAATTGGCTTCATTAGATGAAGAAAGATCAAGTGAATGATTTTGAAGTCTATAGACCAACTGGTGATGGATGATGGCAATCTTTGCACTTGCAATTTGTTCAGCTCCTTGGATCTGAACTTGAATTTTGAGGAAACTAGAGAGATTCGGATCATCTAGTGAAAGATTAAATTTGGGTAGGCAGAGAGGACAATGCTACCAGCATAGAGGGTAGTAAGGACAGCGCCGATAATAGCTTGCTGGTATTTTTTGAATTTAATGTCTAGAAAGCAATTCTGGCTGTAACAAGAAGGTCTTTTCTCCTATGAAGAGTAAGGATAATGCGAACACCACCAAGATGAAAGTGAGTGTATCTGGACTGTTTCCAGTAAGTAATCAATTTAGGGGAAATTTCAAGAGTAACATACTACTCTGTAGAAGTAGATTGTAGAGAATAGTGATCAAGAGAGGAAGACTGTATATACTCTTTTGGAGCAGGGCAATTTATACGGATGAAAGAGCAAATAGAACGAGTGAAAGAAGATGGATGTTTATATAACTGGTAAGGATTCAGAAGAGGAAGAGAAGATTTATTTACTTGAGTAGAATCAGAGATATAGGAATATTCCACAAGACTCTCAATCTTAGAAGTAGTATACTTAGTAACATTTTTAGGAAGTGACATGGACGAAGTAAGTTGAACTAGATTTTGTGATGAAGATGCCATTAGATTGAAGCTCTTAAGTTCTTTGAAGTTTAAATAAACTCAAATCAGATATAAGTAACTAAAGGAAATCATCCTAAAATTATTTAGAAAAATTTTAGTCAGGCTCTGATACCAGTTGAGACATAAGGGTTAGGCTCTGATAATAGCATATAAAAGGAGATGCAAACCTAATCCCTAATTTTCTATCAAGAGCTCATAAACCTCCTCAACCTATATTTCATATCTCTCCTGTTTTTCCTGTCATCTTCATGGCTTCTCATTCTCACAGAAATGTTCGTTCTACAGCATCCTCTCTTCCTTCTCAAGCCCTCACCCAAAAAACTTTTTCTCTTGGAAAGTCCTTCTCTACTCTTTACCAGCTCCAACAGTGTGCAAAATAATTTCTCTTTAAGTATTTTATGAGAATTTACCCCTTGACGGCCCTACTGTTTTCACCACTTTCAATCCAGACTATCTATTTCTCACTAGATTATATATTTGTCCCGCCAGAGACATTCTAATGATGAATTATGGTATTTTTGGTGTCTTACTACTCTCCATGCTATTAAACTAATCCTTCCTCTCAAATCAACTCTGAAAAAGATCATGGCTCCTAGTCAACCCACTTCTTTGTTGTGGACTCTTCTTGAATGGTTCTCCCTTTTCCTTGGTGGAGACAAAGATTAGGACAATTGGCTCATGACCATAATCTGAACTCTATTCCTCCTCATGAAGCAGATCACTTTACCTCTATTTTTACAGTTCATCGACCTTACTTCTAACATCCAGAAACCCTTACTCTCATTACCCAAACCCAGCGTACCCATTATCACACTACACCATATCCTTCAACCCTTGAACAAGATCAAAATTTTAGGAAAACCCTTACCAATTTCCTATTACAACTCAACCATGTCAAACCACCTGTCACTAATATTGTCTCCAGCTCTCTTGGTCCTCATCATGAAATAATTATGGTCTCTAACCCTTCAGGCTCCAGCAAAGGAATTATAATTAAAGAAGAGCGTCCTGACACTCCTCCTCAGTTATATTATCAAGATTCTCAAGATCCAGATGATGAGTTTCTACCACTCAGCCAGTATCTCAGACAGCTAGAAACACATCTTTCCAATGTTCACATCACTACATTGGAACAAGGCCAGTCCTCTACCCCTAGAGTTATCTCTTCAGCCAAACCAGTAATTACTCACTCTCTTGTGTAAAGAACTATATCCCTGGTATTGTGCATGCCCGGGGTTGTCCCCTTTACCATGGCCCTACGTACCTGGATCATTACACCATGTTCTACGGTCCATCTGGCACTATGTGTATCAAAACATGTCCAAATTACAGGCATGATCAGCAGGAAGAAACAGACTCCAGCTCATATGATCCAGAATAGATGAACCTGTCCTCTTCTTAATAATGTTGTCTTGTCTTATTATGTGGTTGTAATAATATAAAGTAAGAGAAATAATTAACCTGCTTTATGCTTTTGTCTTATTAGTTTGCTTTATGCTTTTGTCTTTTTACTTTTAAAAAAGCATAGGGGTCCTATCCCAGCTTTATGACAAGTGTTTTGGCTTTAATAATTCGGTTTACTTTTAGACAAGTGATGGGTCCTGTCTTATTTTTTTGGTTTTTTTTTTTATGACCCTTATCTTTATATAAGGGCATCTCTCCTCGTTGTAAAATAAGTTCGTTTAAGTTCATTCACAATAGTTTCAGTCTTTTCTATCATGGCTTTCTAATTCTCTCTCTTCTTAAGTTTGATGAAGCACTAAAATAAATAAAGAAAAGATATAAGTAAGGAAAAATCAAGTATCTCTGCGACTTTAATGGATATTCATACATAATTCCTTGGTGAACCTACAACTCTCTTTGCCTTTGCTCTCAAAGATTACCTCGCAATGAAGTTCTGTTCTCTTCAATGAATATTTGAATTACTACTTTAAAAGAATGTCAGCTTTTTTCTATAAGCTTGGTGGAATCAATGATAATACTATTAAATATGTTTTTATTTCTCTCTCCTTAAGAAACCTTAGCCAGAGCTCCACAGGCTAATTACAGCTGCTTAGGTTGATATCAATACCATGAGTATTGGTAGAATTTTTCAGCTTGCTCTAGTTTCACTGAACCATCTCTGTGAACAAAAGAAGTTTTTTAGAAATCTAATAAAAGAGAAACCTTTAATCAAAGCTGCTTATTGAAAGCCCTATTAGCAATCAAATGCAAAGATAGGAAACAGTGTGACTATTCTTCCAAAAAGAAGCACCATAGATCTCGCTTCCATAGGAAATCTCAATTTCCATCTTCCTCTTAACGTCGTTTCCCTAGACATTCCAGAAAAATTCGTTACTTCAGATAAAAGAATCCTTCTGAACTTCTTGACAAAAAATAAAAAAGAGCAGATGCTTTATTTACAAGAAGTGTGGATATTTTGCAAAAGATTGTCTACAAAATCCTAAACGTTTTGTATGTTTAGTCCAACAACTTCAGTCTCTTCATCAGTTTTCTTTTGAAATAGATATGTGAGATACAATCTTCTTACTTGGATATAATATAATTAACCTAACAAACTCCCTTAAGCATTCATTATAATAATAATAATAATAATAATATATAATAATATAATGACATAAGTAATGTCGTAGAAATATTAGAAATACTAGAAATTACTAAAGATATTTATGGAAGAATAAATTAATAAATAAAACTAATGATGACATAAGCAATGACATAAGTGATGATGCAACAAAAAATGTTGTAGAGATATTAAGAATTCTAGAAATTACTAAAATATTTATAGAATGATAAATTAATAATTTAAAAGTAATAGTGACATAAGCAATGACATAAGTGATGATGTAATAAGAAATGTTGTAGAGATTTAGAAATTCTAGAAATTACTAAAATATTTATAAAGAGATAAATCTTCACCATTAATTAAGTGCTAGGTGGCAAAATTTTAGCATTCTAGAAATCACTAAGATATTTATGGAGAAATAAATCTCCATAAATTAATCAAATGATATGGTGGCAAAATCTTAGCCATTCATAGGCCTTAGGAAACTCTATAAATATCCTATAACCCATCACTAGTGAAGAAATTCTCAAGTTTAGGAAGGAAGGTTTAGGAGAATCAAAGAAAACAGGTAAGTAACACTTCACTTCAACTACAATGTAAGGACAATATGTTAAATTAGCTCTAAGTAATAATTCTCTTATGCTATGTTTAGTTTTAAATAATCTTTTATCTTATAATTGATGAGAACTATCAAGAGAATACCATTAAAGTTTCAAGTGATCCTTTGCACATTCATGAAGGCCCAATTACAAGAGCTAGAGCCAAAAAGATACAAGCTGCTTTAAATGGATTAATTGAGAAAATATGGATTGAAACTACAATTCAAGATGCAAGACATCATGAATTGGGCTTGAAGAGATGTCAAGGCATTGTGGGCTTTATTCAAGCTATTGGGCAACCAAATACACAATTCGGGTCAAATGCAGAAAGGTCAATTTCGGAATAAAACTGGTATTGATTGAGCTGGAATTAACTTGCAAGCCATATACCTTGGAAAGATAATTAAGATAGATTTCCAAAGAATTTTACGGAGTTAGATTTGGAGTTCTCTAGAAGGAGTTATGACCAATTTATTACAATGATGCAGAATTGGAAATTTCAACGACTCCTTAACTAGTTAGGAAAACTACTCCGACTTGAACTAGGATTTAATCTTTTTCGGATTTTTTGGGTCTCTATTGGCCTATTTAAACTCAGCAACCTTGTTATGTAAGACAATAGAGAGATTAATGTTATTTGAATTTGAGAGAATTATTCTTTCTTTGGTTCTTTTGAGAACTAGTGAACTTATCAAGAATTTGCATTCTTGTGGCGTTCCAAATCAAGACTTATCACTCACCTTCTCATCTAAATCTTGAGTGTGGCGTCAATATCCTTCTCCATACCTTTGGTTCATGTTTGATTAAGCATTGGGTCAAGGTTTTATGTCTTAAATCTGTTTAGAACTTTCTTGGGTAGTTGAAACTTCAAATTAAGTTTACTCCTTAAAGTTTCAATGTGGGATTCGCATAATTACTAAGAGATCCCTAACTTTTATAACAAAGTTTTTGGTGTGACAAACCCCTTCATATAGTTTTTTTTTTATGTAACAAACTTTTTGTGTTCAATATTTATAAAATACTTATTTTGAAATCGTTTCTATAAATACTTAAGTTATACCTGGTTTAACCACTTTGGTTATAATCATAAAGGTGGAGTGTTACAAGATCAGATTGAACATCTTTACACTGAATAAGAGTCTCCTGACCAAGATACAGTTTTTGCTCTTGGTTCTTCTGATTCTAAGTCTGAGTCTAGTGAATCTTATAATTCTTCTCCAGAATATTCCTCTGCGTTTCAAGCACAGTCTCATCCTCAGTCCTTCCAGTTCATTTCAATCCAGATTCTCATGTCAAAATATAGTTGCCCTATATCTCTTATTGCTTTTGTTGATACTGGTGCCCAGCACAGTATTTTGAATCCAGCTATTCTCCCTCTGGAAGCTTGGATTGTTTTTGAAACTCATTTTCATGCAGCTAGTGGAAAAGTCTTTTCCACCCAGCTTCATACAAAAAAAAAAATTGGAATTCAGTTGTTCCTAAAACTTACTATTTAGACTCATGTTATTGGATCCAGTCTTCTAGACAAATATCTACTTTTGGGCTTTGATATTCTATTTAAGGTAGAAAAAGTCCAAGTCCTTCCTACTGGGCTTAGGTTCCAGTCCATGTTTTAGCCTTATACAGATAAGCTTAAACTATATCATTTAGCCCATTCTCCTCTTAATTACCAAGATATTACAGCCCAATTACTTTGATTTTGTCCATCCAATCATTTGACTTTTGACCATCCCAGTCTATTATGGAAAAATCTAGCTCACTTCATAAAGCTTTCTTTCAAGCTCAAAGAAGATGTGAGCTAGATTTTTCCATAATGGATTGGGATGGTCAAAAGTCAAATGATTGGTTGGACAAAATCAAAGTAATTGGGCTGTAATATCTTGGTAATTAGGAGAAGAATGTGCTAAATGGTATAGTCTTTTGACCATCCCAGTCCACCCTCAGAACTTCTTTTTGCCCAAATAGAATGTGCTGAACTTCTGGCCCAAGACCTAATTAACCTACCTCCTCCCAATGGGCTTATAAAGCTTTTTATGTCAATAAAGATCTGAAACTTTATGTAGAAAAAAGCGTTTAGTGATTGATTATCAACCCTTGAATCAATTCTTACAAGATCCCTCTTCTTCGCAGAAACTCTCTATTTACATACTCTAAAATGCCTTTATCTTTTCTAAGTTTGATTTAAAGTTCGGATTTTGACAGTTGGGTATTGACCCTTCTGAAAGATACAAAATAACATTCTGCATTCCAAATGCTCATTACAAGTGGAAAGTCCTTTCCTTTGGTTTGAAAACTACTCCCTTCATCTTCCAAAAAACCATGACCTAGATTTTCTAACCCATCCTATACCATACCCTTGTTTACATTGACAATATTTTATTATTTTCAGGAACAGCGGAAGAACGCCATGCATTACTCTAACAGTTTCATGATATCGTACAAAAATACAATATTATGCTTTCAGACAGAAAAAGCACTATTGCTACAAATATGATTGAGTATCTCAGTATGAACATCAAAGATAGGTATTATCAACCTGGTCCCCATATTGCATAGAAATTGCTGCATTTCCCTAATAAAGATTTTACCAAAAAGCAAGTTTAACAATTTTTTGGTATAGTCAACTATATCACAGATTTTCTTCCATATATGGACCAACACACCAGTGTTTTATTTGTTTTGTTAAAGAAACGTCCCTCTCCGTGGGATAAGTATAACACGCATGTAGTTCAACAGTTGAAGCAGATTGCTCAGAATCCTCCACCATTGAAAATTATTTCTAATAGTCTTCGCATCCTACAAACTGATGCTTCTGACATATCATGAGGTGTTGTTCTCCTTGAAAAGACAAATCAGAAAGAACACCTGATCGGGTATGCTAGTGGACAATTCAATCCAGCTCAATAGGATTACCATACAGTGTTCAAAGAAATCATTACCGTTAAATATGGGATAAAAAAGTTTGAATATCATCTACTTGGCCACAGATTCCTCATCAGATTAGACAATTCAGCTTTTCCTAAAGTTCTACAGTTTAAAGGCAAAATGATCCCTAATAATCAGTTGCTTCATCCTCAAGAATAGTTTTCTCGATATGAGTTTGAAGTCCAACATATAAAAGGAGATGCAAACCTAATTCTTAATTTTCTATCTAGAGTTTATAAACCTCTTCAAGTTGTATTTCATACTCTCCTGTTTTCCCTATCATATTCATGGCTTCTCATTCTCACAGAGATGTTCGTTCTACAACTTCTTCTCTTTCTTCTCAAGCCCTCACCCAAAAAACTTTTCCTCTTGAAAAATCTTTCTCTACTTTCTACCAGCTCCAACAGTGTGCGAAACAATATCTCAAAACAATATCTCTTTAAGTATTATATGAGAATTTACCTCCTTAAAGGTTCAACTGTTTTCACCACTTTTGATCCAAAACATCTGTTTCTCACTGGGTTGTATGTTTCTCCTACCAGAGATATTACTAATAATTAATTATGGTATTTCTGATGTCTTACTGCTCTTCATGCTATAAAACTAATTCTTCCTCTCAAATCTACTCTAAAAAGGATCATGGCTCTTAATTAATCCACTTCTTTGTTATGGACTCTTCTTGAATTGTTCTCCCCTTTTCCTTAGTGGAGATATAGATTAGGACAATTGGCTCATGACTATAATCTTAACTTCATTCCTCCTTATGAAGCAAATTAGTTTACAACTGTTTTTACAGTTCATCGACCTTACTTCCAACATCCAGAAACCCATTCTTTCTTCACTTAGACCTAGTGTTCCCATTATCACACTACACCACATCCTTCGACCCTTGAAGAAGATCCCAACTTTAAGAAAACCCTCACCAATTTCATGTTACAACTCAACCTTATCAAACCACATGTCACTAATATTGTCTCCAGTTCTCATGGTCCTTATCATGAAATAATTATGGTTCCTAACCCTTCGAGTTCCAGCAAAGGTATTAAAATTAAAAAAGAGCGTCCAGACACTCCTCCTCAGTTATATTATCAAGATTCTCAAGATTCAGATGATGATTTTCTACCTCTCAGTCAGCTTCTCAGACACTGGAATAAGGCCAGTCTTCTATTTCCAAAGTTATCTCTATAGTCGAACCAGTCATTACTCACTCTCTTTATGTAAAGAATTGTATCCCTGGTATTGTGCATACTTGAGGTTGTCCTCTTTACCATGGCCTCACATATCTAGATTACAGCACTATATTTTGAGGTCCATCTGGCACCATGTGTGTCAAGACGTGTCAAAATTATAGGCGTGATCGACAAAAAAAAAATAGACTCCAACTCAGATGATCTAGAACAAATGAACCTATCCTCTCCTTAATAATGTTGTTTTGTCTTATTATGTGGTTGTAATAGTATAAAGTAAGAAAAATAATTAACTTACTTTATGTTTTTGTCTTATTAGCTTGCTCTATGATTTTGTCATTTTTGCTTTTAGAAAAGCATGGGGGTCCTGTCGCAGCTTTATGACAAGTGTTTTTTGCTTTAATAATTATGTTTGCTTTTAGAAAAGTAATGAGTCCTGTTTCACTTTTCTAATTCTAGTTTGTCTTTTATGACCCTTATCTCTATATAAGGGCGTCTCTCCTCCTTGTAAAATAAGTTGGTTTTCACTCAGAACATATTTAGTATTTTCTATCAGCGAGTTGTTTTTCCATAGAAATAAACTTTAATGCAATATCACCCTTTTGAACATGATCTCTCAAGTAGTGATGTCTAATCTCTATATGCTTGGTTCTAGAATGTTGAATGGGATTCTTTGATAGGTTTATGGCATTAGTATTATCACACTTTATAGGGATTTGTTCAAGGATAACCTCATAATCTTTCAAAGTTTGTTTCATCTAGAGAGCTTGTGCACAACAACAACCTGCGGTAATATATTCGACTTCAGTGGTTTAAAGTGCAACTGAGTTTTGTTTCTTACTAAACCATGAAACAAGTACATGACCTAGGAAATGACAAGTACTACTGGTACTTTTCCTATCAACGTTATGACTAGTAAAATCAGCATATGAATAACAAGTTAAATCTATATAAGTTTCCCTAGGATACTAAGGGCCAAGATTTATAGTTTCATTCAAATAACAGAAAATTCTTTTCACAGCAAGCAAATGAGATTCCTTAGGACATTATTGAAATCTTGCAAACAAACATACACTAAACATGATATCAGGTTTACTAGTAGTTAAATAGAGTAAAGAACCAATCATACCTCGATACATCTTGATATCAATCCTTTTACCTTTTTCATCTTTGTCTAAGTTGGTTGTTGAGCTCATTGGAGTACTTTTGGTTTTTGAGTTATCAATTCCAAAACGTTTGAGCAAATCTCTGATGTACTTAGCTTGATTGATGAATATTCCCTCATTGTTTTGTTTGATTTGTAGTCCAAGAAAATATTTCAACTCTCCCATCATACTCATTTCAAACTCCTTACTCATATATGTAGAAAACTCATTACACAAATACTTATTAGTAGAATAAAAAATAATATAATCTACATAAATTTGAACTACAAGAATATCCTAGTTCTTATGTTTAACAAAAAGAGTAGTGTCTACTTTCCCCATTGAGAAACCATTTTCCAGCATGAAATTCTTAAGCCTATCATACCATGCTCTAGGTGCTTATTTTAATCCATATAAAACTTTTGATAACTTAAAAACATGATTTGGAAATTTTTTACTTTCAAAACCAGAGGGTTGTTTTTATAAACTTTCTCCATAATATAACCATTCAAGAAAGCACTTTTGACATCCATTTGAAATAAAATAAAATTTTATGACATGTATATGCTAACAGCATCTGAATGGATTATAATCTAGCTACTAGTGCAAATGTTTCATCAAAATCAATTCCTTCTTCTTGATTATATCCTTGAGCTACTAATCTAGCTTTATTTCTAACAACTACACCAGATTCATCCATTTTGTTCTTAAATACCTATTTAGTGCCTATCATCGACTGGTGTTTAGGTTTAGGAACTAACTTCTACACATTATTTCTCTCAAATTGATTTAATTTCTCTTGTATTGCCATAACCCAAGATTCATCATTTTTTGCATCAGTAAAAGATTTTGGTTCAATTTGAGAAATAAAAGTAGCATGCTCGCATGTGTTCCTAAGTGATGACCTAATTATAACACCTCTAGATAGATCTCCTAAAATGGCATCTTTAGGGTAAGAAGCAACATACCTCCACTCCTTGAGGAGTGTTTGCACTGTACCTTCTTGTTGCTCTATATTTCTTTGCTCTTCTTGATCATTCTCTTGATTTTCTTATGGCACATTCTCTTGATTATTCTTTGATGATTCTTCTTGTAACTCTCCATCTGCATCATCATTAACAACTCCTTTCTTCGCAAAAGAAGAGTTAGACTCATCAAAAGAAACATGCATAGACTCTTTCACAACTAAGGTTCTTTTATTATAAACTCTATAAGCTTTGGTTGAGGTTGAATATCTAAGAAAAATACCAACATCGGATTTTGAATCGAATTTACCAAGATTGTCTTTTGTGTTTAAAATAAAATATTTACAACCAAAACTTTGAAATAACCAATATTTGGTTTTTTATCTTTCCAAAGCTTATAAGGAGTTTTGTTAAGAAGAGATCTGATCAACATCCGATTTCAAACATAACAAGCGGTGTTGACGGCTTCGGCTACTTAGGTAATACATTTTCATTCAACATGGTCCTAGCCATTTCTTGAGTAGACCTATTCTTTCTTTCAATAACTTTATTTTGCTATGGAGTCCTAAGTGATGAAAATTGATGCTCAATGCCTAAATCATTGCATAAATTTTCAAATGCATGATTCTCAAATTCTCTACCATGATCACTTCTAATGCAAGTAATAAAATAATCTTTTTCATTTTAAACCTTTTTACAAAAAACTTTAAATGCTTCAAAGGCATCATTTTTATTAGATAAAAATAATGCCCAAGTGTATCTAGAATAATCATCTACAATTACAAATGTATAATATTTTTCACTTAGACTAGCATATCTAGATGATCCAAATAAATCCATATGAAGTAGTTGTAAAGGTTTTAAAGTAGAAACATGATTCTTGTTTTTGAACGAGGTTTTGATTTGTTTATCGAATTGACAAGCTTCACAAATTTTATCCATTTGAAAACTAATTTTTGGAAGACGTTTAACTAAATCATTTTTGAAAATTTTTTATATCAAATCCATGCTTACATATCTTAATCTTCTATGCCACAACCAACAATCATTATGTAATACAAAAAACATTTTTCGTGAGTAGATGCACAGTCTATATCAATTGTATACACATTTATATTCCTACTACCAGTAAATACTATCTTACCATCACATGCATTTTCAATAATACATTTTGATTTATCAAAAATAACCCTATAATCTTTATCACACAATTGACTAATACTAAGCAAATTATATTTCAAATTTTCAACTAAACTCACATTCTCAATAAGAGTTTAAAAGTCTTTACCAACATTACCAATACCTATAATCTTTCTTTTTAAGTTATCTCCAAAAGATACATCTCCACTATTTTCAATTTTGGTAAAGCTTGAGAACTAAGAATAATCCCCTGTCATGTGTCTTGAACACCCACTGTTCAAGTACCATTTGTTCTTCTTTTTCTTAAATCCCTGCAAAAGAAATTTTCAAGTTTTACGTACCTAAATCTTTTTGGGTCCTTAAGTGTTAGCAATGGTTCCTTTTGGAACCCAAACACATTTAGCTCTTTGATGTACTTTTTATCTTAATGTGACATTTATAACTCATATGGTCATTACCATTACAATAATGACAAACAATCTTAGGATTGTTTGTAGATATGGCTCTAACAAAATAATTTTTATAATTTTTTGCTTAATGTTAGGTTTATATCCTATTCTATCTTTATTAAATACACATTTTTTAATACTCAGCAGTTTTTCTAAGTTCTTCTGACCATTTGTGAATTTTAAAACAATTTCATTGAGTTCATTTGTCTTTTTCTTAAGAACTTCATTTTCTTTCAATAATTTATTATTACATAATTCTTTATACTCATATGAAGTACTTGGTTTATCTTTAATTGAAACAATCTTATCATGCAATTCTTTATTATTTAATTTTAGCATTTTATTCTTTTCATTTAATGAGTCATTATATTTTAGTAATGCATCTGTTTCATTTTTTTACTAATTCTTAACCGATCATGTAATTCATTAAATGAATTATATAACTCATTATAAGTCAGGTCACTTACCTCATTATGTTCATCATCCGACTCATCTCCAATTGCCATAAGTGCCAAATTTGACACTTCATGAGATTCCTCTTCATCACTCGATTCTTCTTCACTGTCATCCCAAGTGCCTATCATGGCTTTCTTTTTAAGCTTGCTGAGAAGTGGGCATTTTGATCTTATATGGCCAGGCTTTTTGCATTCATAACATATAATTGCCTCCTTCTTCCCCTTTTGATTCTTAAGGTTTTTGAATTTTCTTCGCTGAATAGGTTTCTTGAAGAATTTTCTTAATCTTCTTACCAGCATGTCATCTCCTCATCATCCAGCTCACTATCCTCATCACTCTCATGTTTTGACGCTTTGAGAGCAATACTTTTCTTTTTCCCCTCATTTCCTCTTTCAGCTGCCAAATCTTCCTCATAAGAAATAAGAGAACTAATTAGATCATTAATAGGTAATGCATTTAAATCTTTAGCTTCCTCTATAGCAGTCCTCTTAGGTTTCCATTCTTTTGGTAATGATCTAATAATTTTCTTAACTTTCTCACTGTTACAGAATGTTTTTCCTAGAGCTCTTAGAGTGTTTACTATATCCGTAAATCTAGTATACAAAAAGTAAACACTTTGATTTTGTTCCATTTGAAATAGTTCATATTGTCAAGTATATCTACTAATTTTAGACTCATTAACTTGATTAGTCCCTTCATAAACAGCTTCAAGTTTGTGCCAAATTTCATAAGCACTTTCACAACTAGAGACTCTATAAAATTCTTTCTTATTAAGAGCACAGAATAATGCATTCGTAGCTTGGAATTTAGAGAAGCTTTTCTCTTTTTCAGTTTATTTCATTCCTGTGAAAGTTTTGGAATGTCATTTCCTAATTCATTTTTAGTCATAGGCATAAATGGTCTATCACAAACAACTTCCCAAATTTCATAATCTAAAGCTTGTAAATAAATTTTCATCCTAATTTTCCAATATAGGTAGTCATTACCATAAAAAATAGTGGACAAGTTGTGGATTGTCCTTCCATAAATGTGGATTCATTTTGGGTTGCCATGGATCTTTTACTCTTAGACGGTTAGGTCCTAATAAGAGAACCTTACTCTGATACCAAACGAAATACTAACTAGACAACCCAAGAGGGGAGGTGAATTGGGTTTTTAAAAATTAAGCAAACAAAAACTTAATGTGATATAAACAAAGCAATCAAATTTGAAATAAATAAATAAATGTACAATGAAGAATAAAGATATAGAGTAAGAGAGATCAAACATAATAATTTTTACATGGTTCGGCTATCCCCGCCTACGTCCACACCTCCAAGCACACCGAGCTTAAGGATTCCACTAAGCAAGCCTTCAAAACTTTAAAATCTTGTAATTGACTTCCAAGGTATCAATAAACCTTTATGAAAAGTGACGTTTCCCAATTTCTTAATCTAAGCATATCCCAACACTTACAATCACTCAAAACAAAGATTACAAATTGATTTTTCTCTCACATAATTTTGAAGATTACAAATCAATGCCAAATGTGTGAATAGATGAAGTAAGAATATGTTTAAAGCTCAATATAGATCGTATATTCGTACATATGCTCAGTAGTTGTGTTGTCGTCTTTGTTTGATTTGATTTTGGTGAGTTTATTTATAGTTGGAGTTAAAAATTAGTCGTTATTCATCCTTGTTGATAGAAAATGGATTACCGTTAGCCATTAACGGATAACTATTTACGTTGGTCAATGTTACCATTGGGCTTGATTTCAAATTAACAGTTGACTATTAGTAATTGCTCTTTCACCGTTAACATCTAGAGACCTGCACAATAAAAATTCTTCTATCCGTTTTAGCTAAATAATTAAAGATTAACAAAGAATCTTAGTCTGGATATTATCGGTTAGTTGTTATATATTAACAGTTCACCGTTAAATTCCAGTAACCTTATAAAATAAAATGCTTAATTGGTTTCCTTTAAACGCTAAAGGATTAACAAGATATGAAGATCTGGATATTATCGGTTAGTCGTTATATATTAACGGTTCGCCGTTAAATTTCAGCATCCTTGTAAAATAAAATGCTTAACCGATTTCCTTTAAATGGTAAAGGATTAACAAGATATGCAGATTTGAATATTATCGGTTAGCCGTTATATGTTAACGGTTTACCGTTAAATTCTAGCAACTTATAAAATAAAATGGATTAACAAGATATGAAGATCCGGATATTATCAGCTAACCGTTATATGTTAACTGTTTGCCGTTAAATTTCAGCAACTTATAAAACAAAATGCTTAACCAGTTTCCTTTAAATGGTAAAGGATTAACACATGATGCAGGTATAAACGTTATGGGTTAATCGTTAAAATTTAACGGTTCACCATTTATCTTTATCAAGTTTAGAAGGCTATTGGTTAAGGCTTAACAAAATAACCCTTTTTCTCAGCATGAAGATTAAGTTTTTACCCTAAATAGTTAGCTATTTAAAAATAACGGTTAACCATTTACTTCTAGTGTTTGGTTTTTACTAAGTTATAAAATAATCGATTGAAACTTTTAGAAAATAGCCTCTCTCTGCATTTTATCGGTTAATCTTTAAAAAGAAACGGTTCACCGATTATTCCCAAAAATCATATTTTTTACAGAAATGTTCCAGTTTCTCTGAGGCTTGTAAACATACACAAAGAGTTTTGACTTTTAAGAAAATATTTAAATTTGTGAAACTTCAACAAACTTATCAAAAGAGATTAATGGTTTGTTATCATCAAAATCAATAAACAGAATATGTACATGTTAACACATCTTTACTATTTCGTACCGAGATATGAGATTTACCTCGACATTCTAAAAGAAGCTACATAGTGCTATGAGGATAAGATTAAAATTTATCACAACATTTTATCCCTAAACAGATGGCCAGTGAGAAAGGACGATTTAGACACTCGAAGATATGTTGTAAGCATGTGCTAACGACTTTCAAGGATTATGGAACAAGTATTTAACATTGGCCAAATTTGCCTACAACAATAGCTACTGAGCAACAATCGACATAGCACTATAAAAAACTTTTACATGGTAGGAAGTGTAGGTCACTCATTCATTGGGATGAAATGGGTAAGCAAAGATATCTTGGACTAGATTCAATTGCTATCTCATTTAAAAGGATTGAAAAAATATGCCAAAAAATGCAAGCGGCCGAAAGTCAACAAAAGAGTTAAATGGATAAAAGACAGAGGCCTTTGGAATTTTAAGTTAATGACAAAGTATTCCTAAAAGTCACCCTAGTGAAGGATCGATAAAATTTAGGAACAAAGAAAAATTAGACCCAAGGTTTATTAGGCTGTTTGAAATATTCAAACGTGTCTGAAATGTTTCCTATCGACTTGCCCTCCTACTATCATTATCAAGAATACACAATGTCTTTAATGTTTCTATGTTAAAGAAATATGTTGCAGACTCCTCTCACCTGCTATATTATAAGTCTTTAATAGACTTAACCTACAAAGAGCGTCTAATTCAAGTACTTGATAAAAGGATAAAGGAGTTAAGAAACAAGAAGACCCCTTTAGTTAAAATACTATGGCAAAATAGTTCAGTGGAGGAGGCAACACGGGAGCGCAAGGAAGAAATGAGTAATAAGTATCCTAAGCTATTCAATAAGTAAATTTCAAGGATGAAAATTTTTAAAAGAGGAGGAGATTGTGAGGTACAATTTCCTTACTTGAATATAGCATAATTAACCTTAAGTTAACAAGCTCTCTTAAGTTTAAAAAAATAATAATATAATAATATAATTGTATAATAATATAATAATCAAATAATTAATTCTAAAATATTAATTAAATAAGCAATGACATAGGTGATGATGTAATTGGAAATATTCTAGAGATATTTTAGGATTCTAAAAATTATTAAGATATTTATGGAAAGCTAATCTCTACTATTAATGGCAAAATCCTAGCCATCTATTGGTCTTAGGGAATCATATAAATACCCCATAATCCTTTCATTTTTCATAAACCTTAGAAATGCAATCCATTTCTATTTTAAGTCAAAACATCAATAATAAAGAAATCTTCAAGTTATGGAAGTTTATAGAAATTAAGAAAAATAGGTAAGTAATATTTCATTTCAACTGTAATGTAAGAACAATGCTCTTTTATGCTTAAATTTAGCTTTAAATAATAGTTCTTATTGTGCTAGATTTAGTTTTAAACAATCCTTTAACTTATGATGATTATTATGATGTGTTGGTTATTGTCTTGCTATGCTGCCTATATTATGATGCCTTTTTAATCATCCTCATATGATCGATTATGCCACTTATAATATGATATTTTCTTATTTTCTCTTTGCATGGTCGGTCCGGCCGCCTATATTATAATTTTATTTGTTTAATTTCTATATGGACAGCACTATCACCTATATTAAAAATTATTATCTTAGAATAGTTTTGTATTTTGGCTTTATTACAGCTATGACATAAGTTGCATTGGAACACATGTATTTCATGGATAAAGAAATTTTTTTAAATGAATGGGTTGTTCTACTACAAGGTGGCATAGTTTACAAGGAGGGCAAGCTCTCTAAGTAAAGTAAAAAGAGATTTTTTGGGGAGGCAATACATAACTCCCAAGAGATCAATTAATTAGGCTCAACGATATGTTGTTTAGTGCTAGCTTTATAGTACAGGGCCCTAACGGGTTCTTTTATATTTAAGTTTCATTTAAGGGACTGATTATTCATTTTATTTAGTCATTCATGTGCATAGTAGTTAATACATGTATCAAGTATTAACTTACTAGGCATTAGGCTCATGTAGTCCTTATAATACAGGATTAAGGAATTGGGTAAGCTGACACCAAGTCCCAACCAAGGCAAAGTGTATATGGACATCACAAACCTTGGGTTATATAATAAGCTCAACTGATGCTTTCATCTAAACATAAGTAGTATAAGTTTATTTAGCTATACTGTTGGTTTTGAGATGTATTGCTAAGAAATCTCTATATTTTATAACGAAGTTTTTATGTAATAAACCTTTTATGTTCTATATTTATAAAAAGCCTAATTTAAAACTTATATCTATATTTAAAGTGTTGAATGTTCTATTTTTTAAAATCACCTTAGTTATAATTATAAATGTGAGGTGTTACATAGATATTAATACTCGACTGCAGTCGGGTATTTCCAAACAGAATGACCTGCTGCTTTTTACAAATACTTGACTGCAATCAAGTGAAAGCCAAATTACATATAATAGTCAGATACGTGGACAAATAAAAAAGTCATCTAAAACATTCAATATAATGACAACACAATGAAACTAATTTTTAACATATCAAACTTCAATTACATCAAATAAGAAAAGTGGTTTCATATCAAGAACGTAGATATAATACATATTTGATTTGTAAATAAGTCATGATATAATGGAAATTGTAGCACAATCATTAATTGTGTATTTACAGCCTAAACACTTGGCCTATTTATTATAAGTCATTGATCGCCTCCCTTTGAAAATAATATAAGACATACAACCTTATTTATCCACCTACTAAACAAAAAGGTAGAAATTCATCAACTAACTATTATAGATATTAAAATAATAAAACAATAAAAATAACAATATGTAAGGTTCATAGTAGTATATGTATAATAGAATTAATGCATTGCAAGTTAGTCAATTATGTCCTCAAGATCCACACCTATAGCACTTACGACGCAAACTCTCTTTGTCTTGTAATGCTATTCTAATTTCTTATAGCCGACCATTTTTTTATATTTCTATAAGGGGTAAAACCTCATTACTATGCACTTCTTCTGAAACCTCCTATTTTTCTTGTGTGCCAATAGGATAAATTGTTTCTACATATGCTACAACCCATGCTTTACTAGAATAGTAATGAGAACACATATCGTATACAAACAATGTTTCTCGATACCTACAAACTGCTAATACATATTCATAAGGTAATTGATCGAGTTGAAATTACTGACAATTGCATGTCTTTTAAAAAATGTTAACGCCACTATCAAGGTCACCATCTTTAATAATAAACTCATACATATTTAGTGTCACCATTTTATATGTACAAGAATTCTCTGACTTTTTTAACTTTTTTTCAGCCTATTTTGTGAGTCTTGTATGATAATTACCGTCTTTTCTCGCCTATCACAAAATCATTCATGTAGCTTATTAATGATCGAATCCAATAACTTTTGAATAGGTGATTGTCAGGGGTTTTTAAGAATAGAATTCATGGATTCTATTATGTTTATTGTCATAATATTGTAAGGCAGCCCATCAAAATAAAATCAAGCCCACTTATCATATCCTGCATCCCGAAAATATTTTGAAACTCTTTCATCGATCTTCTGTATCTCAAAGTAATTAAAATGTTGTAGTTGCTAAGCCTTTGCAGATAGTTCAACAATTGCATCTACCTCAATTTCTTTAAACTTAGCTTATAAGGTTTACATTTTCTTTAAACTTAAATATCATATGCAACATCTGGAAATGCGATGTTAACATTTTTTTATACATAAGTGCTGGTCAGAAATGAAAACCAAATTAGAAACTTCACCTATTGCTTTATTTAACTTCATTAGAAACCACTCCAATGATGCATCATTCTCATTGTCACCAACACCAAATGCAACAAGATAAAGTTGATTGTTACAATCAAGTACTGTCGCAAGAAACAAAGTTCCTTTAAATTTTCCCTTTACGAATGTGTCATCAATTACAATGATTGACCTTATTGATGAAATAAATCTACGTATAGAAACCCCAATTGCCATAAAAAAAATTAAAGTTATTTGCATTGTTAACTTTAAGAAAAGTGTAGGTGCCTAAATTTTTTTCTCCAACATTTCCGTGTATGAAGAGAGCAACTTGAATGATTCCTTAAACATGCCTCTAACTTTCTCCATTGATATCACCAGGCTTATATGAGGATGAAGTACCACTAAACTTATGACAAATCTTTTGTTTGATAAGCTTAAAAATGAAGCATGACGATGATCTCTCTTACGAACATCAAGTGCACAACTATGGACACTATAGTACTTACTAATTTCAAACATATTTAAACTTTCAAACTTTATAGCACGAAATCACCACTTACAATTATCGTCAACACCACCTAACAACATGTATGCTCTTCCCTGACTTGAAGGTTTTTAACTTAAAATTTTTCATTAAGGCTTCCATAGAAAGCATTTCTTACAACTCCTCTTTGAAAGTGAACAATTTTTTTCCCATTAACCCATCACTATCACCAAAAACTTCTATGGATGACAAATTATTACTATTCAAATGTGAGTCATCATTGTTAAATGAAATACTGCATGCAAATAAATTAACTTTAGGCATCTACTATTGGGGGGTGGGAAACTTATATTGCAAAGTGCTACTATAAAGTATAATTTTCTTACTTAAATACAACATAATTAATCTTAAACTAATAAACTCTCTTAAGCATTAATAATAATAATAAAGTATAATAATATAATAATATAATAAAATATAATAATTAATTCTAAAATAATAATGACATAAGTAATGACTAAACGATGATGCAATAAGAGATTTCGAGAGCTATTAAGAATTTTAGAAATTATTAAGATATGTATGAAGAGATAAATTTCCACCATAAATCAAGTGCTATGGTGGTAAATGCTAGCCATCCTTGAGCCTTACAAAATCCTATAAATATCCCTCTAACCCTTTCATTTTTCATAAATCTTAAAAATCTAATCTCTTTCTATTCTAAGCTAAAGCATCATTAATAGAGAAATTCTCAAGTTAGGAAGAAAGGTTTAGAGGAATAAAGGAAAATAGGTAAGTAACATTTTACTTCAACTATAATGTAAAAACAATACACTTATTAGTCTTAAATAATCTTTTATCTTATTATTATTATTATTATTATTACAAAATCCTACATTATGATATCATCTTAATCATTCTTATATGATCGGCTATGCCGCCTATAATATGATATTTTACTACCTACTTAGTTGTATGGCCGACTATGCCGCCTAATAAATTATACTTTTATTATGCCATAGTGTTGGACAAATTTTATTAAACTTGCAAATGTATAAATCTATTATAGAATAGATTAATAGTGACGAGTGTCGATCTTATGAAGAGGTGAGTTTTAATTATGCCACATGGCAAGTTCTGATTGAATTAAACACATCATCAAGGCTATTATCCTGTGTATATGCATCTATTGTACGCTTGTTTTTCTGATCCACTAACATACTACCACGTTATCGGTTAACAGTACATAAATATTTTTTTCCGATAAGATTGTCACACCTCATCAGTCAAGCCACGTCATTAGTCACGCCACATAATTAATCAATGCCATATCATTCCTTCAATCGAATGTTGCCACATCATCAGTCGGTGCCACATCATCAGTCATTGCCATGTCATCACACAGTATATATCAACATTGTCATGAATAGTATCATGAGCAGTACCATATATGTGAATAGTACCGTATATGTGAATAGTGACGTTTATATTTTTATGCTTCTTCTAAGGTTTTCGACCGTTCTGAGTTCATATTTGCCATCTGTTTTATCATCTGATATCTCTTTTATTGTGAAAGACCATGATGCCCCTAGAGTATATAAAATATTTAATTATAATAAAATACACATAATTAAAATCACAAGAGATTTAAATACATGAAAGTAAGGAAGTTAATGAAACTTGAAGTGTAAAATGATAATTTTCTCCTTTATAAATATATATTTTCTAGTACTTAACACACTCCCCAACTAACTTATTACGAGTCCCTAGCAAATTAAGAAAAAACAAATTTAAATCCAAAACTTCTTTTTGAACTATTATGTTTATTTAATTAAACTTATGATGTCAATCAAATAAAAGTATAAGCATTATCTCCAATCTTTAAGAAATATTACTCCTAAATCAGCTCCACATGAATCAATCCTGTCACTTTTGTCACAGCTACTGTAATCAAGTTGCTTTCAAGAATAACATATCAATACCCCAAAATATCGCTGAGAAATTAAACCCAACAATAATAATCAATCCTATGAATAGTAAATTGAGAGAAAATATTAAAGTAATATCACACACTCTCACTAATTTTGTGGATTGAATATTAATTTATATTTGATTTATGATTTTATAAATTTTAAATTTTAAATTTGATCTAATTCACTGATTGATGAAATTCAATTCATAGGTTTGCAGATCAAATGCGGATTTAACCTAATCAATATCAAATACATCATTTTAAAAACTAAAAATTTTTAAATCTGGCCAATCTATGAAATAACTAAATAAAAAATTTAATATAAAAATAACTTTATTACCCATCAAATTTAAAATTAAATTAGATTTAAATAAGTAGTTATTTAAATAAAGCTAGAAAATTCATTCAAAATTTCAAAATCTAATATATCAAAAAGAAAATCTCATTTATTTAGATCGGTACATGAAAATTAACTGTTTAAAAAGTTATATTTAGTTATTTATTATGCTCACAGCTTAGAAATAATACGATCTCAAGTTAAAATATGAGTCAAACCAATATATTTATTTATTTTTCTATATATATACATTTTTTTCTTTTTTTCTTTTTTATGAATCACTACATTTTTACAACCTATGTAACTAGTTTCTACTTCAGACTATAGTATCCTAAAATTAAGAAAGACTTTTATTAGGACGTAAGGTAGGCTAGGGATATGACAAATAATGGCGGAAAAATAGGAAAAGAAAAATAAAATACATGTTTGGGAAAAAGTACAGTTTTTTTTTAAGATTACAGGGTACATCACTCTTTCTTTTTTTTTTTAAACTAATATATAAATTTTGAATTTTTTCTTTTCTTTTTTCTTCTTTTTTTTTACTAAGGCATGATTTTATTGAATAAAATAATTATTTATATTTTTCTCAAATATGAATTAGTGATGGAACTTATACAACATTGAGTAATATTTCATATCGAAGTTGGGTGAAGATAATAAATTAACAAAGAAAAGGATAATCTTTTTTTCTAAAGGCTCAAAAGGGTTAACTAAGGATATTTCATAAAAGGGATGGATAGAAAGATTCAAACGGGTCAAAGATAGTTTTTTCATCTTCTTTTAGGATACGAACAATCTTCCATACCTACTAGTTAGGTAAACTTTCAGATGTAGCAACACACAAATTTTTTTCTCTTTTTTTTAAAGGTTGACTTAAAAAAATTTATAGATCGTGTATAATAATAAACTGTTAAGCTATATAAAGAATGAGTAAAAAAGTTTACTCTCCAAGGAAAATAGTAGGTTCAAGAACTCACTTGAAATTTATTATGACATATATATTCCTTCAAGCAACTCATATTTTTGTTTCTGACATCAATATCTAAGTAGTGAACATGTTTAACAAAATTAAAGATTAAGGATAATACAAATACTAAAAAAACACAAAAGAATTTTTTTAATTTTTTTGTTAAAAAAACTAAGAAAATACATTTCTAGAATCACGATATTCTATATTCAGCCATCTTCAACTCAAAATTTTGAAAGTGTATATTTATAAAGGAGAAATTAGAAAGAGAAAGTTAGAAAAATCACATTTAAAATGAAACTTAAAAAATGAATGAAATTTATTATTATTTTTTTAACTTTCAAACTAAGAAAATGTGTTTCTTGGTCACTACACTCCATATTCAGCTATCTTGAACGTAAAAATTTAACCACAGTTAATTTTTATAACAAAAATTAGTAAAAACTTTACCAAGATTGAGACATTTCATAATTATCAATTATTCCCTCCCCCCGACTAGAACAAAACATTTTCCTTAATGTTTTAGAAGAAAGAAGTAAAGATTAGAAGATATCACCTAGGTACTGCAACACAAAAGAAAATATTTATAAGTAAAGAGTTAAATCTAATTTGCACTTCTTACCACAGATACTGCTACCATCATTAGTTGACCACGCCAATACTAACGTCCTAGGATGTGGCTCTATAAGCTTGTAACAGATCAAGTAGCTCATTAGCCATGTGAGCACAAATAAAGATATTTTTCACTATAGAAGGAATGAAATAGTTTTTGATTGTATGATTAAGAAATGCAAGAAAGCTATCATAAAAGTTATTGACATTTAATAAATTAATGGATTTCTGATAAATGTTTAGACGAGACCAAGATGCTAATGTCATTAGTGCCTCTAGAGTTGTAAGATCTCTTAGTAAGAAAATAAAGGCATCAACATGATTCAACATTTTAGTTATTCTCACTTACTAACTCTTCTCCAGTTGGTGAGTCAGACAAATAACCAAAAGGTTTCAGATCGTTGGGAGGATGCCTAACACTTGACTCACTATAGTATAAAGGGCTTCTAAAATTAATTTGAATAACCCTTGATCACTTCCTCCATAGACCAAGTGTAGTTTCCTAGCTGCTATGCATCGACCAAGATCTACGGCTACCTCAATAAATTATTTATATTTGCCATAGTTAAATCCAGAGAATACACAAATATTCTTGATTTGGTTGTTGAAAGTAGCTACCATTGAATACTTCTAAAAAATAATTTGTGAGTACCTTAATAAAAAAGTCATATTTAATGATGTTGTTGATAATGGCTCACAGCTATAAACGAGGTAGCATGACTATGTCAAATAACTCGTGAAGCACATGGCTCGAGAGTCAAAAGGAAATAGTAAAAAGACAAGCAAATAATGATAGCATGAAATTATTAAAGACAAAAATGTAACTGATCAAACAATAGTGAAATAAAACAATATCGAAAAACAAGGATATTTATAAGTAGTTGCGACTATGCCTCACATCTTCCCTAGTTTTACGTATTAAAATAGCTTGAACGCCCTGTTTGAGTTGAGAATAAGCTTCCCATCCAATTTTTTTACAAACAGGCAAATAGGGTCGTTTATAATCAGATTTTGGAGACTATATTTTACACATTCTTTTTAGAATAATGATCATAACTGAAGTATTGCGTTTTGTACATATCCATTGGGATGCGTTTCAAGAGAGAAAAGGATATCATTCAATGATTCTTTATTCAAGTCATCCCTAATGAATTGAGTCTTATCTTGCCTATTATCAGATACCATTCTTAAACAGCATGGCTTTTTATTGCATCTCATCTTGGCACACTTATGACAAATATTAAAGAGCTTTAGAGTTCTTTGTTTTCTTGAATAATTTCCTTTACCACAACAAGACATGTATACAATAAATTTGGGAGGCAACTCACCTGCCAACTACATTTTGGCTTCAATTATCCATCGGATGTGTTAGTCTAAAGGCTACACATAATGTAATTTTGATGATAAAAATATGTGTCTTAATTATTTTAAATTAATAATGTATTTCACATTTTTTACTAAGGTTTTGAAGGATAGTATTTATGCAAATAAATCAAGTGAAATCAACTTCAAGACACTCAATGGACAACGGCTCAATCAAGAAAAAATTTTAGAGCACAATAGACTTATTATTACAATAAATTCTTATGAAGCCGGTATGATTTAATTTATACTTGATTTAGCAATTTGTGAAGCTCAACATTTTAATTAATTAATTATTATTCATTAATCTAAACTTTTGATCATAAATCAAGTATTTCATGCAAAATAATTGATTTTCTAAATATGGATTAAAGTGAAAAAGTTTTGTAATTTTTTATTTTAATAAATAATGCTTTAAATATGAATTTGGATTTATTTATAAAATTAAAAATATTTTTGATCATATCATAATTTTAAAAAGCTGTGGGAATAAGAAATATTATTTAGAAATTTTGAAATTACACTTGTTCGCAAAAATTTTTGACATTTTGAGCTATAGTACAATTATAGAAATATATTAGGTAAAATTATAATTTTATAAATATTGGTATTGTAGCAAGTTAAAAATATTTCAAAAATAGATCTATTTGTAAAGTTTTATAAGTTTTTAGGCTATAGTATAATTATAAAATATTTTAGGTAAAATTATAATTTTATGAACAGTGGACTATAGCAAGTTAAAAATATTTCAAAAATAGATTTTTTTGTAAAGTTTTATAAGTTTTTAGGTTATAGTATAATTATAAAAAGTTTTGGGTAAAATTATAATTTTATGAATAGTATTACTATAGTAATTTTAAATTTAACGGTAACTTCAATGTAGCATGCGGCTAATCGTTTGATTGAAGAGGCTAGCCGCTTCAGTATAGAAGTTTATCTATAACAACTATTTTTCGAGTCTAAACTATATAAACCAAAATTAAACTAATTTCTAAGTTCTTGCACAACCAAAAATAAGTTATTACATTATTAATTGAGCTTTCAATTTACAAATCAATATAGATTAAATCTTCTCTGGAATATTCTTTCCTTTTGTGGTCAGGATGGAGGGAAAGGATGAGCTGTCTAATCTGATAAGAAAATAATAACCGATTAAATGATATTCAAATTTTTTAATACCATTTTTCACGGCTAAAATCTCTTTGTACAAACAGCTTTGTCTCGTTTGTTAGGACAGTCTCTGGAGTAGTGTCCTTTCTTTTTGCAAATGAAGCATCTACTGGACTTTTTCCGTCGTTGTTCCTGAGAGGAAGGAGACTTTTTTCTGTAGCATGTTTTCCTTGCTTCTTTACCTGATGAATTGCAACCAGATATTCAAAGACAACTTGCCATTTACAACCTCAGCCTTGAAAACATCTCATTAGGCAAGATCTTCCAGATTGCAAAAACATGTCTTGACAAACTTTGTGAACAGAAACAATTCTTCAAAGAATTGATCAAAGACAAAGAACCATTCAGAAGTGCTTGTAAAAAGCCTTATCTACAAATCAAGTGCAAAGATAAGAAGAAATGTGATTGCGGTCCTCATAAGAAGAAACATTTCAAAAAGCTTAAACAGCCATCTTCTTCTAAGCCTTATTTTCAGAAACCTCGCAGACCATTCACATTCTACAGAAAAAAGTCTCCTTCCTCTCAGGAACAACGACGGAAAAAGTCCAGTAGATGCTTCATTTGCAAAAAGAAAGGACACTACTCCGGATCGTCCCTAACAAGCGAGACAAAGTCTGTTTCGTCTCATCAAGCATTTACTGATCATTCGGACTATTCTCCAGACAAAGAAGAAGTTGAATCTTGTTTCTCAGAACAAGACGCTCCAAACGAAGAAACAGTGTTCGCACTGGAAAATTCATCTGATGATTCTGATACAGATGGATTCCTCACTGTCTACAACCAACAATCTTTGTCATTGGATTCCTCTTTTCCAATTCCATCAGTCAAAATCCAGATTTTACCATCAAAGTTTCACAGACCACTTCCTGTCATTAGATTTCTTGACACAGGCGCTCAGAAGACAATGCTCAATCCAGAGATTCTTCCATTACACCACTGGAAACCCACACAGAACATTTCAAAGCAGCCAATGGAAAAATCTTCACAACAGATTTGATTACCAAAAAACCCATTGGTATTCAGATTTTCCCCAATTGTGTTATTTGGACACATGTCATTGGTTCGAATCTACCTCATAAAGATATCTTATTAGGTTTCGATACCATCTCCAAAGTCCCACATCTCCAAATTCTCCCAACTGGTATTCGAGTCAAATCTATGTTCAAACCTTTCATCAATGTTCTCAGACTCTACAGTCTTTCCAATTCTCCTCAATCTTACCAGGACATCTCAGCCAAACTACTCTAGTATTGCCCTGAGTCTCATGTTGAATTCACTCATCCAAGTCCATTATGGAAAAATCAGTCCTTCTTCATTAAGCTCCCCTTCAAGCTAAATGAAGACACCAATCCTACCAAAGCTACCCATCCAGGAATGAGTCCATCTGACTTAGTCCTAGCCCAAAAAGAATGCTCACAACTTTTGGCCCAAGGTCTTATTGAACCCACAAATTCTCAGTGGGCTTGTCAAGCTTTTTATGTGGAAAAACGATCTGAACTTGTCCGTGGAAAAAAGAGATTAGTCATCGATTATCAGCCTTTAAACATGTTTTTACAAGATGACAAATTTCCTCTTCCAAAAAGACAAAACATTTTCACATAATTGAAAAATGCCCAAATCTTTTCAAAATTTGATTTAAAATCAGGTTTTTGGCAATTAGGCATTGAACCCTCTGAAAGATACAAAACTGCTTTTTGCATTCCAAATGCTCATTATCAATGGACAGCTTTACCCTTTGGTTTAAAAACTGCTCCTTCTATTTTCCAAAAAGCAATGGTTCAAATCTTTCAACCAATTTTACATCATGCATTGATTTACATTGACGATATTTTGTTGTTTTTAGAAACACATGCAAAACATCGCCAGCTGTTAAATCACTTTCTTGACATCATTCACTCTCATGGTATCATGCTATCTCCAAAGAAAAGTATCATCGCTACAGACAATATTGAATTCCTTGGCATGGTCATCAAAGACGGTCACTACCAACCAGGAAAGCACATTGCTCAAGAACTGCTTCACTTTCCAGATCAACACTTATCCAGAAAGCAGATCCAGCAATTTCTTGGAATCATCAATTACATCCGTGATTTCATCCCTCACGTGGATCAACATACAGCACAACTTTCGACTTTATTGAAAAAGAAGCCTCCAGAATGGAATGACACCCATACAACAGCTGTCACCAAGCTAAAAGAGATTGCCCAAGATCCTCCACCATTAAAGCTCATTACAGATGGCAACCGGATCTTACAAACAGACGCAAGTGACACCTCATGGGGTGCTGTACTCCTCGAAGAAATCAATGGAAAAGAAAGCTTTATTGGATACGCTAGTGGACATTTCTCTGACTCACAATGCCACTACCACAGTATCTACAAAGAGATTTTAGCCGTGAAAAATGGTATTAAAAAATTTGAATATCATTTAATCGGTTATCATTTTCTTATCAGATTAGACAGCTCATCCTTTCCCTCCATCCTGACCACAAAAGGAAAGAATATTCCAGAGAAGATGCTTTTGCGCTTAAAAGATTGGTTTTCAAAATATGACTTCTCCGTGAAGCATTTAAAAGGAACCCAGAACCTCATCCCTGATCTTCTGTCCAGACTTGCAAAACCTTCGACACCCAATAATCTTTTCAGCCACATTCCAACCATAGCAATGGCCTCATCATCCTCAGCTCAAGCCACAGCTAAAGCCTTTGTCTCCTCCTTACCAGAAGACCTTCGAAACCTCATCTTCCAAAAGGTCATTGATCATAAATCTTTTTTCGAAAACCCAGAACTTACAAACAGACTATGGTCTCTTATGGCCATACAAGAATTTCTCCCTCCAGAAAATGGGTTATCTCACCGACCTTTCAACCCTCATCCAAATCCCGATCAAATACATCATACAATCTTCCGACTTTCAACCATCTTCCATCCAGTAGTTGATAACTACATTGCTTGGGGTCACTATGTTATCAAGAATATCACTCTGCAAGCTTACTATATTTTTTGGTATTGGTTAAACCTTTACCCCGTTGCTATCCTTTTCGATCCGCATCTAGTTCATACTAGTAGACGTTATGAAAAAGGTCAATGGTTTGACAGATTGCTCGCTCCTATCTTCAAGGATCCCTTGACCCTTGAACTCATCACTGGATTTCAGATCCAACAGACTGTCATCATTATTGTCAAGCTTACAGACATTTGGGGAAGATACTCTGATCCCCTTCTCAAAGTTATTGACCACACTCATCACTGTGAGTCCTTCAGTCCTATGTGGAACGAATGTCTTACCGCTAGGCTTGCCTTAGCAGAAGAATACGGAGTTCCTCCATCCTACAACACTCACAGCCCTTTGTCTCCGGATGTCACTTCTACTCCTCGACTCTTCTACAAAGAACGGCTCCATAACTATGCCCTTGATGGAGATCATGCCTTTGATCTCAAATGGCCACAGCCACACCATCCAAAGCCCTACATTTCAGATGTAGGAGAATCATCCTCTACTTCTCTCCTACCTGCTGTTCTAGACCTCCCAGCTGATCAGTACTACACCGATGACACTGACTCAGACACTGATGCTATCTCACTCTGAGACACATCAGCTTGCCGACACTTTACATTTTGTCGTGTTGTAATAATTATGTTTTGTTTGAGTGTGCTTATACTTTTGCTTTTGCTTTACTTTATTAAAGTTACTTTTAAAAAGAGATAGGGACGTGTCCTATCCTTTAACTTTTGCTTTTTATCTTGTCTCCTACTTTTGAAAAGTAGATGACTTATTTTATTTTTGCTTTTGAAAAAGCAGGAGTCTTGTCCTGCTCAGCTCGCCTATATAAGGCAGTTCCCTCTTCATTGTAAGATACCGAAGTTTGAAGCAATAAGAAATATAAGAAGTCTTGTTTAAAACCATGATTCTCTAAACTCTCTCTTCTCTCTCTGTTAACGAAGTCTTAGGATCTGAAAAGGTTTGAAAAAGATTTATCAAGTTCATTTTTAAAGAAAACTTGAGATAGTATGCTCTGCACTTGCCTTGTTCAAGGATCCTGTGCATCAGAAAAACTCATGCTTGTTTCCTAGACGGTCTGGTACCCTGTTGAAGAAGACCAGGAGTGTCTTGAGTTTTGGGTTGTACGACCAGTGGAAACTGTTTTGATGTTTTATGTTATGCAGGAAAAACTTGATATTATGGCGATCCTTTATTCCGCTGCCTACTCTCCCACCTCGGTATCAGAGCCTTGGTATCAGAGCCTCTACATCTCATTTTTGAGTGATAATATCATGTTTTGATTTTAAAAAGAAAAGTGGTATGATAAAAGCTTTTTCAGTTTTTTAAAGAATCCTAGACTTCAGGACACAGAGAGAGAGATTGCAAAATCATGGCTTCTACATCTTCTTGTTCAGAAACTTCAAGTACTATTTCCCTTTCTTCAACCTTGTCTTTACCTAAATCATGCACTAGGCATACTGCAAATAAGATAGAAAACCTTGTAGAATATTCTTATATTCCCGAATCTGCTCAAATTATTGAGTCTTCCTTTCCTCTTATTAGTCCTTATCATAAACGTTCTACTTCTCTTACTCGTAGTATCAAATCCCTCATCAGTACAAAACGCCCTCTTCCTAAAGAATACATCCAGTCCTCTCGACTAGATCAGTGTACTCTTCAAGCTACTACTGCTGAACAATATGTTACACTTAAGATCCCTCCTGAACTCGTTGCCAACTGGAAACGAGAAGGTTATACTCATCTCCATCTCGGCGGAGTGAGATTAATCTTGACTCTTCATGGAAGAAAAGGATTACCTGTCACTGTACGAATTGCTATGCTCGACACTCGGTTCAAACAGTATCAACACGCTGTTATTGGTACAGTTTTGACTACCTTACATGCAGGCAGTGCTCTCCTCACTTTTTACCCAAATTTCAACTTGTCTCTCCAAGATATCAACCTTTCAACCGCCTTGAAAGTCCAAGTTCAAATTCAAGTTGCTGACCAGATCTCCTCAGCAAAAATCGCTACCCTCCATCATCAGTTGGTCTATAGGCTCCAAAATCATGCCTTAGATCTTCCCACTCCAGAAAGTCACTCCGATGCTCTCATGGTATTAGCTGAATCTGACCAAACTCCAACAATCATCCAGATTCCCAGACAAATTCCTCAACAGGAACTTGTAAAGCTCATGCCTTTAGAATGGATTTCCAACTATGAAAAGTTCCATCAGAATGATGCTCCAATTCAGACATCTGAAAGCATGTTTGAACGCAGACAAGATGGATCTGTCAAAATGACTTTCAAACCACCTCAAATGGCTGTGACGCCTCCTCCAGCTGTTCTACCCACAGCTCCACCAGAGTCTCCTAGACTATCTTTCACCTATTCCTCAATGATTGCTCCAGTCCACACTGGCCAAGAGAAGCTCCCAATCACTGGTTTCACTTCAGAAGGATATCCAATTTACCCTGCTAAAATTGGAAAACACTTCCTTTGGGATGCCCTTGGATCTGATATGTGTGATCCAGATTGCCCTTGTTATCAAGACGGAGACGATGAAGATTTTGTTTCTAAAAGAAAACCTAAAAAGAAGTATCTTACTTCTTGCAAGCAAGACCACAAAAAACCACAAAATCCTCCTTCACCTCCATCCGCACCATTACCTCTTTACCATAAGGAACTTAAATGGATTGCCAAACACTGTAAAACAGAAGTCCCTTCACCAGTCATACAACCACCTCCTCAACATCAACCAATTCCCTGTATGATGTTCTCCAGAGATTATTCTTAAAACTTTCCACCTCTTGAACCATAAACTGACACTCAGAAAAAAATTGTTTTAAAACCTTTTGTCCCTTCACCAATCACCTCTGCTGGTCATCTTGAAGAACCAAAACCCTTTGAATCAGTCCTTAATTGGCAAACCCAGAATGCCAGAGCTCAAAATGATGCTTTACATCATATCCATCAAGTCGATCGAATCAGTTTACGAACTGATAAGATTGAGACTAAAGTTGATTCCATCTCCTTATAGATGCAGCAAATCCACCAGGATCTAAAGAACAGAGTTGCTCAATTAGATGCTGATTTACGAGAAATGCTCAGACACAGATACAATGGTCCTGAGTTCGATCAAAAAGAATGAGAAATCAGAAAGCTGCAAGCAGAACTGAACCGGATTGAATCTGAAAAGCAGAGACCTACCCTCTTCACTCAGACTCCACCAGTACCTTCTATTGGTCCTACATACCATCCGTTCACCCCTATGTTAGCTCCAATCAAACCTTATGACCCTTATAAGTTGTTTGGAATGACTCATACTCTTTTCAAACAAACACCTCAAACTCCACCTTCAAAGCCAAAACCAAGATCTAAACCTCAACCTCAACCTAAACCGGTTAAAATCCGACAACCTACTGCACCATCTCAACCACCTGAAACGCAAGAACAGGAATCACCAGAATACACTTCTGTACCTTCTATGCCTCTTCAACCACAGGTGTCTCAACCTATTCCTCCTCCTCACATGACTCAACCTTCACCTCATGTTTCTCAATCAAAGGATAAAGCTCCTATGCACCAATATGCTTCTTATCCTCATCCCGTTGACTCATCCACAAACACTTCCACAGATGAATCCATTTCAGCCTCAGAATCTGCCTCAGAATCTGACACAGACCACAGATCTGCTGATTCATCCTCTCAACCATCACACCCATATTCTGCACCCAGTTCAGAACCTTCACTCTCTTCGGTTTCTACCACCAATTCAGAAAAGTCTTATGCAGACATTACCAAACTCCTCATGGCACAGCCAGAAGAAACAGAACATGCACAGACATCTCAACCAGAATCTTACTTTGAGATTCCCTCAGATGTTGATGATCCTACTGAATCTACATCTGCACCTTCATCTCAACAGCAAACTCCAAAGTCATCCAATGGTCCATGGTTTACTTTTGATGATATTCCAACCAATAAATGGCGCGACAAACTATTCGAGATTTCAGCTTGGGTAGACCTCCAGATGCTTAAACCCGGCACAACAGTGGAATCAGTTCTTAAGGAACTAACCACCCGTTTTATTGGATCCCTCAGAGATTGGTTTGACAGCCTCGGTTCTTACAGATAACTCCAATTTGTTCAGTTGCCTGATGTTTCCTCAGCCTTGGCATTCCTTCATGAACAGTTCATTGGCGAACCAGCTGCCCACTTTGAAGCAGCCAGAAGAGATTATCTCAACATGAAATGCTGTTCCCTCAAAGCCAAAGATCTTGACTTCCACTACAAAAGGATGTCAATCTTGTTCTACAAATTGAATGGTTTCAATGATCCCACTCTGAAGCATGTTTTCCTTGCTTCTTTACCTGATGAATTGCAACCAGATATTCAAAAACAACTTGCCATTTACAACCTCAGCCTTGAAAACATCTCATTAGGCAAGATCTTCCAGATTGCAAAAACATGTCTTGACAAACTTTGTGAACAGAAACAATTCTTCAAAGAATTGATCAAAGACAAAGAACCATTCAGAAGTGCTTGTAAAAAGCCTTATCTACAAATCAAGTGCAAAGATAAGAAGAAATGTGATTGCAGTCCTCATAAGAAGAAACATTTCAAAAAGCTTAAACAGCCATCTTCTTCTAAGCTTTATTTTCAGAAACCTCGCAGACCATTCACATTCTATAGAAAAAAGTCGAGGAGTAGAAGTGACATGAGACTCAGACACATCAGTGTCTGAGTCAGTGTCATCGTCAGCAACTATCTTGAAGACTTTTTCAGGATGAGTACAACCTGGCACACAGGGCCAAGGGCAATATCTAGCCTTTTCTTTTTCTTCTGCATTAGATGATGGTTTGGTCCTAACTTGTGAGTAGAAAGGTGGATAGGACTGAGCTGGCGGTTGGCTGGTTGGTTGATGACTTGTGCTGGCTTTATTAGGGTTTACAGGTGGGGTCTGAAGTTGTGCTAAGTGTTGGGATAAGGACATGAATTCTTCCCAAGGGTCTTGAGCATCTTGGAATAAAAAGTCAGTGTAATTTGGCTTTTCTTCCTTGAGGATGATCCCTGAAGTATTTAGTGTGGATATGGCTGAAGGAGTTGGGACTATAAGAATGTCATGCTTAGGACCTAAGGAGGTGTGGAAGATGTCCTTTGGTGGATCTGACCTATGATTGAGTTGGCAAAGAAAGTTGGTCAGATTTCTTTGAATATTTTGATCCTGTTCGAGAAGAGCTGGATGTGGCAGGGTTTGCCATTCTTGTGCTTGATCAACAGTCCAGAAGTTATCAATATGAGGATGTTGAAAGTATGGCCTGTGAATTGTGAAGATAGAGGTAAACATGTCTGCCTCTGTGTCTGGGATCCTTTTGAGATTGTTAAGGGAGATAATTTGCTGTAATTTCATTCTCCACCAAGGAATTAGAGAATACCATTCGAGCACGGTCCATATGAGAGAAGTGGACTGTTCAGGATCCATGAGATGTTTGTATATGGGCCTGACTGGGAAGACTAATTTTGTAACATAAAGAACTGTGAGGCACCAAATATACCATAACTCATCGTCTGTGATTCCTTTGACTGGATGGAGATAAAGACCTGTGAGGAACAAGGCTTCTGGATGGAAATCTAAGACAGGGAAGGAGTCAGTGAGTAAATAAGCCTTGATGAAAAATCTGAGGACGTATCTGCGGGCAAAGTCTTGAATAGCAAAGGCTGAGGTAAAAGTTTTTCCAGGAGGAAAATATCGTTTGGTTAAGGCCTGGGTTGGCAGGGAAGTTGCCATAGAGATGAAAGGGAAATGGTATTGAGATGAGATGCAATATATGTGCTGAGAAGGTTTGGCAAGCCTTGAAGAGAGTTTTTTTTGTTGTAATTTTTAATCTCTTGTCAAATTTGCAGTTGTATAAGTATGGGAAACACTTGGGTGAAGGAATTGAGAAATAATCCCTAGATTTTAAGCGTTCATTGACACCGTGAAGTCAATTGTAATAGAATTGAAATCATGAGAGGCTTGGACATTAAAATTCTCGAGCTTGGTTAGCTTGGAGGTATGGACGTAGATAAGGTTTGACGAATCACGTAAAAATATCTATGTTTGTTTACTCTTCCCTACTTTTTTATGTTTTAGCATTGTTAAACTTATTATTCTTGGTTTCACTAAAGTACTAGAATTAATTGTTGTGTGATTTGCCTTGATAAATTTTTAAAAACCCAATTCATCCCCTTCTTGGGTTTTACAACTAGAATTTCAATTGGTATGTCAACAGGATGTGATTCTTCATAAGCAATCACATGCGTTTAGACTGAGCTTTATAGATGGTGAAAAGAGCATTCTGAGGAAGTGAAGGAAATCACTTGTGAAGCTTTATTAAGATCGTATTTTTATCCATGCCTTCAACTCAGAATATTAGTTATTATAGGAAACCGAAGTAACAGACGTTGCCTGTCACGGAATACCGTTATCCTCAACTTAATCTGGGTAACAAACTAAAACACACAAAGAAAAATTAATTTCTGAATCGTGCGCTTATTGAGTTTACCTCAAACTTCAATTAGATTTCATAGATGCCTCTCTCAATTTCTCTGAGTTGTCCTTCTAAATTCTCAACATAAGAAACTAACTTCGGTGGTCGTAGCTCCCAATAAGATGTGTTTTACAAAATCGTATCTGACCTTTGAGATGAGATTGTATACGTTGAAACTGTCTAAAAATGTTCAAGAGAAGTTGTTTAGTTAAGGTACTCATGGTTACAAGTGATAAGAGAAAATTTAATAGTTAATAAAAAAACACTTACATAAAAATAATTAAAAAATTAAAAAATTAAATCACTGAAAAATCTCAATTCAAATTTGGTAGGTCATGCAAATTTATTTCGGTATCCTCTCTACTTGATTGGTACTCAAGATATGACTTTAATCTTTAACCATTAACTTTAAAGATGACATCATTTTATGGATCTTTAATTTCAATTGCTCCATCTGAAAAAACAGTGTGAATAATAAAAGAGCCAGACCATCGGGATTGTAACTTACTTGAGAATAAGTGTAAGCTAGAATTGAATAAAAATATTTTCTAACCTGGGATGAAAGATTTTCTCATGATTTACTTATCATGAAAGGCTTCATTCTCTACTTGTAAACTTTGGCATTTTCATATGCATCATTGTGAATTTCTTCAAGTTCTGCTAGTTGTAATCTTCTTTCTGAGCTGGCTTGCTATATTTCAAAATTGAATTTCTTGATAGCCCAGTACGCATGATTCTCGAATTCCAAAAGTGGGTGGCAAGCTTTTTCATATACTAACCTATAGGGTGACATTCCAATTGGGGTCTTGAAAGCTGCTCTGTATGTCCATAATGCATCATCAAATCGTAGTGACTAATCTTTTTTGTCTGGTCTCACTGTTTTTTCTAATATGTGCTTTATTTCTCAATTGGTGATTTCAACTTGACCACTGGTTTGTGGATGATATGGGGTTACCACTTTGTGAGTGATGGAATACTTTGTCAAAAAAGCTTTGAATGATTTGTTACAAAAGTGGGAACCACCATTACTAATTATCGCTTGAGGGAAGCCAAAGTATGAAACAATGTTGCTTTTCAAAAACCCTATCACCACCTTGTTATTATTGGTTCTACATGGAATTGCTTTTATTCATTTGGATACATAGTCAATAGCAACCAGTATATATTAGATAGCCAAAAAAAGGAAGAAAGGGTCCCATGAAATCGATACCCTATACATAAAAAATTTCAACCATTAAAATTATGTTTAGTGGCATTATAGTCCTCCTAGTAATACTCCCTATTAGTTGATACTTATCATATGAAGAACAAAATGTGTAAGCATCTCAAAATATAGTTGGCCAATAGAAACCATATTATAAAATTTTAGTTGCTATTTTCTTAGAGATAAAATGGTCTCGACAAGCTTATTCATGGCAGAATGAAAGGATATTTTAAAATTTACTTTCTAGGACACATTGTATAAAAATTTGATCAGCACAATACTTGAACAAATAAGTATCATCCCAAAAGAAATTCTTTATTTCTACAAAGATGGTGATGATGTCAACAACTGTTTTAGTTTTTCAATTGCCACAAGACATGAATCGTTAAAGACAAAAGATACATCATTAACAAGTAGATTGTATAAGAGTCTAAAAATGTTACTAAAATCTTTATTGAAACGTCTATAAAAAACAGCGTGCCCAAGGAAAGATCTTACTTCTCGGACTGTTTTGGCATTTTGAGTTTGCCAATTTAAGACTGATTCAAAGGACTTTGGTTTTTTAAGTTAATTGTTGTGTAAATTTTATTGAGCTCGCAAGTGCACGAATCTATTATAGAATAAATTAATGGTAACGAGTGTCGATCCCATGAGGAGGTGGATTTTAATTGTGTGTTGAATTAATTTTCTAAGTGAGTAATTAAATTATGATAGATTTATCCTAAATTTTGAATTAAAACTCGGATATCTGGATCTGCTTCAACATGCTCCAGGGCTCAATATTTCTTATTAATATCAATTAAATCATGAGAGGAAAATCTACTCCTCATAAACCACGCTCTAATTAATATAGTGTTAGAGGCTTATCGTGCAAAATAGTAATAACTGTGTTATTACTATATGTCAACGAAGAGTCAAAACATCCACAAAAAATAAAGGGAAAAATAAAATAAATTTACTAATTAAGCCCGTAGAACATGTTGAGACTTCACCTTCAACCCAAGCTTGAAAAAAATTAGCTACTCATACTTGCATTAGGGATAAAAAGGAAATTTTACTAAAATACAAAGAAACTACAAGATATAAAAGAAATTTTAGAAAATAGTGCTAAAAAATGAACTCATGGGTGTCAAATTAGGGGGCGCTCTCCTTTTATAGATACAATGAGTAAATTATGGCCATCGGATTAAAACAATTTGGATGCATAGGATTACACCACGTGGCAAATTCTGATTGGTTTGAACACATCATCAAAGCTATTATCCCGTGTATATGCATGTATTGTAAGCACGTTTTTTCTGATGCACTAATATAATGCCATGTCATCGATCAACAGGACATAAATATTTTTGTCCAATAAGATTGTGACTCCTCATCAGTCAATGCCACATAATCAGTCAATGCCACATCATTTCTCCAATTAAATGCTGCCACATCATCGGTCAACACCACATCATCAGTCAACGCCACATCATCGGTCAATGTCACATCATCGTACTGTACATGTGAACAGTGACATTTTTACTTTTATGCTCTTCATAAGGTTTTTGACCATTTTGAGTTCAAATTTACCGTCTGTTTTATCATTCGATCTCTCGTTTATTGTGAAATGACCATGATACCCCTAAAATACATAAAATATTTAATTATAATAAAACACGCATAATTAAATTCACAAGAAAATAAAAGATTTTGACACTATCTTCCTTTGGGTGTTAGTTTAAGTTTCTAATAATGAAAAGTTTAAAACATAATTTTTGGATGATGAAGAGAACATCATACAAAAGACTGGTTGGATTTGAGGAGTTGGACTTGGGACTAGCGAAGGGACTTCTAACTTGCAATTTCTTGCAATCCATTTAAGTTTTTTTTTTATATAGAGGCAAAGGTGTTGGTGGAGGTGGATGGGGATTTTGTGGTTTTTTGTAGTGATGGTTACAGGGAGTAAGATACTTCTTTTTTGGTCTCCTGTTTTTTTTTAATCAAAATCTTCGTCTTCCCCTTCTTCCCAATAAGGACAGTTGGGATCATACATTCTAGATCTGGGAACATCCCATAGGAAATGTCTATTGACCTTTATAGGGTACATAGGATAGCTTGCAGAGGTAAAGCCAACGATTGGCAACTTTTCTTGTCTGATTTGCACGACTGTAATCATGGAAGAGTATGTAAATTACAATCTTGGAGGCTCTAGTGGGCCTGTTGGTAGTACAGCTAGAGAAGGTTGAAAAGTCGATTGAGGAGGCTTGATGTCACTTTGACATATACATCTTATCTTCATTTAAACATACTTTCAGATGTTTGAATAGGAATGTCATTTTAATGGAACTTTTCATAATTGGAGATCTATTCCAAAGGCAAAAGCTTTATAAGTTCATGTTGTGGAATTTTCCTGGGAATCTAGATGATGGTTGGAATTTGATCTGACTCAGCTAACACCATAAAAGCATCAGAGTGATTTTCTGGTATTGGAAGATCTAAGGTATGATTCTGAAGCCTATAGACCAATTGATGATGAAGAATAGCAATCTTTGCTGAAGAGATCTGTTCAACTCTTTAGATTTGAACTTGAACTTTTAAGGCTATTGACAAGTTGGCATCTTAAAGGGATAGGTTGAAATTTAGATAGAAAGTAAAGAGAACACTTCCTGTATGCAAAGTGGTCAAAACAATACCAATGACAGCATATTGATACTGTTTGAATCTGATGTCCAGCATGGCAATTCTAGTTGTGACTAATAATCCTTTCCTTCCATACAAGGTTAGGATTAATCTTACTCCTCTCAGATGGAGGTGAGTCTAGCCTTTTCTTTTCCAGTTGGTAATCAACTCTGGAGGTATCTTTAGAGTAACATACTACTCAGCAGTGGTGACGTAGAGGGTACACTAATTCAACCAAGAAGATTGGATATATTCTTTTAGAAGTGGCCTTTCGGTGCTGATCAAGGATTTAATACTTTCAGTAAAGGAGGTTGACCTTTTGTACAGATGATAAGGGCTAATAAGAGGGAAAGAAGACTCAGTGATCTGGGCAGATTTAGGGATATAGGAATATTCTATAAGGTTTTCAATTTTACTGTCTATATGTTTGGTACAGGATTTTGGCAAAGACAACATAGAGGAAATTGAAACAGTATTTGAAAGTTCAGAAGATGAAGATGAGGTTAAAGCCATGATAGAAAAGCTCTTTCTATCTCTGAAACCTAGTGATATTTCAAAACTTTAAAAGACTTTTATCTTATCACTTTAAGAAATCAAAAACATTTATCAAGTGAACAACATTTAGGATGGCTTTGATTCTAGAAAAGATGCTCTTGAGACTAAAAGATTAGTTCTCAAAATATGACTTCTCTATGAAGCATATAAAAGGAACCCAGAACCTCATCTCAGAATTACTCTCAAGACTTGCAAACCAACACAACCCATACACTATATCTCATCACAATATCATTTTCCTATAATCTCCATGGCCACTTCACTACCAAAATATGTCATAACTGAAATGTACTTTCCCTTTGGAAAAACCTTTCCCACAGCCTTTGCTATCCAAGACTTTGCAAAAAAATATGTTTTCAAGTATTTCATTTTCCATCCGGAAGAATTTTCCTCACAAGAATATACCTCCATCTAACCAAAAGAATCACAGAAGACAAGTTATGGTACATCTAGTGCCTAACTGTTCTCTATGTCACAAAACTGGTTTTTTCAGTAAGACCACTACAAAAGCATCTCATGGATCCAGATAAGTCGACTTCGGTAATCTAGATCTTACTTGAATGGTACTCACTAATTCCTTGGTGGAGAATGAAACCATAACAACTGTCCTCCCTTTTCAACCTTAAGAGGATGCCAGTGACAGAAGCAAACATGTTCACTTCTGTTTTTACAATCCACAGGCCATATTTCCAATACACTTACACTAACAGTTTTTAGACCTTAGCCACACCCAGTCATTCTTGAAGAATACCAAGATGTTCAAAAAAATTTGCATAATTTCCTTTGTCAACTCAACCATAAGCCTGAACCATACAAGAATATCCATCACACCTCCTTAGGTCCTCACCATGACATTTTAATGGTTCTAACTCCTTCAGCCATTTCCCAACTAAAGTCCTCATGAATTATCCTTAAAGAAGAAAAGTCAGATTACACCGACTTTTTATTTCAGGATGCACAAGACCCTTGAAAAGACTTTATGTCCTTATCCCAATATCTTAAACAACTTCAAACACCTCATATGGAGTCCTCACTATTTGTGGCTAGCACCAGTGCAAATCTGCCACCACCAAAGTAGTCAGTCGAGAAAACAGATATTCAGCCATCACAACCAGAACAACCAGTCCAATCTACCCACAAGCACAGTTCTGTCCTAATCCAACATGTAGACCCTACTGCTACCATTTAGAGCCTTGCTTTTAGCAAATATCTTCTCAAAAGAGATACCGACAACTCATCAGGTGAAGATTACATGAATCTATCATCTCCATAACTTTTTATGTGTCACTAAAATTAGTTTGATTTTACTTTTATTGTATATGTAATACTTAAAGTAAAGTTTGTCGTTTCATTTACTTTTAAAAAGTGTGATGAGTCATCACTTTATGATAAGGATAAAGGTCTTGTCTTATCCTTTCAAAATTATCATGTCTTTTACTTTAAGTGGATCCTTTCTTATCAAGTCTCGAGGATTTCTCTTTGAAATTCTAGTTGTGCAACCCAAGAGGGGGGTGAATTGAGTTTTTAAAAATTAATCAAAGTAAATTACACAATAGTAATTCTAATGTCTTAATGAAACTAAGAACAATAAGTTTAATAATACTAAAACATGAAAGAGTAGGGAAGAGAAAACAAACACAGATATTTTTACCTGGTTCGGCAAACCTCGCTTACGTCCATGCCTCCAAGCTAACCAAGCTTGAGGATTTTATTATCCAAGCCTCTCATGACTTTAATTTCATTTCAATTGACTTCAAGGTGTCAATGAACCTTTACAATCCAAGAATTATTTCTCAATTCCTTCACCCAAGTGTTTCCTACACTTATACAACTACAAGTTTGACAATGAATTTGAAAAATACAATAAATACTCTTTATCTAGAGTTGATATACAAATGATAGCTCAATAAAGATTTAATCTATAAAGATTTATAAATTAGAAGCTCAATCAATGATGTATAAACTTATTTTTTATTGTTCAAGAGATTAAAAATGAGTTTGATTTGGCTTTATATAGTTTAGACTCGAAAAATAACCGTTATAGACAAATTCCAGTGCCGAAGCGGCTTGCCTCTTTCCTCAAGTGGTTAGCTGCTTACTACAATAAAGTTATCGTTAAATTTGAAATTACTACAGTAATACTGTTCATGAAATTATAATTTTGTTCAAAACTTTTATTAATTATATTATACCCTAAAAACTTATAAAACTTTATAGATAGGTCCATTTTTTAAATTGTTTCAGCTTGATACAGTACCACTATTTATAAAATTATAATTTTACCTAATATATTTTTATAATTATATTATAGCTCAAAATGTTAAAAACTATGCGAACAAGTCTAATTTCAGAATTTTAAAAAATTATTTCTCATTCCCACAGCTTTCTGAAATTATGATAGGACCAAAAATATTTCTGATTTTGTAAACAAATCCAAATTCATATTTAAAACATTAATTATTAAAATAAAAAATTACAAAACTTTTTCACTTTAATTCAATTTTAGCAAATCAATTATTTTGCATGAAATACTTGATTTATGATCAAAACTTTAGATTAATGAATTAAAATCTTAAGCTTAACAAATTACTAAATCAAGTATAAATTAAATCATATCGGCTTTACAAGAGTTTATCATAATCAAATGTTCGTTACGCTCCAAAACTTTATTTTTAATCGAGCCGTTGTCCGTTGAGTGTCTTGAAGTTGATTCACTTGCATAAATACTATCTTTCAAAAGCTTAGTGAAAATATGAAATACATTATTAATTTAAAACAATTAAGATACATATTTGTTATCATCAAAATTACATTATATGTAGGCTTTAGGCTAACACTCTTATATAAGAGAATCCCTCCTCAGTTTGTATCTAGAGAAATTTGAAGAAATAAAATTGTGCTTTTAAACCCATGATTCTCTAAACTCACTCTCTTCTCTCTATTAATGAAACTCTAGTATTTTAAGAATTTTAAAAAGAAATTTATCCGTTCATTTTAAACTCAAGAAAGTATGCTCTGTACTTGCCTTGAATAAGGATCCTGTGCATTAGAAAACTCTTGATGATAGTTTTCTTCTGGTTTGGTATCCTGTTTAATGACAAAAGATGTCAGATTTTGGGTTGCAGAACCTTATGAAAAACTGTTTTAAGTTTTGAAGCATCTAGGTATATAGGCTGAAAACCCGAGCATATGGGCTACTGGTCCAAAAGATGAACTAGTTTCATCATTACTTTGGTGTAACAATGCCATGTACTCCGTTGCCTTTCTCTGGTAAACAACAAAAATAAATTACCTAAAAAATTAATTCAAGGAATTAATTAAAATAAATTAACAAGATAAAACAAAAAAATTACCAAAGAAAATAACTTGAAAATTAAATTACATAAATTTAAATAAATTTAAATTACCAAAATTAAAGTACAGAATTAAATTACAAGAAAATAAAAAAATTAATTCAACAAATTAAAATAACTTACCTCCTTGACAACGGCGCTAAAAACTTATTGTGTAAATTTTATTAAACCCACAAATGTACGAATATATTATAGAATAGATTAAGAATGTCGAGTGTCAATCCCACGAGAAGGTAGATTTTAATTATGTGTTGAATTAATTTTTTAAATGAGTAGTTGAATTTTGGTGAAATTAATTTAATCTATCTTAAAATTAAAGTTAGAATGGCAGAAATAAATTAACATGCACTATTATAATAAAGTACTTAGATATCTGAATCCACAATCAACATACACTAGGGCTCAATATTCCTTATTAATACCAAATAAATTATGATAGACAAATCCACTCCTTACGAATCACGCTTTAATTAATATGGTATTAAGGGCTTATCGTGCCAAACAGTAATAATTGTATTATTACTATCTATTGACGAAAAGTTAAAGGGAAAGAGAAAATAAATTTACCAATTAAGCCCATGGAACATGTTGAGACTTTATTTTCAACCCAAACTTGAAAGAAAATTAGCTACTCATATTTGAACTAGGCGTAAAATAGGAATTTTATTAAAATACATAAAAGAATATAAGATGAAGAAGGAATTAGAGAGAATGGAGCTAAAAAATAAATTCAGGGGTGTCAAATTAAGAGGGAGCCCTCCTTTCATAGGTACAACGAGTAAATCATGGTCTCAGATTAAAATAATTTAGATGCACAAAATTGTGCAACATGACAAGTTCTGATTGATTTGAACACATCATCAAAGTTATTATCCCGTGTATATGTGTGTACTATATGCATGTTTTTCTAATCCACAAATATACTGCCACATCATCAGTTAACCGTGCATAAACATTTTTATCCAATAAGATTGTGACACCTCATCAGTCAAACTACGTTATCAGTCAACACTACATAATTAGTCAATGCCACATCATTTCTCCAATCGAATGTTGCTACGTCATTAGTCGGTGCCACATTATCGTATAGTATATATAAATAGTGTCATGAATAGTACCATGAACAATTTCGTACATGTGAAAAGTACTATATATGTGAACAGTGATGTTTATACTTTTATACTCCTCCTAAGGTTTTCAACCATTCTGAGTTCAGATTTGCTGTTCGTTTTAATAGAACTTAAAGTGTAAAATGATAATTTTCTCCCTTATAAATATAATTTTCTAGTACTTAACATATAGCTGGCTTTACCACCTAAAATATGATGTTTATTATTTATTTCTTACATGGTTGACCCTGCCACCTATTTTAAATGTTATTGTCTTAAAATAATTTTATGTTTTGCCTTTATTATGCATCTAGAAAATTTACTTGTTATGACAATGTACCGCATAAAAAAGGATACCTAACTAATTTTCAAATATGTGGTATATTTAACTAGATACCCTATTTTTGGGGTATCTTTAATTAAAAACCCCGACTCAGATTCCATTACCTAAAAGAGTAGCATAATAAGGCTAACATTGTTTATCAAACTTCTTTTACAATCTTTTATTTTTTTGTATTTGTTCTTTTTCCTTTGATTCTTGTAAACAACCTTACCACAATCCTTTAAATCTATTGACATTGGTTGAGATTGATTAAGTACCTTTTTTATGTCATTATCTTCAATATTTTTATAAGCTTCTCTTCGACTTCCGATATGCTTTAAAACTTTCTTAATCATGATTTTGATAGCATTGATGATTAAGAAAAAAGAAAGACATTATAACAAAATACAAGACAAACAAATACATCAATGATAAAGGTCAAATTACTTCATTATTTATTTATTCTTTAATGCACATTCTTGATAATGTTGGGCACTTTAGTAAACAATTCACTCATAGATAAACTTACATATCATGCTTGATGTGTCGGATCGGATCTCTTTTCAAGAGGAGGAAAATCAACATTGTAATCTAATGGAGAGGTAGATGAAAACATCATGCAAGACACCGGTATAGGTGTTGGCAACAAATTAGGAAGGTTTGATGGCGACAGCTTACAAGAAGTAGGTTGATGTTTCTGAATCCTCTTGAGTCTTTTGTGATACAGGGACAAAGAAGGTGGATAATCTGGTTCATCATCATCCTTAAGAAGATAAGGATGTTGGTATTTACAACCAGCAAAGATAACCTTATTCTTTTTCTTTCTAGAAGAATAGTCATCAAACTCATCATTGTCAGTTTCACATGGACAGCTTGGATCGTACATGCCTGAGCCGGGAACATCCTACATAAAATGACTATGAAGTTTGTCTGGATAAACAGAAAGACCTTGGGAGGAGAAATGCAAGATAGGTAAAGGGTCACCATTAGGAAGAATTTCAAGGTGGTGATGAATAGGTTGAATCATCGAACAGGTAAAAGACATTCTGGCTGGTTCTGTGGGGGCTGATAGAGGAGGTTTGAACTGAAGGCGAACAATAGCATCAGATCTTTTCTCATACAATGGTTCAGAAGTCTGGATGGGAGTGGTATTTTGTTATCTACTCAAGCGGCATGAGCTTGAGAAGATCAGCTCTTGGGATTTGTCTAGGGATTTGATTCATAGTAGGGATATTTAGAGATTCAGCAAGGATGGTAGTAATCTTTGCATTTGTAATTTATTCAGCTCCTTGGATCTGAACTTGAATTTTGAGGAAACTGGAGAGATTTGGATGATCTAGTGAAAGATTAAAATTTAGGTAGATAGTGAGGACAATGCTGTTAGCATGGAGGGTAGTAAGGACAGTGCCAATAGTAGCTTGCTGGTATTCTTTGAATCTTGTATCCAGTAAAGCAACTCTGGCTATAACAGGAAGGCCTTTTCTTTTATGGAGAGTAAGGATAAGGCGAACACCACCAAGATGAAGGTGAGTGTACCTGGACTGTTTCTAGTGAGTAATCAACTCAGGAGAAATTTCAAGAGTAACATACTATTCTGCAGAAGTAGACTGCAGAGAATAGTGATCAAGAGAGGAATATTGTATATACTCTTTTGGAGCAGGACGGTTTGTACGGATGAGAGAACGGATAGAATGAGTGAAAGAAGATGGACGTTTATATAACTGGTAAGGATTCACGAGAAGAAGAGAGGATTCATTTACTTGAGCAGAATCAGGGATATTGGAATATATCACAAGACTCTCAATCTTAGAAGTAGTATGCTTAGTAACATTTTTAGGAAGTAACATAGACGAAGTAAGTTGAACTGGATTTTGTGATGAAGATGCCATGAGATTGAAGCTTTTAGGTTTTTTGAAGTTGAAATAAACTCAAATCAGATATAAGTAACTGAAGGAAATCATCCCAAAATTACTTGGAAAAATTTTGTCAAGCTCTGATACCAATCGATGGAACGAAAGTTCAGGTAAGTGGCTTGTTTACCAACAGTATGGACCAGACTAGTGCCTCTTTGGGTTCACCTCTAGAACTTACATCGTTGGATTCCCGCTGATATACCTTAACCAGAAAACTAAAAACCAGAATCTTTTTTCTTTTTCCAGGTTTATAAACCCTAAAAGAGCTTTTCTTTTAGCTTAAAATGGGTACCAAATCAGATAAGAAAACAATTAAAAAGTCTTAAGCTTTCTGATACACAGGATCCTTTAGAGAAGGCAAATATAGAACATATGACTTGGTTTTAATTCGAACAGATTTCTTTTTCCTTACTTATATCTTTTCTTTATTTATTTCAGGCTTCATCGAACTTAAGGAGAGAGAGAATTAGAAAGTCATTGATAGAAAATACTGAGTATATTCTGAGTGAAAACTAACTTATTTTACAAAGAGAAGAGACGTCTTTATATAGAGATAAGGGTCATAAAAGACAAACTAAAAAAGTGAGACAGGACCCATCATTTTTCTAAAAGTAAACATAATTATTAAAGCAAAAACACTTGTCATCAAGCTGGGACAAGACCCCATGCTTTTTTTAAAAAAAACGACAAAAGCATAAAGCAAGCTAATAAGTCAAAAGCATAAAGTAGGTTAATTATTTCCTTTACTTTATACTATTACATAACAAGACAAAACAACATTATTAAAGAGAGGATAAGTTCATTTGTTCTGGATCATCTGAGCTATAGTCTGTCTTTTCTTGTCGGTCACGCCTGTAATTTGGACACGTCTTGACACACATGGTGCCAGATAGACCGCAGAACATGGTGCAATAATCCAGGTACTTGGGACCATGGTAAAAAGGACAACCCCGAGCATGCACAATACCAGGGATACAGTTCTTTACATAACGAGAGTGAGTAATGACTGGTTCGGCTGTAAAGATAACTCTGGGAGTAGAAAACTGGCTTTGTTCTAATGTAGTGAGTGAACATTGAAATGAGGTGTTTCCAGCTGTCTGAGATGCTGACTGAAAGGTAGAAACTCATTATCTGGATCCTGAAAATCTTGATAATATAACTGAGGAGGAGTGTTAGGACGTTCTTATTTAATTATGATTCTTTTGCTGGAGCCCGAGGGGTTAAGGACCATAATTATTTTATGATGAGGACCAAGAGAACTAGAAACAATATTAGTGACAGGCGGTTTGACATAGTTGAGTTGTAATAGGAAATTGGTGAGGGTTATCCTAAAGTTTAGATCTTCTTCAAGGGTTGAAGGATGTGGTGTAGTGTGATAGTAAGAATACTAGGTTGGGTAAAGAAAGCAAGTGATGCGAATCCCACATTGAAACTTTAAGGAGTACACTTAATTTGAAGTTTCAACTACCCAAGAAAGTTCTAAATAGATTTAAGACACAAAACCTTGACCCAATACTTAATCAAACATGAACCAAAGGTATGGAGAAAGATATTGACGCCACACTCAAGATTTAGATGAGAAGGTGAGTGATAAGTCTTGATTTGGAACGCCACAAGAATGCAAATTCTTGATAAGTTCACTAGTTCTCAAAAAAACCAAAGAAAGAATAATTCTCCCAAATTCAAAATAACATTAATCTCTCTATTGTCTTACATAGTAAGGTTGTCGAGTTTAAATAGGCCAATAGAGACCCAAAAAATCTGAAAAAGATTAAATCCTAGTTCAAGTCGGAGTAGTTCTCCTAACTAGTTAAGGAGTCGTTGAAATTTCTAATTCTGCGCATGCTGTAATAAATTGGTCATAACTCCTTCTAGAGAACTCCAAATCTAACTCCGTAAAATTCTTTGGAAAGCTATCTTAATTATCTTTCCAACGGTATATGGCTTGCAAGTTAATTCGAGCTCAATCAATACCGGTTTTATTCCAAAATTGACCTTTCTGCATTTGATCCGAATTGTGTATTTGGCTGCCCAATAGCTTGAATAAAGCCCACAATGCCTTGACATCTCTTCAAGCCCAATTCATGATGTCTTGCATCTTGAATTGTAGTTTCCATCCATATTTTCTCAATTAATCCATTTAAAGCAGCTTGTATCTTTTTGGCTCTATCTCTTGTAATTGGGCCTTCATGAATGTGCAAAGGATCACTTGAAGCTTTAATGGTATTCTCTTGATAGTTCTCATCATTCCCCTCTCCCTGAAAGGATTCGTCCTCGAATCTTCACCTACATCAAAAGGAGAAAGATCAGAAACATTAAAAGTAGCACTCACATTATACTCACCAGGAAGGTCCAATTTGTAGGCATTGTCATTGATTCGTGCAACCACTTGAAATGGACCATCTCCCCTTGGAAGCAACTTTGAACGCCTTTGTGCTGGGAATCTCTCCTTTCTCATATGCACCCAAACCCAATCTCCAGGCTGAAAAACCACTTCCTTTCGTCCTTTGTTGGCTTGAGTAGCATATTGTTCAGTCCTCTTTTCTATGTTGTGCCGCACTTTCTCATGCAATTGCTTAACAAATTCAGCTTTCTTTTTACCATCCAAACTAGCACGCTCATCAACAGGTAACAGCAATAAATCCAAAGGAGTTAATGGATTAAAACCATATACAATCTCAAATGGCGAAAATTTAGTAGCTGAATGGACAGTTCTATTGTAAGCAAATTCAACATGTGGCAAACATTCTTCCCAAGTTTTCAAATTCTTTTGAATAATGGCACGCAACATCGTGGACAATGTTCTATTTACAACCTCAGTTTGTCCATCAGTTTGTGGATGACAAGTAGTAGAAAACAAAAGTTTAGTACCCAACTTACCCCATAAAGTTTTCCAAAAGTGGTTTAAGAACTTAGCATCTCGATCTGAAACTATGCTCCTTGGTACTCCATGCAATTTGACTATTTCCTTGAAAAACAAATTAGCTATGTTTGTTGCATCATCAGTTTTGTGACATGGAATGAAATGTGCCATCTTTGAAAACCTATCAACAATAACAAAAACAGAATCCTTTCCCCTTTTTGACCTAGGTAAACCCAAAATAAAGTCCATAGAAATATCAACCCAAGGTTCGCTAGGTATAGGTAAAGGTTTAAACAATCCATGGGGTAAAACTCTAGACTTAGCATGTTTACAAGTGATACACTTCTCACATATTCTTTCAACATCACGTTTCATATGTGGCAAAAAAAAATGTTCTTTTAAAACATCTAAAGTCAATTTACCTAGGTAAACCCCCATGAGCTTCACGCACAAGCAATTTACGCAAAGAACTATATGGCACACACAATTTATTCTCTCTAAATAAGAACCCATCGTGCCTATAGAACTTTCCAAATGTAGCTTTCTCACAAGCATTAAACACATTAGCAAAATCAGGATCATTAACATATAATTCTTTAATGTACTCAAATCCTAATAACTTTGTATTTAATGTAGAGATAAGTGCATACCTTCTCGATAATGCATCAACCACCACATTCTCCTTACCTTGTTTGTATTTGATCACATAAGGAAATGGCTCAATGAATTCAACCCATTTGGCATGTCTTTTATGCAACTTACCTTGCCCTTTCAAATGCTTTAAGGACTCATGATTAGTGTGTATGACAAACTCTTTAGGTAGAAGATAATGTTGCCAAGTTTCCAACGCTCTCACCAATGCATACATCTCCTTGTCATAAGTAGGATAGTTTAGGGCTGGGCCACTCAATTTCTCACTAAAATAAGCAATTGGACGCCCCTCTTGCATCAAAACAGCTCCAATACCTATACCAGAGGCATCACACTCAATTTCAAAAGTTTTAGCAAAATCGGGTAAAGTAAGTAGTGGTGCAGAAACCAATTTCTCCTTGATTAGATTAAATGCACTTTCTTGTTCACTACCCCACTTAAATCCCACGTGTTTCTTAATAATTTCAGTTAAAGGTGCAGCAAGGGTGCTAAAATCTTTCACAAATCTTCTATAAAAACTAGCTAAACCATGAAAACTTCTTACCTCACTTATGCTTTTAGGTGTAGGCCATTCCTTAATAGACTTTATCTTCTCTTCATCAACCTCAATTCCTTTAGCACTTATAACATAACCAAGAAAAACAATCTGATTTGTACAAAAAGCACACTTCTTCACATTAGCATACAACTTTTCTTTCCTTAAAACAGTCAATACACTTTGCAAATGCTCAACGTGTTCTTCTAGACTTTTGCTATAGATCAAAATATCATCAAAGTAGACAACTACAAACTTACCAAGAAAAGCACGCAAAACATGGTTCATTAACCTCATAAAAGTGCTGGGTGCATTAGATAATCCAAATGGCATTACTAACCACTCATATAAACCATATTTTGTTTTAAAAGCAGTTTTCCACTCATCTCCCTCTCTAATCCTAATTTAATGATATCCACTTTTAAGATCTATTTTGCTAAACACACAAGAACCATACAATTCATCAAGCATGTCATCAAGTCTAGGAATAGGATGTCGATACTTTATAGTGATTTTATTAATCGCACGACAATCAACACACATCCTTCATGTTCCATCCTTTTTGGGCACTAGTAGAACTGGTACCGCACACGGACTCATGCTCTCCTTCACCTATCCTTTTCCTAAGAGTTCTTCAACCTGCCTTTGAAGCTCCTTTGTCTCTTCGGGGTTACTTCTATAAGCGGGTCTATTAGGAATGGTAGCTCCAGGAAGAAAGTCTATTTGATGCTCAATTCCCCTAATAGGTGGCAAACCATTAGGGACTTCATTTGGAAACACATCATTAAAGTCCTGCAAAAGAGTCATAATAACACTAGGCAAAAAAGAGTTAAGCTCATTAGTACACAAACAAGCCTCTTTGCACAAAAGTACAATGATAGGCTGTTTTGAAAAGAAGGCCCTCTTAACCTCTCTCTCTTTTGCAATCAAGTTTACATGTTGCCTCTCTTTTCTCTCAACAATATTTTTTTCTATCTTTCCACTTTCTTTTCTCTCATTCTCTCTTTCTTTTGTGCTCTCATTTTCTTTTTTTGTATCACTCTCTTTTTGTATTGTCATTTGATCCTCATACACTTGCCTAGGTGTTAAGGGTACAAGAGTGATTTGCCTTTTATTCATTACAAAAGAATATCTATTTAAGTAACCATCATGTGTCACTCGCCTATCATATTGCCAAGGTCGCCCCAAAAGAATGTGTCCAAAGATGCATGGGTACTACATCACATACAACCTCATCCTTATATCTCCCAATAGAGAATGAAACCAGCACTTGTTTATTTACTTTAACCTCCCCACAATCATTCAGCCATTGTAACTTATATGGCCTAGGATGTTTTAGAGTTTTCAAGTTCAATTTTTCAACCAAACTAGTGCTAACTACATTAGTACAACTTCCACCATCAATTATCATACTACATACCTTATCTTTGATGTGGCATCTAGTATGAAATATGTTATCACGTTGTACCTCCGCATCCTCTTTTAGTTGCATGTTAAGAGCACGTCTAACAACCATCAATTTACCATCAACAGGATACTCTACACCATCATTAGCATCCTCCAAAGGTGGCATAGGATCATCATCTGATTCACTCTCGGTTTCAACATCACCATCTTCCTTCAAGATCATTACTCTCTTATTTGGGCATTGAGATGCAATATGACCTATCCCCAAACATTTAAAACACTTAATATCTCTATTTCTAGAGTGTTGGGAATCAGATTTACCTTTGCTTTGGCTGCCCCCTCTTTATGATCCTTGATTGGCTCAATCTTAGGCTTTGAAATAACCTTTTCATCTTTGCTCCATTTTGACTTCCATAAGGAAGATGAAACCAAATTGGGTCTAGTGGAACCCTTTCTTTTTAGTTGTCGTTCTACTTTTATGGCCATGTGAACCATGTCTTCCAATTCAACATAATGCTGCAAGTAAACCACATTAGCAATATCTTGATTTAAACCATGTAAAAATCTAGCCATAGTGGCCTCTCGTTCTTCTTCAATGTTGGTTCGAATCATGATTATTTCTATCTCCTTGTGGTAGTGTTCCACACTTCTGGAGCCTTGTGTAGGACTTTGAAGCCTTTGATGTAGCTCCCTATAATAATGACTAGGAACAAATCTCCTCCTCATGATAGCCTTCATCTCCTCCCAAGTGTTTATAAGCCTTTCACGGTTTCTTCTCCTACACAAAACAAGTTGATCCCACCAAATAATAGCATAATCAGTAAATTCAACAGCAGCTAGTTTTACCTTTTTCTCCTCGGAGTAATTATGGCAATCAAATACTAGCTCCACCTTTTTTTCCCACTCCAAATAAGCTTCCGGATCATTTTTACCTTGAAAAGAAGGAATTTTCAGTTTGATACTCCCTAAATCACGATCTATGCGTCTTACCCTTCTATCATCTCTTCCACGCATGTCAACGGTGGCCTGGTCATCAAAATTATCTAGGTCATCACCACCTTGATCTCCCATGGTAGCACGCCATTGATTATCTCTTACATTAGGAGCTATTGGTTGTTGCCCCTTTTGTAGATTGGCTATGGCAGTGTCTTGCCTTTCCAATTGGTCACGGATCTCTCCAAACATCAGATTCATGCGCTCAAATTGTTGCTGCATGGCTTTGTGTATGATCGATTGATCTATAGCTTCTTGTTCTTTTGACATATTTTGTGATCTGAAAAATTAAAGTTAGCAAAAAAAACCTCACAACACTCCCTCACGTGTTTCACTCAATTTGATTCACTTAACTCTCGTGTTTAACACACAAATTGGCTTTTTCCCTCTAATGATCTCACAAACTATTGCCTTTTACCACACTTAATTCTCTCTTTCAGTTCTTTATTGAACTAAAAACAAAACCAAGAAAAACAAAACAAGTGACACACCAAATATGCTATTCCAGCACACTAATAAAGAAAAAGAATTAAGAGAACACAAAGAACAAAAAAGAAATTGAAGAAAGGAAAACAAGCAAGTAAAGGACACAATTGATATTGATGAAAGTAGGAATACTTGAATCCTTTTGCAATCTTTTTTTTTTTGCTTTACGTTTCTTTCTTCTTTTTTTTTTTACTGTAAGTTTTTTTTTTTTTTGCTGTTTGTTTTCTTTGTTTGATAATCAAAATAAATAAGACATTCAAACTTGATTAGAAACTTGCTCTGATACCAAATTGATGCGAATCCCACATTGAAACTTTAAGAAGTACACTTAATTTGAAGTTTCAACTACCCAAGAAAGTTGTAAACAGATTTAAGACACAAAACCTTGACCCAATGCTTAATCAAACATGAACCAAAGGTATAGAGAAGGATATTGACGCCACACTCAAGATTTAGATGAGAAGGTGAGTGATAAGTCTTGATTTGGAACGCCACAAGAATGCAAATTCTTGATAAGTTCACTAGTTCTCAAAAGAACCAAATCTTACATAGCAAGGTTTCTGAGTTTAAATAGGCCAATAGAGACCCAAAAAATCTGAAAAAAATTAAATCCTAGTTCAAGTCGGAGTAGTTCTCCTAACTAGTTAAGGAGTCGTTGAAATTTCCAATTCTGCGTATACTGTAATAAATTGGTCATAACTCCTTCTAGAGAACTCCAAATCTAACTCCGTAAAATTCTTTGGAAAGCTATCTTAATTATCTTTCCAACGGTATATGGCTTGCAAGTTAATTCCTGCTCAATCAATACCAGTTTTATTCCAAAATTGACCTTTTTGTATTTGATCCGAATTGTGTATTTGGCTGCCCAATAGCTTGAATAAAGCCCACAATGCCTTGACATCTCTTCAAGCCCAATTCATGATGTCTTGCATCTTGAATTATAGTTTCAATCCATATTTTCTCAATTAATCCATTTAAAGCAGCTTGTATCTTTTTGGCTCTATCTCTTGTAATTGGGCCTTCATGAATGTGTAAAGGATCACTTGAAGCTTTATGGTATTCTCTTGATAGTTCTCATCAGCAAAGGTTTCTGGATGCTGGAAGTAAGGTCGATGAACTATAAAAACTGATGTAAACTGATCTGCTTCATGAGGAGGAATAGAATTAAGATTATGGTCATAAGCCAATTGTCCTAATCTATGTCTCCACCAAGGAAGAAGGGAGAACCATTCAAGGAGAGTCCATAAAAAAGAAGTAGATTGACTAGGAGCCATAATCGTTTTCAGAGTAGATTTGAGAGGAAGAATTAGTTTTGTAGCATGGAGAGTAGTAAGACACCATAATCCGTCATTAGTAACATCTCTGGCAAGAGAAACATACAACCTAGTGAGAAACAAATGTTCTGGATCAAAAATGGTGAAAATAGTAGGACCTTCAAGGAGGTAAATTCTCATATAATACTTAAACATATATTGTTTGACACACTGCTGGAGCAGGTAGAGAGTAGAGAAAGATTTTTTGAGAGGAAAAGTTTTTTAGGTGAGGGCTTGAGAAGAAAGAGAAGAAGCTATAGAACGAAAATCTTTATGAGAATGAGATGCCATGAATATGACAGGGAAAATAGGAAATGTATGAAATATAGATTGAGAAGGTTTATGAGCTCTGGATAGAAAATCAGGAATCAGGTTAGCACTCCTTTTATACGCTGGACTTCAAACTCATATCGAGAAAACCATTCTTGAAGCCGAAGCAATTGATTATTCAGGATCATTTTCCCTTTGAGGGCGTACTAGGTACTCAAAGCTACATAAGTGATGCGAATCCCACATTGAAACTTTAAGGAGAACACTTAATTTGAAGTTTCAACTACCCAAGAAAGTTCTAAACAGATTTAAGACAAACAAAACCTTGACCCAATGCTTAATCAAACATGAACCAAAGGTATAGAGAAGGATATTGACGCCACACTCAAGATTTAGATGAGAAGGTAAGTGATAAGTCTTGATTTGGAACGCCACAAGAATGCAAATTCTTGATAAGTTCACTAGTTCTCAAAAGAACCAAAGAAAGAATAATTCTCTCAAATTCAAATAACATTAATTTCTCAATTCCTTTAGCACTTATAACATAACCAAGAAAAACAATCTGATTTGTACAAAAAGCACACTTCTTCAAATTAGCAAACAACTTTTCCTTCCTTAACACAGTCAATACACTTTGCAAATACTCAACGTGTTCTTCTAGACTTTTGCTATAGATCAAAATATCATCAAAGTAGACAACTACAAACCTACCAAGAAAAGCACGCAAAACATGGTTCATTAACCTCATAAAAGTGTTGGGTGCGTTAGATAATCCAAATGGCATTACTAACCACTCATATAAACCATATTTTGTTTTAAAAGCAGTTTTCCACTCATCTCCCTCTCTAATCCTAATTTGATGATATCCACTTTTAAGATCTATTTTGCTAAACACACAAGAACCATACAATTCATCAAGCATGTCATCAAGTCTAGGAATAGGATGTCGATACTTTACAGTGATTTTATTAATCGCACGACAATCAACACACATCCTCCATATTCCATCCTTTTTGGGCACTAGTAGAACTAGTACCGCACACGGACTCATGCTCTCCTTCACATATCCTTTTGCTAAGAGTTCTTCAACCTGCCTTTGAAGCTCCTTTGTCTCTTCGGGGTTACTTCTATAAGCGGGTCTATTAGGAATGATAGCTCCAGGAAGAAAGTCTATTTGATGCTCAATTCCCCTAATAGGTGGCAAACCATTAGGGACTTCATTTGGAAATACATCATCAAAGTCCTGCAAAAGAGTCACAATAACACTAGGCAAAAAAAAGTTAAGCTCATTAGTATGCAAACAAGCCTCTTTGCACAAAAGTACAATGATAGGCTGTTTTGAAAAGAAGGCCCTCTTAACCTCTCTCTCTTTTGCAAACAAGTTTACATGTTGCCTCTCTTTTCTCTCAACAATATTTTTTTCTATCTTTCCACTTTTTTTTCTCTCATTCTCTCTTTCTTTTGTACTCTCATTTTCTTTTTTTGTATCACTCTCTTTTTGTATTGTCATTTGATCCTCATACACTTGCTTAGGTGTTAAGGGTACAAGAGTGATTTGCCTTTTATTCATTACAAAAGAATATCTATTTAAGTAACCATCATGTGTCACTCGCCTATCATATTGCCAAGGTCGCCCCAAAAGAATGTGTCCAGCATGCATGGGTACTACATCACATACAACCTCATCCTTATATCTCCCAATAGAGAATGAAACCAGCACTTGTTTATTTACTTTAACCTCCCCACAATCATTCAGCCATTGTAGCTTATATGGCTTAAGATGTTTTAGAGTTTTCAAGTTCAATTTTTCAACCAAACTAGTGCTAGCTACATTAGTACAACTTCCACCATCAATTATCATACTACATACCTTATCTTTGATGTGGCATCTAGTATGAAATATGTTATCACGTTGTACCTCCGCATCCTCTTTTACTTGCATGTTAGAGCCATCAATTTACCATCAACAGGATACTCTACACCATCATTAGCATCCTCCAAAGGTGGCATAGGATCATCATCTGATTCACTCTCGGTTTCAACATCACCATCTTCCCTCAAGATCATTACCCTCTTATTTGGGCATTGAGATGCAATATGACCTGTCCCCAAACATTTAAAACACTTAATATCTCTATTTCTAGAGTGTTGGGAATCAGATTTACCTTTGCTTTGGCTGCCCCCCTCTTTATGATCCTTGATTGGCTCAATCTTAGGCTTTGAAACAACCTTTTCATCTTTGCTCCATTTTGACTTCCATGAGGAAGATGAACCCAAATTGGGTCTAGTGGAACCCTTTCTTTTTAGTTGTCGTTCCACTTTTATGGCCATGTGAACCATGTCTTCCAATTCAACATAATGCTGCAAGTCAACCACATTAGCAATATCTTGATTTAAACCATGTAAAAATCTAGCCATAGTGGCCTCTCGTTCTTCTTCAATGTTTGCTCGAATCATGATTATTTCCATCTCCTTGTGGTAGTCTTCCACACTTCTGGAGCCTTGTGTAAGACTTTGAAGCCTTTGATGTAGCTCCCTATAATAATGACTAGGAACGAATCTCCTCCTTATGATGGCCTTCATCTCCTCCCAAGTGTTTATAGGCCTTTCACGGTTTCTTCTCCTACTCAAAACAAATTGATCCCACCAAATAATAGCATAATCAATAAATTCAACAACAGCTAGTTTTACCTTTTTCTCCTCGGAGTAATTATGGCAATCAAATACTAGCTCCACCTTTTTTTCCCACTCCAAATAAGCTTTCGGATCATTTTTACCTTGAAAAGAAGGAATTTTCAGTTTGATACTCCCCAAATCACGATCTATGCGTCTTACCCTTCTATCATCTCTTCCACGCATGTCAACGGTGACCTGGTCATCAAAATTATCTAGGTCATCACCATCCTGATCTCCCATGGTAGCACGCCATTGATTATCTCTTACATTAGGAGCTATTGGTTGTTGCCCCTTTTGTAGATTGGCTATGGCAGTGTCTTGCCTTTCCAATTGGTCACGGATCTCTCCAAATATCAAATTCATGCGCTCAAATTGTTGCTGCATAGCTTTGTGTATGATCGATTGATCTATAGCTTCTTGTTCTTTTGACATATTTTGTGATCTGAAAAATTAAAGTTAGCAAAAAAAAACTCACAACACTCCCTCACGTGTTTCACTCAATTTGATTCACTTAACTCTCGTGTTTAACACACAAATTAGCTTTTTCCCTCTAATGATCTCACAAACTATTGCCTTTTACCACACTTAATTCTCTCTTTTAGTTCTTTATTGAACTAAAAACAAAACCAAGAAAAACAAAACAAGTGACACACCAAATAAGCTATTCCAGCACACTAATAAAGAAAAAAAATTAAGAGAACACAAAGAACAAAAAAGAAATTGAAGAAAGGAAAACAAGCAAGTAAAGGACACAATTGATATTGATGAAAGTAGGAATACTTGAATCCTTTTGCAATCTTTTTTTTTTTTGCTGTACGTTTCTTTTTTTTTTTTTTTTGCTGTAAGTTTTTTTTTTTTTTGCTGTTTGTTTTCTTTTTTTGATAATCAAAATAAATAAGACATTCAAACCTGATTAGAAACTTGCTCTGATACCAAATTGATGCGAATCCCACATTGAAACTTTAAGGAGAACACTTAATTTGAAGTTTCAACTACCCAAGAAAGTTCTAAACAGATTTAAGACAAACAAAACCTTGACCCAATGCTTAATCAAACATGAACCAAAGGTATGGAGAAGGATATTGACGCCACACTCAAGATTTAGATGAGAAGGTGAGTGATAAGTCTTGATTTGGAATGCCACAAGAATGCAAATTCTTGATAAGTTCACTAGTTCTCAAAAGAACCAAAGAAAGAATAATTCTCTCAAATTCAAATAACATTAATCTCTCAATTTCTTTAGCAGTTATAACATAACCAAGAAAAACAATCTGATTTGTAGAAAAAGCACACTTATTCAAATTAGCATACAACTTTTCCTTCCTTAACACAGTCAATACACTTTGCAAATGCTCAACGTGTTCTTCTAGACTTTTGCTATAGATCAAAATATCATCAAAGTAGACAACTACAAACTTACCAAGAAAAGCACGCAAAACATGGTTCATTAACCTCATAAAAGTGCTGGGTGCGTTAGATAATCCAAATGGCATTACTAACCACTCATATAAACCATATTTTGTTTTAAAAGCAGTTTTCCACTCATCTCCCTCTCTAATCCTAATTTGATGATATCCACTTTTAAGATCTATTTTGCTAAACACACAAGAACTATACAATTCATCAAGCATGTCATCAAGTCTAGGAATAGGATGTCGATACTTTACAGTGATTTTATTAATCGCACGACAATCAACACACATCCTCCATGTTCCATCCTTTTTGAGAACTAGTGAACTTATCAAGAATTTGCATTCTTGTGGCGTTCCAAATCAAGACTTATCACTCACTTTCTCATCTAAATCTTGAGTGTGGCGTCAATATCCTTCTCCATACCTTTGGTTCATGTTTGATTAAGCATTGGGTCAAGGTTTTGTGTGTCTTAAATCTGTTTAGAACTTTCTTGGGTAGTTGAAACTTCAAATTAAGTGTTCTCCTTAAAGTTTCAATGTGGGATTCGCATCAATAAGCTCTGATACCAGTATCATGTATCAACCCACACAGGGCTATTTGATACAACACACAACGAAATCCACACTATTTTTGTGAAAACAAAAACTTAAAAATCCAAAAATCTTTTCTTTTGCCTGGTTTTTAAACCCTAACACGGCCATCCCTTGGCTCTCAATGGGTACCCAACCAGATAAGAAAATAATCAAAAGGTCTCAAGCTTTCTGATACACAGGATGCTTCAGAGAAGGCAAGTGTAGAGCATATGACTTGGTTTTAATTTGAATAGATTTCTTTTTCCTTACTTATCTCTTTTCTTTATTTATTTCAGAGCTTTATCAAACTTAAGAAGAGAGAATTAAAAAGCCATGGATAGAAAAGAAGTTATTCAAAGTTATTCCAATTTTTAAAGTTTTCCAAGTTATCTTACAATCAAAGAGAATTACCCTTATATAGAGAATAAGGGTCACAAAAGACAAACTAGAAAAGTGAGGCAGGACCCATCACTTCTCTAAAAGCAAACTAAATTATTAAAGCAAAACACACTTGTCATAAAGTTGGGACAAGACCCATGCCTTTTGACAACAAGACAAAAATAAGCCAAAAGTCATAACCTAAAAGTCTAAAAGAATAAAGTAGGTTAATTGTTTCCCTTACTTTATACTATTACAATAAAGATTTTTGGTAAAGTATATTCCTAACCGGTAAGGATAAAGATAAAGATAAAGATAAGGAACACACATGACTACAGTACATAAAATAAAATACAAACACGTGTAAAGTAAAGACATTAATCCAGAGAAATAGTGTCAACAGAAGAGTTTATCTTATCGTTAGCATCTAGCTTAGATTTCTTTTCAGGATGAGAACAGCCTAGAACACATGGCCAAGGGCAATTTTTGGCTTTTCTTCTTCAGATGGATCTGGAGATGGCTGAGTCCGAATCTGTGATGAGAATGCAGGAAATGGCTCTGGAATAGTAGGCAGGATGGAAGATGATCCTTCTGTTTCTGATAGGTATGCCGAGGATGGTTCTGAATGATGAGGTTGAGGCCACTCTAGATCTTCCTATAGATCAGATGATTGATCTTGACGAAGAAGATAGTTATCATATTCAGGTTGGAGGAATAAATCTTCATTAAGATGAAGGAGATGGTTTCGGATTCGTTCTTTATAGAAGAGTTCAGGGGTTGAAGTGACATCCGAAGATAGAGGACTATGAGTGGTATATGAGGGAGTAACTCTGTATTCTTCAGTTAGAACTTTTCTAGCTGTAAGGCACTCATTCCACATTGTGCAGAAGGACTCACAGTGATGAGGATGATCAATAGTTTTGACCAGGGGTTCAGAATATCTACCCTAGATATCTATTGGCTTGATAATGACAATAATAGGTTGTTGGATTTCGTATCCTGTGATGAGTTCAAGGGTCAAAACATCCTTGAAAATGGGAGCTAGCATCCTGTCGAACCATTTACCTTTACCATATCTTCGACTAGTATGAACTAGGTTTGGATCGAAGAAAATGGCAACTAAATAGAGGTTTAGCCAATATCAAAAAATATAATAAGCCTGTGGAGTGATGTTTCTGATGATATAATGTTCCCAAGTAGTGTATTTGTCTACTACTTGATGGAAGATAGTCTGGAGTTTGAAGACCAAATGGTGCATCTAATCAGGATTAGGATGAAGAATGAGAGGTTGTTGAGATAAGACATTCATGGTAGGTAAAAACTCTTGCATGGCCATTAAAGACCATAGATGGACTGTGAGATCATCATTGTCATAATAGGATTTGTGATCAATGACTTTCTAAAAGATGCAGTGTTGAAGAGCTTCTAGTAACGAGGCTGTGAGGGTTAGAAGGCTTGAAGAAGCAAGACTGGATGAATCCATAATGAGAATGGTATGTAGATACCTAGAAGATTGTGTGAGGAAGTTTTGGACTGAATGGTAGAAAATATCATCTTTTTCCCCATAGTTATAGTGATAATTTTCCCTATAGGCATTGGATTCCTTGATACATAATACAGGGCAATGGTGTATGAAGCTTTCATCCTTTTTAATAAAGCTTTTGACGAGAATGGTTCTCCAATAACCATTAGTGGTGTCTGTTTGCAACATGCTCTTTACAACAAAATATTGTCAATGTAAACAAGGGTATGGTGTAGGATGTGTTGGAAAATCTGGGTCATGGTTCTTTGAAAGATGGAAGAAGCGATTTTCAATCCAAAGGGAAGGACTTTCCACTAGTACTGAGTGATTGGAATGTAAAAAGTTGTTTTGTATCTCTCAGAAGGGTCAATACCCAACTGCCAAAATTCAGACTTTAAATCAAACTTAGAAAAAATGAAGGCATTTTAGAGATATATAAACAGAGTGTTTTGCGAGGAAGAGGGAACTTGTCATCTTGCAGGAATTGATTCAAAGGTTGATAATCAATTACTAAATGCTTTTTTTCACGTAAAGTTTCAGATCTTTTGTTGACATAAAAAGCTTGACAAGCCCATTGGGAAGAGGTAGGTTCAATCAGGTCTTAGGCCAAAAGTTCAGCATATTCTGTTTGGGCCAAAAGAAGTTCTAAGGGTGGCATACCCGGATGGGTGGCTTTAGTAGGATTCACATCTTGATTGAGCTTGAAAGGAAGCTTTATGAAGTGAGCTGGATTTTTCCATAATGAACTGGGATGGTCAAAAGTCAAATGATTGGTTGGATAAAATCGAAGTAATTTAGCTGTAATATCTTGGTAATCAGGAGAAGAATGGGCCAAATGGTATAACTTAAGCTTATCTGTATAAGGTTGAAACATGGACTGGAATCTAAGCCCAGTAGGAAGGATTTGGACCTTTTCTGCCTTAAAGAGGATATCAAAGCCCAAGAGTAAATCTTTGTCTAGAAGACTGGATCCAATAACATGAGTCCAAACAGTAAGTTTTGGGAACAACTGAATTTTAATCCGTTTTTTTGTTTAGAGTTGGGTGGAAAAGACTTTTCCACTAGCTGCACGAAAATGAGTTTCAGAAACAATCCAAGTTCTGGAGGGAGAATAGCTGGATTCAAAATATGCGCTGAGTGCCAGTATTAACAAAAGCAATGAGGGATATAAGATGGCTGTATTTTGACATAAGAATCTGAATTTTCACCGAAAGAATAGGTTGAACTGAAAAGGACTGAGGGTGAGACTGGACTTGAAACACAGAGGAATATTCTGGAGAAGAATCATAAGATTCACTAGACTCAGCCTGAGAATCGAAGGAACCAAGAGCAAAAACTGTATCTTGGTTAGAAGACTATTGTTTAGTGTAAAGATGTTCAATCTGATCTGTTTCTGGAGAAAACTGATAAAGAGACTAAAGTTGTTGGACCAAACGCATAGAACGTTTAGGATTCTGTGGACAATCTTTTGCAAAATGCCCATGCTTTTTGCAAATAAAGCATCTGCTATTTCTCTGTCTTTTATCAAGAAGTGCAGAGGGATTCTTTCGTCTGAAGTAAGGATTTTTTCTGGATTGTTTAGGGAAACGATGCTGGGAAGAAGATGGAAATTGAGATTTCCTATAGAAGCGAGATCTATGGTGCTTCTTTTTGGTAAGATAATCACACTACTTTTTATCTTAGCATTTGATTTCCAGATGGGGCTTTCGACAATCAGCTTTGAATAAATGTTTCTCCTTTATTAGATTTCTGAAAAACTTCTTCTGTTCACAGAGATGGTCAAGTAAAGCTAGAGCAAGCTTGAAAATTCTACCAATACTCATGGTATTGATATCAAGCTAAGCAGCTGCAATTTGCCTGTGAAGTTCTGGCTGAAGTTCCTTAGGGAGAAAGGAAACAAAGACATGCTTCATAGTATTATCATTGATTCCACCAAGCTTATGGAAAAGGACTGACATTCTTTTGAAGTGGTAATTCAAATCTGTTTGTTAAAGAGAACAACACTTCATTGCGAGGTAATTTTTGTGAGCAGAGGCAAAGAGAGTTGCAAGTTCACCAAGGAATTGCATGTGAATATCCATTAAGCCCGCAGAGATACTTGGCTTTTGAATGAACTACAATTGCCTATATTCCCCAAGACTGGCAAACCAATCTTGGAGAGACCCCGTAAAATGGGAGACAAATTCCTTTAAGGCTGAAACAAATTCTGTACCAGGCTTAACCATTTGCAAATCTAGCCAAGCATAAAGTTCTTGAAGTCTTTTACGCCATTTAGTAGGCGAGACATCATCGAATGTAAACCAGGGTCCATTTCCAGAAGCAACGTTAGCTCAAACCCTAGGAGGAGGGTGAGAGCTTTCTCCTTCCAAATCTTCTTCAGCATCTGAAGGAATATCAACATAAGGTTCCCTAGGAGGACGTCTAGAGGTCCTATCTGTAGTTTCAGATTCAGCAGGACGATCAGCCATGAGAAGGCGGGTAATATCTGCTAGATTATTTTCTGAATCATCTGAACTCTAACTGAGCTCTGAAGTCTCAGTGGAAGAGACTAAAGAATCTATTGAAAGAGACTCATCTGCTGAAGGATCATGATAGAGATCTGGTAGGTCTGACAGCAAGTAACTTTTAACAGGTTTCTTTTGGTCAGCTTTGATGAGAACTATTAAGAGAATACCATTAAAACTTCAAGTGACCCTTTGCACATTCATGAAGGCCCAATTACAAGAGCTAGAGCCAAAAAGATACAAGCTGCTTTAAATGGATTAATTGAGAAAATATAGATAGAAACTACAATTCAAGATGCAAGATATCATGAATTGGGCTTGAAGAGATGTCAAGGCATTGTGGGCTTTATTCAAGCTATTGGGCAGCCAAATACACAATTCGAATCAAATGCAGAAAGGTTAATTTTGGAATAAAACTGGTATTGATTGATCTGGAATTAACTTGTAAGCCATATACCGTTGGAAAGATAATTAAGATAGCTTTCCAACGAATTTTACAGAGTTAGATTTGGAGTTCTCTAGAACGATTTATGAGCAATTCATTACAGCATGCGTAAAGTTGGGAATTTCAACGACTCCTTAACTAGTTAGGAGAACTAGTCTGACTTGAACTAGAATTTAATCTTTTTCAGATTTTTTGGGTCTCTATTGGCCTATTTAAACTCAGCAACCTTGCTATGTAAAACAATTAAGTGATTAATGTTATTTGAATTTGAGAGAATTATTCTTTCTTTGGTTCTTTTGAGAACTAGTGAACTTATCAAGAATTTGCATTCTTGTGGCGTTCCAAATCAAGACTTATCACTCACCTTCTCATCTAAATCTTGAGTGTGGCGTCAATATCCTTCTCCATACCTTTGGTTCATGTTTGATTAAGCATTGGGTCAAGGTTTTGTGTGTCTTAAATCTGTTTAGAACTTTCTTGGGTAGTTGAAACTTCAAATAAAGTGTTCTGCTTAAAGTTTCAATGTGGGATTCGCATCAATTTGGTATCAGAGCAAGTTTCTAATCAGGTTTGAATGTCTTATTTATTTTGATTATAAAGAAAAAAAGAACAGCAAAAAAAAAACTTACAGCAAAAAAAAAACGTATTTTTTTACAAAAGGATTCAAGTATTCCTACTTTCATCAATAGCAATTGTGTCTTTTACTTGCTTATTTTCCTTTCTTCAATTTCTTTTTTGTTCTTTGTGTTCTCTTAATTCTTTTTCTTTGTTAGTGTGCTGGAATAGCATATTTTGTGTGCCACTTGTTTTGTTTTTCTTGGTTTTGTTTTTAATTCAATAAAGAACTAAAAGAGAGAATTAAGTGTGGTAAAAGGCAATAGTTTGTGAGATCATTAGAGGAAAAAAGTCAATTTGTGTAATAAACACGAGAGTTAAGTGAATCAAATTGAGTGAAACACGTGAGCGAGTGTTGTGAGGTTTTTTTTGCTAACTTTAATTTTTCAGATCACAAAATATGTCGGAAAAACAAGAAGCTATAGATCAATCGATCATGCTCGAAGCCATGCAGCAATAATTTGAGCGCATGAATCTGATGTTTGGAGAGATCCGTGACCAATTGGAAAGGCAAGACACTGCCATAGCCAATCTACAAAAGGGGCAACAACCAATAACTCCTAATGTAAGAGATAATCAATGGCATGCTGCCATAGGAGATCAAGATGGTGATGACCTAGATAATTTTGATGACCAGGCCACCGTTGACATGCGTGGAAGAGATGATAGTAGGGCAAGACGCATAGATCATGATTTGGGGAGTATCAAACTGAAAATTCCTTTTTTTTAAGGTAAAAATGATCCGGAAGCTTATTTGGAGTTGGAAAAAAAGGTGGAGTTAGTATTTGATTGCCATAATTACTCCGAGGAGAAAAAGGTAAAACTAGCTGTTGTTGAATTTACTAATTATGCTATTATTTGGTGGGATCAACTTTTTTTGAGTAGGAGAAGAAACCGTGAAAAGCCTATAAACACTTGAGAGGAGATGAAAGCCATCATGAGGAGGAGATTTATTCCTAGTCATTATTATAGGGAGCTACATCAAAGGCTTCAAAGTCTTACACAAGGCTCTAGAAGTATGGAAGACTACCACAAGGAGATGGAAATAATCATGATTTGAGCCAACATTGAAGAAGAACGAGAGGCCACTATGGCTAGATTTTTACATGGTTTAAATTAAGATATTGCTAATGTGATTGACTTGCAGCATTATGTTGAATTGGAAAATATGGTTCACATGGCCATAAATGTGGAACGACAACTAAAAAGAAAAGATTCCACTAGACCCAATTTAGGTTCATCTTTCTCATAGAAGTCAAAATGGAGTAAAGATGAAAAGGTTGTTTCAAAGCCTAAGATTGAGCCAATCAAGGATCATAAAGAGGAAGGCAACCAAAGCAAAGGTAAATCTAATTCCCAACACTCTAGAAATAGAGATATTAAGTGTTTTAAATGTTTGGGGACAGGTCATATTGCATCTCAATGCCCAAATAAGAGAGTAATGATCTTGAGGGAAGATGGTGATGTTGAAACCGAGAGTGAATCAGATGATGATCCTATGCCACTTTTGGAGGATGCTAATGATGGTATAGAGTATCCTGTTGATGGTAAATTGATGGTTGTTAGACATGCTCTTAACATGTAAGTAAAAGAGAATACGAAGGTACAACGTGATAACATATTTCAAACTAGATGCCACATCAAAGATAAGGTATGTAGTATGATAATTGATGGTGGAAGTTGTACTAATGTAGCTAGCACCAGTTTAGTTGAAAAATTGAATTTGAAAACTCTGAAACATCCTAGGCTATATAAGTTACAATGGTTGAATGATTGTGGAGAGGTTAAAGTAAATAAACAAGTGCTGGTTTCATTTTCTATTGGGAGATATAAGGATGAGGTTGTATGTGATGTAGTACTCATGCATACTGGACACATTCTTTTGGGGCGACCTTGGCAATATGATAGGCGAGTGACACATGATGGTTACTTAAATAGATATTCTTTTGTAATGAAAAAAAGACAAATCACTCTAGTACCCTTAACACCTAGGCAAGTGTATGAGGATCAAATAACAATACAAAAAGAGAGTGATTCAAAAAAAGAAAATGAGAGCACAAAAGAAAGAAAGAATGAGAGAAAAGAAAGTGGAAAGATAGAAAAAAAAATTGTTGAGGGAAAAGAGAGGCAACATGTAAACTTGTTTTTAAAAGAGAAAGAGTTTAAGAGGGCTTTCTTTTCAAAACAGCCTATCATTGTACTTTTGTACAAAGAGGCTTGTTTGCATACTAATGAGCTTTTCATTTTTGCCTAATGTTATTGTGACTCTTTTGTAGGACTTTGATGATGTGTTTCCAAATGAAGTCCCTAATAGTTTGCCACATATTAGGGAAATTGAGTATCAAATAGATTTTCTTCCTAGAGCTACCATTCCTAATAGACCTGCTTATAGAAGTAACCCCGAAGAGACAAAGGAGCTTCAAAGGCAGGTTGAAGAACTCTTGGCAAAGGGATATGTAAAGGAGAGCATGAGTCCATGTGCGGTACCAATTCTACTAGTACCCAAAAAGGATGGAACATGGAGGATGTGTGTTGATTGTCGTGCGATTAATAAAATCACTGTAAAGTATCGACATCCTATTCCTAGACTTGATGACATGCTTGATGAATTGTATGGTTCTTGTGTGTTTAGCAAAATAGATCTTAAAAGTGGATATCATCAAATTAGGATTAGAAAGGGAGATGAGTGTAAAATTGCTTTTAAAACAAAATATGGTTTATATGAGTGGTTAGCAATGCCATTTGGGTTATCTAATGCACCCAGCACTTTTATGAGGTTAATGAACTATGTTTTGTGTGTTTTTCTTGGTAAGTTTGTAGTTGTCTACTTTGATGATATTTTGATCTATAGCAAAAGTCTAGAAGAACACGTTGAGCATTTGTAAAGTGTATTGACTGTTTTAAGGAAGGAAAAGTTGTATGCTAATTTGAAGAAGTGTGCTTTTTGTACAAATCAGAATATTTTTCTTGGTTATGTTATAAGTGCTAAAGGAATTGAGGTTGATGAAGAGAAGGTAAAGGCTATTAAGGAATAGCCTACACCTAAAAGCGTAAGTGAGGTAAGAAGTTTTCATGGTTTGGCTAGTTTTTATAGAAAATTTGTGAAAGATTTTAGTACCCTTGCTGCACCTTTAACTGAAATTATTAAGAAACACGTGGGATTTAAGTGGGGTAGTGAACAAGAAAGGGCATCTAATCTAATCAAAGAGAAATTGGTTTCTGCACCACTACTTACTTTACCCGATTTTGCTAAAACTTTTGAAATTGAGTGTGATGCCTCAGGTATAGTTATTGGAGCTGTTTTGATGCAAGAGGAGGGTCCAATTGCTTATTTTAGTGAGAAATTGAGTGGCACAGCCTTAAACTATCCTACTTATGACAAGGAGATGTATGCATTGGTGAGAGCATTGGAAACTTGGCAACATTATCTTCTACCTAAAGAGTTTGTCATACACACTGATCATGAGTCCTTAAAGCATTTGAAAGGGCAAGGTAAGTTGCATAAAAGACATGCCAAATGGGTTGAATTCATTGAGCCATTTCCTTATGTGATCAAATACAAACAAGGTAAGGAGAATGTGGTGGCTGATGCATTATCGAGAAGGTATGCACTTATCTCTACATTAAATACAAAGTTATTAGGATTTGAGTACATTAAAGAATTATATGTTAATGATCCTGATTTTGCTAATGTGTTTAATGCTTGTGAGAAAGCTGCATTTGGAAAGTTCTATAGGCACGATGGGTTCTTATTTAGAGAGAATAAATTGTGTGTGCCATATAGTTCTTTACGTGAATTGCTTGTGTGTAAATCTCATGGGGGAGGTTTAATAGGACATTTTGGCATTGCAAAGACTTTAGATGTTTGAAAAGAACACTTTTTTTTGCCACATATGAAACGTGATGTTGAAAGAATATGTGAGAAGTGTATCACTTGTAAACATGCTAAGTCTAGAGCTTTACCCCATGGATTATATAAACCTTTACCTATACCTAACAAGCTTTGGGTTGATATTTCTATGGACTTTGTTTTATGTTTACCTAGGTCAAAAAAGGGAAAGGATTCTGTTTTTGTTATTGTTGATAGGTTTTCAAAAATGGCACATTTCATTATATGTCACAAAACTGATGATCCAACAAACATAGCTAATTTGTTTTTCAAGGAAATAGTCAGATTGTATAGAGTACCAAGGAGCATAGTTTCAGATTGAGATGCTAAGTTCTTGAGCCACTTTTGGAAAACTTTGTGGGTAAGTTGGGTACTAAACTTTTGTTTTCTACTACTTGTCATCCACAAACTGATGGACAAACTGAGGTTGTAAATAGAATATTGTCCACAATGTTGCGTGCCATTATTCAAAAGAATTTGAAAACTTGAGAAGAATGTTTGCCACATGTTGAATTTGCTTACAATAGAACTGTCCGTTCAGCTACTAAATTTTCACCATTTGAGATTGTATATGGTTTTAATCCATTAACTCTTTTGGATTTATTATCGTTACCTGTTGATAAGCGTGCTAGTTTGGATGGTAAAAATAAAGCTGAATTTGTTAAGCAATTGCATGAGAAAGTGCGGCACAACATAGAAAAGAGGACTGAACAATATGCTACTTAAGCCAACAAAGGACGAAAGGAAGTGGTTTTTCAGCCTAGAGATTGGGTTTGGGTGCATATGAGAAAGGAGAGATTCCCAGCACAAAGGCGTTCAAAGTTGCTTCCAAGGGGAGATGGTCCATTTCAAGTGGTTGCACGAATCAATGACAATGCCTACAAATTGTACCTTCCTGGTGAGTATAATATAAGTGCTACTTTTAATGTTTCTGATCTTTCTCCTTTTGATGTAGGTGAAGATTCGAGGACGAATCCTTTTGAGGAGAGGGGGAACGATGAGAACTATCAAGAGAATACCATTAAAGATTCAAGTGACCCTTTGCACATTCATGAAGGCCCAATTACAAGAGCTAGAGGCAAAAAGATACAAGCTACTTTAAATGGATTAATTGAGAAAATATGGATAGAAACTACAATTCAAGATGCAAGATATCATGAATTGGGCTTGAAGAGATGTCAAGGCATTGTGGGCTTTATTCAAGCTATTGGGTAGCCAAATACACAATTCAGATCAAATGCAGAAATGTCAATTTCGAAATAAAATTGGTATTGATTGAGGTGGAATTAACTTGCAAGCCATATACCGTTGGAAAGATAATTAAGATAGCTTTCCAAAGAATATTACAGAGTTAGATTTGGAGTTCTCTAGAAGGAGTTATGACCAATTCATTACAGCATGCGCAGAGGTGGGAATTTCAACAACTCCTTAACTAGTTAGGAGAACTAGTCTGACTTGAACTAGAATTTAATCTTTTTCAGATTTTTTGGGTCTCTATTGGCCCATTTAAACTCAGCAACCTTGCTATGTAAGACAATTGAGTGATTAATGTTATTTGAATTTGAGAGAATTATTCTTTCTTTGGTTCTTTTGAGAACTAGTGAACTTATCAAGAATTTGCATTCTTGTGGCGTTCCAAATCAAGACTTATCACTCACCTTCTCATCTAAATCTTGAGTGTGGCGTCAATATCCTTCTCCATACCTTTGGTTCATGTTTGATTAAATATTGGGTCAAGGTTTTGTGTGTCTTAAATCTGTTTAGAACTTTCTTGGGTAGTTGAAACTTTAATGTTTCAATGTGGGATTCGCATCAAGATTTAGATGGTGGTTCTGTAAAAGCAGGTAAGACTAAAGTAGAAGGAACTTCTGGGTTAACTGGTTCATGAATCTTAATAGAGTTTGTTTGAGTTCAGGATAGATATGAGTAATAGGAGGAGGTGAATGTTGTTTGGGAGGTCTAGGGTTAGGTTTTCAAGTAAGAGGAAACATGGTATGTGTCATTGGGAAAACCTTTTCGGGTTCATATGATCTGGGGGGTTGACGATACATAGAACTAAGAGGATGGTATGGTTCTGTGGGGAAAAAAGACATAGTCGGAATAGGAGTAGGCTGTTGTTTTTGGAGATTTTCAGCATCAATCCTAGCAATTTCAACCTTTAAAAGACAGATCTCTTTTTCTTTTTTATCAAAGTCAGAAGATATTTGACCCTAAGCAATCATTTCTTGAAGATCGCTATCAAGTTGAGCAACTTTAGCATGAAGAGCATTATAGAGATTTGTCAACTGATCTAAGATGGATACGACTTTGTTCTTAACCACAATGGATCTGTGAGCAATCTGGCTAACCTTTGTATGTAGAGAGGTCAAAGAAGCATTCTGTACTCTGGCATTTTGAGTCTGCCAATTAAGAACAGCCTCAAAAGGTTTTGGTTCTTCTAAATGCCAACTAAATGTGATTGGAGAGTTGACAAATGGTCCAGAGCATACTTGATGTGCCGGATTGGATCTCTTTTCAAGAGGAGGGAAATCAGCATTGTAATCTAATAGAGAGGTAGATGAGAACATCATGCAAGGCACCGATATAAGTGTTACCAACAAACTAGGAAGGTTTGATGGCGGTAGCTTACAAAGAGTGGCAGCATTTTTAGGAAGTGACATGGACGAAGTGAGTTAAACTGGATTTTGTGATGAAGATGCCTTGAGATTGAAGCTCTTAAGTTCTTTGAAGTTGAAATAAACTCAAATCAGATATAAGTAACTGAAAGAAATCAGATATATGTAGCTGAATTATCTAATCTGATGAGGAATCTGTGGCCAAGTAGATGATATTCAAACTTTTTTATCCTATTTTTAACGGCAAGGATTTCTTTGAACAATGTATGGTAATGCTGTTGAGCTGGACTGAACTGTCCACTTGTATATTTGATCAGGTGTTCTTTCTGATTTGTCTTTTCAAGGAGAACAGCAGCCTAGGATATGACAGAAGCTTTAGTCTGTAGGATGCGAAGACCATCAGAAATAATTTTCAATGGTGAAGGATTCTAAGCAATCTGCTTTAACTGTTGGACTGCATGTATGTGATGCTTATCCCACAGAAAGGGACGTTTCCTTAACAAAGTAGATAAAACACTGGTATATTGGTCCACATGTGGAAGAAAATCTCTGATATAGTTGACTATACCCAAAAACTATTAAACTTGCTTTTTGGTAAAGTCTTTATCAGGGAAATGCAGCAATTCCTGTGCAATATAGGGACCAGGTTGATAATGCCCATCTTTGATGTTCATACTGAGATACTCAATCGTATCTGTAGCAATAGTGTTTTTTCTTTCTCAAAGCATAATACCGTATTTTTGTACGATATCATGAAATTGTTGGAGTAATGCATGGTGCTATTCCGCTATTCCTGAAAATAATAAAATATCATCAATGTAAACAAGGGTATGGTGTAAGATGGGTTGGAAAATTTGGATCATGGTTTTTTTAAAGATGGAGAGAGCGGTTTTCAAGCTAAAGGGAAGGACTTTCCACTGGTAATGAGCATTTAGAATACAGTAAGCTGTTCTGTATCTTTTAGAAGGGTCAATACCCAACTGTCAAAATCTAAACTTTAAATCAAACTTAGAAAAGATGGAGGCATTTTGGAGATATGTAAACAAGGAGTTTCTACAAGGAAGAGGGAACTTGTCATCTTGCAAGAATTGATTCAAGGGTTGATAATCAATCACTAAATGCTTTTTCCCACATAAAGTTTCAGATCTTTTATTGATATAAAAAGCTTGACAAGCCCATTGAGAGGAGGTAGGTTCAATCAGGTCTTGAGCCAAAAGTTCAGCACATTCTATTTGGGCCAAAAGAAGTTCTGAGGGTGGCATACCCAGATGGGTGGCTTTAGTAGGATTCACATCTTCATTGAGCTTGAAAGAGAGCTTTATGAAGTGAGCTGGATTTTTCCATAATGAACTGGGGTGATCAAAAGTCAAATGATTGGTTGGACAAAATCAAAGTAATTAGGCCATAATATCTTGGTAATTAGGTGGAGAATGGGCTAAATGGTATAGTTAAAGGTTATCTGTATAAGGCTGAAACATGGACTGGAACCTAAGCCCAGTAGAAAGGACTTAGACCTTTTTTGTCTTAAACAGGATATCAAAGGCCAAAAGTAGATCTTTGTCTGGAAGACTGAATCCAATAACATGGGTCTAAACAGTAAGTTTTAGGAACAACTGAATTCCAATTCGTTTTTTTGTTCGAAGCTGGGTGGAAAAGACTTTTCCACTAGCTGCACGAAAATGAGTTTCAGAAACAATCCAAGCTTCTGGAAGGAGAATGGCTGGGTTCAAAATACTGCACTAGGTGGCAATATCAATAAAAGCAATAAGGGATATACCGAAAGAACAGGTTAAACTGAGAAAGACTGAAGATGAGACAGGACTTGAAACACAGAGGAATATTCTAGAGAAGAATCATAAGATTTGCCAGACTTAAACTCAGAATTAGAGGAACCAAGGACAAAAACTGTATCTTGGTTAGGAGACTCTTATTCAGTGTAAAGATGTTCAATCTGATCTATTTTAAGAGAAAACTGATAGAGAGACTGAAGTTGTTGGACTAAATGCATAGAACATTTAGGATTCTGTGGATAATCTTTTGCAAAATATCCATACTTCTTGCAAATAAAACATCTACTTTTTTTTTTGTTTTTTGTGAAGAAGTTCAGAGGGATTCTTTCCTCTGAAGTAACGAATTTTCCTGGAACATCTAGGGAAATGATGTCAAGAAAAAGATGAAAATTGAGATTCCCTGTGGAAGAGAGATCTATGGTGCTTCTTTTTTAGAAGACAGTCACACTGCTTCTTATCTTTACATTTAATTTCCAGATAGGACTTTCAACAAGCAGCTTTGAATAAAGGCTTCTCTTTTATTAAATTTCTGAAAAACTTCTTTTGTTCACAGAGATGGTCAAGTGAAGTTAGAGCAAGCTTGAAAATTCTACCAATACTCATGGTATTGATATCAAGCTGAGCAACTGTAATCTGCCTGTAGAGTTCTGGCTGAAGTTCCTCAGGGATAGAGGAAATAAAGACACGTTTCATCGTAGTATCATTGATTCCACCAAGTTTATAGAAAAAAGCTGACATTCTTTTGAAGTGGTAATTCAAATCTGTTTGTTGAAGAGAACAGCACTTCATTGTGAGGTAATCTTTACGAGCAGAGACAAAGAGAGTTGCAGGTTCACCAAAGAATTGTGTATGGATATCCATAAAGCCGCAGTGATACTTGGCTTCTGAATGAACTGCAATTGCCTATATTCCCCAAGACTATCAAACCAATCTTGGAGAGACCCTGTAAAACGAGAGACGAATTCCTTTTAAGACTGAAACGAGTTCTGCACCAGGCTTAACTATTTGCAAATCTAGCTAAGCAGAAAGTTCTTGAAGTCTTTCACACCATTTAGTAGGCGAGACATCATCAAATGTAAACCAGGGTCTATTTTCGAAAGCAACCTTAGCTCGAACCCAAGGAGAGGGGTGAGAGCTTTCTCCTTTAAAATCTTCTTTAATATCTATAGGAATATTAACATAAGGTTCCCTGAGAGGACATTTAGAGGTCCTGTTTGTAGTTTCAGATTTAGTAGGAAGATCAGCCATAAAAAGGCGAGTAATATCTGTTAAGTTTTTTTCTGAATCATCTGAACTTTAACTGAGCTCAGAAGTCTCAGTGGAAGAGACTAAAGAATCTATTGAAAGAGACTCATCTGTTGAAGGATCATGATAGAGATCTGGTAGGTCTGGAAGTAAGTAACTTTCAGCAGGTTTCTTTTTATCAACTTTAGAAGGTGATTCTGTAAAAGGAGGTAAGACTAAAGTAAAAGGAACTTCTGGGTTAACTGGTTCATGAATCTTAATAAAAGTCTGTCTGGGTTCAAGATAGATAGAAGTAACAAGAAGGTCGTCTGGAAGGTCTAGGTCTAGGTTTTCTAGTAAGAAGAAACAGGGTATACGTCATTGGGAAAACCTTTTCGGGTTCATATGATCTGGGAGGTTGAGGATATATAGAACTGAGAGGATGATATGGTTTTGTTGGGAAAAAACACATAGTCAGAACAGGAGCAGGAGTAGACTGTTGTTTTTGGATATTTTCAACATCAATTTTAGTAGTCTCAGCCTTTAAACGATGAATCTCCCTTTCTTTTTATCAAAGTCGAAAGACATTTGACCCTGAGCAATCATTTCTCGAAGATCACTATCAAGTTGAGCAACTTTAGCACGAAGACCATTGTAGAGATTTATCAGCTAATCTGAGATGGATGTGACTTTGTTCACAACCAGAGTGGATCTGTGAGCAATCTGGTCAACCTTTGTATGTAGAGAGGTCAGAGAAGCATTTTGTACTCTGGCATTTTTTAGTCTACCAATTAAGAACAGCCTCAAAATGTTTTGATTCATCTAAATACCCACTAGAGGTGATTGGAGAGTTGACAAATGGTCTAGAGCATACTAGATGTGCCAGATCGGATTTAGTTTTTTGGTTAAGGTATATCAGCGGAAATCCAACGATGTAAGTTCTAGAGGTGAACCTGAATGGGCACTAGTTTGGTTCGCACTGTTGGTAAATAAGCCACGTACTTAACCTTTTGTTCCACCGATTGGTATCAGAGCCTAACAAAATTTTTCCACGTAATTTTGGGATGATTTCCTTCAGTTACTTATATCTGATTTGAGTTTATTTCAACTTCAAAGAACTTAAGAGCTTTAATCTCATGGCATCTTCATCACAAAATCCAGTTCAACTTACTTCATCTATGTCACTTCTTAAAAATGCTACTAAGCATACTACTTCTAAGATTGAGAGTCTTATGGAATATTCCTATATCCCTGATTCTGCTCAAGTAAATGAATCATCTCTTCCTCTTGTAAATCCTTACTAGTTATATTCCATCTTCTTTCACTCGTTCTATCCATTCTCTCATCCGTACAAACTGTTTTGCTCCAAAGGAATATATACAGTCTTCCTCTCTTGATCACTATTCTCTATAGTCTACTTTTGTATAATAGTATGTTACTCTTGAAATCTCTGCTAAGCTGATTACTCACTGAAATAGTCTAGGTATACTCACCTTTATCTTGGTGGTGTTCGCCTCATCCTTACTCTTTATAAAAGAAAAGGCCTTCCTATTACAGCCAGAGTTGCTTTACTGGATACAAGATTCAAAAAATACCAATAAACTACTATTGGCACTGTCCTTACTACCCTCTATACTGGCAGCATTGTCCTCACTATCTACCCAAATTTTAATCTTTCACTAGATGATTTGAATCTCTCCAATTTGCTCAAAATTCAAGTTCAAATCCAAGGAGCTGAACAAATTGCAAGTGCAAAGATTGCTACCATCCATCACCTGTTAGTCTATAGACTTCAAAATCATTCACTTGATCTTTCTTCGTCTAATGAAGCCAATTCAGATACCTTTATGATCCTTGCTGAATCTCTAGATATCCCTACTATCATTCAAATCCCTCGACAAATTCCAAGAGCCGATCTTCTGAAGCTCATGCCACTTGAGTGGATAACAAATTATGAATACTTTCACCAAAATACCACTCCTATCCAGACTTTTGAACCATCGTATGATAAAAGATCTGATGGTACTGTTCACCTTCAGTTCAAACCTCCTCCATCAGCCCCATAGAACCAGCCAAAATATCTTTTACCTGTTCGATGATTCAACCTGTTCATCACCATCCTAAAACTCTTCCTAATGGTGATCCTTTACCTATCTTGCATTTCTCCTCCCAAGGTCTTCTTATTTATCCAGACAAACTTCATGGCCATTTTATGTAGGATGTTCCCGGCTCAGGCATGTGCGATATAGGCTGTCCATGTGAAAATGATAATGATGAGTTTGATGACTATTCTTCTAGAAAGAAAAAGAACAAAGTTTTCTTTGCTAGTTGTAAATACCAGTGTCCTTATCTTCTTGAGGATAATGACGAACCAGATTATCCACCTCCTTTGCTCCTGTATCATAATGGACTCAAGTGGATTTAGAAACATCAACCCACTCCTTATAAGCTGCTGTCATCAAACCTTCCTGGTTTGTTGCCAACACCTATACCAGTGGAAATAATTAACCTACTTTATATTTTTTACTTATTAGCTTGCTTTATGCTTTTGTCGTTTTTGTTTTTAGAAAAGCATGGGGGTCTTGTCCCAACTTGATGACAAGTGCTTTTGCTTTAATAATTATATTTACTTTTAGAGAAGTGATAGGTCCTGTCTCACTTTTCTAGTTTGTCTTTTATGACCCTTATCTCTATATAAGGGCGTCTCTTCTCTTTGTAAAATAAGTTAGTTTTCACTTAGAATATATTCAGTATTTTCTATCAATGAATTTTTAATTATCTCTTTTCTTAAGTTCGATGAAGCTTTGAAATGAATAAAGAAAACATATAAGTAAGGAAAAAGAAATCTGTTCAAATTAAAACCAAGTCATATGCTCTATACTTGCCTTCTCTGAAGAATCCTGTATATAAAAAAACTTGAGACCTTTTAATTGTTTTCTTATCTAGTTTGATACTCGTTTTAAGCTAAAAGAAAAGCTGTTTTAGGATTCATAAACCTGGAAAAAGAAAAAAGATTTCATTTTTTAGTTTTCTGGTTAAGGTATATCGGCGGGAATCCAACGACATAAGTTTCAGAGGTGAACCTGAATAAATTAATGAGACAATTTCAAATAGAAACAAGAAGCGCCCTAGAAATTAATTACAAAAATAAATTGAGATTATGCACATATGTATAATGGCATTGCCCATTGTCCAACATAAAAGAGTTAGAGTAATTAGAGGATTGGTTTCTCATATTGATGTTTTGGCATCTCAAAATGATTAAGTATTAGGGGATTTCTGAGACTTAGAGGAGGATTAATATTGGTAGGTGAATAGATCAAAGTTGCAAACATAGATTAAATTGCAATTTTACCTTTACGTTTATGAACAACATACTAATTACTTATTATTATTTAATTAATTAACTATCTATGATTATATTAAATGAATGAATGAGAGTAAAACACTTATGATGCATTTACTAAATAAAAATTAGAATGAGTTGTGATGAGAACCCTTTTAGATCTAGCTAGAAAAAAAGAACCCAAGAAAGCAAATATGATCAGAATTCGGGTAAAAGATCTAAACCATTTAGATTGCTAAATAGGACACCACAAAGATTAGCAACTCCTTTGATAAGTTGAAAGTTTTTTTAAGAATTAGTTGAGAAAATCATCTCCAATGATACCAAACTCAAGATTGTTAAAAAGGTTCCTTCAAAAAATACAAAAAGAGTATTTATATAAGATAACTAACTCTGATTTAACTTTAAAAAAAACTTAAATTAAAACCTAGAACTGCATGGCCTTGGCTTGCAGAGCTACTGGTTTTAAGTGGACCATAACTTGGGCATATGATATTGAATTTGGGCCTACAACATACCATTTCGAAACTCTTGACGTACAAATGCAATTATGTCTTTAGAATTGTTTTTCTAGCTCTTCTTTTACTTTAAAAATCGTTCTCTCTAATGCTCACTATCTTGTTAGCTCGAATCAAATATACCAAGACTGGTCCTTTTCTTTTAAGCCTGTCTTGTATATGGTTTCTTACAAATTGAATTTGTCCAAAATAGCTTGAAGAAATCATTGCATTGCTTCCTTGATCTTCTAAACTTGTGCTCTCACCTTTTTGGAACAAACAACGAATCTTTAATGCTCTGATCACTTTGAATCACTTCATATTAGAATTAGAATAAGTTGAAATCGAAATGAAGAATTGAAATCAGAATAAATTGTTTACTTAGGCTATAGAAATTAGAATTAAAATGAATTGCATTTTCATTACTGTGTTTACTTTATCTTAACATCACAATAAAATATTATAAATTATTAAAATACCCTTTGCTAATTGTTGTTCCATATATATCTATTATAATATTAACAATAATAAGAATAAAATTAATATAATTTTTTTATTATAATAATAATAATAAGTTGCCAGTGATGATGCATGAAACTAGCAGCTTGTCACGGGATGAGAGTTGCTGCCCGGTACCCTCATGCGGCATAGCACTCTAAGTTGCTAAGTAAGCCTAATCCTTTTCTACTTAGCCTAAGCAGAGATATTTGCTGAAGGAGATTATAGAGAAACGAGCTAAATGGCCAATTGTATTTGTATTACATTCAAATACGTAATTACACTATATTTTGTACAAGAGAGCTTGAGAGCAAGTGTATAAGTGTGTGCAAGTGTGTGCTGGAAATGTTCAAGGGTGTGTGTGGAAGTGTTGACCAAAATGAGGGGTGATTCCTTATTTATAGAGGTCAGCTGCCAAGGGTCTTGGTGAAGCATTCTAGAGAATTTCAACCCATGTGTAATCAGTGGAAACCTTTAGAACTTGGGCTGGGTCAGATGTCAAGTGCACCACTCTTGGCTTAGTTGTGTGGGTGGCCCATTGCTAAGTGCAGCCCACTTCTAAGTTCACTTGCCTCTTGCCCTAAGTTAACCCACATTTTAAGTGCAACCCGTGTTGAGTGCTAAACACATCTCGGGTTCGCTGTGCACTCCGGTTCGTGGTGGATTCGTCCGAAACCTTCCCATGTTCGTGAATTTAGCTTTCGTTCGCATGATTCCTTAGCGGAAATGGCCCAAACTTGTGAAAATCTTTGGTGGCCTGTGACAAGTGTTGCCCAAACGGCAATGACGTGCTGGCCAATCAGTGACTTCTCTGTAGGCAATGTGAATAGCAGTAACATGGGAGCTTTTCCACGGGACAATCGCTAGTGAAGATGATGGAGCTTTGTCAATGACTATTCGGGACAATGACCAGAATTTGCTGAATTTTGTTTTGATTTTTTTAATTTTTTTAATTTTTTTAATTTAAAGTGAGGGTAATTTTGGGATATTAAAAGTAAAATGGGGTAAAATTAGTACTCCAGTTGCAGGAATCTGATGCCCACACCTCCCTTTGGAAAAGCACTCTTATTTGATAAACCCAATTGCATGGATCCCATGCAATTGATTCCAATTTCCGCCCATAAAATATGAAGTACACATGATTAATAATTGCAATTCTAGGTTTTGATTTTCCAATTTAAAAAATAATACAGCACTATATCCAACGGCTTACAACAATGCTACTATCAATATTGTGGAAACATGTAAAACATAATAGGAAATTTTTTATTTTAAAATTTATAACTTAATTGAGAATTGGGGCTGAATTACTGAATTGGTCATTTGAGGCGAGTTAAAAAATCACGGCTTCTGATGTGAATTTATCCTTTCCTTTGCTTATCTGAAACCAAGCAAAGCATAGCCAAGAGCCCCAGCCCCAGCCCCAGCCCCAGCCCCAACCACAAGCCGACAAAATCGTTAATCCCGATTAAGCTGGAAAGAGAAAGGCAGAAACTTTTTTGTTGTAGCTGTGAAAGCCCAAAATCATTTATTATCGCCTTATCTTCTTCAAACTGATATTTAAATTAAATGTCAAGAAAAGGCGGAGGAGCAGCCGCGCTGCAAAAGGATGTGCCGTGGCGGCAATCGGGTGTAAAACCAATTCCTAAAATCCACCACTCTCCTGTTATTTGTGTCGCTCATACCCCTCACTCTAATTACGCCCTTGCCGTCAGCAAGGTTTTATTTGACTTGTAACTTTCTTTATCTTTCTCTTATTATTACTAATAATATTTCCCTTTTTTTTAATCAATTGACAATGTTGCAGCATCCGGATCCTGTTGGTAGTGGGCTGGCTTCGGATGCTATTGTGGAAGCTGCTGGGCCTGATTGCATTGTTCCTGGCCAAATCAAACCTGTTCGATTGCTCGGTCTCAAGGTTTTTATTTTTTATTTTTGGATTATGGTATTTTGTCATTGTAAATTTATGAATAAAGTCCGCTCTGCATGACTGCCGTTGGCAGAGCTGTAGTTATATAGCTTTTAAGTCAATGCGATTTTGTCTAATGGCCTTTTGAGAAAAAAAAAAAAAATTACCTCCACGATGGCCACCAGACTCTTTCTGTTATTGTGCCATGAGCAAATAAAACATAAGTTTGTTTCTTGTCTTCTAAATTTTCACTTTATTTGACAATCATTTGCTTATATAACTTGTATAATCAGAGTAATGACTTGGATGCACGTCCAATACTTTCAATTGCAATGCTTTCATAGCCTTGAGTTTAGAACAGAACATACTGACATTGTGAGGACACTGCCTTAATCTATTTTAACAAAGTTAGAAAAAGGGAAACTTCATTGTACTGCCTTTTTTCTTTTTTTCTTTGTGGGTTATTTGGTTATTCTAAAACACCTACATAAACTTTTAGAAAGTTGTAGCTGCTTCTGATGGTCTTATGTTCGTTATGAGAACATACATTGAGTTCTTTGATAGTATGATGTATTTAAACTGTTATTTATGGTCTAATATTGCATCATAAACTTAGCAAAAGATTATGACACACTCGTCATTTCCTTTTGCGTTTTGTATCTGTTATAGTATGGTTATCTTGCTTATAAGCCTTTCCTGTTTTGCATGTTATAGGTTTGGCCAATTGAGGTGGACCTGAAATTCTTAGAACCAGTTGGAAAAGAACTTAAGCTGTTGGGAAAGGTAGAATTCTTTCCTTTTTGGTAAATTTTTGCCAGGTGTGTTAGCTCAATTTAGGGATACCTAAGTCAATACATTTAGGCTATGTTTGTTTTGAAGAAAAGAAAGGAGAGGAAGAGAATGAAATGGAGTGGAAAGGAGAAAAGACAGTGGAGGAGAGTAGTCAGATTATATTTTATTGTTTGTCTTGACATAAATGTTGATAAGGAAAGAAATTATAATTGTTTTTCTTTGGACAAATTTATCCTTTACTTTAAATATCAAATTATCTATATTAGTAATGAAATATAATATATTTATTATAATGTGTGTGTGTATATGAGTCTAGTGGCAACCGGACAATTTCTGGTGGGATCCGGCAGAGGTCTAGTGGTGGTCCGATGACTTTCCGGTGACTTAATTTATTTTTCTATATTTTCATGTTAAATAAATAAATAAATAAGTTTATTTATTTTGTTAAGTTTCTTAAATCATTTATTCAATTTAGTTAATGTATAATTATATATAATATTAAATTGATAAAATAAAATTATAAGTAATAGTTATTAATGGTATTAAAAAGTTAAAAAGAAGGGTAATTTTGGAAAGTTTAGTTTTTAGCATAAAAAGAATTTAAATTCTTCACTACTTGGTGTGGAATTCAAATTCTATATTATGATGGACATTAAATTCTAATGGAAATTAAATTCAAATATTTTGTCCAAACAAACAATGGAAATAAAAATAGAATGTAAATTATTTTCCTTTCTTCCGTTCTCTACTCCCAACTAAACACCACCTTGGAGTTGATAATAAATTGTTTTTAAGGTTAATAACTAGGGAAAAGAAATTTTTTGACTTAACATGATACTTATGTTAATTTGGTATAAAGAGCTGATATTGATAACAATGTCAGCAGCATAGAGAACCTATGAGGAAGCAAAAGACGATAGATGCAGAGTTAGTCTTGGCAAACGACAATACTCTTACTCTCAAGCTAGAAGAGTACAATGGTGTATAAGTTCTTGAGGCCTAAACAATGAAGAAACAAGAGTTAAGAGTGAGAGGCAGAGAAACTAGAGAGAATGAGTTACTAAAACCCTGGCTTAATCTGGACCCTTGATGGGTATTTTTGTTATTTGGTCTTGTTGGTGTGTAATCATTAGCAAGCTTAATCTATTTCAAGGTTAGAGTAGAGAATTCTCTTGGTTAATAGTGAAAATCTTTTCTGTGTGGAGAATAAGCTAAGTGTTTCTGGAAAGAAAGTTATCAGTCCCCTCTCTAGGTATAGGTATTACCCAATTATTGGCCTGTTGGTCATGTGGGAATCTCTGCTGAGGTGGCAAGTACTTGCTTGGCCTGTTGGTGATCATTGTATAGATTATATGGTTTCTGAGCTGACATGAGAAGTGACACAAAATAAGGGAATAAGGCTTCATTCTTAGGTCTAGATAAGATAACTTGTAAGTGGTCTCCACAAGGTACCCATGTAGATTTTTCCTTATTTCTCTCATGTCCACCTTTTTATTGGTATGGTGCTTCTAGTTCTTTGTAGCAAATATCTAAAGAGTCATGGCCAAATCAGAAAATTGTGGGCAGGAGGGAATGTATTGTTCAAATGTAGAATCATAAAGAATATTTAGGCCAATTTGGGACATACCGTGTGAACAAGACAAAGGAAAAGGAGAGGGATAGAAATGATGATTGCCCTTTTTCATTGAAGGAACTAGAAACACCCAACCTCTAGAAAGGTGGATTTAAGGTGAACATAAGGCAATATCCAAATGGGTTCCCTGTGGAGCCAATTGGAAGCTATCTATTCTCCAATCAAGTGCTATAACCTCAATATAGACTATATATCGGTATTGTCATACGACCATCTAATGAAATGGGCCAATTATTAGGTGGAGACTATTATTTTTTCTGTTTCTATGAATTCCTAGCTAAATCTCCAAGTGGTTTTGTTGATTAATTCCTTTGCGAGAGGCATTTCCATCACCAACTCAAGCAGGGTGTAAGTACCTCATCCTCCTCCTAGTTTCTCTCCATCTCACACTATATCTCCGTTTTTCTTTAGAAAGTTTGTCACTATCCTACCCTTCTTAACTTTAAGATCAGAGTGTTGCTAGCCGGTATCAGTGCCACCTCTAATGCTGCTTTTTGTAGGTCCTACTCTAAGCTGCTGAAATAGTGTTTTTCCAAATCAAGAATTTATACTCTATTAGATCTCATGATGGCTCATTTACTTTGTCTCGTTTTAAACCTTTAAAAAAAAAATTATCACCCTAGTCTCTCAAAAGTGAACCAAAACAGTGGGATTTATCTTAATTTATTTGATTCCGAAGTAGATACCTTTTTTGTGTCTGATGTTTGTTAAATATTCTGTAAGTGAAGATTACCATGGAATGCAAACTTTCAAATTAGGTTTTATCATTGTGGTACTTTTGAAGTTCTTGAATAAATTGAAAAAATTCAACTTTTTATTTCCCAGTTCATGATCTCCCCATCGTGAATCTTTAACAATAATAAATCTTAATTTAGTTGTTTCGGAAGTAGATACCTTTTGTTAAATATCAATCTTGAGCACTGGAATGATATCCTGGAGTTAGAAGGTAGGATTGGACTGGAAATAACGTAAAAATCACAAATGTGAAACAAAAAACCAGAGAAGATTCCTGCGGGATGCTTTTAAGAAAAAGCAAATTCATCACAAATTATCTGTGCCATGAAAAATGTTCTTTTATTTATTTATTTATTTATAAAAGGTAAGGGGGTCAACAGGCCCAAATTCGTTTTTTAGCCCTTACCTCCCCTAAGATTCAACCTGGGTGGCCAACTAAATAAAGCTGTTTGAAAAAGACTCAGCCATGCCTTAGGGACCTATCTGTATGCTTAGTGGATACTATTTTCTCATCAAGAAATCTTGTGGGGCTAGTTGATGACTACAACCTTGAAATTGGCTGCTTTGTTATTTATATAGAGAAAAGAGTACACGATGTGGCAGACAAAGATGGTGGCTTTTGTTACTTAAGTTACCCATCTATGATTCGACTTCTGCAATACTAGGGCTGCTTAACCCTTCCCAACTCCACTGAAAAGAGAAGAGAGAGAGAGAGAGAGAGATAGAGATGATGATGCTCTAAGCCTCTAACAAAGTCATGAAATACTATTACTGATCTTTGCAATCAGAAATTCTTCATACTTTAGGTTGATGCAAAGGCAATCTGTGTTTTAACTTTCAAGTCTCTGGTAAAGCATTTGAGTCTACAATCAATTGGATATACAAACGCACGGTCACCTTTAATTTTGAACAGAAGAATGGGCCATTAGCTAACATACAGGTCTTTGAGGTTACAGACTTGAAACCTCCCATCAAAAGAGCTGAAACATCTTGCAGAAAATTTGAGAACTCCAGCATGAGTTGGAACTCTTACTTGAAAACCATAGCACAAAATTGATTCATCAGCCTATTACTCCTTTCTTTGTGAGACCGGATACTAGGACTCGAAGATGCTAGTAAATATCATCTGATCGTCTAAATCTTATAGTAATTGGGATACGCTTGTTTGTTGTTTCTCTTCTATGTTTATTTCAAATTTCTATACATATGTTCATTGCCAAGAAAAAATTATGCTTTCCGATTGCAATTTGAGTATTTGGTGGATTTCTTGATTAATCTGGTTGTTTTTGTTAATGCAGTTCATGGATGATGCTGTCAACCTCATGAACAAATCCTTCGTCGATCGATAGTGGTGCTAATTTTCAGCTATGAAGAAAAAAGAAGCAGCTGTTTAAGCATTTTGTATCAGTTTTACCATGCAGAAGCCACCTGAGCAAGTGACTGTAGATAGTATTTCATTCTGCATTGTGTTCTAGCTACCTACTTTTATATCAAATGATGTCTGGGTCAAAAGCTGGATGTTGATCAATGGAGGTTCCATTTCTTGTATGCTTCGGCTCATAATTTCTTGGACTTGATATTAATAATACTATGGAAAGGGGTCAGGTATTTTTGTACTTAAATTTGAGTGAACCTTTTTTCATTAATTTGGAGATTTTATTTAGTTTTCACCATCTTTGAAAGCTTTGCCTGGAAGTGTTGTTCCCGTATAAAATGGTTGATAGGGATTTCGAAGTGATTGTCTCCCTATAGTCCTGACGGTTGTTACCTGTCCATCAATGAAAGATGAAAAAGCTGCAATTCAACATGAAGGCCTAAGTCTTCAACCATTTCTTGAATGATGAGATGCATCATCACTCCTTTCGGTATTGTCTCAGAAACTGTTTTAATATGCTGGTGAAAAAGATTTAAAATGTCTTTCGTTTGAAGTTGGGTTCCAGGAGAGAGGAGGTACCAGTGGGATGATGACGTCCCTTATCAAGGAAAGTAGATGTAGAAGAAGATTCAAATTCACGTTTTTTGCCCGCAACTCCTATCCTTACCTCTTCTCTTTCCCCTTTATTAATCATTTATTGATTATAATATTGAATTTTGATGTTTTATAATTAGCAGAGACATAACAGCAAGCTGCATCTGCTATGCAAGTAGTTGGAGTAGAAGCAAAAGACAACCTTTGCATAAAGAACCAGACAAAATAGGATGATGCAAAGAAGTGATAAAGAACATAATCCACATCAAGAAATCAAATTTAGAAATATTAATGAATGACCTCACCATAACCCCATTTAGTATGTCAGCAAATGGTGGAGCTCCTGTAACTAGTGTTCTACAACTATGGATGCCGTGTAAGAATTTCTGGTCAGTGTTTCTTTTGCTTTCTTTTCACCCATTTTTTGCCGGCTTTTTCTTTCTATAAGAGAGCATTCTGCAACAAACTATTTGGAAATTGAGTTTCCTCTTAAAATTACTCCAAGTAATTTGTCAAGCAATAAATTAACAAGAAAAATTAAATGAAAAATACACCTATCACACATTACAAGATTCACATGAAAAATTCTAAATTTAGAAAAAAAACTATAGTTGTTGTCAAAAGACAACCAAAGAAAATATTTATTATGTGAAAAAATTTTACAACCACATTTTCATAAAAAATTTTTCCTCACCTAAGCCCTAAATACATGATCTTCAGCAATATCTTTTAACAAAGTAAAATTGTAATACTCATATTAAAGAGTTAAATACTCCTACAATATAATTACATACTTAAAAATATTTTTCTTTCTCAATTTCTCTTATATTCACCAATTGAATACTCAAAATTGGATTGTTTTCTCACAACAACTTGGTTGCCAAAATAAGGGAGATAATCCCTCAGTTTATAAGCAAAAACTTGGCTAATTATGCCCATTAATTTTGATCAAAAATGGATTGTTTTCTCACAACAACTTGGTTGCCAAAATAAGGGAGATAATCCCTCAGTTTATAAGCAAAAACTTGGCTAATTATGCCCACTAATTTTGATCAAAATTGGTGGCTTAGCTATTAAATTTGATAAAAAATAGTGGCTTAGCTATCAAATTTGAATAACAAATTTGGTGCTTACGCCACCAAATTTGAAACTACAATTTTTAACAAATTTATGAATGTGATTCCAAATTGTTATCTTCCAAGTTATTTGTCAAAGTTTCCAATCACCAATATGAATGCAATTTGATTTTTTCCTTTTCTAAGTGGGCTTGTCAAGCTTTCTATATTGAGAAACGTTTTGAAATTATTCGGGGTAAGAAACGCCTCGTCATTGATTATCAACTTCTCAACTGTTTTCTCAAAGACGACAAGTTTCCTTTGTCAAAAATTCAGTCCTTGTTTATCCATCTCCAAGGTGTAAAGGTATTTTCCAAATTTGACTTTAAGTCAGGCTTTTAGCAAATTGGTATTTATCCGGACGAAAGACCTAAAACAATCTTCTGTATTCCTAATGCCCACTATCAGTGGACAGTGATGCCCTTTGGTCTAAAAGTGCCACCATCTCTTTTTCAAAAGACTATGGTCAAAGTCTTTGAACCTATCCTTGAAAACGCCTTCATCTATATTGATGATATTTTATAATTTTCTAAGAATCATAAATCACATCAGTGGTTCCTTGAATAGTTCTTTTCGATAATTGGAGTCATGTTATCTAAGAAAAAGTCACAGGTGGGCTAGACATCCATTGAATTTCTTGGTATGATAATCCAATATGGTCATTACCGTCCTGGACCCTACATTACACAAGAATTGATACACTTTCCAAATGTTTATCTCAACCGCAAGCAAATTCAACAATTCTTCGGGATTGTCAACTATCTTCGAGACTTTTTTCCACACATTGTAGTCTCCACGTCAAAGTTGTCAAGAATGCTAAAGAAATCAGCCCCACCATAGGGAGCTGAACAGACAACAACTGTCTAGCAAGCAAAGTAGATGACTTAGCAGCCTCTACCGCTAAGAATCCAGTCCACAGGACAACGCATCCTATAGAAAAATGCAAGTGACAAGTACTGGGGTGCAGTACTCCTGAAGTACATTGATGGAAAAGATTTCTATTGTGTCCACCATTATTGTCCTACACTATTGGTGAAAGAATCCAATGTCCACAGGAAATCATGACTATAAATATGGTTCAGTGGATAACATCCATCATCACTCATCTTCAGAGAATCAATTCCTCATTTGGTGGTCTACTATGTTCTCAAACCTCATTTCCAATATGAGTCCCAACAACGAGCAGACTGATCTTGCTTTTCCCAATCTTTTAACTTTCATAACTTGGTTACCAAAAGCTCTTCAAGAGCTAATCTTCCAAAAGGTTATTGACCACAAACAAGGTTTCAAAAACCATCCTCTGACATAGAGATTATGGTCTTTAACGGCTATACAAGAATTCAGGCCTACCCAGAATGATTTGTTTTTGTTCCACATCCGAATCCAAACTAAATGCACCAACTGATTTTCAAATTCTAGACTACTTTTCATTATGTAGTCGATGAGCACACCAGTTAGGGATATTATGTCATTCGTGACATAACTCCTCAAGCTTACTACATTTTTTGGTACTGGTTAAATCTCTATCTCGTGGCTCTCTATTTTTATCCTAATTTGATCCACACTAGCCGCAGATATGGCAGAGGTAGATGGTTCGACAAAATGTTTGCCCACATCTTCAAGGATCCCTTGACCTTTGAACTTACATCTGGATACCAGATCAAACATCCTACTATTGTGATAGTAAAACTCACTGATATCTGGGGAAGATATACTAAACCCATTGTCAAGGCTATATAATATCACCACAACTGTGAATCTTTTCACTCTATGTGGACAGAATGTTTCATAGCTAGGCGGGCTTTAACTGAAGAATATGGAGTTTCTCTCCGTATATTACTCACACTCCCTTATCTCATGATATTCAAACCACTCCAGATCTCTATTTCAGAGAAGAAATCTAGAATCATCATCTTCACTCCGAAGAAGATGAAGCTTCCATATTGCAGCACAAATACGATTGTTATCTCCAGCAGCATGGCAGATACCCCATTCCGTGGCCAGACAGTTTTGATCAACAATGGCCTCAGCCAAGTTACTCAGACTCTGACACTTCAATCTCCTCCTACAGCACTATTTCACTTTAATAAAGTAGTTTTAATAAAGTAATTTGTCTTAAATACTTTATTAAAGTGGTTTGTCTTTAGTGTCTTTAGTAGTTTATCTTTTGAGCTTTAATAAAGTAGTTTGCTTTATTAAAGTTGTTTGTCTTTCATGGTTTGTTTTTTAAAAATTATTCGTCTTGTTGTGATAAGTGTCCTTTAAAAAGTTATTTGTCATCTTGTATTATATTTATGACTTTACTTTATTAAAGATAGGAGATGTGTCTTATCTTTTGCTTAATGCTAGTAAGAGTCCTGTCCCACTTTAGAGAAAGCTCTCGTCTATAAAAGGCGAGCTTCTCCTCCTTGTAAGATATCTTAGAAATTATCTTGAAAATCTTAGAGATCTTGAAAATCATCTTGAAAATAACCTTAAAAATTATCTTGGAAATTATCATTTAAGTGATAGAAGTTTGAATTTTACTTAAAACATGAGTGTTAACATATACATGTTTTGTTTATTGATTTTGATGATAACAAATAATTAATCTCTGTTGATAATGTTGTTGAAAATTCAAATATTTTCTTAAAAATCAAAACTCTCTGCATGTGTTTACAAGCCTTAGAGAAATTGGAACATTTAGCACAAAAATATAGTTTTTTGGGTATAAACGGTAAACCGTTAAAAATTAACGGTTAACTGATAAAATGCAGAGAGGTTGTTTTCCAAGCACTTCAACAAATCAAACACTAGAATTAAAATGACTAACTGTTAAATATATAACGACTAACCGATAATATCTAGACTCTCATGTCTTGTTAGTCCTTTACCATTTAAAGGAAACTGGTTAAGCTTTATATTTTTTAAATTACTGGAAATTAACAGTACACTGTTAATAGATAATGGCTAACCGATAATATCCAGACTCTCATATCTTGTTAATCCTTTACTATTTAAAGAAAACTGGTTAAGCTTTCTGTTTTATAAGTTGCTGGAAATTAACGGTACACCGTTAATAGATAATAGCTAACCGATAATATCCAAACTGATATTCTTTGTTAAATCTTTAACCGTTTAGCAAAAACAGATAAAGGATTTTTGTTGTGCAGGTCCTTGGATTCTAACGGCGAAGGAGTAATTATTAACGGCCAACTGATAATTTGAAATCAAGGCCAACGATAACATTGACTAGTAAAAACGGTTATCCATTAACGACTAACGGTAATCCATTTTTTGTCAAAAAAGTTAAATAACGGCTATTTTTTTGCTCCAACTATAAATAAGTTCATCCAAGTCAAATCAGATAAAAAAAAAACAACACAACTATTGAACACATTCACAGATATTCAATCTACATTGAGCTTAAAAATATTTTTTTACTTCAACTACTCACACATTGGGTATTGGGCATTGATTTGTAATCTTAAAAATTATGTGAGAGAAAAATCAATTTGTGATCTTTGTTTTTGAGTGATTGTAAGTATTGGGATACACTTAGATTAAAAGACTGGAAAAATCTCTTCTTGTAAAGGTTTATTGACACCTTGGAAGTCAATTGTAAAACTTTGAAGCCTTAGAGGCTTGCTTAGTGGAATCCTCAAGCTCGGTGTGCTTGGAGGCATGGACGTAGGCGGGGATAACCGAACCACATAAACATTATTGTGCTTGATCTCACTTACTCTATCTCTCTAGTTTTATTGTTCATTTATTTATTTATCTCAAATTTAATTACTTAATTTAATCAATTTTAATCTTTTGTTTTTTGAAATTTAAAAAACTCAATTCACCCCCCTCTTGGGTTGTCTAGTTAGTATTTCATTTAGTATCAGAGCCTGGTTCTCTTAGTAGGACTTAACCGTCTAGAGTAAAAGATCCATGGCAACCCAAAGTGATTCAACCTTTAAGGAAGGACAATCCATAACTAGTCCACCATTCTTTGATGGAAATGACTATCCATATTGGAAAACTAGGATGAGAATTTACTTACAAGCTCTAAATTACGAAATCTGAAAAGTTGTATGTGATGGTCCATTTATGTCTTTCATTAAATATGAAGTCAGTGAAGATATTCCAAAACCTTCATGGGAATGGAATGAATTGGAAAAGAGAAAAGCTTCTTTAAATTCTAAGGCTATGAATGCCTTATTTTGTGCACTAGATAAGAAAGAATTTCATAGAGTGTTAAGTTGTGAAAGTGCTTATGAAATTTGACACAAACTTGAAGTTGTTTATGAAGGCAAGTATTAAGTAAAAGAGTCTAAAATTAGTAGGTACACTCAACAATATGAATTGTTTCAAATGGAACAAAATGAGAGTGTATATTCTATGTACACTAGATTTACAGACATAGTGAACACTCTAGGAGCCCTAGAAAAGACTTTTTCAAATAGTAAGGAAGTCAAGAAAATCATTAGATCACTTCCTAAGGAATGGAGACCAAAATGAACTGCTATTGAAGAAGTTAAAGATTTAAATATCTTACCTATTGATGATTTAATCGGTTCTCTTATTTCTTATGAGGAAGATTTGGCAGCTGAAAGAGGCAATGAAGAGAAGAAGAAAAACATTGCTTTCAAAGTCACAAAATTTGAAAGTGATGGAGAAAGTGAGCCGGATGATGAAGAGTTGGCCATGCTTGTTAGGAGGTTCAGAAAAATTTTCAAGAAAATTGGTGAGCGAAGAAAATTTAAAGATTTTAAGAATCAAAAGGAGAAGAAGGAAGCAATTAAATGTTATGAGTGCAAGAAGCCTGGCCATATAAGATCGGAATGGCCTCTTCTCAATAAGTTCAAGAAGAAAGCAATGGTGGTCATGCGGGATGATACCGATGAAGAAACAAGTGATGATGAAGAGTATCAAGAAATGACAAATCTAGCTCTCATGGCAATTTGAGATAAATCAAATGATGAACTAGATGAGGTAAATGATCTACCTACCTATGATGAATTACATTATGCCTTTAAAAAATTACATGATGAGTTGATGAAAATAGGTAAAAAGAATGTATATCTTAAAAAGAAATTGATAGATCTTGAAAATGAAAATGAATCATTGAATACAAAGATTATATGCTTAGAACTAGAAAATAGAACATTGCATGATAATGTCACATCCTTAAATGAGAAATTACATGTTGAAGAATTGATAAAAGAGAATGAAGTGCTTAAGAAGAAGAATAATGAGTTAAATGAAATTGTGATAAAATTTACAAATCGCCAAAAGATGTTGGATAATTTGCTTAACTCTCAAAAATGTGTTTTTGATAAAGGAAGACTTGGGTATAAGCCTAACTTAAAGCAAAAGTATTATAAGAATTATTTTGTTAAAGCTACACCCATAAATGATCATAAAATTACTTATCACTATTGCAATAGAAATGGTCACATGAAAAATAGATGTCCTGTGAAAAAAAAAAGCTTATTATGGTGTAAAATATGTTTAGGTTCCAAAAGAAACTATTGCTGATACTCAAGGACCCAAAAAGATTTGGGTACATAAAACTTGAAATTTTCTCTACAAGGTTTAAAGAAGAAGAAGAAGAATAAATGGTACTTGGACAGCGGGTGTTCAAGACACATGATAGGAAATTATGCTTGGATTTCAAGTTTTACCAAGATCGAAAATGGTGGAGATGTATCCTTTTGGAAATAATTCAAAAGGAAAAATCATTGGTATTGGCAATGTCGATGATGTATCTTCAACTCTTATTGAAATGTGTGCTTGATTGAAAAATTGAAACATAATTTACTTGGTATTAGTCAATTATGTGATAAGGGTTGTAAAGTAGTTTTTGATAAATCTAGATGCATTATTGAAAATACATGTGATAGAAAAGTTTTGTTTGTAGGAAATAAATATATTAATGTCTACACCATTAATATAGATTATGCATCTACCATTGATAAATATTTCTCGGCATTGCATGATGATGGATGGTATGGCATAGAAGACTAGGTCATGTGAACATGGATTTAATTTCAAAATTTTTAAAAAATGATTTGGTTAAAGGACTTCCAAAAATTAGTTTTCAAAAAGATAAAATCTGTGAAGCTTGTCAATTTGGAAAACAAATCAAAACTTCTTTTAAAAACAAGAATCATGTCTCTACTTCAAAACCACTTCAATTACTTCACATGGATTTGTTTGGACCATCTAGATATGCTAGCTTAAATAGCAAGTATTACACTTTTGTAATTGTGGATGATTACTATAAATCACATGGATATTGTTCTTAGGTAATAAGGATGATGCCTTTGATGCATTTAAAATTTTCTGTAAGAAGGTTCAAAACAAAAAAGGCTATTCTATTTCTTGTTTTAGAAGTGATCATGGTAGAGAATTTGAAAATCATGCATTTGAAACTTTTTGTAATGACTTTGGAATTGAACATCAACTTTCATCACCTAGAACTCCACAACAAAAAGGAGTTGTTGAGAGAAAGAATAGATTTATTCAAGAAATATCTAGGACCATGTTAAATGAAAATGCATTACCTATATTTTTGGGCCGAAGCCGTCAACACCGCTTGTTATGTTTTAAATTAGGTGTTGATTAGATCTCATCTAAATAAAACTCCCTATCAGCTTTGGAAAGATAGAAAATCTAACATTGATTATTTTAAAATTTTTGGATAAAATGTTTTATTTTGAACACAAAAGATAATCTTGAAAAATTTGATCCAAAATCTGATGTTGGTATTTTTCTTGGGTATTCAAACTCAAGTAAAACTTATAGAGTTTATAATAAAATAACCTTGGCTGTGGAAGAATCTATGCATGTTACTTTTGATAAGTCTAATACGTTATCTATGGAGAAACTTGCTGTTAGTGATGATGCAGATGATAATATACAAGAAGATTCATCAAAGAACAACCAAAAGAATGTAGAAAATCAAGTGGAGCAACATAAAGAAACAAGTGCAAAGTAAAATCAAGATACTTCTCAAGTACTTTCCAGGGAGTGGAGGTATGTTTCTTTTCATCCAAGGATGCCATTTTAGGAGATCCATTTAGAGGTGTTACAACTAGATCATCACTTAGGAATACATATGAGCATGCTACATTTATTTCTCAAATTGAGCCAAAAACCGTTGTGGATGTTGAAAAAGATGAATCTTGGATTATGGCAATGCAAGAGGAGTTAAATCAATTCGAGAAAAATAAAGTGTGGGAATTAGTTCCTAAACCATAACATTAATCCATCATACGTACCAAATGGGTATTTAGGAATAAGATGGATGAATCAGGTGTGGTTGTAAGAAATAAAGCTAGATTAATAGCCAAATGATACAATCAAGAAGAAAGAATTGATTTTGATGAGATATTTGCACCTGTAGCTATATTAGAATCCATTAGAATGTTACTAGCCTATACATGTTATAAAGATTTCATTTTATTTCAAATGGATGTCAAAAGTGCCTTTCTAAGTGGTTATATTATGGAGGAAGTTTATGTGAAACAACCCCCTGTTTTGAAAATGAAAAATTTCTAGATCATATTTATAGGCTATCAAAAGCATTGTATGGATTGAAACAAACACCTAGAGCATGATATGACAGGCTTAAAAATTTCTTGCATGATAACGATTTTTCAATGGGAAAAGCTGATATTACACTTTTTGTTAAGTATAAGAATCAAGACATACTTGTTGTTCAAATTTATGTTGATGATATTATTTTTGGTTCCATTAATGAGTCCTTATGTAAGGAGTTTTCATCCTGTATGAGTAAGGAATTTGAAATGAGCATGATGGGAGAATTGAAATATTTCTTTGGACTTTAAATCAAACAAAACAATGAGGGAATTTTCATCAATCAAGCTAAATATGTCAAAGATTTGCTCAAGAGGTTTGGAATTGATGAATCAAACACCAAGAGCACTCCAATGAGTACAACAATCAAGCTTGACAAGGATGAAAAAAGTAAAGAAGTTGTATTAAAAAATATCGAGGTATGATCGGCTCTTTACTTTACTTAACCACAAGTAGACCCGGTATTATGTTTAGTGTATGTTTGTGTGCAAGATTTCAATCATGTCCTAAGGAATCTCATTTTCTTGTTGTTAAAAGAATTTTTCGTTATTTAAGTGGAACTATAAATCTTGACCTTTGGTATCCTAGAAGAACTCATATAGATTTGACTTGTTATTCAGATGCTGATTTTGTTGGATATAAGGTGGATAGGAAAAGTATTAGTGGAACTTGCCATTTTCTAGGTCATTCCCTTGTTTCATGGTTTAGTAAGAAACAAAACTCAGTTACACTATCAACTACTGAAGCGGAATATATTGCCGCAGGCAGTTGTTGTGCACAAGCTTTTTGGATGAAACAAACCTTTAAAGATTATGGCATTAAGCTTAAACAAGTTCCTATCAAATGTGATAATACTAGTGCTATCAATCTTTCGAAGAATCCTATTCAGCACTCTAGAACCAAGCATATAGAGATTAGACATCATTTCTTAAGAGATTACATTCAAAAGGGTAATATTGCATTAGAGTTTATTTTTACGGAAAAAAAACTCGCTGATATTTTTACAAAACCTCTTTGTGAAGAACAATTTTCAAAAATTCGGCATGAACTTGGAATGATGAAATTTTCAGATTGACATTTCTAAAAATGTTATTAAGTTTATTTAATAACTGAACTTATGATATGATGTTTTAATATCCTAGTAGTGTGTATGTTTGTTTTGTATGAATTAATTGATTTAAAACACATATGTCCATGAATTTGCATTAAAATGACCTTAGAATACTTTCATATCAAAGTCATGATCTTGATATGTTATTTTTGATAGTCAGATATTGAATCTAATATGCGAAACAAATAAAAAGATAACCGTTTTATTATAAACGGTTCACCGTTTATTTCCAGAAACTGAGATATTTTTGATTGCTCTCTATCCTCTCACCGTTTAAGATTAACTGTAAACCGATTAAAGACAGAAAGCTACTTTAACATTACCCCTTCACCATTTATCCTTAATCCTTAACCAATTATTCATTACACACTCTTAGGAATTTGAACAGATTTCCTTTTCCTACCTTATATCTTTTCTTTTTTTATTTCAGAGCTTCATCAAACTTAAGAAGAGAGAGAATTAGAAAGGAATGGATAGAAAGGATTGAATATATTGAATAAACTTAAATGAACTTAGCTTGAATGAAAATAATTTTACAACGAGAAGGAATGACTTATATAGGGATAAGGGTCATAAAAGACAAACGAGAAAAGTGAGGTAGGACCCATCACTTTTCTAAAAGCAAACTAAATTATTAAAGCAAAAAACACTTGTCATAAAGCTGGGACAGGACCCCCATGCTTTTTAATAACAAGACAAAAGCAAGTCAAAAGTTATAACCTAAAAGTCTAAAAGCATAAAATAGGTTAATTATTTCCCTTACTTTATACTATTACAACAAAGACTTTTGGTAAAGTAGATTCCTAACCGATAAAGATGAAGATAAAGACCAAAGATAAGGAACACTTGTGACTAAAGTACATAAAACAAAACACAAACACGTGTAAAGTAAAGACATTAATCCAGAGAAATAGTGTCAACAGAAGAGTTTGTCTCATCATCAGCATCTAGCTTAGATTTCTTTTCAGGATGAGAACAGCCTGGAACACATGGCCAAAGATAATTTTTGGCTTTTTTTTCTTCAGATAGATCTGGAGATGGCTAAGTCCGAATCTATCATGAGAATGCAGGAAATGGCTCTGGTTTATCTGAAACAGTAGGCAGGATGGAAGATGATCCTTCTGTTTCTGATAGGTCTACCGAGGATGGTTCTGAATGATGAGGTTGGAGCCACTCTAGATCTTCCCATAGATCAGATGATTGATCTTGATGAAGAAGATAGTTATCATATTCAGGCTGAAGGAGTAAATCTTCATTATGATGAAGGAGATGGTTTCAGATTTGTTCTTTGTAGAAGAGTTCAGGGGTTGAAGTGACATCCGAAGACAGAGGACTGTGAATGGTATATGAAGGAGGAACTCTGTATTCTTCAGCTAGAGCTTTTTTAGTTGTAAGGCACTCTTCCACATTGTGCAGAAGGGCTCACAGTGGTAAGGATGATCAATAGTTTTGACTAAGGGTTCAAAATATCTACCCTAGATATTTGTTAGCTTGATAATGATAATAATAGGTTGTTGGATTTTATATCCTGTGATGAGTTCAAGGGTCAAAGGATCTTTGAAAATGGGAGCTAGCATCCTGTCGAACCATTTGCCATTACCATATCTTCGGCTAGTATGAACTAGGTTTGGATAAAAGAAAATGGCAACCAAATAAAGGTTTAGCCAATACCAAAAAATATAATAAGCCTGTAGGGTGATGTTTATAATTACATAATGTCCCCAAGTAATGTATTTATCTACTACTAGATGGAAGATAGTCTGGAGTCTGAAGACCAAGTGGTGCATCTAATCAGGATTAGGATGAGGAATGAAGGGTTATTGACATAAGCCATTCGTGATAGGTAAAAACTCTTGCATGGCCATTAAAGACCATAGTTAGACTGTGAGATCATCATTGTCACAATAGGATTTGTGATCAATGACTTTCTGAAAGATGTAGTGTTGAAGAGCTTTTAATAACGAGGCTATTAGGGTTAGAAGGCTTGAAGAAGCAAGACTGGATGAATCCATAATGGGAATGGTGTGTAGATACCTGAAAGATTGTGTGAGGAAGTTTTGGATTGAATGGTAGAAAATGTCATCTTTTTTCCCATATTTATAGTGATAATTTTCCCTATAGGCATTGGATTCCTTGATACATAATGCATGGCAGTGGTGTATGGGGCCGTCATCCTTTTCAATAAAGCTTTTGATGGGAATGGTTCTCTAGTAAGCATTAGTGGTGTCTATTTGCAACATGCTCTTTTCAACAGATGGAATCCTCAGAGGCAATGAGTTCTGAGTGTTCTTGACAGTTGTTGTCTGTTCTAGATCCCCTGGTGGGGAAGACTATTGTAGCATTTGTGACAATTGTGAAGTGTGAATGGCAATATGAGGAAAGGAATCTCTGAGATAATTTACTATCCCGAGAAATTATTGTACTTGCCTTGTCGATAAGTACACTTCTACTGTTCCTGAAAATAACAAAATATCATCAATGTAAACAAGGGTATGGTGTAGGATAGGTTGGAAAATCTGGGTCATGGTTCTTTGAAAGATGGATGGAGTGGTTTTTAATCCAAAGGGAAGGGCTTTCCACTGGTAATGAGCATTTGGAATGTAGAAGTTGTTTTGTATCTCTCCGAAGGGTCAATATCCAACTGCCAAAATCTGGACTTTAAGTCAAACTTAGAAAAGATAGAGGCATTTTGGAGATATGTAAACAGAGAGTTTCTGAGAGGAAGAGGAAACTTGTCATCTTACAGGAATTGATTTAAGGGTTGATAATCAACCACTAAACGCTTTTTCCCGTGTAAAGTTTCAGATCTTTTATTAACATAAAAAGCTTGATAAGCCCATTGGGAAGAGGTAGGTTCAATCAGGTCTTGGGCCAAAAGTTCAGCACATTCTGTTTGGACCAAAAGAAGTTCTGAGGGTGGCATACCCGAATGGGTGGCTTTAGTAGGATTCACATCTTCATTGAGCTTGAAAGGAAGCTTTATGAAGTGAGCTGGATTTTTCTATAGTTGGCTGGGATGGTCAAAGGTCAAATGATTGGTTGGACAAAATCAAAGTAATTTGGCTGTAATATCTTGGTAATAGGAGGAGAATGGGCCAAATGGTATAGTTTAAGCTTATCTGTATAAGGTTGAAACATGGACTAGAACCTAAGCCAAGTAGGAAGGATTTGGACCTTTTCTGCCTTAAACAGGATATCAAAGCCCAAGAGTAAATCTTTGTCTGGAAAATTGGATCCAATAACATGAGTCCAAACAGTGAGTTTTGGGAAAAACTGAATCCTAATCTGTTTTTTTATTCGGAGTTGGGCGGAAAAGACTTTTCCACTGGCTGTACGAAATGAGTTTCAGAAACAATCCAAGCTTCTTGAGGGAGAATAGCTAGATTCAAAATACTGCGCTGAGCACTAGTATCAATAAAAGCAATGAGGGATATAGGACGACTGTATTTTGACATGAGAATCTAGATTTTCACCGAAGGAACAGATTGAACTGAGAGTACTGAGGGTGAGACTGGACTTGAAACATAGAGGAATATTCGGGAGATAACTGATGAAGAGACTAAAGTTGTTGGACTAAACGCATAGAACGTTTAGGATTCTGTGGACAATTTTTTGCAAAATGTCCATGCTTTTTGCAAACAAAGCATCTGCTCTTTCTCTGTCTTTTGTTAAGAAGTTCAACGGGATTCTTTCATCTGAAGTAACGAATTTTTCTAGATCGTCTAGGGAAACGATGCCGGGAAGAAGATGGAAATTGAGATTTCCTGTGGAGGCGAGATTTATGGTGCTTCTTTTTGGTAGGACAATCACACTGCTTCTTATCTTTGCATTTGATTTTTAGATAGTGGGCTGGGATGGTCAAAGGTCAAATGAATGGTTGGACAAAATTGAAGTAATTTGGCTGTAATATCTTGGTAATCAGGAGGAGGATGGGCCAAATGGTATAGTTTAAGCTTATCTGTATAAGGTTGAAACATGGATAGGAACTTAAGCCCAATAGGAAGGATTTGGACCTTTTCTGCCTTAAACAGGATATTAAAGCCCAAGAGTAAATTTTTGTCTAGAAAACAGGATCCAATAACATGAGTCCAAACAGTAAGTTTTGGGAACAACTGAATTTCAATCACTTTTTTTGTTCGAAGTTGGGTGGAAAAGACTTTTCCACTAGCTGAACGAAAATGAGTTTTAGAAATAATCCAAGCTTCTGGAGCTGGATTCAAAATACTGCGTTGAGCGCCAGTATCAACAAAAGCAATTAGGGATATAAGACGACTGTATTTTGACATGAGAATCTAGATTTTTACCGAAGGAATATGTTGAACTAAGAAGGATTGAGGGTGAGACTGGACTTGAAACATAGAGGAATATTCTGGAGAAGAATCATAAGATTCACTAGACTCTGCCTTAAAATTAGAGGAACCAAGAGCAAAAACTGTATCTTGGTTAGGAGACTCTTGTTCAGTGTAAAGATGTTCAATCTGATCTATTTCTGGAGAAAACTAATGAAGAAACTGAAATTATTGGACTAAACACATAGAACGTTTAGGATTTTATAGATAATCTTTTGCAAAATGTCTATGCTTTTTGTAAATAAAACATATGTTTTTTTTTTCTATTTTTTGTCAAGAAGTTCAGAGGGATTCTTTTGTTTGAAGTAACGAATTTTTCTGGAACGTCTAGGGAAATGACACCGAGAAGAAGATGGAAATTGAGATTTCCTATAGAGGCAAAGATCTATGGTGCTTCTTTTTGGTAGGATAATCACACTGCTTCTTATCTTTGCATTTGATTTCCAGATAGGGCTTTTGACAAGCAGCTTTGAATAAAGGTTTCTCCTTTATTAGATTTCTGAAAAACTTTTTCTGTTCATATAGATGGTCAAGTGAAGCTAGAGCAAGCTGGAAAATTCTACCAATACTCATGGTATTGATATCAAGCTAAGCGGCTGCAATCTGCCTGTAGAGTTCTGGCCGAAGTTCCTCAGGGAGCGAGGAAATAAAGACATGCTTCATAGTATTATCATTAATTCCACTAAGCTTATGGAAAAGGGCTGGCATTCTTTTGAAGTGGTAATTCAAATCTGTTCGTTGGAGAGAACAACACTTCATTGCAAGGTAATCTTTGCGAGCAGAGGCAAAGAGAGTTGCAGGTTCACCAAGGAATTGTGTGTGAATATCCATTAAGGCCGCAGAGATACTTGGCTTTTGAATGAACTGCAATTGCCTATATTCCCTAAGACTATCAAACCAATCTTGGAGACGAATTCCTTCAAGACTGAAATAAGTTCTGCACCAGGCTTAACCATTTGCAAATCTAGCCAAGCAAAAAGTTCTTGAAGTCTTTCATGCCATTTAGCAGGCGAGACATCATGAAATGTAAACCAGGGTTCATTTTCGGAAGCAACCTTAGCTCGAACCCTAGGAGGAGGGTAAGAGCTTTCTCCTTCAAAAGCTTCTTCAACATCTGAAGGAATATCAACATAAGGTTCCCTGAGAGGACGTCTAGAGGTCCTATCTATAGTTTCAGATTCAGCAGGACGATCAGCCATGAGAAGGTAGGTAATATCTGTTAGATTCTTTTCTGAATCATTTGAACTGTAACTGAGCTCTGAAGTCTCAGTAGAAAAGACTGAAGAATCTATTGAAAGAGACTCATCTGCTGAGGGATCATGATGGAGATCTGGTGGATCTGACAGCAAGTAACTTTCAGCAGGTTTCTTTGGTCACCTTTAGAAGGTGGTTCTGGAAAAGGATGTAAGACTGAAGTAGAAGGAACTTCTGGGTTAACTAGTTCATGAATTTTAATAGAAGTTTTTCTGGGTTCAGGATAAAGAGGAGCAACAGGAGAAACTGAGACAGGAGGAGGTGAAGGTCGTTTAGGAGGTCTAGGTTTGGGTTTTCTAGTAGGAGGAAACAGGGTATGTGTCATTGGGAAAACCTTTTCGGGTTCATATGATCTGGGAGGTTGAGGATATATAGAACTGAGAGGATGGTATGGTTCTGTGGGGAAAATAGACATAGTCGAAACAGGAGCAGGAGTAGACTGCTGTTTTTGGAGATTTTCAGCATCAATCCTAGCAATCTCAGCCTTTAAATGACAAATCTCTTTTTCTTTTTTATCAAAGTCAAAAGACATTTGACCCTAAGCAATCATTTCTCGAAGATCGCTATCAAGTTAAGCAAATTTAGCAGGAAGACCATTGTAGAGATTTGTCAGCTGATCTGAGATGGATATAACTGTGTTCTCAACCACAGTAGATCTGTGAGCAATCTGGTCAACCTTTGTATGTAGAGAGGTCAGAGAAGCATTCTGTACTCTGGCATTTTGAGTCTGCCAATTAAGAACAGCCTCAAAAGATTTTGGTTCTTCTAAATGCGCACTCGAGGTGATTGGAGAATTGATAAATGGTCTAGAGCATACTTGATGTGCCGGATCAGATCTCTTTTCAAGAGGAGGAAAATCAGTATTGTAATCTGTTTGAGAGGTAGATGAGAACATCATGCAAGATAACGATATAGGTGTTGGCAACAAACCAGAAAGGTTTGATGGCGGCAACTTACAAGGAGTAGATTGATGTTTCTGAATCCACTTGAGTCCTTTGTGATACAGAGGCAAAAGAGGTGGATAATCTGGTTCGTCATCATCCTCAAGAAGATAAGGACACTGGTATTTGCAACTAGGAAAAATAACCTTCTTCTTTTTTCTTTTTAGAAGAATAGTCATCGAACTCATCATTATCATTTTCACATGGACAGCCTGGATCACACATGCCTGAGCCGGGAACATCCCACATAAAATGGCCATGAAGTTTATTTGGATAAACTGAAAGACCTTGGGAGGAGAAATGTAAGATAGGTAAAGGGTCACCATTAGGAAGAATTTCAAGGTGATGATGAACAGGTTGTATCATCGAATAGGTAAAAGACATTTTAACTGGTTCTGTGGAGGTTGATGGAGGAGGTTTGAACTGAAGGCGAACAGTACCATCAGATCTTTTCTCATACATTGGTTCAGAAGTCTGGATGGGAGTGGTATTTTGGTGAAAGTGCTCATAATTTGTTATCGACTCAAGCGGCATGAGCTTGAGAAGATCGGCTCTTGGGATCTGTTTGGGGATTTGAATGAGAGTAGGGATATCAGGAGATTCAGTAAGGATCATAAGGGTATCAGAATTAGCTTCATTGGATGAAGAAAGATCAAGTGAATGATTTTGAAGTCTATAGACCGACTGGTGATAGATGGTGGCAATCTTTGCACTTGCAATTTGTTCAGCTCCTTAGATCTGAACTTGAATTTTGAGGAAACTGGAGAGATTCGGATCATTTAGTGAAAGATTGAAATTTGGGTAGACAGTGAGGACAACACTGCCAGCATGGAGGGTAGTAAGGACTGTGCCAATAGTAGCTTGCTGGTATTCTTTGAATCTGGTGTCCAGTAAAGCAATTCTGACTATAATAGGAAGGCCTTTTCTCCTATGAAGAGTAAGGATAAGGCGAACACCACCAAGATGAAGCTGAGTGTATCTGGACTGTTTCCAGTGAATAATCAACTCAGGGGAAATTTCAACAGTAACATACTACTCTGTAAAAGTAGATTGTAGAGAACAGTGATCAAAAGAGGAAGACTGTATATACACTTTTGGAGCAGGGCGATTTGTACGGATGAGAGTGTGAATAGAATGAGTGAAAGAAGATGGACATTTATATAACTGGTAAGGATTCACAAGAGGAAGAGATGATTCATTTACTTGAGCAAAATCAGGGATATAAGAATATTTTACAAGACTCTCAATCTTAGAAGTAGTATGCTTAGTAACATTTTTAGGAAGTGACATGGACGAAGTGAGTTGAACTAGATTTTGTGATGAAGATGCCATGAGATTGAAGCTCTTAAGTTCTTTGAAGTTGAAATAAACTCAAATCAGATATAAGTAACTGAAGGAAATCATACCAAATTTATTTAGAAAAATTCATGTTAGACTCTGATACCACGGGGGCGTACTAGGTACTCAAAGCTACACAAGCTCTAATACCAATATCGTGTATCAACCCATACAGGGCTATCTGATACAACACACCGTTTATTACAAATGGTTCACCATTATCGTAAATTATATAACCTGTCATAGTTTTCCTCCTTCTTCTCACTTACCCTCTCACCATTTCCCCCATTGTTGCGAAACCAAAGTTTTTCATCTCATTTTTTCTCAAATTTTATGTTTTTTTACAACATATTACACCAATAAAAAGCCTTTTAATCACTTTTAGGAAAATTCTACCGATTCAAAACTCCAAATCATACTCAAAATAAAAAAAAAAATCTCGAATCAAAATCTAGAGGCAGCGGGCTAGTGTTTGATCATTTTGATCAAATTTTTCACAATTTCCTGATATATTGACCCAAAATTCTTCTTTCTTTGCTTCCTTTTCACATAATAATCGGTTCATTTACTCCAAAATCTATATTCTAAAAGATTTCTTCTATTCATCATGGCTAAGTCATCACGGAGACCTTAGAGGAGAAAACATATACCCTTTGTCAACCCAACACGACGACGGGAAACTTCTGAATTTGAAAGATTACACTTTCCTACAGCTGCATTGCGTAAACGATTTGAAGATCGTTTTATGGGTAGATAGGTACTAGACTCTTAATTTGTTGACATAGATGATTTTCAGGACCTGATTATATGTAGAAGAAGTGTTAGAAATATGCTTAGACCATGGGAATTAGCAATTAATGTTGATGATAAATCTTACCCCAATCTAGTTCGGGTTTTCTATTCCAATATGGAATTATCAGCTAGCCGTTTGGATAGAATGGTCACTGTGGTTGGTGGTATATCTATTAATTTTGATGTAGAATTTTTTAATACCGTTATTATGGGATTGAGGATAAGGGTGCTACATTCTATATCTCTAGGAAAACACTATCCTTTGATGATTTTGTCCATTATGAGGGTGTGAGAAATATATATCATTGTAGGGAACTCAGTGATGAGATATGTGGTCTACCTTTTCAGGCTCAGTTATTGCCTCTTCTGGTTCGCATTCTTCATAGTATTTTGTAGCATATAATCACACCTAGGAGGAGTCATTCAGATGAGGTTACACGTATGGATGTTGGATAGTTTATTCAGAGGGCGACCTGTTAACTTAGGATATATTATTGTACGTTATATGTTAACCACTCCAGCAGTTACCCATCGATTGCTTCCTTATGACAATATCATAACTAGGATATTGTGACATTTTCATGTTCTAATACGGGAAACAGTATAGAAAGAGCCCAAGAAGATTGGTCGAGATGTAATGAGTAATATTGGTTTCACTAGGAGGAACGACCAATAGCACAAATTGCCAATGCCAAGAATCAGGACACCTTGATTGCTCCTGAGGATGACAGAATGCTTAATGATATTTATCCTCCCGATCAACTTCTTGATTTCTGACTTGAAGCTCGTCCTCCACCTCCTCCTCGTCGTGTTCCTCAACCATCAGTCCCCTTTAGTTCTGCCATGCCTGAGATGGAGTTTGATCATCCCTCGGTTTCAGCTGCACCTCCAACTCCTGAGCAGCCTCCAGCTCCAACTCAGCCTCTTATCTCTGATATTTTGCATTAGCTGGTTGTTGATATTCACCAGATTTCTAAGACCTAGTAAATGATTCTTAATCACATAGATGCTATTTCTCAAAATCAGTAAGAGCTTCGGACTCAGCTTTAGACCCTTCAAGAGGTGAGCTTCGATCATCAATATGAGATCATTGTTGGACATTGACAACTTCTGGGTATTTTGGGTATGACCACGGAAGCACCTCTGCGACAGCTTCTACTCCACAACCTATGTTTTCCCGACCTCTCTCTTCCTGACCTTCCACTACGAGACCTACCTCTTTGCGACCTACATCTACGCAACCTCCTTCTTTGCGACGAGCCTCTTAATTCCAGATTGCTTTGTTGTTTTGCATAAATAGTTCATATTTTGATTGTATTTTCTTTTAACTATATTTTTTTTTGGATGCGCTGTTTGTAATTATACAAAAAATTTTTTATGACTGCCTATATTATTGTTCTGAGTTATATGGCATTGGAGTTTTTGGGATATGCATGCTTGATTTTAAAGGTGTTTTTTTATTCTTATTTGGCATTGGAGTTGTTGGGATTTGCATGCTTGATTTTGGAAGTGTTTTTTGTTCTTATGTTGTACTTAAGGATTTCTCACATTTTAAAGGGAGACTCTGCCAAAATTTTATCAAAATTATGCGTAACAACTTGTTTTCTTATTTGTTTCCTTCAATTTTATTTTTGGCTAACATATTCTTTTTTATGATGAAGGGGGAGATAAAAATCATAAACTAAAATTTTGTATCAGAAAACATGTTCCTATGATAGAAGTGTTTTTAGTCATATATGTAGGGGGAGCATATAGTTAGGGGGAGCATAATATTTTGAATATGTTTGTCATCATCAAAAAAAGGGGAGAATGTTAACATATACATGTTTTGTTTATTGATTTTGAAGATAACAAACAATTAATCTCTGTTGATAATATTGTTGGAAATTCAAATATTTTCTTAAAATTTAAAATTCTCTACATGTGTTTACAAGCTTTAGAGAAATTAGAACATTTTTCATGAAAATATAGTTTTCTGGGTATAAACGGTAAACCGTTAAAAATTAACGATTAACCGATAAAATGCAGAGAGGTTGTTTTCTAAGCACTTCAACAAATCAAATACTAGAATTAAAACGGTTAACCGTTAAGCATATAATGGCTAACCGATAATATCCAAACTCTCATGTCTTATTAGCCCTTTACCATTTAAAGGAAACCAATTAAGCTTTATGTTTTTTAAGTTACTGAAAATTAACGGTACACCGTTAATAGATAACGACTAACCGATAATATCCAAACTCTTATGTCTTGTTAATCCTTTACTATTTAAAGGAAACCGGTTAAGCTTTCTGTTTTATAAGTTACTGGAAATTAATGGTACACCGTTAATAGATAACAGCTAACCGATAATATCCAGACTGACATTCTTTGTTAAGTCTTTAACCATTTAGCAAAAACAGATAGAGGATTTTTATTGTGCGAGTCCCTGGATTTTAACGGCGAAGGAGTAATTATTAACGGCCAGTCGATAATTTGAAATCAAGCCCAACGGTAACATTGACCAGCAAAAACGGTTATCCGTTAACGACTAACGATAATCCGTTTTGTCAAAAAAGTTAAATAACTACTATTTTTCGGCTACCACTATAAATAAGTTCATCCAAGTCAAATCAGATAAAAAAAACAACACAACTACTGAGCACATTCACAGATATACAATCTACATTGAGCTTAAAAATATTTTTTTACTTCAACTACTCACACATTGGGCATTGGGCATTGATTTGTAATCTTGAAAATTGTGTGAGAGAAAAATCAATTTGTGATCTTTGTTTTTTAGTGATTGTAAGTGTTGGGATACAATTAGATTAAGAGACTGAAAAAATCTCTTCTTATAAAGGCTTATTGACGCCTTGGAAGTTAATTGTAAAACTTTGAAGCCTTGGAGGCTTGCTTAGTAGAATCCTCAAGCTTGGTGTGCTTGGAGGCAAGGACATAAGCGGGGATAGTCGAACCACGTAAAAATTATTGTGTTTGATCTCACTTGCTCTATCTCTTCAGTTTTATTATTCATTTATTTATTTATCTCAAATTTAATTACTTAATTTATATCAATTTAAATATTTTGTTTTCTGAAATTTCAAAAACTTAATTCACCCTCCTCTCACGAACCCCTCCGAGGTGGAGGTGTGTATAACCTTCTCTTTCTCAGTTGGTGATAAGCTCGTCTGGAATCTCCAGACTAATATATTGCTCTGCTTAAGTGGCTTTTAAAGCACAATGGTCCAGTTTAAAAGACTGGATGTATTCTTTAGAAGTAGGACGGGTAGTAGAGATGATAGAACTGATGGTTCTAGTTACAGTACTGGGACGGTGATAAGTTTATAAGGGTTTATGAGGGAAAGAGTAGATTCAGAAATTTGTATAGAATCTGGGACAGGAATTTTCTATAAGGTTTTTTATTTTAGAGGACAAATGTTTTGTACACGAATGAGGAAGAGATAGAGCAGAGGATATAGAGATTGGATGTATTCATTCTCTTCTCTCTGTTAATAAAACCTTAGTATTTTAAAAATCTAAAAAGAAATTTTATCCATTCATTTTAAACTCAATAAAGTATGCTTTGCACTTGTCTTGAACAAGGATAATGTGCATTAGAAAACTCTAAATAGTGTTTTTCTTTCGGTTTGGTACCCTGTTTAATGACAAAAGATGTCAAGTTTTGGGTTATATAATCTTATGAAAACCTATTTTGAGTTTTGATGCATCTGGGTATATAAGCTGGAAACCCAAGCATGCGGGCTACTGGTCTAAACGATGAACTTGTTTTATCATTGCTCTGGTGTAACAATACCACATACCTACTGTTGAGTGTTAGAAAGTATATATTTATAAAGGAGAAAATTATAATTTTACACTTTAAATCTCACAAACATTGCTACTTTTATTTATTTAAATATTTTGTCATTTAATTATATGTGTTTTATTATAATTATGTATTTTATATATTTTAGGGACATTACGATCGTTTCACAATGAATAAGTGATTAGACAGCAAAACGGACGTCATATTTGGACTCAGGACGGTCGAAAACCTTAAGATGAGCATTAAAGGAAAAAAATAACTCTTCATATATACAGTACTATTCGTACATACGGTACTGTTTATGGTACTGTTCACGACACTGTTCATGTATACGGACCGATGATGTGGCAACTACCTATGACGTGACAGTATCTGATTGGACGAATTATGTGGTATTGACTGCTTATGTGGCGTTGACTGATGACGTGGCGTCGACCGATGATGTGTCACGAACTTATTGGACTAAATTTCTTATGTGCTGTAGATCGATGACGTGGCAGCATCTCAATGGAGCAAAAATCGTGTGTACTGTACATGCGCATACATGGGATTATTTATTATTCAGACGGCATTACTGTACAAATGTTGACTGTTGACTGTTGACTATTGACTGTTGACTGATGACGTGGCGCAATCCTGAGCATACGAACTGTTTTTAATCCGATGGTCACGATTCACTCAATGTATCTATAAAAAGGGGGCTCTCCCCCCCTAATTTGATACCCCTGAATTCATTTTTAAGCTTAGATTTCTGAAATTCCTTCTCTTTCTTGTAGTTTCTTTGTATTTTAATAAAATTTTCTTTTTTATCCTTAGTTAAAATATGAGTAGTTAATTTCTTTTGAGTTTGGGTTGAAGGTGAAGTCTCAACATATTCCATGGGCTTAATTTGGTAAATTTACTTTCTCTTCCCCTCTAATATTTGTGGTTGTTTTGACTTTTCTTCGACAAATAATAATAGTCTTGTCTAGATACAGCCCTGGTTAAACCGGCACCTTAGTAGAAGGTTATTATTATTTGGCACGGTAAGCCCTTGGCACCATACTTATTGGAGAGTGGTTCATGAGGTGTGGAATCCCCCTCTTATGATTTAATTGATATTAATATGGAATATTTAGCTCATAGAGCATGTTGATGCGGATCCAGATACCCAAGTGCTTTATTATAACAAGTTTCATTCTCAATTATTTCCGTCATTTTAATTCACAATTTAGGATAAAGTTACCATAATTTAATTGTTTTCATTAAAAGAAAATTAATTCTGCATATAATTAAAATCAACCTCCTCGTGGGATCGACACTCGTCACCATTAATCTATTCTATAATAGATTCGTGCGCTTGCGAGTTCAATAAAATTTGCACAACAAGTTTTTGGCGCCGTTGCCGGGGAGGTAAGTTATTTTAATTTGTTGAATTAATTTTTTTTGTTTTCTTGTATTTTTTCCTTATAAAAAAAAAATAATTCTATAATTTAATTTTTGTAATTTAATTTTATGCTATGATTTCTTTAAATTTATGTACTTTAATTTATGCTTTACCTTTCTTTGTAATTTGTTTTGTTTATCTCATAATTTATTTTAATTTATTCGTAGAATTAATTCATAAAATTAGTTTTTTTAAGTAAATTTTTTTGTTATTGCTTTCTTTAAAAATTATAAAAAATTAAAAAAAAAAGTGAATCTGGAATTTAATTTTGATAATTTAAATTTCTTTAAATTTCAATAATTTCTGAGTTTTTTTTTACTTTCTATAATTTAATTTCTGAGTTATTTTTTTTGTAATTGTGGTTTATTTTGTTAATTTATTAATCCATAGAATTAATTTTTTTTGTTGTTTTCTTTTAAATCTTTTTCCTGTAATTTAATTTCGTTTCTTTTTCTTTTCTTTATATTTCTGTAATTTTTCATTTTTCATTTTTCGTTGTAATTTATCTTCTTATTTTTATTTTTAGTTAATCTATTTCTTGTATTTTCTTTTTAGCACTTGAGTGTATGTTCATAGTAAGGTTATAATAACGTCATAAGGTTAGTATCGTAATTTCTCTCTCCTCTTTATTTTTATTTATCTTGTTTTCATTTATTTTGTTGTTTGCATGTATGGTCGAAGATCATTATCACCTAATCTTGAACCTTTAGACCTTGATTTGGAAAAAACATTTCACACGCACAAACACACTGTTTTTCAAAAGAAATTTGAAATGGATTTGCAAAATCAACAACCAGAACCACAAGAGAAGCCATTTAAGGATTATTTTAGTCCTTTAGCTAATTTGAGCACATCATGCATAAGGTACCCAAATGTAGCTGCTAGAAGTTTTGAATTAAAACCTAGTGTGCTAAACTGTCTCCCCACATTCTATGGCCTAGAAAATAAGGATCCATATAATCATCTGAATGATTTTCATGCTATTTGTCAAACTTTTAAATACGAGAATTTTTCAGACGATGATTTTAAACTTAGATTATTCCCATTTTCATTGAAAGATAGAGCTCGTTCATGGTTTAATACATTACCTGCTAATAGCATTACATCATGGGAACAAATGGTAACTAAATTTTTAAATAAATATTTCCCAGTTCATAAAACCAATGCTATTCGCAGGGAAATTTCAAAGTTTACTCAAAGAGACGATGAGCAGTTTTTCGAAGCATGGGAGCGATTTAATGGGCTACTCTTGAAGTGTCCACATCATGGGTACGAGAAATGGCGTCAATGCCAATACGTTTTGGAGGGATTATTGTCACATATGCAAGAATGGCTAATGGAAACCAGTGGAGGAGAGTTAATGTCCAAAAGCGCAACAGAGATTTGTGAATTTTTCCAACGGCAATCAGATAATTCTCAACAACGGAGTCGATCACTTAGAAATACCAGGAGAATTAAGGGAGTGAATGAGGTTAACATTGGCGAATCAAGCTCAGGAATTAAAGAAGTCAAAGAAATGGTCGAAGGCCTTGCTCGACAAAAAGTATCTTTGACTACTGCTAAATCAATAGAGCCACATGACCATGACTCATATTCAGATCAAGCCAATGCCATAGGTGTCATGAGAAAACCATCAAACTATAACCCTTACTCCAACACATATAACCCTGGATGGAGAGATCACCTCAACTTTTCATGGTCTCAAGGATTCCAACAAAATGGACCATCAGCTCCACCTCCACCAATGCAACCAGTTCCTTAAATGTCTCAAGCCTCTCAACCACCATTTAGACCATACAATCAGAATCCAAACCATTCTCAACCCAAACCATGGGAGGAGACATTCCAAAATGTCAGAAATCTTACTAACTTCAAGATCGAGTAGCAGAACCGCACCATTGATGAATTACGAAATGAGATGAGAGCGGGCTTCAACTCACAAGCCCAATCAATTTCTAATCTCGAGAAAATGGTAGGCCAACTTGCCTCTTCAGCTCAAACCCTAGCAATGACTGTTGAGAAAGGCAAATTCCCAAGTCAACCAGTGCCAAACCCTAAAGGAGTGCATCAGATAAGTACCAGTTCACCACAGCAGCATGGAGAGGTCAAAGCAGTGATGACCTTGCGAAAAGGAAAAGAAGTCGACAACAAAGTGGAGATGCCAAAATCAACTCAGATTGTACCTGTGAACACTGAGGAATCATCATCAGAGGAGAAAGAGGAAACAAACCCATGAGAATATGTTCCTAAAGCTCCATTTTCTCAGAGGTTAGCTAAAGGGAAGAAAGGAAAATCCACAGGTGAGATTTTTGAAATCTTCAAACAGGTAAGTGTTAACATCCCTTTACTTGAAGCTATAAAACAAGTGCCATCATATGCCAAGTTTCTTAAAGACCTTTGTACTAAAAAGAGAAACATTCATGTTCAGAAAATGGCCTTTTTAACAGAAAATATTAGTTCTATACTCCAACACAAAATTCCTCTAAAATACAAAGATCCAGACTCCCCTACTATCTCATGTAGTATAGGGAACCACACAATTGAGAATGCTTTGTTAGATTTAGGAGCTAGTGTAAATCTGTTGCCTTACTTTGTATTTGTGAAACTTAGACTGGGCGAATTACACCCAACTCCAGTGGTGTTACAACTTGTAGATCGATCCATGAAAATAGCACATGGTATTGTGGAGGATGTGCTTATCCAGGTAGATAAATTTTATTTTCCTGTTGATTTCATTGTAATTGGCACTCCACCAGTGCAGGATTCAAGGAAGCATATCCCCATTATCTTGGGTCGTCCATTTTTGGCAACTGCCGATGCTCATATTCAATACAGGACTGGAAATATGCAGTTGTCATTTGGCAATATAACTATGGAACTAAATATTTTCAACATTGCCAAACAACCTCACAGTACAGATGATGAAATTGTAGATGTAGATTTAATTGATGAATTAGTTAATCATATGTCTCCTTTAAACCTTAGTGATGACCCTTTACTGACATGTTTAACTCACTTTGGTTTGGATTTTAATATTGACAGGTCGATTGATGAGGTTAATGCCTTATTGGATTCATCGCCATGCATGGATATTGATAAATGGAAGCCAAGGATAGAGCAATTGGCACCATTGAAAGAAAATCTCATCTCATCATCAGAATCACCACCAAGAATTGAGCTCAAACCTTCACTCGACCCTTTAAATTCTATATTCTTGGAAGAAGAAAAAATATTGTCAGAAATCATCTCATCCTCTCCTGATGACAAATAAAAGAATGTAGACATCATTGAACCCATTTTTGGTTCAAAAAGGAGGATACAACTGGCAAAACCAGAGGAGATTCGTAACGACAAAAATGCTAAGGACTACAGAAAGCGAATGAAAATCCTTCGTGATAAGCGGAGCATTAGAAAATCTTTCACACCAGGTTAAAAAGTATTTTTGTTCAATTCTCAAGGGCACATTTCTCCAAGTAAGTTACGCTCTCAATGGTTTGATCATACTATTTTTCCACATGGAGCCATTAAATTTAAGAATCCAAGGAACAGTGTAAGTTTTAAAGTTAATGGTAAAAAAATAAAGTCATATCACGAATATCAACCATGTGGAGAAAACAGCACAAAACATTAAAGTGACCTGAATTTTTTTTTCTATTTCCTTTTGGTGATTTAAATTTTTTTTTAATTTTGTTTTTGTAAGTTTAACTATTATTATTAATTTTTTTTTAATAAGTGTGCCAGAATAAGATGCGATAAAAAGTGATGTTATTTATGAATGCTGTCTGATAACAGAGAAGATAAGATTTAATTCATTAGAGATGGCTTGAATAAGGAGTCATTGGATAATATCCTTTTGTCTCTTGAAACGCATCCCAGTGGATACGTCCAAAATGCAATACTCCAGTTATGGCCATTATTTCAGAAAGAATGTGCAAACTATAGTCTCGGGAATCTGACTATAAAAGACCCTGTTTTCCAGTTTATAAGAAAACTGGATGAGAAGCCTATCCTCGACCCATAGAGGGCGTTCAAGCCATTTCTGAACGTAAAACCAGAGGAAGATGTGAGTCACAGTCGCAATTACTTGTTAATATTTTCTTCTGTATTGCAACGCCCAGGTGATATCTTCTAATCTCTACTTCTTTCCTTTAAAATATTGAGGACAATGTTTCGTTCTGGTTGGGGGAGGGAATAGTTGATAATTTCTCCTTTATAAATATATATTTTCAAGTTTTTAAAGTCGAAGATGGCTAAATATGGAGTGTAGTAACTCTAGAAACGTATCTTTTTAAAAAAAAGAAAAAAAAAGAAAAAAATTCATTTTTCTTTAATTTTTTTGCATGTATGTTTTCTTTTTATGTTTAGAATAGGTTGAAGGGAAATAATTCTGTTTTAAAAAAAATTTTGTGAGTTCTTGGTATTGGATGATATGATGACTTTCGAATTTTAGTATTTGTATTATCTTTGGTCTTAAGTGATGTTACACCATGTTTACTATTCTACATATTTATGTTGGGGACAAATATGAGTTGCTTGAAAGAATGCACATGTCATAATAAATTTCAAGTGAGTTTTTGAGCCTATTAATTTTTCTTAGAGAGTAACCCTTTTTGCCCATTCTTCATGTAGCTTAGCAGTTTATTATTTCATACATGATCTCTAGATTTTCTTTGAGTCAACCCTTAAAAAAAAAAGTGTGTGTTACTGTATCTAAATGCCCATTTAATTAATAGATATGGAAGATTATTTAGAATCCTAAAAGATGATGGAAGGCCATTTTTGACCCGTTTGATCCTTTCTAGCCATTCCTATTATGTAATATCCATAGTTAACCTTTTTGAGCCTTTTATTTAAATAAAAAAACTTTTCTTTATTAACTTATCATCCTAACCCACTCCAATTTGGAGTATTACCCAATATTATACAAGTTCCATCCACCTATTCATATTTGAGAAAAAAATATAAATAATTATTTTGTTCAGCGAAGTTGTGCTACATAAAAAAAATTCAAAAAAAAGAGAAAACAGAAAAAAAGAAAAAAAAAAGATGTACAATAGCAATAAATAAGCAAAATGCATCTTGTAATTTAAAAAAAAAAATTCTTGAACTTTCTCTCAAATATATATATTTTGTTCCTTATTTTTCTTTCTTTGTTAGCCATGTCCCTAGCCTACGTTACGTCCTAATAAAAGTCCTTCTTGATTTTAAGGCACGATAGTCTGAAATAAAAGCTAGTTATATGGGCAACTAAGATGTAGTAATGCATATAAAAAAATGAAAAAAATGAAAAAAAATTATGAATACATTGGGTTGACTAATACTTTATTTAAGATCATATTATTTCTAAAATATGGGCATATTTTTTCATCTTGGTGAGAGTGTATGATATTTCTTTATTATTTTCTCTCAATTTACCATTCATTGTAGTGACAAAATTTTATTGGGATTAATTTCTTTATGAAAGTGTCACTACAACCGGTGAGATTTTGGGGTTGGATATGTCATTCTTGAAAGTGGCCCGATTACTATTGCTACAACAAAGTCTGCTGAACTGATGCATATGGATGGTTGATGTGGGTGTGATATTCCTTTAGACTAGAGATAATGCTTGTACTTTTATTTGATTGCTATCATTAATCTGATTGAATAAACAAATGTGTTTCCTTTCAAAAAAAAAGTTTTGAATTTTATCTTCGCTTTATTTGCTAGGGACTAGCAATAAGCTGGTTGGGGGGTGTGTTGAGTGTTAGAAAGTATATATTTATAAGGGAGAAAATCATAATTTTACACTTTAAATCTCACAAACATTGCTACTTTTAATTATTTAAGTATTTTGTTATTTAATTATATATGTTTTATTATAATTATGTATTTTATGTATTTTAGGAGCATTATGATTATTTCACAATGAACGAGTGTTCAGACAGCAAAATGGACGTCATATTTGGACTCAGGACTGTAACTCTTCATATATATAGTACTCTTCATACATACGGTACTGTTTATGGTACTGTTCACGACATTGTTTATGTATACGGACCGATGATGTGGCAACTACCTATGACGTGGCAGTATCTGATTGGACGAATTATGTGGTATTGACTGCTTATGTGACGTTGACCGATGACGTGGCGTCGACCGATGATGTGTCACGATCTTATTGGACTAAATTTCTTATGTACTGTAGATCGATGACGTGGCAGCATCTCAATGAAGCAAAAATCGTGTGTACTGTACATGCGCATACATGGGATTATTTACTATTCAGACGGCGTTACTGTGTAAATATTGACTGTTGACTGTTGACTGTTGACTGATGACGTGGCGCAATCCTGAGCATCCGAACAGTTTTTAATCTGATGATCACGATTCACTCAATGCATCTATAAAAAGGGGGCTCTCCCCCCTAATTTGATACCCCTGAATTCATTTTTAAGCTTAGATTTTTGAAATTCCTTCTCCTTCTTGTAGTTTTTTTGTATTTTAATAAAATTTCCTTTTTTATCCTTAGTTAAAATATGAGTAGCTAATTTCTTTTGAGCTTGGGTTGAAGGTAAAGTCTCAATATATTCCATGGGCTTAATTTGGTAAATTTACTTTCTCTTCCCCTCTAATATTTATGGTTGTTTTGACTTTTCGTTGACAAATAATAATAGTCTTGTCTAGATACAGCCCTGGTTAAACCGGTACCCTAGTATAAGGTTATTATTATTTGGCACGATAAGCCGTTGGCACCATACTTATTGGAGAGTGGTTCATGAGGTGTGGAATCCCCCCTTATGATTTAATTGATATTAATATGGAATATTTAGCCCATGGAGCATGTTGATGTGGATTCGGATACCCAAGTGCTTTATTATAACAAGTTTCATTCTCAATTATTCCCGTCATTTTAATTCAAAATTTAGGATAAAGTTATCATAATTTAATTGTTTTCATTAAAAGAAAATTAAGTCTGTATATAATTAAAATCAACCTCCTTGTGGGATCGACACTCGTCACCATTAATCTATTCTACAATAGATTCGTGCGCTTGCGAGTTCAATAAAATTTGCATAACACCTACATACTCTGTTGTCTCTCTCTGGTATCACTCAGGAGTCGACACACGACCCATAACAGAAGCGGGATCGGAGTACGTTGCGTTGTTATACCAGAACAATAACGAACAAATCGTCCTTAGGGCCAATAGCCCTCATGCTTGGGTTTCCAGCCTATATACCCAATACTAGAGAAGAAATCATAACACCTACCACCCTTTGACTCTTACTCCACTCCATGGCTTATGGTCCTTGGTGAATAGTATTTTTGATAATCATCATTTTTGATTTTGGGTTAGGCAAAAACAACAATAGTATAAAAGTTTATACCAGCTTCGGTACAACGGAATAAGACTTTCTAATACATAAGATCCTACAAGAAGTAAGTGTAGAGCATACTTGTCATTAAGCCATGTAGAAGATGAACTATTTAAGTCGATCTGTGATCTTTATTAAAAGAACAGAAAACAAAGAGTTTAGTCACTCATGTTTTAAGTAAACTTCAAACTTCTATCACTTAAGTGATAATTTCCAAAATTATTTCTAAGATTATTTTCAAGATGATTTTCAAGATCTCCAAGATTTCTAGGATAATTTCCAAGATAATTTCTAAGATATCTTACGAGGAGGAGAAACTAGTCTTTTATAGACGAGAGCTTTCTCTAAAGTTGGATAGGACCCCCACTAGCATTAAAGCAAAAGATACTTCTATCTTTAATAAAGTAAAGTCATAAATATAAGATGACAAATAACTTTTTAAAAGCACACTTATTACAACAAGATGAACAACTTTTAAAAAGCAAAACATAATAGACAAACAACTTTAATAAAGCAAACTACCTTATTAAAGCACAAAAGATAAACTATTAAAACCACTAAAGACAAACTACTTTAATAAAGCATTTAAGACGAACTACTTTATTAAAGCTATTTTATTAAAGTGAAATAGTGTTGTAGGAGGAGATTGAAGTGTCAGAGTCAGAGTAACTTGGCTGAGGCCATTGTTGATCAAAACAGCCTGGCTACAGAATGGGGGATCTACCATGCTGCTAGAGATAACGATCGTATCTATGCTGCAATATAGAAACTTCATCTTTTTCAGAGTGAAGACAATGATTTTGGATTTCTTTTTTGAAATAGAGATCTAGAGTGGTTTGAACATTAAGAGATAAGGGACTGTGAGTAGTATACGAGAGAGAAATTTTTTATTCTTCAGCTAAAGCCCGCCTAGCGATGAGACATTCTGTCCATATGAGGTGAAAAGATTCACAGTTATGGTGATGTTCTATGGCCTTGATAATGGGTTTGGTACAACTTGCCTAGATATCAGTGAGTTTTACTATCACAATAGTAGGATATATGATCTGGTATCCAGATATAAGTTCAAGGGTCAAGGGATCCCTAAAGATGGGGGCAAACATTTTGTCGAACCATCTACCTCTGCCATATTTGCGGCTGGTGTAGATCAAATTAGGATAAAAATAGAAGCCACTGGATAGAGATTTAACCAGTACCAAAAAATGTAGTAAGCTTTGGGAGTGATGTCACGAATGACATAACGTCATAAATTGGTGTACTTATCGGCTACATGATGAAAAGTAGTTTGGAGTTTGAAAATCAATTGGTGCATTTGGTCTAGATTCGAATGTGGAACAGAGGGCTGTTGGCATAGATCATTTTGTGTAGGCTTGAATTCTTGTATAGCCATTAAAGACCATAATCGCCATGTTAGAGGATAGTTTTTAGAACCTTGCTTGTGGTCAATAACCTTTTGGAAGATTAGGTCTTGAAGAGCTTTGGTAACTAAGCTATGAGGTTAAAAGACTGGGAAAAGTAAACAGTCTGCTGGTTGCTGGGACTCATATTGGAAATGAGGTTTAAGAAAGTAGTAGACCACCAGATAAGGAATTGATTCTCTAAAGATAAGTGATGATGGATGTTATCCACTGAACCATATTTATAGCCATGAACTTTCCTGTAGACATTGGATTCTTTCACCAATAGTGTAGGGCAATGATAGACACAATAGAAATCTTTTCCATCAATGTGCTCTAGGAGTACTACACCCCAATAGTCATCACTGGCATCTGTCTGTAGGACGCGTTGTCCTGTGGACAGGATTCTCAACGGTAGAGGCTGCTGAGTCATCTGCTTTAATTACCGGAAAGTAGTTGTCTATTTAGGTCTCCATCGTGGGACTGATTTCTTTAGCATTCTTGACAACTTCAAGGTGTGAACCGCAATGTAAGGAAAAAAGTCTCGGAGATAGTTGACAATCCCGAGGAATTGTTGAATTTGCTTGTGGTTGAGATAAGCATCTAGAAAGTGTATCAATTCTTGTGCAATGTGGGGTTTAGGACAGTAATGACCATATTGGATTATCATACCAAGAAATTCAATGGATGTCTGGCCCACCTGTGACTTTTTGTTAAATAACATGACTCTAATTATCGACAAGAACTATTCAAAGAGCCAGTGATATGATTTACGATCCTTAGAAAACAATAAGATATCATCAATATAGACGAGGGCATTTTCAAGGATAGGTTCAAAGACTTTGACCATAGCCTTTTGAAAAAAAGATGGTGCCACTTTTAGACTAAAGGGCATCACTGTCCACTGATAGTGGGCATTAGGAATATAGAAGGCTATTTTGGGTCTTTCGTGAGGATGAATACCAATTTGCCAGTAACCTAACTTAAGGTCAAATTTGGAAGCACCTTAGAGATGGATAAACAAGGACTGGATTTTTAACAAAGGAAACTTGTAGTCTTTGAGAAAACAATTAAGAGGTTGATAATCAATGACGAGGCATTTTTTACCTCGAATAATTTCAGAACGTTTATCAACATATAAAACTTGACAAGCCCATTAACAATGAGTGGCCTCAATAAGGCCATGTGCCATAAGCTATTGACATTCAGCTTGAGCAAGTTTGAGATCTAAAGGTATCATACCCAGATGTGTGGCTTTTACAGGGTTGACATCTTCATTAAGCTTGAAGGGTAGCTTAACAAAGAACTGAGGGTTTTTCCACAGAGGAAAATGATGCAGAAACTAAACATGATTTTCAGAACAAAACTTTAGGAATTTGGATATTAAGGACTTATAGGAAGAGGGTGTATCAAAAATTGAATACAAACTTAAAGGAAGAGAAGACCCAATAAGATTAATCCATAGAACATAGTCTGGAAAGAACTAAATACCAATGAATTTTTTGGTAATCAGGTCTATGTTAAAAAATTCATCATCAACTGCCTTAAAGTGTTCATTGTGGTGTTTCCAATTCAGGAAAGAGAATAGATGGATTGAGTATACTAAGCTTTACACTAGTATCAACGAAACCTATGATGGAAATAGGCTTGAGATATTTGGATGGAAGGATATTGATTTTTATAGATGGAAGAGGACGTTAAACGAGATTGACTTGTTGTATATGGTGTATGGTTGGAATGTCCTCGGAATCAGAGGTATCACTCTGTTTAGCCAAAGCAAAGATGGTATTGTTATCACAAGATTCCTGTTCTGAAAATAGGGTCTTCAGAGAGAGGAGAGACTTGGTCAAGGTGTTGGAGAAGCCTGGATAACTTGGCTAGATTGTTAGGGCAAGATCTGACAAAGTGCCTTTTTCTCTCACAGATGAAACACCCAAAATCTTTTTGTTGCTGGGTATTGGTTGTTTTCCTTTTGAAAAATCAAAAAAGCTTTTTAGGCTTTGGCTGATGGTGTTTGGAAAAGTGTTTATTTTTGGAGGACTTCTGGAAATGGGATTTTTTCTTGGTAGGACAAGTGTAGGCTCTTTCATCTGTGCATTTGATTGCAACATGAGGCTTTTTGCATGTACTATTGAAAGGTTTCTTCTGCTTGATGAGATCTCTAAAAAACTCTTTCTGTTCACAGAGCTTTTTAAGACAAGAGACCGTAATCTGGTAGATCTTTCCAAGAGAAAGATCATCAATGTTAATGTTAAGAGTATAGAACTATCTCTGAAGTTCTGGAAGAATCTCTTTGGGAAGAGACTGAATAAAGACATGCTTGAGAGAGCTATCATTGAAACCATTAAGCTAGTAGTAAAGGGCTGACATTCGTCTGTAGTGCATGTCAAGATCTTAAATCCTTAAAGAATAGCACTTCATCTGATGAAACTCTTTTCTAGCAGATTCTTTTGCTAGATTAAGTTCACCCAAGAAATGTCATAGATGAGCTCTAGAACTTGTGGGATTGGTGCTTGGTACACTGTAGCTGTCTGTACTCTTGAAGACTTACAAACCAATTACTGAAAGAGCTTAGGAACCGAGAGCAAAATTCTTTAAAAACATCATAAGAGGTTGCTCCGGGTCTAAGCAATTAAACATCAATCCAAGAAAACATTTCTTGTAATCTGAGAAGCCATTTAGATTTTGGAATATCATCAAATGAAAACTATGGCCCATTGGATGACTTAGAACTTGGACTTGCATCAAACCGCGCGGGACGCAAGTCTTCTACTAGTTCTTTAATAAAGGGTTGCTCTCTTGTTAAACTAGAAGAGGGGTCCTTAAGAGGAGGATTGTCTGATGTGGATGGCTAAGCCGTAAGTTGAGCAGGAATGTCTACATAATTTTCTTCAGAATCTGTTGCCGAGTAAGAGGCATTTGATTCTATTGGAGAAGAAGACTTATCTAAAAATTGATTAACTTCTGAATCAGATGGTGTATCATCTTCTCGATTGATCAGACCAAAATAAAACTAATGCATGGGCTCTTTGTCTTTTGGTTGAAGGTTGAATAGGAGGCTGAAAGTATTCAGGAATTTACTGAGGACTAGAAGTATGAATGGTTTCAGTATAGATAGGAGTTGGTTGAGGTTGAAGTGGTAAAGGTTGTGGTTTAAGTTGAGGCCTTGAAAGTGCAGGCCTTGGTGGAGCTGGCCTTATGTAAGTGTAAGGCATTTGTATTGGTTCTTCTTTGGGATAGTGCATATTAGATATGTTAATAAACTGATGAGCTTCACGGGTTCTTTGTGAAGGAGTTATGGGAGGATTATAATATGGTTGGTATGTGTTGAAGTATAATGAATACATAGGTATGATTGTTTGTTGTTAGCCAAACAATGAGGGTTATCAGCCTTGCCTTTCTGCATTAATTCTTTTAAGTTTAGCTTTAAATTGTCTGATCTCTGTATCTTTTTTATTGAACTTAGGTTCTTAATAGTTGTATTTAATCATAGTACGAAGCTCTATGTCCAACTTTACAATTCTTTAGTAAAGGCTTTGATACAGCTGCTTTATCCTTACTGTAATTGCATCAACCTTCTAGTGAGTTGTGTGGACTTGTGCTTGAACATTATTAACCCTGGTATCAAGAGATTCTAGGATTGTATTCTAAATTCTGGCATTCTGGGCTTGCTAGTTAAGCACTTATTCGTATTGCTTTGGTTCTTCTGTTTGTCTAGTGGACATATGGTTTGGAAACCACCTTGGTTTGTGGAGTTGTTATACCAAAGCCTAACGATAAGTTCGATGGGCTACTAAAAGATTACGTTGATCTTTCTTTGAGAAGGTGGTATATTGTAAAAGGTCTGTGATATAAAGAAAATTATGTGGACATTCCTGCTCAACTTATGGCTCAGCCATCCACACCAGATAATCCTCCTCCTAAGGATCCTTCTTCTAGTTCAACAAGAAAGCAACCATTTGTTAAAGAACTAGTAAAAGACATGCCTCCTACATGGTCTGATCCAAGTCCGAGTCCTAAGCCATCCAATGGGCCATGGTTTTCATTTGATGATATTCCAAAATCCAAAAAACTTCTTAGATTCCAAGAACTCACTGCTTGGATCGATGTTCAATTACTTAAACTCGAAGCAACCTCGTATGATGTTCTTAAAGAATTCTGCTCTTTGTTCTTAGACTCTCTTCATGATTAGTTTGTAAGTCTTCAAGAGTACAGACAGCTACAGCTGTACCAAGCACCAATCCCACAAGTTCTAGAGCTCATCTATGACATTTCTTGGGTGAACTTAATCTAGCAAAAGAATCTGCTAGAAAAGAGTTTCATCAAATGAAGTGCTATTCTTTAAAGATTAAAGATCTTGACACGCACTACAGACAAATGTCAGCCCTGTACTATAAGCTTAATGGTTTCAATGATAGCTTTCTAGAGCATGTCTTTATTCAGTCTCTTCTCAAAGAGATTCTTCTTATACCACTCAGGAATCGACACACGACCCATAACGAAAGCAGGATCAGAGCACGTGGCGTTGTTATACCAGAGCAATGACTAACAAATCGTCCTTAGGGCCAATAGCCTGCATGCTCGGGTTTCCAGTTGATAGACCTAATACCAAAGAAGAAATTATAGCACCTACCACCCTTTGACTCTTACGCCACTCCTTGGCTTATAATCCTTACTGAACAATGTTTTTGATAATCGACGATCTAGATTTTGGGTTAGGCAAAAATAGCAATGGTATAAAGGTTTATACCAGCTCTGGTACAATGGAATAAAACTTTTTGATACACAGGATCCTACAAGAGGTAAGTGTAGAGCATACTTGTCATTAAGCCATGTAGAAAATGAACTATTTAAGTCGATTTGTGATCTTTATTAGAAGAATAGAAAATGAAGAGTTTAGTCACTCATTTTATAAGTAAACTTCAAACTTCTATCGATTAAGTGATTATTTCTAAGATTATTTCTAAGATTATTTTCAAGATGATTTTCAAGATCTCCAAGATTTCTAAGATAATTTCTAAATAATTTCTAAGATATCTAACAAGGAGGAGAAGCTCGCCTTTTATAGACGAGAGCTTTCTCTAAAGTAGGACAGGACCCCCACTAGCATTAAAGCAAAAGATAGGACACGTCCCCTATCTTTAATAAAGTAAAGTCATAAATATAAGATGACAAATAACTTTTTAAAAGCACACTTATTACTACAAGATGAACAACTTTTAAAAAGCAAAACACAATAGATAAACAACTTTAATATTTACTTTATTAAAGCACAAAAAGTATTTAAGACGAACTACTTTATTAAAGCTATTTTATTAAAGTGAAATAGTGTTGTAGGAGGAGACTGAAGTGTCAGAGTCAGAGTAACTTGGCTGAGGCTATTGTTGATCAAAACAGTCTGGCCACGGAATGGGGGATCTACCATGCTGCTGGAGATAACAATCGTATATATGCTACAATAAGGAAGCTTCATCTTCTTCGGAGTAAAGGCGATGATTCCAGATTTCTTCTCTAAAATAGAGATCTGGAGTGGTTTGAAAATCAGGAGATAAGAGACTATGAGTAATATACGAGAGAGAAACTCCATATTCTTCAGTTAAAGCCTACCTAGCTGTGAGACATTCTGTCCATATGAAGTGAAAAAATTCACAATTGTAGTGATATTCTATGGCCTTGATAATGAGTTCGATACATCCTCCCTAGATATCAATGAATTTTACTATCACAATAGTAGCATGTCTAATCTGGTATCCATAAGAGCCATTCCTACAGTGACCGGCAACCCTTTTTTGCCATAAAGAGTTAAGATCATACTACCCCTCTAAGGTAGAGGTGTGTATAACCTTCTCTTTTCCAGTTGGTGATAAGCTTGTCTAGAATCTTTAGAGTAACATACTACTCTGCTTGAGTGGCTTTCAAAGCACAGTGGTTCAGTTTAGAAGACTGGATGTATTCTTTAATAGCAGGACAGGTAGTAGAGATGATAGAGTGGATGGTTCTGATTATAGTACGGAGACGGTGATATAGTTTATAAGGGTTTATAAAGGAAAAAGTAGATTTAGAAATTTGTACAGAATCTAAAACATAGAATATTCTACAAGATTTTCTATTTTAGAAGACAAACGTTTTGTACACCAATGAGGAAATGATAGAGAAGAGGATATAGAGATTGGAGTCTCGAAAACTTAGGAGTTTGAAGAGGAAGCCATGAGGGATAGAGTTTTTCTATTATTCTTTTTCAGATCACAAATCAGCTTAAATAGTTCATCTTTTTCACATCATATAACAAAAATGGGATCGGAGTACGTGGCATTGTTATACCAGAGCCTGACTATGTATTCGATGGGCTACCGAAGGATTACGCCGATCTTTCTTTGAGAAGGTGGTATATTGTAGAAGGTCTATAATCTGAAAAAGAAGAATAGAAAAACTCTATCCCTCATGGCTTTCTCTTCAAACTCTCAAGTTTTCAAGACTCCAATCTCTATATCCTCTCCTCTATCTCTTCCTCGTTTGTGTACAAAATGTTTGTCCTCTAAAATAGAAAACCTTGTAGAATATTCCTATGTCCCAGATTCTCTACAAATTTCTGAATCTACTCTTTCCTTCATAAACCCTTATAAACTGTATCACCGTCCCAGTACTGTAACCAGAACCATCTATTCTATCATCTCTACTACCCGTGCTGTTCCTAAAGAATACATCCAATCTTCCAAACTGGATCATTGTGCTTTGAAAGCCACTTAAGCAAAGCAATATGTTACTCTGAAGATTCTAGACGAGCTTATCACCAACTAAAAAAGAAAAGGTTATACACACCTCCACCTCGGAGGGGTACGTATAATCTTAACTCTCCATGGTAGAAAAGGCTTGTCGGTCACAGTAAGAATGACTCTTATGGATAGTTCGACTAACTCTTCTCTCTTTCCTTTTTCCAACTCCTTAGCTGTTGGAATTGGATATAGAACCGATAGGAGTAGGAGCATTCGTTAACAGAGATGGATATTGGCTTTGGTTGACCTTCAACTTATGGGGGGACAAAGCAAATAAGATTAGAGAAGCCCCCCTCGGCCTAGCAAGGAATTAGGTGGACTGACTTTCCGATGATCAGATTTTTAATAGAAAGCTAGGGCTTGGATCGTGGTAGAAAGCTAAGCTCTTAGGTTCCTCCCTAGGGTCCAATCAGTTTGTAAGGGCCGACAAAGGGTTTTAGAACCATAAGATGAAGCTACTAGGCTAGAGTTAACCTCGGTACTGTTCTTACAACTCTTCATGCTGGTAGTGCTCTCTTCACTTTCTACCCAAACTTCAACTATCCCTTAAAGATCCCAACCTTTCAATAGCCTTGAAAGTCCAAATCCAGTTACAAGGTGCTGAACAAGTGGTTACCTCAAAAATATCTACTCTGCATCACTAGCTGGTTTATAGACTTCAAAACCATGCTCTTGATCTTTCTACACCTCAAATGTCTTTAGATACCATCATGATATTAGCCGACAATGAAACTATTCCCACTATTTTCCAAATCCCCAAACAGATCCAAAAAACTAAACTTCTCAAGTTGATGCCATTAGAATGGCTATCTAACTATAAAAAGTTTCATTAAAACTCTTAACCTATACAGACTTCTGAAGCCCAATATGAAAAAAGGCCAGACGGTACTATCCGGGTGACCTTTAAGTCTCCAAAAAGTCAACCTCCTAAAACCTTATTCTCATATACTGCTATGATTACTACTGTTCAGACAGCACAAAAAGATCTTCCCATCTACAGTTTCACTTTCAAAGGCTATCCTGTATACTTTGACAAGGCACAATGCCATTTTATATGGGATGTTCCTAGCTCTTACTTATGTGATCTCGACTGTCTATGCCAGGATGATGATGAGTTCGACGACGACTAAGAAGTAGCTCAAGCACAGAAGGCACAAAAAAAAAGAAGAGCACAAAATAGAGCAGTTGCAAACCTCCATTTGATCCCCCTTTAGATAATTAATCTGATTCCTCACCAGTCTTGATATCCTCACCTGTTGCTCCTACACCCCAAAGACCGTCCCTACAACCTGTAGACAAAAAGTAAACAACTCACTTTTGTCTCAAACCTCTCCACAACCTTGATAATGATTGGATCTCGTTCTTACCAAAGTTAGTTTCCTTGGGAAAAACAATAGAATTACAAACCAAGGTGGTTTCCAAAACATATGTCCAGCCTCCTATTCTCCCCACTGGACAGACAGAAGAACCAAAGCAGTACGAACAAGTGCTTAACTGGCAAACCCAGAATGCCAGAGTTCAAAATACAATCCTGAAATCTCTTGATACCAGGGTTAATAATGTTCAAGCACAAGTGTACAAAACTTACCAAAATGTTGATGTAATTACAGTAAGGATGGAATAGCTGTATTAAAGCCTTCACCAAAGAATTACAAAGTTGGACATAGAGCTTCGTACAATGATTTTAATTTAACTATTAGGGACACAAGTTCAATAAATAAGATGTATAGATCAGACAACTTAAAGTTGAACTTGAAAGAATTGATGCAGAAAGGCAAGGCCAACAACCCTCCTTGTTTAGCCAGCAACAAACAGCTATACCTATGCCTTCACCATACTTTAATACATACCAAACCCATTGTCAAGGCTATAGAACATCACCACAACTGTAAATCTTTTCACTCTATGTTGACAAAATATCTCATAGCTAAGCGGGCTTTAGTTGAAGAATATGGAGTTTTTCTCTCGTATATCACTTACAGTCCTTTATCTCCTAATGTTTAAATCACTCTAGATCTCTATTTTAAAGAAGAAATTCAAAATCATCGCTTTCACTCCGAAGAAGTGAAGCTTCGTTATCTCCAGCAACATAGCAGATCCCCCATTCCATGGCTTGACTGTTTTGATCAACAATGGCCTCAGCCAAGTTACTCAGACTCTAACGGTTCAGTCTCCTTCTACAATACTATTTCACTTTAATAAAGTAGCTTTAATAAAGTAGTTCATCTTAAATGCTTTATTAAAATGATTTGTCTTTAGTGTCTTTAGTAGTTTATCTTTTGTGCTTTAATAAAGTAGTTTAAGTTATTAAAGTTGTTTGTCTTTTATGGTTTGCTTTTTAAAAATTGTTCGTCTTGTTGTAATAAGTGTGCTTTAAAAAGTTATTTGTCATCTTGTATTATATTTATGACTTTACTTTATAAAAGATAGGAGACGTGTCCTATCTTTCGCTTTAATGCTAGTGAGGGTCCTGTCTTACTTTAGAGAAAGCTCTCGTCAATAAAAAGTAAGCTTCTCCTCCTTGTAAGATATCTTGGAAATTATCTTAGAAATCTTAGAGATTTTAAAAATTATCTTGAAAATAATCTTAGAAATTATCTTGGAAATTATCACTTAATCGATAGAAGTTTGAAGTTTACTTAAAACATGAGTGACTAAACTCTTCCTTTTTTATTCTTCTAATAAAGATCACAGATCAGCTTAAATAGTTCATCTTCTACACGGTTTAATGACAAGTATGCTCTACACTTGCCTCTTTTAGGATTTTGAGTATCAAAAAGTCTTATTCTATTATACCGAAACTGGTATAAACCTTTATACTATTGCTTTTTTTGCCTAACCCAAAATTCAGGTCGACGGTTATCAAAAACATTGTTCACCAAGGACCATAAGCTAAAGAGTAACATCAGAGTTAAAGGGTGGTAGGTGCTGTGATTTCTTCTCTAGTATTGGGTATATCGGCTGAAAACCCGAGCATGCGGGCTATTATCCCTAAGGACTATTTGTTTGTCATTGCTCTAGTATAATAACGCCATGTACTCCGATCCCGCTTCAAGTAAACATGTAAGAAGAGAAATTGTGAAAGGGGCCTTGGTACGAGGATAAAGATGAGTTACTTGTAACATTTGTAACTCTTTTTAGGGAAAAGATGGGATTACATAACTAAAGTGTCTAGTATGTTTTAACAAGATAGAAATAGGAAAAGAGACATTGTTTGTCTCATTTAATAGACTTAATAAATTTAAATATTTACTTGCTGGTCTAGAAAAGAGTGGCAAGAGTTGTAGGTTGCGGTGTGTCACGGGCTACCAAGGTTTCCCGCAACCTCAGGCTATTTTTGCCAGGGGTTCATGCGACTAGAGTCGATTTCCGTATACATAGGAAGGTTTGGCATAAATCCACCATAGACCGGAGTGCACAGCGAACAAAGGATGCTTTTAGCACTCAATACGGGTTGCACTTAGAAAGTGGGTTCGCTTAGCGCAATGGCGGTTCACTTGGAAATGGGTTGCACTTAACAATAGATCACCCACTTAACTAAGCCAAACGTGGCGCGGTTAGCAACTAGCTTGGCCTGATTTTTAGAGGTTTCCACTAATTGTACATGGGCCGGAATTCTTTAGAGACTCTCACTTAAACCCCTGGCCAGCAACTCTATAAATAAGGGATGATCCCTCATTTTGGTCAATACTTCCACAACACCCACAAATGTTTTTCAGCACACGCTTACACACTAGCGCACAAGCTCTCAAGCTTTCTTGTACAAAGGATAGTGTAATTACGTATTTGAGTGTAATAAAAACACAATTATCTATTTAGCTCATTTTTCTCTAGCCTCCTTCGGCAAATATCTCTGCTTAGGTTAGATTGAGAAGGGTTAGGTTTACTTAGTAACTTAGAGTGCTAGGAAGTCGTCTAATACCGCATGAGGGTACTGCGCAATCACTATCATCCCATGATAGGTGGTTAAATTATCTTTGTCCAAATATTAAGCACGGTTATATAAGCACTGAAGACGAACCGATCATCATTTAACTTCATAAGAAATGAGGCAACAAGTAAGGTTCTATTTCTTCTTTTGCTAAAATTTATTTGCACAAGCACACAGTTAAATAAAGATTTTCTTGAACAATGTTGAACTGTAGATGGTAGATTGCACGAAGCTTGCCTAAAACAACTGATAATAAAATCAAGAATTATTAGAGAACTCATATTAAAAAGAAAATTTGAGCTCTAGAGCAAGGTGCATTTTTGTTTGCTTCAAGTTTTTTAATGACTGCTATATAAACCTATTATTATTATCAATTAACAATTATATTGTCATTCAAAGAACTTTTAATTCAGAAGAAACAATGCCAAGAAAGATTTCTTATTTGGAATCTTAATTTTACTATGCAAACGCACAAGACTTATGATGAACACAAGCCTGGAGAGGATACTTTTAGAATTGACAATTCATTTGATTTTCTTAGGTTTTCAAACTCTGTATTTACAAGTTCACCGTATGAAATCTGGATTCTAGATTGGATGTCAGAGTTATCGGATGACCATAGTAAAATAACACTACATGGTATTTCTCTTGTAATCTGGCAGCCCATTTATTCCTTGGAATATCATCAAAAGTAAACCAAGGCCCATTAAAAGGCTTTGAACCAGTATATGATGGATTTAGATGGACTGTTTCTGCTTTATTTGGTTCTTCTACAATAGAAGTGTCTATAAGAGGATTAGAGGTTGAAGGATTGTTTAAGCATGAAGAAGGCATAACCATGATGAGTTTGGTTACAATAGCAAGATCAGCTTTAGAATCAAAAGTAGAACTATAGTCAGAAGATGATGGTTCTGTCTTTGCTTCAAATGATTCAGGGTTGTGACTAATGATGGAGTAGGCTATGTGATGCTCCAAGCAACATATTATTGAATTAATTGATTGTCTTTAGGTTGGGTAGAAGTGGTTGCTACTAATGTGGGGATGATTGTGTGAACTGAACCTATTTCTATAGGTGTTGTTAATGATGGCTTAGGGACGTATATAGGTTTGGGCCTTGGTGGTAGAGTTTAGTTAAATTAAAAGTTTTAGAGTAATCAAGTGGTTTTCCGAAAAGGGATGGAGTATAGAAAGGTTTATATGAATTAAAAGATAGTGTATATTTTGGTAAAGAATGTGTTGGTGTAAAAAGTGAAGGCTGTTGTTTTTCTAAATCTATCTGAGACAATTATGTTTGAAGCTTTCTTATTTCAGCTTCCTTTTGATTAAACTCTGGACCCTAATACCTCTGTTGAATCATTTGTTTTAATTTATAATCAAGTTGATGAACTCAACTTTTTCAATCTGTATACATCTATTCCAGTTGAAGAGCAATGTGGTCAACTTTTTTTTTCAGTTTATTACACTTGGGATGTCATAGATTTAGCTTTCTAGTCAAGGTATCGGATCACATCATTTTGTGTAACAAGTTTTTGAGTTTGCCAATTCAAGACTACTTCAAAGGAATGTGGTTCCTCAAGTTGTCCTGTTGGTGTCATAGGAGATTAGACAAAAGGCTGAAAAGTAACCTTTTGGGTCTAATTTATTTGCTTAGCCAAAATTGGGAACTAAGATTGATATGAGGAGAAACTGGAAAACATCATACCCAGAAAGGGTTTTTTCTTTGAAGTAGAGGGAAGGTTTGATGTAAACTGGTAAAAGAGCCTGATAACTTAGATCGTCAAGATAATGAGGAAAATAGCCTTTACAAGGAGTTTTTCCAGATACTTGTTTTTTTCTTTTTCCTTTCTTTTTTTGAGGAATGTCATCTTCATCAAAATCACCACCATAAACACAAGAACATCCTAGATCACACATATAGGTATTAGGATTATCCCAAAAGAAATGGCCATTGAGCTTGGCTGGATAGATCAGATATCCATCAGATTCAAAAATAGTAATAAGAATGGCTTTTTCTTGTTTAGATTTTACTGATATGATCATGGATGAATAGGAAAAAGAGAGCCATCGGGCTTTTTCAGTGAGAGGTTTAAAGGTCATTCGAATTGATCCATCTGGCCTTTTTTCAAATTGTGCTTATGAGGTTTGGACTGGTTGAGAATTTTAATGAAATTTTTCATAGTTAGAAGTTTCGGCTTTATGATTTGTCTGGGTATTTGGACAATTATATGTATGGATTCAGTGTCTGACAAAATCATTAGGGCATCTGATATTTGGGGAGTTGGCAAATCCAAAGTATGATTTTGTAATTTGTATACCAGTTGGTGGTGTAAAGTGGTCATCTTTGAGGATACTGTTTGTTCAGCTCCTGAAGCTGAATTTGGACTTTCAAGGCTATGGGCAAATTTAGGTCATGTAAGGACAGGTTGAAATTAGGGTAAAAAATGAGTAATGTACTTCTTACATGAAAGGTTGTGAGGACAGTACCATTCACAATATGTTGGTATTCTTTGAAACGAGTATCTAAGAGAGCCAAACAAGTCATAACTAGCAAACCTTTTATGCCATGAAAGGTAAAGATGAGATGGATACCTCCAATATAGAGATGGGTGTATCATTCTCTTTTCTTTATGATAATGAGTTTAGAAGGAAATTCCAAAGTGACATATTGCTCTACCTAAGTAGCTTGAAGAGAACATGGATCTAACTGAGATGACTTAATATATTCTTTTGAGGCTAGCCTTCTAGTTGAGATTAAGATTCGGATACTACGAGTAAAAAAGTTGGGTCATTTATACATATGGTAAGGACTAAGTAGGGGCATGGATGACTTATTTATTTATGCAGACTTAGGAATATAAGAATAATCTATTAAGTTTTATATTTTAGAGGTTGTATGCTTGAAACAAGAAAGAGAAAGAGAAAAAGTAGAAAAAAGAGCAACATGAGCTGGAGATTTAGATGTTGAAGCCATAGATCAAGGGATAGTTTTCTCTAACCACTAGAATAATCTAAGATCATCATATTTACCATCCTTAGAAAGGTATGGCTTTGATACTAGAGGTGGAACACTAGTACGTGGCTTGTTATACCAGTAATACAGATTGATCTAGTCCCCATTCAGGTTAATCATCAAAATATATATCACTGGTTTCCTGTCTATATACAGTGTTTAAGGGATAGTTTTCTCTAACCACTAAAATAACTTAAGATCATCATATTTTGTGTAAATCCCACATTGTTTTGGTGCACTAGGTCCTGGCCAATTTATAAGTGCTAGACAGTCCTTACCTCTTAAGAGCTCTTTTCAGGCTGAGTTAGGCTTCAGCCCAAAGTTGATATCAAAGCTTAACATTGTCTAGTGGGTGGGTGGTAAAGTAGTTTGTGCAAATCCCACATCGCTTGGGTGCACTAGGTCTTAGCCAGTTTATAAATGATGGACAATCCTCACCTCTTGAAAGCTCTTTTGAGGCTAAGTTAAGTTTCGACCCAAATTTTTTTTATTTTTTTATTTTTTTATTTGGGGCCCAATCTTGTTTTTCTATTTTTTACTTTTTTTTACACATAGATATTATTTAAAATCAACTTTTGAAATACAATGAAAAGATAATCCTCTATATATAAAGGAATGCTTCTTAAAGCAAACAAACTGACCTTTATCTTTTACAAAAACAAACAAACTGACAAATAAAAATAAAGCAACTTAGAACATAGACACATGGGCTAAAGCAAAAGATAAATCAGAAACAAACAAAGCAAAAGCAATGCTTAAAGATAAAAATATTGGTGCTCCAAAACTATACAAGGAAACAAGTTGTCAATATCACTATCAATTTTCACAAAAGATTTTTTCCACCAAGGTAGATTTGCATAGTGTTGAGCAAAATCAATAAAAGTGTTGGTAGGGTCTAATAGATGGCTATTGAAAGAGCCAAGTGTCTTGTGTTAGGGAACTTCCTTTGATGGCTTTAATGAACTAGACTCCATGTGGTGTGTGGGGATTGTAGGAGAGAAAAGGGGAATGAATTCTTCCCATGGATCTATGAATCCTGAAATAAAACATTAGTGTAATCTGATATTTCTTTTTTTGGAGAATTCCATTTGTTGAAACACTGAATGAAGGGTAAGGAGTAATTATGAGTTCATATTGTGGTTCAAGAGAGGTATGTTGGATGTTTGTAGGAATAGCTGTCACATGCTTAAATTCAAAGAGGAAATTTTTAAGGTTTGAGATAATGGTCGGGTCATGTTGAAGAGGAAAAGGATAAGGAAAAGTCATTCACTTATATACTTGATGTTGAATCTAAAAAAGTTTGGTAGTTGGATGCTAGAAATTAAGCTTGTGTATGATAAAAATAGAAGTGAATTGAGCACCTTCATTACCTAGCAGTTGTGAAAGATGATGCCTTTTATAGATTTGTTAGAGTTGCCTACGCCACTAAAGAAGAAGAGTAGACCATTCGAACAATGTCCAAAGCAAAAAGAGAGTAGTGGTTGGATTAGTGAGATTTTTTAGAGATATTGGACAAGAAAAACTAATCTGGTAGCATAAAGGACTATAAGACACTATAGAAATTAAAGTTCATCTTTCGTGAGGACTCAAGAAAGATCAATGGTCAGACTAGTCAAAAAGAGATGGTCTGGATGAAAGCTTGGAAAATCAGAGGGTTGCGTTCGGTAAACATTCATAGAATACCAAAATAGAAATTTCTTTGCAAATTCTTGAATCTGGTGAGGAGATGAGAAATTGAGATTTAAACTAAAGATTTTTTTGTGAGACAACATTTGGTAAAGGAGTGGCCATGGCTATAATAGGAAAAATCTTGTGAGACATGATGAGAGAGATAGTTGATGGTCTAGATAGCATATCAGGGGTGAGGTTCTGGTTTTTTTTTATATATTTAACTAAAAAATCATACTGGGAAAACCAAGTCTTTAAGCGAATGAGAATTTTGTCTGGCAGGGTTCTGTTCTTAAATTCAAGTATTTTTGAAAAAGAGAAGTTGTCTAATCTGACAAAGAAATGATGATCAATGAGATAAAATTTAAATTTTTTAATACCATATTTCACTGCTAAGATCTCTTTGTAAATGGTATGGTAATAATTTTCTGAGTCTTTGAATTGTCCACTAGCATAAGCACAGAAATATTCTTTTCATCAATAAATTCAAGATAACTCCCTAATATTCATTGCTCGCATCAGTCTGTAAAATCCTCTGACCTATTATGTGGATTTTTAGTGTCAGAAAATTCTGAGCAATCTCCTTTAGAGTTCTGATGGTTGTGTTCTATTTTGGTCCCTATGCAGGGGCATTTTTCTTTAGCATCTTTAAAAGCTAGCTGGTATGGATTGAGACATAGGGTAGAAAATCACGGAGGTAATTGATTATTCTGAGAAATTAATGGATCTATTTTTTTGTCATGTCAACAGTGACCTTTTTCAAGAATTATTCCAAGAAACTCAATAGTGGTTTTGGCCTAAGATGCTTTTCTTTTCAAAGAGCATTATACCATGTGTATCAAAAAGAGGAAGAAATTGGTCTAAAAGTTTTTGGTGGGACAAATGGTCATGTGAAAAAAAGAGGATGTCGTCAAGGTAGATAAGAGCATGGTGAAAGATAAGCTCAAAAATTCAGGTCATGGCTTTTTGAAAACGAAAGGGGCTACTTTGAGACCAAAAGGCATAATAGTCCATTGATGATGAGCATTTGGAATAGAAAAAATTATTTTATATCTATCATCAGAATGAATTCTTAATTGTCAAGAACCTGTTTTAAGATCAAATTTTGAAAAGACTTAAGCATTTTGAAGATAGATGAATAAGGATTGGATTTTTGGTAATGAGAACTTGTCAACTTTTAGAAAACAATTCAAAGGTTGATAATTAATGACAAGTCATTACTTTCCCCTAACAGGCTCTGAACGTTTTTAAATGTAAAAGGCTTGACATGTTCAATCAAAAGTGGTTAGTTTAATAAGTCCCTGTTAGAAAAGTTGGGAACATTCTTATTAGGCTAATTTAAGATCTGTGGGTGTCATTCTTAGATGGGTGGCTTTAGTTAGATTTATGTCTTCATTAAGCTTAAAAAAAAGCTTAAAAAAGAATTGATAGTTCTTCCAAAGGGGATAAGGGTGTAAAAAATCTGTATGAGACTCTAGACAAAAAAGAATGAATTTTTTAATGTATGACTGATAAAAAAAGGCAGTTTGGTTGTTTGTCTCTAGGTTAGGTAGAAGTAGTTAGTGCTAATGTTTGGGTGGTTATGTAAACTGACTCTGTTTGTGTAGGCATTGTTGATGATGGCTTGGGATGTATGTAAGTTTGAGCTTTGATGCTAGAGTTTGGTTAAACAATTTGTAAGTAAGACTAAAAGTTTTAGAGTAATCAGGTGGTTTTTCAAAAAAGGGTGGAGTATAGAAAGGTTGATATGAATTAAAATATGGTGTATATTTTGTTAAAAATGTGTTGGTGTAAAAAGTGAAGGCTGTTGTTTTTTCAATTCTATCTGAGCTTTCTTATTTCAGCTTCCTTCTGATTAAACTCTAGATCCCAATACCTTTATTGAATCATTTGTTTTAATTCATAATCGAACTTGACTTTTTAAGTCTGTATACATCTGTTCCAATTGTAGATTAATGTTGTCAAATTTCTTTTCAATTTGTTGCACTTAGGTTGTGACAGATTTAAATTTCTGGTCAAGGTGTCAGATGGCATCATTTTGTGCAATAACATTTTGAGTTTGCCAATTTAGGATTGCTTCAAAGGGATCTGGTTTCTCAAGTTGTCTTATTGGTGTCACAAGAGATTAGATAAAAAACTAGAAAATAACCTTTTAGGTCTAATCTGTTTGCTTGGCCAAAATTGAGAACTAAGACTAATATATGAAGGAGGAACTAGAAAACATCATATACAGAGAGACTGTCAGAATCTAAATTTTCTCAAATTGTGTCATCTAGTCAAAGATTATTGGTTCTGATTTACCACATAAAGACCTTCTTATTAGGCTTGATCTTTTATCTAAGGCTAAAAAGCTTCAAATCATAGCTTCTAGGATATCTTGCAAAAGACAATTTAAACCTTATACAGATGTCTTCTGTCTATACAAGTTGTCTGAAGTCACCTCTCCTTACTAGTCATACATTCAGAAGTTCATTCCATTTTTATCTAGAGTCTCATACAGATTTTTCACACCCTCTTCTCCTTTGGAAAAACCATAATTCATTGTTAAGCTTCCTTTCAAGCTTAATGAAGACAAAATTCTAACTAAAGCCACCCATCTAGAAATGACACCTAATATCTCAAATTAGCTCAATAAGAATGTTCCCAACTCCTCCAACAGAGACTTATTAAACCAACCACTTCCGATTTGGCATATCAAGCCTTTTATGTTGAAAAATGTTCAAAGCGTATTAAGGGAAAGAAAAGACTTATCATTGATTATCAACCTTTGAATTGTTTTCTCAAAGATGATAGATTCCGATTACCAAATATCCAGTCCTTATTCATCCATCTCCAAAATGCTCAAGTCTTTTCAAAAGTTAATCTCAAAGCAAGTTTTTAGCAATTAGGAATTCACCCTGATGACATATGCAAAATAACTTTTTGTAATCTAAATGCCTATTATCTATGCACTGTCATGCCTTTTGGTCTCAAAGTAGCCCTTTCATTTTTCAAAAAGCCATGACCCGAATTTTTGAGCCTATCTTTCACTATACCCTTATCTACATTGATGACATCATCTTCTTTTCATGTGACCATCTATCCTACCAAAAACTTTTGGACCAATTTATTCGTCTTGTTACTACACATGGTATAATGAACTTTGAAAAGAAAAGCATCCTAGGCCAAATCACTATTGAGTTTCTTGGAATGATTTTTGAAAAAGGTCACTGCCGTCCAGGGCTACACATTGCACAAAAATTACTGTACTTTTCAAATCAAGACATGATTAAAAAAAAGTAAATCCAATAATTTCTCGGAATAATCAATTATCTCTGTAATTTGCTACCTTATGTCTCAATCCACACTAGCCAGCTTTGAAATATGCTAAAGAAAAATGTCCTTACATGGGGACCAAAATAGATAACAGCTGTCAAAACTCTGAAGAAGAATCTGCCAACACTAAAAATCCCCACAACAGGTCAGATGATTTTATAGACTAATGCAAGTGATGAATATTAGGGAGCTATTTTACTTGAATCTATTGATTGGAAAAAATATTTCTATGTTCATACTAGTGAACAATTCAAAAACTCATAAAAGCATTATCATACCATTTACAAATAAATCTTAGCAATGAAGTATGGTATTGAAAATTTTATATTTCATCTCATTGGTCATCATTTCCTTGTCAGATTAGATAACTCTTCTTTTTAAAAAATACTTGAATTTATAAATAGAACCTTGCCAGACAAACACCTCTTTCACTTAAAGACTTAGTTTTCTTAGTAGGATTATTTATTTAAACATATAAAAGAAAACCAAAACCTCATCCCTGATCTGCTATCTAGACCACCAACTATTATCTCATCAAGTCTCACAAGGTTTTTTCCTGTTATAGCCATGGCCACTCATTTACCAAATGTTGCTCTCACAAAAAAATATTTTCTTTTAAATCTCAATTTCTCATCTCTTCACTAGATTCTAGAATTTGCAAATAAATTTCTATTTCGGTATTTTATGAATATTTACCAAAAGCAACCCTCTAGTTTTCCAAGTTTTCATCTAGACCACATCTTTCTTTCCAGTCTAACTGTTGATCTTTCTTGAGACCTCACAGAAATGAACTTTAGTATCTATGGTGTCTTATAGTCCTTTAATGCTACCAAGTTAATTTTTCTTATTCAACCTCTTCATAAAATCCTCACTGATCTAACCACTACTCACTCTTTGCTTTGAACATTGTTTAAATAGTTTGCTCCTCTTTCATGGTGGCGTAACCAACTCCAACAAATCCCTAAAAGACATCAACTTTCATAATTGCCAGATAATAAAGGTGCTCAATTCACTTCTGTTTTTAGCATACACAGGCCTTATTTTCAACATCCAACCACCAAACTCTTTTGGACTCAAGATCAAGCATATGACTGGATGACTTTTCCCCATCCTTTCCCTTTTCAGCATGACTCGACCATTACCTCAAACCTCAAAATTTTCTTCTTTGAACTTGATCACGTGACAACTGTTGTGCAAATTTTATTGAACTCGCAAGCGTACGAATCTATTGTAGAATAAACTAATCGTGACGAGTGTCGATCCCACGAGGAGGTTGATTTTAATTATGTGCAGAATTAATTTTCTAAGTGAAAATTAAATTATGGTAAATTTTTCCTAAATTGTGAATTAAAATGGCGGGAGTAAATAAAAATGAAACTGTAATAATGAAGCACTTGGGTATCCGGATCTGCATCAACATGCTCCATGGGCTAAATATTTCATATTAATGCAAATTAAATCATAAGGAGAGATTCCACACCTCATGAACCACGCTCTAATAAATATGGTGTCAAGGGCTTATCGCGCCAAATAATAATAACCTTGTACTAGGGTGCTGGTTTAACTAGGGTGGTATCTAGACAAGACTATTATTATTTGTCAATGAAAAGTCAAAACAACCACAAATATTAGAGGGGAAGAGAAAGTAAATTTACCAAATTAAGCCCATGGAACATGTTGAAACTTCACCTTCAACCTATGCTTAAAAAGAAATTAGCTACTCATATTTTAACTAGAGATAAAAAGGAAATTTTATTAAAACACAAAGAAACTACAAGAAGGAGAAGGAATTTCAGAAATTTAAGCTTAAAAATGAATTCAGGGCTATCAAATTAGGGGGAGAGCCCTCTTTTTATAGATACATTGAGTGAATCGTGACCATCAGATTAAAAACAGTTCGGACACTTAGGATTGCGCCACGTTATCAGTCAACAGTCAACAGTCAACGTTTGAACAATAACGCCGTCTAAATAGTAAATAATTCCATGTATGTGCATGTACTGTACACACAATTTTTACTCCACTGAAATGCTGCCACGTCATCGATCTACAGTACATAAAAAATTTAGCCAATAAGATCATGACACATTATCGGTCAATGCCACGTCATCGGTCAACGCCACATAAACAATCAATACCACATACTTCGTCCAATCAGATACTGCCACATCATAGGTAGTTGCCACATCATTGGTCCATATATATGAACAGTGTCATGAACAGTACCATTCGTATGAATAGTACCGTATATGTGAATAATGACATTTTCCTTTAATGTTCCTCTTAAGGTTTTCGATCGTCCTGAGTCCAAATATGACGTCTGTTTTGCTATCTGATTACTCATTCATTGGGAAACGATCGTAATGCCCCTAAAATACATAAAATACATCATTATAATAAAACACATATAATTAAATAACAAAATACTTAAATAAATAAAAGTAGCAATGTTAGTGAGACTTAAAGTGTAAAATGACAATTTTCTCCTTTATAAATAGACACTTTCTAACACTCAACACACGCCCCAACCAGCTTATTGCTAGTCCCTAGCAAATAAAGCAAAGATAAAATTCAAAACTTTTTTTTTAAAAGGAAACACATGTGTTTATTCAATCAGATTAATGATAGCAATCAAATAAAAGTACAAGCATTATCTGTAGTCTAAAGTAATATCACACCCACATCAACCATCCATATGCATCAGTCTAGCAGACTTTGTTGTAGCAATAGTAATCAGGTCACTTTCAAGAATAACATATCAAACCCCAAAATCTCACCGGTTGTAGTGACACTCTCATAAAGAAATTAATCTCAATAAAAATTGTCACTACAATAAATGATAAATTGAGAGAAAATAATAAAGAAATATTATACACTCTCACCAAGATGAAAAAATATACCTATAACTTAGAAATAATATGATCTCAAACAGAGTATTAGTCAACCCAATGTATTTATTTATTTTTTTATGTATATGCATCACCACATCTTAATTGCCCATATAACTAGCTTTTATTTCAGACTATCATGCCTTAAAATCAAGAAGGACTTTTATTAGAACGCAACATAAGCTAAAGACATGGCTAATAAAAAAAGAAAAATAGGGAAATAAAATATATATGTTTGAAAGAAAATTCAAGAACTTTTGAAAATTACAAGATGCATTTTGCTTATTTATTGCTATTCTATATCTTTTTTTCCTTCTTTTTTTCTTTTTTTCTTTTTTTTTAAATTTTTTTATGTAGCACAACTTTGCTGAACAAAATAATTATTCATCCTTTTTCTCAAATATGAATGGGTGGATGGAACTTGTATAATATCGAGTAATACTCCAAATTGGAGTGGGTCAGGACAATAAGTTAATAAAGAAAATATTTTATATATATATATATAAAAGGCTCAAATGGACTAACTATGGATATTACATAATAGGAATGTTTAGAAAGGCTCAAACGGGTCAAAAATAGTTCCATCGTCTTTTAGGACTCTAAATAAACTCCATATCTACTAATTAGGTACGCATTTAGATGCAGTAACACACACTTTTTTTTTTAAAGGGTTGACTCAAAGAAAATCTAGAGATCATGTATGAAATAATAAACTGCTAAGCTACATGAAGAATGGACAAAAAGGGTTACTCTCTAAGAAAAATTAGTAGGCTCAAAAACTCATTTGTAATTTATTATGACATGTGCATTCTTTTAAGCAACTCATATTTGTCCCCAACATCAACATGTGGAATAGTAAACATGATGTAACATCACTCAAGACCAAAGATAATATAAATACTAAAATTCGAAAGTCATCATATCATCCAATATATAAAAAAAAAACTCACACAAAATAAATTTTTTTTAACAGAATTATTTCCCCTCAACCTATTCTAAACATGAAAAGAAAACATACATGTAGAAAAATTAAAGAATAATGAATTTTTTTTCTTTTTTTTAAAGAAGATGCATTTCTAGAGTCACTATACTCCATATTCAGCTATCTTTGATTTTAAAAACTTGAAAACATATATTTATAAAGAAGAAAAATGAAAGGTTAGAAAAAACACACATAAATTTTTTTTTTATTTTTTTTACTAAGAAGATGCGTTTCTAGAGTCACTACACTCCATATTCAGCCATCTTCTACTCAAAAAATTAGTCATGGTTAGTCCAACATTTCACAATTATCAACTATTCCCTCCCCCCAACCAGAACGAAACATTGTCCTCAATGTTTGAAAGGAAAGAAGTAGAGTTTAAAAGACATCACCTGGGTGTTGCAACATAGAATAAAATATTTATAAGCGAAGAGTTAAATCTAATTTGTACTTATTACTGCCGCTACTGTTACCATCTTTATTTGAATAGTCCAACACAATAGCCCTGGGATCTGGCTCTAGTTGATAAGCTTATAATAGATCAAGTAGCGCATTAGTAGTGTGTGCACAAATAAAGATTTTTTTCACTGAGAAAGGAATGAAATAATTTTTTATTGCATGGTTAAGAAATGTGAGAAAGCCATCATAAAAGTTATTGACATTTAATAAACCAATGGGTTTCTGATGAATATTCAGATGGGACCAAAATGCTAATGTCATTAGTGGCTCAAGAGTTGTAAGATCGTCTGGAAGGAAAATAAAAGCATCGACATGATTGAGCACTTCAGTTATTCGTTCTTGCATACCTGAGACGACTAACTCTTCTCCAGTTGGTGAATGAGACAAACAACCCAAAGGTTTTAGGATTTGAGGGATGATGCCTAACACTTGGCTCCCTCTAACAAAAGCAGATTCTGATACCATTTTGGATAACCCTCGGTCACCTCCTGCATATACCAAGTGTAATTTTCTCTTTGTTATTCTTAAACCAAGATCTATGGCTGCCTCCATGAACTCTTTATATTTGCCATAATGAAACCCAGAAAGCACACAAATGTTCTTAAATTGTTTACTGGAAGTAGCTGCCATTAAGATACTACTCAAAAACAACTTGTAAGTGCTCAGTAAAAAAAATTCATATTTAATGACCTTGGTGACAGTTGGTTACAGCTGTGTATGGGACATTATGTCAATTAACGTATAAGGCACATGGCTCAAAAGTCAAAAAGAAAATAGTAAAAAGAAAAAAAAGTAAATGAAATTATTAAAAACAATAATGCAAATAGTAAAATAACAGTGAAATAAAAGAACAGAGAGGTAAAAGGATATTTACAGATAGTTGTGATTGTGGTTCATATCTTCCTCTGGTTTTACGTCCAGAAATGGCTTGAACGCCCTCTATAGGTCGAGGATAGGCTTCCCATCCAGTTTTCTTACAAACTGGCAAACAGAGTCTTTTATAGTCAGATTCCCGAGACTATAATTTGCACATTCTTTCTGGAATAATGGCCATAACTGGAGTATTACATTTTGGACATATCCACTAGGATGCGTTTCAAGAGACAAAAGGATATCATCCAATGACTCTTTATTCAAGCCATCCCTAATGAATTGAATCTTATCTTCTCTGTTATCAGACACCATTCCTAAAGAACATGATTTTTTATTGCATATCATTCTGGCACATTTATGACAAGCAACAGAAAGTCTTCGAGCTCGTCGTTTTCTCGCATAATTTCTTTTACCACAACCAGGCATGTATGTAATAAATTTAGGAGGTAACTTGCTTGTTAAGCGAACGTTTGCCTCGATTAACCAATGGATGTCAGCAGGGATGTTATTCTTCATAAGCAATCGCATGCATTCGGACCAAGCTTTATAAATTGTGAGGAGAGCATTCTGAGGAAGTGAAGGAAATCACTTGTTAAGTTTTTCTAAAATCTCGTCTTTGTCCATACCTTCGTCTCATAATATCAGTTATTGTGGGAAAACTGAAGTAACCAACTTGATTCATGGAGTACCGTTATCCGCCACTTGACCGGGGTTACAAACTTTAAACACACAAAGCAAACTAAAACACACAAACAAGAAAATAAATTAAAACACACAAAACAAACTAAAATCGTCCTCTTATTGAATTTATCTCAAGCTCCAATTGGATGTTGTAGATGCCTCTCTCAATTTCTCTGAGGTCTCTTTCTAAATCCTCAACATGGGCTACTAACTCTGGTGGTTGTAGCTGTCAGATACGATGTGTTTTACAAAATCGTATCTGACCTCTGAGATGAGATTGTATACGTCGAAACTGTCTAAGAATGTTTAAGAGGAACTGTCTCATGATTAAAATGATAAGAAAAAACTTAACGGTTAAACAAACACACTTAAACAAAAATAATTTCAAGAAATAAAAAAATAAAGAATATAAACAATCAAATCAGTAAAAAGAAAATTTTTAATTTAAAATCGGTGAGTCACTCAAATTTATTTCACTGTCCCCTCCATGTGGTTGGTATTCTAGATATGGCTTTAATTTTTGACCATTAACTTTGAAAGTGACACCATTTATTGGATCCTTAATTTCAATTGTCCCATGTACAAAAATAGTATGATCAGTAGTTGGACCAAACCATCGAGATCGTAACTTACTTGGAGAAACGCGCCCGTGAGAATTGAATAAAATACTTTCTGACCTAGTGTGAAAGATTTTCTAATGCTCCGCTTGTCACGGAGGATTTTCATTCGCTTTTTGTAGTCCTTAGCATTTTTGACGTTACGAATCTCCTCTGGTTTTGCCAGTTGTATCCTCTTTTTTGAACCAAAAATGGGGTCAATGATGTCTGTATTCTTTTGTTTGTCATCAAGAGAAGATGAGATGATTTCTGATAATATTTTTTCTTCTTCCAAGAATGTAGAATTCAGAAGGTCGAGTGAAGGTTTGAGCTCAATCTTTGGTGGTGATTCTGATAATGAGATGAGATTTTCTTTTAATGGTGCCAATTGCTCTATCCTTATCTTTCATTTATCAATATACATGCATGGCGATGAATCCAATAAGGCATTAACCTCATCAATCGATCTGGATAAGCACGTCCTCCACAATACCACAAGGTATTTTTGTGGACCGATCTACAAGCTGTAACACCACTGAAGTTGGATACAATTTGCCCAGTCCAAGTTTCTCAAATACGGAGTACGGTAGTAGATTTACACTAGCTCCTAAATCCAACAAAGCATTTTCAATTGTGTGATTCCCTATACTACATGAGATAGTAGGGGAGCCTGGATCTTTGCATTTTAGAGGCATTTTATGTTGGAGTATACAACTAATATTTTCTGTTAGAAAGGCCTTTTTCTAAATATAAATATTTCTCTTTTTAGTACAAAGGTCTTTAAGAAACTTGGCATATGATGGCACTTGTTTTATAGCTTCAAATAAAGGGATATTAACACTTACCTGTTTAAAGATTTCAAAAATCTCACCTGTAGATTTTTCTTTCTTCCCTTTAGCTAACCTTTGAGGAAATGGAGCTTTAGGAACATATTCTTGTGGGTCTGTTTTCTCTTTCTCCTCTGATAATGAGTCCTCGGCATTCATAAGTACGATCTGAGTTGATTTTGGCATCTCCACTTTGTTGTCGACTTCTTTTCCTTTTCACAAAGTCATCACTACTTTGACCTCTTCATGTTCTTGAGGTGAACTAGTACTTATCTGATGCACTCCTTTAGGGTTTGGCATTGGTCGACTTGGGAATTTGCCTTTCTCAACAATCATTGCTAGGGTTTGAACTGAAGAGGCAAGTTGGCCTACCATTTTCTCGAGATTAGAAATTGATTGAGCTTGTGAGTTGAAGCCCGCTCTCATCTCATTTCGTAATTATTCAATGGTGCGGTTCTGCTGCTCAATTTTGGAGTTAGTAAGATTTTTGATATTTCAGAATGTATCCTCCCATGGTTGGGTTGAGAATGGTTTGGATTCTGATTGTATGGTCTAAATGGTGGTTGAGACATTTAAGAAACTAGTTGCATTGGTGGAGGTGGAACTGATGATCCATTTTGTTGGAATCCTTGAGACCATGAAAAATTGGGGTGGTCTCTCCATCCAGGGTTATATGTATTGGAGTAAGGGTTGTAGTTTAGTGGTTTTCTCATGACACTTATGGCATTGGCTTGATCTGAATATGAGTCATGGTCATGTGGCTCTATTGATTTAGCAGTAGTCAAAGATACTATTTATCGAGTAAGGCCTTCGACCATCTCTTTGACTTCTTTAATTCCTGAACTTGACTCGCCAATGTTAACCTCATTCACTCCCTTAATTCTCCTGGTATTTCTGAGTGATCAACTTCTTTGTTGGGAATTATCTAATTACCGCTGGAAGAATTCCCAAAATCTTTGATGCGTTTTTGGACATTAACTCTCCTCCACTGGTTGCCATTAGTCATTCTTACATATGTGGCAATAATCCCTCCAAAAAGTATTGGCATTGGTGCCATTTCTCGTACCCATGATGTGGACACTTCAAGAATAGCCCATTAAATCCTCCCATGCTTCGAAAAACTGCTTGTCGTCTCTTTGGGTAAACTCTGAAATTTTCCTGCGAATAGCATTGGTTTTATGAACTAGAAAATATTTATTTAAAAATTTAGTTACCATTTGTTCCCATGATGTAATACTATTAGCAGGTAATGTATTAAACCATGACGAGCTCTATCTTTTAATGAAAATGGGAATAATCTAAGTTTAACATCATCATCTAAAAAATTCTCATATTTAAAAGTTTGACAAATAGCATGAAAATCATTCAGATAATTATATGGGTCCTTATTTTCTAGGCCATAGAATGTGGGGAGACAGTTTAGCACACTAGGTATTAATTCAAAACTCCTAGCAGCTACATTTGGGTACACTCGATTTTTGCTCCACTGAGATGCTACCACGTCATCGATCTATAGTACATAAGAAATTTAGCCCAATAAGATCGTGACACATCATCAGTCGATGCCACGTCATCGGTCAACGTCACATAAGCAGTCAATATCACATACTTCATCCAATCAGATACTGCCACGTCATAAGTAGTTGCCACATCATTGGTCCGTATATACACGATTTTTCCTTTAATGTTCCTCTTAAGGTTTTCGACTGTCCTGAGTCTAAATATGACGTCCGTTTTACTGTTTGGTCACTCGTTCATTGTGAAATGATCGTAATGCCCCTAAAATACATAAAATACATCATTATAATAAAACACATATAATTAAATAATAAAATACTTAAATAAATAAAAGTAGCAATGTTAGTGAGACTTAAAGTGTAAAATGACAATTTTCTCCTTTATAAATATATACTTTCTAACACTCAACAACAACCCCTCTTATAACCATCCAACATACCTCTCTTAGACCACAACATGAACTCATAATTACTCATTACCCTTCTCTAGTGTTTCAACTGGTGGAATTCTCCTAAAAAAATAAAGAAAAACCATATTACACTAATGTTTTGTTTCAAAATTCATAGGATCCATGGGTAGAATTCACTCCCCTTTTCTCTTCTGCAAACACCACACACCACATGGGGTCTAGTTCATCCATCAAAGAAAGTTTCCTAACACAAAACGTTCGACGCTTTCAACAGCCACCCACCCAGCCCTACCAACACTCCTATTGATTTTGCTCAATACAATGCGAATCTACCATGGTAGAAAGAATGTTTTGCGGAAATTAACAGCGATGTTGATAACTTGTTTCCTTCACACAGTCTTGGATAAAGTAGCGCTAGCATTTTTATCTTTAAGCATGTGACTAACAATAATGTTTGCTTTTGCTTTGTTTGTTTCTGCTTTATCTTTTGCTTTTGCTTTTGCTTTAGCTCATGTGGCTAAGTTCTAAGTTACTTTATTTTCATTTATGGATTTGCTTGCCTTTGTAAAAGATAAGGGTGATGTCTTATCAGGCTTTAAAAAGTTTTCCTTTATGTATAGAGGATCATCTTCTCTTTGTATTTCAGAATTTGATTTGAATAATATTTGTGTGTTCGTTTACCTATAGCTTTCTAAACTCTCTCAAGTTTTCTGAACACCCTAGGATAACAAGAGGTCATCATAACAATTCATTCTCAGCTATACAAGAAATGTAATTTGCACTTGCCTCTCAGAGGATCTTGTGCCTTAGAAAATTATTGAGAACTAGTTTTAGGAAAAGATCAATTCAGTTCACCAGATAGGTCATCATGCCCAGATGCTTTAAGTGATGTTAGGTGAATGAGAGGTCCTTACTAGAATTTATACTGTGAACACTATATATAGGCATTTGGAGTCATGTTTTGGTTGCCGAGCAAGCATTTCAAAATATAATGATACATAGGGTTGGTCAGGCTCAATTTGGGATATGAACTAAGTAAAGCAGCCTCTTGATGTTAAATGTATTTTTAATTGTTAAAAATATTACATTTACAGTCAAGTTATCAGATTGTGTAAAGTCAACATTAATTCCATGCACTTTCATTTTCTTATGTCTATATTTTTGTTCTCCAATACAAAGAAGTGTCGAACTACAGATATAAAAAATGAAGAGAAATTTTTTTAACAAAAAAAAAGAATAAATGCCAAATACCGAAGAAGACCCGAACACGTTACATCGATGCCATCAAGTTTTAAGAAATTGAAAATTTTTAATTCTTTTATTATCTAAAAAATTAAAATTATTTCACTTTCAAAAACCATGATGGAATTTGAATATCTGACATTACTAAATTTCATTGTTGGTTTATACCACACAATACAACATGGGACTTGAATTTGATACTTTAGTAACTATCTACTAGTTAATAAAATTATAACTTGAATCAGAGCCTCTGTTCTTCCTGTAAAGGTTGGTATATTGTAGAAAGTCTATGATTCTTGAAATAGAAGAATAGAAATCTAAATCTCATGGCTTCTTCTTCAAACTCTCAATCTACTAAGTCTCTTGTATCTCTTTCTTCTACTTTTTCTCTTCCTAAATCTTGTACAAAACATCTTGCTTCAAAAATGGAAAATCTTGTTGAATATTCTTATGTTCTAGATTCTGCTCATATCTCTGAATCTTCTTTACCTCTGATCAGTCTATATAAACTCCACCAATGAACCAACTCTTTCACTAGAATTATCCGTACCATTATTTCCACAAGAAGGCCAACTCTAAGAGAATATATCCAGTCCTCTCGTCTAGATCAGTGTGCTTTACAAGCAACTCAAGCAGAGCAATATGTCACTTTGGAGATCCCAACAGAGGTTGTAACCCAATGAAAATGAGAAAGCTATACACACCTCCATCTTGGGAGAATCCATATTATCCTCAATTTACATAATAAAAAAGGTTTACCGGTGACGGTCAGAATAGGTCTGATGGACACAAGATTCAAGGAATACCAACATACTGTTATTAGTACAGTCCTGACAACACTTCATGCTAGAAACGCCCTCCTCACCTGTTATCCAAACTTTAACCTTTCTCTTGAAGATCTTAACCTACCCATAACATTAAAGGCTCAAATCTAACTTCAGGGAGCTGAACAAGTAGTCATTATAAAAATAGCTACTTTACACCATCAGTTGGTGTACCGTCTTCAAAACCATGCCCTTGACTTACCTCACCTCAAATAACCTTAGACACACTCATGATCCTTGCTGATAATGAGTCTGTTCCCACAATTATCCAAATTCTTAAACAAATCCAAAAACAAGAGCTTCTCAAGTTGATGCCACTAGAATAGTTATCAAACTATGAAAAGTTTCACCAAATTTCCCAACCTATCCAAACTTCTGATGCTCAGTTTGAAAAAAGGCCAGATAGCACTGTCAGGCTAACTTTTCAGCCTCTAGATTCCAACAAATAGCAACAGCCTCCCAGACTCTCATATACTGCTATGATAATAGCAGTGAAAATAGGACAAGAAAAACTGTCTATTGAAGGATTTGCCTCTAATCGATATCCAATTTATCCTGTAAAAATCTGAGGACATTTCCTTTGGGATGCACCAGGATCTCACATGTGTGATCTAAATTGTCCTTGCCTCGAAGATAGGAAATTAGATGACAATTGGTATGTTAAAAGACGGCCCAAAAAGAAAAAACAACTAGATGTTTGTAAAACTCCATCAATCTAGATCCCTAAAGACGATGATGATCCAGATTATACTCCTTGGCCAGTTAAGGAAATAACTGAAGCAACTGCTATCCCTCAACAGGCAATAACATGCAAACAAGCAGTAAAAGATTCATTGTTGTCCCCATCCTATTCACAACCTTGCATGATGTTTTCATCTAGCTCATACCATAAGCATTTTCCTTCTTTGGAAAAACAAACAGTTTAAAAAATAAGCTCGCAAGAATTGATGCTGAAAAACAAAAACCTTCCCTGTTTGAAAAAACCCAATACTATACCTACATATACTCCCTCCTTCGCTACATACCAATCTTTCTACAAACCTACAAACTATGAACAACCTGTAGATTATGCAAAATTCTTTAAGTTATCACATTTCTCCACATCTCAACCGATACCAAAACCAAAACCATTTACTAAGCCTATAGCTTCTAAACCCTCTACTTTGAAACAGTAACTTACTTCTCCTCAGGCTACACCAGAACTTACTCACACACCAACAAAAGACAAAGGACCCATGCATCAACTCTTTTACTAAGAATTTGAGATTGGTTTTCTCCCTTCTTAAGCCAGTACTCCTGTTACAACCTCAGAGTCTTCTTTTGATGAATATTTTTCCTCAACAGAGTCAGTCTCTATTCCAGACTCAGAAGAACATTATATTGATATCCCAGATTTATTCATGATTCAACCATCAATAGGTTCCAATGAACCTTCTTCTCCTAGAGAAGATGATCCCTCTACCTCACAGGGACCTCCTATAGTTGAAGATCCTGAAGATGTTTCTACACATCAACCTAATTCAACTCCCAAATCATCTCATGGCCCTTGGTTCATATTTGACGATGTGTCTAAAGTCAAATGGTTCCAAAGATTTCAAGAGTTCTATGTATAGACAAATGTTCAGATGCTTAAAACTGATAACACTTCAGAATATGTTCTTCGAGAATTCTGCTCAAGATTTCTTGGTTCTCTTTGAGACTGGTTTCAAAGTCTTGGCCAGTACAGATAGCTCTAGCTCTATCAGGCTACAATCCCTCAAGTCCTAGGACTCATCTATAAGGAATTCCTAGGAGAACCAATGGTAGCTCAAGAAGCAGCTAGACAGGAATTTCACCAAATGAAATGCTGCTCTCTAAAAATCAAGGATTTAGACTTCCATTACAAAAGAATAACAGTCTTGTATTATAAATTAAATGGCTTCAACGATGCTTCTCTTATGCATGTCTTCGTTACATCTTTTCCCAAAGAGATCCTTTTAGAATTACAAAGGTAACTTCATCTTCATTAACTTAATATTGATACCCTTTTACTTGAGAAAATATATCAATTGGCTGTCTCCTTCCTAGAAAAACTTTGTGAACAAAAAGAGTTTTTTAAAGATCTCATAGAGTATCAAATGCAAGGATGAACAAACCTGTTACTGCCCAATAAGAAAAAATTCTATTTCCATAAATGCTCTCCTTTCAAGCATTCAAAGAAACAGAGTTTCAGAAAACCTAAAAAGCCCTATAGGTTTTTTTAGAGAAAACATTTCCTGTCCAAAAACAAAAGGATGCTCAATACTTCATTTGCAAAAGAATGGTCATTTTGTAAAATCTTGTCCAAACAACCTAGCCAGATAGCTTGAGCACCTTCAAAAGATCTCTCTTCTCTCAGACCGTGACGATGTTGAATCCATATTTCAGAACAACAGAACTATTATGATGATACAGTGTTCATTCTTGCTGAAAAAAGTTCTGATTCAGACTTTGAGAGCATCTCTGCAATTCATAGTGTTAACTCTATCAACCTAGTCCAAGAAACCAGACCCTCTGTAAAAATCATCAGCATACTTCCTTCAAAGTTTTCCAAACCAATCTATGTTATTGCTTTTATTGACACAAGGGCACAAAAGAGTATAATTAATCCTTTCATTCTTCCTCCAGAGTTTTGGAAACATTATACTGAGTACTTTTAAACTGCCAATGGGAAACTATTCCAAATAGATCCTATCACTAAAAAACCCATAGGTATTCAATTCTTTCAAGATTGCATTCTCTGGATCAAAATAGTAGGATCTTCCTTTCCTAATAAAGACCTACTATTAGGTTTCGATGTTCTTCAATTAGTCAAGAAGTTGAATATATCCTTTAATGGTATTCAGTATAAGCAAAGGTTTTTACCTTATATGGATACCTTAAAATTATACTCAATTTCTAATGCTCCTCATTTCTATGAAAATCTTAAATAAAAATTCCTTCCTTTCTGTCCAGAAAGCGACCTCCAATTCTCCCATCCATCTCCTCTATGGAAAGATTCAAAGTTCTTTGTTAAGTTACCTTTCAAACTTAATGAAGACATTAATCCAACCAAAGCCACTCATCCTGGAATAATTCCTTCAGATCTAAAATTAGCCCAAGCTGAATGTCAATAGCTTATGGCCCAAGGTCTCAATGAGCCCACTCATTCTGATTGATCTTGCCAAGCCTTTTATGTTAAGAAAAGATCAAAAATTATTCGGGGTAAGAAAAGACAGGTGATTGATTATCAACCCCTCCACTGTTTCTTCAAAAATGACAAATTTCCTTTACCTAAGATCCAATCTCTATTTGTCCATCTCCAAGGAGCCAAAGTTTTTTCTAAGTTTGATCTTAAATTAGGATTTTGGCAGATTGGCATTCATCCTATTGATCAGCCCAAAACGGCATTTTGCATCCTTAATGCCTATTACCAATAGACCGTCATGCCTTTTGGTCTAAAAGTTACACCATCCCTATTTTAGAAAACCATGGTAGAAATCTTTGAACCCATCATTAATAATGCTCCCATCTATATTGATGACATGCTGCTTTTTTCAAAAGACCATAAATCTCATTAGTAACTTTTGAACCAGTTCCTGTCCATTATTGAATCACATGGTATAAAAGAAAAGTGAGATGGGTCAGGAATCCATTGAATTCCTAGGTGTGATAATTAAAGATCGTCATTACCATCTAAGGCCCCACATAGCTCAAGAACTCATGCACTTTCCAAATCAACACTCATCCAGAAAGTAGATTCAGTAATTTCTCAGGATAGTCAACTATCTCAGAGATTTTTTTCTTATATAATGGTTCAAACATCACAGTTGTCAAAAATGTTAAAGAAGAATACCCCTTCTTGGGGTCCAGAACATAACCACATCTGTCCAAAAGCTAAAACAGATGACCCAGCACCCACTATCTCAAGGATCCCATCAATCGGACAACACATATTACAGACAGATGCCAGCAATGAATACTGAGAAGCAATTCTTTTAGAAAGAATTGATGGAAAAGATTTCTACTGTGCTCATGCTAGTGGACAATTCAAAGAATCTAAAAAGCACTATCATGTGATCTACAAGAAGATCTTGGCTATCAAATGCGGGATCCAGAAGTTTGAATTCTACCTTATCGGTCATAACTTTATTATCAGGTTAAATAATTCATCTTTCCCGAAGATCATGGAATTTAAAAATAAAGTGCTACCAGACAAGTACCTCCTCCACCTTAAAAATTAGTTCTCCCGTTATGATTTCACAATCCAACATATCAAAGGAGATAAAAATCTCATCCCTGACCTTCTCTCCAGATCCTCCAAACACATCTAACTCATAAACTCTTTCGTTCTAATTTCAGTCATAACCATGGTGTCTTCCTTACCTAACCAAGCTCTTATCAAAAAATATTTTCCTTTAAAAATGTCTTTCATTCCCTTCACCAAATTCAGGATTTTGCCAGAAAGTTTCATTTTATATTTTTTCATAAGTATTTGCAGCGTTCCCACCATGAGCCTATGGTCTTTCTAAGTTTTAATCTCGGTCACTTGTTTCTCACAGGATTATAGATTCTACCCAACAAAGATGTCATTGAAGATGAACTCTGGTATCTCTGATGTCTAACAATTCTGTATACCACCAAGATAATTTTTCTTGTTTTGCCTATTCTTGACAGGATAAATAATCCAGACTGTGCAACTACCTTGACATGAACACTACTTGAATGGTTTTCACCATTGCCATGGTGGCGCCAGAAAGCTGAAACGACTTACAGATTTCCACAATCTCAGAGAACTTCCTGACCAAGAAGGTTGACAATTCACTGCTATTTTTATTATCCATCGTCCATATTTCTAGCACCCACAAACTAATGATTTCTAGATAGAAGACATTGCCTATGAATGGATCACGGTTCCACATGTTGCCCAACTTGAACAGGACATCAAGATCAAATAACCTCTCAGAAACTTTCTCATAGAATATAATCAAGTTCCTCCATATCTACCATCCATTCTTCATACATCATTTGGACCCAAGCATGACATAGTTATGATACCAACGTCATCTTCTCGTTCTCAATACCAGAGAAGAAACCATAGCACATACCACCCAAAACTAGAGCCACACCTTGGGCATAAACGAGGATAAACAGTATTTCTAGAAATTGACTCTGGAATTTGATACACGAGAAAAGAAACTGAGACCTAGATCTGGTATAAAGAAGACTTTCTGATACACAGGATCCTCTTCAAGAGGCAAGTGTAGGGTATACTCGTCGTTAAGCCAAGAAAAGGATGAACAATCTAAGTTGATCTGTGATCCTTCTTAGAAGATTAGAAGAAGAAGTTTTAGCTAGCTATGTATAAACAGAGAATGTTTATTAATTTTGAAAACTAGCTTATCTTACAAAGATGAGAGGTTTGCCTTATATAGGCAAGAGCAGGACAAGACCCTTACTTTTACATCATGACTAAAGCATCTACTTCTGAAAAGTAGACCGATAAAGATAAATATAAAGGTAAAGATAGGACATGTCCCTATCTTTTTTAAAGTAAAGCACTCTGATTATGACACAAATAAAGTAAAGCATGCTAAAGGTAAAGCACACTAATTATTACAACTAACTTTAGCTTAAAGTGAAAAAGTGTTAGTAAATGAATTTATCTTATCATGAGCATCTTTTTTAAAGATCTTTTTTTGATGAGTACAACCCAGAACACAGGGCCAAGGGCATAATTATGCTTTCACATCTACTGTTGGGTTTGGTGATGGTTAAATCTAAACTTATGAGAAGTAAGCTAGAAATTGTGCTGGTGGTTCATCTAGAATAGCAGTTAGATTAAGTTAGAGGATGATCACACTATGTCTGATGGAATTGAGGTTGGTGATTAACCTATTTCATGTGGAGTACGAGATGGTATAGAGGTCAAATCTTAATATAGGTCCTGCGAGTCTTGGAACAGGTAGTCTGTGTAGTCTAGCCTTTCTTTTTTAATCATGATTCCCCTATTAGTTGGTTGAGAATGGGAAGATGGCATTGGGATCATAACTATGTCATGCTTAGGTCTAAGTGATGTATGAAGAATGGATGGTGGATCTAGAGGAATATGATTATATTCTATGAGAAAGTTTTTGAGAGGTTCTTTGATCTTGATGTCCTATTCAAGTTGGGCAACATGTGGAACCATGATCCATTCGTAGGCAATGTCTTGAGTCCAGAAATCATTAGTTTGTGGATGCTGGAAATATGGGCAATGGACAATAAAAACAATAGTGAATTGATTGCCTTCTTGGTCAAGAAGTTCTCTAAGATTGTAGAAATCTACAAGTTGTTTCAGCTTTCTGCCCCATCATGGCAATGGTGAAAACCATTCAAGTAATGTCCATGTCAAGGTAGTTGCATATCTGGATTATTTATCCTGTCAAGAATAGGAAAAATAGCAAAAATTATCTTGGTGACATACAGAACTGTAAGACACCAGAGATACTAGAGTTCATCTTCAATGACATCTTTGTTGGGCAGAATTTGTAATCTTGTGAGAAACAACTGATCAGGATGAAAATTTGAAAAGACCATAGGTTCATAGCGTGAACGCTGTAAATACATATTATGAAAAAATCTAAATAGAAACTTTCTGACAAAATCCTAAATTTGGTGAAGGAAAGTGAAGGACATTCTCAAAGGAAAATATTTTTTGGTAAGAGCTTGGTTAGGTAGGGAAGACGCCATGGTTATGACTGGAATTGGACAGAAGGAGTTTATGAGTGAAATGTGTTTCGAGGGTCTAGAGTAGAGGTCAGGGATGAGATTTTTATCTCCCTTGATATGTTGGACTATGAAATCATAATGGGAAAACCAATTTTTAAGGCAGAGGAAGTGCTTGACTGGTAGCACTTTATATTTAAATTCCATAATCCTCGGGAAAGATGAATTATTTAATCGGATAATAAAGTTATGACCGATAAGGTGGAATTCAAACTTCTGGATCCCACATTTGATAGCCAAGATCTCTTTGTAGATCACATGATAGTGCTTTTCAGATTATTTAAATTGTCCACTGGCATGAGCACAGTAGAAGTCTTTTCCATTGATTCTTTCTAAAAGAACTGCTCCTCAATATTCATTGTTGGCATCTGTCTGTAATATGTGTTGTTCAATTGATGGGATCCTAGAGATAGTGGGTGCTAGGTCATCTGTTTTAGATTTTGGACAGCTGTGGTTTTGTTTTGGACCCCAAGATGGGGTATTCTTCTTTAATATTTTTAACAACTGTGATGTGTGGACCACTATATGAGGAAAGAAATCTCTGAGATAGTTGACTATCCTCAGAAATTGCTGAATCTGCTTTCTGGATAAATGTTAATCTGGAAAGTGCATGAGTTTTTGAGCAATGTGGGGCCCTAGATGGTAATGACCATCTTTAATTATCATACCTAGGAATTCAATGGATTCCTGACCCATTTGACTTTTCTTTTCAGAAAGCATAATGCCATGTGATTCAATAATAGACAGGAATTGGCTCAAAAGTTGTTGATGAGATTCATAGTCTTTTGAAGAAAGTAGGATGTCATCAATATAGATGAGAGCATTATTGATTATGGGTTCAAAGATTTTTACCACGGTTTTCTAAAATAGGGATGGTGCAACTTTTAAACCAAAAGGTATGACGGTCTATTGGTAATGGGCATTAGAGATATAAAATGTCGTTTTGGGTTTATCATTAGGATGAATGCTAATCTACCAAAAATCCTAATTTAAGATCAAACTTAGAAAAAACTTTGGCTCCTTGGAGATAGACAAACAGAGATTGGATCTTAAGTAAAGGAAATTTGTTATCTTTGACGAAGTAGTTGAGGGGTTGATAATCAATCACCAGTCTTTTCTTACCCAGAATAATTTTTGATCTTTTCTCAATATAAAAGGCTTGGCAAGCCCAATCAGAATGAGTGGACTCAATGAGACCTTGGACCATAAGCTGTTGACATTTAGCTTGGGCTAATTTTAGATCCGAAGAAGTCATTCCAAGATAAGTGGCTTTGGTTGGATTAATGTCTTCATTAAGTTTGAAAGGTAACTTAACAAAGAACTTTGAATTTTTCCACAAAAGAGATAGATGGGAGAATTGGAGGTGGCTTTCTGGACAGAAAGGAAGGAATTTCTGTTTAAGGTTTTCATAGAAAGGAGGAGCATTAAAAATTGAGTATAATATTAAGGTATCAATATAAGGTAAAAACCTTTTCTTGTATCAAATACCATTAAAAGATATATTCAACTTCTTGACTAATTAAAGAATATCGAAACCTAATAGTAGGTTTTTATCAGGAAGGGAAGATACTACTATTTTGACCTAGAGAATGCAATCTGAAAAGAATTGAATACCTATGGCTTTTTTGGTGATAAAATCTATTTAGAATAGCTCCCCATTGGTAGCTTTAAAGTACTCAGTATGATGTTCCCAAAATTCTAGATGAAAAATGAAAGGATTGATTATACTCCTTTATGCCCCTATGTCAATAAAAGCAATGACAGAGATTGGTTTGGAAAACTTTGAAGAAAATATGCTGATTTTTACAGAGGGTCTAGTTTCTTGGACTAGGTTAATAGAGTCAATATTATGAATTACAGGGATACTTTCAGAGTCTGAATTAGAACTTTATTTAGCAAGAATGAATACTGTATCATCATCATAGTTCTGTTGTTCTAAAAATATAGATTCAACATCGTTACTGTCTGAGAGGGAAGAGATCTTTTAAAGGTACTCAAGCAATCTGGCTGATTTGGCTAGGTTGTTTGGACAAGATTTTACAAAATGACCCTTCTTTTTACAAATGAAGCATCGAGCATCCTTTTGTCTTTTGGACAGGAAAGGTTTTCTCTGAAAAAACCTATAGAGCTTTTTAGGTTTTCTAAAACTCTGTTTCTTTGAATGCTTGGAATGAGAGTATTTCTAAAAATGGGATTTTTTCTTGGTTGGGCAATAACAGTTTTATTCATCCTTGCATTTTATAGTAAGGTGAGGTTTTTTGCAGGCACTTTTAAAAGGCTCTTTGTACTCTATGAGATCCTTAAAAAACTCTTTTTGTTCACAAAGTTTTTCTAGGCAAGAGATAGCCAATTGATATATTTTCCCAAGTAAGAGGGTATCAATATTAAGCTGATAAAAATGAAGTTGCGTTTGTAATTCTGGAAGGATCTCTTTGGAAAGAGATACAACGTAGACATGCTTAAGAGAAATATCATTGAAGCCATAGAGTTTATAATACAAAACCGTCATTCTTTTGTAGTGGAAGTCTAGATCCTTGATTTTTAGAGAACAACATTTCATTTGGTGAAATTTTCGCCTGGCTGCTTCTTGAGCTACCATTGGTTCTCCTATGAATTCCTCATAGATGAGTCCTAGGACTTAAGGAATTATAGCCTGATAGAGCTAGAGCTGTTTATACTGGCTAAGACTTAAACCAATCTCGTAGAGAACCAAGGAATCTTGAGTAGAATTCTCGAAGAACAGATTCTGAAGTGGCATTAGTTTTAAGCATCTGAACATCTGTCTATATAGAGAACTCTTGAAATCTTTGGAACTATTTGACTTTAGACACATCGTCAAATATGAACCAAGGGCCATGAGATGATTTGGGAGTTAAATTAGGTTGATGTGTAGAAATATCTTCAGGATCTTCAACTATAAGAAGTCCCTGTGAGATAGAGGGATCATCTTCTTTAGAAGAAGAAGGTTCATTAGATCATGTTGATGGTTGAACCATGAATAAATCTAAAATATCAATATAATATTCTTCTGAGTCTGGAACAGAGACTGACTCTGTTGACCAAAAAGATTCATCAGAAAAAGACTCTGAGGTTGCAACAGAAGTACTGGCTTCAGAAGGGAGAAAACCAATCTCAAATTCCTAAGAAAAGAGTTTATGCATGGGTCCTTTGTCTTTTGCTGGTGTGTGAGTGGGTTCTAGTATAGCTTGAAGAGAAATAGGTTGCTGTTTCGAAGTAGAGGGTTTAAAATCTGTAGGCTTAGTAGATGATTTTGGTTTTGGTACTGATTAAGATGTGGAGAGATGTGATAACCCAAAGAATTTTGTATAATCTATAAGTTGTTAATAGCTGGTAGGTTTGTAAAAAGGTTGGTATGTGGTGAATGAGGGAGTATATACACGTATAATTTAGGTTTTTTCAAACAGGGAAGGTTGTTTTTCAGCATCAATTCTTGCAAGCTCATTTTTAAGCTGTCTGATTTCAACTTCTTTTTTATTAAACTCTGGACCCTAATATTTATTCTAAATCATCGTTCTAAGTTCGATGTCCAGCTTGGCAATCTGATTGTGAAGATTAAGATACAGTCGTTCTAGTTGAGCCTTTTTGTCTGTACTTTGAACCTGAGCCTGAACATTGTTGAGCCTGGTATCAAGAGATTCTAGGACTATATTCTGAACCCTGGCATTCTGAGTTTGCCAATTAAGTACTGGTTCATACTACTTGGGTTGCTCAAGTTGTCAAGTATGAGTAACAGGAGACTGGACGAATGGTTTAGAGACTACTTTAGTTTATGAGTCTGAATTTTTTTCTAAAGGAGGAAAATGCTCATGGTATAAGCTAGATGAAAACATCACGCAAGGTTGTGAATAAGATGGGGACAGCAATGAATCTTTTGCTGCTTGTCACATGTTGTTGGCTATTGAGGGATAGCGATTGCTTCAGTTGTTTCCTAAACTGGCCAAGGAGTATAATCTAGATCATCATCATCTTCAGGCATCCAGATTGATAAAGTTTTACAAACATCTGGTTGTTTCTACTTTTTAGACTGTCTATTAACATACTAGTTGTCATCTAATTCCCCATCTTCAAGGCAAGGACAATTTGGACCATACATGTGAGATCCTGGTGCATCCTAAAGAAAATATCCTCAGATTTTTACAGGATAAATTGGATATCCATTAGAGGCAAATCTTTTAATAGGTAGTTTTTCTTGTCCTATTTATACCACTGTTATCATAGCTGTGTATGAGAGTCTGAGAGACTATTGCTGTTTGTTGGACTTTGGAGGCTGAAAAGTTAGCCTAACAGTGCCATCTGGCCTTTTTTCAAACTAAGCATCAGAAGTTTGGATAAGTTGGGAGTTTTGGTGAAACTTTTCATAGTTTGATAACCACTCTAATGGCATTAGCTTGAGAAGCTCTTGTTTTTAGATTTGTTTAGGAATTTGAACAATTGTGGGGATAGACTCATTGTCAGCAAGGATCATGAGTGTATATGAGGTTGTTTGAAGTGAAGGTAAGTCAAGGGCATAGTTTTGAATACGGTACACCAATTGATGGTGTAAAGTAGCCATTTTTGCAGTGACTACTTGTTCAGCTCCTTGAAGTTAGATCTGAACCTTTAATTTCGTGGGTAGGTTAGGATCTTCAAGAGAAAGGTTAAAGTTTGAATATATCCTTTAATGGTATTCGGTATAAGCAAAGGTTTTTACCTTATATGGATACCTTAAAATTATACTCAATTTCTAATGCTCCTCCTTTTTATGAAAATCTTAAATAAAAATTCCTTCCTTTCTGTCCAGAAAGCGACCTCCAATTCTCCCATCCATCTCCTCTTTGGAAAGATTCAAAGTTCTTTGTTAAGTTACCTTTCAAACTTAATGAAGACATTAATCCAACCAAAGCCACTCATCCTGGAATAACTCCTTCAGATCTAAAATTAGCCCAAGCTGAATGTCAATAGCTTATGGCCCAAGGTCTCAACGAGCCCACTCATTCTGATTGATCTTGCCAAGCCTTTTATGTTGAGAAAAGATCAGAAATTGTTCGGGGTAAGAAAAGACTGGTGATTGATTATCAACCCCTCAACTGTTTCCTCAAAAATGACAAATTTCCTTTACCTAAGATCCAATCTCTGTTTGTCCATCTCCAAGGAGCTAAAGTTTTTTCTAAGTTTGATCTTAAATCAAGATTTTGGCAGATTGGCATTCATCCTAATGATCGGCCCAAAACGGCGTTTTGTATCCCTAATGCCCATTACTAGTGGACCGTCATGCCTTTTAGTCTAAAAGTTGCACCATCCCTATTTCAGAAAACCATGGTAAAAATCTTTGAACCTATCGTTAATAATGCTCTCATCTATATTGATGACATTCTACTTTTTTCAAAATACCATAAATTTCATCAACAACTTTTTAACCAATTCCTGTCCATTATTGAATCACATGGCATTATACTTTCTGAAAAGAAAAGTCAGATGGGCTAGGAATCCATTGAATTCCTAGGTATGATAATTAAAGATGGTCATTACTATCCAGGGCCCCACATTGCTCAATAACTCATGCACTTTCAAGATCAACACTTATCCAGAAAGTAGATTCAGTAATTTCTTGGGATAGTCAACTATCTCAGAGATTTTTTTCCTCATATAGTGGTCCACACATCACAGCTGTCAAAAATGTTAAAAAAGAATGCCCCATCTTGGGGTCCAGAGCAAACAACAGCTGTTCAACAACTGAAACAAATGACCCAGCACCCACTATCTCTGAGGATCCCATTAATCGAACAATGCATATTACAGACAAATGCCAGCGATGAATACTAGCGAGCAGTTCTTTTAAAAAGAATTGATGAAAAAGACTTTTACTGTGCTCATGCCAGTGGACAATTCAAAGAATATGAAAAGCACTACCATGTGTTCTACAAAGAGTCTTGGTTGTCAAATACGAGATCCAGAAGTTTGAATTTCACCTCATCGGTCATAACTTTATTGTCAGATTAGATAATTCATCTTTCCCGAGGATCATAGAATTTAAAAATAAAGTGCTACCAGACAAGCACCTCTTCTGCCTTAAAATTGGGTCTCCCGTTATGATTTCATAGTTCAACATATCAAGGGAGATAAAAAAAACTCATCCCTAACCTTTTCTCTAAACCCTCCAAACACATCTCACTCATAAACTCCTTCGGTCCAATTCCAGTCATAACCATGGTGTCTTCTCTACTTAACCAAGCTCTTACCAAAAAATATTTTCCTTTAAGAATGTCTTTCACTTCCCTTCACCAAATTCAGGATTTTGCCAGAAAATTTCATTTTAGATTTTTTCATAATATGTATTTGCAGCGTTCCCGCCATGAACCTATGGTCTTTCCAAAGTTTCATCCTGATCACTTATTTCTCACAGGATTATAGATTCTGCCCAAAAAAGATGTCATTGAAGATGAACTCTGATATCTCTAGTGTCTTATAGTTCTATATGCTACCAAGATAATTTTTCCTATTTTGCCTATTTTTGACAGGATAAATAATCCAGACTGTGCAACTACCTTGACATGGATATTACTTGAATGGTTTTCACCATTGCCTTGGTGGCGCAGTAAATTGAAACGACTTGCAGATTTTCACAATCTCAGAGAATTTCCAGACCAAGAAGGTCGACAATTCACTATTGTTGTTATTGTCCATCACCCATATTTCCAGTACCCACAAACTAATAATTTCTAGACACAAGACATTGCCTACAAATGGATCACGGTTCCATATGTTGCCCAACTTGAACAGGACATCAAGATCAAAGAATCTCTTAGAAATTTTCTCATGGAATATAATCATGTTCCTCCAGATCCACTATCAATTCTTTATACATCACTTGGATCCAAGCATGACATAGTTATGATCCCAACGCCACCTTCCCGTTCTCAACCAACCAATAGGGGAATCATGATTAAAGAAGAAAGGTCAAACTACACAGACTACCTATTCCAAGACTCATAGGACCCATATGAAGATTTTACCTCCATATGAAATAGGTTTATCGTCTACCTCAGTTCCACCATATATAGGGGATCATCCTCTACCTCAATCCAACCTACTATTTCAGATGAACCACTAGCACCATTTCCAGCATACTTCTCACAAGTTCAGACTCAACCATCACCAGACCCAACAGCAGATGTGAAAGCACAATTATGCCCTTGGCCCTTTATTCCCAATTGTACTCATCCAGAAAAGATCTTCAAAAAAGATGCTGATGATGAGACAAATTCGTTTGCCGACACTCTTTCACTTTAAGCTAAAGTTATTTGTAATAATTAGTGTGCTTTACCTATGTGCTTTACCTTTAACATGCTTTACTTTATTTGTGTCATAATCGGAATGCTTTACTTTAAAAAAGATAGGAACATGTCCTATCTTTACTTTTATCTTTATCTTTGTCGGTCTACTTTTCAAAAGTTGACGCTTTAGTCATGATGTAAAAGTAAGGGTCCTGTCCTGTTCTCGCCTATATAAGGCAAACCTCTCCTATTTGTAAGATAAGCTAGTTTTCAAAAATAATAAACGTTCTCTGTTTATACATAGCTAGTTAAAACTTTTTCTTTTATTCTTCTAAGAAGGATCACAGATCAACTTAGATTGTTCATCCTTTTCTTGGCTTAACGATGAGTATGCTCTACACTTGCCTCTTGAAGAGGATCCTATATATCAAAAAGTCTTCATTATACCAGATCTAGGTCTCAGTTTCTTTTCCCGTGTATCAAATTCTAGAGTCAGTTTCTAGAAACACTGTTCATCCTCATTTATGCCTAGGGTGTGGCTCCAGTTTTGGGTGGTATGTGCTATGGTTTCTTCTCTGGTATTGGGTATATAGGCTGGAAACCCAAGCATGCGGGCTAGTGGTCCAAACAATGACTTAGTTCATCATTACTCTGGTATAACAACGCCACGTACTCCGTTACCCGAGTAGCTAATTTAGCATTCAGATTGTCGTTTAGTAAAATTAACAACTTCCAGAAAATTTGTTTCGTTTATCTTTGTTTCATGGTTTTTTTATTTTTTGAAGCATTCAAATTTACACTCCCATCGCATGGCACTGTTGATGCAGCTATTGGATAAGGAAAGCAAAAATTAAATATTGTCAGGGACTGCTTATATTTCGAGGACCTTATAACCTTGCGACTTAAAGCTGCACGTACAAAATTATAAGTAACAAATAGAGTCATTAAAAAAATTCAATAAATTATTATTCGAAATCAGATAACATCTAATAAGCAAGTGCGTAAGTGTTGTTTCTCTCGTGTCTTTATATTTTTATTTCAGATTTGTATTTAGCACTGTCATGAATTCTGTGCTAAATTTTTTATGTATTATAATTGGTAGTTATTGAATAAAAAATAATATGTAATTTAACATTACCTTTTACTATCAAAAACATAAAAGTAAAATTCAACTCAATGTTAAATTTAAGAGCAATAATATAGTTATAAATTCTTATATAATTTTTTTTGTATAAATTAATGTAGTATAATTTAATTAGTTAGAATAAATATCTTTTGACTAACGTAATTTATTTTTATTATTTTATATTTTTATTCAATCAATAAATAAATATCACATTAATTTATATAAAAATTATTAACTGTATCATCACTCTAAATTTAAATTAATATGATGACGAGCTTAAAATTGATCAAGTTCAATAAATAAAAAGAATATAATAACATCATTTGTTATGATCCATATTGCAACTTGAACTAAATCAGCAAGTGGGACCAGAGCTACCGGAGCTTGTATGAGCTTAACAACTGGCTTTAATTATATTTTATGCGACATTTGCTCTGTAAGGAAATTAAGATCGATGATCACATCCTAATCTTCTACATTTTTTAAATCCCGATAACATGAATATAGTAGCAAATAACCACCCCATGTCCGCACACAACATCATCTTCCATCTCAATAATTTGTCCAATCTAATTATGTTTTTTTTTTTTTTGTTTATATTAGACTGAAATTAAACATGATATAAAGTGAAAAAAAGATTAAAAAAAAATAGGAACTACCGGAGAGCTACATTATATCGCATCCAAATTAGGGGCCTTTAATATGACAATAGAAGGATACAAAGCGAACACATCTGATCTAGCACTTCCTTTTATTTGCTTTTGTGTGGATTATTGGTTTTATCCAAACAATTAAAATACCTTATCAACAATTGCAATACTTACTTTAACAAAATAAATGAAGACCAAGATATCTATTTTCATGTTAAAATTAATTTTTATAGTTATTGGATATGTAGAGCTTTTATTTTATTTTTTATTTATTTATTTTTGTGTGTGCATGCACATGCTAATTTATGGTGGTAAACAACTTAGCTACAAAATATATTTATATAAAAATTTATGTAATTTAAGGCTTAACGATTAAGGTATTGTGACTTGTTGAAATAAATAACCGGCGATCAATTATAAATAGGTGATGAGTGCCTAATGAATATTATCAACAAAATAAACTCGGGTATTTACTTATTGTGCTCTTGAAGTTAGCGAGGAACAGAAAGAAAAAAAAATGGCATGTATATACGTATATTCATTATTTTGTCGAAAGGCGAAACAAAAAAAGCACCAAAGAATATCGTTGTTTAATTTCTTGTCATAACATGAATGTCATGGATCTAGTAGACAAGAATACAAAGCAAGAGATTGCAGCAAAGAAAGAAAATATAGCATAGATTGAGGAAGTTGACGGTTTTTTGCTTCCTGAATCAAATGAATCAAATCCAGCTTCTCCATCGTTGGGTCCTCTGCTCCACATTCCCAAATTGTTGTCCCTGCATCCATTGCATTAAATCAAATGACATTAATTCACCTTAAAACTAAATATCAGCTATTATCACATTTGTGTTATGTGCTATGTGATCCAGTGAGAAGCTAGTCACACAACTCCAATTGTCAGCACACCTATAAAAGCAGTCAAGTGTGAACAAACTTGCGGGTTTTCTTTGCATCAATGTTTTAAATTATTTGGGGTTAAAGCTTAAAAGTGATAATTCATAAAGTTGGAAGGGTTTAACAAAAAAAAATTAAAATGAAAAAGGGGAATTATTAATAAAGATAGAAAAAGGAAAAGCAAGGTGAAGGAATAAAAGGAGGGAAAGAAAATTAAAATTGTGAAGAGCAATGCTAAGTTTACCTGCCACCAACACCAAGGACACCAGAATGCCAGGTGAGCTGCTCAATTAGCTCAGCCGATTTAGGCTCCACACTAAAGGCCTTCTCATACTTAACTTCAACACCTGCACCGGATGCCACAAAAAATGCACCATTTACCATTACATCCCCCTCGGACCTCCAGTTCCAGTCCCTCCACTCACCTTCTGCTGTGTCCACTCTCTTCGTCACCTGCATCATAAACGTCGACTAAATTATTATTTTTCATACAAGTAAGCTAGGGTTTTGAAACAACCAAAACTTGAACTCCGCCTTGAATATCCCTTAATTTTTGGTGATTAAAATTTAGGATAACCTTATGTTTTCTAACAGTAACGTTGTTCCTAAGGAGTTAAAATATATAGTTTATATTTCAAGTAATACGGCATTAATAATTGATCACCACATGTTAGATAGTTATTGATTTGTTATATTATCATTAACATAATAATGTATAGTATTAGTCAACAAGGGATATTGCAATTACTATACTAGTCAGGATGCAAACTATATGTCCCAACTTAATAAAAATAAAATTACTCTTTTTCTAATAATCAAAATGAAAAAGCGGCTTTGTACAGTTAGATATACCAAAAAATCAAGAGTATTTGTCTAATCATCCTCTACTCGTTTTGTCTTTCATTTACCGTTTCATGTGGCTAATAATATACATGTCACAAAGTTTTTAAAAGGCAAGCAAATACAAAACAAGCTCTAGATAATTCATTTTGGATCAAAATACCAAAAAACAACAACAACAACAATAATAATAAATAACAAAAATTAGAATAGCTGTTATACCTCCTTGGCATTACGATTGCTGGGAGCGGTGTATCGATTGCCTTGGCTGTTAATGGTAGGATTACCACTACCACCAATTGCATACATCTCCCACTCCGTAAAATCATTGTTCACTACATGAATGTAACCACGCCTACACCTCGGCATTCTCTGCACTAGCTTCTCCCCAAAATGGTTAAAAGCTATGGTGACTTGCATTCCTGAGTCAGGCAGGTAGTCATCGCTGTGGCCCAGCAGCATCACCTCATTGTGATGGGAAAAATAGTTGTTTGATATCGTGATTCCTGTGGACCCCATTACTGCATCAATCAGACCGTCCTTGCAATGAGAAAGGGAACAGTGATCTATCCATATGTCTTTGGATCCAAAGATGGAGATTCCATCACCGTCTGATTTCGTGCGGTAACCATAATGTGTTGGGCTTGAACGCACATTAGCATTACCTGATTAGGTAGAAATTGGAATAATGTAAAACATTTGGGCTTCTTTGAACTATGTACTTATATTTAATTATTTATGAACATCAAAGAATTCGAAATTCGCGGGAACCCTCAAGATTAATGGAGGTGAACTGTGTATTTTATGCATACATTGAGGTCGAATCTCGATGCCTTTTAATTTGGGAAATTTTAAGTTACGGTCAACTAAAGTAGAGAGGCCCTTTAAATTTAGGATTAGGCTGTAGGTATATGGGTGTCTTAGATTTGAGATGATAAAATAAAAAATTTAGACTACGTTTGATACGGAGATTAGATTAAATTAAATATTAGAATTAGATTGGATTGAATTAAATTATATAAAATTATATAAAATTATTTTATATTTAGTGTAATATTAGATTAAACAATATTAAATTATATTTAAATATAAAAAATAACAATTTATGAATAACTAATAGTAATAATTAGAATTAATTTAAATAAAATTAATAAGAAAATTAGTTATATAATAGATTATTTATTGGGTAATCATAATTATAACAAACAAATATAAATCAATAAAATCATTTAATTAATTATTTATTTATTAGATATTTTAGATTTTTTAATCAAAAAGTCAGTAAATAATATATATATATAATCAATTAATTTCTAATATTATTAATTTTTATGATTATTTTTAATATTATATTAGTGATTATTAAATTTAATACAATCAATTATTGTAATATATTGTGAAATAGTTAGTTTTATTAAAGTAAGAGTACCAATTTAATTAGATTATAGAACAAAACAAAAAATAAATCTCAAGTAAATCATGAATAAAATAAATAAATAATTAATTAATTAATAAAATATTGTGCAATATATGAAAGAAATATTATAAATAAACAATTTTGTTTCTCTTGATCTAATCCCATCTAAACCCACCTATAAATTAGGATTACTAATACCATGATTTAAAAATTAAATTTGAATTTAGTCCCGCAATTCAATCGAAAGAAAATTAACAAACATGGGATAAATATTTAATCACAAAATTAATAATATTACACTTAATTCTAACTCCCAAACATAACCTTAGGGATAGGGTTATCATTCTCGTGCATATTTATATGCGCTAGATATAATTGTCCACTAATGGACAGAAGTAAGCCTTTTTCTCTAATAAGATCTTTTATATGATAAAAAGTGAATTTTTTTGTTATTTATTTGAAAATAAATAGCAACATGTCTATTTGGTTAGAAATAGAATTCTCTCTTAGTATTTTTTTCTCTCTTCATTTCTTCTAATGATATAAAAATTTAAAATTTAAAATAAAAGATATAATAATTAATAAATATAATTTTTTCTCTTAAAATAAAAGAATGAATATAATTTTTATATAATAATTTGGATAAAAATTGTAAGTATAAGAACTCTTAATCACATATTTGTAATAATGGAATTTTCGCTTAAAAGCCACAACTTCACAGTACCTATAAGGTAGACGGAACCAAGTCTAACCGTTCAGGCTACAGATCTAACGTATTGATTCAGGTTACAAGACTAACATACTGAGCAGAATATTAATTTGAATAATCTCACTTTATCCGATTTAAAATTTCTTGTAATTATGTAAACAAACTAGCTATTTCTTACCTGATTCCACACAATGGTGAATATGAATGTTGTGTATGATGACATTGCTAATATACTGCAAAGTAATGCAGCCGCCACCGGTAATATGCACATTGGCCCCACGACCATCAAGAGTCTTATAGCTGTTAAAAATAAGCTCTTGAGATAGTTTAATAAGCATGTTACTTGGAAACACAATCCACAGAGGCTGAGGCTGTATGACAGCATATCTCAGCGTGCCTGGCTTGGGGCTGACAGCATCATCATCTGATGAATCGGTGACGATGTAGTATTCACCGCCTTTGCCGCCCATTGCGTACTGGCCGAAGCCGATTACGCAGTCGGCGAGTCTCTGCCGGTTATTGGCCCAGTCAGGGTCACATTTCCAGCAGTCGTCTATAGGGTTGCCAGTGAAGCATGTGGCTGCTTGGGATTGATCTTTTTCAGAAATTTGTAGCATTTGCCTTCTTGACACTGAAGCATTCACTCTCCTGCAATTTTAAAGAATACAGAGGAAGGCACCAACCAGACCAAAAAGATAGTAAAGAAAATGCAGGGCATCGCATTGGCAACACAATAATAAAATCACCTCCAAAAACAGTTATTTTATCTCTCTCTCTTTTTCTTATTAACAAATAAAACGGCGTTGTTGGGTGATTTTGTCATCCTTCTATTCAAATTATCAATTTTCTAAGACAACCAGGAGACTCAATTATTTAGATACCTGTAAACATCTTGAGCTACTTCCTCAGGATCGGGAAGTGGAATGGGAAAAGTGAGGTCGGGCATTGCTCTGCCTTGTGAAGAAAATGAGCTTAAGAGAGATATTAGGACAATGCAGGTTCTTTGAAACATTGTTGCTCTTGTCCTTCTCTACAAGTGAGCGATGGACCGGCTAGCTTGAGAATAATACTGGAGGTATATTGGGTATCTTTCTACTGCTTGGCACAGTGTAATCATGAGCTCTAATGAAGATTTATGAGTGGAAAAGAGAACAATTATTTGGATCTTGTTTCACTCAACTATCTTACAGTCTTTTTCACTGTCGTTTCATTTATAATCATGCCGCTACTAGACTTTTGCGATTCACTAGAAGAAAAGCGGCACAAGAGAAAGAACTGTGTCTCCACAATCAACTCCCCACTCGAGCAAAACGGTCCGTTAGCTTTTTCCATATATTCAAGGATATTACTGTCACTTCACATGGATTACTGGCAGACAAATCAAAATTTGCACACAGTGCATAGTGACGTAAATGGCGATGTGTCAAGATATGAGTGGGCTGTTTTAAAAAGTTAATGGGAAAATTTAGTTATGACATGATGCCTATTGCAGTATGCTTAAATTCATTATGGTGCATTGTGTTAAATTGTAATATAATACTATTTTTAGTTATGAATTGTATTATAAAAAAATATTTTGTATAAATATTAGTTGAATATTTATTTAAATTTATTAATATTTAAGTTTCAAAATTAATTATTAAATTAAAAATACATAATAATTAATAATACACTATTATTAAATAATAGAATACTTATTAGTTAATTATATTATTATATTTTGAATTAATTTATTCATGTATATATGTTGAATATAGTATTTTAATTTAAATTTTTTAAAATCTAATATTTTAGTAAATCAAAATGATTCGATAAAACTAAAATAATTTTTTCATAATATAAGTAAAATAATTAAAATAATTTTATGTAATAATATATTATCATTTATTTATTAAATATTTAGGTTTATTAATATTTTATATTATTACTTAAAATTAATTTTTTACCGAAATATAAATATAAAGAAGTATTTAATAAATTGAATTTATTATAATTTATTAAATAATTAAAGATAAATGATTATATTTAAAATATAAACAGAATTTTAATGAAAAACTACCTAAACCCTACTCTCCCGTGGATTTATTTTATGCAGCTTTCACTGTTTAACAAACTTTTTAATATAGCACAATGCAATTAGAAATTATATCCAAACATGAATGAGTATTAAAATAATATTTTAATATAATACAATATAATATAATTCAAGCTGTTAAATGCACCCCTACTTCATATGAAGGGTCTCGCTCTCTCTTTCTTCATTTGACGCCAGTCCATTATATTATTACTCATACAACAAATTACAGTTTTTGTCTCTTTCCTCTTCAAAACTCAATCCGCCTAATAATTACCTGGTGCTTGAGAATATAATCGCAATCATGACACAGCTTTATTGTTTTGCTCCTATGTGGCACTCATCTAAATTTATTTATTTATTAAAAGGATCTAAATTTAAATTTAAATCAATCTCTAAATTTAAGTCTGCCACAAAATGGAGAATATAATTAATAAAAGTAATGCTAACAATTCTAATAATTGAATTCCAATTGTTGTGGCTTTTATTTATCAAATAACATATATTAATTTTCTCAATTAGAAAATTATTATCTAATACATGAATAATACATAATAGTTAAGACTAAATTATTAAGATCCCAATCATTATTGAACTAACAAATGTAATTAACAAACACACACAATTCAGATCCCTATTTGAAATTATTTTTAAAATAATGATACAGTCACAAACTCTTATATAAATTTATTTTATATAAATTGATGTAATATTAACTCATTAGTTGATTTAATGTATCATGATTTAATTAATTAAATTAGATATCTTTTAGTCCACATGATTTGTTTTAATTATTTTAAATTTATTTTATATAAATTGATGTAATATTAACTCATTAGTTGAACAAAAATTTAAAATAATTAAAACAAATCATGTGGACTAAAAGATATCTAATTTAATTAATTAAATCATGATACATTAATTTATAAAAAAATTATATAAGAGTTTATGACTATATTATTACTCTTATTTTTTAGAGGATTTAAAGTGATTTCAAAACACTAAAAGCTAATTTTGGTATGTCATTAAATTTTTTAAAAATCACTTTTGGTAAAATTACCTCATCTCAATAACAAATTTTAAAATGTAGAAAATAAGTACCTTTTCAAAATCTAATTTTGAAAAGTAATTTTATATTTAATATAAGAGTAGGGTTATTTGAATCTACCAAACTATTTTTTGAACCCACTTTGAAAATAATTTTTAATTATTAAAATATCTTAAATCAAATTATAATTATGAACACTAAAATGTAATTAAGAAAACATAATTTCCACTCTTTGAACCCACTTTTACATTCAATATTATTTTTTTCTTAAACCCTAAATTGATAAATTCTTTTATTAATACTTAAAACACATGTAAAAGTGATTCATATTGATTTTATACTAACAAACCGTTACAGCACATTAAAAAATATTTAACCTATTCTTATTTAAGTAGTGAAATGCAAACGGCACATTCAAATGTTAACGAATTGGAGAGCTGCAACAGGAGATGAAACATATGAATTGAACATCGGAAAAAAAAATTATGTTTATAATCTTACAAGACCAAACAAGGAAAAGCATGATAAAGAAAAACTACATAATTCTCACTTAGAAGAGGGGAAAAAAAATGAAATACAATTAGAATTAGGCAGTCATCAGTCAAACTGTTTCACCATAACTAACGGAAAATAAAGCACGCGGAATGGAGGTTGAAAGCAAGTAATGATAACTCTTTCAACGAACTCTTATTTATCAAAATGCAAGATCAGCCATAACAAAAAAAAATCATTACAAATACCGTTAAAGATACCCCCAATTAACTTTAATATGACTAAAATATTTGAGATTGAAGTGGAAATAATACTCAAAATCAATTGAGAGGAATAAATAAGGAACTCTAATACTAATTAGTAATTATATTATTATTATATAATTTGAATTTAGTAAGGGTATACTAGGTATTTAAGTAGGGTTGTTAAGTGAAATTTAATGTTTCAAAATGTATGAGTGGGATTATTTAGAAGATGAGTTAAGTATTTTAGTAGATTTAAATAGTTTCATCATTAATATAATTCGACATGTCCACACATATCTTATAAAAATTTCAAAATTACCCTTATTAATTAGGAAATAAAATCATAAAATTTAAAGAGATTATGATTATTATTAATTATATTGAGTTAACAAGATACAAAAAAAAACTAATAATATAATAATATTTGTTCTAGTTAAAAATTATCGTATATACACAACTAAAGTATTTTATATGCATATTTATAGATGTGTAAATAAGTTTTTTAAATATTATATCAATTCAATCATTTATATTGTTATAACATTTTAATATTAAGATTTACCAAATATACATAATTACTTTTAAAAACACCGCATGTTTAAAAATAATTTTTACCAATTATTTAACTAATTTTTTTGCAGCTCATTATTTTCTATGATACAACTAATCTTAATTAATTTAAAAGTTATAACATTATTAAACTGGCCTCATATAGAAAAAATGGCATCCTCTAGAAGTAGAGATTTTAAAGTACCTTTTTATATGATATGTGTGTATTAATTAAATATAAATATTGATTACATGATGATTTTGTAAAATAAATACACATATGTTATAACATTAAATATACAACAATAGAGATATTTTAAAATTTCTCTAAAAAAAGATGTTTTTAGATGATATCAATAGTCTAATTCTTTTTAAAAGTAAATTCGTCCCATTTAAACTGAAAATTCTAAATTATGTCCTATATTATAAAGCTTTTATATCAGGTTTTCAGTAGATTTCTTATTGGCAAATATCAATAGACTGTGTTGTAATTTTAAAAAAATAATTTTATATTTTATTTAAATAATAGGAAGGATTAAATTGTGGGCTATGACTATAATGCATCGGCTACATTGATAGATCAGTATGAATAAATGTGAATTTTTTTACACTTAGTAATGGCATAAGAGTAGCAGTAATTTTTTTTTTACATTTAATAGTAATTGAAGAATATAATAAAATGTATAATAAACTAGTGAATTATAGTAATTTCTTATACTTGTAATGTCATAACTAGTGGCTTATTAACTATAAATATGCATTGACATAACTGATTGCATTAATTTGTTTTATATTAATTGTTATCAAAGCTATAAAGAGTTTTCAATCATGCATCAAATTAATGAAACTAATGGATAGAAAAAAATGAACGCGTGCATGCACCTATTACGAGAAGAGGACATCTCCTAACTGTGATAATTGCCGGGTAATAGGATGTGTTGATAATAGAGTCTATTGCCACAAAACCTTAAATCGTAGGGCTGCAACCTTATGTGATTTTATCTTCTGTACTTATATAAACTGTTAATTAATTATGCCAAGCTGAAACTTGCAAGCTTGAAGAAGAGAGATGCTACGTTTAAAATGGTAAATTAATTTAGGAAGTAGAAGGATCAATCAGGAAGAAGTGTAGATTCTCCGTTAAATCCGGGAACACTAGTGCGCTCATTCTCTGCTGCTTTTTGTGGACATGGCGGGCCCAATTTTAAAGCAGAAAAGATTGCACTTATTATTACCCCCGTTGTAAGAAACTTTTACTTTATCTTTTGTTGCCTTTTTCTGTTTTGGTTCCCTCTTTTATTTAACTGGATTTTCATTTGATGGTTCATTTCAGTTTTAATCTTTTTTTCCCATTTTTTTAATAATCAGTTTTGATCTATTAAAACCACTAATAAGCCCATTCATAGCATCCACTTCTCATTGAATCACAGTCACTAACTAATATGGTGAGAATGTAGATTAGAATATATTTTTATTCTGATTTGGATTAAATATTTTTGAATTTAGAAAAATTGACTCGTTTAATAAATGAGTTAAATTTAAATTAATTTGTTTATTAAAAATTCTTAATTTATTTATATTCATTTAATTGAACTAATAAATTTACTTTTATTATTTTAAAATTTAAAACATTATGGCTAGGATCATAAGGTTATAGGATATTAAATTAGAGCAATGATAAATATTAAAAAAATTTATTTCATATTTTATCTCAAATGACGTAACATATGATGAGTCAAATATTGTAGATTTGATAAGAATTCAAATTCAAATCTTGATATTGGGATTCATTTGATAAATAAGATGAATTTATATCTGCTTGTGTAAATTTTGACCCAATTCATCAATTTTGACCCAATTCATCATAGATTTGATAAGAATTCTATTCATACTAATCTATTGTCCACCTCTAATTAAAATCGATATTTGAATTGAAGTTTTATACTTGAATTACACTTCATTAATATAAAATAAAAATTAGAAAAAAGTGAGTTTTTTTAAAATTTTGACATAAATCTTGACCTATTAATTTGTGTTAAAAATGGCTATTAATTCATCATTGGATTTCTTAAAGTCAATAGCATAGGATTTGTGTTAAAATATTTTTAGGATAGTGTAGCCTAATCCATTAAGAAATATGTGTTTGGATTTGAAATATCGTAGTTGAAAAGCAAAGAGTATTCATATTCCTTTCCTGTACAACATGTAAAGTAGAACTCCCTAGACTACAAAGTAAAGAGGGTTGGAAAATTCGGGCTCCAGGTACCTCTTTTCCTAAAGTCGGTCCCACGCCTTACGGAAGACATGCATCAATTGGATAAAACCTATACAAGTAGGAATCGCTAATAGCTAGGTAATAGGAGTATCTTTTAAACTAGGCCAGATCTATTTTATGAGTTAGGAAATTTAGTAGGAGTAAAAGTATATAGAGACAGTCTGGAGAGAATTTAGTAGGAGCAAAAGTATATAGAAACAGTCTAGAGAGACCTAACATAGAGCGAAACTATGTAAAGGTTATAAGCAAAACGTCTGGAGTATCTTTTAAACTAGGGCCAGATCCATTTCATGAGTTAGGGAGATTTAGTAGGAGCAAAAGTATATAGAGACAGTGTGGAGAAGATTTAATAGGAGCAAAAGTATATAGAGACAGTGTGGAGAGAATTTAGTAGGAGCAAAAGTATATAGAGACAGTCTGGGGAGACCTAACATGGAGCGAAACTATGTAAAGGCTGTAAGCAAAACGTCTGGAGTATTTTTTAAACTAGGGCCATATCCATTTCATGACTTAGGGGGATTTAGTAGGAGCAAAAGTATATAGAGATAGTCTGGAGAGGATTTAGTAGGAGCAAAAGTATATAGAGACAATCTGGGGAGACCTAACATGAAGCAGAACTATGCAAAGGCTGTAAGCAAAACGTCTGGAGTATCTTTTAACCTAGGACCAGATCCATTTCATGACTTAGGAGGATTTAGTAGGAGTAAAAGTATATAGAAACAGTCTGGAGAGGATTTAATAGGAGTAAAAGTATATAGAGACAGTTTGGGGAGATCTAAGATAGAGGAAAACTATGTAAAGACTGTAAGCAAAACATCCGGACCACACGCCCCCACCCAAAAAAAAAAAAAACAAATCCACTAAAGTTCTATGCATTTCTATGTTCATTTTGCATATTGACCGCACTCAGTTACGTATATATCTATTTATGTTAAACCTTAATCAAATTTATGGTTTATCTATTGTACGCCTATCGGATAAAAAAACTTAGTTCCGCAGTCAGTGGCAATGGTCCTGATGCTTGAACTTTTTCTGGAAAGATAAGGTTCCCATTAAAATATTTCTTTTCTCCTCTCAAAATTTTATGTTTTCGTCTCACTTATTTAATTGATTTGTATTAGAACCACGTCAAGTTTGCAAATTCTTCACTATAGCCCCCTCGAGGCAGCATTACTGATTAATGAAAACAATTAATACAATTATTGTCGAAGTGTCGTCCAATTCTGTTGGCCATGAATCTAATCATAAGCAAAACAATTAAAACAATTATTTCGACATTTGAATGCAATGTCAAGTCGCTGGCACTATTTAAAAGGATCAAACTTTTGGACAATTTCTGCAACGATTGGCCCACAGATTGAATTATTTGTGCTACTAATTGGGTCGCAACTGACAATCACCGCACTGTGAGCCCCACAAAATTGCGACCTTTTGACTCTTTGTCAATAGCCAGGCCCGATCTCTTTGACGAAAAATGAATGTGCGTTGAGTTATTTGCATTGCCCCTTGACTTCGTTATCCATGCTGGTGCCAAAGCGGTCCCGCCGTCCCATACTTTTCGGCTTATGCAGTGTCTTGCTATTGCTCCTTTCAAGCACGTATATTATTGTTTCAATTTTAATATAAATAATTTTTAAGGTGAAGCAAAGTCAATAATTTTCACTTTCTTTTATCTGCTGTACACAACCTTAACCAAACACAATTTCTCAGTTATCTAGGATTTGCCATACAAATATGTATAATAATAATAATAATAATAATAATAATAATACCTAATTAATTATTGGAGCCGTAATCCTTTTAATAATGTTACAAGTTTCAACCTTTCTACTTTAATTGATGTGATAGTTTTTAATTATATATAAAAATTTAGAAAAACTTAATTAACGTACACTCCACGCTCATTTAATATTGTAGTTATATAAAATATATGTTATAATTAATTACAAAGTAGAGAGTTCCTAAAAATTTAACTTTAACATTCATCATATTAATTGAGAAGAAATCTTATCATTATTCTTATTTTTATATTTTTTTATAACTATTAATTATGAATAAACATTTTACTCATGTCAAAATCAATAGATTTATTTTTATTTAACCTATTTTTGTTGGCTTAAATCATCCAACAAGCCCATGAAAGGCCAACAAGCTTGGTCAAGGCAACATTTTGTAAGATGGGGTCAAGGAAAACTTTGAAGAAAAACTCCACAATGATTTATAGGGGAAAGTGTCCTTCAAACTTATTTCACAATATTGTTAAATGGGAAAAATGGTTTTAATCTCCCTATATTGCTAATATATTTATTTGAGATCAAGCTTAAATGACTCATGGATAATATTTGTCAGCTTCAAATTCAAATGTTAAGGAAACTATTTTAGGTGATTTTTTATTTTATACAATTTTCGTCCCTTTAAACATTTAAAAGGTCAGAAATTATTTTTATGGCAATAAAACATATTTTCGGTTCCATAAAATAAGTTTTCTATACTCTAAAACAATGAAAGTTAACTGTTTTATTAAAAGGAATTTTTTCTAAAGCATATGGACTAAATTAACAAATCTTGAGAGTTTGAGTTGTATTGATTCAGCTCCTCAGGGTTTTAGTAATTAAAGGACCAATTTGCTAATATGATTAATTCAATTAGAGGACCAATTTGCTAATATGATTAATTCAATTTAATCGGGTGCCAAAAGAACATTATTATAAATCAAAAGGTAAAAAGTAGCCAACAATTCACACATACCTCCGTCCCCCCCCCCCAAAAAAAAAAAAAAAAAAAAGACAAAATCTATTCATATATACCAAGGAAATAGTGTCTATTTGAAATTTTGAATCAACGAATTTATGTCTAAGAAAAGAACATATAATGGAGAGAATTACCTTTTAACCCCTCATTTTATACATACATACATGTATATACACACAAAACATACATACATACATACATATATGTATGTATATACATGTATGTTTTGTATGTATGTAGCTAAGGTTTTATTTTGAAATCATCTTGAATGAGTTTGAAAAATACCTCTAATAATTAAAAAAAAGCGTAATTAAGTCTGTATTTTTTTTCTTTTTATTTTTTCTAAATATTGAGGTATCCACGATTGAGCACGGATTATAATTGCAATAAAATATAGTAGGAAAAAATCCGGTTGGTTGTTATAGATTATTTTAAACTTACCTTCATACAATCTTTGGATATGAAACTTTAACCTGCTATGAAACCAAAAGGTAAGGTTTTATGTTGTTGAAGCAGTGGGATGAACACGAGTATGGTTTGAGGGGACCATTCTCGTAATTATAAAATATTGAAAATCAAGTTATTGGAAGAACAAAATTCCGTAACTTATGGCACATTCAAATTTTATTACATTACTTGTTGTCCTTTTGACCTTTTACTGTTATTCAACATGGCTTAATAAGAAAAACAAGAAACTGCAGATCATTAATTAATTCGTTCTCCAAAATAAAAGTATCATTTAACGGCTAGAAGCAGGCGTGCAACTTTAACGACTGAAAACTTAATTTTTTAATTTACCTAGATTACGGAGTTCATGGAGAGTATACGGTGTCTTCGGATAAGCTCTGTCTTAGTTGAGTCAAGTTTTACGGAGACAAAATCAAAGGTTCAGTGAATCAGCGGGTGAACACTTTAACAAAACTAATATAATCAAAGTTGTGGTTTGAATTAAGTAATTACTTCTTAAGATTAATTAATTAGAAAGCATGATTAGAGAATCACTGCTTAAATAATGATAGTTTTAAAGGAACAAAGATGATGGTTTTAAAGCTGCCATCTTAAGTAGTGCCGCTAAAAGGCATCATTACAAATTTATGTGTTGGAATTTTATTGATATTTCAAAATATTAATTTTTTATATTAAAGACAATTGAGAGTAATTATTTTTTTATTTAATTAGTTATGTGTTTGATTTAATTATAATTTAGAATTGAATAAGTCAAATTTAAATGTGATTTGAATTATTTAATTTAAATTAAATTGCGAGACATGTTAATAACTAATTTAAATGAAAATAAGAAAAGTGAATGATTAATTTAATTTCAACTTAAATTTAAGTATAAAATAACCTCGCCCTTACATTGAAGTTGAAGTGAAGTGTTACTTATCTTTTTTTTTTTATTGCTCTAAACTTCCCTAACTTGAGAATTTCTCTATTATTGATGCTTTTACTTAGAATAAAAGAAGATTGGACTTCTAAGATATATGAAAAATAAAAGGGCTAGGGGGTATGTATAGGATTTTCTAAGGCTAATGAATGGTTGGGATTTTACCACCATAGCACTTGATTAATGGTGAAGATTTATCTTTTTATAAATATCTTAATAATTTTTAGAATTTGAAAATATCTTTACAACATCTCATATTGCATCATCACTTATGTCATTATTACTTTAGAATTAATTATTTCATATTACTATATTATTATCCTATTATATCATTATTATTATTTTTTTATTTCAATAGTTAAGAGAGCTTGTTAGGTTAAGGTTAATTATGTTATATACAAATAAAGAAGTTGTATCTCACAATAAAAGTGCAGAAATTGGTCTTAAGGATAGTGAATTATGCACGCCTTGATGAATTTGTAATTATTGCCTGACAAAAGTGTTGTGAATAGTCCTAATGAACACTACCCATCAATAGTATGTCAACAATACTACAGCTACTATTCATGAATTCTCCATGTTGAACTTATTCATTTGACTGGATTTGAATTCATGGAAGCAGTATCAACTCATATTTCCAACAATCTTAAGACTAATTATATGAGGTTTGATTATTATTATTTAAAAAAAAATGCACGCCAAACCCCTTACATAATATTACTAAAAAAAATATATTTAAGATTTAGGATTTATTAAAATATATATGGTAGCAGATTCTAAATCTCAAAAGCATTTCATTAAGTGATTTTAATATTTTGAGTATGATTAGATAATAAATATTGGTTACCTAAGATTTTATAGAAATTTATGCTGATAGGGGGTTATTGTGAAATTTGTAATAGTTAATACAAATTGAGTTTGAATATGAAATTTTTATATAGTATATAGACATCCAAAGGAACCTTTTGAAACTTGTTTCAAGAAAAGTGGATAAGAATTCAATTTATAATGATTTTTTTGATCTGGTACGCTGAAAATTTATGGTTTTAGCACAATCCATGAGTTATAATACTATTTCACTAAACCTAGACTTCTTTAAAAATCAGGAAATTTAGAAAATTGTTTCCTATTTATGTCTATTACATTTTTGAAAAATTTCATGATTTTATGATTAAAGAATAAACTATTTTGAATTTTTTTAATTTATTGATATCATTATAGAAAATTGTGTGACAGGTGTCCTGAGGTCTGAAACAAAAATTATTTCAAATTTTTTCAATGGAATCAAGCTATGACAATTTTATGGTTGAGAACCCTATATGTCTGTATACTTTATATAACATTTAAGATTTTTCTCATGAAGAAATAAATTATTAAAATTTAGAGACTAAAGTTTGTTCTATTGAGGAATGCATAGCAATTTTATTTGAGTCTTGAAGATATAATTTGATTAATATAATAGAAGCACTAAAGAATTAAATTCCAAGATGAATGCGATGGTAATAATTTTTGAAGCATGGTAGAATTTTTAGGGGCAGTTATATTGCTAGCTAGCTATATTTACAATAAAATATCCTATAAGAAAATAAAAAAAAACACCCTATGAGTTATGGAGAGGCTAAAAGCCTAATTTTTCATATCTCAAAATGTGTGAAGGTTGTTACACTTGGTCCCCAAAGAACTAGGTCAAAATTTTAAATTATTAACTGTTCATATATAGGGTTTGTCCAGAGCAGTGCCACTTATCGATTCTTGATATTTCAAATAAAGAACATCCATCATTAAGTCGAAGAATAGCGAATTTTTTGATTTTATTTTCTTAAGCAAGCTAACACTAGTTATTACTCCTAAAAGAGTCAATTAAATAATTCTCCTAAGTTAAACTATAGGAGAAGTAAAAAGATGAGTATGCCCATTAGTTTTGGTGGGAACTTTTATATTTTTATCATTGAGAATCATTCTTAAACTTTCAAGAAAGCTATGGCTTCATGAGATGCACCTCGTCGGAGAGAGACAATTAACAATGGATTAAGTTTAGTCATGAGCAATCATGTATGAGAATTTGTTGTATTGCCTTTAGATACAAAACTTATTGGGTGAGAATGAAATTATAAAGAGAATTGAGAGTAGAAGGATCAATAGATTAATATAAGACAAGATTAATTGCCAAAAGATTCTTATAAAAGAAAGACATAGATTATTTTGATACTTATGCTCATGTGACGTAGATTGCATCAATTAGAGTTTTGATTGCATAGTTGCAATTCGTATTTGAAATATTTATTGGATGGATGTCAAAAGTACTTATCCAAAAATAAACTTGGATGCACAAATCTATATAAGACAGCAATAGGGTTGTGCACTTCCAAGTATTGAGTAGAAAAGTATGCAAATTCATTAAGTCACTATATCGCTTAAAAGAAGCACTAAAATAGTCGCATGAAAAGCTTAATAAAGTACTAATATTAAATGGATATGCAAATAAGATTAAAAAGAATTCTCGTTCTTAATTTTCATTTAAAGAATATAGGAGAGGCAGATGTTTTATCAAGCATCAAAATCACTAAGAATTGTGATGGTCTCATGTTATCTCAATAACACTATGTCGAAAAGGTTTGGGTATTATGAAGAGAAGTCGATCACTATAAGGGTATAGCTATGCAAATTTTATTTCATGATAAAGATGAAATGTAATTCACTAAAGGTTATATATTTATCCTTGATAGAGGAGTTTTGTCTTGGGATTCTTCTAGACCATTGTGTTTAGCTCATTTTACTATGGATTTAGAGCTAGTTCCTTAAAAAAGACATGTACGTAGGTAGAGTGGTTAGGAAACCTTTTAACATATCTTCCCATTATCATTTATCATTCTATTTTATGATTATATTGTGATTGCTAGCCTTTTATGGTCGAGACAAAGAGGTATGATATATAATGAGAGAAATAAATAAATTCATATGAGATATAATTTTTTAAGTAGCTATTAGGATATGGGTTTGTAAACCTAGATTGTGATGTCAAAGTTGAAGTTGGCCAAATCTCTAATAAAGTACTACGTGAGATTAGTGGTAATTACGTCGAGGGGGATAAGACTTCTGTTTATAACAAAAGACAAGAGTGGTAGTAACCATATCTATGTAATTGAAGATCTCATGAAGTACGTTCATAAGGGTAAAAACAAGTCACTTGTTGTCTTGTGACATTATTGATCTATTTATTTGAGTCCTCTATATGGTGAGATAGTTGCTTATAGTAGTGATTTAAGTTGAGCAATTGAGCTTTTAATGAACTCCATAGCACACATTTTGTGTATGAAGGTATGACAAAATTACATGACACATTTGATGGAGATTCACCTATGTCAGTATAGAATTTGATCGATTCTTATGATAGTTTGATAGACTTTCCTAAAGCACTCATGAATCCATGGTCACGAGGCCATTAAAGTGCTAAACTCGGAACAACAAAAGATTGAGAGAGTTTAATATGAGCTTCTAGTCCTTTTTCTTACATGAAAGGAACATTGGTTTATAGAATCTATACATTTTACCATGTTCCTGTGAGACATGGTTAGTAATTCAATGGTTGTGACGTATAATTTTGTAACACCCCATGTTTATAATTATAATTAAAGTGAATAAAAACATATTGAATATTTCAACACTTGCAGTGCAAATAAAAATTTCAAAATAAACATTTATAAATATAGAACATAAAAGGTTTGTTACATAAAAGTTTTGTTACAAAATGTAAAGATTCCATAGTAACATATTTCAATACCAACTATGTAGCTAAATTAACTTATAAGATGATACTTGGATACAAACACAATTGAGCCCATTTTATAACCCAAGATTTGGTTATGTCTATATGTACTTCGCCTTGGTTGGAACTTGGTAATTCGCTTACCCTAATCCTAAATTCCTACAATGTAAGGACTACATGATATAATGCTTAGTAAATAAACACTTGATGCATGAATTAGCTACTATGCATATGAATGACTTAATAAAATGAGTGTAGAATCTTTTCATAAAACTTAAGAATATAAAAGAATTTTGTTAGGGTCTTCAATTTGTTGTACTAGAAGGCTAACACTAAACAATAAACTCTTGGGTCCAATTAATTAATCTCTTAGACGTTACGTATTTCTATCTCTAAAAGATCTCCTTTTACTTAGCTTAGAGGGCTTGCCTTCTTTCTAAACTTTGTCACCTAATAGTATAATAACCCATTTGAGAAAAAATCCTTAAAAGCATATTCTCTATAAAATAATATATGAAATGCATGTGTCCAATACAACTTATGTCATAACAAGTAAATTTTTTAAATACATAATAAAAGCAAAACATATAATTATTTTAAGACGACAACATTTCAGGTAGGTAGCAGCACCGTCTATATAGAAATTAAAGAAATAGAATTATAACATAGGCTGCAGGACCGACCATGTACGGAGTAAATGACAAACATCATATTTTAGACAGCAAAACCCACCATGACATAATAAAAGAAAAACATATTCTATTAGGTGGTATAACTGGCCATACAATCAAGTAAAACATCATATTATAGTAACATAATCGCCTATATAATCAAGTAAATAGCAAAACATCACATTATAGGTGGCATGATATCATAATATAGGCTGTATACCTAGCCATGTAGGGATTAGATAATAGCTAATTACACCATAATAATAATTGTTGTGCAAATTTTATTGAACTCGCCAGCGCACAAATTTATTGTAGAATAGATTAACGGTGACGAGTGTCGATCCCACGAGGAGGTTGATTTTAATTATGTGCAGAATTAATTTTCTTTAATGGGTGAATAAATTTGTGATGAAATTGATGTAAATTATGCTTGAATTTAAATTACAATGGCAGGAATTAAATTGAACTAGAATCTATTGAAATGACGTGCTTAGATATCCAGATTTGCATCAACATGCTCCATGGACTAAATATTTCATATTAATGCCAATTAAATCATAAGGGGGGATTTCACACCTCATGAACCATGCTCAAATAAATATGAGGCTAAGGACTTATCGTGCCAAATAATAATAACCTTTTACTAGGGCGGTATCTAGACAAGACTATTATTATTTGTCGACGAAAAGTCAAAACAACCACAAATATTAGAGGGGAAGAGAAAGTAAATTTACCAAATTAAGCTCATGGGACATGTTGAGACTTCACCTTCAATCCAAGCTTAAAAGAAAATTAGCTACTCATTTTTTAATTAGGGAAAAATGAGAATTTATTAAAAATACATAGAAAATACAAGAAGGAGAAGGAATTACAAAAAGCTAAGTTTACAAATGAATTCAGGGATATCAAATTAGGGGGGGAGAGTCCCCTTTTTATAGATACATTGAGTGAATCATGACCATCGGATTGAAAATAGTTCGGACGCTCAGGATTGTGCCACATCATTAGTTAATAGTCAACAATCAACAGTCAATGTTTGAACAGTAATACGGTTTGGCCACGGTTTGTACAGTAACACAGTTTTGCACAGTAATATTATTTGAATAGTAAATAATCCCATGTATGTGCATGTACTGTACACACGATTTTTTGCTCCACTGAAATGCTGCCACGTCATTGATCCATAGTACATAAGAAATTTAGCCCAATAAGATCGTGACACATCATCAGTCAATGCTACTTATCGCTCAATGCCATATAAGCAGTCAATGCTATATAATTCATCCAATCAAATACTGCCATGTCATAGGTAGTTGCCATATCATCAGTTAATGCCACGTCATCGATTCGTATATATGAATAGTATCGTGAACAGTACCATAAACAGTACCATACATATGAACAGTATCGTATATGTGAACAGTGACATTTTTCTTTTTATGCTCCTCTTAAGGTTTTCGACCATCCTGAGTTTAAATATGATGTCCGTTTTGCTGTTTGATCACTCGTTCATTTTGAAACAATCATGATGCCCCTAAAATAGATAAAATACATAATTATAATAAAACACACATAATTAAACAATAAAATACTTAAAAAAATAAAAGTAACAATGTTAGTGAGACTTGAAGTATAAAATAACGATTTTTTCCTTTATAAATATACACTTTCTAATACTCAACAATAATCATAAGATAAAAGATTATTTAAAATTAAACTTAGCGTAAAAAATTATTACTCAAAGTTAATTTAAACATATTGTCCTTACATTACAATTGAAGTGAGTGTTACTTACATCTTTTTCTTAATTCCTCTACACTTTCTTTGATAAGGAGAGTTTACAAGGAGGGTATGCCCTTTAAGCTAAGTAAAAAGAGATACTTCAGGGACGGCAATACGTAATATCCAAGAGATCAATTAATTAGGCCTAAGGGCATGTTTTTTAGTACTAGTCTTGTAGTATAACAAACCTAGGGTCCTAACAAGTTCTTTTATATTTAAGTTTCATTTAAAGGACTTAACATTCATTTCATTTAGTCATTCATCTAGTTAATACATGCATCAAGTGTTGACTTACTAGGCATTAGACGCATGTAGTTCTTACATTGTAGGAATTAAGGAATAGGGTGAACTAACGACAAGTCTCAACCAAGGCGAAGTACATATGAACATCACAAACTTTGGGTTATATAATTGGCTCAACTTGTGTTTTCATCCAAACATAAATAGTATAAGTTTATTTGGCTACAGTATTAGTTTTGAGATGTGGTATTAAGAAATCTCTATATTTTGTAATGAAATTTTTATGTAATAAATCTTTTATGTTCCATATTTATAAAAAGCTTATTTTAAAATTTATATCTATACTAAAAGTATTGAATGTTCAACATTTTTAAAATTCACCTTATTTACATGTAACACTCCAACTTTATGGTTATAACTAAAGTGGTTAAAGCAGGTGTAACCTTAAGCACTTGTAGGAATAAATTTCAAAATAAGTGTTTTATAAATATAGAATATAAAAATTTTGTTACACAAAAACTATACAAAAGGTTTGGTACACAAAAAAACTTTTTTACAAAAGTTAATGATTTTCTCAGTAACATGTTACTAGACAATTTCATAACCAAGCTTGTTGTATTTATATTTAGATAGGAAAACAGTTGAGTCGGTTGTGTAACCCAAGGTCTATTATGCCTATATACACTTTGCCTTGGTTAGGATTTGGCGTCAGCTTTCCCTACTCAGTATTCCTTTTTAATACCAATTAAATCATAAGGGAGAAATCTAATTAATATGATACTAAGGGCTTATCGTGCTAAATAGTAGTAACAATAACTATCTGACAACAAAAAGTTAAAACAACAATGAAAATTAGAGGAGAAAATAAAATAAATTTACCAATTAAACCCATGGAACATATTGAGACCTCACATTCAATCCAAACTTAAAAGAAAATTAGCTACTCATATTTAAACTAGGGATAAAATGGAAATGTTACTAAAATATAAAGAAAATACATGATAAAGAAGGAATTTCAGAAAATAAAGCTAAAAAATAAACTTAGGGGTGTCAAATTAGGGGGGGAGCCCTCCTTTTACAGATACAACAAGTAAATCATGGCCATCGGATTAAAACAATTTAGATGCACAGGATTGCGCCACGTGACAAGTTCTAATTAGTTTGAGCACATTATCAAAGCTATTATCCAGTGTATATGCATGTAACGTATGCACATTTTGCTGACTCCACTAACATTATGCCACATCATCGGTCAACAGTATATAATCATTTTTATCTAATAAGATTGTGACACCTCATCAATCAAGCCACGTCATCAGTTAACGCCACATAATTAGTCAATGCCACATCATTCCTCTAATCAAATGTTGCCATGTCATTAGTCGGTGTCACATCGTCAATCAATGAGACGTCATCGTACAGTATATATGAACGGTATCATGAATAGTACCATGAACAGTACCTTATATGTGAATAACGATATTTATACTTTTATACTCCTCCTAAGGTTTTTGATCGTTCTGAGTTCAGATTTGTCATCCGTTTTATCATTCGATATCTCTTTTATTGTAAAATGATCATGATGTCCCTAAAATACGTAAAATACTTAATTATAATAAAACATACATAATTAAATTCACAAGAAACTTGAATATATAAAAGTAATAAGTTAGTAGAACTTGAAGTGTAAAATGACAATTTTCTCTTTTATAAACATACATTTTTTAGTACTTAACACACCTCCCAACCAGCTTATTATTAGTCCCGAGCAAATTAAGCGAAGTCAAATTCAAACCCAAAACTTTTTTTTAAAAAAACTATCATGTTTATTTAATTAAACTTTATGATGCAAATAAAATAAAAGTATAAGCACTATCTCCAGTCTTTAAGAAATATTACTCTCAAATCAACCATCCACATGAATCTATTTAATCAAGCTGCTTTCAAGAGTTACATGTTAATACCCAAAATCTCACTAGTAGTGACACTGTCACAAAGAAATTAAACCCAATAACAATAGTCACTTCTATGAATGGTAAATTGAGAGAAAATATTAAAGTAATATCACACACTCTCACTAAGATGAAATAAATGTATCCGCAGTTTAGAAATAATATGATCTTAAGTCAAAATGTGAGTCAGACGAATATATTTATTTATTTTTTTCTTTATTATTATTTTTATACATCACTACATCTTTACAGCCCATGTAACTAGTTTCAACTTCAGACTATAGCTCCCTAAAATAAAGAAAGACTTTTATTAAGACATAACGTAGGCTAGGGATATGACGAATAAAGACGAAAAAATAGGAAAAGAAAAACAAAATACATGTTTGTGAAAAAAATAGAGTTTTTTTTTGTAAAGATTACAGAGTACATTTCTCTTTTTTTTTAAACTAATATATAAATTTTGATTTTTTTCCTTCCTTTTTTTCTTCTTCTTTTTTTTTACTAAGGCACGATTTTATTGAACAAAATAATTATTTACATTTTTCTCGAACATGAATGGGTGATGGAACTTATATAACATTGAGTAATATTTTAGATCGGAGTTGGGTTAAGATGATAAGTTAACAAAGAAAAGAATAATAATTTTTTTTAAAGGCTCAAAAGGGTTAACTAAAGATATTTTATAAAAAAGATAGCTAAAAAACTCAAACGGATCAAAAATGGCCTTTGCATCGTCTTTTAGAGCACTAACTAATCTTCCATATTTACTAGTTAGATAAACTTTCAGATGTAACAACACATTAGATAAACTTTTAGATTTAGTAACACATAATTTTTTTTTAGAAGGTTGACTCAAAAGAAATTTATGAATCGTGCATCAAATAATAAACTGTTAAACTGTATAAACAATGGGCAAAAAGGGTTACTTTTCAAGAAAAATAATAGGTCCAAGAACTCATTTGGAATTTAGTATGATATATATATTCCTCCAAGCAACTCATATTTTTGTCTCTGACATCAACATGTAGAGTAGCAAATATAGTATAATAAAACTCAAGACCAAAGATAATACAAATATTAAAATTTAAAAGTTATAATGTCAAAAGATCACAAAATATTATTTTTTTAATTTTCTTTTTAGTTAAGAAAAAGAAAACTAAGAATATGCATTTCTAGAGTTATGACATTACATATTCAGCCATCTTCAACTCAAAATTTTAAAATTGTATATTTATAAAGGAGAAATTAAAAAGAGCAAGTAAGAAAAATCACACTTACAATAAAGCTTAAAAAAATAACTGAATTTTTTTTTTAAATTTTCTAACTAAGAAGATGCATTTTTAAGGTCACTACACTCTATTCAACCATCTTTGACATAAAAAGTTAACCAGAGTTAGTTTCTATAACAAAAATTAGTAAAAATTTCACCAAGATTAAGACATTCCACAATTATCAACTATTTCGTCCTCCCAACTAGAATGAAACATTGTCCTCAATGTTTGAAAGGAAAGAAGTAGAGATTATAAGATATCATCTTGGTGCTGCTACACAAAGGAAAATATTTACAAACAGAGAGTTAAATCTAATTTGCGCTTCTTGCTGAGGTTACTGCTACCATCATTAGTTGACCACCCCAAAACTATGGTCTTAGGATATGGCTCTAATCTATAAGCTTATAACAAATTAGTAGCTCATTAGTAGTGTGAGCACAAATAAATATTTTTTTCACTGTGGAAGAAATGAAAAAATTTTTTATTGCATGATTAAGAAATGCGAGAAAGCCATCATAAAAGTTATTGACATTTAATAAATCAATGAGTTTCTAATGAATGTTTAGATGAGACCAAGATGTTAATGTCATTAGTGCCTCTAGAGTTGTAAGATCTCCTGATAAAAAAATAAAGGCATCACTATGATTCAGCATTTCAGTTATTCTTTCTTACATACCTGAAACGACTAACTCTTATCCAGTTAATGAGTCAGACAAACAGTCAAAAGGCTTTAGGATTATTGGGATGATACCTAATACTTGCCTCATTTTGGTATAAGCAGCTTTTGAAACCAGTTTTGATAACTCTTGATTACCTCCTCCATAAACCAAGTGTAGTTTCCTAGCTGCTATGCTTCGACCAAGATCTATGGCTACCTTAATAAATTATTTATATTTGCCATAGTTAAATCCAGAGAGTACACAAATGTTTTTGATTTGGTTGTTGGGAGTAGCTGCCATTGGATACTTTTAAAAAATAATTTGTGAGTGCCTTAACAAAAAATAACAAAAAAGTCATATTTAAGGATCTTAGTGATAATGGTTCACAGCTGTAAATGAGATATCATGTTTGTGTCAAATAATTCGTGAAGCATATGGCTCGAGAATAAAAAAGGAAATAGTAAAAAGACAAGGCAAATAATGATAGCATGAAATTATTAAAGACAAAAATTTAAGTGATCAAACAACAGTGAAATAAAACAACATTGAAATGAAAGGTATTTACAAGTAGTTGTGACTGTGGCTCACATCTTCCTTTAGTTTTACGTCCAGAAACAGCTTGAATGCCCTCTATGGATCAAGGGTAGGCTTACCATATAGTTTTCTTACAAATGGCAAACAGGGTCGTTTATAGTTAGATTCCTGAGACTGTAGTTTGCACATTCTTTCTAGAATAATGGCCATAACTAGAGTATTACATTTTGGACATATCCATTGGGATGCGTTTTAAGAGACAAAAGGATATCATGCAATGACTCTTTATTCAAGCCATCCCTAATGAATTGAATCTTATCTTCCCTGTTATCAGACAGCATTCTTAAAGAAGATCACTTTTTATCGCATCTCATTCTAGCACACTTATAATAAACATTAGAGAGCTTTCGAGCTCTCCGTTTTCTTGAATAATTTCCTTTACCGCAACTAGGCATATATGCAATAAATTTAAGAGGCAACTCACCTGCCAATCGCACTTTGGCATCGATTATCCATTGGATGTCAACAGGGATATGGTTTTTCATAAGTAATAAAAAACATTCGGACTGAGCTTTATAAATGGTGAGGAGAGCATTCTGAAGAAGTGAAGGAAATCACTATTAAAGTTTTTCTAAGATCTCGTCTCTATCCATGCCTTCAACTCAGAATATTAGTTATTGTGGAAAATTGAAGTAACTGAAGTTGATTGTCATGGAGTACTGTTATCTGCCACTTAATCGGGGTGAACATAGATAACATATAAAAGAAAGAAAAAAATCTAGCAATAACACAACATACGTAAAGGCAAAATAACACACAATAAAAAAAAATTAACTTACCGTCATTCTCTTATTGAATTTACCCTAAACCCTAATTGGATGCTATAGATACCTCTCTTAATTTCTTTAAGACCTCTTTTTAAATCCTCAACATTGGCTATTAACTCTGGTGATTGTAGCTTCTAGATATGATGTGTTTTATAAAATTGTATCTGACCCCTGAGATGAGATTATATACGTCGAAACTATCTAAGAATGTTAAAGAGATACTTTTTAGTTGACATATTCACGAGGAAAAATGATAAGAAAAAACTTAATAGTTAAACAAATGCACTTACGCAAAAATAACTAAAAATAGAAAAGAAAATTTTAAATCACAAAAAGGAAATAGAAAAAATATCAGATAACTTAAATGTTTTGTGCTGTTTCTCTACATGGTTGGTATTCATGATATGACTTTACTTTTCTGATCATTAACTTTAAATTTTGCACTGTTGTTCAGATTCTTAAATTTAATGGCTCTATATGGAAAAGTAGTATAATAAGTAAATGGACCAGACCATCGAGAACATAACTTACTTGGAGAAACATGCCTGTGAGAATTGAATAAAAATAATTTCTGACCTGGTGTGAAAGATTTTCTCATGCTATGCTTGTCATGAAGATTTTCATTCGCTTTTTGTAGTCCTTAGCATTTTTATCGTTACGAATCTCCTTTAGTTTTACCAGCTGTATCATCTTTTTTAAACCAAAGATGGGGTCAATGAAGTATGTATTCTTTTGTTTATCACCGAGAGAAGATGAGATGATTTTTGATAATATTTTTTCTTCTCCCAAGAATGTAGAATTCAAAGAGTCAGGTCAAAATTTGAGCTCAATTTTTGACAGTGATTATAACGATGGGATGAGATTTTCTCTTGATGGTGCCAATTGCTTTATCTTTGTCTTTAATTTATCAATGTCAATGTATGATGATGAATCCAATAAGGCATTAACCTCATCAATCGATCTGTCAATATTAAAATTCAAACCAAAGTAAGTTAAACATGTTAGAAAAGGGTCATCACTAAGGTTTAAAAGGAAAGTATGATCAACTAATTCATCAATTAAATTCACATCTACAATTCCATCATCTGCATTGTGAGGTTGTTTGGTAATTTTGAAAATATTTAGTTCCGTGGTCATATTGCCAAATGATAACTGCATATTTTCAGTCCTACATTGAATGTGAGCATCGACAGTTGTCAAGAAAGGTCGGCCTAGGATAATAGGGATGTACTTCCTTAATTTCTGCATTGGTTGAGTGTCTATTACAATGAAATCAATAGGAAAATAAAACTCATCTATCTGGATAAGCACGTCCGCCACAATACCACAAGGTATTTTTGTGGATCGATTTGCAAGCTGCAATACCACTAGAGTTGGGTGTAATTCTCCCAGTCTAAATTTTACAAACACTGAATAAGGTAACAGATTAACACTAACTCCTAAGTCCAACAAAGCATTCTCAATTGTGTGGTTCCCTATACTACATGAGATAGTGGAAAAGGCTGGATCTTTGTATTTTAGAGAAATTTTGAGTTGGAGTATAGAACTAGAATTTTCTATTAAAAATGTCTTCTTTTGAACATGAATATTTTTCTTTTTAGTACAAAGATTTTTAAGAAACTTGGCATAATATGACACTTGTTTTATAGCATCAAACAAAGGGATGTTAACACTTACCTGTTTGAGGATTTCAAAAATCTAACCCGTGGATTTTTCCTTTTTTGATTTAGTTAACCTCTAGGGAAATGGAGCTTTAGGAACATACTTCGTGGGTTAGTTTCTTCTTTCTCCTTTGATGATAAGTCCTCAGCATTTACAGGTACAATTTGAGTTGTTTTTGTCACCGGCATCTCCACTTTGTTGTCGACTTCTTTTCATTTTCGCAAGGTCATGATGGCTTTGACCTCTCCATGTTGCTGAGGTGAACTGGTACTTACTTTATGCACTCTTTTTAGGCTTGGCACTAGTTCCCTTAGGAATTTGCCATTCTCAATAGTCATTATTAGGGTTTGAACTAAAGAGGCAAATTGGCCCACTCTCTCCTCAAAGTTTAAAATTGATTAGGTCTGTGAGTTAAAGCCTACTGTCATCTCATTTTGCAGTCCATTAATAGTGCAGTTTTGTTGCTCAATTGTAGAGAAGGTAGAATTCTAGAAATTCGGGAGTACATTTTCCCATGGTCTGGGTTGAGAATAATTTGAGTTCTGGTTGTAACGTCTAAATGGTGACTGAGAGGCTTGTGGAACTTAAGGAATTGATTGCATTGGTGGAGTTGGAGTTATTGGTCTATTTTGTTGGAATCTTGAGACTACGAAAAATTAGGGTAGTCTCTCCATCCAGGGTTATATCTGTTGGAGTAAGGGTTGTAGTTTGATGATTTTCTCATTATACCTATGGCATTAGATTGATCTAGATATGAGTCATAGTTATGCGGTTTTGTTGATTTAGCAGCTGTTAAAGATGCAATTTGTCAAGTAAGTCCTTTAACCATTTCTTTGACTTCTTTGATTCCTGAGCTTGACTCGCCAACTTGGACCCCATTCACTCCCTTAATTCTTTTATTGTTCCTGAATGATCGACTTTGTTGATAGGAATTATCAGCTTATCGCTGGAAAAAATCACAAATTTTAGATGTATTTTTGGACATTAGTTCTCCTCTACTTGTTGTCAGTAATCATTCTTGCACATTTGGCAATAATCCCTCCAAAAAATATTGACATTGGTGCCATTTTTCATATTCATGATGTGAACATTTCAAGAGTAGCCTGTTGAATCGCTCCAATACTTCGAAAAATTATTTGTCTTCTCTCTAGATGAATTTTAAAATTTCCTGCAAATAGAATTGGTTTTATGAACTAAGAAGTATTTATTTAAAAATTTTATGACCATTTATTCCCATGATGTAATGCTATTAGCAAGTAATGTATTAAACTATGAACGAGCTCTATCTTTTAAAGAAAATGGGAATAGTCTGAGTTCAATATCATCATCTGAAAAATTTTCATACCTAAAAATTTAATAAACAGCATGAAAATCATTCAAATGATTTTATGGGTGCTCATTTTCTAGGCCATAAAATATGGGAGGACAATTTAACACATTAAGTTTTAATTCAAAATTCCTAAGAGCTACTTTTGGGTATCGTATACATGATGTGCTCAAATTAGCTAAATGATTGAAATAGTCCTTAAATGGCCTCTCCTATGGTGGTTCTTGTTGTTGCAAATCCATTTTAATTTTATCTTTAAATATAATGTATTTGTGTGTGCAAAGTATTTTTTTTTCAATTCAAAGTCTATACGTTCAAGCTTAGGTAATTGCGACTTTCGATCATGTATAAAAAAAAATACAATAAAAAAATGAGAATAAAATTAATAAAAATAAAGAAGATGGAGAATTTACGATACTAATCTTATCACGCGTTACCACTTTACTATAAGTATACACTTAAGTACTAGAAATAAAATACAAGAAATAAATTAACTAAAATTAAAATAAATTACATGATAAACAAAACAAATTACCAAGAAAAGTAAAGCAAAAATTAAATTACAAAAATTTAAGAAAATTACAAAGAAATTGAATTACAAACAAAAGTTAAATTACATAATTTTTTATAAGAAAAAAACAATACAAGAAAAGAATACTAAAAATTATTTGTAAAAATAAATTCAATGAATTAATATAACATGAAAATAAAATTATAGAAATTTAAAGAAGAAAATAAATTAAATTATAGAAATTAAATATTTATTTTTTTATTTTTTAATAAATATTTAAAAGAAAATAACTAAAAAATTACTTTAAAAAATTAATAAATTAACAAAATAAATAAAAAATTACAAAGAAAAATAACTTAGAAATTAAATTATAGAGATTTAAAGAAATTATAAAGAAATTGAATTACTATAATTTAAAGGAATTTAAATTATAAAAATTAAATTATAGATTCACTTTTTTTAATTTTTAGTTTTTTTTATAATTTCAAAAGAGAAAAAAGAAATTAATTTATAGGAATTGCAAATTCACTTTTTTTATTTTTTATTTTAATTCTTTTAATAACAATTTTAAAAGAAAACAACACAAAAAATTACTTAAAAAAATTGATTATACGAATTAATTAAAATAAATTAACAATATAAAATGGAAAAAAATACCAAAGAAAATAACTTGAAAATTAAATTATAGGAATTTAAAGAAATTACAAATAAAATAAAATTACAGAAATTTAAAGAAATTTAAATTACAAAAGTTAAATTACAGAAAAATACAAGAAAAATATTAATTCAATAAATTAAAATAACTTACTTCCTCGACAATAGCACCAAAAACTTATTGTGTAAATTTTATTGAACTCGTAAATACACGAATCTATTGTAGAATAGATTAATGGTGAAATGTGTCGATCCCATGAGGAGCTGAATTTTAATTATGTGTTGAATTAACTTTCTAAGTGAGTGGTTAAATTATGATAAATTTATCCTAAATTTTGAATTAAAGTGGCGGGAATAATTAAAAATACAATTGTTATAATAAAGCACTTGCGTATCTGGATCCGCATCAACAAACTTCAGAGCTCAATATTCCTCATGAATACTAATTAAATTATGAGGGGGAAATCCACTTCTCATGAACTACACTCTAATTAATATGGTACTAAGAACTTATCGTGCCAAACAGTAATAACTATATTATTACTATCTGTCAACGAAAAGTCAAAACATTCACAAAAATTAAAGAGAAAAATAAAATAAAATTACCAATTAAGCCCATCGAATATGTTGAGACTTTATCGTCAACCCAAACTTTAAAAAAAATTAGCTACTTATATTTGAACAAATGATAAAATAAAAATTTTACTAAAATACAAAGAAAATGCAAGATAGAGAAGGAATTTAAAAAATAGAGCTAAAAAATAAACTCAGGGGTGTCAAATTAAGGGGAAAAGTCCTCTTTTTATAGATACAACGAATGAATCATGGCCATCGGATTAAAACAATTTTGATGTACAGGATTGTACCATGTGGTAAGTTATGATTGGTTTGAACACATCATCAGAGCTATTATTCTATGTAAATGCATGTACAGTACCACGTTTTTCTAATCCGCTAGCATACTGTCACGTCGTCGGTCAATAGTGCATAAAAATTTTTATCTAATAAGATTGTGACACTTCATCAATCACACCAACCATGACATAATTAAATAAAGGTGTCACACATTAGGTGGCATAACCAACCATGCAAAGAGTAAGTAATAAAATATCATATTATAAGCGACATAGTCAACTACATAAGGATAATTAAAAAGATATAATATAAGCAACATAACTGATCATATAGAAATTAGATAATAATCAATTAAATCATAATAACCATCACAAGATAAGGAATTATTTAAAACTAAACTTAACATAAAAAGAACTATTATTTAAAGCTAAATTTAAGTATAAAAAGAACTTTGTCCTTATATTGCAGTTGAAGAGAAGTGTTACTTATCTCTTTTCCTTGATTCTTTTAAACCTCTCTAACTTAAAAATTTCTCTATTATTGATGCTTTGACTTAGATTAGAAGTGAATTAGATCTCTAGGGTTTATGAAAATGAAAGGGCTAAAGGGTATTTATAGGATTTTCTAAGGTTAATAGATGGCTAGGATTTTGGTACTATATAACACTTGATTAATGGTAGAGATTTGCAACGGAGTACGTGGCTTGTTTACCAGCAGTATAAAATGATATAGTCTCCATTTGAGATAACCATAAGAATTTATGTCGTTGGATTCCCACCGATATACCCAAATGCATTGCAGAAAACTCAAAACAATTTTCATTAGGTTTTACCAAACTAGATGAAAACATCAAGAGTTTTGTAATGTATAGGATCCTTATGAAAGACAAGTGCAAAGCATACTTTCTTGGTTTTTTAAAAGTGAATGAGTTCAAATCTTTCTTAGGATTTTAAAACACTAGAATTTTATCAACAGAGAAAAGAATAAACTTAGGAACACATGGTTTTAAAACACACTTCTTATTTCTTTTTTAAATTTGTTCAACTTACAAATTAAGAAGACGCTTACTTATATAGAGGAGTCCCCTTAGAAAAGATGAGATGGGTCCTACATCTTTTTCTAAAAGTAAAATGTATTTCAAAAGATAAGATAAGACCCTTATCTTTTGATGACTTATCATACTTTTACAAAAAGCAAAAGCAGATCATACCTTAATTATTACACCAATACACTTAAAGCAAAATAAATTTTACTTTAATTATTACACTGACATACTTAAAGTTATGGAGATGAAAGATTCGTATAGTCTTCTTCAGATGAGCTGTTTGTGTCGTCTTTTATAGATATAAACTTTAATGACCTTGGATGCTCACAGTTGGGTCCATACGATGGTCTAGGACAATGTAGTGCTTTTAGGTAGTTTGATGAAAATGGAATTGCTTGGTTGGCTAACTGATCATGTAAGGGTGGATTCAAACTGGTAATAGCTCTGAGTGATAAAAGTTCTTTTGGTGGTATTTGGAGTTATTAAAAATGCTAGTTAATGACATAAAATTATCCTAAGGGTCTTGTGTATCTTGGAATAAAAAGTCAGTAAAACCGGCCTTCCTTTCTTAATGATAATACCTGAGGATTTTAGTTTTGAAATAGTTGAAGGGGTTGAATCCATAATGATATCATGTTGTGATCTCAAAGAGGTATAGAAAATATCTTTGTGTGGTTCAGGTTGGTGATTGAGATGACAGACGAAGTAGTGAAGATTCCTTTGGATATTGTTGTCTTGGTTGGGGATGGTTGGGTATAGAGTTGTGAACCATTTGAATACTTGATCTTGGGTCCAAAAAGCACTGGTGTGTGGATGTTGAAAATAGCGTCGATGAACAATGAACATAGATGTGAACATATTCGCTTCAGTTTCAGGTATTTTTTTAAGGTTGTAGAGTAAAGTCAATTGTTGTAATTTCTTTCTCCACCACAGAAGTGGTGAGAACCACTCAAGAAGAGTCTAAGTCAAAGATATTGACTTGTTAGGATTCATTAGATGATTCAAGATAGGCCTGATTGGAAAGACTATCTTTGGCGTAAAGAATAATTAGGCATAAAATGTATCATAACTTATCTTCTGTGACGTCCTTGGCTGGGTGAAGGTTTAGACCTGTTAGAAATAAATTTTTCAAATAGAAGATTGTGAAAAATAATAAATCTTCTAATAAGTAGATGTTGAGTACTAGAAAATACATATTTATAAATGAGAAAATCATCATTTTTCACTTCAAATTCTACTAATTTCTTTACTTTTATGTATTCAAATTTTTTATGAATTTAATTATGCATGTTTTATTAAAATTAAGTATTTTGATCATTTCATAATAAAAAGAATATCGGATGACAAAACGGACGGCAAATCTGAACTCAGAACGATCAAAAACCTTAGGAGAAGTATAAAAGAGAAAATGTTACTGTTCACATGTACGTACTATTCACATGTATGGTACTGTTCATGACACTGTTCATATGTATTGTACAATGACGTGACATTGACCAATGACGTAGCGTTGACTGATGATATAGCACCGCTTAATGATGTGGCAGCATTTGATTGGAGGAATGATGTGGCATTGACTGATTATGTGGTATTGACTGATGACGTGACTTGACTGATGAAGTGTCACAATCTTATTGGATAAAAATATTTATGCACTGTTGATCGATGATATGGCAGTATATTAGTGGATCAGAAAAATGTGCATACGGTAAATGATATACACAGGATAATAGCCCTGATAATATGTTCAAACCAATTAGAACATGCCATGTGGCGCAATCATATGTATCCAAATTGTTTTAATCCGATGGCTATGATTTACTCATTGTATCTATAAAAGAAGGGTTTCCCCCTCTAATTTGACATCTCTGAGTTCATTTTTGAGCTCCATTTTCTTAAATTCTTTCTCTATCTTCTAGTTTCTTTGTATTTTAGTAAAATTTTCTTTTTATCCCTAGTTAAAATATGAGTGTTAATTTCCTTTCAAGCTTGGGTTGAAGGTGAAGTCTCAACATGTTTTATAGACTTAATTGGTAAATTTATTTTATTTTTCCCTCTATTTTTTGTAGATGTTTTGACTTTTCGTTAATAAATAGTAATAACATAGTTATTACTGTTTGACACGATAAGCCCTTAACACTATATTAATTAGAGCATGATTTATGAAGAGTGGATTTTTTCCTCATGATTTAATTGGTATTAATAAGGAATATTGAGTCTTGGAGTATGTTGATGCAGATCCAGATACCCAAGTGCTTTATTATAACAGTTACATTTTTAATTATTCCCACTATTTTAATTCATAATTTAGGATAAAATCTACTATAATTTAACTGTTCACTTAGAAAATTAATTCAACACACAATTAAAATCCATCTCCTCGTGGAATCGACACTCGTTACCATTAATCTATTCTACAATAGATTCGTGTACTTGCGAGTTCAATAAAATTTGCATAACAAATTTTTGATGCCTTTGTAGGGGAGGTAAGTTATTTTAATTTGTTGAATTAATTTTTTTATTTTTATTTTTTCTTATATTTTTTCCTTATAAAAAAATAATTCTATAATTTAATTTTTGTAATTTAAATTTCTGTAATTTAATTTTATTATGTAATTTCTTTAAATTTTTGTACTTTAATTTTTGCTTTACTTTTCTTTGTAATTTTTTTTGTTTATCTTGTTAATTTATTTTAATTTTAGTTAATATATTCCTTTTATTTTCTTTTTAGTGCTTGAGTGTATTTCCTTGATAATTTTTTCGTTTATCTTATTAATTTATTTTAATTAATTTGTGGAATTAATTCATAGAACTAATTTTTTTAGTAAATTTTTTTGTTGCTTTCTTTTAAAATTAAAAAAATTAAAAAATTGAAAAATTAGAAAAAAATAAATCTATAATTTAATTTTAGTAATTTAATTTCTTTGTAATTTCTTTAAATTTCTATAATTTAATTCCTAAGTTATTTTTCTTTGTAATTTTTGTTTATTTTTCTCTTCTTTATATTTCTGTAATTTAATTTTTTATTTTTCGTTGTAATTTATCTTGTTATTTTATTTCTAGTTAATCTATTTCTTGTATTCTCTTTTTAGTACTTGTGTATATATTCATAGTAAGGTTGTAATAACGTGATAAGGTTAGTATTATAATTGTTCTTTCTTCGTTATTTTTTTAATTTGTTCTCATTTTTTTGTTATATTTTTTATTATTTTTTTTATGCATGGTTGAAGGTCGCAATTACCTAATCTTGAGCCTATAAACTTAGAATTAGAAAGAACACTTCGCACACACAAACACATCGCATTTAAAAATAAAATTGAAATAGATTTACAACAACAAGAACCACCATAGGAGAGACCATTTAAGGACTATTTCAATCCCTTAGCTAACTTGAGCACATCATGTATACAATATCCAAATGTAGCTGCTAGGAGTTTTGAATTAAAACCTAGTGTGCTAAATTGTCTCCCCACATTTTATGGCCTAGAAAATGGGGATCCATATAATCATTTGAATGATCTTCATGCTATTTGTCAAACTTTTAGATATGAGAATTTTTTAGATGATGATGTTAAACTTAGACTATTCTCATTTTCTTTAAAGGACATAGCTCATTCATGGTTTAACATATTGCCTGCTAATAGCATTACATCATAGGAACAAATGGTCACAAAATTTTTAAATAAATATTTCCCAATTCATAAAACCAATTGTATTCGTAGGGAAATTTCGGAGTTCATTCAGAGAGACGACAAGCAGTTTTTTGAAGCATGGGAGCGATTCAATGGGCTACTCTTGAAATATCCACATCATAGATATGAAAAATGGCACTAATGCCAATACTTTTTGGAGGGATTATTGTCAAATGTGCAAGAATGACTAATGGTAACAAGTGGAAGAGAACTAATGTCTAAAAGTGCATCAGAAATTTGAGATTTCTTCCAGCGACAAGCAGATAATTCCCAACAATGGAGTTGATCATTCAGAAACAATAAAAGAATTAGGGGAGTAAATGAGGTCAAAATTGGCGAGTCAAGCTCGGGAATCAAAGAAGTCAAAGAAATGGTTGAAGGACTTACTCGATAAATAGCACCGTTAACAGTTGCTAAATCAACAGAGCCACATGACCATGACTCATACCCAAATCAAGCCAACACCATAGGTGTAATGAGGAAGCCATCAAACTACAATCCTTACTCTAACACATATAACTCTGGATGGAGAGACCACCCTAATTTTTCATGGTCTCAAGGATTTTAATAGAATAGACCAACAACTCCAGCTCCATCAATGCAACCAATTCCTCAAGTTCTACAAGTCTCTCAGCCACCATTCAGACCTTATAATCAAAAATCAAATTATTCTCAACCCAGACTATGGGAGGATGCATTCCAGAATTTCAAGAATTCTATCCATTCTACGATCAATCAACAAAACCGCACCATTGATGGACTACGAAATGAGATGAGAGTAGGCTTTAACTCACAGGCCCAATCAATTTTTAACCTCAAGAAATAGTTGGCCAACTTGCTTCTTCAGTTCAAACCCTAGCAATGACTGTTGAGAAAGGAAAATTCTCAAGTCAACCAGTGCCAAACCCTAAGGGAGTGCATGAGGTAAGTACTAATTCACCTCAGCAACATGGAGAGGTCAAAGCTGTCATGACCTTGCGAAAAGGAAAAGAAGTTGACAACAAAGTGGAGCTACCTATGACCAAAATGACTCAAATTGTACCTGTAAATATTGAAGACTCATCATCAGAGGAGAAAGAAGAAACTAACATACGAGAGTATATTAAAGCTCCATTTCCCCAGAGGTTAGCCAAAGCAAAGAAGGAAAAATCCACAAGTGAGATTTTTGAAATCTTCAAACAAGTAAGTGTCAACATCCTTTTGCTTGATGCTATAAAACAAGTACCATCTTATGCCAAGTTTCTTAAAGATCTTTGTACTAAAAAGAGAAATATTCATGTTCAAACGAAGGTATTTTTAATAGAAAATATTAGTTTCTTAAAGATCTTTGTACTAAAAAGAGAAATATTCATGTTCAAACGAATGCATTTTTAACAGAAAATATTAGTTATATACTCCAACACAATATTCCTCTAAAATACAAAGACTCAAACTCCCCCACTATCTCATGTAATATAGGAAACCACACAATTGAGAATACTTTGTTGGACTTAAGTGCTAGTGTTAATCTGTTGCCTTACTCAGTGTTTATGAAACTTGGACAGAGAGAATTACACCCAACTTTAGTGGTGTTACAGTTTGTAGATCGATTCATGAAAATACCTCGTGGTATTGTGGAGGATGTGCTTATCCAGATAGATAAGATTTATTTTCCTATTGATTTCATTGTAATTGATACTCAATCAGTGCAAAATTCAAGGAAACACATCCCCATTATCTTGGGTCATCCATTTTTGGCAATTGTCAATGCTTACATTCAATACAGGACTGGAAACGTGCAGTTTTCATTTGGCAATATGACCATGGAACTAAATATCTTCAACATTGCCAAACAACCTCACAGTACAGATGATGAAATTGTAGATGTGGATTTAATCGATGAATTAGTTGATCATACATTTTCTTTAAACCTTAGTGATGACCCTTTACTAACATGTTTAACTCACTTTGGTTTGAATTTTGATATTGACAGATCAGTCGATGAGGTCAATACCTTACTAGGGAAATGCAACGTCGGTTAAACCTTAACATGAAAGAAGTTGTTAGAATCAAAGTCATTAAACTATTAGATGATGGTATCATTTACCCCATTTTTGATAGTTCATGGGTCAGTCCTGTACAAGTTGTTCCCAAGAAGTCAAGAGTCATAGTAGTTACTAATACTGATAATGAATTGATACCCACTAGAGTGACTACAGAGTGACGTGTATGCATTGATTATAGAAAGTTAAATTCTGTCACACGTAAAGACCATTTTCTTTTGCCATTTTATTGATCAAATGCTTGATAGATTAGCAGGTCATGAATTTTATTGCTTTCTAGATGGCTACTCAAGATATAATCAGATTCCTATAGCACCAAAAGATTAAAAGAAAACCACTTTCACTTGCCCTTTTAACACTTTTGCATATAGAAGGATGCCATTTGGATTATGTAATGCACCTGCTACATTTCAACGACGCATGTTGAGCATTTTTTCTGATATGGTTGAACGATTTCTTAAAGTCTTTATGGATGGTTTTTCTGTCTTTGGAGACTCATTTGATCAATGTTTACATCATCTAACACTAATTCTGTAGAGGTGTATGAAGAAGAATTTGATCTTAAATTGGGAGAAGTGCCATTTTATGGTACAACAAGGTATTGTTCTCGGTCACATCATTTTGAGCAAAGGTATTGAGGTTGATAAAGCCAAGGTAGAGCTCATTTCCAATCTCTTTCCACCTAAAACAGTATAAGAAGTAAGATCTTTCCTTAGGCATGCTGGTTTTTATAGACGTTTCATTAAAGATTTTAGTAAAATTTCTAGACCTTTATGCAATCTACTTGCTAAGGATGTATATTTCATCTTTAATAATTCATGTCTTATGGCATTTGAAAAACTAAAGTAATTGTTGACATCATTACCCATCATTCAGTCTCTAAACTGGATTTTGATATAATTAAAGAGCCATTACCATTAAATGAATAATTCCCAGATGAATAATTGATGAGTGTGGAAGTATTACTATGGTGTCAACGAATAGGGAGTATTACTTGGAGGAATAAATGATGCCACTAAACTTAATTTTAGTAGTTGAGATTTTTGATGTATGGGGTATCAATTTCATGGGACCTTCTCGTCCTTCCTTTGGCCATCAATACATACTGGTTACTGTTGATTATGTACCAAAATGGGTAGAAGCAATTCCATGTAAAACCAATGATCACAAGATGGTGATAGGATTTTTGAAAAGCAACATTGTTTCATGCTTTGGATTCCCTCGAGCGATAATCAGTGATGGTGGTGCCCACTTTTATAACAAATCATTCAAAGCTCTTTTGACAAAGTATTATATTACTCACAAAGTGGCTACCCCATATCATTTACAAACTAGCGGTCAAGTTGAGATTTCCAATAAAGAAATAAAGCATATATTAGAAAAAATGGTGATATCAGACAAAAAAGATTGGTCACTGTGACTTGATGATGCATTATGGGCATACAGAATGGTTTCAAGACCCCAATTGGGATGTCACCCTATAGGCTAGTGTATGGAAAAGCTTGCTACCTACCTGTGGAACTCGAACATCGTGCATACTAGACCATCAAGAAATTCAATTTTGACATGCAGCAAACTAGCTCAGAAAGAAGATTACAACTAGCAGAACTTGAAGAAATTCACAATGATGCATATGAAAATGCCAAAATTTACAAGTAGAGAATGAAAGTCTTTCACGACAAGTAAATCATGAGGAAATCTTTCATCATAGGTTAGAAAGTACTTTTATTCAATTCTCGCTTGCACCTATTCCTAAGTAAGTTGTGCTCCCGATGGTCTAGCCCTTTTTTTGTTCATATTATTTTTCTATATGGAGTAATTGAAATTAAAAACCCACAGAATGGTGTTACCTTTAAAGTTAATGATCAAAGATTAAAAACCATATCTCGAGTACCAATCACATGGAGAGGACACCAAAATAAATTTGCATGACCCACTAAATTTGAATTGAGATTTCTCAGTGATTTAATTTTATTTTTTGATTATTTTTTATTAACCATTAAATTTTCTCTTATCACTTGTAATGATGAGTACCTCAACTAAAAAGCGTCTCTTCAACGTTCTTTGACAATTTCGATGATCCAATCTCTTCTTAGAAGCCAGATACAATTTTGTAAAGCACATCGTATCTGAAAATTACAACTATCTGGGTTAGTTTCCCATGTTGAGAATTTAGAAGAACAATTCAGGAAAATTGAGAGAGGCATTTATGACATCCAATTATAACTTGGGGTAAATTCAATAAGAAGACAATGGTAAGTTAATTTTTTCTTTTGTGTTATTTTTTTATTTTTACTTGTGTTGTGTTTTTTGCTAGATTTTTTATTTTTATGTGTGTCGTGTTTTTAGTAGATTTTTTTTTTATATTTCTTTGGTATGTTATCATTTTTCACCCTAGTTAAGTGGCGGATAATGGCACTCTGTGATAATCAACGACGATTACATTAGTTTCCTATAATAACTAATATTCTAAGTTGAAGGCATAGATAGAGACTAGATCTTAGCAAAACTTCACAAGCGATTTCCTTCATTTCATCAAAATGCTCTCCTCACCATTTATAAAGCTCGGTCCGAACGCATGCGATTACTTATGAAAAATTATATCCCTGTTGACATCTAATAGATAGTCAAAGCTAAAATGCGGTTGGCAGGTGAGTTACCTCCCAAATTTATTGCATGCATGCCTGGTTGTGGTAAAGGAAGTTATTCAAAAAAACGGAGAGTCCGAAAGCTCTTTAATATTTTTCATAAGTGTGCCAGAATGAGATGCGATAAAAAGCGATGTTCTTTAGAAATGTTGTTTGATAATAGGGAAGATAAGATTCAATTCATTAGGGATGGCTTGAATAAAGAGTCATTGGATGATATCCTTTTGTCTCTTGAAGCGCATCCCAGTAGATACGTCCAAAATGCAATACTCTAGTTATGGCCATTATTGCAGAAAGAATATGCAAACTATAGTCTCGAGAATCTGACTATAAAAGAACTTGTTTACCAGTTTGTAAGAAAATTGGATAGGAAGTCTATCCTCGACCCATAGAGGGCGTTCAAACCGTTTCTAGACGTAAAACCAAAGGAAGATGTGAGCTACCAGTCACAACTATTTGTAAATATCTTTTTATTTCAATGTTATTTTATTTCATTATTGTTTCATCACTTACATTTTTGTCTTTACTAATTTTATGCTATAATTATTTGCTTAGTCTTTTCACTATTTCCTTTTTGACTCTTAAGCCATGTGCTTCACGAATTATTTGATATGCTATCTCATTTACAGTCGTGAACCATTATCACCAAATCTTTAAATATGACTTTTTTTGTTAAGGCACTCACAAATTATTTTTGAGAAGTATTCAATGGCAGCTACTCCCAATAACTAAATCAAGAATTTATTGAGGTAGTCATAGATCTTGGTCGAAGCATAGCAGCTAGGAAACTACACTTGGTTTATGGAGGAGGTGATCGAGGGTTATCAAAACTAATTTCAGAAGCTGCTTATACCAGAGAGAGCCAAGTGTTAGGCATTATTCTAACAATCTTGAAACCTTTTAGCTGTTTGTCTGACTCACCAACTAGAGAAGAGTTAGTTGTTTTAGGTATGCAAGAGAGAATAACTGAAATGTTGAATCATGCTGATGCCTTTATTTTTTTTCCAGGAGATCTTATAACTTTAGAGGCACTAATGACATTAGCATCTTGGTCTTATCTGAACATTCATCAGAAACCTATTGGTTTGTTAAATGTCAATAATTTTTATGATGGCTTTCTAGCATTTCTTAACCATGCAATAAAAAACTATTTCATTCCTTCTACAGTGAAACAAATCTTTATTTGTGCTCACACTGCTATGAGCTACTTGATCTGTTACAAGTTTATAGACCAGAGCCACATCCTAAGACCTTAATTTTGGGGTGGCCCACTAATGATGGTAGTAGTAGCCACAGTAAGAAGTGAAAATTAGATTTAACTCTCCATTTGTAAATATTTTCTTCTGTGTTGCAGCACCCAGGTAAAATCTTATAATCTCTACTTCTTTCCTTTAAAATATTGAGGACAGTGTTTCGTTCTGGTTGGAGGGAGAGAATAGTTGATAATTGTGGAATGTCTTAATCTATATTAAGTTTTTACTAATTTTTATTATACGAACTAACTGTGATTAACTTTTTACGTGATGGCTGAATATGGAGTGTAGTGATTCTAGAAACACATATTCTTAGTTTGAAAGTTTAAAAAGAAAAAAATTTTAATTTTCAGTCATTTTTTTTGCTGAACTTCCTCTTTCTAATTTCTCCTTTATAAATATACACTTTTAAAATTTTGAGTTAAAGATGGTTGAATATGGAATGTCATAATTCTAGAAACGCATCTGTTTAGTTTTCTTTTTCTTAAAAAAATTTAATAATATATATATATTTTTTGTATTTTTTTTGACATGATAACTTTTAAATTTTAGTATTTGTATTATTTTTAATCTTGAGTTTTGTTACAACATGTTTGCTACTCTACATGTTGATGTCTGAGACAAAAATATAAGTTACTTGAAGAAATATACATGTCGTAATAAATTTCAAGTGAATTTTTGAACCTATCATTTTTCTTGGAGAGTAACCTTTTTTGCCCATTATTTACAGCTTAATAGTTTATTATTTAATACACGATCTATAAATTTCTTTTGAGTCAACCTTAAAAAAAAAAGAGAAATTTTTTTTTGTGTGTTGTAACATCTAAAAGTTTATCTAACTAATAGATATGAATGATTATTTAGTACTCTAAAAGACAATAGAAAGGCCATCTTTGATCCGTTGAGCCTTTTTAGCCATCCCTTTTGTAAAATATCCTTAGTTAATTCTTTTGAGCCTTTTAAAAAATATTTATTATTATCTTTTTCTTTGTTAACTTATCATCTCGACCCAACTCCAATATGAAATATTACTCAATGTCGTACAGATTCCATCATTCATTCATGTTTGAGAAAAATGTAAATAATTAGTTTGTTCAATAAAATTGAGCCTTTAAAAAAAAGAGAAAAAAAGAAAAAAATTCAAAATTTATATATTCGTTTTAAAAAAAAAGAGAAATGTACCCTGTAATCTTAAAAAAAATTTCATTTTTTTCTCAAACATGTATTTTATTTTTCTTTTTGTATTTTTTCGTCTTTATTCACCATGTCCCTAGCCTACGTTACGTTCTAATAAAAGTCCTTCTTATTTTAAGGAACTATAGTCTGATGTAGAAACTAGTTACATATGCTATAAAGATGAAGTGATGCAAAAAAAAATATAAAAATAATAAAAAAAGAAAAAAAAAAATATATATATATATATTGATCTGACTCACATTTTTACTTGAGATCGTATTATTTCTAAGTTGTGGACACATTTATTTCATCTTGGTAAGAGTGTGTAATATTACTTTAATATTTTCTCTCAATTTACCATTCATGGGAGTGACTATTGTTATTGGGTTTAATTTCTTTGTGAGAGTGTTACTGCTAGTGAGATTTTGGGGTATTGACATGTCATTCTTGAAAGCAGCTTGGTTACAAAAGCTATGACAAAGTCTCCTAAATTGATTCATGTGGATGGTTGATTTGGAAATAATATTTCTTAATGACTAGAGATAATGCTTATGCTCTTATTTGATTTACATCATAAAGTTTAATTAAATAAACATGATAGTTAAAAAAAAAAGTTTTGGGTTTGAATTTGATTTCGCTTAATTTGCTACGGACTATCAATAAGCTAGTTGGGGGGTGTGTTGAGTACTAGAAAATGTATATTTATAAAGGAAAAGATCATCATTTTTCACTTCAAGTTTGACTAACTTCTTTACTTTTATGTATTCAAGTTTTTGTGAATTTAATTATGCGTGTTTTATTATAATTAAGTATTTTTGTATTTTAGGGGCATCATGATCATTTTACAATAAATGAGACATCGGATGACAAAACGGATAGCAAATATGAACTCAGAACGGTCAAAAACCTTACGAGGAGCATAAAAGAGAAAATACTACTATTCACATATACGATATTGTTCACATGTTCATGACACTGTTTATATGTACTATACGATGATGTGGCATTGATCGGTGATGTAGCGTTGACTGATGATTTGGCACCGACCAATGACGTGGCAGCTGTTGAGTGTTAGAAAGTGTATATTTATAAAGGCAAAAATCGTCATTTTACACTTTAAATCTCACTAACATTGCTACTTTTATTTATTTAACTATTTTGTTATTTAATTATATGTATTTTATTATAATTATGTATTTTATGTATTTTAAGGGCATTACGATCGTTTCATAATGAACGAGTGATCAGACAGCGAAACGGACGTCATATTTGGATTCAGGACGGTCGAAAACCTTAAGAGGAGCTTTAAAAAAAAAAGTCACTGTTCACATATACGGGATAATAGCTCTGAAGATGTGTTCAAACCAATTAGAACTTGCCACGTGGTGTAATCCTGTGCATCCAAATTGTTTAAATCCGATGGCCATGATTTACTTGTTGTATCTATAAAAAGAGAGCTCTCTCCTCTAATTTGATACCCTTAGTTCATTTTTGAGCTCCATTTTCTCAAATTCCTTCTCTATCTTGTAGTTTCTTTGTATTTTAGTAAAATTTTCTTTTTATCCCTAGTTAAAATATGAGTAGCTAATTTTCTTTCAAGCTTGGGTTGAAAGTGAAGTCTCAACATATTCCATGGGCTTAATTGGTAATTTTATTTTATTTTTTCCTCTATTTTCTGTGGATGTTTTGACTTTTCGTTAATAGATAGTAATAACATAGTTAGTACTATTTGGCAAGATAAGTCCTTAGCACTATATTAATTAGAGCGTGGTTCATGAGGAGTGGATTTTATCTCATGATTTAATTGGTATTAATAAGGAATATTGAGCCTTGAAGCATGTTGATGTAGGTCCAGATACCCAAGTGCTTTATTATAACAGTTGTATTTTTAATTATTCCTGCCATTTTAATTCACAATTTAAGATAAAATCTACTATAATTTAACTGTTCACTTAGAAAATTAATTCAACACACAATTAAAATCCACCTCCTCATGGAATTGACACTCGTCACCATTAATCTATTCTACAATAGATTCGTTCACTTGCAAGTTCAATAAAATTTGCACAATAGTAGGCTTTTATGAAAAACTAAAACCATATTTTTTTATGAATTCTTGAATGGAAAAGATTGTGGAAAAGTTTTCTTTAAGAAGAAAGGTTCGTTGGGTTATGGCTTGTTTGGGTAATGAAGTAGCCATGAATATGATGGTAAAATGATATCTTAAAGAAATGTAATGCATAGTTGGTGCGGGCTTGACAAGTCTTGGGAGTAGATCTGGAATATGGTTCTGGGTTCCTTTTATATGATTCATAGAGAAGTCATATCTTGAGAACCAATCTTTTAATCTGAGCAGCATCTTTTCTGGAACAATTTTTCCTTTGAAGTTCATGATGTTGGGAAATAATGAGCTATCCATTTGGATAAGAAAGTGATGGCCAATAAGATGGTATTTGAATTTCTTGATACCATTATTTACAACTATGATTTCTTTGTATATGCTGTAGCAATGTTGCTGTGCGTCAGAGAAATGTCTATTAGCATGTCCAATGAAACTTTCTTTTTCATTGATTTCTTCAAAGAGAATAGGACCCCACGAATTATCACTTGCATCTGTCCAGAGTATTCTATTACCATCTGTTATGAGCATTAATGGCGGAGGATCTTAGAAAATCTTTTTCAAAGTGGTGATAACAAGTGTGTGATCATAATTTCATTCTGCTGACTTCTTTTTCAATAAAGCTGACAGTTGATTGGTGTGGCAGTCCATGTGGGGAATAAAGTCTCTGATGTAGTTGGTGATTCTAAGAAATTGTTATATTTGATTTCTCATGAGATGCTGATTTAGAAAGTGAAGTAATTCTTGGGCAATATGCTTTCCTGTTGGTAGTGTCCATCTTTGATAACCATGCTGAGGAACTCAATTTTGTCTATTGCAATAGTACTTTTTTTTGCTGACAGCATAATTCCATGAGACTAAATGATACTAAAAAATTAATTTAGCAATTGGCGATGTTCTTCATGAGATCCTAAAAACAATAAAATATTGTTAATTCTTGGTAATCAAATCAGTGGTGAATATTTTTCCATCTCCTATTTTAAAATGCTCTATATGATGTTTCTAGTTTTGAGGTAGAAAGATGTCTGGATTCATCATGTTTTTTTGAGCATCAGTATCAAGAAATCCAATTACAGGGATTAATCTTTGAAATTTTGATGGTAAAATCTAGAGTTTGATGGAAAGATTGAAATATTGGAATTTAGGGACAAGTACTGTTGGTTAAAGATTGTCTAAAACTCATCTTTTTCTAAATCATCAGATGAATTTTTCAGTGCGAATACTGTTTCTTCATTGGGTTCTTCTTGTTCAAAGAAGTAAGATTCTACTTCTTCTTTATCAGGAGAATAATCTATGACAACTTATAAATGCTTTATTAGTTTGACTACCTTTTCTCTTATGTTGGGGTAATTCTTCATATAATGGCATTTTTTCTTGCAAATAAAGCATCTACTGGATTTTTCTTCCTTTTGCTCTCTGAAGGAGAATGATTTCTTCCTGAAGAATTTATATGGCTATTTTTCCTTTTGAAACTTAGATTTTGAAGAGGGGATTGAATGTTTGATTTTTTTTTTATGTTTTCTTTTCTTGGGTTACAGTCACATTCATTTTTACCTTTGCACTTGATCTGCAATATGCCTTTTTATAAGAGCTTCTAAAAGGCTCTTTGTCTTTGATCAAATCTTTAAAGAACTACTTCTACTCACACAGTGTCTTTTCTTTGTGTTTCTGGTTGTAGCTCTTCTAGTAAAGAAGCAAGGAATACATGCTTTAGAGTTAGATCATTGAATCCATTGAGCTTGTAGAATAGGATTGACATCTTTTTGTAATGGAAATTAAGATCTCTGGAATTAAGAAAGCAGCATTTCTTATTGAGATAATCTCTTCTGGTAGCTTTAAGAAACTATGCATGGTTCTCCAATGAATTGTTCCTTAAGGATAGCAAGAGCTGAAGAGACATTTAGCATTTGTACAAATTAGAGTTGTCTATAAAGGGTAAGACTGTCAAACCAATCTCTTAGAGATCTTATAAATCTAGTGACAAATTTTCTGAGAACGGATTCTATTTTTGCTCCCGCTCTGATCATTTAAAGATCAACCTATGCTAACATTTCAGATAATTTTTTCTCGCCACTTAGTTGTATGAATGTCATCACACGCAAACCATATACCATTTTGATGATGGCTTTGGAGCTTGAGGCTGAGAAGGTAGATTGGTTAAAGATTTAGTTGGTTCATCAATATCTGAACGGATTTCAAAGTATGACTCCGGCTGAGAGGTTTGTGCTTGGTTTATTTTTTCTAACTATGCCATCAGAGGTTTGGTGATGTCTGCATAAGATTTTTCTGAATTATAGGTTGAGTTTGTGATGTCTGCATAAGATTTTTCTAAATCAGAGTTGAGTTTAAAGACTTTATGTCAGATTCAGTAATAGAACTCGAAGACTGTGTAACAGATGTGTTTTCTTCTGTTGAGTCAGAGGTTTCAACATGGTGAGAAACATATTGGTACATGGGTTCTATATCTTTGGACTGAGGTATATGTTGTGGAAAGATAGGGGTATATTCTGGTGATTGTTGTTCTTGGGTAGCAGTTTGTGACGATTAATGGATTTTTAACGGCCTTAGTTGTGGTTGAGGTTTTAGTTTTAGTTTTGGTAGTTGAAACACTTGAGATGCATTTTTAAAGAGAGTATGTGTCATTCCAAACAGTTTGGAGGGATTATAAGGTCTTATTAGAGCAAACATAGGAGTAAATGGATGATAGATTGGGCTGATAGTTAGTATAAGAGGTGATTTGGTAAAAAGTATGGGTCATTATTTTTCTGATTCAATCTAATCAAGCTCTACCTTCAGATGCATAATTTCTTTTTTCTTTTGATCAAATTCAAGACCAAAATATCTCTAACTGAGCATAGTCGGTAATTAAAATCTAATTAAGAAATTTTGGATTGCAAGTTTGGTGAATCTACTGCATCTATAAGGTTATATAACCAACCTTAGTTTTAATTGGTCAGTTCGTAAACTGATCTTATTAACCTTTTGATGAGTATCCAACAACTTATCACTTTATGCTTTGGCATTTTAAGTCTGCCAGTTGAGGACTGATTCAAAGGATTTTGTTTTTCTAAATGTCTAATGTATGTTATGGCTAAAGAAATGAAGGGTTTTATCACAATTTTTCCTTGTGAATCCGTTTGGATGTCGAAGAATGGGAAATTCGATACATAGTCTTTTGATGATAAAGAGAACATCACGCAAGCAACTGGTTGTATCGGAGGAATTGGGCTTTGAGTTGGTGAGGGAATTTCTGTCTTGTAGTTTTTTAGAATCCACTTAAGTTCTTTTTTGTATAAGGGTAATAGAGTTGGTTGAAAGGATAGAGGATTTTATAGTGGTTTCAGCTGGCTGTGGTGGCAAGGAGAAAGATTTTTCTTTTTTGGTTTCTTTTTGGTTTTTGAATTATAATTATCCTCTTCCTAGTCAGCTGACGGGGACAATCTGGGTTGCACCTTCCAGATCCTCAAGTATATCATAGGAAAGGATTATCTGGAGCAGTTGGGAGAGGCTGAGAAGTGGGTATTGGAGATTTGAAAGTCATTTTAACAGATTCATCTTTTCTTCTTTTAAACAGACTTTCTAATGTTTGGATTGGAGTATCATTGTTGTGGAACTTTTCATAGTTTGAAATCCACTCCAAATGCATAAGTTTAATGAGTTCAGGATATAGAATCTACCTGGGGATTTGAATAATAGTAGGAATCTGACCTAATTCTACTAGCACCATGAGAACATCAGAGTGATTTTCTAGTGTAGAAAGATCTAGGGCATGATTATAGAGCCTATAAACCAATTGGTGGTTAAAAGTAGCAATTTTTACTAAAGAAATTTATTCTGCTCCTTGGATTTTTAGAGCAATTGACAGATTGGCATCTTGAAGAGATAGATTGAAATTTAAACAGAAAGTCAGAAAAACACTTTCTGTATGTAAGGTGGTCAGGATAGTGCCAAGTACAGCATGTTGATACTTTTAAACCTAGTGTTAAGTATAGCAATTCTGGCTATGACAGATAATCCTTTCTTTCTATTCAAGGTTAGGATTAATCTTACTCCCCCGAGATGAAGATGAGTATAACCTTCTCTTTTTCAGTTGGAAATCAACTTTGGAGGTATCTCTAAAGTGACATATTATTCAGCACTAATGGCTTGAAGAGTGTAATAATCTAATCTAGAAGATTGGATGTATTCTTTTGGATGAGGCCTTTTATTACTAATGAGGGTTTTTATACTTCTGGTGAGAAGCTTGTTCTTTATAAAGTTGATAAGGACTAATAAGAAGGAATGAAGATTCAGTGATTTGTGCAGAATCAAGAATATACGAATATCCACAGGGTTTTCTATTTTACTAGTAGTTTGTTTGGTGTAAGATTTAGTAAAGACAAGGTAGATGAAATAGAAACAAGGGTAATAACAAAAGAAGGAAGTTTATTTGATAAAGTTGAAGCCCTGATTGAAAGTTTCTCTCTGTTTTTAAATGTAACAATTTTTTGAAACACAAGAAAGATTTATATCTTACCACTTTCATGAAATGAAAATTTTGTATGAAAAACAAAAGTACATGGCTCTGATACCAATTATGGCAACGAAGTACGTGGCTTGTTTACCAGCAGTACAGATTGATCTAGTCCTCATTCGAGATAACCATCAGAATTCATTACAGAAAACTCAAAACAATTTTCGTTAGGTTTTATAACCTAAAATAGATCTCTTGTCATTAAACAAGGTACGAAACTAGATGAAAACATCAAGAGTTTTCTGATGCACAAGATCCTTATGAAAGACAAGTACAGAGCATACTTTCTTAGTTTTTAAAAGTGAATAGATTCAAATATTTCTTAGGATTTTAAAACACTAGTGAAATGCAAACGAGCAACCCAAGAGTTGGGTTTTTTTAAAATTTATTTTACAAATGATTCAATCTAACGCCTTATGCAAATAAAAAAATAAGTTTTACAGCAATTAAATCAAATATAATAAATTAGATAATGCTTGCAAAATAAATGAGTAAGGGAAGAGAATGCAAAACAACAATTTTTACATGGTTCGGCAATCCCCGCCTACATCCACGCCTCCAAGCCAACCGAGCTCGAGGATTTCACTATCCAAGCCTCCCAAGACTTCAAATATTTACAATTGACTTCTAAGGTGTCAATAGACCTTTACAATTTAGAGATTATCACCCTAATCTTTTTACCCTAAGTGTTTTCCTCACTAGAATATTCTCAATATAATACAAAATACAAATTACAACAAGAAACTCTCTAAAAGAATAGATTTACAAATAATGGCATAAGAATGATTTAATCTATTGTGATTTGCAATATGGAAGCTCAATATACGTTTTATAAACTTGTTTTTGCTTGCTAGAGAGTTTGAAATAAAGTTGGAGTTGAGTTTTTATAGTTAAAGCTCGAAAACTAGCCGTTATTGTCAAATTCCAGTGCTCAAGCGGCTAGCCGCTTAATTTAACCGGCTCCCCGCTCGTAACAGTGAAGTTACCGTTAATTTTGAATTTTGCTACAGTAATACTGTTCACGAAATTACAGTTTTACCTCAAAACTTACTCAAATTATGCTATAGCCCAAAATGTCATAAAACTTTTCAAAAAGATCAAATCTCAAAAATTTTAAATATTATTTAATTCTAAAAATATTCTGAAATTACAGTATGGCCTAAACTAAAGAAAATTTTTTCAAATAAGTCTTCTTTGAATTTTAACTAAATCACCATAATCTTTAAAGTCTTTAAAATTTTTCACTTAAACCTCGAATCTATTATGAGTTACAAAAGAGCCCAAATGTTTTAGAGTTTAGCAAATAAGTCTAACTCTGAAATTTAAAACTTTTTTATTTTTACCCAAATTATTTAGATCCACAAAATATTTTATCTCATAAACAAAAAATTAATTTAGTTTGAAAAATAATTATTTTATTAACATAAAATTGAGTTTCACAAATGCTAATGCAAGCATAAATTAAATCATACCGGCTTTACAAGAAATTGTCGCAATAAATTATCTGTTGAGCTCGAAATTCTATTCTTGACTTCGCCGTTGTCCGTTGAGTGTCTTGAACTTGATTTCACTTGATTCCACTTGATTCATTATCTTTCAAAACTAGTGAACTTGTGAAATACAAAATAAAACACTTTAATGCATATGTTTGTTATCATCAAAATTATAATATTTACAGCCTTTAGACTAACAATTTCCCCCTTTTTGCTGATGACAAACATCTCATGTATTTTGACATATATGCTCCCCCTTAATACATGGCGTACATAATCAAATTTAAAATAAACTCCCCCTGAAAATATGATCTATAAGAATTTGTAAGCTCCCCCTTAATATTTCAAAAAACATGCACAAATGCGTAAAGAGAAAATATAATACCTGTTTCCGAAATACATGACTTCTCCCCCTTCATCATCACAATTAAATTACGGTAATGATAATCAACCGAATACAGGCAAGAGACATGAAAATCTAACAATATATCAAGAAATCATAATATAGCATCCAAATATAAAACATCCTAATACAGAACATCCAAATACTCATAATGATCATCCACAATCCATATAGAAAATGTAAATACATAAAAATGTGCGGTACAGAGTGATAGAAAATAAAAGAGTTATGGAGATGATGGATGTGATGAAGATGATGGTGGTGGGAACCCAAGAGCTGCGAAAAGCTGCTGTTGGCCATCAAGAATTTGATGCTGTTGAGCAAAGAGTCGCTGTTGTTGATCAAATAATTGCTGTTGCTGCTCAAAGAGGCGCTGGTGCTCCAAAGTGGATTGAGCTAAAAAAGCTTCAAACTGAGATTGAAGTTGGCTTTGCTGTGTCAAAAGAGAATCTATTTTAGCCAACATCTGCTGCATCGGATCCTCATGGGCAACTGAAGGAGTTTTAGAAGAGCTTGCAGAAGATGGATAATGAGAGCGTTGTGGGACACTAAGGTCAAGAAGTTGCTCTGGTGGAAGAACATCGTTAAAGAAACGATGATCTGTAGGAGCAAGTTCAGAAACATTGGTGGAGTATCTCCGGTCTCTAGTCTATTTACCTTCTACCCAAATAAATCCTAAGTTGGCAATGGCATCATCTTCTAGTTCTCTTGAATTTAAAAAGGTTGGTTCGGTAATGGGTACTCGGAAATGTTTGAGGATGCGGATAATGATACTACCATAAGGGAGGGATCTTTTAGCCATACAAGGTGTGCTAAGCATATGATTGAGTATAATGTACCCAACATTGAGCTTTCTACCCTCCAAAATACAATCCAATAAAGCCACATCCAATCGGTTAACTTCATCCCATGACCATACCTAGGAGTAATCACATGATGAAGAACATAATGCAGGATTCTAGTTTGAAGAGGCAAAGCTTGAGATTTCAATGATGATCGACAAAATTCATCGGACAAGTCATGTCGGCGACAAATTTTTCAAACTACATTTTCAAGAGAAAACCATGGATGATCTATTCTGGCTCTAGCACTGTAAATTTCTAATCCCTCATTTGGAGTCCCAAGAATATGATTTAACTCCGTAACATTAAATTCAATACGAACTCCTCCAACACTAGTAACAATTTTATCCGAAACTTCTATATCCATATTCGAATAGAAAACCTTAACTAAATTTTCATAATATGCTTCTTGAATAACTAAGACATTTTTCCAGTTCATAGCAATAAGAAGTTTATCAAGAGATTTACCATAAATTTCCAAATTCGCCAAATTCTTATGATTAACAAAGTAAGGAGGAATAACCGACCTTGGCATAAAATTATCGATAAACCGTTTCCGAAGCGGGAGATGTAAAAAATAAATTGACAAAAACTCCGTATTATCTTCATAATCTTCCTTGCGTCTCTTGGCCATTTGTTTGCTCTTGGCTTTTTCACCACCCACCATTGTTGAACAAGCTTAAAGAACAATTTCGGATTTGAGTAAAATGGATAAGTTTGAGCCAAGAAATGTAATCCTAGAGATGAATGAGGTTTAGATATAATGTGGATTTGATTAAAGATGGGCTAGAGAAATCTTGAAAATCTAGAGAGAAAAACGGCCAAGGTTAGGTTTTTGGATTTCAGATTTTTATGAAGGTGTGATAAAATGGTGTTTGGATGATGAAAAGTGAAGGAGTAGTGGATGGGTAATGGTTTGGATGATTAGTTTTAGCAAGAAAATGAGTGAAAATTGAAAAAATTTGAGAGAGAGATGGTGAGGTACTATTCACACGGGATAGAGGGAAAGAGATGAACAAGAGAAGAGAAAGTTGAAATGATGATTGGAAGATATTTAATGGAAGTTAAATGGATGGGTAATAGATTGAATCAATGATTTTGACATGAAAATGATTAAGAAATGAAGAATTTTTGAAAGAAAATGGAGGAAGATCCACGGTTTGGTGAGAGAGAGAGATAAGTGAGGAAAAAAGCCAAAATAAGGGAGAGGAAGGGGCCTAAACCCGTGACCAAGCGGCTAGCCGCCTGGTTGCTGCCCAACTGTACCAATTTTACTTTTTAGCCATTTTTGATCAATCTCGTCATCATTTTTTGATTCCGAAACCTCTCAAGAAGCATTTTAATGCATGAATCATGATCTTGAACATTTAAAACATGATTAATTCAAGCAAATAATTCATCTATCAAGCATGTATCATGAAGCACACAAACATTTGAAATGAATATGTCACAACACCTTACTTATCTATCATGTTTAAACTCTTTCAAAAACATTAACAAGCATTAAGCAAACAATTTTAATAGATTCAATAACATAATTACAGATGTTAATGTGAAAATTTCATCATCCCAAGTTCATGCGGAATTTTTGAAAATTGTTCTTCGTAAAGGGATTTTGTAAAAATATTGGCAAGTTGTTTTTCCTTAGAGATAAATTCTAAAGCAATATCACCCTTTTGTACATGATCTCTTAAAAAATGATGTCTAATCTCTATATGCTTGGTTCTAGAATGCTGAATGAGATTCTTTGAAAGATTAATAGCACTAGTATTATCACACTTGATAGGAATTTGTTTAAGTTTAATGCCATAGTCTCTAAGTGTTTGTTTCATCCAAAGGGCTTGTGCACAACAACTACCTGCGGCAATATATTCTGCTTCAGTGGTTGAAAGTGCAACTGAATTTTATTTCTTACTAAACCATGAAATAAAAGAATGACCTAGAAAATGGCAAGTTCTACTAGTACTTTTCCTATCCACCTTATAACCAGCAAAATCGGCATCCGAGTGACAAGTTAAATCTATATAAATTCCTCTAGGATACCAAAGGCCAAGATCTATGGTTCCACTCAAATAACGAAAAATTCTTTTAACAGTAAGCAAATGAGATTCCTTGAGACATGATTGAAATCTTGCACACAAACATACACTAAACAGGATATCAGGTCTACTTGCGGTTAAGTAAAGTAAAGAGCCGATCATACCTCAATAGTTTTCAATATCAACTTCTTTACCTTTTTTATCCTTGTCAAGCTTGATTATTGTACTCATTGGGCTGCTTTTAGTGTTTGATTCTTCAATTCCAAACCTCCTGAGCAAATCTTTGATATATTTAGCTTGATTGATGAAAATTCCCTCATTGTTTTATTTGATTTGAAGTCCAAGAAAATACTTCAATTCTCCCATCATGCTCATTTCAAACTCCTTACTCATATAAGATAAAAACTCTTTGCACAAGGACTCATTAGTAGAACAAAAAATAATATCATCAACATAAATTTGAACAATAAATATGTCTTGGTTCTTATACTTAACAAAAAGTGTAGTATTGGCTTTTCCCATTGAAAAATCGTTATCAAGCAAGAAATTTTTAAGCCTATCATACCATACTCTAGGTGCTTTTTTTAATCCATACAATGCTTTTGATAACTTATAAACATGATCTGAAAATTTTTCATTTTCAAAACCAGGGGGTTGTTTCACATAAACTTCCTCCATAATATATCCATTTAGAAAGGCACTTTTGACATCCATTTGAAATAAAATAAAATTTTTATAACATGCATATGCTAGCAACATTCTAATGGATTCTAATCTAGCTATAGGTGCAAATGTCTCATCAAAATCAATTCCTTCTTCTTGGTTGTATCCTTGAGCCACTAATCTAGCTTCATTCTTTACAACCACACCAAATTCATCCATCTTATTTCTAAATACCCATTTAGTTCCTATAATGGATTGATGTTCTGGTTTAGGAACTAATTCCCACACTTTATTTCTCTCAAATTGGTTCAACTCCTCTTGCATTACCATAATCCAAGATTCATCATTTTCCGCATCTACAAAGGATTTCGGTTCAATTTGAGAAATAAATGCAGCATGCTCACATGTATTCTTAAGTGATGATCTAGTTATAACACCTCTAGATGGATCTCTTAAAATGGCATCCTTTGAGTGAGAAGAAATATACCTCCACTCCCTGAGGAGTGCTTGAGAAGTACCTTGAATTTGTTCTGCGCTTGTTTCTTCAAGTTGCTCCACTTGATTTTCTACTTTCTTTTGGTTGTTCTTTGATGAATTTTCTTGTATATTTTCATCTGCATCATTACTAACAGCAACTTTCTCCATAGAGGAGGTATTAGACTCATTAAAAGTAACATGCATAGACTCTTCCACAACCAAATTTCTTTTATTATACACTCTATAAGCTTTGCTTGAGTTTGAATACTCAAGAAAGGTACCAATATTAGATTTTGGATCAAATTTTTTAAGATTATCTTTTGTATTCAAAATAAAACATTTACATCCAAAAATTTTGAAATAACCAATGTTGGATTTTCTATCTTTTCAAAGCTCATAGGGAGTTTTATTGAGATAAGATCTAATCAACACCCGATTTAAAACATAACAAGCGATGTTAACGGCTTCGCCCCAAAAATATTTAGGTAGTGCATTTTCATTTAACATGGTCCTAGCCATTTCTTGAATAGATCTATTCTTTCTTTCAACAACTCCATTTTGTTGTGGAGTTCTACGTGATGAAAATTGATGCTCAATGCCTAAATCACTGCGGAAATTTTTAAATACATGATTCTCAAATTCTCTACCATGATCACTTCTAATGTAAGTAATAGAGTATCTTTTTTTCATTTTGAACCTTTTTACAGAAAACTTTAAAAACTTCAAATGCATCATCTTTATTAGCCAGGAATAGTACCCAAGTATATCTAGAATAATCATCTACAATTACAAATACATAATATTTTCTACTTAGGCTAGCATGTCTAGAAGGTCCAAATAAATCCATGTGAAGTAATTGAAGTGGTTTTGAAGTAGAGACATGATTCTTGTTTTTAAAAGAAGTTTTGATTTGTTTTCCAAATTGACAAACTTCACAGATTTTATCCTTTTGAAAACTAATTTTTGGAAGTCCTTTAACCAAATCATTTTTCAAAATTTTTGAAATTAAATCCATGTTTGCATGACCTAGTCTTCTATGTCATAACCATCCATCATCATGTAATGCCGAGAAACATTTATTAATGGTAGATGCACAATCTATATTAATGATATAGACATTAATACATATATTTCCTACAAACAAAACTTTTTCATCACATGCATTTTCAATAACGCATCTAGATTTTTCAAAGACTACTTTATAACCCTTATCACATAATTGACTAATACTAAGTAAATTATGTTTTAAGTTTTCAACCAAGCATACATTTTCAATAAGAGTAAAAGATACATTACCGACATTGCCAATACTAATGATCTTTCCTTTTGAATTATCTTTAAAAGATACATCTCCACCATTTTTGATCTTGGTAAAACTTGAGAACCAAGCATAATTTCCTGTCATGTGTTTTGAACACCCGCTGTCTAAGTACCATTTATTCTTCTTCTTCTTTAAGCCCTGCAGAGAAAATTTTAAGTCTTAAGTACCCAAATCTTTTTGAGTCCTTGGATCCCAGCAATGGTTCCTTTTGGAACCCAAACATATTTTACACCATAATAAGCATTTCTTTTCACAGGACATCTATTTTTCATGTGGCCATTTCTATTACAATAGTGACAAGTAATTTTATGATCACTTGTGGATGTAGCTTTAACAAAATAATTCTTATAATACTTTTGCTTTAAGTTAGGCTTATACCCAAGTCCTCCTTTATCAAAAACACATTTTTGAGAGTTAAGTAAATTATCCAACATCTTTTGGCCATTTGTGAATTTTATCACAATTTCATTTAACTCATTATTCTTCTTCTTGAGAGCTTCATTCTCCGTTATCAATTCTTCAACATGTAATTTCTCATGCTCATATAAGGTATTAAGTTTCTTATTTGAAGATGTGACTTTATCATGCAACATTTTATTTTCTAGTTCTAAACATGAATCTTTGCATTCAATGATTCATTTCCATTTTTGAGATCTATCAATTTCTTTTTAAGACATACATTCTTTTTACCTATCTTCATTAACTCATCATGTAATTCTTTAAAAGCATCATGTAATTCATCATAGGTAGGAAGATCATTTACCTCATCATTTCTTGATGCTCTTCATTGTTGTGCAAATTTTATTAAACTCGCAAGCGCACAAATCTATTATAGAATAGATTAATGGTGACGAGTGTCGATCCCACGAGGAGGTTGATTTTAATTATATGCTGAATTAATTTTCTTTTAATGGAAACAATTAAATTATGGTAATTTTATCCTAAATTATGAATTAAAATAGCGGGAATAGTTAAAAATGTAACTGTTATAATAAAGCACTTGGGTATCCGGATCCGCATCAACATGCTCCATGGGCTAAATATTCCATATTAATACCAATTAAATCATAAGGGGGGATTCCACACCTCATAAACCACTCTCCAATAAGTATGGTGCCAAGGGCTTATCGTGCTAAATAATAATAACCTTGTATTAGGGTGCCGGTTTAACCAGGGCTGTATCTAGACAATACTATTATTATTTGTCGACGAAAAGTCAAAACAACCACAAATATTAGAGGGGAAGAGAAAGTAAATTTACCAAATTAAGCCCATGGAATATGTTGAGACTTCACCTTCAACCCAAGCTCAAAAGAAAATTAGCCACTCATATTTTAACTAAAGATAAAAAAGGAAATTTTATTAAAATACAAAGAAACTACAAGAAGGAGAAGGAATTTCAGAAATCTAATCTTAGAAATGAATTCAAGGGTATCAAATTAAGGGGGGAGAGCTCCCTTTTTATAGATACATTGAGTGAATCGTGACCATCGGATTAAAAACAATTCGAATGCTCAGGATTACGCCACGTCATCAGTCAACAGTCAACAGTCGACAATCAACATTTGTAACACCGCCTGAATAGTAAATACTCCCATGTAAGCGCATGTATTGTACACACGATTTTTGCTCCACTGAGATGCTGCCACGTCATCGATCTATAGTACATAAGAAATTTAGTCCAATAAGATCGTGACACATCATCGGTCAACGCCACGTCATCGGTCAACGCCACATAAGCAGTCAATACCATATAATTCGTCCAATTAGATACTGTCACGTCGTAGGTAGTTGCCACATCATCGGTCCGTATACATAAACAGTGACTTTTTTCCTTTAAAGCTCCTTTTAAGGTTTTCGACCGTCCTGAGTCCAAATATGACATCCGTTTTGCTGTTTGATCACTCGTTCATTGTGAAACGATCGTAATGCCCCTAAAATATATAAAATAGATAATTATAATAAAATACATATAATTAAATAACAAAATACTTAAATAAATAAAAGTAGCAATGTTAGTGAGATTTAAAGTGTAAAATAACGATTTTCTCCTTTATAAATATACACTTTCTAACACTCAACACACCCCTTAACCAGCTTATTGCTAGTCCCTAGCAAATAAAGCGAAGATAAAATTCAAAACTTTTTTTTTGAAAGGAAACACATGTGTTTATTCAATCATATTAATGATAGCAATCAAATAAAAGTACAAGCATCATTTCCAGTCTAAAGGAATATCACACCCACATCAACCATCCATATGCATCAGTCCAGCAGACTTTATGTAGTAATAGTAATGAGGTCACTTTCAAGAATGACATATCCAACCCCAAAATCTCACCGGTTGTAGTGATACTCTCACAAAGAAATTAATCCTAATAAAATTGTGTCACTACAATGAATGATAAATTGAGAGAAAATAATAAAGAAATATCATACACTCTCATCAAGATGAAAAAATATGCCCATAGCTTAGAAATAATACGATCTCAAATAAAGTATTAGTCAACCCAATGTATTTATCAATTTTTTCAATTTTTTTCTTTTATTTCATTTTTTTTTGTATATGCATCACTACTTCTTAATTACCCATATAACTAGCTTTTATGTTAGACTATAGTTCCCTAAAATCAGGAAGGACTTTTATTAGGATATAACGTAGGCTAGGGACATGACTAACAAAGAAAGGAAAATAGGGAAACAAAATATATATGTTTGAGAAAAAATTTAAGAACTTTTTACAAGATGCATTTTGCTTATTTATTGCTATTGTACATCTTTTTTTTTTTTGAATTTTTTTTATGCAGCACAACTTCGCTGAACAAAATAATTATTTATCATTTTTTTCTCAAACATGAATAGGTGGATGGAACTTGTATGATATCGGGTAATACTCCAAATTGGAGTGGGTCAGGATGATAAGTTAATAAAGAAAAAGGTTTTTTTTTTTTAAATAAAAGGCTCAAAAGGGCTAACTATGGATATTACATAATAGGTATGGCTAGAAAGGCTCAAACGGGTTAAAAAATGGCCTTCCATCATCTTTTAGGACTCTAAATAATCTTCCATATCTACTAATTAAGTGGATATTTAGATGCAGTAACACACACTTTTTTTTTTAAAGGGTTGACTCAAAGAAAATCTAGAGATCATGTATGAAATAATAAACTGCTAAGCTACATGAAGAATAGGCAAAAAGGGTTACTCTCCAAGAAAAATTAATAGGCTCAAAAACTCACTTGGAATTTATTATGACATGTGCATTCTTTCAAGCAACTCATATTTGTCCTCAACATCAACATGTAGAATAGTAAACATGGCGTAACATCACTCAAGACCAAAGATAATACAAATACTAAAATTCGAAAGTCATCATATCATCCAATATCAAGAACTCACAAATTTTTTTTTAACAGAATTCTTTCCTCCCAACCTATTCTAAATATAAAAAGAAAACATACATGCAGAAAAATTAAAGAAAAATGATTTTTTTTTATAAAGAAGATGCGTTTCTAGAGTTACTACACTCCATATTCAGCCATTTCGACTTTAAAAACTTGAAAATATATATTTATAAAGGAGAAAAACGAAAGGTTAGAAAAGAAACACATATACACACACACACACACATATATATATATATATTTGTTTTTTTTTGTTTTTTTATTTTTTTTATTTTTTTTAACTAAGAAGATGCGTTTCTAGAGTCACTATATTCCATATTCAGCCATCTTCTATTCAAAAAGTTCATGGTTAGTTCAACATTCCACAATTGTCAACTATTCCCTCCCCCCAACCAGAACGAAACATTGTCCTCAATATTTGAAAGGAAAGAAGTAGAGTTTAGAAGACATCACCTGGGTGCTGCAACACAGAAGAAAATATTTACAAGCGGAGAGTTAAATCTAATTTGTACTTCTTACTGCCGCTACTGTTACCATCATTATTTGAACACTCCAACACAATAGCCTTGGGATCTGACTCTGGTTGATAAGCTTGTAACAGATCAAGTAGTGAACATTCATCTTTTTCACTAAGGAAGGAATGAAATAATTTTTTATTGCATGGTTAAGAAATGCGAGAAAGCCATCATAAAAGTTATTGACATTTAACAAACCAATGAGTTTCTGATGAATGTTCAGATAGGACCAAGATGCTAATGTCATTAGTGCCTCAAGAGTTGTAAGATCACCTGGAAGGAAAATAAAAGCATCGGCATGATTGAGCATTTCAGTTATTTGTTGTTGCATACCTGAGACGACTAACTCTTCTCCAGTTGGTGAATGAGACAAACAACCCAAAGGTTTTAGGATTTGAGGGATGATGCCTAACACTTGGCTCCCTCTGACAAAAGCAGCTTTTGATACCATTTTGGATAACCCTCGGTCACCTCCTCCATACACCAAGTGTAATTTTCTCTCTGTTATTCTTAGACCAAGATCTATGGCTGCCTCCACGAACTCTTTATCTTTGCCATAATGAAACCCAGAAAGCACACAAATGTTCTTGAATTGTTTGCTAGAAGAAGCTGCCATTAAGATATTGCTCAAAAACAACTTGTGAGTGCTCAGTAAAAATAATTCGCATTTAAAGACCTTGGTGACAGTTGGTTGCAACTGTGTATTGGACATTATGTCAATTAACGTGTAAGGCACATGGCTCAAAAGTCAAAAAGAAAATAGTAAAAAGAAAAAGTAAATGAAATTATTAAAAAAACAATAATGCAAATAGTAAAATAACAGTGAAATAAAATAACAGAGAGGTAAAAGGATATTTACAGATAGTTGTGATTGTGGCTCACATCTTCCTCTAGTTTTACGTCTAGAAACGGCTTGAACGCCCTTTATGGGTCGAGGATAGGCTTCCTATCCAGTTTTCTTACAAATTGGCAAACAGGGTCTTTTATAGTCAGATTCCCAAGACTACAGTTTGCACATTCTTTCTGGAATAGTGGCCATAACTAGAGTATTGCATTTTGGACGTATCCACTGGGATGCGTTTCAAGAGACAAAAGGATATCATCCAATGATTCCTTATTCAAGCCATCCCTAATGAATTGAATCTTATCTTCTCTGTTATCAGACACCATTCCTAAATAACATGATTTTTTATTGCATATTATTCTGGCACACTTATTCAAGAAAAAAATATTAATAATAGTTAAACTTACAAAAACATACTTTAAAAAAAAAATTTAAATTACCGAAAGGAAACAGAAAGAAAAAAAAATTCAGGTCACTTCAATGTTTTGTGCTGTTTTCTCCACATGGTTGGTATTCGTGATATGACTTTACTTTTCTGACCATTAACTTTAAAAATTACACTGTTCCTTGGATTCTTAAATTTAATGGCTCCATGTGAAAAAACAGTATGATCAGTAGATGGACCAGACCATCGAGAGTGTAACTTACTTGGAACAAAAATACTTTCTGACCTGGTGTGAAAGATTTTCTAATGCTCTGCTTGTCACGAAGGATTTTCATTCGCTTTCTGTAGTCCTTATCATTTTTGTCGTTACGAATCTCCTCTGGTTTTGCTAGTTGTATCCTCCTTTTTGAACCAAAAATGGGGTCAATGATGTCTGTGTTCTTTTGTTTGTAATCAGGAGAGGATAAGATGATTTCTGACAATATTTCTTCTTCCTCCAAGAATGTAGAATTCAAAGTGTCGAGTGAAGGTTTGAGCTCAATTCTTGGTGGTGATTCTGATAATGAGATGAGATTTTCTTTCAATGGTGCCAATTGCTCTATCCTTGTCTTCCACTTATCAATGTCCATGCATGGCAATGAATCCAATAAGGCATTAACCTCATCAATCAATCTGTCAATGTTAAAATCCAAACCAAAGTGAGTTAAACATGTCAGTAAAGGGTTATCACTAAGGTTTAAAGGAGATGTATGATCAACTAATTCATCAATTAAATCCACATCTACAATTTCATCATCAGTACTGTGAGGTTGTTTGGTAATGTTAAAAATATTTAGTTCCATGATCATATTGCCAAATGACAACTGCATATTTCCAGTCCTGCATTGAATGTGAGCATCAGCAGTAGCAAAAAATGGACGTCCCAAGATAATGGGGATATGCTTCCTTGAATCCTACACTGGTTGAGTGTCAATTACAATGAAATCAACAGGAAAATAAAACTTGTCTACTTGGATAAGCACATCCTCCACAATACCACGTGGTATTTTCATGGATCGATCTGTAAGCTGTAACACCACTGGAGTTGGATGTAATTCGCCCAGTCCAAGTTTCATAAATACAGAGTAAGGTAACAAATTTACACTAGCTCCTAAATCCAACAAAGCATTCTCAATTGTGTGGTTCCCTATATTACATGAGATAGTGGGGGAGCTTGGATCTTTACATTTTAGAGGCATTTTATGTTGGAGTATAGAACTAATATTTTCTGTTAGAAAGGCCTTTTTCTGAACATGAATATTTCTCTTTTTAGTACAAAGGCCTTTAAGAAACTTGGCATATGATAGTACTTGTTTTATGACTTCAAGTAAAGGGATGTTAACACTTACCTATTTGAAGATTTCAAGAATCTCACCTGTGGATTTTCCTTTCATTCCTTTAGCTAACCTCTGAGGAAATGGAGCTTTAGGAATATATTCTCGTGGGTTGGTTTCCTCTTTTTCCTCAGAAGATGATTCCTCAGTGTTCACAGGTACAATCTGAGTTAATTTTGGCATCTCCACTTTGTTGTCGACTTCTTTCCTTTTCGCAAGATCATCACTGCTTTGACCTCTCCATGCTGCTGTGGTGAACTAGAACTTATTTCATTCACTGCTTTAGGGTTGGGCATTGGTTGACTTGGGAATTTACCTTTTTCAACAGTCATGGCCAAAGTTTGAACTGAAGAAGCAAGTTGTCCCACCATTTTCTCAAGACTCGAAATTGATTGAGCTTGTGAGTTGAAGCCCGCTCTCATTTCATTTCGTAATTCATCAATGGTGCGGTTCTGCTGCTTGATCTTGGAGTTAGTAAGATTTTTGACATTTTGGAATGTATCCTCCCATGGTTTAGGTTGAGAATGGTTTGGGTTCTGATTGTATGGTCTAAATGGTGGTTGAGAGGCTTGAGACATTTGAGGAACTCATTGCATTGGTGCAGGTGGAACTGATGGTCCGTTTTGTTGGAATCCTTGAGACCATGAAAAATTGGGGTGGTCTCTCCATCCAGGGTTATATGTGTTGGAGTAAGGGTTGTAGTTTGGTGGTTTTCTCATGACACCTATGGCATTGGCTTGATCTGAATATGAGTCATGGTCATGTGGCTCTGTTGATTTAGCGGTTATCAAATATGCTATTTGTCGAGCAAGGCCTTCGACCATCTCTTTGACTTCTTTAATTCCTGAGCTTGACTCGTCAATGTTAACCTCATTCACTCCCTTAATTCTCCTAGTATTTCTGAGTGATCGACTCCGTTGTTGAGAATTATCCGATTGCCGTTGGGAAAATTCCTAAATCTCTTATGCGCTTTTGGACATTAACTCTCCTCCACTGGTTGCCATTAGCTATTATTGCATATGTGGCAATAATCCCTCTAAAAAGTATTGGCATTGGTGCCATTTCTCATACCCATGATGTGGACACTTCAAAAGTAGCCCATTAAATCGCTCCCATGCTTCAAAAAATTGCTCGTCGTCTCTTTGGGTAAACTCTGAAATTTTCCTACGAATAGCATTGGTTTTATGAATTGGGAAATATTTATTTAAAAATTTAGTTACCATTTGTTCCCATGATGTAATACTATTAGCAGACATTGTATTAAACCATGAACGAGCTCTATCTTTTAATGAAAATGGGAATAATCTAAGTTTAACATCATCTGAAAAATTCTCGTATTTAAAAGTTTAACAAATAGCATGAAAATCATTCAGATGATTATATGGGTCCTCATTTTCTAGGCCATAGAATGTGAGGAGACAGTTTAGCATACTGGGTTTTAATTCAAAACTCCTAACAGCTACATTTGGGTACCTTATGCATGATGTGCTCAAATTAGCTAAAGGACTAAAATAATCCTTAAATGGCCTCTCTTGTGGTTCTGGTTGCTGATTTTACAAATCCATTTCAAATTTCTTTTGAAAAACAGTGTGTTTGTGCGTGCGAAGTATTTTTTCTAATTCAAGGTCTAAAGGTTCAAGATTAGGTGATAAAAGATTAGGTGATAATGACCTTCGACCATGCATGAAAATAATAAAACAAATAAAAATAAAGAGGAGAGAGAAATTATAATACTAACCTTGTAACGTTGTTATAACCTTACTATGAACATACACTCAAGTGCTAAAAAGAAAATACAAGAAATAGATTAACTAAAAATAAAATAAGAAGATAAATTACAATGAAAAATGAAAAATTAAATTACAGAAATATAAAGAAGAGAAAAAGAAATAAAATTAAATTATAGGAAAAAAAATTACTTAAAAAAAATTTAATTCTATGGAATAATAAATTAACAATACCATACGTATGAACAGTACCGTATATGTGAACAATGACTTTTTTTCTTTAAAGCTCCTCTTAAGGTTTTCGACCGTCCTGAGTCCAAATATGATGTCCGTTTTACTGTCTGATCACTCGTTCATTGTGAAACGATCGTAATGCCCTTAAAATACATAAAATACATAATTATAATAAAATACATCTAATTAAATAACAAAATACTTAAATAAATAAAAGTAGCAATGTTAGTGAGATTTAAAGTGTAAAATAATGATTTTCTCCTTTATAAATATACACTTTCTAACACTCAACATTCATCATCACTTGTTTCTTCATCAGTATCATCCCATGTGGCCACCATTGCTTTCTTCTTGAACTTGTTTAGAATAGGACATTCCAATCTTATATGGTCAGGCTTCTTGCACTCATAACATTTTATTGCTTCTTTTTCTCCTTTTGGTTCTTGGAATCTTTAAATTTTCTTCGCTCACCAGTTTTCTTGAAAATTTTTCTGAACCTTTTAGCAAGTATAGTCAATTCCTCATCATCCGGCTCACTTTCTCCATCACTTTTAAATTTTGTGACTTTGAGAGCAATATTTTTCTTCTTCTCTTCATTGCCTCTTTCATCTGCCAAATGTTCTTCATAAGAAATAAGAGAACCGATTAGATCATCAATAGGTAAGACATTTAAATCTTTACCTTTCTCAATGGCAGTTCTTTTTGGTCTCTAATTCTTAGAAAGTGATCTAATGATTTTTTTTAACTTTCTCGCTATTTGAAAAAGTCTTTCCTATGGCTCCTAGAGTGTTCACTATGTCCGTAAATCTAGTGCACATAGAATATACACTCTCATTTTGTTCCATTTGAAATAATTCATATTGTCGAGTGTATCTACTAATTTTAGACTCTTTCACTTGATTCGTGCCTTCATAAACAACTTCAAGTTTGTGCCAAATTTCATAAGCACTTTCACAGCTTGACACTCTATGAAATTCTTTCTTATCTAGTGCACAAAATAAGGCATTCATGGCTTTGGAATTAAGAGAAGCTTTTCTCTTTTCCAATTCATTCTATTCCCGTGAAGGTTTTGGAATATCTTTCCCGACTTCGGTTTTAGTTAAAGGCATAAATGGACCATCACATACAGCTTCCCAAATTTCATAATCTAGGGCTTGTAAGTAAATTCTCATCCTAGTTTTTCAATATGGATAGTCATTTCCGTCAAAGAACGGTGGTCTAGTTGTGGATTGTCCTTCTCGAAAAGTTGAATCACTTTGGATTGCCATGGATCTTTTACTCTAGATAGTTAAGTCTTAATAAGAGAACCAAACTTTGATACCAATTGAAATGCAAATGAGCAACCCAAGAAGGGGGTGAATTGGGTTTTTTTAAAATTTATTTTACAAATGATTCAATCTAATGCCTTATGCAAATAAAAAAATAAGTTTTATAGAAATTAAATCAAATATAATAAATTAGACAATGCTTGCAAAATAAATGAGTAAGGGAAGAGAATGCAAACACAGTAATTTTTACATGGTTCGGCAATCCCCGCCTACGTCCACGCCTCCAAGCCAACCGAGCTCGAGGATTTCACTATCCAAGCCTCCCAAGACTTCAAATGTTTACAATTGACTTCTAAGGTGTCAATAGACCTTTACAATTTAGAGATTATCACCCTAATCTCTTTACCCCAAGTGTTTTCCTCACTAGAATATTCTCAATATAATACAAAATACAAATTACAGCAAGAAACTCTCTTTAAGAGTAGATTCACAAATAATGGCACAAGAATGATTTAATCTATTGTGATTCGCAATATGGAAGCTCAATATATGTTTTATAAACTTGTTTTTTCTTGCTAGAGAGCTTGAAATGAAGTTGGAGTTGAGTTTTTATAGTTAAAGCTCGAAAACTAGCCGTTATTGTCAAATTCCAGTGCCCAAGCGGCTAGTCGCTTAATTTAACCAACTCCCCGCTCGTAACAGTGAAGTTACTGTTAATTTTGAATTTTGCTACAGTACTACGTTCACGAAATTACAGTGTTGCCTCAAAACTTACTCAAATTATGCTATAGCCCAAAACGTCATAAAACTTTTCAAAAAGATCAAATCTCAAAAATTTTAAATATTATTTAATTCCTAAAAATATTCTGAAATTACAATATGACCCAAACTAAAGAAAATCTTTTCAAATAAGTTCTTTTTAAATTTTAACTAAATCACCATAATCTTTAAAGTCTTCAAAATTTTTCACTTAAACCCTCAATCTATTATGAGTTACAAAAGAGCCCAAATGTTTTAGAGTTTAGCAAATAAGTCTAACTCTGAAATTTAAAACTTTTCATTTTTACCTAAATTATTTAAATCCATAAAATATTTTATCTCATAAATATAAAATTAATTTAGTTTGAAAAATAATTATTTTATTAACATAAAATTGAGCTTCACAAATGCTAATCCAAGTATAAATTAAATCATACCGGTTTTACAAAAAATTGTCGCAATAAATTATCCGTTAAGCTCAAAATCCTATTGTTGACTTCGCCGTTGTCCGTTGAGTGTCTTGAACTTGATTTCACTTGATTCATTATCCTTCAAAATTAGTGAACTTGTAAAATACAAAATAAAATACTTTAATGCATATGTTTGTTATCATCAAAATTATAATATTTACAGCCTTTAGGCTAACAACTAGAATTTCATTAATAGAGAGAAGAATAAACTTAGGGATACATGGTTTTAAAACACATTTCTTATTTCTTTTTCAAATTTGTTATCCTTACAAACTAAAGAGAAGCTTCCTTATATAGAGGAGTTCTCTTGAAAAGGATGAGATGGGTCCTACATCCTTTTTCTAAAATTAAAACATAATAATTTCAAAAGATAAGATAAGACCTTTATCTTTTGATGACACATCATACTTTCACAAAAAGCAAAAGCAAATCTTACCTTAATATTACACTGACATACTTAAAGCAAAAGCAAACTTTACTTTAATTATTATACCAACACACTTAAAGTTATAGGAACGAGAGATTCATGTAGTCTTCTTCGGATAAGCTGTCTGTGTAGATATCAACTTTTATGACCTTGGATGCTCATAGTTGGGTCTGTATGATGGCCTTAGAAAATGTTGTCCTTTTGGGCAGTTTGGTGAAAATGGAATTGATTAGTTGGCTGATTGATCAAGTGAGGGTAATAGAATTGCCTGGTTGGTTGACTGATCATGTAAGGGTGGATTCATACTAGTACTCCTTCTGAGTGATGAAGGTTCTTTTGGTGGTGTTTGGTGTTGCTGGAGATGCTGGGTTAATGACATAAAATCATCTTAAGGGTCTTATGCATCCTGGAATAAAAAGTTACTGAAATTTAACCTTTCTTCCTTAATGATAATACCTGAGGATTTTAGTTTTGAAATAGTTGAGGGGGTTGGAACCATGATGATATCATATTATGGTCCCAAAGATGTATAAAAAATATCTTTGTGTGATTAAGGTTGGTGATTGAGATGACAGAGAAAGTTGTAAAGGTTATTATAGATATTATTGTTTTAGTCGAGGATGGTTGGGTGTGGAGTTTTGTACTATTCGAATACTTAATCCTAAGTCCAGAAAGTGCTAGTGTGGGGATGCTAAAAATAGGGTCGATGAACAATAAACACAGATGTGAACATATTTGCTTTAGTTTCAGGCATTTTTCAAGGTTGTAGAGTGAAGTCAATTGTTGTGACTTCTTTCTCTACCATATCATCGACTACCAGCTCTTAAACATGTTTTTACAAGATGATAAGTTTCCTCTACCCAAAAGACAAAACATTTTCACCTATCTTAAAAATGCCTATATGTCACAATCTATACTAGTCAACTTTCAAAGATGCTTAAGAAAAATACCCCGATATGGGAACCAGAACAAATAAATAGCTACTAAAACTCTGAAAGAGATTGCTCAGAATCCACCAGCATTAAAAATCCCCATAACAAGTCAGAGGATTTTACAGACTGATGCGAGTGATGAATATTGAAGAGCTATCTTGCTTGAATCTATTGATGAGAAAGAATATTTCTATGCTTATGCTAGTAGATAATTCAAAGACTCGGAAAAGCATTATCATACCATTTACAAAGAAATCTTAGCAGTGAAGTATAGTATCAAAAAATTTAAATTTCATCTCATTAGTCATCATTTCTTTATCAAATTAGACAACTCCTCTTTTCCAAAAGTACTTGAATTTAATAACAGAACCCTGCTAGACAGACACCTCTTTCACTTAAAGACTTGATTTTCTCAATATGATTTTTTAGTTGAACATATAAAAGAAAACGAGAACCTCATTCATGATTTACTATCTAGACCACCAACTATCTCTCTTATCACCTCTCATAAGGCTTTTTCTATTACAACCATAACCACTTCTTTACCAAATGTTACTTGCTGTGTGCTAGAAAATCTATATTTATAAAGGAGAAAATTATTATTTTACATTTTAAGTTCCACTAACTTCCTTACTTTTATGTATTTAACTATCTTGTGATTTTAATTATATGTATTTTATTATAATTAAATACTTTATGTATTTTAAAAGTAACATGGTTATTTTATAATAAATAAGATATCAGATGACAAAACAGATGGTAAATCTGAACTCACAACTGTTGAAAACCTTAAGAGGAGCATAAAAGTATAAATACTATTTGCATGTATGGTACTATTCATAACACTATTTATATATAAAGCATGATGATGCGGTATTGACCGATAACATGATATTGATTGATAATGTGGCACCGACTAATGATGTAACAGTATTTGATTAGAGAAATGATGTGGTATTAACTGATTATGTGACATTGATTATTAACGTGGCTTAACTCATGAGGTGTCACAATCTTATTGGATTAAAATGTTTATACACTATTGACCGATGACATGCTAGTATATTAATGGATCAGAAAAAATATGTGTACGATATATATATACGGGATAATAGCCTTAATGATGTATTCAATATAATTAGAATTTGTCATGTGGTGTAATCCTATGTGTCCAAATTATTTTATTCTGATGGCCATGATTTGCTCATTGTATCTACAAAAGGAAAGCTTCTCCTTAATTTGACACCCCTAACTCCATTTTTGAGTTCCATTTCTCTAATTCCTTCTCCATTTTGTATTTTGTATGTATTTTAATAAATTTGTCATTTTACTCCTAGTTCAAATGCGAATAGCTAATTTTCTTTCAAGATCGGGTTGAAAGTGAAGTCTCAACATATTCTATAGGCTTATTTTGATAAATTTATTCTCTCTTTCCCTTTAATTTTTATAAATGTTTTGAATTTCTATTAACAGATAGTAATTACTGTTTGGTACAATAAGCCCTTAGCACTATAAGCCCTCATGGTACAATAAGTCCATGAGGAGTAGACATCCCCTTCATGATTTAATTAATAATAAGAAGGAATATTAAGTTCTGGTGTATGTTGATATGAATCCAAATACCCAAAGTGCTTTGTTACAATAGTTGTCAGTTTAATTTATTTATGTCGTTTCAACTTTAATTTTAAAATAGATTAAATTACTTACACCATAATTCCAACTACCTAGCTTAGAAAAATAATTCAACAGATAATTAAAATCTACCTTTTTGTGGGATCAACACTCATTACCATTAATTTATTTTATAATAAATTCATACATTTGTGAGTTCAATAAAATTTATACAACATTGCTCACCAAAAACTCTTTTCTTCTAAATCTCAACTTCTTATCTCCTCACTAGATTCAGGACTTTGTAAAGAAATTTCTATGTCGGTATTTTATGAATATTTACCGAATGCAACCCTTTGGTTTTCCAACCTTTTACCCAAACCATCTTTTTGTTATTGGTCTGACCATTAATCCTTCTTGAGACGTCACAAAGGATGAACTTTGGTATCTATGGTGTTTTACAATCTTTATGCTACCAAATTAGTTTTTCCTATCTAATCTCTCTATAAAATCCTTACTAATCCAACCACTACTCACTTTTTGCTTTGGACATTGTTTGAATGGTTTGCTTCTCTTCTTTGGTGGCATAGACAACCCTACTAAATCTCTTAAAAGCATCACCTTTTACAACTGCTAGATAATGAAGGTGCTCATACACAGGCCTTATTTCTAGCATCTGACCACCAAACTCTTTTGGACCCAAGATCAAGCTTATGAGTGGATGACATTTCTCCATCCTTTTCCTCTTCAGCATGACCTAACCATTACCTCAAACCTCAAAAATTTCCTCTTTGAACTTAATCATGTGATAGCCCCTCCTACAAACATCTAACACACCTCTCTTGAACCACAACATAAACTCATAATTACTCTTTACCCTTCATCCAGTGTTTCAATAGGTGAAATTCTCTTAAAAGAAGAAAGACCAAATTACACTAATGTCTTGTTTCAAGGCTCAGAAGATCCATGGGAAGAATTCACTCCTCTTTTCTCTCCTGCAAATGCCACACAACAGATGGCATCTAGTTCATTAGAGCCATTAAAGGAAGTTTCCCAATACAAGACACCTAGCTCTCTTAGTAGCCCCCCACTAGACCCTACTAACACTCCTATTGATTTTGCTTAACACTATGCAAATCTACCTTGATGGAAAGAATCTTTTATAAAAATTGACAGTGATGTTGACAACTTGTCTCCTTCACATAGCTTTGGATAAAGTAGCACTAGAAAATAGCATTAAAGTCTTTATCTTAATAATAATGTTTGCTTTTACTTTATTAATAATGTTTGCTTTATCTTTTGCCTTTGCTTTAGCCTATGTGGCTATGTTCTAAGTTGCCTTACTTTTATTTGTCAATTTGTTTACTTTTGCAAAAGATGAAGGTCCTGTCTCATCGAGCTTTAAAAAGTTTCCTTTAAATATAGAAGATCATCTTCTCTTTGTAATTCAGAATTCGAATTTGAATAATATCTGTGTGTTCAAATACCTATGGCTTTCTAAACTCTCTCAAGTTTTCTCAACACCCTACGATAATAAGAGATCATCATAACAATTCATTCTTATCCATACAAAAAGTATGCTATGCACTTGCCTCTCAGAAGATCCTGTGCATTAGAAAATTGTTGAGAACTAGTTTTAGGAAAAGATTAATCTAGCTCGCTAGTAGGTCACTGCACCTAGATGTCTTAAGTTATATTAGGTGAAGAAGAGGTCCTTACTAGAAACCATCCTGTGAACACTGTATATAGACGGGAAACCAACGACATATATTCTAATAGTCAATCAGAATAGAAATTAGATCAGTTTGTACTGTCGGTATAACAAGCCACGTACTAGTGTTCCACCCAGACTGGTATCAAAGCATGACAAAAAATTTTTAATTGACAGATAAAGAGAAATAAAACCAATGCTAAAATTACATATTGCATGCATGTAGCCTAAAAATATAAGACAGCCCTAGATTTTAGAAGGATCCACCTTCTGATTAGTGCAGGTTAAGCACTATAAGAGAAAGTAATTTAAAAAAATTAAAGAAAAAATTATTTGAATTACTAATTAGTCCTATCAAATTTATGTAAATAGTCTTGTAAAATAATAAACTAATAATTTAAACTTTAACTTGAAATTATAAATGCTTACATTTAATTTAAAAATAAAAGTACAAAGTAACCCATATAGATGACTTTACTATTTTTTAATTTAGCGCTCATTAAATCTTTTAAAATAACTTCCACAAACTCTTTAACTTATTTGGTTATCTTTCTACTTCAAGGATGTACTCAATTAAAATTAATATTAAAATTATAAATACAAATTCTTCTAGGCTAAAATTATTGTTCTTGTTTTATTATATGATATAACGGACTCTCATTAATTATATTTGCATATTCTATGTTTTATATATAAATTAGAAGATTCAATTTTGATTCTGAGTCAGAGGGTATCCTTGACAGAGCAATGAAGCAAAAGCAAAATTGATAGGGTAGAAAGCACTACATATTATTCTACTACCAAACCAAACCAACATTACATTCTAATTGAACTGTGATTATATCTTATTTAATCTAAACTACTTAATGAGATTTTTAATAAAGTTTTAAGAGAGATTAGACGATGCTCTAGTTCAAATGACTTTACAAGAGAGGTTTTGATATATAATCCAATAAAAGACATAAAAGAGAGTTTCTTTAATTAATCAAACGTTAAAGTTACAATAATAAGACATCTCTATTTATAATAGACTAAACCTACTTTCCCAAGTTAATTAAAAAAAAAACTAAATCACAATTAATATAGAAATAAAAAGTTAAGACAAATACTACAACTAACTCTAATTAAAACAAAAAATAATAAAAACCAAAAGTAACATCTTATATCAGTGCCACCTCATAAAAGAAAAGTCGTTCTCCAGTTTATCTAGAGGATGAACTTGTAATGGGGCATTAATGCATTTTGGAGCCTAAATTTGAAGCCTTGCTCATTAATCATGCTTAAAACTAAAAATCTCCATGTTTCATCTTTTTCTTGATCTTGTTAGTCACTCTATGAAAATGCAAAGTCTTAGAGGAGAAAAAAGCTTCAAAGCCTCTCATGTCTTTTGTCAAATATCACTTAATGACATTGTCAATTAACCTTATCTTTCAAGAATAACCTTTTTGTCAATCATTGCTATGGTCTCTTTAGCTTGATTCATTACTAAGATCTCTTCAACTCCATTTTGCTATAGAAAGTACATCATACTATTAGCATCAATATGCAAAATTAAGAGTTGGTTATAGCTATTCTTAAGAAATCTTCATCGATGCAAAAGAAAAGATGGTTTGATATGATCATAATGAACAAAATGATATTCCATCAATTATTTGATATCAAACCATTCTTTGATTTCTTCTAACATTTGTTGAATCCTTAATTCCTATAATTGTACCCATCAATCTAAAGCATCACTCATCAACTTGAATGATGCATAAGAAATAATGACTTTCGATGAGATAGTATAAAGAAAATCATCTACCATGTACATCCAGTAAAAAATATCACTAGAATTATGATCAAAATATAGGACATCTTTAAACTCAAGGAGACAATATAAACCTCGATATTCTATCTGTGTTACTTTTTTTTCTAAAATTAAAAGTATAACTAATGGCAAAACTATAATTAAGGCTCAACTCTTGGGTTTTGTGAGGCCAGTGGCTGGTGTCCATGATTTGGACCATAGGTCAAAGATATAGTGGCTGGGAGTGAGTTGATGTTGACGATGACGATCAACTTGCAACAGCATAATGGATCAAAACTATAAAATTGGCTAGCTAATTTGGGTTAGTTGCAACCAACAACTAATCAATCTCTATCATGGGGAATTGGATGTGTGGTTAGAGGGAAGATGTTAATGGTGTTGATCAATAGTAAAAGTGGTAGAACAGCGACGGGTTCAATACTAGAGCTTGTGAGTTTAGATGGCTATTGTGCGATAGTTTTAGGTGGCACTTTCTGACAATGGTGGCTAAAGTTTAGTCACTAGATAATAGCAAGTTTGATGGCAGTAGCAAGGAATAGAGGCTTACTAGATTGTAGTAGTGACAATAGTGGTATGCAGGAAGGTTGTGCAATTCGCATAGAGCTACTCTGACACCAACTAACAAGGCAATATAGTGAAAGCAAAATTGATAGCTTAGATAATAGTAACTATTATTTTAGTATCTACTCTAAAATTGATAGCTTATGCTCTAGTCAAAGCCTAATTAATCCTATCTACTCTAAACAACTCAATGAGATTTGTTTTCAAAAATACTTTAAGCAAGATTAGATGACACTTTAATCCAAATAAGTTTATAAGAGAGATTTTAATAGATAATCTGAATGGGAGATATAAAAGAGGGGTTTTTAAAATTAATCAAATGTTGAAGTTATAATAATAAGACCTCTCAATTTATAATAGAGTAAACTTTTCTCTCTAAATTAATTTAAAAAGAAAATTAAATCATGATTATAATAAAAATAAAAGACAAAGACATGCACCATATAATTAACTCTAATTAAAATAAAAAATATTAAAAGTCTTGAAATAATAAAATCCTAAAATATCGTCATACATCAATCTTCTTCCTAAAACTTTGACTCAACAATAGTAGAATATACAAAACCAAAGTCTAATTAAAAACAACTAGCTTCGGAAAATCGGTGGCAGCACCCAAAGGCTTAGTAATAAATTCTCTCTGTCATTAATGCGAGAAAGGTTCGAATACACTCATGTGCATTTTGTGATTAAATTTTTTTAAATATTTAGAAATAAATTCTGCAAGTTGGACTATTGGAACCCATCTGATATCCTCATGAGACCTCTTTTAGTTATATCTATTTTATGTCAAAAAAATCTCCTTTTTTTTTATGACACTCTTCTAGTTCTTTATTTAATTTTTTTATTGTTAAAACTCAAAGTATATTGTATTACTTTTTATTTCTTTTGAAATTTTATTGTTATCCTACCTAAAAATTAAAAGTTTTTTAAGTAGTGTAGCTTTGAACATTAATCATTGACTTAACTAACACATATTTTAGGTTGTAATTTAAAAGTAATTCTTCGTACAAAATATTTAATTAATAAGAAATTAGAAAAAATATAGATTATTTGAAATTTGTATAATTCATTTCAGCGAGATTAGAAGTAATAGGTAGGACTATTTAAAAAAAAGATTGATTACGAATGTAAGTAATTTGTTGGTAAAAAAAAAAAAAACTATATGTATTTAATTCTTCTTTATCTTTAACTGTAATTTTTTTTGAAAAGGGATTTTATAGGAATAATGAAGGGGTGCCAATAGCTTCACAATTCAGCTAATTCTGAAATATCAAAATTTCCCCAATGGAACCTTCTCTAATAAGAGAGATTCAGTAATTTGTTTATTGTTAATGAGCAGTAGTTATATTGTAATTAAAGGAAAGGTAAAACGGCAGGGCAACGATGCTGCTAAATGACATTCCAAATAAGTTGAAACGCCAGATAATCAAAACAGCTAAAATTAGTAGTCAAACCTGACGATTGTAGTAATCAAAACTAAATATAATTTAAATAAATCAACAAATGCATCCAACCTGACGATTACTGGTCATCCACAATGGAATCTTGGACTACTTATCTGTCTTAATATATCGGCCTTTGATTTGTTCGAATCCTGGTAGTATATTTCCAATTTGGCTCACATCACAGTTGTAGGTTATTGCCATTGAGAAGCCAACTAATTAATGTCGGCCGTCCGATCAATTTCTTGTTTCTATTGCTCTTCTATATGTGTCATAATGCTGTCGCTGTTATTATATCCTTACTATCGTCACACATTATAGAGCTTATCACTTAACCGAAGGTTTGACCATCAAGTATTATTATGGCTGATCTTAGGATAGTGGAAGAAGGGTTAGGGCATACCCAACTTGTTGAACAAGGCGATCGTAAAGAAGGTGAAAATGGTATAAACAAAGCAAAAGAGCAGCAGAGGAGTGAAGTGCAGGATGAACGGAAAGGAGAGCTGCAGGGGCAACAGCTTCTGCAGCAGAGGGGTAAGAGAGTTGCAACCTTGGATGCATTTAGAGGTCTTACTGTTGTGGTGAGTGTCTAACACATACTTAACCTTGATTCTTTATTTTTTATTTTTATTTATTTGATGTGCGTAGTTCGGCTGGCCGGAAATAATCACGCGAGAATGAATAGTGGTAATAAGGGACAAGTTTGTTGTTTATTGAAAGAGGTCTCTCATCCCATTTCAAACCTTTTTTGTAATTAAAATAAATAAATAATAATCTGCTAATAAGAATCATAATACACATGTTAGAGAATGTAAACTGTCTATAAAGTTAAGCTCAATTAAAAATATTTATTAAGATTTTTGGTATTATGTATTTTAATATATCTAAAAAGATATATGCCTTTAATATATAGAGACCCAACAATATTATAATTTTATAATGGGTAAAATTAAAAATATCTAATGATAACAAGAAAAAATTATCTATATAAGTGATTATAGTCTTAAGTCACATGTATCCTTTTTATTTTTTCTAATATCTCATTATTAAGAAAAAAAGTTAGAGAAAATTTAAAAAAAATTTTAAGAGAATGTATAGATCTAAAAGATAATTCACACAATCTTAAAGAATTTTTAGCCTTCAACATATTTTGTGATTAATTTTTGATAATACAACTTAAATATTTTTGAATTATAAGTGATAACTTTAACAAAAAATTTTCTTATTCCAACAATGATTTCATTAGTTGGTTGCATTAAAGAATTACTCACCTCAATACAGATATGTTATGTGTGTTAAAGATTATTTTTAAATTTTTTATTATTTTTAAATAAATAAATTTTAAATTCATTCTTTAACTTCTCATCTCCTACACCCGTGGTTAACCAAGTAAAATTGTTTGATCTTTCGGCTTATACACCAATCATTGGAAGAAAAAAAAAATTATGAGAGATATAGTTAAAATTCTAGTGGGGTATATACGCAGTTAATGATATTAGTAGACGATGCTGGGGGTGCATATGCACGCATTGATCACTCGCCATGGAATGGCTGCACGCTGGCTGACTTTGTGATGCCATTTTTTCTCTTCGTTGTTGGGGTTGCAATCGCACTCGCTTTCAAGGTCCCAATGCTTCCTCTTAATTTATTATTTTTTAATCTACTTATTTATTTAACTTTCTGTCTCTTTCTTCAGTTAATTAATGACTGGCGGTTATTTCAATAATATTGAGAAAGAAAATGATGCAGATAAATTATGGTCAGTTATGCCCAGAAATTAAGAAATTTATATAGTTTATCTTAACATATTGCAGAGAGTTCCTAAGATCAATGGTGCAATGAAGAAGATAATTTTTAGGACGCTGAAGCTTCTATTTTGGGGAATTATCTTGCAAGGTAATGACAAAGTGAAAAGTAATTTACAAGTAAAACTGCATTCATATTTGTGATACATAGTTTGTCTTCTAAGTGATGTGAAGTCCAATTTTGTTTATATCTTTGGACAAGAGATTAACAGTAGCATAGTTGTAATCTTTTCCTTTTTTTTTTTTTTTGGGTTGTTTGGGGTTGGGGTAGGGGGGGGGGGGGGGGGAAAATAGGAAGCCAAATAAATAATGATAAAATTAGGAAGACTCAACTAATTGGGAGTTGGATTGTTGCAGGAGGATACTCGCACGCCCCTGATGCTCTCTCATACGGAGTTGACATGAAGCACATTCGATGGTGTGGCATTCTCCAGGTATTTCTACCAACCATTTACTATATATATTATGAACTACTCAGCTATGGACTTTGTGCACCCACAAACTTTTTAATAAAATAATTTCCAACACCATGAATGGGCGCGTCTTTATAAAATTTTATGCTGACGTCAACATGGCACTATTAAATAGCTCGATAATAATAAAATCAAGCTTACTTAAATATAACTGACATTGGTTTGGAGCTTGTTGTTGCTTGTTGCAAGCAGAGAATAGCATTAGTGTACTTTGTTGTTGCTCTAATTGAGATCTTAATCACCAAGAGAAGACCTAGTGTACGGGAGTCTGGACACCTCTCAATTTTCACTGCATATCAATGGCAATGGTAACCAAATTAAACGAAAACCATGCAGCAAATTAATTTGCATGATTACATTTTGTAATTAATTATCAATCTGGAATTTAGGATTGGAGGATTCGTCGCATTTTTCATATACATGGTCACAACATACTCACTCTATGTCCCAAACTGGAGTTTTTCGGAACACAGCGATCATGGAGTCAAGAGATACATCGTATGTATAGTGCCAAAAATTCGAAGCAAAATGAATATTTATAAAATGCTACTTTTAAATTTCATTTTGACATTTTCAGGTTAAATGTGGGATGAGAGGACACTTAGGTCCTGCATGTAACGCTGTTGGTTATGTTGATAGAGAGCTTTGGGGCATAAACCATTTGTACTCTGACCCTGTTTGGTCGCGATTAGAGGTTTGTTCCGATTATTAATGTCATTGGTTTTTTCTGATTATTAATGTCATTGCTTCATAATTTGTTTAGCTATCTACCTTGTTAACGAAAAAAATCATATATAAAATTGTAGGCTTGCACGCTTAGTTCTCCAAATTCTGGCCCTTTGCGCGAGGATGCTCCAAGTTGGTGCCGCGCTCCATTTGAACCCGAAGGCTTATTGAGGTTTGTTATTCAATCATTTACACTGCTTGTACGAACTTTATTTCAAGCCAAATAAGAACCTAATTGATGTTTTTCATTTTATAACCTCTTGTCTAGTACAATCTCAGCTATTCTCTCTGGCACAATTGGTATTCACTATGGACATGTTTTGATTCATTTCAAGGTCAGAAATTCATGATGTTACATTTACTCCGCACTATAAGCAGCTTTAATTCATACTAATGTGGGGTCGTTGGCAGGGTCACTTTGCGAGGCTCAAGCACTGGGTATCAATGGGGCTTGGCTTACTTATTATAGCCATCATTCTTCATTTTACAAATGGTGAGCAGTCTTAATCGTGTGTTTGAATACTTCAGGCTCAATTTTTGTTGCTAAAATTGAACTTTTACATCTGTTTTATTTACAGCTATTCCGATTAACAAGCAGCTGTACAGCTTCAGCTATGTATGTTTCACAGCTGGTGCGGCCGGCATTGTGTTTTCTGCATTTTATGTTCTGGTATTACATCTAATAAATCCAACAAAAATTAGGCTTTAAATTACCACTGATCTTAAGAATAACTAATCCAAGGAATGTTTTAAATGAACAGATTGATGTTTGGGGATTGCGAACTCCGTTTTTATTCTTGGAATGGATTGGGATGAATGCGATGCTTGTTTTCGTGCTTGGAGCACAAGGTATCCTAGCAGGATTTGTAAACGGATGGTATTATAAGAACCCAGATAACACACTTGTAAGTATTAGTAATGTTATATGTTTCTCTTAATTTTAATAGTTAAACTTCATTAAAACAGATGTAATAATATGCAAAACCTACAATTATCTCAGGTTAATTGGATCCAAAATCATGTGTTTATCCAAGTCTGGAACTCCGAGAGGTTAGGGACCCTCTTGTATGTGATATTTGCCGAAGTCACATTTTGGGGAGTAGTAGCAGGCATCTTGCACAGATTGGATATATATTGGAAGCTATAAGAAGCAAAAATTGCAACATGTTTTATGGTGGACTGTCTGGCACGATTCTTGTGTTCCGTTCTTGCTTTTTTGCATGTTGTAGTAAATGCAATACTTCTATGAGCCTTGTTTGGACTACGTGGGAATCATGGGAAAATTGTTGTAGAAAATTATAATGTTGTTTTTCTATTTTGTTGCCATTGTTTATATACAGATTTGAAAGAAGCCAAGTCTTTAATTTTTCATAACAAACTACTCCAAATTAAGCCTTTGATTTTGCAACACCGATGCTATACATAGGGATTCGATCTAACCCAAGCAAACCAACCCATTAAGTCTAAATTAGTCCATTCTTAGGTTTTATTTAATATTAAGGTGCTGTAGCTTTATTTATAATTGCTCTAAAAAAATTTATTATGAAATAGAACTTAATAACATATAGTAAATATGATTTTAAAATAATAGTTTTGATAAAAACAATAAAGATACTATAGGTTTTTCATTATACAAGTAGTAAATCAAATCAACTTAATTTAAAAGTTATAGCTGATAGTGTTTGCTAAAATATTTTAATGCTTTAATTTTTAAACTACAGCTATCCAACTTTAATATCAAACAGCACATTTATTAAGAGCCAGTTTGGGATTGTGGTTTGAATTCAATAAATTAATTATTTTCATAATTTTTGATAAAAATAATGTTTAGTAAATTTTGTAAAAACAATTTACTACATAATTTTCTCTATTTTGTCAGCAGCTTTTAAAAGTAGAGATGAGGTTACTTTTCATAAGCAACTTGTTAAGATTAGTTTGGGATTGCGGTTGAAATTCAATAAATTATTTATTTCATAAAATTTGATAAAAATGGTGTTTGGTAAATTTTATAAAAGTAGCTTATTTCATAATTTTCTTTATTTTATCAGCAACTTTTAAAAGTAGATAAGGGACTGCTTTCATAAGCAGTTTATTCAATAAGTTACTACACCTTTTTAAAATTCCTCTTAAAAGAAAATTGTATCTAAAAATAAAAAGTAATTGAAACTTTCGTATATGTTTGTCATTATATAATAAATTAGTACTTTATAATAAAATTTATCAAATGCATATACTCGATTTTTCAAACTTACAGCAACTGCAACAGCACAATTTACTAAATACTAAGTTACATTTTTAATAAACAATTTATTTCATCTGTATATCATAAATAGCTTATTTCATTAGCCTTCACAATCCCAAACTAGCTCTTAATAAGCTATTGTACCTTTTTAAAATTTCTCTTATAACTCTAGATTTTAATAAAAAGATAATTATATCTTATTTATCCATAAACCCCAAATATAAATTATATCTTTAATTTTATTATATTTTATGTAATAGATTATAAAGTTTTTTAGTTTTTTTTAAATTGAGTTTTTTTAATGTAATTTCACATATTTAAGAGAAAAAGATATGTTTAAACAATTTATTAAATATTCTTTTTTTAAATATACTCTAAAAAAAGTAATTAAAACTTATATCTATTTTGGTCATTATATAATAAAATAATATTTTCGTATGTACTTTTGTAATAAAATTTACCAAACACATATACTCTACTTTTCAAACTCACAATAACCGCAACAACAAAATTTATAAAACACTAAGTCACTTTTTTAATCAGTAACTTATTTCATTTACACAGCATAAACAGCTTAATTTATCAGCCTCCGTAATTCGAAACTAGCCTTAAGTTGGCTTCAATCCGAATGCATAAATCATATCGTAGTGATATATCTGATCCGTTCAATTTATCTACTCAATCTCTCTTTTTGGTTAATTAATCATGTTAGAGTTGAATTCTAATTTCCTAGCAACATGTATCAGTCATATATTTTTTAATAATGAATTAATTACTATTACTTCCTGTTAACATGTAAATATTCTTTTTATTGATTTTAATGATAGCAAACCTTAATCTATTTTGATAAATTTGTTGGAGTTTCACAATTTCAAATATTTTCTTAAAAGCTAAAAACTTTCTGTGTATGTTTACAAGCTTTAGATAAACTGGAACATTTCTCTAAAAATATAATTTTCTGGGTAAAATCGGTGAACCGTTTATTTTAACGATTAACCGATAAAATGCAGAGAAGAGTTATTTTCTAAAGTTTCAATCGATTGTTTTATAACTTACTAAAAATCAACCACTGTATGTAAACGACTAACCGTTATTTTTAACAGCTAACTGTTTAAGGTAAAGCCTAACCTTTATGCTCAGAAAAGGGTTATTTCTTAAGCCTTAACCGATTAGCTTCTAAACTCACTAAAGGTAAACGGTGAACTGTTAATGTTAACGGTTAACCGATAATATTCAAACATGTATCATATGCTAATCTTTTACCATTTAAAGCAAACTGGTTAAGCATTTTGTTTTATAAGTTGTTGGAATTTAATGATAAACCGTTACCATATAACAACTAACTGATAATAACCAGACTGTCAGATCTTGTTAATCCTTAACCGTTTATGAAGAACGATCAGTTGATATTTGTAGTGCAGGTCTCTGAAATTTAATGGTGAACCAATAACATATAAACGGCTAACCGATAATTTCCAAACTAACATTCTTTATTAATCTTTAACCTTTTAGGAAGAACGGATATAAGATTTTTTGTTGTGCAGGTCTCTGGTTTTTTACGGTGAAAGAGTAATGACTAACAGTCAACTGTTAATTTGAAATTTAGCCCAATGGTAACTTTGACCAACTCAAAAGGTTAACCGTTAACGGTTAACGGTGATTCGTTTTCTGGTAAAAAGGTGAATAACGGCTAGTTTTCGACTCCAACTATAAATAAGCTCATCCAAATCAAATAAATGGTTGATAACAACACGACCATTCTGCATATACACGATTATACAATCTATATTAAGCTTCAAAGACATTCTTACTTCATCCATTCATACATTGGGCTTTGATTTATAATCTTGAAGATTGTGTGAGAGAGAAATAATTTGTAATCTTTTGTTTTGGGTAATTGTAACTGTTCGGATACTCTTGGGTCAAGAAATTGGGGATAATCTCTTCTTGTAAAGGTTTTTTGATACATTGAAGTCAATTGTAAGCTTTTGAAGACTTGGAGGCTTGCTTAGTGGAATCTTCAAGTTCGGTGTGCTCAGAGGCGTGGACGTAGGCGGGGATAACCGAACCACGTAAACATCATTGTGTTTGACCTCTCTTACCCCATCTCTTTATTTTTCGTTGTACATTTATTTATTTATTTCGAATTTGATTGCTTAGTTTATATTGCTTTAAGTTTTTGGTTGCTTAATTTTTAAAAACCCAATTCACCCCTCCTCTTGGGTTGCTTAGTTAGTATTTTATTTGGTATCAGAGCTTGGTTCTTTTGTTAGGACTTAACTATCTAAAGTAAAAGATCCATGGCAACCCAAAATGATTCAACCTTTAGAGAAGAAATGGAGACCAAAATGAACCTCTATCGAAGAAGCTAAAGATTTAAACATTCTACCTATTAACGATTTAATTAGTTCTTTTATATCTTATGAAGAAGATTCGGTACCTGAAGGAGGAAATGAAGAAAAGAAGAAAAGCATTGTTCTCAAAACTTCAAAACATAAGAGTGATGGGGAAAGTGAACCGAATGATAAAGAATTAGATACGCTAGCAAGGAGGTTCAGAAAGTTCTTCAAGAAAACCGGTGAGCGAAGAAAATTTAGAGACTTCAAGAACCAAAAGGAGAATAAGGAAGCAATCAAATGCTATGAGTGCAAAAAGCCTGGCCATATAAGATCAGAATGCCCTCTTTTTAACAAGTTGAAGAAGAAAGCAATGGTGGCCACATGGGACAATAGCGATGAAGAAATGAGTGATGATAAAGAGCATTAAGAAATGACAAATCTAGCTTTTATGGCAATTGGAGATAAATCAAATAGTGAATTAGATGAGGTAAATGATATTTCTACTTATGATGAGTTACATGATACCTTTAAAGAATTGCATGATGAATTGATGAAAATTGTTGGTAAAAAGAATATTTGCCTTAAAAAAAAAATGGTAGAGCTTAAAAATAAAAATGATTCATTTAGTGCTATGATTACTTGCCTTGAATTAGAGAATAAAACATTGCATGATAAAATTGCTTTATTTGAGAATTCTAGCACTTCACATGAGCATCTAGAATCATATATAAATGACTTGAAAAATGAAAATGAATTACTTAAAAGGAAGAGTAATGATCTAAATAAAATTGTGCTAAAATTTACAAATGGACAAAAAATGTTGGATAACTTGCTAATTTATAAAAGTGTGTGTTTGACAAAGGAGAGATTGGTTATAAGCCAAATTTGAAACAAAAATATTACAAGCGTTATGTTGTGAAAAGTAGTAATTAAGTTGTATGTCATTATTATAATCAATATGGTCATATGAAAAATAGATGCATAGTAAAAAAAATGCATATTATGGTATGAAATGTATATGGGTTCCAAAAGAAACCATTGCTAACACTCAAGGACCCAAAAAGATTTGGCTACCTAAGACTTGAGATTTTTTCTATAGGGCTTAAAGAAGAAGAAGAATAAATGGTTATTGGATAGTGGATATTCAAGACACATGATCGAAAACTATGTATACTTTTCAAGTTTTACCAAAATCGAAAATGGTGGAGATTTTCTTTTAGAGACAATCCAAAAGGGAAGATTCTAGGAATTAGAAATGTCGGTAAGAGTTCATCAACCTTAATTGAAAATGTTTGCTTAGTTAAAAATTTAAAACACAACTTGATTAGTATTAGTCAATTGTGTGACAAAGCTTATAAAGTAGTTTTTGATAAATCTAGATGTATTATTGAAGATGCATGTGATGAAAAAATTTTATTTATTGGAAATAGATGTGGTCATGTTTATACCATTGACATAGAAGTTGCACCTACTCGTGATAAATATTTTTTAGCATTGCATGATGATAGTTGGTTGTGGCATAGGAGATTAGGTCATGCAAACATGAAATTGATTTCAAAAATTTTGGATAAATGATTTGGTTAAAGGACTTCCAAAAATCAATTTTTAAAATAATAGAATTTGTGAAGCTTGTCAATTTGGAAAACAAATCAAAACTTCTTTCAAAAATAAGAATCATGTATCCACTTCAAAACTACTTCAATTACTTCATATGGATTTGTTTAGACCATCTTGATATGCTAGCTTAAATGGCAAGTATTATGCATTTATAATTATGGATGATTATTCTAGATATACATAGGTATTGTTCTTAGCCAATAAGGATGATGCCTTTGATGATTTTAAATTTTTGTAAAAGGGTTCAAAATGAAAAGGGTTATTCTATTTCTTGTATTAGAAGTGATCATGGTAGAGAATTTAAAAACTATGCATTTGAGTCTTTTTGTAATGACTTTGGCATTGAGCATTAATTTTCATCACCTAGAACTCTACAACAAAATGGAGTTGTTGAGAGAAAGAATAGATCTATTCAAGAAATGGTTATGATTATGTTGAATAAAAATGCATTACCTAAGTGTTTTTGGGCTGAAGCCGTCAATACCGCTTGTTATGTTTCAAATCGGGTGTTGATTAGATCTCTTCTTAACAAAACTCCTTATGAGCTTTGGAAAGATAAAAAATTCAATATTGGTTATTTCAAAATCTGTGGTTGTAAATATTTTATTTTGAACACAAAAGACAATCTTGGTAAATTTGATTCAAAAACTGATGTTGGTATTTTTCTTAGATATTCAACCTCAAGCAAAGTTTATAAAGTTTATAATAAAAGAACCTTAGTTATGGAAGAATTTATGCATGTTTCTTTTGATAAGTGTAACCCTTCCTCTGTGGAGAAAAGAATTGTTAATGATGATGCAAATGGAGAGTTACAAGAAGGATTATCAAAGGATAATCAAGAGAATGCACCACAAGAAATTAAGAGGATGATCAAGAAGAGCAAAGAAATATGGAGCAACAAGAAAGTACGATGCAAACACTCCCCAAGGAGTGGAGGTGTGTTTCTTTTCACCCTAAAGATACCATTTTCGGAGTTCTAACCAAAGTCCTTTACGGATGCAAAAAATGATAAATCTTGGATTATGGCAATACAAGAGGAATTAAATCAATTTGAGTGAAACAATGTGCGGGAATTAGTTCCAAAACCAGAACATCAATCCATCATAGTTACTAAATGGGTATTTAGGAATAAGATGGATGAATCTTGTGTGGTTGTAAGGAATAAAGCTAGATTAGTGGCCCAAGGATACAACCAAGAAGAAGGAATTGATTTTGATAAGATATTTGCACCTGTAGCTAGATTAGAATCCATTAGAATATTACTTGCATATGCATGTTACAAAGATTTTATTTTATTTTAAATGGATGTCAAAAGTATTTTTCTAAATAGTTATATTATAGAGGAAGTTTATGTGAAATAACCCCTCGGTTTTGAAAATGAAAGTTTTCCAAATCATGTATATAAGTATCTAAAGCATTGTATGGATTGAAACAAACACCTAGAGCTTAGTTTGATAGGTTTAAAAATTTCTTGTTGGATAATGGTTTCTCAATGGGTAAAGCGGATACTACTCTTTTTGTTAAACATGAAAATCAAGACATACTTATTGTTCAAATTTATATTAATGATATCATTTTTTGTTCTATTAATGAGTCCTTGTGCAAAGAATTTTCATCTTATATGAGTAAGGAATTTGAAATGAGCATGATGGGAGAATTGAAGTATTTCCTTGGACTTCAAATCAAGCAAAACAATGAGGGAATTTTCATCAATCAAGCTAAGTATGTCAAAGAGTTGTTGAAGAGGTTTGGAATTGATGAGTCAAATATTAAGAGCACTCTAATAAGTACATCAATCAAGCTTGACAAAGATGAAAAAGGTAAAGAAGTTGATATTAAAAAGTATCGATTATGATCGGTTCTTTACTTTATTTAACTGTAAGTAGACCTGATATCATGTTTAGTGTATGTTTGTGTGTAAGATTTCAATCATGTCCCAAGAAATCCCATTTACTTGCTGTTAAAAGAATTTTTCATTATTTGAGTAGAACCATAGATCTTGGCATTTGGTATCCTAGAGGAACTCATATAGATTTAACATGCTATTTGAATACGGATTTTGCTAGTTATAAAGTTGATAGGAAAAATACCAGTGGAACTTGCCATATACTAGGTCACTCACTTGTCTCATGGTTTAGCAAAAAATAAAATTCTATGGCACTTTAAACTACCGAGGCTAAATATATAGCTGCAGAGAGTTGTTATGCACAATCTCTTTGGATGAAACAAACACTTAGAGATTATGGCATTAAACTTGAACAAATTTTTATTAAGTGTGACAATACAAGTGCTATAAATCCTTCAAAGAATCTGATTCAGCACTCTAGAACGAAGCATATAGAAATTAGGCATCATTTTTTGAGAGATCATATTCAAAAGGGTGATATTGCATTGGAGTTTATTTTTGCGGAAAGATAACTCGCCGATATTTTTACAAAACCTCTTTGCGAAAACAATTTTCAAAAATTCGGCATGAACTTGGGATGATGAAATTTTCACATTAACATTTCTAAATATACTATTGAGTTTATTCAATAACTTGATTTATAATATGAAACTTGATTTATGATATGGTATTTTAATATCCTTGAAATACTTGAGTATGATGTACTAGTAGTGTGTATGTATGTTTTGTATGGATTAATTATTTTAAAACATATATGTTCAGGAACTTTGCATTAAAATGGCCTTAGAGCACTTTTAGATCAAATTCATGATCTTGATTTGTTATCTTTGATGGCCAGATATTAAATCAAATTGCAAAACAACAAATAAAATAAACGGATAATCGTATTTCTTATAAATGGTTCACCGTTTATTTCCAAAAACTAAGATATTTAAATTGCTCTCTACCCTCTCACCGTTTGGAGTTAATGGTAAACCGTTTAAAAACAGAGAGCATCGCGAATATTATCCTCTCACCGTTTACGATAAACGGTAAACTGACTAAAAACAGAGAGCTACCGTAAATTGGCCCTTCACCGTTTACCCTTACGTATTAATCGTTTTCTCATCACAAGCTCTCTGGAAATTATCCCTTTACCATTTATAGAAAACAGCTCGCCGTTTTCGCTAAGTATATAACTGGTCACGGGTTTCTTCTTCTTCCTTACTTAGCCTCTCACCGTTTCCGCCATTTTCGCCAAACCAAAGTTTTTCATCTCTTTTTTTCCTAAATTTTCTCCTTTTTTGCAACAAATTACACCGATAGAACTCTTCCTAATCACTTTTAGAGTGATTCTACCTATTCAAAACTCTAAATTTTGTCTAAAATTGAAAAATTCCAAATCAAAACCCTAAGGGCAACAGACTGGTTTTTACCTATTTTGATCCATTTGTTCACCATTTCTTAACAAATTGATCCATAATTCCTCTTCCTCTACTCCCTCTCAACATAATAATCGGTTAATTTACTCCTAAATCCATCTTTTGAAAGTTTTTCTCTTTGTCATGGCCAAGTCATCTCGGAGGCCTCGGAAGAGGAAACATACGCCCTCTGTCAACCTATTCCACCTCAGGAAACTTCTGAATTTGAAAGACTGCATTTTACTACAGCCTCATTGCGCAAACGATTTGAGAATCGCTTTATGGGTAGACAAGTACTTGATTCTTATTTTGTGGACATAGACAATTTTAAGGACTTGATTGTATGTAATAGAAGTGTTAGCAACACGCTTAGACCCTGGGAATCCGCTATTGACATTGATAATAGATCTTATCCTAATCTAGTTTGAGTTTTCTACTCCAATATGGAATTGTCCCTACTCATTTAGATAAGATTGTTACCCTTGTTAGTGGTGTATCTATTGATTTTGATGTTAAATTTTTTAATACTGTTATTCTTGGGATTGAGAAAGAGGGTCATACTTTTTACACTTCTAAAAAAATCCTATCTTTTGATGAGTTTGTCCACAATGAGGGTGTGCGTAATATATGTCGTTATAGGGAGCTTAGTGATGAGATCTGTAGACTACCTTTCTGGTCTCAGTTGCTGCCTCTTAAGGTTTGCATCCTATATAGTATTTTGCAGCATATTATTACACCTAAGAGGGGTCACTCAGATGAGGTTACTCGTATAGATGTTGGGTTACTGGATAGTCTACTTAGTGGGCAACCTGTTAATCTTGGTTATATTATTGTGTGCCATATGCTGACTACTCTTGTAGTTACTCACCGTTTGCTTCCCTATGGCAGTGTCATTACTAAGATACTGCGGTACTTCCATATGCCAATATGGGATGCTGTGTATAAAGAGCCCAAAATGATTGGCCGAGATACTATAAGTAACATTGGATTTACTAGGAAAAATGACAAATGGCACAAGACTGCCAACGCTAAGAATTAGGACACCTTGATCGTTCATAATGATGATCGGATGCTTAATGATATTTATCCTTCTGATCAGCTTTCTGACTTCAGAGTTGGAGCCTGTCCTCCACCTTTTCATCGTCGAGATGCTCCTCAGCCATCAACCCCTTCTAGTTCTGCCGCCCCTGAGATGGATACTAGTCTTCTTTCAGTTTTCAAGCTACCTCCAGCTCTTAAGTAGCCTTCTGCTCCTCAGCAGCCTCCAACTCCACTTCAGCCCCCTGTTTCTAATAGTTTATAACAGCTGGTTGCTGATGTTTGCCAAATTTCTGAGCGCCAATAGTTGATTCTTAATCGTATAGATGTTATTTCATCAACAGCAGCTCCAGTCTCAGGTTTAGACCTTTCAGGAGCAGAACATCGATCACCAGCATGAGATCATTGCTGCACAGTAACAAATTCTGGGGTATTTTGGGTTTAACCCTGACAACACCTCTGCGGGAACCTCCTCTTCGTGACCTGCTTCTTCGATACCTACTTTTTCGACACCTACTTCTTTGATTCCTACTTCTTCACGACCTCCCGCTTTGAGACCTTCCTCTTCGCGACCCATTTCTACGCGACCTCTTGCTTCGCGGTGAGCTTCTTAGTTTCTGATTTTTTAATTTATCTTAATTTATCTATTTTTTTATTTTTTTATTAATGGATTGACTTTTTCATTTGGTATTCTTTGGTTGAGTATCTATATATATTTTTCTTTCTTATGACTGATTATATTTTTGCTCTGGATTAAATGGCATTAGAGTTGTTAGGATGTGGATACTTGATTAATTGCCTTTGGAAGTGTTCTTACTCTTATGTTATATTTAAGGATTTCTCCAATTTTAAGGGGAGACTCTGACGAAATGATTATCATAGGTAACATCTTTCTTTTCACTCTCATGTTCCTTTACTTCGACTTTTTTTTATGATGAAGTCGGAGAAATAATCATGGACTAAAATTTTGTAAATTTTTTTTTAAAGAAAACATCTTCTATTGGCAAAATTGTTTTGAGTATACATTTAGGGGGAGTAAAATATTAGGAATATGTTTGTCATCATAAAAAAAGGAGAGAATGTTAACATGTAAATGTTCTTTTTATTGATTTTGATAAATTTGCTAGAGTTTTACAATTTGAATATTTTCTTAAAATCCAAAAACTTTCTATGTGTGTTTACAAGCTTTAGATAAACTGGAATATTTCAATAAAAATATGATTTTCTGGATATAATCGGTGAACCGTTTATTTTAACGGTTAACCAATAAAATGCAGAGAAGGGTTATTTTCTAAAGTTTCAACAGATTATTTTATAACTTACTAAAAATCAGCTACTGGATGTAAACGGCTAACTGTTATTTTTAACGGTTAACTATTTAGGGTAAAACCTAACCTTTATGCTCAGAAAAGGGTTATTTCTTAAGCCTTAACCGATAAGCTTCTAAACTCGCTAAAGGTAAATGGTGAACCGTTAATGTTAATAGTTAACTGATAATATTCAAACTTGTATTATGTGCTAATCTTTTACTGTTTAAAGCAAACCGGTTAAGCAATTTATTTTATAAGTTGTTGGAATTTAACGACAAATCGTCACCATATAATGACTAATCAATAATATCCAGACTGTCAAATTTTGTTAATCATTAACCGTTTATGAAGAACAGTCAGTTGATATTTGTAGTGCAAGTCTCTGAAATTTAACGGTGAACCAATAACGTATAAATGGCTAACCGATAATTTTCAGACTAACATTCTTTATTAATCTTTTACCGTTTAGCAAGAATGGATAGAAAATTTTTTATTGTGCAAGTCTCTGGTTTTTTACGACAAAAGGGTAATGACTAACGGTCTATTATTAATTTGAAATTCAGCCCAACGGTAACTTTGACTAATGCAAACGGTTAACAGTTAACGGTTAACGGTTAACGGTTAACGGTTAACGGTGATCCGTTTTCTTGTAAAAATATGAATAACGGCTAGTTTTCAACTCCAACTATAAATAAGCTCATCCAAATCAAATAAATGGCTAATAACAACACGACTATTGTACATATACACGATTATACGATCTACATTGAGCATCAAACACATTCTTACTTCATCTATTCACATATTGGATATTGATTTGTAATCTTCAAGATTGTGTGAGAGAAAAACAATTTGTAATCTTTTGTTTTGGGTGATTGTAAGTGTTCAGATACTTTTGGGTCAAGAGATTGGGGATAATTTCTTCTTGTAAAGGTTTATTGATACCTTGAGAGTCAATTGTAAGCTTTTGAAACTTGAAGGCCTAGTAGAATCCTCAAGTCCGGTGTGCTTGAAGGCGTGGACGTAGGTAAGAATAGCCGAACCACGTAAAAATCATTATGTTTGATCTCTCTTACCCTATCTCTTTATTTTTTATTACACATTTATTTATTTATTTCGAATTTGATTACTTAGTTTATATTGTTTTAAGTTTTTGTTTGCTTAATTTTTAAAAACTCAATTCACCCCTCGTCTTGGGTTGCTTAGTTAGTATTTTATTTCCTTTAATAGATTAATACCACCTTAGTTAAGATACAAATTGAGAACTAAATATTGAGATTCCTAGTATTATTTTTTTATTAATCTCGTTTATTTTTTAAAATACGCTTATATGTCAATTTTGCATAGCTTATTCAATTTCTTCAAGTGTCATTTCCAAAAATTTTCAATTAAGTTTTAGGTAATTTTGCAATTAGAGGAGTAAAATAAAAATTCTTAATTTTTTAATACAATCTTTAAATTATATTTGTTGTAATTTAGAATAAACAAAAATAAATAACTTGCAAGTTGGCTATGTGGAGTTAGTTCTATATTTTTCTTTACTTTTAGTGGTTATAAGTTATATTAAATATAACTTACAGAGACTCGTGGATTGAATATCTTAAATGTGATTGTTTAAACATATATCAATTTGAGAATAATATGAAAGATTTTCAATAGAGGGCAAAAACGAAGCGCATATTTAGAGGTGGCCCAAGTGGCATTTCACACAATTGCAAAGCACGTGAAATACTGGATTTGGGTTGGTCAAAGATGACACAGTTACTAAAACTATGCTGTATTTATTCTTTTTTCAAATTAAATATTTATATGTTCAAAATAGAACTGCCTACACTTGTAGTAGTTAGTACGGTAAATATTTTAAAACTACATTAAAAAATGTTAAACAGGTAAATTATTTTAAAAATATTAAAATTATGTTTAATAGATTACAGGATTATCAAATAATAATAAATAAATTTTATTAATTTTTAAAATTCTTCACAAAACAAACTGAATTTGACATGATACGGGCCCGTATCGCCGACTATAAATATATTTTTCATTGTAGGCATGTCTCTTCTAGCCTCTTGCCTTTCTAAACATGCGTGACAATTTATAGCCCAAAACCAAAGTGTGGCATATTCATGAGCAAACTTAATTTATTTAATAAGCTTACATTTACTTACTGAAGTAGGAGCGAAGAATATGAAATTCTCTTATTTAAGTATTTTCATGTTTTATATATGATTGAGAATGAGATCCCACTCTCACTCTCTATATTTCACTTATTTTTAGAGTGAAGAGTAAGATTTCTACTCTCATATGAGATCTTTTTTTTTTATCACTCTTTAAATATAACATAATTATATTTAGGCTCATCCTATGTTACAGCTTACATACGTTACGCGTCCTGCCTCTCACACATAACGTACGCGAGCTATAAGTTAGCGAAATCTTTATATTTATAAAAATAAAACAATATTATCTTTATTTAAAATTAATAATATCATATATATTTAAATAATATTATTATATTATTTAATAATATTACATTTTAAAAATATTAATTTACATTAATTCTAAGCTAAAATAATATTATTATATTCACATAAGAGTAACAATATTGCTATATAATATTTTTGTTTCAAAATATAATATTATTATATTTGTTGGATATCAATAATTAAAACTAATAAATAGTTTATTTTAAGAGAAACTAATCTTATAGTATACTATTAATAATAATATTTCATTTGTATTGTTATTATCAATAATTATTAATTTACATAATTAAACTTAAATTTTATAATTTATAATTACATAAGTTAAAATATTAACAATGAGTATTAAAATATATTATTATAATTAATAATAAAATAAATAATTTACTTTAAAAATATATTTATTAATCACTTTACAATTAAAAACTTCAATTCTTTTACTGAAGCTCTGAATCGTAGCATCTCGACTCCCAATAAATCTCAAAATGTTGTTATTTTAACAAATTCTTTGAAAAAAAATCGCAAAAATTGAAAAGGTTCAGCGGTTGCGAATATGTCCATTATAATAAAAAGCAATACAACAAAACGCGGGAACGGATGTTATGATGATAAATGAACACTTATGCACAACTGTCTCGTCTGCATTCAAAACCCTGATGTTTCTATACAACACTGTTTTATATACTAAACACATGTACGGTGGAAATAAAAAGAAAGCTACCGTATTGCTCAATTGCAAGCCATAACCCAAATGACCCACGCAGTGCTGCAGCAGAAAACACCTCAGATTTATCAAACCAAGCATGAAATAGATCTACCTTCTGCATCAACCTCCGTGCAATATCTTTGACTGAAAGAGCTTCACTTGTGCTATATATCCCATCACTACCAACTTGCCATACCCATGACTAAATGTTAATCTCATGGTTGTTGTAGCTTGAGGGCATCGAATCTCAGCCTTCTAAAGAACAACAGTAATTTACATCTAATGCATATCATGGTAGGATAATGGATACCGAACAGTGGCCATGCAGAGCAAATTGCGTGCGAATCCACGGCAATCATTCCAACCCATCAACAATTTCCAAACTCCTTCCTCAATTGTATTTCTTGGGACAGAAAATCCATCCACTTCATTAAGTAGGACTCTGTAAACTTCCCATTCCCTATCTCCAATCAGGTGCCTTCCGATCTCAGCCTGAATACAAAACAGGGCAATGGATGTTATATTTTTCATTTAGGGAGATTGAAAAAATTTGTTGCTCAGAAACAAGAATTTAATTGTTTTTTGGTACGAATTTCTTGAATGCCAATTCTTGGAATCAAATGAAAATAAAAATGACAAAACAACAAGTATTCATAACTCATCATTGTGATAATGTTATATCCAAACTGTGGAAAGTAAAATGGAATGCAACATTAAGACAATAACACAACATACCTCAGCTGTGGTGACTCCATTAGTGGAATGATGACATAGCTGCCTACTGTTTTATGTTTATCCTTACAATATTAACAATGCAACATATGCAATTAAACAACAAACTGAATCTGTAAGCATGGGCAAAGTGGTTTTTCACTTAATGTCATAGGATCTAAGCACATACCGAAAAGATGCAAATATCAAGCATCTTGAGAGCAAGGGTGATATCGTGAAAAACAAGAGGTCTACCCTTGCCAGATAATTCCACAGGATTTGCAACCAAAAGCTCCGTATCAGGACCCCTGCTGACCACAGTTACTCTGAGAGGCTGAACCAGTTCCATCCACAGTCGAGAGGATAATCCATTCTGCTTGCTAGGGTCAACTATCTTTTTCCCATCAGCTTGCATGATAAACAAGTCAATCTCACAGTTTCCTCTTTGTCTTTTAGAGAAGCGTCCATATGAAACCTGCATATAAGATAATGCTTAATATGTTAATGTTATGGAGCCAGAAGCCACCTTCCATTAACTTCCTCTTTCATAAGTGTTCTATTTAATAGAATGTGATCGACATTTTTGGATGAGAAGCACACCAGCAGAACATGGATTTTATGCATCATACGTTGGAGCACTCAATATGTAAGCAAAGCAAGAAAAAATCCATGTAATAACTAGATCCTTCCACAAGGTAAATAATTGCAGATCAACCTTAAGCCCATGTTTGGTTGGAAGAAATGGTAGGAGAGGAGATGAGAGGAATGGAATGGAGAAAAAGGAAAAGAGAAAATGAATGAAAAAGAGGATCAATCATTATTCGGTTAAACATGGAATTTATCTTTCTTCCCTTATTTCTTTCCCTTCCCCTCCTTTTCTCCCCTCTCCTCTTCTTATATTTCTTCAAACCAAACATGCAAAAGATGCTTCCAATCTAAGCAGGTTGATGGTTTTATAAACAAATCACAAGCCAACCAAAAAAAAAAAAAAAAAAATTTCAAATACTAACAAATCCAGGTTCATCAGGATTGAAGATGTTTCAAAAAAGAAAAACACTCCCATAACGCATAAAGTACATGACAAAACCATGCAGTACTTTCTTAAAGCCACTATATCTGAAGCCTATCATACTACCAGTTCATCTACCTGAATATTGTAATCCTTTAGAGTTCTCATTATGTCGTAAAGGAGACCTTTGTGGTCTTGGCAGACAATTTGGACAAGAGTATGACCAGGACTCAGCGAGTTGTCTATTGTGACAGAGACATTGCTGGAAGTGAGCGATCCACTGGGGAGTTCAACAGGCATATCTAAATGGAGCATGTCAGTGATTGCAGATGGAAGAAATGAAGATGCCTGTGAGCAGGCAGTAATTTCTGTGCCTACCATTTCTACATCACAGCTTATCATAGCATTCCCCAAAATAGTTTTTAAGTGCTCGTATGTATCCTCCTTCCTCTTCCTTGTATGTAGAAGTTCCCTGATGACGATATTCAAAAGTACATTAGTTTCTCAGAGGAAGGTCAACATGGACCCATTTCTGCAAAAGAAAAGCCCTTTGTATCTTAATGAGGAATATCCCAGAATCCTTTAAATCTTTGCATTACTAACACATACACTTTCCTTTTTACCACATGAGACAACCTATCAATACTTTACAAAATTCAGTTATTGGGAAACCCCCTTTGCCACCCCTTTACATCCCAAAATAAATAAATAGAAACAAAGAAGTAAATGAAAAAGCATCCACATAAATTTAAAACCAATTAAGTAACTATCCGCACACTATATCACAGTTCACAGGTTTTCAATAGCCCAATCTCAATTGTACATGACCATATTAACTTTCAGAAAGGCTGTCACTATATGAGTTAACTTTTCCAAATGAACCATTTGACAAGCGAGAATATCCAATAAAATGAGATAGATGCTGCATCTAGTTTTTCAAGAGCCACAAATTATTGTATATACTTATTTTGTACAAACTGATGTGATGAACATTCATTAATTGAATGTAAACACAAAATAATAAAAATAAATCATATGGTCATCCAACTAATTGAGTTATGCCATATCAATGTGAAGTTTGTATCTCTATTATTACCCTAAAAAGTTGTTATATGAGAAAGTAGTGACCCTTAACCCAAATATCTGCTAATAAGATGCAAGTTAAATTTGTATATGGAAGCTATTTTGAACAGTTACAGACATTCCAAAATAATTGTATAACTTTCAGTCAGTGAATAATATGCAACCTTAATAAAATTGCACCAGTCAAAGATTAGAAGAATATTTTTGCTGATCTTGAGAAAAATATATCAAAAGAGAGAAACCTTGTGTCTGTGACGAAGAACAGGTCCATCACTTTCCCATCTGGAGTGGTAGATACTTTCACTTTCTCTATGGTAAGCTCAAGCTCACAGAGAACCACAGTCACATCTGCCAAAAGATAGCAAAAAGAATTCTTCTAAAAATCAGTTATGGACAAGGGTCTTAAAATATTATCATATCAAAATTCTCCGCTAGAGGGGAAAATAAAAACTAAAAAAAGGAGAGGAATGTAATTTTTGTCAGTCCAACTATAGTAAAAGAAAAGCTTCTGAAATCCCAGAATCCATCAAAAAGTAAGTGGATTAAAAAGGGTCATCCAAAGATTCCAAACTCTTTCTTTCTTTTCTTTTTATTCACAACAATCAAAGGCTATGAATCAAAACCCAAATTCATATAACAAAAATAAATAAATAAATAAACAAACAAAGTTACATAAGCAGGAACATAAATAAGCAGGAACATAAAATCAAAATCACAAAATTGAAAGTAAATAAGAAAAAAGAAAGGTACCATATAGAAGGCCTTTTCGATCATAACAAGAAAGCTTCAAGAGAAAAACATCAGAAGGTTTGGGTGCTTGCATTTCTGCACGGTAGTAAAGGACCGCGGAAGCTGAAGAACAAGAAGGGCAAGCACCCATCAGTCTCTTCTTCAATAAACCCCATCTTGTTTGTGAGTTCCCAATCACCCAAAACACTATGTAGCACCATTTCCCATCCGTAGATACATCTTGAACATACAAATTCAAAAGAGTCACACATATTGTAATTAACAATCATAACTTTGAAAAAAAAAAGGAAAAAAAGAGCAATATCTTAATTAGTTTTCACCAAATGTAATGAAAAACTTAAATACCAATCAATTGTTCTCAAAGTTGAAGATCAATCACAAATACCCATCGTTCGATTTTACACAAGGGACATATAATGAAAGCAAAATAAAACTTTTTCCTCCAACAACCAAACAAGGAAAATGGTTAGAAATAAAACTTCTTTTTCCTATATTTCGTCAACAACCAAACCAGCAAAATAGTTATTTTAAAAAATTAAAATCATAGTTTCAAAAATCAGGGTTTCACTAGATGTAATGAAAATCTTAACTACCCATCACTTGTTTCTCAAAGTTGAAGATCAATCACACATACCAATCACTCGTTTCTTTACAAAAATTTTCAAGAGCTAGATTCTACAAAAGAAAATCAAAACATATTTTCCCCATATTTTCTCAGCAGCCACACAAGAAAATTGTTGCTAAATACAGAATAAAATCAATTAAGTGGGGAAGAAATTACCTCCTCTGACAATGCTAAGACCAAAGAAGAGAATGATGCGACACAAATCACAACCAAGACCAGTTTTATCAGGGCAGTTGATTGTTATCACACATGGGTCACCTTCTTTGTCTGATGGGCTGATTATCACAACGTCGTCGTACAGAATTCCCATGTCCTATTGCTATTCAAATTTTCAAGCTTATTATTCGCTTTAAAGAAAGAAACAGCGAAGCAGAGATTTTTGAGATAAATAAAAATTAAAAATCAGAGACACAGAAAGAGTCAGTATTGTGTGTTCTTGCTTCCATCTTTGCATCTGCTTCACTTGTTGCGGTTGTTTCTGGCTTTTCTATTATTTATCTTTTTAAATCCAAAATCTCGAATCCATTTTATCGACTAATGAAATGATTCTTTTATTTTCATTATTTTAACATAGAGAAGATGGCCCGTACCGTGATAAATGATGTAAATCGGGACCCAGCTCTCTCGCAACAGTTCAAAGTTACAGTAATATTAAATTAATATGATAATATAAATATTAATTATATATATTTAATTATAAATATTAATATAATATTTATTTTAATAATTATTTTAAATATTTATGTAATATAATAAGTTAATGTATAGTTAATATTTAAAAAATAAAAATTATTATAATATTATTTATTTTTAATTTAATAAATAAAAAAATTTATAATATATCTTATATTTTATATCATTTAATAACGTGAATCATTAATTAATAATTTTTTTATATATATTAATTAATTTTTAAACTTTAACTTTATTAAAAGTCAAACATTTCTTTCCTTTTCACTTTCTTTGCTCAAGTGTCAAAAATTCTTCTTCCCTCTTGCATTTTCCAAAAAACATTACGTTGCTTACAAATTATAAAAATAATAAATTGAACAAACTGCCAACAGAGAGCCTAACTTCATACTCCTTTCATTCACAACTTCATTGCCCTCAAAAACATGCCTTTGGTAATCTTGCTTTGATGCTCCTCCTAATTCCCATTGGCATTTCCATTCTCCTACAAAACATTGCCATTAGTTTAATTAGAAATGTCACAACATCCTATTTAGACTTCTCAACTTTCCTGTAAAAAATCCTATTTATTAGTACAAGAATCTTAGCTCGCTTAAGAATAGTATACTGTTTATTGTTAGATAATTTTTTTTTTCAGCTTCTCATATTTATTCAAAAAATATTGTTGTTTAAATTCCATATCACTCATAAGCTTGTGAGTTTTCAATTTATAATTTATTTTTAGCACTAGTGCCGGCATTTTGTTATTTAATGAGAAAAAAGATATTTTAATACGTGCGGAATAATATTGAGCAATAGTGAAAAACTACTTTATGGCCTTTTAAATTATTGAATATTTGGTTATTTTTCACTGAAGTTGATTATAAATGATTCTCTTTTAAATAGTTTCCCTACAATATTATTGAAAATTCAAAATAGAGTTCCATTTATAAAGGCATGTTTATTAAAGGAAACATACATATTTTACTTGCAATAATTTAAGAATTTACAAGTAATCTATATAATCGTGGCACATGTTTGTCCATCAAGAAACAGTGAATCATACAATTACAAATGTATATATATCCAGCATCAATATCTTACCTTGTTTCATAGTACAGTAAACAAACACGTGGTGGGCAAAAAAAAGAAATTGTGAATGGTTCTTAACTCCTTCAGCAAATGTTTGAAGTGTGATAATCCCCTACCTTAATTCACTTTGCAAATCTAAAAATAATCTTGTTTTGATGCTCCTTTTGCTTCCCATTCACAAAATCATTCCCCTGGAAAATCGTGCCACTAGCTTAATTAAAAAATTTGTTGCATTTTTCTTCAGGGGAATGGACTTGTAAATGGGAAGAAAATTTCATGCTTTTTTTTTCTTTTTGTGCATGCTAATGGAGTTGTAAATTGGCAGGAGGATGAAGTCGGGCTCTTTGTATGCACTTTATTTAATTTATTATTTTTATAATTTTTAATAAATTATTTTTTTTAATTTGGAAGAGAGAAGAAGAATTTTTTAAACTAGAGTAAAGAGAGAGAAAGAGTGTAACACTCCACCTTTATGATTGTAACTAAAATAGTTAAACTAGGTGTATTAGGTATTTATAGAAATAATTGCAAAATAAACATTTTATAAATATAGAACATAAAAAGTTTGTTATACAAAAAAAAATATAAAAGGTCTGTTAAAAAAAAAAACTTAGATACAAAGTTAACAATTCATGTCATCAACTAATTCTATAAACAAGCTTGTTGGATTTATACTTAGATAAAAATATAGTTGAGCCCGTTGTGTGACCCAAGGTCTGTTAGGTCCATATGCACTTTACCTTGGTTGGGACTTGACGTCAGTTTTTTCCTACTCAGCTCCTACAATGTAAGAACTACGTGAGCTAATACCTAGTAAGTAAACACTTTATGCATGTATTACCTTTTATGCATATGAATGACTTTATGAAATAAGTGCTAAATCTTTTAGGAAACTTCAAAATGTAAAGAACGGTGTTAGAGCCCTAGGTTTGTTGTACTATAAGGTTAGCATTCCATAACATCCCTTAGGCTTAAATTAATTGATCCGTTGGGCGTTATATATCGCCGTCTCCAAAGGATCTCTTTTCTTAACTTAGAGGGCTTACCCTCTTTATGAATACTTGCCACCTAGTAGTACAGCAATCCTTTCTTTCTTCAAATTTATTAAAATACCTCTTTATCAAATCACTCATGAAATGCATGAGACCAATGCAACTTATGTCATAGCATGTAAATTTTTCAAATATATAATAAAGTAAAACATGAAACTAATTTAAGACAACTACATCTAACATAGGCGACAGTGCTGTCCATACAGAAATTAAAGAAATAAAATTATAATATTGGCGGTAGGGCCGACTATGTAAAGAGCAATAACAACATTATATTTTAGGTGGTAGTGTCGACCATGGCATGATAAAATAAGAGCATCACATATTAGGCGGCATAACCGACTATCCAATCAAGTAAGTAGTAAATATAACATCCTAGGTGTTGAGTGTTAGAAAGTGTATATTTATAAAGGAGAAAATCATCATTTTACACTTTAAATCTCACTAACATTGCTACTTTTATTTATTTAAGTATTTTGTTATTTAATTATATGTGTTTTATTATAATTGTGTATTTTATGTATTTTAGGGGTATCATAATCGTTTCACAATAAACGAGTGATCAGACAGCAAAACGGACGTCATATTTGGACTCAGGACGGTCGAAAACCTTAAGAAGAGCATTAAAGGAAAAGTTATCGCTCATACGTTCACGTGCATCGTTCATACGTTTGCGATCGTTCATACGTCATTTGATCGCTTCACGATCTTCGTTCATGTATACGGACCGATGATGTGGCAACTACCTACGACGTGGCGATGTCGATTGGACGAATTATGTGGATTGATTTGCTTATGTGGCATTGACCGATGACGTGGCGTTGACCGATGATGTGTCACGATCTTATTGGACTAAATTTCTTATGTCTTCGTAGATCGATGACGTGGCGAAGATCTCATTGGAGTAGAAATCGGGTGTACAAAGATACATGCGCTTACATGGGATTATTTACTATTCGCGCGGCGTTCTTTGTCACAAATGTTGATTGATCGTTGATTGCTGATCGCCGTTGATGGATGATGACGTGGCGCAATCCTGAGCATCCGAATTGTTTTTAATCCGATGGTCACGATTCACTCAATGTATCTATAAAAAGGGGGCTCTCCCCCCCTAATTTGAGACCCCTGAATTCATTTCTAAGCTTAGATTTCTGAAATTCCTTCTCCTTCTTGTAGTTTCTTTGTATTTTAATAGAATTCCCTTTTTATCCCTAGTTAAAATATGAGTAGCTAATTTCTTTTTTTTGAGCTTGGGTTGAAGGTGAAGTCTCAACATGTTCCATGGGCTTAATTTGGTAAATTTACTTTCTCTTCCCCTCTAATATTTGTGGTTGTTTTGACTTTTTTTAAATAAAAATAATAATAGTCTTGTCTAATTCTGACTGTTAAACCTAAGACCCTAAGTACAAGGTTATTATTATTTACGATAAGTTCTTGGACCATACTTATTGGAGAGTGGTTCATGAGGTGTGGAATCCCCCCTTATGATTTAATTGGTATTAATATGGAATATTTAACCCATGGAGCATGTTGATGCGGATCCGGATACCCAAGTGCTTTATTATAACAGTTTCATTTTTAATTATTCTCGCCATTTTAATTCAGCAATTTAGGACAAAATTATCATAATTTAATTGTTCCCATTACAAAGAAAATTAATTCGGCATATAATTAAAATCAACCTCCTCGTGGGATCGACACTCGTCACCATTAATCTATTCTACAATAGATTCGTGCGCTTGCGAGTTCATTAAAATTTGCACAACAAGTTTTTGGCGCCGTTGCCGGGGAGGTAAGTTATTTTAATTTGTGGAATTAATTTTTTTTTGTTTTCTTATATATTTTTTTTTCTTATAAAAAAAATAATTTTATAATTTAATTTTTGTAATTTAAATTTTTGCAATTTAATTTCTGTAATTTAATTTCTGTAATTTAATTTCTGTAATTTAAATTTCTGTAATTTAAATTTTAGTAATTTAAATTTTTACAATTTAATTTTATTGTGTGATTTCTTTAATTTTCTGTACTTTAATTTTTGCTTTACTTTTCTTTGTAATTTGTTTTGTTTATCTTGTAATTTATTTTAATTTATTCGTAGAATTAATTCATAGAATTAGTTTTTTTTTTAAGTAATTTTTTTGCTTTCCTTAAAAATTATAAAAAAAAATTAAAAAAATTACAAAATAAAAAAAAAGTGAATCTGTAATTTAATTCTGGTAATTTAAATTTCTTTAAATTTCAATAATTTAATTTCTGAGTTATTTTTCTTTGTAATTTTTATTTATTTTGTTAATTTATTATTCCATAGAATTAATTTTTTTTAAGTAATTTTTTTTCTGTAATTTAATTTTGTTTCTTTTTCTCTTCTTTATATTCCTGTAATTTAATTTTTTATTTTTCATTGTAATTTATCTTTTTATTTTATTTTTTTTAGTTAATCTATTTCTGGTATTTTCTTTTTAAAGACTTGAAACAGTATATTCATTTGTAAGGTTAGAATAACTTCACAGTTAGTATTATAATTTCTCTCTCCTTTTATTTTTGTTTGTTTTATTTTCATTTATTTTCATTTATTTTGTTCTTTATTGCATGGTCGAAGGTCATTATCACCCAATCTTGAACCTTTAGACCTCGATTTGGAAAAAAACACTTCGCACACACAAACAAACTGTTTTCCAAAAGAAACTTGAAATGGATTTGCAACATCAAAGAACCGTAACCACAAGAGAGGCCATTTAAGGATTATTTTAGTCCTTTAGCTAATTTGAGCACATCATGCATAAGGTACCCAAATGTAGGCTGCTAGGAGTTTTGAATTAAAACCTAGTGTCTTCAAAACTGTCTCCCCACATTCTATGGCCTAGAAAATGAGGACCCATATAATCATCTGAATGATTTTCATGCTATTTGTCAAACTTTTAAATATGAGAATTTTTCAGATGATGATGTTAAACTTAGATTATTCCCATTTTCATTAAAAGATAGAGCTCGTTTATGGTTTAATACAATGCCTGCTAATAGCATTACATCATGGGAACAAATGGTAACTAAATTTTTAAATAAATATTTCCCAGTTCATAAAACCAATGCTATTCGCAGGGAAATTTCAGAGTTTACTCAAAGAGACGACGAGCAATTTTTCGAAGCATGGGAGCGATTTAATGGGCTACTCTTGAAGTGTCCACATCATGGGTATGAGAAATGGCACCAATGCCAATACTTTTTGGAGGGATTATTGCCACATATGCAAGAATGGCTAATGGCAACCAGTGGAGGAGAGTTAATGTCCAAAAGCGCATCAGAGATTTGGGAATTTTTCCAACGGCAATCGGATAATTCTCAACAACGGAGTCGATCACTTAGAAATACCAGGAGAATTAAGGGAGTGAATGAGGTTAACATTGGTGAGTCAAGCTCAGGAATTAAAGAAGTCAAAGAGATGGTCGAAGGCCTTGCTCGACAAATAGCATCTTTGACAACCGCTAAATCAACAGAGCCACATGACCATGACTCATATTCAGATCAAGCCAATGCCATAGGTATCATGAGAAAACCATCAAACTACAACCCTTACTCCAACACATATAACCCTGGATGGAGAGATCACCCCAATTTTTCATGGTCTCAAGGATTCCAACAAAATGGACCATCGCCCACCTCCACCAATGCAATCAGTTCCTCAAATGTCTTAAGCCTCTCAACCACCATTTAGACCATACAATCAGAACCCAAACCATTCTCAACCTAAACCATGGGAGGAGACATCCCAAAATTTCAGAAATCTTACTAACTCCAAGATCGAGCAGCAGAACCGCACCATTGATGAATTACGAAATGAGATGAGAGCAAGCTTCAACTCACAAGCTCAATCTGTTTCAAGCCTTGAGAAAATGGTAGGACAACTTGCCTCCTCAATTCAAACATTGGCCATGACCGTTGAAAAGGCAAATTCCCAAGTCAACCAATGCCCAATCCTAAAGCGAGAATGAAGCAAGTTCTAGTTCACCACAAAGAGCATGGAGAGGTCAAAGCGGTGATGACCTTGCGAAAAGGAAAAGAAGTTGACAACAAAGTGGAGATGCCAAAATCAACTCAAATTGTACCGTGAACTCGGAGGAATCATCATCGAGAGGAGAAAGAGGAAACCAACTCACGAGAATATGTTCCTAAAGCTCCATTTCCTCGGGGTTAGCTCGAGGAAGAAAGGAAAATCCACAGTGAGATTCTTGAAATCTTCAAACAGGTAAGTGTTAACATCCCTTTACTTGAAGCTATAAAACAAGTGCCATCATATGCCAAGTTTCTTAAAGACCTTTGTACTAAAAAGAGAAACATTCATGTTCGAAAAAGGCCTTTCTAATGAAAATATTAGTTCTATACTCCAACATAAAATGCCTCTAAAATGCAAAGATCCGGCTCCCCACTATCTCATGTAGTATAGGGAACCACACAATTGAGAATGCTTTGTTGGATTTAGGAGCTAGTGTAAATCATTACCTTACTCGTATTTGTGAAACTCGGACTGGGCGAATTACACCCAACTCCAGTGGTGTTACAGCTTGCAGATCGATCCATGAAAATATCACGTGGTATTGTGGAGGACGTGTTTATCCAGGTAAATAAGTTTTATTTTCCTGTTGATTTCATTGTAATTGACACTCAACCAGTGCAGAATTCAAGGAAGCACATCCCCATTATCTTGGGTCGTCCATTTTTGGCTACTGCCGATGCTCACATTCAATGCAGGACTGGAATATGCAGTTGTCATTTGGCAATATGACCATGGAACTAAATATTTTTAACATTGCCAAACAACCTTACAGTACTGATGATGAAATTGTAGATGTGGATTTAATTGATGAATTGGTTTATCATACATCTCCTTTAAACCTTAGTGATGACCCTTTACTGACATGTTTAACTCACTTTGGTTTGGATTTTAATATTGACAGATCAATTGATGAGGTTAATGCCTTATTGGATTCATCGCCATGCATGGACATTGATAAGTGGAAGACAAAGATAGAACAATTGGCACCATTAAAAGAAAATCTCATTCCATCATCAGAATCACCACTAGAAATTGAGATCAAACCTTCACCCGACCCTTTGAATTCTACATTCTTGGAGGAAGAAGAAATATTGTCAGAAATCATCCCATCCTCTCCTAATTACAAACAAAAGAACACAGACATCATTGACCCCATTTTTGGTTCAAAAAGGAGGATACAGCTGGCAAAACCAGAGGAGATTCGTAACAACAAAAATGCTAAGGACTACAGAAAGCGAATGAAAATCCTCCGTGACAAGTGGAGCATTGGAAAATCTTTCACACCAGGTCAGAAAGTATTTTCTTTCAATTCTCAATGGCACGTTTCTCCAAGTAAGTTACGTTCTCGATGGTCTGGTCCATCTACTGATCATACTGTTTTTTCACATGGAGCCATTAAATTTAAGAATCCAAGGAACAATATAATTTTTAAAGTTAATGGTCAGAAAAGTAAAGTCATATCACGAATACCAACCATGTGGAGAAAACAGCACAAAACATTGAAGTGACCTGAATTTTTTTCTTTTCTATTTCTTTTTGGTGATTTAAATTTTTTTTTTTAATTATGTTTTTGTAAGTTTACCTATTATTATTAATTTTTTTTTGAATAAATGTGCCAGAATAATATGCAAAAAAAAAATCATGTTCTTTAGGAATGGTGTCTGAAAACAGAGAAGATAAGATTCAATTCATTAAGGATGGCTTGCATAAGGAGTCATTGGATGATATCCTTTTGTCTCTTGAAACGCATCCCAGTGAATACGTCCAAAATGCAATACTCCAATTATGGCCATTATTTCAGAAAGAATGTGCAAACTATAGTCTCGAAATCACTATAAAAGACCCTGTTTGCCAGTTTGTAAGAAAACTGGATGGGAAGCCTATCCTCGACCCATAGAGGGCGTTCAAGCCGTTTCTGGACGTAAAACGAGAGGAAGATGTGAGCCACAGTCGCAACTACTTATTAATAGTTTCTTCTGTATTGCAATGCCCAGGTGATATCTTCTAATCTCTACTTCTTTCCTTTAAAACATTGAGGACAATGTTTCGTTCTGGTTGGGGGGAGGGAATAGCTGATAATTTCTCCTTTATAAATATATATTTTCAAGTTTTTAAAGTCGAAGATGGCTGAATATGGAGTGTAGTAACTCTAGAAACGCATCTCCTTTTGTAAAAAAAAAACAAAAAAACAAAAAAAAAATTAAAAACAAAAAAAAATTAAAAAAAAATTCATTTTTCTTTAATTTTTCTGCATGTATGTTTTCTTTTTATGTTTAGAATAGGTTGGGGGGAAATAATTCTATTTAAAAAAAAAAAATTTGTGAGTTCTTGATATTGGATGATATGATGACTTTTGAATTTTAGTATTTGTATTATCTTTGGTCTTGAGTAATGTTACACCATGTTTACTATTCTACATGTTGATGTTGGAGACAAATATGAGTTGCTTGAAAGAATGCACATGTCATAATAAATTCCAAGTGAGTTTTTGAGCCTATTAATTTTTCTTGGAGAGTAACCCTTTTTGCCCATTCTTCATGTAGCTTAGCAGTTTATTATTTCATACATGATCTCTAGATTTTCTTTGAGTCAACCCTTTAAAAAAAAAAAAAAGAAAAGTGTGTTCTTTGCATCTAAATGTCCACTTAATTAGTAGATATGGAAGATTATTTAGAGTCCTAAAAGATGATGGAAGGCCATTTTTGACCCGTTTGAGCCTTTCTAGCCATCCCTATTATTTAATATCCATAGTTACCCCTTTTGAGCCTTTTATTTTAAAAAAAAAAATCCTTTTCTTTATTAACTTATCATCCTAACCCACTTCAATTTGGAGTATTACCCAATATCATATAAGTTCCATCCACCTATTCATGTTTGAGAAAAAAAAATAAATAAATAATTATTTTATTCAGTAAAGTTGTGCCATATAAAAAAAAAAGGAAAAAAAAAGAAAAAAAAAGAAAAAAAAGATGTACAATAGTAATAAATAAGCAAAATGTATCTTGTAAAAAGTTCTTTAATTTTTTCTCAAACATATATATTTTGTTTCCTTATTTTCCTTTCTTTGTTAACCATGTCCCTAGCCTACGTTACGTCCTAATAAAAGTCCTTCCTGATTTTAGGGAACTATAGTCTAACATAAAAGCTAGTTATATGGGTAATTAAGATGTAGTGATGCATATATCAAACAAACAAAAATGATGAATACATTGGGTTGACTAATACTTTATTTGAGATCGTACTATTTCTAAGCTATGGGCATATTTTTCATCTTGGTGAGAGTGTGTGATATTTCTTTATTATTTTCTCTCAATTTACCATTCATTGTAGTGACAAAATTTTATTGGGATTAATTTCTTTGTGAGAGTGTCACTACAACCGGTGAGATTTTGGGGTTGGATATGTCTTTCTTGAAAGTAGCTTGATTACTATTACTACAACAAAATCACTTTGGACTGATACATATGGATGGTTGATGTGGGTGTGATATTCCTTTAGACTAGAGATAATGCTTAAACTTTTATTTGATTGTTATCATTAATCTGATTGAATAAACACGTGTGTTTAAAAAAAAAAATTTTTTTTATCTTCGCTTTATTTGCTATGGACTAGCAATAAGTTCTAGTTGAAGTGTGTGTTGAGTGTTAGAAATTTTATATTTATAAAGGAGAAAATCATCATTTTACACTTTAAATCTCACTAACATTGCTACTTTTATTTATTTAAGTATTTTGTTATTTAATTATATGTGTTTTATTATAATTGTGTATTTTATGTATTTTAGGGGTATCATAATCGTTTCACAATAAACGAGTGATCGAGGCAAAGAAAAAACGGACGTCATATTTGGACTCGGGAACGGTCGAAAACCTTAAGAAGAGCATTAAAGGAAAAGTCATTCATTCACACATACATACTTGTTCATCGTCATACGCATCTTGTTAAATACGCATCGCATCGCTTCACGATCTTCGTTCATGTATACGGACCGATGATGTGGCAACTACCTACGACGTGGCGATGTCGATTGGACGCCAATTATGTGGATTGACCGCTTATGTGGCATTGACCGATGACGTGGCGTTTACCGATGATGTGTAACGATCTTATTGGACTAAATTTCTTATGTCTTTGTAGATCGATGACGTGGCGACATCTCTCATTGGAGTAGAAATCGGGTGTACGATATGCGCTACATACGGGATTATTTACTATTCGGCGGCGTTCTTTGTCAAATGTTAAACGTTGATTATTGATTGCTGATCGCTGATTATTGATCGCTGATTGCTGACTGATGACGTGGCGCAATCCTGAGCATCCGAATTGTTTTTAATCCGATGGTCACGATTCACTCAATGTATCTATAAAAAGGGGGCTCTCCCCCCCTAATTTGAGACCCCTTAATTCATTTCTAAGCTTAGATTTCTGAAATTCCTTCTCCTTCTTGTAGTTTCTTTGTATTTTAATAGAATTCCCTTTTTATCCCTAGTTAAAATATGAGTAGCTAATTTCTTTTTGAGCTTGGGTTGAAGGTGAAGTCTCAACATGTTCCATGGGCTTAATTTGGTAAATTTACTTTCTCTTCCCCTCTAATATTTGTGGTTGTTTTGACTTTTCGTCGACAAATAATAATAGTCTTGTCTAGTTCTGACCCTGTTAAACCTAAGACCCTAGTACAAGGTTATTATTATTTGGCACGATAAGCCCTTGGCACCATACTTATTGGAGAGTGGTTCATGAGGTGTGGAATCCCCCCTTATGATTTAATTGGTATTAATATGGAATATTTAACCCATGGAGCATGTTGATGCGGATCCGGATACCCAAGTGCTTTATTATAACAGTTTCATTTTTAATTATTCTCGCCATTTTAATTCAGCAATTTAGGACAAAATTATCATAATTTAATTGTTCCCATTACAAAGAAAATTAATTCGGCATATAATTAAAATCAACCTCCTCGTGGGATCGACACTCGTCACCATTAATCTATTCTACAATAGATTCGTGCGCTTGCGAGTTCATTAAAATTTGCACAACACTAGGCGGCATAGTCGGCCATATGAGGATGATATTATCATGTAAACAATATAGCCAGCCATTTAGGATTTAATAATAATAGCTAATCACACCATAATAATAATCATTATAAAATAAGAGATTATTTAAAACTAAACTAGTATAAGAGAATTATTATTTAAAGCTAATTTAACATATTGTCCTTACAGAGCAGTTTAAGTGAAGTGTTACTTACTTGTTTTCCCTAAACCTTCCTTCTTAAGCTTGAGAATTTCTTCATTAGTGATACTTTGGCTTAGAATGGAAAAAGATGGAATTTCTAGGGTTTATGAAAAATGCAAGGGCTAAAGGGTATTTATAGGATTTCTTAAAGCCCATGAGTGGCTATGATTTTGCACCATATCATTTGATTAATGATGGAGATTTATTTTTCCATAAATATCTTTGTGATTTCTAGAATGCTAAGATTTTGCCACCTAGCACTTAATTAATGGTGAAGATTTATCTCTTTATAAATATCTTACTAATTTTTAGAATTTTTAAATCTCTACAACATTTCTTGTTATATCATCACTTATGTCATTACTTATGTTACTATTACTTTTAATTATTAATTTATCTTTCCATAAATATCTTTGTAATTTCTAGAATTCATAATATCTCTACAATTCTTATTACAATATTATTTATATTATTGCTTATGTCATCATTAGTTTTAACTATTAATTTATCCCTCCATAAATATCTTAGTAATTTCTAGAATTTCTAATATCTTTACAACATTAATTATGTCATTATATTATTACACTTTATTATTATTATTATTATTATTATTATTATTATTATTATTATTATTATTATTATTATAAATGATTAAAAGAGCTTGTTAGGTTAATTATATTATATCTAAGTAAGAAGATTGTACCTCACAATCTCCTCCCCCTTTAAAAAATTTCGTCCTCAAAATTTACTTACTGAATAGCTCGGGATAGTTGTTCTTTATTTCTTCCTCGTGCTCTCATGTTGTCCCCTCCACTAAGCTATTTCACCATAGTATCTTAACTAAAGGGATTTTCTTGTGTCTTAACTCTTTTATTCTTCTATCGAATACTTGAACTAGACGTTCTTCGTAGGTTAGGTCTTCCTCGAGTTGAAGAGGCTCATAGTCTAGCATGTGAGAGGGATCTGAAACATATTTCTTTAACATGAAGATATGAAAGACATCGTGTATTCTTGATAATGATGGTGGTAGCGCAAGTCGATAGGAGACACTCCCGATATGTTCGAGTACTTCGAATGGCCCAATGAGCCTTGGGTTTAATTTTTCCTTGTTTCCAAATCTCATCGATCCTTTCGTTGGGGTGACTTTTAGGAATACTTTCTCGCCAACTTGAAATTCCAACGACCTTCATCTTTTATCTCTATAACTTTTTTGTCGACTTTGGGCTGCTTGCATTCTTTGTCGTACTTTCTCAATTGCTTCAGATAAGGCCACAACTAAGTTTAGTCCAAGGTATCTTTGCTCACCCATCTTATCCCAATGAATAGATGATCGACATTTCTACCATATAAAGCTTCATATGGTGCCATGTCGATTGTTGTTTGGTAACTATTATTATAGGCAAATTCAGCCAATGCTAAATATTTGCTCCATAATCGTTGAAAGTCGATGGCACATCCTCGTAACATATCTTCAAGTATTTAAATCGTCCTCTCTGATTGGCCATCTGTTTGGGGGTGAAATGCTATGCTAAATTTTAGTCTTGTTCCCATAGCCTTATGTAGCTTATCCCAGAATGTCGAGGTAAATCTTGTATCTCGATAAAAAATAATAGAGATAGATACACCATGTAGTTTGACTATCTCCTTTATGTATATTTCTGCAAGTTGGTCCATGGTGTACGTCATCCGAATAGGAAAGAAGTGGACGGACTTTGTGAGTCGATCAACTTATCCCATTATGATTTTCTCCCACTTCCATTGAAAGATTTGATTGGGTTCCAAAAGTCCTGCAGGTCTTCGATGCTCCGTCTTGATTTGTTGATAGGTGAGGTATTGAGCCATAAACTTAACTATATTCTTCTTTATCCTAGGCCACCAATAGTGCCTCTTTAAATCTTTATGCATTTTTTTTGTGCCAAAATGTAGCGAATATGAACTGTATGAGTTTCAAGTAGAATTTCTTTCCTTAGATCTTTACTATCTAGTACCCATATCCTGTCTCTAAATAAAATGATTCCTTTATCTGACTTTTTAAATTGCATCTCTTTTTCTGAATTGGTCTCCATCTTTAAATTCTTTAAGTATAAATCGGCTTCCTGCCCTTCCTTAATCCTTTCCATCAAAGTTGAGCAAAGTCTCATATGAGCGAGTTTTCCTGTCATGAGCTTGATCTCCGCCTTGAATACCTCATCTTGTAATGGCTTAGGTAACATTTGTAAAGCTGACAAACTTGACTTTCAACTTAGTGCATCTACTACCACATTTGCTTTTTCAGAATGATAGTTCATTTCATAATTGTAGTCCTTAACGAGTTTCAGCCAATGTCGTTGTCGCATGTTCAGCTCCTTTTGTGTAAAAACGTATTTACGGCTCTTGTGATTTGTATAAATTTTACAATGCGCTTCCATCAAATAATGACGCCATTTTTTAATGCATGCACCAATACAGCCAACTCTAAGTCATGTGTGGGATAATTCTTCTCATATTCCTTTAATTGTCTAGAGGCATATGTAATGACCTTTCCATTTTGCATAAGAACACATCCTATGCCATTTTTGGAGATATCGTTGTATATGATGAATTCCTCAGAGCTATTAGGAATGGCTAAGATCGAGGTAGTGACCAACTGTCGTTTTAGCTCTTCGAAGCTTTTCTCAATTTCTAGGGTCCACACAAACTTAGTGTTTTTCTTTGTTAATTGAGTTAATGGCATTGCGATGTTGGAGAAGCCTTTCACGAATCTTCAGTAATAGCCTGCTAATCCCAAAAAGCTTCTAACTTCTTTAGCATTAGTTGGCCTAGTCCATTGGCTCACTGATTCCACCTTTGGGGATCGATTAATATTCCATCCTTAGACACAATATGCTCTAGGAATATAATGCTTTCTAGCCAAAATTTGTACTGCTTAAATTTTGCATAAAGTTGATTCTCTTTCAAAGTATGAAGAGTGATTCTCAAATGTTCGATATGTTTTTTCTTTGTTCGTGAGTAGATCAAGATGTCGTCAATGAACACCACTATGAATTTATCTAAATAGTCTTTAAATACTCTATTCATGAGATCTATGAAAGCTTCTGAGGCATTAGTTAGACCAAATGACATGATGATAAATTTATAGTGTCCATAACATGTTCTGAATACGGTCTTTGAAATATCCTCCTTTCTGACTTTTAGCTGGTAATATCCTAACCGTAGATCAATCTTTGAAAATACTACTACTCCTTGTAGTTGATCAAATAGATCCTCGATACATAGAAGTGGGTACTTATTCTTAATAGTGACCTTATTTAGTTCTCAATAGTCTATGCACATCCGTATGGATCCATCCTTTTTCTTTACGAACAACACTAGTGCTCCCTAAGGTGAATGGTTTGGACTTATGTAGCCTTTGTCTAATAGTTCTTGCAGTTGATTCTTTAACTCCTTTAATTTCGATAGGGCCATCCTGTAGGGTGCTTTTAAGATTGGGGTCATTCCTGGTAACAAGTCAATCTTGAATTCAACTTCTCAATCTGGTGGCAGTCCGGAGAGTTCTTTAGGAAAAACCTCAGGAAATTCATTCACCACTCAGTTTTCTTCTGGATTTGGCTTTTGCTCTTCAACTTTGATGACGCTTGCAAAGTATCCCTCACATCTTGCCTTTAATAGTCTAATTGCTTTCAAGGCGGAGATGACAAGTATTCTATTCTCCTTACATTCCCCTTTGAATATAAATGATTCTTTTTGTGGTGGTTAGAATGTTACTTCTTTTTTCTCATAATCTATCTTGGCATGGTACTTTGATAACCAATCCATACCAAGAATCACATCATAGTCATGCATCTCAAGGATTATTAAGTCAACACATAGTGTACGACCACTAATGTTGACTTCGCATGCTCTTATTATTTGTTCTAGGTTTAATACTTCACCAGATGGAAGCATGACACTCTAAGGTCTACTTATTATGTTAAGGGCTCCTTTGATTTTCCTAATAAATACTAGTAAGATAAATGAATGTGTAGCTCCTCAGTCTATCAACATATATGCAGGAGTTTGAGATATAGATAGTTCACCTGATATTACTGAGGGGTTTGCTTCTGCATCAGTCTTGGTAAGTTCGAATACTCGTGCGTTAGTTCTTTCTCGCTGCGTACCATTCTCTGAGCAGTCTTTGATGAAGTGTCCTTCTTTCTCATATTTGAAACATGTTCTAGTGTTGGCTCGGCATTCCTCAAGGTGAGTTCTGTTACATTAATTGCATTTAGGCCTTGGTAGGACCTCTTTTTGGTGATTCTTTATACGCTTGTTCTTATCTTACTCATGGGTAGTTGGTGCTCTCTTTCTCTTATTATTTAAGAGTTGTCTTCCGTGATTAGCTACACAACTCCCTTGATCTATGCTCCCTTTATTCTTTCATTTTTCTTCCTTCTTTTCTTCATCTGCTTGTTCAATTACTAAGGCTTGATCCATGAGCTCATTAAAGGAAGCATCCCGAGTTCCAGCCACCTCTAAGTCTTTTGCTAAATCTTTATGTAATCCTTGCATAAAATGATCTTTTTTCAAGTCTTTTGTAGCAATTATGTGTGGGCCATAATGAGAGAGCTCATTAAATTTTCAAATATACTCTAATACTGTCATTTTTCTTTGTTGCAAATAAATAAATTATCTTCTTTTGGTAGATCTCACTGTCTCTGAAAAATACTTATCGTAAAAGTGTTCTTTAAATTCTTTCCATCGCATTGTTGCTTCATTATGGCATCGTCTGATGAAATCCGACCAATATTCAGTTGCCCCCCTATAGCATAAAGGAAACACAAGTGACCTTTTCCTCTTCTAGCACCTTAGCTACTTCAGTCATTCTTTCCATGGTTCGCAACCATTAGTTTGTTGCCATAGGATCCGTGCCTCTTTCAAATATATGTGGGTTTAATCTTCTAAATTCAGCCCTGACATTATTCCTTGCTTGAGCACATTCATCTCTTCTAACTTCTCTTTCTGAGAGTAGTGTGATAATGTCTGTAAGCTGATCAATTACAGAGGATTACTCTCTTGAAGTTCCTCCTACTCTTCTGCCTTTATTACCCCTAGCACTTGACATCTCTTCAATCTTTGAACAAGCTTCTATGGGTCAAACAAATTATATGTAAGATATTTAATTCTCTTAGGTCCCAATTCTTACTAAGAGCTGAGTTGTGTCCTTCCCCTTGGCTAGTGTAAATGGATGGTCTACAGAATCACTTTCAACCTTGGGCTCTGATGCTAAATTACAACACTCCACCTTTATGATTGTAACCAAAGTGGTTAAACTAGTTGTAACATTAAGTATTTGTAGAAATAATTTCAAAATAAACATTTTATAAATATAGAATATAAGAAGTTTGTTACACAAAAAAAAAATATAAAAGGTCTGTTAAAAAAAAACTTAGATACAAAGTTAACAATTCATGTCATCAACTAATTCCATAAACAAGCTTGTTGGATTTATACTTAGATAAGAACATAGTTGAGCCCGTTGTGTGACCCAAGGTCTGTTAGGTCCATATGCACTTTACCTGCAATGTAAAGACTACGTGAGTTAATGCCCAGTAAGTAAACACTTGATGCATGTATTACCTATCAGGCATATGAATGATTTTATAAAATAAGTGCTAAATCTTTTACATGAAACTTCGAAATGTAAAGAATGGTGTTAGGGCCCTAGGTTTGTTGTACTACAAGACTAGCATTCCATAACATGCCCTTGGGCTTAAATTAATTGATCCGTTGGGCATTATGTATCTCTGTCCCTAAAGGATATCTTTTCTTAGCTTAGAGGGCTTGCTCTCTTTATGAATGTTTTCCACCTAGTAGTTCAACAACCCTTTCTTTTTTTAAATTCATTAAAATACTTCTTTATCAAATCACTCATGAAATGCATGAGACCAATGCAACTAATGTTATAGCATGTAAATTTTCCAAATATATAATAAAGTAAAACATGAAACTAATTTAAGATAACAACATCTAACATAGGCGGCAGTGCCATTCACACAGAAATTAAAGTAATAGAATTATAATATAGGCGGTAATGCCGACCATGGCATGATAAAATAAGAGTATCACATATTAAGCGGCATAGCCGACCATCCAATCAAGTAAGTAGTAAGCATAACATCCTAAACAGCATAGCCAGCCATATAAGGATGATATCATCATGTAGGCGGCACAGCCAATCATGTGAGATTTAATAATAATAGCCAATTACACCACGATAATAATCATTATAAGATAAGAGATTATTTAAAACCAAACCTAGCATAAGAGAATTATTATTTAAAGCTAATTTTAATATATTGTCCTTACAGTGCAGTTGAAGTGAAGAGTTACTTACTTGTTTTCTTTGATTTCTCTAAGCCTTCCTTCCTAAACTTGAAAATTTCTTCACTAATGATGCTTTGGCTTAGAATGAAAAAAGATAGGATTTATAAGGTTTATGGAAAATGTAAGGGTTAAGGGATATTTATAGGATTTCCTAAGGCCCATAAGTGGCTAGGATTTTGCCACCACATCGTTTGATTAATGGTGGGGATTTAGTTTTCTATAAATATCTTTGTGATTTCTAGAATGCTAAGATTTTGCCACTTAGCACTTAATTAATGGTGAAGATTTATCTATTTATAAATATCTTAGTAATTTCTAGAATTTCTAATTCTCTGTAACATTTCTTATTATATCATCACTTATATCATTACTTGTGTTATCATTACTTTTAAATTATTAATTTATTTTTCTATAAATATCTTAGTAATTTCTAGAATTCCTAATATCTCTACAATATTTCTTATTACATCATCGCTTATGTCATTGCTTATGTTATCATTACTTTTAATTATTAATTTATCTTTCCATAAATATCTTAATAATTTCTAGAATTCTTAATATCTCTACAATTCTTATTACATCATTACTTATGTCATTATTAGTTTTAATTATTAATTTATCCCTCCATAAATATCTTAGTAATTTCTAAAATTTCAAATATCTCTACAACATTACTTATGTCATTATATTATTAGACTTTATTATTATTATAATAAATACTTAAGAGAGCTTGTTAAGTTAATTATATTTTATTCAAGTAAGAAAATTGTACCTTACAAAGTGACAGAATTGTTTGACTTTTAATTATTAAAAATTGATTGACACATGTAAAAAAAAATTATTGGCTAGTAGTTACACATCATCAGATGACATAAAACATCAGATGTATTTAGCATTTCTTCAATAAATAGATTTATTGGAAATTTTGTTCAAGGCTAGGGATATGTTAATATGTTTAGCTGGTTATTAACATTTCAGTCCCTATTGTTTATTAAAAAATTGAAAAAACCAAAAGTTTTAAATATTTACGATATAATTGCACATTATTTTAAATTTATAAACTTTGATTCATTAACTTAGTTTGACCATAACAATAAGTGACGGTATAAGGATTATGTAATCTCACATATTTTTTTTTAAATGATTGAAAATCAATACATATCAACCATCATTTTTTATATAATATACATTTAATATAGAGCAATAAATTGAATATACATTAAAAATATGGGTTATTAACATTTTAATACTTTAGAAACTTGTACAAGTAAGAAGGTAAAATTGTGAAGCAAAACATGTGTAAAAAAGTTTAGGGTTGTAATACTTCATTATTTTTTTATTATAAAGCTTTAATTTTTACTATAATTTTATTTCTAATGTTAGTTGACATATAAATTAACTTATACAGATATATGTTAGTTTCCTTTAAATTTAAGGAACTATTTTAAATTTCTAAATGTAGCCAACAAAATTATATAGAAAGATAAAAAAAAAAAGAACAATATGAAATAAAGATAGTTTAAAATTTTCTTTAAATAGTTCAAAAGCTTTTAAGCAGCTATGAATTTTTGAGAATGATCCAGGGTTTCTTGCTCTTAGAAACTAGGGTTATGAATTCTTATTTTAATAATAATTTTTAATTTATTCTTTAATAAAATTGATTGGTCACTAAATTATTAGTTTCTAAGCACTCTTTTAAATGTACGGTGGCTCACGACCATTTAATTTCTTTTTTCCTAGACATTTTGAAATGGCAAATCAAGCAAGAAACACTGCAATGGCGGTAGTTTGAGCCAACTGACTTTTACGATGGTAAGGGGCCATTGCAAAAATACCATATTAATTTATCAAAATGTCATAAGTGTTTGACGGCTCGTGTTGCCTTTTTTGCATCTCTCTCGGCTAGCATCACTCTCAAGAGTCAAGAGAGTGATTGTTAAGCCACTAGTTAAAAGATTCTTTTTAAATCCCATTTTATCCAAAATAAGACTTACTTATAAAATTTTGAAACCCTTAGTTTCTTTTTAACTAAGGTTATGTTTACGGATAGTAACAGGTACCGTCTGCAGTGAATTTATCATTACTAAATTTAAATTTAAATAAAATTTAAATTATCAAATTCATCCTCAACTTATAAGCAGGTTTTAATTTTTTTTAAAGAAATTTTACCTGCTGTAATTTTGTACATTTAAAATCACAAATTTTGAATAAATAAATTTACAATAATAACTTCAAATTCGACATTACATGCTTAATTTTAATTTTAATCAATGTAAATAAAAAATTAAAATTTTAACATCAATCCAACACAAATTCTTAAATTTAAATATAAAACACACAAATTCATTAAAAAGAAAACCATAAACTAGTATATAAAAATAGTAATTATATTTTATGTTATCATTCGACACAAGTTTTAAGGATAATCTTTATTTTATTCACATCATTAGCACCCATCTAACATTATGTTTACAATAATAATTAAGATTAATATTTTTTAAAAAATAATATTTTTCAAATATTAAAACCTTTGCTATGACTATTAGGGACACGTATGGTACTTGGTATTTATACACAGTATATATATTTACACTTTTATTATTTAACACTTTGCATAATTATTTTTTATATGTATTTTAAATTTAAATATTTTTAATTAAAATTAAATTAAAAATATTTTAAAAAATATTATAAATTTAACGAATATCTATATAAATATTTATCGAATATTAAATTAATATCAAATCTACACATATTTAAGTATAAATTCTAATTTATAATATTAAGTTCGTCGACAACCGTAAAATTATTCGTATCCGATTAATTTTAACGGGTAAATTTGGACTAATTTGTGGTTTTACAGACGCAGTTGACATCCCTAGCAATGTCATAAGCGGACCCAAATGTCAAGTCTGAATTAACTTATCATATACGGAGACATAGGAACCTCATGAGATCGTGAGAAATGGGAGCAATATATCATATGGTAAAGCAATAAGTATCAGCTAACCTCATGGCGCACGTTGGTTGAGACACAGAAATCAGCCACCATCACGTGTCTTAATATAGTGGTAGGAAGTGGTCCCCTCACGTGCTTAAGCAGCCTTAAGCTTAGCTTCCTCGGAATTCAATTAAAATGTTTCGGCCAGTGCGAAGCTATCATTTTCGCCCTTTACAGTTTAAGCACCCAAACTTTTACCGCGTATCTCTTTTGGACATTTAGCTTCCCAATTAATTTTTTATTCTGAGCAAAGTTTCTTCCTCGCCCCCGGTCTTCTTTTTTTTTTAGTGATTACAATCTACATGTAAATTGATGGTATAGTTCAAAATTTACTGAGATTATCTTAAAGATATATGGTAAATAAAAATATCATAAAAAATTATTTTTATTCTATATCTTTTTATGGAAAGAGAAAATAAACAGAAACATTATGTATAGGACCATCGAACTAAAGTATACAGATGACAAAAACTCAAGCCAATATCAAGCATGACAGTGTCTAAATTCAATAAATGCTAGATTTTTTTATTCTAGTATAAAAAATCAAAATTTTATGTTTATAGTTATATATATATATATATATGCACACACATAATTTTATAATTTTATTTCAATCAAATTGGGCTTAAAAAATTGGACTTAAAATGTCTCAAATTTAAATATAAGTAATAGGTTAGCCAAATAAAAATAATTATTTAAAATAATATATTTTTAATACTTTTCTTATACAATTTGGGTTCTGGAAGCACCTAAACTTATTAAGTAAATCCAATTTCAAGACTGAATAAATATTGTTTATATCCATTCCAATGCACTATAAGTTCATTTAGCAGCTTGCATTATACTATATTGCATTGCATTGCATGAAAACACCATTATTTATGCTAAGTCATTTCTAGTGCATTAGACTACTTTAAAGAGATGGCTAATATAATAAAAGGTGTACATAGTAGACCCATAGAGAAGTAGAGTTTAGGCTCCACACAGTCATATTTTTAACATAATCATTTATATTTTATTATTGAATAATAAATCTAAATTTATAAACATTAATTATATTTAAATCTAAACGAGAAATTTAATTAAAATAGTTTATAAAACATTAATGAGCCTAAATATTTAGTAAATGATGATAGTATACTATCATGATTTCATTACATAAAATTGTTTTAATTATGTTACTTTAAATATGTACAACATATTTACTTTTATTTAACCATTTATTATTTGCTAAATAATAAATTTGAAAATAAAGTTTAGATTAAAAATTATATTTGACATTAGTAAATAAAATAAACTTATAATTTAATATTATATGGTTTTATAATATAATTTATATAATTATATAGTAATATATTTTTGCAATACAATATCAAAATATACTATATTATAATATGATTATACTATATTATAGTAACTAATATATAGAAATAATTTATATTTCTATAAAAAATTATTAATAATATAACATAATACTATAATATTTATTATTTAATAAGTTATAATATACATGTGTAAAGTATGATAACTTTTATGTAGATGTTAATTTAACTACTGTTGCAACAATGTAAAATGTGCAAGCATTATGTGCGTTTGTAATTTCTTTTTAATTCTTAATTGTCCAGTCATTACTTTCTCTAGTTTTAAAATAAAAAATATTTAATTTGTTTAACGAATAACGATATAATATATATATTCATGTATTGGAATCTTGAAATTGATTTAGGTATCTTTTGGGCAATGAGTATATTGGAATATGGATTAAAATAATGCACACCATGTCTAATCTTTTCTTACTCCCGATACAATAAAATAACTATAGTAATCATACTCTATAATTTCATATATGTTTTCACTAAATTTTTACTAAGATTGAATTCAAATCAATTGATTGGTTTTCATTGGATCCAGTTTAAATATAATTCAAATAAATAAATTATATTTGAGGGGAGCTTGTGATAAATTTGAGTTTAGGTATATTTTTCTAATACTTGATTTAGGTAGTTTAGCTGAGATATCCTAAGTAGTAAGGTAAAGTAGCACACATAGTGAATGGAGGTGGTTGTATGAGAAAAAATAGAGAGAGCTCATTGAAGCCTCATAGGATTTGATAAAGGGTTAATATATGTTTAGTTGTAGCTTGGATATCTCAAGAAATAGCTTAAGTGGTCTCACAGAAATACATGAAGCACCATCTTGAGCTCAAATTAAAAATATGGTAAAATTGACATAAATACAGAGAACACATAATATTTACATGTTTTATCTTTTGACTTACATCTATAGGAGTAAATCATCACTAATCTATTATATAAATGAGAGATTATATAAGATTTTACATAGTTCAAAATGAATTATACAAGCTAGATAGCTACACAATGATGTTTAGTGTTGATAAAAATAAAGATCGTGAATAAAGATATGGAGAATGATAATATTTTGGAGAATATAATAAAGGTAGAGAATAGAAATGGTCTCCTAAATTAGAGAAATGGTTGATGATCTTATATATAGAGAGATAAGGAAAGTAGAGGTGGCAAGGATATAACAGAATGCCCTAATGTAGGTGAATGAATAATTTATATAGTGGAGAGTAGTGGTTAGGAGATTGCCTAAAAATTAGGGTTAAATATCATTCTTAAGTTAAAAAGAGAGGATGTTTTTAAGGTTACGTATCATATTTAGAGATAAAGGACAAGAATATTCATTTGCTATTAAGTTTACTTTTTTTCATAAATATCTTGAAGTGTCAAACTTGACCATTGATTTTCAAACCCATCTAATATAATAAATTCTTTTAAATAGCATCTTTATATTGCTCTAAGTATTGTGCCAATTTTTCCTTTGTAATTATCTATGTGCCATTCATTTATTATATCAAAATATTATTCCAAATTTACTCCCAAACTAGATCCCACTAGTTTTTTTTATATTAAAAGAATTAAAGCACAAGAACTTGAATAAAAAATTTGGATTTGATGACATGTGGCTACTTCAAGTTGCTAATCAGTAGTCTTATAAATTTTTCAAAGCAAGTGAGGTAAATAATGGAGCTCAATAACTCTGGCAAAACAAAAGTAGGCAATAATTATCTTTTATAGAGATTGATTCTAGAGTTTCCATTGATCAATAATCACAGTGATCTTGCTCAAGAGCTTTCTTACCTCTTTGCATATGGTAATAAAAATATAGCTATAAAGTATAGTGATAACTCTAAGCAATAAATAGAGGCTTCATACTAGAGAACTTTTTAATCCCATATATGGGTCGCCATAGTGCCCTCATATCAGTGATTTGCTTATATTTATAGCTGTAGCACCCCATATTTGTAATTATAACTAAAGTGATTAAAACAAATGAAATATTTTACACTTTTAGTATAGATATAAATTTTAAAATAAACATTTTATAAATATCAACATAAAAGATTTGTTATACAAAAACTTTATTACAAAAGCCAGAGATCCCATAGTAACACGTCACAAGACCAACTTATGATATTTATGTTAGATAGAAACGTAGTTGAGCCTGTTATGTAACCAAAGGTTTATGATGTCCATATGTACCTCGCCTTGGTTGGGACTTAGTGTTAGCTTGTCGTGCTCCTTAAGTCATGCAATGTAAGGACTAAATGAGCTAATACTCAGTAAGTTAACACTTTATGCATGTATTAACTACTATGAACATAGATGACTAAATGAAATGGGTGCTAAATCTTTTAATGAAACTTAGAAATGTAAAGAACTATGTTAGGGCTCTAGCTTGTTATACTATAAGGGTAGCTTAATTAATTGATTCATTAGACCTTGCGTATCGTCATCCCCAAGGAATCTTTTTTCTTAGCTTAGAGGGCTTGCTCTCTTTGTGAATCTTTGCCACTTAGTAGTACAATAACCCTTTCATCATAATTCATTAAAATGTTGTCTTTATGCAATTATCCATGAAATACACGTGTTTAATGTAACTTATATCATAACATGTAAATTTTTTAGATGTATAATAAAGGCAAAACATAAAACTATTTTAAGAGAACAACATTTAAAATAGGCGGTAGAGCTATCTATATAGAAATTAAAGAAATAGAATTATAATATAGGCAGTAGGGCTAACCATGTAAGAAGTAAATAACAATCATCATATTCTAGGTGGTAGGGTCGATCGTGGCATAATAAAACAAAAGCATTACATATTAGGCTACATAGCCAACTATCCAATCAAGTAAGTAACAAAGCATTACATTATAGGCGGCATAGCCGACCATGGCATAATAAAATAAAACATCACATATGAGGCAGCATAGCCGACCATATGATGATGATTAAGATGATATTATAATATTGGCAGCATAGCTAGCTATGTAAAGATTAGATAATAATCAGTTGTACCATAATAGTCATCATAAGATAAAAGATCATTTAAAACTAAACTTAGCATAAAAGAATTATTATACAAAGTAAAGTTAAGCATATTGTCCTTACATTACAGTTGATGTAAAGTTTTACTTACCTATTTTCTTTGATTTTTTTAAACCTTCCTTCCTAACTTGAGCATTTCTCTATTAATGATGCTTCGGCTTAGAATAGAAAGAGATTAGATTTCTAGGATTTATGGAAAAGAAATGGATTATGAGGTATTTATAGGATTTCCTAAGACCCATGAATGAGTAAGATTTTACCACCATAGCACTTGATTAATGGTGGAGACTTATCTCTCTATAAGTATCTTAATAATTTCTAGAATCTTAAAATCTCTGTAATATCTCTTATTACATCATCACTTAAATTATTGCTTATGTCATCATTACTTTAGAATTAATTATTATTATTATTATTATTATTATTATTATTATTATTATTATTGCTTAAGAAAGCTTGTTACCTTAAGATTGATTATGCTATATTTGAGTAACAAAATTGTATCTCACAATAGCTCTTTAGTTACAATGAGTATAAGTAAGTTGAAACAAGAATAACTTAAGGTATCTAGAGCTCTGGTCTAAAAGTTAAACATAATGAGTCATAATTAGAGATAAATTATAGTCAACAAAACATAATAAATAAAGAGTAAATCATACATTCATAACCATGTGATAATAGAGGTTAATCATTCACATAAGTTATCCCTATAAGATATATTAAAAAAGATAAGCCATTCTATCATACTTCAACTATAACGATAATCTTAGCAAGGTGAGCTATACTCGTGGCTATAAAGAATAAACATTTATATAAAACATTTATGAATGATAATTGATGAAAGAGAAGGTAATGCACCGTAGATTATGACATATAGCTAAAGGCAAGTTGTTGTACAAATTTTATTGAACTCGCAAGCGCACGAATCTATTGTAGAATAGATTAATGGTGACGAGTGTCGATCCCACGAGGAGGTTGATTTTAATTATATGCAGAATTAATTTTCTTTTTTATGGGATCAATTAAATTATGGTAATTTTGTCCTAAATTATTGAATTAAAATGGCAGGAATAATTAAAAAATAAAACTGTTATAATAAAGCACTTGGGTATCCGGATCCGCATCAACATGCTCCATGGGCTAAATATTCCATATTAATACCAATTAAATCATAAGGGGGGATTCCACACCTCATGAACCACTCTCCAATAAGTATGGTGCCAAGGGCTTATCGTGCCAAATAATAATAACCTTGTACTAGGGTGCCGGTTTAACCAGGACTGTAACTAGACAAAACTATTATTATTTGTTGACGAAAAGTCAAAACAACCACAAATATTAGAGGGGAAGAGAAAGTAAATTTACCAAATTAAGCCCATGGAACATGTTGAGACTTCACCTTTAACCCAAGCTCAAAAAGAAATTAGCTACTCATATTTTAACTAAGGATAAAAAGAGAATTTTATTAAAATACAAAGAAACTACAAGAAGGAGAAGGAATTTCAGAAATCTAAGCTTAGAAATGGATTCAGGGGTGCCAAATTAGGGGGGGAGAGCCCCCTTTTTATAGATACATTGAGTGAATCGTGACCATCGGATTAAAAATAATTCGGATGCTCAGGATTGCGCCACGTCATCAGTCAACAGTCAACAGTCAACCGTCAACAGTCAACATTTGTACAGTAATGCCGCCTGAATAGTAAATAATCCCATGTAAGCGCATGTACTGTACACCCGATTTATACTCCAATGAGATGCTGCCACGTCATCGATCTACAGTACATAAGAAATTTAGTCCAATAAGATCATGACACATCATCGGTCAACGCTACGTCATCGGTCAACGCCACATAAGCAATCAATCCACATAATTCGTCCAATCAGATACTGCCACGTCATAGGTAGTTGCCACATCATCGGTCCGTATACATAAAAACAAGATCGTGAATGAATGACGCGTGAACGATCATGCGTATGAAAGATCTGTATATGTGAATGATATTTTTCCTTTAATGCTCTTCTTAAGGTTTTCGACCGTCCTGAGTCCAAATATGACGTCCGTTTTACTGTCTGATCACTCGTTTATTGTGAAACGATTATGATACCCTTAAAATACATAAAATACACAATTATAATAAAACACATATAATTAAATAACAAAATACTTAAATAAATAAAAGTAGCAATGTTAGTGAGATTTAAAGTGTAAAATGACGATTTTCTCCTTTATAAATATACACTTTCTAACACTCAACACAAGTCATGCTTTCACATCTTAGTAAAGACTTTGGGTTGGCAATTTATATGTTTTTAATTTCAAAGGAGATAATGAAATCTTTAAAAAAGCAAGCAACCTCTATGGGGTACACTTAAGGTCCCTATAAAGCATTCAAATAATATTTATAGATACATATTAACAAGTGAAACTGACGATTGCGATGCACTCCTAAGGTACCCATTATGTTTTCACATAATAATTATAAACACAAATCCGTAAATGAATATCACCACTACAAGGTACCCTTAGAAGCTTGTCTTTATATATATAAATGAATAGAATAAATAATTCTTGACTGTGTCTTTATATCCCAAGTGTCTTTTGGCAGTGTTTACATTTGATGGTATCTTTGACGCACTTTAGTGGCTGCTGTGATGGTATCTTTCACTAAATTTTTGCTAAGATTCAATTAGAATCATTGGAGTGGTCCTCACATAATGCAGCTCAAATTTAATTCAAATAAATAAATTTATATTTGGGTGGAGCTTGTGAGATATGTCTTTAAGATATTTAGGGCAAGTAGTTTATATGAGGTATCCTAATTATTGAGCTAAAGTAGTAGATATAGTAGGTTAAGGTGGTCATATGAAGAAAAATAAGGAAAGCTTAGTGGAGTCTTGTTGGATTTGATCAGGGGCTAATATATATTTTGGTATGGTTAAGCTCATATGTGAAATACAATCTTCACCTTAAATTAATAATATAGTAAAATAAAAATATAAAAAAATACAATATTTATGTAGTTTGACTTTTGGCCTCCATTTATTGAAGTAAATCATCACTAATCTATTATATAAATGAAATGTGACAAAAGATTTTACATTATCCAATATAAATAACACAAGCTTAATAGCTATACTAAGATGTTTAGTATTGATAAAAATGAAGATGGTCAATAAAGATACGAAGAGTGATAATATGTTAGAGAAGATCTAAAGGTGGAAAATATAAATGGCCTTAACAAAAAAGAGAATTATTTGATGATCTAAAAGATAGAGAGAAAAAGAAGAAAAGAGAGGGCATGAAATGATAGCATGCTCTAATATGGGTGAATAGGTAATTTATATAATGGTGGCTAGTGGTAAGGAGAGTGCACAAAAATTATAGTTAGATATCATCCTTGGGTTAAACAAAGAGGTTGTTCCTAGAGCTTTCTATTATATTTAAATAAAAAAGAATAAGAATATTCCTTTTATTCAAGCTTATTCTTTCTCATAAATATCTTGAAGTGTCCAATTTGACCATTGATTTTGAAGCCTATTCAATGTAGTAAATTCGTCTAAATGACATCTTTATATTACTCTAAGTACTGTGCCAATTTTTCACTTCTGATTATCTACATTTCATTCTTTTATTGGTCTAAAATATTATTCTAAATTTACCCCTCAAACAATATAGTTTGGGCATGTCTGGTTGGAGAAAATGAGAGGAGTCGAAAAAAGAAAAGGAAAGAGAAAATTGGAGAAAAAGATGGTAAGTTTCAATTTCATTATTTAGTTTAGTTTAATTTGAAATTCATCTATTTTTCTCCTATTTCTTTCTCTTTCTCTCTTTTCCTATTTTCTCTCTTCTTTTCATTTCTTTGTACCAAAAATGAACTTATGAAATTGTTTCATAATTGAATGATCAATATTCATTTTCAAGTTTTAGATACATCTGTCAATGGAAATATGTCGTTGGAGATGCAAATTAAATCATATTATTGGAGGCCAAATTTTAATTTGATTCAATATATTATGTGCAGACCTAACAAAATTCATGAATGATTCAACAAATTTTAACTAATTTGACATATATGGTTTTAGATGGGACTTATGTATTTTGAATTGTGATATAATAGAATTAGAATTAGAATTAATTTATGTAAAGTTTTAAGAGAAATTTAACTAGATGTATGCAATTGTTATTATTGTTTTGGTACTATAATATAGAATGCATTTTAGGGTTGTCACTAAAATGGAACTTTGAGGACGGGTAAGAGAATTGTTTTCTTACCCCTTTGTCGTTATGGATAATTTACATAATTTTACCATTTCAATAGAAATAGTTCATAAAATTTGTTGGATGTTTAGGATGATTTAGTTCGTGATTTTATTTTGAAGGCGAAACTTTTGTATGATTTAGTTCATGAATTAACGGTGGAGATGATGATGACGATCAATGCATGCCCACATCAATTTGATGCATTTTTCTAGGAGGGATGATTTCATTAGTTTCGTTTGTCACAGTAATCAAGATGCTTTTAAATAATATTTATTTGGTAGTATTGTTTTCGTAATTACAAATTTTTCTGTAGTGGACTTAGTTATTTTTTAAGAAAATTAATTATTCTTTAGTACAAAGTTTAGCTATATTTTTTTAAGCTATCCTTGCATTTGAGTTAAAAGAAATTATCAACCACAATAGATTGATTATTTAGTAATAGACAATTATGTATCAACCATTTTTTTAAACTTTTTAAAAAATACCTAATTCTTAATTTCTTTTATTAAACTCTACTTAAAATTATATTATTTTATATCTGTCTACTTTTATCTTTAAATTGTTATAACTTTATTGATATCACAAGGATAAAATAATCATTTCACCTGGACTTAAAAAACCACGTTGTTTAGAATTTATGACTGGGGGAATAAGAAAGGCATAGTGGTTCATCGCACAGCAAGCATCGTAATGCTAATGATAATGATAGTAATGCTGATGATGATGAAAATGCTACTGTTGTTGCTTCATCTCAAACTCACAGCCTCTTTCTGATATAAACCCGATCATATCTTCCAATTCTTGAACTCTATTATTGTTGAGAAAATATACTCTTTGAAAGCATATAGGTTTATTTAATTATATTAATATTTTTTTGTGATTAATAAAATTATTGAGGTATTTTATTCAAATATTTTATTTGCATTAATTTTTTAGTAAAGTCCATTTAATCATATTATATGTATTTATGTGATCACTATGTAGATTCACAGAAGACATAAATACAAGTTATCTTATGATTTAATAAATTGAGTTCATAGTTAATAAATAAAGTTGGGCACTTTATTTAGGTATAAACTGTAATAAATTTATTGAATGATTTATCTTAATCATGTATGAATTTATTGATGTCGTATGACTACATTGAATAGGATCACATATGAGATTTAATAATTTTATAATAACTGTCGAACTTATTAAAACTCATAGGTATTAATTTTACTATAATCTTAATCTTGAGTTAGTTATAATTTCATGATTGTAGTTGTTATTCGATTTGAGTTACCAATGGATACGATACATACTTGTAGTCAAGATTACCCGGTATCTTGGTGGGAGTAATTATAAATATTGAAGTTATAGGTTAATAATATAAATTTGTACAACACATCTCTTGATGGGTTTCGATACTTAATCATAGAATTTTCTGGCCAGAGTGTGTTGACGTATTTAATATGTTGAAAATAATCATTAAAAAAATCAATAAGGATCAAGAAACAAGATGTTATTAAATTGATTAGACAATTGAGATATGAGTTTAATTAATGATATGGTGCAACTGATTGTAAGTAAAGAGATCAATGTGGCTTGGGATGAATTATTATTCGAGTATACAATTATGGAGGTCAGTTCCAATCTTATAGTGGAGTAGAGTTGGAATTAAATAATTAAAATAGTTTAATTACATGCTTAATTATTATAACTACTATTATATGTTCCCAAATGATCACTGGGTTAGCTCATTTAATTAACTACACCACTACTGGACCCAAAAATAAGAAAAATAATATATTAGGTAATAAACCTAATTATAATATTTATTAGGACTCTATGTGTTATATTTATGTGTAAATAGGGCCTTGTGTTATTTTACAAGATGAGTCCCAAAGTTGTTACACATTATTCTACTTTTACATAAGTAGAGAGGTAATATATTAAATTCAAAATATTTAATATTTTAAATTATTAAAGAAAAAGAAAAACACATGTTAGGGTTTTACCAGGAAATATTATACTAGTGTTCTTTACTCTAAGAAAAGAGAGACGACTTTTGAGAAAAATACTAAAAAAAAGTGAGTAATTTTTGGAAATAGTGAAATGAACGCTCATATATTCAGTGTAGATCAAACTTAAGTCACAGCCTAAAAGATCGTTTGTAACGAATTTATTATTTCCTTTAGTTCATCTTCTCATATTATCGAGTTATGATTTTCTAGATTACGAATTTCTTATATATTAGATGATATTGGTCCTAAAAGTATTTTTTCTGAGAAAAATTATAATTTTTCATCAATAATTGGTATCAGAGCCAGGTTTTGATCTTGGAACCTGTGGGTCATTAATTAATTATTAATATTATTATATTGTTTATAATTTACGAATGGTTAATAATATTGGATATCATCAAGAATATTATAGGAAGCATGCAATTAGCAATATATAATTAATGTATATTTAACAAAATAATTTTAAAATATTGAGTGAGAGAGGAAAAATTCAAGATAATTTTTCCCACGGACTCCGTTTTTAGTTCAATAATAAAATTATATATATACCTCGACTTCATGATACGTTGATGTTCTCTTCGGAGGGTATATATATTAAATATTTTATTTGATGAACTTCTTTAAAGATAAAATTAAAATTTTTTTCCATCGATTGTTCATCATAATAGTGACTGTTGATATAGAAGTACGTAGATTGAATTAATGGTTATACACTAAATTAAAATTTATTATTAGCCTTCCCAATAAAGCTATGTAAATAAATTTAGGCCCAAAAGGAAAACGATAGTTATTTATCATGTCTCTACATAAAAGTAAATAATCCAATGGATAATTGAGTCTAGTAAGTATAGACATGACTTTCTCAATGGATAGCCTGTCAAAATGGTACTAGATTATTGTTGTAATAAACTAAAATGCTTTTATTGTTTTTTTTGCATTTTTGTCATTTATTATAAATTTTTTATCAAATTATTTATGCATAAATGTTTTATTTTTTTAGAAAATGTCTTCCCTGAGCCCACTTACTATTATTATGAGTCAAAACAAACTCAATGGAGAGAACTATATAAATTAAAAAAGAAATCTATTTATTGTCCTAATTGCTGAAGATTATAAATATGTTTTAACCTAGTCATGCCCTTCATTTTTAGTAGAAGATGCTCATAGTAATCAGAGCAGGCTTTGTCAGAAATGGCAAAAGGCCAATGAAATGGCAAAATGCTATATTTCAGCCTCAATTTCTAATATTCTGTAGACCAAACATCAGAACTTAGAGACTACTACTGAAATAATGAATAGTCTCTAAGAGATATTCAGGTAGAGTACTTGCTTTGCGAGACAAGTAGTGCTGAAAGGTATCATAAACAGTAAAATAGGGGAGGACACGAGAGTTCGTGATCATGTCCTTAAAATGATAGACTATTTAAATAAGGTTGAGATTCAGGGAACACAAATTTATGATAACTCAAAGATTGAAATAGTGCTAAAATTTATGCTAGAAAAATTCAAGGAGTTTAAGGTTAACTATAATATGAATAAAAGAAACATAACCTTAACAGAATTGATGAACGAACTCCATTCTGCTAAAGAGATTTATCGTACTGAGAAATCTCTAGGAAGCATAAATATTACTGAAAAAAGGTTACTCTTCTAGACCTAAGTCGAAAGACAAGAGTAAGAAGAAAACTGGAAAAAAAAATTATCTACCAAGCAAGATGGTAGACCAAAGGGCAAATGCTTCAAGTGTGGACAAAAAGATTATTGGAAAAAGATTGCCCTAAGATTGTGAAATCAGGTATGAAAAATCTTTTTGTAATTAAGGCATATTTAGTTCAGAATCCTTGTGACACTTGGGTGTTGGATTCAGCAGCAATTAATCATATTTATAATTCACTTTATTGCTTTTAGGAAACCAGGAAAATAAGCGAGGGAAGCATCAAGCTACAGTTAGGGATAGGACGATTCATGTCAATAGTGAAGATTAGATCAATTTTATTATATTTTAGTAATGAGACTTTAGTTTTGAATAATTATTTTTATATTTCAAACATTAAGAGGAATTTAATTTCAATCGTTTACTTGTCAAAGTAAGAGTACACTATAAATTTTCGATCCTCTGTTTCTATTTTTTATAATGAAAGACTTATTTGTTCTAGTACATTCAGGGATAATTTGTATCATATAAGACCTATGATCCATTCTATGCATGACACAGTAATTAATAATGATAAGTATACATATATCTAAGAAAAGAAATATTTCTTCCAACCAATGTTACCTTTGGCATTTGCGCTTGGGTCACATAAACCAAAATAGGATACAGAGAATAATCAAAGATAGGCTCTTGGGTCCATTGAAAAATGAATCATTGCCACTTTGTGAATCTTGTTTAGAAGGCAAAATGACCAAAAGGCCATTCTCGGCTAAAGGAGTGCATGCAACAATACCACTTCAATTGATAAATACAGATGTATGTGGATCGATCAATGTACAAGCAAGAGGAGGTTATGAGTATTTCATCATTTTCACTGATGATTACTTGATATACAGTTATATTTATCTAATGCATCATAAGTCTAAAGTTCTTGAGAAATTCAAAGAGTATAAAGTTGAGCCAGAAAAATAATTAGATAAGAGTATAAAGAAACTTCGATTTGATCGAGATGGTAAATTTCTCTCTGGAGATTTCAAAGAGTATCTGGTTAAAAATAAGATTATATCTCAGTTGATTGCCCCAGGGACACCACAACAAAATGGGATAGTTGAAAGAAGAAATAGAACTCTTTTAGATATAGTGAGATCAATGCTTAGTCATTCATCATTAACAATCTCCTTTTGGGGACTAGTATTGGAAACTGTTGTTTACCTTTTAAACTTAGTTCCATCTATGCTAGTGCCTAAAACTCTAATAGAATTATAGTCAAGTCATAAACTAAGTTTACAATATATCCTTATTTGGGGATCACAAGCATACGTGCTGAAACCAATGGCAAACAAAATAATATTTTGAGGTTTGCATGTTTATAGGGTATCTCAAAGGAACAAGAGGAGATTTATTTTATAGTCCTCACGATAGGAAAGTGTTTGTAAGCACACATTTCACTTTTCTCGACGAAGACTATATGAATAACTTCAAATCTAAGAGTAAGGTAATACTCCAAAAACTGTTAGGTGATCAGGTTGATGCTCCATTTTCTATACCTATTATAGAACATAAAGAAAAGCAACAACCAGATGATCAACATAGGATTATCCCTGAGCAATAATCTCTTTTAGTACCTCATCGTAGCGGGAGGGTAACTAGGTTACTAGCAAGATACATGTTATTAGAAGAAGACTATAAGGCTATCTTAGATGAATATGTACAAGATCCCGCTAGCTAATACGAAGCTTTAATAGATAGAGATGTTAAATTTTAAAAAAAAGCCATGAATCAAGAAATAGAATCTATGTATTTAAATAAAGTTTGAGAACTAGTAGAGGCACCAAATAGGGTAAAACCTATAGGGTGCAAATGGATCTACAAGAGAAAAAGAAGAGTAAACGGAACAGTGGAGATACTTAAAGCTAGATTAGTAGTCAAATGGTTTACTGAGAAAGAGAGAATCGATTATGAGGAAACCTTTTCTTCGATTGCTATGCTTCAATCCATCAGGATTATACTTTTCATTGTTGTAGTGCTAGATTATGAAATTTGATAAATTGATGTCAAGACTTCTTTTCTTAATGGGCATCTTGAAAAAAATATTTATATCCAGTAGCTAGATGGATTCATATAGAAAGGCTAAGCACACATGGTATGTAAGTTGCAGAGATCTATTTATGGATTGAAGCAAGCATCTCGATCATGGAATGTTAGATTTGATCAAGTGATTATATCATTTGAATTTATTTAGAATATTGATGAACCATGTGTGTATGAGAAAATTCAAGAAAAATTTGTAGCCTTCCTAGATCTTTGTGTAGACAATATTCCCTAATTGGAAATAATATAGAAGTGTTGACTACAATAAAGAGTTGGTTAGCAAAACAGTATGATATGAAAGACCTGGGAAAGGCAAGTTATATTCATGGTATCAAATTACTGTGAGGCCAGAAGAATAAAACTCTAGCCTATATCAATAAGATATTGGTTAGATTTAGCATGAAAAATTTCAAGACTAGTTTATTACCATTTAGACATGGAATTACATTCTCTAAAGATCAATCACCCAAAACATTTGAAGAGAAAGAGAAAATGAGATGAGTTCCTTATACAGAAGCTGTAGGACGTCTTATGTATGCCATGCTTTGCACTAGGTTAGACATCTGTTTTGCAGTAGGAATGGTTAGTAGATATCAATCTAATCCTAGACTTGAATACTCGACTGCAGTCAAGTATATAATGAAGTATCTTAAAAGATTTAAAAATTATATGCTTGTATATCCTGGTGATGAACTTATTCTAGTGAGTTATACTGATTCTAACTTTATGTCAAATAAGGATTCTAGAAAATCAACTTTTGGCTATGTGTTTACATTAGAAAGTAGAGCTATTAGTTGAAGGAGTGTTAACATCTGAAACTACAAAAGAAGCTGTATGGCTCTGCAAGTTCCTACAAGATCTTAAGGTGATACCTGCTGCAATTGCACCCTTTAAACTATTTTGTGATAATAATAATGCAATAGCTCAATCTAAAGAACCAGAGAACCATAAGAAACAAAAACATATTGAGAGGAAATATCATCTTATAAGGAATATAGTACAGAGAGGTGATATGAAGGTTACTCAAATTGCATCACAGCAAAACTTGACAGATCCTTTGACGAAAGCCATTTTTGGGAAACTCTCTAACTTGCATTTAGAATCCATGGACATGTGTGAGATCCTCAATATTCTTTAAGAGCTTGTGGGAGATTGTTGGAAAAATATGCTCTTTAAAAGCATATATGTTTAATTAAATAAAATAATTAAGGTATTTTATTCAAATATCTTATTTGCATTAATTTTTTAGTAAAGTCCATTTAATCATATTATATGTATTTATATGATCACTATGTGGATTCATAAAAGATATAAATATAAGTTGTCTTATAATTTAATAAATTGAGTTCGCAGTTGATAAATAAAGTTGGACACTTTATTTAGGTATAAACTATAATAAATTTATTGAATGATTTGTCTTAATCATGTATGAATTTATTGATATAGTATAACTACATTGAATAGGATCACATATGAGATTTAATTAACTTTATAATAACTGTCAAACTTATTAAATTTCATAGGCATTAATTTTACTGTAATCTTAATGTTGAATTAGTTATAATTTCATGATTGTGATTTTCATTCCATTTGAGTTACCAATGAGCATGACATATACTTATAGTCAAGATTATCCGATATCTTGGTGGGAGTAATTATATGCATTAAAGTTATATATTAACAATATAGAATTTGACAACCCATTTCTTGATGGGTTTCGGTACTTGATCATAGAATTATTGGGTCAGAGTGTGTTGACATATTTAATATGTTAAAAATGATCATTAGAGAAAATTAGTAAGGATCAAGGGACAAAATGTTATTAAATTGATTAGACGATTGAGATATTAATTTAATTAACGATGTGGTGTAAAAGATTGTGTAGTAAAGAGATCAATGTGGGTTAGGATAAATTATTATTTGAGCATACAATTATGGAGGTCAATTCTAATCTTATAGTAGAGTAGAATTGAAATTAAATAATTAAGCTAGTTTAATTATAGTCTTAATTATTGTAGCCGCTATTGTATGTTCCAAAATGATCATCGGGTTAGTTTATTTAATTCACTACACCACTACTAGATCTAAAAATAAGAAAACTGACATATTAGGTAATAAACTTAATTATAATATTTTTTAAGACCTTATGTGTTATATTTATGTGTAAATGGGGTTTGATGTTATTTTACAAGGTGGGCCCTAAAGTTGTTGCATATTATCTCCACTTTTACGTAAGTGGAGAGGTAATATATTAAATTCAAATATTTAATATTTTGAATTATTTAAAGAAAAGAAAAAAAAAGTTAGGGTTTTACTAGAAAATATTATATAAGTATTCTTTTCTCTGAAAAAAAGAGAGATGACTTTTGAGAAAAATATTAAAAAAATTAATAGTTTTTGGGAGAATTGAAGTAAATGCCCACACATTCAGTGTAGATGAAACTTGAATCATAATTTAAAATATCGTTTGGTGGCGGATTTATTACTTTCTGTTTTTCATCTTCTCAGATTATCGAGATATGATTTTCTAGATTACGAATTTCTTATATATTATATGAGATCGGTTACCAACAATTACCAGACTCCAGCTCCAATTTCTTAATCTTTAACCTCAAGCTTGCCATCTTCTCCATTGGCATATCAATTATCTGAAGCAGCCGCTTCTCCTTTGCTACCACCCCTTTGTGTTGCTCATAAAGATCTCTACTATCCTTGTGTTAGCCTTCGAGTCCTTTTTCCTCCTCAACTTCATTTGCTTCAACAGCTCATCTATCGCCTGTAGCCTTGCCTTTAGCTCCTCTTTTGCTTTTGATGAGTTCTTCAACAGTGAAGATAGGAACAATAAGAAGCTTATTCCTATGTACAATTTAAGAAACTATTCTTCTACTATTATAAAAGAGTAAGTGAGTTTGTTTTTTTTTTAAATTTTGGTTTGGAGTTTAAGGTGAGTGAAAGTTGGGTTTTGTTTTGTTTTGTATAGTTGAATTGGAGCCAGTGGAGACAGAGTGTCATTATTATTATTATTAAAGCTGTTTGAAAAAAAATTAAAAAACAAAGGAAAAGCATTTCTATATTATATTTTATTTTTTAACTTATTTCATGATTTGCAATAAAAGTGTATTGGTGGGTTAAAAGAATCATTTATGTAATAGTTCATTAGCTCTATTAATAGTTGGAAGATGAAAGTGGATAAATGTAAAATAATATAACTTCAAGTGTAGTTTAGTAAAAAAAATTGAGAATTGTGGTTTTAGGAAAAGTACAAAAAAAATATATGGTTAGTGAATAATTGTCCTTTTGTAATTTTAGAGTTAAAAATTGATATTTTGTCATGTAAACATTTCCATTTTTTAAATATCTAAATTATTTTTATATGATAAAGTGGAAAATGATACAATTTGTAGATATTAGTGTGTCCTTGAATGAATTCATATTTTTCATATCTTTATTAACATTAAAGAAATTTCACATATTTTTAGTAAACTAGACAAATGTTGTTATTAAATTAACTTAGGAACTAATAAAATGTAAAACTCTAATTATATTTTCTTTTAGTCCATAACTTCAAAGACCAAATCAAAGTTTGAGCTTGATATTCACTTGACTATATCATCAATTACGATAATGCCAATGGTATCAAGGATCCCACATGTTGTACATGGTAAATACAACAATTTTTGCAACTAACCATCAATCTACATGCTCACACATATATATTTATTTAGAAGGTCATAACAAGCAATATGATAATACCATTATGGGAAAAATACTTTGAATTTCATTAGTTCTTAAAGTTTGAACGTCATTCATCTGAGGCTTAAGTACATGCTTATTAGTTGAAGACTCAAACGTGAAAAATATTAGTTTAGGTGATGTTTCATTTTCATAATTCTTGTAAAGTTAATTTTTTAAATTTATGCATGTTTAAGCTTCTAAAAGCTCAAAATTATTATGATCTTGGCAATCAAATCCTTGTTTCTTCTCATATGTTATGTTTTTCTACCTAAATAAAAAATTGGAGTTAAATATTTTATCAAAATGAACCTTTTCCAAGTATATGGACTAATTTGCAAAATTATTGAAATATTTCATCATATTTGAAAATAAGGATAGATTGATCAGCCTTAGTGTTTGAGAAAAGACCTATTTAATAATGTTTTAAAAACTTTTAGGCAGCTTTGCAATTATAAAAAGGTTTGGAAATGTGGATCATAATGCAAAACTCTCAAAGTTGGATTGACCTGCAATGGCAAATTGGTTTGTTATTATCAAACGTCTAGTGGCTAATTGGTTTGTTATTACCTAAAGTGATAGACCCATTGTTTGAAGTCCTTCAATGGTAACTAACCATGTTAGCAAAATGGTGAATTCATTTTCAGAAATCAATAAATTGGTTTTGCATGGAATTTTTTATTATTTTGTGCTCTAATAACTAATTTTTGAATATATCTATATAAATCCAACTTCAAATCATTTTCTAAAGTTGATCTTAGCTAAAACCATATTTTTCTAAATACTCTTGAACTTTCACTTATCCACATGTTTTTATGCATAATTAAACTACTATTTGCTTACATACTCTTGTAAGAGTTGTGTTTATTATAAACTTCATTTAAAATTTTCAATTGAGTGATTGTATGTATAAAAAATACTTGAGTGAAGAGGTAAGATGCACAATTCAATTTGTAAGAGTATATTAACAATTTAAAGTCAATTGTAATTTTTGGAGCTTGAAGATATAAGGCTCCTTTTAATGGAATTCTTAAACTAGGATAAGTTGGAGACAAGGAAGTAGACCAATTGTCAAACTATTAAAAATTTATCATTTTTGATTCTCAAGATTTATATTTTAATTCACTTCTTGTTGTGACTATTGGGTTATTGTTTGGTAGCAGTTATTGGTGTTGGATTGTTGTGTTATTATTAAAAAAATTTTAAAACTCAATTCACCTTTCCTTTTAAGTTGTTTAGTTAGAATTTCAATGGTATGGGTATATATATATATATATATATATATATTTCAACATAATTTTTTTACATAAAAGTTTAATACAAAATTTAAACCATTAATTCATGCGATCCCATGGAAAAATTAAAAGTCAAAGTAGTATTGAATATATAAAAATATATACGTGTGTGTGTTGTGCTTGAATTAGTTCTGATCACCACAAATTGAACCTATAGAACCCTAATCGTGAAGTAAGTAGTACAAACAAAGAATTAAAAACATAGAATCAACAATCAAACAACATAGAATGCTAGAAATTATAGTGGTTCAGTGAAGATCAGAGAGAGCTTTAACTATCAATGAGTTTACAAGACACAATGCTTTACACAAAACATAGAGGAACATAATGATAGTAAGCTCAAGCAGTAAGCCAACTTATATGTGCTTAAAGATCTAGAAAGTTCCCCCACCTACCAACATTTTGTTCTGGGTTTGCTAGGAATCCTAGAACTTGCTTGCTTAGTCCAACAATCCTAGCAACTATTTAATAATTTAACAATCTCAACAACTTTTTAACTAACCTTAACCCACCAAAACAGTAGGAATATATTGTCATTTAAAGCTAACAACTTGAGTGATGACATGTGATTAGCCTGTGCTCTAATTAACTAACAGACAACATTAGAGAAATGTCATTTAATTTAAAAGTGACTTCAACCCATAGAAATAGAGAGTAGATGACCAAATAGAAACTTCTTTGAAAAATAATGTTGGACTTAGTTAGATTCTTTAATTTGATCTTCATTTTTCTACATTCTCTAATTTGAACTCAAATTAGTTACTTTATTTTTTAATTTCTTCACTCATCTTTAGATTAGTTGTTGTAAATTCTAAGTTTATATAGAGCTCAAACTTCGCAGTAGGTATTGCTTTAGTCAATATGTTAGCAACACTATCATTAGTATGAATCTTCTAATTTAGCCCACCTCTTGATAATTCAAATATGATAAAATGAACTAATGAAACATGATATTTTTGTACTTTGTTTTTCTCATGGTATGTTTGATTTTACTAAAATAGTTAACACTTTGACTAATTAAAGTGTATTGTCACCTATTTGTGATCATTCCTAATTAGCGACCATTCTTTTAAGCCATATTGCTTTTTCAATTACAGTTGCTGCTAAAGTATATTCAACTTTCATTGTTGATAAAGCAACAATACTTTAAAGATTGGCTTTCTAATTGATAGTGTAATTACTGAGCGTGAACAAATATCTAAGAAGAGACCTTATTTTATTATGATTCCTCGCATAAATTGAGTTTGCATAACCTACAACCTAGTTTCATCTTTCTTTGAAGCTTTATTTAATAGATCATAATCAGCAATAACCACCAAGTTTCTCAGAATCCACAGTGCAGTCTTTTAATATTCCTTGCTTGGATTAGCGATATATCTATTTACCATACTTATAATATAAGAGATATTTGGCCATGCTAATACCATGGCGTATATGAAATATCCAACAATATTTGAAAAAGGAATTTAATTAATTTCAACCTTTTTCTTCAATCGCGCTTGGACACCACTAACAAGATAATCTAAATGGTAAATGTGTTTATATAGACTTTAACATGCTATTTCAAATCTGTAAAGCACTTCTAATTTTTTATTTGTTAAGAACAAGTGTAACCTTTCTCCTTGTTTTTTATTCTTCTTGTTTTTAATTAACTCCACACTGAAGGTCTTTTTTACAAGTCCAAGATGCTTTATTCCAAAATCACTTTTTAGCTACTACTTCAAGTCATTTATCTAATCTATATGCTTACAAACCATAAATATATCATTAACATACAACAACAAATAGATCTTGTTTTCATCTCTTATATCTTTGAAGTCTACACAATAATTAAATTTACATCTCTGAGAGCCATGCTCAATTTTAAATTACCAAATCTCAAGTTTATTGCTTTAAATATTGTTTGAGTTCATACAAAGGCTACTTAAGATGGTAAACCCAATTAGGCTTACAATCATGTCATATAGCTCATCGTACTGTAAGACTGTTTTGACATCTATTTGTTCAAGATGTACATCACCTACAACAATCAAAGCCAAAAGGATTCTCAATGAGAATTGTTGCATTGTTAAAGAAAAGATCTTGATGAAATTAATACTCTCATTCTGTGTAAAGCCTTTGGCTATAACTTGCCATTGAGTCTTTATAGTTTAACACTTAGTAGCCCTCTTTAACTTTATAAATTCACTTAAGCCCTGTCATGTCTTATTTATAGGTTTTTAAATTAGTTCTCATGTTTGGTTCTTCATTAATGAATGCAATTCCTCTTATATAGCTTGCTTTTATTTGTTTGAATTTTCACTCTCAATAATTTTTTTTATAAGTTCTTGACTTATTTGCTTCTATCTCATGAGCAATTGTCAATATAAAACTACCAAGTCAATATAAACTTACCTCTTTAGTGGGTTGATTACTATCTTTTATATATCCTTTGCCAGCTAATAGCTTATTATTTCTAGATCATTAGTTGACTCATCTTTTGGTTAAGAAATCTCCATACTAGATCCAAAATAAGATTCTTCATTTGAATCTTATTTAGTAGTTAAACCTGATAGCTTAATCTAAAAATGTGACTTCACTGCTACATCTCTTTGCTTAGTGACTTAGATACAAAGCTCTTATGGTTTATAAATCATTTCTAAATGATTGCTCTTGACATTATCAAGATAATCCAAGAATGCATACTTCAATTTCCATACCATGCCAGAACCTTATTGGAGTTTTGAAGTTACTACTTGATATAGACCCTCTAGGCAACCAACCATAGTGTTAACATGTACATATTCTGTTTATTGATTTTGATGATAACAAATCATTAATCTCTTTAGATAGGTTTGTTGAAGTTTCACAAATTTAAATATTTTCTTAAAAGTCAAAACTCTCTATGTGTGTTTATAAGCCTCAGAGAAACTAGAACATTTCTGTAAAAAATATGATTATCTAGGAATAATCAGTGAATCATTTATTTTTAATGGTTAAATAATAAAATGCAGAGAGGCTATTTTCTAAAAGCTTCAACCGATGGTTTTATAACTTAATAAAAATCAAACACTGAAAGTAAACGGCTAACGTTTAGGGTAAAAGCTTAATCTTCATGCTCAGAAAAATGGTTATTTTGTTAAGCTTTAACCAATAGGCTTCTAAACTCTCTAAAGATAAATGGTGAACCATTAAATTTTAACGGTTAGCCGATAACGTTCATGACTGCATCATGTGTTAATCCTTTACTATTTAAAGGAAACTGGTTAAGCATTTTGTTTATAAGTTGCTAGAATTTAATGGCAAGCTGTTAATATATAACGGCTAACCGATAATATCCAGATCTTCATATCTTATCAATCCTTTACTGTTTAAAGGAAATCGGTTAAGCATTATGTTTTATAAGGTTACTGGAAACCGTTAATATATAATGGCTCACCGATAATATATAACGGCTAACCGATAATATCTAAACTAACATTCTTTGTTAATCTTTAACTGTTTAGCTAAAACGAATAGAAGATTTTTGTTGTGCAAGTCTCTAGATATTAACGGCGAAAGAGCAATTACTAATGGTTAACCATTAATTTGAAATCAAGCCCAACGGTAACATTGACCAACGCAAACGGTTATCTGTTAATGGCTAACGGTAATCTATTTTCTGTCAACAAGGATGAATAACGACTAGTTTTCAGCTCCAACTATAAATAAACTCATCTAAATCAAATCAAACAGACACAACAACACAACTACTGAGCATATACACGAATATACGATCTATATTGAGCTTTAAATAGATTCTTATTTCATCTATTCACACATTGAGCATTGATTTGTAATCTTGAAAATTGTGTGAGAGAAAAATCAATTTGTAATCTTTGTTTTTGAGTGATTGTAAGTGTTGGGATACACTTAGATTAAGAGATTGAGAAAAATCTCCTTTTATAAAGGTTTATTGACACCTTAGAAGTCAATTGTAAGATTTTGAAGCCTTAAAGGCTTGCTGAGTGGAATCCTCAAGGCTGGTGTGCTTGGAGTCGTGGATGTAGGTGGGGATAGCTGAACCACGTAAAAATCATTATGTTTGATATCTCTTGCTCTATCTCTTTATTTTTTTATTGTACATTTATTTATTTATTTCGAATTTGATTGCTTTGTTCATATCACTTTAAGTTTTTATTTGCTTAATTTAAAAAAAAACTAATTCACCCCCTCTTGGGTTGTTTAGTTAGTATTTCACATAGAAACCTTTGAATTAATAGATTAGAAACACTTCAGATCACTAGGAACAAATTATAAATGATCAGATTAGAACTTAAAGGAAACTAAGTCCTTAAAACCCTAATCTTGAGATTCCACAAAGGTTGATCACTCCCTAGATAAGTCAAATTCATGCATTCAATCAAGAACACAAGAAGGCAAAGCAAAGCTTCTATAAATAATTACAAATTTTCTTCCTTCTAACATAATAAGCTACTGTCTTTATATAACAAAATCCTAAAGAAAACCTTAATTAATCAGTGAAGGTAAAATATCTATAGGTGTATTATAGAAGGTTCGTTCATCCTGCAAAAGGTGGTATATTGTAGAAGGTCTATGATTCCTAAAATAGAAGAATAAAATCCCAAATCTCATGGCTTCCTCTTCAAAATCTCAATCTACTGAGTCTTTTGTATCTCTTTCTTTTACTTTTTCTCTTCCTAAATCTTGCACAAAACATCTTGCTTCAAAAATAAAAAATCTTGTTGAATATTCTTATGTTTCAGATTCTGCTCAGATCTCCGAATCTTCTTTACCTTTGATTAGTCCATATAAACTCTACCAATGACCCAACTTTTTCACCAGAATTATTCGTACCATTATTTCCACAAAAAGGCATACTCTAAAAGAATATATTCAATCTTCTCGTCTGGATCAGTATGCTTTGCGACCAACTCAAGCAGAGCAATATATCACTTTGGAGATCCCAACAGAGCTTGTAACTCAATAGAAACGAGAAGGATATACGCACCTCCATCTTCAGGGAATTCATATTATCCTCACTTTACATGGCAGAAAAGGTTTGCCAATGATAGCCAGAATAGCTCTGATGGACACAAGATTCAAGGAGTACCATCATGTTGTTATTGGTACAGTCCTGACAACACTTCATGCTAGGAGCGTCCTTCTCACCTGGTATCCAAATTTTGACCTTTCTTTTGAAGACCCTAACCTACCCACAACATTAAAGGTTCAGATCCAACTCCATAGAGCTGAACAAGTAGTCACAGCAAAAATGGATACTTTACACCATCAGTTGGTGTATTGTTTTCAAAACCATACGCTTGACTTATCTTCACCTCAAGCAACCTTAAACACACTAATGACCCTTGCTGACAATGAGTTTGTTCTTACAATTGTCTAAATACCTAAATAAATCCAAAAACAAGAGCTTTTCAAGCTGATGCCATTAGAGTGGTTATCAAACTATGAAAAGTTTCACTAAAATTCCCAACCTATCCAAAATTCTAAGGCCCAGTTTGAAAAAAGGCCAGATAGTACTGTCAGGTTAACTTTTCAACCTCCAGAATTCAATAAACAGCAACAACCTCCTAGACTCTCATACACTGTTATGATAACAGTAGTAAAAACAGGACAAGAAAAACTCCCTATTGAAGGATTTGCCTCTGATGGATACCTAATTTATCTTGTAAAAATCCAAGGACATTTCCTTTGAGATACTCCAGGATCCCATATGTGTGATTCCAATTGTCCTTGCCTCGAAGATGGAGAATTAGATAACAACTAGTATATTAATAGACGGCCTAAAAAGAAGAAACAACCAGATGTTTGTAAAACTCTATCAATCTAGATGCTGAAGATGATGATGATCCAGATTATACTCTTTGGCCAGTTGAGGTAATAACTGAAGCAACTGTTATCCCTTAACAGCCAACAACATGCAGACAAGCAGCAAAAGATCCATTGCTGACTTCACCCTATCTACAGCCTTGCATGATGTTTTCATCTAGTTCATACCATGAGCATTTTCCTCCTTTGGAAAAACAGACAGACTTGCAAACCAAAGTGGTCTCTAAACTATTTATCCAATCCCTTGTTACTCATACTCGAGAACTTAAGGACCCAAGCAGTATGAAGCAGTACTTAATTGACAAAATCAGAATGCCAAGGTTCAAAATACAGTCCTGAAATCTCTTGATACCAGGCTCAACAATGTTCAGGCTCAAGTTCAAAGTCCAGACAAAAAGGTTGATAAGATAACAGCTCAACTAGAACAACTATATCTTAATTTGCACAATCAGATTACCAAGCTGGATATCATGCTTAGAACGATAATTCAGAATAAATATTGAGGTCAAGAGTTCTACCAAAAAGAAGCTGAAATCAGACAGCTTAAGAATGAGCTTGCGAGAATTAATGCTAAAAAACATCAACCATCCCTCTTTGAAAAAACCCAAAATATACCTGCATACACTCCCTCATTTACCATATATAAACCTTTTTACAAACCTACCAGTTATGAACAACCCGTAGATTATGTAAAATTCTTCGGGTTATCATACCTCTCCACATCTCAACCAATTCTAAAACCAAAATCATCTACCAAGCCTACAGCTTCTAAACCCTCTACTTTAAAATAACAGCCTACTTCTCCTCAGGCCACACCAGAACCCACTCATACACCAGCAAAAGACAAAAGCCCATGCATCAACTCTTTTCCCAAGATCTTTATATTGGTTTTTCTTCTTCTGAAGCCAGTGCTCCTGTAACAACATTAGAGTCTTCTTTTGATGAATCTTTTTTTTCAACAGAGTCAGTCTCTGTTCCAGATTCAGAAGAACATTATGTTGATATCCCAGATTTATTCATGGTTCAACCATCAACAGGTTCCAATGAACCTCCTTCTCCTAGAGAAGATGATCCCTCTACTTTACAAGGACTTGCTACAATTGAGGATGCTTAAGATGTTCCTACACATCAACATAATTCAACTCTAAAATCATCTCATTGGCCTTGGTTCACATTTGACGACGAGCCAAAAGTCAAATGGTTCCAAAGATTTCAAGAGTTCTCTGCATGGACAGATGTTCAGATGCTCAAAACTAATGCCATTTTAGAATCTGTTCTTTGAGAATTCTGTTATTTGCAGTATGCCTAGTGCATGATCTAGGTAAAGACAAGGTTGAAGAAAGGGAAATAGTGCTTGAAGATTCTGAGCAAGAAGATGTAGAAGCCATGATTTTGCAATCTCTCTCTCTGTGTCCTGAAGTCTAGGATTCTTTCAAAAATTGAAAAAGATTTTATCATACCACTTTTATTTAAAAATCAAGACATGATATTATCACCCAAAAATGAGATGGTAGAGGCTCTGATACCAAGTGGGAGAGTAGGCAGCGGAATAGAGGATCGCCGTAATATCAAGTTTTTCCTGTATAACATAAAACATCAAAACAGTTTTCACTGGTCGTACAACCCAAAACTCAAGACACTCCTGGTCTTCTTTAACAGGTACTGCACTGCCTAGGAAACAAGCATGAGTTTTTCTGATGCACAGGATCCTTGAACAAGGCAAGTGCAGAGCATACTTATCTCAAGTTTTCTTTTTTTTTTTTAAAAATGAACTTGATAAAAATCCTTTTCCAAACCTTTTCAGATCCTAAGACTTCGTTAATAGAGAGAGAAGAGAGAGTTTAGAGAATCATGGTTTATAAAACACTCTTTTATTTTTCAAGCTCTTTCAAGTTATCTTACAATGGAGAGGGAGCTGTCTTATATAGGCGAGCTAAGCAGGACAGGACCCTTGCTTTTTCAAAAGCAAGAATAAAATAATCCATCTACTTTTCAAAAGTAGGTGACAGGATAAGAAACAAAGGCTAAAAGGATAGGACACGTCCCTATCTCTTTTTTAAAGCAACTTTAATAAAGTAAAGCAAAGGCAAAAGCATAAGCACACTCAAACAAAACATAATTATTACAACACGACAAAATGAAAAGTGTCGGCAAGCTGATGTGTCTCAGAGTGAGATAGCATCGATTAAACCGAGTCGATATCATCATCGCCAGCATCTCTTGAAGACCTTTTCAGGATGAGTACAACCTGGCACACAGGGCCACGGGCAATATTTGGCCTTTTCTTCTTCTTCTGGATTAGATGATGGTTTGGACCTAACTTGTGAGCAGAAAGGTGGATAAGACTGAGCTGGCGGTTGGCTAGTTGGTTGATGACTTGTGCTTGCTTCATTAGGATTTTCAGGTGGTGTCTGAAGTTGTGCTAAGTGTTGGGATAAGGACATGAATTCTTCCCAAGGGTCTTGAGCATCTTGGAATAAAAAGTCGAGTGTGATCGGCTTTTCTTCCTCGAGATAATCCCGAAGTATGTGGTGTGGATATGGGCCGGGGAGTTGGGACTATAAGAATGTCATGCTTAGGACCTGGAGGTGTGTGAAAATGTCCTTTGGTGGATCGACTGTGATTGAGTTGGCAAAGAAAGTTGGTCAGATTTCTTTGAATATTTTGATCCTGTTCGAGAAGAGCTGGATGTGGCAGGGTTTGCCATTCCCGTGCTTGATCAACAGTCCAGAAGTTGTCAAGATGAGGATGTTGAAAGTATGGCCTGTGAATGGTGAAGATAGAGGTAAACATGTCTGCCTCTGTGTCTGGGATCTTTCTGAGGTTGTGAAGGGAGATGATTTGTTGTAGTTTCATTCTCCACCAAGGAATTAGAGAATACCATTCGAGCACGGTCCATATGAGAGAAGTGGACTGTTCTGGATCCATGAGATGTTTGTATACGGGCCTGACCGAGAAGATTAATTTTGTAACATAAAGAACTGTGAGGCACCAAATATACCATAACTCATCGTCGGTGATTCCCTTGACTGGATGAACATAAAGACCTGTGAGGAACAAGGCTTCTGGATGGAAATCTAAAACAGGGAAGGAGTCAGTGAGTAAATAAGCCTTTATGAAAAATCTGAAGACGTATCTGCGGGCAAAGTCTTGAATAGCAAAGGCTGAAGTAAAAGTTTTTCCAGGAGGAAAATATCTTTTAGTTAAGGCCTGGGTTGGCAGGGAAGTCGCCATAGAGATGAAAGGGAAATGGTATTGGGATGAGATGCATTGTATGTGTTGAGAAGGTTTGGCAAGTCTGGATAGAAGGTCAGGGATGAGGTTCTGGGTTCCTTTTATATGCTTCACAGAGAAGTCATATTTGGAAAACCAATCTTTTAAGCGCAAAAGCATCTTCTCTGGAATATTCTTTCCTTTCGTGTTGAGGATGGATGGGAAGGATGAACTGTCCAATCTGATAAGAAAATGATAACCGATTAAATGATATTCAAATTTTTTAATACCATTTTTCACGGCTAAAATCTCTTTGTAGATACTGTGGTAGTGGTATTGTGAGTCAGAAAAATGTCCACTAGCGTATCCAATGAAGCTTTCTTTTCCATTGATTTCTTCGAGGAGTACAGCACCCCATGAGGTGTCACTTGCGTCTGTTTGTAAGATCCGGTTGCCATCTGTAATGAGCTTTAATGGTGGAGGATCTTGTGCGATCTTTTTAGCTTGGTGACAGCTGTTGTATAGGTGTCATTCCATTCTGGAGGCTTCTTTTTCAATAAAGCCGAAAGATGTGCTGTATGGTGGTCCACATGTGGGAGAAAATCACGGATGTAATTGATGATACCAAGAAATTGCTAGATCTGCTTTCTGGATAAGTGTTGATCTGGAAAGTGAAGCAATTCTTGAGCAATGTGCTTTCCTGGTTGGTAGTGGCCGTCTTTGATGACCATGCCAAGGAAGTCAATAGTGTCTGTAGCGATGGTACTTTTCTGTGGGGACAGCATGATTCCATGAGAGTGAACAATGTCAAGAAAGTGATTTAACAGCTGGCGATGTTCTGCATGTGTTTTGGAAAATAACAAAATATCGTCAATGTAAATCAATGCATGATGCAAAATTGGTTGAAAGATTTGAACCATTACTTTTTGGAAAATGGAAGGAGCAGTTTTTAATCCAAAGGGTAAAACTGTCCATTGGTAATGAGCATTTGGAATGCAAAAAGCAGTTTTGTATCTTTCAAAGGGTTCAATGCCTAATTGCCAAAAACCTGATTTTAAATCAAATTTTGAAAAGATTTGGGCATTTTTCAGATATGTGAAAATGTTTTGTCTTTTTGGAAGAGGAAATTTGTCATCTTGTAAAAACATGTTTAAAGGCTGATAGTCGATGACTAATCTCTTTTTCCCACGGACAAGTTCAGATCGTTTTTCCACATAAAAGGCTGGACAAGCCCACTGAGAATTTGTGGGTTCAATAAGACCTTGGGCCAAAAGTTGTGAGCATTCCTTTTGGGATAGGACTAAGTCAGATGGACTCATTCCTGGATGGGTTGCTTTGGTAGGATTGGTATCTTCATTTAGCTTGAAGGGGAGCTTAATGAAGAAGGACTGATTTTTCCATAATGGACTTGGATGGGTAAATTCAGCATGAGACTCAGGGCAATACTGGAGTAGTTTGGCTGAGATGTCCTGATAAGACTGAGGAGAATTGGAAAGGCTGTAGAGTCTGAGAATGTTTATGAAGGGTTTAAACATGGATTTGACTCGAATACCAGTTGGGAGAATTTGGAGATGTGGGACTTTGGAAATGGTATCGAAACCTAATAAGATATCTTTATCAGGCAAATTCGAACCAATGACATGTGTCCAAATAACACAATTGGGGAAAATCTGAATACCAACAGGTTTCTTGGTAATCAAATCTGTGGTAAAGATTTTTCCATCGGCTGCTATGAAATATTCCGTGTGAGGCTTCCAATGGTGTAATGGAAGGATCTCTGGATTGAGCATTGTCTTCTGAGCGCCTGTGTCAAGAAATCCAATGACAGGAAGTGGTATGTGAAACTTTGAGGGTAAAATTTGGATTTTGACTGATGGAATTGGAATGGAGGAATCCAATGACAAAGATTGTTGGTTGTAGACAGTGAGAAATCCATCTGTATTAGAATCATCAGATGAATTTTCTAGTGCGAACACTGTTTCTTCGTTTGGTGCGTCTTGTTCTGAGAAACAAGATTCAACTTCTGCTTTGTCTGGAGAGTAGTCTGTCACAGTCTATAAATGCTTGATGAGACGAACAGCTTTGTCTCGCTTGTTAGGACAGTCTCTGGAGTAGTGTCCTTTCTTTTTGCAAATGAAGCATCTACTGGACTTTTTCCGTCGTTGTTCCTGAGAGGAAGGAGACTTTTTTCTGTAAAATGTGAATGGTCTGCGAGGTTTCTGAAAATAAGGCTTAGAAGAAGATGGCTGTTTAAGCTTTCTGAAATGCTTCTTCTTATGAGGACCGCAATCACACTTCTTCTTATCTTTGCACTTGATTTGCAGATAAGGCTTTTTACAAGCACTTCTGAATGGTTCTTTGTCTTTGATCAATTCTTTAAAGAATTGTTTCTGTTCACAAAGTTTGTCAAGACAAGTTTTTGCAATCTGGAAGATTTTGCCTAATGAGATGTTTTCAAGGCTGAGGTTGTAAATGGCAAGTTGTCTCTGAATGTCTGGTTGCAATTCATCAGGTAAGGAAGCAAGGAAACCATGCTTCAGAGTGGGATCATTGAAACCATTTAATTTGTAGAACAAGAGTGACATCCTTTTGTAGTGAAAGTCAAGATCTTTGGCTTTGAGAGAACAGCATTTCATGTTGAGATAATCTCGTCTGGTCGCCTTGAAAGTGGGCGTACCGGTTCGCCAATGAATCGTTCATGAAGGAGTGCCAGTGAGGAAACATCGTGCAATCGGACAAATTGGAGTTGTCTGCAGAACCAGGTCAAAACCAATCTCTGAGGGATCCAATAAAACGGGTGGTTAGTTCCTTAAGAACTGATTCCACTGTTGCGCCGGGTTTAAGCATCTGGAGGTCTACCCAAGCTGAAATCTCGGATAGTTTGTCACGCCATTTATTGGTTGGAATGTCATTAAAAGTAAACCATGGACCATTAGATGACTTTGGAGTTTGCTGTTGAGGTGGAGGTGCAGATGTAAATTCAGTAGGATCATCAACATCTGAGGGAATCTCAAAGTAAGATTCTGGTTGAGATGTCTGTGCATGCTCTGTTTCTTCTGGCTGAGCCATGAGGAGTTTGGTAATGTCTGCATAAGACTTTTCTGAATCGGTGGTAGAAATCGAAGAGAGTGAAGGTTCTGAACTGGGTGCAGAATATGGGTGTGATGGTTGAGAGGATGAATCAACAGATCTGTGGTTTGTGTCAGATTCTGAGGCAGATTCTGAGGCTGAAATAGATTCATCTGTGGAAGTGTTTGTGGATGAATCAACAGGATGAGGATAGGAAGCATACTGATGCATAGGGGCTTTATCCTTTGATTGAGGCACATGAGGTGGTGGAGGAGTCATGTGAGAAGAAGGAATAGGTTGAGACACCTGTAGTTGAAGAGGCATGGAAGGTACGGAAGTGTATTCTGGAGATAACTGTTCTGAAGGTTTAGGTTGAACAGGTTGTCGGATTTTGACCGGTTTAGGTTGAGGTTAAGACCTTGGTTTTGGCTTTGAAGGTGGAGTTGGTTGAGGTGTTTGTTTGAAAAGAGTATGGGTCATTCCAAACAACTTAGAAGGGTCATAAGGTTTGATTGGAGCTAGCAAAGGGGTGAACGGATGATATGTAGGTCCAATAGAAGGTATTGGTGGAGTCTGAGTGAAGAGGGTAGGTCTCTGTTTTTCAGATTCAATCCAGTTCAGTTCTGCTTGCAGCTTTCTGATTTCTCGTTCTTTTTGATCGAACTCAGGACCATTGTATCTGTGTCTGAGCATTTCTCGTAAATCAGCATCTAATTGAGCAACTCTATTCTTTAGATCCTAGTGAATTTGCTGCATCTGTGAGGAGATGGAATCAACTTTAGTTTCAATCTTATCAGTTCGTAAACTGATCCGATCGACTTGTTGATGGATATGCTGTAAAGCATCATTTTGAGCTCTGGCATTCTGGGTTTGCCAATTGAGGACTGATTCAAAAGGTTTTGGTTCTTCAAGATGACCAGCAGAGGTGATTGGTGAAGGGACAAAAGGTTTTGAAACAATTTTCCTCTGGGTGTCAGTTTGTGGTTCAAGAGGTGGAAAGTTTGAAGAATAATCTCTGGAGAACATCATACAGGGAATTGGTTGATGTTGAGGGAGTGGTTGTATGACTGGTGAAGGGACTTCTGTTTTGCAGTATTTTGCAATCCATTTAAGTTCCTTTTGGTAAAGAGGTAATGGTGCGGATGGAGGTGAAGGAGGGTTTTGAGGTTTCTTGTGGTCTTGCTTGCAAGAAGTAAGATACTTCTTTTTAGGTTTTCTTTTGGACTTTGAAGCAAGATCTTCATCTTCTCCGTCTTAATAACAAGGGCAATCTGGATCATACATATCAGATCCAGGGGCATCCCAAATGAAGTGTTTTCCAATTTTAGCAGGGTAAATTGGATATCCTTCTGAAGTGAAGCCAGTAATTGGGAGCTTCTCTTGGCCAGTGTGAACTGGAGCAATCATTGAGGAATATGTGAAAGATAGTCTGGGCGACTCTGGTGGAGCTGTGGGTAGAACAGCTGGAGGAGGCTGTGACGCCGATTGAGGTGGTTTGAAAGTCATTTTGACAGATCCATCTTGCCCAGTACAGAAAGCTCCAGCTTTATCAGCCCACTATCCCTCAAGTCCTAGGAATCATCTATGAACAATTCCTAGGAGAACCAACAGTAGCTCAAGAAGCAGTTAGATAAAAATTTCACCAAATAAAATACTGCTCTCTAAAAATCAAAGACCTTAATTACCACTACAAGAGAATGACAATCTTGTATTATAAACTTAATGACTTCAAGGATGCTTCCCTTAAGCATGTCTTCGTTTCATCTCTTCCCAAAGAGATCCTTCCAGAATTACAAATGTAACTTCATCTCCATCAGCTTAATATTGATACCCTCTTACTTGGGAAAATATATCAATTAGCTGTTTCTTGCTTAGAAAAACTCTGTAAGCAAAAAGAGTTTTTCAAGGATCTCATAAAGCATAAAGAGCCTTTCAAGAGTGCCTGCAAAAAATCTCATCTTGCTATCAAGTGCAAGGATGAGAGAACTTGCTACTGTCCAACAAAGAAAAAATCTCATTTCCAGAAATATTCTCTATCCAAGCATTCAAAGAAACATAGCTTCAGAAAACCTAAAAAGCCCTATAGGTTTTTTTTAGAGAAAACCTTTCTAGTCCAAAAGTCAGAAAGATGCACGATGCTTCATTTGCAAAAAGAAAGGTCATTTTGCAAAATCTTGTTTAAACAATCCAGCTAAATCAGCCAGACTGCTTGAGTACCTTCACAAGATCTCTCCTTTCTCAGACAGTGAAGATGTTGAATTCATATTTTCAGAACAACAGAACTATGGTGATGATACAGTTTTTATCCTTGTTGAATAAAGTTCTGATCTGACTCTAAGAGTATCCTTGCAATCCACAATGTTGACTCTATTAACCTTGTTTAAGAAACCAGACCTCTGTAAAAATCAGTCTATTCCCCTCAAAGTTTTCGAAACCAATCTCTGTCATTGCTTTTATTGACATAGGGGCACAAAGAAGCATGATCAGTCCTTCCATTCTTCCACCAGAGTTTTGGGAACATCGTACTTAGTACTTTAAAGCTGTCAATTGGGAACTATTCCAAACAGATCTTATCACTAAAAAACCCATAGGTATTCAGTTCTTTCCAGATTGCATCCTCTAGGTCAAAATAGTAGGATTTTTTCTTCTTGATAAAGACCTACTATTAGGTTTTGATGTTCTCCAATTAGTCAAGAAGTTGAATATATATCCTTTAATGGTATCCGGTATAAGCAGAGGTTTTTACCTTATACTGATACTTTAAAATTATACTTAATTTCTAATGCTCCTCCTTTCTATGAAAACCTTAAACAAACATTTCTCTTTTTCTGTCCAGAAAGCCACCTCTAATTCTCTCATCCTTCTCTTCTGTGAAAAAATTCCAAGTTCTTTGCTAAGTTACCTTTCAAGCATAATGAAGACATTAACCCAACCAAAGCCACTCATCTTGGAATGACTCCTTCGGATCTAAAATTAGCCCAAGTTGAATGCCAATAGCTTATGGCCCAAGGTCTCATTGAACCCACTCATTCTATTTGGGCTTACCAAGCCTTTTATGTTGAGAAAAGATCAGAAATTATTCGGGGTAAGAAAAGACTGGTGATTGATTACCAACCCCTCAATTATTTTCTGAAAGATGACAAATTTCCTCTGCCCAGGATCCTATCTCTATTCATTCATCTTTAGGGTGCAAAAGTTTTTTCTAAGTTTGATCTTAAATCGAGATTTTGGCAGATTGGTATCCATTTTGATGATTGACCTAAAATGGCATTCTGTATCCCTACTGCCCATTATCAATAGACCGTTATGTCATTCGGTCTAAAAGTTGCTCCATCCCTGTTTCAGAAAACCATGGTAAAAATCTTTGGGCCTATCATCGATAATGCTCTTATCTATATTGATGACATCTTATTTTTTTCAAAAGACCATAAATCTCATTAGTAACTTTTAAGCTAGTTCTTGTCCATTATTGAGTCACATGGCATTATCCTTTCTGAAAAGAAAAGTTAGATGGGCCAGAAATCCATTGAATTTTTGCGTATGATAATTAAAGATGATTATTACCATCTAGGGCCCCATATTGCTCAAGAACTCATGCACTTTCTAGATCAACACCAGAAAATAGATTCAGCAATTTCTCGGGATACTCAACTATCTCAGAGATTTCTTTCCCCATATAGTGGTCTATACTTCTCAGTTGTTAAAAATGCTAAGGAAGAATACCCCACCGTGGGGGTTAGAACAGATCATAGTTGTCCAAAAGCTGAAACAGATAACTTAGCATCCTCTATCCCTTAAGATCCCATCAGTTGGACAATGCATATTACAGACAGATGCCAGCAATGAATACTGGGGAGCAGTTCTTTTAAAAAGAATCGATGGAAAAGACTTCTATTGTGCTCATGCTAGTAGACAGTTCAAAGAATCTAAAAAGCATTATCATGTGATCTACAAGGAGATGTTGTCGATCAAATACGGGATCCAAAAGTTTGAATTCCACCTTATCGACCATAACTTTGTTGTTAGATTGGATAACTCATCCTTCCTGAGGATCATGGAATTTAAAAATAAAGTGCTACCAGACAAGCATCTTCTCTCCCGTTATGATTTCATAGTCTAACACATCAAGGGAGATAAAAATCTCATCCCTGACCTTTTCTTTGGACTCTCTAAACACATCTCACTCGTAAACTCCTTTGGACCAATTCCAATCATAATCATGGTGTCTTTCCTACCTAACCAAGCTCTTAGCAAAAAATATTTTCCTCTAAGAATGTCTTTCACTTCTCTTCACCAAATTCAAGATTTTGCTAGGAAGTTTCTTTTCAGATTTTTTCATAATATGTATTTACAACGTTCACGCTATGAACCTATGATATTTCCAAGTTTTCATTCTAATCACTTGTTTCTCATAGGATTACAGATTCTACCCAACAAAGATGTCATTGAAGATGAACTCTAGTATCTTTGGTGTCTTATAGTTTTGTATGTGATCAAGATAATTTTTCCTGTTTTGAAAATTCTTGACAGGTTAAATAATCCAGACCATACAACTACCTTGACATGGACATTATTTGAATGGTTCTCACCATTGCCATAGTGGCGCAAAAAGCTGAAACAACTTACAGATTTCTATAACCTCGGAAAGCTACCACACCAAGAAGGCCGACAATTCACTACTATTTTTATTGTGCACCGTCCATATTTCCAACATCCACAAACTAATAATTTTTTGACACAAGACATTACTTACGAATGGATCACGGTTCGACATTGTTAGCCTAAAAGGCTATAAATATTATAATTTTGATGATAAGAAACATATGCATTAAAGTGTTTTATTTTATATTTCACAAGTTCACTAGTTTTGAAGGATAATAAATCAAGTGAAATCAAGCTCAAGACACTCAACGGACAACGGCGAAATCAAGAATAGAATTTCGAGCTCAACGGATAATTTATTGCGATAATTTCTTGTAAAGCAGGTATGATTTAATTTATATTTGGATTAGCATTTGCGAAGCTCAATTTTATGTTAATAAAATAATTATTTTTCAAACTAAATTAATTTTATGTTTATGAGATAAAATATTTTGTAGGTTTGAGTAATTTAGGTTAAAATGAAAAAGTTTTAAATTTCAGAGTTGGACTTATTTGCTAAGTTTTGAAACTTTTGGGCTATATTGTAACTTATAAAAGATTGGAGGTCTAAGTGAAAAATTTTGAGAACTTTAAAGATTATGGTGATTTAGTTAAAACTCAAAAAAGACTTATTTGAAAAAATTTTCTTTAGTTTAGGCCATATTGTAATTTTAGAAAGTTTTAAGAATTAAAAGTATTTAAAATTTTTAGAATTGGACCTTTCTGTAAATTTTTATGACGTTTTAGGTCATAATATAATTTGAGAAAATTTTGAGGTAAAACTATAATTTTATGAACAGTATTACTGTAGTAAAATTCAAATTTAACGGTAACTTCATTATTACGAACGGGGAGCCGGTTAAATTAAGCAGCTAGTCATATTGGAATTTGTCAATAACGGCTAGTTTTCGTGCTTTAACTATAAAAAAATCAACTCCAACTTCATTTTAAGCTCTTTAGCAAGCAAAAATAAGTTGATAAAACATATATTGAGCTTCCATATTGCAAATCATTATCGATTAAATCATTTTTGTGCCATTATTTGTGAATTCACTCTTATAGAGAGTTTCTTATTGCAATTTTTATTTTATATCATATTGAGAGTGTTCAAGTGAGGGAAACGCTTAGAGTAAAGAGATTAGCGTGATAATCTCTTAATTGTAATGGTCTATTGACACCTTAGAAGTCAATTGTAAACATTTGAAGCCTTGGAAGGATTGGATAGTGAAATACTCAAGCTTGGTTGGCTTGGAGGCTTGGATGTGGGCGAGGATTGCCGAACCACGTAAAAATCGCTGTGTTTGCATTCTTTTCTCTTACTCATTTATTTTACAAGCATTATCTAATTTATTATATTTGATTTAATTATTGTAAGACTTATTATTTTTGTTTGCATTAAGGCATTAGATTGAACCGTTTAAAATTTTATTTAGAATAATTTTTAAAAACCCAATTCACCCCCCTCTTGGGTTGCACATTTACATTTCATTTGGTATTAGAGCTTGGTTTTCTTATTAAGACTTAACCATCTAGAGTAAAAGATCCATGGCAACCCAAAGTGATTCAACCTTTAGGGAAGGACAATTCATAACTAGAACACTGTTCTTTGACGGAAATGACTACCCATATTGAAAAACTAGGATGATAATTTACTTACAAACCCTAGGTTACGAAATTTGGGAAGTTGTATGTGATGGTCCATTTATGCCTTTGACTAAAAATGAAATCGGGAAAGATATTCCAAAACCTCCACAGGAATGGAATAAATTGGAAAAAAGAAAAGCTTCTCTAAATTCCAAAGCTATAAATGCCTTATTTTGTACACTAGATAAGAAAGAATTTCATAGAGTGTCAAGTTATGAATGTGCTTATCAAATTTGGCACAAACTTGAAGTTGTTTATGAAGGCACGAATCAAGTGAAAGAGTCTAAAATTAGTAGGTACACTCGACAATATGAATTATTTCAAATGGAGCAAAATGAGAGTGTATATTCTATATACACTAGATTTACGAACATAGTGAACACTCTAAGAGCCCTAGGAAAGACTTTTTCAAATAGCGAGAAAGTTAAGAAAATCATTAGATCACTTCCTAAGGAATGAAGGAAAAAAAGAACTGCCATTGAAGAAGCCAAAGATTTAAATTTCTTATCTATTGATGATCTAATCGGTTCTCTTATTTCTTATGAGGAAGATTTGGTAGCTAAAAGAGGCAATGAAGAGAAGAAGAAAAACATTGCTCTCAAAGTCATAAAATATGAAAGTGATGGAGAAAGTGAGCCAAATGATGAAGAGTTGGCTATGCTTGCTAGGAGGTTCAGAAAATTTTTCAAGAAAACTGGTGAGCAAAGAAAATTTAAAGATTTCAAGAACCAAAAGGAGAAGAAGGGAGCAATCAAATGTTATGAGTGAAAGAAGCCTGGCCATATAAGATCGGAATGCCCTCTTCTTAACAAGTTCAAGAAGAAAGCAATCGTGGCCACATTGGATGATATCGATAAAGAAACAAGTGATGATGACGAGCATAAAAAAATGACAAATCTATCTCTCACGGCGATTAGAGATGAATCAAATGATGAACTAGATTAGATAAATGATCTTCTTACCTATGATGAATTACATGATGCTTTTAAAAAATTACAGATGAGTTGATGAAAATAGGTAAAAGGAATGTATGTCTTAAAAAGAAATTGGTAGATCTCAAAAATGAAAATGAATCATTGAATGTAAAGATTACATACTGAGAACTAGAAAATAAAATATTACATGATAAAGTTACATTTTTAAATGAGAAACCTAATATCTCATATGAGCATGAGAAATTACATGTTGAAGAATTGATAAAAGAGAATGAAGTGTTTAAAAAGAAGACTAATGAGTTAAATGAAATTGTGATAAAATTCACAAATGACCAAAAGATGTTGGATAATTTACTTAACTCTCAAAAATGTGTTTTTAATAAAGGAGGACTTGGGTATAAGCCTAACTTGAAGCAAAAGTATTATAAGAATTATTTTGTAAAGCTACATATACAAGTGATCATAAAATTACTTGTCACTATTGTAATAGAAATGGTCACATGAAAAATAGATGTCTTGTGAAAAGAAATGCTTATTATGGTGTGAAATATGTTTGGGTTCCAAAAGGAACCATTGCTAACACTCAAGGACCCAAAAAGATTTAGGTACCTAAAACTTGAAATTTTTCTCTCTACGGCTTAAAGAAGAAGAAGAATAAATGGTACTTGGACAGCGGGTGTTCAAGATACATGACAGGAAATTATACTTGGTTTTCAAGTTTTACCAAGATCGAAAATGGTGGAGATGTATCCTTTGGAGATAATTCAAAAGGAAAGATCATTGGTACTGGCAATGTCGGTAATGTATCTTCTACTCTTATTGAAATGTGTGCTTGGTTGAAAACTTAAAAAATAATTTACTTAGTATTAGTCAATTATGTGATAAGGGTTATAAAGTAGTTTTTGATAAATTTAGATGCGTTATTGAAAATGCATGTGACAAAAAAGTTTTGTTTGTAGGAAATAGATGTATTAATGTCTATACCATTAATATAGATTGTGCATCTACCATTGATAAATGTTTCTCGACATTGCATGATGATGGATGGTTATGGCATAAAAGACTAGGTCATGCAAACATGGATTTAATTTCAAAAATTTCAAAAAATGATTTGGTTAAAGGACTTTCAAAAATTAGTTTTCAAAAGGATAAAATTTGTGAAGCCTATCAATTTGGAAAACAAATCAAAACTTCTTTTAAAAACAAGAATCATGTCTCTACCTCAAAACCACTTTAATTACTTCACATGGATTTGTTTGGATCATCTAGATATGCTAGCTTAAATGGCAAGTATTATGCTTTTGTAATTGTGGATGATTATTTTAGATACACATGGGTATTGTTCTTACCTAATAAGGATGATGCCTTTGATGCATTTAGAATTTTCTGTAAAAAGATTCAAAATGAAAAAGGCTATTCTATTTCTTGTATTACAAGTGATCATGGTAGAGAATTTGAAAATCATGCATTTAAGACTTTTTGTAATGACTTTGGAATTGAGTATCAATTTTCTTCACCTAGAACTCCACAACAAAATGGAGTTGTTAAGAGAAAGAATAGATCTATTCAAGAAATAGTTAGGACCGTCTTAAATGAAAATGCATTATCTAAATATTTTTTGACTGAAGCCGTCAACACCGCTTGTTACGTTTTAAATCGGGTGTTGATTAGATCTTATCTCAATAAAACTCCTTATGAGCTTTGGAAAGATAGAAAATCCAACATTGGTTATTTCAAAGTTTTTGGATGTAAATATTTTATTTTGAACACAAAAGACAATCTTAGAAAATTTGATCCAAAATCTAATGTTGGTATCTTTCTTAGGTATTCAAACTCAAGCAAACCATATATAGTTTATTGTAAAAGAACTTTGGTTGTGGAAGAGTCTATGCATGTTACATTTGATGAGTCTAATACCTCATCTATGGAGAAAGTTACTGTAAGTGATGATGCAGATGAAAATATACAAGAAGATTTATCAAAGAACAACCAAAAGAATGCAGAAAATCAAGTGGAACAACATGAAGAAACAAGTGCAGAAAAAATCAAGGTACTTCTCAAGCACTCTCCTAGGAGTAAAGGTATATTTCTTCTCACCCAAAGGATGCCATTTTAGGAGATCCATCTAGAGGTTTTACAACTAGATCATCACTTAGGAATACATGTGAGCATGCTACATTTATTTCTCAAATTGAACCAAAATCCTTTGTGGATGCGGAAAATGATGAATCTTGGATTATGGCAATACAAGAGAAGATAAATTAATTTGAGAGAAATAAATTATGGGAATTAGTTCCTAAACTAGAACATCAATCCATCATAGGTACTAAATGGGTATTTAGAAATAAGATGGATGAATTCGGTGTGGTTGTAAGGAATAAAGCTAGATTAGTGGCCCAAGGATACAATCAAGAAGAAGGAATTGATTTTGATGAGATATTTGCACATGTAGCTAGATTAAAATCCATTAGAATGTTGCTAGCATATTCATGTTATAAAGATTTCATTTTATTTCAAATGGATGTTAAAAGTACTTTTCTAAAAGGTTATATTATGGAGGAAGTTTATTGAAACAACCCCCTAGTTTTGAAAATGAAAAATTTTCAGATCATGTTTATAAGCTATTAAAAGATTGTATGGATTAAAATAAGTACCTAGAGCATGGTATGATAGGCTTAAAAATTTCTTGCTTGATAACGATTTTTTAATGGGAAAAGCCGATACTATACTCTTTGTTCAGTATAAGAACCAAGACATACTTGTTGTTTAAATTTATGTTGATGATATTATTTTTTGTTCTACTAATGAGTCCATGTGTAAAGAGTTTTCATCTTATATGAGTAAGGAATTTGAAATAAGCATGATGGGAGAATTGAAGTGCTTCCTTGGACTTCAAATCAAGCAAAACAATAAGGGAATTTTCATCAACCAAGCTAAATACGTCAAAGATTTACTTAAGAGGTTTGGAATTAATGAATTAAACACCAATAGCACTCCAATGAGTACAATAATCAAGCTTGATAAAGATGAAAAAGGTAAAGAAATTGATATTAAAAAATATCGAGGTATAATTGGCTCTTTATTTTACTTAACGGTAAGTAGACCCGATATCATGTTTAGTGTATATTTGTGTGCAAGATTTCAATCATGCCCCAAGGAATCTCATTTGCTTGCTGTTAAAAGAGTCTTTCGTTATTTGAGTGGAACCATAGATCTTGGCCTTTGGTATTTTAGAGGAACTCATATAGATTTGACTTGTTATTCGGATGCTGATTTTGCTGGTTATAAGGTGGATAGGAAAAGTACTAGTAGAACTTACCATTTTCTAGGTCATTCCCTTGTTTCATGGTTTAGTAAGAAACAAAACTCCGTTGCACTCTTAACTGCTGAGGCGGAATACATTGCCGCAGATAGTTGTTGTACACAAGCTCTTTGGATGAAACAAACACTTAAAGACTATGCATTAAACTTGAACAAGTTCCTATCAAGTGTGATAACACTAGTGCTATTAATCTTTTGAAGAATCCCATTCAGCACTTTATAACCAATCATATAGAGATTAGACATCATTTTTTTAGAGATCATGTACAAAATGGTGATATTGCTTTAGAATTTATCTCTATAGAAAAACAACTTGCCGATATTTTTACAAAATCCCTTTGCGAAGAACAATTTTCAAAAATTTGGCATGAACTTAAGATGATGAAATTTTCATATTAACATCTCTAATTATGTTATTGAATCTATTAATATTGTTTGCTTAATGTTTGTTAATGTTTTTGAAAGAATTAGAGCATGATAGATAAGTAAGGTGTTTGTGACATATTCATTTCGAATGCTTGTGTACTTCATGATACATGCTTGATGGATGAATTATTTGCTTGAATTAATCATGTTTTAAATGTTTAAAATCATGATTCATGCATTAAAATGGTTCTTGAGAGGTTTTGGAATTAAGAAATGATGACGAGATTGATAAAAAATGGTCGGAAAGCAAACTCGATGCAGTGGGACAGCAACCAGACGGCTAGCCGCTTGGATTTTGCTCCCAAACCCGAGAGCAAGTGGCTAGCCGCTTGGTCACGGGGCTCTTCTCCCTCTTTTTGGCTTTCTTCTTCACTTAGCTCTCTTTCTCACCAAATCGTGCATCTCCCTCCATTTTCTTTCAAATATTCTTCATTTCTCAACCATTTTCATGTCAAAATCATTAACTCAATCCATTACCCATCCATTTAACTTCTATTAAATATCTTTCAATCATCATTTCAACTTCCTCTTCTCTTGTTCATCTTTCTCTCTCTCTCCTGCGTGAATAGTACTTCACCATCTTTTTCTTCAATTTCTTCTTTTTTCACTCATTTTCTTATTAAAATTAATCATCCAATTCATTACCCATCCACTACTCTTTCACTTTTCATCATTCAAACACCATTTTATCATACCTCCATAAAAATCCAAAATCCAAAACCTAACTTTGGCCGTTTCTCTCTCTACATTTTCAAGTTTTTTCTAGCTCATCTTTGATCAAATCCACATTATATCTAAGCCTCATTCATCTCTAGGATCACATTTCTTGGCTCAAACTCATCCATTTCACTCAAATCCGAAATTGTTATTTAAGCTTGTTCAACAATGGTGGGTGGTGAAAAAGGTAAGAGCAAACAAATGGCCAAGAGATGCAAAGAAGATTATAGAGATAATACGGAGTTTTTATCAACTCATTTTCGACGTCTCCCACTTCGAAAACGGTTTATCGACAATTTCATGCCAAGGTCAGTTATTCCTCCTTACATTGTCAATCTTAAGAATTTGGCAAATTTGGAAATTTGTGATAAATCTCTTGATAAACTTCTTATTGCTAAGAGTTGGAAAAATGTCTTAGTTATTCAAGAATCATATTGTGAGAATTTAGTTCAGGTTTTCTATTCGAATATGGATATAGAAATTTCGGATAAAATTATTACAAGTGTTGGAGGAGTTCGTATTGAATTTGATATTGCAGAGTTAAATCATATTCTTGGGACTCCGAATGAGAGATTAGAAATTTACAGTGCTAGAGCCAGAAGAGATTATCCATGGTTTTCTCTTGAAAATGTTGTTCAAAAAATTTATCGCCGATGTGACTTGTCTGATGAATTTTGTTGATCATCATTGAAATCTCAAGCTTTGCCTCTTCAAACTAGAATCCTGCATTATGTTCTTCATTATGTGATTATTCCTAGGTATGGTCATGGGGATGAAGTTAACCGATTGGATATAGCTTTATTGGATTGTATTTTAGAGGGTAGAAAGCTCAATGTTGAGTACATTATACTCCATCATATGCTTAGAACACCTTGTATGGCTAAAAGATCTCTCCCTTATAATAGTATTATTACCCGCATCCTCAAATATTTAGGAGTACCTATTACTGAACCAACCTTTTTAAATTCAAGAGAACTAGGAGACGATGCTATTGCCAACTTAGGGTTTATTTGGGTGGAAGGTAAAAGGACTAGAGACCGGAGACACTCAACCAAAGTTTTTGAACTTGCTCTTACAGATCATCGTTTCTTTAACGATGTTCTTCCACCAGAGCCATTTCCTAATCTTAGTGTCCTATAGCGCTCTTATTATCCATCTTCTACGAGTCCTTCTAAATCTTCTTTAACTGCCCATGAGGATCCGATGCAGTAGATGTTGGATAAAATAGATTCTCTTTTGACACAACAGAGCCGACTTCAATCTCAGTTTGAAACCTTTTCAGTTCAATCCACTTCGGAGCACCAGCGCCTCTTTGAGAAATAATAGCAATTATTTAATCAACAACATTGACTTTTTACTCAACAGCAGCAAATTCTTGATGGCCAGTAGCAGCTTTTTGCAGTTCTTGGATTTCCACCACCATCATCTTTATCACATCCTCCATCTTCATAGCCCTTTATTTTTTATTTTCTGTCACTCTGCACCACACATTTTTTTTGCATTTACGTTTTTTGTATAGATTGCGGATGATCATTATGAGATGTTTAGATGTTTTGTATTTGAATGCTTTGTCTTTGGATGCTTTGTATTTGGATGTTTTTTATTTGGATACTATATTATGACTTCTTGAAATGTTGTGAATCTTTGGTTATTTGGTTGTCAGATTTTCATGTCTCTTGCTTGTATTTGGCTGATTATTATTGCTTCAGTTTAATTTTGATGATGAAGGGGGAGAAGTCATGTATTTTTTTATTTCAGAGACAGGTATTATATTTTCTTTTTTACGCATTTGTGCGTGTTTTTTTGAAATATTAAGGGGGAGCTTACAAATTGTTATAGACCATATTTTCAAGAAGAGTTTATTTTAAATTTGATTATGTACGCCATATATTAAGGGAGAGCATATATGTCAAAATACATGAGATATTTGTCATCATTAAAAAGGGGAGGTTGTTAGCCTAAAAGGCTATAAATATTATAATTTTGATGATAACAAACATATGCATTAAAGTATTTTATTTTATATTTCACAAGTTCACTAGTTTTGAAGGATAATGAATTAAGTGAATCAAGTTCAAGACATTCAACGGACAACGGCGAAATAAAGAATAGAATTTCGAGCTCAATGGATAATTTATTGCGGCAATTTCTTATAAAGCCGGTATGATTTAATTTATACTTGGATTAGCACTTATGAAGCTCAATTTTATGATAATAAAATAATTACTTTTCAAACTAAATTAATTTTAGGTTTATGCAATAAAATATTTTACAGATTTGAGTAATTTGGGTTAAAATAAAAAATTTTTAAATTTCAGAGTTGGACTTATTTGCTAAGTTTTGAAACTTTTGGGCTATATTGTAACTTATAAAAGATTGAGGGTCTAAGTTAAAAGTTTTGAGAATTTTAAAGATTATGGTCATTTGTTAAAACTCAAAAAGGATTTATTTGAAAAGATTTTCTTTAGTTTGGGTCATACTATAATTTTAAAAAATTTTAGGAATTAAATAGTATTTAAAATTTCTGAAATTAGATCTTTTTATAAAATTTTATGACATTTTCGGTCATAATATAATTTAAGAAAGTTTTGAGGTAAAATTATAATTTTGTGAACAGTTTATTATAGCAAAATTCAAATTTAACTGTAACTTTACTGTTACGAGCAGGGAGCCGGTTAAATTAAGTGGTTAGCCGTTTGAGCAGTGGAATTTGTCAATAATGGCTAGTTTTCGATCTTTAACTATAAAAATTCAACTCCAACTTCATTTTAAGCTCTCTAGCAAGCAAAAACAAATTGATAAAACATATATTGAGCTTCCATATTGCAAATCATCATCGATTAAACCTTTTTGTGCCATTATTTGTGAATCCACTCTTATAGAGAGTTTCTTGTTGGAATTTTCATTTCATATCATATTGAGAGTGTTTAAGTGAGGGAAACACTTAGGGTAAAGGGATTAGGGTGATAATCTCTTAACTGTAAAGGTCCATTGACACCTTGGAAGTTAATTGTAAATATTTGAAGCCTTGGAAGGTTTGGATAGTGAAATCCCCAAGCTCGGTTAGCTTGGAGGTATGGACGTAGGCGGGGATTGCCGAACCACGTAAAAATCACTGTGCTTGCATTCTTTTCCCTTACTTATTTATTTTGCAAGCATTGTCTAATTTGTTATATTTGATTTAATTGTTGTAAGACTTATTATTTTTGTTTGCATTAAGGCGTTAGATCAAACCGTTTAAAATTTTATTTAGAATAATTTTTAAAAACCCAATTCACCCCCTCTTAGTTTACACATTTGCATTTCACACATGTTGCTCAACTTGAGCAAGACAATCAGATCAAAGAACCTCTCAGAAACTTTCTTATAGAATATAATCATGTTTCTCCAAATCCACCATCCATTTTCCATACATCACTTGGACCTAAGCACGACATAGTTATGATCCAAACACCATCTTCCCGTTCTCAACCAACCAATAGTGGAATCATGATAAAAAAAGAAAGGTCAGACTACACAGACTACTTGTTCTAAGACTCATAGGACCTATATGAGGATTTTACCTCCATACTACCTCATACTCCATATGAAATAAGTTCATCTTCCACCTCAGTTCCACCAGACATAGGGGGAACATCCTCAACCTCAACCTGCCTGCTATTCTAGATGAGCCACCAGAACTATATCTAGTATACTCATCACAAGTTCGGACTCAACTATCACCCGACCCAACAGCAGATGCAAAAGCACAAGATTGCCTTTGGCCCTGTGTTCTAGGTTGTGCTCATCCAGAAAAGATCCTCAGAAGAGATGATGAGGATGATGATGAGGATGAGACCAATTCATCTGCCGACACTATTTCACTTGAATGAGACCGATTCGTCTGGCAACACTATTTTCACTTTAAGTTAAAGTCATCTATCATGATTGGTGTGCTTTAGTGTGTTGGTGTACTTTATTTGTGCCATGATCGGACTGCTTTATTTTAAAAGAAAAGATAAGGACATGTCCTATCTTTACTTTGATCTTTACCTTTATCTTTTTCATTTTACTTTTTAAAAGTAGACACCTTTTAATTATAATATTGAAAAAGTAAGGGTCCTGTCTTACTTTAGAAAAAGGTTCTTATCTATATAAGGCAGACCTCATCTCTTTCTAAGATAAGCTGGTTTTTGGAAATAATAAACATTCTCTGTTTATACATGGCTAGCTAAAACTTTTGCTTCTATTCTTTTAAGAAGGATCACAGATCAACTTAGATAGTTCATCCTTTCCTTGGCTTAACGACGAATATGCTCTACACTTGCCTCTTAAAAAGGATCTTGTGTATTAGAAAGTCTTCATTATACCAGATCTAGGTCTTAGTTTCTTTTCTCGTGTATCAAATTCCATAGCCAGTTTCCAAAAAAATTGTTCATCCTTGTTTATGCCCAGGGTGTGGCTCCAGTTTTGGGTGCTATGTGCTATGATTTCTTTCCTGGTATTGGGTATATAAGTTGGAAACCCGAGCATGCAGACTATTGGTCCAAAAAATGACTTAGTTCATCATTGATCGTTTGAGTGGTATTAATTTCAAAATGAGAAAATAAAGAAGTTGAATGAACAATCCTATTATATGCAAACTTAATATGTGGTAAACACTTTTTCCACTGCCTTAAGTTCTTTTAAACGATAGCACGCAACAAAGTAGTGAGTGTTTTATTAACTACTTTAGTCTGATCATCCATTTGAGGATGTGCAACTATAGAAAATATAAGTTTAGTTCATAATTTATTCCATAAAGTATGCCAAAAATGACTTAGGAACTTAACATCTCTATCACTAACAATTATCTTAGGCAATCCATGCAATCGAACTACTTTTTTAAAGAACGAGTCAGCAATATGTGTTGCATTATTTTTTTTAGAACGCGCAATAAAATACGCCATTTTACTAACCTTATCAACAACAACGAATATGCTATCCTTACCACTTTAAGACCTCAGTAATCTTAAAACAAAATCCATAGGTATGTCAATCGAAGGTTGATTGGGCATAGGTAAGGGAGTATACAAGCAATGCGATAAAACCAAGTAACTTAGTTTGTAAAGAAGTAAGTAATGCATACCTCCTAGATAATGCATTAGCTAGAATATTTTCCTTTCTATATTTGTACTTGATTATATAAGAAAATGTTTCTATAAACTCCAACCACTTAGCATGTTTTTTTATTAAGCTTACTTTGGGTTTTCAAGAACTTTAAGCTTTCATGATCAGAATGAATAATGAATTCCCTTAGTCAAACGTAATATTGTCATGTCCAAAGAGTCCTGCCTAATGCATAAAGTTCCTTGTCATAAGTAGGATAATTCAAGGCCGTTCTACTTAGCTTTTCACTAAAGTATGCAATTGATTTGGAATCTTGTATCAAAACAACCCCTAGTCCAATCACATATGCATTACATTCTATCTCAAAAGCTTTATTAAAGTTAGGCAAACACAACAAAGGTGCATTAGTTAGCTTATCTTTCAAAGTTTGAAAAACATGGTCATGCAAATCAGTCTACTTAAAAATAACATTCTTTTTAACAAGTTCATTTAAAGTGTAGCAATAGAACTAAAATCTTTAATAAACCTTCGATAAAAACTTACTAAACTATAAAAACTTCTCAACTTGTTCACATTCTTGGGTGTAGGCCAATCCTTTATTGCTTTTACCTTTTCTTTATCAACCCTAATAACTTGCAAACTAACAACATATCTAAGAAACACAACAGATTACATGCAAAACATGCATTTCTTAACAACATGCAAGTGTTTCACATGTTCATCCAGATTTTTGCTATAAACTAAGATATCACCAAAGTAAACTAACACAATTTTTCTATAAAAAATCGTAAAACATGATTCATTAACCTCATGAATGTATTAGGTACATTAGTTAAACTGAAAGACATTCGGTTAGGTATGTGGCTTGTTACCAACAGTGCGAACAAGACTAGTGCCCATTCGGGCTTACCTCTAGAACTTACGTTATTGAATTCCAACCGATATACCTTAACTAGAAAACTAGAAACCATAATCTTTTCTTTTTCTAGGTTTAATAACCTTAAAACAGCTTTTCCTTAGCTTAAAACGAGCACCAAACTAGATAAGAAAACACCCAAAAAGTCTCAAGCTTTCTGATACATAAGATCCTTCAGGGAAGGCAAGTGTAGAGCATACGACTTGGTTTTAATTTGAATAGATTTCCTTTTCCTTACTTATATTTTTTTCTTTTTTTATTTCAGAGCTTTATCGAACTTAAGAAAAGAGAGAATTTGAAAGCATAGATAGAAATACTGAATATATTATGAGTTTTTTAAGTTTTTCCTAGTTATTTTACAAAGAGGAGAGACGCCCTTATATAGAGATAAGGATCATATAAGACAAACTAGGAAAGTGAGACAAGACCCATCATTTTTCTAAAAACAAACATTATTATTAAAGTAAAATACACTTATAATAAAATTGTGACAGGACCCCCATACTTTTCTAAAAGCAAAAATGACAAAAACATAAAGCAAGCTAATAATACAAAAGCATAAAGTAGGTTAACTATTTCCCTTACTTTATACTATTAAAACCACATAATAAGATAAAACAACATTATTAAGGAGAGGACAGGTTCATATGTTCTAGATCATGAGAGTTTGAGTCTGTTTCTTCTTGTCAGTTATGCCTGTAATTTGGACATGTCTTTACACACAGTGCTAGATGGACCGCAGAACATGGTACAGTAATCCAGGTTTATGGGGACAGGTAAAAAGGACAACCCCGGGCATGCACAATACCAAGGATATAATTTTTTACACAGGAGAATGAGTAATGACTAATTTGTAGGTAGAGATAACTCTATGAGTAGAAGACTGGCTTTATTCTAATGTAATGACTTGAATGTGATCATTGGAAGTAGGTGTTTCCAATTGTCTGACATGTTGACTGAGAGGTAGAAACTCATCATCTGGATCTTGAACATCTTGAAAGTATAACTGAGGAGGAGTGTTAGGACGCTCTTTTTTAATTATGATACCTTTGCTGGAATACGAAGGTTTAGGGACCATAATTATTTCATGAGGAGGACCAAGAGAACTAGAGACAATATTAACGATAAGTGGTTTGACATGGTTGAGTTGTAACAGGAAATTGGTGAGGGTTTTCTTGAAGTTGAGATCTTCTTCAAGGGTTGAAGGATGTGGTGTAGTGTAATAATGGGAACACTAGGTTTCAGTGAAGAAAGCATGGGTTTCTAGATGTTGGAAGTAAGGTCGATGAATTATAAAAACAGATGTAAACTGATCTGATTTATGAGGAGGAATGGAGTTAAGATCATGGTCATGAGCTAAATGTCCTAATCTATGTCTCCATCAAGGAATAGAGGAGAACCGTTCAAAAAGAGTCCATAACAAAGAAGTGGATTGATTAGGAGTCATGATCTTTTTCAGAGTATATTTAAGAAGAAGAATTAGTTTTGTAGCATGGAGAGCAGTAAGACACCAGAAATACCATAATTCATCATTAGTAATATCTTTGGTAGGAGAAACATACAACCCAGTGAGCAATAGATATTCTGGATCAAAAGTGGTGAAAACAGTTAGACTGTCAAGGAGATAAACTCCCATATAATACCTAAAGAGATATTATTTTGCACACTATTAGAGCTGATAGAGAGTAGAGAAAGATTTTCTAAGAGAAAAAATTTTTTGAGTGAGGGCTTGAGAAGGAAGCGAAGAAGCTGTAGAATGAACATCTCTATGAGAATGAGAAGCTATGAATATGACAGGGAATATAAGAGAAGTACAAAAATACAGGTTGAGGAGGTTTATGAGTTCTGGATAGAAAATCAAGGATCAGGTTTGTATCTTCTTTTATATGCTGGACTTCAAACTCATTCGAGAAAACCATTCTTAAAGATAAAGCAACTAATTATTAGGGATCGTTTTACCTTTAAACTATAGAACTTTAGGAAAAGCTGAATTATCTAATCTAATGAGGAATCTATGGCTAAGTAGATGATATTCAAACTTTTTTATCTTATATTTAACGGCAAGGATTTCTTTGAACACTGTATAGTAATGCTGTTGAGCTGGACTGAAATGTCTACTAGCATATCTTATCAAGTGTTTTTATTGATTTGTCTTTTCAAGGAGAACAACACCCCGATATGTCAGAAACATCAGTTTGCAGGATACGAAGACCATCAGAATTAATTTTCAAAGATGGAGGATTCTGAGCAATCTGCTTCAACTGTTGAACCACATGCGTGTGATGCTTATCTCATGGAGAGGGACGTCTCTTTAACAAAGCAAATAAAGCACTGGTGTTTTGGTCCATATGTAGAGGAAAATCTCTAATATAGTTTACTATACCTAAAAACTATTGAACTTGCTTTTTAGTAAAGTCTTTATCAGGGAAATGCAGTAATTCCCTTACAATATAGGGACTAGATTGATAATGCCCATCTTTGATGCTCATATCGAGGTACTCAATCGTATTTGTAACAATAGTGCTCTTTCTATCTGAAAGTATAATACTGTATTTTTGTACGACATCGTAAAACTGTTGGCGTAATGCATGATGTTCTTTTGCTATACCTGAAAACAACAAAACATAGTCAATTTAAACAAGGGTATGGTGTAGAATGGGTTGGAAAATCTAGGTGATGGTTTTTTGAAAGATAAAAAGAGTGGTTTTCAAACTAAAGAGAAGGGCTTTCTACTGGTAATGAGCATTTGGAATGCAGAAAGCTGTTTTGTATCTCTCAGAAGGGTCAATACCCAACTGTCAAAATCCGAACTTTAAATCAAATTTGGAAAAGATGGAGGCATTTTGGAGATATGTAAACAGAGAGTTTCTGCGAGGAAGAGGAAACTTGTCATCTTGCAAGAATTGATTCAAGGGTTGATAATCAATCACTAAATGCCTTTTCTAGCGTAAAGTTTCAAATCTTTTATTGACATAAAAAGCTTGACAAGCCCATTGGGAAGTGGTAGGTTCAATCAAATCTTAAGCCAAAAGTTCAGCATATTCTATTTGGGCCAAAAGAAGTTCTGAGGGTGGCATACCCGGATGAGTGGCTTTAATAGGATTCACATCTTCATTGAGCTTGAAAGGAAGCTTTATAAAATGAGCTGGATTTTTCTATAATGGATTGGGATGGTCAAAATTTAAATGATTGTTTAGAAAAAATCGAAGTAATTGGGCTATAATATCTTAGTAATTAGGAGGAGAATGGGCCAAATGATATAGTTTAAGCTTATTTGTATAAGGCTGAAATATGGACTGGAACTTGAGCCCAGGGGGAAGGATTTGGACTTTTTTTGCCTTAAATAGGATATCAAAGCCCAAAAGTAGATTTTTGTCTGGAAGACTGAGTCCAAATAGTAAGTTTTGTGAACAACTAAATTCCAATCTGTTTTTTTGTACGAAGTTGGGTCGAAAAGACTTTTCCACTAGCTGCACGAAAATGAGTTTCAGAGACAATCTAAGCTTCTGAAGGGAGAATAGCTAGATTCAAAATACTACGCTGGGCACCAGTATCAACAAAAGCAATGAGGGATATAGGACGACTGTATTTTGACATGAGAATTTAGATTTTCACTGAGGGAATAGATGGAACTGATAAGGACTGAGGATGAGACTATACCTCAAACATAGAGGAATATTCTAAAGAAGAATCATAAGATTCACTAGACTGAAACTTAGAATCAGAGGAACCAAGAGTAAAAATTATATCTTGGTCAGGAGACTCTTGTTCAGTGTAAAGATGTTCAATATGATCTGTTTTAGGAGAAAACTGATGAAGAAACTGAAGTTGTTGAACTAAACACATAGAACATTTAGGATTCTATGGACAATCTTTTGCAAAATATCCATACTTCTTGCAAATAAAACATCTACTCTTTTTTTGTTTTTTTATCAAGAAGTTCAGAGGGATTTTTTCATCTAAAGTAACGAATTTTTCTGGAACGTCTAGGGAAACGATGTCGAGAAGAAGATGGAAATTGAGATTTCCTGTGGAAGTGAGATCTATAGTGTTTCTTTTTGAGAGGACAATTACACTAGTTTTTATCTTTGCATTTGTTTTCCAAATAAGGCTTTCGACAAGCAACTTTGAATTAAGTTTTCTTTTTTATTAGATTTTTGAAAAACTTCTTCTGTTCACATAGATGGTCAAGTGAAGCTAGAGCAAGCTAAAAAATTCTATCAATACTCATGGTATTGATATCAAGCTGAGCAGTTGTAATCTACCTATGGAGTTCTGGCTGAAGTTCATCAGGGAGAGAGAAAATAAAAACATGCTTTATAGTATTATCATTGATTCCACTAAGTTTATGGAAAAGAGTTGACATTTTTTTTAAGTGGTAATTCAAATCTGTTCGCTCAAGAGAATAGCACTTTATTACGAGATAATCTTTGCGAGCTGAGGCAAAGAGAGTTGTAGGTTTTCCACGGAATTGCGTATGAATATTCATTAAAGCCACAAAGACACTTGACTTTTGAATGAACTACAATTGTCTATATTCCCCAAGATCGTCAAACCAATCTCAGAGAGGCCCCATAAAATGGGAGATAAATTCCTTTAATACTGTAATGAGTTCTGTACCAAGCTTAACATTTGTAAATCTAGCCAAGCAGAAAGTTCTTAAAGTCTTTTACGCCATTTAGTAGGCGAGACATCATCAAATGTAAACCATGGTCCATTTTCAAAAACAGCCTTAACTTGAACCCTATGAGGGGGGTGAGAGCTTTCTTCTTCAAATTCTTCTTCAATATTTGAGGAAATATCAACATCAGGTTCCCTAGGAGGACGTCTAGAGGTTTTATCTATAGTTTCAGACTCAGTAGGACGATCAGCCATAAGAAGGCGAGCAATATCTGCTAGATTCTTTTTTGAATCATCTGAACTGTAACTGAGCTCAGAAGTCTCAGTGGAAGAGACTGAAGAATCTATTGAAAGAGACTCATGTGCTGAAGGATCATTATAGAGATCTAGTGGGTCTGACAGCAAGTAACTTTCAGCAGACTTCTTTGATCAGCCTTAGAAGGTGATTCTATAAAAGGAGGTAAGTCTGAAGTTGAAGGAATTTCTGGGTTAACTGATTCATGAATCTTAATAAAAGTTTGTTTAGGTTCAAGGTAGATAAGAGTAACTGGAGGAATTGAGATAGGAGAAGGTGAAGGTCGTCTGAGAGGTCTAGGTTTGGGTTTTCTAGTAGAAGGAAATAGGGTATGAGTCATTGGAAAAAACTTTTCAGGTTCCTATAATCTAGAAGGTTGAGGATATATAGAACTGAGAGGAGGATATGGTTCTGTAGAGAAAAAAGATATAGTTGGAATAGGAGCAGGAGTAAACTGTTGTTTTTGGAGATTTTCAGCATCAATTCCAGTAATCTCAGCCTTTAAACCATGAATCTCTCTTCCTTTTTTATCAAAGTCAGAAGACATTTGACCTTAAGCAATCATTTCTCGAAGATCGCTATCAAGTTAAGCAACTTTTGGATGAAGACCATTGTAGAGATTTGTCAGCTGAACTGAGATGGATGTGACTTTGTTCTCAACCATAGTAGATCTATGAGCAATCTAGTCAACCTTTGTATGTAGAGAAGTCAGAAAAGCATTTTGTACTCTAGGATTTTGAGTCTGCCAATTAAGAACAGCCTCAAAAGGTTTTGGTTCTTCTAAATGCCCACTAGAGGTGATTAGAGAATAGAGCACACTTGATGTGCTGGATTTGATCTCTTTTCAAGACGAGGAAAATCAGCATGATGTGCTGGATTTGATCTCTTTTCAAGACGAGGAAAATCAGCATTGTAATCTGGTGGAGAGGTAGATGAAAATATCATGCAAGACACCGGTACAGGTGTTGGCAATAAACCAAGAAGGTTTGATGGTGGTAGCTTACAAGGAGTAGGTTGATGTTTCTAGATCCACTTGAGTCCTTCTGATACAGGGGCAAAGGAGGTGGATAATCTGGTTCATCATCATCTTCAAGGAGATAAGGACGATGATATTTACAACCAGGAAAGATAACCTTTTTCTTTTTCTTTCTAGAAGAATAATCATCAAACTTATCATTATCATTTTCATATAGTGTTGAATATTAGAAAATGTATATTTATAAAGGAGAAAATTATCATTTTTCATTTCAAATTCTACTAACTTCTTTACTTTTATATATTCAAGTTTCTTGTAAATTTAATTATGCGTGTTTTATTATAATTAAAAATTTTATGTATTTTAGGGGCATCATGGTTATTTCACAATAAATAAGACATCGATGACAAAATGGACCGTAAATTTGAACTCAAAATGGTAAAAAACCTTAGAAAGAGTATAAAAGTAAAAATATCACTGTTCGCGTATACGGTACTATTCACATGTATGATACTGTTTATGGCACTGTTTATGGCACTATTCATGACACTGTTCATAGATACTCTATGATGACATGGCATTGATCGATGATGTGGCATTGACTGATGATGTACATCGACTAATGACTTAGCAGTATTTGATTGGAGGAATGATGTGGTATTGACTGATTATGTGGCGTTGACCGATGACGTGACTTGATTGATGAGGTGTCACAATCTTATTAGATAAAAATATTTATGCACTGTTGACCGATGACGTGGCAGTATGTTAGGGATAAAAAAAAAGTGAGTATGGTACATGTATATACACAGGATAATAGCCTTAATGATATATTTAAACCGATCATAATTTACCACGTGACGCAATCCTATGCATCCAAATTGTTTTAATCCGATGGCCATGATTTACTCATTGTATGTATAAAAGGAGGGCTCCTCCTTTAATTTGACACCATTGAGTTCATTTTTTAGCTCTATTTTCTGAAATTCCTTCTTTATCTTGTATTTTCTTTATATTTAGTAAAATTCCCTTTTTATCCCTAGTTAAAATATGAGTAGCTAATTTTCTTTCAAGCTTGAGTTGAAGGTGAAGTCTCAACATGTTCCATGGGTTTAATTGGTAAATTTATTTTATTTTCCCGTCTAATTTTTGTGGATGTTTTGACTTTTTCTTGACAGATAGTAATAACACAGTTATTACAGTTTGGCACGATAAGCCGTTAGCACCATATTAATTAGAGCGTGACTCATGAGGAGTGGATTTCCCCCTCATGATTTAATTGGAATTAATAAAGAATATTGAGCCGTGGAGCATATTGATGCAGATCCAAGTACCCAAGTACTTTATTATAATAGTTGAATTTGTAATTATTCCCGCCATTTTAATTCAAACTTTTTAGGATAAAATTATCATAATTAACTACACACTTAGAAAATTAATTCAACACATAATTAAAATCCACCTTCTCGTGGGATCAACACTCATCGTCATTAATCTATTTTACAATAGATTCGTGTACTTGTGAGTTCAATAAAATTTCTACAATAAGTTTTTGGCACCGTTTTCGGGGAGGTAAATTATTTTAATTTGTTGAATTAAATTTTTTAATTTTTTTCTTGTATTTTTTTCTTATAAAAAATAATAATTTTATAATGTAATTTTTGTTATTTAAATTTCTGTAATTTAATTTAATTTTATAATTTCTTTAAATTTCTGTAATTTAATTTTTACTTTACTTTTCTTTGTAATTTTTTTGTTTATCTTGTTAATTTATTTTAATTTTAGTTAATCTTTTTCTTTTATTTTCTTTTTAGTGTTTAAGTGTATTTCCTTAGTAATTTTTTTTCATTTATCTTATTAATTTATTTTAAATAATTCGTAGAATTAATTCATAGAATTATTCTTTTAAGTAAATTATTTTTTTGGTTGCTTTCTTTTAAAATTAAAAAAAATTAAAAAAATTAAAAAAGTGAATCTGTAATTTAATTTGGTAATTTGAATGTATTTAAATTTCAATAATTTAATTTTTTTATAATTTCTTTAAATTTCTATAATTTAATTTCTGAGTTATTTTTTTGTAATTTTTAGTTGTTCTCTTTAATTTTTTTCCTGTAATTTAATTTATTTTCTTTTTCTCTTATTTATATTTCTGTAATTTAATTTTTTATTTTTCGTTGTAATTTTATTTCTAGTTAATCTATTTCTTATGTTTTCTTTTTAGCACTTGAGTGTATGATTCATAATAAGGTTATAACAACGTGATAAGGTTAGTATCGTAATTTCTCCTTTCTCATTATTTTTTTATTAATTTTGTTCTCATTTTTTTCATTTTTTACTATTTTTTTCTGCATAGTCGAAGGTCGCAATTACCTAATCTTGAGCCTATAGACTTAGAATTAGAAAAAACACTTCGCACATATAAGTACATCGCATTTAAAAATAAAATTGAAATGGATTTACAACAAAAAGAACCACCACAGGAAAGGCCATTTAAAGACTATTTTAGTCAATTAGCTAACTTGAGCACATTATGTATACAATACCCAAATGTAGCTGTTAGGAGTTTTGAATTAAAACCTAGTGTGCTAAATTATCTCCCAACATTTTATGGTCTAGAAAATAAGGAGCCATATAATCATTTGAATGATTTTCATGCTGTTTGTCAAACTTTTAGATATGAGAATTTTTCAGATGATGATGTTAATACATTGCCTACTAATAGCATTACATCATGAAAACAAATAAAAGAATTAAGGGAGTAAATGATGAAAAATGAGATCAATCAGAAACAATAAAAGAATTAAGGGAGTAAATGAGGTCCAAATTAACAAGTCAAGCTCGGGAATCAAAGAAATCAAAGAAATAGTTGAAGGACTTACCCGACAAATTGCATCATTAAAAGCTGCTAATTCAACAGAGCCACAATACCACAACTCATACCCAGATCAAGCCAACGCCATAGGTGTAATAAGGAAGCCATCAAACTATAACTTTTACTCCAACACATATAACCCTGGATGGAGAGATCACTTAAATTTTTCATGGTCTCAAGGATTCAATAGAATGGACCAACAACTCTAGCTTCACCAATGCAACCAATTCCTCAAGTTCCACAAGCCTCTCAGCCACCATTCAGACCTTATAACCAAAACTTAAATTATTCTCAACCCAGACCATGGGAAAATGTATTCCAGAATTTCAAGAATTCTATCCACTCTACGATCTATCAATAAAAGCGCACTATTGATGGACTATGAAATGAGATAAGAGCAGGTTTCAACTCATAGGCCCAATCAATTTCTAACATCGAGAAAATAGTGGGCCAACTTGCCTCTTCAGTTCAAACCCTAGCAATGACTGTTGAGAAAGGCAAATTCCGAAGTCAACCAGTGCCAAATCCTAAAGGAGTGCATGAAGCAAGTACCAGTTCACCTCAGCAATATGGAGAGGTAAAAGCCATCATGACCTTGCAAAAAGGAAAAGAAGTCAACAACAAAGTGGAGTTACCGGTGACCAAAACGACTTAAATTGTACTTGTAAGTGCTGAAGACCCATCATCAAAGGAGAAAGAAGAAACCAACCCACGAGAGTATATTAGTAAAGCTCCATTTCCCTAGAAGTTAGTTAAAGCAAAGAAGGAAAAATCCACTGGTGAGATCTTTAAAATCTTAAAACAAGTAAGTGTCAACATCCCTTTGCTTGATGCTATAAAACAAGTGTCATCTTATGTCAAGTTTCTTAAAGATTTTTGTACTAAAAAGAGAAATATTCATATTCAAAAGAAGGCATTTTTAATAGAAATGTTAGCTTTATACTCAAATACAAAATTCCTCTAAAATGCAAAGACCCAGGCTCTCCCACTATCTCATGTAGTATAGGGAACCACATAATTGAGAATGCTTTGTTGGACTTAGGTGCTAGTGTTAATATGTTACTTTATTCAGTGTTGTGAAACTTGGACAGGGAGAATTACACCAACTCCAGTGGTGTTATAACTTGCAAATCGATCCACGAAAATACCTCGCGATATTGTGGATAGTTTTATTTTTCTGTTGATTTCATTGTAATTGACACTCAACCAGTGTAGGATTCAAGGAAACACATCTCCATTATCTTGGGTCGTCCATTCTTGGCAACTGCCAATGCTCACATTCAATGTAGAACTGGAAACATGTAGTTGTCCTTCGGTAATATGACCATGAAACTAAATATCTTCAATATTACTAAACAACCTCACAATACAGATGATGGAATTATTGATGTAGATTTAATTAAAGTATTAGTGGATGATACTTTTCTTTCAAACCTTAGTGATGACCCTTTACAAATATGTTTAACTCATTTTAATTTAGATTTTGATATTGACAGATCAGTTGATGAGGTCAATGCCTTACTTAACTCAGCACCATCCATGGATACAAATAAATGAAAGTCAAGAGTTGAACAACTAGCACTATCAGAGAAGAAACTTAGGCCATCATTAGAATTACTACTAAAACTCGAGCTCAAGCCATTACCCAATACTTTGAAATATGCATTCTTGGGAGAAGAAAGTACTTTGCTAGTAATTATTTCATCATCCTTAGATGACAAACAGAAAGGTAAGTTGTTAAAGGTTTTAAAAGAACACAAAGGAGCATTAGGATGGACCATAGCCGACATAAAAAGGTATAAACCCAGTAGACTGCATGCATTACATTCACCTTGATGAAAATGCTAAACCTACTAGGAAAATGCAATTTCAGTTGAATCCTAACATGAAAGGAAGTTATTAGAACTAAATTTCTTAAACTATTAGATGTTGGCATCATTTACCCTATTTCTGATAGTTCATGGGTCAGTCTTGTACAAGATGTTCCCAAGAAGTTTGGAGTCACAGTAGTTACTAATGCTGATAATGAATTGATACCCACTAGAGTGACTACAAAATGGCATGTATGCATTGATTATAGAAAGTTAAATTCTGTCACACGTAAAGACCATTTTCCTTTGCCATTTATTGATCAAATACTTGATAGATTAGCAGGTCATGGATTTTATTGCTTTCTAGATGGCTACTCAGGATATAATTAGATTCCTATAGCATAAAAAGATCAAGAGAAAACTACTTTCACTTGCCCTTTTGACACTTTTATAGAAGGATGCCATTTGGATTATGTAATGCACCAACTACATTTCAACGATGCATGTTGAGCATTTTTTCTAATATGGTTGAACGATTTCTTGAAGTTTTTATGGATGATTTTTCTATCTTTCTATCAATGTTTATATCATCTAACACTAGTTCTGCAGAAATGTATAGAGAAGAATTTGGTCTTAAATTGGGAGAAGTGCCATTTTATAGTACAACAAGGTATTGTTCTCGGTCACATTATTTCAAGCAAAGGTATTGAGGTTGATAAAGTCAAGGTAGAGCAATGAGATCTTTCCTTGGGCACGCTGGTTTTTATAGACGCTTCATTAAAGATTTTAGTAAAATTTCTAGACCCTTATATAATCTACTTGTTAAGGATGCATCTTTTGTCTTTAATGATTCATGTTTTATGGCATTTAAAAAACTAAAACAATTGTTGACATCATTACCTGTCATTCAGCCCCCAAACTGAAACTTACCATTTAAGCTTATGTGTGATGCATCTGATTATGCAGTAAGAATAGTATTAGAACAAAGTGTTGATTGAATTCCTCATGTCATTTACTATGCTAGTATGACATTGAATGATGCCCAGTTGAACTATTCAACTACAGAAAAAGAAATGCTAGCAGTAGTATTTACATTAGAGAAATTTCGATGTTATCTCATTGGTTGTAAAATAATTGTGTTCACAGATCATACTTCTCTTAAATATCTTCTCACAAAGAAAAAAACAAAAGCCAGACTAATTCGTTGGGTGCTACTCTTATAGGAATTTGACTTCAAAATTAAAGACATGAAAGGCATAGAAAATGTTATGGCAGACCATATTTCTCGTCTAAATTTTGATACAATTAAAGAGCCATTACCATTTAATGAATTATTCCCAGATGAACAATTGATAAGTATAAAAGTATTACATAGTTAACTATCTTATTACAGGTCAACTTCCAGAGCATTGGACTAAGCAAGACAAGGCCAAATTCTTTGCAGAAATAAAGAATTTCCTTTGGGATGATCCTTATTTATTCAAGTATTGTGCTGATCAAATTATTAGATGATGTATTCTAGAAAGTGAATTTTAAAATATCCTTTCATTCTGCCATGAACAAGCTTGTGGAGGCCATTTTAGCGCTAAGAAAACAGCAACTAAAATTTTACAATGTGATTTTTATTAGCTAACTATATTTCGAGATGCTTACACATTTTGTTCTTCATGTGATATGTGTCAACGAATGGGGAGTATTACTCAGAGGAATATGATTCCACTAAACCCAATTTTAGTGGTTGAGATTTTTTATATATGTGGTATCGATTTCATGGGACCCTTTTCTCCTTCTTTTGGCCATCAACACATACTAGTTGCTATTGATTATGTATTGAAATTGGTAGAAGCAATTCCATGTAGAATCAATGATCACAAGGTGGTGATAGAGTTTTTGAAGAGTAATATTATTTCACGCTTTGGATTCCCTTGAGCGATAATCAGTGATGGTGGTACCAACTTTTGTAACAAATCATTCAAAACTCTTTTGACAAAGTATTCTATTATTCACAAAGTGGTTACCTTATATCATCCACAAACTAGCAGTCAAGTTAAGATCTCCAATCGAAAAATAAAGCATATATTAGAAAAAACTGTGAGACCAGACAGAAAAGATCAATCACTATGACTTAATGATGCATTATGGGCATACAGAACATCGTGCATACTATAAGGTGTCACCCTATAGGCTAGTATATGGAAAAGCTTGCCACCTACCTGTGGAACTCGAACATCATGCATACTGGGCCACCGAGAAATTCAATTTTGACATGCAACAAGCTAGCTAAGAAAGAAGATTACAGCTAGCAGAACTTGAAAAAATTCACAATGACGTATTTGAAAATGCCAAAATTTACAAGCAGAGAATGAAAGTCTTTCATGATAAGCAAATCACGAGGAAATCTTTTATCCTAGGTCAGAAAATAATTTTATTCAATTCTCACTTGCATCTATTCTCAGGTAAGTTGCGCTCCCAATGGTCTAACCCTTTTATTGTTCATACTGTTTTTCCTCATAGAGCAATTGAAATTAAAGACTCACAGAATGGTGTCACCTTTAAAGTTAATGGTCAAAGATTAAAACCATATCTCGAGTACCAATCACGTGGAGAGGACACCGAAATAAATTTGTATGACCCACCAAATTTGAATTGAGATTTCTCAGTGATTTAATTTTATTTTTTTGATTATTTTTATATATGTATTTTTTTATTAACCATTAAATTGTCTCTTATCACTTGTAATCATGAGTACCTCAACTAAAAAGCATTTCTTCAACATTCTTAGACAGTTTTGACGTATACAATCTCATCTCAGAGGTCAGATACGATTTTGTAAAACACATCATATTTGTACAAAATCGTATTTGGCAGTTATAACTTCCAGAGTTAGTAGCCCATGTTGAGGATTTAGAAGGAGATATTAAAGAAATTGAGAGAGGCATCTACAACATCCAATTAGAGCTTGTGGTAAATTCAATAAGAGGACGATGTGGTGGATAATGGTACTCCGTGATAATCAACGTCGGTTACTTTAGTTTCCCATAATAACTAATATTCTGAGTTAAAGGCATAGATAGAGACGAGATCTTAGTAAAACTTCACAAGCAATTTCCTTCACTTCCTCAGAATGCTCTCCTCACGATTTTTAAAGCTCGGTCCGAACATATGCGATTACTTATGAAAAATCATATCCCTATTGACATCCGATGGATAATCGAATTTAAAGTGCGGTTGGCAGGTGAGTTACCTCCCAAATTTATTGCATACATGCCTGGTTGTGATAAAGAAAATTATTCAAGAAAACGGAGAGCCCAAAAAGTCTTTAATGTTTGTCATAAGTGTACCAGAATGAGATATGATAAAAAGCGATGTTCTTTAAGAATGTTGTTTGATAACAAGGAAGATAAGATTCAATTAATTAGGAATGGCTTGAATAAAGAGTCATTGAATGATATCCTTTTGTCTCTTGAAACACATCCCAGTGGATACGTGCAAAATGCAATACGCCAGTTATAGCCATTATTCTAGAAAGAATGTGCAAACTATAGTCTCGGGAATCTGATTATAAAAGACCTTATTTGCCAGTTTATAAGAAAACTAGATGGAAAGCCTATCCTCGACCCATAGAGGGCGTTCAAGCCGTTTCTAGATGTAAAACCGAAGGAAGATGTGAGCTACAATCGCAACTACTTGTCAATATCCTTTTATTTCAATGTTGTTTTATTTCACTGTTGTTTAATCACTTATATTTTTGTCTTTACTAATTTTATGCTATCATTATTTGCTTTGTCTTTTCACTATTTCTTTTTTGACTCTCGAGCCATATGCCTCTCCTTCAATCATGTAAATATTTTCCTCTGTGTTGTAACACCCAGGTGATATCTTCTAATCTCTACTTCTTTCGTTTAAAACATTGAGGACAATGTTTCGTTCTGATTGGGGGGAGGGAATAGTTGATAATTGTGAAATGTCTTAATCTTTGTTAAGTTTCTACTAATTTTTATTTAGGAACTAACTATGGTTAACTTTTTACATCGAAGATGGCTGAATGTGGAATGTAGTGACTCTAAAAACATATCTTCTTAGTTTAAAAGTAAAAAAAAATTACTTTTCAGTCATTTTTTATTTCATTTTAAGTGTGATTTTTCTAACTTCCTCTTTCTAATTTCTCCTTTATAAATATACACTTTCAAATTTTTGAATTGAAGATGGCTGAATATGGAATATCATAATTCTATAAATGCATTTTTTTATTTTTCTTTTTCTTAACAAAAAAATTAAAAATATATATATTTTGTGATTTATTTTTTTGACATGATAACTTTTAAATTTTAATATTTGTATTATCTTTGGTATTGATTTTATTACACCATGTTTACTACTCTATATGTTGATGTCGGAGACAAAAATATGAGTTGCTTGAAAGAATAGACATGTTATAATAAATTCTAAGTGAGTTCTTGAACCTATCATTTTTCTTGGGGAGTAATCCTTTTTACCCATTATTTATATAGTTTAACAGTTTATTATTTGATATACGATTTATAAATTTCTTTTGAGTCAACCTTTTAAAAAAAAGAGAAAAAAAATTTGTGTGTTGCTACATCTGAAAGTTTATCTAACTAGTAGATATGAAAGATTAGTTAGCACCCTAAAAGACGATGGAAAGACCATCTTTGACCCGTTTGAGCCTCTCTAGCCATCCCTTTTGTGAAATATCCTTAGTTAACCCTTTTGAGCCTTTAAAAAAAATTTATTATTATCTTTTTCTTTGTTAACTTATCATTTCGACCCAACTCCAATTTAAATTATTACTCAATATCATACAAATTCCATCACCCATTCAAGTTTGAGAAAAATGTAAATAATTAGTTTGTTCAATAAAATTGAGCCTTAGTAAAAAAAAGAAAAAAATTCAAAATTTATATATTAGTTTTTTTAAAAAAGAAATATACTCTGTAAAAAAATCCTTTTTTTTCTCAAACATGTATTTTGTTTTTTTTATTTTTTCGTCTTTATTCGTTATGTCCCTAGACTACGTTATGTCCTAATAAAAGTTTTTATTAATTTTAGAAAACTATAGTCTGAAGTAGAAACTAGTTACATGGGCTAAAAGATGTAGTAATGCATAAAAAATAAAAAAATATATAAATAAATATATTGGTCTGACTCACATTTTTACTTGAAATCATATTTTTTCTAAGCTGTGGGCACATTTATTTCACCTTGGCGAGAGTGTGTATGTAACACCCCAAATCTAACATGTGCAGAGCACGTGAGAGAAGGAGGTTACTCACAAAACATAATCTCTACTCATAAATACCAAACTAGTACACCTCAAATTCTTATAAGAATAATTCACAAGTCACAAGTCACATAAAATAACAAAGTCTCAAAACCCAAATTACAAATTCATGATCGAAATAAACTAAAAAAAAACATAAGTCTATTCCTCTTCTTCTTATTCAAATAGGGAACAAAAATGAAAATCTCTAATTTCATGGCTAGTCACACCTCTCAAAGGAACTTAATCCGCAAAAAAAATTATGACGAAGAGTGAGCCGTCAATTCGGTAAGTAAAACCATTCTTAACACACTAGGCCTATCGATACCCAAAAAAATATATTGCAAGCTTTCTTTGAGCAAAGTATATTTCATAAATTGAAAATGAAATCAAATTTGATTAAATAAAATTTATTAAGGAGGCTCTGTATATCTATTTTCCAAAATATGAATTTCTAATAAAAATTCATTCACTAAACATCAGTTTAAAAATCAAGATATCTGTCCAGAATCATCCTATATTATGCCAAGGGCTGATTAACCAAACTCCTAATTAATCAAAACCCTAAATAAAACCTAAACACATCATATGTCATGCATCAAGATCTATAAAAATAAATCTAAAATGATGCCAAACATAAACCCTAAATAGAATGATTTACAACATATTCTTGAAGGGAATAAAAAGGGTATATATGCCATTTGCTTTGATTGAATCCTAGGATTTGAGTGAAGAAAAATTATGAACAATTGATAAGAGAGGAAATAAGAATATCAAAAGTTTTTAGGGCTATGAAAAAGGGAAATAAAAGATGAATTTATAGGGAATGGAATCTTGGAAAAATAACTTTTTATTCCAAAATTATCTTCTAAATAACCGTTATTAATAACTTAATACTCTTTTCTACCCTTTTCTAATAAAAAGGCCTCTATAAATCCTAGTGAAAGCCAAAATTCCATAAGGAATTCTTTTTTCTTTTGGCGTTACAATGTAATATTACTTTAATATTTACTTTCAATTTACCATTCATGAGAGTGACTATTGTTATTGGGTTTAATTTCTTTGTGAGAGTGTCACTGCAAGTGAGATTTTAAGGTATTAACATGTCATTCTTGAAAGTAGTTTGGTTATAATAGCTATGACAAAGTCTGCTGGATTGATTCATGTGGATAGTTGATTTGGGAATAATATTTCTTAAAGACTAGAGATAATGCTTATACTCTTATTTGATTTACATCATAAAGTTTAATTAAATAAACATGATAGTTCAAAAAAAATAATAAGTTTTGGGTTTGAATTTGATTTCCCTTAATTTGCTAGGGACTAGTAATAAGCTAGTTGGAGGGTATGTTAAGTACTAGAAAATATATATTTATAAAGGAGAAAATCATCATTTTTCATTTTAAATTCTACTAACTTCTTTACTTTTATGTATGCAAGTTTCTTGTGAATTTAATTATGTGTGTTTTATCATAATTAAGTATTTTACGTATTTTAAAATCATCATGGTGTTTTCATAATAAACGAGACTTCGAATGACAAAAAGGACAATAAGTTCGAACTCAAAACGGTCAAAAACCTTAGGAGGAGGATAAAAGTAAAAATATCACTATTTACATATACGGTACTGCTCACATGTATGGTACTGTTCATGACACTATTCATATATACTGTACAATGATATGGCACCGACCAATGATGTGGCAGCATTTGATTAGAGGAATGATGTGGCATTGACTAATTATATGGCGTTGACTAATGACGTGGCTTGACTGATGAGGTATCACAATTTATTAGATAAAAATGTTTATGCACTGTTAACCGATAATGTGGCATTATGTTAGTGGATTAGAAAAAATGTGAGTACAGTACATACATATACATGGGATAATAACCCTGATGATGTGTTCAAATCAATCAGAATTTGCCACGTGGCACAATTCTGTATATCCAAATTGTTTTAATCCGATTACCACGATTTACTCATTGTATTTATAAAAGAAGGCTCCCTCTCAAATTTAACACCCTTGAGTTCATTTTTGAACTCTATTTTCTGAAATTCCTTCTCTATCTTGTATTTTCTTTGTATTTTAGTAAAATTTCCTTTTTATCCCTAGTTAAAATATGAGTAGTTAATTTTCTTTCGAGCTTGGGTTGAAGGTGAAGTCTCAACATGTTCTATAGGTTCAATTGATAAATTTATTTTATTTTCCTCTCTAATGTCTATGGATGTTTTTCCTTTTTGTTGACAGATAGTAATAACACAGTTATTAATGTTTGGCACGATAATCCCTTCGCATCATATTAATTAGAGTGTAGTTCATAAGGAGTGGATTTCCCCTCATGATTTAATTGGAATTGATAAGGAATATTGAGCCCTGGAGCATGTTGATGCAGATGAACATACCCAAGTGCTTTATTATAACAGTTGAATTTTTAATTATTCTCACCATTTTAATTCAAACTTTTCGATAAAATTATCATAATTTAACTATACACTTAGAAAATTAATTCAACACATAATTAAAATCCACCTTCTCATGGGATCGACACTCGTAAACATTAATTTATTCTACAATAGATTCGTGTACCTGAGAGTTTAATAAAATTTGCATGACACTTGGATCACACATGCCTGAGCCAGGAAGATCCTACATAAAATGGCCATGAAGTTTATCTGGATAAATAGGAAAACCTAGGGAGGAGAAATACAAGATAGGTAAAGGGTCACCATTAAGAAGAATTTCTGAGTAGTGATGAACAGGTTGAATCATAGAATGAGTAAAAGATAGTTTGGCTAGTTTTTGTGGGGGTTAATGAAGGAGGTTTGAACTGAAGGTGAATAGTACCATCAGGTCTTTTCTCATACATGGGTTCAGAAGTCTGGATGAGAGTGATATTTTAGTGAAAGTGTTCATAATTTATTATCCACTCAAGTGGCATGAGCTTGAAAAGATCGGCTCTTGGGATCTATCTAGGGATTTGAATGATAGTAGAGATATCAAGAGATTCAGCAAGGATCATAAGGGTATCTGAATTGGCTTCATTAGATAAAGGAAGATCAAGTGAATGATTTTGAAGACCAACTGGTGATAGATGGTAGCAATCTTTGCACTTGCAAGTTGTTCAGCTCTTTGGATCTGAACTTGAAGTTTTAAGAAACTGGAAAGATTTGGATCATCCAGTGAAAGATTGAAATTTGGGTAGATAGTGAGGACAATATTACCAGCATGGAGGGTAGTGAAGACAGTGCTAATAGTAGCTTGTTGGTATTCTTTGAATCTTGTATCCAGTAAAGTAACTCTAGCTGTGACAGGAAGGCCTTTTCTCCCATGAAGAGTAAGGATAAGGCGAACACCACTAAGATGAAGGTGAATGTATCTGGATTGTTTCCAGTGAGTAATCAACTCAGAAGAAATTTCAAGAATGACATATTGTTCTGCAGAAGTAGACTGTAGAGAATAGTGATCAAGAGATGAAGACTGTATATATTCTTTTGGAGTAGGACGATTTGTACGAATGAGAGAACAAATAGAACGAGTAAAAGAAGATGGACGTTTATATAACTGGTAAGGATTCACAAAAGGAAGAGAGGATTAATTTACTTGAGCAAAATGAGGGATATAGGAATATTCCATAAGACTCTCAGTTTTAGAAGTAGTATGCTTAGTGACAGTTTTAGAAAGTGACATAGACGAAGTAAGTTGAACTGGAGAAACTGGATTTTGTGATGAAGATACCATGAGATTGAAGCTCTTAAGTGCTTTGAAGGTAAATGAAAAAAATCATCCCAAAATTGCTTGGAACAATTTTGTCAGGCTCTGATACCAATCGGGAGATTGACTGGTTAGGTACGTGGCTTGTTACCAACAGTGCAAACTAGACTAGTGCCCATTCAGGTTCACCTCTGGAACTTACGTCATTGGATTCTCATCGATATACCTTAAGCAGAAAACTAGAAACTAGAATCTTTTCTTTTTCTAGGTTTATAAACCCTAAAACAGCTTTTCCTTAGCTTAAAATGGGTACAAAACCAGATAAAAAACAACAAAAAAGTCTCAAGCTTTTTCATACACAGGATCCTTCAGAGAAGGCGAGTGTAGGGCATATGACTTGGTTTTAATTTGAATAGATTTCCTTTTCCTTACTTATATATATTTTTTATTTATTTTAGAGCTTCATCGAACTTAAGAAGAGAGAGAATTAGAAAGCCATAGATAGAAAATACTGAATATATTATGAGTTTTTCAAGTTTTTCCTAGTTATTTTACAAAGAGAAAAGACACCCTTATATAGAGATAAGAGTCATATAAGACAAACTAGAAAAGTGAGACAAGACCCATCATTTTTCTAAAAGTAAACATATTTATTAAAGCAAAGCACACTTTTGATAAAACTGGGATAAGACCCCCATACTTTTCTAAAAGCAAAAACGACAAATACATAAAGCAAGCTAATAATACAAAAGCATAAAGTAGGTTAATTATTTCCCTTACTTTATACTATTACAACCACATAATAAGACAAAACAACATTATTAAAGAGAGGACAAGTTCATCTATTCTGGATCAATTGAGCTGGAGTCTATTTTTTCTTGTCGGTCACGCTTATAATTTGGACACGTCTTTACACACATAGTGCCAGATGGACTGTAAAACATAGTGTAATAATCTAGGTATGTAGGGCCATGGTAAAGAGGACAACCTCATGCATGCACAATACTAAGGGTACAATTCTTTACACAGAAAGAGTGGGTAATGACTGGTTCGGAGGTAGAGATAACTCTGGGAGTAGAAGACTAACCTTGGTCCAGTGTAGTGACTTGAACGTGATCATTGGAATGAGGTGTTTCTAGTTATTTGAGATGCTGACTGAGAGGTAAAAACCCATCATTTAGATCTTGAGCATCTTGATAATATAACTAAGAAGAATTGTTAAGATTCTCTTATTTAATTATGATACCTTTGTTGGAACCCGAAGGGTTAGGGATTATAATCATTTCATGATGAGGACCAAGAGAACTGGAGACAATATTAGTGGCAGGATGGTTTGACATGGTTAAGTTGTAACAGGAAATTAGTAAGGCTTTTCTTGAAGTTGGGATCTTCTTCAAGGGTTGAAGGATGTGGTATAGTGTGATAATGGGAACACTGGGTTTGGGTGAAGAAAGCACGGGTTTCTAGATGCTGTAAATAAGGTCGATGAACTGTAAAAATAAATGTAAACTAATCTGCTTCATAAGGAGGAATGAAGTTAAGATTACAATCATGAGGCAATTGTCCTAATCTATGTCTCCACCAAGGAATAAGGGAGAACTATTCAAGAAGAGTCCATAATCAAGAAGTGGATTGATTAGGAGTCATGATCTTTTTTAGAGTAGATTGAGAGGAAGAATTAGTTTTGTAGCATGGAGAGTAATAAGACATCAGAATACTATAATTCATCATTAGTAATATCTTTGGTAGGAGAAATATACAATCAAGTGAGAAACAGATGTTGTGGATCAAAAGTGGTAAAAACAGTTGGACCTTCAAAGAGGTAAACTCTCATATAATACCTAAAAAGATATTGTTTTGCACATTGTTGGAGCTGGTAGAGAGCAGAGAACGATTTTTTGAGAGGAAAAGTTTTTTAAGTGAGGGCTTGAGAAAGAAGAAAAGAAGAAGTTGTAGAATGAACATCTTTGTGAGAATGAGAATCCATAATATGACAGAGAAAATAGGAGGAGCATAAAATGCAGATTGAGGAGGTTTATGAGTTCTAGACAGAAAATCAGGGATCAGGTTTGTATCTCCTTTTATATGTTGGACTTCAAATTTATATCGAGAAAACTATTCTTGAAGACGAAACAACTAATTATTAGGGATATTTTTACCTTTAAATTGTGGGACTTAGGAAAAGTTGAATAATCTAATGTGATGAGGAATATGTGGCCAAGTAGATGATATTCAAACCTTTTTATCCCATGTTTAACGACAAGGATTTCTTTGAACACTGTATGGTAATGCTGTTGAGCTAGACTGAAATGTCCACTAGCATATATGATAAGGTGTTTTTTCTAATTTGACTTTTCAAGGAGAACAACACCCCATGATATGTCAGAAGCATCAGTTTGCAGGATGCAAAGACCGTCAAAAATAATTTTCAATGGTAGAGGATTCTGAACAATCTCCTTCAACTGTTGAACAGCATACGTGTGGTGTTTTTCCCATGGAAAGGGATGTTTCTTTAACAAAATAGATAAAACATTGATGTGTTGGTCCACATATGGAAGAAAATCTCTAATATAGTTGACTATACCTAAAAACTATTAAACTTGCTTTTTGGTAAAGTCTTTATTAGGGAAATGCAACAATTCCTGTGTAATATTGGGACCAGGTTGATAATGCCCATCTTTAATGTTCATACTGTGATACTCAATCATATTTGTAGCAATAATACCTTTTCTGTCTGAAAGCATAATACCGTATTTTTATACGATATCATAAAACTGTTGGAGTAATGCATGATGTTCTTCTACTGTACCTGAAAACAACAAAATATCGTTAATGTAAACAAGGGTATGGTGTAGGATAGGTTGGAAAATTTAGGTCATGATTTTTTGAAAGATGGAGGGAACTATTTTCAAACCAAAGGGAAGGACTTTCCATTGGTAATGAGCACTTGGAATGCAGAAAGCTATTTTGTATCTGTCAGAAAGGTCAATACCCAACTGCCAAAATCCAAACTTTAAATGTAACTTAGAAAAGATAGAGGCTTTTCGGAGATTTGTAAACAGAAAATTTTTGCCAGGAAAAGGGAACTTGTCATTTTGCAGGAATTGATTTAAGGGTTAATAATCAATCACTAAGTGCTTTTTCTCGCATAAAGTTTCAGATCTTTAATTAACATAAAAAGCTTGACAAGCCCATTGGGAAGAGGTAAGTTTAATTAGGTCATAGGGCAAAAGCTTAGCACATTCTGTTTGGGCCAAAAGAAGTTTTGAGGATGGCATACCCAGATGGGTGGCTTTAGTAGGATTTACATCTTCATTGAGCTTGAAAGGAAGCTTTATAAAGTGAGCTGGATTTTTTCATAATGGACTAGGATAGTCAAAAGTCAAATGATTGGTTGGATAAAATTGAAGTAATTGGGCCGTAATATCTTGTTAATCAGGAGGAGAATGAGCCAAATGGTATAGTTTAAGCTTATATGTATAAGGCTGAAACATGGACTAGAACCTAAGCTAAGTAGGAAGGATTTGGACCTTTTCTGCCTTAAATAGGATATCAAAGCCCAAAAGTAGATCTTTGTCTAGAAGACTGGATCCAATAACATAAGTCTAAATAGTAAGTTTTGGGAATAACTGAATTCCATTCTGTTTTTTCTTATGAAGCTGGGTAGAAAAGACTTTTCCACTTGTTGCATGAAAATGAGTTTCAAAGACAATCCACGCTTCTGGAGGGAGAATAGTTGGATTCAAAATATTATGCTAGGCACCAATAATAATAAAAGCTGTGGGGGATATAGGATGACTGTATTTTAACATAAGAATTTGGATTTTCACCGAGAGAACAGGTTGAACTAAGAAGGACTGAAGATAAGACTGTGCTTCAAACATAGAGGAATATTCTGGAGATGAATCATAAGATTCACTAGACTCAAACTTAGAATCAAAGAAACCAAAAGCAAAAAAGGTATCTTGGTCCGGAGACTCTTGTTTAATGTAAAGATGTTCAATTTGATCTGTTTCAGGAGAAAATTAATGAAGAGATCGAAGTTGTTGAACTAAACGCATAGAACGTTTAGGATTCTGTGGGTAATCTTTATTAAAATATCCATACTTCTTTCATCTGAAGTAACAAATTTTTCTAGAACGCCTAGGGGAATGACGTCGAGAAGAAGATGGAAGTTGAGATTTCCTGTGGAAGCGAGATTTATGGTGTTTTTTTTTTGGGAGGATAGTCACACTACTTTTTATCTTTGCATTTGATTTTCAGATAAGGCTTTCAGCAAGTAGATTTGAATGAAGGTTTCTCTTTTATTAGATTTCTAAAAAACTTCTTCTATTCACAAAGATGGTCAAGTGAAGCTAAAGCAATCTGAAAAATTCTACCAATACTCAGGGTATTAATATCAAGCTGAGCAGTTGTAATCTGCCTATGAAGTTCTAGCTTAAGTTCCTTAGGGAGAGAGGAAATAAAAATATGCTTCATAGTATTATAATTGATTCCGCCAAGCTTATGGAAAAGAGCTGACATTCTTTTGAAGTGGTAATTCAATTCTTTTCGTTAAAGAGAAAACACTTCATTGCAAGATAATATTTACGAGCAGAGGCAAAGAAAGTTGTAAGTTCACCAAGGAATTGCGTATGAATATCCATTAAAGCCGCATAGACACTGGCTTTTGAATGAACTACAATTGTCTATATTCCCCAAGACTGTAAACCAATCTAGGAGAGACCTCGTAAAACGGGAGACAAATTCCTTCAACATTGTAATAAGTTCTGCATCAGGTGTAACCATTTGCAAATCTAACCAAGCAAAAAGTTCTTGAAGTCTTTCACGCCATTTAGTAGGTGAGATATCATCAAATGTAAACCATGGTCCCTTTCCAGAAACAACCTTAGCTCAAACCTTAGGAGGGGGTAAGAGCTTTCTCCTTTAAATTCTTCTTCAATATCTAAAGGAATATAAATATAAGGTTCCATGGGAGGACGTCTAGAGGTTCTATCTGTAGTTTCAGACTCAGCAAGATGATCAGCCATAAGAAGGTGAGTAATATCTGTTAGATTCTTTTCTGAATCATCTAAATTATAACTGAGTTTAGAAGTCTCAGTGGAAATGATTGAAGAATCTATTGAAAGAGACTCATCTGCTGAAGGATCATTACAGAGATCTGGTAGGTCTGACAGTAAGTAACTTTTAGCAGATTTCTTTGATCAGCTTTAAAAGGTGATTCTATAAAAAGAGGTAAGGCTAAAGTAGAAGGAATTTATGGGTTAACTGATTCATGAATCTTAAAAAAAGTTTGTCTAAGTTCAAGATAGATAAGAGTAACAGGAGGAATTGAAACAAGAGGAGGTAAAGGTCGTCTCGGAGGTCTAGGTTTAGGTTTAGGTTTTCTAATAGGAGGAAATAGGGTATGAGTCATTGGGAAAACCTTTTCAGGTTCATATGATCTGCGAGGTTTAAGATATATAGAACTAAGAGGATGATATGGTTTTGTAGGGAAGAAAGACATAGTTGGAATAGAATCAGGAGTAAACTACTATTTTTTGAGATTTTCAGCATCAATTCTAGCAATCATAACCTTTAAATGACAAATCTCTCTTTTCTTTTGATCAAAGTCAGAAGACATTTGACCTTGAGCAAATTAAGCAAATAAAAACTTAAAGCGATATAAACTAAGCAATTAAATTCAAAACAAATAGATAAATTTACAATGAAAAATAAAGAGATAGGGTAAAAGAGATCAAACATAATGATTTTTACGTGGTTTAGCTATCCGACCTATATCCACGCCTCTAAGCACACCGGGCTTAAGGATTCTATTAAACAAGCCTCCAAGGCTTTAAAAGCTTACAATTGACTTCTAATGTGTCAATAAACCTTTACAAGAAGATATTATCCTCAATCTCTTGATCCAAGTGTATCCTAACATTTACAATCTCTAAAAACAAAAGATTACAAATTGTTTTTCTCTTACACAATCTTTAATATTACAAATCAATGCCCAATGTGTGAATACTCAATGTAGATTGTATAATCGTGTATATGCTCAATGGTTGTATTGTTATCACACTTTGATTTGATTTGGATGAGCTTATTTATAGTTGAAGCTGAAAACTAGCCGTTATTCACCTTTTTTGCCAAAAAATGAATCACCCTTAACTATTAACGATTAACTATTTACGTTAGTTAAAGTTACCATTGGCTAAATATTGAATTAACGGTTGACCGTTAGTAATTACCCATTTGCCATTAAAAACTAGAGACCTGTACAACAAAAATCTTTTATCCGTTCTTGCTAAACGGTTAAAGATTAATAAGGAATGTTAGTCTAGAAATTATTGGTTAGCTTTTCATACGTTATCAGTTCACTATTAAATTTCAGAGACCTGCACTACAAATATCAACTGACCATTCTTTATAAACGGTTAAAGATTAATAAGATTTGACAGTCTAGATATTATTGATTAGCCATTATATATTAACAGCTCGCCGTTAAATTCCAACAATTTATAAAATAAAATGCTTAACTTATTTGCTTTAAACGGTAAAGGATTAACAAGATTTGATAGTTTGGGTATTATCAGTTAGCCGTTATATATTAACAGTTCATCGTTAAATTCCAGCAACTTATAAAATAAAATGATTAACTTGTTTGCTTTAAACGGTAAAGGATTAACATATGATACAGATTTGAATATTATCGGTTAACCGTTAATATTAAGGGTTCACCATTTACTTTTAGCGAGTTTAGAAGCTCATCGATTAAGGCTTAGGAAATAACCCTTTTCTAAGTATAAAGGTTAGGCTTTACCCCAAACGGTAAGCCGTTAAAAATAACAGTTAGCCGTTTACATCCAATGGCTGAGTTTTAGTAAGTTATAAAACAATCGGTTGAAACTTTAAAAAATAACCTTTCTCTGCATTTTATCAGTTAATCGTTAAAATAAACGGTTCATCAATTATACCTAGAAAACTATATTTTTTACAGAAATGTTCAAGTTTATCTAAAACTTATAAACACACAGAAAGTTGTTGACTTTTAAGAAAATATTTAAAATTGTGAAACTCCAACAAATTTATCAAAAAAGATTAAGGTTTGTTATGATTAAAATCAATAAAAAGAACATTTACATGCTAACAATTTTTTTATTTATTTCAGAGCTTCATCGAACTAAAGAAGAGAGAGAATTAGAAAGCCATAGATAGAAAATACTGAATATATTCTGAGTTTTTCAAGTTTTTTTCAGTTATTTTACAAAAGGGAGAGACGCCATTATATAGAGACAAGGGTCATATAAGACAAACTAAAAAAGTGAGATAGGACCCATCACTTTTCTAAAAACAAACATAATTATTAAAGCAAAACACACTTTTGATAAAACTGGGACAGGACCTCCATACTTTTCTAAAAGCAAAAACGACAAAAGCATAAAATAAGTTAATAATACAAAAGCATAAAATAGGTTAATTACTTTCCTTACTTTATACTATTACAACCACATAATAAGACAAAACAACATTATTAAAGAGAGGATAGGTTCATTTATTCTGGATCATCTGAGCTGGAGTCCATTTCTTCTTGTCGGTCACGCTTGTAATTTGGATACATCTTTACAAACATAGTGCTAGATTGACCGCAGAACATGGTGCAGTAATCCAGGTATGTAGGGCTATGGTACAAAGGACAACCCCTGGCATACACAATACTAGAGATACAATTCTTTATATAAGAAGAGTGGGTAATGACTAGTTCAGAGGTAGAGATAACTCTGGGAGTAGAAGACTGGCCTTGTCCAGTGTAATGACTTAAACATGATCATTGGAAAGAGGTGTTTCCAGTTGTTTGAGATACTGACTGAGAGGTAGAAACCCATCATTTGGATCTTGAGCATCTTGCAACGGGAAATTGGTAAGGGTTTTCTTGAAGTTGGGATCTTCTTTAAGGGTTGAAGGATGTATTGTAGTGTGATAATGGGAACACTGGGTTTGAGTGAAGAAAGTATGGGTTTCTGAATGCTGTAAGTAAGGTCGATGAACTGTCAAAATATATATAAACTAATCTATTTCATGAGGAGGAATGAAGTTAAGATTACGATCATGAGCCAATTGTCCTAATCTATGTTTCCACTAAGGAATAAGGGAGAACCATTCAAGAAGAGTCTACAACAAAGAAGTTGATTGATTAGGAGTCATGATCTTTTTCAGAGTAGATGTGAGAGGAAGAATTAGTTTTATAGTAACATCTTTGGTAGGAGAAACATACAACCCAGTGTGAAACAGATGTTCTGGATCAAAAGTGGTGAAAACAGTTAGACCTTCAAGGTGGTAAACTCTCATATAATACCTAAAGAGATACTGTTTTGTACACTGTTGGAGCTGGTAGAGAGCAGAGAAAGATTTTCCATGACGAAAAGTTTTTTAAGTGAGGGTTTGAGAAGGAAGAGAAGAAGCTATAAAACGAACATCTCTGTGAGAATGAGAAGCCATGAATATGACAGGAAAATTAGGAGAAGTATGAAATACAGGTTGAGGAGGTTTATAAGTTCTGCATAGAAAATCATGGATCAGGTTTGTATATCCTTTTATATACTGGACTTCAAACTCATATTGAGAAAATCATTCTTGAAGTCGAAGCAGCTGATTATTAGGGATCGTTTTGCCTTTAAATTATAAGACTTTAGGAAACGCTGAATTATCTAATCTGATGAGAAATTTGTGGCCAAGTAGATGATATTCAAACTTTTTTATCCTATGTTTAATGGTAAGGATTTCTTTGAACATTGTATGGTAATGCTGTTGAGCTGGAGTGAAATGTCTACTAGCATATCCGATTAGGTGTTCTTTCTAATTTGTCTTTTCAAGGAGAACAGCATCCCATGATATGTCAGAAGCATCAGTTTGTAAGATGCGAGACCATCAGAAATAATTTTCAACAGTGAGGATTCTAAGCAATCTTCTTCAACTATTGAATGGCATGCGTGTGGTGCTTATCCTATAGAGAGAGATGGTTCTTTAACAAAACAGATAAAACACTGATGTGTTGGTGCATATGTGGAAGAAAATCTCTAATATAGTTGAGTATACCCAAAAACTATTGAACTAGCTTTTTGGCAAAGTCTTTATTAGTGAAATGCAGCAATTCCTGTACAATATGGGGACCAAGTTGATAATGCCAATCTTTGATATTTATACCGAGATACTCAATCGTATTTATAGCAATTGTGCTTTTTCTGTTTGAAAGCATAATACCATATTTTTGTACGATATCATGAAACTGTTGGAGTAATGCATGATATTCTTCTGCTGTACCTAAAAATAACAAAATATCGTCAATGTAAGCAAGGGTATGGTATAGGATGAGTTGGAAAATTGGGTCATGATTTCTTGAAAGATGGAAGGAGCAGTTTTCAAACCAAAGAGAAGTACTTTCCATTGGTAATGAGCATTTGAAATGCAAAAAGCTATTTTGTATCTGTTAGAAAGGTTAATACCTACTTGTCAAAATCCAGACTTTAAATCAAACTTAGAGAAGATAGAGGCATTTTGGAGATATGTAAACAGAGAGTTTCTGTGAGGAAGAAGAAACTTGTCATCTTGCAAGAATTGATTCAAGGGTTGATAATTAATCACTAAACACTTTTTCTCGCGTAAAGTTTCAAATCTTTTATTGACATAAAAAACTTGACAAGCCTATTGGGAAAAGGTAGGTTCAATCAGGTCTTGGGCCAAAAGTTTAACACATTCTGTTTGGGCTAAAAAAAGTTCTGAGGGTGGCATACCCGAATAGGTGGCTTCAGAAGGATTCACATTTTCATTAAGCTTGAAAGAAAGCTTTATGAAGTGAGCTGGATTTTTCCATAATGGATTGGGATGGTCAAAAGTCAAATGATTGATTGGACAAAATCGAAGTAATTGGGCCGTAATATATTGGTAATCAGGAAGAGAATGGGTCAAATGGTATAGTTTAATCTTATATGTATAAGGTTGAAACATGGACTGGAACCTAAGCTCAGTAGGAAGGATTTAGACCTTTTTTGCCTTAAACAGGATATCAAAGCCCAAAAGTATATCGTTGTCTAGAAGACTGGATCCAATAACATAAGTCCAAATAATAAGCTTTGGGAACAACTAAATTCTAATATGTTTTTTCTTATGAAGCTAGGTAGAAAAGAATTTTCCATTAGCTGCACGAAAATGAGTTTCAAAGACAATCCAAGCTTCTAAGGGGAGAATAGCTGGATTTAAAATACTACGCTGGGCGCCAATATTAACAAAAGCAATGAGGGAATAGGATGACTATATTCTGACATGAGAATTTAGATTTTCATTGAGGGAATAGGTTGAGCTGGTAAGGACTGAGGATGAGACTGTACGTGAAACATAGAGGAGTATTTTGGAGAAGAATCATAAGATTCACTATACTCAAACTCAGAAATTAGAGGAACCAAGAGCAAAAACTGTATCTTGGTCAGGAGACTCTTATTCAGTGTAAAGATGTTTAATCTGATCTGTTTCAGCAGAAAACTGATGAAGAGACTAAAGTTGCTGACCTAAACGCATAGAACGTTTAGGATTCTGTGGATAATCTTTTGCAAAATGTCTATACTTCTTGCAAATAAAACATCTACTCTTTTTTTATTTTTTGTCAAGAAGTTTAGAGGGATGCTTTTGTCTGAAGTAATGAATTTTTTTGAAATGTTTAGGGAAACGACATTGAAAAGAAAATGGAAATTGAGATTTCATGTGGAAGTGAGATCTATGGTGCTTTTTTTTGGGAGGACAGTCACACTGCTTCTTATCTTTGCATTTGATTTCTACATAAGGATTTCGATAAACAGCTTTGAATAAAGGTTTTTCTTTTATTAGATTTCTAAAAAATTTCTTCTGTTCACACAGATGATTAAGTAAAGCTAGAGCAAGTTGAAAAATTCTACCAATACTCATAGTATTGATATCAAGCTGAGCAGCTATAATCTGCCTATGGAATTCTAGCTGAAGTTCGTTAATGAGAGAGGAAATAAAAACATGCTTCATAGTATTATTATTGATTCCACCAATCTTATGGAAAAGAGCTGACATTCTTTTGAAGTGGTAATTCAAATCTGATCGCTAAAGTGAACAACACTTCATTACGAGGTAATTTTTTCGAGTAGAGGTGAAGAGAGTTACAGGATCACCAAGGAATTACGTATGAATATCCATTAAAGCTGCAGAGACACTTAGCTTTCGAATGAACTGCAATTGTGTATATTCCCTAAGACTATCAAACCAATCTCGGAGAGACCCCTAAAACAGGAGATAAATTCCTTCAAGACTGTAATGAGTTCTGCACCAGGCTTAACTATTTGCAAATCTAGCCAAGCAGAAAGTTCTTGAAGTCTTTCACTCCATTTAGTAGGCGAGGCATCATCAAATGTAAACCATGGTCCATTTCCAAAAGCAACCTTAGCTCAAACCCTATGAGGAGGGTAGGAGCTTTCTCCTTCAAATTCTTTTTCAATATCTGAAGGAATATCAATATAAGATTCCCTAGGAGGGCGTCTAGAGGTTTTGTCTGTAGTTTCAGACTCAGCAGGACGATCAACCATAAGAAGGTGAGTAATACTTCTAGATTCTTTTTTGATTCATCTGAACTGTAACTGAGCTCAGAGGTCTTAGTGGAAGAGACTGAAGAATCTATTGAAAGAGACTCATCTGCTGAAGGATCATTATTGAGATCTGGTGGGTCTAACAACAAGTAACTTTTAGTAGGTTTCTTTTTATCAGCTTTAGAAGGTGATTCTGTAAAAGGAGGTAAGGCTAAAGTAAAAAGAATTTCTGGGTTAATTGATTCATGAATCTTAATAGACATTTATCTTAGTTCAGGATAGATAGGAGTAATAAGAGGAACTAAGACAGGAGGAGGTGAAGGTTGTCTAGGAGGTCTAGGTTTGGGTTTTCTTATAGGAGAAAACAGGGTATGAGTTCTTGAGAAAACCTTTTTAAGTTGATATGATCTATGAGGTTGAGGATATATAGAACAGAGAGGATGATATAGTTCTGTAGGGAAGAATGACATAGTTGAATAAGAACAAGAATAGATTGCTGTTTTTGGAGACTTTCAACGCCCATTCTAACAACCTCAGCCTTTAAAGGACGAATCTCTCTTTCCTTTTGATCAAGGTCAAAAGACATTTGTCCTTGAGCAATCATTTCTTGAAGATTGCTATCAAGTTGAGTGACTTTTGCATAAAGACCATTGTGGAGATTTATCAGCTGATTTAAGATGGATGTGACTTTGTTCTCAACCACAGTAGATCTGTGAGCAATCTGGTCAATCTTTGTATATAGAGAAGTCAGAAGAGCATTTTGTACTCTACCATTTTGAGTCTACCAATTAAGAACAATCTCAAAAGGTTTTGGTTCTCCTAAATGTCCATAGAGGTGATTAAAGAGTTGACAAATAGTCTAGAGCACACTTGATGTACTGGATTTGATCTCATTTCAAGAGGAGGAAAATTAGCATTGTAATCTAGTGGAGAGGTAGATGAAAACATCATGCAAGACACCCGTACAGGTGTTGGCAACAAACTAGAAAGGTTTGATGGTGATAGATTACAAGGAATAGATTGATGTTTCTAGATCCACTTGAGTCCTTTGTGATACAGGGGTAAAGGAAGTGGATAATCTAGTTCATCATCATTCTCAAGGAGATAAGGACGATGATATTTACAACTAGGAAAGAGAACCTTCTTCTTTTTCTTTCTAGAAGAATAGTCATCAAACTTGTCATTATCATTTTCACACAGACAGCCTGGATCACACATGTCTAAACCAGGAACATCCCACATAAAATGGCCATAAAATTTATCTAGATAAATAGGAATACCTTGGGAGGAGAAATACAAGATCGGTAAAGGGTCACTATTGGAAGAATTTCAGAGTGGTGATGAACAGATTGGATCATAGAACAAGTAAAAGATAGTTTGGCTGGTTCTGTGGGGGCTGATGAAGGAGGTTTGAACTGAAGGTAAACAGTACCATCAGGTCTTTTTTTATCCATGGGTTCAGAAGTCTGGATGGTAAAAGACCTGATGGTACCCTTTACCTATCTTGTATTTCTCCTCGCAAGGTCTTCTTGTTTATCCAAATAAATTTTATGGCCATTTTATGTAGGATGTTCTTGGCTCAGGCATGTGTGATCCAGGCTATTCATGTGAAAATGATAATGATAAGTTTGATGACAATTCTTCTAGAAAGAAAAAGAAGAAAGTTATCTTTCTCGGTTCTAAATATCATCGTCCTTATCTCCTTGAGAGTAATGATGAACCAGATTATCCACCTTCTTTGCCCCTGTATCACAAAGGACTCAAGTGGATCTAGAAACATCAACCCACTCTTTGTAAGCTACCACCATCAAACCTTCCTAATTTGTTGCCAACACCTGTACCGGTGTCTTGCATGATGTCTTCATCTACCTCTCCATCAGATTACAATGTTGATTTTCCTCCTCTTGAAAGGAGATTAGATCCGACACATCAAGTGTGCTCTAGACCATTTTTTAACTCTCTAATCACCTCTAGTGGGCATTTAGAAGAACCAAAATCTTTTGAGGTAGTTCTTATTGGCAGACTCAAAATGATAGAGTACAAAATGCTTCTCTGACTTCTTTACTTAAAAAGGTTGACTAGATTACTTACGGATCTATTATCGTTGAGAACAAGTCACATCCATCTCAGATCAACTGACAAATCTCTACAATGGTCTTTATGTAAAGTCGCTTAACTTGATAGCGATCTTCGAGAAATGATTACTCAATGTCGAATGTCTTCTGACCTTGATTGAAAGGAAAGAGAGATTCATTGTTTAAAGGCTGAGATTGCTAGAATTGATGTTGAAAATCTCTAAAAATAAAAGTCTTCTCCTACACCTATTCCAACTATGTCTTTCTCCCTACAGAACCATATCATCTTCTCAATTCTATGTATCCTTAACCTTCCAAATCATATGAACTTAAAACGTTTTTCCCAATGACTCATACCTTGTTTCCTCTTATTACAAAAACCAAACCTAGAGCTCTTAGACGACCTTCACCTCCTTCTATCTAAGTTCCTTCTGTTACTCCTATCTATTCTGAACCCAGACAAACTTCTATCAAGATTTATGAATCAATTAACCTAGAAATTCCTTCTACTTCAGTTTACCACCTTTTACAGAATCACCTTCTAAAGCTGATTAAAAGAAACCTATTGAAAGTTACTTACTATCAGACCCACTAGATCTCAATAATGATCCATCAGAAGATGAGTCTCTTTCAATAGATTCTTTAGTCTCTTCCACTAAGACTTCTGAGCTCAGTTACAGCTCTGATGATTCAAAAAAGAATTTAGTAAATATTACTGGCTTTCTTATGGCTAATTGTCCTGCTGAGTCTGAAACTACAGACAGAACATCTAGACGTCCTTCTAGGTAATCCTATGTTGATATTCCTTCATATATTGAAGAAGAATTTGAAGGAGAAAGCTCTCACCCCCCTCATAGGGTTCGAGCTAAGGTTGCTTTTGGAAATGGACCATGGTTTACATTTGATGATGTCTCGCCTACTAAATGGCATGAAAGACTACAAGAAACTTTTGCTTGGCTAGATTTGCAAATGGTTAAGTCTGGTACAGAACTCATTACAGTCTTGAAGGAATTTGTCTCCCGTTTTAAGGGTCTCTCCGAGATTGGTTTGCTAGGTGGCAAAATCTTAGCATTCTAAAAATTACTAAGATATTTATAGAGGAATAAATCTCCACTATTAATCAAATGATATAGTGGTAAAACTTTAGCCACTCATAGGCCTTAGGAAATCCTATAAATACCCTTAATCCTTGCATTTTCCATAAAACGTAGAAATTACATCCTTTTTCATTCTAAGCCAAAGCATCATTAGTGAAGAAATTCTCAAGTTTAGGAAGGAAGGTTTAAGGGAATCAAAGAAAACAGGTAAGCAACATTTCACTTCAACTGCAATGTATGGACAATATGTTAAAATTAGCTTCGATTAATAATTTTCTTATACTAGGTTTAGTTTTAAATAATCTCTGATCTTATAATGATTATTATTGTGGTGTAATTGGCTATTATTAAATCTCACATGGCTGGCTATGCCGCCCACATCATGATATTATCCTCATATGGCCGGCTATACCACCTAGATGTGATGCTTACTACTTACTTGATTGGATGGTCGGCTACGCCACCAAATATGTGATGCTTTTATTTTATCATGTCATGATCGATACTGTCGCCTAAAATATGATGTTTATTACTCCATACATGGTTGGCTCTGCTGCCTATATTATAATTCTATTTCTTTAATTTCTGTATGGAAGGCGCTGTCGCCTATGTTAGATGTTGTTGTCTTAAATTAGTTTCATATTTTGCTTTATTATATATTTAGAAAATTTACGTCCTATGGTATAAGTTTCATTGGGCTCATGCATTTCATGGATGATTTGATAAAGAGGTATTTTAATGAATTTTGAAAAAAAAAATTGTTGTACTACTAGGTGGCAAGAGTTCATAAAGAGGGCAAGCCCTCTAAGCTAAAAAAAGAGATCCTTTGGGGATGGCTATACATAATGGCCAACGGATCAATTAATTAAGCCCAAAGGCATGTTATGATATGCTAGCTTTGCAGTACAACAAACCTAGGGCCCTAACATCGTTCTTTACATTTTGAAGTTCCATGTAAAATATTTAGCACTTATTTCGTAAAGTCATTCATGTGCAAGGTAGGTAATACATGTATCAAGTGTTTATTCACTGGGCACAGTTCATGTAGTCCTTACATTGCAGGAACTGAGTAAGAAAAGTTGATGCCAAGTCCCAATCAAGGCAAAGTGCATATGGAAATGACAAACCTTGGGTTACGCAAAGGGCTCAACTGTGTCCTATCTAAGTATAAATACAACAAGTTTGTTTATGGAATTGGTTTTGTGACATATTACTAAGAGATCCTTGACTTTTGTAATAATGTTTTTTGGTGTGACAAACCTTTTATATAGTTTTTTTCGTGTAACAAACTTTTTTTATTCTATATTTATAAGATAGTTATTTTGACATTCATTTCTATAAGTGCTTAATGTTTCACCTAGTTTAACCACTTTAGTTACAACTATGAAGGTGAAATGTTACAATTTGGTACCAGAGCCTAAGGTTTAAAGCAATGCTGTAGACCGTCCATATGCACTAGCCAAGGGGGAGGACATAGCTCAACTCTTAGTAAGAATTAGGAACTAAGATAATTAAATATCTTACATTTAATTTGTTTGACTCATAGAAGCTTGTTTAAAGATTGTATAGATGTCAAGTGCTAGGGGTAATAGAGGCAAAAGAGTGGGAGAAACTTTAAAGGAGCAATCCTCCGCAATTGATCGACTTACAGACATTGTCACATGACTCTTAGAAAGAGAAGTTAAAAGAGATGAATGTGCTCAAGCAACAAATAATGCCAGGGTTGAATTTAGAAGATTAAACCCACCTATATTTGAAGGAGGTACGGATCCTATGGCAGCAGACCGATGGTTGCGAACCATGGAAAGAATGACTGAAGTAGCCAAGGTGCCAAAGAGGAAAAGGTCACTTGTGTTTCTTTTATGTTGCGGGAGGCAACTGAATATTGGTAGGATTCCATCAGAGGATGCCATAACAAAGCAACAATGCAATAGAAGGAATTTAAAGAACACTTTTATAATAAGTATTTTTTAGAGACAATGCGATCTACCAAAAGGAGAGAATTCGTTTATTTGAAATAAGAAAAAATGACAATACTAGAGTATACCTAAAAATTCGATGAGCTCTCTCATTATGCCCCACACATGGTTGCCACAAAAGACTTGAAAAAGGATCATTTTATGCAAGGATTGTGTAAAAATTTAGCAAAAGATTTAAAGGTGGCTGGAATTTGAGATACTTCTTTTAATGAGCTCATAGATTGAGCCTTAGTAATTGAACAAGTACATAAAGAAAAGAAGGAAGAAAAATGAAAGAATAAAGAGAGCATAGATCAAGGGAGTTTTATAGCTAATCATGGAAGAAAACTCTTAAACAATAAAAGGAAGAGAGCACCAACTACTTAAGAGTAAGATAAGAACAAGCGTATAAAGAATCACCAAAAAGAGGTCCTACTAAGGCCTAAACACAATCAATGTAGCAGAAGTCACCTTGGGAAATGCCGAGCCAACACTAGAACATGTTTCAAATGTGGGAAAGAAGGATACTTCATCAAAGACTACCCAAAGAATGGTACGCAGCGAGAAAGGACTAACGCACAAGTATTCGTACTTATCAAGGTTGATACAGAGGCAAACCCCTCGGTAATATTAGGTGAACTATCTGTCTCTCAAACTCCTACATATGTATTGATAAACTCAGGAGCTACACATTCATTTGTCTCACCATTATTTATTAGGAAAATCAAAGGGGCTCTTAACATAATAAGTAGACCTTTTAGTGTCATGGTTCCGTCTAGTGAAGTATTAAACCTAGGACAACTTGTAAGAGTATGCGAAGTTAACATTAGTGTTCGTACACCATATGTTAACTTAATAATCCTTAAGATGCATGACTATGATGTGATTCTTGGTATGGATTGGCTATCAAAGTACCATGCCAAGATAGATTGTGAGAAAAAAGAGGTAACATTCTAACCACTACAAAAAGAATCATTTATATTCAAGGGAGGATGTAAGGAGAATAGAATATCTGTCATCTCCGCCTTAAAAGCAATTAAACTATTAAAGGGAAGATGTGAGGGATACTTGGCAACTATCATCAAAGTTAAAGAACAAAAGCTAAAGCTGGAAGAAATCCCAGTGGTGAATTAATTTCCTAAGATCTTTCTTGAAGAACTCCTCGGACTACTACCAGATTAAAAAGTTGAGTTTAAGATTGACTTGTTACCAGGAACGGCCTCAATTTTACAAGCACCCTACAGTATAGCCCCATTGGAATTAAAAGAGTTAAAAAATCAACTACAAGAACTATTAAACAAATGCTACATACGTCTAAGCCATTAACCCTGAGGAGCACTAGTGTTATTCGTAAAGAAAAAAGATAGATCAATGTGAATGTGTACATACTATTGAGAATTAAATAAGGTCACCATCAAGAATAAGTACCAATTTCCATGTATCGAGGATTTGTTTGATTAACTATAAGGAGCAATAGTATTTTTAAAGATTGATCTACGGTGAAGATATCACTGGCTAAAAGTCAAAGATAAGGATATTCCAAAGACTGTATTCAGAACATGTTATGGACACTATAAATTTATCGTTATGCCATTTGGTCTAACTAATGCCCCAACAGCTTTCATGGATCTCATGAATATAGTATTTAAAGACTATTTGGAACAATTCACAGTGGTGCTCATTGACGACATCCTATGCCATCTAGGATGTGATGCTTACTATATATTTGATTGAATGGTTAGCTATGCCGCCTAATATGTGATGCTTTTATTTTATCATGCCATGGTCGGCACTGCCGTCTAAAATATTATATTTATTATTCCTTATATGGTCGGCCCTACCTTCAATATTATAATTTTATTTACTTAATTTCTATATGCACGGAGCTGCCGCCTATGTTACATATTGTTATCTTAAATTAGTTTTGTGTTTTGCTTTACTATATATTTAGAAAATTTACGCCCTATGGCATAAGTTGAATTGGGCTCATGCATTTCATAGATGTTTTGATAAAGAGGTATTTTAATGAATTTTGAAAAACAAAAGGATTGTTGTACTACTAGGTGGCAAGAGTTCATTAAGAGGGTAAGCCATCTAAGCTAAGAAAAAAAATCCTTTGGGGATGACGATACGTAATGCCTAACGAATCAATTAATTAAACCCAAGGGCATGTTATGAAATGCTAGTCTTGTAGTACAACAAACTTAGGGCTCTAACACTGTTCTTTACATTTAAAAGTTTTATGTAAAAGATTTAGTACTTATTTCATAAAGTCATTTATGCACATAGTAGGTAATACATGCATCAAGTGTTTATTTATTAGGCATTAGCTCATGTAGTCCTTGCATTGCAGAGACTGAGTAAGAAAAGTTGACGCCAAGTCCCAACCAAGGCAAAGTGCATATGGACATAACAGACCTTGGGTTACAGAACAGGCTCAACTGTATTCCTATCTAATCATAAATACAACAAGCTTGTTTATGGAATTAGTTTGTGACATGTTGCTAAGAGATCTTTGACTTTTGTAATAATGGTTTTTGGTGTAACAAACCTTTTATATAATTTTTTTTGTGTAATAAACTTTCTATATTCTATATTTATAAAATATTTATTTTGACATTCATTTCTATATGTTTCATCTGGTTTAACCACTTTAGTTACAACCATAAAGATAGAGTGTTACGCGAAGGATATGGGTGTTGTTGAGCATTAAGATAAGGAAGCTTATCTGGGTGAAGTACATTATTAAAAAACAAATTATCTGAAAGGACAAGTATGAAACTTTCTTTTTTAGTCTCTTATCTTTATACCACTGATCATTTTCAAAGACAAATCCCAAATTTGCTATAGCATAATCTCCTAATTCCTTAAAAGTCAAGAATATTGCTTCGGTTAAGGGAACACGAAAATGTTTGAGAATACGACTGATAATACTACTATAATAAAGTTTCCGATTTAGAAAATATAGAACACTCAACATATGTTGAAGGATGATATATCAAACATTCAACACTCTACCCTTAAGAATACAATCCAGCAAAGCAACATCTAAACGAGTAACGTCATCTTCATGTCCACTTCTATGAATTATTACAAGTTGAAGAACAAAATAGAGGATTCTCATTTGAAGCAATAATGCTTGGGATTTTAAAGCGGACTTACAAAAATTAGAGGATAAATCGGAACGTTTACAAATTTTTCTAACAGCATCCTTAATGAGATACCATGGATAATAAAGTTGACTCCTAGGAGTGTATACCTCTAATCCCTCATTAGGAGTTCTAAGAATTCGATAGGAATTCCTCCAACATTTGTAATAATTTTATTTGAGGATTGTGAAGAAATAACCATATTCGAATAGAAAACTTGAACTAAATTCTCATAATATGGTTCCTTAATGACTAAAGCATTTTTCCATCCCATTACAACAAGTAAAGCATTAAGAGATTTGTCACAAATACATAAATTATCTAAATTATAAAGATTACCATTCTTGACATGAAAAGATCGAAAAACCATTTCCGAAGAGGTATAGTTGGTAGATGAGTTATTATAAACTCTGGATTATTTTCATGATTCTCCTTTCTTTTCTTAGATATATGTTTTCCCTTGGATTTCTCACCACCCACCATGATTGAAATAAAAACAAGCTTAAATATCCAAATTCAGATTTCTAAGATTTTGAGTGAAATAAGTGTTTTTAAAATAAGAAAACTAATCCTAGAGATGATTTAAGGCAAGATATGATTGAGGTTTAAGTAAAAATAGATTAAACATGGCTTCAAATGGTAGAGAGAGAAATGGGTAAGCTTGGATTTTGATTTATTGAGTTAAAGAAGTAAAGAAGATAATAATATTTAAATGATGAAATATTGAAGGTTTAATGACTGGAAAATGATTTGAGTGAGTGATTTTGGCGAGAAAATAAGTGAAAAATAAAGATATTTGAGAGAGAAATGAGTGTGGGTTCGTAGTTTGAGAGAGAGAGAATGAAGAAGAAGTGAAGAGGAAGAAAAATAGGCATGGACTCGTGATCAAGCGGCTAGCTGCTTGATCTCAGATTTGGATCGCTAGTCGCTTGGCCTCTGTCCTAGTTGCACAACGATTGCTTTTGGCTTAGTTTGATTAGTCCGAAGACCATTTTATGATCCCGAAACAGCTCAAAAGACATTTTCATTCATGAATCATGATAATTAACATTCAAAAGATTAAAGATTCAATCAATTAACTCATTAATGAAGCATAAACTTTACACATTCAAAACATGTGTAAGCATTCATAGATTGACAAATCAAGTGTATTACTCATTAATTATGCTTAAACATATATAAAGATATCAACACTCATCAGAACATTAAATTGTAATAGTCTCAATAACATGATTAAAAATGTTAATGCGAAAATTTCATCATCCCAAGTTCATGTCCAATTTTAGAAAATTGTTCTTTATAAAGAGGTTTTGTAAAAAATCGGCAAGTTGTCTTTTTATAGAGACAAACTCTAATGCAAATCACCTTTTTGAACATGATCTTTGAAGAAATGATGTTTAATATCTATATGTTTAGTTCTCAAATGTTGAATAGGATTCTTTGATAGGTTTATGGCACTGATATTATCACACTTTATAGGAATTTGTTCAAGGTTAATGTCATAATCTTTAAGTGTTTGTTTCATCTGAATAGCTTGTGCACAACAACTGCCTGTGGCAATATATTTGGCTTCAGTGCTTGGAAGTACAACCGAGTTTTGTTTCTTATTGAACCATGAAACAAGTACATGACCTAGGAAATGACAAGTGCCATTAGTACTTTTCCTATCAACCTTATGACCAATAAAATCGACATCCGAATAACAAGTTAAATCTATATGAGTTCCTCTAGGATACCAAAGGCTAAGATCTATGGTTCCATTCAAATAACGGAAAATGCTTTTCACAACAAGCAAATGAGATTCCTTGGGACATGATTGAAATCTTGCACACAAACATACACTAAATATGATATCGGGTCTACTAGCAGTTAAATAGAGTAAAGAACTAATTATATCTTGATACATCTTGATATCAACCTCTTTACCTTTTTCATCTTTGTATAGCTTGATTGTTGAGCTCATTGGAGTACTTTTGGTTTTTGAGTTATCAATTCTAAACATTTGAGCAAATCTCTAATATACTTAGCTTGATTGATGAATATTCCCTCATTGTTTTATTTTATTTGCAATCCAAGAAAATATTTCAACTCTCCGACCATACTCATTTCAAACTCCTTACTCATACATGTAGAAACATCTTTACATAAATACTCATTAGTAGAACAAAAAATAATATCATCCTCATAAATTTGAACTATAAGAATATCCTGATTCTTTCCAACAAGAAATTTTAAGCCTATACCATACTCTAGGTGCTTGTTTTAATCCATATAAAGTTTTTGATAACTTAAAAACATGATTTGGAAATTTTTCATTTTCAAAACCAAGGGGTTGTTTTGCATAAACTTCCTCCATAATATAACTATTCAAAAAGGCACTTTTGACATCTATTTGAAATAAAATAAAATTTTTATGACATGCATATGCTAACAATATCCGAATGGATTCTAATCTAGCTGCTGGTGTAAATGTTTCATCAAACTCAATTCATTCTTCTTGATTATATCTTTTAGCTACTAATCTAGTTTTATTTATAACAACTACACTAGATTCATCCATTTTACTCTTAAATACCCATTTAGTACCTATGATTGACTGGTGTTCCGGTTTAGGAACTAACTTCTACACATTATTTCTCTCAAATTGATTTAATTCCTCTTGTATTGTCATAATCCAAGATTCATCATTTTTCGTATCCGCAAAGGATTTTGGTTCAATTTCAAAAATAAATGCATTGTACATGTATTCCCAAGTAATGATCTAGTGGTTATACCTCGTGTAAGGTCTCTTAAAATTAAATTCTTAGGATGAGAGGAAACATACCTCCACTCCTTGGGGGAGTGTTTGAGAAGTACCTCTTTGTTGTTCTATGCTTGTTTCTTCTTCTTGTTTATCCTCTTGAATTTCGAGTAGTGTCTCATTTTATTTATCTTGTTTGAATAACTAAAAAAGATGTCAATATCAGATTTTAGATCAAATTTATAAAGATTTTCTTTTGTGTTCAAAATAAAACATTTGCATCCAAAAACTTTAAAATAACTAATGTTGGGTTTTCTATCTTTCCAAAGCTCATAGAGAGTTTTATTGAGATAGGTCTAATCAACAGATGATTTAAAACATAACACATGATGTTGATAGCTTAAGCCCAAAAATATTTTGGTAAACGATTTTTATTCAACATGGTTGTATCCATTTCTTGAATAGACCTATTCTTTCTTTCAACAACTCCATTTTAGTGTAGAGTCCTAAGTGATGAAAATTGACGCTCAATATCTAAATCATTATAGAATTTTCAAATGCATAATTTTCAATTTCTCTACCATGATCACTTCTAATGCAAGTAATATAGTAACCTTTTTCATTTTGAACTTTTCTATAGAAAACTTTAAATGCCTCAAAGGCATCATCTTTATTAGATAGAAATAATACCCAAGTAAATCTAGAAAAATCATCTACAATTACAAATGCATAATATTTTTCACTTAGACTAGTATATCTAAATAGTCCAAACAAATCCATATGAAGTAATTAAAGAGGTTTTGAAGTAGAAATATGATTTTTATTTTTGAATGAAGTTTTGATTTGTTTATCAAATTGACAAGCTTCACAAATTTTATCCTTTTGAAAACCAATTTTGGGAGGCCTTTAACTAAATCATTTTTCGAAAGTTTTTATATCAAATCTATATTTACATGACCTAGTCTTCTATGGCGCAACTAACTATCATCATATAATGCAGAAAAACATTTGTCATGTGTAAATGCACAATCTATATCAATTATATACACATTCATATACCTATTATGGACAAATACCATCTTGTCATCACATACATTTTTAATAATATATTTTAATTTATCAAAGATAACCCTATAACCTTTATCACACAATTGACTAATACTAAATAAATTATGTTTTAAATTTTCAACCAAACTCACATTCTTAATAACAGTGGAAGAATCTTTACCAATATTATCAATACCTATAATCTTTCCTTTTAAGTTATCTCCAAAAGATACATCTTCACTATTTTCATGTGAGGTACAATCTTCTTACTTGAATATAATATAATTAACCTAACAAGCTTTCTTAAGCATTTATAATAATAATAAGAATAATAAAGTATAATAATATAATGACATAAGTAATGTTATAGAGATATTAGAAATTCTATAAATTAATAAGATATTTATAAAGAGATAAATATTCACCATTAATTAAGTGTTAGGTGACAAAATACCATTCTAAAAATCACTAAGATATTTATGGAGAAATAAATTTCCACCATTAATCAAATGATATGGTGGCAAAATCCTAGTCACTCATGGACCTTAGAAAATCCTATAAATATCCCTTAGCCCTTGCATTTTTCATAAACTCTAGAAATCCTATCTTTTTTCATTCTAAGCCAAAGCATCACTAGCAAAGAAATTCCCAAGTATACGAAGGAAGGTTTAGGGAAATCAAAGAAAACAGATAAGTAACACTTTACTTCAACTGCAATGTAAAGCCAATATGTTAAAATTAGCTTTAAATAATAATTCTCTTATACTAGGTTTAGTTTTAAATAATCCTTTATCTTATAATGATTATTATTATGGTGTAATTAAATATTATTAAATCCCACATGGCTGGCTATGCTGCCTATATCATAATATCATCCTTATATGGTTGGCTATGCCGCTTTGGATGTTATACTTACTACTTACTTAATTAGATGGTCAGCTATACTGCCTAATATGTGATGCCTTTATTTTATCATGCCATAGTTGGCACTGCCGCCTAAAATATGATGTTTTTATTACTCCTTAAATGGTCAGCCCTACCGCTTGTATTATAATTCTATTACTTTAATTTCCATATGGACGGCACTGTCGCCTATATTAGATGTTGTTGTCTTAAATTAGTTTCATATTTTGCTTTATTATATATTTTAAAAATTTATATGCTATGACATAAGTTGCATTGGTCTCATATATTTCATGAGTGATTTGGTAAAGAGGCATTTTAATGAATTTGAAGAAAAAAAGGGTTGTTGTACTACTAGGTGGCAAGCATTCATAAAGAGGGCAAGCCTCTAAGCTAAAAAAAGAGATTTTTTAGGGACGGCGATACATAACGCCCAACAGATTAATTAATTTAAGCCCAAAGGGATGTTATGGAATGCTAGCCTTACAATACAATAAACCTAGGGCCCTAACACCGTTCTTTACATTTTGAAGTTTCATGTAAAAATTTAGCACTTATTTCATAAAGTCATTCATGTGCATGGTAGGTAATACATGCATCAAGTGTTTACTTACTGGGCAGTAGCTCACGTAGTCCTTACATTGCAGGAACTGAGTAGAAAAAAGCTGACGCCAAGTCCCTACCAAGGCAAAGTGCATATGGACCTAACAGACCTTAGATTACACAACGAGCTCAATTGTGTTCTTATCTAAGTATAAATCTAACAAGCTTGTTTATGGAATTGGTTGGTGACATGAATTGTTAACTTTGTATCTAAGTTTTTTTTTAACAGACCTTTTATATAGTTTTTTTTTAATGTAACAAACTTCCTATGTTCTATATTTATGAAATGCTTATTTTGAAATTGTTTCTACAAATAATTAATGTTATACCTGGTTTAACCACTTTAGTTACAATCATAAAAGTGGAGTGTTACATTTCAATTTTGGTAAAGCTTGAGAACTAAGAATAATTTCCTGTCATGTGTCTTCAAGTACTATTTGTTTTTCTTTTTCTTAAATCTCTACAAAAGAAATTTCAAGTCTTAGGTACCAAAATCTTTTTGAGTCCTTGAGTTTTAGCAATGGCTTCCTTTAATTTGTATAATTTAATTTCTAAGTTATTTTTCTTTGTAATTTTTGTTTATTTTGTTAATTTATTAATTTATAGAATTAATTTTTTTAAGTAATTATTTTTTAGTTGTTTTCTTTTAAATTTTTTTAAAAAAATCTGCAATTCCTGTAATTTAATTTCTTTTTGTTTTCTCTTCTTTATATTTCTGTAATTTAATTTCTTTGTTGTAATTTATCTTGTTATTTTATTTTTATTTAATCTATTCCTTATATTTCTTTTAGCACTTGAGTTTATTTTCATAGTAAAGTGGGGATAACGTGATTAGGTTAGTATCATAATTTCTCCTTCCTCTTTATTTTTTTATTAAATTTGTTCTCATTTTTTGTTTCATTTCCTCTTTACTGTGCAAATAGCGACCGTTATTATTCAAACATTGACTGTTGAATGATGACGTGGTGCAATCTTAAGCGTCCAAACTGTTTTTAATTCGATGGTCACGATTCACTCAATGTATCTATAAAAGGAGGGCTTTCCCCCCCTAATTTGATACTCCTGAATTCATTTTTAAGCTTAGATTTCTGAAATTTCTTCTCCTTCTTGTAGTTTCTTTGTATTTTAGTAAAATTTTCTTTTTATCCCTAATTAAAATGAATGGCTAATTTTCTTTTAAGATTGGGTTGAAGGTGAAGTCTCAACATGTCCCATGGGCTTAATTTGGTAAATTTGCTTTCTCTTCCCCTCTAATATTTGTGGTTGTTTTGACTTTTCATCGACAAATAATAATAGTCTTGTCTAGATACCATCTTGGTTAAACCGACACCCTGGTACAAGGTTATTATTATTTGGCACGATCAGCTCTTAGCACCATATTTGTTTGAGCGTGGTTCATGAGGTATGGAATCCCTCCTTATGATTTAATTGGTATTTATATGAAATATTTAGCCCATGAAGCGTATTGATGCAGATCCGGATACCCAAGCATGTCATTTTAATAGATCCCAGTTTAATTTAATTCCTACCATTGTAATTTAAATTCAAGCATAATTTACATAAATTTCACCACAGTTTTATTCACCCATTAAGGAAAATTAATTCTACACATAATTAAAATCAACCTCTTCGTCGAATCGATACTCGTCACCATTAATCTATTCTACAATAGATTCGTGCGCTTGCGAGTTCAATAAAATTTGCATAACAAGTTTTTGGTGCCATTGTCGGGAGGTAAGTATTTTAATTTGTAGAAATAGTTTTTTTCTTAATATTTATTTTTTTATATAATTATTTTCTTGTAATTTTTTTCTCTCATTAAAAAAAAAGAAATTAGATTACAATTTTATTTCTTTCTCTCTTCTTGAAATTTGTATAATTTAATTTCCATGTTATTTTTTTGTTGTAATTTTTTTAAATTATCTTGTTATCTTTCTTTGTTATTTATTTTAATTTAGTTAATATTTATTTCACGTAATTTCTTTTTATTATAGCTATTGAGTGTATTTTCATTGTAACAATGTCACAAGGTTAGTGTCGTTATTTCTCTCTCCTCTTTATTTTTGTTTGTTTTATTTTCATTTATTTTGTTCTTTGCATGCATGGTCGAAGGTCATTATTACCTAGTCTTGAACCTTTAGACCTGGAATTGGAAAAAAGCACTTCGCATGCACAAACACACTATTTTTAAAAAGAAACTTGAAATAGAATTGCAAAATCAACAACCAGAACCACAAGAGAGGCCATTTAAGGATTATTTTAGTCCTTTAGCTAATTTGAGCACATCATGCATAAGGTACCCAAATGTAGTTGCAAGAAGTTTTGAATTAAAACCTAATGTGCCAAACTGTCTCCCTACATTCTATGGCCTAGAAAATGAGGACCCATATAATCATCTGAATGATTTTCATGCTATTTGTCAAACTTTTAAATACAAAAAATTTTCAGATGATGATGTTAAATTTAGATTATTCCCATTTTCATTAAAAGATAGAGCTCGTTCATGGTTTAATACAATGCCTGCTAATAGTATTACATCATGGGAACAAATGGTAACTAAATTTTTAAATAAATATTTTTCAGTTCATAAAACCAATGCTATTCGCAGGGAAATTTCAGACTTTACCCAAAGAGACGACGAGTAATGAGAGCGATTTAATGGGCTACTCTTGAAGTGTCCACATCATGGGTACGAGAAATGGCACCAATGCCAATACTTTTTGGAGAGATTATTGCCACATATGTAAGAATGGCTAATGGCAACCAGTGGAGGAGAGCTAATGTCTAAAAGCGCATCAAAGATTTGGGAATTCTTCCAACGACAATCTGATAATTCTCAACAATGGAGTCGATCACTCAGAAATACCATGAGAATTAAGGGAGTGAATGAGGTTAACATTGGCGAGTCAAGCTCAGGAATTAAAAAAGTTAAAGAGATAGTCGAAGGTCTTGCTTGACAAATAGCATATTTGACAACTTTTAAATCAATAGGCCACATGACTATGACTCATATTCAAATCAAGCCAATGCCATAGGTGTCATGAGAAAACCACCAAACTACAACCCTTACTCCAACACATATAACCCTGGATGGAGATACCATCCTAATTTCTCATGGTCTCAAGGATTCCAACAAAATGGACCATCAGCTCCACCTCCACCAATGCAACCAGTTCCTCAAATGTCTCAAACCTCTCACCATCATTTAGACCATACAATCAAAATTTAAACCATTCTTAACCCAAACCATGGGAGGATATAGTCCAAAATATCAAAAATCTTACTAACTCTAAGATCAAGCAGTAGAACTGCACCATTGATGAATTACGAAATGAGATGAGAGCGGGCTTCAACTCACAAGCTCAATCAATTTCGAGCCTTGAGAAAATGGTGGGACAACTTGCCTCTTCAGTTCAAACTTTGGCCATGACCTTTGAAAAAAGCAAATTCCCAAGTCAACTAGTGCCTAACCCTAAAGTAGTGAATGAAGCAAGTGCTAGTTCACCACAGTAGCATGGAGAGGTCAAAGCAGTGATGACCTTACGAAAAGGAAAAGAAGTCGACAACAAAGTGGAGATGCCAAAATCAACTCAGATCATACTTGTGAGTACTAAGGACTCATCTTCAGAGGAAAAAGAGAAAACTAACCCACGAGAATATGTTCCTAAAGTTCCATTTCCTTAGAGTTAGCCAAAGCAAAGGAAGGAAAATCCATAGGTGAGATTTTTGAAATCTTCAAACAGGTAAGTATTAACATCCCTTTACTTGAAGCTATAAAACAAGTGCCATCATATGCCAATTTTCTTAAAGATCTTTGTACTAAAAAGAGAAATATTCATGTTCAGAAAAAGGTTTTTTTAACAGAAAATATTAGTTCTATACTCCAACATAAAATGCCTCTAAAATACAAAGATCCAAGCTCTCTCACTATCTCATATAGTATAGGGAACCGCACAATTGAGAATGCTTTGTTAGATTTAAGAGCTAGTGTAAATCCGTTGCCTTACTCTGTATTTGTGAAACTTGGACTAGGCGAATTACACCCAACTCTAGTGGTGTTACAGCTTGCAGATCGATCCATGAAAATACCTCGTGGTATTGTGGAAGATGTGTTTATCTAGGTAGATAAGTTTTATTTTCCTGTTGATTTCATTGTAATTGACACTCAACCAGTATAGGATTCAAGGAAACACATCCTTATTATCTTGGGTCGTCCATTTTTGGCAACTGCCGATGCTCACATTCAATGCAGGACTGGAAATATGCAGTTATTATTTGGCAATATGACTATGGAACTAAATATTTTTAACATTGCCAAACAACCTCACAGTACAGATGATGAAATTGTAGATGTGGATTTAATTGATGAATTGGTTGATCATACAATTCCTTTAAACCTTAGTGATGACCCTTTACTGACATGTTTAACTCACTTTGGTTTGGATTTTAATATTGACAAATCGATTGATGAGGTTAATACCTTATTGGATTCATCGCCATGCATGGACATTGATAAATGAAAGAAAAAGATGGAGCAATTAGCACAATTAAAAGAAAATCTCACCCTATCATCAGAATCACTACTAAAGATTGAGCTCAAACCTTCACTTGACCCTTTGAATTCTACATTCTTGGGAGAAGAAAAAATATTGTCAAAAATCATCTCATCCTCTCATGATAACAAACAAAAGAATACAAACATTATTGACCCCATTTCTAGTTCAAAAAGGAGGATACAACTGGCAAAACCAGAGGAGATCCAAAACGACAACTAAGAACTACAAAAAGAGAATGAAAATCCTCCGTGACAAGCAGAGCATTAGAAAATCTTTCACACTAGGTCATAAAGTGTTTTTGTTCAATTCTCAATGGCACGTTTCTCCAAGTAAGTTAAGCTCTCGAAGGTCTGGTCCATCTACTGATCATACTATTTTTACACATGGAGCCATTAAATTTAAGAATCTAAAGAACGATTTAATTTTTAAAGTTAATGGTCAGAGAAGTAAAGTCATATCACGAATACCAACCATGTGAAAAAAACAGTGCAAAATATTTAAGTGACCTGACATTTTTTCTATTTTCTTTCGGTGATTTAAAGTTTTCTTTTCTGTTTTTAATTATGTTTGTGAAAGCGTGTCTGTTTAACTTTTAACTTTTTATTTTTTTTATCATTTTCCTTACGAAGATGTCAATAAAAAAGCATCTCTTCAGCATTCTTAGACAGTTTCGACGTATACAATCTCATCTCAGAGGTCAGATACGATTTTGTAAAACACATCATATCTGGCAGCTACAACCACCAGAGTTAGTAGCCCATGTTGAGAATTTAGAAAGAGATCTTAAGGAAATTGAGAAAGGCATCTACAACATCCAATTGGAGCTTAAGGTAAATTCAATAAGAGGACGATTTTAGTTTGTTTTGTGTATTTTAATTTATTTTCTTATTTGTGTGTTTTAGTTTGCTTTGTGTGTTTAAAGTTTGTAACCTTTGTTAAGTGGCGGATAACGGTACTTCGTGACAATCAAGTCGGTTACTTCAGTTTCGCATAATAACTGATATTCTGAGACGAAGGCATGAAAAGAGACAAGATCTTAGCAAAACTTCACAAGCGATTTCCTTCACTTCTTCAGAATGCTCTCCTTACCATTTATAAAGCTCAGTCCGAACGCATGCAATTGCATATGAAGAATAACATCCCTGCTAACATCCATTGGTTAATCGAGGTAAAAGTTCACTTAGCAAATGAGTTACCTCCTAAATTTATTGCATACATGCCTAGTTGTGGTAAAGGAAATTATGCGCGAAAGCGACAAGCTCAAACACTTTTTGTTGCTTGTCATAAATGTGCCAGAATGATATGCAGTTAAAAATTATGTTCTTTAGGAATGGTGTCTGATAACAGAGAAGATAAGATTCAATTCATTAGGAATGGCTTGAATAAGGAGTCATTGGATGATATCCTTTTGTCTCTTGAAATGCATCCCAATAGATATGTCCAAAATGCAATACTCCAGTTATGGCCATTATTCTAGAAAGAATATACAAAATATAGTCTCAGGAATCTGACTATAAAAGACCTTGTTTGCCAGTTTGTAAGAAAATTGGATGCGAAGCCTCTTTTCGACCCATAGAGGGCATTCAAGTCATTTTTAGACGTAAAACCAGAGGAAGATGTGAGCCACAATCACAACTATCTGTAAGTATCCTTTTGCCTCTATGTTCTTTTATTTCACTGTTATTTAACTATTTACATTATTGTTTTTAATAATTTTATTTACTTTTTTCTTTTTACTATTTTCTTTTTGACTTTTAAGCCATGTGTCTTACACAGTTGTAACCAACTGTCACCAAGGTCTTTAAATACATTTTTTTTTATTGAGCACTCACAAGTTATTTTTAAGCAGTATTTTAATGGCAGCTACTTCCAGTAAACAATTCAAGAACATTTGTGTGCTTTTTGGGTTTCATTATGGCAAACATAAAGAGTTCATAGAGGCAGCCATAGATCTTAGCCTAAGAATAGCAGAGAGAAAATTGTACTTGGTGTATAGAAAAGGTGACCGAGGGTTATCCAAAATGGTCTCAGAAGCTGCTTTTGTCAAAGGGAGCCAAATGTTGGGCATCATTCCTCTAATTCTAAAACCTTTGGGTTGTTTGTCTTAATCATCGACTGGAGAAGAGTTAGTCGACTCAGGTATGCAAGAACGAATAATTGAACTGCTCAATCATGCCGATGCTTTTATTTTCCTTCCAGGCGATCTTACAACTCTTGAGGCACTTATGACATTAGCATCTTGGTCCCATCTGAACATTCATCAGAAATCCATTGGTTTGTTAAATTTCAATAACTTTTATGATGGCTTTCTTGCATTTCTTAACCATGTAATAAAAAATTATTTCATTCCTTCCTCAGTGAAAAAAATCTTTATTTGTGCACACGCTGCTAATGCGCTACTTGATCTGTTACAAGCTTATCAACCAGAGCCATTGTGTTGGAATGTTTAAATAATGATGGTAACAGTAGCCGTAGTAAAAAGTACAAATTAGATTTAATTCTTCATTTGTAAATAGTTTCTTCTGTGTCACTTGTTGTGCAAATTTTAATGAACTCGCAAGCGCACGAATCTATTGTAGAATAGATTAATGGTGACGAGTGTCGATCCCACGAGGAGGTTGATTTTAATTATATGCAGAATTAATTTTCTTTGTAATGGGAACAATTAAATTATGGTAATTTTGTCCTAAATTGTTGAATTAAAATGGTAGGAATAATTAAAAAATGAAACTGTTATAATAAAGTACTTGGGTATACGGATTCGCATCAACATGCTCCATGGGCTAAATATTCTATATTAATACCAATTAAATCATAAGGGGGGATTCCACACCTCATGTACCACTTTCCAATAAGTATGGTGCCAAGGGCTTATCGTGCCAAATAATAATAACCTTGTACTAGGGTGCCGGTTTAACCAGGGCTGTAACTAGACAAGACTATTATTATTTGTCGACGAAAAGTCAAAACAACCACAAATATTAGAGGGGAAGAGAAAGTAAATTTACCAAATTAAGCCCATGGAACATGTTGAGACTTCACCTTCAACCCAAGCTAGAAAGGAATTAGCCACTCATATTTTAACTAAGGATAAAAAGGGAATTTTATTAAAATACAAAGAAACTACAAGAAGGAGAAGGAATTTCAGAAATCTAAGCTTAGAAATGAATTCAGGGGTGCCAAATTAGGGGGGGAGAGCCCCCTTTTTATAGATACATTGAGTGAATCGTGACCATCGGATTAAAAACAATTCGGATGCTCAGGATTGCGCCACGTCATCAGTCAACAGTCAACCGTCAACCGTCAACAGTCAACATTTGTACAGTAACGCCGCCTGAATAGTAAATAATCCCATGTAAGCGCATGTACTGTACACATAATTTTTGCTCCACTGAGATGCTGCCACGTCATCAGTCAATGCCACATAAGCAGTCAATACCACATAATTCGTCCAATCAGATACTGCCACGTCATAGGTAGTTGCCACATCATCGGTCCGCATACATGAACGATTCGTGAATGAAACGATTACCATGAATGAAACGATCAGACGTGCGTATGAAACGATCCGTATATGTGAACAGTGAGTCCAAATATGACGTCCGTTTTGCTGTCTGATCACTCGTTCATTGTGAAACAATCGTGATGCCCCTAAAATATATAAAATACATAGTTATAATAAAACAAATATAATTAAATAACAAAATACTTAAATAAATAAAAGTAGTAATGTTAGTGAGATTTCAAGTGTAAAATGACGATTTTCTCCTTTATAAATATATACTTTCTAACACTCAACACACCTCCCAACCAGCTTATTGCTAGTCCCTAGCAAATAAAGCGAAGATAAAATTCAAAACTTTTTTTTTTTGAAAGGAAACACATGTGTTTATTCAATCAGATTAATGATAGCAATCAAATAAAAGTAGAAGCATTATCTCCAGTCTAAAGAAATATCACACCCACATCAACCATCCATATGCATCAGTCCAGCAGACTTTATTGTAATAATAGTAATGAGGTCACTTTCAAGAATGACATATCCAACCCCAAAATCTCACCGGTTGTAGTGACACTCTCACAAAGAAATTAATCCCAATAAAATTTTGTCACTACAATGAATGGTAAATTGAGAGAAAATAATAAAGAAATATCATACACTCTCACCAAGATGAAAAAAAAATATGCCCATAACTTAGAAATAATATGATCTCAAATAAAGTATTAGTCAATCCAATGTATTCATCATTTTTTTTCTTTCATTTTTTTTTTTGTATATGCATCACTATATCTTAATTACCCATATAACTAGCTTTTATGTTAGACTATAGTTCCCTAAAATCAGGAAGGACTTTTATTAGGATGTAACGTAGACTAGGGACATGGCAAACAAAGAAAGGAAAATAGGGAAATAAAATATATATGTTTGAGAAAAATTCAAGAACTTTTTACAAGATGCATTTTGCTTATTTATTGCTATTGTACATCTTTTTTTTTCTCTTTTTTTTCTCTTTTTTTTAAATTTTTTTATGTAGCACAATTTCGCTGAACAAAATAATTATTTATCATTTTTTTCTCAAACATGAATAGGTGGATGGAACTTATATGATATCGGGTAATACTCCAAATTGGAGTGGGTCAGGATGATAAGGTAATAAAGAAAAGATTTTTTTTTAAATAAAAAGCTCAAAAGGGCTAACTATGGATATTAAATAATAGGGATTGCTAGAAAGGCTCAAACGGGTCAAAAATGGCCTTCCATCATCTTTTAGGACTCTAAATAATCTTCCATATCTACTAATTAAATGGACATTTAGATGCAGTAACACACTTTTTTTTTTTTTTTAAGGTTGACTCAAAGAAAATCTAGAGATCATGTATGAAATAATAAACTGCTAAGCTACATAAAGAATGGGCAAAAAGGGTTACTCTCCAAGAAAAATTAATAGGCTCAAAAACTCACTTGGAATTTATTATGACATGTGCATTCTTTCAAGCAACTCATATTTGTCTCCAACATCAACATGTAGAATAGTAAATATGGTGTAACATTACTCAAGACCAAAGATAATACAAATACTAAAATTCGAAAGTCATCATATCATCCAATATCAAGAATTCACAATTTTTTTTTAAATAGAATTATTTCCCCCCAACCTATTCTAAACATAAAAAGAAAACATACATGCAGAAAAATTAAAGAAAAATGATTTTTTTTTATAAAGAAGATGCGTTTCTAGAGTTACTACACTCCATATTCAGCCATCTTCGACTTTAAAAACTTGAAAACATATATTTATAAAGGAGAAAAATGAAAGGTTAGAAAAGAAACACACACAAATATATATATATATATATATATATTATTATTTTTTATTTTTTTGTTTTTGTTTTTGTTTTTTTTGTTTTTTTTCTAACTAAGAAGATGTGTTTCTAAAGTCACTATACTCCATATTCAGCCATCTTCTATTCAAAAAGTTAGTCATGGTTAGTTCAACATTCCACAATTGTCAACTGTTCCCTCCTCCCAATCAGAACGAAATATTGTCCTCAATGTTTGAAAGGAAAGAAGTAGAGTTTAGAAGATATCACCTGGGTACTGCAACACAGAAGAAAATATTTACAAGCGGAGAGTTAAATCTAATTTGTACTTCTTACTGCCATCTTTATTACCATCATTATTTGAACACTCCAACACAATAGCCTTGGGATCTGGCTCTGGTTGATAAGCTTGTAACAGATCAAGTAGCGCATTAGCAGTGTGTGCATAAATAAAGATTTGTTTCACTGAGGAAGGAATGAAATAATTTTTTATTGCATGGTTAAGAAATGCGAGAAAGCCATCATAAAAGTTATTGACATTTAACAAACCAATGGGTTTCTGATGAATGTTCAAATGGGACCAAGATGCTAATGTCATTAGTGCCTCAAGAGTTGTAAGATCACCTGGAAGGAAAATAAAAGCATCGGCATGATTGAGCATTTCAATTATTCGTTCTTGCATACCCGAGACGACTAACTCTTCTCCAGTTGGTGAATGAGACAAACAACCCAAAGGTTTGAGGATTTGAGGGATGATGCCTAACACTTGGCTCCCTCTGACAAAAGCAGCTTCTGATACCATTTTGGATAACCCTCGGTCAACTCCTCTATACACCAAGTGCAATTTTCTCTCTGCTATTCTTAGACCAAGATCTATGGCTGCTTCCATGAACTCTTTATGTTTGCCATAATGGAACCCAGAAAGTACACAAATGTTCTTGAATTGTTTACTAGAAGAAGCTGCCATTAAGATATTGCTCAAAAATAACTTGTGAGTGCTCAATAAAAACAATTCACATTTAAAGACCTTGGTGACAGTTGGTTACAGCTGTGTATGGGACATTATGTCAATTAAAGTGTAAGGCACATGGCTCAAAAGTCAAAAAGAAAATAGTAAAAAGAAAAAGTAAATGAAATTATTAAACAACAATAATGTAAATAGTAAAATAACAGTGAAATAAAAGAACAGAGAGATAAAAGGATATTTACAGATAGTTGTGATTGTGGCTCACATCTTCCTCTGGTTTTACGTCCAGAAACGGCTTGAACGCCCTCTATGGGTCGAGGATAGGCTTTCCATCCAGTTTTCTTACAAACTGGCAAACAGGGTCTTTTATAGTCAGATTCCCGAGAGTATAGTTTGCACATTCTTTCTGGAATAATGGCCATAACTGGAGTATTGCATGTTGGACGTATCCACTGGGATGCGTTTCAAGAGACAAAAGGATATCATCCAATGACTCCTTATTCAAGCCACCCCTAATGAATTGAATCTTATCTTCTCTGTTATCAGACACCATTCCTAAAGAACATGATTTTTTATTGCATATCATTCTGGCACATTTATGACAAGCAACAGAAAGTCTTCGAGCTCGTCGTTTTCTCGCATAATTTCCTTTACCACAACCAGGCATGTATGCAATAAATTTGGGAGGTAACTCACCTACTAAGCGAACTTTTGCCTCAATTAACCAACGGATGTCAGCAGGGATGTTATTCTTCATAAGCAATCGCATGCGTTCGGACTGGGTTTTATAAATTAAAAGTAGGGCATTCTGAGGAAGCGAAGGGAATCGTTTGTGAAGCTTTTCTAAAATCTTATTTCTGTCCATACCTTCGTCTCAGAATATCAGTTATTGTAGTAAAACTGAAGTAACCGACTTGATTGTCACGGAGTACCGTTATCCACCACTTGACTGGGGTTACAAACTTTAAACACACAAAGCAAACTAAAACACACAAAGAAGAAAATAAATTAAAACACACAAAACAAACTAAAATCGTCCTCTTATTGAATTTACCTCAAGCTCCAATTGGATGTTGTAGACGCCTCTCTTAATTTCTCGGAGTTGGCTTTCTAAATCCTCAACATAGGCTACTAACTCTGGTGGTTGTAGCTGCCAGATACGATGTGTTTTACAAAATCGTATCTGACCTCTGAGATGAGATTGTATACGTCGAAACTGTCTAAGAATGTTTAAAAGGAACTGTCTCATGATTAAATGGATAAGAAAAACTTAACGGTTAAACAAACACAAAAAAATAATTTCAATCAGCAAAAGAATGAATAAAAGAAAGAAAATAAAGAAAATAAATAATCAAATCACCGAAAAGTAAAACTTCAATTTAAAATAGGTAGGTCGCTCAAATTTATTTCGCTGTCCTCTCCATGTGGTTGGTATTCTAGATATGGCTTTAATATTTGACCATTAACTTTGAAAGTGACACCATTCATTGGATCCTTAATTTCAATTGCCCCATGTGAAAAAACAGTATGAACAATAAATGGGCTAGACCACTGAGAGCGTAACTTACCTGGGAATAAGTGTAAGCGAGAATTGAATAAAAGTACTTTCTGACCTAGAGTGAAAGATTTTTGCATAATTTGCTTGTCGTGAAAGACTTTCATTTGTTGCTTGTAAATTTTGGCATTCTCGTACACATCATTTTGAATTTCTTCAAGTTCTGCCAACTGTAATCTTCTTTCTGAACCAGCTTGTTGTATGTCAAAATTGAATTTCTTGATGGCCCAGTACGTACGATGCTCAAGTTCCACAGGTAGGTGGCATGCTTTTCCATACACTAGCCTGTAGGGTGACATCCCAATCGGAGTCTTAAAAGCCGTTCTATATGCCCATAATGCATCATCAAGCCGCAACGACCAATCTTTTCTGTCGGGCCTCACTGTTTTTTCTAAAATGTGCTTTATTTCTCGATTGGAGATCTCAACTTGGCCACCGTCCGGGATGATATGGGGTCGCCACTTTATGAGTGATGGAGTACTTTGTCAAAAGTGCTTTGAAAAATTTATTGCAAAAGTGGGCACCACCATCACTAATTATTACTCGAGGGAATCCAAAGCGGGAAACAATATTGCTTTTCAAAAATCCTATTACCACTTTATGATCATTGTTCCTACATGGAATAACTTCTCCCCATTTCGAAACATAATCAACAGCGACCAATATGTATTGATGGCCAAAAGATGTGGGAAAGGGTCCCATGAAATCGATACCCCATACATCAAAAATTTCAACCACCAGAATTGGGTTTAGTGGCATCATATTCCTTCGTGTAATGCTGCCCATTCTTTGACACCTATCACATGAAGAACAAAAGGTGTAAGCATCTCGAAATATAGTTGGCCAATAGAAACCACATTGTAAAATTTTAGTAGCTGTTTTCTTAGTACTGAAGTGGCCTCTACAAGCTTGTTCATGGCAGAAAGAAAGGATATTTTGAAATTCATTCTCTAGGACACATCGTCTAATAATTTGGTCTGCACAGTATTTAAATAGATAAGGATCATCCCAAAAGAAATTCTTTATTTCTGCAAAGAATTTGGCCTTGTCCTGTTTAGTCCAATGCTCTGGAAGTTGACCTGTAACAAGATAATTAACTATATCAGCATACCATGGTACTACTTCCACACTCATTAATTGTTCATCTGGAAATGACTCATTCAAAGGTAAATGTTCTTTTGTTGTGTCAAAATGGAGACGGGAAAGATGATCAGCCACAACATTTTCTATTCCTTTCTTGTCTTTGAATTCTAAGTCAAATTCCTGCAAGAGTAGCACCCAACGAATTAGTCTAGCTTTTGCATCCTTCTTTGTGAGAAGATATTTAAGAGCAGCATGATCTGTAAATATAATTATTTTACAACCAATGAGATAAGATCGAAATTTTTCTAATGCAAACACAACTGCTAGCATTTCTTTTTCAGTGGTTGAATAATTCAACTGTGCATCATTCAATGTCATACTAGTATAGTAAATCATATAGGGAATTCGATCAACTCTTTGTCCTAATACTGCTCCTACTGCATAGTCAGATGCATTACACATAAGCTCAAATGGTAAGTTTCAATTAGGGGGCTGAATGATGGGTGATGATGTCAACAACTGCTTTAGTTTTTCAAATGCCACAAGACATGAATCATCAAAGACAAAAGGTACATCCTTAGCAAGTAAATTGCATAAGGATCTAGAAACTTTGCTAAAATCTTTAATGAAACGTCTATAAAAACCAGCATGCCCAAGGAAAGATCTTACGTCTCTGACTGTTTTAGGTGGAGGAAGATTGGAAATAAGATCCACCTTAGCTTTATCAACCTCAATACCTTTGCTTGAAATGATGTGACCGAGAACAATACCTTGTTTAACCATAAAATGGCATTTCTCCCAATTCAAGACTAAATTCTTCTCGATACATCTCTGCAGAACTAGTGTTAGATGATGTAAACATTGATCAAACGAATCTTCAAAAACAAAAAAGTCATCCATAAAAACTTCAAGGAATCGTTCAACCATATCAGAAAAAATGCTCAACATGCATCGTTGAAATGTAGCAGGTGCATTACATAATCCAAATGGCATTCTCCTATATGCAAAAGTGCTAGAAGGACAAGTGAAGGTGGTCTTCTCTTGATCTTTTGGTGCTATGGGAATTTGATTGTATCCTGAATAACCATCTAGAAAGCAATAAAACTCATGACCCGCTAATCTATCAAGCATTTGATCGATAAATGGTAAAGGAAAATGGTCTTTACGTGAGACAGAATTCAACTTTCTGTAATCAATGCATACACGCCATCCTGTAGTTACTCTAGTGGGTACTAATTCATTATCAGCATTGATGACTACTGTAACTCCTGACTTTTTAGGAACAACTTGCACAGGACTGACCCACGAACTATCAGAAATAGGGTAAATGATACCTGCATCTAATAGCTTAAGGACTTCAGTGCGAACAACCTCTTTCATGTTAGGATTTAACCGACGTTGCATTTCCCTAGTAGGTTTAGCATTTTCATCAAGATGAATGTAATGCATGCAATCCACTGGGTTTATACCTTTTATGTCTGCTATGGTCCATCCTAATGCTTCTTTATGTTCTTTTAAAACATCCAACAACTTACCTTTTTGTTCGTCATTGAGGAAAGAATAGATGATTACTAGTAAAGTGCTTTCTTCTCCCAAGAATACGTATTCCAAAGTGTTGGGTAATGGCTTGAGTTCGAGTTTTGGTGGTGATTCTGATGATGGGCTGAGTTTCTTTTCTGACAGCACTAGTTGTTCAACTCTTGACTTCCATTTATTAGTGTCCATGGATGGTGCTGAGTCAAGTAGAGCATTGACTTCATCAACTGATCTGTCAATATCAAAATTCAAACCAAAGTGAGTTAAACAAGTTTGCAAAGGGTCATCACTAAGGTTTGAAAGAAAATTGTTATCAACTAGTGTTTCTATTAAATCCACATCAACAATTCCATCATCTGCACTGTGAGGTTGTTTAGCAATGTTAAAGATATTGAGTTCCATGGTCATATTGCTAAAAGACAACTGCATATTTCCGGTTCTGTATTGAATATGTGCATCGGCAGTTGCCAAGAAAGGTCAGCCCAAAATAATGGGAATGTGCTTCTTTGAATCCTGCACTGGTTGAGTGTCAATTACAATGAAATCAACAGGAAAATAAAACTTGTCTACCTGGATAAGCACGTCCTCCACAATACCACGAGGTATTTTTATGGACCGATCTGCAAGCTGTAACACCACTGGAGTTGGATGTAATTCGCCCAGTCCAAGTTTCACAAAAACAGAGTAAGGCAACAGATTTACACTAGCTCCTAGATCCAACAAAGCATTTTGAATTGTGTGGTTCCCTATACTATATGAGATAGTGGGGGAGCCTGGATCTTTACATTTTATAGGCATTTTGTGTTGGAGTATAGAACTAATATTTTCTGTTAGAAAGGCCTTTTTCTGAACATGAATGTTTCTCTTTTTAGTACAAAGGTCTTTAAGAAACTTGGCATATGATGGCACTTGTTTTATAGCTTCAAGTAAAAGGATGTTAACACTTACCTGTTTGAAGATTTCAAGAATCTCACCTGTGGATTTTCCTTTCTTCCCTTTAGCTAACCTCTGAGGAAATGGAGCTTTAGGAACATATTCTCGTGGGTTGGTTTCCTCTTTCTCCTCTGATGATGATTCCTCCGTGTTCACAGGTACAATTCGAGTTGATTTTGGCATCTCCACTTTGTTGTCAACTTCTTTTCCTTTTCGCAAGGTCATCACTGCTTTGACCTCTCTATGCTGCTGTGGTGAACTAGAACTTGCTTCATTTACTGCTTTAGGATTGGGCACTGGTTGACTTGGGAATTTTCCTTTTTCAACGGTCATGGCCAATGTTTGAACTGAAGAGGCAAGTTGTCCTACCATTTTCTCAAGGCTTGAAACAGATTGAACTTGTGAGTTGAAGCTCGCTCTCATCTCATTTCGTAATTCATCAATGGTGCGGTTCTGCTGCTCGATCTTAGAGTTAGTAAGATTTCTGAAATTTTGGGATGTCTCCTCCCATGGTTTGGGTTGAGAATGGTTGGGATTCTGATTGTATGGTCTAAATGGTGGTTGAGAGGCTTGAGACATTTGAGGAACTGGTTGCATTGGTGGAGGTGGAACTGATGGTCCGTTTTGTTGGAATCCTTGAGACCATGAGAAGTTGGGGTGGTCTCTCCATCCAGGATTATATGTGTTGGAGTAAGGGTTATAGTTTGATGGTTTTCTCATGATACCTATGGCATTGGCTTGATCTGAATATGAGTCATGGTCATGTGGCTCTATTGATTTAGCGGTTGTCAAAGATGCTATTTGTCGAGCAAGACCTTCAACCATCTCATTGACTTCTTTAATTCCTGAGCTTGACTCGCCAATATTAACCTCATTCACTCCCTTAATTCTCCTGGTATTTCTGAGTGATCGACTCCGTTGTTGAGAATTATCCGATTGCCGTTGGAAGAATTCCCAAATCTCTGATGCGCTTTTGGACATTAACTCTCCTCCACTGGTTGCTATTAGCCATTCTTGCATATGTGGCAATAATCCCTCCAAAAAATATTGGCATTGGTGCCATTTCTCGTACCCATGATGTGGACACTTCAAGAGTAGCCCATTAAATCGCTCTCATGCTTCGAAAAACTACTCGTCATCTCTTTGAGTGAACTCTGAAATTTCCCTGCGAATAGCATTGGTTTTATGAACTGGGAAATACTTATTTAAAAATTTAGTTACCATTTGTTCCCATGATGTAATGCTATTAGCAGGCATTGTATTAAACCATGAACGAGCTCTATCTTTTAATGAAAATGGGAATAATCTAAGTTTGACATCATCATCTGAAAAATTCTCGTATTTAAAAGTTTGACAAATAGCATGAAAATCATTCAGATGATTATATGGGTCCTCATTTTCTAGGCCATAGAATGTAGGGAGATAGTTTAGCACATTAGGTTTTAATTCAAAACTCCTAGCAGCTACATTTGGGTACCTTATGCATGATGTGCTCAAATTAGCTAAAGGACTAAAATAATCCTTAAATGGCCTCTCTTGTGGTTCTGGTTGCTGATGTTGCAAATCCATTTCAAATTTCTTTTGAAAAACAGTGTGTTTGTGAGTGCGAAGTATTTTTTCCAAATTAAGGTCTAAAGGTTCAAGATTATGTGATAATGACCTTCGACCATGCATACAAATAATAAAATAAATGAAAATTAAACAAATAAAAATAAAGGGGAGAGAGAAATTATAATACTAACCTTGTAACATTGTTATAACCTTACTATGAACATATACTCAAGTGCCAAAAAGAAAATATAAGAAATAAATTAACTAAAAATAAAATAAGAAGATAAATACAACGAAAAATGAAAAATTAAATTATAGAAATATAAAGAAGAGAAAAAGAAATAAAATTAAATTACAGGAAAAAAAATTACTTAAAAAAATTTAATTCTATGGAATAATAAATTAACAGAATAAATAAAAATTACAAAGAAAAATAACTAAGAAATTAAATTATAGAAATTTAAAGAAATTATAAAGAAATTAAATTATTGAAATTTAAAGAAATTTAAATTACTAAAATTAAATTACAGATTCACTTTTTTTTTAATTTTTTAATTTTTTTTAATTTTTAAGGAAAGCAAAAAAATTACTTAAAAAAACTAATTCTATGAATTAATTCTACGAATAAATTAAAATAAATTACAAGATAAACAAAACAAATTACAAAGAAAAGTAAAGCAAAAATTAAAGTACAGAAATTTAAAGAAATCACACAATAAAATTAAATTACAAAAATTTAAATTACAAAAATTTAAATTACAAAAATTAAATTGCAAAAATTTAAAAAATTAAATTATAGAATTATTATTTTTTTATAAGAAAAAAAATTACAAGAAAAAAAAATTAATTCAACAAATTAAAATAACTTACCTCCCCGGCAACGGCGTTAAAAACTTGTTGTGCAAATTTTAATGAACTCGCAAACGCACGAATCTATTGTAGAATAGATTAATGGTGACGAGTGTCGATCCCACGAGGAGGTTGATTTTAATTATATACAGAATTAATTTTCTTTGTAATGGGAACAATTAAATTATGGTAATTTTGTCCTAAATTGTTGAATTAAAATGGTAGGAATAATTAAAAAATAAAATTATTATAATAAAGTACTTGGGTATCCGGATTCGCATCAACATGCTCCATGGGCTAAATATTCCATATTAATACCAATTAAATCATAAGGGGGGATTCCACACCTCATGTACCACTCTTCAATAAGTATGGTGCCAAGGACTTATCGTGCCAAATAATAATAACCTTGTACTAGGGTGCCGGTTTAACCAGGGCTGTAACTAGATAAAACTATTATTATTTGTCGACGAAAAGTCAAAACAACCACAAATATTAGAGGGGAAGAGAAAGTAAATTTACCAAATTAAGCTCATGGAACATGTTGAGACTTCACCTTCAACCCAAGCTAAAAAAGAATTAGCCACTCATATTTTAACTAAGGATAAAAAGGAAATTTTATTAAAATACAAAGAAACTACAAGAAGGAGAAGGAATTTCAGAAATCTAAGCTTAGAAATGAATTCAGGGGTGCCAAATAGGGGGGAGAGCCCCCTTTTTATAGATACATTGAGTGAATCGTGACCATCGGATTAAAAATAATTCGGATGCTCAGGATTGCGCCACGTCATCAGTCAACAGTCAACAGTCAACAGTCAACCGTCAACAGTCAACATTTGTACAGTAACGCCGCCTGAATAGTAAATAATCCCATGTAAGCGCATGTACTGTACACACAATTTTTGCTCCACTGAGATGCTGCCACGTCATCGGTCAATGCCACATAAGCAGTCAATACCACATAATTCGTCCAATCAGATACTGCCACATCATAGGTAGTTGCCACATCATCGGTCCGTATACATGAACAGTGTCGTGAACAGTACCATGAACAGTACCGTACGTATGAACAGTACCGTATATGTGAACAATGACTTTTTTCCTTTAATGCTCCTCTTAAGGTTTTCGACCGTCCTGAGTCCAAATATGACGTCCGTTTTGCTGTCTGATCACTCGTTCATTGTGAAACAATCGTGATGCCCCTAAAATACATAAAATACATAGTTATAATAAAACATATATAATTAAATAACAAAATACTTAAATAAATAAAAGTAGTAATGTTAGTGAGATTTCAAGTGTAAAATGACGATTTTCTCCTTTATAAATATACACTTTCTAACACTCAACATCACTCTACCCAGGTGATGTCTTCTAAACTCTATTTCTTTCAAATATTGAGGACAATATTTCGTTCTGGTTGGGGGAGGGAATAGTTGACAATTGTGGAATGATGGTTAAGGTTTTACTAATTTTTATTGTAGAACTAACCATGACTAACTTTTTGAGTAGAAGATGGCTGAATATGGAATGTAGTGACTCTAGAAACACATCTTCTTAAAAAAAAATAAAAACAACTTGTGTGTTTTTTATAAATTTTTTTCTCCTTTATAAATATATGTTTTCAAATTTTTAAAGTCGAAGATGGCTAAATATAGAGTGTAATGACTCTAGAAATGCATCTTTTTTAAAAAAATTATTTTTCTTTAATTTTTCTCCATGTATGTTTTCTTTTTATGTTTAGAATAGGTTGGGAGGATAGAATTCCGTTAAAAAAAAATTTTGTGTGAGTTTTTGATATTAGATGATATGATTACTTTCGAATTTTAGTATTTGTATTATCTTTGGTCTTGAGTGATGTTACATCACGTTTGCTATTCTACACGTTGATGTCAGGGACAAATATGAGTTGCTTGAAGAAATGTACATGTTATAATAAATTCCAAGTGAGTTTTTGAGCCTATTAATTTTTCTTGGAGAGTAACCCTTTTTGTCCATTCTTCATGAAGCTTAGCAGTTTATTATTTCATACATGATCTCTTGATTTTTTTTGAGTCAACCTTTTAAAAAAAATAAAAAAAATATGCATGTTACTACATTTAAATGTCCACCTAATTAGTAGATATGGAAGATTATTTAGAGTCCTAAAAGATAATGGAAGGTCATTTTTGAACCGTTTGAGCCTTTCTAACTATCCCTATTATGTAATATCTATAGTTAGCCCTTTTGAGCCTTTTATTTTAAAAAAAATCTTTTATTTATTAACTTATCATCCTAACCCACTCCAATTTGGAGTATGACCCGATATCATACAAGTTCCATCCACCTATTCATGTTTGAGAAAAAGGATAAATAATTATTTTGTTCAGTGAAGTTGTGCTACATAAAAAAAATAAAAAAAAGAAGAAAAAAGAAAGAAAAAGGAAAAAAAGAAGAAAAAAATATACAATAGCAATAAATAAGCAAAATGCATCTTGTAATTTTCAAAAGTTCTTGAACTTTCTCTCAAACATATATATTTTGTTTACCTATTTTTCTTTCTTTGTTAGCCATGTCTCTAGCCTACGTTATGTCCTAATAAAAGTCCTTGATTTTAGGAAACTATAGTGTAAAATAAAAGCTAGTTATTTAAGCAATTAAGATGTAGTGATGCATATACATAAAAAAAATGAATACATTTGGTTGACTAAGCTATGGGCATATTTTTTTGGTGAGAATATATGATATTTCTTTATTATTTTCTCTCAAATTACCATTCATTGTAGTGACAATTTTTATTGGAATTAATTTCTTTGTAAGAGTGTCACTACAACCGGTGAGATTTTGGGGTTTGATATGTCATTCCTGAAAGTGGCCTGATTATTATTGCTACAACAAAGTCTGCTGGACTGATGTATATGAATGTTTGATGTGGGTGTGATATTCATTTAGACTAGAGATAATGCTTGTACTTTTATTTGATTGCTATCATTAATTTGATTGAATAAACACGTGTGTTTTAAAAAAAAAGGTTTTAAATTTTATCTTTGCTTTATTTGTTAGGGACTAACAATAAGCTGGTTGGGGGTTGTGTTGAGTATTAGAAAGTGTATATTTATAAAGGAGAAAATTGTCATTTTACACTTTAAGTCTCACTAACATTGCTACTTTTATTTATTTAAGTATATTGTTATTTAAATACGTGTGTTTTATTATAATTATATATTTTATGTATTTTAGGGGCATCACGATCGTTTCACAATAAACGAGTGATCAGACAGTAAAACGGACGTCATATTTGGACTCAGGACGGTCGAAAACCTTAGGAGGAAAATAAAATGAAAAATGTCATTGTTCACATATAAGGAACTGTTCATACGTACGATACTGTTCATGTTACTGTTCATGACACTGTTCATATATACAGACTGATGACGTGGCATTGACTGATGATGTGGCAACTACCTATGACGTGGCAATATTTAATTGGACGAATTATGTGGCATTGACCGATGACGTGGCATTAACTGATGATGTGTGACAATCTTATTGGGCTATATTTCTTATGTACTCTGGATCGATGACGTGACAGCATCTCAGTGGAGCAAAAATCGAGTGTACGGTACATGCGCATATATGGGATTATTTACTATTCAAACGGCGTTATTGTGTAAATAGTGTTACTATACAAATAACGGTGTTACTGTATAAATAGTGGCCGTTACTATTCAAACATTGACTGTTGACTGTCGATTGATGACGTGGTGCAATCTTGAGCATCCGAACTGTTTTTAATCCGATGGTCACGATTCACTCAATGTATCTATAAAAAAGGGCTCTCCCCCCCAATTTGATATCTCTAAATTCATTTTTAAGCTTAGATTTCTAAAATTTCTTCTCCTTCTTGTAGTTTCTTTGTATTTTAGTAAAATTTTCTTTTTATCCCTAGTTAAAAATGAGTGGCTAATTTTCTTTTAAACTTGGGTTGAAGGTGAAGTCTCAACATGTTCCATGGGCTTAATTTGGTAAATTTACTTTCTCTTCCCTTCTAATATTTGTGGTTGTTTTGACTATTCGTCAACAAATAATAATAGTCTTGTCTACATACCACCCTGGTTAAACCGGCACCTTAGTACAAGGTTATTATTATTTGGCACGATAAGCCCTTAGCACCATATTTGTTTGAGCGTGGTTCATGAGGTATGGAATCCCCCCTTATGATTTAATTGGTATTTATATGAAATATTTAGCCCATGAAGCGTATTGATACAGATCCGGATACCCAAGCATGTTATTTTAATAGATCCCAGTTTAATTTAATTCCTGCCATTGTAATTTAAATTCAAGCATAATTTACATAAATTTCACTACAATTTTATTCACCCATTAAAAGAAAATTAATTCTACACATAATTAAAATCAACCTCTTCGTCGAATCGACACTCGTCACCATTAATCTATTCTACACTCGTCACCATTAAAATCAACCTCCCCGACAACGGCACCAAAAACTTGTTGTGCAAATTTTATTCTACACATAATTAAAATCAACCTCCTCATGCGATCGATACTCATCACCATTAATCTATTCTACAATAGATTCGTGCGCTTGCGAGTTCAATAAAATTTGCACAACAGCTCCTATTTGGTCAAATACCTAGCGGCAAACTCCTATGTTCCTTTTATTATAGTATTTCTTATGATATGAATATACCACACCAATTCGTTATATATAGATGATGAGATTGCATTGATACAGAGCCAATTCCAATAGACCTATTGAAGGGTCCCATTGGTGTGCATCTAATAGGAATTGAACCTGATGCAATTATTCCTACTTCTACAGCTATAGGTTTGCATTTTTACCCGATATGGGAAGCGACATCCGTTGATGAATGGTTATACAATGGCGATCTTACACGCCACGGCAATTGCACCTATTAAAGTAACTAAAAGAATTATTTACGCGTTACTCACCCATCCGCCATTAGAAACACAACTTTCGTCCGACTTGCATGCTTATGAGTTGGAAAAAATACTTCGCATACACAAATACATCGCATTTAAAAATAAAATTAAAATGGATTTGCAACAACAAGAACTGCCACAAGAGAGGCCATTTAAGGACTATTTTAGTCCCTTAGCTAACTTGAGCGCATCATATATACGCTATCCAAATGTAGCTGCTAGGAGTTTTGAATTAAAACCTAGTGTGCTAAATTATCTCCCCAAAATTTATGGCCTAAAAAATGAGGACTCATATAATTATTTGAATGATTTTTATACTGTTTGTCAAACTTTTAGATATGAAAATTTTTCAGATGATGATGTTAAACTCGGACTATTCCCATTTTCTTTAAAGGATAAAGCTCATTCATAGTTTAATACATTACTTGCTAATAGCATTACATCATGGGAAGAAATGGTCACAAAATTTTTAAATAAATACTTCCCAGTTCATAAAACTAACTCTATTTGCAGGGAAATTTCAGAGTTCATCCAGATAGAAGATGAGCAGTTTTTTGAAGTATGAGAGCGATTCCACAGGCCACTCTTGAAATGTCGACATCATGAATATGAAAAATGACACCAATGCCAATATTTTTTGGAGAGATTATTTCCAAATGTGCAAGAATGGCTAATGACAACAAGTGGAGGAGAACTAATGTCCAAAAGTACATAAAAGATTTAGAATTTCTTTCAGTGACAAGACGATAATTTCTAACAACGAAGTCAATCATTCAAAAATAATAAAAGAATTAAAGGGGTAAATGAGATCTAAATTGGCGAGTTAAGCTTGGGAATCAAAGAAGTCAAAAAAATGGTTGAAGGACTTACCTGACAAATTGCATCTATAACTACTGCTAAATCAACAGAACCATATGACTATGATCATATGCACATCAAGCCAATGCCATAGGTGTGATGAGGAAGTTATTAAACTATAACCCTTACTTCAACACATATAACCCTGGATGGAGAGACCACCTTAATTTTTTGTGGTCTCAAGGATTCCAACAGAATGGACCAATAGCTACAACTTTACCAATGCAATCAATTCTTCAAGTTCTACAAGCCTCTTAGCCATCATTCAGACTTTACAATCAGAACTCAAATTATTCTCAACCCAGATTATAGGAGGATGCATTTAAGAATTTTAAGAATTCTACCTACTCTGCAATCAAGTAACAAAACTGTACCATTGATGGACTACGAAATGAGATGAGAGCAAACTTCAACTCACAAGCCCAATAAGTTTTGAACCTCGAGAAAATTGTAGGCCAATTTGCCTCTTCAGTTCAAACCCTAGTAGTGACTGTTGAGAAAGACAAATTCCTAAGTCAACCAATGCCAAACCCTAAAGAAGTGCATGAAGCAAGTACTAGTTCACCTCAACAGCATGAAGAGGTCAAAGCCATCATAACCCTACAAAAAGAAAAAAAAGTCGACAATAAAGTGGAGCTACTAGTTACCAAAACAACTCAAATTTTACTTGTAAATGATGGGTACTCATCATCAGAAGAGAAAGAAGGAACTAACCCACAAGAGTATGTTCCTAAAGCTTCATTTCCCCAGAGGTTAGCTAAAGCAAAGAAGGAAAAATCTACGGATGAGATTTTTAAAATCTTGAAACAGATAAGTTTCAATATCCCTTTGCTTGATACTATAAAATAAGTGCCATCTTATACCAAGTTTCTTAAAAATCTTTGTACTAAAAAGAGAAAATTCATGTTTAAAAGAAGGCATTTTTAACAGAAAATGTTAGTTCTATACTCCAACTCAAAATTCCTCTAAAATGCAAAAACCCAAGCTTTTCAACTATCTCATGTAGTATAGAAAACCACACAATTGAGAATACTTTGTTGGACTTAAGTGCTAGTGTTAATCTGTTGTCTTACTCAGTGTATGTGGAGGATGTGCTTATCAAGGTAGATAAGTTTTATTTTCCTGTTGATTTCATTGTAATTGACACTCAACCAGTGCAGGATTCAAGGAAGTATATCTGCATTATCTTGGGTCGTCCATTCTTGGCAACTGCTGATGCTCACATTCAATGTAGGACTGAAAACATACAGTTGTCCTTCGGTAATATGACCATAGAGCTAAACATTTTTAACATTGCCAAACAACCTTACAGTACAAATGATAGAATTGTACATGTGGATTTAATTGATAAATTAGTTGATCATACTTTTCCTTTAAACTTTAATGATGACCCTTTACTAACATGTTTAACTCACTTTGGTTTAGATTTCAATATTGACAGATCAATTGATGAGGTTAATGCTTTATTAGACTCATCGCCATACATGGATATTGATAAATGGAAGACAAAGATAGAGCAATTGACACCATTAAAAGAAAATCTCATCCCATCATCATAATCACCACCAAAGATTGAGCTCAAACCTTCACTTAACCCTCTAAATTCTACATTCTTAGGAGAAGAAAGAACATTGTCAGAAATCATCCCATCCTCCCCTGATAACAAACAAAAGAATTTAGACATCATTAACCCCATTTTTTGTTCAAAAAGAAGGATACAATTGGTAAAACCAGAGGAGATTCATAACGATAAAAATGCTAAGGACTACAAAAAGTGAATGATAATTTTTTGTGAAAAGTAGAGCATTAGAAAATCTTTCACACTAGATCAAAAGTATTTTTATTTAATTCTCAATGGCACGTTTTTCTAAGTAAGTTACGCTCTTGATGGTCTGGTTCATCTACTCATCACACTATTTTTCCACATGGAGCCATTAAATTTAAGAATCCAAGGAATGATGTAATTTTTAAAGTTAATGGTCAGAAAAGTAAAGGCATATCACAAATACCAATCCTGTGCAGAAAACAGAGCAAAAGATTTAAAGTAAATTGACATTTTTTCCTTCTGTTTCTTTTTGGTGATTTAAAGTTTTCTTTTCTATTTTTAATTCTTTTTGCGTAAGTTTGTTTGTTTAACTATTAAGTTTTCTCTTATCACTTTTCCTCATGAATATCTCAATTAAAAAGCGTCTCTTCAACATAATTAGACATTTTTGACGTATACAATATCATCTCAGAGGTCAGATATCATTTTGTAAAACGCATCATATCTTGAAGGTATAACCACTAAAGTTAGTAGCTCATGTTGAGGATTTAGAAGAAGATCTCAAACAAATTGAGAAAGTCATCTACAATATTTAATTAGAGCTTGGGGTAAATTCAATAAAAGGACGATGGTAAGTTAATATTTTTTTTATTTGCCTTTACGTGTGTTGTGTTTTTGCTAGATTTTTTTCTTTCTTTCTTTCTTTTATGTGTTATGATTTTTTCACCCTGGTTAAGTGGTGGGTAATGGTACTCTGTGACAATCAATGTCGGTTACTTCAGTTTCACATAATAACTAATACTCTAAGTTGAAGGCATGGATAGAGACGAGATCTTAACAAAACTTCACAAGCGATTTCATTTACTTCCTCAGAATGCTCTCCTTACTATTTATAAAGCTCGGTCTTAATGCATGTGATTGCTTATGAAAAATCATATCCCTACTGATATCCGATGGATAATCGAAGCCAAAGTGTGGTTGGCAAGTGAGTTGCCTCCCAAATTTATTGCATACATGCCTGGTTATGATAAAGGAAATTATTCAAGAAAACTGAGAGCTCGAAAGCTCTCTAATGTTTGTCATAAGTGTGCCAGAATGAGATGCGATAAAAAGCGATGTTCTTTAGGAATATTATATGGTAACAGGGAAGATAAGATTCAATTCATTAGGGATGACTTGAATAAAGAGTCATTGAATAATATCCTTTTATCTCTTGAAACGCATCCCAGTAGATACGTCCAAAATGCAATACTCTAGTTATGGCCATTATTCTAGAAAAAATATGCAAACTATAGTCTCGGGAATATGACTATAAAAGACCTTGTTTGTCAATTTATAAAAAACCTAGATGGGGAGCCTATCCTCCTTCCATAGAGAGCATTCAAGCCGTTTTTAGACATAAAACTAGAGGAAGATGTGAGCCATAATCACAACTACTTGTAAATATCTTTTTATTTCAATGTAATTTTATTTCACTGTTGTTTGATCACTTACATTTTTATCTTTAATAATTTCATGCTATCATTATTTGCTTTGTCTTTTTACTATTTCCTTTTTTACTCTCGAGCTATATGCTTCATGAGTTATTTGACATATACATGCTACCTCATTTACAGCTGTGAACCATTATCACCAAGATCCTTAAATATGACTTTTTTTAAGACAATCACAAATTATTTTTGAGAAGTATGCAATGGCAGCTACTCCCAACAACTAAATCAAGAACATTTGTGTACTCTCTAAATTTAACTATGGCAAATATAAAGAATTTATTGAGACATCTATAGATCTTGGTCAGAAGCCACTTATACTAGAGGGAGCCAAGTGTTAAGCATCATTCCAAGAATCTTGAAACCATTTAGTCGTTTGTCTGACTCACAACTAGAGAAGAGTTAGTCGTTTCAGGTATACAAGAGAGATAACTGAAATGCTGAATCATGTTGATGCCTTTATTTTTTTATCAGGAGATCTTACAGCTCTAGAGGCACTAATGACATTAGCATCTTGGTCCTATCTAAACATTCATCAGAAACCCATTGGTTTGTTAAATATTAATAACTTTTATGATGAATTTTTTGCATTTCTTAACCATGCAATAAAAAAACTACTTCATTCCTTCTATAGTAAAAAAAATTTTATTTGTGCTCACACTACTAATGAGCTATTTGATCTGTTACAAGCTTATAAACTAGAGCCACATCTTGAGACCTTAGTTTTGGGGTGGCCAACTAATGATGGTAGCAATACCCGCAGTAAAAAGTGCAAATTAGATTTAACTCTCTATTTGTAAATATTTTCTTCTATGTTGCAGCACCTAGGTGATATGTTCTAATCTTTGCTTCTTTCCTTTAAAACATTGAGGACAATATTTTGTTCTGGTTGGGGGGAAGGAATAGTTGATAATTGTGAAATGTCTTAATCTTGGTAAAATTTTTACTAATTTTTTTTGTAGGAACTAATTGTGGTTAACGTTTTATGTCGAAAATGGCTAAATATGGAGTGTAGAAACACATCTTCTTAGTTTGAAAGTTTAAAACAAAAAATTTACATTTCAGTCATTTTTTTAGCTTTATTTTAAGTGTGATTTTTCTAACTTCCTCTTTCTAATTTCTCCTTTATAAATATATACTTTCAAAATTTTGAGTTGAAGATGGCTCAATAAATGTAACTTTTTAGGTTTCTTTTTCTTAAACAAAAAAATTAAAAAATATATATTTTGTGATTTTTTGACATGATGACTTTCAAATTTTAGTATTTGTATTATCTTTGGTCTTGGGTTTTGTTACACCATGTTTACTACTCTACATGATGATGTCGGAGATAAAAATATGAGTTGCTTGAAGGAATATACATGTCATAATAAATTTCAAGTGAGTTTTTGACCTATTATTTTTCTTGGAGAGTAACACTTTTTGTCCATTGTTTATACAGCTTTATAGTTTATTATTTGATACACGATCTATAAATTTCTTTTGAGTCAACTATTTAAAAAAAAGAAAAGAAATTGTGTGTTGCTACATCTAAAAGTTTATCTAACTAGTAGATATGAAAGATTAGTTAGTGCTCTAAAAGACAATGGAAAGGCCATCTTTAACCCATTTGAGCCTTTCTAGCCATTCCTTTTGTGAAATATTCTTAGTTAACCCTTTTGAGCCTTTAAAATATATATATATATATAAGCTTTAGAAAATAACCCTTCTCTGCATTTTATCAGTTAATCGTTAAAATAAACAATTTACTGATTATACTCAGAAAATCATATTTTTTAGAGAAATATTCCAGTTTATCTAAAGCTTGTAAACACACACAGAAAGTTTTTTATTTTTAAAAAAATATTTTAAATTGTGAAAATCCAAAAAATAACTTACTAAAATTCAGTCACTAGATGTAAACAGCTAACCGTTATATTTAATGGCTAACCGTTTAGGGTAAAGCCAAACTTTTATGCTGAGAAAAGGGTTATTTCTTAAAGCCTTAACTGATAAGCTTCTAAACTCGTTAAAAGTAAACGGTGAACCGTTAATATTAACGGTTAACTGATAATATTCAAACATGTATCATGTGTCAATCCTTTACCGTTTAAAGCAAACTGATTAAGTATTTTGTTTTATAAGTTACTAGAATTTAACGATGAACCGTTAATATATAACGGCTAACCGATAATATCTAGACTGCCAAATCTTGTTAATCATTAACCATTTATGAAGAACAGTCAGTTCATATTTGTAGTGCAGGTCTCTAAAATTTAACGGTGAATCGATAACATATAAATGGTTAATCGATCATTTCCAGACTAACATTCTTTATGAATCATTAACCGTTCAGTAAGAACGGATAAAAGATTTTTGTTGTGTACGTCTCTGGTTTTTAAAGGTAAAAGGGTAATTACTAACGATCAACCGTTAATTTGAAATTTAGATCAATGGTTACTTTGACAAACGCAAATAGTTAACCGTTAACGGTTAAGGGCGATCCGTTTCTTGGCAAAAAGGTGAATAAAGGCTAGTTTTCAGCTTCAACTATAAATAAGCTCATCCAAATCAAATCAAAGAGGGATAACAACATGACCATTCAGCATATACACGATTATGCGATCTACATTGAGCTTCAAATACATTCTTACTTTATCTATTTATACATTGGGCATTGATTTGTAATATTAAAGATTGTGTGAGAGAAAAACAATTTGCAATCTTTTGTTTTGAGTGATTGTAAGTGTTGGGATACACTTGGATCAAGAGATTGGGGATAATCTCTTCTTGTAAAGATTTATTGACACCTTGAAAGTCAATTGTAAGCTTTTGAAGCCTTGGAGGTTTGCTCAGTGGAATCCTCAAGCTCAATGTGCTTGGAGGTATGGACATAGGCGGGATAGCTGAACTACGTAAAAATCATTGTGTTTGATCTCTCTTACTCTATCTTTTTATTTTTCATTGTACATTTATGTATTTATTTTGAATTTGATTACTTAATTTATATTGCTTTAAGTTTTTGTTTGCTTAATTTTTAAAAACTCAATTCACCTTCTTCTTGGGTTGCTTAGTTAGTATTTCATATATATATTATTCCTTTCTTTATTAACTTATCATCTCGATCCAACCTCGATTTGAAATATTACTCAATGTCGTACAAGTTCTATCACCCATTCATGTTTGAGAAAAATGTAAATAATTATTTTGTTCAATAAAATTGTGCATTAGTAAAAAAAAAAAAGAAAAAAGAAAAGAAAAATCAAAATTTATATATTAGTTTTAAAAAAAGGAAGAAATGTAAAAAAAACTCTATTTTTTTCCTCAAACATGTATTTTGTTTTTCTTTCCCTATTTTTCCATCTTTATTTGCTATGTCCCTAGCCTATGTTACGTTCTAATAAAAGTCCTTGATTTTAAAAAAATATAGTCTGAAGTAGAAACTAGTTACATGGACTATAAAGATGTAGTGATGTATAAAAAAATAATAAAGAAAAAAATATATATAAATAAATATATTGGTTTAACTCACATTTTGACTTGAGATCATATTATTTCTAAGTTGTGGGCATATTTATTTCATTTTGATGAGAGTGTGTGATATTACTTTAATATTTTCTCTCAATTTACCATTTATAGGAGTGACTATTGTTATTGGGTTTAATTTCTTTGTTAGAGTATCAGTACTAGTGAAATTTTGGGTATTGATATGTTAATCTTGAAAGCAGCTTGATTATAATAACTGTGACAAAGTCTACTGGAATGATTCATGTGGATTGTTGATTTGGGAGTAATAATTTCTTAAAGATTGAAAATAATGTTTATATTTTTATTTGATTTACATCATCAAGTTTAATTAAATAAATATGATAGTTTAAAAAAAAGTTTTGGGTTTGAATTTATTCGCTCAATTTGCTAAGGACTAGCAATAAGCAGGTTGGGGGTGTGTTGAGTGCTAGAAAATGTATATTTATAAAGGAGAAAATCGTCATTTTACACTTCAAGTTCTACGAACTTCTTTATTTTTATGTATTTAAGTTTCTTATGAATTTAATTATGTGTGTTTTATTATAATTATGTATTTTACGTATTTTAAGGGCATCATAGTTATTTCACAATAAACGAGACATTGGATGACAAAACGGACGGCAAATCTGAATTCAGAACAGTTGAAAACCTTAGGAGAAGCATAAAAGTAAAAATGTCACCGTTCACATATACAGTACTATTTATATGTACGATATTGTTCATGATACTATTCATGACACTGTTCATATATACTGCACGATGATGAGGCATTAACTGATGATGTGGCACCAACCAATGACGTGGTAGCATTTGATTGGAGGAATGATATGGCATTGACTAATTATGTAGCGTTGACTGATGACATGGCTTAACTAATGAGGCGTCACAATCTTATTGGATAAAAATATTTATACACTGTTGATCGATGATGATGTGTTCAAACCAATCAGAACTTACTATGTGGCGCAATCCTGTTCATCTAAATTGTTTTAATCCGATGGTTATGATTTACTAGTTGTATCTATAAAAGGAGGGTTCCCCCCTAATTTAACACCCCTTAGTTCATTTTTTAGCTCCATTTTTTGAAATTCCTTCTCTATCTTGTATTTTCTTTGTATTTTAATAAAATTCTCATTTTATCCCTAGTTCAAATATGAATAGCTAATTTTCTTTCAAGCTTGGGTTGAAGGAGAAGTCTCAACATGTTCCATGAGCTTAATTGATAAATTTATTTTATTTTTCCCTCTAATTTCGTGAATGTTTTGACTTTTCGTTGATAGATAATAATAACACAGTTATTACTGTTTAAAATATTGAGCCCTGGAGCATGTCAATATAGATCCAAATACCCAAGTACTTTATTATAATAGTTATATTTTTTATTATTCCTGCCATTTTAATTCAAAATTTAAGATAAATTCACTATAATTTAACTACTCACTTAGAAAATTAATTTAACACACAATTAAAATTCACCTCCTTGTAGGATCGACACTCGTCACCATTAATCTATTCTGTAATAGATTTGTACACTTGTGAGTTCAATAAAATTTGCACAATAGTAATTCTGATGATAGGATGAGATTTTCCCTTGATGATGTTAATTGCTCTATTCTTCTATTTCATTTGTCAATATGCATGCCTGGTGGTAAATCCAATAAGGTATTAACCTCATCAATCGATCTATCAATATTTAAATCCAAACTTAAGTGACTTAAACATATCAGTAAAAGTCATCACTAAGGTTTATAGGAAAAGTATGATCAACTAATTCATCAATTAAATTCACATCTACAATTCTTTTATCTTTTTAAGGGTTTATTTAGCAGTGTTAAAGATATTCAACTCTATAGTGATGTTGTCAAAAGACAACTACATATTTTCAATCATGCATTGAGACAACTGTATATTTCTAATCTTGCATTGAATGTAAGCATTTATAGCTACTAAGAAAGGTTGGTCTAGGATAATGAGGATGTACTTTTGTGAATCATGTAGCGGTTAGTGTTAATCACAATAAAATCAATAAGAAAATAAAACTTGTCTACTTGAATAAGTGCAGCCTTTAGACTACCAAGAGGTATTTCTTAGATTGATTTTCAAACTACAATATAACCGGAGTTGGGTGTAATTCTATAACACTCCACCTTTATAATTGTAACTAAAGTAGTTAAACCAGGTTTAACATTAAGTATTTGTAGAAACAATTTTAAAATAAGCATTTTATAAATATAGAACATAAGAAGTTTGTTACATAAAAAAACTATATAATAGATTTGTTAAAAAAAAATCTTAGTTACAAAGTAAACGATTCTCTTAGTAACAAAGTGCATATGGACTGTTATGTCCATATGCACTTTGCCTTAGTTAGGACTTGGCGTCGGCTTTTTCCTACTCAGTTCCTGCAATATAAGGACTACATGAGCTAATGCCGAGTAAGTAAACACTTGATGCATATATTTCCTACCATGCACATGAATGACTTTATGAAATAAGTGTTAAATCTTTTACATGAAACTTCGAAATGTAAAGAACGATATTAGTGCCATAAGTTTATTATACTACAAGGTTAGCATTCTATAACATGCCCTTGGGCTTAAATTAATTGATTCGTTGGGTGTTACGTATCGTTGTCCCCAACACATCTCGTTTCTTAGCTTAAAGGGTTTGCTCTCTTTATGAATGCTTGCCACCTAGTAGTACAGCAACCTTTTTTTTCTTCAAATTCATTAAAATACCTCTTTATTAAATCACTCATAAAATGCATAAAACCAATGCAACTTATGCCATAGCATGTAAATTTTCCAAATATATAATAAAGCAAAACATGAAACTAATTTAAGAAAACAACATCTAACATAGGCGACAGAGCCGTCCATAAAAAATTAAAGAAATCGAATTATAATATAAGCGGCAAGGCCGACCATGTAAGGAGTAATAACAACATCATATTTTAGGCAGCAGTGCCGACCATGGCATGATAAAATAAGAGCACAACATATTATGCGGTATAGCCAACCGTTCAATCAAGTAAGTAGTAAGCATAACATCCTAGGCGGCATAGCTGGTCATATAAGGATGATATCATGATGTAGGCGGCATAGCCAGCCATGTAGGATTTAATAATAGCCAATCACACCACAATAATAATCATTATAAGATAAGAGATTATTTAAAACTAAACCTAGTATAAGAGAATTATTACTTAAAGCCAATTTAACATATTGTCCTAACATTGCAGTTGAAGTGAAGTGTTACTTATTTTTTTTCTTTGATTCCCCTAAACATTCCTTCCTAAACTTGAGAATTTCTTCATTAGTGATGCTTTGGCTTAGAATGGAAAAAGATGGGATTTCTAAGGTTTATGAAAAATGCAAGGGCTAAGACATATTTATAGGATTTCCTAAGGCCCATGAGTGGCTAAGATTTTTCCATCATATCATTTGATTAATAGTGGAGATTTATTTCTCCATAAATATCTTAGTGATTTCTAGAATGCTAAGATTTTTCCACCTAGCACTTAATTAATGGTGAAAATTTATCTCTTTATAAATACCTTAATAATTCTAGAATTTCTAAATCTCAACAACATTTCTTTTTACATCATCACTTATGTCATCATTACTTTTAATCATGAATTTATCTTTCTATAAATATCTTAGAATTTCTAAAATTTCTAATATCTCTACAATATTACTTATGTCATTATATTATTATACTTTATTATTATTATTATTATTATAATAGATGCTTAAGAGAGCTTGTTAGGTTAATTATATTATATCTAAGTAAGAAGCTGATGCCAAGTCGCAACTAAGGCCAAGTGCATATAGACATAACAAACCTTAAGTGACACAATGGGGCTCAACTGTATTCTTATCTAAGCATAAATCCAATAAGTTTGTTTATGGAATTGGTTAGTGACATGTTACTAAGAGAATCATTCACTTTGTAACTAAGATTTTTTTTAACAAACCTTTTATATAGTTTTTTTAATGTAACAAACTTCTTATGTTCTATATTTATAAAATGCTTATTTTGAAATTGTTTCTACAAATACTTAATGTTACACCTAGTTTAACCACCTTAGTTACAATCATAAAGGTAGAGTGTTACAATTTGGTATCAGAGCCCAAGGTTTAAAGTAATTATGTAGACTGTCCATATGCACTAGCCAAAGGGGAGGACACAGCTCAGCTCTTAGTAATTAGGAACTAAGATAATTAAATATCTTAGATTTAATTTGTTTGACCCATAGAAGCTTGTTTAAAGATTATAAAGATGTCAAGTGTTAGGGGTAATAGAGACAGAAGAGTGGGAGGAACTTCAAGGGAGCAATCCTCTGTAATTGATTGACTTACATACATTGTTACACGACTCTTATGATACTAAGGTCAGTTGAATATTGGTGGGATTCCATCAGACGATGCCATAATGAAGCAACAATGCACTGGAAGGAATTTAAAGAACACTTTTACAATAAGTATTTTCAGAGACAGTGCGGTCTACAAAAAGAAGAGAATTCATTTATTTGCAATAAGAAAAAATGATAGTACTAAAGTATATTCAAAAATTTGATGAGCTCTTTCGTTATACCCCACACATGATTGCGAAAGAAGACTTAAAAAAGGATCATTTTATGTGAGGATTGCATAAAGATTTAGCAAAAGAATTAAAGGTGGCTAGAATTCGGGATACTTCCTTCAATGAGCTTATAGATCGAGCCTTAGTAATTGAATAAGCAGATGAAGAAAAGAAGGAAGAAAAATGAAAGAATAAAGAGAGCATAGATCAAGGGAGTTGTGTAGCTAATCACGAAAGATAACTTTTAAACAATAAGAGGAAGAGAGCACCAACTACCCAGGAGCAAAATAAGAACAAGCATATAAAGAATCACCAAAAAGAGGTCTTATCAAGGCCTAAATGCAATTAATATGGCAAAATTCACCTTAAGGAAAGCCAAGCCAACACTAGAACATATTTCAAACGTGGGAAAGAAGGACACTTTATCAAAGACTGCCCAAAGAATGGTACACAGTAAGAAAGGACTAACGCACGAGTATTCACACTTACCAAGGTTGATGTAGAGGCTAACCCCTCAGTAATATCAGGTAAACTATCTATATCTAAAACTCTTATATATGTGTTGATAAACTTAGGAGCTATACATTAATTTGTCTCACCAGTATTTATTAGGAAAATCAAAGGGGCCCGTAATATAATAAGTAGACCTTATAGTGTCATGCTTCCATCTGGTGAAGTATTAAACCTATGACAATTAATAAGAGCATGCGAAGTCAACATTAGTGATCGTATACTATGTTTTGACTTAATAATCCTTAAGATAGACGAATATGATATGATTCTTGGTATAGATTGGTTATCAAAGAACCATGCCAAGATAGATTGTGAGAAAAAAGAGGTAATGTTCCAACCACTACAAAAGCAATCATTTATATTCAAGGGGGGATGTAAGGAGAATAGAATACCTGTCATCTCTGCCTTAAAAGCACTTAGACTATTAAAGGGAGGATGTGAAGGATACTTGGCAAGCGTCATCAAAGTTGAAGTGCAAAAGCCAAAGCTGGAAGAAATCCCAATGGTGAATGAATTTCTTGAGGTCTTTCCTGAAGAACACCCTAGACTACCACCAGATCGATAAGTTGAGTTTAAAATTGACTTGTTACTAGGATCGACCCCAATTTCAAAAGCACCCTACAGGATGGCCCCATCAAAATTAAATGAGTTAAAGATTTAACTACAAGAACTATTAGATAAATGCTACATACCTCTATGCCATCCACCTTGGGGAGCACCAGTGTTGTTCGTAAAGAAAAAGGATTGATCCATGTAGATGTGTATAGACTATCGAGAACTAAATAAGGTCACCATCAAGAATAAGTACCCACTTCCACATATTGAGGATCTGTTTGATTAACTACAAGGAGCAGCAGTATTTTCAAAGATTGATCTACGATCAGGATATCACCAGTTAAAAGTCAGAGAGGAGGATATTTTAAAGATCGCATTCATAATACGTTATGAATACTATGAATTTGTTGTCATGCCATTTGGTCTAACTAATGCCCCAACAGCTTTCATGGATCTCATGAATAGAGTGTTTAAAGACTATTTGGACAAAATCTACTCACGAACGAAGAAAGAGCATGCCGAATATCTGAGAATCACTCTTCAGATTTTGAAGGAGAAGCAACGTTATGCAAAATTTAAGAAGTGCAAATTTTGGCTGGAAAGCGTTATATTTCTAGGGCCAAATTTTGGCTAAGGATAGAATATCAGTCGATCCCTCAAAGGTGGAAGCAGTGAGCCAATGGACTAGGCTAACTAATGCTAAAGAAGTTAAAAGCTTCTTAGGATTAGCAAGCTATTACCAAAGATTCATGGAAGCTTCTCCAAGATCGCAATGCCATTAACCCAATTAACAAAGAAGAATACAAAGTTTTTGTGGACGCCAGAATGTGAGAAAAGCTTCGAAGAGCTAAAATGACAGTTGATCACTGTCCCGATCTTAGCCATTCCTAATAGCTTTAAGGAATTTATTATATACAGCTATGCCTCCAAAAATGGCATAGGATGCGTTCTCATGTAGAATGGAAAAGTCATTGTATATCCCACATATGATTTAGAGTTGACTGTGGTGGTACGTGCATTAAAAATATAGTGTCACTATTTGATAGGAGCATATTGTAGGATTTATGCGGATCACAAGAGCCTTAAATAGTTTTTTACACAAAAAGAGCTGAACATGCGACAACAACATTAGCTGGAACTCATCAAGTACTACAATTGTGAAATAAACAATCATCCTGAAAAAGCAAATGTGGTAGCAGATGCATTAATTCAAAAGTCAAGTTTGTCAGCTTTAAAGATGCTACCTAAGCCATTACAAGATGAGATATGCAAGGCAGACATCGAGCTCATGACAGGAAAACTCGCTCATATGAAACTTTACTTAACTTTGTTAGAAAGGATTAAAGAAGGGTAGGAAGCCAATTCGTACTTAAAGAATTTAAAGATGTAGACCAATTCAGAGAAAAAGATGTCATTTAAAAAGTCAGAGAAAGGAATTATTTTATTTAGAGATAGGATATGCAGACCAGATAGTGAAGATCTAAAAAAGGAAATTCTACTTGAAGCTCATTCAGCCCCATATTCGCTACCTCTTAGCACAACAAAAATGTATAAAGATTTAAAGAGGCACTATTGGTGGCCTAGGATGAAGAAGGATATAGTTAAGTTCGTGGCTCAATGCCTCACTTTTCAACAAATCAAGGTGGAGCATCAGAGACCTGTAGGACTTTTGGAACCCAATCAAATCCCTCAATAGAAGTGGAAGGAAATCACAATGGACTTCGTCGTTGGCCTCCCAAGAACTACAAAGATGCATGATGCCATCTTGGTGATAGTTGATCGACTCACAAAGTCTGCACACTTCTTACCCATTCGGATGACGTATACTATAAACCAACTGGCAGAAGTATACATAAACGAGATAGTTAGACTACATGGTGTACTTGTCTTTATTATTTCTGACCGAGATACGAGATTCACCTCGACGTTCTGGGAGAAGCTACACAAGACTATGGGGACAAGATTAAAATGTAACACAATATTTCACCCCCAAACAGATGGCCAATCAAAGAGGACAATCCAAACACTCGAAGATATGTTACGAGGATGTGCCATTGACTTTCAAGGATCATGGAGTAAATATTTAGCATTTGCTGAATTTGCCTATAATAATAGTTACCAAGTAACAATCGGCATGGCACCATACGAGCTCTATATGGGAGAAAATGTCGGTCACCTATTCATTGGGATGAGATGGGTAAGGAAAGATATCTTAGACCAGACTTAGTTGTGGCCTCATCTAAAGCAATCGAGAAAATACGACAAAAAATGCAAGCAGCCCAAAGTCGATAGAAAAGTTATGTAGATAAAAGACGAAGACTGTTGGAATTTCAAGTTGGCGAGAAAGTATTCCTAAAGGTTGCCCCAATGAAAGGATTAATGAGATTTGGAAACAGGGAAAAATAAAGCTCGAGGTTCATTAGGCCATTTGAAGTACTTGAACGTATCGAGAGTGTCTCTTATCGACTTGCGCTACCACCATCATTATCAAGAATACACAATGTCTTTCATATCTCCATGTTAAAGAAATATGTTCCAGACCTCTCTCACATGCTAGACTATGAACCTCTTCAACTCGAGGAAAACCTAACCTACGAAGAACATTCAGTTCAAGTACTCAATAGAAGAATAAAAGAGTTAAGACACGGAAATCCCACTAGTTAAGATACTACGGCAGAATAGCTCAGTGGAGGAGACAACATGGGAGCATGAGGAAGAAATGAAGAACAAGTATCCTGAGTTATTCAGTAAGTAAATTTTGAGGATGAAATTTTTTAAGGGGAAGGAATTGTGAGGTACAATCTTCTTACTTGGATATAACATAATTAACTAACAAGTTCTCTTTAGCATCTATAATAATAATAATAATAATAATAAAGTATAATAATATAATGACATAAGTAATGTTGTAGTTATATTAGAAATTCTAGAAATTACTAAAATATTTATAGAGAGATAAATTAATAATTAAAACTAATGATGACATAAGCAATGACACGAGTAATAATGTAACAAGAATTGTAGAGATATTAGGAATTCTAGAAATTACTAATATATTTATAGAAAGATAAATTAATAATTAAAAGTAATGATGACATAAGTAATGACATAAGTAATGATACAATAAGAAATTTGTAGAGATTTAAAAATTGTAGAATTACTAAGATATTTATAAAGAGATAAATCTTCGCCACTAATTAAGTGCTAGGTGGTAAAATCTTAGTATTCTAGAAATCACTAAGATATTTATGGAGAAATAAATCTCTACCATTAATCAAATGATATGGTGGCAAAATCCTAGCCACTTATAGGTCTTAGGAAATCCTATAAATACCCCTTAGCCCTTGCATTTTTCAAAAACCTTAGAAATCTCATCTTATTCCATTCTAAGACAAAGCATCATTAGTGAAGAAATTCTCAAGTTTAGGAAGGAAGGTTTAGGGGAATCAAAGAAAATAGGTAAGTTACACTTCACTTCAACTGTAATGTAACGACAATATGTTAAATTAGCTTTAAGTAATAATTCTCTTATGCTAGTTTAGTTTTAAATAATCTCTTATCTTATAATGATTATTATTGTGGTATGATTGGCTATTATTAAATCCCACATGGCTGGCTATGCCGCCTACATCATGATATCATCGTTATAGGACCAGTTATGCCACCTAGGATGTTATGCTTACTACTTACTTGATTGAACGGTCGGCTATACCACCTAATATATGATGCTCTTATTTTATCATGCCATGGTCGGCACTGCTGCCTAAAATATGATGTTATTATTACTCCTTACATGGTCGCCCTTACCGCTTATATTATAATTCTATTTCCTTAATTTCTATATGGACAACACTACTGCATATGTTAGATGTTGTTGTCTTAAATTAGTTTCATGTTTTGCTTTATTATATATTTGAAAAATTTATATGCTATAGCATAAGTTGCATTGATCTCATGCATTTTACAAGTGATTTGATAAACAGGTAGTTTAATGAATTTGAAGAAATAAAGGGTTGCTGTACTACTAGGTGGCAAGCATTCATCAAGAGGGCAAGCCCTCTAAGCTAAGAAAAGAGATCTTTTGGGGACGGCGATACGTAATGCCTAATGGATCAATTAATTTAAGCCCAAGAGCATGTTATGGAATGCTAGCCTTGTAGTACAACAAACCTAGGGCCCTAACACCGTTCTTTATATTTTGAAGTTTCATGTAAAAGATTTAATACTTATTTCATAAAGTCATTCATGTGCATGGTAGGAAATACATGTATCAAGTGTTTACTTACTAGGTATTAGCTCATGTAGTTCTTACATTATAGGAACTGAGCGGGAAAAAGATGATGCCAAGTCCCAACCAAGGCAAAGTGCATATGGACATAACAGACCTTAGGTTACACAACGGGCTCAACTGTGTTATTATCTAATGATAAATTCAATAAGCTTGTTTATGAAATTGGTTGGTAACATGTTACGAAGAGAATCGTTCACTTTGTAACTAAGATTTTTTTTAACAAACCTTTTATATAATTTTTTTATGTAACAAACTTCTTATGTTCTATATTTATAAATTATTTATTTTGAAATTGTTTCTACAAATACTTAATATTACACCTTGTTTAACTACTTTAGTTATATTCATAAAGGTGGAGTGTTACAAATTCTGTTAGTCCAAGTTCACTGTACTAAATAAGACCGAATATTTACACTAGCTCCTAAGTCTCATAGAGCATTCTCAAATATATGGTTCATTATGCTACATAAGATAATAAGGCAGCCTACGTCTTTGTATTCTAGAAGAATTTTATGTTGGAGCATAGAACCAATGTATTTTTGCTAAAAATGACTTTTTATAAACATGAATACTTCTCTTTTTAGCGTAAAGGTCTTTAATAAACTTCACATAAGAGGACATTTATTTAATGACATCAAGCAAAGGGATGTTAATACAAGCTTTTTTGAAAATCTCTATAATCTTGCCTATGGGCTTTCGTTTTCTACTTTAGCTAGCCTCTGAGGAAAAGGAGCTTTAGAGATGTATTATTATGGGTTGCTATCTTTTTCTCCTTTAATGGGTCTTCAGATTCTAATGGTACAACTTGAGTTGTCTTTGTTATCAGTATCTCTACTTTATTGTTTGCTTTTTTACCTTTTCATAAAATTACGATACCTTTGACTTCTTCATGATGCTAGGATGAACTTGTAATTGCTTCATGTATCACTCTAGGATTGGGCACTAACTGACTTAGAAATTTGTCTTTCTTAATAGTCATTATTGTGGTTTGAACTGAAGAGATAAGTTGACCTATCATTTTGTTAAAGTTTAGGATTAATTGAGCTTGTGAATTAAAGCCAACCTCATCTTTTTCCTGAAATACTAGCTATGCAACTCAAAAGAATGAGGTGAATTAAGTTTTTAAAATTTTAAACTAATCAAACCACACAATAATTTAATCTAATGCCTTAATGAAATAAAAATAATAAATTTTAACAATGCTAAAGCAAACAGTAGAGAAAAGGGGAGCAAAAACAAGTATTTTTATGTGGTTGGGTAATTCCCGCCTATGTCCACACCTTCAAGCAAACTAAGCTTCAAAATTTCACTATCTAAGCCACCCAAAGCTTTAATTTCATTACAATTGACTTCTAAGGTATCAATAAACCTTTATACTGAAGAGATTATTCCTCAATCTCTCTAGCTAAGTGTTTCCCACACTTAGACACTCACAAATTTAATACAAAATTAAAGATTACTGTAAAAAAACTCTTTTCAAGAGTAGATGTACAAATTATAGTACAATAATAGTTCAATCTATGATGATTTACAAGTTGGAAGCTCAAAATACATTGAATATACTTGTTAAGACTTGTTGGAGAAATTAAAAATGAGTTTGATTTGAGTTTATATAGTTTTAACTTGAAAATTTATCGTTATAAACAAATTCCAACATTTAAATGATTAGCCTTTACATTTTGCTAGCTAATCATTTGTTACAGTGAAGTTATCGTTAAAATTTAAATTTTGCTACAGTAATAATGTTCATAAAAATTCTAATTTTACCTAAAACTCTTTGTAATTACACTATAGCTTAAAAAGTCATAAAACTTTGCAAACAGGTCCAATTTCGGAATGGTCAAGTGCTATAGTATAACTATTCACTAAAATTATAATTTTACCTAAAAAGTATCTACAATTTTATTATTATCCAATGTCATAAGGATTTGCAATAAGTTTAATTTCAGAATTTCTAAATAATATTAGTCATTCCCACAACTATCATGGCAAAAAATGTTTCTGGTTTTGTAAATAAATCCAAATTTATAATTAAAACAATACTTATTAAAAACAAAATTTACAAAACTTTTTTATTTTAGTTTACATTTTGAAAACTATTAGTTTATATAAAAGACTTGGTTTTTAATTTTAAAACTTTAGATTAATAAAAAATAATGATTAATTAATTTAAAATCTTGAGCCTTACAAATACTAATTGAAGCATAAATTAAATTATATCGGCTTTACAAGAATTGTTGCGAAAAATAAGTCTATCAAGCATTTCACCTTTTGATTCTTGATAAGCTATTGTCCGTTTAGTATCTTGAACTTGATTCACTTGTATAAATATTATCTTTTCAAAAACTAGTGAGTATGTGAAATATAATAATCATAAAATCAACTAAGACACATGTTTATTATCATCCAAATTATATAATGTATAGCCCTTTAGACTAACAACTTCTCCATTTTCTATGATGACAGCCATCTCATGTATTTTAACATTTATATTCCCCCTTAATATGTGTCATACATGAATTAATATATTAAAACAAGTTTAAAACAAACTCTCCCTTAGTATATGGTCTATAATAATTTGTAAGCTCCCTCTTAATGTTTCAAAACAATATCAAAATATGTATTAGCTATCTCTAAGAATTTAAAATATATGATTTCTCCCCTTTTCATTATCAAAATTACAAAAAATTCATGTTAAGACTAATAAACGGTAATGGTTAATCAAAAATATATAAAACTCAAGCATGTAATTAAACATAGAGTTATAACATCCATGTCATCTAGAAAACGTCAACTAAATTAGAAAACATCAACTAAATATAAACTATCTAAATGTCAAATAACAAGCATCTACAATTATCCAAATACCAATTAACCAAAGAGTTATAGAATGCATATGAAGATATAGTGCAGAATGACAGATGACTAGAAATAGAGCACTATGGGGATAGTGAATGTAAGATAGAGGATGGTTGTGGAAATCATCAATATGCCTAAACACACAATTTGAATTTTCAAAATTTTGAGTGAAATGGATAAGTTTGATCCAATTAAATTAATCTTAGAAATGATTTAATTCAATGCATGATATTAATTTGATAAAAAAATAAGCTAAGAATTACCTAACTTTGAAGAGACATAAAATGAGATTTTTAGAAATAAGTGATGAAATAATAATTGAAAAAAATTTTAATCAAGGTTAAATGCACCGGTAATGGTTTGTATAATTGATTTTATGACAAAAATGAGAGAAAAATGAAGAAAATTTGAGAAAAAATGAATGAGAGATGTTCGACCATGACAAAGGTTGAAGAAACCATGAGAAAGGAAGAGAAACCCTTAAACCCATGATCAAGTGACTAGCCACTTGCTGTCGGGTTTGGACAATGCCTAAAGAGCTAGCTATTTCCTTGCTGCCCTTCTACACACTTATTTGCTTTTTTGGGCTTATTTTGATTAATTCTAAGACTATTTCATGATCTCGAACACTTTCAATAGCCATTTTAATGCATGACACATAATAATCAACAATCAAATGATCTCAAATTCAAATATATAACTCATCTATCACGCATATATATCACACAATCATAAAACGTGATAAGCACTTAAAGATTATAAATTCATGCATATTATTTATTTATTATGCTTAGGCATTACACAATCATCATTAATCATTAAATAATCAATCTTAATAGTCTCAATACCATCAGTAAAGATGTTAATGCAAAAATTTCATCATCTCATATTTATGCGGAATTTTTTAAAATTACTTTTCATAGAGGGGTTTTATAAAAATATTGACAAGTTGTTTTTCTGTAGAGACAAATTCTAATGTAATATCTCGTTCTTGGACATGATCTCTTAGGAAATAATGTCTAATCTCTATATACTTGGTTTGAGAGTGTGATAGGTTTATAGTGCTAGTATTATCACACTTGATAAAAATTTATTCAAGATTAATGTTATAATCTCTAAGTGCTTGTTTTATTGAAAGAGCTTACGTACAACAACTACCTGCGACAATATACTCTCGGCTTCAGTGGTTGAAAGTGTGACCAAATTTTATTTCTTACTAAACCATGAAACAAGTGCATGAAATAAGAAATGAGAAGTGCCACTAGTACTTTTCCTATCAACCTTATAATCGGTAAAGTCGACATCTGAATTACAAGTAAAATCTATATGATTTCTTGTAAGATACCAAAGGCCAAGATTTATGGTTCCACTGAAATAATAGAAAATTCTTTTCACAACAAGAAAATGAAATTTCTTGGTACATGATTGAAAGTTTGCACACAAACATACACTAAACATAATATCAAGTCTACTTACAATTAAGTAAAGGAAAGAGATGATCATACCTCGATAGTTTTTTATATAAACTTCTTTACTTTTTTTATCTTTATCAGGCTTGATTGTTGTGCTCATTTGAGTGTTCTTCATTTTTGAGTCATCAATGCTAAACCATTTAAGCAAATCTCTGATATATTTAGCTTGATTGATGAATATTCTCTCTTATTCTTATCTATCCGCTTAATTTTCATGTGGTGCATCTTCTTGTTTATCTCGTGACAATTTTTGTTGTAACTCTTCATCTGCATCATCATTAACAACAACTTTTTCGGTAGAAGAATGGTTAGACTTATCAAATGTGATATACATAAATTCCTCTACAACTAAAGTTCTTTTATTATACCCTCTATAAGTTTTATTTATGTTTAAATGACCAAGAAAGATACTAACATTAAATTTTAGATTAAATTTGCGAATGTTTTCTTTTCTGTTCAAAACAAAATATTTGCATCCAAAAACTTTAAAATAACTAATATTGGGTTTTCTATCTTTCCAAAACTCAGTTTTATTGAAAAAATATTTAATCAACACATAATTTAAAATATAACAAGTGGTATTGACAATTTTGACTTAAAAATATTTCCACTTTTGCTATGAGCGAGAAGTGGCATGCTGAGATCAGATAAGATATCCTAACCTTTGATTATCAAACTTGTAGTTCCCATAAACCAAGCATAGGATAGGATGGATGGTGTACCAATCCATTTCGATGGGAAGATGGCGAGGATGAAAGAAAGATATCAAGAGAGAAATAGGAAAAATAGTACGGAAGCTAGATTCAACTTAGTCCTAGCCATTTCTTAAATAGACTTATTCTTTCTCTTAATAATCTCATTTTGTTGTTGAGTCCTAGGTGGTGAAAATTGATGCTCAGTACCTAAATTATTATAGAAATTCTTAAATGCATGATTTTCAAATTCTCTACTATGATCGCTTCAAATACAAGAAATAACATAACCTTTTTTATTTTAAACTTTTTTATAGAAAACTCTAAATATATCAAAGGCATTATCTTAATCAACTAAGAATGATACTCATATGCATCTAGAATAATCATCCACAATTACAAATGAGTAATACTTACCACTTAAACTAGTATATTTAGAAGGTCTAAAAAAATCCATTTGAAGTAACTGAAGTAGTTTTGAAGTAGAAATATAATTTTTTATTTTTGAAATAAGTTTTAATTTGTTTACCAAATTGGCAAGCTTCACAAATTCTATCCTTTTAAAAATCAATTTTTGGAAGGCCTTTAATTAAATCATTTTTTAAAATTTTTGAAATCAAATCTATGCTTGCAACCTAGTCTTCTATGCCATTTTTTATAAGTAGGTGTATAATTTATATTAATTATATACACATTTATGTATATACTACCAACAAATACAATCTTACCATCACATGCATTCTCAATAACATATTTTGATTTATCAAAGATAACTTTATAACCTTTATTACATAATTGACTAATGCTAAGTAAATTGTATTTCAAATATTCAACCAAACTCACATTCTCAATAAGGGTAGAGGAATTTTTATCGACATTATCGATATTGATAATCTTTCCTTTTGGATTATCTCTAAAGGATACATTTCCATTATTTTTTATCTTGGTAAAACTTGAAAACTAAGAATAATCTCCTCTTATATGTCTTGAATATCCACTGTCTAAGTACCATTTATTCTTATTTTTCTTTAAACCCTATGGAGGAAATTTCAAATCTTAGGTACCTAAATCTTTTTAGGTCCTTAAGTGCTAACAATGGTTCCTTTTGGAATCCAAACACATTTGGCACTACGGTATACCTTTCTTTTAACATAACATTCATACCTCATGTGACCATTTCTGTTGTAATAATGACAAACAATCTTGTGGTCAGTTGTAAAGGTAGCTCTAACAAAATAATTTTTATAATATTTTTGTTTCAAGTTACGCTTACACCTAAGTCCATCTTTATCAAACACATATTTTTCAGTGCTTAGTAATTTTTCTAAGTTCTTTTGACCACTTATGAATTTTAACACGATTTTATTTTCTCTTAACAATTCATCAACATGTAATTTTTCATGCTTATATGAATTATTTATTTTTAATTGATGTAGTTCTATCATGCAATGTTTTATTATCTAATCTATTTCCTTGATCTTTTCATTCAATGAATCATTATATTTTTGCAGTGCATCCTTTTCATTTGAAAGTTCTAACATTTTCTTTTTAAGGTATGCATTCTTTTTACCAAGTTTTAACCAATCATCGTGCAATCTTTTGAAAGAAGCATACAACTTAGTATAAGTAGGAAGACAATTTAATTCATCAAGTTCACCATCTCCTATTGCCATAAGTGCTAGATTTGACACTTTTTGTAATTTTTCCTCATCACTTGATTCATCATTGCTATCATCCCAAGTAGCAACCATGGCTTTCTTCTTGAGATTATTAATAAGTGGGCACTCTGATCTTATACAGCTAGGCTTTTTTGCATTTATAGTATATGATTGTCTCATTCTTCTTTTTTTGGTTTATATGGTTTTTAAATTTTCTTCGCTTATCGGGTTTCTTGAAAAAGTTTTTGAGCCTCCTTGCTAGCACAGCCATTCCTCATCATCTAGTTCGCTTTCCTCATCACTCTTATATTTAGAGGCTTTAAGAGCAATACTTTTCTTCTTCTCCTTATTGTCTTTTTCTACTGCCAAGTCTTCTTCATAAGAAATAAGAGAACTGATTAAATCATTAATAGGTAATGTATTTAAATCTTTGGCTTCCTCAATAACAATCCTCTTAGGTCTCCATTCCTTTGGTAATGATCTAATGATTTTCTTAGCTTTCTCCCTATTAGAAAAGGTCTTATCTTGGGCTCTTAGAGTGTTCACTATGTCCGTGTCTTTTGAGATTGAGAGTCTTGTGGAATATTCCTATATCCCTGATTCTGCTCAAATAAATGAATCCTCTCTTCCTTTTGTGAATCCTTACCAGTTATATAAACGTCCATCTTTTTTCACTGGTTCTATCCGCTCTCTCATCTGTACAAATCATCCTGCCCTGAACCAGAGTTACTTTACTAGATACAAGATTCAAAAAATATCAATAAGCTATTATCGGCACTGTCCTTATTACCCTCCATGCTGGTAGCATTGTCCTCACTATCTATCCAAATTTTAATCTTTCATTAGATGATCCAAATCTCTCCAATTTCATCAAAATTGAAGTTCAGATCCAAGGAGTTGAACAAATTGCAAGTGCAAAGATTACTACCATCCATCACCAGTTGGTCTATAGACTTCAAAATCATTCACTTAATCTTTCTTCATCCAATGAAGCCAATTTAGATACCCTTATAATCCTTGCTGAATCTTTAGATATCCCTAGTATCATTTAAATCACTAGACAAATCTCAAGAGCCGATCTTCTCAAGCTCATGCCGCTTGAGTGGATAACAAATTATAAACACTTTCACCAAAATACCACTCCCATCCAGACTTCTGAACCAATGTATGAGAAAAGATCTGATAGTACTATTCATCTTTAATTCAAACCTCATTCATCAACCCCGACAGAACCAGCCAGACTATCTTTTACCTGTTCTATGATTCAACCTGTTCATCACCACCCTAAAATTCTTCCTAATGGTAACCCTTTACCTATCTTGCATTTCTCCTCCCAAGGTCTCCTTGTTTATCCAGATAAATTTTATGGCCATTTTAGGTGGGATGTTCCTGGCTCAGGCATGTGCAATCCAGGCTATCCATGTGAAAATGATAATGATGAGTTTGATGACTATTCTTCTAGAAAGAAAAAGAAGAAGGTTATCTTTTCTAGTTGTAAATACCAGCATCCTTATCATCTTGTTGATGATGACGACGACCCAGATTATCCAACTCATTTGCCCTTATATCACAAAAGACTCAAGTGGATCCAGAAACACCAACCCCTTTCTTGTAAGCTACCACATCAAACCTTCTTGGTTTGTTGCCAACACCTATACCGGTGTCTTGCATAATATTCCCGTCTACCTCTTCATCAGATTACAATGCTGATTTTCCTCATCGTAAAAAGAGATCAGATCCAGCACATCAAGTATGCTCTAGACCATTTGTCAACTCTCCAATCACCTCTAGTGGGCATTTAGAAGAACTAAAACCTTTTGAAGCTGTTCTTAATTGGTAGACTTAAAATGCCAGAGTATAGAATGCTTCTCTCACCTCTTTATATACACAAATCCACTGTGGTTGAAAACAAAGTAACATCTATCTCAGATTAGCTGACAAATCTCTACAACGGTCTTCGTGCAAAAGTTACTCAACTTGATAGTGATCTTCGAGAAATGATTGCTCAGGGTCAAATGTCTTCTGACTTTGATCAAAAGGAAAGAGAGATTCATTGTTTAAAGGCTGAGATTACTAGAATTGATGCTGAAAATCTACAAAAACAGCAGTCTACTCCTACTCTTGTTTCGACTGTCCTTTTTCCCTACAGAACTATATCATCATCTCAGTTCTATATATCCTCAACCTCCCAGATCATATGAACCCGAAAGGTTTTCCCAATGACGCATACCTTGTTTCCTCCTACTAAAAAACCCAAACCTAGACCTTCCAAATGACCTTCACCTCCTCCTGTCTCAATTCCTCCTATTACTCCTATCTATCCTAAACCCAGACAAACTTCTATTAAGATTCATGAACCAGTTAATCCAGAAATTCCTTCTACTTTAGTCTTACCTTTTTTTACAGAATCATCGTCTAAAGCCGATCAAAAGAAACCTGCTGAATGTTACTTGCTGTCAGACCCACCAGATCTCCATCATGATCCTTCAGTAGATGAGTCTCTTTCAATAGATTCTTCAGTCTCTTCTACCGAGACTTCTGAGCTCAATTGCAATTCAGATTATTCATAAAAGAATCTAGCAGATATTACTAGCCCTCTTATGGCTGATCATTCTGCTGAATCTGAAACTACAGATAGAACGTCTAGACATCCTCCCAGGGAACCTTATGTTGATATTCCTTCAGATATTGAAGAAAATTTTAAAGGAGAAAGCTCTCACCCCCTCCTAGGGTTCGGGCTAAGGTTGCTTCTAGAAAAAGACCCTGGTTTACATTTGATGATGTCTCGCCTATTAAATGGAGTGAAAGAATTCAAGAACTTTCTGCTTGGCTAGATTTACAAATGGTTAAGCCTGGTGCAGAACTCATTACACTCTTTAAGGAATTCGTCTCCCGTTTTACGGGGTCTCTCTAAGATTGGTTTGACAGTCTTGGGGAATATAGGCAATTGTAGTTCATTCAAAATCCTAGTATCTCTGTGGCTTTAATGGATATTCATACGTAATTCCTTGGTGAACTCACAACTCTCTTTACCTCTGCTCACAAAGATTACCTCGCAATGAAGTGCTATTCTCTTTAACAAACAGATTTGAATTACTACTTTAAAAGAATGTCAGCTCTTTTATATAAGCTTGGTGGAATCAATGATAATGCTATGAAGCATGTCTTTATTTCTTTTCTCCCTAAGGAACTTCAGCCAGAACTTCACAGGTAGATTACAGCTACTCAGCTTGATATCAATACCATGAGTATTAGTAGAATTTTTCAGCTTGCTTTAGCTTTACTTGACCATCTCTGTGAAAAAAAAAAGTTTTTAGAAATCTAATAAAAGATAAACCTTTATTTAAAGCTGCTTGTTGAAAGCCTTATCTAGAAATCAAATGCAAAGATAAGAAGTAGTGTGACTATCCTCTCAAGAAGAAGCACTACAGATCTCACTTCCATAGGAAATCTCAATTTCCATCTTCTTCTCAATGTCGTTTCCCTAGACGTTCCAGAAAAATTTGTTACTTCAAACGAAAGAATCCCTCTGAACTTCTTGACAAAGAATAGAAAAAAAGTAGATGTTTTATTTGTAAGAAATATGGAAATTTTACAAAAGATTGTCTATAGAATCCTAAACATTCTATGCGTCTAGTCCAACAACTTCAGTCTCTTCATTAGTTTTCTTCTGAAATAGATTAGACGTTCATCTTTACACTGAACAAGAGTCTCCTGACCAAGATACCATTTTTGCTCTTGGTTCATCTAATTCTAAGTCTAAGTCTAGTGAATCTTATGATTCTTCTCCAGAATAATCCTCTGCGTTTTAAGTTCAGTCTCATCTTCAGTCCTTCTCAGTTCAACCTATTCCTTCGGTAAAAATCCAGATTCTCATGTCAAAATACAGTCGTCTTATATCCCTTATTGCTTTTGTTGATACTGGCACCCAGCGCAGTATTTTGAACCCAGCCATTCTCATTCCAGAAGCTTGGATTGTTTCTGAAACTCATTTTCTTGCAGCTAGTGAAAAAGTATTATCCACCCAGCTTCACACAAAAAAAGGGATTGGAATTCAATTGTTCCCAAAACTTACTATTTGGACCCATGTTATTGGATCCAGTCTTCCAGACAAAGATCTACTTTTGGGCTTTGATATCCTGTTTAAGGTAGAAAAAGTCCAAGTCCTTCTTACTAGGCTTAGGTTCCAGTCCATGTTTCAGCCTTATATAGATAAGCTTAAACTATACCATTTGGCCCATTCTCCTCTTGATTACCAAGATATTACAATTCAATTACTTTGATTTTGTTAAACCAATCATTTAAACTTTGACCATCCCAGTCCATTATGGAAAAATCAAGCTCACTTCATAAAACTTCCTTTCAAGCCCAATGAAGATGTAAATCCTACTAAAGCCACCCATTCGGGTATGCCACCCTTAGAACTTCTTTTGGCCCAAACAGAATGTGCTGAACTTTTGGCCTAAGACTTGATTAAACCTACCTCTTCCCAATGGGCTTGTCAAGCTTTTTATGTAAATAAAAGATTTGAAACTTTACGCGAGAAAAAGTGTTTAGTGATTGATTATCAACCCTTGAATCAATTTTTGCAAGATGACAAGTTCCCTCTTCCTCACAGAAACTCTCTGTTTACATATCTTTAAAATGTCTCCATCTTTTCAAAGTTTGATTTAAAGTCTGGATTTTGGCAATTGGGTATTACCCTTCTAAAAGATACAAAACAACTTTCTATATTCCAAATGCTCATTACCAGTGGAAAGTCCTTCTCTTTGGCTTGAAAACTGCTCCCCCATCTCTTAGAAAATATGACCCAGATTTTCCAACCCATCCTACACCATACCCTTGTTTACATTGACGATATTTTGTTATTTTCAGAAATAGCAGAAGAACACCATGCATTACTCTAACAGTTTCATGATATTATACAAAAATACGGTATTATGCTTTCAGACAGAAAAAGCACTATTGCTACAACTATGATTGAGTATCTCGGTATGAATATCAAAGATGGGCATTATCAATTCGGTCCTCATATTGCACAGGAATTGCTGCATTTACCTGATAAAAACTTTACCAAAAAGCAAGTTTAATAGTTTTTTTGGTATATTCAACTATATCAGAGATTTTCTTCCACATATGGACCAACACACCAGTGTTTTGTCTGCTTTGTTAAAAAAATATCCTTCTCTGTGGGATAAGCATCACATGCATGCAGTCCAACAGTTACAACAGATTGCTCAGAATCCTCCACTATTGAAAATTATTTCTGATGGTTTTCGTATCCTGCAGACTAATGCTTCTGACATATCATGGGGTGCTGTTTCCATTGAAAAGACAAATCAGAAAGAACAATTGATTGGATATGCTAGTAGACAATTCAGTCTAGCTCAATAGCATTACCATACAGTGTTCAAAGAAATCCTTACCATTAAAAATAGGATTAAAAAGTTTAAATATCATCTACTTAGCCATAGATTCCTCATCAGATTAGATAATTCAACTTTTCCTAAAGTCTTACAGTTTAAAGGCAAAACGATCCCTAATAATCAGTTGCTTCGTCTTCAAGAATGGTTTTCTCGATATGAGTTTCAAGTCCAGCATATAAAAGGAGTTGTGAACCTGATTCCTGATTTTCTATCTAGAGATCATAAACCTACTCAACCCATATTTTATACTTCTCCTATTTTCCCTGTCATATTCATGGCTTCTCATTCTCGCAGAGATGTTCATTCTACAGCTTCTTCTCTTCCTTCTCAAGCCCTCACCTAAAAAACTTTCCCTCTCGAAAAATCTTTCTCTACTCTCTACCAGCTCCAATAGTGTGAAAAATAATATCTTTTTAAGTATTATATGAGAATTTACCTTCTTGAAGGTCGTACTATTTTCACCACTTTTGATCCAGAACATCTATTTCTCAATAAGTTGTATGTTTCTCCTACCAGAGATGTTACTAATGACGAATTATGATATTTCAGGTGTCTTACTGCTCTCTATGCTATAAAACTAATTCTTCCTCTCAAATCCACTCTGGAAAGGATCATGGCTCCTAGCCTGTGTTTGTTATGGACTCTTCTTGAATGGTTCTCCCCTCTTTCTTGGTGGAGACATAGATTAGGACAATTAGCTCATTACCGTAATCTTAATTCCATTCCTCCTCATGAAGTGGATTAGTTTACATCTATTTTTACAGTTCATCGACCTTACTTCCAGCATCTAGAAACCCTTGCTTTCTTTACCCAAACCAGTGTTCCCATTATCACACTACACCACATCTTTAAACCCTTGAAGAAGATCCGAACTTTAAGAAAATCCTCACTAATTTCTTGTTATAACTTAACCATGTCAAACCGCCTGTCACTAATATTGTCTCTAGTTCTCTTGGTCCTCATCATGAAATAATTATGGTCCTTAACCCTTCGAGCTCTAGCAAAGGAATCATAATTAAAGAAGAGCATCCTGACATTCCTCTTCAGTTATATTATCAAGATTCTTAGGATCCAGATGATGAGTTTCTACCTCTCAGCTAGCATCTCAGACAGTTGGAAACACCTCCTTCCAATGTTCACGTCATTACACTAGAACAAAGCTAGTCTTCTACTCCTAGAGTTATCTCTATAGTCGAACCAGTCATTACTCACTCTTCTTGTGTAAAGAATTATATCCCTCGTATTGTGCATGCTCGGGGTTGTCCTCTTTACCATGGCCCCACATACCTAGATTACTGCACCTTGTTCTGCGGTCCATCTGGCACCATATATGTCAAAACGTATCCAAATTACAGGCATGACCGACAAGAAGAAACAGACTCTAGCTCAGATGATCCAGAATGGATGAACCTGTCTTCTCCTTAATAATGTTGTTTTATCTTATTATGTGGTTGTAATAGTATAAAGTAAGGGAAATAATTAACCTGCTTTATGCTTTTGTCATTTTTACTTTTAGAAAAGCATGGGGGTCTTGTCCCAGCTTTATGACAAGTATTTTTTGCTTTAATAATTATGTTTGCTTTTAAAAAAGTGATGGGTCCTGTCTTACTTTTCTAGTTTGTCTTTTATAACCCTTATCTCTATATAAGGGAGTCTCTCCTCTTTGTAAAATAAGTTCGTTTTTACTCAGAATATATTCAGTCTTTTATATCCATGGCTTTCTAATTCTCTCTCTTCTTAAGTTCGATAAAGCTCTAAAATAAATAAAGAAAAGATATAAAGGAAAAGGAAATCTGTTCAAATTAAAACCAAGTCGTATGCAACACTTACCTTTCCTGAAGGATCTTGTGTATCAGAAAGCTTGAGACCTTTTGGTTGTTTTCTTATCTGGTTTCGTATTCATTTTAAGCTAAAAAAAACTATCTTAGGGTTTATAAACCTAGAAAAAGAAAAAGATTATGGTTTTTAGTTTTCTAGTTAAGGTATATTGACAGGAATCTAACAACATAAGTTTCAGAGGTGAACCCGAATGGGCACTAGTCTGGTCCGCACTGTTGGTAAACAAGCCAAGTACCTAATCGATTGTTTTACCGACTGATATCAATGTCAAAATAAATATTTTATAAATACAAAATATAAAAAAAGTTTGTTACACAAAAACTATATAAAAGGTTTGTTACACTAAAAACTTTATTACAAAAGTTAAGGTCTCTTAGTAACATGTCACAAACCAACTCTATAAATAAATTTGTTGGTTTTATACTTGGATAGGAACAGAGTTGAGCCCGTTGTGTAACCCAAGATCTATTATGTCCATATGTACTTTGCCTTAGTTGGGACATGGTGTCAGCTTTCCCTACTCCTTAGTTCCTGCAATGTAAAGACTACATAAGCTGATGTGCAGTAAGTAAATACTTGATGCATGTATTACCCACCATGCACATGAATGACTTCATAAAATGAGTCTTAAATCTCTTAAATGAAACTTAGAAATGTAAAAAACTATGTTAGGGCTCTAAGTTTATTGTACTACAAGGATAGCATTCCACACCATGCCCTTGGGCTTAATTAATTAATTGATCCATTGGGCATTACGTACGTCGTCCCTAAAGGATCTCTTTCGCTAGCTTAGAGGGCTTGCCCTCTTTATGAGCGTTTGCCACCTAATAGTACAGCAAACTTTTTTTTTTCTAAATTGGTTAAAATACCTCTTTATCAAATCATCCATGAAATGCATGAGCCCAATGCAACTTATGTCATAGTATGTAAATTTTATAGATATATAATAAAGCAAAACATGAAACTAATTTAAAACAGCCACATCTAACATAGGCGGCATTACCGTCCATTTAGAAATTAAAGAAATAAAATTATAATATAGGCGGTAGGGCAGACCATGTAAAGAGCAATAACAAACATCATATTTTAGGTGGTAGTGCCGACCATGGTATGATAGAATAAAAGCATCACATATTAGGCAGCATTACCGACCATCCAATCAAGTAAATTGTAAGCATCATATCCTAGGCAGCATAGCTGGTGATATGAGGATGATATCATGATATCAGCGGCGTGGACAGCCATGTAAGGATTTAATAATAACCAATCACACCATAATAATAATCATTATAAGATAAGAGATTATTTAAACTAAACTTAACATAAGAGAATTATTATTCAAAGCTAATTTTAACATATTATCCTTGCATTGCAGTTGAAGTGAAGCGTTACTTACCTTTTTTTTCTTATTCCCTTAAACCCTCTCTTCTAAACTTGAGAATTTCTTTACTAATGATGTTTTGGCTTACAATGGGAAAAGATGAGATTTCTAAGGTTTATGAAAAATGCAAGGGCTAAGGGGCATTTATAAGATTTCATAAGGCCCATGAGTGGCTAAGATTTTGCTACCATATCATGTAATTAATGGTGGAGATTTATTTTTCCATAAATATCTTAGTAATTCTAGAATGCTAAGATTTTGCCACCTAGCACTTAATTAATGGTGGAGATTTATCTCTTCATAAATATTTTTGTAATTTTTAAAATTTTTAATATCTCTACAACATTTCTTATTACATCATTACTTATGTCATTATTTCTTTTAATTGTTAATTTATCTCTCCAAAAATTTCTTAGAATTTCTAGAATTCCTAATATCTCTACAACATTTCTTATTACATTATTACTTACGTCATTACTTATGTCATTATTTCTTTTAATTGTTAATTTATCTCTCCAAAAATATCTTAGAATTTCTAGAATTCCTAATATCTCTACAACATTTCTTATTACATTATTACTTACGTCATTACTTATGTCATCATTTCTTTTAATTATTAATTTATATCTCCATAAATATCTTAGTAATTTCTAGAATTCCTAATATCTCTACAACATTACTTATGTCATTATATTACTATACTTTATTATTTATTATTATTATAATAATAAATACTTAAGAGAGTTTGTTAGGTTATTTATATTATATCTAAGTAAGAAGATTGTACTCACAGGTTTCTTGTTCAAGTGAGAGAAAAATAAGACAAGGAGAGGGAGAAAGAGAATGAGAAGAAGAGGGAGGGAAAATTCTTTCTTGTTCAAGAGTAGCCATTCTTTCTTTTTTTCTCACTTTTATAGACCCTTTTATTCTTCTTAATTTAAAATTGCAGTCGTTCGATTCAAATAAATTGAATCCAATGGCTGAAACAATCCCCTTCACCATATAGGGGAATTTATCCCCTACATGGTAGTTGAGGCCAAGTCCCAAATATTTGCACTTTTATATTGGAAAATGATGTTTTGTGAATTTTAGGATTAAAAAACAAAAATTTACAAGGAAAACAACATTCTTTTTTAACTCAGTTACACCAACTTTATCTTCTTCAGTAGTACAAGGAAACTCCTTCAGATCCAATGCAACCATAATGTCATCATCAGCCTTGGAATCACATGTAAATCTCTTATATTTCTTTGTCATATCTTCCCATTTACAACACATCTCCCTATTTTTAATTCTACAAATTTGCCTCTATAATGTTCACGTCATTGGTGTCTTCGTATTTCTTGATTTTTTCACCCACATTACAGTGTAAATGACATTTTCTTTTCATTGCTTTGAATGTTTTTCCCAAAATAATGGAATAACCTAAAATTATTCTTTTTCTACCAATACCAACCTCAATAAAAAAAAATGAAAAAGCTATAAATTTCTCCAATCACATGGTAATGCCTCCACCACATGACCTTTTGTTACTACTCACAAATGTGCATTTTTATTAAGGAAATTATTAGCCATGTACCCGTAAATGATATCCCTATCAGATGTGCTACAACATTTTTAAAGTATATTATTCGTATACCCTAGATTAACAAACGACATCTGTCATCCACTAAATAATTTACTGTCATTAAAATATTAACATAATTTTAATAAAATAACTATTTTACCCTTTAAACTCAAATTTACTTTTAAAGAAAATTATCACTCATATACCCTTAAATGACACTTATATCAAACATATTAGAAAAGTTTTAACATATATCACTTGTATGCCCTAAGTTAACAAAATGTGTCTATTATATACCAAACCGTTAGCTATCATTAAAAAATTAACAGAATTATGGTAAATTAACTATTATTCTTTTGATTTTATTATTAATATAGGCATTTTTTAATAAGAAACAATAAATAATTAATAGTAAATATTATTACTGATTATGACATGAAATATTATCTACATTAGACCATAAAAATAATATTAATAACATATATTACTAATAATTATACATATTATACCATAAAAATTTTAAGCTGGAGCTTGAAGGAGTACATTTTAAAAATTTAGATTAAACCTTGGAGAAGCAAATTGGGTCACGGACTACTATAATTTTTTTAAAGTTAGAATGAAATGACGTTGTTTCACATATATGACGTCGTCGTCTGTTATATAAGATGACATATCATTTTTTATAAGGTAAAGGGAATGATATGTAGTTTTTTGTATTAAAACTTCTTTTATTCTATCATTTGGTAAATGGGATGACATGTCATTTTGTAATAAATAAATTGAATATTTTATTTTATATTAGGAAAATGAGATAACATGTCATTTACATTGTTCGCACTTACAAACAGCAATTAACGGAATAGTCAATGACAAATGTCATTTGTCAACTAAGGATATACAAGTTATATACATTAAAAATATTGTAACATGTTTGACACTGATGTCATTTAAGAGTGAAATTCTAGTTGTGCAACCCAAGAGGAGGGTGAATTGAGATTTTAAAAATTAATCTAAGTAAATTACACAACAATTAATTCTAATGCCTTAATGATATCAAGAACAATAAGTTTAACAATGCTAAAACATAAAAGAGTAGGGAAGAGAAAACAAACACAGATATTTTTACGTGGTTCAGCAAACCTCGCCTACTTCCACGCCTCTAAGCTAACCAAGCTCGAGGATTTCACTATCCAAACCTCTCACGGCTTCAATTCTATTACAATTGATTTCAAGATATCAATGAATCCTTACAATCTAAAGATTATTTTCCAATCCCTTCACCCAAGTATTTCACACACTTATACAACTACAAGTTTGACAAGAGATTAAAAATTACAACAAGAAAAACTCTCTTCAAGAGTGGATGAATAAATATAACACTATAATGATTTAATCTATATTGATTTGCAAATTAGAAACTCAATCAATAATGTAAGAACTTATTTTTGGTTGTGCAAGGGCTTAGAAATGAGTTTGATTTGGGTTTATATAGTTTAGATTCAAAAAATAACCGTTATAGACAAGTTTCAGTGCTGAAGCGGCTAGCCTCTTCCCTCAAGTAGTTAGCCGCTTGCTACAGTAAAGTTACTGTTAAATTTGAAATTGCTATAGTAACAATGTTCATGAAATTATAATTTTGTCAAAAACTTTTTATAATTATACTATGGCTCAAAAAATTATAAAACTTTACAAATAGGTCTATTTTCGAAATTGTTTTAATTTTCTATAGTATCACTATTTATAAAATTATAATTTTACCCAATATATTCTTATAATTGTACTATAGCTCAAAATGTTAAAATCTTTGTGAACAAGTCTAATTTCAGAATTTCTAAATATTATTTCTCATTCTCACAACTTTTTGAAATTATGATAGGACCAAAAATATTTTTAATTTTGTAAATAAACCAAAATTCATATTTAAAACATTACTTATTAAAATAAAAAATTACAAAAGTTTTCACTTTAATCCATTTTTAGAAAATTAATTATTTTGCATGAAGTACTTAATTTATGATCAAAACTTTAGATTAATGAATTAAAATTTTGAGCTTCAAAAATTGCTAAATCAAGTATAAATTAAATCATACCATCTTTACAAGAATTTATTTTAATCATAAGTCTATTGCACTCCAAACTTTATTTTCGATTTAGTCATTGTCTATTGAGTGTCTTTAAGTTGATTTCACTTTATTCGCTTGCATAAATACTATCCTTCAAAAATTTAGTGAAAAATGTGAAATACATCATTAATTTAAAACAATTAACATATTAACATATGTGGCATACATGAATTAACATATTAAAAATAAGCTTCCTCTCAATATAACTCTCCCTCAATAATTCATATTAAAATAAACTCCCCCTCAATATAACTCCTCAAGATCAAAATATATATACCTGTTTTCAAGAATTCAAAATACATGATTTCTCCCCCTTTATCATCAAAATTATCAATAAATTATGCAAAGACCAATAAACATAAATGGTTAATCAATAAATATATAAAACTCAAGCATGCAATTAACCATAGAGTTATAAAATCCATACTATCGAGCAAATATCAACCATATATCCAAATAACAAATAGGAAACATCCAAATACTAACAATGATCATTTTCAATCCATAAGTTAGACAAGTAGCTCGCCGCTTGCTCTTGGGTTTGGATGGCTTTTCCAAGTGACAGCCACTTGGCCTCTGTCCTAGTTGCACAATGATTGCTTTCGGCTTAATTTGATCAGTTAGAAGACCATTTTATAATCCTAAAACACTTCAAAAATCATTTTCATTCATGAATCATGATAATTAACATTCAAAAGATCAAAGATTCAATCAATTAACTCATTAATCAAGCATGAACTTTACACATTCAAAATATATGTAAGCATTCATAGATTGACAAATCAAGTGTATTACTCATTAATTATTTTTAAACATATATAAAATATCAATACTAATCAGAACATCAAATTGTAATAGTCTCAATAACATGATTAAAAATGTTAATGCGAAAATTTCATCATCTCAAGTTCATAACAAATTTTAGAAAATTGTTCTTTACAAACAGGTTTTGTAAAAATATCGGCAAGTTATTTTTTGTAGAGATAAACTCTAATGCAATATCACCTTTTTGAAGAAGATCTCTCAAGAAACATTATAGGTGTGAAAAGTGCTGAGAGTAAGAGTTAGACAGAAATTGACAAAACTGAAGAGTTTATCCTAGGTGGAGTTCTTGTTAAAGATCTTAGAAGGCTTCATAAGAAACGAATGGATAATAAACTAAGAAAGAGAAAAGAGGTCTACGTTGATACTCCTCCAGGACTTGAAGCTTCAAGTAAGAGGCTTAATTAGGCTATACATGGACTACGTGTTTATAGCAAGGGAGCTAACAAGAATAAGCATGTAATACGTCGCTTATATTAGATAAGGTCTCGATTTAAGCCTTGCTTTAGCAAAAAATAGGTATCTCCAAGTCTAGATAAACTATCTCATAAGACTCTGAAGGAAATCGAGACAACTAAAGTCGTGACTAAGGAAAGAAAAGTAGGGTTAGATCATTTCTCCACCCGGTTGAATGAGCCTATAAACCTTGATGCCGTAGAAAGAAGGGCATGAAACTCTTTAAATTTTATTGAGGTTAATAGAGAGAATTGATCTTTCAGACGATGAGTAATACCTTATAATTAGTGATTCTATATTGGTCTTTTTTTCTTTTTATTTATTTTCTTTCTGGTTGCTTATGACTTTGTAATGACTCTTGATATAGAATTTTTGGTATTAATGAGGAATGAAATATTAGTTTGCTTTTGTTGTCAATCACTAATTTTTCTTTTAGCTATACTACTTGATTAGTACTTTGTGCACTAGCATGGCCTTTAACTATGAAGTATTTACCGTTTTAGTTACTTATTCATTTTTATTCTTCATATTATAGTCAAAAGATGTCATGTATAAGAGGTGTTAGGAATGCGTCTAGCTCGAGGAAAGTGTTAGGTATCGCTAATGACGTTGAGCCAACCTTGCGCGAGATGGTTAATGAAGAAAATCTTATGATAATCACAATAATTAGGTTGATAGAACAGCAGATTAGGCTAATACAAGATATGGCTAGAGGTAGAGTTAGGGTATAAGAGAATAGGCCAGTTGAAATGTAAGGTGGCCCAAGAAATCAAGCAGCTATGGTAAACTTAGAACGATTTAAGAAGTTGGGATCATCTATCTTTTAGGAAACTGCCGATCTCATGGTTGCAAAGGCATGGCTAAAACAGATTGAGAAGATATTGTGGCTATGGGTTGTAATAATGATCAGAGGGTGATATTAGCCTTATTTATCCTTCAAGGTAAGGCAAACCACTGGTGGGATGCCAAATCTCGTCTCTTGAGAGCTAGGTTACAAGATGCACCAATTACTTAGGAGTTATTTCTGGAGGCTTTTTATGAAAAATATTTTTCTGAATAGGTCCAACATCAAATAGAGGCTGACGTTTTGAAATTAACTCAAGGAACAAAGTCTGTTATAGAGTATGAGGAACAATTTATTGCCCTCTCTCGTTTTGCTCCATCCTTGGTTGCTAATAAGGGTAGTAAGTGTATGAAGTTTTTGGAAGGGTTATGTCTTAACATTAAAGGGCGATTAACCATACTTAAGATTAACAACTATGCTAATTTAGTGGACCGAGCAATTCTTGCAGAGAAGGATATTCTTGAATCCCAATTTTCAAGGGATCAAAGGAATAAAAAGAATCGATAAAGTGGAACAGGAAATGGATATTCTTATAAACAAGGCACTCAGTCCCAGAGGCTTATTAATGAAGGTAACAAATAGGATAACAAGGGTGTTCCTAGTGACACTACCCAAAGGAACTACCCCATTTGTTGGCATTATAAAAGGAGGCACCTTGGTGAATGCCATTGAAAGACTAGAGCCTATTTTGCTTGTAGAGAAACTGGACATAGGATTATGAATTGCCAAAAGAGACGTAGCGAGACAGTGAATACCCCTTTTAATGAAGGGCAGAGGAAGAAACCAAAGGTGCAAAGGCGTGTCTTTACGCTGATAGAAAAAGATGCTGAGGTGTCAAATGATATAGTATCAAGTACATTGTCCTTATTTTCTAAAGAAGCCAAAGTTTTTTTTTATCCTGGTGCTACACATTCTTTTGTTTCTTGTGTGTTTGCTCGTTATGCTGATGTGCTTATTACACCACTAGATGTTCACGTGACAATTAGTACCCCTATGGGAGATTGTGAGTTAATAGATCATGTCTACAAGTCATGTGTGATCAAATTGTGCGAAAAGAAATTTCTTGTCGACCTCCTACCCCTAGCAATACACGATTTTGATTTAATTTTGGGAATAGATTGGTTGGGGCCCTACCATAGATTATTCTGCTAAGAAAATTATTTTTCGCTTACTGGTGAGGAAGAATTTCATTTTCAAGGCAATCATAGGGATAATAGAGGTCTAATTTCTATGATTAAGATAGCAAAAATGCTAAAAAAATGGTATAAAGGATTTTTAGCATTTGTAACTACTGATCATTCTGAAGGGGCATGCCTTGAAGACATACCTATTATATGGGAATTTATTGATGTTTTTCCTAAAGATTTTCCTAGATTACCCCTAGATCGAGAGGTTAAGTTTACAATAGAACCAGTATCTCATACTACTCCTATTTCTAAGGCACCATATCGGATGGCACCTATTGAGTTAAAGGAACTAAAGGTCTTGCTACAAGAGTTACCAAATAAGCGTTTCATTCATCCTAGTGTGTCACTTTAGAGTGCTCCTAATTTTATGTAAAGAAGAAAGATGGTTCAATGAGATTGTGTATCGATTACCGACAACTAAATATGGTTACTATCAAGAATAAATACCCCTTTCCTCGAATTGATGATCTTTTTTATCAATTACGAGGGGCAGCAGTGTTTTTAAAAATTGATTTACGATCTAATTATCATTAATTGAAAATCAGAAGTGATCATGTATCGAAGACAACTTTCTGAACCCACTATGGGCCACTACGAGCTCTTAGTTATACCTTTTGGGTTAACTAATACTCCTGCAGCATTCATGGACTTAATGAATAGGATTTTTCAATCGTATCTTAACCAATTTGTTATTGTCTTTATTGATGACATATTGGTTTACTCTAGGAGTAAGGAGGAGCATGAAACACACCTGAGGATTGTATTAGATACATTGCAAGAAAAGAAGTTATTTGCAAAGTTTAAGAAATGTGAGTTTTGGCCTGATCGTGTGGCATTTTTGGGGCATGTAGTGACGAAAGATGGTATTTCGGTAGATCCAGCAAAAGTAGAGGTCATTATGAATTGGGAAAGACCTTCTAATGTGACTGAAGTAGGGAGTTTCTTCAAATTGGCAGGTTATTATAGGTGCTTTGTGAAAGGATTTTCCAGTATAGCAGCATCATTGACTAATTTGACTAAGAAGGACTGAAGTTCACTTGGGATGAGGCATGTGAAAAGAGCTTTCAAGAGCTCAATAGTCTTTTAGTATCAACCCTTATTTTAACTCTCCCTTTTGAAGGTGGAGGTTTTGTGATTTACAGTGATGCTTCTAGAAAGGGCTTAGGTTGCATTCTAATTCAGCATGGTAAAGTTATAGCATATGCCTCTAAGCAGTTAAAGAGTCATGCAAGAAATTATCCAACTCATGATTTAGAGTTGGCTACTATAGTGTTTGCCCTAAAAATCTGGAGACACTACTTGTATGGGGAGACTTATGAGATCTTTATTGATCATAAGAGTTTGAAGTACTTGTTATTCAAAAGGAATTGAATTTGAGGTAGAGAAAATGGTTAGAGTTGGTGAAGAATTTTGACTACTCTACTAATTACCATCCAGGGAAGACAAACGCGGTAGCAGATGCCTTAAGTGGGATATCATTTGGGTGCATGACTCATCTTATAACACTCCACTTTTATGGTTGTAATTAAAGTAGTTAAATCAGGTGAAACATTAAACACTTGTAGAAATGAATGTCAAAATAAATATTTTATAAACATAGAACATAATAATTTTATTACACAAAAACTATAAAAAAAAGATTTGTTAAACTAAAACTTTGTTACAAAAGTTAAGAATCTCTTAGTGACATGTCACAAACCAACTTCATTAACAAACTTGTTGGTTTTGTGCTTGGATAGGAATACGGTTGAGCCCGTTGTGTAACTTAAGGTCTATTATGTCCATATGTACTTTGCCTTAGTTAGGACTTAGCGTCAGTTTTCTCTACTCAGTTCCTGCAATGTAAGGACTACATGAGCTAATGCCTAGTAAGTAAACATTGTATGCATGTATTACCTACCGTGCACATGAATGACTTTATGAATAAGTGCTAAATCTTTTCAATGAAATTTTGAAATGTAAAGAACGGTGTTAGGACCCTAGGTTTGTTGTACTACAAGGCTAGCATTTCATAACATGTCCTTGGGCTTAAATTAAGTGATCTGTTGGGCGTTACATATCACCATCCTCAAAAGATCTCTTTTCTTAACTTAGAGGGCTTTCTCTCTTTATGAACGCTTGCCACCTAGTAGTACAGCCACCTTTTTTTTTAATTCATTAAAATACCTCTTTATCAAATCACCCATGAAATCCATGAGCCTAATACAACTTATGTCATAGTACGTAAATTTTTCAGATATATAATAAAGCAAAACGTGAAACTAATTTAAAACAATAACATCTAACATAGGCGGTAGTGCCCCCCATACAAAATAAAAAAAAATAGAATTATAATATAGGTGGCAGTGTCGACCATGTAAGGAGTAATAACAACATCATATTTTAGGTGATAGTGTCAACCATGGTATGATAAAATAAGAGCATCACATATTAGGCGGCATAGCCAACCATCTAATAAAGTAAGTAGTAAGCCTAACATCCTAGATGGCATAGCCGACCATATGAGGATGATATCATGATATAGGCAGGATAGCCAGCCATGTGGGGATTTAATAATAGCCAATCACACTATAATAATAATCATTATAAAATAAGAGATTATTTAAAACTAAACCTAGAATAAGAGAATTATTAATCAAAGCTAATTTTAACATATTGTCCTTACATTGTAGTTGAAATGAAGTATTACTTACCTGTTTTCTTTTATTCTCATAAACCTTCCTTCCTAAACTTGAGAATTTCTTCACTAATGATACTTTGGCTTGGAATGGAAAAAGATAGGATTTCTAGGGTTTATGGAAAATGCAACAGTTAAGAGGTATTTATAAGATTTCATAAGGCCCATGAGTGGTTATAATTTTACCACCATATCATTTGATTAATGGTGGGGATTTATTTCTCCATAAATATCTTAGTGATTTCTAGAATGCTAAAATTTTACCACCTAATACTTAATTAATGGTGGAGATTTATCTCTTTATAAATATCTTAGTAATTTATAGAATTTCTAATATCTCTATAATATTTTCCATTACATCATTACTTATGTCATGCCTATGTCATTATTACTTTTAAATATTAATTTATCTCTCCATAAATATCTTAGTAATTTTAGAATTCCTAATTCTCTATAAAAAAAATTTTTATGTCATCATTACTTTCTAATTATTAATTTATTTCTCCATAAATATCTTAGTAATTTTTAGAATTTCTAATATCTCTACAATATTACTTATGTTATTATATTATTATACTTTATTATTATTATTATTATAAATACTTAAAAGAGCTTGTTAGATTAATTATATTATATCCGAGTAAGATGATTGTACTTCACACATCTTATCACCATACAAAATCATTTGGTAAAGGACTTGAGGAGATGTGGGATTGAGGTTGTTACCCATGGGTAAGCAAACTTGTCAGTTTAGTTAATAGTCCAACCCACCTTAATTGATAAAATTAAGGTAGTCTAAAAGAACGACGTGGAACTCAATAAAATCTGTGAAGATGTTAACAAAGGCATAAGCCCGAATTCAGACTTGATAATGGAGATGCATTATAGATGGGGCAAAGGCTATGTGTGCTAGCAAACGAAGAGTTGAAGGCAGAGGTCTTAACAAAGGCACATGAGTCATCTTATAGTATGCATTCTAGTAGTACTAAGATGTATCATGATCTAAAGCAGAGTTTTTCGTGGAGAAATATGAAGGGAGACATTGCTAACTTTGTGTCTCGATGTTTAGTTTGCCAACAAGTGAAGATCGAGCATCAAAGACCAGTAGGAACTTTACAAACGCTTCATATTCCTCAATGAAAATGGAAACATATTACTATAGGTTTCAACTCTGGATTATCTCGTTCTAGGAGGGGTTGTGATTGCATTTAGGTAGTGGTTGATCGATTGATGAAATCGACCTATTTCTTGGTGAAGCAAAGTACAGACATTGTAGGGTAGCTAGCTAAGTTATTCATTAAGGAGATAGTAAGGCTTTATGGAATTCCAGTGTTAATAATGTTTGATGGAGATCCATTGTTCACTTCAAGATTTTGGGCTAGCTTACATAAAGAGTTGGGGATGAAATTGAGATTTAACAATGCTTTCCATCCACAGATAGATGGGCAATCTGAAAGGAGTATTCAGACCCTTAAGGATATGCTTCGAGCTTGTGCAATAGACTTGAGTGGTAGTTGGGAAGAACACCCAATGTTGATCAAATTTACTTATAATAATAGTTACCATTCGAGAAGTGGCATGGCACCATTTGAGGCATTATATAGAAGAAAGTGTAGGTCCCCAATTTTTTGGGATGAGGTTGGTGAAAGAAAACTTTTAGGTCCAGAATTGGTACAGATTACCCTTGATCAAGTCAAGTTGATTAGAGAACGTCTTCGAACAGCTTAGAGCAGACAGAAGAGTTATGCAGATCGTCGTAGACGAGAATTAGAATTTGAAAAAGGAGACTTTATTTTCTTAAAGGTATCACCATAGAAAGGGGCATTTCGGTTCGGGAAGAAAGGGACGTTTAGCCCTAGATTCATCGGACCATTTGAGATTTTACAGAGAATTGGTCCGGTGGCTTATCGCATAGCATTACCACCAAGTTTGCTAGACTTCACAATGTATTCCATGTGTCTGTGTTAAGAAAGTATATCACAAACCCTTCACATGTACTAGACTATCAACCGATTCAGATACCTGAAGACATGTCATATTAGGAGCAACTTATTAAGATTGTTGATCTAAAAAAACAAGTATTAAAGAGTAGAGTTATTTCCCTAGTGAAGGTATGATGGATGAATTATTTTATTGAGGAAACCACATGGGATTGAAAGGCAGAAATGTTAGAGACGTACCCTCAAATCTTCTATGCATAAGGTAATCTTATAATTTTGAGGACAAAAATTTTTTTAAAAAGGAGGAAATTGTAAGGTTCAATTCCTTCACCTAAATATTAAATTACTTATTTTGAGCTAATAAACAGCCTCTTTAAGTATTAATAATATTTAATACTTAACTTTAGAAATTAACAAGGTATTTATGAAGGATTAGTTGTAAAGATGATAAGGATTCTAGAAATCGGTAAGGTATTTATGAAGGATTAATTATAGAGATAGATAAAAACTCTAGATATTAGTGAGATATTTATGATAGATAATCTTGATTATTGATCAAGGGTTATAGTGGAAAAATCTCAGCCATCCACTAGCCTTAAGAAATCTTATAAATACCCCTTGGACCTTTTATTTTCAAATATTTGTTGAGGAAATGATCAAAGAAATTGGTAAGTTTACTCTTCCTCTTCTCTACAAAATTCTAATCACTCTACTTAGGGTTTATATTTGACATGATTTTAGATTTTTTATATAGATCTTGATGCATGATATAGGATGTGTTTAGGTTTTGTTTAGGGTTTTAATTAATTAGGAGTTTGGTTAATCAACCATTGGCATAATAAGCATGTAGGATGATTCTGAACAGCATGATATCTCGATTTTTAATCTTATATTTTGTGAACGAAATTCTTAAAAATTTATATTCTAGAAAATAGATAATAGAACTTCCTTAATAAATTTTATTTCATCAAACTTGATTTAGTTTTCAATTTAATATGTATTTTCGAAGTAGAAACCATTGTACTGAAAAACTGCGATTCCAACAGTGTGACCAAGTTTACAAAATTATTGGTACCATCAAATGAACTCAGAAAATTATGACATTTTATACAGAAGTTAATATACGTGTGTAGTATCTTCTGTTTTAATTTCATAAGTTTCGTATTAGTATTTTATTTTATAAAATTCTCAGAACTTGTTCTGTTCGGTTAAGGTTATAAGAAGACAGTTTCGAACTTACTGAGTAATAAATAGTTTTGAAAATATTTTTGATATTGGATCCTCTTGAAAATTTTACATGAGATACCCATGGATGTCCAAAATAACTTTGTAAAATATTATGTCAATCCGAATTTTAAATTAAGAGTTAAAATTGTGAGATCAATCCTCTATGGGAATGAATTATAAAAGCAAATTCTTAGAGTGAGTTATTAATATTCATATTTTTGTATTTATTTAAGGTGTTAGAAGTATTTGAAGCTCTTAGAGGCTTAAAGGTTGTCAATTCAAATTCTTTTGTTAAGGCAAGTAACTTTATTTCTAGTATGCTGGATACGTATAAATATTCTAATGATATTATTATAAGTATAAATTTTTTTATACTATTTAGAAAATTAAAGGATTTTTCGTAACAAAATCAGTTTATGGAAATGTCAAATCTGAATTCTTTTAACAAAATATTTTATAAATGCTTTTCAATATGTGAATTATTTTAATGATATGACTACCTTTTATAATTTTTTCTGTAAAATAGTTCGCAAGCCTAAATTATTTTTATGTACTTTTTTGAATCTGATACGATTGTTTGGAACTCATGTGTAATTTCAGTTATTCAAGATTATGGAATTCTTAATGTTTTAGTTCATTGTCTATAGTTATTCTGATTCTGATTCTAATCATAATATACGATATATCTGTTTGGACCAATATTAAATTTTTGTTATGAATATACACATGATATTCTAATTTCTGTTTGAACCGATCATTAAGACTATAGATGACACTATATAACATGAGTTAATCTTTTATTTTCTGTATATGTGATATGAGATTTGTCTTTATAAGTAACTCTGCTTTTGATATTTTAAATTACAATGAATTTATGTCATCTTATTGAAATATGATATTATATGGTTTTTGTGAAATTTATGAATTTATAAAATACATTTTACTCAACGAATGCTTGTAATATTTTTTAGTATTGATAGGCCTAATGTGTTAGGAATGATTTTACTTATGGAGCTAACGATTCACCCCTCGTCATTATTTTTTTACAGAGTAAATTCTTTTTTAAAGGTGTACTTATCTTTGGAGTTAGAGAGTTCATTTTCGATTGCTATTTGAATAAAAAAAAGAGTAAACTCCTCTTTCTTTTAGTTTATTTCTATTATGAACTTGTAATTTAGGTTTTAAGACTTTATTATTTTTATGTTTCTAGAGATATTATTTAGCATTGAATGTATGAACTTGTAGAATATTATTAGAAAATTTTAAGGTATTACAGTTTAAAATTTTATGAGTAGAAATTATGTTTCGTGAGTAACCTCCTTCTTTCACGTACTCTGCACGTGTTAGATTTGAGGTGTTACACTTTATGATACAAGCACTGTTAATTTTATGGCAAAAATACCATACCAATTTGCGTAATGTTTTTCCTCTCTCTTTTGTCCTAACCGCAAGCCCGAGAGCAAGAATGAGAGAATGAATAACAACAAAATCCTAGGTGAATGAATCAGTAAAATAATATTATTAGTAACTGAGGCCAAGCTGAAGTCCAAAGGCAGCATGGATGAGGAACAACGTCATGATCCCGCTACCCAAGATCCCATGAACATTCCTTAATCCAGGATTGCCCTGTAAATGATTATAAAGGAAGAAATAAGAAAACTTTATGGACCTCCACAAAAATGGGTATGTACTAGTAAATTTATTTATTACCTTAAATAATGCTGGCAAAATAGTTTGTATGGTTAAGAGTGCAAGGCCAATGAAACCAGTCACAGCATGCGGACTGCAAAGGAAATTTGGAACCCAGCTAAGTCCAAGTACTAACTGTCTTTGAAGAAATGTTAATTTGAAAATTACCTTTCAAAGACAGGTTTCTCCGAAGTTAGGAGTGATGTAATTCCACCTGTTGCTCCAAGAGCAAAGAAGAAGAACATACCACCAAGAAGCTTTGGGTGCAAGTCTTTGGCCTTGGCCTTCTCCTCCTGAAATGCTCAAAATAATTAATCAAGGTGATTTAATGAAAAGGCTTAGCTGATTAACATATGTTGCAATGAGTTGCTTACCACATCATCAGAATAGCGTATGCGGAAACCCAGATAAGTTCCATAACCACCCATAGCAAAGAGCACGACTGCCTGAAAATTTACAGGAAAGAAAAATAAACATAAGGAACTTGCAAGTTAGAGATATTAAGTAGATCAATCAAGGAAATCAGAAAGGAAGATTTAGGTACCATGTTGCCGGGGTGACCCCAATGCACAAGCCAGTCAGGAAGATTCCACGACTTCACAAGCTCAACAAAAGGTCCAAAAAGGGCTCTTACAGTCCCAACTGTTGTCCAGACATTTAAACCAAAAAATATACGTTAAGATTGCGTAAATTACAAAACTCATTATGTTAACACCCAATTAAATGCGCGATATGAGGTAAATGCTTTGTGACAGAAAAACCTGGGTTGCCTCAAATTAGGATGCCATCCTGAATTTAAAAGGTGTCAACAATGCATATACAAAATATGAAGTTATGCTCATAGAAGCCAATTATCAAGATTACCCCAAAAAACAAATCCCCATTCAATCCAACATGCCATAAAAGATGTGTGGTGTAATTACTTGTAAGCGCACTCCTTTCAGGATCAAATTACTAAGACTTGCAATTAATAAAAGTTATACGAATAAATGAAGGGAAGATCACGAAGTCTGAAATTGAGCTACCTCGCACCTAACAATGGTTACCATAACATGTACTTCTGATATGAAAAAGTAGTTGCAAAGTAGCTGAGAGGAGAGGATAATGCATGATAAAATCACACCTCCAGGAATAGCAGCAACGAATAGCAAAGGTAGAGGAGCAATGGAGTAAAGTAGTGTCTCTCTAGGCTTTTCCATCTCTTCTTCTTCTTCTTCTAATTGTTGAGCTCCATCAGCAATTTCAATAACCTCATTCTTTAATGCAAAAGACCTAGAGAGCGGACCCCTTCTCTCCTTCATTGTAGAAGACAATGCGCAAGGCAAAAACGCGGAAGTTGTTGCTGCTTTTGCGGCTATGGGAAATGAAGAGGTTGGTATGTTAGCAAATGGGTTCTTCAGACAGAGAGTTTTAGCAGCAGTAGTACTTATCAAAGCCATTTGAAAATAGGAAGAAGGGATTTTGACTGTTGTTTTACAAGCAACTGAAATCTACACTTTGCCTTCTGTTGATGCCAAAAGTGGAGATAAAGAGCAAAAAGAGGTGAAGAAAGAGACACGCTGAAGCCATATGAGATATATGGCATTTTCTCCACGTGGTCTCAACACGCTCTCCCACTTGTAATCAAATATCATAATGGTTACCGACTCCGCCCTGTGCTTTTCTTGAACAGCGGCATGTTACTCTGTTCATTCATTAGCTTGCCTTGCAGCCACGGTTCAGCATCTCAATTTCCAAGTTTTCTGCTCTGTTTACCATGTTCAATACTTTAATCGTTCAGCGACTTCCATCCAAAGAGGGGAGCTTCTAAGTTCTAAATATTGATTTGCACATTAGATAAAAGAACTAATTTGATTTCAAGTTCCATGTAAATTGAATCTGAGCAGTGACTGCTGGGCAAATATTGCAGCAACACTGCATAATAATTTACCACTCAGCAAATCCTGCCTCAGTAAATAATTTTGAAAAAATTAATAATTCAAATGATTGAACAAATAAGAGTCCGAGAGTCGAAACTTTTGCTTAGCCAACATCAGAAAAATACATTCCCAACAACGACATTGCTCAAGACAATTGTATATTGCACCACCAGTACCTGTTATTGTGTTTGACTATGCGGCCTCCCCTATGAAGTCGGGTATTATTCAGGCATCGACTGTGACCCATTTTTCCCTAACATAAAATACTTATCCAAATGAACACGCGTGGAAAAAAAAGTTACATTTCAGCCTAATACGCTAATTCGTTTTTCTGCACAGCTGTCAGTTCACAAGCTGAATGAATCAGCATGCCAGCAAGCATCCACCTTAACCGATCCATCACTTTTCCCTGAGCAATATGAACCGTAAGTATCCTATGTTTGGCCTAATAATAATAAGGGTATATTAATTACATGCACAAAGGGAAGATCAAAAAAAGGCACTGCAAAAGTTTAAGCAACTTGATACTTCAATCAGGAATATATGCGAAAGTTTCTTAAATTTTACAGCTCTCAGAAAACAATGCTATTCACATATATGGCTTGCGATTTAAAGGTCAAATCTACCTAGCTGATACCACATGATTGAGTTAGTCATAGTTTATACAATTGATAGAAGATAAGAGAAATGTCTAAAATTCCAATAGCAGTCGGCGCAAATATCCTATTGACTCCTCATGAAAATCCACTTAAAGGTTTCAGATTAAGATTTCAGAGAGACACAACACAACAATTTGGCAGTGCTCAAATGGGATTTCGACTCAATATTTACGAAGAAGTAAATAATCAATTTACCTTTGGGATCAAAAGAAAATAAAAAATCTGTCCAACAATCATATCACTCGAAGAATGTTGTTGCAAATGCCACCCTTGGTAACCAACTCTCGTTGAGGATCAACCTTCCACTGACCATCGACAATGAACTTAATCTACAATCAACAAAACGTTCAAAAAAGAATCAACTCCAGAGAAACAATTATTGAAAACATAACATATCCCACACAGAAAACCTACATAAGATGTTAAATAGAAGCCACTTCTAGTAGCTGCAAGAAATTCAGAAATCATGCACATGCTATATAGGCCTTTGTCTCAGTTTCTTGCATCCTCCCAAAAGGGCTGCACCCATGAAAATCAGAAACAGTGATGGCCTTCTAGCTGCAACATATCATTCATAAAGAGTATGGCCGGTATGGTCCAGAATTGCCAGATTATACATGCTTATCTGGCAAGTGATGACATTGGAAGCAATTCCCCCAAGGGATACCGAGTAATCACAAGAATCATCTACAATTCAGATATTCTTTCCGACTAAAACCAAATAGGGAAATTTAGTGTGTCACGTCCATGATTGTTGTAGTCCTATGTAGACTGAACTCTTCCCCACTATATATACAATTATTCAGCTATCTATCCCACAATTAGTTTTCATATATCAACACTGTATTAAGAGTGGAGCTAATGTCCCTAGTCTAACACCAATGGTTAAATAAAAATAAAAATAAAAATTATCGAGTGTAGAGCAACTATCCCTTGTGCATCTGCAATCCACCGAGTAGAGTGATATCGCCCATATTATATGCATAAGAGGGGGCCAACCGGGAATTCCTACGGGCACTGCCATGAAAAGCTGCAGCAACTATAACGTGTTATTTGTCTGCATTTTTCAGTCAACTAAACCAATGGCAACTCATATGTTCCTAATTTTGTCCTCATAGTGGTCGATATAGAGCTCTCAGCCTCACTCACCCTCAGTTTGACTCCCTGTCTGCATCTCTTTGATCTGGCATGTTTAAGCATTTTGCCCCCTGATTATGTGTTCTCTTGTTACAATGCACATTGAAATTAATGAGCTGTTTGCTGTAGATCGTGCATCATTGAGGTTGAGTTGTTGATTTTGTTGGTCGTCCCTAGTGTGTTGATAGGGCTATCTCATCTTCTTTTATATTTTCTACTCAGCATGGATAGCAACTGGGTTCATGGTGGGCAATAATCATTCTTATAATAAACGGCCAATTCAGGGGTATCATCCTATTCCTATTCTGGTGCTTCCGTCTTGTTTGACAAATAAAACATTAATTTTAGTTCACTTTTTTCCCCCCATACTAAACCTTTTCTGTTATGGGGAAAACATAGAGTCAGTGCCAATCCTCACCTCTCTGTCGTAAAGTACCAAAATTTCTTGAAAATCTTTGTCAACAATTCAGCTAACCATTTCGTTGTGTTTGTTTGTTCATTTATACAAAACAGCTAATAAATTATCTCTTAGGTCAGATAAGTGTGTATTCTTAGCTACTAAAACACAAAATGGTTACAAAGTGTCATTGATCCTATTCCCCAACCGCAAAGAAGGATCAAGTCTGAAGCCATACCTTATTTCCTCCACTCTTCATCCTACTTCAACTGGTTCCAACTACTAAAATTTTAAGACTCTTCAGCAACAAGCTCAGCAAGGTCGCTCTATTTCAACATTTTATCCTGGTAGCAGTCCTTCTTCCATAGGCTATACTCATTGTTAGCTTAATCTACAAGTATACAATTCACTCCTTTATCTGTTTTCTTGGTCTATGTGCCTTGTTTCTCTGTCAGCACCTACCATAATTGGCACTCCAGTTGCTGACAAAATGAATGGCAGATCACATGTCTCTCTTTCCACCTGAAAGGTACATCTAAAGTGGTGACACAAAACTTGTATAGGTATATCTTCATCTCAAATTGAACAGACATAAGTCCATGCCTTAATACAGGCTGGGCATCTGTCAATGCTAAGAAACAATATAAACAGAAAAACTATATGACAGAGCACTTATTTTTCCATTTTTCACATTTTCTCGGAGCCAACTATGTTGAAAGCAATACTCAGTAAAGGCTTCTTTCAGAACTACAAGGGTGAAGAAACTACGGACAGAACAAGAGGATTTGTACTGAAGCATAACTTCTTAGTTCCTCATAAAAAGTTTTGGGCTAGATGTGCATCTAGATTAATTTTTGACTGAAAACACCAAATTAAGTTACAGGTACGCACCGAACAAGTATTGATCAGAAATATATTATCATCAAGAAAACTTCTGATCTCACTAAGCAAAGAGTACCCGCAGAACATCAGAGATGGACCTACTCATTTGAGCAGCAGCTCAAGACTTCTGGAAAATCTCAACTGTTTCGGACATGACAAAGAACTAAAAAGCAAATGTTATCATGCATTTGAAGCTAGTAGCAAGTAAGATTATTAGTTAATATTGGCCACAAGAAAGTTGCTCATAACTGAACTCATAGTAATCTTCACAATTAAACTAAAGAATTGTTGTATGATCAAACCTCATACGTCCCAGTATAAAGCCATAGCACCGTTGACCATAGTCTGCATTTCCTGGTAAAATGTTATTGTAATGAGCATATTTCTTTCCCAGTTAGGAGAAGCAAGTCCCCATCCAACACAAAAAAAAAAAAAAAAGGCCTATGCAAAACCCACAGAAAGCATGAAATTTGATGAGAGTTTATTTTCAAAACAGTGATGATTTACAGATTTACTATCATCAATTACTATTGCACCAATGAATATCTTAGTCTTATGAGGTCAAGGGAAGCAGGTTTGGACTCAGAAATCCTAATTGTAACCAAAAGGCAGGGAAAGGCAAAGACTTCACAACTCATTTCACTATATCAGCTACCTAGACTTCAAAATGCATTTAACTATATCAGCTACTGTCTTGATTTAACCTGAACTACCAATCATTTGAGAAAAAGATAAACTTGGTTCGAATGCAAACAATTTCATTAACGTTGCAGAACCCGAGTTCCTGGGCTATTTCCCAAGGTCCATCATCTGGTAATAATCCCTATAGATGCTGAAGTAGCTGCAAACTCTGTTTCTTGTTGGCTCATAGGCTTTTCCCTTAATTTGCATGATTATCTAATATAATCACAAGGGTGTTATATAATGAGCCAAAAGAAACTAAGACTGCATAAAGTTGAGTAAAAGGTATAGATACTAAAGGAAGAACCTACCACACACTCTCTGTGCAGAATACAAATTCCTTGAAGTGGATTAATTTTTTAAAAAAATTGTAGCAAATGGAATATTCTTAAACTGGACAAATTACCAATGTACTTCCAAAATAACTGAATGTGCTCTAATCAGTTATCACCAAGAATTTTGACATCAGAAATAAGGGAACAGTTGCTGGAATAGAATTCAACAACTTCACAAAGTTGCAGTTTCAGTTAATGAGGGGAAACCATAAAACATTAACTAATGTGGCATAAAATGTTAAATATCTGATTTTAAGTATGGCAACACCTACCAAAAAATAAAAGAACTAGATATGAGGGTACTAATCAAACAAAAATGAAAGAACAACAAGCACCTTGATCTAATGGGCTCGACAATACTAGAAGATGACAGAGGATCCATTTTTATCCGATGATGCCAACCATTGAAACTGCCTGCTACCTCCACAATTTCACCATCTCCTGAGTATTGGATCTCCACCTAATAAAATCAGAAAAATTAACCACAGTCGGCTGGCATTGCAGATACTGAACCCAGCTACTTCATTTGATTGGCAAAATGGTTCCATAACAAGCAAACAAGTTACAACCAAAGGCAATATAAACAGTTATCTCCTCCTCTCCCAAGATTACAACTATCCATAACGATTACATGGGAATATTCCCCTCTCTCTCTCTCTCTCTCTCACTCTCTCTCACTCTATCTCTATAAGTTAAGCCACTCATAAAATAAGAGCTCTAACACCATTATTATTTCTAGATCAAACAGATAAATAAATCAGAATGTGAAAATATAACTCATGACTTGTATATAAGCTGTTAGGACTCCGACATCATCCAAAATTTTAGATTATAGATATGTTGCATGGACAAAACTACATTGAAAGTGTTTAGGCACAATGGGATAGTAATCATTAATACAGCATTTTAAATATATACATTCATTGAAAGAATCAAAACTAAAGGGCTATTCAACCAAACTGGAAATCACCTCAATCATCATGTTTTATAGTCATTTGGAATGTAGCTCAGCCATCATCTTAGAAGTAATCAATGCACACACTAACATGATTTTATTCTTTGCCAAAGATGTTTTTCAACTCTGATTGTGATAATCAATACATATATGACACTCAGTTTGGCGTTCAAGAATTTCCAGCAAAGCATCCGATCACCACCAAAATGATCAGACTTCATAAATTATTTGATTTGGGGAAGGAAAACAAAAAGAAGAAGAAAAAGAGGAAGAGAAAGAGAGAGCAAAATAAACAAATTTTAGCCAAAAGGTACATGCCATACCGCTTCTAGTCCTGAAAGACTTTCTTCGGCAGCAATTAATTCTTCATCTTTATCCAAGATAAGCTTTTCAGCTTTATTGATTTCCGTTACAGCCTTGGTTTGCAAAACAGACAAAGCAAGCTGAAGGCCAAAGAAAAAGGAAAATACTTCAGTTTAGCACTAACAGAAGACTGAAATCCATTCTGGCAACAACATAATTTCCAGTATCTTACAAACAAATACTACATTGCACAAATGGAAGATAAAATATTTGGTGCAGAAAACATTATAACTCTTTCTTCCATTTCTTCTGTTTGTCTTCACTTTTTGATACCCAGAACCCCCTCAAACTTTATCCTCCATTCTTGAATTAGAGGAAATTTTATCAGAAACCTTTAAAGAACCAAATATGAAATATTGAAATTGCACACGCCTTTTATATGGCAGATAACAAGCAGAATACAAGGGCTTTCTACAAAAAATTCATACATAAGCCCCAAAGATGAACTAACGTGTTGGTTCCATTTAGACAATCACATGCTACAGAAATTAGATCATCCCTAAACTAGTTATTTGGAAAGCCTCACCAACATATGAATGCCTAACAGTCCACTTCTCAAATATTTTGTTTAATGTCTTCACCTATACTAAAAAGCAGAAATGTCATTAATGTCTTCACATGCTACAGAAATTAGATCATCCCAGATTGAAGGACATAAACCAGTTATTTGGAGAGCCTCATCAACATATGAATGTCTAATAGTCCAGTTCTGAAATATTTTGTTTAAAGTCTTCAACTATATTAAAAAGCAGAAATGTCATTAATATCTTTGAATGGCCCAAAGAACGGCATGAAATGAGAATCTAGCAACTTCCACACTGTAATGCCAGCCCTAGCAAACCAACACAACAAAACAAGCCTTCAAAAATCCGTATATACCTTCTCCTTTTGAATCTGTTCCTTCAACTGAGACAATTCCATCTCCTTGTGATGCTAAGCATTCCAAAAGATAGGACAACAATCTAATAAGTTGGTCTGCATAATAAAACTTTGTACTATGCAGAACAAACTAGTGATTAAGAATGATGCACAACTATTTGTACCAGCATAAATTTTAGATGATCAATCTCGAGTTGATTCTCCCTTCTGGCCTGTACCACAAAACACAAAATTCAAGACCTACATGTCAAATATTTAATCAATCAAGATCATAACATTATAATGCAGAACATACAATGACCTCAACCTCTGAGCTGTCAAAATCTGCACCTCCTAGTCCTGTTCCCAAATGTTCATCACTGAAAATAAAATCCCTACATGATAAAAAGCGGGCAAAAGATATTATTAATGTTAAGCTCACATTATGACAGATAAGGAAATCAATTACCAAAATAAAAGGATTAAGATTGACAACGGTGCATCGCGCAACAGAACTATTTTTGAAACCATATGCAAAAAAAAAGGTGCAAATTTTTCACGCATTCTTTGCATCAAGTGTTCTTGTTTGAGAACAACAAATAAATAATTTCAATTGCCAGACACATTCAGTATTCCACAACACCAGCCAAAAATCCAGAAAGAGGAAAATAAGAGCATGGTTTAAGTCATGGAGCATATGATTATGCTTATATCAAAAGTGCTGCTGTTTCTAGCAAAAAGCTAATATGGTACTAGGTCATTCACCATTCATATGAGGCATGCAAAATTAATTTAAAGTCATATATTAACTGCTGAATAAACACCCTTAGCTTTCCCAAATAGCCCTGAAACAGTGGAACGGTGGGCCATTGTGGCTTTAAAAAGTAGTAAATTACTACACAAACAGGCATATTTTTGTCAAACACACGTTTAATTATTTCTTTACTCTACAATGTCAAGAACACATTAGAAAAAAAAAAAAAGAATTTGAATAGTCCAAGAATTCAAAAATTGATAATATATTAGCTACAGATCAGACATTTGTAGTCAACATACCAAAACTAACCTAAAAGGAAAATTTACAGTTGTGAAAGAGGCAATCTGCTTGGATGTCAGCGCACTCCCATTCAATATCATAGCCCTGTCTATTCTGTCATTGAAAATCTGTCGTAAGTGCTCCGCATCATGGGTCCTTGATTTAACTTCTATTGCATCCACGAGATCATTAACTTCATCACTATCTTCAAAATCAATTTCATTTAAAAATGCCATGAGCATTATTTGGGCATCAAGCAGCTCCAAATAATCAACTCAATTTCAAATAAATAATATAAACTGTAAAAATGAGAAGGTGAGAGATGGATAGATGTAAACTACAGCATATAAAAGACATACCTTCTATTATATCCAAATCTCCATTCTGAATAAAATTTGCAATGTTTTCCTCCAAGGTTGCAGTGTCTAAAGATTGTAAGGATAGACAACCATGTTCATCCAAATTGAGAGATGGGCTTATGTTTGAACTGCTGGAATGATTTTCCATGATCGTCGCATCAGCTAATGAGGAAATAGTTTCAGTTATATCCCCTTCCTTCTCATGATGACCATCTAAACTGGGTGAGACCTTTCCCACAAAGGATGGATTAGATAAAGATTCTGTAGATGGCAAACAATAGCCATCGGAGTGAAGGTCTCTACTAGTGCATGACCCTCTAGAAGGACTTTTCATGAAAGAAACATCAGTGGATAGAGAAATGTTTTCAACTGAATTGTCCACATTCTCATTCTGACTGTTCAAATTAGATGACTCAGTTCCCTGCAACAGTGAATTGGATGAAGATTCAATACTCATGTAATCAGAGTAAACAGAATTGCAGTTGGATAAGTATTTGTGCTTGGAAAACAGTCTCTTACACTGGAAACTTCAACTGACAATGAAACATCTTCAACCTCATTGGCTACTTTTTCATCCTGACCTTTTAATTTACATAAGGTATCAATAGAAAGCAGAATTATTCTAAATTGAGAATTCATAAACATAAGAAGGTTACATATTGTTTGACCTGCTAAGCTCTTCTCCGCAACAAACCCATCAAAGTCAGTTTTTGCTGAACTTTTAAGAAGCTGTCTAATATATTTATAGCCTCTTCGTCTGACAATGTTTGCAAGGTCATCCCTAATGAGCATTTAAACAATAACGAAGGAAGTCACACTTCTAATTCATTTGCCGGAAACTAAATTACTGCTGTACAATTCTTTTATGACTCAACAATGAATAAAAGGCGCAAAATCAGTTCATATGGTTTCAAAGTTCTCTCCCCATCAACAAGATAAAACGAACATACAAATAATGCTTGTTATAGCACTGAAAGGGAAGGTTACGATGTATTGTGATCAAGTTTGTTTTAATCTTTTGCTTTGAAAAGTGTCAGGTACCCACTGACTGTCATAAAATTTTACAAAACAAAGCCACTGATTCAATTCATGTTCCCCTTCTAAAAGTTGAAAGGCCAACCCAATAACTACTGAAAATTTGTTTCAATAAACAAGAAAATAACACTTGTCTCTCTTTATATGCTTCCTTTTTATATATTATTTACTGAAGCTGCTAAAACGGTTTAATTATAATGCAAAATTACCAAAAGGGTTCAATTTAAAATGTAAAACTAAACCGCTATTCCCAAAAATCATGGTTCTGTTTTTTATTCTTTTTAAATACATGTAAACCCTAACAAAAAGAAAAGAAGATGAGTAAAAAGGAAACCTTCCATGGGCTGAAAGCTCTTTCACGGAGAGTACGTGAGACGTGGGAAGCCCAACTGTGGACAAAAACTCTCTTAAATCATTGTAAAGTTCTTCATTGCTCTTCACTTTTCTACCAGACCTTCTTGATGATGATGATTTAGTGGACGAAGAAGAAGAAGCACAGCAGATTGTGAAACTCAAGTGTTTTCGAGGTGGGGACCACTGCCAGGGCTTATGAAAAGAGAGGGGCAGAAGAAAGCTTGAAGATAGAAAGAGGGTCGCCATGTGACTGTAACTGTGACTGACCGTTTCTGCAGCATTGAATTAATGAAGTTCAGAAAAGGAAGAGATGTTGATTGGAGGAAAATGCCTAACAAAACAGAACAGTTGAAATGATAATATTTTCAAGCTGCAGGTGAACATCATCTTATCAAATTCTCTTTAAATCTCAAATTATCAAATTTTCAAATCTCTTGAACGCTTGTTTAGCTGTCAATTTGTTATGATTTCTTGTGACCGTGACGGGCCCAATACACGAATCTACCGTCCACGTTTAGTTTTAAAGATATTTGTAGAATATTTCTTCCCCTTCGTTGTTGTACAGCACTGCCATATATTATTCAATTTATTTGATTAACATCCATGTTGACCAATTAAATGCTCAGTCAATCAACAAGCATCACTGTCCGCTATTATTCAATTTATTTTTAAATATAATTATATTTATATTGATTATAGATAAAATAAATAGAAATTAAACTAAAAAAATTAAGTATTAAAAATAAGAAATATATATTTTGATAAAAATTAATTATAATATATTTTTTTTATACTTTTTTTATAAATATTTCATAATATTTTAAAATTAAAATAAAATTACAAAAAAAATATTTTATTATTTATTTGATAATAATGTTTATCATTTTATAATAATTTTCTTATATATTTATTATAAGAAAATACTTATAATAAGAAAAAAATATAAAAAAAATATTTTATTATTCATTTATTCACGTTATAATATATATTTTTTATGTTTAATACTTAATTATTTTATTTTAATTTCTATTTATGTGATTTTTTAATTTATAATAACTATAAATAAAAATTTATTAAAAAATAAAAATAATAAAAAAATAAATGTTATCTATTAATTATAATATTGGGTGAATTGACAATCTTTCTATTAATAATGGCATATATTTTTGAACTATTTGGCAGTTGGACCTTTTAGTAACGTGGTTGGGCTTTGATATCCATCTGTTTTTTTTTTTTTTTTTAACCCCACTAAACAAGTTAAAATGTTAAATTGTTATCGCCCTTTTAAATTTATAAATTGATATAATGAATTGATGATCTCTATTAAATAATAATTTTGCTAGTTCCATTTCAGGACCATCATAAAATATTTATAAAATAAATTTTTTATAAGATCCACTTACTTAATTCGAAACTAAATCTAAATGTGATATTATGTGATTTTTTTAAAAAAAAATATATTCTTGGTTGATGCTTATTGAAATTGACTTAGAATTTGATCTCATATTTAACTCTTTTTGTAAAGTGAAATTCTAGTTCGCATTCTCGTTTTACAACAAGTATGAGATCTTTAATGTAGAAAAAAAAATCCAATAATTTAATTACTACCAATGCAAGACTATTAAACACTATTCAAACGAAACATATTAAATATTAAATCAAGGTAAATGAATCAAATAAGCATAGTCAAACTTTCCCCAAAAAATTAGAATTTCCACGTAAATTAGAAACTTATTAACTTATCGATATATTTTAATATTTGTTAAATTAATAAATTTTTTATGGTCCATATGCTATTATCTCAAATCAAAATACATAAAAACTATTATTTAGTCGAGATTATTAATTTATTAAGTATTAATTTATTAAAATTTTATAATATGCGAAACAATAAATTTGATTTTTTTAATAAAAAACTACACCTAAGAAAAAAAGAGAAGGAAAATATCAAATAAGCAGGGCTATTTTTTATATTTATCCAATAGGTTTATAAAATATGTCATTTTAATTTTTTTTTATGGGGTGCGTTAATAAGTCAAGTGGCTTTTAGAAAATAGTAGGGTAAAAATTTCATCATCTTTTTTTAGTAAAGTATATTTGTCTCTCATATACGTTAAAGGGAACACAACTAAAAAAAAAAAAAAATGGCTCACCTCTAACACTTCACCAAAATTTAGTTGTTCCCTCTCCGTCATTTACATGTTTTCCTAAATTTTTAGATGTTTCCTCTAATTTTAATTTCACCTAAAATTCTTTCACACTTTCTCCTTCAATCCCTATTCTCAATACCAAAAATCAAACGCATAACTCATTTTAAAAAATGGCACTACTAAAGTCCTTGCCATTTTGGCTCTCAATTCAATTTGCTGTGGTATTAGGTGAAAGCTTCATTAGAAAAAAGAAAAATAAAAGCCCAAAGTTAAATGTTTGAGAGAAAGAAAGATTGCAAAATTGTTAAATTTCCTAGCTAACTTTATAAAATTTATGTAACTGTTTTTTCTTGTTTTATTTTTTATAGTATTTCAAACTACTCAATTTTATGTTCTTTTGCTGTGATCCTAGTTTTGAGTTTATTTGTTATTATTTTGTATATATTAAGCAGATATCCTAGTAGAATCGTGCAGTCTTATATGCCAAATTTCACTCTCTTAACTCTAAGTCAGCTTTGAACATTGGTGGCCTTAATGTACCTTTCCATGGGCTATAAAAAGTTTTCAATCTCTTTGACATCCCGCTTGCCCTCGTATCTCCTTGGCCTCAAAATCTCAACTCTCATTAAAGGTGCGGCATTGGTGGTGACACTCAACTGCCTATTGTCTTCTTATAAAGTGCCCAATTGCTCTCGATCTCCTTAAGGCTCGCGTGAATCTCCTCCACTTGAGCCCTCAATGCCTTAATAGAGTTCATGATCACTATTTGGAACTCCTTAAAGCTTTAACGTTGTGCCACCACATCTTGGCTCAGGTCACCCATCTGTCCCCTAAGATCATCAAACTCATTTATCTTTGACTCAAACATTTTAAGGCGCTCATTTATCTCAATAATAGAAATCTCCTCGTAGACAACCCAACTCTCCATGGAATTCAACACATCCACAGAGTTCTCTATATTATACTTCCCTTTTTTTACATTGGGATTTTATTTCTTCCCCCTTTGGTCATCATGAATGAGGTCTAATATCTTTCCTTTTAAACGATGCAATCACCCTTTATCCTAGTAGAATTGTGTAGCCTTAGACACTAAATCTCACCCTCTTAGCCTTAAGTCAACCTAAGACTTTCACAACATTGCTAAATTTAAATATCAGAATGAGTATTAACTCAAACTCACAGAAGATGGGAGGAAAGTACTTTATTACTCAAAGAAAGCTTTACAATGCTTTGTATGTTGAATTATTGTGTATGGCTCCTATATCTTAGCCAAATGACTCCCTTCCTATATACTTTAACTAAAAGGAAATATCTACATACACTACATGAGCCTTGATGTCTCTAGAACATTCTTGAGCCAAGACTTGATGAGATGCTTTGGCCATGACATGAGGCAAGCATGGAAAATAACGATGTGAAGCTAAAAAATAATTTTAAGAAAAGCTAAATTAATAACATTTTCAAACATACTTATCACTTCCTCTCATCCCGAGCTTGTCTAACTCATGGGCAATGTTGAATCTTCAAACCAAAATGAACGTGCAAAGGTTTAGTCATGATCAGCATAAGTAGGCCTCACGTACTTGTTATAAATATTTAAGGAACTTAGGGACAAAGTGCTAGAATTATGTGCTCTTTAAAGTTTATTGATTTATTTATTTATAATAAATAAATTTTTTGATTAATAAAATATTTTAAATACTTTTTTTTAAACATATTAATTGTATAAATATTTTGAATATGGTTCGTTTAATCATAATATATGTATTTATGTGATCATCATAGTGATTCACAGAAAATATAAATATAAGTTATCTTATAATTAAATAAATTGACTTCACACTAGATAAATAAAGCTAATCATCACTCTATTTTTGTTTGTAACACTTCACTTTTATGATTGTAACTAAAGTAGTTAAACCAAGTGTAACATCAAGTATTTGTAGAAACGATTTCAAAATAAGTATTTTATAGATATTGAACACAAAAAAAAATTGTTACATAAAGAACTATATAAAGGGGTTTGTCACACCAAAAACTTTGTTACAAAAGTTAGGGATCTCTTAGGAATACCATAAATAAGCTTGATATATTTATGCTTAGTTAGGAACACAGTTGAGCCTGTTGTGTAACCTAAGGTCTGTTATGTCATGCACCTCGCCTTGGTTGGGACTTGAAGTCAGCTCTTTCCTACTCAGTGCCTGCAATGTAAGGATTACGTGAGCTAAAACCCAGTAAATAAACTCCTGATGCATGTATTACCTATCATACTCATAAACGACTTTATGAAATAAGTGCCAAATTTTTTAGATGAAACTTCGAAATATAAAAGACGATGTTAGGGCCCTATATTTGTTGTCCTACAAGGCTAGAATTATATAACATGCCCTTGGGCTTAAATTAATTGATCCGTTGGGCATTACGTATCGCCGTCCCCAAATGATCTCTTTTCTTAGCTTAGAGGGCTTGCCCTCTTTATAAATACTTGCCACCTAGTAGTACAACAACTTTTTCTTTCTTCAAATTCATTAAAATACCCTTTCTATCTAATTACTCATTAAATGCATGAGACCAATGTAACTTATGCTACAGCATGTAAATTTTCAAAATATATAATGAAGCAAAATATGAAACTAATTTAAGACAATAACATCTAACATAGGCCGCAGTGCCGTCCATACAGAAATTAAAGAAATAAAATTATAATATAGGCAGTAGGGCCAACCATGTAAAGAGTAATAACAACATCATATTTTAGGCGGCAGTGCCGACCATGACATGATAAAATAAGAGCATCACATTTAGGCGGCATAGTCGACCATCCAATCAAGTAAGTAGCAAGCAGAACATCCTAGGAGGCATAGCCGGCCATATAAGGATGATATCATGATGTAGGTGACATAGCCAGCTATGTGGGATTTAACAGTTGCCAATCACACCACAATAACAATCATTATAAGATAAGAGATTATTTAAAACTAAACCTAGCATAAGAGAATTATTACTTAGAGCTAATTTAACATATTGTCCTTACATTGTAGTTGAAGTGAAGTGCTACTTATCTGTTTTCTTCGATTTTCCCTAAACTTTCCTTCTTAAACTTGAGAATTTCTTCACTAGTGATGCTTTGGCTTAGAATGGAAAAAGATGTGATTTCTTGGGTTTTTGGAAAATGTAAGGGTTAAGGGGTATTTATAGAGTTTCCTAAGTCCCATGTGTGGCTAGGATTTTGCCACCATATCATTTGATTAATGGTGGAGATTTATTTCTTCATAAATATCTTAGTGATTTTTAGAATGCTAAGATTTTGCCATCTAGCACTTAATTAATGGTGAAGATTTATCTCTTTATAAATATTTCAGTAATTTCTAGAATTTCTAAATCTCTACAACATTTTTTATTACATCATCACTTATGTCATTACTTATGTCATCATTACTTTTAAATTATTAATTTATCTTTCTATAAATATCTTAGTAATTTATAGAATTTCTAATATCTCTACAATATTTCTTGTTGCATCATCACTTATGTCATTGCTTTGTGTTATCATTAGCTTTAATTATTAATTTATCCTTCCATAAATATCTTTAGTAATTTCTAGAATTTCTAATATCTCCACAACATTACTTATGTTATTATATTATTATACATTATTATTATTATTATGATTGTTAGCCTAATAGGTTATAAATATTATGATTTTGATGATAACAAACATATGCATTAAAGTATTTCATTTTGTATTTCACAAGTTCATTAGTTTTGAAGGATAATAAATCAAGTGGAATCAAGTGAAATCAAGTTCAAGATACTCAACGGTAGAATGAATGGCTCAACGAATAATTTATCATGCGACAATTTCTTGTAAAGTTCTGTATGATTTAATTTATCTTGGATTAAGATTTGTGAAGCTTTCAATTTTATGTTAATAAAATAATTATTTTTCAAGTTAAATACTTTTATGTTTATGAGATAAAATATTTTGTGAATTAAAGTATTTTGGATAAAAATAAAAATGTTTTAAATTTCGGAGTTGGACTTATTTACTAAATTCTAAAACATTTGAGGGCTTTATCAGAACTTATAATAGATTGTGGGCAAGTAGAGTTTTGAAAACTTTAAAGATTATGGTGATTTAGCTAAAACTCAAAAAGGACTTATTTGAAAAGATTTTTTTTAGTTTGGGCCACACTATAATTTCAGAATGTTCTTAAAAATTAAATAATAATTAAAATTTCTGAGATTGGGTCTTTTTAAAAATTTTTATAACATTTTGGGCCATAGCATAATTTGAATAAGTTTTGAGGTAAAACTGTAATTTCATAAACAGTGTTACTGTAGCAAAATTCAAAATTAACGGTAACTTCACTGTTACGAGCGGGGAGCCGGTTAAATTAAGCGGTTAGCCGCTTGAGTAATGGAATTTGACAATAACGGCTAGTTTTCGAGTTTTAACTATAAAAACTCAACTCCAACTTCATTTAAATTTTTTTCTGACAAGTAAAAACAAGTTTGTAAAACATATATTGAGCTTCCATATTGCAAATCATAATAGATTAAATCATTCTTGAGCCATTATTTGTGAATCTACTCTTGTAGAGAGTACTTTTGCTGTAATTTCTATTTTATATTGTATTAAGAGTGTTCAAGTGAGGGAAACACTTGGGGTAAAGAGATTAAGGTGATAATCTCTTGATTGTAAAGGTCCATTGACACCTTGGAAGTCAATTGTAAACATTTGAAGCCTTGGGAGGCTTGGATAGTGAAATCCTCAAGCTCGGTTGGCTTGGAGGCATGGACGTAGGCGGGGATTGCCGAACCACGTAAAAATTGCTGTGTTTGCTTTCTCTTCCCTTACTCATTTATTTTGCAAGCATTGCCTAATTTATTATATTTGATTTAATTCCTGTAAAACTTAATTTTTGTTTGCATTAAGGCATTAGATTGAATTATTTGTAAAATAAATTTTAATAACCCAATTCACCCCCCCTCTTGGGTTGCTTATTTGTATTTCAATTGGTATCAGAGCTAGGTTCTCTTATTAGGACTTAACCCTCTAGAGTAAAAGATTCATGGCAACCCAAAGTGATTCAACCTTTAGGGAAGGACAGTCCATAACTATACCACCATTTTTTGACGGAAATGACTATCCATATTGGAAAACTAGGATGAGAATTTATTTACAAGCCCTAGATTACGAAATTTGGGAAGTTGTTTGTGATGGTCCATTTATGCCATTGACTAAAAATGAAGTCGGGGAAGATATTCCAAAACCTTCACGGGAATGAAATGAATTGGAAAAGAGAAAAGCTTCTCTAAATTCCAAAGCCATGAATGCGTTATTTTGTGCACTAGATAAGAAAGAATTTCATAGAGTGTCAAGTTGTGAAAGTGCTTATGAAATTTGGCACAAACTTGAAGTTGTTTATGAAGGCACGAATCAAGTGAAAGAGTCTAAAATTAGTAGATACACTCGACAATATGAATTGTTTCAAATGGAACAAAATGAAAGTGTGTATTCTATGTATACTAGATTTACGGACATAGTGAACACTCTAGGAGCCCTAAGAAAGACTTTTTCAAATAGCGAGAAAGTTAAGAAAATCATTAGATCACTTCCTAAGGATTGGAGACCAAAAAGAACTGCCATTGAGGAAGCTAAAGATTTAAATGTCTTACCTATTGATGATCTAATCGGTTCTTTTATTTCTTATGAGGAAGATTTGGCAGCTGAAAGAGACAATGAAGAGAAGAAGAAAAACATTGCTCTCAAAGTCACAAAATTTGAAAGTGATGGAGAAAGTGAGTCGGATGATGAGGAATTGGCTATGCTTGCTAGGAGGTTCAGAAAATTTTTCAAGAAAACTGGTGAGCGAAGAAAATTTAAAGATTTCAAGAACCAAAAGGAGAAAAAGGAAGCAATTAAATGTTACGAGTGCAAGAAGTCTGGCCACATAAGATCGAAATGCCCTCTTCTCAACAAGTTCAAGAAGAAAGCAATGGTGGCCACGTGGGATGATACTGATGAAGAAACAAGTGATGATGATGAGCATCAAGAAATGACAAATCTAGCTCTTATGGCGATTGGAGATGAATCGAATGATGAACTAGATGAGGTAAATGATCTTCCTACCTATGATGAATTACATGATGCTTTTAAAGAGTTACATGATGAGTTAATGAAGATAGGTAAAAAAAATGTATGCCTTAAAAAGAAATTAATAGATCTCAAAAATGAAAATGAATCATTGAATGCAAAGATTACATGTTTAGAACTAGAAAATAAAATATTGCATAATAAAGTCACATCTTCAAATGAGAAACTTAATACCTTATATGAGCATGAAAAATTACATGTTGAGAAATTGATAAAGGAGAATGAAGTTCTCAAGAAGAAAAATAATGAGTTAAATGAAATTGTGATAAAATTCACAAATGGCCAAAAAATGTTAGATAATTTACTTAACTCTCAAAAATATGTTTTTGATAAAGGAGGACTTGGGTATAAGTCTAACTTGAAGCAAAAGTATTACAAGAATTATTTTGTTAGAGCTACATCCACAAGTGATCATAAAATTACTTGTCATTATTGCAATAGAAATGATCACATGAAAAATAGATGTCCTGTGAAAAGAAATACTTATTATGGTATAAAATATGTTTGGGTTCCAAAAGGAACCATTGCTGACATCCAAGGACCCAAAAAGATTTGGGTACCTAAGACTTAAAATTTCCTCTGCAGGGCTTAAAGAAGAAGAAGAATAAATGGTACTTAGACAGTGGGTGTTCAAGACACATGACAGGAAATTATGCTTGGTTTTCAAGTTTTACTAAGATCGAAAATGGTGGAGATGTATCTTTTGGAGATAATTCAAAAGGAAAGATCATTGGTATTGGCAATGTCGGTAATGTATCTTCTACTCTTATTGAAAATGTGTGCTTAGTTGAAAACTTAAAACATAATTTACTTAGTATTAGTCAATTATGTGATAAGGGTTATAAAGTAGTCTTTGATAAATCTAGATGCGTTATTGAAAATGCATGTGATGGAAAAGTTTTGTTTGTAGGAAATAGATGTATTAATGCCTATACCATTAATATAGATTGTGCATCTACCATTAATAAATGTTTCTGGGCATTGCATGATGATGGATGGTTATGGCATAGGAGACTAGGTCATGCAAACATGGATTTAATCTCAAAAATTTCGGAAAATGATTTGGTTAAAGGACTTCCAAAAATTAGTTTTTAAAAGGATAAAATTTGTGATGCCTGTCAATTTGGAAAACAAATCAAAATTTCTTTTAAAAACAAGAATCATGTCTCTACTTTAAAACCACTTCAATTGCTTCACATGGATTTATTTGGACCCTCTAGACATGCTAGCTTAAGTGGAAAATATTATACATTTGTAATTATAGATGATTATTCTAGATACACTTGGGTACTATTCCTGGCTAATAAAGATGATGCATTTGAAGCTTTTAAAGTTTTCTGTAAAAAGGTTCAAAATGAAAAAGGATACTCTATTACTTGCATTAGAAGTGATCATGGTAGAGAATTTGAGAATCATGCATTTAAAAATTTCTGCAATAATTTAGGCATTGAGTATCAATTTTCATCACCTAGAACTCAACAACAAAATGGAGTCGTTGAGAGAAAGAATAGATCTATTCAAGAAATGGCTAGGACCATGTTAAATGAAAATGCTTTACCTAAATATTTTTGGGCCGAAGCCGTCAACACCGCTTGTTATGTTTTAAATCGGGTGTTAATTATTTCTTATCTTAATAAAACTCCCTATGAGCTTTGGAAAGATAAAAAATCCAACATTGGTTATTTCAAAGTTTTTGGATGTAAATGTTTTATTTTGAACACAAAAGATAATCTTGGAAAATTTAATCCAAAATCTGATGTTGGTATCTTTCTTGGGTATTCAAACTCAAGCAAAGCTTATAGAGTGTATAATAAAAGAACTTTGGTTGTGGAAGAGTCTATGCATGTTACTTTTGATGAGTCTAATACCTCCTCTATGGAGAAAGTCGCTGTTAGTGATGATGCAGATGAAAATATACAAGAAGATTCATCAAAGAACAACCAAAAGAATGCAGAAAATTAAGTGGAGCAACTTGAAGAAACAAGCGCAGAACAAAGTCAAGGTACTTCTCAAGCACTCCCCAAAAAGTGGAGGTATGTTTCTTCTCACCCAAAAGATGTCATTTTAGGAGATCCATCTAGAGGTGTTACAACTAGATCATCACTTAGGAATACATGTGAACATGTTGCATTTATTTCTCAAATTGAACCAAAATCCTCTGTGGATGCGGAAAATGATGAATCTTGGATTATGGCAATGCAAGATGAGTTAAACCAATTTGAGAGAAATAAAGTATGGGAATTAGTTCCTAAACCAGAACACCAATCCATTATAGGAACTAAATGGGTATTTAGAAATAAGATGGATGAATCCGGTGTGGTTGTAAGGAATAAAGCTAGATTAGTGGCTCAAGGATACAACCAAGAAGAAGGAATTGATTTTGATGAGACATTTGCACCAGTAGCTAGATTAGAATCCATTAAAATGTTGCTAGCATATGCATGTTATAAAGATTTCATTTTATTTCAAATGGATGTCAAAAGTGCCTTTCTTAATGGATATATCATGGAGGAAGTTTATGTGAAACAACTCCCTGGTTTTGAAAATGAAAAATTTCCAAATCATGTTTATAAATTATCAAAAGCATTATATGGATTAAAACAAGCACCTAGAGCATGGTATGATAGGCTTAAAAAATTCTTGCTTGATAATGATTTTTCAATGGGAAAAGCCGATACTACACTTTTTGTTAAGCATAAGAATCAAGACATACTTGTTGTTCAAATTTATGTTGATGATATTATTTTTGGTTCTACTAATGAGTCATTATGCAAAGAGTTTTCATCTTGTATGAGTAAGGAGTTTGAAATGAGCATGATGGGAGAATTGAAGTATTTCCTTGGACTTCAAATCAAACAAAACAATGAGGGAATTTTCATCAATCAAGCTAAATATGTCAAAGATCTGCTCAAGAGGTTTGGAATTGAAGAATCAAACACTAAAAGCACTCCAAGAGTACAACAATCAAGCTTGACAAGGATGAAAAAGGTAAAGAAGTTGATATTAAAAAATATCGAGGTATGATCGGCTCTTTACTTTACTTAACCGCAAGTAGACCTGATATCATGTTTAGTGTATGTTTGTGTGCAAGATTTCAATAATGTCCCAAGGAATCTCATTTGCTTGCTGTTAAAAGAATTTTTCGTTATTTGAGTGGAACCATAGATCTTGGCCTTTGGTATCCTAGAAGAACTCATATAGATTTAACTTGTTACTCAGATGCCGATTTTGCTGGTTATAAGGTGGATAGGAAAAGTACTAGTGGAACTTACCATTTTCTAGGTCATTCTCTTGTTTCATGGTTTAGTAAGAAACAAAACTCGGTTGCACTCTCAACTACTAAGGCGGAATACATTACCGCAGGTAGTTGTTGTGCACAAGCCCTTTGGATGAAACAAACACTTAGAGACTATGACATTAAACTTGAACAAATTCCTATCAAGTGTGATAATACTAGTGCTATTAATCTGTCAAAGAATCCCATTCAGCACTCTAGAACCAAGCATATAGAGATTAGACATCATTTTTTAAGAGATCATGTACAAAAGGGTGATATTGCTTTAGAATTTATCTCTACGGAAAATCAACTTGTTGATATTTTTACAAAACCCTTTTGCGAAGAACAATTTTCAAAAATTCGGCATGAGCTTGGGATGATGAGATTTTCACATTAACATCTCTAATTATGTTATTGGATCTATTAAAATTATTTGCTTAATGTTTGTTAATGTTTTTGAAGAAGTTTGAGCATGATAGATAAATAAGGTGTTATGAAATATTCATTTCAAATGCTTATGTGCTCTATGATATATGCTTGATAGATGAATCATTTGCTTGATTTAATCATGTTTTAAATGTTTAAGATCATGATTCATGCATTAAAATGGTTCTTGAGAGGTTTCGGAATCAAGAAATGATGACGAGATTGATAAAAAATGGCCGAAAAGTGATATTGGTATGTTTGGGCAGCAACTAGGCGGCTAGCCGCTTGGTCACGGGTTTTACCCATTCTTCTTCCTCATTTTGGCCTTCTTCCTCACTTGTCTCTCTTTCTCTCAAAACCGTGACTCATCCTTCATTTTCCTTCAAAAATTCTTCATTTCTCAACCATTTTCATGTCAAAATCTTTGATTCAATCCATTACCCATCCATTTAACTTCCATTAAACATCTTCCAATCATATTTTCAACTCCCTCTTCTCTTGTTCATCACTTTCTCTCTCTCCCGCGTGAATAGTGCTTCACCATCTATCTCTCAAATTTCTTCTATTCTCACTCATTTTCTTACTAAAACTAATCATCCAAACCATTACCCATCCACTACTCCTTCATTTTCATCATCCAAACACCATTTTATCACATCTCCATAAAAAAAAAAATTTCGAAATCCAAAAACCTAGTTTTGGCAGTTTCTCTCTCTAGATTTTCAAGCTTTCTCTAGCCCATCTTTAATCAATTTCACATTATATCTAAACCTCATTCATCTCTAGGATTACATTTCTTGACTCAAACTTATCCATTTTACTCAAATCCGAAATTGTTCAACAATGGTGGGTAGAGAAAAAGCCAAGAGCAAACAAATGGCCAAGAGACGCAAGGAAGATTATGAGGATAATACGGAGTTTTTGTCAACTCATTTTCGACATCTCCCGCTTCGGAAACGGTTTATCGATAATTTCATGCCGAGGTCGGTTATTCCTCCTTACTTTGTTAATCTTAAGAAATTGACAAATTTGGAAATTTGTGGTAAATCTCTTGATAAACTTCTTATTGCCATGAGCTGGAAAAATGTCTTAGTTATTCAAGAAGCATATTATGAGAATTTAGTTAAGGTTTTTTATTCGAATATGGATATAGAAGTTTCGGATAAAATTGTTACTAGTGTTGGGGGAGTTCGTATTGAATTTGATGTTGCGGAGTTAAATCATATTCTTAGGACTCCAAATGAGGGATTAGAAATTTATAGTGCTAGAGCTAGAATAGATCATCCATGGTTTTTTCTTGAACATGTTGTTCGAAAAATTTGTCGCTGGCGTGATTTGTCCGATGAATTTTGTCGATCATCATTAAAATCTCAAGCTTTGCCTCTTCAAATTAGAATCCTACATTATGTTCTTCATCATGTGATTACTCCTAGATATGGTCATGGGGATGAAGTTAACCGATTGGATGTGGCTTTATTGGATTGTATTTTAGAGGGTAGAAAACTTAATGTTGGGTACATTATACTCAATCATATGCTTAGCACACCTTGTATGGCTAAAAGGTCCCTCCCTTATGGTAGTATCATTACCCGCATCCTCAAACATTTTCGAGTACCCATTACCGAACCAACCTTTTTAAACTCAAGAGAACTAGGAGATTATGCCATTGCCAACTTAGGATTTATTTGGGCCGAAGGTAAATGGACTAGGACCGGAGATACTCCACCAAAGTTTCTGAACTTGCTCCTACAGATCATCGTTTCTTTAACGATGTTCTTCCACTAGAGCAATTTCTTGATCTTAGTGTCCCACAGCGCTCTCATTATCCATCTTCTGCGGGTTCTTCCAAAACTCCTTCAGCTACCCATGAGGATCAAATGCAGCAGATGTTGGCTAAAATGGATTCTCTTTCGACACAAAGAAAGCCGACTTCAATCTCGGTTTGAAGCTTTCTCACCAATCCACTTTAGAGCACCAAGACACTCTTTGAGCGGAAGAAGAATTATTTGACCAAAGACCAAAGAACTTTTAACTCAAAGATTCTTGATTCTTGATGGCCAGCAGCAGCTTTTTGTAGCTCTTGGATTTCCACCACCATCATCTTCATCACATCCACCATCTCCATAGCTCTGTTATTTTCTGTCACTTTGTACCACACATTTTATGCATTTACATTTTCTTTATGGATTATGGATGATCATTATGAGCTATTTGGATGTTCTGTATTTGGATGCTTTGTATTTGGATGTTCTGTATTTAGATGTTTTATCTTTGGATGTTCTGTTTTTAGATGTTTTGTATTTGGATGCTATATTATGACTTCTTGAAATATGGTTGATTATTTGGTTGATTATTATTGCCTTAGTTTAATTTTGATGATGAAGGGGGAGAAATCATGTATTTCGGAGACAGGTATTATATTTTCTTTTTACGCACTTGTGCATGTTTTCTGAAATATGAAGGGGGAGCTTACAAATTGTTATAGATCATATTTTCAGAGGAAGTTTATTTTAAATTTGATTATATACGCCATGTATTAAGGGAGAGCATATATGTCAAAATACATGAGATGTTTGTCATCATAAAAAAGGGGGAGATTATTAGCCTAATAGGTTATAAATATTATGATTTTGATGATAACAAACATATGCATTAAAGTGTTTCATTTTGTATTTCACAAGTTCATTAGTTTTGAAGGATAATAAATCAAGTGGAATCAAGTGAAATCAAGTTCAAGACACTCAACGGGTAACGGCGGCTCAACGGATAATTTATTGCGACAATTTCTTGTAAAGCCAGTATGATTTAATTTATACTTGGATTAACATTTGTGAAGCTCAATTTTATGTTAATAAAATAATTATTTTTCAAGTTAAATACTTTTATGTTTATGAGATAAAATATTTTATGGATTAAAGTATTTTGTATAAAAATAAAAATGTTTTAAATTTTGGAGTTAGACTTATTTGCTAAATTCTAAAACATTTGGGCTTTATTGTAACTTATAATAGATTGTGGGCTTAAGTGACAAGTTTTGAAAACTTTAAAGATTATGGTGATTTAGCTAAAACTCAAAAAGGACTTATTTGAAAAGATTTTTTTTAGTTTGGGCCACACTATAATTTCAGAATGTTCTTAGGAATTAAATAATAATTAAAATTTCTGAGATTGGGTCTTTTTAAAAATTTTTATAACGTTTTGGGCTATAGCATAATTTGAATACGTTTTGAGGTAAAATTATAATTTAAATAAAATGATGACCAGAAAAAATTCAAAATTAACACAGAATAACTTCATTTATTACGAGCGGAGAAAGGTTAAATTAAGCGGTAGCCGAAAAAGACCTTTGAATTTGACAATAACGGCTAGTTTTCGAGCTTTAACTATAAAAACTCAACTCCAACTTCATTTAAATTTTTTTCTGACAAGAAAAAACAAGTTTGTAAAACATATATTGAGCTTCCATATTGCAAATCATAATAGATTAAATCATTATTGAGCCATTATTTGTGAATCTACTCTTGTAGAGAGTACTTTTGCTGTAATTTCTATTTTGTATTGTATTAAGAGTGTTCAAGTGAGGGAAACACTTGGGGTAAAGAGATTAGGGTGATAATCTCTTGATTGTAAAGGTCCATTGACACCTTGGAAGTCAATTGTAAACATTTGAAGCTTTGGGAGGCTTGGATAGTGAAATCCTCAAGCTCGGTTGGCTTGGAGGCGTGGACGTAGGCGGGGATTGCCGAACCACGTAAAAATTGCTGTGTTTGCTTTCTCTTCCCTTACTCATTTATTTTGCAAGTATTGCCTAATTTATTATATTTGATTTAATTCCTGTAAAACTTAATTTTTGTTTGCATTAAGGCATTAGATTGAATTATTTGTAAAATAAATTTTAATAACCCAATTCACCCCCCCTCTTGGGTTGTTTATTTGTATTTCAATGATAAATGCTTAAAAGAGTTTGTTAGACTAATTATATTATAATCAAATAAGAAGATTGTACCTCACATTGTTTAAATTATAGTAAATTCATTGAATGATTTGTCTTAGTCATTTATAAGTTTACTAAGATATTTGACAACATTAAGCCTGATTACATGTAAGATGCAATTAACTTTCAAATGACCACTGGACTTTTTAAATCCTATAAGCATTAATTTTATTGCAATCTTAATTTGAGTTAATTATAGTTTCATTATCATGATTGTTATTTCATTTAAGTTATCAATCGGCGTGATATACATTTGTAGTCAAAACTTATTTGGTATTTTAGTGGAAGCAATTATGAGTAGTGAAATAATAAATTATCAATATAGAATTTGTATAATACATCCCTTCATGTGTTTTACGGACCTATTATAGAACTCTCTAGTTATAGTGTATCAAAATAATTAGTATGTTGAATATAACTATTAGAGAAAACAAAATGTAAAGGAAGAAGATATCATTAAATTAATAGAACAATTAAAAAATCAATTAATTAACAATTCCAAACAAAGGATTGTTCATGATGCAAACTATAATGAAACTTTAAAAGCCACACTAATTTGTAGTTTCAATTTCCCAAGAATGTTTTAAAATTGAATTAGGCAAACACAAAAAATTTAAGAAAACATGAACCAAAAATATGGAAAATGATACAGATGCTATACTCAAGATGTAGATAAGAAGGTGAGTAATAAGTGTAGTTTGGAATGCCACAAGAATACAAATTCTTGATAAGTTTACTAGTTCTCAAAAGAATCAAAAAAAGAACAATCTTTCAAATTCAAATAACATTCAACTTTAATTGTCTTACAAATCAAGATTACTGAGTCTAAATAGGCTAATAAAAATCTAAAATCCTAAAAATACACTTGAAAATATTGGAACAACCCCCCTCCAAGCATAAGTTTATCAAAGAGTGCTTCAAAAGTCTTTACCAACTCATTATTATTAATACAAGTCACTGACCAACTTAATACTAGCCTAGCATAATTAATGCTAGCCATTGAAAAATTTAATGCTAGCTTATCATAATTAATGCCATACTTACCTAATGCATTAATAAACTTGAAACACAACAAATAAATGAAGTTGAATAAACAAAATAATAGTTGGAACTCATAAACTGAGTAATGTAATAAATTAGTCATAACTCCGTCTAGAGAACTCAAAATCTAGTTCTGTAAATTGCATTGGAAAACTAACTTAATTATCTTTCCAATGTTATATAGTTTGAACATTAGTTCCAACTCAATCAATACCAATTTTATTTTAAATTTTTTGTTTTTCCATTTGACTTAAATTGTGTCTTTGGCTGCCCAATCGCTTGAATAATGCCCAAAATGCATTGTCTTTTCAGTCCACATTTTCTCAATTAATCAGTTTAAAGCAACTTGCATCATTTTGGCTTTAACTCTTATAATTGGACCTCCATGAATGTGCAAAGGATCACTTGAATCATTAATGGTATTCTCTTTATTGTTCTTATCAGTTTAGAAAGAAATCAATTTGGAATGATTTGAATTATTATTCAAAAATACTATTATAGATAGCATAAAATTATAAAGATCTGTTCCAATCTTTTAGTGGAGTAGATTTAGAATTAAATATTATGTTAGTTTAATTATAGGACTAATTATTGTGCCTATTGTTGTATGTATTTGATGATTTCTAGGTTAGTCACTTAATTGACTACACCACTACTAGACTAATAAGCAATATAACTAGCTATTTGAATTAAAAGTCTAAATATATTGTTTGGTGAGAGGTTGCGTTAATATGCTTGTATATAAATAACCTTATATTATGTTACAAGGTGGTGCCTATATCAAGCATAGCCACTTTTAACTTTATCTTATCTTTTAATTTAATCAAATGTTTTTAATTTAATATAATTAAAAAGAAGATAATATAAAGAGTCTAAGGTTTCCACCAAAAGACATAAAAAGTCTTTTCAAAATATATATAAGGGCCACTATATACAAAATAGAGAAAATTTTCTCTCTAATTTTAAGAGAAACCATTTTCTCTATTCCTTGCTTTCATTCATGATATAAGAGCCTTCAAGTTGAGTACAAATCAAACTTGAATCTTAGTTTATGAGATTATTAGTCGTGGATCATGATTTAACAAGATTGTTGCTGATAGGTCATGATTGGATGCATAAATTACTACAACAAAAAACCAATGGTACTATTCCTAGATCAAGGTAATTCCATTTGTTCTATGAGAAAAGTGATCCAAATATTTTGACTACAAAATGATTTATAACCAACATAAGGATCTTTTTTCTGTTTTGTTTAAAACACTATTTTAAATTATTTTTTTTCAAGAATATTATTCTTAGAGAAGCATTTCTTCCTTCATATTCTATTAAAAAGAAAAACAAAATGCTTTTATCCTAATTTATTGTTTAAGATCCCTCTTTTCAATACAAATATGTTTCCATCTTATGTTATAACCCTTGTTTATCTTTTTTTTTTAATTAACCCATTAATAAGTTATCTATACATCATTCCACTATTCCATTAGCTAGAAATTGTAAGGGAACCTTTCAACATGAAGTATTCAATGAACGTGAGCTAGTGATGGTAATAGTTTGAAAATTAACCATAGTCATAAGAATTAGTTGCTGATTGCTAATAGAATCATTTATGAAAACTTTATGTTCGACATAATTAATGGCTCATCCTATAACCAACAATATCTAAGACCATAATATTTAACTTTAAAAAATTACTAAAACTTTCTAGAAAAGGATTATGACTTGCCAACTTTGGAAGTCAAGAACTAAATTAGCTTTGGCGGAATTACTAGGGCATTCTTTTCTCTATGATTTCATTTTTTACGTAGTTTTAATGTCTAATTTTGAATAAATAACTTGAGAAATATCGAAGAGTAATAGCAACACATGAAGAAAATATTTAAGGAAAAAAATTACACCAAGAGTAAATCTAAAATTATAAAAGGTAAATTTTATCACACTAAATTAGAAATATATAGATCTACGTAATAAAGCAAAAGTAGTTTTCAAACTACCAATGTGCGAGGAAATGGATGATTGGTGCATAAGGTCTTGTTTTGTCACAAACAATTTCACTTAGAACTTAAACTCCTTAGACAATGTACATAAGATTACCAATAAGTTCTTACAAATTTATCGTAAGTTTATAATAAGAAATTGAAATAGCAAAGATATGAGATATAATCCAAAAATATGTGATTAAAAAAAAACATAAACCTAAGGCTTGTAAAGTTATAATGTCCTAAAAATAGATTTACCACCTTCACAAAGGTGCTTGAATTATATTGGCATTTGTCTAATAGATTCAAATAGTGTTAGCTATACAATATTACTATTCTAGCTAATTTCAAGTGAAAGTTTGAATTCTATCACATTGAAGCCTAAAGTTAGATAGTATTTGCTTTAGAGGAGGATTAGAAGATTACTTGGAAGTTTTTTTTTAGTATGTTTGTAATTGAAATTGGTAGCAATTTATAGGATTCTTAGAGGTTAATTTGGTCTAAAAATATGTTAATTTCAGAATTTCAAATTCTAATTTAATTATTTAAAATTTAAAATTGTAATAATTACAATTATTTGCAATGTTTAATCCCTTATAACATTCTTTAGGTTGTATTTTTCCCAAAAAATCAGCCATGTTCAACCTCATAAAAACATGTTACACTTAATTAATTATTACAACATATCTAATTGATTCAATTGTTACATTCTCATATCTAACTTTATTCCAATGCATTATAGAAAATGGCCAAAACTAGACTACGGCTTGTTGGCAAAAATTTGGAAAACAATTGTGTACATAGGATATCTGAAGCATATGAGTAAGACCAAATTAATTGATGACTCACAGTCCCACCTACACAAACTTGCATGGAAAGAGCCTTTATTCTTATAATACTCACCATCTATCACATATGTAAATAAAGATCAATTCTTTAGTTCTTAGTTATTTTTCCAGTGTGGGATTTGTTACTTTCCCTTCATTCTTTCCAAACTAATTGATGCTTATTAGATCCAATTTCTCATTCAACCAAGCATTAATTTAAGTATTCTATGGATTATGCAAAACACTCATGGAGGCGATTCTAAATTATCTATATAAATATATTTTTTCAATATTTAAAATCAGCTTTAAAATAGTTATTTTATGCTATTCTTTCTAACAATCCCCCACGTGGATGAAAATTGACAGAAAACACAAAAATGATCGTTTTGATCTTAAAACTATTTTAACTTTACTTATATAGTTTAGTAAATCATAACCTACATATGATAGATAGGTCTCATCCTTTGAGTCTTTCCTTATTAAATATACTTACTTTACTAACTGACTAAGGGACATAATGTCTTTGAACTAATCTATCGTTCATGTAAATAGTGATATATTTTACATAGGATTTTTTTTTTGTAATAGTTTTGAGTTCTCATGGTCTTGTAAGATTAGAGAGATCTGAGCCAGATCTAAAAATTTTATGGTTTAGATTACTTTTCTGAGATTTAGTTTGATTTTTATATTTTAAAAATTTAAAATATAAAATTGAACAAATAGATTCAATTTTTTGTCCAAAATCTCAAAACCATATCTAAACAAAAAAAAAAACTAAATATTTTGATAGATAATAGTTGGATTTCATTTTTTATTCTATTAAACTTTGTAACAAGCATTATTATTTTTCATTTTGGACCTGAACATCTACTTGAATCTATAAGAGCTTCTTAAAATTGAACCCTAAATAGTTTTTTTAAAGCAATCCCACTTTTCTCTCATATAAGTAATTTCTTAATTAAAAGTAAGCTCCTTACTTGGCTTGGATTCCCAAATGTATAATAAATTATTAAAAGTATAGCTTACTTTTTCTCTTCTACAAGTGTCAATTTTTGTTGTAGGAATAAGTAAGATTAAATAAGGCCTTTTATAATTAGGTGGCCCTTTTGAACCTAGTTCTTAGGATCTTCAATTAGCTATGTTTGTTTTCCTTCATAAAATAAGTCTTTTGCTCCGTGGGCTTTAGTCTCATTCCCTTCAATAATGTTTCTACTAACTCTTATGTAAAGATTTTTGGTTAGCGAATCCATAATGTTATTCTTTAACATTACATAGTCAATAAAAATAAATTTAGTAGAAAGTAATTGTTTAATGATATTATGTCTATGACATATATGCCTAGATTTACCATTGTGCAAATTGTTCTTTGCCCTTCTAATTATGGATCGACTATGTACGCAAATTGCTAGAGGCTTTGGCCATTCACTATGTTTGTCCAATGCAATGTACACATTTAGATTTTATAGTTTATATGATTTCAATGCAATGCACTATTTGTTTATATGATTTCAATGAAATGACCATATCTACTAGTGTAAATGCCACTTGTAGACTTTGAGTCTTTTTCATCAGATATCTAGTTTGCATTACTATATCCTTCCAATACTACTAATTTATTAGTATAGTGTAGCTTATAATTATGAGTGTACTCGTACTATAACTTTCTAATGATTAGCCCCTAGGCTACTCATATATCCAGTAGGTTTGCTTATTGTATAAGATATTTTTGGCCTTGTAGAGCATGTTAAGTACGTTAGACTACTTATCACTCTAGAATGAGAGAAACTTTCACCATTATTCTTAGAGAGATGCAAACCTATGTCTAAAGGAGTTATTGTCGTAGCAAAATCATCAATTTCCCAAGTATCTTATCTGTATAATGTAACTGACTTATAATAAATCCAGTAGATGTCCTTGAGATTCTTATTCCCAAAATGATATCTGTTATACCTATATCTTTTATGTTAGAACTAGACTTCAACATGTTATTGGAAAATCTGACCATCTTATAGTCACTCTAAAAAAAGTAACATATCATCAATGTAGAGACACAAAATGATATTGCCAACTTCTATCTCTTTGACATATAAATGTTTATCATATTCGTTAATTTTAAAACCATTTGCCATTGTTATAGGTCAAATTTTCCATGCCATTGTTTTAGTGCTTGCTTCGAACCACACAATGGCTTTATTGGTTTACATATTTTCTTTTCTTGAACTGGAGCTGTAATGTATTCATGTTGTTTTATGTAGATTTCTTTATCTAAATCTTAATTTAGAAAGGTTGCTTTTACATCCCTTTTATCTACTTCTAAATTGCATAGTTCTATAATTGCTAGTATCATCTTGGTGGAATTTATTCTCTTTAAAGTAGAATAAGTATCAAAGTAATACAGCAATTGCTAATATCATCTTAGTGGAATTTATTCTTTTTAAAAAAGAATAAGAATCAAAGTAATCTAGCTACTTGTTCTTTATAAACTTTGATTACATGCCTACTCTTGTGACTATTAATTGATCCATTAGCTTTAACTTTTCTCTTGAAATCCACTTGGATCATAAAAGTTCGCATCATGGAGCAAGATTCACCAAGTCCTAGGTATGATTTTGTAAAATTATACACTACCAGAATTCAAGTCTTTAGTGATGAACATTTTAGCAATTTTTTTTCATTAGTTTAGGTACATTTTAGCAATGAAAAAATAATTTCTTTATCAAATATATAAGAAAAAATTAATATTTATTTCAACTTCTTACTGATGAATTTTTAGAATGAATGTCTTTAAAGGCTAAATATGTATCTTTAGCAATGAAACTTTAATTTTTTTCATAGGGGTAAGATATAAATTCTTGGATAAAATATTTTTTTTAATAAAAAAAACTTAGACCTTTTGCAACAAAATTTAGATTTAGTCCCTGAACATGTACTTTTAACAACAAAATTTAAATTTGGTTTCTAATTTGTTAAAAATATTTGTTTAGATATTTGTAATAATTACTAAATTTTAGATCTTTTACAAAAGAAAATTAAATTTTATGGCTAAAATTATTCGCTTAAATATTTAAAATAATGCCAAAATTATAGACCTTTTGGATGAAAATTAAACTTAGTCACTAAATGTGAATTTTTAGTGGTAAAATTATAAGTTTATCACCGAAAATATTCCTTTGATTCAAAATGATTAAGTTTTCGTCAGAATTTTAGATCTTTAATGATGAAGCTTAAATTTCATCATTAACTATGCACTTTTAAAGACAACATTTGTATTTCATCACTAAAATATGTTAAAATAAAAAAAAAATTGGTGGATGATTTTCCACCAAAATTTGTTCAAATATTTAATATAATGCCAAAATTTTGGACACTTTGCAAAAGAAAATTAATTTTTGTCGCTAAAAATATTCACTTAAACATTTAAAATAATGCCAAAATTATAGACTAAAATTTTTTATAAATGTGTATTTTTAGTGATCAAGTTATAAGCTTGCTACTGAGAATATTCATTTAAAAATTTAAAACAATTAATTTTTTGCCAAAAATTTAGATCTTTAGTGATGAAATTTAAATTTCATCGCTAAATGTGCAATTTTAATGATGACCTCTATATTTCATTACTAAAAAATGTAAAATTTAAAAAAATTTTAGGGGATAATTTTCACCAAAATTTAAGACCTTTAATGCCAAAACTAAATTTCATCATTAAATGTGCACTTTTAGTGGCAACATTTGTATTTTGCCAATAAAAATGTGAAAAAATAAAAAAGTTGCTTTCATCACTAAATGTGTTAGTTTCATCACTAAAAATGCACTTTTCATGATACAATTTGTCTTTTATCACTAAAAATTGTGAAAATTTAAAAAATTTTGACAGATTATGGTCTACCAAAATTAAGTATTAGCTACGAATTTTAAATTTTGTCACTAAAAATTTCAATATCCTATTTAGATATCTTGTACTTCATTTCTTTCATTCTTTCTTTTTCTCATTCTCTCATTCTTATTCTTTAATTTTCTTATCTATAAATATATAATTCTCATTTTTTAATTTAATCTCTACTTCTTTTTCCTCTTACTTTCAACATGGTGTATTTTTTTTTACTTAACTTATTTATTACAACTTATATTATTATTATGTTTGTATTTTTTATGTTAACTAATTATTGTGTGTTTATTTATAGGGAACATTGAAGATAAATTACATCAAAATGAAGAAAATCAAGAAATATATATTCATTTGAAACAATTCACTTTCAAAAAAGAGATACTAAATTTTGTAATTACTTTTATATTTTTCATTGATAACGATAATTCTTTTTAAATGGTAGAAAAATAATACCTTTAAATACTTCAAGTTACTCGTCACTAAAAGTATACATTTAGTGAGCAATAATAATTTTCCTTACAAAAAGCATGCATTTAGTGATGAAATAATATTTATCAACAAAAATTATATTATCATTAAAAGTACTTTTAGCAAGGAAATTTGAAAATTTGATGCCAAACACCTAACATAATGCTTTTATTGCAATGAAATGTCATTTTACAATTCATTTTACATTTTAACCTTTAGCGCTGAAAATTATATATTTTAACAATGAAACAATTCATTGTTTAAGCCTTTTTTGTTGTAGATGATTTAATTTCATTGTTAATAAAACCTTTCTACAAAGTGGCTTCTAATGAACTTACAGCTTCCATGAAACTTTAAGGTTCATTCTTTAGTAAAACGATCAGAAATCTAGATCAAGGGATTTTTTTTTCTCACTTTTTTATTGCATTAGGCTCAAAATGAACATCTTCTTTACTAGCTTGAACTTCTTGGTTTTAATTTTGACTATCCTCAATGATAGCCTTTGTGTTTATATGGAAGCATATGTTTAAAAAAATGAGGCACTTCTCGATTCTATTATTACATTCTTGTGAATGTCTAGTATACTTGACTTATCCACAAGAAATCAATAAGTACTATTGTTATGTGTACAACCAATGAAAATGCAATCTACAATTTTTAGCCTTCTCTTCACTTCTTTTAATAGAGGAATGATCACTTTAGCAAAATATCCCATGCTTGTAAGTATTTGTACTCTACCTTTCCATAATTATAAAGGGTTTTCTTTGCATCATTTTGTGGTACCTTATTTAAAAGATAATTAGCTAATAAAACAACTTTCCTTGTACATTTTGAGATAGCCAAAAACTTATTAACATTGCATTCATCATTTCCTTCAATATACAATTTTTTTATTTAGCAATCCTTTTGGATTGATATGAACAAAGAGTTGCAGTTTGATATATGATTACATATCATTCACTAAGTAATTTAAATAGAACAACGTACTTGTTCACTTTATTAATTCTCAGCTTATTTTTTTTATTGAGTTGATTCTCAACTTTATTTTTATAGAGAACAAACTTCTATGTGGATTGATTCTTGCTTTTTAAACAAATACACATAGTAAGCTTTTGTGCAATGATTGATCAAGGTAATAGAATAATTATTATCATCATCCCACCACTTTATGGATTTAAATCACTTATATCACTAAGTGTTAAGTCAAGTAGTTTGGTGTTCCTTTCCATTCTTTGAAATAATAACTTTGTTAGTTTTACCTCAATAGAGGATTCACATTTATGCTTCATATTAATTTGGAAAGTGAGTATATGATTCATATTAATTAACTTACGAAAGGTGCTATAATTAACATATTTTAATATAGCATGCCATAGATTAAAAGACTCAAGAAAATAAACATAAGAAATAACTTTATTATTCTTTGTTTCTTGACCATTACATTCAAATTGGATAGCCCATTATATAATATCCTTTTGCTACATATATCCCATTTTTAGACAAATGTACTTTATAAGACTCCAACACCATCTAGAGTCCATACGTTTCAAAAGTAGTCCAAATACAAAATTCATGCAAACTTTTGGCTCATATAAAAAAGTGTTCAAAATTAGTCCATTTCTAGAGATCATCTTTAAAATCTCTTTTCTTTGACCCTCTATCTTAGACATGGTAGAATTTCCTAAATATAGCTTTTTACCGTTTGCACAGGTTAAAAGGAAAGTAAATATTTGTTTGTATTAGCATATATGTCAAGTAGCACCAATATTAATCCACTATTTTCTTAGATTGAAGCCCACCAAATTTGCTTTAGAAACCATTGCAAAAGATTAATGTCTTGAACATCTTGTGAGATGTCATTTGCCATACTAACTTCCCAATTTCTTTTCTTCTTTAGCAATCTGCATTTATAGGCTTTGTGATCCACTTTATGATAGTTGAGACATTTTCGTTAAAATTTAAATTGTTTAAAAACTCATTTCCTTTTTCCTGTGCTTTAAATAACACTAGAAATCTTTCTACGTCTAACAACAATTTCTTAACAATAGTAGCGATTTGAAAAGTTTCACTCAATTTCATCCCCTTGGCATGAATTTATTACAGAATTATCTTATATCTTGGACTTGACTTATAATAATTTTTTAGTCCACTATCTTATAATCTACGAAGTGGCTTATGAAAAAATTTTTATTGCCAACATTTTAAGTTTTACATTTCTATTCTGCCACTGATAATTTCTTTTTTCTTTTAATTGAACTAAAGCCACCATCATTCATCCTAGCTCTTGTCTTTTCTTTTGTCTTTCATAATTTACACAAGTCAAACAATAGCAATCTCTTTCATTCTCACATTGCTTTGGTTTTCCTTTTTCTTTTTTTATTTTTTAGTGCTTTGCATTCTTATCTTTATAGGAAACTAATAAATCTAACGCATGAGCTTTTTTGAAACCCCTATTATGAGTAACGATGGCAACTTGGTCTTTGACTTGATTGACATGACCTAAAACTTTTAAGTTTTGACTTAAATTTAAGACCAAGTGTCATGGTAGGGCTCAAATATTAGGGTCTAATTAAATTGAGGTTATAATTTAATACCTACTAAAAAACTCAATTAACATTAGATCATAATTTGGTATCTACCAAAAAAACTCGACTAATATTGACTTTTTATCTAAAAAAAAATATTTAGACAAAAAGACATGCACATATCACACAAGATAACCCACAACTTAGACTCACACAACTAATAAAAAGAAACTTAAACAATTAGCTTTTTACAAAGTTCAAACTAAATAGCATAGGCAAAATTGAGTTCAATTCAACTTAATTAGAGTTTTGGGTTGAAGAAAGTTCATTTGATCTCAACCCAAATCTATAACATATTCAATTTAACTCAAATTTATTTGGATCAAATCAGATAAAAAAAAATTGGATGACTTTGAATTGGATTGGGTCCAAGTCAAATCAGGTGTACATAACTCTTGAGAGCTCAAAGTTTAAAACTATCATTTGTTAATTTGTAGCAATTTTATTTTCTTAGATTTAAATTTTTCTCTTCACCATGGCCTATAATATAATATTTCTATCATCAAAATTTCAATAAATTTATAAGTTACAAAGAAACTTAAGCCTTAAAAGTAAAAAATAAAAATTTAACAAATACATACATAAATTATGTATGAAGAGAGCAAAATCATGCTTTAATAGAGGACAGCAGATCGTAGTGCAGCAGCGGTCATGGTGGCCAATGGATTAAGCAGCAGCAACACTCACGGCACGGGGAAGTAGGTCGCTTCGGCTCAGTCGTGGATGGAGATGGCTTCTTGCAGTATCGTCAAATAGCGTGAAAGCTATTTTGCTGCCATACTATCTATGTCTCAGCGCTTTTATCTACCATGCCGTGACTATAGTCTACTTTATTGTGTTTGATGAGTGTTGCCTACTACCGCTTCAGGTGTGATTTTGTCTCGAGTGCTGCCTCTATGTTGTTTTGTGTTTGTGGAGACGTTAAATGCTGTTGTGTTGCGTTGTGTGTGTGATCAATTGATTGTTTGCAAATTGTAATTGAATTTAAGTTTTGAATAAACGTGCGTTTTGTTTTCTAATATTATTTTTTTTTACAAGAAATCAACCCAATTAGATTTTTAGATTGGTTCGAATTTAATTTAATTTGATCACTATTTAATTGAGTTAGTTAAATAACACCCATTTAAATTAGGTAAATAATATGATTCCTTCTTAACTTAAATCTTTTTAGATTGGATAAGGTGAGATTGAATAACTTATTTACCCACCTTAAGACCAAAGTACTCAAGTAAGGACTACTAGAAAAATAGGCAGTACAGCAGGCAGCAACACAAGAAGTTAATAATCATGGACTCACGCCATTATGCGTCACATCGGCATGCCCAAACATCATTACCACAGCTTCATGCCACCACCAGCCATCCAGTTGCCAAAATAGGCTTAAGCAGTTGCCACTTCTATTAGCAGTTTTCGTACAAAAATCGATAGCCTATCCACCACCAGGGCAACATGCCATGATAAGCCATCCAACCACCAAAATCGATAGCCATGCATGAGGGACAAGAAAGGCTTGAGCTGTCAGCCTCACTGCCGCCGCCGCCGCCCTCCCTGTTAACTTTGGTAATTATAAACATATAATTATTTTTTCATTTAAGCTTATAAGTTAACCTAAAATTTTAGCTAAGTATTCATGATAATTATGTTCTAATCGTAAAGTTTAATCAAATTTTAAGTTTATAAATAAACTTAGACTTTAAGCTAAATATATTTAAAGATTATTATGTTGTAATTGTAAATATTATACTTTAGCTAAATGTAAAGTTACAAATATTAATTATTATGTTGTAATTATAAATTCTTTAGATATTCATAATTGTTTCAATAATTTATGCCTTGTATTTCAATATATAACTTAAAGTTTTATTGTTACACAATCGGTTTTATTGTTAAAGTTGTATTTCAATATATAGCTCATACTTTGTTTTTCTTTTCTCTTTTTTTTCACTTTTAGGCAAAATTCTTGAAAACCAAAATTTTATTAAGAAGATTTTTTGGGTGAAGAAGAATATGACCCGTAAATATTAGAATATCTTTTTTATTTCCTCTAAATATTGGGTCGTGCCTTGTCCTTTGTCAAATTGCAAAACTCCTTGTTTAGATTGTGGAATCGAATTATATGTGTCTATCTATACAAAATATGGTTTTTGTTTGTCTTTATTTATATAATTATATGGTTAAGACTTTGAGTAGAGTAATTTATATTTATGGTACTTTAAATAAGTTGTAAATCTTTTATATTTTAATACATTTAGGGAGTTTATGTCCATTATTTAAAATTTAACTTATTTAAATATCAAAATAAAAAATCTAAAAAAAAAGGTCGATCTCGGACTTTTGACTTATTAGGTGTTGGACCAATCCCAACCATAAGCTTAAAGAGATAGGCCTTTGAAAGACTCGCATCCTTTAAGCCTAAGGCTGACCTAGTACATTGCCAAGTCAACGATGAGTAGTAAATGTTGAAATTTATCTATTTTAAGTTAATCTAATTGATTTTGAATTTTTTTTTAAAGTCAATTTGTTTGGAATTTTATTTTTAGTATTATTTGTTTTGAATATAAGCTCTGTTACAAGGTCACAACCAAGTCTATGAAGGAAGTTTGGTTCAGTTTCTTATCAAGTGAATAAGTTCGAAAGCAAAGTTGTCTTAAGCTTAACAGAACTTCTGCTGCTGAAACGAGTTGGTAGACACCTGCCTGGGGTATTGCACAATCCATTATTAGGTCCTCTAGATGAAACTTCATTCTAAGTTTCCTCTTCAATTGTACAATATTCCTATTCAGCTTGATTCATCTTGTCTTTAAAATAATCTAAATTTGACTACATATTGATTGTGTTGTTTTGAACTAAGTGCATTTTGTAGCTGTTGTGCTTCTACTTATTGTTTTGGTAAAACTCAATTTTCCTCGGCAATTAATGTTGACAAGCCCGCTCTGAATTCATTTCTTGATATTTTCAAGTAATACATACACACATATTCCAGGAAGTGATTAATATATTTGTGAATGACACTTTGTAAATTTGCTTGATGTAGTTTATTCTTCTTTTTAATGCAATTTCCAACGTTAGTTTCTTTGCTCAGGTCATTTTAGTCATATCGATCTTGTCGTTCCGGTTTATAATCCTTTACTGTTCAATCTTCTTTGCACTCTTCTCAAGAGGATCTGTTGCTTTTGCCATCATTTTAAAGCAACAAGAGAGAGGTAATTTCACTTTGGGTACTTCTTTCGTTTATATTAATACTAACGCCTTATTTCTATACTCTTGTGAAGAATTAAAACTCATCATAAATGGTGTATTATTGCCGCCAAAAGTTTAGACTTAGACTTACCTAGTAAGTCCTCAAATCTAGTAGACAGTGATGTTAGCAGTAAATCCTCATGTTCTATGCACAGCCCAAGAGTAATTTACGACAATGTTAAAAATTTAAAGCATCAAGAATGGACTTCTCTTCAGTTTGTTGAGGCAAAGATAGGCTTGCTTAAACTTTTGAAGATCAAAACTACAGATTATGGGAACTGTAAAGCTGAGAATTTGAGAATCAGCAAGCTAACTTTAGATGGATTCACATGGTATATCTTTTTATATAATTAATGCTTGGTATTGTTTTAAGAAATTGGGAACTGTGAGTGCTGTTACTTTTATTGTATCTTTTAGCCTGAAATTTTGTGTGCCTTTTGTCCGTGTTAATAGAAATATGTGATTTTATATGCCTTATGAATATTACAAAAATCTTATGCCTACATGGTGTTAACTGATCATTTGTTATCTCTTTCCTACTTATTAAGCTTTCTGGGCATTAGAAAACAATAATTTTTTTGGTGTCAATCGATGGCTACAGAGTGGCATGCCAAATGCTGATGCGAGTAAATTTAATTAGAAGATGCAGTTTAAGGGTAATTTTCTAGTGGAGAAGAAGAAAATGATTTTAAGAGCTGCTAACGATGTTGATACGCCTGAAATTCATTTATTTAATGGCACCTTGGAACTCAAGATGCCACTGAAAGAAGGCGTCATAAAGGTTCTGGAGCAGTGTTTTCTGGTTTCAAAAGACAAAAATATCTAGTTTTTGGACTTTGTTGCCATTAGATACGTGTTTCTTACTAACGTCAGCCTCCTCACTACCATAATTACCTACTTTAGTTTTTAAGGGGTATATGGATTTGAAAATCCATTTTGTGTTTCTTATAGGTTTAAGATGTTATTGAGAAATTGTAGGAAAATGAGTTTAAATCTTCTCATTCATCAATGATAGGCAGCAACAAAGTTTTGGGAAAAAGGCAGTCACTGTATATTTTTTTAGGGGCCATTCTACTACCTCGGATAAAATTCTGCCTTCCATTGAAAGGACATGATTATATAAGAATGATTCTACTTGCAATAGAAGAGATTGTATAATTCAAACCGTCTCACAATCTTGTCTTTTCTCTCTTTTTTGGCATGTTCTTTGTTTGTTTGGATTCTTTTGATTTGGATTAAATCAGCGCAGGTAGTCATTGGTCAATCTAAAATAGTCTTCAGTTACGTGGTAACATGAGGTTATTCCACAAAAGTTTTCTTATGGATTGTCAAAATCTCTTTAACATTAGATGGATATACAGGTTCCTTTAGTTAATTTCCTTAAAAGGTTGGACTCATTTTTATAAATTACACAAGTTTACTTAGATTAAAGTAATGTCTATGACTTAGGCAGAGTCCATGCATGTTAATAGGGTAGTGTTCTAGATCAAGCTGGTGAATGATTATATGAATTTGTTAAAGAAAAATTGACAGTAAAAGCAGAAAGTGAATTGCTGCAATTATAAGAAGAAGAGGTTGCTTTCGTGCAAGTTTATCAACTATGTATAGAATCTAGTACCTCAACAATGAAATTAGGAAATTTCCTTGTGCTCTAAAACAACTTTATGCATGAGCGTACTTTAAATTCACTTTGATGAAAATGCTAAATCTAATAGAGAAATGCAATGTTGGTTAAACTCTAATATGAAAGAAATTATTAGAATTAAAGTCATTAAACTATTAGGCGCATGTATCATTTATCCTATTTCTAATAGTTCATAGGTTTTATGTGTAAATTATCTCCAAAAAGTCAAGTCACAATAGTTACCGATGTTGATAATGAATTGATACCTATTAGAATGACTACAAGGTGATACGTATGCATTGATTATGACAGTTAAATTTGTCAAACGTAAAGACTTTGTTTCTTTATCATCTATCAATTAAATACTTTATATATTAGCAAGTCATGAATTTTATTACTTTTTAGATGGCTACTCAGATATAATCAGATTCCCAAAGTACCATAAGATCAAGAGAAAATTACTTTCACTTAACCTTTTGGCACTTTTGCATATAGGAGATGTCATTTAGATTATGTAATGCACCTACTACATTTTAACAATACATGTTAAGCATTTTTCTGATATAGTTGAACAATTCCTTAAAGCCTTTATGGATGATTTTTTTATCTTTTGGTAATTCATTTGATCAATGTTTATATCATCTAATAATAGTTTTGTAGAAATGTGTAGAGAAGAATTTCGTATTAAATTGGGAGAAGTGTCATTTTATGATAAAACATGATATTATTCTTGTCACATCATTTCGAGTAAAGGTATTGATGTTGATAAAGTCAAGGTGGAGCTCATTTTTAATCTTTCTCTACCTAAAATTATCAGAGAAGTAAGATTTTTCCTTCGACACACTAGTTCTTATAAACGTTTTATTAAGGATTTTGGCAAAATTTCTAAACCCTGATGTAATCTACTTGTTAAGAGTATACTTTTTATCTTTAATGATTTATGTCTTGTGAAATTTGAAAAACTAAAGCAGTTATTAACATCATTACTCATCATTGAATGATGTACAGTTGAACTATTCAACCATAGAAAAAAATGCTAGCAATAGTGTTTGCATTAGAAGAATTTTGATCTTATCTCAATGATTGTAAACTAATTATGTTCAAAGATCATGCTACTCTTAAATATCTTCTCACAAAGAAGGAAATAAAAACTAGACTAATTCATTGGATACTACTTTTGTAGGAATTTAATTTTGAATTCAAAAATAAGAAAGGCACAGAAAATGTTATAGCAGACCATCTCTCTCATTTGAATTTAGACATAATTACACAACCATTGCTATTGAATGAATCATTTCCAGATAAACAATTAATGAATGTGGAAGTATTATCATAGTATGCGAATATAGTTAATTGTTTTATTATAGATCAACATTTAAAGCATTGGACTAAGCAGGACAAATCTAAATTTTTTACGAAAATAAAGAATTTCTTTTGAGATAACACTTATCTATTTAAGTATTATATAGGTCAAATTATCAGACGATGTGTCACAAAAAGTGAATTTTAAAATATCCTTTCATTCTACTATGAATAAGTTTGAGGAGGCTATTTCAGCACTAAAAAATAACTACTAAAATTTTACAATGTGATTTCTATTGGGCAACTGTATTTCAAGATACTTACACTTTTTGTTCTTCATGTAATAGGTGTTAACGAATAGAGAGTATTACCAGAAGGGATATGATGCTACTAAACCCAATTTTAGTAGTTGAGATTTTTAACATATAAGTTATTAACTTCATAAGACCTTTTCCTCTTTCTTTTAACCATCAATACATATTGGTTACTGTTGACTACGTATCGAAATAAGTAGAAGTAATTTCATATAGAACTAATGATCACAAAGTTATAATAGGCTTTTTAAAAAGCAGTATTATTTCACACTTTAGATTTCCTGGAGCAATAATCAGTAATGGTGGTGCCTATTTTCGTAATAAATTATTCAAAACTCTTTTGACAAAGTATTTCATCATTCACAAAGTGACGAGCCCATATAATCTGCAAATCAATGATCAAGTTGAGATCTCCAATCAAGAAATCAAGTATATATTAGAAAAAAAGGTGAGATCAAGTAGAAAAGATTGGTTATTGAGGCTCGATGACGCATTATAAGCATATAGAATGGACTTTCAAGATCTCAATTAGGATATCACCCTATAAGTTAGTGTATGGAAAAGCTTATCACCTACTTGTGAAACTTGAGCATTATGCATACTAGGTCATCTAGAAATTCAACTTTGACATGTAACAAGCTAGCCCAGAAAAAAGATTACAGCTGGCATTCTCAATTATGCATACGAAAATGTGAAGATTAACAAGTAGCAAATGAAAGTCTTTCATGACAAGTAAATTATGAGAAAATCTTTCACCCTAGATCATAAAGTACTTTTATTCAATTCTCACTCACACCTATTTCTAGGTAAGGTATGCTCTCAATAGTCTCACCACTTTATTGTTCATATTATTTTTTCACATGAAGTAATTAAAATTAAGGATCTAAAAAATGGTGTTATCTTTAAAGTTAATGGTCAAAATTAAAGTCATATCTAAAGAGGACGGTCGAATAAATTTGAGTGACCCCATTAAATTTGAACTGAGATTTTTTTTCTTTTTTTCTGTGATTTAAATTTTTCTTTTTTGTTTTTATTATTTTTACATAAGTTTTTTCTTTTAATAGTTAAGTTTTCTCTTATCATTTTTAATCATAGCGCCTCAATTAAACAACTCCTCTTAAACCTTCTTAGACAATTTTGACGATACAATCTCATCTCAAAAGCTAAATAAAATTTTATATAACATGTGCTATTTGAGAGCTATAGCCATCAGAGTTTAATTTAAAAGACAACTCAGAGAAATTGAAGGAAGGGTTTACGACATTCAATTAGAACTTGAGGTAAATTTAATAAAAAGACAATTGTGACATTAATTTTCTTTATATGCTTTAGTTTATTACCCTAGTTAAGTGGCAGATAATGGTATTTCGTGACAATCCATGTCGGTTACTTCAGCTTCCGATAATAATTAATATTTTAAGAGTCGAAGGCCTAGCCTAGACAAAAATGTGATTTTAGCAAAACTTCATAAATGATTTCCTTTACTTTCTTAGAATGTCTTTCTTATAATCTATAAAGGTTAGTCCGAATGCATACGATTACTTATAACGAATAACATCCTTATTGATATTCAATGGCTAATCTAAGTCAAAGTGTAATTGGAAGGTGAATTTATTACATACATGTCTAGTTGTGGTAAAGAAAATTACTCAAGAAAACGAAGAGCTTGAAAACTTTCTGATAATTGTCATAAGCATGTCAGAATGAGATGCAATAAAAATTCATGTTCGTTAGGAATGGTGTTTAATAATAGGGAAGATAAAATTCAATTCATTAGGGATAGCTTAGATAAAGAGTCATTGCATAATCTCTTTTTGTCTCTTGAAATGTATCTCAGTGGATATGTACAAAGTGTAATACTCTAGTTATGGCTATTATTTTAGAAAGAGCATGAATGATATATTCTCTGAAATCTTACTATAAACGACCTTATTTGCTAGTTTATAAGGAAAGTAGACCGAAAGCCTAGCCTCAACCATAGAGGGTATTCAAGCCATTTCTAAAAGTAAAACTAGAGGAAGATGTGAGCCACAATCACAACTACCTATAAATATTTTTTATTTTACTATTGTTTGATAATTTACATTCTTGTTTTTAATAGTTTCATTTTATTATTATTTACTTTTTTTATTACGTTATTTTTAACTCTCGAGCCATGTGCTTTACGCGTTATTTAACACAAACATATTATTTATATACAGGTATAAATTGTTGTTACTAAGATCATTAAATATGATTTTTTTAAAAGTACTCACTAATTATTTTTTAAATGTATCCCAATGGCAACTACTCTTAATAAATAGTAGTTAAAAAATTACACTTATTTTATGTAGAAGGTGACCGATAGTTATCAAAACTAGTTTCAGAAGCTGCTTAAATCAAAGGTAGTTAAATGTTAGGTATCATCCCAAGAACTCTAAAATCTTTGAGCTATTTGTCTAACTCATCAACTAGAAAAAAGTTAATTGTCTCAAGTATGTAAAAGAGAATAACTAAAATGTTAAATCATACTGATACTTTTATTTTCCTACCAAGAGATCTTATAATTCTAAAGGTACTAATCATATTAATATCTTGGGTCATCTAAACATTCATTAGAAACTCATTGGTTTATTAAATATCAATAATTTTTATGATAATTTTATCACATTTCTTAACTATGCAATAAAAAACCATTTCATTCATTTCATTGTTAAAAAAATCTTTATTTGTGCTCATACTGCTAATGAGTTTCTTGATCTGTTACAAGTTTATAGACCAGAGTTATATCTCAAGACCTTAGTTTTGGAGTAGCAAACTAATGATAGTAACAATAGCTACAGTAAGAAGTGTAAATTAGATTCAACTCACTGTTTATAAATATTTTCTTCTACATTGCAGCACCCAGGTGATATCTTCTTGTTGTGCAAATTTTATTGAACTCGCAAACGCACAAATCTATTGTAGAATAGATTAATGGTGACGAGTGTCGATCCCACGAGGAGGTTGATTTTAATTATATACAGAATTAATTTTTTAAGTGAACAATTAAATTATAATAAATTAATCCTAAATTGTGAATTAAAATAGCTGGAATAATAAAAATTGTAACTGTAATAATAAAGCACTTGGGTATCCAGATCAGCATCAACATGCTCCATGGGCTAAATATTCCATATTAATGCCAATTAAATCATAAGGGCGGATTCCACACCTCATGAACCACGCTCAAATAAATATGATGCTAAGGGCTTATCGTGCCAAATAATAATAATATTGTTCTAGGGTGCTGTTTTAACCAGGGCGATATCTAGACAAAACTATTATTATTTGTCGACGAAAAGTCAAAAAATCACAAATATTAGAGGGAAGAGAAAGTAAATTAAGCTTATGGACATGTTGAAACTTCACCTTCAACTCAAGCTTAAAAGAAAATTAGCCAATCATATTTTCACTAGGGATAAAAAGAAAATTTTAATAAAGTAAAAAGAAACTACAATAAGGAGAAGGAATTTCAAAAATTTAAGTTTAAAAATGAATTCATGGATATCAAATTAGGGGGGAGAGCCCCCCTTTTCATAGATATATTGAGTTAATCCTGACCATCGGATTAAAAACAGTTCGGACGCTCAAGATTGCACTACATCATCAGTCAACTGTCAACAGTCAATATTTGAACAGTAACAGCCGCTATTTATACAGTAACACTGTTATTTGCACAGTAATATTATTTACACAGTAACACCATTTGAATAGTAAATAATCACATGTATGCGCATGTACCGTACACATGATTTTTACTCCACTGAGATGCTGCCACGTCATCGATCTACAGTACATAAGAAATTTAGCCCAATAAGATTGTGACACATCATCAGTCAATACCACGTCATCGGTCAATGCCACGTAAGCAGTCAATGCCACATAATTCGTCCAATCAAATGCTGCCACTGTCATAGGTAGTTGCCACATCATCGGTCAATGCCACGTCATCGGTCCGTATATATAAACATTGTTGTGAATAGTAACATGAACTATACTGTACGTATGAACAGTGCTGTATATGTGAACAGTGATATTTTTCCTTTTATGCTCCTCCTAAGGTTTTTTATCGTCCTGAGTCCAAATATGACGTCCGTTTTGCTGTCTGATCACTTGTTCATTGTGAAACGATCGTGATGCCCCTAAAATACATAAAATATATAATTATAATAAAACACATATATTTAAATAACAAAATACTTAAATAAATAAAAGTAGCAATGTTAGTGAGACTTGAAGTGTAAAATGACAATTTTCTCCTTTATAAATATACATTTTCTAATACTTAACACACCCCCCAACCAGCTTATTGCTAGTCCCTAGTAAATAAATCGAAGATAAAATTCAAAACTTTTTTTTAAAACACACGTGTTTATTCAATCAGATTAATGATAGTAATCAAATAAAAGTACAAGTATTATCTCTAGTCTAAAGGAATATCACACCTACATTAATCATCCATATGCATCAGTCCAGCAGACTTTGTTGTAGCAATAGTAATCAGGCCACTTTCAAGAATGACATATTCAACCCCAATATCTCACCGGTTGTAGTGACACTCTCACAAAGAAATTAATCCCAATAAAATTTTGTCACTATAATGAATTGTAAATTGAGAGAAAATAATAAAGAAATATCATACACTCTCACCAAGATGAAAAAATATGCTCATAACTTAGAAATGATACGATCTCAAACAAAGTATTAGTCAACCCAATATATTCATTTTTTTCTTTTTTTTATGTATATGCATCACTACATCTTAATTGCTCATATAACTAACTTTTATTTTAGACTATAATTCCCTAAAATCAAGAAAGACTTTTATTATGACGTAATGTAGGATAGGGACATGGCTAATAAAGAAAGAGAAATAGAAAAATAAAATATATATGTTTGAGAAAAAATTCAAGAGCTTTTGAAAATTACAAGATGCATTTTGCTTATTTATTGCTATTGTATATTTTTTTCTTTTTTTTTGAATTTTTTTTTTATACAGCACAACTTCGCTGAACAAAATAATTATTTATCCTTTTCCTCAAACATGAATAGGTGGATCAAACTTGTATGATATCAGGTAATACTCCAAATTGGAGTGGGTCAGGATGATAAGTTAATAAATAAAATGTTTTTTTTAAATAAAAAACTCAAAAGGGCTAACTATAGATATTACATAATAAAGATGGCTAGAAAGACTCAAACGGGTAAAAAATAGCCTTCCATTATCTTTTAGGACTCTATATAATCTTATATATCTACTAATTAGGTTGATATTTAGATGTAGTAACACGTTTTTTTCTTTTTTCTTTTTAACAGGTTGATTCAAAGAAAATCTAGAGATCATGTATGAAATAATAAACTGCTAAGCTACATGAAAAATGGACAAAAAGGGTTACTCTCCGAGAAAAATTAATAGGCTCAAAAACTCACTTGGAATTTATTATGACATATGCATTCTTTCAAGCAACTCATATTTGTCCCCAACATCAACATGTAGAATAGCAAACATGGTGTAACATCACTCAAGACCAAAGATAATACAAATACTAAAATTCGAAAGTCATCATATCATCTAATATCAAAAACTCACACAAAATTATTAAAATTTTTTTTTTGTTTTTAACAAAATTCTATCCCCCCAACTTATTCTATACATAAAGAGAAAACATACATGCAGAAAAATTAAAGAAAAATAATTTTTTTCTTTTTTTTTAAATGTGTTTCTAGAGTCACTACACTCCATATTCAGCTATCTTTGACTTTAAAATCTTGAAAACATATATTTATGAAGAAGAAAAATGAAAAGTTAGAAAAAAAACACATAAAAAATTTTTTATTTTTTTATTTTTTTTACTAAGAAGATACGTTTCTAGAGTCACCACACTCCATATTCAGCCATCTTTTACTTAAAAATTAGTCATGATTAGTTCAACATTCTACAATTATCAATTATTCCCTCCCCCCAACCAGAACGAAACATTGTCCTCAATGTTTGAAAGGAAAGAAGGAGAGTTTAGAAGACATCACCTGAGTAGTGTGACACAGAAGAAAATATTTACAAGCAGAGAGTTAAATCTATTTTGTACTTCTTACTGTGGCTACTGTTATCATTATTATTAGAATATTCCAACACAATGGCCTTGGGATCTGGCTCTGGTTGATAAGCTTGTAACAAATCAAGTAGCGCATTAGGAGTGTGTGCATAAATAAAGATTTTTTTCACTGAGGAATGAATGAAATAATTTTTTATTGCATGATTAAGAAACGCGATAAAGGCATCATAAAAATTATTGACATTTAACAAACAGATGGGTTTCTGATGGATGTTCAAATGGGCCTAAGATGCTAATGTGATTAGTGCCTCAAGAGTTGTAAGATCACCTAGAAGGAAAATAAAAGTATCAGCATGATTGAGCATTTTAGTTATTCGTTCTTGCATACCTGAGATGATTAACTCTTCTCTAGTTAGAGAATGAGATAAACAACCCAAAGGTTTTAGAATTGGAGGGATGATGCCTAACTCTTGGCTCCCTCTGACAAAAGCAACTTCTGAGACCATTTTAGATAACCCTCAGTCACCTCCTCCATATACCAAGTGTAATTTTCTCTCTATTATTCTTAGACCAAGATCTATGGCTGCCTCTATGAACTCTTTATGTTTACCATAATGAAACCCAGAAAGCACACAAGTGTTCTTGAATTGTTTACTGAAAGTAGCTACCATTAAAATACTACTAAAAAACAACTTGTGAGTGCTCAGTAAAAAAAATATATTTAAAGACCTTGGTGACAGTTGGTTACAGTTGTATATGAGGCGTCATGTCAGCGTCAATTAACGTGTAAGGCACATGGCTCCAAAGTCAAAAAGAAAATAGTAAAAAGAAAAAAAAAGAAATGAAATTATTAAAAACAATAATGTAAATAGTAAAAATAACAGTGAAATAAAAGAACAGAGAGGTAAAAGGATATTTACAGATAGTTGTGATTGTGGCTTATATCTTCTACTAGTTTTACGTCCAAAAATGACTTGAACGCCCTCTATGGGTTGAGGAGAGGCTTCCCATCTAGTTTTCTTACAAACTGGTAAACAGGATCTTTTATAGTCAGATTCTCGAGACTATAGTTTACACATTCTTTCTGGAATAATGGCCATAACTGGAGTATTTCATTTTGGACGTATCCACTAGGATGCGTTTCAAGAGACAAAAGGATATCATCCAATGACTCCTTATTCAAGCTATCCCTAATAAATTGAATCTTATCTTCTCTGTTATCAAACACCATTCCTAAAGAACATGATTTTTTATTGCATATCATTCTGGCACATTTATGACAAGTAACAGAAAGTCTTCGAGCTCGTCGTTTTCTCGCATAATTTCCTTTACCACAACCAGGCATGTATGCAATAAATTTAAGAGATAACTCACCTGCTAAGCAAACTTTTGCCTTAATTAACCAACAGATGTCAGCATGGATGTTATTCTTCATAAGCAATTGCATGCATTCGGACCGGGCTTTATAAATTAAAATAAGGGCATTCTGAGGAAGTGAAAGGAATCATTTGTGAAATTTTTCTAAAATGTCATCTCTATCTATACCTTTGTCTCAGAATATCAATTATTGTGGGAAACTAAAGTAATCGACTTGATTGTCACGGAGTATCGTTATCCGCCACTTGACCGGGGTTACAAACTTAAACACACTAAGCAAACTAAAACACACAAACAGGAAAACAAATTAAAACACACAAAACAAACTAAAATCGTCATCTTATTGAATTTACCTCAACCTCTAATTGGGTGTTGTAGACACCTTTCTCAATTTCTCAGAGTTGGCTTTCTAAATCCTTAACATGGGCTACCAACTCTGGTGGTTGTAGTTGCCAGGTATGATGTGTTTTACAAAATCGTATTTAACCTCTGAGATGAGATTGACTACATCAAACCTGTCTAAAAATGCTGAAGAGATGCTTTTTAGTTGACATATTCGTGAGGAAAATGATAAAAAATAAAAAGTTAAATAGACACACTTTCACAAACATAATTAAAAATAGAAAAGAAAACTTTAAATCGTTGAAAGAAAACAAAAAGAAAAAATGTTAGGTCACTTAAATGTTTTGCGCTGTTTTCTCCACACGGTTGGTATTCGTGATATGACTTTACTTCTCTGACCATTAACTTTAACAATTACACCATTTCTTGGATTCTTAAATTTAATGGCTCCATGTGGAAAAACTGTATGATCAGTAAATGGACCAGACCATCGAGAGTGTAACTTACTTGGAGAAACGTGCCCTTGAGAATTAAACAAAAACACTTTCTAACCTAGTGTGAAAGATTTTCTAATTCTCCATTTATCACAAAGGATTTTCATTTGCTTTCTGTAGTCTTTAGCATTTTTGTCGTTACACATCTCCTCCAGTTTTGCTAGTTGTATCCTCTTTTTTGAACAAAAAATGGGGTTAATAATGTCTGTATTCTTTTGTTTGTCATCAGAAGAGAATGGGATGATTTCTAACAATGTTTTTTCTTCTCCTAAAAATATAGAATTCAAAGGGTCAAGTGAAAGTTTGAGCTCAATCTTTGGTGGTGATTCTGATGATGGGATGAGATTTTCTTTTAATTGTGCCAATTGCTTTATCCTTATCTTCCATTTATCAATGTCCATGCATGGCGATGAATCCAATAAGGCATTAACCTCATCAATCGATCTGTCAATATTAAAATCCAAACTAAAGTGAGCTAAACATGTCAGTAAAGGATCATCACTAAGGTTTAAAAGAAATGTATGATCAACCAATTCATCAATTAAATTCACATCTACAAGTTCATCATCTGTACTGTGCTTTTGTTTGGCAATGTTGAAAATATTTAGTTCCATAGTCATATTGCCAAATGACAACTGTATATTTCCAATCCTGCATTGAATGTGAGTATCGACAGTTGCCAAAAATGGACGCCCCAAGATAATGGGAATGTGCTTCCTTGGATCCTGCACTGGTTGAGTGTCAATTACTATGAAATCAACAGAAAAATAAAACTTGTCTACCTGGATAAGCACATCTTCCATAATACCACAAGGTATTTTCGTAGATCGATCTGCAAGCTGTAACACCACTGGAGTTGGATGTAATTCGCCCAGTCCAAGTTTTACAAATACGAAGTAAGGCAACAAATTTACACTAGCTCCTAAATCCAATAAAGCATTCTCAATTATATGGTTCCCTATACTACATGAGATAGTATGAGAGCCTGGGTCTTTACATTTTAGAGGAATTTTGTGTTGGAGTATGGAACTAATATATTCTGTTAAAAATGACTTCTTTTGAACATGAATATTTCTCTTTTTAATACAAAGATCTTTAAGAAACTTAGCATAAGATGGCGCTTGTTTTATAACATCAAGCAAAGGGATGTTGACATTTACCTATTTGAAGATTTCAAAAATCTCACCTGTGGATTTTCCTTTCTTCCCTTTAACTAACCTCTGAGGAAATGGAGCTTTAGGAATATATTCTCATGGTTGGTTTCCTCTTTCTCCTTTGATGATGAGTCCTCAGCATTTACAAGTACGATCTGAGTTGATTTTGGCATCTCCACTTTGTTGTTGACTTCTTTTCCTTTTCGCAAGGTCATCACTGCTTTGACCTCTCCATGCTGTTGTGGCGAACTTGTACTTACCTCATGCACTCCTTTAGGGTTTGGCACTGGTTGACTTGAGAATTTGCCTTTCTCAACAATCATTGCTAAAGTTTGAACTGAAGAGGAAAGTTGGCCTATCATTTTCTCGAGATTAGAAATTGATTGGGCCTGTGAGTTGAAGCCCGCTCTCATCTTATTTCGTAATTCATCAATGGTGTGGTTCTGCTGCCCGATCTTGGAGTTAGTAAGATTTTTGATATTTTGGAATATATCCTCTCATGGTTTGGATTGAGAATGGTTTGGATTTTGATTGTATGGTCTAAATGGTGGTTGAGAGGCTTGAGACATTTGAGGAACTGGTTGCATTAGTGGAGGTGGAGCTGATGGTCCATTTTGTTGGAATCCTTGAGACCATGAAAAATTGGTATAGTCTCTCCATCTAGGATTATATGTGTTGGAGTAGAGGTTGTAATTTGGTGCTTTTCTCATGACACCTATAGCATTGACTTGATCTGAATATGAGTTATGGTTATGTGGCTCAGTTGATTTAGCAATCGTCAAATATGCTATTTGTCAAGTAAAACCTTCAACCATCCTTTGACTTCTTTACTTCTTGAGCTTGACTCGCCAATGTTAACCTCATTCACTCCCTTAATTCTCTTGGTATTTCTGAGTGATTGACTCCGTTGTTAAGAATTATCAGATTGCCATTGGAAGAATTCCTAAATCTCTAATGCGCTTTTAGACATTAGCTCTCCTCCACTAGTTGCCATTAGCCATTCTTGCATATGTAGCAATAATCCCTCCAAAAAGTATTATCATTGGTGTCATTTCTCGTACCCATGATGTGGACACTTCAAAAGTAGCTCATTAAATCACTCCCATGCTTCAAAAAACTATTGTAGAATAGAATAGATAAATGGTGCACAAATCTATTGTAGAATAGATTAATGGTGACGAGTGTCGATCCCACGAGGAGATTGATTTTAATTATCTGCAAAATTAATTTTCCAAGTGAACAGTTAAATTATAATAAATTAATCCTAAATTGTGAATTAAAATGGCTAGAATAATAAAAATTACAACTGTAATAATAAAGCACTTGGGTATCTGGATCTGCATCAACATGCTCCATAGGCTAAATATTCATATTAATGCCAATTAAATTATAAAGGGGGATTCCACACCTCATGAACCACACTGAAATAAATATGGTACTAATAGCTTATCGTGACAAATAATAATAACCTTGTATTAGGGTGCCGGTTTAACCAGGACAGTATCTAGACAAGACTATTATTATTTGTCGATAAAAAGTCAAAACGACCACAAATATTAGAGGGGAAGAGAAAGTAAATTTATCAAATTAAGCCCATGGGACGTGTTGAGACTTCACCTTCAACCCAAGCTTAAAAGAAAATTAGCCAATCATATTTTCACTAGGGATAAAAAGAAAATTTTGCTAAATACAAAGAAACTACAATAAGGAGAAGGAATTTCAAAAATCTAAGCTTAAAAATAAATTCAGGAATATCAAATTAGGGGGGGAGGGCCCCCATTTTTATAGATACATTGAGTGAATCGTGACCATCAGATTAAAAATAGTTTGGACGCTTAAGATTACGCCACGTCACCAGTCAACTGTCAACAATCAACGTTTGAACAGTAACGGCTGCTATTTGCACAGTAACGCCGTTTGAATAGTAAATAATCCCATGTATGCGCATGTACTGTACACTCGATTTTTGCTCCACTGAGATGCTGCCACGTCATTGGTCAATGCCACGTCAGCAGTCAATGCCACATAATTCATCCAATCAAATACTGTCACGTCATAGGTAGTTGCCACATCATCAATCAATGCCACGTCATCAGTCCGCATATATAAAACAAAGATTATTGTGAATAAAGAACATAAAAAGCGATGACGTGCGTATAACAAGACTGAGTATATGTGAGCAACAGTGATATTTTTCCTTTTATGCTCCTTTTAAGGTTTTCGACCGTTTTGAGTCCAAATATGACGTCCGTTTTGCTGTTTGATCACTCGTTCAGTGTGAAGCGATCGTGATGCCCCTAAAATACATAAAATATATAATTATAATAAAACACACATATTTAAATAATAAAATATTTAAATAAATAAAAATAACAATGTTATTGAGACTGAAAGTGTAAAATGATAATTTTCTCCTTTATAAATATACATTTTCTAACATTCAACACATCTAAACTCTACTTCTTTTCTTTAAAACATTAAAGACAATATTTTATTTTGGTTAAAGGTAAGGAATAGTTAACAATCGTGGAATGTCTCAATCCTAGTGAAGTTTTTACTGATTTTTATCATAAAGACTAATCGTGGCTAACTTTTTTAAGTTAAAGATGACTGAATATAAAGTGTAATGACTCTAAAAACACATTTTCTTAGTTTGAAAGGTTTTTAAAAAAAGAACAAAAGAATAAAAAAATTAACTTTCCAAATATTTTCTGAATATGAAGTGTAATGAATCTAGAAATGTATCTTCTTACTTAAAAAAAAAATTTTTTTGTGATCTTTAAACGTTGGATGACATGATGACTTTTAAATTTTAGTATTTGTATTATTTTTTATCTTGAGTTATGCTACACCATATTTGCTACTCTACATATTGATATTGGAGACAAATATGAGTTACTTGAAGAAATACATATGTCATAATAAATTTCAAATAAGTTCTTGAATCTGTCATTTTTCTTAGAGAGTAACCATTTTTTTGCATTCTTCATATAACTTAGCAGTTTATTATTTTATATATTATCTTTAGATTTTTTTAAGTCGACCCTCTAAAAGAATTCTAAAAAGAGAAAAAAAAAGTGTGTTGATATATCTGAAGTTCTATCTAACTAGTAGACATAAAAAATTATTTAGAATCCTAAAAGACGATAGAAAAGCATTTTTAATCTGTTTAAGCTTTTGTAGTCATCCCTTTTATGAAATATTTATAGTTAACTCTTTTGAACTTTTAAAAATATCTTTGTCAACTTATCAACTTGACCCACTTCGATCTAGAATATTACTCGATATCTTATAAATTCTATCAATCATTTGTTTGAGAAAAATATAAATAATTATTTTATTCAATCAAGTTATGTCATACAAAAAAATAATTTAAAAAATATTGTTCAAAATAAAATAAAATAATAAAAAAATAATAAGCGAGATATACCTTGTAATCTCCCTAAAAAAATCTCTTTTTTTTTCAAACATATATTTTATTTTTCCCTCTTTCCCCTCCTTTGTTTGTCATGTTTCTAACCTACGCTACTTCCTAATAAAAGTCTTTCTTGATTTTAAGAAACTATAATTTGAATTAAAAATTAGTTATATGGGTTAAAAAAATTGTAGTGGTGCATAAATGAAGAAAAATAATTAAAAAAGAGAAAAAAATACATTGATTTGACTTATATTTTAACTGTATTATTTCTAAATTGTGTGCATATTTATTTCATCTTGGTGAGAGTGTTTGATATTATTTCTTTATTTTTTCCTCTCAATTTACAATTTATTCGAGTGATTATTGTTATTAAATTTAATTTCCTTATAAAAGTGTCATTATCGGTAAGATTTTAGAGTTTGACATGTCATTCTTGAAAACAACTTGATTACTATAGCAATGGCAAAGTCTACTAGACTCATTTGTATGGATGGTATTTCATTGTTATCATTAGTTTGATTAAATAAACATGACTATTTAAAAAAATCGTTTTGGGATTCGGGATTTTTTTTTTTTTTTGCTTAATTTACTAAGACTACTAACAAGTTGGTTTGGAGGTATGTTGAATGCTAGAAAGTGTATATTTATATAGGAGAAAATTATCATTTTGTACTCTAAGTTTTACTAATAGTTTTACTTTTATGTATTTAACTTTCTTATGATTTAATTATGTGTATTTTATTATAGTAAGTATTTTATATATTTTATGGGATATCATGGTCATTTACAATGAGAGATCATATAGTAAAGCGAACAGTAATTTTAAACTTAGGATAGTTAAAAATCTTAGGAGGAGCATAAAAAGATAAACGATATTATTTACATGTATGGTACTGTGACATTGTTCATATATACAATATGATGATTTGACATTGACCGATGACGTACATCAATTGATGATGTGGCAATATTTGATTATATGAATAATATGATATTGACTACTAATGTAGCCTTAACTGATGATATAACATTGGCCGATAATGTGTCCTGATCTTATTAGATTAAAATGTTTATAAGATATATTGATGATATGGCAGTATATTAATATACTGAAAAAATATGCATACGGTACATACATACACATGGAATGATAGCTATGATGATGTGTTCTATCTAAATAAAACTTGTCACATAATGCAATTTTGAGGGTTTAAATTGTTTTAATCTGATGGCTATAATTTACTTATTTTATCTATAAAATAGAGGTTTCCCCTTCTGTTTGACACCCCTAAATTCATTTTTTAGTTTTATTTTTTATAATTCCTTCTCCACCTTGTACTTTATACTTATTTTAATAAATTTTTATTTTATCCCTAATTCAATTATGAGTAGCTAATTTTCTTTCAAGTTTGAGTTAAAGGTAAAATCTCAACTTGTTCCATGGGCATAATTTGATAAATTTAATTTCTTTTTCCTTCTGATTTATGTGGATATTTTGACTTTTCATCAATAGATAGTAATAATCATGCCTATCTATTATACTGGGTAACTGTCTCTTAAGTGTAAGGTTATTACTATTTGGCATAATAAACCCTTAGTACTATATTAATTAGAGTGAAATTCATGAAAAGTGGACACCCTACTCGTTATTTAATTAAAACTTATAAGGAATATTATGAGTATAGTGCATGTTGAATGTGGATTCATTTTAATAATTGTCACTTTAATTTAGTTTAAATCACTTTCACCACAATTTCAATCATCCACTTAGAAAATTAATTCTATACACAATTAAAATCTACGTCTTTGCGGGATCACACTAGTCACTATTGATCTACTCTTCAATAGATTCGTACACCTATAGGTTCAATAAAATTTATATAACAGTCATATCAACCACAAGAATACAGAGGATTTCCTAATTTAAGATAGATATCTATTTACAACTAATTAATTATATATTCCTCGAAGATCATTAAGGGAACAGATCATCTATGAGTTGCATGGCAGAAGATTGGGTGGACATATTTAATAATATAAGAACAAGGTGCTTATCGAGAAATGTTATTATTAGTCGTAGTTTAATATAGATTTATGGAATATTGTGTAAAAGTGTTAGGTATGCCAAAAAGATAAGGGACACGTGTAGAATATGGTTTTATACATGCCATTACCTATTCTAGAAAATATTAGGTTGGATTTATTCATGGTTTTTATGTTGGTATTGCCGCACACGAGGATTGATCAAGATTATATATTGGTAGTGTTGAATAGGTTTTCAAAGATGGCACACTTTATTGCTTGTAAAAAGAATAAAGGTGCCATTTCAGTTGTGCATTTGTTCTTTCAAAAGGTGGTGCATTTGCAGGGTGTTCTAAAGACTATCTTTTCTGACAAACATAAAAAGTTAATCACTAAATTTTAGTGCATCTATGGTATAAGTTTGGCATACAATTATAGCTTAATAGTGCCTTTTCATCCATTAGACAAACTTTCAAATAGAGTTGGTCAATCACACTTTAGGCAATATGTTGCAATGTGTTTGTGGTGACAAGCAATAGAACTGTAAAAACACCTTGCTTAGGTTAAGTTGGCTTACAACAATATAGTCAATCAATCTTATTCCTCAAGTCATGTCTATGATCTAGCTATCATGTCTACGTCAATAAAAAGAAGCAAAGTAGCAAATAATGTAGCAAACAGGCTCTTAACATTCATCTTGAGGTTTAAGGACTCTTGGAGGCTGCCTATGCCAAGTACGAGGCTGAGTCAAACAAACAACGATGCAAAATGTCATTTTAAAAGGGTGATTTATTGATGGCACATTTATGGTAAAGTTAATTCTCTGGTGGTATTCATGCCACGTTAAAGAAGCAAAACTATGGTTCATTTTAAGTGGCACGAAAGATTAATGAATCATGCTTCAATTTATTATTCAGAACCTTTATTTTTTCTATCATTATAATTTTAACAATTCTATTGCATTTTCACACATATTGATTCATTATTACTCTATAAATTGCTAATATACTCTTATGAGAGTTTAATCCTTATAAACTTTAATTCAACGTTAAAAATTGATTGGTTGTAAGTATAGAAAATACTTGAGAAAAGAGATATGTGTCCATGTCTAATTATAAAAATTTATTGACACCTTTAAAATTAATTGAAAGTATCTTGAAGCATTAGATATCAGACTTGGATAATAGAATCCTTATGCTCAGTTTGCATACAACTAGAAGGGAACAATTCTACCAAACCATGTTAAAATATTTGTTTGTTCTCTTTTCCCTTACCTTTTTAAATTTACTCATTATTATGTTTATTGTTATTATTTTGTTTAAAGTATTTGTTAGCATTAGATTATAATGTTGTTATTGAAGAATTTTTAAAGATCAAATTCAACCCCCTCTTATGTTGCTTATCTAAAGTTTCATTTTTCATTTCACCATAACATTGATTTCATGTTAAATTCAACAATAGATTTTTACTTATAATGATATAAACGAACTTAAAAGCCTCTTTCCATCTAACTCTTTATCAATCCAATTTTAAACCAAAAAATTTGAATAAATAGTTTGTCAAATTTTCTTTAAGCTAAGATTTTCCTCATCCACTTGCATGGTAGCAAGTGGAGGATGAATATAATGACCCTAATTTTTATGCAATTTAGGAGCTACAACACACATCACTAACAATTGAAGTAACATAACAAAAATTTCTCCATCTAAAGGTAGTTAACCCTTATATGTAGATAGTGGAGAAAGCTTGAAATTACTCATGTTGGTGAAACAAATATTAAACAAGCCATGATAACTCAAACCTTAAAGATGTGCTTGTAGTACCTAGTATTAAGAAAAATCTCTTATCTATAGGAATGCTTACTAATGATCGTTATTGTATTATTGCATTCTCATCAAAACGTTTTGTGATTAAGGATCAACAGGGCGAGATTTCAGGCAAAAGGAATAAAATAAGAGGGTTATACACTTTTAATAGCTCTATAGAGTGAGCATTCACGGCAATTGCTATTAATAAAGCACCTTCTAACATTTGGCATCAATGGATGGGCCACCCACATTAAAAGTTCTTGAAATATCTCTAAGAGAAACATTTTGGAAATATTTTTAGTTGGACAAAATCTAGTTCAGTTATTAAATGGGAAAGAGTTGCAAACTTCCTTTTAAATCTTCTTATAAAATTGTCAAATTTTTTGCTTAAAAAAATACACTGTGACTTACAAGGCCCTACTCCGATTTTATCGAATCAAGGATTTAAATTTTATATAATTTTCATTGATGATTATTCACATTTTACATGGGTACAAGTGTATCCATTATGGAATAAATCTAACTTCTTTGATTGCTTCCTTAAGTTTTTAAACTTTGCAAATAAACAATCTAAAAGAAGCATTGATGTTTTCTAAAGTGATAGGGAAGGAGAATTCCAATCAACAAATTTAGAAAATCACTTACAAAAATGTGGAATTCTCAATCAGTTTTCTTACCCATATATGACTGACTAAAATGGCATTATCAAAAGGAAGCACTTAATGGAGACAACTTTAACCTTGCTATTTTAGACAAATCTATGTCTAAAAGTTTAGGTTGACATCTTCCTTACAACAACATGCTTAATGAACCAAATAGCCTAGTCAATTCTGAAAATAGAAAGCCTATATTTAAAGTTATATCAAAGGTAACCAAATAGTAATTTTTTAAGAATTTTTAGTTGTGGATGCTTTCCATATCTCAAAATGTATGATAAGAATAAATTCTCTAAAAAAAATGCTCACGTATTTTTATTGGGTATAATTCAAATCACAAGGGATGGGATATCAGTGTCTTGATCCTATTACTAGTAAAGTTTACATATCTAGGCATGTTGTGTTTGATGAATTATGTTTCCCTTACAATAAAATATTAATCAAAGATTATACTCTAGAGTTGATGACATTCCCAAATATGGCATAATGGAGCAATGAAACAAAGGAGACAAATCACCAATCTTCTAAGGAAAATATAACAATACCACACCATTCAACATGTCATGATAATAGTTGTGAAACATTATATGCTTCAACAAATGAGGACACTAATTACTTCATTGAATAGTCTTATAATATTGATCAAACAATCTCAAATTCTCCACTGATATCACAAAATAACTAGCCACAAAAACAATTGATAGAGTACCACAAAAACAACTGATAGAGTAAAATCATCAAATACTAATCAAATAGATGTAATTGAATCACAACAGCACTTTTATGTTCATGATCCTAATGGGTTATGAAAATACTTATTCATTGAATTAGTTATTCCTAGTAACATTTCAAGTATAGAAAATGTTTCAAATATAAACTAAGTAGAAGCTTTAGTCAATGCACACTATATGATTATGCAGCATAAATTGAAACAAAATTAAGCCTTAACTAGTGACATAGTGCTAATCACACAACATGCTCCTTCATCAATAGAACCAAAAACTTACAAGTTAGAATTCAAAATTCTATGCTAGTTTAAAGCAATAAACGAAGAAATTCATGCCTTGAACACAAACCAAACATGGTCTGTCGTTCCTCGACCAAAGAATGTGAATGTCAAAGGATTGAAATTGATCTTTAGAACAAAGTACCAAGATGACAGAGCTATAGACCACTACAAGGCTTGTTATAGCTCAAAGATTTTCTCAAGTTGAACGATTGGACTTTGAAGAAACTTTCAACCTATAATGAAGCCAATAATGATGTGATTAGTCCGTGCAATCGTTGTTACTTCAAATTGGACAATGACGGATAGGTGTGAAAAATATATTTCTACATGGTTTTTTTTAAAGAAATAGTCTACATGGAATAACCAATAGGATTTTAATGTCTTGAACAGCCTAGCCATGTCTATAAATTACAAAGTTTTCTCTATGGTCTTAAATAAGTACTTAGGGCTTGGTTTGACCATTTATCTTAGTCTTTTCCACGTTGGTTTCACTCGTAGCAAAGTTGATTCTTCTCTTTTTTATTTACAAAACTAACACAACAACCAAAAGTTAGTTTATGTAGATGATGTAGTAATAATAGGAAACATCAATGGCTTCGTTAATAATCTAGTTCATAAACCTATCTCTAAATTTGCTTTAAAGGATCTTGGGAAACTTTATTACTTCCTCAATATGGAAATCAAATATGCCTCAAGAACAATATTTATTGCTTAATCAAAATATATCAAACACTTGTTGTACTATGTTGAAATCTTAGTTGCTTTCACTTTAAAACTTCACTAGCTATAAAAGATTAACCCAAACTTGGGGATAACAAGCATTAAAATCCCACTGAGTATAGACAACTAGTTAGGGAACTATAATATTTAAACTTCAACCGACTAGATATTGCTCAAGTTGCGAACAAAGTTTGTCAAAAATTTCAAAACATCACTATAGGCGATTTGAGTGTAATAAAAATGATACACAGATACCTCAATGGAACAATGAACTATGGACTTTGTTTTATCTTTTAAAGCTCTCTAACTTTTAAATGGTTTTTGTTATGCAGTCTGGGGTGGCTATGCACAACAAATATTGTATATGCTTAGGAGCTAATTGTATTTTTTAGTCTTGAAAGAAGTAGCCGACAATTTCTAAGTCAACCACTGAAGTAGAATTTTGATTTCTTAATTCAACTCCTTCGTGGCATTAGCATTCCTCTCCATCAACCACCACAATGATTTTGTGATAACCTTAGTGCACTATATATGACTATCAATCTAGTGTTTCATGCTTGGTCGAAGCATATTGAAATGGATTACCATTTTTTTCCAAGGAAAAGTTACACTAGAAATACTTATTACCAACTTTTTACTCTCCACAAAACAAAACAAAACCACTGGCAAAACAATCTTTCCTTTAGTTTCATTTAAGCTAGGAGTTCATTGCATTTGACCCTCCAGCTTAAAGAAGGATGATAAGGAAAGTACTCAATCTTCAAGAAAAGTATTGGATATTAAGTTAATCAAATGCAAAGCACTATTAAAGAGATTTCCAAATTCTAGATTATATCTATAAATATCTATATTGATTACAATTCTTTTATAAATATTCTTTTCATGCTAGCTGTACACAAATGCCACGGATTAGTTGTTATTGTTTTGGCCATTTGTTTTGGACATCAATAGCTTAAATTTAGGTCACTTGCCATTTTAATCTCACAAATACTCTTGTATAAATTCATTTTCTCAATAAAATTCAATCAATTATTTCACACTTCTATTTTCTTCAAAGGACATGTTAAAAGACAAAAAAAGGTAGCCTCCTTCAACAAGGTTTACTTTAAAAAAATTCAACCAAGAAAATCTTCATTCTATTAGAATGAGAATCATATTAACAAAATATGAAAACCATGTATTTCCAATGCAGTATTTATAAAAAAAATGTATGTAAGTGTATAGTTACATTAGAAAAGATTGAATTATTTGTCATGTACCTAACATCATTTGGGCCATTAAACCTATATTTCTCCTAATTAATTAGGAGGGAGAGGTATCATCAAATCTATACAAACTATCTGGAATTCAATTCATGATGCATGGGTTCCACTTGAATCAAAGGGACTAGGTTAGTCTTTTAGATTCTTCAACAAAATAATTCAAGTTATTATCATTATGTATCCCTATTAAATCATTGCATGATGCGTTGTTAGTATACAAAAAACTTGAGAGTATTGCTATAGTAATTTGATATTAATCATATTGTTAGAGCTTTTTAATTCATAATAATATTGTAATTTATTTATTCCATATATTTGGGATTTGTCTAATATTAATTATTCCTTTTACTTAGTTGTTTACATATTTTATGGCCTACTCATTGAGGATTGTGATTTTGAGAATGAATTTGAGAGACTACTAAATGGATTGATGGTTACTATTATAAAATAATTATCATCATTTATATAGCTTATATAAGATAAATTCAGATAAATTCTTTCCATTAGCTACACTCACATATGATTCCTATAAATAAATAAATAGAAGTCTAGTTATAATTAATCTTATATTGTTATGAGAAACATATTGTGAGGACATAAGTTTCTGGTGAGTTGGACTTAAATGCAAAGATTGAAAGGTTTTTGGGGCCATATGTAAACTAACTTTAGTTAAAGGGGTTTTATTATAATTTTATGTTAAAATGGTAGAGCTCCTTAAGACTTCATCATGCTTTTTTTAAAAATATCAGTATAAAATGTGTTGATGTAGTACCTGGTTTCAGATAGATTTCTTCTTCATTTCTTATTCATTTTGTTTTAGATTTGGTTCTTTGTGATCCTTGTAATTCCCTCTATATAATCCAACCTATATCTCGATCATTGTCATCAATAGAGTATTTTTTTTTCCTTCATTAAGTTAGGTGCTTAAAACTATGCTTAGAATTATCATCTTGAATATGTTTTTTGTATTGTGAGTTTATTTCATTTCTTTCGAGGCTAATTCATCAAATTCTTCAAGAATTAACTTGTCCAACCTTTAAAGATTTAATAAGTGGTATCAGAGCTTTAGTGGTTCAAGAAAATGTCACTTTCAAAGCTTGAAATGGAAAAGTTCACTATAGGTAATGACTTTTGTCTTTAGAAGTTAAAGATGATGGCTCTTCTTCTTTATCAAGGTCTTAAATCTACTTTAGAGGAAAATGATATTATGGTTGCTTCAATTTTAGTCTTTAATGAAAAGAAAAGACAAATACATATTACGGCTCATAATACCTTAATTTTGATCCTTAGTGACTTAATTTTGTAGGAAATCTCTAAAAAAAAGATAGCTCTTGTTATCTGGAATAAGGTTGAGGCCCTATTTATGAAAAAGTCTTTGGCATATAAGTTGTTCTTGAAGAAAAGTTTGTACATTTTTCCAATGAAAGAAGGGATGTTCATTAAAGAAAATATTGCCAATATCAATTGGATTATTCTTGATCTTAAAAGGGTTAAAAATGTGAAAATTAATGATTAAGATAAAGTCTTTTTTTCTACTGAGCTTATTGTCAAAATCATATGAAGGTTTTATAGACACCATATTGTATGGTAGAACAATTTTAACCTTAGAAGATGTAAAAGCTTCTCTAAGTTATAAGGAAATTCAATAGAATAATTAGCATAAAGTAAGTAACAGTAAGGCTTAATTGCCAGAATAGATAAGAAAAAATAAAAGAAAAAAGAACAAGAGTGAAGCAAAGAATAATGATGCAGCTATAAAAGAAACGATAAAGCAAAGGAAGTGTTTTTACTACAAGAAGAAAGGTCATTACATCAAAGATTATACTGATAAAAAGAAATATGATAAAGAAATAATAAAGGATGCAGCAGTGGCCTCAAATGATCCATCTAATAATAGATATCATAGTGCTGATTTGTTAATGGCTTCAAGCAGCAATATTAGAAGTTAATAGGTACTTGATTCAGGTTGTTCCTTTCATTTGTATCTTGATAGAGATCTTTTCCAATAGTGTTCATTTATGGATAGTGGTAGAGTTTTAATAGGAAATAACAATATGTGTAAGATTATTAGAATAGGGTCTATAAAAATAGAGATATTTGACAGGATAATAAGAATCCTAAATAATGTAAGGCATGCACCTAAGCTAAAGAGAAACTTAATCATATTACATATGCTAGATAGCATGGGATATTTCTTTAAATCTAAAAATGGTGGTTTAAAGATTTAGAAAAATACTGAGTTGGTAATAAGATGAGTTAAAAAGAATAGCCCCTATATGTCAGAAGGATCATCAGTGCCTATGTCAACTATAATGTCTGTTGTTTTGCAGGTTGACAAAACCATGTTATGGCATCTTATACTAGGCCATATAAGTATTAAGGGAATGAAAGAGTTAAATAAACAAGGGTTACTCTGCAGTGAGAAAGTAAATGAGTTAGATTTTAGAAAAAAAAAACTATATTTTTGGTAAAGCACACATGTCTAAGTTTACAAAGAGGATGCATGTGTCTAAACAACCTTTAAACTATATGCATGCTGATCTTTGAAGGCTTACCAGGTGCCATCTTTAAATGAGGGAAGATACTTCATGTTAGTAATTGATGACTACTCTAGGCAAGTTTAAGATTTGAAAGACTTTGTTGAAGACTCAATTTAGTTTCAAGGTGAAATGCTTGAGAACTGATAATGGACTTAAGTTTTACAACAAAGAATTTAAAAAGATTGCCATAAATTAGGAATTAAGAGGTATAAAATAGTAAGATTTATCCCTTAGTAAAATGGCTTAAATGAGAGAATGAATAAAATATTTACTGATAAAATAAGATTTTTATTAATTGCTTCCTAGGAGTTTTTAGGCATAAGCCATCTTTATAGCCTGTTATTTTACTAATAGATGTCCATCTACTGAAATTGGTTTCAAAACCCCTTAAGAGCTTTGGTCTGGAAAGCCTGCAAGTTATGAACATCTTAAGACATTTGGATGTCCTGCATATATCTATATCAAACAAAGAAAGCTTGATCCAAAACCTATTAAACATGTGTTTATTGGCTATCCAGACAGGATTAAAGGTTACAAAATCTGGTGTGGTAAAGTTCATAGGTACACTAAAGCACTGTAAAATTTAACCTGCCACTTTGGGATCTGATCTGACTTAGAACATATCAAGATCTTGCATGCTCGAGTTTCCAGCCTATCCCCCAATACTAGAGAAGTAACCATTGCATATACCACCCTAAACTAAAGCCACACTTTGGGCATAAACGAGGATAAACAATGTCTTTGAAGACTGACTCTGGAATCTGATACACGAGAAAAAAACTAAGATCTAGATTTAGATCTGGTGTATAAAAGACTTTCTGATATACAGGATCCTTTATACAAGGCAAGTGTAGAGCATACTCATCGATAGGCCAAACGAAGGATGAATAACCTAAGATGACTTATGATCTTTAATAGAAGAATAGAGAGAGAGAGAGATTTAGCTAGCCGTGGATTATTGAAAATACTTCTTTTTATTTCTAAAATCTAAAGTTTAAAGTTCAAAGTTCAAAGTTTAAAGTTATCTTACAATAAAGAAAGGGTTGCCTTATATAGGCGAGAGTTTTTCTTAAAAGTAGGACAGGACCCTTGCTTTTTCAACATGATTACAGCAACATGATTAAAGTTTCTACTTTTGAAAAGTAGAACGACAAAAATAAAAAGAAAGATAAAATAGGACATGTCCCTATCTCTTTTTTAAAGCACACTAAAGCAAATAAAGTAAAGCTCACTCAACAAACACACTTATTACATCAGGACAAACAACTTTAAGTAAAAGAATGTCGGTAGGCTGGTTGATCTTATCCAAGTGAAATAGTGTAAGCAAACAAGTCAGTTTCATCCTTATCATTTCTTTCAAAAATCTTTTCTAGATGAGTACAGCCTGGAACACAGGGCCAAGAGCAATTTCGGGCTCTCAATTCTTCTTCTGGATCTGGTGGAGGCTGAGTCTGAACTTGTATGGAGTATGCTGGAAAAACATCTGGTGGCTAATCTGGAATAGCAAGCAAGATCAAAATAGAGGATGATCCTCTTATGTCTGGTGGAACTGATGTGGAAGACGATCCCAATTCATATAGAGTGGGAGGTGGAACAGTGGTGAAGTCCTCATAAGGGTCCTGTGAATCTTGGAATAAGTAGTCGGTGTAGTTCGGCCTTTCTTCTTTTATCATGATTCCCCGATTGGCTAGTTGAGAACGGGAGGATGGTGTCGAGATCATAATTATGTCATGTTTAGATCCAAGTGATGTATGAAGGATGAATGGTGGATCTGAAGGGACATGATTATATTCTTTAAGGAAATTTTGGAGAGGTTCTTTAATTATTCTTTCTTTAAGTTGTGCGACATGTAGTACCATGATCCATTTGTATGAAATATCTTGTGTCCAAAAATCACCAGTTTTTGGGTGCTAAAAATACGGTCGATGGACAATGAAAACAGCAATGAACTGTTGGCTTTCTAGATCCGGTTGTTGTCTGAGATTGTCAAAGTCTACAAGTTCTTTCAGCTTTCTGCGCCACCATGGCAAAAGTGAGAACCATTCAAACAATGTCCACATTAAGGAGGTTGCATAATCTGGATTATTTAACTTGTCAAGGATAGGTAAAATAGAAAAAATTATCTTGGTAGCATACAAAACTGTAAGACACCAGAGATACCAGAGCTCATCTTCTATGACATCTTTGTTAGACCGAATCTGCAATCCTGTAAGAAACAAATGATCAAGATGAAAACTAGAAAGAACCATAGGTTTATGGCAGAAACGTAATAAATACATATTATGTAAAAATCTAAAAAGAAACTTTCTGGCACAATCCTAAATCTGGTAAAGAGAAGTGAAAGACATTCTGAGAGGAAAATATCTTTTGGTAAGAGCTTGGTTGGGTATGGAAGACACCATGGTTATGACTGGAACTGAACCGAAGGAGTTTATGAGTGAGATGTGTTTAGAAGGTCTAGAGAAAAGGTCAGGGATGAGATTTTTATCTCCCTTGATGTGCTGGACTGTGAAGTCATAACGGGAGAACCATTTTTTAAGGCGAAGAAGGTATTTTTCTAGTAGCACTTTATTTTTAAATTCCATTATTCTCGGGAAAGATGAGTTATCCAATCTGACAACAAAATTGTAGCCGATGAGGTGGAATTCAAATTTCTGGATCTCATATCTGACCGTTAAGATTTCCTTGTATATCACATGATAATGCTTTTCAGCGTCTTTGAACTGTCCACTGGCATGTGCACAGTAGAAATCTTTTCTATCAATATTTTTCAAAAGTACTGCGCCCCAAAATTCATCACTAGCATCTGTCTCCAATATGCATTGTCCTACAGATGGTATCCTCAGAGGTAATGGATGCTGTGTAATCTGTTTTAGCTTCTGGACGGCTGTGGTCTGTTCTGGTCCCTAACGTGGGGTATTCTTCTTTAGCATCTTTGACAGCTGTAAAGTGTGGACCACTATATGAGGAAAGAAATCTCTGAGATAGTTTACTATCCCCAGAAATTGCTGAATCCGCTTTCTGGATAAGTGTTGATCTAGAAAGTGCATGAGTTCTTGTGCAATGTAGGGCCCTAGATGGTAATGACCATCTTTAATGATCATGCCTAAGAATTCAATGGATTCCTTGCCTATCTGACTTTTCTTTTCAAAAAGCATGATGTCATGTGACTTAATAATTGATAGGGACTGACTCAAAAGTTATTGGTGGGACTCATGATTTTTTTAGAAAAGTGGGATGTCATCAATATAGATAAGAGTATTATTGATGATGAGCTCAAAGATTTTTACCATGATTTTCTGAAACAATGATGGAGTAACTTTTAATCCGAATGGCACAATGGTCCAATGATAATGGGCATTAGGGATACAGAATGCCGTTTTGGGCCGATCATCAAGATGGATGCCAATCCGCCAAAATCCTGATTTGAGATCAAATTTAGAAAAAAATTTTGCACCCTGAAGATGAATGAACAGAGATTGAATTTTGGATAAAGGAAATTTTTCGTCTTTGAGAAAACAGTTGAGGCGTTGGTAAACAATCACTAATCTTTTCTTACCCTGAATAATTTCTGATCTTTTCTCAACATAAAAAGCCTGGCAAGCCCAATCAGAATGAGTGGGCTCAATAAGACCTTGGGCCGTAAGCTGTTGACACTCAGCTTGGGCTAATTTTAGGTCCGAAGGGATCATTCCAGGATGAGTGGCTTTGGTTGGATTAATGTCTTCATTAAGCTTAAATGGTAACTTAACAAAGAACCTGGAATTTTTCCATAGAGGAGATGGATAGGAAAACTAGATATGGCTTTCTAGACAGAAAGGAAGGAACTATTTTTGAGGTTTTTATAGGGAGGATGAGCATTAGAAATTGAGTATAATTTTAAGGTATCCGTATAAGGTAAGAGCCTTTGTTTATACCCAATACCATTAAAAGATATATTCAATTTCTTAACTAATTGGAGAACATCGAATCCCAATAGTAGGTCTTTGTCAGGAAAGAAAGAACCTATTATTTTGACCCAGAGAATGCAATCTGGAAAGAACTGAATACCTATAAGTTTTTTAGTGATCAGATCGGTTTAAAAAAGTTCCCCATTGGCAGCTTTGAAATATTATGTATGATGTTCCCAAAATTCTGGTGGAAGAATGGAAGGATTTAACATACTCTTTTGTGCTCTTGTGTCAATGAAAGCAATGACAGAGGTAGGTTTGGAGAATTTAGAAGGAAGTATGCTAATTTTTGCTGAGCGTCAAATTTCCTAGACAAGGTTGATCGAATCAACATTGTGAATGGCAGGGATGTCCTCTGATTCTGAGTCAGAACTTTACTCAGCAAGGATAAAAACTGTATCATCATCATATTCTTGTTGTTCTAAAAATATATACCCAACATCTTCACTGTCTGAAAGTGGCGAGACATTTTGAAGATGTTCAAGTAGTCTGGCTGATTTGGCTAGATTGTTTGGACAAGACTTTACAAAATGACCTTTCTTTTTACAAATGAAACATCGGGCATTCTTTTGTCCCTTGGACTGGAAAGGTTTTCTTCTGAAAATCTATAGGGTTTTTTAGGTTTTTTTGAACTGTATTTTTGTGAATGTTTGGTCGAAGAGTATTTCTGGAAGTGGAATTTTTTCTTGGTTGGATAGTGACAAGTTTTTTTATCCTTACATTTGATAGCAAGGTGAGGTTTTTTACAGGCACTCTTGAAGGGCTCTTTATGTTTTATCAAATCCTTGAAAAACTCTTTTTGTTTACAGAGCTTTTCAAGGTATGAGACAGCCAATTGATAAATCTTCCCTAATGAAAGGGTATCAATGTTAAGCTGATGTACATAAAGCTGTCTTTGTAACTCTTGCAAGATCTCTTTAGGTAGAGATTCAACGAAGACATGCTTGAGAGAAGCATCGTTGAAGCCGTTAAGTTTGTAGTACAGAACTGTCATCCTCTTGTAATGAAAATCTAGATCTTGAGAACAAAATTTCATTTGGTGAAATTTCCTTCTGGGAGCTTCTTGGGCTACCATTGGTTCCCCTAGGAACTGTTCATAAATGAGTCCTAGTACTTGAGGGATAGTGGCCTGATACAGTTGAAGTTGTCTATACTGGACAAGACTTTCAAACCAGTCTCTTAGTGAACCAATGAATCTTAAACAGAATTCTTGGAGGACAGATTCTGGACTAGCATCAAGTTTAAGCATTTGCACGTCTGTCCATGCAAAAAAATTCTTGAAATCTGTGGAACTATTTATATTTTGGTATATCATCAAATGTCAACCAAGGCCCATGAGATGATTTTGAGATTGAATTGGTTTGATGCGAAGGAGCATTTTCTAGATCCTCGACTATGGGAGGTCCTTGTGAGGTAAAGGGCTCATCCTCATATGGGAAAGGAGGTTCATTGGAACCTGTTCATGGTTGAACCATAAATAAGTTTGGAATATCAACATAATGTTCTTCTGAATCTGGAACAAAAACTGACTCTGTCGAAGAGTAGGATTCATCAAAAGAAGATTCTGAGCTTGCTATAGGAGTACTGGCTTCAGAATGTAGAAAACCAATTTCAAATTCTTGGGAAAAGAGTTGATGCATGGGTCTTTTGTCTTTTGCTGGTGTTTGAGTGGGTTCTAGTGTGGCTTGAGGAGAAGCAGGCTGCTGTGTTGAGGTTGAGGGTTTAGAAGCTGTATGGTGCTTGGTTTTAGTTTTGGTACTGGTTTAGGTGTGGAGAGATGTGATAACCCAAAGAATTTTGCATAATCCACGTGTTGTTCATAACTGTAGGTTTGTAAAAAGGTTGGTATGTGGTAAAGAAGGGATTGTATGCAAGTATTGTTTGGGTTTTTTCGAAAAGTGATGGCTGTTGTTTTTCAACATCAATTCTTGCGAGTTTACTTTTAAGCTGTCTGATTTCAACTTCCTTTTGATTGAACTCCGGACCCGAATACTTATTCTGGATCATCGTTCTGAGTTTGAAATCCAGTTTGGCAATCTGCTTGTGCAGATTAAGATACAGATGTTCTAGTTGAGCTGTGATCTTGTCAACTTTTTTATCTGTGCTCTAGACTTGGGCCTGAACACTATTAAGCCTGGTATCAAGAGATTTTAGGATTGTATTCTGAATACGAGCATTCTGAGTTTGACAATTAAGCACTGCTTTATACTACTTAGGTTCTTCTAGTTATCCTGTAGAAGTGACAGGAGACTGGACAAATGGTTTAGAGACCACTTTGGTTTGTGAATCCGTCTATTTTTCTAGGGGAGGAAAATGCTCATGATAAGAGCTAGAGGAAAACATCATATAGGGTTATGAATATAATGAAGGAAGGAATAGATCTTTTGCTGCCTATCTGCATGTTGTTGACTGTTGAAGAGTAGACACCTCAGTTGTTGATTCGACTAGCCATGGAGTATAATCTTGATCATCATCATCTTTAGGCATCCAGATTGTTAGGGCTTTACAGACTTCTGGTTGTTTTTTCTTTTTTGGCCATCTATTGACATACCAATCATCATCTAATTCTCCATCACACATGTGAGATCCTGGTGCATTCCAAAGAAAGTGTCCTCGAATTTTTGCTAGATAAATTGGATATCCGCCAGAATCAAAACCCTCAATGGGTAACTTTTCTTGTTCTATTTTTACTGCTGTGATCATAGCAGTATATGAGAGTCTGGGAGGTTGTGGCTGTTTATTAGACTCTAGAGGCTGAAAAGTCAGCCTGATAGTGCCATCTAGTCTTTTTTCAAACTGAGCATCATAGGTTTGAATAGGTTGGGAATTTTGGTGGAATTTTTCATAATTGGATAACCACTCTAGTGGCATGAGTTTAAGAAGCTCTTGTTTTTGGATCGATTTAGGGATCTAAACTATTATAGGAACAGACTCATTATCCGTAAGGATCATGAGTGTATCTGAAGTTGTTTGAGGTGAAGGTAGGTCAAGAGCCTGGTTTTAGAGATGGTACACCAACTGGTAGTGTAAAGTAGCCATCTTTGCAGTGACCACTTGTTCAGCTCCCTAGAGTTGGATCTGAACCTTTAAGGTTGTGGGTAGGTTAGGGTCTTCAAGAGAAAGGTTAAAATTTAAGTAACAAGTAAGGAGAACGCTCCCAACATGAAGTGTTGTTAGGACAATACCAATAACAGCATGCCGGTACTCTTTAAACCTTGTGTCCATTAGAGTTATTCTGGCCATCACCGGCAAGCCTTTTCTACCATGTAAGGTAAGAATGATACGTATCCCCCCAAGATAGAGGTGCGTATACCCTTCTCGTTTCCATCGGGTAACCATTTGTGTTAGAATTTCTAAGGTAACATATTGCTCTGCTTGTGTTGCTTGCAAAGCACACTGATCTAGATGAAAGGACTAGATATATTCTTTTAGAGTTGGCCTTTTTGTGAAGATAAGGGTACGGATGGTTCTAGAAAAAGAATTTAGTCTTTGGTAGAGTTTGTAGGGACTGATCAGAGGTAAGAAAGACTCAGAGATCTGAGCAGAATCTAGGACATATGAATACTCGATAAGATCTTTAATTTTTGACGCAAGGTGTTTTGTACAAGACTTAGGAAGAGAAAGAGCAGAAGAAAGAGATATAGGAGACACAATAGATTGAGAATTTCAAGAGGAAGCCATGATCTTTAGATTTCTATTCTTCTATTTCAGGAATCACAGATCTATCTACAATATACCACTCGGGTAGCAAAGTATGTGGCGTTGTTATACCAGAGCACTGTAGAATTTAACCTGCCACTTTGGGATCTAATCTGACTTAGAACAGATCAAGATCTTGCATACTCAGGTTTCCAGGCCATACACCCAATACCAGAGGAGTAACCATTGCACATACAATCCTAAACTAGACCACACTCTGGGCATAAATGAGGATGAACAGTGTCTTTAGAGACTGACTCTAGAATCTGATACACGGGAAAGAAACTATGATTTGGATTTAGATCTGGTGTATAGAAGACTTTCTGATACACAGGATCCTCTATACGTGGCAAGTGTAGAGCATACTCGTCGATAGGCTAAAGGAATGATGAACAACCTAAGATGACTTGTGATCCTTAATAGAAGAATAGAGATAGAGATTTAGCTAGCTGTGGATTATTGAAAATACTTCCTTTTATTTTCGAAATCTGAAGTTCAAAGTTCAAAGTTATCTTACAATGAAGAGAGGGTTACCTTATATAGGCGAGAGCTTTTCTCAAAAGTAGGACAGGATCCCTACTTTTTCAACATGATTAAAGCAACATGATTAAAGTTTCTACTTTTGAAAAGTAGAATGATAAAGATAAAAAAAAAAGATAAGATAGGACATGTCCCTATCTCTTTTTTAAAAGCACACTAAAGCAAATAAAGTAAAGCACACTCAACAAACACACTTATTACATCAGGACAAACAACTTTAAGTAAAAGAGTGTCAGCAGGCTGGTTGATCTTATCCAAGTGAAATAGTATAAGCAGGATCTTATCCAAGTCAAATAGTGTAAGCAGACGAGTCGGTTTCATCCTCATCATCTCTTTTAAAAATCTTTTCTAGATGAGTACAACCTGGAACACAAGGCCAAGGACAATTTCGGGCTCTCAATTCTTCTTTCGGATCTGGTGGAGGCTGAGTCCGAACTTGTGTGGAGTATACTGGAAAAACATCTGGCGGCTGATCTGGAATAGAAGGCAAGATCGAAGTAGAGGATGATCCTCCTATGTCTGGTGGAACTGATGTGGAAAACGATCCCAATTCATATGGAGTGGAAGGTGGAATAGCGGTGAAGTCCTCCTGTGAATCTTGGAATAAGTAGTCGGTATAGTCTGGCCTTTTTTCTTTTATCATGATTCCCCTATTGGCTGGTTGAGAACGAGAGGATGGTGTCGAGATCATAACTATGTCATGTTTAGATCCAAGTGATGTATGGAGGATGGATGGTGGATCTGGAGGGACATGATTATATTCTTTGAGGAAATTTTGGAAAGGTTCTTTAATTGTTCTTTCTTCAAGTTGTGTGACATGTAGAACCATGATCCATTGTATGCAATATCTTGTGTCCAAAAACCACCAGTTTGTAGGTAATGAAAATACGATCGATGGACAATGAAAACAGCAGTGAACTGTTGACCTTCTAGAGCAGGTAGCCGTTTGAGATTATGGAAGTCAGCAAGTTATTTCAACTTTCTGCGCTACCATGGCAAAGGTGAGAACCATTCAAACAATGTCCACATCAAGGAGGTTGCACAGTCTGGATTATTTAACCTGTCAAAGATAGGTAAAATAGGAAAAATTATCTTGGTAGCATACAAAACTGTAAGACACGAGAGATACCAGAGCTCATCTTTTATGGCATCTTTGTTAGACCGAATCTGTAACCCTGTGAGAAACAAATTATTAGGATTAAAACTAGGAAGAACCATAGGTTCATGGCGGGAACGTAATAAATACATATTATGAAAAAATCTAAAAAGAAACTTTCTGGCACAATCCTGAATCTGGTAAAGAGAAGTGAAAGACATTCTGAGAGGAAAATATCTTTTAGTAAGACCTTGGTTGGGTAAGGAAGACACTATGGTTATGACTGGAACTGAACCGAAGGCGTTTATAAGTGAGATGTGTTTAGAAGGTCTGGAGAGAAGGTCAAGGATGAGATTTTTATCTCCCTTGATGTGCTGGACTGTAAAATCATAACAGGAGAACCAGTTTTTAAAGCAGAGAAGGTGTTTTTCTGGTAGCACTTTATTTTTAAATTCCATTATCCTCGAGAAAGATGAGTTATCCAATCTGACAATAAAATTATGGCCGATGAGGTGGAATTCAAATTTCTGGGTCCCATATCTGACCGCTAAGATTTCCTTGTAGATCACATGATAATGTTTTTCAGCGTCTTTGAACTGTCCACTGGCATGTGCACAGTAGAAATCTTTTCTGTCAATATTTTCTAAAAGTATTGCCCCCTAAAATTCATCACTAGCATCTGTCTGTAATATGCATTGTCCTACAGATGGTATCCTCAGAGGTAGTGGATGCTGTGTCATCTGTTTTAGCTTTTAGACGACTGTAGTCTGTTCTGGTCTCCAAGGTGGGGCATTCTTCTTTAGCATCTTTGACAGCTGTGAAGTGTGGACCACTATATGAGAAAAGAAATCTCTGAAATAGTTTACTATCCCCAGAAATTAATGAATCTGCTTTTTGGATAAGTGTTGATCCGAAAAGTGCATGAGTTCTTATGCAATGTGGGGCTCTAGATGGTAATGACCATCTTTAATGATCATGCCTAAAAATTCTATTGATTTTTGGCCCATCTAATTTTTCTTTTCAGAAAGTATGATGCCATGTGACTCAATAATGGATAGGAACTTACTCAAAAATTACTGATGGGACTTATGGCTTTTTAAGAAAAGTAGGATGTTATCAATATAGATAAGAGCATTATTGATAACGGGCTCAAAGATTTTTACCGTGGTTTTCTGGAACAGTGGTGGAGCAACCTTTAGTCCGAATGGCATAACGGTCCATTGATAATGGGCATTAGGGATACAGAATGCCATTTTGGGCCGATCATCAGGATGGATACCAATCTGTCAAAATCCTGATTTGAGATCAAACTTAAAAAAATACTTTTGCACCCTGAAGATGAATGAACAAGGATTGAATTTTGGGTAAAGGCAATTTGTCGTCTTTGAGAAAACAGTTGAAGGTTGCTAATCAATCGCCAATCTTTTCTTATCCAGAACAATTTCTGATCTTTTCTCAACATAAAAAGCCTGGCAAGCCCAATCAAAATGAGTGGGCTCAATAAGACCTTAGGCCATAAGCTGTTGACACTCAGCTTGGGCTAATTTTAGGTCCGAAAGGGTCATTCCAGGATGAGTGGCTTTGGTTGGATTAATATCTTCATTAAGTTTAAATGGTGACTTAACAAAGAAAGAAGGTTTATCAATTAGCCAAGGATAAAGAAAGAAGGTTTATTAAACCTTAGCAAGATATACTTATGCAAACATGGTTGTATATGCATTGATAAGTGCAGAGGATATGTCAATTGGGGGACCTAATCACTATGCAGAAGTCTTAAGTGGCACAGACAATAGCAACTAAATTAAAGCAATGAGAGAAGAAGTGGATTCTTTGGTGAAGAATCAAACTTAGACACTAGTCTTGAATCTAAGGAATGAAAAAAATTTTAGCTACAAGTGGATATTCAAGAAAAAAAAAAGGCATTCCAAATGTTGAAAACTCAAGGCATAAAGCAAGATTTGTGGTAAGTGGTTTCACACAAAAAAGGGGATAAAGTTCAATGAATCTCATCATCTATTATTAAACACAACTTAGTCAGAGCCTTGCTTTCTATGGTGGCTTTGCTAAACTTAGAGCTTGAACAAATTGATGTAAAGACTACCTTCTTACACAACAACCTTAACGAAAAGATATTAATATCACAGCCTAAAGGTTTTGAAGCACAAGGACATAAGGCCCATATGTGTCTTCTACATAAATATCTATATGATTGAAATTGTCTCTAAGACAATGCTATAAGAGATTGGATCAGTTTATGATCTCTAAATGACTATTATAGGAGCAAATATAATAGTTGTGAGTTATGTCTATTATGAAAACATAAACTCAGGTGGAGCTGTATATCTTTTTGTTGTATATTAATGATATACTCATTACAGGCAATAGTTTTAGGGATATTGATAGACTTAAAAGTCTAGTCAAAGGGGAGTTTAAAATAAAAGATCTTGGCAATGTCAAGAGAATTCTTAGCACGACATACATAGAGATAAAATTGTTAGAACCTTTTTTCCTCACTTGTATCGAGGCACTTTTTTTTTTTTTGGTTTTCAAGAATGATGAGTTTAGCCGATTTCCTAGACTTATAATACTCTAATATAAAAAAGCAATTCACTAAACTTATCAACTTATTGAACTAACTTTTCATTCATGTATTTTTTTTATCGAGATCCGATCTAAAAATCACAATTCCATTTTATCTAGTTTGTAAAAATTAAATATCCATAGATTTTAGGTAAATAATTAATAGTGCAAACAAAACCTAATCAATTTCAGTAATTTAAATTTACTGATAATTGATTTTTGAAGAACTTCAAGGGAAGGAAAAGGAAAGGGATCTTTACCATCCCAAATACCATATATCAAATCTCAATAAAACTAATACAAGTTGTTGTGCGCCTCAAGACTACCACCAATTTGAGGGTAATCAGCTCATGATAGTTATCATTTTCACTTATTCAATCCCTAAATCAGTCTACCACCAGGCTTATTTCTGAGTCAACAAAGATATGTCAACAAGGTGTTAGATAAGTTTGGGATGCTAAATTCAAAACTAATCTTGGCACCTTTAAAAGCTCAATTCAATCTTTCTAATGATATAACTCCAAAATCAAAAACTGAGAAACTCCAAATGGTTCAAATACCATATTTACAAGATGTAAGGAGCTTAATGTATGTTAGGATATGCATTAAGGAAGACATAGCAAATGCAATAAGTGTAGTTAGCAAAATTAATGAGTAATCCCAGTTAGGCACATTGGGTAGCTATGAAATGAATCACAAGATATTTGAGGTGTACTTCTAATCATGGTCTAGTGTATAGTAAATCCAAACAAAAAATTAGTGAACTTAAAAGTTTTATTAATTCTAACTTTATAGAGCATTTAGTTAGGAGAAAGTCTATTTCAAGATATTTGTTTGTGCTTCACAGCTACCTTGTAAGTTAAAAAGCTACTCTAGTAACACATAGTAACTTTATCATCAACAAAGGTTGAATTCATTGCAAAAACAGAAGCCGTAAAAGAATTAATATGGTTGAGAGGGTTGCTATATTATGGTAAAAGATAGTTAAAATTTTTTTATGATAACCAAAGTGTAATGTAGCTCATAAAAAATCAGGTTTATCATGAAAGAACTAAATATATTTAATGTGAGGCTACACTTTATCATAGATAAAGTTGCAAAGAACTTTGTTGTACTAACCAAAATTCATACAGATATCAACCCTATGACAAGTTAACAAAAGTAATCCCCACAGCCAAATTCAAGTTCTGTGTGAACTTAATTAATGTTGAGTGTTTCTAATCGTTAGACTATGAGCTTCAAGTTTTTTTTTTTTTTTTTTTTGGCGCTAGATCAATTGAATTAAGTCTGCAAGGTTGAGAGTGTGACGATATAAGTTTCACGTAAGTTGGGCTTAAATGCAAGAATTGAAGAGTTTTTAGACCATGCGTCGAAATAACTTCAATTGAAGGGGACTGATTACAATTTTACGTTGACGTGATAGACTTCGTTGTGAATTTGCTGTGCTTTTTCCAAAAATATCAGTGCAAAAGCGCGATGAGTAGCACCTAGTTTCAAATCGATTATTCTTTATAATTTTCTTTCTATAATCTAACTTATATCTTGGTATTATGATCAATACCAGAGGGTGGCCAAAATAAATCCAATCCGATTAAAAAAATTTCGGTTTAGATCAGATCGAATTGTTAATCAAACCGATTGAATTTACTCTATTCGATTTGAAAAACCGATCAGGTTGACATAAAATATTTTTAAAAAAATTAGAAATACAAAATCAAAAATCAGAACCGAAACCTTATCCTAATTCCTAGACAGTCACCGTCACGCACACCACTCACACTCAGCACTCACGATCCATACACATAAACCATTACAAACAAAAGCTTAACCACAGCACATGGCACAACCACTCAAGCAACAGTAAGCAGCCCAATGCCGACCGGTGCCTCATCCGCCTACAAGCGACGAACTCTCTCGCTTGCAGCCTGGAACCCACTACCGACAGCCACATAGCCCACACACAGAGACTTCCTTTAAAAACACACACACACAGAGTTAATGCTTTAATGAAGAAAGCCGCAGCCGGCCACCACGCAGGAACCGCTGAGGTTCTGCGAGGATCGTGACCTGATTCCGATCGATCGATCGATCTACTACTACAAAGTATCGGAGCTGCTGCCACCTCCAAGCCCTATTCCTCCACCATCATCCAATCTGATTCAAGCTTCATTAACCCAGAAAGTAGCAACCCGAATTTTGGCTATTGAGTCGAGTTTTGAAAGCTTTGAGTTAGAGCTTTACACTTGACAGTGATGATATATGTGAAAGTGAAGTGTTAAATAAGTGTTTTCCCTAATTCTGCCTATCTCCAACCTGAACCCAAACCGATCCGAAATCAACCCGACTTTTCAACCCAATCCGATCCAATCTGAAGTATATTCAAATCAGATTATAGGCTCGAGTTGAATTCAGATGAATTTTTATTCAACCTTATCCAAACCTGATCCTAATCCAATTTTGCCCAGCCCTAATCAATAGAAAGCATTTTTTTTCGTTCATTAAATTGGTGCTTGAAATTGTGCTCAGAACTGTCTTCTTGAACCTGTTTTATGTATTTTGAATTTGTTTCATTTCTTTGAAGGTTAATTCATCAAATTCTTCAAGAATCAACTTGTCCAGCCTTCAAAGATTCAAAACATATGTTCGCATGGGCAAATTCAGATTATCCTTCCATTACAAACATCTTAAGGTCGGGGGAGATGATGTTCAGTAGTACCAGTTCTTTGATGATTTGTTGTTGTCGCCACTAAATCGAAAATATATATAGATACATTGACAGTCCAAAAAATTCTAGCATTAAGAGATTTGATCAAATAATTTTTAAGTAAATTTATTTAACTACCCATTCCAATTTTAATTTTAAAGGAGGTATGGGGTTAAAAGGCTAATCGGAGCTCTGTCCACTGCTCTGCTCTTAAAAATAAATAAATAATAATCTAAAAGAATGCAAAAGAAAAGGAAACATACAGCACAACGAATACTGTTAACCGTTTGCAAGAATTAATGCTGTTGTCCGTTCAGAAGTTTGAATTTGATGCATCTCCACTGACACGTTATAGCCGACGTAGCTCTCTGGGCAACTGCTACGGGTGTATTGTGACCCGCCAAAGATAATTTCTTTTGACCTCGGAAGGGGGAAAAGATGTTGATTGATCTACATAAGGGAACGAAATGGACATATTAATTAGAAGAAACACATTTAGGGAATTAGGCGTTAGGTACGAAGTAGGTATCTAAGGGGCTATGGGAGTGGGAGTGGGTCAAAGAAGCTTAAATTTGAATGGTCAAGAATACTCCTCCTTCCACTCTACGATTTAGACATGAATACGCTAAGCTATATGTACCAATAATTCAAATGTCACATGCACATTCTCTTTTCTAATAATGCGTTGATTGTTTGATAATCGTTTTCAGCTCTCCTTGCAGCAATCAAGCAAATCTTTTCAGATATTCGCCGTATCTCCAGCTAGGTGTGTCTTTATATATGCAAATGCAATGCATGGTCCTCCTCTCCTCTCCCTCCATGAATTAGACATGGAAAGTAACTTGTTTTATGTCCTTTTGATATATAACTCTGCATCATTAGTTAGTTAATCATTGATAAAACTGATGTTTATGCCTTCATCAGCCATTTCTTAGCATATGCAACAGGCCAGGACTTGTTTCTAGTTGACATCACGGCTGTTATTATTGTCAGTTGTGTTACTAACGCTTTCTTATTTTCATTTTATTTTCTTTCCTGTTTTTGGTTAAATTTACTTCCGTTTTAGGATTCAAATTAAGATTCTTTCATAATATGAGTTTCTTAATTTTAAAAATTGTGTTCCATATACGCTATCATAAAAGCAATAAATAGAAAGTTTTCATTTTATTATCATTTATACAAATCACAATTGAAGACTAAAATCATATTTCGTGTCTAAAAACAAATTATTTTTATGGATTGAATAATTGAGTTGTTTTTGAATTGTTACAATTATAAACATATTATCATTTGGGGCTTATTGATTTGAAATTTTTATAATATACCCTGGAAGTTTACTGAGACTAGCTTGTAAATTTATTTCCACTGGCAATATTTTTCATCTGAACATTATTTTGTGTTGTGTCTTTCTCTGCTGTGTCTTTCGCTTTCCAGCCAAGTGTGCCGGAATAGGTTAAAATTTTCTTTTGCTTTATGGAAGTAGATTTTTCAAAAAAATTTGAAGAGATTGCCGGCTCTTGGCGTATGGATACAAGGGCTAGCTATTCTAGTGTTCTGCGAATGGGCCTGATCTCGCTACTCGTAAATTTAAATATTACTCCTAGAGAATTATCTATAAAGTTAATGATATCACGATACAATTTCATATGTACGGTAACTTTTATGATTAATTTCAAATTAGTTGCATTGATGAGAGGAGAGATTCCTCTCCATCTCTGTGAGTATAGACACATATGGGCCGACCATATAAATGGGCTTGAGCTGCACAAGTAAATTGAAATTATAATATACGCTTATATAATTGGGATTACTAATTAATTAATTTTATTATTTATCATTAATGTACAAATACTACAACTCTATCAAGCGAGTGACACCTCAAATACCACGTTCACTGAAATAAAAATTATATATCCAAATTCTAAATTGAGTAAGTGCAATATTACTTATATATGATGCTATTATGGTTATTTTAATTTTAAGGATAGTGTTAAATCTATATTCTCATGGAGCGTACGAATTTTTCATAAAGGAAAACAAAAAAAAAAGTGTATTCTAGACAAATAAAAAGAATTGTAAAAAAGTCATTTAAGGTAGAAATTTTGGAATAAAAAATATGTATAGACAATCAGAATCACTTTTTAAAACTTGGTATTGACAATAAGAAACTTATTTTATGTGACAAAAATGAATATTGATTTAGCGTATTTGTATCTTTCTATGTGATATTAAAATTAGACCCATGTACCCTTAGGCCTACACTATCTTTCCAAATAATAAGAACTTCACAAAAACGCTAGAGAGTATTAAGGAAATTGTTCTAAATTGATTAGGAATGAATGTTAACTAGATTAAGTATATAAAGTTTGACTAACATTTGAGTATGAGTTAGGTCTATGAGCTCCTATATTAAGGGAAGTTATATTTTTAAGAACACTCATTGATGAATCTGTTCTTAGTAACAGAAGAATGACTAAGATTACTAAATAAAATAAAAGTTTATTAAGTCTTATGAAATTGTACAATAGAGATGCATTTATATAGGCCCTGCAATCTAAGCAGATTAAGCAGACGAGGAAAAGTGATACAATTCGAACAAGTATTATTAAACAAATAAGGACACGATCGATATGAATAATCTAACGTAGATTAGCATAAATTATGCTTCCACGCCCCATCAAATTCAATATGACGATAGAGACGCAAGCTAAAGGTAATAGGAATTGGGGTCCTAAAACTCTAGGATTAAAATATTAACTTGAGAAAACTTGAGTTTGAGAAAGGGTGAAAGAGGAGTTGAGACTTCAGAGTTTGAACTTAAGAAGCCTTAAGGAGAATGAGATGAGATTTTGAAATGCCACACACGAGTTGTTACAGCACTCGCTGACAACAATATAAAGGAAACTTGAATGAAAATGACTGAGCGAAACCAATAACAATGATATTTAGTTGGAAAACTTGCATTGGGAGTACTGTTAAAAAAAAAAAATTCCTCCATTACATAAGATTAGCCCTACGAGTACGATATAAACTTGAAGTAATGTTCAATTACTAAACAAAATTAGCTTTTAAATTACTAAACAAAATTAGCTTTTAAATATAAGTTAAGAGTATAAAGTTTAAAAAGTATCATAACAATGAGTGAGATCTGTTTGATCTTTTTATTTAATAAAGATATTCCTTTTAAAAGTTGGGGTTTGTTGCGTAACTCTCAAAGTTCTATTGTTAATATATAATTAATCTAATAAGTCATTCTCAGTTTTACAACCTAAATTAGTTCACTCTTACGCATACATTTAGGATCTGGGCATGACTCTGATGTATACAGCATTAGATGAATATTTATTTCAGACTTATAGTGGTGTATTATAGAGTTGTCTTACATTGGAAATTTACGGTGCAAGCATCAATTGAAGTTGAAAAATTAAGCGTTGAAAAAGTAATCAGTGGATGCCATGAATTGCTGAAACTTTTCTTCAATGCAATGCAAGCTAAGAGGAAGACAAGAATGTTTTTGCTGTGTCACCCAGAAATCGAAAGGGTCCTACTTTAGACACATTAATTAGTTTATGCATCGGCATGACCGTACAATTAAATTAGGGTTGCGTCATGAGCGATACTCACTAAGAAAAAAAGGTACTCACAAATTAATTATAAAATGAAAGCATATATATGTCAAAGAGAATAAAGGAATGACTTACTTTTTTCTTTTTTAGGTTCCTTTATACTACTACTACTAAAGAGGATGTATACAATAATCTTTAAATCGTTTGAGAGCTTCCATTTATTTAAACCAATTAAATGCGATTTATGGCGAAGGAAAGAAAAGCAAATAGTGGAGGAGGACAAAAAGAGTATGGGCCCAATGCATGGAAGATGCAAATTAAAGTGGTCACACATTTACATAGGCATTTATATGAACATGATCACTAGCAGGCACACATGCGTACCAACAATTCAAGTTCCACTATGCAACAAAAATAATTATCATTCATCATTATAAAAATACAACACATAATCTTTTTGTCATTTCCATTAAAGGTCGACTTTCATCCATTCTCTTTCCCTCTTTTGTACAGAAATTAATGATTTTTAACCCACAAGTTACCCTGCTAGCTACTTTGTTGTTGTCTCAAATTATTATGTCTCTTACTTTCACCCTTCTGTAGTTATATATGGTTGAAAAGAAACATATCAGTTTGATTTCGAAGATAAATCAAATTATACTGCAAGCAAAAGTAAATTTTGGATGTGAATCTTAACGTAACATGATCATATACATTAATTGCTTATTGCTACAAGCTAAGGTTTTGTGCGAGGCGTTGATTTATGCCAGCTTCGTTTTTAAAGTGTAAAGCTGAACCCTTCATGTAATGAAAGGTGATACAGAGCGTATGAGTTAGAATTAGGGCTAGAGTGACAAATTTGTATGCACAGCTGTGCTCGGGCACGTGAACAAAACTTTACAATAATTTGAGCAAAATCGCACCTACTTGTCTTCCATTATACAACGAGGGGCCTACAAGAGCTTGATGCATATGCTTGAAGCATGTGCATCACAATTTTTAGTTCTTTATAAAAAGCTGAGATAATTAGTGAAGCTTTCAGAAGTTGGGAAAAAGTCTTTTAAGTGACAATTAATAGTCATAGCACGTCATTGTATAAATATTTAGATTACACATATAATCAGATGAATTCTTAATGTATGCGTGAAGATTACGGTGCCTTTATCAATTGGAATTAATGACTAATTTATACTCATCTTTCTCCTTTGCTCCAAATACTTGTTTTTTATTTTTAGTGAAAGTCTTTATTAATGAAAAAAAATAGAGAAAAGTGGGATCAATTATTTAAATTTGTACCTACAAAGGTGATTGATTATGTGTATCAACTGAAAAATAGAAGTATTGTTAGTGGTTAATTATTTGGATGGGAAGACAAAATCAAAGAAACGAACTAACCTTTCACCCTTGTTCTTATTCAGCGTGGCTCAAGTGCCAGTTTATATAAAGAAAACTGACAACATTAAAGGAACATAATCAATCACTATAACTTGAGGTTTCTTCCTAAATCCTAATATTTGCAATATGGTAATGGTTGTCTATTTACATGTCATGATAGCAAAGATTTAGGCTCGTATCAAATGGTCTTAATCGAGAAGCTTCTATGTTAAATCTTTAGCATTCTAATGTGATCTCATCACACGTTCATCTAAAATTTTCTCCTATAAATAAATGTTATGAAATACTTATAAAAGTGAGTTACTAATGAGAGATTCCTAACCATATTAAAGTTAGTAATAAGTTGAAAGAATAAAAAAATATAGATTTTAATATATTAAAGTATTAAATAAACTGCATTCTACTTTGTGTTTCTTAATATTTTAACTAGTCATTGATTTTAATATGGTCAAAAATCTCTAATTGAAACATTTAAAATATTTATAATAATATATTTACTTTTTTATTTTTTCTTTTTTATACAAATAGCCTAATTACAATATCACTAAAAGGCTCTTCATATAATATTTAAAGAGCCACATCATATTTAAAACTCTAAAAGACATTTTAATTAAAATTATTCAAATAAAAAATTATTCTCTCTTTAAATTTAAAGATTTATTTTCTCCTTCATTGATTTTTATTTTATCATTTTTTATTGAAGAAAGAGAAAGAAGTACTTTAATTGTTATTGATTTTTCTTTTAAAAAAATAATTACTTTTTGTTTGGTAAATAGGTAAATAAATAGATATTTAAAAACTAAAATTTATAAAATTTTTTAAAAATGTTTTTAATGGCTATGGTCAATTTTCTTTTCATTTATGGATGAAGGTTTAAACATCATATCTCTTATTTATAGTCGAAAGATTTTACTAATTGAATGAATTAACTCCTATAAATGCTATAAAAAAAATTAAAATTAAGTAACGCTTGAAATTAAGTATTCTTTTCATTGTTAAAAGAAAACTTTTATTTAGCTTAGGTTTTAACATTGAAATTAATTTTCCTTAATACTAATTAGCTAGCTAGCTAGCTTCTATTGAGAAATGCTTGCTACCTTTAAGGATACCATCTTTTTACAAAATGGAAGACTTTTTTATGATACTTCCCAGGTGGATTCCCACTGCAACAAATGTAAAATGTTAATAGAATAATATCCACTTTAAATTAAAAGCCTAATGCAGAAACTTGTAGGCAATTTTTCCACAAACCATTCTCAATATTGAAACGATATACATTGTATTATCAGAAATTGAATCATTCTTTGACACGAAATAAGTTGCCCATCAATGAAAAATTTTTAACATCTGGATACTGAATAATATGATACTCCACATTATTGATTATGGGTGCAGGTGATTTTATTTTAAACTTTGATCCTTTACATTTTGTTTCTTTGTGTTCATTTGGACTATGGTGGGGCTTGCTCTTCGTGCGGCATGGGCTGCAACTGCGAAATTAGAATATTCCCATTTTTTGCTTTATCTTTGCAACGAGAGGAATCAGATTTTCCTAGCCAGAAGCAGCTTCAGGAGGGAAGTGGTTCTGGGAAAAAAAAAAAAAATCATTTTTTAATCTCTAGTAACGCTTTTTTGGTTACAAATTTTTCGTTATATTTATTAGCTCGTGCCTTAACATTAAATGTGTAAAATCAAATTTGAATTCTGAGAGAAATTAAGTTAAAATATTGATTTGAGTTTTGTCCGTCCCATATTTAAAAAAAAAAAATCACTTTACAATAATTAGAAGACAGCTAGAAAAGGATCTAACAAAATACAAGTTTAAAATTTAGAAAAAGAATTTTCATCAGCCTTTATAACATAGAAAAATGCTTTTTTTACAGCAATTAGAATGCTTTTCAAAAAACTTAAGATGAACTTTTGATTTTAACCTTTAAAAAAAATCCTCTTTTTTTACTGTCCACAATTTTCTGGTAGTTGAAATTAAAATTAGTAAGTAAATTTTTAAGATTGAGTTAAGTTGATGAAATTTTTTATATTAACGAAATTGGAAAACGTTGCCCGTCATTATTTATCAGGAATATTGGGATATGTTTGGCTGCTGTTTCTGACACGAAAGGAGTTAGACTTTTCTTTGTCTCTGCCTTTTACCCAACTTTAGAAAACAAAAATTACAACAATTGATGCCACCTAGAGCTGTAGCTTGTCAAAATCTTGTTGGTATGTATATAAATCAATTTAGTTTGCGACGCTGAGTCCTAACTAGTTCATAGGCTGTCAATTGTTTGTTGATGAATATTGACAATAAATCCAAATCTTTTTTTCAAAGATTTGCCACTTCCTAGGGTTAGGAGTGAGAGATTTTTTCACATTATTGCTATTACAGATTCTCGATAAAGATAAGAACTAAATCATTAAACCTAATGAAAGTAGCTGTAAATTATTCAGAAAATTCATGAACTATGCTACCCAACCAAAAGTTTAAAAACTATTCTGAAATTAAAGTTCAGGACTCGTGACAAAGTGTAGATTACAATATGTACATCGTACGTGCTACGTTCGAACTGTCATTTAAATGTTTTGGGATTTGGGATTTTTGGCAATTTAGTCTTTTTCATCTTTTAACAGAACGCTACGGCATCTCAATCTTGTGAGTGGAATTTAACCTCTAATTTTTATACCCCACACGAGAATTTTAGCAGTTGAATCATATAATTAATTATTTATTTTATATGTACATGTGATGTGAAGATGGTACGTCGCTTGATTGGGAACTTGCAAGTATCAAGCATTGCAGTAATATTTGTCTTTTAAGGGATAAATGGTTAATTTGCATGATTCAACTGAGGGATTGTTTATTTTTTGTCTAACGTATCATTTAATTTCTAACACTTATTGTTTGTTTTCTATAAGTTATATATGACTATAAATAGATCTAAATGAAAAAAAATTAAATATTCTAAATTTTATCTGAATAACAAAACATCTTAATGAAACTTTAAAATACTCCCTCATTAATACTCCTATTAAATACATTTATTTCTACCACATGAACTATCCTTTTATTATAGTTTTTATTTATCTATTTTATTTGTTCTTTGCATATTCAACTATCAATTTTTTTTAATACTGAATGAGAATTTTAAACATAATAGGATTTTAAGTTAGTATATTTTGTGCTTATAATTACAATTTATCTAATAGATTTTGAATATTATTTAATATATTAATTTTATTTCACATGATTAAACAATTCTTGATTGGCTTACATAAATAATATATATATACCGATAATAATATTTAAGTATCATATATTAATGTCAAAAAATAAATTTATTAGAAATTTTTATTTTTAATTCTTTGTTAGGGTAACACATTATCAAATTTTTTTAACTAATCAAATAATTTATTATAACTTATCATGTGTTTGATAAATAAATTTAAGTTTGTTAATATCTAAAAGGTTATATATGTCAAAATAATATTTTTAAATATTTTAATTTAAAAAAATAATTCACACTTCAATTCGGATATTGAAAAAAGAAAAGCATATATGTCAATATATCATTTAGATATAGTCAAACTTATTCAAAGTTCAATTAAATTCAAATCAATTCATATTTCAAATAAAAAAATAAACGCTACTTAATTATTTTAGGCCACTTGAGCCTTAGAGTCTTTGTTTGATTGGTAACTCAACACTCTTAATGCTTTAGAGCCTTAGTTTGATTGGTAACTCCACACTCTTAACAAAGGTTAAGGGAATGGGTTCATATATCTATGGTTAGGGTGATAACAAGTCAACTATAGTGTCGAGATGTCAATACTTATACCTGTACTTGCATGATAGAAGAAATTCCCATCGCTGGCCCTTCTCCATTATTGTCCTAAATTGATGCAGGTCGAAAGTTACATATATGTACACACACTCATCCTCATAACTTAGGAAAAGTCTAATTCGCAGCAAGACACAAAATAATATCATAGGGTCTACAACACTATTTTGTGTCTCAGACGTAAGATGTAACAAGTTGTACCTTAGCAAAATCTCATAACTTATATCCTATTTTATTATTTTAACATTTACAAATTTAATTATTGTTAAAATCAAATTTAATCAATATGCCACTGAATGGATATAGTACATCTATTAGAAAGAGAGAAAATTAGCATACACTAAAATTCAATAGTCAAAAGTCAAATATCTTTAATGATCTAAGACGGTCCAAAATATCTTGTACTCATACCTAATCCGTTCGACTATCAGAGATAAAAAGTTACATTTAAACTTTATTATTTTTGTTAATAAGAGTTAAATTAAACTGAATATCCGAGTCTAACCTAATGGGTGCCGACCCTACAAGAATCTCTGCCATCTTTATATGCATCTTCAAGGACTCATATTTCTCTCTCATTATAAGGCATGAGTAGCAATGGTAATCTAAGTTAATATTCATTTATATTAACTAAATTTGATTCAAATTAAATAGATTTAGGCTTAGATAAATTAAAAGGATAATTCACCTCCAAAGTTTACAGAAATAATCATGTAAACTTTAAGTTTTTAATAAGAAACAAAAAGAACTTCTGACCATAATACCCTTTATAGATAGTATTAAAAATGAACTTTAAAAATTTTTAATTAATACAAATATAATTTAAATAGTTTAGTTTTTTAATAGACTAATAATTTAAAGCATTTTTAATGTATAAAAAAATTTTCAAAATGGAAATTACTATAATTTATTTTAAAATATATTGATATTTATTATAAAAAATTAAATAAGTCTTTGTGTTAAATAGCTTTACAATCAAAATATATCTCAATCATTAATAATATTAAATTTTTTTATATGCTTATCTTAATAATATGCTTCTATTTATTGTATAATTTATTTCAATAAATATAAGATTGTAAAGTATTAAAATATTTTAAAATTTAAAATAATTTTAAAATATATTATATTTATTTTAATATTTTATTTTATTTATTATAAAATATTTGACTCAATTTTTTTGAGTTAGCAGAGCCAAAAGCCCAAAATGTATTATAGTCATGAGGGGATTTTAGTACTCTTTATTAAAAACTTAGAGGTCTACATAATTATTATCTCAAACCTTGAGGGTGCAAGTGTTATTTTTTCCTTAAATAAATTGATTTATTTAATAAATGAAGCCAATTCATTTTGATTGAATCTCTAAATAAACGAATCAAATTTAAGTTTCAATTGACCAATTCATTTATTTGTTTATTTTGAAGATTTTTATTCCTATTATCTATATTGTTAATGAACTTTGGAGTTTCGAGACAGTACATTTGAAACTTCAAGTATTGTAGGGATTAGTTTTCTTTTTTATCTTGATTTTTGTCATCTAATTACTAATTGATAAATAATTCTAAATGAACTTACATAAACCCAACTTCAATTATATTCATTGATTAATTCTATTAAATGAATTAAATGATTCGGAGTAAATATTCATTTGTTAAACAAATTGAATCTAACTCCTAAATGATTCGAAGTAAATATTCATTTGTCAAACAAATTGAATCTAACTCCTAATACTATGATCCATTTTATAAATGGGTTTGACTCAAATCTACTAAATTTTGCCGATTCATTTAGAATTCATCACAAATTTGATCCAAGAATTTGTAATTTTCACTTACATATATGTTCTTTCTATTTTCAAATGTGTGTAGAAGTAGATATGTTCGGTCATGCTATATATGCTACATAAGTGTTCCAACAAATTCAGATATTGTTTGGTTGCTGCCATCTTTTTGAGTTGTTGGGCGCATGCAAGTTTTGTGTGTGATGTACATTATGGTAGCATTTGCACTTGGGATTGGAGTGAGAATCCTGAAATTAAGAGTGTGAAATAAGAATGAAAGTAGGTTATTTACATATGTTAAAATAAGAGTATGAAATTAAAATCAGAGTTTAATTTATATGTTTACATTGTCTTAAATTGGAAGCAAATAGTTTCAAATTATAGTTTTATTCTTATTTAAAAAATTATAATCTTAATTATAAAATTAATAAAAATATATTTGAAAATAAAATATTTATTTTATTCTATTTGTAAATTAATAATAATTGTTTATATCTTAATTATGTAAATCACAATTTTTATTAATTTTAATTTTAATTATGAAATAAAAATATTAATTAGAGCAACACAAATAAAACATTATTATTAATAATATAGTATAAATTTAATATTTTCTTAAAATAAAATATTTATTATTATCAATTACTAATATTAAACATATATAAAATACCATTTTTAAATAAATATAATAATAACATATTTAAATATATTTAATATTATTATTTAAATAAATGTAATATAATAATATTATTTATAAAATAAATGTAATATTACTTATTTTATTTTATTACATATAATATTTTATTAAATATTATATTAAATATTATATTTTATTAAATATATTTTATTTTATTTTATTAAATATAAGGGTAAAAATGAAAGAGTTTCACGAAACAGAATTCCCACTGTTCCCTTAAAATTTATTAAGAAATACTAGAGTGAGAGTAATTCACACTCCTCACTCTCATTCCAAATAGAAAACCCTACCTATATGTAATAAAATAAATATAACTTTGGCCAGATTTGTCTCCACATGTTAGTAGGAGCATAAGTTTAAGTTGTGCCATAACATAATTGATTTAAGTTAGTCCCAATAAATTAATAATTATAGATACCAAAAAACAAGACATTCAAGAGAGAGCATTGTAAACTAATAAGACATGGTTACTTTGTGAAAGTATAAGATATGTTAGAGCAATACTAAAAAATCAATAAATAAGGATTTTTGCTTTTGTTGTTATTAAACTGACTGCTATTTCTATTATTCCGCTATAAAATTTTTGATATAAAATTTGTCTTATCTAAATGTTACCGTAAAACTTATAACATTTTGAGAAATAGAATGGTATGGTTTGCCGAGTTCTCTTCACATATCTAAGACAAATAAATGGTCGCCATTGTAAAGAGACCCAAAAAAAAAAAGCTTCTAGCATAAAATAATTGGTCAACAAATATACAATTTATTGAAGAAATTCAGAACGTCTTTAATCATTTGATCAACAATTTGTTGGTAACCAATTACAGTTATCCATAACAGGAAGGGAAAAAAAGAAAAAAGGGCAAAATAAACAGAACCAAAAAAAAAAAAAAATTTGTGAAGCAATTAGCGTGGTTAGTTTTTGTTACTGTTATATTATGTGTTTGAGGAATTGACCCCAATTTGATTGAAAAAGGAAAAAGATAATTTAGCTCTGCTTCTAACATACTTGCTACTTTTGAGCATAGCACATCATGATTCACGATACCTCCTTAAACTCAAATTTTGCCGTAGGCATTTAAATAACTAATTTTTACGTAATTTTATTTAGTTAATCATCTAAATTCGAATTTTGAAAGGAAATAACAGTTTCTAAAGTGATTTGAACTTTGTCCACTTTTCTATCTTAAATATAAAAAAATACAAAATATAAAATTTAATTCACTCTTTATTTGGTTGCATGACCTTAATTTTAGTTTCAGATAATATAAATACCGTTAGGATCAAAACACTCATATTTAGATATTCAAAAATAATAATAAATACTTTCAAAACATTTATATCAGAAATGGATTTATTGTCCATAACTGTTTCGCAAACTTTCAATAATTCACATTCATGGTATTTATTCAAAATTAACGAATGGACGAATTATATACTTTTATTTAGAATTACCAATTAATGAATCTATGTTTTTTTTAAAAAAAATTGCATTTTACACGCTCTTAACTGACCACACCCCATTTATAAACACAAATTACTAGCTTTCCCCTTTGCTCCTTAGCTGACTCTTAATTAATGCATTTTATACTCTGTCATCTAATTTGAGTATAATATAGGTAAGTTTGGATTGTATTTAGGGAGTATTTGGCAGTTGGCACCTCTCATTACTTAGGGTTGCATTGCTACTTTTTTTCTTTTTAAATTATTATTATATGATAATAATAAATAAATATAGCTTGTTGATTAATATAACATTATATAATTTTATTTTTATTTTTTATTTTTACAATATAAATATTAATGTAATTAACGAATTAATAATTTATTATTCAATAATATTATTTTATATTTTAATTTATAATATTATATTTTATTTTTACATTATAATTTATTAATAAATTTGTAATTTAATATAACTAATAATAAATATTTAAATTTGAATAATATTAATTTAAAATTAATAATAATTCTAAATAATAAAAAATTATAAAATATACTACAGAAATTTTCTTTGGATTATACAATTCATTTTGATAGTAAATATGTTAAAACAATTATATCACTTTATTATTTTGTGATTATCATGTGGTATGTAAAAACTTTATTCTATCATCTTAATTGAACTAATCTAGTAGGTTTTAACTACTTACTTATGTTGTTATATTATTTAGAGATTATTTGATTAAATTATTTAAATCTTATAATCTTTATTATACAAGTTATATATTTAGGAAATACTAAAAAATATATGTTATGCTTTTGAAAATTTAAGATTGTAAGCTTTGATCTTTATGAAGAATTATGATATTTTTTAACATTTACACTAAAAGAATTGTTAAATTTATAAATTAAGATTTTTATATTTATTACTTTCTAAGTACTAACAAATATTATTTTCTAAATGTATAATTTAAATTAGTCACAAAAAATTAGCATAGTATAGTACCAAATCTAATATAATTAAAATTAGTCCAATATAGTATAATACCAAATATTATACAATATTGCAATAATATAGTGCTAATATAATAAAGTATAATATAATATGCCTATATTAAAATAATACAATAAAACATTCAATATAATATGTCGAATGCACAATGGATAAGGCGCTGAGACTGATTTGTTTACAAAAATTTCTAAAAGATATTGTCAGTAGTTATTAAATGAGAATATAAAATTATTTAAATCTTAATATTATATTGTTACAGATGCATCTATGACAAAATATTATCAAAAATTTAAGCAAAAATAACTAATTACTGAATCCAAATCACAATTTCTCATTCCATCTAATTAACATCTAATTAACTTTTGTTAAGGCTTTTTGCGAAGATGATCAAATTTGAAGTAAAGGATGAATTTTTAAAAGTAACATGGATAAAAATTTAACCCTAGTTGGTACCCTACATCTAATGTATAAACATACCCATACATCACAGTCATGTCCTAATTTTTTTTTGAAAATTTTTTATAACTTATATCCTCATATAATTATAATATTTGAATATGATTCTTCCACTACTACTGTGAGAGCGATATAAGTTACAGCAACTTAGTATTTTCCTTCTTTTGAGCAAAGAACTCAGAAACTTCATTTCTGTACTGTCGCATCGACTCATTGTCATAGACTAGGATCCTTAGTGGGAACTTAATGGGTCCGGTGCTTAGAAAATTGCGTGAGTAGACCACAATGGGACCTAATTTTGTACCCTTAAGTCAAACCTTGGAATTGAGGATCAAACACAGTCTAAGAAAGTCCGTGTTTAGCTTGGCGCCGTTCTTTCATTTCACACTTCATCCCTCATTCCATTAATTTAGATCTTATTAATAATAATTAATTAATATAATTGTTGACCTTTTTTTATTGGATGATCAATTAATGCCCTACCACAATTTCATTCTCTGACGTCAATCTGTCTTCTTTAATTGATTCCCGCTGCTCGAGAGATGGAACCTTGACTGGAATGTTGTGGCTAAAAATAGGGTATACTTTTTTTTTTAACTGATTTTTAAGATAAATAATAATTAATTCGCTTTTGTTAAATTACAATTCATAGAAGTTACATTACCCCCAAAACATGCCACAAAAAAAAAGGTAATATGGAAGTGAAATCTACTGCATTTTTGCATGTGCTTTAATTTATATAAATTGTAACTTAACAATACCTTAATTAATTTATGTACCTAAAAATTGGTGAGTGATGGTGTTGAAAACTATAGGGACACATGAGGAAAGTTTTTTTTTGAGTTATTTTGTAAAATCCTTTTGATATAGATACTTAATAAGAAGCATTTTTTATTAATATTACTATTAAAATTAAAAATATGGTAAATGATATCAAAATTTTGAGATAATTGCATTATCATGATTTCTTCATTATTGAATTATTTTTATTTTTATTTAACTCTAACTAACAAATTATCAAAATGTGAACGGAGCTTTCTATTTGAAATGATATGCTTCCAGTGTAATGGGTGTTACATGCAATGTTCACACATCTGTCGTTTTAAGAACATGTGCTCTATACAGGCAACAATATTTCATTAGAGATAATAAGTGTTACATAAGCACATCTTTATTTAAGATATAAATTTGTAATTATTCAAAATAATTGTTAACAATAATGAAAACTTGGTACTAATTACAAAGCAGGGGAAAAAAAAAAGTTGTAACGTAATAACAAAAAGCCTGCGCATATTCCGTGTAACAATTTTCAGCTACAAACATAGGGGCACCATATTTGAAGAAACGTTTTTTTGTTTTTTTTTAATGTTTTGGTTTCGAATATCGAAGAAAGGCACTAAATGGACAACCATGCAGAGTTCTGAAAGGGGGGTGGGTGGACGCAGAAATCAAAATTTAAAATTTCTGTTTATTAAAGGAAAAAAAATTAAAAGAAGAAAAAGAAAAAAAAAAACATGATGATTACTTGCTTTTCAATCAAACTTGAAAATATAGCAATTTTCAATAAGACAAAACAGAGAAATCTTCGTTATCGTTGTGCTTCTCTTCATTATTGATGGGTCCTTGATCTAACGAAGGAAAGATTGATGGGGTCAGGAGATTAAAGACATATTAACCAAAGCTTCTTATTTTCATTAAAAAAAGAAAGAAAGAAAGAATTAAAAGTAAATTAAAATTTTGACACCTGGGATTGGGAAACCCCCTTAAGACGTCAACATCTACAATTACAATCTTGTATTTGTAATCGTTGTATCCACAGCATGGCCACTGAATCATCATATATAGCTTAAAAATTAAAATTAATATGCATTCATAGATCATATGATAATTAAAATAAAATAATAGCATTGTAGTATAAATTAATACACGCTAAACCACAAGAAAGACAATGGAATAGCATAATAAGCCTCACATGCACCACTTGTGAGAGAAGTATTTGAGTGGGATTTGAGTGTGTTCTTATTTTTGTTGCTTATTGGATTCGCTTTTTAATTTAAATTTTTTTAATAAAAAAGAATATGACTTCATGAAGATGGACCACACACACATAGCCCTTTATTATAACCAATAATAATGGCCTCTCAATGAGAGAGAGAATTAAATCGCCAATTGGGGTTTCCCCTTTTTGACTTCTTGAAAAGATTATGTTTCCTACCTTCCAAATTGTTAGATAATTTACCCATAAAGAAAATACACTTGGTTCATTTTGTTTTTTCTTTATGGGAGTTCGACCATCGACTCTCTCTAACTTTACACCTAATCTTTAACGACCATTTTGGATGTTTATTTATTCAACAATTCTATGTTTCTATTGATCTCACTAGACGATGGTGTTAATTTTCTTTACGCTCACAATAAAGATGGCCATGCCTCTTGCTTAGAGTCGCAACTATCATTTTTGTTTCTGTTTATTTTTTATCCAAGTTAATTTATGTCTTGAATATGTGCATTGAACTAGACGTATAAGGCGATCACCGTATTCAAATCTATTTTAATATAATTCAAATTGACGCGTATCAATTTAAATTAATATGTTTATTTATGTATAACATATGTACATTTATTTTAAAAATTCATTATGTTATTTGTAGTTATATTTAATTTATGCAGACAATTATACATGTATTAAATAGGTTGAGTATAATAGAGGTACTATAAAATCTCTCCTCACTTAAAGCCTCTTTAATTATTTTTGTTTCTCTTCATTTTTTATTCATGTTATTTTATGTCTTAAGGATGTTTGTTTAAATAAAAATATAGGGTAATCACCATGTTCAAATTGTTTCATATAATTACTGGGATTTATACCTATCAGTTTAAGTTTTTTGAGGTTAAAACTGTATTAGAGATATGCCTCTTAATATCAGCCTAAACTATTGGATGAAACAATTATATACAAAATTACCTATTATTCATTTGGTAAATGACTTATCTTCATCTCATACTTGTGATTGTGGGTAATAATAACTGAATTTTCAACAGATTTGAATGTCTTAATATGAATTAACCTTTTTTTTTAAATTTACAAATCGAAATATTAAGTTATTTTTAGTATATTATGAGATGTCTAAATTATTAGAAATCTTAGTAGATGTACCCACTAGTATCTACAAAATAATATAGTAATTGAAAACGTTAACGTACTCAATAATATAACACCCTTTTACATATTATACCAATCTAGGAATTAGAAATTTATTTGACATTATAGAAAAAAGAAAGTGAGAAGAGAGTGATCCTGATATGTATACATCTTTTTTTACTTTTGAGATATCGTCCTATGATAGTCGTAGTTGCAAAGGGTTCATGGATAATACATATAATAGACATATGGGTTAATGTGATCCATCATTGTACATGATGGTATTAGTAGTGCACTCCTAGTGGTAATCCTCAATTTGTATTTCTTTCCCATATATTTGGTTTGTTTATAACATAGTCAAACAAAATTACTGTTGAAACAAAACCTGAATACTTATTTATTCTCAACCTTATTCATACTTCCCCTGAAAAGTTTGAATCCATAGTTTATTTACTCACATGAAAATCTCTTTTTTAGTGTAAATTTCTATTTTTAAGTTGTTGGAATTTTATTTTGTTAATTTTTAACTTAGCCTACAAAGACAATTAAGATAGTGACTTTCAAAGTTAAGTAAATGAGCAGTGTTTTATTTAGATACTCTCTCTAAATATTTAAATGATAATAAAAAATCTCGCCCACTAACTATAAATTTTTGCTCTCAATTATTACTCAAATTTGAATGAACACAAATATAAAGTGTATTTACGACCGATTAATCTACATGAATGAACATCGGTGTTGTTGAAAACACAATAATTAAGCTACGCCAACGAGCATGGGCATTGTTGACCACACACTCATTCTCTGTTAATTTCCCGCAAAATTTATTATTTCAGCCTTCAAATTTTATTTTTGAATGGGTGTCCTTAAGAATGTTAACTTTCAAAACATTAACGTGTATTTTAGAAAAGAAAATTCGAATTTTAAAAAATTAAAAATAATGTTTGAAATACGTGACACCTAGATAGGACAGTAAAACACTAGCATCAAGCGATAATAATTCAATTGAATTGATAAATGAAAGCGATGCAGTCTAATCCAAAGAACACAAGTATCCAGCGGTTGAGGTCATTCAAGGGGATGGCCCACTTGATTAATGATCGATGAAATGACTAATGTAGGCCATTAGACATGACATCAACAGTAACCACCACACCAAACGTAGACCCTGTTGAATATGACTTTCCGCTTAAAACTTTACTCAATTTCCATTTCATATATATATATATGTATGTATGTATACATCTGTTTCCTTTGACTTCAGAACTCAGCAGAGCAGGTGAAGCGTAAAAGATCACTCTTTTCTTCCTTTCATCCATCATGCTGAATTATTGATGGGTTCCCAACTTCTTCAATAGCATGTGTCAACATGCTTTTTCTCCGTTAAAACAAAAAAATTCTTTGTCACATTTAAATTAATTTAATTAATATAATGAATTATTTAATTTTCTTTTTTGTTTCATTAATTTGGACAAGAAATAACTTGGCGAATAATCATATAAGTGATGCAATTTTATGATATATTTTGAATGAAATTGAAATTGTATGTCAATTAATCGCACAATGGCATGCGAATTAAAGTATTTTATGTAATTACGAGCTCAATTTAAATGTTTTAAATTCTAATGTGTATCTTTACAGTGAAAAAAAGGAATGAATATAAATTTAATTAATATTTTCTGATCATGTTGTTAATTTACATTCCTAGTAATACTTTTAAGTAAAAAATATTGAAGAATGAAAAAGAGTAAAGAAAGAAAATTTCTTTATATGATGCATTGAACAAATCAACGGAATAAAGGAAAAGTAAAGAATGTATAATTTACTTTCGTGATTCGTCCTATATTTATTGTAAACACATTTAAATTAAGCTAATTAAACAGATAGTAACTGCATAAATAAACAAATGTTCATAAAAAAGCAGCTGTTCCGTTCAGACTCAGTACATGATTCTGAACTCGACAAGTGCCCGTGGGTTGAGGCAATGCAGAGGACCCAAAAAAGGGGAAAAAAAACAAAGGACTCTTAGCAGAGAAGAGATGACAGTACGGTTTAAGCGTGAAAAGAGAGAAAGACATCTCCTAAATTTCTTCCTTCATTCATCAATGCTCCATCCCTCAGGCTAAGTAAAAAGAATGAGTACGTGAATTCAAAAAAAGAACGAAATCTCTGCGACCATTTAATTTGAAAATAAATATAAAATTAAATACATGCTTTTGTGTTTAAAATGATGGCAAACCGTCAAAATTCGTCAGCAAAGAGAGTGGTGTGGCCCGAAAGGATTTGTATACATTTCAACACTTATTTTTAAATAATCACATAAATTTCTTTTTACGGCACACGTACTCAATTATATGTTTAAAAATAACTTCACTGATCGTCAAAATTTATTTGAAGAGAGGCTTGAGTCGTTGAGCGACCATTCTCTTAGAATAATAAGGTCTCTAATCTCTATACTTCCCCCATTAAAAAGTAAAAAAAAAAAAATTATAATTGAAATTTCAGGGAATTTGCAGTGCCAGTGCAGAGGCAACTTTATTATAAATTAAGCCAAGAAAAGAAGCTGAGCCTCTGAGTGAGTCATTGAGTTACCTGTTTAAATTAAATCCAAACTCCAAAGGCGTGATTAAAGTAGCCTTCAGTTAATTCTTTAAAAACTAGTGAACTTGGCAGTGTACTATTCTGACTCCGAATTATGAAAACCGCCATTTTTAGGTCTTGTGCATTTAATTTTATAAGCACTGTAATATATTTGCTGTCATTTTCCCTAAACAATCAAATTTTTAGAGGGAATCCCCAGATTTCTCGATCATTTCCTGACATATTTTCCTGGGATAATCCCTATCCCACTTGTATTTTTTTCTTTAATTTTTTTTTCAAGTTTTATTTGAGTTATGTAATAAAATATATAATTAGTGTTTATGCTAAAGCGGGTAGATCTTAGCTGGGATTTCTGACATAAGTACCGTTCAACTTTAAGATTTTACTTTTACTAGGATGTTGGAGGATTTATCAAGTTTTATCTAACATTTTAAAGACAACAGCTGTAGTTCTTTTAGCTATCTAGCTTAGCTCAGATTTTTTTTTTTAATTTCTTTGACTAAAACAGCTACAGTTTACAATGACACTTTTTATAATAAATTTCTTTATGCATATGGGTCTTTGGCAAGAGATTTGCATTCTAACAATTGCGGTTGTTATTACCCCATAAGAATATATGAATAATTAAATTTTAATTATATATTATTATCAAAGTGATAAATTATAAAAAAGTCAGAATAAATTTAATTTGGTAAAGGAAGAATTTTAAGATAATTAAAAGTAATATAACTAATTAATACTTATATCATCCATGTAATTAAATTTTATATAACTATTATTTATATATTAATTTTTTAAAATAAAAAATAGATATTATAATATTATTTATTTATTATATAACTGATATTAATATATTATAAGAGATATATCTAATCATTTTATGCAACTTACGCATCCGCGCAATATTGTTATTGAAAATTATTAACTACAAGTACAGTATTTTTTCTAATACCGAAAAACTTGTTATGGTCAAGAGAAAACTTGTGGCTAACGCATCGTACAACGCTTTGGTTTAAGGCCAAGATTAAACAGTCGTGGTTTACCTGGTTGGCACGAGTTTTTGACTAAAGATAAAGGTTTGTTTGGTCCTTGGTTTTATCAAAGTTGAAAAAAATGAAAAAAAAAAATTTCAATTAATTATGGTGTTGCAATGTGGAAAAAAGGGCGCCGGATTTGTAGGAGACAGACAGACAGTTGAGGTGAGGTGAGGGTTTTCATTTTCACTCGCAAGCTTTTTACTTTATTATTTAACTTGAAGAAGAAGCCAAAGCTGAAAAAAAAAATAGTTATAATAAAATAAAAAATTTTAATGACTTAGAATTATTAATGTTTAGTCAAAAAAACCCATCTCTAGCATGTAGCATGTAGAGCAGCATCCAATGATATGTCATTTTCAGTGTCTTTTACAGAACAAGCAAACTGAGGAAATCCACTCCCCCACTTAACCACAAACAGTTTATCTCAGTTGTTGTTTCAGTTAATGAAAGAGTAAATTTAAAGATAAAAAAAAAAAGAGAAAAAAGAAGAAAAGTTAAGAGGAAAAAAACATAGCATGAGCTCAAAAGCCAGATAGAGTGAGATAATAAAGATTAAAGAGAGAGAACGGGGAAGGTTTGTTTTTTGTTTGTTCATAAAGTGAGCAAATAATAGGAATTTCGCAAATGTCACAAGATTCTTCTCATCAGCAGGAGATAAAGAAGATTGAGCAGTGGAGATGGTCAGAAATGCAAGGCCTTGAGCTTGTTTCTTCTCCTCCCTTTAATAATCACAATAACAGTAATAGTAACTACACAAACCCATCACCACAATCGCAATCACAAGCACAAGCACAAGAGACAACAACAACAACAAGAGAAATGGAGAATAATTCTTCCTCTTCATCTTCAGCTGCTAATTCTGAGCCAAAGAAGCCTAGTGATGTAACCCCAGTTGGGTTAGGGGAGCTCTTCAGATTTGCAGATAGTTTGGATTATGTGTTAATGGCTATTGGATCACTAGGTGCTTTCGTACATGGCTGTTCTTTTCCTATCTTTCTTCGCTTCTTTGCCGATCTTGTTAACTCTTTTGGCTCTAATGTTAACAACATGGACAAAATGATGCAAGAAGTTTTGAAGGTAACCCCCAACAGTAACAACATTTTCATAATCTTTACATGATTAATTGAAAAAACCAACTTAAGTTTTTGGCATTGTTTTGTTCGTTGTTTTTTTTTTTTTTGCAGTATGCATTTTACTTTCTTGTGGTTGGTGCTGCAATCTGGGCATCTTCATGGGCGGGTCAGTTTAGTTTGCTTTCTCTGCTGCTGCTCTCTGTTTCTTTTGGCTTTTGGCTTTTGTCCATTTAATAACAATAAGAAAACAGAAGCATTTATCCTTCAATTGGGGTTTCAGAAATATCTTGTTGGATGTGGACTGGTGAGAGGCAATCAATCAAGATGAGAATCAAGTACCTAGAAGCAGCTTTAAACCAAGACGTCCAGTATTTTGACACCGAGGTTCGAACCAGCGACGTCGTTTATGCCATTAACACTGATGCAGTGATTATCCAAGATGCCATTAGTGAAAAGGTGGAACTAAAATCTTATTCTCTCATGGGTTGGTTCTTGGTTCTGTACTTTTTTATAATTAGGCCTTGTGTGTATGTGCAGCTGGGTAATTTCATCCACTATATGGCGACATTTGTGACTGGATTTGCAGTTGGTTTCACTGCTGTATGGCAATTAGCTTTGGTCACATTAGCGGTTGTTCCTCTCATTGCTGTGATTGGAGCCATTCACGCCACTTCTTTGGCCAAACTCGCTGGCAAGAGCCAAGAAGCTCTATCACAAGCTGGAAACATTGTTGAACAGGTAAAACAAAAAAAATTTGATCCCCATTGGCAAATTTCTCTGTTTTTCCAATCTGGGTCATCACTGATTTCAACAAAAATTGCAGACCGTGGTTCAAATTCGGGTTGTATTTGCATTTGTTGGTGAATCTAGAGCATTACAAGCTTACTCATCAGCATTGAAGGTTGCTCAAAGACTTGGTTACAAGAGTGGATTTGCAAAGGGGATGGGTTTGGGTGCGACTTACTTTGTTGTGTTCTGTTCTTATGCTCTTCTTCTTTGGTATGGCGGTTATCTTGTCAGGCATCACTTTACCAATGGAGGGCTAGCGATAGCCACCATGTTTGCGGTTATGATTGGTGGATTGTGAGTACTACTTTGTAAATCTCCTTGTCCAATAGGTTTTAGATTTCATTTTGTTTGGTTTGCTTAAGCTTTCTCTTTTTATTATAGGGCTTTAGCTCAGGCAGCTCCAAGCATTTCTGCATTTGCAAAGGCAAAAGTTGCAGCAGCAAAAATTTACCGCATAATTGATCATAAGCCAAGCATTGATAGAAATAGTGAATCTGGTTTGGAGTTGGACTCGGTTTCTGGACTCATAGAGCTAAAACATGTTGATTTCTCATACCCTTCAAGGCCTGAAGTTCGGATCCTCAACAACTTTTCCCTTGCTGTACCTGCTGGAAAGACCATTGCTTTGGTTGGCAGCAGTGGCTCTGGTAAAAGCACTGTGGTTTCTCTCATTGAGAGATTCTATGATCCCACCTCAGGTTGACAAAAGAAGGGAAAATTACTCCTTTTCTGTTTGATTAAGTTATTATTATTTAAGCTTGCAGTTAATTTTAGCAAATTTTATGAAACTTGTACAGGTCAAGTGCTGCTGGATGGGCATGACATAAAGTCATTGAAGCTGAGATGGTTGAGGCAGCAAATAGGACTTGTGAGTCAAGAGCCTGCACTTTTTGCCACCACCATTAAAGAGAACATACTGTTGGGTAGGCCTGATGCAGATATAAATGAGATTGAAGAAGCTGCTAGGGTTGCCAATGCTTATTCATTCATCATTAAGCTACCAGATGGGTTTGACACTCAGGTTAGTTAATGATTTCAGATAGTGACATCATAAATTAGCAAATTAATTCTGTTTAACCACTGCTAAAAAGCTCCTGGCGCAGATAGGTTGGCCGGAAAAGTGTTTTCCACCCTTAATCGATCGAGTTCGAGTAATAATCAGTGGAATGTGGTGTTTAGTGGATGATATGCCCAGATTTTCTGATACCCATCCAAACCCTATTTCAAAATAATAATAATAATAATAATGCTACTATAAAATTAAATTATCTAAAGCTTCGTGCACCATTTATCGTTTTACACTGAAACTTTGCTTATTGTAACCTAGAAAAAGATAGAATTTATTAACCATAATAATTGCTATGGATATGGCCATTAATTAGCATCAATTGGGCTATTGTCTTTATGGCATTTGGGAGAGGGTGGGGAAGTGGGGTGAAATTAGGTAATTCTAGAAGGTGAAGCTAATTATGGATCTTGACCAAAAGTGTCATGTTTGTTTGCATTTTTAATGGAATATAATGGCTAGACATTATTATAATTATTTTTGAATATTCAAGATTGAATGTGTAGTTCGGTCAACAAACAAAACCAAACTTTATTTTATTTGATAGTTTAATATTCTTTTTTTTATTGAAGTCAATATAATTCTATCATGCATGAATTTCTAAGAAGGTAACATGCTTCGGTCAGCAGTGCATGTGCAGGTATGAGACCCAAAAGAAAAAAAAAAGAAAAAAAAACTAGAACAGTGAGTTGAACACATTGCAAAATGAAGAGGACAAAAGGTTCTCTGGAAATAAAGAAATGTTAGGGCCTTGGGGGATTAAAATAATAATGATGCCAAGAAAATGTTATTCGAATGATACTTGAAGATGACTGGTTCAGATCCAAAATTAAAATAAAATAATAAAGTATTAATGATTGGTGGAGAAGAAATTATGGAAAGATGTACTTAGTTTGTTAATTTATTAAGTCAAAAGAATCAAGCTTTTCATTTATTATTGTTTTTATTAAGATTATAATTTGAGAGGGAGCAGCAAACCTTGTGTTGTAAGCTATACATTTGAATATGAAAAGGAAGATCATCTAATGATTATCCATACATATCATGAACCTTTTAACATTTCATGCGTACTTAAATTTTATTGGGAATCAATTGATATTATAATTTTTTCAGAAAAGTATTAGGGCTCAAAAAAGCATTTAAGATAAATAATAAGTCAAATAAATTATTTGAAAATGGCAGGTAGGGGAGAGAGGACTGCAGCTATCAGGAGGGCAGAAGCAGAGGATAGCTATAGCCAGGGCAATGCTGAAAAACCCAGCAATTCTGCTCCTTGACGAGGCAACAAGTGCTCTGGATTCGGAATCAGAAAAGCTGGTTCAGGAAGCTCTTGACCGTTTCATGATCGGAAGGACGACTCTTGTCATTGCCCATCGCCTTTCCACTATTCGCAAGGCTGATGTTGTGGCCGTGCTGCAACAGGGAAGTGTCTCTGAAATTGGGACTCATGATGAACTCATTGCCAAGGGAGAAAATGGTGTCTATGCCAAGCTCATAAGAATGCAAGAAGCAGCTCATGAAACTGCTCTCAACAATGCCAGAAAGAGTAGTGCAAGGTATGTTCCACCAGTTATGCATCTTTTTTACGTTGTTTATGGAGCGGAAATTTTGTTTCTAATATGGTTATTATGCTTGTTGCAGGCCTTCTAGTGCCAGGAACTCAGTAAGCTCACCAATAATTGCACGAAATTCCTCGTATGGACGATCACCTTACTCACGCAGGCTATCTGACTTCTCCACTTCTGATTTTAGTTTATCCCTTGATGCTACATATCCCAGTTACCGGCATGAGAAACTTGCTTTTAAGGAGCAAGCTAGTTCTTTCTGGCGCCTCGCCAAGATGAATTCTCCCGAATGGGTTTATGCTTTAGTTGGTTCTGTGGGCTCTGTTATCTGTGGATCTCTTAATGCCTTCTTTGCATATGTTCTAAGTGCTATCATGAGTGTCTACTATAATCCTGATCATGCTTACATGATCAGAGAAATCGCAAAGTACTGCTATTTATTAATTGGACTTTCATCAGCTGAGCTTCTCTTTAACACACTACAGCATTCCTTCTGGGATATTGTGGGAGAAAACCTTACCAAACGTGTGAGGGAGAAGATGCTGGCGGCAGTGCTGAAAAATGAAATGGCTTGGTTCGATCAGGAGGAAAATGAGAGTGCTAGGATTGCAGCAAGGCTGGCTCTTGATGCTAACAATGTCAGATCAGCCATTGGAGACCGGATTCAAGTTATTGTGCAGAACACAGCACTCATGCTAGTTGCCTGCACTGCAGGTTTTGTTTTGCAGTGGCGCCTTGCCCTTGTTCTCATAGCCGTCTTTCCGGTAGTTGTTGCAGCCACTGTTTTGCAGGTTTGTATTTATATCTAATTCTTCCTATCATACACACAAGGTTATTGAACTATATTCTAAACACTTTTATGATGAATCTTTTACAGAAAATGTTCATGAAAGGTTTCTCAGGAGACATGGAAGCTGCGCATTCTAAGGCCACACAACTGGCCGGGGAAGCCATTGGCAATGTGAGGACTGTTGCTGCCTTCAATTCAGAGTTAATGATTGTTGGTCTTTTCTCCTCCAACCTTCAAACTCCATTACGAAGATGCTTTTGGAAAGGACAGATTGCTGGAAGTGGATACGGAGTAGCTCAATTTTGTCTTTATGCTTCCTATGCTCTTGGCCTTTGGTATTCTTCCTGGCTTGTGAAGCATGGGATCTCTGATTTCTCAAAGACAATCCGAGTTTTCATGGTTCTCATGGTCTCTGCCAATGGAGCAGCTGAAACTCTAACCCTGGCTCCTGACTTCATCAAAGGTGGGCGAGCCATGAGGTCAGTCTTTGATCTTCTTGACCGGAAAACTGAAATTGAGCCTGATGATCCGGATGCCACCCCCGTTCCTGACCGTCTTCGTGGAGAAGTTGAACTGAAGCATGTAGACTTTTCCTATCCCTCGCGCCCTGATATTCCAATCTTCCGTGACCTCTCCCTTCGTGCACGAGCTGGCAAAACTCTTGCTCTTGTGGGTCCTAGTGGATGTGGTAAGAGTTCAGTCATTGCACTTGTACAGCGATTCTATGAGCCCTCATCTGGACGGGTTATGATTGACGGGAAAGACATTCGAAAATATAATCTTAAGTCCCTCCGAAGGCATATAGCAATTGTCCCACAAGAGCCATGTCTCTTTGCTTCTACAATATATGAAAACATTGCCTATGGGCATGAGTCGGCAACCGAATCTGAGATCATTGAAGCAGCTAGATTGGCCAATGCCGATAAATTCATATCTTCACTGCCTGACGGCTACAAGACATTCGTAGGGGAGAGAGGAGTTCAACTTTCTGGTGGCCAGAAGCAAAGAGTAGCAATTGCCCGGGCTTTTGTGAGGAAAGCAGAAATTATGCTGCTTGATGAGGCAACAAGTGCACTTGATGCTGAGTCTGAGAGATCTGTTCAGGAGGCTCTAGACCGCGCTTGCTCAGGAAAAACAACAATCATTGTTGCTCATCGACTATCAACCATCAGGAATGCTCATGTCATTGCAGTAATAGATGATGGGAAAGTTGCAGAACTAGGATCTCATTCACACCTGCTGAAAAATAATCCTGATGGATGTTATGCCCGGATGATACAGTTACAAAGGTTCACACATAGCCAGGTTATCGGAATGACATCAGGTTCAAGTTCCTCAGCCAGACCAAAAGATGACGATGAAAGAGAAGCCCAGTAAGTTTAAAGATTAAACCAAATTAAAAAGTGGAGTATTTTCTATATACCCCTTGATGATTTTTTTGAGTTTTGATTGTCAGTTTAATGTTTTGGTATATAATGTGTATTACCTAATTTTTTACGATATATGTTCTCTCTCTCTCAATCTCTACAAGGAAATGATATGACCAATAGTCCTTGCTTACACATTGCCACCAAAATGAATTCGCAAAAGCAGCAGCACTTGTGCAATTTGTTTGTTCGCATGTTTTGTACCCCCAAAAAAAAAATAAAAAATTAAAAAACACAACCATGTCATGGGACGAAAGATCCTGCTTAAAATTGGAAAATCATTTACCTCACTCGCGCTAAAAGTTCACGTAACTACGAAGAAATTCTGACAATGGCTCTGCAGAACTCTAAAATTTAACATTTTGCAATTTGTTAACATCATAGGGGGAATTTTGTCATTTCTCTTAAAACCCAAAATAAAAAATCAACAATTAGAAAAAACACTAATTAAAATCCTAAATTGATTGCTTTTCCTTTATTTTGATTTAGTTTCCTGTCCTTTCAGAGTTTTCTCAATGTTTAAGAGACCAGCAATTGAGAACCAAAAACCACAAATTCTAAGGGCAAAATAATCCTTTTAACATGTATTCTTTAACTGGGTTAACAGCACATTAATACGAAAAGCAAAACTCAAGTGCTGCATAGCCATTGTCAGAATTCTTTTGCAGATACATGTAACTTTCATTGAGAGCAGGGTGGTGGTGCAAATAGAATTTTCCCATTTAAATTTGATCATGACAAGAAGCATGTATTTTAGAAGTTCATTGTTTCCAGATCGCATGATGGACAATATGTTGAGCAAGTACTACGTCACAATCCATGCTTTAAAGATAGGGCAATTGGAGATAATTCAATCTTTGATATCCACTCGGTATGTATATAATCATTATGTGGGGAAAAGAATTATTGAAACGAATTCACATGGAGGAAGCACATGTGAGAGTGCAATTGCTAAAGGACCCAAAAGATAGATAGATAGCAACAGGACACAAAAAAGAGATGGTGCAAAATCATGCAACTCAACCAGAAGAAAGTGAATGGACAAGCACATAGAGCATGGAGAGAAAATGACAGAAAGATGATGGTGTTTTGTGATTTGCCTTATGGATGCAAAAGTGAGTGATTAATAAAGGACCACAGTCATGATTCAAAATGTTTTTAAGGATGTGAGTAGCACAGAACAGAGTTTGGCTTGATGCTGTTGGCACCGGCGCTTTTATTTTTGAACAGGGATATTGGGATGACACACTGCAGTCTGCTGAGCTGAGACGAGAGAGCTAGAAACTCTTGCTTCTTATGTGCAGAGATATTTTAAAATTACCGTTAACGACACTGACCCCAGCATTTGATGTAACAACTTATCTTTAACGACGGTATCTCGATGTAGTTCGAACTCAGACGTTTGAATCCCATCATTACCTGTAAAATTATGACCAATTTCTACCTGCGGTTGCAAGCAGTGACTTGTTCTCAGTAAAGGTGAGATAAAAATGCTCTCAGTAAAGATGAGACGAACAACTTACATTTATAAGCAGCCTTAAATTCTCAGTGACAACAAAGCCGCTGGGGCTGAGCAGTTAGACTTAGCTCATCAGGTCATGTTTCACTTAAACATTGAGAAATGCGAACACTTAAACTGTTTTCTCCATCTCATGTGAGATTTTGCTTCTTCTAGTAGGGGTGGACACGATTCAGTTGGGTTCAGTATGAATCCATATCGAGTAGAACTGAATAAATTTAAATATTTTATAAAAAAATCATATAAGAATCGAATACAATAAAGAATTGAATATAAACTAATCTATTTGTACCGGTTCGATTTTTTTCGATTTTAGACCTATTAGGCTTATTTTGAATTTTAAATTTTTAGCCTATTAAGACCCATTAATGAAATAATTTTTGTCAATAATTAATTCGTTATAGTTTTATTACAATACTAATAATAAGCACAAAATATTCAAAACACATTTATCAATACTGTGTTACTAATTACTATTAACAAAGTATAAAATATTAAGATTTAAAAATACAAATTTAGACTTTAAAGCTTCATCTATATAAACATAAAGTTGTATAAAAAAATAAAAATAACAATAGTTACAACATAAAATAAAAATAAAAACCATGTGTGAATAAATTTATTATAAGGGTAACGCTATCTCTTAACTTTTATAAAATATCCTCTCATAATTTCTGATGATTGCACCCCACCACAACATCAGAATCTGTAAGAGCGTCTTTTGTAGAAATTTCTTCTAGGTCAACACGTCCTTATTGAAATTATTTTATATAATCAATTAATATATAACACATTTAATGTTTTAGTAAAATTATAAAATATTTCAATTCTACAGTTCAGTTATTCGACCCAATTAAAAAAACCAAAATCCAAATAGGTGTTTTGTTTTTGTTTTTGTTTTTATAACTTGAATATTGGAATATTTATAAGGAAAAAAAACAAAACACTTATTTGGATTTTAAATTTTTTAACTGAATCGAATAACCAAATCGGATATTTCTAAGAACAAAACGATCCGAACGAGAACAAATCCACCAATTTGATTCGGTTTTTTCTAGACCTCCATTTTTTTACCCAACCCTACTTTCTAGTTTCTATCTATATCATAAATAAAAAATATCCCAATTGGACCACCCTCATCAAACATCAGGATGAGTGGCAACGTCCAGCCCTTTTTCCTGGATCGATAAGCTTGCACCAACATCAGCCTCATCTATTTTTGGTGAAGGAGCAAGCCACATTTTCCTAAAATATGGCAGTCATCATTCTGTCCTAAAATTTCTATTAAGCCTCGATTATAGATTAAAAGTTCTTAAGGTCCTGATAAAATGTTTCATGCAAAACTTACCTGAGGGGGAAAATTGGAACTTGAAGCAAGTTAGCTCTTATCAACAGGCAGTTAAAATGTTCATTATCTGAAAAACATTTCCAAATACATGTAACAGAACATTCTCAAACCCAAATGTGCTAAACCAGGCCAGCTTCAAGAATGCAAAATAGAGTTTTCCACTAACTGTTCCATTAACCATCAGAGTAAAGCAGGTCTCCTCTGAATTTGTGTTCAGCCCATAAATTAACGTATCGATTTATGACAGTCTGGGTTAAGTAAACTGCTCCATGCTACAAAACGTGAAAAATGCAACTAAAGACAACCCAAAGACCTGGAAATTGAATGATCACTGAATAGTCAGATTTCACACCCATTGAAATTTGTCCATTGGCAACTAAAATCCAGACAAGGATTTGCAATGTTTTTGACCCCCTAGTTGATCTAATGGAGCCGTTAACAAATTAAGTGCCTCACATGCTGATGGCACAATAATAAAAGATATTTACAGTAAGAATTTGTTGGGAACTAAAACAAGCAAATTCATAATCTCTTTGTGCAGATACTCCTAATAGTATTGAGGCACAGACCTTTTTTTTTTGTTTGGGGGGGGGGGGGGGGAGGGAGGGGGTGGGGTTGAGGAACTCACAATTGTCATGCATCATATATTGAACAGGAAAAAACAATAATTTATACTCTTTCAAGGGGGGAAAAAAATAGCACCTGTCAGAAAAGACATAATTCTTACAACAACTAATATCTTCCATTATCTGAAGACCTGATATTCACTCTCTCATATCATGGCATGCATATTGAAGTAACCCCAAGAACAAAAACCTCACACAGACATAAGCTTTGGACCATTATCTGGCATACCCATCCCAGCAGCTAAGTCAGCATCAAGTTGAGTATGAGGTTTAGGCCCCATCATTTCCTTTACACTGCAATTAATAAAGAGTAAGGTCAAATGGAATATTCTCTTTAAATTTTTAAGAAATCTAATACAATGCATTAGTGTTGTTTTTTTTTTTTTTTGGGTATTTGGAGGTGAAGATGCTTTTAGCTTGAACTAAATCCTCGGAGGACTAGACAAAAAAGCGGTATCTCCACACTGTTGGTTCTAATGCAGAAACTGAACCAGTTTATAAGGATGTTTGCTTAAGCATGTTGCTAGAATAAATAGAATTCATACCTTAACAATTAAATGTTCTTAATTCAATTTTCCTCCTAATGAATGACTAGAAGAGACTCAAATACTTTTGATCTTCCTTCTACTCTCTAAATATCAAGGAACATACATGTGGATGTGTTGAGGGATTTAAATAATTTTCTTTAGCCCTCTTGCTTATGATTTTAGTCCTGGATTAAGCAAACAATCATTAGTTTTCGCAATTAAGCTTCTTGCTTTTCCCTGCAATCTTTTTCAAGATTTATCATCAATAACCTTTATTATTTACAAGATGCTTAGTATTTATAAGTAAAAGAATTCAGCAAGACTTGGAGGAAGCATTAAACCTAATTTTAGATTTATGTGAAGTCAATTATCAAGTGCCATAAGCATTAAATATACTAAATATTTTGCAATTAACTTAATATCACATCAATCTATAAGTGGAAGAAATTGGGTTCATGTCACGTCTATCAACTAGTGAGAAATCTTAATTAAATAAGGTTTATGTCACATCCATCACTGTGTGTAATTTCTAATTGTAAATCTTATATTGTTGATTCCATCATGGAAGTCGAACATATGACTTAGAAAGTTCCTTTTATAAAGGGATCCGCAAGATTCCCTACCAATCCTATCTTGGCAAGCGTGACATCACCATGTTGTAATATCTCAATAAGGTGATACTTCCTCTTTGTGTTTCCCACTTTTATGATTTCAAGGATCCTTAGAATTGGCAATCCCTCCACTATTGTCACAAAATAGTACAATAAGGGATTCTAAACTAGGGATTACTCTAGTTCCATTAAGAACTTTCTAAGCCATACAGCCTCTTTAGCGGCTTTAAATGCTACCACATATTCAATTTCCATAGTGGAATCAACAATACAAGATTCATTATCAAATTGTTGAAAAATACAGACAATATGTTGAAATTACAATTATTTTTACAATTCTAATGTATAGAAATTACACACATTGATGGGCAAGATATAAACCTAATTTGATTAGGGTTTCTCACCAGTTGATGGTTGTAACATAAACATAATTTCTTCCCCTTATAGATTGATTTGACATTAAGTTAACTACAAAATACTTAGTATTTTTAGTTCTTAATAATTGATTTGACATAAACTTAAAATTAGGTTTAATGCTTATTCCACTTCTTGGTGAATTTTTTACTTATAAATACTAAGTATTTTGTAAATAACAAAGATCATTGATGATAAATATTGAAAAAGATCGTAGACAAAAGAAAGAAGCTAAATTGCCAAAACTAATGATTTTTCTACTTAATTCAAAATAGGCAAGACTAAAATCATAAGCAAGAGAGCTGAAGAAAATTGTAAGCCCCCACATGCCCACACATCTGTTCCTTGATATGTATAGATTAGAAGGAAGATCAAAGGTATTTGAAGTCTTTTTATACATTCATTTGGAGGAAAACTGAATTAAGAACATTTAACTCTTAAGGTATGAATTCTATTTAGTCTCGCAACATGTTTAAGGTATGAATTAAGAACATTCAAGCAAAGATCCTTGGAAATTGGTTCAATTTCCACCTGAAAATTGCAGGCGCATTTTTACATATGTCATATTAACACAATGACAATCCTTAAGCTCCTAGCATTAACAAGATCCTCAAATTACTTCTCATGCTTCACTGAAGGGTTTGGTCAATAGAAGATCGTATCAAACCGATTTTTACTGTGATATGTTAAGGCTCCAAGAGGGGGGAAAAGAGGAGTGTGAAAATGAGATCATCATTGTAAATGAGGGAATGAAAATGGGGCTTTCTTGAGCAATGTAACAAAATACATAGCACCGACTATCAGTAAATTTAAGGCAGTTCTTTTAATATTCTTTTGAGATTGAGATGCAATATATGATTCTGAAGGTTTCAGAATGTCTTATCAAACAAATTGTCAAAATAAAAAATAGAATGCCATGGATTAACATTTGAAGCAGCAAGATTAATGCCCCCGTTGTGCACTATAAACATACTGCATAGAATTTCAGAGAAGTCCTTTTATCAGATTAAAAGGCCATAACATGGCATTTCTTCTACGAATAATGAATCAATAGAGCACCAAATCCTCACCAATTAACAAAAAGATATGCAGGGAAAGGGGAAAAAAGACAATGAAAAAAAATGAAGGCAAAGTCACTTACCGCTTCTTGTGTCGCTTTGCCTTGAAATGCTCATCCCTTACAGACATATTAGCAAAGTAACGGCTGTAAACAAGATTAAGAACAATCAACATATTAAAACCATACCCATATGATTTTTTAAACAAAGCATCATAAAAGAAGTCCCAACCCTCACGTCTGTTACTAAAAGCCAATTAACAATAACCTAAGTTGCAGCATTGACAATTTAAGCTTAGTAACAGTTAACCATAGAGTTCTGTATACTACAATTACTTTTACTTCAATTTCTTATCAACCCAAAGAAGCATATAAAAACAAACATAACTAAAATGAAAATGAAAACATACTCGCAGTGTAAGCAATAATATTGGCCCATTCCAGGCAAATCCTCGTCAAAAGGCAAGGGCTTCTTTCCGGAATCTGATCTTTGAAGCTCATCATAAACGGCATCGTCGCGTATATACACAAATTCTCAGTCAAGAAAACAGAAACGCAATAGAAAATATTCCACTAAATAGAATACAAAAAATTAAATTCGATAATTTAGTAAACAAAAAAGGATATCTTTGCGTAGGAATTTTGCCTGGCGAGCAGTCTTGTGAGAGTATCTTCTCTTCTTCACTTTCCGGTTTGGGCACTTACCCATTTCTTGGGAGTGATAATCAGTCTGAATTTCTTTGGAGTGATAATCAGCCGTTGAGAGAGTCAAAATCAGGGTTTTTTAAGGTTCTGTTGATAAACCCTAGTGGATCGACCCGAGGACCTAAAGGAAAGGGACCGCAAACTGTCCGTGGATTTCTTATTCATAAGATGGAGGAAAAGCGGCGTCGTTTTTGCGTGGGATAACCACTACGTGCTTCGGGGTTCATCCCAAAAGAATAGTCTTTCGGACTAAAGCTGTTTGGCACTTTATAGATGGAGAGTAGGCCAAAACCGGCATAATTGTAGTTACGATACGTCCACTAGACTAGGGAGAGGTTACGGATTCAAATTTAGGAGAAATTTCGAGAATATTTACGACCTTGAGATTTTCTTGTCTTTCCAGATGAATTAGGACAGAAGAAAAAATCAGGGCAAAAGAAAATACCTTATCAAGTGTAAGTATATATGTTTGGAACAGGTGTAAATTTCAAAATAATATTGCATCTTTTAATTATGATCAAGTTGTTAATTATTTTTATCATTTTTGGGTAAGTATTATGCTAGGTTTAACCTATAAAATCTGAGCGAATTAAAGATTAGAACTCAAACTAAAATTAAAACCTAATTAGATTAGAGTTATATATATATGGGAATTGTTCTATTTCGAGATTGGACAGTGATCTAATTTGGGAGTCCTGGATTGAATCACTCTCTTCTCTCTCTCCCCCCTCTCTCTATATATAAAGTGTGTAGTTTAATTGTGTGTCTACACTGACTCTATTAAATCGTACAGTTTAATAATATGTTTACATTAAAAAACTAATGGCATTTGCACCAAAGAAGAACTCATTTATAATCATTTTTAGGTGCAAGCACCTTAAGAAGGACTTATATATATATAAGGCAATTGTCACTGCTTATGGACCTGAACCTAGGTGATCTATCCATGACTGGGATGAAACTTGAGTGAAACTAAGTGAAGGTTTGAACTGACTGATGTTGAAGAATCAACAGATGAGTTGTAGTTAGGGGTGAAATGCCACTTGAACCCAATATGCGTATTTTTGATTTTTCAATAAATTTACATCTTTATATTTTATTAATGGAAATTTTTTGATGTAGTTGTAATAGCTCTAGTGGTTCGTTGTTCATGAATTATTGTTTAAGCAGTTCATACCACCCATAAGTAGTGTTTTGATCTAAGATTTCAATTCTTCTATACTTTAGCAATAGCATTTTATTCCATAGAGCTAAGGTCCACAATATAGAAGAAACAGGAGTTTCCACGACTCAATCACCCAAGTTAATGCTAGATAAAAAGGATTGTGATTATAGTTTTCCTTGTGACAATCCAGGATATAGTGGCACTTGTAATTGTCTCAGCCATTGTAGTAGGTGTATTGCCCACGGCATTAGGGGCATGATGACTTGATGTCATCCTCATCTTCCTCCGACATATCATTTGCAATCCGTTTAGGGTTCGATCTCCACTTGTTTCTCAAGAAGAGCTAGAAAAATCGATCAATATCATTTGATTGAATAGTTGACCTAGCCCCTTGTTGGTTGAGGAAACCCCAGACTTCAATTGGTATTTTTTCACAAAAAGCAAATGGGTTTACCAAAAAAGGTTAATTTAATGAGCATGAGTTTCAAACTTGAGTTTTGATTAAATTAATAATAAGTTTTGCTTTCATTTAGCCATTGAGAGTATATGTATAAATGATATTTATGTAGAAAAATGGGTTGGATCCTTCCTGAAACATAGTCTAGAATCTTACTTCACTCTCTAAACTATCTAAAAGAACCGAGTGTACCTTTGGTAAGTTATTCAATAATTAAACCTCGAGGAATCCTCCTAAAGGGCATAGTAAAAATAAGCGTAGATCTAGAGATTTCCAAATAGGTCAACCTTTGAACTGTGAGACAACTTGGCGAATTGAAACATCTTAGTAGCTAACGAAAACAAAAAGCAAAAGTGATTCCTGTAGTAGCGGTGAGCGAAATAGGAGCAGCCTAAACTATGAAAATAGGGTTATGGGATAAGTTGAATGCATTAGTTGTCCACTCTCAAGTGAAATACTGTTTAGGCAACTCAAGAAGAGTATGAATTGAGTTTGTAAAAATTTAAGCAAATTAAACTTAATTTAATTTAAACAAAGCAACCACATATAAAATGAAAAAATTAAGGTACAATGAAAAATAAGATTTTTATGTGGTTCGACCAACCCTGTCTACGTCCATACCTCTAAATACATCGGACTTGAAGATTTCACTATTTAAACCTGTAAGGCTTCAAGATCTTACAATTGACGTCCAAAAGTGTCAATAAATATTTACAATTAGAGATTATACTCAATCTCTTATCCCAAATATATCCTAAAACTTACAACTCCTCAAAGATAAAAATTACAAATAAAAATTTTCTCACACAATGTGTTTGATTACAAAAATGAAAGCTTGATGTGTGAATCAAATAAATAAAGGTAAGTTTAAAACTCAATGATCAGAGTATTCTTAGTAGTAAGCTCAAGGATAAATCTTAGATCTAACTTGTTTGAATTTGAAAGAATTAATTCATACTTAGAGTTAAAAAACTAGCCGTTATTCATTTTTTGGTAATAACCGACTTACCTTTCAATAGTAAATGGTTTGCCACTTTATGTTATCGTTATAGATAAAGATTTAAATTTTTGAATAATCGATTTGCTGTTTTAAAGATCTGCCGTTTCTAATTAGAAAGTTTTTACTTTTTAACCGATCTACCATTTTATGGATCTGGTTTGTCGTCTCTATTAAGAGAGTTTCTATTTTATAATTGGTCTGCCGTTTTTGCAAGTCTAGTATGCCACTTGTAATTAGAAACTTTCTTTTTCATAACCAGTCTTCCATTTATGCAATCTATATGCCGCTTGTTTTTAAAACCACTACTTAGAAGCTTTTCTTCTTCATAACCAGTCTACCATTTAGGTTAATTCAATCTACCGTTTAGGCTAATCCCGTATGTCGTTTGTATTCAGAAATGTTTAAGCCATTTTATAAAGACATTTTCTTACTTTAAAAAATAGTGTATGTAATTCTTAAAATATGTGGTTTGTTATCATTAAAATCAATAATTTTAAAACAAATAAGCTAATAATCTCTCCATTTTTTATTATGACAAAACACATTCTAAAACTTGATTTTGCTTTAATAGAAACAAGATTTTTAAAAAATCAATTCGAAAAAAGCTCTCCCTACACGAATGTGTATAAAGTGTAAAAGGCTCCTCCTGCATAAATGCATATGATTGAATGCATATGACAAGTTTCATAACAAACAAATTATCCTTCTCTCATTTCATCATAAAAAAGAACTAAAAGAATACTGTTGAGTGTTAGAAAGTGTATATTTATAAAGGAGAAAATCGTTATTTTACATTTTAAATCTCACTAACATTGCTACTTTTATTTATTTAAGTATTTTGTTATTTAATTATATGTGTTTTATTATAACTATGTATTTTATTTATTTTAGGGGCATTACGATCGTTTCACAATGAACGAGTGATCAGACAGCAAAACGGACGTCATATTTGGACTCAGGACGGTTGAAAACCTTAATAGGAGCATTAAAGGAAAAAGTCACTGTTCACATATACGGATCGTTCATACGTGCATCTTCGCTTCATACGTGCATTTGATTCATGATATTGTTCATAGTATCATTTTTACGATCTTTTAGTCACGACACTGTTTATGTATACGGACCGATGATGTGGCAACTACCTATGACGTGGCAGTATCTGATTGGATGAATTATGTGGTATTGATTGCTTATGTGGCGTTGATCGATGACGTGGCGTTGACTGATGATGTGTCACGGTCTTATTGGACTAAATTTCTTATGTACTGTAGATCGATGACGTAGCAGCATCTCAGTGGAGCAAAAATTGTGTGTACAGTACATGCGCTTACATGGGATTATTTACTATTTAGGCGGCGTTACTGTACAAATGTTGACTGTTGACTGATGACGTGGTGTAATCCTGAGCATCCGAATTGTTTTTAATCCGATGGTCACGATTCACTCAATGTATCTATAAAAAGAGGGCTCTCCCCCCCTAATTTGATACCCCTGAATTCATTTTTAAGCTTGGATTTTTGAAATTCCTTCTCCTTCTTGTAGTTATTTTTGAAATTCCTTCTCCTTTTTATAGTTTCTTTGTATTTTAATAAAATTTCCTTTTTTATCCTTAGTTAAAATATGAATAGCTAATTTCTTTTGAGTTTGGGTTGAAGGTGAAGTCTCAACATGTTCCATGGGCTTCATTTGGTAAATTTAATTTCTCTTCCCTTCGAATATTTGTGGTTGTTTTGACTTTTCGTCGACAAATAATAATAGTCTTGTCTAAATACAGCCTTGGTTAAACCGGCACCCTAGTACAAGGTTATATTATTTGGCACGATAAGCCCTTGGCACCATACTTATTGGAGAGTGGTTCATGAGGTGTGGAATCCCCCCTTATGATTTAATTGATATTAATATGGAATATTTAGCCCATGGAGTATGTTGATGCGGATTCGGATACCCAAGTGCTTTATTATAACAGTTTCATTTTTAATTATACCCGCCATTTTAATTCAATAATTTAGGACAAAATTACCATAATTTAATTGTTCCCGTTAAAAAGAAAATTAATTCTGCATATAATTAAAATCAACCTCCTCGTGGGATCGACACTCGTCACCATTAATCTATTCTACAATAGATTCGTGCGCTTGCGAGTTCAATAAAATTTGCACAACAAATACTTTCATTGTTAAGATTCACAATTCAACACAAGCATAAAGGATCCTTATTGCCAAAACATAGATAAATAGCCATAAATAAAACATAGAGTATAATCAATATCTAGAAATGTCAACTTAGTTTTTTTTTTAAAAACATAATGTAGGAAATGTCAGTTTGTCCAATATAACCAAAGCCTAAAAGAAAATAAATCTATTGAGGTAGTGATGATAGTGGTGACGGAGGTGGAAATGGATATGGAATCTCAAAATGCTTGAAGAGAAGAAGTTGTCCATAGATGATTTGGTGAGTTTACTGCGAGAAACATTAGTGCTCCTTAAGAATGTGTTGCTGAAAAGAAGTCTGTTGCATAGAGTGTGTATGCATCTCATCCTTAAGTAGCTGAAGAGTAACGTCATCGAAAATCAGAGGCTTTGGAGGTGGAATGCTAGATGCAAAAGTAGGTGCAGGTCAGGGATAGAGGCAGGGGGGCTGATGTTTACAAAAAGCTAGGAAAGAAAGCGAAAAGTCAGAAAGCTGATCAATTGGAACAACATCATTCAGGGGTTGGCTATCACTTGGAGTAATGAAAGTATATTTGTCATTAGTGAGTTTGACTCAATCTTTATTATGTTGCTCGAAACCTAAAGTGATAGCTATCTCATCACAATACTTTTACTAGGTGTATGAGATCGTTCATTTATGGGCACCCCAAAATATTTAAGAATGCGGGTGATAAAATGACCATAAGAGAGGGAATGAGTGACATAATTAGGTATGGAAAGCATAACACAAATGACAATATACCCAAGGTTAACAAGATATGTCTAAGAATGCAATCAAGCAGGGCAACATCCATATGAGATACCTCACCTAAGTGCGCAGATCTAAAAAGAACAATAGATTGAATAAAATAAAGTAATATATGAGATTGAAAATAAAGACATTGAGTATGAAAATAGATATTACAGATATCATCAGACAAACCAATGAGCCTATATATATCTCTAATAGTATCAACATGTACAAAATCATCAATGTCAAGAGCCTTCCTATGAGTATAGAATTCTAGACTAGTATTTGGAGTACCTAGAATATTATTAAGGTCTACATCATCAATTTCAACCATAAGTACTCTAACATTAGTGATTACTCGATTCTCTTTCTCTGTGGAAATATCCATATTCGAGTAAAATACTTTCACCAAGTCAGGATACATAATTTCATCAATTTAAGAGAATTCAATCAACTAACTTCTTCCAACAATAACACTAAATTTATATTACTAATACTTAAAATATGAAGCCAATTGAAATAGCAGAAAAAGATAGAAAATACTACTCAAGTCATGAATTGGTAGCGAAACCATTTAACCAACTACTTGTTAGGGAAATGTTTGGATTCAAAGTCGGTTTAGAGTGATTTGCCCCCTTCCTGATGTGGTTGCTTTGAGGGAGGAATGGGTTCCTTTCTATTTCCTCTAGTGAAATGGTAAATTTTGAGAGATAAAAGCTGAAGGAAAAACCTAGGTTAAGATGGGGGATTTGTGATTAGGTGATAAAAATGTGTTTGGGGAGTGATTTTGAGTGTAAAATGTGATTGGAAATGTTTTTTCTAAGTCAATTTGATGGAAAAACAAATGAAAATGGTGAAATTTTGAGTAAGATTGAGAGAAGGTCGAAACAATTTTTAGAGAGAGAGAGAAACGATTTATCGAAATAAGGAAAAAGATGATGAATATACCCTTATAATGAAAATTCAGTTTACCAGTTGTTATCTGGCTAGTCGAATGTGTCTAGTGATATGACTTACTATTTAGCTTATTCAGCTTATCAGTTGTGTCAAGGATGTGAGAAAAATGAAATTGGTTTCCTTAACCAGTTATCCAATTGCTGTCAGTTTGTAAGAATAAATCAAACAGTTTACCGATTGAAAATAATTGGCTATCTAGTTTCTTCCAGTACATAGAAATCACTCAAGTGGCTTATTGGTTTGTTTTAATCAGTATGTCGATTATCCTTAGAAAATTTCTCTTTCTCATAACTATTGAATTTGTATTGAACACATTAATTTAATGTTTGGCCTTTTTTTTTAAATCGTTTAAATTTTAATCATTTAGCGATTTAAAACTTCTTTAATAACCTATATTATGCATGAAAATGAATAAGTATAAGAACAAATATATTAAGAATACTAATCAATAATTCCATTCAAAGACCAAAATACATATTAAGAAGCAACAACCATTATTCTAAGCTCATGTCTTATTTTTATAAATTATTCTTTACTAAGAAATTTTGTAAAGATATTTGCAAGTTTTAAAACAAATTGAATCACAACATCTCCCTTTTGAACATGATCTCTTAAGAAATGATATCTAATCATTATATGCTTAGTCTTAAAATGCTTAATGAGATTCTTTAATAAATTTATTGCACTTGTGTTATTACAATTAATAGGAATATGATCTAGTATAATGTCATAGTCTCTAAAGTTTGTTTTATCTATAAAGCTTGTGCACAACAACTATCAATGGCAATATATTCTACTTCAGTAGCTTGAAAGCGTAACAGAGTTTTGTTACTGATTAAACTACGAGATTAAAAAGTGACCTAGAAAATGACATGTTCTACTAGTGTTTTTCCTATCAACTTTATAACTAGCAAAGTCAGCATTCGAAAAATATGTTAAGTCTATATGCATTCTTCTAGGATACCAAAGACTAAGATTAATAATGCCAATCAAATATTAAAAAATTCATTTAACAGCAAGCAAATGAGACTCTTTTGGATAAGATTGGAATCTAGCATATCACCAAACACTAAACATAATATTAAGTGTACTAGCAGTCAAGTATAGTAAGGATCTAATAGTACCTCGATATGTCTTGATGTCAACTTTTTCACCCTTCTCATCTTCATCTAGCTTGATAGTAGTACTAATTAGAGTACTCTTTGTCGTTCCATTTTCATAAGCAAATCTTTTGAGTAGATCTTGCATGTACTTGTTTTGATTTATAAAGATTCCTTCCTCATTTTGTTTTATTTGCAGATCAAAGAAGTACTTTAACTCTCCCATCATGCTCATCTCGAATTCTTTGCTTATAAAGATGAAAATTCATTACACAACATCTCATTAGTAGATTTGAAGATAATATCATCAATATAAGTTTATATAATGAGAATATCTTAATTTTTATGCTTAATAAAGCGAATTGTATCAGCTTTACCCATTGAAAAACTATTTTCCAATGTGAAATTTTTAAGTTTATCATACCATCCTCTAAGTGCTTGTTTTAGACCATACAATATATACACATGATTTGAAAAATTTTCATTTTTAAAATCAAGGGATTGTTTCATTTAAATTTCTTTCATAATATAACCATTTAAAAATGTACTTTTGACATCTATTTGATTTATATGAAATCTTTGTGACATTAATATGCTAGTAACATCCTAATTGATTCTAATCTAGCTAATGGCACAAAAATTTCATAAAAATTAATTCCTTCTTCTTAGTATCTTAGGCCACTAATCTAATTTTATTCCTTACAACCATATTGAACTTATCCATTTTATTTCTAAATGCCTATTTAGTGCTTATGATGGATTGATATTCTAGTTTATAAACTAATTTCCATATATTATTTCTTTCAAATTGGTTTAACTATTCTTTTATTATCATAATTCAAGATTCATAATTTTCTATATCCGTAAATGATTTAGGTTCAATTTGAGAAATAAATATAGCATGCTTACTGGTATTCTTAAGTGGTGATACCTCGTGAGGGATCTCCTAAAATTAAGTTCTTAGGGTGAGAAGAAATATATCTCTATTCCTTAGGAAGTGTTTGAGAAGTACTTACTTATTGCTTCATACTTGTTTCTTCCTCTTGTCTATCATCGTGATTTTCAAGTGGTGCATTTTCTTAGTTATCGTGTGAGACTTCTTATAGTAACTTTTCATCTGCATTATCATCAACAACTTTCTCTATAGAGGAAGGATTAGATCATCAAATATAACATGCATGGATTCTTTCATAACTAAAGTTCTTTTATTATAAATTCTATAAGCTTTGCTTGTGTTGGAATAACCAAGAAAGATATCAATATCAGATTTTGAATCAAATTTATCAAGATTTTCCTTTGTATTAAAAATAAAACATTTGCATCTAAAAATTTTAAAATAACCAAGTTGGGTTCTCTATCTTTTCAAAGCTCATCAGGAGTTTTATTGAGATAAGGTCTAATCAACACAAGATTTAAAACATAACAAATGATGTTAATAGCGTCGGCCTAAAAATATTTAGGTAAAATATTTCCCTTCAACATGGCCCTAACTATTTTTTGAATAGACCTAATCTTTTTCTTCATACCCCCATTTTATTGTGCAGTCCTAAGTGATGAAAATTGATGCTTAATACAAAAATCATTACAAAAATTCTCAAATACATAATTTTCAAATTCTCCATCATGATCACTTCTAGTATAAGTAACAGAATAACCTTTTTCATTTTAAACATTTTTACAGAAAATTTTAAACACTTCAAAAAGCATAATCCTTATTAGTTAAGAATAATACCCACGTATATCTAGAATAATTATCTACAATTACAAATACATAAAACTTAACACTTAAACTAGTATATCCAGAAGGACCAAATAAGTCCATGTGAAGTAACTCAAGAGATTTTAAAGTAGAAGCATGATTTTTATTTTTGAAAGAAGTTTTGATTTGTTTATTGAATTGACATGCTTTACAAATTTTATCTTTTTGAAATTTGATTTTCTGAAGGCCTTTAACTAAATCATTTTTCAAAATCTTTGAAATTAAATCCATACTTGCATGACCTAGTCTTCTATGCCAAAACCAACCATCATCATATAATGCAGAAAAATATTTATCATGAGTAGATGCACAATCTATATTAATTGTATACACATTTATAAACATATTACTAATAAGCAAAATCTTGCCATCACATGCATTCTTAATAATACATTTTGACTCATCAAAGATAACTTTATAACTTTTATCACATAATTGACTAATGCTTAAATAATTTGTGTTTCAAATTTTCAACTAAACACACATTGTCAATAAGATTAGAGGAATATTTATTGACATTTCTGATACCAATAATTTTTCCTTCTGGATTATCTCTAAAGGACCAGGAATAATTGCCTGTTATATATTTTGAACATCCACTGCCCAAGTACTATTTGTTCTTCTTTTTCTTTGAACTTTGAAAAGAAAATTTCAAGTTTTAGGTACTTAAATCTTTTTGGGTTCTTGAGTATTAGCAATGGTTCCTTTTGGAACCTAAATATATTTCACTTTATAATATGCACTTCTTTTTATTGGACATTCATCTTCATGTGATAATGACATACAATTTGATTATTAATGGAGATACTTCTTACAAAGTAATTTTTATAAAATTTTTATTTCAGATTTGACTTATAACCAACACCTCCTTTATCAAACACACATTTTTGCGAATTAAATAAGTTATCCAACATCTTTTTCCTATTTGTAAATTTAAACACAATTTCATTTAGTTTATTATTTTTTTCTTAAGCATTTTATTTTCTTTTATCAATTTATCAACATTTGATTTTTCATACTCGAATGAAGTACTTTATTTTCCTTTAAATAATGCGATCTTATCATGTATTGTTTCATTTTCTGATTTTAACTCATTAATCTTTTCAGTTAATGAATTATTATATTTTTGTAATGCATTCTTTTCATTTGAAATTCTAACATTTTCTTGTTAAGACATGAATTTTTTTTACTAATTCTTAACCTATCATCATGCAAATCCTTAAAAGAATCATACAACTCATTATAAGTAAGAAGATTATTCACCTCATCAAGTTCATCATCTTCTATTGCCATGAGTGCTAGGTTTGGCACTCTTGTGAATCTTTTTCATCACTCAATTCTTTATCGCTATCATCCCAAGTAGTTATTATCACTTTCTTCTTGAGTTTACTGACAAGTGGGCACTCCGATCTTATATAGCTAGGTTTCTTACATTCATAACATATAATTACCTCTTTCTTCTCCTTTTGATTCTTAAGGTTTCTAAATTTTCTTCGCTTACCAAGTTTTTTAAAAAATTTTCTGAATCTCCTTACTACTATAGCCATCTCCTCATCACTTAGCTCGTTTTCCTCATCACTTAGCTCGTTTTCCTCATCACTCTCATGTTTTGAGGCTTTAAGAGTGATGCTTTTCTTTTTCTCTTCATTTTCTCTTTCTGCTACAAAGTCTTCCTTATAAGAAATAAAAGAACCAATTAAATCATCAATAGGCAAGATTTTTAAATCTTTGACTTCCTCAATGACTGTTCTGTTAGGTCTCTATTTTTTTGGTTGTGACCTAATAATTTTCTTAACTTTCTTTCTATTTAAGAAAGTCTTTCCTAGGGCTTTTGGAGTATTTACTATATTCATGAATCTAATGTACATAAAATATACATCTTTATTTTTTTGATTTGGAATAACTTATATTGTCAAGTGTGTCTACTAATTTTAGACTCTTTTACTTGATTTGTGTCCTTATAAAAAACTTTAAGTTTGTTCTAAATTTGATGAACACTTTTATAACTAGATACTTTATGGAACTCTTTTTTATCAAGTACACAAAAGAAAGTATTCATAGCTTTAGAATTTAGAGCATCTTTTTTTTTTAGAATATTTTCATTCCATTCTCGTGAAGGTTTTAGAATATCTTCCCCTACTTCATTTTTAGTAATATGCATGAAAGACCATCACATGCAACTTTCCAAATTTCATAATCTAGTGCTTCTAAATAAATTCTTATCCTAATTTTTCAATATGGGTAGTCATTTTTATTAAAAAATGATGGCCTAGTTATGGACTACCTTTCCCTAAATATGGAATCCTTTTGAGTGACCATTGATTTTTAACTTTAGACAGTTAAGTCTAAACAAGAGTACTTTGCTCTGATACCAAATGAAATACTATTTAGGCAACCCAAGATGGAAGGTGAATTAGGTTTTTAGAAATTTAAGTAGATTAAACTTAATTCAATTTAAACAAAGCAACTAAATATGAGATAAAGAAATTAATATGCAATGAAAAATAAGTGATAGGGTAAGAGAAAACAAATATGAGATTTTTACGTGGCTTGACCAATTTCGTCTATGCCTATATCTCCAATTACACCGGGCTTAAGGATTTCATTAACCAAGCCTGTAGGCTTTAAGATCTTATAATTGACTTTCAAAGATGTCAATAAACCTTTATAATTAGAGATTATACCTAATCTTTAATCTCAAGTATATCCTAATACTTACAACTCTTCAAAGATAAAAATTACAAATAAAAATTTTCTCACACAATGTGTTTGATTACAAAAATAAAAGCTTGATGTGCGAATCAGATAAATAAAGAGAAGTTTAAAGCTCAATGATAAATATTAGATATAACTTATTTGAATTTGAAAGAATCAATTTATAGTTGGAGTTGAAAAACTAGCCGTTATTGATTTTCTGATAATAACCAGCTTACCTTTTGATGGTAACCGATTTGTCGCTTCATGTTACCATGATAGATAAAGATTTAAATTTTTAAATAATCGATTTGCCATTTTAAGAACTAGTTTGCCATTTCTAACTAGAAAGTTTCTGCCCCTATCCGATTTGTCGTTTTATGGATCAAGTTTGACATTTTTATCCAGAGAGTTTTTTTCTATAACCAGTTTGCCGTTTTTGCAAGTCTAGTATGTTGATTGTAATTAGAAACTTTCTTCTTCATAATCAGTCTTTCATTTATGTAAATTCAATATGCTACTTGTTTCCAAAACCAGAAGCTTTTCTTCTTCATAATCGGTCTATCGCTTAAGTTAATTTGGTATGCCGTTTATTTCTAGAAACCTTTTTCATCATAACTGTTCTGTCGTTTAGGCTAATCTAGTATGCTGTTTGTATTTAGAAATGTTTAAACCATTTTATAAAGACAATTTCTTGTTTAAAAAATATAATGTATGCAATTCTTAAAATTTGTAGTTTATTATCATTGAAATCAATAATTTTAAAACAAATAAGCTAACATAGGTTGGGCAATAAGAGTTAGAGAAAGGCAATTACTCATTCTTAAGATCAGCATTTTTAAGACCAAAGAGTGAGGGTAGAAAAGGAGGGATATATATTGCTTGTGTTTAAAGGTTTATAAGTGGATTGACAAATCTAATCCTGATATCTTGATTTCAAATGACGATGGATCAGGGGGATTCATCAAAATACTTGCTTGACTTATTATTGCCGTGATAATGACAAAAATATAGTATATTGAAATCTATGTTTATTTTCTCTTTTAGCTTATCTTGATTTTATTAAGTTAGGGATTTTGAGTGGAAAACTTATATATATATATATATATAAAGGATTGTGTAAAAACACACACACACACACACATACATATGCACGCACACATGTAAGTCTTATTCTTTGACCTTGCGCATGTGCTTATGGCAAAAAAAATCAAAATCCTTAATTGTTGATTCTCCTCGTCTATTCTTCTTCCACAACAATCAACAGCAGCACAAGCACAACCCCGACCTCTGCTCACTCAGTCTCACTTAAACACACCCATAAGCCGTCTATGCTCAAAACCATTAGCTACGTTTTGATGTTGCAACTTCTAGCAATTCTTGAGATGTTTGCTTTTGATCCCCCATCATCTCTAATATCTCTACTATTGTTGCTGCTATCTATAGTTTGTACAAGGTAGTGAATTAAGGTTTTTTATGTTTGTGCAAGGTTTTGGTTATACATGAGATATGAAGAGATAGTGTTAATTAAACTTAGTCGTAACCATTAGTTACGTTTGTACAAGGTTTTGGTTATAAATGAGATATGAAGAGATAGTGTTAATTAAACTTAGTCGTAACCATTAGTTACGTTTGTACAAGGTTTTGGTTATAAATGAGATATGAAGAGATAGTGTTAATTAAATTTGAATGAATATTTTGGGAATAATTTTCTTATTTGATTGGTTTGGCTCCAAGCTAATTAATCCTATTTGCTTGTACCCCTAAAACTAAAAAAGCAAGCAAAATTTTACGACTACGTTTAAAACAAAAAAAAGTTGCACGTTTTTACCAAGTCTTAAATAAACAAGCTACATATTTTTACCAAATTTAATATTCATTTAAGGACAAAACTATCTTAATGGTGGCTGTCGAGTAACAACCTCTTTGTGCTTGTGTGGAAATTGGTTAATGGTTAACAATTTAAAGAAGAATCAAGATGTCTTTGCTTTGCATTCTAGTTAATTATGAATTGTCGTCCGTTTCAAAAAAACCTTTTTTGACTTGTATCTTTCTTGCACGTCTGAGTTCATATATTTTACTCATTTAGAGCCAATGCATTCCATCATGTCCATTACATTTAGTTGTGTTATCAACTTTTTCATTTTATATTAATTGATGCTCAATAAGAAATAAAGATTTGTAAAACAGATAAAAGGCAAATCAAGTCATTCTATTCTTCATCACAAGAAGTCTATTTATGCAAAGCAAATAAGTTATCGTAAACAAAAGAATCATATAAACTTTAACTAAAGCTAAATCTTAATCTTAGCTTACTGTTATTTAACTAGCCAAACTTAAAATTTAAAAATCATGATAACAACTTTTTTCTATTTCATTTAAAATTGTCCTTGTCAAACTTCCATGACACTAAATGTGCCATATGCATTGCTAGTTCATCTAGTGATTTAGTGTAGGTAATTTAGTTACTATATTTTCTCCCTTTTTAGTGTAATGATCCAGAAAGGATGTGTAGCTTATCATGTAACCGCTTAAATCTCTCAACTGAAATAGCTTTGCTAGGGATGTCTGTTAGTTGATAATTAGTCAGAACATATTGAATCTCTACTTCGCCTTTGGAAACAATATCTCAAACAAAATGCACATCAATTTCAATGTACTTCGTTCTTGAGTATAATGCTGGATTGGTTGCTGATGAAGCTACTTCTATGTTATCACACTAAATAACAGGTTATTATTCACAATTGAAAAGTTTAGTTTATTAAGAATAGATTGAAGCCAAAGAATTTCTTCTATGGTTTTTGCAATTTTACGATATTCAAATTTTGTAGGAGACTCGCAACAACATTTTGTTTCTTTGAACTCCAAGAGATGAAATTGTCTGTAAGATAAATACAGCAACCCCAATAGATTTCTTGTCATTGATATTATTTGCCTAGGTAGCATCAGTAAAGCTTGTTAGAGCCATTCTTCCTGTCCGTTTGTAACACAACACGTAAGTTTTAGTTCCTTGCAAATAAAGTACTGTACACTTGCAGCGAAGTCAGTATGAATATGACGATGCTTGTATGAATTAACTTAGATGGTAGAGTGCAAAAGAGATTTTTAGTCGTGTAATTGTTACCATAAAAAAGGCTCCGATAATGCTTCTGTGTAAGGTAGGATCGTAAAATTGTTTATTGTCTTCATTGCAGAATTTGGATTAAGCACTTGTTGTCATTGGTGACCTTTTGCAATTTTCTATTCCTTTTTTTTTTTAACAAATCATTAATATACTTTTTTGTCGACAAATATGCATTCTATCACTATTTTGTTGAATTTCTAAACCAAGAAAATAAGTTGGAGATCTTAAGATTTTAAAAGCAAACTGTAGACTCAACTTATCTGAAAATACTTTCCTTGGTTCTAGTAACTAAAATATTGTCCAGTCAACGAGAACAAGGATAACATTACTACCTTGGTGTAAAATGAATAGACGTGTATTTGATTTGGGATTGACGAAGCCCCACTACACAAATGCTGACTTTAATTCCTCAAACCACACCCTTGGAGCTAGTCTAAGTCGAGTGGAAACAAATTTTGTTAGGAAAAAAAATCCAGAAATAGTTTCAAATCAAGTGGAAACAAATTTTTTTCCTTTTTCTATGATTAAAATAGGATGCGTAACATAAATAAATATGTAAAAAATAAGCCAACACAATCGAAAATAATAAACCGACCATAAGTGACACACATTTTTATATGGAAAACCTAAAACGAAAAAAAACCATGGATTGTAGTTTGATATAATCTTTTATTATATTACTGAGATTATAACACAAATTCTTCTTTAGATAATAGCAGGGCTAATAGCGTTAAGAATCTCAATATTTTTAACTTATAATAACAGCCTAATTTCTATCTTTCAAACACATAGGTATCTCAAATAACAACCAATGAGAGAAAAAATAGAAATAAAAACCAATAGGATTTTAGAGGGCGATATTAAAAACTTACTCTTCAAATTTGAAAGAAAACAAAATTAAATTTGCTTTTCAATCATCCAATTAAAAATTGAAACTCTTATTCCCAAATTAGAATAATCAACACTATTATCTCTTCTATCTCTCATTTTTTTTGTGCTTACAATATGATGGCTGCCATTTGCCTTTCTTTATATGGTGCATTTATCAAAACCTAATTTTAATGAAAAATTTCATCTAGCCCTTTCAAGTTTTCTTAATTGCTCAATTGCTAGAATTTATAAAGGTTTGACTTGGGCCATCTAAATGAAATAGACTCAACAAATCTCCTCCTCCATATTATATGGGGCACTACCAATCTGCTCTCTACATACACCTTTCTAATTTCTTTTTGGACAATGACTTTGTCATTTTATTTGATCTATTCTTTGTTGTGTGAATCTTCTTAAGCATCTCTTATATCTAATGATACCTCACGTTAATATGCTTGGATTTTGAATAGTATGTCAAATTCTTTATCGGTTATTATAGTACATAGCATAATTGTCTTACTTCACATTTAGCTCTTGTAGGAAATTCTTTATCCATAAGGTTTCTTTACAATGTTTAATAATTATAATATACTTTGCTTTAGTAGTGGATAAAGCAATACATTACTGAAGTCTGAACTATCAAGAGATTGCTCCCCTTACAAAAGTGAGCAAATATCGTGATAGAAATTTTTTAGATCAATATCTCCAATTATATTTGCATATGTTTACACTTATAATACAAGTTTGTTACTATCAAAATATAAACGTGTCTTGAAAGTGCCTCTGAGGTACCTGAGATCTACTTTACTATTTCTAGTGCTCTTTAATCAAACTGAATAGAAATCGACTCAGTATACTAACAACATGAACGATATTTTCATATGTACAAACTATTAACTACTAAAGCACAAGAAACTCTTCTTATTTGTTACTTTATTTTCTTATTTATAGGACAATACTTGGAGCTAAGCTTGAAATGACCCGCAAATAGAGAATAAACATATTTTGCTTTGTTTATTGGAATTCTAGTTATGCAACCCAAGAGAGGAGATAAATTGAGTTTCTAAAATTTAATCAAAATAAATCATACAATAATTTAATCTATTGCCCTACAATATTAAAAATAATAAGTTTGTTAAAATGCAATAATAAAAGAGTATAGGAAGAAAAATCAAATATGAGTAATTTTACGTGGTTCAGCAATCCCCGCCTACATTCATGCCTCCAAGCTAACCAAACTTGAGGATTTAATTATCCAAACCTCCCAAGATTTTAAATTTGTTACAATTAATTTCAAGGTTTCAATAAACTTTTATAAAATCCAGGGATTACTTATCAAATCCTTTACCTAAGTACTTCCCACACTTATATACTCACAAATTTAATAAGAAATTAAAGATTACGATAAGAAAATCTCTCTTTAAGAGTGATTGAACAAATTATAGCTCAATAATGATTCAATCTATGATGATTTGCAAGTTTAAACTGAATCAATAATTTATGAACTTATTTTTGGTTGTTCAAGAGTTTAGAAATAAGTTTGATTTGGGTTTATATAGTTTTGACTAAAAAAATAATTGTTATAGGCAAATTCTAGTGGTTAGCTGTTTGCTATAGTGAAGCTATCGTTAAATTTAAATTTTGCTACAGTAATACTACTCATGAAATTATAATCTTACCCAAAATTTTTTATAATTATATTATGGCCTAAAAATTTGTAAAACTTTACAAATATGTCTATTTTTGAAATAATTTTAACTTGCTACAGTACCACTGCTCATAAAATGATAATTTTACCCAACATATTTCTATAATTATACTATAGCTCAAAATGTCAAAAATCCTTACAAACAAGTCTAATTTTAGATTTTTAAATAATACTTCTCATTCCCACAATTTTTTAAAGTTATGATATGACTAAAAATACTTTTGATTTTGTAAATAAAGCCAAATTGATATTTAAAACATTACTTATTAAAATCAAAGATTACAAAACTTTGTCACTTTAGTCCACATTTAGAAAATCAATTAGTTTGCATGAAATACTTGATTTATGATCAAGTCTTTATATTAGTGAATAATTAATTAATTAATTAAAATCTTAATTTCACAAATTGCTAAATCAAGAATAAATTAAGTCATACCATCTTCACAAGAATTTTATCATAATAATAAGTTCGTTGAGTTTCAAACTTTGTTCTTGATTGAGCTATTGTCTGTTGAGTGTCTTGAAATTGATTTCACTTGATTCACTTATATAAATACTATCCTTAAAGAACTCAGTGAAAATATAAAATACATTATTAATTAAAATAATTAAGTACGTGTTTGTTATCATTAAAATTACATTATGTGTAGTTTTTAGGCTAACAATCTCCTCTTTTTTTACGATGATAAACATCTCATATATTTTGACGTTTATATTTCCCTCAATATATGGCATATATGAATTAACATATTAAAATAAACTCTTCCTTAATATATGGTCTATAACAGTTTCCTCTCAGTATTTCAAAATCATGTACAAACTTCTTAAGATCAAAATACATATACCTATCTCCAAGAATTCAAAATACATGATTTTTTTTCCTTCATCATCAAAATTACCAATAACTTATGCAAAGACTAATAAACATAAATGGTTAATCAAGAAACATAGAGTTATAAAATTCATATTATCTAGCAAACATCAACCAAATATCCAAATAACAAAGGTCAAACATCCATAATTATCCAAATACCTCATAATAAACATCCATAATTAAGATAACAATGTATATGAAGATGTAGTGAAGAGTGAGAGATGACTAAAATAGAGCACTATGGAGATGGAGGATGTGAAGAAGTGGATGGTGTTGGAAACTCAAGAGCAGTAAAAAGTTACTACTGTCCATCAAGAATATATTGTTGTTGAGCAAATGGGTATTGTTATTGATCAAATAATCATTGTTGTTGCTCAAAGAGGCATTGATGTTCAGAAATGGATTGAATCTAAAAGCTTCAAACTGTGATTGAAGTTAGCTGTGCTGCTAAAAAAGAGAATGCATATCAGTCAACAGCTGCTGCATTGGATCTGTATGATCTATTAAAGTATAATGTGAGGGACCCTCAGATGATTAAAGATGTGAGTGCTGTGGAGCACTGAGATCAAGGAGCTCATATGGGTCAAGAACATCATTAAAGAATAGATGATCCAGAGAGGCAAGTGCAGATTTGAGTCTTTCATCTTTATACCACTGACCATTTTCAAAACAAATCATAAATTTGCTATAGCATTATCTTATAATTCCCTAGGATTCAAAAATATTGGTTTGGTTAAGAGAACACAAAAATGATTGAGAATATGAGTGATAATACTACCATAAAGAAGTTTCTAATTTGAAAGATTCAGAACACTCAACATATATTGAAGGATGATATATCCAACATTCAACATCCTACCCTCAAGAATATAATCTAACAAAGCAACATCTAAATGAGTAACTTTATCTCCATGTTCGCCCTAAGACTTATTATAACTTAAAGAACATAATGGAGTATTCTCATTTAAAGTGGTAATGCCTGGGATTTTAAGAAGGGCTTACAAAAATCGGAGGATAAATCAGAACATCTATAAATTTTTCTAACAATATTCTCAATAGAATACTAAGAATAATGAATTTGACTTCTAGCAGTGTATACCTCAAATCCTTTATTAGGAGTTCTAAGAATATGATTTAAATCCTCAACATCAAATTCAATAGGAATTCCCCCAATATTTATAATAACTCTATCTGAAGATCGCAAAGAAATAACCATATTCTAATAGAAAACTCAAACTAAATTCTCATAATATGGTTTCTTACTGATTAAAGCATTTTTCCACACCATTGCAATAAGTAAAGCACTAAAAGATTTATCACAAATATATAAATTATCCAAATTACGAAGATTGATAAAATGTAGAGTAATTATTGGCCTTGACATGAAAAGATCGATAAACTATTACTGAAGAGGTATAGTTGGTAGATGAGTCATTATAAACTCAGGATTATCTCCATGATTCTCCTTTATTTTCTTGAATTTTGCTTTCCCTTGGATTTTTTACCACCTACCATGATTGAAATAAGAACATGCTTAAATATCTAAATTTGGGTTTCTAAGATTTTTAGTGAAATGAGTGTTTTTAAAGCAAGAAAATTAATCTAGAGATGATTTAAGACCAGATATGGTTATGGTTACAGTAAAGATGAATTAAACATGGCTTAAAATAGTAGAGAGAGAAATAGGTAAGTTTAGATTTTGATTTGCTGATTTTAAGAAGTAAGGAAGAAAATGATGTTTGAATGATGAATAATGAAGGTTTAATGGCTAGAAAATAATTTGAGTGAGTGATTTTGGAAAGAAAATGAGTGAGAAATGAAGTAATTTGAGAGAGAAACGGAGGAAAGATGTCATGATGGAGAGAGAGAATGATAAGTGAAAAAGGAAGCTTGAAGATGATGATAAAAATGGGCTAGAAACCCAAGAGCAAGCGGTTAGCCGCTTGGTCTCAAGTTTGGAAGCATTTCTTAGCAACTAGTCACTTGGTTCAGGTGGCTAGCCGCTTAGCCTCTATCTTCGCTGCACAATATTTGCTTCTGACTTAATTTGATCAATTTGAAGACCATTTTATGATCCCGAAACACTTCAAAAGCTATTTTTATTCATGAATCATGGTAATTAATATTCAAAAGATAAAAAATTCAATCATTTAACTCGTTAATCAAGCATAAACTCTGTATATTCAAAACATATGTAAGCACTCAAAGATTAACAATTCAAGCGTATTACTTATTAATTATGCTTAAACATGTATATAAGCATCAATACTCATCAGAACATTAATTATAATAGTCTCAATAATATGATTAAAGATATTAATACGAAAATTTCATCATCCTAAGTTCATGTCGAATTTTTAAAAATTATTCTTCACAAAGAGGTTTTGTAGAAATATCAACAAGTTATTTTTCTGTAGAGGTAAATTCTAATGCAATATCACATTTTTGAACATAATCTCTCAAGAAATGATGTCTAATCTCTGTATGCTTAGTTCTAGAATATTGAATGAGATTCTTTGATAGGTTTATGGCATTAAAATTATCATACTTGATAGGAATTTTTTCAAGATTAACGCTATAATCTTTAAGTGTTTGTTTTATCCAAAGGGTTTACGCCAACAACTACCTATGGCAATATATTTGGTTTCAGTGATTGAAAGTGCAATCGAGTTTTGTTTCTTACTGAACCACGAAATAAGTACATGACCTAAGAAATGACAAGTACCACTAGTACTTTTCCTATCAACCTCATGGCTGGCAAAATCAGCATTCGAATAACAAGTTAAATCTATATTAGTTTTTCTAGGATACGAAAGGCCAAGATCTATGGTTCCACTCAAATAACGGAAAATTTTTTTCACAGCAAGCAAATGAGATTCCTTGGGACATGATTGCAATCTTGCACACAAACATATATAAATATGATATCAGGTCTATTAGCAGTTAAAATAGAGTAAAGAACTAATCATACCTTGATATATCTTGATATCAACTTCTTTATCTTTTTCATTTTTGTCAAGCTTGATTGTTGTGCTCATTGGAGTATTTTTGATTTTTGAGTTATCAATCCCAAAACGTTCGAGCAAATCTCTAATATACTTAGCTTGATTGATGAATATTCCCTCATTGTTTTGTTTAATTTGCAGTCCAAGAAAATATTTCAACTCTCCCATCATGCTCATCTCAAACTCCTTACTCATACATGTTGCAAACTCTTTACACAAACACTCATTAGTAGAACCAAAGATAATATCATCCATATAAATTTGAACTACAAGAATATCTTGGTTCCTATATTTAACAAAAAGAGTAGTATCCATTTTTTCATTGAATAACTATTTTCCAACAAGAAATTTTTTAAGCCTATCATACCATATTTTAGGTTCTTGTTTTAATCCATAAAAAGCTTTTGATAACTTAAAAACCTGATTTAAAAATTTTTCATTCTCAAAACTAGGAGGTTGTTTTATATAAACTTCTCTATAATATAACCATTCAAAAAAATACTTTTGACATTTATTTGAAATAAGATAAAATCTTTATGACATGCATATGCTAACAACATTCAAATAGATTCAAGTCTAGTTACTAGCGCAAATGTTTCATTAAAATCAATTCCTTCTTATTGATTGTATTCTGAGCTACTAATCTAGCTTTATTCCTAACAACTATACCATATTCATTCATTTTATTTCTAAATACCAATCTAGCTTTATTCCTAACAACTATACCATATTCATTCATTTTATTTCTAAATACCCATTTAGTATCTATTATTGATTGGTGTTATAGTTTAGGAATTAATTTCCACGCGTTATTTCTCTTAAATTGATTTAATTCCTTTTGCATTGCCATAATATAAGATTTATCATTTTCTACATCTATAAAGGATTTTGGATCAATTTGAGAAATAAATGTAGTATGCTCACATGTATTCCTAAGAGACGATCTAGTGGTTACACCTCGTGTAGAGTCTCCTAAAATTAAATCCTTAGGATGAGGAAAAACATACCTCTACTCTTTGAGGAGTGTTTGAGAAGTACATTCTTACTGTTCCATGCTTGTTTCTTCTTCTTGTTTATCCTCTCAATTTTCAAGTGGCGTATCCTCTTATTTATTTTGTATGGATCCTTATAGTAATTCTCCATCTACATCATCATCAACAATTGTTTTCTTCATAGAAGTAAGGTTAGATTCATCAAATGCAACATGCATAGACTCTTCTACAACTAAAATTTTTTTATATGAACTCTATAAGCTTTATTTGTGTTAGAATAACCAAAAAAGATGCCAATATCATATTTTGGATCAAATTTACCAAGATTTTCTTTTGTATTCAAAATAAAACATTTGCATCTAAAAAGTTTAAAATAACCAATGTTGGGTTTTTTATCTTTCTAAAGCTCATAGAGAGTTTTATTGAAATACGGTCTAATCAACACACGATTTAAAATATAAAAAGCAGTGTTGACGACTTCAGCCCAAAAATATTTAGGTAAACTATTTTTATTTAATATGGTCTTAGCCATTTCTTGAATAGACCTATTCTTTTTCTTAACAACTCCATTTTATTATGGAGTCCTGGGTGATGAAAATTGATGTTAATGCCTAAATTATTACAAAAATTTTTAAATGCATGATTTTCAACTTCTCTACTATGATCATTTCTAATACAAATAATATAGTAACCTTTTTTATTTTGAGCTTTTTTTAGAGAAAAATCTAAATGTTGTAAAGGCATCATCTTTATTAGCTAAGAATAACACCCAAGTGAATCTAGAATAGTCATCCACAATTATAGATACGTAATATTTTCCACTTAGACTAGCATACCTAGAAGGTCTAAATAAATCCATATGAAGTAATTGAAGAGGTTTTGAAGTAGAAACATGATTCTTGTTTTTAAAAAAAGTTTTGATTTATTTACTGAATTGACAAGCTTCATAAATTCTGTGCTTTTGAAAATTAATTTTTGGAAGGCCTTTAACTAACTCATTTTGCAAAATTTTTGAAATCAAATCCATGCTTACATGACCTAATCTTCTATGCCATAACTAACTATCATCATGTAACACGTAAAAATATTTATCATGAGTAGATGTACAATTTATATTAATTGTATACGCATTTATATACCTACTACCAAAAAACATAGTCTTGCAATCACATATATTCTTAATAACACATTTTGATTTATCAAAGATAACCTTATAGCATTTATCACACAATTGACTAATGTTAAGCAAATTATGTTTTAAATTTTTAACCAAACTCACATTCTTAATAAGAGTGGAAGAATCTTTACCAACATTACCAATACCTTTAATCTTCCCTTTCGAGTTATCTCTAAAAGATACATCTCTACCATTTTCAGTCTTAATAAAGCTTGAAAACCAAGAATAATTACATGTCATGTGTCTAGAACACCCACTGTCTAAGTACCATTTGTTCTTCTTTTTCTTGAATTCCTACAAAAGAAATTTCAAGTCTTAGGTTAACAATGGTTCCTTTTGGAACCTAAACACATTTAACTCCTTGATATACATTTATTTTAACATGGCATCTATAACTCATATGACCATTTCCATTACAATAATGATAAACAATCTTACGATCACTTATAGAGATAGCTCTAATAAAATAATTCTTATAATATTTTTGTTTCAAGTTAGACTTATACCCTAGTCTAACTTTATCAAACACACATTTTTGAGTACTCAGTAATTTTTCTAAATTCGTTTACCATTTATGAATTTTAACAAGATTTCATTCAGTTCATTTGTCTTTTTCTTAAGTACTTTATTTTCTCGCAACAATTTATCACTATATAATTTTTTATGCTCATGTAAAGTACTTTGTTTATCTTTAATTAATGTAATTCTATCATGCAATTCTTTATTATCTAATTCTAGTCTCTTGATCTTTTTATTTAATGAATCATTGTACTTTTGTAATGCATCATTTTCATTTGAAAGTTCAAACATTTTCTTTTTAAGGCATGCATTCTTTTTATCAATTCTCAACCAATCATCATACAATTCCTTAAAAGAATCATATAACTCATCATAAGTAGGATCATTTACCTCATCACGTTCATCATCTTGACTCATCTTCAATTGCCATAAGTGCCAAATTTGACATTTCATGAGATTCTTTTTCATCACTTAATTCTTCTTCGCTATCATCCCAAGTAGCTACCATGGCTTTTTTTTTGAGCTTGCTGAGAAGTGGACACTCCGATCTTATATGGCTAGGCTTCTTGCATTCATAGCATATAATCACCTCTTTCCTCTCTTTTTGGTTTTTGAGGTTTCTAAATTTTCTTCGCTCAATGGGTTTTTTAAAGAATTTTCTAAACTTTCTCGCTAGTATAGCCATCTTCTCATCATCTAGCTCACTATCTTCATCACTCTCATGTTTTAAGGCTTTGAGAGCGATGCTTTTTTTTTCTTCATTTCCTTTTTCAACGGCCAAATCTTCCTCACAAGAAATAATAGAACCAATTAGATCATCAATAGGCATTGTATTTAAATCTTTAGCTTTCTCAATGGCAGTCCTCTTAGTCCTCTATTGCTTTGGTAGTGATTTAATGATTTTCTTAACTTATTCACTATTAGAAAAGATCTTTCCTAGGGCTTTTAAAGTATTTACTATATCTGTAAATCTAGTATGCATAGATTGTAAACTTTCATTTTGTTCCATTTGAAATAATTCATATTGTCAATTGTATGTACTAATTTTGGACTCTTTCCCTTAATTAACACCTTCATAAACAACTTTAAGTTTGTGCCAAATTTCATAGGCACTTTCACAACTAGAGACTCTATGAAATTTTTTCTTATTAAGAGCATAAAACAATGTGTTCATAGCTTTAAAATTTAGAGAAGCTTTTCTCTTTTTCAATTCATTCTATTCCCGTGAAAGTTTTAGAATATCATCTCCTAATTCATTCTTAGTCATTGGCATACATGGCCCATCATAAACAACTTCTCCAATTTTATAATCTAAAGCTTCTAAAATGGGTAGTCATTACCATCAAAGAACGGTGGTCTAATTATGGATTGTCCTTCCCTAAATGTGGATTTATTTTGGGTTGCCGTTGATCTTTTACTCTAGATAGTTAAATCCTAATAAGAGAATCAAGCTTTGATACCAATTAAACTTCTATTATGCAATCCAAGAAGGGAGTGAGTTTGGTTTTTAAAATTTAATCAAAATAAATCACATAACAATTTAATCTATTGCCTTAACAAGATTAAAAACAATAGTTTGATAAAATGCAATAAGAAAAGAGTAAGGGAAGAGAAATCAAACACGAGTACTTTCATGTGGTTCGGCAATCCCCGCCTACGTCCATACCTCTAAGCTAACCAAACTTGATAATTTAACTATCCAAGCCTCCCAAGACTTTAAATTTATTATAATTGATTGTAAGATGTCAGTGAACTTTTGCAATCTAGGGATTACTTCTCAAACCCTTCAACCAAGTGTTTCCCATACTTATACACTCATGAATTTGATAAGAAATTAAAGATTACAATAAGAAAATCTCTGTTTAAGAGTAAATGAATAAGTTATAGCTCAACAATGATTCAATCTATGATGATTTGCAAGTTGGAAGCTCAATTAATAATGTATGAGCTTGTTTTTGGTTTTTAAGGGCTTAGAAATGAGTTTGATTTGGGTTTATATAGTTTGACTGGAAAAATAGTCGTTACAAGAAAATTCCAGCACTGAAGCAGCTAGTCTCTACATTTTAGCGGTTAGCCATTTGTTACAGTGAAATTACCGTTAAATTTGAATTTTGCTACAATAATATTGTTCATGAAATTATAATTTTACCTAAAATTTTTTATAATTATACTATAGTCTAAAAGCCTATAAAATTTACAAACAAGTCCATTTTCAAAATAATTTTAACTTGTTACAATACCACTGTTCATAAAATTATAATTTTACCTAACATATTCCTATAATTGCACTATAGCTCAAAACATCAAAAATCATTACAAACAAGTCTCATTTTAGAAATTCTAAATAATACTTCTCATTCCCACAACTTTGTAAATAAAGCCAAATTCATATTTAAAACATTGCTTATTAAAATCAAATGTTATAAAACTTTTTCACTTTAGTCCATATTTAGAAAATTAATTAGTTTGTATGAAAAACTTGATTTAGTCTTTAGATTAATAAATAATAAATAATTAATTAAAATCTTGAGCTTCACAAATTGCTAAATCAAACATAAATTAAATCATATTAGCTTCACAAGAATTTTTTTGTAATAATAAGTTTGTTGAGCTCAAAACTTTGTTCTTGATCGAGTTATTGTCCGTTGAGTGTCTTGAAATTGATTTCACTTGATTCACTTGCATAAATTCTATCTTCAAGAACCCAGTAAAAATGTGACTTATATTATTAATTAAAACAATTAAGACACATATTTATTATCATCAAAATTATATTATGTATAGCCTTTAGGCTAATATTTATATTAAATGTTTCGAGAACTCTTTCAATATATATTTTTTAAGATAACTGTAACTTCCTAATTTTTCTATCGTCAAAATCTTTATGCTAAAAATATTTTTTAATGGTCCTAAATCCTTCATTACAAAAGACTTACTGGGCTCTTTCTTTAGATTATTAATTTTTTAGTATTCTGGCCAATAATTAACATGTCATCCACATAAAGCAAAAGAATAATAAAATTATTATTACCAAACTTCTTTATAAAAACAAAATAATCACACATCATTTTGCTAAAACCATGACTTTCTTTAAAAAAAGTCAAAATTCTTGGACCATTTTTGCGATGCCTGTTTCAGCTTATAAAAGCTTTTATTCAATTTACATACAAATTCTTCTTTGCCTTTGACACTAAATCTTTTAGGTTAGGCTTTGTTAAGCCTAGGCCTACGCCCATATAATTTGTAAAAAGCCAAGGCTCTCTTAAAGCTTGTTCAATTTAAATGGGCTTGGGACAGGCTTGGACTTTTATCAATTTTTAAATAATTTTGTTATAAAACTATAAATTTTAAAAACATAATTATCCAATACATTATAATATAATAGGCTAAAAATCTTAAAGATAATTATCTAATACATGATTACCCACACACAAAATATTAATACCACAAGTACGCAACATAATTAACTATAACTGCTAATATAAAAAACAAACTAGTCTAATATTTGGGGGCCATCTTCTTCCTTACTCTTTAATTCCGCGCCAGTAAAAAAAAAGAATATTTTAAAATAAATAGTAAAGCAAAAATCATTAGTAATTGATTTTGTAAAGAATATTTTCATACCTCGATCGCTGCTAGCCTATAACTAATGTTGAGTGCACATGATTGCTTCCAACATGTTTGAATATAGTCTACTCCGATATGGACTCAATGTTCTACCCTTTATTAAAAGCCAACTTCGGGCAATAGTTATCATAGGTATGGCTAATAAATCCTTAGTCATTTCTACCAAAATAGGATATTTGCCTTTGTTCATCTTCCACCATTGTAAAACATCGAAGTTTGAAGCTTTTTTTAACTAAAGGATCCTCCAAATACCTATCTAAGTCAGACTTCGAACTAATAGTTTGACTATTTTGGTTTGCATATGCATAAAATCACCCATGTCATCTATAACATCAAAACAAATTTGAGATTAGTCGAGAGAAGCAACAATTGAGGTAGAAGAATCATAAAAAACACTATATATTATAGTTGCAATTTGGCCTCATAATAATTGATCATTTCATCATAAAGCTCTCACACTCTCTTAAGCTAATTTTCAAGACTAACTACATAAATATTTAGATAGTAGTAATTAATCAACGTCATCTTGTATTCCAAATTAAGAATAATAGTCATGACTAATATACCACTAATCTTATCCCATACTTCAAAAAATTTTCAATTATGTTATCCGTCATAGTCCTAACTGCAAGAACATCTAATGTTTGTTACTTTTTCACTACAATCCTCATTTTACAAACCAATGGAAAAAATAGATTAATAATAAGGTATGTACCCAAAAACATCTCAGTCAACCTTGAAAAAGGTCTAAAATAATCCAGCATTTGGTTAGCCAACTCCCATTCCTCAATACTACGTAAACACTTGTATTGCAATTCAAGTGTTTATAGTCAAGAAAAAACATTTTGGTATTTCATTACAACTTCAAGTATCACAAAATTAGAATTCCATCTAGTTGGACAATCAAGTCTCAACTTTTTCACATTTATCTGCATTTGACGGCATGCCAACTCAAACTTTTTCACTTGTTTTGGTGACAAACTCTAGTAAGACACACTATCTCTAACATGTGCAATGTCACTCTCAATTAGCAATAATCCATCCTTCACAATTAGATTCAAAATATAAGCAGCACAATTCATATGAAAAAATTACCACCCAATATCATTGATTAAGTTGACAACAATCCCTTCAATCTTTCATCCATTGTATCATTAATTGAACAATTATCCAAAGTAACCATAGATATCTATATATCCAAATTCCATTCCAACAAACACTTCACCAAAACTTGCGAAAGGCAATTAGAGATATGAGGGCTTGCACATATATAAACTTATTTATTGAAAAATAATAAAAATTATTTGAAGTTACAAAAAAATTTTCAATTTTAATAAAGTACCTATAAAAATTTAAATATTTAATAAAGTAAAAATACCTTAGGATTCAACTTGCAAATGCCAATAATTGTCAATAAAATGTCCCGTAACAACCATATAACCATCCTTTTTATTGCAAGCAATCCATATATCTATAGTAATTGCCAGTCTACTGTTATTAATCTCCAACAAATTAATTGCCTTCACCTATTCAACATTATATATATTAAAGATGTCACTCTTTAAAGTGTTTCTAGACATATGCTTCATCAATGGGTTGCAATAATCAATAAAATCTCTACACGCCTTTTACTCCACAAACCAAAGAGGAAGCTCATGCATTACAATAACTATTGTAAGTTTTTAATGGGCAAACAATGGATTAAATTTATGAATTCCAAGCTCACCACTTTTGGCTTTCACAAGTGTTGCTTATTCTTAAGAGCTTCTTCAATTATTCGTGGAGTAAAATTATGGATTTGTCTAGTGTGTCTTTTTAAGTAACTAGTTCCTAATCCACAAAAAAAGAAATGTTCCATAATGATAGTATTTTGCCTATGCTATATCATTGATGTTTATATTTGTGAAATGGTCCCAACAATTTGAGACAACCCTCTGTTTTCTTTTTTTATCACTCTGTATTTCTTCTTGAACATTTTCTAATTTCGCAGATGGATTTGAAGGCAAATTAGAAGATCAAAAGCATTTTTCATTATAAACCTATACAAAATTAAAGGAGATAAGATATTAGATTAATTAATTCATTAATTAATCAAATATCATATAAAAAAGTTCTATAATACTTGAAAATTTCTAAGAATGTAGAATATTTTTATACCATAATGTCATAATAAATTTTCTAATAACACAACACATGACACTATATGTGAGGTACAATCTTCTTATTTAGATATAATATAATTAACCCAACAAGCTCTATTAAGCATCTATAATAATAACAATAATAATAATAAAGTATAATAATATAATGATATAAGTAATGTTGTAGAGATATTAAAAATTCTAGAAATTACTAAGATATTTATGGAGGGATAAATTAATAATTAAAAGTAATGATGACATAAGTAACGACATAAGTGATGATGTAATAAGAAATGTTGTAGAGATATTGAGAATTCTAGAAATTACTAAGATATTTATAAATAGATAAATCTTCACCATTAATTAAGTTCTAGGTGGAAAAATCTTAGTATTCTAGAAATCACTAATATATTTATAGAGAAATAAATCTCCACCATTAATTAAATGATATGGTGGCAAAATCCTATCTACTCATGGGCCTTAGGAAATCCTGTAAATACCCCTTAGCCCTTGTATTTTCCATAAACCCTAGAAATCCAATCTTTTTCCATTCTAAGCTAAAACATCACTAGTGAATAAATTCTCAAGTTTAGGAAGGAAGGTTTAGGGGAATCAAAGAAAATAGGTAAGTAACACTTCACTTCAATTACAATGTAAGGACAATATGTTAAATTAGTTTTAAGTAATAATTCTCTAATGATAGGTTTAGTTTTAAATAATCTATTATCTTATAATGATTATTATTATGGTGTGATTGGCTATTATTTAATCCCATATGGCTAGCTATCCCACCTACATCATGATATCATCCTCATATGGCCGACTATATCGCCTTAGATGTTATGCTTACTACTTACTTGATTGGATGATCAGCTATGTCGCCTAATATGTGATGTTGTTATCTTGCCATGGTCGGCACTGCCGCCTAAAATATGATGTTGTTATTACTCCTTACATGGTCAGCCTTGTCGCCTATATTATAATTCTATTTCCTTAATTTCTATATGAACGACACTTTCGTCTATGTTAGATGTTGTTGTCTTAAATTAGTTTCATGTTTTGCTTTATTATATATTTGGAAAATTTACAAGCTATGGCATAAGTTGCATTGGTCTCATGCATTTCATGAGTGATTTGATAAAGAGGTATTTTAATGAATTTAAAGAAAGAAAGATTGTTGTACTACTAGGTGGCAAGCATTCATAAAGAGGGCAAGCCCTTAAAGCTAAGAAAAGAGATCCTTTGGGGACGATGATATGTAACTCCCAACAGATCAATTAATTTAAGCCCAAGGGTATGTTATGGAATGCTAGCCTTGTAGTACAACAAACCTAGAGTGCTAATATCATTTTTTACATTTCAAAGTTTCATGTAAAAGATTTAACACTTATTTCATAAAGTCATTCATGTGCATGGTAGGTAATACATGCATCAAGTGTTTAGTTACTGGGCATTAACTCATGTAGTCCTTACATTGCAGAAACTGAGGAGGAAAAGCTGATGCCAAGTCCCACAAAGGCAAAATGTATATGGACATAATAGACCTTGGGTTACACAACGGACTCAACTGTGTTCTTATCTAAGCATAAATCCAACAAGCTTATTTATGGAGTTGGTTGGTGACATGTTACTAAGAGAATCGTTAACTTTATAACTAAGTTTTTTTTTAACAGACCTTTTATATAGTTTTTTTGTGTAACAAACTTCTTATGTTCTATATTTATAAAATTCTTATTTTGAAATTGTTTCTACAAATACTTAATATTACATCTGATTTAACCACTTTAATTACAATCATAAAGGTGGAGTCTTACACTATAATGCCTCGGCTATAAGCAAAATTGTAACTTTTAAAATTGCATACATTTTCAATAATAAAACTAACAACATAACTCAAAATTATTAACCAATAGCACAGTATTCTTCAACATTTTCTACATTAACCAACGACCAACCTATATTCTTCACAACTCAAAATCATAATATTGTTCACAATATTCTTCAATGAATTAACCAATTACATATATTTAGGCCTTAGATGATACAATATAAAAATCTGAAGCTTAATTAAAGTGGAGGATCGAAGTTGTTGATGGCTTACTGCCTTACTAGTTAGAATTAACTCAGCATTGGATCATATCACTGTTGTTGTGTTGTAGCACTACTATCTTACCCAAGTTTAAGTGGTTATTATAGCATTACACGGCTGTGATAGTGGGTAGGGATCTCTACTGTGTCGCGTGTTGTATAAATTTTTTTGAACTCACAAGTGTACGAATCTATTATAAAATAGATTAATATTGACGAGTCTCAATCCCACGAGGAAATGGATTTTAATTATGTGTTGAATTAATTTTCTAATTAAATGGTTGGAATTATAGTGAAATTAATTTAATTTATTTCAAAAATTAAAGTTAGAATGGTAGAAATAAATTAAACTGACAACTATTGTAATGAGACGATTTGGGTATCTAGATCCATATCAACATGCACTAGGGCTTAATATTGCTTATTAGTACTAATTAAATATTGAGGGGGAATGTCCACTCTTCATGAACCACGCTCTAATTAATATGGTTCTAAGGGCTTATCGTGTTAAATGGTAATAACTGTGTTATTACTGTGTGTCAACAAAAAGTCAAACTATTTACAGAAATTGAGGGAAAAAGAAAATAAATTTATCAAAATAAGCCCATGGAATATGTTAAGACTTTACCTTCAACCTAAGTTTGAAAGAAAATTAGCTATTCATATTTAAATTAGGGGTAAAATAGAAATTTTATTAACATACATAAAAAATACAAGATGGATAAAGAACTAGAGAAAATAAATCAAAAAAATGAATTCAGGGGTGCCAAATTAGAGGGAGAGAGCCCTTCTTTTATAAATATAACGAGTAAATCATAACCATCGGATTAAAATAAGTTGGAAGCATAGGATTATGCCATGTGGCAACTTATGATTGAATTGAGCACATTATCAAGGCTATCATCCTGTATATATGCATGTACTATACGCACGTTTTTTCTGATCTACTAATATACTGCTATGTCATTAGTCAATAGTACATACACATTTTAGTCCAATAGGATTGTGGCACATTATCAGTCAATACTACATAAACAGTCAAAGCCACATCATCTATCCAATCAAATGCTGCCATATCATTAGTCGATACCACATCATTGATCAATGCCACATCATCGTACATTATTTATGAACAGTGTTATGAATAGTATTATACATGTAAACAATGACATTTATACTTTTATGCGCCTCCTCAGGTTTTTGACTGTTTTGAGTTTAGATTTGCTATTTATTTTGTCATTCGATATCTTCTTTATTGTGAAATGATCATGTTACCTTTAAAATACATAAAATACTTAATTATAATAAAATACACATAATTAAAATCACAAGAGAATTGAATATATAAAAGCAAGAAAATTAGTGGAACTTGAAATGTAAAATGATGATTTTCTCCTTTATAAATATACATTTTCTAATACTCAACACACCTTTAACTAGCTTATTGCTAGTCCCTAGCAAATTAAGCAAAAATAAATTCAAACTTAAAAACTCATTTTTTCTTTTTAAACAATCGTGTTTATTTAATCAAACTTATGATAATAATCAAACAAAGTATAAGTATTATCTCTAGGCTTTAAGAGATATCACTACAACCTTTATTAACCATCCACATGAACCAATCCAATAGACTTTATCATAGCTATTGTAATCAAACTGTTTTCTAGATTAACATGTCAATACCCTAAAATCTCATCGGTAATGACACTTTTACAAAAAAATTAAACCCAATAATAATAATCACGTCCATGAATGGTAAATTGAGAGAAAATAATAAAAAAATATCACACACATTTACCAAGATGAAATAAATATGTCCATAGCTTATAAATAACATGATCTCAAGTCAAAATGTGAGTTAGACCAATGTATTTATTTATTATTATTTTTTCTTTTTTTATATTCTTCTTTTATACATACTACGTCTTTATCGCCCATGTAACTATTTTCTATTTCAGACTATAGTTCCCTAAAATCAAAAAGGACTTTTATTAGGATATAACATAGGCTAGGAACATAGTGAACAGATGAGGAAAATTAAGGGAAAACAAAATGTATATTTGATAAAAAGTAGATTTTTTTTTTAGATTACAAGATACATCTCGCTTTTATTTTATTTTGAACTAATATACGTGAATCTATATTTTTTTTATATTTTCTCTTATTTTTGGGATAATTGTATTGAATAAAAAATTATTTACATTTTTCTCAAACACGAAAGGGTGATAAAACTTGTACTATATCGAAATATTTTAGATCAAAGTTGGGTCAAGATGATAAGTTAACAAAAAAAAAGATAAATTTCTTTTAAAGCTGAAAAGGGTTAACAAATGATATTTCACAAAAGGAATGGATAGAAAGGCTCAAATGGGTCAAAGATGGCATTTCCTTATCTTTTAAGGGTCTAAATAATCTTTTATATCTACTAGTTAGAAAAACTTTCAGATATAGCAACACCCTTTTTTTAGAAGGTTGACTCAAAAAGAAATTTAGAAATTGTGTATAAAATAATAAACTATTAAGCAGTATAAAGAATGGGTAAAAAATTTTACTTTCTAAGAAAAATAACAGGTTCGAGAACTCACTTGAAATTTATTATGATATGTATATTCCTTCAAGCAACTCATATTTTTGTCTCTGATATTGACATGTAGAGTAGTAAATATAGTGTAACATAACTTAAGACCAAAATTAATATAAATACTCAAATTTGAAAGTCGTCCTATCATCTGATGTTAAATGATCATAATTGTTTTAGAAAAACTAAAAAGATACATTTCTAGAGTCACTACACTTCATATTTAGCTATCTTTGACTCAAAAATTTGAAAGTGTATATTTATAAAGGAGAAGCTAGAAGAAAAAGATTAAAAAGATCTCATTTAAAATGAAGCTTAATAATAAGAAAATGTCTGTATGTTTTTTTTAAAGAAACTAAGAATATGCATTTCCAGAGTCACTATATTCTATATTCAGCCATTTTCGACTAAAAAGTTAGCCACAGTTAGTTACTACAACAAAAATTAGTAAAAATTTTACTAAGATTAAAACATTCCATAATTATCAACTATTCTCTCCCCTAAACCAGAACGAAACATTGTCCTCAACGTTTTACAGGAAAAAAGTAGAGTTTAGAAGATATCATCATGGTACTGCAATATAGAAGGAAATATTTATAAGCGAATAGTTAAATCTAATTTACACTTCTCACTACGTATACTATTACTATCATTAGTTGGCCACTCCAACACTAAGGCCTTGAGATGTGGTTCTAGTCTATAAATTCGTAAGAAATCAAGTAACTTATTAGTATTATGAGCACAAATAAAGATTTGCTTCACTGTAAAAGCAATAAAATAGTTTTTTATTGCATGGTTAAGAAGTATAATAAAGTCATTATAGAAGTTATTGATATTTAACAAACTGATGGACTTTTAATACATGTTTAGATAGGCCCAAGATGCTAGTGTGATTAGTGCCTCGAGTTGTAAGATCTCCGGTAGGAAAATAAAATCATTAACATGATTCAGCATTTCAATTATTTTTTCTTGCATACCTGAGATGACTAACTCTTCTCTAGTTTGACAATCAGACAAATAGCCTAAAAGTTTCAGGGTTGCTGGGATGATGACTAGCACTTGGCTCCCTTTGACATAAGCAGCTTTTGATACTAATTTTGATAATTCTCTGTCACCTCCTCCATAAACTAAATGTAGTTTTCTAACTACTATGCTTCGATCAAGATCTAAAATTACCTCAATAAATTCTTGTATTTTTTATAGTTAAATCTAGAGAGTACACAAATGTTCTTGATTTGGTTATTGAGAATAACTACCATTAGATACTTCTAAAAAAGTTTGTGAGTACCTTTAAAAAATCATATTTAATGATCTTGGTGACAATGGTTCATAGTTGTAAATGAGGTAGCATGTCTATCTCAAATAACACGTGAAACACATGGTTCGAGGGTAAAAAAAGAAATAGTAAAAAGAGAAAACAAATGATGATAACATGAAATTAGTAAGACAAAAATGTAATTGATCAAACAACAGTAAAATTAAAAAATTTAAAAAAAAAGGATATTTACAAGTAGTTGTGACAATGGCTCATATCTTCTTCTGCTTTTCCATCTAGAAACAGCCTGAATGCCTTTTATGGGTTAAGAATAGGCTTTCCATCTAGTTTTCTTATAAATTGACAAACAAGGTCATTTATAGTCAGATTTCGAGGCTATATTGTTTACATTCTTTCTAAAATAATGGTCATAATTAGAGTATTACATTTCGTACGTATCTACTACGATGCGTTTTAAGAAACGAAAGGATATCATCTAATGACTCTTTATTCAAGCCATCTCTAATCAATTGAATCTTGTCTTCTTTGTTATCAAACACCATTCCTAAAGAACATAAGTTTCTATCACATCTCATTCTGGCATATTTGTGACAAACATTAGAGAGCTTTCGAGCTCTTTATTTTCTTGAATAATTTGTTTTACCACCACCAGGCATGTATGTAATAAATTTGGGAGGTAACTAACCTATAAATTGTATTTTAGCTTTAATTATTCATCAAATGTCTGCAGGGATATTACTCTTCATAAGTAATCGCATGCGTTTGAACCAAACTTTATAGATGGCGAGGAGGGCATTCTAAGGAAATGAAGGAAATTTCTTATGGAGCTTTGCTAAAATCATGTCTTTGTCCATGCCTTCAACTCAAAATATCAGTTATTATCAAGAATTGAAGTAACTAACGTTGATTGACATGAAGTATCGTTATCCGCCACTTAATCGGGTAACAAACTGAAACATACGAAGAAAACTTGATGTGAAAATCATGCTCTTATTGAATTTACTTCATGCTCTAATTAGATTTCGTAGATACCTCTCTCAATTTCTTTGAGTTGTCCTTCTAAATGCTCAACGTGGGAAACTAACGCTAGTAGTTGTAGCTCCCAAATGTGATGTTTTTTTCAAAATCATATCCGACCTCTGGTATCAGATTGTATACATTGAAATTATCTAAGAATGTTCAAGAGGAGTTGTTTAGTTCAGACATTCATGATTACAAGTGATAAGAGAAAATCTAAAAAAAACATCTATAAAAATAATCAAAATAATCACAAGAAAAACAGAAAAGAAAAATTAAATTACCAAAAAATCTTAATTCGAAATTGGTGGCTCACACAAATTTATTTCAGTGTCCTCTCCATATGGTTGGTACTCGAGATATGACTTTAATCTTTGACTATTAACTTTAAAGGTGACATCATTTTGTGGATTTTTAATTTTAATTGCTCAATGTGGAAAACAATATGAACAATAAAGGGGTAAGACCATCAAAAGCGTAACTTGCTTGGGAATAGTTGTAAGCGAGAATTGAATAAAAGTATTTTTTGACCTAGAGTAAAAGATTTTCTCATAATTTGCTTGACGTGAAAGACTTTCATTCGCTGCTTGTAAATCTTTGCATTTTCATATGCATTATTGCGAATTTCTTCAAGTTCTGCTAGCTGTAATCTTCGTTATAAGCTAGCTTGCTTTATGTCAAAATTGAATTTCTTGATGGCTAAGTACATACGATGCTCGAGTTCTACAGATAGGTGGCAAGCTTTTTTATACATTAGCCTATACGGTGACATCCCAATAGGGGTTTTGAAAGCCGTTCTATATATCCATAATGCATCATCTTGTCTCAACGACCAATTTTTTCTATCTTGTCTCACCGTATTTTCTAATATGTGTTTTATTTCTCGATTAAAGATCTTAACTTGACCATTGGTTTGTGGATGATAAGGGATCACCACTTTGTAAGTAATGGAATATTTTGTTAAAAGAGTTTTGAATGATTTATTATAAATATGGGCACCACTATTACTGATTATTGTTCAAGGAAATCCAAAGCATAAAATAATATTGCTTTTTGAAACCTTATCACCACCTTTTGATCATAGTTCTACATAGAATTACGCGGAGCGTTACAATTTGGTATCAGAGCCCAAGGTTTAAAGCGATTCTGTAGACCGTCCATATGCACTAGCCAAGGGGGAGGACACAGCTCAGCTCTTAGTAAGAATTAAGAACTAAGATAATTAAATATCTTACATTTAATTTATTTGACCCATACAAGCTTGTTCAAAAATTATAGAGATGTCAAGTTCTAGGGGTAATAGAGGCAGAAGAGTGGGAGGAACTTCCAGAGAGCAATCTTCTGCAATTGATCGATTGATAGATATTGTCACACGACTCTTAGAAAGGGAAGTCAGAAGGGATGAATGTGCTTAAGCAACAATAAATGGAGGGGCTGAATTTAGAAGATTAAACCCACCTATATTTTAAAGGGACGCAGATCCTATAGCAGCAGACCAGTGGTTACGAACTATGGAAAGAGTGGCTGAAGTAGCCAAGGTGCCAGAAGAAGAAAAGGTCACTTGTGTTTCCTTTATGCTACGAGGGGCAGCTGAGTATTGGTGGGATTCCATTAGGCAATACCATAACGAAACAACAATGCGATGGAAAGAATTTAAGGAACACTTTTACAATAAGTATTTTTCAGAGACGGTGAGGTCTACTAAGAGAAGAGAATTTGTTTATTTGCAGCAAGGAAACATGACAATACTAGAGTATATCCGAAAATTCGATGAGCTATCTCGTTATGCCTCGCATATAGTTGCCACGGAAGACTTGAAAAAGGATAATTTCATGCAAGGATTGCGTAAAGATTTAGCAAAAGACTTAAATGTGGTTGGAATTCGGGATGGTTCCTTTAATGAGATCATGGATCGAGCCTTGGTAATTGAGCAAGTAGATGAAGGAAAGAAGGAAGAAGAACGAAGGAATAAAGGGAGCGTAGATCAAGGGAGTGGTGTAGCTAATCATGGAAGGCAACTCTTAAACAATAAGAGGAAGAGAGCACCAACTTACCAAGAGCAAGACAAAAATAAGCGTATAAAGAATCACTAAAAAGAAGCTCTACCAAGGCCTAAATGCAATCAATGTGGTAGAACTCATCTTGGGGAATGTCGAGCCAACACCAGAACATGTTTCAAATGTGGGAAAGAAGGGCACTTCATCAAAGACTGCCCAGAGAATGGTACGCGGCGAGAAAGGACTAATGCACGAGTGTTTGCACTTACCAAGGTAGATGCAGAGGCAAACCTCTCAGTAATATCAGGTGAACTATCTATCTCTCAAACTCCTGCATATGTGTTGATAGACTTAGGAGCTACACATTCATTTGTCTCACCAGCATTTATTAAGAAAATCAAAAGAGCCCTTAACATAATAAGTAGACCTTGTGTCATACTTCTATCTGGTGAAGTATTAAACTTAGGACAACTAGTGAGAGCATGTAAAGTCAATATTAGTGGTAGTACCCTATGTGTTGACTTAATAATCCTTGAGATGCTCGACTATGATGTGATTCTTGGTATGGATTGGTTATCGAAGTACCATGCCAAGATAGATTGTGAGAAAAAAGAGGTAACCTTCCAACCATCATAAAAGGAACAATTTATATTCAGAGGGGGATGTAAGAGGAATAGAATACCCATCACTTCCTCCTTAAAAGCAACTAGACTATTAAAGGGAGGATGTGAGGGATACTTGGCAAGTGTCATTAAGGTTGAAGAGCAAATGCCAAAACTGGAATAAATTCTAATAGTGAACGAATTTCCTAAGGTCTTTCCTGAAGAACTCCCCAGATTATCGCCAGACCGAGAAGTTGAATTCAAGATTGACTTGCTACCAGGAACGACCCCAATCTCAAAAGCACCCTACAGGATGGCCCCATCGGAATTAAAGGAGTTAAAGAATCAACTACAAGAACTACTAGACAAAGACTATATACGTCCAAGCCATTCACCTTGGGGAGCACCAGTGCTGTTCGTGAAGAAAAAGGATGGATCCATGTGGATGTGCATAGACTATCGAGAACTGAATAAGGTCACCATCAAGAATAAGTACCCACTTCCACGTATCGAGGATCTATTTGATCAACTACAAGGAGTAGTAGTATTTTCAAAGATTGATCTACGGTCAGGATATCACCAGCTAAAAGTCAGAGAGGAGGATATTCCAAAGACTGCATTCAGAACACGTTATGGACACTATGAATTTGTCGTCATGCCATTTGGCCTAACTAATGCTCCAGCAGCCTTCATGGATCTCATCAAGTAAACACTTGATGTTATGTCCAAGGTCTGTTATGTCCATATGCACCACGCCTTGGTGGAGACTTAGCGTCAATTTTTCCTACTCAGTTCTTGCAATGTAAGGATTACCTGAGCTAATGCCCAGTAAGTAAACACTTGATGCATGTATTGTCTATCATGCATATGGATGACTTTATGAAATAAGTGCTAAAACCTTTACATGAAACTCTAAAATATGAAGAACAATGCTAGGGCCTTAGGTTTGTTGTACTACAAGGCTAGCATTCTATAACATGCCCTTGGGCTTAAATTAATTGATCCATTAGGCGTTACGTATCGCCGTCCCCAAAGGATCTATTTTCGTAGCATAGAGGGTTTGCCCTCTTTATGAATGCTTATCACCTAGTAGTACAACAACCCTTTCTTTCTTTAAAATTTTTAAAATACTTATTTATCAAATCACTCGTGAGATGCATGAGATCAATGCAACTTATGCCACAGTATATAAATCCCCTAAATATATAATAAAGCATAATATGAAACTACAACATATAACATATAACATAGGCGACAGTGCCATCCATATAGAAATCTAAAGAAATAGATTTATAATATAGGCTGCAGGGTCGACCATGTAAAGAGTTATAATAATATCATATATTAGGCGGCAGTGCCGACCATGTAGAGAGTTATACCAACATTATAATTTAGGCAGCAGTGCCGACCATGGCATAATAAAATAAGAGCATCACATGTTAGGCGGCATTACCGACCAGCCAATCACATCCTAGGGGGCATAGCCAGCCATATGAGGATGATATCATGATGTAGGCGGCAGAGCCAGCCATTAGGATTTAATAATAATTAATCACACCACAATAATAATCATTATAAGACAAGAGATTATTTAGGACTAAACCTAACATAAGAGAATTATTACTTAAAGCTAATTAAACATATTGCCCTTACATTGCAGTTGAAGTGAAGTGTTACTTACCTGTTTTCTTTGATTCCCCTAAACCTTCCTTCCTAACTTGAGAATTTCTTCACTAGGGATGCTTTGGCTTAAAATGGGACAAGATGGGATTCTAAATCTCTATAATATTTCTTATTACATCATCACTTATGTCATTACTTGTGTCATTATTAATTTATCTTTCCATAAATATCTTGGTAATTTCTAGAATTCCTAATATCTCTACAACATCTCTTATTGCATCATCACTTATGTCATTGCTTATGTCACTATTAGCTTTAATTATTGATTTATCCTTTCATAAATACCTTTAGAAATTTCTAAAATTTCTAATATCTCTACAACATTATTTTATGTCATTATATTATTATTATTATTATTATTATTATTATTATTATTATTATTATTATTATGATAAATGCTTAAAGAAGTTTGTTGGGTTGATTATATTATATCCAAGTAAGAAGCTTGTACCTCACTATCTCCTCCCCTTTTAAAAATTTCATCCTCGAAATTTACTTACCGAATAGCTCGGGATACTTGTTCTTCATTTCTTCCTCGTGCTCCCATGTTGTCTCCTCTACTGAGTTGTTCTGCCATAAGATCTTAACTAGAGGGATTTTCTTGTGTCTTAACTCTTTTATTCTTCTATCGAGTACTGAAACTGGGCGTTCTTCGTAGGTTAAGTCTTCCTTGAGTTGAAGAGGCTCATAGTCTAGCACGTGAGAGGGGTCTGGAACATATTTCTTTAACATGGAGACATGAAAGACATTGTGTATTCTTGATAATGATGGTGGTAGCGCCAGTCAATAGGAGACACTCCCAATACGTTCGAGCACTTCAAATGGCCCAATGAATCTTGGACTTAATTTTCCCTTGTTTCCAAATCTCATCGATCCTTTCATTGGGGCGACCTTTAGGAATACTTTCTCTCTAACTTGAAATTCCAACGGTCTTAATCTTTTATTCGCATAACTTTTCTGTCGACTTTGGGCTGCTTGTATTCTTTGTCGTATTTTCTCGATTGCTTTAGATGAGGTCGTGACCAAGTCTGGTCCAAGGTATCTTTGCTCGCCCATTTCATCCCAGTGAATAGGTGATCGACATTTTCTACCATATAAGGTTTCGTATGGTGCCATGCTGATTGTTGCCTGGTAACTATTGTTATAGGCGAATTCAGCCAATGCTAAATATTTGCTCTAAGATCCTTGAAAGTCGATGACACATCCTCGTAACATATCTTTGAGTGTTTGAATCGTCCTCTCTGATTGGCCATCTGTTTGAGGGTGAAATGCTGTGCTAAATTTAAGTCTTGTCCCCATAGCCTTATGTAGCTTCTCCCAGAATATCGAGGTGAATCTTGTATCTCGATCAGAAATAATAGAGACAGGTATACCATGTAGTCTGACTATCTCCTTTATGTATATTTCTACGAGTTGGTCCATGGTGTACGTCATCCGAATAGGCAAAAAGTGGGCAGACTTTGTGAGTCGATCAACTATCACCCAGATGGCATCATGCATTTTTGTAGTCCTTGGGAGGCCAATGACGAAGTCCATTGTGATTTCTTCCCACTTCCATTGAGGGATTTGATTGGGTTCTAAAAGTCCTGCCGGCCTTTGATGTTCTGCCTTGATTTGTTGGCAGGTGAGGCATTAAGCCACAAACTTAACTATATCCTTCTTCATCCCAGGCCACCAGTAGTGTCTTTTTAAATCTTTATACATTTTTGTTGTACCAAGATGGAGCGAATATGGGGTTGTATGAGCTTCAAGTAGAATTTCTCTTTTTAGATCTTCATTATCTGGTACGCATATTCTATCTCTGAATAAAATGATCTATTTCTCTGACTTCTTGAACGACATCTCTTTCTCTGTACTGGTCTCCATCTTTAAATTCTTTAAGTACGAATCTGCTTCTTGCCCTTCCTTAATCCTTTCCAATAGAGTTAAGTAAAGTGTCATGTAAGCTAGTTTTCCTGTCATGAGCTCGATCTCTGCCTTGCATATCTCATCTTGAAATGGCTTGGGCAACATCTTTAAAGCTGACAAACTTGACTTTCGACTTAGTGCATCCGCTACCACATTTGCTTTTCCAGGATGATAGTTTATTTCACAATCGTAGTCCTTGACGAGTTCGAGCCAACGTCGTTGTCGTATGTTCAGCTCCTTTTGCGTAAAGAAGTATTTAAGGCTCTTGTGATCCGTATAGATCTTACAATGTGCTCCCATCAGATAGTGATGCCATATCTTCAATGCATGTACCACCACGGCCAACTCTAAGTCATGTGTGGGATAGTTCTTCTCGTATTCCTTTAATTGTCTAGAGGCATATGTAATGACCTTTCCATTCTACATAAGAACGCATCCTATGCCATTTTTGGAGGCATCGCTGTATATGATGAATTCTTCAGAGCTATTAGGAATGGCTAAGATTAGAGTAGTGACCAACCGCCGTTTTAGCTCTTCGAAGCTTTTCTCATATTCTGGCGTCTATATAAACTTGGTGTTTTTCTTTGTTAATTGGGTTAATGGCATTGCGATCTTGGAGAAGCCTTCCACGAATCTTCGATAATAGCCTGCGAATCCGAAGAAGCTTCTAACTTCTTTGGCATTATTTGGCCTAGTCCATTGGCTTACTGCTTCCACCTTTGAGGGATCGACTGATATTCCATCCTTAGACACAATGTGCCCGAGGAATATAACGCTTTCTAACCAATATTCGCACTTCTTAAATTTTGCATAAAGTTACTTCTCCTTTAAAGTTTGGAGAGTGATTCTCAGATGTTCGGCGTGTTCTTCCTTCGCTCTGAATAGATCAAGATGTCGTCAATGAATACCACTATGAATTTGTCCAAATAGTCTTTAAATACTATGTTCATGAGATTTATGAAGGCTGCTAGGGCATTAGTTAAGCCAAATGGCATGACGACAAATTCATAGTGTCCATAACGTGTTCTGAATGCAGTCTTTGGAATATCATCCTCTTTGACTTTTAGCTGGTGATATCCGAACCGTAGATCAATCTTTGAAAATACTGATGCTCCTTGTAGTTGATCAAACAGATCCTCGATAAGTGGAAATGGGTACTTATTCTTGATGGTGACCTTATTTAGTTCTCGATAGTCTATGCACATCTGCATGGATCTATCTTTTTTCTTCACGAATAACATTGGTGCTCCCCAAGGGGAATAGGTTGGACGTATATAGCCTTTGTCTAGTAGTTCTTGCAGTTGATTCTTTAACTCCTTTAATTCTGATGGGGCCATCCTGTAGGACGCTTTTGAGATTGGGGCCGTTCCTAGTAGCAAGTCAATCTTGAATTCAACTTCTCGATCTGGCGGTAATCGGAGAGTTCTTTAGGAAAGACCTCAGGAAATTCGTTCACCACTGGAATTTCTTCCAGTTTTGGCTTTTGCTCTTTAACCTTGATGACGCTTGCCAAGTATCCCTTACATCCTCCCTTTAATAGTCTAATTACTTTTAAGGCAGAAATGGTAGGTATTTTATTCCTCTTACACCCCCCTTTGAATATAAATGGTTCCCTTTGTGGTGGTTGGAAGGTTACCTCTTTTTTCTCATAATCTATCTTGGCATGGTACTTTGATAACCAATCCATACCAAGAATCACATCAAAGTCGGACATCTCAAGGATTATTAAGTCAACACATAGGGTACGACCACTAATGTTGACTTTACATGCTCTCACTAGTTGTCCTAAGTTTAATACTTCACCAGATGGAAGCATGACACTATAAGGTCTACTTATTATGTTAAGGGCCCCTTTGATTTTCCTAATAAATACTGGTGAGACAAATGAATGTGTAGCTCCTGAGTCTATCAACACATATGCAGAAGTTTGAGACATAGATAGTTCACCTGATATTACTGAGGGGTTTGCCTCTGCATCTGCCTTGGTTAGTGCAAACACTCGTGCATTAGTCCTTTCTCGCTGCGTACCATTCTCTGGGCAATCTTTGATGAAGTGCCCTTCTTTCCTACATTTGAAACATGTTCTGGTGTTGGCTCGGCATTCCCCAAGATGAGTTCTACCACATTGATTGCATTTAGGCCTTGGTAGAGCTTCTTTTTAGTGATTCTTTATACGCTTATTCTTATCTTGCTCTTGGTAAGTTGGTGCTCTCTTCCTCTTATTGTTTAAGAGTTGCCTTCCATGATTAGCTACACCACTCCCTTGATCTATGCTCCCTTTATTCCTTTGTTCTTCTTCCTTCTTTTCTTCATCTGCTTGCTCAATTACCACGGCTCGATCCATGATCTCATTAAAGGAACCATCTCGAATTCCAACCACATTTAAGTCTTTTGCTAAATCTTTCGCAATCCTTGCATGAAATTATCCTTTTTCAAGTCTTCCGTGGCAACTATATGCGAGGCATAACGAGATAGCTCATCGAATTTTCGGATATACTCTAGTACTGTCATGTTTCCTTGCTGCAAATAAATAAATTCTCTTCTTTTAGTAGACCTCACTGTCTCTGAAAAATACTTATTGTAAAAGTGTTCCTTAAATTCTTTCCATCGCACTGTTGTTTCATTGTGGCATCGCCTGATGGAATCCTACCAATACTCAGCTGCCCCTCGTAGCATAAAGGAAACGCAAGTGACCTTTTCCTCTTCTGGCACCTTGGCTACTTCAGCCATTCTTTCCATAGTTCGCAACCACTGGTCTGCTGCCATAGGATCTGCACCCCCTTCAAATGTAGGTGGGTTTAATCTCCTAAATTCAGCCCCGGCATTAATTGTTGCTTAAGCACATTTATCCCTTCTGACTTCCCTTTCTAAGAGTCGTGTGACAATATCTGTTAATCGATCAATTGCAGAAGATTGTTCTCTGGAAGTTCCTCCCACTCTTTCACCTCTATTACCCCTAGAACTTGACATCTCTACAATTTTTGAACAAGTTTCTATGGATCAAATAAATTAAATGTAAGATATTTAATTATCTTAGTTCTTAATTCTTACTAAGAGCTGAGCTGTGTCCTCCTCCTTGGCTAGTGCATATGGACAGTCTACAGAATCGCTTTAATAATAATTAATCACACCACAATAATAATCATTATAAGTCAAGAGATTATTTAGGACTAAACCTAATATAAGAGAATTATTACTTAAAGCTAATTAAATATATTGCCCTTATATTACAGTTGAAGTGAAGTGTTACTTACCTGTTTTCTTTAATTCCCCTAAAACTTCCTTCCTAAACTTGAGAATTTCTTCACTGGGGATGCTTTGGCTTAAAATGGGACAAGATAGGATTTCTAGGGTTTATGGAGAAATGCAAGGGTTAAGGGATATTTATAGAGTTTCCTAAGGCCCATAAGTGATTAGGATTTTGCCACCACATCATTTGATTAATGGTGGAGATTTATTTCTCTACAAATATCTTGGTGATTTCTAGAATGCTTAGGATTTTGCCACCTAGCACTTAATTAATGATAAAGATTTATTTCTTTATAAATATCTTAGAAATTTCTAAAATTTCTAAATCTCTACAACATTTCTTATTACATCATCACTGATGTCATTGCTTATGTCATTATTAATTTATCTTTCCATAAATATCTTGGTAATTTCTAGAATTCCTAATATCTCTACAACATCTCTTATTGCATCATCACTTATGTCACTATTAGCTTTAATTATTGATTTATCCTTTCATAAATACCTTTAGAAATTTCTAAAATTTCTAATATCTTTACAACATTAGTTTATGTCATTATATTATTATTATTATTATTATTATTATTATTATGATAAATGCTTAAGGGAGTTTGTTGGGTTGATTATATTATATCTAAGTAAGAAGCTTGTACCTCACATAAGCCCTTGGCACCATATTTATTAGAGCGTGGTTCATGAGGTGTGGAATCCCCCTTTATGATTTAATTGATATTAATATGGAATATTTAGCCCATGGAGCATGTTGATACATATCCGGATGCCCAAGCATGTCATTTCAATAGATTTCAGTTTAATTTAATTCCCGCCATTGTAATTTAAATTAAGCATAGTTTATATCAATTTTACCACAAATTTATTCACCCATTAAAGAAAATTAATTATGTACATAATTAAAATCAACCTCCTCGTGAAATCGACACTCATCACCATTAATCTATTCTGCAATAGATTCGTGCGCTTGCGAGTTCAATAAAATTTGTACAACACACCTCACCTTGGTTGGGACTTGGCGTCAGTTTTTTCCTACTCAGTTCCTGTAATGTAAGGACTACGTGAGCTAATGCTCAGTAAGTAACACTTCACTTCAACTGCAATGTAAGGATAATACGTTAAATTAGCTCTAAGTAATAATTCTCTTATGCTAGGTTTAGTTCTAAATAATTTCTTGTCTTATAATGATTATTATTGTGGTGTGATTAGTTATTATTAAACCTCACATGGCTGGCTATACCGCCTACATCATGATATCATCCTCATATGGCTGGCTATGCCACCTAGGGTATTATACTTAATACTTACTTGATTGGATGGTCGGCTATGCCGCTTAATATGTGATGCTCTTATTTTATCATCCCATGGCCGGCACTGGCGCCTAAATTATGATATTGGTATAACTCTCTATATGGTCGGCATTGCCGCCTAAAATATGATGTTGTTATGACTCTTTATATGGTCGGCTCTACCGCCTATATTATAATTCTATTTCTTTAAATTTTTGTATGGACAGCACTGCCGCCTATGTTAGGTGTTGTTATCTTAAATTAGTTTCATGTTTTGCTTTAATATATATTTGGAAAATTTACATGTTGTGGCATGAGTTACATTAGTCTCATGCATTTCATGAAAAATTTGATAAAAAGGTATTTTAATGAATTTGAAGAAAGAAAGAGTTGTTGTACTACTAGGTGGTAAGCATTCATAAAGAGGACAAGCCCTCTAAGCTAAGAAAAGAGACCCTTTGGAGACGGCGATACGTAACGCCCAACGGATCAATTAATTTAAGCCCAAGGGCATGTTATAGAATGCTAGCCTTGTAGTTCAACAAACCTAGGGCCCTAACATCGTTCTTTATATTTTAAAGTTTCATGTAAAAGATTTAGCACTTATTTCATAGTCATTCATGTGTATGATAGGTAATATATGCATCAAGTGTTTACTTACTGAGCATTAGCTCACGTAATCCTTACATTGTAGGAACTGAGTAGGAAAAAGCTGACGCCAAGTCCCAACCAAGGCGAGGTGCATATGGACATAACAGACCTTGGGTTGCACAACGGGCTCAACTGTGTTCCTACCTAAGCATAAATACAACAAACTTGTTTATGGAATTGGTTTGTGACTTTTGTAATAAAGTTTTTGGTGTGACAAACCTCTTTTATATAGTTTTATGTAACAAACCTTTTGTTCAATATTTATAAAATACTTATTTTAAAATTGTTTCTACAAATACTTAATGTTACGCCTGAATTAACCACTTTAGTTACAATCATAAAGTGGAGTGTTACATACTTAGGAATTTTTTAAAGGAACACATCTTTCTCATCCTTCTTTATTACTTGTTGAATAGCATCTCTAAGTTGTTTAGTGACAAGTAAAGCCTCTATCTTTACTTTCCATATGTTAAAGTCATTCTTTTTAATAAACTTCTCAAGATCGATCTTTGGTGCTACCATTTTAGAATCTTGACTCTATAACCCAAGCTCTGATACTATGTGTTAGTGTTTCAATAGCTCTAAACATAGAGCAATCAAAACACTTCTTAGGATTAAGAACAACACCTTCACAATTGCAAGTAATAACCTAAATGTTTTTGATCGTTTGATTTAACTCTCAATAACAACACAAAACAAAATACCCAGATTAAGGACCCAAGAAAGAAGATCCAAACAGCAAACAACACACACAGAGAAGAAGAAACTTGTTTACGTGGTTCAGTTGTGCTGTGAACACAACTTACATCCATGGGAGAAGCCACCAAAGAAAGTATTATTTATAAATCAAGTTGATAATACAAAGCTTGTATGGAGATGTTTTAAAAGAATAAAAATTACACTTTTCTCTCTCAAGTCTCTCAAAAACTCACACACGTATTTTCATTGTCTAAAAACTACTTCAATCACTAGCTTTATACCAACTGAAGAAAACTCAAGTTTGCACAGACTATTGCCATGTAGATAGCGGCTAAATAACAGATTTGATTCTCTTCTCATATGCTATCTCATGTGATTCACTAAATCAGGCTTAAAATGCTTTCTTTTGACACCATTTCAAGCTTTAAGTGTTGCACATGCCCAGCTCATGACTTCAAAAAATTACATCAACCAATTCTGAAAACACTGTCGTTTATACACTTTAAGTTTTGGATTCAGCATTTTAATCCATATGGAGGTTATAGTCTTAACCAATAAATAACTTGCAGGTCTCCTAACAACTAATAAGACTTCTATATGAAGATTAACATACTTTTCTCTTGATGATTCGTCATATAGTCGGTGTAGCATTATTAATATATTTAGCATGATTCGTAATACATTCTACGATATATATTTGTCACAAGTTCGATATCTCCTAATTTTATACCTTGCAACTTTATTGCCTCAATTGGAAAACAAAAAGACGAGAGTAGATACCATACTATTTAAAGAACAAAGCATTTTAAGTTTAATTATATGTTTTTATTAAAGACATTTAATCTCATGCTTTGGTAAGAAGTTCAACACCTGGGTGATGTTATGATGCAATTTTCCTATTGTCTCTTTCTAATGAAATGGGGTTGCCTCAATGCTTGTTTTGATTGATTTTCGGTGGGAATGAAAGCTATGGAAATTGTTGGTTGTTGCTTTCATTGTAATAAACCAAGGCTGTAAATATCAGCTTTGGCTTCGCTATTTGATATTTCAATCGTAACTTGAATAAATCTTAGATCCTATATTATATATATTGTGATTTCCTTTCATTTTGCAAAATTTGAATGATCAAAATTATACAACTCTCTTGTGAATGCAACCTGCAGTACTATAATAAATTTTAAAAGAATTGTCCTACCAATAGCTTTTTCGTGCACTCTATAGAACTAAAAAAGATAAACAGATAAATTAGTCTACTAACGAAACCTTTGAATTGCAAAATGTCAACAAGGCTTTTACAAGCTATTCAGTCTCGAAAGATGATATTTTGGAAATGATATTCTCATAGGCCAAATTTCTAATTGCAAACAGGAAACCACAAACTTTTGTCAAATGATCAGCACTAGGGAAAAAAATTAAATAACATGGGGCCTCAAAATGCAGAATGACTGGAATGCTTAAAACGCCATTCAGTTTATTTTGTCCCGTCTTCACCCTGATCAAGTCGAAAATGGAATTGGAGTCAAAACTTGAAAGCAGCATTTCATAAACTAGAACCATAGATTGTAAAGCTTCTGAAAACACAGCATTCATATATGTATCAGATATAAAATTACCATATCCAATTAGAGAGCTGAAGTTACAGATAACATAAAGTGGCGTTGGAGGCAGCGAAATCAGGAGCTGTGACATCAATGGTCGATGAGATGGACGCCGCGAAATCGGGCAGCGTTACTCGTAATAGGCTGGGACTTGCGACGCCGATGCGTAAAGACTGACAGTTTCTGGCACACAGCTGAGAGATGACCACTGACAATTGAGAGAGACGACCAGTGGCGAGCTGGCGGTGAGGTTGCTAAGGGTTTGCAGCATGGCCCTTCGGGGCTGGCAGCGTGGTATGGGCTGTGAGGGGATTTAAAGTTTTATGGGCTTATCCGAATAAATTTTAAATAATTTTAAAAAAAATATAAGAAATAGAAAAAAATAATTCTTAAATTTTTAATGGAATAGGATATGATTTTGTATTGTCTATTCCATCCCCACCTTAATCTCATTATATATAAATAATTTTTAATTTTTATTTAATAATTTTATTTTATCACTTACAATATTAGTTAATAATTATTTTTATTTTTACTTGATATAAATATACTATAACTAAAAGAAAATTCTATAATATAATTTTTATTTAATCGTAAAATATTATTATATTTTTTTCTTTTTTAAGAATTGTTATATTCAAATATTTTTTTAATTTTAATATCATTTTAAGATATTATTTCACACATTTAAAGTTTTTTTTAAATAATTTAAATACTTTATAATATGTTAATGATTTTGTTCAAGTATTTAATTTTTAATTTATTAAAATTATATATTTTATATCTATTATAAAATAAGAAATGGAGTAGAGATGGAGAACTAATTCCCCACGTGAGGATGAGGGGGGATTCATCAACTCCACCCTATTGAATTTATTGAAAAATGAGGTGAGAAATGAAGGTAAAATTTTTAATGGGGTGGGGAATGAAGTAGCCCCACCTCCCATTACTATACTTACGGCAATGAGATTTGAGAGAGTTGAGTACATCGTTATTTAGATTAGCGTTTGAGGGTTGCAAATTAGATTTTGTGAATTGGACATCAATTCATATTCGATCTATAATTTTACGGATTATAAATTTTTAATTTAATCCAATACAAAACTCAATCCAAATACAATTCATACGTCTGAGGATCAAATACGGATTTAACACAATCCATATCCAATCTATTATTTTATGAATTTTTTTATAAACTAAAATTTTTTAATTTTATCCAATCCATGAATTAAGTGAATAAAAAAATTTAATATAAAAATAACTTTACCATAGATCAAACTTTAAAATCCCTTGATGATAAATTTTTTGACAAAATTTAAAAAGATGACACATTTTTTAAAAAAATTTTAAGAGGGTGAAAAATCATTAACTTTAATGTGAATAATAAATTAATTATAAAATAATTTTTTTCCTAAAATTAATTATAAAATACTACTTTTAACCCCATAATAACTACAAATGATATTTCTATCCCTATAATTAGTTACAAAAAATGTTTTATCTCTACTCAATTATTTTTATTTTTAAAATAAAAATTATAAAAATTTCATCTAAGTGTAATTAACGGACTTTATTTATTGGTTAAATCAAACAAACCTTTTTGAAAAATTTTCTTGTTGAATCCAACCTTGCTATTAAATTGAATAAGAAAATTTTGTTCAAAAATAAAATTATATGATTTGACCCAAAAAAATTATTAATTACATTTAGATATAATTTTTTATTTAAAAAATAAAAATAATTGTGCAGGGGCAAAATATATATTTTGCAACTACTTTAAAGATAAAAATATTATTTTCTAAGTACAATGAAGCAACAATGTCATTTTATAATTAATTCTAGGGTCAAAAATATTATTTTATAATTACTTCACTATTCACATTAAAGTTAACAGTTTGTCAGTTTCTCGAGTATTTTAAAAAAATATATCACCTTTTTAAATTTATGAAAATATGTATCATTCAAGGATAATTAACCTAAAATTAAACAAAAATTTAAATAAATTATTTGTTTAAATAAAGCAAGAAAATACATTCAAAGTTTTAGAATATAACAAACAAAAAAAATTATTTGTTTAGATTAGTAAATGAAAATTAACTGTTTGAGAAGTTATATTTGTTTATTTAATTATCTTGATATTATATTATTATCAAATAAGATATAATATGATATTAATATAACTATATTTTAATTATTTATTTATTATTAAGTACTAATATAATATTTATAAGTTAATTTTTAATTAAATATATATATTTCTTTTTTACAGATTCGCAAACTTTTACGGATTTACAAAAGTAAATCAATATTCAATCCACCGATTACAGATTTTTAAATTTTCAATCTAATCTGAAATACAAGTTATCCAACCCAAGAGAGGAGTGAATTGAATTTTTAAAAATTTAATCAAAATAAATTACACAACAATGAAATCTATTGGCCTGACGAAATAAAAAATAATAAATTTGATAAAGTGCAAGAATAAAAGAGTAAGGGAAGAAAAAGCAAACACAATGATTTTTACGTGATTCAGTAATTTTCGCCTACGTCTATACTTTCAAGCCAACTAAGTTTGAGGATTTCACTATTTAAGCCTCCTAAAACTTCAAGTTCTTTATAATTAACTTTCAAAATGTGAATAAACCTTTACAACAAGAGATTATCCCTCAATCTCTTCACTTAAGTATTTTTCACACTTAAACATTCATTAAATTTATAATGAATTTGAGAAATACAACAAATACTTTCTATCTAAAGTTGATCTATAAATGATAACTCAATAAAAATTTAATCTATTAAAATTTATCAATTAGAAGCTCAAAATATGAAGTATATAAGTAAAATCTAGTGTCGAAGTGGGTAGCCTCTACATTCTAGCGATTAGTTGCTTGTTACAGTGAAGTTATCGTCAAATTTAAATTTTACTGCTGTAATACTGTTCATGAAATTATAATTTTACCCATAACTTTTAATAATTATATTATGACCTAAAACTCATACAATTTTATAAAATAGTTTGAAATTGCTACAGTATCATTGTTTACAAAATTATAATTTTACTCAGAATATTCTATAATTGTACTATAGCTTAAAATGTAAAAATATTTATAAACAAGTTTAATTTCAAAATTTTTAAATAATACTTCTCATTCTCTCAATTTTATAAAATTATGGTATAGCTAAAAATATTTTTAATTTTTCAAATAAATCTAAATTCATAATTAACAATTCTTATTAAAAACCTAGATTATAAAACTTTTTCATTTTAGTCCACATTTTGAAAAATAATTAATTTGTATAAAACACTTAGTTTACAATTATTAAACCTTAGATTGATGAAAAATTATGATTAATTAAATATCATCTTGAGCTTCACAAATTCTAAACCATACATATATTAAATCATACCGGCTTTACAAGAATTTTCACAATATTGAATCCATTGAATTCTAAACTTCATTCTTGATTGAGCCGTTATCCGTTAAGTATCTTGAATTTAATTTCACTTGTATAAATACTATTCTTCAAGAACTTAGTGAAAATGTAAAATATATTATTTATTAAAATAATTAAAACACGTGTTTGTTATCATCAAAATTATATTATGTATACCCTTTTATGGTAACACAATCCAATCCATCTAATCTACAAATTAGATTTTTACGGATTAGATAGATTAAGTAGATCGGATTAGATTCTGAACACCCTTAGGTTTTACTATTCAAATATAATTGAATTGAATAAAACTATGGATGTTAATGGTACCACCCACCTACAAATTCGTCCAAATCATCAAATCGTGTCTACTATGAATAATTTTGTGGGTTGCTGATAAGTTTAGTAATATAAATTAAATTTGCATTAAGTTACAAGTGTGCTTAATATAATTAAATATTCAATAAATACATATTTTTTCTCAAATCTATAGCCTCCTTTTAATTTTTTTTAATTTAATTTTAATTAAATAGTTTAAATTTAAAAATATACTTATATACTTATAATATTTTCGATTGAATTTTCTTTAATTTAATATATGCATTATTTCATTATTATAATTTTGTTCTTCAGTTTAAAATTTAAAAAGTATTATTTTTTTAATAATATTAATCTTAATTACTATGATAGGAATCATTTCGGATGGGTGCTCATGTTGATGATGAAATGAAAATTTTATTTTGGAGCTTATGGTAAGTGATAATATGAAATGATAATTGTTATTTTTAGATACTATTTTGTGTCTTTTTTTAAATAGATGTATATATTTTATACTTAAATTTGAGAATTTATGTTGGATTGATGTTGAAATTTTAATTTTTCATTTACATTGGTTAAATTTAAAACTGAGTATATTATGTAAGAATTTAAATTATGTAAGAGTTTAAGTTATTATCCTAAATTTATATATTGAACATTAGTGATTTTAAATGTAAAAACTCACAAAAAATGTTGAGTATCATTATGAATTTAATAATTGTCAAGACCTATAGTAGATGAATTTTCTTAAAAAAATTAAAACTAACAATGAATTGTGAATTGACTTGATAATTTAAATTTTATATAGATATGAGTTTAATAATAACAAGTTCATTACGAGTGATACCGATTACTATCCGCAATTGAAACTCAAAATAACTTTTAGGTTTTGCTAAATTCGGCTCAACTCAATCCAAACACCCGCCCTGCCAAAGCACCCTTATGAAAGAGAGAGAAAAGGGAGGGGGGGGGGGGGTTAGGGGAACTAATCGATCGCCAATGGGCCAACCTCTCAGGCCCAAGAATTTCTTAATCCGTGTCTGGGGCAATGTCAGGGATTACCCTTAACGGGTGCAGGTTCTCCATAGCCAAACATCTGGATCGACCGTCATGGTTCTCGCTCTCATTTACTGACCAGTATTTTCTTTTTCGTTCTTTAGCTTCAAACCTCTGCTCTCGCATTGGCTCTTCCTCCCTTTTTTGTTATCATTCTCAAAAAAGCGCAGCAAAAATGCAGGTAACAATTAACAATAATTTTAAAAAATTATTTATTTTATACTTAATTTTTGAGCGTTCAATTCGCTTGCAGGCGAGTGATAGGTTTAATATAAACTCCCAGCTAGAGCATCTGCAAGCCAAATACGTTGGTACTGGCCATGCTGATTTGAACAGATTGTGAGCTTCAACTCTACTATTTTTAATTTATATAGCTATTTGTATTTTTATTTATTTGATTGTGTTAATTAACTTTGTTTTGAATTGTTCAGTGAGTGGGCTGTGAACATTCAGCGTGATAGCTATGCGTCTTATATTGGGCATTACCCTATGTTGGCCTATTTTGCTATTGCCGAGAATGAATCTATTGGAAGGGAACGCTATAACTTTATGCAGGTTATTCTATATGAATTTCGTTTGCGTTTGATGAGAATCACTGGTATGCATATAGATTGTATTGAATTGAAGAATGCATATAGATTGTATTGAATTGAAGGTTCATGTTTGATGATGAAGATTATACGTTTTCTATTCTATGGAAGTGGATGGTTTATGTGTGACTTGTATTGAGATTCTCTTGTATTCTTACTTGTGTTAGTCTGTGCTAGTTTTGATATGTAGACTCAGGTTTGTTAGGATCTATGTAGCCGCCTTTCCCCTTCGCCCCATTTGAAGAAAGGTTTTCTAGGGTGTCAATCGGCTATGTAGGTGCAAGATTTTGCTTCTAGTTATGTAGGTTAGGACTCGTTATTGGAAGAACTATATTCCTGTTTAAAGTTAGGAATATTATTGAAAGGTTTATGGAGGTTTTGGCATTTCTATGGTTTATGAAAAGCATGTTCTTTGTTGATAGCTTTCATTTTGATGCCATTTATCATCTTATATGCTTTCTGGATGACCCACTTACATGCAACCATTACAAAGAAAAAGTTTGAAGAGGAAAGTGATTAGAATTAGATTTAGGAGTTTTAGTGTTGTGTGTTGAGGATCAAAGTTTGCACCATTAAGAAGGAAAAAATTCATTGTCACAGTCAGTTCTACTAATAATCATTCATGGTCGTTTACATTGATTATCACTGTGGTAATCATAGGGACACAATAATATTTGAAAATCTTCTCATGAGATCAAATTAAAGTGTACATTCTGAAGGTATCATTTCGGATTTAACCACCTCAAGTCATAGATAAAAATGAGCTATCAACTAGGTGCATATTGCCAAGAATGAATCTACGAATCTATGGACTTGATGAAGCTGAAAATAAAAATTGAAAATTAAGGTTATTGGTCTCTAATTATGCTATCTTATAAAACCTTAAAATAAAAACTAAATGCTATTTTAAAATACAAATTTTAGGGAAAATTTTGGACTTAAATAAATACACTAACACTTAAGATTTTTCAACCTCAGGGCTAAGTATTTTGCCACTAGGTTTGACAGAGGATATTGAGAAGCCTAATTTTATAAGGGTTATTTTCATGACCTTTTGACAAGCACCAACTCTACTTGATTCATTCTGATATCTTCAGATACCACATGGTTTAACAAGTGTCATTTCTAGATTTTGGAGGTTCGAAAATCTTAGGAAGGATCTAAATTGGAGATTGGATGGAAAATTGGGTTAGTGACTTTATTTAAATGCAAATTTTCCCTTTTTTTTCCAACCCTAGGAATTTTTATTTTTAATTTAAGGTTTTAGTGGAATTAGATAGCATTTATGGAGACAAAAAATCTTAATTTTTCATCTCTTGTTTTTAGCTTCATCAAGTTCATGGCTGCAAGATTTGTGAACTTGAAGTTGTTAAATCGGAGATGGTACTTTCACACCCTTAGCTTTAATTTGATCTTGTGGTCTATGTATGCCTCTAATTAGAGCTTGTAACTTTTTTTTTTCCCCTTTTATTATCTTTCAATTTCACTAGAGTATGATGGTAGGCTACTAGTTAACTTAGAGGAATAAAAAACGCAAGTCTTGTTTACATTGGTTGCCATAGTAGGAAGCAGCATACAAAATAATTTTGGAGGTTAACTTGTTGAAATCTTACTTTGTCATCTTACCCATTTTTCAGATGTCAATTTATTTATTTATTTTTATCTCCTTTTTCATCCTCGCCTTCTCCAATAGTGGTTATGAGTATATAATAGCTTTTGAATCTATTTTGTTGACATTATGAGTTGGCTTTTTAAAAATCCGGAATTTTTGTCATTATATTCTTCTAAATATTTAGATTTTGCTCATTTGTGGTAACTTAGGAGAGATTGGCTAGGTTTATTGATGGTCAAAGAGGATCCCTGCAGCAGTTAATAGTTGGATGCAAGAATTAAAATATTACTTCATGTCATTTTCTATTCTATTTGGGGTGTGGCTGTGTGTGTCAAATAACTCTTTTACTACTATTCTTGTCTGGATCATTATCTTATATATGACTAGTCTAATGTTTATGTTTTTCAATCTTTTTCTGCAGAAAATGCTTTTGCCTTGTGGCTTACCCCCTGAAAGAGAAGATGATTGAGAGTTTAGGATCCCCTTTCTGAGAAATGAAACATTTTGAGCTCTGGCTTGCTCCTGGGCGAGGAGCATTTGTGATATCTGTAGGTGTTCACTTCTAGGAATAATGTTCACGTGGCACTGACAAATTGTGTAGTAGTGTGTAGTGAAATGCATGCTTGAGTTGTTGTGATCCTTAGAATTATATAAATTTTTATGTAGTTAATCAATGTGCTGGTAAATTGTTTAATTTATAGTCTGAAGGTTATGGATCTTCTGGATTAATTTGCTATTGTCTTTAATTGGCATCTTTTTTTTTTTTTTTAAAGAAGGAAAATGATGTTTTTGATGTAACATTTTTTAAGTTAAAGTTGTATTTGTTAGCTTATTTTCAAATATCATATTAAAATTAAAAAATAATAAAAATGTGTTTGGCTAATTATCTGAGAAAATTCATTTGGTATAATATTTGTAAAACACAATTTTTTACTAGTCATTATTCAATAAAATAATTTTTTTAAAATTTATTATTATTATTAATTTAAATAAAATAAAATAAAAATGAACCCAACTACAACTTTTTTCCCCTTTCTGAAGTAGAATATTCATGGCAATTTGAATTTACAATCTAAAAAATACTAGAAAAATGTACAGTACATATTATTTTTTGCATCCACACGTACCTAATTATTTACATGTCGGCCATCTGTTAACACATTAAAGAGAAAAAAATCATCATGCTTGACACAAGTAAATCACACCACACTACTTCGAAGCTAATTTTTAATTACGTTTATTTAGTCTTCACTTTTGATCGAATAAAATAGATTTATGATTATCACTATATATTATTTTTATAATTTCAGAATTAAAAACCGGAGATATATTGTATAAATTATTTTTTTATTCATAGAAGTATCTTTTAGGGAGCCTGTAAGGAGAGAGATGGGATTTGCCTGTGGTTCCTAGGAAAGACAAATCAATAATACACCTCTATTTTTTATCTTTTCATTGTTCTCTTAAAATTGACGCTCTCCCGACTTTTCTTCACGAATGCTAGAGAACGTGGACTTTTTATTTTCTTTGTTTTCATTTTACTATCACAAAACTATCTACCAAATTTATTTTTTTAATTTTTATTTTTGAAAAATGAGAAACATTAATGATATATTTACTAATTGACATGAAAATGAGAATGAGGAAATAAAAATGAATGATGTATTTATTTAAATGAGAGTTGCAATGGGAATTAAAGTGGTAGGTCTCACCTAAAATTGAAATGATTACTAGAGTTTTCATTGAGAAGTAGAATGAAAATCTCATTCTTTGAATTGACTATTTTATCTTTCCCTAAAGTTAAAATGTCTATATTATCCTTATTTATAATTAATTAATAGATTATTATAATTAATTAATTAATATAATTATTACTATTAATTAATATATTATTAACAAAAATTAATATTTTTATAATAATAATTATAATTAATTAATTAAAAAATTTTACAGCTAATTAATATACTGATACATCATTGACAATGATCAATAATAATAATGACTTTTGAATAAATAATTATTATAATTAGAATATAAAATAATAATTATGACAGTAATTCAATAAGTATCTTTTACTAGTTTATTACAATTTACCTTATTTCGATTTTGGTTCTAAAATAAAATAAACACATCAATAAGATTTCAATCTATTCCAATTTTGATTCTGATAGATCAAGTAAAGAATTTATTTTGAGTCTCATTCCCCATTCGCATTTTAACTTATTTTCATTTTAGCCCATCCTGATTACTGATATGTAAATACAACATAAGTGAAATACTTACCAACCAAGCTGTGAGTACCATGTAAGTTTTTCTTTTAGAACCACACATAAATTTAAATAAGTAAATAAAAAATAAACAGATTATTTTTTTGATACCTTTTCAATATTTGGATCTAGAGAAAAATATTTCAAACATGTCTTGGCCAAAATGGGTCAAGAATAAATGTAAACAATGATATTTTATATAAAAATTTTAGCATTATATTCACCCATTTAGGTTTCAAAAATTAAAAATACGTAATTTGATAATTATAGACATAATTTAAAAGATTACCTTTTCATGACAATGGAAAACGGCCAAATTACTTAATAAATCGTATATTAAACAAATACACAACCTTTTACTACATACAATGAATCAAATCATGTAATAGTTATTAACATTTAAGTAATTTTACTTTTAAATTACAATTCACTAGTATATATAATTCATGTGATATTGCAAAATATATATTTAATAAAAAAAGTAAAGATTAAAAAATATTTGGCAAGAAAATTTTAAGCCTTTTACAGAGAACTTGCTTGATGATACTTTGAAACAAAAATTCTATCAAAAAAATCTGTGCACTCACGTGGCTTCTCTTTGAGGAGAAATAGTCAAAAGTGTTCAAGAAAGTTCTTTGTTGAAGGGTAATGTTGTAAGAACAAATATGGTATAGATGCGATTAATGAGAAAATGTTAGTTGATTCTTAAGTCAAATAAAATAATGATAGAAGAGACCAAAATGGATGTAGTTATATCAACGACAAGAGAGGTAAGTGAGAATATTAAAGAATTCATTATCTCAATATAATTAATTATCCTAAATTTAAGGATAGGTATTTAAAAACAACCCTTTATTGCATTTTGTATCTTTTTTTTAAGAGAAAAGAAAAATTTGAAACCAATACAATACTTTCCAGATTGCTTTCAAAAAATTTTGAAATAAAGAAAAATTTTGTAGATTGATTAAAATCATTGCATTAATGCTACAGTTATTGTGTACTATTAGACTAGATCAACGACACGCACTAATTATAGACTGATTAAAATCATTGCATTAATGCTAGAGTTATTGTGTACTATTAGACTAGATCAACGACACGCACTAATTATAATATAATAAAAAGATTTGATTTTTTTCAATAGGCCACAAACTTAGTTAATTTATTTTAAATGTAAAATTTAACTGATTAGTTAAAAAGTTATTTTTTTTGGAAAGTTATTACAATTGATTTATTTTAAAATCACTCGTTCATCCAAATTAGGGATTTATCGAAATCAAACTTTAGCTGTTGGTTTTGCTTGGCCAAAAGGATGAGAACGCAGCAACCCCATTCGTCGACCAAATCTTTAGCCGGACCACCAGCACCTTGGCGAAGAGCAAGAGGGAAAGCAATTCCTAGTGGTTGATAGCCATGCCTAGAGAAGAGAAGGAGTTTTGTTCTTTCAAGTGCTAAGGAAGGGCAGAGGCGGTTGCCTTATGTCACAGTCTGGTTTGTTCGCATGCGATACCGTGCGGCCTTAGACACCAAATTCACACTCTCTTGACTCTAAATCAGCCTTTCACACAAATTCGTTACTAGATTCGAAGACCAGAATGTAGATTTACTCGGAGACACTCAAGATCGGAGGAAAGGACTTGTATATTACTCGAAGAAAACTTACAATGCTTAAGATTACTTGTCTTGGTTGTTTCAGTTATATTGAGCCAAATGAGGCCCCTCCTATTTATAGGATACAAGGAAGTATCTAGAACTATAGCAACTACCACCTAACTCATTAAATATTTACACAAGTTCCTAAATGTTCTAGAATCCTCTACAGGCCAGGCCATGTGAGGAGACTTAGGTCGTGACACTTGTGGCCAACTCAAGGGGATAAAGTTCTAAACTCAATAACATATAATTCTTGCAAACTTGAAGAGGCAAAGGTTGTCTTTGCATTGTGCTTCTTTTTTTCTTTTCTTTTTTTTTCCAAATATGCCGCACGCCGAAACATCCATTAAGTTAGTCTATTTTCGAGAATATATATATATATATATATATATATATTTGAAAATATTAGCAATCAGTTTGAAGTACGGTACGCTTCACACATGAACAATGTGTGAGGTGGACCCCATACACTATTTATATATGTGGCATATCGTGCTTCAAACTGTACGCTAAACAGATCCATATATATTTGGCTCACAATAATTTCAACGTGTAGTTTAACTAGAATTGTTTTCTCTTACTTGAGTTAATGAAGACATTAAAATCAAAATTTAAGCAGGAATTGTTAATGCATACTTGATATTATTTGGAAGATTATTTCGGTTAAAATAAGTAAAAGATGGGTTGCCGCTCATGTACCTTAATTTTGTATGTACTTGATTTCCATCGATTTTTTTTTTGTTTCATTTGAGTTGAAAATTGATTTTTGAATTCGAAGTTGTTCAAACAGAGAACCGTTAGGCAATCCATACAACCTAGATTTAGTTTGTATAGGCAAGTGCTTCCTTTCATTCACTTCAAAGGGTAAAGTCACAACTTGAACCCATAAGGAGGGAGGTAATGTTTACATGTCATAGTTGTCGGATTTATATGTATATATATGATGAGATTACCTCTATTTTTAGTTAGAAAAACTCACAATTAGTTTGATAAGAAATAAAAAAAAAGTTAATATAATGAGAATTCAGATAAAAGATCTAAACCCTTGAAAAGCTAAGTCTTAAAATCTAGATTGCTAAATAGGACAACATTAAGGTTACAACTCCTTTGATAAGTCAAAAGTTCTTTTAAGAATAAGTTGAGAAAATATTATTTAATGATATCAAACTCAAGATTGTCAAAATGTACGTTTAAAGAATATAAAAGAGTGTTTATATAAAGTGATTAACCGTAATTTAACTTAAAAAACTCTAAAATTAAAACCCAAGGTTATATGGGCCTTGGCCTATAGGGCCACTGCTCTTAAATAGACCATAAATTGAAGCATATGATATTGAATTTAGGACCATAATATACTGTTTTAAAGCTTTTGATGTAAAGAATGCGGCTATGGCTTTATAGATATATAGTCTTTTTTCTACGTAAAAAACCATCCTCTTTAATACTTACCACCTCATTAGCTCGAAGCCAGTATAGTAAAGTTAGTTCCTCTTCTTTCAAACCCATCTTGAATATTGGTCACTTACAAATTGAATTTGAAATAAATTCATCTAAACAAGCTTGAACAAATCCTTGCCTTGCTTCCTTGATGTTTTTAGCTCTTACTTTTATAATTGACCTTTTTGGAACAAGCAATAGATTTGTAATGTTCTAAGCACTCTAGATCATAGCATTCCCTCTCTCTTCAAAAGGATTCATCCTTGAGTCTGACTCTACATCAAACAAAGAAAGGTAAAAAGTATTAAATGTAGTCGACACATTATACTCACCTAGAAGATACACTATATAAGCATTGTCATTAATATGCTTAAGAAGTTGAAATAGTTTGTCACCTCAAGATGCATCTTAGTTTCCTTTATATTAGAAACCTCTCACTTCACATGTGAGCCCAAACCCAATCACTGGGTTCAAAAATCAAATTTTTTATTAATTTGAGTAATGTACTCCTTATTCTTCCTCTAAATGTGAAGTTGTGCATTCTCATGAATGGACTTTACCAACTTCACTTTCTTTTAACTATCCAAGATAACTTTCACATCAACGAGTAAAGGAATTAAATCCATTGGATTAAGGGATTAAAATCATAAAAGATTTGAAATGGAGAATAACAAATAGAAGAATGAATAATCCTATTATATGTAAATTTTGTAAATGGCAAACAATATTCCTAGGACTTCAAATTCTTATTAATGATAGTGCATAAAATTTAAGTTAAAGTTCTATTGACCACTTCAATTTGACCATCATCTGAAGGTGATAAGTAGTAGAAAACAGAAGTTTAATACCTAAAGAATAAATCAACTATATTGGTGACATCATTTAACTTATGACATGGAATGAAATGTGCTATCTTGCTAAATCTATCTACTATCACAAAAATAGAATCTTTTCCCTTTCGAGTCCTACATAGCCTTAAAAACAAAATACATAGAAATATCTACCCTAAAGCTCGCTAAGAACTGCTAAAGTTATATACAAACCATTTGGTAAAACCTTAGACTTGGTCTTTCTACATGAAATGCATTTATTACATATGCGAATGATATCATTTTTCATCTTATGCCAATAAAAATGCTCATGTAATGTCTCTAAGGTTTCTTTAACAAAAAATGACCCGTCAAGCCATCATTATGTAACTCTCTCACTAGCAACTCACGCATAGGAACATTAAGCACACAGCTTGTTTTCCCTAAACAAATAACCATCATGCTTATAAAATTTGCTGAATGATCTTTTATGTGACTCTCTCACTAGCAACTCGCGCATAGAACTATTAGGCACACAAAGGTTGTTTTCCTTAAACAAATGACCATCATGGTTATAAAATTTACTGAATGATCCTTTATCACATGTAGTAAACACATCAACAAAATCAAAATCATTGGAGTATAACTCCTGAACATACTCAAATCTAAATATTTTGACACTTAAAGAATTAAGAAGCATATAGCTTCGAGATAATGCATCAACAACTATGTTCTTTTTACCTTGCCTGTGCTAAATGACATAGGAAAATGCCTCAATGTACTTTATCTAGATAGCATGCCTTGGATTTAGTTTACTTTAGCTCTTTAGATGCTTTAAGGACACATGATTAGTGTGTATCACAAATTTGTTAGGCCATAGGTAATGTTGCCAAGTTTTTAAGGCCCTCACAAGTGTGTAAAGCTCCTTATCATAGGTAGGATACTCTAATCAGCTTCCTACTAAACAAGTAATGGGCTCTCAATCTTGTATTAACACAACTCCAATACTTATTCTTGAGGTATCACACTTAATACATTCAATCTCAAAAGTATGGGTAAAATTAGGTGATGTTAGAACAGGCATGGAATATATCCTCTCTTTAAGATCAATGAATGCTTTATTTTGTTCAGCAATTCAAGTAAATGCAACATTCTTTTTAATAACATTAGTAAGAGGTACGGAGATAGTGATAAAATCCTTAACAAATTGCCAATAAAAACCAGCTACACTATAAAAGTTCTTTACCTCAATGATGTTCTTAGATGTCGGCCACTCCTTAATAGCTCTAACCTTCTTGTGGTTAACGTATAACTTTTATTTCCTGAAAACATCCAACACACATCACAAATGCTCAATGTGCTTATCTAAAGTCTTGTTGTACACTAGAATGTCATCAAAATAAACAATAAAACCTATAAATGCACATAGCATATGATTTATTAATCTCATAAAAATATTAGATGCATTAGTAAAACCAAAAAGTATAACTAACTATTCATACAATCCATACTAGGTTTTAAAGGCATTTTTTTATTCATCGCCTTCTTTCATGCGAATTTGGTGATAACCACTATTTAAATCAATTAATCCAATAAATCATTTAACCTATTAATGGGATGACAATGCTTTACTATAATATTATTGATGGTTCAGTAATCAAACATACATCCTCTAATTTCTATCCTTCCTTGATACTAATAGCACTAGTATTTCATATGGGCTTATACTCTTTCACTTACCTTTCGCTCATTAACTTGATAACTTGCTTCTAAAGCTCTTTAGTCTCTTCGGGATTACTTCTATAGGATAATATATTATGTATGATACCTTATGGTACAAAATTTGACCTGATGCTCAATGCCTCTAATGGGTGGTTAGCCAATAGGCATTTCTTTGGGAAATACATCTTCAAACTCTTATAATAAAGAAGTAGTAAACTAAAGAGAGGAGGATTGATGACACCAAATGTTAGATATGATTCTTTGAACACAAGTAAAATCATGAAATAACTTACTTTATATACTTTTCTAATCTTATCTATTCCTACAAAGAAACTCTTTATCACTCTTTTCCTTTTTTTTACTTTATGCCCTTTCTCTCTTCTTTTTTCCTTTTAAAACTCCCAGTGTCACCTTTTTTAGGTTTTCTTTCCTTTTCTCTCTTCTTTATTTAATCCTCATAAATGTCTTTTACTGTTAAAGGAAAAGAGTTATGGTTCTCCCATCCTTAACAAAGCTATATTTATTCTTAAAACCATCGTGTGTCACCTTCTTATTATACTACCATGGCCTTCCTAATAACAAATGCCTAACATGCATAGGAACTACGTCATAGAACACCTCATTATTATGTTTCTCATTAGTTGTTACCAATACTTACTTATTAACCTTGAACTCTTCACAATCATTTAACCACTGCAATCTATAAGGCTCAGAATGTATTAGCAAAGGCAACTCTAACTTCTCTACAAAGGTAGTGCTAGTTACATTGGTGTAACTCCCACCATATATTATCATACTACACACTTTATTCTTCACAATGCATCTAGCATAGAAGATTCTCTCTCTGTATTATCTCATGTCATTAATACTTATTTTTGTACTCAAAGCATGCCTAACAACTAGAGGTTCACCTTTCACAAGGTATTATACGTCATCATCATCATTAGATCAATCAACTCTGCCATCTCTCCACTATCACTCTTACTCACTACTCTCTACTATCTTGCATCACTATAACTCTCTTATTTGGGCACTGAAAAATAATGTGTTTGAAACCCAAGCACTTGATGTCCTAATTCTTTTGCAATTAAGATTCAGCCTTAGACTTATTTTTACAACTAAAATCTTTTCTTGCCTTAGGTCTTGATAACTTTATTTCATGTCTCATTATTGCTCCACTTCAATTTTCATAAGTTTAAAAATGTTGAAGTATATCTAATTGTACCTTTTTTTAAATTGGCTTTCCATCTTCATAGCCATGTGAACTATATCCTCTAACTTTATATAATATTGTAACGTTAATATATTGGCAATCTCTTTATTTAACTCGGTCAAAAATCATGCTATTGTAGCTTCTTTATTTTCGTCTAAATTAGCCCTAATCATGGCAATCTCTTTATCCTTATGGTAATCCTTTATACTCTTTGACTCTTAGGTAAGGCTCTGTAACTTAAGATAAAAATGTGACTAGGAATAAATTGCTTCCTCATAAGCACTCTTAACTTTCTCTACATAGCCATAAGCCACTCATAATTCCTTCTCTCATTATTCACCAACTAGTCCTACTAAATAATAGCACAGTCAATGAATTCAATAACTGTTAACTTTAACTTTTTCTCTTCTATATAATTGCGACATCAAATATCAACTCAACATGTTTTTCCAACTCCAAGTGAGCTTCAAGGTCACTTTTTCCTTAAAATGAAGGAATGGTCACTTTGATTTTACCTAAATCCTTTTCCACATCATCTCTTTTATACCTCCTTTCTTGCCTACCTCTTCAACATTTCACTTTATTCCTATCTATATTGGATGCTCGATCATCACCATTATCTTTCAAAATTTATTCTCTGCCTCATACTCATTTATAGGTTCATATTTACGCCCTATAGGCTTATATTTACTCCTATTATTTATCCCGTTATATCTTGTTTCATCATGTCTAGCCTCATTACGCACTTTATTAGTTTGCTTCTTCTAAGTACTATCAATGGCAATGTTATATTGCCTTAACTTGCTTCTTACCTCTTCAAACCTCATATTTATCTTCTCACATGCCTGGGACATTGCTTTCAAAGTTAAAGTAAGGCCTATTGTGAAAGGTGGCGCCTTATTTTTATCATTCGTATTAGTTATTTTAAGTAAATTGCAAAAAGATGTTAGCAAAAAAATTGAGAAAAAATAATAAACCTTAAAAAGCTCAAGGGTTTACACTTGAGATGTCACCCCACTCGTGTTTATACTCAAATAAGCTTTTACAAAAACTTGTGCTTATACACTCTTGCCTTTTACCACCTTGTATTTTCTCAGCAAGTTCTATGACTCAACCAAAGGAAAGCACTAAAGAATAATCCTTTTAATAATCACATTCCAAAAAAGAAGAAACAAAGGAATAAGAAACATAAAACAAGAATAATAAAATAAAGAAATAAAAGAGATCATCAAATATGATTATTATTATAATTTTTTTTGTAAACCTTAAATAACTTAAATTTGAAAGAATTTAGAGAAATGAATAGGTAAAATTTACAAATTTAAGAAGAATTTAACTTAAGGACACAAAATTGATAAAAAAGAAACCCTAGAAATACTATTCATGTAGCACTATTTATGTGGTATTGTTCTATGACTCAACCAAGGGAAAGCACCACAGAATAATCCCTTTAACAATCACATTCTAAAAAAGAAGAATAAAAAATAAGAAACAAAGGAATAAGAAAACAGGAAACAAGAATAATATAAAAAACAAAGGAAATTATTAAATACTATTCATGCAACACTATTTATGTGGTACTGTTCATGCAACATTGTTCATGACTTTTTTTAAGAACGTTAGAATAAGAATAAAAAACAATAAAGATAGATGAATTTGACTTTCGTGCCTAAGTTTTGATACCAACTGATGAAAACTCTCAGATCTAAGTTAAAAAAAAAACCATAACTAGAATAATAAAAACCCAAGAAAGCCAAAATAATTAGGTTACTTAGATCAAATTTCAGATTTTAAATAAGTTTCGACACTAACTGATGAGAATCCTCTAAATCCAAGTAAAAAAGCCCATAACTACAATAATAAAAACCCAAAAGAGCCGATATGATTAGATTTTAGATAAAAGATCTAAATCCTTGAGAAGCTATGTCTCATGAACCCACATTACTAAATAAGACGCCACAAAGGTTAGCAGTTCCTTTGATAAATTGAAAGTTGTTTTAAAGAATAAGCTAAAAAAATCTTCTTTAATGATATCAAACTCAAGATTCTTAAAAAATTGCATTCAAAAAATTAGGAAAGGAGTGTTTATATAAGGTGGCTAACCTTAATTTAACTTTTAAAAAAAACTAAAACTAAAACTCAGAGCCGTATAGGCCTTGGCCTGTAGAGCCACTAATCTTAAATGGACTATAACTTAGACATATAATGTTGGATTTAGGCTCACAATATATCGTTTTGAAGCTCTTTATGTAAATAATGCAGTTTTTGCTTTAGAATTGTCTTTCTAGCTCTTTCTCTACTTCAAAAATTATCCTCTCCGATGCTTATCATCTCGTTAGTTTGGATCAAATGTACAAAGGCTGGTTCCTCCTCTTTTAAGCCCATCTTGAATATAAGCCTCTTACAAATTAAATTTAATTGAATTTGTCTAAAGTAACTTGAGCAAATCCTTGCATTGTTGCCTTGTTCTTCTTAGCTTGTACTCTAGAAATTGGCTTTTCTAGAACAAATAATAGATTTTTTAATGCTCTAAGCACTCTAGATCATATCAATATGTATGTTTTGTGGTTCTATCATTATGATTATAAAAAATAATATTTTAAAATTTTGTCTCAAATGATGGGACTTTTTTTACGTATGTACTCTTTTCAATTTAATGACATTTTTGTGTATTTCATTTGTTGCTTTCATCTAACATCGTTTGATGGGTAATGATAAAGAGTGATCATAAAAATATTAACTCTTATATAAATTTATTTTATATAAACTAATGTGGTCTAAATTCATTAGTTGAATGAAATTATAAAATACTAAAAGTAATTATGTGAGCCAAGTGCTATTAAGCCAACTAAACGAATTATATTACATGAGTTTGGACAAAATAAGTTTATACAAGAGTTTGTATGATATGATGATTTTTTCATAAAATCTACCATATATGTATGTTTGTTGCTCTATATCTAGATTAAAAAAATACTGATTTGATCTTACTTTGGACAAATAAAAGTAAAAATTAAGATGCGAACTTACTGTAAAACCATCATGAATTCATCAAATTATTTCATACTTACTCTAAACTTATTACTATCATTTTAATATAATACTATCTAAAATTGTAAAATGCACAAAAAAATTTATCAATGACTTTGAAAAGGATGTCAATAGTCTAACTCTCCCAATAATTTACGCTGGATTTGAGATAGGTAAATTGAACTTACCCAAAAAACCTATATGATCATTATTTTACTCAATTCTTACTAACTTTTTTTAGTAAACTTACATTGATTGATATAAACTCAAAACTAAACTAATGAATCTAAATTCCATTTAAGTGTGAAATAAGAAAAAAATTTAAAAATCACATATAGAACTAGTAGATTGAAGATAAAAGGGATAAATTAATGTTGAAGGGATAAATTGATATTCAGAATTGTAAAGAAAAATAAAAATTTAGAAAAATAAAATAAAACTTATAAAATAATATCATGCATGAAATGTTGCAAAAATTTTGTAACATTTCATACAAGATATTATTTTATAAGTTTTATTTTATTTTTCTAAATTTTTGTTTTTCTTTACAATTCTGAATATCAATTTAGTGTGAAATAAAATAAAAATTTTGTAAATGATCATAGGAGTAGTAAACTAAAGGGAAAAGGGCTAATTAATGGTGAAGTGATAAATTAGTGTCTAGAATTGTAAAAGGAATAAAGGCTTATAAAAATGACATAAGACTTATAAATTCACAATTTAAAATGAAACAAAATTTTGTAAACTATACATAGGAATAGTAAACTGAAGAAAATAAGTAAACTAATGTTAGAGCGGTAAATTAGTCTTTAAATTTTTTTTTAAAATAACATAAGACTTGTATATTAACATTAAGTGTGAAATAAAACAAAAGTTTTGTAAATCATATATAGCAATAATAAATTGAAGGAAAAAAGGATAAACTAGTTTTGAAGTAGTAAATTAGTCTTCAAGATTGTTTTTAAAAAAAAGGAAAAAAACTTAAAAAAATGACATAAGAGTTGTCAACTGACATTAAATATGAAATAAAATAAAAATTTTATAAACCCAATATAAGAATAGTAAATTAAAGAAAAAGACAATAAATTACTATTGGAGTAGTAATCTTTATAATTGTTAAAAAAAAACACACAGGCTTAGAAAATGAGATAAGACATATAAAATAACATTAATTGTGAAATAGATAAAAATTTGTAAACCATACGTAGGAGTAGTAAATTAAAGGAAAAAGTAATAAACTAATGTTAGAATGGTAAATCAACCTTTAGAATGGTTAAAAAAAAATTTAGAAAAATAGCGTAAAAATTATAAATTGACATTAAGTGAAAAATGAAGTAAAAATTTTGTAAACTACACATAGAAGATGTAAATTGAGAAAAAAAAAGAATAAATTAATATTGGAGTGGTAAACTAATCTTTAAAATTATAAAAAAATAAAAACTTAGAAAAATGATATAAGATTGGTAAACAAAAATTTCGTAAACCAAATATGAGTAATAAAGTGACGGGAAAGAGGTAAATTAATTTGGAATGATAAATTAGTCTTAAAATTATAAAAAAAATGACAGCTTGTAAATCTTACATAAAGCTTGTAAAACAGTATAAACTGCAAATAACACATTAATTTTGTAAATTACACATAAGTTTAATAAATATAACTTACAACTTGAACTAAAAAAAGATAATTACTTGTTACTTAAGTTGCTTATTTTCTATTTATTTAAAATTAGTGGTGGAGATTTTTTATCTAAATTTAATGATTCACATCTATTACGGCGGTGATGTCACAATTTTAATTATGACATCACATAAAAACAAAACCCAACTTATATTTTATTTTTCTTGCCACAATGTTCATTGTTCAAGTCCGTATAGTATGCTAAAAAAATCAATACATGTTTTGCTTTTTTATAAATATATAAAATAAATCTTTTCTTTAGTATCCCATGAGTTCCCCAACTGCAAAGTTTGCAACCAAGATGAAAAAAATAACTGCATTTGCCAACGAAGAAGCCATTGCAAGCACAAACAAGATTAACCATTGTGATTAAACAGGCAAGAGACACAAAGAAAACTGCTCTTTTCTTTCTTTTCTCCATAAATAAATAGTACATCTATCATTAAAAAAACAACATTAACAATAATTACAATTAAAACAATGCTACAAAAATTTCGGACTAGATACAGGAACAAATTTGAAAGAATATTCACTTTAAAACACTACTTTACAAAGAACATCCCAAAACCAATTAGTATCTCCAACCACTCGTTCATTTTGTGGCCATCACCCGTAAAAGTTCCACTGTATAAATAGAAATGCAGGAAGCGGCAAAACGAACAGCTATTCACCTGATAACAAAATCCTTCTTCGTTCAGAATTTTACAGCTCTTTGATCTGATGTTAGAATAAGAGTGTAGCTCATTGGGAAGATTTACCCCCTTCTCGGGAATTTCTATTTTGGGAGGCAAAAGGTGTAGAAAGCTCCCCCCATGAACAGGTTGATTGGCTGCAGCCGATTCATCTTCTGTAACATACATAATTAAATTAATATGGGAAAAAGAAATACAACCTGGAAAAATGCTAGTTTGTAATAAAAAGGTTCCCTATGTTGTAATACCCCATACATTTAGTATATGAGTACTTTAAGGTCACTGACAGCAAGTGAAGGGTAGGTTATTGATCATACCCTTGAGTAGATATTTACAACAACCAATGAAAACACTGGTGGAAAGAAATCAGCATTACCAAAGATAGATTTGATGGAGGGCTTCCTCAGTTTTGTGCTTTTCTTCTTCCATTCAGCTGTGCATGGAATACCAAAGATCGATCACATAAAAGATCAGAGGGAAATTATCAGCTATGTATCATTAAATGACACTTGTATCAAACGTACTACAACAATTTTAACCTATATCATTCATATACCTTAAGTTGACAAACAACATGTGCCGTCCACTAATTTGTAAGTGCTAACGCATAATAGTAATTTGTTCTTTTAAGATAGAAGAAGCTTTTATAAAAAAAAGACATGTTGTCCCATTTTCTTAGTGTAAAATGACATGTCAAATTTACTTAATACAAATGACATGTTGTCCTATTTACGAAACCACAAAATGAAAGAACTTCTAATAAAAAAATGACATATCATTTTTTTTACCTCATAAAAAAATAACATGTCATCCCATTTAGGACGGCAACATCATCTATGTGAAACAACGTCATTTCACTGGGACTTTAAAGAAAAAAATCTAATATTATGTGACTCAATTTGCTTATCTAAAGTTTAATCTAAATTTTTAAAATGTACTCCTCTAAGCTCTAACCCAAAATTTTTATGGTATAATATGTATAATTGTCAGTAATATGTATTATTAATATTATTTTTATAGTCTAATGTGAATAATTTTTTATGGCATAATTGCTAATAATATTTACTATTAATTATTTAAAGTTTCTTATAAAAAATCTACTATTAATAATCAAATTAAAAGATTTTTTGTATTAAAAATTTACCTTAATTTTTAGGATAAATTTATCTTTTTACCTTAATTTAAGTTTCAAGGGTAAAATAATTAATTTACTATCATTCTATTAACTTTTTAATGATAGCTAACAGTTTGGTATATATAGTAGACACATTTTGTTAACTTAAGGTATACGAATAATATATGTTAAAAGTTTTCTAACATGTTTGATACAAGTGATAATTTCCTTAAAAGTTAATTTGAGTTTAAGAGGTAAAATAGTCATTTTACTAAAATTCTATTAATTTCTTAGCGGCAGTAAATGATCTGATGGACGGCAGACATTATTTGTCAACTTAGGACATACAAGTGATATACCTTAAAAGTATTGTACCACACTCGATACGGATATCATTTAAAGGTACATAGCTGATAATTTTCTAAGATTATATAATCAATAATCAATCTGGAAAATTGCAAATATTGCACCTCAAAAGTCCGAATTGCATTCTACAAATATGGGGGCCACAGCAGAGATATGTAACTGATGTTGGAAATTAATAAGATCTGCCGATCAAGTGTGGGACAAAACCTAGTTATTTTCATAATTCATTATTATTAAATTTGAACTAAATATTTATCTTTCATATGGAAGTGAAAAGATTTCAGACACAAGGGACTACTTGAAGCAGACTTGAAATTCACAAGACATTTCCAGTTTAAGCCATGCTAGTTATTGCCCTCATCTCCCCACAATCTATGTTATGGTATCCCAACCAACACAAACATGGAACTGAAATCAGTAGGACTGAGCCTAAAATTAGAAAGTGATATGTTAACGTAGTATCATTAAATTTCATTACTAGCCACGCCCCATTTTCTGACTAAGATTCCATACATAACATGTGAAATGGGAACCGCGAAACCCAAAAAGAAAAAAAAAAAGGAGGCATTCCCAGGGTTCTAAATTAAAAAAAAAATTAGTAATGGATGTACGTGTAAATTAAAGACAAGCAGCTTACCAATTCCAGGTAATTGATGCTCATTTACGATTTCGAACTTCTTGTATGTATAACCCACAAAATTTATATCCTTGGAAGAAAGTGTCTGCAGCAAAGGACAAAACGGTGCGCAACAAAATAAACATGTAACCACCAGAATCCACTATATCAGCAACAAATCAACATCTTCCATTTGCAGTTTACAAAGCATTAACTTCTCCATAAACGCTGACAACCAATCAGTCCAACATTTAGATGTAGATGAAATTTATACTGGACTCTACATGTATATAAAAATATATATTTTATGGGCCTACTCTGGAAAGCAACAGGTCCAGCCATGAAGCATATACCTTGTTTTTTGCAGATCATAGACCTTGTTCTATCAGTTAGCTCTCTGCAGACCATATGGACTCTATCACCAATAATCTCCACATGAACACTTCCCATCCATGAAATGGTGAAACCGGCTATTATCCCTAACAATTATCTCTCTCTGAACAACCTTCGATATAAATTTTATTGCTGTGTGGCAGTCCCCACAGACTCGAAGGTTCTTTATTACTCGAATTGTCGTCCCATCAGGCGTGCAGATAATTCCAAAAGCTATGGCTAGTCTCTCACTATGGTAATAAAGTAAGCTTTTCTTTTGCTCCTCTTCAACATCATGAAGTACTTCTTTAGTATCAGGAACATACCCTTCTTGTTCCATCCGCTCCAAGAGTTCTTTCAGAGCCTCATTTATTCTGTGATAGTAAGGATTGGATTTATCTCCAGCCACAAAAGCATATACCTTGTTTTTTACTTCAATCCAGCTGCAAGCTGGTGTCTTTTTCATGCCCTTATTTCTCATAAAGACTCTTAAACTTGCTGCGTCTTTCCATCTCCGAGCAGCCGCATATGTATTGGACAAGATAACATAAGCTCCCATGTTATTGGGATCAATCATAAATATATTCTCAGCAACCTTTTCAGCCAACTCAACATTCTTGTGGACTCTACAAGCGGACAACAATGTCAACCAGACATTTTGAGTAGGTCCAGCATGCATGTTAGATATGAATTCATATGCTTCCTCCAACTTTCCTGCACGACCAAGAAGGTCTGCCACAGCAGCATAGTGTTCAAAGCTTGGAGCAATGCCATAATCCTTGGTCATACTGTTGAAATAACTCCAAGCTTTATCTATCAAACCAGCATGACTACAAGCAGTTAATACAGCCACAAAAGCGACAGGGTTTGGTTTCACACCATCCTTTTCCATCTGCTCAAAAAATGAAATAGCATCATGAGCATTTCCATGCAAAGCATGGCCCATTATAACAGCCGTCCAAGACACTATGTCATGGAGTTGCATTTTATCAAAAATACACCTTGCCAACTTAATGTTACCACATTTGGCATACATGTCCAAAAGAGAGCTGGCTATGAACATGTTATCATCCAATCCATTTCTGATGATGCAACCGTGGAGTTGCTTACCCAGATGCAGTGTTGTCAAATGAGCACAAGCTGGCATGATACTAGAGAAAGAAACATGCCTTGGTTTAATTTTAGCCATTAACATCTGCCTAAAGAATTTTAGTCCCTCATCAAACAGGCCATTCTGCACACACCCCGCAATAATCGAGTTCCATGAAATTGCATCTTTTACAGGTAAGAGACAAAATAGCTGATGTGAATCTTCCACTCGTGCACACTTTGCATACATGTTGATCAAGCTACTTCCAATGCACGGATTTGTATCTAATCCATGCCTAATAGCATAGCCATGTATCTCCTTTCCCTTAATAACATCAACATAGTCAGCAAATATAGGAAGGACACTGGACAAAGTGAATGAATCAGGCTTTAAGTTAGCATTCCCTATTTGTCTAACTATATTCAAAGCTTCATCACACAAGCCATTTCGCACAAGTCCCACAATCACAGTATTCCATGAAACAAGATCCCTTACTGGCATCATTTCAAACACCTTCCTCACACCATCTGATCGCAAAGGCATTAATTCATTGACTCTCCCGTCAGAATGAATATCAACTTGCCTACCTCTACTACTACTACGTAGCAGATCACTTACTCCATCTGTAAAGCTCACTGCATCATGACCAATACTCACAACCCGTTCCTCAAATTTATCTGTAAAACCATTTGCCTTATGAATAAACTCACTACATCCAGCCGACCCACTACTTGATTCAACGCTTCCATTTCGTTCAGGAATTTTGTCAAGCACTTCATGGACAGATGCTTCCCTCCCACCATCAAATCCAAAACTTTGAAATCTATCATATATATGCATATCCATACTTTGAGACTTGGCATACATATTCATAAGAGCATTATTAGTATACAAATCAAGATCCACACCAAGTCTAATAATGCAGGCGTGGACAGATTCACCAAACCTGAAGTCCATTAACAAAGCACAAGATTTTAACACAGAAGGGAACACATTGTGATCTGGGAGTACACCAGAACCTATCATCTGTATGAAAGATGTCAAGGACTCAACTAAAAGGCCATTTTGAGAGCAGCATCTGATGATAGATTTCCAGGCAACAGGTGGAGCCGGAGTTTTCAGACTGTCCAAGAGACAGAGAGAGTCGTGTACGAGGTTAAAGTTGGTGTATATAAAGAGGAGTCTGGAGATGAGAAAGCGAGAGTTGGGTTCTCGTGTTTTGAAGATTTGGGCATGGAGTTGTTTCGCTTGGGATTTGGTTTTGATGGAGATAGGGTTTTTGAGCAACTTTGTTAGGGTTTTGGTGGATGTCATCTGTTTGATTGATCAACTTTTGGTTATTGAGCATGGTGTTTTAGTTTGTGCTGGCTGTGTTGGCGGTAAAGAGCTTTTTACTTGACTTAAATGTTAGTTACAAATCGGCAAAATCTGTTTCCCAGTACGTTCAAAGTTGTAGACACTGTCAAAGTTTATCCCCTCAACATAACGGCATTGACAGACTGTTTCCGTACAAATAAAGGCTCCTGATGCAATGCAACAAGATCTAAACTGGGGGGAGGTTAAACAGAGATCCCCTAAGGATGCTTGGTCTTCCCAGAATCTTGAACGAAAAGGACAAATGAAGTCGGCACATAATTTAAAATTTCGAAAAAAAAAAATCACAAGCAAAAACAAGCAAAGTTACACCGGAAAATTCTATAATGCCGTATGAAAAATACAATATTAATATCGTAATACACATAAATATTATAAATTACACATAAAATTAGTAAATATGAAGTAAAATTAGTAAATTAATACAAGATTATTAATTATTTAAAAAATTAACATTGTTTCTTATAGAATTTTAATGAAATATGTTTTCTTTGCTTACAAAAAATATTTCTTTAATTAAACAAAAAAATTATACTAAAAAAAGTAAAAGAAGTTTTATTGAATTGATTATCATAAATTCTATATTTATTCTAGGAATTTGTATATTTTTCTTTCCCGATTTTCTATAATGATATCTATTTATTATATATATTAATTGCATGTAATTATTTATTTTGATGTGGATCAAGTAAAAATAAAATTAAAAAAGCCTATATTATTAGACACATATAAATATATTAATAAAATTAGATTTAATTTTGAGTCATACACATACTTTATGTAATTTCAAACTTTTCACTTGTATTTGAAGACTCTTTAGGGTTGAAAAGAAGTATAGAAAGATGTAATATAACCTCATCTTATAACAACTATGAAAGATATTAAGATAATATTTTTCTTTAAAAATATAATTTTGAGTATAAATTTCCTCCTTAATAAAACATCACTTATATTATATAAATGCAAAACTAATATTGTTCAATTTAAATAAAGAATCAATAAATATATAAAGTAATAACTATTATAACAAGTTTTTATTTTATAATTGTGAACTTTTTTTACAGTAACTATTATATTAATTTACTTATTTTAGCTTTTATTTATAAGTCTTAAACATAATTTATAAACTTTATGTTTTATTTTGCACTTAATGCTGATTTACTTATTTCATATTGTATTTATAAGTTTATATTTTATTTACCAGTAATACATCAATTTACTAGTATTATAGTAATTTACTTATTTTACCTTTCTTTTATAAGTCATATGTTTTATTTCTAAAATTTATATTTTATTTCATAGTTAGTGTTGATTTACTAATTTTATGTTATATTTATAAGTTTTTGATTTGTTTACTAGTAATATATTAATTTACTTGTTTTATCTTCTATTTACAAGGCTTATGTTCTATTTACTAATAGAACATTAATTTACTAGTTTTATATTAATTTACTCTTTTTACCTTCTCTTTACAAGTCTTATATTTAATTTTTAAAATTTATGTTTTATTTTATAGTTAATGTTGATTTATAAGTTTTATATTAAATATACAAGTTTTTGTTTTGTTTACTAATGATACATCAATTTACTAGTTTTATATCCATTTACTTGTTTTATCTTCCATTTACAAATTTTATGTTTAATTTCTAAAAATTATGTTTTATTTTACACTTAATGTTGATTTATCAGTTTTGTGTTATATTTATAAGTTCTTGTTTTATTTACTATTAATATATCAATTTACTAATTTTATATTAATTTACTCATTTTACCTTTTATTTACAAGTTTTATATTTAATTTCTAAAATCTATGTTTTATTTTACAATAAATATTGATTTACAAGTTTTATGTTAAATTTATAAGTTTTATGTTTTAATTACATAATTTATGTTTAATTACGACATTAATGCCGTAATTTTAATCACGGCATCATAGAATGACCCAAGTTACACCATTTGAAGTGAAAGAAATACTTGAATAAACATGCAAAAGTCAAAGGAAACTTTTGGGTGCACTTTTGACAGCACACTAGAAAAAAGATTTTAGGACACTTTTCTTAATACAAATGATTATTGGAAAATAGCAAGTAGCAGTATTTCGGATTCGGTTCGGTTCGAGTTGGCCCTTAAAATTCGAACGGGTTCAAATTTAAAACGGTAAAACAAAAAAATCCAAAAAAAGGGGGCCCTAAATCCCAAATTTTTCTTTTGCTTCACGCTGCGAGCAACAGCCATGCACAACCCAAGCCGATAAGCCCAGCACGCTATAGAGCACAGACACACTCATCTCACTCACACACACCACACGAAACCGCCGCTGTCGGTTCCGTTCACGCGCACCGGCGTTGCAGCTTCTAGCCGTTCCTTGAGCTGCTGTCAGTTTCAATCCGCTGCTGCCGTCTGTGGCTTGCTGCCTCCTTCGTTCACTGTCATTAGTCGCACAAGGTAATGATCTTAAAGGCGACTTGGCCATGAACAGGATAGAGGAAATATTATTAATTTAATTTAGTATAATTTTTGGGATCATGTCCAATACATATATATTTTTTTGTAAAATGGTATTGGTTGTTTTTGTTTTGGAGGTTAATTGGGCATGGCAAAGCATGATCAAATACAGTAAATTAGAAAATAAACAATAGAAACTTATTGAAATATTGAGAATATAATTAATTAATTTTTTTATCTAGTATGAATTTGAGATTTTAGAATTATAAATGGTTGGTTATTGACCAAAATTTAGAAAATAAAATTGTTGTAATCGAATCCAAATTGAAATTTAGATCTAAAATTTTAAATCAAACCAATTTAAAATATGAACCTGAATCGAACTGAACTAAAATAAATTTAATTTGGTTTAATTTGAGTTTATCATTTCAACAAACCCAATTAATTTATAATTTAAAAAATCTAATTTATCCATCCTATTAGTAAGAGTAATAATTTTTAAAATTTTTTAATGAGATTTAATATGTTAATATTTAAATAAAATATATTGATATAATTATAAATATCTCTCATATAGTTAGTATAAAAATGTATATAGTGCGAGTATAGAAAGATAAATGTGTAAATTTATATTTAAAATTAAAAATATGTTTTTACTAGATCAATAAAATTTTGACCGAACTTGACCAGCTGGCCATGGCTCCTCCGGCAGCAGTAGAGGTGCTTCGCCACTGCCGGAGTCCCCTCTTCACACTGGTGACCAACCCTAGTCATGGGAGCCTTTGAATCAGCTGCGTCCGCCACCACACATTAACCCAAGAAGATTGCTTTTGTCTCACAACAGCCCCCACATCGGCAGCACCCCTTTGGCCGACGCTGATGCCACCCAACCGCCATCGCCCTTGAGCCATCCCGATACGATGCAGCAACGTCTGACTTCCCAAAACTCAACTACACACAGCTCTCAAAATCCTAGCTCGCAGCTTGTCACCCGCATACCACTGTCGTAATTTCTACCATCGGCGATGGTTCCATTTCGTCACCGTCCATCACCTCAACCAACCCCCATACAACTCGAAACTTAATAACATCTCAACAGTCGCAAACACACGATTTTTTCAACCCGCAGTTGCGGCCACGTTCAACTTCTTTAGGTCTCGCCACCGCCGTCTTGTTAGCCTCGTTGATGGTAGTTCACTGCAAATGGAATCCTCTTAAAGCCCACACACCACCTACAGGCATTTTGTTGAAATGGGTTTTCAAACAATTTGTTGATTCTGATGCAGTTAATTACTTTGAGACTTTGATAATATTCTATAAGGAATTATCTTAGTTTTAGGAAATTTTTTAATAGCTAATAGTGTCAATTACTTTAGAAAGATGTTTTTTTTTAAAAAAAAAATCTGTTTCTATGTTTTATGATTCTAGCCAAACGTATTATCTATAGATTCCCAAAATAACACTTAATAATTTATTATTTTGGTGAGAATGGTATTTTAATAATTTTAGTAATCTACTAACAATCAATTTTATTATTAATTAATAATAGTAAAAATATTTCTAATTATATTGATATATTCTATCTAAGTATTAACACGCCAAATATAAGAGAATGTCCTTAAAAATTACCCTTATAAAGGTTATAATTCCATCAATTTCTCTTTAGGGGTATTTGGCACCCCTCATTAGCCTTCATGCAGCCCCATATTTGGCTAATACACCATAATGCTGCCGCTTGCTGCATTAGCTAAATCCGACTAATGGCTACATTAGATAGTTTGTCTTCTTCTTCTTCTTCTTTTTTTTTTTTTTCCCAAACTTTCTAATAATTATAAATAAAATATGATTTTTTAATTTAAAATAATATTATATAATATTAATTTTTATTTTTACATTATAATTGTTAATATAAATTATAAAATTTATAATATTACATTTTAATTTTTATTGTATTATAAATATAACTAAATACTGTATATTTAATTATATTACAATAATTAATGTACAAAATTGATTAATATTTAAGAAGTTAATATAATTAATAAAAATACTTAAATAATATATAATAATGTAATATAATATTACATTATTTAATTATATTCAATAATTAATTTATAAAAATTAATATTTTTAAATAATTTAATATACAAATAATTAAGATTTAAATATTAATAAATTTAAATAATATTAATTTAAATAATGATATAAAATATTTTTACATATACCATAATACTCTTACTTGAATTATTTAGCACAATTCATTTTGTTAGTAAATATATTACAACAATTGTATCACTTTACTTTTTTTGCTATTATCTTATAACATTTATAAAATTTTATTCTATTATCCTAAAATAACTTAGGGACTCGTAGGTTTTAACTATTTTATTTATGTTGTTATGTTATCTAGAGATCATTTGATTAAGTTATTTGTTTCAATCTTTATTTCATAGGTTGTGATATTTAGAAAATATTGAAAAATAAATGATATGCTTTCAAAAATTTAAGACTATAAGTTTTGATCTTCATGAAGAATTATGATATTTGAAATACAAATAAACAACCCAAGAGAGGGGGGTGAATTGTGTTATTAAAATTTTTTTACAAATGATTCAATCTAATGCCTTAATACAAACAAAAATTAAGTTTTACAGGAATTAAATCAAATATAATAAATTAGACAATGCTTGCAAAATGAATGAGTAAGAGAAGAGAATGCAAACATAGTAATTTTTACGTAGTTCGGTAATTCCCGCCTACGTCCACGCCTCCAAGCCAACCGAACTCGAGGATTTCACTATCCAAGCCTCCTAAGGCTTCAAATGTTTTCAATTGACTTCCAAGGTGTCAATGAACCTTTACAATCAAGAGATTATCATCTTAATCTCTTTACCCTAAGTGTTTCTCTCACTTGAACACTCTTAATACAATACAAAATAGAAATTACAGCAAAACACTCTCTATAAAAGTAGATTCACAAATAATGGCACAAAAAACGATTTAATCTATTGTGATTTGTAATATGGAAGCTCAATATATGTTTTATAAACTTATTTTTGCTTGCCAGAAACTTTGAAATGAAGTTGGAGTTGAATTTTTATAGTTAAATCTCGAAAACTAGCCGTTATTGTCAAATTCCAGTGCTCAAGCGGCTAGTCGCTTAATTTAACCGGCTCTCCGCTCGTAACAGTGAAGTTACCGTTAATTTTGAATTTTGCTACAGTAACACTGTTCACGAAATTATAGTTTTACCTCAAAACTTATTCAAATTATGCTATGGCCTAAAACGTTATAAAACTTTTCAAAAAAACCCAATATCAGAAATTTTAATTATTATTTAATTCCTAAAAATATTTTAAAATTACAGTGTGGTCCAAATTAAAGAAAATCTTTTCAAATAAGTCTTTTTTGAGTTTTAGCTAAATCACCATAATCTTTAAAGTTTTTAAAATTTTTCACTTAAGTCCACAATCTATTATAAGTTACAATAAAGCCCAAATGTTTTAGATTTTAACAAATAAGTCCAACTTCGAAATTTAAAATATTTTTATTTTTATCCAAATTACTTTAATTCACAAAATATTTTATCTCATAAACATAAAGGTATTTAACTTGAAAAATAATTATTTTATTAACATAAAATTGAGCTTCACAAATGCTAATTCAAGTATAAATTAAATCATACCGGCTTTACAAGAAATTGTCGAAATAAATTATCCGTTGAGCCATCGTTGCCCGTTGAGTGTCTTGAATTTGATTTCACTTGATTCATTATTCTTCAAAACTAGTGAACTTGTGAAATACAAAATAAAACACTTTAATACAAATGTTTGTTATCATCAAAATCATAATATTTATAACCTATTAGTCTAACAATCTCCCCCTTTCTTATGATGATAAACATCTCATGTATTTTGACATATATGCTCCCCCTTAATACATGGCGTACATAATCAAATTTAAAATAAACTCCCCCTTACAGTATGATTTATAACAATTTATAAACTCTCCCTTAATATTTCAGAAAACATGCACAAGTGCGTAAAAAGAAAATATAATACCTGCCTTCGAAATACATGACTTTTCTCCCTTCTTCATCAAAATTTAAACTAAGGCAAAACAATCAACCAAATACAGGCAAGAGACATGAAGAGTGAAAAATATATCAAGAAGCCATAATATACCAATTGAAATACAAAGCATCCAGAGATAAATCATCCAAATACAGAACATCCAAATAGCTCATAATGATCATCCACAATCCATAAAGAAAATGTAAATGCATAAAAATGTGTGGTACAGAGTGACAGAAATAAAAGAGTTATGGAGATGGTGGATGTGATGAAAATGATGGTGGTGGAAACCCAAGAGTTGCAAAATGCTGCTGCTGGCCATCAATAATCTGCTGCTGCTGAGCTAAAAGTCGCTGGTGTTGGTCAAATAATTGCTGCTGCTGCTCAAAGAGGCGCTGGTGCTCTAAAGTGGATTGAGCTGAAAAAGCTTCAAACTGAGATTGAAGTCGGCTTTGCTGTGTCGAAAGAGAATCCATTTTAGCCAACATCTGTTGCATTTGATTCTCATGGGTAGCTGAAGGAGTTTTGGAAGAACCCGCAGAAGATGGATAATAAGAGCGTTGTGGGACACTAAGATCAGGAAGTTGCTCTAGTGGAAGAACATCGTTAAAGAAACGATGATCTGTAGGAGCAAGTTCAGAAACTTTGGTGGAGTATCTCCGGTCCCTAGTCCATTTACCTTCTACCTAAATAAATCCTAAGTTGGCAATGGCATCATCTCCTAGTTCTCTTGAGTTTAAAAAGGTTGGTTCGATAATGGGTACTTGAAAATGTTTGAAGATGCGGGTAATGATACTACCATAAGGGAGGGACCTTTTAGCCATACAAGGTGTGCTAAGCATATGATTGAGTATAATGTACCCAACATTGAGTTTTCTACCCTCCAAAATACAATCCAATAAAGCCACATCCAATCGGTTAACTTCATCCCCATGACCATATCTAGGAGTAATCACATGATGAAGAATATAATGTAGGATTCTAATTTGAAGAGGCAAAGCTTGAGATTTCAATGATGATCGACAAAATTCATCGGACAAATCACGTCGGCGACAAATTTTTTGAACAACATTTTCAAGAGAAAACCATGGATGATTTATTCTAGCTCTAGCACTATAAATTTCTAATCCCTCATTTGGAGTCCCAAGAATATGATTTAACTCCGCAACATCAAATTCAATACGAACTCCCCCAACACTAGTAACAATTTTATCCGAAACTTCTATATCCATATTCAAATAAAAAACCTTAACTAAATTCTCATAATATGCTTCTTGAATAACGAAGATATTTTTCTAGCTCATGGCAATAAGAAGTTTATCAAGAGATTTACCACAAATTTTCAAATTTGCCAAATTCTTAAGATTAACAAAGTAAGAAGGAATAACCGACCTCGGCATGAAATTATCGATAAACCGTTTTCGAAGCGGGAGATGTCGAAAATGAGTTGACAAAAACTCCGTATTATCCTCATAATCTTCCTTGCGTCTCTTGGCCATTTGTTTACTCTTGGCTTTTTCTCCACCCACCATTGTTGAACAAGCTTAAAGAACAATTTCAGATTTGAGTAAAATGGATAAGTTTAAGCCAAGAAATTTAATCCTAGAGATGAATGAGGTTTAGATATAAGTGGATTTAATTAAAGATGGACTAGAGAAAGCTTGAAAATCTAGAGAGAGAAATGCCCAAGGTTAGGTTTTTGGATTTCGGATTTTTATAGAGGTGTGATAAAATAATGTTTGAATGATGAAAAATGAAGGAGTAATGGATGGGTAATGGTTTGGATGATTAATTTTAGCAAGAAAATGAGTGAAAATTGAAGAAATTTGAGAGAGAGATGGTGAAGCACTATTCACGCGGGAGAGAGAGAAAGAGATGAATCAAGAGAAGAGGGAGTTGAAATAATGATTGGAATATGTTTAATGGAAGTTAAATGGACGGGTAATAGATTGAATCAATGATTTTGACATGAAAATTGTTGAGAAATGAAGAATTTTTGAAAGAAAATAGAGGAGGAGTCACGGTTTTGAGAGAGAGAGAGGTAAGTGATGAAGAAAGCCAAAAAGAGGGAGAGGAAGAGAGTAAAACCCGTGACCAAGCGGCTAGCCACTTGGTGCAAGCGGCTAGCCACTTGCTCTCGGGTTTGGGAGCAAGTCCAAGCGGCTAGCCGCTTGGTTCAGGCGGCTAGCCGCCTGATTGCTGCCCAACTGTACCAATTTCAATTTTCGGCCATTTTTTATCAATCTCGTCATCATTTCTTGATTCCGAAACCTCTCAAGAACCATTTTAATGCATAAATCATGATCTTAAACATTTAAAACATGATTAAATCAAGCAAATAATTCATCTATCAAGCATGTATCATAAAGCACACAAGCATTTGAAATGAATATTTCATAACACCTTACTTATCTATCATGCTCAAACTCTTTCAAAAACATTAACAAACATTAAGCAAATAATTTTAATAGATCCAATAACATAATTAGAGATGTTAATGTGAAAATCTCATCATCCCAAGTTCATGCCGAATTTTTGAAAATTGTTCTTCGCAAAGGGGTTTTGTAAAAATATCAGTAAGTTGATTTTCCGTAGAGATAAATTCTAAAGCAACATCACCCTTTTGTACATGATATCTTAAAAAATGATGTCTAATCTCTATCTACTTGGTTCTAGAGTGCTGAATGGGATTCTTTGACAGATTAATAGCACTAGTATTATCACACTTGATAGGAATTTGTTCAAGTTTAATGCCATAGTCTCTAAGTGTTTGTTTCATCCAAAGGGCTTGTGCACAACAACTACCTGCGACAATATATTCCGCCTCAGTGGTTGAGAGTGCAACCGAGTTTTGTTTCTTACTAAACCATGAAACAAGAGAATGACCTAGAAAATGGCAAGTTCCACTAGTACTTTTCCTATCCACCTTATATCCAGCAAAATCGACATCCGAATAACAAGTCAAATCTATATGAGTTCTTCTAGGATACCAAAGGCCAAGATCTATGGTTCCACTCAAATAATGAAAAATTCTTTTAACAGCAAGTAAATGAGATTCCTTAGGACATGATTGAAATCTTGCACACAAACATACACTAAACATGATATCGGGTCTACTTGCGGTTAAGTAAAGTAAAAAGCCGATCATACCTCGATACTTTTTAATATCAACTTTTTTACCCTTTTTATCTTTGTCAAGCTTGATTGTTGTACTCATTGGAGTGCTTTTAGTGTTTGATTCTTCAATTCCAAACCTCTTGAGCAGATCTTTGACATATTTAGCTTGGTTGATGAAAATTCCCTGATTGTTTTATTTGATTTAAAGTCCAAGAAAATACTTCAATTCTCCCATCATGCTCATTTCAAACTCCTTACTCATACAAGATGAAAACTTTTTGCACAAGGACTCATTAGTAGAACCAAAAATAATATCATCAACATAAATTTGAACAATAAGTATGTTTTGGTTCTTATGCTTAACAAAAAAGTGTAGTATCAGTTTTTCCCATTAAAAAATTATTATCAAGCAAGAAATTTTTAAGCCTATCATACCATGCTCTAGGTGCTTGTTTTAATCCATACAATGCTTTTGATAACTTATAAATATGATCTGAAAATTTTTCATTTTTAAAACCATGGGGTTGTTTCACATAAACTTCCTCCATGATATATCCATTTAGAAAGGCACTTTTGGCATGCATTTGAAATAAAATGAAATCTTTATAACATGCATATACTAGCAACATTCTAATGGATTCTAATCTAGCTACAGGTGCAAATGTCTCATCAAAATCAATTCCTTCTTCTTGGTTGTATCCTTGAGCCACTAATCAGCTTTATTCCTTACACCCACACCGGATTCATCCATCTTATTTCTAAATACCCATTTAGTTCCTATAATGGATTGGTGTTCTGGTTTGGGAACTAATTCCCATACTTTATTTCTCTCAAATTGGTTTAACTCATCTTGCATTGCCATAATCCAAGAGTCATCATTTTCCGTATCCATAAAGGATTTTGGTTCAATTTGAGAAATAAATGCAACATGCTCACATGTATTCCTAAGTGATGATCTAGTTGTAATATCTCTAGATGGATCTCCTAAAATGGCATCTTTTGGGTGAGATGACATATACCTCAACTTCTTGGGGTATGCTTGAGAAGTACCTTAATTTTGTTCTGCACTTGTTTCTTCAAGTTGCTCCACTTGATTTTCTGCATTCTTTTGGTTATTCTTTGATGAATCTTCTTGTATATTTTCATCTGCATCATCACTAACAGCGACTTTCTCCATAGAGAAGGTATTAGACTCATCAAAAGTAACATGTATAGACTCTTCCACAACCAAAGTTCTTTTATTGTACACTCTATAAACTTTGCTTGAGTTTGAATACCCAAGAAAGATACCAACATCAGATTTTGGATCAAATTTTCTAAGATTATCTTTTGTGTTCAAAATAAAACATTTACATCCAAAAACTTTGAAATAACCAATGTTGGGTTTTTTATCTTTCCAAAGCTCATAGGGAGTTTTATTGAGATAAGATCTAATCAACACCCGATTTAAAACATAACAAGCGATGTTGACGGCTTCGGCCCAAAAATATTTAGGTAGAGCATTTTCATTTAACATGGTCCTAGCCATTTCTTGAATAGATCTATTCTTTCTCTCAATGACTCCATTTTGTTGTTGAGTTCTAGGTGATGAAAATTGATGCTCAATGCCTAAATCATTGCAGAAATTTTCAAATGCATGATTCTCAAATTCTCTACCATGATCACTTCTAATGCAAGTAATAGAGTATCCTTTTTTATTATGAACCTTTTTACAGAAAACTTTAAAAGCTTCAAATGCATCATTTTTATTAGCCAGGAATAGTATCCAAGTGTATCTAGAATAATCATCTACAATTACAAATGCATAATATTTTCTACTTAAGCTAGCATGTTTAGAGGGTCCAAATAAATCCATGTGAAGTAATTGAAGTGGTTTTGAAGTAGAGACATGATTCTTGTTTTTAAAAGAAGTTTTGATTTGTTTTCCAAATTGACAAGCTTCACAAATTTTATCCTTTTGAAAACTAATTTTTGGAAGTCCTTTAACCAAATCATTTTTCAAAATTTTTGAGATTAAATCCATGTTTGCATGACCTAGTCTTCTATGCCATAACCATCCATCATCATGCAATGCCAAGAAACATTTATTAATGATAGATGCACAATCTATATTAATGGTATAGACATTAATACATCTATTTCCTATAAACAAAACTTTTCCATCACATGCATTTTCAATAACGCATCTAGATTTATCAAAGACTACTTTATAACCCTTATCACATAATTGACTAATACTAAGTAAATTATGTTTTAAGTTTTCAACCAAGCACACATTTTCAATAAGAGTAGAAGATATATTACCGACATTGCCAATACCAATAATCTTTCCTTTTGAATTATCTCCAAAAGATACATCTCCACCATTTTCGATCTTAGTAAAACTTGAAAACCAAGCATAATTTCCTGTCATGTGTCTTGAACACCCACTGTCCAAGTACCATTTATTCTTCTTCTTCTTCTTTAAGCCCTGCAGAAAAAATTTTAAGTCTTAGGTACTCAAATCTTTTTGGGTCCTTGGATGTCAGCAATGGTTCCTTTTGGAACCCAAACATATTTTATACCATAATAAGTATTTCTTTTCACAGGACATCTATTTTTCATGTGACCATTTCTATTGCAATAATGACAAGTAATTTTATGATCACTTGTGGATGTAACTTTAACAAAATAATTCTTGTAATACTTTTGCTTCAAGTTAGGCTTATATCCAAGTCCTCCTTTATCAAAAACACATTTTTGTGAGTTAAGTAAATTATCCAACATCTTTTGGCCATTTGTGAATTTTATCACAATTTCATTTAACTCGTTATTCTTCTTCTTGAGAACTTCATTCTCCTTTATCAATTTCTTAACATGTAATTTTTCATGCTCATATGAGGTATTAAGTTTCTCATTTGAAGATGTGACTTTATCATGCAACATTTTATTTTCTAGTTCTAAACATGTAATCTTTGTATTCAATGATTCATTTTCATTTTTGAGATCTATCAATTTCTTTTTAAGGCCTACATTCTTTTTACCTATCTTCATTAACTCACCATGTAATTCTTTAAAAGCATCATGTAATTCATCATAGGTAGGAAGATCATTTACCTCATCTAGTTCATCATTCGATTCATCTTCAATCGCCATAAGAGCTAGATTTGTCATTTCTTGATGCTCTTTATCATCACTTATTTCTTCATCAGTATCATCCCACGTGGCCACCATTGCTTTCTTCTTGAACTTGTTGAGAAGAGGGCATTCCGATCTTATGTGGCCAGGCTTCTTGCACTCGTAACATTTAATTGCTTCCTTTTTCTCCTTTTGGTTCTTGAAATCTTTAAATTTTCTTCGCTCACCAGTTTTCTTGAAAAATTTTCTGAATCTCCTAGCAAGCATAGCCAATTCCTCATCATCCGGCTCACTTTCTCCATCACTTTCAAATTTTGTGACTTTGAAAGCAATGTTTTTCTTCTTTTCTTCATTGCCTCTTTCAGCTGCCAAATCTTCCTTATAAGAAATAAGAGAACCGATTAGATCATCAATAGGTAAGACATTTAAATTTTTAGCTTCCTTAATGGCAGTTCTTTTTGGTCTCCAATCCTTAGGAAGTGATCTAATGATTTTCTTAACTTTTTCGCTATTTGAAAAAGTCTTTCCTAGGGCTCTTAAAGTATTCACTATGTCCGTAAATCTAGTATACATAGAATACACACTTTCATTTTGTTCCATTTGAAACAATTCATATTGTCGAGTGTATCTACTAATTTTAGACTCTTTCACTTGATTCGTCCCTTTATAAACAACTTCAAGTTTGTGCCAAATTTCATAAGCACTTTCACAACTTGATACTCTATGAAATTCTTTCTTATCTACTGCACAAAATAACGCATTCATGCCTTTGGAATTTAGAGAAGCTTTTCTCTTTTCCAATTCATTCCATTCCCGTGAAGGTTTTGGAATATCTTCCCCGACTTCATTTTTAGTCAAAGGCATAAATGGACCATCACATACAACTTCCCAAATTTCATAATCTAGGGCTTGTAAATAAATTCTCATCCTATTTTTCCAATATGGATAGTCATTTTCGTCAAAGAACGGTGGTCTAGTTGACTGTCTTTCCCTAAAGGTTGAATCACTTTGGGTTGCCATGGATCTTTTACTCTAGACGGTTAAGTCCTAACAAGAGAACCAAGCTCTGATACCAATTGAAATACAAATAAGTAACCCAAGAGGGGGGGTGAATTGCGTTATTAAAATTTATTTTACAAATGATTCAATCTAATGCCTTAATACAAACAAAAATTAAGTTTTACAGGAATTAAATCAAATATAATAAATTAGACAATGCTTGCAAAATGAATGAGTAAGAGAAGAGAATGCAAACACAGTAATTTTTACGTGGTTCGGCAATCCCCGCCTACGTCCACACCTCCAAACCAACCGAGCTCGAAGATTTCACTATCCAAACCTCCTAAGGCTTCAAATGTTTAGAATTGACTTCCAAGGTGTCAATGAACCTTTACAATCAAGAGATTATCATCCTAATCTCTTTACCCCAAGTGTTTTCCTCACTTGAACACTCTTAATACAATACAAAATAGAAATTACAGCAAAACACTCTCTATAAGTGTAGATTCACAAATAATGGCACAAAAAATGATTTAATCTATTGTGATTTGTAATATGGAAGCTCAATATATGTTTTACAAACTTGTTTTTGCTTGCCAGAAACTTTGAAATGAAGTTGGAGTTGAGTTTTTATAGTTAAATCTCGAAAACTAGCCGTTATTGTCAAATTCCAATGCTCAAGCGGTTAGCTACTTAATTTAACCGGCTCCTCGCTCGTAACAGTGAAGTTACCATTAATTTTGAATTTTGCTACAGTAACACTGTTCACGAAATTACAGTTTTACCTTAAAACTTATTCAAATTATGTTATGGCCTAAAACGTTATAAAACTTTTCAAAAAGACCCAATCTCAGAAGTTTTAATTATTATTTAATTCCTAAAAACATTTTAAAATTACAGTGTAGCCCAAATTAAAGAAAATTTTTTCAAATAAGTCATTTTTGAGTTTTAGCTAACTCACCATAATATTTAAAGTTTTCAAAACTTTTCACTTAAGCCCACAATCTATTATAAGTTACAATAAAACCCAAATGTTTTAGATTTTAACAAATAAGTCCAATTTCGAAATTTAAAACATTTTTATTTTTATCCAAATTACTTTAATCCACAAAATATTTTATCTCATAAACATAAAGGTATTTAACTTGAAAAATAATTATTTTATTAACATAAAATTGAGCTTCACAAATGCTAATCCAAGTATAAATTAAATCATACCGGCTTTACAAGAAATTGTCGCAATAAATTATCCGTTGAGCCGTCGTTGCCCGTTGAGTATCTTGAATTTGATTTCACTTGATTTCACTTGATTCATTATCCTTCAAAACTAGTGAACTTGTGAAATACAAAATAAAACACTTTAATGCAAATGTTTGTGATCATCAAAATCATAATATTTATAACCTATTAGTCTAACAATATTTTTTAACATTTATACTAAAAAGAATGTTAAATTTCTAATAAAGACTTCCATATTTAGTATTTTTCTAAATACTAATAAATATTATGTTCTAAATATATAATTTAAACTAATCACAAAACAATTAATGCATAACAATGCAAAACCAAACATAGATGCAAGTATGGATTCTCAAAATTTAAACCATGAAATATTATTAAAAGTTGAATAATACCTGGTTTGAAGTTGAATCAAGATGCTTTTGGAGAAAATATTATACACGACAATTAGTTCTCGTTGGATTCATGTAGTTTCTCAAAGTTCTTAGTTGATTCTGTTCACATGCATTGTGTTAAGAATGATTGTCTCCCTGGTCAGATTGAGGATTAAGTTGGCTTAAAATATTTTCTTCTTGGATCTCATCTATGATTGGTGTGGTGGTTGAAATATATAAGTTAATCTGTCACTTAAAGTTCGAGACTAACGTCTCATGCAATGATGATGATGTGTGTGTGAAATTATGTTGTAAAAATGATACACAAACAAATGAATAACATTAAAAAATGAACTAAACGAAAATTACACAAATTAAAGATAGAATGAAAGTTAAATAAACAAGAAAAATATACAAGAAGAAAAAAAGTGCAATAAAAATAAATAAATTGAAAATTAATGAAATTAAAATAACTAAATAGGAAGTAAACCAATCATATAATGAAAGTAATTAAACATAGGAAAAATTAACAATTTTGGAGGTTGAACCTGCCATATAAATTAATAAAATGCCAAAAAATAAAATAAATACAAAATTAAATTACAAAAATTAAAGGAATTAAAAGTAAATTAAGTTATTAATGCAAATTATTAGGCCTTTAAATAGGATCCAATTAAGTACAAATATGATGCAAAGAAGTTTAAGTTGTAAATCCAAATTTGATTATTATAGGAAATTTCAGCAATAGACCTATTCAAAAATCTTCTATAATTTATTATCAAACTTGCAATTATGAGAAGTATAGACCTGAGCAAAGATCTTTGGGTTAAACAAAAATTTTGAAAGATTTGGAGAAAAGAACAAAATTAAAAAAAGGAGGTAAATGAAATTTTATATAAAAAAGAACAAAATAAATATTTTTTCCTAGCAATTATGTCAAAAACTTAACACTTCTTAAGAGTTTTTATCTATTCTTAAGTATAAGAGTATTTAGTTGTAAAGTAATTCAGTGAGTTTGAGGTCAATTTAGAGAGAAAAATTTTAATTTATTTTATTTAAGTTTATTTAAAAATAAAATTTAAAAATATGTAATTTAATTTAAGTGAAATTATAAAATTAAATTGTTAGAGTTATGGACCCACTCTTAATAATAATTATAACTTAATAATTTTTTTATTATTTTATTATCTAAAAGATTAATTATATAATTATAATTATTCTCTTATTAATTTTATTATAGATTAAGTACTTAGTGTGTCAAAATTTAACTGGTCTATAATTAGTCAAAATATCATTTTATCATACTTTATATTAAGATATTAAAAATTTATTGTGCCAAACCCCATGTTTGTCTACAACAAATCAAAATTTCAAATTACAAAATATGGATAAAATTAGATGGAAAATAATTTAATTCATATAATTAAAAATAAAATTTGATTAAATCATATTTTTTATTAAGAGTCTTACCTTCCCCTAACGATTAGTATTTTAGCTAAGCATGATTGAAATAAGAATAATTATTAAAATTGAAGAAAACATAATTAAAAAAAAAGGTATTTGAAATTGAAAATAAAACTATATTTATTTATTAAAAATATATTACAAAGAGAGTAGAGAAGAAAATCAAGGGAAAAAAAATAAAGAGAAGTTGTAGAGAGATGTGTTTCCCTTTCTCTATTTATACTAATACATAATTAATCCACTATATAAATAATTAAAGTTAATTATATCTTACCCATACATTTATTCCAATGATAAAACGCAAACCTAACTTAGTTCACTCAAACATATCCAACTTATTTTTTTAACAATTATCACACTTAACATGATAAAAATTTATAATTTCACAATTATCCTATTTACTATGGTAAAAATTTATAATTTTACAACAAAAATCACAGATTCCCGTTTAACTTATCAGACTTCTAGAATCAAAATTTGACATTTATACACTTGTTTGAAACCTTAAATTATGTGAAATTATTATTTTTACCTAATAAATAAATACACAAAAATATACAAAATGAAATATTTAGAAAAATAATTAGAAATTTCACAATATATTATGAAATTACAAATGTAAAGTATATATAAGCATAAAATAATATTTATACCCATTAATAAACATATAATTTTTAACACTAATCATTTGTATACCCAAAAGAAAAGAATTCGCAGCATTTTTTATCCTCTTCTAGATAAAAACTTAACCTTCACACCACATCTTGATATTCTCTCCATGAATGAAACTAACAAAAGCAAAAGCCACCCAACATTGATTCAAAAACGCTCATAACATTCAATACATGAACGTTTACCATCCAAAAAGTAATCAAACTTCCCCATAATTTTTATAACTAACAAAATCAACAGTAAGACAATAAAAGTTTCACACACCAGCGTCGCAGCAACTTCCTCTCCAGTTTGCACACTAACTCCTATAGCAAATAAAACGACATAAACAACGTACTTACGAGTTACAAACAGAATTAAAGGCTTAAAACTTTTTAACATAACAATGCTACTAAAGAACCAAAAAATATATATGCACCTAAATAAAGCTCACCAAACGATCTGCTCCCGATGTTCGTCCCAGCTCAAACTTGCCTCCAATTACATGATCCATTGGTCTACTTTTAACCCGAACAAAAAATTTAATACAACAAGTTTCGCTATTTTCCTTTCCATTATTAATTATTACAATCAAATTTGCACTCCAAACATTAAACTACCCACAAAAGATTCCTTTGCAGAGAATCCTTAGATTCATCAAATTTATTAGTAAATCAAAAAATGCAAATTTAGAAAATAAAAATTACCCTTTACAATCTACCTACAACTATAGACATTATTGATCGATCACAATAATGTATTTTCTCGGAAAATTTTCAAGAGAAACAAGGTCGGGCTTTGAAGAGAAAGTAACGGGTAAAGATGGTGCTTTTTTTTTTTTAATTAATTCTTTCGTTTTTTTCCTTTTTTTTGGGGGGGGGGGGGTTACTGAAGCAAAGATGAAAGAATCTAAAGCCGGCGCAACTTGAGGCAAGAATTCGAGGAGTAGAATCAGATGGAAATAGTTATGATTGATGAACGAGAAATGGATGGTAAATTATCGGATTTTTGTTAGGAAAAAATTAATTAATTGTTGTGTTTTAAGTTTAATATTTACATTCTATATATTTTATAAATTTAGTTATTCTATTTTTGTAACAGAGATGAGAGTCAATTGCTTTTGTGTTTAAAAATATGACTACGACTATGTTAAAGTTACTTTAAAATAATTTACGAATCACAGCTACACGCATAAAGTGAAAAATAATAAAAACTAATTATAACTTTGATCGTGTGATTATGAAAGAGTGCTATATTTTAAAGTAGTTCTAACATAACCGAATTCAAAAAATAATCATTTCATGAACTCTTATTCTTTCTTCTTGGACTCAATAAATAAATAATCATCCCTCGGAGATGGGCATTTAAATAATTTTGACTCTTGATGATTTAACAACTATGATAGAGGAATTTTATAATACATAAGAGGTAATACAACTAATAGATACATGCGTAATATGTGTAATTGAATTTAATGTGACCACTATTTATATGACCTTCTTTAAAAATAAATACATACCTGTTATAATATTATTTACTTATTGTTTAACTAATATGATATCTTTGATGTATTATAAAATTTTCATCATGATGATCAAAAACTTGTTTAGACTAATTAACAAGGGTAAAATTTAATGACATGATTACCTAGTATTATTAAACTATTTAAAATTTTCGTAGTGACTTTAAAATTAATGATTTCCATCATAATTTACACTATTAATCATTCCTAAAAAAGCAGTGCTTATCTTGCAGCGTAATTCCTAGTTGAAGTTATTATCTGTTCATTTATAGACAAGGTGAAGTCAAAAGGCGTGCAATCAAAGCCTTGGGGTTACGTTCAAGTCTTCTCGTTATTATTAGAGGATCACAATTTTATATATTCTTATGTCGATATAATCACTCGACACAGTAGGCAACTCCTCACTAAAACTCATAATTTTTTATTTATGAAAAGATTTAAAACCTGGAATTACGTTTTGGTTAATGTTTTGCACATGAGTTCAATAAATACTTGGTAATGGGCTAAAAATTTTGATGATTAATATATGAAAATGGGCTCTCAGCCTTAGGGAATCAATGGCAAATTTATTAGTATGGCGGCCAATTGCAACCAATATCGAGCAGTGCTGAAAACTTAGGATTTAGGCATATCTTCAAATACCGTGAATATCGCCTGTCTTTAATACGATGTTATTGTGTCGGACTTATATCAGGTAACTCCTAAAGAAATAGTTAATTTTCTTCGAAAGAATAATAACTGTAGATTGAACAATATGTTGACCAAGAATATCGAAGTCAAAGTTGGAGCCGGAGAATCGACGGGGTTAATAATTGTAAAGTTTTGTCGGTGGACGATAGTTGTTTCTTCATTAAGGATTATAATGAATATAATTTTAGATGACTAGTCGTATTTATTATTTAAATAAATAATTTCTCATCTATTTGTATTTTAAACTTTCTTTTGTTAAAGTTCACTTAGGTTACAATGTTTAAATTGTGTAGAAAGTTAAATAGGCATTTAACTTCAAACCGGACTTTATTTTTATTAAAATGTGTTGTTACTCATTAATTTATGTAATTAAGATAAATTATATCCAAAATGAACTTTAAGAATTTATCTACTAGCTTAAGAATTTGTTTTATCAGACATAGCATGTCCTTTCTAATTCATTCATTTGCCATTATTGTGTCATTGGTAAGAAACCAAGAGAGAGAAATTAAGAGACGAAAATTAACAGTAGTTGACATTTATGGAGGTGTACAAATGCAATGGAACTGTAAAGAAACTACACTATATTCGTTCCACACAAAGTCTGTTATGAAACTCAATTACATGCACTGCAACTGATCGAACAGCTCAAGATACAAACTCAGAATCAACAATTAAAAAATGAAAACAGAGGAATCCAAGAATGCAACACTCAAGAAGATTACGTGGTTCGGTTCCAATTGAACCTATATCCACAGCTGAAAAACCCAATAAGGGCAGAAGCTTTTAATGATAAAATGCAAATTGCAGAAGGCAGTTCAATGATACAGATTAAATCTTCTAAACTTAAAAGAGTTTTCTATCTGAACTTCTTGAACATTCTCAAAAACAGTCTCATACATGCCACACAAATCAGCACATATTTTGTTTTATACGTGTGCCCCGTAATAACAGAAATAAGTTGTTAACATTTGAGTGCTTAATCAATTTGGGCCCCCCTAATGCCACGTCACAAGCCACCTTAGCAACCTCATAACATAATATAGACTGGCTTCACAAGGTCTCTAAAGCCCCACAGTTACAACATAGTTCCCATAAAAAAAATAATTATAATGACAAGGAAAAAAGCGAATAGGTAAATAGATAGCATTCACAAACAATCTCATAGAAATTGGAATGAGTGTAATGTTGGAAGGGATCATATGTTGTGATTATATGCTCTTTAAAATAAATTAATTTATTTATAATAAATATTTTTCTGATTAATAGAATATTTTAGATATTTTTCAAATATCTTAGTTGGATAAATATTTTGAATAAGATTCATTTAATATAGTATATGCATTTAAGTGATCATAATATGAATTTACAGAAAATATAAATGTAAGTTATCTTATAATTAAAAATTGAAATCACATTTAATAAATAGAGTTAGACAATCTATTTATATTTAGAATATAATAAAGTCACTGAATTATTTGTGTCAATCATGTTTGAATTTACTAATATAATTTGATCACATTAAACTGGACAAATATGAGATTTAATTAACTTTAAAATAATTATTAGACTTATTAAATCTCATAAGTATTTCTTTTATTGCAATCCTAATATTAAGTTAATTGTATTTTCATAGTTATAATTGTTATTTCATTTGAGTTATTAAGGGGTGTGATATACAATACATTTTTTTATGGGTTTTCATATTTGATCATAGAATTCATTGGCCATAGTGCATTAACATAACAAGTATGTTGAAAATAATCATTAAAAAAACCTAGTAAAAGTCAAGGAATAAGATATAATTAAATTAATTGGATAATTGAGGTATCAATTTAATTAGTAATGTAGTATAAAGGATTATTTATTAAAGAAATCAATGTTGTATGAGTTGAATTTTTATTCAAGACACTATTCTAGATAGCATACAATTATGAAGGTTAGTTTTACCTTTTTAGTGGAGTATATTTGAAATCAAATAATTAGACTAGTTTAATTATTATAACTACTAATATATGTACTTGAATTATTATTAGATTAGCTCATTTAATTGACTGCACCACTATTATACTAAATAAGAAAGATAACTAACTATTATCATCAAAATTTTAAATATATTATTTGGGGTTTCATTTAATATGATTGCGTATAAGGGGTTGCGTACTATTTTACAATATTAACCCTTATAACAAACACAAGTGATAAGCTATTTTTTTTGGTTTATTGTTGTGTTTTAATTTAAATCAAATATTCTTTATTTAATAAATTAAAAAAGAGATAAAATAGAGAAGCCTATGCTTTCCACCAAGAGATATAAAACAATATATAGTGAAATTCTAACTAGACAACCCAAGAGGGGGGTGAATTGGGTTTTTAAAAATTATGAAAATAAAATACTCAATCAATGCAAACAAATTCGAAATAATTGAATAAATAATCAGACAGTAATAAATAAATTAAGAGATAGAGAAGAGAAATCAAACACAATGATTTTTATGTGGTTCGGCTATCCCTGCCTACGTCCACGCCTCCAAGCACACCGGGCTTGAGGATTCCACTATGTTAGCCTCCAAGGCTTCAACAACTTACAATTGATTTCCTAGGTGTCAATAGACCTTTACAACAAGAGATTATTCCCAATCTCTTAACCCAAATGTATCCCTACACTTACAGTCACTCAAGACAAAGGAATACAAATTGATTTATCTCTCACACAATCTTTCAAGGTTACAAGTTAATGCACAATGTGTGAATGAATGAAGTACAAATCTATTTTAAAGCTTTCTGTAGCTGGTAAACTCGTATATAAGCTCAGTAGTTGTGTTGTCATCAGTCTTTGATTTGAATTGGATGAATATATTTATAGTTGAAGCTGAAAACTAGCCGTTATTCTTCCATCTGACAGAAAACGGTTTACCGTTAGCCGTTAACGGTTAGCCATTTTCTTTGGTTAATGTTACGTTTGGGTATGATTTCAAATAATCGGTTGACCGTTAAGAATTACCCTTCACTGTTAACATCCAGAAACCTGCACAATAAAACATTCGATATGTTTTCTTTAAACGGTTAAAGGTTGACAAAGAATATCGATTCTGGAACTTATCAGTTAGCCGTTATATATTAACGGTTTGTCGTTAAAGTTCAGTATCCTTATAATATAAAGCTTTGTAACTAGTTCCTTTTAATGGTAAAGGATTTGAAGAGTTGACGATAAAAATCGGTTAGCTGTTATATATTAGTGGTTTGCCGATTGCTTCCAGTATCTCACAGAACACAAACCTTGAGCCGTTTTCTTTAACCGGTAGTGGATTAACAAAAGTATGATAATACCGGTGAGCTGTTATATATTAACGATTCGTCGATTTCTTCCAGTAGCTCAAAAATGCCTATCAGTTAAGGTTTAAACTGTTAACCTTTTACAAATTTAAGTCTTTTCACTAACGGTTAGCCGTTTAATATAATCGGTTAGCCGTTTATACTCAGAACTTCATTTTACTTACAAATTGTTCTAGTTTCTCTAAGGAATGTTAAGCATATACCTAGTTTTGACTCTTAAGAGAATACTTGAAATTATGTGAGTCTTAAAACATATTTATTAACTTAAACTCATTGTTTGTTATCATCAAATCAATTATCAGAACATGTATATGTTAACATATAGAAAGAGAAAAAAAGATATTTTTCTCTCTAACTTCAAGAGAAAGAAATTTTCTGCTCTAGTTACTTTTAATAGTGATAAAGGAGCCCATATGTTAAGCATTGATCGAACTTAAGTCATGACATGTGAAATCGTTGGTGACAAATCATGATCTATTAAGATTGGTAGTAATGAATCATGACTTGGGAGTCTAAATTACTTCTACGAAAAAGCAAAGGTAAAATTTATAATTATTTAATTTCATACATTCTAAGAGAATTAGGATCCAAATATTTCTACTACAAAATAATTTTTAACCAATTATAACACAAGAACATTAAGGAGGTACAACAGAGACGCTATTACAAGGGACAAAAACAATCTACACAATGCAATTACATTTATCTTTCTTTTTCTTGAGAAAACTTATGCAAGTATTCAGCATTATGAAACCAAAATAACCAAGAGACCTAATTGAAACTCATCATATTGAGTTGAATTTCACTAGTCCCGGAGGCTCTTTGTAATTGTAATAGTTTCTACTGGAGTTTTTTTAATTAACCTTGAATAGTTCCCTTACACGTAATAATCATTACATTCAATGCTTCATTATACTTCAACAACTATTCTACCAATCGCATTTCATATTGTTGATTGTCAAGTCCCTTGATTTTAATTTTCTTGACATGCTGAAGCAAATAATAGGGCATATTTTCTGATTCAATCCATCTAAAATCTTCTTCACTCAATTCAAACCAAAAATGCTTGATTACAAAGAAAAAAAATATCATAAAGAAGAAATTATATATCATTAAGTTATAAAGTCATGTAATTCTCACCTGTTCTAAGACAAAAGTCTATAAGTTTAATGATTTAGGGGATGAAAGGAAGAACTCTGCATCGAAATTCTCCAACATTAACTTGTAAAAAGGTCAAATCGGGAATGAAGGAAAAACATTATCATAAGAATAGTCAAGTATATCAAAGAGTTCTAAATAAAGATAACTATTACATTGATTAGTGTATCAAGTATTTATGAAATATTGGACTTTTAAGAAATTATCATAAGAGGATTCCATACCAAAAAAGTTCTAAATAAAGATTACCATTACATTGGTAAGTATATCAAGTATTTATGGAATATTGGACTCTTAAGAAAGTATATCTTAATATTCTTTTACTAAAGTTTGAGTGGAATATTACTCTTGTATAAAGAGAAGTATTTCAAATATTAAATAGTGAAGAAGACATCGTATTTTATATCAGAGAAGCAACTAATGTAGAGAATGAGAAGAAACCAATTTGGCCGTGTATGATGTTTCATGTCTCGATGATGTTTTTGTCTTTCTTATCGAGTCTTCATCATATTAAGTTTTTAATTAGATATTTTTTATATTTACTTTGGTATCTTTGGTAAGAAGAGATTATTTATTGTGTTGAAGGGATCTTAAAAAATGCAGCAAGTACAATTGCAAATAAGGGGCTCTTGTTAAGTAAGGTCAAGTAATTTAGATACAACGAGGTAGTAATAAAAGTAAGATAGCGTCTGAAATTGTATAAGAATCCAGTAGGTTATAATCTTTTCATTATAACCCTTGAACATAGGATAATTATCCAGGCCACATAAAAATCCTATATGTGCTTTACTTCTTGTAATTTATTGTTGCTAATTTATTTATAATGAATGAACAGTAACATGAACAGTGCAATATGGTGAATAACAATTGTGAATAGTAACTATAAATAATAACTTTTGTAATCAGTGATTAGTATTTTTAGGATTGATTCATTATAGAAATTAATTTATCTATTGCTTATTTTGCCTACACTTGTTAAAAATATATCTAAATTCTTAATGAAACTATATCTCTCAATGTAAAAATTGCATCTCTTATTTGTTTATAATACATATATACTAAATATATTTATACTTCCTCCATACTTGTCCCTTTTCCAAAGATTTTGATATATGAATTGATATCAAAGGTAGGAGAACTTTACGAAAACATCAAGTGAACACAATATATCAATGCATTTTATGTTGGCATTTAAGAGCAGAGACAATTGATACAATAGTTAGACTTCAATTATTATTCCATCCCTCACTTTAACTATGCCCAAGTTGCATCTACCCTTCAATCGTTATAGTATAAGAAAGACAAAGATTACTAAAATATTGCGCTTATTTGTCAGTAATCATAATAGGTTAGACTTAGAATGGGCTGAAATAAAATTAGAATAAGTTTTTTACTTAATCTGTAGGAATCAAAATAAAAATGAATTAAATTGTAACAAATTACCAAAAGGTACTTACTGAACTATTGTCATAATTATTATTTATATTTTAATTATAGTAATTATTTATTCAAAAACTATAATTATTAATATGTTATTGTTAATAATACATTAATATATTAATTAAATTAATAATTATATTAATTAATAATAACATGTGAATTAATTTAATAATTATATTAATAACTATTATAGTAGTATTTAACTAATTAATTATAATAATAATAATATATTAATTATTTTTAAGAATATATTAATATATTAATTAATAGTAATAATTAGATTAATTAGTTAATAATAATATATGAAGTAATTAAAATAATTATATTAATAATTATTAAAAAGCATATTAATTAATTAAAATATATGAACTAATTATATATTTATTAATAGTTATTATGGTAGCATTTATATTAATTAATTAACTCATAATAATAATATATGAATTATTGTGATTATTTATAAAAAAATTATAATGATTAATATATTATTGTTAATATATATTAGTATAAAATTAGATTAATTAATTAATAATTAGATTAATTGATTAATAATAATATATTAATTATTTTGAATATTTATTTAAAAACTATGATTATTAGTAATTATTATTAATAATATATTAATTTTTATAATATATTAACAATTAATTGTAATAATATATAAATAAAATATAAATGAGGATAATATAGATGTTTTTAATTTTAGAAAAGGGCAAAACAATCAATCTAAGGAATGGGATTCGCACTCCCATCTCCTCCCATGGAAATAGAAACACTAGTAATCATTCTCAATTTTAAGTAGGACCTACCATTTTCATTTTTATTCACTCTCTCATTTAAGTAAACACATCATTTATTATTATTCCCTAATTTCAATTCCCATTCGTAATTAATAAACATACCATAAGAATGTCACGACTTGATTTGGGGACCTATCAACCTATATTATTCATGGAAGGCTTCAAATTAATGCTAAAAGAAAACACTAATTACAAAACAACAAAGACTTCAATGGAACTTCAAGTCATTTATATCTCCCAACTGCACTTTCAACTTTTTAACTTCCCTTTTTTTATCTATCTCTAGTACCAATTCATTTGAAGTCAACTATTACAATTCCACTATATACATAGAATTATTATGTTTTAACATTAATTAAGTAGGTTTTGTAAACTCGCAAAACTTTTAATATAATTTAAAATCACATAATTAATAATGGATTTTTTATTACTAATTTAATACATTTATTTTTACCAAATGGAGCAATTGTATTTGCTAAATTAGTTATAGTTTAAGTTAAAAAGACTTTTGGGCTCATAAATGTGAGACAAATGTTATTTTGATATAATTTTCATGTCTAGATTAGAAGTCTACACAAGATAATTTTTTTTCCTCGACTTCTATCTTACTTTTTGTTAAGAGATGAAACTATTGGACATGCTTTCACACATCTTTTATATGTCTAAAACTTGTACATAAATGATAACTTTGTCAATAAAGACAAAATAGTCATTTGGACCAATCAAAATAGCGAACTGATAATAGCTAATGGTTAGCTGATTGTTCCCAGAAAAGTCAACAACAGATAGTTTTCAGCTCCAATTATAAATTGGCTCATTCAAATTCAAACAATCTCTTATTCAATAATAATTATTGAGTTTACTACTGAGAATATGAGCTATATTCTATTTATTGACACTTTGAGCTTGTATTTGTAATCATCATATTATGTGAAAGAAAGTATTTTTGTAATCTTTATTTTTGAGTGATTGTAAGTGTTAAGATACTCTTGGGATAAGAGATTGGGTATAATCTTTAATTGTAAAGGTATATTGACACCTTGAAAGTTTAAATAGTGAAATCTTCTAGGCTAGTGATTGGCCGAACCATATAAAACTCGTTGTGTTTGACTCTCTCTTCACTCATCTCTTTATTTTTGATTGATTAATTTATTATTATTTTAAATTATTTTAAGATTTTTATTAAGATTAAAATAAGCATTTTATAATTTTTAGAAACCAATTGACCCCTCTCTTGGGTTGCCTAGATATTATTTCATTTGGTATTAGGGTAAGGTACTTTTGTTTAGACTTAACCATTTAAAGTTATAAATCAATGACAACTCAAAATGATTCAACATTTAGGGAAGGACATCTACAATTAGACCACCATTTTGTGATGAAAATGATGTCCATATTAGAAAACTAGAATGAGAATTTTTTTACAAGCACTAGATTATGAAATTTGGAAAGTTATATATAATGATCCATTTATGCCTGTAACAAAAAATGAAGTAAGGGAAGATATTCCAAAACCTTAATGGGAATGGAATGAATTAGAAAAAATAAAAACTTCTGTAAATTTTAAAGTTATTGTTAACATATACATGTTCCGGTAATTGATTTTGATGATAACAAACAATGAGTTTAAGTTAATAAATGTGTTTTAAGACTCACATAATTTCAAGTATTCTCTTAAGAGTCAAAATTAGGTATGTGTTTAACATTCCTTAGAGAAACTAGAATAATTTGTAAGTAAAATGAAGTTATGAGTATAAACGGCTAACTGATTATATTAAACGGCTAACCGTTAGTGAAAAAGACTTAACTCTGTAAAAGGTTAACAGCTTAAGCCTTAACCGATAGGTATTTTGTGAGCTACTGGAAGAAATTGGCGAACCGTTAATATATAACGGCTCACCGGTATTATGATACTTTTGTTAATCCATTACCGGTTAAAGAAAACGGCTCAAGGTTTATGTTCTGTGAGATACTGGAAGTAATTGGCGAACCACTAATATATAACGGCTAACCGATATCATCAACTCTTCAAATCCTTTACCATTAAAAGGAACTGGTTACAGAGCTTTATATTATGAGGATACTAGATTTTAACGGCAAACTGTAAATATATAACGACTAACCGATAAGTTCCAGAATCGATATTCTTTGTCAACCTTTAACCATTTAGAAAAAATAAATTGAGTGTTTTATTGTGTAGGTTTCTGGATGTTAACGGTGAAAGGGTAATTCTTAACAGTCAACCGATTATTTGAAATCATACCCAAACGGTAACATTGATCAAAGGAAACGACTAACCGTTAATGGCTAACGGCAAACCATTTTCTGTCAAATGGAAGAATAACGACTAGTTTTTAGCTCTAACTATAAATATGTTCATCCAATTGAAATCAAGAATTGATGACAACACAACTACTGAGCTTATATACGAGTTTACCATCTACAAAAAGCTTTAAAACAAATTTGTACTTCATTCATTCACACATTGTGCATTAACTTGTAACCTTGAAAGATTGTGTAAGAGATAAATCAATTTGTATTCCTTTGTCTTGAGTGACTATAAGTGTAGGGATATATTTAGGTTAAGAGATTGGGAATAATCTCTTGTTGTAAAGGTCTATTGATACCTGGAAAGTCAATTGTAAGTTGTTAAAGCCTTGGAGTCTAACATAGTGGAATCCTCAAGCCCGGTGTGCTTGGAGGCATGGACGTAGGCGGGGATAGCCGAACCACGTAAAAATCATTGTGTTTGCTTTCTTTTCCCTATCTCTTAATTTATTTATCACTGTCTGTTTATTTATTCAATTATTTCAAATTTGTTTGTATTGATTGAGTATTTTATTTCCATAATTTTTATAAATCCAATTCACCCCCCTCTTAGGTTGTCTAGTTAGAATTTCAATTGGTATCAGAGCAAGGTTCTCTTAGTAAGACTTAATCATCTAGAGTAAAAGATCTATTGCAACCTAGTATGAATCCACATTTAGGGAAGAACAATCCACAATTTGTCCACCATTTTTTGATGGTAATGATTATCCTTATTGGAAAACTAGGATGAGAATTTATTCGTAAGCCTTAGATTATGAAATCTGAGAAATTGTGTGTGATAGACTAATTATGCCAATGATAAAAAATGAATTAGGAGATGACATTTCAAAACCCTCAAAGGAGTAGAATGATTTGGAAAAGAGAAAAGCTTCACCGAATTCCAAAGCTATGAATACTTTATTCTGTGCATTAGATAAAAAAGAATTCCATAGAGTCTCTAGCTGTGAAAGTGCTTATGAAATCTGGCACAAACTTGAAGTCGTTTATGAAGGAACTAATCAGGTAAAAGAGTCTAAAATCAGCAGATTTACTAGACAATATGAATTATTTCAAATGGAACAAAATGAAAGTGTTTATTCTAGGTATACAAGATTTACAGATATAATAAATACTTTAGGAGCTCTAGGAAAAACTTTCTCTAATAGTGAGAAAGTTAAGAAAATTATTAGATCCTTACCTAAGGAATGGAGACAAAAAAAGACTGCCATTGAGGAGGCTAAAGACCTAAATACATTGCCTATTGATGATTTAATCGATTCTCTTATTTCTTATGAGGAAGATTTAGCAGCTGAAAGAGAAACTGAAGAAAAAAAGAAAAACATTGCTCTCAAAGCTTCAAAACTTGAGAGTGATGAGCAAAGTGAGCCAGATGATGAAGAATTAGTTATGCTGGCAAGAAAGTTCAGAAAATTCTTCAAGAAAACTAATGATCGAAGAAAATTTAGAGACTTTAACAATCAAAAGGAGAAGAAGGAAGCAATCAAATGCTATGAGTACAAGAAGCCAGAACATATAAGATCAGAATGCCCACTTCTCAGTAAGCTTAAGAAGAAAGCCATAGTGGCTACTTGGGATGACAGTGAAGAAGAATCAAGTGATGAAGAGAAATCTCAGGAAATGTCAAATTTGGCATTTATGGCTATTGGAGATGAATCTGATAATGAAATTGATGAGGTAAGTGATCTCACTTATGATGCGTTGTATGATGCCTTTAAAGAATTACATGATGAATTGATGAAAATTGGTAAAAAAAATGTTTGTCTTAAAAAAAAGATGGTAGAAACTTCAAATGAAAAAGATGCATTACAAAAATATAATAACTCATTAAATGCAAAGATAACATATCTAGAATCAGAGAAACTTAGTACTTCATATGAACATGACAAATTTTATGTTGATGAATTGTTGAGAGAAAATGAAGTGCTGAAGAAAAAGAGTATTGAACTTAATGAAATTGTGTTAAAATTCACAAATGGTCAAAATAACTTAGAGAAATTGCTGAGCACTTAAAAATGTGTATTTGATAAAGGTGGAATAGGTTATAAACCTAGTATTAAGCAAAAATATTATAAGAACTATTTTGTTAAATCTACCAATACAAACAATCCTAAGATTGTATGTCATTATTGTAATCAAGATGGTCATATGAAAAATAGATGCCATGTTAGAAGAAATGCATATCATGGAGCTAAATGTGTTTGGGTTCCAAAAGGGACTATTGCTAACACTCAAGGACCTAAAAAGATTTGGGTACTTAAGACTTGAGATTTTCTTTGCAGGGCTTAAAGAAGAAGAAGAATAAATGGTACTTGGACAGTAGTTGTTCAAGACACATGACCGGGAATTATTCTTGGTTCTCAAGTTTCACCAAAATTGAAAATGGTGGAGATGTTTCTTTTGGAGACAATTCAAAAGGGAAGATTCTAGGAATTGGTAATGTTGGTAAGAGTTCATCAACCTTAATTGAAAACGTTTGCTTGGTTGAAAATTTAAAACACAACCTAATTAGTATTAGTCAATTGTGTGACAAAGGTTATAAAGTAATTTTTGACAAATCTAGATGTATTGTTGAAGATGCTTGTGATGGAAAAACTTTATTCATTGAAAGTAGATGTGGTAATGTCTATACAATTGACATAGAAGTTGCATCTACTCATATTAAATGTTTTTCTGCAATATATGATGATTGTTGGTTGTGGCATAGAAGATTAGGACATGCAAGCATAGATTTAATATCAAAAATTTCAAAAAAGGACTTAGTCAAAGGTCTTTCAAAAATTGATTTTCAAAAAGATAAAATTTATGAAGCCTGTCAATTTGGTAAACAAATTAAAACTTCATTAAAAAAGAAGAATGATGTTTCTACTTCAAAGCCGTTACAACTACTTCATATGGATTTATTTGGACCTTCTTGACATGCTAGCCTAAGTGGAAAATATTATGCATTTGTAATTGTAGATGATTATTCTAGATACACTTGGGTACTGTTCCTACCTAATAAAAATGATGCATTTGAGACCTTTAAAGTTTTCTGTAAAAAGGTTCAAAATGAAAAAGGATATTCTATTACTTGCATTAGAAGTGATCATGGTAAAGAATTTGAGAATTATGCATTTGAAAATTTCTGCAATGATTTAGGCATTGAGCATCAATTCTCATCACCTAGGACTCCTCAACAAAATAAAGTTGTCAAAAGAAAGAATAGGTCTATTCAAGAAATGGCTAGGACCATGTTGAATGAAAATACATTACCTAAATATTTTTGGACCGAAGTTGTCAACACCGCTTGTTATGTTTTAAATCGGGTGTTGATTAGATCTCTTCTTGACAAGACTCCATATGAGCTTTGGAAAGATAGAAAACCCAACATTAGTTATTTTAAAGTCTTTGGTTGTAAATACTTTATTTTAAACACAAAAGATAATATTGGAAAATTTGATTCAAATCTGATGTTGGCTTTTTTCTTGGATATTCTTCCTCAAGCAAAGCCTATAGAGTTTATAATAAAAGAACCTTAGTCGTGGAAGAATCTATGCATGTTTCTTTTGATGAATCTAACCCCTCCTCTGTGGAGAAAGGAATTATTAGTGATAATGCAGATGAAGAGTTACAAGAAAGAACGTCATAAGGAAATAAAGAGAATACATCACAAGAAAATCAAGAGGATGATCAAGAAGAACAAATAAATATAGAGCAAGAAGAAGGTATGATGCAAACACTCTCCAAAGAGTGGAGGTATATTTCTTCTCACCCTAAGAATGTTATTTTAAGAGATCCATCTAGAGGTACTATAACTAGATCAGCACTTAGGAACACATGTGAGCATACTTCATTTATTTCTCACATAGAACCGAAATCTTTTGCTGATGCTGAAGATGATGAATTTTGGATTATGGCCATGCAAGAAGAACTAAATCAATTTGAGAGAAATAATGTGTGGAAGTTAGTTCCTAAACCAGAACATTAATCTATTATAGGCACTAAATGGGTATTTAGGAACAAAATGGATAAATCTGGTGTAGTTATTAGAAATAAAACTAGATTAGTAGCTCAAGAATATAATCAAGAAGAAGAATTGATTTTGATGAAACATTTGCACCTGTAGCTAGACTAGAATCCATTCGGATGCTGTTAGCATATGCATGCCATAAAAATTTTACTTTATTCTAAATGGATGTCAAAAGTGCCTTCTTAAATAGTTATATTAAAGAAGAAGTCTATGTAAAACAACCTCCTGGTTTTGAAAATGAAAAATTTCCAGATCATGTTTTTAAATTATCAAAAGCCTTATCTGATTTAAAATAGGCACCTAGAGCATGGTATGATAGACTTAAGAGTTTCTTGCTGAAAAATGATTTTTCATTGGAAAAAGCTGACACTACTCTTTTTATTAAATATAAGAACTAAGATATTCTTGTAATTCAAATTTATGTAGATGATATTATTTTTGGTTTTACTAATGAGTGTTTGTGTAAAGAATTTTCTACATGTATAAGCAAAGAGTTTGAAATGAGTATGATGGGAGAGCTAAAATATTTCCTTGGACTGCAAATAAAACAAAACAATAAGGTAATATTCATAAATCAAGCTAAGTACATAAGGGATCTGCCCAAACGTTTTGGAATTGAGAACTCAAAAGTCAAATGCACACCAATGAGCTCAACAATCAAGCTAGACAAAGATGAAAAAGGCAAAGAGGTTGATATCAAGATGTATAGAGGTATGATTGGTTCTTTACTCTATTTAACTGCTGGTAGACCTGATATCATGTTTAGTGTATGTTTATGTGCAAGATTTCAATCAAATCCCAAGGAATCTCATTTGCTTGTTGTAAAAAGAATTTTTCATTATTTGAATGGAATAATAGATCTTGGCCTTTGGTATCCTAGGGAAACTCATATAGACTTAACCTGTTATTCGGATGCTGATTTCACTGGTCATAAAGTTGATAGGAAAAGTACCAGTGGTACTTGCCATTTTCTAGGTCATGCACTTGTTTCATGGTTTAGTAAAAAGCAAAACTCAGTAGCACTTTTATCACTGAAGCTGAATATGTTGCTGCAGGTAGTTGTTGTGCTCAAACCTTATGGATGAAACAAACTCTTAAAGATTATAGAATTAACATTGATCACATTCCTATAAAATGTGATAACACCAGTGCCATAAACCTATCAAAGAATCCCATTCAACATTCCAGAACTAAGTATATAGAGATTAGGCATCACTTCTTGAGAGATCATGTTCAAAAGGGTAATATTGCATTCGAGTTTGTTTTTACAGAAAAATAACTTGCTAATATTTTTACAAAACCCCTTTGTGAAGAATAATTTTTGAAAATTTGACATGAACTTGGGATGATGATGTTTTCGCATTAACATCATTAATCATGCTATTGAGACTATTATCATTTGATGTTTTGATAATGTATAGTGATTATGTGCCTATGCCTTATTTAAGTTTTAATACTAAAGATTATGCTTTCTTGATTAAAATTGCACTGGATAAAGTTTAATTTTATAAGGTTTTTTGATTAGTTGATTAGTGTAAATTTTATTTTATTAAATGTATTATGAAAAGTCGTGTAATAACTATTTATATGCAGACGGTTCACCGTTTATTTCCAGAAACTGAACGTTGTTTAGTTTGCACTCTATTCTCTCACCGTTTGAATTAAACAGTCAGCCATTGTCGTGTAATAAACGGATAATCGTTTTCATATAAACGGTTCACCGTTTATTTCCAGAAACTAGATGTTTTGTTAGAACTCTACTTCCTCACTGTTTAAATTAAACGGTCAGTCGTTTCAAAACTGAAAACCTCTCAAACGTTACCCCCTCACCATTTATGATTAACAGTATAATCTTGATGCTGCCCCTTCACCGATAAGTCTTAATCCTTAACCGTTTGCTTATCATAAACACTCAGGAATTTAGCCTCTCACCGTTTACATAAAACGGTTAACCGATTTCACAAAGTATATAACTGGTCACGGTTTTATCTCCTTCTTCTCACTTGCCCTCTCGCCGTTTCAGCCATTGTTACGAAACCTAAGCTTTTCATCTCAATTTTCTCTCAGATTCTCTTCTTTTTGTAACAAATTACATCAATAGAAATCTTCCTCATCACCTTCTAAGCAATTCCACTGATTCAAAACACCAAATCATGATCAAAATAAAAAAATCCCAAATCCAAACCCTAAGAGCAGCCAATTGAAAATTTAGAAATTTATTCAAAATTTTCACAAATTCTTGACACTTTGAAGTAAAATATCTTCTCCTCTACTTCCCTTCAACATCATAATCGGTCTATTTCTTTCAACATCCATTTCCAAAAACTTTTTTGCCCTTATTTAATGACTGAGTCCTCTCGGAAACCTAGGAGAAAACATACGCCTGCTGTCAACCCAACACGATCACGGGAGAGTTCTGAATTTGAAAGACTACACTTCCCAACTGCTGTATTTCGAAAATGATTCGAGGATCATTTTATGAGTAGATAGGTACTGGACTCATACTTTGTAGACATATGAGATTTTTAAGATTTAATTGTATGTGGTAGAAGTGTTAGTGAAATGCTTAGACCCTGGGAATCAGTTGTTAATATAGATGATAAGATTTACCCTAATCTAGTTCGGGTATGTTACTTCAATATAGAAATTTCCACTACCCGTTTAGATAGAATAGTTATCGTGGTTGGTGGTATAGCAATTGATTTTAATGTACATTTTTTTAATATTGTCATACTTGGGATTTCGAATGAAGGTGAGTCATTTTATACCTCTAGAAAAACTTTGTCATTTGGTGATTTTATTCACAATGAAGGTGCAAAAAACATATGTCGTCGTAGGGACCTTAGCGATGATATTTGTAGCTTACCTTTCCGAGCACAGCTGCTGCCCCTTTAAGTTCGCATTGTTTATAGCATTCTGCAGCATATAATCACACCTAGGAAAGGTCATTCAGATGAGGTAACACGAATGGATGTTGGATTGTTAGATAGTTTACTCAGTGGGAGACCTGTCAACCTAGGGTATATTATTGTGCGGCATATGTTAACCACCTTTGCTGTCACCCATAGGTTGCTTCCATATGGTAATTTTATCACCCACATTCTGAGACATTTTCATGTACCACTAAGAGAGGCCATGTATAAAGAACCTAAGAAAATTGGTCGGGATGCTATGAGTAGCATAGGATTTACTAGGAAGAATGGCCAATGGCACAAGACTACCAATGCCAAGAACCTGGACACCTTAATCACTTCTAAGGATGATCAGATGCTCAACGATATTTATCTTCCTGATCAGTTTCCTGACTTCAGGTTTGGAGCTTGTCCTCCACCTTTTCCTCGTTGTGTTCCTCAACCATCAGTTCCCTCTAGTTTTGACATGCCTGAGATGGATTCTGCTCCTCCCTCAGTCTCTGCAGTCCCTCCAGCTCCTAAGCAGCCTCCAGCTCCAACACAGCCACCTATCACTGATATTTTACATTAGCTGGTTGTTGATGTTCACCAGATTTCTAAGACCCAGCAGACGATCCTTGATCGCTTAGATGCGATTTCTCAGGATCAGCAGCAGCTCCGGACTTAGCTTCAGACTCTTCAAGAGCTGAGCTTTGATCATCAGTATGAGATCATTACTAGACATAGACAACTTCTGGGGTATTTTAGGTATGAACCTAGAAGCACTTCTGCAGTCGCTTCTCCTCTACGATCTACCTCTTCTCGTCTTACACAACCATCTACTGCGAGACCTTATTCTCGGTGACCCTCTTTTACACGACTTCCTCTTTCACAACGCGCTTCTTAGTTTCTACTATTTTGACATTATACATATTTTCTGATTTAATGATCTATTTAGTATGTTGTATTGATGGATGTGATTTATATTGATATTTGGCATTAACTGTGTTTTGTTGATGGATATGATCTGTTTAGTCTGTGTTCTGTCTAATTATATTACTGTTTTTGAATCATTTTGGAGTTGTTGGGATATGAATATTTTGGAAGTGTTTTTCTTCTTGTTGTATCTATGGTTTTCTCAAATTTTAAGGGAAAACTTTATCGATTTTTTTTAAGAAGATAAAGACACGATTCTCCACTTCCAATTTGCTTTTAAGGTTAACATTTCTTTGATGATGAAGGGGGAGAAATGAATGAACTAAAATTTTACATTTTGAAAAACAAAATTGTTTTAACTCATATATGCAGGGGGAGCATATACTTAGGGGGAGCAAAATTCTGAATGTGTTTGTCATCATCAAAAAAGGGGAGAATGTTAACATATACATGTTCTGGTAATTGATTTTGATGATAATAAACAATGAGTTTAAGTTAATAAATGTATTTTAAGACTCACATAATTTTAAGTATTCTTTTAAGAGTCAAAACTAGGTATGTGTTTAACATTCTTTAGAGAGACTAGAACAATTTGTAAGTAAAATGAAGTTCTGAGTATAAACGGCTAACCGATTATATTAAACGGCTAACCATTAGTGAAAAAGACTTAGCTCTGTAAAAGGTTAACAGCTTAAGCCTTAGCTGATAAGCATTTTGTGAGCTACTGGAAAAAATCGATGAACCGTTAATATATAACGGCTCACCGATATTATCATACTTTTGTTAATCCATTATCGGTTAAAGAAAACAGCTCAAGGTTTGTGTTCTATGAGATACTGGTAGCAATCAGTGAACTGCTAATATATAACGGCTAATCGATATCATCAACTCTTCAAATCCTTTACCATTAAAAGGAACTGGTTACAGAGCTTTATATTATGAGGATACTAGATTTTAACGGTAAACTGTAAATATATAACGACTAACCGATAAGTTCCAGAATCAATATTCTTTGTCAACCTTTAACCATTTAGAGAAAACAAATTGAGTGTTTTATTACGCAGGTTTCTGGATGTTAACGGTGAAAGGGTAATTCTTAACAGTCAACCGATTATTTGAAATCATACCCAAACGGTAACATTGACCAAAGGAAACGGCTAATCGTTAATGGCTAACGGCAAACCGTTTTCTGTCAAATGGAAGAATAACGGCTAGTTTTCAACTCCAACTATAAATAGGTTCATCCAATTGAAATCAAGAATTGACGATAACACAACTACTGAGCTTATATACGAGTTTACCATCTACAGAAAGCTTTAAAATAGATTTGTACTTCATTCATTCACACATTATGCATTAACTTGTAACCCTGAAAGATTGTGCGAGAGATAAATCAATTTGTATTCCTTTGTCTTGAGTGACTGTAAGTGTGAGGATACATTTAGGTTAAGAGATTGGGAATAATCTCTTGTTGTAAACGTCCATTGACACCTAGGAAGTCAATTGTAAGTTGTTGAAACCTTGGAGGCTAGCATAGTGGAATTCTCAAGCCCGGTGTGCTTGGAGGCATGGACGTAGGCGGGGATAGCCGAACCACGTAAAAATCATTATGTTTACTTTCTCTTCCTTATCTCTTAATTTATTTATCACTGTCTGTTTATTTATTCAATTATTTCGAATTTATTTGTATTGATTGAGTATTTTATTTCCATAATTTTTATAAACCCAATTCACCCCCTCTTGGGTTGTCTAGTTGGAATTTCAGTTATAAATGCTTTATTTTATGTACCTAATAAGAAAGAGTTTTATAAAATGTCTAGTTGTGAAAGTGCTCATAAAATTTACATAAACTTGAAGTCGTTTATGAGGGCATGAATCAAGTAAAATAATCTAAAATTAGTAGATATATTTGGCAATATGAGTTGTTTCAAATGAAATAAAATGAGAGTGTATATTCTATGTACACTAGATTCATAGGCATAGTAAACACTCTATGAGCCCTAGAAAATAATTTTTCAAATAGTGAAAATGTTAAGAAAATTATTAGGTCAGTATTAAAAGAAGGGAAACCTAAGAGAATAACCATTGAGGAAGTCAAAGATTTAAATGTCTTGCCTATTGATGATTTAATTGGTTTTTTTATTTCTTATAAGGAAAAGTTAGTAGGGAGAAGAGAAAATGAGGAGAAAAAGAAAAGTATTGCTCTTAAAGCCTCAAAACATGAGAATGATGAGAAAAACAAGCTAGATGATGAGAAAATAGGCATGTTAGCAAGGAGGTTCAGAAAATTTTTAAGAAACCTAGTGAGCGAAGAAAATTTAGAAACCTTAAGAATAAAAAAGAGAAGAAGGAGGCAATTATATACTATGAATGCAAAAAGCCTGGTCATATAAGATCGAAGTACCCATTTCTCAGTAAACTCAAGAAGAAAGCAATGATGGCTACTTGGGATGATAGTGATGAAGAATCGAGTGATAATGAAGATTCACAGAAAGTCTCAAACCTAGCACTCGTAGTAATAGGAGATGATGAACTTAATGAGGTAAATGATCTTCTTACTTATGATGAGCTTATGATTCTTTTACAGATTTACATGGTAATTGGTTAAGAATTGGTAAAAAGAATACATGTCTTAAAAAGAAAATGTTAGAACTTTCAAATAAAAAGAATGTATTGCAAAAATGTAATGATTCATTGAATAAAAAAAAAATCAAGGGCTTAGTATGAGATAATGAAACATTGCATGACAGGATTGCATTATTTAAAGAAAAATAAAGTACTTCATTTGAGTATGAAAAATCACAAATTAATGAATTGATAAAAGAAAATAAAGTGCTTAAGAAGAAGAATAATGAACTTAATAAAATTGTGTTAAATTTACAAATGGGCAAAAGATGTTGGATAACTTGCTTAATTAGTAAAAATATGTGTTTGATAAAGAAGGTATTGGTTATAAGTCAAATTCGAAATAAAAATTTTATAAAAATTACTTTGTGAAAAGTACCTCCAATAACAATCAAATTTGTTTGTCATTATTGTAATCAATATGGATACATGAAGAATGGATATTTAGTAAAAAGAAATGCATATTATGGAGTGAAATATATTTCGGTTTCAAAAGGAACCATTGCTAACACTTAAGGATCCAAAAAGATTTAGATTCCTAAGATTTAAAATTTCCTTTGTAGGGTTTTTTACCAAGATTGAAAATGATAAAGATGTGCCCTTTTGAAGACAATTTAAAAGGAAAGATTATCAATATTGGTAATGTTAGTAATGATTCTTTTACTCTTATTGAAAATATAAGTTTGGTTGAAATTTGAAACACAACTTACTTAGCATTAGTCAATTGTATAATAAAGATTATAGAGTTATCTTTAATAAGTTAAAATATATTATTGAGAATACATGTGATAACAAGATTTTATTTTTTGATACTAAATATATAAATATGTATACAATTAATATAGATAGTGCATATACTCATAATAAATTTTTTTCTGCATTACATGACGGTAGTTGGTTATGGCATAGAAGGCTAGGTCATGCAAGCATGGATTTGATTTCAAGATATCAAAAAATGATTTAGTTAAGGGCCTTCCGAAAATGAAATTTCAAAAAGATAGAATTTGTGAAGTATGTCAATTTGGTAAATAAATCAAAATTTCTTTAAAAAATAAGAATCATGTTTCTACTTGAAAGCCTCTTTAATTACTTCACAAGGACTTCTTTGGATATTTAAGATATGTTAGTTTAAGTGATAAGTATTATGCTTTTGTGATTGTAGATGATTATTCTGATTTACATAAGTATTGTTCTTAATTGATAAGGATGATGCCTTTAAAGCTTTTAAAATTTTCAACAAAAATGTTCAAAATGAAAATTATTTTTTCATTACTTGTATTAGGAGTGATCATGGTAAAGAATTTAAAAATTATATATATGAAAAATTTTGTAATGATTTTGGTATTGAGCATCAATTTTCGTCATTTAGGACTCTACAACAAAATAGAGTTATAAAAAGAAAAAATAAGATTATTTAAGAAATGGCTAGGACAATATTAAATGAAAATATTTTACCAAAAATATTTTTGGACCAAAGCCATCAAAATCGCTAGTTATGTTTTAAATCATGTGTTGATTAGATCTTATCTTAATAAAACTCCCTATGAGTTTTGAAAAGATAGAAAACCTAACATTGATTATTTTAAAATTTTTAGATACAAATTTTTTATTTTAAAAAGAAAATCTTGATAAATTTGATTCAAATCTAATGTTGGCATCTTTCTTAAATATTCAAACACAACCAAAACTTATAAAGTTTATAATAAAAGAACTTTAGTTATAGAAAAATCTATGCATATTACATTTGGTGAGTCTGACCTCTATAGAAAAAGTTGTTGATAATAACTGTTGAGTGTTAGAAAGTGTATATTTATAAAGGAGAAAATCATCATTTTACACTTTAAATCTCACTAACATTGCTACTTTTATTTATTTAAGTATTTTGTTATTTAATTATATGTGTTTTATTATAATTGTGTATTTTATGTATTTTAGGGGTATCATAATCGTTTCACAACAAACGAGTGATCAGACAGCAAAACGGACGTCATATTTGGACTCAGGACGGTCGAAAACCTTAAGAAAAGCATTACAGGAAAAAGTTACTGTTCACATATACTGTCTGATCGTTCATACGCACGCATCGCTTTTCCACGATCTTTATTCACGACAATCGCTTCATGTATACGGACCGATGATGTGGCAACTACCTACGACGTGGCAGTATCTGATTGGACGAATTATGTGGATTGACTGCTTATGTGGCATTGACCGATGACGTGGCGTTGACCGATGATGTGTTATGATCTTATTAGACTAAATTTCTTATGTACTGTAGATCGATGACGTGGCAGCATCTCATTGGAGTAGAAATCGGGTGTACAGTACATGCGCTTACATGGGATTATTTACTATTCAGGCGGCGTTACTGTACAAATATTGACTGTTGACGGTTGACTGTTGACTGTGGACTGATGACGTGGCGCAATCCTGAGCATCCGAATTGTTTTTAATCCGATGGTCACGATTCACTCGATGTATCTATAAAAAGGGGGCTCTCCCCCCCTAATTTGGCACCCCCTGAATTCATTTCTAAGCTTAGATTTCTGAAATTCCTTCTCCTTCTTGTAGTTTCTTTGTATTTTAATAAAATTCCCTTTTTATCCCTAGTTAAAGTATGAGTGGCTAATTCCTTTTTAGCTTGGGTTGAAGGTGAAGTCTCAACATGTTCCATGGGCTTAATTTGGTAAATTTACTTTCTCTTCCCCTCTAATATTTGTGGTTGTTTTGACTTTTAAATAAAATAATAATAATAGTCTTGTCTAGTTCTGACCTGTTAAACCTAAACCTAACCCTAGTACAAGGTTATTATTATTTGGCACGATAAGCCCTTGGCACCATACTTATTGGAGAGTGGTTCATGAGGTGTGGAATCCCCCCTTATGATTTAATTGATATTAATATGGAATATTTAGCCCATGGAGCATGTTGATGCGGATCCGGATACCCAAGTACTTTATTATAACAAGTTTTATTTTTAATCATTCCCGCCATTTTAATTCAACAATTTAGGACAAAATTATTATAATTTAATTATTCCCATTAAAAAGAAAATTAATTCCGCACATAATTAAAATCAACCTCCTCGTGGGATCGACACTCGTCACCATTAATCTATTCTACAATAGATTCGTGCGCTTGCGAGTTCATTAAAATTTGCACAACAAGTTTTTGGCGCCGTTGCCGGGGAGGTAAGTTATTTTAATTTGTTGAATTAATTTTTTTTTGTTTTCTTGTATTTTTCCTTATAACAAAATAATTCTATAGTTTAATTTTTGTAATTTAAATTTTTACAATTTAATTTTTATAATTTAATTTCTGTAATTTAATTTTCTGTAATTTAATTTCAGTAATTTAAATTTTTACAATTTAATTTTATTGTGCGATTTCTTTAATTTTCTGTACTTTAATTTTTGCTTTACTTTTCTTTGTAATTTATTTTGTTTATCTTGTAATTTATTTTAATTTATTCGTAGAATTAATTCATAGAATTAGTTTTTTTAAGTAATTTTTTTTTGCTTTCCTTAAAAATTATAAAAAAAAATTAAAAAAAAATTACAAAATTAAAAAAAAAAAGTGAATCTGTAATTTAATTCTGGTAATTTAAATTTCTTTAAATTTCAATAATTTAATTTCTGAGTTATTTTTCTTCGTAATTTTTATTTATTCTGTTAATTTATTATTTCATAGAATTAAATTTTTTTTAAGTAATTTTTTTTTCTGTAATTTAATTTTGTTTCTTTTTCTCTTCTTTATATTCCTGTAATTTAATTTTTTATTTTTCATTGTAATTTATCTTTTTATTTTATTTTTTTATTTAATCTATTTCTTGTATTTTCTTTTTAGCACTTGAGTGTATATTCATTGTAAGGTTGTAACAACTTCACAAGGTTATTATTGCAATTTCTCTCTCCTCTTTATTTTTGTTTGTTTTATTTTCATTTATTTTGTTCTTTGCATACATGGTCGAAGGTCATTATCACCCAGTCTTGAACCTTTAGACCTCGATTTGGAAAAAACACTTCGCACACACAAACAAACTGTTTTCCAAAAGAAACTTGAAATGGATTTGCAACATCAAAGAACTGGAAACCACAAGAGAGGCCATTTAAGGATTATTTTAGTCCTTTAGCTAATTTGAGGACATCATGCATAAGGTACCCAAATGTAGGCTGCTAGGAGTTTTGAATTAAAACCTAGTGTCTTCTAAACTGTCTCCCCATTCTACATGGCTTAGAAAATGAGGACCCATATAATCATCTGAATGATTTTCATGCTATTTGTCAAACTTTTAAATATGAGAATTTTTCAAATGATGATGTTAAACTTAGATTATTCCCATTTTCATTAAAAGATAGAGCTCGTTCATGGTTTAATACAATGCCTGCTAATAGCATTACATCATGGGAACAAATGGTAACTAAATTTTTAAATAAATATTTCCCAGTTCATAAAACCAATGCTATTCGCAGGGAAATTTCAGAGTTTACTCAAAGAGACGACGAGTAATTTTTTGAAGCATGGGAGCGATTTAATGGGCTACTCTTGAAGTGTCCACATCATGGGTACGAGAAATGACACCAATGTCAATATTTTTTGGAGGGATTATTGCCACATATGCAAGAATGGCTAATGGCAACCAGTGGAGGAGAGTTAATGTTCAAAAGTGCATCAGAGATTTGGGAATTTTTTCAGCGGCAATCGGATAATTCTCAACAACGGAGTCGATCACTCAGAAATACCAGGAGAATTAAGGAAGTGAATGAGGTTAACATTGGTGAGTCAAGCTCAGGAATTAAAGAAGTCAAAGAGATGGTCGAAGGTCTTACTCGACAAATAGCATCTTTGACAACCGCTAAATCAATAGAGCCACATGACCATGACTCATATTCAGATCAAGCCAATGCCATAGGTGTCATGAGAAAACCACCAAACTACAACCCTTACTCCAACACATATAATCCTGGATGGAGAGACCACCCCAACTTCTCATGGTCTCAAGGATTTCAACAAAACGGACCATCAGTTCCACCTCCACCAATGCAACCAGTTCCTCAAATGTCTCAAGCCTCTCAACCACCATTTAGACCATACAATCAGAACCCAAACCATTCTCAACCTAAACCATGGGAGGAGACATCCCAAAATTTCAGAAATCTTACTAACTCCAAGATCGAGCAGCAGAACCGCACCATTGATGAATTACGAAATGAGATGAGAGCAAGCTTCAACTCACAAGCTCAATCTGTTTCAAGCCTTGAGAAAATGGTAGGACAACTTGCCTCTTCAATTCAAACATTGGCCATGACCGTTGAAAAAGGCAAATTCCCAAGTCAACCAATGCCCAATCCTAAAGCAGTAAATGAAGCAAGTTCTAGTTCACCACAGCAGCATGGAGAGGTCAAAGCAGTGATGACCTTACGAAAAGGAAAAGAAGTTGACAACAAAGTGGAGATGCCAAAATTAACTCAAATTGTACCTTATGAACTCGATGGAATCATTATCAAAGGAGAAAGAGGAAACCAACTCACGAGAATATGTTCCTAAAGCTCCATTTCCTCAGAGGTTAGCTCAAGGGAAGAAAGGAAAATCCACAGGTGAGATTTTTGAAATCTTCAAACAGGTAAGTGTTAACATCCCTTTACTTGAAGCTATAAAACAAGTGACATCATATGCCAAGTTTCTTAAAGACCTTTGTACTAAAAAAAGAAATATTCATGTTCAGAAAAAGGCCTTTCTAACAAAAAATATTAGTTCTATACTCCAACATAAAATGCCTCTAAAATGCAAAGATCCAGGCTCCCCCACTATCTCATGTAGTATAGGGAACCACACAATTGAGAATGCTTTGTTGGATTTAGGAGCTAGTGTAAATCTGTTGCCTTACTCTGTTTTTGTGAAACTTGGACTGGGCGAATTACATCCAACTCCAGTGGTGTTACAGCTTGCAGATCGGTCCATAAAAATACCTCGTGGTATTGTGGAGGACGTGCTTATCCAGGTAGACAAGTTTTATTTTCCTATTGATTTCATTGTAGTTGACACTCAACCAGTGCAGGATTCAAAGAAGCACATTCCCATTATTCTGGGCCGACCTTTCTTGGCAACTGCCGATGCACATATTCAATGCAGAACCGGAAATATGCAGTTGTCTTTTGGCAATATGACCATGGAACTCAATATCTTTAACATTGCTAAACAACCTCACAGTGCAGATGATGGAATTGTTAATGTGGATTTAATAGAAAAATTAGTTGATAACAATTTTCTTTCAAACCTTAGTAATGACCCTTTGCAAACTTGTTTAACTCACTTTGGTTTAAATTTTGATATTGACAGTTCAGTTGATGAAGTCAATGCTCTACTTGACTCAGCACCATCCATGGACACTAATAAATGGAAATTGAGAGTTGAACAATTAGTGCTGTCAGAAAAGAAACTCAGCCCATCATCAGAATCACCACCAAAACTCGAACTCAAGCCATTACCCAACACTTTGGAATACGCATTCTTGGGAAAAGAAAGCACTTTACCAGTAATCATCTCTTCTTCCCTTAATGACGAACAAAAAGGTAAGTTTTTGGATGTTTTAAAAGAACATAAAGGAGCATTAGGATGGACCATAGCAGATATAAAAGGTATAAACCCAGTAGATTGCATGCATTACATTCATCTTGATGAAAATGCTAAACCTACTAGGGAAATGCAACGTCGGTTAAATCCTAACATGAAAGAGGTTGTTCGCACTGAAGTCCTCAAGCTATTAGATGCAGGTATCATTTACCCTATTTCTGATAGTTCGTAGGTCAGTCCTGTGCAAGTTGTTCCTAAAAAATCAGGAGTTACAGTAGTCATCAATGCTGATAATGAATTGGTACCCACTAGAATAACTACAGGATGGCGTGTATGCATTGATTACAGAAAGTTGAATTCTGTCACACGTAAAGACCATTTTCCTTTACCATTTATCGATCAAATGCTTGATAGATTAGCGGGTCATGAGTTTTATTGCTTTCTAGATGGTTATTCAGGATACAATCAGATTCCCATAGCACCAAAAGATCAAGAGAAGACCACCTTCACTTGTCCTTTTGGCACTTTTGCATATAGGAGAATGCCGTTTGGATTATGTAATGCACCTGCTACATTTCAACGATGCATGTTGAGCATTTTTTCTGATATGGTTGAACGATTCCTTGAGGTTTTTATGGATGACTTTTCTGTTTTTGGAGATTCGTTTGATCAATGTTTACATCATCTAACATTAGTTCTGCAGAGATGTATCGAGAAGAATTTAGTCTTGAATTGGGAGAAATGCCATTTTATGGTTAAACAAGGTATTGTTCTCGGTCACATCATTTCAAGCAAAGGTATTGAGGTTGATAAAGCCAAGGTGGATCTCATTTCCAATCTTCCTCCACCTAAAACAATGAGAAGTAAGATCTTTCCTTGGGCATACTTGGTTTTTATAGACGTTTCATTAAAGATTTTAGCAAAGTTTCTAGATCCTTATGCAATTTACTTGCTAAGGATGTACCTTTGTCTTTGATGATTCATGTCTTGTGGCATTTGAAAAACTAAAGCGATTGTTGACATCATCACCCATCATTCAAATTTCAAAATTGGAACTTACCATTTGAGCTTATGTGCGATGCATCGACTATGCGATAGGAGCGATATTAGGACAAAGAGTTGATCGAATTCCCATGTGATTTACTATGCTAGTATGACATTGAATGATGCACAGTTGAATTATTCAACCACCAAAAAAGAAATGCTAGCGATTGTGTTTGCATTAGAAAAATTTCGATCTTATCTCATTGGTTGTAAAATAATTATATTTACAGATCATGCTGCTCTTAAATATCTTCTCACAAAGAAGGATGCAAAAGCTAGACTAATTCGTTGGGTGCTACTCTTGCAGGAATTTGACTTAGAATTCAAAGACAAGAAAGGAACAGAAAATGTTGTGGCTGATCATCTTTCCCGTCTCCATTTTGACACAACAAAAGAACATTTACCTTTGAATGAGTCATTTTCAGATGAACAATTAATGAGTGTGGAAGTAGTACCATGGTATGCTGATATAGTTAATTATCTTGTTACAGGTCAACTTCCAGAGCATTGGACTAAACAGGACAAGGCCAAATTCTTTGCAGAAATAAAGAATTTCTTTTGGGATGATCCTTATCTATTTAAATACTGTGCAGACCAAATTATTAGACGATGTGTCCCAGAGAATGAATTTCAGAATATCCTTTCTTTCTGCCATGAACAAGCTTGTGGAGGCCACTTCAGTGCTAAGAAAACAGCTACTAAAATTTTACAATGTGGTTTCTATTGGCCAACTATATTTCGAGATGCTTACACCTTTTGTTCTTCATGTGATAGGTGTCAAAGAATGGGCAGCATTACACGAAGGAATATGATGCCACTAAACCCAATTCTGGTGGTTGAAATTTTTGACGTATGGGGTATCGATTTCATGGGACCCTTTCCCACATCTTTTGGCCATCAATACATATTGGTCGCTGTTGATTATGTTTCGAAATGGGTAGAAGCTATTCCATGTAGGAACAATGATCATAAAGTGGTAATAGGATTTTTGAAAAGTAATATTGTTTCCCGCTTTGGATTCCCTCGAGTAATAATTAGTGATGGTGGTGCCCACTTTTGCAATAAATTTTTCAAAGCACTTTTGACAAAGTACTCCATCACTCATAAAGTGGTGACCCCATATCATCCACAGACCAGCGGCCAAGTTGAGATCTCCAATCGAGAAATAAAGCACATTTTAGAAAAAATAGTCAGGCCCGACAGAAAAGATTGGTCGTTGCGGCTTGATGATGCATTATGGGCATATAGAACGGCTTTCAAGACTTCGATTGGGATGTCACCCTACAGGCTAGTGTATGGAAAAGCATGCCACCTACTTGTGGAACTCGAGCATCGTGCGTACTGGGCCATCAAGAAATTCAATTTTGACATACAGCAAGCTGGCTCAGAAAGAAGATTACAGTTGGCAGAACTTGAAGAAATTCGAAATGATGCGTATGAGAATGCCAAAATTTACAAGCAACGAATGAAAGTCTTTCACGACAAGCAAATTATGCGAAAATCTTTCACTCTAGGTCAGAAAGTACTTTTATTCAATTCTCGCTTACACTTATTCCCAGGTAAGTTACACTCTCGATGGTCTGGCCCATTTATTGTTCATACTGTTTTTCCACATGGGGCAATTGAAATTAAGGATCCAATGAATGGTATCACTTTCAAAGTTAATGGTCAAAGATTAAAGCCATATCTAGAATACCAACCACATGGAGAGGATAGCGAAATAAATTTGAGTGACCCACCTATTTTAAATTGAGGTTTTACTTTTCGGTGATTTGATTATTTATTTTCTTTCTTTTATTCATTCTTTTACTGATTGAAATTATTTTTTTTGTGTTTGTTTAACCGTTAAGTTTTTCTTATCCATTTAATCATGAGACAGTTCCTCTTAAACATTCTTAGACAATTTCGACGTATACAATCTCATCTCAAAGGTCAGATACGATTTTGTAAAACACATCGTATCTGGCAGCTACAACCACCAGAGTTAGTAGCCTATGTTGAGGATTTAGAAAGCCAACTCCGAGAAATTGAGAGAGGCATCTACAACATCCAATTGGAGCTTGAGGTAAATTCAATAAGAGGACGATTTTAATTTGTTTTGTGTGTTTTAAATTATTTTCTTGTTTGTGTGTTTTAGTTTGCTTTGTGTGTTTAAAGTTTGTAACCCCGGTCAAGTGGCGGATAACGGTACTCCGTGACAATCAAGTCGGTTACTTCAGTTTTCCCACAATAACTGATATTCTGAGACGAAGGTATGGACAGAAATGAGATTTTGGAAAAGCTTCACAAAAGATTCCCTTCGCTTCCTCACAATGCCCTACTTTTAATTTATAAAGCCCGGTCCGAACGCATGCGATTGCTTATGAAGAATAACATCCCTGCTGACATTCGTTGGTTAATCGAGGCAAAAGTTCGCTCAGTAGGTGAGTTACCTCCTAAATTTATTGCATACATGCCTGGTTGTGGTAAAGGAAATTATGCGAGAAAACGACGAGCTCGAAGACTTTCTGTTGCTTGTCATAAATGTGCCAGAATGATATGCAATAAAAAATCATGTTCCTTAGGAATGGTGTCTGATAACAGAGAAGATAAGATTCAATTCATTAGGGATGGCTTGAATAAGGATTCATTGGATGATATCCTTTTGTCTCTTGAAACGCATCCCAGTGGATACGTCCAACATGCAATACTTCAGTTATGGCCATTATTCCAGAAAGAATGTTCAAACTATAGTCTCGGGAATCTGACTATAAAAGACCCTGTTTGCCAGTTTGTAAAAAAACTGGATGAGAAGCCTATCCTCGACCCATAGAGGGCGTTCAAGCCGTTTCTGGACGTAAAACCAGAGGAAGATGTGAGCCACAATCACAACTATCTGTAAATATCCTTTTACCTCTCTGTTCTTTTATTTCACTGTTATTTTACTATTTGCATTATTGTTGTTTAATAATTTCATTTACTTTTTCTTTTTACTATTTTCTTTTTGACTTTTGAGCTATGTGCCTTACACGTTAATTAACATAATGTCCCATACACAGCTGTAACCAACTGTCACCAAGGTCATTAAATGTGAATTGTTTTTACTGAGCACTCACAAGTTGTTTTTGAGCAATATCTTAATGGCAGCTTCTTCTAGTAAACAATTCAAGAACATTTGTGTGCTTTCTGAGTTCCATTATGGCAAACATGAAGAGTTCATGGAGGCAGCCATAGATCTTGGTCTAAGAATAGCAGAGAGAAAATTGCACTTGGTGTATGGAGGAGGTGACCGAGGGTTATCCAAAATGGTATCAGAAGCTGCTTTTGTCAGAGGGAGCCAAGTGTTAGGTATCATCCCTCAAATCCTAAAACCTTTGGGTTGTTTGTCTCATTCACCAACTGGAGAAGAGTTAGTCGTCTCAGGTATGCAAGAACGAATAACTGAAATGTTAAATCATGCCGATGCTTTTATTTTCCTTCCAGGCGATCTTACAACTCTTGAGGCACTAATAACATTAGCATCTTGATCCCATCTGAACATTCATAAAAAACCCATTGGTTTGTTAAATGTCAATAACTTTTATGATGGCTTTCTCGCATTTCTTAACCATGCAATAAAAAATTATTTTCTTCCTTCCTCAGTGAAAAACATCTTTATTTGTGCACACACTGCTAATGCGCTACTTGATCTGTTACAAGCTTATCAACCAGAGCCAGATCCCAAGGCTATTGTGTTGGAGTGTTCAAATAATGATGGTAACAGTAGCGGCAGTAAGAAGTACAAATTAGATTTAACTCTCCGCTTGTAAATATTTTCCTCTGTATTGCAGCACCCAGGTGATGTCTTCTAAACTCTACCTCTTTCCTTTCAAACATTGAGGACAATGTTTCGTTCTGGTTGGGGGGAGGGAATAGTAGACAATTGTGGAATGTTGAACTAACCATGATTAACTTTTTGAATAGAAGATGGCTGAATATAGAGTATACTGACTTTAGAAACGCATCTTCTTAGTTAAAAAAATAAAAATAAAAACACAAAAAAAAGAAATATATATATATATATATATATATATTTGTGTGTATTTCTAACCTTTCATTTTTCTCCTTTATAAATATATGTTTTCAAGTTTTTAAAGTCGAAGATGGCTGAATATGGAGTGTAATAACTCAGAAACGCAACTTCTTTTGTAAAAAAAAAAAAAATTAAAAAAAAAGAAAAAAATATTCATTTTTCTTTAATTTTTCTGCATGTATGTTTTCTTTTTATGTTTAGAATAGGTTGGGAGGAAATAATTCTATTTTAAAAAAAAAAATTTGTGAGTTCTTGATATTGGATGATATGATGACTTTTGAATTTTAGTATTTGTATTATCTTTGGTCTTGAGTAATGTTACACCATGTTTACTATTCTACATGTTGATGTTGGAGACAAATATGAGTTCCTTGAAAGAATGCACATGTCATAATAAATTCCAAGTGAGTTTTTGAGCCTATTAATTTTTCTTGAAGAGTAACCCTTTTTGCCCATTCTTCATGTAGCTTAGCAGTTTATTATTTCATACATGATCTCTAGATTTTCTTTGAGTCAACCCTTTAAAAAAAAAAAGTGTGTGTTACTGCATCTAAATGTCCACTTAATTAGTAGATATGAAAGATTATTTAGAGTCCTAAAAGATGATGGAAGGCCATTTTTGACCCGTTTGAGCCTTTCTAGCCATCCCTATTATTTAATATCCATAGTTACCCCTTTTGAGCCTTTTATTTAAAAAAAAAATCCTTTTCTTTATTAACTTATCATCCTAACCCACTCCAATTTGGAGTATTACCCGATATCATATAAGTTCCATCCACCTATTCATGTTTGAGAAAAAAATAAATAAATAATTATTTTGTTCAGTAAAGTTGTGCCATATAAAAAAAAAGAAAAAAAAAGAGAAAAAAAAGATGTACAATAGTAATAAATAAGCAAAATGTATCCTGTAAAAAGTTCTTTAATTTTTTCTCAAACATATATATTTTGTTTCCCTATTTTCCTTTCTTTGTTAACCATGTCCCTAGCCTACGTTACGTCCTAATAAAAGTCCTTCCTGATTTTAGGGAACTATAGTCTAACATAAAAGCTAGTTATATGGGTAATTAAGATGTAGTGATGCATATATAAAAAAAATGATAAAAAAAAAATGATGAATACATTGGGTTGACTAATACTTTATTTGAGATCGTACTATTTCTAAGCTATGGGCATATTTTTCATCTTGGTGAGAGTGTGTGATATTTCTTTATTATTTTCTCTCAATTTACCATTCATTGTAGTGACAAAATTTTATTGGGATTAATTTCTTTGTGAGAGTGTCACTACAACCGGTGAGATTTTGGGGTTGGATATGTCTTTCTTGAAAGTATCTTGATTACTATTGCTACAACAAAATCTGCTGGACTGATACATATGGATGGTTGATGTGGGTGTGATATTCCTTTAGACTAGAGATAATGCTTAAACTTTTATTTGATTGTTATCATTAATCTGATTGAATAAACACGTGTGTTTAAAAAAAAAAGTTTTTTATCTTCGCTTTATTTGCTAGGGACTAGCAATAAGCTAGTTGGGGGGTGTATTGAGTGTTAGAAAGTGTATATTTATAAAGGAGAAAATCATCATTTTACACTTTAAATCTCACTAACATTGCTACTTTTATTTATTTAAATATTTTGTTATTTAATTATATGTGTTTTATTATAATTGTGTATTTTATGTATTTTAGGGGTATCATAATCGTTTCACAATAAACGAGTGATCAGACAGCAAAACGGACGTCATATTTGGACTCAGGACGGTCGAAAACCTTAAGAAAAGCATTACAGGAAAAATTCTTTTCACATATACTGATCTTTCTGTTCATACGTGCATCGTCTTTTCACGATCATCTTTTCACGACACTTGTTCATGTATACGGACCGATGATGTGGCAACTACCTACGACGTGGCGATGCTCGATTGGGCCAATTATGTGGATTGACTGCTTATGTGGCATTGACCGATGACGTGGCGTTGACCGATGATGTGTTATGATCTTATTGGACTAAATTTCTTATGTACTGTAGATCGATGACGTGGCAGCATCTCATTGGAGTAGAAATCGGGTGTACAGTACATGCGCTTACATGGGATTATTTACTATTCAGGCGGCGTTACTGTACAAATGTTGACTGTTGACGGTTGACTGTTGACTGTTGACTGATGACGTGGTGCAATCCTGAGCATCCGAATTGTTTTTAATCCGATGGTCACGATTCACTCGATGTATCTATAAAAAGGGGGCTCTCCCCCCCTAATTTGGCACCCCCTGAATTCATTTCTAAGCTTAGATTTCTGAAATTCCTTCTCCTTCTTGTAGTTTCTTTGTATTTTAATAAAATTTCCTTTTTATCCCTAGTTAAAGTATAGTGGCTAATTCCTTTTTAGCTTGGGTTGAAGGTGAAGTCTCAACATGTTCCATGGGCTTAATTTGGTAAATTTACTTTCTCTTCCCCTCTAATATTTGTGGTTGTTTTGACTTTTCGTCGACAAATAATAATAGTCTTGTCTAGTTCTGACCAGTTAAACCAAAGACCCTAGTACAAGGTTATTATTATTTGGCACGATAAGCCCTTGGCACCATACTTATTGGAGAGTGGTTCATGAGGTGTGGAATCCCCCCTTATGATTTAATTGGTATTAATATGGAATATTTAGCCCATGGAGCATGTTGATGCGGATCCGGATACCCAAGTGCTTTATTATAAGAGTTTCATTTTTAATCATTCCCGCCATTTTAATTCAACAATTTATGATAAAATCACCATAATTTAATTGTTTCCATTAACAGAAAATTAATTCAGCACATAATTAAAATCAACCTCCTCGTGGGATCGACACTCGTCACCATTAATCTATTCTATAATAGATTCGTGCGCTTGCGAGTTCATTAAAATTTGCACAATAATAACGTAGATGAAAAGTTACAGTTGGAATCCTCACAAAATAAACAAAAGGATACATCATATGAAGATCAAAAGAATAAACAAGGCAAAGAAATAAATAAGGAGCACCAAGAAGGTATTTCTCAAATACTCCCCAAGGAGTGGAGATATTTCTCAAACACTCTCCAATGAGTAGAGGTATGCCTCTTCTCATCCTAAGGATTTAATTTTAGGTGATCACTTATGAGATGTAGCCACTAGATCATCTTTTAAAAACCCATGTGAGCATGTTGTATTTATTTCTCAGATTGAACCAAAATCCATTGCGGATGTGAAAATTGATGAATCTTGAATAATGATAATGCAAGAAGAATTAAATCAATTTGAAAGAAATAATGTACAAAATTATTTTCTAAGCTAAAACAACAATCTATCATTAGCACTAAATGGGTATTTAGGAATAAAATAGATGAGTTTGGTATGCCTATAAGAAATAAAATTAGATTAGTTGTTCAAAGATACAAGCAAGAAGAAGGAATTGATTTTAATAAAACTTTTATACCAGTGATTAGATTATAATCAATTAAGATGTTACTAGCATATGCATGTCATAAAGATTTCATTTTATTTCAAAATGGATGTCAAAACTATATTTTTAAATAATTATATTATAGAGGAAGTTTATGTGAAATAATCTCCTAGTTTTGAGGATGAAAAATTTTCAAATCATATATATAAGTTGTCTAAAGTATTATATGATTTAAAACAAGTACTTAGAGTATGGTATGATAAGCTTAAAACTTTCTTGCTGGAAAATAATTTTTCAATGAGTAAAGGTGATACAACTTTCTTTATTAAGTATAAGAATCAAGATATTCTCATTGTACCAATTTATTTTGATGATATTATCTTTAGATCTACTAATAATATGTTATGTAAGGAATTTTCATCTTGTATGAGTAAAGAATTTAAGATAAACACGATAGAAGAGCTAAAATATTTTCTTGAACTGTAAATAAAACAAACTGAGGAAGAAATTTTTATAAATCAAGCCAAGTATGTGAGAAACCTACTCAAAATTTTGATTATGAAAATGAAATGACAAAAAATACTCTAATGAGTACTACCATCAAATTAGATAACGATGAAAATGATAAAGAAGTTGACATCAAGATATATTGAGGTATGATTGAAACTTACTTGAATGCTAGTAGGCTTGATATTATGTTTAATGTATGCTTATGTGCTAGATTCCAATTGTCCAAAAAAGTCTCGTTTGCTTACTATTAAACAAATTTTTCAGTATTTGATTGGCAATATTGATCTTGGTCTTTAGTATCTTAAGGGAACGCGTATAGATTTAATATGTTTTTCAAATGCTAACTTTGCTAGATATAAAGTTAATAAGTAAAGCACTAGTGGAACATGTCATTTTTTAGGACACTCTGTAGTCTTTTGCTTTAGTAAGAAATAAAATTTAGTTGCACTCTCAACCATCAAGGCATAATATATTACTGCCGATAGTTGTTGTGCACATTATGGATGAAACAAACTCTTAGAGACCATGAAATTACTTTAGATTATATTCTTATTAAGTGGGATAACACTAGTGCTATCAATTTGTCAAAGAATCCCATTTGGCATTCTAGAACTATGCATATAGAGATTAGATATTATTTCTGAAGAGATCATGTGCAAAAAAGAGATGTTGTAATTGAATTCATTTATACTTAAAATCAACTCGTAGATAGTTTCACAAAGCCTCTTAATGAAGAGCAGTTCACTAAAACATTGCATAATAATTTAGCCTTATTTTATATCGAGTTTATCTAGTTGTTCTTGATTTGATTGATTTATTTTTTTGTGCATTTATAAATCATGCATTAAATTGGTCTTTAAGATATTTTTTATTAATGAAATGATCTTGAAAGGTATTAAATGTTAGCCATATATCAAAACAAATGTGGGAAATAATAAGTTATCATAAATGGCTAACTGTTTTCCAGTAAACAACTTACTGTTTATATATAGAAACTACACTTGTCATAGCAAATTATTAGCAAACCGTTTATTAATAAATGGTAATCCAATTAAAAATAGGGAGCAAGTTACTTTAACCTTTTACTGTTAGTATCAAACGGCTAACCTTTTACTCTCCAAAGCTCACTAGAAGTTATCAATGTGCCAATTGCAGAAAATGGTCCACTATTTTCTTACAATATATATAGTTGCCAGTTTTTCTTCTTCTTTTTCCCTTAGCTTTTCACTATTTCCACCATTCTCGCATCATCGAACGTGTTTCTCTCTCTCTAAAATCTTTCATTTTTCTTGTAATTTCTTACAAAATTAATCCAATAGAAACCTTTCTCACCGTTTTGCAACTAGTTTCATCCATTCACAACATTAAATCAAGCCCAAAATTTGAAAAACCTAAATTCAAACCCTAGGGCGAGCCATTTAGTTTTGTTTAATTTTGGCCAGATTTTTCACAATTTTTGATCGAATTGAATACTAAAATCTCATCCACTCTTTTTCATTATCATTTTAATAGGTTCATTTCCTTTCATTAACATCTTTTCTCCAATCACCCATTTTCTATTGACAAAGCATGGTTAAATCTTTAAGACCTACTCGAAAATGCAAATCCATCCCTCATAACAACTCTATACCACCAAAGAAGAGGACAAAATTTGAAAGACTTCATTTTCCTACTGTTCCTATGGCCAAACCCTTCGAAACCCATTTTATAGGTTGATAGGTAATTGACTCATACTTTATGAACTTGGTGATTTAGCAAATTTAATCGTTTATGGGAAAAGTGTAAAGATATGTTAATGCCTTGGGATTCTGCATTATATATTAAGAAGTGGGTTTATTCTAGTTTAGTTCAAATTTTTTATTCTAATATATAAATTTTTGCAACTTGGATAAGTAGGATTGTTACTTCAGTAGGAGGAGTACCCAAAGAGTTTGATGTTGATGATTTGAATGAAATTTTAGGAACCTTTACCTCTGGTCATTACATTTATACTTCTAGGAAGGAACTCTAATTTGCTGATTTTATTTATCATTCAGTTGTTAAACATATTTGTAGGTGTCAGGATCTTTTTGATGATATTTATGTGCTTCCCTTCTGATCCCAAATTTTACCTTTATAACTTAGGATACTTTATATCATTTTGTAGCATATTATTACTTCTGAGAATAGGCATTTAGATGAGGTAACTTGATTAGATGTTGCTTTGTTAGATAGTCTTTTAAAAATGCGTTCGTTTAACCATGGTTATATGGTTTTGAGGCATTTATTGAGTACTCCTATAGTTAACTATAGATTACTCTCATAAGGTATTCTTATTACCAAGACACTGCACCATTTTAAAGTACTCGTTTAAGACTAAGAGAATTGGTATGGAGGTTGTCACTAATATCGATTTTTTCTCAGAAAAATAAGAAGTGGGACAAAACTTCAATTTTGAAAAACCATGACACCTCAGTTACTACAAAGGATAATCACATGCTTAATGATGTATATCCCCTCGATCAGTTACCCAATTTTAGACTAGGTGCCAGACCTTTGCTCACTCATCATGGCTCTATCTTATAGCCTCAGGCTAATTTTGATTCTGAGGGACATGAGAGGGATACTAATCAGCCTACAACTCTAGAACATCTACCCTCTTCAGATGATCTTTTGTAGTGTGATTGGTTGGTGATGTTTAAAGTCTTATTGAGTAACAGCAACAGCTTCAGTTGCAGTAGCTTATTGATCAACAACATGAGATTATGGATGGTCAATGGCGTATTCTTGCTCTTCTTGGATCTCACCTTGGTGGTTTCTTTTTTTAGCCCAGGGTGATGTTAGTTATTTGTATAGTGATATTTCATTGCATGGATATTTTATCTTATTGATTTTGATGATTGATGCTCATATTGAATATTGATTGTGATATCAACTTTGCGATAATGTTAGAATGGAGTTTATTTGAATATCTATATACAAGTTTTTTTAACTCTTTTTGTCTTTAAAAATAAGCTCACTTTTCAGAGGAAATTCTGTCGAATTTTTTTTTAATGTGGTACTCTCTGAACTTAATTTCGATATCTTTTCTTATTATTTTCTTTTTGATGATGAAGGGAGAGAAAAGTAAAATTTATTAAGGCCATATACTTAGGCGAAGTAAAATTGCTTAATAATTTTTGAAGTGTTACTTTCCATACTCTTCTGAAAATTATCTTGAAAAGTTTGTTACTATCAAAAAGAGAGAGATTGTTAACATACATATGTCTGTACTTTTAATTTTGATGATACCAAATTTCATTTGTTCTTTTGATTAAATCGTTAGGTTTTTTATTAATAAACAAATTTATAAAGTGTAAACATGTTCATGATTTTTGGATAAAAGTAAATTTTTAATCGAAAAATCTTTCTCTATAAAGAACAACAAAAATTCTTAATTTGAAAACTAACGGTGAACCGTTTATCTAGAAAATGATTAACGGGTAAAAACTAGAGTCATTGTTTTTTAAAACAGATAAACATTATGGTTTTGTAGACTTCTAAAAATAAACGGCTAACTGATAATGCCAAATGGTTAATGGTTAATTTCTAGTAAACTAATGATTTCTAACCTTAAACTGTTCAGCAAAAATGGATAAGCTCAAGTTGTTCTGTCGGTTTTTGGAATTAAATGTCTAATAAATAAGGATAAATGGTTAACTGATAATTTCTACAATTGAATCACATTCTAGTCGTGAACCATCTGACAAAAATAGTAAAGCTCAAATTACTTTACCATATTCTGGAAATTAACGGCGAATAGATAAGTTCAAATGGTAAGCTATTTATTTGAAATTTCAATTCAATGGTTATTTGGACTAGTCAAAACAATGAACCTATAACAGTTAATAGTGAGCTAATAGTTGACATAAAAGCCAACAATGGCTAATTTTCAGCTTCAACTATAAATTGGCTCATTCAAATTCAAGCAATATCTGATCCAATAATAATTATTGAGCTTATTTTTTAGAATACGATCTACATTGAGTTTTAAATTTATTCTCATTCTATTTATTCATACTTTGTGTTTGTATTTGTAATAATCCATATTGTGTGAAAGAAGGTATTTTTGCAATCTTTATTTTTGAGTAATTGTAAGTGTTGGAATATACTTGGTGGAATTCTCAAGCCCAGTGAGCTTGGAAGCGTAGACATAGGAGGGATTGGCCAAACTACGTAAAACTTATTGTGTTTGAATCTCTCTTCCCTCATCTCTTTATTTTTGATAGATTTATTTATTATTGTTTTAAATTCTTTTAAGATTTGTATCAAGATTGAATTAAGCTATGAGGTACAATCTTCTTACTAGGATATAATATGATTAACTTAACAAGCTCTTTTAAGTATTTATAATAATAATAATAATAACAAAGTATAATAATATAATAACATAATAATAAAATAATTAATAATTAAAAAGTAATGATGATATAAACAATGACATAAATAATGATATAATAAGAAATATTGTATAAGTATTAGAAATTCTAGAAATCACTAATATATTTATGAAGAGATAAATTAATAATTAAAAATAATGATGACATAAGCAATGACATAAGTAATGATGTAATAAGAAATATTATAGAGATATTAGAAATTTTAAAAATTACTAAGATATTTATGGAGAGATAAATTAATAATTAAATGTAATAATGACATAAACAATGACATAAGTAATGATGTAATAAGAAATGTTGTAGAGATATTAGAAATTCTAGAAATTACTAAGATATTTACGGAGAGATAAATCTTCATCATTAATTAAGTGCTAGGTGGCAAAATCTTAGCATTCTAAAAATTAGTAAGATATTTATAAAAAAATAAATCCCCACCATTAATCAAATGATATGGTGGCAAAATTTTAGCCACTCATGGGCCTTAAGAAATCCTATAAATACCCCTACCCCTTGCATTTTTCACATAAACCCTAGAAATTTCATCTTTTTCTGTTATAAGCCAAAGCATCATTAGTGGAAAAATTCTCAAGTTTAGGAAAGACGGTTTAGGGGAATTAAGAAAAACAGGTAAGTAACACTTCACTTCAACTACAATGTAACGACAATATGTTAAAATTAACTTTGAATAATAATTCTCTTATGCTAGGTTTAGTTTTAAATAATCTCTTATCTCATAATGATTATTATTATGGTGCGATTGGTTATTATTAAATACCCACATGGCTGGCTATGCTGCCTACATTATCATCCTCATATGGTCGGTTATGCCGCCTAGGATGTGATGCTTACTATTTACTTAATTGGATGATCAGCGCCACCGCCTAATATGTGATACTTTTATTTTATCATGTCATGGTCAACACTGCCGCTTAAAATATGATTTTGTTATTATTCTTTATATGGTCGGTCCTGTCGCCTATATTATAATTCTATTTCTTTAATTGCTGTATGGACAATGCTGCCGCCTATGTTAAATGTTGTTGTCTTACATTAGTTTCATGTTTTGATTTATTATATATATCTAGAAAGTTTACATACTATGACATAAATTGTATTGAGTTTATGCATTTCATGGGTGATTTGATAAAGATGTATTTTAATGAATTTTGAAAAAAAAGAGTTGTTGTACTATAAGGTAGCAAGCATTCATAAAAAAGGCAAGCCCTCTAAATTAAAAAAAGAGATCCTTTGAAGACGGTGATATGTGTTGAGTGTTAGAAAGTATATATTTATAAAGGAAAAAATCGTCATTTTACACCTTAAACCTCACTTACATTGCTATTTTATTTATTTAAGTATTTTGTTATTTAATTATATGTGTTTTATTATAATTATGTATTTTATTTATTTTAGGGACATTATGATCGTTTCACAATGAACGAGTGATCAGACAGCAAAACGGACGTCATATTTAGACTCAGGATGGTCAAAAACCTTAAGAGGAGCATTAAAGGAAAAAAGTCACTGTTCACATATACGGTAATGTTCATATATACGGTACTGTTCACGGTACTGTTCACGACACTGTTCATGTATACGGACCGATGATGTGGCAACTATTTATGACGTAGCAGCATCTGATTGGGCGAATTATATGGGATTGACTACTTATGTGGCGTTAACCGATGACGTGGCATCGACCGATGATGTGCCACGATCTTATTGGACTAAATTTCTTATGTACTGTAAATCGATGACGTGGCAGCATCTCAATAGAGCAAAAATTAGGTGTACAGTAATACGCATACATGGGATTATTTACTATTCAGACGGCGTTACTGTGCAAATGTTGACTGTTGACTATTGACTTTTGACTTTTGACTGATGACGTGGCGCAATCCTGAGCATCCAAACTGTTTTTAATCCGATGGTCACGATTCACTCAATGTATCTATAAAAAGGGGGCTCTCCCCCTTAATTTGATACCCTTGAATTCATTTTTAAGCTTAGATTTCTGAAATTCCTTCTCCTTTTTGTAGTTTCTTTGTATTTTAATAAAATTTTCTTTTTTATCCTTAGTTAAAATATGAGTAGCTAATTTCTTTTTGAGCTTGGGTTGAAGGTGAAGTCTCAACATGTCCCATGGGCTTAATTTGGTAAATTTACTTTCTCTTCCCCTCTATTATTTGTGGTTGTTTTGACTTTTCGTCGACAAATAATAATAGTCTTGTCTAGATCTGATACATTTTCCCTGGTTAAACCGCCACCCTAGTACAAGGTTATTATTATTTGGCACGATAAGCCCTTGGCACCATACTTATTGGAGACTGGTTCATGAGGTGTGGAATCCCCCCTTATGATTTAATTGGTATTAATATGCAATATTTAGCCCATGGAGCATGTTGATGCAGATCCGGATACTCAAGTGCTTTATTATAACAGTTATATTTTTAATTATTCCAGCCATTTTAATTCACAATTTAGGATAAAATCACCATAATTTAATTGTTTCTATTAAAAAAAAATTAATTCAGCATATAATTAAAATCAACCTCCTCGTGGGATCGACACTCGTCACCATTAATCTATTCTACAATTGATTCGTGCGCTTACGAGTTCAATAAAATTTGCACAACAAGTTTTTGGCGCTGTTGCCGGGGAGGTAAGTTATTTTAATTTGTTGAATTAATTTTTTTTTGTTTTCTTGTATTTTTTCCTTATAAAAAATAATTCTATAATTTAATTTTTGTAATTTTAATTTTTACAATTTAATTTTATTCTGTGATTTCTTTAAATTTCTATACTTTAATTTTTGCTTTACTTTTGTTTGTAATTTATTTTGTTTATCTTGTAATTTATTTTAATTTATTCATAGAATTAGTTTTTTTTAAGTAAATTTTTTTTGTTATTGTTTTCTTTAAAAATTATAAAAAAATAAAAAAATTAAAAAAAATAAAAAAATTAAAAAAATTAAAAAAAAAAGTGAATTTGTAATTTAATTTTGGTAATTTAAATTTTTTTAAATTTCAATAATTTAATTTCTGAGTTATTTTTTGTAAATTTAGTTTATTTTGTTAATTTATTAATCAATAGAATTAGTTTTTTTTAAGTAATTTTGTTGTTGTTTTCTTTTAAATCTTTTTCCTGTAATTTAATTTCGTTTCTTTTTCTCTTTTTTATATTTCTGTAATTTAATTTTCATTTTTCGTTGTAATTTATCTTCTTATTTTATTTTTAGTTAATCTATTTCTTGTATTTTCTTTTTAGCACTTGAGTATATGTTTATAGTACGGTTATAACGACGTCACAAGGTTAGTATCGTAATTTCTCTCTCCTCTTTATTTTTATTTGTTTTATTTTCATTTATTTTATTCTTTGCATGTATGGTCGAAGGTCATTATCACCTAATCTTGAACCTTTAAACCTCGATTTGAAAAAAACATTTCGCACGCACAAACACACTGTTTTTAAAAAGAAATTTGAAATGGATCTGCAAAATCAGCAACTAGAACCACAAGAGAGGCCATTTAAGGATTATTTTAGTCCTTTATCTAATTTGAGCACATCATGCATAAAGTACCCAAATGTAGCTGTTAGGAGTTTTGAATTAAAACCTAGTGTGCTAAACTGTCTCCCCACATTCTATGGCCTAGAAAATGAGGACCCATATAATCATCTGAATGATTTTCATGCTATTTGTCAAACTTTTAAATATGAGAATTTTTCAGATGATGATGTTAAACTTAGATTATTCCCATTTTCATTAAAAGATAGAGCTCGTTCATGGTTTAATACATTACCTGCTAATAGCATTACATCATGGGAACAAATGGTAACTAAATTTTTAAATAAATATTTCCCAGTTCATAAAACCAATGCTATACGCAGGGAAATCTCAGAGTTTACTCAAAGAGATGACGAGCAGTTTTTCGAAGTATGGGAGTGATTTAATGGACTACTCTTGAAGTGTCCACATCATGGGTACGAGAAATGGCACCAATGCCAATACTTTTTGGAGAGATTATTGCCACATATGCAAGAATGGCTAATGACAACCAGTGGAGGAGAGTTAATGTCCAAAAGCGCATCAGAGATTTGGGAATTCTTTCAGCGGCAATCGGATAATTCTTAACAACGGAGTCGATCACTCAGAAATACCAAAAGAATTAAGGGAGTGAATGAGGTTAATATTGGCGAGTCAAGCTCAGGAATTAAAGAAGTCAAAGAGATGGTTGAAGGTCTTGTTCGACAAATAGCATATTTGACAACTGCTAAATCAACAGAGCCACATGACCATGACTCATATTCTGATCAAGCCAATGCTATAGGTGTCATGAGAAAACCACCAAACTACAACCCTTACTCCAACACATATAACCCTAGATGGAGAGATCACCCCAATTTTTCATGGTCTCAAGGATTCCAACAAAATAGACCATCCGGTCCACCTCCACCAATGCAACCAGTTCCTCAAATGTCTCAAGCTTCTCAACCACCATTTAGACCATACAATCAGAATCTAAACCATTCTCAACCCAAACCATGGGAGGAGACATCCCAAAATTTCAGAAATCTTACTAATTCCAAGATCGAGCAGCAGAATCGCACCATTGATGAATTACGAAATGAGATGAGAATGAGTTTCACCTCATAAGCTCAATCTGTTTCAAGCCTTGAGAAAATGGTAGGACAACTTGCCTCTTTAGTTCAAACATTGGCCATGACCATTGAAAAAGGCAAATTCCCAAGTCAACCAGTGCCCGATCCTAAAGCAGTGAATGAAGTAAGTTCTAGTTCACCATAGAAGCATGGAGAGGTCAAAGCAGTGATGACCTTACGAAAAAGAAAAGAAGTCGACAACAAAGTGGAGATGCCAAAATCAACTCAGATTGTACCTGTGAACACTGAGGAATCATCATCAGAGGAGAAAGAGGAAACCAACCCACGAGAATATGTTCCTAAAGCTCCATTTCCTCAGAGGTTAGCTAAAGGAAAGAAAGGAAAATCCACAGGTGAGATTTTTGAAATCTTTAAACAGGTAAGTGTTAACATCCCTTTACTTGAAGTTATAAAACAAGTGCCATCATATGCCAAGTTTCTTAAAGACCTTTGTACTAAAAAGAGAAATATTCATGTTTAGAAAAAGGCCTTTTTAACAGAAAATATTAGTTCTATACTCCAACATAAAATGCCTCTAAAATGCAAAGATCCAGGCTTCCCCACTATCTCCTGTAGTATAGGGAACCACACAATTGAGAATGCTTTGTTAGATTTAGGAGCTAGTGTAAATCTGTTGCCTTACTCTGTTTTTATGAAACTTAGACTGGGCGAATTACATCTAACTCCAGTGGTGTTACAGCTTACAGATCGGTCCACAAAAATACCTCGTGGTATTGTGGAGGACGTGTTTATCCAGGTAGACAAGTTTTATTTTCCTGTTGATTTCATTGTAATTGACACTCAACCAATGCGGGATTCAAAGAAGCACATTCCCATTATTCTGGGCCGACCTTTCTTAGCAACTGTCGATGCACATATTCAATACAGAACTAAAAATATGTAGTTGTCTTTTGGCAATATGACCATGGAACTCAATATCTTTAACATTGCTAAACAACCTCACAGTGCAGATGATGGAATTGTTGATGTGGATTTAATAGAAACACTAGTTGATAATAATTTTCTTTTAAACCTTAGTGATGACCCTTTGCAAACTTGTTTAACTCACTTTGGTTTGAATTTTGATATTGACAGATCCGTTGATGAAGTCAACGCTCTACTTGACTCAGCACTATCTATGGACACTAATAAATGGAAGTCAAGAGTTGAACAACTAGTGCTGTCAGAAAAGAAACTCAGCCCATCATCAGAATCACCACCAAAACTCGAACTTAAGCCATTACCCAACACTTTGGAATACACATTCTTGGGAGAAGAAAGTACTTTACCAGTAATCATCTCTTCCTCTCTCAATGACGAACAAAAAGGTAAATTGTTGGATGTTTTAAAAGAACATAAAGGAGCATTAGGATGGACCATAGCAGACATAAAAGGTATAAACCCAGTGGATTGCATGCATTACATTCATCTTGATGAAAATGCTAAACCTACTAGGGAAATGCAACGTCGGTTAAATCCTAACATGAAAGAGGTTGTTCGCACTGAAGTCCTTAAGCTATTAGATGCAGATATCATTTATCCTATTTTTAATAGTTCGTGGGTCAGTCCTGTGCAAGTTGTTCCTAAAAAGTCACGAGTTACAGTAGTCATCAATGCTGATAATGAATTAGTACCCACTAGAGTAACTACAGGATGGCATGTATGCATTGATTACAGAAAGTTGAATTCTGTCACACGTAAAGACCATTTTCCTTTACAATTTATCAATCAAATGCTTGATAAATTAACAGTTCATGAGTTTTATTGCTTTCTAGATGGTTATTCAGGATACAATCAGATTCCCATAGCACCAAAAGATCAAGAGAAGACTACCTTCACTTGTCCTTTTGGCACTTTTGCATATAGGAGAATGCCATTTGGATTATGTAATGCACCTGCTATATTTCAACGATGCATGTTGAGCATTTTTTTTTATATGGTTGAACGATTCCTTGAGGTTTTTATAGATGAATATTCTATTTTTAGAGATTCGTTTGATCAATGTTTACATCATCTAACACTAGTTCTGCAGAGATGTATCGAGAAGAATTTAATCTTGAATTGGGAGAAATGCCATTTTATGGTTAAACAAGGTATTGTTCTCGGTCACATCATTTCAAGCAAAGGTATTGAGGTTGATAAAGCCAAGGTGGATCTCATTTCTAATCTTCCTCCACCTATAATAGTCAGAGAAGTAAGATCTTTCCTTGAGCATGCTGGTTTTTATAGACGTTTCATTAAAGATTTTAGCAAAGTTTCTAAACCCTTATGCAATTTACTTGTTAAGGATGTACCTTTTATCTTTGATGATTCATGTCTTGTGGCATTTGAAAAACTAAAGCAGTTGTTGACATCATCACCCATCATTCAGCCCCCAAATTGGAACTTACCATTTGAGCTTATGTATGATGCATCTGACTATGCAGTAGGAGTAGTATTAGGACAAAGAGTTGATCGAATTCCCCATGTGATTTACTATGCTAGTATGACATTGAATGATGCACAGTTGAATTATTCAACCACTGAAAAAGAAATACTAACAGTTGTGTTTGCATTAGAAAAATTTCGATCTTATCTCATTGGTTGTAAAATAATTATATTTACAGATCATGCTGCTCTTAAATATCTTCTCACGAAGAAGAATGCAAAAGCTAGACTAATTCGTTAGGTGCTACTCTTGCAGGAATTTGACTTAGAATTCAAAGACAAGAAAGGAACAGAAAATGTTGTGGCTGATCATCTTTCCCGTCTCCATTTTGACACAACAAAAGAACATTTACCTTTGAATGAGTCATTTCCAGATGAACAATTAATGAGTGTGGAAGTAGTACCATGGTATGCTGATATAGTTAATTATCTTGTTACAGGTCAACTTCCAGAGCATTGGACTAAACAGGACAAGGCCAAATTCTTTGCAGAAATAAAGAATTTCTTTTGGGATGATCCTTATCTATTTAAATACTGTGCAGACCAAATTATTAGACGATGTGTCCCAGAGAATGAATTTCAGAATATCCTTTCTTTCTGCCATGAACAAGTTTGTGGAGGCCACTTCAGTGCTAAGAAAACAGCTACTAAAATTTTACAATGTGGTTTCTATTGGCCAACTATATTTCGAGATGCTTACGTCTTTTATTCTTCATGTGATAGGTGTCAACGAATGGGGAGCATTACACGAAGGAATATGATCCCATTAAACCCAATTCTGGTCGTTGAAATTTTTGATGTATGGGGTATCGATTTCATGGGACCCTTTCCCCCATCTTTTGGCTATCAATACATATTGGTGGCTGTTGATTATGTTTCGAAATGGGTAGAAGCTATTCCATGTGGGAACAATGATCATAAAGTGGTAATAAGATTTTTGAAAAGCAATATTGTTTCCCGCTTTGGATTCCCTCGAGCAATAATTAGTGATGGTGGTGCCCACTTTTGCAATAAATTTTTCATAGCACTTTTGACAAAGTACTCCATCACTCATAAAGTGGCGACCCCATATCATCCACAGACCAGCGGCCAAGTTGAGATCTCCAATCGAGAAATAAAGCATATTTTAGAAAAAACAATGAGGCCCAACAGAAAAGATTGGTCGTTGCGGCTTGATTATGCATTATGGGCATATAGAACGACTTTTAAGACTTCGATTGGGATGTCACCCTACAGGCTAGTGTATAGAAAAGCATGCCACCTACCTATGGAACTCGAGCATCGTGCATATTGGGCCATCAAGAAATTTAATTTTGACATACAGCAAGCTGGCTCAGAAAGAAGATTACAGTTGGCAGAACTTGAAGAAATTCGAAATGATGCATACGAGAATGCCAAAATTTACAAGCAACGAATGAAAGTCTTTCACGACAAGCAAATTATGCGAAAATCTTTCACTCTAGATCAGAAAGTACTTTTATTCAATTCTTGCTTACACTTATTCCCAGGTAAGTTACGCTCTCGATGGTCTGGCCCATTTATTGTTCATACTATTTTTCCACATGGGGTAATTGAAATTAAGGATCCAATGAATGGTGTCACTTTCAAAGTTAATGGTCAAAGATTAAAGCCATATCTAGAATACCAACCACATGGAGAGGATAGCGAAATAAATTTGAGTGACCCACCTATTTTAAATTGAGGTTTTGCTTTTCGGTGATTTGATTATTTATTTTCTTTATTTTCTTTCTTTTATTCATTCTTTCGCTGATTGAAATTATTTTTGTTTAAGTGTGTTTGTTTAACCGTTAAGTTTTTCTTATCAATTTAATCATGAGACAGTTCCTCTTAAACATTCTTAGACAGTTTCGACGTATACAATCTCATCTCAGAGGTCAGATACGATTTTGTAAAACACATCGTATCTGGCAGCTACGATTTTGTAAAACACATCGTATCTGGCAGCTACAACCACCAGAGTTAGTAGCCTATGTTGAGGATTTAGAAAGCCAACTCTGAGAAATTGAGAGAGGCATATACAACATCCAATTGGAGCTTGAGGTAAATTCAATAAGAGGACAATTTTAGTTTGTTTTGTGTGTTTTAATTTATTTTCTTGTTTGTATGTTTTAGTTTGCTTTGTGTGTTTAAAGTTTATAACCCCAGTCAAGTGGCGGATAACGGTACTCCGTGACAATCAAGTCAGTTACTTTAGTTTTCCCACAATAACTGATATTCTGAGACGAAGGTATGAACAGAAATGAGATTTTAGAAAAGCTTCACAAACGATTTCCTTCGCTTCCTCAGAATGCCCTACTTTTAATTTATAAAGCTCGGTCCGAACACATGCGATTACTTATGAAAAATAACATCCCTGCTGACATCCGTTGGTTAATCGAGGCAAAAGTTCGCTTAACAAGTGAGTTACTTCCTAAATTTATTGTATACATGCCTGGTTGTGGTAAAGGAAATTATGCGAGAAAATGACGAGCTCGAAGACTTTCTGTTGCTTGTCATAAATGTGCCATAATGGTATGCAATAAAAAATCATGTTCTTTAGGAATGGTGTCTGATAACAGAGAAGATAAGATTCAATTCATTAGGGATGGCTTGAATAAGAAGTCATTGGATGATATCCTTTTGTCTCTTGAAACGCATCCTAGTGGATACGTCCAACATGCAATACTCCAGTTATGGCCATTATTCCAGAAAGAATGTGGAAACTATAGTCTCGGGAATCTGACTATAAAAGATCCTGTTGGTCAGTTTGTAAGAAAACTGGATGGGAAGCCTATCCTCGACCCATAGAGGGCGTTCAAGCCTTTTCTGGACGTAAAACCAGAGGAAGATGTGAGTCACAATCACAACTATCTGTAAATATCCTTTTACCTCTCTGTTCTTTTATTTCACTGTTATTTTACTATTTGCATTATTGTTTTTAATAATTTCATTTACTTTTTCTTTTTACTATTTTCTTTTTTACTTTTGAGTCATGTGCCTTACACGTTAATTGACATAATGTCCCATACACAGCTGTAACCAACTATTACCAAGGTCTTTAAATACGAATTATTTTTACTGAGCACTCACAAGTTGTTTGTGAGCAGTATCTTAATGGCAGCTTCTTCTAGTAAACAGTTCAAGAACATTTGTATGCTTTCTGAGTTTCATTATGGCAAACATAAAGAGTTCATGAAGGTAGCCATAGATCTTGGTCTAAAAATAGCAGAGAGAAAATTGCACTTGGTGTATGGAGGAGGTGACCGAGGGTTATCCAAAATGGTATCAGAAGTTGCTTTTGTCAGAGGGAGCCAAGTGTTAGGCATCATCCCTCAAATCCTAAAACCTTTGGGTTATTTGTCTCATTCACCAACTGGAGAAGAGTTAGTCGTCTCAGGTATGCAAGAACGAACAACTGAAATGCTCAATCATGCGGATGCTTTTATTTTCCTTCCAGGCGATCTTACAACTCTTGAGGCACTAATGACATTAGCATCTTGGTCCCATCTGAACATTCATCAGAAACCCATTGGTTTGTTAAATGTCAATAACTTTTATGATGGCTTTCTCACATTTCTTAACCATGCAATAAAAAATTATTTCATTCTTTCCTCAGTAAAAAAAATCTTTATTTGTGCACACACTGCTAATGCGCTACTTGATCTGTTACAAGCTTATCAACCAGAGCCAGATCCCAAGGCTATTGTGTTGGAGTGTTCAAATAATGATGGTAACAGTAGCGGCAGTAAGAAGTATAAATTAGATTTAACTCTCCGCTTGTAAATATTTTCTTCTGTGTTGCAGCACCCAGGTGATGTCTTGTAAACTCTACTTATTTCCTTTCAAACATTGAGGACAATGTTTCGTTCTGGTTGGGGGGAGGGAATAGTTGACAATTGTGGAATGTTAAACTAACCATGATTAACTTTTTGAATAGAAGATGGCTGAATATGGAGTATAGTGACTCTAGAAACGCATCTTCTTAGTTAAAAAAAAAATAAAACAAAACAAAATAAAAACAAAATAAAAAAATATAATTGTGTGTGTTTCTTTTCTAACCTTTCATTTTTCTCCTTTATAAATATATGTTTTCAAGTTTTTAAAGTCGAAGATGGTTGAATATAGAGTGTAGTAACTCTAGAAATGCATCTTTTAAAAAAAAATAAAAAAATTCATTTTTCTTTAATTTTTATGCATGTATGTTTTCTCTTTATATTTAGAATAGGTTGGGGGGAAAGAATTCTGTTAAAAAAAAATTGTGAGTTCTTGATATTTGATGATATGATGACTTTCGAATTTTAGTATTTGTATTATCTTTGATCTTGAGTGATGTTACACCATGTTTACTATTCTACATGTTGATGTTGGGGACAAATATGAGTTGCTTGAAAGAATGTACATGTCATAATAAATTCCAAGTGAGTTTTTGAGCCTATTAATTTTTCTTAGAGAGTAACCCTTTTTGCCCATTCTTCATGTAGCTTAGCAGTTTATTATTTCATACATGATTTCTAGATTTTCTTTGAGTCAATCTTTTAAAAAAAAAAGTGTGTGTTACTGCATTTAAATGCCCACTTAATTAGTAGATATGGAAGATTATTTAGAGTCCTAAAAGATGATGGAAGGTCATTTTTGACCCGTTTTGAGCCTTTCTACCCATCACTATTATGTAATATCCATAGTTAGCCCTGTTGAGCCTTTTATTTAAAAAAAAACCTTTTCTTTATTAACTTATCAACCTGACCCACTCTAATTTAGAGTATTACCCGATATCATACAAGTTCTATCCACCTATTCATGTTTGAGAAAAAAAATAATTATTTTTTTCAGCGAAGTGTGCTACATAAAAAAATTCAAAAAAAAGGAAGAAAAAAAATGTACAATAGCAATAAATAAGCAAAATGTATCTTGTAATTTTTTAAAAAAAAGTTCTTGAATTTTTTCTCAAACATATATATTTTGTTTCCCTATTTTCCTTTCTTTGTTAGCCATGTCCCTAGCCTACGTTACGTCCTAATAAAAGTCCTTCCTGATTTGAGGGAACTATAGTCTAAAATAAAAGATAATTATATGGGTAATTAAGATGTAGTGATGCATATACAAAAAAAAATAAAAAAAATGATGAATAGATTGGGTTGACTAATACTTTATTTGAGATCGTATTATTTCTAAGCTATGGGCATATTTTTTCATCTTGGTGAGAGTGTATGATATTTCTTTATTATTTTCTCTCAATTTACCATTCATTATAGTGACAAAATTTTATTGGGATTAATTTCTTTGTGAGAGTGTCACTACAACCAGTGAGATTTTCGGGTTGGATATGTCATTCTTTAAAGTGGCCTGATTACTATTGCTACAACAAAGTCTGCTGGACTGATGCATATGGATGGTTGATGTGGGTGTGATATTCCTTTAGACTGGAGATAATGCTTGTACTTTTATTTGATTGCTATCATTAATCTGATTGAATAAACACATGTGTTTCCTTTAAAAAAAAAATTGAATTTTATCTTCGCTTTATTTGCTAGGGACTAGCAATAAGCTGGTTGGGGGGTGTGTTGAGTATTAGAAAGTGTATATTTATAAAGGAGAAAATCGTCATTTTACACCTTAAACCTCACTTACATTGCTACTTTTATTTATTTAAGTATTTTGTTATTTAATTATATGTGTTTTATTATAATTATGTATTTTATGTATTTTAGGGACATTACGATCGTTTCACAATGAACGAGTGATCAAACAGCAAAACGGACGTCATATTTGGACTTAGGACGGTCGAAAACCTTAAGAGGAGCATTAAAGGAAAAAAGTCACTATTCACATATACGGTAATGTTCATACATACGGTATTATTTACAGTACTGTTCACGACACTGTTCATGCATACGGACCGATGATGTGGCAACTACTTATGACGTGGCAGCATCTGATTGGGCGAATTATATGGTATTGACTACTTATGTGGCGTTAACCGATGACGTGGCATCGACCGATGATGTGTCACGATCTTATTGGACTAAATTTCTTATGTACTGTAAATCGATGACGTGGCAGCATCTCAATGGAGCAAAAATTGGGTGTACCGTAATACGCATACATGGGATTATTTACTATTCAGACGGCGTTACTGTGCAAATGTTGACTGTTGACTATTGACTTTTGACTGTTGACTGATGACGTGGCGCAATCCTGAGCATCCAAACTATTTTTAATCCGATGGTCACGATTCACTCAATGTATCTATAAAAAGGGGGCTCTCCCCCTTAATTTGATACCCTTGAATTCATTTTTAAGCTTAGATTTCTGAAATTCCTTCTCCTTTTTGTAGTTTCTTTGTATTTTAATAAAATTTCCTTTTTTATCCTTAGTTAAAATATGAGTAGCTAATTTCTTTTTGAGCTTGGGTTGAAGGTGAAGTCTCAACATGTCCCATGGGCTTAATTTGGTAAATTTACTTTCTCTTCCCCTCTATTATTTGTGGTTGTTTTGACTTTTCGTCGACAAATAATAATAGTCTTGTCTAGATACAGCCCTGGTTAAACCGCCACCCTAGTACAAGGTTATTATTATTTGGCACGATAAGCCCTTGGCACCATACTTATTGGAGACTGGTTCATGAGGTGTGGAATCCCCCCTTATGATTTAATTGGTATTAATATGCAATATTTAGCCCATGGAGCATGTTGATGTAGATCCGGATACTCAAGTGCTTTATTATAACAGTTATATTTTTAATTATTCCAGCCATTTTAATTCACAATTTAGGATAAAATCACCATAATTTAATTGTTTCTATTAAAAGAAAATTAATTCGGCATATAATTAAAATCAACCTCCTCGTGGGATCGACACTCGTCACCATTAATCTATTCTACAATTGATTCGTGCGCTTGCGAGTTCAATAAAATTTGCACAACAATACGTAACTCCCAATGAATCAATTAATTAAGCCAAAGGGTATATTATGGAATGCCAACCTTGTAGTACAACAAACTTAAGACCCTAACACAGTTCTTTACATTTCAAAGTTTTATTTAAAAGATTTAATACGCATTTCATGAAGTCATTCATGTGCATGGTAGGTAATACATACATAAAGTGTTTACTTACTGGGTATTAACTCATGTAGTCCTTACATTGCAGGAATTGAGGAGTAGGGAAGTTGACGCTAAGTCCCAACCAAGATAGAGTACATATGGATATAATGGATCTTGGGTTACACAACGGGCTCAACTGTGTTCCTATCCAAGTATAAAACCAACAAGTTTGTTTATGGAGTTGGTTTGTGATATGTTATTAAGAGAACCTTAACTTTTGTAACAAAGTTTTTAGTGTAACAAACCTTTTATATAGTTTTTGTGTAACAAACGTTTATGTTCTATATTTATAAAATATTTATGTTGAAATTCATTTCTATAAGTGCCTAATGTTTCCCCTGTTTTAACCACTTTAATTACGACCATAAAGATGGAGTGTTACAATTTGGTATTAGAGCCTAAGGTTTAAAGCAATTCTATAGACCCTCCATATGCACTAGTCAAGGTGGAGGACATAGCTCAGCTCTTAATAAGAATTAGGAATTAAGATAATTAAATATCTTACATTTAATTTGTTTGACCCATAGAAGCTTGGTCAACAAATTACAGAGATGTCAAGTGCTAGGGGTAACAGAGGAAGAAGAGTTGGAGAAACTTCAAGGGAGCAATCTTCTGTAATTAATTGACTTATAGACATTGTCGCATGACTCTTAGAAAGAGAAATCAGAAGAGATAAATGTGCTCAAGTAATAAATAATGCTGGGGCTGAATTTAGAAGATTAAATCCACCTATATTTGAAGGAGGCGCGGATCCTATTGCAACAGACTAATGGTTACAAACCATAGAAAGAATGACTGAAGGACCTAAGGTGCCAGAAGAAGAAAAGGTCACTTGTGTTTTCTTTATAATACGAGGAGCAGCTGAATATTGGTGGGATTCCATAAGACAATGCCATAATAAAGCAACAATGCAATGGAAGGAATTTAAAGAACACTTCTATAATAAGTATTTTTTGGAGATATTGCGGTCTACCAAAAGAAGAGAATTTGTTTATTTACAACAAGAAAAAATGACAATGCTAGAGTATATCTAGAAATTCGATGAGCTTTCTCGTTATGCCCCACACGTGGTTGCCATAGAAGACTTGAAAAAGCATCATTTTATGCAAGGATTGCATAAAGATTTAGCAAAAGACTTAAAGGTGGCTGGAATTCAGGATGCTTCCTTCAATGAGCTCGTGGATCAAGCCTTAGTAATTGAGCAAGCAAATGAAGAAAAGAAGGAAGAAAAATAAAAGAATAAATGCAGCATAAATCAAGGGAGTTGTGTAGCTAATCACGGAAGACAACTTTTAAACAATAAGAGGAAGAAAGTACCAACTACCTAGGAGTAAAATAAGAACAAGTGTCTAAAAAATCACAAAAATGAGGCCCTACAAAGGCCTAAAGGCAATCAATGTGGTAGAACTCACCTTAGGAATGCTGAGCCAACACTAGAGCATGTTTCAAATGTGAGAAAGAAGGACATTTTATTAAAGACTGCCTAGAGAATGGTACGCAGCAAGAAAAGACTAATGCACGGGTATTTGCACTTACCAAGCCAATGCAGAAGCAAACCCCTCGGTAATATCAAGTGAACTATCTATCTCTCAAACTCCTGCATATATGTTGATAGACTCAGGAGCTAAACATTCATTTGTCTCACCATCATTTATTAGGAAAATCAAAGGGGTCATTGACATAATAAGTAGACCATTTAGTATCATGCTTCTATCTAGTAAAGTATTAAACCTAGGACAACTAGTAAGAGCATGCGAAGTCAATATTAGTAATCGTACACTATGTGTTGACCAAATAATCCTTGAGATGCGTGACTATGATGTGATTCTTAGTATGGATTGGTTATCAAAGTACCATGCCAAGATAGATTGTGAGAAAAAAGAAGTAATATTCCAACCACCACAAAAGTGAAATGATAGTTATGCAACCCAAGAAGAGGGGTGAATTGAGTTTTTAAAATTTAATCTAAGCAAACCACGCAATAATTTAATCTATTACCCTAACAAAATAAAAAATAATAAGTTTGATAAAGTTCAATAATAAAATAATAAGGCAAGAGAAATCAAACACGAGTATTTTTACGTGGTTCAGCAATCCTCGCCTACGTCCACGCTTCCAAGCAAATCAAGTTTGAGGATTTCACTAACCAAGCCTCCAAAGGCTTCAAGTTCTTTACAATTGACTTTAAGGTGTCAATAAACCTTTACACTCAAGAGATTATCCCCTAATCTCTTCACTTAAGTGTTTCTCACACTTAAACACTCACAAAATTTACAATAAATTTGAGAAATACAACAAATACTCTCTATCTAGAGTTGATATACAAATGATAACTCAATAAAAATTTAATCTAAAAAAGATTTACAAATTGGAAGCTCAATCAAAGATATATGAACTTGTTTTTGGTTGTTCAAAAGGCTTAGAAATGAGTTTGAATTGGGTTTATATAGTTTGGAATCGAAAAATAACCGTTATAGGCAAATTCCAGCGCCGAAGCGACTAGCCTCTTCCCTCAGGTAGTTAGCTGCTTACTACAGTGAAATTACCGTTAAATTTGAAATTACTACAGTAACACTGTTCATAAATTTATAATTTTGTCTAAAACTTTTTATCATTATATTATGGCCCAAAACCTATTTAACTTTACAAATAGGTTCATTTCTGAAATTGTTATAACTTGCTACAGTACTACTGTTCATAAAATTATAATTTTACCCAATATATTTCTATAATTGTACTATAGCTCAAAATATTAAAATCTTTACGAACAAGTCTTATTTCAGAATTTCTAAAAATTATTTCTCATTCCCATAACTTTATGAAATTATGATAGGACTATAAATATTTCTAATTTTGTAAATAAACACAAGTTCATATTTAAAACATTACTTATTAAAATAAAAAATTACAAAACTTATTCACTTTAATACATTTTCAGAAAATCAATTATTTTGTATAAAATACTTGATTTATGATCAAAACTTTAGATTAATGAATTAAAATCTTGACCTTTACAAATTGCTAAATCAAATATAAATTAAATCATACTGGCTTTACAAGAATCTATCATAATTATAAGTCTGTTTGCTCCAAACTTTGTTCTTGATTTAGCTGTTATCCGTTGAGTGTCTTGAAGTTAATTTCACTTGATTTACTTGCATAAATACTATCCTTTAAAAACTTAGCGAAAAATGTGTAATACATTATTACTTTAAAATAATTAAGATACATGTTTGTTATTATTAAAATTACATTATGTGTAGCCTCTAGGCTACAATCTCTCCCTTTTTTATGATGACAAATATCTTATGTATTTTGACATTTATACTCCCCCTTAATATATGGCATATATGAATTAATATATTAAAAATAAATTCCTCTCAATATAACTCTCCATCAATAATTCATATTAAAATAAACTCCCCTTTAATATAACTCTTCAAGATCAAAATACATATATCTGTCCCTTCATCATAAAAATTACTAATAAATTATGCAAAGACTAATAAACATAAATGGTTAATCAAGAAACATATAAAACTCAAGCATGCAATTAACCATAGTGTTATAAAATCTATACTATCCAACAAATATCAACCATATATCCAAATAACAAATAGGAAACATCCAAATACCAACAGTGATCATCCTCAACCTATAATTAAAACAACAATGTATATGAAGATGTAGTACAAAGTAAGATATGATTAGAACAGAGTATTATGGTGATGGTGGATGTAAAGAAATGGATGGTGATGGAAACCCAAAAGCAACGAATGGTTGCTGTTGTCCATCAAGAATCTGCTATTGTTGAGTAAAAAGATGTTGTTGTTGATCAAATAGTCACTGATGCTGTTCAAAGAGGCGTTGATGTTCAAAAATGGATTGAATTTGAAAGCTTGAAATTGTGACTGAAATTGGCTATGTTGCTCAGAAAGAGAATGCATATCAGTCAATAGTTGCTGCATCGGATTTGCATGATCTGAAGCAGAATGTAAAAGACCCTCAGGTGGCAGAGGATGTGAGTATTATGGAGCACTAAGATCAAGAAGCTCATCTAGGTAAAGTACATCATTAAAAAATAAATGGTCTGAAGGGGCAAGTGCGGACACTTTCTTTTTTAGTCTCTCATCTTTATACCACTGACCATTTTCAAAGATAAATCCCAAATTTGATATAGCATCATTTCTTAATTCCTTAGGAGTCAAGAATATTGGTTCGGTTAAGGGAACACCAAAATGTTTGAGAATACGAGTGATAATACTACGATAAAGAAGTTTTCAATTTGAAAAATTTAAAACACTTAACATATGTTGAAGGATGATATATCCAACATTCAACACCCTACCCTCAAGAACACAATCCAGTAAGCAACTTCTAAACAAGTAACTTCATCTACATCTCCACCCCTAGGACTTATTATAAGTTAAAGAACATAATGGAGGATTCTGATTTGAAGTGGTAATGCTTGGGATTTTAAAGGGGACTTATAAAAATCAGAGGATAAATTGGAATGTCTATAAATTTTTCTAACTGCATCCTCAATAGAATACCATAGATAATGAAGTTGACTCCTAGCAGTGTATACCTCTTATCCTTAATTTGGAGTTCTAAGAATTTGATTTAAATCCTCAACATTAAATTCAATAGGAATTCCCCTAATATTTATAATAATTCTATTTGAGGATTGTAAAGAAATAACCATATTCAAATAGAAAACTCGAACTAAATTTTCATAATATGGTTCCTTAATGACTAAAGTATTTTTTCACCCCATTGCAACAAGTAAAGCACTAAAAGATTTGTCATAAATATATAAATTATCTAAATTATGAAGATTGACAAAAGGTGGAGGAATTACTGATCTTGATATGAAAAGATCGACAAACAATTTTCGAAGAGGTACAATTGGTAGATGAGTCATTATAAACTCCGAATTATCTACATGATTCTCCTTTCTTTCTTAGATATATGCTTTCCCTTGGATTTCTCACCACCCACCATGATTGAAACAAGAACAAGCTTAAAAATCCAAATTCGGTTTCTAAGATTTTAAGTGAAATGAGTGTTTTTGAAACAAGAAAACTAATCCTAGAGATGATTTAAGGCAAGATATGGTTGAGGTTTAAGTAAAAATGGATTAAACATAGCTTAAAATGGTAGAGAGAAATGGGTAAATTTAGATTTTGATTTGTTAAGTTGAAGAAGGAAGATACTGATGTTTGAATGATGAATATTGAAGGTTTAATAGCTGGAAAATGATTTAAGTGAGTGATTTTGGCAAGAAAATGAGTGAAAAATGAAGAGATTTAAAAAAGAAATGAGTGTGGGTTCATGGTTGATAGAGAGAGAATGAAGAACAAGTGAAGAACAAGTAAAGAACAAGTGAAGAAGAAGAAAAATAGTCATGGACCCGTGACCAAGTAGCTACCCACGTGTCCAAGTGGCTAGCCGCCTGGCCTCTGTCCTAGTTGCACAATGATTGCTTTCGGCTTAGTTTGATTAGTTTGAAGATCATTTTATGATCCTGAAACACCTCAAAAGCCATTTTCATTTATGAATCAAGATAATTAACATTAAAAAGATGAAAGATTCAATCATTTAACTCATTAATCAAGTATAAACTTTACACATTCAAAACAAATGTAAGCATTCATATATTGACAAATCAAGTGTATTACTCATTAATTATGCTTAAATGTATATAAAGATATTAATACTCATTAGAACATCAAATTGTAATAGTCTCAATAATATGATTAAAGATGTTAATGCAAAAATTTCATCATCCCAAGTTCATGACAAATTTTAAAAAATTATTCTTCACAAAGAGGTTTTGTAAAAATATCAGCAAGTTATTTTTCTGTAGAGATAAATTCTAATGCAATATCACCTTTTTAAACATAATCTCTCAACAAATCATGTCTAATCTCTATATGTTTGGTTCTGGAATGTTGAATGGAATTCTTTGATAGGTTTATGGCACTGGTATTATCACACTTTATAGGAATTTGTTCAAGGTTACTGCCATAATATTTAAGTGTTTGTTTCATCCAAAGAGCTTGCGCACAACAACTACTGGAGGCAATATATTTGGCTTGAGTAGCTAGAAATGCAACCGAGTTTTATTTCTTATTAAACTATGAAACAAGTGCATGACCTAGAAAATGATAAGTGCCACTAGTACTTCTCCTATCAATATTATGACCAGTAAAATTGACATCCGAATAACAAGTTAAATCTATATAAGTTCCTCTAGGATACCAAAGGCCAAGATCTATGGTTCCATTCAAATAACAAAAAATTCTTTTCACAACAAGCAAATGAGATTTTTTGGGACATGATTGAAATCTTGCACACAAACATACACTAAACATGATATCGGGTCTACTAGCAGTTAAATAGAGTAAAGAACCAATCATACCTCGATACATCTTGATATCAACCTCTTTACCTTTTTTATCTTCGTTTAGCTTGATTGTTGAGCTCATTGGAGTACTTTTGGTTTTTGAGTAATCAATCCCAAAACGTTTGAGTAAATCTCTGATATACTTAGCTTGATTGATGAATATTCTCTTATTGTTTTGTTTTATTTACAGTCTAAGAAAATATTTCAACTCTCCCATCATACTCATTTCAAACTCCTTACTCATACATGTAGAAAACTCTTTATATAAATACTCATTAGTAGAATAAAAAATAATATCATCCACATAAATTTGAACTACAAGAATATCTTGGTTCTTATGTTTAACAAAAAGAGTAGTATCTACCTTTTCAATTGAGAAATCATTTTCCAACAAGAAAATCTTAAGCCTATCATACCATGCTCTAGGTTCTTGTAAAACATTATTTGGAAATTTTTTATTTTCAAAATTAGGGGGTTGTTTTACAAAAACTTCCTCCATAATATAACCATTCAAAAAGACACTTTTAACATCCATTTGAAATAAAATAAAATCTTTATGACATGCATATGCTAAGAACATTTAAATGAATTATAATCTAGATACTGATGTAAATGTTTCATCAAAATCAATTCTTTCTTCTTGATTATATCCTTGAACTACTAATCTAGCCTTATTTCTAACAACTACACCAGAAATCCATTTTATTCCTAAATATCCATTTAGTACTTATGATTGACTGGTGTTTCGGTTTAGGAACTAACTTCCACACATTATTTCTCTCAAATTGATTTAATTCCTCTAGCATTGCCATAATGCAAGATTCATCATTTTCCACATCCGCAAAGGATTTTGGTTCAATTTGAGAAATAAATGCATTGTACTCACATGTATTCCTAAGTGATGACCTAGTAGTTATACCTCGTGTAGGATCTCCTAAAATTAAATTCTTAGGATAAGAGGAAACATACCTCTACTCCTTGAGGAGTGTTTGAGAAGTACCTTTTTGTTGTTCCATGCTTGTTTCTTCTTTTTGTTTACCCTCTTGATTTTCGAAAGGTGTCTCCTCTTGTTTATCTTGCATGGATCCATGAAGCAAATCTCTATTTGCATCATCAGCAATAACTACTTTCTCCATAGAAGTAAGGTTAGACTCATCGAATGCAACATGCATAGATTCTTCTACAACTAAAGTTCTTTTATTATAAACTCTATAAGCTTTGCTTGTGTTTGAATAACTAAGAAAGATGCCAACATTAGATTTTGGATCAAATTTACCAAGATTTTCTTTTGTGTTCAAAATAAAACATTTAAATTCAAAAACTTTAAAATAACCAATGTTGGGTTTTTTATCTTTCCAAAGCTCATAGGGAGTTTTATTGAAATATGCTATAATCAACACACAATTTAAAACATAACAGCAGTGTTGACGGCTCAAAACTATTTTGGTATTCAACACGGTTCTAGCCATTTATTGAATATACCTATTCTTTCTTTCAATAACTCCATTTTGTGGTGGAGTCCTAAGTCATGAAAATTGATAATCAATACCTAAATCATTATAGAAATTTTTAAATACATGATTTTTAAATTCTCTACCATGATCACTTCTAATGCAAGTAATAGAGTAACGTTTTTTATTTTGAACCTTTTTACAGAAAAATTTAAATGCCTTAAAGGCATCATCTTTATTAGCTAGAAATAATACCTAAGTGAATCTAGAATAATCATCTACAATTACAAATGCATAATATTTTCCACTTAAACTAGCATAAATGGTCCAAATAAATCCATATGAAGTAATTGAAGAGGTTTTGAAGTAGAAACATGATTCTTGTTTTTTAACGAAGTTTTGATTTGTTTACCAAATTGACAAGCTTTACAAATTTTATCCTTTTGAAAACCAATTTTTGAAAGGCCTTTAACTAAATCATTTTTTAAAAATTTTTAATATCAAATCCATACTTGCATGACTTAGTTTTCTATGCAACAATCAACTATCATCATGTAATGTAGAAAAATATTTGTCATGAGTAGATGCACAATCATATCAATTGTATACACATTTATATGCCTACTACCAATAAATACTATCTTGCCATCACATGCATTTTCAATAACACATTTTGATTTATCAAAGATAACCCTATAACTTTTATTACACAAGTGACTAATACTAAGCAAATTATATTTCAAATTTTCAACCAAACACACATTCCCAATAAGAGTGGAAGAATCTTTACTAATATTACCGATACCTATAATCTTTCCTTTTAAATTATCTCTAAAAGATACATCTCCACCATTTTCAATTTTAGTAAACCTTGAGAACCAAGAATAATTCTCTGTCATATGTCTTGAACATCCACTGTCCAAGTACCATTTGTTCTTCTTTTTCTTAAATCCCTGCAAAAGAAATTTCAAGTCTTAGATACCCAAATCTTTTTGGGTCCTTAAGTGTTAGCAATAGTTCCTTTTAGAACCTAAACACATTTAGTTCCTTGGTATGCATTTATTTTAATATGGCATTTATAACTCATATGACCATTTCCATTACAATAATAACAAACAATCTTAGGATTGTTTGTAGAGATAGCTCTAACAAAATAATTCTTATAATATTTTTGCTTTAAGTTAGGCTTATACCCTATTACACCTTTATCAAATACACATTTTTGAGTGCTCAGCAATTTTTTAAGTTCTTTTGATCATTTGTGAATTTTAACACAATTTCGTTGAGCTCATTATTTTTTTTCTTCAGCACTTCATTTTCTCTCAATAATTCATCAACAGGTAATTTTTCATGCTCATATGAAGTACTTTATTTATCTTTAATTGATGCAATTCTATCATGTAAAGCTTTATTATCTAATTCTAACCTATTGATCTTTTCATTCAATAAATCATTGCACTTTTGCAATACATCATTTTCATTTGAAAGTTCTAATATTTTCCTTTTAAGACATGCATTCTTTTCACTAATTCTCAACCAATCATCATGCAATTCCTTAAAAGAATCATACAACTCATTATAAGAAGAAAGATCATTTACCTCATTAAGTTTATCATCCAATTCATCTCCAATTGTCATAAGTATAAAATTTGACACTTTATGAGATTCCTCCTTATTTGTAGTCTTCTCACATGCAACTTTAAGTTTTCTCCAAATTTCATAAGTATTAGAACAATTTGAAACTTTATGAAATTTCTTTTTATCCAAGGCACAAAATGAAGTATTCATAGCCTTAAAATTTAATGACATCTTTTTCCTATCTGACTCATTTAAGGCATTATTCTTAGGAATGAATGAACCATCACAAACTATTTTCCATATTTCATAGTCTAAGGCTTGTAAAAAGCCTCTCATCCTAGTTTTCCAATAAGGATAATCATTAACATTAAAAAATAGAGGTCTAGTGGTTGATTGTCCTTTCTTAAATGTGGAATCATTTTGGGTTACCATGGATCTTTTACTCTAGAGGGTTATGTCCTAATAAGAGAACTAAGATCTGATACCAAATGAAATGCTAGTTATGCAACCCAAGAGGGGACGAATTCAGTTTTTAAAATTTAATCTAAGCAAACCATACAACAATTTAATCTATTGCCCTAACAAAATAAAAAACAATAAGTTTGATAAAGTTCAATAATAAAATAATAAGGCAAGAGAAATCAAACACAAGTATTTTTACATAGTTCAGTAATCCTTACCTACGTCCACGCCTCCAAGCAAATCAAGCTTGAGGATTTCACTAACCAAGCCTCCAAAGGCTTCAAGTTTTTTACAATTGACTTTAAGGTGTCAACAAACCTTTACACTCAAAAGATTATCCCCTAATCTCTTCAGTCAAGTGTTTCTCACACTTAAACACTCATAAAATTTACAATGAATTTGAGAAATACAAAAAATACTCTCTATCTAGAGTTGATACATAAATGATAGCTCAATGAAGATTTAATCTATAAAGATTTACAAATTGAAAGCTCAATTAATAATGTATGAACTTGTTTTTGGTTGTTCAAAAGGCTTAGAAATGAGTTTGATCAGGTTTATATAGTTTAGACTCGAAAAATAGCCGTTATAGGCAAATTCCAGTACTGAGCGGCTAGCCTCTTCCCTCAAGTGGTTAGCTACTTGCTATAGTGAAGTTATCGTTAAATTTGAAATTGCTACAGTCACACTGTTCATGAAATTATAATTTTACTTAAAACTTTTTATAATTATATTATAACCCAAAACTTATAAACTTTATAAATAGGTCCATTTTCGAAATTGTTTTAACTTGATACAGTACCACTATTCATAAAATTATAATTTTACTTAATATATTTCAATAATTGTACTATAGCTTAAAATGTTAAAATCTTTGCGAACAAGTCTAATTTCAGAATTTTTAGAAATTATTTCTCATTCTCACAACTTTCTGAAATTATGATAGGACCAAAAATATTTCTGATTTTGTAAATAAACCCAAATTCATATTTAAAACATTATTTATTAAAATAAAAAATTATAAAATTTTTTCACTTTAATCCATTTTTAGAAAATTAATTATTTTGCATGAAATACTTGATTTATGAACAAAATTTTAGATTAATAAATTAAAATCTTGAGCTTCACAAATTGCTAAACCAAGCGTAAACTAAATCATACCGGCTTTACAAGAATATATCGTAATCATAAGTTCGTTCGCTCTAAACTTTGTTCTTGATTTAACCATTGTCTGTTGAGTGTCTTGAAGTTGATTTCACTTGATTCACTTATATAAATACTATCTTTAAAAAACTTAGTGAAAAATGTGAAATACATTATTACTTTAAAATAATTAAAATACATATTTGTTGTCATCAAAATTGCATTATGTGTAGCCTTTAAGCTAACAAAAGAATCATTTATATTCAAGGGAGGATGTAAGGAGAATAGAATACCTATCAGCTTTGCCTTAAAAGTAATTAGACTATTAAAGGGAGGATGTGAGGGATACTTGGCAAGCATCATGAAAGTTGAAGAGCAAAAGTCAAAGCTGGAAGAAATTCCAGTGGTGAACAAATTTCCTGAGGTCTTTCCTAAAGAACTCCTCGGACTACCACCAAATCGAGAAATCGAGTTCATAATCGACTTGTTGCCAAAAATTACCCCAATTTCAAAAGCACCTTACAGAATAGCCCCATCAAAATTAAATGAGTTAAAGAATCAACTACAAGAACTACTAGACAAAGGCTACATACGTCCAAGCCATTCACCTTGGGGAGCACCCGTGTTATTCGTAAAGAAAAAGGATGGATCAATGTGGATGTGTATAGACTATCAAGAATAAGTACCCACTTTTGCGTATCGATGATCTATTTGATCAACTACAAGAAGCAGCAATATTCTCGAAGATTGATATATGGTCAGGATATCATCAACTAAAAGTTAGAGAGGAGGATATTCCTAAAACCACATTTAGAACACGTTATAGACACTATGAATTTGTCATCATGCAATTTAGTCTAACTAATGCCTTAGTAGCTTTCATGGATCTCATGAATAGATTATTTAAAGACTATTTGGACAAATTCATAGTGGTATTCATTGACAATATCTTGATCTACTCACGAATGAAGAACGAACATACCAAACATCTGAAAATCACTCTTTAGACTTTGAAGGAGAACCAACTTTATACAAAATTCAAGAAGTGTGAATTTTGGCTGGAAATTGTTATATTCCTAGGGCACGTTGCGTCTAAGGATGGAATCTCAGTCGATCCCTCAAAGGTGGAAATAATGAGCCAATGGACTAGGCCAATTGATGCTAAAGAAGTCAGAAGCTTCTTGGGTTTATCATGCTATTATTAAAGATTCGTTGAAGGCTTCTACAAGATCGCAATGCCATTAACCCAATTAACAAAAAAGAACACCAAGTTTGTGTGCATACTAAAATGTGAGAAAAGCTTCGAAGAGCTAAAACGACGGTTGGTCATTGCCCCGATCTTAGCCATTCTTAATAGTTATGAGGAGTTTATTATATACAGCGATGCCTTTAAAAATGGCATAAGATGCGTCCTTATGCAAAATGGAAAGGTCATTGCGTATGCCTCCAAACAATTAAAGGAATACGAGAAGAACTATCCTACACACAAATTAAAGTTGGCCGCGGTGGTGCATGCATTAAAAATATGACGTCACTATTTAATGGGAGTGCATTGTAAGATTTATACGGATCACAAGAGCCTTAAATACTTTTTACACAAAAGGAACTAAACATGCGACAACGACGTTGGCTAGAACTCGTCAAGGACTACGATTGTGAAATAAACTATCATCCTAGAAAAGCAAATGTGATAGCAAATGCACTAAGTTGAAAGTTAAGTTTGTCAGCTTTAAGGATGTTACCTAAGCCATTATAAAATGAGATATGCAAGGCGGAGATCGAGCTCATGATAGGAAAACTCACTCACGTGACACTTTGCCCAACTTTGTTAGAAAGGATAAGGAAGGATAGAAAGCCGATTCATACTTAAAGAATTTAAACATGAAGACTAATTTAGAGAAAGAGATGTCATTCAAGAAGTCAGAGAAAGGAATCATTTTATTTAGAGATAGGATATGCTTACTAGATAATGAAGATCTAAAGAAGGAAATTCTACTTGAAGTTCATACAGCCTTATATTCGCTCTATCCTGGCACAACAAAAATTTATAAAGATTTAAAGAGGAATTATTGGTGGCTTGGGATGAAAAAGGATATAGTTAAGTTCCTGCCTCAATGCCTCACCTGTCAATAAATCAAGGCGGAGCATCAGAGACCGATAAAACTTTTGGAGCCCAATCAAATCCCTCAATAGAAGTGAGAGAAAATCACAATGGACTTCATCGTTGGCCTCCCAAGGACTACAAAAATGCATGATGTCATTTAGGTGAGAACTGATCGACTCACAAAGTCTGTCCACTTTTTGCCCATTTGGATGATGTACACCATGGACCAACTTATAGAAATATACTTAAAGGAGATAGTTAGACTAAATGGTGTACCTGTCTCTATTATTTCTAACCGAGATATGAGATTCACCTCGACATTCTAGGAGAAGCTACACAAGGCCATAGGGATAAGATTAAAATTTAGCACATCATTTTATCCCCAAACAGATGGCCAATCAGAGAGGACAATTCAAACACTTAAAGATATGTTACAAGGATATGCCATCAACTTTCAAGGATCATGGAGCAAATATTTAGCATTGGCTAAATTTGCCTACAATAATAGTTACCAAGCAATAATCGGCATGGCACCATACGAAGCTTTGTATGGTAGAAAATGTCTGTCACCTTTCATTGGGATGAGAGGGGTTAATAAAAATACCTTAAACCAAACTTAGTTGCGGCCCTATATGAAGCAATCAAGAAAATACGATAAAGAATGCAAGCAACCTAAAGTTGATAGAAAAGTTATGTAGATAAAAGATGAAGACCATTGGAATTTCAAGTTGACGAGAAAGTATTCCTAAAAGTCGCCCCAATGAACGAATCGATGAGATTTAAAAACAAGGAAAAATTAAGCCCAAGGTTCATTGGGTCATTTGAAGTACTTGAATGTGTCGGAAGTGTCTTCTATCAACTTGTGCTTCCACCATCATTATCAAGAATACACAATGTCTTTCATGTCTCCATGTTAAAGAAATATGTTCCAGACCCCTCTCACGTACTAGACTATAAGCCTTTTTAACTTAAGAAATACCTAACCTACAAAGAACGTCCAGTTCAAGTACTTGATAGAAAAATAAAAGATTTAAGGAATAAGAAAATCCCTCTCGTTAAGATACTATGGCAGAATAACTTAGTCGAGGAGACAACATGGGAGCATGAGGAAGAAATGAAGAATGAGTATCCCGAGCTATTCAGTAAGTAAATTTCGAGGATGAAATTTTTTAAAAAGGGAAGAGATAGTGAGGTATAATCTTCTTACTCAGATATAACATAATTAACCTAAGAAGCTCTCTTAAGCATTTATAATAATAATAATAATAATAATAATAAAGTATAATAACATAATAATAAAATAATTAATAATTAAAAAGTAATGATGACATAAGCAATGACATAAGTAATGATAAAATAAGAAATATTGTAGAGATATTAAAAATTCTATAAATTACTAAGATATCTATCTATGGAGAGATAAATTAATAATTAAAAGTAATGATGACATAAGCAATGACATAAATAATGATGTAATGAGAAATATTGTAAAGATATTAAAAATTTTAAAAATTACTAAGATATTTATGGAGAGATAAATTATTAATTAAATGTAATGATGACATAAGCAATGACATAAGTAATGATGTAATAAAAAATATTGTAGAGATATTAAAAATTCTAGAAATTACTAAGATATTTATAGAGAGATAAATCTCCACTATTAATTAAGTGCTAGGTAGTAAAATCTTACCATTCTAGAAATTACTAAGATATTTATGGAGAAATAAATTTTCATAATTAATCAAATGATATGCTAGCAAAATCCTAGTCATTCATAGGCCTTAGGAAATCCTATAAATATCCCTAACCCTTGCATTTTTCCATAAACCCTAAAAATCTCATCTTTTTCCATTCTAAGCCAAAGCATCATTAGTGGAGAAATTCTCATGTTTAGGAAGGAAGGTTTAGGGGAATCAAAGAAAACAGATAAATAACTTTTCACTTCAACTGCAATATAAGGACAATATGTTAAAATTAACTTTGAATAATAATTCTCTTATGCTAGATTTAGTTTTAAATAATCTCTTATCACATAATGATTATTATTATGGTGTGATTGGTTATTATTAAATTCCCACATGGTTGGCTATGCTGCCAACATCATGATATTATTCTCATATAGTAGTCTATGCCGCCTAGGATGTGATGCTGTCTACTTACTTAATTAGATGGTCGGTGATACCGCCTAATATGTGATGCTTTTATTTTATCATTCCATGGTTGTTACTACTGTCTAAAATATAATGTTGTTATTACTCCTTACATGATCGGCCTTGTCGCCTATATTATAATTCTATTTCTTTAATTTCTTTATGGACGGCACTGTCGCCTATGTTAGATATTATTGTCTTAAATTAGTTTCATATTTTTCTTTATTATATATATCTAGAAAATTTATATAGTATGACATAAGTTGCATTGGGCTCATGCATTTGATGGATGATTTGATAAAGAGATATTTTAATGAATTTAAAAAAAAAGGGTTGTTGTACTACTAAGTAGCAAGCGTTCATAAAGAGGACAAGCCCTCTAAAGTAAGAAAAGAGATCCTTTGGGGAAACGATACGTAACGCCCAATGGATCAATTAATTAAGCCCAAGGGCATGTTGTGGAATGCTAGCTTTGTAATACAACAAACCTAGAGTCCTAACACAGTTCTTTACATTTCGAAATTTTATTTAAAAGATTTAACACTCATTTCATAAAGTCATTCATGTACATAGTAGGTAATACATACATCAAGTATTTACTTACTAGGCATTAGCTCATATAGTTCTTATATTGCAAGAACTGAGGAGTAGGGAAGCTGACACCAAGTCCCAACCGAGGAGGGTGCATATGGATATAATAGACCTTGGGTTACACAACAGACTCAACTATGTTCCTATCCAAGCATAAAACCAATAAGTTTGTTTATGGAGCTGGTTTGTGATATGTTACTAAGAGATCCTTAACTTTTGTAACAAAGTTTTTGGTGTAACAAAGCTTTTATATAGTTTTTGTATAACAAACTTTTATGTTCTATATTTGTAAAATATTTATTTTGAAATTTATTTCTACAAGTGCTTAATGTTTCACCTGTTTTAACCACTTTAGTTACAACCATAAAGGTGGAGTGTTACATAAGTATTTTATAATTTTTGGAAACCCAATTCACTTGCCCCTATTGGGTTACCTAGATATTATTTCAAGACATAAGATAACCTCCCAAAAAAGAAGCATATAGAATTCAAACATTGCACAATATCATACATCACTCAAATCAAACCATATAAGGTCATTTATCCACCAGCACACTTAAAATTGAGGCAATTGAAGGTGTTGATCCACACAACTTGCTTAGTACAACCATTTGATGGCCTTACAATTCCAAGAGCTTCAAGTACTCAATTGTTTCGAACATCTAATTTCAAATGGTTTTGTATCTATACAAAGTGATGATTGGCCAAATTATGATATGAATTTCATTTTTTTAATAGTATAATATCCCTATTTATTCGTATTACTCATTGTTAGCCTTAAAAGCTACACATAATATAATTTGGATGATAACAAATAGGTGTCTTAATTGTTTTAAATAATATTGTATTTTACATTTTCACTAAGTTCTTGAAGAATAGTATTTATACAAGTGAATCAAGTAAAATTAAGTTTAAAATATTTAATGGACAATGGCTCGATCAAGAATGAAGTAAGTTTGGAACTCAATGAACTTAATATTGTGAAAATTATTATAAAGCTGGTATAATTTAATTTATTTATGATTTCGCATCTGTGAAGCTCAAGTTTTTAATCAATTGATCATTATTTTTCATTAATTTTAAGTTTTACAATTATAAATCAAGTATTTTATACAAATTAATTTATTGTCAAAATGAGAACTAAAACGAAAAATTTTTGTAATCTTTGATGTTAATAAAGTATTGTTTTAAATATGAATTTGGGCTTGTTCACAAAATTAGAAATATTTTTTCATATCATAATTTTAAAAAGTTGAGGGAATGAGAGCATTATTTAGAAATTTTAAAATTAGACTTATTTACAAATATTTTTGACATTTTGAGTTATAGTACAATTATAAAATATTTTAGGTAAAATTATAATTTTGTGAACAATGGTACTATAATAACTTTAAACTATTCCAAAAATAGACATGTTTGTAAAATTTTATGAGTTTTTGGGTCATAGTATAATTATAAAAAGTTATTGATAAAATTATAATTTCATGAATAGTATTACTGTATCAAAATTTAAAGTTAATGATAACTTCACTATAGCAAGTAGTTAACTGCTAGAATATAGAGGCTAGCCGTTGGAATTTTCCTATAACGGCTATTTTTTGAGTCAAAATTATATAAACTCAAATCAAATTCATTTCTAATATCTTGAACAAGCATAAACAAGTTTACACATCATAGATTGAGCTTTCAATTTATAAATCATTTTAAATTGAATAATCATTATGCTATAATTTATATATCTTGAACAATATATAAATTGAATAATCATTTTAAATTGTAAACTCAAATCAAACTCATTTCTAATATCTTAAACAAGCACAAACAAGTTTACACATCATAGATTGAGCTTCCAATTTGTAAATCATTTTAAATTGAATAATCATTATGCTATAATTTATGTATCTACTCGTGAAGAGAGTTTCATTGTTGTAATCCTTATTTTTGTATCAAATTTATGAGTGTATAAGTGTGGGAAACACTTGAGTGAAGAGATCGAGGGATAATCTCTTATTGTAAAGGTTTGTTTACATGTTAGAAGTCAATTGTAAAGAACTTGAAGCCTTGAGAGACTTGGATAGTGAAATCCTCGACTTTGATTTGTTTGGAGGCATGGACGTAGGCGAGAATTGTAGAACTACATAAAAATACTCATGTTTTATTTATCTTCCCTTATTTTTTTATTATTACACTTTATCAAACTTATTATTTTTTATTTTACTAGGGCATTAGATTGTGATTTTATTGGATTATATTTTAAAAACTCAATTTACTCACCTCTTGGGTCGCATAACCAGTATTTGACTCTTTATTGTATGTTGCCTTAGTTTATTCTATCTCTTTATCGTATGTTTCAGCATAATAGTGATCAAACATAGACTTTACAACTTACATAATTTTGAATCAAGAAGATCGCTTACATTAATGCAGAACTCTAGATACATAGTTGAATCCTGCATATTCCTTGTCTGAATAAATTTATTAATTTTCCATATATATGTAGTTCAATGGCTAATATTATTTTTCCTATTTCAACTTCACTATAGCCTCCAAGCAAGCATTTTCAATTCCTAATAATCAATATTTTAACATTCACTTCAATTTAAAGGCAAGTATTTCTAGTTTGAGATTTAACAAGATCACAAGAAGCTCACCAACGATGATTTGATCCCGATCTACTTGACAGATTCATGAGGGGCTCAAGATGGTCTTCTTTTGATTAGGCAAGCAAAAGTATTGTTCATATTCAATTATCGTAAATTATCAGGCTACAACAAGCTTATCATAAATTCTACCGTCCTATTTTAACAATAAATATACATGAACTTCTGCTTGAATTATCTATTGTCAGATTTATTTACCTATTAACTTAAGTGGATCATAGAAGGTAGCATGTGAAATGAATTGGTCGACAGTAGAATTACCATATATGACTCGCTCATTGATGCCTTTTTGATTGAACAAGTTGTTTCTTGGATGGCATGCATGCAAATGCTTGTTCAATGCCTGCTAATTCAGTGCCTAAACTTCCACCGTGATCATCCTGAGCTTATTGTTTCAACGACACCTTATGAAGTCATCAGAGTAATAAAAGGCCTACCATAACAACAATCTAATTTAGAAGAGTGTGGAGCTTTTGTGCTGAAGTGCATTAAGTACCTAATAGTTCATCTCCCTTTCAATGTCATTGCACAAGATGGGCCCTTGCTCAAAAGGCAGACTATAGTATCGATGTTGTCGATGAATTTGTCTAATCACTTTGACAGCTTCATCTCAGCAACATAAACCACTATCTCTACAAGACTACAACCCTTCTTCATTTGCGTAACTTTACAATAGACGTTTATATTTCCGCTACATTTTTCCTTTACCGTGTTCAATATATTTTATTATATTATGGTTGAACTTTATATGTTATTTACTGGTTATATTTTTGTTGAACTTTTGTTTTAATCTGAACACTACATTATTGAACTCTATGCCCTACTTGCTTTCGTGTTCACTCTACTACCTTCATTCTTTCATTGCCTGTTACATACTCTTCACTTAATTTATTAATAATATATTATATTATTGAATAACATTTTATGGATCAAATTATTTTACCATTATGGTTAAACATTATTAGGACAAAGAATCACAAACAGGAACATTGATCATAATAAATGTCATGGCCGTAACGATAACCATGGTCATCATCTTTATAATATCTAGGAATGTCATTTTAATAATTTTTTTCAGAGTTGACCAGTGCAGCAAGCTTGCATAGTTTTCTAGGTCGACTGCCACACAATCATAGTAGCATTTCATCTTGCAATCACCTTCACTAAAATTTAGCTCAAAATACTTTATACATAATTTCTCTTTAACTAGGCCCAGCAATTTGTTGCTTGCTATGATAACAACGAAGATTAATACAGAAAAGACCTTATTTTTTAAGCCAGGGCTATGTCACAGATAATTGTATATATGTTCAAACATTGGGATTCATTGTTTTTTGTTTATGACACAAGTAGAATTTTTTCCCCCCTATTTCAACTCTCTAAAATAACTTAAACTTACCTATTTATTCATTTATTTCACAAGTTTACTTTTACTAATTTTAGATGGACAAATTTTTTTCAAAAACTCGACTATTAGGCTTGTGGCACCAAAAACAATTAGGTCCATTTGCTCAAGTAACTGTACTACATCAATAGTTTTTTTACCTTATTGTGCCTATCTACAATTCTAATTTCTCAATCGGGCATGTCCCCTATTATTTTCACATATAGAGCCTATCCATGCTTAGATTCAACCTAAAATTTGCAACAATTCTTTGCAGACCATGTCAAACACTTATACAGAGCTATAATGAGATTATACGTGGGCAATTAACTTTATTGATCTAATCCTATCGAATCTGAGGAATTCAAGTTTGGATCAAATGCAAATAAACTCCTCAATTTGATAGACTTGGAATTTATCCAACCCAATCGGATTGGTTTAAGATTAGATCAGGCTCCATCGAGTTGCATATAATTGAAAAAAGTAAATTATTTAAAATTGTTTTCTATTTAGATCGGTTTGGATCAGATTAGTGAAGAGCAACAGACTATAGAGTTAGAAACAGAAGACATACAAGCTAATAATGGTTGCCTCACAAAAATTCATAGTTCTGTTAATAAAGATGCCCAAGAGAAGCTATACAAACTTTATTCTCTGGCTTTTTTATTTATTACTTTTTTTCTTGTAAGCAACTTAGATTTCCTTAATTTTCTTAAATTTTGTTTTATTTTATTTTATTTTGTTCTATGGTTTCTAATAAACTTTAACAACCACAATCTTTTTGCCAAATTGACTTATATTTTTACAATCATAGTAATAAGCACAAGATAGAATGACATACGTGGGATGCATCCATACAATTATGACAATTCATAACAATTTCACTTTCTTCTAGACATTCATTATATATCATTTAATTTAAAATTAGAATTTTATTACAAGTGTTACCAAGAGATAAATATTATGCGATATAGGAGTGTTTTCTAATTTTTTATTGCAATTTTTCAATCTAACCAAATGCGTTTATTAATATATCTTTCATGTTTTCAGTAACATATGAATTGTACTAAAATAAATGAAATCTAGTCAAATGCCCAAAAAAAAAAATAAATGGGTTGCATTTGCTTTTAAGCTGTTGGATTGTCATTAGATAATAGAAGAGGGATAAATAACTTTATATGTTCTAATTTTTAACATTTCGGCCTTTTATAAAATCTTGTCTCAAATATCTTGGAAAGCAAAGCAAGAAACAGTAAAATTTTGGATGAAGAATTGGATTGAAATAAAAAAATTGTCAAGGCGTGAGGCAATATTGTTTTAAGTCTACATTTTACGCCTCAAGAAATAATATCTTGGTATAAAGAAGGACTAACAAAGGTGGTTGAATTTTTAGGATATAGTGCTATCACAATTTTATATTCAACACAATAATTTAGAACAGCAAAACTCACAGAGAGGAAGGCAAAGAAACAACATAGAACAAAGAATATTTTATGTTAGGAATCAAATTCTCAATATAATTTGAATTAAAAATAATTAAAATTAAAACAAAAGGAAAAATGTAAAGGGTGGCTAAGCCTGTGCACATACACCACAAACTTATAGGGGGTCCCCTCTGTGTGCGAATTATTGGGTGCGAGCACCATGTTAATAGATTCCTATAATAGGCTCTTCTTTTGGGCTTAGTTTCATGCATATTTGTAATAATAAGATTTATCCTAACATTTCTAGAGTTAAAACCAATATTACTGATAAAGTAAATGATGTGTTCTATTGTATTTTTAGATATATTTTGATGAGCAGCTATTTGAGTTTATTTTTAATAAATTAATCTTATTTCGAATCTATTGTTGCTTTGATTATGTGTGATTTTAGGTAACAAAAAATCCCAAGTTTTATAGATGGAATGAAGCAACAACAGACTTACAGAGATGATAAAAGAACTTGGCTATAAAGGAATTAAAACAAGTTTAGAATAGTGAAAATGTTGTAGCTATTACTATATCAATCATATAGCAATGACAGGCTAGATTTTGCACACAATAGCTAAAAGTTGAGGACTTATAGTTTCCCATAAAGAAATATATGAAGCCACACAATTTTGGTTATCCTAATTCCAAGTTATAAAAATAGCATGCACGAAAAGAAAAGGAGAAAGCTGTCATTCACCAAAAATATAGAGGAAACAAAAAGAAATCAAAAGTTAACAGAGAGATTTGAGGGCTATAATAGAGGATTAATAGATAAAAAAAAACAAGATCATAAGATTAAGTAGACTGAAATTCTTTACCTTATTTTCTTGTTTTTATTTTTATTTTATAGGAATGTATTGGATGAATGAAACAATTCTATTTATTATTTTATTACAAATCATGAATTAAACTTTTTGTGGTTGAGTGATAAGCAAGCTTAATAGATATTTGACCTATGATTGTGTGTTGAGTAGACTCTACTATAGCATTTTATCCTAATTTTATTTATTCTCTATTTTAGCTGATCACTCATTTACTGAATACTAGTTAAGAAGGTGAAAAAAAAGGACTAACTTAGTGGAATAAATTAAGCAATACTTAGTTTTATATCAAGATTTTTTGGGTTGAGTTAACCTTAATTTGAATAGGTTATACTTAAGCTAAAATTAGTGAAGGCTAGATGTTGTATGTTAGAAAATGTATATTTATAAAGGAGACATTTGTCATTTTACACTCCAAATTCCACTAATGTTCATGTTTTTATGCATTTAAATTTCTTGTAATTTTAATTATGTATATTTCATTATAATTAAATATTTTATATATCTTAGGGGTATAATGGTCATTTCATAATAAATGAGATATCAGATGACAAAACAGACAACAAATCTAAACTTAGAATGATCGAAAATCTTAGGAGTATAAACATCACTATTCATATATACTATACGATGATGTGGTATTGACCAATGATGTGACAATATTTGATTGGATTGATGACATGGTAGTATGTTAATGGATAAAAAAAACGTGCATACGGTACATGCATATACCCAGGATGATAGTCTTGATGACATGTTCAATCCAATTAGAACTTACTATATGGCACAATCCTGTGCATCCAAATTATTTTAATCCAATGATCATAATGTACTCATTATATCTATAAAAGGAGAGCTCTCCTCCTTAATTGGATACTCCTGAATCCATTTTTTAGCTCAATTTGCTATAATTCCCTCTCTATTTGTATCTTTTACATATTTTAATAAAAACTCTCGCTTTACCCCTAGTTCAAATATAAATAGCTAATTTTCTTTCAAGCTTGGATTGAAAGTGAAGTCTCAACATATTCCATAGGCTTAATTTGATAAATTTATTTTCTCTTTTATTTAAATTTATATGGATGTTTTGACTTTTTATTGACAGATAGTAATAATAAAATTATTACTGTTTGACACAATAAGCCCTTAGCACTATTTTAATTAAAGCGTAGTTTATGAAGAGTAGACATACTACTTATGATTTAATTAGTACTAGTAAGGTATATTAATTCCTGGTGCATATTGATGTGGATCTAAATACCTAAAGTGCCTCATTATAATAATTGTTATGTTAATTTATTCCTACTATTTTATTTTGAATTTTAAGATCATTTAAGTTAATTTCACCATAATTCAACCACCCATTTAGAAAATTAATTCAATAAGTAATTAAAATTCACCTCTTCGTGGGATCGATACTCATCACTATTAATTTATTTTACAATAGATTTGTACACTTGCGAGTTTAATAAAATTTACACGACAATAAATATAGAGATTTACCATGCAGGCTAATTGGAACTGAGAACGAGTAATGCTATATCTAATGTTTATATAACACATGGGCACTATTAGGTTGCATTTAAATATAAGAATATCTAACAAGCGATAACCGAGAATGCTAGAGGGATACTGCCCAGTGCTATAGTAGATGTTGTAGTAATATAATCTTAATTAAAAAATGGTTAAAACTATTAAATGAGTTTAATCACTCAACCTCTCTTTCCCTATTAATTAAAGACTTTATGTTTGACTTAAGATTTTTTTCATAACTTTATTTTTTATTGCAGTTTTAATTTAGTTAGTTTATTAGTTTTAATAATTATTTAAACCTTAATTTTAATCTATAAAACTGCACTGTTAAGATTATTGTAGCAAATTCTATAACATTAAATGCTTATAAGTATATTACCTATCATGTATACTAGCACATTGATACCTAATAGTAGTAAGATAATCAACAAAAATGTGCCTCCTCTTATGGGCTAGTTACCACATGACATTTGGTTTCTATATCTAAACTAACTTATGCTCTCTTATATAAGTAATGTGGGATATTAGAATTTTGAAATACCAAGTCAATCTCTAAAAAAATAGGTTGTCTAAATTGGACAACAATTTAAATTTAAATTTAATTATCTGTAACCAATCAGCAATAGGTAATATCCTTTTTTCTTGCTAGATGCAAACCTAACATTTTAGTTTTTTTTTCTTATAATTGATGCTACACATCCCGAACACAACAAGCTTCCTTGTCATATCAAATTTCGTATGAAATAGTTTTTATAATATAACAACTCCTTCAAAGTTGAAGAGCGAAATAGAAATACTAATGAGGAAAGGAGAATCATGACTGTCAATCTAGATGTTGATTTGTAGAAAATAATTAAAACCTTTACCCATTTAGGGTAATCCTGGATAAACTGTCTTAGCAAGGATTTAGAAATTTCTGGCCTGGAAGCTTGACCTATTGACAATTGATCCATTTTTTTCCTAATATTAGTTTTATTATTTCTTTTTTTCTAGAGGAATGCTATGATCAGTCACGACTAACTCACCTTCATTTTGAATTTGGCATGTATGTTTATCAAACGTTTTAATATTTATTTGTGGCATCTTTTGCCTCTTGTACCCATTGTCTTATTTGAAATAAATATAATCCCATACTTTTATAATAATGAAAGTCACACCACTTTCAATTTATCATAATAACCTTTCAAAGTTTAAATATAATGTTGTTTTAACAAAGGCATTTTAGATCTTGTTTAGTATTGAGGTACTATAGCTTAAAAGTTATAGTTACTTTGAATAATAATTTTTACAAAATTAGTAAAGAAGTAATAGATTTTTCATCATCAAGTATAAGATCAAATCAGTTAAGCACCAGTTAGTATTTACTAAATACTTTAAAATTAGAGCTTAAAAGTTGCAACTGTCTAGTCTTAATCTTAAATTATTAGACATGAAAACTTATGTTAGTCACAAATATAAAAGGGCAGCGGCAGTTTAGTAATTTTAGGGATAGGGTCAGTTTAGTAATTTATTTATTCATTCATTAAGGCTTAGATATAAATAAAAGATGAAAGAGTCATTTAGGGTTTATTTTTTGTTTTATCTAGTATTAACAATAATTAGGAATTTTAGAAAAGATTAACCTACCTCTTGAATTTATGTCAGGATTGTTCTTTCTTTTGATTCAATTAATAAAAATTAGCATTAATTTTGATCCATGTCCTATCAAAGAAAAAATACTCAAATAATGGTAGTAAAGAAGGTAGACGCACTTAAAAAGAAATTGAAAGCACCAGTTGGATTGTTTAAGGCCACCATTAATGAGTAATTTAACACAGTTCAATAACAATTTTCATCCCTTAAAGCCTTATTGCTAAAATTGATAGAACTCTACCTTAACCCACTATTGGCAATATTGATGAGGCCACGGCGATGTGGTAGAAGAAGGATCCAGTGGTATGGAACTCGTGTTCGGTAGTAGTGCATAAGGCGGAGGGCCAAAACCCATTAATCTATCACAGCCAAGGGCAATAGGTCACAACAGATTTAGTGGCGAGGAGGTTAGACTAGGGTGCTCCAGCCTAAGGCAGCTTTTCCCAAACTCAAGTGCAGTGAAGGAAACTAGGTCGCCCTTGAAGGAGGCGATTTAGAGTCATGAATCAGTGTTTCAACACCAGAATAAGCCATGTAGGAGTTAGGGATGGTCAAGCTTAGTGACTCGATGGCTTTTGGGGGTGATGCATGACTTAAGCAAGCCAGATTTTAAGTTGGGCAGGGTTGTCTTATGCTTAGACAGGCTGAACAAGCTACTTTAGGCTAAAGTAGGCTAGATTTTTGGGTCTGAACAATTCAGATTTTTAGGCCAAAGCATCAGTATTCTCAAAAATTGATCTACGATCAGGATATCACTAGTTAAAATTCAGAGATGAGGATATTCCTAAAACAACATTTAAAACACGTTATAGACACTATAAGTTTGTATGCAATAATAGAATCTGTTCTCAGAGAATATGTCACTAGAGTCACAGGTTCTCTAAGAGATTGGTTTGACAGTCTCGATCCTTACAGACAACTCCAACTTGTGCAAATGCCAAATGCCTCTTCAACTCTTACTGTCCTTTATAAATAGCTCATAGGGGAACCATTTGTAGTTTTTGAAGCTACTAAGAGAGATTACCTTAACATGAAATGCTGCTCTCTTAACTCTAAAGATCTTGGTTTCTATTACAAGAGGATGTCAATCTTGTTCTACAAGCTCAATGGATTCAATGATCCGACATTAAAACACGTGTTTCTTGCTTCTTTACTAAAAGAGTTGCAACTAGAAATACAAAGACAACTCACAGTATACAATCTCAATTTTGATAATATCTCCTTAGATAAGATTTTTCAGATTACCAAAGGATGCTTGGAGGAACTTTGTGTGCAGAAGCAATTCTTTAAAGATCTAATTAAAGACAAAGAGCCTTTCTAAAGTGCTTGTAAAAAGTCATATTTGCAGATCAAATGCAAAGGCAAAAAGGAATGTAACTACAACCTCAAGAAAAGAAAACATTTCAAGAGATTCAGACAACTAGTCCCTTCTTCAAATTCAAGTTTCGGAAAAAGAAAAAACCATACAAATTCTTCAGGAAGAGATCATTTTCCTTCAGAGAGCAAAGGAAAGAAAAATCCAGTAGATGATTCCTTTGCAAGAAAAAAGGCCACTATATAAAAGATTGCCCCAACAAAAGAGAAAAGGCAATCAGGGTAATAAAGTATTTACAAACCATCACGAATTACTCTCCTGATAAAGAAGAAGTAGAATTCTACTTCTCTATACAAGAAGAACTTAATGAAGAAATAATATTCGCACTAAAAAATTCATCTGATGATTCAGAAAGGGATGAATTTCTGATAATCTTCAACCAACAGTCCTTGTCCTTAAACTCCACCATTCCTATCCCTTCTATCAAACTTCAAATCCTACTATAAAAATTTCAAAAACCAATACCTGCAATTAGATTCTTTGATACTAGTGCTAAAAAAATCATGATAAACCCAAAACATTTTTCCAACATAAAACTGAAAACACCACACAAAAAAATTCAAGACAGCATATGGAAAAATATTCACCACTGATTTGATTACCAAAAATCCTATTGGTATTTAGATCTTCCCAAATTATATTATCTAGACAAAGATTATTAGTTCAAAACTTCCTGATAAGGATATCTTATTAAGACTTGATATCATTTACTAGATAAAACACCTTTAGATTATTTCTAGAATAAGAGTCAAGTCCATGTTCAAACCTTTCATAAATATTCTCAGACTCTACAATCTATCCGAGTCTCCACAACCTTATCAAAAAATCTCAGTTAAGTTCCTCGAGTATTGTCCAAAATCTCATGCTGAGTTCACTTACCCAAGTCCCTTATGGAAAAATAAGTCTTTCTTTCTTCTTACCCTTCAAGCTAAATGAATACACCAATTCTACTAAGGCTACCCATCTAGGGATAAGTCCTTCTGACTTATCCTTAGCCTAAAATGAATACACCCAACTCTAGTAGTGTTACAACTTACAGATCGATTCACGAAAATACCTCGTGGTATTGTAGACAATGTGCTTATCTAGGTAGACAAGTTTTATTTTCCTGTTGACATCATTATAATTGACACCCAACTAGTGCAAGATTCAAAAAAGCATATCGCTATTATCCTAGGTCGACCTTTCTTGACAACTGTCAATACTCACATTCAATGCAGAACTGAAAATATGCAATTGTCCTTTGGTAATATGACCATTGAGCTAAATATCTTTAACATTGCGAAACAACCCCAAAATATAGATGATGGAATTGTTGATGTAGATTTAGTTGAAGCATTAGTCGATAATATTTTTCTTTCAAACCTTAATAATGATCCTTTACAAACATGTTTAACTCACTTCGATTTGGATTTTGATATTGACAGATCCTTACTTAACTCTGTACTATCCATGGACACAAATAAATAAAAGTCAAGAGTTGAACAACTAGAGAAGAAACTCAACCCATCATTAGAATCACCACCAAAACTCGTGGTCAAACCATTACCCGACACTTTGGAATATGCATTTTTGAAAGAAAAAAGTACTCTACCAGTGATCATTTCACCATCCCTAGATGACAAACAGAAAGGTAAGTTGTTGGAAGTTTTAAAAGAACATAAAGGAGCATTAAAATGGACCATAACTAACATCAAAGGTATAAATCCAATAAACTGTATGCATTACATTCACTTTGATAAAAATACTAAACGTACTAGGAAAATACAACACCTATTGAACTCTAACATAAAGTAAGTTGTTAGAACCGAAGTCCTTAAACTATTAGACATAGGTATCATTTACCCCATTTCTAATAATTCATGGGTCATTCCTATACAAGTTGTCCCTTAGAAGTCAAGAGTCATAGTAGTTACCATGCTGATAATGAATTGATACCCACTGAAGTGACTATAGAGTGGCGTGTATGCATTGATTATAGGAAGTTAAATTCAGTCACATGTAAAGACCACTTTCCTTTACCATTTATTAATCAAATGCTTGATAGATTAGTAGATCACGAATTTAATTACTTTCTAGATAGCTATTCAGGATATAATCAAAATCCTATAATCAAATGCATATTAAGTATTTTTTTTTATACATTTGAATGATTCCTTGAAGTCTTTATGGATGATTTTTCTGTCTTTAGAGACTCATTCGATCAATGTTTATATCATCTAATATTAGTTTTGTAGAGATGTATCGAGAAGAATTTGGTCTTAAATTGAGAGAAATGTCATTTTATGATAAAACAAGATATTGATCTTGGTCACATCATTTCAAGCAAAGATATTAAGGTTGATAAAGTCAAGATAGAGCTCATTTCCAATCTTTCTCCACTTAAAACAGTTATAGAAGTAAGATCTTTCCTTGGGCATACTAGTTTTTATAGACAGTTCATTAAAGATTTTAACAAAATTTTTAGACCTTTATGCAACTACTTACTAAGGATGTATCTTTTATCTTTAATAATTAATGTCTTGTGACATTTGAAAAACTAAAGCAATTATTGACATCATTACCAATCATTCAGCCCCCAGACTGGAACTTACCATTTGAGTTAACGTGTGATGCTTCTGATTACGAAGTATGAGCAGTATTAGGACAAAGAGTTGATCGAATTCCCCATGTCATTTACTAAACTAGTATAACATTGAATGATGTACAGTTCACTTATTCAACCACGAAAAAAGAAGTGCTAGCAGTAGTATTTGCATTAGAGAAATTTTGCTCTTATCTCATTGGTTGTAAAATAATTGTGTTCACAAATCATACTGCTCTTAAATATTTTCTCACAAAGAAAGAAATAAAAGCTACACTAATTCGTTGGGTACTACTCTTGTAAAAATTTGACTTCGAAATTAAAGACAAAAAAGGCACAGAAAATATTATGGCAGACCATATTTCTTTTCTCAATTTTGACACAATTCCAAAACTATTACCATTGAATGAATCATTCCCAAATGAACAATTGATGAGTATGGAAGTATTACCATGGTATACTGATATAGTTAACTATCTTATTACAGGTCAACTTCTAAAGTATTGGACTAAGTAGGAGAAAGTCAAATTTTTTACAAAAATAAAGAACTTCTTTTAAGATGATCCTTATTTGTTCAAGTATTGCGCAGATCAAATTATTAGACAATATATGTGAGAAAATGAATTTCAATATTTTCTTTCATTATGCTATAAACAACCTCGTAGAGGCCATTTCAATGTTAAGAAGACAGCCACTAAGATTTTACAGTGTAGTTTTTATTAGTCAACTTTATTTTAAGATGCTTGCACATATTTTTCTTCATGTGAAAATTGTCAACGAATAGAGAGCATTACTCGGAGGAATATGATGCCACTAAACCCAATTTTAGTGGTTGAGATTTTTTATGTATGAGGAATCAATTTCATATGATCCTTTTCCTTTTACTTTGGCCATCAATATATATTGGTTGCTATTAACTACATATCAAAATGGGTAGACTTTATGCTTGTAACTAAAGTAATATTAAGTATTCGAAGAAATGATTTTAAAATAAGCATTTTATAAATATTGAACAAAAGGGTTGGTTACATAAAACCATCTAAAAGGGTTTGTCACAAAAAAAAACTTTGTTACAAATGTCACAACTAATTCCATAAACAAGCTTATTGTATTTATGCTTAAGTAAGAACATAATTAAACTCGTTGTGCAACCCAAGGTCTGTTATGTCCATATGCACCTCGCCTTGGTGGAGACTTGGCATCAGCTTTTCCTACTCAGTTCCTGCAATGTAAGGACTAAGTGAGCTAATGCCCAGTAAGTAAACACTTGATGCATGTATTATCTATCATGCATATGGACGAATTTATAAAATAAGTGCTAAAACCTTTACATGAAACTCTAAAATATGAAAAACAATGTTTGGGCCCTAGGTTTGTTGTACTACAAGACTAGCATTCTATAACATGCCCTTGGGCTTAAATTAATTGACCCACTGGGAGTTACGTATCGTCGTCCCCAATGGATCTCTTTTCTTAGCTTAGAGGGCTTGCCCTCTTTATGAATGCTTGCCACCTAGTAGTACAGCAACCCCTTTTCTTTAAAAATCATTAAAATTCTTATTTAACCAATCACTCGTGAAATGCATGAGATCAATGCAACTTATGCCACAGCATATAAATCCTCTAAATATATAATAAAGTATAATATGAAACTACAACATATAACATAGGCGACAGTGCCGTCCATATAGAAATCTAAAGAAATAGAATTATAATATAGGCGGCAGGGCCGACTATGTAAAGAGTCATAATAATATCATATATTAGGCGGCAGTACCGACCATGTAGAGAGTTATACCAACATCATAATTTAGGCGGCAGTGCTGACCATGGCATAATAAATAAGAGCATCACATGTTAGGCGGCATTGCCGACCATCCAATCACATCCTAGGCGGCATAACCAGCCATATGAGGATGATATCATGATGTAAGCGACAGAGCCAGCCATTGGGATTTAATAATAATTAATCACACCACAATAATAATCATTATAAAAATAAGAGATTAGTTGGACTAAACCTAACATAAGAGAATTATTACTTAAAGCTAAATTAACGTATTATCCTTACATTATAGTTGAAGTGAAGTGTTACTTACCTGTTTTTCTTTGATTTCCCTAAACCTTCCTTCCTAAACTTGAGAATTTCTTCACTAGGGATGCTTTGGCTTAAAATGGGACAAGATGGGATTTCTAAGGTTTATGGAGAAATGCAAGGACTAAGGGATATTTATAGAGTTTCCTAAAGCCCATGAGTGGTTAGGATTTTGCCACCATATCATTTGATTAATGGTGGAGATTTATTTGTCTACAAATATCTTGGTGATTTCTAGAATGCTTAGGATTTTGCCACCTAACACTTAATTAATGATAAAGATTTATTTCTTTATAAATATCTTAGAAATTTCTAGAATTTCTAAATCTCTACAACATTTCTTATTACATCATCACTTATGTCATTGCTTATGTCATTATTAATTTATCTTTCCATAAATATCTTAGTAATTTCTAGAATTCCTAATATCTCTACAATATCTCTTATTGCATCATTACTTATGTCATTGCTTATGTCACTATTAGCTTTAATTATTGTTTTATCCTTTCATAAATATCTTTAGAAATTTCTAAAATTTCTAACATCTCTACAACATTATTTTATATCATTATATTATTATTATTATTATTATTATTATTATTATTCTTATGATAAATGCTTAAGGGAGTTTGTTGGGTTGATTATATTATATCCAAGTAAGAAGCTTCTACCTCACAATCTCCTCCCCTTTTAAAAATTTCGTCCTCGAAATTTACTTACTGAATAACTCGACATACTTGTTCTTCATTTCTTCCTCATGCTCCCATGTTGTCTCCTCCATTGAGTTGTTTCACCATAGGATCTTAACTAGAGGGATTTTCTTGTGCCTTAACTCTTTTATTCTTCTATCGAGTACTTGAACTGGGCGTTCTTCGTAGCTTAAGTCTTCCTCGAGTTGAAGAGGCTCAGAGTCTAGCACGTGAGAGGGGTCTGGAACATATTTCTTTAACATGGAGACATGAAAGACATTGTGTATTCTTGATAATGATGGTGGTAGCGCCAGTCGATAAGAGACACTCCCAATACGTTCGAGCACTTCAAATGGCCCAATGAACCTTAGACTTAATTTTCCCTTATTTCCAAATCTCATCGATCCTTTCATTGGGGCGACCTTTAGGAATACTTTCTCGCTAACTTGGAATTCCAACGGTCTTCGTCTTTTATCCACATAACTTTTCTGTCAACTTTGGGCTGCTTGCATTCTTTGTCGTATTTTCTCGATTGCTTCAGATGAGGCCCCAACCAAGTCTAGTCCAAGGTATCATTGCTCACCCATTTCATCCCAGTGAATGGGTGATCGACATTTTCTACCATATAAAGCTTCGTATGGTGCCATGCCGATTGTTGCCTGGTAACTATTGTTATAGGCGAATTCAACCAATGCTAAATATTTGCTCCAAGATCCTTGAAAGTCGATGACACATCATCGTAACATATCTTTGAGTGTTTGAATAGTCCTTTCTGATTGGTCATCTGTTTGAGGGTGAAATGTTGTGCTAAATTTAATTCTTATCCCAATAGCCTTATGTAGCTTCTCCCAGAATGTCGAGGTGAATCTTGTATCTCGGTCAGAAATAATAGAGACAGGTACACCATGTAGTTTGACTATCTCCTTTATGTATATTTCTGCTAGTTGGTCCATGGTGTACGTCATCCGAATAGGCAAAAAGTGGGCAGACTTTGTGAGTCGATCAACTATTACCCAGATGGCATCATGCATTTTTGTAGTCCTTGAGAGGCTAAAGATGAAGTCCATTGTGATTTCTTCCCACTTCCATTGAGGGATATGATTAGGTTCTAAAAGTCCTGTCAGCCTTTGATGTTCTGCCTTAATTTGTTGGCAGGTGAGGCATTGAGCCACGAACTTAACTATATCCTTCTTCATCCCAGGCCATCAATAGTGTCTTTTTAAATCTTTATACATTTTCGTTGTACCAGGATAAAGCGAATATGGGGTTGTATGAGCTTCAAGTAGAATTTCTCTTTTTAGATCTTCATTATCCGGAACGCATATCCTATCTCTGAATAAAATGATCCCTTTCTCTGACTTCTTGAACGGCATCTCTTTCTCTATAATAGTCTCCATCTTTAAATTCTTTTAAGTACGAATCTGCTTCTTGCCCTTCTTTAATCCTTTCCAATAGAGTTGAGCAAAGTGTCATGTGATCGAGTTTTCCTGTCATGAGCTCGATCTCTGCCTTTCATATCTCATCTTATAATGGCTTGGGCAGCATCCTTAAAGCCGACAAACTTGACTTTCGACTTAGTGCATCCGCTACTACATTTACTTTTCCAGGATGATAGTTTATTTCACAATCGTAGTCCTTGACGAGTTTGAGCCAATGTCGTTGTCGCATATTCAGCTCCTTTTACGTAAAGAAGTATTTAAGGCTCTTGTGATCCGTATAGATCTTACAATGTGCTCCCATCAGATAGTGACGCCATATCTTCAATGCATGTACCACCGCAGCCAACTCTAAGTCATGTGTGGGATAGTTCTTCTCGTATTCCTTTAATTGTCTAAAGGCATATGCAATGACCTTTCCATTCTGCATAAGAACGCATCCTATGCCATTTTTGGAGGCATCGCTGTATATGACGAATTCTTCAGAGCTATTAGGAATGGCTAAGATTGGAGCAGTGACTAACCACCGTTTTAGCTCTTCGAAGCTTTTCTCACATTCTGGCATCCATATAAACTTGGTGTTTTTCTTTGTTAATTGGGTTAATGGCATTGCGATCTTGGAGAAGCCTTCCACGAATCTTCAATAATAGCCTGCTAATCCCAAAAGGCTTCTAACTTCTTTGGCATTAGTTGGCCTAGTCCATTGGCTTACTGCTTCCACCTTTGAGGGATCGATCGATATTCCATCCTTAGACACAATATGCCCGAGGAATATAACGCTTTCTAGCCAAAATTTGCACTTCTTGAATTTTGCATAAAGTTGTTTCTCCTTTAAAGTTTAGAGAGTGATTCTCAGATGTTCGGCGTGTTCTTCCTTCGCTCATAAGTAAATCAAAATGTCGTCAATGAATACCACTATGAATTTATCCAAATAGTCTTTAAATACTCTGTTCATGAGATCCATGAAGGCTGCTGGGGCATTAGTTAAGCCAAATGGCATGACAACAAATTCATAGTGTCCATAACGTGTTCTGAATGCAGTCTTTGGAATATCCTCCTCTCTAACTTTTAGCTGGTGATATCCTGACCGTAGATCAATCTTTGAATATACTACTGCTCCTTGTAGTTGATCAAACAGATCTTCGATACGTGGAAGTGGGTACTTATTCTTGATGGTGACCTTATTTAGTTCTCGATAGTCTATGCACATCCGCATGGATCTATCTTTTTTCTTCACTAATAGCACTGGTGCTCCCCAAGGAGAATGGCTTGGACGTATATAGCCTTTGTCTAGTAGTTCTTGCAGCTGATTCTTTAACTCTTTTAATTCTGATGGGGCCATCCTGTAGGGTGCTTTTGAGATTGGGGGCGTTCCAGGTAGTAAGTCAATCTTGAATTCAACTTCTCGATCTGGCGGTAATCCGGGGAGTTCTTCAGGAAAGACCTCAGGAAATTCGTTCACCACTGGAATTTCTTCCAGTTTTAGCATTTGCTCTTCAACCTTGATGACGCTTGCCAAGTATCCCTCACATCCTCCCTTTAATAGTCTAGTTGCTTTTAAGGCAGAAATGGTAGGTATTCTATTCCTCTTACACCTCCCTTTGAATATAAATGGTTCCCTTTGTGGTGGTTGGAAGGTTACCTCTTTTTTCTCACAATCTATCTTGGCATGGTACTTTGATAACCAATCCATACCAAGAATCACATCATAGTCGGGCATCTCAAGGATTATTAAGTCAACACATAAGGTACGACCACTAATGTTAACTTTACATGCTCTCACTAGTTGTCCTAAGTTTAATACTTCACCAGATGGAAGCATGACACTATAAGGCCTACTTATTATGTTAAGGGTCCCTTTGATTTTCTTAATAAATGCTGGTGAGACAAATGAATGTGTAGCTCCTGAGTCTATCAACACATATGCAGGAGTTTGAGAGATAGATAGTTCACCTGATATTACTGAGGGGTTTGCCTCTGCATCTGCCTTGGTAAGTGCAAACACTCGTGCATTAGTCCTTTCTCACCGCGTACCATTCTCTGGGCAGTCTTTGATGAAGTGCCCTTCTTTTCCACATTTGAAACATGTTCTAGTGTTGGCTCGGCATTCCTCAAGATGAGTTCTACCACATTGATTGCATGTAGGCCTTGGTAGAGCTTCTTTTTGGTGATTCTTTATACGCTTATTCTTGTCTTGCTCTTGGTAAGTTGGTGCTCTCTTCCTCTTATTGTTTAAGAGTTACCTTCCATGATTAGTTACACCACTCTCTTGAACTACGCTCCCTTTATTCCTTCGTTCTTCTTCCTTCTTTTCTCCATCTGCTTGCTCAATTACCAAAGCTCGATCCATGGTCTCATTAAAGGAACCATCCCAAATTTCAGCCACCTTTAAGTCTTTTGCTAAATCTTTACGCAATCCTTACATGAAATGATCTTTTTTCAAGTCTTCTTGTGGCAACCATGTGTGGGGCATAACGAGAGAGCTCATCAAATTTTCGGATATACTCTAGTACTGTCATGTTTCCTTGCTGTAAATAAATAAATTCTCTTCTTTTAGTAGACCTTACTGTCTCTGAAAAATACTTATTGTAAAAGTGTTCCTTAAATTCTTTCCATCGCATTGTGTTTCGTTGTGGCATCGCCTGATGGAATCCCACCAACACTCAGCGGCCCCTCGTAGCATAAAGGAAACGCAAGTGACCTTTTCCTCTTCTGGCACCTTGGCTACTTTAGCCATTCTTTCCATAGTTCGCAACCACTGGTCTGCTGCCATAGGATCTGTACCCCCTTCAAATATAGGTGGGTTTAATCTCCTAAATTCAGCCCCGACATTAATTGTTGCTTGAGCACATTCATCCCTTCTGACTTCCCTTTCTAATAGTCGTGTGACAATATCTGTTAATCGATCAATTGCAGAAGATTGTTCTCTAGAAGTTCCTCCCACTCTTCCGCCTCTATTACCCCTAGAACTTGCATCTCTATAATTTTTGAACAAGTTTCTATGGATCAAATAAGAAATGTTGTAGAGATTTAGAAATTTTAGAAATTTATAAGATATTTATAAAGAAATAAATCTTTATTATTAATTAAGTGCTAGGTGGCAAAATCCTAAGCATTATAGAATTCACCAAGATATTTGTAGAGAAATAAATCTCCACCATTAATCAAATGATATGATGGCAAAATCCTAACCACTAATGGGCCTTAGGAAACTCTATAAATACCTTTTAGCAGTTGCATTTCTCCATAAACCCTAGAAATCTCATCTTGTCCCATTTTAAGCCAAAACATCCCTAGTGAAGAAATTCTCAAGTTTAGGAAGGAAGGTTTAGGGAAATCAAAGAAAACAGGTAAGTAACACTTCACTTCAACTGTAATGTAAGGATAATACGTTAATTTAGCTTTAAATAATAATTCTCTTATGTTAGGTTTAGTCCTAACTAATGTCTTGTTTTATAGTGATTATTATTGTGGTGTGATTAATTATTATTAAATCCCAATGGCTGGCTCTGTCGCCTACATCATGATATCATCCTCATATGGCTAGCTATGCCGCCAAGGATGTGATTGGATGGTCGGCAATGCCGTCTAACATGTGATGCTCTTATTTTATTATGCCATGGTCGGCACTACCGCCTAAATTATAATGTTGGTATAACTCTCTACATGGTCGGCCCTGCCACCTATATTATAGTTCTATTTCTTTAGATTTCTATATGGACGGCACTGCCGCCTATGTTATATGTTGTAGTTTCATATTATGCTTTATTATATATTTAGGGGATTTATATGCTGTGGCATAAGTTGCATTGATTTCATGCATCTCACGAGTGATTTGATAAATAAGTATTTTAAAAATTTTAAAGAAAGAAAGGTTGTTGTACTACTAGGTGACAAGCATTCATAAAGAGGGCAAGCTCTCTAAGCTAAGAAAAGAGATCCTTTGGGGATGACGATACGTAACGCCCAATGGATCAATTAATTTAATCCCAAGAGCATGTTATAGAATGCTAGCCTTGTAGTACAACAAACTCCCTTAAGCATTTATCATAATAATAATAATATAATGACATAAAATAATGTTGTAGAGATATTAGAAATTTTAAAAATTTCTAAAGGTATTTATGAAAGGATAAATCAATAATTAAAGCTAATAGTGACATAAGCAATGACATAAGTGATGATGCAATAAGAGATGTGTTAGAGATATTAGAAATTCTAGAAATTACCAAGATTTTTATGGAAAGATAAATTAATAATGACATAAGCAATGACATAAGTGATGATGTAATAAGAAATGTTGTAGAGATTTAGAAATTCTAGAAATCACCAAGGTATTTGTAGAGAAATAAATCTCCACCAGTAATCAAATGATGTGGTGGCAAAATCCTAACCACTCATGGGCCTTAGGAAACTCTATAAATACCCCTTAGCCCTTGTATTTCTCCATAAACCCTAGAAATCCCATCTTGTCCCAGTTTAAGCCAAAGTATCCCTAGTGAAGAAATTCTTAAGTTTAAGAAGGAAGGTTTAGGGGAATCAAAGAAAACAAGTAAGTAACACTTCACTTCAACTGCAATGTAAAGGCAATATGTTTAATTAGCTTTACGTAATAATTAGTTTTATTATGCCATGGTCAGCACTACCGCCTAATATATGATATTGTTATGACTCTTTACATGGTCGGCACTGCCGCCTAATATATGATATTGTTATAACTCTTTACATGGTCGGCCCTACGGCCTATATTATAGTTCTATTTCTTTAGATTTCTATATGGACGGCACTGCCGCCTATGTTATATGTTGTAGTTTCATATTATGCTTTATTATATATAATTACTTAATAATTACTTGATTGGATAGTCGGTACTGCCGCCTAATATATGATATTGTTATGATTCTTTACATGGTCGGCCCTGCCGCCGATATTATAGTTCTATTTCTTTAGATTTCTATATGGATGGCACTGCCGCCTATGTTATATGTTGTAGTTTCATATTATGCTTTATTATATATTTAGGGGATTTATATGCTGTGGCATAAGTTGCATTGATCTCATGCATCTCATTAATGATTTGATAAATAAGTATTTTAAAGATTTTAAAGAAAGAAAGGATTGTTGTACTACTAAGTGACAAGCATTCATAAAGAGGGCAAGCCCTCTAAGCTAAGAAAAGAGATCCTTTGGGGACGGCGATACGTAACGCCCAATGGATCAATTAATTTAAGCCCAAGGGCATGTTATAAAATGCTAGCCTTGTAGTACAACAAACCTAGGGCCCTAGCATTGTTCTTCATATTTTAGAGTTTCATGTAAAGGTTTTAGTACTTATTTCATAAAGTCATCCATATGCATGATAGACAATACATGCATCAAGTGTTTATTTATTGGGCATTAGCTCACGTAGTCCTTACATTACAGGAACTGAGTAGGAAAAACTGACGCTAAGTCTCCACTAAGGCGAGGTGCATATGGACATAACAGACCTTGAGTTGCACAACGGGCTTAACTATGTTCCTACCTAAGCATAAATACAATAAGCTTGTTTATAGAGTTAGTTGTGACTTTTGTAACAAAGTGTTTTTTTTGCAACAAACCCTTTTAGATGGTTTTATATAACAAAATCCTTTTGTTCAATATTTATAAAATGCTTATTTTAAAATCATTTCTTCTAATACTTAATATTACTTTAGTTACAAGCTTAAAGGTGGAGCGTTACAGTTTATCATGCCAAATAATAATAACCTTGTACTAGGATGCCAGTTTAACCAGGGCGGTATCTAAACAAGACTATTATTATTTATCAACGAAAAGTCAAAATAACCACAAATATTAGAGGGGAAGAGAAAATAAATTTACCAAATTAAGCCAATGGAACATGTTGAGACTTCACCTTCAACTCAAGCTTAAAAGAAAAGTAGCTACTCATATTTTAACAAGGGATAAAAAGGAAATTTTATTAAAATATAAAGAAACTATAAGAAGGAGAAGGAATTTCAGAAATCTAAGCTTAAAAATGAATTTAAGGGCGCCTAATTAGGGGGGAGAGCCCCTTTTTTATAGATATATTGAGGGAATCGTGACCATCGGATTAAAAACAGTTCGGACACTCAGGATTGCGCCACGTCATTAGTCAACAGTTAACAGTCAACAGTGAAAAGTTAATGTTTAAACAGTAACGCTGTTTGAATAGTAAATAATCTCATGTATACGCAAGTACCGTATACACGATTTTTGCTCCACTAAGATGCTGCCACGTCATCGATCCACAGCATATAAGAAATTTAGTCCAATAAGATCATGACACATCATCTGTCGATGCTACATCATCGGTCAATGCCACATAAGCAGTCAATACCACATAATTCATCCAATCAGATACTGCCACGTCATAGGTAGTTGCCACATCATTGGTCCGTATATATAAACAGTGAAGTGAATAGTATCGTGAATAATACCGTACGTATGAATAGTACTGTATATATGAACAGTCACTTTTTTACTTTAATGCTTCTCTTAAGGTTTTCGACCGTCCTGAGTCCAAATATGACGTTCGTTTTGCTGTCTGATTACTCGTTCATTATGAAATGATCATGATGCCCCTAAAATACATAATTATAATAAAACACATATAATTAAATAACAAAATACTTAAATAAATAAAAGTAGCAATGTTAGTGAGACTTAAAGTGTAAAATGACGATTTTCTCCTTTAGAAATATACACTTTCTAACACTCAACAAGGTGCATATAGACATAACAGACCTTGGGTTGCACAACGGGCTAAACTGTGTTCCTACCTAAGCATAAATAGAACAAGCTTGTTTATGGATTTGGTTTGTGACTTTTGTAACAAAGTTTTTAGTGTGACAAACCTCTTTTATATAGTTTTATTTAACAAACCTTTTGTTCAATATTTATAAAATACTTATTTTGAAGTCGTTTCTACAAATACTTAATGTTACGCCTGGATTAACCACTTTAGTTATAATCATAAAGTGGAGTGTTATAATTTGGTATCAGAGCCCAAGATTTAAAGCGATTCTATAGACCGTCTATATGCACTGGCCAAAGGGGAGGATGCAGCTCAGCTCTTAGTAAGATTAGAAACTAAGATAATTAGATATCTTACATTTAATTTATTTGACCCATAGAAGCTTGTTCAAAAGAAGTAGAGATGTCAAATGCTAGGGGTAATAGAGGCAGAAGAGTGAGAGGAACTTCAAGAGAGTAATCCTCTGCAATTGATCGACTTACAGACACTATCACACGACTTTTAGAAAGAGAAGTCAGAAGAGATGAATATGTTCAGGCCACGAATTATGCTGGGGCTGAATTTAGAAGATTAAACCCACCTATATTTGAAGAGGGCGTAGATCCTATGGCAGCAGACCAGTGGTTGCGAACTATGGAAAGAATGAATGAAGTAGCCAAGGTGCCAGAAGAGGAAAAGGTCACTTGTGTTTCCTTTATGCTATGAGGGGCAGCTGAATATTGGTGGGATTCGATCAGGCGATGCTACAATAAAGCAACAATGCGATGGAAGAAATTTAAAGAACACTTTTACAATAAGTACTTTTCAGAGACGGTGAGGTCAACCAAAAGAAGAGAATTTGTTTATTTGCAACAAGGAAAAATGACAGTATTAGAGTACATTAAAAAATTTGATGAGCTCTCTCGTTATGCCCCACACATGGTTGCCATAGAAGACTTGAAAAAGGATCATTTTATGCAAGGATTGGGTAATGATTTAGCAAAAGACTTAAAAGTGGCTGAAATTCGAGATGTTTCCTTTAATGAGCTCATAGATCGAGCCTTAGTGATTGAGCAAGCAAATGAAGAAAAGAAGGAAGAAAAATGAAGGAATAAAGAAAGTATAGATCAAGGGAATTATGTTGCTAATCACGGAAGACAACTGTCAAATAATAAGAGAAAGAGAGCACCAATTACTTAGGAACAAGACAAGAACAAGCGTATAAGGAATCACTAAAAAGAGATCTTACCAAGGCCTAAATGCAATTAATGCGGTAGAACTTACCCTGGGGAATACTGAGCCAATACTAAAACATGTTTCAAATGTGGGAAAGAAGGACACTTCATCAAAGATTGCCCAGAGAATGGTACGCAGCGAGAAAGGACTAACGCACGAGTGTTCACATTTACCAAGGCAGATGCAGAGGCAAACCCCTCAGTAATATCAAGTGAACTATCTATCTTTCAAACTCTTGCATGTGTTGATAGACTCAGGAGCTACACATTCATTTGTCTCACCAACATGGGCCTTTAACATAATAAGTAAACCTTATAGTGTCATGCTTCCATCTGGTGAAGTATTAAACTTAGGACAACTAGTAAAAGCATGAGAAGTCAACATTAGTGATCGTACACTATGTGTTGACTTAATAATCCTTGAGATGCACGACTATGATGTGATTCTTGGTATGGATTTCTTATCAAAGTACCATGCCAAGATAGATTGTGAGAAAAAAGAGGTAACATTCTAACCACCACAAAAGGAATCATTTATATTCAAGGAGGGATGTAAGAGGAATAGAATACCTGTCATTTCCGCCTTAAAAGCAACTAGACTATTAAAGGGAGGATGTGAGGGATACTTGGCAAGCGTCATCAAGGTTGAAGAACAAAGGCCAAAGCTGGAAGAAATTCCGGTGGTGAACGAATTTCCTAAAGTCTTTCCTGAAGAACTCCCCAAACCACCACCAGATTGAGAAGTTGAATTCAAGATTGACTTGTTACCAAGAACGGCCCTAATCTTAAAAGCACCCTACTGGATGGCCCCATCAGAATTAAAGAAGTTAAAGAATCAACTGCAATAACTATTAGACAAAGGCTACATACATCTAAGCCATTCACCTTAGGGAGCACCAGTATTGTTCGTAAAGAAAAATGATGGATCCATGCGGATCTGCATAAACTATCGGAACTAAATAAGGTTACCATCAAGAATAAGTACCCATTTCCATAAATCAAGGATCTATTTGACCAACTACAAGGAGCAACAATATTTTCAAAGATTGATCTACGGTTAGGATATTACTAGCTAAGAGTCAGAGAGGATGATATTTCAAAGACCGCATTCAGGAGACGTTATAGACACTATGAATTTGTCATCATGCCATTTGGTCTAACTAATGCCCCAGCAGCTTTCATGGATCTCATGAATAGAGTATTTAAAGACTATTTGGACAAATTCATAGTGGTATTCATTGATGACATCTTGATCTACTCACAAACGAAGAAAGAACATGCCGAACATCTGAGAATTACCCTTTAAACTTTAAAAGAGAAGCAACTTTATGCAAAATTCAAGAAGTGTGAATTTTGGCTGGAAAGTGTCAGATTCCTAGGGCACGCTATGTTTAAGGATGGAATATCAGTCGATCCCTCAAAGGTAGAAGCAGTCAGCCAATCGACGAGGCCAACTAGTGCTAAAGAAGTTAAAAAATTCTTGGGATTAGCAGGCTATTACCGAAGATTTGTGGAAGGCTTCTCTAAGATCGCAATGCCATTAACCCAATTAACAAAGAAAAACACCAAGTTTGCATGGACGCTAGAATATGAGAAAAGCTTCGAAGAGCTAAAGTAACGGTTGGTCACTACTCTAATCTTAGCCATTCCTAATAGCTCTGAAGAATTCATCATATATAGCGATGCCTCCAAAAATAGCATAGGATATGTTCTCATGCAAAATGGAAAGGTCATTATATATGCCTCTAGACAATTAAAGGAATACGAGAATAACTATCCCATACATGACTTAGAGCTGGCCGCAGTGGTACATGCATTGAAAATATGGCGTCATTATCTGATTGGAGCACATTGTAAGATTTATATGGATCACAAGAGCCTTAAATACTTGTTTACATAAAAGGAGTTGAACATGTGACAACGCTGTTGGCTGGAACTCGTCAAGGATTACGATTATGAAATAAACTATTATCTGGGAAAAGCAAATATGGTAACAGATGCATTAAGTTGAAAGTCAAGGTTGTCAACATTAAAGATGCTGCCTAAGCCATTACAAGATGAGATATGCAAGACAGAGATCAAGCTCATGATAGGAAAACTCGCTTACATGACACTTTGCTCAACTCTGTTGGAAAGGATTAAGGAAGAGCAGGAAGCCGATTCGTACTTAAAGAATTTAAATATGGAGACCAATTCAGAGAAAGAGAAGCCATTTAAGAAGTCAGAGAAAGGAATCATTTTATTTAGAGATAGGATATGCGTCCTAGCTAATAAAGATTTAAAGAAGGAAATTTTACTTGAAGCTTATACAGCCCCATATTCGCTTCATCCTGGCACAACCAAAATGTATAAAGATTTAAAGAGGAACTATTGGTGGCCTGGGATGAAGAAGGATATAGTTAAGTTCATGGCTCAATGCCTTACTTGTCAACAAATCAAGGCAGAACATCAGAGACCAACGGGACTTATAGAACCCAATCAAATCCCTCAATGAAAGTGGGAAGAAATCACAATGGACTTCATCGTTGGCCTTCCAAGGACTACAAAAATGCATGATACCATCTAGGTGATAGTTGATCGACTCACAAAATCTGCTCACTTTTTGCCTATTCGGATGACGTACACCATGGACCAACTCGCAGAAATATACATAATGGAGATAGTCAGACTATATGGTGTACATGGTCGAGGAAGACTTAACCTACGAAAAACGCCCAGTTCAAGTACTCGATAGAAGAATAAAAGAGTTAAGGCACAAGAAAATTCCTTTAGTTAAGATACTGTGGCGGAACAACTCAGTAAAGGAGACAACATGGGAACACAAGGAAGAAATGAAGAACAAGTATCCCGAGCTATTCAGTAAGTAAATTTTGAGGATGAAATTTTTTAAAGGGGGAGGAGATTGTGAGGTACGATCTTCTTACTTGAATATAATATAATTAACCTAACAAACTCCCTTAAGCATTTATCATAAGGATAATAATAATAATAATAATAATAATGTATAATAATATAATGACATAAAAAAATGTTGTAGAAATTTCAAAAATTCCAGAAATTTCTAAAGATATTTATGAAGGGATAAATTAATAATTAAAGCTATTGATGACATAAGCAATGACATAAGTGATGATGCAACAAGAAAAGTTGTAGAGATATTAGGAATTCTAAAATTACTAAGATATTTATAGAAAGATAAAATAATAATTTAAAAAGTAATGATAACATAAGCAATGACATAAGTAATGATGTAATAAGAAATGTTGTAGAAATTTAGAAATTCTAAAAATTACTAAGATATTTATAAAAAGATAAATCTTCACCATTAATTAAGTGCTAGGTGGCAAAATCTTAACTTTTTAGAAATCATCAAGATATTTATGGATAACTAAATCTCCACCATTAATCAAATGATATGGTGACAAAATCCTAGCTACACATAGACCTTAGGAAACTATATAACTACTCCTTAGCTCTTGCATTTTCCATAAACCTTAGAAATCTCATCTTTTTTCATTCTAAGCCAAAGTATCACTAGTGAAGAAATTCTCAAGTTTAGGAAGGAAGATTTAAGGGAATCTGTTAGCCTAATAGGTTATAAATATTATGATTTTGATGATAACAAACATATGCATTAAAGTATTTCATTTTGTATTTCACAAGTTCATTAGTTTTGAAGGATAATAAATCAAGTGGAATCAAGTGAAATCAAGTTCAAGACACTCAATGGGTAACGGCGGCTCAACGGATAATTTATTGCGACAATTTCTTGTAAAGCCGGTATGATTTAATTTATGCTTGGATTAGCATTTGTGAAGCTCAATTTTATGTTAATAAAATAATTATTTTTCAAGTTAAATACTTTTATGTTTATGAGATAAAATATTTTGTGGATTAAAGCATTTTGGATAAAAATAAAAATGTTCTAAATTTCAGAGTTGGACTTATTTGCTAAATTCTAAAACATTTGGGCTTTATTGTAACTTATAATAGATTGTGGGCTTAAGTGAAAAGTTTTAAAAACTTTAAAGATTATGGTGATTTAGCTAAAACTCAAAAAGGACTTATTTGAAAAGATTTTCTTTAGTTTGGGCCACACTATAATTTCAGAATGTTTTTAGAAATTAAATAATAATTAAAATTTCTAAGTTTGGGTCTGTTTGAAAAGTTTTATAACGTTTTGGGTCATATCATAATTTGAATAAGTTTTAAGATAAAACTGTAATTTCGTGAACAGTGTTACTGTAGCAAAATTCAAAAATTAACGGTAACTTCATTTTACGGTGGGGCCGATTAAATTAAGCGGTGCCGACCGCAAGAAAGACTGGAATTTGACAATAACGGCTAGTTTTCGAGCTTTAACTATAAAAACTCAACTCCAACTTCATTTAAAAGGTTCTGGCAATCAAAAACAAGTTTGTAAAACATATATTGAGCTTCCATATTGCAAATCACAATAGATTAAATCATTCTTGAGCCATTATTTGTGAATCTACTCTTGTAGAGAGTGCTTTTGCTGTATTTTCTATTTTATATTGTATTAAGAGTGTTCAAGTGAGGGAAACACTTGGGGTAAAGAGATTAGGGTGATAATCTCTTGATTGTAAAGGTCCATTGACATCTTGGAAGTCAATTGTAAACATTTGAAGCCTTGGGAGGTTTGGATAGTGAAATCCTTAAGGTCGGTTGGCTTGGAGGCGTGGACGTAGGCGGGGATTACTGAATCACGTAAAAATTGCTGTGTTTGCATTCTCTTCCCTTACTCATTTATTTTGCAAGCATTGCCTAATTTATTATATTTGATTTAATTCCTGTAAAACATAATTTTTGTTCGCATTAAGGCATTAGATTGAATTATTTGTAAAATAAATTTTAATAACCCAATTCACCCCCCCTCTTTGGTTGCTTATTTGTATTTCAGAATCAAAGAAAATAGACAAGTAACACTTCACTTCAACTGCAATGTAAGGATAATACATTAAATTAGCTCTAAGTAATAATTCTCTTATGCTAGGTTTAGTTCTAAATAATCTCTTGTCTTATAATGATTATTTCTGTGGTGTGATTGGCTATTATTAAACCCCACATGGCTGGCTATACTGCCTACATCATGATGTCATCCTCATATGGCCGGCTATGCCACCTAGGGTGTTATATTTAATACTTACTTGATTGGATGGTCGGCTATACCGCCTAATATGTGATGCTCTTATTTTATCATGCCATGGTCGGCACTGCCGCCTAAATTATTATGTTGGTATAACTCTCTACATGGTTGGCATTGCCGCTTAAAATATGATGTTGTTATGACTCTTTACATGGTCGGCCCTACCGCTTATATTATAATTCTATTTCTTTAAATTTCTGTATAGACGGCACTGCCGCCTATGTTAAATCTTGTTATCTTAAATTAGTTTTATGTTTTGCTTTAATATATATTTGGAAAATTTACATGCTGTGGCATAAGTTACATTGGTCTCATGCATTTCATGAAAAATTTGATAAAAAGGTATTTTAATGAATTTAATGAAAGAAAGGGTTGCTGTACTACTAAGTGGCAAGCATTCATAAAGAGGGCAAGCCCTTTAAGCTAAGAAAAGAGATCCTTTGGGGACGGCGATACATAATGCCCAACGAATTAATTAATTTAAGCCAAGGGCATGTTATAGAATGCTAGCTTTGTAGTACAACAAACCAGGGCCCTAACATCGTTCTTTATATTTTAAAGTTTCATGTAAAAGATTTAGCACTTATTTCATAAAGTCATTCATGTGCATGATAGGTAATATATACATCAAGTGTTTACTTATTGGGCATTAGCTTACGTAGTCCTTAAATTACAGAAACTGAGTAGGAAAAAGTTGACGCCATGTCCCAACCAAGGCGAGGTGCATATAGACATAATAGACCTTGGGTTGCACAACGGGCTCAACTGTGTTCCTACCTAAGCATAAATACAACAAACTTTTGTAACAAAGTTTTGGTGTGACAAACCTCTTTTATATAGTTTTTGTAACAAACCTTTTGTTCAATATTTATAAAATATTTATTTTAAAATTGTTTCTACAAATACTTAATGTTACGCCTGGATTAACCACTTTAGTTACAATCATAAAGTGGAGTTTTACAATTTAGGTTACTGAAATAAATAAAAAAGCAAAAAGCACTATAATCCTGAGCCTAGTAAACTTTGTGATAAGAGAGATGGCCAAAGAGCCCACTGTTGCTGAGCTATGGGTAAAATTAGAAAGTATATATATGAAAAAATCTCTTGCCAATAGATTATATATCAAGAAGAGAATGTTCACTTTAAAGATACTTAAAGGCTTATCTCTTGATAATCATCTTGATAAGTTCAACAAAGTGTGTTATACACTTGAGACCATAAATGCAGCATTGATTGATGAGGATAAAACATTACTTTTAATAAGCTCTTTGCCCAAATCTTATAAATATTTTGTTAATGCATTGATATATGGGAGGCAGACATTGATATTAGATTAAGTAAAGTTAGCTCTAAACAACTAAAGAATTGCAAAAGAAACAAAATAGCTACAATAATGGTACTGGTAAGGGTTTAACAATAAAAGCAAGATTAGAAGAAAAGAAAAAGAAGCAAAGAAAAATCCAGGAACTTGAAATGTTTCTTGTGTCAAAAAGAGAGACATTTCAAGAGAAATTATCCACAAAAAAAGATTAAGAACTAACGTCAGAATGGTGATGTAGCAGTTGTAGAGGATGGAAATGTGAATCATTTGGTATTTGTATTGCTACAGGTAGCAAAAATAAGGGTAAATGGGTTTTAGAGTCAGGCTATACCTTTCATATGTCTCCATTTAAGAATTGCTTTACTAAATATCATGATTTTAGAGGGTAAAGTAATGATGGGAAACAATATAGTATGTCAGATCTTAGGGATTGAAAATGTTAACCTCAAACTACATGATGGTACCATTAAAGAGCTAAAACAAGTTAGGTATGTACCTGATCTAAAAAGAAATATAATTTTCATAGGAATGCTTAATCAAATGTGATGTAGTGTTAAGATTGAATCCGGTGAAATGAAAATTATCAAGGGATTTGATATCATTATGAAGGGTAGCCGAAAAACTAGTGTGTTTATACTAGAAGAAGAAGTTCTCATGGTGATATTGGAGTAATTTTGAGAATAATCACTGATAAAACTAAACTATGGCATCTAAGTTTGAGACATATAGATAAAAAGGGTTTTAAAGAACTGGAAAGACAAGGCTTATTAAGGGGTGTTAAACTAGAAAGTTGAGAATTTTGTGAAGATTCTATCTTTGGTAAAGCTACAATGGCTAGCTTTAAAAAGTCAGTTCACAGGTCCAAGGATAAGTTAGAGCATATTCACTCTTACTTATGGGGCCTTACTCAGCATATATCTTTAGGTGGTAATAGCTATTTTTTTATATTTATTGATGATTACTCCATGAGAGTATTAATTTAAGTTTTAAAGAGGAAGGATCAAGTTTTTGAAAAGTTCAAAGAATGGGAAAATTTGATCAAAAATCAGTGTGTAAAGAGGGTAAAGAAGCTTAGAATAGATAATGGATTAGAATTTTGTAATCAAAAGTTTGATAGCTTCTGCACAAATAAGAGAATTATTAGATACAAAATAGTGAGGATGACACCACAACAAAATGGGTTGGCTGAAGATGAAGAAAGCTCTATAAGATAAAGTGAGAAGTATATTAGTTCAATATAAGCTTCCAAAGCGTCTATGGGCAGAAACTCTCTTAATAGTTTGTCATTTGCGAAATGTAATTCTTTCATTAGCAATTAGATTTAAAACTCCTTATGAGATCTGGTCTGGACAAACTACTTATGCTCATGTAAACCAAGGGAAACTTGTTCCAAGGGCCTTGAAAGGCTTATTCATAGGTTATCTAGAGAGAGTTAAGGGGTTACAAAATTTGGTGTACAGATTTAAGTCCTTTAAGGTGCCTGAATAGTAAGGATATGGTATTCAATGAAAACCAATTCCTAAGGAAAAGATCAGATGAAGAACTATTTAAGGGTGATAAAGAGAGATTAGAGAAATAATTGTTTGAGGTGGAGTTATCAAATCCAAAAGACTCTTCTAAAGCTATAAATTTATATGAAATCATTGAGGGAGTTAGAGATTCTAAGACTCAAAATCAACAAGTTAAATCTAAACCCCAATTGGAGAGTTATTAACTGGCTAGAGATAGAGACAAGTGGCTAGTAAGACCATCTAAAAGATATGGTTATGCTGATCATATCAGTTTTGTTTTAACAACTACTTAAGTAATTGATGATAAGGAGCCAAATGGGTATAGAGAAGTAACTTAAAGCAAATTTAAAAATCTTTAGCATAAAGCTATAGATGTAGAGATGGGCTCATTATAATAAAAATGAGACTTGAAAGTTGGTGAAGAAACCAAAAGATAGAAGCATCATAGGCTGTAAGTGGATCTTTAAAATAAAAAAAGGTTGATAGGTATAGAATCAAAGAGATTTAAAGCTAAACTAGTGGCAAAAGGTATATATAGAAGGAAGAAGTAGACTTCAAAGAAGTATTATCTCAAGTGGTTAGACATGCATCTATATGAGTCATTTTGGCTTTTACAGCTATAAATGACATAGAGCTTTATCAATTCGATGTCAAGATAGCTTTTCTACATGAGAGATTACAGAAAGAGATATATATGGCCCAACCTAAAAGGTATAAAGGCCCTGAGAAGTCAAACCATATGTGTTTGTTTAAAGAAATCTCCATATAGCTTGAAATAGTCCCAAAGTCAATGGTATGTTAGGTTTGATGATTTAATGGCATTATATAGCTTTACGAGATACATTTATAATTGTTGTGTATATTACAAGATGGTAGATAAATGTCATTACATATATCTACTATTAGGTATAGATGACATGCTTATTACTTGTAAAAAAAAAAGTGAAATTGAGAAGTTAAAATAAATGTTAAGTTTTGAGTTTGACATGAAATTGACAAGGGTTTCATATTTCTATCTCAAAGGAAATATTTGATTAAAGTACTCAAAACCTATAAGTTGCGAGATTCCAAACCTGTGTAGACTCCCTTAGCTACATATTTCAAGCTAAGCAAGTCATTATATCCTAAAACAGATAATAAAAAGCTAAATATGAAAAATGTCCCTTATACAAGTGCTGTTGGATGTTTAATATATGTCATGGTGCTAACAAGACCTGACGTTTCACATGCCGTGAGTCTTGTGAGTAAGTACATGGCATCACTAGAGAGAGAACACTAGAGGGCTGTTAAGTGGATTATAAGATACTTGAAAGGTGCAATAGACTCTAGTTTGGTCTATAGTAAAGGCTACGGAACAAAAGATGGTCTATAGGGACATATAGATGTAGGCTATACAGGTGATTTAGACAAAAAGAGGTCCTTGACTAGATATTTGTTTATGATGAATGGCTGTCTCAAACTAAAAAGTTACTCTTTAATAAGTTATTGCACTTTTAAAAATAGAAGTTGAGTATACTGTAACTATAGAGGCTATAAAAGAAGTATTATGGCTTAAAGGGCTACTAAGTGAGCTTGGTAGGTATTAGGAGACAATTATAGTTTACTGTGATAGTGCAAGTGCCATTCATTTACGCAAAAATATAATACATCATAAAAGAACCAAGCACATAGATATAAAGTTGTACTTCATAAGAAATGAAGTCAACAAAGGATAGTAAAGATAATGAAAATCCATATAGATAATAACCCAGTTGATATGCTTACTAAGGTGGTACCTACAACTAAGTTCAAAGTATGTTTGGACTTGGTTGGTTTAAGTAGTCTCTAAATATAGGTTGGATTGGAAAACGAGACAAAGGAAGAAAGTTTTGATTTAAGGTGGAGAAGTGTAGATTAAAATGATGAATTCAAAACTTGAAGTGTATAAATGATAGCTTTTTCAGAATTGATTATTGTAATTTTTTGAAGTCACGAGCTAGGCATGTGCAACATTTAAAGTTTAAAACGACATCGAAAGAAAGTGTTTTAAGCCTAGTTTAGTGAATCACATGAGATAGCATGTGAGAAAGAAAATCAAATATAATATTTGGCCATTATATACATGGCAATAGTTTATGCAAACTGGAGTTTTCTTCAGCTAGTATGAAGCTTGTGATTGAGGTAGTTTTTGGAAGATGAAAATGCGTGTGTGACTTTTGAGAGACTTAAGAGAGAAAAGTGTAATCCTTGTTCTTGTAAAACGTCTCCGTACAAGCTCAGTATTCTTAACTTGATTTATAAATAATACTTCCTCTAGTGGCTTCTCCAATGGATATAAGTTGTGCTCACAACACAACTGAATCACGTAAATAAGTTTCTTTTTTTCTGTGCGTGTTGTTTTCTGTTTAGATCTTTTTTCTTGATTCCTTAATCTTGATATTTTGTTCTTGCTAAGAGTTAAATCAAACGATCAAGGTCAATTTGGTTATTACTTGCAATTGTGAAGTTCTTGTTCTCAATCTTAGGAAGTACTTTGATTGCTCTGTGTTTAGAGTTATTGAAGCACTAACACTCCAGATCTAGCTATCTAATCTGGCAATAAAAGCTAAACTTATCCATAACTAAGTGTCTGTTTGGTATGGACTATTTAATGGCGATAAATGCTTATTTAATCACATAACTCTTACCGTAATTTTTGTTGTTATTTAGTTTTTTCCTAATAAAGCTTTTTAATCTTAAATAAGTTATTCTACCTTTACAAATAAAAGCTCAAATTTTAGATTTTTTAAACTAGAGATTGAAAAGTTCTTTTTAAATGTTAAAATATGTAAAGCATCCTCTACTTATTTGACAATTTTATTTTATTCTTGCCGTAACATAACTTTAAAAGTTTTGCCTATTAAAGTAATTTTATAAATTTTTAATAAAAACTTTTATAGATAACCAAATAACTAAAATATTTTTGAGTAAAAGCTTTACTAATAAAAACTCTATTTAAATAAACTCTACTTGAAACGTTATACGAAACGGAGCCTAACTAACTCTCATATCCTAACAACGAATTTGATTGACTTTTTTTTTTGTTTAAAAAATATAAGTATAAACAAGGCAAAAAGTTTTGGTTAAAGGTAATTAGAATCAATTTACAAATTAAGAAGGAGAACAGCCACTGGTATGAAGAGAATGTTAGGTTCCAACAAGTTGAAGTTCACTGTGATAATAAACCTATGATTTGGGAAAACAATGTGATTTATTTTGCTATAAGTCAATTACATGGTTCAATGAGCTCTTAATATGAACTTAAAGGCCCGTACTTTTTTGCTTTACTACTTTGTAGTCATATATAATGTCAACGAAAAGCCCACTTAGATATCAATTTGTAAATCTGCTAAAAGTCTTTCATCCATTACACTTCTCGGTCATAAACCCCTATGAGTTAGATATGAGACATCGCTATATTTTCTCTTCGAAGCAAGTAAAGAAAGAAAACTCTCTTGGGCTGACAACTTTTAACAAAAAATCAATCTACATTTAATTTTGAATAAAAATTAGCATTACATTTAAAAACTAAAATGTTTACCCTACTATACAATCTCTTATTTGTTGATACCAATCAAAAGTTAATGAAGATCAGCTCGGGTACAAAATCCCATATTTCTTGATGTAAGTTTGTCTCCCAACAATGTTTTCTTTTAGCAATCATCTCGGAACATGAAGTCAAACATTAAATATCAAATAGCGAAACCACATACACTTAGCCTTTGGTCAAGTAGCTAGAGTGGTATGACTCAATAAAGTGATAAGATAAAGTTGAGGTGTTAAGATAAGTTTGTTAGGAAAATAGTTTAGAATTTGTCTTGTGCAGAGTATTTAATAAAGTAGGCTCTACAACAACTTTTTATTATTTATATGTAATCTGCTATAAGTAGAGTGGGTGAAAAAAAAACCTAATCTCTATTTTATTTCAATAAAGAGAAATTCCCCTAGAAGTGGGAAGTTAATTTAACTTTTTTGTGTTTTTCTTCCAAATTCATGGGAAGTTAATTTAACTTTCTTGTGTTTTTCTTCCAAATTCATATATGTTGGAAACGTGTCTTAGTTGCTTCAGTAATAGATTTACTAAATAATTGGTCAATAGACTAAGTCCTTAGGAATATTTGGTTAGATGCGACTTGATATTAGAAAGATATTTTATTTTTCTATTATGTCTTTTCTTTTTTCTTTTTTTTTACTTTTAAATATTTATTGTCATAGATGTTTTGCTTGGTTCCTTGCACTATATCAATAGATTGGTATCAAAGTTATTTTTTCTTAAGGGACCTGTGAGTTGAGTGAATCCAAACATAAAGTAAAACTACTATAGCCTAAAAAAAACCCGCAAATAAAATTACCTTAAAAAATAGAAATTGAAACCAATTTTTCCCATATTACACCACCAATTTTTTATGGTGATAACTATTAAGCCTAGGCTATTAAAATGGTGATCTATCTTCAAGCATTAGATCTTTGGGAAGCTATAGTGAAAGATTATGATGTGCCTTTATTGCTAGAGAATCCTATAATGACTCAGCTTATGACCTACAAGGAAGGAAGACCAGAAAGTCCAAAGCTAAAGCTTATTTATTCTCTGCTATTTCAAGTACTATTTTTACAAGAAAAATAAATTTAGAGTCAGTAAAGAGTACATGGGACTACCTCAAACAGGAATACCAAGGCAATGAAAGAACAACAAATATTCAAACACTCAATTTGATCAGGGAGTTTGAAAAGGTGAAAATGAAGGAGACAGAAACTATCAAAGACTACTTTGATAAGCTGCAGAGTATAGTAAAAAAAGTGAGGTTGCTTGGTAAAGACTTCTTTGATGAATGAATTTTGTGAAAAATTATTGTTACTATTATTGAGTATTAAAAAATGTATATTTATAAACGATAAAATTATTATTTTTCACTTCAAGTTCTACTAACTTCTTTACTTTTATGTATTCAAGTTTCTTATGAATTTAATTATGTGTGTTTTATTATAATTAAGTATTTTACATATTTTAGGGATATTATGATCATTTTTCAGTAAACGAGACATCAGATAATAAAACAGATGGCAAATCTGAACTCAGAATAGTCAAAAACCTTAAGAGGAGTATAAAAATAAAAAAGTCACTGTTCACATATACGGTACTATTCATGATACTGTTCATATGCATGGTACGATGAAATAGCATTGATCGATGATGTTGCATTGACTGATGATGTAACATCGACCAATGACGTAGCAGTATTTGATTGGAGGAATGATGTGACATTGACTGATTATATGGCGTTGACTGATGAGGTGTCACAATCTTATTGGATAAAAATGTTTATGCACTGTTGACTGATGACATTGCAGTATGTTAATTAATCAGAAAAAACATATGTACGGTACATGCATATACATAGAAAATAGCCCTGATGATGTGTTCAAATTAATCAGAACTTGCCACATGACGCAATCTTATGCATCCAAATTGTTTTAATCTGATGACCATGTTTTACTCGTTGTATCTATAAAACGAGAGCTCTCCCCCCTAATTTGATACCCCTGAATTCATTTTTTAGCTCTATTTTCTGAAATTCCTTTTCTATCTTATATTTCTTTTAAGATTGGGTTGAAAGTGAAGTCTCAACATGTTCTATGGGCTTAATTGGTAATTTTATTTTATTTTCTCCTCTAATTTCTGCGGATTTTTTAACTTTTCGTTGACATATAGTAATAACATAGTTATTACTGTTTGGCACAATAAGTCTTTAGCGCCATATTAATTAGAGCGTGGTTTATGAGGAGTGGATTTACCCCTCATGATTTAATTGATATTAATAAGGAATATTTGAGCTCTGAAGTATGTTGATGCAGATCCAAATACCCAAGTACTTTATCATAACAGTTGCATTTTTAATTATTCGTGCCATTTTAATTTAAAATTTAGGATAAATTTACTATAATTTAACTACTCATTTAGAAAATTAATTCAACACATAATTAAAATCGACCTTCTCGTGAGATCGACACTTGTTACCATTATTCTATTTTACAATAGATTCATGCACTTGCGAGTTCAATAAAATTTGTACAACAAGTTTTTGTCGCTGTTATCGGGGAGGTAAATTATTTTAATATGTTGAATTAATTTTTTTAGTTTTTTTATTTTTTTCCTTATAAAAAAATAATAATTCTATCATTTAATTTTTGTAATTTAAATTTCTATAATTTAATTTTATTCTGTAATTTCTGTACTTTAATTTTTGCTTTACTTTTCTTTGTAATTTTTTTTATTTATCTTGTAATTTATTTTAATTTTAGTTAATCTATTCCTTTTATTTTCTTTTTAGTACTTTAGTATATTTCCTTGGTAATTTTTTTGTTTATTTTGTTAATTTATTCTAATTAATTCGTAGAATTAATTCATAGAATTAATTTTTTTAAGTAAATTTTTTTTGTTGCTTTCTTTTAAAATTAAAAAAATAAAAATAAAAAAAGAATCTGGAATTTAATTTTGGTAATTTAAATTTCTTTAAATTTTAATAATTTAATTTCTTTGTAATTCTTTAAATTTCTATAATTTAATTTCCAAATTATTTTTCTTTGTAATTTTAATTTAATTTGTTAATTTATTAATTCATAGAATTAATTTTTTTAAGTAATTATTTTTTTATTTGTTTTCTTTTAAATTTTTATTCCTGTAATTTAATTTCATTTTCTCTTTTTTATCTTTTTGTAATTTAATTTTTCATTATTCGTTGTAATTTATCTTGTTATTTTATTTTTAATTAATCTATTTCTTGTATTTTCTTTTTAGCACTTAAATGTATGTTCATAATAAGGTTGTAACAACGTGATAAGGTTAGTATCGTAATTTCTCCTTCCTTGTTATTTTTTTAAATTTGTTCTCATTTTTTTATTGTATTTTTTATTTTTTTTTATGAATGGTCGAATGTCGCAGTTACCTAATCTTGAGCCTATAGATTTAGAATTAGAAAAAATAATTTGCACACACAAACACATCGCATTTAAAAATAAAATTAAAATAGATTTACAACAACGAGAACCACAACTTGAAAGGCTATTTAAGGACTATTTCAATCCCTTAGCAAGCACATCATGTATACGAGTTTTGAATTAAAACTCGCATTTAAAAATATAGCTGCTAGGAGTTTTGAATTAAAATCTAGTGTGTCAAATTGTCTCCCAACATTTTATGGCCTAGAAAATGAGGATCCATATAATTATTTGAATGATTTTCATGCTGTTTGTCAAACTTTTAGATATAAGAATTTTTCAGATGATGATGTTAAACTCAGACTATTCCCATTTTCTTTAAAAGATAGAGCTCGTTCATGGTTTAATACATTACTTGCTAATAGCATTACATCATGGGAACAAATGGTCACAAAATTTTTAAATAAATACTTTCCAGTTTATAAAACTAATTCTACTCGCAGGGAAATTTCAGAGTTCATTCAGAGAGAAGACGAGCAGTTTTTCGAAACATGGGAGTGATTCAATGGGCTACTCTTAAAATGTCCACATCATAGATATAAAAAATAGCACCAATGCCAATACTTTTTGGAGGAATTATTGCCAAATGTGCAAGAATGACTAATGGCAACAAGTGGAGGAGAACTAATGTCCAACAATGCATTAGAAATTTGAGATTTTTTCCAGCAACAAGCGGATAATTCCTAACAATGGAGTCGATCATTCAGAAATAATAAAAGAATTAAGGGAGTAAATGAGGTCCAAATTGGCGAGTCAAGCTCGGGAATCAAAAAAGTCAAAGAAATAGTTGAAGGACTTACCCGACAAATTGCATCGTTAATAGCTACTAAATCAATAGAACCACATGATTATGACTCATACCCAGATCAAGCCAATACCATAGGTGTAATAACGAAGCCATCAAACTACAACCCTTACTCTAACACATATAACCTTGGATGGAGAGATCACCTAAATTTTTCATGGTCTCAAGGATTCAAACAGAATAGACTAACAACTCAAGCTCCACCAATGCAACCAATTCCTCAAGTTCCACAAGCCTCTCAACCACTATTTAGAACTTATAACCAAAACTTAAATTATTCTCAACCTAAACTATGGGAGAATGCATTCTAGAATTTCAAGAATTCTATCCACTTTACGATGGATCAATAAAACCGCACCGTTAATGGACTACGAAATGAGATGAGAGCAGGCTTCAACTCACAGGCCAATTAATTTCTAACCTCGAGAAAATGGTGGGCCAACTTGTCTTTTCAGTTTAAATCATAGCAATGACTGTTGAGAAAGGCAAATTCCAAAGTCAACCAATGCCAAACCCTAAAGGAATGCATGAGGCAAGTACCAGTTCACCTCAGCAACATGGAAAGGTAAAAGCCATCATGACCTTGCGAAAAGGAAAAGAAGTCAACAACAAAGTGGAGCTACCGGTGACCAAAACAACTCAAATTGTACTTGTAAGTGTTGAAGACTCACTATCAGAGGAGAAAGAAGAAACCAACCCACGAGAGTATATTCCTAAAGCTCCATTTCCCTAGAGGTTAGCTAAAGCAAAGAAGAAAAAATCCACTGGTGACATTTTTGAAATCTTCAAATAGGCAAGTGTCAACATCCCTTTGATTAATGCTATAAAAAAAGTATTATCTTATGCTAAGTTTATTAAAGATTTTTGTACTAAAAAGAGAAATATTCATGTTTATAAGAAGGCATTTTTAATAGAAAATGTTAGTTCTATATTCCAACATAAAATTCTTCTAAAATGCAAAGACCTAGGCTTCCCCACTATCTCATGTAGTATAGAGAACCACACAATTGAGAATGCTTTGTTGGACTTAGGTGCTAGTGTTAATATATTGCCTTACTTAGTGTTTGTGAAACTTGGACTGGGAGAATTACACCCAACTCCAGTGGTGTTACATCTTGTAGATTAATCCACAAAAATACCTCGTGGTATTATGGAGGATGTGCTTATCTAGGTAGATAAGTTTTATTTTCCTATTGATTTCATTGTAATTGATACTCAACCAGTGCAAAATTAAAAGAAGCACATCTCTATTATCTTGGGTCGTCCATTCTTGCCAACTGTAGATGCTCACATTCAATGTAGAACTGGAAACATGCAGTTGTCCTTCGGCAATATGACCATGGAACTAAACATCTTCAAATTACAAAACAACCTCACAATACAGATGATGGAATTGTTGATGTAGATTTAATTGAAGCATTAGTGGATGATACTTTTCTTTCAAACCTTAGTGATGATCTTTTATAAATATGTTTAACTCACTTTGGTTTGGATTTTGATATTGACAGATCAATCGATGAGATTAATGCCTTACTTAAGTCAATACCATCCATGGACACAAATAAATGGAAGTCAAGAGTTGAACAGGTAGCACCATCAGGGAAGAAACTTAGTCCATTATCAAAATCACCACCAAAACTCGAGCTTAAGTCATTACCCAATACTTTGAAATATGCATTCTTGGGAGAAGAAAGTACTTTGTCAGTAATTATTTCATCATCCTTAGATGACAAACAGAAAGGTAAGTTGTTAGAAATTTTAAAATAACACAAAAGAGCATTATGATAGACTATAGTTGACATAAAATGTATAAACCCAGTAGACTGCATGCATTACATTCACCTTGATGAAAATGCTAAACCTACTAGGGAAATGCAACGTCGATTGAACCCTAATATGAAATAAGTTGTTAGAACCGAAGTCCCTAAACTATTAGATACTGGTATCATTTACCCCATTTCTGAGTTCATGGATCAGTCCTATACAGGTTGTTCCTAAGAAGTCAGAAATGACAATAGTAACTAATGCTGATAATAAATTGATACCCACTAGAGTGACTATAGAGTGGCGTGTATGCATTGATTATAGAAAGTTAAATTCTGTCACACGTAAAGACCATTTTCCTTTGCCATTTATTGATTAAATGCTTGATAGATTAGCAGGTCATGAATTTTATTACTTTCTAGATACCTACTCAGGATATAATCAGATTCTTATAGCACCAAAAGATTAAGAGAAAATCACTTTCACTTGCCCTTTTGGGACTTTTGCATATAGAAAGATGCTATTTGGATTATGTAATGGACCTACTACATTTGAACGATGCATGTTAAGTATTTTTTTGATATAGTTGAACGATATCTTAAAGTCTTTATGGATGATTTTTCTGTCTTTGGAGACTCATTCGATTAATGTTTATATCATCTAACACTAGTTTTATAGAGATGTATAAAGAAGAATTTGGTCTTAAATTGGGAGAAGTACCATTTTATGGTACAACAAGGTATTATTCTCGGTCACATCATTTCGAGCAAAGGTATTGAGGTTGATAAAGCTAAGGTAGAGCTCATTTCCAATCTCCCTCCGCCTAAAATAGTCTGAGAAGTAAGATCTTTCCTTAACCATGCAAGTTTATAGACGTTTCATTAAAGATTTTAGTAAAATTTTTAGATCCTTATGCAATCTACTTACTAAGGATGTATCTTTCGTCTTGAATGATTCATGTCTTATGGCATTTGAAAAACTAAAACAGTTGTTGACATCATCACCCATCATTCAGCCTCTAAACTAGAACTTACTATTTGAGCTTATATGTGATGCATCTGATTATGTAATAGGAGCAGTATTAGGACAAAGAGTTGATCGAATTTCCCATGTCATTTACTATACTAGTATGACATTGAATGATGCATAGATGAACTATTCAACTACAGAAAAAGAAATGCTAGCAGTAGTATTTGCATTAGAGAAATTTCTATCTTATCTCATTGGTTGTAAAATAATTGTGTTTACAGATCATGCTGCTCTTAAATATCTTCTCACAAAGAAAGAAAAAAAGCCAGACTAATTTGTTGGGTGCTACTCTTACAGGAATTTGACTTCGAAATTAAAGACAAGAAAGGCACAAAAAATGTTGTGGTAGACTATATTTATCGTCTAAATTTTGACACAATTAAAGAGCCATTACCATTGAATGAATCATTCCAAGATGAACAATTGATAAGTGTGGAAGTATTACCATGGTATGCTGACATAGTTAACTATCTTGTTACAGGTCAACTTTTAGAGTATTAGACTAAGTAGGACAAGGCCAAATTCTTTGCAGAAATAAAGAATTTCTTTTGGGATGACCCTTATTTGTTCAAGTATTGTGCTGATCAAATTATCAGACAATGTTCCCAAAAATGAATTTTAAAATATCTTTTCATTCTGTCATAAACAAGATTGTAGAGGCTATTTTAGCGCTAAGAAAACAGTAACTAAAATTTTACAATGTGATTTTTATTGGCCAACTATATTTCGAGATGCTTACACATTTTATTCTTCATGTGATATAGGTGTCAACGAATGAGGAATATTACTCAGAGGAATATGATGCCACTAAACCCAATTTTAGTGGTTGAGATTTTTTATATATGGGATATCGATTTCATAAGACCCTTTCCTTCTTTCTTTGGCAATCAATACATATTGGTTGCTATTGATTATGTATCAGAATAGGTAGAAGTAATTTCATGTAGAACCAATGATCACAATGTGGTGATAGGATTTTTGAAAAGCAATATTGTTTCACGCTTTGGATTTCTTAGAGTGGTAATCAGTGATGGTGGTGCCCACTTTTGTAACAAATCATTTAAAGCTCTTTTGACAAAGTATTCCATTACTCACAATGTGACTACCCCATATCAAAAATCAGTGGTCAAGTTGAGATCTCCAATCGAGAAAAAAAACACATATTAGAAAAAAAAAGTGCAACCAGACAGAAAAGATTGGTCACTGTGACTTGATAATGTATTATGGGCATATAGAACGACTTTCAAGACCCCAATTGGGATGTCACCCTATAGGCTAGCGTATGGAAAAGCTTGCCACCTACCTGTGGAACTTGAACATCGTGCATACTGGGCCATCAAGAAATTCAATTTTGACATGCAGCAAGCTAGCTCAGAAAGAAGATTACAGCTCGTAGAACTTGAAGAAATTTGCAACGATGCATATGAAAATGCTAAAATTTACAAGCAGAGAATGAAAGTCTTTCATGACAAGTAAATCACTAGGAAATCTTTCATTCCAAGTCAGAAAATACTTTTATTCAATTCTCACTTGCACTTATTCCCAGGTAAGTTGCGCTCCCGATGGTCTGGCCCTATTATTCATACTATTTTTTCACATGAAACAATTGAAATTAAAGACTCATAGAATGGTGTCACCTTTAAAGTTAATGGTCAAAGATTAAAATCATATCTCGAGTACCAATCACGTAGAGAGGACACCGAAATAAATTTGCATTACCCACCAAATTTGAACTGAGATTTCTCAGTGATTTAATTTTATTTTTTTATTATTTTTATATAAGTATTTTTTTAACTATTAAATTTTCTCTTATCACTTGTAATCATGAGTACCTCAACTAAAAAGTATCTCTTCAATATTCTTAGACAATTTCGACGTATATAATCTCATCTTAGAAGTTAGATACGATTTTGTAAAATACATCGTATCTGGAAGTTACAACCACCTGAGTTAGTTTTTTATGTTGAGAATTTAAAAGGACAACTCAGAGAAATTGAGAGAGGCATCTACAACATCCAATTAGAGCTTGAGGTAAATTTAATAAGAGGACGATGGTAAGTTAATATTTTTTTATTGTTATTTTTTTATTTTTACGTGTGTTGTGTTTTTGCTAGATTTTTTTTATTTCTTTGGTGTGTTATCACTTTTTACCTCGGTTAAGTGGCAAATAACAGTACTCCATGACAATCAATGTCAGTTGCTTCAGTTTCCCATAATAATTAATATTCTGAGTTGAAGGCATTGATAGAGACGAGATCTTAGCAAAACTTCATAAACGATTTCCTTTACTTACTCAGAATGCTTTCCTCACCATTTATAAAGCTCAATCCAAACGCATGCGATTACTTATGAAAAATCATATCCCTGCTGACATTCGATCGATAATTGAAACTAAAGTGCGATTAGCAGGTGAGTTACCTCCCAAATTTATTGCATACATGCCTAGTTGTAGTAAAGGAAATTAGTCAAGAAAATGGAGATTCCGAAAGCTCTCTAATGTTTGTCATAAGTGTGCTAGAATGAGAAGTGATAAAAAACGATGTTCTTTAGGAATGCTGTCTAATAACAGGGAAGATAAAATTCAATTCATTAGGGATGACTTGAATAAAAAGTCATTGGATGATATTCTTTTATCTCTTGAAACGCATCCCAGTGGATACGTCCAAAATGCAATACTCTAATTATTGTCATTATTCTAGAAAGAATGTACAAACTATAGTCTCAAAAATCTGACTCTAAAAGACCCTATTTGCCAGTTTGTACAAAAACTAGATGGGAAGCCTATCTTCGACTCATAGAGGATGTTCAAGCCGTTTCTGAACTTAAAACCAGAAGAAGATGTGAGCTACAGTCGTAACTACTTGTAAATATCTTTTTATTTCAATGTTATTTTATTTCACTGTTGTTTGATCACTTATATTTTTTTCTTTACTAATTTTATGCTATCATTATTTGCTTTGTCTTTTCATTATTTTCTTTTTCACTCTTGAGCCATGTGTTTCACGAGTTATTTGACATAGACATGCTACCTTATTTATAGCCGTGAACTATTATCACCAAGATCCTTAAATATGATTTTTTTTGTTAAGGCACTCACAAATTATTTTTGAGAAGTATCCAATGGTAGCTATTCTCGACAACCAAATCAAGAGCATTTGTGTACTCTCTGAATTTAACTATGGCAAATATAAAGAATTTATTAAGGTAGTCGTAGATCTTGATCAAAGCATAGCAGCTAGGAAACTACACTTAGTTTATGGAGAAAGTGATCGAGGGTTATCAAAATCAGTTTTAGAAGTCACTTATACCAGAGGGAGCCAAGTATTAGGCATCATCCCAACAATCCTGAAACCTTTTAGCTGTTTGTCTAACTCACCAACTGGAGAAAAGTTAGTCATTTCAAGTACGTAAGAGATAATAACTAAAATCTTGAATCATGCAGATGCCTTTATTTTTTTACTAGGAACTAACTGTGATTAACTTTTTATGTCGAAAATGGCTAAATATGAAGTGTAGTGACTTTAAAAACGCATCTTCTTAGTTTGAAAGTTAAAAAAAAAATTCAATCATTTTTTTTGCTTCATTTTAAGTGTGATTTTTCTAACTTCCTCTTTCTAATTTCTCTTTTATAAATATACACTTTCAAAATTTTGAGTTGAAGATGACTAAATATGGAATGTTATAATTCTAGAAACGCATCTTTTTAGTTTTCTTTTTCTTACAAAAATTGTAATATATATATATATATATTTGTGATTTTTTTTAACATGATGACTTTCAAATTTTAGTATTTGTGTTATCTTTGGTCTTGAGTTTTGTTATACTATGTTTGCTACTCTACATGTTGATGTCTGAGACAAAAATATGAGTTGCTTGAAGGAATATACATATCATAATAAATTCCAAGTGAGTTCTTAAACCTATCATTTTTCTTAGAGAGTAACCTTTTTTGCTCATTATTTATACACTTAACAGTTTATTATTTGATACACGATCTATAAATTTCTTTTAAGTCAACCTTCTAAAAAAAAGAAAAAAAATTTTGTGTTGCTACATCTAAAAGTTTATCTAACTAGTAGATATGGAAGGTTAGATAGTACCCTAAAAGACAATGAAAATGTCATCTTTGACCCGTTTGAGCCTTTCTAGCCATCCCTTTTGCGAAATATCCTTAGTTAACCCTTTTGAGCCTTTTAAAAAAAATATTATTATCTTTTTCTTTGTTAACTTATCATCTCAACCCCACTCCAATCTAAAATATTAATCAATGTTGTACAAATTCCATAACCCATTCATGTTTGAGAAAAATGTAAATAATTGTTTGTTTAATAAAATTGTGCCTTAATAAAAAAAAGAAAAAATTTAAAATTTATATATTAGTTTTAAAAAAAATGAAATGTACTCTGTAATCTTTAAAAAAAACTCTTTTTTTTTTCAAACATATATTTTGTTTTTCTTTCCCTATTTTTTCGTCTTTATTCGCTATGTCTCTAGCCTACGTTATGTCCTAATAAAAGTCCTTTTTGATTTTAGGAAACTATAGTCTGAAATAAAAACTAGTTACATGGGCTCTAAAGTATAGTGATAAATAAAATAATAAATAAATATATTGGTCTGACTCATATTTTTGCTTGAGATCGTATTATTTCTAAGCTGTAGGCACATTTATTTCATCTTGGTGAGAGTGTTTAATATTACTTTAATATTTTTTCTTAATTTATTATTCATGGGAGTGACTATTGTTATTGAATTTAATTTCTTTGTGAGAGTGTCACTGCCAGTGAGATTTTAAGGTATTAACATGTCATTCTTAAAAGTAGCTTGGTTACAATAGCTATGATAAAGTCTACTGGATTGATTTATGTGGATGGTTAATTTAGAAATAATATTTCTTAAAAACTAGAGATAATGCTTCTACTTTTATTTGATTTACATCATAAAGTTTAATTAAATAAACAAGATAGTTAAAAAAAAATTTTAGGTTTGAATTTGATTTCACTTAATTTGCTAGGGACTAGTAAAAAGCTGGTTGGGGGGTGTGTTGAGTACTAAAAGAAGTATATTTATAAAGAAGAAAATCATCATTTTTCACTTCAAGTTCTACTAACTTCTTTACTTTTATGCTTTCAAGTTTCTTGTGAATTTAATTATATATATTTTATTATAATTAAGTATTTTACGTATTTTGAGGGTATTATGGTTATTTCACAATAAAAGAGATATTGGAGGACAAAATGAACAATAAATCCAAACTCAAAACGGTCAAGAATCTTAAGAAGAGTATAAAATAAAAATGTCATTGTTCACATATACGGTATTGTTCACATGTACGGTACTATTCATGGTACTATTATGACATTGTTCATATATACTGTATGATGGCGTGACATTGATCGATGATGTGGCGTTGACTGATGATGTGACATCGACCAATAATGTGACAGCATTTGATTAGAGGAATGATGTGGCATTGACTGATGACATGACTTGACTGATGAGGTGTCACAATCTTATTAGATAAAAATATTTATGCACTGTTGACTGATGATGTGACAGTATGTTAATGGATTAGAAACAATGTGCATATGGTACATGCATATACATGGGATAATAGCCTTGATGATGTATTCAAACCAATCAGAACTTGCCACGTGGCGCAATCTTGTACATCCAAATTGTTTTAATTCGATGGTCGTGATTTACTAGTTGTATCTATAAAAAGAGGGCTTCCTCTCCTAATTTGATACCCCTGAGTTTATTTTTGAGCTCTATTTTCTGAAATTCTTTCTCTATCTTGTATTTTCTTTGTATTTTAGTAAAATTCACTTTTTATCCCTAATTCAAATATGAGTAGCTAATTTTCTTTCAAGCTTGGGTTGAAGGTGAAGTCTCAAGATATTCCATGAGCTTAATTAGTAATTTTATTTTATTTTTTCCTTTAATTTTTGTGAATGTTTTAACTTTTTGTTGATAGATAGTAATAACACAATTATTACTATTTTGCACGATAAACTCTTAACACCATATTAATTAGAGCGTGACTCATGAGGAGTGGATTTCCCCCTCATGATTTAATTGATATTAATAAGGAATATTGAGTCCTAGAGCATGTTGATATAGATCCAGATACCCAAGTGCTTTTTATAACAGTTGCATTTTTAATTATTCCTACCATTTTAATTCAAAATTTAAGATAAATTTACTATAATTTAACTACTCAATTAGAAACTTAATTCAACATACAATTAAAATCCATGTGCTCGTGGAATCAACACTCGTCACCATTAATATATTCTATAATAAATTCGTGCACTTGCGAGTTCAATAAAATTTGCATAACAACTGTATCTGAAAGGCATGTGCCTAAAATTTGTTCACTAGAAGAATATAAGGATTTATCAAGAATATCCTTGGCAGAATTGCAAAATGTATTACATGCACCAAAGTAAAAGAGAGTGGTGAGAAAAGAAGAAAGAATGAAGGATGCTCTTTAAGCAATAACAGAAAGTTCAGGGAGAGTAAAGACAGGAACAACAACATAAATAAAGATGGTACCTATCCACCATGTCCACATTGCAAAAAAATAAATCATCCATAACAAAAAGTATTGATGGAGGCCTGATGTCAAGTGTAAAAAATATGGTAAGATTGGACACATGTAGCGGATTGGCAAGTTTTAACAACATAAAGAGGCAAATGCATCTACAGAGTAGCATGAAAAGGAGCAACTTTTTATCGCAACATGCTTTGCAACAAGCAATAATTTTAGCAATTCCTGATTGATTAACCATGGCTACACAAACCATATGACTAATGACCAATAGCTCTTCAAAGAGCTTGATAAAACAATCGCTTCCAAAGTTAAAATTGGAAATAGTGAACACTTCAAGCTTCAGAAGAATAATAAGAAGTTTGTTTTCTAAGCTATGAATCTCTAAACTCTCTCTTTTCTCTCTGTTAACGAAGTTCTTAGGATCTCTGAAAAGGTTTGAAAAAGATTTTTATCAGTTCATTTTCTAAAAAGAAAACCTGAGATAGTATGCTCTGCACTTGCCTTGTTCAAGGACCCTGTGCATCAGAAAAACTCATGCTTGTTTCCTAAACGGTCTGGTGCCCTGTTGAAGAAGACCAGGAGTGTCTTAAGTTTTGGGCTGTACGACCAGTGGAAACTGTTTTGATGTTTTATGATAAGCTAAGTTTTCCTTGATATTATGGCGATCTTGTATTCCGCTGTGCTAACTCCCCTAGTTGGTATCAGAGCCTTGTCTCTCAAGTTTTGAGTAATAATATCATGTTTTGATTTAAAAAGAAAAGTGGTATGATAAATGCTTTTTTAGTTTTTGAAAGAATCCTAGACTTCAGGACACAGAGAGAGAGATTGCAAAATCATGGCTTCTACATCTTCTTCTTCAGAATCTTCAAGTACTATTTCCCTTTCATCTACCTTGTTTCTACCAAAATCATGCACTAGGCATACTACAAATAAGATAGAAAACCTTGTAGAATATTCTTTTATTCCAGAATCTGCTCAAATTACTGAGTCTTCTTTTCCTCTTATTAGTCCTTATCATCTGTATAAACGTTCTACTTCTCTTACTCGTAGTATCAAATCCCTCATCAGTACAAAACGTCCTCTTCCTAAAGAATACATGCAGTCCTCCCGACTAGATCAGTGTACTCTCCAAGCTACTACTGCTGAACAATTTGTCACACTTGAAATTCCTCCAGAACTCGTTGCAAACTGGAAACGAGAAGGTTATACTCATCTCCATCTCAGAGGAGTAAGATTAATCCTGACCCTTCATGAAAGAAAAGGATTACCTGTCACTGCTCGAATTGCTATGCTTGACACCAGGTTCAAACAGTATCAACACGCTGTTATTGGTACAGTTTTGACTACCTTACATGCGCAGCGAAAGTTTTCTTCACCTTCTATCCAAATTTCAATTTGTCCCTTCAAGACATCAACCTTTCCACCGCCCTAAAAGTCCAAGTACAAATTCAGGGTACTGACCAGATCTCCTCAGCAAAGATCGCAACCCTCCATCATCAGTTGGTCTATAGGCTCCAAAATCATGCCTTAGATCTTCCAACTCCAGAAAGTCACTCCGATGCTCTTATGGTATTAGCTGAATCTGATCAAACTCCAACTATCATTTAGATTCCCAGACAAATTCCTCAGCAAGAACTAAGCTCATGCCTTTAGAATGGATTTCCAACTATGAAAAGTTCCATCAGAATGATACTCCAATTCAGACATCTGAAAGTATGTTTGAACGCAGACAAGATGGATCTGTCAAAATGACTTTCAAATCACCTCAATCGGCTTCACAGCCTCCTCCAGCTGTTCTACCTACAGCTCTACCAGAGTCTCCTAGACTATCCTTCACATATTCCAAAATGATTGCTCCAGTCCAAACTGGTCAAGAAAAGCTTCCAATCACTGGCTTCACTTCAGAAGGCTATCCAATTTATCCTGCTAAAATTGGAAAACACTTCCTTTGGGATGCTCCTGGATCTGACATGTGCGACCCAGATTGTCCGTGCTGGCAAGATGGCGAAGATGAATTTGTTCCTAAAAGAAAACCTAAAAAGAAGTATCTTACTTCTTGTAAGGTTGACCACAACAGGCCACAAAACCCTCCTTCACCTCCACCTGCACCTGCACCATTACCCCTTTACCAAAAAGAACTCAAATGGATTGCAAAACACTGCAAAACAGAAGTCCCTTCACCAGTTATCCAATCACCTCCTCAACATCAACCAATCCCATGTATGATGTTCTCCAGAGACTATTCTTCAAACTTTCCACCTCTTGAATCACAAACTGACACCCAGAGAAAAATCGTGTCAAAACCTTTTGTCCCTTCACCTATCACCTCTGCTGGTCATCTTGAAGAACCAAAACCCTTTGAATCAGTCCTCAACTGGCAAACTCAGAATGCTAGAGGCCAGAATGATGCTTTACAGCATATCCATCAACAAGTTGATCGAATCAGTTTACGAACTGATAAGATTGAAACTAAAGTTGATTCCATCATATCACAGATGCAGCAAATCCACCAGGATCTGAAAAACAAAGTTGCTCAATTAGACGCTGAATTACGAGAAATGCTCAGACACAGATATTATGGTCCTGAGTTTGATAGCAAAGAACGAGAAATCGTAAAGTCAAGCGGAATCGAACCGGATTGAATCTGAAAAGCAGAGACCTACTCTCTTCACTCAGACTCCACCAATACCTTCTATTAATCCTACCTACCATCCGTTCACTCCATTACTAGCTCCAATCAAGCAATATGACCCTTCAAAGTTGTTTGGAATGACTCATACGTTATTCAGACAAACATCTCAACCTACTCAACCACCTCAGTCTTCAAAACCCAAACCAAGGTCAAAACCTCAACCTAAACCAGTAAAAATCCATCAACATGTTCAACCTGAATCTCCAGAACAACAATCTCCAGAATACACCTCAGTACCTCCTCAGGTGTCTCAACCTATTTCTTCTCCTCACATGACTCAACCTCCACCTCATGTGCCTCAATCAAAGGATAAAGCTCCCATGCATCAATATGCTTCTTATCCTCATCCTGTTAACTCTTCCACAGATACCTCCATAGAAGAATCTATTTCAACCTCAGAGTCAGAATCTGATCACAGATCTGTTGATACACCATCTCAACCATTAGACTCGAACTCTACAACCCATTCAGAACCTTCACTCTCTTCGGTTTCTACTACCAATTCAGAAAAGTCTTATGAAGACATTACTAAGCTCCTCATGGCTCAACCAGAAGAAACAGAGCATGCACAGACTTCTCAACCAGAATCTTATTTTGAGATTCCATCAGATGTTGATGATCCTACTGAATCTACATCTGCACCTCCTCCTGAACAACAACATCCAAAGTCATCCAATGGTCCATGGTTTACTTTTGATGATATTCCAACAAGTAAATGGCGCGACAAACTATCCTAGATTTCAGCTTGGGTAGACCTCCAAATGCTCAAAACCTAATATAACAAAGGAATCTTAAAGAACTAACCACCCGTTTCATTGGATCCCTCAGAGATTGGTTTGACAGCCTCGGTGCCTACAGACAACTCGAATTTGTCCAGTTGCCTGATGTTTCCTCAGCATTGGCACTCCTTCATGAACAGTTCATTGGCGAACCAGCTGTACACTTTGAAGCAGCCCGACGAGACTATCTCAACATGAAGTGCTGTTCTCTCAAAGCTAAAGATCTTGACTTCCACTACAAAAGGATGTCAATCTTGTTCTACAAATTGAATGGTTTCAATGATCCCACTCTGAAGCATGTTTTCCTTGCCTCCTTACCTGATGAATTGCAACCAGATATTCAAAGACAACTTGCCGTTTACAACTTCAGCCTTGAAAACATCTCCTTAGGCAAGATCTTCCAAATTGCAAAGATATGTCTTGACAAACTTTGTGAACAGAAACAGTTCTTCAAAGAACTGATCAAAGACAAAGAACCATTCAGAAGTGCTTGTAAAAAGCCTTATCTGTAAATCAAGTGCAAAGACAAAAAGCAATGTGACTGCAGTTCTCACAAGAAGAAGCATTTCAGAAAGCTCAAACAGAAATCTTCTTCCAGGCCTTACTTTCAGAAACCTCGCAGACCATTCACATTCTACCGAAAAAAGTCTCCTTCCACTAAGGAACGGCAAAAGTCCAGTAGATGCTTTATTTGCAAAAAGAAAGGACATTACTCCAGAGATTGTCCTAACAAAAGAGACAAAGCTGTTCGTCTCATCAAGCATTTACAGACTGTTACAGACTATTCTCCAGACAAAGAAGAAGTTGAATCTTGTTTCTCAGAACAAGAAGCTCCAAATGAAGAAACAGTGTTCGCACTGGAAAATTCATCTGATGATTCTGATACAGATGGATTTCTCACTGTCTACAATCAATAATCTTTGTCATTGGATTCCTCTATTCCAATTCCATCAGTCAAAATCCAGGTTTTACCCTCCAAGTTTCACAGACCACTTACTGTTATTGGATTTTTTGACACAGGCGCTCAAAAGACAATGCTCAATCCAGATATCCTTCCATTACAGCACTGGAAGCCTCATACAGAACATTTCAAAGCAGCCGATGGAAAAGTTTTCACAACAGATTTGATTACCAAACATCCCATTGGTATTCAGATTTTCTCAAATTGTGTTATTTGGACACATGTCATTGGTTCGAACCTTCCTGACAAAGACATCTTATTAGGTTTCGATACCATCTCCAAAGTTCCCCATCTCCAAATCCTTCCAACCGGTATTCGAGTCAAATCCATGTTCAAACCTTCCATAAACATCCTCAGACTCTACAGTCTTTCCAATTCCCCTCAGTCCTACTAAGACATCTCAGCCAAACTACTCCAGTTTTGCCCTGAGTCTCATGCTGAATTCACTCATCCAAGTCCATTATGGAAAAACAAGTCCTTCTTCATTAAGCTACCCTTCAAGCTAAATGAAGACACCAATCCTACCAAAGCAACCCATCCGGGAATGAGTCCCTCTGACTTAGTCCTAGCCCAAAATGAATGCTCACAACTTTTGGCCCAAGGTCTTATTGAACCCACAACTTCTCAGTGGGCTTGTCAAGCTTTTTATGTGGAAAAACACTCTGAACTTGTCCGTGGAAAAAAGAGATTAGTCATTGATTATCAACCTTTAAACATGTTTTTACAAGATGACAAATTTCCTCTTCCAAAAAGACAAAACATTTTCACATATTTGAAAAATGCCCAAATCTTCTCAAAATTTGATTTAAAATTAGGTTTTTGGTAATTAGGCATTGAACTCTCTGAAAGATACAAAACTGCTTTTTGCATTCCAAATGCTCATTATCAATGGACAGTTTTACCTTTTGGTTTAAAGACTGCTCCTTCCATTTTCCAAAAAGTAATGGTTCAAATCTTTCAACCAATTTTGCATCATGCATTGATTTACATTGACGATATTTTGTTGTTTTCAAAAACACATACAGAACATCGCCAGCTGTTAAATCACTTTCTTGATATCATTCAATCTCATGGAATCATGCTGTCTCCCAAGAAAAGCACCATAGCCACCTCCAACATTGAATTCCTTGGCATGGTCATCAAAGACAGTCACTACCAACCAGGAAAGCACATTGCTCAAGAACTGCTTCACTTTTCAGATCAACACTTATCCGAGCGGATCCAAAGAATTCCTTGGTATCATCAATTACATCCGTGATTTCCTCCCACACGTGGACCTACATACAGCACAACTTTCGGCTTTATTGAAAAAGAAGCCTCTAGAATGGAATGACACCCATACTACAGCTGTCATCAAGCTTAAACAAATTGCACAAGATCCTCCACCATTAAAGCTCATTACAGATGGCAACCGGATCTTACAAACAGACGCAAGTGACACCTCATGGGGTGCTGTACTCTTCGAAGAAATCAATGGAAAAGAGAATCTTATCGGATACCCTAGTGGACATTTCTCTGACTCACAATGCCACTACCACAGTATCTACAAAGAAATTTTAGCCATGAAAAATGGTATTAAAAAATTTTTGAATATCATTTAATCGGTTATCATTTTCTCATCAAATTGGACAGCTCATCCTTTCCATCCATCCTGAACTCAAAGAGAAAAAATATTCCAGAGAAGATGCTTTTACGATTAAAAGACTGGTTTTCCAAGTATGACTTCTTCGTGAAGCATATAAAAGGAACCCAGAACCTCATCCCTGATCTTCTATCCAGACTTTCTAAACCATCCCAGCATATACTCTACATTTTCTCTCAATACCATTTCCCTTTCATCTTTATGGCAACCTCCCTTCCAACTCAAGCCTTAACCAAAAGATATTTTCCTCTTGGCAAGACTTTTACCTCAGCATTTGCTATTCAAGACTTTGCCCGAAAATATGTCTTTAGGTTCTTTCTCCAAGCTTATTTCCTCACTGACTCCATTCCTGTCTTGGATTTCCATCCCGAAGATCTATTCCTTACAGGTCTGTATCTCCATCCTCTCAAAGGTATTACTGAAGATGAGTTATGGTACATCTGGTGTCTTACCATCCTCTATGTTACAAAGCTCGTCTTTCCAGTCAAGCCTCTATTTACACACCTTATGGATCCTGAACAGTCCCCTTCCCTCATTTGGACTGTCCTCGAATGGTATTCTCCAATTCCTTGGTGGCGAATGAAATTACAACAGATCATCCACCTCCATCATCTGGAACAAATACCTGACCTAGAAGCAGCCATGTTCACGTCTGTCTTCACCATTCACAGGCCATATTTTCAACATCCCCATATTGACAACTTCTGGACTGTAGACCAAGCACGAGAATGGCAAACTCTGCCACATCCAGCCCTTCTCGAACAGGATCAAAATATCCAAAGAAATCTGACCACCTTCCTTTGCCAACTTAACCATAGGTCAGATCCACCAAAGGACATCTTCCACACCTCTTTAGGTCCCCGACATGACATCCTCATAGTCCCTACTCCTTCCACTATCTCCACACCAAAAACTTCTGGAATTATCCTTAAGGAAGAAAAGCCAGATTACACTGACTTTTTATTCCAAGATGCTCAAGACCCTTGGGAAGAATTCATGTCCTTAACCCAACACTTAGAATAACTGCAAACACCACTTGCCAACCCTAACGAGGCAAGCACAAGTTCACAACCAGCCAGCCAACCACCAGAGCAGTCCTATCCCCCTTACTGCTCCCAAGTCCGGCCTAAACCATCTCCTGACCCAGAAGAAGAACAAAAGGCCAAATTCTGCCCTTGGCCCTGTGTGCCAGGTTGTACTCGTCCTGAAAAGGTTTTCAAAATACCTGCTGACGATGACACTGACTCAGACACTGATGCCATCTCACTCTGAGACACATCAGCCTGCCGACACTTTACTATTTGTCGTGTTGTAATTATGTTTGAGTGTGCTTATCCTTTTGCTTTACTTTATTAAAGTTGCTTTAGAAAAGAGATAGGGACGTGTCCTATCCTTTTAGCTTTTGCTTTTTATCCTGTCTCCTACTTTAGAAAAGTAGATATTTTATTTTATTCCTACTTTTGTAAAAGTAGGGGCCCTGTCCTGCTCAGCCCGCCTATATAAGGCAGCTCCCTCTTCATTGTAAGATAAGCTTTGATAAGATAAGCTCTGAACACTTCAAGCTTCAGAAGAATAATAAGAAGTTTGTTTTCTAAGCTATGAATCTCTAAACTCTCTCTTCTCTCTCTGTTAACGAAGTTCTTAGGATCTCTGAAAAGGTTTGAAAAAGATTTTTATCAGTTCATTTTCTAAAAAGAAAACCTGAGATAGTATGCTCTGTACTTGCCTTGTTCAAGGACCTCGTGCATCAGAAAAACTCATGCTTGTTTCCTGGACGGTCTGGTGCCCTGTTGAAGAAGACCAGGAGTGTCTTAAGTTTTCGATGACCATGACCCGTGAAATCGCTTTTGATGTTTTATGATAAGCTAATTTTGCCTTGATATTATGGCGATCTTGTATTCCGCTGTGCTAACTCCCCTAGTTGGTATCACAGTTAGCACAGCGGAATACAAGATCGCCATAATATCAAGGAAAACTTAGCTTATCATAAAACATCAAAACAGTTTCCACTGGTCATACAGCCCAAAACTTAAGACACTCCTGGTCTTCTTCAACAGGGCACCGACTCGCCTAGAAAACAAGCATGAGTTTTTCTCGATGCACAGCGGTCCTTGAACAAGGCAAGTGCGAGCATACTATCTCGTTTTTCTTTAGAAAATGAACTGATAAAAATCTTTTTCAAACCTTTTCGTAGATCCTAAGAACTTCAAGTAATGAGAGAGAGAAGAGAGAGTTTAGAGATTCATAGCTTAGAAAACAAACTTCTTATTATTCTTCTGAAGCTTGAAGTGTTCAGAGCTTATCTTATCAAAGCTTATCTTACAATGAAGAGGGAGCTGCCTTATATAGGCGGGCTGAGCAGGACAGGGCCCCTGCTTTTACAAAAGTAGGAATAAAATAAAACATCTACTTTTCTAAAGTAGGAGACAGGATAAAAAGCAAAAGCTAAAAGGATAGGACACGTCCCTATCTCTTTTCTAAAGCAACTTTAATAAAGTAAAGCAAAAGGATAAGCACACTCAAACATAATTACAACACGACAAATAGTAAAGTGTCGGCAGGCTGATGTGTCTCAGAGTGAGATGGCATCAGTGTCTGAGTCAGTGTCATCGTCAGTAAGAGAGTGATCCGAAATAGCAGGTAGGAGAGAAGTGAAGGATGATTCTTCTACGTTAGGAATGAAGGGATCTAGATGGTGTGGCTGTGGCCATTCTAGATCAAAGGCATGATCTCCGTCGAGAGCGTAGTTATGGAGCCGTTCTCTGTAGAAGAGACGAGGAGTTGAAGTAATATCCAGAGATAAAGAGCTATGAGTGTGGTAGGATGGAGGAACTCCGTATTCTTCAGCTAAGGCAAGCCTAGCTGTAAGACATTCGTTCCACATAGGACTGAAGGACTCAAAGTGATGAGTGTAGTCAATAACCTTGAGAAGGGGATCAGTATATCTTCCCCATATGTCTGTAAGTTTGACAATGATGATGACAGTCTGTTGGATCTGGAATCCATTGATGAGTTCAAGGGTTAAGGGATCCTTGAAGATAAGAGCGAGCATTCTATCAAACCATTGACCTTTTCCGTACCGTCTGCTTGTATGAACTAGACTCGGGTCATAGAGAATAGCAATAGGGTAGAGGTTTAACCAATACTAAAAGACATAGTAGGCTTGGATGGTGATGTTCTTGATTACATAGTGACCCCAAGCAGTGTGGTTATCAACTACGGGATGGAAGATGGTTGAAAGTCTGAAGATGGTATGGTGCATTTGATCCAGATTAGGATGTGGGTTAAAAGGTCGGTGAGATAACCCATTTTCTGGAGGGAGAAACTCTTGTATGGCCATGAGAGACCATAGTCTGTCTGTGAGCTCAGGATTTTCCAAGAAAGTTTTATGATCAATTACCTTCTGGAAAATGAGATGTCTGAGATCCTCTGGTAATGAGGAAATAAAGGCTCTGTCTGAGGCGTTGGATGAGGAGGATGAAGCCATAGCAATGATTGGGAGTTGGGTAGAGGAATTACTGGTTTTGAAAGGTCTGGATAGAATATCAGGGATGAGGTTCTGGGTTCTTTTTATATGCTTCACGGAGAAGTCATACTTGGAAAACCAGTCTTTTAACCGCAAAAGCATCTTCTCTGGAATATTCTTTCTCTTTGAGTTCTGGATGGATGGAAAGGATGAGCTGTCCAATCTGATGAGAAAATGATAACCGATTAAATGATATTCAAATTTTTTAATACCATTTTTCACGGCTAAAATTTCTTTGTAGAAACTGTGGTAGTGGTATTGTGAGTCAGAGAAATGTCCACTAGCGTATCCGATAAGATTCTCTTTTCCATTGATTTCTTCGAGGAGTACAGCACCCCATGAGGTGTCACTTGCGTCTGTTTGTAAGATCCGGTTGCCATCTGTAATAAGCTTTAATGGTGGAGGATCTTGTGCAATCTGTTTAAGCTTGATGACAGCTGTAGTATGGGTGTCATTCCATTCTGGAGGCTTCTTTTTCAATAAAGCCGAAAGTTGTGCTGTATGTAGGTCCACGTGTGGGAGGAAATCACGGATGTAATTGATGATACCAAGGAATTGCTGGATCTGCTTTCTGGATAAGTGTTGATCTGGAAAGTGAAGCAGTTCTTGAGCAATGTGCTTTCCTGGTTGGTAGTGACTGTCTTTGATGACCATGCCAAGGAATTCAATGTTGGAGGTGGCTATGGTGTTTTTCTTGGGAGACAGCATGATTCCATGAGATTGAATGATATCAAGAAAGTGATTTAACAGTTGGCGATGTTCTGTATGTGTTTCTGAAAACAACAAAATATCGTCAATGTAAATCAATGCATGATGCAAAATTGGTTGAATGATTTGAACCATTGCTTTTTGGAAAATGGAAGGAGCAGTCTTTAAACCAAAGGGTAAAACTGTCCATTGATAATAAGCATTTGGAATGCAAAAAGCAGTTTTGTATCTTTTAGAGGGTTCAATGCCTAATTGCCAAAAACCTGATTTTAAATCAAATTTTGAGAAGATTTGGGTATTTTTCAAATATGTGAAAATGTTTTGTCTTTTTGGAAGAGGAAATTTATCATCTTGTAAAAACATGTTTAAAGGCTGATAATCAATGACTAATCTCTTTTTTCCACAGACAAGTTCAGAGTGTTTTTCCACATAAAAAGCTTGACAAGCCCACTGAGAAGTTGTGGGTTCAATAAGACCTTGGGCCAAAAGTTGTGAGCATTCATTTTGGGCTAGGACTAAGTCAGAGGGACTCATTCCCGGATGGGTTGCTTTGGTAGGATTGGTGTCTTCATTTAGCTTGAAGGGTAGCTTAATGAAGAAGGACTTGTTTTTCCATAATGGACTTGGATGAGTGAATTCAGCATGAGACTCAGGGCAAAACTGGAGTAGTTTGGCTGAGATGTCTTAGTAGGACTGAGGGGAATTGGAAAGACTGTAGAGTCTGAGGATGTTTATGGAAGGTTTGAACATGGATTTGACTCGAATACCGGTTGGAAGGATTTGGAGATGGGGAACTTTGGAGATGGTATCGAAACCTAATAAGATGTCTTTGTCAGGAAGGTTCGAACCAATGACATGTGTCCAAATAACACAATTTGAGAAAATCTGAATACCAATGGGATGTTTGGTAATCAAATCTGTTGTGAAAACTTTTCCATCGGCTGCTTTGAAATGTTCTGTGTGAGGCTTCCAGTGCTGTAATGGAAGGATATCTGGATTGAGCATTGTCTTTTGAGCGCCTGTGTCAAAAAATCCAATGACAGTAAGTGGTCTGTGAAACTTGGAGGGTAAAACCTGGATTTTGACTGATGGAATTGGAATAGAGGAATCCAATGACAAAGATTATTGATTGTAGACAGTGAGAAATCCATCTGTATCAGAATCATCAGATGAATTTTCCAGTGCGAACACTGTTTCTTCATTTGGAGCTTCTTGTTCTGAGAAACAAGATTCAACTTCTTCTTTGTCTGGAGAATAGTCTGTAACAGTCTGTAAATGATTGATGAGACGAACAGCTTTGTCTCTTTTGTTAGGACAATCTCTGGAGTAATGTCCTTTCTTTTTGCAAATAAAGCATCTACTGGACTTTTGCCGTTCCTTAGAGGAAGGAGACTTTTTTCGGTAGAATGTGAATGGTCTGCGAGGTTTCTGAAAGTAAGGCTTGGAAGAAGATTTCTGTTTGAACTTTCTGAAATGCTTCTTCTTGTGAGAACTGCAGTCACATTGCTTTTTGTCTTTGCACTTGATTTGCAGATAAGGCTTTTTACAAGCACTTCTGAATGGTTCTTTGTCTTTGATCAGTTCTTTGAAGAACTATTTCTGTTCACAAAGTTTGTCAAGACATATCTTTGCAATTTGGAAGATCTTGCCTAAGGAGATGTTTGTTGTGCAAATTTTAATGAACTCGCAAGCGCACGAATCTATTGTAGAATAGATTAATGGTGACGAGTGTCGATCCCACGAGGAGGTTGATTTTAATTATGTGCGGAATTAATTTTCTTTTTAATGGGAATAATTAAATTATAATAATTTTGTCCTAAATTGTTGAATTAAAATGGCGGGAATGATTAAAAATAAAACTTGTTATAATAAAGTACTTGGGTATCCGGATCCGCATCAACATGCTCCATGGGCTAAATATTCCATATTAATACCAATTAAATCATAAGGGGGGATTCCACACCTCATGAACCACTCTCCAATAAGTATGGTGCCAAGGGCTTATCGTGCCAAATAATAATAACATTGTACTAGGGTCTTGGTTTAACTGGGTCAGAACTAGACAAGACTATTATTATTTGTCGACGAAAAGTCAAAACAACCACAAATATTAGAGGGGAAGAGAAAGTAAATTTACCAAATTAAGCCCATGGAACATGTTGAGACTTCACCTTCAACCCAAGCTCAAAAAGAAATTAGCTACTCATATTTTAACTAGGGATAAAAAGGGAATTTTATTAAAATACAAAGAAACTACAAGAAGGAGAAGGAATTTCAGAAATCTAAGCTTAGAAATGAATTCGGGGTGCCAAATTAGGGGGAGAGCCCCTTTTTATAGATACATTGAGTGAATCGTGACCATCGGATTAAAAACAATTCGGATGCTCGAGATTGCGCCCGTCATCGATCAGCGATCAACAACAAATAACAACATTTGTGCGAACTTGCCGCGCTGAATAGTAAATAATCCCATGTAAGCGCATGTATCTTCGTACACCCGATTTCTACTCCAATGAGATCTTTGCCACGTCATCGATCTACGATGACATAAGAAATTTAGTCCAATAAGATCATGACACATCATCGGTCAATGCCACGTCATCGGTCAATGCCATAAGTAAGCGGTCAATCCACATAATTCGTCCAATCGAGATCATCGCCACGTCGTAGGTAGTTGCCACATCATCGGTCCGTATACATGAACAGTGTCGTGAATGCGAATGATCGTGAATGATGATCGTGAAACGATCAGCGTATGAAACGATCGCATGCGTATGAACGATCTGTATGTGTGAACGAAGAACTTTTTCCTTTAATGCTCTTCTTAAGGTTTTCGACTGTCCTGAGTCCAAATATGACGTCCGTTTTGCTGTCTGATCACTCGTTTATTGTGAAACGATTATGATACCCCTAAAATACATAAAATACACAATTATAATAAACACATATAATTAAATAACAAAATACTTAAATAAATAAAAGTAGCAATGTTAGTGAGATTTAAAGTGTAAAATGATGATTTTCTCCTTTATAAATATAGACTTTCTAACACTCAACACACCCCCCAACCAGCTTATTGCTAGTCCCTAGCAAATAAAGCGAAGATAAAATTCAAAACTTTTTTTTTTTTTAACACACGTGTTTATTAAATCAGATTAATGATAACAAACAAAAAAAAGTTTAAGCATGATCACTAGTCTAGAGGAATATCACACCCACATCAACCATCCATATGTATCACCCAAAGAGATTTTGTTGTAGTGATAGTAATCAAGCTACTTTCAAGAAAGACATATCCAACCCCAAAATCTCACCGGTTGTAGTGACACTCTCACAAAGAAATTAATCCCAATAAAATTTTTGTCACTACAATGAATGGTAAATTGAGAGAAAATAGTAAAGAAATATCACACACTCTCACCAAGATGTAAAATATGCCCATAACTTAGAAATAGTACGATCTCAAATAAAGTATTAGTCAACCCAATGTATTCATCATTTTTTTTTTTTTGATTTATGCATCACTACATCTTAATTACCCATATAACTAGCTTTTATGTTAGACTATAGTTCCCTAAAATCAGGAAGGACTTTTATTAGGACGTAACGTAGGCTAGGGACATGGTTAACAAAGAAAGGAAAATAGGGAAACAAAATATATATGTTTGAGAAAAAATTAAAGAACTTTTTACAGGATACATTTTGCTTATTTATTACTTTTGTACATCTTTTTTTTTTCTTCTTTTTTTTTTTATATGGCACAACTTTACTGAACAAAATAATTATTTATTTATTTTTTTCTCAAACATGAATAGGTGGATGGAACTTATATGATATCGGGTAATACTCCAAATTGGAGTGGGTTAGGATGATAAGTTAATAAAGAAAAGGATTTTTTTTTTTTTAAATTAAAGGCTCAAAAGGGGTAACTATGGATATTAAATAATAGGGATGGCTAGAAAGGCTCAAACGGGTCAAAAATGGCCTTCCATCATCTTTTAGGACTCTAAATAATCTTCCATATCTACTAATTAAGTGGACATTTAGATGCAGTAACACACACTTTTTTTTTTTTAGAGGGTTGACTCAAAGAAAATCTAGAGATCATGTATGAAATAATAAACTGCTAAGCTACATGAAGAATGGGCAAAAAGGGTTACTCTCCAAGAAAAATTAATAGGCTCAAAAACTCACTTAGAATTTATTATGACATGTGCATTCTTTCAAGCAACTCATATTTGTCTCCAACATCAACATGTAGAATAGTAAACATGGTGTAACATTACTCAAGACCAAAGATAATACAAATACTAAAATTCAAAAGTCATCATATCATCCAATATCAAGAACTCACAAATTTTTTTTTTTTAAATAGAATTATTTCCCCCCAACCTATTCTAAACATAAAAAGAAAACATACATGCAGAAAAATTAAAGAAAAATGAATTTTTTTTTTTCAATTAATTTTTTTTTGTTTTTAATTTTTTTTTTGTTTTTTTTTTTTTACAAAAGGAGATGCGTTTCTAGAGTTACTACACTCCATATTCAGCCATCTTTGACTTTAAAAACTTGAAAATATATATTTATAAAGGAGAAATTATCAGCTATTCCCTCCCCCCAACCAGAACGAAACATTGTCCTCAATGTTTTAAAGGAAAGAAGTAGAGATTAGAAGATATCACCTGGGCATTGCAATACAGAAGAAAATATTAATAAGTAGTTGCGACTGTGGCTCACATCTTCCTCTGGTTTTACGTCCAGAAACGGCTTGAACGCCCCCTATGGGTCGAGGATAGGCTTCCCATCCAGTTTTCTTACAAACTGGCAAACAGGGTCTTTTATAGTCAGATTCCCGAGACTATAGTTTGCACATTCTTTCTGAAATAATGGCCATAATTGGAGTATTGCATTTTGGACGTATTCACTGGGATGCGTTTCAAGAGACAAAAGGATATCATCCAATGACTCCTTATGCAAGCCATCCTTAATGAATGGAATCTTATCTTCTCTGTTATCAGACACCATTCCTAAAGAACATGATTTTTTTTTTTTTTGCATATTATTCTGGCACATTTATTCAAAAAAAAATTAATAATAATAGGTAAACTTACAAAAACATAATTAAAAAAAATTTAAATCACCAAAAAGAAACAGAAAAGAAAAAAATTCAGGTCACTTCAATGTTTTGTGCTGTTTTCTCCACATGGTTGGTATTCGTGATATGACTTTACTTTTCTGACCATTAACTTTAAAAATTATATTGTTCCTTGGATTCTTAAATTTAATGGCTCCATGTGAAAAAACAGTATGATCAGTAGATGGACCAGACCATCGAGAACGTAACTTACTTGGAGAAACGTGCCATTGAGAATTGAAAGAAAATACTTTCTGACCTGGTGTGAAAGATTTTCCAATGCTTCGCTTGTCACGGAGGATTTTCATTCGCTTTCTGTAGTCCTTAGCATTTTTGTTGTTACGAATCTCCTCTGGTTTTGCCAGTTGTATCCTCCTTTTTGAACCAAAAATGGGGTCAATGATGTCTGTGTTCTTTTGTTTGTACTTAGGAGAGGATGGGATGATTGCTGACAATATTTCTTCTTCCTCCAAGAATGTAGAATTCAAAGGGTCGGGTGAAGGTTTGAGCTCAATTTCTAGTGGTGATTCTGATGATGGAATGAGATTTGCTTTTAATGGTGCCAATTGTTCTATCCTTGTCTTCCACTTATCAATGTCCATGCATGGCGATGAATCCAATAAGGCATTAACCTCATCAATTGATCTGTCAATATTAAAATCCAAACCAAAGTGAGTTAAACATGTCAAGAAAGGGTCATCACTAAGGTTTAAAGGAGATGTATGATAAACCAATTCATCAATTAAATCCACATTTACAATTTCATCATCAGTACTGCAAGGTTGTTTGGCAATGTTAAAAATATTTAGTTCCATGGTCATATTGCCAAATGACAACTGCATATTTCGATCCGCATTGAATGTGAGCATCGGCGATTGCCAAAAATGGACGACCCAAGATAATGGGGATATGCTTCCTTGAATCTTGCACCTTTGGTTGAGTGTCAATTACAATGAAATCAACAGAAAATAAAACTTATCTACCTGGATAAGCACGTCCTCCACAATACCACGTGGTATTTTCATAGATCGATCTGCAAGCTGTAACACCACTGGAGTTGGGTGTAATTCGCCCAGTCCGAGTTTCACAAATACAGAGTAAGGTAACAGATTTACACTAGCTCCTAAATCCAACAAAGCATTCTCAATTGTGTGGTTCCCTATACTACATGAGATAGTGGGGGAGCCTGGATCTTTGCATTTTAGAGGCATTTTATGTTGGAGTATAGAACTAATATTTTCTGTTAGAAAGGCCTTTTTCTGAACATGAATGTTTCTCTTTTTAGTACAAAGGTCTTTAAGAAACTTGGCATATGATGGCACTTGTTTTATAGCTTCAAGTAAAGGGATGTTAACACTTACCTGTTTGAAGATTTCAAGAATCTCACCTGTGGATTTTCCTTTCTTCCCTTTAGCTAACCTTTGAGGAAATGGAGCTTTAGGAACATATTCTCGTGGGTTGGTTTCCTCTTTCTCCTCTGATGATGATTCCTCAGTGTTCACAGTTACAATCTGAGTTGATTTTGGCATCTCCACTTTGTTGTCGACTTCTTTTCCTTTTCGCAAGGTCATCACTGCTTTGACCTCCCCATGCTGCTGTGGTGAACTAGAACTTGCTTCATTCACTGCTTTAGGATTGGGCACTGGTTGACTTGGGAATTTGCCTTTTTCAACGGTCATGGCCAAAGTTTGAACTGAAGAGGCAAGTTGTCCCACCATTTTCTCAAGGTTAGAAATTGATTGGGCCTGTGAGTTGAAGCTTGCTCTCATCTCATTTCGTAACTCATCAATGGTGCGGTTCTGTTGCTCGATCTTGGAGTTAGTAAGATTTCTGAAATTTTGGGATGTCTCCTCCCATGGTTTAGGTTGAGAATGGTTTGGGTTCTGATTGTATGGTCTAAATGGTGGTTGAGAGGCTTGAGACATTTGAGGAACTGGTTGCATTGGTGGAGGTGGAACTGATGGTTCGTTTTGTTGAAATCCTTGAGACCATGAAAAATTGGGGTGGTCTCTCCATCCAGGATTATATGTGTTGGAGTAAGGGTTGTAGTTTGATGGTTTTCTCATGATACCTATGGCATTGGCTTGATCTGAATATGAGTCATGGTCATGTGGCTCTGTTGATTTAGCAGTAGTCAAAGATGCTATTTGTCGAGCAAGGCCTTCAACCATCTCTTTGACTTCTTTAATTCCTGAGCTTGACTCGCCAATGTTAACTTCATTCACTCCCTTAATTCTCCTGGTATTTCTGAGTGATCGACTCCGTTGTTGAGAATTATCCGATTGCCGTTGGAAAAATTCCCAAATCTCTGATGCGCTTTTGGACATTAACTCTCCTCCACTGGTTGCCATTAGCCATTCTTGCATATGTGGCAATAATCCCTCCAAAAAATATTGGCATTGGTGCCATTTCTCGTACCCATGATGTGGACACTTCAAGAGTAGCCCATTAAATCTCTCCCATGCTTCGAAAAATTGCTCGTCGTCTCTTTGAGTAAACTCTGAAATTTCCCTGCGAATAGCATTGGTTTTATGAACTGGGAAATATTTATTTAAAAATTTAGTTACCATTTGTTCTCATGATGTAATGCTATTAGCAGGCATTGTATTAAACTATGAACGAGCTCTATCTTTTAATGAAAATGGGAATAATCTAAGTTTAACATCATCATCTGAAAAATTCTCATATTTAAAAGTTTGACAAATAGCATGAAAATCATTCAGATGATTATATGGGTCCTCATTTTCTAGGCCATAGAATGTGGGGAGACAGTTTAGCACACTAGGTTTTAATTCAAAACTCCTAGCAATTACATTTGGGTACCTTATGCATGATGTGCTCAAATTAGCTAAAGGACTAAAATAATCCTTAAATGGCCTCTCTTGTGGTTCTGGTTGCTGATGTTGCAAATCCATTTCAAGTTTCTTTTGGAAAACAGTTTGTTTGTGTGTGCGAAGTGTTTTTTCCAAATCGAGGTCTAAAGGTTCAAGATTGGGTGATAATGACCTTCGACCATGCATGCAAAGAACAAAATAAATGAAAATAAATGAAAATAAAACAAACAAAAATAAAGAGGAGAGAGAAATTACAATACTAACCTTGTGAAGTTATTCTAACCTTACAAATGAATATACACTCAAGTCTTTAAAAAGAAAATACCAGAAATAGATTAACTAAAAAAATAAAATAAAAAGATAAATTACAATGAAAAATAAAAAATTAAATTACAGGAATATAAAGAAGAGAAAAAGAAACAAAATTAAATTACAGAAAAAAAAATTACTTAAAAAAAATTAATTCTATGGAATAATAAATTAACAAAATAAATAAAAATTACAAAGAAAAATAACTCAGAAATTAAATTATTGAAATTTAAATAAATTTAAATTACCAGAATTAAATTACAGATTCACTTTTTTTTTATTTTGTAATTTTTTTTAATTTTTTTTTATAATTTTTAAGGAAAGCAAAAAAATTACTTAAAAAAAAAACTAATTCTATGAATTAATTCTACGAATAAATTAAAATAAATTACAAGATAAACAAAACAAATTAAAAAGAAAAGTAAAGCAAAAATTAAAGTACAGAAATTTAAAGAAATCACACAATAAAATTAAATTGCAAAAATGTAAATTACAGAAATTAAATTACAGAAATTTAAATTACAGAAATTAAATTACAGAAATTAAATTACAGAAATTAAATTACAGAAATTAAATTACAAAAATTTAAATTACAAAAATTAAATTATAGAATTATTTTTTTTATAGAAAAAAAATATATAAGAAAACAAAAAAAATTAATTCCACAAATTAAAATAACTTACCTCCATAAATCGCGCCAAAAACTTGTTGTGCAAATTTTAATGAACTCATGGCGCACGAATCTATTGTAGAATAGATTAATGGTGACGAGTGTCGATCCCACGAGGAGGTTGATTTTAATTATGTGCGGAATTAATTTTCTTTTTAATGGGAATAATTAAATTATAATAATTTTGTCCTAAATTGTTGAATTAAAATGGCGGGAATGATTAAAAATAAAACTTGTTATAATAAAGTACTTGGGTGATTCCACACCTCATGAACCACTCTCCAATAAGTATGGTGCCAAGGGCTTATCGTGCCAAATAATAATAACTCAGTCTCTTTAGGGTCTTAGGTTTACTGCAGTCAGAATTGAACTAGACAAGACTATTATTATTTGTCGACGAAAAGTCAAAACAACCACAAATATTAGAGGGGAAGAGAAAGTAAATTTACCAAATTAAGCCCATGGAACATGTTGAGACTTCACCTTCAACCCAAGCTCAAAAAGAAATTAGCTACTCATATTTTAACTAGGGATAAAAAGGGAATTTTATTAAAATACAAAGAAACTACAAGAAGGAGAAGGAATTTCAGAAATCTAAGCTTAGAAATGAATTCAAGGGTGCCAAATTAGGGGGGGAGAGCCCCCTTTTTATAGATACATTGAGTGAATCGTGACCATCGGATTAAAAACAATTCGGATGCTCAGGATTGCGCCACGTCATCAGTCAACAGTCAACAAATCAACAACAACAGTCAACATTTGTACAGTAACGCCGCCTGAATAGTAAATAATCCCATGTAAGCGCATGTACTGTACACCCGATTTCTACTCCAATGAGATGCTGCCACGTCATCGATCTACAGTACATAAGAAATTTAGTCCAATAAGATCATGACACATCATCGGTCAATGCCACGTCATCGGTCAATGCCACATAAGCGGTCAATCCACATAATTCGTCCAATCAGATACTGCCACGTCGTAGGTAGTTGCCACATCATCGGTCCGTATACATGAACAATTATGTCGTGAATGATGATCGTGAATGATGATCGCGAATGAGATCGATGAATCGTGAAACGATCAAATGCACGATGAACAAACGATCTGTATGTGTGAACAGTAACTTTTTCCTTTAATGCTCTTCTTAAGGTTTTCGACCGTCCTGAGTCCAAATATGACGTCCGTTTTGCTGTCTGATCACTCGTTTATTGTGAAACGATTATGATACTCCTAAAATACATAAAATACACAATTATAATAAAACACATATAATTAAATAACAAAATACTTAAATAAATAAAAGTAGCAATGTTAGTGAGATTTAAAGTGTAAAATGATGATTTTCTCCTTTATAAATATAGACTTTCTAACACTCAACAATGTTTTCAAGGCTGAGGTTGTAAACGGCAAGTTGTCTTTGAATATCTGGTTGCAATTCATCAGGTAAGGAAGCAAGGAAAACATGCTTCAGAGTGGGATCATTGAAACCATTCAATTTGTAGAACAAGATTGACATCCTTTTGTAGTGGAAGTCAAGATCTTTAGCTTTGAGAGAACAGCACTTCATGTTGAGATAGTCTCGTCGGGCTGCTTCAAAGTGTGCAGCTGGTTCGCCAATGAACTGTTCATGAAGGAGTGCCAATGCTGAGGAAACATCAGGCAACTGGACAAATTGGAGTTGTCTGTAGGCACCGAGGCTGTCAAACCAATCTCTGAGGTATCCAATGAAACGGGTGGTTAGTTCTTTAAGAACTGATTCCACTGTTGTGCCGGTTTTGAGCATTTGGAGGTCTACCCAAGCTGAAATCTCGGATAGTTTGTCGCGCCATTTACTTGTTGGAATATAATCAAAAGTAAACCATGGACCATTGGATGACTTTGGATGTTGTTGTTCAGGAGGAGGTGCAGATGTAGATTCAGTAGGATCATCAACATCTGATGGAATCTCAAAATAAGATTCTGGTTGAGAAGTCTGTGCATGCTCTGTTTCTTCTGGTTGAGCCATGAGGAGCTTAGTAATGTCTTCATAAGACTTTTCTGAATTGGTAGTAGAAACCGAAGAGAGTGAAGGTTCTGAATGGGTTGTAGAGTTCGAGTCTGATGGTTGAGATGGTGTATCAACAGATCTGTGATCAGATTCTGACTCTGAGGTTGAAATAGATTCTTCTGTGGAGGTATCTGTGGAAGAGTTAACAGGATGAGGATAAGAAGCATATTGATGCATGGGAGCTTTATCCTTTGATTGAGGCACATGAGGTGGAGGTTGAGTCATGTGAGGAGGAGGAATAGGTTGAGACACCTGAGGAGGTACTGAGGTATATTCTGGAGACTGTTGTTCTGGAGATTCAGGTTGAACAGGTTGATGGATTTTTACTGGTTTAAGTTGAGGTTTTGACCTTGGTTTGGGTTTTGAAGACTGAGATGGTTGAGTAGGTTGAGATGTTTATCTGAATAACGTATGAGTTATTCCAAACAACTTTGAAGGGTCATATTGCTTGATTGGAGCTAGTAATGGAGTGAACGGATGGTAGGTAGGATTAATAGAAGGTATTGGTGGAGTCTGAGTGAAGAGAGTAGGTCTCTGCTTTTCAGATTCAATCCGGTTCAGTTCTGCTTGCAGCTTTCTGATTTCTCGTTCTTTGCTATCAAACTCAGGACCATAATATCTGTGTCTGAGCATTTCTCGTAATTCAGCGTCTAATTGAGCAACTTTGTTTTTCAGATCCTGGTGGATTTGCTGCATCTGTGATGTGATGGAATCAACTTTAGTTTCAATCTTATCAGTTCGTAAACTGATTCGATCAACTTGTTGATGGATATGCTGTAAAGCATCATTCTGGGCTCTAGCATTCTGAGTTTGCCAGTTGAGGACTGATTCAAAGGGTTTTCGTTCTTCAAGATGACCAGCAGAGGTGATAGGTGAAGGGACAAAAGGTTTTGACACGAATTTTCTCTGGGTGTCAGTTTGTGGTTCAAGAGGTGGAAAGTTTAAAGAATAGTCTCTGGAGAACATCATACATGGGATTGGTTGATGTTGAGGAGGTGATTGGATAACTGGTGAAGGGACTTCTGTTTTGCAGTGTTTTGCAATCCATTTGAGTTCTTTTTGGTAAAGGGGTAATGGTGGAGGTGCAGGTGGAGGTGAAGGAGGGTTTTGTGGCCTGTTGTGGTCAACCTTACAAGAAGTAAGATACTTCTTTTTAGGTTTTCTTTTAGGAACAAATTCATCTTCGCCATCTTGCCAGCACGGACAATCTGGGTCGCACATGTCAGATCCAGGAGCATCCCAAAGGAAGTGTTTTCCAATTTTAGCAGGATAAATTGGATAGCCTTCTGAAGTGAAGCCAGTGATTGGAAGCTTTTCTTGACCAGTTTGGACTGGAGTAATCATTGAGAAATATGTGAAGGATAGTCTAGGAGACTCTGGTGGAGCTGTAGGTAGAACAGCTGGAGGAGGCTGTGAAGCCCATTGAGGTGATTTGAAAGTCATTTTGACAGATGCATCTTGTCTGCGTTCAAACATACTTTCAGATGTCTGAATTGGAGTATCATTCTGATGGAACTTTTCATAGTTGGAAATCCATTCTAAAGGCATGAGCTTAACAAGTTCTTGCTGAGGAATTTGTCTGGGAATCTGAATGATAGTTGGAGTTTGATCAGATTCAGCTAATACCATAAGAGCATCGGAGTGACTTTCTGGAGTTAGAAGATCTAAGGCATGATTTTGGAGCCTATAGACCAACTGATGATAGAGGGTTGCGATCTTTGCTGAGGAGATCTGGCCAGCACCCTGAATTTGTACTTGGACTTTTAGGGCGGTGGAAAGGTTGATGTCTTGAAGGGACAAATTGAAATTTGGATAGAAGGTGAGAAGAGCACTGCCTGCATGTAAGGTAGTCAAAACTGTACCAATAACAGCGTGTTGATACTGTTTGAACCTGGTGTCAAGCATAGCAATTCGAGCAGTGACAGGTAATCCTTTTCTTCCATGAAGGGTCAGGATTAATCTTACTCCTCCGAGATGGAGATGAGTATAACCTTTTCGTTTCCAGTTTGCAACGAGTACTGGAGGAATTTCAAGTGTGATATATTGTTCAGCAGTAGTAGCTTGGAGAGTACACTGATCTAGTCGGGAGGACTGGATGTATTCTTTAGGAAGAGGACGTTTTGTACTGATGAGGGATTTGATACTACGAGTAAGAGAAGTAGAACGTTTATACAAATGATAAGGACTAATAAGAGGAAAAGAAGACTCAGTAATTTGAGCAGATTCTAGAATATAAGAATATTCTACAAGGTTTTCTATCTTATTTGCAGTATGCCTAGTGCATGATTTTGGTAGAGACAAGGTAGATGAAAGGGAAATAGTACTTGAAGATTCTGAAGAAGAAGATGTAGAAGCCATGATTTTGCAATCTCTCTCTCTGTGTCCTGAAGTCTAGGATTCTTTCAAAAACTGAAAAAACATTTATCATACCACTTTTCTTTTTAAATCAAAACATGATATTATTACTCAAAACTTGAGAGACAAGGCTCTGATACCAACTAGGGGAGTTAGCACAGCGGAATACAAGATCGCCATAATATCAAGGAAAACTTAGCTTATCATAAAACATCAAAACAATTTCCACTGGTCGTACAGCCCAAAACTTAAGACACTCCTGGTCTTCTTCAACAGGGAACCAAAGGGAAAGGAATTGTGGTTATAGAAAACTTGACAAGTTTGAAATATATATACTGATGTTTTATAAATGCCTGATATTGACCAAAATCTACTTAGTGTTGGCCAGCTGATTGAAAAAGGCTTCAAAGTTATATTTAAAGATAAATGGTGCTTGATCAAATACATGAAAGATAGAGACATATTCAAGGTGAAAAATGAAATAAAAAAGCTTTGCTTTAAATCTATTAGAGAAAAAGCAAATAACATTTTCAAGCACTATAACCAATGTAGAATTATGGCACAGAAAGCTTGGGCATTTCCATTATAATGGACTTTTGTATATACATAAACAAAATTTGGTGAAAGGTGTTCCTTTGCTGGAAAACAAGCTAGCTGATTATGTGGCTTGCCAATATGGCAAGCAAGTTAGAAAATATTTCCCCTAAATAACATGGAAATCAACACACAAGCTGCAACTCATACATACAAATGTTGAAGGACCTCAAAAACATCATCTTTATATGGTAGTAGATATTACATTCTATTTATTAATGATTATATTAGATTTTGCTTGATTTATTTTCTCAAATTCAAACATGAGGTTACTAATATATTTTGGAAATATAAAGCATTAGTGGAGAGCCAAAGTGGTTTGAGGATGTAGAAAATAAGATCTGATAATGGGAAAAAATACACAAATGACACTTTTGATAGGTTTTATGAAGAAGTTGGCATTGAACACCAACTCACAGCTTCTTATACACCACAACAAAATGGTTTAAGTAAGAGAAAAATCGAACTGCTATGGAAATGACAAGGTGTATGTTGTATAAGAAGGAGTTGCCAAAGAAGCTATGGGCAGAGGCTATAAACACTACAGTTTTTTTACTGAATAAGCTGCCAACCAGGGTTTTATAGAAAAAAACTCCATTTAAAGTATGATTTGGTTATAAACCAAACTTGTAGAATATAAAGACTTTTGGTTGCCTTTGTTTCTTTTATGTACCACAAGTAAAGAAAGACAAACTCAATAAAAAGACAGAACCAAAATTTTTTATTAGATATAATGATTCTTTAAAGGCTTATAAAATTTTTCAACCATAAAATGGAAAAACTCTTGTAAGCAAAGATGTCAAGTTTATAGAGGATAAACAATAAAACTGGAAGCAGTATATAAAGAAACAATTAATAGAGCCACTATAATATTTTGATGATAACATAGATGATATCCTAGTTAAAGGTACAAGGCTTTTATCTAAAGTTTATAAAAGAAGCAATGTTGTTTTTTATGAGCTTACAGAATTTAAAGAAGCGTAGAAAAATAGCAAGTGGATTGAAGCAATGAAAAAAGAGCTCAGTATAATTGAAAAAAATGACGCTTAGGAGTTGGTGAATAGGCATGAACGTGAAAATTTTATTGGAGTTAAATGGGTTTATAGGACCAAACTTAATGTAAATGGTTATGTAAATAAATACAAAGCCAGATTAGTGTGAAAAGGCATAGTCAGGTGTTAGGAGTAGATTTCTTAGAAACTTTTGCTCTAGTGCCATGCTTGGATACAATCAAAATATTACTTGCTTTGGCAGCATAAAAAAGATGGAAGACTTATTAGTTAGATATAAAATCTACTTTTTAGAATGGTTATCTTCAAGACAAGATTTACGTAAAGTAGCTTGAAGGATTCTAATTCAAAAGAAAGGATGAGAAGGTCTACTTGCTGAAGAAGGCCTTAAATAGACTTAAATAGGCTTCTAGAACTTGGTATAGCAGGATTGATGAACACTTTCTAAATCTTAGATTTATCAAAAGTCCAAGGGAAGCTATATTATATGTAAAAGAAACAGATGCTAACTTAATTATAGTTTCTATTTATATTGATGATCTCCTTGTTACAGGAAGCAATGAGAAACTGGTAAAGAAGTTTAAAGTTGAAATGCTCAAAGTCTTTAAGATAACAGACCTTGGCTTGATGTCCTATTTTATAGGTATTTAGGTGAATTTAGATCATCATGGAGTCTTCATAAGTCAAAAGAAGTATGCAAAGAAATACTAAAAAACCTTGACATGGAAGATTACAAAAGTACTAGCACACTAATGAATCAGGAGGAGAAATTTAACCGAGATGATGGAGTAGAAAAAATTGATGAAAGCATATATAGAAGCCTAATTAGTTGCTTGATGTGTCTTATAACCACTAGACCAAACATAATGTTTGCGGTAAGCTTGCTCTGAAGATTCATGCATTGCGCCAATGAAATGCATTTTCAAGCTGCCAAAAGGATTGTAAGATATATTAATGGCATAACAAATTATGCCATTAAATATTTCACTATCAGAATTTTAAGCTTCATGGTTTTTTTAATAATGATTGGACAAGCTCCGCTGATGACATGAGAAGTACAATAAGTTTTTATCTTAGCTTTGGATCAAGAATTTTCTCATGGTCTTTAAAAAAACAAGATGTGATAGCTCAAAGTATAGCAAAGGCAGAATATATAGTAGCCAATTCTACAGTAAATCAAGGAATTTTGATCAGAAAAATACTTGCAGATTTACATATGGAGCAAAATGAGCTAACATAGATTCATATAGATAATCAAGTTGTAATTATAATCTTAAATGATTGTGTTTTTCATGGCAAGACTAAGCATTTCAAGATCAAGTTGTATCACTTGAGAGAAGTACAAAAGAGCGAAAAAAATAAACTACTTTATTACAAGACTAAAGAGCAAGTTACAGATATTTTTAACTAAGACAATTTAACCAAGACTCTGCCAAAAGCTAGATTTGAAATGTTAAGAAACAAGTTAGGCCTTTACAGCTACTGAGACAGGGAGAAGTGTTGGAAATGTGTCTTAGTTGCTTTAGTAATAGATTTACTAAATAATTGATCAATAGACCAAGTCTTTAGAAATATCTGGCTAGACATGCCTTGATATTAGAAAGATATTTTGTTTTTCTATTATATTTTTTCAGCTCTATATAAAAGAGTATTGCAGAGAATAACAATAGAATGCAAATAAAATAAATCTCTTTTCTTTCTTTACTTTCAAAAATTTATTGTCATAGATTTTTTGCCTGGTTCATTGCAATATATCATCAATATCATTGGTATTAAAGCCATTCATCCTGCCCTGAGCAAAGATAATAATGGCTGATGGGACTAGATCACAATAGGCTAAACGTATTGAAGAAATTATTCGATAGTTAAAGGAAAATTCTGAAAGACATGCTGTTGATCTAAAAGAGCTGAAGAAGATAACTACTGACATCAAGGAACTGAAGCAGATGATGAGTACTGTGATTACCAAGTATGAAGAGCTTGCCTTGTTCGTGAGGTGAATCTTCAGCCAATTCCGCAAAACGGACTAAAGGACACCGAGAATACATTTCAACGAAATACGCTAAATTGGATTTTCCCTAGTTTGACAGTGATGACCCAAGAGGGTGGATTTACAAATGTGAAAGATTCTTTCATTTTTATGCGATAGAGGAGGAAGACAGATTACATATGGCTTCCATTTATATAGAGGGAAGAGCTTTAGATTGGTTTCAAGGGTACAAAACTTATAAGCTCATGATTACGTCGAAGGGATTTATTAAAGATCTTATATTGCGTTTTAGTCCTGGAAGATACGATGATCTAGTTGGCCAGCTCACAAAGCTAAGACAGTCAGGCACAATTCAACAATATCAAGAACAATTTGAAGCTTTAGTGGTCAAAACACAGGGCTTATCTAAAGAATTTTTTTGTCAATTGCTTTGCAAATGGATTACATGAGGGGTTATAGAATGGGGTATTGCTATTCCAACCTACAACTTTGGTTCAAGCCATGAGTCTGGCTCGCATGCAGGAAGCAACTGTGAATGCAATAGTTAGTTATGTGAAGCTTTCTAACTCAAATGCTACTATTAAAATAACTTGTTGGGCCAATTCTCTAAGCCCAAAGCCAACCTTGAAGAAGGGAGACCAGCTGTAAGGTGGACTTCAAAGGCAGAAATATATAAGCGAAGGGCAAAAGGGTTATGCTACAATTGTGATAAAAAGTACTTTCCTGGCCATCGATCTGAGCAGTTGTAGTTGTTTATCATTGAGGGAGAGGAGTCTTTTGGAGATAAAGACAAAGTTAAAGCAGTATAAATGCATTCAATTTAGAACCAACCATGGATGATCCAACAGAACCTATAATATCTTCACATGCCTTCGCTGGTTCTAATTCTTATCAAATAATGTGTTAAGGGGTACATTAGTCGAATTCTAATTCTTATCAAATAATGTGTTAAGGGGTACATTAGTCGAAAACCAGTAATACACTTATTGACTCAGGTAGTACACTTAATTTTCTTGATCCGGTGGTTGCAAGCCACCAAGCCTTTTTCAGTGATTGTTATAGATGGAGCACAAATAACCAATTCAGCCATTTGTTAAAAATTACAGTAGGTTATGTATGGTACCACATTTAAAGCCGATATGAGATTGTTGCCTCTAGGTAAGTGTGACTTAGTGCTTGGTGTGGAATGGTTGGCCAAGTTAGGACCAATCGTGTGGGATTTTAAAAATCTAAAAATGGAATTTACGATAAAAGTAAAGAGACATATGCTAAGGAAGGCAACAGTTAGACTTATTAAATTGATGGAGACAAGCCGAGTGAAGCATTTAATACGACAATCTAATCATGAGGCCATGGCACGATTATGTTCCATCCATCCAAACTCAGCCTTAGGAACTGTTAACTCTGAGGTATGTCTTGAACTCGACTTGGTGGAATTACGGAGCCAATTTGAATTTGTCTTTTCAGAACCAAAGGTTTGCCACACCAAAAGCACAAGACTATAAAATTCTATTGAAGCTAGACTATGCAGTAGTAAATGTTCAACTTAATAAATATCCCTATTTTCAAAAGAATGAAATTGAGAAGATTGTTTGAGAAATGCATGAAGCGGGTACCATTTGGCCAAGTGTGAGTCCTTTCTCTTCACCAGTACTCTTAGTAAAAAACAAAAAGGTACGTGGCATATGTGTGTTATTAAAGAGCCCTCAATAAGAAGACAATTAAAGATAAATTTTTAATTCTAGCGATTGATGAATTATTGGATGAACTAAATGGTGCCCAATACTTCTCCCAATTGGACCAACGGTCTGGATACCACCACAGATGTTCATACAACAGGTTTTTGAACTCATGAAGGCCATTATAAGTTCCTAATAATGCCATTTAGGTAAATAAATAGACCATCAACATTTTACAGCATTATGAATGAGGTATTTCACCCCCACTTTATAAGTTCATATTGGTATTTTTTGACGATATTACAGTTCTATTATTACTACAAAACCAATAGCTTTTTATCAAGTAGTTCGAAATATATACTTGGACAATGACAACTAGAGATTTGGGGTACATAATTTCTCATGAAAGGGTTGTGACGGACACGAAAAAGGTTGTGGATATGTAAGCTTGGCTTCAACCTATAAGTTTGAAGTCATTAAGAGGATTTTGGGGTTAACGGGATATTTAGAAGCTTTGTCAGAGACTACGGCAAGATAAGTAAGCCTCTCACTGACTTGCTGAAAAAATACAATTTTGTATGGATGCTTGCAGTAACAGAATCATTTGAACAATTAATGCTTGCTATGATAACAACACTAGTTTTAGCCATGCCTGATTTCAATAAGGTTTTTGTGGAGGAATGTGATGCATTTGGAAGTGGTATTAGGGCAGTACTGATGCAAGAAGGAAAACTCATTGCCTTTATTAGTAAGGCTCTTTCTAACAAAAATTGAGGTCCCTAGACTTATGAAAAAGAATTGTTGGCTGTAGTGTTTGCAATATTTGCTTAAGCAAAAAATATTTGCTTAAGCAAAAAATCACTATACCCATGCAACAAAAATGGCTAACCAAATTGCCAGGTATGATTTTGAGAAGTGGCCAAGAAAATAAAGTGGTAGATGCTTTATCTCGAAAATTTGAAGATCAAACGTTGGCATTAGCCATAACCTACTAGGTCCTTGGCTGGTTAGAACAATTATAGCATGAATGGCAAATTGATCAGCAAGCCATAAAGCTAATTAATCATTTGCAAGCTGACCCAAAGGCTGTACCCAGCTTTACTCTAGATCAAGATTAAATCTTTTATAAAGAACGATTGTGGGTTGAGCTAAAATTTTCCCTTAGATCTCAAATCTTATTTGAAGCACATAATGGCCCTTATAAAGCTCATTCCGGAGTACAAAAGACGCTACTGAGAATCAGATAAAGTTTCTATTCAAAAGGCATTCGCAGGATGTCTACAAGTATGTTAATGAATCTGATACTTGTCAAAGAAACAAGAATGAAACAGTGGCTGTGCCTGGCCTACTTCAGCCATTACCTATAACAAAACTTCCATGGACTAATATTTCCATGGATTTTATAGAAGGCCTTCCCCTTTCACATGGCACGAACGTAATATTTGTAGTAGTTCATTGACTCAGCAAATGCTCTCACTTCATTCCATTCAAACGTCTTTACATTGCTTTAGAAGTAGCTCAAGTCTTTATAGACAATGTTTTTAAGCTTCATGGGCTCCCAAAGATGATAAAGTTATCATGATCCCATTTTCACTATCAAGTTTTGGCAGTTTCATCTCTATAACACCGTACTTCTTATGAGTTATGCATAGCACCCACAAACAGATGGCCAACCTGAAGTGGTTAATCATTGTGTGGAGCAATATCTCAAATTTATGATAGGTTACAAACCAACGGAATGAGTTTAATGGCTACCTATGGCTGAGTATTGGTTCAATACAAACTTTCATACTGCCGCAAAGCTCACACCATTTGAAGCTGTATATAGAAGAGCTCCACTTTCATATGTAATGTATAATCCAAGAGATTCAAATGTAAACTCACTGGATAAGAGTTTGCAAGATCGTGACAAGATGATATGGTTGCTCAGAAAAAAATTAATTCAGTTCTAACACCAAATGAAGCAAATTGCTGATGCCAATTGCACTGACCAAGAATTCAAGGTTAGTGATCTGGTCTTTCTCTACTTGCAGCTATTTCGTCAATCTGCTATTGCTTTAAGAGGCAACAGAAAGTTAGCTCTAAAATACTATGGACCTTTTCCTATTCACACCTGTATGGAACAGGTGGCCTAAAAATTACAGTTGCCAACTAGTTCAGCAATTCATCCAGTATTTCACGTGTTCTACCTCAAAAATAAGTTGGGTAGCCAGTCATCTTTGGTTCCACGTCTTCCTCTTGTGGATGCTGACAGACGCTTTCTAATTGAGCCTATTGCAATCCTGGATTGTCGCATGGTTAAAAGGAATAATAAGGCTATCACTCAAGTCTTAATTCAATGGTCAAGTACTAGTCCAGAAGATGCCTCGTGGGAAACAATGTCTGACCTTAGACAAAAGTATCCGAATTTTTCGCCTTCAAGACAAGTCTGATTTGGGAGGAATGGACTGATATGACTAAATAAAGTGATAAGATAAAGATGAGTTGAGATAAATTTGTTAGGAAAATAGTTTCAAATTAACAAATTTATCTGCTATTTTCCTAACAAATTTATCTTGCAGAGGAGTGTTTAATAAAGGTGGCTCTATAGCAACGTTTTATTATTTTATGTAATATGTTAGAAGCAAAGTGGGTGGAAAAAAAAATTATCTTGATTTTATTTCAATAAAGAGGAACTCCCCCTGCAAGCGGGAAGTTAATTTAACTTTCTTGTATTTTTCTTCCAAATTCATATCATAAAGTCACTCCTTTATAAGTATGAGGGTACTGGTTCGAACTTACAAAAATATTATGAGAGTTTAATTTTTTTTTTAAATTTGAGTGAAAGTAGTGTTCTTCTTTATAAAATATAAGTGGAGCTAACATCCTTTAATATAAGAAAGGATTAAAATTTGGTCATTACTATATAAGATTTAATATAAATTAATTTCAATAATATATCATTTGTTGTCTTATATATATGAGTTATAATCTTGAGTAATAAATCATGTAATTAAAAAAAATAGTGGAGCCACAATTATTGACGACTTTTGTACACACCACAACAATAATAGACTCAAGTAATGTCTTACAAACTTAATTTTTCCTATAATGCAATAATATATCAAGTCCTTCTTAGGCAAGAACCTTGACGGCGGCTCTGGGTGTGAAATTCATATAGTTATTGATGGCGTTTACCTGAAAGCTTTATCTTTCTAAAGTCCTCATGATGCAATAGCATGACAGGTGCTCTTGATGTGAAATTTATAAGATACGCTTATTTAAACTCGTAATCTACTGTCCATATTTTTTAAACACTAACCTTTTGTGTCTTCTCCCAACTATGCCAATCACTACCTTTTCTTTTTCACATTATAACATCACTGAGGAAAAAGATGCATTTAGAGTTTACAAGAAAATAAAAAGTGTAATCATTGAAAGAGATTCGCATATATACACCAAAGTTTGCAACATTTTATTATTATACCATTTCCATGTTCGACTAGTTAGCAAACCAAGCACAGACTTGAAACAAAATGCATATGTGGAAGGAAGCAAAAAAAAATAAAAATAAAAATAAAAATTACATGAACCATTCATAATAAGTTGAAATAATGTTGGCCATATTAATCGAAAGTACGAAAAAGCTGAATTACCATGAAATTTATCATCCGTGCAACAACCTTAAATGCTATTTCTAGACTCATTATACCACTCAATCTAGCGCGAGTAAATATCGTACTAGCGGTAATACAACTACAAACTCTTATATAAATTTATTTTGTATAAATTGAAGTGGCATTCACTCATTAGTTAAATAAAAATATAAAATAATTAAAACAAATCATGTGGGCGAAGAAATATTTATTACAACCAATTAAATCATGTTAGATTAGTTTGTACAAAAAAAATTTATATAAGAATTTATAATTATATCATTACTCATATCTTACACTCTGCAACCAGAAAAGAATTGAGAGTATTTTTTAAAAGCAATCATTTTATATTAATGCAATTGCCATCTGATTCAACTTTTTGACAGACTTGGACTAAAGATCATATAGATAATAATTCTTTTAGTGTTTGTTTAAGAGCAAATTGCTAAAACAAATCGAAACGCTCTGTTGAAAATCATAAAATGCTTCTCCACTACCTTTTTGTTCATCCAATTACTTCTCTTCGTGAGACAACTAGACTATGAGAAGACCTGTCAATGAATTAGCGGTGGGTCTTTCTTGAGCATAACCTGTTTGTAGGCACTATAATGCTCTCCTTTAGCGAAACCAGTTTAAGAGTTCAGTAAAAATAAAAAAGAGTGCACATGCGCAAGTAGCCTTGGACATTAAAGATCAGCCTAAGTTGGTAAGGTTCATATAGTTCTTGGACATAACTTTTCTCACATCGAAAAAGAAGAAGAAGAGGAAGGTGAGTTTGGTTTAGATAAATTTTCAAAGATGACAAGTTTAACAATTTTTTGAAAACAGAGGAAAGTAAATTAGAAGTAGGAGGAGGAGAAAATAGCCTTTGTGATTTCCATAAGTGTTTATTACAAAATGCAAACTTGATGTTAGAGATAAGAACATGTTGCCTATAATATTAGCGCCATGTAAATCTGCACTTAGAAGACAGAGCCAATAGAGTTTTCCTGCAAGATTGGCCAATTGATTTTTCCTGCAACATTGAAGGGAAATATGGTTATAGAATTCCAACAATTAGAATGAAAAATCAAAAATATTATTAGGAAACAATATCACACTGAGTGCTTCTAAGACGTTGTATAATATAGCTTTTCCACATTTTGTACATTGGCTTATCTTTTCAAACCTGCATCTCAAACTGAAAATAACAATTTTAGGCTAACTACTTCAAAAGGATAAAAAAGAATTGTTTATAATAAAATGATGTTATAGCATACATCTCCGAGCACATAAATTTGACCATGGAGAAGAAATCTACTTATGGAAGATCTCCCTATCTTTTAAACATTGAATAAGAATACACTATTATTTCATCTATTCCCATGTACAGCAAAACTAGGAAAAACAAAAAAAATTATTTTTATATCTTTTTAGTTGAAAAGAAGACAACGTCTACACTGGTCTGATCAAATACAAAAGGAAATAGAAGACACTAGAAACCTGACAAACAATGCGCTATCACACAATATCAAGCAATTATGGTGGAACAAAATACAGGAGCAGATGGATGGAGAGAAACAAAAAAGTTTCAACTACCACCATTTGCATCTCAGATAACTTACTTTTGTAGATCGGCAAATCAACTGATCCACTTCTTTTGAGCTGTTTCATGGACATGTGCTTTCTAGAACGTTTTGAGTAGATTCATAAAGCCTTAACGTGAGAGCCTGTAGATAGGTTACATCGTTGTACATAATTATTGAGGCGGATCCAATTGTCAATTTTCATGCTTCTGAATTCCCTCAGATACTTCTGAGCTGAATTACCATTTTGAAAAAGCCCATGCAGAATTTTATCCGCTATGCTTCCTCTCCTTCTAGAAGGCTGTAAAGATGCCAACAGATGTTTAGAGAAAGAAGTTAAAATACATTCCTGTGAATTGTAAACCATTTCTAGTTTTGATTCTTTCAACAAAAATATATCTCACCTTATTGGTTGTCAGTAGATTCTTATGTATCGTTTGGAGGGAGCTTAGAATACGCTGACCCACTTTCTTCCAAATCTGTACCATAATGACAATCGTCACATACTTAACATGAAAACACAGAAAAAAGCCTTCTATTGAGAAAGAGGAAAAGAAACCATTAAGGATAAACTAATACCTTAGAATGCAGTGTAATCCGAGACAGAAAAATTCCTTGCACATAATCCAAAATGCAAGTAAAATTTATGTAACGCCAAAAAAAAAAAAAAAAGATCCATTATAGAATTTAGGCCTTTACTAGATTTTATGGAGGCCTTTCAATCCTTATTAGAAAGGAATATTAAGTTATTATTAAGGGTTAATTATAAGCTAGTTTTTGCAAAAAGGATTATTTCTCCAAAATCTCATTCCCTATAAATTCATCTTTTATTCCTTTTTTCATAACTCTAAAACCTACGATATTCATATTTCTTCTCCTCTCTACTGTTTATAATATCTTCACTCAAATCCTAGGATTCAATTTTCATACTAGAGAGAATCAAAGCAAACAGTAGGTATACTCTCCTTATTCCCTTTAAGATTTTTAAATTATCCTATCTAGGAATTATTTTTGGCATAATTTTAGATTATTTTATATATAGATCTTGATGCATGATATAGGACGTGTTGAGGGTTTTAATTGATTAGGAGTTTGGTTAATCAACCCTTGGCATAATAAGCATATGGGATGATTATGGACAGCATGATATCTCGATTTTTAATCTTATATTTTGTGAACAAAATTTTGGGCTAGCTTACATAAAGAGTTAGGGATGAAATTGAGATTTAGCATTGCGTCGATCCACAGACAGATGGGCAATTTGAAAAGACTATCCAAAGCCTTGAGGATATGCTTCGAGCTTCTGTATTAGACTTGAGTGGTAGTTGGAAAGAACACCTGACTGCTATAGTGTTTGCCCTAAAAATCTAGAGACACTACTTGTATGGGTTGTGAGATCTTTACTGATGATAAGAGTTTGAAGTACTTGTTAGAAAGAATTGAATTTGAGGCAAAGAAGATGGTTAGAGTTGGTGAAGGATTTTAATTGCTCTATTAATTACCATCCAGGTAAGGCAACGTAGTAGCAGATGCCTTGAGTAGGAAATCATCTGGGTGTATGGCTCATCTTATCACCATACAAACTCATTTGGTAAAGGACTTGAGGAGATCTGGGATTGAGGTTATTACTCATGGACAAGCAAACTTGTTAGCTCAGTTAATAGTCCAACCCACCTTAAATGATAAAATTAAGGTAGCCCAAAAGAACGACGTGAAACTCAATAAAATCTATGGAGATGTGAACAAAGGGCATAAGTCGGGATTCAGACTTGATGATAGAGATGCACTATGGATGGAGCATAGGCTATGTATGCCAGCAAACAAAGAGTTGAAGGCAAAGATCTTAAAAGAGGCACATGAATCATCTTATAGTATGCATCCTGATAGTACTAAGATGTATCATGATCTAAAGCAGAGTTTTTGGTGAAGGAATATGAAAGGAGACATTGCTGACTTTGTGTCTCGATGTTTAGTTTGCCAACAAGTAAAGATCAAGCATCAAAGACCAGTAGGAACTTTAGAAACACTCCCTATTCCTCAATGGAAATGGGAACACATTACTATGGATTTCGTCTCTAGATTACCTCGTTCTAAGAGGGGATGTGATTACATTTGGGTAGTGGTTGATCGATTGACAAAATCGACCTATTTTTTGGCGAAGAAGAGTACAGACAATGTAGGACAGCTAGCTAAGTTATTCATTAAGGAGATAGTAAGGCTTCATGGAATCCAATGTCAATAGTGTCTGATAGAGACCTACTGTTCACTTCGAGATTTTGGGCTAGCTTACATAAAGAGTTAGGGATGAAATTGAGATTTAGCATTGCTTTCCATCCACAGACAGATGGGCAATCTGAAAAGACTATCTAAACCCTTGAGGATATGCTTCGGGCTTGTGTATTAGACTTGAATGGTAGTTGGAAAGAACACCTAATGTTATTCGAATTTGCTTATAACAATAGTTACCATTCGAGTATTGGCATGGCACCATTTGAGGCATTATATGGAAGAAAGTGTAAGTCCCCAATCTGTTGGGATGTGATTGGTGTAAGAAAACTTTTGGGTCCAAAATTGATATAGATTACCATTGACAAAGTCAAGTTGATTAGAGAACATCTTCAAACAGCTCAGAGCAGACCGAAGAGTTATGTAGATTGTCGTAAACGAGAATTAGAATTTGAAAAAGAAGACTTTGTTTTCTTTAAGGTTTCGCCGTGGAAAGGGGTATTTTGGTTCGGGAAGAAAAGGAAGCTTAGCCCTAGATTCATTAGACCATTTGAGATTTTAGAGAGAATTGGTCCGGTGGCTTATCGCATAGCATTACCACCAAGTCTATCTAGACTTCACAATGTATTCCATGTGTATGTGTTAAGAAAGTACATTACAAAACCTTCACATGTACTAGACTATCAACCGATTCAGATATCTGAAGACATGTCATATGAGGAGCAGCCCATAGAGATTGTTGAAGAGTTATTCCCCTAATAAAGGTACGATGGATGAATCATTCTATTGAGGAAGCCACAGAGGAGCGAGAGGCAGAAGTGTTGGAGAAGTATCCTCAAATCTTCTATGCATAAGGTAATCTTTAAATTTCGAGGACGAAATTTTTGTGAGAAGGGGAGAATTTTGTAACACTAAAAAAAAAAAAAAAGATCCATTATAGAATTTGGGCTTTTACTAGATTTTATGGAGGCTTTTTAATCCTTATTAGAAAAGGATATTAAGTTATTATTAAAGGTTAATTCTAAGCTAGTTTTTACAAAAAGGATTATTTCTCCAAAATTCCATTCCCTATAAATTCATCTTTTATTCCATTTTCATAACCCTAAAAATATACGATATTCATATTTCTTCTCCTCTCTACTGTTCATGATATCTTCACCCAAACCCTAGGATTCAATCTTTGTACAGGAGAGAATCAAAGCAAACAGTAGGTATACTCTCCTTATTCCCTTTAAGATTTTAAATTATCCTATATAGGGTTTATTTTTGGCATAATTTTAGATTATTTTATATATAAATCTTGATGCATGATATAGGACGTGTTTAGGGTTTTAATTGATTAGGAGTTTGGTTAATCAACCCTTGGCATAATAAGCATATGGGATGATTCTGGACAGTATAATATCTTGATTTTTAATCTTATATTTTTTGAATGAAATTTTCTTAGAAATTGATATATATGGAAACTAGACATGTATGGTTTCTGGAATAAATTTATTTCATTAAATTTGAGTTCGTTTTCAATTTTATATGAATTTTGAAATAGAACCACTGCACTGGAAAAAACTGTGATTCCAGCATTGCGATTAGATTCAAGAAATTATTTTTACCATCAAATGAACTCAGAAAATTATGAAATTTTATAAGACATTAATACACGTGTCTAGTATCTCCAGTTTTAATTTCATAATTTTCTAATTAGTAGTTTATTTTATAAAATTCTCAGAACCTGTTTTGTTCGATTAAGGTTATGCAAAGACAGTTTCGAACTTGCTGAGAAATAAATAGTTTTGAAAATTTTTTCGATTACGGATTCTTTTGAAAATTTTATGTGAGATACCTATGAATGTGCAGAATACCTTTATAGAATATTATGTCATTCCAAGTTTTAAATTAAGAGTTAAAATTTTGGGAATTAGACCTATACGGGTATGAAGTGGAAAATCAGATTCCTAGAATAAGTTATTGATAGTCATACTTGGTATTTATTTAAGGTGTTGGAGGTGCTTGAGGCTCTTAAAGGCTTAGAGATTGTTAATTCTAATTCTTTTGTTGAGGTAAGTAACTTCATTCCTAGTATACTCGATATGTTTAAGTATTTTGATATTATTATAAGAATTTTTATACTATCTAGAAATTAAAAGACTTTTCTGAATCTAATACGAATGTTTAGTACTCATGTGTGATATCAGTTATTGATGATTATAAGATTTTTAATATTTTGGCTCATTGTCCATAGTCGTTTTGATTCTAATTCTGATCGTAATATACGATATATCTGTCTTGACCAATACTGGGTATATGTTCTAAATGTGCACACAATATTTTGATTCTGATTCTGTCTAGGCCCGATCACCGGGACTATATGTGATACTATGTGACATGAGTTAAATTTTTATTTTCTATACAAGTGAATATGATTTGTCTTCATAAGAAATTTTGTTTTTGATGTTCTGAATTCTTACATATTTACATTACTTAATTGAAATATATTATTTCATCATGATATATAGTTTTTATGAAATTTATGGATTTAGTAAATATATTTTGCTCAAAGAAGGCTTGCAATATTTTTTTGGATATCGATAGGCCTAGTGTGTTAGAAATAGCCTTACTTACCAAGTTTACATATTAAGTTCCATTGAGAGGTATGCCTAGCCTTGGAGTTAGAGATTTTTATTTCTGATCGCTATTTAAATAAGAAGAAGAATAGACTCATGTTTCTTTTTAGATTATTTCGATAATAAACTTGTAATTAGAATTTTGAGACTTGTTATTTTTATGTCTCTGGAGAGATTACTTAGCATTGGATGTATGAACTGGGGAATTATTCTTATAAGAATTTGAGGTATTTCAGTTTGAAATTTTATGAGTAGAGATTATGTTTTGTGAGTAACCTCCTTTTCTCACGTGCTCTGCACGTGTTTGATTTGGAGTGTTATAATTTAGTTATTGTGGAGAATCAAATACAGTTGATGGTGTAAAATACTTTATATCTCAATAATGAACCCACTCAATTTCCAGAAAGTAAAGAATGAATTAAGAAACAAGAAGTGAGTGACAATGGAAAACCAAGAGTTCAAGATCTAATTTTTAGCGAGTGAAATATGCCAACCTTTCTTAGACAAGGCTTCTCGAGTGTTAGTAACTAAGATATCTATTACATGCAGTGAGGAAGCAATAGTTGATGAATTCGTTACAGAAATTTCCTTTGCTTTGTCGTTAAGTGATCTCTTTTTCCCTGCTTCACTTATTGAAGTGCTTCACTTTTGCAATTGTAAACTTTAGCTCCAATGCCTTCATAGTGTGTCTTCTTTTATCTTCTGTGGTTGTATTTGCAGCTAATGCTACATATGGTTAAAATTTTTTCTTGCAATAAGAGAGAGAGTCGAAATATGTTACACAATGGTCCCAAACCTAGTGATAAATAAAGAAATAACTGAAGTTATTAGGCTCATTTCATTTAATAAATTTTAATAGTAAATCTATTTTTGAACTTTGTAATGGTCCATGAAATTCAATTAATTAATTTTTTTTAGCTTAACATAATATTATGACTTCTGAATCTAGCCACTTCGCTTGAAACAATGATGCCAGTACAGTAAAATGGAGACAATTATCTCAGGCATATCTACGACATTTTGCTATGCCATCAAAATTTAGAAGTAAATACAAGGAGAAATTTCCACTTAATACGCTTTTGAATAATCAGGGTCCAACAACAATTCAACTGACGTACACAATTAATCAACACACTTAACAGCTAGCAATTTCTCAAGTTCATATGCACAGATGACAAAACTTGCTCTTTTTCTACCAAAGAAACTTCTTTGAGACACTTGATCAAAAACCTAATACACATTACACACAAAAATATTTATTTACGTCAAAAACCTAATACACAGTACACATAAAAATATTTATTTACCAATAAAAGACTCAAACTTGCTTTTAACGCCTCATATTAAACCAAAAAACAGTAAAAATAATCATATCAAAATTAAGATATATGCTCAAAATAATTGGTAAGTGTGTTCTTCATTCACTAATCGGTAAGTAAGCAATGGTTCACATCTAATGTAATGGTTGCATCAAAGATTTAAATAAATAGCAATATAATTTAATGATTTTCAATCCAATTTGAAAGAACGAAAGCAATTTTTTTTATTTTTTAAAGTCTATATAGAAGAGGAGATCATATGAAAAATGTAATTGATTGTTTTGTTCAATTGGTTAACCAGCCATCACCGAGAGTTTCAGGCTTATTACAGATATTTTAGCAACAAATCTAGTAAACCTAATTGTAGTGTTTGGTGTGGTTGGCAAAATTCAGTGTGGTTCTCAAAAATTGAACATGAACCGAATTTTATAACCGAACTTCGATCTATTTCGGGTTTTATTTTAACATTTTGGACACTACAATTGCAGCTTTTCAGGAAAGTGAACCCGAAAAATAAAAACCATAACAAATGGAATGGTTGCATCATAACAAACCTAAAAAGAAATTGAGTTGAGAAGTCTGGTTTGGTTGGGAAGGGAAAAAAAAACACTCTACATATTGGCAATTGCTGGTGGTAAAAAGTGGACTAGAGGTATTGAAAGCATAACACATGCGGATTATGATTTAGGACTATGATTAAAAAAAATGGAAAAAAAGTTGAAATGGGAGGATGAAACTAGAAGATCTCAAACAACTAACTTTAGTCATCCAAATCACCTAAGGATAATAGAAAACACCTCCTACATTATATCTGTGGTGCCACGTGTCAGTATGCAATTGTGGAGCAATGACAACTTTGCCAACAAAGTCCCTACCTAGACTATCTCTAAAATATCTCCTCGCAAGTTGTCAAAGTTAAAATTGCAAAAAAGGATGCCACAACTGAAGCCATTTGCATAATCTCTAGTGAAATCAAGTGTATTTTAACTCAATTGGTTCATTCAAAATAGGCCAATTAAAGTTAAGAACACACTACCAGCATAGTCCCTTAATGGACAGTTGCCCAACCCTAGTTAACTTAAAAGCCTTTATAATAAGGGTCAAATTGGTCTTTATCTGAAAAGAGAAATCACCAATAACGGTTAACAACATATCCAAAATACACAAAGATGCGCTTAGTAGTACTCCACCTTAAAATGTCATATTGGTCTCATATAAAGGGCAAGTTCATTCTTTTATAAAAAATACTCAACTTTTCTCCTACTGTAGGGTTTCTTAGAAACTCAATACCTCATTCAATCTTATGTTGACTTCACTATTAAAGTGCCTTCAACCATTACTGGCATGCCTCTAATGCCTGTGTCTTGTGATTTTAGGTTTATCTCAATCGTCACCATCCCTGAAAAATTGCCTCAAGATAGCCAAGTCTCTAGCTGCATTAGAAAACCACCATTTGTAGAGAAACTCTTGTAGTATTTTGGCCTAAACCAAAATCAAACCAAAACAAATACATTTCGTTTTTTTTCCTTATATATTTAAGAAAGTATATATATATATATATATATATATATATATATATTGGCATTAAAAAAAATAATAAATTAATAATGGTAGATTTGTCTAGGTTCTAACTATTTCAACTTGGTTGAGAAACAAGTAGTTGATGTAAGGTTGTTGGACTAAAAGATTTATATTCATTTTCTTTTATTGTGAATAAAGTTGTTCTAGGTGTTATATTTTTTATTTTTGTATTTTTATAATATGAATACAAGCCAACTTAAAATTACAATCTAAATTGTAATTGAACTCAAAAGCCTAAATCAAACCAAAACCAGATTTTAAAAAAAAAAAAACCAAACCGAATTGAAATAGCTTTTCAAATTGTTTGGGTTGAATTCTAAAATTCAAATATGTTCAAACCAAACCAAAACTTCTAAAAACCATACAAAAAATTGAATCATCCACTACATGCTACAGTCAATTGCAATGGACTCTCTCTCATTTTGAATTTAACACGTGTACTTGTCATTTTTATTTATATTTATTCGTGGCATCTTTTGTCCCATGCACCCGTTGTCTTATTTGACTTAAATATCATTCCATGCATTTATAATAATTACAGCCATGCCACTTTCAATTTACCACAACATCCTTTCAAGTTTAAATATAATGCTTCTTAACAAACACGTCTTAACTTAAGGGTGGCCAAATCGAGTTTCAATACGGGCTACAATTTAATCGAGATGGAAATTGAATTCAATTAGGTTTAAAACATGAACCCAAAGTTTGGGTTCACAATTTGGATCGGATCAATTTGAAAATTCAAGTTCAAACTTTAGCTTGAGTTGAATTTAGATGAGAACAATTAATTTACAAAAATTTGCTAGCAACCACCTAAAATTCCAAAATCTTATATCTATGCCTAGATCAATGTAGATTGTAGGATAAAAGTAAATGCAACCTTATCAACATTTCAATAAGTCTTTTGAAAGTTAAACAAACATAAAAATAATAAAAAGTATAATAAAGCTACCAAAATTACATCTCTAAAATCAAAATAACAATCATGATTAGTAATCCTTCCTTAGCAATACATAATGATGAACATATAAGAATAATAATTCAGCTCTTACCACAAAAAGACTCAACCAAATTCAAAAGTAGAGAGATTTTACAGTTATCATCAAGCTAGCTACTAAGTGGATAGTACTTTAAACTTATTATTATTTCATTGATTTTCACATTGAGCTTTTATTTGCAAACACATGTTTTGTGCGAGAGAAAAATTCATTTGTAGTATTCATTTTTAAGTGGCTGGAAGTATAGGAAACACTTGAGTTAAGAGATTTAGATAATCTCTTATTGTAAAGATTGACTAACACTTGTAAGGTAAATTACAAAGTTCTTAAAGCCTTGGAAGGTTCAAATAGTAGAATTATCTATCCCAATAAGCTTGGAAATGTGGATTATAACATATATGAACAAAGAAAAGAGATGGTTAAGAAAGAAATAAAAGAAGAAGAAACTAGAACAATGGACACATACATACACACATGAGAGAGAAAGAGCTATCCAAACCTGACCCACGAAATTAACCCATTTGTTTCTTTAATTTTTGACCCCTTCATTGATGCAAAAGCTTGAAGATCGGTCGTCACTCCCCTGTCATCATTGTTGCCTAAAACTAACCAAACGCCGCCATTGGTAGCCTAAAAAACAGCAGCCAAAACCCATAACCACCATTATTGATTTTGCTAGATTTAAGGCACATTACCACCTGGTTCTTGCTCCATAGTTCACCCTCATCATTTTTTTACCAACCTCACCACCTAAAACCACCGTTTTTGTCATAAACAACTGTCGAAAAGCCTATAGCCTTAGAAGCTTTGTTCACTGTCATTGCCATGCATGGTAGGTCACTGTCAAGACCAGTAGGCTCACTAAGGTTGGAGCTATTAGATTTAAAACTTTCAGTCACCATTGACTAAATTTTAGTAACCATTGGCTAACGAGGCAATTCAATAATTTTACATTTTGAGGGCGATTTTATAATTTGTTACCTTGTGGATATTTTAGTAATTCTTGAAATTGAGAATTGACTAATAATTATAATTCTAAGGTTAATTCAGTGATTTACATTTTGGAGTGTTATAATAGTTTACGGATGTGAGGATATTTTAGTAATTTTATCTTCATGAGAGTTGTAAATTATGAATAGATGTACATTTTGAGTTTATTTTATAAATTACACTCCAAGTGTCATTAACATTCTTATTTTCATATATTTAAGTTCTTTGTGATATAATTATGTGTTTTTTATTATAATTAAGTATTTTATATATTTTACAAGAATCATGGTTATTTCACAGTGAACAACAGATTAGATAATAAAACGGACAGCAATTTTAAACTCAGGACAGTTAAAAATCTTTGGAGGAGTATAAAAGACTAAACGATATTGTTCACATATATTATACTATTCATGATACTGTTCACGACACTGCTCACATATACAGTAAGATGACATGGTATTAATCGATGATGTGGCATCAACCAATGATATGACATCATTAATTGAATGAACAATGTGGTATTGACTGATGATATAACATTGATCAATGATGTGTCATGATCTTATTAGATTAAAATATTTATATGGTGTTAATTGATGACGTGGCATTATGTTAGTGGATCAAAATACGTGTATATGGTACATACATATACACGGAAACGATAGTCCTTATGATGTGTTCTATCTAATCATAAATTACCACATGGCGCAATCTTAAGCGTCTAAATTATTTTAATCTGATGGTCATGATTTACTCATTGTATCTATAAAAAAGGACTCCTCCTTAATTTGACACTCCTAAATTCATTTTTTAACTGTATTTTCTGTAATTCCTTCTTCATCTTATATTTTCTATGTATTTTAATAAATTATTATTTTACCCTTAGTTCAATTATAAGTAGCTAATTTTCTTTCAAGCTTGGGTTAAAGGTAAAGTCTTAAAATGTTCTATGAGCTAAATTTGATAAATTTACTTCTCTTTCCATTTGATTTCTATGAATATTTTGACTTTTCGTCGATAGATAGTAATAACAAGGCTATTATTCTCTGGCACGATAAGCTCTTAATACTATATTAATTAAAGTGTGGTTCATGAGGAGTGAACATCCTCCTCATAATTTAACTGGCATTAATAAGAAATATTAAGCTCATGGTGCTTGTTGATGTAGATCTAGATACCCAAATACTTTATTTTAAATAGCTATCACTTTAATTTATTACTGCCATTTTAATTTAAATTTTAGGATAGTTTAAACCACTTTCACTACAATTTTAACCATCCATATAGAAAACTAATTCCACAAGTAATTAAAATCTTATAGGATTGACATTCATCACCATTGATCTATTCTATAATAGATTTGTGCACTTGCGAATTCAATAAAATTTGCACAACACTAGTTTGAATTCATATTTATAAAAAATAATTATGTTATTTCTTTGATGTAGAAGGATCCACAAGCAATAATTAGTCCAAAAGCGAGAAGGATCCCTGAGTCTGAACATAGTTACTATCAGTGAAATATGCAAAACTATTTTAATAATATATTATAATTTTAAAATAAGTAAAGCATGTTTAGGAAACATATTTTAAAGGCTCTAATTTAACGATTTTCTAGAAATAGATTTCTTTTACCTATTGGTGTTTATTATTAAAATTGTGCATGATTAAATCTTTTATTATCGATTTTGAATATATGCATGATAATATTTTAATGAAAAGTAAATAAATTAAAATTCAGTAAATGAAAAAGGAAATGAGATTTTGAATATAATTATATGTTTATGTATATATGCGTAAAAGATTGTTAGCAAATCATCAGACAGTAACCTTCCCTAGTTACAGTGATATAAATATAATGAGGCTTTTGGGGTCGTCCAAATACATATAGAGGCTTTGGACTATGTGTTTGGGTGCTTCTGCCATTTTAAGGTATATGTATATGATAGGATGATAATAGTGATACAGATACAAATGATATAGATGAGATAGAGGCTTTTAGGGCCCGTCTGAGTATACGCAGAGGTTTTAAGCTATATACTTGGGCACTTTTTTCCTTTAGAGACTAGTTATGCATATGCAGATATGATAAGATATAAGATGACATTTTACCATCTATTCGTGTAGTTTCCAGGTATGATAGTTCCCTGATTATCCATCCACTGAGGTCTTAATATAATGTGATTATTTCCTCTGGGTACTTGTTTAGTGATAATTTTAATATTTAATATTTTGTCATTAGAAATGTTACGATTTCTTGATTTTGCATAATATTATGTAATTTTAGTGCATGATGCAAATTAAATAAATTTATTTAAGTTTCTATGATATTTTGCTGAGATGTTTAAACAAAAATTAAATTATGTTTAAGTAAATTTACTTTCAAACATTACTATCTACTCACTGATTTTTAAGTTCATCTCATTTTATTATATTTTCCCTCCTATGGGAGGTTATAGGTATACTAAATCAACTCAACAACTATAAATATTTTGAGTTTTGGCCACGTGATAGTGTTAGAAGATATAGATGATTTTTGTTAGAGCATTTTGATTATCTCATTTCTTTTGGGATTGTGTAACTTCATTGTATTATTCTTTTGGGATTAAGAATAAACAAATGTATGTCAATATTAGTTATAATATATTCTTTTGATACCCTAGAAATATCTTGAGTAAATCTCAATATTTTGGTTGAGGATATTGATCATTGGAGTTGGTTGTTTATTTGATAATTTTGGGAGTGTTTATTTTATATATTACAGACTAAGAACATTATGTTTGTAGAGGAGATTTTGTCAAATTTCTAATTAGTTTATTATTATTCCACTATTGATGAGACTAGAAAGACTTGCCTTGGGATTCCAAGATAGTTCATTGCATAGATGTAGGCGAGGTTTGTTGAACCACGTAAAAAAAAATCTCTTACCTTATCTATTTATTTTTCGTTGCATATTAATTTTTTTATTTTAAATTTGGTTGTTTTGTTTAAATTACATTAAGTTTTAGTTGTTTAAATTTTTAGAAACATAATTCTCCCTTTTCTTGGACTGCATAGCTAGTACTTCATTTAGTATCAAAGGAATGTTCTCTTATTAGAACTTAATGATTTAGAGTAAAAGATTCATGATAATCTAAAATGATTTCACATTAAGGAAGGATAAGTTATCACTAAACCATAATATTTTAATGGAAACAATTATCAATATTAGAAAACTAGGATGAGAATTTATTTACAAGCTTTGGATTATGAGATTTGAGAAATTATAAATGATAGTCTTTTAATGCCAACTACTAAAAATGAAGAAGGGGAAGAAATTTCAAAACTTTCCAGTCAATAAAGTGAAGTATAAAAGAAAAGATGTCTTTAAATTCTAAAGTTATGAATACCATGTTTTGTACCTTAGATAAGAAAGAATTTCATAAAGTTTTTGAGTGTAAAAATGCTTAAGAATTTTAGAATAAACTTGAAGTTGTCTATGAGGGTATAAACCAAGTAAAAGAGTGTAAAATTAGTAGATATACTAGATAATATGAATTATTCTAAATAGAATAAAATAAGAGTGTTCATTCCATCTACACTAAATTTACGGATATATTAAACACTATAAAATCCTTAGGAAAAACCTTTTTAAAAAACAAAAAAGCTCAAATGATCATTAGGCCTTTATCAACTGAATAAACACGTAAAAGAATTGCAATAAAGGAAGTTAAAGATTTAAACACCTTATTTATTGATGATTTGATTAGTTCTCTTGTTTCATATGAGGAAGATTTAAGAAAAAAGAATAAAAGCATTGCATGGGTTTAATGATCAAAAGGTTTAGAAAATTCTTCAAAAAACTAGTGAACAAAAAAATTTAAAAACTACTAGAACCAAAAGGAGAAAAAGGAGCCAGTTACTTCTTATGAGTGCAAAAAGCCTAGATATATACGATCGGAGTGCCTTCTTCTTAATAAGCTTAAGAAGAAAATAATGGTAGCAAAGTGGGATGATAGTGATGAGAAAACAAGTGATGATGAAGAGTCACAACAAATATCAAATCTTGCTCTTATGGCAATTAAAGATAGATTATTTGATGAAGTTAGTAAGGTAAGTGATCTTACTTATGATGAATTATATGATGCTTTTAAGCAATGGCATGATGATTGGATAAAAATTGATAAAAAAATGCATGTCTTAAAAAGAAAATAATAAAGCATAATTAGAGAATAAAACATTGCATAATAAAGTTATATTATCAAATAAGAAACCTAACACTTTACACAAGCATCTACAATCACATGAAGATGACTTGAAAAAGGAAAATGAAACACTTAAGAAAAAGAATATTAAATTTAGTGACGTTATCCTAAAGTTTACAAATTGAAAAAGGAGTATAGATAACTTGCTTAATTTATAAAATATGTGTTTGACAAAGGAGACATTGGTTACAAGCCAAACTTAAAATAATTTTTTTTCAAGAATTACTTTGTGAAAAGTACCTTCATTAATGATAAAATTATATGTCATTATTGAAATCAAAATGATAATATGAAATATAGATGTCAATTTAAAAGAAATCTATACCATGGAATCAAATATATTTAAGTTTCAAAAAGAATCATTATTAATATTTAAGGACCCAAAAAGATTTGAGTACGTAAGACTTGAGACTTTCTTTACAGGGTTTGAAAAAGAAAAAGAATAAATAGTATTTAGATAGTGGTTGATCAAAGCATATGACTAGGAATTATAAATGGTTCTCCAGCTCTACCAAGATTGAAAATAGTAGAGAAAATTCTTTTGGAGATAACTGAAAAGGAAAGATTGACAAAATTAGTAATATTGGTAAACTTTCCTCAATCTCATTGAAAATGTATGCTTGGTTGAAAATTTAAAACACAACTTAATTAATATTAGTGAATTATGTGACAATGGTTATAAAATTGTTTTCAATAAAACTAAATATATTATTGAGAATGTATATGATAACAAAGCTTTGTTTGTTGGAAATAGATGTGGTAATGTTCATAATATTACCATAGAATATGCATTTACCCATGACAAATATTTTTTCGCATTGCATAATTATAGTTGGCTATGGTGTAAAAGACTAGGTCATCAAGCATAGGTTTGATTTTAAAAATTTTGAAAATTAATTTGGTTAAAGGTATTCCAAAAATTAAATTTTAAAAAGATAGAATTTGTTAAGCTTACCAATTTAGAAAATAAATCAATTTTTTTTGAAAAAACAAGAGTCATATTTTTACTTTAAAACTACTTCAATTACTTCATATGGATTTTTTTGGATCTTCAGATAAGTTAGTTCAAGTGATAAATATTATACATTTATGATTGTGGATGATTATTCTAAATACAGATGGTATTATTCTTAACTAATAAGGTTGATGCTTTGATGCATTTAGAATCTTTTATAGAAAGGTTCAAAATGAAAAAGGGTATGTTTTTTCACGCATTAAAAGTGATCATGGTAAAGAATTTAAAAATCATTCATTTGAAAGTTTTTGCAATGATTTTGGCATTAAATATTAATTTTCATCACCATGGACTCCACAACAAAAAGGAGTTATTGAGAGAAAGAATAAGTCTATACAAGGGCCATGTTAAATGAAAATTCATTATTAAAATATTTTTTAGCTGAAGTCATTAATACTACTTGTTATGTTTTAAATTATGTGTTGATTAGACTTTATTTAAATAAAAATTTTTATGAGCTTTGAATAGACAAAAAACCCATATTTTAATATTTTTAAATGTAAATATTTTAATATTTTATTTTATACATAAAAGAAAATCTTAGTAAATTTGATCCAAAATATGATATTGGTATATTTCTTAGTTATACAAATACAAAAAAAGCTTATAGAGTATATAATAAAAAGAACTTTGACTGTAAAGAAATCTATGCATGTTACATTTAATGAGTGTAAAACCTATTCTATGAAGAAATTTATTGTTGATGATGATATCGATGAAGAGGTACAATAAGAATTTTTAAAAGATAAACAAGATAATACATCACTTGAAAATCAAGAGGAGCAATAAGAAAAAACTAATTTAAAGCAAAATAAAGTTAGTTCTCAAAAACGCCCTCAAGAGTTATCCTCATAAGGTGCAATCGCTAGATTATCACTTAGGAATACGTGTGAATATACTATATTTATATCTCAAATTGAACCAAAATCCTTTTCAATGTTAAAAATGATGAATCTTGAATTAAGACAATGTAAGAAGAGTTAAATCAATTTGAGAGAAACAATATATAAAAAATTAGTTTCTAAACTAAAACATCAATCCATCATAGGTATGTAATGTGTATTTAAAAATAAAATAGATGAATCCAATACGGTTATAAGAAATAAATAAGATTAGTGGCTCAAAATTACAATCAAGATGAAGGAATTGATTTTGATGAAACATTTGTACTTGTAACTATATTAGAATCTATTATAATGTTATTAACATCTGCATGTCATAAAGATTTTATTTTGTATCAAATGAATGTGAAGAGTGTTTTTTTAAATGGTTTATGGAGGAAATTTATGTAAAACAACCCCTTGGTTTTGAAAATAAAAAATTTTTAAAATTTTTTACAAATTGTTAAAAACTTTTATGGTTTAAACAAGAACTTAGAGTATAGTATGATAGACTTAAAAAAAAAATTTTGGATAATGGTTTTTCAATAGGAAAAGCTAACATAACTCTCTTTATAAAGCATAAAAACGAAGATATACTTGTACTTCAAATTTACGTTGATGATATTATCTTTGAGTCTACTAATAAGTTGTTGTGCGAGAAATTTTCATCTTGTATGAGGAAAGAATTTGAGATAAGGATGATAGAATAGTTAAAATAGTTATTTGGATTCCAAATAAAACAAAAAGAAGAAGGAATTTTCATAAATCAAGTCAGCTATATGAAAGATCTACTCAAAAGGTTTGGCTATAAAATTAGAACGGCAAAAAGTACTCCAAGGAGTATTACCATAAAGCTAGATAAAGAAGAGAAGAGTGAAGAGATTGATATTAAGACATATCGAGGTATGATTAGATCCTTACTCGATTTAATTACTAATAAGCCTAATATTATGTTTAGTGTATGCTTATGTGTAAGATTTCAATTATATCCTAATAAATCCCATTGGCTTGTTGTTAAAAAATTTTTTCTTTACTTGAGTTGAACCATAGATCTTGACCACTAGTATCCTAGAGAAAAACATATAAACTTAACTTGTTATTAAGATGTTAATTTTACTAGTTACAAGGTTGATAAGAAGAATACTAGTGGAACATGTCATTCCTAAGTCATTCACTTGTCTCTTGGTTTAATAAAAAGTAAAATTTAATGCACTATCAACTATAAAGGCTAAATATATTGTCGTTGAAAACTATTGTGCTCAGTCCATATGGATGAAACAAGCACTTAGAGATTATGGTGTTAGCCTTGATCATATTCCCATTACGTTTGATAACATAAGTACAATTAACTTATCAAATAATCTCATTCAATATTCTAGGAAAACACATATAAAAATTAGACATCATTTCTTAAGGGATCATATTAAAAAAAGAGATATTACTTTAAATTTTGTATATTTCATTAAAATCTATTTCCATTAAAAATCAGCTTGCAAATATCTTCACAAAACCTCTTGGAGAAAATCAATTTATTAAAATTAAACATGAGCTTGGAATGATGAATGTTGTATCTTAGCATGTTTCCAAAAGCGATTTAATTGTATGCTTCTTATGAATGACATATTTGATTGCATTCATAAATCAAGCATAAAAATGGGCTTCAAAATATTTGAAATCAATGAAATGATCTTCAAATTGAGTAAACTTTAGCCAAAGATTAAATTAAAATGTGTGAAAATATAGGTTGAAGAAAATGCATTGCCTTTTCCTCTCTAAACGGCTAACTGTTTCAAGACAGAAACTTAAAAATTAAAAGATGTATTATAGACAATAACGGCTCACCGAATAGGGCTCATCGTTTGCTAAAACAATTTTTTATATGCATTTTTCCAGTTATCGATCTGTTGTTATCAGCCAAACGGTCTACCGACATCGTGTTAAGTAGTATGAGATTTTGTACACTATCGGCTTGCCGATATCACTGACTCATCAATATCATGTTTTTAAAACTATTAAGATTCTAGCTGATAATGTTTTGTGATAAGCAGAAAACGGTGCATTATTATCACGCGATAAAAGCACAATAAACTATTTTTCTTCTTCACGTTATTTTGATCCTGAACCATTATCTTCTCACTGTGACTGCAACTCTCTCTATAAAATTACTCATTTTCTTTGTAATTTCCTTTCAAATTGACTGAATAGAAATATTATATAACAAGTTTAGATCATTTCTATCCAATCAAAATCAATTTTCAAGCCTAAAATTACAAATTTTGAAATTTTGAAACCTAGTGCAAATTGAATCATTTTCTTCCAATATGACGGCAAATTCTTCTATTTTTGAATAAATTGAGCCTACAGATACCTTTCTCTTTTCCTCAACTTCATTCCAATCGATTCTACTTTCCTCAAACATCTTTTAATCAAAAATCCAAAAAATTTTCTCCACAATAGATGTTAATGAGTCGTCAAAGGGAAGTAAAAGAGTTAAACAAATTGATCAATGACCTTTCGGCACATCCAGACCCACTACTCAGGAATTCGAAAGAGTCAATTTCGCCCCTTTTCATCTAGACACTTGGTTTAATACGGCAGGAGGGGGGCCATGCATGCAACATGCATAACATGGAGCCATCTTCGCCAAGGGTCTAGTAACTTATTTACCATGTTAACTAGTTGTTGCAATTAAGTTGATTTTAGTTTCTCAGTTGGCCGACTTTATAGTAAGGTTGTTGCACAAAGATTTGCTTCTTTATTTGTTTATTATTATTTAAGCCTACAATCTCAGTTAGTTGTTGGCTATGTTTTCAATTATAAATAAGCTTCAGTCATTAATAAAAGATTAGGCAGAAATTATTCAAAATACTAGTCTTGTGGTTGCTCTCACGCGAAGTATAACATTCTATATATCTAGCAATTATTATATGCTTTGACTGGGACCCTATCAATTGGTATGAGAGCAGGTTTAACAATGGCAACTAACAAAGAAAGGATCGAACGCTCAGAAGCTGAGCTCAAAAATCTACAAGACAATATGATTCGAATGGAGCTAGGGACCAACCTTAAATTACATCACTTATAGGAAATAATAAGTAAGTTGGCTGACTCTATTTTTGCATCCAAAGGAACACCAAGCCATGGTAACAATGATCAGGTAGGTTCATCACAACCAAGCCGTGAAGAGAAGGAAGGGGAACATAAAAAATTTCCATCTAGAGTAGCCAAATTGGAATTCCCTCGTTACCAGGGCGATGATCCAACCAACTGGTTCAATTGTGCAATGTAATTCTTCAAATACCAAGACACAACTGATGAATAAAAGATTTTATTAGCATCTTTCCACCTTAAGAGAGAAGCCAACTAGTAGTGGTAATGGTTGCATCAAGCTTACTGAGAAGAAGAGAAGACAGTCACATGGGAAACTTTTGTAAATGAATTATAAGCTTGTTTTGGTCTTAGAAAATGCAAGGATTTTGACGAGGCATTATCTAAAGTGACGCAGACAGGATCCCTTCGTGAGTACCAGAAAGAATTTGAAAGACTTGGCAATAAAGTTCAGGGTTGGACACAGAAATCTCTAGTGGAGACTTTCATGGATGGATTAAAACCAGAGATATTGAAGGACATTCATATGTTCAAGCCAAAAACATTAAAGGAAGTAATCAATTTACCTCGCATGAAAGACGACCAATTATCATGATAGAAGAAGTTGTTGCGGCCACTATTGATCAACCATACACTGCCAACACAACCAATCAATACTCGAGCAGCACCAACGGTGCCTATCAAAAGATTATCATGGGATCAAATGCTGTGACGATGAGCGCAAGGTTTATGTTTTAATTGCAATGAGGGGTTCACTATCGAACATAAATGTCAAGGGCCTCAACTCTTAATTCTCAAGAGCGAAGCCAACACAGAGGGAACTATTTATGAGGAAATTATAGAGGAACTACAAAGTAGAACAAAGTCAGGTCAAATGGAAAATACATCTTTTTGAAGAGCAATTTCCTCGCATGGCCTTTAAGGACAAAGGTCCACAACATGCATAACATGAAGCCATCTTCGCCAAAGGTCTAACAGCTTGTTTACCACGTTAACTAGTTGTTGCAATTAAGTTGCTTTCAGTTTCATAATTGGCCAAGTTTATAGCTAGGTTGTTGCACAAAGATTTGCTTCTTTATTTGCTTATCATTGTTTAAGCCTACAATCTCAATTAGTTGTTGGCTATGTTTTCAATTATAAATAAGCTTTAGTCATTAATAAAAGATTAGGCAGAAATAATTCAAAATACTAGTCTTGTGGTTATTCGCACCCGAAATAGAACATCTTATTTATCTAGCAATTATTATATGCTGTGACTAGGACCTTATCATTTCATCAACATGTTATGGGTAAAGTTGTAACCTCTTCATTCTGCACTAATATTACTCAATTTAATAACATCACTATATATGATAGTACCATTAAAGATATTCTTAAACCATGGGAGATAGTTCTAAGCAGTGAAGAGAGAGTTCTCGATAACTTAGTTAGGATATTTTACTCAAACATAGATCTTTCAGTTCCTTGAGAAAATAAAATAATCACTCACATATATGAAGTTCGCATTGAGCTCGATGATGCCGAACTAAGTTATATCTTAGGAATTAGATATGGGGGTTTAGATATTTACACAACTAGAAAAGAGCTTATGTTTAATTATTTTCAACATGTAAATGGTGTGCAGAACATTTGTAGACATAGAGATTGTTTTTTATAGTGTTTGTACCTTGTCATTTAGGGCTAAACTCTTATCCTTTCAAGTCTGTATCCTCTATAGTACTCTTCAACATATGGTCACTCTTAGACAAGGTCATAGTGATGAAGTGATTGATTAGAAGTTGGATAATTAGATTCCTTCCTGTGAAGAAGGCAAGTGAGCTTATCTTGCACTATCCTCTGTCATATGTTAACCATACTGGTAGAGACTAACCAATCCCTTCTCTATGTCAATATTATTAGCCTAAAGGACTACACATTATGTACTTTTAATGAAAACAAACGTGTGTCTTAGTTAATTTAATTATATTTCACATTTTTACTAGTTTTTGAAGGATATAATTTATATAAGTGAATCACGTAAAATTAAGTTTAAGAGACTCAACGGACAACGACTCATCAAGAATCAAAGTTCAAGCGTTCAACGGACTCATTATTTCAACAATTCTTGCAAAGCTAGTATAATTTAGTATGTGCATGGTTTAGCATTTTTAGAGCTCAAGATTTTATTTAATTAATGATTATTTTTCATTAATCTAAGGTTTTACAATTATAAACTAAGTATTTTATCCAAATTAATTATTTTTCAAAATATGGACTAAAATGTAAAAGATTTGTAATCTTTTATTTTAATAAGTATTGTTTTAAATGTAAAAGATTTGTAATCTTTTATTTTAACAAGTATTGTTTTAATTTTGGATTTAGACTTATTTGCAAAACCAAAAATACTTTTGGCCATATCATAGTTTTATAAAGTTGTGAGAATATTAAGTATTATATAGAAATTCAGAAATTGGACTTGTTTATAAATGTTTATGAAATTTTAAGCTTAGTAAAAATATAGACAGTTTTGGATAAAATAATAATTTTAGTAAATAGTGATATTGTAGAACTTAACTATTTCAAATTGGAATTGTTTGGAAATTTTTATTACTTTTTGGATCATAGTATAATTATAAAAAATTTTTAGTAAAATTATAATTTTATGAACAATATTACTATAGCAAAATTTAAATTTAATGGTAACTTTATTGTAGCATGCGGGTAGTAGGATAAATTAAGTAGCTAGCTACTTGGTTAGTGGAATTTACCTATAATAGTTAGTTTTTATGTCAAAACTATAGAAACCCAAATCAAACTCATTTTTAAACTTTCCAACAAGCCTAAACAAGTTTTTACAATACATTTTGAGCTTTGAATTATTATTGTGCTATAATTACACATCTATTCTTGAAGAAAGTTTATTTGTTATAATATTTAGTTTTGTATTAAATTTGTAAGTGTATAAATGTGAAAAAACTTGGGTGAAAAGATTGAAGGATAATCGCTTAAGTGTAAAAGTTTTTTGACATCTTGGAAGTCAATTGTAACGAAGTTGAAGTCTTAGGTGGCTTGAGTAGTAAAATCGTCGAACTTAGTTGGCTTGGAGGCATAGACGTAAGCGGGGATTGTCGAACTATGTAAACATTCATTGTGTTTGCTTTTTCTTCCCTTTCTCTTTTATTTTTTAACATTATTAAATTTATTGTTTTTAATTTCATTAAGACTTTAAATTGAATTATTGTGTGGTTTAATTAGTTTAAATTTTAAAAACTCAATTCACCCTCCTCTTAGGTTGCATAACTAAAATTTCACACATTATTACTAGAATAGTGAGGTACTTCAATGTTCCTCTTATTGAGCCTATTTATAGTAAGACTAGGAAGCTATGTAGAGAGATCATATCTAGCATTGCATTTCATAGAAGTCATGAGGAATAGGTTAAGACTCCATCCTCTTAAGCATAAAGACATTTTGATAGCTCCAGAGGATAACTGATTACTTAATGATATTTATTCTAAGGATTAAGTACTTGATTTTTTGACTCAATACTAGATCTCACGCACTTTATTAAGTTGCAATAGCACAATCTCAGGTTGAGGAGCCAATAGAGCCAGTTGAACACCTTAAGGCAACATCAGTTTTTAAAAACTGAATGCAGCAACTATTCAACAAAGTAGATACCCTCTCTCAGCAACAGCAGCAGCTCCAATCCCAATTTTAGACATTTCAGCATTAGGAGCTTTTGGATAGTCAAGAATGCATCCTTACTGCCCTCAATTTCCATCTTGGTGGTTTCTTCTCGCAGCCTTCATGTTAACTTCTACATTTATTTTTTTCGCAAATATATTTTCAAATTTGTTTTGTATTCATGTTCTATGATGATATCTCATTTCTATTTTTCATAACGTATTTATGTTTTATTTTTTCTATAATGATATTTTAGTGATTAGATTGCTTGGTTGGTTGATCATTTTAATGCTTGATGATGGATGTATATATGTTGTTGTGTTGCTGGAGTTAAGATGATTTAGGTTTATGGTTAAAGTTGAGAAGATTATTTAGAAGTGCTTATTTGTTTATGTTTTTAGGGATTTATTCATTTTTAAGCAATGGTTCTATCGAAATTTAAAAGAAAAAAACACATAGGTAATTTCTTCCCCTATCTCCTTTTTTCTATTTCAATTTCAATTTTATTTTCTATTTGATGATGAAAAGGGAGAAATAAGTAAACTGCTTTGTGAACTACTTTATTTATAAATAGGTAAGGCTCTTTTACTATATATTTTGAGCAAATATTTAAGGGAAGCACTCATGTAGGGGAGCATTCATTTAGGGGGAATAAATTTTTGGTGTAATACTTGAAAAAATTTGTTATTATCAAAGAAGGAGAGATTCTTAATATGCAAATTTTCTTAATAATGATTTTAATGATAAAAAGTTTGTTTTAAATGACTAAGCATGAACATATCATTAAATAGATTTTTAAAAAAATTCTTAAGTTTTGTAATAAATTAAGCATAGAATAAAATTCTGATAATAAACGATTTCCTGCTAACTAGCAAATGGCTAAAACTGACTTTATTAAGAAAAGATTATAAACACTCTGGATGAAATCGACTTACCATCAATGTTTAAATGGCTAACCGATATGTAGCAAAAAATTGAAGTTCAAGTTATGGTTAAAGGGAACAATAGTTAACTAACATTCAGCAAAATTGAAGTTTAGTTTTTGGACACTAATGGCAGGCCGACATTTGGAAAAATAGTATCATGATATCTTATTTAAGAATTACTGAAAGATAATGGTGATCTAACATCTAGAAAATGGCAATCCAATAATTTCAAAATGCAGCTCAATGATAACTTTCTCAAGTGAGAACAGTGATTCGATAGGCATTAATAGTGATTCAAATTCATGCAAAAACTAAATAATTTTCAGCTTCCATTATAAAAAGGCTCAACCAAAATTAAAAAGTGGAGGGATTCTACAATTATCATTAAGCTTGCTATTAAGTATACATTCTCTATTATACTTTAAACATGTTATTATTTCATTAATTCACACATTGAGCTTCCATTTTAAACACGTGTTGTATGATAGAAAAATTCATTTCTAATATTCATTTTTGAGTGATTGTAAGTGTTAGAAGTACTTGGATTAATAGATTTGGGATAATCTCTTGTTGTAAAGATTGATTATACCTGTAAAATAAATTGTAAAAGTTCTTAAAGTCTTCAAAGGCTTAAATAGTGGAATCCTTTACCCTAATAAGCTTGGAGGTGTAGACATAGGTTAGATTTACCGAACTATATAAAAAATATTTTATTTGCTCTCTCTTACCCTATCTCTTTATTTTTCATTGCACATTAATTTGTTAATTTCAAATTTGGTTGTTTTGTTTAAATTATATTAAGTTTTAGTTGCACCCTTCCTCTTAGGTTATATGGCTAGTATCTCAACAAACAAGTTACTGCTTGATAGCCACTATTGGGACAATTTTGATCTTAATAAATATTTAGATTAGGTAAAAATAATTACAAGTAAATTCAAATAAATTATCAGCATGAATTTTGAGAAAAGCACTAATGAGATTAGATCTAAGAAGAAATAGGACTTTTCTGATCATTTATAAAATCTTATATTCTTGTTGACCCAAGCAGTTATACAAACCTTGACATTAATGATAATAAACAACACTTGAGGATAAGATGGGAAAATAGTTTTCAAATCTTACTAACTCTTGAAGGATAGATTATTCATGTGAGATAAAGCTCAAAGGTGAAAGGACTCAAGGTCATAGAGGTGCAAATTGAATTTCAGTTTAAATTGTTCGAGTTTTGGTTGGGTTCTAAGTTAATAGGTTAGAGACTTCAATTTAATTATATTCAAGGTTCAAATCGAAACCGAATTAAATTTTGGACTAGTTGGAATTGAAAACTCTGTTGTAAATTTCAATTTAGGTTGTAATATGGCTATAGCTTTGGACTCCTAAGACATTGTAAACTTAAACCAAAAAAAGGGCCATTATACCAGTTTATGTTTGTAATCCTTAGATGAGTTTCTAAATTGCCTATTCTAATGCCAAGATCATTAATGTAAAAAATTAGAAAACAAATATCAATTATGAACCTATTGGGCATGCTTGATTGAGTTACCATTATACAAATTCGAAACTACAATAAAACTATCCCATTCATGCACTATTTAAAATTACTATAAAACATATGTAAATTTGAAATTACCTAGTGCAACTAACAATGGCCAGCAAACATGGAGGCAACGTTGGCCAAGGCAATAGAAGTTGAAACATAGAAGTGAATTAGCTCAAGAATGGTTTAGACATTAGCAATTGAAGCCTGAAACAAGGAAGCAAATTGGTTCATGGATGGCTAGCACAGCACCAGCACACTTGAAAAGATTAACAATGATGGCTACATAGACGTTTGATACCTTAGTGTCATGGAATGAGTATTTTAAGTAGCAAACCCATGCGACACTTAGACAACTTCTAGCATACAAATCATTAAGTAAGCCTTGAAGACTTCTCAAACTAGCCAAGTGAGTACACTTTTTGAAAATGCTAGAGAGAAATGAGAGCAATATGGTTAAATATAATTATATTATTCACAAGAGAATATACAAAAGAGCTTACAAGATTGTTTAAGTTGCTAGGTGCTAAATGTATTGTGTGGATGGTGTGCTTTGTGTGGTATGGTGGTGGTGAGTAAAAATTGTGAGGGTCCATCCTTATTTATAGTTGAGCTTTCAGATGCAAGTTGCCAAAATATCTCATAGGACTTAAAGGCACAAATTTAGAAAGTTCTAAGATATTTACAATTATAAAAAAGTCTGGAATGTGGGCCAAGCTAGGTTGATTATTAAGCACATCACGGTTAGCTAGTTATGTGATGCTACTCATTACTAAGCACAACCCCCTTCTAAGTGCATCTCACCTTTATGCAGACTCTTACTAAGTGAATCCGTATGCACAAAATTAGCCTACGTTTTTGGTAAATTTAGGCAACCGATGACATTAGGCAAGGTTAGGGCTAGTTGTGTGACTGTGTGTGAGTGAGTGAATGTGTCATTATGGTTGTAAAGATTGAAGAAGAAGAGAAGGAGATTGCGTTCGTCGTTGTAAGCCGATGATTGTGAAGATTGAAGAAGAGCAAGAGAATTGACTATATGAGTGAGTGGTTAGGGATTGTGCCATTGTGCAATGGCTGATTTGCTTAATTTTTTTTTTTTTCATTCGAGTTCAGCCCAAACAAAAATGAAATCAATTAATTTCTAAATTTTAACTCATTTAGATTTTAAGGACTAAATTAAATTAAATTTGAAATAAGTTTTGAGTTCAGTTCAGTTTGATCCGATTCAATGCCCACCCTTACTCAAGGACATGCTTAGTAATTGTTTGATCACATGAGTCTATACATGTTCTGTATTTTATCATGTGCACAAGAAGCCTAAAAACTACATTAGGTGCACGGCGTCACACTGTAGATTAAGCTCATGGCAAGCTCTCAAATGTATAGGTGTGCTGTGAAATCATTTAGCAAGCAATAAAAGAATACCGAGGAATAATAAACATAGAACTTTAAAGTTCGGGCAGCACATTTACATGCAAATTCTAATATTAATGATTAGTAATCTAATGGGCAACAATAGTCATCTTATAGGGAGCGACACTATTGTAGGGCACGATCTTATTAATTCAGCTATTATCTGAAATTAGAATTGTGCCCAATGACATGGAACATTAAACTAAAACAATGGTCAATCCGGTACAATAATTATGTTTGAAGAGAGGATCGAGAAAGCACAGTGAACGCACTGAGAATGAATGCAGTGAAAAAGATCTTCAGATCAATCACAAGATTGTGAGTCGTTTGTTTTGACCAACCTTACGCTAAAATAGATGAATCAATTCCTATAATATTTTCTCAAATTCCCACAACAAAACTAATCATAATAAACGACGGAAATAAATGGAACATAAAACAAAATATAAATGCAAGAATGTGAAATTGTTAAATTAATTCATGAATCTCTTTGCAGCTAAAATATCATCTACTTTTTGGTACAAATAAATTCATTTCTCCTACAATTGAGGGAAAAGTAACAGGAAGCAAAAATAATATGCCAAAACAATTACAATGACAAGTTATGGATATTTGAACCTGAGTTTGCCAGAGCTATAACCCCTAGGAAGTCAAGAAGCAAAGGGAGTGAGCTAACCATACTTCTACAAATCTCCCATAGAAGGCAAAGTCTAATAAGCTGCAGATAACCATAAGCAGCCTACCAACTTCTGGCAAATTACTTTACACTATACAGGTATCCTAATAAGATAATTGTCAATGGTAAGAGGATCAAGTTCAACTCTTGATCAATGCTCATGCTTCACACGTGCTTTTAATATACCAGGAACAGGTGGTGATGTGGGAGGCCTATTCAGGTTGTTTGCCCGAAGTGGAGGAAGGTGTTGTGGTGGTTGATACACACCAGCCATGCTTGAACCTTCACCATCATCTGCAGGAAAACTTTGTGCCATATCATCACTCTGTGGTCTCTCACAAAATTTCATTGCCTTCAGGACAGAATTGTCGTCATGGAGCTTAAAAGGGGTGCTGCAAATAGAAAAATCAAAGTTGTAGCAATAAATAGACCATTAAGAGTGTAACAAAAATGTTCAATTAACCATAGGGGTCACAATCTGAGCTTGCATCCCCCTTTCTTCTTTTTGTAGCATATTCTTTGCAGCTTTTGGTCACATGCCATAACATTGCCCACTCGACTATGCTGATATTAAAGGGTTAACACCCCAATTCATATCAGCATATCAACAGTAACCATCATTATTTCCATTGACAACAATCTAAGAGAAGTACAAAAGCATGTGCAAGTTTCTTACCTATTAAAGTCAAAATGCACCAGCTGCATATCTTCTGATATTTCCACCTCAACAGTTGCATGAGGCCGTGTCTATTGTTTCGTATATCAAGGCAGAAAAAGAAAACAGAAAAGCATAAACAAGTTCAACAAAATGTCTAGCAAATACCAGAAAGTATTAACATGATAGGCATTTTTTTTATGATGAATAAATGTAAAAATCAATAGAAACTTCTGATTATATGTAATACTTTGTAATGGCATTCTTATAACCTTGCGTATTCTCACATTTCTTTCATAACAGGATGAGACAGTTAACCAAGCTCTCTCAGCATCTTCTATGATTGGCACATAAAGTGACCCATACATCAAGCCTCCACAATAAGGAAGGTTAGAGAGGAAAAATAAATAAAAGTGAATCTGCATTTACATTTGCAAAGGCACAACACTCTGAATCAATTAATCTATTGGGAGAGGAAAATTCTCTCTAGTTCGCTCAAAGTCATATGAAACAGGCAGGCATAACAAAGACATGCAGACAACCCTCCATCAATTGATCCACTAGGAAAGGCACATCTCACAATAAAATCTAAATTATAAAACCACATAAACCGCACAACAATGCTTTCACATTTACAGTTCAGAAACTAGTACTCAAGTTCTAGGCCCTTTTTCTGATCTTTGATAAGCTATAAGTTCCCAAACTAGAATTCAAAAGTGGAGGCACCTGCCGAACTCTACATTCTTTGGAAGCATGAAATTATTTGTTGGCTGCAAAAGCACATAGATCATGATTATATCACAAAACATTTCTGGTATGTTTATTCTACCTAGTGTCTAAGAACTTGGAGAGATTCAGAGTACTAATCAACAGCCCTAACTAAAATATTAAGACACTTCAAGTAGCTAAAATATAGGACATGAAAGTTACATATGATTGAACATACAATTTCTTTGATACTGACAGAATTTAAAATCTTTCAATCACATGTAAGATCCCCACTTAATTTCTTCATCAATATTTCTACTCATGTTAATGGATCAAGTACGTCAACCAAAAGATAGAGAGCAACAAAAACTCGAAGAATTTCTCAGGGGTTGCAATTCAGAACTCCATGAACAAATAGGGCTCTACACAGGAGGTTGTTCAGAAGTAAACATAATGGAGGACTTGCACTAATACTGAGGATTTTCATAGAAGTTAAGTGAATTATCACGAATAATAGCTTTCATCTCCACATTACGTCCAACTTTTCCTAAAAACCCGGCAAGCAAGATGGACTTATATCCCGTAGTCACACTTGAAATCCAAGTTAAAGGCTGAACAAGAAGGTAACACTTCAACTTCTTAATTTCTTCCTTGATCCATTTCATTTAACACATCGAATCCTATCCAGACATTGATTTGAGTTAAGAAACTGTTAAGGACAGGTCAAAATATATTAACACCTTAAATAGGAAATCATTTTTACAAATACCAAAAGCTCATTTTGGGCCAACCTTCTTTGCTCATATAAGCATATTCAAAGTTTATTCATGCTATGATTGAAACCATAATACAAGAGAAAGCTGACGAATATCTACCTGCACCAGAATAAAAGGTAAAGCCACACCCCCACTCGGAGCATTTCCTGAGCTGTATAATCTCTCATTTCGTTGTATAAGGTTTTGAAGTCCTACAAACTTGATGAAGAGACAACCGAATTTAGCCCACATAGCAAAAGAAATTCATCAACATAAAGCATGCAGCAAACAAGTTCATACCAAGATTACAAACATGAAAAGGTAGAAAAACTAATTCTAATTCTTACTTGATCCTCCAGTTCCTGCAGATAGGCAGTTTTCTTTTCAATCCTATTTCTCAGTCCAAGACGCTCAGCCTGCATTAAATACATCTTAAGAGATTGATAAGCTCATTCATTATTCAGAACAGAATCTACCGAGAAATTGAAATAATAGCTAAGATATGCAAATACAAGCACATCACACCTTTAATTCTTCAATGTCATTCAGGCTAGTGCGAGGAAGACCCTTCCACTGTATTTCCTTTTTATCCTTTGATATAATATCCATCGCCATCAGCACATTTAGGGCATCATATACCCTTCGTCTTATGTTCTTCTCATCATATTGTTGCTGTTAAAATAAATATTACCAACAAAAGCAGATTTAGTTAATTTCAACTTCTCAAGATAAAATATACAAGCATTCAGATGGGATTAAATATCTATCAGCCTGATGGAAGAATGGAAACCTGATCTGGGGTTGCTAAACTATTGCTAGGATCGGCAAATTCAGCCACAAGCTCATCTGCAACCTGAAAAGCTCTTTCAACTCTCAGACAAAGGTTTATGCTTATAAAACAGCTGTTATGAAACAGGAAAACAGAGAAAGAATAGGCCATGTCTAAGAAACTTAAATCAGGAGCAAAACTCAATTTGTGTGTGTTACAAAGAGAAAAAGAACAAAGATAATTAATATATTTAGTTAAAATCCTAGCTTTGACCGAACCACATTTTGTGAATTACACTTTTAAGCATGGACGAAAAATAAAGATGAGGTCATTCAACTTATAAGAAAATCCTCAGTGTTATATGAATTAGAAATAACAATACACCATTCCCTCCAGATACTTCTTTTCTGATCTTATAAGGCCAAGTCACCTGTGTAACCTTGCACCACAAACTTCAGATCATTAACCCCACAAGTCCTGTGCATCCACTACCAACAGATCTGGCACATAGTTTCAGAGCTTCAATCATTTTGAGATCTTGCAAGATAAATTTCAGCTGCATCATGCACAATGGACTAACAAGTTCCTATAGGTACCTCGTAATTATCTGATTTATCCACTATTATTTAAAGTGATTTGGTTTGATGATATGGCATATTTTGTAAGGGTCTTCAACTCATAAAAATTTGAGTTTCAAAGAGCTGTAGTTCAAAAACCGAAAACCTCTCAGAATTTGACACAATCAATGAATGTATGAATTCCACCAGTATCCATGGGAAAATCTAGGGATAGAAACTAATAGACTTACGGCTAGAGATGGAAAATAATAAGCTCTTTAGGCCACGGATGGAAATGAAGAAGAAATGGGGAGGGAAGAACTTAACCAAACTCGCCCTTCCCTAAATACCAACTCACATCGCTGTCCTGTGGCTTCAGCCAGGAGCTATGACATTCTTCGATCCCTGATGTGAGGAGTGGCTTAAGTCATTGCAATTGCCCCACCTCAGTGTGTCTATCCACTCCTCATCAACCATTTTTGAAAAGAAAGATCAAGACTCAAAAAGACTTAAAAAACACCAAAATATTTTTTAGCTGATGGAGTCCCAGCCTTAAATCCCATACTTTTGTTGATAATTTTGGTTGTTTTACCAAAGACAAAAATATGGATCAGCACAAAGGCATGGAGATAATATCCGCGCAGGTCTACTGTAGTCACTTCAGGAAGCCAAGGAATTCACAAGAACACCACACAGTAGAATGGATCAATTATATAAAGGAACTAGAACTCACAAGAATTAACTTTGACAGAATCATTATAATGACTTTGACTTCGAGAAGCCACCTACCTCATTGTATGTAGTTCTTCCCTTGCTTTCCACTTTCTCACACACTAGAAACATCCAAAGAGTTAAAACATCAGAAAAATATCACTATATCCAATCAGAGGGAAGATAAAGCATGTAGGAACTGATTTCCACATGAAGACTCAATATGTCAGCTTCTCAAATAACTGGCATCCGTCTTACTTCTTATTTATTGAAATCCTAATTCCCATGATGTTTTTGAGCCAATAGGTCATGAAGGAATGGAGAGATAGAAATGAATCAAGCACCTTTCATGCTAAACTGACGAAGTCCTCGACCACTTTTATCTCCTCCACCTGCCCTTTGACCTCTCTTTTTCTTCTTGCCACTGCTTATTATTTATAAACAAAAGAACAGTAAGTGTAGTTGAAAGAAAATTAAACTAACAATGTCAAAGAAACAAGAAGCATATACTCTGAACATTGGGACAACAATGCAGCACATTCAATCCAAGCATAAAGATACATGATTGTAGAACTCTCACTATTTACTCACACATAATATATAACGAATACATAAACCGTTTCAACAACCATTCACAATTTAAACATTTCAATAAAATTCAATACCAACGCATCAAAACCCTCAAAAATTAAAAAAAAAAAAAGAAAAACACAAAATATTTTGAGGAATCAAACAAGAAAAGCAATGAATTAAATTACAGACCCGACAACAGCGCTCTGGGAGCCGGCATCGTCACCGTGAATGTCAAGGTGGTTTAGCCGGAGAAAAGTGCTATCACTTGCCGGCGTAGCCATGCTTTGCGACGGCGACCCCACGCTGCCGCTTGTAGAGACCGATTGGCCGGAAACGGTGGTGCCCCACGACCGCGTAGCCCCTCCCCCTTTGGCTGCCGGTTGTTGGCGGTCACCATCCTCATGATGGCTGTTATTCCCAGTAACCATAAATACAAAAAAGAGTAAAAATTATCAATTAATCAATCGATTCTTTGTAAATTTTTTTATCGGGTTTTGAGCATTAGCATCACTATGCCTTGATAAAAATGACAAAGTCACAGGGTTGAAGAAAAACGAGGGAAATTATATTGAGGGAATGTGGCTCGTTGGGCTGCAAAAATAGAGGTTGTTTTAGTTTGTGAATAAAATTTTAGCCTAAAACTTTTATTTATTAACTTGTTAATTGTAATTGGCAAGTTGGTAAAAGTCAATTCTTTTGTACATTATTACATTATAGTAGTTAACCTTAATAGCTAACTCCCTATTATTGGTATTTTGTGGGAAAAAAGAAGGGATTTATTGAAGAATTTTTTAATATAATTGTTGAAGTCTAAGACAAACTGTGACAAATAAAATCTAATGTGCATGTCATAACTTGACTTAATATAATAAGTTAAAATTTGACCCAAAATACAAAATCAAAGAAAATAACTAAATATATAAAGGAACATTTTGAAGAGGTGAGAAAGTGTTTAATTCATTAAGAAATCGTATATTTATCAAAGTAGAGTAGAAATTCTTAAGAATAAGAATTTTAAGATTAGGAGTATAAAATCAAAATGAAAATAAGTTATTTACTTACATTAGAATTAGAGTGTGAAATAAGAATAAGAATTTTATTTATGTATTTACTTAGTCTTAAATAAAAAGAGAATTTTTCTAGCTATAATTTTACTCTTATTTAAAGAATTATAATTTTTAATTATAAAATAAATTTTTATCAATTCTTTGAAACTATTATCTAATTTCTTTTAGTTTAATTATGCTAATTTTAAATTATTTAATAGTGGTTGTGTCAAAATTTTCAAATCATTTCCTTGTTGGTGATATGATAAATAACAAGTAAGTTGTCATATTAAATAGGCTAAACATGATTTATTATTTTCATATTTTTATGTAATTGTACAATTCTATCAATGAGTGATATATATTATATATCCATTTATATATATATATATATATATATATATATATATATATATATATATATATATATATATATATATAAAAGAACGCAACACAAGTATATACCCATTTACATATGTTCAATTATAAAAATGTATTATTATCCTTAATTAGACATGTTGTTTCCTAAGAAGTATTCTATGAATTATTTATATCTGATTTAGATCATATTCCCTATCCCAAGGTCAAACGCAATAAATTATTAATAATATCCCCTCGTCCTTGGCTAGATTAATTAATTCTGTTTTTATATTTCATTTTTTTCGAAAAAGGATTGAAAAACCATTTATTTAACGATTAAAAAAAAAAGGTAAAAGGAGATTCCATTTTTACCAGGAAGCTTCAGTTTCACAAAAGTTAAGGCCTTAAGGGAAGGGATGACAAAACAAAGTGCTTCTGATCCCAAAGTCAGTACATTACCTACACTGTTTGACTAACCATCATTGAAAAAGGGACAAAGAGTGCTTCTGTTCTACAATTTTCATGTGAAATCAGGGACACTTTAAAGTTTATACCAACTTTTTCACCATGTTTGTGAAAGAAACCCAGTTAGTAACCCTCGATTACAAAGTTAACAACCAAATCTACTTAAATGTGCTTAAATAAAATAGCTTCTGTTGAATTTTTCTCTTGTATGCCAAACTTTGAAAAGCTAATCTTGTTATTATATGATTATTTTCTTCAATCAATCAAAATGTAAGGACATCAAGTGTGTTTTTAAGGAGTTTTCTCTTACTTGCCATCTCAATTCCAATTTTGATAAAGTAGAAAATTGAAAAATAAATTTACATTTGCCCGCCATTCACCTAACCTTTATGGGAAAAAAATTAATCCAAAATATAATAATACTAAATCCCAATTTAGCAGTCAAGAGTTTTCTTTTAGCTCTTTTATTGATTAACCAACCTGCATATTCGAAAAGATCTAATGACGATTGAGGAAAGAAGAATAATTGAAACTTATCCAATTTAATGCAATATGTTCTTGATAAGTGCTTAATTTCACATAAGTTTTTATTACTTTCTTTGTAATTATTTGATATTTTCATGAATTTGTAGATATTTTATTAGTCTTTTGATGTTTTATAGGAGTTTTTGAAGCAAAATAAATAAAAAGGAGAAAAAAGCTTTAAATTGTTGTGAGGAACACCCATGTTATTTGATGGATTTTGATTGCTTCTTAATCGAACATTTGGGTTTTATTCGTTTTATTAGGCTATAACAAACTTATGCTAAGGTTGAAAATTAGATTTGAGTCATAAAGATTGATTCTTGAAGGCTGGTCAATTTTCATAATTGGTCTGTAATAAAAATAAATTTTAAAACTATTCTGTTACATGAAACTATCTTGTTATATCAAAATCCTATTGTTATAAGAAAAATGAGGTAAAAAAAAGAGTTTCACTAGACCTACACAGATTGGGACAATAACTCTATAAATGAAACAAGTTAGAGCATCTCCAAAAGAGTGTTTAAATAAAATTTTACTTCTTATTTGAAGAGCCATGTCAATATTAAACACTCCAAAAGACACATTAATTTAGATTTTTCAAATAAGATTTGTTTTTCACTCTTCAATATTGAAGAGTGAGTTTCTCCCTCTTCTATTAATATTTTATTATTATTTATTAAAAAGATACAACTGCTATAATTATTATTTATGCTTCTATAATGAATTAAATTTGATAGAGAGCAGGATTTGATTAAAATAATGTTAACTTGTTTTAATTTGATGAGTTTTTTGGAGAGAATTATATTTTTTCATTCACTTACTTGCCACATCAATAGGCAAATTAAAATTTGAAGAGTAAAATTTAAATAGTTTTTTAGAGATACTCTTAGACATTGTTAAAGGAGAAAAAAAAAATGAAGTATTAATCTGAAGGACAGAAATCTTAATGAAGAAAGGAGTAAATGAGTTGGATAGATGATTTAGTTGTCATAGGTATAATTCAATTAATAAGTCTTTCTTTCTCTTATCTTTTGTTAGTTTTCTTTATTGAATTTGATATTAAATAATTCAAATACGTATGAATAATCTTTTTATTAATTAGGTTTGATTTCAAAATCTTAGGCTTTAGTTAATAAAATTTTCAAAATCCAAATTTCTTCAGTTTTCTTTAGAGAATTTTATATTTCACTGATTTTAATATTCAAGAGTTGCTATTTTGTTTAGGCAACCAAGTAAATGGACTTGAAGGTGATTTAATTACTAGTTTAGCTTTTTTATCAATAAACAATGAAAAACTAAATATAAGTGGCAAATTGTGATTAATGATTATGTGATATTTTCTTTTGATTGTAAGTGGAATATAATTCAAGATAAATAAACAGAGCTTGTGTGTTTGTTTCTTAATTCATCCTATAACTTTCTTGGTTTTAACACTTTCATTAAATTGAAATTAGAGAGTTTGTTTTGGGTTATTTCATGGAAACATACTAAGTAAAGAGCTTATAATTATCTTAGAATTATAGTTTTCAAATAAAAGTGACCTATAATTCTAATAATTAATTAAATCTAATGGTTTGTGGTAGAAAATAATTTCTTAACCGTAATTAATTTGCATCAGATTCTAATCTTTTAAGAACTGTTTTTTATTTTCTACTTTAAATCCTTCAATTTAATTTACATGGCAGATCAACTCTAAATCCATCCAAAGTTTGTATGCATGTTTGTTAATTTGCCTTTGAGTAGATTTGAAAAGTTTGAATTAATTTTGTTTAAGACTAGCTAGAGTTTTTAACTAAATCTTTGTTGCTAGTCAGTTTGTGTGTTTTGTGCTAACGACTTGCTAATGGGAAACAATCCTCTGCGGGAATGAACTTTTTCTTAGTGATAATATTTGATGCAGAGATTTAAGTGATAAGCTTTATAGCAACATCTATTCTCTTAATAATAATAATGAAAATTATGAAAAAGATTATTTATCTTCAATACAATTCCGTCTTAAAAGGCAGGACTATATTGGAAGAGTTCCTTGCCTTTTACCTAAAATGCTGTCCCCTTGATTCATATCATATTGGCTTTGGCTCCCAACCTCCGGGCCACGCTTATTGGCAAACAAACAATGAACTAGGATACCAATAGCAGAAAGCCAATTGGCGTTTGGTGTCACAATCTTCTTGAACGGTGTCACATGGTGTGCATTTGAGAGATCATCCTAAAGCATACGCAAATCCAGTCTCTTTCTTCAACATTTATCAACAGATGATTTTTCTCTAACCCAAAATTTGCAATGGAAAAAACAAAATTGCAAAATTCACCTTTGTTACTGCGGGCTTGAAGTATCAGAAACTGATTTTCCAAGCAAGCCTCTAGAATTTACATGGACGTGCTTTCGAATGCTGATGGGAAGGTGAACGGACTCTAAAACCCCTTGTCTGATTTGGCATTTGGCAAGCAGACACCCTAGTTAAGACCAGAAAAAGGATATGAGGACTCAACTATAAACCAGAATCACACACAACTCCATGGAAAACTTTTGACAACTTGTTATTGCAATCAAGACATTTATCCAAGGATGCTGCATTAGGAGAAACATCACCAATCACTTAGCCATTAAGAAAAGTAGATCACATGGAAACGTTAGCATAGTTTAAATGGACTTCATTCAATACAATGCTATGCAATGCCTGGCATAGGCTGTCTCTTCCCTACTAATGTTTTTAGGCATAATCAACTGCTCCATCCATAGGACTGAATAAATTAGAGTAAAGGAAAAACAGAGAAATGGGAAACGGGGATCAACTGAAAATTGAAATGTAAGAATTTTACTGTAATAGAACTTGCTAAAGCATTGGCTGCAATATATGTACAACATTTCCTTGTCTCAAGACTTTCTGCGTAAGCCACAACATTTAGCATAAGCATCTGTCATTTAAATGAAAGCCTTCTATTTCTATCCCAAAAGAGAAATAAAAAAAAAAAAAAAAGCATCTACTTATGTTAATGATATCAATACACAGAGCAAATGAAGAACTTCTATTTATGTCAATGACATTAACGTACACAAAATTGATGCAGCACTTTTTGTTTGGGGGGGAAAAAAAAGTATCCTTAGACGAATCACCTCAACGGCAAAATGGTAGAAATATGCAATCTTCTATCTGAGAAAATTTCTAATAGTTCTTATTTGAGTTTTTCAGCCTTTGGAGAAACAGCTGAAACTTTTACCATACAGACAAATTAGACACACTAACCACGCGGCTTATGTACCGATCACATGATTGACAACAGATTCAGTGTTGAGGAAACTGACAGCATAGATGAAGTGTACGACAATGGTTTATATGACACAAGCGCATGCAATGCATGCATTGTTAACACGTTTATACAAATCCAAAGAACGATTGGAATTTTCTTTAGGGACACGTGTGTGCAAAATCTATACCAGCTATCTAAGCTGGACATGAAATAGTTTGTTGTTTTTTAAATTGTTAAAAAGAAGAGACTCTGTCTATTAACCTGCAATTTTCTGTTTCATATACTTCTTTAGGTTCATGTCTCAAAAGGTCAATCCAATTCTGTTAAAATCCAACTTCTTAAAATCACATCTTATTTCAATTCACAGTTATAACATTTAAGACTCTTACCTGCCAACACCAAATCTAGCTTGTTTCTTGGCCAAATAAGAAAAATAGGAAAACAGACAAATAAGTAGAAAACAGTCTTAGCCACGCAGAGAAAGAGAAGACGCACTTAGAGAAGAAACAAGAAATGCCAGCTTGTCTGTAGCTCACATCCAACATATTATAAACTAGGAACCACCATCGCACAACCATATAAAGTACAAGAGGTGAATTTAATCTGAACATGAACTAATTGATTTTATAACTTTAATTGCCTAATCGACAAGAAGGCCAAATATCCAGCTATCAGATACATACGTTGCAGCACCGTATCTTGCGTGTACTCGGTGCCTCTCAAGATAAAAGACCTACAATTGAATGGTCCATTCACCGTGTATATTCTTCCACCGATTTCTATTCCTAGACTCCATCTTCTCCTTTCTGTGCCTTTTCCTTTAAGGTAAAATATGCTATCAAAACACTGCACCTAGTTGGTGCACTTCCTGCATCAAGTCACTGCCCTCATCCTTAAATGCTTGCCATAACTTGTTAATCCAAGCTTGGTCTCTTTGTTTCATTCATATCAAAATTAAAAACCAAAAAAAGGGCGGGACATAGACCATGAAAATTTTGATTTTTCAAGAGCCTAAGGAGAGAGTGATAGATGTTGCAAGCAGCATCAGCTATGCCTGGAACTCTATACGTGCTTCGGTGATTGTACCACTTCTGCACGTAGCAATTATCTTGTGCTCAGTGATGTCTCTGATGCTTTTCATTGAACGGGTTTACATGGCCATTGTGATCTTGTATGTAAAAGTTTTGAGGAAGAAAAGATACACCAAGTACAAGCCGGAGGAGATGAAAGAAGATCTAGAGCTTAACAAAAGCTACCCTGTGGTGTTGGTTCAAATTCCTATGTATAACGAGAAGGAGGTATTCTTAATTATCTATGTTGTAACTAATGTCACATAAAGGAAGCAGACATAGGCTATATGCTAATTTGATAATTACATACCGCTGCATGAATAAATACAACCTACAATCCAGATTACCAACAAGCTTCTTAGTTGAGATGAATATGTCATTGATGGCAGTAACTTTTAGTTGGTGAGAAATTCAGGAAAGAATATATTCCTGTATTAGACAACCAAAAAGCAGTGATCTGTATCTGATACCAAACAGGGAATTAGTTTGTTATGAACCAATTAAGTAGTTTATTTCTTTCTGAAGAAATATGTCTCATATTATTAAACTTTAACCTCTTATATTTTGAACTATTCTACTTTTCTTTTTTTCATAAATTGGTTAGTTTAGAACATGTCATCATCATGCTATATACAGAATCTCCTATGTTATGTAAAAAACTTACTGGAAAAGAAACTTCTATATTAGGAAATTATTTGAATTTTTGGATCTTCTATGCACATGTTCCCCAATTTTCAGCATTATATATTATAGCTTTTCATTACGTATATGAAAGTGGGAACAACTTCAGTTAAGTCTTACAAGACCATAATAACCAGTGTCCAGATTCGTATACAGATAAAAATTTATTTGTGTTTGTAACTCAGCAGGTTGTTAAACATGTAAGCCACAGCTGCAGCATACAGAGTAGGCTAAATGATGATAAAGGTTTGTGTAACTAACCATGAGACTCTGCTCCATTATTTTTAGGTTAAGACTGTTAAGTTCACATATCCATAACATAATATCATGATTTTTGACTGATCATTCCTAATGGTGCATCCATTTTATCCTCTGCAAATTTGTGGTCTTAATAGCTTACAAACACATATTCAAAGTTACGAAGTTAGAGGTCCAAGTGCTAGGCAGTTAACATAATAGCACAATGAGAAAAAAAGGGTAACAGAGGGCAAGGGAAATGCTAGGCTGTTGTCTAAATTTCATAATTGTTATTTCAGCTATTTTGACAATCATCACAAACCGCTGTGGTCGAATCACTTCCAGTAAGCAACTAACTGAAAGGTAGCAGTCTAAAATAATTCTCATAACTTTTTCTCTGTTTTTTCTTTCCTCGACAGGTTTACAAGCTCTCTATAGGAGCTGCTTGTGGACTTTTGTGGCCATCTGACCGTCTCATAGTTCAAGTTCTTGATGACTCAACCAATGAAGTATTGAGGGTATCACTTCATCTCTTTCAGCCCAATAAAATCTAAAAACTATATATTGGTGCACTCGGACTGATGTTTTCAAGCACACACAGAAACTGGTGGAGCTGGAGTGTCTGAAATGGACAGAAAAAGGCGTGAATGTGAAATATGAAACTAGGAAGAATAGAAATGGTTACAAGGCAGGCGCCCTTAAAGAAGGTTTAGAGAAGCAGTATGTCAAAGATTGTCAGTTTGTGGTGATCTTTGATGCAGACTTTCAACCTGATGAGGATTTTCTATGGAGGACCATTCCTTATCTGCTAGAAAACAAGGAGTTGGGATTGGTTCAAGCCAGATGGAAATTTGGTAAGACCACAAAACACGATCAATTTTTATGTGAATCTAAACTGCCCAGAGAGCTAATTTCTCTAGATTTAGACGCAGATGCTACTTACCCACTGGCAATAGTTAAGATCTTAGTTTAGTGTCATTAGTGTTGATAACTGCAAAATGTTTGAGGTAGTTTCTGGTCTTCAGTTGCTTTGCAGTATTTGTACATTTTTACCATTCAATGAGATTTTCTCCAGTAAATGCTGATGAATGCCTAATGACGCGGCTCCAAGAGATGTCACTTGATTATCACTTCTCTGTTGAGCAAGAAGTAGGCTCCTCCACTTGTCAATTCTTTGGGTTCAATGGTAAATCCTGTAACAATAATCTATCTACCACTAGAACTAAATTAAACCAATGTAACTTAGCTGTGTGTGGTTACAGGAACGGCAGGTGTTTGGCGAATTCAAGCCATAGAGGATGCTGCGGATGGAAAGACCGAACCACAGTGGAAGACATGGACCTTGCAGTGAGGGCTAGCCTCAAGGGTTGGAAATTTGTCTTCATTGGAGACCTAGGAGTGAGTCTATATCTCATGGATATTTTTGCTGCCTGTATTTGTTCGTACAAATTCAAGAAATAATTAGATATCGCAATCCAATTGATTCTCTGTGTCATAATTTTTGTTCCTGCCTCCTCCCCTGCCAGGTTAAAAATGAACTACCTAGTACCTTCAAGGCATATCGATATCAACAACACCGTTGGTCATGTGGTCCTTCTAACCTCTTCAGGAAAATGACCAGAGAAATCATTCTCTGTGAAGTGAGTGAACTGTAAACTTATTTCGCTAAGCCTTCATCTAGACAAAACTAAAATCAGTCAAGCTAGAAGAGTAGCATTTGATTCACAAAATAACTTTCATCCAGGAAGAATCTCACATGCTATCTTATCTCTTATGCAGAGGGTCTCAGTCTGGAAGAGACTCTATCTTATATATGCATTTTTTATTGTGAGGAAGATAATTGCACATTGGGTCACTTTCTTCTTTTACTGCATAGTTATACCAACTACTGTTTTGGTTCCTGAAATCCAATTGACAAAGCCGATTGCTATTTACATTCCAGCCACCATTACCTTACTGAATGCTGTCTGTACACCAAGGTACAAGAAAACAGGTCATGGAAATATAAAGTTTCACTTTTATGTGCTTGGTAAACTTCATTATATTCATCCCCTAGATAGAATGATAATCTTCAATTTACCCCCATTTTCATTTAGAAGATGAGGGCAAATGGGTAGCTGGTAGATAATATTTTTTTCTTCTTAATAGTAAGCAGGGATAGATTAAAGATTGTCATTCTAAGTAGAGCATAAGTTGAAGTTTACCCTTATCCTATTTATCCTTTTTAAGATGTTGATTACTAGTTATTTTTTCATTTCATGGTCAGGTCCTTCCATCTAATTGTCTTCTGGATTTTGTTTGAGAATGTCATGTCGCTCCTTCGAGCTAAAGCAGCAATTATAGGCCTCCTAGAAGCTAATCGTGTCAATGAGTGGGTCGTAACGGAGAAGCATGGGAACACAAAGAAGCAAAAGAACAACATCAAGACACTAAAGAAACCACGATCTCGAATTGGAGAAAGGTATTTTATCTATTCTTCCTATGTGAGCTATAATTTCATTGACACCTTAGTGCAAAATAAACACAGCAAATAGCGATTCTGTTCAAGACCCATCACTCAAATAAGCATGCGAACAAAAGCTAGAGCACCAAAAAGACCAACAAAATTACAAAGAGGATAAAGAGCCAAAATTCACATACAGCAGAACATTTTGCCATACAGAATATAACATCAACAAAGCATTAACTAACTATAATTTGATTTAATAAGACTATTTTGACAAACAGGTTGCATGTGTTGGAGCTGATAATGGGGATGTTTATGCTCTACTGCGCAATCTATAACCTGATGTTTTGCCAAGATAATTTCTTTGTGTATCTCTTACTGCAAGCTGGGGCATTCTTCATAATGGGATTCGGGTATGTGGGGTCATTTGTATCTAATTAGAACAACACTAGCTTTTACTCTCTATCTTGTGGCATTTTATTTCACTGTTTCTATGGCTAGAACCTAGAAGCAGGTTCACGTAAGACTACCTAAAACTTTTAAGTGTATTTAGTAGAATAAAAATAAACAAATGTTGAATAGTAAGTGCAGAATAACTACCTTTTTATCCGATGGAACGGCATCCTTCCTGAATCTTCACCATAAGCTCATTCTTGCAGCTCTATGTCTGAGAGAAATCTGCTTCTTTTTCTTCGTTTGAAATCTTGAAGAAAATCATAAAATGACTCAGAAATTGTATTTGCACAGCAGGCGAACAGAACGAAGACTTCATCCATCTCATTATTTTATTATTCTGCAATTCTCTGCAGTAATTTTCTGGGCATGAACGAATTAGCTTAAGACTTATCCATTTCTCGCCATGGAGAGTGTCAATCTTGTTAAGACTTGTGGCATTTGGTTTTATTTACCAATATTAACATGACCTCTTTGATTAACTGGCAGTAGAGAGTAAAAAATATGCGAACCATTAAATTGATGCCTATTAAAATAATATTAATAATAATGCCCAATTCACCTATTTACACCATATTCAATACCTATTATTGATTTTAACAATAATACTTAAAACAAGCAAATGAAAAGCACGATCCGTAGGGTTGCGTGAATCTTCAATTTTCATGGTTAATTGATTTCTTCAGCAAATTGAGTCGATTCTGATTAAGCTTTCAGGTTAGTCACGTCAATTCAGTTACGGTAAATCCAAATTTGATCCAAACGGCATTAAGAAAAGGCCACACCCAATAAATTCATTTTATGTTGGATCGCTGTTCATAAATCGCTGCCAATAGCATGCTACAAATCGATTCAATTAACTAATAATCTCAACAAGTACATATGTTAAAATAAATCAATATATTTGAATATTATAAAGCAATTAACACATTAGCATGAATAGTATATAAAAATCACCCAAAAAAAAAAATCCTAACTCATCATTCTAGCTCGTCAAGTTTAATCTCATATTGTTCCCCGGAAGAGAGGATTTTCACACCAACCATACCCTTTTGCCATTCGGTAGTCCCCACCAATATCAGCCGTTGAGCATTTGTCCGTACAGCCCGTTTGAATACCCTGAAAGAAAGATTGATCAAATATTGAAAAGATTGATCACTGGTAAATGTCTCACAATAGAAGGATGGACCTCGATACCACTTCAGTGGTTTGCTTTCCAAGACTAAATCAACACTTTGGCCTTTCCCTCTTAGTGTGGTAGCAACCGTAGAAGCTGCTCCTTGAAGATTATGATCCAAGGCACACACAATATTCTCCACCTGGTGGTTGAGCACTGGTAGAAGACCCTTCTCCTTGAGCAACTGAAAATGTAAGATGAGAGTAAAATAAACCCTCTTCCCTCATGTTAAAAACTAGTAAACAGCTTCTCATTCTGCAATTTCCTTCATAAATTCCATAATGAAAAAACTAAGTTACTTATAAAATCCATCCAATTAACATGTTGGAGGCCACCAATTTTTTGCAAGATTATGTTACTTCATCCACCAATGAATATAATAACTTTACAAGCACAAGTGGCTCCGATTGGTCATCATCAATAGAAAACAAATTTTTTATTTCTATTTATACAAAAGGCAGAGAGGATAGGCAAAACCTACCTCAAATTAACTTTTAACCTTTTACCTCCCTGAGATTCAAACTCAGGTGAATCAATGGACAGCAATTGACTAAACATTAAATCACAAAATCAAATCAACCAACCTTAAAAACTAGAAATATAAGATAAATAAGAAGTCATCGGCGCCAATGATGATTTGAGAGGCATCATTTTAAATTGTCCCCTTAATTGAAAGAGCAACCTTGATTACTTAAAGGTCTGAATGTTACAGAAAGATATGTAAGATATGGCTTTGCAGCGTATCACAATGCCAAAATATGTTAATGAGCATCATTAGAAAGCTACATCGCAGATATGATACACCAAGGTAGAATCTATTGCTAGCAGTAGTGGGTAATGCCAATGCTAGATAACTCCAACATAGTTAGATAGCAAATCTTGGAATATGTGCACCATGATCTGCTTCCATATTAAGGGAGCTTATCACATGCACGAAGTTGCACATCTTATAGTGTGCACCTGCACACCTGATCACACTTGTTTTCACTAAATATGAACTATGGCCATTACAAAGGTGAAAGGATAAGTTGTGAAAGAAAGGAAAAGAAAGAATGGCAGTCGAATTGTTTTGGTAAGCAAGTAGCAATGTTTGTTTAATGTTATATGTTTGATCAGTAACTAAAATAAGGAAACTGTTTAAAATATTTTTCCACCTCATAATGTCAATTAAGATGCAAGGATGAATATAATATTTGATTGCTCAGTAAAGTATATTTTAAGTCATTTTCTTCTTTCAAATTTTGCCACCTACAACCAGAATGCTTTATGGAGTTCTAATGGTAATCCGTTTTTCATTGTCACTATAAAGAATATAAATAAGAGATGATTGTAAGCCACCAGATTTTCCTTCATTCCAATACTATCTGATCCAAACAACCATTTTTATAAAAAGTTTTCTTTATTTTGACGTATCAGGATTTAAAATAGTAATTACGTGTAGAAAATGTCTTCACTTACTTCTAAAATGACAGCATCACCGAATCCAAAGCCACAAGCTGGAATGTCATCACCGCCAAAAGTGGAGAGTAACCGATCATAACGTCCACCCCCACAAATTGCTCTCAACTTTCCATCCCTATCAAAACACTGTCAAGGACTTTTAAGTCGTAAGGAAGGTAATAAGATAATTCTAATTTCTATTTCTATCAACAGATGGCAGTTGATAGGTTAAAAAGAAAAAATCTAGTTTGACCATTACTTCCATCAACAAAGGACAATTGATAGGTGAAAAAGAAAATTACAAATTTTAATTTGGAAGATATTTAGCCATACTTCACCTAAATAATGCACTCATATATGTAGATTTCTATATCCTGGAATCCATTAAGATTCCAATTTCAAAATAATTTTGGAATAAGTACACAATCATCAGCCATGTTCTCATATTTAAGATCCTCAAACAGAAATATGCCAACCAAAAGCAACCTTGATGTGGATAACATCAATGCCATAGTTGGGGGTAGCTTAGCAAGGCGTAATCATCCCCACCGGTACGGCATGATGCAGATATGAGTACAGTACTTGTATTAAAGTGTAGACATTTACATTAAAGAAGAGAGACCATATTCCACATCTAACCTCAAAAACAATACCAGTGTAGTAGGCAAGACCACGAACCACAGATGCATCAAACTGAATCCAATTAGAATAACCAAACTTTTCCGCAAGTGAGAATAGTAGTTTCAAATCAGCGACGGCTTCCCCTGAATCCCCAAGGATCTCTGGATTCACAGAAACATTACATGAAAATACAAATTAGAATTACACCAGTATTCCTTTGTATGTCAGAACTCATACATCTATAAAGTATCAATAGAAGATTGCCATGATCTGAAGAAGAAACAAACATTTCTAAAAGCATGATGATAATCCTCAACAATCACACTGTAAATTCTACAGCATGGCTGGCATCTTGTAACTTTTAATTTTTTGAACAACAGCTATAATGATAATACTAGAGGCGGGCACGTGGCACGGCACGGTCACATTTCGGCACAGCATGCATGTGGGCTGGGATGGGCTTAGAATTTTAGGCACGTGGGCCTTAAAATTACAACACGATTAGAGATGAGGCAAAACACGACACATGAAAAAACATGCAATAAACACATTTTATTTTTTAATGAAAGTAAACTTAAAATTTTATGATTTTATAAATAACTTAAAATTGAATCTTTTAACATATTTTATTAGCTCAAGTTTTTCAAATTTATTTAATTCTTAGTTTCAACAAAATTATAATTGATTTATGTTTACAATTTATTAAATAAATAATTGATATCATAATTCTAATAAATAAAATTATAAATATCATGATTTTATAAATATGTATTAATATTATTATAAATTATGATCTATGACTCTACTTAATTCTAAGTTAACAATTAAGTTAACCCTTAAAAAAAATTATTATTGTTGTTGCTGTTAAGTACTAAGAAAGAATTCTAATACCAGAGTCAAACTTTGTAACTAATATTACATTCTCCTATTATTATTAATTTATTATTATTGAATATGGACTTGAGTTTTGAATTTTTGACTATTAAATTTGAATAAAAGCAAGTGGATCCAAAAAAGTAGATAGGCTTGAAAAAGATAAGACAACAATTTGGCATAAGCTCTTAAAAAAGGAAAAAAAAAAAAAACGTGGTGCGCTTTTTTTCCTAGGCAAGGCACGGCACGGCACGACTTGTCGGCCACCTCTGGATAATACTTTTACAAATGGCTTAACTATCCATTTTCAGTATAGATAAAGAATCAGCTGAAAAGATAAGTGCCACAGTACCCCACACAAAAATAAAATGATTACAGGAAGTCAGATTTCATAGGAGATTCTTGCAGAAACACTTAAGCATGTTCTCTGACCAGAATGTGTGATACAAAATGAAATAATCTCAATGAATCAAAACTTCTGTAGTTGCTATTATATCACTTCACATAAATCAAAATACACTAATATGAACAATTCTAATGGAAGAGCAAAAAGACAGAGTGATCATAGCTAATGTGTTCGGACATACTTTAATTAGTGAAGAGCAATTATTAGCCGCACTTGAAAAAAGAACAAAAGCACATGATACTAATCAGAGTAACATATAAATTAAATATTTTAGGCCCTTCCCTTGTTTTCTCTTTCTTTCACTTAATACATTGATATGTTGTCCATCTTGAACAAAATAACCAAAGCTAATCAAGCCATTAAAGTAGACGTTATAAGCAATTTTGCATCTCTATTAGAATCAAGCCAATGCAAATCATAAAAGCTTTTGACCAACAGGAATACAAGAAAGGGCAACAACACTTACCATTTCCTACAAAACCGTTATGTATGCCAAGACAAAAGTGCAGATTTGAGTAAATTAACTACAAATGTAGGTCTAACACATTAATAGATTTGACCTTTTCTCTTTATAACATACCGTTCAGGAAAAATGAAAGCAAACTTTTACATAACAAAATACAGTAATACACTATTTCTGAAACAGTATATCAAAACCAACCTTCCAACTCTGTCAATGACTTTATCGAAAGAACTCGTAATAGATGCTCAATAGCCTCTTCTGACATACCAGCAGCCTTTAAATCATTCTTAATCACATTGAGTGGAAGCTTTTCAATCTGTGTCCCATTAACACCAATGCCATTCAAAATTTTAAAAATAATAATAACATAAAAACTATGATCATTCACAGAACACATGTACAGTTATTTAACACTGAGCAGCCACATTGGCGTTGCATCAAACAGTCATACAGAATAATCAAGCACTATGACATGCAGTAAGTGACAAGAGTATAGCAATGACATAGAAACAAAGTATCAATTGCGTCCAGAATCTGCAAACTTAAGCAACTTACCTTATCAATGATGACACAAACCTTGCCAAACAAGTGTTCAGGTATGGAGTGACACCTCAGAACTTCTTGCAAAACCTGTATAGAGAGAGAATAATCAAAAACCTCTGCTACGGAAAAATGGTCACTTTATAATAAAATTGTGTCTCACAGACATTCTAATTTAAAGGCTCTTTAATAATAAGTATTATTTGACTGATCACATAGCCAAGAAATCACATAATAGCATAGAGAAAGTAATGTGCCTCCTAATAGAATCCACAGCAGAAAACTCAAGCACTTGCTGAATTCTGCAATGTCTGGCTACTCTAACTGACTCGAGGGGAGGATGAGGCAGTGCTAGTTAAAGACAAAACGAATGTCCTAATATGACTCTACTTACCTAAGCCTCGTACAGACTAACTCATGCTCAGCGAGCAAAAGGGGATTTTTCCAATGGAATGTGCAATCTCAACTTCGAAGAAGGCCCATAAAACCCTAAACCCTTTAAAATAGCAAAACAGATTTCTTGCCCTGCTTCTGTAGTAACAAACAGTTGTCATCTGTTGAAAACTAGGGGGATACCTGTGTTTTAAAAATTCATTGTTAACTTAGTTAGTTACATTTCTACATTGGTCTTGGTAATACCAAAAGGAAAAATAGTAATAAAAGGTGTATTTGTTACAGAGTTAGCAATTCAATGAGTCTTCTTCCAAAATGCAAAAAAAAAAAAAAAGAAGCCTTTTCATTATTATTCACTGTTAACAAGTCAACCACGTGAAATTTGTTTTTAATCGGTTTTAGTTCTTCTTTAGTACTAAAATTGAATTGACTAAAAGTACAAACATCTTAAGTCTGAGAAGCAGAAGCTGACAACTAATTTTACTGTAGGAAACAGTTCTAGCCTACAGAACTTTGAAAAGCAAATCACTGCAGTATATTAAAGAGTCATGAAACATATATGACAGCACAAAACGTTGTGAAACAAGAACTCCGAGAAACACAAGGAATGGCTAAACATATGGAAGAGTCCATGCTGAAAGAAGAGATATTTGTACCTTTCGACTAGAAATTCTAAATCCAACATCTGATGTGGTTATTCCAATTCGCTTGAAGAAAGTGATGATTGAAGAAATAAGTTCTGCTTCAGCCTATAATGAAAAAGAAAAACTATAAGCTTGATGAGAAAATGAATGAACATGAAGACTATAATTCAGCTATTATATGAATTATAACATGCAACCCCGCTTAAGAACACCAACAAATAATAGATTTACGCAAAAGGAGGGGAGGGAGCATGACCACGTTCCCAGCCAAATGTAAGGCTCTACTTGTATGAATGATTTTGGTGTCAAAATGTTGAAAATTATTAAGTTTGGTTAACTAATGTCACTGCTTCTATGACAGATGAAAATGTTTTGAGCTAAAACATACAAATGGTATTCAGCTATTTTGCAGAACCGTAGGTTCAAAATAGCACTTCTCAAGTGGCAAGAATCCAATCATTGATTGAACAACAAAGCATTCAAGCACATAGTTCTAGACCATTACCGAAAATTGTGGGGATTGAGTGACTCTGGTCAGAAGTCAAAGGTGAGTGCGTCTAAGATCTAGAGATTGTGTGAGGATAGCTTCTTAAGAAATGTGACATTTTAGACTCTTACAATGATAAAAGGATTATGCCCCAGTTGAGGAGATGACAACTTCCAGCATTCCACAACTATAGATAGAGAGGACATCAAAGTAATGCCCATACAGATAATTTCAAGCAGAACTAGAATAGCCCAAAACTTCAGAAAGAATGTTTATTTGACACTTGATAGGACATACCGTCACTGCAGGTACACCAATAATATCCATATTCCACTGATAATGTTCACGACGCCGTCCCCTTGTCATTCTCTCATATCGCCAGCACTGTCCTACAGCAAACCATTTCAATGGCAGTGATACGGACTTTCTGGACCAAAAAAAAAAAACACGGGGATCAAATTGTGGCATCCGTACCTGGATACAAAAGTCATGAAGTAAATAACTAGTTGAAAACCTATAACATTTCAAATATGAACATCAAAATAGAGTTGTACCCTTTTTGTATCACCAGCCTTGCCAAAGATGGTGTGAGCTCAGGCCTCAATGCAACACGACGATTTCCCCTATCTTCAAAACAATATAACTGCGAGGACAACCACAAAAACAGCTCCCCACTATCAAGATTCTCGGATGTTGCAAAGATTTCACCATAGATTCTACTACAGAAACGCGTAAAGGAAATGCCATAAAAAAGATTAGGGTTTAATTGGAGAACTGATTTGACCGCATAGAAAGAACCTGGTCTCGAATTTCCTCTCCAGCTTTTCTAATAAAAAGGGCCTCCGACTCTAACACTGGAAAATCAACCTCCTCAAAACCAAAAAGCTGCGAAACCTTTTGGAAAAAAAAAATCACTTTCATTTTAATGGAAAAAATAAAAAAAATAAAAAAGAAAAATGTTTAAAGAGAGAAAGAAGAGAGCCGTAACCTAACCTCTCGAAAATTGTGAAAGAGCCAGTTGCGAAGACGCATGTCCTCAGGCGGAAAGTCACGGGTTCCCTTGGGAGGATTGACATCGATTTTCTGAAGGTCCTCGGAGACCGAAGACGGAGAGATGGAGCGGGCGCTGGACCTGCCGCCATTTTGGTTGGATGCGGAGGCAAGAGCACAGAGGCTTCTAGGGTTTAGGAAGCACTGTTTAGGGACTGTGAATTTGCGAGGAAAGAGAGACGAGTTGATTAAGAATAGAGGCTTCAGGTAAAAGCTGAGCGACGAGGGAATCGCAGGCATTGCTGTTGTCTGACTAGACGATAAAGCTTCATGTACAATTGAGCTAAGAGGTTCGAGTTTTATTGGGCCGGGACGATGGGCTAGGGTTCAACTAGATTGGTTGACCTGTCTTGATTGCAAAATGGACCGAATTTGAACCCATTGCTACATCATAACCAGAAAGAAGGTAATTCTTGAATCCTCGTTTATGTCACTGGCATCATTCTTTTTAATCAACCCCTTGTCTTACGTTTCCAAATCACCCTATTCTCCCTTATTCTGTCAACACCAATTTACAGCAACCTGATTTCGAGCCCATCCCATTTTGGCAGCTTTTCCAACAACTTACAGCTCTTTAAAAGGAAGGTAAATTTTTGAAGGTTGGTGTTTGAGAGGTTGAGTTTGCTTTGGTAATCCAAATCATAAAAGAATTGACTTGAAATAGCAGACAAGAGTAAGAAGCATAGAAGCATCAAGTACTTTAAGGTTTTTGATTCCTAAAATAAGGAGGGGCGAACATGTGAGTGTAAGACAATCTTTCAATTAAAGCTCACGAGTTTCATGGATAAGATATAAGGTCAAGTAACATTTTAATGTTTAAGGAGGTAGAAAATTAAAAAAAAAAAATGAAAACTCATGTCAGCTTATTTTCAAATATTTTATTACTCTTAAATAAGGGAGTTCTATGAATAAAAATGATTTGAATCAAAAGTAGGACATGTTGAGATATATTAAGGAAGTCAAATTATCAACACTTAACTCGAAATTCATTTCCACAACCCTAATGATCATCTTTGGCTCATAATTTTGTCAAGTTCCAATATGTTTAAAGTAATAACTCCATACAAGATGAAAGTAGTCAATGATCTCAATTTAGTGAGTACTTTCTTTCGTAAATAATCATTCACACTAAACTTAGATTTTAGATCTACTGATTGAAGAGAAAAGTAACTTAGTGGAAAGATAAATTTGTATCAAAAGAAAAATAAGGAGATCAACCTCTTTTAAATGTTGTAAATATGAACGTATTTTAACATTTAGCATGATTTTAAACACATAACAACAATTGCAAGAAACCTAACAATTTAAATAATAAACAAAAATAATTACAAAAGCCATATAGAGATACCTTGCAAATATTAAACTATGAATTTAATGAAGCTAAGAGCATCTGTAAAAGACTATAAATTTTACTTTTCAAATATCTATTTATTTACCTATATGCTAAATAAAAGTGTGAAAAAATATGATATTTTTTAAAAGACATTTCAAATAAAAATAAGTTAATATTATTTTAATTAAAAAGTTATTCTTTTAAGAGAAAAAGTCAATAGCAATTAAAATATTTCTCTCTCTTTCTTCAATAATAAATAATAAAATATAAATTGAAGAGGGAGAAAAATAACTCTTTAAATATGAAGAGAGAATGTAATATCTTATTTAAAGAATTTTAATTGAAGTACCATTTGGAGTTTTAAATATTGACTTAGCTCTTCAAATAAGTAAAAAATTCTTATTTAAAGAGTTTTTTGATGATACTCTAAGCCTAAGACTCTTCAGCCAAAAAACTTTCAACAAAGCCACAACAAAGTTCACGATCCAATAGCAACTCCAAGATCCAAGGACAAACTATAACATCACAAAAAATAGATTCTACTCTTTAAAGATAATTTCTCTATTCAACAAGGATAATTAGATGTACTCTATTCTCCAAGATGCAATGGCAATCTATTGTATCAGCATATTTCGAATACAATTAGCTAAGAATAGTTTATTAAAAATATGTTTTGGCTCTGAAGATCAATGCATGCATTTTTTATGAGTGATATGTAGAAGAGTGATAAAATTTGAATAATTTCATTCCACTCAATCCAACCGCTGCTCATTCTATACATAAAAAACAAACCATCATTTCTTAGCTTTAAGAAAAAAATTAGCGACTACTCTATAAAAAGAGTAAATGAGTTTTGAAACTATTCTAGTGCTTATACTAACTCATCTTCTCCAATTGCTATTGTATTTACCACCATCAAGAACTTGTCAAATGTGTCAAAAATAAAGCCCTTTAATGGAGACCATTTAAAGCATTCGCAAGATAAAATTTATGAAATACTTGATGTGCACAACTTGGCTGATTACCTCTCATTATCTCCTCAAGAAGAAGACTGAAAATTATGACAAAAAAAAATGAAAACTTGAATGACGAATAATAAAGTCTACAAGTACGCAATTTTAAATGCCCTTTCCAGAAACCTCTATGACATATACTACCCTTACAAGAATGGCTACGAAATTTGGAACATATTTAGTAAAAATATGTATTAAAGAGGAAGCTAAATCCCAACAATGTTGTATCAGTGACTTTCTGCATTTTATGATAGCAAATAATTAACTGCTACATATTAAATCCATGATTAAATCAAATCTATTACTAACATTGTTAGTTGATAACCTTAAAATTAAAAGTATTATAGTTCTTGTAATATTTCTTTGTTGTTTGCTTAATTAAGAAGCTCTAGAATCATTGAATGACTACATCAAAACTATGAAGCATAAGACAAAACCTATGAGCCTTGAAAATGTAATTGTGCATATTAAAATTGAAAAGTATTGAGTAATTCTTTTTAATAAAGGTAAAAATTCTCTTGTTAAAAAGAAATGTCATTACTATGTTTGTGAAAATATCGGATAACTATGTTTATTAATATAGAGATAAAAGCTTAGATAAAGGTAGATACAAAAAATCCTTCTAAAGCCAACTTAGTTGACAAAGATGATGTTATTATTATTGTGGTTGTCTTCGTAGTGAATAGGGTTATTAGAAACAAAGATTGGCTGATAATTCTGAAGCCACCAAGCATGTCTATAGGGGGAGGATGTGAACTTTATTATTATTATTATTATTATTATACTCTAGTAAGGAAAAGAAATGAATTTTTTTTCTTGTGATTCTTGTTCTACCTTATTCTTGGTTAAGAGAAAAATTCTTTTCAAACTTACTTCTAGGAAAATGCTATTACTGAGAAATTTTCTCCGTATTCCAAAAATCTAATACAACTTGATATCTATTTTTGTCCTAACTAAGGCTAGGGTTGAGTGACTTTTAAGTATAACAAAAGTATAATGGAAAAGAATGGAATATTTGTTGGGATTGGTTATTGCTCCAGTGATCCCTTCAAGCTCAATGCACTTAGTATTATTATTAATGATAATGTCTTTTCTTCCACTTATATTAATTCTTATATAAGTAATTCTATTAGTTTATGACATGGTAGACTTGGTCATTTTGATTTTTTTTATATATATTAAGAAAAGTATAGAACTTGAATTACTATCTATATCTTTTTAAATGACAAATGTGGCGTGTGGAGAATCTACATCCACTAAAAAGTTATATAAACTTGTTCTAAAAAGAGAAACTAAATTTTTTAGTTTAATTCATAATGATCTTAGTGATTTAAAATAGACTATAACTTGAGAGGATAAAAGTATTATATCACCTTATTGATGATTTTCAAGATATACAAGAGAGTATATGTTGAGAAATAAAGATAAAACAGGGAAAAATTCTTACTCTATAAGAGTAAAGTTGAAAATCAACTTATTAAGAAAACATAACTAATAGAGAAGGTGAATATGATTCAAATATGTTAAATGCTTGTTGTAAGAATCATGATATTATCCATGATGTAAAACCTTCTTATTCACCTAAATCTAATGGCATAGTTGAAAAGAAAAACAAAACATTAAAGAACATGGTAAAGGCCATGTTAATAAGTTTTAAAGCACTTTTGAATTTGCCTAGGGTGTTGGAATTATCTCATTAACTTGTATTATCAAAATAAAATCTCTTATAAGAAAATAGGAACCATATGAGTTATAACGGGACTATAAGCCAAACTTATCACAACTGAAAGTGTGGAATGCCTAGCAAAGGTTCCCAAACCTATTCCTATAAAGACTAGGTTGGGATCTAAAATTGTTGACTGTTTTTTACTTGATTTGCATAGAATATAGTTTTTTGTACCTAGAAATGAGGGACATTGGTCGAGATGAGTACTATAATTAAGTCTAAGGATACTAAGTTCTTTGAATTTGATTTTTTTCTTTTAATAAAGCCAATATTAGTTATTCACCTCAGAAAGAACCACTTGCTAACCCTTTTAAGAGTTTAGATGTTGAACCAAAAAGAAGTAAAAGGATGAGAATAATCATTACTTCGGTAGGGACTTATATATTTTTCTTGCTGAGAATTATCTATAGACTTTCAAACAAAATAATGGCTCTCGAGATATATCTTTGTGGAAATTGACAATTATAGTGAGTTAGAATCTATCACGAGCAATCATGTATAGGAGTTAATTGATTTGACTCTAGGTGTTAAACCTATAAATTGAAAATGGGTTTTCAAAAGAAAATTAAAAGTTGATGGATCAATTGAGAAGCATAAGGCAAGCTTAGTTGTTAGGTTCATGTGAATGAAATATGCAAATTATTTTGATACATAAATGCCTATGACATGAATTGGAGTTTTAATTACACTAACTATAATTCATAACTTACATGTTTATTAAATAGATGTCAAAATTACTTTTCTTAATAGAGAACTAGCTTAAGAAATCTACATGAGTCAACTTAAAGATTGTGTAGTACCAGGCATTGAGCATAACCCTTGTAAAGTGGTTAAATCATTATATGACTTAAAACATGCACTCAGAACAATAGAATGAAAAATTTAATCAAATCTTAGTATCAAATGGATATGTGATTAATGACCAAGATAAATGCATCTATTTTAAATGTATTGATTGTATTACTTACATGATCATTTCTTTTTATGTTGAGGGCAAGTCTCAATTTAAGAATGATAAATGAAATCAAGAAAATGCTTACTCTTAACTTCGATATGAAAGATATCGAAGAATCAAATGTTATTTAGTCATCCAAACCATTAAAGCTAGTTATATTCTAATGTTATCACAAAACATTGTGTCAAAAAAGTGTTAAAAAAGTTTCGATATTATGATGGAAAATCTCTCTTTATATTATATGATGCAAATATCCATATTTAGAAAAATAAATAATTAAAGTGTAGTACTGATTAATTGAGATGAATCATTGGCAGCTTCATGTATTTAACGAATAGGATGAAACCTAATATTGTATATGTTATAGGTAGATAGAGTAGATATATTCAAAATTTAAGTAAGGATCATTAGTCTGCAATAGGTAGACTTACGAGATATTTAAGAGACAACATTCTAGTAATGGTAAAAGGGTACAACAATGCAAGTTGGATTTCACGATCTAATGAAATCAAATCTACTAATGGTTATATATTTACTTTTAATAAAGGTGCTATGTGTTGAAATCCTCCAAGCAAACATGTATAATTCGTTCTACCTTAGACTTTCAACTGATTACATTAAAAAAGTATGTATTAAGGTTTAAGTGGTTAAGAAACCTTTGAATAGATCTTCTCATTTCTACTCACTTTTCTACTTTATATCAATACATTGTGATTATTAGGCCTTTCATTACTAAGGTAAAAAGTAAGATTTGTAATAGAAAAAATAAATACATTCATATAAAATATAGTATTATAAAACGATTGTTATGTTCTAGGGTAGTGAGCCTAGATTTTGTGAGGTCAAAGTTAAATATGACTAATCTTCTAAAAAACCCATTAAATAAGAGGTAGGAAATTAACGTGTTAAAGGAGATAAAGACTTCTATCTGGAGTAGAAGACAAGGATGATACTAACCCTCCTAATGTGATTGGAGATCCCATTAATAATGTGAATTATTTAATTATTTGTGGAAGAATGGAAGGCACTCTATATGAATGTAGCTATTTACAAACTTTCATTACTTAATAAATGCAACTGTATACCTTGAGAAATATTTGGGTTTCAAATTAGGAAACAATTTATATGCTTGATTAATTTGCATCATATAAAAAGATTTAAAATTATTTTACTTTAGTTTAATCAATTTTATAAAATGGTTTAATCGCATTTTTCTTTAAAAAAACATATATAATGATGTTGCACATCATTAATTAGACAATTTGAAACCTTTAATATTAAATGGAGGGGCTAGTGCTTTTATCATATGTCAAGTTTTTAAACTTAAATTTCAATGGCTTTATTCTTTCTAACTTTTGACCTCCCTTTCTTTTGTATAATATTTGATTAAGTAATTTCTATATATATTTTGCAAGCATTTGACTCAACCTATATATTCTCATTTTAGGTCTTTGATGCTACTACAATGAGTCTTAAGGTCTTCTTGGAACAATTCTTGCCGATATTACACAACATTCTGAAAATTAGTAAGCTTTAACTTTTTTTTATGCTTTTGCCATACTTCTTTTGTGACCAGGGAGCACGAGATCAATTTTTAAAATTGTTTATCATGGAATTTCTAAGAGTTTATGTGGATAACTATGATTTGAAAGTAAAGTGAGTTATTATTTGTCTTGCTTTGATTGAAGTTTAAGATAAAATTATTTGGTTCTAATTCTTATTTATCTAATTAGAAGTAATTAGATAAGTACTTATCAAATAAGTTGATCGGGAGAAGTCACTTATGTAGTTATAATCAAGTGCAAATTTCACTAGTTTGGAAATACAACATACTAAAAGTGTAGAAATCGATTTGAATTTTTGTTGTAATTTTTTAATATTTATTTTCTCTGTAGCGATGAGATGAGGCATGATATTTGCTTTGGCAAATAACTCATCACTTTAGCATTATATTATGAAAATTGCATTTGGAATTTGAATAAAGGCAAGGGTTGATGACAAAATAGCTTAGCTTTTAGCTTGTTATTGGTTTCAAAATTTGTGTACTTTATGCTTAATTTGGTTTGGAAGGATGCTTTTTTGTTATTGAGATGTTTACTCATTGAATTGATTAAGTTTCATGAGGTTTAAGTATATATTTTCTAAATGTTTTACTTTACGTTAATTGCTTTATGTATTTTTGTTAAAGAGCTAGTAATGATTGAGTTTCATGAGTTGTGATGAGTGGTTTTGTTGAAGTTGTGATATGATTGAGTAACAAGAGTTAAGTACTCATTAGTTTTTTATTTTTGTAAGTGTTGCTAATCTTTTTTTAGTTTCAGGTTCATTGAGTTGCTAGACATGATTTGCTAGTGTTGATTGAGTTATAGGACATGATTCTAGTTGTCGATGTTGTTGATTAGATTGGTAACTAGATTGATTCAAGGAACTATTTTAATTGCTATTTTTTTATGTTTTTGGATTGATTGTTGGGTTATGTAGCTACAATCAATGATCGTACTTGTATTATTTTAAATGAGACATTATATAATGAGATGAATGTATCATAATATTACTTGGATCTTAATGATAATTGTTTATACTTGTTGGCCGATTGTAGTTCCTTTTGCCATAATATATATATTACCTAATATAATATAATATAATATTCATTCCCACCAAAATTAAAATGAATAATAATAAGAATTGTCAAAAAAATTCCAACTAAACTAATGATAATATTAATAATTGTCGCAAAACTAATGACATATTTTAATTGTGCGTAGAAAATATTATGATAGAATTTTTTTATGTGTTCATGGGAAATTCATGACTAATAATAAAATTTATGATACATATAAACTGTCATATAAACTTTCTTGACACAGGCTTCAATAATAGTTGGACAATCATTTTCTAATAGTGTGCATGACTATCAAAAACCGTCATTAAGTAACTATTTTTCTAGTGCTGATTATTAGGAAACTTTTCCTCCATATTGGTCTAGGAAAATATTTCCTCTTCATTAACTTAAGGAAAAGCAAACTATTTCAAAGGAATATTATCAGAAGCTTTACCTCTTTGTTGGTCTAAAGAAATTTTTCCTTCTCTATGTCATATAGAAAAGTGAACTACTCACTGAAAAAATATTATTAAAGAACCCATCCTCTTTATCAGTAAGGAAAAGTGAATTATTCTCCAAATTGAAGTTCCAAGAGAAAATACAAATTACTCTTTGAATCGACAAAATCGATTTCTTTAAGTTGTTTCTCTTAATTGATTCCTTTGAACTTTTCCTCTAAAGTTCTTAAAAGAAAATTTATTTTTTTCCTTGATATGAAGGGAATTTTGAGGTAACTAATTAATTCCACTGAACTTTTTCTCTAAATTAAAGTTCTTGGAGGAAATCCAATTTTTCCCTTAATGTAGGAGGAAACGTTTCCTTTATTTTGAAGTTCTAGAAGGAAATTTGCTTGTCCCTTGACATAGAAAGGAATGTCAATTTTTGTTAAAAATTTTCCTTTGAATTAAAGTTTTAGCAAAAAATTCACTCTTCCCATGTTGTAAAAGAGAATGTTAATTGTTCTTTGAATTTTTTTCTCTATACTAAAGTTTTGGAAAAAAAATTGTTTTTTCCTCAACATATGAGGGAATGTTAATTATTTTTTGAACTTTTTCTATATACTAAAGTTTGAGAGAATATTTATTTTCCCTCGATATAGGGGAGAATGTTAGTTGCTTTTTAAACTTTTCCTCTGAATTAAACTTCTATGAAAATTTACTTTTCCCTCAATATTGGAAGGAACGTTAATTGTTCTTTCAAAATTTACTTTTCCCTCGGCATAAAAAGGAAAATTTACTTTCCTTCGACATATGAGTAAATGTTAATTATTTGATGAAATTTTTCCTAAATTGCGTTCTAGTGGAAAATGGGAACACGGATATTATTGTCGGTTCTTAATAGAATTTTGAGATTTCTAGAAGCATATATGATATGTGTTGGGCAAATTTTATTGAATTCGAAAGTGCACGAATTTATTGTAGAATAGATTAATGATGACGAGTGTCGATTATACGAAGAGGTGAATTTTAATTATGTATCAAATTAATTTTCTCCGCGGGTGATTGAAATTATGGTGAAATTATCCTAAATTTTAAATTGGAATGGCGGGAATAATTAAAAATGACAACTGTTATAATAAAATACTTTGGTATCTAGATCCGCATCAATATGTACAAGGGCTCAATATTCCTTATTAGTACTAACTAATTAAATCATACAGGAAAAATCCACTCTAATGAACCATGTTCTAATTAATATGGTGTTAAGGGCTTATCATGTCAAATAGTAATAACTGATTATACTATTGTCAACAAAAAGTCAAAACACCCACAGAAATTAGAGGAGAAGAGAAAATAAATTTACTAATTAAGCTCATGAAACATGTTGAGACTTCACCTTCAACCTAAACTTAAAAAAAAATTAGCTACTCATATTTGAACTAGAGGTAAAATAAAAATTTTATTAAAATACGTAAAAAAATACAAGATGAAGAAGGAATTACAGAAAATGGAGCTAAAAAATAAACATAGGAGTTCAAATTAGGTGGGGAGCCCTCTTTTATAGATACAATGAGTAAATCATCACTATCGGATTAAAACAATTTAGATGTATAGGATTACGCCACGTGACAAGTTCAAATTGGTTTGAACAAATTATTAAGGCTATTATCTCGTGTATATACATGTACCGTATGCATGTTTTTCTAATCCACTAACATACTATCACGTCATTAGTTAACAGTGCAAAAATATTTTAATCCAATAAGATTGTGACACATCATCAGTCAAGCCACATCATCAGTCAACGCCACATAATCAGTCAATGCCACATCATTCTTCTAATCAAATACTGTCACGTCATTAATCAGTGCCACGTCATTAGTCAGTGTCACGTCATCGGTCAATGCCACGTCATCATACAGTATATATAAACAGTGTCATGAATAGTACTATAAACAATGTCGTATATGTGAACAGTGACATTTATACTTTTATACTCTTCTTAAGGTTTTCGATTGTTCTGAATTTAGATTTGCTGTTCGTTTAGTCATCCGATGTCTTATTTATTGTGAAATAACTATGATGCTCCTAAATATATAAAATACTTAATTATAATAAAACACATATAATTAAAATCACAAGAGACTTGAATACATAAAAGTACGGAAGTTAGTGGAACTTAAAGTATAAAATGACGATTTTCTCTTTTATAAATATACATTTTCTATCACTCAACAATATGTATGAGATGATGATGAATGCTCATGAGAAGAGTGTGTTGGCCTAAATGGTTATAGGAACCTTAATTTTGATGATAACAAACCACATGTAAAAGGTTAAAATGATAAATTTATATTCACAATCTCACTAGTTCTTGAAGGGCAAAAATTTATATATGCGAGATTAAGCTCAAGATACTCGGTGGACAGTAGCACAATCAAGGATGAATATTAAGGGTACTAGCTTAAAGCGATCTTTATTGTTATATTTTTTATAAAGCTAATATGATTTAATGTATACATGACTTAGCATTTAAAAACTCAACAGATTTTTTTTTTATATTTTCAAATTAAATCATCATTTTCTATAATATAAAGTTTCTTAAGCTTAGAAGAAAAATGATTTTATAAAATTGGTTGTTTTTAAAATTTGACTGAATTGAAATGATTTTATAAAATCATCATTTTCTCAACAGATTTTTATGATATTTTCAAATTAAATTATCATTTTCATACTATAAAGTTTCATAAGCTTGTAAGAAAAATTATTTTTAAAAATTAGTTATTTTTAAAATTTTACTGAATTGAAATGTTTTGAGAATTTTGAAAGTAACAAGTAGAGTTTTTATTGTTGGAGATGGACCTATTTACAAATTGTTAAAATTTTTTGTTATAGTATAATTTTAAAAAGTTTTAGGCTAAATCTAAAATTCTGGAGCAGTAGTTGCTAACCGCTTAACTAATACAGCGATTTACTTGAGCCAAATTTCAAATTTGATTTGTAATGGTAACATGCCACATCAGCATAATAGCTAACTGCCTCTTTTAATAGTGATTTGGCAAGTCTCTGAAAATCAATAATTGCTAGTTTAATTATTTAAACTATAAGAATCTAAATCAAATTTAAATCTAATAACGTTTTCAATGTTTTAAAGCTTAAGATTGTTCATACAACTTATTTTAAGCTTTCATTTTGCTAACTCACATATATTGATTCATTATTAAACTATAATTTATCTATACACTCTTGTAAAGAGTAATCCTTGTAAATTTCACTTTAATATCAAAATTGAATGAGTGTGAGTGTATAGGGAAAAATGTGTGTGTTCATCTTTACTTATAAAAGTTTATTAACACCTTAGAAGTCAATTGTAAAATTATTTAAGCGTTAAAAAACTTGAATAATGGAATCTTCAAGTTCAATTTGCTTGGAGGCATTGGCATAAGCCGGTTTTATCGAACTACATAAAAATTCATGTGTTTGGTTTCTTCTTCCTTGTCTTTTTAAATTTATGCATTTTTAAATTTATTGCCATTAAATTTCTTGAAGCATTGATTTAAATTGTTTTGCGATTTTATTTGTATATTTTTTAAATACCCAATTCACCTTTTCTTAGTTTGCTTAACTAAAATTTCAAAATCACAATGAATATTGAAATATAAGTTATGCAACTTAAGTGGGATGAATTGTGTTTTTAAAACTTAAGCTAAGAAAACTACACGATAATTTAATCTAATACTTTAATGAAATAAAAAAATAAAAAATTTAACAATACTAAAAAATAAAAGAGTAAGGGAAGAGAGAGCAAATATGAATATTTTTACGTGATTCAGCAATACCTACCATCTATGCCTCCAAATAGATCAAACTTAAGGATTTCACTATCTAAACTTTCTAATGCTTCAAGGTCTTTAGAATTGACTTTCAAGGTGTTAATGAACCTTTAGAATAAGTGATTTTCTGAAATGTCGTAAGAGTTAATAAAAAAATACAATTTTAGAATTTTCATATAATACTTATAATTCTTAAAACTTTTTAAAATTATGATATGACTCAAAATATAATAATATTTTTCAATGAAGTCTTTTTTCAAAATTTAACAAAACTGTTATAAATTTTAAAATTTTCAAAATTTTTTTAATCTAGTCCACAATTTGAATATATGAAATTTTGCTCAAGTGGGTAGCCGCCAGGCCTTAGGCAGTTAGCCGCTCATTCTTTGTCTACTTTGAATATTGGCCCAGAACTTTTAGAAATTATGATACAACCTAAAATATTTTAAATATTTACAACAAGTCTAAATCTAAAATTTAAATCAATACTTATTAAAATCAAATATTGTAAATTTTTTCATTTTAGTCTACATCTTGAAAAATACCTAACTTTGTCAAATACTTAGCTTATAATTGTAAAACCTTTGTTTTATGAGCAATAATAATTTATTAAATAAAATCTTAAACTTCTCAAATGTTAAATCATGTATATATTAAATTATACTGGCTTTACAAAATTTATCACAATAATGACTCAATTGAGTTAAACTTTATTCTTGATCTAGCCGTTGTCTATTGAGTGTGTTGAATTTGATTTCACTTGATTCATTTGCCTAAATATTATCCTTTAAAAACTAATGAAAATGTGAAATACAATATATATCAAATCAATTAAGATATATATTTGCTGTCATCAGAATTATAATATGTATAGCCCTAAGAACCTTTACCTTTTTGATGATTTTGAATAAGAATTCATCAACAAATTATAATTGTAATAAATTTTTTTTAAAAAAATTGATGACAAGAAATAGACATCATATAATATGTCATAAATAATTTACTGCCAAAACTAATAGAGGCTACTTAAAGACAATCAATTCATAAGGAATAATTTGAAATTAATCCTTTTTATAGTGTTTAAGGATTTGTTTGTTAAAGTTGTCGTATGCATTCCAAACTTGAACAATCCAATAATTTGTGTTCAATAAATATGCAACACATTACATTAATGGTGTGTTCACCAAATCATAATGGGAATCGAAATGAAGCAAAGGGAATCGATAAATTGTTTACTTCTTCAAATTAATATTGGGAATGTCAATCAAATGTTAGGACCCATACAAAATTAGGTTTGATTACTGGAGTTCTAATTCCAGTGAGGAGACTTGGGAATTGAAAACCAACTCCCTTGAATGACAAAACTATCCCCATTATAATTTTAATTTTCCTAAACTACCCTCTTTACAACTAAATAATAAAAATTAAAAAAAAAATCCCACGAAATCCTTAACCTAGCTATCTAACCTATTCGTCTCTATCATATGAAATTAAAGACATGATCAGCGGCAGCACCTTCGTCAGTTGCAACCCATCTTTGTGGCTTATCACAATCGAATTCGTCGCCGCTGTCATAGTCAAGCTCTCTATCGTCGTCGAAGAACCATTCACTTATGATGATTGATGATGAAAAGCGACAGAGCAATGGAGATGATGATGATGATTACTGATGATGTAATTGTGATGATGATGATGAAATTATGTATATGTGATGATGATGAAGATGAAATTGAATTTTGATGTTGATGAAGAAGAATAAGAAGAAACGAAATCAATAGGAAAAAACGAAATTGTGATGATAATGATGTTGATGAAGAAGATGAAATTGACGTAATTGATGATAAAGGAATAACAAAGAATTTGCAGAAAAGAAATGAAAAAAGAAAAGAAAAAGACGAGAAAAGAAAAAAGAAACAGAGGAGAGATAAAATAATAAAAAAAATAAAAAAAATAACTATTATTATTAACAATAATTTTCTTAACAATAATTATCATAATCATATAACAAATAATAAAAATAATGATAATAATTATAACAATAATTTTCTAAAGTAACTAACTATTGTTGTTGTTGTTGTTGTTATAGAACAATATGAAGAAAGGGCATTTCAGTAAAATAATATAATTTATTTAAATTCTAGAATAAAGTAAACATAACAATGGAAATTAATCTCATTTCGATTTTGATTCTTATAACTCAAGTAAATAATGTATTTTGATTCTCATTCTTGATTCTGATTCTAGTCCATTATAATTCCAACCCATTACGATTTCAGCCCATTCTGATTTCAATTCATTCTAATTATTGATTAATAAACGCACCATAAGTGATAGTATTATGGTAACTTCCTTGGGACTGGTAAATAAGATGAACAATAGAAGGTCATTTTAGTCCACTTGTAAATTGAATAAATATCAATTATTAGTATTCAATTTAGTTTTCATTCAAGGGCAAACAAGTCTTTCACTTAAATAAATGCTCTAATCATCAAAGTTAATGGTAATATTTGCTAACTAGATGCGATAAGTGTTAAAAATTGTATGTTTATTAATGGGTAAAATATTATTTTTTGCTTACATTATACTTTATATTTGTAATTATGTAATATATTATAAATTTTTAATTTTTTTAATATTTAATTTTACATATTTTTATGTGTTTATTAGGCAAAAATAATAATTTTATGCAATTTGAGACTCCAAACAAACGTACGAATTCAAATTTTAATTTTAGAAATTCGAGAAGTTTGGTCATTGTTAAGAGGATCCGTGCCTTTTATTGTAAAATTATAAATTTTTACTATGGTAAATATGATCATTGTGAAATTATAAATTTGTGTCATATTAGGTATGATAATTGTTAGTGAAGTCTATTAGATATATTTGAGTGAATTAAATTAGGTTTATGTTTTTTTAGTGGGACAAATCTAGGACTAAGATGTAATTAACTTTAATTATTTGTGTGGTATAAATTAATCATATATTAGTATAAATAGAGAGGAGAGAACACACCACTTTGTACATTTTCTTCACTTTTTCCCTTCAATTTCTTCTTTTTATTCCTGTTTGTAATATATTTTTAGTAAATAAAATTAGCTTTATTTTTAATTTTAAATACCATTTTTTAATTATGTTTTCTTTAATTTTAATAATTACTTTTATTTGAATTATGCATAACTAAGATACTAATAATTAAGAAAATGTGAAACTCTTAGTAAGAAAATATGATTTAATTAAATTTAATTCTTAATGATATGAAATAAATTATTTTATCTAATTTTTTTCATATTTTAAGTTGTGAAATTTTGATTTGTTATAGATAAACATGGGATTTGCCACAATGAATTATTAATATCTAGTATAAAGTATGATAAAATGGTTTTTTGACCTATTGTTAACAAGTTAAATTTTAGCACATTAAGTACATAATCCTTAATAAAATTAATGGAAAAATAATTGTAATTTATATAACTTTTTTATTAATAACATAAAAATAAAAAGAACTTATTAAATTATATTTATTACTAAAAGTATATCCATAACCTTAAATAATTTAATTTCATAGTTTCATTTGAATTAATTTATATATATTTAAATTTTATTTTTACTTTTAAAAATAAGATAAATTAATTAAATCTTTTCTCTGTAAATTGATATTAGCCCAACAAGCTACATTACAAGTAGACATTTTTATACTTAAAGAGTAAGTTAAAATTTTTAAATCATATTAGTTTTTTGTGTCGTTACTGGAGAAAAGTATTTATTTTGTTTTGTTTTTTATTTTTTACTTTTTGTATAAAATTTCATTAACTTCTTTTTTCCTAAATTTTGTTCTATCCTCCAAATCCTTCAGAATTACAGTTTCACCTCAAAGATCTTTGCTTCAGGCCTATACTTTTCATAATTGTACTTTGATTATAAATTATAGAAAATTTTTTAATTGGTCTCTTATCGAAATTTCCTATAATAATCAAATTTGGACCTGCAACTTGAAATTCTATGGACCATATTTAGACTTAATTGGACCTTTTTTGGACTCAATAAATTAAATATTAACTTTAAGACTTACAGCAAAAGCCTAATAATTTGAATTAATTACTTAATTGACTTTTAATTCTTTTAATTTTGGTAATTTAATTTTTGCATTTATTTTATTTTTCCTTTTGGTATTTACTTTAGTAATTTATATGGTAGGTTCAATTGCCTAAATTGTTAATATTTTATTAATTTTTATATCTAATTACTTTGTTTATATTACTGAGTTAACCACCTATTTAATTACTTTAATTTTAGTTAATTAATTTTTAATTTGTTTATTTTTATTCTATTTTTTGCCTTGTATATTTTGTTTATTTAATTTCAACTTTTTCTTTATTTGTGTAACTTCATTTCTTTTTTGTTATTCATTTGCTTGTGTATCATTTTTACAACATAATTTTACACACACATCATCATTATTGCATGAGACATTGGTCTTGAATTTCAAGTTTAAGATTTATTCATAGACCTCAATCACAGCCATCAATCATAGATGAGATCTAAAATGAAAACCTTTTAGGTCAACTTAATCCTCAAATTGATTAGAGAGATAACCAATCTCAATATAATATAAATGATCAAAACCAACCACGAACATTCAAAGATTACATGAATCTAATCAGAACTAGAGCCCCTTCATGTATAGTATTCTCTCTGGAAGTATTACGATTCAACTTTAAATTAAGTATTATCTAACTTTTACTAATATTTTTATGATTTTGAGTCTGAGAATTTGTACTTACATATAAGAGATTTCGAGGAAGTTTATAATATATACATAGACCAATATTGTAGCATGAACATAATTAGATTAAAACGTTTTTCTTTTTTACTAAAAGATAAAGATAAAATTTGCTAACAAGATCTTATATCTGGATCAATAAGAACATGAAATAATATGTAAGAACAATTTTTAAAAAATTATTTCCACCTTATAGAACCAACTCTTTTAAAATGCAAATTACTTTCTTCACTAAAAAAAAAAAAGAAGAAGAAGGAGAAACATTATATCAATATTGGCATAGATTTAAAGAATTGCTTAACATATGTCCATACCATGATTTTGAAACTTCGCAATTGATCACTTTTTTCTATGAAGACTTAACACCTCAAAGTAAATAAGTTATAGAAATGATGTGTGATGATGAATTCAAAGATAAAAATCCTCAAGATGTATTAGATTAAGTTGACCAATTAGCTAAAAATGCATAATATTAGGATATTGTTGAGACTTTTGAAATAATAAATAAACCACAACCATCTTCATTCAGTGAAGGAATCCATAACCTTAAGGAAGATCATGATTTACAATCAAAATTTACATCTCTAGTTAGGAAAGTTTAAGCTTTGGAAAACAAAAGGAGTGATCAAGTAAAACCTATTGAAGAAATTTCATGTGATGTTTGTAGTTCTAATTATCATTTCACTGAAGATTATCCCACTTTGTTTGTATTTAAAGAATGCTTACATGATCAAGTTAATACCCTTTACACTTTTAATAAACCAAATGCATATTCACAAACTTATAATTATAGTTGGAGGAATAATAATAATATTCAACCTTATTCACTATATGTTCCACCACCATAGAAAAATTTTAAAGATACAATGCATTCATTCATTAGGAAGCCATATGGTATTAGCAATTAAAATGCACAAACTTTTTTAATTTGAAAGATACTCTTGCAAAAATTGCTTATGTACTCATAATTCAAGAAAAGGAAAATTTTCACCTCATCTACAATCAAACCCTAATATTCAACAAAATCCACCAATGAGACCTATCCTTGAAAGGCCTATTCTTGAATGAAATCCATCTAGTCAAGTCAGTTATAACTCTTCCTAGTGGTAAGGTTGTTAATATACCTATTCTTGAACCTTGTGAAAATAAGAAAAATTTAAAGAGTAAGGAAGGACTAAATAAACTTGCATCTAATAAAGAAATAATTAGTGTTTTATATAAACTATCATTTTCGCATGCATTGAATAAACCAAGGAAATGAAACAACTCTTTTGAGATTTATGAAATCTTTAAGCAAGTAAAAGTTAGCATTCCTCTATTAAACACAATCAAGAAAATACTTTTATATGTCAAATTTTTAAAAGACTTATGCACTGTCAAAAGAAAATTGAAGGCAATAAAGAGTGCCTTCATAGTTGAATAGGTACTTACCATTCTTTCTACTAATATTAAGTCGAAATATAAAGATTCTAATTACCTTACTATTTCTTGAATTATTGGGGATCACAAAATTGAGCATGCTTTTCTAGAACTTAGTGCTAGTGTTAATTTGCTTCTATATTCAATTTATCCTCAAATTAATCTTGATGATTTAAAATCAACTTCAACTACACTTTTGCTTGTCGACAGATTAGCTAAAGTATCAAAAGGGATAATGAAAGATGTTTTAGTATAAGTTGATAAATCCATATACCTTGTACATTTTATTATCCTAGAAATTGAATTTGTTGTGAATATTTATAAATCAATTCCTGTAATTCTAGGTTGATCATTTTTAGCAACCACTAATACTTTGATTAATTATAAGAATAGTTTAATGAATTTATCATTTAAAAATATGACTTTAGAATTGAATGTTTTTAACATGTGTAGGAAATCTAATTAAGAAAATGAGAATAAAGATGAGCCTAATGAACGAAAAGAAATTTTTAAATCATATGAAGAGAAAAATATTCAAAAAGGAAATTTTTCTGAACTTAATAATATTTGTTTGGTTAATTTAATTGAATCAAATAAACAACTTGAACATGATACTTATAATATAAATTTGTTGTTTAATTCTACTCAGACTTTACAACATGACATGAGAAACCAAAATTTGATGAGATTGGAATTAGCGAAAAGACTAAAATAACAAGAAGCACTTAAATTAGAATTAAAACCTTTGCCAGAAAGATTGAAATATGATTATTTTATAGAAGAACAAATTTATTATACTGTAATTTCTTTTACCCTATCAAACAACTAAGAATGTAAGCTACTATTTATTCTTAAAAAGTATAAAAATGCAATTGGATGGACTTTAAATAATATTAAAAGTATTAATCCTTTAATTTACACACATAGAATTAATTTGGAAGAGAATGCTAAAACATGTCAACAACCTCAAAGAAGATTAAGCCCACACTTGAAAAAAGTAGTAAAAACGAAAGTTCTTAAATTACTTGATATGGAAATTATCTATCATATCTCTGATAGTAAGTGAGTAAGTCTTATACAAGTAGTGTCTAAAAAATCTAGAATTACTATTATTAAAAGTGAAAAAGGTAAAATAATTTCAGCATGAATTACATCTAATTGGCGCATGTACATTAATTATAGAAAGCTAAATGAAGCCATCAGAAAAGATCATTTTCTATCATTATTTCTTGGTCAAATTTTAGAAAGAATAGCTAGACATCTTTACTATTATTTTTTAAATTAATATCAGGTTATTATCAAATTCCTACGACACTTCAGGATCAGGAGAAGGCAACATTTATGTGTCCCTTTAAAATATTTGCAGTTTAAAAACTATTATTTAAAATTTGTAATGCTATTGTAACATTTCAAAGATGCATGCTAAATATTTTCAGTGATATAGTTGAACATTATTTAGAGAACTTCATGAATGATTTAACTACATTTGTGAATTCTTTTGATGATTGTCTTGATAATTTGGAGAAAGTTTTAAAAAGATATGTTAAAAAATAATTTGTGTTGAACTAGTAAAAACGTCATTACATGGTTATGTTTAGAATTGTTTTGGGTCATGTTGTATCTATTAAAAGAATTAAAGTTGACAAAGCAAAAATTGAAGTAATATCTAAATTACCACAACCAAATATAGTTAGAGATGTGTGATCATTTTTAGGGCATGTGGAATTTTATGAGAGGTTTATAGAAAACTCTATGTGTCATATCTAAACCATTTTATAAACTCTTATTAAAAGATGCATCATTTGAATGAACTGATGATTATCAACAATCTTTTGAGAAAATAATTTATCTTTTAATATCTGCACACATTATGCAATTGCCTAATTGGTTCTTACTTTTTAAATTAATGTGTGATATAATTGACTTTGTTGTTGCTGTTATTTTTGGACAAAAAAGAAATGATAAGTCTTTTCTGATTTATTATGCAAGTAAAACTTTAGATAGTACTCTAATAAATTATTTGACGATTGAAAAAAAATTACTTGCTATAGTGTTTGCATTAAACAAATTCTGTTCTTATTTGCTTGGTTATAAAACTATTGTTTTTATTGACCACATTATTATGAGATACTTAATGACTAAATAGGATACCAAAGCAAGACTAATTCGTTGGATTTTGTTACTTCAATAATTTGACCTCAACATCAAAGATGAAAAAGGTATCAAAAATGTCGTTGCTAATCATTTATCAAAATTTACATCTGAATTTTGTACTGACATAACACGCATCAATGATTCTTTCCTAGATGCAATTTTTATTTTCTACTACTTCAATATCATAGTATGCTAACATTATTAATTTTCTTTTTCAAGGTAAAATACCTTTGCAATAGAATACTCAAGAAGAAAAGAAATTCTTAGTTGAAGTGAAAAAATTTTATTAGGATGACCCTGATTCAAATATTACCTTGACCAAATCTTTTAGCACTATATTCCTATTAATGAGATAAGTAATATCATTCATTTTTATCATTCTAAAGCATGTGATGGATACTTTTCTCTAAGAAAAAATATAGTTAAAATTTTACAATATGCATTTTATTAGCCTGTCATATTCAAAGATATATATGAATTTTGTAAAACTTATGAGAACTATTAAAATTTGGGATTAATTAGTAAAAGAAGCATGATGCCTTTAGATCCTATAGTTAAGATAGAAATATTTGACTAATGAAATTGATTTCTTAGGCTCGTTTCCATATACTAACCGCAGTTGATTATGTCTCAAAATAAATTGAAGCAATTTTTTATCAAAATAATGAAAGTAAAACTATGGTTCAATTTTTAAGATAAAATCTTTTAAGTCAATTTGGAATCTCTCAAGCCATTATTAACGATGAAAGTAAGCATTTATATAATAAGTCATTTAGGTCTTTAATAAAAAAAAGTATATAATTACTCATAAAGTTGTTATCTTTTATCACCCCCAAATAGATGGTCAAGTTAAATTAGTAAATAGGGAGATAAAACAAATTTTAGGAAAGATGATCAACCCAAACAGTAAATATTTATCTCTTTAACTAAGTAATACACTCCAGGTCTATCCTACTATATTTAAGAAGTCTTTAGGAATGTCACTCTATCAACTAATTATGGAACTTACCTATTAACCTAGAATGTAAATTATTTTGGCCTATTAAAGCTTTTAATTAAAATTTTGATGATACTGGTAATATGTAAAAATTGTAATTAAATGAACTTGAAAAATTAAAAAATAATGCATATGAAAATTCAAGAATTATTAAGGTAAGAACAAAAGTTTTTCATGATAAAAAAATTTCTCAGAAAACATTTGTGATTAATTAAAAAGTGTTGCTTTATAATTTTCATCTTTATTTATTTCCAAGAATGTTAAAGTCAATATAGAGCAGCTCATTTATTATAAAAACTATATTTCTGTAAGGGCCTATAGAAATTGAGAATCTAAATAACAATGTCACATCTAAAGTGAATAGACAAACATTAAAATCATATATGGAATACTAACCATATGAAAAAAGTATGGAAATAAATTTGAGTGGCCTATCAAATCTTGATTAGGTTTCCCTTTTAGTGATTTAAACTTTCATTATTACTTTTCCATCTAGTGAGTTTTCTTATCCACTTATTTCTTGCATGCCTGATTTTGGTAAAAGCACTTTTGCTAAAAAGAGAAGAGCTAAAAGACTTGGCTCAAAATGTTGTAACTATATAAGACTTAGTTGTAAGCAAGAAATTTGTAAATCTTTTGGAATGGTTTCTGATATTCAAGATTAAATTTGTTAAAGATGGCCTAAGTAAAGAATCACTAAATAATATCTTATGATATTTTGTGATACATCAAAGTAGATATGTGCAACGTGAGACTCATAAGTTATGAGAATTATTCCAAAAAAAAAGTGCATAGTTTCATCTTAGGGATCGGATTCAAAAAGATATTATTTGTTAGTTTATAATAAAAATGTATGGAAAGTCTATCCTCAACCTTAGAAGGCGTTTAATTTATTACTAGACTTAAACTAGAGGAAAATGTGAGTCATAGCCACAACTACTAATAAATATTCTTTTATTTTGCTTTTATCATTTACATTATTACAAAAGCATTTATCTACTCGAAGATGCTGCCATTGGAATAGAATAATCTTCAAAAAAATTTGTGAGCGTTTGGAAAAAGAGCTCATATTTAAAGATTTTAATGATAGAAATAATGAGAAACAACTCTAAATGGATTAGTGTATTTGTCAAATAATGCATAAAGCTCACAACCCAATAATCCAAAAGGAAACAGTAAAAAGAAAAGGCAAAAATGATTAGAAAAAAGTAAACAATCAAAGAAAACAGATAATGATTAAATACAAAATCACAATACTAAATGCAATGATGCAAATGATAAGCAAAATAGATGGATATTTACTTGTAATTGTGATTGTAGCTTAATCTTCCTTTATTTTTACATATAGTAACGGTTTGAACACATTTTATAGGTTGAGGATAGGCTTCTCATTTATTTTCTTATAAATTAGCAAACAAGATTTTTTTTAATCATATTCCCAAGAGTAAATTGTGCACTTTCTTTTTAGAATAATTCTTATAACTTATGAATCTCACATTGCACATATCTGTTTTGATGCGTCGTAAGAGATCATAAAAGATTATTCAATGATTCTTTACTTAAGCCATCTTTAATAAATTTAATTTTATCTTTTACAGTATCAGAAACCATCCCTAAAGATCATAAAATATCATCCAAGTCAGTTAGCTCTCATTTTTTTTTTTTAGTAAATGTGCTTTTACCAAAACCAAGCATGTAAGAAATAAATAGATAAGAAAACTCCCCAGTCAATCAGACTTTACTTCAATTAACCAATGAATATTAGTAGGAATTAGATTATTAACAAACACAATCTTTTACATTAAGCTTTGTAAATTTTGTAGGGTAATTTGAGGGAAAGAAAGAAAATGATTATGCAATTTATGTTGTATTTCTTTCATGTTTGATTTTGAAATGTCAATTATTGTGGAAAATTGAAGATACTAACTTAAGAAGTCACGAAGTATTATTGTCCACCATTTATAGAGGTTTCCTTGCTGAAGCATACCCAATTTCTCCTCTGTGAGAGTCAAACCTGACTTTGCTCAGTTAGAGGCTTTCTTAGTTGACATAGAGAAGGACAGTTAAGGTAGGGTAGGTGTAGTAGTGCGAATTGTTAAGGTTTCCCCGCTTGGACCCCTTAAAAGAATCTAATCTAGAAAACCAAATTAAATGTGAAAGCTAACAAAATAAAAAGAAAACACACAATTTAAAAAAACTTACATTCGTCCTTTTATTGAGTTAACTTTAAGCTCCAAATGAAATTCATATATACCACTTTTTGTTTTCTGAAGTTGTCTTTCCAAATCCTCAACATAGGACACTAATGTTAGTTATTGTATATCCCAAAGCGGATGTGATTTAAAACTTTGTATCCGGCCTCTCAAGTAAAATTTTATTTGTAAAAGTTATTTAAGATGTTTGAAAAGTATCTTTCTTATTGAGGTGCTTATGATGTATAACGATGAAAAGAAATACAATTATCAAACACACTTAAGCAATTGCTTGATTGTTATTATTAATTACAAATGATAATATATGAATTAATTACATTAATTATTATTTTTATAATAATATATTAATTTAAAGGAGGGGCATTTTAGAAATATTAAAATATCAATGGGGGCAAAATGGAAACCCTAGGGAATAGAGAACAAGATGTTATTAAATTGATTGGATAATTGAGATATCAATTTAATTAATGATATGGTGAAAAGGATTGTACAGTAAAGAAATCAATGTAGCTTAGGACGAATTATTATTCAAGCATACAATTATAAAGATCAGTTCCAATCTTGTAGTAGAGTATAGTTAAAATTAAATGATTGGATTTGTTTAATTACAGGCTTAATTGTTGTAGCCATTATCGTATATTTTCAAATGATCTCAGGGTGATCTCATTTAATTAACTATACCACTACTAAATCTAAAAACAAGAAAATTGGTATATTATGTAAAAAAATTAAATTATAAGATTTGTTAAGACTCTATATGTTATATTAATGTATAAATGAGATCTTGTATTATTTTACAAGATGGGTCCTAAGTTGTTACACATTATCTCTACTTTTATATAAGTAGAGTACTAATAATATTAAATTCAAAATATTTAATATTTTGAATTATTAAAGAAAAAAGAAAACACATGTTAGGGTTTTACTAGAAAATATTTTATAAGTATTCTTTTCTCTAAAAAAAAAAGAGTGAGACGATTTTTGAGAAAAACACTGAAAAAAGAAGTCAGTAGTTTTTAAGATTGATAAAACGAATGCTCAAAAGTTTAGTATAGATCAAACTTAAGTTGTAGCCTAGAAAATCGTTTGGTGGTGGATTTGTTACTTCCTATTATTCATCTTCTCATATTATCAATGTATGATTTTCTAAATTATGAATTTCTTATATATTATATGAGATCGGTCTTAAAATTTTATTTTATGATAAAAATTATGATTTTTCACCAATATAGACAAAAAGAGTTTTTTGACAAGGCGAACAGCAGACAAAAGTATAAAGAGTTATACATGAAATTAAGGATTATAGTTATTATCCTATTTGGTTTTGACTTTAATTTCTGTAAAAATACGATACAATAAAATGATCACTATTTTCAGTAGTATCCTAATGTTAAAGTAATTAATTTTAATGTTCATAAGAAATATGTGCGTACGAAGGAAATTTCATTATTTAGGTCCATTTGGGATTGACGTGGGAAACTATAGTTTAAAAGGTATAATATTAAAATATTTAATAAATTTTAATTTTTTTAATTAAAAAATTATGTTAATATAATTTTTTACTTATATGTTAGAAAAATTATTATATTTTTAATATTTTTTATTAAAATTATTATTTAAAATCTATATTTACTATATATTTTTAATTTTATTTTATAATTATAATTTTTTTTAAAACATCTCCACTCAAATAAGATCTTAAATATCAAGAATTGAAGTTGCAAGGAAAGCTCTGTAATGTTGGTTTGGCTGTTGCCAACGCGAAAATCAACGGCGAGGCAGCTAATGTCAAAAAGATTTTATCGTGAATCGTCCTAATTCCATCACGTGGCCCAACACGAAAATGAAAGTATTGTATGCATGAATTGCGTTTCGCGCGTCTTACGCACTTGACACATCACCCCGCGTGCTGCATGGTCCATACACAAAAGGACTTTTGTGCGTATGCGCATTTAATTCCTTTCTTTCACTTTCCTGTCCTGCAAACATCACGCAATTGGCAATTTCATTATTTCGTCTGGTATGAGGGGGCCATGTTACCTTCTTCTTGCCGCACACGGCACAAGTTTCCAACAGACCACCCGCTCGGTAACTAGTCGGGTTGATTTCTCTTTTCGAGAGTAAGGATAGAAATCTAGATAGTGCTACGATGAAGTTGATCCAAATCAAGTACATAATTCGTATTGACGTCTTGTATTCATGTCGAGTCTTATTCGTATATGATCAAATTTGTACTAACACGAACACACGTGATTTGTTTATCAAACGTGTTTATATAACTGTATTGACTATTTGACATGTTTAAACTTTAACCTACTTAATACAATTTGAGATATATAAATATAAATTCAATGATGATGACGATGAAGAAATACATATATACATATATACACACATAAAAAAGATAAAAGTTTAGTTTAATATTTAACAAATTATATCAACAAAATTCTTAAATAAAGTAGTTTCACGATATAAATACAATATGATTAAAAATAATTATTTTGTCATAAATGAGTTTATGATCCAGTTCTTCAACGCGAAACGTGATGATTATTGATTTTTTTGGTATTTTATATCAATCCGAAATAAAAAAATTTTGTGCCGTGGACTTATCGTTGTTGTTGTTGTTGTTGTTGTTGTTGTGTGTGTGTGTGTGTAAGAAAATAAAGAAAAAGTCTCAACACATCCTTTATGAATTATGATAAAAGTGTCTAAGTGATTTAAAAAACGAAATTAATTATAATAGATTTTATACTTATAATAATTGAAGATGAGAATTTAGCTTTGATGATGGCATGTTACAAAAATTTCCAGATCGACCAAAAAACTTAATCTTATAAATTAGATTCTAATTTTTAACAATAATATTATTAAGTGAAGGTAAGTCTCGACAATATACATGGATACAATTGTATTCTATAGCTAATCCTGTAAAATTTATTAATCAATGCATATGACGATCAATTTAATTAGAAGGTTCGATTAATATTTTGTTCCTTTTTTCCTGTTTCAAACAATAAATCATCTAATATGATCTATTTCTCAGAAATTTGATTATATGCTAATCTATCTAAAATTTGTATTACATAATAATTTTTAACTAACTGGCTTAATTAGCCTTCAGATATATTGGCGCCATGCACCTTTGTCCCTTGTGGTCCTTATCAACATGAGATATTTTTAACAAAATTCTTGCCTTCTACGAAAATTTGGAATGTTTTGACCTAAAATCTCCCCCTAACGCCTATTACAAGATACAATTAAATTAAAGGTCCCCTATTTAATTTGTTGAGTTTTATCAATGCTAAATTCAAAATGTCTTGCGTCATTGATTTTGTAATCAATGACCATCTTCTAATGGAGGCCAAAAGAAACCATCATTCAATTTTGAATCTGGATTGACCTTTCCTATGTATATTATGATGCGACTTTATGCGAAGACACCATGGTTAACAATTGGATATTGCGTGCGAGAATGCAGCACTAGCTAGGTTTTGTGATGTTGATGATAGAATAATTTAGAAGGATGATTTGATACGTTTCTAGAGCTAGCTTTAAATCCTTTAAAATGTAATTGCAATAAACTATCTTCAAACCTTTTCACATTGCTTGACATGATTTAGAAAGAAAGCATCAAATGGCTAAATAATACTGCACGCAATTAGATTGTACTGTCACGTTTGAATAGCTTTTAGTAATCATAGGACGAAAAGGCATATTTGAAATAACAACGACGATAGTGCAGTTACTAACAGTGGTATCAAGATTTGGTTTGAGGGGAGTCGTTATACAAAAACTGTATATTTGAATAGGTTACAATCTAAAATGATTGGGCATAGAGGGACCACAACAATCTCTCTTGAACTTGGCAATTAAAATTTTTCTGATGACAGTATCATGAACTAGGTCCTACAGCCACTCATATGGGGCTGTTCCGGTTATCGCAACCTTATAGTTATAGGGATGCCTTCCAAAGAGGAACGACGGGGGCCATAAACGAGAAACCATAAAGAGCTCTTACGCCATATAGCCAAAGGGGAAACTAAGATTTTACTTTGAGGTCGTTATAACATAAATCAATAAAACTTAGAAGGCCGGTAATGTCATAATGAGGACCACAATGAAGAAGCGATAAATTTGAGTAAACTATGACGTAATAATTTCTAAAATGCTCATAGAAATTGATTCAATTTCAATTCATTTTCTTACTCTTATTGAATTTTGTTTGGCCACGGATGATATGCGTCCCTGGCTATTGCATAAAATCAATAAAACCAATAAGAAAAACAATAAAAATTTTGTGTAAAGCTATGACATCAACTTTGTAACGGTGAGGGGGCAGAATATGAATATATAAAAATTAATAAAATTTCAGTTCATTCACTTTTGTGTCCCCGAATTTATTGTCAGCCGAAGGTTATATGGTTCCGCCCTTGACAAGCAATGCTACACTAGTTGAAACGCATAATTCATATCCTAAATTTAATGACACGTTATATTAAATGTGATGGCATGATTATATGTCGCTCATTGATAAATATTATAAGATTATCAAATTATTAATAAAGGGTTGATAAAGCTAATTACTATCATGCACATGATAGTATAATTTATATATGATTTAGATTTAGTGGTAAGTTTAGTTATGCGTATCTTTTTTAGTGAGGCAGATGTTGGTTAATCAAAATGATAACTTGTGTTCATATGGCCAGCCGACAGAACATGGCTACCATACAACTCTGAAAGCCGACACAGTCGATTATTTTCTCACCCAACTCGACCTTGCACTTTTTAAGTGGTCCGACGAATTGATGGTCTTGACTCATTGTGCCCCCATGGATGTGATTTCACCTTTGGAAATTTTACTGTTGTTCCTACTTCGTGCGGGTGAATTCATGAAGCCTAACGAGGTAAATCTCTTCTCTTTTCTTTTCCTTTATTTTTTTTAAGGGGGGGAAAAAACCACTTTATTAAGATTCTATCTATATAATTTATAATGCAGCTTAGAAATTGATTGAGACTAACTCAGAAATATATTCCGCTAATAATATTAGAAGAAATTACTCAAATTCCATATTTTTATCTAAAGTTCATTATATAAAGACACAAGCAAAATAGTACTCTCAAGCCTCAACATTGCTAAGAACACCTTCCTACCATTGGGTAGGTGTTATTATTATTATATTCCAATCCGAATAAGTTCACGCACCCTCTGTCTGGCTGTTGCGTTTGGGCATAGTTTGGCGTGACAATTAGCACACTAATAATATGACAAATCAGCAACAAATTGTTAATGTCATATACTTCAAAAGCGTGAGTAGCAAAATATTCTCGCCTATCTAGTATAGCAACTAGAAGAATTCTTTCTGTATAAAAACAAACGAAAAGAAAAAATCAACCAGAAATTGAACGAAATAAATAAAATCAACTAACTAACCTCCGAATTCCAAAATACAAGCTGGTTTCTGTTAAAAAAATAAATAAATAAGTCACAGTTTCCCACACCAAACAAACAGCTTTGGAATTACCGGACCTTCCAACGGATGCAGAACCCCGAAATTACAAGCCTATCGAGCCATGGTAGAGATAAAGTGGAACGTTCTGGAGGGTATCTTGGTAATTCGAGATGACCAGTCATGGTCAAGTCAAATGAGGCTGAATGGTCATTCATTGCCGTCGTTTTACGTCTATTAGTCCAATCAAACGGCAAGCACACACATTCTGACTCCATCATGTTCGTCTATGATGATTGTCATGACGAGTGTAACATACATATATCATACATACCCACATCGCATATAGCTCCACTACGGCCTTCTCTCCCTATATAAATCTCCCTTTGCCTCCTTTTCCTTTCTTCAAAAACAATCCCTGCAATTAACAACAATCATCGCCTCCGAGAGGAGAATCAAATAAAAAATATTCGATTTTGGAAAGGGAGAGTGTAGGCAGCTACTATGGGCGAGGTAAGTTAATTTAATCTTAATGAGCCGTTCATTTTTAATCTTAATTAGCCGTTAATGTTAATCTTCTATATCTCACGCGTGCGTTTGTTGTGTTGTAACAACAGCAAAAGGAGGGAGAGAAGAAGGCTGCTGGTGCTGCGGCTGATGCCGGTGACAAGAAAGGCGACGGGGTTGTCACTGTCGTTTTGAAGCTTGACTTGCATTGTGAAGGCTGCGCTAAGAAAATCAAGCGTACTATGAAAAATTACGAAGGTAAAATACGCACATGAATGACCGCATAAGCTAAATAAATTAATTACCTAATAATCATTTGAATTTTGAGGAAAATTAAGGAAATGTTGTTGATTTTTTTAGGCGTGGTGGACGTCAAGACAGATTGTGGAGCAAATAAGGTAACGGTGACCGGAAAAGTGGATCCGGCGAAGTTGAAGGAAAGATTGGAAGAGAAGACGAAGAAGAAAGTGGACCTCGTCTCTCCTCAGCCGAAGAAGGACGCCGGCGGTGGCGAGAAAAAATCGGAAGAGAAATCGGAGAAGAAACCGGACGACAAGAAATCCGAAGAGAAGAAGCCGCCGAAAGAGGTAATAGTTCTATCGTGACAAATGGCGAGGGCCTATTTTTTCATTAATTAATTTTGGTTTAATTTTGACTTTTTTAATCAAGGAATAGTTAATTACGAGATTGACTTCGGACTAGTTTGGTTCAATTTCATTATCAGAATTAAGTGGAACCACTTGTGTTGTTAATAAACTAATTTTTCATTAATTTTAACTAATTATGATTAATAATTGTGTGTTACAGAGCACCGTCGTTTTGAAGATCAGGTTACACTGTGAAGGCTGCATTAGCAAAATTAAGAAAAGAATTTGCAAGACCCAAGGTCAGTTAATAAAATAACAATATTATTAATAATTTCGGTGGCAAATTTGTCAAATAAGTAACTGACGGTGACTGACGTGGCAAAACTGCTAGGTGTTGATAGTGTAACCATAGACGGTGGCAAAGATCTAGTGACAGTCAAAGGCACGATGGATGTGAAGGAGCTGGTGCCTCATTTGAAAGAGAAGCTGAAACGAAACGTTGAGGTTGTTCCCGCCAAGAAAGACGATGGCGAGAAGAAAGAGAACAAAGATGCCGACAAAGGCGGAGACAAGAAGGCAAAAGAAGCCGCCTCGGCCACCACCGACAAAGGCGGAGAAAAGAAGGAAAAAGAGGCAGCTGCAGCCGGTGGTGGTGACGGTGGTAAGGTGGAGGTGCACAAGATGGAGTACTATGGATACCCGTACCCTCCGGCGCCTAGTTATTGGTACGATAACCACGTGTACGGCCAGAGTTATCCGATCGAGAATCAACATCAGGTGGTCTACGTGAACCAAGGGTATCCGCCTCAGATGTACCACGCGCCGCAGATGTTCAGCGATGAGAATCCCAATGCGTGTTCTGTTATGTGATTGACTCCACGGCGTGGAAGAATCGTGAATGATGATGAAGATGGAGGGACTTTAAATCAAAGAGGCCAAAAATGTAAATAAATGCAAGTATTAGGGAGAGAAAATGAACATGAATTATGAAGTAAATATTAAAAAAAAAATTGCGAATCAAGACAGGATAGTGTCAGAATTTTGGAAGTATCTTTAGGTTTAGTTGCTCAGTGGTAAACCGGGGCCGGCAGGCAATGGCGGTTCAGTTGTTTTGTTGTTTCATTTTGTCCTCTATATATGATTATTAAAAAAAAAGTTGTCTTTTTTAAAATATTAAATTGATGTATAAAATATTGTCTTCGAATGTCAAAATCTTTTGTCATAGTGGATCAGATGTGGCCATTTGGCGAAGTCGTTAACTTCATTTTTTATGTTTGTTCAATTTTTTGGTTTAGTTTTGGTGGTGAAGGCAGTACATGTACATTTGGGAGGGGCATGCAGTACATTGTTTTTTAAATGTGTTCTTCGATATGGTACTCGCGGATTGCGATATTGTTGTACCTAAATTTCTAAATTAAATCGCAGTTAAATGTAGTGTGCTTCTCGTGATTGTACTAAAACATAAAGGGGGAAAAAAAAAAAAAAGAAAATGTTGCCAACTTGAAGATAAAGAAATGGAGAAATGGAAGGGCGCGATAGCCGAACAGTTTCTACCTTGCTCGAAGATTAAGTTTCAGATATAAGAAATCATCACTGAAAGATAATCTCTCAGTTTATTATTGATTGTAATTTCTAACATTCAATCCACTAATACTTACTAATATTTAATTTATGAATTCAAATCTTTTACTCGTCTCTCTTTTTTTTTTTTTTTAGTCTTTTAGAGATCTACTAGTTAATGATATCAAGAGCAAAAATTAAAAAAAAATTAATGGATGCGTCTAAATCATAAATGACTAATAATATAGATGCGTTGCAAGATCTTTAAAAGCCAGATGATAAGATTAGTTAATGATCAATTTGGTAGTACATATGTAAGTTATGCACGAACAATTTTAATGTGGTAAGGTCAATATATAACTTTTAGAATAATTATTATTATTTGCGCTGTAAAAATAATTAGTTATAAAAAAATTAATTAAATATTTGATAAAATTTATTTTTAAAAATATTGTGGCTTTTGAAAGTAAACTATCTTATTATTAAATAGTTATAAATATAAAGAACTGAATTAGATATAGTGTTGAATAATATTTTTTATAAAATATTATTTTTTTACATATATATATATAATAATTGATAATTGAAATAAATATTATTATTATTAATTTTATTTTTATTTTTATTTTGTTATCTTAATATAATTGATGTCAATGATGACAACGACGACGATAATAATTTTTTTAAAATTAAATATTTTATTTTGTAATAAATAATGATAATTTTAAATTTTTATAATATATATGAGGATATATAGAAATTATATGAAATATAAAATTAATTTTCAAAATTAAATACTGAACAACTATTTTTTTTTTTACTTTAGAATTTGCTATAATATGAAGTGATGTTACCAAGATTAATTTTTTAAAAAAATTACCAAATACTAAAAATTAAAATTTTTTAAAAATATTTTTTAAATCTCTCAAAAGTAATCTCAAAAGAGGCTTAGATTATATTACCTTCTCTGTGATCACTTGAATAAGAACTTGATGTCCTCCCATACATTATTTTGGTTGCCATGACAGAGCCATTTTAGGACTTTCCTTTAGACTTCATAGAAGGAAAAAAAATTCGAAAATTTATATATAATGTCACACTTATCATTAATAATTAGAAAAAATAGCAGTTTGGAATAAAGTAATGCGGATAAATTGAGAAATGTGTGACGCCCATTCCCACAGGATTGAATTATATATAATCAGGAAGAAATTTAGGGAAAATTCCAGTAGGTTCTAATATGAGAAAGATGGTTTTAAGTGACGCACACCACATTTTGATTTAGCGTATTATATTGTAACAAATAAGATAAGAAAAGAAATTTACCGTCATAAATGACCTTTATGGACAATCAAAAGCCGGGACAAATGGATCCCAAATTGGTTCATTTTATGCGGGCATTGATCTTTGCCAAAAGGCCACAAAAGCTGTGCCTTTTCATGGCAAAAAAAGCTGTCTAATTAAGGAGTAATTAATCATATTTATATGATTAATTAGACAATCACACACTCATGAGTTTCTAGGGCCACCAACAAGATTGAAGCGACACGTCCATCATTGTTTTTGCTCAATTAAAAGTTTGATGAATATTTCATTTCAGGTGAAAATGAAATCACTTTACGCAACTCTAAAAATCTACAAGGTTTCATTATCTGATCTACGTATATTGAACCAATTATTCAGGAGTAATCTGAGGAGTGAGCTAGATCTGCTTTTGTGTTAATCACGGATCTTATAAAGATCAAAGTATTTTCCAACAAATGTGAGGCACTTGGAAAAGCAAATGATGACAAAGATACATATTTTGTTTTTTTTGTCATTGTCACTATTTACTTCAGTTTCATTCACTCGTTTTCATGCTCATTTCTTCAACAAATAAGCTCACGAACAATTCTGTCCTAATACGCGAGCTTCTGAGTTAAGTGATTCAATTGACATGGTAGTACAAGAGTTATTTGGTTTATTTGGTTCATGTACATATCATATTTGCATGCTTATTTGTCTGTCTTAATTTTTGTTTCAATAATTAATAAATATCATCACCATTTCCTAGCCCTTGCTTCGGTTTCGGGGACCCAAATGACCTTAATTACAATTAGATAGTTCAATTTTCATATGAGAGAACATGTTAACGCTTTTCTTAAGCACTACTGCTAGAATTCTTACGTAATAGCTTAACCTTTTAAGATCACATAATTCCAGATAAAAAATAATATCCGCCTAATTTAATGCCCCCAAAATTTTATTGTTGAATCTTCTTTTTTTTATGACCTACAATTTAACATTTTATTTAATGAGTCGAAGTAGAAAATAAATACGATCAGCCAATACGTGATGTTTTAACTCTAGATATTTGATCTGTCATTATAATTTTATTGCATTTTCCTTCACTTTGATACTATTGTTAGGTCTTTACTCTGCTTTTTTACAATTATATTAATTAATATATGATAACAAATTTAGAGTACTAGAAGCCTTACATATAGCTCTCTACTATCTCATTCAATTGATTTTAGATCAATCAACTGGTTACCGTGCATGTGTGTGAGAACTTTTATATAATTATAAATTTATTTATAATATTGTAAATTCGTCTCAAATTTCAATTTAAAATTTTAGCTCTGAATCTAAAACTGACTCTCTCTTACATTTCACATAAAGATAAATTGTTAAACTTACTTTAGATCTAGGTTTTTTTTTTTTTTTCCCTCCCACCTGTTAACATTCATATGGTAGATTTAATATATCCTACTATATAAAAAATCAAACAAAACTTGAAATTACTTCACCCATTCGCTTTCGTCACAAGTTATTTCTGGAATCTGTTAGACCTCAAATGGAAAAAGCATCTAGATAAACTCTGAAAAAACAATCATGACGGCCTTTAATTTGTTCGTTAGACACCCGATGGTGCAAAGTCACTGAAGAAATCATGAAGTGCAAAATGCCAAAACCCTAAGCAGCCGTGAAAGTGAAAGATACATCCTTTAACTAACAAAAGCCCATTTCTTGATGTTTAAAAATTCATAAAATTCTACGCATGCCTTTCCTTTGTCAAGCAGCAAATTTACATTTGATTATTGACTGAAACAAACATTACAACAACGAGCTACCTGCAGCTATAATTAGTTTATTTTATATATGATATTAAAATTAAAATATATTTATTTATTACAGATACGGTGACGTTTGGTCTACGTATTTGCAACAAATTCATCTCATGAAAATAAAGACAAGAAAGCATCCAATGATTTTGAGGATAAGAAAATGACGCACTATAAACTTTTCATATATCAATGCTTTTGTTTTATTTAACACTGACCGTATTTACACCTATTAAAATATTTGATTATGATGGCTGACGGGCATGAGTATGACACAAAGCATTAATTAAGAGATTTTATTAAATTTTAATATACATTACTCATTGTTATTTTCAGCTTAGTCAATTCACTTTTACATAATCACCTTAAGATTGTTGAACTATTATGCAATTATGCGTTATTGGGAGCAAATTTTCAAAAATTTGAATCTATCTGTACGAAGCAACTATTGTTATTCTTCCCTGCGAATATTGCTGGACCAAGCTTTAATATAATACATAGACGCAAGTTCCATCAAATTTTTTTATGATTTTTTTTTTATATTTACTAACTTACAATCTTCTTAAATTCATTTAAACAGTACACGACAAATAATAGAAATCACGTCAATTTAAAAAGATTATAAATTACAGTAGATATAACTTAGCAGTTATCTTTTTTTTTTTTAATATAAATCTAGTTTCAACTATGGTACTCCAAAATAAATTTTGACTTTGTATTATTATTCGGTTTAGCTAAGTTATAACAATGGTACCATACCACTTCTTTAATCTTCTATAGCAGCATCACTATAATTTTTCATAAAATCCCTTCCACTCATTTTTACTTAAACCTTGCTTGATAATTATTAAGCTAATTTCCACCTACATCCACAAGCACATTTCAATTAGCACTTTACATTATTATTTTTATTTTATATTGCATCTATATCGCAATACTCCCTCTTTACTATTTTGCGATTGAATAATTGCTATGTTTAATTTATAACCTTATACATCTTTTTTTGATTAAGTACTATGATATTCTTTTAAATCTACTATCAAATGACATTTAACACTTTATACTATTCTTATTATAGAATTTTTTTAATAAAGATTACATATAGCACTTTCTACTTATATGTATAACAAATTATGTGACTGCAACAATCTATTGTAAAAAATATTATAATTTTTCTACTCTTATTTTTATCATGTTATTTTGAAATATTCTTATCTTATGGGTGCATTTGATTCATTATTATTTGTTGTATTAAGTTGTATTGTATTATTTTTATCACATGAGGTTGTATTAAATTATAATTTAGTAAAAATTTTTATTCTTTATATGTAGTAATACAAATTTTTAATAAAATAATGTTAATCCATACTGCATATAATTAATTCATCACTCATTGGGACATGATGAATTATAATTTTTTTTTTTGTAATGGAGGTATTGAGATTACATAATTTATTGTAAATGTAAGAAAAATTATCATAATTTTATAAACAAATTAAAATAAAAAGAGTGCAGAGTGTTGAATGAAATTTGATAGTGGATACCCATGATTCAATTTAAAAACAGTAAAGAGGTCTATTAAAAAAAATAAAAGTAAAGAGGCTATTGTGATACAAATGCAATATTGGATAAAAAAAACTATAGATATGATATGATATAAGGTCCAAACTGATATGCACCATAGCTGTGGTTGCGGCAATGAAGAAAGGAAGCTTCGTGTCAAAATTAGGGGGAGAGGAAGCAAGTTAATCTCGGAACGTTCGATGTGGCTTCGGTTTTTGCCCGTTTCTTCAAAATTCAAGCAACATAAAGATCGCCACACACACGGCTAACATACTCTATGGCATGAAAGCCAGACAACGTATGGCTCCACTGAAATGATGCAGCAGGTGCCGACATGACTTTACAGCCAAACATGTTTCCTTTCCCTTAGCAATAAATTCTTCCTTCCCGGAAAGTTCTAGAATTCAAACGAAACAATTTAAGACAGAAAATACAAGTGGAGTCATAATTTTTTTCCTCCATACAGTTCTTGCATTTTACTATGTTTCACGTGGTATGTTTGGTTTCAAAAAACGTGTTGATGAAGATTTCGGTTTCCTCAACGGGAAATCAAACCAAATAAAAAGAATAAATAATAAATGAGTTAATTTGAGAAAATTTTAATTTCTATAAATATGTTTTTGGTACTCCAAGCGACAAATACATCCCAATACCATTATTGAAATTGATACCGATATAAATACAAGCTTATACAACTCGCATTTAAAAATGATGAGCACAATATATCTTTTATTCGCTAAAATTATATAAATAAAACAACGTCTCTTACTTAATCAAAATAAACTACCACAACAACTCAAAAGATAAACTAAGAATAAAATCATATAAAAAATTTTATTTTTTTGGGAAGACTGCATCATTCCCTTAGAAAATATCCTTGGTGAAAGTTTATGAAGCAAAAGTCTTCTCACCTACTCCTTGATCATTGGCCATGTACGTTTCACGAGCGGATTTATTAAAGGACAAGCATGGGCACCGGCCCCTATATATATATATTCAATACTCAATGTTTTATATTATATTAATAATTACTTATTTACATTAATTTTTTTATTTTTTTGAAAAAAGTTTTGGCCCCTACGGTCAAGATTGGCTTGTTCCGCCTTGGTCTGTTTGATTTTAAAAGAAAAAAGAAAAAAAAAAAAGAGGACAGTAGAAGAAATGAGAAAAGAAATAAAAGGAAAAGAAATGAATTCTAGATCACACCAAATAATGAATTTGAGATTAACTTTCTTTTTTCCTCATTTTCTCTGGCCCTCTCTTCTTTTCATTTCTCTCCTCTCATTTCTTCCAATCAAACATAGGCTAAGTTTTTAAATCATTCTATTGCAGATGGCAAAAGTATGGTTTTGATTTTGGGAGGCTATAAAATCAAAATTATAAATGTAAATAGGTAACAACATAAAATGGTTACAAATGAGAGAGACGAATACGATGACTATAACTAGAAACCATAATATGAGTATACTATAACATAAATCTGTACAGAGAAGGGGGCCAAACATAAAATATGCATATTAATTGTAAAATTCCAATTAGTCTGTTGTTTTTTTATAAATAAATTTTCTTTAAAAGGAAAAGAAGAAAAAGAAGAAGTAGAAGAAGAAGAAGAAAACTGTAGTGCCCTAATCTTTTCTTGGATCCGTCAAATTGTTGTAACCCCACGAATAAATGACCGAATCCAAAGCTGTACAATAATTAAAGAAAACAAATAAATAATTGATCGAATACGCTCTTACCGGCAGTCACAAAAATGCTAATTAAATCCATTTTGATAGAACGTAATGGCTTTTGTTTTTAATTTGTTAGAGATGAAGGCATGCATCAGCGTTAACAGCTTCACATAAGACAAATTAGTCACAATTCAGTGACATATTAACAATACGTTACTCTAGAAGATGATTACGGCTTGCACCATGCTTAATTAGTTAAATAAATTTTTGCTTTCCATAAAAACTAATGCATGGGGCATGAAACATAATAAGCTTTACAATGTTTTTAAAGTTTATAATCTTTTTTCTAATGGAAACAACAAATTAAACAATTAGAAAGCATACTACCCCTTTTATTTGTGTATGGTTGCAAAGCCAAAACTTTTGGGAGAATGAGGGTGTTGCTAGACAATTGTTCCAGCCAGGATACGTTCCAAGGATAATGCGATTATGAATGGAATTTATCTTATCATAAAAATATTTTGCACAGTTCAAGTAATAATACAGAGTAAGGATTGATGTTTAGGCGTGAGGTTTCTCATTCCTATTCAAAGCTTTTATCATTTTTACAAACAGATACAATACAACTTCTTAATATTCAAATAAAAATAGATGACCTTATAATTATATTATGTTATTATTTCTCAATAGATTTTTACTAATTAATATTGTCCTTGCAAGGTTTTATATTTTGAAAATGATATGTGATGGATTCATTGTCAATACAACAATCTACAATATTTTTATGCATACCATTAAGAAGAAGAAGATAACTAGAGAACAAAGAATAGAGAAACCTTTTTTTTTAATAATTTCATATTTTTGGCTATTATTTTGTTTCGTTAAATTTCTTATGTCTTTGCTTTGGTATAGCTCATTTATGTTTATTGAATCAAAATAACTAATAAATTTAATTTGTTTAACGAAGATTAAATTTGAAACTCTTCAAATTTAATTTTTTTATTCAAAGTAATTATGAATTGATCTAAAATTATTCTTCAAAATTTTTCAAAGTGAACTGGTGCCGTACCCCAACTGGCCTTATACTGGCTCCGCCAGTGCTTTTGATGGTATGATGATTAGCGAAGCCCCACCTCACTTAGCTATAGATACTTAGCTCTCATGTTCTATTTGTCACGACGAGAACCATAAATAAAATAAAAATAATTGACAAAACTTTTCGAGATATACTGTCCACTTATTAATATGCACTTAAGTATTGTTGTGTGTGACCTAACAATTAATTAGGTTTGTAAAGAATACGAGCTTGCTAGCAAGGACAAACTTCCACCTTAAACATTGTTCTTCTTCAATTCTTATTTAATCATAATCTCATTATTGTTTGATGATTATTGAATTGCCGTATATTTTTTAATATGTTGTTGAATTTTTTAAGCTATTTTAATTTCATAATGGAAATGTGACAACGCGCACCTTGATTTTCCAACTAATTTTGGAAGCTTTCTTCTTAATTTATTAAAATGCATGCTTCGTAGCTAAAGCCTACGTTTTAGAATGGAAGATTCGTATCTGAGAGAGTAGTCTCTCCCGTTAAAATAAATAAACAAAAAAATAAAACCCATGCAACTTCTTAACCGGAGTGGTAGTTGCCTTGTTTGTGTCGCTGCCAGCATAGCTAACCATTAATTGCTTGCGAATTCCGAATCCCTAGATGGTTGTCCCTCCTACTTATGTGTTGATTGGGCTTGACGGGGTAAATTTTTAAGACTTTTTTTTTTCTTTGTTGGCTACTTTAAATTCCAACCGTAATAAGATTAGGAGATTAAAAAAATTAATTTAAATTTCGTTAGAAAAAGATAATTAAATAAAGAAATTATAGGAATCAAAATACAATAAAGGAAATTTTGGAACGTAACTACACATTCTCAACCTCGTGATCTACAGTTATGTATGCATCTCTATTTTTAAAGTTTATATTATTATTACTATCTAAAAGATTTTGAGGATGGGGATGATAAATTTCAGCCGCTAGAAACCATATCTCTTTGTTAAATTTGGTGATTAAGGGTTCAAAATCCATTAACGACCAGCAGTACTACTAGAAAACTTTCATATAAATAGTTTAAACTATAAATCAGTATCTATGAATTAAGTTTGAATTATATATCATATATTTTAAACTTTTAAGAATGATTTTTTAATTTCTATATAAAATTAAGAGATAAATTATCTAAACGCCATCAAGATTCTAACTCTTTGGATACTTCCTAAATTCAAAACTCAATTCAATATTTTCCTCTTGTGCTCAATTATTAATTAATGAATAATGATACACATCCCAGAATCACCGCAATTCTGGCGTTAACAGTATTACCAGAAACAAGTAGTTTTAGTTAATTTTTTTAAATGCTAATCATGACTCAATCAAATTTAAACTCCAGTAATTAAATAATTAATCCCTACGCTATGCTCTATCCCTGAAATAGTTTTAGTTCAACAGACACATGATCATTTTGCCTTATCCTCTAATTTTTCAATCCTCAATAAAACAAATAATTGAGAAATCATATGATTTGATTAATTTTTAATTTAATTTGTATGCATATTCTTATGCCACAGGTCACAATAATTAATGTTAATATAATGTTTCTTTGATGTCAAGTGAAATCAAATATTGCTCTTCCTCGCGATTGGATGCACTTCAAAGAGTTCGTTGAAATATTGATTTCATTAATCAATAATGTTGGCAGGTCCCAAAGATCAACTTTAACATCATTATCGTGTTAATTTAGAGTTATTTAGTAGTTGAACCTAGAGGCCAAGCCAGTAGTCCATATATACATGCACATGCTCAAGGTAGGAGCAAATTAATGTTACCATTAATTATATATCCTTAAGCATTAACTCAATGATATTGATTTTTTTCTAATTTTGGAAAAGAATTTTAGAAGCACATGCATAAGGTAGGAGCAAATTAATGGTACCAATAAATATCCCTAAGCATTAACTCCATGAGGTTGATTTTTTTTTTCTAATTTTAGAAAATAATTTTAGAAGCCAGCTAGAAATAATTCATTAAGTTGCAAGTTGAATGTCACTCTCTGATCTAACTACATCAGGTGTTCTTTAGTTTTAAATACGGAGATATAGTCAAATTTTCCCTACTAAAATCAACATATACTATTCATTCCTTACCATTTTATAATAAACAATGACCTTTTTGACACCATAATTATACATTATTTTTCTTATCTCGAAATATACTTATATTTATATTTATTATCAATTAAATAAAGTATATAAATAAAAATTTAAATACTAAAAATAAAAAAATATAATTTTTGGTAAAAAAAAGTAATAATAATTATACATTCTATACTTCCGAGATAAAATATCACAAAATTACCTATTGACCCTTCTTTTCCTTTAAATACAATTTGTATTTTATTTAACATATTCTTCTCTAATGTAAACATAATTTTTTTTTTTTGTGGTTTAACCTAAACAAATTGTTTTCCTTATTCTTGGTTTTTATTTGATTGTCACGAATGAGGTAGCTAGCACCAAATGTTACATCAAAATCTACTCCCCTCATTATGTCGTTTCCTCCTATTGTAGATATGGATTTGCTTAAAATTAATCTCAATAAAAATTAAGATTATGATGGTAATTTACTTCTCTCCTATTCAATAGACAAGATTTAGGAACTCGCTATTCCATGATTTACATGCTTTCAAAACATTTGTTGAATCAAAATTGATGAGCATAGATATATATCCCTTAAGTATATAATTGCTAGTTATTTTTAATTAATTCAATTATTTTATTAAATAATAAATTATTGAAAATTATGGTTAAAAAAGACATGAAAAAGTTCAATTTGAGAAGTAATAAAAATTAAATTAAAAATTAATTAAAAGCTAAGAATTAATGGAAGCAAAAAAGATCAAATCGGAAGTTAATTTCTTATGAACGGTGGACATGCAATTGGAATGAAGAGATTTGGTTATGGAATTTGCACGGGCATGGCATTGTAATTGGAAAGCAATTAATTAGCCATGCATTAGAACTAGAATCCTTTAAGGATTCGACCAATCGTCGCATGGTCATGGCCGTTATAAAGAGAAGCCAAAGCCAATTGGAAAGGGGGAGACAAGGGCATTCGGCAGAGAAAAATAGAGCCGCAGCAACACTTTAATTTACTTTATTTATTATTATTATTTTTTATTGCTCCCAATTTAAGTATGTTTAGTTAATTTTCTTATGTTGAGGTTAAGAATGAAACTCTATTCAATAAAATAATTATATTTTTATTTAAATAATTCTCTAAATGTGTGGGTTAATATTTATAGTTCTTGTTTCACATGATTGGTTAGATGTTATTAAGTCTTTTCATCAATTCTATCATATTTTATTGATTGTTAAGATTAACATTTGATTAAATTTATGCTTGAATCTATAAAGTTTATATATAATTATCTTTGATTCTGTGTTTTTCAGTAAATTGTTTGCATAAAGTACTTAGGAAAATTTTAACTCTTTATTATTCAATATATTTATATGAGATACTTAGATGTCATACTGTTAAGTAGAAAAAAAACGTACACAAGATTAATTTTAATTAAGCTTTAATTATTTTTTTAGTTTAATTAATTTAATTTCTCTCAAAATTTAATTTGCTCAATTAAATTAGAGTTAATATTAATTTTAAATTTAAATTAGACTTATTAATTTAGAATAATCTTTGTAAGTTTAACCCCGTTGTCAATACTCTATTTCTAAATTGCGAATATACTAAAAATTTTCTACAACAAAAATTAAACTTGGCTCTTTGGTAGCAAGCCTTCTTAAAAGGTGATACTTACGCATTGCAAGTTCGTAGATGAAAAAACTCTGCCTTGTAATCTAATTTTGGCAACAAATATAGTTAAAAAAAATAACAGTAAAACAAAAAGCGAAATGGAATTTGTCAGCAACCGTACCGAAGACAATTTTGAAGGAAAGAGGAAGGCAAGTCAATTGTCATAAATAGTGGTCCCAATTGCTGACTCAGCTCCGACTATGACTTCCGAAAGTGGGCATATTTTAGGTAATGACATTACATGACATACATGATGTGAATGGTGGGCATTCATGGCCATAGATGGCATGTTGAAATATTATTATTATTATTATTATCCTTTCGGGGGGAGCATGTGGTGTTCAAAAAGGTTTGATTGTGGGATCTTTTGAAGAAAATGAAGTTGCATTAAAAGAAAAAGAAAAGTGCAAATGTATTTATGCATTTGACAGAATGACAATTTTGTCCTTTCTAGAAATGTTTTTCATGACTCGTATCCATGATTAATTTATAATACCCTATCTTACATGAAAGCTGTGAAAAGGGAAATATATATACGTGTGTGTGCGCGCGCGCGGGGAGCCTGCGCGTATGGTTAGAGAGTAAATATCATATTTTAATAAGTTAATGATCTAGTTTAGTTTAAATTATTGGAGGTTTTAGATAATAAATTTGTTTGTAAAATATACTCTGTAATTCTTTTTTTTTTTAATTATTTGCGCATTAATAGTTTATTCTTTTCGGTGATGATTTACATTCCTCGGGGAAAATGAGGTTTCAAAATAAATAACAAAAAAAAAAAATCTGATTAGGATAATTTAAAAATATCGTATAGTACAGGCTACACACAATCAGGATGATAAGTCACGACTGAAAACGAATGTGTGCCATCTTCGCTTGTCTATTGGTTTAGTTCTTCGAATGGTGAAAATTAGAGGCGAGCCAACAGACACGGAAGGGAAAAGTTGGGACCCACTCCACGTCGGCTACACGTTGCACCGCGATGGACTTTTTTGAAGTTTGCAATTGCACGCAAGATTTAATTTCAAGCACGTCTCTTCTTTTGAGTCTACAAATTTCAACCTATGTTTATCCATTTAGCATGACATTTTGTTATTATTATTGTTATTCTTTGTTTTTGGTATTTTTAAATTCACACTATGAGACGGCCATCATTCTTGTTTTCATATTTTTAGCCTTGGTTATTCACGTGGATTTTGTACTTTCTAATGAAGGTCATTTTCTTTTTCCACATTAAATTCAAATAAAATCTTGTAAATATCAAAATTGGTCACAAGTGATCTTTGGAAATATTTTCTAATAAGAAATAATACCGCTCTAATAACCTTAGTTTGATCGGTACTCTTTCGTGATTTGAAATCAAATTTCTAAGTTGTTTATTCATTTATTTATAATAAATGCCCATATTTTATTAAAAGAAAAGAAGACAAGAAGTCACAATCAGATCACAAGCTTACAAGTTCATCAAAGATAATAATATTTGCGAAGAATTTTAACCTACAATTTTATTTTGGTCTATTTTGTAATATCTACATTTTTCATAGTCATAGTTCTTTTTCATAATGTTATGTTTGACAAAAGTCACTTTTGGAAAATCCAATCCAACCACCAACTAATTATTTCAACTAAGTAATCTAAACCCACCAAGTTCTCCCAACCTGAAATGATGCTTACGAATCTCCACGTTATAGCATCCTTTAATCCATAAATGCACACATATATATCTATCAAAATTACTTAGGATAATGATGGTTGGTGGGGCATCACAGCCTTATTTCTATATTTATCACATAAAAATTTCTACCGTTTGCTTTATTTTATTCTCTCTTTCGCGTGAAGAAATTAAAAAAAAAAAAAATTTGTCAACAATCATTAGTTGGAATTCAAATTCCGCTAGCTAAAAGTACATGCGTATACAGAGAAAGCGTTCCCATAAAAGCTTTTCAACTATTGTCATTGACAAGTCACAACCCACGTGCATCTACATTTATTTTTCTTTAATTTAGTCTAAATTTAGGGCAATATTCAGCCCCAATTCTTTTAACTTATACTTTGAATTTTATAACATTTTGACTGTAAAATATTAGGGAACACAAAATCCTGTATGTCGATTTTCTTTTGACTTGGCTAACCAATTATAAATAAACAAAAAAATAATTGAGATGAATGGATTGCGGCCAAGACTGTTTACTAGAGTTAAATTAAAAAAAAAATGTGTAATCCAAATTAGTAATGTGTAGTGGCGGCCCCAAAAATTTAGTCTGGCAGCTTAGTACAGTTTTCATTAAAAAAAAAAAAGGTGTGAACAGAATTTTAAAAATAATTACGGTAGGAAATAAGAACTAATATAAACATAAAAAAATATATTTTTTTTATTATGGAAACTCTAGTCTTAAAGACTTTTATGATGTGTTTATTTCTTCTATATTGAAATGAGAATGAATTGAAATGAGTCGAAACTGGAATGAAATATAGGAATAAAAATAAATTATTTGGAATGAGTCATTTTTTATTGATTTGTTTCCTTTATCTTAAAATTAAAATGAATTGTTATAAGTTAATAAATTGTCCTTAGTTACAACTATTTATTTATTCACTTGCAAAATAAAATATAAATATTATTACTGTATGTATTATTACCATTGTTATAATTGTATAATAAAATAATAGAAGTTGTTATTACGAATATTACTATTATTTTGATTATAAATTATGATATGATGATGATGATGATTTAATGCTTCAATTGGAGTGAAAAGAATACTTTTTAATTTTTAAAAATAAAAATATCAAATTTATTTAGGGTTGGTAAAATTGGGTCCGGGCCGAATTTGGTGTTGTACGGGATCAGCCCAGATGAGGGAGGAATAAAGCCCAGACCCGGATTTAAACTCAGATTTTTTAGTGCTAACCGGATCAGGCCCGGCACCACTTCGGGCCCGGGTTTTTTAATCTGGGTTTCTAAGCCCGATTAATTTAAAAATATTAATTTTTAATATTTATGTATTTTTTAATAACTAATATAATAAAATTATTAATTCATAATTTTTATTGATCAAAACATATAAATCAAATATTAAATATTTTTTACATATCTAAATCTCTAAAGAAATAAAAATAAAATTTATTAATTTATTATTTTCCTTATATAATTTCTAACCTATATTTTTTTTAAGAAACACAAAATTTTCAACCTATATTCATTCTATTTATATAAAAAAATTTAAATTCATCAACATAATAATCAATAAATAAATCTAAATAACATCTAATATATTATAAGTTTATCAATTACTAATATAACATATAAAAATTCTAAAATATTCAATAAAAATTCTAAAATATTCAATACTAATATTAATTTATTTTGTTACGGTTTTGTTTTATTTTAATTTTTTTAATTATAACCCGGGTCTGAGCTTGAAACCCGGATTTTTATATTGTGTCCAGATCCGGGACCGGAAATGTTCGGGTTTGAATTTTTTAAACCCAGATCTAGTTTTTTCTTTATTCGGTCCGTGTTTTAACATCCCTAAATTTATACGGTTTTTGAACCGGATTGATTGGGTCTGGGTCGGGTCCGGACCAGGCGGGCTTTTCTGACATCCCTAAATTTATTCCTTATTTCTTTTTTCCTATTTTTTAGTCCCACTTTTCTATGGGGTTAAAATTGTCATTTCTCAGTCTCAAATTTATAAGCTCCACCTAAGTTCAATATTTATTTCTTAATATTTTGAGAGTAATCATTATCAATGATTTTTATTCTCTACTGCAAGAAGCAAGCCATGAGTTCTTGGTCGTGCTATACAAAAGAGAGGGAATTGAGATTTGAGAAGTTTGAACGGACAGGGATAGAACTGATTAGTCGTCAATAAGACGCCGAAAAGAGTGAGCGTGGGCTCAACAGTATTGAAAAGTTTATTGGACATTTGTGCAATTGCAAATATGTCATCTGGGCTTGGATAAAATAAAACTTTTTAGACATAAACCAAGCTTCAATAAACACGATTTCAAAGATCCAACCAACTTCTTGGTCATAGTTCGGTCCGGTCCGTCTCTTAATGCTAGAAATTGGAAAATTGACACTTCCCTCTATTTAAATTATATTCTGTCACTTACCTCATAATATTTTATCTAATACCCCTATTTTTCCTAGTACTTCATTATCCTTTTACCACTAAAACTTTAATGGTATGTTTACTAGCAAGTAATCAGAATAAATTATTTACATATATTATAGAATTGAAATCAAAATAGACTGCATTATTTTGAAATCAAAATAGGCTATTATATGTTACTAGAATATCTTTTCATAATTTTCATCCTTAGTATTATTAATATTTATCATAACAACAACAACAACAATAGAATTTTAATAATAACATTAATAAATTTTATTATTAAAAATAATAAAATAATAAAAATTATAATATTGATCAATAAATAAATAAAAAAATAATGAAGAACCTATTTGTAGATGTTACAAAACATTCAAGCATATTTATAAATTCTATAGGGACCAAATGCCAAATGATAGGATTGGAATAACCATTTACATTCTATTTTGAGCTAAAATTTTGAAGCAAAAGTAATAAGTAAACATAAAATACATATATAAATTCAAAATGATTTTCAATACAACATAAGTTCCAATAACACAAATACAAACATAAAATTGAAAATCTTATATAACACATATAAAACAAAAGTTCAAATATCACTAGTTGAATAAGTCACCTATTCTATATACAAATTCAAAATCCCAACATAACAGCACAAGTACAAAAGTTTCAATATTATAACTAATATCAAACTACATCTCGCGATGAAATATTTAAATGACATATCCTTTATTGATGTGATCAGGTAAGGTAAAGAACACGTATAAAAAGTAATGTATCTTAGCCAATCTACTAGTCTCACCATATATTTCTTCATCAACTAAGTCTTCAATTTTGCTCGCTTTTTCATATAACTTAACTTCTAAATTAGCTATAATCTTACCATAAGTAGAAAGCACATTAATAAAAAAATCTAGCCTATAGATACTATTACTATCACTGACTCGGCCATTATCCTACTATTTGAACATATTTCATCAAATGTGTTGTCTTTACTTTATTTTTCCCCCTTAGGCTTGTTTGTGTTGTCTTTACTTTACAATAACAATATGATTTTAGTGTTAAACAAGCTGAATTCCATAAGTTCATTAAAAAAATTCTTCATGAATTTCTACTTGCTTGCCATGTATTCCATATATCTTGATCAAATTTGTCTCTTAATAGCCCATTCATTTAAAGGCTCTATGGTATAACTTACTATCGTGTCAAAGTCAATATCAGGACTGAGCTCATCATTCATTTCAAGTTCCACATTATCAAAAGATATTTATGGTTGTGAGGTACAGTCTTCTTACTTGGATATAATATAATTAACCCAACAAGCTCGCTTAAGCATTTATTATTATTATTATAATAATAAAGTATAATAATATAATGACATAAGAAATGTTGTAGAGAATTAGGAATTCTTGAAATTACTAAGATATTTATGAAGAGATAAATTAATAATTAAAAGTAATGATGACATAAGTAATGACATAAGTAATAATGTAATAAGAAATAAAGATATTAGAAATTCTAAAAATTACTAAGATATTTATAAAGAGATAAATTTCTGGCATTAATTAAGTGTTAGGTGATAAAATCTTAGCATTTTAGAAATTTTTAAGATATTTATGGAGAAATAAATCTCCACCATTAATCAAATGATATGGTGGCAAAATCCTATCCACTCATGGGCCTTAGGAAATTCTATAAATATCCCATAACCCTTGCATTTTCCATAAATCCTAGAAATCTCATCTTTTCCATTCTAAGCCAAAGCATCATTAGTGAAGAAATTCTCAAGTTTAAGAAGGAAGATTTAGGGGAATCAAAGAAAACAGGTAAGTAACATTTTACTTCAACTACAATATAAGGACAATATGTTAAAATTAACTTTGATTAATAATTCTCTTATGCTAGGTTTAGTTTAAATAATCTCTTATCTTATAATAATTATTATTATGGTGTGATTGGTTATTATTAAATCCCCACGTGACTGGCCATACCGCCTACATCATGATATTATCCTCATATGGCCGGCTATGTTGCTTAGGATGTGATGCTTACTACTTACTTGATTGGATGGTCGGCTACACCGTCTAATATGTGATGCTTTTATTTTATCATGTCATGATTGACACTGCCGCCTAAAATATAATATTTATTACTCCTTATGTGGTTGGCCTTACAGTCTATATTATAATTCTATTTCCTTAATTTTTATATGGACGGCACTGCCGCATATGTTAGGTTTGTTGTTTAACTTAGTTTCGTGTTTTACTTTATTATATCTTTAGAAAATTTATATCCTATGGCATAAGTTGCATTAGGTTCATGCATTTTATGGATGATTTGATAAAAATGTATTTTAATGAATTTTTTTAAAAAAATTATTGTACTACTAGGTGGCAAGAATTCATAAAGAGGGCAAACTCTTTAAGCTAAAAAAAGAGATCCTTTGGGGATGGCGATACGTAACGCCTAACAAATCAATTAATTAAATCCAATGACATGTTATGGAATGCTAGCCTTGTAGTACAACAAACCTAGGGCCTTAACACCGTTCTTTACATTTCAAAATTTCATGTAAAAGATTTAGCACTTATTGCATAAAATGATTCATGTGCATGGTAGGTAATACATGCATCAAGTGTTTACTTATTGGGCATTAGCTCATGTAGTCCTTACATTGCAAGAACTGAGTAGGAAAAGCTAACACCAAATCCCAATCAAGGTAAAGTGCATGTGGACATAACAGACCTTGGATTACACAACGGGCTCAACTGTGTTCCTATCTAAGCATAAATACCACAAATTTGTTTATGGAATTGGTTTATAACGTGTTACTAAGAGATCCCTAACTTTTGTAACAAAGTTTTTAGTGTGATAAACCTTTTATATAGTTTTTTGTATAACAAACTTTTTATGTTCTATATTTATAAAATATTTATTTTGACATTCATTTCTATAAGTGCTTAATGTTTCACCTGGTTTAACCACTTTAATTATAATCATAAAGGTAAAGTGTTACAATGGTCTTATAAAATTATGTAAAATACAACAAATAAATATTATACGCCTTTGTATTTTTATATTATAAAAGGTAAGACTTCTTAATATATCCTTTCTCTTCTTCAATATTCCAAAATATCATTCAATTATATAGTGAGTCCCAGAATGTTTCATAATAAACAATTCTTCTAGAGTAGTATGTTGACATTCATTCCTATAGTCACACAAATAATAGCATTAACCTCTAAATAGTGAAAGAAAATCAAGCCTATTATTGTAGCCAAAATCAATCAAGTAACAATAGGCTATTGATAAAAAATAAAAAGTAAAAGCAAAATGCCATGAAGTAAAAGCCAAGCTATCAATTATACAATTTTAATATCTAAAGATAATTTGGTTCAATTTATTACCATAGGAAACTTATAAAATATTTCTTTTACATATAGTAATTTTTTAGTGTAGCATATTATAAGATGAACATTTCCATCTTGATAAGATTTAGATAAATTGCATATCTTGTTAACAAACTCGCAAGACATTATTACAATTTCATTTTTCCTAATATTATATCTTGGCTTATTGACATCTGAAACATGAACCTTTGTGTATGTACTATCTAATGCTTCCAACCAATTCTATTATATTAGATTGAAAAAAAAAATGAAGCCAATGTACATAAGTATATAAGTAAACACAAGGTATTAATATAGTATTTTACTTACCTCAAATCATTTCTATGTTGTGTCTATTGAGTTCTCCAATGCTAGCTCAAGTTTTTTTTTTTTAACTAATTATTACTTTAAGCACCCATGGAAATATTTACAAACTATTCGATTGGATCTTTTAAAATTTAAGTCAGTCACTCAATTGTTCAAATGGTATGCTAAAATATGCAAAAACATTGCAAGCAATACTTGGAGTAACACATTTCTAATGCCACATAAACCCTTTTTCCTATAATAAAAAAAGCTTACGTAATTTTTTAAAAGTTTGTTTGTTCATTCTTAACTATGAGAAATATTTCACATCACTTTCAAAAATCAAACCATACAAAAAGTTTAGTTTTTATAAGCTTTATTGTATAACTTAGGACTTTTCAATCTTTGTGGTTAAGTTAAAACAAAGATGGGAATATATTGCAGCACAAGCAGCTATAGTCATATGCAATATCATCGCTAAATTAGGTACGACTACTAAGATCTCTTCTTTCTTGCAAACAAACTAATTATCCTATATCTCAACATCACAAATTAAACCAATCAATATTAATTAAATTTCAGAATTGAAAGCAAATTAAGTTCACAAGATGTCAAACTATAGGTCTCATAATTACTATTAAACAATAGATAAGCAAACAATGGAGAATATGGAATAAATCAAGTTGAAACAAATATTATAGTTATATTTAATGGAAATAATGCAAATTATAATCATATGATATATGTTATAACAAAAATTAGTGGGCTACAACCACAAATTCAATTCCATGCTATGAATTGTCTTTTATCTAAACAAAACTGTGCACTGGTAGCTCAACATAAAAGCACCAAGAAATTAATGTGTATAACTAATTAATTTATATCATTATTATTCAATATGAAGAGAGAGATTGAGCTTGAAACATAGAGAAATATTTAATGTGAAGAAAGCCACTAACTATTTTATTAGTTGCTTTCAAATTCATGATAAAGTTCTTCAACTAGTGACCTAGAACTGATCAAGAATGATGATTTCAATTAGATAAAACAATCAAGATTCACAAAAAATAGAGAAATAAGTAAAAAGAAAGACAACAATCAATTAATATGGTTTGGTACCAAGATACCTACATCCATAGTTGAAACAGTAAGAGATCAAAGCTTTTATTAATAGAGATAATCACAACTAGAATCTATAGAATGTAGAGATTAAATCCCTAACTTACAAAATTTTCTATCTGTAATACTCCACCTTTATGGCTATAACTAAAATGGTTAAAACAGGTGGGACATTAAACACTAGTAGAAATGAATTTCAAATAAATATTTTATAAATATAGAACATAAACAGTTTGTTACACAAAAACTATATGAAAGGTTTGTTACACCAAAAACTTTATTACAAAAGTCAAGGATCTCTCAGTCAAATGTCACAAACTAACTCCATAAATAAACTTGTTAGTTTTATACTTAGATAGGAACACAGTTGAGCCCATTGTGCAACTCAAAGTCTATTATGTCCATATTCACTCTACCTTGGTTAGGACTTAGTGTCATCTTTTCCTACTCCTTAGTTTTTGCAATGTAAGGACTACATGAGCTGATGCCTAGTAAGTAAACACTTGATGCATGTATTACCGACCATGCACATGAATGACTTCATGAAATGAGTGTTAAATCTTTTAAATGAAATTTGAAAATATAAAGAACTGTGTTAGGGCCCTAGGTTTATTGTACTACAAGGCTAGCATTCCACTACATGTCCTTAGGCTTAATTAATTGATCCGTTAGGTGTTACATACCGCCATCCCTAAAAGATCCCTTTTTTAGCTTAGAGGGCTTACCCTCTTTATAAACACTTGCCACTTAGTAGTACAACAACCCTTCTTTAAAAAAAAATTCGTTAAAATACCTCTTTATCAAATCACCCATGAAATGCATGAACCCAATGTAACCCATGTCATAGTATGTAAATTTCCTAAATATATAATAAAACATGAAACTAATTTAAGACAACAACATCTAGCATAGGCGGCAACGCCGTCTATATAGAAATTAAAGAAATAAAATTATAATATAAGCGGCAGGGCCGACCATGTAAGGAGTAATAACAACATCATATTTTAGGCGGTAGTGTCGACCATAGCATGATAAAATAAAAGCATCAAATATTAGGTGGCATAGTCGATTATCCAATCAAGTAAGTAGTAAGTATCACATCCTAGGCGGTATAGCCGATCATATGAGGATGATATCATGATACAAATGACATAGTCAGTCATGTGGGGTTTTAATAATAACCAATCACACCACAATAATAATCATTATAAGATAAGAGATTATTTAAAACTAATCTAGCATAAGAGAATTATTATTCAAAGTTAATTTTAATACATTGTCCTTACATTGCAGTTGAAGTAAAGTGTTACTTACCTATTTTCTTTGATTTCTCTAAACCTTCCTTCCTAAACTTAAGAATTTCTCCACTAATGATGCTTTGGCTTATAATAAAAAAAGATGAGATTTCTAGAGTTTATGAAAAAATGCAAGGGGTAGGGGTATTTATAGAATTTCCTAAGGCCCATAAGTGGCTAAGATTTTACCACCATATCATTTGATTAATGGTGGAGATTTATTTCTCCATAAATATCTTAGTAATTTCTAGAATGTTAGGATTTTGTCACCTAGCACTTAATTAATGGTGGAGATTTATCTCTTCATAAATATCTTAGTAATTTCTAAAATTAATAATATCTTTACAACATTACATAATTACTTATGTCATTTCTTATGTCATAATTAATTTTAATTATTAATTTATCTCTCCATAAATATCTTAGTAATTTTTAGAATTTCTAATATCTCTACAATATTTCTTGTTACATCATTATTTATGTCATTACTTATGTCATCATCACTTTTTAATTATTAATTATTATGTTATTATATTATTATTATTATTATTATTATTATAACTGCTTAAGAGAGCTCGTTAAGTTAATTATATTATATCTCAGTAAGAAGATTGTACCTCACAATATCCTCACTTTTTAAAAAATTTCATCCTCGAAATTTATTTATTGAATAGCTCGAGATACTTGTTCTTCATTTCTTTCTCATGCTCCCATGTTGTCTCCTCCACTGAGTTAGTGTGCCATAGTCTCTTAACTAGAGGGATTTTCTTGTTCCTTAACTCTTTTATTCTTTTATCGAGTACTTGAACTAGACGTTCTTCGTAGGTTAGGTCTTCCTTAAGTTGAAGGGGCTTATAGTCTAGCACATGAGAGAGGTCTGGAACATATTTCTTTAACATAGAGATATGAAAGACATTGTGCATTCTTGATAATGATGGTGGAAGCGTAAGTCGATAAGAGATACTCCCGATACATTCAAATACTTCAAATGGCCCAATGAACCTTGGGCTTAATTTTTCCTTGTTTTCAAATCTCATCGATCCTTTCATTCGAGTGACTTTTAAGAATACTTTCTCGCCAAATTAAAATTTCAACAGTCTTCGTCTTTTATCTGCATAACTTTTTTGTTGACTTTGGGCTGCTCGCATTCTTTTTCATATTTTCTCGATTGCTTCAAATGAGGCCACAACTAAGTCTGATTTAAGATATCTTTGCTCACCTATCTCATCCTAATGAATAGGTGACCGATATTTTCTATCATATAGAGCTTCGTATAGTGCCATGTCGATTGTTGCTTAGTAACTATTATTGTAGGCAAATTCAGCCAATGCTAAATATTTGCTCTATGATCTTTGAAAGTCGATGGCACATCTTTGCAACATATCTTCGAGTGTTTAAATCATTCTATCTGATTGTCCATCTATTTGAGGGTGAAATGCTATGCTAAATTTTAGTCTTGTCCATATAGCCTTGTGTAGCTTCTCTCAGAATGTCAGGGTGAATCTCGTATCTCGGTCAGAAATAATAAAGATAAGCATACCATATAGTATGACTATCTTCTTTATGTATATTTCTGTAAGTTGGTCTATGGTATACGTCATTCGAATGGGCAAGAAGTGGGCAGACTTTGTGAGCTGATAAACTATCACCCAAATAACATCATGCATTTTTGTGGAAGGCCAACAACAAAGTCCATTGTGATTTACTCCCACTTCCATTGAGAGATTTGATTGGGTTTCAAAAGTCCTACCGATCTCTGATGCTTCGCCTTGATTTGTAGATAGGTGAGGCATTGAGCCACGAACTTAACTATATCCTTGTTTATCACAGGCCACCAATAATGCCTCTTTAAATCTTTATATATTTTTGTTATACCAAGATGGAGCGAATATAGAGTTGTATGAGCTTCAAGTAGAATTTCTTTCTTTAGATCTTTATTATTTGGTATGCATATCCTATCTCTAAATAAAATAATTCATTTCTATGACTTTTTGAACGGCATCTCTTTTTTTAAATTAGTCTCCATCTTTAAATTCTTTAAGTACGAATTGGCTTCCTGCTCTTTCTTAACCCTTTTCAACAAAGTTGAGCAAAATGTCATGTGAGCGAGTTTTCCTGTTATGAGCTCGATCTCTGCCTTGCATATCTCATTTTGTAATAGCTTAGGTAGCATCCTTAAAGCTAACAAACTTGACTTTCAGCTTAGTGCATCTGTTTACATTTGCTTTTCCAAGATGATAGTTTATTTCACAATCGTAGTCCTTGATGAGTTCCTGCCAATGTTGTTGTTAAACGTTCAGCTTCTTTTGTATAAAAAAGTATTTCAAGCTCTTGTTATCCGTATAAATCTTACAATGCGCTCCCATCAAATAGTGATGCCATATTTTTAATACATGCACCACTGTGACCAACTCTAAGTCATATGTGGGATAGTTCTTCTCGTATTCCTATAATTGTCTTAAGGCATATACACTGACCTTTCTATTCTGCTTGAGGACACATATTATGCCATTCTTAGAGGCATTATTGTATATAATGAACTCCTCAGACCTATTAGGAATGGCTAAGATCTGGGCAGTGACCAACCGTCTTTTTAGCTCTTCGAAACTTTTCTCATATTCTAGCATCCACACAAACTTGGTGTTCTTCTTTGTTAATTAGGTTAATGGCATTGTGACCTTAGAGAAGCCTTTCATGAATCTTCGATAATAGCCTACGAATCCCAATAAGCTTTTGACTTCTTTAGCATTAGTTGGCCTAGTCCATTAGCTCACTGCTTCCACCTTTGCGGGATCAACTGAGATTCCATCCTTAAACACAACGTACCTCAGGAATATAACATTTTCTAGCCAAAATTCACGCTTATTGAATTTTGTATAAAATTGCTTCTCCTTCAAAGTCTGAAGAGTGATCTTCAGATGTCGTCAATGAACACCACTATGAATTTATCCAAATAGTCTTTAAATACTCTATTCATAAGATCCATGAAAGCTGTTGAAGTATTAGTTAGACCAAATGGCATGTCGATAAATTCATAGTGTTCATAACATGTTCTAAATACGGTTTTAGGAATACCTTCCTTTCTGACTTTTAGTTGGTGATATCCAGACTGTAGATCAATCTTTAAAAATACTACTGCTCCTTGTAGTTGATCAAACAGATCCTCGATATGCAGAAGTGGGTACGTATTCTTGATGGTTACCTTATTTAATTATCGATAGTCTATGCACATCTGTATTGATCTATCCTTTTTCTTTACGAATAACATTGGTGCTCCCAAGCGTGAATAGCTTAGACGTATGTAGCCATTGTCTAATAGCTTGTGTAATTGATTCTTTAACTCCTTTAATTTTGATGGGTCCATCCTGCAGGGTGCTTTTGAAATTAGGACCATTCCTAGTAATAAATCAATCTTGAACTTAACTTCTTGATCTGGTGGTAGTCCCGAGAGTTCTTTAGAAAAGAGATCAAGAAATTCGTTCATCACTATGATTTCTTCCAGCTTTGGCTTTTGTTCTTCAACTTTGATGATTCTTGCCAAGTATATCTCACATCCTCCCTTTAATAGTCTAATTGCTAGGTATTCTATTCTCCTTACATCCTCCTTTGAATATAAATGATTCCTTTTGTGGTGATTAGAATGTTACTTTTGTTCTCACAATCTATCTTGGCATGGTACTTTGATAACTACTCCATCCCAAGAATCACATCATGGTCATACATCTCAAGAATTATTAGGTCAACACATAGTGTACGACTACTAATGTTGACTTTTCATGATCTTACTAGTTGTCCTAGGTTTAATACTTCACCAGATGGAAGCATAACACTAAAAGGTTTACTTATTATGTCAAGGGCCCCTTTGATTTTCCTAATAAATGCTGGTGAGGTAAATGAATGTGTGGCTCCTGAATCTATCAACACATATGTAGGAGTTTGAGAGATAAATAGTTCACCTGATATTACCGAGGGGTTTGCCTCTGCATCAGCCTTGGTGAGTGCAAATACTCGTATGTTAGTCATTTCTCGCGGTGTACCATTCTCTAAGCAGTCTTTGATGATGTGTCCTTTTTTTTTCGTATTTGAAATATGTTCTAGTGTTGGCTCAGCATTCTCCAAGGTGAGTTCTACCACATTGACTACATTTGGGCATTTGTAAGGCCTCTTTCTAGTGATTCTTTATACACTTGTTCTTATCTTACTCCTGGGTAGTTGGTACTCTTTTTCTCTTATTGTTTAAGAGCTGTCTTTCATGATTAGTTACATAATTCCCTTGATCTATGCTCCTTTTTTTTTCATTTTTCTTCTTTCTTTTCTTCATCTGGTTGTTCAATTACTAAAGCTCGATCCATGAGCTCATTGAAGGAAGCATTACGAATTTCAGCCACCTTTAAGTCTTTTGCTAAATCTTTACGCAATCCTTGTATAAAATGATCCTTTTTCAAGTCTTCTGTGGCAACTATATGTGGGGCATAACGAGAGAGCTTGTCGAATTTTTAGATATACTCTAGTACTATCATTTTTCCTTGTTATAAATAAATAATTCTCTTCTTTTGGTAGACCAGACTGTCTCTGAAAAATATTTATTATAAAAGTGTTCTTTAGATTCCTTTCATTGCATTGTTGCTTCGTTATGGCATCGTCTAATGGAATCCCAGCAATATTCAACTGCTCCTCGTAGTATAAAGGAAACACAAGTGACAATTTTTTCTTCTGGCACTTTGGCTACTTCAGTCATCTTTTCCATGGTTCGAAATCATTGGACTGCTGCAATAGGATCCACGCCTCCTCCAAATATAAGTGGATTTGATCTTTTAAATTCAGTTCCTACATTATTTATTGATTGAGCACATTCGTCTCTTCTGACTTCTCTTTATAAGAGTCATTTGACAATGTCTTTAAGTCAATCAATTGATGAGGAATGCTTCCTTAAAGTTCCTCCCTGTGAGGTACAATCATTTTATTTGGATATAATATAATTAACCTAACAAGTTCTCTTAAGCAATAATAATAATAATAATAATAAAGTATAATAATATAATGACATAAGTATTGTTGTACAGATATTAGAAATTCTACAAATTAATAAGATATTTTAGAGAAATAAATTAATAATTAAAATTAATGATGACATAAGTAATGATATAAGTAATGATATAACAAGAAATATTGCAGAGAATTAGGAATTCTAGAAATTACTAAGATATTTTTGGAGAAATAAATTAATAATTAAAAGTAATGATGACAAAAGCAATGACCTAAGTAATGATGTAATAAGAAATGTTGTAGAGATATTAGAAATTCTAGAAATTACTAAGATATTTTTGGAGAAATAAATTAATAATTAAAAGTAATGATGACAAAAGCAATGACCTAAGTAATGATGTAATAAGAAATGTTGTAGAGATATTAGAAATTCTAGAAATTACTAAAATATTTATAAAGAGATAAATCTCCACTATTAATTAAGTGGTAGGTGGCAAAATCTTAGCATTTTAGAAATTACTAAGATATTTATGGAGAAATAAATCTCTACCATTAATCAAATGATATAATGGTAAAATCCTAACCATTGACGGGCCTTAAGAAATCCTATAAATATCCCATAACCCTTGTATTTTCCATAAATCCTAAAAATCTCATCTTTTTCCATTCTAAGCCAAAGCATCATTAGTGAAGAAATTCTCAAGTTTAGGAAGAAAAGTTTAGGGAAATCAAAGAAAACAGGTAAGTAACACTTCACTTCAACTATAATGTAACGACAATATATTAAAATTAGTTTTAATTAATAATTCTCTTATGCTAGATTTAGTTTTAAATAATCTCTTATCTTATAATGATTATTATTGTGGTGTGATTGGCTATTATTAAATCCTCACATGGCCGGTTATGCCGCCTACATCATGATATCATCCTCATATGACCAGCTATGCCGCCTAAGATGTTATGCTTACTATTTACTTGATTGGATGGTCAGATATGCGGCCTAATATGTGATGTTCTTATTTTATCATACCATGGTCGGCACTACTGTCTAAAATATGATGTTGTTGTTACTTCTTACATGGTCGGTCTTGCCGCCTATATTATAATTCTATTTTTTTAATTTCTGCATGGACAGTAATGACGCCTATGTTAGATGTTGTTTATCTTAAATTAGTGTCATGTTTTGCTTTATTATATATCTGAAAAATTTACATGCTACGACATAAGTTGCATTGGGCTCATGCATTTCATGGGTGATTTGATAAAGAGGTATTTTAATGAATTGCTAGCCTTGTAGTACAACAAACCTAGGGCCCTAACACCATTCTTTACATTTCCAAGTTTCATTTAAAAGATTTAGCATTTATTCATAAAGTCATTCATGTGCATGGTAAGTAATACATGCATCAAGTATTTACTTACTGAACATTACCTCATGTAATCCTTACATTGCAGGAATTAAATAGGGAAAACTGACGCCAAGTCCCAACCATGGCAAAGTGCATATGGATAAAATAGACCTTGGGTTACACAATGGGCTTAACTGTATTCCTATCCAAGCATAAAACTAACAAGTTTGTTAATGGAGTTGGTTTGTGACATGTTACTAAGAGATCCTTGACTTTTGTAATAAAGTATTTACTGTAACAAACCTTTTATACAATTTTTGTGTAACAAACTTTTTATATTCTATATTTATAAAATATTTATTTTGACATTCATTTTTATAAGTGTTTAATGTTTCACCTGATTTAACCACTTTAGTTACAACCATAAAGATGGAGTGCTACACTCCTATTCTTCTACTTCTGTTACCCCTGGCACTCGACATCTCTACAATTTTTTTAACCAAACTTATATGAGTCAAAAAAATTAAATGTAAGATAATTAATTATCTTAATTCCTAATTATTACTAGGAGCTGAGTTATGTCTTCCCCCTTGGCTAGTGCATATGGACGGTCTTTAAAATCACTTTAAACCTTAGGCTCTGATATCAATTTGTAATACTTCACCTTTATGGTTGTAATTAAAGTGGTTAAAACAGGTGAGACATTAAGCACTTGAAGAAATGAATTTTAAAATAAATATTTTATAAATATAGAACATAAAAAGCTTGTTACACAAAAACTATATAAAAAGTTTATTACACCAAAAATTTTATTACAAAAGTCAAGAATCTCTAGGTAACATGTCATAAACCAACTTTATAAACAAACTTGCTGGTTTTATACTTGGATAGGAACACAGTTAAGCCCGTTATGCAACCCGAGGTCTATTATGTCCATATGCACTCTGTCTTGGTTGAGAGTTCGCGTCAACTTTTCCTACTCCTCAGTTCCTGCAATGTAAAGACTACATGAGCTGATGAATAAGTAAACACTTGATGCATGTATTACCTAATATGCACATGAATGACTTCATGAAATGAGTGTTAAATCTTTTAAATAAAATTTAGAAATGTAAAGAACTATGTTAGGGCTCTAGGTTTGTTGTACTACAAGGCTAATATTCTATAACATGTCCTTAGGCTTAATTAATTGATTCGTTTGGTGTTACGTATCGCCGTCCCCAAAGATATCTTTTCTTAGCTTAGAGGGCTTGTCCTCTTTATGAACACTTGCCACCTAATAGTACAACAACCCTTCTTTAAAAAAAATTTGTTAAAATACCTCTTTATCAAATCACACATGAAATACGTGAGCCCAATGTAACGCATGTTATAGTATGTAAATTTTCTAAATATATAATAAAGCAAAACATGAAATTAATTTAAGACAACAACATCTAGCATAGGTGGCAGCGCCATCTATATAGAAATTAAAGAAATAGAATTATAATATAGGCGGCATGGCCGACCATGTAAGGAGTAATGACAACATTATATTTTAGGCGGCATTGTCGACTATGGCATGATAAAATAAAAACATAACATATTAGGCGGCATAGCTGATTAACCAATCAAGTAAGCAGTAAGCATCACATCCTAAGCGGCATAGCTGGCCATATGAGGATGATATCATGATGTAGGCAGCATAGCCAACCTTATAGGGTTTTAATAATAACCAATCACACCATAATAATAATCATTATAAGTTAAAAGATTATTTAAAACTAAACCTAGCATAAGAGAATTATTATTCAAAGCTAATTTTAACATATTGTCCTTACATTGCAGTTAAAGTAAAGTGTTACTTACCTCTTTTCTTTGATTTCCCTAAACATTCCTTCCTAAACTGGAGAATTTCTCCACTAATGATGTTTTGGCTTAGAATGGAAAAAGATGTGATTTCTAGGGTTTATAGAAAAATGCAAGGGGTAAGGGTATTTATAAGATTTCCTAAGGCCCATGAGTGGTTAGGATTTTACCACCATATCATTTGATTAATGGTGGAGATCTATTTCTCTATAAATATCTTAGTAATTTTTAGAATGCTAGAATTTTGCTGCCTAGCACTTAATTGATGGTGGAGATTTATCTCTTTATAAATATCTTAATAATTTCTAAAATTTCTAATATCTCTACAACATTACATCATTACTTATGTCATTATTTATGTCATCATTACTTTTAATTATTAATTTATCTCTCCATAAATATCTTAGTAAATTTTAAAATTTTTAATATCTCTACAACATTTCTTATTACATCATTACTTATTTAATCATTACTTTTAATTATTAATTTATCTCTCCATAAATATCTTAGTAATTTCTAGAATTTTTAATATCTCTATAACATTTCTTATTACATCATTACTTATTTAATCATTACTTTTAATTATTAATTTATCTCTCCATAAATATCTTAGTAATTTCTAGAATTTTTAATATCTCTATAACATTTCTTATTACATCATTACTTGTGTCATTACCTATGTCATCATCACTTTTTAATTATTAATTATTTTATTATTATGTTAATATATTATTATACTTATTATTATTATTATTATTATTATTATTATTATTATTATTATTATTATTATTATTATTATAAATGCTTAAGAGAACTTGTTAGGTTAATTATATTATACTCAGTAAGAAGATTGTACCTCACACTATCTCTATTGTACCTTACACTATCTCTCACTCTAATTTTCTCAAAATCACTCTCTTTGATGCTTCACAAACTAGCATATAGGCATTTATATATGGCCGTATTTTTAGAATCAACTATTTGTTATAACATGTTTTAATTAATAGCAGACCCATATAGGCCAACTTAGTATGCCACCTTAATATATTCATAACAAAATAAAGCTAATAGCTTCATAAATCTCCACTTTAATTTATTTTGTTCAAGCTTCTCCCAACATTGTTCCAACAACTCCTAAAGACTTCACTCACAAGCTAATAAGTCCAATCAAGTTCAAAGCAGTTTTGTACTTGACTATTAACAATGACGTAATGAACATGTTTGCTGGATTAACCTTAGAGGGTATCTTGGTCACACTCACTATACCTCTACCAATTTCTTCTCTTATAAAGTGCAATTTCACTTCTATGTATTTAGTTCTTTCATGATATTTGAGATTCTTACTTAGTTATATAGCATTTTAACCGTCACAACTAATTATGATTGTCTCTTACTTGAATTCTAACTCAAAAGCCAAGTCCCTTAGTCAAGTTGCCTAATTTACAACTTCTATTAGTGTAATGTACATTTGCTTCAGTTATTAAAAGGGCAACAACTGACTGCAGATAAGTCTTCTAGCTAATTGCACCTCTACTAATAAAATTTGAATTTGCAAAACTAGCAACTTCAAAGGGGCTCCATTAACATCTCTTAAACAAAATATCATACTCAGTAATTCCTCTAAGATATCTCAAAATTCATTTAACCTTACTTCAATGCTCCTTACTTGGATTTCCTATAAACCTACTGACAAATCTAACTTTACATATTATATCAAGCCTAGAACAGGCCACAACATACATAATGCTCCCCACAACACTTGAATAAGGAATTCTCTTCATGTGTTCAAAATATGTATTAATTATAGTTTTTTTGTAGCTTAAAGAGCCTAAAATGATCTGACAAGGGTGTCATCACAGCTTTACATTTGTCTATGATAAACTTGTTCATAATTTTCTTCATATAATCAATCGGAGTAAGGAATAAAGTCTTTACATACCTATATCTTACAATTTGTATGCCTAAAATCCTTATTCCAGCACCCAAATCTTTTACTTCAAACTCAATGCTAGCTATATTTTGAGTTCCTTTATTACTTCTCTTTGCTTACATGTAATAAGTGTGTCATCTATATAAATAAGTAAATAGATTTTACAGGTAATATAGTGGACATAATTTAGTCCTTCTAGGAATGAGGTTATGATTTAATCAAATCTAAAATTGTGTAGGGGCCAATACACTTCATTCTTATTCTTACCCTCAATTAAACAAGCAGACAATTTATTCAATCCTATTACTTGATTTCGATTCTCATTGCTGATTACTACACACTCCATAAGTAAGAGGAGTGAATGGGTCTTTTGTAACTTAATATTGTTTATAACAAATTATTAGGAGTTTGAAATTCACATTTAAAAAAGTTGAAACGTTAAAGATTTGGGGGGGGGAGAAAGTTTAAAATATCTCTTCTATTATTATTTTATTAACACCCAGATCTATTATTTTTTGATGCAATAAAGTTTAATTATATGTTGTAGAGCAATCAATTAATGATGGCTATTTTTGTTTGGCTTTTGGTGTTTTTGTTACTGTTGGTGGTAGATTTTGTTAATTATGTATTTGTTCCTATATATGTGAGAAACGTAGATGTATAAAATGTGATCATTATTTTTCTAAACTTTTTTAGCATTTGCAGTTTTTATTTAATATCATTTTATTTTTTAAATTGTAAAAAAGTAAACTAGGATGAATAGATATTAATTTTTTTTAATTTTTAAGTGCTTGATAATTTTTAATTTATTTTTACTTTTTATTTATAAATTAATCTAATTTATCTTATTTATAAGTAAATAATGGTAAAATGTTTTTTGAAAATATACAAAATAAAGTACAAATGTACAACTACGATGGTTTATCTTCAAGATAATTGCAAACTTAAGCCAATGCACTTCATTCCTATTCTTACCCACAATTAAACAAGTAGACAATTTATTCATTCCTATTACCTGATTTCGATTCTCGTTGCTGATTACTACACACTCCATAAGTAAGAGGAGTGAATGGGTCTTTTGTAACTTAATATTGTTTATAGCAAATTATTAGGAATATGAAATTCACATTTAAAAAAGTCAAAACGTTAAAGATTTGGGGGGGGGGAAGTTTAAAATATCTTTTTTATTATTATTTTATTAACACCCAGATCTATTTTTTTATGTAATAAAGTTTAATTATATGTTGTAGAGCTATCAATTAGTGATTGCTATTTTTGTTTGGCTTTTGGTGTTTATTGTTACTGTTGGTGGTAGATTTGTTAATTATCTATTTGTTCCTATATATGTGAGAAGCGTAGATGTATAAAATGTGATAATTATTTTTCTAAACTTTTTTAGCATTTGTAGTTTTTATTTAATATCATTTATTTTATAAATTGTAAAAAAGTAAACTAGGATGAATAGATATTAATTTTTTTAATTTTTAAGTGCTTGATAATTTTTAATTTATTTTTACTTTTTATTTAATAATTAATCTAATTTATCTTATTTATAAGTAAATAATGGTAAAATATTTTTTGAAAATATACATAATAAAGTACAAATGTACAACTACGATGGTTTATCTTCAAGATAATTGCAATCTTCCCTAAAGTTTCTAAGACAAACTATTTGATGAGGCCCAGATCAGAAACTTAAGCCCATTATTTATCGGGCTGTACAAACTTTGCAATTTAGCTTGACTGATTGAGAAACGAGTGCTACTAGGCTTGATCGTCCAACACTCCCTTAAAACCTTGGACAACCATTTTGAATTTTATTTCCCGAAATACCCTAATTTAATTTATATAATACAAATCCATTTATTAAAATTAACTATCTTCCCATAAACTTTCATCCAAAAACTAATTTTTAATTTTTAATTTTTAAAATACAAATAAATCCTAAAATCTTGAATTATTTTGTTCTTATTATGCAACTTCTATCTCCATAACTCTAACTTCTTATAGTTTTCTTAGAAAATATATTTTTCATCCAAAATTTAAAATAAATATATATTACAAATGATGTGGATTTAAAAATTTTGCTAAAGAAAAATTATTTAAGTACTTAAATGAATTTCAATTCCAAAAAGGAAAAGAATAAAATTGTCTATTATTTAGGTGATTTCAATTAAAAGGAGTTTTTGTAAGAAATTTTGAGGGTTGTCAAAAACCTTACTCTACTACAAACATGACGATTTCAAAACAAATCCAAATATTACCTAGAGAATAGATACTGTTAAAAGTCCAATGGATTCTTTTTTTTTTTTTTTGAATATTACCTAGAGAATAGATACTGTTAAAAGTCCAATGGATTCTTTTTTTTTTTTTTGACATATCATGGATTACATTTTTCCTTAAATTATATAAATTGCACTTGTGCTTATCTAATTTTGTATGTTCTTTTATCTACTTTTGTATGTTCTTCAAAATAACATACTTCCATTAATTTACTAAACATTTTTTATTACTAAATTGATTTGTCATTTTATATCTAAAATATCAACATGGTACTATATAATGAAACATATGTCCAAGGCTACAAGTCCAAATATGCAAATTTGTGCTGTTAGGGACACCAATTTTTTGATTTAGTTAAGTTTGAATTACATTTCCCTTCACCTTACAAAATAATGAGAGATAATATAGTTCATTGATAATCTCAAAAGTAGACATATAGTGTATATGCATGACTCATATAAGGCATGGGAAAGGGATTGTATTGCATGGATTTCATAAATGATCAAAAAGTGGAATGCATTACTCCTTGCAAAAATGCATGACTCTAATAGAACAAATAGGAAGAATAGGCATTGGTGTTATAAGAGCATTTCTTAACGGCTCTATAAATTTTACTCTTCATAGATCTATTTATTTGTCTATGTGGCAAATAAAAAAATAAAAAAATATATTATTTTTTAAAAGATTTTTTAAATAAAAGTAAGTTAATATTATTTTAATCAAATAATTATTTTTTAAAAGAAAAATAATAGCAATTAAAACACTTCTCTATCTTTCTTCATTAAAAGATAATAAAATATAAATTGAACAAGAAGAAAGTTACTCTCTATATTTGAAGGAAGAGAATCATTTCTTATTGAAGATTTTAATTGAAGTGTCTTTTTGGATCTCTAAATATTGATGTGGCTCTTCAAATAAATAATAAAATCTTATTTGAGGAGTTTTTTAGTGATGCTCTAAAATAACTTGGTTGGTTTGATCTCATTACAATTGGGATATTCTACTTTTTACTTAATTGAAGTCAAGTAAATTGATTATATACACAACTGTTGTTGAGAAAACGGGTGCAAAACAAGAGTTTTTTTTTTTCAAAATTATGATAAGAAAATGAGATTTCAATAAGTATAGTGATAAGGCGTATTATATACAATAATCTGACACAAATATGAGTTATTTTGATATTTATCATAAAATAAATAGAAACTCTAAATATAAAATATATTGTGAAGAGGATGCATAAAATAAATTTGAACTTTAAAGTTCCTTGTTAATTGGATGATGCACTTAATTAGTTGCAAACCAAAATCCCAATATCCCATGGGTTGTCGTGTGTGATTTTAAAAGAGTGTTTCAGAGTTCCTTCTTTTTTTTTTTTTTGGGTAGAAAATGAAATTGCGATAATGACAGGAGTTATAAGCATGAGTATCAAATTTCTCATTTAAGGGCATTTTAGTCATTGCACGGCACAAATTGTATGTGAAGATAATTTTGAAGTATGGGGGCTTAAATAGATTGACACATATACTTTAGGGAATATTTGATTGAGATGCTGCTAATTTTTTATGTTTAAGAGTTTTACTATGACTTTTTTATTGGTTTACCTTTTTAATAAGATGCTAATTTTAATATTAAAAATGTTAAAAAGGATTAAATAGTTAATAGTTAAATAAATCTAATGAGTAGATATGAAGTACAATATTTTATCCTTGCACCCAACTTACTCAACCAACGAGGATAAAAAATTATACTCACATACGATTTTTTTTGTAAAGATTAAATAAATTTTGATACCTTACCTTAACATAACAGATACATATAAGCCTCTATCTATACAAAAATATTTGTCATCCCTACTTGCATATTATTATAAGAGTGGAGCTATTGGCAACCTTCAAAACATCGTATAAAAGTCCTCCTTCATATTTACCATCTTAATCATGATTAAAAGTACATAAAAGAGCAACAATCATCTGTTACTGTTGGTTTTTTCTTTTTACCCCTCAAGACCCAAGAATATTTAATAACTCACTATAAAATCAGCAACTTTATGCACTTCAATAATTAATTGATTAATAATTCTCTTCTAACCACTCAACTTTTTATAATATATATATACACACACATACACATGGGTTTAAGTCCGGGTTTTATTCTCAAATTTTGAAGAATATTTTTAATTGTTGAAATCGCAAAGAAGGCAACCCATATTCTGGTATTGCACACATGTGCAACAAAATTGTGAGATTTTATTAAGGAGCAAGATGGAACCAAGGGTATTTAAGGAATAAAATTGAGTGTAAACAATAAGTTTAACTACTTAATGAGGTGCTGTTTGGGAAGGAGTTTCAGGAGATTTTTAGAGGGGTGCTAATAGTTGAACTGTAATTAAAGGTATTATTGGCCTGGCCTATAAATTGAAACTACAGGTGTCAAGCTATGACAACATAAGAATGGCCCTGCCCATTAGCTTAGTGGCCTGTATAAGTGTGTTGTACCTCCCCCACAAGGCTGAACGAGCTATCTTTCGACGATAGACACGACCCTTTGATCATAACTCATGTAATTTATAGTTATTTTAATAATAATGTAAAAAATTATTTAAGTGGTGGAATCTACTCAATTTTTAAAGAGTTATAACATACATGAGCTGTAACTTAATAAAATTCTATTTACAATATATCAGAGCTAATTCTCAGCAGTAATAGCTATTAAAATGATTCATGATGTATAAAAGTGTATTTAAATTAAGGGCAATTTGATATTGTTTTTAGTTTAATAGTAATTTTAAGAAGTTAAAAATTAATTTCATTATTTAGTAAATTTTTTTAAAATCACTTTTAACATAATTATTCCATCTTATAGTAAATTTGGAAAAATAAGAAAGGAGTAGCTTTTTAAAATCTTATCTTTAAAATTAGCTTTTTACTTAATATATTTCCATATGCCTATATATATATAAATGTTATAAAAAATAAATCCTTATTAATTAAGAAATAAAACCATAAATTTTAAAGAGATTAATATTATCATCAATTATATGGAGATAAAACATAAAATCAATAATATAAAACATTTATTTTAGTTACCAATTACAATAGTTTAACAATTATGTTTTTCTCAAATTTTGGTTTAACCCAAAATATTTTGAGAGCCTCTTCTTTACAAATGGCTCCTAGAGTTGGTGGGAACTGACTTCTCTGGAAAAAGACTTCTAAGGAAAGTTGCGACTAAGATAACTTGAAATCAAATAAAAAAACTATAAGAAATGACATAAGCGATGGTCGACAATGATCGACAATAGCACTTCAACAATCAAGTTAAGTGAAGGTTGAGAGACATGATGGGTTTTAAAGAAACTCTATAATTGGATAATATTTTCGTGCCTCTTAGGACACATGACGAGCCATTGTTGGCTGCCTTCCTCTTCGAGTAGAGGTTTTAAGATAATTTAACACTACTTTTAAGGTAGTTAAACTTATTTAGATAGGACAATTGTCCAAAAGGAAATTGTCTTTGGTGGCAGTATATCCCCAATCTTGATTGACTCATTTCAAATGACCCAATAGGTTTAGTAGATGTTGGGTCCATCTCATTTGAGACTCAAAAGCTTAAGGTCTAAAAAAGTTTACTTAATTTGTAATTAATATTAAGTTTTGGACTTAGATGAAATTTATCATGAAGTTAGGTTTTGAAAACATGGCTTTATAAAGAGGAGTAATTGGAGGCCGTTGAGGTAGAAAAGAAAAAGAAGAAAAGAGGAAATCGGGGCGGGGCGGGGCCGGGGGGGGGGGTGTGGTGGGTGGGTTTGGGGAAGGGGGAAGAGGCGTGAGTTTAATTTAGGAATAAAGCTTTTTAATCTTTCAATTGGATGATTAGAAGATGAAATTAACTCTAATTTTTAAATTTTGAGAGTAATTTTTAGATATCGTCCTCTATAATTTTACTAGTCTTAATTTTTATTTTATTCTTTCGTTAATTGTTATTTAAGATACTTATTTATTAGAGACATAGATATTAAACTGTTACTAAAAGTTAAAAATATTGAGATTCTTCATGTTTTAGCCTCTAGTATTATCTAAAAAAAAATTTATATTGTAATCTCATTAATATAGTAGAAGATTACATTATATTATGGTCCCGTAATTTTTTCTGTTTTAGATTTTTTATGTAAAAATCATGTACTTTTTGTGATTAAATTATTGCTTTTAATTTTATTACCTTATTTCTATTTATTATTTGTGATACATATTCTATTTTAATCACGTAAGGAGAAAAAAAGTTTATATTCACTTAATTTACAGCTGTTTATGTGAATTTCTTTCCCAATAACATATACATGATGTTATTAGAGATAAGACATGTAGTTTTGTTAGTAATCCTCTCCTTTCATATTTGACATTGGTGGCTTGTAACGAGATATTTTAGGGACATGCTAAGCGGAGACCGTGCTGTGTGATGTGTCCTAGCATTTTTGGTGAATCGGTCACTGTTCTTATGGTCTCATATTGCCATGGGGTGGGCTTGACATGCTGTGGGAGGCATTTTATGCAATTCTCAATTGATTTCGGTGGCTGAGGCTGGCTTTATGGGATCTTTCCATTCTGCTCTTGTCCTTTCATCCCCTCCGTCGTTCCTTTAAAGGGCTTAAAATTCGTGTGCAATATTCCCTCCAAGGTGTCATTTTGTTAATATATTTTCTTTGAATTCTACGACTGATAAATAAGATTTTCTAAACACATAAGAATTTTTTAAAAATTAATATTTTTACTCTCTAATTAATAATAATTATTTTTAAAATTATAATTTTATCAAACAAACCTTAAATGTTTAAAAATCATAGCCTTATTGATCAACATAAATCAAATCAAATTAGTAAGTGGCTACGACTCGTAACATCACTATTTTTTATTTGTTTCGAGATGACGTCATAAATATGAGGTCAACTATTACGACTCACTATAACGACCGGCCCTTCTTGTGATCTTGTCTTTGTTATGAATTACTTGGAGAGCAAGATTGGAATATGGTAATAAAAAAATGATAATTTCAAATTAAATAAATAAACAAATACCGGAGTCAACGCGCCGGGGAAAAACAAAAACCGGTCCGCGATGATAAATGTACCTTCTCAGAAATTTCTATTAAGTTTCCCGGTTAAATAAATATTTTGCATGCCAAATTTCCCCGCAATTTCTTATTTCAGTTGGAAGAAGGAAAAAATTTTCATTTTGGATAGAATATCAAATCAAAATCACTGGCAGTGAGCTCCACGGCAAAAATGGTGTTACTCTGCAAAGGATTATTTCCACAAATACTTGACTCTGCCTCGAACGGAGTCGTCGCTGAAGAAGCGCTGGAGCTGGACTCGCCCTCTGACTCAGTCACAAACAGTAACTCAGCTCAGGTGCTTAACGTAAGCAATCATTAGTTTCTTTACTTTTTCTACTGTTAATGATTCAGAAAAACGTACCCAGAAAGCAAAAACGACAATTCATTTGTGGGTTTGTTCTGTTAAATTCCTGATTTAGGTCAAGTCAACTTTGAGATTTTACTCTACTTGTAGTGATTTTGGATATCAAAATTTTCAACAATTAATGGACAGTTTTCGTCAAAACTGTTTTGGGGATACTTTGTTTTTTGGTTAAGCTGAATAGAGGATACTTTTCTTGCTTTTCTCTGAAAGTTCCTTCTATACCCTTGCAGAAAGCCATCAGCAAAAAAGAAGCTGACCAATTGGTCACTTTCATCTTGATCGTTCATGGCTATAGCTATGTCAATGGAGTGGAGGTGTTTGTTAAGCAAATTGAAGGTAAAGGACATATCCTTAAACATAATAAGTGATTTAAGGGAAAAAGTAACATAATTTACTTCATGTGATGTAGACTTGTAAGTTATACATAAACGTAGGCTATCCATCAATCTCTACAATTTGATGAAATTGATTTGGAAGAAACACTAGAATGTATCGGCTGCTGATCTCAGTAATGCATGATGTATGCCCCTTATGGCATAATTACGTTGCTATAAATTGTGGGCCTTGATTATGAATTCGATTATAAAAGCTTTCAATTTTAATTAATTTTTTCATGTTTCTTGTTGATGGAGCAAATTTCCTTCAATACCTAGAAACAAAGATTATGTCCTTCCTCTTCAGCTTCCAAACTTCCAAAGCTTCTAGCGATGCTTTGGTACCTCCTCAAGTCATCATTTGGTTCTTTAGAGAATACAAGAAAATCAAGGAGCTTTGTCGGGAGAATGTTTTCTCTCTTCACGAGAGAGAATGTGTTCATTCTGCCTCCAGAATCTATATCTCGATCCCTTTTAAGTAGTTCAATATTTCTATTTATAGGAATTTTCAGCTAAGGAAGATTAAATCATTCTACCTGTCATCTCAATCTTTGTTTTTGTTTTTTCATTTAATCTGGTATTTCCTGTTTATTTATCTATCAGCGTGACTCCGACGCTTTTGTTTTACGAGATTTCTCTATCTATGTTTACCGCACACATTCATTTATTTATCTATATTTTTTGGCACTTACAGTTGTCTTCCCTTGAATGGGGTCACTCTTGAGCTCTATTGATGATTTACTAATAATTAGAAAATGGCCAATGGCTGATGCAGGTGTAAAGAAAGTAAAGGGTGACAATAACTCCATCAAACTGGAGGTCACAGGGATGGTGGACCCTTTGAGGATTCAAAAGCTGGTGGAGAAGGAAACAAAGAAGGAAGTAGAGCTCATTTTCCCTTTAACTCAGATGGAAGCAAAAAGAGTTGGCAACCAAATTTCTGAAGAAAAATTGAAGAGGAAGAGGAAGATACACAGGAATGATATAGGCAGCAAGAAAACTGAAGAGGTACTCATATTTGATTCATTGTTATTGTTTTGCTATCTATTATCGTCTAATATGTAGTTGGTGACTTCAGATGTATGATTATATGCATGTCGGGTAACATCAAGATGCCGTTTGACTAGATAATAAGGTTATGACTAATTATGACTTATAATTTGTGGTTCAGAGCACATATGTCTTGAAGATCAAACTGTGCTGCGATTCTTGCAACCGGAATCTCAGAAAGACCTTGAAAATCAAGGGTGAGGTGCAAATGAAACTATAACATAATCTATCATTTATAATTGGTATTGCTCAACCTTTTTATGATAGAGCAAAGGATTGACTCGATGGATTACTTTGGGGAAATGGCATATTAGATATCTGATTAACTATATTTTTTAGTACAGGACTGGAGACAGTGAACATGGATGTGCAAGAGGATTTAGTAACAGTAAAAGGCACAGTAGACATAACCGACGTTAGATCTTACATCAAAGATGAACTAAAGAAAGATGTTGTAATCATTTTTCCTGCTGAGGTTGTGATTCCAATCAAGAAAGATGATGGTTCTGCCTTCAAGATAGAAAAGGATGCTGGCACCACCAGGAGGAAAGACAGAGATGATGAAGCCACCAACAAGAAAGATGATGGAAACAATGCTACATTTGATAAGAAATACAGAGATGCTATTACAGTTTATGAGAAACTTGAAGGTACCTCCATGGTCTATGAGAAAAATGAAGGCGCAGATGCACTTGACGAGAAAACCAAAGGCAAAGCAACAGTTGATATGAAAGACAAGGGCACCACACTGACTGATGCGAAGTTTACAGGCAGTGCCACAAGTGATTACCAGTATAAAGGTGGTGGCGGAGAGAAAGGCAAAGATTATGTCTTTAATGATGAGAAAGATAAAGCTGGTGGCACAGACACAAAACAACAGAGTAGGGACAAGGATGGTGGTGCTATGAGGAAGGAGAATCCAAAGACATACCCAAATTATGTTGAGAGGAAAGTGAATAGAAAGATTAGAGACACAAAACAACACGGTAGGGACAAGGATGGTGGTGCTATGAGGAAGGAGAATCCAAAGACATACCCGAATTATGATGAGAGGAAAGTGCATAGAAAGATATACTTTGACTATGATTATTATTCTGCATTGAAATACTCCAATGGGATTGACCAAATGTTCAGCGACGAGAATCCCAATTCATATTGTAGCATCATGTGAATGATATGAAGAGAGAATCAGCTGACAGTTGATTGATTCTGAAGTATTGTGGGAGTGATTGTGACTTACCTCTTGGATGATATGATCTCTAAAATTTGTAAAAGCTAGATGTGGATGATTGCAAAAGGATGCAAAAGGAGTATAAGTTGGTGATACACGACTTTCCACTATTTGTTTAAAAAATTTGTTTGTCTTTTGTCCAAAAAATATTCTGTTACTTTGTTCTGTTTCTTTTTAGTGTTAGTGAAATATAGCACGTTCTGGTTCAATATGTAATACCAGATGACGTCTTTTTTATGGATTCATTTATTAGTACAAATATTTCTTGGGAAAGCATTATTTCAAAGCTTTTTGACCTTGAAGATATGATCATGGGAGCTCAAAAGAAATAACCAAATGGTAAAATCAAATTGTCTTGACCCCTGACAGTCTCATATTCCACTTATTCCAGCATTCAGCTGAAGAACAAGATTATTTGCAATCGTCCAAATGATAATGGTCAAAAAATTGTTGGGCATTGTCACCTCTGTTTCTGAAACTATATATGTTTTTTCCCGAGAACATTACATTTCTGTGTCAAGACAACAGACGGGTAACTTGTACAAGACATGAAATGATAATAATGGTTCAAGAACTCCCGAAGAAATTTCCATCTTACTTTATTTTTATTTTTATTTTTAATTCTTAATGCATCATCACAACGAAATTTCTTGTAAGTTGTTAGAGATGGTTTTGCTAGCTAGGACCTCAATTCTTGTTCCCCCACTACCTGTCAGCCTACAGAACGAAATTAAAGGAAACAATGCTACTTGTGCTGAAAAAATATAAAATCCAGCACAAAACACATAAAAGAATTTTTAATATTTTCTCTTTTCGTGATGACTTCATCCTGAATCTTTTTTTTCTTCCTCTGCACATTTTTTTTAGCCATAAAATTTTTTTATTCTTTTCAAATTCATCTGACGTCTCTTATATGAATATCTGCACAAAAAATTTGGTATGTTGTCGTATGATTAACATTAGAAAGTATAAATTTTAAAAAAATTAAAATAATTATTTTTCACTTACAATGTTAATTAATGTGATCATACTTCATAAATTATCTTAATACTCTTTTAATATAATTTTATGTTAAATTAAATTGTTATATATTAATTTTATCTAAATTTTATATTGTAGATGTATTTTAAAAATAGAAAAAAGTCATATTTTAAAAATAGAAAAGAGTCGAAAATAAGAGATAAAAAATATGGAGTACATTAATTAAAAACAAAAAAAAGGTAGTGTAAGGGATCCCTCTAAGTTGTATATTTTTTGTAACTTACATTCACACACACAGGTAAAGTAAATATAACTTAGAATTTTTCTAATGTAAGAGGTCAGATGTATTATTGGAAAATATTAGAATGATAGTTGAGCCGCCACTTTTGATTACTATTTCTTTCTTTCTTTATTATAAAATAATAATAATAAAATAAGAATAGAAGAAGTCACTGGCTGGAAAGGAGAGGAGGGGAAAAATGGTGGGAGGTGAATAGGAAAGAATTGAAAAGGAGGAACAGAAAACAAAAGTTTAGAAAAGCGTATTTTTTTTTTCATTCATACTTAATTTTTTTATAACGTATTTCAAAATTTTGTTAAATAAAATAAGTATTTTATTCATTAAAATGAGTGATTAATTTTCTAAGGTAAGGTAAAAAATGAAGCTCAAATATTCAAATTATAAAATTGATTACACTCTCAAGTAAATTTATAATTTATTATTTTAATTATATATTTATAAATTATATTTTTCACTAGTTATTTTTATTTTATTTTATTTTAATCATAGATCTAGATCCAATTTGGTCTATATAGTATTTAAACATAATGTTGACACACCTATATGGTTGTGACAATTTATGTACTTTATTTCCATATTTATCGGTAATAGTTAATTAATAAAAGTCTAATAATAATTAAATTAGTAAAAATATAATTAAGAGAGAATATTATGATCATTGTTTGAAGCTTTGAATGCTAAGAGTATATTACGCAATATTAGTGCTTTTTAAACGAATGATTTCTTTTCTTTTACAAATTAATTTTATTTATTAATTAACTACTAAATTTTTATATTTGCTATGGTTCGACTCTAAACTCAACGGTTTATACTTTGACTAAATATATTTAGTACCTATTTGGTATGACTTATTTAATGATCATAAGTGTTTATTTAATTAAATAAACTCTTATTATAATTTTTATTATTGTTTGATTATTTTTCTAGTAGATATTTTTAAGATTAAATAAGTTATTTTACTTCTACTAGTAAAAACTCAAATTTTAGATTTTTGGGAGTAGAACTTAAAATTTTTTTTAATGTTAAAATATCAAAAATATCATTTATTTATTTAATAATTTTATTTTACTCTTTTCATAATATTACTTTAAAAAATTTATCTATTAAAATAATTTTATAAATTTTTAATAAAAACTCTTATGGGCATTCAAACAACTAAAATTTTTTGAATAAAAACTCTATTTATAAAATTTCTTTTTAAATAAACTCTACTTGAAAAGTTATACCAAACAGAATCTTATACTTAAAACAAATCAACACTTTAAGTCATATCAAAATTTTAGTGAAATTGCCTAAGAATTTTTTAAATTTGGTGTCAATTTCATTTTTTTATTTTATTTTTTTTTCTCATTTATTATCTCTCGTTTCGTCGTTCCTTTGAATAGATATCATAATTTTATATTATTTGATTTCGTAAAATTTGAATAGCCCCTTATTTCTCTTAAAGTTTTATTACTATCCATAAACTTATGAGAAATTTTATTTTGAACCCATGAACTCTTGCAAATCAGCCTCTAAACCAAATTGAAAGCTGGATCTTTAGATTATCACTCATTCTTTAGACTTTTGGACTTGAAAACTAAATGAGCCTTGACTTTTGAACTTTGTGGACACGATGAACATGGATGTGAAATTTTAAAATTACCATTAAGGTTTGAAATTTAAATTAATCATCAAATTGGTTTCTAATCCTTAAAAGTTTTTTTTTTTTTTAAAGAAGAAGCTCCACATCGCGAGATAAGTGTTTCTTTTTTTATTTTATTTTAGCCTTGTAATTTTGATTTTATTTATTTATTTTTTCTCCTTTGCATTTTTATTTTTTTTTTATATACATCTATGTTGTATTATTGTGCCATGAATATGGTTGGTTCTATAATATGAACTGTTTTGATAATATTTTGTTAATGTGTTATTATATTTGGTTTAGTTGATTTACCTATGTGGTTAGTTTAACTGCCTATCAAGTTATTTTTATTTTAATTTATCAATTCAGTAATAATATAGTCACGAACTCTTGTATAATTTATTTTTTATACAAAGTAATATGACATGATTTGATTGGTTAAACTAGATATCCATTTGGCTAACATGATTTGTTTTAATTATTTTATATTTTTATTCAACTAATGAGTTAATATCACATCAGCTTGTATAACTATTTGTAGCTGTATTATTACTCTTATTAATTTTATGTTTGCATTTTTTTATTCTTGTACATTAATATTACTTGTTTAATTTTGCATTTGTTTATTATTTTATTTGTATAATAATCATTTAGTGTTTCCATGCATTACTCCTTTGTTTGTGCATCACTTTCTTAATTTCATTTGACATGCACACATTATCAGCATTGTATGCAACATTGGTCTCGCACAAAAAATAATAGATTAATTACAAAATCTCATTCACCACCTTTAGACATGGCTAACATTAAAACTGATAATTTTTCAAAGTACAGGAAAATCCAAATTTTATAAAATCTTTAGAAACAGCGTAAGACGCTTAGATTTGTAATGTATCTTACTAAAAAGAGAAGCACCATCATATATAATTTTCCTCTTAAAACTAACGTCAGTTTCCTTCTTTTTGAGTTCTAAACTACTGCTTTCCCTTAAATCCTCCTGAGAAAACCGGAGAAATTATCTCCAGTAACAACTTTATAAATATTTTGGGCCAAATAATTATTTCACCACACTTTTTCCGTAACTCAAACTAATGGTCTGCTCTACTAAATGATGTGAGATTCGATGTTGGTCACTGCAATTAATTACATTTTATCTTTTTTCTTAAAAAAGAAGAAGATAAAAATCAATTTCTTGTGGGAAACGATTGTCCCACAATAATAAAAGCGCGAATACTACAAGGACCATATCATATCCTTCTTATAATCTCATGAGAAATGATATTCAGAGCTAAAATTTTGACACTAAGTTGACATAATTAAATATTGATAAATTAGTGCTAATTAATTCACTTGATTGAAAAAAGGAAATCACCAGCATCGTCGTAATCGTCCGCAATAAGAAATCTCTTTCCTCAGTTATAATGATTTGCATAGCTTTATGATTTCTTTGTACCTTGCATGCATGCATGGTTTTTATTTTCGTAATTATTCTCCATTGATTTATTCTTAGATGGTGTTGGATTGGGAGGAGAGAATGAAGGAGAGGAAAGTAATTTAAATTTTATTTTTATTTTCATTGTTTATTTAAATAAAATATATAAGAATTTAATTGTCATTAGAATTTAGTATCCATCATAATGTAAAATTTGAATTCTATATCAAGTACTGAAAACTTTAAATTCCTTTTATGCTGAAAACTTAAGTTTCTAAAATTACCCTTCTTTTTAATTTGTTTAATATCATTAATAATCATTATTTATAATTTTATTTTATCAATTTAATATTATGAATAATTGTATATTAACTGAATTTAATACATGATTTAAGAAACTTAACAAATAAATAAATTTATTTTTTTATTTAATATGAAAATATGAAAATACAAATTAAGTCATCGAAAAGTCATCGGACTTCACCAAAAAGTCATTGCAATTTGTAGGGCCACCACCAGACCGCTATTTATATATACATTACTAATATAAGTAGTTTGATATTTAAGGTAAAGGATAAATGTGTCTAAATAAAAAAATTATAATTTCTTTCTTATCAGATTTTATGTCAAACTAAGTAATAAAATCTAATTTCACTACTCTCTTTTAATCATTTCTTCTCCCTTCTCCTCCATTCCACTCTTCCCCCTCCCCCCTTCCTTTTCTTAAAACCAAACATGGCCTTAGTTTCTTTTATAAGAGTAAGGTTTGCACGTACACATGCACGCACGCAGGTGTTCTCCTTTTTTTTTTTTATATGAGTATATTTTAAAATCGTATAATTTAAAAAAAATAATTTTTAACTCTTTCAAGTTGCATAATTTTATAATTCATTCAAAAATTAATTTTTTAAACCATATAATTTAATAGTATGTTTACATAAAAAAAAATATAAACATCCATACCTAAGAATGATTTTACCTATATTTAAGCTATTGCTATGTTGAAATTTATCTATAATAAAATACGAATCTTAACCACGCACGTAAAGTGATAAATAATAAAAAAATTCATTATAACTTGAATTATGTGATTATGAATGGATGTCTACCATAGAGTTATTCCAACATAACTAAACTCGTACATATATATTAACAAAACTTTTCTTGTATTATTGTATTTACCTCATATTCCGTTAGTGTCACATCTTCTTTCAGCATTTTGTTTCTTTAGTATTTTTATATCCTCATATATCTCTCTCTTTAGCGCTTTTCTATTCCGATATATTCCTGAATCAAAATCAAATTGACTGCGAATTTAGCCCTTTACATGTGTTCGATCAGTACGTATTCCACTTGAAATCTTTTTAGCTTGACGGAATTACTTGGATATTTAATCTGCGAGGACCATGCCAGAAAGGCAAAGAATCTTTGTGACAGAATGCTTTAGTCAAAAGTAATTCATGATGTATGTTCGAGTTCACTTTATAACAGAATCTTATTAATATACAGAAGTTAGCTAATGAAATATGCAATCCTTGAATTTGAAAGCCCGCTAACTATTTATGAATCTTCAAGTAGAATGAATCAACAACAATGATCATAATTTGGGACTGTCCCATTTTCTACTTCCTACAAGCAGTCACTGCTCTATTTTTCTTCATCCTCTTCTTTCGTGTGGCCCTTATTTTCTTCTTTCTCATCTTCCTCTTTGCACTTTGTTCATACCTTGTTTATCTTTTTTCATTTGAATAGAGAGACTTGCATCACAAGAATATCATGAATATATGAATGACACACACACCCCATTTGGTGATTAGTGGGATTCAATCATTCAATTACTCTATTTGCCATGTTTTACTTGAAGAGATTAGGACGCAGCAAGAACTGAACTCTTATCTGAATGACAAGCTTACAAGGACTGTGGAGGTGATTTCCTGTCAGAAAAGGATTTCAAGGAAGACGCTGCTTCCTAATGGATAACAAGGGGTGGAATCGTTTATTTCGAGAAATGATACACCCAAACAGTTTTACACAAATTATTTTGTGTAAATATGGTTAGTTAAATTAAATTATTTTTAATTATTCAGTCAAGTAACTCTAAAGATATTTGATATATCATAATTAGTTGAATTAAAAAGAATTTATATATTTTATTTTTATTATTTATATTTTAAATCGTTTAATCAAACCATGTCATATTAATTTATTTAAGTGTTTATAACACTAAAGTTATTCATACTGATTTTATGAAAAACCTATAACCCTTTGTTTCGCACGCTTGCTACTTTGGGCAACAATATGCACGTTATCAAGATGTTTTGATAACGATGCTCTTTATGGAATATCATAGAGGTCCTTTTGTATGATTAAACAACTTCCCTAACAATTTTTTTTCTTGGGCTAGCTTTTGGATTGATGAGTGATTTTTGATTAATAAAGGATTTCCAAATTACGTTATAAAGGTTTTCTCAAGTTACTTTTTTATAATTTATAATCACGTTTTTTCAGTATAAAAAAATGAGTAATAAAATAGTGAGATCAAATAGATTAATTAGTGAATTTTAATAAGAAACCTTAATTATTATAAATATTTTAAAAATATTATAGGGATTTAATCTAGTATTAGCTCCCCAACTACTTAAAGAATAGAATAGAAATTTAATTATCAATGTACAAAGGAACTTAACGATATGTATACATGCCACCGTTATGTCGAATCACAATTTTTGTTGTTAATGACTTTTTAAAAAATATTTAAAAGTATAATAATATTTTTTACTTACCTACATTATCAAAATTCAATTTATGGCTTTACATTATTTTTTTTATAAATATTAAAATAATTTTTATTTATAATCATGACACATTAATTATTATAACAAATTAATATTAATAAAAAGATAAAAATAACCTTAAATTAGTAGCCAAAAAACTTCTTTTCTCTCTCTCTTTTTTTTTTTTTTAATTTTTGTCTCCATTACTGTCTTCTTTTCTCATGATGTGTAGGGCTGATGGATCTTCTCTACTTGGTCTTGGGTTTGAGAGTAGCCAGCTGTTGGCAGTTTGGTACCCCTCTAAACTTCTCAGTGTGTCATCTTCTCTAAGCTTAAGCTTCTTAGCACATCATCTTCTCCAAGCTTTTGTAGTGCCACAACAGCTACGTTTGCGGTTTGCGGTTGTGATCTGTGGCGCTGCTGCACCTCATTGCAACTACTCACATGCAACGATCTGTGCTACGATCGCGGCTGCATGATATTTCCATGTCTACAAAAATATCATCCTCGCTACTTCGTCCGCCATCATCCACGAAGCCTTCGCCGCTGCCACTTAGTCATTTTTAGGGTTAGTTAATTTAGATTTTGAAATCAATGATTGGATTGGTTTTGTTTCGTTGATTAATTTATTTTCATTATTAAATGAGATTTTATTTAAGTATTATAGTACTAATTTGAAACATCCAAATGCTCTATCCGCTTTCGTGAATTCATCATAATGAATTCATCATTAATGTTTATTCAAAATCTAGCAACTGCAGAATTTGTTCTTTTTTTTATTTTTATGGTAATTTTATCTTTTCAATACTTATGTACAAAGTGTAAATAAGAAAGAATGAATGGCATCTCAATGAAATTTTACAGTAAGACAAAAATTGTGATATGACAAAGTAGCCGGACCCACGTGTTCGAAATGTAACCCTAAACTTCTTGTTTGCCAATGCCGCTTGTCCATATTTCAGGTTGTTGTGTGGCAAGAGCTAGGCCAAACCCAAAGAGCAACCAGCTTTGAGAAGAATCACTTTATATCAAGTAAACACTGAATGCAAAGTTAGCGAATAAATGTGTCAATTCATCTTTGTTGTATGATGAAAATACGAGAAGGTTCTGGCTAGAAAGCTGAAGAATACTGTGCAACCCATGCAGCTTACGTATTAAAGTAAGATAAAAGTTGCACATGCAATTACAGAGTCCACCAATTTTCCATCGAGGCGCAAAACTTTTTTAAAATTCTGCTAGACAAGTGTACGAGCAGCAGGAATGCTAGTAATTTGGACTTTCCCACTCTCTGCTTTTTCCAAACATCCACAGCTTTAATCCTACTCATTCTCCTCTTCCGTGCTACTCCCGTTTTCTTCTTTCTCATCCTTCCCTTTGCATTTTGCTCAGACCTCGTTCACCATTTTTTGGATCTTTGTTCGTTATAAGAAGTATGTTATGTGTGCCCCTCTCAGTGTTTTAATTGATCTTTTTTTTGACTCTCGACCAAATATCAATATATTAAGGGAACTACTGGGTTATAGTTACTGTAACTTACAATTTATCTAAAAGTTATGTAAACTATACAATCAGTATATATTGTTCACATAATTTTTAGATAAATTATAAATTAAAGCAACCGTAACTTAACAAAATCTATATATTAATATCAAATATCATAAAGATCCTTTTCATTTCATTAAACAACTGCCTCACCAAATATATATATATATATATATATATATATATATTGGTTTGGCTTTTGAGTAACGAGTTGGTTTTAATGAAGGAAAGTTGTCCGTTGATCACTTGATTTTTGTAAATTTTTTTTAAAAAATACACAAATAATTCTCTTTCTAAGTTAACGAAAGTTAACAATATATAGGGTTGGCAAAATCTGAATCTAGATCTAGATATAGGTGTATTCGGATCTGGATCCGCCTTTTGATTTTTTTATTTGGATCCACATCTAGATCCATATATTTTTTTGCAGATCCAGATGTAGGTAATATCTGCACAGATACTGGTGGATATTCTGAATATTCGGATCTGTAAAAAGTAAAATTTAATAATTTAAAATATAATTTAAATATTTAATAATATCAAATAAATTCAATCATAATTTAATAATTAATAATTCAACATGAATGGCATACAACAATACCATGGATTCATAAATAAAAATTTAATTTTTAGTTTTTAATTCAATTTTAATTTAAGTTAAAATTTAATAATTTATCTAATAATATCAAATTAAATCCAATTATAATTTAACAATTAATAATTCATCATGAATAACTTATACTAATCTCATAAATAATCAATTGTAATTTTTTTATTTTTATTTAATTATATATATATATTGTAATTTAAAATAAAATTTAATAATTTATATTATATCAAATAAAATTCAATCATAACCAATAATTAATAATTCAACATGTAAAATATTCCACAATATCATAAATCCACAAATCAGATTTATTTTTTAAATTTTATTTAATTTTTAATGTTTAATTTTAAATTAAAATAAAAATTATCCGAATCCAGATATTCGATTTTCTGGATGCAAGTGCATCCGGATCTAAATCGAAAAATGTCTGAATCATAGATATTCGAATATGAATCTGAATCTTCTAGATTTTTATAGATTCAGATCGGATCTTGATAAACTTGCCATTCCTAACAGAAGTAACAGAACATCATTAAGACAAATTTTTTTTCCCTAAAGTAAACTTATTATTTTTTGCTAAATAAATGCCAAAAAAAAGATTAAAAAAAAAAGATTTCATACCGCTGTCGCTGGCCATCTCCAAAAGACCTTCTTTAGCTACAAATGGCATTCTTTAGCTATCTTCAAAAGACCTTCACACCCAGCAGAGGGAACATTACACAAGGTAAGTGACTTTGAGAAAAGGGCAAGCGGGGGCTATTGCTGATAAACCAAAGTTGGTGACTGTGTGTGTACGTGTTTCCTAGGATTGAGAGATTCCCAAGGTCCTCATGGCTGCTTGTTCCAACAGCAATTGCAGCAAGAAACATCAACATCTCATCACATGAGACCATTTCAACGTAATCAGAGGCTGATGCAACCACCTCCTTCTCCGGCTTCTCCAACTTGTAGAGCTCAGTCTTTCGAATAGTGGTCAATATCATAAGCCACATTTAAATTATTTTTATTATAATTTATATTCAAAACTTTTCAAATAAGTAAATTTTATTTAATTATAAGTTTTATCAAATACAACTTAAGAGACCCCTTAACACAACTGTTATAAAATTTCTTAAAATAAGAGTACAGCGCCAGTATCCCCAGTACTTACGAGTGGGATGGGAATTTAATTGTCCACTAGCGAAACGGTTTTAACTGTACATACTCATCCGTTGCAACCTAGTCCCAACCTTTTTGCATGGCAGTGCCACTTGTACGCGTTTTTATGTTGTTGTGGGGCCGCAGAGTCTGACCATACCCAAAAGGCCAAGAAGCTTGGAGAACAATCACATTTCTCCGAAGTAAATAATAAAGGGCAATACGGTTTTTGTCGTTTTCTACGATAAATTTCATTAAAATTATTATATTTTTTGTTATTTATATTTTATTTATAAATATTATAATTTTTTATTTATATTTATTATAAAATTTTATTAAAATTTTTATATTTTTTATTTTATTTAAATCTTTAAAATATTAAACTAATCTTTATAATTTTTAATTTTAAAATATTTTTATTTAAATTAAAAAAATTATTAAAAAAATTATACTTATAATTATAATTATTATATTAAATTATTATTATAATAAAAAATTATTATAATTAATTAATACATTAAAAATAATTAATAATATTTTTTACTTAAATTAATAATAATAAATAATTATTTTTTAAAAATTATTAAAATAAAAATAAATTATAAAATATAAATAAAGAATATTTTTATAAAAGATTAATTTAAATGAAGAATATTTTTAAATTTTAAAAATACTCTTTATTTAAATTAAAATATAATAATTATTAAATATATTATAATTATAATTATTATATTAAATTATTATTACTATAAAAAATTATTATAATTAATTAATATATTAATAATAATTAAAAATTTATGACATGTTAGTTATAATAATACGTTAATATTAATAAATAATTTCTTTAAATTAGTACTAAAAATACTATTTTCTCTTAAAAAATTACAACATCTCATTTTCTATTACTCTATCAATAAAATTTTTAATATTATTACCATTTATCTTCTTTATAATATCATCTCATAATAATTAATATTTTTATAATAAAAAAATTTAAAAAGTAAGTAAAGATAAATTAAAATTTTTTTAAAATTAATTAATTAATAATAATAATTATTGTTAATTATTATTATTATTAATTTAAATAAAAATATTATTAATTATTATTAATATATTAATTAATTATAATAATTTTTTTCATAATAATAATTTAATATAATAATTATATTTATATTTAAATTAATCTTTTATAAAAATATTCTTCATTTATATTTTTATAATTTATTTTTATTTTAGTAATTTTTTATCAAAAAATAATTATTCATTTTTATTAATTTAAATAAAAAATATTATAATTATTGTTAATGTATTAATTAATTATAATAATTTATTATTATTATTATTATTAAATATAATAATTATAATTATAATTTATTTAAGAATTTTTTCTTTTAATTTAAATAATAATATTTTTAAAATTAAAAATTATAAGGATTAATTTTAATATTTTAAAGATTTAAATAAAATAAAATAAAAAAATTTAATAAAATTTTATAATAAATATAAATAAAAAATTATAATATTTATAAATAAAATATAAATAATAAAAAAATATAGGAGATTCAAAAAAATTTATCATAAAAAATAATAAATTCAAAATATCTAGCGAATTTCGAAATGTGTCAATTCTTCTTACTGTATGATCATGAACATACGAGAAGTTTCTAGTTTGTACTTGCGTATTAAAGTCAATTTGTGTCCGCTAATTATTCATCCAATCGAGAAGCAAAATTTTCGAAAGATACTGAAATACAAATGTATGAGCTGCAAGCATGCTATTAATTTGTGACCCTCCCGCTCTCTGCCTCTTCCAAACAATCATAGCTTTAATTCTATTCATTCTCCTCTTTCGTGCTGCCCTTGTTTTCTGCTTTCTCATCCTTCTCTTCGCATTTTGCTCAGACCTCGTTCACCTTTTTCTGGATCTGTGTTCAGTATAATAGGTATGTTATGTTTACCCTCTCAAAGTTTTAATTGATCTTTCTTTTTCATATGACCAAATACCAATATATTAATCTCTTTAATCTGTTGTAGGTCTGATGGATTCAAATTACTTGTTAAATTTTGTATGAGGGAAATTTGTATATTGTCATCAAATTTTATTCATTTGAATTATAAATATCATTACTAACTTTGTGCCAAAATTTGTTTTCTTTTTCTAATTTTTCTCCTTTTGAGCTAGATATCACTACATTGTTTAATTTTTTTCTTCTTTTTTTTAATATTTTTGATTAAATATTTGATTAGTCTTTAAATTTTAAAGAATACCTCAAGATGTATATGTAGTTAATATGTGATATTCTTATTTTATTTTTTTTATTCTTACAACAATGGCTTTACCATAATTTTGGAAACATTAAGAATTTATCTATAAAAAAAGTTAATTAATTATCGTATTAACCAATATTTTATTACTGATAAATTAATTAATAATAATTATTAATAAATTAACTAATAATTATGTGTACGAGATAATTGACATTTTTCGTACTCTTTAGCAATCTTGTTAATAATTATTTATAGATAAATTGACACAAGCTAAATTAAAAATAATGTCTAATACTTCTGTAATGGTTTTGCATAAAATTATTTTTATTTTTATTTTATTTTTGAGACTAATTTGATAATTAACTTCTTTTTATAAATAAATTAATTTATGTTCTCAGGAGTGTTATTTGTAAGAGTATTATTATGAAAGTAAAAATAAATAAAGACGGGAGTGTAACATACGTAATATGGGAGGTATTTTGACAAATTTTTTCAAAAAGAAGATTTAGCAACAAAAATAGAAATCAAACAAGTATTTTCTTATTAAATAAGAGTATAATCTTAAATATAAATACAAGTTTTTCATATTTCGTTATAGGTAGCGATCAGGCAAATCTCAAATTAATTTTTTATTCCACTCTTTCAAGAATTTGTTGATCAACAAAATAAAATTACTTTAATATTATTTGATATTTTAATGCATCACAACTCAAAGAAGGCAAGAAAATAAACTTGCTGGCTGCTAGCTCTAAACCTCTGAAGTATGCAAGGAGCCTAAAGCTCATAATTTGAATAATTGGGGGGGGGGGGGGGGGGGGGGGAGGAGTTATGTATTAAGATTTTCTCTTTTAAAAGTGTTGATTACTAATTAATAAATGAAAATTATAAAAATTAAATTTTATTCATATACAATAACTAAAAGACAGATGTTAGGAGACATTTAAAAACTCGGCCGATTTGATGTTAGGAGAGAATCCAATTGGAGGAATTTTTTTTTTTTAATGCAAACAAAAAAACTAAAATTTCCTAAATTTGCTAAAGATAAAAAGAAAGAATATATCATAAACTAAAATGACTATGACGAACAGTGCAGTGGGAACACAATGAATCCAGGAGTCAGATCACAAAACAATATATAATCGGATGGAAGCATTAATCCCACAAGCGACACTGAGATTCCTGACATCTGGGATCAGCAAGAGAATAATATGGAAGACGAAAGATGCTACTAGTACTCATAGACTCCCCGTTCGCACTCGTTCTCCTCTTCGTTCTTTTCATAATCCTCTTTCGCTACTCTTTCCTCTTCCTCCTCCTTATTCTTTTCTTTCTCCTCTGCTCAGACCTCCTCCTCGTTTTCTCTGCAACATGACTGACACTCAATCTTCTCCCACCAAAACGGTGCGTCTTCTTTCTTTCTCTTGACTCGTAATTTTCTAGTTAATTTTCATTTTAATGAAATGGGGTCTCTTCAAAATTTGAGTTGAGGTTAGAATCTATCTGCAGTCAATTATATGTAGAATTTAGGGTTTTAACTGATGAGTATCGGTAGATAATTATCCATTCCCATGCTTTAAGAGGTTTTGCTTTTTGAAGATTAGGGTTTGCCATGCAAGTCATATGTAAAATTCTCTTTCTTCTCATTTTCTAATTGATTTATATTTTAATCAAATGGGATGTCTGCAAAATTTGATTTCGAGACCAAATAGGGTGTCTGAAACAATTTTGAGTTCAGGATCTCTACTTGTTCAGTTATATGTGGAAAATAGGGTTTGGTTTGTCAATGTAGTGTTGGCTTTGCAAGCTGTATGTGACATTGTATTTTGGTGTGGTTTTGGATTTGCAGGTGAGGGTTGTAGTAAAAGGCAGGGTGCAGGGTGTGTTCTACAGGAACTGGACCATAGAGAATGCCACACAGTTAGGGTTGAAAGGTTGGGTGCGGAACAGGCGTGATGGTTCTGTAGAGGCTCTGTTTTCAGGGAACCCTGATTCTGTTAAGGAGATGGAGCAGAGGTGCTGCCATGGCCCACCAGATGCTGTGGTTACAGGGCTCCAGGTCTTCCCATCCAATGATGATGCTGGTATGGGATTTGAGCGCAAACAAACTGTTTGATCAAACTCTGTGTATAGATTACTACTGGTTTCCACTTTAATCATGTACACCACATTCCTTTATACAAGTATTACAGTAAACTCTTTGGAGGAATTATATCTGATGTACCTGTGGCTGCTTCTTTATCCTGTTGGACTATGTGTTGCTGAATGATTTGTTACATTTGTGATATATTATTATCATTTCTTGAATATCTAGTTTCAATCAAAGTGTTGTTTGTTTGACTGATGTTTTTGTTTTAAGCATACAAATAAATGGAAATAAATCCATCCTAATAATTTGCTTGCCATGTGGATCTCGAGTAACAAACTTAAAAATTGACATGCTATTTTAATCCATAGGCATTGGATGATTATTCTAGTACTTGCAAATAAAATCACTTCTCGTTCGTTTGCTTACAATAGAATTTCTGCTAAGGTACTGAATATCTACTGGAACTTGTTTTATGTGACGGAAAACTTGTTTCTAAAAGGTGGCGATACTTTTATTACTATTAGGTTCCCAAGGAGAAGCTGGGTTGAAATTTGGGCAGTTACTTTATTACATAATGTATTGATTATTGGTTGAAAGTCCTGCAACATTGTGGGGGCCTGTTTCTTTGGAGAATGTAGTGAAATATGAGGTTCTATTTTCTGTGGCAAGAGTTCAGTCTATTCAATTAGGAGATAGGATCAGATGCGTAATTTTCCAAAATGTAAATTCTTTTTAGGTTATTGTTATTATCCTTCTTTAGTATCGAGATGCTATCAATATTTGTTCCAGTCTGGTGCTTGAAGGTAATCTCCGTGGATATGGATGCAGTGAGTGTTCTATTCATTAATTGAGAATGTGTATGATCTTACCTCTGGTTGAAAATAGCTGTTGAGGAATTGAATTTGCAGCCATTAATTGCCTGGTGGTACCATGGTTAGGCTTGAAGGTGGCATCTCATTTCCTTTACCTGGCAACTGCATGTCCTTCTTCAACTCGCTGTCCAAGACAATATGCTAAGATATGCGACCAATACCCACAGTATGCTGGAAATAACAGAAGAAGTTTTATTTGGCAAAAATAATTTTTATGGGAGAGGAAGTAGATCATTCTGCTAAGGATGAGTTTTGAACCTTTGGGTAGTATATAATATCAGCAAGCAAAATTTGTTTGAACCTGGAACTTCTGTATACAGTACTATCATCATTAAGTCTGACCAAGGAAGTGACTTCTAAATTCAATGAGATAACTGATATTAGCAAGGTCCTTGTTATTGGTTTGTGAAGCAGGATTTGCATTTTCAATTTCCAATATGCAATTCCATGAATTTTCGATCAAACGTGTTTGAGCTGTTTTACAATTGATTATTTGGTCTCTTCTATTCTGGATATTAGTAGCACTCAAACTTGCAAATTCATCTGTAAAATTATATCTCCTGATTTACCACGAAGATATCATTTAATGCTTTCGTGGTCCTAGAGGTTGCGATGAACTGGTGAAGCTTCTTCAAATATGTTCTGCTAGTACCTCATTTGAATTGGTGATATAAGAAAGTGGATGGAGAGATGACCAGGTAATTATGTCCTTGCTTTCTTTCTTCTCACTAAGTTGGAATTCAACTGCAAAGTTATTAGGGTTCTTGTCATCAGCTGGCCAGCTAGTCCTTTATTTGTGCAATTGATGATAGATTGCATTCGAACATGCTCATTTTTTGCACTCTGACAAGATGTTTACTAGTTCCTCGGCAATCTATGAGCCATAACATGGAGGAGGTAGATTTGTTTCGTTTTCAAAGTGCAAGTGAATTTGTACCCTCTAGATGTTGACATTAGAGTGAAGACTTAGCTGTTATAGTGTGCAGCAGTGGCCAGAAATTTAGGTCGTGTATCTCTGTACTGAAATAGAAACACTGAAAGCGAGGCAAAAAAAATTATGGTAATTACATTTTTGGGAGCCTGCATGCACTTGTCAAACTTACTCCATACCATGTAGGATGATTGTGCAAGAAAAACTTTATGGTCTTATTAAGCTGTTTTAGCTGTTGTTAACTATGTTAGTGACAAAGATGAGAGGAGGTTTTCTGTTGCTGAGGGTTCTTGGGAACGCACTAGTAAAAATTCTCTTTATACCCCCAAGGTGCTCAAATTTTGTTATGACAACTGCTGCAGCTGCTTATAGTTATGATTTAAATGATTTGTCAGAGGATGTCAAAAAGGACATTTTGTGGTTCACACCTTCAATGATGCTGAGCTGAATAGGTTCATCATTCAACTGGATTGTCTAGCTTAACTAGAATTCTTGAAGTTGTTGAGGCAGGTTGAGGAAGAATTTGGGTTTAAGCAGGTAGGAGAGTTCTTGCCATCCCTTGTGGGTCTAATGAACTCCAGAGGATTCTTGAGAACCTAAAAGATGGGATGTGACAGTGGCTTCTTTATGTGATGCAGTTTATTTGGAGTTCATCACTTATGTAATTCGTGAATTTATCTTAACATTTTGTTAAGTATTTTTGATTCTTTAGAACCTGAAAGATTAGATGTGACGGTGTCTTCTCCCTATGATACAGTTTATTTGGGAGTTCTTGTCATTTATGTAAATATGTGTAGTTAATTAGTGAATTTATCTTAACATTTTGTTTAAGTATTTTTCTTCTGTTAGCTTCTTTTCTGTTTCCAAGTTTTATCATCCCTTTTTCATCTTCTTGATGTAAAAAGGGGAAAAATATGCGAAATAGTTTTCTGTAACGTTGCAAAGTTGTGATGTGATATATGTGGGTACTGGAGATGAATTTTGACACAGCTATTTCTTCTTGTTCTCTTGGGTTTCTTTTGTTGGTTTTGGTATAAAATCCCTGCCCTATGGTACTTGATATCTTGTCTCTGCGGTCAATTCTGTTCTTTTACTTCTGGAATTTTTTTTTCATCAGAGCATTATCTTATTATCTGCATGTACTATGTGCGGACCACATCATTTATGTGGTATCAAAGACACATCTAAATAATAGGAAGTGCACCCACATGCATGGTCCCAACTTAGTAGTCTTAGCGTATTTTTAATAGCTCCAGACACCATCATATGCAAACTGGGGCATATGCTGCACATGGATCCTTGTTCTTGTAGAAGATGGTGAAGGTGAAGCATTTCTATTGCTCAGACTGGGTGGTAAAGAAATGTATTTAGTACTGGATTCTTGCAAACTCTTAAACAGGGGCTTTGATAGGTAATTTACTATTAGCTTTCAGGACTCAATTTTATAAAGTTAATCCCAGTAATGCTTTTGTCAAATAGTTTTAGGTCGTGTGAAAAATGAGATTTGTTAAGGCATGTCCTTATAGTAATTACCATTGGTGCAGCAGTATAATAAAACTACAGAACTATTTAGTTTACTGCCTCCATCTCTACTTACCGATGAGAAGACATGAGATGACAGGAGGATGAAGAGAACATCCTTTTTCCATATGTATTTTTTGTCCTGTCATCCATATAAAATGTTTCTGCAGACCCCATACTATCAGGTATTGGGAAGTGGTACAACTAAATTTGATAAGAGGAGATGGCAATACTAAATTTACTGATGAAAGCATCTCGTGTCATGGTCCCATTGTTAAATCTTTTCCAGTATTGTGTTCCCAGCTGCCATCTTATTTCAAGTATGATAGTAAACTTTCTTGAGCAATTATATCTATTGTACCTCTGATCATCTTTTATGGTGCTGGACTATGTCAACTCAGCTTCTCCTCTGTATCTAGTTTTACATCACACTGAAAGAGTTCTGATTAGAGTACAGTACTCTGAAAATGATCCTCCAATCTTTAGGATGCATCATTTCCATCGATTTGTATGCTTAACTGACGAACGTTAGTCAAACAAACAACATTCTGATTGAACTTGAGCAACTATGTGGAACCCTGGTTCTTTTGAATCTAATGCAGTGAAAATGAAGTTCTTTTATCTGTGCAAGAACTGAGCAGTTTATCCCTTTGATTAGTTTTTGGAATTGTATGTATGTCTCAGTGCAAAATTAGCAAGCACAAGGTTAGGATCAACTGTAGCCGGATTAAGCTTATTTTATTATGCAAAAAGCCATTTTCTGTCTATATAACTAATTTATGTTCAAATGCTAGCCACATAATTGTTTAGATCCTAAATTAGACACTCTTTTTATCTATTTGTGTGGTTTGTGTGTAAATGCATACATGTGTAATGTTTGGGGGTCTGCTTATCTTACAATTGTGGTATGGTACCACAGTTGTTGTCAACCGTTGCGGTTGACAATAACTGTGGTACCATACTACAGTTGTAAGGTAGGCCTCCCCAATGTTTGGAAAATTTTGTTACAATTCATTGGGTAACATTGTGTAGTGTTTTTTTCACCACTGCAATAATGATGCAGGGTCCTTCTCAAGCAACAATAATGCACAGAACATTTTCTTCTTTTTACCTTCTGTTAATAATTATTGTTGTGCCTATTATGAGTAGGCGTCTTCTTTTTGCTTTTCACTTCTGTTTGATGTGCACTAGTATGGCCAATATCCAGCTATGTTGGATCAAACTGAGGATACTGTGGATGCTGTGCTACCGTCATCTTACTAGAAGTTGACTGAATACATGTAAGGGAATGAAAACTAGATGAAGGTAGAATTGCTTATACAATTATGCAAGCCCACTTAATTTTGTCTGAAGGTCTGATTATTAGTGATTTGTGAACTGTCCTACTAATAGCTCATAATGCACAACTGAACTGCCATCAGTTCGGGTGTAAATGATCAGTACAGAGTGCTCCTCTCTTTGCAACCCACAAAGTAACTTTTTAACCCTAGTAGTTTAGGGGTCATCAAAATTAGGATGGTGAGTAGACTGGCTTCTCGGATTTAGCTGATGTACAATTTTTCAGAAAAATAAATTCATGCTTAGCTATTTTTATTTTTTTTGAAGAATCAAGATGTTACGATAATTTATTTGCTTGGAGAAAATCTCAGTGTTGTTGCAATGACTGTTTTCACAAAGTTGACATCAATTAAGAAAGTTTATGATCTCCGCTTTAAGTTGGGGTTGAAAATAGCTACTGGGGGACTTGAGTTTTCAGCCATTAATTGCTTGGCAGTTCTAAGGATAGGCTTGAAGGATCAGCATTTCATTTCCTTTACCAGGTATCACACTTGCTTCTTCAACTCAATTTCTGAGAACAGATGGTGTGGATGTGTGACCATTAACTACAATATGCTGCAAAGAGTAGTAGTTGTTTCATTATAAATCACTCTGCTTGGGTATAAGTTTTGAACTTTTGGCTCGTTAATAATATCCGCAAGCACATTATGTTTGTCCGTATACAATACTTTCATGATTGAGTCTGGCCAAGGAAATGACTTCTAAGTTCAATGAGATAACTGATATTAGCAAGCTTCTGGGTATTTATTCCTTATAATTAAATTAGTTATGGCATGAGTGTTTACATTGGATTATTTGGTCTTTACTATTCTGAAGATTATTTGCACTGGAACTGGCCAGTTCCATTTAAAAATTGTCATTCCATGCATCTAACTTTCTGAATTACCACAAAGACATCATTAAATGCTTTCGTGGAAAGCTTCCTGAAATATGTTCAGGAGGTATAGTATGCCTGAGTGACAATTTTAAAAGAGACTCTATGTAGAGATGACCGGGTGACTATGTCTTTGCTTTCATTTTTCTTAGAGAGTCAGAATTCAACCGTGGAGTTTTTGTCCTCGTTATCCGCTTGGTAGTTAGTCCTTTTTCTGTTGGTTCAATTGATGATAGACTGCATTTGAGCATTCTTATTTTTCACCACTGGAGAAGACACTTATTCCATCGAAATTTGAGTGCCAGTGAGGTCAGTATGAACCCTTCAGATAATTGACCTCAGAGTGAAGACCTGTCTCTTATAGTGTGCTTTTTTGGCCGGAAAATTAACTAATCAATATTTGCACTGGAACAAAAACACTGAAAGTGATCCATCAACAATTATGTTAAGTACATTATGGGGAGCCCATATGCACGTGTCTAACATAATTCGGAAATTTGGTCTCGACATTTCATCTTGAGAATTTCTGCAATCTACGTATAAACAGTACCTTGTTGGGTGATTAGTGCAAGAAAAACTTAGTGATCTCAACAAGCTGCCATAGTGTTTAATTGAGAATGAGGAGGGGAGGTTTTTTGTTGCTGAGGCTTTTTAGGAAGGTACTAATGAGACTTCTGCTTATATCACCAAGAAGCTCAAATTTTGTAGCGACAACTGACAATAATGATTTTGATGATTTGCCGGAGGATGTGAAAGAGGGACATTTTGTGATTCACAGCTAGATGATGGTAAGCTGAAGAGGTTCATCATTGAGTTGGATTATCTAGCTCATCCAGGGTTCTTGAAGTTGTTGAAGCTAGCTGAGAAGGAATTTGGGTTTGAACAGGAAGGAGTTCTCGCTATCCCTTGTGGGCCTAATGCACTCCAGAGGATTCTTGAGAACCGGAAAGATTGGTTGTAAAGATAGTTTCTCCATGGTAAACATATGTAGTTTATTCTGTAAATTTATGTTAACATTAAGTCAAGTATTTTGCTCCTGCTAGTTCTTTTCTGCTTTTAGGTGTTTACTACCATTTATTCATCTATCCAAGTGAGAAGGGGTAGAAATGCATATTAGTTATATATAAGGTTTTGTAGCTGTGATGTGATCTGTTGGTTACTATATCTTGGATATGCAATTTTATATAGCCAGGGTACTACATATTTTGTCTCTCCTCCGCACCTTTACTCGATGAATATTTTTATCGAAGCAGTCTGTTACTTCATTCACATGCTATCAAAGACACATCTAAATGATAGGAAATGCACCCACACATGCATGGTCCCAGATTGGTCGCTTTGGCATATTTAACCAGCTGCAGCCACCATCATATGCAACCTGGGGCATATTCCGCACATGGATCAATGGCCTAGGACAAGGTGAAGTGTTTGCCTTATATTCTACTGCTAACATTTGGTGGTGTAAAGAATTTGATACTGTATTTCTATTGTAAACTCTTTAACAGGGGTGAGTATTCTCATTTTAATGGCATGATTTCTGAAAGTTAAGCCCGAAACTACTTCAGCATTGTGTTAATGAGTTGTTGAAATGTGAGAAACCGACAAGGATCAAATCTCAAACTTCAGCATGCTGCTCAGTAGTATCATAAAAGTGCACTACTGTTTATTACTTAACGTTTCAACTTGGTGATGATGACAGGAGGATGAATAAAACAGATGTTTCTCACTAGCACTTTCTGTCCTGTCGTCCGTCTGTAGACCACATTTTATTAGGTATTGGATAGTGAAATGATCAAATTTGATTCAAATGGAGATAATAAATTTTATTAGGTATTGTAATGGTCCCATTGTTTACACATTTTTCTGTATTTTGTTCTCAGCTGCCATCTTCTTTCATGCTCAAAATGCGATATAAATGCAGCACCAATACTCTTTATGTAAGAAAATCAGGAGACTGGTGACTTTGCTTTACATTTCAACAGTGGCTGAGGCTAGAAATTTTCAAGGATTATAGAAAGAGAGCATTGGAATGCTGAGGTTTATTCTGGAAAAACTGTTAAGTACTCTTCCACCAGTAAAGGTGAAAGAAGGTCACTTTGTGGTAATAGCAACTAAAGGCTGGGAGCCGAGAAGGTTCGTTATCGCATTGGACTATCTTAATCATCCAGAGTTCTTGAAGCTGTTGAAGCAAGCTGAAGAAGAATTTGGGTTCTCTCAGCAAGGTGCCTTGGCGATTCCCTGTCGACCGGATGAATTGCAGAAAATTCTGTGTGTTCGGAAACCGTGATGGACTACTGTTGGTGGCCATGGAGATCAATAATGCCACTGAAACACTGTCTTAGCTTATTTTAATTTTATGTGATAATACCTTCTTCCTAATTTGAGCCTTTCTTCTTATAGTTTATTTTCTATAGATTTGGTTGTATTGAGACTTCAATTTTATGGCCAACAAAAAGAAGAAGTTTGATATAACCACTAAAGTTTATAAGGAGAAATCAAATAAAATTTAAAAATTAGGTGACGAATGAGATTTATTCAAGAAAATTTAAACTCTTAAATAAGTATTAGTTATTGAAGAAAATAATAAACTCTTAATGTAACTTTTAAATTGTAAAATAATAACACTCATGAAGCCTTTTTATTAAATAATATCAAACTTTTAAAAGAGGTTTAGTTTAAAGTTACAAGCTGAAAAATAGCAAGCAGTAAGCATGTTCTACTTCATGCGCTATGAATCCACAGAACTAAGGAATCAACTGACAACTTAAATTTGATTTATTAAAAGCCACTATATTTAAAACATAAAGTGAATAATTGAAAACAAATATTAATTTTGAAATATCATAACATTCCTCCTCCCTTAGAAATACCGTTGCCTCGAGAGTAGATGAAAATAATTTGTTTTCTCCTTAGTTACCAATTTTTAATGAGATGCAGTGATGCTTTTAACCTCTTTTGAAGATCCTAGCTTGAATCAATAATATTCATGATCTTTAATTTTGACATTTGACTGATGAAAGATTTATCATCAAGCTGGCTGGGCTCTTTAGCTTTGGATAAAGGATAATACCAAGCTTTAAATAGACCTTTAGTTCAAAGTCACATTTGATTTGTAAGAAAAAAACTCTAGCCTTTTGAATATTTATTTGTTGAATTTTTTTCAATGACGCTACTTCGTTGCATTATTTAATGCTAGTGAAATACTTGAGACAAACAGAGTAGTGAAAAAAAATATATTTCTTGCTCGATCTACTTTACAGTATAGTGGTGAATTTATACATAAAGAGAAGTCAACTTAAAAATCACGTTCTATGCTATTTAGCCTAAATAATAGGTGAGTTTCGTATTGGAAATAAGATATGATTGAGAAGAGAGAGTCTAGGCTAAAATTAATCTTAGCCGTTGTGGACAGTTAAGCCTTTGGCCAAGGCTGTGCATATAGCAAGATTAATATCAAACTGATTTCCAGCAGATTTCTTCTTTTCTTCCAAGTCCTTTTGTTGAATCTTATCAAACACCTCCACCATGCGTTGCAATTGCCAAATTGTAACTTCATTAGAGACATTGTACTTCAACCATAGATCAAGAATTTTCTTCCACATGTTTGATATAATTGCCAAATGAGTTGAACCTTGCATCCCATGTTGTTGATATTTCATTCATTTCGCACAATAATTTCATGGTAAGTTTTTTTTGTTCAAGATCATAGCCTCCATCATCTTCTGAATCATATGTAGTCTTTATTCTATTGTAAGGATTTACTCCTTATTTATTATTTAGCTCTGATATCAAATGATACGAACATTAAATTTTATAAGAAGAAATCAAATGAAACAGAGAAATATAGATGATGAATGGGACTAACTCAAGAAAATCTATATCACCAAACAAATTTTGGTTATTGAAAAACTAATAAATTCTTAAATATATCTTTCAAGTTGCAAAAATAATATTGAATAATATCAAGGTTTAAATAGAATTTTAATTCAAAGTTACAAGTTTGAAAGTAGCAAGCATTTAGCATGTTCTACATTATGCTCCATGAACCCACAAAATTAGTATCTAACCAATAACTTAAATTTGACTTATTAAAAATCAGGACACTTAAATTAAATAATTAAAAACAAATATTATTATAGAAGTGTCCTAATAGAGTTTGAAAAAGAACAGGGTTCATTGAATTTTTTGATGTGTGAATGTACTTTTCTTTGCTCCGGCATAAATTACCTGTAAATAAAATGTTAGCTATGGGCACATCATAAATTCAAGCAATTTTGGATGTGTCAAATCATCTTAACATATGTGTACATTATAAATGTTTCATCAGACCTGTATCATCTGTTACTACAAAGAATCTGCTAGTTACTTCATAAACTATACCAATGGGTAGACTCTCTGATCCCTAGAAATGTAAAATCAATCGTGTTCCGTCGCAACTTTAATTTAAACATGTACAAAACCCAAAGTTTTCTTCTACCATACTAATAAACCTCATCTGTTCAACCAGCTAACGTACATGATAGAAATAAGAGAGATCATCAGCACTTCACCTAATTATTTAATTATTACTGTAGAAATTATAAGATGTCCACAAGTTTGTTATGGCATCGTTGAACCATTTTCCCATTAAGTTCGTTGGTGGATGTTGAGATCACAAGAATAAAATGATCATTTATCTGTCAAATTTTTTTTCCTTTGGAAGTTGGGCAAAATCACTGCCGTTTACTCGTTTATTGCAAAATGAGATAAGTCAATACTAATTCAATCTTATTTCTATAAATGCTCTATCATCTATCTATCTCTTTAACATTTTTCAACATATTATCTTTATTATGCAGTTCAGGTTTGTGAAATAAACTAAGGCCATGAAAGAGCTGGAAAAGGGACAACCAGTATCTAACTAATTACATAGGTACTTGGTCTTATCATTTCATTTATCGGCAGTATTTCTTGTTATCCGAGCTTCCGTTTCTTCTTTGGTTTCTCCATAAAAGAAGCTCAGCAACTAAAACCGAAAGCTCACCTTCCTCACTCTTCAACGGAAAATTTCTTTCTTTTTTACTATTTTATATTTCTATTTCCTCCTCTATTAAGAGTGAGGATAGAGCCATCTATCCATTTAGATTTTAATTTTTTTTCCATCCGAATCTTGATTTGTGATGATTTTTCATCCATCGAGTCTTTATCTGTGATGACTATGTTTCATAGTATTTTTGTTGTATTTTCCAATTTATCTATTATCTCTCTAGATCTGAGTCTAATATGAAAAAAAAAAATTAGGTCTAGTAATCTGTGTTAGCATTTGTTTATTTGATTTGATTTGATTTGATATGAATTAAACGGATTGAGATTTGAAAAAATTGATTTGTTTAATAAAAAATTGAATTTAATTTGATTTTCTAAATAAACAAATTAAATAGCGAATCAAATTGAATTTGACTTTATTTATTCATTATTCCTTTGTAATTCATTTAATAAGTGAATGATAAAAGAATTAAATGCAATCCATTCCTCTAAAATTTGTTGATTTAAATTACTTATTTCTTTTTAAAATTTCAAAAATAAAAGTTAAGTTAGTAATTATAAATGATAATAAGACTGAATATACATACATACATGCATATATATATATATATATATATATATATAAAAGAGTGAAAACAAAATTTTAGGTAGAGCCAGTCCTTATTCTTTTACTTCATCATTTCCACTCTTTCTTTCTCTTCTCTCAACCCTCTTTTTCCCCTGGTCCACTCTCCACGGCAATTTCTTTTTGTTGTGACAGTAATTTCTTTTTGTTTGTTGTTTAGAGAAGGTAGTACTATCTCACCTAGTAGTTCGCCCTTTTTCTTCCCCCCAAATTTTGGAACTATGGGGTTTTTTTCTTTCAAGTTCTTAGCGAGCAAATGGGTCTGTTAAAATGGTACTGCTTATAAAAAACTTATGAAAATGAACAAGATTTGAGCAAGAAAGTAAGTTCCTTTTGGATTTTAAGTTTTTATATACAAGCTTTTACATACATACATACATACATACATACATACATACATATATATATATATATATATATATATATATATATATATATATATATATATAAAGAGAGAGAGAGAGAGAGAAATGTTTTAATCCGAAATTTAAAAGTGCGGAATTATGTGGAAAAATGCATAAACCGTGTTGTTTAAATACTTTAAGTTTTAAGTCTTTAAAACTCTATAGTTTTAAAGGTTTTTAAGATGTTTCCTACATTTTAAGATCTCAGACAAGAAAATTACTATATATATGTGAATGAATCTACTCTGCAACATAGGATATCAAGAGAGAAATAGGAAAAAGAAGACATGATCAAGCAAACACAAAAATGGTGGAGAGTTTGAGTTGCTAATTTTTTAATTTTTTTAATTTTCTTTTTTTCTCAAAAAGAAGAATTTGTAATTTGGTGTCTGGAGCCTATATAATTTAATTTTAAAATATGGTTTCGTTATTTATATTTTGTAGGATGTTAAATTTGTAGTTTTTTTTGTAGGATGTTAAATTTGTAGTTTTAATTTTTGTTTATTAATTTATTTTGTAAATGAATTCATATTCAATTGATTCATTATGGATTCTTTTATTATGGGATAACAAATAGTAAACAAATCCAGATTCAATTCAAATTTTGAGATTTGGATTCATTCAATAAACAAATTTCAATAGAATTTTAACTTTGTTTAAGATTTGATTTTAATTTAATTCATTTATTTGTTTTACACCCTAGAAACGATAGATTAATCTTTGCAAGATATATGTTATCGTATCAATTTGTAAGACCAACATTGATGGTGGAGAATATGATATAAAAAGTCAAGAGAGACCTCAAATGAGGCTTGAGACTTCTATGCATATTGGGTAAAAAAAAATCTTTTAATTTATTGATATCTCCAGTATATTAGCCAAACAGGTACATAGATAACTATTCTTTATTTTTGATAGTTTCAATAACTTGTAATCTTATCTTATAGCTCTTTATTGTTAGCGTGTACTTAAAGTATCTCCAAAAGACTATTTAAATTTTACTCTTTAAATTTTAATTTGCTTATTGATGTGACAAGTAAATAAATGGAAAAATATAATTCTCTCCAGAAGACTCATCAAATTAAAATAAGTTAATATTATTTTAATCAAATCCTTCTCTTTATCAAATTTAATTCATTATAGAAACATAAATAATAATTATGGCAGTTGTATCTTTTCAATAAATGATAATAAAATATTAATAGAAGAGGGAGAAACTCACTCTTTAATATTGAAGAGTGAGAAACAAATCTTATTTGAAGAATATAAATTAATGTATCTTTTGGAATGTTTAATACTGACATGGCTCTTCAAATAAGAAATAAAATTTTATTTGAACACTTTTTTAGAAATGCTCTTACCTCATAGCGTTTGGCTTATCAACTAAGTATGCTGACTTGTATAAATAGTAACGTTACTCATTGTTAATTTATTATCATTCATACAAATTCTTTTTGGTACCAGAGCCATAGCCTCTGAAGAGCACACTTTTATGATGACTGATCAAACAACACCTACTTCAACAGCCATTTCCCATACCCAATTAACCTAACAATCTAGTGACTATATCTCAATTAATGCTGTTGCACAACTACCACTGAAACTTACACCAGAAAACTATTTTACTTTGCGAGCTCAGTTTTTGTCCCTTGCTTTTGGTTATAATCTTATCAAATATATAGATGGATATTTTCCTTGTCCTCACCATTGGCTTCTAGTAGTGAAACTCCATCCACCCCAACCCAGCAAACCTTCACTGGAAACGTCAAGATCAATTGATCTTTGATTCCTTCATTGCCTCTTCCTCGTAAAGAGTTGCTCCACTGAATGCTTACTCCACAACATCAAGACAAGCGTGGGACAAGTTGGCAAGACTTTATTCCAATCCTAGCGGTAGCTGTGTGTTTTCACTAAGAGAACGTCCAGCTCGCCCTCGTCGTGACTCACAATATGTGGCAGATTATCTCAACTTCTTCATATGTACTGCTGACGAATTATCCTTAATTGATGTAATCATCGCTGATGAAGATATTGTTGTTCATATTGTTAATGGAGTTGGCGCAGAATTCAAAGAAATAATTGATCGGGTAAGAACACGTGAAACTGCTATTTCCTTTGACGAATTATATGAGAAGTTGGTTGATTTTGAAGTAACCTTGAAACGAGAGGATCACATGTCAATTTCTCCCGTTACGGCTAATGCTACTCAATGACAATATAACAAGAATGGTGCAAATCACAAGCAAGGCAACTGTGCCTCTTCCACGTCAGATCAAAATAGCCAATTTCATAATGGTCAATTTTCTTCTCAATCCTATAATGCCCCCAAGTATCAAAATTTCAGCAATAATAATGTTCAATCTCGTAAGAAAGGGTCTGGCTATAAGGGGTTTTGTCAGCTCTGTAAGCAAAAAGGTCACGCAGCGAAGGATTGTACAATTTTCTCTTCTCACAAAAATATTCCAATGTTGAACCACACCTTACATCCGATATGGTTTTCCCAAATTAGCTCGTTGATAGTGTTGCCTCATATCATATCACTGGCGATTTTTAGAATCTCAACATTGCTTCTCCCTACCAAGGTTCTGATTCAGTTTTAGTTGGAAATGGTATAGGTCTGGGTATTTCTCACACTGACTCTTTATATTTATCTTCCTCTCGTACTAAGTTCTCTTTAAGTGATGTTCTTTTTGTCTCCTTTTTACATAAAAATCTAATTTCCACAGCTCAGTTTTATGCTTTCAATAATACCTCTATTGAATTCTTTCCTGAATTTTTTCAGGTGAAGGACGTGACCACGGGGGTGATTCTATTGCAAGACCAGAATAAGGATGGAGTGTATGACTGGCCGAATTCATTCCCTACCAACAAGTCCTCTTCATTGATTTCATGTGTCACTATTAAACCTTCATCTTTCATCTAGCATCAGCGTCTTGGTCAATCATCGACAGAAGTTTTAAATCATCTTTTGCGTTTTCTTCATTTGTTTGCTCTTGATTCTTTAGTTTCTCGGTCATGTGATTCTTGTTTATGTATAAAAAGTCATCCCCGCCCTTTTGGAGCGTTCGCATTGAACAGTAATAGTCCCCTCAAACTTGTTTACTTTGATGTGTGGGGTCCTGCTTCTGTTACATCATTGGATGGCTGTAAATATTATGTGATTTTTGTTGATCACTTTGTCTAGCATGTTTGGTTTTATCCATTAGGATTCAAATCTACTGTTATTCAATTTAAAAATAATGTTGAAAATTACTTTAAGACCAAAATAGTTTCTATTTACACTGATGAACGTGGGGAATTCATTAAACTCAAAAGATTTCTTTCTTAAGTGTAGCATTTCTCATTTATATACACCACCTTATACCCTACAATATAATGGAATGGCTGAAAGCAGACATCGACACATTGTTGAAACCGGAATAACATTATTGCATCAAGCATCATTACTACCTGAGTTTTGGTCATTTGCCTTCCAAACAGCTGTCTATTTAATTAATAGTTTACCTTCTCGTACCACTGGCATGCAATGTCCCTTTCAATTATTATTTAAAGAGGTTCCTAATTACAAAAAACTAAAAGTATTTGGGTGTCTCTGATATCCATGGCTTCAGCCATATACTCACAACAAATTGGAATCACGTTCATTTCCATGTGTTTCTCTAGGATATTGTTCTCAGCAAAGTGCCTATAAATGTTTTAAGCCAAGGTCTGATAAAACTTTTGTTTCATGACGTGTGCAATTTATTGAGTCTGTATTTCCCTACAACTGTTACTTCTACTCCTCTCTCCACTTTATCTATTGTGTCTTTGCTTTCTTCTTTGTCTCGTATATCTAGTCTTACCGCATCAACTTCTAAGTTCTACTGCCACTCAGTCACCAGCCTTCTCTGACAATACAAGTACATCGCACTTGGGCTTCTGGTCTCCATCTATGGGAAATATAACTTAAAGGATTTTGTTAAAATAAATAAATTTTATCATATAAATAATTTTTTTATTATTTTTTAAAAATTATAAATTAAATAAATTGTAAGATAAGAGTTCCCTTCACTTAAATATATAACCTCCAAGTTCATTTACAAAGAACTTTTTTCCACTAATCTATCACTTGACCCCACCACTAATAATCCTTTATGAAACCCACTAATCCATCTTCATTAATTCCGCTTGTTCGCACATACCCCATGACAACCCAATCACAAAATAACATCCATAAACCAAAAATAAAATTTTCTTCCAGTTTAGGCCATCAATCATCCATTGCCAGTTTCTTGTGAACCCACCTCCGTTGCATAGGCACTTAAAGATCCTAAATGGCTTGCTGCCATGACTACTGAATATCGTGTCCTTCGCTCAAATAACACATGGAACCTTATACCTCCGTCACTTGATCAAAACCTTGTTAGCAGTAAATCGAAATGCTATTTAGCCAACTTAAGAGAGGGGTAAATTGAGTATTTAAAGTCTTTTAAGTAAGTTTGAATTAAATTCAAATTAAGTAAGGCAGTCAAATATGAAATAATAAAATTAAACACAATCAAAGATAAAAGATAGAGTAAGAGAGAAACAAACACGGAATTTTTACATGATTCAGCCAACCTTGCCTACATTCATGCCTTTAAGCATATCGGACTTGAAAATTTCATTATTTAACCCTTTTAGGTTTCATGAACCTACACTTGACTTTTAAGGTGTCAATGAACCTTTATAATTAGAGATGATATCTTTTACGGAATCGATCACCCTTTGACTGTACAAGAATATGTGGAGCTCAGTATGTCTGGAAAATATATCGATTCGATCCGAGATCTTGGAATTGGAATAAGTTCGGCAGCGGATCATGAAATCTTGGTGATCTTCTCTATCTAATGAATGGGGAGTCCGCTTTGAAACCTTAGATGTATCCCAATGCTTACAATTACTCAAAAATAAAGTTTACAAAAATAATTTCTTTTACACAATATAAATGAAAAGAACTACAAGCTCAATATGTGAATGATTAAAATGAGAAAAGATTTAAAGCTCAATGTAGATTGTGAGTTTAGTAAAAAGTTCAAATATTCAATGTTGAATTAATTACTATTTGAATTTGAATAAGCCAATTTATAGTTGGAGCTGAAAACTAGCAATTATTAACTTTTTTGGGAATAATCAGTTCACTATTAACTTCTCTCAGTTAATCATTTTGACTAGTTCAAATGACCGTTGAGTTAAAATTTCAACTAAATGGTTCACCATTTAGCATTATCGGTTAATCATTTTCTTCCTGTAAAAAACAACTTGAGCTTCCATTAATGTTAAATGGTTCAAGATTAAAAATTAATTACTCATTGTGTATTATCAGTTAACCATTTACGCATAATCAGTTAGCCATTTACTACAAACAAAATGAGTTTGTCTATTTTTGTCAAATAGTTCAAGGGTAAAATTAATCACTCTTTGCATATTAGCGTTAACCATTTAAAAATAATCGATTAGTCATTTTCTACAAATAAAGTGAGTTTGTTTATTTTTGCCAAATGGTTCAAGGGTAAAAGATTAATTCATTTATAAAGTTTATTGTTTAACCGTTTACAATAATCAATTATCCGTTTACTCTAAAAAACTAAAATCATTTTAAATCGTTTTAAAGAACAATGCATTTTTTTTATTGGTTAATCATTTTCTGGATAAATGGTTTACCGTTAATTTTTTTGACAAATAATGTTTACCAAAAAATCATAAACTTGTTTATACTAATTTTATAAACGAATTTATTAATGAAAACTCTCAATAATTTAATCAAAACAACATATCAAGTTTGTTATCATCAAAATAAAAAATATAAACATATGCATGTTATTAATCTTTCTCTTTTTGATGATGACAAAATTTTTATACAAATTTACTCCCCCTAAATATATGCTTACCCTAAGTTCGTGGCCTTAATAATATCATAAAAAAATATAATCTCAAAATAAGTCATAATAAGATCCAAAAAAATATATGTGCGAAAATAAGATAAAGAAACAAAAATAGAGGCTGAGACGAAGAACCAGTAGGGTTTGAACTGAGAATAGTTAAAATAAATCTTTAACCATCAATAAGCTCATGTTGTTGATCTATAATTTGCTGTTGCTGAAGCTGAAATGCAATAAATTGAGACTGAAGCTGCTGTTACCACTCAGCAATACTCTAAACATCACCAACTAAGCGCAGTAGAATATCATCAGAAGCGGAGGGATGATTTGGAGTAAGGGGCTAATCAAGATCTTGCTTATGACCCTCTGAATCAAAATTAGCCTAAAGCTATGAGATGAAACCACAATGAAGAGGTAGACATCTAGCACCTAATCTAAAATCAGATAATTCATCCAAAGGATAGACATTATTCAGCATATGATCATTCTCTGTAGCTACTAGGTGTCACGGTTCTTAGAAATAAAAGTTTTGACCCACTCCTTATGTTTCCAAAAGAAACCAGTAATAGTTATGGCCTTCTCACTTTTTTTTTTTTACTTATCATACATTGATTCTCTAACAGGGACTCTAAAATGCACAAAATCTTGATAATAATGCTATCAAATGAGAGTAATCTATGGTTAACAATAGGAGTACTTAGCATAGACTCACAATAATATGCCCAAAGTTGATTAACTGACCTCTAAGTAAACTATCCAACAAGGCAACATCTAGTCTAGTTATCTCATCAGAGTGCCTTTTCTTAGGAATGACAATGTGCTATAAAATAGAATGTAGGATCTTAACTTGTAAAGGCAAAAGTTAGGATCGGAAAGGAAGAGCGCATACATCATCAATTAAATCCTGATGTGTATAAATGTTTCTAACTGCATGCTTATGATCAAAATTAAGAAATGAAAGTTCCTTCTTAGAGGTATAAAATTCAAGGCCAGAATGAGGAATACCTAAAATATCATTTAATTCGTTAAATTCAGACTTAATTGGGACTCCCTATATAGAGGTAATAATCTTATCTAGCCTAGCAGTAGAAATTTTCATGTTAGAATAGAATACTCTATCTAGACTAAGATATACTCGTTCTTCTAATTCTAAGGCAGAAATCCAAGGTAAAAATATTTCCTTCACAGATTTTCCACAAACAATTAAATTTACAAACTCATCTAAATCCACTGAATAGCAGTCAATTATCTTTCAACTCATAAAGTGGGTTTGGAACTGTTTAGCCATAAGAGTAGTGAAATATAAAGCTTTTTGAAGTCAATCTTGTCCCTTGGAGGATGGATAAGAGAAGGGATTTTGATGTTCAATTTTGCTAAAAGTGATGAAAACTTCAGCTAAAATTGAAGAAGATCAAACAGTGATGTCTAGGGTTTTGAAATTGGATTTTTGTATTTAAGGCTTGTTTTAAAGTTTTGATTTGATAAAAGCAATTCCAAAGGGTTAAGAAAGGTTTCTATTAGAGTGATTTTACACGAAGTTCCAAGAAAAATGAAGAAATTTGGAGAAAGAAAGCTTGGAGTTCGTGGCTATGATGGAAATGGTGAGGGGCTAAGAACACTGAAGAAGAAAGAAATTGAGAACTATTTATACTTTGAGAAAATGGTGAATTGTTTTATGCAATCGGTAAGCTGATATGGCCCAGTGACAGTGTAATATATGCATTTTTACTTCTTATAAAGTGAATTATATATTTTCCATTCTGTATCAATTTCATAAATTTTGGACTCGTTACATGTCATCACTGGAAAAATTCGATGCATTATTAAATTAACCAGTATGAATAATTGTAAATTTTATCACGATGAAAAGAAATTGAGACAAAAACGAACGTGATTTCAAAGCTAGTTAGTCAGATATTTGTTATTATGGTATCGATATCGATTTAATCAGTATTAAAATATATATAATAAAAATAAAAATATATAAATTTTAATTTTTTTAAATAGAGAAAGAGAAGCCGAGAGAAGGGAGAGAGAGAGAGACCCGTTGACCTAAATTTGACCTGTGATCCGCGACCTTGACACAATTGGATCTCTTAATTCCGGCCACCCTTCTTGACGAGTTTAGTACCGATTTGAAGCTTGTGAGACCCAGTCATATCCTTGCCATTACCACTGACGGAAACCGACCATAACGCTGTCAGTGAGGCTCAAAATTTTTGGCCAAAAACCTGTTCTTGCAGCTGCCAATCCTGCTAGAGTTTATCCACTCCACTGGCTGGGTTCCACTCCTCTCACCTCCAGCTTCCATTTCCGACTAGTTTCGTCACCTGAAACGATTGGATTGTTGGTGAATGGCAACTTACAACTTGCGGGTTTGGGAAGCTCGATCCACCGCCGTCAATGCGCATGGGAGGACACCGCCGATACTATTGGACTCATCGAGACCAGAACTATAAGATCTAAACTTTCTGTCATCGTTGATTGAAGTCCAGTCATTGTTGACAGGTATGGGGCAATTTGGTAGTTAATTATGTAGTTTTTGAAAGTTATTTGTAATTTAGTAATTATGGACAAGGACAGTTATGTAATTTGAGATTTTGAGGGTAAATCAATAATTTAAGTGATCAGGGGTAATTTGATAATTTTACACCTCAGGGATAATTTCATAATTTCTAATATGTGAGTATTTTAGTAATTGATAAAATTGACGATAAGTTGGTAATCTATGATCTTGAGGTTAAATTGGTAAATTATAATTTTTGAGATATTTTGGTAATTTTGAATTCAAGGACATTTCAATAATTTCAAAGAATTTGAGGATATTTTGGTAATTAAGAATTTTGAGGATAAATTAATAAATTATATTTTTGAGAGCAATTAATTAAATTTTGATATCGGGGGCATTTTGATAATTTTTAGACATAAGAATAATTTAGAAATTTTAAATATTTGAGAGTTATATTATGTGAGTTTGAGTTTTATTGAGTACAATTAATTATACTTTATGTGATTAGTAACAATTATGCGATTTATTTGATTAGGAGAACTCGCAAACGAGAACCAACCCACGGACGTCGACGATACTGAATTTGATCGTCGTTATTGTAAGTAGAATATATAAAACCTATTTTTTCTATGGATTTTTATGATTTTTAATTATGATAAAAAATGATTGTAAATGAATTTTTAAATGATTGATTTAATGATTTTATGAAAAATAGATTTTATCTGCATAATGGTATTTATTATCGAAATTGTATATGATTATTTTAAAAATAAAATTATTTTCAAAAACTACTATCCACTCACTAACCTTCACTGAATTTTATACACACCCTCGTTTTTATTATATTTTTCCCCTAAAGGAGATTTGTAGATAAAACAATTGACTTAGTAACGATAGTTATTTGTATTTTAGCCACGTATGTGTCCTAGAAGTTGTAGAGTTTTTGTGTGAGAATATTTCGAATTATATAATATTATAATTGAGAATAACTTACTGTATTTGGTACAAAAATATTTCGGATGATAATTGGTATTTATTGAGATGTTGTTAACGGAGTTGGTGGTATTTAGAAATTATTTTGGGAGTGCTATTTTATTAATTGTAAGATTGGAAATGTCAAAACCATTGGGAAACTTTGCCAGAATTTTGGTAGAAATATTATTATTATTATTATTATTATTATTATTATTATTATTATTATTTATAAAATCGTTATTAGTTGAATTTCGAGGATTAGTGAAACTCGTCCCAGGGTTTGGGATGAGTCATGACAGACAGTTATCAAAGTAAACGGTTAGTCGATTAGTGCTAACAGTGAAGGGTTAAAAGTGACCCTTTTCTAAGTCTTAATCGGATCATCGTTTTACGAAAAATAGTTTGCTGATAATTTTCTCATGCTAATCTAGTTTCTTGAATATAAAAGGTAACCAGTTTATTGAAAAATGGTTAGCTGCTTATTTTAACGAAAAGATTTTGCACATTTCTTTTGATATATGACCAAACTTTAATTCATTTCAAGATCATTTCATTGATTAAAACATCTTAAAAGCCAATTTAATCGATGATTTTATAAAAGCACACAAAGATAAAATAATCATAACAAGAGCAATTTAATAATTGAAAGTCAAATAAGGCTAAGTTATTGTGCAATGTGTATCATTGTAAGTTCATGCCTAATTTTGATGAACTGTTCCTTATTAAGAGGCTTTGTGAAAGTGTCAACAATCTAATTTTTGTTATATACAAATTCAATTACAACATCTCCTTTTTGTACACGATCTCTTAAGAAATGATGTCTAACTTCTATATGCTTAGTTTTAAAGCGTTGGAATAAATTAACACGGGTGTTGTTATATTTAATAAGAATATGATTTAGTATAATGCTCTAGTCTCTAAGTGTTTCTTTCATCCATAAAGCTTTTACACAATAATTGTTGACGATAATATGTTTTGTTTCAATGGTTGAAAGTATAACTGAATTTTATTTCTTACTAAACAATAGAATAAGTGCATGACCTAGGAAATGATAAGTACCATTAGTACTTTTCCTATCTACCTTATGACTAACAAAATCAGTATTCGAATAATAAGTTAAATCTATATAAGTTTCTCTAGAATACCAAAGGCCAAGATCTATGGTTTCACACAAATAATGAAAAATTCTTTTCACAACAAGCAAATAAGATTCCTTGGAACATGATTAAAATCTTGCATACAAACATATACTAAGCATGATATCGAGTCTACTTGCAGTTAAATAGAGTAAAAAATCGATTATACCTTAATACATTTTGATATCAACTTCTTTAAATTTTTCATCTTTGTCAAGCTTCATTTTTGTGCTCATTGGAGTGTTCTTAGTTTTTGAGTCATCAATGCCAAGTTGTTTGGGTAAGCTTCTGATATACTCACCTTGATTGATGAATATTCTCTCATTATTTTATTAATTTGAAGTCTAAGTAAATACTTCAATTTTCTTATCATGCTCGTCTCAAAGTCCTTAGTCAAACATGTTAAGAACTCCTTACATAAACACTCATTGGTAGAACTAAAGATAATATTATCTATATAAATTTAAACCACAAGTATATCTTGGTTCCTATGTTTAACAAAAAAAGTGGTATCTGCTTTTTCCATTACAAACCCATTATCTAGCAAGAAATTTTTAAGCCTATCATACTATGCTTTAGGTGTTTGTTTTTAATCCGTAAAAAGCTTTTGACAATTTATAAACGTGATTTAAAAATTTCTTATTTTCAAAATCAAAGGATTGTTTTACATAAAACTCTTCAATAATATAACCATTCAAGAAAGTACTTTTAATATCCATTTAAAATAGAATAAATCTTTATAACATGTATATGCTAACAACATCCTAATGGATTCTAATCTATCTATAAGTGTAAATATTTCATCAAAATTAATTCCTTCTTATTGATTATATCATTGATCAACTAATCTAGTTTAATTCCTAACAACTATATCGGATTCATTTATTTTATTTTTAAATAACCATTTAGTACTTATGATAGATTGATGTTCAGGTTTAGGAACTAATTTCCATACATTATTTCTCTCAAATTGATTTAACTCCTCTTACATTGCCATAATTTAATACTCATCATTTTTAGCATCTGTAAAGGATTTTAGTTTATTTTGAGAAATAAATTATCATATTCACATGTATTCCTAAATGATGATCTAGTGCTTACACTCTGTGTGGGATCTCTTAAAATTAAATTTTTAGGGTGATAAAAAATATACTTCTACTCTTTAAGGAGTGTTTGAGAAGTACCTTTTTACTGCTCCATACTTATTTCTTCTTCTTGTCTTTCCTCTTGATTTTCTTGTGATATATCTTTTGAATACCTTTGTAGTAATCTCCATCTGCATCTTTATCTATAACAACTTTTTATGTAGAAGAAGGGTTAGACTCATCAAATATAATATTTATAGACTCTTTTACAACTAAGGTTTTTTCATTATAAACTCTATAAACTTTACTTGTATTAGAATAACCAAGAAAGATACTTATTAGTTAAGAATAATACCCAAATGAATTAGAATAAAATTTATTAAGATTTTCTTTTGTGTTCAAAATAAAACATTTGCATTCAAAAATTTTAAAATAACCAATTTTAGATTTTCTATTTTTTCAAAACTTATAGGGAGTTTTATTGAGATAAAGTCTAATCAATACATGATTTAAAACATAACACAAGGTGTTGACGGTTTTGGCCTAAAAATATTTTGGTAAACCATTTTCATTCAATATGGTCCTAACAATTTTTTGAATAGGTTTGTTCTTTCTCTAAACAACCCCATTTTGTTGTGGAGTTCAAGGTGATGAAAATTGATGCTCAATGCCTAAATCATTATAGAAGTTCTCAAATACATGATTTTCAAATTCTCTACTATGATCACTTCTAATACAAATAATAGAGTAATCTTTTTTAGTTTGAATCTTTTTATAGAAAATTATAAATGCTTCAAAGACATTATCCTTATTAGTTAAGAATAATACTCAAGTAAATTTAAAATAATCATCCATAATTATAAATGCGTAATATTTTTCACTCAAACTAGTATACCTAGAAGGTCCAAACAAATTCATATAAAATAATTGAAGAGGTTTTAAAGTAGAAACATGATTTTTGATTTTGAAAGAGGTTTTGATTTGTTTACCAAATTGGCAAGCTTCACAAATTCTATCATTTTAAAAACTAATTTTTGGAAGGCCTTTAACTAAATCATTTTTGAAAATTTTTGAAATCAAATCCATATTTATATGACCTAGTCTTCTATACCATAATCAACTATCATTATGTAATGTAGAAAAAATTTGTCATGAGTAGATATACAATCTATATTAATTGTATACATATTTTTACACCTACTGCTAATAAACACAAACTCGCCATCACTTGCATTCTCAATAACACATTTCAATTTATTAAAGATAACCCTATAACTTTTATCACATAATTGATTAATGCTAAGTAAATTATGTTTAAATTTTCAACCAAACTCACATTCTCAATATGAGTAGAAGAGTCTTTACCGATATTGTCGATACTTATAATCTTCTATTTTGAGTTATCTCTAAAGGATACATCTTTATCATTTTCAATCTTCGTAAAACTTGAAAATCAAGAATAATTGCCTGTGATGTTTCTTGAACACCCATTGTCCAAGTACCATTAATTCTTATTTTTCTTTAAACCATATAAAAAAAGTTTTAGTTTTAGGTACTCAAATCTTTTTGGGTCCTTAAGTGTTAACAATGGTTCTCTTTGGAACTCAAACTCATTTATCTCCATGTTATGTATTTATTTTAATTTGGCATCTATAACTCATGTGACCATTTTCATTACAATAATGAAATATAACCTTAGTATCACCTGTAGAGGTAGCTCTAACAAAATAATTCTTATAATATTTTTATTTCAAGTTAGGCTTTACCTAAGTCCATCTTTATCAAACATATAATTTTGAGTACTCAGTAATTTTTCTAAATTCTTTTAACCATTTGTGATTTTAACCTGATTTCATTGAGCTCATTGTTCTTTTTTTTAAGCACTTCATTTTCTTTCAACAATTTATCAATATATAGTTTTTCATGCTTATATGAAATATTTTGTTTATCTTTAATTGACGCAATTCTATTCTGCAATACTTTATTATCTAATTCTAACCCATTGATTTTTTCATTTAATGAATTATTGTACTTTTGCAATGCATCATTTTCATTTGAAGTTCTAATATTTTCTTTTTAAGGCATGCATTCTTTTTACCAATTCTCAACTAATCATTATGCATTTCCTTAAAAGAATCATACAACTTATTATAAGTAGGATCACTTACATCATCACGTTCATCATCCGACTCATCACAAATTACCATAAATGCCAAATTTAACACTTCATGAGATTCCTCTTCATTACTCGATTCTTTTTCGCTATCATCCCAAGCAACTACCATGGCTTTCTTCTTGAGTTTGCTAAGAAGTGGACACTCTAATATTATACGGTGAGGCTTTTTGCATTCATAGCATATAATCGTCTCCTTTTTTGTTTTTGGTTTTTAAGGTTTCTGAATTATCTTTGCTCAATGGGTTTCTTGAAGAATTTTTTGAATCTCCTTAATAGTATAGCCATCTCCTCATCATCTAGCTTGGTATCCTTATCACTCTTATAGTTTGGGGCTTTGAAAGTAAATTTTTTTTCTTCTCATTTCTTTTTTTAACTGCCAAATCTTCCTCATAAAAAAAATAAGAGAACCGATTAGATCATCAATAGGTAATGTATTTAAATCTTTAGCTTTCTTAATGACCGTCCTCTTAGGTCTTCATTCTTTTGGTAGTGATATAATAATTTTTTTAACTTTTTCGCTATTAAAAAATGTCTTTCTTAGGGTTCCAAGAGTGTTTACTATATCCGTAAATCTAGTATACATAAAGTCAATACTCTCATTTTGTTCCTTTTGAAATAATTTATATTGCCAAGTGTATCTACTAATTTTAGACTCTTTCACTTGATTAGTACCTTTATAAACCACTTCAAGTTTGTGCCAAATTTCATAGATATTTTCATAACTAGAAACTCTATGAAATTCTTTTTTATCAAAAGCACAAAACATGCAGTCATAGCTTTAGAATTGAGAGATGCTTTTCTCTTTTCTAATTCATTCCATTCCCATGACGATTTTGGAATATCATCTCCTACTTTATTTTTAGTCAGTAGCCTAAAAGGACTATCACAAATAACTTTTCAAATTTCATAATCAAGAGCTTGTAAATAAATTATGATCCTAGTTTTCTAATATAGGTAGTCATTCTCATAAAAAAATAGTAGTCTAGTTGTGGATTGTCCGTCCTTAAATGTAAAGTCACTTTGGGTTGTCATTTGATCTTTAACACTAGACAGTAAAGTGTAAATAAGAGTATCTTACTCTGATACTAATTGAAATACTATCTTGATAGCCCAAAAGGGGGTGATTCAAATTAAGCAAGGCTATCAAATACAGAATAATAAAATTAAATACAATTAAATATAAAAGATAGAGTAAGAGAGAAACAAACACAAGATTTTTATGTAGTTTAGAAACAAAATATAAGCATATACATGTTAACATAAATGAGTGTTTCAAGTTAAAGCATTGATCGCGTTAAAGCTCATTTGGTAGCTAAAGGTTTTCATCAATGTCCTGGCATTGATTCCCATGAAACCTTCAGTCCTGTTATTAAGCTTGCTACAGTTCAGTTGATTTTTACCCGACTTTCGCATGTGGGTGGTCATTATGGCAACTAGATATTAATAATGCCTTTCTCCATGGTCATTTTCAGGAGGAAGTATTCATGAAACAACCCAGCGGTTTTGTTGATTCTAACAAACCTAATTATATGTGCAGGTTGAATAAATCAATTTATGGCTGGCGTAAACAGGCTGCACGAGCGTTGTTTACAGCTTTACATCAATTTTTGCTTGCTTATGGTTTCCATCAAAGTCGATCTGATGCGTCATTGTTTATTTACAGCAATAATGGTGTACAGGTCTACTTTCTTACCTATATAGATGACACTATTATAATGGGTAGCCATAGTGTATTTATTTCCCACTTCATTGATGCACTTTCAGCTAAATTCTCTCTCAAAGATTTGGGGTTTCTAAACTACTTTTAAGGTGTCGAGCTTGTTCAGCCAACCACTGGAATTTTCTTGTTTCAGCACTCTTACATTTGTGAGCTCCTGCAGCATTCTGGCATGTGTAATGTTAAAAGTAATTGGTACTCATATTTCCTCTTCAGTTCCACTTCAATTAAATGATGGGGCACACCAGCTGATTCAACACTGTATTGTCAATTCATTGGAGCCTTACAGATCTAACGTTAACTCGACCAGATATTAGTTTTGTTGTCAACAAATTATCTCAGCTCATGAAATCTTCTTCGCAAATTCATTGGCAAGCTGCTAAGTGAATTCTTAGATGTTTAAAAGGGACAATTTTTCATGGTTTACATCTACGCTTGTCTTCCTCGCATTCGTTCATAACTTACTCTGACTTTCATTGGGCGGGGAATCTTGATGATTGCAGTTCTACGAGTGCCTATTTCATTTGTTTTAGAGGTAATCCAATTTCAAGGTCATCCAAAAAGCAACGTCCTGTTGCTTGCTCATCTACAAGGCAGAATTTCGAGCAATAGCATTTGCTATTTCATAAATATGTTGGATTAGGAACTGGTTGGTTGAACTTCGTATAGACTTCTCTACACCTATTCTGCACTGTGATAATCTTGGCGCAACATATTTATGCTCGAATCTGATTTATCATTCAAAGATGAAACGCATAGAAGTTGATTTTTATTTTGGTCGTGATAACATTTCAGCTGGTTTTCTTTGTGTTTCTCATATTCCATTAGAAAATCAGCTGGCTGATACTTTGACTAAACCCCTGTGCCGCTGTCATTATGTTGTGGCACATTCCAAGCTAGGAGTTCTAGATGGAACACCTATCTTCCGGGGGCGTATTACGCAAACACGTATATGGATAACTATTCTCTGTTTTTGATGGTTTCAATAACTTGTAATATTTTCTAATGGCTTTTTACTGTTAGCTTGTACTCATAGCGTTTGGCTTATCAGCCAAGTATGCTGACTTGTATAAATTGTAATGTTACTCATTGTTAATTTATTGTCATTCATACAATTTCTTTACAGTACGATCAATAAATTATTAATTGTAATAAATTACTATAATATCTTTGGTAAATAGGAATTGAAAGAAAATTGACTTAAAATATCTTTAATAAATCTAAATATAATTTAAACACTTTAATTTGTCTAGCCGACTAATAATGTTATAATATTTTTAATATTTAAAATAATTTTTAAATGTAATTATTATATCTATTTTAATAATAAATTTGTATTTATTATAAAAATTTTAAATAATCTTTGGGTTTAATAGGTTTAGAAAAATATATCCCCTGTATTAATAATATTAAAATTATTGTATGCAATATTTAAATTTTTTTATATTTGTTTCAGTATAATGTGTCATAAAATTTAGTTTGATATAACATAAGATTGTAAAGTATAAATTTTTTTTGAATATTAAAATTATTTTAGAATTTATATGTTGTTACATTATTTTAATTTTGTATTTCAATGTACTATAAATAGTAAATTTTTGAGTTAATATAACCAAAAGTTATTATAGTCAAAAGGAGGTCTTGATATTTTTTATTAAAAATTTAGAGATCAATATGATCATTTTTTCCAAACCTTAGGATATGGGTGTCATTTTCCTTGTATATTTTTAATAAATCCTAAAACTTAGAATTACAAGTAATAAAAGATCATAAGTAATAGGTTTCAATATCTTGTTTGAAGCAATATAGAAAACTCATAGGACTGATTCTTAAATTGGTAGAAATATGATTCAATATTACTTTTTCAAAACTCCAAAATATGCTGAAATTTTTATTTAACAATAGCATATGATGAATAATGAAACATGAATACCAAAACTTTATGAATAGTAGCTTCTCGTATTGTTCACGTCATTGTTTACTAGTACTATTCATATAATATTATTCACAATACTACTCACTTGCTAGAGGCCATAAGTTCATTAATGCTTGCCCAAAAAACTGTCTTAAAGAATAATTTTCACTGTGAGGAAGATTCTCTTTCTAATAAGGATATAAATAAAACAAAGAAATAATGATGCTTATACGTCTTTGGTATGGGGAAATGGCCATATAGATTCTTAAGTTTCCAATAAGGAATACCAAGACCCAGTTTTGAATATAATTGGTGGATTTTTAATCTAATAATGTTAGATTCTTAATCTAATGTTGGACTTATATGTGAATAATTATGTGTTGCAAACTATCATGTAAGGTTAAGCCCAGTTAAAGTGATCAATTAAGGTTTTTTCCTTTAGTATTATGGACTTTAATGTATCTAATAGGGTGTGAGCCTTTAATGTATAGAAACCTAATAATATTCTAATTCTATGATGAGTATAATTAGGAATATCCAGAGACAACAGGAAAAGGTTGTCTATAGAAGTCGTTATGGTCCCCACGTCACATGTATTATAATTTTTTCACTTTCTGATATCTCATCATTAGAGAGAGAGCTCAGGGAGAATTAAAGGACTATCTAGGAGAACGTGTAGATCTGAAAGGACAACCACACAATCCTAGAAATTAATTCGGCATTATGGATTCAGGTACTCTTCCACATAATTTTGTTATTGATTCTTATATGATATAACATGATATTCCTGGATTATAGGTGTCAGTATTTTACCAAAGGTTTTATCCCAACAATAATGTCTTTAAGCTTTATTAACTTAAAAAAATTGACACTAATATTTTATAATAATAGGAATAAAATATTAAAATAAATGTAACAATATATGCATTTTAGATTATTTTAATATTTTATAAATATTTTAGTACCATAAACCTTACATTATATTAAACTAAATTTTATAATAAATAGAAACATAGTACTAAAATAAATATATAAAAATTTTAAATTATTTTCAATATTATATAAAATAATTTTATATTATTAATACATTAGATATATTTTATTAATTATAAAATCTATTTAACCAAATGTCTTATTTAAAATTTTTATAATAAATATAAATGTATTATTAAAATAAATATAATAACTTAAATTTTAAAAATTATGTTATATATTAAAAATACTCTAATATTATTATTCTATTAGAAAAATTAAACTATTTAAGTTATAATCGTATTTATTAAAAAAACTTAAGGCAATTTTTTTATTTAATAGGGCCAAAGGCTATTATATTTGAAAATAGATCTTAGTTCCTTATTGATAACTTAGGAGTTTATATGATCAATTCTCTAAACTTTGAGTATTGATGTCCTAATTCACCTCCAAGTTGTAATGACACTATTGTGAGATTGCATTCTCAGTATAACAATTTAGAATAGCAAGATAAAACTTGATGAGGGAATAGATGTAGTAGCAATTCCTTGGAGGTTTTGTATGTCTCCTGTATAAAGAGAACCTTCTATAATCATTTTTCTACTTTAATTTGAATTAGCCATGTTACTTTACTTATATAATTTGAATTAGTCATTTATATATGTCTCACAATTTAATCTAACTTAAATAATCCAAATTAACTCTATAATTGACTTATTCAGCTAAAATTTATAATTAAATAAAAAATAATTATTTTCAAATCAAACCCAAAAATAATTGAGTCGAACACAAGATTAAGTTTTAAAGGAATCACAAAAATGATTGGTCTCAAATCCCTTCAATACGGGATATTAGTATTTTGAAATATCAATAAAATTTCAATAGAAAATGTTTATATAATTAATGCATAATTTGGTGTTCTATTTAAACAATACACATAAGCATAGGCATGTGCGTACACACACATTAACATAATTGGTAAATGGTAAGTGAGATATTATAAATAAAAAGGATCCTTGATCATATGAACACACACACACACACACACACACACACACACACAAACACACACACACACACACACACACACACGTATGTACATCCATCTACCCATCCATCCATCTATCCATACATACATCTCTAACCATATTAAGAATCAAGAATAAGATAAAAAGCAAAAAAAAAAAAATACAAGCTTTAATGTAGTGGATTTTGTCTTATGATGTATTAAAATATACATACACACACACATATAGTCTTTTAGCTTATTCTCTGCTTTGTGTGTGTGTGTGTGTGGTACTTCTTTAATGAGGATACTAGTAAAATACAAATTTGATATACTATTAGACAAAAAAACATAGCCGTCAATGTATTAAAGACATCTTCATTAGAGAAGGATTATATATATATATATATATATATTCTCATATGCAGGTGCCTATTTTTTGACATAATTTAATAAAGTCATTATTTAATTCACTATAAAGCCACATAGTTTAATAGCATATTTGCACTGACTTGTCTACATTAAGAAAAAAAGAAAAGAAAATAAGGGAGTCTGCGTGAGAGTTGCAAAGATGTTCAGAGGATTTTTATCCATTAATTCTAACACAAAAAGAGTTACGGATGACTCACAATTTGGGTGGCTTTTTTGTTTTGAAGTGTTAAGTAGCAACTTCCAATTAGTTGGAGAATGTTAACTAGTGTTGGTAAAGACTTTTTTTTTTCCTACTAGCCAGCAGCTAGCTAGCTGACACCTAAAAGAGTTTCATAGTAGTCAATTGTTAAGTGTACATACTTGCCCGCATATGTTTGCAAATCATGTAATTCTTTGATTACATAAACTAAACAAAAATATTAGGATTAAACAACATTTGGCCTACTTAGCTTAGTTGACTATGTCACTATTTAGGCTCTATTTATTATTAAAGTTGAAATTCAATAAACTACTTATTTCATAATTTTCTCCATTTTATCAACAGCTTTTAAAAATAAATAGGAGGTCACTTTTCATAAGTAACTTATTTAATAAGCTATTACACCATTTTAAATTTCTATTATAAACTTAGTATTTTAATAAAAAGATAATTATATCTTATTATTCATAAATGCTAATATATAAATCTTAGATATCATAATATTGTTACAATTTGAGAATTTTATTGTAAAAAATTTAATGTGAATATAATATATATTACTTTTTATTTTATTTGAATTATATATAATTATGAATTTTTATCATATTTTATGTAACAAATTATGAAGTTCTTTAGATTTTTTAATTGAGTTTTTTTAATATATTTTACATATTTGAGGAAAAAAAGGTATGTCTAAACAGTTTGTTAATCATACTCTAGAAATAAAAACTAATTTAAACCTATGTTTATTTTAATCATTATATAATACAACAACACTTTTATAATTGATTTACCAAATGCAAGTACTCTATTTTTCAAATTTACAACAATAGCAACACCATAATTTACCAAATACTAAGCTACTTTTTTAATTAATAGCTTATTTCATTCGCACAGCACAAGCTGCTTATTTTATTACCTTTGCAATTTCAAACTGGCACTTAATCAATTTTTGCCTACAATCACCTTAGGTTGGTTAAGAATAATAATGGTAGAGCCATGATATTAATTCGTTCGGTGGGAGCCAAAAGGTATCACAAGTTCAAATCTTAGTTAAGGCCTAATTTGTAATTAAGCTTAAAAATTATGAATATTTAAAAATATAATAGAACTCAAATAAAAATAAATGCTATTCAAATCTTCAAATCTTGAATGATACCATCTACTTTGCCTAATAGTCATCTTTGGTTGAATATTTTTAATGGTATGTCTCTAATATATGTAATCACTGTGTCTATGAATAAATTATCATTTATTTAATGGGAAAAATTATCACTGAAATACATTTTTTTTGCAAAATGTTAAAGGGTAAACATTGATTATTTCTCAATTTATTTGCATTGTATTCAACTCTGAAATGGAATTTTAAAATTTTTTCAAAATTTTAAGGCTGCATAGGCCATCCTAAGTATGTGTGTGGGGTAAATACTTGTTTGGTCTCTATATCTTGATTTTAGCGCTAGCTTCATTCCTATATTTTAAAAAAATACACTTATAGTTAAATATGTTAAATTATTAATAGGTGAGCATCCGGTCATGGGATGAGAGTTTTTGCACAACAATCCCGTGTGGCACTTGGCGACTTTAGCACTTAAGCCGCTAAGTGAGCCTAAACACTTCTCAAGCTCAGCCAAGTGAGAATGCTTGCTGGAAATGCTAGATACGTGAGAGCAATGTTAGCCAAATGTAACTTTTATTGCACACTAAGAATACAATATACATGAAAGCTATTTTACAAGACTTTGAGAGCTTTTTTATGTGTGATGTGTGTGCTAGTGTGGTGAGCAAAATGGAAAGGGTGATAGGATATTTATAGGCTTGGAGGGCTTGTTCTAGAGCTCATCATGCATGTTGGCAACTTGCACAAATATCTCCTTAGGACCTAAATATAAGGTGCTGGAACTTTTTAGGTTATTTACAATTATGGAGACATTTTAGAATTTGAGTCAGGCTTGGATGATTGCCAAGGACACCATGGCTAGTTACTTACAATAGGCGGCCTATTATTAAGTGCATCTCATTTCTAAACACACTCCATTTCTAAGCATACTCCGCCTTTATTACTAAATGTATTATGCTTCTAAGTATACATCATATTTAGGCTGAATTTTGCTAAAAGCAACCATTCATGCGGAATTAGCCTTGGATTTAGGTATAATCGAGTAGCCTGTGACAATCGGCTTGGTTCAGTTCAATTTTAGGATAAATTTTAATTTCAGATTAGTTCGGGATCCAAAAATTAAAATAACCATTCGGTCTTTTCAAAAATAAAAAGAATTGAAACTGATAGGCTAGTTTCAATTTGGTTTTGATTATTTTAACAGTTTTATTTAAGTAATCAATTTTTTTGTTCATCTTAATAGTTTGATTCTGAACACCCTCCTTAAAATTGTCTCTCATAATCTCCTCTATAATATTATTATTTTCTTCTATCCTGTACACAAGGCTCATAGTAATTAAGGAATAATAAAAAGATAAAATAATTTACATATTTGTATTAGCCAAAAAAAAAGTTGCAAGAATTATGGATTAAAATGAAGAAGTTTGATAATTATGGCCATTGTATTTAATATCAAAACTATTGGCCCAAAGGATAAATAAAATAAAATAAGTTTTTATGTCATAATATAATTCAGTAGAACTTTAGGGACAAAATAATATTTTTTCTTATTGACTTGGGTGACTGACCATTCTGTGAAGTTCGTAAATAAATTAAGTCATAACAAAATTCCTATACGCAACATTTTCTAAATATTGAGCCATATTAAAATTTTATAAAGGAGTGGGGTCTAAACAATATTATCACTGCATCTTCAACCTTTGTGTCTTCTTCACCCAGTGACGCGATGCAGGATGACAAAATTTGGATTTAGATTTGGATGTAGTTGCATCTGGATTTAAATTCGCATTGAACTTTTAAAATTTGAATTCACATCTAAATTCACAATAAAAAAAATATGCAGATTTAGATGCGGATAATATTTATATGGATTACGGATAGATTTTTTAGAGATTTGAATTTGCATAATAGTAAATTAAAATTAAAAAATTTATTCAATAATATCAAATAAAATTTAATTATAATTCAATAGTCAACAATTCAATATCAATTCAACATAAATAACGTACAACACCATCATAAATTCACAAATCATAATTTCACAATACAAATTAAACATAAAAGATAAAAAAATCTTAGCTAAAACGATTTATTACAATATTGTCTAATTATTTTTATTATTATTTTACTTTTTAACATATTTTTCATATTTAATGAAGATTATAGAGTTAGTTATACTTATAAATATTAAATAAATAATTTAACTTATATATATTAATTAAAATTTAATTAAATAATAATTTAATGATAAAATAATGTGGATCTAAATATTTGATTTTCTAGATGTACTTTCATTTGGATATGGATTTAGATTCAAAATGATCTTAGTTTTTAAGATATGGACCTGCATTTCCGAACATGTGAATCTTGATTTTTCTAGTTCTAGATCATTCGGATCTTTACGGATGTGGGCTGGATCCAAAGTTTATTGCCATTCCTAGCAGCATAGTATCAAAATGGAAACACTAAAAAAGTATAGTAACTTAAGCATATCCAAAGAATGACAATTTAATACAGTAGTAATAAATAAGCCGAACATGAAATTGGAAAAGATTAAAGAGCTATTTGAAAGAAAAAAGGACCCATTTCGAGGAAAAGAAAGAGCAAGTTTCCTGGCTAGCTGATTGGTGATAGAGTAACGGAAGGAATGGCAGCGGCAGTTCAACAGCAAGGATAAGGCAGTATCGGCCATTGGCTGATGGGACTAAGAATTTAGATTTGTGGCTTTGTGCAGGCAGCTGAAAGTGAGAGAGTAGTGCAACCATGTGTAATTTGTGCATATATATGTTGTAGTGAGATTAGAAACATGCCTTAATATTAGGTCAATTTGGGTCTTATAATTTTTTATCTGAAAAATGAATCGAACTGAACCATTCAGTTTGAAATTTATAAATTCAGATTTTTAGTTTTAAAAAATCCAAATCAAAACTTAAAAAAAGGGAACTGAACTGAATTTTTTCTATTTCGATTCGGTTTTGCCCACTCTTATTATTAACCTTATTTCTCTTTACTTTTACAATAATATCCTCACAATAATATTCTTGTCATTAGTTAATTTATCTTTGAAAATTTAATTTTAGTAGATTAACCAATTTATTAAGTAATACATATTAGCATGAAAGAATTAGTATTTTTTAGGATTTTTGTATTTGTGCAATAATCTTACTAATGGTTATTTATAAATAAAATAATAAAAGCCAACTAAAAGCAATGTTTATTGCTCTTACAATAATCTTACTAAGAATTATTTTATTAAAAAAATTTAATTTACATAACTAATTCTAAAAATAAAAAATAATATGAGAATTTAGATAAAATTTTATCTTAGCTTTTAGGCTAATTTGAATAAATTACCATTTTTTCATTAACCTCTCCAAGAATGTTAGTGCAAAAGTATTATTATAAAAGAAAAGAAAAAGTGATTACAACATGTTTAAGAGTAGAGGTGTCTTAAGATTTTTTATTTCTAAATATAAGGACTAAACAAGTACTTAAATAAACATATAGAGAATAAATGAATATTTACCATATGCATGTGATTCCGCCACTAGATTGGATACCATAGTTAGGTAGGGGTTTGATTTTTTGTCAAATCTAAATGAGTCTAAATTTTTTCTAAGTCTGAAAGAGTTTGAATATAAATATCTAAACGACAATTTATTTATTTTTTAATATTTAAATACAAGTAACATCTTATTTGTTTTTATAAATAAAAAAAACTCAAACAAGGTTATTTGATAGTTATATCCATGCAAATGAAAACAAAAAAAAAAGATTTTATAGTATAGAAAATAAATATATCTTGTAGAGATATGTTTTAAAATGTAATCTTTATTTCTCATTTAGAATTTTTCTATACAAATAAGAGTTACAAAAGTTTAATTTTTCTATTCAAATGTAAATATTTAAAAATCATACATAAGTCAGAAAAAAAATTTAAAAGTTCATCAAACAACCTTATTATTAGTTTCATTTCCATTTAAACCTTTTTTTTTTAAGTTTATGCTAAATTTTTTTACTTCTTTTTATTTTCCTTTGCTATATAAGCAATACTTCGTCAGCAGTCTAGACCACGTTTGCCAATACATTTGATAAAAATTGAATTTGTCCTACGATAGGTTTGTTACGGCTAGATACAATAACTGCACACTAAGAAATTTCTTACGAGCTTCCCCTCATACATCGAGTACTGCAAATCTCAGTATAATTAAATTAATATCCTTTCATTCTAAAAATTAAAAAATAAATAAAAATAAAACATTAGAGTTTCCAAAGAAAATCCTCTTCTCTTCAATGAATCATATGATTGTCAAGACGATGATCAAGAACAACATCTGCGAAGGAAGCAAAATAAGGTTGCTAATGATGAGGATTCTTGTGGAGAACAATATATATGTTGGTGAAAAATCATAATTTTTGTTATAAAAAATATTTTTAGGACCGATCTCATATAATATATAAGAAATCCGTAATTTAAAAAATCATACCTTGATAATCTGAGAAGATGAACAACAGGAAGTAACAAATTCTCTGCCAAATGATCATTCAGGCTATAACTCAAATTTGATTTGCACTAAATGTATGGGCGTTCGTTTTACTACTCTCAAATAACTGTTTTTCTCAAAAGTCGTTTGTCTCATTTCTTTAGAGAAAAGAACACTTATATAATATTTCTTAGTTCAAAACCCTAACATGTGTTTTTCTTTTCCTTTTATAATTCAAAATATTAAATATTTTAAATTTAATATATTTCTCTCCACTTACGTAAAAGTAGAGATAATGTGTAACAACTTTGGGGCCTATCTTGTAAAATAACATAAGGCCTTATTTACACATAAATATAACACATAGGGCCTTAATAAATATTATATTTAAGTTTATTCACCTAATATGCTAGTTTTCTTATTTTTGAGTCCAGTGATGGTGTAGTCAATTAAATAAGTTAATCTGGGGATCATTTGAGAACATACAATGGTGGCTATAATAATTAAGTCTGTAATTAAACTAGCTTAATTATTTAATTCTAATTCTATTCCACTAAAAGATTGGAACTGACCTCTATAATTGTATGCTCGAATAATAATTCGTCTCAAGCCACATTGATCTCTTTACTATACAATCCTTTGCACTGCATCGTTAATTAAATTGATATCTCAACTGTCCAATCAATTTAATAATATCTTATTCCTTGATACTTACTGATCTTCTCTAATGATTATTTTCAACATATTAAATATTTCGACACACTCTGGTCATAGAATTCCATGATTAAGTACCGAAAATCCATCAAAAGATGTGTTGTATAAATTCTATATTGTTAATCTATAACTTCAATACTTATAATTGCTCCTACTAATATACTAGGTAATTTTGACTACAAGTATGTATCGTACCTATTCGTAACTCAAATGGAATGACAACAACAATCATGAAATTATAATTAACTCAAGATTAAAATTATAATAAAATCAATGCCTATGAGATTTAATAAGTTTGACAGTTATTATAAAGTTAATTAAATCTCATATGTGTCCTATTCAATATAGTCGTACTACATCAATAAATTCATATATGATTAAGATAAATCATTTAATAAATTTATTATAGTTTATACCTAAATAACGTGCTCAATTTTATTTATGAACTACAAATTCAATTTATTAAATCATAAGACAAATTATATTTATGTTTTCTATGAATTCACATAGTGATTACATAAATACATATAATTTGATTAAATGGACTTTACTAAAAAATTAATACAAATAAGATATTTGAATGAAATACCTCAATTATTTTATTAATAAAAAAATATTTATTACAATTAAATAAACCTATATGCTTTTAAAGAATATATTTTCCCAACAAAATAGTCTCTCATTATTCTTCTTGTTGGCTCGAATAGAATTTGAAGTAGCAAGATTAATGGTTCCTAAGGATGTAAAGGAACGCCATTTTGTTGTTTTTGCAGTAAAGGGTGATGAAACTCAAAATTTGTTGTTGAATTATTATATGCTTCCTCAAAAATCCTGAGTTCTTGTGTTTGCTGGAGATGGCCGAAAAGAGTGCGGATTCAAACGAAAAGCTCTTACACTCCCTTTTCGTCTACAGGAATTACAAAAGATTCTGGAGAGTTACTAATAATTACATCATCTTCTGTATAAATGCGATAAAAGTCGTCATTAGACCGAAAATTTTGGTTTCCCGTTGCATTATAACATCATCTCTGTATAAATGCAATAAAAAGTCGTACCTATACATTTATTAATTTTCAAAACAATTTGTAATATATGTTAGGACAGTGACCAAATAAATGGTGAAATAAAAGACAATAAGTACGGAAACAAATAAAGAAAATAGAAGCTGCCGCAAAAAACAAAAGAAAAGTTCAACATATATAGGAGATTTATGTGATTTAGTTTCGTTGATTAAGTCTATATCCATGTAGACAAACACTAATCTCGATTCTTTTATTAGGAATCACTCTCTTACAAATATTGCAGGTGCTCTCCCTACTCTCTTTTCGTTTTTCCTTTTCCTGTCCAGAGATGACAATGCAATGCAAGGTAGATTGGGACTAGTATTCCTTGTCTATTGGATAGCATTATTATGTAGCCTACTTATTTTTGTTGGATTTTATTTTCTTGTTATTGGTATATAGTACAAAGCAATTCTCATAATTAAGTTCGTTTTGGTGATTAACTTAAGAGTAGTGGCCCGTAAGAAGCAAACTGCCCGCAGGTCAACCGGAGGAAACGCTCCGAGGAAGTAGCTGGCCACAAAGGCTGCATGAAAATCTGATTCAACAACTGGTGGAGTGAAGAAGTCTCACCGCTACCGTCCTGGAAGTGTTGCTCTTCGTGAAATTTGTAAATATCAGATGGCAACTGAATTTTTTATCTGCAAGCTACCTTTCCAGCGACTGGTTCGTGAAAATGCACAAGATTTCTAGACCGATTTAGGGTTCCAAAGGCACGCATTCTTGCACTTACTTCTTTGAGTTGTAATAATGTTGCTAATGTCATGAGGGTAAAATGATTATTTCATCTATGCCCAATTAAGAATTGTGTATTTATGAAAAAGTGTAAAAAAATAAGTAGTTGACGGATAGTTACTTTTTTATATTTGGGGATAAAAAGTCATTTATACAATATTTTGATAGTTATTTTAATAGTTTGAAGATAGAAGTGAACAAGTACAAAACAATATAATTTTATCTGGAATTTATAAAAAAATAAAGAATTGTGTACATTTGAAAATGCGTAAAAAAACAGGCAGTGGATGAATTATTACCCTTATATTTATTATTTTTATAATAAGTTTTAAATTTTATTTAATACATTAATTTAAATTCAAAAAATTAAATAATTCTTGATTGACTTATATAATTAATAAGAAAAAAATCAATATAATATATTAAAAATAACATTTTAAGCATTATATATTAATGTAAAAAGTATGTGTATTAGATATATACCTGATAATGGGCTCTTACAATATGATTGAGGAATTTTTCTTCATCATGATTGTGCTTCGATCATGAGCAAAGAGTGGCACTAGGTTTTTTCTTGTAATGATCTTCTCTCTAAATAAATAGGCAATGACATAATCTTGTTATGATCCATTTTCAGGTTTGAGAATTAAAAAGTACGTGTTTGGATCTCTCTTTCAATATTGTGCTGAATATGACAAATTTCGACATTCATGTCATATATAGCCGAGGAAGTTTATATGCTGTTTTGATCGTATTTGTGTGAGAGATGTCATATTTGTTTTATGTTATATATGGTTCTCATCTACAGTACACTTTTGTCGTACGCAAAGGATATCACCACTGTTGACGTTGGTTTACAATATTATATATATATATATATATATATATATATATAGTGATCATAAAATCATAAAGCTTTCTAGAAATATATTAGACATATACTAGAAAAAGTTTATCAAATTTCATAATTTTTTGAGAAGTCTAGGATTCATAAAATAGTTTCATTATAAATTGAATTCTAATTCGATTTTGTTGAGACAAGTTTCAAAAGATTCCTTTGGACGTAGTATAACATTTAAAAAATTTATATTCAAAATCAACTTGTATTGATAATTACGAATTTTTTTAATAACCCACTATTAGTATAAATCTCTACAAAATTTTAGATAGCCAGTCTTTCTTATCTAATCATTCTCAAAATAATGAAGTCACCAATGAAATACTACTAAGATACCATACATATTCTAATAAATCCCACATCTTAAAAGTATTTTTAGAGGTAATAAAAGATTATAAGTTTCGTAACTTATTTGAAGCAGTATTCAAACCTCATAGAATTGGTTTTTAGGTTGTTTGAAATATGATTCAACATTACTTCTTCAAGACTAAAAATCACCAAAATTGTTGTATAACAATAAATTGAGATGTAAAAATGAATATAAAAAATCTATGAATAGTAACTTATGATAGAGTTCACTTATACTATTCATATGATATTACTCAAGGCACCGTTCACTCAAAAGTAGGCATAAGTTTGTCAAGCCGACTAGGAAGCATTGTATTAAAGATCAATTTTTACTCCTTTAAGAAAAATTTTCCAATGTGAAAAAGACAAAAATAAATTGGATTGGCTTCCATGATTCAAGGACAACATAACACTTTAGAACAACAAGATAAAAATTAAAGTTTTGATATAGAAATAGAGTTAGTACTAGCACCTTGAAGATTTTGTATGTCCTTCATATAGAGAAATCATTTATAATTTTTTTTCTAACACAATTTAACTTAGTCACCCTACTTTACAAATCTAATTTAAATTAGTCATTCATATGTCTTCCAACTAAATTCAACTTAAATAATTCAAATCATATTAAAATTTGACTAATTTAACTTTAATTTGTAATTAAATCAAACAAATGATTAATGTCAAATTAAATATAAAAATGATTGCTCTTACTTCTATCCAATATAGGATATTAATATTTTGAAATACTAATAAAACTTCAATAAAACATATTTATATAATTATATGATAATTTGATGTTCTAATATTTCCAATAAGAAAAGGGGGGGGAGTGGTTCTTAATTTTATTAATGTTTATTTCATAGACCCATTAATTGAAATATATGTGGCCGCTAATCTTACAATGAAACTTCGGCAGTAGATATGTTATCTTTTCCTTACTGGTTGGTATTACTGCTCTCTTGTCCTTACTCTTCTCCAGCTAGCATTATTGGTTGGTGTAGGTGCCATATTCCCAAAGGCACCTAATCGTGTCACGTGCTTATCCTATTAAATAAGAGAAGCTATTGATTGGTGTAGGTGCCATATTCCAAAAGATACCTTATCGTGTCGTGTGTTATTCTAGGAAAATAACACTCAAGTTATTCTGGGGTAAATAACATCTAAACTATTCCGAGGGAATGATGACTAAGAAAAAATTATTTTGGAGCTTATAAAAATGGCAAGAGGGGGAGGGGATTAAGTCTGCAATACATTAGTCTATAGAAATCACACCCAAAGGTCATACGAGTAAGGAAACACACAGAGGTAGAATAATTTCCCAGATAAAATTCACTTCCACATGTACAAAAATAATATGTCATTAGATTGAGGGTTCAAAGAAAAATCTTAAATCCCATCACTCATTATTTATAAATAAAGACCCATCTCTAAGAGAAAGAAGTCTTTAACCTCTAAAAATAACTATTTACATATAGAGAGAAATTTATCTTTTCTATCTTTCTTCTTTCTTTAATCTTTATCAAACACTAACTTGGGCACAGAGTGCCTTTTTCAAGCACTTACTCCTTTGGATTTAAGGCCAAAGATCGTGACAAGCTCTCTACAACTACAAATACTGTGAAGGTAAATAATTCCAGCACCTTCATTGGCACCATCTGTAGAGAAGACTTGGCTGGAAATTTTTTCTCTCATTAAAACCCACATAAACACCAATTTACCATTATTCTTTTAGATTAGATCTGGTTGAGAATAATTGAAAAAAGAGGAAAATACTCACACATACTTATGAAAAATGGGTTTATGTGTGAGACCTAAACCCCAAACATATTTTAAAGAGCATTAAAGCCACAAATCTAAAAGCAAAAATGGAAGTCTCTCATCTAAATGGCTTGTTGGGGAGAAAAAAAGTGAGAGAGAGAAAGAATAAAGAGGATGAAAGGCCCATGTGGTCAACACAAAACTTTGACAAAAAATAAAAAATCAATAATAGTCAAAAGGGGTTAAATTAGTCTCTATGATTAAACCTAAGACTAATTTATCATTTATTTCATTTTCTCTTCATTTTTCTTTTTATTATGCTTATTCCTAACGATTGTGTTGACTTATTTATATTCTTACTATTCTATTTATTTCGTGATACTTCTTTATTTTTTCCATGAGTAAGACTAAGAAAAACCCAAGTATTCACCTTATCTAGGGAGATGTATAAAGGACATTATGCCGCCGTGGATCGACTTAACTCTATATTTTAATCTAACATACTGACATATTTTATTTTCAATTTGCTTATGTTATTCCTAGCTTTGCTTGACTTACACACATACGAGGCTAAGGAAAATCCAAACATTTTCTTTTCAATGGGGAATAAATAAATAGGTATTATGCCGACGTGGATTAACTTAACTTTTCTGACATAATTTGCAACTAATGATTATCTTTAAGCATCTAAACTTTACATTTCCACATTTACTCTTCAGTTATTTGCAAGCTTCATAATGTGAGATGTTGATTTTGGAAAGAAGTGAAAAATATAAAAAACCAAAAATTAAAGGTAAAATTGTCTAAGCGTAAGCAACAACCAAAAGAATAGCCTTAGAAAAGCTAAAAATAGGTAAAGAGGCAAATGGCCACTAAAAGATAGGGTTAGAACCTAGATAGAGTAAACCTAAAAAGGAATATAGGGAGCTGATAGTGATGAGGAATGAAGGTTCCAAAGATACATATGAAGGAAATTCAGAAGATTCTTAAGGAACTATAAAAAGCATTTCTAGATGTCTTCCATAGTAGATGGTGTCTACCCTTAAGCAACAGCTAAAAAAGTAGTTCAAAAAAGTTAAAAAAACAAACAAAGAGCCAAATTGCCCACTAGAAGAGAGGGTTAGAATCCAGAGGGTTAGAATCCATACAAACTAAAACTAATAGTGATGAGGAATGAAGGTTTCAAGATTGCCTATGGAAGATAATTCAAAAGATCCTAAGGAGACTTCAAAAAAAATTTCTAGGTGGCTTACACAACAAATGATGCCAGGATAGTAGCCACCTAGGAAAAAAGCCTATAGTCCATTTGAGTCACATTTCAGACTAATTTAAATATTTAGATTAATAGCTTGTAAAAGAGGAGCATTCCACTTTAGCAATTATGACTACATGAATGATTTCAACTCTAAGAATGCTGATCCAATTGATAATGTACAACTCCTTAAGTTATTGCTCATAAAATGTAAAAACTATTCTATAATAAAAAAAAAACTCATGCACTGCATCAATAAGCATTCACATGCATAAACATTCATAACTATGCATCCTATAAGAATCCATATTTATCATTGTTTCATGAGCGCTCTGATCATATTATTCATTGTCATATATATTTTCAAAAATCTCAAAATCCATTTTAGAAGCAATTAAATTGCCTAGGGGAAATTCTCATTTCCTACTATAACTTCAATATATGGAAAAGTTCAAACAATAGGAAATATTCCTTCCAATATCAAGGGAGAGAAAGATTTCATTCTAAAACTTCATTTCAAGAAAAAGTTCAAACAACAAGAAATTTCCTTCTTACATCAATGGAAAGGAAGAATTCCCTCCCGAAACTTCATTTCAAGGAAAAGTCCAAAGAACAAGAAATATAATTTTATACATCAATGGAAAAGTATATTTCCAATAGAACTGTAGTCCAAACGAAAACATCTAGAAGCAACCAATATCCCCTCATATGTTAAAGAAGAATAATTAACACATTTCTACAAAGAATTCTAGTTCAAAAGAAAAATTTTCCTCATAAAATTCCTTCAGAATAACTCCTCTTTTTTTAGGCCAATGTAAAGGTAAAGCTCTTTAAGGCTAATAAGAAAGAAAATTTTCCCACTCCAAACAGGAAAAACTTTCTGAGGCTAATAATAAAGAAAAAATTTCCAAGGCCAACAATAAGAAAAAGCTTTCTAAGGCCAACAAAAAGGAAAATTTTCCTAAGACAATAAGGAAAAACTTTCCAAGGCCAATAAGAAGGAAAATTTTCCTAAGCTAATCGGAAAAGCTTTCCAAGGCTAACAACAAAGAAAAACTTTCCAAGGCTAATAATAACAAAAAACTTTCAGAGGCCAATAATAAGGAAAAGCTTTTTAAGTCTAACAACAAGGAAAAGCTTTTTAAGCCCAATAATGAGAAAAAACTTTCTGAGGCCAACAACAAAGAAAATTTTTTTGCGGCCAACAATAAAGAAAAACTTTCCTAGGCTAACAATAAGGAAAAATTTCCTACCCAATAAGAAAAACTTTCCAAGGCTAACAATAAGGAAAAATTTCATAGCCAATAAGAAAAACTTTCTAAGGCCAATAATAAAGAAAAATTTTCCGAGGCCAGCAAGGAAAAACTTTTTGAGGCAAATAATAAGGAAAAACTTTTCAAGGCCAACAATAAGGAAAAAATATTTCCTAGGCTAATAATAAGGAAAAGGTTTCGAAGCTAACAAGAAGGAAAAGTTTCATAGGCTAATGTAGAGGAAAAGTTTCGTGGGCTAATGTAGAGGAAAAGCTTTCCTAGGCCAATAAGCAAAAACAATTTCAGGCAAAAATCCTCCAAAACAACTCACTTTCCTAGGGTAATAAAAAGAAAAAAATTTCAAGACTAACAATAAGGAAAAACTTTCTTAGGCCAATAACAAGGAGAAAACCTTTCTCAGACCAACAATAAGAAAAAACTATCCTAGGCTAATATGGAGAAAAAAAATTCCCTAGGCTAAGTTAACAATGAGAAAAAACTTTCCCTAGCTTACAATAAGCAAAAAAATATATATATATATCCTAAGCTATCAAGGATGAACATTTTCCTAATAATGCTCTTTCACAGAATTGTTCATCTTTTCCTACCCCAAAAAAAGATGAGAATTTCCATGATTATTACATTTAAAAATTAGTAACAATAGCTTGATTGTTACTACTTTAAAAAAAGAGTAATATCGCATTAAATAATTAATATATCGAAAGCTTAAGGTTACCCACATTCTATAAGGAGAACTTTCATAAGCAAAGTTCTTAGATGATTGAAATTTTAATCACCAAATCATTATAATCAAAACATGTGATTACAAAAGAGAATTATACAAGTTTTTAAATCTGCACAACTTTTAAGTTTAATAATGCATTCACCCAAAATCGAAAGAAATATGAGGAAACAAAACCTACCATCAGAATAAAAAATGAAATAAAAAATAATAGACATTTGGAAGCAAAAGCTATATCTAAAACTAAGGCTCTTAAGCCATGACCCAAAAAAAAAAAAGCGTTGATGTGTAATAAGGAAACCAAATGCTAAGAAAAAAATAAATAAGGTAAACAAAAGTCAAAGCCATAAGAGCAAGCCAAACTAAGAAAATCCTACTCTTCCCAACTTCAAAAAGGTGGGAAAACTCTCTAATAACATTCTTTCAGAATCACACATTTTTCCTAGGTTGAGAAAGATGGAAAAATTCTCCTAAGCCAACTAAGAGGAAAAATTTTATAATAATATTCACTCAGAATAGCTCACTTCTCACTAAGTTAAATAGAAAGGAAAAGAAATTTTGCTTATGCCAAGAAGAAAATGTTTTCTACTTATATTTTTATGGAATAGATAACTTTTTCTTACGCTAATAGGGCTAAGTTCCCAAACAATTTCCTTGAAATAACTCATTTTTCTTGAGACCAATAAAAAGGAAAAACTTCCCATAGGAAAAAGTTTCGTAATACTATTCCTTATGAATAAGTCACTTTTTCTCTACTAAGGAAAAATTTTTTGAAGACCAATAAAGAGAAAAAAATTTCCCTAAGCTAATAAAAAAGAAAAGCTCTCTAACAATATTCTTTCAAAATAGATTGCTTTTCCCTTGCACAGATAAAGAGGAAAAATTTCATAACAATATCTTTTTGAAATTCTCCTAAAACTAATGATGAGGAAAAACATCTCTAGGCCAACAAGGAGAAAAATTTTTATATAATATTCCTCCAGAATAATTCATATTTTCCTATGCTAAGAAATACCAATGCCAAGGTAATTGAAGGTTAAGGAAAAACCTAGGTAAACAAAGACTAAGGAAAAACCAAGACAAAAACTAACCAAGGAAAACAAATGCCAAAAGAAAGTCAAATTAAGGTACAGTCAACTCTATACAAGGTAAGAGAAAAATGAGTCATGTTAAACTAATACATAAAATATCTGTTTAACAAAATTCGAGAATGAAATCCAAAATTTTCATAAACCATTCCTAGGCTAATTGAAATCCCTGGGGAAAATTCATATTTCTACTTAGAACATTGGTTTAAAAAAAAGTTGAGGAAATTGACGTTTCCTCTCAAAACTTTAGTTTAAGGAAAAAGCTCAAAGAATAACAACTATTTCCTACTACAACTTTGGTTTGAAGGAAAAATTCAAAGAGCTAACATTTCATTTAGGAATTTTAATTTAGAGGAAACAATTCCTTTTCCTAGCTTAACAAAATGAAAATTCATTAATATATTTCTCTTAAAATATATCCAAATGCCCAAAGCATAGTTATTCAAAAATGACTATGTGGTTAGTCAAACAAAAATAAAAACTTTTTTTTTCCAATCAAAGTATTTTCTAAAGAAAATACACTTGTGAGGGGAGTAGTGTAAGTGCCATATTGCAAAAGGCACATAGCCGTGCTACGTGTCCATCCTATTAAATAAAAGAAGCTAATTTAGAAAAATAACACCCAAGTTATTCTGAGGTAACATCCAAGCTATTCCAGGGTAAATAACATCTGATCTTTTTCGGGGGGAATAATGCCTAAGAAAAAATTATTGCAGAACTTATAAAAATGGCAAGAGAGGAGAATTAGTTTTGCAATCCATTAGTTTATGAAAATCACACCCAAAGGTCTAAGAAGTAAGGAAACATACAGGAATAGAATAATGTCCCATACCAAATCCACCTCCACATGTAAAAAATGATAGGTGACACATGTCATTAGATTGAGAGTTCAAAGAAAAATCCTAAATTTACATTACTCATCATCTATAAATAGAGGCCTATATCTAAGAGAAATGGGTCTTGGGCATTTAAAAATCACTATTTACATCTAGAGAGAGAAATTTATCAAATGCTAACTTGGGCATCAGAGTACCTTTTTTAAGTACTCACCACTTTGGATTTGAGGCCAAAGATCATGACAAGCTTCCCACAACTACAAATATGTGTGAAAGTAAAGAATTCCAACACCTTTAGTTGGTATTATTGTTTTAATCATCATTTCGTCTTCTTGTTGACAATTATTTATTTTTTGGGCCACATTTTGCCATAGCCCTTTATCCTTTCAACTTATTGTACAATAAAACTTGGGCTGTCAATCTACTTTTCTATGAGTCACACTTATTTTAGAATAAAAAAATTAGATCCCACTAATCTTTCAACTGTTTATAATTTTACTCTCTTTCAATCTTTCAATCATTTACATTTTCATTCTTTTTCAAAATCATCATTTTAAAGTAAATCAAATCTCATCCATAAAAAATTTCCTATTCACACAATACTAATCCTAAAATAATAATTATTAGCTATAACAAATTCCAATGCAAGCCCTAACATATGAAACATAAGGGCTGTATTACACAAACTTAACTTTCTTACCCCCACATTCTCTCTAAACTGATGCATGTTCATAGGAGCGCTTCATTAAATCCTAAAGAAGAGTTTAATTGTTATAACTAAAATGCTTATTTACTTTAGACATTCTTTGGCAATTAATTAACTTTTACAAGTGTTGATGAAGTAATTGATAACTGATACCATTATAAAAGAGTAAGAATCTCCAGAGAGAATAATTGGATCTCTCAAATATATGGACAAAATCTAAAGTGGGAATTCAAGAACTCTCAAGACGGAAAATATGGAAACCTTAATTTATACCATGACTGGGTCAAAATTACCAAACCTACAAGGGTTAAATATTGGGTGATAATTATTGGCTAAGAAAGAATCATTAGAGATATTGTGAAAATGATTAAAAATGCTAGCCACAAGGCCACTATGCCTACAACACCCATAAAAATAAGGGAATCACTGTCACTCTCATAATCATGCCCTAGTTTCTTCTCTATTGAAGTAAGGTTAAAAAAATACCATAAAAGAGGTATGATCTCTCAAGTAAACTAAAAACACTCTGATTTCAATTCAAGAGGCACTCTACTAAATTAAGTATTAGAGTAGGCATGTTGGAGACCACCACCTCTGGACTTATTTCACTTTTTTTTTTAATTTGTTACTGGTTATGTAAGTTATCTTCATGTATTATACTTAGTTCGACCTCAGGCGGGAAAAATCAAATGTCAACAGTTAGTGCTAAAAGGAGAGCTTTTGCTAACATAGCTTCAAATCAAACATGATGCAATCATAAATGCTACAATCTCTAAGTTCATAGTGATAACATGACCAAAAAAGGATAACCCAAATAAAGTGGAGTCACTACACCAAACTCATAAAGCTTACGCTAAGTCACAACTCGCAAGTTGCATTATATTCTAATAGAGTGAGAGTGGGAAAATCAATCTAACCAAATGGAAAAAAATAGAGTGGATGCAAGAATATAAGAAAAAAATAAAAGACCAATTTTGACACTAATTCAGGTGCATTAAAGTGACCATTAGGAAGGAGATTCAAAAGGAAAAGAGGCAACAAAGTTAGACGAACCAACTTGAAGTCAAACACAGCCAGAATACGGCATATAGAGGCACGAATCACTCAACTTACTTCTATGAAATGATGAGAACACACTAATAAACTTGAGATTAAGATGAAAGAATCAGAGTGGAATAATGAGCAATTAAAATGAGGGCCCAAATTTAAGGAATGAGAAATAATGTTATAAGGAAGTTGAAGATTAAGAAAGGATGGATGTTATTTAGCCACCATTAATGGATGAAATCATGGATATGCCACTGCCCTCAAGATTCAGGTTGCCATAGACAGGTATGTATAGTGGTCAAGAGGGCCTTACTAACCATTTGGAATCATATAGGTCATAAATAGAGTTACAAGAGGCTTTAAAAGCAACTATATGTAAAGCATTTTCACTAACCTTAACAAGATTAACTAGGTAGCGATTACTTGAGCGAGGAAGTATGAACTTGTTGTCACAACTCTCAAAATAACTTATGGCACAATTTATCAGAGTAAGGTAGCAGAAAATATTAACATATATATGTCTATACTATTGATTTTGATGATAACAAGTTTTATTATTTTTTATTAAAATATTAGAGCTTTTATTAATTAAAAAATTCTTAAAAGTTCCATAATATTTCTAGACATATTTATAATTTTAGATACTTACAGTCACTCAAGATAAAGGAATACAAATTGATTTAACTCTCACACAATCTTTCAAGGTTACAAGTTAATACTCAATGTGTGAATGAATGAAGTACAAATCTGTTTGAAGCTTTCTGTAGATGGTAAACTCGTATGTAAGCTCAGTAGTTGTGTTGTCGTCAGTCCTTGATTTGAATTGGATAAGCATAGTTATAGTTAGAGCTGAAAACTAGTCGTTATTCTTTCATCTGACAGAAAATGGTTTTCCGTTAGTTGTTAACGGTTAGCCGTTTTCTTTGGTCAATGTTACTGTTGAGCATGATTTTCAAATAAATAGTTGACCGTTAATAATTACCCTTTCGCCGTTAACTTCTAGAAACCTGCACAACAAAAACACTTGATCCGTTTTCTCTAAACGGTTAAGGGTTAACAAAGAATGTCAATTCTGAAACTTATCGATTAACCATTATGTGTTAACGGTTTGCCATTAAAATCTATAATCTTTATAATTCAAAGCTCTGTAACCGGTTCCTTTTAATATTAAAGTATTTTAAAGAATTGACGATATCGGTTAGCCGTTATAAATTAAAGGTTCACCGATTACTTTCAGTATCTCACAAAATGCCTATCGGTTAAGTCTTAAGCTGTCAACCTTTTAACTTTAAAGGATCTTGACGATATCGGTTAGCCGTTATATGTTAACGGTTCACCGATTACTTTCAGTATCTCATAATATACCTATCGGTTAAGGCTTAAGCCGTTAACCTTTTACAGAGCTAAGTCTTTTCACTAACGGTTAACCGTTTAATATAATCGGTTAGCTGTTTATACTCAGAACTTCATTTAACTTACAAATTGTTCTAGTTTCTCTAAGAAATGTTAAATACATACCTAGTTTTGACTCTTAAGAAAATACTTGAAATTTTGTGAGTTTTAAAACATATTAACTTAAACTCATTTTTTGTTATCATCAAAATCAATTATCAAAATATATATATAGTAACACAGCTGATGCAAAATATCAGAGATAGGAGGCTGAGTTGGAGCTGAAGGCTGCTCAAGAGCATAACGCTGCTCAGGAGCAGGAGGTGCCGCAAAAATTGAGGGATGATCAGAATCCATCTCAGGCATGGCAGAACCACAGAAGGCTGATGGTTAAGGAACACGACGATGAGAAAGTAGAGGACAAGCCCCAAGTCAGAAATCAAGAAGCTGATTGGGAGGATAAATATCATTAAGCATTCTATCATCCTCAAGAGAAATCAAGGTGTCCTGATTCTTAGCATTGGCAATCTTGTGCCATTGGTCGTTCTTCCTAGTGAAACCAATACTAGTTATTGCATCTCGACCAATCCTCTTAGGCTCTTTATACACCGCTTCCTGTATTGGTATATGAAAATATCGCAATATGTTAGTTATGATACTGCCATAGGGAAGCAAGCGATGGGTAACTGCTAGAGTGGTTAATATATGACACACAATGATATATCCTAAGTTAACAGGTTGCTTACTAAGTAACCTATCCAATAATCCAACATCCATACGTGTAACCTCATCTGTATGACCCCTCCTAGGTGTGATTATATGCTACAAAATACTATGAACAATGTGAACCTGAAGAGGCAATAACTGAGCCCAGAAAGGTAGGCTACATATCTCATCACTGAGTTCCCTACGACGACATATATTTCTCACACCCTCATTATGGACAAAATCATCAAAGGACTGTGTTTTTCTAGAGGTATAAAATGTATTACCCTTGTCCTCAATCCCAAGAATAACAGTATTTAAAAATTCTACATCAAAATCAATAGATATATCACCAACCATAGAAACTATTCTATCTAAACGGCTAGCTGATAATTCTATATTGGAATAGAAAACTCGAACTTGATTGGGGTAAGATCTATCATTAACATTAATAACTGATTCTCAAGGTCTAAGCATGTTTCTAACACTTCTACCACAGACAATCAGGTCCTGAAAATCATCTATGTCCATAAAATAAGAGTCTAGTACCTTTCTACCCATAAAACGATCCTCAAATTGTTTGCGCAATGCGGCTGTAGGGAGGTATAGTCTTTCAAACTCAGAAGATTTCTGTGGTCGTATTGGGTTGACAGAGGGTGTATGTTTCCTCCTTTGAGGTCTTCGTGATGACTCAGCCATGATGAATAGAGGAAAATCGTTCAGAATATGGATTTTAGAGTAGATGAACCGATTATTATGTAGAAGGGAAGTAGAGAAAGAGGAATTTTAGTTCAGTATGTTGAGAAATTGTGAGAAATTTGATCAAAATTATCAAACACCGGTCCGCTGCCTTTAGGGCTTTGATTTGAGATTTTTTTTTATTTTGAGCACGATTTAGAGTTTTGAATCGGTAGAATTTTCCTAAAAGTGATTGGAAAGCATTCTATTGGTGTAATATGTTGCGAAAAAGGAGAAAATCTGAGAAAAAATAAGATGAAAAGCTTCAGTTTTGCAACAATCTTGAAAACGGTGAAAGGGTAAGTAAGAAGAAAGAAGAAACCTATGACCAATTATATAGTTTGCGATAACGACGAACCATTTGTAATAAACGGTGAGAGACTAAATTCTCGAGAATGTGTAATGAGTAAGCGGTTAAGGATTAAGGATAAACGATGAAAGGGCAATGTTAAGGTAGCTCTCTGTCTTTAATCGGTTTACCGTTAATATTAAACAGTGAGAGGGTAAAAGTTGAGATCCTTCCTGTCTTTAAATGGCTTACCGTTATCTTCAAACGGTGTGAGGGTAGAGAGAAAAGAAAAAATTTTAGTTTTCGTGAATAAACAGTGAACCGTTTATAATAAAAAGATTATCCATTTATTTGTTTCACATATTAAATTAAATATCTAACCATCAAAGATAACATATCAAGATCATGACTTTGATCTGAAAGTATTCTAAGGTCATTTTAATGCCAAATTCATAAACATATGTGTTTTAAATCAATTAATTCATACAAAACAAATATACATACTACTAGGATATTAAAACATCATATCATAAGTTCAGTTATTGAGAAAACTTAATAGCATATTTAGAAATGTCAATGTGAAAATTTTATCATCCCAAGTTCATGCTGAATTTTTGAAAATTGTTCTTCACAAAGAGGTTTTGTAAAAATATCGTCGAGTTGTTTTTTCGTAGAAATAAACTCTAATATAATATCACCCTTTTGAACATGATCTCTTAAGAAATGATGTCTAATCTCTATATGCTTGGTTCTAGAGTGCTGAATGGGATTCTTCGAAAGATTAATAGCACTAGTATTATCACACTTTGATAGGAATATGTTTAAGTTTAATGCCATAATCTTTAAGTGTTTGTTTCATCCAAAGAGCTTTAGCACAACAATTGCCTGCGATAATATATTCCACTTTAGTAGTTGAGAGTGCAACTGAGTTTTATTTCTTACTAAACCATGAAACAAGAGAATGACCTAAAAAATGGCAAGTTCCACTAGTACTTTTCCTATCCATCTTATAACCAGTAAAATCGGTATCCAATTAACAAGTCAAATCTATATGAGTTCCTCTAAGATACCAAATGTCAAGATCTATGGTTCCACTCAAATATCAAAAAATTCTTTTAACAGCAAGCAAATGAGATTCCTTAGGACATGATTGAAATCTTACACACAAACATACACTAAACATGATATCGGTTCTACTTGCAGTTAAATAAAGTAAAAAGCCGATCATACCTCGATTCTTTTTAATATCAACTTCTTTACCTTTTTCATCCTTGTCAAGCTTGATTGTAGTACTTATTGGAGTGCTCTTGGTGTTTAATTCATCAATTCCAAACCTTTTGAGCAAATCTTTGACATATTTAGCTTGGTTGATGAAAATTTTTTTATTGTTTTGTTTGATTTGAAGTCCAAGGAAATACTTCAATTCTCTCATCATGCTCATTTCAAATTCCTTACTCATACAAGACGAAAACTTTTTGCACAAGGACTCATTAGTAGAACCAAAGATAATGTCATCAACATAAATTTGAACAACAAGTATGCCTTGATTCTTATACTTAACAAAGAGTGTAGTATCAACTTTTCCCATTGAAAAATCGTTATCAAGCAAGAAATTTTTAAGCGTATCATACCATGCTCTAGGTATTTTTTTCAATCCATATAATGCTTTTGATAGCTTATAAACATGATCTGAAAATTTTTCATTTTCAAAACCAAGGTTGTTTCACATAAACTTCCTCTATAATATAATCATTTAGAAAAGCATTTATGACATCTATTTGAAATAAAATGAAATCTTTATAACATGCATATGCTAGCAACATTTTAATAGATTTTAATTTAGCTATAGGTGCAAATGTCTCATCAAAATCAATTCCTTCTTCTTAGTTATATCCTTGGGCTACTAATCTTGCTTTATTTCTTACAACCACACCAAATTCATCCATCTTATTTTTAAATACCTATTTTGTACCTATGATGGATTGATGTTTCGATTTAGGAACTAATTCCCACACTTTATTTCTCTCAAATTGATTTAACTTCTCTTGCATTGCCATAATTCAAGATTCATCATTTTCAGCATCCACAAAGGATTTTAGTTCAATTTGAGAAATAAATATAGCATGCCCACGTGTATTCTTAAGTGATGATCTAGTTGTAACACCTCTAGATGGATCTCCTAAAATGACATCTTTTGGGTGAGAGGAGACATACCTCCACTCCTTGGAAAATGCTTGAGAAATATCTTGATTTTGTTCTACACTTGTTTCTTCATGTTGCTCCACTTAATTTTCTACATTCTTTTGGTTGTTCTTTGATGAATCTTCTTGTATATTATTATCTGCATCATCACTAACAGTAACTTTCTCCATAAAGAATTAGATTCATCAAATGTAACATGCATAGACTCTTTCAAAACCAAGGTTCTTTTATTATAAACTCTATAAGCTTTGTTTGAGTTTGAATACCCAAGAAAGATACCAACATCAGATTTTAGAATAAATTTTTCAAGATTGTCTTTTGTGTTCAAAATAAAACATTTACATCGAAAAACTTTAAAATAACTAATGTTGAGTTTTCTATCATTCCAAAGCTCATATGGAGTTTTATTGAGATGAGATCTAATTAACACCCGATTTAAAACATAACAAGTGGTGTTGACGGCTTCAGCCCAAAAATATTTAGGTAATGCATTTTCATTTAACATGGTCTTAGCCATTTCTTGAATAGATATTTTCTTTCTCTCAACAATTCTATTTTGTTGTAGAGTTTTAAGTGATGAAAATTGATGCTCAATTCCAAAGTCATTACAAAAAGTCTCAAAGGCATGATTTTTAAATTCTCTACCATGATCACTTCTAATACAAAAAATAGAATAATCTTTTTCGTTTTGAATCTTTTTACAGAAAATTTTAAATGCATCAAAAACATCATCCTTATTGGCTAAGAATAAGACCCATGTGTATCTAGAATAATCACCCACAATTACAAAAGCATAATACTTGCTATTTAAACTAGCATATCTAGATGGTCCAAACAAATCTATGTGAAGTAATTGAAGTGATTTTAAGGTAGACACATGATTCTTGTTTTTAAAAGAAGCTTAGATTTATTTTCCAAATTGACAAACTTCAAAAATTTTATCCTTTTGAAAACTGATTTTTGAAAGTCCTTTAACCAAATCATTTTTTGAAATTTTTTAAATCAAATCCATATTTGCATGACCTAGTCTTCTATGCCATAACCATCCATCAGCATGCAAGGTAGAGAAACATTTATCAATGGTAGATACACAATCTATATTAATAGTATAGACATTAACATATCTATTTCCTACAAATAAAACTTTTCCATCACATGCATTTTCAATAACACATCTAGATTTATCAAAAACTACTTTATAACCGTTATCGCATAATTGACTAATGCTAAGTAAATTATGTCCAAGTTTTCAACCAAGCACACATTTTCAATAAGAGTAGAAGATACATTACCGACATTCCCAATACCAATGATCTTTCCTTTTGAATTATTTCCAAAGGATACATCTCTACCATTTTCGATCTTGATAAACTTGAAAACCAAGCATAATTTCCTATCATGTGTTTTGAACACCCGCTGTCCAGGTACCATTTATTCTTCTTTTTCTTTAAGTCCTGTATAGAAAATTTTAAGTCTTAGGTACCTAAATCTTTTTGGGTCCTTGAGTGTTAGTAATAATTCCTTTTGGATCCCAAACATATTTCACACCATAATAAACATTTCTTTTTACAGGACATCTATTTTTCATGTGACCATTTCTATTGTAATAGTGACAAGTAATTTTGTGATCACTTGTGGATGTAGCTTTAACAAAATAATTCTTATAATACTTTTGCTTTAAGTTTGGCTTATACCCAAGTTCTCCTTTATCAAAAATACATTTTTGAGAGTTAAGTAAATTATCCAACATTTTTTGGCCATTTATGAATTTTATCACAATTTTATTTAACTCATTATTCTTCTTCTTAAGTACTTTATTCTCTTTTATCAGTTCTTCAACATGTAATTTATTATTTGAAGATGTAAATTTATCATGAAACATTTTATTTTCTAGTTCTAAGCATGTAATCTTTACATTCAATGATTCATTTTTATTTTCAAAATCGACTAATTTTTATTTAAGATATATATTCTTTTTACCTATTTTCATCAACTCATCATGCAATTCTTTAAAGGCATCATGTAATTCATCATAGGTAAGGAGATCATTTATCTCATCTAGTTCATCATTCGATTCATCTCCAATCGCCATGAGAGTTAAGTAAATTATCCAACATCATTTGTTTCTTCATCAGTATCATCCCACGTGGCTACCATTGCTTTCTTTTTGAACTTATTGAGAAGATGACATTCCGATCTTATATAACCAGGCTTCTTGCACTCATAACATTTTATTACTTTCTTTTTCTCCTTTTGGTGCTTGAAATCTTTAAATTTTCTTCGCTCACCAGTTTTCTTAAAAAATTTTCTGAACCTCCTAACAAGCATAACCAGCTCTTCATCATCCGGCTCACTTTCTCTATCACTTTTATATTTTGTGACTTTGAGAGCAATGTTTTTCTTCTTCTCTTTATTGCCTCTTTCAGCTACCAAATCTTTCTTATAAAAAATAAGAGAACCGATTAGATCATCAATAGGTAAGACATTTAAATCTTTAGCTTCCTCAATGGCAGTTCTTTTTTGTCTCTATTTCTTAGGAAGTGATCTAATGATTTTCTTAACTTTCTCGCTATTTGAAAAATTCTTTCCTAGGGCTCCTAGAGTGTTCACTATGTCAATAAATCTAGTATACATAGAATATACACTCTCATTTTATTCCATTTGAAATAATTCATATTGTCGAGTGTACCTACTAATTTTAGACTCTTTCACTTGATTCGTGCCTTCATAAACAACTTCAAGTTTGTGCCAAATTTTATAAGTACTTTCACAACTTGACACTCTATGAAATTCTTTCTTATCTAGTGCACAAAATAAGGCATTCATAACTTTAGAATTTAAATAAGCTTTTCTCTTTTCTAATTCATTCCATTCCCGTGAAGGTTTTGGAATATCTTCTTCGACTTTATTTTTAGTCACAGGCATAAATGGACCATCACATACAACTTCTCAAATTTTGTAATCTAGGGCTTGTAAGTAAATTCTCATCCTATTTTTCAATATGGGTAGTCATTTCCGTCAAAGAACGGTGGTCTAGTTATGGATTGTCCTTCCCTAAAGGTTAAATCACTTTAGGTTGCCATGGATCTTTTACTCTAGACGGTTAAGTCCTAATAAGAGAACCAAGCTCTAATACCAAATGAAATACTAACTAGACAACCCAAGATGGGGGGTGAATTGGGTTTTTAATATTTCAGAAAATAAATGACTCAAAGTGATATAAATTATGCAATTAAATTTGAGATAAATAAATAAATGAACAATAAAACTAGAGAGATAAAGCAAGAGAGATCAAACATAATAATTTTTACGTGGTTCGGCTATCCCCGCCTACGTCCACGCCTCCAAGCACACCAAACTTGAAGATTCCACTAAATAAGACACTAAGGCTTCAAAGTTTTACAATTGACTTCCATGGTATCAATAAACCTTTACAATAAGAGATTTTTTTCAATCTCTTTATCTAAGTGTATCCCAACACTTACAATCACTCAAAAACAAAGATCACAAATTGATTTTTCTTTCACATAATTTTTCACGATTACAAATCAATGCCCAAATGCCCAATATGTGAGTAGATGAAGTAAAAAATCTATTTTAAAGCTTAATGTAGATTGTATATTTGTGAATATGGTCAATAGTTGTGTTGTTGTCACCTTGATTTGACTTGGATAAACTTATTTATAGTTAGAGCCTAAAAATAGCATTTATTCATCCTTGTTGATAGAAAATGGATTACTGTTAATCACTAACGGATAACCGTTTTCACGGGTCAATGTTCCGTTGGGCTTGATTTTAAATTATCGGTTGACCGTTTAATAACTACTCTATCGCCGTTAAAATCCAGGGACCTGCACAATAAAAATCCTCTATCCTTTTTGCTAAATGGTTAAAGACTAACAAAGAATGTCAGTTTGGATATTATCGGTTAGCTGTTATCTATTAACGATGTACAGTTAATTTCCAGCACCTTATAAAACAGAAGCTTAACCGGTTTCCTTTAAAGGGTAAAGGACTAACAAGATATGAGAATCTAGATATTATCAGTTAGCCATTATATGTTTAACAGTTAGTCGTTTTAATTCCAATGTTTGATTTGTTGAAATTTTTAGAAAACAACCTCTCTGTATTTTATCGGTTAACCGTTAATTTTTAATGGTTTACCATTTATACCCAAAAAACCATATTTTTGTACAAAATGTTTCAATTTCTCTAAGTCTTGTAAACACATGTAGAGAGTTTTGATTTTTAAGAAAAATATTTAAATTTTCAACAATATTATCAACAGAGATTAATTGTTTGTTATCATCAAAATCAATAAACAAAACATGTATATGTTAACCAAAAAAATAATGAGATGATGGATGCTATTTATTTGAAAGTCAGCATGTTTGTTCTTAATTATATATGAGACGATCATGACGAATATATATACAAATTATAATTATTGTCGTATGCTTACTAGAGCCTAATGCAGTAATAAGAATATATGCATACCTAGGAAAGTTCCATTAAAAATGTGATTAGAACCTAAGAAAACTTGGTATTTAAGCGGGACATTTATACTCATTGATTTCCTCATAATTTTCCTAGTACATTATTAACGTAAACAATTTATATTTATAAATTCCCTGTGAGAATTATATTATTATTAAGATTCTGGAAATAAATAATAGTTGAACTAATATTTTGCACAAGCCTCAACAACTTTTCAATTCCAATTTTTGTATTAAGAAATTATCATTAATTTGGCTTTTGTTTCCTGCATAATATATATATTGAATGTGTGGGATAAAATGAAATTATGCTAGCATTGATTGTCTCTTAATTGGATTTATTTTATGTTTTGGAATGAGTTGTGTACAAATTGAATGTACAAACTATTAAGACTCCAAACAAACACCATTTTTGCGCTAGAGCATACTACTTTTGCTCAAAACATAAGGAGCATTTTATAAGGATTTGCCAAAGCCTAGCATTACTCACATCTCGTTGCTAAGCAACGTGAATTATACTCCATCGTTCTTGTAAAAGAGAGCTTGAATTTTCTAGACACATGTTAGGTCTAGGTAATAAAAGTCCAACATTATAGTTGGGATAATGTCGAAGTTTATATGAGACGTAACGTTAAGGATTAGAAGGCTAATGCCAAAAGGCCACTAAAAACTTCTGATTAAATTATGTGTTATTTCGATCTTAAAGATGATTGGTTAGTTAAGTATATAAAATTAAGTTCAATGGCAGAAGATGATCGTCTAAAGGCAGCTAATATCTTCATGATTAAATTGGTCAGAAAGAGTTTAGCTCGCATTCACCTAGATGCTACAAGCCCAAGAGATAAGGTAACCTCTATTATTAGTCATTAAGGGCTCAATCCTAGTTTAATTTACCAAATTGCTAGACAATGCTAAAGAAGGCAAGCATATTGGCAAATAGAAGGGCAATATGTGGATGACTACACACAATTTGGATGAATTTGTGTTATTTTGCTTTATATAAAGGATATTTTTATACCATAACAAAATCCAAACACATACTAGGCATAATCATATAATAGTTATATAGCCAAAAGGAAGTGGCAATGCAATATGTAACTACGCACAACATGTCGTATAGATTGCTAGTGGATATTAGACTAGAGATGCCTTCTCATCACAAGCTTGATCTTCTTTGGGGATCTACTGACAGTATTGCCACAGACTAAGAAAGTTATGGTTAGATATTCTTGTGTCACTAAGTTGTTATAAAGTAGTTGTTCCTTTGTTTAGAATTAAAGATGTAAAGTTAGCATAATCATACACATAATATTGTGAAAGATTTGTCATTAGGTTGAGACTAGGTTTTTTACACAAGCAATTACCTCAATTGTTGTAAGAACAAGCTGGGATAAGACACATAGAATTAGAAGACAATTAGATATGTCGTTTACTACATAAAGTTTATGTAATTCTAAAGAATGCGTCACCTTGTCTAGGTCAAGATGAGGTCCACATTTATGGAAACCTTATTTAATCCAGGCATGAGTTTAGTAATTTCACTCCTTTATTGTACAGTGAAAAATTATACATATGCTTTTTTTATTAAAAGAGAATTCATAATAATATGTGTATCATGTGGCTTGTGCTGCTGTAATTGATAAGGAAAATAAATGACCAAAATAAGTGAATGAATCCCTACGTATCTAAGTTCTTTCAAGGTAAAATAATGGAATTCCTACTTTCTCATTATGTAAGTTTCTTAGAGGTAAAATAATACCTAAACTAGTATCCTTAGTCACTATGGACTATATTTTGAAGTGAAAGATTAACATTTTTTAGTTTCACATGTCATCTATAGTTTTGACATTATGTGGTTTATAAAACATGTCTAAAAAATTAATTATTCTAGAACTGCAAGATAGAAATAGGATTAAAAGATTTATTTTTCTTACATCTAACTTTTGTATTCACATTCAACTAATTGTAGGATCCACTTAGGGACATATGCAATTATGGTTACATAAAGCTTATGGAGTCAAGCAAATCTATTATTGAGGGGTTAATTATACTTGGATTGAAGTAGTAGAAAATAAAATTTAGAATATATGATAAACAAATTTCTAAATCTCTTGTTGCTTATAATTGATATTCTTGCTATTTAAAGTTGTATTTATATTATTCATTCACAAATTACATTTACTTGATGATATTGTATCTAACTCTAGGTTGAATTGTTTTTATTGGTCTATTTATGATGTCCATTATGTAGAGTGGGAGATGGTGAAATTAGCACCTACGATGAACTAAACTAGACAACCTAACATAAAGAAAAATATAGAAGCTTCTTTATATGGAGTTCCATAAAACTATTGTAAGTTTAATTGGATTCTAAGAGATGTCAAATCTTTCGGTTAATCTTTTCATGAACTTTTATATAAATACACCTATTATATCTTAAATACATACATAAGAAAATAGATAAGAAATATATAGATACCTATCAAAGTTATGGATGTGTGAAAATGAGAGAAAAGAGGCAATGAGCTCTTGCAATATGATCAAAGGCGATTTTCTTTTTTATGATTATCCTATGATCACAAGCAAGTAGTAGCATGAGAATTTTCCTTATGATTATTCTTTGTCTCTAATTAAATAGACAACTAAAGACATTACCACTTTATGATACACTTCCGCATTCAAGAGTCAAAAGATATCCTTTGAATCTCCATTTTAATTGCACGTTAAATATGCATGAATTTTGATTAAAAAAAATTATCAGTGACATGTTACTTGCTATATTTGGTAAGAACAAATATAGTGCAAGCTGGCAGACTAGCCAACAATCCATAGTGGCCTTAACTACAACTTATGCTAACTATATTATTTTGACATAATCTATAAAGGAATAATTTAGCTAGCTATCTTATCAGAAAGTTGGTTGAGATTGAAATAGAATTTGTGTGTTTTGTGATAGCCAAAGTGTAATATATTTGAATCATTAAAAATCAGGTATAACATGAGAGACTGGAAAAAGATGAGATTGAGACAAATCTGATCAGACTGGAAAAAGTCATCTGAATGCAATATGAACCTTACTTATATCTAATCTGATCGAGTTCAGATCAGATAAACATTTGGGATAGTTCATATTTGGATCACAACGATTTAAGTTCCGATGAGTCGATTTAAATTCGAGATTAAATCAAATTAGATCGATTTAAATTTGGGATAAATTCAGATTTGGAGATGATAAATCCAATTCTAACTGACAAACAATACCAGAGCTAGAATCAACTAGAGCTTAATGCTTTCTAACAATATGACGGCAAATTTATTCATACAGAACAAGAAAAAAATGAATTAAACAAAAAGACCAGGTGCTGAATGTTTTAAGAAGTTGAAGAATAGCATGCCATGAAGATTGAAGAAATTGCATGTTTGTTGGGCATCGACGTCGACAGCTACAGCTGGTTGAGTTCGTGTTCGATGGTGGGTGGCTGCGGTTTGTTTATGATTTTCGCAGTTTGATTTAGGAATTATGAAATCTCAATTTTTAGGTTTAATCAGAACGGTATTGTAATAGCTTTTGAAACCTCGATCGTGCCTCATGGGTGGCTGGATTCGTCATTTGATGCGGCTGGCTTTGGGAATTTAGGTTTTAATTGCTTTCTTTGTAATTGCTTTTATATCTTATTCTTTCTTATTTTCCCAGTGCAATCCAACTAGATTGTCTAATCTTAAGCAAATCCAATCAAATTGCACAAATAGAATCCAATTGGATTAGATCTATCCAAATCTGATCTAATGCCCACTCCTACTTGGTTGTTCGGTTGTTAGGGATGACTGTCTATCCCAACCTCTCACCGCAATATACAGTGAGAGAAAGCCATGACAGTATAGGCACACTACAACCTTTCTATTAGGGAGGGGAATGTATTTCATGATCCCATTAATTGCGAATGAGGGAGGGACAATACTATTAAATAGAAACATTAACTTTAGAAGAATAAATGGCGATGCACATGCGTATGTAATGTGTACTATAAGCCTTCCTTCATAGAAATTAAAGCATTACACCAACATTTAGAATTCTGAAGTGCATTTCCATGGTGTATATATATACTACTCATTTATTGAACATGTTACACTTCAACATGTTCACATGAATGCTGGAGTAGCTTTCGATATCTTAAATAAATTAAAAAGTTAAAAATGTTTTAGTGCCTTTATAAATGGTTCACCTCATATAAGGATGCTCGATGAACTCGAAGTACATACATAAATGCTCGAAATGCAGTATGCCCTAAAGGGAAGCATCCATCCATTGCATCCCGCATGCTAATGCTTTATGAATTATTTAGCTAGATCGCCTGTTGGCCTGGGGTGCTCGCTTCTGTAAGCTTAGGAGATGCAAATAGCCAAATGGTTTGTAATGATATTGAGCACAATCGCTCTAACAACACAACCCCAAAAAACCTCACATGAGTGGAACATTAAGGTTGTGCTTTGGTGAATTTTGATATCAGGATGTTCATTTGATTTGGACATGTTTTTATGGTTTTCTTCTTTTTAAATTTTGGTATAAGGGTTCGAAATTTTCACTTGATTATTCGGATTTTAAAATATTGATTTGGGTACTTATGTTTTGGTAAATTGTTATTGGTACCTATTTTCCTTTTAAATAAAGTGAAAAATATCACCAGAATTTACTTCAATATATTTCTATTTTCTAATTCTTTCTTGATTTTGTTTTATATTTAAAGAATCATTTTGTACTTTAGAATGGTTAACTCAAATATCACTAATGTTTAGGTAAGTCTTCAAAATAAATTTGGATTAATTACTGAACAAACTTTTTTGATAACTTTTTTAGTAGTTAGTGGATAATAAGATAAAACTATTTAAATCTTAGTTGTATCTTACAATACATGCACATGTTATATAAGATTATAAAAAGTTGAGCATAGAATAGATCTTTAGGATTAAAGTCCTACACGCCAAAACCTCATGAGACAAAAAAGGAACTTAATATTTTAAGAATTAGGTTTTAGCACCACACATATGAGGACCAAGCTAGACTCAGAATTTTAAGCACGTAGGCTTTAAAATCATAACAAATTAGTGGTAGGCCAAAGCATAATACACGAAATGACATGTAATAAGTATATTTTATTAATAGGCTAATACATGGCCCGTGGGCCATTAATACCACGTAGGCCATCAATAAAAAATAAAAATAAAATATTATGATTTTATAAATATTTTAAAATTAAATTTTTAATATATTATATTAAATTATTATCTTAGTTTTAAAAAATTATAATTGTTTTATGTTTATCATTTATTAAATAAATAAACATCATGATATTAATAAATAAAATTATAAATATCATGATTTTATAAATGATATATTAAAATTTTTTAAAAAAATTATATTTCATTTGTGAAATCATAACTTAGTTAATGGAGACATGTTTCATTTGCAATTTGTGAATGAAATATTTTTCATATTTATACCAAAAAAATTATGAATGAAATATTTTTTATTTTTTATGATAAATTAAAAATTATATTTTCAGTAAGTTATGACTTGTGATTTGTTATGACTAATATCTTGTAGTTGTGACTTTGAGAAAATTAATTTATTCCAAGATTATAATTTTTATTTTTTTTATCATTACTATGATTATCGAATAAATATATGTATTGTTGTGTTATAATTGAATCGGTAATTATGATAAATTAATAACAAATATTAATTGTTCTCTTAATAGTTAGTAAAAATTATTACTGTTGTCATTGTTATTATTAAATAAGTTTGAAAGGCTTAAAAATGCATACTAAATACATAGGCTTAAATAAAGTACGCTAAGCACATGGACTTTAAAAAACATATAGACATGAAAGAAGAAAAAAAAAAGTTATTGGGCTTTTTTAAGGCATAGCATGTGTGGTCTCGTGTCGTAAATTATGCTAAACTTAAAAAGAAAAAGTTGGCCAATTAGTGGGCATATAGTGCCGGCCTGTGGTCTCTTATGAGGCTTGGTCTGACGGACGGCATAGCTCATTGACCATCTTTAATCATAATTATGTAATATTGTTGATGTATTCAAACAAAAATATGGTATAATTGTTTATCTTGCTATTTTATGTCAGTCCATTTATTAATCATGTTAGTAATTATATATATGACTATGAAAAAATCAAGTAAAATAAAATTTTTAATAATACGAAAAAAAACTTTTAAGAATTAGGGTTTTTTAATTATCTAAATTAAATTAAATAATAATTTAAACAAATAAATCAGTAATTCGGGATTCCGATCGAAAGTCAAGTTTTTCTGCCATCCTAACTGTCACGAAAAGCTAAGGTTGCTTTTTGTTATTTAAATGCATAAGGATTTGGTAAATCTAGAGATGTGCTTCTCATATATCATGAAAGTTGGAAAGGCATGCATCTTTAATGATGCATTGGAAAGGCTTACATCTTTAATGATGCATTTACGATATTTTAAGTTTTTTTTTAAAAAAATCAAATAAAAATTTTTATAGAATAATAATTGCTAGCATTTTAACATAAGCATTTCTTTCCTACTGTAATTTTGTGAGTTTTGGAAGCTTTTGAACAAAAACACTCTATACCAATAAAGCAACTCATTTTTCTTTTAATTTGCTGAGACAAATTTGTGTTCAGTTGTCCTGCACAAAAGTTAACGAAATCGAGTGGGAAAAAATATATATATTCTAGAGTTGGGAAAATATATATATTCTAGAGTTGGGTTTAAATCTTGAATTCTCTGAACTAAATAATGAATAATATTTTAATTAACACTTGCATTTAGTCCAAAAGCAAGTGTATTTTATATTACGAAGGGTATGACTAAGATGCATAAATATTAATGCTATATATTAAGGAAATTTGTTACAGACGATAAAAAACTAATGGCCGATGCAAAGCGTAGCTGATGCATCGTCTGATCATAGCAAGACTCTTTTATATGTTTATACCGTTCTAATAGTTAAACCTATTTGTGTACTGAAGTATCAGATGATTGTATAGTATTGAATCTTTTTACCTAGCACAATTAATACACCCATTCCTTGATAAGTTTTAATTGCACATAATATATATATGTGTGTGTATATATATATATGTTTTCTTGCTGGGCAAGGCTGGAAGCCACCATCAATTCTGCACAAACATTACTGGCGGCAAAACTGCAATTATATAAATATGCACAGCTGCATATTATCGTCAGTATTTGAGTAAAAAAAGTGGCCAAATTTTATTTTTATTGAAGGACTCGGTCTCTTCTATATATTGTTAAACTAAAAATTATATTAAAATGCCGTACGACAAAGACATACTACCTACTATTTAGTTTAATGTCGGGAATATTTAGCCTCTTGGGACCAAGTCATATTTAAATTAAAATATTAAACGTGAATTTAAATTTATCACATACGGTTCAGTTTGATTTAAGATATCTTCAACTGCTTTCATCTCATGGCTGATTTAAGAGGAAGTATTAATATAATTTTCGTTTTTTAAAAAAAATCAATTACAATTATTATTATTATTATTATTATGTCTTTTAATGGTAACCTAATCTCTTCCCAACAATGTGAGGGATTCAAATAATTATTTTTTTCATCAACTATATTAGAGTTGAAATAAACTTTCATACATCTATACCCATTCTAATGTCCAGTGATTTAAAATTAAATTTTATGTAATCTAATATGTAATGATGGAAGGTCCTGATGAACGTTAATTGATGGCAAGTGAGTGCGTTTTGATTGATGAGCGCGTGAATGATGCATGAATAGTAGTAAGAGCAGGCTCCATTTATGAGAAAAAGGGGGAGCCCTTTACCTTTATGACCTAAGGAAACAAGTCCATATAAGATAGTACAGTATGAAACCTTAAACTACAAGTTAAGAATTTAATTTGAGTTAAGAATGAGTTTCCTCATCAATACTGTAGAGTAGATTCTTTCCTTTTATAAAATAGGGTTTTTTTGTCCTTTTGGGAATTGTACTTTGATGCCTAACCGCCAAGCAATCTTTTTTTTTTTTTTTAAAAAAAAACTTAAGTTATGATTTTTCGTAATTTATAATTTTTATCATTTTTATGATAAATTTTATTGAGCTTCTTATATTTCATATTATTTATATTTTATTTATAAATATTATAATTTTTTATTTATATTTATTATAAAATTTCATTAAAACTCTTATATTTTTTTATTTTATTCAAATTTTTAAAGTATTTAACTAACCCCTATAATTTTTAATTCTAAAAATATTGTCATTTAAATTAAAAGAATAAAAATTATTAAATAAATAACAATTATAATTATTATATTATATTACTATTATAATAAAAGTTATTATAATTAATTAATACATTAACAATAATTAATAATATTTTTTATTTAAATTAATCATAAATAATTATTATTCATAATTAATTTTTGATAAAAAGATTACTAAAATAAAAATAAATTATCAAAGCATAAATGAAGAATATTTTTATAAAATATTAATTTAAATGAAGAGTATTTTTAGATTCTAAAAATACTCTTCATTTAAATTAAAATATAATAATTATTAAATATATTATAATTATAATTATTATATTAAATTATTATTACTATAAAAAAATTTATTATAGTTAATAAATAATAATTAACAATAATAATAATAATAATTAATTTTTAAAAAAAATTTAATTCATCTTTTTACTTATTTTTTAAATCTTTTTATTATGAAAATAGTAATTATTATGAGATAATATTATAAAGAAGATGAATGGTAATAATATTAAAAATTTTATTGATAGAGTAATAGAAAATGAGATGTTGTAATTTTAAAGAGAGAATAGTATTTTTTTAGTTCTAATTTAAATAAATTTTTTATTAATAGTAGTGTATTATTATAACTAACATGCCATAATTATAAATATAAATTACTTTGATACTTACAAAAATTAGTAAACGAAAAAGAATGTTATTATAACTAATATGTCATAATAATAATTAATTTCTAAATAAAAATTTAATTCTTTTTTTACACTCTTTTAGTTATAATAACACACTAATATTAATAAAAAATTTATTTAAATTAGTACTAAAAAAATACTATCCTCTCTTAAAAAATTACAACATCTCATTTTCTATTACTCTATCAATAAAATTTTTAATATTATTACCATTTATCTTCTTTGTAATATCATCTCATAATATTTACTATTTTCATAATAAAAAGATTTAAAAATAAGTAAAAAGATGAATTAAATTTTTTTAAAAATTAATTATTATTATTATTATTGTTAATAATAATTATTATTAATTTAAATAAAAATTATTATTAATTGTTGTTAATATATTAATTATTATAATAATTTTTTTATAGTAATAATAATTTAATATAATAATAATAATTATAATATATTTAATAATTATTATATTTTAATTTAAAAATACTCTTCATTTAAATTAATCTTTTATAAAAATATTCTTCATTTATACTTTTATAATTTATTTTTATTTCAGTAATCTTTTTATCAAAAATTAATTATGAATAATAATTATTTATGATTAATTTAAATAAAAAATATTATTAATTATTGTTAATGTATTAATTAATTATAATAACTTTTTATAATAATAATAATAATAATTTAATATAATAATTATAATTATAATTATAATTTATTTAATTATTTATGACAATATTTTTAGAATTAAAAATTATAAGGGTTAATTAAATACTTTAAAGATTTAAATAAAATAAAAAAATATAAGGGTTTTAATGAAAATTTATAATAAATGTAAATAAAAAATTTATAATATTTATAAATAAAATATAAATAACATAAAATATAAGGTACTCAATGAAATTTATTGTAAAAAAAGACAAAAACAAGTAAGTTACGAAAAGACTTTACCTTTTTTTTCTTTTCAGAATCCAAACAATCTAGCTTGATAATATGACATTTTATTATGGGTGAAGGTCCCTTAAATTAGCTTAACTAATGTTTCATTGCAGTTTAGACTTTACTTGAGTATATTTGTGCCTTTCAAACTAGGACCCATAATAATATACGTAGTTGCTCAAAATAACATAATATATATGCACCCTTAAATTAATCAAACTTTGGTCTATTTTTAATTTTTGGGCAGTAACAAAAATAAATTTTTTGAATATATCAAATACAATAAAAAAAAAAGTTCAATACGAATGAAGTCTACTTGAATGTTACAGTCAAGTGTGGAATAGATGGCATTCCTCCAAGATCATTTTAAAACTCCTTTTCAAATATATTCTGTTTAATTGCTAAAATTATCCCCTTTTTTTTTAATATTCTCCTTTTTCAAAGCTTAGCTACAAAATTGAGCGTTCAAAAGTAATTTTAGAAAGGTAAAAGTTAATATTGGTTTTTGATAAATTTTTAACTTTTGATCAGATCACTCTATCATAAAGTAAATTTTGAAAAGTAAAAAGGGGTAGTTTTTTAAAATTTAATTTTGAGAATCAATTTTACACTTAATATAATTTCATGTACATCCCCACATATATTATAAAAATTTAAAATTATCCTTATTAATTAGAAAATAAAATCATTAACTTTAAAGAGCTTATATTAGTACCAACTATATTAAGATAACAAAATAAAACATAAGTTAATACTATAAAATATTTATTTTAACTATCAATTATTATATATAACAACCAAAAATATTTTATTTATATCTTTTTAAATATTTATATAAATTTTATTTAATACTATGTCCAATTCATATATTTACAATCTTGCAATAGTTTAATAACAAGTTTTACCAAATACAATGACTACTTTTAAAACTTATAGCACTTTTAAAATAAATTTGAACAAACATTTAATTTATTCTTTTCCCAAATTTTATGATTACAACTACAACACAGTTAATAATTATTATTTTTAAAAGTTACAGCATTATAAAAATGGTCCTTAAAAATATTAATTTCCAGAAAAAAAAAAAGAAAAGTTAAAGGAAAACATCATTAATGTATGTAAGTTTGTACAAATCAATTGTATAGATGAGAATACAACAAAAGACTAAAAAAGAAAAAAAAAAAGAAAAAGAACAAGTAAGAGAGAGAAGCAAATGTGATTCAATTGGCTTTGGGTTGCAAGGAAAGTAGAATTGAGCTTTATCGTTTTATTCTTGAGTTGCAGCAAATGAATCAACTGGTATAAACATCAAGTTCATTAATTGTATGAGAGTTTAATCACTTGGTGAAAGACATTCCAAGTGTTGTCATATGTTATCCTTGAGTTTTAGTAATACATGCTGATTATAGATTAAAGAGAGGGAAAAATAAGTGGTGTTAATTTTATTTTATTTACCTTTAAATGTAATTGTATTAGAATAAAAGTTTTAAAAGGATCTTGGAGGGGTGTCATTAGTCCCAGTCTACAATGAAACCAACATATCAAAGTTGAATAGAATTAAAGTCTAACATAAAATTGAACTTCTAATGGCACTTGAAAGACTCAAATAATTTATCTTAGAGTTAAAGGAAAGATTTACAGGCCAATCCAACTAAATGATTATTAACACAAGTTCTTAATAATTTAATATTATTTATTCACACAAGTTGTGATTTAATTCATAGTAAAAAATTATGATTTAATTTATTTATTGAAAAAAAAGAAACATTCAAATATGATGTTACGGAATAAAATATTGAATTAAATTTATAAGTCAAAATGTTTACCTGATATGATAATACTGCACTTGTTATACTTTATATTTTTAACGCCATATTTACTATTCTTCTTACTTCAACCAAATAATCAATTCTTAAATGTATGCACTTTTTTGTATGGCTTTAAAACATATATATATATATATATATATATATATATATATATATATATATATATATATATATAAAAGATTCATTCAAAAGTAGAAAAGATATTGTACTACATCTTATTCGATCAAATTACTCATATTTCTAAAAGTCTTGCAAAGGCCTGCCAATATAAGGAGCTTGTGAAAAGGGCATCGCTCTTGTTACCCAATTTTCCTAAGTCTCGAACAGCCACGGCAACAAATCAAATGCAGGCCCACATCACAAAAGAGACCGTTCTGATTATGCCAAGTGGTAAATTTTTACACGTGTCAAAATTTATTAAAGGATGATTATTACGTGAAAGTTTGATAATGCGTAGATAAAGGGCCGACCCATTGCCTACGTAAAGATACCAAAAGTAGCGTAAGCGCCCAACCCTCCAATCTCTGTCTATCAATGCGACGGCTGTATGTCAAATTTAGCCACCACAATAAATCTGAGCCGTTAAGATCGGAAGTGCATTGAGTCATCTGTTTATAAGCCGTGTCCTTTAGTCTAGCCAATGCTTTAATTTGCTGTTGTTGAACTCCAAAAGTTGCAAAGTTCATCAGTTAGCCCCCCCTCTCTTCCCTCTGCATTCTGATAATCATCATATATAAATAAGTGATCATCAAATCCTTCAATTTAGATTATATCACTTCTTCAAATTACAGCAAATTCTCATCGGCTTTTCTAAAAATGGTAATGGGGTGATCAATTTTTTCTTTCAAAAATCTAAGTTATGCCATTGAATTTGCTTTCTCCTTCCATTCTTATTGAATTTAGTTTGAACAGGAGCAGTTACTGGTACCACCATGGCTAGAGCCAATGCTAAGCACAGCCTTTTTCACCGTCTGCCGTACACACGGCGACGCCGCAAGGAGTGAATGCAATATGTATTGTTTAGACTGTAATGACCAAGCATTTTGCTTTTACTGCCGTGCTTCAAAACACAAGGATCATCATGTAATTCAGGTATTACTGATATATGTTTAGATACCTAGGGTTTTATTTGTAATGGGGTTATTTCTTTTTTTTTTTTTAATTTATTTAGATGATTTAATTTTGTAGATTAGAAGATCATCATATCATGATGTCGTGAGAGTTGGAGAGATTCAAAATGTAATGGATATAAGTGGAGTTCAGACTTATGTGATAAACAGTGCTAGAGTTGTGTTTCTGAATGAGAGGCCTCAACCAAGAAGTGGTAAAGGAGTTGCTCACATTTGTGAAATCTGTGGAAGAAGCCTCTTAGACCCATTTCGTTTCTGTTCTCTGGGATGTAAGGTTAGCATTTAGCAATTATCATTTCCTTTTCTTTCCTATTTATTATTGCCCATTGCATGCCTCACATTGTTCTCATCGACCCATCATTCATCATCATGATCATCAAATGGTCACGATTTCATCATGCATGACCCCACGTTTCTTAAACCACCATCACCATCTCCATCTTCATCACCATCACCATCACAACCACCCCGTCCCCGTCATTAATTTATCATATGATTTACAATATTCACCAATTTCTTTACCCAAACAATGTGCATCAATGTAAATCATACTCAATTTATAATGAATTTATAATAATTATTTTGATTGAATTTATCATTACATATTTTGTTGCCCCCCCAAAGGTATTTGTCCAAGTAATTTTCAAATAATTATTTAGCTGGTTACTCAAATTTAAATCCTTGATGACTAACTACTTAATTTAAATTTTATCGACCACCACTTTTTAGAAGTTAATACATGTGTTTTGTTACTTAGCTTGCAGGAATAAAGAGAAATGGAAATGCAAGCTTTACCTTGGAGATTAAGAATGAGGCATTTATGGAAAGAAAAGAAGGAATATCAAGACAAACCTCCTCAAGACAACAAGAGGAATTGCGTGAAGACTCACAACATGACATTTACCCGCCCACAACTCATAAACCTCCTCCTAGTGCAAGAAGAAGAAAAGGCATTCCTCATAGGGCACCCTTCGGATCCTAACAAGTAATAATTAATAATTAATCACTGCCCTTAGAAACAAGCTACATTTGTGAATACTTGCAGTCAATCCCATCATTTCTTTCGTAAACTACTCCTTGTTTCGGGGTCTTTGTCCTAACCAATTATAAAAGAGGGTGTAGGGTACCCTTTTGGTGGGGTGTCAAAAAACAATAGGGTAAGATAGTTTAATCTTTTATATATGGGACCCACGCAACAAATTCTTCAATAATGCACAATTGTTTTTTGATACTTGCAAGGTGTACATGTAATTAAGAAAAATAAAGCAAGTCATTGTGGAGTCCGATTTATTGTTTTGGTGGGTCCAACAACCACATGGGCCGATTACATAAAGAGCCAACAGCTTTTTATTCTTCAATGCATGTACGAGGCATAACAACTTTCTTTGATGGTTACCGAAATCGTATAGCTAATTGAACATTGTCCTGTTGTTAATTTTTTTTTTAAGGTCCTGTTGTTAATTTAGTTGCAAGATCTTCCTGTGAAAAGTATGTAAATGTGACGAGATAATTATGAACGTGGGAGTCTACGGAGGGTGCCTTGAGGTTGCGGTTAATTAAAAAGTAAAAAGTGTTCAATTATTTATTAATTCGGAACACAATTACATAGCAACTGAAAAAGAGAATCTAACTAATAGACAATAGTTGGAGAATATTATTTGCATTAAAGTAGTATCATAAATTATTTTCGGTCACACTTTTTAATTATGTTAATAATTTAATTATCAGAAAAATATTGATACTTATTTGTAGTGTCATGATTATAGTGTCAATGATTATTATTATTATAGTATCATTAATATTATGACACTGTAGTGTTAATAATTGATATTATATTAGTGTCTATGATTACAATTACCATATTATCACTCTTTAATTTATTTTAAAAAATAAAAATTTGAATTGGCTCACTGCCTGTTGATTTTTTGGTAAAATTAAAAGGCACCACAAAATAACCAAAAATAAACTCAATTTATATTATAAAATCTTTCATTTCATATTTAAATATTATAATTATATATTAAAAATTCCAAATACTTCAACAAACAAGTTATGAGACATCCTACACTTATAATTGAATAATCTGAATTAAATACATAAAAATTTTCTACCATCTAATTAGATGACTACTAGTTATAGCCAAATTTAACATTTCTAGAAGTTAAAATGAGAAAGATGATTGCCTTCACTCTCTCGACAAAGGTGGTGCAATTGCGTTATCACACTAGCCTTTTCTCCTTTCTCCATTCTCCATTTAATAATAGATGGGTTAGGATACAAGTGAAACACTTCAAACACTTTGATCAAATCTGCATATGAAAAAAAATTGCCTGTCAATTTCCAACCGTCAGAGAAATAATGGTTAACAAAAATAAACTTATTTCGTTTTTGTGTTTTTGGCTAATTTCTATGTTTTATAACCATCATGTTCCACATATCTTCTTCAACTGGAAACAATGGCAGTTAGATTCTAAGTTTTTTAGAATAGGGAAACCGAATCTAGTAAGCTTGTAGACGTTTGTATCTTTACTAAATGTACATAAATCATTCAATAAAATATTATAAGGATAATAAAAATAGTTCATATAGTGCATTGCATCGAATAATTCAAACACATATATACTTTTAAGTCTATCTACACAATGCAATGCAGATCACAAATTAAAACTAAAAATGAAAGCAAAGCAAAGTCATATAGTGTGCATTAGGAAAAAAAAAATGAAAAATCACGGCATCTGCCATTTCATTTGCAAATTTCAAATTTGCAACACAAAACTCAAATATTAAAACAAAACTTGATTAATGAGAATAAAAAATGGTGTTATTACCATTAAATTGAGCTCGAGCTACATAATTGAAATTAAAAAATTAATGAAGTAAAGGAAGTACTGTCAAGGAAAGTGAAAAGCTGAGACTAAGGAAATGGATTGAGTCTAAACTTGAGCTAGCTTCTTCGCTTTTACTTTTAACAACCAAAAATGATTTCTGTTTTTCTTGCCCGTGTTTTTTTTTTTTTTCTTTGGCAGCTTTTACTTTCTTCTGTTTTATTAAATTAAATTATTTTATTTTATTTAACTAAGAAGAAAAGAGCCAGTAAAGTGAAAAATCTCTAAGGACAGCTCCGCAACCTAAGTTTCGAAGCTGGACCCTGTACATAGATCCACTAACTGATTTGTTAGTGAATATGACAACCATTTTCTGAGTACTCAAATTGCGTTTTTGCCATGCTTTTAAGTACAACATTTAAATTTAAAATTTATCAGAATTTTACTTTTTTAAAATTTGATTTTTTTTTAAATTACGAACATTGAGATTATACTAATTTATTCCCCAGAATTATAGTTGTAGTTGCATGCAAATTATTGTGATATCTATTAACTTGAACTTTATAATTCATAATCTAATTATGGAGTGGTCACTTTTATGAATATTGGCTTATGATCCTTCCTTTGCACGTGAAGACCATTTGAATTACTTTTTTTCTTTGAGATATATAATATAATTGATATACTTATAGTTACTCATTCAAATATATATTAAAAACATATTTAACTGTTACAAATTACTTATACATTTTTTATAAATTTGTAAAAATAGTAGTTCAACCACAAATTGACGATGAAGAAGATGCCCCAAAACTACTAACATTAGAAAAGACAACTCTCATTTAAATGTATTATTAATAATATATTTAGAAAGAAAAAAGAGTTTGCTGGGACTTGAATTCAAATTCTTTAGTTTAACTTGAGAGTTTAGGACCAATACCTACAATTATTTGAACTAATTAAATGGAAAGCAATTCATATTTTAATCAATTTAACACAAAAATCACTTTTCCTAGATCCACTTATCATTCCTGTAAGGCTAAAAAATCACAAAACATGATGAATTATCTACACATAAAGGCCGAATGACAGTCTAGATTTGAAATTATATCGCTCAGAGGAATACTATACTGGCCCATAACTAGTACTCCGACTCTTAAACTAAACTAAAATAAAATAAACCAATTATCATTGCCACCTTGAATCAATTTTTCTAATTTTCTAGTTCATCACTAAATTCTCGAGCAAATAAAATCTCTAAAACCACTGATTCAACTCAAACAAGCTTAATTCATAACCAAATTACAAAATGAAGAATGAACCAACTGATAACAAAAAATCACAATAAGGTCATCCAAAGTTTCAAAATCACTAATAATTTTTTTAAAAAATTCTTGCCGGATTAATTTGACCCAGAACCTTTTCTCTCTTCGTTGCTTCTTTTTTGCTTTCATAAAGCCCAATTTCAACCAAACAACTCAACCCCAAAGGATATCAAAATCAGAATCTCCATATAATAAGAAAAAAAGTAATTATAAATAAAGATAAAAACAAAACCTTTTCTAAGTCACCGGTTCTTTGCATATTAACCTCGAAGGATCCCACAATTGATTTTGGCTTCGTTACTCCATACTGCTTAGCTGCAATGGCGATGAACTCATTCTCTTTGAATTCAACATTAAAAACAATAAAATACCCCTGACAAAAAGGTCCTAATTTTTGTAATTAGACTTTCACACCATAACTTTGCCCAAGTTCCTTACAACACTTTCCGGGCTTCTTTCTAGCGGTATTTAGCTCAACGATGGTGGCTTTGAAGGTTGACAGGAGTAGCTTGTAGGGTAGATCATTGTTAGAGAGAGAGAGAGAGAGAGAGAGAGAGAGAGAGAGAAGGAACAAATCTTTGGTTTAGAAAAAGAAGTGTTCGTGGGGATAGATTTTTTACTAAAAACGTTTTTACCATATATACCTTCCATTAAAATGGCATAGTATTAACAATTTCTACACAATTTAATTTAATTTTTAATTGAGTAAAAATACAACTCATGATCCAGTGGTTAAACGTTTAAAATTAAAATGTTATGGTTTAAAAGTCTTTAGTTCCATTCTTAGTGGATACAAAACTAAAATTTAATTTTTTTTAATTACTAATAACTTAATGTCACAGATCTCTAATGTTTAATTTATTGACACTATAATATTAAAAATTTGTGACACTTACTTGTTAAACATGAAAAATGCCCCAAATGCACGTGATTACTAATATTTTTCAATAAAGTACTACAAAATAAGTGTCAATAAAGACTATTTTTCTTATAGTGGAAGAATTTTGCTCAATCTCAAGTATATATATAAAAAAAGGAGTAAATATTTTCTTTTATGGTAATACAACCATAAAGTAGTGAGCAATAGATCATAAATATAAGAGAAATAAATATATATTATGGAGATAATGAGAGTTATAACAAAATTAAAGATTATCTGTAAGAAGACAAAAAGCCTATAGTTCCATATATTAATATTGTTGACTTATATCTATTTATATAATTTATCATAATCATAACACTTTCCTTTACATGTCCATCCCGTGGAGAATATGCCTTATTAAAACTTTGCTAGTAAAACCCTTGTAGAAAAATAACTAATGAAGGAAAAAGACCGCATTGATCATCTATATCTTGAGGAGGTGCAAAGCTGCCTCATTAAATTCTTACTCAGAAAATGCAATAGGATAAAACAAAGTGAACAAGTAGAGGAAAAAGAGTACAGTGAATGAAGTCCGACAAATCAGAAACAAGTCTTACGAAACTGTGACTTTGATAAAACAATTTGTAGGATCAACACTATTTTTTAAAAGCTTGAATGTGTAAAGAAATTAAAAAAAATGTTGTCATGTATATATCTTTATAATTGTTTTGATCATTTATGATAAAACCAAATTTTTGCTTCCACAAACAAGAAGAGTGTGATATACCTTTCACACCATTTTAGCATTTTCGAATTTATGATGAAAAAATATTTAATTCGCAATTATGCAAATTTTAAAATTTGCCCATGCCCATTTAAGCACAAGTTGTGAAGAAATATGAATCCATACCTAAAGTAGAATATTATTATCTTCTACTTTGATTTTTGAATATGAAATTTATATCGTAAATCTATAATATTAATTATTACATTATTATTTTACTTGATAAACTTTCATCTACAAACTGAAAGAAACTATTTCATTTTAAGAATTTTTATCTTGAATTTTATTCTTAAAAGAAACAAATTCACAAGTTCTTTCTTTTGAGTCTTTTTTACATTGAAATTCAATATATTTTGTAAATTTTTAATTTTTAAAAAATCATAGAGCAAAGTAGATAGTGACATATCCTAATTATAATAAATTTTCACTCGAGAGATTATATCGTATAAGTCTAAATTGCTGTTGATGGTGAATTAAGCCCAAGAAACTAATTTTTCTATTTCAGAAAATTAGTAGAGGCCAAAATTTCTTTTTTTTTTATTATGTATATATGCATAGAGTTAAAGAAATACCTTGATTTTCTAGTAAAGTTTTAAAGAAGATGATTGCAATCTTTCCATGACTATTGTTGGGCTCTATAGTATATGGTTGTAGTTTTGTCTGCTATCCTTAATAGTCACCTTCACACATGTGGCCATATAGTAAACCTCTAACTCTCTTTATAATCTATTACTTAAAATATAATAAAAATTAATAGTAATATATAATTCAAATGATATAAAAGTAATATATATTATATTCACATTAAACTTGTTGCAATAAAAATCATAAAATTATTCAATTCTTATGAACACTATTAAAAAACAACGTTTTTAGTAACAAAAATTTTATGACATATATCGTTGCTCATAAAATATCATGATAGTATAATCCTTTCATAACATATGATGCTTCTATCATTATTTAATGATAGATTGATGACTAATGCAGATATAACATAGAGTTATGATAGTTATATGTCATATAATATTGTCTTACGTTTTTAGAAGATTTAATTATAAAAATATTATTCTTAAACAGTGGCAATTTTGGTTTTATTTTATTAAATATAATCTATTTTAAAATTACTAATAACACATAAAACATTGCCATTTATTGATACTTTAGTGATGCTAATATTTAATTTAGAGTGGGACTATTTGAACCCATCAAACTACTCAATAAACTCAGTTTTAAAAATAATTTTTTTATGATTAAAAGACTCTTAAATTAGATTACAACTATAGACATTAGAATATAATAAGAAAGAAGAAAAACTAGAATTTTTACTCTTTGAACCCATCTTTATTCAACATAGTTTTAGGGTCCCTAATAAGATTTTCATTAAACCCTAATAAATCAAGATATGAGATTATTCTATCAAGCTATATATTTTTGTTAAATGAGCACATATGATTCAATTCAAAGTAACAAATTTGGTTCATATTAATTTGATGGATGTTGATTTCATAGAGCAACAAAACAATATTGAAAATAATCTAAATCACAAATAAGTGTCAAATTTTTTCTCTTTACAATTAATTTTTTTTCTTTTTCCATTCGAAATTGATAGAGAGATGCATTCAAACCCTAGAAGCAAACTCCACACATATGTAAGACTTTGTCAACAGTAACAAATAGACAAATATTTAGGTGTCCTTCATCAAAATTTTTTCTTTTCACTCATGGAAAGTAGTTTCTTATCCTTTGAGGTTTTCTTTTTGTGTCCTTTATAAATCAACTTTAAACCTTCAAACAATTATGTCTGATTTTTTAAAATTTTTATAACTATAACATATTTTAACTATTTAGTATTTCAAACAAATAAAAGACAAATTTTACTAATTTTTTGACTTTTTGTTTAATTGCACAAGTCTTCTCTTTGCACTTTATTGCTTGCAATTTAAGAGAGGGATCCCTTTTTGTTTATTGAAAATCTTGTCTCTCTACAATGCACTAATCTTTGTTTTTCCTCTCGCTTTTTTTTTAATTCTTTCAGAAGAAGCTGGTTGATTTGTACAACCAATTGTTTCAAAAGAATTTAATAGATTTATAAATGAATTTAATGGGTTCAATGAGTAAAATCACTATTATTATAAAAATTATGTTTAGTAAGGGTAAATTAGGTATTAAAATGGTTTATTGAGTAAATTTTAAAATTTCTAAATTTAAGGGAAGGTTTATTTAGTAAACAAGTTTATTAAGTAATTTGATAAGTCCAAATAGCTTTACCTTTTAATTTATTTTTAAAAATTAAAAATTAGAAAATGGTGCCATCTTGTTGCTATAAATATATTAAGTTAACATATTAACACTCATTAAATTTCTAGAAGTGATGAATGAATTGAACCCTAAGCTCTATTCTCTCACTTTCAACTTTTGATTATTCTCTCTTCTATAATCGCTGAGTGAATTAAACCCTAACCTAAAGCCTCAATGTAATCACTCACACCACATTATAAATTAGCCTAAGCCTCACAAAATTTCTTAATTGACAAAAACCTGAAGCCTTCATAGCCTCACAAGTAGTGGAAATCTTAAGCTGACAAACTCGATAGATGTCCTTCAGCAATCATAGCAAGTTGGCTCTTGCTCAACAAGTGCTAGTTCTTCACACAACAATCATCACTTAAGCATTGCCATTTCCTGTTCGTTATCTACTTTATCTAAATTAAAAAATCAAAATTACTCCAAAGATATTGGGCTACAAGAGTGTGATGAACAAAGATGATGACAAATTCGAGTTATATTTAGAAGGCAGAGATAGGGAAAGGCATTACCCTAATCATAGCTATGGTGCAAACCGGGTTCAATAGGTGAAACCACAAAATGTACAGAATCTTTATGGCCTAGATCATTTTAACCACTTTGTTTTCCTCAATCACTATTGTTTACACCGTTTAAATGATCTTCTTGGGGCCAATTCTAGCCTTCTTTTTTTTTTTTTCTCTCCATCATCACTTTTATCTATACATTTTATTTCATCTTATTCATTATGTGAATAAGTTATCTTAGTAATTTTGTTAATTTGATACTTGCTAAATTTTTTATGTTTTCTTTGTGTTGTCTTTATTGATTCTTTGTGTTGAGGTTTGCTTGGTCAAGATTTTGATGGAATTGGTTAAGTCATGCTTGAATCTTTAGTACCATGTTAACTTGAATATGTTTTGTTTCCTTCACATTATATGCACTTTTTCATTTTGATAAGGTAACAAGACTATGTTAAAAAGAGTCCTAAAGTTTTGGTGCATACATAAGAAGTTGCATTGCCTCAGAGATCTTGGTTAAATCAATTTGTGATTTTGAGCATTTGTGCATTATTTGCTTGCATTTGCATATGTTTTACAAGGAGTTAAATATCTTGAACCCCAAACTTCATATCTTGATACGTTAGTCCAATGGGGTTAAGCACCAATTATGGCTAGAAATGGTATATCTATTCTTTCTGCACTTTTTTTAAGTTTTTGTTCTTTACTCTATTACATATTTATATTTAAAAGATCTTTTGAGATTTGGGTGTGATTTTGTAAGATTCTTGAAATTTCATATTTGCACTTGATTTGTATTTTTCTAGTCAAAATTTTCACTTATGGAAGATAAAGCAAAAGTCCAATTTCATGTTATAATATTCCTTTATTTCCTTTTTTTTCTCTTCCCTTATAGTTCTTCTCTAGTTTTAGTGCTATGCTTGGTGTAGTTTATGGTTTCAGTATAGGGATCCGATATCCTCATAATCATCTCAAAGGATTAAAGAAGTTTAATTTTATAACTAGAGTAAGTCTCTGTCACTTCCTAATTTCAATTTGGAGTTCTTTCAGAGTAGATTTCCTTCCCTTAAATCATTAAGATTTTAGTTGTATCTTCTTGGCTTTCTCTAACTAAGTTATTTTATGGGCAGATTCCTTTATTTTTAATATTTTCAAATGCAAGATTTGGAAGTGTAAATGATGCTTTATTGTTATTTTATTTTTTCTATCGGATGTATAATACTATAATATAGTTCTTTGCATAACTAGTGCAAAACAGTTCTTTACCTCCTTATTCTTGGCTGGAATGGATTTGACATATGATGAGAAGCTTTATCACTAATTGATATGGAACAAGAGATAAGAGATAAATGGGATTAGAAAAGAAAAAAACATGACCAAAATAAAAATCTAATCTACCTAATAAAAGCAACTCAAATAAGTTATCTCTTAGTTAAATGAATAAATGTATCTCCTATTTAAACAATATTATAATTTTACTTTCATTTTTAGAAATTATGGAATGTTATAGTATTCTTTGAAATATTAGGTATGTAACTCAAGAGGGAATGAATTGAGTTTCTAAGAATTATGGAGTGCTTGAATAAAAATTAATGCAAATATAAAAAAATATTAAAAAAATTCTTTGAAATAGTAGTTATGTAACTCAAGAGAAAGTATCATCAAAATCAATGCGATAAGATCATTTATGTCAACATTTATTGACAATAATCTTATGCCAATTCTTTATGAGTACCAATACACCAACACATACTAAGGAGATTACAATAATATGTCTAATGAGATTACATTTGTTACTACAAGGCTAAATATCTCTCTTTATTAAGTTGCATGTGTGCTCATTATAGGACAATTTGAATCTTTTTGTCTCTCAGTATATTCTTGTTTAAACGTACTTGAAATTTAATTAGTTGCAGTATACATGCCGTTTGGATGTGCTAATAGTTTATATCTTAATTTAATATTTTCTAATTTAATTTATGTTAAATTATATTTTATTAGGTTAATTTTTACCTTAATTTTTATATTTCATTATTTTAAGTATAATATTGGATCAAAGAGGAATTAAATCAGAACATTTAAAAAGAAATGTATTGGAAGGAATTAAAAAAGGAAAGTAATAAAGAGATTTATTTCAAACAAATCAAGGAAGATTCAATGAATATGCATGCAATCATGTGGAGCATATATATTGTGATTAATTGAGGAAGCAAATATTTTGGCATGGCTTTAAGTGGCAAGCACGTGACGGGCTTTAGCTTTTACAATATTCATTGTCCAATTAAGTGCACAAATGACGTGCATGCATAAAAGATAAAGGCGGCCAGCAATTTCTTTGGAAAGGTTCACGAATTGAAGAGAAAAGGAGCAGTCATCGCACTAGATAAACGAGAAAACCAAGAGCGGAGGAGCAATTTGGAGGAGGAAGATACATTAATTCTTGAGTTTTTCTTCTTTTTTTTCCTCCTCTCTATTATCTTACTTGAATATTCTTAATTAAATTCATAAATTCTCTTTATATTCCCATGAACTAATTTATTTTACTAGGATAAAGTTGCAGCCTAATTATGAAGATTTAATTCCACAAATCTGTGCTATTTTTAGTTTATTATTTCATGATTAAGTGTTCATTATTGTACTTAATGCTTTTAAATATCTGACCAATATTTAAATGATTCGAGGATAAATTATGAGATAGAGATGTGCCAACGTGATTCATGTAGTTTTCTTAAGAATTTCTATAGTGATTAATGAATATTTGTATATTTAAATTTATATAGAGATATAGTGGGTTAATATGTGAATGTATTTTTTATATTACTTGAGAGAGAATATTGAATAGATTAGGTAAATTTATTGTCAATATGGATAATAATCTTTAATAATAAAGATGGAGGATTAAATTAAATTAGTTACACTGAAATCGAATGTCCTAGTATCTTAATCTCTTGGTGATTTTTATGACTGTCTGCATATTTATTTAATTTCTAGTTATTTTATTTTATTTTAATTTTTAATCTAAGTTTGCCTATTTAGTTATTCTAATAAATTAGGGTTAGAATAATTTTAATAGCTAATAATGTGAGGTACAATCTTTTTACTTAGATATAATATAATTAACCTAACAAACTCCCTTAAGCATTTATAATAATAATAATAATAATAATAATAATAATAATAATGTATAATAATATAATGACATAAGTAATGTTGTAGAGATATTAGAAATTCTAGAAATTACTAAAGATATTTATAGAAGGATAAATTAATAATTAAAACCAATGATGACATAAGTGATGATGCAACAAGAAATATTGTAGAGATATTAGGAATTCTAGAAATTACTAAGATATTTATGAAAAGATAAATTAATAATTTAAAAGTAATGATGACATAAGTGATAATGTAATAAGAAATGTTGTAGAGATTTAGCATTCTAGAAATCACTAAAATATTTATGGAGGAATAAATCTCCACCATTAATCAAATGATATGGTGGTAAAATCCTAGTCACACATGGGTCTTAGGAAACTCTATAAATATCTCTTATCCCTTGCATTTTCCATAAACCCTAGAAATCCCATCTTTTACCATTCTAAGCCAAAACATCACTAGTAAAGAAATTCTCAAGTTTAGGAAGGAAGGTTTAGAGGAATCAAAGAAAACGGGTAAATAACACTTCACTTCAACTGCAATGCAAGGACAATATGTTAAATTAACTTTAAGTAATAATTCTCTTATGTTAGGTTTAGTTCTAAATAATCTCTTATTTTAAAATGATTATTATTGTAGTGTAATTGGTTATTATTAAATCCTACATGGCTGGCTGTGCCGCCTACATTATGATATCATCCTCATATGGCCGGCTATGCTGCTTAGGATGTTATGCTTAATAATTACTTGATTGGATAGTCGGCACTGCTGCCTAAATTATGATGTTGTTATGACTCTCTACATGGTCAGCACCGCCGCCTAAAATATGATGTTGTTATGACTCTTTATATGGTCGGCCCTGCCGCCTATATTATAATTATATATCTTTAAATTTTTGTATGGACGGCACTGCCGCCTATGTTAGATGTTGTTATCTTAAATTAGTTTCATGTTATGTTTTATTATATATTTAGAAAATTTACATGCTATGACATAAGTTGCATTGGTCTCATGCATCTCACGAGTGATTTGATAAATAGGTATTTTAAAAATTTTGAAGAAAGAAAGAGTTGTTGTACTACTAGGTGACAAGCATTCATAAAGAGGGCAAGCCCTCTAAGCTAAGAAAAGAGACCTTTTGGGGACGGCGATACATAACGCCCAATGGATTAATTAATTTAAGCCCAAGGGCATGTTATAGAATGCTAGCCTTATAGTACAACAAACCTAGGACCTTAATATCCTTCTTTATATTTCAAAGTTCATGTGAAAGATTTAGCACTTATTTCATAAAGTCATTCATGTGCATGATAGGTAATACATGCATCAAGTGTTTACTTACTGGGCATTAACTCATGTAGTCCTTACATTGCAGGAACTGAGTAGAAAAAAACTGACGCCAAGTCCCAACCAAGGGAAGGTGCATATGGACATAATAGACCTTGAGTTACATAACGAGCTCAACTGTGTTCCGATGTAAGCATAAGTACCACAAGCTTGTTTATGAAATTAGTTTGTGATTTTTGTAACAAAGTTTTTGGTGTGACAAACCCTTTTGTATAGTTTTTATGTAACAAACCTTTTTTTTTTGCGTACAATATTTATAAAATGTTTATTTTGAAATCGTTTCCACAAATACTTAATGTTACACCTAGTTTAACCATTTTAGATATGATTATAAAAGTGGAGTATTATAAATAGGATATACAATCTTTGTGAGATGATACTCTACTCTTCATTATATTACTTATACCGACTAGTACACTCGCTAATTTACACATCACGTTTCAAAGGCAATATGAAATAATTTAATTATAGATCAAATATTTTATTATAAATGCAAACATGATCTCTTTAGGAACACCAAATTATTTAAATGCTTTTCATATCATCTTTTCGAGAATTAAATTATATGCCGCAATTGATTAATCACACGCTTCAAGTGTTTCTATATATATTTGTATCACTATTTCATCCTTCAAGAACATTAATCTATAACAAGGTATTAGCAATTGCTTTTTATATACTTTTTTAATTCTTAGAACTTTAAGTTCAAAATAGTTTAAATAAAAATTGAGACGCAATGCCATACATATCATTGTCATAAAATAGTGTCCTCCTAATATAACTTTCATCCCCCATGGAGGGTGGATCGATTTTAAGTTAAGAATTCACAAAATATGTCATTATTTAACATAACCAACTATTTGTTTACTACTCTACAAATTTTGTCTTGTAAATACACAAATTTATTGTAGTATAAAATTATGGTGGTGAGTATTGATCCTCCAACAAGGTAGACTTAGTCTTATGTAGGAGTAATTTTCAAAGTTTATATGTGAATTGGCTGGTGACAATTTATAGCAGTACTAAGATTTAAAATTAAAAATAGTCATAATAAATCAAAGATGAAAATAATTCAAATAAAACACTTGAGTTTTTGAATTTACACTCAATATTTTACCATGGGCTTAATATCCTTTTTAGTTCTAGTTACTTAATGAGAGAGTATTCCTACTTCTCATAAACTTCACTTTAATAAATATGGTATTAAGCGCTTAATATGTCAGAGGCTAATGATCTTCTGCTAAGTATAGCATCAAGTATATTTTGTGCCAAACAATAATAATCTTTATATCAACAACATGACAAGATTGTCTACTAAATAACTTAAATATACTATTTGTCAACACTGAGTTAAGACGACCCTGCAAATATTATGAAAAGTTCTTTTTAATAAATAAGGTGTAAAGTACTCATTGTACCAAATAGTAATAGTCTTTCAATTGAAGCCAACAAAAGATGTAAAATCTGTACAAGATACACTATCTATAAATAATAAGTCAAAACAACCACATAATTTAGAGAGAAAAAAAAGACAAACTTATCAAATTAACCTATAGATCATGTTTAAGGTTTTATCTTTAATCTAAGCTTGAAAGTAAATCAATTACTTATATTTAAACTAGGGATAAAATAATATTTTTATTAAAATACTTTAAAAAAATGGGATAAAATGAGAATTACTAAAAATGGAGCTTCAATTTAGATTTAGAGCCATCAAATTAAGGGAGAAGCACTCTATTTATAGATAAAATGAGTAAATTATAGCCATCGAATGAAATAATTAGGACACTTAGAATTGTGTCAAGTTTCAAGCTTTGAATGACTAAAACACATCATTATACTAGAATTAGTATGATAATATGTTACCACATCATTGGTCAATAGCACGTGAACATTTTTTCAGTCCAATAAGATGCTACCACCGCATTAGTCAATGCACGTCAGCTGGTCAATTCTAAGTTAGCTAGGCCCCACCAAAATCTTAAAATCATGATTTTGCTTTTATTCCTTTCTAAGGTTTTTAGTTATTCTACACTAAAAAAAAAGCTATCTGTTTGTGGTCTAATTGTGAAATAACTAAAATACTCCTAAAATACATAAAATACTCACATTATAACAAAGAACACACAATCAAAGTTTAAAGGAACTAAACACATATAATAAAAATGTTAGTGAAACTTAAAGTGCAAAATAATAATTTTACCTTTTACAAATATTTATCCTCTAACACTTAGTACATTGCCTAACTAGCTTATTGCAAATCTCAAATAAAGTAAGTAATAATATGCAACAAAACCCAAATTGAATTTTTTTATAGGGCAATTGCATTTACTTGAATTAGATTAATAATAACAATAATCAAATAAAAATATAAGCACTACCTTTGGCTTTAAAAAAGTCACTTCCATATAAACTATTCACAAAAAATTAGTCAAGTAAGCTCATGCAAAATGATCAATTATCAAAGCTACATTAATCAAGCCTCTTTTAAGAATGACATGTCAATCGCCAAAATCTCATAAGTATGAATGACACTTTCAAAAGAAAAAACCCAATAAAAATAGTTACTTCAATAAATGATAGATTGAGAGAAAATAGTATCACATACTCTCACAAAAATAAAGGAATAATGTATATAGCTTAGAAAAGAATATGATCTCAAGTCAAATTAATTATTGGTCAAACCAATATTACTTGTATTTTTTATATATCACCATATCTTTTAGTCTATATGACTAGCTTCACTTTAAACTATAATTCCTTAAAATAAAAAATGTTCATAGGATGTAATATCGGTTGGGGAAATTACTAAGAAAAAAGGGATACTAGGAAGAACAAAATTTATTTTTGAAAAAAATAGAAATCTTTTGAATATTACAAGGAGATTTTATTTATTTATTTATTTATTCTCTTTTTTTCTTTTTCTTCTCTCTTTGTTTTTGTGTGTGTGCGCAGTAGTCACTTTTATAAAAAACAAAAATCCTCTACATTTTTCTCAAATATAAAATAGTGATAAAAAAACATAAATATAAGGTAATACTCTAAACATAAATTGGAGTTGGATAAGATGGTGAGTTAATAAAGAATTTTTTTCTTTTCTAAGCTTAAAAGAGGAAACTATGGATACTTTATAATGAAGGTAGCTAGAAAAGGCTCAAACAAATTAAAGATGACATTTCTGTTATTTTTTAGGGAACTAAATAATCTCTCTATATTACTAGTTTAGTTAACTTTTAGATGTAGCAACACAAAATTTTATTTTTTGGTCGACTCAGAAGAAAAAACCAGAAACTATGTATAAAGTAAGAAATTACTAAACTGTAAAAAATGGGTGCTCTATAAGAAAAATTATAGGCTTTAAAACTCACTTAGAACTTATTATGATATGTATATTCATTCAAATAATTCAATCAATTTAAATTATCAAAATTCTCAATTCATATTTGTCACCAACATCAATGTGCAAAGTGGTAAACATGATATATATAACATAATTCAAAGATAAAGATAATAAAAATACTAAAATTTAGGAGTTATTATACCGTCCAATGTTAAAAGACCACATAAAATACCTTAATTTTTTTTATTATTTTTTAACTAAACCACAAAACTTAGGAAATTTATTTCTACAATAACTAAATTCCGCATTTAGCCATCTTTGGCCCAAAAATTGAGAAAATGTTAGTCAAAGTAATACTACTATCAATTAAATGTCATTTATTTCCTTCCTCAACTAGAATAAGACATTCTTCTCGATATTTGAAAGAAAAGATATAATCAAAGTGTGTAACACAAGAAAATATTCACAAATAAAGAGTTAAATTTAATTTATGCTTCTTATTATTACAATTCTTCTGACCTGATTTTGGTCTAAAAACTTGTAAAATATTAATAAACTCATTAATAGTAAGAACACAAATAAAGAGCCTCTTTATAGTGAATGGAATGAAATGACTCTTAATTGCATGATTAAGCCATCAAGCTACCATAAAAGGTTGTTAACATTTAACAAATTGATGACTTTTCTATGAATACTTAAATGGGCTTGAGATGTGAATGTAATCAATGCGTCTTGAACAACAGGATCTCTTGACAAGAAAATGAAGCATCTGCATGGTTTAGCATCCTGGATATTCTTTTTTACATACTTAAAACGATTAGCCCTTCTCCACTTAGTGAGTTAGACAAACATGTCTGAGGTTTTTAGGATGATACTAAGCACTAGGCTTTATCTGGTGTAAGTAACTTCTGAGATACATTTTTATAATCCTCGGTCACCTCCTCTATATATAAAGATGCATTTTTCTCTTTCCTAGTACTCAACCAAAATCTATAGCTGCTTGAACAAACTCTTTGTATTTTTTATAACAAGAGCTAAAAAGTACATAAATATTTTTTAATAAAATTACTTCTGACCTAGTACAAAAGATTTTCTCATAATTTGCTTGTCATGAAAGATTTTTATTTGTGACTTATAAATGTTGATATTTTCTTAAAAATCATTACAATTTTTCTCAGGTTCTACCAATTGTAATCTTCTTTTCAAACTAACCTTGTGCATATCAAAGTTAAATTTCTTGATGGCCTAATATGAATGATAGTTGAGTTCCATCAGTAAGTGACAAGCTTTATCATATACTAGCTTATTAAGTAACATCCTAATAGAGGTCTTAAAAACTATTTGGTATGCCCATAATACATCATTAAGTCTTAATGACCAGTCTTTTGTTTAGTTATAATGTCTTTTCTAATTTGGGCTTTATTGCTTGATTGAAAATCTCTGCTTAGCTAATGGTTTATAGATGATCTAGGGTAGTCATTTTGTGTATGAGTATTTTGCTAAAAGAACTTTGAATAATTTATTGCAAAATGTGTATTACCATCACTGATTATCACCCGAGGGAATTCAAGGCTCAAAATAATGCTAATCTTCAAAAATCCCAAGATCACCTTATGATTATTGGTACTCCACATAATTGCTTCTATCATATTGGATATGTAGTCAACAATAATCAACATGTATTAATGGCCAAAATATGAGAAATGGTCTTATGATATCAATGCCCTACATATAAAAAAACTCAACCATTAGAATATAGTTTAATAGCATCATATTCCTTCATGTAATGCTTCCTATACACTAGCACTTGTCACAAGAACAATAAAAAGTATAAGCATCTCTAAATAAAGTCGGCATTAAAATAGCCTCTATAAGCTTGTTTATAGCAGAATGAAAAAATATTTTAAAATTAGCTCTCTAAGATACATCATCTAACAATTTGATTCATCTAGTACTTGAATAAATAAAGGTCATCTCAAAAAAATCTTTATTTCTAAAAACATTTGACTTTGTCTTGCTTAATCCAATGCTATAAAAGTTGCATTGTAATAAGATAGTTACCTATATAAACATACCATAGTAGCACTTCCATACTCATAAGTTGTTCATCTAGAAAAGATTCATTTAGTGGTAATGATTCTAGAATTGTATCAAAATTGAGGCGAGAGCGATTACTTATGACTATGTTTTATGTGCCTTTATTTTCTTTAAGCCCAAGGTTACATTCCTACAAAAGTAACACCTGGTTAACTAGTATGGCTTTTGCTTTTTTCTTTATAAGAAGATATTTAAGAGTAGTATGATCTGTAAATATAATTCCTTTACATCCTATAAGATAAAATTAAAATTTTTCTAATGCAAACACTACTGCTAGCATTTCTTTTTTAGTGGTTGAGTAATTCAACTGTGTATAATTCAATGCTATACCAGTTTAGTAAATGAAATAAGGATACAATCAACTCTTTGTGATAATACTACTCTTATTATTTAATCAGATGTATCACACATGTGCTCATAAGGTAAGTTCTAGTTTAAAGGGTGAATAATAAGTGATAAGGTCAATGACTACTTTAGTTTTTCAAATGCCTCAAGACATAAGTCATTAGAGATAAAAGGTATATTCTTAATAAGTAAATTGCATAAGGATCCAAATATTTTGCAAAAATATTTAGTGAAACATTTATAAAAATCAGCATGCCTAAAGAAAAATCTTACTTTGCTTACTATTTAGGTTGAGGAAGATTGGAGATAAGATTGCCTTGGCTTTATCAAACTTAGTACCTTTGTTCAAAATAATTTGATTAAGAACAATATCTTAATTAATCCTAAAATAATATTTTTCCAGTTCAAGACCAAAGCCTTCTCTATATATCTCTGTAGGAATAATGTTAGATGATGCAAATAGTAATCAAATGAATCACTAAAAATAAAAAAGTCATCCATAAAGACTTTAGGAAAAGGTTTAACCCCATCAGAAAAAATTCTTCACATGCATCATTGCAATATGACAGGTGCATTGTATAATCCAAATGACATTTGTTATGTGTAACTGTACTAAAAAGGAGAGTAAAAGTGGTCTTGGTTTTTTCATACTATGGGATATAGTTATATCCTCAGTAGCCATTTAAAAAGTAATAAAATTCACAATCCACTAATATATCAAGTATTTGATTGATAAATAGTAAATAAAAATAGTTTTTTCATGTGAAAAAAATTAATTTCCTATAATTAATCCATAAGTGCCCTTTTAATGGATATTAATTCATTATTGATGTTGGTAACTACTGTGACTTTTAATGTTTTTGGGACAACTTGCAAAGAACTAACCTATAACCTATTAGAAATAGGTCAAATGATACATGTATCTAATAGTTTAAGAACTTCAGCTCTAATAGCTTCTTTTATATTGGGGTTTAATTGATGCTGCATTTTCCTAGTAAATTTAGCATTTTTATTAAAATAAATGTAAGGCACGCAATCTATTAGTTTATATCTTTTATGTCAGCTATAATCCATCATAATGCCTTTTTGTGTTCTTTTAAAATCCTAATAACTTGCTCTTTTGCTCATCATTAAGAGAAGATGAGATGATTATTGGCAAAGTATTTTCTTTGTTAAAAATACATCTTCTAAAGTGTTAGATAATGATTTGAGCTCAAAATTCAGTGATGCTTCTGATGATAGGCTAAGTTTCTTTTTTAATGATGTCAGTTACTATAAGCTTTCCATTTATTAATATACATAGATAATGATGAATCAAGAAAGGTATTCAAATTTACAATTGATCTATCAATATCAAAATTCAAATTAAAGTGAGTTAAGTATGTTTTTTATCATCACTAAAGTTAGATGAAAAAATAGGATCAATTAATTTTTTTATTAAATCAACATCAACAATTCCATCATCTCTATTTTGATACTATTTGGCAATGTTAAAGATATTCAACTTTATAGTTATATTAACAAAGGATGACTGCATATTTCTAGTCCTTCAATGAATGTGTGTATCAATAGTTGTCAAGAAAAGTCAACCCAAAATAAAGAGAATGTGTTTTTTCAAATCTTTAACTAGTCGAGTGCCAATTATAATAAAATTAATAGAAATAAAACTTGTCTACTGGTATTGTGCAAATTTTATTAAACTCGCAAGCGCACAAATCTATTGTAGAATAGATTAACAGTGACGAGTGTCGATCCCACGAGGAGGTTGATTTTAATTATGTGCAAAATTAATTTTCTTTAATGAGTGAATAAATTTATGGTAAATTTGATGTAAATTATGTTTGAATTTAAATTATAATGGCAAGAATTAAATTGAACTAGAATCTATTGAAATGACGCGCTTGAGTATCCGGATCTGCATCAACATGCTCCGTGGGCTAAATATTCTATATTAATGCCAACTAAATCATAAGGGAGGGATTCCACACCTCATGAACCACTCTCAAATAAATATGGTGCTAAGGGCTTATCGTGCCAAATAATAATAACCTTGTACTAGGGTGCCGGTTTAACCAGGGTGATATCTAAATAAGATTATTATTATTTGTCGACGAAAAGTTAAAACAACCACAAATATTAGAGGGAAAAAGAAAGTAAATTTACCAAATTAAGCCCATGGGACATGTTGAGACTTCACCTTCAACCCAAGCTTAAAAGAAAATTAGCTACTCATTTTTTAACTAGGGGTAAAATGAGAATTTATTAAAATACATAGAAAATACAAGAAGGAGAAGGAATTACAAAAATCTAAGGTTAGAAATGAATTTAGGGATATCAAATTAGAGGAGGAGAACCCCTTTTTATAGATACATTTAATGAATCGTGACCATCGAATTAAAAACAGTTCGAACGCACAGGATTGCGCTACATCATCAGTCAATAGTCAACAGTCAATGTTTGAACAGTAACACAGGTTTAGCCGCAGTTTGCACAGTATCACTATTTACACAGTAATGCGGTTTGAATAGTAAATAATCCCATGTATGTGCATGTACCGTACACACGATTTTTGCTCCACTGAGATACTGCCACATCATCGATCTATAGTACATAAGAAATTTAGCCTAATAAAATCGTAACACATCATCGGTCAATGCCACATCATCGGTCAATGCCACATAAGCAATCAATACCACATAATTCGTCCAATCAAATACTGCCACGTCATAGGTAGATGCCACGTCATCGGTCAATGCTACGTTATCGGTCCGTATATATAAACAGTACCATGAACAGTATCATGAACAATATCGTATGTATGAACAGTAATATTTTTCCTTTTATACTCTTCTTAAAGTTTTCGACTGTCCTGAGTTCAAATATGATGTCTGTTTTGCTGTCTGATCACTTGTTCATTGTGAAACGATTGTGATGCCTACTAAAATACATAAAATACATAATTATAATAAAATACACATAATTAAACAATAAAATACTTAAATAAATAAAAGTAACAATGTTAATGAGACTTAAAGTGTAAAATGACGATTTTCTCTTTTATAAATATGCACTTTCTAACACTCAACAACTGGCATAGCACTTCTTTCACAATACTATAAGATATTTTCAAAATCAATCTACAAGTTACAATAAAATTATGTTGAATGTAATTCTCCATATCTAAGTTATATAAATATTGAGTAAGTAAAAAGATTTACACTAGTTCCTATATTAGACGAAGCATCTTCAATTATGTGGTTTCCAATACTTCATGAGATAATATAGGAATTTTGTATTGAAGTATAAAACTAATACTTTTTCCCAGAAAAGCCTTATTTTTAAGTGCAAATACTTTTCTTTTAAAGGGCACTTGTTTTATAAAATCAAGTAAAGAGATGTTAATACATACCTAATTAATTATCTCTATAATCTCATTGTGGAATTTTTCTTTTTTGCTTTAACTAATCTCTAGAGGAAAAGAAACTTTTAGGACGTATTTTCATGGGCTAATTCTTTCTTTTTTCTTTAATGATGAGTCCTCAAAATCTAACGCTTCAACTTGAGTTGTCTTTTTGACCGACATCTCTACTTTGTTGTTAACTTCATGATTTTTTTGCAAAGTCACGATGCCTTTAATTTTTTCATATTGCTAAAGTGAACTGATACTCACTATGTGCATTCCCTTAAGATTAAGCACTCGCTAGCTTGAGAATTTACTTTTCGCAATAGTCACCCACAAAGCTTAAACTAAAAAGACAAGTTCACCTACCTATTTTCTTGAGGTTTAAGATTGATTGGGCTTATGAATTTATCCTTACTCTTATCTTATTTTGTAGCTCATCAGTGGTGTAATTTAATTGTTTTATTATAAAATGGGTCAAATTTTTAAAATTTTAAAGTGTTTCTTCCCATGGTTTGGTTTGATGAATAGCTCCAATTCTAATTGCATTATCTAAATGAGGATGAGAAACTTAAGAAGCTTCATGAAGTGGCTGTATTGACAGAGTTGGAGCTATTATTCTATTCCTTTAGAATTCTCGAGACTATAAAAAATTAGAATAGTTTCTCTATCCCAAATTATAAGTATTAAAGCAAATGTTATAGTTTGGCTATTTTCTCATCTTATTTTTAGCATTAACTTGATCTAGGTGTGAATCACGATCAAATTAATAATAAGTTTGTGACTTTGCTGATTTAACAGCTGTTAAGGATGCTATTTGGTAAGGAAGTAATGACTTCCCTGACGTTCAATCCTAATTCGACAATGTTTACTTCATTTACTCCATTGATCTTCTAATATTTTAATATGATTGAGTTTATTATTAGGTGCTATCCCCTGATCACTGGGAGACATCCAAATTTATGATGTGCTTTAAGACATTAGCTCACATACACTTGTCGCCATTAGAAACATATATTTTGATGTGAAAAAATTAATAATAATTTTTTTATATTTTTTATTTTGTCAAATTTTTATAATAAATATTTTATAATAGTTTAAAATTAAATGTAAAAATACAAGATAAATATTTTATTATTTATTTTAGAAAAATTTCTTCATTTATCATTCAAGTTTTGTTATAATAATTTTTATTGTTCTATAATAATTTTTTTATATATTTATTTTAAGAAAATATTTATAACATAAGAAAAAGATTTTTTAATTATTTTTTTATGTCAAAACGTATATTTGTTATTTTTAATACTTAATTTTTTATTTTAATTTCCATTCGTGTGATTTATTTAATATATAATAAATATGTATAAAAGTGTATTTAAAAATAATAGTAATATTATAAATTTATATTGTTAAGGGAGTTATTGGCTATTATAAAAATAATATCAGATAAATGGTATATATTAATTATACTAGGAGGAAATTAGTAGTCTCCCAAAAAATAATTAAATAAACAAAGATAGCTTCCTAAATCGGATTAATGCGGATTAATGCGAATTTAGATACCCAAGTGCTTTATTATAATAGTTGCTACTTTAATTTATTTATATCATCCTAACTTTAATTTTAAGATAGATTAAATTAATTTTACCACAATTCAACCATCCATTTAAAAAATTAATTCAACACACAATTAAAATCCACTTCCTCATGGGATCGACACTCGTCACTATTAATCTATTCTAAAATAGATTCGTATACTTGCGAGTTCAATAAAATTTGTACAACAATAAATTTTTTGACCTTATTTAAATAATTCATTTATTTAAATCTTATTTAATTTTGAATTTGATTGTAGTACCATTATTTTTATATTAATATGGATATGACAAAATTAAAAATTTTTAGTCAACAAACCAATTCACAAAATAGTGGATTGAATATGAATTAAGTTAAATCCGTATCCGATCCATAGACGCATAGATTAAAATTTACCAATTCATAGATTGGATTGAATTAAAAATTTATAATCTGCAAAATCATGGATAAGATATGAATTTAAAGTCCTATCTGTAAATTTGATTCATGAACATCCCTAATCACTAGGCTATGATTCAATCTAATAATATGTTGCCACTTTAGCTTTTTTCAATCCAATAGGATGCTTCCGTGTTATTAATCAATGCTGCATCAATTTTTTTCTAGTATAATAGAATGTTATCGCATCATCAATCAATACAATGTTAGCTGGTCAATGAGAGGTCAACTAGGGCCTACTAGAATTGTAAAATTATGATTTTACCTTTTATTCCTTCCTAAGGTTTTTAGCTATTCTTACCTAAAAAATGCTATCTATTTTGTTGTCTAACTTCTTATTAATTATCAAATGATCAAAATATCCTTGAAATACATAAAAAAAAAAAACACACACACACACAACAAAGCTAAAAGGACATAAATACATAAAATAGAAATTTTAGTGAGATTTAGAGCACAAAATAGCAAATTTATCCTTTATAAATATGTATTCTTTAGTGCTCAACATCCATCATGTGAGCAAAGGCTTTCTCCTATCTCCTAATACAAGCTAAAAGTCATAGACTAATCCATCTGTTGAAATTTGACAACAACATTATAATTTTTTATCTATTGTTCGTCAATGACAAATTGATTTTACAAGGGCTTTAATAGAAGATTGTACATATCTCAAAGCTATTTTTAGTTGTTATGTCATGGCTTTAAGGCATATTTTTAACTCTGAAAAAAAAAGCAGTGTCCTTTAGTAGCAATATGAAAGATGATCAAATTTTAGCAATCAAGAACTTATTCAAGCTCAATACTGTTTCAACATATGAGAAGTATTTGGGCTACATTCTGTGATTAGGAGAAAAATGAAATCCTTTACTTAATAAAATCAAGCTTAAGATTATAAGCAAGATTTCAAATTAAGAGCATAAATATTTCTATAACGAGGCTAAAAAGTACTTATCAAAGCAGTAGCATACATTATGTCAGCTTATGCTTTGAGTGTGTTTGAAACAATACTAAACACTTGTAATGACATCCACAAAGCCATTGTAAGATACTAGTAAGAAAGCAAGTAAGACAAATGAAGTATCCATTGAGCAACTTGCTATAAAATGAGTCAAGCTTAGAGCCATAGTGGATTGGGATTTAAGGACTTCTCCAGTTTAAACAAGCTTTCATGACAAAGCAAGGGTAGAGAATCATCCAAAATCTTAATTGACTTATAGAAAAAGTACTAAAAAACCAGATACTTTAAGCAAGTAAGACTTATGAAAAGCAACATTAGGTTTTTACTTCTTTTTCAATTGAGTATTTTGTAGGTAGAGTGGTTATTTTCAAAGGCCATAGATAGTGATTTAGTGTCGATGAATAAGTGCTGGTATATAAAGATAATTGGATCCCTAGAGAAATTATCTTTAAATAAATTATAGATTTGATGGTAAAACCTTTGTAGTGCACTTGTTTCTTGTTTTCTAAATAATCTAACAAGTTATACCTATTCGTTCAAATTCTTTTCTACTCATCTTCCTTAATAACTCTTAAAAGGCAATAAGCATGTTTGCTCACCATCACCTATTTACACTTTTAATAACAATTAATAGAGAGTGATTTGGACTCTCAATCTTCTAAAAAAATCAAGATTTTCTTATAGAAAGCTTTGCTCAGAGTTTGCAATTAATAATTGTTAACTTGTGAAGAAAAAAAGCGTTACATGATCCTTTTCTTCATATTTATGGTAGCAAATTAAAAAATACATTTCACACTTTGATGGAATGTAAGGTAGCCTATAAGACTTGAAAACTCACCAATTTTATAAAAGGATTTAAAGGATTGGCAGGTCTAAACATGTTTACTATCATTTAAAATAAGAGTGGATGAACCAACCAAGCCCATAGATAAGAGCACTGCTACTGAAAAAGCAGAGTGGTTAGCCTGGGATGAATTTACTAAACACTATCTAGACTCAATGGAATACATCATGGATAGAACAATTAGAGATAGCATCCCAGCATGTGAAAAGGCTAAAAATTACTTGGCAACTTTTGGAAAAGCTTTCAAGAAGGTAAACAAGGCTAAAAAGAGTAACTATCTGAGGTTCTTTGTTAATACCCAGCATGATGGTCTTTCTAGAGTGAGAGTGCACATATTTAAATAACTAGTTACCATATAAAGTTGCAAGATACAGATGTCCATTTACCTTATTACTATCTAGTTTTTTAAATTTTTGAATCGTTTCCACCATAATTTGGCAATTTGAGAAGCTAATATAGTACTCAGAAGGACACTTAAAATATCAATAAATTAACTACTTATGTGGTTTAAGAAGAGGAGTTATTAAAAAAAGGAAAATCTTATAGTGTAATAATGGTTATTACTAAAGAGAGTGGGACAGTGAACAAAAGTTCTTCAAAAGATAGAAATAAGCACTTTGAATAAAAAGAAGTTTGGAAAGAAAAATTCATATGGCAATTTTTCTACCACTTCTGGTTCCACTTCTGAAGGCTTCAAGGGACAATACCATTTCTGTAAATAACCAGTGCACAGGAAATCTGAATATAGGGGATTCAAAGCATGCCTAGAAAAGAAAGATATTTTTATAGCTTCTGCAGGCTTTGAATATAATCTTATTGATGTTCTTTTTAATACTTGGTGGTTGGATACTAGTGCAACCATTAAAATAATGAATTCCTTATAAGAATTCAAAAGCAGGAAGAAACCCAATAAAGAAGAGCTAATTGTTCACATAGGCAATAGAGAGAAAGCCAAAGTTGAAAGCTTATGAGTTGTCAAACTACATCCAGCTAAATACCACTTTTTAGATCTATTAGATACAATTTATATTCCTTTATTAGGAGAAACTTGATATCTATATCTATTTTGGATAGTAGTGACAGAAAATTTACTTATTCTGTAATTCAAAGCTAGCTAGTTCTGGCACTCTATATGATGGCTTATATATGATTGATTTATTTCCTCCTACTACTAAATTATCATTCAATGCTCATGTTATGAAAGTTTTTAATTCCAATCATGTGAGTGTTGACAAAAATTCCTCTATGTTATAGCATAAATAGTAAGGTTACATTTTTAAACAGAGGATAGAAAGGCTCATTAGAAATGGTATCCTCCATAATATAGATTTCTTTCATTTTAACACTTGCATTAACTATGTCAAAGGAAAACTCATTCTCAAAACCATAAAAAAAAAGAACTCAGAGAAGTCAACGTGTCCTAGAATTGATATATATAGACTTATGTGGACTATTTACTCATGCTACAATTGGAGGTTATAAGTCTTCATCATTTTCATTGATAACTTTTCTCATTATGGCTATGTTGAACTTCTTACTAATAAGTCTAAATCTTTATCTACTTTTTAAGCTTTTAAGGCTAATGTTGAGCTCCAAAATAGTAAGAAAAATAAAGTAGTAAGATCAAATAGAGGTAATGAATACTATAGGTGATATGATGAAACTAGGCATAATCTTAAACCTTTTGCTAAATTTCTTTAAGAATATAGAATAAAAGCTCAGTACACAATGCCTTAGACTCTTAAATAAAATTGAATTATAGAAAGAAAAAATCGCACCCTTCTTAACATGGTACAATGTATGCTAAGCAATTCCCACTTACCAAATATTTTATAGGGTAAAGCCTTAAGAACTATAGCTTATATTTTGAATTCAATACCCAATAAATTAGTGCTTATAACTCCTTATGAATTATGGTTAAAGAATAGACCAAGTCTTCATTATTTTCATGCTTAGGGATGCAGAGCAAAAGTAAGGCCTTATAGTACACAATTAAGAAAACTTAATCTAAAAGCTATTAGTGGCCATTTTATTAGATATTATATAAGCTCAATGGGTTCTAGATTTTATTATCTTTCCTACACTATTAGAATCATTGAGTATGATCGTACCATTTATGTTTAAAATAATCATAGTCGTAGAAGTTATAAGCCTTATAATTTTACATTAAGAGAAGAATATGTAGTCTTGTTTATCCCATCTTTTTTAACTTCTACAATGAGATTACCATGTACTAATATTTCTTCTTGTAATCCTGAACCTTATCATGATTCAAAGCCTATGACTGTAATGAATAATGTTACTAATATGTAATTGAGGAGATAAAAAAAGGTCAAAAGACCTATAATTTTTTATGATTATATAGTTTACTTGCAAGAACATAATTTTGATTCAAACTTGTCATCTAATCCTATTACCTTTTAAGAGACCATCAGTTTTTTATAATCCTACATGTGATACATGACGAGATGGCATCTATGTAACATAATGGGGTTTAGGATTTAGTTAAATTGTTAGATGGATGTAGGCCAATTAATTATAATTGGGTTTTTAAAACCAAGAGAGATGTTAGAGTTTAGGTAAAAAGATACAAAGCAAGGCTTATGGCTAGGGGTTTTAGTAAAAAAAAGGCATTAATTACACAAAAACCTATTTATTAAATAGAAACCTACTCTTCAGTTTCTATTAAAGACTCTTTCCATATTATCATGGCATTAGTAGATCATTTTAATTTAGAACTACATCAAATGGATGTGAAGACAAATTTTCCTAATGGAAGCTTATTTAAAGATGTGTACATGTTGCAACTTGATGGTTTTGTTAAGCTCAGTAAAGAAAATATAGTGTGTAAGCTCAAAAGTTCTATTTATGGACTTAAATAGGCATCCAGACATGGTGTTTGAAATTTCATGATATTGTCATCTCTTATGGGTTCTAGGAGAATATTATTAATCAATGTATATACTTGAGAGTCAGTGGGAGTAAGTTTATGATTTTGGTGCATTCTATGTAATATATTGCTCGCTATTAATGACATCGATATTTTACTTGAGATAAAACAGATGCCATCATACAATTTCAATATGAAGGATCTTGGTAAGGCCTATTATGTATTAAGGATAAGTATTCTTTCTAACTGATTTATAAGTAAAGATTGTCTCAAAAGGCCTACATTGATTATATTTTAAAAAAATATAATCTATAGTCTTGTGCTCTTTGAAAAGCATCAATTTCAAAAGGTGACAAACTTTCCAAGTCTCAACGTCTAACTAATGATATCGTTAAGGCTAGAATGCAAACAATCTTATATGCATCAGTTTTGGTAGCTAATGTATGTTAAAGTCTATACTTGCCCTAATATTGTTTTTGCTATGGGAGTACTTAGGAGATACATGAGCAATCCTAGATATGAACACTGAAAGACTATAAAGAAAGTGTTTAGACATTTGCAAGCCACTAAAGAATTTTCTTTTACATATAAGCAATCTAACTATTTGAATATAGTTGGGTATTCTGATGCTGATATTAAAGGGTGTCTAAAAGCCAAGAAGTTCACATCTTGTTACATCTTTATGATGGCATGAAGAGCTATATTATAGAAAAGTGTCAAGCAGGCACTTGTAACTTTTTTAGCAATAGATGCAGAATATGTAACATGATTTGAGGCTACTTATCAAGCTTTATATATGTAGAATATTATCATATGGCTATATTTTTTGTTAGTTGTACTAAGGCCATTAAAAATATGTTGTGATAATTCGCAGTTGTTTCTTTCATTCACAATGTAGGGAATTCCTCATGCCCCAAGTATATTGATGTTAAATACTTATCTGTGAGAGAGAAAATTGTTCTATCTTATGTATTAGTATGGTATATACCTATAGAACTCATGTTATTAATCCACTTACTAAAATTTTAGCTCCAAAAGTGTTTAAGGAGCATCTAACTGATATGGGATTATTAGACTCCTCTTTTATATGTTGAGTGAATGGCAGTTTTGATTTGTATTATAAGTTGCAACTTAAATAAGATTATGTATTACTCGTTTTTATTATTATGCATGCATATTATTATGTGTGATGTTGATATGCCATATATTGTGTACACATTTGGGTGCATATGGCATTATATATACAGTGAGGATATTATGGTTTGAGACATTTTGTTCAATTTTAATATAGACATTATAGACTAACGCACTATGCCTTGGCTTCAATGTACTTTCTTGAGACATTTATTCCAGTCTCACTATGGTTATAGGAAAGCGCAACTTCCTCGAGACATTTTCATATAAGTCTCATTATGATGAAAAGGAAGCTCACTTTCGAAGGCATTTTGATCGAGTCTCAATGTTAGCTAGAAGGATACCTAACATAATTAGTGTAGTTGGGGCGAGTTCACATACGAAACGTGATTTAGACATTAAAATCATAATAAATAAAAATCAGCATACAAAATAAAGAACATAAAAACATTTACGTGATGGCCTTTTAGCCTATATATAAAGAGTATCTCCACACTAATCCACTATATAAATGAAGTATCATATGATTCTCTTGTTAATATGAGCAAAATCTTATTAAAAATTATTTATGATGAATAATAACTTAAGGAGACTATGGGTCTACTAAAGAAAAGAGAGCTTTTAAAGAGATCACACTTTATCATATATAACCAAAATAAATTATTCAGTGATATAGACTTTGAATAGGTAATTTCATGTTTATGGTTTCTTAAGACATTATGGTAAAAGATAGATAATCTACCTAAAATGCTCATACTTAATAGATCTTAGAAAAAGAATCCATTGTACCATATCGCATGGTATATAGCTAGAGCAAGTCATTTGATCACATTTTTATGAGGACTTTAGGTATTTGAGCTATGCGCTAATAATTTATAATGACAAATGAACAATATTCATTGATCAAAACTTTTCAAGTAACCAAATCATAGATTACTGCATGACTAAGTTACTTGATTAGCTTATCATAAAATCTCTTTAAGATTTTATAGAAACTATTAAAATAAATTATCTCAATAGGGTACCTTATGGTCCTTATAAGGTCTTCACATAACATTTACAAATATATACAATATAATTAGAAAATAAAAAAAAAGATGAATAGAGAATACTTGAAAGCACACTTTAGGTTATATTTCCTAGGCATTATCGTACTCTATATGAATTTAAAGGTGCATCTACAAAAATTAGTTGTTGCTACTCTAGTTCTCCTTTATGAATGTCTTTTGTTAGCTTCTTTACAGATCTATATCCCCTTAAGTCATTGTTGAATTTAGATTTGGAATCAACAATAACTTAAAATTACAATATTTGAGCTGGGTCAAGTCCTCCATGTGCACTTTACACTTTTCTACTTATGCAATTCAATGATTGAAGGTGCTCTACTACCCTTTTTTTAAACAAAACCCCAACCAAATTATCTATACTTTCATATATGGTGCCAACTACTCTAACTAAATTATGGTTAAACCATACTAAAACAAATAAATTTATATTAGTGAGTATAGTTGTCTAAGTATATTTAAGGCGTGCTTTACTAATATAAAGAGGATAATTGAACAGGTTCGGTAGTAAATGATGGTGAGGAAAAGAGCTAACAATCCTTGAGCCTTTAAAACATTTTGAAATCCTAGTTATGTAACCTAAGAGAAGAGTGAATTGGATTTCTAAAACTAAAACTAAACAAACCACACAATAATTCAATCTATTACCTTAATGAAATAAAAAATAATAAATTTAATAAAGCAGAATAATAAATAGTAAAGGTAGAGAAAGTAAGCACAATGATTTTCACATAACTCGATAATTTTCGCTTACGTTCACACCTCCAAGCTAAGCAAACTCAAAGATTTTACTATCTAAATCTCCTAAGACTTCAAGTTCTTTACAATGAACTTTTAAGGTGTGAATAAACCTTTACAATCAAGAGATTACTTCTCAATCTCTTCACTCAAGTATTTTTTACACTTATACACATAAATTTTACAATAAATTTAAAAAATACAATAAATACATTCTTTTTAAAATGGATAAATAAATAATATCTCAATGAATATTTAATCTATGATGATTTACAAATTGAAGGCTCAAAATATGTTGTTTATACTTGTTTATGCTTATAAAAGTCTTTCAAATGAATTAGATTTAAATTTAAATAGATTTAGCCTAACAACTAGCTACTATAAGCAAATTCCAACAATCAAGCAGTTAGCCGCTTAATTTGACTTGCTACCGGCTTCAAAACAATAAAGTTATCATTAAAATTTGAATTTGCTATAGTAACACTATTTTTTAAATTATAACTTTACCTAAAATTTTTTATAATTATACTAACGTCATAAAACTTTAAAAAAATTAATTTCAAAATTTGTAAATAATGCTTATCATCTTCAAAATTTTATAAAATTAAGATAAGGCCTAAAACATAATAATATTTTTCAAAGAAGTCTTTTTTAAAATTTAATACAATACTTATAAATTTTAGAGTTCTTAAAACTTTTTTATTTTAGTCCAAAATTTAAAGATATGAATTTTTCCTCAGGCAGCTAACCGCTAGCCCTCAGACGGTTAGTCACTAATTCTCTATCTATTCTTAATACTTACACTTTTAACCTCAAAACATTCATAAATTATAGTAAGGCCAAAAATGTTTCAACTTTTTATAAATATGTCCAAATCCAGAATTTAAAACAATGCTTATTAAAATCAAATATTACAAAATTTTTTGATGTTAGTCCACATCTTGAAAAATAGCTTATTTTATAAAATACTTAATTTATAATTATAAAATATTTGATTTATAAAAATAATGATTTATTAAACAAAATCCCGAACTTCTCAAATGCTAAACAATGCATATATTATTAATAAGATAAGCTAAAATTTATTCTTGATCGAGCCATTTTTTGTTGAGTATCATGAACTTAATTTCACTTGCATAAATATTATCCTTCAAGAATAAAGAAAATTTAAAATATAATATTTATCAAATTAATTAAGATACGTGTCTTTTATTATCAAATTTATATTATATGTAATCTTTTAAATAACACATTTGATTCTTACCAAATGGAACAAATTGAGGTTAGAGATGGAATCGATGATGACAAGAGGACACACTTCACTGCTCAAGTAAGTTTATCATGATATTCTAATGTAATTATAGGGTTGGAAAACCCTAAAGCTTTGCTAATAGTAATTCAAGAGAGATTTAAAAGTTAAGATAATGAATTTTTGAGAGCAAAATAGTCTCTACCCAGAAAAGGAAAACCTATAAGCTTTATAATAGAGTTTGCTAAGGGTGCTTTAGTAATTTCAAAGACTTAATACTTTTTCTACTAGCTAACCCTCTTTTTATAGGGCTATTTTGTAGTTTTACTTAGTCTATATTGTGTTGATTTGTATGAGCTTTAAGAGCAAGAGAACTTTTAGTGCTTGTTCATTCTTTGCAACTTGCCATGTAAAGCATACTAAAATAGTGATCTTGTTGCTTTTTAAAATACAAATGATGAAAGTCAATGTATCAACTTGTAATTGCTTTGCTCAATAGATGTACACTCTCATTGTTTCCTTATTTCTAGCTTAAACAATAAAGGCTTTTATTCCTTTCTAAGGACATGTAGACTAGTCACTTGAGAGGGCTAAGTGCCATATCTAATTTCAAAGTATGCCCTCCAAAATAAGATAATTTTACTGGAGTTATCCTTATATTGGAGGATATCCTTGCTTGTTTGAGCTACACTCCTTTCTATTCAACATATTGACTTTTTCTTACCTTAACCTTCACTCTACTTAATGTTACTAAACTATTTCTATTTATTGTAAATCACTAGAGTTAATTTTTTCAAGTTAATAGAGTTAAATGATATTGTGATCAAAAGAGATCTCTATGTCACTTATTGAAAACTTAGAGATCCCTATGATTATTTCAAAGTAGAAATACAATATTAAAATAAAAATGGAATAATATATTTTTAAAAAATAATTTTAGCATTTAAAAATATTTTAATATTTTATGAACTATTAGACATATTTTATTATATTAAAGTAAGTTTAATAATAAGTAGAAACATTATATTAAATAAATATTTAAAAATACATTTATTTGAATATTATACAAAACAATTTTAATGTTATTTATACATGAGATATATTTTACTAATTGTAAAATTCTATTTAACCTAAAGATTTACTTAAAATCTTTGTAATAAATATAGAAATATTATATAAATAATTATAAAAATTTACACTTTTAACATTAGTTTAAATATTAAAAAATTTAATATTATTAGCTTATGTTGAGTACTAGAGAATGCATAATTATAAATGTTAAAATTATTATTTTGTGTTCCAAATATCACTAACATTTCTACTTTTATATGTTTAAATCCTCTAAACTTTGATTCTATGTTTTGTTATAATTTGAGTATTTTATGAATTTTTAAGAATATTTTGGTCATTTCATGATTAACTATAAGTTAAGCAGCAAAACAAATGACATTTTTTAGCTTGAAACAGTTGAAAACCTTAGAAGAAGTATATATAGTATTGTTCACATATATGGTATTATTCATATATATTGTATTATTCACACATATGATATAATGACATAGCATTGACCGATGATGTGGCAACATCCTATCAAACCGATAATGTGATGTTGACTGATAATGCGATATTGACTGATAATGTGGCACCATCTTATTTGACCAATGATGCGGTATTAAATGATGATGGGCATTAACCAAAGATGTGGCAAGATTCTATTAGACCGCAATGATGATATAAGTTTGACCAGTGTTGTGTTCCAATCAATCGAAGCTTGTCACATAGTGTAATCCAGAGCATCTAACTAGTTTTCATCCAATGACCGTGATTTACTCATTGTATCTATAAATAGGTGGCTCCTTTTAGGTTTAATAGCTTTGAATCCATTTTTGAGCTTCATTTTCTGTATTGCTCTTTGTAAATTGTCTTTTCTATATATTTTAATAAAATTCTCATTTTGCTCCTCGTTCAAAAATGTATAGTGTTGTGCAAATTTTATTGAACTCGCAAGCGCACGAATCTATTATAGAATAGATTAATGGTGACGAGTGTCGATCCCACGAGGAGGTTGATTTTAATTATATGTCGAATTAATTTTCTTTTAATGGAAACAATTAAATTATGGTAACTTTATCCTAAATTGTGAATTAAAATAGCGGGAATAATTAAGAATGAAACTGTTGTAATAAAGTACTTGGGTATCCGGATCTGCATCAATATGCTCCATGGGCTAAATATTCTATATTAATACCAATTAAATCATAAGGGGGAATTCCACACCTCATGAACCACTCTCCAATAAGTATGGTGCCAAAGGCTTATCGTGCCAAATAATAATAACCTTGTACTAGGGTGCCGGTTTAACCAGAGCTGTATCTAGACAAGAACAAGACTATTATTATTTGTCGACGAAAAGTCAAAACAACCACAAATAGTAGAGGGGAAGAGAAAGTAAATTTACCAAATTAAGCCCATGGAACATGTTGAGACTTCACCTTCAACCCAAGCTCAAAAAATATTAGCTACTCATATTTTAACTAAGGATAAAAAAGGAAATTTTATTAAAATACAAAGAAACTATAAGAAGGAGAAGGAATTTCAGAAATCTAAGCTTAGAAATGAATTCAGGGATATCAAATTAGGGGGGTAGAGCCCCCTTTTTATAGATACATTGAGTGAATCCTGACCATCGAATTAAAAACAATTCGGATGCTCAGGATTGCGCCACGTCATCAGTCAACAGTCAACAGTCAACCGTCAACATTTGTACAGTAATGCCGCCTGAATAGTAAATAATCCCATGTAAGCGCATGTATTGTACACACGATTTTTGCTCCACTGAGATGCTGCCACGTCATCGATCTACAGTACATAAGAAATTTAGTCCAATAAGATCGTGACACATCATCGGTCAATGCCACATAAGCAGTCAATTCACATAATTCGTCCAATCAGATACTACCACGTCATAGGTAGTTGCCAAATCATCGGTCCGTATACATGAACAGTGTCGTGAATGAAGATCACGTGAATGAAGATCACGTGCGTATAAACGATCTGACAGTATATGTGAATGCATGACTTTTTCCTTTAATGCTCTTCTTAAGGTTTTCGACCGTCCTGAGTCCAAATATGACGTCCGTTTTGCTGTCTGATCACTCGTTTATTGTGAAACGATTATGATACCCCTAAAATACATAAAATACACAATTATAATAAAACACATATAATTAAATAACAAAATACTTAAATAAATAAAAGTAGCAATGTTAGTGAGATTTAAAGTGTAAAATGATGATTTTCTCTTTTATAAATATACACTTTTTAACACTCAACACACCCCCCAACCAGCTTATTGCTAGTCCTTAGTAAATAAAGCGAAGATAAAATTCAAATCTTTTTTTTTTAAAGGAAACACATGTGTTTATTCAATCAAATTAATGATAGCAATCAAATAAAAGTACAAGCATTATTTCCAGTCTAAAGGAATATCACACCCACATCAACCATCCATATGCATCAATCTAGCAGACTTTATTGTAATAATAGTAATGAGGTCACTTTCAAGAATGACATATCCAACCCCAAAATCTCACCGGTTGTAGTGACACTCTCACAAAAAATTAATCCCAATAAAATTTTATCACTACAATGAATGGTAAATTGAGAGAAAATAATAAAGAAATATCATACACTCTCACCAAGATGAAAAAAATATGCCCATAGCTTAAAAATAATACGATCTCAAATAAAGTATTAGTCAACCCAATGTATTCATCATTTTTTTTCATTTTTTTCTCTTTTTTTTTTTGTATATGCATCACTACATCTTAATTACCCATATAACTAGCTTTTATGTTAGACTATAGTTCCCTAAAATCAGGAAGGACTTTTATTAGGACGTAACGTAGGCTAGGGACATGGCTAACAAAGAAAGGAAAATAGGGAAACAAAATATATATGTTTGAGAAAAAATTCAAGAACTTTTTACAAGATGCATTTTTATTGCTATTGTACATCTTTTTTTTTTCTCTTTTTTTTTGAATTTTTTTTTATATAGCACAACTTTGCTAAACAAAATAATTATTTATCATTTTTTTTTCTCAAACATGAATAGGTGGATGGAACTTGTATGATATTGGGTAATACTCCAAATTGGAGTGGGTCAGGATGATAAGTTAATAAAGAAAAGGGTTTTTTTTTAAATAAAAGGCTCAAAAGGGCTAACTATGGATATTACATAATAGGGATGGCTAGCAAGGCTCAAACGGGTCAAAAATGGCCTTCCATCATCTTTTAAGACTCTAAATAATCTTCCATATCTACTAATTAAGTGGGCATTTAGATGCAGTAAGACACACTTTTTTTTTTAAGGGTTCAAAGAAAATCTAGAGATCATGTATGAAATAATAAACTGCTAAGCTATATGAAAAATGGGCAAAAATGGTTACTCTCCAAGAAAAATTAATAGGCTCAAAAACTCACTTGGAATTTATTATGACATGTGCATTCTTTCAAGCAACTCATATTTGTCCCCAACATCAACATGTAGAATAGTAAACATGGTGTAACATTACTCAAGACCAAAGATAATACAAATACCAAATTTCAAAAGTCATCATATCATCCAATATTAAGAACTCACAAATTTTTTTTAAATAGAATTATTTCCCCCCAACCTATTCTAAACATAAAAAGAAAACATACATGCAAAAAAATTAAAGAAAAATGAATTTTTTTTTAATTTTTTTTTTACAAAAGAAGATACGTTTCTAGAGTTACTACACTCCATATTCAGCCATCTTCGACTTTAAAAACTTGAAAACATATATTTATAAAGGAGAAAGATGAAAGGTTAGAAAAGAAACACACACAAATATATATATATATATTTTATTTTATTTTTATTTTGTTTTTGTTTTTTTTTATTTATTTTTTTAAACTAAGAAGATGCGTTTCTAGAGTCAGTATACTCCATATTCAGCCATATTCTATTCAAAAAGTTAATCATGGTTAGTTCAACATTCCACAATTGTCAACTATTCCCTCCCCCCAACCAGAACGAAACATTGTCCTCAATGTTTGAAAGGAAAGAAGTAGAGTTTAGAAGACATCACCTGGGTGCTGCAATACAAAAGAAAATATTTACAAGCGAAGAGTTAAATCTAATTTGTACTTCTTACTGCCGCTACTGTTACTATCATTTTTTGAACACTCCAACACAATAGCCTTGGGATCTGGCTCTGGTTGATAAGCTTGTAACAGATCAAGTAGTGCATTAGCAGTGTGTGCACAAATAAAGATGTTTTTCACTGAGGAAGGAATAAAATATTTTTTTATTGCATGGTTAAGAAATGCGAGAAAGCCATCATAAAAGTTATTGACATTTAACAAACCAATGGGCTTCTGATGAATGTTCAGATGGGACCAAGATGCTAATGTCATTAGTGCCTCACGAGTTGTAAGATCGCTTGGAAGGAAAATAAAAGCATCGGCATGATTGAGCATTTCAGTTATTCGTTCTTGCATACCTGAGACGACTAACTCTTTTCCAGTTGGTGAATGAGACAAACAACCCAGAGGTTTTAGGATTTGAGGGATGATGCCTAACACTTGGCTCCCTCTGACAAAAGCAGCTTCTGATACCATTTTGGATAACCATCGGTCACCTCCTCCATACACCAAGTGTAATTTTCTCTCTGCTATTTTTAGACCAAGATCTATGGCTGCCTCCATGAACTCTTTATATTTGCCATAATGAAACCTAGAAAGTACACAAATGTTCTTGAATTGTTTACTGGAAGTAGCTGCCATTAAGATAATGCTCAAAAGCAACTTGTGAGTGCTTAGTAAAAAGAGAATCGTATTTAAAGACCTTGGTGACAATTGATTACAGTTGTGTATGGGACATTATGTCAATTAACGTGTAAGGCACATGGCTCAAAAAGTCAAAAAGAAAATAGTAAAAAGAAAAAGTAAATAAAATTATTAAAAACAACAATACAAATAGTAAAATAACAGTGAAATAAAAGAACAGAGAGGTAAAAGGATATTTACAGATAGTTGTGATTGTGGCTCACATCTTCCTCTGGTTTTACGTCTAGAAACGGCTTGAACGCCCTCTATGGGTCGAGGATAGGCTTCCCATCCAGTTTTCTTACAAACTGGCAAACAGGGTTTTTTATAGTCAGATTTCCGAGACTATAGTTTGCACATTCTTTCTGGAATAATGGCCATAACTGGAGTATTGTATGTTGGACGTATCCACTGGGATGCGTTTCAAGAGACAAAAGGATATCATCCAATGACTCCTTATTCAAGCCATCCCTAATGAATTGAATCTTATCTTCTCTGTTATCAGACACCATTCCTAAAGAACATGATTTTTTATTGCATATCATTCTGGCACATTTATGACAAGCAACAGAAAGTCTTCGAGCTCGTCGTTTTCTCGCATAATTTCCTTTACCACAACCAGGCATATATGCAATAAATTTAGGAGGTAACTCACCTGCTAAGCAAACTTTTGCCTCGATTAACCAACAGATGTCAGCAGGGATGTTATTCTTCATAAGCAATCGCATGCGTTCAGACCGGGCTTTATAGATTAAAAGTAGGGCATTCTGAGGAAGCGAAGGGAATCGTTTGTGAAGCTTTCCTAAAATCTCATTTCTGTCTATACCTTCGTCTCAGAATATCAGTTATTGTGGGAAAACTGAAGTAACCGACTTGATTGTCACGGAGTACCGTTATCTGCCACTTGACCGGGGTTACAAACTTTAAACACACAAAGCAAACTAAAACACACGAACAAGAAAATAAATTAAAACACACAAAACAAACTAAAATCGTCCTCTTATTGAATTTACGATGCCTCTCTCAATTTCTCGAAGTTGGCTTTCTAAATCCTCAACATGGGCTACTAACTCTGGTGGTTGTAGCTGCCAGATGCGATGTGTTTTACAAAATCATATCTGACCTCTGAGATGAAATTGGATACGTCGAAATTGTCTAAGAATGTTTAAGAGGAACTGTCTCATGATTAAATTGATAAGGAAACTTAACGGTTAAACAAACACACTTAAACAAAAATAATTTCAATCAGCAAAAGAATGAATAAAAGAAAGAAAATAAATAAATAATCAAATCACCGAAAAGCAAAACCTCAATTTAAAATAGGTGGGTCACTCAAATTTATTTCGCTGTCCTCTCCATGTGGTTGGTATTCTAGATATGGCTTTAATCTTTGACCATTAACTTTAAAAGTGACACCATTCATTGGATCCTTAATTTCAATTGCCCCATGTGGAAAAATAGTATGAACAATAAATGGGTCAGACCATCGAGAGCGTAACTTACCTGGGAATAAGTGTAAGCGAGAATTGAATAAAAGTACTTTCTGACCTAGAGTGAAAGATTTTCGCATAATTTGCTTGTCGTGAAAGACTTTCATTCGTTGCTTGTAAATTTTGGCACTCTCGTACGCATCATTTCGAATTTCTTCAAGTTCTGCCAACTGTAATCTTCTTTCTGAGCCAGCTTGCTGTATGTCAAAATTGAATTTTTTGATGGCCCAGTACGCACGATGCTCGAGTTCCACAGGTAGGTGGCATGCTTTTCCATACACTAGCCTGTAGGGTGACATCCCAATCGGAGTCTTAAAAGCCGTTCTATATGCCCATAATGCATCATCAAGCCGCAACGACCAATCTTTTCTGTCGGGCCTCACTGATTTTTCTAAAATGTGCTTTATTTCTCGATTGGAGATCTCAACTTGGCCGCTGGTCTGTGGATGATATGGAGTCACCACTTTATGAGTGATAGAGTATTTTGTCAAAAGTGCTTTGAAAAATTTATTGCAAAAGTGGGCACCACCATCACTAATTATTACTCGATGGAATCCAAAGCGGGAAACAATATTACTTTTCAAAAATCCTATTACCACTTTATGATCATTGTTCGTACATGGAATAGCTTCTACCCATTTTGAAACATAATCAACAGCGACCAATATGTATTGATGGCCAAAAGATGGGGGAAAAGGTCCCATGAAATCGATACCCCATACGTCAAAAATTTCAACCACTAGAATTGGGTTTAGTGGCATCATATTCCTTCGTGTAATGCTCCCCATTCGTTGACACCTATCACATGAAAAATAAAAGGTGTAAGCATCTCGAAATATAGTTGGCCAATAGAAACCACATTGTAAAATTTTAGTAGCTGTTTTCTTAGCACTGAAGTGGCCTCCACAAGCTTGTTCATGGCAGAAAGAAAGAATATTCTGAAATTCATTCTCTGGGACACATCGTCTAATAATTTGGTCTGCACAGTATTTAAATAGATAAGAATCATCCCAAAAGAAATTCTTTATTTCTGCAAAGAATTTGGCCTTGTCCTATTTAGTCCAATGCTCTAAAAGTTGACCTGTAACAAGATAATTAACTATATCAGCATACCATGGTACTACTTCCACACTCATTAATTGTTCATCTGGAAATGACTCATTCAAAGGTAAATGTTCTTTTGTTGTGTCAAAATAGAGACGGGAAAGATGATCAGCCACAACATTTTCTGTTCCTTTCTTGTTTTTGAATTCTAAGTCAAATTCCTGCAAGAGTAGCACCCAACGAATTAGTTTAGCTTTTGCATCCTTCTTTGTGAGAAGATATTTAAGAGCAGCATGATCTGTAAATATAATTATTTTACAACCAATGAGATAAGATCAAAATTTTTCTAATGATAACACAACTGCTAGTATTTCTTTTTCAGTGGTTGAATAATTTAACTGTGCATCATTCAATGTCATACTAGCACAGTAAATCACATGGGGAATTCGATCAACTCTTTGTCCTAATACTGCTCCTACTGCATAGTCAGATGCATCACACATAAGCTCAAATGGTAAGCTCCAATTAGGGGGCTAAATGATGGGTGATGATGTCAACAACTGCTTTAGTTTTTCAAATGCCACAAGACATGAATCATCAAAGACAAAAGGTACATCCTTAGCAAGTAAATTGCATAAGGGTCTAGAAACTTTTCTAAAATCTTTAATGAAACGTCTATAAAAACCAGCATGCCCAAGAAAAGATCTTACTTCTCTGACTGTTTTAGGTGGAGGAAGATTGGAAATGAAATCCACCTTGGCTTTATCAACCTCAATACCTTTGCTTGAAATGATGTGACCGAGAACAATACCTTGTTTAACCATAAAATGGCATTTCTCCCAATTCAAGACTAAATTCTTCTCGATACATCTCTGCAGAACTAATGTTAGATGATGTAAACATTAATCAAACGAATCTCTAAAAACAGAAAAGTCATCCATAAAAACCTCAAGGAATCGTTCAATCATATCAGAAAAAATGCTCAACATGCATCGTTGAAATGTAGCAGGTGCATTACATAATCCAAACGGCATTCTTCTATATGCAAAAGTGCCAAAAGGACAAGTGAAGGTGGTCTTCTCTTGATCTTTTGGTGCTATGGGAATCTGATTGTATCCTGAATAACCATCTAAAAAGCAATAAAACTCATGACCCGCTAATCTATCAAGCATTTGATCGATAAATGGTAAAGGAAAATGGTCTTTACGTGTGACAGAATTTAACTTTCTGTAATCAATGCATACACGCCATCCAGTAGTTACTCTAGTGGGTACTAATTCATTATCAGCATTGATGACTACTGTAACTCTTGACTTTTTAGGAATAACTTGCACAAGAATGACCCATGAACTATCAAAAATAGGGTAAATGATACCTGCATCTAATAGCTTAAGGACTTCAATGCGAACAACCTCTTTCATGTTAGGATTTAACCGACGTTGCATTTCCCTAGTAGGTTTAGCATTTTCATCAAGATGAATATAATGCATGCAATCCACTGGGTTTATACCTTTTATGTCTGCTATGGTCCATCCTAATGCTCCTTTATGTTCTTTTAAAACATCTAACAACTTACCTTTTTGTTCGTCATTGAGGAAGGAAGAGATGATTACTGGTAAAGTGCTTTCTTCTCCCAAGAATGCGTATTCCAAAGTGTTGGGTAATGGCTTGAGTTCGAGTTTTGGTGGTGATTCTGATGACGGGCTGAGTTTCTTTTCTGACAGCACTAGTTGTTTAACTCTTGACTTCCATTTATTAGTGTCCATGGATGGTGCTGAGTCAAGTAGAGCATTGACTTCATCAACTGAACTGTCAATATCAAAATTTAAACCAAAGTGAGTTAAACAAGTTTGCAAAGGGTCATCACTAAGGTTTGAAAGAAAATTGTTATCAACTAGTGTTTCTATTAAATCCACATTAACAATTCCATCATCTGCACTGTGAGGTTGTTTAGCAATGTTAAAGATATTGAGTTCCATGGTCATATTGCCAAAAAACAACTGCATATTTCCGGTTCTGCATTGAATATGTGTATCGGCAGTTGCCAAGAAAGGTCGGCCCAGAATAATGGGAATGTGCTTCTTTGAATCCTGCACTGGTTGAGTGTCAATTACAATGAAATCAACAGGAAAATAAAACTTGTCTACCTGGATAAGCACGTCCTCCACAATACCACAAGGTATTTTTATGGACCGATCTGCAAGCTGTAACACCACTGGAGTTGGATGTAATTCGCCCAGTCCAAGTTTCACAAATACAGAGTAAGGCAACAGATTTACACTAGCACCTAAATCCAACAAAGCATTCTCAATTGTGTGGTTCCCTACACTACATGAGATAATGGGGGAGCCTGGATCTTTGCATTTTAGAGGCATTTTATGTTGGAGTATATAACTAATATTTTCTGTTAGAAAGGCCTTTTTCTGAACATGAATATTTTTCTTTTTAGTACAAAGGTCTTTAAGAAACTTGGCGTATGATGACACTTATTTTATAGCTTTAAGTAAAGGGATGTTAACACTTACCTGTTTGAAGATTTCAAGAATCTCACATGTGGATTTTCCTTTCTTCCCTTTAGCTAACCTCTGAGGAAATGGAGCTTTAGGAACATATTCTCGAGGGTTGGTTTCTTCTTTCTCCTCTGATGATGATTCCTCCGTGTTCACAGGTACAATTTGAGTTGATTTTGGCATCTCCACTTTGTTGTCAACTTCTTTTCCTTTTCGCAAGGTCATCACTGCTTTGACCTCTCCATGCTGCTGTGGTGAACTAGAACTTGCTTCATTTACTGCTTTAGGATTGGGCACTGGTTGACTTGGGAATTTGCCTTTTTCAACGGTCATGGCCAATGTTTGAACTGAAGAGGCAAGTTGTCCTACCATTTTCTCAAGGCTTGAAACAGATTGAGCTTGTGAGTTGAAGCTCGCTCTCATCTCATTTCGTAATTCATCAATGGTGCGGTTCTGCTGCTCGATCTTGGAGTTAGTAAGATTTCTGAAATTTTGGGATGTCTCCTCCCATGGTTTGGGTTGAGAATGGTTGGGATTCTGATTGTATGGTCTAAATGGTGGTTGAGAGGCTTGAGACATTTGAGGAACTGGTTGCATTGGTGGAGGTGGAACTGATGGTCCATTTTGTTGGAATCCTTGAGACCATGAAAAATTAGGGTGATCTTTCCATCCAGGGTTATATGTGTTGGAGTAAGGGTTGTAGTTTGATGGTTTTCTCATGATACCTATGGCATTGGCTTGATCTGAATATGAGTCATGGTCATGTGGCTCTGTTGATTTAGCGGTTGTCAAAGATGCTATTTGTCGAGCAAGGCCTTCGACCATCTCTTTGACTTCTTTAATTCTTGAGCTTGATTCGCCAATGTTAACCTCATTCACTCCCTTAATTCTTCTGGTATTTCTGATTGATCGACTCCGTTGTTGGGAATTATCCGATTGCCGTTGGAAAAATTCCCAAATCTCTTATGCGCTTTTGGACATTAATTCTCCTCCACTGGTTGCCATTAGCCATTCTTGCATATGTGGCAATAATCCCTCCAAAAAATATTGGCATTGGTGCCATTTCTCGTACCCATGATGTGGACACTTCAAGAGTAGCCCATTAAATCGCTCCCATGCTTCGAAAAATTGCTCGTCGTCTCTTTGAGTAAACTCTGAAATTTCCCTGCGAATAGCATTGATTTTATGAACTGGAAAATATTTATTTAAAAATTTAGTTACCATTTGTTCCCATGATGTAATGCTATTAGCAGGCATTGTATTAAACCATGAACGAGCTCTATCTTTTAATGAAAATGGGAATAATCTAAGTTTAACATCATCATCTGAAAAATTCTCATATTTAAAAGTTTGACAAATAGAATGAAAATCATTCAGATGATTATATGGGTCCTCATTTTCTAGGCCATAGAATGTGGGGAGACAGTTTAGCACACTAGGTTTTAATTCAAAACTCCTAACAGCTACATTTGGGTACCTTATGCATGATGTGCTCAAATTAGCTAAAGGACTAAAATAATCCTTAAATGGCCTTTCTTGTGGTTCTGGTTGCTGATTTTGCAGATCCATTTCAAATTTCTTTTTGAAAACAGTGTGTTTGTGCGTGCGAAGTGTTTTTTCCAAATCAAGGTCTAAAGGTTCAAGATTAGGTAATAATGACCTTCGACCATGCATGCAAAGAACAAAATAAATGAAAATAAAATAAATAAAAATAAAGAGGAGAGAGAAATTACGATACTAACCTTGTGACGTTGTTATAACCGTATTATAAACATAAATTCAAGTGCTAAAAAGAAAATACAGGAAATAAATTAATTAAAAATAAAATAAGAAGATAAATTACAACGAAAAATGAAAAATTAAATTACAGAAATATAAAGAAGAGAAAAAGAAACAAAATTAAATTACAGGAAAAAAAATTTACTTAAAAAAATTTAATTCTATGGAATAATAAATTAACAGAATAAATAAAAATTACAAAGAAAAATAACTCAGAAATTAAATTATTGAAATTTAAAGAAATTTAAATTACCAAAATTAAATTACAGATTCACTTTTTTTTAAAATTTTTTTGTATATTTTTTAATTTTTTAATTTTTTTATAATTTTTAAGGAAAGCAAAAAAAATTACTTAAAAAAAACTAATTCTATGAATTAATTCTACGAATAAATTAAAATAAATTATAAGATAAACAAAATAAATTACAAAGAAAAGTAAAGCAAAAATTAAAGTATAGAAATTTAAAGAAATCACATAATAAAATTAAATTGCAAAAATTTCAATTACAGAAATCAAATTACAAAAATTTAAATTACAAAAATTAAATTGTAAAAATTTAAATTACAAAAATTAAATTATAGAATTATTATTTTTTTATAAGAAAAAAAATACAAGAAAACAAAAAAAAATTAATTCAACAAATTAAAATAACTTATCTCCCCGGCAACGGCGCCAAAAACTTGTTGTGCAAATTTTATTGAACTCGCAAGCGCACGAATCTATTGTAGAATAGATTAATGGTGACGAGTGTCGATCCCACGAGAAGGTTGATTTTAATTATATATCGAATTAATTTTCTTTTAATGGAAACAATTAAATTATGGTAACTTTATCCTAAATTGTGAATTAAAATAGCGGGAATAATTAAGAATGAAACTGTTGTAATAAAGTACTTGGGTATCCGGATCTACATCAATATGCTCCATGGGCTAAATATTCTATATTAATACCAATTAAATCATAAAGGGGAATTCCACACCTCATGAACCACTCTCTAATAAGTATGGTGCTTAGAGAACTTATCGTGCTTAAATAATAATAACCTCAGTACTTGGGTGTCTTAGGTTTAACCAGAGCTGTATCTAGACAAGACTATTATTATTTGTCGACGAAAAGTCAAAACAACCACAAATATTAAAGGGGAAGAGAAAGTAAATTTACCAAATTAAGCCCATGGAACATGTTGAGACTTCACCTTCAACCCAAGCTCAAAAGAAATTAGCTACTCATATTTTAACTAAGGATAAAAAAGGAAATTTTATTAAAATACAAAGAAACTACAAGAAGGAGAAGGAATTTCAGAAATCTAAGGTTAGAAATGAATTCAGGGGTATCAAATTAGGAGGGTAGAGCCCCCTTTTTATAGATACATTGAGTGAATCCTGACCATCGAATTAAAAACAATTCGGATGCTCAGGATTGCGCCACGTCATCAGTCAACAGTCAACAGTCAACCGTCAACATTTGTACAGTAATGCCGCCTGAATAGTAAATAATCCCATGTAAGCGCATGTATTGTACACACGATTTTTGCTCCACTGAGATGCTGCCACGTCATCGATCTACAGTACATAAGAAATTTAGTCCAATAAGATCGTGACACATCATCGGTCAATGCCACATAAGCAGTCAATTCACATAATTCGTCCAATCAGATACTGCCACGTCATAGGTAGTTGCCACATCATCGGTCCGTATACATGAATAAAGTTAACGTCGTGAAAGATCAAATGCGTATAAACGATCACAGTATATGTGAACAGTGACTTTTTCCTTTAATACTCTTCTTAAGGTTTTCGACCGTCCTAAGTCCAAATATGACGTCCGTTTTGCTGTCTGATCACTCGTTTATTGTGAAACGATTATGATACCCCTAAAATACATAAAATACACAATTATAATAAAACACATATAATTAAATAACAAAATACTTAAATAAATAAAAGTAGTAATGTTAGTGAGATTTAAAGTATAAAATGACGATTTTCTCCTTTATAAATATACACTTTCTAACACTCAACATATAGCAACTAATTTAATATCAAGTTTAGATTAAAGGTGAAGTCTCAATACAATCCATGAACTTAATTTGGTAAGTTTATTTACTCTATCTCTTTGATTTATCTTATTTGGTTTGATTCATCATCGACAGACATTGTATCTAAACTAGATTTTGCATATTCCACCAACTCCCTAGTGAAAGATCATCAATGTTTAACACAATAGGGACTTAGCATCAGATTTATTAGAGAGAAATTCTACTTTAATTTTTGTAAGTTATCTTAACTCATTATCGATAGAAAGTGTATTTAAGATATTTAGTAGATGGTCTTGCCATATTGTCGACAGAAGGATTATTATCATCTGGCACAATATGTTATTGACACTGATTATTATCCTTTGGTACACTGAGCACTTGAAAACATATTTATTAGAGTGAGAATTATGGGAAATGGAAATATCCTTTCATTAATTAATTGGAATTGAAAGAAATAGTAAGCCAATGGTGAAATGTTGAGTATAAATCCAAAAACTCGATCACCTCATTTGTATTATTTTATATTTAATTCATTGCTGCCATTTTATTTTAAATATTAAGATAAAATAATCACTTCCAACCAATACATATATGAACTTGGAAATTAATCGTATACATAATTAAATCTATCTCTTCATGAGATCGACATTCATCACTATAGATCAATACTATAGTAGATTCGTGTGCTTATGAAAACAATAAAATCTTCACAATAACCTATTAGACATATTAAGGTCCTATTTGGGTTTGGAGTTAAAAAATAATAAGCTACTTATTTTATGAGTTTTTGACAAAAAGTTATCTTTGGTAAATTTTTTCTAAAAGCTACTCTTTCATAAGTTTCTTCATTTTAATAATAGCTTTTAAAGTAAGTAAAGCATTGCTTAATAAAGCCAACTTACCAAATAATCTATTATATTTCTTTAAAATTCCTGTTATAACTTAATATTTTAACAAAATAACACTTATGTCTTATTTTTCCATAAATCCAAAGGTATAAATAAAAGACAATTTAAACTTAAGTTTATTTTGGTTACAAATACTACAATAATATAGTTTATCAAACACTAAACTACTTTTTTAATCAACAACTCATTTCATTCTCATAACAAAAGGAGCTTATTTCATTAATTACCGTAATCCGAAATTGGTTCTAAATTATTTATATTATATTTGTATTTACTAAAAGTTTAAACTTGATTTTTTTTAGTTACTATATTCAAAGGATAATATGATTTAAAAAAAAAAGTTCTTGACGTCCCTTATTAAAAATTTGAAAGTTTGCATGACTGTTTTCTCAAATATTGGGATATAGGATTGTAGCTTTTCTCTCTCTATTTTTTTAAATTATAATCAACATTTTGGTAAATAAATAAATAAATAAAAATATTATGCTAACGACACCCAAAATGCATGAAAGGAAACCTAAAGGGATGGTTACTTTCAAAGTTCTTACCAAAAATCTTGCGCATTATCCTTATTGATTATCAATTATTTTTCACTAAAAGAAAAAAAAATGTACAATCTAACTCATTCTATATTATATTGATTAAGAATCAATTATAATAATAAGAAAGTCCAAATACAAATGATTTGATCTCATCAGCAAGGAAGCAAATTTCCATTAGCCGTTGTGTTGCTACTCCTGCTGCCAATCCTTAGCTGTGAGAAAGACCTTACTACTCTTGAAGACACTCGATCTAATTGCTTCATAGATCTTGCTGTAATCGATGAAGATGAAGAACAAGATTGATCATGATCATCATCACTTTCTTGTTTGCGCATGATGTGATCATCATTTTGTACTCTAACAGCAACATAACTAGAACACTCATCCATAGACAATGACCTCTTCAAAGTTGTGGCCAAAAGTTGCTGTTTATCTTCAATGGGCATAACTAATGACACGCTATGTCTAAGAAAATCATTTGAATATAATAATTCTACCCGTGAACTAGAAGCACTTCTATGTAACCTCTCTTGATCATTTCTGTTGTCATTATTATTATTATTATCATCAATTGGCAAATTAGCTGCTCCTTCAGAAATGCTTTTCGGTTGATCAACCACTGGTGACCTACAAACTGGGCAACTAGTGTGCCCTAAAAACCAATTACCAATGCATGGAACATGAAACGCATGCCTACAGCTAGGCAATAAACGTACCATTTCCCCATCTTCTAATTCTCCTAAGCAAATAGCACACTCACTTTGATCCACACGAAATAACCTATAATCCTTGGTTGAGTAAGCGAGAATTGGGATTGTAAGAAGCACCTTTTCTTCTATCCCTTTAGCAAATTGGTGAAGCGTTTGCGACGACCCAGAAATCGTCAGCCTCTCACTCCGCCACCGCCGTCTCATCATTAAATATTTAAAGATGAGATGGTATGCGACTATTGCTATAGTTGTTGCTGTTATGCCACAAATTGAAATAAGAAGATGAGGAAGAAATGACCCTTCTGAATTTTCACTTGGGGAAGATCCTACACCCTCCATGACATTATATGCTGTACTTAATGAATACACTTAATTTTCTATACATTTCATGCACACAAAATTTAGCGTTTTATGGAAGAAACAATGAACACGTTTATTGCAATCCTTTAAAGTGCAATTGGTTTCCAATAAAATTGGGCTTTGAATTGTTGAAGTGGTGCAGCTTGTGACAATTGTAAGTTGTCGAAGCTACCTTGATCACGCTTCACTTAGTTTTAGACACATGGCATCCATGCGAAACAATTAATAAAAAACTATCTAAAACATATATCAAAGTAAGATTGGCGAGACAAGTCGGGTCGGGATTCATTGCTCTTAGTCCTGTTTTAAATAGTAAATTAGAATTAAAAAAATATTTTGATTCTAAATTAATTAATTGAGATCTCAAATTATCTTAGATGATATGAGATTTTTATTATATTCTACAGACTTTATTACCAACAACATATCATAAATATATTTATCATACAATATCTTCATATATCTGTGTGTATGTATATATGTCTTATGAACTACAATGACTTGTCATATATTTTGACCCACATGTAAAATTTATGAATTGTCATATATTTTTAAAAACCCTAGCTTCTATGTATTTAAGATATTGTTTGAAATTTTCAAATATTTTGCATCTTAATTTAGATAGTAAATTGGAATTAAATTTATTTCGAATCCAATCTCAAACGAGTCAGTATCCTAAATCCAATTGGATTTTAAAGAATTTTACTTTTATCAAAGGAGTAATAATATAGCCATAAACTCTTGTATAAATTGATATGATATGATTTAATTGATTAAATTAAATATCTCTTCGCCCACATAATTTATTTTTATTATTTTATATTTTTATTTTAACCAATAAATTAATATCAAATTAATTTATATAAAATAAATTTATACAATAATTTGTGACTGTATCATCACTTTTATCACAGTGTTTAGGTAATATGTTATTAAGCCTTTGCCATTAATTACGATTACAGTTGATGTGGGCGGTGGCATAAAGAATAGACTTAAAAATATGTACAGAACGAAAAATATTTTATATACATGTTTATAAATATTTAAATAAATTTTATTTAATATTATATTAAATTTAGTTATTCTATTCTTACTAATGTTTTCAATTACATACAATTGATTTTAAAACTCACAACACTTTAAAATATCTTTCAGTATCCAATTATATAGTTGCAGTCAGGAAATGAAGTCCTAACACAAAAGTTACGAATGTTCTTCCCATTGGGCAAAGGGCTGGTGGCAGGTGGCCCATGAAATATTATTTTTATTCCTAAAATTTATGTTCTAAAATTTGAAAACGTATATTAATATAAAATATAATTTTTTTCATAAATAAATATCTTTTTTTAATTTCATTTTTTTAGTAATTAAAAAATAAAAAATCACTTTAATTTTTATATATGATAATTCTTTTTAAAATCACTTTTGATCAAATCAACTCATATTATAATAGATTTTAAAAAGTAAAAAAGGAGTAATTTTTTCAAATCTAATTTTTAGAATTAATTTTATACTTAATATAATTTTACATATATCCTCACATATATTATAAAATACAAATTATCCTTTTGAGTTAAGAAAAAAATATTAAATTTAAATTAATTATAATTATCATCAATTATCTTCAAATAAAAATAAAATTTACTAATTAAAAATCTTCATTTTAGCTATTAATTATTACATACACACAATTAAAAAAATTATGTATACATGTTTATAAATATATGAATAAATTTTATTTAATGTTATGTCTATTTTAATTAATGTTTAACTAATTTTTTATACAAATAATTATTTTACAATACACTAATAATAATTATTCTAAAAATTTTAACATTATTATTAAAATGGCCAGAATGCCAATTTTTTTCTCCAAAGAAAAAAAGTGAAAATAACATTATAAGGGTCCGCCTAAGTTACAGTCAAAGTAAGTTATATGTTTATTGTAAAATTTCATTAAGGCCTTATACACTATATTACTTACAATTCAATTATAAGTATTATAAAATTTTATGTATTATAAAATTTCATTATCCATTTTTATGTTATTTTATTTCATTAAAATCCTTAGAATATCAACTCATCCTACTGTTTATTTAATTAAAAATATAATTATTATTAAATGAATTATAATTATAATTATAATTATTAATTTATTATAGTTATAAGTATAATTATAATTTTTAAATAGATGATTATTACTATTATTATTGTATTAACACAAGAATAAAAAGTATTATAGTTCTACTAACATTAATTAATAATAATTTTTAGTTAAATTGTTAATAATAATAACTAATAATTGTCATTAATAATTATTTTTAAGTAATAATAATTATAATAATTAAAATATAAAATAATAATTATAACAAAATTAATTATGAATTTTATAATAATTTATTATCATTTAACTCACTCCAGCTACTTCGAATTCCTAAAAGCATAATGAATTAGAGTCGGAATTAACCAAAATTAAAATAAGAAATTGAAATCAAAATAATTTTTTTTACTTAAACTAGAGGAATTGTAATTATAATGAGTTGTATCATCATTTATTTGTTCTAATATCAGAGTTGAAATAAGTTAAATTATAATAAATTATTATAAAACTCTAAATTAATTTTTGTCATAATTTTTATTTTATACTTTAATTATTGTAATTATTATTATTATTTAAAATTTAATTATTGTTAATTATTATGATTATTATTATTATTTTAACTAGAGAAATATTATTAATTATTGTCAATAGATTAATTAATTATAATAATTTTATTCTTGTTATTAATAATAATAATAATAATCTATTTAAAAATTATAATTATACTTATAACTATAATAAAATTATAATTATAATTATAATTTATTTAAAAATTATTATATTTTTTAATTAAATAGAGAGTGTTTTGGAAATTTAAAATTATAGGAGGTGAATTGATACTCTAAAAATTTTAATAAAATAAAATAGAAGAAATAGCGCTAAATAAAATTTTATAATATAAAATTTTATATACTTATGAATAAATTATAAATAATATATAGCATAAGGGACTAAACGAGATTTTACAGGATAACTGTAAGTTACGAATGTAACATAGGCAGACCCAATCAATAAATATTAGCCCCCTAAACAATCTGCCATTTTCCTGATGATCCAATAAAATTTTAGTACGTTTATGTACTCCACCCCTCATGACTTGAAGGAATCTTTATAACTGAAACTGACAACTCACTCGACTCACCTTATCTCAAACTAGCAGACACCGTTGATTCTAAACCTGAATCCCAGGCCCAGCTGAATATTTCTTTAGAATAATGGTCTCAAAATGTTTCAGCATCAACCTCCCTCACCATCCTCAACTCTCCCTCCCTGCTGCAATCTCGCGTAAACCAAATAGACCCCCACCCTGGATACTATCCAGTCCTTCTATATTTTCAGCTACCAAAATAGCCACATTCCACAAGTTTTGCAGCAGTTTGACCATGGCAATGCCATTGTCATCCACTGAATTCAATGATGACTTCGAGCCTCATCCTACTCTTACAAATGAAGATCTGAAGCCATCAACAATCAAGGAAAGGATATTTTCCTGTTGGGACATGGCTAGTCTTTGGATTGGTCTTGTTGTTGGGGTGCCATCTTACTATTTAGCAGGCAGCTTGGTTGATCTTGGAATGGCTTGGTGGCAAGGAATAGCTACTGTTGTTGCTGCGAATGTAATTTTATTAGTGCCATTAGTGCTCACAGGCCATCCTGGAACAAAATATGGCATCCCTTTTCCAGTTTTAGCAAGATCGTCATTTGGGATTAAAGGCGCTCATATTCCTACTCTGCTTAGAGCACTGGTTGGCTGTGGTTGGTATGGTATTGAAACTTGGATCGGAGGTGAGGCAATTTTCCTTCTTTTGCCAAAATTTATAAAGCAATCTTCAATATTGTCACAATCTTTACATTGGCTTGGCACTTCTCCTTTAGAATTTGCATGTTTTATTGCCTTTTGGTTGGCTCAATTGGCAATTGTATGGAAAGGAATAGAAGGAATAAGAGAGCTTGAAAAGTATTCAGCTCCGATTCTTATCATACTCACTTCAAGTTTCCTTTTTTGGGCTTATGTCAAAGCTGGTGGATTTGGTCACATGCTCTCTAAATCATCCAAGCTTTCCTCTTCACAATTTTGGTCACTCTTTTTTCCTTCACTCACTGCAAATATAAGCTTTTGGGCTACTCTTTCACTTAACATACCTGATTTTACTAGATATGCCAAGAGCCAAAATGACCAAATTTTGGGTCAAGCTGGTCTGCCAGTTTATATGGGAGCATTTACTTTTGTCGGCCTAGCCATAACTTGCTCTACGCAGGTAATTTTTGGCCGCGTTATCTCTAGTCCAATTCAACTGCTTGATCAAATTGGAGGGATTCCAACAACAATCCTTGGTATTATAGGCATTAGCCTTGCCACCATCACAACTAATATTGCAGCTAATGTTGTGGCTCCCGCAAATGCCCTTGTTAATCTTAGCCCTTCAATATTCACTTTTAGAAAAGGAGCTATTCTAACTGCATTTCTTGGAATTGCTTTTCAACCTTGGAGGCTTCTTAAATCAAGTGAAAGCTTTGTGTATACATGGTTAGTTGGCTACTCTGCGTTGTTGGGTCCAATTGGCGGCATAATTTTATCGGATTACTATCTCATTCACGGGGCAAAGTTGAGCATCAAGTACTTGTACTCGTTGAATCCTAATGGAGCTTACTATTATTCAGGAGGCTACAATTTGGCAGCAATTACTGCTTTGAGCATTGGGATTTTGCCTGTGATTCCTGGTTTCCTGCAGAAGGTTGGATTACTTGTTACAATTCCAAGTACATTTGTTGTTATTTACAACAATGCTTGGTTTTTCACCTTCTTCTTAGCAGGTTTTGTCTATTGGGTTCTATCACTTTTGAGAGGAAAACAAAATTCTCCACCACTTGAAGACCTTTTGCCTTCTGCAACATAATTTTAATTTGCTTTGTATGTAGTGCACAGGATAGAATACTCTTGCAACTGAATGTTTGATTCCCAAATATCTCATGTTTATGATTAAAAAAAAAAAATGGGTACATAAATGGACTGCATTTCAAAAGCACAGATGTTGGTTGATGTTAATTTGCTCTTTATGGTTCAACAAAGGGCTAGAACGATCAATGCTGAGTAAAATGGATTGTTGGTTTTCTCCTTACGCGAGATTTATTTGAATATCAAACATTTCAGACAATTTTTTTTTATAAATATTTTTACATTTGATTTGTGAATATATTTGTGCAACAAAATTCATTTTACATTTTTCTTTATTTGGACTCAGAGCAATTTCACACCCGTTTAAAATATTTATAAAACTGTATATTTATAATCGTATAGAAATTATATCAAAGGATAAATATGAATTTAGATAAATTAATATATTTTTAAAATTACAAATTATGAAACCTTCAATATTTAAACAAGATAAAAAATTATAAAATTGAAATAGTTTGGTGGCAATTAAGTAATAAATTATATAATACAAGATTCTTATTATAAAAATATATATTTTTAATATTTAATTAAACTCATTTGTGTTATTTTTTAGATTTAATTAATATTAAAAAATATTTTTAATATTTAATTAAATTCAGTTGTGTTATTTTTTATAATTCTCATCAAAATAAGAGTTATATATATAAAATAAGTGGAGGTTCATAGGATGGCGTTTCGAGCTTCAACCTTTTTTTTTTTTTTTTTTAGCCAATTGGGTTATTCTGTTGGGCTGACTGAGGCCCAAAAAAACTTTCTAGCTTCATGGAGCAAGAGGCACTTTGACCGGACCTCCTTTTGTGAGGGTATCCCTCGTTTCTCCAACATTCAATATCCTAATTCAAAAGAAATTTACATTGAAAATTGAAATCTTTGCAGTTTTTTAAAATTTAAATGAAAAAATATTAATTTAAATAACTATCAATTAAATTCTCCTTAATCTATCTCGGATTTTCTTTTTATGGCATAGTTCACTTAAAAAAAAAAATCTTTGACCGATGTTAATATATGGCTAATTTTACTATTTACCTATATTATTTAAAAGAATCAACATTTGCTTATAAAACTTGTGCTATTTGCGTTATTATTTTAACCATTTAATTTGTAACCTAAATATAATGCAAAATTTCTGAGCAGAATAGTATATTTCACGAGATATCGCTAATCAAGAAATACGTACTTTTAAGTTCACATAAATATTAAAAGTAATCAAATCAATAAAGCAGTACTAATAACTCGTCCTTTTGTACATTCTGGGTTTCTTTGTTCTTGGAACAATTTCAATTTGCCATGAGATTTTCTGTGTATAAAATACAAGAAATACAAGGTAAAGAAGCAATGACAAATCTTAAACCTATCAAAATCTTTGCGAAAAATGGTCGTACCGTAATAATAATAAATGATTTTGACGCTGATAATCGTAATGAAGTGCAAAAATACACACCACTCAAGTACGCTCAATTCTCGTATTTAAAAAAAAATCAAATAATCTAGCAATTTAAATATTCAATCAGTTAAATTTCATCTTTTATCTTTTCTCCTTATGGATTAATTCCTCATTTTACTGTCTCTGACCGATAACGTTTTTAACTAAAGGATGTGTTTGGCACATAATATTGTATTATGTTATATTATACTATTTTAATGCTAGTACATTATATTATATTGTATTAGATTAATACTATATTATAATAATATTGTACAATATTTGGTGTTGCACTCTACTATATTAACTTTTAACTATATTTCGTCTTGCATTGTATTATATTAATTTTTTGTGATTAATTTAAGTTATATAATTAAAAATTAACATTTATTAATATTTAGAAAAATACTAAATATAGAAATCTTAAATTTTAGAAATTTAACAATTGTTTTAGGTAAATGTTAAAAAAAACATAATTCTTCATAAAAATTAAACTTATCACCTTCAATTTTGAAAAACATGAAATTTATTTTTAGCGTTTTCTAAATATATAACATGTGACATAAAGGTCAAAGCAAATACTTTAATCAAATAATCTCTAGATAATATAACAACAAAAATAAATAGTCAAACTTACAAGATTAATTCAAAAGTCATCTAAGGATGATAAAATAAAAGTTTATAAATACCGCATGATATTCAAATAATAACAAAATGATACAATTATTTTAACATATTTACTAACAAAATGAATTATGTTGAATAATCCAAGTAAGAATTTTGTAGTATATGTAATAATTTTTATATTATTATTTATATTTATATTAATTTTAAATTAATACTATTCATATTTAAATATTTATTATTAGTTATATTAAATTATAAATTTATTAATACATTATAATGTAAAAATAAAAATTATATTATATTATATTATAAATTAATACATAATATAATATTATTGAATAATAAATTACAAATTTATTAATTTATATTAATCATTATAATGTGAAATAAAAATTATTATTATTATTATTATTATTATTATTATTATTATTATTATTATTATTATAAAAAATTAAAAGTAAAAAAAAAAAAAAAGACAAGATAATGCTGCAGCTGTCGTATTAGCACAGTCTCTTATACATGCCCCTTTTCAGCCAAGCGCGTTATTGTATTAAATTAATACTATGCAGGGCTTTAATGTGGTGTAATGTGGTTTCCAAAAAAGGAAACTAATTTTACTTTTTTACCCTTGCAACGAAGAAAGAAGGGCTAAGATCAATCTGACGTAATGAGATTGGACGTGGCAGAGATCTAGTCACATGCCATCAGAGAAGGCATAAGAGTGATTGAAGAGAGGATTCTGCCTGCGATCGTAAGCATTCTAAAGAGAGAGAGATTATGTTTCTTCTTCCACACACTTTCCGTGAGAGTTCGACTTAAACGCTGGAGTGCCATTTACAGGTATACGCAACTGTGCTTTGAATCAACGAGCTTAAGCAAGTTCTTCACCAGTTGCAAGTTGCGTAGGTAAATTGTTTAAAATAAACAAATAAACTAAAGGAGATTAAATCATAGCGAAATCATTTCATGTAACTGGTAACTTTCTGTCATCGCCTCGACTCCTGAAGACTCCTATTGTCCTCCAGACGAGAAGTATCAATTAGGAGTGGGTAAAACAAAAAAACAGTGCTCAAATAAATAAATAAATAAATTTTGGATCTAGTTTTAAGCACCTGAGCCAGGCCCAAAAAAGCCTTTATCTAATCTTTAAAAAATCTTACATTTCACATTTTTTTAATTCATTTTACAAATTTTATGATTTTTAAATTTTATTTTAATGAAATTGGAATTGAAAATATATATTTTAAATATTGAAAATTTAATATATATAGAATAGATGAGACAAATAAATATGACTATCTAAACTAATATATATTTTATAATACTTTTAATAAAATTTAATTTTAAACAGACCCCAATTTATCAAGTAAAGCCTAACTCCTGGTCCTATTCTTAAATTAGGTAATATATAGCATGCATCACTAGGATTTGGTCTAGATTAGGGCCAAAGGGATATTTTTTTAACATCCTACATTAAACAAATAAAATGAATTATATTTATACGAAATTTGGAAATAAAGAGAGAAATAGCTATCATCACATGACTCATTAAGAATTATGCGATAAGTATTGAACTGCAAGACTAACGGCCACCAAATATTTAAATTCAAAGGAACAACTAGATTGATAACTAATAATACATATTATGTGTCTCAACTATATGACTGTAGTTTTTTTTTAAATAGCAATATTGATTAAGTTGCAATGGCACTAATTCCAATGTATGGTGAATGGTTCAACATTGGACGAGAAAATGGTGAACAACCGGCCCGCCATGTATAGATGTGAGATCAAGATTCTCTCTTAATTTAATTTTCTTCTAAGTAAATTTTTCTAATGTCATTGGTGGTTAATAAATTAAAAAGTAAATGTAGCTAAATCTTAATCATACATTAGATCTAACATACAGGTAGCACAAGATCTATAAAAGATCAGAAAACTTCTGATTAAGAAAGGATTTTAGTCCATAAATGTTAAATAATGTTTAGCCTAAGTCCTAAAAAATTTTAAGAGCTGTCATTTATAGCATCTCAGATGTGCCATATTCCATTCATCAGATGGTTATTATTTTTTTTTAATAGTGCACGGTGGAGTTTGTTAAACCTCATATTAAAGAACATTTTCTATAGAAAATTATTGGTGAAAAATCATAATTTTTTTCATAAAAATAAATTTTAGGACCGATCTCATATAATATATAAGAAATTCGTAATCCAGAATATCATACCTTGATAATTTGAGAAGATGAACGACACCAGGCAATAAATCTGCCACCCAACGATCTTCCAAGCTATGACTCAAGTTTGATCTGCACTGAACGTATGGACGTTCGTTTCACCACTCCAAAAAATTCATGGCCTTTATTTTTCTAGTGTGAAATTCTAACTAGACAACCTAAGAGGGGGGGTGAATTGCGTTTATAAAAATTATGGAAATAAAATACTCAATCAATACAAACAAATTTGAAATAATTGAAGAAATAAACAGATAGTGATAAATAAATTAAGAGATAGGGAAGAGAAAGCAAACATAATGATTTTTACATGGTTCGGCTATCCCCGCCTACGTCCACGCCTCCAAGCACACCAGACTTGAGGATTCTACTATGCTAGCCTCCAAAGCTTCAACAATTTATAATTGACTTCCCATGTGTCAATGGACCTTTACAACAAGAGATTATTTCCAATCTTTTAACACAAATGTATCCCCACACTTACAGTCACTCAAGACAAATGAATACAAATTGATTTATCTCTCACACAATCTTTCAAGGTTACAAGTTAATGCACAATGTGTGAATGAATGAAGTACAAATCTGTTTTAAAGCTTTCTGTAGACGGTAAACTCGTATATAAGCTCAGTAGTTATGTTGTCGTCAGTCCTTAATTTGAATTGGATGAACATATTTATAGTTAGAGCTGAAAACTAACCGTTATTCTTCCATCTGACAGAAAACGATTTACCGTTAGCCGTTAACGGTTAGCGATTTTCTTTGGTCAATGTTACCGTTTGGGTATGATTTCAAATAATCGGTTGACCGTTAAGAATTACCTTTTCGCTGTTAACATCCAGAAGCCTGCATAATAAAACACTCGATCCGTTTTCTCTAAACGGTTAAAGGTTGACAAAGAATATCGATTCTGGAACTTATCGGTTAGCCGTTATTTATTAACGGTTTGCCGTTAAAGTCCAGTATCCTCATAATTTAAAGCTCTGTAACCGGTTCCTTTTAATGGTAAAGGATTTGAAGAGTTGACGATATCGGTTAGCCGTTATATATTAGTGGTTCACCGATTGTTTCCAGTATCTCACAAAACACAAACCTTGAGCCGTTTTCTTTAACCGGTAATGGATTAACAAAAGTATGATAATACCAGTGAGCTGTTATATTAACGGTTCACCGATTTCTTCTAGTAGCTCACAAAATGCCTATCGGTTAAGGCTTAAGCTGTTAACCTTTTACAGAGCTAATTTTTTTCACTAACGGTTAGCTGTTTAATATAATCGGTTAGCTGTTTATACTCAGAACTTCATTTTACTTACAAATTGTTCTAGTTTCTCTAAGGAATGTTAAACGCATACCTAGTTTTGACTCTTAAGAGAATACTTAAAATTATGTGAGTCTTAACACACATTTATTAACTTAAACTCATTGTTTGTTATCATCAAAATCAATTACCAGAACATGTATATGTTAACATTCTCCCCCTTTTTTATGATGACAAACACATTCAGAATTTTGCTCCCCCTGCATATATGACTTAAAACAATTTTGTTTTTCAAAATGCAAAATTTTAGTTCATTCATTTCTCCACCTTCATCATCAAAGAACTGTTAACATTAAAAGCAAATTGGAAGTGGAGAATCATTCTTTATCTTCCTCCAAAAAAAAAAGGGTAAAGTTTCCCCTTAAAATTTGAGAAAACCATAGATACAACAAGAAGAAAAACACTTCCAAAATATTCATATCCCAACAACTCTAAAATGATCCAAAAACAGCAATATAATCAGACAGAACACAGACTAAACAGATCATACCCATCAACATCTATCAACAAAACACAGTTAATGCCAAATGTCAATACAAATCACATCCATCAACACAACATACTAAACAGATCATTAAATTAGAAAATATGTATAATGTCAAAACAGTAGAAACTAAGAAGCACGTCATGAAGAAGGAGGTCGTGTAGAAGATGGTCGCCGAGAAGAAGGTCTCGCAGTGGATGGTTGTGCAGGACGAGAAGAGGTAGGTTGTGGAGGAGAAGCTGCTGCAGAGGTGCTGCCAGGGTCATATCTAAAATACCCCAAAAGTTATCGCTGTCCAGCAATGAACTCGTACAGATGATCGATGCTTAAATCCTGAAGAGACTTAAGCTGAGACCAGAGCTCATGGTGATCACGAGTGATAGAAATCACACGAACATTTGCAACCAGTTGCCTCAAAATGTCAGAAGTAGGAGGCTGATCTGGAGCTGGAGGCTGCTGAGGAGCTGGAGGTGGTTCGGAGATTGAAGGAAGATCAGAATACGGCTCAGATGGTGAAGGAGCATCTTGATGACGAGATGGTGGAAGACGAGCTCCAAGTCTGAAGTCAGGAAGCTGATCAGGAGAATAAATATCGTTGAGCATCTGATCATCCTCAGGAGCGATTAAGGTGTCTAGGTTCTTGGCATTGGCAGTCTTGTGCCATTGGTCATTCCTCCTAGTAAATCCTATGCTACTCATAGCATCCCGACCAATTTTCTTAGATTCTTTATACACGGCCTCTCTTAGTGGTACATGAAAATGTCTCAGAATGTGAGTGATAAGACTACCATATGGAAGCAACCTATGGGTGACTGCAGAGGTGATTAACATATGGCGCACAATAATATACCCTAGGTTGACAGGTCTCCCACTGAGTAAACTATCTAACAATCTAATATCCATTCGTGTTACCTCATCTGAATGACCTTTCCTAGGTGTGATTATATGTTGCAGAATGCTATGAACAATGCAAACCTGAAGAGGCAACAGCTGTGCCCGGAAAGGTAAGCTACAAATATCATCGTTAAGGTCCCTACGACGACATATGTTTTTCACACCTTCATTGTAAATAAAATCACCAAATTACAAAGTTTTTCTAGAGGTATAAAATGACTCACCTTCATTCGAAATCCCAAGTATGACAGTATTCAAAAAATGTACATCAAAATCAATTGCTATACCACCAACCACGGTAACTATTCTATCTAAACGGGTAGTAAAAATTTCTATATTGGAGTAAAATACTCAAACTAGATTAAGGTAAGTCTTATCATCTATATTAACAACTGATTCCTAGGGTCTAAGCATTTCACTAACACTTCTACCACATACAATTAAATCCTCAAAATCTCTTATGTCTACAAAGTATGAGTCCACTACCTGTCTACCCATAAAACGATCCTCGAATCGTTTTCGCAATACAACATTTGGGAAGTGTAGTCTTTCAAATTCAGAACTCTCCCGTGATCGTGTTGGGTTGACAGCATGCGTATGTTTTCTCTTAGGTCTCCGAGAGGACTCAGCCATTGAATAAGGACAAGAAGGTTTTTGGAAATGAATGTTGAAAGAAATAGACCGATTATGATGTTGAAGAGAAGTAGAGGAGAAGATATTTTACTTCAAAGTGTCGAGAATTTGTGAAAAATTTGAACAAGTTTCTCAATTTTCAGTCAGCTGCTCTTAGGGTTTAGATTTGAGATTTTTTTATTTTGATCACGATTTGGTGTTTTAAATCAGTGGAATTGCTCAGAAGGTGATGAGGAAGATTTCTATTGATGTAATTTGTTGCAAAAAGAAGAGAATCTGAGAGAAAATTGAGATGAAAAGCTTAGGTTTCGTAACAATGGCTGAAACGGTGAGAGGGCAAGTGAGAAGAAGAAGATAAAACCGTGACCAGTTATATACTTTGCGAAATCAGTTAACCGTTTTATGTAAACGGTGAGAGGCTAAATTCCTAAGTGTTTATGATGAGTAAACGGTTAAGGATTAAGACTTATCGGTGAAGGGGCAGCATCAAGATAACTCTCTGTTTCTAATAGGTATACCGTTAATCATAAACGGTGAAGGGGTAACATTTGAGAGGCTTTCAGTTTTGAAACGGCTGACTGTTTAATTTAAACGGTGAGGAAGTAGAGTGCTAACAAAATATCTAGTTTTTGGAAATAAACGGTGAACCGTTTATATGAAAACGGTTATTCGTTTATTACACGATAATGGCTGACCGTTTAATTCAAACGGTGAGAGAATAGAGTGCAAACTAAACAACGTTCAGTTTCTGGAAATAAATGGTGAACCGTTTATATGCAAACAGTTATCCGTTTATTACACGACTTTTCATAATACATTTAATAAAAGAAAATTTACACCAATCAACTAATCAAAAAGTCTTATAAAATTAAACTTCATACAGTACAATTTTAATCAAGAAAGCATAATCTTTAACATTAAAACTTAAATAAGGCATAGGCACATAATCACAATACATTATCAAAACATCAAATGATAATAGTCTCAATAGCATGATTAATGATGTTAATGTGAAAACATCATCATCCCAAGTTCATGTCGAATTTTAAAAAATTATTCTTCACAAAGGGGTTTTGTAAAAATATCAGCAAGTTGTTTTTCTGTAAAAAAAAAACTCTAATGCAATATCACACTTTTGAACATGATCTCTCAAGAAGTGATGCATAATCTCTATATGCTTGGTTCTGGAATGTTGAATGGGATTCTTTGATAGGTTTATTGCACTGGTGTTATCACATTTTATAGGAATGTGATCAATGTTAATTCCATAATCTTTAAGAGTTTGTTTCATCCATAAGGCTTGAGCACAACAATTACCTGCGGCAATATATTCAGCTTCAGTGGTTGAAAGTGCTACTGAGTTTTGCTTCTTACTAAACCATGAAACAAGTGCATGACTTAGAAAATGACAAGTACCACTGGTACTTTTCTTATCAACCTTATGACCAGCAAAATCAGCATCTGAATAACATGTTAATTCTATATGAGTTTCCCTAGGATACCAAAGGCCAAGATCTATTGTTCGATTCAAATAACGAAAAATTCTTTTTACAGCAAGCAAATGAGATTCCTTGGGATTTGATTGAAACCTTACACATAAACATACACTAAACATGATATCGGGTCTACTAGCAGTTAAATAGAGTAAAGAACCAATCATACCTCTATACATCTTGATATCAACCTCTTTGCCTTTTTCATCTTTGTCTAACTTGATTGTTGAGCTCATTGGTGTGCATTTAGCCTTTGAGTTCTCAATTCCAAAACGTTTGAGCAGATCCCTCATGTACTTAGCTTGATTTATGAATATTCCCTTATCGTTTTATTTTATTTGCAATCCAAGGAAATGTTTCAACTCTCCCATCATACTCATTTCAAACTCTTTGCTCATACATATAGAAAATTCTTTATACAAACACTCATTAGTAGAACAAAAAATAATATCATCTACATAAATTTGAATTACAAAAATATCTTGGTTCTTATATTTAATAAAAAGAGTAGTGTCAGCTTTTCCCATTGAAAAATTATTTTTCAGCAAGAAACTCTTAAGTCTATCATACCATACTCTAGGTGCCTGTTTTAAACCATATAGGGCTTTTGATAATTTAAAAACATGATCTGGAAATTTTTCATTTTCAAAACCAAGAGGTTATTTTACATAGACTTCTTCCATAATATAACCATTTAAAAAGGCACTTTTAACATCCATTTGGAATAAAGTAAAATTTTTATGGCATGCATATGCTAACAGCATCCGAATGGATTCTCGTCTAGCTACAGGTGCAAATATTTCATCAAAATCAATTCCTTCTTCTTGATTATATTCTTGAGCTACTAACCTATCTTTATTTCTAATAACTACATCATATTCATCCATTTTGTTCCTAAATACCCATTTAATGCCTATAACAGATTGATGTTCTACTTCTTTTGCAGCTTCAGATGCAGCTACATATTCAGCTTCAGTTGTGGAGTCTGCGATACAAGATTGTTTCACACTCCTCCAACTAATAGCTCCACTTCCTAATGTAAACACATAGCCAGAAGTAGATTTTCTAGAATCTCTATCTGACATAAAATCAGAATCAGTATAACCCACTGGAATAAGTTCATCACCAGAATACACAAGCATATAATTTTCAGTTCTTTTCAGATACTTTATTATATGCTTAACCGTAATCCAGTGTTCAAGTCCAAGATTAGATTGATATCTGCTAACCATTCCTACTGCAAAACAGATGTCTGACCCAGTGCAAAGCATGGCATACATAAGACTTCCTACAACTTCTGCATAAGGAACTCGTCTCATTTTCTCTATCTCTTCAGATGTTTTGGGTGATTGATCTTTAGAGAATGCAATTCCATGTCTTAATGGTAATAAACCAGTCTTGGAATTTTCCATGCTAAATTTAGCCAGTATTTTGTCAATATAGACTGCTTAAGATAAGGCTAAAGTTTTATTCTTCTGGTCTCGCAGTAATTTGATACCGAGAATATAACTTGCCTCTCCCAGGCCTTTCATATCAAACTATTTTGCTAACCAACTCTTTATTGTAGTCAACACTCATATATCGTTTCCAATTAGGAGAATATCGTCTACATAAAGAACTAGGAAGGTTACAGATTTTTCCTGAATTTTCTTATACACACATGGTTCATCAATATTCTGAATGAATTCAAACGATTTAATCACTTGATCAAATCTAATATTCCATGATCGAGATGCTTGCTTCAATCTATAAATAAATCTCTGCAACTTACATACCATGTGTTCTTGGCCTTTTTGTATGAAGCCATCTGGTTGCTGCATGTAGATGTTTTCTTCAAGATGCCCATTAAGAAAAGCAGTCTTGACATCCATTTGCCAAATTTCATAATCTAGTACTGCAGCAATGGAGAGCAGAATCCTGATGGATTTAAGCATAGCAACCGGAGAAAAGGTTTCCTCATAATCGATTCCCTCTTTCTGAGTAAATCCTTTGGCTACTAATCTAGCTTTAAATGTCTCTACCGTTCCGTCTACTCCTCTTTTTCTTTTGTAAATCTATTTGCACCCTATAGGTTTTACCCCATTTAGTACCTCTACAAGTTCCCAGACTTTATTCAAATACATAGATTCCATTTCTTGATTCATGGCCTTTTTCTAAAATTCAACATCTCTATCTATTAGAGCTTCGTTGTAACTAGTGGGATCTTGTATATGTTTATCTAAGATAGCTTATAGGTTTCTCCCAGTAACATGTATCTCGCAGGTAACCTAGTTACCCTCCCACTACGACGAGGTTCTAAAAGAGATTGTTGCTCAGGGATAATCCTGTGTTGATCGTTTGGTTGTTGATGTTCTTCCTGTTCTATAACAGGTATGGAAAGTGAAGTATCAACCTGATCATTTGACAGTTCTTCAAGTATTACCTTACTCTTAGATTTGAAGTTATTCATATAGTCTTCCTCGAGGGAAGTGAAATGTGTGCTCACAATCACTTTCCTATCTTGAGAACTATAAAATAAACCTCCTCTTGTCCCTTTGGGATATCCCACAAACATACAAACCTTAGAACGTGAATCCATTTTGTCTGCCTTTGGTTTCAGCACATGTGCTGGTGATCCCCAAATACGGATATGTTGCAAACTTGGTTTGCGACTTGACCATAATTGTATTGGAGTTTTAGGCAATGACTTAGATGGAACTAAGTTCAAGAGGTAAACTGCAGTTTCTAGTGCTAGTCCCCAAAAAGAGATTGGTAATGACAAATAAATAAGCATTGATCTTACCATATCTAAAAGAGTTCTATTTCTTTTTTCAGCTACCCCATTTTGTTGTTGTGTACCTGGGGCAGTTAACTGAGAAATAATCTCATTTTCAACCAGATACTCTTTGAAATCTCCAGAGAGAAATTCACCACCTCGATCAGATCGAAGTTTCTTTATGCTCTTATCTAATTACTTTTCTGTCTCAGCCTTATACTCTTTAAATTTCTCAAGAGCTTCAGACTTATGACGCATTAGATAAACATAACCGTATCTTGAATAATCATCAGTGACAGTGATGAAATACTCATAACCTCCTCTTGCTTGTACATTGATTAGTCCACATACATCTGTATGTACCAATTCAAGTGGTACTGATGCACGCACTCCTTTGGCCGAGAATGACCTTTTGGCTATTTTACCTTCTAAATAGGATTCACATAGTGGTAACGATTCATTTTCTAATGGACCCAAGAGCCCATATTTAATCATTCTCTGTATCCTATTATGATTTATGTGACCCAAGCGCAAATGCCAGAGGTAACATTGGTTGGAAGAAACATTTCTTTTCTTAGATATATGTATATGCTCATCGTTATTGATTACTATGTCATGCATAGAATGGATCATAGGACTTATATGATATAAATATCTCTCAATGTACCACAACAAACAAGTCTCTCATTATGAAAAATAGAAACAGAGGATCTAATATTTACAGTGTACCCTTACTTTAACAAGCAAGCTACTGAAATTAAATTCCTCTTAATGTCTGGAACATAAAGACAATTATTCAAAACTAAAGTCTCATTATTAAAAGATAATAAAACTGATCCACTCTTCACTGCTGACACGAACTGTCCTATCCCTAACTACAGCTTAACGCTTCCTTCACTTAGTTTCCTGGTTTCCTGAAACCAATAAAGTGAATTACAAATATGATTAGTTGCTCCTGAATCCAACACCCAAGTGTCACTAGGATTCTGAACTAAATAGGCCTCAATCACAAAAAGATTTCCCATACCTGATTTCACAATCTTAAGGCAATCCTTTTTCCAGTGACCTTTTTGTCCACACTTGAAGCATTTGCCCTTTGGCTTACCATCTTGCTTGGTAGACAATTTCTTTTTCCTAACTTTCTTCTTACCCTTACCTTTCGACTTAGGTCTAGAAGAAGAACTTTTTTCAGCAATATTTATGCTTCCTAGAGATTTCTCAGCACGATAGATCTCTTCAGCAGAATGAAGTTCATTCATCAATTCTGTTAAGGTCATGTTTCTTTTATTCATATTATAGTTGACCTTAAACTCCTTAAATGTTTCTGGTAAAGATTCTAGCACCATATCAATCTTTGAGTTATCATCGATTTGTGCACCCTGAATCTCAGTCTCATTCAAATAGTCCATCATTTTAAGGACATGATCACGAACTCTTGTGCCCTTTCTCATTTTACTGTTCATAATACCTTTCAGCGCTGCTTGTCTCGGTGAGCGAGTGCTCTGCCCAAACATCTCTTAGAGACTATTCATTATTTCAGTGGCGGTCTCCAAGTTCTGATGTTTAATCTACAGAATATTAGAAATCGAGGTTAAAATGTAGCATTTTGCCATTTCATTGGCCTTTTGCCATTTCTCATAAAGCCTCCTCTGATTTCTATGAGCATCTTCTGCTGGAACTGGGGGGCATGATTGGGTTAAAACATATTTGTAATTTTCAGCAGTTAGAACAATAAATACATTTCTTTTCCAATCTATATTGTTCTCTCCAGTGAGTTTATTTTGACTCAGAATAATAGTAAGTGGGCTTAGAGAAGACATTTTCTGAAAAATAAAACATCCATGCATAAATAATTTGATAAAAATTTACAATAAATGACAAAAATGCAAAAAACCATAAAAGCATTTTTAACTTATTGCAATGATAATCTAGTACCGTTTTGACAAGCTATTCGTTGGGGAAGTCATGTCTACACTCACTAGACCCAATTATTCATTGGATTATTTACTTTCATATGAAAACATGATAAATAACTATCGTTATCCTTTTGGGCTAAATTTGTTAACAGAGCTTCGTTGGGAAGATTAATAACAAAATTTAGTTGAGTGTATAACCATTGTTTCAATCTACATACTTCTCATATCAATAGTCACCGTTGGGATGAACAATCGATTGAAAAATATTTCAATTTTATCTTTAAAGAAGTTCATCAAATAAAATATCTAATATATATACCCTTCGTAGGGAGCATCACCGTATCATGAAATCGAGGTATATATATAATTTTATTATTGAACTAACAATGGAGCCCATGGGAAAAATTATCTTAAATTTTTCCTCTCCCACTCAATATTTTAAAATTAGTTTTTTTCGTTTTAAAATATACATTAATTATATATTGTTAATTGCATGCTTCCTATAATATTATCTAGATGATATCTAATATTATTAAGCATTTGTGAAACTTCAAATAATATAACAATATTCATAAGTAATGAATGACATATATCATTATGCATAAAGTGGCACTACCTATTATATATGACATATTATCATGGCATGTTATCATCCAAACATAACATATAGAAAAATAATTAAATAATTTTAATTCATGGCTTTCCTAAAATAAAATAAAATAATTACATTAACGCTAAACCTAATTTTCATTGGGCTTCTTGTCAATATCCATCTTTCATGGGTTTATTTTTATTGATGGATTAGGAAAAATTGGGCTTTTTAAATTTATTATTGGTCCAATTTTAATTTTGAATAAAAAATAAAAATATTTTTATTTTATAAATAAAAAATAAAAATTTTTAGACCAAAAATAAATTTAATGTGTTAAAATTTTATTTATGTATTCTAATCCATTAACTCCAATTAAAATTGGACCCAAATCTAGAATTTACCAAGTCCAAAATTACTTTTAGACTTAAATGCAAAAAATTAAAACACTTTCTACTCAAAAGAAAAACTTAAGAACTATAAGAGTTCAAGTGATAAAAACCAATTGAAACCCTAAAATCTAACTTTTCTTCTTCGTTTTTCCCCTGCCGCACCATCAACCACCAGTTGCTGTTCATTGCCTTCTCCATCGCCGGTGCCGGATTATCGATGCTGCCAAGCCGGGAGACCAACACGCATGGAGCCAGCCCACGCTCGCTGGCTGCTGCAGCCCGCACTGCCTGCTGCAGCGCGCGGGTTGCAACCCCTGCAGCGTGCGTGCTGCTGCCTCTACAGCGCGCGGCTGCTGCGGCCCGCGTTGGCTGCTGCAGCGCGCGGCTTGCTGCACGTCCAGCCCGCGCGGCTGGCGTGCTGGCCACGCACACTGCTTGCCGCACACCCACTGTTGCTTGCCGCAGGCCACCGTTGCTTACCGCGGAAATTTCCAGCCTCCGTTCTCCAATTTATCTTCCGGTTAATCTCCAGAATTTACAAATTTCCTAGGCTAATTTTTGATTTACATAATTTCTATTATAATAAATTAAATTAAGATAGAAATATGGTGATAAAAAATCATTCATCTTATTACAGATTCAAAAAAAATATAAATAAAAATCTAATTATAAATTAAGATAAATTATTAACATATTTTATTCATATATTAAATAAATAATATATATCTAAATAAAATTATACATAAATATCAAGATTGATTTCATAAATAATATATATCTAAGACAAATCACTCCAATGCATAAATATCAAAATTGATTTCATACGATATTCTTATATATGAATATGAGATGACTCTGATACCAATTGTTGGTGAAAAATTATAATTTTTCTCATAAAAATAAATTTTAGGACCGATCTCGTATAATATATAAGAAATTTATAATCAGAAAATCATACCTTGATAATCTAAGAAGATGAACTATACCAGGCAATAAATCCGCCACCCAATGATTTTTTAAGTTATGACTCAAGTTTGATCTGCACTGAACGTGTAAGCGTTCGTTTCACCACTCCCAAAAATCTCTGGCCTTTCTTTTTGCAGTATTTTTCTCAAAAGGCGTCTCCTTTTTTTTTAAGAGAAAAGAACACTTATATATAATATTACCCTAGTTAAAACCCTAATTATATTATCCTTATTATATAATAATTCAAAATATTAAATATATCATATTTAATACTTTTCCTCTTCACTTGCGTAAATGTAGAGATAAAGTGTAACAACTTTGGGGCCCACCTTATAAAATATCACAAGGCTCATTTACACTTAAATATAACAAATATGGCCTTAACAAATATTATATTTAGATTTATCACCTAATATGCCAGTTTTATTATTTTTTAGTTCAGTAGTGGTGTAGTCAATTAAATGAAATAAAGGGATCATTTGGGAATATCTGATAGTGGCTGATAATTAGCGCGTAATTAAACTAGTTTAATTATTTAATTCCAATTCTATTCCACTATAAGATTGGGCGACCTCCATAATCAGTATCTTTCGAATAACAATTCATCCTGCGCGTTGATCTCTTTCTTTACTGCACAATCCTTTGCACCACATCGTTAATTAAATTGATAACTCAATTGTTCAATCAATTTAATAACATCTTATTCTTTGATACTTACTGGTTTTCTCTAATGATCATTTTTAACGTATTAAATATGTCAACACACTCTAGCCAGAGATTTTTATGATCAAGTATCGAAAACCTATCAAGAGATATGTTGTACAAATTCCATATTATTAATCTATAACTTTAATATTTATAATTGCTCCCACCAAGATACCGAGTAATCTTGACTATAAATATGTGTCGTGCCATCTAGTAACTCAAATGGAATGAGAACCACAATCATGAAATTATAATTAACTCAAGATTAAGATTACAGTAAAATCAATACCTATGAGATTTAATAAGTTTGACAATTATTATAAAGTTAATTAAATCTCATATGCGATCCTGTTCAATGTAGTCGTACTACATCAATAAATTCATACATAATTAAGACAAATCATTCAATGAATTTATTACAGTTTATACCTAAATAAAGTATCCAACTTTATTTATCAACTGCGAACTCAATTTATTAAATCATAAGATAACTTGTACTTATGTCTTCTGTGAATCCACATAGTGATCACATAAATACATATAATATGATTAAATAGACTTTAATAAAAAATTAATACAAATAAGATATTTAAATAAAATATTTTAATTATTTTTTTAATAAAAAAATTATTATAATTAAATAAATCAATATACTTTTAAAAAATATATTTTTGCAACAGAAATGACCTACTGTTGCTGCAAATCTAAATCTTAAATCTGGATTGGTCAATTTGACATATGCGAATATCTTGATTTATTTCTGGTCGAGTGACGGCCCTTTGTTTGTCAGCAATAGCCAGCCTTTCTGCCAAGGTGAATCGTACGTACTTATTCACAGCTGTACTTAGGCAAATAGATTAGTCAAATGCACTGGCATGCCTTGGTTGAGTGTTCATCTAACGTGGAGATGAGTGGCATCCATGATGCGGTGAAATAATAATAATAATCAGGAAAACTCCATTACTTTTAACAACAGTTACATACTGTTGTAAAATTAAACCGATTCTATTTTGAGATAAATTTTAAGAGAGTGATTATTTTTAACATTAAAAAAATTATGTGATTATTTATGAAAATAAAAGAATTTTACATGTCCACCATTTTCCTATAATTTAAGGCAGTCAAAGTTCGGTGGTCTCAGTTTGCTTCAGTTTCCACAGAATCTGAACACATTAAACCCTACTTCAATTTTCAAGCCGACGCGAAAAAACCTCCTTCACAACTCGGCAGACAAATTTTTCTGTCGGTTGCAAGTACTAACCTCCAATTTTCCGTACTTGTAAAATTGATGGTACAATTACGTCCACAAGGGTTTCACAAATTAATATATCTGCCTCAGAACATTGCAATAATGACAGGCTTAAAAATTTTATATGGTTATATTTATTCACTAAATGATGAACTGCATTCAATTGCACGATTTCTGAAAAATTGTGATTTAATGCGCTTTCTTTTTCGTTTCTCATCATTGCGAGCTCAATGAAGTTTATGACTTCATAGTTCATATTTTGGATTAGGCGTTTGTAGAGATATTCATTTGCCGAACTGATCAATCAAGTTGTCCTTGATCGAATATTCGAGTACAATAACACCTATCGCATGATAAATTTTGATTGAAGACATTATTTGGAATACAGACTATATTTGTAAAGCATTATCGTTCCACAAATAATGATGTTTGCATGGTAGGAATAAATTGATCATTGGATTGGGAAAAAAGAAAAAACAATAGAAATATTGATTTTGAAATTTAGTCGAGTTGGTTAGGCTTTCATACCAGACTCTTGCCTCACCATTAAATTTATTTAATGGAGAAGCAGCTTGTAAATTGTTAAAAATACTTATAACTACGAGTAGATAATTCATGTATATCTAATTCATAAGGTAATGATCTGCAAGCGCCTGAAATCACAAAAAATAGTAAGAGACATTAAAAAAAAAATTTTTTTGTGTGTGAATCCTCTATTTCTTAAGTCAGTTTATGGGTTTATAAAAAAAATAAAATATATAATTTTTAGTTTTTATAAAAAAAAATAATTTTACGCAAACATAATAGAAAAATAAAAATTTAGAAGGAAAGTTGAATCTACTCTTTACCAATTCCTCTCAGAATTTTCAGAGAGATTAAAAGTTTTTCCCTCTAGTTTGTTTTTTACATCATTTTTCCTATTTATTCTGCCCCTCGAGGAAGTTGAGGATATGAGATTAAAAACCAAAAGTAACCTCCCCACTTTCCTTCTTTTTCTCTCTTTTTTTTTTTTCTCACCAAATAATGAATGATTTCATAGAATGTATTTCAAAATTAAGCCATTCACTTTTATCATTTCACATCGGCTAACAAATTGTATATTAAGCTTATATAAGCTTGATTGAGTGGTTTTCAAACAGTTTTGTTGGAGTAGTCATAGCGCTTGCATTGGGAGGGATTTGGTTTTTCATCTGTGGAGACATTTAAAAATAACAATGAGAAGAAGAATTTGACAGACCATATAAAATCGTCCATTCCACCAGGCAAGAATAATTCAAAGAGTCTTTGATAATTGGCCGCAACTAGACGAACCAAGTCTCTACTTAGTTGGCAATGGTGAACAAATACAGCAAGGCGTGCAGTGAAAAAAATAAACACATTTAATTGGACAGAAAAAAGGTGTTCAAGACGGGAAACAAAGGAAACCGTAAAACGTGTTTTCAGAGTCCCTACCATTCTGAGAGATACAAGGGAGATGAGCTTTCAATTGTTGCATTTAATGATCCATGGTTCCATAATCAACAGTGAATGGCCCCATACTATTTTCTCAGAAAGTTCAACTTGCTTCCCATCTCCTTCCCCGGCTGCTATAAAATTAATCGGGGGCTCTTCAAACTAAAACAAGGAAAAGGAAGAGTTAAAAGAACAAGAATTAATTATAAGTTTCACAGAAACACTTAATCATGGATAGAATGGAAGACAGCATTAAGGGTTTAACGAAGCTTAGGATGCTCATTACCAAGCTACAACGAGGTCTCTTCTCAGCATCTCGGAAGGATGCTGATGGAAAATCGGGGGTTGGAACAGTGGTTCCGAAAGATGTAAAGAGAGGACATTTTGCAGTTGTTGCTGTAAAGGACGGAAAAGCAAAGAGGTTCGTTCTAGAGTTGGGTTACCTGAGCAACCCAGAATTCTTGAGCTTACTGGAGCAGGCGGAGGAGGAATACGGATTCCAACAGAAAGGTATTCTTACAGTTCCTTGTCCACCTGAAGAATTACAGAATGTTCTAAAGTATAATAACAGATGTAGAAGAATCAGTGCGGAATGGTAGAGTACAACTAGCTTTTCTTTCAAGAAGGAACCAACAATCGGTTCGCTTCTCCGAGGCAGTACTTTTTCTTTTGTAGCAGAGATGAATGACTCTTTAACCTTTCTCATCTTGCTTTAGTTTAGCTGCCATTAGTGACCAGATGTCGGAGGAATAAATCAGTGAAATATCAATTGTAACAGATGTGCAAGTTTGTGCATTAGATGTTTGAAAATTCAGTGGCATTATTTCTTTGAAAATACAGTCTCCTGGAAATCATTGACTCTTCGCATGCCACCGATAAAAAGGCGGCACTTACAACTATTGTTTGACATGTAACTAATTACCTTTGTCTCTTCTGCATAAGAAAGATCTTGATGCACGCCCCTTTTTTTTTTTGAATTACTGATTGTGAACTATCACCACAATATTTTGGCTTATAGCAATATCTTGTCTTTACATGCATTTTTTCAATTAGCATGTGTTTGTGCGCGCTTGTTACTGTATGTGCATTTTTTATCCGTGAATTTGCAGCCACAAATGGAGAATTTTCTTTTCTTTTCTTTTTTTTCCCCCCTCTCTTTCTTGACACTCCATCTCCACCGCACCACAAACTTACATAAAAACCTTCCAGATCGGTGTTAAAGAGGCATATAATTTCAAAATATCTTCTAAAATTCCTACAAGCATTACCTATTATGGCAAACGATTGATGCCCACTACACAGGAAAAGCTCAGCAACAAGCAAATGATATCTTATGATGACTAATATATTGGAAATGACTAACATAAAAAATGTCAGATAATAGGCTTTTCCTTACCTTCCCTCACAGTGAAACTTAGGCAGGAAACCTCCTTTTACGTTAATTATATACTTAAATATCAGTCCCTTGGTGAAATTGTTCACATTAAAACTCATTTAATCGTGGATAGAAGGAAAGACAGCATCAAAGGCTTAATGAAGCTTAAGATGCTCATTAACAAGATACATCGAGCTCTTTTCTCCTCAGAATCTCAGAAGGATTCTGATGATGGGGAAATACGAGGTGCAACAATGGTTCCAAACGATGTAAAGGAAGGACATTTTGCCGTTGTAGCAGTAAAGGGTGGAGAACCAAAGAGGTTTGTTCTGGAGTTGAGTCACCTAAGCAACCCAGAGTTCTTGAGGTTATTGGAGCAGGCCAAGGAGGAATATGGATTCCAATAGAAAGATGTTCTTTCAGTTCCTTGCCGACCTGAGGAACTACAAAATGTTATAAAGTATAAAAGAAATAGAAGAATCAGTACCGAATGGTAGAGTACACCTAGCTTTTCCCTCAAGAAAGAGTGACACCTGTGTATGTTTCCAAGGTAGCTTCTCTGAGGCAGCATTTTTTCTTTTGGAGGAGAGATGGATGGTCCTTTAACCCTTCTCGTCTTTTGTTAGTTTAAGATTCATTAGTGATGAAATACTCAAAGGAATATATCAACGAAATACCACATGCAACAAATGTGCAAGTGTGTGCAATATACCTTTGAAAATTCAGTGGCTATAAACCTTCAATAGAAACAAATGCCAATCTTCTTTAACTAGGAATTCTAGCATTACACATAATACTACCAGGAAATCATTGAGTCCTAGCATACAATCAACAAAAAGAGCAGCATCTACAACTATTATTTAGCATGGACTTCCCTTTCTCTCTTCTGGATAGAGAAACATCTTCGTGCATGCTTTTTAATTACTGCATGTGACATAACTATCACTGCCATAAACTGCAAGTGTCTTTACCAGCAACTTAGTAGACCAACAATTAATATTTTCTGAATCTTATGAATTAGCATATGTTAGTGTCATAGTGTGCATTTGTAAGCGTCTGTGCATTGTGGATATGTAAGAAGAGCATTTGTCAAGAGACAGAGATCGGAATTCAGATATAAATTACTGCACCAAGTCTACAAAAAGGAAAGCAGTGGAAAGCCACTCTGTGGTGACTCAGAAGTGAGAACTTAAATAGTGAATGAAGAAATGCCTTACTTCTTTATTTTCTTTACCAAAGCATATGGCTAATTTGATACTTTGTATCCACATATGGTGGCTTCTCATTTATTTTTCTCTCTCTATTTTGACACTTATCACCACCCTCCCCAAATTTACATCAGACACCTTCCAATTCGGTTGTGACTTGTGAGAGACTATTATAGATACAAATTGCCAAGTAACCAAAATTTAAGTAAAATAAAAAAAATTGAATATAAATAGGTTAATTTAAGAAACTTAAATCTCCCAAAAATGATGGCAGTTTATGGGACCAACACTTATTAAATACAGCTTATCTATTTGCTATAAAAATTCTCAAGACATCTTTTATTGAATAAGGATCAAACTTTAAATAAAGTTCTACTTGTGATTATAAAGTTACAACAACAGGCATAAAGTGTGCTCTCACATCATACTTCATCACTATATACTATAATTTCACAATATTTAGATTAATTAAAAAAATAAATATATTATAGTAAATAATTGAGAAAGATAAATAGTAATAATAATATTTTTAAAAAAATGTTGTTAAGTTACAACTAGTGTAACTTACAATCCACACCAAACTTTATGAACTCAACTACCTATTCACTACTATTCACATAATTTTCTCTTAAAAAATAATTATTTGAATAGGATGACTCTTGATAAATTCTTAATACCTTTTATTAACATTTAATGTTAGTTATTTGCTATACTTTCGGTGTAGTTGCTTTTGAATTGGTCTAAAAGTAGTGGCGCTGGAATGAAACGTCATGGTGTAGAATCGTAGAGAACAAAGCTTGTACTTGCCAATTTTTAAGTTGGTAATCTTGAGCAAGTTTTTTTATTTAAAGCTTGATATTATTCAATCTAAAACGATCTTGATTATTATTCTGACAGCCATAAATTGTATTTATGAGGAGTTGGTCCGTCGAATTAGCAACAATGTCTGGCCATCTATACCTTGAAAATGACAACCCCTCTGTTTCCAATTGTTGAAAATGAGGCTTTTCCTTACCTTCTCTCATAATGAGAGTTAAGCCTCAATTAAGCTCCTTCTAGGATGCCAATTACTCTATTCAATATCTGAAGATACTTGCAGAAATTGTTTAGATTAAACTCATTCCTCTTACAAATTTCTAAATCTTCTGACTAGATTGTTAAAACTGTCCAGATTGTTGCTAAAATGTCAGTCTGGACATTCCTTTCATTTGATTCAGAAAAAGAACTCTTAGCTCCTTGAACAAAAAGACCAAACTTGTTACAAAGGAAAAATGAGATCATGCTTCTTTACCCTTGTACTAATATTACATTGCATATCCTCCTTGTGGATAATAACTCTCAAAGAGATACATGGTATATACAAATTGTAACCAAGACAGAATCAAGCATGGTGGCATTATTTTACCTCAGAGCAATTATTTGGGCCCACTGGCTCTCTCAAGCAATTAGATATTGCCACTACAGCAGCTTCAATAGATGCATCCTCCCCCTGTTTCAGCCATTAGATAATCTAAAGCCTGTTTCTAATAAATTATGCACAATCCCAACAACTTTTCAGCACAATAAACGTCAACAGGCAAAGAAAGAAACCTAACCTTCTCTTTCCAGTAGAATATGTTTCCGTACTTCCCTGCTAAACGGCTCCAAAAGCTACGAGGAATATCAAGATCAACCGAAGCCCCAACATTAAAATTCAATATATTGCCTGGTCAAAGAAACATGTACCTATAAGTCATCCATGTTAGAGTTCGACAAACCAGAGAGCATATGTTAATTGCTTTACCGAAGGTAGGGTCAGCAACGAACACAATAGTCCTATCATCTACAAGCCAAAAGTCTTTAATTGCCAATCCTGCAAAACATTGACTGATCAACTTTAGCCTTTAAAATATTAAGAAAGCAGGCAGATGTATAAAATTTCAAAAGGAAGTGACAATTAAATAAACAAATGTGCAAACCTGGTGTTTCAGGATAATTCTGGGCTAAAACTCTTAACTTGAATCCAGTATCCTTCTCAAGATCAGCAATCTCTTGTGCAAGTCTTCTCTCCTGCAAATTAGCCATACAAGGGTTGAGTAATTAGCCTATTTTCTTCAAGAAATAAAATAAAATAAAGACTTCCCTGCCCACATAAAACACTAAGGTTCTAGGAGAGACTATGGAGTCCTTTGCTCAACAATTGATAAGAAAAGAAAGAAACAGATACTGCTATTAATACATATAGGATTATGACTGATGTCAACATAGTCTCACTCAGTAAGACAAAGCTTTGGACCCTTTTGGATTCATGGCCTTCTGCCACATGAGATGTAGTTATATTTGTCATGCATCCAAAATATCACAACATCACGACTAATTATGTGATGACAAGTATAAAGAACTGTAAATTATATTCAATTGCGAGATCAATTTGACTCTCCATATTTTAGTTAATGTTCTTCAATTTGAGGATGGCCAACATCTTTGACTAACACTAACAGCCTATTGAGCCAACTCAAAACCACACACCAATCACCTGTTATATGGTACTGGAACTTGTTATTTTCTGCACTTGCATTTCTCAACAGCAAAACAGAAGTCAGCAGTATATGAAAGTCAAAATAGTTTACTTGGTAATTATTGAGTCCAAGTGCCTTCAAAATCATAATGCAATATCGAGACTTAAAGCTCAAACATGGAAGAAAACTGATTAACTCTACAATCTTTGTTTTTTTTCAAAGAATCCAATATATCACCAAAGCCCTGCTGTTATTCCAAGCAGAAAATAAACACAGGTGCATTTGGCACATTGTATTCATTAGGCTATGTTGCATTATATTGTATTAAGCGGCTTGCAAGAGGTGGAGGCTGTGAGTCAATTCAATAGGGTTTTTCCATTTCACCCTCTGTCAAAGAAAAGAATGAATGTGATTCTAGGAACATGGACGGAAACGAACTACATACAAAAATATTCTTTCTTTAGTAAGATAATATTTTTTATTTTTATATTTATATTAAATTAATAATTTAAGATTCATTTACATTTTGTTATTATCTATCTTCAATTAATAATTTAAATTTTTTATAAATAAAATAAACAATTTTTGCCGCCAGCCACCACATGTTGCCACACAGTGACCGCCGCTTGCCGCCGTTACTTTAGTGTCATTTGGACTATATTTTGGTATCAATAAAATCCTTATTGTCAGGGCTAAACAATGATGTAACTATAACTGCAAAGGAGTTTTCGTTTGCCATAGATCTACAGTCGCAAGTTTCAGTTTTCAAATTTTTTACCATAAATTTACAGCAAATGAGAGCTTCTTTGCCGGTGATAGTTACACCATTGCATAAACCCAATAACAACAATTCTAATGATACTGAATTTTATTTAGTTCAAAGCTCATTGTTATGCAGTGGCCACATGCAGTCGGCTGCTGTCAATCTGTCACTGGCAGTCTACCAACACCACAACATTTCTGGCTTTTTATTTTATTTAATAATGTATATTTTTATTTATTTATTATTATTTTAATTAAAAATAATAATAATATAAATAGTACTGCATTAAACAAACCCGACTTGCTTTTTTAATGCAGCATTATTCACATTATGATGTGTTATATGATAAACCATAATGCAGCCTTGAAGATTTACCAAATGTGGGCCACATTGCATTAGCTAATGCAATCCCATGTGATGTGGTGTGCCAGACACACCCTAAAGCTACATTCAATAACAAAACAGATAAACAAAAATGTAAGATACCTCTTCCTTAAGACCATTGTTTTAGCCTACCGTATTGTACTTCCACTACTCTGCTCATATCACTATTTACAGCCAAGAAAGTATATTAAATGAATGAATAAATCATAGAGAATTTTTCTTTTTTTTAATGAATCATAAAGAATGCAAATTCATTCAGAATGTCATGACTTAAACATGGAAGAGATAAAAACAACCACCCCTAAACCAGTAGATTAATGCAAAGTACCTGATGCATGATTAATTCTTTAAATTGTTAAAGGATATGAAAACAAAACATACCTGACCATCAGAGAGAAAGCCAGCAACATCAATTACCGAAGTGAATTCTCTTGGAAGCAATTCGGGTTTGTTAACTCCAACTTTTGCCTCTGAACATCCCACTCCTAAAAACATTCACTTGCTCTGTTTTAGTCATTGCATTGTCTACTAAAAAAATATATAAGTATTATAAGACATAGCACCAGGGGAAAAAAAATGGCATTGCTCTGGAACTAGCAATGACAATCTCTGAAAGAGAGTTACCGAAAAAAAAAAAAACAAAAAACATACCAATATTATGTAGATTGATAAAATCAAATGACGGAAAAAAATGTTAACACAATTGCCAAAGATTATTCCTGAATGCAGATACAACATATAACCAATCCATTGTAATCTTCAAATTAACATGTATTATGAAGCTAAATAAATGTGTGGCTAACAAACCAACGCCGCCATTAATTCATAAAAAGTAAACATGAATGAATCATATCAAATAAAGATATAATAACTCAAATTCAACAGAAATGAAACACCCATAAGCCAAGAAATGCACATTCTACAATGTAACTGCAGAGGAAACAAAAGACACTTGCCTGTTAGCGAAATACCCAATGAGAGAGCCCCAGAGAGAAAGAAACTCAAAGATTTGGGGTTAAAATTTGTGACCCAGTTGCTGAATTTAATTGTTTTATTGTTTGCAAAGATTGGCGAAGATGATGCTCTGAATCTGATGGGTGACGTAAACACTGAAAGTGAAGTAGTTGTAGGAGGGAGAGAGGGACGTGCAAGCTGCTGCACAAACGCCATGCCTGGTTGCCTTCCGCTTCCCTTTCTTCTGTGACCCTACAACTGCAAATTTTAACTCTTTTTAATTTGGATAAAACGATTGAAAATTTGGCATCAGAAAGTTTCAATCGTTAGTTAAAATATCCTGTCTTGTCTTGTTCGTTTTCAGTGAGTCGTGTTAATTTTGAGTTCATTCGAACCCTGATCGTTTAATAAATGTGTCCTAATTTTAAAAATCTTAATTCAACCCCTTTATTGTTGTGTCAATTATTGAATTTAACGCGTTTTTAAATATTTTCTGAGACATTTGTAGTGAGGATCCCCTGAGTTGCCGCGGCTGCAACTTAGCTTTTGACTGTAGTAAACATAATCTATGCGAATTTTAAGAATTAAAAAAATAATAAAAACAAGTCAATATATTATTAGATAAACAGTAGTTTCATAAATGAATTCTTGCGCCATAGATTAAAACAGAAGTCCATATAATTATTAAATAGCTGACTGGAATCATCCTATTAATAACCCAATCACTTTGGACTAATTCAAACTCATTTATTTAACTCAACTTATTTAATTATAAATATACGAAAAATAATATAATTTTTTATTATATTATTATAGAAATTTAATTTAAATTTTTTTATGAAGACAACCTTCTCTTAATAATAAAATTAATATCACTAACATATTTATAAGAATTTAAATTTAAGTAATATTATATTAGAATTTATATAATTAATTTTAATATTTATATAATTATAAATATTATATAATATATTATAGTATGAGCAATACTCTCCTTAAAAAAAAAATTTAACACAAGTGATATCAGACCACCTCTTTTGTCTTTTTGTGACAAATTTTGATAGCCCTTTAATTAACTTTTATTTAACATTGGTTCATAATATTAAACTAATTTCTACTTACATCCACATATACATTTCAATTTTCATTTTTATTTTATGTTATATCTGTATCATAATACCTCCTCTTTACTATTTAAAATGAATTATTAACATATTTAATTTAAAATCTCAAACTCCTTTTTAATTACAATTTTTTTATATATCAATTTTTTTACATCCACTATTAAATTTTATTTATTTTTATTTCAAAATTTTTATAAATATTATAGTACTTTTTTCTTACATTCAAAATCAACTATGTAACCCTATTACAAAAAGTATTATAATTTTTTTATATTCTTATTTTATCATGTTATTTAATTCAAATATTCTTATATTATGATTGCAGTGGGTTTATCGTTATGTGCTGTATTAAATTGTATTGCATTAGACTTTATCATATCAAGTTATATTAAATTATAATTTAGTCAAATATTTTACATAGAATGAACTGACATTATATTAATATAAAAAAATTTATTACTATTTACGAAGGATTAAAAAAATCCTTCAATAGTTTGATAAAAAAAATCTTCAATAATCTAATTTAAATAAATTAACGGTGCAAATTATATATAGGGAAAGATTCGCATAATTGTTAATGTCACCATCACCTACTTTTTCTCTTTTAATTTACTGTTGTAAACAATAGTTCATCATCTCTAAATTAGTGTTAAAGTAATTTTATGTCGCATGGACTGACATTAAATTATTAAAAAATTTTATTACTATATTTGAAAGATAAAGTTTTTTATTAAATTATAGTTTAATATGTCCTAATGTGATTAAAAAATTAATGCAATATAATCAACACAACAAATAATAATGAAACAAATATACCCATGAGATAAGAACACTTGAATTAAATAACATAATAAAAGTAAGAGTACGAAAAATTATAATACCTTTTGTAATAGAACTATTGGAATAATATAATTTATTATGTATGTAAGTAAAAAGTGCTATAAATTAAAAAATTATAATATAAAGAGTGTAGAATCTTAATGAAATTTGATAATGGATTTATAAAAAATCCTAATATTAAAAAAATATAAGGTTCTAAATTAAAAATATTAATTACTTAATCTCAAAAGGATAAAGACAGAGGTCCTGTAATACAAATGTAATATAAAATAAATTTGTAAATAATAAATAATATAAGGTGCTAATTGAAATGTCCACTTAAATTCAGTAGAAATTAAATTTATATTTGTGTGGTAAATTTTAAATAAAAATGAGTGAAAGGGATTATGTAAAAATTTACAATAATTCTAATAGAAAAGACAAAAGAAGTGGTAGCTATCACTGTTTTATAGCAACTAAACTTTTAATAATAAAGTTACTCTTAAATAATTCAAACTTATTTATTATATTATATTTATTTTTGTCAGATTAATTCATTAATTAATTATTATAAATTTCTCTTATTTAAAAAAAATCTCTATAATTATTAATTTAGTTAATCCAATACATAGTTTGGATCTTAAATAGTATTTGCTCAAGATTAAATCTAGTTATATGCATGTTTGTGTATAAATTTATTTATTTTTGGTTAATAAATTAAAAATTCAATTCCTCCAACTTTAAAAGAGGATAGTTTTTAGACAAAACGTGGAGAATAATAACATACATGCGCACTTAATATTTTGGACATGACAAGAATCCGTACAAATAAAAATTATACAAAATTTTGCAGATGAAACATTACTCTCAACAACACCTTGTAACAGAGAACATTCATAAGCAAAATGAAGCCATCAAGACTTTTGAATCCAGAGCTTGGCATAAAATTTTTGCTAGTGTTTGGGCATAATGATAGTGCTCACCTGTGATAGTAACAAAAGGGGTTGATTGGTACCGATTTTCATCCATTGTTTTCATTTTCCTTTTCAAAATACAGATATAATACATGCTCAGTGCACTAAATTCAACAAACATATTACAAAATAAGAAATTCATATTACACTCTTATAACTACAATTATTAAAACATGTTCTGAAAAATATTACAAGCCTGAATTAAAAAATAAATTAAAAACAAAACCACAAGTTCTATCTCCTCATCTTTTTCTCTTCGTCAACAGCTTTCTCTCCCCTCATCTTTCTCGATCTTACAGCAGATCTTCATCCTCTCTCTCCTTGTCTTCATCTAACAACACTCTCTCTCTATCCTTATCTCTCCTACTCTACTCTCTCACAGTTTGCAGTCGTTGTCCTTCATCTCTGTCACTGCTATAACTTCATCTCAGCCATTGTTGCAGCTGTATCTCCGTCGTGGTCATTGTTGCTCCATTTTCGTGTAGCTGTTGCTGCTCCTTCTTGATCGCCAAGACAGCTTCTGCTCTCTTGGCTTTGTCTCTTGCTAGTATTTATCTTATTTCAGCAAATTTTGAGTAATTATTTAAATAATTTTGAGTAATCATTTTTTAAAGCATGTTACATTGTGGATTCTCTCAGTTGATGCCAAGATTTTGGAATTGATTATTTGTTGATACTTTTGTTGCATGAGCTAGGAAACTAAGCTTTTGTTGTCTGTCAATCTAAAAGTTTTGTTTTATTAGAGAGAAAACAAGTCAGGCAAATTCGAATTTTCTTATTAGAGAGAAGTAGTGATTTTTCAAAGCCTTGCTTTTGATGGAATTCACTTAAACAGCCTGTAGCCTGTATATGTGAGAACAAAAATAGAAATCTATTTTAACAAAAATAGAAATTTATTTTACTAATTTGATTAATTGATTATAATACAATACCATTGATTGTAAATGTTTTGTTGTGCCTTGATAATATGTGTTATAAAAAATATGACGGGGGCTTGCCCTTGATTTGAATTAGTCAATTTGTAGTGGAGTATATTTGATTTTGGTTTGTTTAATTTTTAATTTATGATATATTGTTGAAGTGGTTTTCATACTCTATTGAATTTGATTAATTCCAAAAGTTTAAGTAATGTATATTTAGAAATAATTTTTTTAATTTCATTAGGATTTGATATATGCTATTTTTTATAATTTTTTTATTAATAAGATATTGATCCATATGATGTTAATGGTGAGGATAAGGCTAATTGGTCTAATGGGACTAAAATCGCTTTTATTCAAATAGTGCACAACCATGTTAAAAAGGGTGATTTACAAATATTAACTATTACTAAGAAAATTTAGACCAATATAAATGATAACTTACCTAAACAATTCCAAAAATGATTTAATATAAGGCAACTTAACTCCACGTTTAATAGGTTGTGCAAAGACATTGAGAGTTTTCGGTCTTAATAACTTATACAAGGTTTGTTTGAAATCTTATTTCAAATATGATTACAACATGGGAAGTTAATTGGGCTAAATATGTTAAGGTAAAATCTATCTTTACAGTATATTATATAGTTTCATATGAAATTATATTATTTTTTTGGTTTTATTCACTTTTGTTTTTTTTACAGAGAGTGTCTAGAGTAAAGTCATATCATAAAAAAAGATTATAACACTACCGAACTCTAAGAGATATATTTAATACTACTATAACTTTTGGCCATTTATGTTTTTTCTTTTATCAAGTTCCATTGTCCTCAAATGAGGATCATGAATTAGAAGAGAATTTTTTTAGTTATGGAGTCCATGTTGATATTAAGGATGATGTCGGTTCAATGAAATTTCTTTCTAGACTAATCCCATGCATATTGTCCATACATCAAGTCACATAAATTGCATAGTATCATAAATTACTATCTTGGGTATTACCCATCCGCCTGGAGAGTTAATAAAAAAAATAGCGTTAGTTAATTTTAACTATAACTAAGTGTGGTAAAAAAAAATAAGAGTAAATTTGACAATTACTTTAAAATGACTATATTGGTAATGAATACTAGATTGGAGATGATTAAATGTAAAACTATAGAGTCAACTTCTTAATGTGTTATAAAATGGTCTATTAAAGAGTGTATCAAAATTGTAAAGAAATTGAGAGATATTGATACATACAACAAATTGATGAATAAGCTAGCCTAACATTGAAGGGAGAAAAGCTTTTTTGAGCATGCTTGAAAATAAGAAAAGATATTGGTTAACTAGTTTGTAATATATTCTTTAAGATGTTATATGTTTAACTTAGATGTTATTTGTTGTGAACTATGAACATGTTCATTTTATGGTTTAGACTTTATAGTATTTTTATTTGTTGAATTTTATTTTATTTTTATGAGTTGAAATTTACGTGTTAAATTTTATTTTATTTTTGTGAGTTGAATTCACTGTGTAATGTTTTTATTTACGTATTTAGCACAATATTGTTAGATGTGTATGAATTTGTGTTTGTATGTTCATTTTTTTTTGAATTAATTATAATATACTTTACTTGAGATGTAATTGGTGATTTTTTTTTAATCAAAGTAAAAAAATAAACAACAATAACAATGAAGATGATGATATTAAAAGTTTAACATATATTGAAGAAGAGGTTTTAAAGATAGTCATTGCTATAAAAATATATGAGAAACAACAATGTACTATTAAAAGACAATGTTATATATGACAATAGTACGATACTAAATCTATTCAAGAGTCGTTAAATAGTTTTTCTAACAGGATGTATAATATGTTTCACATGGATAAACAAGTCTTCATTTTGATTATATTATACACTTGAATGTTTACAATTGTTAGAGCACACTAGACATGTTTACATTAAAGAGGCTGTGACAATTTACATATATATATATATATATATATATATATATATTGTGTTTCATGGCGCTATTGTGCAGATCAAATATGAGTGTTTTTAATGTTCAATTGATATTATGTTCATACATTTTAAACGTGTGTTAAAGGCACTTTATTACTTAACAAATTATTTTATAAAAGCAAAACCTCAAGAGGGTATACCACCAAAAATTAAAAACAACCTAAATTTTTTTTCATCTTTTAAGGTGAGAATTTTAATACATGCTACTTCAATGTTTATGTGACATTAATATTTGGTTAAATGAATTAATGATTGTTACACATTTTTGTAAAGTATATTGGTGCAATTGATAAAACCCACATTGCTGAATGGTCACTAGTATATAAACAAACATCATACAGAGATAAATAGACTCAAGTGACTCAAAATATTATATGCACATGTTCTTTTGACATGATATTCATATTTATATATATAAGTAGTGCCAATGACTCAAGGATATTTATGAATGCTTTAAATAGAATCTAGGTTTTCACATCTAGAAGCTAAGAATATATATATTAAGATATTACTAAATTGTGGGCTTTAAATACATAAATATGAAAGAATTTTTGACATCATATAAAAGTGAGAGATATCATTTACACGATTATAGAGGATCAAGTTGAGCACCTAGAGATCTTCAAGAATTATTTAATTATAAGCATTTATCATTCTGTAATATAATTGAGCGATGCTTTTGTGTTTTAAAAATGTGATTTTCAATTGTAAATGATACGCATAATTATAGTTTACAAAAACATATAATTCTTATTACATGTTACGTTTTACATAATTTTATTCAACAAGAAAATGCAAGTGATAGTTGATTTGAGGACTTTGATGCGCAAGATATAATTATCAATAAAAATGAGATACTAATAAGTCATTTACTAATATTGATTTATCTCCAACAAATGTAGTAGAGGTGAATGCTATGAGAGATAGAATTGCAACTTTTATGTGACATAAATACACATATAATACATGATGTCTATTTTGTAATTTCTTATAATTATTTTATTTACATCATATGTGTTGTAATATATATCTTAATTCTAGTGTAAAAATAATAACAATGTAAAACTCTTTATTAATGCTACTACTAAAGTTATTAACATAAATATTTCCATAATAGTAATTTTGAAGATAACAAACATATTTTAAGAAGGCCAAGTGTGAAGTAGTTAAATGGATCAATTTTTTCTTAATTCATGCAATGAATTGAGCATAGAATAAAATTTTGGTAATAAACAAATTTCTACTAACTAAAAAACAACTAGTTGATTACATTGAAACAAGATTACATCCTCTTTGAATGCAATCCACTCACCGTTAGTGTATAAACAACTAACCGATATCAAATAAAATTTAAAGCTTGAGTTCTAGATGAAAACGACTAACTGTTTAAAAGAAAACAATCAATCTACATTGAACAAAATAGAAGTAGATTTTGGACACTAACAACAAATTGACTTCTGGAAAACAATAAGTAGATATCTCTTTTATAGGTTACTGGAAGCTAACGGTGATTCAACATCTAGATAACGATAGTTATTTTGTATATTTATTAGTTAAATAAATATTTTCTAACAATAAATATGATTTAAATATTTAGTAAAATTATTTTCGAAAATAGTCCTACCAAACACACATTCATTTTTTTTTTCTTATTATTTTCAATTGTGTCTGCCGAACGTATATTACTTTTTCAGTTTCAAAATACAAGATACAAAAAGTGGTTTCGACTCATACTTAAATTCGAAATACACTAATTACAAAGCATCATTTTCATTCTCATCTTTTTTTTTCCTCAAAATACAAATTAAAAAACAATACCGAAGGGGCCCAAAGTTTCTCAAATTATTAATACCCTATGAATCAAGCAGAATTATTAGAAATAAGGTATGGGGAAACTGGGGATAGAAGGTAGTGCAAAACAAGTTCCATTGCTCCCAAATGCCTTATCTGAAAGCAAAATTATTTAACCGAAAAAGCCTAAGGGAAGTAAACAGGCCAGTTGAAATAATACGAGTCACGGAGTTCCCTGTCCATGTACTCATTCCACTGGAAAAGAAAAGTGAAAAAAATGAGAACGTAGAATATTCACATAGCAAAGTAACAAGAAGCCATATGTACATCAAATATTAAATTCTATAACAATTTAGCTTAGAAGAGTCGAACTACAGACCTTAAATTTGTAACGCTGCTTCTTTGCCTTTGCTTTTTTCCAGTGGTATTGTTCAAATAACATCACCTTGTCATGCCAACTGCAGATTTAAGTAATTCAAAATGTTAGACAAAAGGAAAAAGTTTGTCTAGTTTCCCATAACAGCAGGGTTAAGAAGAAAGAAAGACGAAGTATATGCAAGCATGACAGAAACTAGAATCTAACAGTGCTAAAACTGCATGATACCACCATGAGATGCACAAACATAATCCAAAGAAGAAGACAGCGGGGGGCAAATTTATAATCCAAGAGGGAGAAGGCAATACAATATACCCACAAGAAGCCCATCAGAATTTACAGAAATCTAAGGCCAGGCCAGCCGGCCAAGAGATTAGTGCACCATATAACTCTGACCAGGCATTGGCACAAACTGGGTGAATCATCTAATCATAAAGATAGTCATAGAACCATCTGTTGGGACCTAAGACCTAGGAAAAAACGTCCAACCCAAAAGACTAGTTATTAGGTTAACTTATTCTATTTATCAACTCATGGACCCCCCTACTAGCCAAATTAGGACAAACAAAACAACCTCTCCCTCGAACAAAACCTCCATTTGCAGGTGACAACACCTGCTAACATTGAGTCCACTGCATACTAATTATCAGGATGCAACTTTAATAACACTGGTTGAGAAAATAAATAGTGGAAGTTCACTTTTTAATATAAACACAGAAGCCTGGTTCATCTTACTCATAGTTACATACATTGAGAAAGAAAGTTGTATGAAATCCTTCGTCTATGTTGCTATAATGTGAAGAATACGATTTCAACCTTCTTTGTTATAATATGAAGAGTATAACTGAAATCAAAGTTTTATTTAATGGTGCTAACTAGATAAGACTTCCTTAAAGTATTAAGTCTTATGTAGGACTCTTTAAGGTTAACCACAACATGGAGTTCTTATTAATCAATTCCTAAGTGGCTAATAAATTTGTAGAAATAATTAATTAGTAGGGAAGTAGTCACTGTGACCACCCTTTAAATAACCGATGCAAGCTAAATGCAGTAAAATTGTTCTACGTATGCATATAATGCATTTATTTGTGGTAGGTAGCTAAGATCTAATAAAATAATAGCTATAATACCAACTGTTGGTAACTATGACTGAAAAATCTACCTAATATAGTATTAACCCATAGATCCCCAATTTACTAGTCAATGTTGACAACTCAGCACTGTCAAATAGGTTCTTCTTTAAAGTTTGAAGGAACCAGAATGATCAAACAAAAAGAGAAAAAATCCTTTAATTACAATCCCTTTCATATAACACAAAATGTGGTGCCATGAAACGCATCCTTACAAATTAAGTAGCTAAGAACCTCCATTGGGCGTACATATAAATCCTATAGACAGGAGCAACAACCTAAGGTTTCAGTTGCTAAAAGCCTCCACGGGATATCAAAGCTTTGGTTAAGAATCTAAACAATTGAACATTTTAGACAAAACTCGAAAACTAACATAGGAATTTTAAACCTAAATTTGGGGAGGTCACAATTAGAATGCCCGCACAGGTTACAGTTCTTTATGCACTTCAAGTTGCTTACCCCCATTGGAACACCCAGTCATTGGGCCCATTGCTTATAACAGTTTGCTCTACTGCTTCATTTGATCACATATGTGAAAACATAAATAAATAAAATTTTAACAGTCGTGCTGGCTTCATACAATGGTCATGGTAAAACTGCAATACCAAAGCCAAAAAGTTTTCAACCCCTCAAAAAATGATGTATGAAGAATCTCCACTAGATGCACAGCAACGTGCCAATCATGCCAAACAGAAACCAAAACAAACCCATTCTCTGCTAATATCCGCTACCGAGTTAATATGCAATCTCAATATTACAACATGTGACAGAAAGAGAGAGATATGGAATTTTCTTCTAAGGATTTCAAAGTGGGAAAATGTGAAGGAGAAAAAGTTGTTGATAGTGAGACTATGCCACTCGTATAGTAATGAAACCCTGAAAACCCAAGATAGCAGCGACTGTAAAACACAGCAAGTTCACATATACGCAAACACAGCACATAGTTCACACTAGAGCTATAAAGAAAGCCTATTTAAGCTAATTAGGAAATAAAATCAAAGCCGGCATTTCACAAACATTCCCTTCTTACATAACATCAAACCAGAAAAAAAATCCCATTAAACAAAACTTTTCCACCAGCCCATCAAAGGGCAGCTTTTAACATAACGGAAAACGCTTTAAAATTGCCAATTTTGTCGATTTTTCACACAAAGAGACTTCATAACAACCAAACAAACCGCAGTAATAACTTTTTTAGAAAAACGAACTAAGAAGAAATTATGGCAGTAACCATGTTCATAAAATATGAAATTAAAGAAAAGAAATTGAAAAAAGAAAAGGGGAGAGAGTACTTGAATTGATTGGTGAGGTGCCACATGTAGGGATTGGACCAGGTGAGAGCAGAGAAAGCAAAGGCTCCGATCCATATGTTCTCGAACGGCTCCGGACCCGAATGCGGTACACCAGGGTCTCCTCTGTATGCTTTTCCAAAGTATTTCTCCATGTCTCACTCTCTATGTTGCTTCTCCTTCGTCTTGTGTTGTGTTTTCTACTTTATCCCCTTTTTAACCGATTTTCTTTCGCTATGATTTATCGAAGGAGCACATTCGGATTTCAGATCCGGGCCACAGATGGTAAAAAGGCCCGACCCAGTCCTTGACCACAATGATCCAATCTTAAATTTTTTTGGTTTAATTTAAAAGGTCAGGAGTCGAGGAGTTAAACCCGATTATATTTAAGTCAAAGATTAGGGTGTAACAAAAAAGTATTGGCCCGAACCTTAATTTTAAACTAATTTTTAAAATTAAAAAAATATAATACTTAAAATATACATGTGGTCATGAATCGCTCAACTAAAATTTATCTTTATTTCATATTAATTTAGTATTTTTATTTGATTTATTTAATTATTAATTTGGTTAGATTATTACGTGTGTACTTTTTTAAGTTAAATAAAAATAATTTATTAAATCCCTTACAACCAAATTTAACATGAAAATGCAATAATGTACTGCAATATTATTAATAATAAATGAAGAATTAGAGTCCTATTCTAACAGTATCTTAATTTTTTTAAAGACAAATTATAATAGAGTAAAAGGGCTAAGCATGACTTAACCCTGGTTAGATAATGAATGGGCACAACATAATTCTTTTTGAAGTGTCGAGCTTTTTTTTAAGGGTAAGGCACTTCATTTTGCATAAGATTTACTTAGGACTTGGTGAAGTTGAATCTAACTCAACCCATCGCTACGCTTATTTTTAAAAGAGTAATAATATAGTTACAAATTCTTATATTGATTTTTTTTTTTACACAAATTGATGTGGCATAATTTAACTTATTGAATTAAATATCTCTCAGTTCACATGATTGTTTTTATTATTTTATATTATTATTCGACCAATGAATTAATATTAAATTACTATGTATAAAATAAATTTGTATAAGAGTTATGATTGTATCATTACTCTCTCCAAATACTCCCATTAAAGATCCTCAAAATATATAATATTTTTAATGCTAGGCCTACTTGAGTGTAAGTAAAGAATATAGATTCTTTTCACTCCAATATGTAGAAATAAGGAATATGGATTCTTTTCCCTCCAATCTTTACATATAAATTTTAAGGAATGAGTAAAAATTCTACCCTATTGGCCCCACCTTTTTTTGGAATAAGGATTAAGATTCTCATATTTATAGGAAGAGGTGGAAGTGGGAATCTGCTCCTCCCTCTTACAATGTAAGTAAAAAATATACTCTCACTCTAACTTTATACTTGTAATTTTAAAATTTTCATTCTAATCTAAAAATGTAAATGCTATCTAAAAATATGTTAAAATCCTAAAATTTTATGAGAAAAGGATACTTACACCCTTGAGATTTAGAAAATTATCTTATATGATCTTAAGTTCTCAATAAGAGACATTAGGACAGCCTTTTAATTATAATACCATTGTCCATGGTAACTAAAAAAATTAACGTTAATTTTTTTTATAAATGTAAATATATTTTAAATGGTTTAATTTGTCTAATAGACTAGTAATATTGGAATATTTTTAATATATAAAATAACTTTTAGAATTTAAACTACTGTATTTACTTTAATAATGTAATTGTATTTATTATAAAAATTTTAAGCAAATCTATGGGTTAAATAGATTTTATGATTAATAAAAAAATATCTCATGTATTAATAAAATTAAATTATTTTATATAACATTGAAAATAATTTAACTTTATATAAATTATATATATATGTATAATTATTTTAATATTATATTCTATTTATTATAAAATTTAGTTTAATTGTAAAGTAATAAAATATTTTTTATTATTGAAATTATTTTGAAAAATATGTACTATTATATTTATTTTAATATTATATTTTTATTTATTATAAAATATTGGAGTCATTTTTCAAACTTAATAGAACCAAATAATATTATAATTAAGATGGGTCTTGGCGTCCCTAGCTAAAAATTTAAAGGTCTAATGATTATTTCTCTGAACTTTAGAGGTGTAGATATTATTTTTAATTTTTAGCAAAAATAATTTTTGAGGGTTCTACCTAGACACCGAAAGGTTGAATTTAATGTTTGATGATTTATAAGATGCAATAATATAAAAATGGAAAATTCTATAATATTGAGGTTTTAGTACCATAATAAATATGGACTCTTAAATCAAAATATAAAATCTCCAACTTTAATTTTTTAAATAGACAGATAACCTACTACCCAAATAACAAGTGTTAATAGGTTATTTTTTTAGTATTATGAATAATTCTTCTATAATTAATTACTTCATAATTTTATTCATCATTAAAAAATAATTAAGAATATAGTTTACGTAACATGTCTTCCATAAGTCTAATGAAAAATAATTTATTCATTTAATTGAATTAGCAAAGAAATAAAATAAAAAAAGTTCATTCGTCGATTGAACCAAAAAATTCTAGAAAAAATTAAATAAAATATATTGAATTGAATTGATCTAACCATGATTTTTAATTATAAAACTAAATTGAAAATAACTAAAATAAGATTAGGAGTGGGCACGATTTGATTCGACTCAATTCAAATTGACAATGAGTAAAATCGAATAAATTTAGATATTTTATAAAAAGAACCGAATATAATAAATAACTGAATATGAACCGATTCATTTAAATCGGTTCAATTTTTTCAGTTTTGGATCTATTGGGCCTATTTCGAATTTTAAATTTTTAGTCCATTGGGCCATATTAATTTTTCTCAGCAATTAGTTTATTATAGTTTTATTATAATACTAATAACAAGCACAAAATATTCAAAACACATTTATTAATGTTATATTACTAACTACTACTAAAAAAATATTGAAATATTAAGATTTAAGAATACAAGTCTAGGCTATAATGCTCTATCCATATAAATATAAAGTTGTACAAAAAAATAAAAATAGCAATAGTTACAGCACAAAATAAAAATAAAAATAAAAATCATATGTGAGCAAGTTTATTGTAATTTTTTTATATAGTCAATTAACATATAACACATTTCATATTTTAGTAAAATTATAAAAATATTTTAGTTCTTCAGTTTGGTTATTTGGTTCAACTGAAAAAATTGAAATCCGCACCAATATTTTGGTTTTTTTATAAATTAAATATTCAAATATTTATTAAAAAAATCAATCTGAATGGGAATGAATCCTCTGGTTCGGTTTGATTTTTCCTAAAATTTAGTTTTTTTTTGCCTAACACTAAATAAGATATATTGAATTGGTTTAACCATAATTTTTATATTCATTCTAGGATATTAAAATTTTTTTTCACTCATAGTATTCATTTAGTGCACATGTTCTTTTTCTTTTAATTAAGCGAAAATACTTATCTTGCAATGACTTAAGCAAAAAACAAGGTAAAAATATATTCTTCTAAACTAGACATTCTTTTTCTTGAACCTCTTTTTCTTTCACCATATAGCAACATTTCATGTCGTTGAGCTTCTGACCTTCAAAAGTTATAGGGTGGCTATTTTGCATGAGCACTCTACCAATGGTAAAGTCTAAGTTATCTATTTGGACCTCAAAGGGTTTAGTTTGGTTCGAAAGGAAAAGGACAGGTTCTTCAATAACTATTTTATTTAACTCCTAGAAAGCTTGCTGGCATTCTTTGAATGGATGCCATTTTTTATTCCTCTCGAGGAGGTCAATTAGGAATGTCATCATGGCTAAGTATTTTTTGATGAAACAATGATAATAGTTCACCAAGTCAAGGAATAATTATAAAATAAATACTTTGATGAGAGCCTCATATTTTAGGATGGTCTTATCCTAAGTGTTTTTCATCATAAGCCCTCATCTTAGGATTAGCAAAATTTCCTAAATCCCTTGAGATTTAGGAATTTATTCCATTCAAGATGGAGTTTGAAACAAAATTTTATTTAAATTTACTATTTAGATTAGGATTTGAAATATTGAAAAATCATGAACAAGATCCTCAATGTCTAAAATCTAAGTTTCTACTTATATATGATAAGTCATTTTATTGAATTACATAAATATAATATGTTGATGAATGTGTATAAAAAGTCATTTTTATTATATATATATGACATGTAGATCGTATACATATTGGACAATTATTATGAGAATAACACTATAACATAAAAAAAATACTTATATATATATACATATACATATATATGTATATATATATATATGCTCCCTTCCCCCCTCAAACTAAATTAACGGGGGGACCCTTAGCTGGTGGATCCCACGCACTTGGGGGGAAAGGGAGTTAAGGGTTCAAATTGTACACACGAGCCTGAGAATGGTGCTTATAAGATTAAAGTAGCGTCTCTACTAATAGGTTAAGCTTTTAGTAAAATGGTAAGCGTCTTATGATATCAGAGCCAGGTTCGAGTCTTTAGTAAGATTCAGACCTATGAAATTTCCAGCAAAGACTGGCCAAGTATTATTGTGAGAATAGCGCTATGATAAAAAAAACTCATGTCATTAAGGAAAATTTCTAAATCTCGATTGGAATAAAATCGGAACATTTTTTTTTATTCTCAACTAACTATTGAAAAAGGATCAGGATCGATAAATCTCAACTGTTCCCATACCGTCGCCAACCCCACCAACACCGGACTGTTGGGATTTGCTTCTTTGTTATCTTCTATGGACTTTTTCTTCTTAGTCTACAAGATTATTCTTCTTTGTATATTATTTGTGAAAAATATTTGTATATTGCACATTAACCCTTTGTTTTTTTAAAAAAATTCTTACAGCAGCCGTGGCCCTCGCACATCTCTTCTAAAGTGCCTTCCTTGGACTCAATTGAATTTGATCTGAATAAAAAATGTCCATGAGATTGTTTCCACAATCAATAGGGTCTTTATGTATATTTGAATAAATTTCGAGGCCTTGGTCGCTTTTTCCGAAAACCAGTAAAATGGGTGAAAGTTGAGTAGCGAAGGAGAGTTTGGTAATTTGATTTACAGGAAACCCAGTACAGCGAGTGCAGAATTTCTATACGCGGACGAGTAGTGCTAACTGCTAAGAAATATTGAGCCCTTTTTTTTTTTAATTAATAAAGAGAAAATAAAAAAAATTAAAAGAAAATATTGTGCGCTGATTGGGTAAATAAGTTTATAAATAAACCCAACCAAGGCTTCACTTCATCGTCTCAATAGTCATCAGCCAGACTTTCACTTGCCCGGCAGCCGATCCACCTTCCTCCCTTTTGGGACTGGGGTTTTTCAATTTCTCAAAATTCCCTCCATATCCCAAAAAATCCCTTTCTCACAAATTCAAAATCGCCTTTTTTTTTTCTTGCCTAGGGTTTCTTATTAGTTACTTTGTTACAATTTTTTGTTCAATTTTCTTCAGTTTTAAGGCTAACGGATTTGGCTCTTTGGGATTGTCAATTCTAATGAGTCAACATTCTTTCTTGATTTAGTAGCGATTATTGTGTCCAATTTTCAAATTTTGTAGTATTCTAGGGTCGCAACCTTTCCAACGGTTCGTTTCTCTATTTGTTTGCTGAGAAAACGCGAGATACGGGAAGGGAAATTAATGTCTTAATTGGGTTCTTTTAGTAGTGCCAGGTGAGATAATTTCCGACTTAGAGTTGGGTGTTAATGGGGTGAATAATGAGAGATTGCGATAAAACCCTAGTTTTGATATGAGGTTTTGAACATGAACCATGGAGGTGGAGAGAGCACATCGAAGAGCGAATCCGGAACCGACACATCATCAGACCGACCTAAAGCCGAAGACTTTAGTCGAGCAGTGTCGAAAATGGCGGTTTCACAGATATGTGAGAGCGTGGGCTTTCAGGGATTCAAGAACTCGGCAGTGGAAGCTCTTTCAGATATTGCAATTCGGTATATCTGTGACTTAGGTAAAACATCCAGCTTTCAAGCTAACCTAGCCTGTAGAACTGAATGTAATTTGTTTGATATAATTCGTGGAATAGAAGATTTAGAAGTTTTAAAAGGGTTTATGGGTGCCGCGGAGATTGGTAAATGTCTTGTGGGTTCAGGGATAGTTAAAGAAATAATTGACTTTGTGGAGTCGAAGGAGGAAATCCCCTTTATGCACCAAATACCACAATATCCTGTTATTAGGAGTCGAAGATTAATACCGAGTTTTGAAGAAATGAATGAAACACCACCTGGGAAGCATATTCCATCTTGGTTGCCAGCTTTTCCTGATCCTCATACGTATATATATACACCTATGTGGAATGAGAGGAAGTCGGATCCTCGTGCTGATAAGATTGAACTAGCAAGGCAAAGGAGAAGGGCAGAGATGGCTTTGTTGAGTTTGCAGCAGAGGTTGGTGTATGATGGTGGAGCCGGAACTTCATCCTCAAGGCCTGCAAATGATGAGGAGGAAGAGTTACCCAAAACTGGTAGTAACCCTTTTTTTGCTAAGCCATTGCAATCTGGAGAGAAAGATATATCTCCAGTTGTCTTGCCAGCTAAGCTTAAGGATAAAATGTCTGGGGGGAACCAAATGTCTGTGATGGAGGCATTTGCTCCTGCTATTGAAGCAGTGAAAGTTAGTGGATTTAGTGATGATGCAGATGGTGATAGGAGGTATCTTCCCGACAAGAGGCCAGCTGTTAATTTTAAATTTAGAGCTGGCAAGAAATTTTTGGGTGAAATTTTTGATTCAAGTCTTCAGAGGAAGGGTGGTAGGAGAAGTGCATCATTTTGGCGGGATGAGGAGAAGGATGACAAGAAGAGAAGAGCTGAGTTCATTCTTAAACAATCTATAGAAAATCCACATGAACTTTCTCAGTTGTAAATTAGTTCCTGTCTAGCCTGCTTAGTAGAAATTATTTTAGTTTAGGAATTGGTACTAGCAGAAGGCTAAGGGTGCCCAAGGCAGGGGCATGCTATTACTCTGGTATTGATATCATGGGAATTCTGTTGGGAATCCTATCTCATCCCACTCTAACAATTTTAATAGGTATGTGAGTGCTTGTTTTCAAGTTGTTCTTGTTCAAGTCTAGACTGATTCTTTGAAAATGAAATTTTTACTCTTTTAACCATAATGTTGTAATTTTAAAGTCACTTGTTGTAGTGCATCGATATATTGAATTCCGTGTTTCTAGTATTCACAACTATTTTCTTCCTTTAATAATTAATAAGATTTATATATTCTGCACTGCCTTTTTGCATCTTCTTACCATCAATGTCAAATAGTTGTCAAATTGATCAGTTAAATTTTGAGGGTAAAAAGCCAACTAAGGAATTACATACTTTAAGAAAGTTACTACCAGCAATAATATGGGAAGATAGGAAGAAGAAAATCCCTAATATTAATCAGACCATCCAGTCCTGAAAAGGTGGAAAGATTTTCTTAAGATTGACTGAAAGAGATTTAGGACTGGTGGTGGATGAATCATGGTATGCCCGTACAGCATGCCAATATTTGTACATTACTTGTTTGAAAGCCTTTGGGAAGTTAAGTTTCTGCTGTTTTATAAGTTTCTTGGTTATTAATATATGGTTTTTGTTTCTAAAGGGGAGAAAAATATTTACAAAAATTTTTGTACGTTAATTATCGGGAGTGGTTAACTGCAGTCTTGCTTCCAGATCACCATTTCTAACCCTTAACCAATTTTCTTGTTTCCTGAGAGAAATGTTCTTGATATTTGCAGTTTTTTTTAAAATTTTTTTTTTGGGGCTTTAGCTGTGTATTGTTTTGATGTCATTATCACGAATGCAATGACTACTATTATAACAGCAATTTAGCAGAAGGAATTTTGTAAGTAAATTTCCTGCTGTATGCTCCAAATTGAATTTGTGTGGTTTCTCCATCATTCCGATATGCTTTTATGATAGGACACTTATGAGCATGCCTGCTTGACATGGGATGATAGTACGCACTTTTGAATGAGTTGAAATTCACTCTGCGTCATTTAATCACTTGACAAAGGATGGATCTACAAGGTATCTCAATGGAACAGAAAGTTTCTATACCTGACCATTGCTCGGCACAACTACAGGGAAATGGCCTTTCTTCACAGTTCCATAGCTGTATGCGCATCTGTTACATCTGCGATCGCGATCTCTTGCTTACCCTGAAATGGAAGTGAAAATGTTTTTGTAACTGCTTCATTACATTCTTAACCCTGAAAAAGAAGCAAGTATTGCTTTATTGTTGTTTGCTGATCCATGTCCTTTGAGCTATCTGTTTTCAGACTTTTCCCTCTTCAAATCCTGCCTCTGTTTTGGTTTTCGTTTCTTGTCTATTGGAAAATTTCATTGGGTGTAAATATAATGCAGTTTGGAGATTTGGTGATTTTGAATGCTCTTCAGAAGGTCTTGTAAGATCACCTGCATTGCTGTTCTCCAAACAAATGAGTGGTTAGTAAATGTTTTGTTTATAAATGTGTTACTCTGATGAAATTTTGTGGTTCATGGTATGATAAAAGGATTATCTTCAAAGTTTTTCCTCTATAAGTTTCATTTAAGTAAATGAAGATGTTGACATTAAGCGTATTAGTGCTAAATTATAGTTTACCATCATGATAATGTAGGGTATACCTTTTATATATATAATTAAACTTCCTGTACTTTTAACCATTTGCATATGCCCCACCTGGTAAAATTTCGCTTACATTAAGCTCTTTCCGTATTCACAACTTGGAATATATTCTGAGTTTTACCTAGCTGGAAACTTTTATGAAGCATTGTTGTTGGGGGATCTTTTAGACCGTTGAATGTTTGTACAAGGCCTAGAGGGGACAATGAGGCTTGACAGGATTGTGGAGAAATTTTTATGAGTGTTGTATGTTTAATATTCTTAAACCCATAGAAGATGGCTCTAAGTTTATATAATCAAGAATCATTTCGCTGCAGAGTGGCATGCATCTGCCAGAATGTTTGCTTCTGTCCAGTGATAATCACTATTATTTTGTTCAATTGAATTGTTGCATTTTTCTGCTGTCTTCCTTGTTCAGTTATAGTCTACTTTGTTCAATTGAATTCTTTCATTTTTCCGCTGTCTTCCTTATCTATCCATATGTTCACTGAAGTGATTGCCTAGTTGAAAGTTATAAGCAGGTCATCATGAATGTTGTTAATTTTTGCATGCAATGGGTCATCTTGAATGGTGCTAATTTTTGCCTGCCCCTAAGTTACTACATTTTGAACCTATTTCAGCAACTGAACCATTTCGAGAGTTTCATGTTTATACATTGAAGATTGTAGTTCAGTCACATTGGTTATAACCACAGTAGCTGCCATCCCACGGCAAATGTTTTACAGCTTTGAAATGCTGCCTTATTGACAAAACCGGATAGGATTCTTGATCTCCGTTAGTTTAGTTCTACCAGACTGCAACGTAGAGCTTCCTGGTATTAATGCAAACACCACCGCCTACTCTTATGCATGCAATATTTAGCATCTACAGATAGCGGCCGGGTTAATCATACATGAAGTTCTTTCCTTATCTGCAATTCAGAAAACATTCTGAGTTACTATTGGACGATATTCAGCTTTGAGATGCTACAGCTCCAAAATCTATTGCATCAGAACCAGAATGTGCTTCTGTTCAGTCATAATCACTGTCATTTTGTTCAATCTAACAATTGCATTCTCCAGCTGAGATTTTTCAATGGTTCTACATTTTGAGATTTATGTCTTTGCTTGAACAATCCAGGATTTATTGACGAATCATATTAGAATGTAGTTGAAATAGAACCAAGTCATAATATTGCAACCACATTCACCAGTTGCTATGAATCTTTAGAATACGCTATATGAAATATATGAACTACAACTGTAAAATATCCTAGGAGTAAAACGTACTAGAGGTAGGATAAGAAGGTTAAGATCTCCGGTGAGGAAAACAAACATTATCTCCCTGGTGAAAACATATTTCAATGACATCAGTGCAAAACGCAAATTAAGATGATCAGTTGTCATTCAATTTTTACCAGACAAGGTTCAAGACTGATGGAAACATCATTCTACAAAAATCTTAATGAGACTTCAGTAGCCGCATAAAATTATCGACCATTTGTTTTGGAAAGATAAACAACGAGAGCAGCAAATAACAACAGATAAAGAAAGATAATCTAATAACCAAAAATAGGTAAGACAATAGGTAAATGCCAAATATTCATCCCCTCAACCTGTTCCAAACTTCACACTATGTCCCAAACAGCTCACCCTGATTAGGCTTCAAGAAAATTCTTTCAATTAAAAAGAAACTGCCTTGATGTTACAGCTTCAACCCAAAAGCACCGGCCTCAAAGTTTCAGCTTCATGTCCATTTCTGAAGGGAATACTTTTGCACGGTGGTTGAAGATCATGAAATCCACGTTGCCCGGCAGAGAAACTATCCTGCAAGAATTCGAAAATCCTTAAGTCAGTGAGCCAAAGAACTTTTTAAGATAAAAGAATATTGCTAACAGTCACATTAGCTGTTCTTTTGCATTAGTCACCTCGAGCTATACATAATACAAGAGAAGCTACTCAGAATTTTAGTACTCTATGTTTATCAGCCATCCATCATTTTATGGTATGTATATTATTCACCCAGCTGCATTTGCATGAAACTTGCTGTGCGCCTTTGACCAGAGTCAGGGCAGATAATATAGTGTAGAAGGAAGTAATTAGTGTGTTGAATATTGAAAAAAAATTAGGACAGGACGTTTTCTTGGGCCCTTCAGGTACTGCCATCTAATATAAACATGCTAATATGTTCATCATATAATAACACATTTAGCGAGTGTTGTATTTACTCTGGTGGCCAGGATACTTGCCTAGAGATACAAATGTTTGGGTTATTCCCATTCCCTATAAATTCATCTAAGCAAACAAAGGGGCACATGTTAATTTGGGCATAGAATTGGTACAAAATCTCCACTCTTTAGATTCTTAATCTCCCATTTAAGCGTTCTTTTGGCTTCCAGCAAGCAGAACCGTGGACTAGGGGAGCTATGTCAATTTACATGAACTTAAGGCATTCTAGGAGTAAAGTTTACAGTGATGTTTAAAGTACAAATATGAGAAGTCATGGCAACAGACAACTATACTTAAATCTTCTACAATACCTGTCATATACAAATGCCTGTATCTGTTCAGGGAAAAAAAGGATGAGACACTCAAATCGAGCAACACAATGTACCGGTGCCACATCCAGCAGACCAATATGCATCATACACGATTAAATACAGTTTCTTCAATTATGTTTCACTTTGTATCGTATGCACATAAGCTTATGGCAATATCAGAACTGTAAAACAAAGTTTAATAGTGATTTTTACATCCCACCATTGTCCATACTTATATATTAAACAAATCATATTGACACATATTTGTTGTAGCATCAGGAAACCAGTCTTACAGATCAATCTGCAAGATTCTAAGCTTATGGGGCAACAAAAATTGCATAATTGGCGCAATTGTATTGGACATATATGAACTCGAGGAGACCAAACCAGCATACCTATTATCCTCAGAGTCGGGATGAATGGACAGAAATTTCCCCGGCACGGTTAGTGCTGCCCACATGCATAATATTAACCCTAGAAGCAGCTCAATGACCACCTGAATTTGCAAAAACAACATCAAAAGACTTAAGCAAGTGAGAAGAAAATTTAAAAAGTTATTTGAAAGAAAAAATGGAAAAGAAAATTCAGCAGTACTCACTTTCATTGGAGGATTAGAAAACTCCTCTTCCATGATTTTCAACAAGCCCCTATCTGCCACCAAATCAAATCGAATCAATTCAAATTAAATAATTTTTCTTTTTTTGTCTAAACAAAAATCAATTTAAGTCACAAAACATAAAATTGTTTGGAAGATTAGGGAATTACACTGAACTGTTGAATAAGCGGCGTGAGCGAGAATTGAAACTCCAAGCACACCAACAATGAAACCTAAACCCATTCTTTAAGTTTCGTTTCTCAGATTCGTTCTACAAGATCCTTGAAGTTCCACGGATTGCTGTGCTGGCGCGATCTTCGCGGTGGAAACTCCAAGGCAGAAGTGATTGTTTCGTAGACTTGGACCACTTGGTTAGCCTAAACGCTGCCGTTTACTGCCACTTCGGACTTGGTACAACTTATCTAGCAGACACAAATGTTTATTGAATAATATAATTTTTTGAAAAAATTATATTATTTTAATTTTTTTAGTAAATATTTTGAAGATTAAATAAAGTTATGTTTTATAAATTATTTCATAAAATTTATTTAAATAAATTTTTTATTAATAGAGTTTTTATTAAAAAATTTTAATTATTTAGTTGTCAATAAAATTTTTTATTAAAAATTATAAAATTATTTTAATAAATAAATTTTTTAGAGTTATGCTATAAAAAAAGAAATAAAATTATCACATAAATAAATAACATTTTATAGAATTTTACGTTTAGAAAAAAAAACTTTTGATCTCTATTCTTAAAATTATAAAATTTGAGTTTTAACTAATAGAGGTAAAATAACTTATTTAATTTTTAAAAATTCTACTAAAAAAATCAAAGCATAACAAAAGTTTGATAAGAGCTTATGAGATTAAATAAATAATTATGACTATTAGATAAATCAAATCAATACAAAACTTTTTTACTAAGTAAAAGTTTAAATTTTAGATTTTTAGCAGTAGAGGGTGAAAATTTTTTTAAAATGTTAAATTATCTAAATTATTTTTTATTTATTTGATAATTTTATTTTATTTTTTTCATAACATAATTTTAAAAAATTTATCTATTGAAGTAATTTTATAATTGTTAATAAAACCTCTAATTGATAATCAAATAGCCAAAATATTTTTAGTGAATATGTATATATAAAAGTTCTACTAACAAAATTTTATTTAAATAAATTCTATTTAAAAACTATATCAAACGGAGTTTATTGATTAATAACAAAAGTTATTATCATAATTTTAGTTGTTGTCTAGTCTTATTTTGAGCAGAATTTTAAAAAATTATTTCAATTATTTTGTTTTTAATAGTAAAATCTTAAATTTTTAATTTTTAAGAGTAGAAATGAAATTTTTTTTAAAAGTTAAAAAAATTATTTAAAATAATTTGTAATATTCGATAAAAATTCTTATTAACAACCACATAACTAACTTTCTTTTAACAAAAGTTCTATTTATAAAATTTTACTAGTAAAAACTCTATTGAAAGAGTGAGATTTCACTTTGCATGTACTTATGATATTTTTATTTTGTTTGGTATTTTTAATTACATGTGTGTGTATGTTGTTCAAATGTTCAATAAATTACTAAATTGTAAAACATACTTGTACGTTAAATCAATGAATAATGATTCCTGCCAAAATAAAGTTGTGATTTTGAAGAGTGTGGCTAAATAATGTGTGTTGTGGTAGCACCATACCATAAGAATTTAATAAACAAAACAATTCAAAACAATTTTTTTTTTCATTTATCATTAGTTATGGAGCGCATAATATTGAAAAAAGTTGTGTGTATGCAATGTTGTGATTTTATAATTATCCAACCAATAGTCCAATATTGTTATGCTTGCTCTCTTTTTACAAAAAGTTCATAATTCTATGAGTACTTAATATTGTAACTCGTGGTTGGAAGAAATTTAAAAACCTATCATTATGAGGCAAGAAATTTAAAATTGCAGTAGATTAGAAATTAAGGACAACAAATTTCCAGAATACTATAAATCAAAAATTTTTGTGATTAGGTTAGGATTATTGTCTCTTATCTATGAAAATAGCTCATTTTAAATGAAATAAATGCTAATTAAGAAATGTAATATCCCATATTATTAATGAGTTCTTAAATCGATTTAAAAGTTATAAACACTGTTAAGTATATAAATATTCTTTAGATTGTAAAGCTCGATAACAAAAACCGTAATGGCTATGTGCCCAAAGCGGACAATATTTACTTAGTTGTTTTGCTCAAACCGTAATAACTATGGTCTAATATTTCATAAGGAATGTGGCAGACAACTGAAGTGTTGGCAGGTAGCTAAGTTGTACTAGAAAGCTATACTTCCATAAAGAATGTGGCGGGTAGTTGAGGTGTTCTAATGGGATATATAGGGCACACTTATGTCACAGGAGAGGCTAATGACGGGTAATTACTTAACCACTGTAGTAGTTTTACTTGAGTACTTAATGTTTTATGATGTGAATTACCCATAATGATCAGATAACTATCATAGTGTTAGATACTTGACCATAATAATAGGTAATCACTGTAGTAGTTAATTAAATACCCATAATGATACGCGTGAACTACCCATAATGATTAAATAACTATTAATAGATTTAGATACTTAATCATGATGATAGGTAACCACTGTGGCAATTATTTAAGTACCACTAATGATAAGCTAATGATAGGTAGTTATGTAGCCATTGTAATAGTTATTTAAGTACTTAAAGCTTTGTGACATGATTGAAACTATCTATAATGATTAGATAACTATCCATAGTGTTAGATATCTAAACATTATGATAGGTGGCTACTGTAATATTTATTTAAGTACCTATAATGATAGATAGTTGTTTAACTATTGTAGTAGTTATGTATTTAATAATTAAATCATTGAAAGACTTACTATAAGATAAAGCCACCCATAGTGTTAGATACCTAACCATGATAAAGGTAACGACTATAGTAGTTATTTAAGTACTTAAATAATTGAGGGAGTTACTCTATGATGAATCCAAAAGATAAGTCAAAAGGAGACAAGCTAAAAGGGAAGCTAGGAGATAGAGGTGCCTATCAGATAAGATTCATATTTGAAGCCAATTTGATTGGATGAAATTTGTGCAATTTGATTAGATGATTCAAATTTATCCAAACTAAATCGAATCATCTAATCAAGTTTGCACTGTTAATAGAAAAACAACTGAAAATAAAAAAAATTAATTAGACTAGTAAACTTAATTCACCACTCACCAATTCACGTAGTCACAGCCACTTAAACAACTTAAACAAACGACTGAATAAGCAAAACTAGGCTCATCTATTTTAAACCCATTAACCCACTAGTGATCCGCGAGTCCAACAACCATGCCACTATCACCATAGTCTTGTCCTCTTGAAATCTAACTACTGTCGACACCGATCGACTGGAATCTAGTAGAATCTGAGTGAAACCATGACAAATGAAACATAGCTGCGACTGATAGAAATCAACCAAAATCCGATGCCTCTTTAACAATTGATCATGTCTAGTTGGCTAATTGCACACCAGATGCCGATAATCCACTATTTCTAAGCAACTAACAACAACTTTGTTCATGGTAATCAATTAATCTCGATGCATTAGAATTCCCTGCAATTTGTGTTTGAAACTTAGAATTTCATGCTTTTATTAGCTGTTTATAGTCTATATGGTTTGTTTGAAATTTTGAAATTAAAAAGTTTCATACTTGTGTTATTGTTCTTGAATTGTTTTATTTTTTTCCTCTTTTTTTTAATGTACGATTATTTGTAACACTAGTTGAGAAGGACATGAACATGTATTGATGTATAAAGTGCATAAGGAAAGACAACAAATGTTGAATTTTTTGTTTATGTATTGAAACTTTGAAATATATGATTTGTCCATATTTTCATTCTCTCCACAATTAGAGTTTTTCTTTCAATTTTCTAATTATTTCATTTTCATTCCCTGATAATTCATTATTTAAGGAGTTCATCTAAATTTTATTAATTATTAATAACCTAAGAAACAATATCATTCCATCAAAACTAAAAATTCAATTGTGTTAATTATTATATAATCATATTATTAATATATGATTATTCATTCATAACAATATTTTATTAATTACTAATAAAATAAGTAACAATATCAATTGCTTAAAACTAAAAATTCAACTTCATACCATACATTGTGCCAGTAGAGTTTTTTTTTTTGATAAGTTAATGTTGTTATTTGCTTTATCTCTAAATAATAATTTGATGTATGAATTTGTATTGTTAGTAAGCTAGGCTGAAGAGATTATATATAGTCAAAAGCCATATTTATTTTTTAGTTGAAAGTTTAAAAACGAAAGTTATGGAACAATGATGATTGATACAATTTTTATATTGTATACTTTGAACTGCATCATCATCATTGAAATTTGACCTTGATTGCCCAATCATCTAAAGAAGCCAATACAAAACTGAAGAAGCCAACTCAGAAATAACCAATGAAGAAAAGATCAAAGACATGAAATCATTTTACTTTACTTGAAGACAATTAGTATCAAGCAAAGTGCAAACATTGTCATAAGACATATCATTGCCATCAAAAGCTTGATGGGATTAACGATATAGGAACTCATTTAAAAGTATGTGAAGCAAGAGCAAGATGAAAGATAACAAAAGTCAATAGCCAAGAGTGGTGAAGGAAATACAAGTAATATGGTTTTGGCTAAAGGATGAAGTCATGAAGCTTGTAAAAGAGCAGTTACTAAAATGATTACTTAGGCGATGCTACTTAATTTTGTTGATAACAAGAGGTTTAGGTATTTCTACAGTGTAGTTATTCCTCAGTTTATTATGCTCTCTCGAAGAAATTTTAATAAAGATGTTATGGATATGTTTTTAGAAGAAATGGGAAGTTTAAAGAGTTTAATATGGAAGAATAAGTAGATAGTGTCTTTTGTAACTAAAATATAGACTTTAACTCAAAAAATGAGTTACATGGTAATTACAACTCATTTTACTGATAATAATTGATATTTACATAGGAAAATTAAGGCTTATTTGCTTGAATAGGGAATAGAGAGGGTGTGTGCAATAACTATTGATAATGTGTTGGGCAATGATGTTATTATTGATTATGTGAAGAACCAAATGATTACATGGAAGAATGTTAATGCACTTGTATTGCAGGGTGATTACATGCATGTGTGGTGTTGTACACTTATCTTAAATTTATTTACCATTGGGAGGCTAAAAGAGTTGCATGACTCATTGGCAATATTTAGAATGCTATGAAGTATGTGAGATTGTCTACTTTGAGATTGAAAGCATTTAAATAGTGTGTGGATTAGTAAAAAGTCCTAATGGAATTGTGATTTTGGATTTTATTACTAGGTGGAATTCCACCTCTTTGATGTTGATGACTGTTTTCAAATTTTGGGAGGTATTTAAGAGGATAGCAAAAGTGGATAAACCATATGAAGTAGACTTTAAAAAGGAAGAAATGAAAAAAAAGGGGTGACTCCACATAGGCTTGATGATTAGGAAAATAACAAAAGAATTGTAGGATTTTTAAAGATCTTTTATGATTCCACATTGACTTTTTCAGCCTGTTTCAGTATCACTTCTAATCTTTGTTATGATACAATTAGCTTAATAAAAAATTCATTAAAAGTATTAGTAAAGAAAGTAAATATGTTTATTTGTATTTGATGGCTTCTAATATGAGGGAAAATATGACAAATATTGGGAATGCATAAATAAAATCAATAAAATCTTGATTATTGCCCCAATACTTGATCTGTACTGCAAAATAGATTTTACTAAAAATATTTTTAGTATGATTTTTTTTATGATAGTACAAAGATCGAAGAAATAGTTACGGCGATGAAAGGTTTGTTGAATTCACTTTTTGATGTATATAGTAGAGAGAACTCCTTACCACTATTGCATAATGAAAGTTTTCCTAGTGGCAATGCTAGTGGTGGTAGTGACAGTTCTAGTTTTTATTCGCATCTTGTAGATGACACGGATCAGCAACAAGGCTATATAATGGAACATGGTGATGCACTCTATGAGTTGCTTGCCTTTTTCTGGATATACTAAGAAAGTTTTAATTTAAAATGAGGGCAAGCTTGTGACGATCAAGGTGAAAAGATCTCATTTAACTTGATTAAAAATTCTAGTAGTGATAAACTAAATGTTTACTATGATGGAAAGTGAATGGGTCAAAGGATCCAATATTGCAGAAAATAGCAAGGGATATCCTTGTAATTCCAATATCTATTATGGCTTTTAAGTCTGTCTTTAATACTAAGGGTTGTATTATTGATGGATATAGAAGTTCTTTAACCTACACTATGATTAAAGCATTAATTTGTACTAAAATTTAATTATAATCTAAACTTTTGTCACTTTTATCTACGCGTTAATCAAAAGTTGAAAGATTATATATATCAAATGAAATTATAAAAAGGTAACATATTTTATATTTAATATATTTTAAATTTATTATAACACTTTTTTATATTACTTATGCACTAATTATAAGTTATTATTATTATTTTCATTTTAAAGAGTAAGTACAATCATAAGCTTTAACAACTAAAATGGTCGGCACTAGTACTCGTCACAATATTTGAATAGGTAACTCTTAAATTCAATAGATCTTTTGGTTTCAAGTCATTTTTTTATAATTGTTTTACTTTTGGTTTTAAGTTTTAAGTCAATTGTAATATGATAATTGTTTGTGATCTTATGTTAGGAAAGTTGATGTTGGTAGTTGAAAGCAAAAGTTAAGGATTTATCAAATTGTGTAGTGAGTTTAATTTGATGTTATAAGTTCGAAGAACTTGTAGCCTATCTAAATACTTTTGGATGATAATTTTTATTTTCGTTTATTTTGTTGGATTATATTATGATAATATTTATTTTGTGACTTTGTATTGTTTGTTTACTTAAAGACTTGGAGCAATGTTTAATTGTCTGTTGTGTTGTTTGTTTTGAGACTTGGAGTAATGTTTATTTTATGTTGTTTACTTGGAGAGTTAGAGCAATATTTATTTTATGTTGCTTATTTGGAGGCTTAAACATAGAGTAATGTTTATGCAACCAGCTTATAAGAGCACTATTAATTAAATGATATGTTTTAATGAACTATTATTTCTAAATTATAAAAACATAAGATAAAAGAATATAAATGTCCATTGATTATAGATTATTAGATTTCATTAATTAAATGTTTGCATTTTGATGATTTATATTTCTTATGAATGGAAACGGTGTATCAACTTGTTTTCTTGATAAATATCAATGGCATATTGTCAAGGAAACAATATACTATCATGTGTCAGCAAGTTTTCATTTTCTTTTTTCTTTAATGGCTGGTAAGTTTTCATTAATTATAGATTTCATAAATTTTTTGTCAGAATTGTCAAAAAAGTCCCAAATCCAATTTCAATAGGAATTAATTTGAATCCAAAACATAATTCAAAATTTAAACTCATTCGATTCTATCTGAATCTAAAGTCCTTTGAAACTTTCAGCCAATTCGAATTTAATCTGAATTAATTCAGATCGAATTTTAAGTCAGATTGAATTTGGATGAGTTTTTTTTTTAATTTAAATTATTCGAAATCTGATCGGATTCATCTGAATCCGAACCAAATCTAAAATTACCTACCCTTACTAGGAGGCAACCAAAGAGGTATACTGCCTATAATCACTAGATAACTACCTATAACACATAATGGTTATATAATTAACCATGATGATAGGTAACCATTGTAATAGTTGTTTAAGTACTTGAATCATTGAGGGAGTTACTCCAAGATGAAGCCATTAAATAACTCTATGAAATTCTTTCTTATCAAGAGTATAAAACTAAGTATTCATTACCTTGGAATTTAAAGATTTTTTTCTTTTCTATTCTAATTCGCTCCATTGACTCAAAGGTTTTGGAATATTATCTTCTTATTCATTTTTAGTCATAGGCATGCATGAATGGACAATAAAAAACAACTTCACAAATTTTACAATCTAAAGATTGTAGATTAATTCTTATCCTAATTTTTCAATATAGGTAGTCATTTCATCAAAGAATATTGGCCTAATTGTGGACTAACCTTCCCTAAATATGGAATCATTTTCAGTCTCTATGGATCTTTAACTTTGGACAGTTAAGTATAAACAAGAGCACCTTACTCTAATACCAAATTAAATATTAACTAAGCAACTCAAGAGGAGTGTAAATTGAGATTCTAAAAATTTAAGCAACTGAGAAACTTAAGGCAATTTAAATAAATTAATCAAATTAAAAATAAACAAATCAATATGCAATGAAAAATAAAGAGATTGGGTAAGAGAGAGCAAACACGTGATTTTTTTATGGCTCGACCAACTGTGCTTATGTGCTGATCATCCTCTCAGACTAGCACTAATTATAGCCTTGGTAAGCTATTGCCTCACCAACTAAATAATCAAATGTGAACCCTTCCTCAGGCGAATTCCCTCTTTTGCTTATATAGTCAATATACCAAGTTATCGTTGCAAACCCTGAGATATAATTACAGTAGGAGACGATTGTTGTGCAAATTTTATTAAACTTGCAAGCGCATAATCTATTGTAGAATAGATTAATGGTGACGAGTGTCGATCCCACGAGGAGGTTGATTTTAATTATGTGTAGAATTAATTTTCTTTAATGGGTGAATAAATTTGTGGTGAAATTAATGTAAATTATGCTTAAATTTAAATTATAATGACAAGAATTAAATTGAACTGGAAATCTATTAAAATGACATGCTTGGGTGTTTTGGATGATGACAGAATTAAATGATAAAGTTTCATGAACAATATATATTGGGTAAAGTTATTTAGATAAAGTTTGATATCGTTGAACACAAAATGAAGGATACCTAGGGTCATATTAACTCAGCCTTATGGGAACCTTCTGTAGCAAACCCATATGGAGGTGTTAAGTACTTTGTCTTATTGATTGATGATTACTTTAGGAAATTTTAGATTTATATGCTAAAGTCTAAGATCAAGTATTTAATAATTTTTAAGATTTAAAAAACATTGATAAATAAGTAAACTAGGAGGAATATTAAAAGGCTTAGGATAAACAATAGGCTGGAGTTTTATATCTTTTACTAATATAAAGACCAAAAGGGCAAGACACCTTATTAGAATGGGCTTACAGAAAAGATGAATAAAACACTACTGAATAAGGTCAACTGTATGCTAATTCAAGTAAACCTATCAAGGACTTTTTGGACAAAAGATATAACGATCGCAGCATATTTAGTTAGTAGGAGTCTTTCAGTTGCCATACATTACTTATCACTAGAGGAAAACTGGTGTAGACATTTGTTAAACTATGCAAAGCTAAGGATCTTTAGGTGCCCAATGTATGTTCATGTTAAGCAAGGAAAGCTAGAACCAAAAGCCTTAAAGGAATCTTGATAAGCTATTCTAAGGGTATAAAAGATTACAGGGGATAGTGCACTAACTTTAGGCCTCTGAAGTGCATAATAAACAAAGGCTTCATATTTTATGAACAAGTTATGATAAATGATGCTATTAATTATGATAAAAAGAATCATGAGGTAACTAATACAATGAAAGTGTAGACTTTAAGGTAGAGCTTATTGGAAAGAAAATTGAAGAAGTTAATTATGAGGTTGGAGTATCCCCAGTATCATATTGAAGTTCGGCAAGAACTCTAGCATCTTAAAACTAAACTTTCAAATTATCAATTAGTAAGGATGAGTAAAAAAGGTCAATAAAACCACCTAAGAGATATAGTTTTATTGAGACATTCTTATATTCCTTGTTTGTTGCAAAGGGGGTAAGTCAAGGTGAAACGAAGACATTTATAGAAGTGATGTTGAGTGGAGACAAGAAATAGTAGAGTTAGGCTATGCAAGAAGAAAGGGATTCATTACATATATATAATAATAATAATTTTTAATTATGTATTATAATAATTATAATCAAAAATAAATTTTTCATTATATTACTATAGAGAACTTTTGATATAATATAAAATATAAATAATAAATAAGATAAATAAAAGGAATACATGAATTATAAAAAAATAAAAAATATTCTTTTTAAATTTAAATAAGGATAATTTTGGGTTTAAATAATAATTGTAAGAATATTTATGAAATTATATTAAATGATAAAATTGATTCTCAAATTAAAATCTAAAAGCTACTCTGTCCCTATTTTTCAAAATTAGCTATAGGAGCGACTGATTTTGATAAAAATGATTTCAATTTTTTTAACTAAACCCCAAAATCAGTTTTTTAATTTTTAAAATTATTTTTAAACCGCCTAAAAATAATCCCGAATTGGCCCTTGAAAGACAAATTATTAATTTAAATCTCAATTTTAGTCAAATTGCACACTCTCACGACAAGACTAGCTACAACAAGTTTTGCTTTGCTCTTTAATTTGTTAGCCAATGTCTATAATCCCTATACATCAACAAAGAAATTCAATCAAGGAAAACAAAAATTAGAAAAAACTACAAATTGACATATTATTCATTTAATGGTAATAAAAGTAATATAATCTATTCAGTGATAATATAATTATAAATTAATACTCATTTAATTTTTATATTTTAAATTAAACACCTGTTTAATCTATATATTTTATCCTAAGTGTTGGATATTCTCAATCCTTTCTAACAAATTATTTTGTTTTTGGCAACTCTCCGCACATATAATTATCCATTTCATATTTGAAGAACAAGAATAGCCATGAAACAGATCCTTTAATAGGTTAGGTTTTCTCCAAAATCCAGTTATTTAATTACCACAGGTCGTTAACATCAAGAAATTAGTAATTAATAATTAAATTTCAGAGGACAAGAGAACCAAATTCAAGCTGACGAAATTGATCAATTTCAAGCAATGAACTGTACCCGAAAAAAATAAAACATTTGGATAAGTGATACAAGAGTTACACAGGGGTAGAATTGTCAATGCCTATGTTAGCAAGACTCTGATTAATGTTGAGGGCAGAATTTATAGTGTGTTTACTTTTTAGATTGGGGAATCCGAAATTAAAACGATTGATTGTATTTATTTTAAAAAAATAGAGTAGGAATTGGAGTTAAGGGCAGGTGAGAATCAATCTCTCATTCCTTTAACTTTATATTTTATCTCCAATAATATTTTAATATTTAAAAAATATCATTTTTTAAATTAATATATTTTTATAATTAATTAATTAATTAATATAATTATTATAGTTATTTCGTATATTATTATTAATTAATAAATATAATTATTTATGTTATTAATATATTAATGCATTATTAAGAAGAATATATTGATAATTATAGTTTTTGAATAAATAAGCACAATAATTAATATATTATTATTATTATTATTATTATTATTATTATCAATTAATTAGTATAATATAATAATAATTATTAATATAATTATTTTAGTTGATATATTATTATAAATTAATATAATTATTACTATTAATTAAAATATTAATACATTATTAACAAAAATATATTAGTAATTGTAGTTTTTGAATAATAATCCAATAATTAATATTTTTATAATTATAATTAATTAACTAATATACTTATATAGTAATTATAATATAATTATTATAGTTAATTCATATAATATTATTAATTAATTAATATATTAATATATTGTTAATAAAAATATATTAATAATTATAGTTTTTGAATAAATAATCATAATAATTAATATATTATTATAATTAATTAATATATTATCATAATAATTATTAATATAACTATTATAATTAATTCGTATATTTTTATTGTTATTTGTTAACATATACATGTTTTGTTTATTGATTTTGATGATAACAAATAATTAATTTCTGTTGATAATGTTTGCTGAAAATTCAGATATTTTTCTTAAAAGTTAAAACTCTCTGCATATGTTTACAAATCTTAGAGAAATTTGGAATATTCTGCACAAAAATATGGTTTTTTGTGTATAATCGGCATTTTAACGGTTTACCGATAAAATACAGAGAGGTTGTTTTCTAATAACTTCAACAAATCAAACACTGGAATTAAAACGGCTAACCGTTAACATATAACGGCTAGCTGATAATATATAAATTCTCTTATTTTGTTAATCTTTTACCGTTTAAAAGAAACCGATTAAGCTTTCTGTTTTATGAGTTGCTGGAAATTAACGATACACTGTTAACATATAACCGCTAACCGATAATATCCAGATTGACATTCCTGTTAATCTTTAATCGTTTAGCAAAAACTGATAGAGAATTTTTGTTATGCAGGTTCCTGGATTTTAACGGCGAAAGAACAATTATTAACGGTCAACCGATAATTTGAAAACAAGGCCAACGGTAACATTGATCAGTGAAAATAGTTATCTGTTAACGACTAACGGTAATCCATTTTCTGTCAAAAAGGTTGAATAACGGCTATTTTTCGACTCCAACTATAAATAAGTTCATCCAAGTCAAATCATTGGACAACAACATATCTACTGAGCATATTCACAGATATACAAATCCACATTGAGTTTAAGAATAATTTCTTTCTTACTTTATCTACTCACACATTAGGTATTGGGATACACTTAGATTAAGAGACTGAAAAAATCTCTTCTTGTAAAGGTTTATTGACACCTTGGAAGTCAATTGTAAAACTTTGAAGCCTTGGAGACTTGCTTAGTGGAATTTTCAAACTCGGTGTGCTTGGAGGCGTGGACGTAGGCGGGGATAACCGAACCACATAAAAATTATTATGTTTGATCTCTTTTACTCTATCTCTTTAGTTTTATCATTTATTTATTTATTTATCTCAAATTTAATTGCTTAATTTATATCATTTTTAATCTTTTATTTTCTGAAATTTCAAAAACCTAATTCATCCCCCTCTTGGGTTGTCTAGTTAGTATTTCATTATTAATAATTCTTATACTTAATTTATATATTATTATTAATTAATTAATATGATTATTATTAATTAATATATTAATATATTATCTATAAAAATATATTAATAATTATAATTTTTAAATAAATAATCCCAATAATTAATATATTTTTGTTATTAATTATTTAATATATTAATACATTATTAATAATAATATTTTAATAATTATAGTTTTTAATCAATAATCACTATAATTAAAATATAAAATATTAATTATTACAATAATTTATGAGGTATTTTGTAATAATTTATTATAATTTAACTTATTTTAATTTCAATTTTAAGATAAAATAATCACATTAATATAATATAACTTATTTTAATTTTAATTTATATAATTTAATAAATAATTTATTCAAATTTTTATTATCCATTTCTATTCTAACTTATTTTTATTTTTTGTTCTTCGAACTTATACTGATTCGTACTTATTCTAATACATTAGCACTGACTCAACGAATGTCAAAAATTGTGGCCCCCCGGGTGAAATAAACCCTTACACATAAGTTAGTTTAAATTATTCTCTATTTATCCAGTAGAAATTCTTCGATTCATACCCGCAAATTTAAATCATAACCTCTGTCTCTTCGTTTATTTTTCAGTTTACAGTTTAAATTTAGCTCAAAATCATGGCTCAAGTACGTCCACCCAGCGAAGTTCTGTTATTAAACAAATTCAACTTCTACAATTTCCCAAGCAAGTTGCTTCAACGCAAAAAATCGTGTTCGTTTACCATAAACGATGCCTTATTGCCGAATCACCGTCGCGTTCAATCGTCCTCTCCAGGTTATTACTTCTGAAACTGTAATAGGGCAAAAATAAGAGGAAAAAATATGTTAAATGTACTTCTGATGTTCCTTGTAACTTATAATTTTTGCAGTTGCTTTGAAGGTGGCAGTTGCAGATGATGTTAAAAAAAGCTCAGCTGATACTGAGGTACTGCATTATTAGCTTTCAAAGTAAAAATTGGATATTTAACAAACACTTTTAGTGGCTGTGCTTTTGAAATTAAGCAGAAGCAAACGATTTACAAATATACCTGTATTGAATTCTTGTAAGGAATTCTAGTGTTCAATAATTAGTTGTTGGTTACTGGTATTTATTCTTAACTATCGTTGTAACTGCCACATCAGATTAGTTATTAGTATTTGTCTGGGATGGTTAAAATTATAATTGATGAAAAATTAATAAACATTAATGACTTAGATGGTGTGGCAATTACAAATCAGCTAATGCTTGGATAATAGTTGAGAGGATGATATCTAGTGAGCACCGGCGCCTATGATATGGTGAGCATCTGGTATAATTCTGGGACTCTTTGCGAATAGCATTGGAGTTGTGGATAAACTCGGCAGCACCACTTGGCTTGGTCATGTCGTCCGGTAGATCATTGCTCATAGTTGAGATGCCTAGTATTATTGTTATTTTTAACCATAAAAATTAATTAGGATGCTATTTTATATTTGATTCTGTTTAATGTGACACCTTGTGGCTGTTGTGATTTTAACGCTCGGTGAATGATATCTTTAGGATCATGTTTATGATGGAATAGAATCAGACATCTTGCCGCATGTACAAACTCTTAGAAGGTTTCCTAAGGTGGACCTTGCTGGAAAAGTTGCTCTTGTCAGGTTTGATTCTACCATCTTGCTGAACCAAGAACTAGACCTGAGCTCTCGATCAGTTTTCAATGCACTTTTCACCGTGAAGTATTTACTTGAATTTGGGGCTAAAGTAATTCTTGCAAGTGACTGGAGCAATAAAATTAATTCAAATGTTCTTTCCACAGAATATGTTGCAGGTATCAATGTATATGGAAAAGATGTATCATTTGAAAGTTAAAGCTTGTGGTTGTTGACCTGTTGTTAATGGATGATAATTTCATTATTTCAGATGTATTTTCGTCTGCTCTACAATACAAAGTTGTTACTGTGAAGTGCCTTTCTTATAAGATTTCATTGGACGTGGAAGCTTTCAAGAAAACTGATATTCTTCTTCTTGAAAATCTTTCTGAGTTTAAAGAGGAAGTTGCCAACTGTTCAAAGTTTGCTCAATTATTGTCATCCAAAGTGGATATTTTTGTTAATGATTCTTTTTCTCTGTCTCATAAAATTCTTGCATCAACTGTTGGGGTTGCTGGCTTTTGCTATGCATGTATGGCTGGTTTTCATTTTGAAGAAAGCCTATTTCAACTAAGGAAGACAGCAAAACTTGATAACAAACCATATGCTGCCATTGTATGTTTCTACTACCATTTTAACTTAGTTGATTTCTGTTGGTTTATAAAGTTTCTGGACATTCTAGTCAATCTTGGGGCAGTTTTGCCTTCCTATTTCTGCTCTTCATTTTTCCAATATCCTTATATATATGTGATGCAGATTGGAGGGGCCAATCTCTGCAACAAAGCAGCTGCTTTGCATTTTTTAGCTTCCAGATGTGATAGGTTAATCTTTGTTGGATTGATGTCATTTCAAATAATGCATGCTTTAGGGTTGCCAGTTCCTCCAGAATTGATAGAAAAAGGGGCTAAGGATGCTGCATCAGATCTAATTCAGTTTGCAAGAGATAAAAACATAACCATTCTGTATCCAAAAGAGTTTTGGTGCACCAAAATTCATCATCCAAATCAAGTGGAGATATTTCCTTCTTATGGTATTCCAGATGGTTAGTTTAAATTGAATTTACATTTCATTTTCCTTAAGATAAATAAATAAAATGTCGTTGTAGTCACTCATTCATTTTCTTAACTGTTATCTGTATCTTTTAGTTATCATCTATCCCGGTAACTTTCAAATTTTCTCAATGGTCATTTGGCTGCCTTTAAGTTACAAGCATGTGATAATATAAGATCTACTTCCCCTTCTTATTGGTAGTGAGATCTTGATAAGATCTGTTTTCCAATTGTCTCAAACTAGTAGTTGGCCAATTTTTGAGAATTAGTTTTAGGACTACTATTATGAGTTGTATCAGATAACAATACCATGTTTGGTTGACTAAGTTGAATTATCATTGTGCAAATTCAGAAATCTCTCTATTTTCATTTCTTTTACAATAGGAAAGAATGCCTATTTATATACATTAGACCCTAAGAAAAAAAGGAAAAAACAGCTAGGATATTACAAATCAGTATCCCTGAAAATTAAGGACTAAGTCTCCTAAAATCTGATATTAAGAAATAGTCAACACACAGCTGTAAAATACAACTGACATCTGCAACAATATTCAGCATTCAGCTGTAAAATACAGCTGACATTTGCAACACTCCCCCTCAAGCTGGAGCATAGATGTTCTTCATGCTCAGCTTGCATACAAACTCTTCAAACTTGTGTCCAGGTATTCCTTTTGTCAACATATCTGCAGCTTGTTGTCCTGTAGGAATATACACCAAACAAATTGTTAGAAACAATATTCAAATCCCACAAATTATGGAATAATCAAATAGGAAGTAGAATCATTGTATATATTCCAGCCTGTTTTAGTTGCTGCCTAATTTAGGGGATTTAGTTTCTAAGAATAGCAGATATTGTAAATAAATTAGGTGTATTCTCTTTTCTTATATATAGACCATGTAATTTCAGTAGAAATAGATGAAAAAATACAATTTTTCTTCCTGTTGTGTTTTGTTCATGGTATTAGAGCCGGGTTTTTCACCGGCATAAAATTTATCAGCAATCAGAGCTGACAATGGTGAGCTTGCCAAAGATTCGTCTACAGCGGAATCCTCTGAGGTTTCTACTGTTTCAAACCCTCAATTATCTCTTACCCATCCCCACTCTGATAATCATTCAATCCAAATTACAACACATCGGTTGAATGGAAATAACTTCTGAGAATGGTACCAATCTATTTTATTGGTAATCAAGGGCAGAGGAAAGATGGGTTACTTGACAGGAGCAAAGGCAATGCCTGAAGCAAACTCAGCAGCATATAGCACTTGGGAGGTAGAGAATTCTATTGTAATGGCATGGTTTATAAATTCAATGGAGCCCAAAATTGGGCGACTATATCTTTTTTACCAAACAGCAAAAGAAATTTGGGAGGCTGTTAATGAAATGTACTCTGACCTTGACAATATTTCACAAAGTTTTGAGGTCCATTCTGCGATTTGAAACACTCAACAAGGTACCAAATCTGTCACAGAATATTTTAACATCTTCTCAAAGTTATGGCAAGAGATAGATTTATTTTATGATATTAAGTGGACATGCTTAAATGATGCAATTCTGTATAACAAAATGTTGGAGAAAGATCGAATTTTTGATTTTTTATCAGGTTTAAATAAAGACCTTGATGAAGTTTGTGGGCGTATCCTTAGCACAAAACCTCTCCCTACGCTGAAAGAAGTATTTGCTGAAGTAAGGCGCTAGGAAAGTAGAAAAAGGGTGATGTCTTCAGCCTCTCAGAATACGATTGCAGAGGTTATATCCCAAGGATCAGCTCTTGTATCAAATCGTAGCGGAAAGAATAATCCAAAAGCAAAGAATGGTAAGGATAAGGAGCTGTGCTTTTGCAGGTGCTTCATGCCACTACAGTTTGCGTTTTGCTTCTCCAAGTCACAAGGTTTCCCCACACTTTAGTACAATATCCTGTCGTAGACTTCCTATCCATGATGTTTCCAGCCTAATCCGCATCAACAAAAGCTTCAACATTCATTTTTTCTCCCTTCTCAAAATAAAGTCCCTTTCTTGGTGTTGACTTCAAGTATTGAAGTATTCGATTTACTGCCACTAAGTGAACTTCCCTTGGAGAGTGCATAAACTGGCTCATTAAGCTAACTGCAAAAGCAATATCAGGTCTGGTATGGGAAAGATAAATTAATCTCCCTACTAGTGTTTGATATCTCCTCCTTTCTACATGGGCACTATTTTCTTCAAGACCCAACTTGTTATTTGGTTCAACTGGTGTGGCAGTAGGTTTACAGTCAATCATGCCAGTTTCCTTTAGCAAATGTAGGGTATATTTCCGCCGTGTAACTAGAAAACCTTTAGTTGTTCTAGCTACCTCCATTCCTAGAAAATAACGTAGCGGTCCAAGATCCTTGATTTCAAACTCACAAGCCAATTTCGCCTTCAATCCTTTCATCTCTTCTTTGTCATTCCTTGTTAGTATAATGTTGTTAAAATACACAATCAAAATAGCTAACTTCCCTTCTTTAGACCATTTGTAGAACATAGTGCGATCGGCTTGCCCGTAAGAGTATCGCAAGTTTCTTAGGACTTTCCTAAATTGGTCGAACTAGGCCCTAGGAGACTGTTTAAGGCCATAAAGAGACATTTTTAATCGACAAACCCTTCCAATAGGTCCTTTTTTCTTTGAAACCAGCTGGCATATCCAAGTAAACTTCCTTTTCCAATTCTCCATTCAGGAAGGCGTTCTTGATATCAAGTTGGTTGAGAGGCCAGTCCAAATTTGCAGCAAGAGAGAGAAGAATTCTTACAGTATTAAGCTTTGCCACTGGGGCAAGTCTCTAAGTAGTCCACCTTATAGGTTTATGTGAAGCCTTTTGCCACTAGTCTTGCTTTATATCCGTCCACACTTCCATTAGCCTTACATTTGATTGCAAATACTCATTTGCACCCCACAATCTTCTTGTCTTTAGGTCTTGTTGCAAGGTTCCATGTGTTATTCTTTATTAAGGCTGACATTTCTTCTTGAACAGCTTTCTTCCACTCATTTGACTCAAGGGCTTCATGGATGTTTCTTGGGATAGTGGTATTAGATAGATTGGCCACAAAACTTCTATACTCCTTGGATAGATTTGCATATGACAAAAACTTGTAGATAGGATGTTTGGTACAGTTTCTGACCCCTTTCCTTATCGCAATAGGCAAATCTGTTGATTTTTGAGCTTTATTCTCAGCATACTCAGTAGGTGAGTCCCTTAGTTCAGATTTTGGTTCTGCTTGGTCTATAAGTAGCTGTACCTCTTGAGTTTTATTCTTCCTTTGTGAATAGACTTGAAACTCACTTATTGGTTCCTCTAAATGTGAATTGGCTTCTATCCCTGCATTCCTCAGTGACACTATCGGTTGATTGAGTTCTATGATGTTAAGTAGGCTAGGATGAATATCTGGACTGAGTGAGGAAGTATTTGACAGATTGGGTTTTAGGCTGGACCTACTGGGCAGAATGGGTTCTAGGCTGAAATTATTAGTAGGCTGAGAGGTTGGCGTAGTGACCTCAGTTTGGATAGGTTCTAAGATGTCAAGAAGATCCTAAGAATTATCTTCTCCCAAATTGTGACCCTGAAGAGAATTACTTGGGTAAAAGGACTGATTTTCACAGAACTTGACATCCATGATGATGAATAATATTTTTTATAAGAGGATTATAACACTTGTACCCTTTCTTGGTAGGAGAATATTCTAGAAACAAACACTTCATTGCTCTAGGAGATAAATTTGTTCTTTGAAGACTCGGGAGATATACGAAAGTTGTACAACCGAAAGTTTTGAGTGCAATATTAGAGGTAACAAGGTGATTTAGTGGGTAGTTGTCAAGAAAAACAGAAATTGGTGTCTTGAATTTAAGAACTCGAGAGGGCATAGGGTTTACAAGATAGGATGCTGTAAGAATGGCCTCTTCCCAATATATTTTTGGTATATTAATTGTGAACATAATGGCTCTAGCAACCTCTAAAAGGTGTCTGTTTTTACGTTCCGCAACCCCATTTTATTGTGGTGTTCCGGAACAAGAACTTTGGTGGATGATTCCTTATTGTGATAGGTAACTTCCTAAAAGAGAATTGAAATACTCAGTTTTATTATCTGTGGAGAGCACACGAATGTCAGTTTGAAACTGAGATTTTACCATGACATGGAACTGTTTAAAAGTTTGTCTAACTTCAGATTTTTCTTTTAAAAGGTACACCCAAGTGGTCCTAGAGTGGTCATTTATGAAAGTAATAAACCATTTTGCTCTTGACAGGTTGTTAACCCTTGAGGGACCCCAAATATCGATATGAATCAAAGAGAAAGGTTGGGATGATTTATAAGTATGGGCAAGAAATGGAACACGTGTTTGTTTAGCCATTTGACAAAAATCACAATATAATAACCTCAAATCTTTTTTTTTGAATAAGGAAGGAAACAAGGTTTTTAGATATGAAAGCTAGGGTGGCCTAACCTAATAGTGCCACGACATTATTTCCGAAGAAACAAATTCTCATTGAGAGACTTGAGCTTGTTCTTTCACGGGCCCTTTATTCCCGAGATAGTACAGCCCTCATATTCCTTCGCATTCCCAATCATCTTCCCTAAGATTGGATCCTGAAATAGACATTTAGAATCACAGAATTTAGTTACACATTTTGTGTCCTTTGTAAGTTTACTGATTGAAAGAAGATTACTTTTAAGATTTGGGACTTGTAAAATTGAAAAAAGTGTCAGACAATCTGATAGTTTTACTGTTCCTTTCCAGCAACAGTGGATAATGATCCATCAGCAATCCTCACTTTATAATTACCTGGACATGGAGTGTAACTAGAGAAAAATTAAGAAGATCCTGTCATATGGTCTGTGGCCCCTGAATCAACAATCCAAGGGCTCTTTTCAAGGGATTGGATGCTAAGGGCTGATGGGTTACCTCTATGGGCTTCATTACAGGTAGAGGAGGTCATGCGATTTCCTTGTGCTAGCTGATTATGTATGAGGAACTGCTGCACCATCTCAAATTAATCTTTTGTGAGGGAAAACTGATTAGTTTTCTCTATCACCATTCCCTTTGCTTCTTGCTGGCGTTTTGGTTTCCAATCTACTGGTTTTCCATAAAGCTTCCAGCATGAGTCTCGGGTATGTCCTTTCTTGTGACAATAGTCACAGTAAGGACGTTCTCCATGTTTTTGTCCCTTTTGGTCAGCTGACTGATTTGTCTTTTTAGTCACCAGCGCTGATATCTCTGTCTCGATTTCCTTTACCAGCCCTATCATGACTCTCTTTCGACTTTCTTCACGTCTCACTTCAGTGAAAGCTTCTCGGATGGAGGGCAGAGGATTCTTTCCTAGTATTTTTCCACAAACTTCATCAAGTTCTTTGTTGAGTCCATAAAGGAAATCAAAGAGGTGTTCTTTATCCAGCATCCTCTTATATTTGATGGCATCCTCAGAACAATGCCACTGGGATTCATAGTAGAGGTCTAGTTCCTGCTAAATATTATTCAAAGAATTGAAATACGAGTCACAGAGAGACTTCCTTGCTTTTGTATACGTAATTGTGACTTGATTTCAAAGAGTTGAGCTGCATTCCCAAGGTCAGAGTAGGGTTCTGTCACGGCTTCCAAAGCTCTTTTGCAGATTGTAGGAAGAGATAAGTCCTACCAGTATTCACATCCATTGAGTTGATCAACCACGCTTGCACCATTGAAATTTCAACAACCCATTGTGGATAACCAAGATCCAAGACATCAGGGGCTTTGGTTTCCCCTGTAATATACCCTAATTGACCTTTACCACGAAGAAATAAGGTGACAGATTGAGACCATTGCAAAAAATTTCTGCCATTTAACTTGTGCAGAGTTATTTGCAAAGAGGGGTTTTCAGTACTTAAGGACACTGAAGAGATTTTCTGCTTTGTGACAGGACTGGAGGAAATCTCTGATTCTTGTGCAGGGCTTGTTGTCTTCTCCATATGAGGGTTTGAGACTTTAGAATGCAAGAAGCAAAAAAAAATCAGAGGCTGGGATAAAAAAAGCTGCTCTGATACCATGTGCAAATTCAGAAATCTCTCTATTTTCATTTCTTTTACAATAGAAAAGAATGCCTATTTATATATGTTAGACGCTAATGAAAAAGGATAAAAACAGCTAGGATATTACAAATTAGTATCCCTGAAAATTAGGGACTAAATCTCCTAAAATCTGATATTAAGAAATAGTTAACACAGCTGTAAAATACAGCTGACATCCGCAACAATAGTCAGCACTCAGCTGTAAAATACAGCTGACATTTGCAACAATCATTTAGGACATCACTGCTTTGTATCTCCTTCTTGTTTCTTCTGTCGTCACTTGCAGCCATATAAAGAAGTTTACGCAAGTAATAAAATTGCTTCCATTGAAATTATTTATCAGTGACATTTTTCTCTTTTAGGTTGGGAACCTGTTGATATTGGACCAAGGTCTGTGGAAGAGATTACTTCTACAATTACAAAATGCAAGGTAATTTGAAAACAAGAGAAAAAGGCTTGCCATGTTTTTATGAGACTTAATGTTAAATGTATTCCGGAATCATGTTCTCAACTTTAGAAAATGCTATTTAGTGAACTCTGATTTTCTCTGGAGATGATGTAAATTTGTTAATATTTTCAGTGTGCCACTCAAGTATAACATGCAGGAGAAGTGCATATTTAATGATGGCATTTTGTTTCTAGAACTTGTTTGTTGCACTTTCCTTCTTATTTTAAATTTTATTATTTTTTGAATAACTGTTGTGAATAAGAAAAGAACGGAAGAGAGGAAAAAACTTTCTTACTTTCTGAAATTTATAGTCTTGCTTATATATACAAGAATTCTAAAGTAGGAAGATAACTATTGCAATAATAATACCTATAAAATAGGCAATAATATAGAAGTCTACCTAAAATAGGAATATACACAATTAATCTAATCTTTAAACCCTAAAATTATGCAGCTGATAATATTTTACAGCTAACAACACTCCCCCTCAAGATGGTGCATATATATCACGTATGCCCATCTTGCAAACCAAAACATGAAAGGATTTACTTCCAAGCCCTTTAGTGAAAATATCAGCCAGCTGTTTTTCTAAAGATATATGAGAAATATCCAAGATTCCACAATTTATCTTTTCCTTTATGAAATGTCGATCAATCTCAATGTGCTTTGTTCTGTCATGTTGAACTGGATTATGAGCAATGCGAATAAGCGACTTAGTTATCACAAAGACAAAGACAGATTTTTCCCTTCTAGTAACCTTAATTCATGCATTAATTTAAAGCCATAGCAACTCACACACGCCTTGCGCCATAGCTCTATATTCACCTCTCCGACCGATCGTGCTACTACTGTCATGCTTTTTTACTCGTCCAAGTAACCAAATTACCACCTACAAATGTGCATAACCGGATGTAGACCTCCTCACATCATCGGAGATCCACCCCAATCTGCATCTCAGAAAGCCTTCTATCTTTAGGTGACCATGTTTAGAAAAGAGTAATCCTTTACCGGAATCGATTTTAAATACCTTAAGATACGAAGGACAAAGATCTCAGATGTGGTTCTCGAGGATCATGCATATATTGACTCACTACACTTACAAAGATATTTATATCGCCAGTCTAGTGTGTGAGATATAAATCAATCTTCCAACTAATCTTTGATATCGACCAATGTCAACAGATTTACCAACCCCTCCTTGTAGCTTATGATTGGCTTCTATAGGAGAATTTGCTGGTTTGCAACCCAACATACTAGTATCTTCAAGAAGGTCTAGGATATATTTATGTTGGGAAATAAAAATATTATTATCGGATCTAGCAATTTCAATCCCAAGAAAATATTTCAATTTACCCAAATCCTTGATCTCAAATTCTTGAGCTAAATATTTTTTCAATTTGGCCATTTCCTCCGCATCATTCCCTGTTATCACTATATCATCAACATATACAATAAGGATTGTGGCCTTATCATTGTGGTATTTGATAAACAAGGTATGATCAGCATTGCTTTGGTGATACCCAAAGTTGACCATGGCTTACTAAACTTGTCGAACCATGCCCTTGGTGACTGCTTCAAGCCGTATAAAGCCTTCTTTAGTCTACAAACCTTCCCTTTAGTTTCTTCATTATTAAATCCTGGAAGAATCTCCATATAGACCTCTTTTTCTAAATCTCCACGCAAAAATGCATTTTTGACGTCAAGTTGTTGTAAATCCCAACCAAGATTAGCTGCACATGACAAAAGAATTCTTATAGTATTCATTTTTGCAACTGGAGCAAATGTGTCTTGGTAATCAATACCATAGGTTTGAGTGAACCCCTCCGCCACCAATCGGGCCTTAAACCTGTCAACTGATTCATCAGCCTTGTGTTTAATGGTAAACACCCATCTGCATCCTACTGGTTTCTTTCCTAATGGAAGAGTAACAAACTCCCATGTCCCATTTTTCATCAAGGCTTTCACCTTATTAGCCATGGCTTTTTTCCATTTTTTATCACGAAGAGCTTCTTGCCAACCTTGAGGAATAGAAACAGAAGACAATGACGATACAAAGGCTCTATAGGATGGAGACAATGAATCATATGAAACAAAGTTAGATATGGGGTGTTTAGTAGTACAAGTTCTAACTCCTTTTCTAATAGCAATAGGAACATCAAGGTCATTAGTAATAGAATCAGAGTTAACAGAATCAAGAGTTGAAAAAGACTCACCAGATTGATCTATAGGAATTGAATTCAGGTTGGGCGCTTGACTAGGTAGAACATGCTCAATGGTTTTATCTGTTTTATTCCTGCGAGTGTATGTTTTCAAATCCAACCTATCAAGTCTTCCACTTTGATGTGTTTCACCCTCATCACTAGCAAAAGGATTAAAAATCTGTATAGGTGCACAATGAATTGATGGCGTTGCCTCTTCTTCCTTATTTTCCCCCTGAAGAGGTGACTGATGTTGAGAGAAATAAGGTTCTAACTTTCGAAAAGTGACATCCATACTAACAAAGAATTTTCTAGTAGGGGGATGATAACACTTATAACCTTTTTGAGTTGCAGAATACCCAACAAATACGCATTTGAGTGCTCGAGGATCTAATTTTCCTACACTTCTATGAACAAAACATACACAGCCAAAGACTTTCGGAGGAACAGTATAAGAATTAGTACCATGCAAGATTTCCAAAGGACTTTTAAAACCTAATGTTTTTAAAGGCATTCTATTAATAAGATATGCAGCTGAAAGTACTGCATCCCCCCAATAGGCTTTCGGGACATTCATAGTAAACATTAGTGCTCGGGCTACTTCTAATAAATGCCTATTTTTCCTTTCTGAGACTCCATTTTGGGCACTGGTATTTACACAGGTAGTTTGGTGCAATATTCCATGTGAATTAAGGTACTCGTGAAAAACACCTTCCATGTATTCTGTGCCATTATTAATCCTAAAAATCTTAACTTTAGCATCAAATTGTGTACAAATCATTTTGTGAAATGACTTGAAACAAGAAAAAATTTCACTCTTTGCTAGTAGTAAATACACCCATGTCATCCTAGTACAACAATCAATGAAAGTAACAAACCATCTATAACTAGACAAAGAAATAGTTTGAGTAGGCCCCCATACATCAGAATGAATAGTCATAAAAGGAGTATGACTCTTATTATTAATCAAAGGATAAGAATGTCTTGTATGTTTTGCAAACTCACAAGCATCACAAAACAGTAAATCTGAATTGCATCTTTTGAACAAATATGGATATAACTTTTCTAAAATAGGAAAGGATGGGTGACCTAGTCTTCTATGCAACTGAATCAATTGTTGGTTAACAGCCATAGAATCTCCTAACATAGCTTGGGTTTTGTGAGGAACCAAACAGCTGTTTTCTTCTAGCACATATAAACCATCTTGCATTCTACCATTGCCAATCGTTTTCCCTGTTTTCAGTTCCTGCAAGACACAATAGGTAGAATAAAATACAGCTTTACAATTGAGTTCATTTGTGAGAGTACTAATTGACAAAAGATTATTTGGAAAATTAGGAATATGAAAAACGGATGACAATTTAATGGAGGGAGTGCAATTAATAGAACCTGTTCCAGCTATGGTAGATAAAGAACCGTCTGCAATACGGACTTTATCTTTACCTGAACATGGAGTGTAGGTCAAAAAATCATTGGAAGAGCCTGTCATATGGTCTGATGCTCCAGAATCTATAATCCATGGGTCATTATGAGTTTTAAGATTGGCAAGAAATGCAATACCTGATTTGACAAAATTGGATGAAACAATTGTAGTTGAATTTGAATCAAGCCGAGACAAAAGATGCCTTAGGGTTTGCATTTCTTCATTAGAGAAAATTCCAGTGTTTGTTGTTTCACCAGAGACAGGTGTTTCAACAACCTCGGACAAATTTGCTTGTGGCCTTGTAGATCCCGTTCGTTTACCACCACGACCCCTAGTTGGTCGACCATGAGGTTTCCAACAACTCTCTTTAGTGTGCCTTGGTTTACTGCAATAATCAGATTTTAAGTGATCCTTCTCTGATGAACCCTGGTTGCTTTGTTCACGAACAGTATTAGCAATCAGCCCTGCTCTATCCATGGCAACTGTGTGTATCATTGCACTTCTTCGACTTTCCTCTTGTTGGACATGAGAATAAGCCTGTCTCAAGGAAGGTAGAGGGTCCCTACCAGGGTCCCTACCAAGTACTTGAACCCGAATCTGGTCATATTCCATATTTAAACCAGCTAGAAAATCATAGACACGCTCCTTCTCTATTAGCTTTTGAAATTTGGATTCATCTTCAGAGCATGCAGCCTGAAAATCCTGATAATAGTCTAATTCTTGCCATAGACCACTCAATTCAGCAAAGTACTGTGCTATAGTCATCTCTCCTTGTATAGTACCATGCACCTTATTCCAAAGCTCATAGATCTGAGCATCATTGCCTACCTGGGAATAGGTTTGAGATACTGCACTCCAAATTTTCTGGACAGTATTGAGTAATAAATATTCTCGAGAAATCTGTGGTTGCATGGAGTTGATAAGCCATGACATCACGAGGGAATTTTCAGATTCCCATTTGTCTAGCGTTGGATCTGTAGAGGCTGGTTTTGGTTTATCCCCTATAACGTAACCCTGCAAACCTCGAGCTTGGATGTACAATAAACATGACCTTGACCACGCAAGGTAATTTGTTCCATCAAGCTTCACCGGACTAATTTGCAGTGAAGGATTTTCGGCCAGCGATCCAACCTTAACTCCATTATTTCCATAAGCAGCCTTAGAGTTTTCCCCTTCCGTCATCATGAATTAGAATAGAGAAATAATTATTTGTATTTGAGAAAAAGGCAGCAACCTAGAGCGTGTGCTCTGATACCATGTTGTGAATAAGAAAAGAACGGAAGAGAGGAAAAAACTTGCTTACTTTCTGAAATTTACAGCTTTGCTTATATATACAAGAATTCTAAAGTAGGAAGATAACTATTGCAATAATAATACCTATAAAATAGGTAATAATATAGAAGTCTACCTAAAATAGGAATATACACAACTAATCTAATCTTTAAACCCTAAAATTATGCAGCTGATAATATTTTACAGCTAACAACAATAACCAATTCTTTTCACTACTTTCCATGCTCAGATGCAATGATGTATTTTCTCATTATGTTGCAGAAAGTCTTATGGATTGGTCCGGTTAAATTTAGATTCTCTAGTCAGTACTCATATGGAGCTAGTAAATTGACTGGAATGCTCTGTAAAGTAATTCGAGGCACTTGCAGTGTAACTGTCATTGGAAGCATGGCATGCAAGGCCATAGCGAAAGAGTCAAGTTCCATATCTGGTTTGAGCATGGTTGAGTGTGCTTCATCTGTCTGGGAGTTTCTTAAAGGAAGAATTCTTCCGGGAGTCTATGCCTTAGACAGAGTATTTTTCTGAACTTCGTCTCTGTTTAATTTTTTTATATTGATATAGCATTCTTTAGAGGATTTGATTTTTCTCATGATAGTACAATGGTATAAATTTGTCATGCTTATTACAATTTTCTTATGGGAGTAGAATGGAATGAATTTGTCATTCTGCTAATACATTTTTTTTCTTTTTATGTCAACTAACACTCAACCCCCCAGCACTCTCAAATTAAACACAGCTCCTTGGATTTGAACCTTTGACCTCTTGCTTCTACTGCCAGAGGTCAGCCAACTGGGCAATCCTTGGGGATATGTCCTTCTGCTACCTTAAGACTTAATTTTTTTGTCCCATTTGTCTTTTCATTTTATTCGCTTTCCTTCAGGTTCTCAAGAAAGGTCAAAATACATCAATGACCCTTGCCACTTGATATATGTTATATATTGTTGAAAGTCAATACTGTAGTGACTATCTTCATGGATGTTGCAATCATCAGACATGTCAAGTTGAACAGATAATTTCACTCCGAGAGCATTCGTCTATTTACCACAAATGGAAAACTTTGGACAAATTTACCCAAAATTTTGAACTTCTATATCGAACAATGAAACAAATTAATAAGACTTGCGCTTTTTAATATTGTGGCAAGTCTCCTGTAGGATCCTCCCCAAACTGATGATTTGACTTGTTTGATTGAAGAAGCAATGGAATTTGACTTATCAATGTGATTAAAAATTTGCATTTTTATCTTATAGGGTTCTTCATTTAAGCTCTATTTACTTCAGCTTAATTTGTTTTGCAGGCATTCCCTTTTGATATTGATTGGAGTGCTGCCTACCATGATCCAGCCCAACCTCTGGTAGTTGATATTGGAAGTGGTATTACATCTGTTGTTTCTCCTTTCTATCTAGTATTTTTTTTTTTTAAGTTGTTTGAGATTCGTATCAATATTTGAAAGAGAGTTTTCAAAACTGTAGAGCTAATGACATAAATTAATATATTTACACTGCATAAATACCACATGACTAAATAAGGGGAACGCTTGTATCCCTTTTGCATATGTTCTTCTTCGCGTATTATAAGATAATCATGTGAATTCCATTGTAGTGAAACTAATTTTTCAGAAATAAAAGGGACAACAAACTCTGCAGTTAGTTTTTACTTCCTTATGTGGGGTCATAAATGACAGGTAATGGATTGTTTCTACTGGGGATGGCTAGGAAAAGGAAAGATTTGAATTTTCTTGGCTTGGAGATTAATGAAAAGGTTTTCTACTCTTTTAGAATATTTGATGTTTGCTGCTTACTGAAGTTTCAAACCTAACTAATTTTAACATCTCCATAATGTTTTCAGCTTGTTACGGGTTGCCGAGATTCTCTTCAACTATCTGGCATAACAAATGGGTATAAGCTGGATGACACTGTACTAACTTAAGCATTCAGGGAAAGAAAGACATCTGTTAAATAATTAGACTTTATGTTGAGTTTAATCTGACTGGAGCTAGTCGGTATCTCTTTCTAATTTGACATTTTCAATACTGGGTTGTGAATTTTAAAGTTCTTTTTTGGACATATGTTCTCAGTATTTTGTTCCATCATCTTAATGTTGTTGTTAATGTCTGTTTTAGGTACTTCATTGCAACAAATGCTACATCAACATTCCGTTCAATAGTTGCTAGTTACCCAGGAAACTTGATTCTTGTTTCTATACAGGTCAAGATTATTATTTTGATCCACATATTATACAAACCATAATAAACATTTCCTTCTTTTGTGTTTGTTAACTGCATGTTAAAGATATAAATTGCTTTACCTCACAAACAATGTTGCCTATCTCACCCCTAATCCAATATCAATTTCTTTGCTTTCGAGGCTACGTTATCTCTATGAACAACACTATCACTTACAGACACTGCTGAAGGATCATTATAACGATTGCCACTATGCTGTTCCCTGAGATCCTTGACAGTCTTCGTACTGCCGCTCAACCTCTACTGTCGGCATCATTTTATGAAATGGAATATGCTTCTGTATTTTAGTTATGCTTGTGGTTGAAATAGTTTATATAAGATCTCAAATTTGATTAAAGAATAGAAAATGCATTAGTTGCTTTCTGTTACACCTTGTATCATTTCCATTAAAAATGGTGCTGAAACTTGGTTAGTAGATTTTATGAGGGCAAACAAAATGCCATTGGCTTCTTTCTTATTGTTGTGTCTTGCCCTCTTCTGCATTAACTATTGAAACTAACCTAATAATTCTCCACCCAAAAAAAAAAAAAGAAAAAAACTAATAATACCTGGAGATTCCATGTCTTTTACATTTTTTGATTTATTTGCAGTGTCCGAACCCTGATTTCAACAGACCTGAGCATAGATGGAGAATGGTGCAGCAATCGTTAGTTGAAGCTGTGTCAGATCTCCTCATTCATGATGGGAAGGTACACAATGATTCTGTTTTTTTTTTCTTTTTCTTCTTCTTCATTCTAATGAATTAGTGGTAAATCTAGCGTTTCGATCATCAACTGTCTGACACATTTTCTGATACCTTTCAATTTCATCTCGAAGTACGCAATTCTGACAGGTCAGATCACAGTTTTGATGAGGTTATTTACTAATATTTTGCATTCTAAAGGTGTTTCTGCAATCTGACATCGAAGAAGTCATGTTGAGAGTGAAGCAACAATTTTTACAATATGGAAAGGGTAAACTTGTTCTTGTGCAAGATGAATGTGATACAAAAACTAATCAAGGAGGATGGCTCGAGGAGAACCCATTTGGAGTTCGATCAGATTGGGAGCAACATGTTATAGACCGTGGAGCCCCAATGTACAGATTAATGCTGTCTAAACCAAGCTGTGTCAAATGAAGAATAGAGGAGTTATTCTTGTGGCTACACCAGCTATGTCATATACCCACAAAAAGCATCTTCGCTATTTATATCTTCTTAATGTCAATCGCAGAACAGCAGTTCGCTGTGAGTTATAGCCTGTCTTAGTGGCAAGCCTTAACTCTATTTCCTTGTAATTATAAATTATAAATTTTCATATCATTACCTTCCACATTAGAAAATATAGATTGTGCCTTGCAGATAAATAATAAAAGAATTTTTGTTGACAGTTCAAGTCAGCTGATACTGCTATCTCTCTGGAGGATTGCTGGTGCCATGCATTGGATAGAATAAGCAATCAGACACAAACACAGTGAACCATCAATGCTTCATCAATTGGAAGAAATTGCTTAAATGAACCACCACAAGTGGTAGTCACTACAACAATACTCGGAGAGAAGAAGCAGGTTGCATATAAGGTTACAACAGGCGTCGGCAATTACTAATTTTTTTGTTGATTGATATAATAAAAACACTAAAATGGTTCTTTGTTTCATAGTTTCTCCTTGCTTCAGAATTCTGTTTTCCTTCAAGTTATGCCAGTTTGTTTCCTGTTTTTATTGAGAAAAAGAGAATGGCCTGGCCTCGTTGCTAAAATTAGCATGTTTTGACTAAGGCACAGGGTTACCTAATTAATTAATTATTCTACTTATTTGTATGTATTTGACGACTACTGTATAGAGGAACAACCTTATCCGACGGAAATTAACAACAACAATTGTCGAAAACAAAATAGAAAAATGGTTGAAAGGTCCGGCGTTGTTGCTCACAACCGCCTCAAAACCTGAAAAGAAGTCGAGAAAATCAGAACCAAGTGAAAGATGAAGGAATAAATCAACAAGGCCTCACATGAACAAAAGCCTCACAATACGCAATAACTATTGCAACACACAATTCAAAAATCACAACATTGATGATTAATCCACCACCAACACGACATGTGTCAATAATAATGACACTACTAATGCATATTTGAAAAGGCAAAAAGAAAAAAAAATTACATTAGTTAATTGTTGAAATTACCACCGTATGTCACTTTTACAATTTGTTGGTTTTTAAATACATCTTCTTTTCTTTATGACCAAAATAGTAAGATTAAAGCAAAAAAATAAAAATAAAAATAAAAATAAAAGAGCTCAACATCCTATTCCCAGATTATTTTTAATCTATCAAATTAACTAATAACGACTTTTTTTTTCAAGTTTTTTCTTATCTTTTCAGCAAAGTGAAAAAATTTAAAAAGAGAAATAATAATAATAAAAGAAAATTCCTTCTTTTCTCTTCTTCTTCTAACCGTCGAGTCATCTGTCGGAAGATACCGTCCGGTTTCGATTTGCTTTCTGTTCGTGCAATTCCTTTGTTCCCTCTCTTTCAGGTTTTTTTTTTAATTTATAATTTTAACTTTTTGTTTTTGCAGATTTAATTCGTTTCTTAATTTAATTTTAAATTAATATAAATGCTCAGCTGATCAGAATTGTATGTTTCGAATCCCTAGCTCCCCTTTAGTTGATAAGAAGATCGAAGAAGGGGGAAATTTTTTTTTTTTTTGGGATGCTTTCCTTGTTGATTTGTCGGAAAAATAAAGAATTGAATTGAATTCAACCGAGTTTAAGTAATTTTATTCTGTAAAGTCAGGTTTGAAGTTTGTTTTAGAGATCGCTTGCTTACAGCATTATGAATTACGAAAATTATTTCTTTTATGTGAAATTTATTCGTTATAAACTTCTTGTGGTGCCTTGGTTAATTTGATTGTTTTTAATTAGGGTTTTGTTGGGACATTTAGATTGGGCCTCATTTATGGTCTCTTCTTACAAGTTTAATACCAGCTGTGAAGGAAATAAGTGTTAGGATTTGAGCTTACGCACATAATGACTAGATTGAATTTTTTTCACTAGCAGGTTGTGGGATTTCAGCTTTAAATTCAAGTGGTAGGGCAAAGGAGAAATTTTTCGCACGTGGAAGCTCAGGATCATGTGTTTTCTGTTCTTGTGATTGTGATGTCTTTAAAATGCAGATGGAATCACAGTTGTCCATGAACTCTGAGGTGCATCTTCATCCTAGGAATACTCCAGTTCAGGATGAACACCCTCGTGTAGTAGCTTCATCTACCCTAGATAATGTGATTCTGCAGCAGTCTGGTGTGTTATTCTGTTTGTAACTTTTTAGTTTTCGTACTCTTGTGTGTTTTAGTGATTCTGTTCTTCTGAATATCAAATGCAGCTAAAAGGCCTACACGGCAATGGGCTGCTTGGACAAGGGAAGAGGAGGAAAGCTTTTTCACTGCATTGCGACAAGTTGGCAAGGCATGTTATACCTGACAACTGTTTTGGTGTCATATTTTCCTTTCTTTTATGATTTTCCCTAACATCCTTACCCCTTGATTGTAGAATTTTGAGAAGATCACTCATCGAGTCCGAAGCAAGAACAAGGATCAGGTGATTTTTCATGAGTGCCCTCAATTGATGGTGGCTTGTTGTTGAGTGTTTCTGTTTCTGTTGTTTCAGGTCCGACATTATTATTATCGTCTGGTGAGGCGGATGAACAAGCTGCTGGGTCCAGGATTATGTCTGGATGCAAAAAACTCCAAAGATACCAATGCTGCAATGCTTCGATGGTAAATGTTAATACAACTGGATTGACCTTTTATCTTGAGTTTCATTCATTGCATGCATGTAGAACACTCTGAGGAGGAATATATTGAAACTAGAAGTCAGATGTACAGGAGAACCATATTATACATTGTAATGTTTTAAGCCAATTTAGATGCACTGCAAGTATTCTACAGGTAATCAACGTAAGTGCCTGATGAGGAAAAATTACTTTTCTATTAATGACGATTATTGAAGGGTTGTTAGAAGTAATGTATTTTATGGGAATTCTTCATCTGGACTGATGAATGATTGTAGATGCTTTTATGATTTTGAAAGAATAATCCTATGACTTCTCTTGCAGGTGGTCTTTACTGGAAAAGTATAGCTGCAAAGCCTCAAAGCTTCACCTGAAGCCCCGAAGGTTCAAGATATTTGTAGAAGCCTTGGTTAGTCAAGATTGTCAAGTGCTTATCATTGGATGTTTTCACATGTTTAAAACTTGGCCATCTTGTGCGTGCTGAATCTGACAATGATTATATCTTTTCTATGAAGGAGCATCAACTCCTGAAAGATAGGAAGAGAAGTGTTAGAAAGCGACCTTCCCAAAGGGACAACTATTCACCTACAGCTCCAAGCTCCATTCCAAATCAGAGTAGAACATCAGGACAGGATACTTGCACTGTAAAATTAGTTCTTGTTGATAGTCAAAACATACAAAAATTAGGGCCTGCAAAAGGACCTTTGAAGCGCAATGTTAACATAGGTATTAATCGTAGTAACAATAAGGCAGACTCTGCTACTCTGAAACCTGGAAGGCAACGACGGAAACCAGGTGATTTGTTTTTGTTTGTTTGCTTGTTTTAAACTTTCAGAGAGAGAGGTGGTGGATAGGTTGTGACAAATAGAAAAATAGATTTCTCATTATTCTTTTGTATGCATGTCTGTGTTGTTGTGTGCTGATTTAGGATTTTTCTCTGTTTGATTGTTATTTGAATTTAGCAGATAGCATCTCATCAGCTGCATATAAAAAATGGGAAAAGGCTGCTATTGCTGGGGTTTCTTTGGTTGCTGATGCTGCTGAGCATTTAGAACGAACGTCCACTGATAAAGGAGTTGAACAGCAGCAACATGAGCTAGGTTAGGTTGAATATCTTGATTATGCATTGGTAATGTCAACTAAATTTGTTACAATAACTCAAATTTCTTAACCATGAATCTTTACTTTTTACTGTAAAGAGCAAACAGCTCTTGAAACTGCTGATAAAGTTCCTCCCCCTTTGCCCACTATTTCACCAACTCTTTTTGCTGAGAGCAATGTACAAACTCCTGTGAAACTTAAGCTCCAGCTGTATCCAATTGATGATGGCACTCGAAAAGCCCTAGAAATGGTGAGCTAAAAAGGAAATCATTTTGATGACACAGACTGAAGTTTTTAGCAACTGAGCAGTGGTCAGGAAGTAATTTGATCTTCGTATGTTCACAGGATAACCATAATCCACACCTGGAGCTCACTCTTAGTACAAGGAAAAAGATATCATCAGTACTTGAACATTTAAATCGCAAATGGGGCAATGCAAGTGTCGCATCTGGAGAGCTAATGCTTTTCCCTTACAGTGCTCTAAGGGAAAATTTGGTGGGTTATCAGAGATGGACCCAGGACTCCGTTTTTAGTGCAGCAGATGTATACGCAATGATCGGAAGCCCTCCAATGTTCCGCTTGAGGTTCCTTCCTTATTTTTCTTTGACTTTATTACAATGCTTTCATGTGATTACCTTAACTGATTTGTCTACTATCTTTGAAGGTATGGTTGGTTTTCTGATGCTGAACTTGGGTCTGTAGCACCACATGCTTCTTCAGCATCTGGCTGTGTTCCTAGCTTCCGTAATATAAACGTGGAAAATAAGAATGAGCAGATTGTTGATTCAGTGCCTGGACATGTGCCATCTATCAGTGATCAGTCTGAGAATTTTGTCGATCCCTATAAAAAACTAACATCAGTTAAAGAAAACTACACATTTGCAACTTCTTCAAGTAGTATACCTAAGGAGACGAGTAGTTATGTCAGCTCTTCCAAACATAATATTGCAGACACATCTGATCCTGCATCAAATGTATCATGGCCCAGGAAGGAGACTGGTAATGAGATTATTGGTGGACAGGTGGAAGATATGGTAATGAAATAATGATCCTGCTATATTTTTAAATCTATTAGAATCTTTTGGAGTACTGGTCCCGATTTCAGGTTCCCATTCATGCACACTTAGGATCTTATTATCTCTGCCATAAATGCTACAATTAAGGATCTTGTTTTAGAATTACTAGTGTAGCCTACTTTCTTTAGCTGCTCGATATGAGTAAACAAGTGAATTTTCTGTTAAAGGAAGGGATTTACTCTATGGACCTTTCAATCTCTTCTTACTTAATAATGGATGTTCGCACCTGTTTGGCCCCTTCTGTTACTTGTCAAGAATTAGCTTAATTCCATACCAGAAGGGCGAATAGTGGTTTTTTGGCAATCAATTAGCTTTATTCAACACTTTCCAATATTTCCTGAATTTGTAATTTTAACTGTGTATGTTTTAGGGTGACGAGAGATTAAGCAGTGGTACTGCACTTTCAGCAGGGGAGTGGGCAGATAGTCTTACCAACATAAGTGTTGGAGATCTGCTCTCTGAGGTGCCTCATGATTTGGGTGCTACACCTGTTGCTGAAAGTTCTCAATGTCTTCCGCAAATCCCATTCAGCTGTGATTCATTTGATGCTGCCATTGCTGCTCATATATCTAGACATCAAAACAGGATGGGAGCCTTATCAACCTTGGCATCCCATGCTTCTTCCATATGGGATGCTGAAGAAACATGTGATGCATTCTCATTTCAGAAAAATCCAGTTCTTTGTAATGAGGTTTCCAGATTGCCTGACATTGCTCCTCCAGCAGCGGACTGCAAGCAGATTGCAAGAACAAATTCAGTGGGTTCTGGTGGCTTTTTCGAGGTATCATTTGTAAGAAGTTCTAGGATGGCAAGTTTATGGCATAGGAGATGAAACATCATCATAACAAGTGTAATAACTTTTAAATTTTCAACTTTTCTTGCAGGAGTTACTTGATGCTGAGGGCCCTACAGACTACCACGCGCATGAAGACCCTATGGATGAGGGTCTCCTCAATCCCCACACTTTGGATAATTCTGTAAATGATTTCAATGGGCTAACAGATATATATTGGGTATGTTTTTTTCTCTCTATCATACCTTTGTTGCATTTTCCAATTATGTCACATTATTTTTATTTTTATTTTTTTTAGGTTTTTAAACCTCACAATTTCAAATTTCTCCAAGAAACATAGCTTTAACAATGCTAGGTAGTAGGAAATAAGGAAAGCTTAAACTGCGTGCCATAATTGACGAGTTTTGTATCTTCTGGGTAGTATTGTCTTGGAAGTTGAACTTTTCTCATGTTATCTCCTTGTGCAGCCCGACTCTTTAGGACCATTAGATTTGGACATACCATCTTCTAAATATCGTGGCGAAGATATAATTCTTAGTGATAGCCTTGGAGGTCTGAACCGTCTGATTGCCAGTAGTCTTGATGCATTTCAAAATTGCTCATTCTTTGGGTTGGACAAGAAAGAACCGACACCAACAGTTGAAGCTAGAGAAACTGCCTCTTTTCCAGATTTTAAAATTGGCAGTCAGGGTTGAGATCTCCACCAATAAATTGGATTTTCCAATTGCAAAGGTAACTTTATTGTCACTTACATGTAGCAATAATCATGTCCTAGTTTAGCTAACTTGAAGGGTGCTCATGGTGGAGGGTGTGAAGGCAAGAGGAGTCCTCATTTTGTGCGGAATAATTCTCTGATCAAAGAGTCACCTTGTTTGTACAAAAAATAGACTCCGAAAACTGTTTCTGTTCTCTTTCTAATATTTTTTGTACTACCCTGTATATTGTTTCTAGAACTCATTTGGGGAAATGTGAAACTCCAATAGAAAACCTCAACTCCAATAGAACCCCCTCCCCCCTTCAACAATCCCGTGGTCTCTGACTTCATTTATATGCTTTCTTCTAATAACTTTTAATTTTTTCCATGCTTTCTTCTAATATCTTTTAGTTTTTTCCAGTTTCAGTGTTTTCCGAATCCTCAGATGACGTAAATCTTTTATATGAGATTGTTAACTTTTTAAAATGTTTAAATAAGTACATTCCCATCAGCAACTCAATTAGAGATATAGTGTAAAATGGTCCTTGTGCTCCTGTGTATGTAACGAGTGTTGGGGTGTTGAAAGTTATTTGTATTTTACCTCTTGGCATGAAGCAGAGTCTATTAGTTTAGTTATTTTGCATAGAAATAGTTTTGTCAGGTTTACTTATTTTTATTCGAGTTGTAGTTCTAAGTTAAGACATGTGTCTTAGGTTTAGATTAGTGTAAATAACTATTCTCGTAGGTTTAGATTAGTGTAAATAACTATTCTCGTAAACACTGTGAGTTTAGATTTATTTTTCTATGTACTCTCACAAATCATGTGAGTTTGGCTTTTGATTGTGCCTTTTTTTTTCCCCGCCCTAGCATTGTTACGAAAACCGAATATTGAAAATATACGAACCTCTCCATTACCCTACATTAATATTAGTTTGTCCTGCTGCTGTATCAATCTATATTTATATAAATAGGAGTTTGTTATCTTATATTATTGTATCAATCTATATTATATTATGTAAGGTACATTATTTTTTTATAACCGTTTAATGAAAATTCAACGGTAGTATAAATATAAGATAATAAAATTATATTATTTTCATAACTATTAGATTGTCATCATATGGTTGTGAAAGATTTATGTACCTTACATTATTACGTAGGATAATTAAAATCATATTTATATAAAGTTGAACAAAGAGTTGATGTGGCATTATTATTCTTCATTATTTTTTTTTTGTTATCTAATAAACTGGTTGAGATTAAAAAATAATTACAGTACAAAAATTAAAAATAGAAAATAAATAGAAAACAATTATAAAAGATTTAGTTGAGAAATTAAAAGTATTATAGCACTCATGTTGTTGTGTATGTCTCTTTCTTTCTCTATTTAAATTTAATAATATCTAATCATTAATAATAATTAATTATATGCCTTGAAATATTCATTTTTTTATGTCTTTTCCTCTTTTTATTTAAATAAATTCAACAATATATAGCCATTAATAATAATTAATTATAAGTCCTTAAATATTTTTTTTATTCATGGCTCTTCCTCTTTCTATTTAAATATATTTAAAAATATGTAATTAATAACAATAATTAATTATAAATCTTAAACTATTCATTTCTTTTATTATACTAGTAATTAAATTTTTGTGGCTTAAAATATATCATTTAATTAATATAGGAAGTAAGGTTTTTTTTTATTTTTCCTCAATAATATCATTATCAGGGGCTAATTTTAATGTTATAATTTCGTATTTAATTATGCAATTTTTTGTTTAGTATCTTTTAGTTTTTTAAACTCTCTAAACATTAAGTATTTAAGATTTGTTATGTTTAATTTTTTTTATTATTTATCCAACATCCTCTTTAGAAAGATTATTGTATTTTTATAGTTTGACTTATTTAGATTTTTAGTATTTTATGTTTCATGGAATACTTTTTTCTTCATGAGTTGAACAATAATGGAGATAGTTAGATGATAAGAATTAAGCTTTGTAGGATGTGGGAGTCTATTAATACCAAAAAAAAAATTGAGAATTAGTGTGGGCATGATTTTTGTTGATGAAAAGGTTGTAATAAAAAATTCTCTCTCTCATTGTTTTCTCTAATTATTTTTGTTTTTTTCAATTGTTTTACGTTTAATGTAGTATTTTTTTAAATAGAAAAATCTAATGTATGCAACAATTAAAAAAAATTTAGTAACAAGGTCGAGTGAGGATTTTTTGTATAATGTCAAGAATTTGAGGGTACATACCACTTTCAAATCAATTTAAAATTATTTTCTTGATTATAACTTCGCTTAAGAGATTAGAAGAAAGAACTATTAAGATTTTGATCAATGGATCCTAATTCGTATTTTTGAATTTATTGATTTACATGTGAATGATAAGACAATTCTCTCAAGTATTTATTTTAATTATTAATGTTTTTTAATTTTTAAGTCTATATTAGAAATTATTAATCCTTATGTTTTGATATGTTTATGTTATTTTTTCATGATATTACAAATGTTATCGAAAGATTAAGTGGTGTGTGTGATATTGAGATTGTTGGAGTTGGTTGAAAAAAAAAGTATAAAAATTTTAATAGATTAGTAAGTTAAATATAATCAAGAAAATTATGACTACATATTTTTTTAGTTATTATTTTATGATAAGAATTGATCAACGATTTGACTTCATTAATATTATTAGTTATTACCTAATTCTTAATTTTTTTAAAGAATATATCCAATATTTGTTGAAGAAAAATTTTTAAAAATACAATGAAAAAGGGAATAGCCGTTAGAGAGTATTTAACGTATTTACAAGAAAAATTATTTAGAAAATATGTTCTGGATAACCCAAGCTTCTTCTTATAGATACAGTTGAATAAACAATAATATTTAGTAGTTAAGATAATTAATATAAAAGAAGAAATTAATGAAAATCGCTCCAAAAGAAAAAATTAATAGACAAAATATATTTTATTTATTTCTTTCATAATTCAAAATATTGCTAAGGATTCTCAGTCATAAAATTTAATTTAAAACTTATCAACAACTATAAAATGTTTAAGGTTTGTATACTCAGTCAAGTTATACACATTAGTATATATTTTTAAAGTTAACAAAAAAAATAGTTAATTTTTATAAATAACATTAGTTTCATAAGGTTGCCTCATCTTAAAAAAAGTCATATTTTCTTTATCAGTTTCATCAAGTGCAAAGTAAGAAAAAATGATAATATTTTTTTTTTATAGTCTGGCGAAATGCGATTCTATTTCCTAATTGCAATATAAAAGTGAGGCAACAAAATACTATCAATTTTAATATAAAACAAGTAGGTTCAGCAAAATAGTTCAGACTGACGCGCTTTCAAAGGGCCTGATTGGCTTAAGCTCGACCCTTACATGGGTCAAAATTTTTAGGCTTGCAGTGAGAGAAAATAGATAAGAGTTTAAGAAAAAAAAATCTGGGTTAGGCGATTCTATATACAATTTAAATAATTAAATTTAAATTATAAATTAAAATAAGAAATCAATCTCTAACTTTTTAAATTCCTTTATTAAGTTTAATTATTTAAAGTCATTTAATGTAAGACTTCAGCCTTTAAGTAGTTTTATTTTTTATTTATTCTTTTTTTTAAGAGGTAGTATTAATTAAATAACAGGATATTTTAATTAAAACTTAATATTAAAGTCATTTATTATGAGATAATCATTTTCTTTAATTCAGTATTGATTATTACCCAATTACAAATTTATAAAAATTTTAAAATCTATTAAAGCCTAGGGTTTGCAATGGGCCAAGCCCAGCTCTAGAAATTTGAGTGGGCCATTGGAGGATTTAGGCTCATTTCTCTTACAATAGGCTTGGGCCTATGTTTGTAAAAGTCTAGCCCAATTTATCAATTTGTCATCCCTAAAATCAAAGGAAGATAATAAAATTATGTATTAGGTAGAGTTATGTTCAATTTGGATGTTTATATAAAAAATTCATTTAGGCATAGTTAAAGTAATTTTTTTTAAAAAAAAATTATGAACTATAATGCATTGAAATAAAAAAATAGTAAATTTTGAAATCTATATTTGTTTTTATATTTTATCTCTGTTTACATTTTAAACTCATTTAAATGTCTGCATTTAAGCACTGCTCATATTAGGTATTTTTACAATTCTCAAATTACACTATTATTCACAATGGTCTTCAAAATTTAAATTAAATTAACCCTTCACGATAGATTTGTAATCATCCTATGAAAGGTTTTGTATAAATCAAGAAGAGTATACAAAATTTTCTATCTTGATGATATGTAAGCTGTAATTAGTGTTGATTGAGAAATTCAAGATGATATATTAGAATTGAAGAATAAAGATCCTTATGGGATACGACTGTATGCATAATGATTAGAATTCTCCCCCAATTTGAGCACTCTTGAATTTTTATTAATTTTATATCATGTGTGATGTAATAATAGTGGATGAATAGATTAACTTTTTTATATTTTAAATTTACTAACTACTAATCAATACATGTTTGTTTTATTAGGAGAAGGTCATATTAGGAAAAGATCTTAATCCTATATATAAATATACATTATATAAAAAATGCTGAGTTAATTTCGAAATAGTTGAGATGGGCTCTTGCTTCACCTGAAAATACTAAGTCCACCCTTAAAATCTTTCAAATATTTAAAAAATAAAAAATATATACTATTTTAATTAAAATGCACTTATTTTAACATATATTTTATCCATTCATAACATTTATTTATTGGTTTTAATTATAGAAGCCTAACTTTAAAGTTTAATCAACCCTTAAAAAAAAATCTGTTATAAATTTATAAAACACAATGAAAAAATTTAAGCAAAAAAATGTAGAATGTAAAATTTAGGGTTTTTAACCAAGTCGTAGGAAAACTCAATAATTTTGCCAAATTGGACTAGAGTTCAACATTGTACCTATTGAGTACTAGAAAATGTATATTTATAAAGGAAAAAATTATCATTTTTTACTTCAAGTTCTACTAACTTCTTTACTTTTATGTATTCAAGTTTCTTATGAATTTAATTATGCGTGTTTCATTATAATTAAGTATTTTACGTATTTTAGGGGCATCATGGTTATTTCACAATAAATAAGACATTGGATGACAAAACAGACGATAAATTTAAATTCAAAACGGTTAAAAAAGCATAAAAATAAAAATATCACTGTTCATATATATGACACTGTTCACATGTACATTATTGTTCATGGAACTGTTCATGACACTATTCATATGTATTGTACGATGATGTGGCATTAACCGATGAGGTGGTGTTGACCGATAATGTGGCATTGACCAATGACGGGCAGTATTTGATTGGAGAAATGATGTGGCATTGGCTGATTATGTGTCTTAACTGATGAGGTGTCACAATCTTATTGGACAAAAATGTTTATGTACTGTTGACCGATGATGTGGTAGTATATTAGTGGATAAGAAAAAATGTGCGTACGGTACATGCAAATACACGGGATAATCATCCTGATGATATGTTCAAACTAATCAGAATTTGCTCGTGGGGCAATCCTGTGCATCCAAATTGTTTTAATCCGATGGCTATGATTTACTCATTGTATCTATAAAAGGAGAGCTCCCCTTTTAATTTGATACCCTTGAGTTCATTTTTGAGCTCCATTTTCTGAAATTCCTTCTCTATCTTGTAGTTTCTTTGTATTTTAGTAAAATTTCCTTTTTATCCTTAGTTAAAATATAATTAGCTAATTTTCTTTTAAGTTTGAGTTGAAGGTGAAGTCTCAACGTATTCCATGGGCTTAATTGGTAAATTTATTTTATTTTCCCCTCTATTTTCTGTGGATGTTTTGACTTTTCGTTGACAGATAGTAATAACACAGTTATTACTGTTTAGCACGATAAACTCTTAGCATCATATTAATTAGAGCGTGGTTCATGAGGAGTGGATTTTTCCCTCATGATTTAATTGATATTAATAAGGAATATTGAGCTTTGGAGTATGTTGATGCAGATCCAAATACCTAAGTACTTTATTATAACAGTTGCATTTTTAATTATTCCCACAATTTTAATTCACAATTTAGGATAAAATCTACTATAATTTAACTATTCACTTAGAAAATTAATTCAACACACAATTAAAATCTACCTTCTCGTGGGATCGATACTCGTTACCATTAATCTATTTTACAATAGATTCGTGCACTTGCGAGTTCAATAAAATTTATACAACAGTACCATCCCTGAGAATCACTAGGTCAAGCCCTTTGAAGCCACTTTCTATAGTCTACAACTCTATATTTAGCTAAATTTTACAAACAAATGAGCCTAAGTAAATGAGACAAATTACCAACTTGATTTTGAATTTAGGTATAATTAATAATTTGACAAAAATTATTGAGTAGTCTTGTGAAAAGAACTTCCTTTAAATTTTAGAAGTTGGCAACATTAATTAAATTGTGTTCAACTACTTGTGAGATATTTAAGAGCTTACTGCCTTCTGGTAGTCTTTTTTTTTTAACTTTTTTTTTTTGGAAGATGATCTTTCATTAATTGCTTATCTCTCCCTTAAGAAAAAAAATTATTTTAAAGACTAATGCTAAACACCTCAAATTTATCAAGTAATTAATTATTCCTATTGTTCAATTGATTTGAAATTAATTTTTAGGATGTGTCTTTTGAACTACCAATTAATTAATAGTAATTTAGTAATTATTGTTGAGATAGACTTTATGGTACCACACTAAGTATGTTGGGTTGTGTGAGGGCCAAGGTTTGGAGTTAATACTTGGCTTATAAAAATGTGGAGGAGGAGAGGGTAAACAAAGTTGAATTTTTTTTTAAAATTTTAAATATGAACTTTTTGGATATTAAAAGTTACTTTTTTTTTCTTATAGTGAGATTAGCTCATTGGGCAAGTATATTCATTTATTGGTCAATCATCTACTATTGCATTTTACTTTCTAAATTGGAGAATCAAAATTCAGAATTAAAATTATTGACAACGTTTATTTTATAAAATAAAAATAGGAATCGAAATCATAATCGTACAGCCCAAATCAATTTGAAAATAGGGAATGGTTTCTCCTATTCCCAAGAGTTCTAATTCAACCCCATTAACATTTATTTCAAGGCAAAAGTTGCATTGTCTAGCCTCAACACGCTACAATGTGCCATTATTGGCTTGTAGCCACGAAAAAAAGGCAACTTGTTAAACTTATGCCCTCTTTTTCCCCCTCGTTTTACCCGTTATTTTCCTCTATTTTGAGGTCCTTTTCCTCTCTCGCATCTCTCACCATCTCTCTCTTAAATCTATGATTTCTTTGCAAGATTTTTGTACTAAGTGCATAAAATCGAAGCTACTATCTCCTGAACAACAAATAACAAATCGGATACATCACCAGGTTGTTGTCATTCGGAGTAGTGGAACATAGCTTTACTCATTGTCTTTCATCTTCGAGTTAAAGACAATGTAAGCATGTAATCTTCACTCTTGAGCTTGTTGTGGTGAGTACTAAAAATGCCATGAGAAACAATTAGGGGCTTATACCTTGGATTTAATTGTTTGTGCTATTTGAAATAATTAGAGATTCATAAATATTGAGTGAAAAAATGGTGTTTAGATAATAAAAAATTGGTTTTGAAGAGATGGTTAATAGTTTGGAAGCATGAAATTAAGGAAAAAGCATAAGAAAATGGTGAGTTTTAGAGAGAGAGAGGAACAGGTTTGGGTTGTAGAGAGAGAAAATAATGAGATGAAGGAAGAAGACAAAGAGTAGGAGAAAAGCCTGTCAGATGGGTTTAAGCAGCTAATTGCTTGCTTTGTGGCATCCAATTAAGCCTATCCAATAGGTTGTTTCACTGCTTTTTGTCTGATTCCTTTGTCATTGTTTCTTTGTATTTTGCACAACATCACTGTATATGTTATTTGTTGTGTAAATTTTATTAAACTCGCAAGTGCACGAATCTATTATAGAATAGATTAATGGTGATGAGTGTTGATTCCATGAAGAAGTGAATTTTAATTGTGTGTTGAATTAACTTTTTAAGTGAGTAGTTAAATTATGGTAAATTTATCCTAAATTTTGAATTCAAATGGCAGGAGTAATTAAAAATGCAACTGTTATAATAAAGCACTTGGGTATCTGGATCTGCATCAACATGCTCCCAGGCTCAATATTCCTTATTAATACCAATTAAATCATGAGAGGGAAATCCACTCCTCATGAACCACGCTTTAATTAATATAGTGCTAAGGGCTTATCGTGTCAAACAGTAATAATTGTATTATTACTATTTGTCAACGAAAAATCAAAACATCCATAAAAATAGAGGGAAAAATAAAATAAATTTACCAATTAAGTTCATGGAACATGTTGAGACTTTACTTTCAACCTAAGCTTGAAAGAAAGAAAATTAGCTACTCATATTTTAACTAGGGATAAAAAGGAAATTTTATTAAAATACAAAGAAAATATAAGATAGAGAAGGAATTTCAAAAAATGGAGCTCAAAAATGAACTCAGGGGTGTCAAATTAGGGGGAGACCCCTCCTTTTATAGATACCATGAGTAAATTATTACCATCAGATTAAAACAATTTGGATGTACAGGATTTCATCTCGTGGCAAATTCTGATTGGTTTGAACACATCATCAAGGCTATTATCCCGTGTATATGCATGTACCATATGCACGTTTTTTCTGATCCACTAACATATTGCCACGTCATGGGTTAATAGTGTATAAACATTTTTATCCAATAAGATTGTGACATTTCATCATTCAAGCCACGTCATCAGTCAACGCCACATAATCAGTCAATACTACATCATTCCTCTAATCAAATACTTCCACGTCATTGGCCTGTATCACATCATCGGTCAATGCCACATCATCGTACAATACATATGAACAGGTCATAAACAGTACTATATATGTGAACAGTACCGTATATGTGAACAGTGACATTTTTACTTCTATGCTCCTCTTAAAGTTGTTGACCGTTTTGAGTTTAAATTTACCGTTTGTTTTGTCATCCAATATCTCGTTTATTGTAAAATAACTTTGATGTCCCTAAAATACGTAAAATACTTAATTATAATGAAATACACATAATTAAATTCATAAGAAACTTGAATACATAAAAGTAAAGAAGTTAGTAGAACTTAAAATAAAAAATAATGATTTTCTCCTTTATAAATATATATTTTTTAGTACTCAACACACCTCCCAACCAGCTTATTGTTAGTCTCTAGTAAATTAAGCGAAATCAAATTCAAACCCAAAACTTTTTTTTTGAACTATCGTGTTTATTTAATTAAACTTTATGATATAAATCAAATAAGAGTATAAGCATTATCTCCTGTTTTTAAAAAATATTATTTCCAAATGAATCATCCACGTGAATCAATTTAGGAGACTTTGTCACAGCTATTGTAACCAAATTACTTTCAAGAATGACATTCAGTACCCCAAAATCTCACTGACAGTGACACTCTTACAAAGAAATTAAACCCAATAATAATAGTCACTCTCATAAATGGTAAATTGAGAGAAAATATTAAAGTAATATTACACACTCTCATCAAGATGAAATAAATGTGCTCATAACTTAGAAATAATACGATCTCAAGTAAAAATGTGAGTCAGACCAATATATTTATTTATATTTTTTTTCTTTTTTTCTTTTTTTCTTTTTTTTTATTATTTTTATATTTTTTTATGCATCACTACATCTTTATACCCTATGTAACTAGTTTTTACTTCAGATTATAGTTTCCTAAAATCAAGAAGGAATTTTATTAGGACGTAATGTAGGCTAGGGACATGGCGAATAAAGACGGAAAAATAGGGAAAGAAAAACAAAATACATTTTTGAGAAAAAAAAGAGAGTTTTTTTTTTAAAGATTACAAAGTACATTTCTCTTTTTTTTTTAAACTAATATATAAATTTTAAATTTTTTTCTTTTCTTTTTTTCTTTTTTTTCTTTTTTTTCTAAGGCTCAATTTTATTGAATAAACTAATTATTTATATTTTTCTCAAACATGAATGGGTGATGGAATTTGTACAACATTCAATAATATTTTAGATTGGAGTTGGGTCGAGATGATAAGTTAACAAAAAAAAGATAATAATAATTTTTTTAAAGGCTCAAAATGGTTAACTAAGGATATTTCACAAAAAGGATGGCTAGAAAGGCTCAAACAGGTCACAGATGACATTTCCATCGTCTTTTAGAGTACTAACTAATCTTTCATATCTACTAGTTAGATAAACTTTTAGATGTAACAACACATAAAATTTTTTTTTCTCTTTTTTTTAGAAAGTTGACTTAAAAGAAATTTATAGATCGTATATCAAATAATAAACTGTTTTTATAGATCTTATAGATCTAGAAGGTTGAAAAAAAAAAGAATTCCTTATGGAATTTGGGCTTTCACTAGGATTTATGGAGGCTTTTTTATTAGAAAAGGGTAGAAAAGAGTATTAAGTTATTAATAAGGGTTATTTAGAAGATAGTTTTGGAATAAAAGGTTATTTTTCCAAGATTCCATTCCCTATAAATTCATCTTTTATCTCCCTTTTTCATAACCCTAAAAACTTATGATATTCTTATTTCCTCTCTTATCAATTGTTCATAATTTTTCTTCACTCAAATCCTAGGATTCAATCAAAGCAAACGGTATGTATACTCTCCTTATTCCCTTCAAGAATTTCTTGTAAATCATCTATTTAGGGTTTATGTTTAGCATGATTTTAGATTTTTTTTTATAGATCTTGATACATGACATATGATGTGTTTAGGTTTTATTTAGGGTTTTGATTAATTAAGAGTTTGGTTAATCAACCCTTGGCATAATATAGGATGATTCTGGACAGCATGATATCTTGATTTTTTAAACTGATGTTTTGTGAATGAATGTTTATTAGAAATTCATATTCTGGAAAATAGATATATAGAGCCTCCTTAATAAATTTTATTTAATCAAATTTGATTTCATTTTCAATTTAATATGTATTTTGGAATTAGAAACCACTGCACTGGAAAACTGTGATTCCAGCAGTGTGATCGGGTTTACAGAATTATTTTCACTATCAAATGAACTGGGACAATTATGAAATTTTATATAGATGTTAAGATACGAGTATAGTATCTCCAGTTTTACTTGCATAATTTTCTGATAAGTATTTCATTTTATAAAATTCTCAGAGACGGTTCTGTTTGGTTAAGGTTATGAGAAAAAAGTTTTGAAATTGTTGAGAAATAAATAGTTTTAAAAATTTTTTTGATCTCGGATCCTCTTCAATATTTTATATGAGATACTCATGGATGTCGAAAATAGTTTTGTAGAATATTATGTCATTCTGAAGTTTAGATTGAGAGTTAAAATTCTGAGATCAGACCTGTACAGGAATGAATTAGAAAGGCAGATTCTTAGAGTGGGTTATTAATAATTATGTTTTGTATTTGTTAAGGTGTTGAGGACTCTTAGGGACTTAGAGGTGTGTAGTTCAAGATTCTCATATCGAGGTAAGTAACTTCATTCCTAGTATACTGGATAGGTATAAGTATTTTGATATTATTATAAGAATTTTATACTATTTAGAAATTAAAGGATTTTCGTAGCAAAATCAGTTTATGAGAATGTTTTCAAATATGAATTCTTTTAATAAAATATTTTATAAATATCTTTCAATATGTAAATTATTTTGGTGACATGACTTCTCATTATGATTTTATTTATAAATCAGTTTGCAAGCCTAAATTATTTTTATGGACTTTCTGAATCTGATACGAATGTTTGGTACTCATGTGTGATTTCTGTTATTGATGATTATAAGATTCTTAATGTTTTGGCTCATTGTCCATAGTTATTTTGATTCTGATTCTGATCGTAATATACGATATATTTGTCTGGACCAGTACTGGGTATAAGTTCTTAATGTGTACACAATATTCTGATTCTGATTCTGTCTGGGCCGAGTCACCGGGACTATAGGTGACACTATGTGACATGAGCTAACATTTCATTTTTTGTACATGTGAATATGATTTGCCTTAATAAGTAACTTTGTTTTTGATATTCTGAATTCTTATGGATTTACGTTATCTAATTGAAATACGTTACTTCATTATGGAATATAGTTTTTGTGAAACTTATGGATTTATGAAATATATTTTGCTTAAAGAAAGCTTGCAATATATTTTTTTGGATATCGATAGGCCTAGTGTGTTAGAAATGATTTTATTTATCGAGTTGACAAATAGCTAAAAGGTTTTAGGATTATTGGGATGATGCCTAACACTTGGCTCTCTCTGGTATAAGCAGATTCTGACACTATTTTTGATAACCCTTGATCACCTCCTCTATAAATCAAGTGTGGTTTCGTAGCTGCTATACTTCGACCAAGATTTACGACTGCCTCAATAAATTCTTTATATTTACTATAGTTAAAGCCGGCGAGTACACAAAATATTCTTGATTTGATTGTTAGGAGTAGCTGCCATTGGATACTTCTATAAAATAATTTATGAGTGCCTTAACAAAAAAATTATATTTAAGGATCTTGGTGATAATAGTTTACAGTTGTAAATAAGGTAGCATGCCTATGTCAAATAACTCGTGAAGCACATGGCTCGGGAGTAAAAAAGGAAATAGTGAAAAGACAAAGCAAATAATGATAGCATAAAATTAGTAAAGATAAAAATGTAAGTAATCAAACAACAGTGAAATAAAATAACATTGAAATAAAAGGATATTTACAAGTAGTTGCGACTGTGGCTCACATCTTCCTTTAGTTTTACTTTCAGCAATGGCTTGAACGCCCTCAATGGGTTGAGGATAGGATTTCCATCTAGTTTTCTTACAAACTAACAAACATGGTCTTTTATAGTTAGATTTTTGAGACTATAGTTTGCACATTTTTTCTGGAATAATGGCCATAACTAGAGTATTGCATTTTGGACGTATCCATTGGGATGCATTTCAAGAGACAAAAGGATATCATCCAATGACTCTTTATTCAAGTCATCCCTAATGAATTGAATCTTATCTTCCCTGTTATCAGACAAGATTCCTAAAGAACATCGCTTTTTATCACATCTCATTCTGGCATACTTATGACAAACATTAGAGAGCCTTCAGACTCTTTGTTTTCTTGAATAATTTCCTTTACCACAACCAGACATATATGTAATAAATTTGGGAGGTAACTCACCTGCTAACGGCACTTTAGCTTCGATTATCCATTGGATGTCAGCAGGGATATGATTTTTCATAAGTAAACACATGCGTTCGGACCGAGCTTTATAAATGGTGAGGAGAGCATTCTGAAGAAGTGAAGGAAATAGTTTGTGAAGTTTTACTAAGATCTTGTCTCTATCCATGCCTTCAACTCAGAATATTAGTTATTATGGGAAACTAATGAAACCGACGTTGATCATCACAGAGTACCGTTATCCGTCACTTAATCGAGGTGAAAAATAATAACACACCAAAGAAAAAAATCTAGCAAAAACACAACATACCTAAAACAAAATACACAAAAAAATTAACTTACCATCGTTCTCTTATTGAAGTTACCTCAAGCTGTAATTGGATGTTGTAGATGCATCTCTCAATTTTTCTGAGATGTCCTTCTAAATTCTCAACATGGGAAACTAACTCAGGTGGTTGTAACTTCCAAATACGATGTGTTTTACAAAATCGTATCTGACTTCTGAGATGAGATTGTATACGTTGAAATTATCTAAGAATATTGAAGAGATGCTTTTTAGTTGAGGTACTTATGATTACAAGTGATAAGAGAAAATTTAATGGTTAATTTAAAAAAGCACTTGTATAAAAATAATCAAAAAAGAAAATTAAATCATTGAGAAATCTCAATTTAAATTTGGTAGGTCATGCAAATTTATTTCGGTGTCCTCTCCACGTGATTGATACTTGAGATATGGTTTAATCTTTAACCATTAACTTTAAAGGTGACACCATTCTGTAGGTCTTTAATTTCAATTACTCAATGTGGAAAAGCAGTATAAATAATAAAAGGACTAGACTATCGGGAGTGCAACTTCGAGAAACGTGCCATTAAGAATTGAACAAAAATACTTTCTGACCTGGTGTGAAAGATTTTCTAATGCTCTGCTTGTCACAAAGGATTTTCATTCACTTTCTCTAGTCCTTAGCATTTTTGTCGTTACGAATTTCCTCTGATTTTACCAATTGTATCCGCCTTTTTGAACTAAAAATGGGGTCAATAATGTTTGTATTCTTCTATTTATCATTAGGAGAGGTTGGGATGATTTCTGATAATGTTCTTTCTTCTCTCAAGAATGTAGAATTCAGAGGGTCAGGTGAAGGTTTGAGCTCAATCTTTGGTGGTAATTCTAGTGATGGGATGAGATTTTATTTTAATGGTGCCAATTGCTCTATCTTTGTCTTCCATTTATCAATTTTCATGCATGGCGATGAATCCAATAACTCATTAACCTCATCAATTGATCTATCAATATTAAAATCTAAATCAAAGTAAGTTAAACATGTCAGTAAAGGGTCATCACTAATGTTTAAAGGAAATGTATGATCAACTAATTTATCAATTAAATCCACATCTACAATTTCATTATCTGTATTGTGAGGTTGTTTGGCAATAGTGAAGATACTTAGTTTCATGGTCATATTGCCAAATGACAACTACATGTTTCCAGTTCTACATTGAATGTAAGCATCGGCAGTTGCCAAAAATGGACGACCTAAGATATTAGAGATGTGCTTCCTTGAATCCTGCACTGGTTGAGTGTCAATTATAATGAAATCAATAGGAAAATAAAACTTATCTACCTGGATAAGGACATCCTCTACAATACCACGAGGTATTTTCGTAGATCGATCTACAAGTTGTAACACCATTGGAGCTAGGTGTAATTGTCCCAGTCCAAGTTTCACAAACACTGAGTAAGGCAATAGATTAACACTAGCACCTAAGTCCAACTAAGCATTCTTAATTGTGTAGTTCCCTATGCTACATGAGGTAGTGAGGGAGCCTGGGTCTTTACATTTTAGAGGAATTTTGTGTTGTAGTATAGAACTAACATTTTCTATTAAAAACGCCTTATTTTGAACATGAATATTTCTCTTTTTAGTACAAAGATTATTAAGAAACTTGACATAAGATGATACTTGTTTTATAGTATCAAGCAAAGGGATGTTGACACTTACCTGTTTAAAGATTTCAAAAATCTCACTCCTGGATTTTTTCTTCTTTGCTTTGGCTAACCTCTGGGGAAATAGAGCTTTAGGAATATACTTTCGTGGGTTGGTTTCTTCTTTCTCCTCTGATGATGAGTCTTCAGTATTTACAGGTATAATTTGAGTTGTTTTGGTCACCTGTAGCTCTATTTTGTTGTCGACTTCCTTTCCTTTTCGCAAGGTCATGATGGCTTTGACCTCTCCATGTTGCTGAGGTAAACTGGTACTTGCCTCATGCATTTTTTTAGGGTTTGGCACTGGTTGACTTAGGAATTTGCCTTTCTCAACAGTCATTGCTAAGGTTTGAACTAAAGAGGCAAGTTGGCTTACCATTTTCTCGAGGTTAGAAATTAATTGGGCCTGTAAGTTGAAGACTGCTCTCATCTCATTTTGTAGTCCATCAATGGTGTAGTTTTGTTGATCGATTGTAGAGTGAATTGAATTCTTGAAATTCTGGAATGCATCCTGTCGTGGTCTGGGTTGAGAATAATTTGAATTTTAGTTATAAGGTCTGAATGGTGGCTGAAAGGCTTATGGAACTTAAGGAATTGGTTGCATTAGTGGAGCTGGAGTTGTTGGTCCATTCTGTTGGAATCCTTGAGGCTATAAAAAATTGGGGTGGTCTCTCCATCCAGGGTTATATGTGTTGGATTAAGGGTTATAGTTTGATGGCTTCCTCATTACACCTATGGCGTTGACTTGATCTGGGTATGAGTCATAGTCATGTGGTTCTGTTGATTTAGCAGCTGTTAACGATGTAATTTGTCGGATAAGTCCTTCAACCATTTCTTTGACTTCTTTGATTCTTGAGCTTGACTCTCTAATTTAGACCTCATTTACTCTCTTAATTCTTTTATTGTTTCTAAATGATTGACTTTGTTGTTGGGAATTATTCGCTTGTCGCTGGAAGAAATCCTAAATTTTTGATGCACTTTTGGACATTAGTTTTCCTTCACTTGTTGCCATTAGCCATTCTTGCATATTTGGCCATAATCCTTCCAAAAAGTATTGGCATTGGTGCCATTTTTCATATTCATGATGTGGACATTTCAAGAGTGGCCCGTTGAATCGCTCCCATGCTTAAAAAAATTGCTCGTCTTCTCTTTATATGAACTCTGAAATTTCCCTGCGAATAGAATTAGTTTTATGAACTGGGAAGTATTTATTTAAAAATTTTGTGATCATTTGTTCTCATGATGTAATGCTATTAGCAGGTAATTTGTTAAACCATGAACGAGCTCTATCTTTTAAAGAAAATGGGAATAGTCTGAGTTTAATATCATCATCTGAAAAATTCTCATATCTAAAAATTTGACAAATAGCATGAAAATCATTCAAATGATTATATGGGTCCTTATTTTCTAGGCCATAAAATATTGGGAGACAATTTAGCACACTAGGTTTTAATTCAAAACTTCTAGCAGCTACATTTGTGTATCGTATACATGATGTGCTCAAGTTAGCAAAGGGACTGAAATAGTCCTTAGATGGCCTCTCCTGTGGTGTTCTTGTTGTTGTAAATCCATTTTAATCTTATTTATAAATGCGATGTATTTGTGCGTGCGGAGTATTTTTTCCAATTCTAAATCTATAGGCTCAAGATTAGGTAATTGCGACCTTCGACTATACATAAAAAAATGAAAAATATAAAAAAAAGAATAAAATTAATAAAAAAATAACGAAAAAGGAGAAATTATGATACTAACCTTATCATGTTGTTATAACTTTACTATGAACATACACTCAAGTGCTAAAAAGAAAATATCATAAATAAATTAATTAAAAATAAAATAACAAGATAAATTACAACGAAAAATAAAAAATTAAATTATAGAAATATTAAGAAGAGAAAAAGAAACGAAATTAAATTATAGGAAAAAAATTTGAAAAAAACAAAAAATAATTACTTGAAAAAATTAATCTAAGAATTAATAAATTAGTAAAATAAACAAAAATTCCAAAGAAAAATAACTTAGGAATTAAATTATAGAAATTTAAAGAAATTTAACTTACCAAAATTAAATTACAGGTCCACTTTTTTATTTTTTTAATTTTTTTAATTTTAAAAGAAAACAACAAAAAAATTTACTTAAAAAAATAATTCTATCGATTAATTTTACGAATTAATTAAAAGAAATTAACAAGATAGATAAAAAAAAATTACCAAGGAAATACACTTAAGCACTAAAAAGAAAATAAAAGAATAGATTAATTAAAATAAATTGTAAGATAAACAAAAAGAAATTACAAAGAAAAGTAAAGCAAAAATTAAAGTACAGAAATTTAAAGAAATTACAGAATAAAATTAAATTACAGAAATTTAAATTACAAAAATTAAATTATAGAATTATTATTTTTTTATAAAAAAACACAATAAAATAAAAAAACTAGAAGAAATTAATTCAACAAATTAAGATAACTTATCTTTCCGGCAATAATGCCAAGAACTTGTTGTGCAAATTTTATTGAACTCGCAAGTGCACGAATCTATTGTAAAATAGATTAATGGTGACGAGTGTTGATCCCATGAGGAGGTGGATTTTAATTGTGTGTTAAATTAATTTTTCAAGTGAGTAGTTAAATTATGTGAAATTTATCCTAAATTTTAAAATCAAATGGCAGGAGTAATTAAAAATGCAATTGTTATAATAAAGTACTTGGGTATCTAGATCTGTATTAACATGTTCCAGGACTCAATATTCCTTATTAATACCAATTAAATCATGAGGAGAAAATCCACTCCTCATGAACCATGCTTTAATTAATATGGTGCTCAGGGTTTATTGTGTCAAACAGTAATAATTGTGTTATTACTATCTATCAAGGAAATGTCAAAACATTCGTAGAAAATAGAGGAGAAAATAAAATAAATTTACCAATTAAGCTCATGGAACATGTTGAGACTTCACCTTCAACCCAAGCTTGAAAGAAAATTAGCTACTCATATTTTAACTAGGGATAAAAAGAGAATTTTACTAAAATATAAAGAAAATACAAGATAGAGAAGGAATTTCAGAAAATGGAGCTCAAAAATAAACTCAGGGGTATCAAATTAGGGGGAAAGCCCTCCTTTTATAGATACATTGAGTAAATTATAGCCATCGGATTAAAACAATTTGGATGTACAAGATTGCGTCTCGTGATAAATTCTGATTAGTTTGAACACATCATCAAGGCTATTATCCCGTGTATATGCATGTACCATACGTACATTTTTTCTGATCCACTAATATACTACCACGTCATCGGTTAACAGTGTATAAATATTTTTATCCAATAAGATTGTGACACCTTATTAGTCAAGCCACGTAATCAGTTAACGCTACATAATCAGTTAATGCCACTCATTCCTTCAATTAAATGCTGCTACGTCATTGGCCGATACCACATCATCGGTCAATGCTACGTCATCGTACAATACATATGAACAGTGTCATGAACAGTACCGTCAACAGTACTGTACATGTGAACAGTGATATTTTTACTTTTATACTCTTCCTAAGGTTTTTGACTGTTTTGAGTTTAAATTTACCGTCCGTTTTGTCATTCGATATCTCATTTATTATGAAATGACTATGATGCCCCTAAAATACGTAAAATACTTAATTATAATAAAACACGCATAATTAAATTCACAAGAAACTTGAATATATAAAAGTAAAGAAGTTAGTAGAACTTGAAATGAAAAATAATGATTTTCTCTTTTACAAATATACATTTTTTAGTACTCAACACTATTGTTTGCTATTGCTTTATACTTTTTCTAGTGTTAATGATTAGATTGATATTGAATTTATGTGTTGTCTATTATAGGATTTGAACAATAGAATTCATTTATAACATGGATACTAAAGATAATACAAATGCAAGACCCAGTTAAAAAGCCTGGACATACTTTTTATAAGTATCAATTAATTGACTTGTTTAAAGTTGTTATGCTAACAATTAGCTTTGTTTGTGTTATTAAAGTAATATTGATTGTTAGTTACAATAAAATAGAGCAAAGAGGGTGAGTCAACAAGGGATTAAAAAGGTTTGCAGACTGTTGAAAAGTGGAATAAATTAATGAATGAGCAGAAGTGTCAATTTTTGACAATGTTGTTGAAAACAGTGGTATACATTTTGATGAAGGCTAATAAATTGAGGATAAACATGACCAATTTCTTATATATCATTGTTGTGTGAGTGCATTTAATAAGGTTGTTTCTACTTTCTTATCTAAGTAAAAGGATGTAATTAAATAAATTGGCTTTAAGAGTATTCTACATTTAAATTGTGGTTGGTTGAGATAAGAGTTTGATGAAACACTTGTCCAACAATGTGATATGAAGCCGCTTTTAATACATTTTACATGGCAAAGAGTATTGTTAAACTCCACTACCTTTACTATCGTAATACAGATCAAAGATGGAAGTGAACCCGTGGACATGTGAGAAGAAGTAGGTGATATTGCTGAACTAAGTGCTAGGCATAAGACTAGACATAGAGCAATAGAAAAGCCACATATATTAATCCAATGTATCTCCATGCCCTTAATGATGTAGAGTCAATTAGGAAAAAGAATTAGGCTACGTAGTGTTTAAACTTTCGTAGGAAGGTATAACGATGTATATATAATACCAAGTGAAGTTGATAATTGGCTATCTTATATTCTTAGAGGTATGTTTAACAATTATTAAATGTAATAAATATTTTTCCAAATTTGACATATTGGAATGAAAAATAATATGACATAAATATTGATTTTGTTGAAAAGAGTTGTTCTATTTCACTACTGTTCTAAATGATTATCATTGTATGGATAAAATGCCATGCTCTATTAGTGTACGAACCAAGGTAAAGATTTGTTGAGTCTTGAAATGATGAAAAAAGTTTAATGACATCACAAGTACTGAGGTTCGTATTAGTCTCTATCTTTTTAGTAACCAAATTCCATGTGTTTCCATACTCAATGTTTATGATTATTGTGCTTATTTATTCTAGGTTTTGATGTGTGAAGTAAATTTTTTCAACTTCAAAGTCATTTCCTCATTGTCAACATATCAAATATGTTGGCTTGAGCTCAATTAATATAGAGGCGACTTTTAGGGTGCTTACAGAGTCAGTGCAAAGAATTGACCTGAAAATAAATCCATTCAACGTGAGAATGGAAATGGTTGAGAAGTCTTTGGAGGAATTAAGATCACAATGCTCGGTTGGTGCAACATCAAAGCATCCACGTGATCGGTCACGATCTTGGATCTTAAAAAATCCAAAACCTATATATCCACTTAAGAAAACCTAGGCAACTAGTGATGAGGAAAACAAAATGATTATGGTCAGTGATGAGGACTTTATAGAGTGTAAATTGAACTTGAACCTTGATAAACTAATGGCATTGCCTACGAAAGGTCAACCAATGGGTGAAATTCATAAAGATCCCTCTCATTTGCTGAAGGTTATGTCCCAATTCGACCACCTATTCCTTTAGATGAGGTAGATTTTTAAAATCTTATTTTATAAATTTTATTTCCATGATAATTCAATGATGAATAAATTTACATATTAATTTCTTTTATATAGGTTATTGACAAACTGATGGAGTTTAGGCAAGAAACTTGGATATCTACAAGTGTCATTATGCTACCAATACAGCTAATTAGGGATCATAGGTTAGGCCAATATCAGCTTTCACCCTATGATTGAGGGCCATAGGGAACAAATCCCAGGTTCAAAGATGGTCTGTTTCAAGTTAATTACCTTGTTACCTTGGGTTAATTGAAGTTTATTCAATATGATTTTGACAGAGACACTAAGAAAGGTATTTTTTTTGGATTTTTCTAATAAATTATGTATTTTCACATTAGATTAAGTTTAAATGATTTGTATAAATCATTACTTAAACTTATTTTGTATTGTCTTTAGTGAAATTATTATTTCTACTTACAGTGAAATTCTAAATTAACATTCTCTATCGAGCCTTTGCTTGGGACATATATAAGTAAAGGGTCATGAGGATTCAAAATCCCTTCTTATCAAAATATATGTTTATTTCATATTATATCTCTTAATCATTTAGGTGAAAGTGTATTATTGTGCAGATTTTATTGAACATGTAAGTGCACGAATCTATTATAGAATAGATTAATGGTGACGAGTGTCGATCTCGCAAGGAAATAGATTTTTATTGTGTGTTGAATTAATTTTCTAAATGGGTGGTTGAATTGTGGTGAAAGTAATCTAATCTATCTTAAAACTAAAGTTGAAATGATATAAATAAATTACACCGACAACTATTATAATGAAGCACTTAGGTATTTGGATCTGTATCAACATGTACTATTATCTTAATATTCCTTATTAGTGTTAATTAAATCATGATAGAGATATATTCTTCTCCTGAACCGTTCTCTAATTAATATGGTGTTAAGGGCTTGTCGTGCTAAATAGTAATAACTGTATTATTACTATCTGTCAACAAAAAGTCAAAACATCCACAAAAGTTAGAGAGAAAGAGAAAATAAATTTATCAAATTAAGCCCATTGAATATGTTTAGACTTCACCTTCAACCCAAGATTGAAAGAAAATTAGCTATTCATATTTGAATTAAGGGTAAAATAAAAATTTTATTAAAATATGTAGAAAATACAAGATGAAGAAGGAATTACAAAAAATAGAGCTAAAAAATGGATTAAGGGGTGTCAAATTAAGAAAGAAGGGCCCTCCTTTTATTGATACAGTGAGTAAATCGTGGTCATCAGATTAAAATAATTTGGACACGCAGGATTGCATCATGTGGCAAGTTCTGATTAGATTGAACACATCATCAAGGATATCATCCTATGTATATGCATGTACTGTATGCATATTTTTTTAATACTTTAACATACTGCAATGTCATTGGTTAATAGTACAAAACATTTTAGTCCAATAGGATTGTAATACATCATCAGTCAATGCCACATCATTAGTCAATACCACGTAAATAGTCAAAGCCACATCATCCATCTAATCAAATGCTGCCACGTCATTGTACAGTATATATGAACAATATCATGAATAGTATCATCAATATTACCACACACGTAAATAGTGACGTTTATATTTTTATACTCCTTTTAAGGTTTTCAACCATTTTGAATTCATATTTACTATCTGTTTTATTATCTGATGTCTCATTTATTATAAAATGACTATTATGCGTATAAAATACTTAATTATAATAAAACACATAGAATTAAAATTACAACAAATTTAAATACATAAAAGCAGAAACGTTAGTGGAACTTGGAGTGTAAAATGATAAATTTCTCCTTTATAGATATATATTTTTTAACATATAACTAACCCCTAACTAGCTTATTACTAGTCCTTAGCAAATTAAATGAAAACAAAATTCAAATCTAAAATAATTATTTTTAAAACAATTGTGTTTATTCGACCAAACCAATGATAATAATCAAATAAAAGTATAAGCATTATCTCTAGTCTAGAGAAATATTATCTCCACATCAACCATCCATATGAATGAGTCTAGTAGATTTTGTCACAATTATAGTAATCAATCCACTTTCAAGAATGCCATGTGAAACCCCAAAACCTCACCGGTAGTGACACTCTCATAATCAAATTACATCCAATAACAATAGTCACTCCAATGAATAATAAATTGAGAGAAAATAATAAAGAAGTAATATCACACACTTTCACAAGAATGAAATAAATATGCGCATAATTTAAAAATAATACAATTTAAGTCAAAATATGAGTCAAACCGATATGTTTTAAAATTATTTCTCTTTATTTATGTACTGCTACATCTTTTTAGCCCATATAACTAGCTTCTAGTTCAGAATATAGTTCCTTAAACTTAAAAAAAAACTTTAGTTAAGATGTAATGTAGGCTAGGGACATGACGAACAAAGAAGGAAAAATAAGAAAACAAAATATATATTTAAAAAAATAAAATTTTTTTAAAGATTACAAGGTACATCTCGTTTTTTTTTTAAAACTATATAAATATTTGAATTTTATTCTTTTTTAAATAAGGCACAATTTTATTTTTACAAGCGAAGAGTTAAATCTAATTTACACTTCTTACTATGTCTACTATCACAATTATTAGTTAGTCACTCTAACACTAAAGCCCTAGGATGTGGTTCTGGTTTGTAAGCTTGTAATAGATTAAGTAGCTCATTATCAGTGTGAACACAAACAAAGATTTATTTCACTGTAGAAGGAATGAAATAGTTTTTTATTACACAGTTAATAAAGCCTTGGGATGTGGTTCTGGTTTGTAAGCTTGTAATAAATTAAGTAGCTCATTATCAGTGTAAACACAAACAAAGATTTATTTCACTGTGGAAGGAATGAAATAGTTTTTTATTACACAGTTAATAAATGTGATAAAGCCATCATAAAAGTTATTAACATTTAACAAGCCGATGAGTTTCTGATGAATGTTCAGATGGACCAAAGATACTAATGTGATTAGTACCTCTAGAGTTGCAAGATCTCTTGGTAAGACAATAAAAGTATCAATATAATTCAGTATTTCAGTTATTTTCTTTTGCATACCTGAGACGACTAAGTCTTCTCTAGTTGGTGAGTTAGAAAAATAGTCCAAAGTTCTTAGGGTTATTGGGATGATGCCTAGCACTTGGCTTTCTCTAATATAAGCAGTTTCTGAGACCAATTTTGATAACCCTCGATTACCTTCTCTATAAACCAAGTGTAATTTCCTTGTTGTTACACTTCGACAAAGATCTAAGGCTACTTTAATAAATTCTTTATATTTGGCATAGTTGAACCCAAAGAGCATACAAATATTCTTGAATTGATTATTGTGAGTAGCTGCCATTGGAATACCTAAAAATAATTGGTGAGTGCCTTAATAAAAAGTTATATTTAATGATCTTAGTGACAATGGTTCACAGCTACAAATAGAATAGTATGTCTTTGTCAAATAACGCATAAAGTACATGGCTCGAGAGTAAAAAAGAAAATAGTAAAAATAAAAAAATAATGATAACATGAAATTATTAAAGACAAAAATGCAAATGATTGAACAGCGGTGAAATAAAACAGCATTGAAATAAAATGATATTTACAAGTAATTATGATTGTGGCTTATATTTTTCTCTGGTTTTACGTCCATAAATGGCTTGAATGACCTCTATGGGTCGAGGATAGGTTCCTATCTAATTTTCTTATAAACTGAAAAACATAGTCATTTAAAGTAAGATTCTCGAGACTGTATCATGCATTTTTTTTTTAATATTGACCATATTGGATATTACTCTTTATACGTATCCATTAGGATGTGTTTTAAGAGATAAAAGGATATCATCCAATGGCTCTTTATTCAAGTCATCCCTAATAAATTGAATTTTGTCTTCCCTGTTATCAGACACAATTCCTAAAGAGTATAATTTTTATCACATCTCATTCTGAGACACTTGTGATAAACATTAGAGAGTTTTCGAACTCTTCGTTTTCTTAAATAATTTTCTTTACCACAACCAAGTCTGTATATAATAAATTTGGGAGGCAACTCACCTGCCAATCAACTTTGGCTTTGATTATCCATCTGATGTCAGCAGAGATGTTATTCTTCATAAGTAATCGTATGTATTTGGACCAAGTTTTATAGATGGTGAGGAGGGCATTTTGATGAAGTGAAGGAAATCGCTTGTGAAGCTTTGATAAAATTATATCTTTTTCTATGCCTTCAGTTTCGAATATCAGTTATTATAGAAAACTAAAGTGAGCGATGTTGATTGTCATGGAGTACCGTTATCCACCACTTAACCAGGGTGAAAAATGATAACATGCCAAAGAAAAGAAAAAAATCTAGCAAAAACACAACTCACATAAAGGCAAATAAAAAATAACACACAACAAAAAAAATATTAACTTACCATCATTCTTTTAATGAGTTTATGCTAAGTTCTTATTGAATTTCATAAATTTGACCTTCTATTTCCTAGAATTGTCTGTCTAGATCTTTAATATGGGATACTAACTCTAGTGATTATAGATCCTAAATTGGATGTGATTGATAGAATTGAATCAAGCTTTTTAGAAAAAGCTTCACATGTAGAAGTTGCTTAAGGTAGTTGAAACAAATTTGTCTTACTGAGGTACTCATAAGTGATAAATGTAACTACAACTACTAAATAGACACACTTAAGTAAAAATAATGATAAAATGACAAAAGGTTAAATCATCGAAAAGAAAAAAATATCATATTTAGTGGATCACTTATATCTATTGCTCTGTCTTCTCCATATGGTTGGTATTCATGATATGCCTTTACTTTTCTGACCATTAACTTTAAAAATTGAACTGTTCCTTGGATTCTTAAGTTTAATGGCTTATGTAAAAATAGTATGAATTATAAATAGGCTAGACCATCGAGAGTGTACTTACTTAGAGAAACGTGCTTGTGAGAATTGAATAAAAACACTTTCTAACCTAGAATGAAAGATTTTCTTATGCTCTATTTGTTATAAAAGATTTTCATTTACTTCTTGTAGTCCTTATGATTTTTATCATTACAAATTTCCTCTAGTTTTACCAATTGTAATCTTCTTTTTAAACCAAACATGGGGTAAATGATGTCTGTATTCTTTTGTTCGTCATTGGGGGAAAATGAGATGATTTTTGAAAATATGTTTTTTCTCCTAAGAATATGTAATTCAAAGAGTCAGATGAAGGTTTGACCTTAATCTTTGATCGTGATTCTGATGATCGGATGAGATTTTCTCTAGATAAAGTCAATTACTCTATCTTTGTCTTTCATTTATCAATGTCTATGCATGGTAATGAATCCAGTAAGGCATTAACCTCATCAATTGATTTGTCAATATTAAAATCAAAATTAAAGTGAATTAAACATATTAGTAAAGGGTCATTATTAGGTTTAAAGAAAAAGGATGATAAACTAATTCATCAATTAAATCCACATTTACAATTCCATCATCTGCATTGTAAGGTTGTTTGGCAATGTTGAAAATATTTAGCTCCATAGTCATATTACCAAATGACAATTGCATATTTTTAGTCCTACACTATATGTGAGTATCGACAGTTATCAAGAAAGGTTGGTCTAGGATAATGGTGATATGCTTCTTTAAATCCTACACTGGTTGAGTATCAATTATAATGAAATTAATAGAAAAATAAAATTTATCTACTTGGATAAGCATGTCCTCTATAATACCATGAGGTATTTTTGTGGATCAATCTACAAGTTGTAACACCACTGGAGTTAGGTGTAATTCTCCTAATCTAAGTTTCATAAACACTGAGTAAGATAATAGATTTACACTAGCAACTAAATCTAACAAAGTATTCTCAATTATGTGGTTCTTTATACTACGTGCGATAGTGGGAGAGTCTGAGATTTTACATTTTAGAGGAATTTTGTGTTGGAGTATAAAGCTAACATTTTTTGTTAAAAATACTTTCTTTTGAACATGAATATTTCTCTTTTTAGTACAAAGATCTTTAAGAAACTTGGTATAAGATGACATTTGTTTTATAGCATCAAGCAAAGGGCTGTTAACACTTGTTTGAAAATTTCAAAAAGTTTATCCGTGGATTTTTTTTCTTTACTTTAGCTAACCTATGGGGAAATAGAGTTTTAGGAACATATTCTCGTGGGTTGGTTTCTTCTTTCTCCTCTAATAATAGTCCTCAACATTTATAAGTATAACTTAAGTTGTTTTTGTCACCATCATCCTTACTTTATTATCAACTTCTTTTCCTTTTCGTAGGGTTATGACGACTTTAACCTCTTCATGCTGCTAGGGTGAACTAATACTTACTTAATATATTTTGTTACGGTTAGGCATTAGTTGACTTAAAAAATTTCCTTTCTCAATAGTTATCGCTAGGGTTTGAATTGAAAAGGTAAGCTGACCTACCATCTTTTCAAGATTTGAAACTGATTAGACCTGTGAGTTGAAGCTTGCTCTTATCTCATTTCATAGTTTATGAATGGTTTTGTTTTATTGCTTGATCGTGGAGTAGGTAGAATCCTTGAAATTCTAAAATGGATTCCTCCATGGTCTAGGTTGGGAGTAATTCAGATTCTGATTTTATGGTTTGAATGATGGATGACAGGTTTAAGAAACTTGAGGAATTGGTTACACTGGTGGAGATAGAGTTGCTAGTCGATTCTGTTAGAATCCTTGCGACAACAAAAAATTAAGATAGTTTCTTCATCCATGATTATATGTATTGGAGTAAGAGTTGTAGTTTAATAACTTTCTCCTTACACCTATGGCACTGGCTTGAACTGCATATGAGTTATGGTCATGTGACCCTATTGGCTTAGTAATTATTAAAGATACGATTTGTCGGGAAAGTCCTTCAACCATCTCTTTGACTTCTTTGATTGCTGAGCTTGACTCATCAATTTAGATTTCATTTACTCCTTTGATTTTTCTCACATTCCTGAATGATCGACTTCACTGTTGGGAATTATCTGCTTGTCACTGGAAGAAATCCTAAATCTTTGATGCACTTTTAGATATTAGCTCTCCTTTACTTGTTGCCATTAGCTATTCTTGCACATTGCGCAATAATCCCTTCAAAAAGTATTAGCGTTGGTGTCATTTTTTTGTATCCATGATGTGGACATTTCAAGAGTAGCCCATTGAATCTCTCCTATGCTTCAAAAAACTGCTCGTCTTCTCTCGGATGAACTCTAAAATTTCCCTATAAATAGAATTTGTTTTATGAACTAGGAAATATTTTATTTAAAAATTTTGTTACAATTTGTTCCCATGATGTAATGCTATTAGCAGACAATGTATTAAATTATGAACGAGCTCTATCCTTTAATGAAAAAGGGAATGATCTAAGTTTAACATCATCATCTAAAAATTTCCCATATTTAAAAGTTTGACAAAGTATGAAAATTATTTAGATGATTGTATGGATGTTCATTTCTTGACCATAAAATATTGTGAGACAATTTAGTATAGTAGGTTTTAATTCAAAACTCTTAACAACTATATTTGGGTATTTTATGCATAATGTACTTAAGTTAGCTAAGGGACAGAAGTAGTTCTTAAATGGCATTTCTGTGGTAGTGGTGGTTGTTGTTGCAAATCTATTTCAATTTTATCTTTAATTGTAATGTGTTTGTGTGTGCAAATTATTTTTTTTACAATTCTAAGTCTATAGGCTCAAGATTAGGTAATTGTGATCTTCGACCATGTATAAAAAAATGCAACAAAAAAATGAGAGCCAAATTAATAAAAATAAAGAAGAGAGATAAATTATGATACTAATCTTATCACGTTATTACCACTTTACTATAAAAATAAACTCAAGTACTGAAAAAAATACAAGAAATAGATTAACTAAAAATAAAATAACAAGATAAATTATAATGAAAAATGGCATAAAAATTAAATTACAGAAATATAAAAAAGAGAAAAAGAAAAGAAATTAAATTACAGGAATTGTAGATTCACTTTTTTTAAAATTTTTTAATTTTTAATAACAATTTTAAAAGAGAAAACTAAAAATAATTACTTAAAAATTTAATTCTAAAATTAGTTAAAATAAATTAACATGATAAAATGAAAAAATTACCAAGAAAAATAACTTAAAAATTAAATTATAGAAATTTAAAGAAATTATAAAGAAATTAAATTACAGAAATTTAAATTATAAAAATTAAATTACATATTATTTTCTTAATAAGGAAAAAACAAGAAAACAAAAAAATTACAAAAAATTAATTCAATGAATTAAAATAACTTACCTCCCCGGCAATGACGCCAAAAACTTATTGTGCAAATTTTATTAAACTTGTAAGTGCACGAATCTATTGAATAATAGATTAATGATGACGAGTATCGATCCCGCGAGAAGGTGGAATTTAATTGTGTATTGAATTAATTTTCTAAATGGGTGGTTGTATTGTAATGAAAGTAATTTAATCTATCTTAAAATTAAAGTTGGAGTTGTAGAAATAAATTACACTGATAACTATTATAATGAAGTACTCCAGTATCTAGATCTGCCTCAATATGTACCATTGACTTAATATTCCTTATCAGGGTCATTTAATTAATATGGTGCTAAAGACTTATCATGCCAAATAGTAATAATTCTGTTATCACTATTTGTCAATGAAAAGTCAAAACATTCATAAAAATTAGTGGGTAAGAGAAAATAAATTTACCAAATTAAGGACATAGAACATCTTGAACTTCACCTTCAACTCGAGCTGAAAAAAAATTAGCTAGTCATATTTAAACTAGGAGTAAAATAAGAATTTTATTAAAATACGTAAAAAATACAAGATAGAGTAGGAATTACAAAAAATGGAGCTAAAAAGTAGATTCAAAGGTATCAAATTAGGGGGTAAGCTCTCCTTTTATAGATACAACGAGTAAATCATAGCCATTTGATTAAAAAAATTTAGACGCACAGGATTGCGCCACATGACGAGTTATGATTGGATTGAACACATCATTACGGCTTTCATCTTGTGCATATGCATGTACCATATGTACTTTTTTTTTTATCCACTAATATACTACTGTGTTATCGGTCAATAGTACAGACACATTTTAGTCCAATAGGATTGTGACACATCATCAGTCTATGCCACATCATTAGTCAATGCCACATAAGCAGTCAAAGACACATCATCCATCCAATCAAATACTGTCACGTCATTGGTCAGTGCCACATCATCAGTCAATGTCACGTCATCATACAGTATATATGAACAGTGTCATAAACAGTATAATGAATAGTATCATATATGTGAATAATGACGTTTATACTTTTATGCTCCTCTTAGGGTTTTCAACCATTCTGAGTTTAGATTTGTCGTTCATTTTACCATCTAATATCTCATTTGTTATGAAATAACGGTTATGCCCATAAAATATTTAGTTATAATAAAATACACATAATTAAAATCACAAAAAATTTAAATACATAAAAACAGGAACGTTAGTAGAACTTGGAGTGTAAAATGATAAATTTCTCTTTTAAAAATATACATTTTCTAATATACAACATGTATAATTTCACGCTCATGGAGTAGTTGATAAGGGAAAATTTCCCAATCAATTGGTATTTACGAACTAGCTACACTGTCACTATCTATGATAATTTTTACTTTTTTTATTGTTTTAGCTACGATAATTTGCCCACGCTTATGCATTTATTATGCATAGTAATTAGTTCTTTTGGTTGGAGCCAAATTTGATTGCTTTGCATAGGAGTCAAAAGGATACTTTCTAAACGCGTTAATCATTACAATTCAATATAATGTATTTGTTCTAATACACTCACAAATGTGATGGTAGATTTATGTTCCAACAAATGATGAATCGTCTCATTAGTTCCTACTCATCACGAATTTCAAAAATAAAAGTTATGAGATCTAGGATCCTCTTTCAAATCCCCACAATATTAGAAGATGGCATGATCAAGCGTTACACATTGTATGTCAGTCATGCAAAGATAAATAATCTATTTTATTTTTTTACTTGTGTATATTGTGTTAAATTTCATATTAATTAATAATGTTTTTCAATATTACCAACAACTGTATTCCCTTGATTTGATTTTCCTGCCTCAAATGCTAATGAAAATTGAACACATGAAGTTCTTCCACTTTCTAATCAATTGAGGCATCGAAGTTCCAAAGAAAATAAATGGATATGATTGTGTGATTTATGTGATTAACCTTACAGAGAGTCCAAACTTTGTCCCAAAAAAGTTGTCGACTTTGGTACAAACTCCCTAAACTTGTTAATTTGTCAACTTTTTCATGGCTAAACTTCTTATTTCGTAAACTTCTTATTCTATACAAGTAATTTATTATATTTTAAATTGACTAGTTACAACTCAGAATATGCATGGAGGAAGGTATCCATTCAACTTATTAATTCTACTTTGAATACAAATCATGAGAAATTGCTAAAACTAGCCAATGCTCAATTTGTGAACCATGTTGCAATGGTGAACCCTAAACCCTCTCAAGTGAAAAAGATAGTTTAGCAATAAAGCATGAAAAGTCCCAAGAAGGTTAACAAGATATTGCTCATTTAGAGTCGGAATGAATTAGGAATGGTTATTTTCTACATGGGATATTGATGCATCTTTCGTGCAAGGATATAACTTGTTTTAAGTTTTTTGTAAAGCTTTTTGAGCATGTTAACGTTAATATACTCATATTAATGTAGGACTAAAATTGATAAAAGACTTATTTACTCTTTATTCAGACATTATTTGATGGTTATATATATTGGCACATGATCATTCAAAATTGAAAATGGTTATCTAAATTGATACATGATCATTAAAGAGTGAAATGGATATATATGTGTGTGTAGAAAATTAGAATCAATAATTAATCTTAAAAAAAAGTGTGAGGCAATCTTGTACAAAATCACTCAATAATAATGGTGACATATAGAGACATACAAAGAAACTATTTAGTGAGGTCACCAGTAGAAAACATTTGAAAATTAGTTACTTGAAGCAAATAATGTAGGGTTGACAACCTACAATGGTAGAATATAGCATGCTTGATGAAGCCAGTGCAATTAAATTGTCGTCATCAACACTGACAATTAAGAGATTTGTAGTTAGTTCTAATCATGCAAACATAAACAAGGAAGGTTAAGCTATATGGTGGATTAATGCAAACATAAAACAAGAGACACTAAACATAGGCCAGGAAAATTGAGTGCTGTCATTCTCTTGAATAGGATAAGTTCTGAATATATGCCCAACTTGACAACATTTCCTACACTTTCTAGAACTTTGTATGGTAGATTTCAATTTTGAGATAGCGCCTTTAGTCTTTACAATTGTTAGGTTACGTAACTTTGGTCCTTGTTGTACCTTTTTATTAGAGAGCCCATCTTTTTAAGGTAGTTGTTTAACGTTTAACATTAATCTCAACCAATGCTTCTTTGTAGGTGTTGATGTGTATTGCTATAAGTGTCAATGTGCAATTGTACACAATAATTAATAAAATAATGAGTCTCTAAATCATCTTCACAAGGATTGATGTTATAAGACCTGTTACAATAATCTTAACAGTGTAATTTTAGTCTAATTAAAATAAAATAATTGATAAAGTTAATGGCCTAAGAAAATAAAAAAATGCAATAAAGACAATTTAACATTAAACACAAAGATATACTTAATGGGAAAGGGGATAATTGAGTATTTAAACTCATTTAATGGTATTAACTATTTTTAATTATGATACTGTTGCTACAGCATCCGCTATAGCACCGGACAAAATTTCTTATGCATGCTCAATTGTTGCATATTGAATATCTTGTATCTAAATATAACCTAACAGTGATAAGTTGTTATGTTAACATTAGATATAACATTATGTGTTTTGGATTCCAATTGCCCTACAAGGTAAATCCTCATATATAATTTTCACTAATCTTAGATTAAACATGGCCCTATTCAATTTGAAATTAACTCAACTTGAAAAACTCAATCTAAAATCATATATTATCTTAATTTATTCCACTAAATTGGATCTTTTTTAGCCTTCTTCTTAGTTAGTATATACTAAATGGCTGGTTACTGAAATAGAGATTTGTAATAAGTAAAACCAAAAGAAAATGTTCCAACAATTTTGAGTAACACATGTATATAAGTCAAATAACCATTAAACTTGCTTAACGCCGTCCACATCAAAATTTAGTTTATGATAGTGATAAAACAACAACAACACATGTTTCTACTATTAAGTTCATTCTAAAAAAAGAGATGAAAACAAGCAAATAAGAAATAGAAATTAAGATCTGTAAATTTAAGACGTCTCTCGTTTAGCTTTTGTGATCTCTTTTTTTTTTTTCTTTTAAAATCCCTTGCTATAGCCTTTAACTCCTTCTTATTCTCTTTTTTTCCCTCCTTTTCATCTTGTTGTTATTTTGTGATGACTCTTTCCTCTTTCTTTTCCACATGTGTTCTTTTTATATCTTAGCGTTAAGGTAACCAAAAGCATATAACCACGTGTCCCTTTTCTAAAAACCTTAAATCATATATTTTTTTGTGCTATCTATCATTGCTTTATTAGCACATGATAGTGACAGCACAATAATTGCTACAACATGCTTTGCTGGCTAATACATCGGTAATCTTGTCTGTATTTTACTCTTGGATTATTGTAGCAAGTTTTACAACATCTTTTCTAATTCAAGCTTATTTTAGTTCATCAACAGTTGAGTTCTTTGTCATTTATGTAGGTCTACTGACGCAATATCCATCTATAAAGTTTAAGCTTTTTCATCATACCTACAATCATGCACATAATTAGAGCATAAAGTGATCTAAAATATAATTAATTTATAAAAATTAAACTCAAAAGGATATTCATACAAAATGTAACTAAAAATATAATAAACACATCATTTACTCTCAAAATAATATTAGTTTAAATCTAGAAATACCATGATAACTTTTATTTCATAGAGTTATCACACCTTTAAACTTGAACCATTACTTGTCCTCAATTAATAACAACAATACTGACACTTTAGTCATGCAATCATGTAATAAACAACTTAACTTTGTTATCTAAATTGCTCGAATTTATCAACCCTTATATTTCATTCTTCAACATATAAAATAACCACCCATAGATCTAGTTATAAACTCAAGTTTTGTCTGTCTGAAATATGTGTGTGGGGCACTTTGATTAAGTTCTAGAATGACTATAGCATCACTTAAGCATTGGATATAACTTAAAGATAAAACAATAGATACATTTCCATTTAAAGGAGAACAAAGATCATAAATGGCTTTAAACTTAGCAATCATCATTTTTTTTAATATATAAAAATCCTTTAGTGTAACAATGACTTTTCATGTGAATGCCTATTATTTGTAGTGATGACACCCAATTACTTGATTAATGTACATATCAAAGTTGCTGCAATCAAAACATCTAAAATGCTATGACATAGTCTTATCTTTAAACACTTTTTTAACTCAAAGTTGAACATAGGACTCATGAACAGGCTTAGCTACTCAGCATTCTAAATAGAGGACTGTGAACATATACATATTTTATTTATTGATTTTGATGATAATAAACAATTAATCTCTTTTGATAATTTTGCTGGAAATTGAGATATTTTCTTAAAAGTCAAAGCTCTCTGCATATGTTTACAAGCCTTAGAGAAATTAGAATATTTTGTACAAAAATGTAGTTTTTTAAGTATAATTGGTAAACCATTAATTTTAACGGTTAACCGATAAAATGCAAAGAGCTTGTTTTCTAAAAACTTCAACCAAGTGTTTGATAACTCACTAAAAATCAAACACTTGAATTAAACGGCTAATAGTTATTTTTAAACGGCTAACCGTTTATGGTAAAACTTAACCTTTATGCTTAGAAAAAGGGTTATCTTATTAAGCCTTAACTGATAAGCTTCTAAACTTGCTAAAGAAAAATGGCGAATCGTTAATTTTAATGGTTAACGGATAATGTTCACACCTACATCCTGTTTTAAGCTTTTTCCATTTAAAGGAAATCGGTTAAGCATTGTGTTTTATAAGATGCTGGAATTTAACGACGAACTGTTAATATATAACGGGTAACTGATAATGTCCAAATTAATATTTTTTGTTAATATTTAACCGTTTAGCAAAAAAGAATAGAGAATTTTTATTGTGTAGGTCTCTGGATTTTAACTGCGAAAGAGTATTTATTAATGGTCAATCTTTAATTTGAAATCAAGCCCAACGGTAACATTGACCAATGCAAACGGTTATCCGTTAATGACTAATGGTAATCCATTTTCTGTTAACAAGGATGAATAACAACTATTTTTCAGCTCCAACTATAAATAAGTTCATCTAAGTCAAATAAAAAAGGGATGGCAACACAACTACTGAGCATATACACAAATATATGATCTACATTGAGCTTTAAATAAATTTTTTACTTCATTTATTCACACATTGGGTATTGATTTGTAAGTGTTGGGATACACTTAAATCAAGAGATTGGGAAAAATCTCTTTTTGTAAAGGTTCATTGATACCTTGGAAGTCAATTGTAAAATTTTAAAGCCTTAGAAGCTTGCATAGTGGAATCTTCAAGCTCAGTGTGCTTGGAGATGTGGACGTAGGTGTGGATAGCCGAATCATATAAAAATTATTGTGTTTGATCTCTCTTACTCCATTCCTCTATTTTTATTGTTCATTTATTTGTTTATCTCGAATTTAGTTGCTTAATTTATATCACTTTAAGTGTTTTGTTTGTTAGAATTTTAAAAACCCAATTCACCCCCCTTTGGTTGTCTAGTTAGTATTTCATTTGGTATCAAAGCAAGGTTCTCGTATTAGGACGTAACTATCTAAGAGTAAAATATCCATAGCAACTCAAAATGAATCCACATTTAGATAAGGACAATCCACAACACGTCCACCATTTTTTTATGGTAACGACTACCCGTACTGGAAAATTAAGATGAAAATTTATTTACAAGCTTTAGATTATAAAATTTTAGAAATTGTTTGTGATGGACCTTTTATGCCTATGATTAAACATGAATTAGGAGATGACATTTCAAAACCTTCACGGGAAAGAAATGAACTGGAAAAGAGAAAAGCTTCTCTAAATTCCAAAGTCATGAATGCATTATTCTGTGCTCTTGATAAGAAAGAATTTCATAGAGTTTCTAGTTGTGAAAGTGCCTATGAAATTTGGCACAAACTTGAAGTTGTTTATGAAGGGACTAATCAAGTAAAGGAGTGTAAAAATAGCAAATATACTCGACAATATAAATTATTTCAAATGGAATAAAATGAAAGTGTTTACTCTATGTATACTAGATTCATGGATATAGTAAACACTCTAGGAGCTCTAGGAAAAACTTTCTCTAATAGCAAAAAAGTTAAGAAAATCATTAGATCACTACCAAAAGAATAGAGGCTTAAGAGGACTGCCATTGAGGAAGCTAAAGATTTAAATTCATTGCCTATTGATGATCTAATTAGTTCCCTTAGTTCTTATAAGAAAGATTTGGCAGTTGAAAATGGAAATGAGGAGAAAAAGAAAAGTATTGCTCTTAAAGCATCAAAACATGAAAGTAATGAGGACAGTGAGCTGGATGATGAAGAGATGGCTATGCTGGCAAGAAGATTTAGGAAATTCTTTAAGAAACTTATTGAACGAAGAAAATTCAAAAACTTCAAAAATCAAAAGGAGAAGAAGAAGGCGATTGTGTGTTCTGAATACAAGAAGCTTGGCCATATAAGATCAGAGTGCCCACTTCTCAGGAAGCTTAAAAAGAAAGCCATGAAGAGGAATCTCATGAATTGTCAAATTTGGCACTTATGGCAATTAGAGATGAGTCGGATGATGAACATGATGAGGTAAGTGATCTTACTTATGATGAGTTATATGATTCATTTAAGGAATTACATGATGATTGGTAAAAAATTAGTAAAAAGAATGTATTTCTTAAAAAGAAAATGTTAGAACTTTCAAATGAAAAAAGTGCATTATAAAAATGTAATGACTCATTAAATGAAAAGATTAAAATGTTAGAATTAAATAATAAAGAATTGCATGATAAGATTACCTCAATAAAAGGTAAACCAAGTACTTCGCATGAGCATAAAGAATTATATAATAATAAATTATTGAAAGAAAATGAAGTTCTTAAGAAAAAGACAAATGAACTCAATGAAATTGTGTTAAAAGTAATCATGGTAGAGAAATTGAGAATCATACATTTGAAAATTTCTACGATGATTTAGGCATTGAGCATCAATTCTCATCACTTAAGACTCCACAATAAATTAGAGTTATTGAAAGAAAGAATAGGTCTATTCAAGAAATGACTAGAACCATGTTGAATGAAAATGCATTACCTAAGTATTTTTGGGCCGAAGCCGTCAACACCGCTTGTTATGTTTTAAATCGGGTGTTGATTAGATCTCTTCTTAACAAAACTCCTTATGAGCTTTAGAAAGGTAGAAAACCCAACATTGGTTATTTCAAAGTCTTTGGTTGTAAATGTTTTATTTTGAACACAAAAGACAATATTGAAAAATTTGATTCAAAATCCGATGTTGGTATTTTTCTTGGATATTCAACCTCATGCAAAACTTGTAGGGTTTATAATAAAAGAACCTTAGTTGTGGAAGAGTCTATACATCTTTCTTTTGATGAGTCTAGCCCCTCCTATATAGAGAAAAGAGTTGTTAATGATGATGCAGATGGAGAGTTATAAGAAGGATCATCAAACAATAATCAAGAGAATGCACCACAAGAAAATCAAGAGGATGATCAAGAAGAACAAAGGAATATGGAGCAACAAGAAAGCATGGTGTAAATACTCCCCAAGGAGTAGAGGCATGTTTCTTCTCACCCTAAAGATGTAATTTTAGGAGATCCGTCTAAAGGTGTTACAACTAGATAATCACTTAGAAACACATGCGAGCATACTATATTTATTTCTCAAATTGAACCAAAATCTTTTGTTGATGTAGAAAATGATGAATTTTGGATTATGGCAATGTAATAGGAATTAAATTAATTTGAGAGAAATAATGTGTGGAAGTTAGTTCCTAAACTTAAGCATCAATTAATCATAGGTACAAAATGGGTATTTAGGAATAAAATGGATGAATCTGGTGTAGTTGTTAGAAATAAAGCTAGATTAGCAGCTCAAGAATATAATCAAAAAGAAGGAATTAATTTTGATGAAACATTTGCATCAGTAGCTAGATTAGAATATATTCGAATGTTGTTAGCATATGCATGTCATAAAGATTTTATTTTATTTCAAATAGATGTCAAACGTGTTTTCTTGAATGGTTATATTATGGAGAAAGTTAATATAAAACAACCCCCTAATTTTGAAAATAAAAAATTTTCAAATCATGTTTTTAAGTTATCAAAAGCTTTATATGGATTAAAACAAGCACCTAGAGCATGGTATGATAGGCTTAAGAATTTCCTACTGGAAAATAGTTTATCAATGGGAAAAGTAGACACTACTCTCTTTGTTAAACATAAGAACCAGGATATTCTTATAGTTTAAATTTATATAGATGATATTATCTTTGGTTCTACTGATGAGTATTTGTGTACAGAGTTTTTTACATGTATGAGTAAGAAGTTTGAAATGAGTATGATGGGAGAGTTGAAATATTTTCTTGGACTACAAATAAAAAAAAAGAGGGAATATTCATCAATCAAGCTAAGTACATTAGAGATTTGCTCAAACATTTTGGGATTGATAACTCATAAACTAAAAGTACTCCAATGAGCTCAACAACCAAGCTAGATAAAGATGAAAAAGGTAAAGAGGTTGATATCAAGATGTATAGAGGTATGATTGGTTCTTTACTCTATTTAACTGCTAGTAGACCTGATATTATGTTTATTATATGTTTATGTGCAAGATTTCAATCATGTCTCAAGGAATCTCATTTGCTTACTATAAAAAGAATTTTCCGTTATTTGAATGAAACCATAGATCTTGGCCTTTGGTATCCTAGAGGAACTCATATAGATTTAACTTGTTATTCAGATATCAATTTTGCTGGTCATAAGGTTGATAGGAAAAGTACCAGTTGTACTTATCATTTCCTAGGTCATGCACTTGTTTTATGATTTAGTAAGAAACAAAACTTAGTTGCACTTTCAACCACTGAAGGCGAATATATTGCTACAGGTTGTTGTTGTGCACAAGCTCTTTGGATGAAACAAACTCTTAAAGATTATGGCATTAATCTTGAATAAATCCCTATAAAGTGTGATAATACTAGTGCCATAAATCTATCAAAGAATCCCATTCAACATTCTAGAACCAAGCATATAGAGATTAGACATCACTTCTTGAGAGATCATGTTCAAAAGAGTGATATTACATTGGAATATATTTCTACGGAAAAATAACTCGCCGATATTTTTACAAAACCACTTTGTGAAGAATAATTTTTAAAAATTCGGCATGAACTTGGGATGATTAAATTTTCACATTGATATTTCTAAATATGCTATTTATTCAACAACTTGACTTATGCTGTGATGCTTTAGTAGTGTGCACGTATGTTTTGCATGAATTAATTACTTTAAAACACATATGTTCATATATTTGGCATTAAAATGGCCTTAGAATACTTTCAAATCAAAGTCATGATCTTGATATGTTATCTTTGATGGTCAGATATTGAATTTAATATGCGAAACAAATAAACGGATAACCGTTTTCTTATAAATGGTTCACTATTTATTTCTGAAACTAAGATATATTTTTAAATACTCTCTACCCTCACACCGTTTGAAGATAACGGTAAGCCATTTAAAGACAGGAAGTATCTCAACCGTTACCCCCTCACCGTTTAAGATTAACGGTAAACCGATTAAAGACAGAGAGCTACCTTAACATTGCCCCATCACCGTTTATCCTTAATCTTTAACCGCTTACTCATTACACACTCTCGGGAATTTAGTCTCTCACCGTTTACAAAAAACAGTTCACCGTTATCGCAAAATATATAACTGGTCACAGATTTTCTCTTTCTTCTCACTTACCCTCTCACTGTTTCCACCATTGTTGCGAAACTGAATCTTTTCATCTCATTTTTTCTCAAATTTTCTCCTTTTTCGCAACATATTACACCATTAGAAAGCTTCCTAATCACTTTTAGATTAATTCTACCGATGCAAAACTCCAAATCGTACTCAAAATTAAAAAATCCCAAATCAAAACCCTAAAGGCAGCCTACTGGTGTTTGATCATTTTGATCAAATTTTTCACAATTTCTTGACATACTGAACTAAATTCCTTTTCCTCTACTTCCCTTCCATATAATAATCGGTCTATTTACACCAAAATCCATATTCTGAAAGACTTTCCTCTATTCATCATGGCTGAGTCATCTCGGAGACCTCAGAGGAGGAAACATACACCCTTTGTCAATCCAATTTGACTACGAAAAACTTCTGACTTTGAAAGACTACGCTTCCCTACAGCCACATTGTGCAAATGATTTAAGGATCGTTGTATGGGTAGATAGGTACTTGACTCTTACTTTATGGATATAGATGATTTTCAGGACCTGATTGTACGTAATAGGAGTGTTAGAAACATACTTAGACCCTGGGAATCTATTATTAATGTTGATGATAGGACTTACCCTAATCTAGTTCGGGTTTTTTACTCCAATATGGAGTTATCTGCTACCCGTTTAGATAGGATAGTTACCATAGTTGGCGATATAGCTATTGATTTTAAAGTAGAATTTTTGAATACCGCTATTCTTGGGATTGAGGATGAGAGTCATGCATTTTATACTTCTAGAAAAATCCTGTCTTTTGATGATTTTGTCCATAATGAGGGTGTGAGAAATATATGTCGTCGTAGGATCTCAGTGATGAGATTTGTGGCCTACCTTTCTGGGTTCAGTTGCTGCCTTTTCAAGTTCGCATTCTTGATAGTATTTTACAATATATAATCATATCTAGGAGGGGTCATTTAGATGAGGTTACACGTATAGATGTTAGGTTGTTGGATAGTTTACTTAGTAGGTGACTTGTTAACTTGGGGTATATTATTGTGCGTCATATGTTGACTACTCCTGCAGTCACCCATCGCTTGCTTTCCTATGGTAGTATCATAACTAAGATATTATAACATTTTCATGTACCAATACGGGAAGCGGTATATAAAGAGCCTAAGAGGATTGTTCGAGATACAATGGGTATAGGTTTCACTAGGAGGAACGACCAATAGCACAAGACTGCCAATGCTAAAAATCAGGACACCTTGATTGCTCCTGAGGATGATAGAATGCTTAATGATATTTATTCTCCCAATCAGCTTCTTGATTTCTGACTTGGAGCTCGTCCTCCACCTTCTCATCGTCATGCTCCTCAACCATCAGCCCCCTCTGGTTCTGCCATGGCTGAGATGAATTCTGATCATCCCTTAATTTTCACAACACCTCTAGCTTCTCAGCAGCCTCCAGCTCTAGCTCAACTCCCTATCTCTGATATTTTACAGCAGCTAGTTGCTGATGTTCACCAGGTTTCTGAGACCTAAGAGATGATTCTTGATCGCATGGATGCTATTTCTCATGATTAGCAGCAGCTTTGGTCTCAGCTTCAGACCTTTCAAGAGCTGAGCCTCGATCATCAAAATGAGATCATTGTTGGATAGCGACAGCTTCTAGGGTAGCTTGGGTATGACCCTAGCAGCACCTCTGCGACAGCTTCCCCTCTACGACCTACCTCTTCCCGACCTATCTCTTCACGACCTTCCACTGCGAGACCTACCTCTTCTCGACCCTCTTTTACACGATCATCTGCTTTGCGACGAGCCTTTTAGTTCCAGGTTTTTTATTGTTTCGCACATACATTGCATAAATTGATTGTATTTTCTTTTATCTTAACTATGTTTTGTTGATGGATAAGTTGTTTCATTGAGATTTTTTAGTTGAAATATTTATACACATTTATTTTTCTTATGACTGCTTACATTGTTGTTCTAGATTATATGGCATTGGAGTTGTTGCGATATGCATATTTGATTTTGGAAGTATTTTTACTCTTATGTTGTATTTAAGGATTTCTCAAATTTTAAGAGGAGATTCTGCCAAAATTTTACCGAAATTATGGGTAACAACTTGCTTTTTACTCTTATATTTCTTTACTTCAATTTTTTTTAGGCTAACATATTCTTTTTTATGATGAAGGGAGAGATAAAATTATGAACTAAAATTTTACATTTTTTTGAAAACATGGTCTATTCACAAAACTGTTTTAAGTCATATATGTAGGGGGAGCAAAATATTTTGAATATGTTTGTTATCATCAAAAAGGGGGAGAATGTTAACATATACATATTTTATTTATTAATTTTAATGATAACAAACAATTAATTTTTTTTGATAATGTTGTTGGAAATTCAGATATTTTCTTAAAAGTCAAAATTCTCTACATGTGTTTACAAGCCTTAGAAAAATTGGAACATTTTGTACAAAAATATGGTTTTCTGGGTATAATCTGTAAACCGTTAATTTTAACGGTTAACCGATAAAATACAGAGAGCTTTTTTTCTAAAAACTTCAACAAAGTGTTTTATAACTCACTAAAAGTCAAGCACTGGAATTAAACAGCTAACCGTTATTTTTAAACGGCTAACCGTTTATGGTAAAACCTAACCTTCATGCTCAGAAAAAGGGTTATCTTATTAAGCCTTAACCGATAAGCTTCTAAACCTGCTAAAGAAAAATAGTGAACTGTTAATTTTAACTGTTAATGGGTAATGTTCACACCTGCATCCTATTTTAAGCTTTTGCTGTTTAAGAGAAATCGGTTAAGTATTGTGTTTTATAAGATGCTAAAATTTAATGACGAACCATTAATATATAACAGGTAACCGATAATGTTCATACTAACATTTTTTGTTAATCTTTAACCGTTTAATAAAAAAGGATAAAGGATTTTTGTTGTGCAGGTCTCTAGATTTGAACGATGAAAGAGTAATTATTAACGGTCAACCGTTAATTTGAAATCAAGCCCAACGATAACATTGACCAGCGCAAACGGTTATCCGTTAATGACTAACGGTAATCTATTTTCTGTCAACAAGGATGAATAACAACTATTTTTCAGCTGCAACTATAATAAGTTCATCCAAGTCAAATAAAAAAGAGACAACACAACTACTGAGCATATACACGAATATACGATCTACATTGAGCTTTAAATAGATTTTTTACTTCATCTATTCACATATTGGGCATTAGTTTGTAATCTTGAAAAATTGTGTGAGAGAAAAATCAATTTGTAATCTTTGTTTTGAGTGATTGTAAGTGTTGGGATACACTTAAATTAAGAGATCAGGAAAAATCTCTTTTTTGTAAAGGTTTATTGATACCTTGGAACTCAATTGTAAAATTTTAAAGCCTTGAAGGCTTGCTTAGTGGAATCTACAAGCTCGGTGTGCTTGGAGGTGTGGACGTAGGCGAGGATAGCTGAACCACATAAAAATTATTGTGTTTGATCTCTCTTACTCTATCCCTCTATTTTTATTGTTCATTTATCTATTTATCTCAAATTTAATTGCTTAATTTATATCACTTTGAGTTTTTTATTTGCTATAATTTTAAAAACCCAATTCACCCCTTCTCTTGGGTTATCTAGTTAGTATTTCAAGGACTTATCTTACTTTTAGAGTGCTACAACAATACTCATAACTTTGTTAACTTTTGACTTAAATCTATATATGGGGTATATACATAGCATTGGTTACTCAGCAATTGAGTTATTGGAGTAGAATTTTATTTCCTATCTAGCACAATTTGTGGTAATTTTGAAATCTTTTTTTTTATTCCCCCAAAGTTGAGATATTGGTAACTTTAAAATGTTTATATTTTTTCACATTGTTCTACCTATTTTGGCCATAATTGTTGTGCAAATTTTATTGAATTCATAAGTGCACGAATCTATTATAGAATATATTAATAGTAACGAGTATCGATCCCACGAGAAGGTGAATTTTAATTATATATCGAATTAATTTTCTAAGTGGGTGGTTGAAATTATGGTCAAATTATCCTAAATTTTGAATTGGAATGGCAGAAATAATTAAAAATAACAACTATTATAATAAAGCACTTGGGTATCTATATCCTCATCAATATGCACTAGAGCTCAATATTCCTTATTAGTACCAATTAAATTATGAAGGAAAAATTCAATCCTCATGAACTACACTCTAATTAATATAGTGCTGAGAGTTTATCGTGGCAAACAATAATAACTGTATTATTACTATCTGTCAATGAAAAGTCAAAATATTCATAGAAATTAGAGGGGAAAAGAAAATAAATTTATCAATTAAGCCTATAAAACATGTTGAGACTTCACCTTTAACCCAAGTTTGAAAAAAAATTAGCTACTCATATTTTAACTAGGGGTAAAATAGAAATTTTATTAAAATACGTAGAAAATACAAGATGGAGAAGGAATTATAGAAAAATAGAGCTAAAAAATAAACAAAAGGGTTTAAAATTAAGGGAAAAGAGCCCTCTTTTTCTACAATGAGTAAATCATAGCCATCAAATTAAAACAATTTAGACGTACGGGATTGCGCCACATGGCAAGTTTTGATTGGTTTGAGCACATTATCAAGCCTATTATCCCTTGTATATGCATATACCATACGCATGTTTTTCTGATCCACTAACATACTGCCACATTATCGATCAACAGTGTATAAATATTTTAATCTAATAAAATTGTCACACCTCATCAGTTAAGCCGCATCATCGGTCAACGTCACATAATCAAGCGATGCCACATCATTCCTCCAATCAAATATTGCTATGTTATCGGTCGATATCATGTTATCGATCAATGTCACATTATCGATCAGTACTACGTCATCGTATAGTATATATGAATAGTGTCATGAACAGTACCATGAACCATATTGCATATGTGAACAGTGTCGTACATGTAAACAGTGACATTTATACTTTTATGCTCTTCTTAAGATTTTTGACCGTTTTGAGTTCAGATTTACTGTTCGTTTTGTCATTCTATATCTCGTTTATTGTAAAATAAGTATGATGCCTTTAAAATACATAAAATACTTAATTATAATAAAACACACATAATTAAAATCACAAGAAACTTGAATACATAAAAGTAAGGAAGTTAGTGGAACTTGAAGTGTAAAATGATGATTTTCTCCTTTATAAATAAATTTGCTAGTACTCAACGCACCCCTTAACCAACTTATTATTAGTCCCTAGCAAATTAAGCGATAATAAATTTAAACCCAAAATATTTTTAAAATTTTTTAATACACAATTGTGTTTATTTAATCAAACTTATGATAATAACCAAATAAAAATATAATCATTATCTCCAGTTTTTAAGAAATATTACTCTTAAATTGACCATCCACATGAATCAATTTAGTAGACTTTATCACAGTTATTATAATCAAGCTGCTTTTAAGAATGACATGTCAATATCCCAAAATCTCATCAGTAGTGACTCTCATAAAGAAATTAAACCTAACAACAATAGTTACTCTCATGAATGGAAAATTAAGAGAAAATATTAAAGTAATATCACACTCTCTCACTAAGATGAAATAAATATGCCCACAACTTATAAATAATACGGTTTCAAGCTAAAATGTGAGTCAGATCAATATATTTATTTATATTTTTTCTTTATATATATATTTTATAAATTACTATATCTTTATAACCCATGTAACTAGTTTTTACTTCAGACTATAGTTTCTTAAAATCAAGAAAGACTTTTATTAAGACGTAACATAAGTTAGGGACATGACAAATAAAAAAGAAAAAACAGGGAAAGAAAAATAAAATACATGTTTGAGAAAAAGTAGAGTTTTTTTTTTAAAGATTATAGCGTACATCTCTTTTTTCTTAAACTAATATATAGTTGTAACTAAAGGGGTTAAACTAGATGAAACATTAAGCATTCATAGAAATAACAGTCAAAACAAATATTTTATAAATATAGAACATAAAAAGTTTGTTACACAAAAAAACTATACAAAAGGTTTGTCACACAAAAAATTTTGTTACAAAAGTCAAGGATCTCTCAGTAACATGTTTACAAACTAATTCCATAAACAAGCTTGTTGTATTTATGCTTAGATAGGAACACAGTTGAGCCTGTTCTATAATCCAAAGTCTGTTATGTCCATATGCACTTTGCCTTAGTTGGGACTTGGCGATAGGTTTTCCTACTTAGTTCCTTCAATGTAAGGACTACATGAGCTAATGCCCAATAAGTAAACACTTGATGCATGTATTACCGATCATGCATATGAATGACTTTATGAAATAAGTGGTAAATATTTTATATGAAACTTCGAAATCTAAAGAACGGTGTTAGGGCCCTAGGTTTGTTATACTACAAGGCTATCATTCCATAACATGCCTTTTGGCTTAATTAATTGATCTATTGGGCGTTAAGTATCACCGTCCCCAAGGGATCTCTTTTTTTAGGTTAGAGGGCTTACCCTCTTTATGAACTCTTGCCACCTAATAGTATAACAATCCTTCATTTTTTTAAAAATTCATTAAAATACCTCTTTATCAAATCATCCATAAAATGCATGAGCCCAATGCAACTTATGCCATAGGACATAAATTTTCTAAATATACAATAAAGCAAAACACGAAAATAATTTAAGACAACAACATCTAACATAGGCAGTAGCGCCGTACCTACAGAAATTAAGGAAATAGAATTATAATATAGGCGGCAAGGCCAATCATGTAAGGAGTAATAAACATCATATTTTAGACGGCAGTACTGACCATGGCATGATAAAATAAAAGCATCACATATTAGGCAGCATAGCTGGCCATCCAATCAAGTAAGTAGTAAGTATTACATCTTTAGCGGCATAGCCGGCCATATGAGAATGATATCATGATGTAAACGGCATGGCCAGCCATGTGGTGATTTAATAATAACCAATCACACCATAATAATAATCATTATAAGATAAAAGATTATTTAAACTAAACCTAGTATAAGAAAATTATTAGTCAAAGCTAATTTTAATATATTGTCCTTACATTGCAGTTGAAGTAAAGTGTTACTTACCTGTTTTCTTTGATTCCCCTAAACCTTCCTTCCTAAATTTGAGAATTTCTGTACAATAATATTTTGACTTAGAATGGAAAAAGATGGGATTTTTAAGACTTATGAAAAATACTAGGGTTAGGGATATTTATAGGATTTCCTAAGGCCCATGAGTGGTTAGGATTTTACCATCATATCATTTGATTAATTGTGAAGATTTATTTCTATATAAATATCTTAGTAATTTCTAGAATGCTAAGATTTTGCCACCTAGCACTTAATTAATGGTGGAGATTTATCTCTTTATAAATATCTTATTAATTTCTAAAATTTCTAATATCTCTATAACATTTCTTATTACATAATTACTTATGTCATTGCTTATGTCATCATTACTTTTAATTATTAATTTATCTCTTCATAAATATGTTAGTAATTTTTAGAATTCAATTTCTTATTACATCATTACTTATGTCATCGTCTAACATTTTACCTTTATGATTGTAACTAAAGTGGTTAAACTAGGTGTAACATTAAGTAGTTTAGAAACAATTTAAAAATAAGCATTTTATAAATATAGAACATAAGAAGTTTGTTACACAAAAACAAAAAAAAAACTATATAAAAGGTTTGTAAAAAAAAAAAACTTAGTTACAAAGTTAACGATTCTCTTAGTAACATGTCACCAAACAAGCTTGTTGGATTTATGCTTAGATAAGAACACAGTTGAGTTTGTTGTATAACCCAAGGTCTGTTATATCCATATGCACCTTGCCTTGGTTAGGACTTGGCGTCATCTTTTTCTTACTCAATTCCTGCAATTTAAGGACTACATGAGCTAATGCCCAGTAAGTAAATACTTGAAGCATGTATTACCTACCATACACATGAATGACTTTATGAAATAAGTGTTAAATCATTTACGTAAAACTTTGAAATGTAAAGAACGGAGTTAAGGCCCTAAGTTCGTTGTACTACAAAGCTAGCATTCTATAACATACCTTTGGACTTAATTAATTGATCCGTTGGGTGTTACGTAACACCGTCCTCAAAGGATCTCTTTTTTTAGCTTAGAGGGCTTGCCCTCTTTATGAATGCCTGTCACATAGCAGTACAGCAACCCTTTCTTTTTTAAAACTCATTCAAATACCTATTTATCAAATCACTCATGAAATGAAAGAGATCAATGCAACTTATGCCATATCATGTGAATTTCTCAAATATATAATAAGGCAAAATAGGAAACAAATTTAAGAGAACAACATCTAACATAGGCAGCAGTGCCGTCTATACAGAAATTAAAGAAATAAAATTATAATATAGGCGGCAGGGCCGACCGTGTAAATAGTAATAACAACATCATATTTTAAGCGGTAGTGCCAACCATGGCGTGATAAAATAAGAGCATCACATATTAGGCGGCGTAGTCGACCATCCAATCAAGTAAGTAGTAATCATAACATCTTAGGCAGCATAACCAGCTATATGAAGATGATATCATGACGTAGGCAGCATAGCCAGCCATGTGAGATTTAATAATAGCCAATCACATAATAATAATAATAATTATTAGATAAGAGATTATTTAAAACTAAACCTAGTATAAGAGAATTATTACTTAAAGCTAATTTAATATATTGTCCTTACATTGCAGTTGAAGTGAAGTGTTACTTACTTGTTTTCTATGATTTCCCTAAACCTTCTTTCCTAAACTTGAGAATTTCTTCACTAGTGATGCTTTGGCTTAAAATGAAAAAAGATGGGATTTCTAGGGTTTATGAAAAATGCAAGGGCTAAGGGGTATTTATAGGATTTCCTAAGGCTCATGAGTGGCTAGAATTTTGCCATTATATCATTTGATTAATGGTGGAGATTTATTTCTCCATAAATATCTTATTGATTTCTAGAATGCTAAGATTTTACCACTTATTACTTAATTAATGGTGAAGATTTATCTCTTTATAAATATCTTAGTAATTTCTAGAATTTCTAAATCTCTACAATATTTCTTATTACATCATAACTTATGTCATCATTACTTTTAAATTATTAATTTATCTTTCCATAAATATCTTAGTAATTTCTAGAATTCTCAATATCTCTACATATTATCACTTTTGTCATTGCTTATGTCATCATTAGTTTTAATTATTAATTTATCCTTCTATAAATATTTTAGTAATATTTAGAATTTCTACTATATCTACAACATTACTTATCTCATTATATTATTATTATTATTATAATAAATGCTTAAGAGAGCTTGTTAGGTTAATTATATTATATCCAAGTAAAATGATTGTACCTCACAATCTCCTAAAAAATTTCATCCTCGAAATTTACTTACTGAATAGCTCGAGATACTTGTTCTTTATTTCTTCCTTGTGCTCCCATGTTGTCTCCTCCACTGAGTTGTTCCGCCATAATATCTTAACTAGAGGGATTTTCTTGTGCCTTAACTCTTTTATTCTTCTATCAAGTACTTGAAATGGACGTTCTTCATAGGTTAGGTCTTTCTCGAGTTGAAGAGACTCATAGTCTAGCACGTGAGAGGGTCTGGAACATATTTCTTTAACATGGAGATATGAAAGACATGTGTATTCTTGATAGTGATAGTGGTAGCGCAAGTCGATAGGAGACACTCCCCATACATTCGAGTACTTGTCGAGTATTAGAAAGTGTATATTTATAAAGGAGAAAATCGTCATTTTACACTTTAAATCTCACTAACATTACTACTTTTATTTATTTAAGTATTTTGTTATTTAATTATATGTGTTTTATTATAACTATGTATTTTATGTATTTTAGGGGCATTACGATCGTTTCACAATGAACGAGTGATCAGACAGCAAAACGGACGTCATATTTGGACTCAAGACGGTCGAAAACCTTAAGAGGAGCATTAAAGGAAAAACGTCACTCTTCACACATACGGTACTGTTCATGGTACTGTTCACGATACTGTTCACGATACTGTTCATGTATACGGACCGATGATGTGGCAACTACCTATGACGTGGCATTATCTGATTGGACGAATTATGTGGTATTGACTGCTTATGTGGCGTTGACCAATGATGTGGCGTTGCCCGATGACGTGGCGTTGACCGATGATATGTCACGATCTTATTGGACTAAATTTCTTATGTACTGTAGATCGATGACGTGGCAGCATCTCAGTGGAGCAAAAATCGTGTGTACAGTACATGCGCGTACATGGGATTTTTTACTATTCAGGCGGCATTACTGTACAAATGTTGACTGTTGACTATTGACTGATGACGTGGTGTAATCCTGAGCATCCAAATTGTTTTCAATCCGATGGTCACGATTCACTCAATGTATCTATAAAAAAGGGGCTCCCCCCCTAATTTGATACCCCTGAATTCATTTTTAAGCTTAGATTTCTAAAATTCCCTCTTCGTCTTGTAGTTTCTTTGTATTTTAATAAAATTTCCTTTTTTATCCTTAGTTAAAATATGAGTAGCTAATTTCTTTTTGAGCTTGGGTTGAAAGTGAAGTCTCAACATGTTCCATGGGCTTAATTTGGTAAATTTAATTTCTCTTCCCCTCTAATATTTGTGGTTGTTTTGACTTTTCGTCGACAAATAATAATAGTCTTGTCTATTTACAACCTTAGTTAAACCGGCACCCTAGTACAAGGTTATTATTATTTGGCACGATAAGCCCTTAGCACCATACTTATTGGAGAGTGGTTCATGAGGTATGGAATCCCCCCTTATGATTTAATTGGTATTAATATGGAATATTTAGCCCATGGAGCATGTTGATGCGGATCCGGAGACCCAAGTGCCTTATTATAACAGTTACATTTTCAATTATTCCCGCCATTTTAATTCACAATTTAGAATAAAATTATCATAATTTAATTGTTTCCATTAAAAGAAAATTAATTCGACATATAATTAAAATCAACCTCCTTGTGGGATCGACACTCGTCACCATAATGGAAACAATTAAATTATGATAATTTTATTCTAAATTGTGAATTAAAATGGCGGGAATAATTGAAAATGTAACTGATATAATAAGGCACTTAGGTATCCAGATCCGCATCAACATGCTCCATGGGCTAAATATTCCATATTAATACCAATTAAATCATAAGGGGGGATTCCATACCTCATGAACCACTCTCCAATAAGTATGGTGCCAAGGGCTTATCGTGCCAAATAATAATAACCTTGTACTAGGGTGCCGGTTTAACTAGGGTTGTAAATAGACAAGACTATTATTATTTGTCGACGAAAAGTCAAAACAACCACAAATATTAATCTATTCTACAATAGATTCGTGCGCTTGCGAGTTCATTAAAATTTGCACAACAAGTTTTTGGCGCCGTTGCCGGGGAGGTAAGTTATTTTAATTTGTTGAATTAATTTTTTTTGTTTTCTTGTATTTTTTTCTTATAAAAAAATAATAATTCTATAATTTAATTTTTGTAATTTAAATTTTTGTAATTTAATTTTTGTAATTTAAATTTTTGTAATTTAATTTTTGTAATTTAATTTTATTGTGTGATTTCTTTAAATTTCTGTACTTTAATTTTTGCTTTACTTTTCTTTGTAATTTGTTTTGTTTATCTTGTAATTTATTTTAATTTATTCATAGAATTAATTCATAGAATTAGTTTTTTAAGTAATTTTTTTTGCTTTCCTTAAAAATTATAAAAAAAATTAAAAAAATTAAAAAAAAATTAAAAAAAAGTGAATATGTAAATTAATTTTGGTAATTTAATTTTCTTTAAATTTCAATAATTTAATTTCTTTGTAATTTCTGTAGATTTCTATAATTTAATTTTTGAGTTATTTTTCTTTATAATTTTTATTTATTTTGTTAATTTATTATTCCATAGAATTAAATTTTTTAAGTAATTTTTTTCCTGTAATTTAATTTTGTTTCTTTTTCTCTTCTTTATATTTCTGTAATTTAATTTTTTATTATTCGTTGTAATTTATCTTCTTATTTTATTTTTAGTTAATTTATTTCTTGTATTTTCTTTTTAGCACTTGAGTGTATGTTTATAGTACGGTTATAACAACGTCACAAGGTTAGTATCGTAATTTCTCTCTCCTCTTTATTTTTATTTGTTTTATTTTCATTTATTTTATTCTTTAGATGCATGGTCGAGGGTCATTATCACGTAATCTTGAACCTTTAGACCTTGATTTGGAAAAAACACTTCGCACACACAAACAAACTGTTTTTCAAAAGAAACTTGAAATGGAATTGCAAAATCAGCAACCAGAACCACAAGAGAGGCCGTTTAAGGATTATTTTAGTCCTTTAGCTAATTTGAGCACATCATGCATAAGGTACCCAAATATAGCTGCTAGGAGTTTTGAATTAAAACCTAGTGTGCTAAACTGTCTCCCCATATTCTATGGCCTAGAAAATGAGGACCCATATAATCATCTGAATGATTTTCATGCTATTTATCAAACTTTTAAATACGAGAAATTTTCAGATGATGATGTTAAAATTAGATTATTCCCATTTTCATTAAAAGATAGAGCTCGTTCATGGTTTAATACAATGCCTGCTAATACCATTACATCTTGGGAACAAATGGTAACTAAATTTTTAAATAAGTATTTCCCAATTCATAAAACCAATGCTATTCGCAGGGAAATTTCAAAGTTTACTCAAAGAGATGACAAGCAGTTTTTCTAAGCATGGGAGCGATTTAATGGGCTATTCTTGAAGTGTCCACATCATGGGTACGAGAAATGGCACCAATGCCAATATTTTTTGGAAGGATTATTGCCACATATGCAAGAATGACTAATGGCAACCAATGGAGGAGAGTTAATGTCCAAAAGCACATCAAAGATTTGGGAATTCTTCCAGCGGCAATCGGATAATTCTCAACAACGAAGTCGATCACTCAGAAATACCAAGAGAATTAAGGGAGTGAATGAGGTTAACATTGGCGAGTCAAGCTCAGGAATTAAAAAAGTCAAAGAGATGGTCGAAGGCCTTGCTCGACAAATAGCATCTTTGACAACCGCTAAATCAACAGAGCCACATGACCATGACTCATATTCAGATCAAGCCAATGCTACAACCCTTACTCCAACACATATAACCCTGGATGGAGAGATCACCCCAATTTTTCATGGTCTCAAGGATTCTAACAAAACGGACCATCAGCTCCACCTCTACCAATGCAACCAGTTCCTCAAATGTCTCAAGCCTCTCAACCACCATTTAGACCATACAATCAGAACCCAAACCATTCTCAACCCAAACTATGGGAGGAGACATCCCAAAATTTCAGAAATCTTACAACTCCAAGATCGAGCAGCAGAACCGCACCATTGATGAATTACGAAATGAGATGAGAGCGGGCTTCAACTCACAAGCTCAATCAATTTCGAGCCTTGAGAAAATGGTGGGACAACTTGCTTCTTCAGTTCAAAATTTGGCCAAGACCGTTGAAAAAGGTAAATTCCCAAGTCAACCTGTGCCCAACCCTAAAGCAGTGAATGAAGTAAGTTCTAGTTCACCACAGCAGCTTAGAGAGGTCAAAGCAGTGATGACCTTGCGAAAAGGAAAAGAAGTCGACAACAAAGTGGAGATGCCAAAATCAACTCAAATTGTACCTGTAAACACTGAGGAATCATCATCAGAGGAGAAAGAGGAAACCAACCTACGAGAATTTGTTCCTAAAGCTCCATTTCCTTAGAGGTTAGCTAAAGAGAAGAAAGGAAAATCCACAAGTGAGATTCTTGAAATCTTCAAACAGGTAAGTGTTAACATCCCTTTACTTGAAGCTATAAAATAAGTGCCATCATATGCCAAGTTTCTTAAAGACCTTTGTACTAAAAAGAGAAACATTCATGTTCAGAAAAAGGCCTTTCTAGCAGAAAATATTAGTTCTATACTCCAACATAAAATGCCTCTAAAATGCAAAGATCCAGGCTCCCCCACTATCTCATGTAGTATAGGGAACCACACAATTGAGAATGCTTTGTTGGATTTAGGAGCTAGTGTAAATTTGTTGCCTTACTCTGTATTTGTGAAACTTGGACTGGGTGAATTACACCCAACTCCAGTAGTGTTACAGCTTGCAGATCGATCCATGAAAATACCACGTGGTATTGTGGAGGACGTGCTTATCCAGATAGATAAGTTTTATTTTCCTGTTGATTTCATTGTAATTGACACTCAACCAGTGCAGGATTTAAGGAAGCATATCCCTATTATCTTGGGTCGTCCATTTTTGGCAACTGCCGATGCTCACATTCAATGCAGGACTGGAAATATGCAGTTGTCATTTGGCAATATGACCATGGAACTAAATATTTTTAACATTGCCAAACAACCTCACAGTACTGATGATGAAATTGTAGATGTGGATTTAATTGATGAATTGGTTTATCATACATCTCCTTTAAACCTTAGTGATGACCCTTTACTGACATGTTTAACTCACTTTGGTTTGGATTTTAATATTGACAGGTCGATTGATGAGGTTAATGCCTTATTGAATTCATCGCCATGCATGGACATTGATAAGTGGAAGACAAAGATAGAGCAATTGGCACCATTGAAAGAAAATCTCATCTCACCATCAGAATCACCACAAGGAATTAAGCTCAAACCTTCACTTAACCCTTTGATTTCTACATTCTTGGAAGAAGAAAAAATATTGTCAGAAATCATCTCATCCACTCCTGATTACAAACAAAAGAACACATACATTATCGACCCCATTTTTGGTTCAAAAAGGAGAATACAACTGACAAAACCAGAGGAGATTTGTAACGACAAAAATGCTAAGGACTACAGAAAGCGAATGAAAATCCTCCGTGACAAGCGGAGTATTAGAAAATCTTTCACACCAGGTCAGAAAGTATTTTTGTTCAATTCTCAATGGCATGTTTCTCCAAATAAGTTACGTTCTCGATGGTCTGGTCCATCTACTGATCATACTGTTTTTTCACATGGAGCCATTAAATTTAAGAATCCAAGGAATAATGTAATTTTTAAAGTTAATGGTCAAAAAAGTAAAGTCATATCACGAATACCAACCATGTGGAGAAAATAGCACAAAACATTGAAGTGACCTGAAATTTTTTTTTCATTTTGTTTCCTTTCTGTAATTTAAATTTTTTTTAATTATGTTTTTGTAAGTTTAACTATTATTATTATTTTTTTTTGTTTTTTTTAAGTGTGTCAGAATAATATGCAATAAAAAATCATGTTCTTTAGGAATGGTGTCTGATAACAGAGAAGATAAGATTCAATTCATTAGGGATGGCTTGAATAAGGAGTCATTGGATAATATCCTTTTGTCTCTTGAAATGCATCCTAGTGGATACGTCCAACATGCAATACTCTAGTTATGCCCATTATTCCAGAAAGAATGTGCAAACTATAGTCTCGGGAATCTGACTATAAAAGACCCTGTTTGCCAGTTTGTAAGAAAACTAGATGGGAAGCCTATCCTCAACCCATAGAGGGCGTTCAAGCCGTTTCTGGACGTAAAACCAGAGGAAGATGAAAGCCATAGTCGCAACTACTTGTTAATATTTTCTTCTGTAATGCAACGCCCAGGTGATATCTTCTAATCTCTACTTTTTTCCTTTAAAACATTGAGGACAATGTTTCGTTCTGGTTGGGGGGAGGGAATAGTTGATAATTTCTCCTTTATAAATATATGTTTTTAAGTTTTTAAGTCGAAAATGGCTGAATATGGAGTGTAGTAACTCTAGAAACGCATCTTCTTTTTAAAAAGAAAAAAAAGAAAAAAATTTATTTTTCTTTAATTTTTCTGCATGTATGTTTTCTTTTTATGTTTAGAATAGGTTGAGGGGAAATAATTCTGTTTAAAAAAAAATTTGTGAATTCTTGATATTGGATGATATGATGACTTTCGAATTTTAGTATTTGTATTATCTTTGGTCCTCAGTGATGTTACACCATGTTTACTATTCTATATGTTGATATTGGGGACAAATATGAGTTGCTTGAAAGAATGCACATGTCATAATAAATTTTAAGTGAGTTTTTGAGCCTATTAATTTTTCTTGGAGAGTAACCCTTTTTGCCCATTCTTCATGTAGCTTAGCAGTTTATTATTTCATACATGATCTCTAGATTTTCTTTGAGTCAACCCTTTAAAAAAAAATTGTGTGTTACTGCATCTAAATGTGCACTTAATTAGTAGATATGGAAGATTATTTAGAGTCCTAAAAAATGATGGAAGGCCATTTTTGACCCGTTTGAGCCTTTCTAGCCATCCATATTATATAATATCCATAGTTAGCCCTTTTGAGCCTTTTATTTAAAAAAAAATGCTTTTCTTTATTAACTTATCATCCTGACCCACTCCAATTTGGAGTATTACCCGATATCATACAAGTTCCATCCACCTATTCATGTTTGAGAAAAAAAATGATAAATAATTATTTTGTTCAGCAAAGTTGTGCTACATAAAAAAAAATTCAAAAAAAAAAGAAAAAAAAGATGTACAATAGCAATAAAAATGTATCTTGTAAAAAGTTCTTGAATTTTTTCTCAAACATATATATTTTTTTGTTTCCCTATTTTTCTTTCGTTGTTAGCCATGTCCCTAGCCTACGTTACGTCCTAATAAAAGTCCTTCCTGATTTTAGGGAACTATAGTCTAACATAAAAGCTAGTTATATGGGTAATTAAGATGTAGTGATGCATATACCCAAAAAAAAAAAAAAGGATTAATACATTGGGTTGACTAATACTTTATTTGAGATAGTATTATTTCTAAACTATGGGCATATTTTTCATCTTGGTGAGAGTGTATGATATTTCTTTATTATTTTCTCTCAATTTACCATTCATTGTAGTGACAAAATTTTATTGGGATTAATTTCTTTGTGAGAGTGTCACTACAACCGGTGAGATTTTGGGGTTGGATATATCATTCTTGAAAGTGGCCTCATTACTAATGCTACAATAAAGTTTGCTGGACTAATGCATATGGATGGTTGATGTGGGTGTAATATTCCTTTAGACTGGAGATAATGCTTGTACTTTTATTTGATTGCTATCATTAATTTGATTGAATAAACACATGTATTTCCTTTAAAAAAAAAGTTTTGAATTTTATCTTCGCTTTATTTGCTAGAGACTAGTAATAAGCTGGTTGGGGGGTGTGTTGAGTATTAGAAAGTGTATATTTATAAAGGAGAAAATCGTCATTTTACACTTTAAATCTCACTAACATTACTACTTTTATTTATTTAAGTATTTTGTTATTTAATTATATGTGTTTTATTATAACTATGTATTTTATGTATTTTAGGGGCATTACGATCGTTTCACAATGAACGAGTGATCAGATAGAAAAACGGACGTCATATTTGGATTCAGGACGGTCGAAAACCTTAAGAGGAGCATTAAAGGAAAAAAGTTACTGTTCACACATACGGTACTGTTCACGGTACTGTTCACGGTACTGTTCATGTATACGAACCGATGATGTGGCAACTACCTATGACATCGCATTATCTGATTGGACGAATTATGTGGTATTGACTGCTTATGTGGCGTTGACCGATGACGTGGCGTTGACCGATGATATGTCACGATATTATTGGACTAAATTTCTTATGTACTGTAGATCGATGACGTGGCAGCATCTCAGTGGAGCAAAAATCGTGTGTATAGTACATGCGCCTACATGGAATTATTTACTATTTAGGCGGCATTACTGTACAAAGGTTGACTGTTGATTGTTGACTGATGACGTGGCGCAATCCTGAGCATTCGAATTGTTTTCAATCCGATGGTCACGATTCACTCAATGTATCTATAAAAAGGGGGCTCTCCCCCCCTAATTTGATACCCCTGAATTCATTTTTAAGCTTAGATTTCTAAAATTCCCTCTCCTTCTTGTAGTTTCTTTGTATTTTAATAAAATTTCCTTTTTTATCCTTAGTTAAAATATGCGTAGCTAATTTCTTTTTGAGATTGAGTTGAAGGTGAAGTCTCAACATGTTCCATGGGCTTAATTTGGTAAATTTACTTTCTCTTCCCCTCTAATATTTGTGGTTGTTTTGACTTTTAGTCGATAAATAATAATAGTCTTGTCTATTTACAGCCCTGGTTAAACCGGCACCCTAGTACAAGGTTATTATTATTTAGCACGATAAGCCCTTGGCACCATACTTATTGGAGAGTGGTTCATGAGGTGTGGAATCCCCCCTTATGATTTAATTGGTATTAATATGGAATATTTAGCCTATGGAGCATGTTGATGCGGATCCGGATACCCAAGTGCCTTATTATAACAGTTACATTTTCAATTATTCCCGCCATTTTAATTCACAATTTAGAATAAAATTATTATAATTTAATTGTTTCCATTAAAAGAAAATTAATTCGACATATAATTAAAATCAACCTCCTCGTGGGATCGACACTCGTCACCATTAATCTATTCTACAATAGATTCGTGCGCTTGCGAGTTCATTAAAATTTGCACAACAGTACTTCAAATGGCCAAATGAACTTAGGGTTTAATTTTTTCTTATTTTCAAATCTCATCGATCATTTCATTGAAGCGACCTTTAGGAATACTTTCTCGCCAACTTGAAATTCCAACGATCTTCGTCTTTTATTTGCATAACTTTTCTGTTGACTTTGGGCTAATTATATTCTTTGTCATATTTTCTCGATTGCTTCAGATGAGGCCACAACTAAGTCTAGTCCAAGGTATCTTTGCTTACCCATCTCATCTCAATGAATAGGTGACCGACATTTTCTACCATATAGAGTTTCGTATGGTGCCATGTCGATGGTTGCTTGATAATTATTATTATAGGTAAATTCAACCAATGCTAAATATTTGCCCTATAATCCTTGAAAGTCAATAGCACATCCTCGTAACATATCTTCGAGTGTTTGAACCGTCCTCTCTGATTGGCCATCTATTTATGGGTGAAATGCTGTGCTAAATTTTAGTTTTATCCCCATAGCCTTGTGTAGCTTCTTTTAGAACATTAAGGTGAATCTTGTATCTCTATCAGAAATAATAGAAATAGGTACACCATGTAGTATGACTATCTCCTTTATGTATATTTCTGCGAGTTGGTCCATGGTGAACGTCATGTGAATGGGCAAGAAGTGGGCAGACTTTGTGAGTCGATCAACTATCATCCATATGGCATTATGCATTTTTGTAGTCCTTGGGAGGCCAATGACGAAGTCCGTTGTGATTTCTTCTCATTTTCATTGAGGGATTTGATTAGGTTCCAAAAGTCCTGCCGGTCTCTGATGCTCTACCTTGATTTGTTGACAGGTGAGGCATTGAGCCATGAACTTAACTATATCTTTCTTCATCCCATGCCACTAATAGTGCCTCTTTAAATTTTTATACATTTTTGTTGTGCCAGGATGAAGTGAATATGGAGCTGAATAAGCTTCAAGTAGACTTTCCTTCTTTAAATCTTCATTATCTGGTACGCATATCTTATCTCTAAATAAAATGATTCCTTTCTCTGACTTTTTGAATGGCATCTCTTTCTCTGAATTAGTATCTATCTTTCAATTCTTTAAGTACGACTCAGCTTTCTGCCCTTCCTTAATCCTTTCCAACAAAGTTGAGTAAAGTGTTATGTGAGCAAGTTTTCTTGTCGTGAGCTCGATCTCTGCCTTGCATATCTTATCTTGTAATGGCTTAGGTAGCATCTTTAAAGCTGACAAACTTGAATTTCGACTTAGTGCATCTGCTACCACATTTGTTTTTCCAGGATGATAGTTTATTTCACAATCATAGTGCTTGACAAGTTCCAGCCAACGTTGTTGTCGCATGTTCAGCTATTTTTGTGTAAAAAAGTATTTAAGACTCTTATGATCCGTATAAATCTTACAATGCACTCTCATCAAATAGTGATGCCATATTTTTAGTGCATGCACCACCGCGGCCAACTCTAAGTCGTGTGTGGGATAGTTCTTCTCATACTCCTTTAATTGTCTGAAGGCATATGCAATGACCTTTCCATGCTGCATGAGAACTCATCCTATGCCATTTTTAGAGGCATCGCTGTATATAATAAATTCCGCAGACCTATTAGGAATGGCTAAGATCGGGGCAGTGACCAACCGTTATTTTAGCTCTTCGAAGCTTTTCTCACACTCTATCATCCACACAAACTTAGTGTTCTTCTTTGTTAATTGGGTTAATGTGTGAGGTACAATCTTCTTACTTGAATATTATATAATTAACCTAACAAACTCCCTTAAGTATTTATCATAAGAATAATAATAATAATAATGTATAATAATATAATGACATAAATAATGTTGTAGAGATATCAGAAATTTCTAAAGATATTTATGAAGGGATAAATTAATAATTAAAGCTAATGATGATATAAGCAATGACATAAGTGATGATGCAACAAGAAATATTGTAGAGATATTAGGAATTCTAGAAATTACTAAGATATTTATGGAAAAATAAAATAATAATTTAAAAAGTAATGATGACATAAGCAATGATATAATAAGAAATGTTGTAGAGATTTAGAAATTCTAGAAATTACAAGATATTTATAAAAAGATAAATCTTCACTATTAATTAAGTCCTAGGTGGCAAAATCTTAATATTTTAGAAATCATCAAAATATTTATGGAGAAATAAATCTCCACCATTAATCAAATGATATGGTGGCAAAATCCTAGCCACACATAAACCTTAGGAAACTCTATAAATACCCCTTAACTCTTGCATTTTTCATAAACCTTAAAAATCTCATCTTTTTCCATTCTAAGCCAAAGCATCACTAGTGAAGAAATTCTCAAGTTTAGGAAGAAAGATTTAAGGGAGTCAAAGAAAACAGGTATTACACATGAATGACTTTATAAAATAAGTGCTAAAGCTTTTACATGAACTTTGAAATATAAAGAACGATATTAGGGCCCTAGGTTTGTTGTACTACAAGGCTAGCATTCTATGACATGCCCTTGGGCTTAAATTAATTAATCCGTTGGGCGTTACGTATCGTCGTCCCTAAATGATCTCTTTTCTTAGCTTAGAGGGCTTACCCTCTTTATGAATGCTTGCCACCTAGTAGTACAGCAACTCTTTCTTTCTTTAAATTCATTAAAATACATTTTTATCAAATTTTTCATGAAATACATGAGACCAATGTAACGTATGTCAGAGCATGTAAATTTTCAAATATATATTAAAGCAAAATATGAAACTAATTTAAGATAACAACATCTAACATAGGTGGCAGTGCTATCCATACAGAAATTTAAGAAATAGAATTATAATATAAGTGGCAGGGCCGACCATGTAAAGAGTCATAACAATATCATATTTTAGACGGTAATGCCGACCATGTAGAGAGTTATACGAACATCATAATTTAGGCGGCAGTACCGACAATGGCATGATAAAATAAGAGCATCATATATTAGGCGGCATAGCCGACCATCCAATCAAGTAAGTATTAAGTATAACACCCTAGGTGGCATGGCCGGCCATATGAGGATGATATCATGATGTAGGCGGTATAGCCAGCCATGTGGGGTTTAATAATAACCAATTACACCACAATAATAATCATTATAAGACAAGAGATTATTTAGAACTAAACCTAGCATAAGAGAATTATAACTTAGAGCTAATTTAACGTATTATCCTTACATTGCAGTTGAAGTGAAGTGTTACTTACCTGTTTTATTTGATTCCCTTAAATCTTCCTTCCTAAACTTGAGAATTTCTTCACTAGTGATGCTTTGGCTTAGAATGGAAAAAGATGGGATTCTAGGGTTTATGGAAAATGCAAGGGCCAAGGGGTATTTATAGAGTTTCCTAAGGTCCAAAGCTAGAAGAAATTCCAGTGGTGAACGAATTTCCTGAGGTCTTTCTTGAAGAACTCCCTGGACCACCACTAGATCAAGAAGTTGAATTCAAGATTGACTTGTTACTAGGAACGGCCCCAATCTCAAAAGCACCCTACCGGATGGCCCCATCGAAATTAAAGGAGTTAAAGAATCAACTGCAAGAGCTATTAGATAAAGGCTATATACGTCCAAGCCATTCACCTTGGGGAGCACCAGTATTGTTCGTAAAGAAAAAGGATGAATCCATGCGGATGTGCATAGACTATCGAGAACTAAATATGGTCACCATCAAGAATAAGTACCCACTTACATGAATCGAGGATCTGTTTGACCAACTATAAGGAGCAGCAGTATTTTCAAAGATTGATTTACGGTCAGGATATCACTAGCTAAGAGTCAGAGAGGAGGATATTCCAAATACCGCATTCAGGACACGTTATGAACACTATGAATTTATTGTCATGCCATTTGGTCTAACTAATGCCCCAGCAGATTTCATGGATCTCATGAACAGAGTATTTAAAGACTATTTGGACAAATTCATAGTGGTATTCATTGATGACATCTTAATCTACTCACGAACGAAGAAAGAACATGCCGAACATCTGAGAATCACCCTTCAAACTTTAAAGGAGAAGTAACTTTATGCAAAATTCAAGAAGTGTGAATTTTGGATGAAAAATGTTATATTCCTAGGGCACGTTGTGTCTAAGGATGAAATATCAGTCGATCCCTCAATGATGGAAGTAGTCAGCCAATGGACGAGGCCAACTAGTGCTAAAGAAGTTAGAAGCTTCTTGGGATTAGCAGGCTATTACCGAAGATTCGTGGAAGGCTTCTTTAAGATCGCAATGCCATTAACCTAATTAACAAAGAAAAAAATCAAGTTTGTATGGACGTCAGAATGTGAGAAAAGCTTCGAAGAGCTAAAGCAACGGTTGGTCATTGCTCCAATCTTAGCCATTCCTAATAGCTCTAAAGAGTTCATCATATACAGCGATGCCTCCAAAATGGCATAAAATGCGTTCTCATGTAGAATGGAAAGGTCATTGCATATGCCTTTAAACAATTAAAGGAATACGAGAAGAACTATCCCACACATAACTTAGAGCTGGTCGCGGTGGTACATGTATTGAAAATATGGCGTCACTATCTGATGGGAGCATATTGTAAGATTTATATGGATCACAAGAGCCTTAAATACTTCTTTACACAAAAGGAGCTGAATATGCGATAACGTCGTTGGCTGGAACTCGTCAAGGATTATGATTGTAAAATAAACTATCATCCTGGAAAAGCAAATGTAGTAGTAGATGCACTAAGTCGAAAGTCAAATTTGTCAGCATTAAAGATGCTGCCTAAGCCATTACAAGATGAGATATGCAAGGCGGAGATCGAGCTCATGACAGGAAAACTCACTTACTCAACTCTGTTGAAAAGGATTAAGGAAGGGCAAGAAGATGATTCGTACTTAAAGAATTTAAAGATGGAAATCAATTCAGAGAAAGAGATGCCATTTAAGAAGTCAGAGAAAGGAATCATTTTATTTAGAGAAAGGATATGTGTCCCAAATAATAAAGATTTAAAGAAGGAAATTCTACTTGAAGCACATACAACCCCATATTCGCTTCATCATGGCACAACCAAAATGTGTAAAGATTTAAAGAGGCATTATTGGTGGCCTGGGATGAAGAAGGATAAAGTTAAGTTCGTGGCTCAATGCCTCACCTGTCAACAAATCAAGGTAGAACATCAGAGACCGGTGGGACTTTTAGAACCCAATCAAATCCCTCAATGGAAGTGGGAAGAAATCACAATGGACTTCGTCGTTGGCCTCCTAAGGACTACAAAAATGCATGATGCCATCTGGGTGATAGTTGATCGACTCACAAAGTCTACCCACTTTTTGCCTATTCGAATGACGTATACCATAGACCAACTCGTAGAAATATACATAAAGGAGATAGTTAGACTACATGGTGTACCTGTCTCTATTATTTCTGATCGAGATACAAGATTCACCTCGATGTTCTGGGAGAAGCTACATAAGGCTATGAGGACAAGACTTAAATTTAGCACAACATTTCATCCTCAAACAGATGGCCAATTAGAGAGGACGATTCAAACACTCGAAGATATATTACGAGGAATTGCTATCGACTTTTAAGGATCGTGGAGAAAATATTTAGCATTAGCTGAATTCGCCTATAATAATAGTTACCAAGCAACAATTGGCATGGCACCATACGAAGCTTTATATGGTAGAAAATGTCGGTCACCTATTCATTAGGATGAAATGGGTGAGTAAAGATACCTTGGACCAGACTTAATTGCGACCTCATCTAAAGCAATCGAGAAAATACTACAAAGAATCCAAGCAGCCCAAAGTCAACAAAAAAAGTTATACAAATAAAAGACGAAGACCGTTGGAATTTCAAGTTGGCGAGAAAGTATTCCTAAAGGTTGCCCCAATGAAAAGATCAATGAGATTTGAAAACAAGAGAAAATTAAGTCCAAGGTTCATTGGGCCATTTGAAGTACTCAAATGTATTGAGAGTGTCTCCTATCGACTTGCGCTACCACCGTCATTATAAAAAATACATAATGTCTTTCATATTTCCATATTAAAGAAATATGTTCCAGACCCTTCTCACGTGCTAGACTATGAGCCTCTTCAACTCGAGGAAAACTTAACCTACGAAGAATGCCTAGTTCAAAGTTAACGATTCTTTTAGTAACATGTCACCAAACAAGCTTATTAGATTTATGCTTAGATAAGAATACAGTTGAGCCGGTTGTGTAACCCAAGATTTGTTATATCTATATGCACCTTGCTTTAGTTGGGACTTGGCATCAGCTTTTTTCTACTCAGTTCCTGCAATATAAGGACTATATGAGCTAATGCTCAGTAAGTAAACACTTGATGCATGTATTACCTACCATGCACATGAATGACTTTATGAAATAAGTGTTAAATCTTTTACGTGAAACTTCAAAATGTAAAGAACGGTGTTAAGGCCCTAGGTTTGTTGTACTATAAGGCTAGCATTCCATAACATGCCCTTAGGCTTAATTAATTGATCTATTGGGCATAACGTATTGCAGTCCCCAAAGGATCTCTTTTCTTAGCTTAAAAGGCTTACCCTCTTTATGAATTCTTGCCACCTAATAGTACAACAACCCTCTTTTTTTTTTTAAATTCATTAAAATACCTCTTTATCAAATCATCCATAAAATGCATGAGCCCAATGTAACTTATGCCATAGGACATAAATTTTCTAAATATACAATAAAGCAAAACACGAAAATAATTTAAGACAAAAACATCTAATATAGGCAGTAGCGCTGTACATACAGAAATTAAGGAAATAGAATTATAATATAGGCGGCAAGGCCGATCATGTAAGGAGTAATAAACATCATATTTTAGACGGCAGTGCCGACCATGGCATGATAAAATAAAAGCATCACATATTAGGCAGCATAGCTGGCCATCCAATCAAGTAAGTAGTAAGTATTACATTTTTAGCGACATAGCCGGCCATATGAGAATGATATCATGATGTCGGCGGTATGACCAACCATGTGGGGATTTAATAATAACAAAAACAAAAAAAAACTATATAAAAGGTCTGTAAAAAAAACTTAGTTACAAAGTTAACGATTCTCTTAGTAACATGTCACCAAACAAGCTTGTTGGATTTATGCTTAGATAAGAATACAGTTGAACTGGCTGTGTAACCCAAGATTTGTTATATCTATATGCACCTTGCCTTAGTTGGGACTTGGCATCAGCTTTTTTCTACTCAGTTCCTGCAATATAAGGACTATATGAGCTAATGCTCAGTAAGTAAACACTTGATGCATGTATTACCTACCATGCACATGAATGACTTTATGAAATAAGTGTTAAATCTTTTACGTGAAACTTCAAAATGTAAAGAACGGTGTTAAGGCCCTAGGTTTGTTGTACTATAAGGCTAGCATTCCATAACATGCCCTTAGGCTTAATTAATTGATCTATTGGGCATAACGTATTGCAGTCCCCAAAGGATCTCTTTTCTTAGCTTAAAAGGCTTACCCTCTTTATGAATTCTTGCCACCTAATAGTACAACAACCCTCTTTTTTTTTTTAAATTCATTAAAATACCTCTTTATCAAATCATCCATAAAATACATGAGCCCAATACAACTTATGCCATAGGACATAAATTTTCTAAATATATAGTAAAGCAAAACATGAAAGAAATTTAAGAAAACAACATCTAACATAGGCGGCAGCGTCGTCCATACAGAAATTAAGGAAATAAAATTATAATATAGGCGACAGGGCTGACCATGCAAGGAGTAATAAACATCATATTTTAGACTACATTGCTGACCATGGCATGAAAAAATAAAAGCATTACATAGTAGGCGGCATAACCGATCATCCAATCAAGTAGTAAGCATCACATCCTATGCAGTATAACCAGCCATATACGAATGATATCATGATGTCGGCGGTATGACCAGCCATGTGGGGATTTAATAATAACCAATCACACCATAATAATAATCATTATAAGATAAGAGATTATTTAAACTAAACCTAGCATAATAGAATTATTAATCAAAGCTAATTTTAACATATTGTCTTTACATTGCAGTTGAAGTGAAGTGTTACTTACCTATTTTCTTTAATTCTCCAAAACCTTCCTACCTAAACTTGAGAATTTCTTCACTAATGATGTTTTGGCTTAGAATGGAAAATGATATGATTTCTAGGGTTTATGGAAAATGCAAGAGCTAGGGGGTTTTTTCTAAGGCCCATGAGTGGTTAAAATTTTACCACCATATCATTTGATTAATGGTGGAGATTTATTTCTCCATAATATCTTAGTAATTTCTAGAATGCTAAGATTTTACTACCTAACACTTAATTAATGGTGGAGATTTATCTCTTTATAAATATCTTATTTATTTCTAAAATTTTTAATATTTCTACAACATTTCTTATTACATCATTACTTATGTCATTGCTTATGTCATCATTACTTTTAATTATTAATTTATCTCTCCATAGATATCTTAGGAATTTCTAGAATTCCTAATTGTCTACAACATTTCTTGTTATATCATTACTTGTGTCATTGCCTATGTTATCATTACTTTTTAATTATTAATTTATTTCTCCATAAATATCCTAGTAATTTTTAAAATTTCTAATATCTCTACAATATTTCTTATTACATATTACTTATGTCATTGCTTATGTCATCATTACTTTTAATTATTAATTTATTTCTCCATAAATATCCTAGTAATTTTTAAAATTTTTAATATCTCTACAACATTACTTATGTCATTATATTATTATACTTTATTATTATTTTTATTATAATAAATGTTTAAGAGAGCTTGTTAGGTTAATTATATTATATCTAAATAAGAAGATTATACCTCACATTTCATTTTTTTCTATTTTTTAATAAGACAATTTTATGAAATAAAATAATTATTTATATTTTTCTCAAACGCAAATAGGTGATGGAACTTGTACGACATTGAGTAATGTTTCTGATCAAAGTTAGATCGAGATGATAAGTTAACAAAGAAAAGGATAATAATTTTTTTTAAAGGCTCAAAAGGGTTAACTAAGAATATTTCATAAAAGGGATGGTTAGAAAGGCTCAAACGAGTCAAAGATAGTCGTTTTATTGTGTTTTTGGGCTTTAAATAATCTTCCATATCTACTAGTTAGATAAACTTTCAGACATATCAATACACAATTTTTTTAATTTTTTGTAGAAGGTTGACTCAAAAGAAATTTAAAGATTGTGTACCAAAATAATAAATTGCTAAGCTGTATAAAAAATGAGCAAAAAATGTTACTCTTCAAGAAAAATAGCATGTTCAAGAACTCACTTAGAATTTATTATGACATGTAAATTCCTTCAAGCAACTCATATTTTTATCTCCGACATCAACATGTAGAATAGCAAATATGGTATAACAAAACTCAAGACCAAGGTTAATACAAATACTAAAATTTGAAAGTCATCATGTCAAAAAGATCGTAAGAATATGTGTTTCTAGAATCACTACATTCCATATTCAGCCATCTTCAATCCAAAATTTTAAAAGTGTATATTTATAAAAAAGAAGTTAGAAAGAGGAAATTAAAAAAATGGCACTTAACATGAAGCTTAACAGTAAAAAAATAATTGAAAAATAAATATTTTTTTAAACTTTCAAACTAAAAAGATGTATTTTTATAGTTACTACACTCTATATTTAATCATTTTTGACATAAAAAGTTAACCACATCTAGTTGCTAAAATAAAAATTAGTAAAAACTTCACCAAGATTGAGACATTCCATAATTATCAATTATTCCATTCCTCCAACCAGAACAAAACATTGTCTTTAATATTTTGAAAGAAAGAAGTAGAGATTAGAAGATATCACCTAGTGCTGCAACACAGAAGAAAATATTTACAAGCGGAGAGTTAAATCTAATTTGCACTTCTTACAGCAACTACTGCAACCATCATTAGTTGGCCACTACAATGCTAAGGTCTTAGGATGTGGCTCTGGTCTATAAACTTATAACAGATCAAGTAGCTCATTAGCAGTGTGAGCACAAATAAAATTTTTTTTCATTGCGGAAGGAATAAAATAGTTATTTTATTGCATGGTTAATAAATGCAATAAAGCCATCATAAAAGTTATTGATATTTAATAAATTGATAGGTTTATGATGAACGTTTAGATGAGACCAAGATGCTAATGTCATTAGTGTCTCTAGAGTTATAAGATCTCCTAGTAAAAGAATAAAGGCATCAGTATGATTTAGCATTTTAGTTATTCTCTCCTGCATACCTGAGACGACTAACTTTTTTTCAATTGGTGAGTTAGACAAACAACTAAAAGGTTTCAGGAATATTGGGATGATGCCTAACACTTGGCTTTCTTTGGTATAAGCGACTTCTGAAACTAGTTTTGATAACCTTCAGTCACCTCCTCCATAAACTAAGTGTAGTTTTCTAGCTACTATATTTCGACTAAGATCTAAAGCTGCCTCAATAAATTCTTTATATTTACCATAGTTAAATCTAGAAATATACAAATGATATTACTTTAGTTTTTGGGAGTAGCTGTTATTGGATACTTCTCAAAAATAATTTGTGAGTGCCTTAAAAACAGTCTTGTTTAATGATCACAGCTGTAAATGAGGTAGTGTGTCTATGTCAAATAACTCGTGAAACACTTGACTCGAGAGTAAAAAAGAAAATAGTAAAAGAGAAAGCAAATAATAATGACATGAAATTATTAAAGATAAAAATGTAAGTGATCAAACAATAGTAAAATAAAATAACATTGAAATAAAAGGATATTTACAAGTAGTTATGACTGTGGCTTATATCTTCTTCTGGTTTACATTTAAAAATGGCTTGACCATCTATGGGTTGAGAATAGGCTCTCCATCTAGTTTTTTTATAAATTGGCAAATAAGATTATTTATAGTCAGATTCCCAAGATTATATTTTGTAAATTCTTTCTGGAATAATGCTCATGACAAAAGTATTACATTTTATATGTATCCACTAGGATGCGTTTCAAGAGACAAAATGATATCATCTAATGACTCTTTATTTAAGTCATCCCTAATGAATTAAATTTTATCTTCTTGTTATCAAACACTATTCCTAAAGAACATGACTTTTTATCACATCTCATTCTGGCACATTTATTACAAACATTAAAGAGCTTTTGAGCTCTTCGTCTTCTTGAATAATTTCCTTTCCACAACCAGACATGTATGCAATAAATTTAAGAGGCAAGTCAGTTGCCAACCGCACTTTGGCTTTGATTATCTATCGGATGTCAGTAGGGATATGACTTTTCATAAGCAATTACATGCGTTCGGACCGAGCTTTATAGATGGTGAGGAGAACATTCTGAGGAAGTGAAGGAAATCGCTTGTAAAGCTTTACTAAGATCGCATCTCTATCTATGCCTTCAACTTATAATATTAGTTATTATGAGTTAATTGAAGTAACCGACGTTGATTGTCATGGAGTACCGTTATCCGCCACTTAATCGAGGTAACAAATTAACATATATAAAAAAATTAATGTCAGAATCATACTCTTATTGAATTTACCTCAAATCCCAATTGGATTTCGTAGATGCCATTCTCAATTTCTCTGAATTGTCCTTCTGAATCCTCAACATAAGAAACTAACTTTAGTGGTCATAGCTCCCAAATAGGATGTGTTTTACAAAATTGTATCTGATCTCTGAGATGAGATTGAATACATCTAAACTATTTAAGAATGTTCAAGAGAAGTTGTTTAGTTAAAGCACTTATGATTACAAGTTATAGGAGAAAATTTAATGGTTAAAAAAATCACTTACATAAAAATAATCAAAATAATTATAAGAAAAATTAAATCAATAAAAAGTTTCAATTCAAATTTAATGGGTCACGCAAATTTATTTTAGTGTCCTCTCCACCTAATTGGTACTTAAGATATGACTTTATTTTTTTACCATTAACTTTAAAGGTGATATTATTCTATGGATCCTTAATTTCTATTACTCCATGTGGGAAAATAGTGTGAACAATAAAGGGGCCAGACCGTAGAGAGTGTAACTTACCTGGAAATAAGTGCAAGCAAAAATTGAATAAAAGCACTTTCTAACCTAGGATGAAAGATTTTCTCATGATTTGCTTGTCATGAAAGACTTTCATTCTCTGCTTGTAAATCTTAGCACTCTCATATGCATCATTGCAAATTTTTTCAAGTTCTGTCAATTTTAATCTTCATTCTGATCTAACTTGTTGCTGTCAAAATTGAATTTTTTGATGGTCTTATACGCACGATGCTCGAGTTCCACAGGTAGGTGGCAAGTTTTTCCATACATTAGCCTATAGGGTGACATCTCAATTGAGGTCTTGAAAGTCGTTCTATATGCCCATAATGCATCATTAATTCGCAGTGACCAATTATTTTTGTCTGGTATCACCGTCTTTTCTAATATGTGCTTTATTTCTAGGCTGGAGATCTTAACTTGACCACTTATTTGCGGATGGTATGGGTTGTAACTTTGTGAGTGATGGAACACTTTATCAATAGAACTTTGAATGATTTGTTACAAAAATGGGCACCATCATCACAGATTATTGCTTAAGGAAATCCAAAGCATGAAACAATGTTGCTTTTCAAAAATCCTATCACCACCTTGTGATCATTGGTTCTACATGGAATTGCTTTTACCCATTTTGATACATAGTCAACAGCAGCCGGTTTGTATTGATGGCTAAAGGAAGGGGGAAAGGGTCCTATAAAATCGTATCCCATACATCAAAAATCTCAACCACTAAAATTAGGTTTAGTGGCATCATATTCCTCCGAGTAATGCTCCCCATTTGTTGACACCTATCATATGAAGAACAAAATGTGTAAGCATCTCAAAATATAATTGGCTAATAGAAACCATATTGCAAAATTTTAGTTGTTGTTTTCTTAGCACTAAAATATTCTTCACAAGCTTGCATAATGAAGGGATATTTTGAAATTAACTTTTTCGAACACATCATCGGATAATTTGATCAGTACAATACTTGAATAAATAAAGATCATCTCAAATGAAATTCTTTATTTTCGCAAAGAATTTAGTTTTGTCCTGTTTAGTCTAATGCTCTGGAAGTTGACTTGTAACAAGATAGTTAACTATGTCAGTATACCATGATAGTACTTTCACACTTATAAATTGTTCATCTGGGAATGATTCATTCAATGGTAATGACTCTTTAATTGTGTCAAAATTAAGATGAGAAATATAGTCTATCACAACATTTTCTGTGCCTTTCTTGTATTTAATTTTGAGGTTAAATTCTTACAAGAGTAGCACCCAACAAATTAGTCTAGCTTTTATTTCTTTCTTTGTGAAACGATATTTAAGAGCAGCGTGATCTGTGAACACAATTATTTTACAACCAATGAGATAAGATCGAAATTTCTCAAATGTAAATACTATTGCTAGCATTTCTTTTTCCGTCGTTGAATAGTTCAACTGTGCATCATTCAATATCATACTAGCATAGTAAATGATATGATGAATTTGATCAACTTTTTGTCCTAATACTGTGTTTACTGCATAATCAGATGCATCACACATAAGTCAAATAGTAAGTGTTAGCGTAACGATTACACATAATGTAATTTTGATGATAACAAACATATGTCTTAATTGTTTTAATTAATAATGTATTTTACATTTTCACTAAGCTCTTGAAGGATAATATTTATATAAGTGATTTAAGTGAAATCAATTGCAAGACACTCAACGAATAATGGCTTGATCAAGAACAAATTTAGAGCTCAACAGACTTATTATTATGACAAATTCTTATAAAGCCAGTATGATTTAATTTATACTTGATTTAGCAATTTGTGAAGCTCAAGATTTTAATCAATTATTATTTATTAATCTAAAATTTTGATTATAAATCAAGTATTTCATGCAAACTAATTGATTTTCTAAATATGAACTAAAATGAAAAGTTTTGTAATCTTTGATTTTAATCAATAATGCTTTTGAATTTATTTATAAAAATTAAAAATATTTTTAGTCATATCCTAATTTCAGAAAGTTGTAGGAATGAGAAACAATATTTAGAAATTATAAAATTAGACTTATTTGTAAGAATTTTTTACATTTTAAGCTATAGTACGTATAGGAATATATTGGGCAAAACTATAATTTTATGACCAGTGATACTATAGAAAGTTAAAACTATTTCAAAAATAAACCTGTTTGTAAAGTTTTATAAGTTTTTAGGTCATAGTATAATTATAAAAAGTTTTAGGTAAAATTATAATTTCATGAACAATGTTACGTAGTAATTTCAAAATTAATGGTAACTTCACTGTAGTAAGCAGCTAACCACTTGAATGAAGAGGCTAGCCGCTTCCGCACTGAAATTTTTCGATAACGGCTATTTTTTGAGTCAAACTATATAAATCTAAATCAAACTCATTTCTAACGTTTTGAACAACCAAAGCCAAGTTCATACATCATTGATTGAGTTTCTAATTTGCAATTCTTCATAGATTAAATCTTCATTGAGCTATCATTTGTATATTAACTCTAGATAAAGAGTATTTGTTTTATTTCTTAAGTTGATTATAAACTTTGTGAGTGTTTAAGTGTGGGAAACACTTGAATGAAGAGATTAAGGGATAATCTTTGTTAATACCTTGAAGTCAATTGTAAAGAACTTGAAGTCTTGGGAGGTTTGGTTAGTGAAATCTTCAAGTTTAGTTTGCTTGGAGGCATGGATGTAGGCAAGGATTGCCGAACCACGTAAATATACTCGTGTTTGATTTCTCTTCCCTTGTTCTTGTATTATTGCACTTTATCAAACTTATTATTTTTTATTTTGTTAGGGCAATTGATTAAATTTGAAATACAAATAAGCAACCCAAGAGGGGGTGAATTGGGTTATTAAAATTTATTTTACAAATGATTCAATCTAATACCTTAATGCAAACAAAAATTAAGTTTTACAGGAATTAAATCAAATATAATAAATTAGACAATGCTTGCAAAATAAATGAGTAAGGGAAGAGAATGCAAACACAGCAATTTTTATGTGGTTCGGCAATCCCCGCCTACATCCACGCCTCCAAGCCAACCGAGCTCGAAGATTTTACTATCCAAGTCTCCCAAGGCTTCAAATGTTTACAATTGACTTCCAATGTGTCAATGGACCTTTACAATCAAGAGATTATCACCCCAATCTCTTTACCCCAAGTGTTTCCCTCACTTGAACACTCTTAATACAATACAAAATAGAAATTACAGCAAGACACTCTCTATAAGAGTAGATTCACAAGTAATGACACAAAAATGATTTAATCTATTGTGATTTGCAATATGGAAGCCAATCTATGTTTTACAAACTTGTTTTTACTTGCCAGAAACTTTTAAATGAAGTTGGAGTTGAGTTTTTATAGTTAAAGCTAGAAAACTAGCCGTTACTGTCAAATTTCAGTGCTCGTAACAGTGAAGTTACCGTTAATTTTGAATTTTGCTACAGTAATACTGTTCATAAAATTACAATTTTGCCTCAAAACTTATTCAAATTATGCAATGGCTCAGAACGTTATAAAACTTTTCAAAAAGACCCAATCTCAGAAATTTTAATTATTATTTAATTCCTAAAAATATTCTAAAATTATAGTGTGGCCCAAATTAAAGAAAATATTTTCAAATAAGTCCTTTTTGAGTTTTAGCTAAATCACCATAATCTTTAAAGTTTTCTAAACTTTTCGCTTAAACCCACAATCTATTATAAGTTACAATAAAGCCCAAATGTTTTAGATTTTGGCAAGTAAGTCCAACTCCGAAATTTAAAACATTTTTATTTTTATCCAAATTACTTTAATCCATAAAATATTTTATCTCATAAATATAAAAGTATTTAACTTGAAAAATAATTATTTTATTAACATAAAATTGAGCTTCACAAATGCTAATCCAAGTATAAATTAAATCATACCGGCTTTACAAGAAATTATCGCAATAAATTATTCGTTGAGCCGTCGTTGCTCGTTGAGTGTCTTGAATTTGATTTCACTTGATTCATTATCCTTCAAAACTAGTGAACTTGTGAAATACAAAATAAAACATTTTAATGCAAATGTTTGTTATCATCAAAATCATAATATTTATAAGCTATTAGGCTAACAATTTCCCCCTTTTTGATGATGACAAGCATCTTATGTATTTTGACATATATGCTTCCCCTTAATACATGGCGTACATAATCAAATTTAAAATAAACTCCCCTTGAAAATATGATCTATAACAATTTGTAAGCTCCCCCTTAATATTTCAAAAAACATGCATAAGTGCGTAAAAAGAAAATATAATACCTGTCTCCGAAATACATGACTTCTCCCCCTTCATTATCAAAATTAAACTAAGGCAATAATAATCAACCAAATATAGGCAAGAGACATGAAAATCTAACAATATATCAAGAAGTCATAATATAGCATCCAGATACAGAACATCCAAATAACTCATAATGAACATCCACAATTCATACAGAAAATATAAATGCATAAAATGTGTGGTACAGAGTGACAGAAAATAAAAGAGCTATGGAGATGGTGGATGTAATCCTAGAGATGAATGAGGTTTAGATATAATGTGGATTTGATTAAAGATGGGCTAGAGAAAGCTTGAAAATCTAGAGAGAGAAACGATCAAGGTTAGGTTTTTGGATTTCGGATTTTTATAGAGATGTGATAAAATGGTGTTTGGATGATAAAAAAATGAAGGAGTAGTGGATGGGTAATGGTTTGGATGATTAATTTTAGCAAGAAAATGAGTGAGAATTGAAGAAATTTGAGTGAGAGATGGTGAGGCACTATTCAAGCGGGAGAGAGAGAAAGAGATGAACAAGAGAAGAGGAAGTTGAAATGATGATTGAAAGATGTTTAATGGAAGTTAAATGGATGGGTAATGGATTGAATCAATGATTTTGACATGAAAATGGTTGAGAAATGAAGAATTTTTGAAAGAAAATGGAGGAGGAGTCACGGTTTGGAGAGAGAGAGAGGTAAGTGAGGAAGAAAGCCAAAAAGAGGGAGAAGAATGGGTAGAAACCCGTGACCAAGCGGCAAGACGCTTGCTCTCTGGTTTGAGAGCAATGCCAAGCGGCTAGCCGCTTGGTTTAGGCTGTTAGCCGCCTGGTTGCTGCCCAACTGTACCAAAGTCACTTTTCGGCCATTTTTGATCAATCTCGTCATCATTTCTTGATTCTGAAATCTCTCAAGAACCATTTTAATGCATGAATCATGATTTTAAACATTTAAAACATGATTAATTCAAGCAAATAATTCATCTATCAAGCATGTATCATGAAGCACACAAATATTTGACATGAATATATCATAACACCATACTTATCTATCATGCTCAAACACTTTCAAAAACATTAACAACCATTAAGCACACAATTTTAATAGATTCAATAACATAATTAGAGATGTTAATGTGAAAATTTCATCATCCCAAGTTCATGTCGAATTTTTGAAAATTATTCTTCGCAAAGGGGTTTTGTAAAAATATCGGCAAGTTGTTTTTTCGTAGAGATAAATTCTAAAGTAATATCACCCTTTTGTACATGATCTCTTAAAAAATGATATCTAATCTCTATATGCTTGGTTCTAGAGTGTTAAATGGGATTCTTTTAAAGATTAATAGCACTAGTATTATCACACTTGATAGGAATTTGTTCAAGTTTAATGCCATAGTCTCTAAGTGTTTGTTTCATCCAAATGGCTTGTGCACAACAACTACCTGCGGTAATATATTCAGCCTGAGTGGTTGAGAGTGCAACTGAGTTTTGTTTCTTACTAAACCATGAAACAAGAGAATGACCTAGAAGATGACAAGTTCTACTAGTACTTTTCCTATCTACCTTATATCCAGCAAAATCAATATCCGAATAACAAGTCAAATCTATATGAGTTCCTCTAGGATACCAAAGGCCAAGATCTATTGTTCCACTCAAATAACGAAAAATTCTTTTAACAGCAAGCAAATGAGATTCCTTGGGACATGATTGAAATCTTGCACACAAACATACACCAAACATGATATCGGGTCTACTTGTAGTTAAGTAAAGTAAAGAGTCGATCATACCTCGATACTTTTTAATATCAACTTCTTTACCTTTTTCATCTTTGTCAAGCTTGATTATTGTACTCCTTGGAGTGCTTTTAGAGTTTGATTCATCAATTCCAAATCTCTTAAGCAAATCTTTGACATATTTAGCTTGGTTGATGAAAATTCCTTCATTGTTTTGTTTAATTTGAAGTCCAAGGAAATACTTCAATTCTCCCATCATGCTCATTTCAAACTCCTTACTCATACAAGATGAAAACTCTTTGCACAAGGACTTATTAGTAGAACCAAAAATAATATCATCAACATAAATTTGAACAACAAGTATGTCTTGGTTCTTATGCTTAACAAAAAGTGTAGTATTGGCTTTTCCCATTGAAAAATCATTATCAAGCAAGAAATTTTTAAGCCTATCATACCATGCTTTAGGTGCTTGTTTTAATCCATAAAATGCTTTGAATAACTTATAAACATGATCTGGAAATTTTTCATTTTCAAAACCAGGGGGTTGTTTCACATGAACTTCCTCTATGATATATCCATTTAAAAAGGCACTTTTGACATCCATTTGAAATAAAATGAAATCTTTATAACATGCATATGCTAGCAACATTCTAATGGATTCTAATCTAGCTACAGGTGCAAATGTCTTATCAAAATCAATTCTTTCTTCTTGGTTGTATCCTTGAGCCACTAATCTAGCTTTATTCCTTACAACCACACCGGATTCATCCATCTCATTTCTAAATACCCATTTAGTTCCTATAATGGATTGGTGTTCTGGATTGGGAACTAATTCTCATACTTTATTTCTCTCAAATTGGTTTAACTCATCTTGCATTGCCATAATCCAAGATTCATCATTTTCCGCATCCATAAAGGATTTTGGTTCAATTTGAGAAATAAATGCAGCATGCTCACATGTATTCCTAAGTGATGATCTAGTTGTAACACCTCTAGATGGATCTCCTAAAATGGCATCCTTTGGGTGAGAAGAAACATACCTCCACTCCCTGGGGAGTGCTTGAGAAGTACCTTGATTTTGTTCTGCGTTTGTTTCTTCAAGTTGCTCCACTTGATTTTCTGCATTCTTTTGGTTGTTCTTTGATGAATCTTCTTGTATATTTTCATCTGCATCATCACTAACAGCGACTTTCTCCATAGAGGAGGTATTAGACTCATCAAAAGTAACATGCATAGACTCTTCTAAAACCAAAGTTCTTTTATTATACACTCTATAAGCTTTCTTTGAGTTTGAATACCCAAGAAAGATACCAACATTAGATTTTGGATCAAATTTTTTAAGATTATCTTTTGTGTTCAAAATAAAACATTTACATCCAAAAACTTTGAAATAGCCAATGTTAGGTTTTCTATCTTTCCAAAGCTCATAGGGAGTTTTATTGAGATAAGATCTAATCAACACCCGATTTAAAACATAACAAGCGGTGTTGACGGCTTCGGCACAAAAATATTTAGGTAGTGCATTTTCATTTAACATGGTCTTAGCCATTTCTTGAATAGATCTATTCTTTCTCTCAACAACTCCATTTTGTTGTGGAGTTCTAGGTGATGAAAATTAATGCTCAATGCCTAAATCATTGCAGAAATTTTCAAATGCATGATTCTCAAATTCTCTACCATGATCACTTCTAATGCAAGTAATAGAGTATCCTTTTTCATTTTGAATCTTTTTACAGAAAACTTTAAAAGCTTCAAATGCATCATCTTTATTGGCTAGGAATAGTACCCAAGTGTATCTAGAATAATCATCTACAATTATAAATGCATAATATTTTCCACTTAGGCTAGCATGTCTAGAGGGTTCAAATAAATCCATGTGAAGTAATTGAAGTGGTTTTGAAGTAGAGACATGATTCTTGTTTTTAAAAGAAGTTTTGATTTGTTTTCTAAATTGACAAGCTTCACAAATTTTATCCTTTTGAAAACTAATTTTTGGAAGTCCTTTAACCAAATCATTTTTTGAAATTTTTGAGATTAAATCTATGTTTGCATGACCTAGTCTTCTATGCCATAACCATCCATCATCATGCAATGCCGAGAAACATTTATTAATGGTAGATGCACAATCTATATTAATGGTATAGACATTAATACATCTATTTCCTACAAACAAAACTTTTCCATCACATGCATTTTCAATAATGCATCTAGATTTATCAAAGACTACTTTATAATCCTTATCACATAATTGACTAATACTAAGTAAATTATGTTTTAAGTTTTCAACCAAGCACACATTTTCAACAAGAGTAGAAGATACATTACTGACATTGCCAATACCAATGATCTTTCCTTTTGAATTATCTCCAAAAGATACATCTCCACCATTTTCGATCTTAGTAAAACTTGAAAACCAAGCATAATTTCTTGTTATGTGTCTTGAACACCTGCTGTCCAAGTACCATTTATTCTTCTTCTTCTTTAAGCCCTGTAGAGGAAATTTTAAGTCTTAGGTACCCCAATCTTTTTGGGTCCTTGGATGTCAGCAATGGTTCCTTTTGGAACCCAAACATATTTTATACCATAATAAGTATTTCTTTTCACAGGACATCTATTTTTCATGTGACCATTTCTATTGCAATAATGACAAGTAATTTTATGATCACTTGTGAATGTAGCTTTAATAAAATAATTCTTGTAATATTTTTGCTTCAAGTTAGGCTTATACCTAAGTCCTCCTTTATCAAAAACACATTTTTGAGAGTTAAGTAAATTATCCAACATCTTTTGGCCATTTGTGAATTTTATCACAATTTCATTTAACTCATTATTCTTCTTCTTGAGAACTTCATTCTCCTTTATAAATTTCTCAACATGTAATTTTTCATGCTCATATGAGGTATTAAGTTTCTCATTTGAAGATGTGACTCTATCATGCAACATTTTTTTTTCTAGTTCTAAACATGTAATCTTTGCATTCAATGATTCATTTTCATTTTTGAGATCTATTAATTTCTTTTTAAAGCCTACATTCTTTTTACCTATCTTCATTAACTCATCATGTAATTCTTTAAAAGCATCATGTAATTCATCATAGGTGGGAAGATCATTTACCTCATCTAGTTCATCATTCAATTCATCTCCAATTGCCATAAGAGCTAGCTTTGTCATTTCTTGATGCTCTTCATCATCACTTGTTTCTTCATCAGTATTATCCCACGTGGCCACCATTGCTTTCTTCTTGAACTTGTTGAGAAGAGGGCATTTCGATCTTATGTGGCCAGGCTTCTTGCACTCATAACATTTAATTGCTTCCTTTTTCTCCTTTTGGTTCTTGAAATCTTTAAATTTTCTTCGCTCACCAGTTTTCTTGAAAACTTTTCTGAACCTCCTAGCAAGCATAGCCAATTCCTCATCATCCAGCTCACTTTCTCCATCACTTTCAAATTTTGTGACTTTGAGAGCAATGTTTTTCTTCTTCTCTTCATTGCCTCTTTCAGCTGCCAAATCTTTCTCATAAGAAATAAGAAAACCGATTAGATCATCAATAGGTAAGACATTTAAATCTTTAGCTTCCTCAATGGCAGTTCTTTTTGGTCTCCAATCCTTAGGAAGTGATCTAATGATTTTCTTAACTTTCTCGCTATTTGAAAAAGTCTTTCCTAGGGCTCCTAGAGTATTCACTATATCCGTAAATCTAGTATACATAGAATACACACTTTCATTTTGTTCCATTTGAAAAAATTCATATTGTTGAGTGTATCTACTAATTTTAGACTCTTTCACTTAATTCGTGCCTTCATAAACAACTTCAAGTTTGTGCCAAATTTCATAAGCACTTTCACAACTTGACACTCTATGAAATTCTTTCTTATCTAGTGCACAAAATAATGCATTCATGGCTTTGGAATTTAGAGAAGCTTTTCTCTTTTCCAATTCATTCCATTCCCGTGAAGGTTTTGGAATATCTTCCCCGACTTCATTTTTAGTCAAAGGCATAAATGGACCATCACATACAACTTCCCAAATTTCGTAATCTAGGGCTTGTAAATAAATTCTCATCCTAGTTTTCCAATATGGATAGTCATTTCCGTCAAAGAATGGTGGTCTAGTTGTGGACTGTCCTTCCCTAAAGGTTGAATCACTTGGGGTTGCCATGGATCTTTTACTCTAGATGGTTAAGTCCTAATAAGAGAACCAAGCTCTGATACCAATTGAAATACAAATAAGCAACCCAAGAGGGGGGGTGAATTGGGTTATTAAAATTTATTTTACAAATAATTCGATCTAATGCCTTAATGCAAACAAAAATTAAGTTTTATAGGAATTAAATCAAATATAATAAATTAGACAATGCTTGCAAAATAAATGAATAAGGGAAGAGAATGCAAACACAGTAATTTTTACGTGGTTCGGCAATCCCCGCCTACGTCCACGCCTCCAAGCCAACCGAGCTCGAGGATTTCACTATCCAAGCCTCCCAAGGCTTCAAATGTTTACAATTGACTTCCAAGGTGTCAATGGACCTTTACAATCAAGAGATTATCACCCTAATCTCTTTACCCCAAGTGTTTCCCTCACTTGAACACTCTTAATACAATACAAAATAGAAATTACAGTAAGACACTCTCTATAAGAGTAGATTCACAAGTAATGGCACAAAAATGATTTAATCTATTGTGATTTGTAATATGGAAGCTCAATATATATTTTACAAACTTGTTTTTGCTTGCCAGAAACTTTTAAATGAAGTTGGAGTTGAGTTTTTATAATTAAAGCTCGAAAACTAGCCGTTACTGTCAAATTTCAGTGCTCAAGCGGCTAGGCGCTTAATTTAACCGGCTCCCTGCTCGTAACAGTGAAGTTACCATTAATTTTGAATTTTGCTACAGTAATATTGTTCACAAAATTACAGTTTTACCTCAAAACTTACTCAAATTATGCTATGACCTAAAATGTTATAAAACTTTTCAAAAGGACCCAATCTTAGAAATTTTAATTATTATTTAATTCCTAAAAATATTCTAGAATTATAGTGTGGCCCAAATTAAAGAAAATCTTTTCAAATAAGTCCTTTTTGAGTTTTAACTAAATCACCATAATCTTTAAAGTTTTTCAAACTTTTCACTTAAACCCACAATCTATTATAAGTTACAATAAAGCCCAAATGTTTTAGATTTTGGCAAATAAGTCCAACTCCGAAATTTAAAACTTTTTTATTTTTATTCAAATTACTTTAATATATAAAATATTTTATCTCATAAACATAAAAGTATTTAACTCGAAAAATAATTATTTTATTAACATAAAATTGAGCTTCACAAATGCTAATCAAGAATAAATTAAATCATACCGGCTTTACAAGAAATTGTTGCAATAAATTATCCATTGAGCCGCCGTTGCCCGTTGAGTGTCTTGAATTTGATGTCACTTGATTCATTATCCTTCAAAACTAGTGAACTTGTGAAATACAAAATAAAACATTTTAATGCAAATGTTTGTTATCATCAAAATCATAATATTTATAACCTATTAGGCTAACAAAATTGTTGTGTGGTTTGCTTAGATTAAATTTTAAAAACTCAATTTACCCCTTTCTTTGGTTGCATAACTAGCATTTCAATAGGTTCCAGTTTAAAGGCTGACTAATAGTTGACGATGTCAACGACTACTTTGGTTTTTCAAATGCCACAAGACATGAATCATTAAAGATACAAGATACATCCTTGGCAAGTATATTGTATAAGGGTCTAGAAATTTTACTAAAATCTTTAATAAAATGTTTATAAAAATCAGCATGCTCGAGGAAAGATCTTACTTCTCGGACTGTTTTAGGTGGAGGGAGATTAGAAATGAGCTCTACCTTTGCTTTATCAACTTTAATACCTTTACTCAAAATGATGTGATTGAGAACAATACCTTATTGTACCATAAAATGACACTTCTCCTAATTTAAGACCAAATTCTTCTCTATACCTCTTTGCAGAACTAGTGTCAGGTGATATAAACATTGATGGAATGAGTCTCTTAAGATAGAAAAATCATCTATAAAGACTTTAGGGAATCATTCAACTATATAAAAAAAATACTCAATATACACCGTTGAAATATAACAGGTGCATTACATAATCTAAATGACATCCTCCTATATGCAAAAATGCCAAAAGGGCAAGTGAAAGTGATTTCTCTTGATCTTTTGGTGCTATAGGAATCTGATTATATATTGAGTAGCCATCTAAAAAGTAGTAAAATTCATGACCTGCTAATCTATCAAGCATTTGATTGATAAAAGGTAAAGGAAAGTGGTCTTTACGTGTGATAGAATTTAACGTTCTATAATCAATGTGTACATGCTACCCTATAGTCACTCTAATAGGTATCAAATTATTATTAACATTAGTAACCACTGTGACTCATGACTTCTTGGTGACAACTTGTACAGGATTAACTCATGAACTGTCAGAAATGGGCTAAATGATACATGTCTCAAATAGTTTAAGGACTTCGGTTCTAACAACTTCCTTCAATTAGGGTTCAATCGACATTGTGCTTCCCTAGTAGATTTAGCATTTTCATCAAGGTGAATATAATGCATGCAGTCAACTATGGTCTATCCTAATGCTCCTTTATATTGTTTTAAAACTTCCAACAACTTACCTTTCTGTTTGTCAACTAAGGATAATGAAAATAATTACTGCCAGGATATTGTCTTTTCCCAAGAATGCATATTCCAAAGGGTTGGGTAATGTCTTGAGCTCAAATTTTAGTGGTAATTCTAATGATTAGATAAGTTTCTTCTCTGATGGTGCTAACTATTCAGCTCTTTACTTCTATTTATTTGTGTCCATGGATGGTGCTGAGTCAAGTAAGGCATTGACGTCATTGACTAATCTGTCAATATCAAAGTCCAAACCAGAGTGAGTTAAACATGTTTGTGAAGGGTCATCACTAAGGTTTGAAAAAAAATATTATCAACTAATGTTTTAATTAAATCTACATCAATAATTCCATTGTCTACATTGTGAGGTTGTTTGACAATATTAAAAATATTTAACCCCATTGTTATATTGTCAAACGACAATTGCATATGTTCAGTTCTGCATTGAATGTAAGCATTGGCAGTTACCAAGAAAGGTCGGCTTAGGATAATAAGAATGTGTTTTCTTAAATCCTGCACTAGTTAAATGTCAATTACAATGAAATCAAAAGAAAAATAAAATTTATCTACCTGGATAAGCAAGTCCTTCACAATACCATGAGGTATTTTCGTAGATCAATCTGCAAGCTATAACACCACTGAAGTTGGGTGTAATTCTCCCAGTTTAAGTTTTGAAAACACTAAATAAGACAACAGATTGACACTAGCTCTTAATTCTAACAAAGCATTCTTAATTGTGTAGTTCTCTATACTATATGAGTTAGTGAGAGAGTCTGGGTCTTTGTGTTTTAGAGGAATCTTATGTTGGAGTATAGCGCTAACATTGTCTGTTAAAAATGCCTTCTTTTGAATATGAATATTTTCTTTTTAGTACAAAGATCTTTAAAAAACTTGGCATAAGATGACACTTATTTTATAACATCAAGTAAATAAATGTTAACACTTACCTATTTGAAGATTTTAAAAATCCCACCTATGGATTTTTCCTTCTTTGCTTTAGCTAACCTTTGGGGAAATGGAGCTTTAGGAATATATTCTAGTAGGTTGATTTTTTCTTTCTCCTCTGATGATGAGCCCTCAGTATTTACAGGTACAATTTGAGTCGTTTTTAATATCGGCATCTCTACTTTGTTGTTGACTTCTTTTTTTTTTTTTACAGGGTCATGATGGCTTTGACCTTTCTATGTTGCTGAGGTGAACTAGTATTTACTTCATGTTCTCCTTTAGGGTTTGGCACTAGTTGACTTGGGAATTTACCTTTCTCAAAAGTCATTGCTAGGGTTTGAACTGAAAAGGTAAGTTGGCCTACCATCTTTTCAAGGTTTGAGATTAATTGGGTCTATGAGTTGAAGTCTGCTCTCATTTTATTTTGTAGTCCATCAATGATGCGGTTTTATTACTCGATCGTAAAGTAGATAGAATTCTTGGAATTCTGAAACGCATCCTCCTATGGTTTGGGTTGAGAATAATTTGAGTTCTGATTGTAATTTCTAAATGGTGGCTGAGGGCTTGTGGAACTTGAGGAATTAGTTGTATTGGTGGAGCTGGAGTTATTGGTCCATTTTATTGGAATCTTTGAGACCACAAAAAATTGGGATGGTCTCTCTATCCAAGGTTATATGTGTTGGAGTAAAGGTTGTAGTTTGATGGTTTTCTCATTATACCTATAATATTAGCTTAATCTGAGTATAAGTCATGGTCATGCGGCTCTATTGATTTAGTAGCTGTTAAAGACATGATTTTTCGAGTAAGTCCTTCAACCATTTCTTTGACTTCTTTGATTTCTGAGTTTAACTCGTCAACTTAGACTTATTCACTTTCTTAATTCTTTTATTATTCCTAAATGATCGACTTCGCTGTTGGGAATTATCCGCTTGTCACTGGAAGAAATCTCAAATCTCTGATGCACTTTTAGATATTAGCTCTCTTCTACTTGTTGCCATTAGCCATTCTTGAACATTTCGCAATAATCCCTCCAAAAAGTATTGGCATTAGTGTCATTTTTTATATCCATGATGTGGATATTTTAAGAGTAGCCCATTGAATCTCTCCTATGCTTCGAAAAACGGCTCGTCTTCTCTCTGGATGAACTTTGAAATTTTCTTACGAATAGAATTGGTTTTATGAATTAACAAGTATTTATTTAAAAATTTTGTGACCATTTGTTCCCATAATGTAATACTATTAACAGGCAATGTATTAAATAATGAACGAGCTCTATCGTTTAATGAAAATGAGAATAATTTTAATTTACATGATCATCTAAAAGTTTGACAAACAGCATGAAAATCATTCAAATGATTATGTGGATCCTCATTTTCTAGGCTATAAAATATTGCGAGATAATTTAGCACACTAGGTTTTAATTCAAAACTCCTAATAGCTATATTTGGATATCTTACGCATTATGTGTTCAAATTAACTAAAGGACTGAAATAATCCTTAAATGACCTCTCCTGTGGTGGTTCTTGTTGTTGCAAATCCATTTCAATTTCATCTTTAAATATAATGTATTTGCGTGTGCAAAGTATTTTTTTTCAATTTTAAGTCTATAACTCAAGATTAAGTAATTGCGACCTTTGACCATGCATAAAAAATAATAAAAAATACAACAAAAAAATGAGAACGAAATTAATAAAAATAAAGAAGATGAAAAATTTACGATACTAACCTTATCATGCTATTACCACTTTACTATAAAAATAATTCATGTGCTAAAAAAATAGATTAACTAAAAATAAAATAACAAAATAAATTAAAAATTACAATGAAAAATGATGTAAAAATTAAATTACAAAAATATCAAGAGAAGAAAAAGAGAAGACTTTACAGTACATGATTGCAAATTCACTTTTTTAATTTTTTTTAATTTCTTTTTAATTTTTTTAATAACAATTTTTTAAGAACAATAAAAAAATTACTTAACAAATTAATTCTACAAATTAATTTCAAAAATTAATTAAAATACATTAACAAGAAAAAAAGAAAAAAAATTACCAAGAAAAATAACTTGAAAATTGAATTACAAAAATTTAAATAAATTTAAATTATAGAATTATTTTTTAATATCGAAAAAATACAAAAAAATAAAAAAATTAATTCAACAAATTAAAATAACTTACTTCCCCAGCAACGGTGCCAAAAACTTGTTGCACAAGTTTTATTGAACTCGTAAATACATGAATCTATTATAGAATATGTTAATAGTGACGAGTGTTAATCTCACAAGAAAATGAATTTTAATTATATGTCGAATTAATTTTCTAAATGAGTGGTTGAAATTATAATAAAATTATCCTAAATTTTGAATTGAAATGGCAAGAATAATTAAAAATGACAACTATTATAATAAAGTACTAGGGTGTCTGGATCGGTATTAACATGCAGCAAAGCTCAATTTTTCTTATTAGTATCAATTAAATCATGAAAAGAAAATCCGCTCCTCATGAACCATGCTCTAATTAATATGGTGTTAAGGACTTATCATACCAAACAGTAATACTTATATTATTACTATCTGTCGATAAAAAGTCAAAATATCCACAGAAATTAGAGGGGAAGAAAAAATAAATTTACCAATGAAGCCCAAGAAACATGTTGAGACTTCACCTTTAACTCAAGTTTGAAAGAAAATTAGCCGCTCATATTTGAAGTAGGAGTAAAATAAAAATTTTATTAAAATACATAGAAAATACAAGATGAAAAAGGAATTATAGAAAATAGAGCTAAAAAATAAACTTAGGGGTGTCAAATTAAGGGGGCGCCTTCCTTTTATAACTACAACAAGTAAATCATAGCTATTAGATTAAAACAATTTGGACGTATAGGATTGCACCACCTGACAAGTTCTAATTGGTTTGAACACATTATCAAGGCTATTATTAAGTGTATATGCATGTATCATATGCACGTTTTTCTAATCCACTAACATACTACCGCGTCATCGGTCAACAATATATAAACATTTTAATCCAATAAGATTATGACACCTCATCAGTCAATGCCACATCATCGTACAATATATATGAACAGTGTCATAAATAATATGATGAATAGTACCGTACATGTGAATAGTATCATATATGTGAGTAGTGATATTTATACTTTTATGCTCCTCTTAAAGTTTTTAACCATTCTGAATTTAAATTTACTGTCCGTTTTCTCTCGTTTATTATGAAATGACCATGATACTTCTAAAATACATAAAATAATTAATTATAATAAAACACATATAATTAAAATCACAAGAGACTTGAATATATAAAAGCAAAGAAGTTAGTTAAATTTGAAGTGTAAAATAATGATTTTCTCCTTTGTAAATATATATTTTCTAGCATTTAACAACAGCATACTCATAAAACTCAACTGAAGCCTAAGTGTTCAACGAGTGTTTTAAACTTTATCTATAAACTCCTCTACCTGTAAGTCATTCATCTTATATCTAATCACTTAATTCATCTTTATTGGGTTTTCTAATCAAAATATAAATACTAGATAAACATAGCTACACATATAACAGCAACACATATATTCACAAACATATTACCAACATAGCACAGGCCCCTAAACTTGAGAGGTGTTGTGTCTTTGTATAAACTTAAAATAAATTAATGATAATTATGCATACACTTAAAACAAAGAAATATAAATAAACAAGATAAAATAAGTAAAAGAAAAAGAAAGTTTCAAAAATTACAAGTAGAATGGTTAACAAGGGATAATCCCCTATTGTTGAAAATAATGTTACAACACATCCTACGAAAGTTCACTACTTCTTTAATCCACTTTTTTAATGCCCTTTCTGAAGCTAATGGTGCAGCAACTATTTATTTCTTCTTTTAGCTTTTGATTGGATTGGCTGGAGTAGTTCTAACAACTTCTATAACTTTAGACAGAGCGAACTTTGTTTTCTTAAGCTCTATTCTTCTGGTGCTTATGATGCGGTAGCACTTCTAGAGGGTTATGATTTTTTCCTCTTACTACATGCCCTTTGAGTTAGGACAAAAGGCTTTGTAGGAGTCTTACTTGTGGCAATAGGTAAAAGAGTTGTTATTGTCGGTTGTTCAACAATAATACTAGCAATAATTTCCTACAAGCCCTTCTTTACTTCTTACATTCTTATAGGTTTGTTGATAGCCTCTTCGATGGCTGCATCCACATCCTCTCGCTTCTCTATCTTGGATTCCTTATTGATCAAGATTTTTTCCTCTGCTTCTAGGAGTTATAACTAAAGGTTTTTTTTCCTTCTACTCTTTACTTTCTACTTCTTCTACTTCTTTAACTTTAGCTTTTTTTTTAATTTGTATTCTTCTTCTAACTCTTGTTTGGTCTTTATTTTTTCATTTTTTTCTATTAGACCTATCTTTACAACTTTTAGAAATTGAACTACTACAGCAAAAACTAAGGGAATTTGCATGTTTGCCTTTTATATATTGGCGAATATTGGCGAATTTATGTTACTATGCTTCAAGATGCATTATATAAGCTTAAAACCTCTTATTCTTCTCTTTTTGCTCTTGGACATATGCATTCAAGCTTTCACAACATCTTTTCAATCCCAGTAGCTTGCTTTAATTTAGTTGAAGGAAGGTATTTTATGATTGCTGTAACAACATATTCATTAACTTTTCTTTCTATTGTCCTAGCTATGATAGCCCTTTGATTCTTGATTCTTTCATCATTTGCCACAAAGTTTACTCTAGAGGCCTTATAAATGTTTGCTATAAGTGAGAGAAATAGCGAGGAAATAGACTTTTGATTCTTTGTAACATACTTTCTAATTTCTTGCTCTATGATTTTTCTAACATCAATGAGTTAACATTTTTACAATAGCATAGAAAAGTATGAGTCTGTTCTAGGACATTGTGTTTTTATGTATAGTTAGCAACAATCTAGACTTCAAAAAATTTACCTAAAGCTTAGCAATAGGCCTGAAATAAATTCTATTAGCCACCCTACACTCTTTATTCATCCACTCACTACCTTTTACAGTTAGGGTTGTACATATGTCTTTCACTTCTTCACAGTCATATTTTCAGCAAACTTGTCTACATATAATCAATAACAATAGGTAGGTTATAAAAAGCATTAATAACTCAAGATTTTAAAAGGACTTGAACTTGCCTCACTAAAATGTTGTACTGGTCTTGCTATAAAATGTTTGAGTAGAACTACTTGACAATTGGCAGCACAGGGCCTTGGGGATGAGCATGAACTAGGCTAACCTCTATATGCTGTAGCAATAAAGATGTTACTCATCGTTCTAGTTGGTTTTTTAGGAACTCGTAACTCTTTTCTTCTAAAATTTTGAAGGCTCAATAAATTCTTCATTTTTTTCCTTGACTCTTGAAACTTTAGAGACACTCAAGATCTTTCAATCTACTAACACGAGCTTTGATTTTAGAAGATACAAATGTAATAAAAAGATGCTAAGATGTAGAGAGTTATAGAAAAGAAGTGAGAAATTGACAGTGAATGATCAAGGTGAAACCTTAGCTTATAGCAAAAGAAAAATGGAGAGAGAGGTAAAATGATAAGCTTAGAAAGTTTTTAAATTAAAAAAAATAAATGGAAAGGAAGAGACATGTGTCAATGAAAATCATGGATTACATCATCTTTATTTTCAAAATTATTAATCTATTGACATAAGCATGTCAGCTATCAATGGCAAAAATTTAGGACTGACATCATATTGGTAAAAATTATTACTGTAACAATCAATGCAGTATAAATTATAAATACATGTGTTGCTTAAGAAGTATCTTTTATTTGCCATGTTGTGAGTGACACTGTAGCCTTTTTTTTTGCTACTTGTCCCTTTTTTAATTCAAGAATTCTTCTATCAACTTTTACTTAATGCAAAGTAATGACAAGAAAATAAAAGAAAATTTAAAATTTAAAAGTAATTTAAAATAACAAAACAAAAAAAATTAAGCAATGTTCAAACTGAATCAATACTTTAAAAATTTAAAATAACTTCCCTTATTAGGTTACCTTTCAATCAGAATAGATCCTCTTTAGAATTGTTCATTTCAGCTCCAATGTAATGCTTTATTCTTTATTCATTCATCTTAAATTCATGACTTCTCTACTTTTCTTGAAGTTCAACAGCCTCATGAGGATAAACTTTGATAAGTTTGAAAAGTTCTAACCATTTAGACTTTAATTTTTTAGGAAAGAGTTTTTGTCATGAGTTATAGAGCAAGACTTGATGGCATGAAATGAGTTCCCTATGCTGAATTTGCTTGTTAGATGACTATTTTTGAAATGAAATAAAAATTAGATTCAAGCAATAGGAGAAAGATTTTCCATTACTTAGCTGAAAAGACATGTGGCCATTTCTTTGTCTTTTTCTTCTAGATTCTTGCATTTTTATAAAAAGAAAAAAATTGTAATGCTTCTAGCTCACAAAGTTATAGCTTTCTCTGGTCTGCTACAATTGTAATATCTATGTTTAGTTGCTTAATTGCCCAATGTGCTTTATCCTCCAACTCTAAAGGCAAATGGTAAGTTTTTCACTAAATTCTATATAAAAACATGCTAAGTATAATTTTGTAAGCTATTTGGTAAGCCACTAAAGAGCCATTTAGTTTACTAGACCAATCCTTTCTATTGGATTTTCTTTAGAATCTTTTTATCTCTCTGTTGGATAATTTTGTGTGACCACTTATTTGTGGATAATATATTTTAGCAACTTTATGCTTGATTCCATACTTAACCAATGTTGTAAAAATGGGTTCCTTCATCGGTCATGATAGCTCTAGGAACGCCAAACTTTGAGAAATTTTTCTTTTGAAGAATTTTCACCATTATCTTGGCATCGTTTGTTGTTAATGCTATAGCATCTACCCATTTAGATGTATAGTCCATAACAGCTAAGATGTATAAATTGCCAAATGAATGGTTTTATAAAATCTATGCTCCATACATAAAACATTTTAACTTCCAAGATGTTGGTTAACGGCATTTCATGCTCTTAAGAGATGTTTCCTATTCTTTGGCATTTGATATAGTATTTAACAAACTCATAAGCATCTCTAAAAATTGAGCACTAATAATAACCTGATTAAAGAACTTTTGCTACCATTATGTGTCCTTCAAAGTGTCCACCATATGTTGCAATATAATAAGACTGCAGAATGTTTGAATTTCTTCAATCAAGAACACATCTTCTAATCACATGGTTTGAACACATTTTATACAAGTACGACTCATTCGACCGATAGCTTTTGACATCATAAAGGATCCTTTCTTTGTGTTGATAACTTAAATAAGGTGGTAGTAAGTCACTCACTAAGTAATTAGCAAAATCTTCATACCATGAAATCTATATTGTTACAACATTTGTGTGTGTTATATCATCAACAACTGCTCATAAGGAAAAGTGTCTATTATGTTTTGCTTATTCAGAGTGCTTACATCTGCTTCTAACCTTGAAAGATGATCTATTACTTAATTCTTAGTTTCTTTTTTTTCCTTGATATCTAAGTCAAATTCTTGTAACAAAAGAATCTATTTAACAAATCTTGGTTTGACATCCTTTTTTAGAATCAAATACTTTATAGCTGAGTGATTAGGGTAACCAATTAATTTGATGCCAATTAAACAAGCCTTAAGTTTATTAAATGTAAAAACAACTGCTAGGAGGTATTATTGGCATAATAAATGGAGTGAAAATTCCTGGCTTTCTTTTACACTACCACTGCTTTAGTAGAGTGATCACTAGCATCACACATCAACTCAAAAGGCATGCTATGAGGCACAACTTTCTTAATTGAATATAGCATAATTAATCTTAAGTTAAATAGCCCTCTTAAGTATTAAAATAATAATAATAATATAACAAAATGGTAATATAGTATTATAAAATATTTAATTCTAGAGTAATGATGATATAAACAATAACATAAATAATAATGCAATAAGAGGTATTATATAAATATTTTAAAATTCTAGAAATTATTAAAATATTTATGAAAGATAAATCTCTACTATTAATCAAGAATTATGCTGGTAAAATCCTAGCAATCTATTGGCTCTAAGAAATCTTATAAATACTTCCCTAGCCTTTTCATTTTTCATAAATCTTAGAAAGTCAATTCTTTTTTATTCTAAGTCAAAATACTGATGGTAAAGAAATCATCAAGTTAGGAAAGTTTAGAAAAGTAAAAAAAAAAAGAGATAAGTAACACTTCAACTGTAATGTAAGGAGAAAGTTATTTTTATACTTAAATTTAGCTTTAAATAATTCTTTATCTTATGATGACTACTATGATATTATTAGTTATTATCTAATCTTTTTTACGGTTGCCTCTGCTACCTATATTATGATATTTTCTTATTTCTTCCTTACATGGTCGACTATGTCGCTTATAATATGATATTTTCTTACTTACTCCTTGCATGGTCAATTATGCCATCTAATATATATTATTTTTATTTAATTATGCCATGGTCAGCTCTGCCACCTAAATTATGATATTTTCTTATTTACTCTTTACATGGACCTTACCATCTATATTATAATTTTATTTATTTAATTTTTATATGGACAGTACTGCTATCTATATTAAAGATTATTGTCTTAAAATAGTTCTGCTTATTGGCTCTGTTGTATATCTAGAAACTTTACATGCTATGACATAAGTTGTATTAGATACATGCATTTCATAGATTGCTTCATAAAGAAGATGTTTTAAATGAAATTTTAAATGAGGTTGTTATACTACTAGGTGACAAAGTTCCTAAAGAAGGTAAGCCCTCCAAGCTAAGTAAAAAGAAATCTTTTGGGGACGGCGATATACAACACCAAAAAGATGAATTAATTAGTCCCAATGGCATGTTGTTTTAAAGAATAAGATTGTTAGTCATATAGTACAACAAACCTAGGGCCATAACAAAGGTGCTTTATATTTCTAAGTTTCTTTTAAAAGACTTAACATTCATTTATTCATTTATGTGCATATTAGTTAATTCATGCATCAAGTGTTATCTTACGAGCACTAGTTCATATAGTCTTATATTGTAGGAATGATAAGTAGGCAAGCTAACAAGTCCCAACTAACACGAAGTGTATATAGGCTTGACAAATCTTAGGTTTTATGATGGGTTCAACTGTGTTTCTATCCATACATAAGTATCATAAATTTATTTATACAGTTACAGGTTCTTTTTTAGATATATTACTAAAACATTCCTAAATTTTGTAACAATGTTCTTATGTAATGTGGTTTTATATTTTACTTTTATAAAACAATTGTTTTAAGAACATGTATTTAGACTAAAGGTATTGAGATTCTAAGTATTTTTACATAAATCATCTTATTCTAAACATGACATGTTACACATACTTTAATTAAATGCTATAACAACGAGTACTGTAACAAAGGCTCTTTTTAATTTATCAAAAGCTTTAAGCAATTCTCATTAAAATTAAAGGGTGCTTTATTAACATACATAAGGGTTTTGATATTTTAAAAAATCCTTAATAAATCTTTTATAGAATCTAGCATGCTCTAAGAAACTCTTTATGCCTTTTAACTAAAGTAAGTGGTAGAAGTTTGTTAGTTACCTCTATTTTTACCTCATCCACTTCTATTTCCTTTTTTCAAAGACTTTATGACTTAAGAATATCCTTTCTTGTACTGTGAAATGATATTTTCTCCAATTCAATATTAAGTTTTCCTCTTAATATTTTTTAAACACATTTTCTAGATTATGCAAACAATTATTATATGATTCTCTAAAGATTGAAAAATCATCTTGAAATACTAACTAAGCAACCCAAGAGGGGGGCAAATTGGATTTGTTTTTTAAATTAAGCAAACAAAAAAAAACTTAAAGCAATATAAACTAAACGATTAGATTTGAAATAAATAAATAAATAAATGTGCAATGAAAAATAAAGAGATAGAGTAAGAGAGATCAATCACAATAATTTTTAAGTGGCTCGGCTATCCTCGCCTATGTCCACGCCTCCAAGAGCATCGGGCTTGAGGATTTCACTAAGCAAGCCTCCAAGGCTTCAAAAGCTTACAATTGACTTCCAAGGTGTCAATAGACCTTTACAAGAAGAGATTATCTCCAATTTCTTTATCCAAGTGTATCCCAACACTTACAATCACCCAAAATAAAAGATTACAATTTTTTTTCTCTCACACAATCTTCAAAATTATAAATCAATGCCCAATGTGTAAATAGATGGAGTAAGAATGCATTTGAAGATCAATGTAGATTGTATAATCATGTATATGCTCAATGATCGTGTTATAATCGCCACTTGATTTGATTTAAATGAGCTTATTTAGAGTTGGAGCTGAAAACTAGTCGTTTTTCACCTTTTTGCCAGAAAACAGATCGCCCTTAACCATTAACGGTTAACCATTTATGTTGGTCAAAGTTACCATTGGGCTGAATTTCAAATTAACGATTGACTGTTAGTAATTACCCTTTCTCCATAAAACACTAAAGACCTGCACAACAAAAATCTTCTATTCGTTCTTGCTAAACGGTTAAAGATCAATAAAGAATGTTAGTTTGGAAATTATCGGTTTAGCCGTTTATACATTATCAGTTCACCGTTAAATTTCAGAGACCTGCACTACAAATATTAACAGACCGTTCTTCATAAACAGTTAAGGATTAACAAGATTTTATAGTTTGAATATTATCAGTTAGCCGTTATATATTAACGGTCGCCATTAAATTCTAGTAACTTATAAAACAAAATGCTTAACTGGTTTGTTTTAAACGGTAAAGGATTAGCATATGACACAAGTTTGAATATTATCGGTTAACCGTTATCATTAACGGTTCTCTGTTTACCTTTAGTGAGTTCAGAAGCTAATCAGTTAAGGCTTAAGAAATAATACTTTTCTGGGCAAAAAGGTTAGGCTTTACCCTAAACGATTAGCCGTTAAAAATAACAGTTAGCTGTTTTCATCCAGTGGCTGATTTTTAGTTAAGTTATAAAACATTCAATTGAAGCTTTAGAAAATAACCCTTCACTGCATTTTATAGGTTAACCATTAAAATAAATGTTTCATCGATTATACCTAGAAAATTATATTTTACAGAAATGTTTCAGTTTATCTAAAGTTTGTAAGCACACACAAAAATTTTTTGACTTTTAAGAAACTATTTGAAAGTGTGAAACTCTAACAAATTTATCAAAAGAGGTTAAGGTTTATTACTATCAAAATCAATAAAAAGAACATTTACATGTTAACATTCTTCCCTTTTTGATGATGACAAACATATTTTAAATATTTTGCTCCCTCTACATGTATGACTTAAAATAATTTGCCAATAGAAGATGTTTTCTTAAAAAAATATGCAAAATTTTAGTCCATGGTTATATATTTCCCCCTTCATCATCAAAAAATTATTCGAAGGAAAGAAACATGAGAGTGAAAAGAAAGTTGTTACCGATGATAACAATTTCAGCAGAAATTTTGGCAGAGTCTACCTTTAAAATTGGAGAAATTCTTAAATACAACATAAGAGTAAGAACACTTCCAAAGGTAATTAATCAAGTATCCACATCCCAACAACAACTCCAATGCCATGTAATCTAGATAAAAAATATAATCAGTCATAAGAAAGACAAATATATATAGACATTCAACCAAAGAGTACCAAATGAAAAAGCCAATCCATCAATAAATAAAAAATTGATAAGTTAAGATCAAAGTATAATCAAAACATGAAATGTATGTATGAAACAAAAATCAGAAACTAAGAAGCTCACCGTGAAGTAAGAGGTCGCGTAGAAGTGGGTTGCCAAGAGAAAGGTCTCGAAGAGGAAAGTCATAAAGAGGTAGGTCGCAAAGAGGGGGCTCCCATAGAGGTGCTGCCAGGTTCAAACCCAAAATACCCTAGAATTTGTCTCTGTGCAACAATGATCTCATACTGGTGATCAATGCTCTGCTCCTGAAAGGTCTGAATCTGAGACCAGAGCTACTACTGATCGAGAGAAATAGCATTCATATGATCAAAGATCAGCTGCTGGCGCTTAGAAATCTGGCAAACATTAGCAACCAGCTGCTGTAAAATATCAGAAACAAAGGGCTGAACCAGAGCTGGAGGCTACTGAGGAGCAGAGGGCTACTTAAAAGCTAGAGGTGCTTTAGAAACTAAGGGAAGATCAGAATCCATCTCAGGCACGGCAGAACTAGAAGGGGCTGATGGCTGAGGAATGTCTTGACGACAAGAAAGTGGAGGACGAGCTCCAAGTCTGAAGTCAGTAAATTGATCGGGAAGATAAATATCATTAAGCATCCGATCATCCTCAAGAGTGATCAAGGTGTCCTAATTCTTGGTGTTGGTATTCTTATGCTATTGGCCATTCCTTCTAGTAAATCCAATACTACCTATAGCATCTCGACCAATCCTTTTGGGCTCTTTATACATAGCCTCCCGTATTGGCACATGGAAATGCTGCAATATCCAAGTAATGATACTGCTATAGGGAAGCAAGCGATGAGTGACTGCAAAACTTGTCAGCATGTGGCGCATAATAATATAACCAAGATTAACAGGGCGCCCACTAAGTAAACTATCTGGTAACCTAATATCTATACAAGTAACCTTATCCGAATGACCCCTCCTAGGTGTAATAATATGATGTAAAATACTATGTAGGATGCGAACCTGAAGAGGCAGCAACTGAGACTGGAAGGATAGTCTACAAATCTCATCACTAAGCTCTCTACGATGACATATATTATGGACACACTCATTGAGGATAAAATCATCAAAAGATAGGGTTTCCCTAGAAGTGTAAAAAGTATGACCCTCATCCTCAATCCCAAGAATAACAGTATTAAAAAATTCAACATCAAAATCAATGGATACACCACCAATAAAGGTAACAATCCTATCTTGACGAGTAGCAGACAATTCCATATTAGAGTAAAAAACTCGAACTAGATTAGGATAAGATCTATCATCAATGTTAATGGCAGATTCCCACGGACTAAGCATGTTGCTAATACTTCTATTACATAGAATCAGGTCTTTAAAATTGGCTATGTCCATAAAATAAGAATCAAGAACCTGTCTACCCATAAAGCGATCCTCAAATTATTGCCTGTAGGGAAGTGCAGTCTTTCAAATTCGAAAGTTTCCCGTGGTGGAATAGGGTTGGCTGCATGCGTATGTTTCCTCTTCCGAGGCCTCCGAGATAACTCAGCCATGACAAAGAGAAAAACTTTCAAAAGATGGATTTTAGAGTAAATAAACCGATTATTATGTTAAGAGGGAGTAGAGAAAGAGGAATTGTGGTTCAATATGTCAAGAAATGGTGAAAAATTATATCAAAATAGGCAAACACCAATCGGTTGCCCTTAGGATTTTGATTTGGGATTTTTCGATTTTGGATACGATTTGGAGTTTGAATCAGTAGAATCACTCTAAAAGGGTTTAGGAAGATTTCTATCAGTGTAATTTATTGCAAAAAAGGAGAAAATTTAAGAAAGAATGAGATGAAAAGCTTCGATTTCTCAGAAAAAAAAAAAGAAACAATAAGAGGTTAAGTGAGAAAAAAAAGAAACCCGTGACCAGTTATATACTTAGCGAAATCGGTGAGCTATTTTTTATAAATGGTAAAGGGCTAATTTCCCGAGAGCGTGTAATGAGAAAACGGTTAATGCGTAAGGGTAAACAGTAAAGGGGCAATTTAAGGTAGCTCTCTATTTTTATTCAGTTTACCATTAATCACAAACGGTGAGAGAGTAACATTCGCGATGCTCTCTGTTTTTAAACGGTTTACCATTAACTCTAAACGGTGAGAGGGTAGAGAGCAATCAAAATATCCTAGTTTCTGGAAATAAACGGTGAACTGTTTATAAGAAAAACAGTTATCCGTTTATTTTATTTGTTGTTTCGCATATTTGATTCAATATATGGCCATCAAAGATAACAAATCAAGATCATGACTTTGATCTAAAAGTGCTCTAAGGCCATTTTAATGCAAAGTGCATGAACATATATGTTTTAAAACAATTAATCCATACAAAACATACATACACACTACTAGTACATCATACTCAAGTATTTCAAGGATATTAAAATATCATATCATAAATCCAGTTATTGAATAAACTTAATAGCATATTTAGAAATGTTAATGTGAAAATTTCATCATCCGAAGTTCATGCCGAATTTTTGAAAATTATTTTTCGCAAAGAGGTTTTGTAAAAATATCGGCGAGTTATTCTTTCGTAAAAATAAACTCTAATGCAATATCACTCTTTTGAGCATGATCTCTCAAGAAATGATACCTAATTTCTATATGTTTGGTTCTTGAGTGCTGAATGAGATTCTTTGAAAGATTTATAGCACTTGTATTGTCACACTCAATAGGAATTTTTTCAAGTTTAATGCCATAATCATTAAATGTTTCTTTCATCCAAAGAGCTTGTGCACAACAACTCCCTACAGTTATATATTCAGCCTCGGTAGTTGAAAGTGCCACAGAATTTTGTTTCTTGCTAAACCATGAAACAAGTGAATGACCTAGTATATGGCAAGTTCCACTAGTGCTTTTCCTATCAACTTTATAACCAACAAAATCCGCATCCGAATTGCATGTTAAATCTATATGAGTTCCTCTAGGATACCAAAGGCAAGATTTGTGGTTCTACTTAAATAACAAAATATTCTTTTAAAAGCAAGCAAATGGGATTCCTTCGGACATGATTGGAATCTCGCACACAAACATACACTAAACATGATATCGGGTCTACTTGCGATTAAGTAAAGTAAAGAACCGATCATACCTCGATACTTTTTAATATCAACTTTTTTACCTTTTTCATTTTTGTCAAGCTTGATTGATGTACTCATTTGAGTGCTCTTAGTATTAGACTCATCAATTCCAAACCTCTTGAGCAAGTTTTTGACATACTTAGCTTGATTGATGAAAATTCCCTCATTGTTTTGCTTGATTTGAAGTCCAAAGAAATACTTTAATTCCCCCATCATTCTCATTTCAAATTTCTTACTCATATAAGAAGAAAATTCCTTGCATAAGGACTCATTAGTAGAACAAAAAATAATATCATTAACATAAATTTGAACAAGTATCTCTTGATTTTCATGTTTAACAAAAAAAGTTGTATCCACTTTACCCATTGAGAAACCATTATCCAACTAGAAATTTTTAAGCCTATCATACCAAGTTCTAGGTGCTTGTTTCAATCCATACAATGCTTTGATAACTTATATACATGATTTAGAAATTTTTTATTTTCAAAACCGGAGGGTTATTTTACATAAACTTCCTCCATAATATAACCATTTAGAAAAGTACTTTTGACATCCATTTAAAATAAAATGAAATCTTTGTAACATGCATATACAAGCAATATTCTAATGGATTCTAATCTAGCTATAGGTGCAAATGTTTCATCAAATCAATTTCTTCTTCTTGGTTGTATCCTTGGGCCACTAATCTATTCCTTACAACCACACTAGATTCATCCATCTTGAAATACAAATAAGCAACCCAAGAGGGGGGTGAATTGGGTTATTAAAATTTATTTTACAAATGATTCAATCTAATGCCTTAATGCAAACAAAAATTAAGTTTTATAGGAATTAAATCAAATATAATAAATTAGACAATGCTTGCAAAATAAATGAGTAAGGGAAGAGAATGCAAACACAGCAATTTTTACGTGGTTCGGCAATCCCCGCCTACGTCCACGCCTCCAAACCAACCGAGCTCAAGGATTTCACTATCCAAGCCTCCCAAGGCTTCAAATGTTTACAATTGACTTCCAAGGTGTCAATGGACCTTTACAATCAAGAGATTATCACCCTAATCTCTTTACCCTAAGTGTTTCCCTTAGTTGAACACTCTTAATACAATACAAACTATAAATTACAGCAAGACTTTCTCTATAAGAGTAGATTCACAAGTAATAACACAAAAATGATTTAATCTATTGTGATTTGTAATATGAAAGCTCAATATATGTTTTACAAACTTATTTTTGCTTGCCAGAAACTTTTAAATGAAGTTGGAGTTGAGTTTTTATACTTAAAGCTCGAAAACTAGCCAATTCTTCACAAATTTCGATTGTTTTCAAGCGGCTAGCCGCTTAATTTAACTTCTTAAACTCCGCATCGTAATAAAATGAAGTTCTTGTTAATTTTGAATTTTGCTTCTGATATCATTTCACGAAATTACAGTTTTACCTCAAAACTTATTCAAATTATGCTATGGCCTAAAAAGACCCAATCTCAGAAATTTTAATTATTATTTAATTCTTAAAAACATTCTAAAATTATAGTGTGGCCCAAATTAAAGAAAATCTTTTCAAATAAGTCCTTTTTAAATTTTAACTAAATCACCATAATCTTTAAAGTTTTCAAAACTTTTCACTTAAACCCACAATCTATTATAAGTTACAATAAAGCCCAAATGTTTTAGATTTTAGCAAATAAGTCCAACTTTGAAATTTAAAACATTTTTATTTTTATCCAAATTACTTTAATCCACAAAATATTTTATCTCATAAACATAAAAGTATTTAACTTGAAAAATAATTATTTTATTAACATAAAATTGAGCTTCACAAATGCTAATCCAAGCATAAATTAAATCATACCAGCTTTACAAAAAATTATCGCAATAAATTATCCGTTGAGCTTGAAATTCTATTCTTGACTTCGCCGTTGTCCGTTGAGTGTCTTGAACTTGATTTCACTTGATTCCACTTGATTCATGATCCTTCAAAACTAATGAAGTTGTGAAATATAAAATAAAACACTTTATTGCATATGTTTGTTATCATCAAAATTATAATATTTACAGCCTTTAGGCTAACAATCTCTCCTTTTTTGATGATGACAAATATCTCATGTATTTTGACATATATGCTCCCCCTTAATACATGGCGTACATAATCAAATTTAAAATAAACTCCCCCTAAAAATATGATCTATAACAATTTGTAAGCTCCCCCTTAATATTTCAAAAAACATGCACAAGTGCGTAAAAAGAAAATATAATACCTGTCTCCAAAATACATGACTTCTCCCCCTTCATCATCAAAATTTAAACGAAGGCAATAATAATCAACCAAATACAGGCAAGAGACATGAAAATCTGACAATATATCAAGAAGTCATAATATAGCATCCAAATACAAAACATCCAAATACAAAACATCCAAAGACAAAGAATCCAAATTCAGAACATCCAAATAGCTCATAATGACCATCCACAATCCATAAAGAAAATTTAAATGCATAAAAATATGTGGTACAGAGTGACAGAAAATAAAAGAGCTATGGAGATGGTGGATGTGATGAAGATAATGGTGGTGGAAATCCAAGAGCTGCAAAAAGCTGCTGCTGGCCATCAAGAATTTACTGCTATTGAGCAAAAAGTCGCTGGTGTTGATCAAATAATTGCTGCTACTGCTCAAAGAGGCGCTGGTGCTCCAAAGTGGATTGAGCTGAAAAAGCTTCAAACTAAGATTGAAGTCAGCTTTGCTGTGTCGAAAGAGAATCTATTTTAGCCAACATCTGCTGCATCTAATCCTCATGGATAGTTGAGGGAGTTTTGAAAGAACCCGCAGAAGATGGATAATGAGAGCGCTGTGGGACACTAAGATCAGGAAGTTGCTCTGGTGGAAGAATATCGTTAAAGAAACGATGATCTGTAGGAGCAAGTTCAGAAACTTTGGTGGAGTATCTCCGGTCTCTAGTCCATTTACCTTCTACCCAAATAAATCCTAAGTTGGCAATGGCATCATCTCCTAGTTCTCTTGAGTTTAAAAAGGTTGGTTCAGTAATGGGTACTCAGAAATATTTGAGGATGCGGGTAATCATACTACCATAAGGGAGGGATCTTTTAGCCATACAAGGTGTGCTAAGCATATGATTGAGTATAATGTACCCAACATTGAGTTTTCTACCCTCCAAAATACAATCCAATAAAGCCACATCTAATCGATTAACTTCATCCTCATGACCATACCTAGGAGTAATCACATGATGAAGAACATAATGTAGGATTCTAATTTAAAGAGGCAAAGCTTGAGATTTCAATGATGATCGACAAAATTCATCGGACAAATCACGTCGGCGATAAATTTTTCGAACAACATTTTCAAAAGAAAACCATGGATGATCTATTCTAGCTCTAGCACTATAAATTTCTAATCCCTCATTTGGAGTCCCAAGAATATGATTTAACTCCGCAACATCAAATTCAATACGAACTCCCCCAACACTAGTAACAATTTTATCCGAAACTTCTATATCCATATTCGAATAAAAAACCTTAACTAAATTCTCATAATATGCTTCTTGAATAACTAAGACATTTTTCCAGCTCATAGCAATAAGAAGTTTATCAAGAGATTTACCACAAATTTCTAAATTCGCCAAATTCTTAAGATTAACAAAGTAAGGAGGAATAACCGACCTCGGCATGAAATTATCGATAAACCATTTTCAAAGCGGGAGATGTCGAAAATGAGTTGACAAAAACTCCGTATTATCTTCATAATCTTCCTTGCGTCTCTTGGCCATTTGTTTGCTTTTGGCTTTTTCTCCACCCACCATTGTTGAACAAGCTTAAAGAACAATTTCGGATTTGAGTAAAATGGATAAGTTTGAGCCAAGAAATGTAATCCTAGTGATGAATGAGGTTTAGATATAATGTGGAATTGATTAAAGATAGGCTAGAAAAAGCTTGAAAATCTAGAGAGAGAAACGGCCAAAGCTAGGTTTTTGGATTTTGAATTTTTATGGAGATGTGATAAAATGGTGTTTGGATGATGAAAAATGAAGGAGTAGTGGATGGGTAATGGTTTGGATGATTAATTTTAGCAAGAAAATGAGTGAGAATTGAAGAAATTTGAGAGAGAGATGGTGAAGCACTATTCACGCAGGAGAGAGAGAAAGAGATGAACAAGAGAAGAGAAAGTGGAAATGAGGATTGAAAGATGTTTAATGGAAGTTAAATGGATGGGTAATGGATTGAATCAATGATTTTGACATGAAAATGGTTGAGAAATAAAGAATTTTTGAAAGAAAATGGAGGAGGAGTCACGGTTTGGAGAGAGAGAGAGGTAAGTGAGGAAGAAAGCCAAAAAGAGGGAGAAGAATGGGTAGAAACCCGTGACCAAGTGGCTAGCCGCTTGCTCTCGGGTTTGGGAGCAATGCAAAGCGGCTAGCCGCCTGGTTGCTGCCCAACTGTACCAAAGTCACTTTTCGGCCATTTTTGATCAATCTCGTCATCATTTCTTGATTCCGAAACCTCTCAAGAACCATTTTAATGCATGAATCATGATTTTAAATATTTAAAACATGATTAATTCAAGCAAATAATTCATCTATCAAGCATGTATCATGAAGCACACAAACATTTGACATGAATATATCATAACACCATACTTATCTATTATGCTTAAACTCTTTCAAAAACATTAACCATTAAGCACACAATTTTAATAGATTCAATAACATAATTAGAGATGTTAATCTAAAAATTTCATCATCCCAAGTTCATATTGAATTTTTGAAAATTGTTCTTCGCAAAGGGGTTTTGTAAAAATATCGACAAGTTGTTTTTCCGTAGAGATAAATTCTAAAGCAATATAACCCTTTTGTACATGTTCTTTTAAAAAATGATGTCTAATCTCTATATGCTTGGTTCTAGAGTGCTGAATGGGATTTTTTTGAAAGATTAATAGCACTAGTATTATCACACTTGATAGGAATTTGTTCAAGTTTAATGCCATAGTCTCTAACTGTTTGTTTCATCCAAATGGCTTGTGCACAACAACTACCTGCGGCAATATATTCCGCCTCAGTGGTTGAGAGTGCAACCGAGTTTTGTTTCTTACTAAACCATGAAACAAGAGAATGACCTAGAAGATGGCAAGTTCCACTAGTACTTTTCCTATCCACCTTATATCCAGCAAAATCAGCATCCGAATAACAAGTCAAATCTATATGCCACAACCAACTGTCATCATGCAATGCTGAAAACATTTATCATAGGCAAGTGCAACTTCTATGTCAATGGTATAAACATTACCACATCTAATTCGAACAAATAAAATTTTTCCATCACATGCATATTCAATAATATAATTAGATTTGTCACACAATTAACTGATACTAATCAAGTTGTATTTCAAATTTTCAACTAAGCAAACATTTTCAATTAAGGTTGATGAACTCTTACCAACATTTCCAATTCCTATAATCTACCTTTTTGAATTGTTTCCAAAAGAAACATCTTCACCATTTTTTATTTTGGTGAAACTTGAAAAGCATGCATAGTTTCCAGTCATATGTCTTGAACATCCACTATCTAAGAACCATTTATTCTTATTCTTCTTCTTTGAGCCCTGCAGAAAAAATCTCAAGTTTTAGGTACCCAAATCTTTTTAAGTCCTTGAGTGTTAGTAATGGTTCCTTTTGGAATCTAAATACATTTCATACCCTAATATGCATTTCCTTTTACTATACATCTATTTTTCATATAACTATTTTGATTACAATAATGACATACAACTTGATTGCTATTCTTCATAAAATAGCTCTTGTAATATTTTTGTTTCAAATTTAGCTTGTAACCAATCTCTCTTTTGTCAAACATACACTTTTGTGAATTTAGCAAGTTATTCAACATCTTTTGTCCATTTGTAAATTTTAGCACAATTTCATTTAGATCATTATTCTTCTTTTTAAGTAATTTATTTTTATTTTTCAAGTCATTTACATGTGACTCTAGATGCACATGTGAAGTGCTAGAATTTTCAAATAAAGTAATTTTATCATGCAATGTTTCATTCTCTAATTCAAGGCATGTAATCTTAGCACTAAATGAATCATTTTCATTTTTAAGCTCTACTATCTTCCTTTTAAGGCAAACATTCTTTTTATCAATTTTCATCAATTCATCATGAAATTCTTTAAAGGCATTATGTAACTTATCATAAGTAGGAATATCATTTACCTTATATAATTCATTATTTGATTCATCTTTTATTGCCATAAGAGCTAGATTTGTCATTTCTTGATGCTCTTCATCATCACTCGTTACTTCATAGCTATCGTCCCACGTGGCCACTATTGCTTTCTTCTTAATCTTATATGGCCAGGCTTCTTGCACTCATAACATTTGATTGCTTCCTTCTTTTACTTTTGGTTCTTGAAGTTTTTAAATTTTTTCACCCACCTATTTTCTTGAAGAACTTTCTGAACCTTCTTGCTAGCATAGCTAATTCTTTATCATCCGATTCACTTTCCCCATCACTCTCATGTTTTGAAGGTTTAAAAGCAATGCTTTTCTTCTTTTCTCTATTTCCTCTTTTCGCTGCTAAATCTTCTTCATGAGATATAAAAAAATAATTAAATCGTCAATAGGTAGAATGTTTAAATCTTTGGCTTCCTCGATAGTGGTTCTTTTTTGTCTCCTTCCTTAGGTAAGGACCTAATAATTTTTTAACTTTCTTATTATTTGAGAAAATCTTTCCTAGGGCTCCTAGGGTATTCATTATGTCTGTAAATCTAGTATACATAGAGTACACACTCTCATTTTATTCCATTTGAAACAACTCATATTATTGAGTGTATCTACTAATTTTTTACTCTTTCACTTGATTCGTGCCTTCATAGACAACTTTAAGTTTATGCCAAATTTCATGAGCACTTTCACAACTTGACACTCTATAAAACTCTTTCTTAGCTAATGCACAAAATAAAGTATTCATAGCTTTGAAATTTATAGAAGTTTTTCTCTTTTCCAATTCATTCCATTCCCGTGAAGGTTTTGGAATATCTTTCCTAACTTCATTTTTAGTTAATGGCATAAAAGGACCATCACAAACAACCTCCTAAATTTTATAATCTAAAGCTTGTAAATCAATTCTCATCTTAGTTTTCTAATATGGTATTTGTTACCGTCAAAGAACGATGGTCTAGTAGTGGACTGTCCTTCTCTAAAGGTTGAATCATTTTGGGTTGCCATGGATCTTTTACTCTAGACGGTTAAGTTCTAACAAGAGAACCTCATCTGATACCAAATGAAATATTAACTAAGCAACCCAGGTGGTGATTGGTTTTTTTTAAAAAAATTAAGCACACAAAAAAAAACTTAAAGCAATATAAACTAAACAATCAAATTCAAAATAAATAAATAAATAAATGTGCAATGAAAAGTAAAGAGATAAAGTATGACAGATTAAACACAATGATTTTTACATGGTTTAGCTATCTCCGCCTACGTCTATGCCTCCAAGCACATCGGGCTTGAGGATTCCACTAAGTAAGTCTCCAAGGCTTCAAAAGCTTACAATTGACTTCCAAGGTGTCAATAAACCTTTACAAGAAGAGATTATCCCCAATCTCTTTACCCAAGTGTATCCCAACACTTACAATCACCCAAAACAAAAGATTATAAATTATTTTTCTCTCACACAATCTTTAAGATTATAAATCAATGCCCAATGTGTGAATAGATGAAGTAAGAATGCGTTTGAAGCTCAATATAGATTGTATAATCGTGTATATGCTTAATGGTCATGTTATAATCACCACTTGATTTGATTTGGATGAGCTTATTTATAGTTGGAGCTAAAAACTAGCCGTTATTCACCTTTTTGTCAGAAAACGGATCGCCTTTAACCGTTAACGATTAACCATTTGCGTTGGTCAAAGTTACCATTACGCTGAATTTCAAATTAACGGTTGACCTTTAGTAATTACCCTTTTATTGTTAAAAATTAGAGACCTGCATAATAAAAATCTTCTATCCGTTCTTGCTAAATGGTTAAAGATTAATAAAGAATATTAGTTTGAAAATTATCAGTTAGCCGTTTATACGTATTGGTTCACCGTTAAATCTCAGAGACCTGCGCTACAAATATCAACTGATCGTTCTTCATAAACGGTTAAGGATTAATAAGATTTAACAGTCTGGATATTATCAGTTAGCCATTATATATTAACCATTCGCCGTTAAATTCCAACAACTTATAAAATAAAATGCTTAACCGGTTTGCTTTAAACAGTAAAGGATTAGCACATGATACAGGTTTGAATATTATCAGTTAACCGTTATCATTAATAGTTCACCATTTACCTTTAGTAAGTTCAGAAGCTAATCGATTAAGGCTTAAGGAATAACATTTTTATCAGCATAAAGGTTAGGCTTTACCCTAAACGGTTAGCCGTTAAAAATAACGGTTAGCCGTTTACATCTAGTGGTTGATTTTTAGTTAAGTTATAAAACAATTGGTTGAAACTTTAGAAAATAATCCTTCTCTGTGTTTTATCGGTTAACTATTAAAATAAATGGTTCACCGATTATACCCAAAAAACTATATTTTACAAAAATATTTCAGTTTATCTAAAGCTCGTAAACACACACATAAATTTTTTACTTTTAAGAAAATATTTGAAATTGTGAAACTCTAACAAATTTATCAAAAAAGATTAAGGTTTGTTATCATCAAAATCAATAAAACGAACATTTACATGTTAACACATCTGTTAATATCATAAGTGTTTGCTTAATCATATCTAAAAAAATAGATATCTTGCTACAAAATCTCAAGAAAGCATTAACCTTACTACAAAATATACTTCTTTTAAGCCTAAGCTAAAAGGCAAAAGGAATAAAGCTTAGGGGAAAAAAAACTAAGAAAGATGAGAAGCCAGAAGGCAAGTTCTTCAAGTGTAGATAGATAAGTTACTGTAAAAAATATTGCCTTAAGATTATAAAATTAGGTATAGGAAATCTTTTAGTCGTAGAGAGTTTTTTAGTTCAAAACCTTATTAATACCTAGGTATTGGATTTTAAAGCAATTAAGCATATTTGTAATTCACTTTTTGATTTCAGAAAACCAGGAAACTAAGTGAAAGAAGCATCAAGATATAGTTAGGGACAGACCAATTCATGTCAGCAGTGAAAACTTATAGTTTACTATCTTTTAATAATGAGACTTTAGTTTTAAGTAATTATCTTTATGTTCCAAGAAAAAGATATAGCTTTTCTAGCTCTTTACATGGATGACATTCTCTTAATTAGAAATGGTATAAGAGTATTATCATTAATAAAGAATTGGTTGGCTAAACAGTTTGATATGAAATACCTATAAGAGGCAAGTTATATTCTTAAGATCAAATTGCTTCGAGATTGAAAAAATAAAAATATAGCCTTATCCCAAACTGCTAACATTGATAAAATACTAGCTAGATTTAGCATGGAAAATTTCAATATTGGTTTGTTACCATTTAGGTATGAAGGTACATTCTCTAAGGTTCACTTGCCTAAGACACATGATGAAAGAGAAAAAAAAAATGTGCTAAGTTCTCTCTATAGAATTTATAGGAAGTCTTATATATGTCATGCTATGTACTAGACCAAATATTTGTTTTATAGTTGGGATAGTCAGTAGATATCTATGTAATCATGATCTTAGATAATGTATTGCAATCAATCATATAATTAAGTATATGAAAAGAATTAAGAATTATATGCTTATGTATTCTGGTAATGATTTCATTCTAATAGGCTATACATTATTCTAACTTCTTCTCATATAAAGATTTCAAAAAATCAACTTTCGATTATGTGTTTACATTAGAAAATAGAGCTGTGAGTTGGAGAAGTGAAAAACAAAGTTGTATCACAGACTCCATAATAGAAACTTAATATATGGTTACATCTAAAGCATTTAAAGTTGCTAAAGAAGTTGTTTGGCTCTATAAGCTATTACAAGATCTAAAGGTGATACCAACAGTAATTACACTTTCCAAACTATTTTATGATAATAATAATGCAATGGCTTAGTTTAAGGAATCAAGAAATCACAAGAAACAAAAGCATATAGAAAGTAAATACTTATAAGAGAAATAATGTAAAGAGGTGATGTAAAAGTTACCCAAATTAACTCAAAACAAAACCTGACAAATCCTTTTACAAAGTCGATACCTAGGACACCTTTTAAACTGCACTTAGAATATATGATTATGTGTGAGTTGCCTATATACTTTGAGAGCTAGTGAGAGATTTTTGGGATTATGTGCTCTTTAAACTATATTAATTAATTTTTTTATAAATTATATATTTGAGACATTTTTCAAAAATCTTCATTACATCTATATTTTGAAATAAATCCATTTAATCACATTATATGTTTTGTGTGATCATCATAACAAGAGTAATGATAGCCTTGCCTATATCATTAAAGATCCAATGAAGTAGGTTTATAAGGGTAATAACAAGTCATTTATTGTTTTGTGGTACTATCAATCTATTTATTTGATTCTTTCCATGACAAGATAATTGCTTATTATAGGGATTTATATTGAGCAATTGAGCTCTTAATGAACTCTATAGCCTATATTTCATGTATGGTGTTATGTTAAAACTAAATGGCGCACTTAATAGAAGTTCACTTATATGAGTGTTCATGAATTCTAAAGACCATAGGGTCATTAAAATGTTGAATTATAGAATAGGAAAACCCTAAGAGCGTGTAATATGAGCTTCTCATCTTCTATCTTTCATAAAAGGAATATTAGTTCATAAAAACTATAGGTTTCACTCAAGTTCTTGTGAGACACGATTAGTTGTTTAATAACTAATTCATAACCTAAAAGGTATCAATTCAAATGCATTAAACTCTATAATGAAGGAAACCAAAGTATTTTGAAATATATGGGAGATTGTTGGAGTTTTATTTTTACTTCAAAATATTTGCTAATTTCTCACATGTAAAGAAAGTCAGAGCAATCGCTTTATATTTTGACAAAGCAGTTGCTCGTTAAATATAATATAAAAGTAATAAATCAACATTAAGTGTAAAAAATATATATAAAACACAAGACTTATATTTTTAATATAAGAGTTAAAAACACCTTAAAATATCTCTATCATTAAATTATTGACACCCCTACTATTAGTTTTTGTTTCTTTTATCTTGTTTCTATAATATTACCTTTTTACAATAACATTTCTTTTTTTCAATAAAAAACTTAATTACCAATTTAATTCTAAAATCACACACACTCACACGCACACATATAATTTCTTTTAAAAGATCATAAATGTGAAAAAAATTACTTTTGTAAAAAAAAATTACCAATGTTTTAGGCATTAATAAAAAAGTTTATATACTAACTCCTCAACAGAGTGTTATACAAAAGTATATATATATATATATATATATATATATATATTTATTTATTTATTTATTTTATTCTTAAGGTTAAATTGGTAATTGAATGTTAAAAAAGAAACATTATTATAAAATAGTAATATTATAAAAGTAACTTAAAAGGGACAAAGAGTAAAGGTAAGATTGATAATAATTTAATGACAGAATATTTTAAGATATTTTTAAAAAATAAAAAAATTAACCTCTAAATATAAAAATTAAATAGACTTTTACTTAAGTTTAATACAATGTCGATAAACCACAACTAAAGCCGGCAATTCAACATCAATCATTGAAGGATATAATATCTAAATTAAAATTTCTCCTCAAATGCAAAGCGAAGGACAACTTTCATATCCAATCTATTATTTTACAATTTTTTTATAAACTAAAAATTTTAAATCTCTCCAATCCATAAACAAATTAAATAAAAAATTTCATATAAAATAACTTCACTATCGATCAATTTTAAAATTAAATTAAATTTAAATAAATTAATTCTTCAAATAAAGCTAGAAAATGCATTCAAAATTTCTAAATATAACACGCTAAAAAATTCTAATTTGCTTAGATCAATATATAAAAATTAACTGTTTAAAAATCTTTATTTATTTATTATGTTATAATATTATTAGGTAAGATATGATAGAATGTTAATGTAACTATATTTTAATTAATTTATTTATTACTAAGTACTAATGCTATGTTTAGAAACTTAATTTTTTAATTAAATAAATATTCTTTTTACAAAATCATGAATTTTTATAGATTTACAAAAGTAAATCTATATCCAATCAATCAATTGTAGATTTTTAAAATTTTAATCCACAAATTAATTTTTTACGGATTGAAGTTTTATAAATCAGAAGGAGCAAATGAATTGAATTAGATTCTGAACATCTTTAATTATATCTCATACAGTTGCTTTTTATTGTTTTCTTATTTGCGCATGTAACCGGCTATCGAAAGAAGTTGTTGTACATTAACAATAAAGACAAATATTAAAGGTAATTATCTTGCAACTATCCTTATTTTAAGCAAATATCAAATTAACTAACCAATTTAGTTTAGAAAAATACCAAAGACCCCTTCAACATGAAATATACATTTTTATTTTTTTAATAAAATCAAAATATACCTTTTTTTAAGAGAACATTAAAAGATACTTAAAAATAACACACTTCTGTACTAGTAAAAATAATAATTTAAATCTGAGCTAATGACATTGATTTTAAATTAATTAAATTATTTTTAACATTATATTATAAATTTAACAATAATTTACATATAAATTAATCAAAATATTTTTATTAATATTTTAATAGTGCAGTGCAATATGTATGTAAAATCATAATAAATTATATTTATTTGTAAATATATAGAAAAAAAATTAACCTCACAATGCACATAGAGTGACTCAAACTTGCTCCTACCAACATAAACACCATTTTTATCTAAGTATTGGATAATTGTCAAACAACAAGTATCATACTTATTATCATTATTAGATGTTTATTATTAAAATGTATATATGATCTATATATAACATCATTTTATTTTAATAATGTAAATAGTATATTAATAGTTCATAATTTTAACTATTACCTCTCGCATGATTTAACTTAGGATACATGCCATATTTTCATATATATATATATATATATATAGGTAATTATGCCCTTTGACTATATTGACCTAAATTCACAATGTAACTACCAATGTAGCAAGGATAATTACAATCTTTTTATTAGTTAGCAATTTATTTATAAGTTTTACAAAATTTATGTAGCATGGATAATGGCAACCCGATCCCTCCCTACCAATGTATTTTTTCAAAAATTAATTCAAAAGTATTGTAGTAATTGTGCACAAATATAAGTGGTTACATAAATGTTGTGCAATTTATTTATAAGTTTTATAAAATTATTGCAGTATTTTTTTTTTTACTTTGTAGTACAATGGATAATATTATCACAATTAAAAATAAGTAACACTTAATAATATCAGATTAATTCATAACAATATAATTAAATTAAAATGAAATGAATACTTTCTCATTTTAGGAGGCAAAATTATCGCCTAAATGAAATATTTACTTAACATTATTATTTTCTCACCTATAAACTTGAAAAAAATTAATTTTTTATTATAACTATAAATAGTAAATAAGAGTAAAATGAAAAAAAAGGGTACAATTGGCCCTATTTTTTTTCCTCTTCAATACCTACTCTTTCCATCTGCTCTTATCACTACAACAAAAATAGGTAGTGCCAACCACCTTTTTCCGGGGGAACAAAAATTCCCTCGCTAAAGATATAATTTCTTAAAGAACTTTATTGTTCGTAGGTAATTAGATAAAAGTAAATACATTGTTACCTAGGGTTCCAATTTCCTCGAAAATAAGCAGAACATGCCCTCGCTAAAGTTGTATATTTACAAGGGAATTTGGAATCCATCGGCAAATGCTGGAAAAATGAACAATATTACCTACACTTTTTTATATCGTTGGAAAAATAAAAAACAATCCCTTGGTATTGTAATAATTTTTCGCGCTAAGTTATTGCACCAAAATTTTCTACCGACGACATCAATATTTATCGGAATAAGTAGAAAAGTCCCTTGGAAATATTAAAATATTGCCAAGGGAGTTTTAAATCTATCGGTAATAAAAGCAAAAATCGGTAGTATTTGCTACACTTGTTAATCCTTGGAAAAGTAGCACAACTCCCTCAGTAATATTTTGTGAACCAAAATTTTTTATCGATGATATCAATGTTTGTTGGAAATAAATAGAAGATTCCCTTGTTAAAGTTAAATATTTCCAAGGGAATTTGTCATCCGTTGGTAATTATAATAACCATATTACCTAGAGTGGTTATCCCTCGGAAAAGGTACAAAATGTCTCTCGGTAAAAGAGATCATATTTTCTGCACATTAACGCGCCAAAAGTTTTACCAACAGATTCAAATATCCCTCGAAAATTATGGATTTTTTAAAATAAGCTAGTTGATCTAATTTTATGAAAATTTAAAAAACCCCTTACTAATTCGCTGTCTCTTTAGTTAAATGCATATTTGGAATTTTAGTTGACAACTTGTAGTTGCTATCATTCTTTTTCCTCATTTGCAAGAAACATTATAAGCTTGTTAAAGAAAGAAAACCATTCATGACTCAGCAAAATCTCTTGCCTGCTCTACATTAAATTTATGAAGACACTTCCTATTTGAAGCAACAAAATATAACTATACCAGATTTTCTTTATCAATTTATACATTGGATTTCTTTTATCATAGGTGGAAGGTTATTTGCATACCTTTCTGAAATACAAATAAGCAACCCAAGAGGGGGGTGAATTGGGTTATTAAAATTTATTTTACAAATGATTCAATTTAATGCCTTAATGCAAACAAAAATTAAGTTTTATAGGAATTAAATCAAATATAATAAATTAGACAATGCTTGCAAAATAAATGAGTAAGGGAAGAGAATGCAAACACAGCAATTTTTACGTGGTTCGGCAATCCCCGCCTACGTCCACGCCTCCAATCCAATCGAGCTCAAGGATTTCACTATCCAAGCCTCCCAAGGCTTCAAATGTTTACAATTGACTTTCAAGGTGTCAATGGACCTTTACAATCAAGAGATTATCACCTAATCTCTTTACCCCAAGTGTTTCCCTCACTTGAACACTCTTAATACAATACAAAATAGAAATTACAGCAAGACACTCTCTATAAGAGTAGATTCACAAATAATGGCACAAGAATGATTCAATCTATTGTGATTTGCAATATGGAAGCTCAATATACGTTTTACAAACTTGTTTTTACTTGCTAGAGAGCTTTGAAATGAAGTTGGAGTTGAGTTTTTATAGTTAAAGCTCGAAAACTAGCCGTTATTGTCAAATTCCAGGTCTTTCAATGACTAATTTTAATGCATAATTTAATCGGCTCCTGCGTCAAATAATGAAATTCACCGTTAATTTTGAATTTTGCTACAGTAATACTGTTCACGAAATTATAATTTTGCCTCAAAACTTATTCAAATTATGCTGTGGCCCAAACGTTATAAAACTTTTTAAAAAGACCCAATCTCAGAAATTTTAATTATTATTTAATTCCTAAAAATATTTTAAAATTACAGTGTAGCCCAAATTAAAAAAAAAATTTCAAATAAGTCCTTTTTGAGTTTTAGCTAAATCACCATAATCTTTAAAGTTTTCAAAACTTTTCACTTAAGCCCACAATCTATTATAAGTTACAATAAAGCCCAAATATTTTAGAGTTTAGCAAATAAGTCCAACTCTGAATTTTAAAACATTTTTATTTTTATCCAAATTACTTTGATCCACAAAATATTTTATCTCATAAACATAAAAGTATTTAACTTGAAAAATAATTATTTTATTAACATAAAATTGAGCTTCACAAATGCTAATCCAAGTATAAATTAAATCATACCGGTTTTACAAGAAATTATCGCAATAAATTATCCGTTGAGCCGCCGTTGTTCGTTGAGTGTCTTGAACTTGATTTCACTTTATTCCACTTGATTTATTATCCTTCAAAACTAATGAACTTGTGAAATACAAAATAAAACACTTTAATGCATATGTTTGTTATCATCAAAATTATAATATTTATAACCTATTAGGCTAACACTTTCATTTCCCAAGATAGGTAGAATAAGGTTATATTGTTAAGTAGAATATGTGATGTTCACACTTTCCTTAATCTTTGCTATTTGTTTTCTAAACTAGAAAGAACTTAATTCATATGCTAAATGTGTTAGATTTCTTTAATGATTCTTGGGCCTTGGGCCTTAACTTATATGCTAAATATGTTAGATTTCTTTAATGATTCTTGAGCACACTACAACAAATATCACTTTTGATAACATGATATAGTATAATTTTTTTCCCGTATGGTTACATTTCCCCCAAAAAAGAATTAGTTTTCTAAGTAATAACATTTTTTTTTGTTGTACTATTCTTCAATTACTAGAAAATTTTAAATGCGTTATTAGATTATCTAACGTAGCACTTATAAAATGCTACAATAGGATCAAATGCTTAGAAAAATGTTGTTACAAGTGGTAACATTTTTTTAGTTGACAAGTGATAGCAATTTATTATTTTTTATTATAATTAATCTTCAATTAGTATCATATTTTAAATCCTATTTAAAAAATTAATTAACACTGTACCATATTTTAAATCCTGTTTAAAAAATTAATTGACGCTGCACATTTTGAATGCCATAAAAAAACATTAATTTAATAGTAATATATTTAATTAAAAAGAAAAGGTTCAAGAGATTTTAGTATAGCGCCAACAAAAAGGCAAAAAGTGGCAAAGTCCCTAGGTCCTTCCCTTTGTATGTTTCAAAGTTTGCCCATTTTGCCAAAAGCCAAAAGCCAAAATCCTCCTTTTAAGCAAATCGAGTGAAAGCCAAAATTCTTCCTTTTCATCAATTTACAAAAAATCAAAATCTTCTTTTTCCCCAATGAGCCAGAAGCTAAAATTCTTCTTTTCTTTTGTTTCCCCCAAAATCAATTGAAGAAGAAAATGGATGTTGGTCAAAGTTCGTAGTTAGGTCAGCACCTTCAACTAATTTTGATATTTCAAACTCGTATTTCTTTTATTGCTACATCAAACTCTGGTTAAATAATCTTTTATTTTTTTTAGATTTTCACTTGAATTTTTAAGATTTTGTTTAATTTCTTTAGGCTGTTTAATTGAATTTTTAGTTCTTAGAACAAGATGAGGATGCATTAGATCATAAATTATTTTTGTGATTTTCATGGCATTCGTGGTGGACAAGTTTTGGATTTTTTGAGCCGTAGACAATCTCCTTGCTGATAAAATGCTTTACTATAACAGTTTAAAGCTATTGTGAAAATTTTTGCTCTATAAATCTTACATTGGTTTTTTTCTTTTGTTTTTCTTTTTTTTTTTTTGGGCAGCTTATCAAGAACTGAAGTGAAATTTGAAAAAGCTTACTCCAATCATTCTTACAATGTGCTGGGAAAGCCTTTGATAGCTCAGGTATATGTCTTCCAATTACTCATCACTTATGTCAAACTTCCTATGACTTTTAGATAAAGTGTTAGATTTTCAACTTTTGCTTTGTGCTATTCGTTTCTATATCATACAGATGTTGCAACATTCACAAGTTATGCAATGTATTTTGATTCTTTATAATTTATATCTATATGAAACAAGAAGATAAAATATCTCGCCAAATAGAGTTAAGACATTTTGAATTTAAAATTTCCTAAACATGCTAAGAGCTGCCCTCTCTTGTACAGAAATGTGTAATTGTTTATGCAGTTTAATATTCAAAACTGCACAAGCATGCTTTGTATATTAACTCTAGAAACAATTACTGTATCTGCAGTTTGATAATTGTAGAAACAACTGTTGTATCTGTAGTTTTGAGCATTAGAAACTGCTTTTTTGCACTTCTGCACAGCAAAAATAACTGCTATTTCTGCACTTTTAACAGCAAAAATAACAGTTCTCTTTGCATTTTTAGACAGTAAAAACAACAGCTATTTCTGTACTTTTTTTCAATAGTAAACAGCAGTTGTTTCTGCACTTTTTTCTAGTAGAAATAACTACTATTTCTACATTTTTTCCCAGTAGAAACAACTGCTATTTTTGAACTTTTTTCCAATAGAAACAGCTACTGTTTCTGTACTTTTTCCCAATAGAAACAACTGCTGTTTCTGAACTTTTTCCCAGCAGAAACAGCTACTGCTTTTGCACTTTTGGGTAGAAAGATTAAAATTTTTCTATAGTTTTGTAGTAGAAAAAACTGCAAGCATATTCTTGCTATTGTTTATGCAGTTTAGAGCATAAAATTGTAAAAACTAGTAACTATTTCTATAGTTTTATAACCTTAATATAATAAGCACATTTGCCCTGCTTGATTTCTTTGTCAAGGTGGAAATGTTTATGAAATATTTATCTTAATTTCTTTGTCATGGTTGTTAGTAAGATGGCGCCAGATAAATCTTGGATGCAATTGCCAAGGTCAACAATGGGTTATTACAACGGAGTACCATCTTTTTTTTATTATGCATATCGTCATATTCAAAAAGAGGATATGAAAATATTATGTCCATGTGTCAAATGTAGTAATAGGTATAGAAGGGTTTGAAGTGAAATACATGAGCATCTTTTAGAAGAAGGGATAAGGTGTGATTATACTACTTGGTATTGCCATAGGAAGAATGGTGATAATGATAGTGACATTGATAGGAGTGCTGATGATGGGAATGAAAATTATGAGAATATTTAGTAAAATGAGATGTATAACCTAATCCAAGAAAGCTTTTCTCAAGATCTTAATGAGGAGGCACAAAAGTTCTTTAACTTAGTGAAAGAGGTTGAACAACTTTTATATCCAAATTGTGAGAAGTACTCTAACTTATCCTTTATGGTCAAATTGATGCACATTAAATGCATCAATGGTTGGAGTAATAAATCTTTCAACATGTTGTTGCAGCTATTGAAAGATGTGTTTCCAATGTGTGAAAAGATGCCTACTTCCAACTATAAGGCAAAGAAAATTGTAAACGATCTTGGTCTCCATTATGAGAAAATTGATGCATGTAAAAATGATTGTATCATTTGTTATAAGAAAGATGCACAACTATCTCAATGTCCGATTTGTGAGGTTTTTAGGTGGAAGCCTAAAGGAAAAGGTGCTAAAAGATCTACAAAAAGGGTTCCATGGCAAATCTTGAGCTACTTTCCTATAATGCCAAGACTTCAAAGGTTATTTATGTCATCTAAAACTGCTGCAAACATGAGATGGCACTTTGAAAATCGTGTAAAAGATGGGTTGTTAAGGCATCCAGCAGATTGTGAGGCTTGGAAGGCTTTTGATAAAACACACGAGTCTTTTGCATCTGATTCGCGAAATGTAAAGTTGGGATTAGCTACTAATGGGTTTAATCCTTTTGGAAACATGAATATTGGGCACAGTACTTGGCCAGTTCTTTTATTTCCATACAATCTTCCTCCTTGGATGTGTATGAAAGAACCATATATATTTATGTCATTACTTATCCCAGGACCCAAAGGCCTGGAAAATGATATTGATGTACATTTGAGGCCTTTACTTAAGGAGTTGAAAATATTATGGGAAAATGGTGTAGATACATATGATGTCTCAAAAAGTCAAAATTTCCAAATGAAAACAGCAGTTATGTGGACTATTAATGACTTTCCAGGATATGCTAATCTGTTAGGTTGGAGTATAAAAAGAAAGTTAGTATGTCCATGTTGCACTAAAGAGACCTCATTTCATAGGCTGAAAAATGGTTCCAAACTGTGCTACATGGGTCATAGACGATTTTTACCTGAAGATCACTTGTGGAGGGATCAAAAGACACAATTTGATCAAAAAATAGATAAAAATGCTGCACCAAAGCGTCAAGAAGGTGATGAAGTTTTAAATGAACTTGAAGGTTTGAGACCTATAACATTTGGAAAGGCTGAAAAAAAGTAAGTAATTGCTGGTTTTGGGAAGAATCATAATTAGAAGAAACATAGCATCTTTTTTCAATTGCCATATTAGAAAACATTATTGTTGCGTCATTGTTTAGATGTTATGCACATTGAGAAAAACATGTGCGACAATGTACTTGGCACTATTATGAACATTAAAGGAAAAAGCAAAGACTCTTTAAATGCTCGGTTGGATTTAAAAGAAATAAGGATAAGGTAGGAACTTCACCCAATTAAGGTGGATGGAAAAATTTTGCTACCCCCTACTTGTTATACTTTGACAGCCGATGAAAAGAAAAGTGTCTTGCAGTGGTTGTCTGATATAAAAGTCCTAGATGGCTATTCTGCTAATTTTTCACGATGTGTTAATATGAAGGATGGCAAAATTTCCAACATGAAGACACATGACTATCATGTATTTTTAGAGAGGCTGTTACCATGACTAGTTTGTGATATTTTGCCTAAACATGTATGTAATGCATTAATTGAGCTAAGCAATTTTTTTAAAGAGTTGTGTGCTAAAGTATTAAAAGAAGATGAGTTAAAACAACTTGAAAGTCAAATTGCTGTGACTCTTTGCAAGTTAGAAAGGATTTTCCCTCTAGCCTTTTTTGATATAATCATATATTTTCCGATTCACTTGGCTTGGGAAACAAAAGTTGCTGGTCCAGTACAATATAGGTGAATGTACCCAATAGAAAGGTAATATCTAATTTTTTTTACTGATTTTACATTAATAAAATCAGCTTACAATATAATTTAAACATTTCTAGGTTTTTATATAAGCTTAAAGGATATGTTCGCAACAAAGCTCGTCCTGAAGATTCCATTGCAAAAGGTTACTTGGCTAATGAGTGCTTAACCTTTTGCTCTCGCTACCTTCATGGTATGGAAACTAAATTTAATAGATAAGAGAGAAATTATGATAGAGTTCAGCTCTCCACAGATACATTATCTATTTTTTCTACACTAGGGCAATAATATGGGAACATACATGTGAGGGAATTGAGTTATGCTACACACAATGCTGCAACACTTTATGTGATTTAAAATTATGATGGATGTCTCCCGTTTATTGAGTAAGATTGTCACGACCCGTCCCGAACCCTGGGATGAATCGTGACTGATCCTCGAAATTCGACTAATAATTATTCTAATATTAATCACAATAATATTTCTACTAAAATTTCCAATAGAATTTCACTAAAATTTCGAAATTTCCAATCCTGCAATTAATAAGATAACACTCCCAAAATAATTTCCATATACAACCAACTCCGTCAATCAACATCTCAATAATTACCAAATATCATCCGAATTATTTTAATACCAAACACAGTAAGTTATTCTAAATTATAATATTATACAATCTGAAATATTCTACACAGAACTTCACAAATCCTAGGACAAACACGTGGCCAAATACACATAACTAGCGTTGCTGAGTCAACTGTTGTACCTGCAAGTCTCCTATGGGGGGAAAAATATAATAAAACGAAAAAGAATGGGGGTGAGTATAAAACTCAGTGAAGGTCAGTGAGTGGATAATAGTTTTTCCAAAAATAATTTTATTCTTAAAATAATTGTATCACTTTTAAATACACCATTTTATCAAATCATAAACTAGAAATATTAATAAATCACTTCACATTTATAATCAAATCACTAACTTCGAAAACATATATAATACCATGTGAAATAACCAAGGAAGTATATGTCATAACATTGTATAAATACTCAATCTGAAATCATCATAAATTACTGAGTAAAACCGATGAAAATTCGCAACATATATTATCAATTCGAACACTGGAAACTTTCACCAAACGAGTACCCGGGGAAATAATCTCATCCTATCCGGACCTCAACGGATGAGTAATCAAGCAACCATCATGCCCCGGAGCTACACGGATAATCCAGACCTCAACGGACGGGCAATCAAGAAACCATCATACCCCGGAGCTACACAGATAGACGGGGAAATAATATCTCATATGTCATCTCATATCGACATATCTCATCATCATAATTATGCATGCATAGTCCCCAAAGGACAAAAGCGCCCAAGCACACGGCCCAAAGCCTCTATGTGTACTCCGACGGGCCCCAAAGGCCTATATCTCATATCATCACATCACAGTGTACAGGGAAGGGTACTGTCTAATGACTTGAAAACAATCGAAAATACACATATTCATAAACATCTGATAATATCCGAAATCACATTCTCTTTTATTCTCAACAACATTTAAAATCTATTTTCTTTTCTTTAAAAATATTATTTATACGCATATATTCAAAATCAAAGATAAAATCATTTATCATACGCAATTCCGATAATAAACAACATTATGCCGATAAAATCCATTTTCCACAAAATCATTAAATTGGGCATTTAAAAATTCATTCGCAATCATACTTATCATAATTAAAAATCATAATAATCCACAGAGAAAATAGGTTTTGTATATTCCACTCATAGTGACGACGATCAAATCCGATATCGCCGACGTCCGTGGATTGGTTCTCGTTCGTGGATCTCCCTAATCAAATAAATCGCATAATTATTACTAATCACATAAAGTATAATTAATTGTACTTAATAAAACTCAAATTCACATAATATAACTCCCGAATATTTAAAATTACTAAATTATCCTTATCTCCAAAATTACCAAATTATCCTTATTTCCAAAAATTACCAAAATGCTCTCGATATCAACTTTACTTAATTGTCCCCAACAATATATTTTATTAACTTATCCTTAATATTCTTAATTTCTGAAATATCCACGAATCCTTTAAAATTACCGAAATGTCCTTGAATTCAAAATTATCAAAATATACCAAAAATCATAATTTACCAATTTAATCCTCAAGATCATAAATTACCAACCTATCCTCAATTTTATCAATTAATTAAATATCCACATATTATAAATTATCTCTGAGGTGTAAAATTATCGAATTACCTCCAATCACTTAAATTACCGATTTATTATCGAAATCTCAAATTACCTAACTATCCTTATCCATAATTATCAAATTACCCACAACTTTCAAAAACTACAAAATTAACCCCAAAATTCTCAAGCTTTATCAAAATGCCCCTCACCGGTCAACAATGACCGGACTTCGGTCAACGATGACGGGAAGCTCAGGTCTTGTAGTTCCGGCCTTGGTGAGTCCAACGGTACCGGCGGTGTCCTCCCACGCGCGGTGACGGAGCTGGATCGAGCTTCCTAAGGCCGCGGGTTGAAAGTTGCCGTTCATCGGCAATCCGGCCGATTCAGATGACGGGACCGGTCGAAAATGGAAGCTGGAGGTGAGAGCAATGGAACCCAGCCGGTGGCGTGGCCAAACTCCGGTTGAATCGACGGCAACAAGAACGGGTGTTTTGGCCGAAACTTTCGAGCTTTACCGGCGGCGTTCTGGTTGTTTTCCGGCAGTGAGAATGGCAAGGATACGACCAGCGTCTCGAGAGCTTCAAATCGGTACCAAGATCGTCAAAAACGGTGGCCGGAATTGAGAGATCCGGCCGGGTCTATTCGCGGGTCGCGGCTCGGGTTGGATCCGGGTCTCTCTCTCTCTCTCTCTCTCTCTCTTTCTCTTTCTCTTTCTTTCTTTCTCTCTCTCGACTTCTCTCTCTTTATTAAAATATAAATAAATATATATATACGTAAATATTACAATCCTCCCCCCTTATAAAAATTTCGTCCTCGAAATTTACGTGTGTAATAAGAAACTATGAAGATATTGAGCTTGCATTAAGTCCTCATAGTCCCAAGTAGTTTCTTATTTTGCATGATTTCTCTATATCACTTTTACTAAGGAAATGGTCTTTGAATGCAAAACTTGATGTCTCCTTTTCAATATTTCCGCTAGCTCCTTTTCATAAGTCAAATCTTTTTTCAACTCAATTGGTTGACTCAATAACACATCTTTTTTTTCCAAAACATCGAGACATGAAACACATTACGAATTATAGATAACTCAAGTGATAGAGCTAATCGGTAAGCTAATGAACCAATACGCTCTACAATCTCATATGGCCCAATGTATCGTGGACTTAGCTTACCTCGTTTCCCAAATCTAAGTACTCCCAAGGATCTCAATCCGATCAACAGAGGCATGTAAGCCACTCGCAAATGAGCTACAGAACTCGAAGACTTCCTACTTAGTGCATCTGCTACAACATTTGCCTTACCTGGATGATAATCAATAGTGCAATCATAATCCTTAATCAGCTCAATCCATCTCCTCTGTCTCAAATTTAATTCTTTCTGAGTGAACAAGTATTTGAGACTCTTATGATCAGTGAAAATCTGACATGTTGCTCCATATAAGTAATGTCTCCACATTTTAAGTGCAAATACCACTGCTGCCAATTCTAGATCATGGGTCGGATAGTTATGTTCATGCTTCTTAAGTTGTCTAGAAGCATAAGCCACAACTTTTCCATGCTGCATTAATACACATCCCAATCCTTGTCTCGAGGCATCACTATATACCACAAATCCTTCATTACCGGATGGAAGTGTAAGAACTGGTGCTGAAGTCAAACGTGCCTTAAGTTCTTGAAAACTCTTTTCACAATCATCATCCCAATGGAACTTAGTGCTCTTTCTAGTTAATCGTGTCAGAGGAGTGGCAATCTTCGAAAATCCCTCCACAAATCTACGGTAATAACCAGCCAATCCAAGAAAACTTCTAACCTCTGTAACATTTGTAGGCTGTTCCCATTTCACCACTGCTTCAATTTTCTGAGGATCAACATAAATACCTTTAGCTGATATCACATGGCCTAGAAATACTACTTTATCCAGCCAAAACTCACACTTGTTAAACTTAGCATACAACTGTTTTTGCCTCAAGATTTGCAATATGGTCCGCAAATGCTTAGTGTGATCCTCCCGATTCTGAGAATATATCAAAATATCATCAATAAATACAATCACAAATCGATCTAAATAGGGTTGGAATACCCTATTCATAAGATACATAAAAGCTGCTGGAGCATTAGTTAACCCAAATGGCATCACTAGGAACTCATAATGCCTATAGCGGGTTCTAAACGCTGTTTTAGGAATATATGTTGCGAATTTTCATCGGTTTTACTCAGTAATTTATGATGATTTCAGATTGAGTATTTATACAATGTTATGACATATACTTCCTTGGTTATTTCACATGGTATTATATATGTTTTCGAAGTTAGTGATTTGATTATAAATGTGAAGTGATTTATTAATATTTCTGGTTTATGATTTGATAAAATGGTGTATTTAAAAGTGATACAATTATTTTAAGAATAAAATTATTTTTGGAAAAACTATTATCCACTCACTGACCTTCACTGAGTTTTATACTCACCCCCATTCTTTTTCGTTTTATTATATTTTTCCCCCCACAGGAGACTTGCAGGTACAACAGTTGACTCAACAACGCTAGTTATGTGTATTTGGCCACGTGTTTGTCTTAGGATTTGTGAAGTTCTGTGTAGAATATTTCGGATTGTATAATATTATAATTTAGAATAACTTACTGTGTTTGGTATTAAAATAATTCGGATGATATTTGGTAATTATTGAGATGTTGATTGACGGAGTTGGTTGTATATAGAAATTATTTTGGGAGTGTTATCTTATTAATTGCAGGATTGGAAATTTCGAAATTTTAGTGAAATTCTATTGGAAATTTTAGTAGAAATATTATTGTGATTAATATTAGAATAGTTATTAGTCGAATTTCGAGGATCAATCACGATTCGTCCCAGGGTTCGGGACGGGTCGTGACAAAGATGAAGTCTTAGGCTGATATTAATATTAATGTCATTATAAAACATTGTCTACTTTACTTAAAATAGTTTATATGCTTATAGGGAACACAAAAATATGTTGTTACATTCAGGTGTTAGAAATGTAGAAGAGGTACATAGACAAGAAATTATTAGTTGGTTTAAAGAGAAGGTAAATGCTATTTTTTTACATAATAATTGAAAGACTTGTGACTTTCAGCATAACTTGTAATTGTCACATCTAATTATGCCATTCTATTTTTAGATCTTAAAACTTTATAATGAAGGGCAAGCAAATAAGCATATGCTTTCTTTAGCTCAAGGTCTTCGAAAAAGAGCAACATTTTGTTTGGGCTATAATATAAATGGATTTCGGTTTCACACAATACAACGTGATGAAACAAGAAAAACCCAAAACTATGGAGTTGTAGTGAGAAGTGATGATCAAAGTGTTGCAATGCCTTATCATAGAGTGTTGAAAAAAATTATTGAACTTTATTACAATGAAGGGAATAAAGTTATATTATTTAATTGTAACTGGTTTGATACAGTTCGACAAGGAATTAGATTTAAGAGAGATCGTTATGGTAAAATTATTCTTAACATGTCAAGAAAGCTAAGCACTCAAGAGCCATTTGTGTTAGCATCCCAAGCACAACAAGCTTACTATGTGAGAGGGATAAAAGATCCTACATGGAGTACTGTAATTAACACAAAGCCTCGTAACCTTTATGAGATGCCTAATAATGAAGGAAAACCATATCAGGAAGAAGAGATTCCAATGGCTGTGGAATGAATTAATTTTTTTATTTTTTGCTCATTATAGATAAGTAAGTTAAAATAAATTTCAGATATTAGCTGCTGTTCATTATAATTATTATTGTTGATTGTTTTATTTCTTTTGCTTGAAGCTGGTTATTAGCCACTTCTAATTTTTTCTTTTTCATGTGAATGTTATTATCTATTATTGTTCTTGTTAGTAATGACTTATATTTTGAAAATACAGATACTTGGCAATTATGGGCAAGAAAAGTAATGGATTAGTGACTGCTGGTAGCACTTTAGATCAGTATATGATCAACAACAACAATAATAATGATGTAAGAACTTCTCGGACTAACAACATGGCATCGGATATTTTGCTTCCCGCACAACATCAAAATAGTGAGGCACAACAGCAAAATGGTGAAGCTTATGTTTCTAGCATGGAATCTTAAAAAATGGCCGCGGGTAATTATTTAAATGAATTGAGAAAGATTGTCATATAATGAAAAATAAGCTAATTGACTATTTCTAAACACCTAGTGTTTTTATTTTGTATTATTTTCAGTTAGAAATAAAAGAAAATGTCGTAGGAAAGCTAAAGGTGTATCTAAAGGCAAAAATATAGAAGTGAAAATATATGCTGGCAAACTTTAATCTATTTTTACATGATCATATGCTGTTATTAAATTTATAAGCAAACTTTAATCTATTTTTACGCATAGCTAACGAACAACTATAATGGCTTAATATGTTAGGATCATAACTACGGAAGCCGTTCGAGAAATTTTTGTTATTTTCCATGAGTGTATGTCAAGACCTTGGATAACATTTTCTGAATATCCACAAGAAGCATTTCATAGATTGTTTGGAAATTTTAAGAATGTGGGATTTACTTATACATGTACTGAGGAAGAACTTAAAGAAGCTGTTTGAAAATGTGTAAAATCTCACTATCTGGATTGGATGTCAGAGTTGAGAAATGGTATTTTTGAGAAGTATAAATCACCTGGAGAGTGCTACGCTCATAATCCAGATTGTGTACCACCTACTGTGTGGAGACAAATGATTGATAAGTGGATGAATGAGAATTGGAAGGTAATATGTGGAAGTTTTGTTCTTTTTAGTTTTAACTATCATATAAGATATATCATAATGGTTTTGTTATTGAATAACATGAAGAAAAAAAGTATGTTAAACAAGGGTAATCGATTATTGAAGCGCACTACTTATACAACAGGTTCAGTTCCTATGGCTAAGTATAGAAAAGATTTGGTAAAGTTTTTTATAAGTTTTCAACATTTAAAGACTATAAAAATGTATATGTATGTGTGTATGAGCTGGTGTCTATTTTATACCTTAATTTTTTTATTTAATTTCAATTCGATGAATCAGGAGTTGAACCTGATCCAATTGAATGCTTCAGAAAGTTTCATGTCAAAAGCAATGGTGATTGGGCAAGTGACCATGCAAAGGAATTACATGTACAAACTTTGTTCACTTGTAATTTATTTTTGTCTTTTTTAATTTTATGTATCAAAAATACATTATTATCTGAAAATTTTCAGGAGAACATGGAATCTTTGTATCAAAGTGAAGGTGCTGAAAAGTCTAGCTTGGCTATTTATCATCAAGTAATGGGACCACCTAAGAAATGTCGATTTGTGGGTTGGGGAGGTATTATTATAATTGAAATTGAGTCTTTTATTACAAAAAAAAAATGTAACTTCAAGTTAGTAATATTAGGTTGGTACTTAATTTGATTGGACTCCATTTGTACATTTTTGATTTGACACCAAATTTTGTTTTCAATTGGGTATAGGTATGAAACCAAATGATGTTTACCGTTCTTTAGATGACAGAAGTCATAAGGACATTCATGTGATACCAAGGAGAGAATTGGAGCTAAAAGTAGAGAAAATGGAAAAAGAATTAAGTGAGCTTAGAAATGTGAAAGAGTAAATGAAAAAAATGGAAGAGAAAATGAATTTTATTATGTCTCAATCGAGATTCCAGCAAGAGTTTAACAAGGTATGATTATTCTCTTTACCCCTCTCTTGCTCAAGAATTAAACTTGTTATCATGAATCTACTCTAGTATTGTTGCTTTACTTTCAAGGACCTTTGATAATAATTGTCGGACTATGATATTCTAGTTGATAATGATATTTTCATAATGTTATTGAAGATTGATGGTTGAAAAAGGTCAAAAACACATATTTGAGGGAATATATGTGGCTTGATTTACTTTTAACATATGTGCATGGTAGTGGAAGTTTACAAATACATTAAGTGCACAATAGTTGATAAAAAAAATGTTATATATAAATGGCTGGTTTTTTTAGAGTTCTCGAGCCGTAGTTTATAACAGAAGTGGAGGAGAACAAAACGCTACAGGAAAGAAAGAAAATTAATTTTTTGTTCTCTCCAATTTCATCCTTTGTCTCTTCTCTAACACATGACAGCTAATGTCAAGGTTCCATGTATTTCACAAAAATGTAGTTTAAGTCTCTAAGCTAAGCCAAAGCTATAGTTTTAATATTTGTGTTAAAACTATACGTGATTTCTTTTTTGTGCTTTTGGCTTCTCAGCTGTGTTTATTTTTGGAAAAAGATTATGTTTTTGGATCAATTTGGTCTAGTTTATGATAGAAATATCAAGAATAGCTAATGGAGAAGAAAAAAGTGGTGAATTTTATGCAGTGTTGGGATTGAATAAGGAATGCATTGCAATAAAGCTAAAAAATGCTTATAAGAAACTTGCACTGACTAGAGTTAATAGCCACCTCTTTCACTTTCACCCTTTCAATTAGCTGGGTGATCTTGCTGCAATTTGGTTTTTGTTTTCAATTTGTCCATTTGATTTGGTTTTAATACATGCCTGACCTTGTTTCTGAAGTTAAACAAAACAATGAGGTTTCAACTCCCAAATTAAATAGATGCCTTAGATTACTTTTAAATCCCAAATTTGAAAAGGCTATGATTGAATCGTGTTAATGTCTTTTTCTTTCTTTAATTATTGTAGAGTAATAAAATGTGGTTTTGAAATTATGTAGGATAATATTGGAGAAGATGAAGATGAAGAACAAACTACAAGTGGTGATTCAAATCCTTGATGGAATGTTAAAGAAGTAAGAATATGCAATGTAACTTTTTGTTCATTAATCCTAGCAACAATTGATGAAGATGCATCATTTTGTATATGGTTGAACAATGACTAAATTGTAGATGATTGTGTTAATATTATTATGATTTCCATCAAATTTATGTATATTCTTATCCAATTTAAGTATGAATGGCTTAATGAATGACAAAGGAAATAAATAATCTACTTTTAAAAATCATTTAATATTTAATCAATATCATGAAATTACATTTCCTAGGGAAAACAATAATTTCTGAGGGATTAATGTATATCTTCAATTACTTGATGCTGAGCGTGATCAATCAATAAAATTCATTGGTATTTAGGTTTGACAAGAATGTATTTTCATCGACGTCAAAAATTCCTTGGAAATATTTTATTACCGAGGGAAAAAATTTCTAGCTAATAAGTGTATCTACACATTTAGTTTTGTTACCGAGGGAAAAATTCCCTCATTAGTACACATATAACCTATGGCTTTTATTCTCATTACCGACAAATTAGAACTTGTAGGTATATTATTTTACGACGGACTAATAGGGTTACCTACAAAACTTTTTGTCAGCAATAAACTATTTCCAATAATATCTTCCCTAGGAAATATTTTTACCTCATCGTCCTAAAATTTATACCGACAAATCTTTTTCATGTTACCGAGGGACATTGTCCCTTGATAAAAAATAATTTTCCCGAGGGCTTGTAGACTTTGCGTCTTTAACGACAAGCGTTTTCACGATAGACTCCGATGAAAAATTTCCCTAGGAAATATTAATTACCAAGGGAAATCGTGCATTGCCTAGGAATTTATTCCCTCGGTAAAAGGTATTTTTGTTGAAGTGTCTCTCTCCTATTCTCTACCCTCCACATCTAGCCACACTTTTTTTCAATTATTATTAATTACTCTCTGATCTACATTCTCCACTAATTGTTTGAATCTTCACTCTTTAGTTTCATTTCCATTCTCTACCCCCCAATGTTTGATCTAGTAGCCCTTTTCTCTTTATATTTGTGTCATTTTGCATAAAAATTTGGGATGTGGATTTTAGGTAACCTCAAGGAGAAAGTTATCAGTTTTAGCTTCTCATTATTTAATTGTTTGAGATTATGTTTAATAATCTGAAAGTTTTTTTTCTATTAATTGGATGGCGGTTGTTGGCTAGGGTTGAAGCCGCCGAAGGCATCTATGGAATGCATAAATATTTTTGACAAGGGATTTTTCTTGGGAAGTTTGGAGCTTAAAGATTTCAAGACTGTAAGTTCTGTCTATTTTAAGTCATACTCATGCTCTGTCATTTAACATTTAAGTTCTGCTTTGGATGATATATATTTATAGAATGTTATGTATTGTTCTATTATAATTATAAAATCTAGTATTCAAGAAAAAAAAAATTACCGTGTTGTCTTTCGTGTTCTGTTTGTGATAAAAGTTGCAGCCAAAAGCTCATCAATGTTCTGTTGAAGATAAAACTAATGGACAATTTAGCATTGATGCATGTGTCTACTATATCTTCTATAACTTTGCTAATTTATTAAACGTTAAGGATATAAATGTGGTTTCCAAGTATATATGAGATGAGGAGTAAAATCATATGAGATCAACATCAAGTTCAGTTTTCTCTAATTATAGCTGATCTCACTCTTCATTAGGTTGCAGAAGATCTCATCTTGAAAGGTCATTTTAGGAAAAAAAATCAATTCTTTTTCCTTTTTATTTTTTATTTTTTCTTTTTTTAATTGGAATTTTGGATTTTTTCTTCTTGATGAAATGTCTAAATCAGATCGTTTGGTTATGTTTTAACATAGTTCAAAGTTGTTTGTTTCCTGTGAATGTTATAATTATCATTTTTTTTCCATTTGTATTAAGTCTGGATTAATTTTCTATTAAGATAAAAAGGGAAAAGAACAGAAAAACACAATAGATTAGTAATTGTTATGATGTGTAATATGAGGAGAGTTTCGATGTAATTCTTTAATTTTAGAACTATATTATAACTCTAACACATGCAAGATGAATCAGCATCCAACGCTGGTCATGTACAAATCTTTATATGCTAACTGATCTTTTCAATAATTTTTTTTCTTTATATCTCCCTTCACATGTTCTTTGGTGATGAATATTTTTTATGCAAATATGTTTACTTGATAATCATTTTAAAATTTGGTGTTGTTAATCAAAAGTCCATTATTTTATCCAAAAAAGAAGTTGGATCATTGAGTTTATATGTTCTAAAAATTTCCTTACCGGAGTGTATTCATCTATAGTTTTTGTTACTCAATATGTAAATTGTAGTTGGTTGTTTATTGTCATGAAATGTGTTTATTTTTTCTTTTTAGCGTGATTTGGCATCTTGCAACTCAGACGATAAATGTCTTGTTATTTCCTACCATGTGGTTTTCCTCTTGGAATATTTAGAGTATCAAAGTTGAAATTCGGTTACCAAGGCTTCCAATTTTTTCTTATTTTATTATCTTCTTTTGTGGTAAGGATTTTCTCCTTTACTACACCTGAGATGTTATGTGTGTTTCATTAAATTTCTAGTTAATTTAGTTCAGCTTCTTCGAAAATTTTTAAGTGAGACACTTGTTTCCTTATCTGTTTAAGTTATATATTATGATTTTCCCCCCTTTTATTTGGAATAAAAGGGCACTTGGTTTTGGAAAAGCATTTCGTAGATTCCTTTTAAAAAACAGTTATTTTCAGTTAAGTTATATACTTTCTGAGTTTTTATTTATAAACAAGTTGGGACAGTTAAGAGTTTATCAGACTATTGCCAATGTAATTTTTTTCATTTAAGCATAAATGGCATTAATAGTTATATAATTTTCTTGCTGATTTTCTGAGCCATGAGTGCTAATTATAATGTAACATGATCAGACATTTTTTTTTCTAGATTAAACACTACTGGAATGATATGCTATTCTCGTTTTAGCTTGGATCATCTTTGAATTCATGTTTGTCGATTTGTGACCTCAGTAATTGATAGACTTGTTCAATATTAATTTGGATTAGCTTTATTACTTAATATTTCTTAAAGTAAACACATTAATAGTAGCACAACTTATTCTAACCGTAATTCTTATAATTCAAGTAAATAAATTATTCTGATTATGATTTTAATTCTTTATCTTATTTCAAACTATTTTGATTCTAACTTATTCTAATTCTAATTAATCTCAATTCCCATTTAATGAACGTACTACAAACTTGTAAATATTTCATATATTTTTTTCTATTTTTTCTTCCTCTCTCTCACTCTCTTTCTCTATTATGAGTCTAATGGTGACTTTAATTATTGATAAAGGTTATTGAAGAGAAATGAATAGTGGAGATGAATTGATTCAAACGGAATTTATTTTTATTTTATTAGTCTTTTTATCACGAAAATAATTATTATTATTACATGATATTATAAAGAAAATGAATGATAATAATTTTAAAACTTTTATTGATGATGAGTAATGAAAAATGAGATGTTGTAATTTTTCAAAAGAGAAAAATATTTTTTTAGTATTAATTTAAGTGAATTTTTTTATTTTTTTAATTAATATTAGTGTGTTATTATAACTAACGTGTTGTGATTATAAACAAAAATTCTTTTTATACTTACAAAAATATAGTAAATGAGGAAGAGTGTAAAAAGATGAATTAAATTTTTATCTCATAAAATTAATTAATAATAATTATTACTTTTAGTTATTGTTATTAATAATTTAACTAAAATTTATTACTAATTATTGTTAACATACTACTTAATTATAATACTTTTTAATAATAATAATAATAATAATCCATTATTAAAATTATAATAATTATTATAATCATAATACTAATTATAATCTATTTAATAATTATTATATTTTGAATTAAATGAAGAGTATTTTTAGAATTGAAAAATTATTGGGAAACAGTTTGATATCCTAAATATTTAAATAAAATAAAAAATATAGGAATTTTAATGAAATTTCTATAATATAAGTAAATAAAAAAATTTATAATATTTATGAATAAAATATAAATATACACAAATATAAATTATGCTAAGAAAAAACAAAAAATGCATAAGTTACAAAGGTTGTAACTTTATATATATATATATATATATATATATATATATATATATATATATGTATATATATGTATATAATAACTATAATATAGTAAAAATAATAATAAAAGTGGTAATAATACAAGTATAGTCTAATAATATTTATAATTAATAACATAAATTTTTTGTTGAATTAATTAAGAATTAATAAAACTATTTTGAAAAGAAAATAGAGCGGTAAAAAATTAATTCAGATTCAAAAAAATCTTAATTCTTGATTTATTTTAGTTTCAAGGTAAATAAACATAATTAACTGAATGATAAAATGTGCATAGTATTTATAAACATCAAAAGTTAAGTATAAATATATTCAAGTTCATGAAATCTCATTGAGGCAAATTCAAGTTCAAGAAATTTTGACTTGATTCTGAAAAAATAAAAATAAAAGATAGTTCAACATAAATAGATTAAGAAATTTTTATTATTTGTAAGTTTAAATATTTTTATAACTTATGCTATTATAACTTCTAAAAATAAATTTTTAGAAAAATAAATTTTTTGACAAGCATAGGAATTGAATGCACTCTTACATGTTATTTTTTATTTATTGTTGAACTTTTTAAAAACTAAGGAAATTATTTTAAAAAATAAAGAGAAATATGAAAATAAATACATTAATTCTTTTTAAGGATGACTAAAAGCAATCAATTGATATAATAAAATGAGAATAAATGTGTATGAAGACTAAAAACTCAAGCATATATATAATCAAGTTCAATAAATCTCATGAAATAATGAAAATAGAGAAAAAAAGGGATTTCAATTATGGACTGAAAATATTGAAAAACATTGAGGATTAAAATAAAGATGTTTTAGTATTATATAGTAAGTTGATATTTACTAAAATATTAAGGGGTCAAATATAATTTAATTTACTAATATTATTATTTTTCATAACACAAGTAAATTTGATATTTAACTAAAATAATTAGAATCTCACTAAGTTAATTGAAATATTAAATATAAAACTAATAGAATAATAGGTGAAACATATAATTATAAAATTAAGAGAAAATATAACCAAATCAAGAATTTACTTAACAAAAAATAAAATTATAAAAAAATAAATTAAGTACATTTTTTTATCATTAAAAATATTTTTTTAAAATTATTAAATGAACAACCGGTAAAATACCGATTGTTCAAGTTTTTTCACTGTTGACAGAGCTGTATTACATGCGGCCCTTGACTATAAGAAGACTCCTCATTATGACTAGCAAAAGTCGTGGCGGCATACGGAATAGCAACGTCTTATGTGGGGTCGGTATCTTCTTCTTGGTAATAAATACATGTACAAACCAACTTCTTTGCACATGCCAGTTGTCGTATTCGTTTGGCGATAACTCAGGGGCCATGGTTGTTTCTCAATGGTAAATTTATCTGTTGTCTCTCGATGTTTTCCCCCTTTTTCATCATCTTATTTTTCAAGGCAAAGGCAATGACGGCCGCTAATTTATTGATTCGACGCGTACATTATATATGTCTCTAGCTTACAGTGTTGCAAAATCAACAGTAACGATATAATCATAATTAATTTTATATAAATTAATATATAAACTGACTTAATATAAAGAAATTAATTAAAAAATAATAACAGTTATTTTTTAAACTGACTTAATATAAAGAAATTAATTAAAAAATAATAACAGTTATTTTTTAATGTACTTCATAATAACTTCACATAATTAATCTCTTCATACCACATTCATTTATATACACTTATTTTTTTTTTATCAATTTCTTTAGATATGCAATTTGTTGTATTGATTTGATGATAACTCATGGGCCATGATTTGTTTCTCAATGATTAATAATTTGTTGTCTCTACATGTTCCCCCACCTTCTTCATCAGCTTATTGTTTTTTTGAAGATGGCGGCCGCCAATTTATTTATTGAACACCTGCCTTTTATATGTTCGTACCTTGCAATATTATAAAGGTAAACATACAGACCGTCAAGTGTATTCCAGAGGTATCTAATTAATTAATTAAGGAAATTCATTTGAGATCATATGAATTGACAATGGATAAAATCATTATAGTAAACACTCGCAAGTGGCCTTTAGGACTGATTTTTCTACTGGTAATTTCTTTTTTAAATTATTTTGGCGTAAAAACTCATTTAAAAGTTTTTGAGAATTGCAACAACTTGTTTGTCTCTATTAGAAGTTTAAGTCTTAAACTATCGGAAGTGGAAATTAATCTTGGAACTTGTTTAAAGAATTAAATTATGTATTAAAATAATTTTATTATTTTTAATTAAAAAAATCTCACTTACAAGTAAAACACTGAAGATATACTTGTTAAAATAAATTTCTATTAGTAAAAAATTTATTTGAATAAGTTTTATTTTAAAATTGATTAAAAAAAATATAGCATAACTCTTTCAATCTTAAGTTACAAGTACAAAGTTATCTTATACAAATTAATTTAATCTAAATTTATTGTTTGGAGAAAAGACAAGATTATAGAAGTGACAAAAATCACCTAAAACTATTTATTCCAATCAATTATACCATATGGATTTATAAGCAGAGTTTATAAGTTTATCTTAGTTACAAAATGTTAATTTACATATAGCTGGAAAGTTTTCTCTATAAATATATTGAAAAAAGCATATTTGCACAACGAAATAGGCCACAAAAATTTGTCATTCCCATCATAAAAATCTAGAGATGGAGAACAATCACAAAAAACCTAAACCTCACGCAATTGTGATCAGCTATCCTCTCCAAGGTCACTTAATTCCTTCCGTGAATCTAGCCCTGAAGCTCGCGTCCAGTGGCTTTACCATCACCTTTGTCAACACTCATTCAATCCATCATCAAATAAGCAAGGCTCAATCCAACGGAGAGGAGGACGACATCTTTGCCATGGCACGTAAAGCCGGTCTAGACATACGTTACGCGACGGTCAGTGATGGGCTTCCTTTAAATTTTGACCGATCACTCAACCATGACCAGTTCATGGAATGTCTTTTACATGTGTTCTCTGCACATGTTGATGAACTTGTTGGAAATTTAATCCAATTCAACCCCGAAATAAATTGCTTAGTAACCGACACTTTTTTTGTTTGGTCTTCAATGATTGCCAAGAAATATGACCTTGTTAATATCTCCTTTTGGACTGAACCAGCTTTGGTTTTAACTCTTTATTATCACATGGATCTCCTAAGAAGTCATGGCCACTTTGCTTCTCCTGGTATGTAATATCTTCTTTGTCTTTAAGGTTGCTCGCTTGGTAGTACTACTATATGTTCGGCGAAGAAATCTTTCTATTTGACCCAATTTTATAATAATATCCGAAAAGTATTTTAAGATAAAAATTAAGTGCTTCAGTGGTTTCAGGGATCCTAATATTTAGGTTTTAACTGAAGCAGGCTTATCAGTAACAGTGGCATCATATTAGTTATCAACTACGTCAGGTTAATTATCAATTTTTAACATGATATAACAGTTATAAGTTATATATAGGTTGCAATATTAGTTTGAACTAAATATAGGAATACCTCTAATATTATAAAATACTCAGATATATTTTTAAATCAGAATATGCTTTTTAATCAATCAAGTCTTGTGGATAGTTACATTCACTATATAATCTAACCTGATGGAATCTTACGATATCCACCTCTTAAAATATAAGCATGCTCAGTAAGAATCCAATTAACAAAATATTATACATCAGAAGCACATAAGATTGTACATTATATGCCTTGACTAATCATGCAAGTGTAAATGCGTATGTGGTAAGAATCCAATAAACTAGATATTATATACTAGGAGCACCTAATATTTTTTTATTTGTTCAAAATACATTTATATATGAAATTATTACCGCATACAAATGGATATATATATATTTTTAAATACAAGTAATTAAACTCTTTTTTTTTTCTTTTGGTGGATACGGTTATTAGATAATAGTCAGGACACCATTGACTATATTCCGGGAGTCCGGGCAATAGAACGAAAGGACTTGATGTCATATCTTCAAGGTACAGACACATCAACTGTGGTTCACCGTATAATACAAAAGGCATTTGAGGACGTAAAGAGAGTTGATTTTATCCTCTGCAACACTGTGAACGAGCTTGAATCAGAAACAATCTCAGCCTTACACCAAAAGCAGCCGACATATGCCATTGGTCCCATTTTCCCAAAGGGGTTCACCAAAGGTGTAGTCCCTACGAGCCTGTGGTCCGAGTCTGAGTGCACCCAACTGCTCAACACAAAGCCTCGTAGGTCAGTTTTGTACGTGTCATTCGGTAGCTATGCTCATGTAAGTAAGAATGATATTGTGGAGATTGCGCTAGGGCTTTTGCTTAGTGGAGTGAGTTTTGTTTGGGTGCTTCGCCCCGATATTGTTAGTTCTGATGATACCAACTTTTTACCCGTTGGATTTGAAGAAATGATAAAGATCAGCGGCAGAGGATTGATTGTTCCGTGGTGCAGCCAGATTGATGTGATCTCACATTCGACTATCGGAGGGTTCTTAACTCATTGTGGGTGGAATTCAATACTGGAAAGCATATGGTACAGTATCCCATTGTTGTGTTTCCCTCTGTTGACTGATCAATTCACCAATAGAAAATTAGTGGTTGATGATTGGAAGATTGAGCTCAATCTTTGTGATCAAAAGAAATCATCAATCACAAAGGAGGAAGTCTCTGAGAAAATCAACCGTTTGATGAGTGGAAAATCAAGTGACGAATTAAGGAAGAATATCAAGGAGGTAAGAAAGAAATTAGAGAATGCATTGTCCGTCGATGGATCATCACAAAAGAACTTCAATCAATTTATCAATGATGTGCAGTTCATGATTGCTAAGAAACGTGGGTCAGCCACTTCAAATCATGCTTCATTTCCTTGAGTGTTCTTTTGATTTTATCAAATGTACACGCTCTGCAAGTTGCTAAATGCTATTATGCTTGTAAACAGTTTTATTTGATTAGTCATTAAATTTAAATTTCAAAAGAAATAAAAGTGATTAGAAGTAAATTGATTCAAACCTCCTATCTTCTTAAGTTAATAAATAAAATAAAATAACTAATTGCTATCAAATTTTTTTAATAAAAAAAATCATTGTTGTTAATTATTTTTAGGATTTGATGTGGTGCCCCATGTAATTATTGTCTTATTTCACGCTGTGTCAACACTTTGTATAGAACGTTTTGTCTTGTCACACCAACAAGAAGATGAAGAAGAAGAATGCAAAAGAAGAAATTTTTTTAAAAAATGAAAAGGTAGAAGATGATGAGGAGGAGGAAAAAAAGGTCAAGAAAAATGAAAAACGAAATTGAATGAGAAAATAAAAAATCAAAATTACTATTTTCTATTTCATTAGACACTTTTCCAAACTGAACTTAATAACAAAATAAACAGTAATGGAGCCGCAATGATAATTGTCGAAAGTAATTGGTGCATAGTGATATATGTCGAATCATTTGGGCGTTGGGCTAAATTAACCCCTGATTGCTAAAACTTACTCGAGTAATAGCAGTGGGTGGGGATATTCCCCACGTCTTTTTTTTCATAATTACTATTTTATCCTCAAAACCTTAATGAAGTGCTGCTCTCTAGTTTGTATCTGCTGAATCAAGTTCAACGAATAAAAATGAATTGTGAAATTACACGCTTCTTTTCTTGTTTCCTAAAAGCTTTTAAAGGATTGTCTCCTACTCTATTAGAAAAAAAGAAAAATAAAGGAAAAAAATGACCTTATGGTGTTTGCTAAACATTTTAATCTTTTTTTTTTCTTTCTTAACAGAACTTCTTAATCTTGTTCTTTTCTCTTTACTAACCAAATATTATAACATAACAAACTCAAGCTCATGGAGATTTAACATGCACAGAGAGAGATTGGTGAGAACGTGGTATACATGTTGTTCAAATTTTATTGAACTTGCATGTGCACGAATTTATTATAGAATAGATCAATGATTATGAGTGTCGATCCCACAAGAAGGTAGATTTTAATTACGTGAAAAATTAATTTTTTAAATAAGTGATTAGGATTATGATGAAAGCACTTTAAACTATCTTAAAATTTAAATTGAAATGACGTGAATAATTAAAAGTGATAACTATTATAATGAAACACTTAGGTATCTGGATACGCATTAACATACACCATGAGTTTAATATTCTTTATTAGTACCAATTAAATTATGAAGGGGATATCTACTCCTCAAGAACCACGTTTTAATTAATATGATACTAAGGGCTTATTATGTCAAATAGTAATAATTTTATTATTACTATATATCGATAAAAAGTCAAAATATCCATAGAAATTATAGAAGTGAAAGCAAATTTGCTGAATTTAATCCATAGAATATGTTGAAACTTCAATTTCAACTCAAATTTGAAAGAAAATTAGCTACTCATATTTGAATTAAGGATAAAATAAGAATTTTATTAAGATATATAGAAAATACAAGATGAAGAAGCAATTCCAAAAAATAGAGATAAAAATAAATTTAGAGATGTCAAATTAAGGGGAGAGCTCATTTTTAATAGATACAATAAGTAAATTATGCCAGGTAGTAAGATCTAATTGAATTGAATACGTCATCAAGACTATCATTTCATGTATATGCATGTATCGTATGCACGTTTTTCTACTCTATTAATATGCTACCACATCATCGGTCAAAATCTCATAAACATTTTAATCCAATAGGATCATCACACATCATTGGTTAATACCATATCATCAGTTAATGCCATATAAGCAGTCAATGACACATCATTCATCCAATCAAATGCTACGAGGTCATTCATCGATATCACATTATCGGTCAATGCCACGTCATTGGTCCGTATATGTGAACAGTATCATGAATAGTACCATACATGTGAATAATGTTATACATATGAATAGGTCGATTATGCTTTTATGCTTCTCCTAAAGTTTTCAATTATCTTAAGTTCGGAATTATTGTCCGTTTTATCATCTAATATCTCATTTATTATAAAATAACCATGATGCCCTTGAAGTACATAAAATACTTAATTATAATAAAACGCACATAATTAAATTAATAAAAATTTAAATACATAAAAACAGGAATGTTAGTAAAACTTAAAGTGTTAAATAAAAATTTTCTCCTTTATAAATATACACTTTCTAACACTCAACACACCCCCTAACCTGCTTATTATTAGCCCTTAACAAATTAAACAAAAACAAATTCAAATATAAGACTTCTTTTTTTTAATAAACAATTGTGTTTATTCAATCAAACTTATGATAATAATCAAATAAAAATATAAGTATTATATCCAATCTAGAGAAATATCACTCCCACATCAACCATCCACAAAAATCAGTCCATTAGACTTTGTCACAGCCATAATATTTTCAAGAATAATATGTCAAACCCTAAAATCTTACCGGTAGTGACACTCTTATAAGGAAATTAAACCTAATAACAATAGTCACTCCCATAAATGATAAATTAAGAGAAAATAATAAAGAAGTAATATCACACACTCTTATCAAGATGAAATAAATATTTTCATAACTTAAAAATAATACAATCTTAAGTTAAAATGTGATTCAAACCAATATAATTTTTTCTTTTTTTATATTTTTTTTATGCATCACTATATCTTTTAGTCATATAACTAGCTTATACTTCAGACCATAATTTTCTAAAATTAACAAGACTTTTTATTAGGACGTAAGGTAAGCTGAAAACATGGTAAACAAAGGAAGGTAATTAGGGAAAAACAAAATATATTTTTGAGAAAAAAATAGAGTTTTTATTTTTAGATTACAAGATATATCTCACTTTTATTTTATTTATTTATATATTTATTTGATTTTTTTCTTTCTCTTTTCTTGGCATAACTTTATTGAATAAAATAATTATGTATATTTTTCTCAAACATGAATAGGTGATGGAACTTGCACGACATCGAGTAATATTCTATATTGAAGTTGGGTTAAAATGATAAGTTGACAAAAAAAACTATAATTTTTTTAAAAGGCTTAAAAGGGTTAAATAAGGATATTCCACAAAATGGATGGCTAGAAATGCTCAAACGGGTAAAAGATATCCTTTTCATCGTCTTTTAGGGCCCTAAATAATCTTTCATATCTAATAGTTAAATGAACATTTAGATGTAGTAACACACCCTTTTTTTAGGTTGACTGAAAACAAATTTAGAGATTATATATAAAATAATAAACTGCTAAGTTGTATAAAGAACAGGTAAAAAGTGTTACTCTCCAAGAAAAATAATAGGTTCAAGAACTCACTCAAAATTTATTATGACGTGTATTCTTTTAAGCAATTTATATTTGTCTCTGATATCAATATGTAGAGTAATGAACACAGTTTCCATTAAATCAAGATCAAAGATAATACAAATACTAAAATTTAAAAGTCATCATATCATCCGATGTTAAAAGATTGCCAAATTTTTTTAAGAAAACTAAGAAGATGTATTTCTCAAGTCACTATCCTTTATATGCAGCTATCTTTGACCAAAAACTTTGAAAGTATATATTTATAAATGAGAAATTAGAAAAAAAAAAGTTAGAAAGATCAGACTTAAAATGAGGATTAATAATAAGAGAATAAAAAAAATTAGTTGAAAATTAATTTTTTAAACTTTTAAACTAAAAAGATGTGTTTCTAGAGTCACTACATTCTATATTCAGTCACATTCGACCAAAAAGTTAGCCACAGTTAGTTTCTACAATAAAAATTAGTAAAAATACCACCAAGATTGAGACATTTCACAATTGTCAACTATTCCCTTCCTCTAATCAGAATGAAACATTGTCCTCAATACTTTAAAAGAAATGAGTAGAGATTAGAAGATATTACCTAAGCACTACAACATAAAAGAAAATATTTACAAGTGGAGAGTAACATCTAATTTGTACTTCTTACTGCAGGTACTGCTACCATCATTAATTGGTCACTCCAATATTAAAGTCATGGGATGTAACTCTGGTCTATATGCTTGTAACAGATCATGTAGCTCATGAGTAGTATGAGCACAAATAAAGATTTGTTTAATTATAGAAGGAAGAAAATAATTTTTTATTGCATGTTTAAGAAATGCAATAAAGTCATCATAAAAGTTATTGATATTTAACAAACTGATTAGTTTTTTATAAATGTTTAAATAGGCCCAAGATGCTAATATGATTAGTACCTCTAAAGTTGTAAGATCTCCTAATAGAAAAATAAAAGTATCAGCATGATTCAGCATTTCAATTATTCTCTCTTATATATCTGAGATGACTAACTCTTCTCCAATTAGTGAATCAGACAAATAGCTCAAAAGTTTTAAGGTTGTTAGGATGATGCCTAACAGCTGGCTTTCTCTTATATAAGTAGCTTCTGAGACCAATTTTGATAACTATTATACTTTGACCAAGATCTAAGGCTGCCCTAATAAATTCTTTATAATTACCATTAAATTAAAGAGTGCACAAATGTTCTTGAATTGGTTATCGTGAGTAGCTGCTACTAGGATACTTCTAAAAAATAATTGGTGAATGCCTTAAAAAATAGTCATATTTAATAATCTTAGCAATAATGATTCATAACTATATATAAGATAGCATGTCTGTGTCAAATAATGTGTGAAGCACATAATTTGAAAGTAAAAAAGAAAATAGTAAAAAGAAAAATAAAAAATGATAAAATTAAATTATGAAAGGTAAAAATGTAAATGATCATACAATAGTGAAATAAAATGATATCTATAGATAGTTGCGACTGTGGCTCACATCTTCCTCTGGTTTTATTTCCAAAAACAACTTGAACGCCCTCCATAGGTCGAGAACAGGCTTCCTAACTAGTTTTCTTATAAATTGACAAATAAGATCATTTATAGTTAGATTTTTGAGATTATATCATGCATGTTCTTTCTAGAATAATGGTCGTAATTGGAGTATTGCGCTTTGTATGTATCCACTGGGATGTATTTCAAGAAATAAAAAAATATCATCTAATGACTCTTTATTTAAGTCATCTCTAATAAATTAAATCTTATTTTTACTGTTATTAGACACTATTCCTAAAGAACATAAGGTTTTATCGCATCTTACTCTGGTACATTTATTACAAATATTAGAGAGCTTTCGAGCTCTTCTTTAAGCAATTTCCTTTACTACAACAAGAATTGTATGTAATAAATTTAGGAGGTAACTCACTTGTCAATCGCACTTTGACTTTGATTATCCATCAAATGTCAGTAGGGATTTTATTCTTCATAAGCAATCACATGTCATTCAAACTGAGCTTTATAGATAGTGAGGAAGGCATTTTGAGGAAGTGAAGGAAATCGATTATAAAACTTTGCTAAAATTGTGCCTTAGTTCATACTTTTAGCTTAGAATATTAATTATTATGGGAAACTAAAATAACCAATGTTGATTGTCACGGAGTACAGTTATTCACTATTTAATCGGGGAAACAAACTGAAATACACAAAGAAAAATAGATGTTAAAATTATCCTCTTATTGAATTTACCTCAAGCTCTAATTAAATAGTAAAGATGCCTCTTTCAATTTCTCTGAATCACCCTTCTAAACCTTAAACATGGAAAACTAACTCTGGTGGTCGTAGTTCTTAAATATGATATGTTTTATAAAATTATATCCGATCTCTAAGATGAGATTATATATGTCAAAACTATCTAAGAGTATTGAAGTGGAGTTGTTTAGTTGAGGCACTTATGATTAAAAATGATAAGAGAAAACTTAATGGTTAAATAAACACATTTATGCCAAAAATAATTTTAATTGTCACAAAAGTAATAAAAAATTAAATCACCGAAAAGAAATAGAGACAAAATCTTAGTTTAAATTTAGTAGGTCACTCAAATTTATTTTGTGTCCTCTCCACGTGGTTGGTACTCTAGATATGATTTTAGTCTTTGACTATTAACTTTAAAGGTGACACTAATTTTTTTATTCTTCATTTCAATTGCTCCATATAAAAAAATAGTATGAATAATAAAAAGACCAGACCATTAAGAGCGTAACTTACTTGAGAATAAGTGTAAGTGAGAATTGAATAAAAACACTTTTTGATCTGAGATGAAAGATTTTCTCATTATGTGGTTATTGTAGAAGGCTTTCATTCACTATTTGTAAATCTTCACATTTCTGTATGCATCATTGCGAATTTCTTTAAGCTTTACTAGCTGTAATCTTCTTTTAGAGCCAGTCTGCTGCATGTCAAAGTTGAATTTTTTTATGGCCTAATACGTACGATGCTCAAGTTCCACAGGTAGGTCACAAGCTTTTACATACACTAGCTATATGTTGACATCCTAATTAGAAGTTTAAAGTCATTTTGTATGCCCATAATGCATTATCGACTCACAATGACCAATCTTTTCTATCTGGCCTCACTGCATTTTTTAACATATGTTTTATCTCTTGATTGGATATCTCAACTTAACCACTAGATTGCAGATGATATGGAGTCACCACTTTATAAGTGATGGAATACTTTGTCTAAGGAATTTTGAATGATTTGTTACAAAAGTGAACACCACCATCACTAATTATTACTTGAGGGAATCTAAAGTATGAAATAATATTACTTTTTAAAAAATCTATCTTCACCTTGTTATCATTGGTTCTGTATGAAATTCCTTCTACCAATTTGATACATAGTTAACGGCAACCAATATGCATTGATGGCTAAAAGAAAGGGCAAAGGGTCCCAAGAAGTTAATACCTCATACATCAAAATTCTCAACCACCAAAATTAGGTTTAGTGGCATCATACTCCTTTGAGTAATGTTTCCAATTCATTGACATCTATCACATGAAGATTACAAAGTGTAAGCATCTTGAAATAGAGCTGACTAATACAAACCACATTGTAAAATTTTATTAAATGTTTTCTTAGCGCTAAAATAACCTCCACAAGCTTTTATATAGTAGAATGAAAGGATATTTTTAAATTTACTTTTTGGTACACATCATTTGATAATTTGATCTGTAAAATATTTGAACAGATAAGGATCATCCCAAAAGAAGTTTTTTATTTTCATAAAAAATTAGTTTGTGCTATTTAGTCCAATACTATAGAAGTTGACCTGTAATAAGATAGTTAACTATATCAACATACCATGGTAATACTTTCCCACTCATCAATTATTTATCTGAAAATAATTCATTTAATGATAATGGTTCTGGAATTGTATCAGAATTAAGATGAAAGATATGGTCTGCTATAATATTTTTTGTGCCTTTCTTGTCTTGAATTCGAAGTTAAATTCTTACAAAATTAGCACCCAATGAATTAGTCTTGCTTTTATTTCTTTCTTTATGAGAAGATACTTAAAAACATATGATCTGTGAAAAATAATTATTTTACAATCAATGAAATAATATTGAAATTTCTTTAATGCAAACACTACTGCTAACTTTTCTTTTTTAGTGGTTGCATAGTTTAATTGTGTATCATTCAATGTCATACTAACATAGTAAATGACATGAAAAATTCAATTAACTCTCTACCCTAATATTGCTCTTACTATATAATCAAATGCATCACACATAAGTTCAAATGGTAAGTTCCAATTTAGAAACTGGATGATGGTTAATGATGTCAATACTTTAGTTTTTCAAATACCACAAGATATAAATTATTAAAGACAAAAGGTATATCCTTAACAAGTAGATTGAGTAAGGGTCAGAAATTTTACTAAAATTTTTAATGAAATGTCTATAAAAATCAGTATGCCCAAAGAAAAATCTTACTTGTCTAACTGTTTTAGGTAGAGGAAGCTTGGAAATAAGCTTTAGCTTTGCTTTATCAACCTCAATATCTTTGCTCAAAATGATGTGACCGAGAATAATACCTTATTTTATCATAAAATGACACTTCTCTCAATTTAAAATTAAATTTTACACATCTCTGCAGACTAGTGTTAAATGATCTAAACATTGATTGAATGAATCACCAAAGACAGAAAAATTATTCATAAAGACTTCAAGAAATCATTCAACTATATTAGAAAAAATGCTTAACATGCACTTTTGAAATGTAACAAGTGCATTATATAATCCAAATGATATCTTTTTATATGCAAAAGTGTCAAAAGGACAAGTAAAAGTAGTTTTCTCTTAATCTTTTGGTAATATGAGAATCGATTATATCCTAAGTAGCTAAAAAGTAATAAAATTCATGACCTACTAATCTATCAAGCACTTGATTGATAAATGATAAAGAAAAGTGGTCTTTACATGTGACTGAATTCAATTTTCTATAATCGATGCATACACGCCGCCTTGTAGTCACTTTAGTGGATATTAATTCATTATCAATATTAATAACTACTATAAGTCCTCACTTCTTTGAGATAACTTAGACAAGATTGACCCATGAACTATCAGAAATGAGATAAATAATACTTATATCTAATAGTTTAAGAATTTCAGTTCTAACAACTTTTTTCATAATAGGGTTTAACCAACTTTGCATTTCCTTAGTAGGGTTATTATTTTCATCAAGGTATATGTAATGCAGCAGTCTACTAGATTTATACTCTTTATATTGGCTATGGTCCATTTTAATGCTTTTCTAGATTTATACCTTTCTGTTTGTTATTTAGAGATGATAAAATGCTTACTTACAGAGTACTTTCTTCTCTAAAAAATACATATTCTAAAGTATTAGGTAATGGTTTGAGCTCAAATTTTGGTGGTGATTTTGATGATGGGCTAAGTTTTTTTTTCTAATAGTGATAGCTATTCAACTATTGACTTTCATTTACTTGTGTCCATAGATGATGCTAAGTCAAGTAAAGCGTTGACTTCATCAATTGATCTATTAATATCAAAATTCAAATCAAAGTGAGTTAAACATATTTATAAAAGGTCATCACTAAGGTTTGAAAGAAAAGTATTATCAACTAATACTTTTATTAAATCCATATCAACAATTTCATCATCTACATTGTGAGGTTGTTTGGCAATGTTGAAGATATTTAGCTCTATGGTCATATTACCAAAAGACAATGACATATTTTCAGTCCTATATTAAATGTGAGCATTAGATATTACGAAGAATGGACAGCCTAAGATAATGGAAATGTGTTTCTTTGAATCCTGCATTGGTTAAATGTCAATTACAATGAAGTTAATAGGAAAATAAAACTTACTTACCTAGATAACAACGTCCTCTATAATACCACGAGGTATTTTTACTTTCAGTTAACACAAGTTTCACAAATACTGAGTAAGGAATAGATTTACATTAATTCTTAAGTCCAACAACGCATTTTTAATTGTGTGTTTTCCTATACTACATGAGATAGTAGGGGAGCTTGAATCTTTATATTTTAAAGAAATTTTATTTTGGAGTATAAAGCTAACAATTTCTGTTAGAAATACCTTCTTTTGAACATGAATATTTTTCTTTTTAATACAAAGATCTTAAAGAAGCTTGACATAAGATGAAACTTATTTTATAACGTCAATAAAGAAATGTTAACACTTACCTATTTAAAGATTCTAAAAATCTCCCCGTAGTTTTTTTTTTCTTCTTTGCTTTGGCTAACCTGTAGCGAAATAGAGCTTTAAGAATTTATTCTTGTGAGTTGGTTTCTTTTTTCTCCTCTAATGATAAGTTCTCCCTATTTACCAGTACAATTTGAGTTATTTTTATCACTGGCATCTTTACTTTATTATTGACTTTTTTTTTCAGGATCATGACGACTTTAACCTCTTTATACTACTAAAGTGAACTAGTAATTACTTCATGTACTACTTAGGTTAGGTACTAGTTGACTTTGGAATTTACCTTTCTCAATGGTCATTGCCAAGATTTGAACTGAAGAAGTAAGTTATCCTACCATCTTCTCGAGTTTGAAATTAATTGAGTCTATGAGTTGAGCTTGTTCTCATCTCAATTTATAGTTCATCAATGGTGCGGTTCTGTTACTCGATCTTAGAGTGAGTAAGATTCTTGAAATTCTAGAATGCATCTTCCTATAGTCTAGGTTGAGAGTAGTTTGGGTTCTGATTGTATGGTTTAAAAGAAACTTGAGGAATTGTTGCATAGGTGGAGCTAGAGTTGCTGGTCCATTCTGTTAGAATCCTTAAGATTATAAAAAATTGGAATGATCTCTCAACCCAGGATTATATGTGTTAGAGTAAGAGTTGTAATTTCATAATTTTATCATTACACCTATAGCTTTGGCTTGATCTGAGTATATGTCATAGTTATATGGTTCTGTTGATTTAACAGCTATTAAAGATGCTATTTGTCAGGGAAGTCCTTCAATCATCTCTTTGACTTCTTTAATTCCCGAACTTAACTTGCCAATGTGAACCTCATTCACTCTTTTAATTCTTTGATTGTTCGTGAGTGATCGACTCCGTTATTGGGAATTATCTGCTTGTTGCTGCAAGAAATTCTAAATTTTTGATGCACTTTTTGACTTTAGCTCTCCTCCACTTATTGCCATTAGTCATTCTTGTATATTTTGTAATAATACTTTCAAAAAGCATTTGTATTGATGTTATTTCTCATATCCATGATGTGAACACTTCAAGAGTAGCCTATTGAATCACCTCATGTTTAAAAAAACTACTCATCTTCTCTCTAAGTGAATTCTGAAATTTTCCTATGAATAAAATTAGTTTTATATATTAAAAAATATTTATTCAAAAATTTTGTTACTATTTATTCTCATGATGTAATACTATTAACAGGCGATGTATTGAACCATGAATGAGCTTTATCCTTTAAAGAAAATGAGAATATTTTGAGTTTAGCATCATCATTTGAAAAATTCTCATATTTAAAAGTTTGAAAAATTATATGAAAATCATTCTGATGATTATATAGGTCTTTATTTTCTAGGCAATGAAATGTTGAGAGGCAATTTAGCACATTAGGTTTTAACTCAAAAATTCTAACAGCTATATTTAGGTATATTATGTATGATGTGCTTAAATTAGTTAAGGGACTGAAGTAGCCCTTAAATAGTCTCTCTTGTGGCGGTGCTTGTTATTGCAAATCTATTTCAATTTTATTTTCAATTACAGCGTGTTTGTGTGTGTGAAGTATTTATTCTAATTTTAGATCTATAAGCTCAAAATTAAGTAATTATAACATTCGATCATGCACACAAAGAATGCAAAAAAAAGAGAACAAAACTAATAAAAATTAAAAAAGATTACGATACTAACCTTATCACCCTGTTACAACCTTATTATGAAAATAAAATCAAGTGCTAAAAAATTACAAGAAATAGATTAACTAAAATTAAAATAAAATAACAAGATAAAAAAATTACAAAAAATAACATGAAAATTAAATTATAGAAATTTAAAGAAGAAAAAAATGAAAGTAAATTACAGAAATTGTAAATTCACTTTTTCTTTTTTTTAAGGAAAGAAAAATTACAAGAAAATAATTAAAACTTTTTTAAAAAAAATTAATTCAATGAATTAAAATAACTTATCTCCCTCGTAATGGCGCTAAAAACTCATTGTCCAAATTTTATTGACCTTGCAATTGCATAAATCTATTATTGAATAAATCAATAATGACAAGAGTCGATTCCAAAAAAGGTGAAATTTAATTACATGTAAAATTAATTTTCTAAATGGGTAGTTAGAATTGTGGTGAAATCGATTTAAACTATCTCAAAATTTAAATTGAAATGACAAGAATAATCGAAAGTGATAACTATTATAATGAAGCACTTAAATATCTGGATCTATATCAACATACATCATGGACTTAATGTTCCTTATTAGTACCAATTAAATCATGAGGGAGAGATATCCACTCCTTATAAACCACACTTTAATTAATATGGTGTTGAAGACTTATCATGTCAAATATCTATCAATGAAAATTTTACATTCACAGAGATTAGAGGAAAAGTAAAGTAAAATTACCAAATTTAGCCCATGAAACATGTTAAGACTTCACATTCACCCAAATTTGAAAGAAAATTAGCTACTCATTTTAAACTAGAGTTAAAATAGAAATTGTATTAAAATACATAGAAAATATAAGATGAAAAAGGAATTATAGAAAATAGAGTTAAAAAATGAATTCAAAAATGTCAAATTAGGAGCGAGCCCTTTTTTATAGATACAATAAATAAGTTATGACCATCGGATTGAAATCATTTGAATGCTGAGGATTGCGCCATATGGCAACTTCTGATTGGATTGAACACATCATCAGGGCTATCATTCTATGTATATGCATATATTATACGCACATTTTTCTAATCCACTAACATCCTGCCACGTCATTGGTCAAAACCTCATCAATATTTTAGTCTAATAAGATCGTGACACATCATCAATTAATGTCACATTATCAATCAACGGCATATAAGCAGTCAATGCCACATCATTTGTCTAATTAAATACTGTTGTCATTGATCGGTGCCACATCATTGGTCTGTCTATGTGAACAAGATCATGAATAAGATCATGAATAGTATCATACGTGTAAACAGTGCCGTACATATGAATAATATCGATTATATTTTTATATTCCTCCTAAGGTTTGCGACTGTCTTAAGTTCGGAATTACTATCTGTTTTGTCATCTAATATCTCATTTATTGTGAAATGACCATGATATTCTTAAAATACATAAAATACTTAATTATAATAAAACACATATAATTAAATTACATAAAACTTAAATACATAAAAATAATAATATTAGTAAAACTTGAAATATAAAATAAAGATTTTCTCTTTTATAAATATATACTTTCTAACACTCAACAATATACATATTGAAATTTTAGATAAGAAAGAAAGAGTTGAAAAATTGACAAAGATAAAAAAAAAAGTAAAAAATATAATATAGTACTGAATTTGTTTTTAAGTTGTGATAAAAGCTTAATCAATTTTTGGAGCATTAATTGCTTTGAGTTTGTGTAAATTGGAGACTTTTGAGAGACCAAAATTTGGTTGATTTTTAAATATGAGAATGCAATATAAACTATCCTCTGTAATTTGGAGATAGTATTTTAGTAAAATAACGTCATTTCATTATATTCTTTTTACTAAAATAAGAATGAAACAAAATATTTCACTCATTAGAAAGAAAAAAAAAACGTGATTGCAAGCGGCTGTGGAGGACCACATAGAATAGGAATTTCAATTTGTACAAGGGCAATTTTGACATTCAAAGGGTTCATTTACAAAAGCATTTGATAGTGGGTAGATTTACCAAAACAAATAATAGCACCCCAACTTAAATACTAAAATCTAATATTTTGTAGTGTTGTTATCTCGGCAGTAAATACAAAACTAACCCTACAGAAAAATTATACTCACCCCACCAATAAATCTCCATAAAGTAAATTTTTGAGATAATTTTATTATTAATTTAAACTTTAAGGGGTTGTTAGGGAAAAACAAAACCTTCCCAAATTCCAAAATTTGATATCTGAAATTGATTCCACCGAAAAACACCTTAACCCCACCAAAGTAAAATTTTGGAACAACTTCATCATTGATTCAAACTTATTTAAATTTTTTTTTCTCTTATGTGAAATTAAGGTGGGATGGAGTTGACTTACTATCATGACTCAATCCTATATAATAATTAAATTAATGATTCATGATCATATGATTAGTTTCTCAATTATTAATTTCTCAATGATTAATTTCTCAATTATTAATTTAGAAACATAATATGCACTCATCAGTGAACTCCACCTTAATCTTATAAAAATAACTTTTTTAGGTAACTTCTATTATAATTTAAATTCTATTAATATTCTAAATACATCCATTTATATTCATTTATAGTATGATATAAAGATCTACAAAACATTTGCTCATAAATATATTTTCACATATAATATAATCGGAGACTGATGAATGCTAATTTATATTTTTAGAATAAACCGATGGGAGGAAATCAAAACAAGGGAGGCTGGAACGGCCCTCAAGTTTTTTGAGGGGTAATTATCAGAAACCTCCCTTGAAGTTTACCGTATTCTCATCTTGATAGATTGTATCAAGATATTCTCAACCACCTTTCCTAATGTCTGTTGATTGTTTGTTTGATCATTTGTTATTTGGTACAATAACCAAAATATCCCTATACTAATTAAAAAATATTCTGTTTATACATATTAAAGAATTGTTGGTAAGTAAATTCGAGCCTATTTTGGCATCAAATTAAAATGATTAAAGTGATATAAACTCTAGATTGTAACAAAAAGGAAAAAAGAAAAAATTCATATTTGGTCACTTTAACAGCAAACAAATTATACACTTCAAGTTATCCTTAGCATACAATTCGATCTTTAATATAATTACAACAAAAATGTACCCAAAACAATTTCTATGCCACTAATAAAACTACTTCTTCACATTCGATAACCATTACAGCCTCAATTTGAAGCATCTTCATTGTTGAAGCTTATTTTGCTTAAATTATAAACATAAACAATTACAATAATTTGGTTATCCAAACTCTATTGTTTAAACTCACTACTCTAGTGCGAGAGAATGCAACAATCTATAAGATTTTTTTAACCTAGGACATGTCCATATCATGATTAAGATAAAACCAAAATCAACTATCCTTAACATGTTGTCTTCAACATTTAATTACATCTGTAATTTAACAAAAACTACCATGAATCCTTGTTCGACAATTAGTGGCAGTAGCTTTATAAATTAAAAAATTTTTCATACCCATTTTCAATCATACACAAGGCAACAAAAAATCACGAGCCATATTCATTCAAAATGAAATAAACATGCATTGACAGCAACCATTAATCAACAATTAACACTAATTGATAGAAAAAAAATCAAAGAAACAAAAATACTTCCAAAAAATTTTCAAGACCCATTAGTCATATTTTACCAATTTGACTAATTTCATATAATAAAAATAATATGCACCATAATAAATTATTTTCATACCTCATTCATAGCTTAAATAAATTGAGATTGTTTGTGGGGATGGTGAAATTCACTACTGGTCGGCATTTTTACTATTGATAGTTGTGATTCAGTTGTCTCTACTATTGACCTCTTTAGTTTTATCATCATTATCTCCAAATTATGGCACATTTTTTCTGTTAAAGCATTACAAAGAAGACGAAAGAGGATTTGTTTTTGATAGCTTTGGTTTTGAATGGAGAAAAAAAGTGCTCATTTTTTTTCCTTTTGTGATAATTTCTGTTCGTTTAACTCTTGCTTTCATTTTTACATAATGAATGTTAAAAAACTTCAAACAAATTTTAAAATCTAATGTGATATTTTTATTTTTATTTGAATTTTTTTATCATTAAAGAGTTTGATTATCATCTTATCTCACCAAATTAACTTATACAAAATTATTTATAGATATTAGGAGATATAGTTAAGAATATGTTAATACAATCTAGGAGAATGAGAATATGATAAACTTTAAAGGAGAATTTTTTATAATTATCCTATTTTGAGGGGCATGAATCACCACTTGGAATATTGGCCAATGGCGGCGGCCATCAATTTATTGAACAGTGAACACGTATGCTCATTCTTATCTATTATCTCAGGCATTTAGTAAAGCCAAATTGACAAGACTGCCAAGTATTTGTCGAAACAAGAAAAAGACTGCCAAGTATATGAGTGATTAAAATTTCTTGCCTATACATCGGAGATTCATTTGAGATAATTGGAATGACTAATCCATCTACTAGCTGCTCCCACAACCCGCACGGAGGATCATCAATGGACTCGTTTTTTAGACTTGAGATGACATGCATGGACCATCTGTTTAATCAAGGAGTCATGCTTCAAGTAATTATCTCTAATTTATCATCTTTTGACGTAAGAAGCTTTTTTGCTTAAATGAATTTGAGCTTTTATGCTTTTAATTTCATCTTGTATTTTTAAGTAAATCCATATATTAGGTAAAAATTTGAGATTTATCTTGATGCCATAAATCGGAGCTTGTGGGCCTGTTATGAAACTTCTACAGGTTGCCACAAACTTAATCCAAGCCACTGCAATTTGCTGCCTTAAGATTTGAATGATTTGCACAACCACTCACACACACACAAACAGAATCGACAGTGAAAGATAAAGGTGCAATGCAAGGACCCCTCATGTGTTAGTATAAAATTTCTTATCCCATTATGAGTTAAAATAATACAATTAAATGATATACTTGTTTATAATATACTACTATATGGGGTGTGATAAAATCATATTCATTAACATAATATTTGATTGCTTAATAAATGAATTTATCAAAATTACTCCTTAATGCTTAACATCATTTTTTGTTAATTTGGTAAAATATAAAAAAAAATTAAAGTGATTTATGCAAGTCCACAATAGATGAGAAAAAAAATTCAACATGTATAATGTCTTGAAATACTTTTTAGATTTTATTTAATTTATATTCTCTCCCAATTAATAGCTACTATTACTATTAAGCTAGTCAATCAAATAATTTTTAAAAAAAATTATTTGGTCAATTTCCCCAAATTTGAATTATATAAATAATTTAAAAAAGGGTCCGCCTAACTCTCGTAACTTACTTTTTTTAGGTAAAATTTTACTAAAGTACCTGTATTTTTTATTTATATTTTATTTATAAATATTATGAAATTTTCTACTTATTATATTATTAAAATTTATTAAAATCCTTATACTTTTTTATTTTATTTAAATTTTCAGAGTATTAAATTCACCTTTTATAATTTTTAAATTTTAAAAATACTCTTCACTTAATTAAAAATATAATAATTATTAAATGAATTATAATTATTACATTATTATAATTATAAATATTATTACAAATTGTTAAATGGATTACTATTATTATTATTATTATTATTAACAACAAAAAAGTATTATAATTAATACATTAACAATGATTAATAATAATTTTTAGATAAATTGTTAATAATAATAACTAACAATAATTATTATTAATAATTAATTTTATAAGATGAAATTTCAATTCATCTCCTTTTGCATTATTTTTCATTTATTCTTTTTCATTTACTATTAGTACATTACCCCCTCTCATTCTCTCTTTGTGTAATAAGTCTAATGGTGGCCTCAATTATCGATAAATATTGCTGAAGAGAAATTATTAACGGAGAAGGATGGATTCAAAGAAAATTTATTTTTTATTTTCTTATTATTTTATCATGAAATAGTAATTATTATGAGATGATATTATAAAGAAGACGAATGGTAACATTCTTAAAAATTTTGTTGATGATGAGTGATGAAAGATAAGATGTCATTATTTTTTGAGAGAGGAAAATGCTTTTTCTAGTACTAATTTAAGTAATCTGTCGTCTTTTTATTAATATTAGTGTTATGATACCTAACGTCTCATGATTGTAAACATAAATTCTTTTGAGACTTATAAAACAATAGTAAATAAAAAGAGTGTAAAGAAATAAATTGAAATTTCATCTCATAAAATTAATTATTAATAATTATTATTAATTATTATTATTAACAATTTGACTAAAAAATTATTATTAATTATTGTTAATCTATTATTAATTATAATATTTTTTTGTTGTTGTTAATAATAATGATGATGATGATGATGATGATGATGATGGTGATGATGATGATAATGATGATAATAATCCATTTAAAAAATTATAATAATATCTATAATTATAATAATGTAATAATTACAATTATAATTCATTTAATTGTTATTATAATTTTAATTAAATGAAGATTATTTTTAAAATTTAAAAATTTACTCTAATGATTTAAATAAAATAAAAAATTATAAAAATTTAATAAAATTTTAATAATATATTAAGTAAAAAATTTTATAATATTTATAAATAAAATAAAATACAGAAATTTTAATGAAATTTAACACGACCGACCTTTAGAAAAATTGTCTTATTCTCTACCTTGCATTAAATAAACAAGGGTGTTTGCAGGAGGCCATAGGAATTGAGCAATCTAGTGGGTGGTGAACCATTGGGTATTTTCTGTCATATCCGATGTGATTGGCATAATTGCATGTCACCGTTAAACTCTCTCTCTCTCTCTCTCTTTAATTTACATTTTGAATTGGATGTTACATCCCATGTTCATAATTACATGCCATGAGGCCACTTTGCATTGCGGATTTGATTTGTCCCCTCAATTACCAGATAAAAACAGTTTCAAGTAAACAAGTTGTCTTGGATACCAGTCAATGGAGTCGCCGCCACTGGTAAGTAATTCGCCTCCGTGATTATCCTAACTCGCATTAAATTAGAAAACTAATTAAAGATAGTGATACCTAGGTTTGCGTGTGGACTCTGGAGTGTGGTATTGTTCGTCAAATGAGTGTTTTTGTAACTGTCTTAAAATATGAAATAATTAATTTCTGATAAATTTAAAAACTTATTTTGTTGATAAAATATAATAAAAATCATAAAATTATATTTAATAATTTATTTTGAAAATGTCAAATATAATAATATAGTTATAAATTCTTATATAAATTTATTTTATACAAACGGATGTGATATTAATTTATTGATTGAATAAAAATATATGATAATTAAAATAAATTATGTGAGTTAAGAAATATCTAGTTGAAATAATTAGATTATACTATATTAATTTTTATAAAAAAATTTATAGTTATATTATTATTCTATTTAAACAACTAAAAAATATCACTAAATAGAAATGAACTTACTAATATGCTATATTATTATACTAGCACGGAAAGGAATGATACTGATCATACCATACTATCATTTCATACATCTTTCTTATCATAGTCCACATGGCAACATCAAGCTAATTTTATTAGAAAGATGAAATTTAGATTCCTAAGTTTCAAATTTCAAAAGTTGGCCCTTTCTTCCCTTACAGGGTGCCACATTAATTAAGTGTGGACTATGCAGGGGATCAATGCTAAATACCAGAAGAGTGTGTTTGGATTATAAGATTATATGGTATTAAAATAGTATTCATAATAACTTAATTTGAAGAATGTGTTTAGTAAAGTTAAAGATCATTGTGATGCATTATTTAGGCGCATTACACAAGCATAAGGTGCCCTTGGGTCTGTGCAATACGATTGTTTTTCCACAATTGAGGCAAATGTATTTTATTATAATATTACAAAAATAAATTATTTTATTATTAAATATTAATATAATAAATAAAACATAAAAATAAATTATATGATAATATTATTTTATTTAATAATACTGTATTTTATTATATTATTATAAATAATTTATTTATATGTTAATAATTAACATATAAATAATTATTTAATATTTAATTTAATATAATTACTAATAAATTTAAAATAATATTAATTTAATATTGATATAAAATTAATATAATACAACATAATACAATATCATGTAATATAATGTAATATATCAAATACACCTTATTGTATGTTATTAGAATCCCTCATCATATTATTATAATATCATATTTGGTATTACAATATCAGGATTGGTAATAACTCTACATTGTCTTTTAATGTGGTTAGAACACGTCCTTAATGTGGTCAAACCTAAATAAACTAAACGCATGTAAGAGTCGGTATTATGTAGGTTTGTGGTTGTTTTGAGAGAGAGAGAAAAAAAAAAATCACTTTCATTCTCTTGTTTTCAAATCAAGTTGTGTAACGCCACCACGCAATCTACCTTGGCTACGCGACAACATCGCACGACACCAGCTCTACTGCCACCTTACACCAGGAAACACCAACACTACCCCTTCGTGACACCACCATGCAATCCAGTTTGATTTTGCTCTTTGTGCGTGTATTATGGCAAGATTTTCATGCTAAATTTCAATAATTCTACTATTTATTTCATCAGAATTTGTTTTTTAACAAAAAACTACTTGTTTTGTATTTTCTAGAGTTACTAAGAAAAGTTTAAACTTTTTTCTATGGTTAAGCATGATATAAAGGTGCAAAACAAGAAAAAGAGAGGAACTGTATTCAGCTGCCAGATTATTGGAATTGAGCACATGATGTCACTTTGATTGTGAAGTTTAAGATTCCTAATTTTTTTTGCACCCATTATTTAGCTATTTGAGAAAAATCCTAATTGGAGATTTGTTCTTGAATTTACATGAATTCTTTTATGAAATTAATGTTTACATTTAAAATACTAATTATATAATCCAAGAGGGAGTGAATTAAGTTTTTAAAATTTAAGCTAAACAAATCACATAATAATTTAATCTAATATCTTAATAAAATAAAAAAATAATAAATTTAACAAAGTTTAGAAATAAAATATTAAGGGAAGAGAGAGTCAACACAAAGATTTTTATGTAATTTGACAATTCCCGCTTACATCTACTCATTCAAGCAAATTGATTTTGAGAATTTCACTATCCAAACTTTCTAAGACTTTAAGTTCTTACAATTTAGTTTCTAAGATGTCAATGAACCTTTAAAGCAAGTGATTATCCCTCCAATCTCTTAATCCAAATTTTTCTCACACTCAAACTCTCATAAATTTGATAAACAAATGAATATTATAATAAATAATTCTCATTTTGAGTAGATATACAAATAATAAAACAATGAAGATTCAATATATGATGATTTACAAAATAAAAGCTCAAAATATAATGTATGCTCTTGTTCTTTCTTGCAAAAGTCCTTAAGAATAAATTAAATTTGATTTTATATAGGTTAAATATGAAAACTAGTCGTTATTGACAAAAATAACTAGTAAAAAATATAAAAACTAGCCGTTATTAACAAAAATAGCTAATAGAAGACTAACCTTTTATTTAATTAGATTGCCGCTTAGTACAATATAAGTTACCATTGTAATTTAAATTTTGCTCCAATAACACTATTTTCTAAAATTTTTTTTTGTCTAAAACATTTTTTAATTTGACTATAGCCCAAAATGTTACAAAACTTTACAAATATATTCAATTTTAAAATTTGTAAATAATGCTTGTTACCCTTAAAACTTTATAAAATTATGATATGACCTAAAAATTTATAGTACTTTTCAAAGAGGTTTTTTTTTTTAATAGTTTTTACATAATGCTTATTGATTTCAAAGTTCTCAAAACTTTTTTAATTTAATCCAAAATTTGAAAAACACTCAAATCTACAAAATACTTGTCTTATAAATATAAAACCTTTTGGTTTGTGAAAGTAATGATTTATTACATAAAATCTTAAGCTTCTTAAATGCTAAACCATACATATATTAAATTATATTAACATTACAAGACTTTGTCTTAATAATAACTCCTTTGAGCTAAACTTTGTTCTTAATTACGCCGTTATTTGTTGAGTATCTTGAGATTGATTTCACTTGATTCACTTGTATAAATATTATTCTTCAAGAACTAGTAAATATATTAAATACAATATTTATCATATTACTTAAGACATATATTTATTATCATTAAAATTATAATATGTGTAGCCTTAAGCTAACAGCATTAAATGAGATATCATTGTCTTTTTTATGAAATTAGTTGTTAGAGTTGGAGACAAACCTGCCAATTTAGTGATGTGTAAATCAAGTCATTGTTCTGATTTTTACGAAAACTAAAGATGACACTGGCACGTGGCTAACTACAAATGATTGTTTTAATATGACTTAATAATAAAAACTGGTTGATTAAACAATTTAGCCAATCATTGAGGCTTGTCTTGTTAGGGTGGCAAATCTTTTTTAATTTTTTTCTAATCGTTGATTTAACATGGTCAAAGACTCAACATTAGCTTAAAGAAAATGTATAAAATATCTAATATAGATCTATCAGTGGTGGGAAGCAAACCTAAAGTTTTTGGGATGAAAAACACTTCAAGGAGATGCCACGCACAAAGATTTAGAAATGAAGGCCTATGTTAATTGACCTTTTATTAAAATTGATTTGTAGCATTTTCTAGTATTTGGTTCTCTTTATTATTATAATACCATTATCTTTCTTAACTTGTCTTTAACTTTCTCCATGGAAATCATAGTTAGGTATTAAAACCCAATAGTTTTATTTATATGAATTTTTTTTGAAATTGATGCTTGCATTGAATGAGATTTCATTGTACTTTATTCTTTCATTATGTATAAAATAGTATAATGGTAGACTTAGAATAGGAATAAGAATAAAGAAAATAAGAGTATTTGTATTGTTTATTGTAAACAATTTAATTCTTTATTGTTGCTCTTTTTAATAAAATAGACTTAAAGATAGTGGCCTAATGGCTGAACAAAAGGCATATTTGACAGTTATTTTATTGTTTTGATGACATAATGACATTCTTTTAGAACAAATTGCGATAGAGTTTTTAATCTCAGCTCATGTTAAATTGTATATGTAAAACATGTGAACTCAAACACAAAACAAAACAAAAATGACAACATTTTTGGCAAGGAAGAAACATTATGAAGTTACGTGAGCAAGCTTGTGATGCTTTTAAGTTAAACGACAACATGCTCAGCGTCCATAATAATTAACAGACTTGCATATGCAAGTCATGTTATTACTAAAGAGTTTGTTTTAAGTTCGTTAATAAACTGGACACGTGGAGTGTTGTGCAAATTTTATTAAACTCGCAAGTGAACGAATCTATTGTAGAATGATTAATAGTGACGAATGTCAATCCCACGAGGAGGTGGACTTTAATTGTGTGTTAAATTAATTTTCTAAGTGAATAGTTAAATTATGGTAGATTTATCTTAAATTTTGAATTAAAATGGCGGGAATAATTAACAATGCAATTGTTATAATAAAGTATTTGGGTATCTGGATCTACATCAACATGCTCCAAGGCTCAATATTCCTTATTAATACCAATTAAATCATGAGAAGGAAATCCACTCTTCATGAACTATCCTCTAATTAATATGGTGTTAAGGGCTTATCGTGCCAAATAGTAATAACTGTGTTATTACTATTTGTCAACGAAAAGTTAAAACATCCATAAAAATTAGAGAGTAAAATAAAATAAATTTACCAATTAAGCCCATGGAACATGTTGAGACTTCACTTTCAACTCAAGACAGAAAGAAAATTAGCTACTCATATTTGAATTAGGGATAAAAAGAAAATTTTACTAAAATACAAAGAAAATACAAGATAGAGAAGGAATTTTAGAAAATGGAGCTCAAATATGAACATAGGGTGTCAAATAAGGGGGGGAGCTCTCCTTTTATAGATACAATGAGTAAATCATGGTCATTGGATTAAAACAATTTAAATATACAAGATTATTCAACGTGACAAATTCTGATTGGTTTGAACATATCATCAGGGCTATTATCCCGTGTATATACATGCACCGTATGCACTTTTTTCTGATCCACTAATATACTGCCACGTCATCGGTCAATAAAGCATAAACATTTTTGTCCAATAAGATTGTGACACCTCATCGGTCAAGCCACATCATCAGTCAACGTCACATAATCAGTCAATGCCACATCATTCATCCAATCAAATGCTGCCACGTCATTGGTCGATACCACATCATTGGTCAATGTCACGTCATCGGTCAATGCCATGTCATCGTATAGTACATATGAATAGTGTCAAGAACAATACCATGAACAGTATCGTATATATGAACAGTAACATTTTTACTTTTATACTCCTAAGATTTTTGACCGTTTTAAGTTCAAATTTATTGTCCGTTTTATCATCCGATATCTCGTTTATTGTGAAATGACCATGATGCCCCCAAAATATGTAAAATACTTAATTATAATAAAACACGCATGATTAAATTCACAAGAAACTTGAAATACATAAAAGTAAAGAAGTTAGTAGAACTTGAAATAAAAAATGATGATTTTCTCCTTTATAAATATACATTTTCTAGTACTCAACAAACCCCCCAACCAACTTATTGTTAGTCTCTAGCAAATTAAGCAAAATCAAATTTAAACCCAAAACTTATTTTTTGAACTATCATATTTGTTTAATTAAACTTTATGATGTAAATCAAATAAAAATATAAGCATTATCTCAAATCTTTAAGAAATATTATTTCTAAATCAACCATCCATATGAATCAATCCAATAGACTTTGCCACAGCTATTGTAACCAAGTTGCTTTCAAGAATGACATGTCAATACCTAAAATCTCATTGGCAGTGACACTCTTACAAAGAAATTAAAATTAATAACAATAGTCACTCCTATGAATGGTAAATTCAGAGAAAATATTAAAGTAATATTACACATTCTCTCTAAGATGAAATAAATGTGCCCACAGCTTAAAAATAATACGATCTCAAGTAAAAATATGAGTCAGACCAATATATATATATTTTTCTTTTTTTTCTTTTATATATATATATTTATGCATCACTACATCTTTATAGCCCATGTAACTAGTTTATACTTCAGACTACAGTTCTCTAAAATTAAGAAGGACTTTTATTAGGATGTAACGTAGGTTAGGGACATGGCAAATAAAGACAGAAAAATAGGAAAAGAAAAATAAAATACATGTTTGAGAAAAAAAAGAGAGTTTTTTTTTAAGATTACAGAGTATATTTCTCTTTTTTTTAAACTAATATATAAATTTTAAATTTTTTTTCTTTTTATATTTTTCAATTTTATTGAACAAACTAATTATTTACATTTTCTCAAACATGAATGGATGATGAAATTTTTACGACATTGAGTAATATTTCAGATTGGAGTTGGGTCAAGATGATAAGTTAACAAAGAAAAAGATAATAATAAATATTTTTTTAAAGGCTCAAAAGGGTTAACCAAGGATATTTCACAAAAGGGATGGCTAGAAAGGTTCAAACGAGTCAAAAATTATCTTTCCATCGTCTTTTAAAGCACTAACTAATCTTTCATATCTACTAGTTAGATAAACTTTCAGATGTAACAACACAAAACAAATTTTTTTCTCTTTTTTTTTAGAAGGTTGACTTAATAGAAATTTATAGATCGTGTATCAAATAATAAACTATTAAGCTGTATAAATAATGGACAAAAAGAGTTATTCTCCAAGAAAAATAATAGGCTTAAGAACTCACTTGGAATTTATTATGACATGTATATTCCTTCAACTAACTCATATTTTTATCTCAGACATTAACATGTAGAGTAGCAAATATGGTGTAACAAAACTCAATACAAATACTAAAATTTAAAAGTCATCATGTAAAAAAAAATCACATAATATATATATATATCTATACATATATATATTTTAAGAAAAAGAAAACTAAAAAGATGCGTTTCTAGAATTATGACATTCCATATTCAGCCATCTTCAACTTAAAATTTTAAAAGTGTATATTTATAAAGGAGAAATTAGAAAGAGGAAGTTAGAAAAATCACACTTAAAATGCAGCAAAAAAAGACTGAAAAGTAATTTTTTTTTTAACTTTCAAATTAAGAAGATGCGTTTCTAAAGTCACTACACTCTATATTCAGCCATCTTCGACGTAAACAGTTAACCACAGTTAATTCTTACAACAAGAATTAGTAAAAACTTAACAAAGATTAAGACATTCTACAATTATCAATTATTCCCTCCTCCTAACTAGAACGAAACATTGTCCTTAATATTTTATCACCTGGGTGCTGCAACACAGAAGAAAATATTTATAAACGGAGAGTTAAATCTAATTTGCACTTCTTATTGCGGCTACTGCTACCATCATTAGTGGGCCACCCCAAATTAAGGTCTCAAGATGTGGCTCTGTCTATAAGCTTGTAACAGATCAAGTAGCTCATTAGTAGTGTGAGCACAAATAAATATTTGTTTCACTGTGAAAGGAATGAAATAGTTTTTTATTGCATGGTTAAGAAATGCGAGAAAGCCATCATAAAAGTTATTGACATTTAACAAATCAATGGGTTTCTGATGAATGTTCAGATGGGACCAAGATGCTAATGTCATTAGTACCTCTAGAGTTATAAGATCTCCTGGTAAAAAAATAAAGGCATCAGCATGATTCAGCATTTCAGTTATTCTCTCTTGCATACCTGAAACGACTAACTCTTCTCCAGTTGGTGAGTCAGATAAACAGTTAAAAGATTTCAGGATTGTTGGGATGATGCCTAACACTTGGCTTTCTCTGGTCTAAGCGACTTCTAAAACTAATTTTGATAACCCTCGATCACCTCCTCCATAAACCAAGTGTAGTTTCCTAGCTGCTATGCTTCGACCAAGATCTACGGTTGCCTCAATAAATTCTTTATATTTGCTATAGTTAAATCTAGAGAGTATACAAATGTTCTTGATTTGGTTGTTGGGAGTAGCTGCCATTGGATACTTCTCAAAAATAATTTGTGAGTGCCTTAACAAAAAAGTCATAGTTAAGGATCTTGGTGATAATGATTCACAACTGTAAATGAGGTAGCATGTCTATGTTAAATAACTCATGAAGCACACGGCTCGAGAGTAAAAAAGAAAATAGTGAAAAGACAAAGCAAATAATTATAGTATAAAATTAGTAAAGATAAAAATGTAAGTGATAAAACAACAGTGAAATAAAAGGTCATTAAAATAAAAAGATATTTACAAGTAGTTACGACTGTGGCTCACATCTTCCTCTAGTTTTACGTTAAAAAATGACTTGAACGCCCTCTATGGGTCGAGGATAGGCTTCCCATCTAGTTTTCTTACAAACTAGCAAATAGGGTCTTTTATAGTCAGATTCCTGAGACTATAGTTTGCAATTCTTTCTGGAATAACAGCCATAATTAGAGTATTGCATTTTGGACTTATCCACTAGGATACATTGCAAGAGACAAAAAGATATTATCCAATGAATCTTTATTCAAGCCATCCCTAATAATTGAATTTTATCTTCTTTGTTATCAGACAGCATTCCTAAACAACATCATTTTTTATCGAATCTCATTCTGGCACACTTATGATAAACATTAGAGAGCTTTCGGGCTCTCCATTTTCTTTAATAATTTCCTTTACCACAACTAGGCATGTATGCAATAAATTTGGGAGGTAACTCACCTACCAACTTCACTTTAGCTTCGATTATCCATCGGATGTCAGTAGGCATATAATTTTTCATAAGTAATCGCATGCGTTCGGACCGAGCTTTATAAATGGTGAGGAGAGCATTCTGAGGAAGTGAAGGAAATCGCTTGAGAAGTTTTGCTAAGATCTCGTCTCTATCCATGCCTTCAGCTTAGAATATTAGTTATTATGGGAAACTAATGTAACTGATGTCGATTGTCACGGAGTACCGTTATCCGCCACTTAACCGGGGTGAAAAATGATAACACACCAAAGAAAAAAAAATCTAGCAAAAACACAACACATAAAAAAAATAACACAAAAAAAATTAACTTACTATCATCCTATTATTGAATTTACATCAAACTCTAATTGGATGTTATAGATGCCTCTCTTAATTTCTCTGAGTTGTCCTTCTAAATTCTCAACATGGGAAACTAAATCAGGTGGTTGTAACTTCCAGAAATGATGTGTTTTACAAAATCATATCTGGCTTCTGAGATGAGATTGTATACATCGAAATTGTCTAAGAATGTTGAAGAGACACTTTTTAGTTGAGGTACTCATGATTACAAGTGATAAGAGAAAATTTAATGGTTAATTAAAAAAATATTGTATAAAAATAATCGAAAAAAATAAAATTAAATCACTGAGAAATCTCAATTCAAATTTAGTGGGTCATGTAAATTTATTTCGATGTCGTCTCCACGTGATTGGTACTCGAGATATGGTTTTAAGCTTTGACCATTAACTTTAAAGGTGACACCATTTTGTAGGTGTTTAATTTCAGTTGCTCCATGTGGAAAAATAGTATGAATAATAAAATGGCTAAACCATCAGGAGCGCAACTTACCTGGGAATAAGTGTAAGCGAGAATTGAATAAAAGTACTTTCTGACCTGGGATGAAAGATTTCCTCGTGATTTGCTTGTCGTGAAAGGCTTTCATTTTCTGCTTGTAAATTTTGACATTTTCATATGCATCATTGCGAATTTCTTCAAGTTCTGCTAGCTGTAATCTTTTTTCTAAGCTAGCTTGCTGCATGTCAAAATTGAATTTCTTGATGGCCCAGTATGTACGATGTTCGAGTTCTACAGGTAGGTGGCAAGCTTTTCCATACACTAGCCTATAGGGTGACATCTCAAATGGGGTCTTAAAAGCCATTTTGTATGCCCATAATGCATCATCAAGTTGTAGTGACCAATCTTTTTTGTTTGGTCTCACCATTTTTTCTAATATGTATTTTATTTCTCGATTAGAGATCTCAACTCGACCACTGGTTTGTGGATGATATGGGGTAGCCACTTTGTGAGTAATGAAATATTTTGTCAAAAGAGCTTTGAATGATTTGTTATAAAAGTCGGCACCACCATCACTGATTATCGCTTGAGGGAATCCAAAGCGTGAAACAATATTACTTTTCAAAAATCCTATCACCACCTTGTGATCATTGGTTCTACATGGAATTGCTTCTACCTATTTCGATACATAATCAACAGCAACCAGTATGTATTGATGGCCAAAGGAAGGAGGAAAGGGTCCCATGAAATCGATACCGCATACATAAAAAATCTCAACCACTAAAATTGGGTTTAGTGGCATCATATTCCTCTGAGTAATACTCCCCATTCGTTGACACCTATCACATGAAGAACAAAATGTATAAGCATCTTGAAATATAGTTGGCCAATAAAAATCACATTGTAAAATTTTAGTTGCTGTTTTTTTAGCGCTAAAATGACCTCCACAAGCTTGTTCATGGCAGAATGAAAGGATATTTTGAAATTCACTTTCTAGGACACATTATTTAATAATTTGATCAACACAATACTTGAACAAATAAGGATCATCCCAAAAGAAATTCTTTATTTCTACAAAGAATTTAGTCTTGTCCTAATTAGTCCAACGCTCTGAAAGTTGACATGTAACAAGACAGTTAACCATGTTAGCATAGTTTATCACACTAGGTTTTAATTCAAAACTCCTAACAGCTACATTTTGGTATCGTATACATGATGTGTTCAAGTTAGCTAAGGGACTGAAATAGTCCTTAAATGGCCTTTCCTGTGATGGTTCTTGTTGTTGTAAATCCATTTCAATTTTATTTTTAAATGCGATGTGTTTGTGTGTGCGAAGTATTTTTTTCTAATTCTAAATCTATAGGCTCAAGATTAAGTAATTACAATCTTCGACCATGCATAAAAAAATAATGAAAAATGCAAAAAAAGAATGAGAACAAATTTTAAAAAAATTATGAAGAAGGAGAAATTATGATACTAACCTTATCACATTGTTACAATCTTACTATGAACATACACTCAAGTGCTAAAAATAAAATATAAGAAATAGATTAACTAAAAAAATAAAAGAAATTACAAATTAAATAAGAAAATTATAAAGAAAAGTAACGTAACAATTAAATTACAAAAATTTAAAGAAGAAAAAAATTAAACTAAAGAAATTACAGAATCACTTTTTTTACTTTTTAATAAAAAAATTTAAAAGAAAAAAACTTAAAAAAATTAATTCTATGAATTAATAGATTAACAAAATAAACAAAAAAATTACAAAGAAAAATAACTTAAAAATTAAATTATAGAAATTTAAAGAAATTACAAAGAAATTGAATTATTAAAATTTAAAGAAATTTAAATTATCAAAATTAAATTACAGATTCATTTTTTTAATTTTTTTAATAATTTTAAAAGATAAAAAGAAAAGAAATTAATTCACAAGAATTGCGGATTCACTTTTTTCTAATTTTTTTATTTTAATTTTTTATAACAATTTTAAAAGAAAACACAAAAAATTACTTAAAAAATTAATTATATGAATTAATTCAAATAAATTAACCAGATGAAATGAAAAAAAAATTACCAAGAAAATACACTAAAGCACTAAAAAAATAAAAGGAATAGATTAACTAAAATTAAAATAAATTACAAAGAAAAGAAAAGTAAAAATAAAAGTACAGAAATTTAAAGAAATTACAAAATAAAATTAAATTATAGAATTATTATTTTTTATAAGGAAAAAAAACAAGAAAACAAAAAAAAACTAAAAAAATTAATTCAACAAATTAAAATAACTTACCTCCCCAGCAATGGCGCCAAAAACTTATTGTGCAAATTTTATTGAACTCTCAAGTATCCGAATCTATTGTAAAATAGATTAACGGTGATGAGTGTCAATCCCACGAGTAGAAAGATTTTAATTGTGTGTTAAATTAATTTTCTAATTTAGTAGTTAAATTATGGTAGATTTATCCTAAATTTTAAATTAAAATAGCGGAAATAATTAAAAAAGCAACTGTTATAATAAAGCACTTGGGTATCTAGATCTGCATCAACATTTCTTATTAATACCAATTAAATCATGAGAGAGAAATCCACTTCTCATGAATCACGTTATAATTAATATGGTGTTAAGGGTTTATCATGCAAAACAGTAATAACTTTGTTATTACTATCTGTCAACGAAAAGTCAAAACATCAACAAAAATTAGAAGGGAAAATAAAATAAATTTACCAATTAAGCCCATGAAATATGTTGAGACTTCACCTTCAACCCAAACCAGAAAGAAAATTAGCTACTCATATTTGAACCAGGGATAAAAATGAAATTTGACTAAAATAGAAAGAAAATACAAGATAGAAAAGGAATTTCAGAAAATGGTTTTTAAAAATGAACTCAGGAGTGTCAAATTAAAGGGGGAGCCCTCCTTTTATAGATACAATGAGTAAATCATGACCATCAGATTAAAACAATTTAGATGCACAGATTGCGCCACGTGGCAAATTCTGATTGGTTTGAACACATCATCAAGGCTATTATCCCGTGTATATGTATGTACAGTACACACGTTTTTTCTGATCCACTAATATACTGCCACGTTATCGGTCAACAGTGTATAAATATTTTTGTCCAATAAGATTGTGAGACCTCATCAGTCAAGCCACGTCATCAGTCAACGCCACATAATCAGTCAATACCACATCATTTCTCTAATCAAATGCTGCCACGTCATTGGTCGGTGCCACATCATCGGTCAATGCCACCTTATCGGTCAATTCCACGTCATCGTATAGTACATATGAACAGTGTCATGAACAGTACCGTGAACAGTACCGTACATGTGAACAATACTGTATATGTGAACAATGCCATTTTTACTTTTATGTTCTTCCTAAAGTTTTTTATCGTTCTAAGTTCAAATTTACTGTTTGTTTTGTCATCCGATATCTCGTTTATTGTGAAATAACCATAATACTCCTAAAATACATAAAATACTTAATTATAATAAAACATGCATAATTAAATTTACAAAAAACTTGAATATATAAAAATAAAGAAGTTAGTAGAACTTGAAATGAAAAATGATGATTTTTTCCTTTATAAATATACATTTTCTAGTACTTAACATGGAACAAAGCTGTGCATTCTGGGTTTCTAATTTTGTTAAATGATATATAAGCTGGTTCACATAGTTGGCAAGGCACTTCTGGAGAGTGACAGAGTTTACTAGAAAGTGAGATTTGTTGAGTGAGAGTTGCTGTTTGTGCTCTATAAATTCATCTCAGAAAACTTGTAAACTCTACTTTATGAATCAAGAAAAAGAACTCTGGTGTTTCCACTCGTGTATGTAGGTCTCTTAAGAGAATGAACCAAGTTATCGCTGTCTTTTATGATCTTACTTCTGATTAGTCTTATTTCTTCTTGTTTGGTTGAATAATCTTGTGTGCTATGATATTGAATTGATTCACTGTCTGATTATGATTGTGCAACATGTTTTGATCTTAGTGATAGATCTTGGGCAGAGTTTTGCTTTGGTGAGTTGTTAAGGCCATTTGAAATTCTACAATATATTTTTGAAAACTTTTAGCATGCTTAGGTAAATTATTATTGCTATTTTCAAGGAACTTCTGCAATTGTAACTAAAAAGGAACTTGGAAGAGCCATTTGGATGTTTCTTCACATTCTTATTGCTTAGATCATCTCATTATCAATGCCTTTATTTCTTTTATGTTGGTTCTCTTCTTTATACATTTTTAATTTTTTTCATTTTATATTTCCTAGTAGTTTCAGCTACTTGAACCTTGACTATTTTTTTTTTTGCATCAAAAAAATCCAACAAGGCAACAAAATAGTAATGAAAAATATTATTTTTAATAAAGCAAAAAGAACGATCCTAGTAATGGAAATTTTTCAATAGCCTACTAGCTTATTTATTTTTTGTTTTCATTTTAGTTTTTGTTTAGATTTGGACATTAGAAGAAATTTTTTCATCATGTGGCAAATGAAATCGAGGTTGATGTTCATTATGACATTTTTTTTGTTAATGATGTTGATTTGAAGGCATGATCAAAGAAAAATGATTTATAATTGTACATGCAAAACTATAGCACTTGATTACAATACTTGCATAGCGTTATAAACAACAGTAACATTCAATGCATAAATCAACTAAGAACAAATAAATTTAAGTCTTAAGGGTGAGAAGAAATATACATCTTCTTTTTGGAGAGTGTTTGAAAAATACTTACTGATTGCTCTGTGCTTGTTTTTTTTTTTTTTTTGTTTATCTTTTTGATTTTCAGGTGGTGTATCATCTTGTTTATCTTGTGAGACTTTTTGCTATAACTTTCTACTTACATCATCATCAACCATAACTTTCTCCTTAAAGAGAGGGTTAGATTCATCGAATGTAACATGCATAGACTTTTCTACAACTAATTTTTTAATTATAAACTCTATAAGTTTTGCTTGAGTTAGAATAATCAAGAAAGATATCAACATTAAATTTTAAATCAAAATTTTCAAGATTTTCTTTTGTGTTTAAAATAAAATATTTGGAACCAAAAACTCTAAAATAACTAATGTTGGGTTTTCTATCTTTCTAAAACTCATAAGAAGTTTTATTTAAATTAGATTTAATTAACATACGATTTAAAACATAACATGCAGTGTTGACGACTTTGATACCAAAAATATTTTGGTAAGCTATTTTCATTCAATATTTTCCTAGCCATTTTTTTAATGAACTTATTCTTTCTCTTAATAACTTCATTTTGTTGTGAAATCTTAGGTGATGAAAATTGATGCTTAATGCCAAAATCATTACAAAATTTCTCAAATACATGATTTTCAAATTCTCCACTATGGTCACTTTTAATACGTTTAATAGAATAACTTTTTAATTTTAAATCTTTTTACATAAGATTTTAAACATTTCAAAGACATTATCCTTATTAGCTAAGAACATTATCCATGTGAATCTAAAATAATTATCCACTATCACAAATGCATAATATTTGCCACTTAGACTAGTATATCTAGAAGGTCCAAATAAATCCATGTGAATTTAATTGAAGAGGTTTATAAGTAGAAATATGATTTTTGTTTTTGAAAGAAGTTTTATTTTATTTACCAAATTAAGAAGCTTCATAAATTCTATCTTTTTGAAATCTGATTTTTGGAAGACCCTTAATTAAATTATTTTTTGAAATCAAATTCATACTTACATGACCTAGTCTTCTATGCCATAATCAGCTATCATCATATAATACAAAAAAATATTTATCATGAGTAGATACACAATCTATGTCAATTGTATACATATTTATATACTTACAACTAACAAATAAAAGTTTAATCACATGCATTCTCAATAATACATTTTTATCTATTAAAGATGACTCCATAATCTTTATCACATAGTTGACTAATGCTAAGCAAGTTATGTTTCAAATTTTCAACCAAGCTCACATTCTCAATAAGGGTAGAGGAGTCCTTAACAACATTACCAATACTGATAATTTTTCCTTTTGAGTTATCTCTAAAGGATACATCTCCACTATTATCAATTTGGCAAAGCTTGAAAATCATGAATCATTTCCTGTCATGTGTTTTAAATAACCACTGTCTAAATATCATTTATTCTTCATTTTCTTCATACCCGAAAAAGAGAATTTCATATCTTAAGTACCCAAATTTTCTTGGGTCCTTGAGAGTTAGTAATGATTTCTTATGGAATCTAAACACACTTGGCACTCTTAACATGGCATCTATAACTTATGTGACTATTTCTATTACAATAATGACAAACAATTTTAAGATCACTTTAAGAAGTAGCTTTAACAAAATAACTTTTATAGTATTTTTGTTTCAAGTTAGGCTTATACCCTAGTCTTTCTTTATCAAATATGTATTTTTTAGTACTCAATAATTTTTTAAGTTTTTTTTACCACTTGTAAATTTTAATACAATTTCGTTAAGCTCATTGTTCTTTTTCTTTAGAACTTCATTTTCTTTTATCAATTCATCAGCATGTGATTTTTCATGCTCAAATGAGATATGTTATTTTTCTTTAAGTAATGCAATCCTATCATGTAATGTTTCATTATTTAATTCTAAATCTCTAATCTTTTCATTCAATAATCACAATATTTCTACAGTGCATCCTTTTTATTTGAAATTTCTAGTATTTTTTTAAGACATGCGTTCTTTTTACCAATTCTTAGCCAATCATTATGTAATTCCTTAAAACAATCATACAATTCATCAAAGGTAGGATCACTTACCTTATCGAGTTTATCATCCGATTCATCTCCATTTACCATAAGTGCCAAATTTGACACTTCATGAGATTCTTTTTTATCATTCGATTCTTTTTCACTATCATCCCAAATTGCTATTATGGTTTTCTTATTGAGTTTATTAAAAAGTGGATACTCTGATTTTATATGGTCAGGCTTTTTGCATTTAAAGCATATGATTGCCTTATTCTTCTCTTTCTGGTTTTTGAAATTTTTGAATTTTCTTCACTTCTTGGTTTCTTGAAGAATTTTCTAAACCTTCTTGTTAGCATAGCCTTTTCTTTATCATTCAGTTCGCTATCCTCATCACTCTCATGTTTTTAGGCTTTGAGAGCAATGCTTTACTTTTTCTCCTTATTTTCTTTTTTTGTAGTCAAATCTTCCTCATAAGAAATAAGAAGGCCAATTAAATCATCAATGAATAAAACATTCAAATCTTTGGCTTCCTAAATGACTGTTCTCTTAGGTCTCCATTTTTTAGGTAGTGACCTAATACTTTTCTTAATTTTCTTGCTATTTGAGAAAGTCTTTCCTAGAGCTCTCAAAATGTTTACAATGTTTATGAATCTAGTGTACATAGAATATACACTCTCATTTTATTTCATTTGGAACAACTCATATTGTAAAGTGTATCTGCTAATTTTAGATTCTTTTAGTTAATTAGTACCTTTATAAACAACTTTAAGTTTGTGCCAAGTTTCATGGGCATTTTCACAACGAGAGACTTTATGAAATTCTTTTTTATCAAGAGTACAAACAATGCATCTGTAGCTTTGAAATTTAGAGAAGTTTTACTCTTTTCTAATTCATTCCATTCCTGTGAAGGTTTTGGAATATTGTCTCTTACTTTATTTTTAATCATCGGCACAAATGGACAATTCAATGTTTCAGAGTTGTAGTTGTTACAATATCAGAATGATTTTTTAGATTAGTTAGAAACAGAAAAATATATCATATTCTAATGTTTAAAGTTAGAGCTTAGATATTGAGAAGGAACTGAGTCTCCTTCATTTTTCTCTGAAAAATAAAATGGGAGTTTAGAGAGTGGGTTGTCATGACTCCTTAAGTCATCCACTAAGAGTTGGGTGTTATTAGCTAGATCGAAAGAGGAAAAAGATTGGAAGAATAGATACAGAAGAATTAATCAAGAGGTGCGAAACAATATCATTGAAGGGAAAAATAAGAGGAAGGGTAACTCTTAAAAATAAAATGAAGGAAAAAAGAAAAAGGATACGAGTGGGATGCTTGGTGGGAAAAGTTCTGCTGAATAAATAAGTTAAAAAATAAGGCCTGAAAGCAGCTATACTACCGGTGTGGAAAATGATGAAGGAAATCAAGATAGACGAACTAGAAGAAAATATTTTTATCTTTCAATTTGGAAATGAAGCAGATAAACGGAAGGTGTTAGCTGGGGGACAGTGGCATTTCGATAAAGCTCTGATAGTGCTGACAGAACTAACTGGAATAGGTGAAGTAACAAAACAGAAGTTCACCTATGTATCGTTTTGGGTTCAAATACTTAATGTACCTATCATGTGCATGGAGCCAGAAACAATAAGGGAATTGGGGAAAGCCATTGAAAGAGTAGAAGAAATTGCCACAGATGTCAGCGGAGGATGCTTTGGTAAATATGTTAGAATGCGTATCTCTGTGGATATTACCAAACCATTTATCAAAGTGTTATACCTGAAGCAAGATGATGAAAATGAAATAGATAGAGAATAGCAAAGTGACTATGAAAATGAAGCTAATAAGGAAAAAGAGACAAAAGAGATTCCAATGCCAATAAGATATGAAAGACTACCGAACTTCTACTATGTCTGTAGACATATTGGCCATCAGCATGGAAAATGTGCAGATTATAAAAATCAGTTAAGAAAAGAGATGGCATATGGGCCATGGATGAAGGCTCCTATGATGATAGAACAGATGAAGCAGAACAGAGGAAGAGATAAAGGAAGCTCGAAATCATAATTAGATAAGGAAGATCCAAGTAATTCAATGAAGACGATGCTAGGCAAACAGGGCAATTCAAATACAAGGGTGGGGGAGACTGAAAATCATGAAAATACTGGTTTGGATCCGAATCAAACACAAGACTAGGATTTCCCAAGGACGTCCAATCAGCACAGTGAAATGCAGACAGGAGCAGTAAGAGGTGATGTAATTACGGGAGGGAGACACAAAAAGGCAGGAAATAAAAAATACAGAGAGAGGAAAAAAGAAAAAGAGAGGGATAAGGAGAGTAAGACTGTAGGAGAGTCAAACTAAACAAATGGGCTGGAGTCAAACCAAACAAAGCCTAAGAGAATCAAATAGAAATTGTAAGCTAGAAATGTGGAATTAAACACAAGCAAAAAACAATAAGTGGTAGTAACGAAGAGGCCCAATGAAGGAACTTGCTAGGACAGCCCAGATACAAAGAAGAGAAAAGTAGAGAGCTCAACTTCAGAAAAAATGATTTATTCTCCAAATGTCGAATGCAGTTTGAAGTCAGAGATTTAAAGAAATGGAGATGATAGCAAGAGGCCAATGCTTACAGAGGAGTCAACGGCGGTGGCTAGATACCAACCCCGCCGTCAACTATGAAGATAATTAGCTAAAACGTTTGGGGTTTGGGGAGTGACTGAACGTTCCGAGAAGCTCAAAGAATCTTCATCATGCATAGGTCTCAAATGATGTTTTTGTGTGAAACAAAATTGATGGTCAAGCAAATGGTGGAAAAAGGTAAAAAACTTAAATTTGATAATTGCTTTTCGATAGATAGAACTGGTTTTAGTGGTGTCCTAACTTTATTATGGAATGAAGAAGTAGTGGTCGACATATAATCCTACAGCAAGCACCATATTGATGTTGTTGATTATGTTGAGAACGAGCATTACTGGAGGTGTACAGGCATATATGGGCACTCTGAAGGCACATAAAAACAGCATACCTTGAAGTTATTACGACGGTTAGCAGGGCTCTCGTCTTTGCCGTGGCTCTGTTTCGGTGACTTCAATAAAATTTTGCTACTAAAAGAAAAGACAGGGAATGACAGATGTGCCTCAGTAATGAATGAATTCAAAGAAACTATCAGATGGTGTGGGCTAAGAGACTTGGGATACAAAGGATACATGTATACGTGGACAGGTTTCTTTGCTGCACAAGCTAGGGAAGGTTTTTCCAAGAGAATCCAGCCATAAACTTAGTAACATGGACATCTAACCACAACCCAATTCCAATGGATGTTGTGGAAAAAGTAAAAGGATGTAACTTCAGTAGAAACTCTTTCTTGAGAACCCATTATGAGGATATGTGGAGTTCCTATGAGAGGTGCAAAGAGATTGTGAGTTAGGAATGGCAGAATAGTAGTAGATGAAAAAGTGAAAACCCTGTGTTGTTGTTCAAGAATAAGGCAAATGACTCAATGGCCAAATTAAAGTTGTGGAGCAAGGCTGAATTTGAGGGAAGAAAAAAGAAGTTAGATAAATTGATTCACCAACTACAGAGTATTAGAGAAAGTCAAGACCAGTATCGTTGCGGAAATGAAATGAGGCAAATTAAAGAGTAGATTGATGTAATGTTACTCGAAGATGAGATATACTGGAGACAACGGTCCAGAGCAGTTTGGCTTAAAGAAGGGGATAAGAATATAAATTTTTTTCATTCAAAAGCTTCAGCTAAAAAGAGGAAGAACACAATCAAAGGCCTTCTGAATGAAAGCAACAGATGGACAACAGAAAAAGATGAGATTGAAAGACTTTTTTGTGAGCACTTTCCTAATCTTTTCACCTCAACTCACCCCACTGATTGCCAATTGGAAAAAGCTCTGAAGGACTTGCTGAAGAAAGTGACAGAGCAAATGAATAAGCAGCTGGATCAATCTTTTTTCGAAGATGAGATAGTTGTAGCTTTGAACCAAATGCATCCAACAAAAGCCCCGGGCCCGGATGGATTGCCAGCAGCCTTTTTTCAAAAGCATTAGCAAGCTATTAAAGAGGGAGCCATAGTCACATGCCAGCACATTTTAAATGAAGGAGGTAACATTGCCCCTCTGAATCATACATAGATTGCCTTAATCCCAAAAGTTTCGAAGCCTAAGAAAGTGAGGGACTTTAGACCTATTAGTTTATGCAATGTCATCTACAAAATAATATTAAAGGCAATTGCTAATAGGCTAAAACTTATTTTGCATGAAGTAATATACCACAATCAAAGTGCTTTCATTCCTAGTAGGCTCATAACAGACAATTTAATTATTAGGTACGAATGCTTGCATAAAATAAGGTATAGTAAGAGGAAAAAAGATGGTTGGGTGGCCCTAAAACTGGATATTAGCAAAGCTTACGATAGGGTGGAGTGAAGTTTTTTGAAGCGTACAATGGAGGTCTAGGATTTTCTCCAAAATAGGTAGAGTTGATCATGAGGTGCATTACCACCCCCTTCTTCTCAATCTTAATTAATGGGCTAGTTAAGGGTTTAATCCAGCCTCAGAGAGGTTTACGCCAAGGGTGTCCACTGTCCCCATATCTGTTCATCTTATGTGCCGAGGTTTTTTCAAATTTATTGAATCAAGCAGAAAAGAAAAAGTTAATCAAAGGGCTGAGATTCAGTAATGAGCTCTCGATTAACCACCTATTATTTACGGATGACAGCCTAATTTTCTCAAGAGCTACTATTGAAGATTGCTCGAATCTGAAAAATATATTTGAGTGTTATGCTGCTACCTCTGGACAAATATTCAACTATAAAAAGTCTTCCATGCTCTTCAGCGGAAAGACTTAGTCAACACAAATAACCTTAATTTCAAACCTGTTTCAGCTTCAAGTGGTGTCTAAATATGAAAAATACTTGGGACTGCCTGCAATGGTAGGGAGGAAAAAAATGAGTTTCTTTAATGACATCAAGCTTAGAATATTGAGTAATATCTCTAACTAGAATTCAAAATTATTTTCAAGAGGTGGGAACAAAGTGCTGATTAAAGTCGTAGCGCAAGCAGTCCCTGCTTATGCCATGAGTGTGTTCAAACTGCCGATAGGATTTTGTGGGGATATCCAAAAGGCCATGACCAGATTCTTATGGAATTCAAAACCAGAGCAGAGGGCTATACACTGAGTAAAATGGAAAAATATATGTCAAGCAAAGTGTAGAGAAGGAATGTGGTTCAGGGACTTAATTTGTTTCAACCAAGCTCTAGTGGCGAAGTAAAGATGGAGAATCATCCAAAACCATAAGTCATTAGTTGCAAGGGTTCTTAAAGCTCGATACTTCAAGGATGCTGATTTCCTAAGAGTGATGTTAGGATCAAAACCATCTTTTATTTGGAAAAGCATTCTGTGGGGAAGAGAAGTCATATACAAGGGGCTTAGATGTTGAATTGGAGATGGAAGGAATGTCTAAATTTATCACAACTGCTGGATGTCGAGACCTTCAACCTTCAAACCTTTCTCCACTCCAAAGCTTCCATTGAACTCTACAGTTTCTAAGCTAATTAATGAAGAAAATAAATGAAAGGAGAGGTTGATTAAGCAGAATTTTATGAAAGAAGATTTAGAGCAGATTTTGAAGATTCCTCTACCATCAACACCAAAACCAGACAAACCTCTGTGGCACTTCGACAAGCGAGAGGAGTACTTAGTTAATAGTGGCTATCAAGTGGCTTTAAGGCTGAAGGTCCTAGACCAACCAAGCAGCTCAGAGAACAAGAAGGTTCCCTGGACTGTGATTTGGGCTGCAGAAATCCCAACAAAGATAAAGATCTTCATGTGGAGAGTTGCTAGAAACCTATTGCCATCAGTTGTGAATTTATGAAGAAAAAAAGGTGATTCAAAGCCCCTGGTGTCAGAGATGCAGAAGGACAAAAGAGATTTTTTTCATGCTCTTTTCTAGTACAAGGGTGCTTAGAAAATGTGGAGTCTCACTGACTGTGGTGAAGAGATTAACCAAACTAAGAGTAGAGATGTGTTAAGTTTGCTGGTGGAATTGGCAGGGAAGAAAAGCAAATTTGATAAGGAGTTGATAATTGCTTTATGTTGGGTGGCGTGGCACTCAAGGAATCTTCTTATTCTAAACAACAAGAAAAAAGATTCCCAGTTATCACAACTGCTGGATGCCGAGACCTTCAACCTTCAAACCTTTCTCCACTCCAAAGCTTCCATTGGACTCTACAGTTTCTAAGCTAATTAATGAAGAAAATAAATGAAAGGAGAGGCTGATTAAGCAAAATTTTATGAAAGAAGATTTAGAGCAGATTTTGAAGATTCCTCTACCATCAACACCAAAACCAGACAAACCTCTGTGGCACTTCGACAAGCGAGGAGAGTACATAGTTAAGAGTGGCTATCAAGTGGCTTTACGGCTGAAGGTCCTAGACTAACCAAGCAGCTCAGAGAACAAGAAGGTTCTCTAGACTGTGATTTGGGCTGCAGAAATCCCAATAAAGATAAAGATCTTTATGTGGAGAGTTGCTAGAAACCTATTGCCATCAGTTGTGAATTTATAAAGAAAAAAGGTGATTCAAAGCCCCTGGTGTCAGAGATGCAGAAGGACAAAAGAGACTATTTTTCATGCTTTTTTCTAGTACAAGGGTGCCTAGAAAATGTGGAATCTCACTGACTGTGGTGAAGAGATTAACCAAACTAAGAGCAGAGATGTGTTAAGTTTGCTGGTGGAATTGGCAGGGAAGAAAAGCAAATTTGATAAGGAGTTGATAATTGCTTTATGTTGGGTGGCGTGGCACTCAAGGAATCTTCTTATTCTAAACAACAAGAAAGAAGATTCCCAGTTATCAGTAGCAAAAGTAGAAGCAATATTATAGGCTTTCAGCTAAGCAGCTGAACCTATGCTCAGGCAGAGAAGACAAAGATCAAACAAGTCAGCAATGGAGACCTCCCCCAGCAGGATGGTTCAAAGTAAATGTAGACGCTGTAGTAAGAGAAAACCAAAGCAAAGAAGGATTGGGGGTGGTAATCAGAAACTTAGAAGGAGAGTTCAAGGCAGTGGCTATGAGGCCATCAGAACATTTTGGCAGTGTAGCATTTGCTGAAGTCGAAGCCACAAAGTTTGGGCTAGAAGTTGCAGAAAAAGCTGGTTGCTTACCTCGAATTATCTAGATAGACTCCAAAGAGGTAATAGACTTGGTGCTGAATAGAAAGGGTACGCGAAATGAGATCTTTTGGGTAATTTTTGAAATTCAAGCCATCTTAATGAGGTTACAGCAGTGCAAAATTCAACATACTCTGAGAGAATGTAATAGAGCTGCACATTATCTAGCAAGAACAGCCCTTAACCAAGCCAATGTAGTCCTGTGGTTGGATGTTATTCCAGAAAGTATTTTGTACTTGATTACTGATTTTAAGGAATGAAAATCTTGGTTTCATCTTAAAAAAGAAAAAAATTATCGGCACAAATGGACAATCACAAATAATTTCTCAAATGTCATAATCAAGTGCTTACAAATAAATTCTCATCCTAGTTTTTCAATAAGGGTAGTCATTTCTATCAAAATATGGTGGCCTAGTTGTGTATTGTTCTTTCCTAAAGATAGAGTCATTATAGGTTGCTATGGATCTTTTACTCTGGACGATTGAGTTCTAATAAGAGAACTAATGCTTTGATACCAATTAAAATACTATTTAAGCAACCTAAGAATGAGTCAATTGGGTATTTAAAATCTTTAAGCAAATTTGAACTAAATTCAAATTAAGCAAGACAATTAAATGTGAAATAAACAAGCTTAAATACATTAAAAAATAAAAGATAGAGGAAGAGAGAAACAATCTCAAGATTTTTATGTGGTTCAGCCAATCTTACCTATGTCCATGCCACTAAGCACACCAGAATTGAAGATTCCACTATCAAAGTCTTCTAGGCTTTAAGAACTTACACTTAACTTCTAATGTGTTAATGAAGCTTTACAATTCAAAATTGTACCCAATCTCTTTCCTTAAATGTATTCCAACACTTACGATCACTCAAAAATAAAGTTTACAAAAATAATTTCTTTCACATAATATAGATGACAACAAATACAAAGCTCAATGTGTGAATGATTGAAATGAGAGAAGATTTAAAGTTCAGTGTAGATTGTTTTCTCAGTAAAAAGCGCCATACTCAATGTTAGATCTTTTTTTGCTTGAATTTAAATGAGTCAATTTATAGTTAGATTTGAAAACTAATCATTATTGACCTTTCTGGGAATAATCAGTTTACCATTAACTACTATTGATTCACTATATTGACTATTCTAAATGAGCGTTGAGCTAAAATTTCAAATAAACGGTTCACTATTTAAATTTATTGGTTCATCGTTAACTTTTAAAATCTTATGCTGTAATTTTAGCTCTATCATTTACTCTAATCGGTTCAAGAGTAGAATATGATACAATTATAGAAATTATCGATTCACTGTTTTCAAACTATCGGTTAACTGTTTTCAAATTATAAAACAACTTGAGCTTTCGTTAATGTTAAATGGTTTAAGGTTAAAGATTAATCACTCTCTGAATATTATCAATTAACCGTTTAATAATAATCAGGTAGCCGTTTTTTACAAACAAAGTGAGCTTATCCATTTTTGCCAAATGATTTAAGGGTAAAAGATTAATTTCTTTTTAGAGCTTATCGGTTAATGGTTTAAAATAATTAGTTATCCATTTACTCCCAAAAAATAAAACTATTTTTGAAGAATAAGGACACTGTTTTTACCGATTAACCATTATGTAGATAATGATTTACTGTTAATATTTAGATTAGAAATTTCACATCTCTTTTGATAAAAAGTTTTTTTGATTTGACAAATAAAGTTTATACAAAATCATGAACTTGTTTATACTAATTTTATAAACAAATTTATTAATGAAAACTCTTAACAATTTAATCAAAATAACATATCAAGATTGTTATCATTAAAATAAAAAATATAAACATATACATATTAATAATAATAGTATATTATTATTATGTCATTTGCTATAAATATAAAAGGTAAAATTACTCGGACCAACCCAAACCAAATTATAGAAACGAACCAAACTAAATTAATTGGATTCACTTTGGATTGGTTTGGTTCAATTTTTATATTTGGTTCCTACGTGATTTATAAACTCATGAACCAATTGCTTTAGATTTGGTTTGCTTCTAAGCCTAAACCAAATCAAATAAAAAAGTACCTCCCCTATTAGCATGTTCGACTAAGTTCACATGGCGATAATGTCTTGATTGATATTAAGCTAGCTTAAAAATGTTTCAAAAATGTTAATTAATAGATTAATCAATTTTTAATTCTCAAAATATAACAACTATTGGACTCTTAACAAGGTTATTAGAACAGGTGATAGAATAGATGAAAGGTTTTGCTATTATGTCAGTTCAACTGTTGTTCTCATGTAGATTTGATTTTAGACCAAAGTATTAGCCACGCTTTATTTAGGCAAAGGAGTAATGTATCATTTCTGAATATTTAAGCCATTGCTTCATAAAATTCAAGATATATTTCAGTCCAACCCATACTTACACAGGAGCAATAAGTAGCTTTGATAATTGCTTGCGTGTTGTAACAACTTGTTGCATACATCACGGTCTTAGTTGGCAAATTTTCAACGTAGTCGTTGTGCATTTTGGTCTAGCAATTGTTTCTGTCTAGATAACTGGTTTGAGGATGTTAAAAGTACTCGCGAGGTCTGGACCCAGCAGATGCGGGTGGCACAACACAAACCCAAATTTGTATAGACGATCTAACAGCATAGTCGCGGTCAGCGTGCCTTCGATGACCGGTTTGAAAGTCAAATTTGCATAGACATTTAGAAGTAATGTCTTCTCAATATGTATAGAACGTTCTAGAGATTCAATAATATTCATTAATGCAACCGAAACCCATTGTCATTTTTCATGTCAAAGTAATTGTCCAAGTCACATTCCTTAGTTAAAGAATTTTTTATTAATATTTATTTTGATATATTATTAATTTATTTGTTAGTTGGTGTATCTGCAGTTAAAATTAGAGCATAAATTTTAGAAAATAAAATGAAATAAATTTGTTAATTTATTTTTATAGCTTTTTAATTTTAATCTTTAAAAATTATGAGTCATGTGATGACTTCATTCAATTAATCATGTTGTACACATTATTTTGTTCAAAAATAATTTGTATAATAATTATATGCATATTATATCCTAATGCCCAAAAAAAAAAAAGAGAAAAAAGAAGATAGATTAGATAATTCACAACAACCTCACATAAGCTAAATTTCAATCACCTAATATTAAACTCTTTTCGAACAATCCAATTTGCTGGAATAAGAGTACTTGTCAGATTAAAAAGTGCAATTTTGAAAGTACATATATCATTATACTATTAGTTTACACAATAAGATGTTTACTGTTTTCACTAACAAATGAAAAAAATTTTCCTTCCCACAAATATGAAAAATAAATAATAAGACATTTAAAATTATAGTTATAAATCAGTTATAATGATATCTATCTTATTTGAGTATAAATCATAAATTGACATGATATTCATTTATAAAATAATAGGTTGAAAAATTTTATTTATCTATAAAGACTTAATTGAGTGATTTTTAAATAACTTATTTTATTAGAGACTATCTGTATTAAAATTTCAGAGAGATATAGGGTAGCAGATTAATTTTGGAGTATGCCTCTCATTAGATTTTTTTTTTAAAAAAAAAAACTCAATCCTAAATCAAGTGAGCAGGGTTCGAATTTTGGTGTCTTGTAGTTATATTGTTATTAATAAATCTTAGTTTTACCAAGTGACCTAATTACTACTCTAATAATTTTTTAAAAAAGAAGTATAATTTTAGGTAAATGTAATAAATAAAAATCTTATGTTGAATTATATTTTTATTGAAATTATGCATAATAAAAAAAGAAATTGTTTATAAATGAAAAACCAAAATCAAAATTAAAAAAAATATAATTATAGGCAAAATAAAGTGTAGAAGTAGAAGTGAATAAGCAAAGTACAAATTACAAGACCGAAAAGGAAAAGAAAAAAGCTTAAAAACAGAAAGGACTTTCTTTCCCAGCAAGAAACGGAGCTACCCTTCTCTATAAAACACCTCAAGCCATCTTCTCAGATCCCATTCATCACACAAAGTTCTGTTTTCTCAATTCCTTTAATCACTTTCGTTATCTCATTATCTTCAACCAACTAATCATGTCTAATCAAGCTGAATCCTCCGATGCGTACGTTTCAGATCTCAATTTTCTTTCATTCCTGAGAAATTTTTTCTTTTTTATTTTCAATGTTTTGAATTTTTTGATTTTGTTACAGTAAGGGGACGAAGAGGGATTTTAGTACGGCGATTTTGGAGCGAAAGAAGGCACCGAATCGTCTCGTTGTTGATGAAGCCATCAACGATGACAACTCTGTCGTTACTCTCCATCCCGATACGATGGAGAAGCTCCAATTCTTCCGCGGTGACACGATCCTCATCAAGGTTTTATTCTCTTTTTTCAATGGGTGTTAATTAAATGTTATATTTGATTAGTTTTTTATGTTGGAAATTAAGATGCTTTACGGTTTTCTAATCTGGGTACTATTGGTTTATATTATAATGTAGATTTGAAGATTTGTTGTAGTGAATGGCTATGGGTTGTATTAGTTAATGAAAGAATGATTTGTTTGATGCAATTTTATCTTTTGATTTGATTATCAGGGAAAGAAAAGGAAAGATACCGTTTGTATTGCCCTTGCTGACGATACATGCGAGGAACCAAAGATAAGAATGAATAAGGTTGTGAGGTCGAACTTGAGGGTTAGACTCGGAGATGTTGTCTCTGTGCACCAGTGTGCTGATGTCAAATACGGAAAGCGTGTCCACATATTACCTGTGGATGACACAATTGAAGGGGTTACTGGAAATCTCTTTGATGCATACTTGAAACGTGAGTTTATTTCAACTTATTTATTCTGTAATACCAGCTAGCATTTAAAATTCTTTGACTTTAAAAAATCTCTGATGGTGGAGTATCAGAGTACTGTTTTCTGGTAGATAGGTTTAAAAATAATCATTTTAGTATTTAGGGGTGTCTCATATATAGTTGCATTTAACTTTACACACCGGCAAGATTGGTTTGAGCTACAGTGCTAGATTTGATTTGTTAAAACTTTATGAAATGTCTCATTAGTCGTTTTGGTTCTCAATTTCTTTTATTGAAAAGAGCAGCTCAGTAGGTTCTTCTAGCAGTACCTTTTTCGAGCTTTAGATGTCTTAGCTTTAATGTAGTAAAAGATGATTTCTTTTTTTTGAGTCCCTTGTTTATCAGTATAGTTGGTAGTCACTTGCTCTTGCTATTCTTTCTTTGCCAGTCATCTCTGTCTCTCTCTCATGCATGCCCACACACACAAGCAGGCTACATTTAAGGGAGTTACATGTGAGCATCTGCATTCATGCTTTGTCTATGTAGTGTATAGAGACACTATTTTTTTTTTTTTTTCACTTTTCTCAGTTTCAGAGAGTTCTTAAGTGTTAAATACTTGGCATTAATCTTCTTTTACATTGGCTCAAAGTCTAACTTTATGATTATTTTGGGGCGATCTATACTAATTATAGAAGCATTCTTGTGATCAATGTGATGATTTTCTAATGAACTGTCCTTGTTAGCCTTTTTCAACATAAAATTGTTTTTGATAAACGCTGCAGCTGCCTGTGGATATTATAGGAATTTAATTATCATCAGCATTGCTCCCATGACTATTGTGATTTTCTTTCGGCTTATGGTCAAATCATTGACCTTGTTGATTCTTTGTCCATTTTGTCATTTGTTCTTTTGTCACATATCATTATTTGACTGTTGCTCGTGTGAGTGATTTCTGAGTCCATTTTTTAATACTTGCAGCTTATTTCACGGAGGCTTACCGACCAGTGAGGAAGGGTGATCTATTCCTTGTTAGAGGTGGAATGAGGAGTGTAGAGTTCAAGATTATCGAGACTGACCCTCCTGAATACTGTGTGGTTGCCCCTGATACTGAGATCTTCTGTGAGGGAGAGCCAGTGAGAAGGGAAGATGAGAATAGATTAGATGAGGTTGGTTATGATGATGTTGGTGGGGTTAGAAAGCAGATGGCTCAGATTCGAGAATTAGTGGAACTTCCATTAAGGCACCCGCAGCTCTTTAAGTCAATTGGCGTGAAGCCTCCAAAAGGAATTTTGCTTTATGGACCTCCTGGATCTGGGAAGACACTGATTGCCCGTGCTGTTGCAAATGAAACTGGTGCTTTCTTCTTTTGTATAAATGGACCTGAGATCATGTCAAAATTGGCCGGTGAGAGTGAAAGCAATCTTAGGAAAGCATTTGAGGAAGCAGAGAAAAATGCACCGTCAATTATTTTTATAGATGAGATAGATTCAATTGCTCCTAAACGTGAGAAGACTCATGGAGAAGTTGAGAGGAGAATTGTCTCCCAGCTCTTGACACTCATGGATGGGCTGAAATCTCGTGCTCATGTGATTGTTATTGGGGCTACAAATCGTCCAAACAGCATTGACCCAGCTTTGAGAAGGTTTGGTAGATTTGATAGGGAAATTGACATTGGTGTGCCAGATGAAGTTGGGCGTCTCGAGGTTCTCCGTATTCACACTAAGAACATGAAGCTTTCTGATGATGTAATGTGATGTAGAACTCTTATTTTATTTTTTTCCATTTCCTTTTCCTGGGTCACTGTTATTTCATTTTTTCTATGTCCTGGAAGGAAGAAATGTATTTGATGAAATTTCTTGCTCTGTACTGTATAGGTTGACTTGGAAAGAATTGCAAAGGACACACATGGTTATGTTGGTGCTGATCTAGCAGCTCTGTGTACTGAGGCTGCACTTCAGTGCATCAGGGAGAAGATGGATGTGATTGACTTAGAAGATGAAACAATAGATGCTGAGATACTCAATTCTATGGCAGTGTCAGATGAACACTTTAAGACTGCTCTTGGAACAAGCAATCCATCTGCACTGCGTGAAACTGTGAGTATTCACAAGGCATTTCTAGTGATTTAGAGCTCCTGATGACATACTTCTTTCATTTTTTGGGTGTCTAATTGAGAGCTCTATGGCCAGGTTGTTGAAGTGCCCAATGTCAACTGGGAGGATATCGGTGGTCTTGAGAATGTTAAGAGAGAGCTTCAAGAGGTAACTTTGATTGCTGCATGGAATGTGTCCCCTTCTTTCATGATTTCATTCATGCAACTCTTTTTTAATGAATTTTTTATTCTTGCAGACTGTTCAATATCCAGTGGAGCATCCTGAGAAATTTGAGAAGTTCGGCATGTCCCCATCAAAGGGAGTGCTTTTCTATGGCCCTCCTGGATGTGGGAAAACCCTTCTGGCGAAAGCTATTGCCAATGAGTGTCAGGCAAATTTCATTAGTGTCAAGGGTCCTGAGTTGCTTACAATGTGGTTTGGAGAGAGTGAGGCCAATGTACGAGAAATTTTTGACAAGGCCCGTCAATCAGCTCCCTGCGTCCTTTTTTTTGATGAACTTGATTCGATTGCTACCCAGGTTTGTTTTATTCTTATTGCGAATACTTGAAACTTCTTTGAAGTTGCGATGACTATTTGTGAATTTGGCACAAATCTATAGCATCGAGCTTCTATGGCAATTATATGGCTTTCATGATAGATGTAGGAACAAAATGTAAAAGGAATTTATTGTTATTTTAACATTGGCTGATGATGACACTGGCTAGTGGTGGTTTTGTACTTTTTGCAATTGCATTATTGGCAGATGAAATGAAATGACTCTTGTTGCTTGTATATTTAATTAGTTTGAATCATAAAAGCTCATGTAAGTGTTAAGTTTCAGGTAATTTAGTTATTCTACTGTGGCTATTTAATCTATACTTTGCCTCTGGCTTACATTTTTCTGCTCGCAGAGAGGAAGCAGTGTTGGAGATGCTGGAGGTGCTGCTGATAGGGTTTTGAACCAGCTTCTGACAGAGATGGATGGCATGTCTGCTAAGAAAACTGTCTTCATTATTGGAGCCACCAATAGACCTGATATCATAGATCCTGCCCTTCTCCGTCCAGGCCGTCTTGACCAGTTGATTTATATCCCTCTCCCTGATGAGGAATCTCGCCTTCAAATTTTCAAGGCTTGCTTGAGGAAATCACCAGTGTCCAAAGATGTTGACCTCAGAGCTCTTGCTAAATACACTCAAGGCTTTAGTGGCGCAGATATTACTGAAATATGCCAGCGGGCTTGCAAATATGCCATCAGAGAGAATATCGAGAAAGTATGTTCTTGCTAATCTTGTCACCTAATTTTCTCAAGAGCAAATCTTGTCGCCTAATTTTCTCAAGAGCAAATCTTGTCACTTAGTTTCTTTAGGTACTGAGGAGAAAACACCTATGTTGTTGATAACATACCTTAATAATTGCACCTTTGTTCTTTCTTCCAGGATATTGAGAGGGAGAGGAGGAGAAGTGAGAACCCAGAGGCAATGGAGGAGGATGTAGAGGATGAAGTGGCTGAGATTAAAGCTGCGCATTTCGAGGAATCAATGAAGTATGCTCGAAGAAGTGTCAGTGATGCTGACATACGCAAATACCAAGCATTTGCTCAAACATTGCAACAGTCAAGAGGGTTTGGAAGTGAATTTAGGTTTCCTGATGCTGCTGCTCCTGGTGCTGCTGGCGGATCAGATCCTTTTGCATCTGCGGCCGGTGGTGCAGATGACGACGATCTTTACAGTTAGATTATCTCCGTGTTTAAAGTCTATCAGTGTGCACTCTAATTTATGTTGATGTTGTGTTACATATGTATTTGACAATTCACCATATGATTTGTTAAAAGCTTCGATGTTTCTGCCATAAAACCGAAGAGGTTAATGAGTTTAGGCTACTGGAACATGATTCTCTATTTTGATTATAAAGGATGAAATGAAACCCTGAAAGATTTAAGTTAGATGCTAATATTGTTCGGACTTTTTGTCTTGTTGAGTTGCATACATGGTTATGATTGTCGTCAAATGCGATTCACTTGGCATGTTTCTTTCAAAGAACCCTTTTCTGTTTAGGATGGATGTCTTTGAGCAATGTATGCGACATTGGTCTTGGTTTAATATCTGTCTCTCATTTTAAAGCTTTTGACAAAATAATTTTTATTGGTAAATATTTTCAAGTTAGGAGTTTATAAAAAAAGTTAAATATTTATTTTGTTGTCAATTATAGTTTTCAATTAAGGGAATAAACATGTAACTATTAGGAGATACATAACTTTTTCTGTTTTTTATAAGAAAAAGCAAAAAAGAAGTTAATTATCATAATAGTAAAATGTGGATTGATTTTTTCGTTATTCATTTAAGCAGTTTTCCCCGATTCTGGAAGCAAATTTAAAAGGTACACCTATTAGCTGGTGTGAATATTTTTTTTCATTTTTTCATGTTTGAGTTTCTTGAGCTGGCACTGAGCAATAAATCTTGAATTTGAATAGCTTGTGAGATTTTAAAATGTTATCAGCCAATTAGGGACTCACTTATATTTAAACAGAATAAATAATCTGTTTTCTTTTAATTAGTTAGGGGTGGCAATGGGTCAGGTGCACTAGAAGATGCATGATGCCCGAGCTCGAGAAAAAGAGTAACTTCTTCCTTCAGTCTTGACGCAGGTCAAGCCCCTTCTTTTTTTGAGCTAAGTGGTGATTTTTTATTCTTTCAATTTTTCTCGTTTTATTTATCTTATTAGTCTATTTTTCAATTAATATTATTTATTTTTAATTATTTTTATTGAAAAATAAAAATAATTAAAAATAAATTTTTTTCTTCTTCCAAGCTCTCAATACATTAACTTGTTATTTTTTTTCTTTTTTAATTGAATCAAATATTAACTCTGATCTAATCTCAAATTGAAATTAAATAAAATCTTAAATTATCAACAAAATAAAAAATAATATCATCAATAATAACAAAATTCATCATTTGTTCGTAAAATTTAACAAAACCCAGAATTCATTGTATATTAATCTAGTTAACGAAGAAGATAGTTAGTGGTGATGACGATAAATTTGTTGTTGATGAAAATAGGTAGTGGAGATTATGGTTATGGCTGGGGGAGGGAGTGAGAGAGGAGTGGAGACAAAGAGAATAAGATAAAATTTTAAAAAAATGATTTTTTTAATGAGAATAATACTAGAAAATAATAAGATAAATTAATGAGTGGGGACTAATAAGATAATTGGAGGTCAAATATCATTTTTCTTTCTAAGTCTACTTTTAATTGTTTATAAATTTTTATTTTTATTTTTTTCTATTTCTTATAAAGCAAGTTTGATATGTTTTTATAATGCCATGTTCTTAACTCTTATTTCATTATTAGTATTGTCCAATTTTCACGTTCAATTCGGTCGTATATGAAATTTATTTAACGTAACATTTTGTTAACATTTTATTTAGCAAAGTATCTAGTTATGTAACCTAACAATTGATATACTAAGATAACATGAAAATAAAAATGAAAAAGAAGCGCACGCAAATATATTTCATACAACCGAGTTAATCAAATACAAGTGAATAGAAATCAAATATAAGATCACTTACCACTATTCAAAAACTAAATTCATCAAATAGAGAATAAACTAATATTTAGAACTTGAATTTGATTTTTTTTTTAATTTTCTAATGTAATGACCGAGCCGAGACGGGGTTCGGGCTTGGAGACATTATGTCCGGGCCTGGCTGGGCTCAGTCTGAGAAACATTAAACCTAGGTTTCAAGTATCGCAGGACAATGGAGAGCCTTGTCCTCTTACAACCGAAAAAAATGGGAGGAGAGGCATGTCCCTCAAAGTAAAGCAAAACATAAGATGAAGGGAAAGGAGGGGGAAAGCCACAGACATGTTTGATTGAAATGTGATGAATAATAACAAGTTAGGTGTTGATTAGACTAAGCCACTTTATGGGAGACTAGCCCACATGAAAATTTGATATAGCAACACTTCTGAGTTAGTGTTGTGCCCCTCTTTCTTTGCTAACGATAATTGTCCTTGCACTGATGTTTATCCTTTGATTGATGGGTTATCTTTCGTCGCCCCCCAAGTGTTTCAACAAATTTTGCCACGCACCTAATTATTTTAACAACTATTATCAGAAACTCATTCTGACAAAATTACCATTAACTTCAATGGTTTCAGTATTCATTTAAATTAAACTCAATATATGTACTAGAATGCCTTTAATAACTCAGAAGATCTTACCCCCCAAAAAAAAGTATTATAATAAATAAAATATATTTCTATTTTTTACTAAATTTGATTAAAAGGACAATTATAATAGTAAAGTAAAAACAACAGAATCATTATATTTTACTAAAACAAACCCAAAGGCAGTTATTCTAAACAAAAATAAATTATAATTAAATTTTTTTCTTACTTAGGTTTCTTTAACCATCTTTGACCATTCAAGTTTATTCAATATAAGTTTTATTTAACTATTTTACACTTATAACATAGAATGAACAAATTGCCCCAATAATATATTTTCTTGTATTTAATAGTTTTAGGTATTTAATTTGGTGAATTATAATATAATATTTTTAAATAAAATCTAACAATTTTCAATACTGCTTGTAAATTTTACATAATTTGATAGTCCAATAATTTGCATTTGTATTGTACCACCAAAAAAAAGATGATATTTAATTAAGGATTAATAATCATACTAATAAAATATTATGACACATCATTTAGAAATTTTTTTATAAAAATTAAATAAAAATTAATTTTTTAATACTTTTATCTTATAAGAATAAAATAGTCAAAGCTATTTTTACTCTTTAGGTTGATAATTTTTTCTATTTGATCTTGTTGATTTATTTTAATTAATTCATAGAATTAGTTTTTTAAAGTAATTTTTTGTATTGTTTTCTTTTAAAATTGTTATTAAAAAAATTAAAAAATTAAAAAAAGTGAATCTGTAATTTAATTTTTATAATTTAATTTTCTTTAAATTTTAGTAATTCAATTTCTTTATAATTTCTTTAAATCTATATAATTTAATTTCTAAGTTTTTTTTGTAATTTTTTGTTTATTTTTTTAATTTATTAATTGATAGAATTAACTTTTAAGTATTTTTTTAGTTTTTTTAATTTTTATTAGAAAATAAAAAGTAAATCTATAATTTATGTAATTTAATTTCTTTTCTTCTTTAAATTTATGTAATTTTATTTTTACGTTATTTTAATTTATTGAATTAATTTTTATAAATAATTTTTAGTGTTCTTTTCTTGTATTACTTTTTTTTCTTATAAAAAAATTTTGCAATTTAACTTTTGTCTGTAATTTAATTTCTTTATAATTTCTTTATATTTCTGTAATTTAATTTTTACTTTACTTTTCTTTGTAATATTTTTGTTTATCTTGTAATTTATTTTAATTTTAGTTAATCTATTTCTTGTATTTTCTTTTTAATACTTGAGTGTATGTTCATAGTAAAATGATAATAACGTGATAATATTAGTATCGTAATTTCTCCTTCCTCTTTATTTTTATTAATTTTGTTCTCATTTTTTTTGCATACTTTGCATAGATGGTCAAATGTCATAATTATCTAATTTTGAGCCTATACACATATAACTAGATTTTTATTTAATTTTTACTTTTATGCAATTCTCGCTTGTACCTATTCTCAAATAAGTTATGCTCTCGATATTTTGGTCCCTCTGTTGTTCACATTATTTTTCCACATTGAGCAATTAAAATTAAAGATCTACAGAATGATGTCACCTTTAAAGTTAATGGTCAAAGATTAAAGTCATATCTTGAGTACCAACCACGTGGAGAAAACATCGAAATAAATTTGCATGACTCATCAAATTTGAATTGAAAATTTTCAGTGATTTAATTTTTCTTTTATGTTTTTCTTGTGATTATTTTTATTATTTTTTATATAAGTATTTTTTATATAAGTATTTTTTTTAACTATAAAGTTTTCTCTTATCATTTTTTCTCATGAATGTCTCAACTAAAAAGCGCCTTTTCAACATTCCAGACAATTTTGACGTATACAATCACATCTCAGAGGCCAGATATGATTTTATAAAACACATCGCATCTGGGAGCTACAACCACCAGAGTTAGTTTCCCATGTTGAGAATTTAGAAGGACAACTCAGAGAAATCAAGAGAGGCATCTACAACATCCAATTAGAGCTTGAGATAAATTCAATAAGAGGGCGATGGTAAGATAATATTTTTGTTATTATTGTATGTTATTTTTTTATTCGCCTTTATGTGTGTTGTGTTTTTGCTAGATTTTTTTTCCTTTCTTTGGTGTGTTATCATTTTTTCACCCCGATTAAGTGGCAGATAATGGTACTCCGTGACAATCAACGTCGATTACTTTAGTTTTCCATAATAACTAATATTCTGAGTTGAAGGCATGGATAGAAATGAGATCTTAGCAAAACTTCACAAGCAATTTTCTTTACTTCCTCAAAATACTCTTTTCACCATTTATAAAGCTCGGTCCGATCGCATGCGATTACTCATGAAAAATCATATCCCTACTGACATCCGATGGATGATCAAAGCTAAAGTGTGGTTGGCAGGTAAGTTATCTCGTAAATTTATTGCATACATGTCTGGTTATAGTAAAGGAAATTATTCAAGAAAATTAAAAGCTTGAAAGCTCTCTAATATTTGTCATAAGTGTGCCAGAATATGATGTGATAAAAAGCGATATTTTTTGGGAATACTGTCTGATATGAGGGAAAATAAAATTTAATTCATTAGGGATGACTTGAATAAAGAGTCATTGGATGATATCCTTTTGTCTCTTGAAAACACATTCTAGTGGATATGTCTAAAACGTAATACTCCAGTTATGACCATTATTCTAAAAAGAATGTGTAAACTATAGTCTTGGGAATATGACTATAAATGACCCTATTTGCCAGTTTATTAGAAAACTGGATGGGAAGCCTATCCTCGACACATAGAGGGCGTTCAACCCATTTTTGGACATAAAATCAGAGGAAGATGTGAGCTATAGTCACAACTACTTGTAAATATCCTTTTATTTCAATGTTGTTTTATTTCACTGTTGTTTGATTACTTACATTTTTGTCTTTAATAATTTCATGCTATCATTATTTGCTTTGTCTTTTTACTATTTTCTTTTTTACTCTCGAGCCATGTGTTTCACGAGTTATTTGACTTAGACATGCTACCTCATTTACAGCTGTGAACCATTATCATAAGATACTTAAGTATGACTTTTTTGTTAAGGCACTCATAAATTATTTTTGAAAAGTATCCAATGACAACTATTCCCAACAACTAAATCAAGAACATTTGTGTACTCTTTGGATTTAACTATGGCAAATATAAAGAATTTATTGAGGCGACTGTAGATCTTGGTCGAAGCATAGCAGTTAGGAAATTACATTTGGTTTATGGAGGAGGTGATCGAAGATTATCAAAACTATTTTCAGAAGCCGCTCATACTAGAGGGAGCCAAATGTTAGGTATCATCTCAACAATCCTGAAACCTCTTGGCTGTTTGTCTGACTCATCAACTGGAGAACAATTAGTCATTTCTGGTATGCAAGAGAGAATAACTGAAATGCTGAATCATGCTGATGTCTTTTTTTTACCAGGATATTTTTATAACTGTAAAAGCAGTAATGACATTAGCATCTTGGTCTCATCTGAACATTCATCAGAAACCCATTGGTTTGTTAAATGTTAATAACTTTTATGATGGCTTTCTCACATTTCTTAACTATGCAATAAAAAACTATTTCATTTCTTCCACAGTAAAAAAAAAACTTTATTTGTGCTCGTACTGCTAATGAGATACTTGATCTATTACAAGCTTATAGACCAGAGCTACATCTTGAAACCTTAGTTTAGGGGTAGCCAACTAATAATGGTAGCAGTAGCTGCAGTAAGAAGTGCAATTTAGATTTAACTCTGTTTGTAAATATTTTTTTCTGTGTTGCAGCACCTATGTGATATCTTCTAATCTCTACTTCTTTTTTTTAAAACATTGAGGACAGTGTTTCGTTCTAGTTGGGGGAGGGAATAATTGATAATTATGAAATGTCTTAATCTTGGTGAAGTTTTTACTAATTTTTGTTATAGGAACTAACTGTGGTTAACTTTTTACATTGAAGATGACTGGATATGGAGTGTAGTGACTCTAGAAATGCATATTTTTAGTTTGAAATATCCTTATTTAACCTTTTTGAGCCTTTTAAAAAAATTATTATCTTTTTCTTTGTTAACTTATCATTTCGACCTAATTCCGATCTAAAATATTACTCAATGTTGTACAAGTTTCATCACCTATTCATATTTGAGAAAAATGTAAATAATTATTTTGTTCAAGAAAATTGTGCCTTAGTAAAAAAAAGAAAAAAAAAGAAAGAAATCAAAATTTATATATTAGTTTAAAAAAATGGAGAAATGCACTCTATAATCTTTACACAAAAAAACTCTATTTTTTTTCTCAAACATGTATTTTGCTTTTCTTTTCCTATTTTTCTGTCTTTATTCGCTATGTCCCTAGCCAATGTTACGTTCTAATAAAAATCCTTTTTTATTTTAGAGAACTATAGTCTAAAGTAGAAACTAGTTACATGAGCTGTAAAGATGTAGTGATGCATAAAAAAATAATAAAGAAAAATAAATAAATAAATGATTGATTTGGGCACATTTATTTCATCTTAGTGAGAGTGTGTGATATTACATTAATATTTTCTCTTAATTTACCATTCATGAGAGTAACTAGTGTTATTGGGTTTAATTTATTTACGAGAGTGTCACTACCAGTGAGATTTTAGGGTATTGACATGTCATTCTTAAAAGCAACTTAATTACAATAGCTGTAACAAAGTCTACTGGATTGATTCATGTAGATGGTTGATTTAAAGTAATATTTCTTAAAGACTGGAGATAATACTTATACTTTTATTTGATTTACATCATAAAGTTTAATTAAATAAACATGATAGAAAATGTATATCATAAAGTTTTGGGTTTGAATTTGATTTCACTTAATTTGCTAAGGACTAGCAATAAGCTAGTTAAGAGATGTGTTAAGTGCTAGAAAATATATATTTATAAAGGAGAAAATCGTTATTTTGCACTTCAAGTTCTGCTGACTTCTTTACTTTTATGTATTCAAGTTTCTTATGAATTTAATTATGTGTGTTTTTATTATAATTAAGTATTTTACGTATTTTAGGGGCATCATGATCATTTCACAATAAACGAGACATTGGATGACAAAACAAACGGTAAATCTAAACTCAGAACAGTAAAAAACCTTAGAAGTATTATATAAGTATAAATATCACTATTTACATATACGGTACTGTTCATGGTAATGTTTATGATATTGTTCATATATACTATACGATGATGTGACATTGATCGATGATGTAATGTTCATTAACTCATTTTGTTTACCTATCTTCATTAACTCATCATGTAATTCTTTAAAAGCATCATGTAATTCATCATAGGTAGGAAGATCATTTACCTCATCTAGTTCATCATTCGATTCATCTCCAATTACCATAAGAGCTAGATTTGTCATTTCTTGATGCTCTTCATCATCACTTGTTTCTTCATCAGTATCATCCCATGTGGCCACCATTCTTTCTTCTTGAACTTGTTGAGAAGAGGGCATTCCGATCTTATGTGGCCAGGCTTCTTGCACTCGTAACATTTAATTGCTTCCTTTTTCTCATTTTGGTTCTTGAAATCTTTAAATTTTCTTTGCTCACCAGTTTTCTTGAAAAATTTTCTAAACCTCCTAGCAAGCATAGCCAATTCCTCATCATTCGGCTCACTTTCTCCATCACTTTCAAATTTTGTGACTTTGAGAGCAATGTTTTTTTTCTTCTCTTCATTGCATCTTTCAGCTGCCAAATCTTCCTCATAAGAGATAAGAGAACCGATTAGATTATCAATAGGTAAGACATTTAAATCTTTAGATTCCTCAATGGCAGTTCTTTTTGGTCTCCAATCCTTAGGAAGTGATCTAATGATTTTCTTAACTTTCTCGCTATTTGAAAAAGTCTTTCCTAGGGCTCCTAGAGTATTCACTATGTCCGTAAATCTAGTATACATAGAATACACACTTTTATTTTGTTCCATTTGAAACAATTCATATTGTCGAGTGTATCTACTAATTTTAGACTATTTCACTTTATTCGTGCCTTCATAAACAACTTCAAGTTTGTGCCAAATTTCATAAGCACTTTCATAACTTGACACTCTATGAAATTCTTTCTTATCTAGTGCACAAAATAACGTATTCATGGCTTTGGAATTTAGAGAAGCTTTTCTCTTTTCCAATTCATTCCATTCTCGTGAAGGTTTTGGAATATTTTTCCCGACTTCATTTTTAGTCAAAGGCATAAATGGACCATCACATACAACTTCCCAAATTTTGTAATCTAGGGCTTGTAAATAAATTCTCATCCTAGTTTTCCAATACGGATAGTCATTTTCGTCAAAGAATGGTGGTCTAGTTGTGGACTGTCCTTCCCTAAAAGTTAAATCATTTTGGGTTGTCATGAATCTTTTACTCTAGATGGTTAAGTCCTAATAAGAGAACCAAGCTTTGATACCAATTGAAATACAAATAAGCAACCCAAGAGGGGGGTGAATTGGGTTATTAAAATTTATTTTACAAATGATTCAATCTAATGCCTTAATACAAACAAAAATTAAGTTTTACAGGAATTAAATCAAATATAATAAATTAGACAATGCTTGCAAAATAAATGAGTAAAGGAAGAGAATGCAAACACAGTAATTTTTACGTGGTTCGGCAATCCCCGCCTACGTCCACGCCTCCAAGTCAACCGAGCTTGAGGATTTTACTATCCAAGCCTCCCAAGGCTTCAAATGTTTACAATTGACTTCCAAGGTGTCAGTGGACCTTTACAATCAAGAGATTATCACTCTAATCTCTTTACCCTAAGTGTTTCCCTCACTTGAACACTCTTAATACAATACAAAATAGAAATTACAGCAAGACACTCTCTATAAGAGTAGATTCACAAGTAATGGCACAAAAATGATTTAATCTATTGTGATTTGCAATATGGAAGCTCAATATATATTTTACAAACTTGTTTTTACTTGCCAGAAACTTTGAAATGAAGTTGGAGTTGAGTTTTTATAGTTAAAGCTCGAAAACTAGCCTTTTCGTTGTAAATGTTTTATTTTGAATACAAAATCCAATCTTGATAAATTTGATTCAAAATCCGATGTTAGTATTTTTCTTGGATATTCAACCTCAAGTAAAGCTTATAGAGTTTATAATAAAAGAACCTTAGTTGTGGAAGAGTCTATGAATGTTTCTTTTGATGAGTCTAACCCCTCTTTTGTAGAGAAAAGAGTTGTTAATGATGATGCAGATGGAGACTTACAAGAAGGATCATTAAAGGATAATCAAGAGAATACACCACAAGAAAATCAAGAGGATGATCAAGAAGAGCAAAGAAATGTAAAGCAACAAGAAGGTACGATGCAAACACTCTCCAAGGAGTGGAGGTATATTTTTTCTCACCTTAAAAATGCCATTTTAGGAGATCCAACTAAAGGTGTTACAACTAGATTATCACTTAAGAACACATGCAAGTATGTTGCATTTATTTCTCAAATTGAACCAAAGTCCTTTGTAGATGCGAAAAATGATGAATCTTGGATTATGGCAATGCAAGAAGAATTAAATCAATTTGATCGAAATAATGTGTGGGAATTAGTTCCTAAACCGGAATATCAATCCATCATAGGTATTAAAATGGTATTTATGAATAAGATAGATGAATCTGGTATGGTTGTAAGGAATAAAGCTAGATTAGTGGCCCAAGGATACAACCAAGAAAAAAGAATTGATTTTGATAAAACATTTGCACCTGTAGCTAGATTGGAATTCATTAGAATGTTGTTTGCATATGCATGTTACAAAGATTTCATTTTATTTCAAATGGATGTCAAAAGTGTTGTTCTAAATTGTTATATTATAAAGAAAGTTTATGTGAAACAACCCCCCAGTTTTGAAAATGAAAAATTTTCAAATCATATATATAAGTTATCTAAAGTATTGTATGGATTAAAACAACCACCTAAAGCTTGGTATGATAGGCTTAAAAATTTCTTGTTGGATAATGGTTTCTCAATAGGTAAAGTGGATACAACTCTTTTTGTTAAACATGAAAATTAAGACATACTTGTTGTTTAAACTTATATTAATGATATTATTTTTTGTTCTACTAATGAGTCCTTGTGCAAGGAATTTTCATCTTGTATAAGTAAGGAATTTGAAATGAGAATGATGGAAGAATTGAAGTATATCCTTAGACTTCAAATCAAGCAAAACAGTGAGGGAATTTTCATCAATTAAGCTAAATATGTCAAAGACTTGCTCAAGAGGTTTGGAATTGATGAGTCAAATACTAAGAGCAATCCAATGAGTACATCAATTAAGTTTGACAAAGATGAAAAAGGTAAAGAAGTTAATATTAAAAAGTATCGAGGTATGATCTGTTTCTTATTTTACTTAATCACAAGTAAACCCGATATCATATTTAGTATATGTTTGTGTGCAAGATTTCAATCATGTCCTAAGAAATCTCATTTGCTTGCTATTAAAAGAATTTTTCATTATTTGAGTGGAACTATAAATCTCAGCCTTTGGTTACCTTGAGGAACTAATATAGATTTAACATGTTATTTGAATGTGGATTTTACTGGTTATAAAGTTGATAGAAAAAGCACTAGTGGAACTTGCCACATACTAGGTCACTCACTTGTTTCATGGTTTAGCAAGAAACAAAATTTTGTGACACTTTCAACTACTGAGGCTGAATATATAACTGCAGAGAGTTGTTGTACGCAAGCTCTTTGGATGAAACAAACATTTAGAGATTATGACATTAAACTTGAACAAATTCCTATTAAGTGTGACAATATAAGTGCTATAAATCTTTTAAAGAATCCCATTCAGCACTCTAGAGCCAAGCATATAGAAATTAAACATCATTTCTTGAGAGATCATATTCAAAAGAGTGACATTGCATTGGAGTTTATTTCTACGAAAAAACAACTCGCCGATATTTTTACAAAACCTTTTTGTGAAGAACAATTTTCAAAAATTCATCATCAACTTGGGATGATGAAATTTTCACATTAACATTTCTAAATATGCTATTGAGTTTATTCAATAACTTGATTTATGATATAATGTTTTAATATCCTTAAAATACTTGCGTATGATATACTAGTAGTGTATATGTATATTGTGTATGGATTAATTGTTTTAAAACATATATGTTCATAAACTTTCCATTAAAATGGCCTTAGAGTACTTTTAGATCAAAGTCATGATCTTGATTTGTTATCTTTGATGGCCAGATATTTAATCAAATATGTGAAACAATAAATAAAATAAATGGATAACCATTTTTCTTATAAATAGTTCACCGTTTATTTCCAGAAACTAGGATATTTTGATTGCTCTCTACCCTCTTACCATTTACGATTAACGATAAACCGACTAAAAATAGGGAGCTGCCTTAAATTACTCCTTCACCGTTTACCCTTACACATTAACCGTTTTCTCATTATATGCTCTCGGTAAATTAGCCTCTTACCGTTCATAGAAAACGGCTCACCGTTTTCGTTAAGTATATAACTGGTCATCTCCTTCATTTTCAAATTTTCTCCTTTTTTGCAACAAATTGCATCGATAGAACTCTTTCTAATCACTTTTAGAGTGATTCCACCGATTCAAAACTTCAAATCATGTTTAAAATTAAAAAATCTTAAATTAAAACCCTAAGGGCAACCAACTGGTGTTTGCCCATTTTGATCTAATTTTTCACCATTTCTAGACATATTGAACCACAATTCATCTTCCTCTACTCTTTCTCAACACAATAATCGGTTCATTTACTCCAAAATCCATCTTCTAAAAGTTTTTCTCTTTGTCATGGCTGAGTCATCTCGGAGGCCTCGGAAGAAGAAACATACACCCACAGCCAACCCTGTTCCACCACGGGAAACTTTTGAATTTAAAAGACTACACTTCCTTACAGCCCCATTGCGCAAACGATTTAAGGACGGATTTATGGGTAGACAGGTTCTTGATTCTTATTTGTAGACATAGATGATTTTAAGAACTTGATTGTATGTAATAGAAGTGTTAGCGACATGCTTAGACCCTGGGAATCCGCCATTAACATTGATGATAGATCTTATCCTAATCTAATTCGAGTTTTCTACTCTAATATGGAATTATCCGCTACTCGTCTAGATAGTATTGTTACTCTTATTGGTAGTGTATCCATTGATTTTGATGTTGAATTTTTTAATACTGTTATTCTTGGAATTAAGGATGAGGGTCATACTTTTTACACTTCTAGAAAAACTCTATCTTTTGATGATTTTGTCACAATGAGGGTATCCGTAACATATGTCGTCATAGGGAGCTTAGTGATGAGATTTGTGGACTACCTTTCCAGGTTCAGTTATTGCCTCTTCAGGTTCGCATCCTCCATAGTATTTTACAGCATATTATTACACCTAGGAGGGGTCATTCGGATGAGGTAACTCGTATAGATGTTGGGTTACTGAATAGTCTACTTAGTGGGCGACCTATTAATCTTGGTTATATTATTTTGCGCCACATGCTGACTACTCCTGCAGTCACGCACAGCTTACTTCCCTATGGCAATATCATTACTCAGATACTGCGGCACTTCCATGTGCCAATATGGGAGGCTGTGTATAAAGAGCCCAAAAGGATTGGCCGATATGCTATGAGTAATATTGGATTTACTAGGAGGCACGACTAATGGCACAAAATTGCCAACGCCAAGAATCGGGATACCTTGATCGCTCCTGAGGATGATCAAATGCTTAATGATATTTATTCTCCCGATCAGCTTCCTAACTTCTGACTTGGAGCTCGTTCTCTACCTTCTTATCGTCATGCTCCTCAGCCATCAGCCTCTTCTGGTTCTGCTGCGCCTGAGATGAATTTTGATATTCCCTCAGTTTCAGAGGTACCTCTAGCTCCTGAGCAGCCCTCTACTCCTCAGTAGTCTCCAGCTCCAGTCTAGCCCCTTGTTTCTGATATTTTACAGCAGTTGGTTGCTGATGTTTGCCAAATTTTTGAACGCTAGTAACTGATCCTTGATCGTATGGATGCTATCTCTCTCAATCAGCAGCAGCTCCGGTCTCAGGTTCAAAACTTTTAGGAGCAAAGCATTGATCACCAGTATGAGATCATTGCTGTACAGTGCCAAATTCTGGGTTATTTTAGGTTTGACCCTGGTAGCACCTCTGCGGGAGCCCCCTCTTCGCGGCTAACTTCTTAATGACCTTCCATTTCGAGACCTTCCTCTTTGCAACCCACTTCTACGCGACCTTCTGCTTCGCAGTGAGCCTCTTAATTTCTAATTTTTTTTTGTACATACATTTCATATTTTGATTATATTTTATTTTATCTTAACTTATCTATTTTTTTATTGATTGATTAGCTTTTTCATTTAATATTCTTTGGTTAAGTATCTATAAATATTTATTTTTCTTATGATTGATTATATTTGCTCTGGATTGGAGTTGTTAGGATGTGGATACTTGATTAGTTGCCTTTGGTAGTGTTCTTACTCTTATGTTATATTTAAGGATTTTTCTAATTTTAAAAGGCGACTCTGCCGAAATTTCTGCCGAAATTGTTATCATGGGTACCATCCTTCTTTTCACTTTCATGTTTCTTCGCTTCGATGTTTTTTTCTTATGAAGGGGGAGATATATAATCATGAACCAAAATTTTGTATTTTTTTTAAGAAAATATCTTCTATTGGCAAAACTGTTTTTTAGTCATACATATAGGGTGAGCATATAGTTAGAGAGAGAAAAATATTTAGAATATATTTGTCATCATCAAAAAAGGGGAGAATGTTAATATGTAAATGTTCTTTTTATTGATTTTGATGATAACAAATCTTAATCTCTTTTGATAAATGTTTTGGAGTTTCACAATTTCAAATATTTTCATTATAGTCAAAAACTTTATGTGTGTTTACAAGCTTTAAATAAACTGAAACAATTCTATAAAAATATGATTTTCTCGGTATAATCGATGAACCATTTATTTTAACGGTTAACTGATAAAATGCAGAGAAGGTTATTTTCTAAAGCTTCAACTGTTTGTTTTATAACTTACAAAAAATTCAGCCACTAGATGTAAACAGCTAACCATTATTTTTAACGGCTAATCGTTTATAGTAAAGCTTAACTTTTATGCTCAGAAAATGGTTATCTATTAAGCCTTAACTGATAAGTCTCTAAACTCACTAAGAATAAATGATGAACCGTTAATGTTAACGGTTAACCGATAATATTAAAACCTGCATCATGTGCTAATCCTTTACCGTTTAAAGGAAACCGATTAAGCATTTTATTTTATAAGTTACTAGAATTTAACGGCGAACCGTTAATATATAATGACTAACTGATAATATTCAGAATGTCAAATCTTGTAAATCCTTTACCGTTTAAAGCAAACCGGTTTAGCATTTTATTTTACAAGTTGCTGAAATTTAACGGCGAATCGTTAATATATAATGGCTAATCGATAATATCTACAGACTGTCAAATCTTGTTAATCCTTTACTATTTAAAGCAAACTGATTAAGTATTTTATTTTATAAGTCTCTGAAATTTAACGGTGAACCGATAATGTATAAACGGCTAACCGACAATTTCTAGACTAACATTCTTTATTAATCTTTAACCTTTTAGCAAGAACAGATAAAAGATTTTTGTCTTGCAGGTCTCTGGTTTTTAACGGTCAACCGTTAATTTGAAAGTTAGCCTAACGGTTACTTTGACCAACGAAAATGGTTAACCATTAACGGTTAAGGGTGATCCGTTTTCTGGCAAAAAGGTGAATAACTGCTAGTTTTTAACTCTAACTATAAATAAGCTCATCTAAATCAAAGCAAATAGAGATAACAACACAATCTTTGAGCATATACATGATTATATAATCTATATTGAGCTTCAAACACATTCTTACTTCATCTATTCACACATTGGGCATTGATTTGTAATCTTGAAGATTGTGTGAGAGAAAAATAATTTGTGACTTTTTGTTTGGGGTGATTGTAAGTGTTGGGATACACTTGGGTCAAGAGATTGGGGATAATCTCTTCTTGTAAAGGTTTATTGATACCTTGGAAGTCAATTGTAATCTTTTGAAGTCTTGGAGGCTTACTTAGTGGAATCCTCAAGGCCGGTGTGCCTGGAGGCGTAGACGTAGGCAGGGATAGCCGAACTACGTAAAAATCATTGTGTTTAATCTCTCTTACCCTATCTCTTTATTTTTCATTGCACATTTATTTATTTATTTATTTCGAATTTGATTGCTTAGTTTATATTGCTTTAAGTTTTTGTTTACTTAATTCACCCCCGTCTTGGGTTTCTTAATTAGTATTTCAAATTCTATGCTTGCTTATTTGTTTAGCAAGTTTTAAATTTGCATATTAAGATAAAAAGTAAAGAAAAAAAGAATTACAAAAATAACTTTTTTTTCTCATAGATGATATCATTGGCATGCAAGTATGTAATTTTATCAATCAAACTTATTAAATTTGCTTATTTCTTTTTTGTTGATATTAGATGATATCATTGGCATGCAAGTATGTAATTTTATCAATCAAATAGAAAACTTACATTGTGGCGTTGTACTAATAACTTTTTGAATAATTGGGGGTAGATTAATAATAGTCAATATATTTGGCAACACAATGATATTTACTCTAAAAAGTTTTACTAGTAAAATGGTGAAAGGTGCGACAAATAAAGTTAAAAGTTAAAATTATTTCTAGGAGTAGGTTTTTTTGTGAGCCCTAGAAGAAGAGGGAGATGATATATTCTAAGGTTTTTTTTCTCATGTTTTTGGGTGATGATATTTTCACCACTTAGAATGTGCAAAACCACCCCAATTTTAAAATCTAAATACAAAATAGTCACAATATTTTTAAAATTTTTAAATAAAGAAAAAATTTTACAGTCAATAATTAAATCCTAATTAAACTACAATGAACAAATTAAATCCCCATTATTCCTTTTGTGATTTTGTTCTTGACCATAATTAGCCATTAAGATATCTTTAACACATATTGAGTTTCAGTATTTAACCCTTATATGGAAAAATTACCAAAATACATATAAAATTTTTTTTACTTTTCCTATTTTATATAAAAATTAATATTTTCAGAATGATTTATTTCCACTACTTTATTAATATGTTTATTAAAAGTAAAATAATCATATTAAATTTATGTTAAAGAAACATCAGTGGTCAATGATATTTAAGACTTAGTTAAGAAAAATGATCTAATTGACTAATTTGTTTAAAATCTTTCATATTTAAAATGTTAAAGAATTAGGTGAATTTTTTGTAAATAGCTATTAAAAATGCAGTGGGCTTACACAAATCATAGGGTTAAAATATATTCACTCATTTTCTTAAGGAAAAAGTCCAATTTACCTCTTATTTAAAATACCAATCTTCAATTTATCTCCAAAAGTATAAAAATATTAATTTATCCCTATTTAATGTTCAATTATTAAAAGAATATATATTCATCAATACAGTCCCCGTTTACTATTATGTTCTATTAAAAATTCAATTTTTCTCTGATTTAAAATAGTAATCTTTGAATTTATCCCAAAAAGTGTGAAAATTTCAATTTATCCTATTTAATGTTAAGAAGATTAAAAACCAAAAAAAAAACATCAATGCACCCTCATTTATTCTTATTTTCTAAATGAAAATAGATGTATATTGAAGTTTTCAAACTTTTCAAATAATAAATTAAAAATTATCATTTCATTTAGAGATCAATTAAAATTTATTCTTTTCTTAATCATAAGAGAATAGGAAGTCATGTTCCTAAAATGTAAAGCAAACGTATGAAATGAAGGGAAAGGAAGGGAAAAGCTTAAGACATTGTTTATTTGTATTGTGATGAGTATTAATATGCTAGGCATTGATTAAACTAAGCCACTTTATGGGAGATATCTCTACATGATAAATTAAAATAATAATACTTTTTTAGTTAATTAGTGTTATACTCTTTAAATGCATAGTTGCCCTTGGTTGTCATTGGCCCTTCAAGCATTGATCAAAACATCCTCATGTTTGTTTTTACAATTCCAAAGTCTCAAAAGCCATTCTAAAAGGGTTAAAAAGGAAGGACCATTTGGTATTATTCTTTTCAATAAGAATAATGCTTGGAATCTTAAGATCTGAGTTCAAACTGAAGTCTTAATGTTATGTGTTAATCATTTATTGAATAATGACTATAAAATTACATATTACTTTATTCTAGCACTCAGTAGATAAATATCATATTAATTAAAACTTAAATTGGGACTCAAATATTTTGATAATCATTTTTTGTTTGTTTTAAGTTATTGCAGTAAAAACATGTATAGTTAGGGATAGCAAAAATATCCAGCTTTGCTTAAATTTAGATCGATCAAAATCTATCTAACAAATATGTGAACCTAGATGTAGAGAATCGATATTCATACGAATATAGATATAGATTCAATTGAAGATGTAATTATGAATACCTGCATTTGGATATTTGAAAATAAAAAAATTCAATTAAGTAGATAAACCTATTTTAAAATCCCTAACCCTAATGTCAAGAGCTAAACCCACTAGCCATTAAAATGAAATCCCAACGTATCAAGTCTAACTATACTATCTTGAACTTGTCATCCCATATAATGATGATTTATTTTTAATATTATTTTATTTTCGATTATGATGATTTATTTTATTTTTAATATATTTTAACCCTATGATTTGTGTAATGATGATTTAAAACATGTAATGATGATTTATTTTATTTTTAATATATTTTAACATCTTCAAAAAACAACTAATAGAGAGAAGTTTTCTCAAATGATATGGCAGCTATTAGTCTCAACTCAATCAGATGATGGGTAGGTCAAGGCTTTAAAAACATTACTAGAAAGTAGGAGTAGTATTTTCACAAGATGAAAAATTAGGGTGAGTTTTGATATGTACAAATCTCAAATGAGATTTTCCAAATTCAATTTTCCAACATTTGAGAGAGAAAATCTTAGTAATTGGGTCTACAAGTGTGAATGATTTTCAAGTATAATAAGGTGGAAGAATTTGATATGATAGTTGTGGCAACCATTCATTTAGAAGGAAAAGCATTAAAGTGGCTCCAAGTGTACGAGGCAATTGTAGAAAAAACCCAATTAAAAGCAGTTTTCTAATATATTTAATTGCGCATTCAGTCTAGTAGCTATGATAATCTAGTTAGCTTACTAAGTCAAAACAAACTTCAATATTAAGGATATGCTAAGAACAATTTGAAGACTTGATAACCAGAATTCAAATATTACCAGAAGATTTATTTGTGCAATAAGGTAAGCAGGTAAAAAGATGCCATAAAAACTCAAGTTGCCATGTTTCAACCAAAAACTCTAGTTCAAGTGGTTGGATTGGCCTTCTTACAAGAGATTACTTAGGATTATTTTTAATTTTGTGTCTTTCATTAAATTATTTATACATAGTACTTACAAAAACTCTGACTCTTTATTATTTAGTATTATTTACATAAAATACTTAGATAATATACTACTAAGCAGAAAAAGAACTTATACAAAATTAAATTTTAATTAAGCTTAATTGTTATATTGTGAATAAATATAGATTGATTTCAAGTTGTTCTTTTGAAATTGGGAATTGGTTGATAATTAGATAATTACTAAGTTGAATTATGATGTACTTTAAAACCCTGGTAGCTTCAATCTCTTAAATTCTTTTGCTAATTTACTTGCATTGTTAGCTTAAATTTTCTCAAAAAAATATTTTATTTCAATTAGAGTTGAGTCATAATTAGTTTAGACTAAATTTTACTTTCCTAAAAATCAATAGTTTTTATGGTTTTAACTTAGTTATTTTTAATTTATTCTTCAATAGACTCCTATGCTTACGAGTATATTAAATTTTATGTAACAAGCATCTTTTGATGATAACAGAGTTTACAATGAAAGGTGCTAAGTGTATAAAGTGTTTTGAGTTGGTACTAAAGGTGCTTTTAAAAAATCATCTTTTTGCGAGAAAATCAAAGTGTTCTTTTGGCAAGGAACAAGTAAAATATTTGAGACATTGATTTATTAGCAAGAAGCTGCCACTTACCCTACCAAGATTAAAAGTATGAAGTGTTGGCCATCTCTGAACTCTCCAAAAATGTTGTGTGGATTCTTGGGTCTCATTAGGTACTAAGAAGGTTTATATAAGAAGATTGGTCAACCACTTGTAGATTTGCTTAAAAATGAAAATTTCTTATAGAATCAAACTAAAAATTGAAGTTAGCAATGTGGATAGCCCCTATTTTAGTTATGCCTAATTTTTAGAAAACGTTTGTTCTTGAATATGATGCATCAATGGAAGGCATATAAGATTTGCTTCAACAAAAGTGTAGACCTACATCCTATTTGAGTAAGGCATTGTCACCAAAAATATTAGGAATGTCTATTTATTAAAAATAAGTGCCAGAATTAGTATTCGTAGTGTACAATTAGCAGCTTTATTTTCTAGGGAAGTATTCCAAGATCATCATTGATCATTTTAGCTTGAAATGTATGTTAAAGTATCATATGTCTATATCTATGCAACAGAACTAGCATATCAAGTTAATTGTTTATAATTTTGAAATGTTTTTCAAGAGTGGAAGAGAAAATAAAGTAGGTAATGACTTATTTAGGCTACTTGAATCTACTAAGAATGCGTGAGATGGAAATCTACTTTTTTATAGGTTTAGAGGGAAATAACTTTAACAAGAATGGCAATAAGATCTAGAAATTCAGGAGCTGATTCAAGAAATAGTTATCAATCATGCCCTACATCCTAAATTCTCTTGGGAAACAATTTACTGAAGTATATAGGAAGACTTTGGATTGGCAAACATTCACGTTTGAAGCAATTAATTATGAATGAGGCTTATGGCAAAATAGAAGGTAAGGATCATAAGGTTAAAAAAACTTCTACAAGAATCAGAAGACACTATAAGAAAATGATCCTTTTGCCACGCTTATTTTAGCAACAAAGCAAATTTTGTAGCTTATAATGACATTTAGACATAAAAATATTGAATCGTATCTAAATTTTGTGAATGAAATTATAAATATTGAAGTTATCAATTTGCCACAAATAATTTGTGCCTAAATATTATTTTTTTAGCCATGAATAGAAAGTTCATTCTAAAAGTATGTGCGCACATTGAGAAATTTCACGCGTTACAGTTAGCCACAATATTAGTCACGAAAGTTAATGACCAAAGATTATAGTTCTAGCCATAAAATGTTTGTAATTTAACAATGTCATAGGCCATGAAATAACTTTGTGGCTATATACACATTGTCTTTGGCCATGAATACTTTGTTAGCCTAAAGGACTACTACACATATTATAATTTTGATGATAATAAATATTGTATATTAGCAGATGTATATTAATAAAAGAGAAATTTGTCATTTTACACTCCAAGTTTCATTAATATTCTTGCTCTTTTATGTATTTAAATTTCTTGTGATATTAATTATATGTGTTTTATTATAATTAAGTATTTTATGTATCTTAAGGGCATAATAGTTATTTTATAATAAATGAGACATTAGATGACAAAATGGACAGTAAATCTAAACTCAGAATGGTCGAATACTTTAAGAGGAGCATAAAAGTATAAACGTGATTGTTCACATATACAGTACTGTTCACATATATGGTACCGTTCATGGTACTATTCATGACACTATTCATACATACTGTATGATAACAACGCATTGATCGATGATGTAGCACTAACCAATAATGTGACGGTATTTAATTCGATAGATGATGTGGTTTTGACTGCTTATATGGTGTTGACTGATGATGTGGCATTGATCGATGATGTGTCACAATTCTATTGGACTAAAATATGTATATACCATTGATCAATGACGTGGCAGTATGTTAGTATATCAGAAAAAATATGCGTACAGTATATCCATATACACGGGATGATAGCCTTAATGATGTGTTCGATATAATCAGAACTTATCACATGTTGCAATCTTATGCATCCAAATTATTTTAATATGATGACCATAATTTACTCATTATATCTATAAAAAGAGGGTTGTCCCTTCTTAATTTGTCGTTCCTGAATCTATTTTTTAGTTCCATTTTCTAAAATTCCTTCTCTATCTTGTATTTTTGATATATTTTAATAAAATTTTTACTTTATCCCTAGTTCAAATATGAGTGCCTAATTTTCTTTCAAGCTTGGGTTGAAAGTGAAATTTTAACATGTTCCATGGGCTTAATTTAGTAAATTTATTTTCTCTTCCCCTCTAATTTCTATGGATGTTTTGACTTTTCGTAAATAGATAGTCATAACATAGTTATTACTGTTTAGGACAATAAGCTCTTAACACTATATTAATTAGAGCACAGTTCATGAAAAGTGGATATTCTCCTCATGATTTAATTGATACTAATAAGGAATATTATGCCCGTGGTACATGTTGATGTGGATCCAAATACCCAAGTACTTCATTATATAGTTGTCAGTTTAATTTATTTATATTATTCGAACTTTAATTTTAAGATAAATTAAATTATTTTTGCTATAATTCTAACCACTTACTTAAAAAATTAATGCGACATATAATTAAAATCTATCTCCTTCTTGGATCGATACTCGTCATCATTAATCTATTCTACAATAAATTCGTGTACTTGCGAGTTCAATAAAATTTGCACAACAATAAACATGTGTCTTAATTGATTTTTAAAAATATTATATTTCACATTTTTACTAATTCTTGAAGGATATTATTTATGCACGTAAATCCAGTTTAAGACACTCAACAAATAACGATTCATTAAAAATAAAAGTTTAGCGCTCAACAAACTCATTATTACAACAATTCTTGTAAACTCGTATGATTTAATATGTGTATAGTTTAACATTTAAGAAGGTCAAATTTTTATTTAATAAATTATTATTTTTCATAAATCTAAGGTTTTATAATTACAAACCAAGTTTTTTATGCAATTAATTATTTTTCAAGATGTGGACTAAAATAAAAAATTTTGTAATTATTTAATTTTAATAAGTATTGTTTTAAATCTAGATTTGGACCTATTTGCATGATGTAGAAACATTTTGAGCCTGACTATAATTTATAAAAGGTTTGACGCCAAAGCATAAATATTAAATTAGACAGAGATTTAACGGCTAATCGCCTAAGGGTAGTAGTTAGCCGCCTGAGGAAAAATTTAGATTTTCAAATTTTGGACTAAAATAAAAAAATTTCTGAGAACTTTAAAATTTAGAAGTATGATGTTAAATTTTAAAAAGGACTTCTTTAAAAAATATTATTATATTTTGGATCATATAATAATTTCAAAAGGTTTTTAGAATGATAGGCATTCTTTAAAAATTCTAGGATTGGATCTTTTTGTAAAATTTTATGATATATTGGGTCATAGTATAATTATAGAAAATTTTAGATAAAATTAAAATTTTAGTGGATAGTGTGACTATAGCATACTCAAATTTAATAGTAATTTTACTTTTTTAAAATAGATAGTTGGCTAAATTAAGTGGCTAGCCACCTAAGTACTGGAATTTGTCTATAATAGTTAGTTTTTGAAATAAATCTATTTAAATTCAAATAAAACTTCATTTTAACCACTCTAGCAAGCAAAAACAAAAACATACAATATATTTTGAGCTTCTAATTTATAAATTTTCATAGATTAAATCATCATTGTGATATTATTTATATATCCACTCTAATAGAATTTTTTATTATAATCTTTATTTTCTCACCAAATTTATGTGTGTAAGTGTGAGAAACATTTGAGTGAAAAGATTAGAGAATAATCTCTTAGTGTAAAAGTTCATTGACACTTTTGAAGTCAATTGTAAACAGCTTAAAGTCTTGGGAGGCTTGGTTAGTAAAATCCTCAAATTTGGTTTGCTTGGAGGTATGGACATAGGCTGGAATTGCTGAACCACGTAAAAATATTCATATTTACTTTCTCTACCCTTACTCTTTTATTGTTGCACATTATTAAATTTATTATTTTTATTTTATTAAAGCAATAGATTGAATTGTTGAGATGTTTGTTTTGATTAAAATTTTAAAAATTTAATTCACTCTCCCTCTTGAGTTGTATAACTAGCATTTCATACTTTTGTTTCTAAATAATTTTATTGGTCATGAAATCAAATTTTGGCTATATGTGCTGCATATAGACATAAAATATTGGTCACAAAAATAAAATATAGGCAACAAATTTATTGATTGCTGTACAATGCTTTAGCCACAAAAACTTATAGCCAAAATGCATTGGGTTCATAGTTTTAAATTTATGCATGCTTTTTGTTAGCATTAATCTTTTAAAAAAATACAATAAATTTACTATTAGGAAAGTAGGATTACAAAGAATCTCAGAAAAAAAATAAACTTTGATTGAATGAATATTATCTCAAATTTTTAGATAAATAAATTTTTATATTTCTATAAGTTATTTATACCATATCCATAATATATTTCTAATAAATAATTACCTTAGATTGTGTTGCTTATATAATATGTTAGGCTAATAAATTACCTTCGATTATGTTACTTAAATAATAAGTTGGACTAATTATTACTAGCATAGTGTAAAAAATTGAATATTAATGGTAAGTTTGGTCTATACACATATCTATATAATAATATACTTAATTTTATACACATATCAATAACATTTGAACTTATAAAGGTTGAATTGTGTGTTGTTGTTAGCAGTTAACATAAGACAAAGTCATGAATAAGTACTTTTTGTTGTTCATGTTATACACACACAAACACACACGTATATATGTTAAGAACAAAAAAAAAATTGGTAAGGGGATTCATCTATAAGTCACAATCACTTTTGTACAAAAGATAGCTCTTGTCAAGTGAACTCAAGAAATAATTTAATTATAAAAACACAAGTTGAGTGGTTTAGATTATATTGTTTAAGTCTCAGGTGGAATAATTTTGTCAATCTCAGCTTAGCATTAAAAAGCCACAAGACCACTTGCATATAAACTATTTAGCAAGTGTGGTGCCATTGTTTGTACCCATGCTCCACTTTAAGGTTGAGTCATGGAAGCATATCCCTTAGGATGATAGGATAAGGTTATTTAAACTACTTTTGGTAAATTTAATTTTTTTATTTATCATCTTTAATTTAGTAATTTGTGTCTTTTCTTATTTAAAAGATTTATTATTTTTATTTCACTAATTCAAAATAGAATTTACTTGGACTTGAAGCAAGAGCATGTGATGCTTTGTGCCAGTGATATCACGGCTAATCATTATCATAGTCATCATTACCATAGTCATTGTTACAAGCTAAAACTGAAATATAATGAATTTGGATCCGATAAGGAAGGACATAAACATCCCCCAAAGAATATTTCTCTTGATGTTTCGGAGTACTTATTTGGTGTAGAGAAGAATTTAAGGTACAAATTCTAATATATATTTAGCATATATAGTTTCTTGAGAAATGTCATTTGAAAAGTTTATCCTTTGAGATAGTGAGAACAAAATAAGTACAAATTCTAATATATATTTAGCTTGTGTTAAGTAGTATATATATTTTTTTAAAAATGATATATCATGCATTTTTTTAACAGCATAATGATAGTGGTAAAAAGCAAAGCTTTCCTAGTTTATTTCTTTCTACTTACTATAGTGCTATTAAAGGATAGGTGAATTCTGAGGCAAATCAAAATATGTAAGCTCTTTGTTTATTTTGTAAAGTCAAATTTTTTACATTATTTAAATTGTTTTTTCTTTATTATTGTTATTTAAAGAAGAAAATTATCCAACTGCAAGAACAAGTTGTTAATGAAGCATATGAGCCAGTTAGTGATGAACAACTATCTTAAGCATTGTGTGGTAAGAAATCTGGTTATATTTATGGACTTAGAGTGCATAAGCTACCACATCATTTACAAGCTTCAACATCTAATGAAAATGATTCACAATTGCAGAATGAGTTAGAGTCCAAAAGACATAACTTCAAGCAACTAAGAATAAGCTTCAAAAAACAAAGAGTGAGCTTTAATCAACTAAGACTACCATAGATAATTTGTCTAGTAGGCTTAGACAATTTGAGACTCTTATGAGCTCCTGAATAGCTTGTCATCCTAATGCTTGAAGGTTGAAATTGGTTCATCAATCTGGATCATGATTTTCTAGCACACTTTTGCATGTTTTGGGCTTAATACAAGTGTTGAGTGTTAGAAAGTATATATTTATAAAAGAGAAAATCGTCATTTTACACTTTCAGTTTTACTAATATTGCTACTTTTATTTATTTAAGTATTTTGTTGTTTAATTATATGTGTTTTATTATAATTATGTATTTTATGTATTTTAGGGGCATCACAATCGTTTCACAATGAACGAGTGATCAGACAACAAAATGGACGTCATATTTAGATTCAGGACGGTCGAAAACCTTAAGAGGAGTATAAAAGGAAAAATGACACTATTCACATATACGATATTATTCATACGTTCGGTACTGTTCATGATACTGTTCACGACACTGTTCATATACACGGACCGATAACGTGGCATTGACCGATGACTTGGCATCTACCTATGACGTGACAGTATTTAATTGGACGAATTATGTGGCATTGACTGCTTATGTGGCGTTGACCGATGACGTGTTATTGACTGATGATGTGTTACAATCTTATTGGGCTAAATTTCTTATGTACTGTAGATCGATGACGTGGCAGCATCTCAATGGAGCAAAAATCGTGTGTACAGTACATGCACATACATGGGATTATTTACTATTCAAACAGTGCTATTGTGCAAGTAGTGTTACTGTGCAAATAGCGGCCGTTACTGTTCAAACGTTGACTGTTGACTGTTGACTGATGACGTGGCACAATCCTAAGCGTTCGAACTGTTTTTAATTCGATGGTCATGATTCACTCAATGTATCTATAAATAGGGGGCTCTCCCCCCTTAATTTGATATCCCTGAATTCATTTTTAAGCTTAGATTTCTGAAATTCCTTCTCCTTCTTGTAGTTCTTTGTATTTTAATAAAATTTCCTTTTTATCTCTAGTTAAAATATGAGTAGCTAATTTTCTTTTAAATTTGGGTTGAAGGTGAAGTCTCAACATGTCCCATGGGCTTAATTTAGTAAATTTACTTTCTCTTCCCCTCTAATATTTGTGGTTGTTTTGACTTTTCATCAATAAATAATAATAGTCTTATTTAGATACCGCCCTAGTTAAACCAGCACCCTAGTACAAGGTTATTATTATTTGGCACGATAAACCCTTAACACCATATTTATTTGAGCGTGGTTCATGAAGTGTGAAATCCTCCCTTATGATTTAATTGGCATTAATATGGAATATTTAAGCTCGTGGAGCATTTTGATGCAAATCCGAATACCCAATAGTTTCATTTTTTATTATTCCCGCCATTTTAATTCATAATTTAGGATAAATTTATCATAATTTAATTACTCACTTAGAAAATTAATTCTACATATAATTAAAATCAATCTCCTCATGGGATCGACACTCGTCACCATTAATCTATTCTACAATAGATTCGTGCACTTGCGAGTTCAATAAAATTTGCACAATAAATTTTTGGCACCGTTCCCAGGGAGATAAGTTATTTTAATTTATTGAATTAATTTTTTTAGTTTTTTTGTTTTCTTGTATTTTTTTCTTATAAAAATAACAATTCTATAATTTAATTTTTGTAATTTAAATTTTTATAATTTAATTTACTTCTGTGATTTCTTTAAATTTCTGTACTTTAATTTTTACTTTACTTTTCTTTGTAATTTTTTTATCTTGTTAAATTATTTTAATTAAATCATAGAATTAATTCATAGAATCATTTTTTAAGTAATTTTTTTGTTGCTTCCTTTAAAAATTAAAAAAATTAATCTGTAATTTAATTTTGGTAATTTAAATTTCTTTAAATTTCAATAATTTAATTTCTTTGTAATTTCTTTTTTTCTATAATTTAATTTCTAAGTTATTTTTCTTTGTAATTTTTGTTTATTTTGTTAATTTATTAATTCATAGAATTAATTTTTTTGTCTTCTTTTAAACTTTTTCTTGTAATTTAATTTAATTTTTTCTCTTCTTTATATTTCTGTAATTTAATTTTTCAGTTTTCGTTGTAATTTATCTTGTTATTTTATTTTTAATTAATCTATTTCTTGTATTTTCTTTTTAGCACTTAAGTGTATGTTTATAGTAAAGCTGTAACCATGTGATAAGGTTAGTATCCTAATTTCTCCTTCCTCTTTACTTTTATTAATTTTGTTCTCATTTTCTTTTATTTTACATACTTTGCATGCATGGTCGAAGGTCATTATCACTTAATCTTGAACCTTTAGACCTTGAATTGGAAAAAACACTTCGCACGCACAAACACAATGTTTTTAAAAAGAAATTTGAAATGGATTTGTAAAATCAGCAACCAGAACCACAAGAGAGGCCATTCAAGGATTATTTTAGTCCCTTAGCTAATTTGAGCACATCATGCATAAAGTACCCAAATGTATTTGTTAGGAGTTTTGAATTAAAACCTAGTATGATAAACTGTCTTCCCATATTCTATGGCCTAGAAAATAAGGACCCATATAATCATCTGAATGATTTTCATGCTATTTTTTAAACTTTTAAATACGAGAATTTTTCAGATGATGATGTTAAACTTAGATTATTCTCATTTTCATTAAAAGATAGAGCTCGTTCATGGTTTAATACATTGCCTGCTAATAGCATTACATCATGTGAACAAATGGTAACTAAATTTTTAAATAAATATTTCCCAATTCATAAAACCAATGCTATTCGCAGGGAAATTTCAGAGTTTACCCAAAGAGACGACGAGCAATTTTTCGAAGCATGGGAGCAATTTAATGGGCTACTCTTGAAGTGTCCATATCATGGGTACGAGAAATGGCACCAATGCCAATACTTTTTAGAGGGATTATTGCCATATATGCAAGAATGGCTAATGGTAACCAGTGGAGGAGAGTTAATGTCTAAAAGCGCATCAGAGATTTGGGAATTTTTCCAGCAGTAATTAGATAATTCCCAACAATAGAATCGATCACTCAGAAATACCAGGAGAATTAAGGGAGTGAATGAGATTAACATTAGAGAGTCAAACTCAGGAATTAAAGAAGTCAAAGAGATGGTTAAAGGTCTTGCTCGACAAATAGCATCTTTGATGACTGCTAAATCAACAGAGCCACATGACCATGACTCATATTCAGATCAAGCCAATGCCATAGGTATCATGAGAAAACCACCAAACTACAACCCTTACTCCAACACATATAACCCTGGATGGAGAGACCACTTTAATTTTTCATGATCTCAAGGATTCCAAAAAAATAGATCATCAGCTCCACCTCTACCAATGTAACCAGTTCCTCAAATTTCTCAACCACCATTTAGACCATACCATCAGAATGTAAACCATTCTCAACCCAAACCATGGGAGGATATATTTCAAAATGTCAAAAATCTTACTAACTCCAAGATCGAGCAGCAGAACCGCACCATTGATGAATTACGAAATGAGATGAGAGCGGGCTTTAACTCACAAGCTCAATCAGTTTCGAGCCTTGAGAAAATGGTGGGACAACTTGCCTCTTCAGTTTAAACTTTGGCAATGACTGTTGGAAAAGGCAAATTCTCATGTCAACTAGTGCCAAACCCTAAAGCAGTGCATGAAGCAAGTACCAGTTCACCACAGCAACATAGAGAGGTCAAAGCAGTGATGACCTTGCGAAAAGGAAAAGAAATCGACAACAAAGTGGAGATGCCAAAATCAACTCAGATTGTACCTGTGAATACTAAAGACTTATCATCAGAAGAGAAAGAGAAAACCACCAGGAGAATATGTTCCTAAAGCTCAATTTCCTTAGAGGTTAGTTAAAGGAAAGAAAGGAAAATCCACAGATGAGATTTTTGAAATCTTCAAACAGATAAGTGTTAACATCCCTTTATTTGAAACTATAAAACAAGTGTCATCATATGCCAAGTTTCTTAAGGACCTTTGTACTAAAAAGAGAAATATTCATGTTCAGAAAAAGGTCTTTCTAATAGAAAATATTAGTTCTATACTCTAATATAAAATGCCTCTAAAATGTAAAGATCCCGGCTCCCCTATTATCTCATGTAGTATAGGAAACCACACAATTGAGAATACTTTGTTGGATTTAGGAGTTAGTGTAAATCTGTTGCCTTACTTTGTGTTAGTGAAACTTGGATTGAGCGAATTACATCCAACTCCAATGGTGTTACAGCTTGCAGATCGGTCCACAAAAATACCTCGTGGTATTGTGGAGGACGTACTTATTCAGGTAGACAAGTTTTATTTTCTTATTGATTTCATCGTAATTGACACTCAACTAGTGCAGGATTCAAAGAAGCACATTCTTATTATTCTGGGCTTACCTATCTTAGCAACTGCCAATGCACATATTCAATACAAAATTAGAAATATACAGTTGTCTTTTGGCAATATGACCATGAAACTCAATATCTTTAACATTGCTAAACAACCTCACAGTGCAGATGATGGAATTATTAATGTGGATTTAATAGAAACACAAGTTGATAACAATTTTCTTTCAAACCTCAGTGATGACCCTTTGCAAACTTGTTTAACTCACTTTGGTTTGGATTTTGATAGTGATAGATTAGTTGATGAAGTCAACACTCTACTTGACTTAGCACCATCCATGGACACTAATAAATGAAAGTCAAGAGTTGAGCAACTAGTGCCATCAGAAAAGAAACTCAGCCCATCATCAGAATCACCACCAAAACTCGAGCTCAAGCCATTACCCAACACTTTGGAATACGCATTCCTAGGAGAAGAAAACACTTTGTCAGTAATCATCTCTTCCTCCTTCAATGACGAACAAAAAGGTAAGTTGTTGGATGTTTTAAAAGAACATAAAGGAGCATTAGGATGGACCATAGTAGACATAAAAGGTATAAACCCAGTGGATTGCATGCATTACATTCACCTTGATGAAAATACTAAACCTACTAGGGAAATGCAATGTCGGTTAAATCCAAACGTGAAAGAGATTGTTCGCATTAAAGTCCTTAAACTATTAGACGCAGGTATCATTTACCCTATTTGTTATAGTTCATGGGTCAATCCTGTGTAAGTTATTCCTAAAAAGTCAGAAGTTACAGTAGTTATCAATGCTGATAATGAATTAGTATCCACTAGAGTAACTATAGGATGGCATGTATGAATTGATTACAAAAAGTTGAATTCTGTCACACGTAAAGACCATTTTCCTTCATCATTTATCGATCAAATGATTGATAGATTAGCAGGTCATGAGTTTTATTACTTTTTAGATGGCTATTCAACGATGCATGTTGAGAAAACTACCTTCACTTGTCCTTTTGGAACTTTTGCATATAGGAGAATGCCATTTGGATTAGGTAATGCACTTACTACATTTCAACGATGCATGTTGAGCATTTTTTCTGATATGGTTGAATGATTCCTTGAGGTTTTTATGGATGACTTTTCTATTTTTGGAGATTCGTTTGATCAATATTTACATCATCTAACACTAGTTCTGCAGAGATGTATTTAGAAGAATTTAGTCTTGAATTGGGAGAAATGTCATTTTATGGTTAAACAGGGTATCATTATCAGTCACATCATTTCGAGCAAAAGTATTGAGGTTGATAAAGCCAAAGTGGATCTCATTTCCAATCTTCCTCCACCTAAAACAGTAAGAGAAGTAAGATCTTTCTTGGGCATGCTGGTTTTTACAGACATTTCATTAAAAATTTTAGTAAAGTTTCTAAACCCTTATGCAATCTACTTGCTAATGATGTACCTTTTGTCTTTGATGATTCATGTCTCGTGGTATTTGAAAAACTAAAGCAGTTGTTGACATCATCACCCATCATTCAGCCCCAAATTGGAACTTACCATTTAAGCTTATGTGTGATGCATCTGACTATGCAGTAGGAGTAGTATTAGGACAAAGAGTTGATCGAATTTCCCATGTGATTTACTATGCTAGTATGACATTGAATGATGCATAGTTAAATTATTCAACCACTGAAAAAGAAATGCTAGCAGTTGTATTTGCATTAGAAAAATTTAGATCTCATCTCATTGGTTGTAAAATAATCATATTTATAGATCATGCTGCTCTTAAATATCTTCTCACAAAAAAAGATGCAAAAGCTAGACTAATTTGTTGGGTGCTACTTTTGTAGGAATTTAACTTAGAATTTTAAGACAAGAAATGAGCAGAAAATGTTGTGGCTAATCATATTTCCCATGTCCATTTTGACACAACAATAGAACATTTATCTTTGAATAAGTCATTTTCAGATGAATAATTAACGAGTCTGGAAGTAGTACCATGGTATGCTGATATAGTTAATTATCTTGTTACAGGTCAACTTCCAAAGCATTGGACTAAACAAAACAATGCCAAATTCTTTGCAGAAATAAAGAATTTCTTTAGGGATGATCCTTATCTATTTAAGTACTGTGTAGACCAAATTATTAGATGATGTGTCCCAGAGAATGAATTTTAGAATATCCTTTCTTTCTGCCATGAACAAGCTTGTGGAGGCCACTTCAGTGCTAAGAAAGCAGCTACTAAAATTTTACAATGTAGTTTCTATTGGCCAACTATATTTTGAGATACTTACACCTTTTGTTCTTCATGTGATAGGTGTCAACGAATGAGGAGTATTACATGAAGAAATATGATGCCACTAAACCGAATTTTAGTGGTTGAAATTTTTTATGTATGGGATATCGATTTCATGGGACCCTTTCCCCCATCTTTCGGCCATCAATACATATTAGTTGTTGTTGACTATGTTTCGAAATGGGTAGAGACGATTTAGTGTAGGACCAACGATCATAAAGTGGTAATAAGATTTTTGAAAAGCAATATTGTTTTCCGCTTTGGATTCCCTTGAGTAATAATTAATGATGGTGGTACCCACTTTTGTAATAAATCTTTCAAAGTACTTTTGACAAAGTACTCCATCACCCATAAAGTGCGACCCCATATCTAGAAATAAAGCACATTTTAGAAAAAACAGTGAGGCCCGACAAAAAAGATTGGTCGTTGTAGCTCGATGATGCATTATGGGCATATAGAACAGCTTTTAAGACTCCGATTGGGATGTCACCCTACAGGCTAGTGTATGAAAAAGCATGCCACCCACCTGTGGAACTCGAGCATCGTACGTACTGGGCCATTAAGAAATTCAATTTTGACATACAGTAAACTGGCTCAGAAAAAAAATTACAGTTGGCAAAACTTGAAAAAATTCGAAATGACGTGTACAAGAATGCCAAAATTTACAAGAAACGAATGAAAGTCTTTTATGACAAGCAAATTATGTGAAAATCTTTCACTTCAAGTTAGAAAGTGCTTTTTTTCAATTCCCGCTTGCACCTATTCCCAGGTAAGTTACGCTCTCGATGGTCTGGCCTATTTATTGTTCATATTATTTTTTCACATGGGGCAATTGAAATTAAGGATCCAACGAATAGTGTCACTCTCAAAGTTAACGGTTAAATATTAAAGCCATATCTCGAGTACCAACCCCATGGAGAGGACAGCGAAATGAATTTGAGTGAACCACCTATTTAAATTAAGACATTTCTTTTCGTTGATTTGATTATTTATTTTCTTTCTCTTCTTTCTTTTTTATTATTCTTTTGTTAATTGAAATTATTTTTGTTTAAGTGTGTTTGTTTAACCGTTAAGTTTTTTCTTATCATTTTAATCATGAGACAGTTCCTCTTAAACATTCTTAGACAGTTTCGACGTATACAATCTCATTTCAGAGGTCAGATATGATTTTGTAAAACACATCATATCTGGAAGCTACAACCACCAGAGTTAGTAGCCCATGTTGAGGATTTAAAAAGAGATCTTACAGAAATTGAGAGAGGCATCTACAACACCCAATTGGAGCTTGAGGTAAATTCAATAAGAGGACGATTTTAGTTTGTTTTGTGTGTTTTAATTTGTTTTCCTGTTTGTGTGTTTTAGTTTGCTTTGTGTGTTTAAGTTTGTAACCCTGGTCAAGTGACGGATAACAGTACTCCGTGACAATCAAGTCGATTATTTCAGTTTTCCAACAGTAACTGATATGCTAAGACGAAGGTATGGAACGAGACGAGATCTTAGCAAAACTTCATAAGCGATTTCCTTCACTTTCTCAGAATGTTATCCTCACCATTTATAAAGCTCGGTCCGAACGCATGCAATTGCTTATGAAGAATAATATCCCTGCTGACATCCATTGGTTAATCGAAGCAAAAGTTCGCTTAGCAGGTGAGTTACCTCCTAAATTTGTTGTATACATGTCTGGTTGTGATAAAGAAAATTATGCGCGAAAATGACGAGCTCGAAGACTTTCTGTTGCTTGTCATAAATGTGCTAGAATGATATGCAATAAAAAATCATGTTCTTTAGTAATGGTGTCTGATAATAAAGAAGATAAGATTCAATTCATTAGGGATGGCTTGAATAAAGAGTCATTGGATGATATCCTTCTATCTCTTAAAATGCATCCCAGTAGATACGTCCAAAATGCAATACTCCAGTTATGGCTATTATTCTAGAAAGAATGTACAAACTATAGTCTCGGGAATCTGACTATAAACGACCCTATTTGCCAGTTTGTAAGAAAACTGGATGAAAAGCCTATCCTCGATATCAGAGGAAGATGTGAGCCACAATCACAACTATCTGTAAATATCCTTTTACCTCTCTATTCTTTTATTTCACTGTTATTTTACTATTTACATTATTGTTTTTAATAATTTCATTTATTTTTTCTTTTTACTATTTTCTTTTTTACTTTTAAGCCATGTGCTTTACACGTTAATTGACGCTGACATGATGCCTCATACACAGCTGTAACTAACTGTCACCAAGGTCTTTAAATACGATTTTTTTTTAACTGAGCACTCACAAGTTATTTTTTAGCAGTATCTTAATGGCAGCTACTCCTAATAAACAATTCAAGAATATTTGTGTGCTCTCTGGGTTTTATTATGGCAAACATAAAAAGCTCATAGAGGCAGCCATAGATCTTGGTTTAAGAATAGCAGAGAGAAAATTGCACTTGTTATATAGAGGAGGTGACCGAGGGTTATCCAAAATGATCTCAGAAGCTACTTTTATCAGAGAGAGCCAAGTGTTAGGCATCATCCCTTAAATCCTAAAACCTTTGGGTTGTTTGTCTCATTCACGAACTGGAGAAGAGTTAGTCGTCTCAGGTATACAAAAATAAATAACTAAAATGCTCAATTATGCCGATGCTTTTATTTTCCTTCTAGACGATCTTACAACTCTTAAGGCACTAATCATATTAGCAACTTGGGCCCATCTAAACATCCATCAGAAACCCATTGGTTTGTTAAATGCCAATAATTTTTATGATGGCTTTCTCACATTTCTTAGCCATGAAATAAAAAATTATTTCATTCCTTCCTCAGTGAAAAAAATCTTTATTTGTGCACACACTACTAATGCACTACTTGATCTGTTATAAGCTTATCAACTAGAGCCAGATCCCAGGGCCATTGTGTTGGAATATTCAAATAATGATGGTACTAGTAGCCGCAATAAGAAGTACAAATTAGATTTAACTCTCCGCTTGTAAATATTTTCTTTTGTGTCGCACCACCCAGGTGATGTCTTCTAAACTCTACTTCTTTCCTTTCAAACATTGAGGACAATGTTTCGTTCTGGTTTGAGGGAGAGAATAGTTGACAATTGTGGAATGTTGGCTAAGTTTTTACTAATTTTTTGTTGTAGAACTAACTATGACTAAATTTATAAGTTGAAGATGGCCGAATATGAAGTGTAGTGACTCTGGAAACGCATCTTCTTAGTAAAAAAAAAATTATGTTTTTTCTTAACCTTTCTTTTTGTCTTTCTCCTTTATAAATATATGTTTTCACGTTTTTAAGTTGAAGATGGCTAAATATGGAGTATAGTGACTCTAGAAACACATCTTCTTAAAAAAAATCATTTTTCTTTAATTTTTCTCGATGTATGTTTTCTTTTTATGTTTAGAATAGGTTGGGAAGATAGAATTCCGTTATGTTTTCTTTTTATGTTTAGAATAGGTTGGGAGGATAGAATTCCATTAAAAACAAAAAAAAAAATTAGTAATTTTGTGTGAGTTTTTGATATTGGATGATATGATGACTTTTGAATTTTAGTATTTGTATTATCTTTGATCTTAAGTGATGTTACACCATATTTGTTATTCTACATGTTGATGTTGGGGACAAATATGAGTTGCTTGAAGGAATGCACATGTCATAATAAATTCCAAGTGAGTTTTTGAGCCTATTAATTTTTCTTGGAGAGTAACTCATTCTGCCCATTCTTCATATAGCTTAATAGTTTATTATTTCATACATGATCTCTAGATTTTCTTTGAGTCAACCTTTAAAACAAAAAAAAAATGTGCGTGTTATTACATCTAAATGCCCACCTAATTAGTAGATATGGAAGATTATTCAAAGTTCTAAAAGATGATGGAAGGTCATTTTTGACCTGTTTGAGCCTTTCTAGCCATCTCTATTATCTAATATCCATAGTTAGCCCTTTTAAGCCTTTTATTTAAAACAAATACTTTCTTTATTAACTTATCGTCCTGACCCACTCCAATTTAGAGACCCAATATCATACAAGTTCCATCTACCTATTCATGTTTGAGAAAAAGGATAAATAATTATTTTGTTCAGCGAAGTTGTGCTATATTAAAAAATGAAAAAAAAAAGAAGAAAAAAATACAATAGCAATAAATAAGCAAAATGCATCTTGTAATTTTCAAAAGTTCTTGAACTTTTTCTCAAACATATATATTTTATTTTCCTATTTTCCTTTCATTGTTAGCCATGTCCCTAGCCTACGTTATGTCCTAATAAAAGTCCTTCCTGATTTTAGGGAACTATAGTCTGAAATAAAAGCTAGTTATATGGGCAATTAAGATGTAGTGATACATATACATAAAGAAAAAATGAATACATTGGGTTGACTAATACTTTGTTTGAGATCGTATTATTTCTAAACTATGGGCATATTTTTTCATCTTAATTAGAGTGTATGATATTTCTTTATTAATTTCTCTCAATTTACCATTCATTGTAGTGACAAAATTTTATTGGGATTAATATCTTTGTGAGAGTGTCACTACAACTAGTGAAATTTTGGGGTTGGATATGTCATTCTTGAAAGTGGTCTGATTACTATTGCTACAACAAATTCTGCTAGACTAATGTATATGAATGGTTGATGTGGGTGTGATATTCCTTTAAACTAGAGATAATACTTATACTTTTATTTGATTGCTATCATTAATCTGATTGAATAAACACATGTGTTTTAAAAAAAAAAGATTTTGAATTTTATATTCGCTTTATTTGCTAGGAACTAACAATAAGTTGGTTAGGGGGTGTGTTGAGTGTTAGAAAGTGTATATTTATAAAGGAGAAAATCATCATTTTACACTTCAAGTCTCACTAACATTGCTACTTTTATTTATTTAAGTATTTTGTTGTTTAATTATATGTGTTTTATTATAATTATATATTTTATGTCTTTTAGGGGCATCACGATCGTTTCACAATGAGCGAGTGATCAGACAGCAAAACGGACGTCATATTTAAACTCAGGACAGTCGAAAACCTTAAGAGGAGCATAAAAGGAAAAATGCCATTGTTCACATATACGATATTGTTCATACGTTCGGTACTGTTCATGATACTGTTCACGACACTATTTGTATATACGGACCGATAACGTAGTATTGACCGATATGTGATATTGACTGATGATGTGTCACGATCTTATTGGGCTAAATTTCTTATGTACTGTAGATTGATGACGTAGCAACATATCAGTGAAGTAAAAATCGTGTGTACGGTACATGCACATATATAGGATTATTTACTATTCAAATAGTGTTACTGTACAAATAGTGTTTCTGTACAAATAGCGATCGTTACTATTCAAACGTTGACTGTTGACTGTTGATTGTTAACTGATGACGTGGCGCAATCCTAAGCTTCCAAACCGTTTTTAATCCGATGGTCACGATTCACTCAATGTATCTATAAAAAGGGGGCTCTCCCCTCTTAATTTGATATCTTTGAATTCATTTTTAAACTTAGATTTCTGAAATTCCTTCTCCTTCTTGTAGTTTCTTTGTATTTTAGTAAAATTTTCTTTTTATCCCTAATTAAAATATGAGTAACTAATTTTCTTTTAAGTTTGGGTTGAAGGTAAAGTCTCAACATGTCCCATGGGCTTAATTTGGTAAATTTACTTTTTCTTCCGCTCTAATATTTGTAGTTGTTTTGACTTTTCGTCGACAAATAATAATAGTCTTGTCTAGATACCGCCCTGATTAAACCGGCACCCTAGTACAAGATTATTATTATTTGACACGATAAGCCCTTAGCACCATATTTATTTGAGCATGGTTCATGAGGTGTGGAATCCCCGCTTATAATTTAATTGACATTAATATGGAATATTTAGCCCATTGAGCATGTTGATGCAGATCCGGATACCCAATAGTTTCATTTTTTATTATTCCCGCTATTTTAATTCATAATTTAGGATAAATTTACTATAATTTAATTACTCACTTAGAAAATTAATTCTACACATAATTAAAATCAATCTCCTCGTGGGATCGACACTCGTCACCATTAATCTATTCTATAATAGATTCGTATGCTTGTGAGTTCAATAAAATTTACACAACAACAAATTAGTGTTTGTCTTGGAAATTTAATTAATTTGTGTACTAGGCTTATATTACTTTTTGTTAAGTCGATTTTAAAAGAAGTTGCACGTGATGACCTTGTCTAGTATGGGCTTTGATTTGACTTATAGGTATTTTGCTTTGTGTACAATGAGTATTGGGCTTTGATTTTAAAATGTATAATAGAATTCTTAATTTTTAATTTTAATAGTTTTATAGATTCTTAATTACAAAAAGAATTTAATATATAAAAGATGTGGCAGGTAAAATAATATAATACTAAAATTTTATATTAAATATTAATATTAAATTAGCTTAATAATTAAATAGTAAATATATACAAATTTTTGTGGCTAAAACATTGCATTTTTATGGCAAATATAAACCCAACAAAGCTAATTAGTCACAAATAAATTTCTTAGCAACTCATTGTTAAATTAGCTGCAAATAAATCATGCCTAATGATCACACATTTAACCACAACCCTGATATTTACCACAATGATTAACGTTGCCAAATAGAATAATTAATGACAAAACCACTTTATGGCCCAAGGTTGACAAATTCACCACAAACACTTCGTGGGTAATGGTCTTACATTCAACCATGAACATTTTATTTAGCCACAGTAATTGGGCATTGCCACATAGAGTAATTAGTGATAAAATAACTTCACGGCTAAAGATTGTCACATTCAGTCTCAACAAGTTTTGTGGCTAAATGTTCTACGTTTAGCCACAAAGCAACATTTACCAATGAAAACAAAGACAAATATTTTGTGTTAAATAATGAGGTATGTGACTCTTGCAATGAATTTTTACAACGAAAATTTACCATTGCTAATAGCGATAAGCCACAAAATCTATCTATATTTTGTGCCTAAATATCAAATGCCATAGCTATAGGGCAACAAAATGGTGACAAAAATTTTTCCATGGCAAAAACTAATAAGCCACAAAATTTGATTATTTTGCCATAATAAGTTTTGTGGCTAAATGGCATTTTTCTTGTAGTGAGACTTCTTTGTTGGAAAAAGATGAAAAGGATATTTGTTCTTTTATGGCAACTTGTGACATTTACCAAAGGAATAAACATGAAAATGTATTTTCTCTTGGTTTGTTGTAGCCTTTACCAATTCTTATGCGTAATTGGACTAATTTTTAAGGTTATAAGTAATTTATTTTTGTGGTGGTGGATAGGCCAAGTGAGTATGTACATTTTATGCCCTTAAGTTAAGATTGTTCAAAATCTAATTTGATCCTCTTAATCTGTCTGATCCGCAGAAATTAGATCCATAAAATCTAATCCATGAATTAGTGGATTGGATTGGATTGAAATTTTAAAAATCCGTAGTTGGTGAATTAGATATGGATTTATTTCTATAAATCTAAAAAAATCTATGAATCTGAAAAAAATAAAAAAAATATTTATTAAAACTTCTAAATATGGCATTAGTACTAACTAGTAAATAAATAAGTTAAAATATAGTTACATTAATAACATATTATATCTTATCCGATAATAATATAAAATAAAAGAATAAGGAGATTGCCAATTTCCTCTCTACAATAATAAATATATATATAACTTATCTCTTCCTGTTTTTATAATGACCAATAATCTTCCTAACAATATGAGTTTACAATATTATCTCTATTTTTAAATACATAACATCGTTATATTTATTATAAATTAAATAAATCATATGAATAGAAACTAAATAAAAAAATGAAGTATTAAAAACAAGAAACATATGTTTTAATGTGAAAAAAATTAATAAAAATTTTTATTTTGTAAACATTTTCTTATAATAAATATTTTGTTGTAGTTTAAAATTAAATGTAAAAAGTATAATATAAATATTTTATTATTTATTTTATAATAATTTCTTCTATTTATCATTCAAGTTTTCTTATAATAATTTTTTTATCATTTTATAGTAATCTTTTTATATATTTATTATAAGAAAATCTTTATAACATAAGAAAAGTACAAGAAAAATATTTTATTATTAATTTTTTTTACATTAAAACATATATTTCCTATTTTTAATACTTAATTTTTATTTTAATTTTCATTCATATGCTTTGTTTAAACCATAATAAATATGCATAAAAGTGTATTTAAAAATAATAGTAATATTGTAAATTTGTACTATTAGGGGAGTTAGTAGCTATTATAAAAATAGCAAGGGCAAATAGTGTATAATGATTATAGTAGGGCAATTTGGCAGTCTCCCAAAAAATAATTAAATAAATAAATATAGCTTCCTAAATAGTTAAGTTTTATGTACTGATCTCAACAAATGAGAGTTTTTTTAGTGTGTTATATTTTAAAACTTTGTATGAATTTTTTTACTTTATTTAGATAATTAATTTATTTAAATCTTATTTAATTTTAAATTTGATTGGTAGTAAATTATTTTTATATTAAATTTTTTTATTAGTTAGTTCATGGGTAGGACAAAATTAAAAATTTTTAAATTGCAAACTAATCTGTAAAATGGTGAATTGGATATAGATTGGATTAAATATGTACCCAATCCGCAAACGTATGAATTGGATTTGAATTGAATTTCATCAATCCGTGAATCAAATTAAACTAAAAATTTATAATATATAAAATCATGAATCAAATATAAATTGATGTCTAATCCATAAAATTCAATCCGCGAACAATCCTAGCTTAAGTCATCCATATATTACTTGTACTATTGCCTAGCTTTTTCTAGATAACGTGTGTGAGTTGCATGGCTTGCCAATTTCTATAGCTAGTCATTGAGATAGACTTTTCAATAGTACTTTTAGGAAAAACATGTTTTTATTATTGAATGTGAACTTATTGATTAGCACTTCTTACCATCCTCAAATTAAAAATAAAACTAAAGTAGTTAAAAAGTGCTTAGAACAATATCCGTGATGCATGATGAATGATAGAGCCAAATGAATAAGTGGAATGGCTTTCTTTAGCTGGATGATAGTATAATACTTTTTATCATTTATCAACTTGAAAGGACATCGTTTGAAGTTGTTTATGGTGAGCCATCGTTTGAAGGTGTTTATCGTGAGCCACCTTCTTCACGTATTGCTTATATTCCTGGTAAGTCTACTATGGCGGCTATTAATTTGAGCTTAAGGGGTAGGTGTGCTGTTATACGTCTATTGAAAGCCAATTTGGCGGCTGCCCAAGCTCGAACAAAACTATATGATAATAAGAAAAAGTCTAGAAAATTTGAGGAAGGCGATATAGTATTTTTCCAGTTGCGATCTTGTAAACAAGTAGGCTTGTCCAAAAAATGGCAATAAGAAGTTGTCTCCTAGATTCTGTGGGCCTTATGAAGTTATTAAAAACATTATATAGGTTGATTATAAGTCAGACCTATCTATAAAGTCAAAAGCTCATCCTATTTCTCATGCTTTGGTGTTTGAAGAAAAAAGTTGAGAATGCTATCGCTCTAATTAAAGAGTTACTAACAATGTAGGAAGATGGGCACCTATAGTTAGAACACGTTTCTGTTTTAGACAAAAGGGTAGTCAGGCAAAATAATCATCTAGTGGTGCAGTGGTTGGTTCATTGTTCCAACTCCTTTCTTGAAGATGCAAGTTGGGAGAATGCATTTGAGATATAGGAGAAGTTTCCTTTGCTCAAGCCTTAAGGTCAAGGCCTCTCTGAACGGGTAAGGAATGCAATGACCATTTTACTTTTACCTATATTTTATTTTTGGTTATTTTCAGATTTTTTTCGATTAGCTATTTTTTAGGTGTCTTGAATTGTTGTTTTAATTATTTAGATTTGTTTGAAGTGTTGGCTTAGGTAGCGTTTGTTTTTTTTTTTTAAATCTCAAATCTAAATAAGACTCAATTTAATTGAAGTCTAAATAAGTTTGAATACATATATCTTAATAATATATTTTTTTTAATATCTAAATATAAATATTAAGTTGTTTGTTTTTTATAAAGAAAACATTTGAGATATGATATTTTGACATATATAACCTCATAAATGTTAACAATACTTATATCTATTTGTTAAACATGTGACAAGCTATAAATATATTATTTAATTATTTAAAAAATTTGATAATACATATCTTAAAACAATTTGATAATATGTAACTTAACAAAGCGTGAAAAATAAAAAATGCATCTAACAAATGTATTTTGAATTAATATATGATATTTATAATGTTGCTTTTAATATATTTTATGATAATTTTTCTTGTTAATTATGTAAGCCAACCAAGAATTGTTTAATAATTTGAAGTTAAATTAATGTATTAAATAATATTCAAAATCTATTAGAAAAATAGTAATTATTTTTTTAGAAGAGAAAAATAGTAATTATGAATATAAAGAAATAGAACCATTATAAAACCAACTCACATAAAGTCCTATTATGTTTAAAATTCTCATCTATAATTAAAAAAAAATTGATGGTTGGATATGCACAAAACAAAAATATGATAAACAAAACATAATAAAAGGATAACTTATATAATGAAATAAATTTATTTAAAAGTAACATTAATGTGAGAGAATATTTAAGTTTCATTCAACTATTTTGTCATTCAGATAAAAGTCACAATATTTAACTTTTTATATTCAGACTTAAACATTTTATAATGAAATAAAAGTTATATAAAACAAACTAACTAAAAACGTTAAATATTTGAAAATAATTAAAATCCAAACTTTAGACAAAGAACAAACAACCCCTTAGTTATTATTGGGATCTTTAGCTCTTATTTCTAAAGAGCATTTAGGTTCCAAAGTTATTAATAAATTAATATTTTCAATCAGTATTAGTATTTCTCCTTGTTAATTGTAGAGAAGACAATTATTATCTGTCTTTCATTTTTATTTTTGCTAGTCACTACTGTTGATACTTGATTTTTTCTTGCCTAGGGTCAAACCAAGTGCGATAGATAGAGGTATAACTGCACACAATGACAAACAAAAAGTGATGCAACGGGACTGGGAAAATGGGTTCTCAATGATCCCACACTAATGCATAAGTTAGTTACTGGAGAATTCAAAGTTAGAATTATAAAATTGAAGTTCTAGTAAACATATCTCTACCCCTTTAAGTGAGTAATGGAATATTTAAGTGGTAAGTGAGTGCCCTTATTTTAGCGAATGTCAGGAGTTATTGACTTTATCTCTTGTATTTTAGGAGATTATGGGCTGATGGCGCAACTAGTATACTCTGACTCCTAGGCATTTTGAGATGAAAGTGGAGCATGCTTTTAGGAATAGGTGTCGTCCCCTGCTTTCGCACGCTTGGTAGTTTGGGACTCAACCTCTTTATCTATTTTTATCATATTTTGTGATTCTTTTCTCTTGATAAGCCTTATTCCTATATTTTCGCTCTACTGACTTAATGTCTTTGACCAATTCATGGCCTAGATCAAGAGTTCCTTAATTCTTACTAGGTGATATTTGATCTTGCCTTTGAGAGGGATCCTAATTTTTCCCTTGGAGATCCTAATCCCATCGAAGTGGTACAAATGACTAACTTCCATGTCAACAACTATCGCCCTCGTCAAAGTCATCTAAAAATGGCATCACTTTCGATTTGAAGAAGCCCGTTTCTCAAAATCTGCATGTGGCATCATCAGAATTTAGTAATAAAATACATTTTTTGTTATTTCATATTGTCATATAATATGATATTATTTTTTGTTTTGATTTCAAAATCAAAGTTGGTCAACTGGTTTTGACGCTTAAATGGTGTTTGTGAAAATGCTGCAATGAATTAGACGTGTACTTCAAAAATGAATTAGATGGGTACTTAAAAAATGTTAGTGGGTATTGAGGTAATTTGAATTTGGGTTCGTTCAAATTCAGAGCCAGTGAGTTTACTACGTGTTCGGTTTTGTAGTGAAATGTGATCACTAGCTCGCTTTAATTATGTTCTGGAATTATTTGTTCAGCATGGAGATTCAAATATATGGGAAATTTACCTGAAATCTGTAAGATAATACTGCATTTTTTTTTTAATTTTAAGATTCCCAAATATAGAAATATTACTTTGGATACAGTTACGGATGCTCCTATATCAGAATTTTAATCAGCATTTTGCCATTCCCTAATATAGCCATCCTTAACTGCTGTTTTCATTAAAGTAGCACTTTGATGTTTTTGTGTTTTCATTTTATACGAGTCCCATTAAAATATGTTATTACGATCTAAGGACCACAGGTGCTGTTAAATCGCTAGCTAACATATGGCATCTTATATCATTTTATTTTAAATTTTTAATATTATGTTAATATTCTTTTTTAAAAATAGTATCTTAATATTATTTTAATGTGCTTTAGTAATAACTAATAAGATCAATTTTAAAAAAGTATATTAATACTATTTATGATACATTAATTAATTTTATATTTTTAAAAATAAATAGATGTATGCTACACAATTTTTTTTTTTTGAAAATTGTAACGATTAGATCACTTATTTTTGTTACTAGACATTTGATATATTTTAAAATATAATTTATATAAATTTAACAGAATGAATTATACTTAATTTTCTCATTCTCTTTCATTGTCATAATATTTTCAAACAAAAAAGTAAATATATTTTTACTGTTTTTGTTTTAATATGGAGTGGGCCTATTTAATCTTACCAATTTATTCTTTACACCTTGTTTTTAATTAAAAATTTTATTATCCAAAGAATTTTTTAAAAACTTATTTAATTCATCATTTCTTCTCTTTCTCTTCCTAATTTCAAAAATTCTCATTAATTCATTAAGGTATTCTCTTAGCTACAAATAGTTAGTATCACTAACTAAAAGGAACAAAACCTACCATTTAAAGATGACCATCATCAAATGTTTATCAGCCGTGAAATGTAAAGAAATTAATTTTTACCAAACATAATCTAATGAATATAAAAAAAAAATCTTATATATAAAAGGTATGAAATATACTAAGGACTAGTTTGATAACGATATACTGAGGGCTAGTTTGGTAATAATATGCTAACAATTAGTTTGCTAATGATGTAGCTTTTGTAATAATTGTTGTTAATTATACAATACAAAATAATTATTTATAAAGAGAATTAATTAAATACTTAATAAGATTTGTTTTAAAAGTCCTATGAGTTTCACAAGCAACCATACATATTTAAAAATCTTACTGTTAAATTACTACAAAAATATAAATGATTGAATTGAAAATAATATTGATTAAAATTTATTTACACATTTATGAACATGTATATAAAATATTTTTATTATGTATATATAATAATTGATAACTAAAATAAATATTTTATATTATTAATTTTATTTTTTATTTTTTATCTCAATTTAATTGATAATAAACTAATTATAATAATTCTTTAAAGTTAACGATTTTATTTCCTAATTAATATGGATAATTTTAAATTTTTATAATATATATATATATGAGAATACAGACGAACTTATATAAAATATAAAATTAATTGTCAGAATCAGATTTTGAAAAGCTACTCCTTTGATTTTCAAAATCTATAGTAAGATAGGATGATTTTGCCAAAAGAAATTTTTAAAAAATTTATCAAACTATAAAATTAGTTCTACCTTTTCAAAATCACTTTTAAACCTCCCAAAACCAATTATAACAAAGCTAAAGGGAAAAAAATTCAAAAAAAAAGTGAAATTGAATATTCTATTTGTAAAATCTAAAAGTAGAGAATGAATATGTAATTATAAAGACGAAGGAGAAGATTAACCAGGGATAATTTTAATTTTTTAAATTTTAATTTTAATAATAAATTTATTTTGCAAATGAGTATAAACAGAACTAAACCCACCTTTTAATATATTATTTGAAATGCATTTTTATTTACAATAGCATCATTTTCTTCTCTTTCGGCTTGTATGTTTGGTTGCCCTTACTGTTTTGATGTGGTATGTATGTTTAGTTTTAGTTGTAGACCGATCATGTGAAATTAAGGATAGTCTTAGGAATTTATAGTATCATTTTTAGTTGATACTCTGTTTTTTATTTCTTCTTGAGTGTTTTGGCTTTTTTTTCACTGTTTGGTTGTATACTCTTTTTCATTTTAAAATATTTTCTTCTCCCTTTTGTCAGGTTTATTTCAAGGGGATATTTCTACCCTAAAATTTGTATAAATCTACCCCATTTGAAAAAATTGTTTATAATAGTTCACATGTTTTTAAAAGTTAAAATCAAGAAATTAAAAGTTAAAATCAAGAAAAATCAAGAAAAAGTTTAAACTTTAAACAATTAATTGATTAAATCCCTTCGTTTATATAAGTCTCTTAACCATTGTTTTTTCATTAATATTGGTTTAACTTTATTTCAATTTAATTGTTTTACCTAAATAAATTACATGATCAAGTTTTTCAAAATGTGTGCTTTCGTGGCATAAGATTAAATAATTAATGAGGATTTAATTGGTTAATTATTCTAATTTTTTCTTTATTTAAAATTATTGAAAGTGTTATAAATTTGGGAACAAAATACGTACATTCCCAAAGTTTGCAGATATAGTTATTCAAACTCTCAAGTTTTTAAATAAGGACACTAAGGAAATAGTTATGTACATTCTCAAGTTTTTAACTAAAGATACCTAGACCCATATTAATTATAATACTCTTTATTAATTCAAAAAAAATTGACTCTAATGTTTTATAATAAATAGAATATAATATTAGAATAAATGCAGTAATATTTACAGTTAAAATAATAATTTCAATATTTAAAAAATCAGTGCTTTAAAATCTTATATTATATTATCCTAGAATTTATAATAATATAACATAATATCGAAATAAATTTTTAAAAATTTAAATTATTTTCAATATTATATAAAATAATTAGTATATATTAATACATGAGATATATTTTATTGATTTTAAAATCTATTTAACCCAAATATTTATTAAATTTTATAATAAATAAAAAATATTATTAAAATAAATAAAATAGTTTATATTTAAAAAATTATTTTATATTTTAAAAATATACTAATATTATTAGTATACTTGACAAATTAAACTAATTAAATTTATATTTATATTTATTAAAAAATTTTAAAAATAATTTTTTAAATTATTATCTACAAAGAGTATTATAGTCAAAATGATATCTTAATATGCCTTATTGAAAATTTAAGAGTTTCCTTGATTTTTTTATTAAATAAAAGTGTTTTTGATAGTTTAATTGTTTAAGGAAGAAAATTCATGACATATCCTAAAATGGCAATTCCGAAAATTCCTTTTGGATCCGAAGAAAATATTTTCAATGTTTTCAATTTTTCTTTAAAAAAAAAACAAAAACAAAAACAAAAACAAAACCAAGGCAGCTTTGCTTTCTGTGATAGGAGGTGGAGGGGACATGGCTAGTTGGAAATCATCAAATGCATTACAGAGGAAACCATAGTGGTAACAAACACATCAAATCATATCATAAACCGTATAAATAATAATGGAGAGAGGAAGCACACCATATCATAGACATGCACGTCAATCATGTCGTAGGAGAGCGTACTATGTACCCCACGACATTACTTCGTTTAATCTTTCTTGGAACAAAATAAAAATGTTTATAAGTCGATAAAATCTAAACTCCCAGTTCACCTCTAATAGCAAATAGCCACTTGTGAAGGGTCAAGAATGAGAATTCTAGGAGCACCAAATTTTATAGGACCCGGTGAAAGACGACCAGCGATGGCCAAGTAATTATTTAATTTTATGGAAAAAATACAAAATAATATAATTATTAATAAATAATAGTATAAATTCAAAATATATAATACAATTCATTCTACATTAACTATAAGGGAATTGTTATGTTGGAGATACTCTAAGTTAAATCATCTTATATAGTCATTGGATCTCAAGCTGCAATCAGTATTAGTTATTTGCAATGAATGCTCTAAGTTAGAGCATAACCAACATAGATAGATCCTAAATATAATACCTTATTGTATTTTAATATATCTTAACACAATCCAATACAGTATAGTACGGTGCGGTACTCCGAAGAGTAAAAATTTATTTAGTCCTTATATTTTGACTTAATTATCTATTTAATTTTTATATTTTAAAAAATATCTCAAAACATTTTTATAGTTAAATGTATTTATTTTTACCCTTACTTTTTCTTTGTATTTACAATAATATCCTCACACAATATTCTTGACATTAATTAATTTATTTTTTAAAAAATTAATTTTGGTAAATTAAATAATAAGGTATCATGGTGAAAAAACTAATAATTTTTGTACGCGTGCAATAATCTTACTATTAATTATTTATAAATTAATAACTTAATATCAATCAACTTAAAGTAATGTTTAACATCTTTGCAACAATCTTATAACAATTGTACTATAAAAACTTAATCTAACAAATTAATCATAAAATTAAAATAAAACGTAAAAATTTGGGAAAACATTCATGTTACTTTTAAGGTTGTTTTAATAAATTATTTTTTTCTTTTTCGTTAGCACCTCAAAGAATATTGTTGTAAGGGTATATTATTTTTTAAAAAATAAAGATAGGAATATAATATATTTAATATCAAGGGTGTCTTGATATATATTTTTTTAAATACAAAAATTAAACAAATACTAAAATCAAGTAGAGGAACTAAACAAATATTTATCCCACTCCAAACACACTATTTGGTCTAATTAGTGAGCAATTGATTGTCTTGCTTATGTTTCTCCTTAGTGTGATCTATGAGTTTAATTGGTGACTCCCAGTGTTGTTCAAAATTTCGTAACGCACAATGCAGGCAGATTTCCATGCCCTATTTGCCAAATACGACTAATATTCGTATGAATGTTATGCATCTTTTAACTAATAAACTCATTATAGTACCTTGACCAATAGAGTCCTTTTTTTTTTTTTATAAAGTTCTCATTTTTTAAATACATAAATAAATATTTATTCTCATTGACTATGAATCAAATAACCTATATTTATTCTTGTACCAAATACTGATAACCGTTTTTCCCTTAAAAAATCAAAATTTTTTTTTATTTAGCTCCTATAGTTTCACAACCTCGTTACTCCCGTAACATCTAAATGTCAACAGAAACTACCGAGTCTTTTGTAGTTGAAATGAGCTTTTTATGATAAATTTTTACGTTAAGAAGATAACAAAGTATCATGAAAACTGTAAGAGTAGCACTAAAAAAAATTTGTCGTTGTGTAATCTATGCATGTTATAAAGTTTACTGTTTATTCTGGTTTATTTTTTATATCTCACTCCTTTTTTCAAATATATAAATAAATACTTATTCTTATTGACTATAAGTTAAATAACCTATATTTATTCTTTTACCAAATAGCCGCTTTTCCCCTTCAAAATTCACTTTTTATTGTAGTTTTCATATTACCGCATTACATAGCAATCTAAACAACAATGATCAGCATCTCACAAGTCAAATTGCTCTACGGCTCTCCACATCTTGACTTATCAAAGATATCAATTGTAACACACGCAGAGGATTCCCAAAGTGGCCATTTAATTAACAGAACAATAAAAAAAATAAAATTACAAAAAGAATCTAAAAACCAAATAAATAATGCGACGACTGACAAGCGGTTGGAGAAGATAATCTAGAAAGAGATTAAAAGAAATGAATGTGTAAACGGGAGGGACCGTCACAATCCACACACATTTTCACTTCCCCTTTACTCTCTAATCAAGTTCTTTTCTACACACACGTGCGTCCTCACGTGGAAAGTCTCGAAAGGTTGCTACAAAGCACATCTCTTTCACTCGGTAGCATCTATTTTTCAACCTTGTCAGGACTGCACGTGTTACCCTCCATCTTTTGGTCCCACGTCTTTTCTGCCCTTCTAATAATGCTCTGCATGCATAAATGATAAAACGGTCAATATACTTTAGCTTACTATTTGAAACCGCCAAGGTTTTTTTAGTCACAAGAAATTCGAATCTAAACTTGCAGCCTGAGACGTCAACCAATTGCAAAGTTTTAACGATACAGGATGAAATGAAAAAACAAAACTTATGTACATTTTACCTAATGTGATATAAATGGAATGTGGAAACAAACTTCAAAATGTGTGATATAGACTATAATTGGATGTACTTGTTACATCAATATTTTTTTAGTTTTATCATCTCAACCGGAAATTAATTGGTCAGGGCAAAAAGTTATTTTTTTCCTTTTTTAAAAAATTATTTTTTTCTTGTTTTCAAAAATTATTTTTTCAAAAAGTTGAAGGGTTTTAATTTCTATCTTCCCACAATATTCAAATTTAAGTATCTAATCAAATAAAATTATTTAAAAATTATTTAGTCAAATTCTTAGAGGATATTCTATAAAGAATTCAAAAGCTAATTATGATAACATTATAATAGTTTACATTTTCGAATGTTGAAAGAGCAACAAAATTGAGTGTTTCTATTTTATATATTATCTGCATACATATCTACCATCTAATAGAATAATATCACATACAAATGTACGCACATATTAACTACGGAATCTCATAAATTTAATGGATATTCAAAAATTAGCTCAAGAATAAAGAGCATGTCCAGGTTTTTAAGATCTTCAATCTCAATTAATCTAAAATTAAATTCCCTAATACTTTGCATCACATACAAACTAATTTTTAATTAGTCGTAGTCAAATAATAAGATAGTGGGGATCCATTCTAAGATACAATATAGAAAGATCATGAGCCTTATGTATACTAAAAAATAACTTTAAAACATGAGAATTATCCAAATCTAAAACACGTAATCCAATATTCCTTCTCAATCATTGTGTATAGTACCTCTACCATTAACGAATGTATAAGGATATATTTCTTCAAAGCAACATTATTGCATCATACCAACACTGTTAAACTTAGGTAGGATTTCCTATGTACGTTTTTACAAAATAAGAAGCAAACTTACAAATTTGATGGATTTATCATGGAAGGGCAGTAGAGCAGGAAATGGGAGGGCAGATCGAGGGAGTGTGAATAAAGCAGGAGATGAAATATGAAGAAACAAAGAAAAGAAAAGGTGGATGGTGATGGGCAATGGTGGGATCCATAGGTAAAAATTAATTAAAGAGGCCGCACGAGGGGGCTCTGAGCCACTGAGAATTGGTGAGCAACTGCTGCTGCAGGCACACGTTATATATCGTACGTACACACTTTAACCCTTCCTTCCTTCAACTTCTTTCCTTTTCTTCTCTTAAGGATTCTCGCTGTCGGCTGACATTTCCATACAAACATGGCCCTATTTCCACCTTTCTCTATCTTTTTTAACATAATAACAGCTACTAGTTCCTTTCCTTTAATTTTTCTGATTATAATTAATTATGAGTGAGATTATTTGAATCCACTAAATTATTCATTAAACTCATTTACTAAATAAACCTATTTTTAAATTTAAAAAAATTAAATTTTACTCAATAAACTTACTTAAGTACCTAATGTATCATTATTAAACTCAATTTTTATAATAACAGAAATTTTACTCATTAAACATATTAAATTGATTTATAAACCCTTGATAAATGTTTCACAATTTTTTTATTTTGAAAAAAGTTCTTGCCTTTTACCCAACCTTTCTCCAACTAGAGGTGAGGTTCCATTGATGCTGAAGTTTGGAATCCGATCAAGAGGAGAAGTTGTAAAAAAGCTAGTGAAGACAACACAAGAAGAACCTTTTTAGTCATAGACAATCTCAGCACTATGCCATCAAGTTCAAGAAGAATGCATGCACATATGACTGATCAGATTGAAAGTTGATTGATTAGTTATTGAGTTTATATCGGTTGCTCATTTTTTTTTTGTTCTTGTATTTTTTGGATTGCAGACATGGGTTTCTTCACTTTTATAAGAAAAATGAGACATATTCATATGTGTCGCTGATTTAAACTATTGTCAATTTTGTTTTGTTCCTTCATAAATCCTCTTGATTGATTATGATTTAATGAAAATATGACTAAGATTTTATGATTAGGGTTTAATAAAACTATGTTGAATGTAAAGATGGGTTTAAAGAATAAAAATTCTGTTTTTCTTTTTTATTATATCTTAATGTCCATAATTGTAATTTAATTTAGAAATATTTTAAGAATATCTTAATATCCGTAATTTTCAAAAGTGGGTTTAATGAGTAGTTTGGTAGGTTCAAATAGCTCCATCATTAATTATGTGGCAACATGACGGTTTCACCCTTAAATTTTTGGTTTTTTTTTTTGTTAATAGGACTTCTAAATCCCTATAGTTAAGAAATACATATTCACACCCCTATTTGTTAGAAAATCTTGTTTTATTTTTAATTAAATTTGTTGGGCAAGCAATTTATTTAAAATAAATAAAAAGAATTATAACTTAATTAAGGATATAATGAGTCTTATCTCTTACTAGATATCATATATAATAATAGAAGATCAAGATCATTCTTAAAGGACAAGAGAAATAATATATATAAAAACAATATTTCAAAAAGTCTTTATTGTCAAAAAAATAAACTTTCGAATATTTATAAGAGGGTCTACTACCAAGTAAGCAAATCAGTATATCCAAGATTAGCTAGATAAATCAAAAGAACAACTATTATCCAAGAAAATATTAAAAACACCAAATATTAATCTTTTTGATAATATCCTTGCAGTGACCCGTCCATTTTAAAGAACCAAGAGAAATTAATTAGAAAAATTATCTCTGCACCACTTTTATTTTAAATTTATATCAATCAAGTATTTTAGCAATAAAAAATAATAATTTTACCCCTAAATGAATTAAAAGACCCCTTTATTCTACAAAATTTTAAAAAATAAAAATTATAATTATAAAAATACCCCCAGATTTAATAAAATAAATAAATCTCATATACAATATGTTAATTATTTACAATTATGATTTGATTTAAAAAATTACAATGTTATTTTTTTTTGTAATTATAACTTCATTTAATTTGTGGGGGAAATTCCTTAATATTAATTATTAAGAAGTTTACAAAAATTATAGGGAATTTTTCTCTTCATGTTAATTTTTGTAAGCTTCCCTATACTTGATTTAATTACAAAAAATTATAATTTTAGGATGTTAATTTTTTATAACTATAATTTGATTTAAAAATTATCATCTTAGACTTTGGAATTTTTTAATTAAATTTAGGATATACTTGTAATTATAATTTTTTATTTTTTAAAATTTGTAGAATAAAATTTTCTTTCAATTCATTTAAAGGTAAAATGATTATTTTTAGTATCAAAGTAGCTCATTGATACAAGGTTAAAAATAAAGATGACGCAAAAACCATATCAAAATTTTGTGATGATTAGACATATATATAACAAAACAAAAGTGGTGTAGAAATAATTTTTCAATTAATTAAAATTAACTCCACTTAAGGTATAACAATCATCAAAGAATCACATTATAGAGGTTCAACCGACTATTGTAGAAAGATGTTTCAATGATTAATAACGCCCCATAAATTCCTCTGAAAAAAGTTGTTTTATTCCCATGAAAGTAAATGTTGCAGCTAATTTGGATGAAAAGTTCTTCGTTAATATTACAATTACTACCATTTGATTTTTTTTTTTTGGGTTAAATGAGACCATTTGACTTAAGCTTAGCTTTAATTAAATTAAAAAATTTTAAATTAATGACACATGACACAATTCGACCACTTAATAAATACTAAAAATAAATTAAAAAATAATTATACATAGATATTTTAAACAATGTGATATTTGTAAGATAAACCACTTGAACCAAAAGTTTAAGTTAGTAGATAGAGTTTAATAAAGTAATTAAAATATGTCTTCACAAACCTTTCACATGAAAGGTAGATGAAAACTTAAGACAAAACCTTGTATGTAGATGAGTCAAAAGGCAAGAGCCCAAAAATAAGCCAAGAAATTAAAAAATAATTTAAAGAATTTGAGCATAGTAAAAATTGAATTTGAGACCCTAACTCTAATGCTATCTTAAAAGAACCAGTTGACCTAAAAGATAGGTCAGCAACAATTGTATTAATCAGACAAGTTTTAGTATTGTTCGTATGGGTCACCAACAATAACTATAGAGGACTGAGGGGGCTTCAGCTTTTGAGATCTACACAATTTCGGGTCGATTATGTGTTGACATGAAGCTAGTACAGGCCTTAACTCATCGGAGTGGTTGATGTCGGCGTGTGACTTCTCTGTTGCTCCGGTCGTGGAAACAGACCGCATATGTATATACAAAAAAGGTTAGATTGCGACTGTATGTTCAATGTACCCTAAGCTCACCCTCATTGTGCTTGGTGATGATAGCCATTGACATTATTGCTATGACACGTCAAATCATTGTTGGAGAGAGATTTAAATTTTGTCCCAAAAAAAGTTTAAATTAGTCTAAAACGAAATGTTAAATACAATGACGAATTAAACAATATGAGGGATAAATATATAATTTTTGGACTAAATATATAAGTTTATATAATCCTCAATTCATGAGCTTACTTTTGACAATGAATTAGTTTCATGTGTTTCTATATGAAATTAGGGCTAAATTTATATATAAATAGACTTCATACTACTTTTTAATATGTCAAAGACTAATAAAAAAACTAGTACAGGGTGTTAAAGAGATAATATAGATAATATCATATTGGTAAATTTTTTACAAGACTAGTTTATACATGTCAATTCATGAGCTTACTTTTGACAATGAATTAGATTCATGTGTTTCTATACGAAATTAGGGCTAAATTTATATATAAATAGACTTCATACTACTTTTTAATATGTCAAAGACTAATAAAAAAACTAGTACAGGGTGTTAAAGAGATAATATCATATTAGTAAGTTTTTTACAAGACTAGTTTATACATGATCGGAGTGTGATGGAGATAATCTCCTCTGCGATGGGTTTTTGGATTACTTGTCCATTAAAGTAAATACTTGGGGTTGAACTGTATTTTGCCTTTTTGTTCTTTTAACGGTCACGATGACAACTAATAACAGATTGTCTTTCGCTATCCTGAAGTTTTCAATTTTAACCATAACTGTCTTCCCTTCTGCTGATTGAGGTACCCGCTCCTTTTTTTTGGCCATAGAAATGGTGTCATTTATCGAGGAAAAATATACGTACATATATGTCCCACAAGGAAAAGTTAAGGTAAGCTTTATTTATGTGCATTTCTCCTATGCTTTTAGTTCAACAAGAATTTAAATCAACGGCATTGGTTATTCTTCTAACCTCTCTATGCGCCATCTTTTATTATTTTTCCATCAATATGTTCTAGGAATAGTAGTCAAAGTTAGGTTCATTTTTCTTTGAAAATTAATTAGCCTAGGCATGCATGTACATATATATCCCCCGTATACAGTAACTTGTGACCGTTACATTAATTCAGTGCATATATATATAGTTCTCAAAACTAGTCTCATGAGAGGTGTTATAGCAGTAATCTCATATCGGTCCCGATATACTAGTCTGTATATAACGGGGTGGTATAAAAATAATCTCATAATGAAAAATATATAGCAATATTCCAACTAGTTTAATTAGTTAATAAACAAAAGTTAATTTGTATCATCGAGATATATATTTTACTATTTTAGCATAATGGGTGATCATATATGGCCATCCGCTCCACTTGATCGTAGCCGTTGGATTTTGTTTCTCTTTGAGAAACATTTATGCAAAATATGGTGGGATTTGAGGACACAATAAGACTAAAAATTGAAGGATGGCCCCAACAATATAATTATAAAACTTTCGCTTACTCTTGTCTGATGTTCCCTTAGCATCTCAGTCTCTGTGATTACATTGTCTGAATTGACAAATCATATACAATTTGAAAGTTGGAGGTGTGTGTAACGGGCAGCCAATTTGAGAAAACAAAATAAAATTAGAAATGAAACAATTGTCTTCTCTTCTTCATTACAAATGAAGTGTTTCTATGTCCAAGTAACAATCATTAATTTTATCAAATGAAGTTAACCATACAATCAGTTTGATTGATATGAAATGGAAAAAGTAAAAAGCAGCTGCAAAGTAAGAAATGAATATTCAGTTTAGTTCCTTTATTTTCTCTGCGAACCAATGATACAATATCAATAGATATAGTTCTATGCATCTTCCATATTACTTCCCAAAAAAAAAAAAAAATTCATTATAATGTTCGGAGGATAAAGCAGAAGTTTATTTTTTATTCTTCACTTTCTCTGCAGCCAATTAAAATGTCACGTGAAGAAGCAAGGAAAAAAAAAGGAATGAAAATCTAAAATTTCTATTTGAAATAATTACTTTTCTTATCCAACTGAAAAAATTCTTACTTCTTTCATCAATTGCTTATTAGCTCACCTTGAGAATTTTCTCTCAGACCTTAAATCCTCTTCATCATCGTTCTTTCAAATGAAAAGGAAGCAGTTAAAAGCAGAAATTGAGAAAGAAAAGTGGGAAATCAATTAAAGCTCCAATAGAACTAAAATATCAAAATCTGGACAGATCTACAATACTTTATTTATTTGAGAAGCTAATTAATAAATCCATCAATACTATATGTACTTGAGTCCTCTTAATTAAAATGACCAGCTACACAATTGCAAAATGTATTACACTCCTATATATAAATATATATATATATATATATATAGAGAGAGAGAGAGAGAGAGAGAGAGAGAGAGATCGATAATAATAATTAAGCAATGAATTAAAACAAAATACAGAAGAAACTCAAGGATCGCTACGTTCACTCCAACAGACAAGCATTGCAATGCAACGGCGGAGGATGTAGAATTTTGCACGCTGCTTCTTCACAATATGACTGCACTTCTGGCCGAAAGATCTACAAGGGTCGCACGAATTTTGATTATTATTATTAGTGAAGCTTGTGTTTTTCTCCTTCCCTGCCATGAATGAATTAAAGCAACTAGCTAGCTAGTGTTACTGCTGCTATTAGCTAACAGAAAGGTAAGAGGAAGAGCTTAATTGGTTAAATTTATAAAGGATGAGTGAGTTTGGTCTGGTCTATTAGGTTATATAGTAGAATACGGCTGCCTCTTTGTTTGTCTTGTGTCTGGGTTGGGCTCCGTTAAATTGTATGTGTAGATCACTGTAGACGTTGAAACCCACCAACATTTTGCATCATATAATATACAGTATGGACCAGTGTTATCCTGCCTAATTTCCCTTACAGTATAATTTTCTAATGTGGATATTAGCATGTTATAAAATTTTAGTTTCAAAGCTAAAGAATTTTATCAGCCTAATTCATCGTACCCATACTGAAAAAATTGCCATGAATTATTCCTTATCGATGTAGAATAATCTTGCTTAATAGTGCTGTCTCTTGCAGGCTAAACTTTTTATTTAATTATTATCACGTATATAAGTAGTAAAGCTAGCCTTAAATTATGCAAAGGTTTACTTTTAATATCATATATACAAGTTCAAAGATCAAACTTATATTTAGAGTTAGCTTCAGAACTATTTTCACTCAATGAATTCTAATCTCATTAACATCTGCTATACAATACTATATGGATACGATTGTATATAATTTTCACTTAATGATGTATATATATTGTCATTAATTTGTTATAATATTTTTCCTCATCACAAATTATAATGAGTGATGATACAGTTACAAACTCTTGTACAAATTTATCTTGTACAAACTGATATGGTATTCACTCTTTGATTGAATAAAAATATAAAATAATTAAAATATATCACGTGGGCTAAAAGATATTTAGTTCAACCAATTAAATCATGCCATATTAATTTGTACAAAAAAAAGTCTATACAAGAGTTGTAGTTATATCATTACTCAATTATAATACACACACACAGAGAGATTTAATCCTTGTTTATCTCTATCTACGCAATGGTCACATAAAATCTAAGTCGAATATGTATAGTCTACAATGCAAGATTTATTATTTCATTAAGGTAATGTAAAACTGTGTACTGTCAAATTTGAATCGATTAGTGACGTACAAAATAAGTATTATTATTCTTGCATTTACACTGTTAATATTTCCTATTCCATGCTTTAGAATTTACATGAGGTTGCTTTAATTTAAATTAACATCCATTGCCATATTGCTGTGGCCTTGGATGAGACAAGAATTATACTGTACTTGATATTAATGCGCTATTTTCAGCCTCATTTTTTATATTCAATAAATCAACTCTACTAAATTTATATTCAGGGTTTGACTAGAACTTTGATCAGTCTGATCTAATTTGTAAATTCATTATCTATGTTTGTGTGTATGTCGATGCATATAAAGAAGTAGAAAAATCACATATACCAAACAATGTGACATATCAAATCTGTTAGCAAAATACATTTATTTAATAAAAAGATTGATAGGAATGCATGATAAAAATTATTAAAATTATAACATAAAAAATTATTTTTAAAATTTCTCTCAATTTATTGATAGAGAATATGAAATCTTTGAATCATTTGATATATTAGAAAGAAAATGAGGAAGCATGCCGATGAGTGAAGTAAACCATAAAATTATGAAAATGTTGGTAATTGTTACTATATGTTATTTTTGTAAATACTTTTAAAAGTTTTTTTTTTGAGAAGTAAATCCTTCTAAAGCTGAAATAACATTTTTAATTTATTTAATAAATATATAATTTAATCATTTTATGCAATAAGTGATTAATTCCAATTGAAAAAAATATATAATTGAATTAGGAACATATATAAAGAAAAATAAAAATTTTATTATATAAAATTATTTTAAACATGTAGAGTATAAATGATTTTTTTTATATAAGACCAGCCTACAGCTGTAGGTCCACCACCACATATATTATTTTATATTTTTATATTTATTCATTTATTTTATAAAAAATAATGTTTATTGTTGTTTTGGGAGTAGGCTTTGAATCGATATCTATCAATATGAGCAAACCTTTTGATAGGAAAATATTCCAAATTGAGATTAGTTATTCAAATAAAATTAGTTAGTCGGTTAAGAATATAAGTTTGAGTAATCTTTAACTCTTGAACAAGTTTTTTGGTACAAGTTATTGGTCCATGAGCTTTTATATAATAATAAAACCAAATTCATAATAATGATTTTTAACCCTCTTAATTTATCTCTTCATCCCTCACTTTTCACTTCAACTCATTTATTTTTAAAATTATTTTTATTAGAAAATGGTTATTATTTTTATTTTACTTTCTTCTCTCTCTTAATCATAATTATCATCATCATCCCAAGTTTGAAATAACCATCATCATCAATCCATTACTCGTACAACCTATAGATGTAAAGAATTTTATCAACAAGAAATGGATATTTACCAAGTTCAGCCGTGGTAATTATTTGAAGTTAATCGTTTCTATTGCAGAGATAAAATAATAGTTTCTTTCTAATAACTTAGTGGTATACTGGGTTCCTGTTCCCCCCCCCCCCCCCCCCCCCCAAAAACAACACCCCAAAAAAAAAACAAAAAAAAAGAGAAAATGATGGATTGGGGTTCTATTGGAGAACTATGTCTAGTTTATTTTTTGTTTCATATCAATTGGCATTTGTTGTTTGTCAAGTAAATGCATTTTTTTTATGCGGCTTAAATTGAAAAAAAAAAGAAAAAATTATGCTCAAAGCTTGCGAGAGAGATAAAAGATTAAAGTGAGAAAAAAAGACCAAATTAAAAATTTTTGATAAATTATTAATTAATAAGGGCAATCTTGTAACCATGTGGATTTTATTAAAAAATAGGATTGATGAAATAAAGTGAGGGGTTAAATATCCTCATCACTCTTAAACTCATTTGAAAATAGACCTATACTACCTTAACATGTGATAATAATGATATTGAACCTCTTAATTTATCATATTAGCCCTCACTTTTTAATTTATCTCATTTTTTTTGAAGTTATTTTGATTAAAAAATAAAAAAATTTTAAAATAAAGAACCATCAATCTTAATTTACGCATTATTGCAAGTAACAAAGACTCGGTTAAGATGACATCAATCTTGTTAGTTTCTTCATTGTATTAAACTAACCAGAAAAAAAATTGTAACAGACCCCGTCATCCGCGGATATGATCAGATGTGTTCGGCATGTGCAATTTCCTTACTACAGAACCTATTGGTTGATCCGCTTTGCAAGTCAGCTATATGTCGCCTATATATATCAATTGATCAACAACAACAGGAACTATAGATGAGAGAAAAATAAAATAATTAGTTTTTATCTTTTAATAAGAGTAATTTTAGAAATAAATGGATTAATTAAAAATAAGAGTTGAAAAGATAAATTAAGAGAGTCAAATATTATTATTCTATTGATAAAATTTTATGTTAACTAAAAATATTAAGAAAAAAGATATCTACACTCTTAAGATTTGGTGTAATGGCCATCAATACTCTTATTAAGTTTTTAAAGATGTACACTAAAATTTCTTTTTGACTATTATAATCTTTGTCTCTATTATTCTAAGAATATTAACTTTAAAATTAAAATTTTTTATAAATATAAATATCAGAAAAGTAATGTAGTTTTATATAGTAGATTAATAATATTAAAATATTTTAATAATTTTAATATGTAAATTATTATATTTATTTTAATAATTTATTTTTATTTATTGCGAGATTTTAACTAAATATTTACATTAAATACACTCTATAATTAAAAATATTCTCATAAGCTAACATTGTTTACATTATTATTTTACATAATATTTAAAATAATTTAAATTTTTATTAAATTTATTTTAATATTATAATTTTATTTATTATAAAATTTATTTTAATATAATAAAATAATCTAATAGATTATAAAATATTAAAATTATTTTAATATATATATTATTATAATATTTATTATAATATTATATTTTTATTTATTATAAAATATTAAAATTAATTTTTTTAAATAATAAAAAATTTTAACCTCTTTTAAAAATTTAAAAATATTAATAAATTTTAGAGATGTAAATATTTTTCTTTTAATTTTATAAAACTTAAACTACCCCTAAACTTTTATAATAGTTTTGAAGCATGAGTTAGCTAGTGGCGTGACTTTTGTGTGCCTTGCCCTATACAAGATCATCATGTGATGCCTTGCCACCGAAAGGGGTTTTAGTGGTGAACTAATGATCATTCGACAGCTCCACGGAATAGTACAGCTGATGTCTTTTTCTTGTCAAGCATTACCGATTGCTCTGCCCAAGAATTTGCTAACTGCCCATGCCACTATTTGTCTTTCAGATGGGCAGTTGTTTCTCGTAATTAAAGATCACCAAAATTGTATTAGCACTAAGATAGAAAAACTCGGAAATTGTTCCTCAATCATTAACATGTCTGTATTAAATTCTTAATTAAATGATTAGCTGGCGTAAATTATCATAAAAATGATTTGCTTTGATATGATAAAGTATTTGCTTTGATATGATAAAAGAGAGGAAAAAAAATCTTTGTGAGCTTGATCAAATATTCCTTTAAATAATTTTATTTGACTGTTAACTTAAATTTAAATTTTAAAGAATTAATGTTAAAAAATTAATTTTATTTGCATCCACCCACCAGCTATTTCTTAACAAATATTAAAAAAAAAGAAAAGAAAAAGAAATAGCTAGTAAGAAAAAGAAATAGGAATTTCAAGAAGATTAAGAAAAGAATAGCTAGGGGTTTGGAATAAGGTTTTGTAAAGTTAATGTCGTAAATCATAATCTTCATCTCGTGTGCAAATCTCAAAAAAGAGAGTCAGAGATTCTGAAAATGGGGCCTGCCATGTGCTTAGCCAGTTTGAATTGGACTTTTTGGTCTTAGTTAGAAGACCTCTTAATTGAGGGGTCGCCATCACTCTTGATCTAAACACCTAATTGCTTATCATCTTCGGCATCATTTGCAATGGTACTTGTTTAAACTTTTCCCACCTAGGGCTGTGATTAATCAACTACGATCATTACATTTTTAATTTATATTTTTTCTTCCCCTTCACTTGGAGCTGTCGATGACTGTATACATTGTGGGCCCTCCATACAAGTACCGAACTCAACTTCTTCACCACATGATTTAAAGTAAAATGGAAAAAATAACACTAATATATGTATTTGGCATCTCAAAAAATTCAGAGGGTCAAGTCTGTTGTCGATCGGGTACTGAAGTTTGACTTTTTTTTTTCTTTTAAATTCTAGAGGAACGAGGAGGTCTTTATTCAAAGAAAAAAAAAGAAAAAACATCTAATATAAGATGCGTAATAGGTCTTATTCTAGTTCGATTTTAGTTTAACCTAAAACATTAGGAGAGTTTCTCTGTAATTAATGATTCATCCATTATAGAGGTGGTTGTCTATAGAAAATGATAATTGAATCTCCTAAAGATAACTAAGAAGGTCGTAAAATTACAAGAAACAGCCATTAAAGGCGACATTGGCAATGACCGGCGATGACACTCCAACGAGTAGGTTAGTAAGAGGTAGGATGGAGTGAAGGGCTTTAAGGAAACCCTAGAACAAGAAGAAAGTTGAGTGCTTTTGGGGTCGAATGAGTTATTTACTCTTTTGTGAGATCAACTAGACCTTTCTATATGGATTACACTTGAAAGCATATTTTTGTGTCATTATGGACACGTGGCAGGCCACTGTTGGGGAATTCCCTCCTTAGGTAGGGTTTTTAGGTAATTACCTATTTGGTGAAGGCTACTCAACGTGCTTGAGTTGACAACTTGCCAATTTAGAAGCAACTTGTGCTCGTAGAGTGTTCTTAACTTCAATTGTGTTATTTTGAATGAGCCAATTAAGTGGACAAGCACCTAACCTTTCTGGAGAAAGTGATAGTGGGTTGTACGTGATCCCTTTTTCTTTACCTCTAACTTAGACAACTTGCAAGGAGGGTATTTAAGAGGCAACTTATAAGAGGATCGTATTACCATCAATGGCACGGATAGAGTAGGAGGCATATTTTATTATTCTCTGATGACGTAAGTGGTTGACGTTACCTTATCAAGATCTTCCCATCTCAGCTTCCCCTTTTCATCTTCCCTTTGTCAACTTTCTTTTTCATTATTTGATAGTCACCTTCTTGATGTGAGATATTCCCATTTCTTTAAGGTCTTTTCTTTTATCTTCCATTTTCAGTTTTCCTTTTATCTTTTGTCATGATTTTAAGTTGTACTCCCTATGTGTCATGCCATCAATACTTTTTAAAAAGATCTTCCTAATATTCTTTAGTGAAGAATGGAGTGAAGGAGACTAAATTTTTACTTAAATGATCATGACATGTAGGAAAGTCTTCTCATAGGGACAATTTTTATGGGGGCAGTTATTTACAACATCAAGGCTGAGTATTTTATCCTTTATTTTGGGCATCTCATGATGTCTTTAACAATGTTTTAACCCTTTTTCTCTCGTGCTTTTCTTCTAGAGAGTTTGTTCGAATGAGAGATGTCCAAAGTAAGAAGAGATCTTTTGTAAGTCAGTTAGAAAAGAATTCCTAATTCTCCTAAAAGGGCAATACATTCACCTAAGGGATCTTCCTAGAAGCCATAAAGGATGATGCCCAAGCGTTATTTAGAGCGAGCTTTTTTTAAAAGGCTTTTTCATATACTCCTGAGAGTATATCAAAGGGCCTCCCCTTTTACTACTGAACTAAATCAGTGGTTGACAAGAAAAAAGGCCAGTTGTCAATGGAAAAAAAAGGGCTTGCCTTCTTCATATAAGCTATGTTAAAAAAGTCTGAGGTTTCTTGCATTTTGCCATAAAAGCCTTGTAGCGTCAACCACTAAAGGAAGCTGTGGAGAGCTCTTTTATGGTTGGCCCTAATTTGCACTTTTTATGGTTTTGGCTAGCTAACATCTTATGTAATCCTTATTTTTTTCTCATCCCTACTTTTTTTATCATGCGTAGACTACTATACTTTATGCCCATGTCCTCAATAAGATGTTGAAGGAAAACTCACAATTGATAACAAAGATAATTAAGCTCTGCAAGACGATTGTAAGTTCTAGATAGATGTCCTATAAGGGAAGGGATTTTTTTAAGAAATAGTCAGGTTTCATTTGTGGTGAAGCGAAGAGGGACAATAAAAAAACTAAAGAGGAAGTGTTCAATTTGGAATAGCAGGCTAACATATAGTATTTAGCCCTTTTGACCTTATTAGGGCCTCTATATTCCTTAACACTTCTTAATCTTCATGAATTAAAATAGTGGATCTTCCCCATATTCTTGAGGGGAAGTTCCTATAGGTACTAACCCTCCTCAATATCCCAGTTTAACTCTATCTGAGGGACTTTGCTGCGTATAAGAGTGTTAGCAATAAGAGTATGAGATAGAAGAGAAGGATCTATTGGAGTATGTTTCGTTATAGTTAAGGCGTTAATTCTATAATTTATCATTGCACTTAGGGGAGTTTGCTTTATTTGCCATGCTTAAAGAACTTGTATCATGTCCCGTATTTGAGGCATCGTTGCAGTACTTAAGGATTTTACATTATGTGTCATGCTTAGGGCTACCTAAGGCTATTCGTTATGCTTGGAGCACCTGTTTTTCACCATGTCAGGTAAAGCATTTATCTTTGTTATACCCATAAGGGCATTTGTTGTACTTAGGGCTTTTCCCATGTTTATAGAATATATATTTACCGTGCTTAGGGCTTTTTACCATGCTTGGGGCATTTTAATCATTGTTATATGGAATGATCCAAAGCATGCAAGGTGTTTGGAGATTTAAGCAGGATTAACTTAGCATTATGAGGGGCATCCCCCTTGTGTATAGGATCTGTACCGTTTCTGTAAGGTGTAAGGGTTTCTTTGCATGCATGAGGTGCTTTCATCATATGCAAGCCTTTATAATAGAGATATTAGAAATCACAAGGTCCTTTAAATGTTGTACAGGCCTTTATTGAAGAGACAATAAAGACTTGTCATACAACGCCATATGGGGCTGATCCTTTTATGTAAAGGCCCTTATAACAAAGATTATCTAATTTTTTTTCACCGTATTATGTGGGGTTGATCTCGTCATACCAGAGTCATTATAATAGATATTGCTTAGTCCTTTACCACGTCATATGAGGTTGATCCCATTATGTGAAGACACTTACAATAAAGATTTTTTAGTCCTTTTCTTATCATATAAGACCTCTATAAAAAAGATTGCATGGTCCTTCCACTGCATCATGTAAGATTGATCTCATCATCTAAGGTTTTTTTAAATAGAGATTCCCAGGTCCCTTTGTTGCATCATGTAGGGTTGATTCCATCATTTAGAGACCCTTAAAATGGAGAATCCTTAGTCTCTTCACTGTATCATATAAGGTTGATCCTATCATGAGGCAGCCCTTATAGTGAAGTTTAGAGAACATGCATTATCAATATGATAATATTCCCTTTGGCATATTTCTATTGTGTTGGAAGATAAAATAAATAGCTTAATATGTATATCTTCTTAATAATACTTCCTTACATGCATGTTTTACCTCAATAGTTAAGAAAAAAGTAGCATATAGGATTTAACCAAATGGTTAAGAAAAGGATAGCACATATGCCTTGTCTAAATGTTTGAGAAAAAGGTGACATTTTTGCCTTGTCCAAATGTTTGAGAAAAAGGTAATATATATACTTTATCCGAATTTAGTTATCAAATCGAGTATAGTTCCATTGAAGCCATAAAAGGCTTTTTCGTTAGTTATCATTTTAGTATAAAACAAAAAATAAAAGTGACGTAGAACTTATAAAATAAATAGCTATATAGGCCTTTTTGATGATCGACTGTTGAGTTGATTCCCTTGGTTATATACTCTAAGCACATTGGCATTTTAGAAGTGCTTGACCTTTCGTCTATCGAGGTACAGTAATATGTATGCTTTAAATTTGAGAACATATTTAACCTCATACAGCCCTTTTTCACCAATAGTGCCATCCCTTTATAAATTTTTTTAAGCGTATAATATGTATTGCAAAGGCCCATGCATTTAAGATAAGGAGTTACAAGTCTTTAGTAATATAGTTCATCTTCAGCTAGGCATTATTCAACAACCTTGTACTTGAATCTTTGAGCTTCATTTTCGTTCCTAAGGAGGGTCTTTTTACACAACCAGTTTATTATGGGGCCTATCCAAGATTCCTTGGTGACTGCGAAGTTTATCTTAAACAGATAAGTCCTGGTGATATTAGGATTCAGTATCCTCTCCATAATGATAATTTTGATGAAAGTGACTTATTTTTTGACATTATTCTTGCTGAATCATCAGTTGAAAAGCTCTCTTCTCTAGGGAATCCTTTAATTTCCACTTCTATGAAAATGTTCTTTAACTCTTTGACCTTCTCAGGGTAGGCCTTCATGTTATCTTCCCTTACTAGAATTTTTCCATGATTTGACCTATGATTGATTAAGAACTGCTCTTGATTATTAGGTACATTCTCCATGAAGGCATTTCTTAGAGTTCATCTTAACAGAGATCGCCTTTATCCTTATCTCATCCCTCTAAGCCATTAGTGAATTTAGCATGGTCTTGATCTATAAATGATGTTAGCAATGGCTTGTACTTTGATTGAGGGGTAAATCTATAGATAATGTCAAACTTATTAAGTTCTAAGAACTATTTGATTAGCAATAGAGAAGAGAAAAGTCTCACAAATAAAGAGACAATCTCATTGTTAGTTTAAAAGATTATAAATATTATAATTTTAATGATAACAAACATATGCATTAAAGTGTTTTATTTTGTATTTCACAAGTTCACTAGTTTTAAAGGATAATGAATCAAGTGAAATCAAGTTCAAGACACTTAACGGATAACAGTGAAATCAAGAATAGAATTTTGAGCTCAACGAAAAATTTATCACGACGATTTCCTGTAAAGTCGGTTTGATTTAATTTATGTTTGGATTAGCATTTGTGAAGCTTAATTTTATGTTAATAAAATAATTATTTTTTAAACTAAATTAATTTTATGTTTATGAGATAAAATATTTTATGGATTCAAGTAATTTGGGTTAAAATGAAAAATTTTTAAATTTCAGATTTGGACATATTTGCTAAATTTTAAAATATTTGGGCTATATTGTAACTTATAAAAGATTAGGGGTCTAAGTGAAAAGTTTTGAGAACTTTAAAGATTATGGTGATTTAGTTAAAACTCAAAGAGAACTTATTTGAAAAGATTTTCTTTAGTTTAGGCCATACTGTAATTTCAAAATATTTTTGAAATTAAATAATATTTAAAATTTCTGAGATTGGATCTTTTGGTAAAATTTTATAACGTTTTAAGCCATAATATAATTTGAGAAAGTTTTGAGGTAAAAATATAATTTCGTGAACAGTATTACTGTAGCAAAATTCAAATTTAACGGTAACTTCACTGTTACGAGTGAGGAGCCAATAAAATTAAGCGGCTAGCCGCTTGAGCACTGGAATTTGTTAATAACTCCTAGTTTTCGAGTTTTACTATAAAAACTCAACTCCAACTTCATTTTAAGTTCTCTAGCAAGCAAAAACAAGTTTATAAAACATATATTGAGCTTCTATTTTGCAAATCACAATAGATTAAATCATTTTCGTGCAATTATTTGTGAATCCACTCTTATAGAGAGTTTCTTGTTATAATTTTTATTTTGTATCATATTGAGAGTATTCAAGTGAGGGAAACACTTGGGGTAAAGAGATTAGGGTGATATTCTCTTAATTGTAAAGGTCCATTGACACCTTGGAAGTCAATTGTAAATATTTGAAGCCTTGAGAGGCTTGGATAGTGAAATCCTCAAGCTCGGTTGATTGGAGGTGTAGACGTAGGCGGGGATTGCCGAACCACGTAAAAATTACTGTGTTTGCATTCTCTTCCCTTACTGATTTATTTTGCAAGCATTGTCTAATTTATTATATTTGATTTAATTGTTATAAAACTTATTATTTTTGTTTGCATTAAGGCGTTAGATTAAATTGTTTATAAAATAACTTTTAGAAACCCAATTCACCCTCCCTCTTGGGTTGCACATTTACATTTCACTCATGGTCTTAATTAGTAAGGGGATATAAGAGTAAATTAAGGTCATGACAGTCCCTGCTGGTAATGAGACAATCTTATGGTCTTGATTTATAGGAAAAACCATCTCGATAGAGCATAAGATAGCCTCATACAATTAACCTATATGCTCAGGGTCCCATGCTGGGCTTTATATCAGGGGGATCTATATTGGGCTATCTTCTAAAGTTTTAAGGAGATATTAGAGTTGGGCTTTATAAGTGGAAAAATGGTCTCTACGTGTGCAATGAGGTTCACTATAGCTATAAGGATGGTGTTAGTATTCTCGAGGGTTCTCTATTAGCAAAATGATGATTTCATCATTGTTAAGGATGTTTTACGTAGATAGACTTAGAAAAGATAAGTTCTGCTAATTGACCTTATTTTTTTAAGGTCTTCTCTTAGTTAAAATTCTTAGTTCCTTGGGAATTTGTAAAAGCTAGTGATTATAGGCCTTTATTTATGTTGTAGTGGCAATGTGGAATGTCCTTTTTATTGCATTAAAGTAATCCTATCGAGCTATTTTTTAACAGCCCTTGATAGGCACGATCCCTTTTGAGGAAAGACCGTCATAGTCAAATAATGCATGGAGATAACACATTCAGATGTAGTTATATATGGGTAGCTAATAATGTAATTATAAGTGCTTTACTTATGGACAATAAAAAAAAATCAACAAGATAGATAACATAGGGATAGGCATTAGTAATAGTAATTGGTAAGGATACAATCTCTTTAGGGAATGATCCTCTTGACCACAAATCCAACAACAAAGTCCCTTATGAACATAATGCATCGACAGAGATGATATTTGCCCTCTTCATATGGACTATTATTCTTGTGACATTACAGAAGGAGATATACATTGTAATCATAAGTGTATCATTATAGGGATGAAGTATTCTATTAACTTCATCATCTTTGAGTATGCATTCAATTATGGGTATGGTGACTATTATAGATAATTACTTGAGATCATCTATTAACTTAAAATAAAATAGTTTGAGCAGCTTTTCAGATAGTTGTGTGAGATCTTCCCTTGACTTGAGATAAATAAGTTTGGGGACCCTCTCAGATAATTGTAAGATCTTTCCTTAAAATGAAATAAAAAGTGCCTAACGAACATCTCAGATAATTTTACAGATCTTCCTTTGATTGATTATTTATAAAAATATATCCTATCCAATATATTATAAATATAATAGAAAAACAACCAGATGCAATGAAAGTAAGGTTCACCTAATCATAAAACATAATGGAACTCAAGTTCCTTAATAGGCATGTAAAATTAAAGTTTGTTGCGTAAATGTCAGCTTTGACTTTAAAAGAATTAGAAGCACCAACCTCGAAAGGTCTTAATGTGTCTAGTTACAAAAAAAATCCCATTCGATCAAATCTTAAGCAAGCAGATCAAAGTTCCTATAACATAAAAGGTCTCAACCAACTCAATAGGGTTTACAAGATCCCTTTGGAATTTTCCTAATAGATTGCACATGCAATCAAATATATTTAAAATATCATAAAAAAGATAACCGATAAAGTCCCCTCATAGATCCTTATTATGTTATAGACATATTAGGAGAATGTATAATCATGTTTTTATCAATAAAAACCTCAAATAACTGGCAAATAATGGCCAATTTAAAAGAGGATCAATCATACGAGAGACCATTGAGATCTCTTCAAGTATTAAGTCAAACAATATATTTAAAATATATGAATTTTAAATATAAAAGATGGAGTTAGAAAGGAATAATCGAGAATGTTGAGATGAAGAAGTTTAGAAACTTTCTCAATAAATGAACCCTCTCAGTGTCTTGCATACTCGAGAGGTTTGGATGAACCTCTTTGGAGGTGAACTTCACATTATTTTGGATCATTAAGGAGTTTAGAGTACACCTTTAGACATGGTGACTTTCTTATTATGCGAAAATTTTAAAGAATAAAACATATTCCCTTCTTGTTTGCGGATGATCCCTTTTTTGTCTTTTCACTCGAAGATGATCATTGTAACACTTTTACTCTAGGTGTTCTTCTTATTTCAAGGCTCATATTGGAAGTTATTCTTATTTAGGGCTTCCTTTAAGAGTTTTCTTATTTTGATATGATCTCTCTAAGAATTCTTTTTATCTATAGTTCTTTTTGAGAGGTCTTTTTATTCTTAAATGTACTATTTAAAATTTTTTTTTTTAATTCTGAGGCATTCTCTTTAGAAGTTCTTCTTATTCTCTTTAAGAGGTTTTCTTATTATGAGATAATTCTTGAGTGAGTTCTTCCCATCCGGGACTTTCTTTAGGAGGTTTGCTCATTCTAAGGTATTCTATCTAGGAATTCTTCTTATTCTGAGATATTCTCTTTGGGTTCTTTCAGTAGTCTCAATTTGTTGACATCATATTTGACCTTATTTTTTATGTTTAAGAGGAAAAAGTAGTTCCTTTTAATGATAGCTAGGATTTTTTATACAAAAAAAGTTTTTTATGTATAAAAAATTAAGCCCTTGTGAATTAACATTTTTATGAGGAAAATTTAAATTTTTATAAAGAAAATCAAGTTTTAATAAAGAAAATTGACTTTTATGAAACAAAATCACATTTTCGCAAAGAAAAATTAAGAGTTTAAAATTAAGACTTTATGAAACAAGTGACTTTTTAGACAAAAATCACATCTTTTAGAGAAAAATCATATCTTCACTGTGAAAAAAAAGTTCATTTTTAGTGGGAAAATGGTTTCTTTCAGAAAAAATGGTTTGTTGTGATAAACGATAAAGGGGAATTGAGAAGAAAGGATGAAATAGGAAGGTCCTAGAGAACTAGCTTAACTTATCAAAATTATCTAAGGATAGTAAAAAAACACCTTCTATATATTACACACACTACCATGTGTTAGTATGAGATCACAAAGCATCGGCAACTTGGTTGAAGGGAGTATGCGTGGTTCCAACCTGGATTGTCTCAAAGATATCTCCTTACAAGTTGCCAAAGTCAAAGTTGAAGAGAACGGATTACAAAAAATTATTTACTCCATCTTCAGTGGAGTTACATGCTTTTCAGCCTAATCATTTATTCGAAAAGGGCTAATTAGAGTTAAAGACACACTATTAGAGCTATCTCTAAATAGATAATTGTCCAACCTAAAGAAGCTTATAACCTTCTATAAAAAAGGGCTAGATTACCACACAAACCTATTTGAGAAGTAAAATCACCAATGATGACTCTTTACACATTTAAAAAAAATACAAAGATGTCTTTAAGGTAATCTATCTTAAAAAGCCATATTGGTCTCACAATGGAAGTAGGTTTACTCACTCATTAAAATAATCAAAATCTCTTATTTTAGGGTTTATTTGAAAACACTTACCTTTTTTAATCTTCCATTAACTTGTCCTTCAGAGTGTCATCATTAGTCATTGCCCGTGTTAATGGTTTTTCTCTTATGATTTTAGGTTTGTATCAACTGTTACTTTCTCTAGAAAGTTGTCTTTAAGAAACCCAACCTTTACCTTTAGAAAAAAACTACTTTCTATAAAAAAGATCTCACAGTATTTTAAACTAAACTAAAATCAAACCAAAATATTTTAGCACTATCTACAAAGTAGAAGTAAGAAGCTATTGTTCCAACCTCTATCACTAAAGAGAGCGTATCATTTTCAAACACCCATCCATGTAAAAATATACTATCATCTTCTAATTTTGAGATAATTTTTCAAGGACAATGATGGCTTAAAGAAACTTAAAATAACAAGAAACAATTGTTAAAGGCAGAGCTATTGGTGGTTAATGGCAACATTCCTCTGATTAAGTCAATGAAAGATTGAAGAAGGTATAGATTGGAATAAGAGAAAAGTTGAGTGCTTTTATGAATGAGTGAACTTGCTCTCTTCATGAGATCAGTTTTGATCTTGTAATTTAGAGTACCCTTAAGAGCATTTTTGTGCTCTTTGGACAAGTGATGAGCCGTTATTTATAATTTTCCTTTTTAAATAAGGTTTTAAGAGTTATTTTGCTTGAGTTAGACAACTATTTATTAGGGACAATTTATGTTGGTAGTGTATTAGCAACTCTAATTGGCTTATTTTAAATTAAACAGTAAGGTTGAAAAGTAAATGATTTCACTGGTGGTTGTGCAGGTGCTTTGTCTATGATTCTCCTTGCTTAATTTTAACTTTGATGGCATACAATTTACAAGGACCATGTCATAATGATGTATCTTATTAAGTTAGTAAGGCTGCCACTATTTTGTAGCCCTATGTTAACATATGATGGTGTAGGTATATTATAAGAGGCTGTTTCGTTTCTACTCACGTGATTTAGGTAGCTGATGCTAGTTTTTTGAGATATTCCCATTCTATCTCATTTCTTTAGCTTTTCTTTTATCCTTTGTCACATTCTTAAGTCATACTCCCCATGCATTATATCCCCAATATTTCTAGTCTGTATTTTCAACCAATAAGATCCCTTTAGTTTTCTTTAGCAAAGAATAAGTTAAAAAAGACTAAATCTTTACGCGATAGATCATGATATATAGTCCAATCTTATCATTGGAGATAATTTCTATAAGGATAATCCCTAGATTTATTGGTTAGATCTTTTTATTTACTTATTTTTTTAGCTACTACTTTAGGAAACATTTTGGTAAAAAATGAAATTGGTGATTGAGTTTAAAGATGATCAAGATCAGAGAAGATCTTAAAGTGAAAGATGCTAAGAATTTTCTCATTTTACTTTATTCATATATTTATTTAGAACGTTATCTCTAATCCTTAGAAACCACCTCTAACAGCCCTAAGGTTTTGTATCTTATGTTTGAGATCATGTCTTGCTATTGAGAGGTTAATCTTTATTGATTTGGGGAATGCCTATGGTTATTTAAAGACTACCTATTTGGTTTTAGAGAATTTCTTTTGTTCAGACTGAATGTCTTTTTCATGTCATTTTCAATAACATTATAGCCCTTTCATCTTAATATTCATGTTACATTGCTCTATTGAATTGGAAATATTTAAAACAAGAGCTAATTCTTTCAAAATTGACTAAAAAAGAGAATTGAGCTTTGCTAAAGCAGCCACAATTTTAGCCTACCGATCTTCTGAAATATTAACTAAACAACCCAAGAATGGGTAAATTGGGTTTCTAAGAATTAAGCAACTAAGAAACTTAAAGTGATTTAAACAAAGAAATCAAGTTTGAAATAAATAAGTTAATATGTAAACAAAAATAAGAAGATAGAGTAACAGAGAGCAAACATGTGATTTTTATATGGTTCGATCAACTGTGCCTACGTCCACGCCTCCAAGCTTATCGAACTTGAGGATTCCACTAACCAAGTCTCAAAGGTTTCAAGAACTCTTATAATTGACTTTATAGGTGTTCATCAACTTTTACAACAAGAGATTATCCTAAATCTCTTAACACAAGTGTTTTCCACACTCATATTTTCTCAAATATAAGATTTTTATTACATACAATCTATGTGTTTAGAAATATAGGCTCAATGTGTGATTTAAAGAATAAAAGAATAAAAGAATAAAAGCATAAATCAAAGCTAAAGAAATATTGTATTCTCAATAATATGTTCTTTGGTATTCATTAGATTCACTTTAATTTAGACCTAATGCAGGCTTTTTTATAATTGGAGTTGAAAATTAGTCGTTATTGATTTTCTACACAAAGTCGGATCACCGTTAAGCCTTATCAGATTACTGTTTTAACTTGAGCAAGTTTTTGTTGTGCTATAATTTCAAATTGTCAGATCATCATTATTGAAACGTCAGATCGCCGTTATTATCAAGTGACTTAGAAAAGAAATCTCGACTTATAATTTTCAAGAGATCAGTTTGTCGTTAGTGTCTAAAGGCTAATGTTCAATTCTGTTCAATGTCGGTTAACTGTTATCAAGATGTCAATTGCCTGTTTGCTACAATGATGGCTACAATGAATTATTTTCTAAAATTATAGTTTTACCCTAAAGCTTTCTATATTTCTACTTAGAATAAAGGTTCATAAAACTTTACAAATAAGTCCATTTAGAGATTTCAAAGTTTTCAAAACTTTTTTAATGAGATCATGTCATCATGAACTTGAAAAATAACTAATTTCATAAAATCACTTTTCCTTATAAAATCTTTATAAAATCAAAATAATAATTTATGAAAAATAATTTAAGTTTTTAAAAGATTAATCATTCTTAATTTTATTTGTTATCATTAAAATCAACATTATGGACACATATATATTTATATCTTCCCTAGAACATGTAGAAGATGTTGCCCTAACTCTTTATGAGACAGACGTAACTAGAAAAGCCTTTTTATCTACCTCATGTTGTAGTCTTGCAACAACTACTTGAGAAAGCTTTGAAGGCTAAGTTGGTCATCAACTAATGCGAGCTATATTTTTTATACTTGTAGCGATACTTTTGGCATGCCACATATGAGCTTCTTTTGTTTTTCTTTACTAGTTGTTGTTCTTTATGCCTAAGTCATAGGCGAGATCTTAAAATGAAATCCCAACTATCATCAAATATAGGAAAGCTTTGCAAGAAAGTGGTAGATATCAGATAGAGGTTATGCGGGGAGATGAACTCTTTAGAAAAATAATTGGATTATGTCTGTAGTCAAGCAAAGAGGTCAAAGGAGAAGATTGAAAAGAAGAAATTGAAGTGGTTATAAGGTAATATCATCTATATTTTTTTATGCTCTAGTGATGGAAACACTTAGTCATCTAAGGCAATTCCTAATCTTAAAAGTTCCAATTGCTCCTTATAATCTAAGTCTAACTTTTGCGAATCAGTCTAGTACAAGAGATGCAGGTATAGTGAACTTTGCTACAAGTAATAATACTAGCGATGAAGGGCATGAGGTATGAGAGAGAGAGAGAAAGGCCATTAGAAGAAGCTCATATTGTAGTTAAAGTGTGTTAATAATGCATTTTTTTTGCTACACTTGAGGAGTTTACTATATTTACTGTGATTAAGGAGCTTGCATTATAGGCTATGTCTAGGCATTTGCAATATGTATTATGCTTGGGATATGTTGAGTATTGGAGAATGCATATTTATAAAAAATAAAATTATCATTTCATACTCCAAGTCTTTCCAACATTTCTATTTTTATGTGTTTAAATTTTTTAAGCTTTTATTATGTATATTTTATTATAATTTGAGTATTTTATGTATTTTAGTGATATTTTGGTCATTTCGCTACTAACGAGAAGTTGAACTGCGAAACGAATAACATTTTTTAACTTAGGGCGATTAAAAACCTTAGAAGGAGCATAAAATGGTATATGGTATTGTTCATATATTTATAAGGTACTTTTCATGTATACAACATTATTTATGAGTACGACAATATTCATCTATACTGTACAATAATATGGCATTGACCAATGATGTGGAAGCATTCAGTTATATTAATAATATAGCATTAACTGATTATATAACATTGACTGATGACGTGGTATTGACAGATGATGTGATGACATCTTATTAGATAAAAATGCTGATATAGTGTTGACTGATGATGTGTTCCAATTAATCAAAATTTTTTATGTAGCGTAATTTTGAGCGTTTGAATTATTTTTATTCGATGGTCATAATTTACTCATTGTACTTATAAATAGGTAGCTTCCTTCTAACTTGACACCCTTAAATCTATTTTTGAGCTCTATTTTTTATAATTCTCTCTCTATCTTATATATTTTTTTACATATTTTAATAAAATTATTATTTTAACCTTAACTCAATTATAAGTAGTTAATTTAATTTCAAGCTTGAGTTGAATGTTATTTAACATGATCTATTAGCTTTATTAGGTAATTTTATTTTATTTTCCTCTTTCATTTATGTGGTTGTTTTGACTCATTATCGATAAACAGTGTATCCTGTCTAGATTATGCTTAGTATACTGACTCTTTAATGAAGGATCGTTATTATCTGACATAATAAGCGCTAACCACTATACTATATGGCATAATAAGTACTAACCACCATATTAATTAGAAAGAAAATTCTCCTCTAGTATCTTCTCGATCGTCTTGACTCAGTATCAATAAAGAGTGTATTTAAGCTATTTAATAGCTAGTCTTGTCATATTGTCAACAGAAAGATTATTATCATCTGGCACAACATGTTCTTCACAACACACTTAGTGGAAGATTGTTACCTTATAGTACACTTGGCACTTAATACTATATTTATTAGAGTAAAGATCATGAGGAGTGAAAATACCTCTTCATGAGTTAATTAGAATTAAAAAGGAAATATTAAGCTTATGGTAAGTGTTAAGTGTGAATTAGAGACTTAAGTATTTGATTTATATTGTTTTCATCTTAAATTCATTCCTGCCTTTGTATTTTAAATCTTAATATAAAAAATATATAAAATTCACTTCCAACCAACTTACATTATACCTAAAAAATTAACCCTATGCATAATTAAACCTGCCTCCTTATGGGATAGACATTTATCACTACAAAATTTATTCTACAATAGATTCATACTCTTAAGAGTACAATATAATTTGCATAATAGGCTATACTACCACGCTTAGGGTATTACGGCTATGCTAAAGGTACTTGTAATTTTTATGTACTTGTGGCATTACTACTACTCTTAAGGCATTGCTGTCAGGCTTCGAGAGTTTGCACTATATGTTGTATATAGGGCATTTATTTTATCACTATAGTTAGGGCATTTATGTTTTTGTCATATAGGTCGGTACGAAGCATGCATATCTAGAGATTGTATAGGGTCAATACATCGTTATGAGGTGCAGATATAAGATAAGAAATAAAAGCAAAGTAAGAACTAATTCAGTAAGCATAAATACCATCCCTTTTTTAAATTGGTTATGGAGATGATACCCTAGTTATTGGTAATATTTTTTAGGGATAACAACACTCTAGTAGATTGACTTTTCTTTTATCGAGGTCTATTAGCATGTATGTCCTCTATTTTAGAACCTGCTAGATGTTGAGTATTAGAAAGTGTATATTTATAAAGGAAAAAAATCATTATTTTATACTTTAAGTCTCACTAACATTGCTACTTTTATTTATTTAAGTATTTTATTGTTTAATTATATGTGTTTTATTATAATTATGTGTTTTATGTATTTTAGGGGCATCACGATTGTTTCACAATGAACGAGTGATCAGACAGCAAAACATACATCATATTTGGACTTAGGACGGTCGAAAACCTTAAGAGGAGTATAAAAGGAAAAATGTCACTGTTCACATAAACGGTATTGCTCATGGTACTGCACACGACACTATTCACATATACGGACCAATGATGTGGCAACTACCTATGACGTGGCAGTATTTGATTGGACGAATTATGTGGCATTGACTGCTTATGTGGCATTGATTGATAACGTGGCATTGACCGACGATGTGTCACGATCTTATTAGGCTAAATTTCTTATGTACTGTGGATTGATGACGTGGCAGTATCTCAGTGGAGCAAAAATCGTGTGTACGGTACATGCGCATACATGGGATTATTTACTATTCAAACGACGTTCTTTGTGCAAAATAACGGCGTTCTCGCGCAAATAGTGGTCATTCTTAAACGCGGTGATCGCTGATCGCTGATCGATGACGTGGCGCAATCCTGAGTGTCCGAACTATCTTTAATCTTAGATTCACTCAATGTATTTATAAAAAGGGGGCTCTTCCCTCCTAATTTGATACCCTTGAATTCATTTTTAAACTTAGATTTTTGTACTTCCTTCTCTATCTTGTAGTTTCTTTGTATTTTAATAAAATTTTCTTTTTATCCCTAATTAAAAAAATGAGTAGCTAATTTTCTTTTAAGCTTAGGTTGAAGGTGAAGTCTCAACATATTCCATGGGATTAATTTGGTAAATTTACTTTCTCTTCCCCTTTAATATTTGTGGTTATTTTGACTTTTCGTCGACAAATAATAATAGTCTTGTCTAGATACCGCCCTGGTTAAACCGGTACCCTAGTACAAGATTATTATTATTTGGCACGATAAACCTTTAGCACCATACTTAGATTCGGATATCCAAGTGCTTTATTATAACAGTTTTAATTTTAATTATTCCCGCCATTTTAATTCACAATTTAGGATAAATTTATCATAATTCAATTACCCACTTAGAAAATTAATTCTGCATATAATTAAAATCAATCTCCTCGTAGGATCGACATTCGTCACCATTAATTTATTCTACAATAGATTCGTGCGCTTGCGAGTTCAATAAAATTTGCACAACAAGTTTTTAGCTCCGTTGCCGGGGAGGTAAGTATTTTAATTCGTAGAATTAGATTTTTTTCTTATATTTATTTTCTTTATAGTTGTTTTCTTGTAATTTTTTTCTCTCTTTTTAAAAAAAAGAAATTAGATTAGAATTTTATTTCTTTCTCTCTTCTTTAAATTTGTATAATTTAATTTCCATATTATTTTTTTCGTTGTAATTTTTTTAATTTATCTTCTTACCTTTTTTTGTTATTTACTTTAATTTTAGTTAATATTTTTTTCAAGTAATTTCTTTTTATTATAGCTATTGAGTGTATTTTCATTGTAACAACGTCACAAGATTAGTATCGTAATTTCTCTCTTTTCTTTATTTTTATTTATTTTATTTTCATTGATTTTGCTCTTCACATGCATGGTCGAAGGTCATTATCACATAATCTTGAACCTTTAGACCTTAATTTGGAAAAAATACTTCACACACACAAACACACTATTTTTAAAAAGAAATTTGAAATGGATTTGCAAAATCAACAATCAGAACCACAAGAGAGGCCATTTAAGAATTATTTTAGTCCCTTAGTTAATTTGAGCACATCATACATAAGGTACCCAAATGTAACTGCTAGGAGTTTTGAATTAAAACTTAGTGTGCTAAACTGTCTCTCCACATTCTATGGCCTAGAAAATGAGGACCCATATAATCATCTAAATGATTTTCATGCTATTTGTCAAACTTTTAGATACGAGAATTTTTCAGATGATGATGTTAAACTTAGATTATTCCCATTTTCATTAAAAGATAGAGCTCATTCATGATTTAATACATTGCCTGCTAATAGCATTACATCATGGGAACAAATAGTAACTAAATTTTTAAATAAATGTTTTCCACTTCATAAAACTAATGCTATTCGCAGGGAAATTTCAGAGTTTACCCAAAGAGACGACGAGCAGTTTTTTGAAGCATGGGAGAGATTTAATAGGCTACTCTTGAAGTGTCTACATCATGGGTATGAGAAATGGCACCAATGCCAATACTTTTTAGAGGGATTATTGCCACATATGCAAGAATGGCTAATGGCAATCAGTAGAGGAGAGCTAATGTCTAAAAGCGCATCAGAGATTTGGGAATTCTTCCAATGGCAATCGGATAATTCTTAACAACGGAGTCGATCATTCAAAAATATTAGAAGAATTAAGGGAGTGAATGAGGTTAATATTGGCTAGTCAAGCTCAAGAATTAAAGAAGTCAAAGAGATGGTCAAAGGTCTTACTCGACAAATAGCATCTTTGACGACTGCTAAATCATCAAAGCCACATGACTATGACTCATATTCAGATTAAGCCAATGCCATAAGTGTCATGAGAAAACTACCAAACTATAACCCTTTCTCCAACACATATAATCCTGGATGGAGAGATCACCCTAATTTTTCATGGTCTCAAGGATCCAACAAAATGGACCATCAGTTCCACCTCAACCAATGCAACCATTTCCTCAAATTTCTTAAATCTCTCAACCACCATTTAGAACATACAATCAGAATTCAAACTATTCTCAAACCAAACCATGGGAGGAGATATTCCAAAATGTCAGAAATCTTACTAACTCCAAGATCGAGTAGCAGAACTACACCATTGATGAATTACGAAATGAGATGAGAGGGAGCTGCAACTCACAAGCTCAATCTGTTTCGAGCCTTAAAAAAATGGTAGGACAACTTGCCTCTTCAATTTAAACTTTGGCCATGATCGTTGAAAAAGACAAATTTCTAAATCAATCAGTGTCTAACCCTAAAGCAGTGAATGAAACAAGTTCTAGTTCACCACAGCAGCATGGAGAAGTCAAAGCAGTGATGACCTTGCGAAAAGGAAAAAAAGTCAACAACAAAGTGGAGATGCCAAAATCAACTCAGATTGTACCTGTGAACACTGAGGAATCATCATCAGAGGAGAAAGAGGAAACCAACCCACGAGAATGAATATATTCCTAAAGCTTCATTTCCTCAGAGGTTAGTTAAAGGGAAGAAAGGAAAATCCACAGGTGAGATTTTTGAAATCTTCAAATAGGTAAGTGTTAACATCCCTTTACTTGAAATCATAAAACAAGTGCCATCATATGCCAAGTTTCTTAAAGACCTTTGTACTAAAAAAAAAATATTCATGTTCAGAAAAAGGCCTTTTTAATAGAAAATATTAGTTCTATACTCCAACATAAAATACCTCTAAAATGCAAAGATCCAAGCTCCCCCACTATTTCATGTAGTATAGGGAACCATACAATTGAGAATGTTTTGTTGGATTTAAGAGCTAGTGTAAATCTGTTGCCTTACTCTATATTTATGAAACTTGGATTGGGCGAATTACATCCAACTCCAGTGGTGTTACAGCTTGCAGATCAATCCACAAAAATACCTCGTGGTATTGTGGACGACGTGCTTATCCAGTTAGACAAGTTTTATTTGCCTGTTGATTTCATTGTAATTGACACTTAACTAGTGCAGGATTCAAGGAAGCACATCCCCATTATCTTGGATCGCCCATTTTTGGCAACTGTTGATGCTCACATTTAATGCAGGACAGGAAATATGCAGTTGTCATTTGGAAATATGACTATGAAATTAAATATTTTCAACATTGCCAAACAACCTCACAGTACAGATAATGGAATTCTTGATGTGGATTTAATAGAAACACTAGTTGATAACAATTTTCTTTCAAACCTCAATGATGACCCTTTGCAAACTTGTTTAACTCACTTTAGTTTGGATTTTGATATTGACAGATTAGTTGATGAAGTCAACACTCTACTTGACTCAGCACCATCCATGGACACTAATAAATAGAAGTCAAGAGTTGAACAACTAGTGCCATCAGAAAAGAAACTTAGCCCATCATCAGATTCACCACCAAAACTCGAGCTCAAGCCATTATCCAACACTTTGGAATACACATTCCTGGGAGAAGAAAGTACTTTGCCAGTAATCATCTCTTTCTCTCTCAATGATGAACAAAAAGGTAAGTTGTTGGATGTTTTAAAAGATCATAAAGGAGCATTAGGATAGACCATAGTAGACATAAAAGGTATAAACCCAATGGATTGCATGCATTACATTCACCTTGATGAAAATGCTAAACCTACTAGGGAAATACAACGTCGATTAAATCCTAACATGAAAGAGGTTGTTCGCACTGAAGTCCTTAAACTATTAGACGCATGTATCATTTATCCCATTTATGATAGTTCATGGGTCAGTGCTATGCAAGTTGTTCCTAAAAAATTAGGAGTTACAATAGTTATCAATGCTGATAATGAAATAGTACCCACTAGAGTAACTATAGGATGGTGTGTACGCATTGATTACAGAAAGTTAAATTCTGTCACACGTAAAGGCCATTTTCCTTTATCATTTATCGATCAAATGCTTGATAGATTAGCAGGTCATGAGTTTTATTGCTTTCTAGATGGCTACACAGGATGTAATCAGATTTCTATAGCACCAAAAGATAAAGAGAAGACCACCTTCACTTGTCCTTTTGGCACTTTTGCATATAGGAGAATGCCATTTGGATTATATAATGCATCTGTTACATTTCAACGATGCATGTTGAGCATTTTTTCTGATATGGTTGAACGATTCCTTAAGGTTTTTATGGATGACTTTTTCATTTTTAGAGATTCATTTGATCAATGTTTACATCATCTAACACTAGTTTTGCAGAGATATATCGAGAAGAATTTAGTCTTGAATTAGGAAAAATGTCATTTTATGGTTAAATAAGGTATCGTTCTCGGTCACATCATTTCAAGCAAAGGTATTGAGGTTGATAAAGCCAAGGTGAATCTCATTTCCAATCTTCCTCCACCTAAAACAGTCAAAGATGTAAGATCTTTCCTTGAGCATGCTGGTTTTTATAGATGTTTCATTAAACATTTTAGTAAAGTTTCTAGACCCTTATGCAATCTACTTACTAAGGATGTACATTTTGTCTTTGATGATTCATGTCTTGTGGCATTTGGAAAACTAAAGTAGTTGTTGACATCATCACCTATCATTTAGCCTCCAAATTGAAACTTACCATTTGAGCTTATGTGTGATGCATCTGACTATGCAGTAGGAGCAATATTAGGACAAAAAGTTGATTGAATTTCCCATGTGATTTACTATGCTAGTATGACATTGAATGATGCACAATTGAATTATTCAACCACTGAAAAAGAAATGCTAGTAGTTGTGTTTGCATTAGAAAAATTTCAATCTTATCTTATTGGTTGTAAAATAATTATATTTATAGATCATACTGCTCTTAAATATCTTCTCACAAAGAAATATGCAAAAGCTAGACTAATTCATTAGGTGCTACTTTTACAAGAATTTGACTTAGAATTCAAAGATAAGAAAGGAACAGAAGATGTTGTGGCTGATCATCTTTCCCGTCTCTATTTTGACACAACAATAGAACATTTACCTTTGAATGAGTCATTTCTATAGGAACAATTAATGAGTGTGGAAGTAGTACTGTGGTATGCTGATATAGTTAATTATCTTGTTATAGGTCAACTTCCAAAGCATTGGACTAAACAGGACAAGGCCAAATTCTTTGCAGAAATAAAGAATTTCTTTTGGGATGATCCTTATCTATTTAAGTACTGTAGAGACCAAATTATTAGACGATGTGTCCCAGAGAATGAATTTCAGAATATCCTTTCTTTCTGCCATGAACAAGCTTGTGGTGGCCACTTCAGTACTAAGAAAATGGCTACTAAAATTTTACAATGCGGTTTTATTAGCCAACTATATTTTGAGATGCTTACACCTTTTGTTCTTCATGTGATAGTTGTCAACGAATGGGGAGCATTACACGAAGAAATATGAAGCCACTAAACCCAATTTTAGTAGTTGAAATTTTTGATGTATGGGGTATCGATTTCATGGGACCCTTTTCCCCATCTTTTGGCCATCAATATATATTGGTTGCTGTTGACTATGTTTCAAAATAGGTAGAGGCAATTTCGTGTAGGACCAATGATCATAAAGTGGTAATAGGGTTTTTAAAAAGTAACATTATTTCCCACTTTGAATTTCCTCGAGCAATAATTAGTGATGGCAGTAATTTTGACAAAGTACTCCATCACTCATAAAGTGGCGACCCCATATCATCTGCAGACCGGCAGCCAAGTTGAGATCTCCAATCGAGAAATAAAGCACATTTTAGAAAAAATAGTGAGGCCCGACAGAAAAGATTGGTCGTTGTAGCTCGATGATGCATTATGGGCATATTGAACGGCTTTCAAGACTCCGATTGGGATGTCACCCTATAGGCTAGTGTATGGAAAAGCATGCCACCTACCTGTGGAACTCAAGCATCCTGCATACTAGGCAATCAAGAAATTCAATTTTGACAAACAACAAGTTGGCTCAAAAAGAAGATTACAGTTAGCAGAACTTGAAGAAATTCAAAATGGCACGTACGAGAATGCCAAAATTTACAAGCAACGAATGAAAGTCTTTCACAATAAGCAAATTATGCAAAAATCTTTCACTCCAGGTCAGAAAGTACTTTTATTCAATTCGCGCTTGCACCTATTCTCAGGTAAGTTACGCTCTCGATGGTTTGGCCCATTTATTGTTCACACTATTTTTCCATATGGGGCAATTGAAATTAAGGATATAATGAATTGTGTCACTTTTAAAGTTAACGGTCAAAGATTAAAGGCATATCTCGAGTACCAACCATATGGAGAGAACAACGAAATAAATTTAAGTGAACCACCTATTTAAATTGAGACTTTTCTTTTCGCTGATTTGATTATTTATTTTCTTTATTTTCTTTCTTTTTTATTATTCTTTTGCTGATTGAAATTATTTTTGTTTAAGTGTGTTTGTTTAACCGATAAGTTTTTTTTCTTATCATTTTAATCATGAAACAGTTCCTCTTAAACATTCTTAGACAGTTTCGACGTATACAATCTCATCTTAGAGGTCAGATACGATTTTATAAAACACATCATATCTGGCAGATACAACCACCAGAGTTAGTAGCCCATGTTGAGGATTTAGAAAGAGATCTTATAGAAATTAAGAGAGGCATCTACAACACCCAATTGGAGCTTGAGGTAAATTCAATAAGAGGATGATTTTAATTTATTTTGTGTGTTTTAATTTGTTTTCCTGTTTGTGTGTTTTAGTTTGCTTTGTGTGTTTAAGTTTATAACCCCGGTCAAGTGGCGGATAAGGGTACTCCATGACAATCAAGTCGGTTACTTTAGTTTCCCCATAATAACTAATATTCTGAGATGAAGGTATGGACAGAGATGAGATTTTAGAAAAGCTTCACAAATGATTCCCTTCACTTCCTTAGAATGCCTTCCTTTTAATATATAAAGCCCGGTCTGAACGCGTACGATTGCTTATAAAGAATAACATCCCTGTTGGCATCCGCTGGTTAATCGAGGGAAAAGTTCGCTTAGCAGGTGAGTTACCTCTTAAATTTATTGTATAGATGCCTAGTTGTGGTAAAGGAAATTATGCGAGAAAACGACGAGCTCGAAGACTTTCTGTTGCTTGTCATAAATGTGTCAGAATGATATGCAATGAAAAATCATGTTCTTTAGGAATGGTGTCTGATAACAGAGAAGATAAGATTCAATTCATTAGGGATGACTTGAATAAAGAGTCATTGGATGATATCATTTTGTCTCTTGAAATGCATCCCAGTGGATACGTCCAAAATGCAATACTCTAGTTATGGTCATTATTCCAGAAAGAATGTGCAAACTATAGTCTCGAAAATCTGACTATAAAAGACCCTGTTTGCCAGTTTGTAAGAAAACTGGATGGGAAGCCTATCCTCGACCCATAGAGGGCATTCAAGCCGTTTTTTGATGTAAAACTAGAGGAAGATGTGAGTCATAATCACAACTATCTGTAAATATCCTTTTACCTCTCTATTATTTTATTTCACTATTATTTTACTATTTACATTATTGTTTTTAATAATTTCATTTTTTTCTTTTTATTATTTTCTTTTTGACATTTGAGCCATGTGCCTTACACGTTAATTGATGTTGACATGATGCCTCATACACAGCTGTAACCAACTGTCACCAAGGTTTTTAAATACGATTTTTTTTTATTAAGCACTCACAAGTTATTTTTTAGCAGTATCTTAATGGGAGCTACTTCCAGTAAACAATTCAAGAACATTTGTGTGCTCTCTGGGTTTCATTATGGTAAACATAAAGAGTTCATGGAGGTAACCATAGATCTTGGTCTAAGAATAGTAAAGAGAAAATTGCACTTGGTGTATGGAGGAGGTGACCGAGGGTTATCCAAAATGGTCTCAGAAGTTGCTTTTGTCAGAGAGAGCCAAGTGTTAAGCATCATCCCTCCAATCCTAAAACCTTTGGGTTTTTTGTTTCATTCTCCAACTAGAGAAGAGTTAATCTTCTTAGGTATGCAAGAACGAATAACTGAAATGGTCAATCATGTTGATGCTTTTATTTTCCTTTCAGGCGATTTTACAACTCTTGAGGCACTAATCACATTAGCATCTTGGGCCCATCTGAACATCCATCAGAAACCCATCGGTTTGTTAAATGTCAATAATTTTTATGATGGTTTTAATGCACTACTTGATCTGTTACAAGCTTATTAACCAGAGCCAAATCCCAAGGCCTTTGTGTTGGAATGTTCAAATAATAATGATAATAGTAACAGTAAGAAGTGTAAAATAGATTTAACTCTTTGCTTGTAAATATTTTCTTCTGTGTCGCACTACTCAGGTAATGTCTTCTAAACTCTACTTCTTTCCTTTCAAACATTGAGGAGAATGTTTCGTTCTGGTTAGGGGGAGGGAATAGTTGACAATTGTGGAATGTTGAACTAACCATGACTAACTTTTTGAGTAGAAGATGGCTGAGTATGGAGTGTAGTGACTCTAGAAACACATCTTCTTAGTAAAAAAAAAAAACAAAACAAAAAAAAATTTTATGTTGTTTTCTAACTTTTCATTTTTTTCTCCTTTATAAATATATGTTTTCAAATTTTTAAAGTCGAAGATGGCTGAATATGGAGTGTAATGACTCTAGAAAAGTATTTTTTTTAAAAAAAAATTATTTTTCTTTAATTTTTCTGTATGTATGTTTTCTTTTTATGTATAGAATAGGTTGGGGGATAGAATTACATTAAAAATAAAAAAATTTAATAATCTTGTGTGAGTTTTTTATATTGGATGATATGATGACTTTCGAATTTTAGTATTTATATTATCTTTGGTTTTAAGTGATGTTACACCATGTTTGCTGTTGAGTGTTAGAAAGTGTATATTTATAAAGGAGAAAATCGTTATTTTACACTTTAAATCTCACTAACATTGCTACTTTTATTTATTTAAGTATTTTATTATTTAATTATATGCATTTTATTATAATTGTGTATTTTATGTATTTTACGGGTATCATAATCGTTTCACAATAAACGAGTGATCAGACAGCAAAACGGACGTCATATTTGGACTCAGGACGGTCAAAAACCTTAAGAAGAGCATTAAAGGAAAAAGTATTGTTTACATATACGGTACTGTTCATACGTACGGTACTGTTCACGAATACTATTTACGACACTGTTTATATATACGGACGGATGATGTGGCAACTATCTATGACATGGCAGTATCTGATTGGACGAATTATGTGGTATTTACTGCTTATGTGGCGTTGACCGATGATGTATCACGATCTTATTGGACTAAATTTCTTATGTACTGTAGATCGATGACGTGACAGCATCTCAGTGGAGCAAAAATCGTGTGTACAGTAATGTGCTTACATGGGATTATTTACTATTCAGGCGGCGTTACTGTACAAATGTTGACTGTTGATTGTTGACTGTTGATCGATGACGTGGCGCAATCCTGAGCATCCGAATTGTTTTTAATCCGATAGTCACGATTCACTCAATGTACCTATAAAAGGGGGGCTCTCCCCCCCTAATTTGGCACCCCTGAATTCATTTTTAAGCTTAGATTTCTGAAATTCCTTCTCCTTCTTGTAGTTTCTTTATATTTTAATAAAATTTCCTTTTTTATCCTTAGTTAAAATATGAGTAGCTAATTTCTTTTGAGCTTGAGTTGAAGGTGAAGTCTCAACATGTTCCATGGGCTTTATTTGGTAAATTTACTTTCTCTTCCCCTCTAATATTTGTGGTTGTTTTGACTTTTCGTCGATAAATAATAATAGTCTTGTCTAGATATAGCCCTGGTTAAACCGACACCCTAGTATAAGGTTATTATTATTTGGCACGATAAGCCCTTGGCACCATACTTATTGGAGAGTGGTTCATGAGGTGTGGAATCCCCCCTTGTGATTTAATTGGTATTAATATGGAATATTTAGCCCATGGAGCATGTTGATGCGGATCCGGATACCCAAGAGCTTTATTATAACAGTTTCATTTTTAATTATTCCCGCCATTTTAATTCAACAATTTAGGATAAAATTACCATAATTTAATTGTCCCCATTAAAAAGAAAATTAATTCTGCATATAATTAAAATCAACCTCCTTGTGGGATCTATACTCGTCACCATTAATCTATTCTACAATAGATTCGTGCACTTGCGAGTTCATTAAAATTTGCACAACATTTGATATTATACATGTTGATGTTGGGGACAAATATAAGTTGCTTGAAAAAATGCACATATCATAATAAATTTCAAGTGAGTTTTTTAGCCTATTAATTTTTCTTGGAGAGTAACTCTTTTTGCCCATTTTTCATGTAGCTTAGCAGTTTATTATTTCATACATAATCTCTAGATTTTCTTTGAATCAACCCGTTAAAAAGAAAAAAGTAAAAAAAAAAAATGTGCGTGTTACTGCATCTAAATGCCCACCTAATTAGTAGATATGGAAGATTATTTAGAGTCCTAAAAGACGATGGAAGGCCATTTTTTACTCATTTGAGCCTTTCTAGCCATTCCTATTATGTAATATCCATAGTTAGCCCTTTTGAGCCTTTTATTTTTTTTAAAAAAGCCTTTTCTTTATTAACTTATCATCCTGACCCACTCCAATTTGGAGTATTACCCGATATCATACAAGTTCTATCTACCTATTCATATTTGAGAAAAAGGATAAATAATTATTTTGTTCAGCGAAGTTGTGCTATATAAAAAAAATTCAAAAAAAAAGAAAGAGAAAAAAAAGAAGAAAAAAAGAAAGAGAAAAAAAAGAAGAAAAAAAGAAAGAGAAAAAAAAGAAGAAAAAAAGAAAAAATATACAATAATAATAAATAAGCAAAATGCATCTTGTAATTTTTAAAAGTTCTTGAATTTTTCTCAAACATATATATTTTCTTTCCCTATTTCCCTCTCTTTGTTAGCCATGTCCCTAGCGTACGTTACGTCCTAATAAAAGTCATTCCTGATTTTAGAGAACTATAGTCTAAAATAAAAACTAGTTATATGAGTAATTAAGATGTAGTGATGCATATACATAAAAAAAAAATGAATACATTGGGTTGACTAATATTTTGTTTGAAATCGTATTATTTCTAAGATATGGACATATTTTTTCATCTTGGTGAGAGTGTATGATATTTCTTTATTAGGATTAATTTCTTTGTGAGAGTGTCACTACAATCGGTGAGATTTTGGGGTTGGATATGTCATTCTTGAAAGTGACCTAATTACTATTCGCCACAACAAAGTCTGCTGGACTGATGCAAATGAATGGTTGATGTGGGTGTAATATTCCTTTAGACTGGAGATAATGCTTGTTCTTTTATTTGATTGCTATCATTAATCTGATTGAATAAACACGTGTGTTTAAAAAAAAAGTTTTGAATTTTATATTCGCTATATTTGCTAGGGATTAGCAATAAGCTGGTTGGAGGTGTATTAAGTATTAGAAGTGTATATTTATAATGGAGAAAATCGTCATTTTATACTTCAAGTCTCACTAACATTGCTACTTTTATTTATTTAAGTATTTTGTTGCTTAATTATATGTGTTTTATTATAATTATGTATTTATGTATTTTAGGGTATCACGATCGTTTCATAATAAACGAGTGATCAGACAGCAAAACGGACGTCATATTTAGACTCAGGACAGTCGAAAACCTTAAGAGGAGCATAAAAGGAAAAATATCGCTGTTCACATATATAGTACTGTTTATATATACGGTACTGTTCATACGTACGATATTATTCATGGTGCTGCTCATGACACTATTCACATATACGGACCGATGATGTGACAATTACCTATGACGCGGCAGTATTTAATTGGACGAATTATGTGGCGTTGACCGATGACGTGGCGTTGACCGATGATGTGTCACAATCTTATTAGGCTAAATTTCTTATGTACTGTGGATCGATGACGTGGCAGCATCTTAGTGGAGCAAAAATTATGTGTACGGTATATGCGCATACATGGGATTATTTACTATTCAAATGGCGTTACTATGCAAATAACGGCGTTACTGTGCAAATAGTGGCTGTTACTGTTTAAACATTGACTGTTGACTGATGACGTGGCGCAATCCTGAGCGTCCGAACTATCTTTAATCCGATGGTCACGATTCACTTAATGTATCTATAAAAAGGGGGCTCTCCCCCCCTAATTCGATACCCCTGAATTCTTTTTTAAGCTTAGATTTTTGTAATTACTTCTCTATTTTGTAGTTTCTTTGTATTCTAGTAAATTTCCTTTTTATCCCTAGTTAAAAAAATGAGTAGCTAATTTTCTTTTAATCTTGGATTGAAGGTGAAGTCTCAACATGTTCCATGGGCTTAATTTTGTAAATTTACTTTCTCTTCCCCTCTAATATTTGTGGTTGTTTTGACTTTTCATCGATAAATAATAATAGTCTTGTCTAGATACCATCCTGGTTAAACCGGCACCCTAGTACAAAGTTATTATTATTTGGCACGATAAGCCCTTAACACCATATTTATTGGAGTGTGGTTCATGAGGTGTGGAATCCCCCTTTATAATTTAATTGGTATTAATATGGAATATTTAGCCCATGCAGCATGTTGATGCAGATCTGGATACCAAAATGCTTTATTATAACAGTTTTAATTTTAATTATTCCCACCATTTTAATTCACAATTTAGGATAAATTTATCATAAGTCAATTACTCACTTAGAAAATTAATTCTGCTTATAATTAAAATCAACCTCCTCGTGGGATCGACACTCGTCACCATTAATCTATTCTATAATAGATTCGTGCGCTTGCAAGTTCAATAAAATTTGCACAACACTAGACCTTGTTAGGAACTTCTCAATTTGCACTAAAAGTGTCATCCTCTTACAAATTTCTTTAAGCATATAATTAGTATTGAAAGCCCTCAAGCATTTAAGATAAAGCTAAGAATCCCTGATGGTATAGTCTTATAAGATTGATCCATATGCTCAGGACCTCACTTTGGGTTTTATTTTAGAGAGGTCTTTTTTTAACACAATCTCCTAAAGCTTTAAAAGGTACTATTATTAATGTTAGTAAGTGTTAGTGTAGGCCATAGATACTTTATAGAGTATTTCTTTTACTGGATTTGAATATTCTTACAATATAATAGTGATGGTGCTTATTTTAGTAAGAAACTTCATAGCTAAATAGTGTATGGAGATGGCATATTGGGTTACGATCGTGTATGGGTAGCTAATTATATAGTTATAAGTACATTTCTTGTGGACAATTAAAAAAAAGGTTGGTCATATGGGAGGACCATTGAGATACCTTAAAAGCATTAATGGTGAAAAAACATGCTTAAAATATATAGATATTAAAAATAAAAAGTAAAATTAGAAAAGAAAAATCGAGAATGTTAAGATGATCTTTTCTACATCTTAAAAAGTTAAAAATTTTGAGACGAACTTCTCAACAAGAGGACCTTCTTAGCATTTGAAAGAAATGGCTACTTTCTCATTATATATGAAATTTTAAAAAATTTAAGGCGTTGTCTTCTAGTTTAAGGATGATCCCTCATTAATAAAGCTCTTCTAATTTGAAGTTGATTTTTTTTTAAGTTCTTTTTATGAGTTTTTCTTACTTTGGAACAATCTTATAAAAGGTCTTCTCACTTTAAGAGGATTCTTCTACGAGTTCTTCTTACTTTGAGATAATCCTGTAGAAGGTCTTTTTACTCTAAGACAATTCCTCTAAAAGTTCTTCTTTACTCTAAGACAGTTTTGTAAGAGGTCTTCTTGCTTTAAGATGGTCCTTATGGGAGTTCTTCTTCTTGTATTAGGTCCAATCTTGAGATCTTCTCACTTTAAGATAATTTGAAAGTTCTTTTAATGGTCTTTTTGTCTATACTTTGTTTCACCTTGTTTATTGTGTTTAAGAGAGAAAGGTATCATTTTAAGATAGCTAGGCTTCTTTTGTACAAAAAGAGGGTTCTTTATGAATAAAGGTAAATAATTATAAATAAAAGTGGCATTTTTATAGAGTTCACATCTTTGTGGAGAAAAATCAAGCTTTTGTGAAGAAAATAGGTTTTATTCAGAGGTAAATGGTTTCTTTATCAAGAAAAGATGGGTTGCTTAAATAATATCTTTTTGGTGGTCGTCACCTTATAGGCTATTTGTATCCATATTTTATTAATAAAGAAGGCATCTTTATAGGTGAAGGAGATACTTTTATGGTTGTAAATGAAAGCTTTTAGAAGAAATATAAGCTGTCTTTTTTAGATGAGAAGTGTGATTTTTTATAGAGAAAATATTTTCTTAATGAAAGAAAATAAGCGAATATGATTTTGAATGGGTGTTTATTTGGAGATAAAAGGCTCTCTTTGTCAATAAAGGTTGAGCAATGAATTTTTGTTCGATCCCTACTATAGTTGTCAAAATATTTTGTTTTATTTTTGGCTAATCGTAAAACATTATGAGAACTTCTTTGTAGAAGAGGGTTTTCTTTTAAAGATGAAGATTGGGCAATCTAGAGACAATTTTCTAAAGACATGATAGTTAAAAGCCTAAAATTACAAAAAGAAATTGTTAGAGGGGAAATCAGCAATGGCCGACGATGACACTCTTACGATCATGTTAGTAAGAGACTAAACGAGGTGATGAACTTCTAAGAAATCCTAGAATATGAGAAAAATTGAGTGCTTTTTTTAATAAGTGAACTTAATTCCTTTGTGAGACTAACATATTCTTTTAAGGTAGAGTGCTCTGAGGGTATATTTTTGTCCTTTTCGATATGTGGCGATCTACTATTGATGATTTTCCTTTTCAAATAGGGCTTTAAGTGTAATTTGACCCATATTATGAAGGCTCTTAAGCTTACTTGAGATAGATAACTATCTATTAAGAACAATTTGCATTGGTATCATGTCTTCAACTCTATATTGGCATTTTTTTTAAAACCACACTTTATCTTTTTCAAACTTCCACTAACTTGACAACCCGAGTTCTGTCATCGGCCATCTAACAATTATTTCTTATAATTGTAGGCTTATCTTAATCATCATCTTCTATAGAAAATTATCTCCTGCCTGCCTAGCCTCTATCTTTACTGGAAAATCACTTTTTACATATAAGCTCTCAAAGTTTTTTGTGTCGAAACGAAATTAGAAAAAAACAAAAATGTATGATTAGAGACTTATGTCTAAATCATTAAAGGTAAGTGTTTTGGTCTGATTTTGTTTTAACCCAAAACATTGTGACAATTTTCTTATCAAAAGTGGTTTTTTTGGTGAAGATAGATGTTAATCCATTTGGAGACTATTTTCTACAATGGCAACAACTGAGATGAATCTAAAATCACAAGAAAAAGTTGTTAATAGTAGTATTGATAGTGGCCCATGATCGCACTTCAACAGTCAAGTTAACAGGAGGTTGGAGAGAGAAAGAGAATTTTTAGAGAAAACCTAAAATAAGAGATTTTAAGTGTTTTGATGAGTAAGTGGACTTATTACTTATTAAGACCAATCTTACCTTGTAAAGTTGAGCACCCCTAAAGGCATCTTTATATCTTTTTGACACATGATAAATAGTTATTTTCTTATCTTTAAGTAAGGTCTTAAAAGTAATTTAACTCATTTTGTGAAGGCTTTTAAGCTTGGTTCTTCTAAAGGGCTATTCATTAAGGACAAACTATGCTCACATTTGTGCTTTTAATGCTAATTAGCGCATTTTAAATAAACCAATTAAGAGGATGGTGCAGGTGGCTTGTTTGCAATCCCCCTTTTTCTATCTTAATTTTAGTAATTCACAAGGAGATGCTTAGGAGACAGCTTTTAGGAACCATAAGGTAACTGTGTGTCCTAGTGGCGCTGGCATTGTTGTTATATATATGTTGTTCTTAAAAACTGTCACAGTGTTTTACTGTTGCGCCCTCGAGCCTTTTTCATCATTCATAAAGTGTTGTGCTCCACTTGACTCTCTTTTTCATGTTCGTGGCATTTACTTTTTTTGCTATACTCGAGGCTCTTTGGAGCATCTAAGGTATTTATTTTATATGCCATACTCGAGGCTCTTTGCTGCACTTAGGATGTTTATTTGATGTGCTACACTCAGAGCCCTTCATCGTACCTGGCGTATTTACTTATGTGTTGTGCTTAGGCTCTTCATCGTTCCTGGGGCATAAATTTTATGTGTTGTGCTCAGGGCTCTTTACCGTACCCAATGCATAATAATATTTTATGTGTCAGGCTTAGGGCTTTTTGCTGTGCTTCAGGCATTTATTTTATATGCTGCACTTAAGACTCATTTTCGTGCCTGGGGTATTTGTTTTATATGTCGTGCCGGGGACTCTTCAGGCATCTGAGGCATTTATTTTATATATTGTGCTTAGGGCATTTATGTTATGTATCGTGCTTAGGGATCTTTGTCGCGTCTAGGGCATTTGTTTTATATACCTCGCTTAGGCTCCTCGTTGTGCGTAGGGTATTTATTTTACATGTCACTCGAGGAGTTGTTCATTACACCTTGGGTATTTAGGTTATGTGCCACACTAGGGGCATTTATTTCACTGTCATTTATGTTGGCCCGAGCATGACTAATTTATCGAGTTTGTGTGGGATCAACTATCGTCATAGGGTTGTCTTTTCGTGCTTGGGATCTCTTTGATTTAATAGAGAGTGTGGGGGTCCCTTGAATGCCATATGAGATGCTCTCATTATGTGTAGGCCCCTTGTGTAAAGATGCTAAGGGCTTTATAAATAGTGCCCTTTTATGTATGGTTACTGCATCGGTATATACTATTTACAATTTCAGACACATATCTATTGAATATCGTTTTTCATCATTAAAATAAAAGGTGACGCTTATGCCCCATCAAAATGGTTACAGTATTATTAATCATTAAGTGAAGCAAGGAATAAATAGAGTCACACGAGGCTTCCTCTTTGGTTACTTCCATTATACAACATAGAGAATGAAAACAAAGTATAAATTGTGAAAGCAACTAAAGATATCAGCCCTTTTGCGATCAGTTATGAAAATATTTCTTTGGGCACTAGTAATACTTCTTAAGCATGGTGCACAATTACATAAGTGCTTTACTTTCTTTCTATCAAGGTGTAGCAATATATATGCACTGAACTTCAGCACTTGCTTCACTTTATAGAGTTTTTCCCAATTCGTGCCAAGGGTACCATCCCTGGGGTCTTTGGTGTTCTGCGTGATCAATGGAGCATAAGTTCCCTTTCAATGGAGAAATTGAGATTCCGTTTTGATGTGTGACAATCTTGAGTACAACATCTAGTCTCTTCTTTTTTGCCAAGTCTAATGTGGCAGCTAAGAGTTCCTCGTTCTCACCTTAACTAAAATGGGTTACTTTGTGTGTAAGAACTTCTATTTCAGTAGGTATAATTGCACCTCCCCATATACTAAAGAAAAAAATTCTATCTCATGGAGATGTTCTTCATGGTGCGAAAAGCACATAGAATGCATGGTAACTCCTTCGACTGTGATTCCTTCCTATCTTTTAGTTTCTTCGTCAAGAGAACCTTAATGCTTTTATTGACTGCCTCAATCAAACCATTTGATTAGGGTAAGTTAGAGAGGCAAATCGATTAATGATCTTCAAGTTAGCATAGAATCCTCAAAATCTTTAATTGTCAAACGAAGTCTCATTACCTGAATCAATTCCCTATGTGATCTCTAAGCAGTCTTCTTATAATTGAAATCAATGGTCTTCTTCTAAAAAATATGGGCTAAAAATTAAATTTCTACCTACATAATGAAGTAATCAATGGTTATGACTGCATATTTCACTTATCCTTTCCCGATGAGCATAGGCCTGATGATATTGATCTCTGTATAATGAATGGCCAGAGACTTTTTAGCATTATGAGTTTTTTAAGGGGCTGTCTAACTATCTTGGCAAACCTCTTATATTTGTTACACTTTCTCACTTTCTCGTTAGAGTCAGCTTATATGGTATACTAGTGGGAGTCTACATTCGAGGTATTATATGCTAGAGATTATACTTTACTATCATTGTTGTAAATTCCCTTATAGATTTCTTCGAGCACGTAGTCGACACTGGAGGGTCTCGAGCATTTAAGGTAAGAGGCAAAAAGTTCACAATAATAGAGTTCATCCTCGATCAGATAGTACTTGGTAACTCTATATTTAAGACTTTGGGCTTCATTCTTACCCTCAAGCATGGTCTTCTTCTTTAGCGAATTAATTATAGGCTCCATCCAAGATCCCTAAATAACCACAAAATTCATCTCAAGGGCATGACTCTTGGTAATGCTGAATCGTAGTAGCTTATATACATTGATAGTTTTAAGGTAAATGACCTCCACTTTCAATGTCATTCTTACTAAACGTTCTGTCAGCGTGTTCTTTTCTCTAAAGATATGTTCAATTTCTACTTCTATAAGAAACTTTTTCAATTCCTCAACCTTTTCGAGGTAAGCTTTCATGTTATCTTCCTTTGCTTGGAATTCTTTCTTAGTCTAATCCATGACCAATTTGAAGTCAATCTCAATCAGTAGCTTCTAAATATTGATTGTTCTTTTTATTTTCATATCGATGATGAAAGCCTCATACTCGGCCTCGCTGTTTAAATTTTCAAAATTAAACCTTAGGACATAACTGATGTCTACTTTGTTCAGACCTTGAACCATAATCTCGATTTCTTATCACTGATACTGGAAGCTTCGTCGATATACACTATATAGGCAAGTGCTCTTGGAGTTTGTCTTGATAGACATTGCTCTTTATTCTTCTATCATTCTACCATATCGTTGAATTCAGAGATGACTTGTGTTTTGATCGAGAGGTGAGGGCTGTAAATGACATCAAACTCACCAAGTGCCAAGGACTTCTTAATCAACCTCCTTAATTTATCGAAGTGTAGCGATACTTATCTCAGAGGATGACTTAATGAGTACAGCAATTGGTTGTGCTTGGAAATGGGGCTAAATTGTTCTTACAAACATAACCAGAGCTTAAACAAATTTTTTAAGATCAAGGCATATTTTCTTAGCATCGCTCATAGCCTTGCTTGTGTAGTAAATGGGGTTTTTACACACCATTATTGCCTTCTTATACTAGTACAAAATTGCCTATTGTCTTTTAGACTACCAAATAAAGGACTATACATCCCGAGATTTAGGCTTTACGAGAAAAGAAAGTTACTAAGCTTTTTAACGGTTGTAAAATTCCTCACACTTGAAGGCTTTTTACCCATCTTTTAAAGCTTTAAATAAAGTTTTCATTTATGAGTAGCCTTTGAGATGAAACGGTTAAGAAAGGCTGCCTCCCCCATTAGACTTTTAACTTATTTGACAGTGTACGGGATAATATTTTTAAAATCGCCCTAATTTTATCAAAGTTGGCCTTGATGCCTCTATGTTGCACCATAAATCCTAAGAACTTCCCAACAATATGGCAAATGTGTATTTCCAAGGTTTCAATTTCATGTGATTGTCCCATAAGATTTAAAAGATGGTTTGGAGATCTTACACATAGCTGCTGGCTCAAATATATTTGATGATCATATCATCAATACAAACTTTCACTATCTTCCCTAACTAGTCTCCGAACAACATGTTGACCAAGTGTTGATAAATGGTATCTATATTCTTTAGGATAAAATGCATTACTTAATAACATTATAGCCCCCTATAAATGATAAACACTATCTTTTATTTATTCGTTTAGTGCATCTTGATTTGGTTGTATCTAGAGAAAGAGTCCATGAAGCTTAGTGACTTATGTCCTGTCGTGGTATCCACTAACAGGTCAATTCAAAGAAGTGGAAAGCTATTTTTGGGACAAGCTTTATTAAAATCTGTAAAGTCCATTTACACCATTTATTGTTAGTCTTTTTCACCAAGACCATATTAGAGATCCATTTAAGGTACATCAGTTCTCAAATAAAGCGCACTCTAAGGAGCTTGTCAATTTCAATGTTTTTTGTATCAGAGCATTCTTATTTGAATGCACAATACTTTTGCTTGACAAGGCAAAAAAAAGGGTTCACACTGAGCCTATAAGAAGATATCTTAATGTTGATCACGAGCATGTCTCTATAAAACTATGTAAAGATATCCTTGTACTTATAAAGTAGGTTGATGAGACTCTTAGCATCTAATTTAGTCATATTGACATTGATATTGATTGTACGAGAGGGATCGTCTGTACAGACTTACACCACATTATTGGTTCAGTTGTTTCCCTGCTTATAACATCTTTCGATAGCATTGAGTGATGTAGAGGGTATATTCTTTGTTGTATCAAGGTAGAGGCAGTTACCTTTAGTATTTGCCTAGTCTCATAGGAGTAAGTGATGGTCTTAATAGATGTAGAGTGTATGATCATAGAATGTAGGCAGAGGTTTACTGTAGGAGGGGAATAAATTCAGTATATGCCAGGAGGTTCTTTGTAGGCAAAGGAATGGTTTCAGCATATGCGAGGATGTTTTTTGTATGTGAAGAGATGGTTTCTGCATGTAAAGGAGATTCTTTATAGGTGGACAGATAGTTTTAGTGTACATAAAGAGGTTTTTTTTTTTTTTTTAGGTGAACAAATGGTTTCCACATGTGTAGGGCATTCAATGAAGGTAGAGGTATAATTTCAGCATGTGTGGGGAAGTTTTCTTGAGGTAGGCTTCAAATAAATGATTTTCCCTAATTGACTTTGTTTCGATGAGGTCTTCTCTTAGTTGAAAGTCTCAGTTTTCTAAGAATTTAATAGTGCTAGTAATAATAAGACTTAAGTTGTGTTGCAAAGGCAATATAAAGTGTCCTTTTAACTAAGTTGAAATTACATTTTAAGCTATTTTTTGACAACGTTTGATAGTTATATTCCTTATTGAGGTAAAGACATTCACAACCACATAATGCATAAAGATGGCATATTAAGATGTAGTCATGTACAGGTTGTTGATGATACAATTGTAGACACTTTCCCTATGAATAAAAAAAAAATTAACAAGGTGAACAACATGGTGATAATCATCAGTGATAACAACTGATAAGGATATGAACCCCTTAAGCATGATCTTCTAACCTGTAAATCCCACCAGTAGGGTCTTTTATGGACAAATCTTTATTGACTTGATATCTATGTTCTTAATACATCAACGAAGATGATATCTACTGAGCTTTCTATGTTAACCATAATTCTTGCCACATATACAAGACAGTATCTATTGTTACTAGAAGTGTGCCATTATAGAGGTAAAGTATTTCTACAGCATTATTATTAAAGAAGATGATTAGCATGGGGTGTAAGACTTAGTAATTAAAAAGCCATGTCGGTGAAGTAGACTTCATAGCTGTTAAAGAAAGCTTGGATAATACTGCTTGTGTAACTTTTGTTCACATAATTAAGCGCACCTATAATAATGGGTCCCCTGGCAATAATGTTGACTCTTAGGTTTAGGGGTTGGTGGCCCTACTGATCAGTGTTGAGTGTTAGTAAGTGTATATTTATAAAGGAGAAAATCATCATTTTACACTTTAAGTCTCACTAATATTGCTACTTTTATTTATTTAAGTATTTTGTTATTTAATTGTATGTGTTTTATTATAATTATGTATTTTACGTATTTTAGGGGCATCACGATTGTTTCACAATGAACGAGTGATCAGACAACAAAACGAACGTCATATTTAGATTCAGGACGGTCGAAAACCATAAGAGGAGCATTAAAGGAAAAAAGTCCCTAGTTAAAATATGAGTAGCTAATTTCCTTTTAAGCTTGGATTGAAGGTGAAGTCTCAACATGTCCCATGGGCTTAATTTGGTAAATTTACTTTCTCTTCCCCTCTAATATTTGTGGTTGTTTTGACTTTTCGTTAACAAATAATAATAGTCTTGTCTAGATACCGCCCTGGTTAAACCGGCACCCTAGTACAAGGTTATTATTATTTGACACGATAAGCCCTTAGCACCATATTTATTGGAGCGTGGTTCATGAGGCGTGGAATCCCCCCTTATGATTTAATTAGTATTAATATGGAATATTTAGCCCATGGAGCATGTTGATGCAGATTCGGATACCCAAACACGTCATTTCAATAGATTTGAGTTTAATTTAATTCATTCCATTGTAATTTAAATTTTAGCATCGTTTATATCAATTTCACCACAAATTCATTCACCCATTAAAGAAAATTAATTCTGCACATAATTAAAATCATCCTCCTCGTGGGATCGACACTCGTCACCATTAATCTATTATACAATAGATTCGTGCGCTTGCAAGTTTAATAAAATTTGCACAACAAGTTTTTAGCGTTGTTGCCGAGGAGGTAAGTATTTTAATTCGTAGCATTAGTTTTTTTTCTTAATATTTATTTTTTTATATAGTTGTGTTCTTGTAATTTTTTTTCTCACAAAAAAAAAGAAATTAAATTAAAATTTTATTTCTTTCTCTCTTCTTTAAATTTGTATAATTTAATTTCCATGTTATTTTTCTTTGTAATTTTTTTAATTTATCTTGTTATCTTTCTTTGTTATTTATTTTAATTTTAGTTAATATTTATTTCACGTAATTTCTTTTTACTATAGCTATTGAGTGTATTTTCATTGTAACAATGTTACAAGGTTAGTATTGTAATTTCTCTCTCCTCTTTATTTTTATTTGTTTTATTTTCATTTATTTTGTTCTTTGCATGCATGGTCGAAGGTCATTATCACCTAATCTTGAACCTTTAGACCTTGACTTAGAAAAAACACTTCGCACACACAAACACACTGTTTTTCAAAAGAAATTTGAAATGGATTTGCAAAATCAACAACCAGAATCACAAGAGAGGCTATTTAAGGATTATTTTAGTCCTTTAGCTAATTTAAGCACATCATGCACAATATACCCAAATGTAACTGTTAGGAGTTTTGAATTAAAACCTAATGTGCTAAACTGTTCTATGGCCTAGAAAATGAAGACTCATACAATCATCTGAATGATTTTCATGCTATTTGTCAAACTTTTAAATACAAGAATTTTTAGATGATGATGTTAAACTTACATTATTCCCATTTTCATTAAAAGATAGAGCTCATTCATGGTTTAATACATTGCCTGCTAATAGCATTACATCATGAGAACAAATGGTAACTAAATTTTTAAATAAATATTTTCCAATTCATAAACCAATGCTATTCGCAGGGAAATTTCAGAGTTTACTCAAAGAGACGACGAGCAGTTTTTCGAAGCATGGGGGCGATTTAATGGGCTACTCTTAAAGTGTCCACATCATGGGTATGAGAAATGGCACCAATGCCAATACTTTTTGGAGGGATTATTGCCACATATGCAAGAATGGCTAATGACAACCAGTGAAGGAGAGTTAATGTCCAAAAGTACATCAAAGATTTGGAAATTTTTCCAACGGCAATTAGATAATTCTCAACAACAGAATCGATCACTTAGAAATACCAGGAGAATTAAGGGAGTGAATAAGGTTAACATTGGCGAGTCAAGCTCAGGAATTAAAGAAGTCAAAGAAATGGTCGAAAACCTTACTCGACAAATAGCATCTTTGACGACTGCTAAATCAACAGAGTTATATGACCATGACTCATATTCAGATCAAGCCAATGCCATAGGTGTCATGAGAAAACCACCAAACTACAACCCTTACTCCAACACATACAACCTTGGATGGAGAGACCACCCCAATTTTTCATGGTCTCAAGGATTCCAACAACATGGATCATCAGTTCCACCTTCACCAATACAACTAGTTCCTCAAATGTCTCAAGCCTCTCAACCACCATTTAGACCATACAATCAGAATCCAAACCATTCTCAACCCAAACCATGGGAGGAGACATTCCAAAATGTCAGAAATCTTACTAACTCCAAGATCGAGCAGCAGAACCGCACCATTGATGAATTACGAAATGAGATGAGAGCGAGCTTCAACTCATAAGCTCAATCTGTTTCGAGCCTTGAGAAAATGGTAGGACAACTTGCCTCTTCAGTTCAAACTTTGGCCATAACTGTTGAAAAAGGCCAAATTTTCAAGTCAACCAGTGCTTAACCCTAAAGCAGTGAATGAAGCAAGTTCTTATTCACCACAGCAACATGGAGAGGCCAAAGTAGTGATGACCTTGCGAAAAGGAAAAGAAGTCGACAACAAAGTGAAGATGCCAAAATCAACTCAGATTGTACCTATGAACACTGAGGAATCATCATCAGAGGAGAAAGAGGAAACCAACCCACAAGAATATATTCCTAAAGCTCTATTTCCTCAGAGGTTAGCCAAAGGGAAGAAAGGAAAATCCACAGGTGAGATTTTTAAAATCTTCAAACAGGTAAGTGTTAACATTCTTTTACTTGAAGCCATAAAACAAGTGTCATCATATGCCAAGTTTCTTAAATCTGTTGCCTTACTCTGTATTTATGAACTTGGACTAGGCAAATTACATCCAACTCCAGTGGTGTTACAGCTTACAGATCGTCCACAAAAATACCTCGTGGTATTGTGGAGGACGTGCTTATTCAGGTAGACAAGTTTTATTTTCCTGTTAATTTCATTGTAATTGACACTCAACTAGTGTAGGATTAAAAAAAGCACATTTCCATTATTCTGGGCCGACCTTTCTTGGCAACTGCCGATGCACATATTCAATGCAAAACCAAAAATATGCAGTTTTCTTTTAGTAATATGACCATGGAACTCAATATCTTTAACATTGCCAAACAATCTTACAGTACAGATGATGGAATTCTTGATGTGGATTTAATAGAAACACTAGTTGATAATAATTTTCTTTCAAACCTTAGTGATGACCATTTAGTGATGACCATTTGTAAACTTATTTAACTCACTTTGGTTTGAATTTTGATATTGACAGATCAATTGATGAAGTCAATGCCTTATTTGACTCAGTACCATCCATAGACACTAATAAATGGAAGTTAGAAGTTGAACAACTAGTGCCATTAGAAAAGAAACTCAGCCCATCATCAAAATCACCACCAAAACTCGAGCTCAAGCCATTATCCAACACTTTGGAATACGCATTCCTGGGAGAAGAAAGCACTTTGCCAGTAATCATCTCTTCCTCTCTCAATGACGAACAAAAAGGTAAGTTGTTAGATGTTTTAAAAAAGCATAAAGGAGCATTATGATGGACCATAGCAGACATAAAAGGTATAAACCCAATGGATTGCATGCATTACATTCACCTTGATGAAAATGCTAAACCTACTAGAAAAATACAACGTTCGTTAAATCCTAACATGAAAGAGGTTGTTCGCACTGAAGTCCTTAAACTATTAGACGCATGTATTATTTATCCCATTTCTGATAGCTCATGGGTCAGTCCTGTGTAAGTTGTTCCTAAAAAGTCAGGAGTTACAATAGTTATCAATGCTGCTCTTACAGTGCGGTTTCTATTAGCCAACTATATTTCGAGATGCTTATACCTTTAGCTCTTCATGTGATAGTTGTCAATGAATGGGGAGCATTACACGAAGGAATATGATGCCACTAAACTCAATTTTAGTGGTTGAAATTTTTGACGTATCGGGTATCGATTTCATGGGACCCTTTCCCTCATCTTTTGGCCATCAATACATATTGGTCGCTGTTGACTATGTTTCGAAATGGGTATAGGCAATTCCATGTAGAAACAATGATCATAAAGTGGTAATAGAATTTTTGAAAAGCAATATTGTTTCCCGCTTTGGATTCCCTCGAGCAATAATTAGTGATGATGGTGCCCACTTTTGCAATAAATTTTTCAAAGCACTTTTGACAAAGTACTCTATCACTCATAAAGTGGCGACCCCATATCACCCACAGACCAGCGGCCAAGTTAAGATCTCTAATTGAGAAATAAAGCACATTTTAGAAAAAACAGTGAGGCCCAACAGAAAAGATTGGTCGTTGTGGCTCGATGATGCATTATGGGCATATAGAACAGCTTTTAAGACTCCGATTGGAAAGTCACCCTACAGGCTAGTGTATGGAAAAGCATGCCACCTACCTGTAGAACTCGAGCATCGTGCATACTGGGCCATCAAGAAATTCAATTTTGACATACAGCAAGCTGGCTCAAAAAGAAGATTACAGTTGGCAGAACTTGAAGAAATTCAAAATGACGCGTACGAGAATGTCAAAATTTACAAGCAACGAATGAAAGTCTTTCACGACAAGCAAATTATGCAAAAATCTTTCACTCTAGGTTAGAAAGTACTTTTATTCAATTCTCGCTTGCACTTATTCCCAGGTAAGTTACGCTCTCGATGGTCTGGCCCATTTATTGTTCACACTGTTTTTTCACATGGGGCAATTAAAATTAAGGATCCAACAAATGGTGTCACTTTCAAAGTTAATGGTCAAAGATTAAAGCCATATCTAGAATACCAACCACATGGAGAGGACAGCGAAATAAATTTGAGTGAGCCACCTATTTAAATTGAGACTTTTCTTTTCACTAATTTGATTGTTTATTTTCTTTATTTTTTAGTTTTTATCATTCTTTTGCTGATTGAAATTATTTTTGCTTAAGTGTGTTTATTTAACAGTTAAAATTTTTCTTATCACTTTAATCATGAGACAGTTCCTCTTAAATATTTTTAGATAGTTTCGACATATACAATCTCATCTCAGAGGTCAGATACAATTTTATAAAATACATCGTATCTGGCAGCTATAACCACTAGAGTTAGTAGCCCATGTTGAAGATTTAGAAAGAGATCTCAGAGAAATTGAGAGAGGCATCTACAACATCCAATTGGAGCTTGAAGTAAATTCAATAAGAGGACGATTTTAGTTTGTTTTATGTGTTTTAATTTATTTTCTTGTTTGTGTGTTTTAGTTTGCTTTGTGTGTTTAAAGTTTGTAACCCCGGCCAATTGGCGGATAACGGTACTCCGTGACAATCAAGTCGGTTACTTCAGTTTCCCATAATAACTGATATTCTGAGACGAAAGCATGGAAGGAGATGAGATCTTAGCAAAACTTCATAAGCGATTTCCTCCACTTCCTCAGAATGCTCTCCTCACCATTTATAAAGCTCGGTACGAACGCATGCGATTACTTATGAAGAATAATATCCCTGCTGACATCCGTTGGTTAATCGAGGCAAAAGTTCGCTTAGCAGGTGAGTTACCTCCTAAATTTATTGCATACATGCCTGGTTGTGGTAAAGAAAATTATGCGTGAAAACGACGAGATCGAAGACTTTTTGTTGCTTGTCATAAATGTGCCAGAATAATATGCAATAAAAAATTATGTTCTTTAGGAATGATGTCTGATAACAGAGAAGATAAGATTCAATTCATTAGGAATGGCTTGAAAAAGGAGTCATTGGATGATATCCTTTTGTCTCTCGAAACGCATCCCAGTGGATACGTCCAAAATGCAACACTCCAATTATGGCCATTATTCTAGAAAGAATGTGCAAACTATAGTCTCGGGAATCTGACTATAAAAGACTCTGTTTGCCAGTTTGTAAGAAAACTGGATGGGAAGCCTATCCTCGACCCATAGAGGGCGTTCAAGCCGTTTCTGGACGTAAAACCAGAGGAAGATGTGAGCCACAATCACAACTATCTGTAAATATCCTTTTACCTTTCTGTTCTTTTATTTCACTGTTATTTTATTATTTGTATTATTGTTTTTAATAATTTCATTTGCTCTTTTTTTCTCTTTTTACTGTTTTCTTTTTTACTTTTGAGCCATGCGCCTTACACATTAATTGACGCTGACATGATGCCTCATACACAGCTGTAACCAACTATCACCAAGGTCTTTAAATACAATTTTTTTTTACTGAGCACTCACAAGTTATTTTTTAGCAGTATCTTAATGGCAGCTACTTCCAGTAAACAATTTAAGAACATTTGTGTGCTTTCTGGGTTTTATTATGGCAAACATAAAGAATTCATAGAGGCAGCCATAGATCTTGGTCTAAGAATAGCAGAGAGAAAATTGCACTTGGTGTACGAAGGAGGTGACCGAGGGTTATCCAAAATGGTATTAGAAGCTGCTTTTGTCAGAGGGAGCCAAGTGTTAGGCATCATCCCTCAAATCCTAAAACCTTTGGGTTGTTTGTCTCATTCACCAACTGGAGAAGAGTTAGTCATCTCAGGTATGCAAGAACGAATAATTGAAATGCTCAATCATGCCGATACTTTTATTTTCCTTCCAGGCGACTTTACAGCTCTTAAGGCACTAATGACATTAGCATCTTGGTCCCATCTGAACATTCATTAGAAACCCATTGGTTTGTTAAATGTCAATAACTTTTATGATGGCTTTCTCGCATTTTTTAACCATGCAATAAAAAATTATTTCATTCCTTCCTCAGTGAAAAAAATCTTTATTTGTGCACACACTGCTAATGCGCTACTTGATCTGTTACAAGCTTATCAACCAGAGCAAAATCCCAGGGCTATTGTGTTGGAATATTCAAATAATGATGGTAATAGTGGCGGCAGTAAGAAGTACAAATTAGATTTAACTCTCCGCTTGTAAATATTTTCTTCTATGTTGCAGCACCCAGGTGATGTCTTCTAAACTCTACTTCTTTCCTTTTAAACATTGAAGATAATGTTTCGTTCTGGTTATGGGGAGGGAATAGTTGACAATTGTGGAATGTTGAACTAACCATGACTAATTTTTTGAGTAGAAGATGGTTGAATATAGAGTGTAGTGACTCTAGAAACGCATCTTCTTAGTAAAAAAAATTAAAAAAAAATTTTGTGTTTTTTTTAACCTTTCATTTTTCTCCTTTATAAATATATGTTTTCAAGTTTTTAAAGTCGAAGATGACTGAATATGGAGTGTAGTGACTCTAGAAACGCATCTTCTTTTAAAAAAAAATTCATTTTTCTTTAATTTTTCTGCATGTACGTTTTCTTTTTATGTTTAGAATAGGTTGGGGGGAAAGAATTCAGTTAAAAAAATTCTGTGTGAGTTTTTTTTTATATTGGATGATATGATGACTTTCGAATTTTAGTATTTGTATTATCTTTGATCTTGAGTGATGTTACACCATATTTGCTATTCTACATGTTGATGTTAGGGATAAATATAAGTTACTTGAAGGAATTACATGTCATAATAAATTCCAAGTGAGTTTTTGAGCCTATTAATTTTTCTTGGAGAGTAACCCTTTTTGCCCATTCTTCATGTAGCTTAGCAATTCATTATTTCATACATGATCTCTAGATTTTCTTTAAGTCAACCCTTTAAAAAAAAAGGTGTGTTAATGCATCTAAATGCCTACTTAATTAGTAGATGTGGAAGATTATTTAGAGTCCTAAAAGACGATAAAAGGTAATTTTTGACCCGTTTGAGCCTTTCTAGTCATCCCTATTATGTAATATCCGTAATTAGCCCATTTGAGCTTTTTATTAAAAAAAATCTTTTTTTTAACTTATCGTCCTAACCCACTCCAATTTGGAGTATTACCCGATATCATACAAGTTCCATCCACCTATTCATGTTTGAGAAAAATAATAAATAATTATTGTGTTCAGCGAAGTTGTGCTACATAAAAAAAATTCAAAAAAAAGAAGAAAAAAAGAAGAAAAAAAGAAGAAAAAAGATATACAATAGCAATTAATAAGAAAAATGCATCTTGTAATTTTCAAAAGTTCTTGAACTTTCTCTCAAACATATATATTTTGTTCCCTATTTTTCTTTCTTTGTTAGCCATGTCCCTAGCCTACATTACGTCTTAATAAAAATCCTTCTTGATTTTAGAGCACTATAGTCTGAAATAAAAGCTAGTTATATGGGCAATTAAGATATAGTGATGCATATACATAAAAAAAATAAATATATTGGGTTGACTAATACTTTGTTTGAGATCGTATTATTTCTAAGCTATGAGCATATTTTTTTATCTTGGTGAGAGTGTATGATATTTCATTATTATTTTCTCTCAATTTACCATTCATTGTAGTGACAATTTTTATTGGGATTAATTTTTTTGTGAGAGTGTCACTACAACCGGTGAGATTTTGGGGTTTGATATGTCATTCTTGAAAGTGGCCTGATTACTATTGTTACAACAAAGTCTGCTGGACTGATGCATATGGACAGTTGATGTGGGTGTGATATTCCTTTAGACCAGAGATAATGCTTATATTTTTATTTGATTACTATCATTAATCTGATTGAATAAACACATGTGTTTCCTTTTAAAAAAAAATTTGAATTTTATCTTCACTTTATTTACTAAGGACTAGCAATAAGCTGGTTGGGGGGTATGTTGAGTGTTAGAAAATATATATTTATAAAGGAGAAAATCGTCATTTTACACTTTAAGTCTCACTAATATTGCTACTTTTATTTATTTAAGTATTTTGTTATTTAATTATATGTGTTTTATTATAATTATATATTTTATGTATTTTAGGGGCATCATGATCGTTTCACAATGAACGAGTGATCAGACAGCAAAACGGACCTTATATTTGGACTCAGGATGGTCGAAAATCTTAAGAGGAGCATTAAAGGAAAAATGTCACTGTTTACATATACGGTACTGTTTATACGTACGGTACTGTTCATAAAACTGTTCATAAAACTGTTCATATATACGGACCGATGATGTGGCAACTACCTATGACGTGACAGTATCTAATTGGACGAATTATGTGGTATTGACTGCTTATGTGGCGTTGACCGATGACGTGACATCGACCGATGACGTGACATCGACCGATGATCTGTCACGATCTTATTAGGCTAAATTTCTTATGTACTCTGGATCGATGACGTGGCAGCATCTCGGTGGAGCAAAAATCGTGTGTACAGTACATGCGCATACATGGGATTATTTACTATTCAAAGGCGTTACTGTGTAAATAGCGGTCGTTACTATTCAAACGTTGACTGTTGACTGATGACGTGGCGCAATCCTGAGCATTTGAACTGTTTTTAATCCGATGGTTACGATTCACTCAATGTATCAATAAAAAGAGAGCTCTCACACCCTAATTCGACACCCTTGAATTTATTATTAGGCTAAATTTCTTATGTACTCTGGATCGATGACGTGGCAGCATCTCGGTGGAGCAAAAATCGTGTGTACAGTACATGCGCATACATGGGATTATTTACTATTCAAAGGCGTTACTGTGCAAATAGCGGTCGTTACTATTCAAACGTTGACTGTTGACTGATGACGTGGCGCAATCCTGAGCATTTGAACTGTTTTTAATCCGATGGTTACGATTCACTCAATGTATCAATAAAAAGAGAGCTCTCCCACCCTAATTCGACACCCTTGAATTTATTTTTAAACTTAGATTTCTAAAATTCCTTCTCCTTCTTGTAGTTTTTTTGTATTTTAATAAAATTTTCTTTTTATCTCTAGTTAAAATATGAGTAACTAATTTCCTTTTAAGCTTGGGTTGAAGGTGAAGTCTCAACATATCCCATGAACTTAATTTGATAAATTTACTTTCTCTTCCCCTCTAATATTTGTGGTTGTTTTGACTTTTCGTCGACAAATAATAATAGTCTTGTCTAGATACCGCCCTGGTCAAACCGGCACCCTAGTACAAGGTTATTATTATTTGGCATGATAAGCCCTTAGCACCATATTTATTGAAGCGTAGTTCATAAGGCGTGGAATCCTCCCTTAAGTTTTAATTAGTATTAATATGGAATATTTAGCCCATGGAGCATGTTGATGCAGATCCGGATACCCAAGCACGTCATTTCAATAGATTTCAGTTTAATTTAATTCCTGCCATTGTAATTTAAATTTAAGCATAGTTTATATCAATTTCACCACAAATTCATTCACCCATTAAAGAAAATTAATTCTGTACATAATTAAAATCAACCTCCTCGTGGGATCCACACTCGTCACCATTAATCTATTCTACAATAGATTCGTGCGCTTACGAGTTCAATAAAATTTGCACAACAATTAGTTTCTATGAGGAAAGTGCATTAGAGATCATCTCTGTTGTCTTTCCATTTTTTCTCATACTTTCTGCAAACATCAATAAGAGATTCTATTAATATGTTATTATTGATGAGTGTTAGGATCTTATTGTGAAGAGTACAACATTCTAAAGTAGTGAACTAAAGTCTCTATGAAATTCAGAGTATTTTTTTATTCATCTTAGTTATGCACTTTTCTTCATTGATGGGGTCTTTAAGCAAATCTTTATGCTTAATCTGAAGAAAGATTTACTTTTGTATGGTGTTGAGCTCGTAATAGTATAAGAAGTGGGATATTACATGTGAGGGGTGATCCAACAGTCAGGAGTGACTCCCAAGTCTGGGTTGGTATAGTTCTTTTGATGGAATAGGACTATAATATAGCCCACTTCACCTAAAGTGAATTATTGAACGTGAGTTGGATCCACGCCTTTTATAATTGTATATTTGTGGCAGTTGGTCCATTTTATATATTTTTTTATAATGTAGTGCTCTTCAATATCAATTAGCTCAAGAGCCCGACGTTATGTACCAATATCTAACTTAGGCTTTTTGTGACTTAATGAATCTTATATAAACTATTTCATTATTAATATTTCTATAACAAATCTCAGGGACTCTACCTTTATTGTTGAGACCATCATATATTACCTTCCTCATGAAAATGCTTAATATAATTGTCTAATAACTCACCCTTCGTTTGTATTATGCATGATAAGCTTGAGAATCTATGTTGCTCTTTTCTTCAGTATCGAAATTAGGTGAGAAAAGCATATTACAATTACTACCATGATGAAATGCTCTCATAGATAAGGCTTTTGAACCATACCTTGGCAACACCTTTCAAAGTGTAGGGAAAAAGATGATGGGTGGCATTGTTGGAGATACCTTTAATAGCCATCTAACCATCATAGGTTTTTTAGGTGCTTAGTGAGGTCGACATGATATTTATAGTGAGATACTTGAGACATGGTCAAGTCTTTGGAAAGGCAAGCAATGGCTTTTTACTTTGTGAGTAAAAAATAGAGAGATGCGAAGGAAAGATCTTCTACGAAGGTCTTTTTCAATTTCACCATCCTATCCACCTTATCACGTAGATGGCATAGTTCAGTTAGGATATCTACAGTAAACAACCAATTTTCGGGAAATGAACAGTGAGTGTGTGAGTCACACTCACTGTTCATGTGAGTGTATGTATGTTACAATGATTGTAACTTAGGGGGATCCAATTTTTGGCCAATTCTTTTTCTTTTGGTTAGTGTTTGGCATTCAACTTGTCCTGAAAGTTAACAAAGATAGGCTAAGGATACTATTCAGTTTTCTTCTAGTACTATAGCTTTTGGCAGTAGAGCAAACATCCTATTACATAAAGGTTTCCTCTTAATCCGTTCTGAGAAGCTTTACTTCGCCTTACTTTAATAAATAGAGTTACTAGGGCTATGCATTCAATGGTTGGTTGGTAATAAATTCGTTTAGTAAGATGTGGTGTAAAACAAGTTGAAGGGCATCATGTAGATGCTGGACATTAGCTCAAGTTAAAGGTTTCTCCTTTTCCGGAGGCTGCCCCAACTAGGGCTAACCATATGATTATATTCGCAAGTTGCAATAAATCTATTTAAATATTTTGTATGAATAAAAATCTCCGAGTTGAAAATAGTTCCAAAGCTTGAGACTAAGGCTCATCAATTTTGTTAATGTCAGAACTTTTCTTTTTCCAAATGAATTTTAAAGCCGCCCGCCATGGTTGGTGTCGGGATGGGGCCGGACTTGAAAGATTGCGTGGGCCTTTGTAGAGAACTTGACTAGCGAGAAAAAGCGCTCGACTGAGCCCAAAAGTAGCCACTTATATTAAAAATTTTCTAGTAAGGAAATTTTGTACTTTATAAAATGGACCAAGACTTTCACAATATTGTGAAATCTTTTGTTGCTTTAAAAATGTGCTTTTTCATGCACTTACAACGTTGTAAATATTTTCATAATGCTGTGAAAGTTGTCCCTCATTTTTATGAAGCAAAATATTTTTCTTATTAGAAGCTTCTATATATATATATATATATATGATCATAATAATTTTTATAAAAAAATTTGTAGTTATAATATTACTGTTTCTAAAACACAGATTTGAGATTTATAATACATTATAAAATTTTATAATATTATAAAATAATTTTATAATTTTTTTAAAACGCGAACTTTCGCACGTGGGAAAAATTATGTATTTATAAACTTGAACTTTTTTAGTTTCCAAACCCATAATTAACTTCAAGTTTAATCAAGAGACATATATCACATCATCATATGCAATGTCTACACATAAGCAGGAGTAGCAGAGATTGGTGTAGGAGCAGAATCAACTCTCTTTCCTCTCTCAGACCGGCTATTCTCTGCGAACTGGAGACTCCCTCGGTGCAGCCCTTTTTGCTTCTCTTCCTCATTCCACTCTGCTCCATAATAATATTCTTCTTTTGATTTCTCGCTATCCTTTGTCGCTACCATAAACATGCTTCCCCATTGCGGAAAATGAACCAACGCCACAGGCAAAGTACAGCAGACTATCATTATCCCCATTAAGGAAATTCCAGTAGCCGTCGAGTGTCTGGAGCTCGTGAAGAACAACAACTGGGTTAAACCAGAGCCGAAGTTGCCACCTGCACCGGTGAGGCCAGAGATGACACCAAGTGAACGTCGAGAGATGAAGGGGATGATCCCAAATGTGGCGCCGCATGCAGCTTGTGTGGTGATAGAGAAGAGGATCATGGAAAGGATTGACAGAGGGAGAGTTGCGGCTCGGCCTAAACAGATGCAGAAAATGCCTCCCAGGGTTTGGACGAAGTAGAGGTTCCAAAGCCGGCCGCGCATGCCAAATGAGCGAGCCGCCACGTCGGACATGAGACCACCCAAGGGACGAGCAAAGATGTTGGCCATGCCAAAGGTTGCAGCTATGATACCGGCCGTGTGGAGCTTGAGGTTAAACCTATAGTGCAGAAATCAATAAGTATTGTTCTTTTATGTTTTAGTATTTGTCTTTGTTAATATTTTCTACACCGTTCTCTAGTCCTTATCAACAATTTAAATTAGAGATTGAACCTGTCAAAGAAGTATTCAGCAATGACGTTGTCGATGGTTAATTCAATGCCCAATGACATGCCGTAAAGAAGGACAAAAATCCATGTTCTATAGTTTGTGATGGCATGCCAAAGAACCTGCGGACCAATTAAGCCGATTTAAGACAAACTAAGTAAAAATTATTTAATCAACAAATAAAATTATGTCATATAAAAAAGGATAAGGACTGTCTTTTCTTTTTCCCTCCCTGTAACAAGAGTAGTAAAGATTAAGTTTTGAATTTTGATGTTGACTATCAACTTGAATTGTTTTACTTTATTTACAAGCAAATCAGTTTCTTTACTAAATTTAAAACAAAACAATAAGAGAGACTAAGAGAGAAAAAGATAAGGAGAAAAATTTTATCCATCAAAAAGATATTTTTAATAAAAATTTGAAACCTGATTTAAGCTATAATTATAACCGTTGAGACTTAGTAATAAATACATATATTACTATAAAAAAAAATAAACGATTACCATATTATTATAAAACGATCAGCATAAATCTCATATGAGCATTGAATCAAAATCTAAATAGGAATATACAAGTTGATAAACAAAAACAAAAGATTTAGTGTTAATATATCTGATTTTAATATTGGCTTTGTAGAAATGCGTAAAAAAATTTTGGATAGATACCTCTCATGATCTATTCTTCTCGGGAGCAAAATCCATTGAATTCATTGGTGGTGTAAATATACATTCTTACCTTAGAGAACTTATCCTTTGGAACGTCTCCTTTCTTCTGCAAGGTACTGAGGTTTCCATCAGGTAAATCTTGGCCTAAAGTCAATACTAAAATCCCCATAATCACATGTAAACATCCAGGCACAAAAAACGCAATTCTCCAAGCCGTAAACGGCGTCGCTCCAGCTCGCCTAATCAACTCATAAATGAATGGCATAAGAAGCTGAGTAACCCCACCACCCATATTTCCCCAGCCAGCAGCAGTGCCATTAACCAGTCCAATTATCTTGCCATTAAACATCGTACTCATCCAATACTGACACGACACGAATGTCGCAAGGGAAAATCCGATCATGAATCTGGCGGCTATGTATCCTCCGGCGGATGAAACAAAGGCCACGCAAAACACAGTTGGGGCTGATAACATGGTAAGAAATGCGCAGCCGTAACGGGGGCCTAATAGGTCACACACTGCACCCATTACAAGCCTGGAGAAGATGCTGCCGGACACAGAAGCAATGCCAGCGTTGCCAATATCGGTCTTTATGAGGTTTAGGTCGTCTCTAATGATGGGCACTAAGGGAGCGGCGGCGAAAGTGGAGACAAAGCAAGTGAAGAAGGAGAGCCATGAGAGGTGGAAAGTGGTCATCTGTGGACTGGCTAAGGAAAAAATCTTGAAGACTTTGGCTTTGTGCTCTGAATCCACTGGGAGTTTGAATTTTGCAGTTGGGTCTGTGGGTATAATTGGAGAGGAAACTGAGAAGGCAAAGGCTTTTTCTTTGGGTGAAACGCCATGCATGGAGTTTCCGGGGGAGTTTTCAGTATCTGCCATGACTAAGGCAAAGTTTCTTCCGGATGAAGAGAAAGAAGAAGCTTTAAGTACTAGGTTTTGAAGGTTGTATTGGTGTATATATTATATAGATTAGATTAGGATTGAATTTAAAATTAGTCGTTGGGGATCCCAACGGTTGATGTTGAAAGACCGATGTTGAGGTAAATGGGTCTCACTGCTTATACCAATGGTCACCTTGTTTCTACCTTCTAATGACTGATTGTCTCATGATACAAGCCCAATAAATTATTGTTTATTGCAAAGTTGATTTTGGTAGCTAGATAGAAAATATCTTGTGCTTAGAACAATTATTGTGGATAATGCAAGTTTTGGATAATTTTATATGTTTGAGCTTGATATTGGACGTGGCCCTTGTACTTCCTTTTAGGATTGTAACTTAAGCTTACTTTTAGGATTGTAACTTAACCAATGAGTTGTCATTTTGAGCATATTAATATATATTTTTAAAGCTTATAAAAAAATGAATGCAGGTATTTACCATTAAAAAATTAATGGATTTCCACAAGTTCTATTTCTTTGGGCCTCAAATTGCAATTTCATTTAGGATTGTAACTTAAGTAATAAGTTTTCATTTTAAGTTTGTTTGTTTTGAGCTTTTAAATCTTACATCTAAATACCACAATATCATGCTCTTTTTTATTATTTTAGATATTAAAATTTTATTATATATTTAGCTTTGGATCTTTTGGTGATTACATGTTATATCTATAGAATGTAACAAAACCTTGACGGTCCGTAATTTTTGTATCAATAATCATTATCATTTCAAAACTTTTGTTCCTTTTCTCATTTCCTCTTTGTCTAATGCTAGTTTTTTCTGTGTGGTCGATATAAGCTCATAAGCTTCTATAGTTCTACATAGTTTCAAATCCACACCATGCATGAGCGAATCTACACTACTTTCTCACATGACTTTAGTTATTGAACTAATATGTATTTCTAAACTTTTGAGCAAAAATTACAGCCGTTAGTTTTTCTATATGGTATCTACACTTGAGGCAACTCTAAAATTTTAAGTCAATTTTTGGTATGAGTAAGGTCCATTAATTCCTAAATGGTATCAAAACAAAACTCATGCACTGAGTGACCCTACACTATCTTAACAAGAGATAAGGGGCCAAAAAAACTGATTTGCACGTAACTTGGGTAACAAGAAGAATGCACACATCAACGGAGAGAAACAGGCTAACAAAATAAAATATCCGACAACAATTAAGAGGTGCTTTTGAGTTAATAATATAAGTCTTAAGCAATTTTTGAATGAGTTAGATCCACGTGCTTTGACAGAAAAAGTTGCCTTCCTATGCTTTCCAATTCAATTTTCTACCCAATGATTATAAGGTATTCGTTTTCCACTCATAACTAAACAACACAACTCAGTTTTTATTTTTCACCTTCTGAGAATAACTAGACAATTTTCTTGTAATATAGATTATGTCCTTTTATCATTTCTTCTTTTATCTTAATAAATAAAGATACTTTTATCCCCTTTTCCAGCACCGAGCCAAATGACAATATAAGAATTCCAACTTATGCAGTACGCACACACTGTTTTTCGCGTTACAGGTTGATATAGACGCTCTTTACCCTTTCGCATTTCGCGAGAGATTTCAAATTTTGTTTTTTAAGTCAATTTATTGACGACCGTCTCTAGCTAAACTACAAGTTATCAATTGTCTCTATTTCATGTTTGAAAAAATAAGATTTATCCAAGTTGTAGAATTCATTTATGCCAATTTCATTTGGGCGAATAACAAATGTGATGGAATAAGTGTTGAAAAGTCAAAGCCAATTTGGCTTTCTTTATGCGGTTGGCAGCAAGCTTGCCACAGCTACGTGCAAGCTTGCACAAATGGGCAAATTGCCTGCTTGGTTCGAAGGCCATTTTTTTGTTTATAAATAGAGAAGCATTTTTTTAATTGAAAGCATCCTAATTTTTAGAGTAATTGCAAGTAAAGCAATTGAGAACTTTGAGAAAGCTTTTACTTGAGTGTTTTAGTAAGTATTTATTTAGGTATATTGGAGTGTTAGGTATTGAGAGTTTTTTTTTATTTTATAAATTCTCATTATTAGTAAAAATTATATTTCAGTTTTTACCCGAGAACGTAAGTTTTACGCTGAACCACATAAACTATTGTGCCATATTTTTCTGTATATTTATTCGTCACATTTATATTTCTTCAGAAGTCGCATTTATTGTAATTTGGTAATTGCTCAACCCGACATTTCCGCAACAATAAGCCATTCAGAAATCTTGTATGGGTAATTTTTTAAGTAGCTTTTTTTTTCTTTTTTTGAGAAGCCATCTAAATTTAAATCCTGAAATTGTATGGTTAAAAAAATCAATTTGAACTAGCCAAACAAACAAACAAATGTCAGTGCTATAAACATCGAGAATTCTCTTCCCCTCAATCAAGTATTTGCCTCTAACTGTGATCGTATTTTATCTAAACCGAATGAGAGCCCATGATTGTAATATGACTTTCCATTATGATTATTTAGGTAAATTTCAACTTGAGCGGTTATCTTCAATTTACCCTCAAACTTACTAAAACATCAGTTTACCCCAAAATCAATCACCAATCAACCATCATCGATTCCATCTGACAAAACGAGCAGACTACCAACAGGCCAGCAACCATAACTAGATCTTGGAGCAGATCTTGCTATGCGTTGCTGTCACGCCGAGGGAGCTGCTACTTGTTGCCAGCTACTACTATGAAGCAACGATAGAGAAGAAGAAGAAAAAAGCAATACTGAACAATAGTTAAAAAAAAAAAATAGGAGAAGAATAAAAAAAATAATTTGAAAGCAAAATTGAATTTTTTTAATGAAGGATAATAGATTTTTTAATTCAAAAAATAGATTTTTAATTAAGGATAAATTTTGATATTCGGCATGGCTAGTAATTTATTAGATTCAAAAGCCCAAATTAGGAATAAAATTACATTTTCTCCAAATAAGTCATTTCAAATTTTTATTTTAAAATATTATAACTTTTTCAGTTTTGATATTTTAATTTTCTCACATTTGTCCATGTTAACATCAATTAAATGGTTTGTTAAATTTTTAAATTTTGATTTTTTTTTATAACTTATGTCTGATTTTCAAACATTTACTTCTAACTAGAAGAGATAAATTTTTATGACTTTTGTTTTAATAGAAAAAAGTATGAATGGGAAGAAAATATAATATTCCATAAATATGTCTATAAAATATATTTATTTCTTAAACTATAAAATCTAATATCCCCTTTTTTGGTTTTGACTTGCAAGGATAAAAATGTCAAATAGCCATATTTAAGTTTTTTTTATTTAAAACAAAGAGAAAAAATTGAACATGTCATTCAGATTTTCATATTTAAACTTATTCGAGATTGAGAAAAATTCAGATCTACTCAAATTTCAAATAGAAAACAAATGTTGCCTGACATTGGGCACAAAATTTAACATATTTTGTTATTGTTAGGGACAATGTCATATTTTATTAAGTTAAAATCGATCAACTGTTAAAATTAAGTTATTTGAGAGAAATATTATTGTTTTCGTAAGTTTAGAGGTAAATTGAATATAGTTACTTGACGTAGGTAGGGGTAATTCAAAATTGACCCTTATTATTTCCGTGGGTGCCCTTAGCCAAATTTTGTCTTGAGTGCTTCAGATCTTTCTGTTAATCCGTTTCTTTTTCGTTACCGAATCTAACCTTCTTGAACGGCCATCGTCAGGTAACTGCAATAAAACAAGAGGAACATATAAGTTAGTGACTCAAATCTACCTTCATGTATTTGTTTTATTTACAACTGCAATGAAATCACATTTTCTTATTGAATGATTGATTTGCATAATTCATGTATCCTTTTCATTGGTTATAATTTATACAATGATCTTTTATTCAACAATTTTCTTATTTTAATTTGCTTAGGGCATCGGCAACACTGACGATATATAAATTCATGCAGAGTATATTATTTAATGACCTTCTACAGAAGTAAGCATAAAATATGTAAAGAAACAAATATGTTTAATGATATCTAGAAATGGATTCTTTTTATTTTTTATTTTTTATTTTCTCCTCTCTCTTTTTCCTTGTCTTGTTGCCATTTTCTAAAGAATATTACTTTCAACACAATTGTACGTGCCAACTAGCTCACAGAGAATTAATTTATAGACCAAGGGCGCCAGCCATGATTAATTTCGAATCTTCGTTGTTGGCAATAATAAATTTTGACGCAACATCATTTGCATGCATAAGCTCTCTCTTACCAACACAATTTATTCGATAAGCTCTTTTATTCGATCCAATCTACCATGAAACCTTTAAATTTTAAGAACGGGAATCTAATGATATGATGAGTATTCTTTATGAAAGTTATGGGTCTTTCAAAAGTAGAACAGGTGTTAAAAGTGATCAACTAGTCCTATGTAATACATTCTCAGTCCTTCCAGACATTACTTGCTAATTAGTAGGAGTAGATACCACAATAATTTTTATGCGATCTGCAATGGAGCAGAGATATAGTGAAACTATGCAATAAATTATTTTAGAAATACATTCGGGATATGCGGATTATTAGGATGTGAAAGATCCGGTCCTACAGATTTACTAACTTTAGTTAAATGTTAATCAAACTGTTAAAATGAGGACACTAAAAATGCGGAATAATAAAGAACACAAGGATTTTTTATGCGTTTTAGAGTTTAAATTTCAACATCCACAAAACCAAACTTAGAATTTGAAATAATTCACTAAGGGACATGTGGATACAACATATTGGATACTTATATTAAGACTCTCTCTTACTATTTTGCAGCCTCCTTGTTATAACCATCCTGATTAATACTCAGCTAGCACTATTGAGTATTACCATCAGTGGATCAGAGGCGAATTTAACCTAATCCATATCTAATTCGATATTTTATAGATTTTTTTGTGGACAAAAAATTTTAATTATGTCCCATTACAATCTAACCAAATAAAAAATAATATAAAAATAATTTTCCTAACAATCAAATTCAAGATTAAATAATATTTATATAAATTAATTATTTAAATAAAATTAGAAAATACATTCAAGTTTCAAAATATAACACACCAAAAAGAAAAAAATCTTATTTATTTAGATCAGTATATGAAAATTAACTGCTTAAAAAGCTATATTTGTTTATTTAATTATTTTATTATCGGATAAGATATAATATGGTATTAATATAATTATATTTTTAACTTATTTATTTATTAGTAACTAGTAATGCATACTTACAAATTTAACTTTTTATTAAATAAATATTTTTTAATTTTTTTGTGGATTCACAAATCTTTGTTGATTTATAAAAGTAAATCCATATCCAATCCATCAACTGCGGAGTTTTAAACTTTCAATCCATGGATTGAATTTTTATATATTAGATTGTTATGGATCAGATGAATTGACCTGATCAGATTGAATTCTAAACATCCCTAAAACCTACTTTCCTCAATCAACTAAGAAAAGGAAGCTTAATCATAATTAAAATGGAAATAAAAGACTAAGACACATACCATAATAGACTGCAATTAAAATAAAATGTTCTAAAATAATAAAAATTATAAAATCCTAAATTAACAGAAACTAATGTGTTACATCATTCTCCCCCTCTTAAAAGAAACTTGTCCTTGAGTTTGAATTTACTCTGGAGGATGAAACTTGTACTGCAAGTGCAAATCATCTTGTAATTCAAATTCGTAGCCTTACTCATCAATATTCCTCAAAACTTTGAAGTATCCATACTTCATCAACGTTCTTCACTTGTATATTCTTTGAGGAGATGGAGATTTTCAAGAAGAAAACAATAATCAAACAACTCTCATCTGTCCCTAATTATCACTCAATGTGCTCTCTAACGAGTTTCACCTTCTCAATCAAATCTCCTTCAAGCACAACATTCTTATCTTCAATGTGAATAGGTAAAACCATTTCGATCATTTTTACTTCTTCAACTTTATTTTGCTCATTATCTTCAACATTTGTTTTGTCCTCCAAGGAAACATCATGCATAATCTTGTACAAATTGTTAGATAATAAATTGCACCTCTTCTTCTGGCATCTTAAGTGAGTCCTTTTCCTCATCAATAGGTGAACACAATGGTGCATTTTCAGGCACTATCATAGAGACAAGCCATTTCTTGGTTAGATCTTCAATAATTCTTTTAAGCATATCATATAAGTTTCTTTGATATTGTGTTTTGATTTGCAACTCGATTTGTGTAGCTAAATAAATTGCATGTTGTAAAATATAAATAATGTATGTAGGCATCCTTTAGTGAATTTGTAAACCAAGCCCCTCTGCAAACCTTGTAATTGTATCCTCTTTAGGTTCATAATAATATTTGCAATCTTAAAATTGTTCAAACTCATAAGCATAATAAAAGACTGATCTTGTATCTTGATATACCAAACAATAATCAAGAGGGATAAACTTAGATCTCAAAATGCACTTTATACAGTTCCATGATCGAGTTTTGTATATGCATTAGTCAAGTCGAGAAATTTACGGCTCTTTCCACCATTCTGAAACACATATGCTCAATTTACTAGTAGCAAACAATACTTTCTATTGTTTAGGAGTGTGCCAAACTATAAACCAATGCTCAATCTTATCCAACCAATCAAAAAATTTCTATAAACGAATGTATGCAAAAAAATATTGGCACATGATCAATAGAAGGGCAAGGATCATAGTTTACCTTTTAAATTTCCAACAACGGAAAAATTATGATTAAAGCTCAACTCTTGGGTTTGGTATAGCCAGTGGCCAATTGCTATGATTGACACCAGAGATGTCAAATCTAAAAGATTTGCTGGTGAGGAACACAATGGTGGCCATAATTTAGCTAGACTCGTGATGTTTTTCATGAATTCAAACTTTAAATTGTAGTGACTTGCATAATGAGGTGGATTTTTGTGGTGAACATTCCAACAACAATGGGTCATAGTGATGGATGGGTTTTGATTGGCAAATGTTGGGGAAACTGGTAGTAGGGGTGGTAATTTGGATCAGAATTATTTTATTAGATTCAATTCAATGCGAATTAAATGGGTGTAGGCTTAAAAAAATTGATTTGTTTAATAAATGGGTGAATTCAATTCGATTCACCAATTAAACGAATCGAATCTAGGTTTGAAGATATGGATTCATTTATTCATTTAGGATTCGTTTAATAAATGGATCATAAACGATTTATTAAACGAATTGGATACAGTCCATTCGTTTATTATTGGCTTAATTAAATTACTTTTTTCTCCTTAAATTTATTTGAAAAATTTTTTAAATTTAAAATTCAATATTGTAATTTTAGGAATTTTAAATTTGCAATCTAGTTCGGATTATTTATATTTTGTAGGATATTGAATTTTGTGGCTTTTTTATATTTCATTTTGATTAATTTTGTTTATTAATTATATTTTTCTAGATGAACTGTGAACGAATCCAGATCTGATTCAATTCATTATGGATTCGTAAGTATAAACAAATAATAAATGAATCCGGATTTGATTCGATTCGTTTATTAATTCTACTAAACAAATTAAATGAATCGAATCAAAAATTTATTTAATAAATGAATCAAATCTGAATTCTGAGATTTTGATTCATTTATTAAATGAATCAAATATGAATCAGTAGAATTTTGACTCAATTCATTTATGATTCGATTCATTTTTTTGTTTTACCACCCCTAACTAGTAGTGGTGGTGGTTTGCGGCAAAAGTAACTGGTTTCGCAATGGCAACTAGGAGGAGAGCTTACGGGTTTTAGACATTTCACGACTGTTTAGGGGGCAATTAAGGCAGCGATGGCTAGGGTTTGGTCACTAGATGATGATGAGTCTATTGGTGAAACAGCCACAATGGTGTCAATGGTGGGTGGAGTGTGGCGACGGCTAGGATTTATTAATTTCAAAATTTTTCATTTTTGATTTTTTTTTGTGGTGGATATAGGTTTCCAAGAAAACTTTGCAAATCTCACAGAACTACTATAATAGCAATTGATGGAGTGGGGTAGTGGAAGCGAAATTGATAGAGTAAGAAACACTAGATATCATTATAGTATTGAATTAAGTCAACGCAATTAAGTTACACTCTAATCAAAACATAATTAGATATTGTTATAATCCAAATAACTCAATAAGATTTTTAATCATGTGTAAAATGAGATTAGATGACTCTTTAATACAAACAACTCTCCAAAAGAGATTTTGATAGATAATTCTAGAGGAAATTATAAAAAAATAACTTTATTTAATAATTGAATCTAAAATTATGAGAATAGTAATAAATGTCTATTTATAATAAAGAAAATCTACTTCTCTAAGTTAACTGAAAAAAGAAAACTAAATTATAATTATAATAGAAATAAAAGATTATGACACATGCCATAATAGACTTCAATTAAAATAAAAAGTTCTAAAATAATAAAAATCCTAAAATCCTAAATTAACCCAAATTAATGTCCTAGATCAAATTCCCTCCACCATAACAAACGAGCTCCTCTCCCATGGAAACCAAATATATAAAGAAGCTTTGCCTATGAAATTGATGTGGAGCGATGAACGTTGAAAGACTACTCCACTGCGACATAGATGAGCTAAGCATGATAAACAAAGAGATGATACATCAGTGATATTTGCTCGAAAGTCTTCAATCGTTTGAACTTGTAGAGTTTTTTCTTTTATAGATGACCCACATGCTAAAGATAAAAGAATCACTTTGATTCTATTCGATAAGAGAGTACATTTTCAAAATGTTACTCTGAAAGAACTCATTTCTAGTTACTTTATCAAGAAGATGTTCTTCATCTAAACATTTGAAAATGATCCCTATCTCTATATCCTCTTCCTGATAAGCCTTACGTGGTCTTCAGATGTAGTGTACACCCAAGTCTTCTTTCTTTGCCCTAGTCGCCATTAGATAGTTAAATAAACTCTTTGTACGTGTCATATGATGTCGACTTGACAAATACTTTAGTTCTTGAACCGTACTTCTAAAGAGTGCCGAACTACGTTGGCAGCTTCAGTTACAACGAAATATGAGAACTATTACATGTAAACTCTAAATATGATCAAGCTACGTTGGCAGCTTATGGTTACTACGAAATGCATAATAAGCTTAGCTGCATGATAAACGACTATAACATAATCTGATGCCAAATAACTTAACAAATTTTTGAATTAGAAAAGAAAAGAAAAAATGGATTGAGGACTAGTAAGAAGTATGTCATATCGAAACCTACAAACAGAAGCTCGAAAACAAAAACACAATAACTAAACCAATTATGAGCACAATAGTAAGTTAGTTCATAATGAGAATTATATAGTAAAAACCAAATGAGTTTCAGTCACATAAATGCTTGTGTTATAACAAGATTATCAGTGCTTCCGTCATAACACAGAAAGCTCCCCGTAGCCAGAACATCTGCCCCCAAGCAAAAGAAAGGAGAAAAAAAGAAAATGTAGAAAAATAAGATGTTACCCACCAACTTTCTTCTCCCCCTTTTTGCCAAAAAGGATCCAAAGAACAGGACATAAAAACGAAATTCTCCCCCTAAGAACAGCCCCTGAAATGTACAAACAAAACTAGCTTGAGAAACATCAATTCAAGTTATAACCATGGCAACCAAAAAAATACATCAGTCAAGCCTTTAATCACTTGAAACAATCAAAAATAAGATAAACGCAAGCATTTTTGCGTGTGAATGGATCAATTTATACTCAGTCTTTTCTCAACATTCTCAATATTAAAAACTTTTCATTAAATAAACAAAAAGAGTAGGTTCAACCAACCTTATCAACTTAATCTCCAAAATGACCTTTTTGTTGTAACTTTGCATAAGTGCAGACAAAGGCAATTGCTATTTATAAAAAGTTTCTTGCAACAGTATATTGATTTTTTATTTTTATTTTAGTACATTCATTGGTTCTTACTGCTGAATCTTTTTCTTTTCAAATCGTATGGTAGTTTGTCCTTTACTTATTCGTGACACATAGGCTTAAACTATTAATGGATGGCTTCACTCTAGATGGTTATAAGCAGCTCTTTCTGACTTATGGAGCTTCACTCTAAACGGTTATAGGTAGCTCTTCTAGCTTATGAAGCCTAAGTTAACTATATGTATAATAGTCAAGAAGAGTGTCAAAGCAAGCGTTCGTAGCTCATATGGTCAATCTCAACTCCAGCTATATCAATTTCAAATTTCAAGTCAAAACTTAAGAAAGAATCGATTAGTGCCGATAAGAAAGTCTGAATTCAAATTAATTAAAGAATAAAAAGTTTTCTAGCTCAATCAAGAAAATTCAAATATTGAAGGTAAATTAGAAACGCATGATGCAACGCAAACATAAAATTCATTGTACACAGATATATAAAACGCACGATAACACTAATACAAATAAAACCTGATGCAGAAAGACTCAATAACATATACAAAAATTATAAACACTAATCTCTTCTAAAGAACCAAAACATATAGGACAAGAGATTAGATAAAGATAGAAAACTAAACTTATCTCGGTCATCTATTGCAACACAGTCAACATTGTTGCAATATTACATTTATCTTTTTCTGGATGTATTTGGCTATGCGTTGTAACATCCACAAGATTTTCTACGTCTTCCTTTGTGATCTCATTTTCTACAACATATTTAATGTTATTGAGTATAATATTAGATTCATCTTAAATGTCCTTGTCATAACTAATCTGTTAAGTCATAACAATAATCAGAAGACTTAGATCCTTCTAAGTTAAATCCTTCTAATTTGCAACTTTTATCTTTGTTAAGCACATGACATTTTGACCGATCAAAGTTCAAGGAAGAATAAGTTATGCATGGGTTTAACCCAAAATTTTTTACTCAAACTTGTCTAGGTTTTACATTTTCAATTCCATTTCAGACTTAGAAGACCTGCTAGGTCTTTATGCATAAGAAACTTAGACATCGTGACCATTCTCATATATTTAATGAACTTCTAATAATTAGATTTAATTTGATTTGGCAGGACAAAAATGGCAAGTAGGCACAATCCTTTTATTCTTAACTTAAAGTGCTGATGAAGATTTTGTTGAACGTTTACCTAGAGGAGGATTTAGTAGAACAGCAGTTGGTAGGAATGCTCTTATTATAATTGATGAGTCCCCATACTATAATCAATTTCATGAAAATCACCATAACATTTGCCAATGCTCAATATGTGAGTTAGTTGCTGAGTTGTCTCCAAATTTGCATCTGTTTCTTCCAACCTGCTTTCTTTCTCAGCGACAACGTATTTCATGTGACTCATCTCCATCTCATGCTTGTCCTTGTCTATCAATAATTTAGCGATTTGACGATTTGTACTTTTGCGAACTAGTTAAGTTCAATACCACTTAACCATTTGTTGTGAATAATTTCATAAGATTGGCTTCCAAATCTAATTCTTCATCATCACAACTATTAATTACCATTCGACACACATTCTATTGCAACATTTGAACAACTTGGCGCAAATTTGTAAGGATCTATGTGCATATTATTGGGGAGAATTTCATCATATGTTGTACCATCCTGCACGTCAAAACTCGCATAATTATTTTTAATACCAAAGAGTAACATAACCACCTACCGTATTTTCATGATCAAAAATCATTATCGGATGTATGGTTGTCGTTCCGTGTTACGTTCAAAGGCCTTGTCCTCTGCATTCAATACAAACAATAATTTTATTAGTCTCAACTCTCAAATAATTGAAACGAAGGGTTTGATTCACCTTTCTGTGAGGAATAAGACTTTGAAATAATCTCCTTTTTAAGCATTTGATTATCTTTTTCAGCAAGGTAATGACATTGTTTTTCTCATTGTCTGAAAAAAAAATTTAGAACTTTGTCTTTCAGTCTTTAAAGCAATGCTTCTCTCTTTCACTTTTAAGTGAGTCATCTCAAATATCTGAAGATTCGAAATGACTTACTCCCATATCATTCTAATAATATCGTCATGTTCTTCAATTGGTATAAAACTGTCAAGCAAAGATCTTAAAATTTTTTTTATTATTTTTCATGAGGTTTGTTGTGTTAGATTGCATCTTAGGACATATTTATTATGTTATTTGCATGCGTTTGCATGATGCCTTCATAAATCAAGTTACAATGCGCATAAAATCTTAAGATTTGCCAACTTGAAAGCTTGAAACAATTTCTCACTGGCTTAATTTAAATTTATCCTTGCACACATATATCTTGAGTTCTTGATTCTACCTTCATTTTTTATATTGATACTTTTGAAGTTGGAAATAACGGATTTGACATTGATTGTTTACCTTCGATTTTTATCTCAACTGTAAGTTCTCAAGATGTGCAGGCATCGCAAATAACTATCTATAATTCCTAAAAGTGAAGTTATTCTTGAGTAATCTGAGTTTAGGTATCATTAATATCATAGAGGATGATTCACCACGAGAAGAAAGTTATGTTAAGAGATAAAGTTAAGACTACTGATTATGGGCATAATAATTCAAAAAAAAAGTATTACAAAATTTTTCAAAAACTCATGAAAAAGTGCACATTTACCCAAAGACAAGAAAGTGCACTACCTGCTTAATTCAATAAGTTTCAATGGAAGATCAAAATGATAAGATTAATTTGACTTCTTCATTCAATTTTTCAATACTATAGTTGCTGATATTAAAAGGTTTGAGATTGAGATTTTGGTACTTTAATTTTTCACATGCATATAAAAATTTAAATTTCTCAAATCTTTAATTTATTTGAGTGATTAAAATTTAATTTTCTTGATCTTGTAGGTATTGAGATGAGAATATTTCAAATAAAATTACTATTTTTTTTAACATTATTAAATTACAAGTATGTTTTAGCCACCTAACACGTAAAAGCATTTATTTGGTATGTTTTTGACATATCCTTTCATGGCAATCATTAATTTTTTTTTAATTATTACATGACCTTCTTTACCTATACTTTGGATCCTTTTGACAAAAACAAAGAGAGTAGTAGCATTTAGTTAGAAGGAGTCACATTCACTCTTATAAGAGAATTAGTTCATTGAAGTGAAGAAGTGAATTTTTATTTTCATTCTTGGGCTATTATTATTTTCCTAAATCTAGGATTTAGGTCTTTTATCTTAGAAAGACTATTTAGGAGACAAGGAATTCCATCAGATTTTTGCCACAACTAGGATTTAAGTTAACTATAACTTGTTACATGAGTGTAATCTTACCTTATAAATAGGGTTATGTTCCAGACATTGAGCACAGTTCACCACAAATAGAGAAATATAATTTCAATGTGGATGAACATCAATAATGTTGGTGAACAATGTCATAAATAGTATTGAATGAACTTTATTAGTGAGCAGTACCTACTATAATTATTCATAGAGTTTTAATCTTTAGTTTTATATTTATCTTAGTCTATCACTAGATATCATTTCTTGATTGTTTTCTCTGGGAGAAGAGGTCATTTACAACAATGAATGAAAATTAAGGTTACAAACAAGAAGATGAGTGGTGCTCACTGAGCAAGTTTGACTAAGTTGATTCAACTAAGGTGGCAACAATAGTAAGACGGAGTATAAACTTGTATAAGAATAACATATTGTAATATTTTTATATTTTCAAAATTGCTTTGAATCTAGGTGTGGCCTCTTAGATTAAGGATAATGACCTAAACCACATAAAAATTTTTATATGTTTTGCTTTTTTGTAATTTTTATTACTTTTATTTAAATTAGTTAGTTTAATTAATTTAAGGTAAAAATTGACTTGTATATATAAAATAAATCTTTTTAAAAGATAAATAATAAGTAAGAGGGCATACAAATAGTGTTTACTAAATATTTTAATATTATGACTAAAAAAATACAACTATTCAACCTCAACATTAAACACTAATAGGTCTTCAGGGTTTAGTATAAAATACTCTAGGAGTTTATTCTTTTCCATTTTTATGGGCTATTTGTTTTCAATTTAATGACTTGGTTCACTTAATTTTGATTATTTAAGTCATTAAGTTTTTTTTTTTCAACCTAATGAAAATTTTCAATCATTTAGTTATTAAGCCAACTTTTTTTTAGCTTTTCGCTTAATTTAAGAATGTTAAATAACATTATTAAAAGATACTTTCCAAAATATCCCTATTGAATTAATTAATTTTCATCCTTACCAAAATAAAAATTTAGTCCATGATAACTTGTCATAATATAGTAGTAGACTATTATTACTTTAGTCTTTTATTTTCTTCAAATTAGAATTATTTATTTTTATAATTTTTTATGAGTTTTTTATATGAAACATCATAAACAATAATAAAATTGATTAACATATACTATTCAGTTGAATATGATTATATAATAATAATATATTATCTTACATATTTTTTTAAAATGTTTATTATTTATTTAATATTTATAATTTGTAAAGTCATAGATGTATGAATACTGATTTTTAGATTTTTTTTAGTTAAAACAATAACTTAATAATAATTTTTAATGATTTAGAAAAAAAACATGTCTTTCATATTCAAACTTTCAACTCTATTTAAAATTTAAATTAATTTAAATCTATTTAGATTTTACTTAAAAAGAATAAAACATGACCTTCATCTTTTTTCCTTAACTTGAAGGACCTTGCTCCATTCCATTATCTGTAGTTGTAAACCATAAAATAACAAGTTAATAAATAAGGTGAAGAACATAGAATTAATTTGAGGGCAAAATGATTGAAGTAATAGGTTGCATTTTGGTTGAAAAATAGAAGTTAATTTTTTCGAGCCCCAAACATTCTAACATATACCAGCATGCTCCCATTAATTTTTGACCAATCACTGCATTTTCAATTTCATATAGGAGGAGGCTATTTTAACCTATTATTTTCTCTCTATACTCTATTTTTTATTAAGAACTTTTTATGTAAATAATTTTTAAAAAATTACTTAATTACCCATTTCTTCACCCTTTCTTCTCAATTTAACAAGTTCGCATCAATTCATATAGTTATATTTTTTTAGCTACAAATAACTGATATCACTAATTAAATAGGAGTGACATACCACTTAAAAATAAACATTAACAATTTTTTATCAGTTATGAAAATTAGTGATGGTTAAGAAATTAATTCTAACCAAACATAAAAGCTAATGAATATAAAAAAAAATCATATACATGAAAAGTATGAAATATAGGTTGTAATATACTAAAAAAAAGCTACAAAAACGAATTTAAAAGAGAGTAAAATTGAGTATTTACTTTTTAGAATAGACGAGTAAAGAAAGAATATGCAATTGTGAGGTAGAGGAAAAAAGAGATTAGTGAAAGATAATTCTAAGATTTTTTAAATTTTAGATTTTTAATAATAATTTTTTAAAGTAATTTGGTTCAAGTAGCCTAACCCTTCTATTTATTTTGTTTTTGAATTTAACAGTTTTAATTTGATAGACTATTATACACCTTGAATTGATTTGTATGATTAATAAAATAGCCATTACAAGATATATTACGATTATTTGTTTTTAATTTTTACTCAATTTCTTTAAAATAAATCAAAAACTAGATTTTTTTGGGGAATAATTAAGTTGTTTTCTGAAATACATTTTTTGAATTTTTTTCTTTTAGAAGTTTAAACATTTTGGACAATTGTTATTGAAATACAAATAACCAACCCAAGAGGGGGGGTGAATTGGGTTATCAAAAAATTATTTTATAAATGATTCAATCTAATGCCTTAATGTAAACAAAAATTAAGTTTCACAGCAATATAATAAATTAGATAATGCTTGTAAAATAAATGAGTAAGGGAAGAGAATGCAAACACAGCAATTTTTACGTGGTTCGGCAATCCCTGCCTACGTCCACGCCTCCAAGCCAACCGAGCTTGAGCATTTCACTATCCAAGCCTCCCAAGGCTTCAAACGTTTACAATTGACTTCCAAGGTGTCAATGGACCTTTACAATCAAGAGATTATCACCCTAATCTCTTTACCCCAAGTGTTTCCCTCACTTGAACACTCTCAATACAATGCAAAATAGAAAATACAGCAAAACACTCTCTATAAGAGTAGATTCACAAATAATAGCTCAAAAATGATTTAATCTCTTGTGATTTCCAATATGGAAGCTCAATATATGTTTTACAAACTTGTTTTTGCTTGCCAGAATTGTTAAAATGAAGTTGGAAATGAGTTTTTATGTTTAAAGCTCGAAAACTAGCCATTATTGTCAAATTCTAGTCTTTCAGCTTTGGCTAGCCGCTTAATTTAACCTTTCCCCCATTCGTAATAAAATGAAGTTCACCGTTAATTTTGAATTTTCTTTGATGTCTGTTCACGAAATTACAGTTTTGCCTCAAAATTTACTCAAATTATGCTATGACCCAAAATATCATAAAACTTTTCAAAAAGATCCAATCTCATAAATTTTAATTATTATTTAATTCTTAAAACTTTTTGAAATTACAGTATGGCCTAAACTGAAGAATATCTTTTCAAATAAGTCCTTTTCGAGTTTTAGCTAAATCACCATAGTCTTCAAAGTTTTTAAAACTTTTCACTTAAGCCCCCAATCTATCATAAGTTACAATATAGCCCAAATGTTTTAGAGCTTAGCAAATAAGTCCAACTCCGAAAATTAAAGCTATTTCATTTTTATCCAAATAACTTAAAATTACAAAATGTTTTATCTCATAAATATAAAATTAATTTAGTTTGAAAAATAATTATTTTATTAACATAAAATTGAGCTTCACAAATGCTAATTCAAGTATAATTTAAATCATACCGGCTTTTACAAGAAATTGTCGCAATAAATTATCCGTTAAGCTCGAAATTGTATTCTTAACTTCGTCGTTGTCCGTTGAGTGTCTTGAACTTGATTTCACTTGGTCCACTTGATTCATTATCCTTCAAAACTAGTGAACTTGTGAAATACAAAATAAAACACTTTAATGCATATGTTTGTTATCATCAAAATCATATTATTTATAGCCTATTAGGCTAACAATCTCCCCCTTTTTGATGATAACAAACATCTCATGTATTTTGACATATATGCTCCCCCTTAATATATGGTGTATATAATCAGATTTAAAATAAACTCCCCCTGACAATATGATTTATAACAATTTATAAACTCTCCCTTAATATTTCAGAAAACATGCACAAGTGCGTAAAAAGAAAATATAATACCTGTCTCCGAAATACATGACTTCTCCCCCTTCATCATCAAAAGTTAAACTAAGGCAATAATAATCAACCAAATACATGCAATAGACATGAATTTCTAATAATAAATCAAGAAGTCATAATATAGCATCCAAATACAGAACATCCAAAGACAAGACATCCAAAGACAGAGCATCCAAATACAGAACATCCAAATAGCTCGTAATGATCATCCACAATCCATAAAGAAAATGTAAATACATAAAATGTGTGGTACAGAGTGACATAATCTTCCTTACGTCTCCACCCACCATTATTGAACAAGCTTAAAGAATCAATTTCGGATTTGAGTAAAATGGATAAGTTTGAGCCAAGAAATGTAATCCTAGAGATGAATGAGGTTTAGATATAATGTGGAATTGATTAAAGATGGGCTAGAGAAACCTTGAAAATCTAAAAAGAGAAACGGCCAAAACTAGGTTTTTGGATTTCGAATTTTTATGAAGATGTGATAAAATGGTGTTTGGATGATGAAAAATGAAGGAGTAGTGGATGGGTAATGGTTTGGATGATTAATTTTAGCAAGAAAATGAGTGAGAATGGAAGAAATTTGAGAGAGAGATGGTGAAGCACTATTTACGCGGGAGAGAGAGAAAGTGATGAACAAGAGAAGAGGGAGTTAAAAAGATGATTGGAAGATGTTTAATGGAAGTTAAATGGATGGGTAATGGATTGAATCAAAGATTTTGACATGAAAATGGTTGAGAAATGAAGAATTTTTTAAGAAAAATGGAGGAGGAGTCACGGTTTTGAGAGAGAGAGAGACAAGTGAGGAAGAAGGCCAAAATAAGGGAGAAGAGTGGGTAAAACCCGTGACCAAGCGGCTAGCCGCTTGCTCTCGGGTTTGGGTGCCATTCCAAGCGGCTAGCCGCTTGGTTCAGTCGGCTAGCCGCCTGGTTGCTGCCCAAACATACCAATATCACTTTTCGGCCATTTTTGATCAATCTCGTCATCATTTCTTGATTCTGAAACCTCTCAAGAACCATTTTAATGCATGAATCATGATCTTAAACATTTAAAACATGATTAAATCAAGCAAATGATTCATCTATCAAGCATATATCATAGAGCACACAAGCATTTGAAATGAATATTTCATAACACCTTATTTATCTATCATGCTCAAACTTCTTCAAAAACATTAACAAACATTAAGCAAATAATTTTAATAGATCCAATAACATAATTAGAGATGTTAATGTGAAAATCTCATCATCCCAAGCTCATGCCGAATTTTTTAAAATTGTTCTTCGCAAAGGGGTTTTGTAAAAATATCAGCAAGTTGATTTTCCGTAGAGATAAATTCTAAAGCAATATCACCCTTTTGTACATGATCTCTTAAAAAATGATGTCTAATCTCTATATGCTTGGTTCTAGAGTGCTGAATGGGATTCTTTGACAGATTAATAGCACTAGTATTATCACACTTGATAGGAATTTGTTCAAGTTTAATGCCATAGTCTCTAAGTGTTTGTTTCATCCAAAGGGCCTGTGCACAACAACTACCTACGGCAATATATTCCGCCTCAGTAGTTGAGAGTGCAACCGAGTTTTGTTTCTTACTAAACCATGAAACAAGAGAATGACCTAGAAAATGGCAAGTTCCACTAGTACTTTTTCTATCCACCTTATAACCAGCAAAATCGGCATCCGAGTAACAAGTTAAATCTATATGAGTTCCTCTAGGATACCAAAGGCCAAGATCTATTGTTCCACTCAAATAACGAAAAATTCTTTTAACAGCAAGCAAATGAGATTCCTTGGGACATGATTGAAATCTTGCACACAAACATACACTAAACATGATATCAGGTCTACTTGCGGTTAAGTAAAGTAAAGAGCCGATCATACCTCGATACTTTTTAATATCAACTTCTTTACCTTTTTCATCCTTGTCAAGCTTGATTGTTGTACTCATTGGAGTGCTTTTAGTGTTTGATTCTTCAATTCCAAACCTCTTGAGCAGATCTTTGACATATTTAGCTTGATTGATGAAAATTCCCTCATTGTTTTGTTTGATTTGAAGTCCAAGGAAATACTTCAATTCTCCCATCATGCTCATTTCAAACTCCTTACTCATACAAGATGAAAACTATTTGCACAATTACTCATTAGTAGAACCAAAAATAATATTATCAACATAAATTTGAACAACAAGTATGTCTTGGTTCTTATGCTTAACAAAAAGTGTAGTATCGGCTTTTCCCATTGAAAAATCATTATCAAGCAAGAAATTTTTAAGCCTATCATACCATGCTCTAGGTCCTTGTTTTAAACCATATAAAGCTTTTGATAACTTATAAACATGATCTGAAAATTTTTCATTTTCAAAACCAGGGGGTTGTTTCACATAAACTTCCTCCATGATATATCCATTTAGAAAGGCACTTTTGACATCCATTTGAAATAAAATGAAATCTTTATAACATGCATATGCTAGCAACATTCTAATGGATTCTAATCTAGCTACTGGTGCAAATGTCTCATCAAAATCAATTCCTTCTTCTTGGTTGTATCCTTGAGCCACTAATCTAGCTTTATTCCTTACAACCACACTGGATTCATCCATCTTATTTCTAAATACCCATTTAGTTCCTATAATGGATTGGTGTTCTGGTTTGGGAACTAATTCCCATACTTTATTTCTCTCAAATTGGTTTAACTCATCTTGCATTGCTATAATCCAAGATTCATCATTTTCCGCATCCACAAAGGATTTTGGTTCAATTTGAGAAATAAATGCAGCATGCTCACATGTATTCCTAAGTGATGATCTAGTTGTAACACCTCTAGATGGATCTCCTAAAATGGCATCCTTTGGGTGAGAAGAAACATACCTCCACTCCCTAGGGAGTACTTGAGAAGTTCCTTGATTTTGTTCCATACTTATTTCTTCATGTTGCTCCACTTGATTTTCTGCATTCTTTTGGTTGCTCTTTGATGAATCTTCTTGTATATTTTCATCTGCATCATCATTAACAACAACTTTCTCCATAGAGGAGGTATTAGACTCATCAAAAGTAACATGCATAGACTCTTCCACAACTAAAGTTCTTTTATTATACACTCTATAAGCTTTGCTTGAGTTTGAATACCCAAGAAAGATACCAACATCAGATTTTGGATCAAATTTTCCAAGATTATCTTTTATGTTCAAAATAAAACATTTACATCCAAAAACTTTGAAATAACCAATGTTGGGTTTTCTATCTTTCCAAAGCTCATAGGGAGTTTTATTAAGATAAGATCTAATCAACACCCGATTTAAAATATAACAATCGGTGTTGACGGCTTCGGCCCAAAAATATTTAGGTAAAGCATTTTCATTTAACATGATCCTAGCCATTTCTTGAATAGATCTATTCTTTCTCTCAACGACTCCATTTTGTTGTGGAGTTCTAGGCGATGAAAATTGATGCTCAATGCCTAAATCATTGCAGAAATTTTCAAATGCATGATTCTCAAATTCTCTACCATGATCACTTCTAATGAAAGTAATAGAGTATCCTTTTTCATTTTGAACCTTTTTACAGAAAACTTTAAAAGCTTCAAATGCATCATCTTTATTAGCCAGGAATAGTACCTAAGTGTATCTAGAATAATCATCTACAATTACAAATGCATAATATTTTCCACTTAAGCTAGCATGTCTAGAGGGTCCAAATAAATCCATGTGAAGCAATTGAAGTGGTTTTGAAGTAGAGACATGATTCTTGTTTTTAAAAGAAGTTTTGATTTGTTTTCCAAATTGACAGGCATCACAAATTTTATCCTTTTAAAAACTAATTTTTGGAAGTCCTTTAACCAAATCATTTTTCGAAATTTTTGAGATTAAATCCATGTTTGCATGACCTAGTCTTCTATGCCATAACCATCCATCATCATGCAATGCCGAGAAACATTTATTAATGGTAGATGCACAATCTATATTAATGGTATAGACATTAATACATCTATTTCCTACAAATAAAACTTTTCTATCACATGCATTTTCAATAACGCATCTAGATTTATCAAAGACTACTTTATAACCCTTATCACATAATTGACTAATACTAAGTAAATTATGTTTTAAGTTTTCAACCAAGCACACATTTTCAATAAGAGTAGAAGATACATTACCGACATTGCCAATATCAATGATCTTTCCTTTTGAATTATCTCCAAAAGATACATCTCCACCATTTTCGATCTTAGTAAAACTTGAAAACCAAGCATAATTTCCTGTCATGTGTCTTGAACACCCGCTGTCCAAGTACCATTTATTCTTCTTCTTCTTTAAGCCCTGCAGAGGAAATTTTAAGTCTTAGGTACCCAAATCTTTTTGGGTCCTTGGATGTCAGCAATGGTTCCTTTTGGAACCCAAACATATTTTATACCATAATAAGTATTTCTTTTCACAGGACATCTATTTTTCATGTGACCATTTCTATTGCAATAATGACAAGTAATTTTATGATCACTTGTGGATGTAGCTCTAACAAAATAATTCTTGTAATACTTTTGCTTCAAATTAGGCTTATACCCAAGTCCTCCTTTATCAAAAACACATTTTTGAGAGTTAATTAAATTATCCAACATTTTTTGGCCATTTGTGAATTTTATCACAATTTCATTTAACTCATTATTTTTCTTCTTGAGAACTTCATTCTCCTTTATCAATTTCTCAACATGTAATTTTTCATGCTCATATGAGGTATTAAGTTTTTCATTTGAAGATGTGACTTTATCATACAATATTTTATTTTCTAGTTCTAAACATGTAATTTTTGCATTCAATGATTCATTTTCATTTTTGAGATCTATCAATTTCTTTTTAACGCATACATTCTTTTTACCTATCTTCATTAACTCATCATGTAACTCTTTAAAAGCATCATGTAATTCATCATAGGTAGGAAGATCATTTACCTCATCGAGTTCATCATTTGATTCATCTCCAATCGCCATAAGAGCTAGATTTGTCATTTCTTGATGCTCATCATCATCACTTGTTTCTTCATCAGTATCATCCCACTTGGCCACCACTGCTTTCTTCTTGAACTTATTGAGAAGAGGGCATTCCGATCTTATGTGGCCAGGCTTCTTGCACTCGTAACATTTAATTGCTTCCTTTTTCTCCTTTTGGTTCTTGAAATCTTTAAATTTTCTTCGCTCACCAGTTTTCTTGAAAAATTTTCTGAACCTCCTAGCAAGCATAGCCAATTCCTCATCATTCGGCTCACTTTCTCCATCACTTTCAAATTTTGTAACTTTGAGAGCAATGTTTTTCTTCTTCTCTTCATTGCCTCTTTCAGCTGCCAAATCTTCCTCATAAGAAATAAGAGAACCGATTAGATCATCAATAGGTAATACATTTAAATCTTTAGCTTCCTCAATGGCAGTTTTTTTTTGTCTTCAATCCTTAGGAAGTGATCTAATAATTTTCTTAACTTTCTCACTATTTGAAAAAGTCTTTCCTAGGGCTCCTAGAGTGTTCACTATGTCTGTAAATCTAGTATACATAGAATACACACTTTCATTTTGTTCCATTTGAAACAATTCATATTGTCGAGTGTATCTACTAATTTTAGACTCTTTTACTTGACTTGTACCTTCATAAACAACTTCAAGTTTATGCCAAATTTCATAAGCACTTTCACAACTTGACACTCTATGAAATTCTTTCTTATCTAGTGCACAAAATAACGCATTCATGGCTTTGGAATTTAGAGAAGCTTTTCTCTTTTCCAATTCATTCCATTCCCGTGAAGGCTTTGGAATATCTTCCCCGACTTCATTTTTAGTCAATGGCATAAATGGACCATCACAAACAACTTCCCAAATTTCGTAATCTAGGGCTTATAAATAAATTCTCATCCTAGTTTTCCAATATGGATAGTCATTTCCGTCAAAGAATGGTGGTCTAGTTGTGGACTGTCCTTCCCTAAAGGTTGAATCACTTTGGGTTGCCATGGATCTTTTACTCTAGACGGTTAAGTCCTAATAAGAGAACCAAGCTCTGATACCAATTGAAATACAAATAACCAACCCAAGAGGGGGGGTGAATTGGGTTATCAAAAAATTATTTTACAAATGATTCAATCTAATACCTTAATGTAAACAAAAATTAAGTTTCACAGCAATATAATAAATTAGATAATACTTGTAAAATAAATGAGTAAGGGAAGAGAATGCAAACACAGCAATTTTTACGTGGTTCGGCAATCCCCGCCTACGTCCACGCCTCCAAGCCAACCGAGCTTGAGCATTTCACTATCCAAGCCTCCCAAGGCTTCAAACGTTTACAATTGACTTCCAAGGTGTCAATGGACCTTTACAATCAAGAGATTATCACCCTAATCTCTTTACCCCAAGTGTTTCCCTCACTTGAACACTCTCAATACAATGCAAAATAGAAAATACAGCAAAACACTCTCTATAAGAGTAGATTCACAAATAATAGCACAAAAATGATTTAATCTCTTGTGATTTGCAATATGGAAGCTCAATATATGTTTTACAAACTTGTTTTTGCTTGCCAGAGTTGTTAAAATGAAGTTGGAAATGAGTTTTTATGTTTAAAGCTCGAAAACTAGCCATTATTGTCAAATTCTAGTGCTCAAGCTTCAATTTACCGCTTAATTTAACCTGCCCCCCTAAGTAATAAAATGAATTTACTAAATTTTGAATTTTGCTTCTGATATCTTCACGAAATTACAGTTTTGCCTCAAAATTTACTCAAATTATGCTATGACCCAAAATATCATAAAACTTTTCAAAAAGATCCAATCTCATAAATTTTAATTATTATTTAATTATAAAAACTTTTTGAAATTACAGTATGGTCCAAACTGAAGAATATCTTTTCAAATAAGTCCTTTTCAAGTTTTAGCTAAATCACCATAGTCTTCAAAGTTTTCAAAACTTTTCACTTAAGCCCCCAATCTATCATAAGTTATAATATAGCCCAAATGTTTTTGAGCTTAGCAAATAAGTCCAACTCCGAAAATTAAAGCTATTTCATTTTTATCCAAATAACTTAAAATCACAAAATGTTTTATCTCATAAATATAAAATTAATTTAGTTTGAAAAACAATTATTTTATTAACATAAAATTGAGCTTCACAAATGCTAATCCAAGCATAATTTAAATCATACTGGTTTTTACAAGAAATTGTCGCAATAAATTATCCGTTAAGCTCGAAATTGTATTCTTGACTTCGCCGTTGTCCGTTGAGTGTCTTGAACTTGATTTCACTTGTTCCACTTGATTCATTATCCTTCAAAACTAGTGAACTTGTGAAATACAAAATAAAACACTTTAATGCATATGTTTGTTATCATCAAAATCATATTATTTATAGTCTATTAGGCTAACAGTTATGATAATTGAAGTCAAGTTAGATACCAAAACAAGAGATTATAAATTCAACATATACAATAATTCCTAAATATTCTTGACATATTCTTTTCTTTGTTTAAATTTCTCATTAAAAAATGTCAGTTATGAATTTTTCTTAGCAATGATATATCAGTCACTTTTAGAAATATGCTTATATTTATATTTAAAAAATTATTGAAAATGCTCTTTTCTGAGTATTATTTTGTGAAACATTATCAAGAGTGTGTTTATCTTTATATATTGAAAAGGTATTGCAAAGTAATACAGTTATTTACTCGTCAAGTATCCAAATTATTAAAGTTAGCGTGTGTCTATATATAGTCCTTATCTAGGGCTTTACTTTTTTTTTTTTTGGTGGACATACTATTAAGTTATGTAATTTAATAAAATCAATGCAGATACATTATTAAATCACATAATTTAATAATATATTTATATTAAAAAAGATAATAAATTATAATTATTTTCAAGTATGAGTATCTTTTTCTTTTTATAAATTCAGACATACTATTAAGTCATCCATTTAATAGAGTTAATTTTTAATATATTATAAAATCTTGCAGCTTAATAATATTAAAAACTAATTTTATTAAATTATATGACTTAATAATGTGTCTTCATGAAGGAGGGAGAAAAAAAAAAAAAAGAGATAACTCACACTTGAAAAGGACTATATATACAAACACACACTAGAAATCCGTGATAAATGATAACATATAAAGCTTGAAGTGATAAACGATGATTGTGGTTTCATGTCAGTGGAAATTAATCCCTTTGTTTTACACCACCGACTTTTCTTGCTTCCATTTTCAGCGAAGAAATCCAACGAAGAATAGGTGCATGCTGTTATGACTAAGGTGGTGCGGCTCGAGCTCGATCAATATACAGATTGAAATAACTTTAATTTATTAAAAGAAAGAGTAGACAAAACCAACATTATCGTTTTGGTTTCTTCTTTTTAGTCCTAAATTTTAATGCAAAATTAAAATCATATTTATATTTCAAAATTAACATCTTATTTATTTTTACTGCAAGAGCTCCAACTAGATAACAGGCTTCGATATTTTGTTATACATAATTCCTGGAGCTTCGTTTTCCATTAATTAGACAGGTCAAGCGGTAAATGTTCATGTAACATTTAGCAATTTAAAGTGCAAAAAGCTAAAAGAAATAGAACTTCAAACTACAAGAGGTAAAAATCTTGTTGGCGCAATTTTTTGCAATATGCTTGACCAAATTTAAAACGATGTATTATTATATTTTATAAATTTAGTATTTTGTACATCTCAATAACACCGATAACATAATGCTTACAAAATTTGAATGTAAAATTTTATATAAATTAACTTCAATATTCGATCATATATTATGATCCATATTGATTGAAAAGTAATGCTAAAGTGTGAGAATGATGAGAGAAAGATGAAAGAAAATCAATTAATTTTATATTGTCTCTCCCTCTCCTCCTTTTTAACACACTTTCTCTCATTCTTCTCTCTCTATCATTTTCCTTGATTGAATGACGCAAAATATATTACATTTTTGGGATAAAATTATACCAACCTTATATGACAATGACAAAGAACCCACTTCTCCCACGAGCAAACAAAATTTGAAATATTTTAATAGATACCCCTTGAAGTTTGAATTAATGACAAAACTACCCCAAAAGTTTGCCTTGGTTGGATTAGGCTCCGTTATAGGATGCATATAATTTCAAAAAGGCTTGTTAATACAAAGTAGATCGGCTGCTGCCCAACAACTACATAGCTCTCCATTCATATGACAATCAATACACATTAACTAAGAACCCAAAGTAGAAGACATGCGCTCAAAAATTATTGATCATTAATACTTACTACAATTACAACAGTAGAAAATAAAATTATATGCTTAATGTTATACACAGATTTTAACAAGTCATCGAGACCGACTAATGCTCGAGGCTCTAACTGAGACTTGAAGTCCCCCGAAATCCCCTTTACGTAGCCTTGTTCAAGGAAGTGAAGTTCAACCTGCAAACAGAGAAAGGTTAACATATTCAGATGCTTGTTTAAAAGAATGATATAGTCTAATGCAGACAATCCAACGGAAGCTTGATAGATTCACTTTATAAGATTCATTTGGAGTATTGGACAAAAAAGTTAAAAAAATAAAAATAAATAAATTACAGAAGAGTACAAAGAAAAGATAGTAGTTAAACAAAAAAGATGAAACTATAGTACATCCCAAATCATTAAAATACAATTGATTGCATCATATGGACAAGTCTTGACTTATTCTTTTTAATACAATTTGGAACCATTAGTTACCTGATTAGCGGCTTACGCTGCGGCACAGGTGCAGAAGGGATCACATTTGAGAAAGGTGCTGTCAGTTCCGCAGGCTTAAATGAATGAAACAGAGAATTGGGGGGAGAAAAAACAACAGTCAGTTCACTTGCTGTGATGATAGCAAGATAATCCACATAGCATATTAGCAAGACTGAATTATCCTGTGTGTGTGTGTGTGTGTGTGTGTGTGTGTGTATTTTTCAATAACATCTAAAAACAGTCTGTGTTCCCCATCAAATGTCACTTTATTAACTCTTTCTAGCTGTTACAGTCATCCCGAACAGATCTAATATCACATTGGTGCACACTGATTAGTGCATATCACCTGACGAACTAAAGAGCTTTCATATTGCAATGACTATAATCAAAACAAAATCACTTGCACCTTGCTCCTAGAAAATTTAATACCTAGTTCATTATTTCATGCTCGGAGCCCTTTTCCTTACAAAGGAAAAATGATAAAAATTAGCTGCTCCCTAAGATTGAAAAATTCAAAAACCTATGGCATTTTCTCAAATAAATATAACCAAAATGGAACCAAATAACTGTAAGCATAGGATGCAAATCAGAGCAGAAAAATCCAGTGAGATAATTATATCGAAAGGGTAAACTTTGATTTATCCTCCACTTCCAGTGACAATCTTTAGTTTACCCCCAAGATTTAAAACATCAATTTACCCCCATTTACTGTTGAGAAGACAAAAATAAAGTTCATCATTGCATGGCCCATTAGCCTGCATCTTTTCAACAAAAATAGGAATAAATTGATATTTTTACTCTTTTAGGGAATAAATTGAAGATTATCGTTCTTATTGGGGGCCTCAAAAGAAATTTATCCTTATAGAAATGTTGAAACTTCAAAGACACCAATTGAAGTTATAAGATTAGCAGAAAAGACCTCAAGCTCCCCTAAGCCCCCATTTGGGGAAAAAGCAGAGGAAGAACTGCCTCCATTCGTTGATGTTAGTGTTGCTTCTGCTGCTATATTTACTGCAGAAGACTCCAAAGAGTTGTTTTTTGTGCTCCCTACAAAATCTTTGGCTTGATTTTTAAGTTCCAAATCATCTTCAAGCTGATCAAGTTCTAGTGGAAAAGCTTGGTGAGCAGCGTATGGACCAGACATTATCTTCTCAATTGCCAGCTTTTCAGCATCTTTAGAGTTCGATGAATCAAATGATAGGGTTTTATTAATAGGATCACCTATCATGGGTCCATCTATTTTACCATTCTGCAAGGAAACCTCTACTGAATTTCTAGAACCTCTCAAGCTGTCTGTCAAATTATTCTCCACCTTTTCCCTATTTGATTCCGCTAGATCATTTGCGTCCATATGTTCAACCTGTAAATTTATAGAAGCTGAACTCATTGTGCTCATAATAGGACTACCATCACAAAATTCCCCACTAGAGGAAGGCATTGTGGCATGACACTTGGCAATTCTCAAGAGAGTATCTACATTATCATCCATCTGTTTTCTCTTCCTTCCATCATCCCCTCCTGGTTTAGTATGGCTTGACACCTTACGTTCCAAAGCCCGCCTACTATCCCAAGTTCCTTTAGAAGGACGAGAAGGTCGAACCCCACCCGGAAATACAAAGTTAGGCAAGTTCCTACGTGTAACATGGGCAACACTAATCTGCATTCCACGCTTCCATAAGGTGTACATGTTGACAGCTTGCTTAAACTCCTCCACAGTTAACCTAATATCAAACTGTTCACCTTCACCAACAGGAACTCCTTGTTTCCGCTGCAAACCCATGAAGTACGAGCAATATAAAGGTTTTGATTTGTCAGAAAAATCACCTGGATGCGGGTGGCACTGAAGCATATTGTAAGTGTGCCTTTCAATCTAGAGTCACAGAAATAACAAAATTGGGGTCACCCTCATTGAAGTAAAAAATGCAAGCAGCCATGTATGAAGAGTTGTGGCATTAACCTTCAGTGTAAGCTGACGGAGCCGTGACTCAACCCAACCTTTCCAATTTCTTAAATCATCAGCATTTTCTGCAGAGATATCTATCTGTAGATAATTTTTATATGCTTCAAAAAAAGGGAAAGGCTCAAAAAGGGTATCCCAATCAACATCAGCTTCATTTTTTTCCATAGCCTGCAACCTCAAAGAAACATAAGCTTAAATTCAATCATATAACTATATATGCAGAGATAGTTATTATCAAAACAAGAAAGTCAATCTTTCCCCAGTGCTCCAAAGTAAGGCTCAATACAGCAGACTTGATGGAACCCATTTCAGAAAGATAATTCCATTTATCCATGTTGTGGTTCTGGGCAGTCCAAGTCACCAGAACAACTTAGTAATGTACTAAAAAATATTGATACAAAATGTAGCGTTAAGAGAATTTTACGTGAGTTAAACAAACAGCAAAAACATTATGGAATTTGTTATCTCCTGATTCACATGCCACCCTGAAATGGAAAATGAGAAATAGCAGCTTGTACTGTGGATCATACCTCACAGATTTGATGCCCTCGCTGAAATTCATCCATCATAATCCGCAACGTACTTGAAGAGACATTATAGCTGGAATTCATGCAAGGATAAGCTGGAGTTATTATAGGCATCAAATGATACTTATCCTTTGGATTTCTTCTTGGATCCCAAACTTGAAGACCAAGAGACCCCCCCTCTATAGCACAAAGCAAGACTGGATTTGGCCAGCGCCACTGAGTATAAACCCGGAAGAACCGAGAAACCAACATACTGGGCAGTGCATTTGGATATAGTTGACATATCCGAGCAACAAGCAATGCCCAGTTTATACCACCAAGAAACCCCGCAACCTGTTCATGAAAAACAAATGGCATCACAAGTGGACTACTAATCAAAACTATGAAATTGTTCAGTGAGAACCATAGGTAATTAAGGGACATATTCAAATCTTGTCAATAAGAAATCTCCCGTACATTTGAATAAACACCACGACGCTTAGCCCAAAATCTCATGCATCTCAATGTCGTGCGGAAATTCTACACCACAAGAAACAGAAACGCACAGACAACATAATAGGTTAAAAAAATAAATAAACAAAATCTGGAATTCATTAGATCAGAAAAGTTTAAAACCACTAGCCACAACCTGTATGCTTGGAACCAAACGCAAGATCTGGTCAGTAACTCTACAACCATTAAGACTACGAACTGTCTGTTCATCCGCATTCTGCAGAATTGAGTCTTGTGAAATATCTAGGTCCTGTACCAGAATTAAAATATTAGAAAAAACTATTAGCAGTTACACTGTTACTCACATAAATTTACAACATAATGAATTTTACACAACAAGAGAGCATGATATTGATGAAGTAAATGATTGTTTAAAGAACTTTACTCTTGTTTTGTAAGTAGTTCATGCTTATCGGGGGAAAATGCATAGGCAAATGCTACATGGGGGGAAAATGAATATTGAAAATAAATAAATAGGTAAAAAATAAAAAACAATCACAAAGCAATCAGTTCAACCAAAACCATTCCCTCACCACAACTTAAAATGCATAAAAATGATCTTTAAAATGTCCTCCGGCCTTTCCACCAGTAAGAAGTATGCCTCATGTTCTGACCTACTGATTAACTCTACACGCCTCAACCTTAACCTATTGTTACCTGTTCGAAATGCAGCAATGGTTGTAGCCCCTAGTAGCAACCCCCCTCACCACATGAAAATATAACTCAAAGCCAGTTAGAGAATTCATCAACCTTAAGATTATTGGAGTAGCCATGCAAACACACAGTCCAAAGGTCCATCTTCATCTCATTTCCAATAACTAAATAGTCACCCTACCCATAGGATCTAGAAATACCAGCTAATTCAGTCACACTCAATTTCTTAGGAGCAGCCATCTAAACAAAACTATCATCCTTTCTATCAACTCTTTGAACTGTTCCGTATTTATCCTTTAAGCCTGACTGCAGACTTGAGTATAGCTCTGGCATGCATTACAGATTATGGCTTTTATAAGATTGTGATTCTGACGACACATCCCTGCACTTATCAGGGAATATGCCTGAATATATGATAAACCTCAAAGTTGTACTCACCACCACTCAAATTGAGAGAAAATCATTGTTATTTATCTTGCTATGGCATTTGTAGCATGTGCAAGTATAAAAGCAGGCCGAAAAAAGGTGATCGGGCTATACCTACTACATCATTTATTTATTTTTTGCTTTTTATTTTTTGCTTAGCAATAGATGATATATTAAACTATACGAGAGATGCACAAGGCTGTTGTTACTGATGAATTAACGATATTTCTTTCCTTTCTATTTTGCTCATTTGAGAAGCTGCTGTATCCTAAAAGGGATTGCATCCATAGCCCAAAAACCCAAAAACATCACAGCTCACTATGGATGCAATCCCTTTTAGGATACGGCAGCTTCCCAAATATGCAAAATAGAAAGGAAAGAAATATCTTTAATTCAGCAGTAACAAGCCCAGAGGGAAACCCAGAACTTCACTTTGTCCCATAGATGTGAAGGATCTTCCCTAACTTTGTTATCAAAGATTCTAAGGTTTCTTTCATTCCATAAGACCCAAAAAATAGCCAAGACTGCACAGTCCCATAAAACCCTTTTTTCTTCTTCCTTTCAGGGCAGAATATCTTTCCAATAAGAGTCAATTATTACTTTATTATGTCGATTGTTTATCAGTTAATATCTCCAAAACGTAGAATAAGTTGCAATTGCAGAAGACAACAGTATTAGAAGTTCACAATTTCAAGTACTGAGTTAATCACGTATGCCTAACACCAGGGGCGCCTTAGAAATTGCAGCCATAGTAAAAACATTCGATTCCAGTGATTGAAACAATAATAATAACTAAAAAGGTAAACGACCAAATAACTAAAGGCTTGCATTCTTTTGTCAATGTGGAATCACAAAAGATAAGTTATTGCTTCAATAAGCCAGCACTTACTTCAGGAATCACCCAAAGGGAGAGTCTTGCATAAAGAAGATCAATGGAAACACCACTGAACTTGAATCTCATAACTGGAACATGAGCATCAGGTACCGGGTGCAATTCTGTAACTTCAGGCTGCTCTGTAAGCATTTGATGTAGCTCACCAAAGAAGTCTTCCTACAGCCAATGCAGAGAACCACTCTTTAAGTTCATCAAACAATACAACCTACATTAAAAGTAAAATTTTTGAACCATCAATATAAGAGCTGATCTTACTTCTCGTGTTGCATGCCTAGGTCCCACACAAAGTGTGTCTATATCCGCACCAGGACCATGCACCTGTTACATGAAAAATGAAAAATAAGCTTCATAAGATAGCATTTTGCTCTCATGTGTCTAAAATATTTCCCATATTATTCCTCTGCTTTGAACTTTGACCATAAACACACTCTTATTTTGTCTTGCATAAATCTTAATGCATGTTACACCAAGAAGTTCAGAAGCATGTAAGACTTCTATGGTCACCACCAATCTTTTCTTAGTATGAAGGATAATCATGGATCATCAGAAACTTCCTATAAAACAAAACAAGAACTTAATCTTCCAAAAAAGAGGACAGGTTCTATTACTTTTATGAGAGAACAATATCACTGATTGAAATATTCCCAATTATACAAGTACAGGGACACCCAATTAATGGTCATCTAAGCATAATTAATAATCATAAGCACAGGGAAAGAAGAATCACATAAAAAGTAAAATCTACAGAATATTTATCATACCCCAAGCCGATAAGAACCAAAAGTAAATATCTTGGCATTTGCTTCTTGTAGCAGTTGGTCATTCAAACCTTTTGCACGGCTAATTTTCTTAACCCAAATCTTCACAATCTGTTAATTTTAATCATAAAAAGGTTCAAAATTAGCAAAGACATTTCTGACATTCTCCATCAAAGTAAAAACCTAAACCTAGGATTTTTCCTTATTTTCCTCCCTCTTTAGCTTTATTTTTGTTTAAAATTTTTGAACAAAACCTACCAACCAAGCTGCATGATCATGGGTACTTGGACCATTCAGCTAACCATAAACATAACCGTATAAAACTGAGAGTTGAGGACAGAGATGAAACCTGGTCTAGTCTCCCAAGCACTTCCTCTCTACTAACAGCCTCTTCTTCACTCTCATATAAATTCACATCCCGCAAGTACTGAAACACAAAAAAGAAGGGGACAGGTGCAAAATCAATTGAAGAACCATAACCAAAATCAAGAACAATGAATTCCAAAATTCAAAACTGAAACCTTTTCAAGCTTGCGGGTCCTTATCAAATCATCGTCCGTTGGTCCTGCCAACGATATGGGCTCTGTAATGCCCAATCGCTGTCCGTTACTGCTCCCCATTACAATTACAATTATTTTTGCTTTTTTGTTGCAATCAAAAGGGCTTTTTAATCATATATTCACTGATATATTTTTACAAACGTTTCAACTGATTTTTTTTTCTCTTTTTCTTTTTATTCCTTGAGAACCATCAAATCGAAATCAAATACTGTATGTAGCACAATCAATATAATAATCGTTAATTGTACAGCACTGCACGGAAGATACAAATCAATTGGTAGGAAAAAGCAGTCAATAATAATGATAATAATAACAAAAAGCCAACAAACAAGGAAAATACTTGGCCTTTAATTTTCAATACGACTATAATAGAACAGAGTACACCGGACGCCAATTCAAAGGCCTATAATGAAAAACCATAATCCTAATATCGCATATTATAAAGAAAGCTAATCAGATACAAAAAGTACGCGCAGCGACGAGCCGGCGTCGAACGGACGAACGACAGCTATTCAGCAGCGCGGCGGAAAGAGACGGATGTGAAGGGGTCGACTCTCGATTTATTAGTTTTAGCTTTAGGTCATAAAAAGAAAACTAAATAAAAAGGCCGAAGGGCGGTCTGTCAATTTTAGGAATTTCAATATTTCTGTTTTAAATTTTTAATCATAAACCGATCGGTTGGCTGTTGGTTCTGCTTGGTTTAATGAAAACCGAAATGTTTGTTGTTGGTTCGACTCGGTTTGATAAAAACAATCAGTTTGTACATTTTCAAATCAAACCGAACAGAACCAAATATGAAATTTTTATTAGGTTCGAACAAACCGAGCCATTTGCCACCCTTTAAAAAATAAATAAATAAAGGAGCAACCGGAAGTCAAAAAGCCCCTGGTTTTTTAGAATGAGTTTGGAAATACAATAATTTTTAAAAGAATTATTATTAGTTATATTATAAAAATAATCAGTTGAGATAAAAATTAATTAAATATTTAATATATTTTATTTTAAAAAATACTGTAAATTTTTAAAGCAGTTATTGATATTTGATAAAATTTATTATTAAACTGCTATAAAAAAATAAATAATTAAAATATACATGATGTAAGATAAAATTTACTTATACATATATATAATAATTTTATATTATAATAATTTTAACTAGAATTAAATTTATATGTTATTGATTTTAATTGTATATTATAATAATTTTAATTTAAAATAAAACTTTTATTATATTGTTATAAAGAACTTTTGATATAATATAAAATTTAAAAAAGAAATAGGATAAGCAAAAGGATTGAGTGAATTTTAATAAAAATATTAAAATATTATTTTTTTAAATTTAAATAAGGATAATTTTGAATTTAAGTAATAATTGTAAGGATATTTATATAACTATATTAAATAATAAAATTAATTCTCAAAATCAGAATTTAAAAATTATATTTTCTCCGCTTTTGAAAATTAGCTATAAGAAGGGCTTATTTTAATAAAAATGATTTTAACTTTTTTTTTAACCAAACACCAAAATTAGCTTTTAGATTTTTAAAATCATTTTTAAACCTCCCAAAAATAATCTCAAACGTACCCTAAGACTGGTGTTATATTGTGCAAAATTTATTGAACTTACAATTGCATAAATCTATTAAAGAATAAATTAATAGAGATGAGCATCAATTCCACAAGGAGGTGGATTATAATTATGTGTTGAAATAAATTTTCTAAATGGGTGGTTGAATTATGGTGAAATTAATTTAATCTATCTTAAAATTAAAGTTAGAATGACAGAAATAAATTAAAGTAGCAACAATTATAATAAAGCACTTAGATATCTAGATCTGCATCAATATGTACCAGGACTCAATATTTCTTATTAATATCAATTAAATTATGAGGAGAAAATCCACTCCTCATGAACCACGCTCTAATTAATATAGTGTTAAGGGCTTATCGTACTATCTGTCGACAAAAAGTCAAAACATCTACCGAAATTAGAGAGGAAGAGAAAATAAATTTACCAATTAAGCCCATGAAATATGTTAAGATTTCACCTTCAACCCAAACTTTAAAGAAAATTAGCTACTCATATTTGAACTGAAAGTAAAATGAAAATTTTACTAAAATACATAGAAAATATAAGATGGAGAAGGAATTGGAGAGAATGGAGCTTAAAAATGAATTTAGGGGCGTCAAATTAGGTGGAACCTCTTTTTATAAATACAACAAGTAAATCATGGTCATAAAACAATTTAGATACACAGGATTGTACAACGTGATAAATTTTGATTGGTTTAAACACATCATCAAGGCTATTATCCCGTGTATATACATATACCATACACACGTTTTTCTGATCCACTAAGATACAGCCATATCATCAGTCAACAGTGCATAAACTTTTTATCCAATAAGGTTGTAACACCTCATCAGTCAAATCACATCATCAGTCAATGCCACATAATCAATCAATGTCACATCATTCCTCTAATTAAATGTTGTTATATCATTGGTCGGTGCTACGTCATCGGTCAATGTCATGTCATCAATCAATGCCACGTCATCGTATGAATAGTATTACAAAATAAGATCTACTGAACGATCTTTATACGCGTGAAATGAGCGATCTACTATATAAGAATAATGATATTTATACTTTTATGTTCCTTTTAAAGTTTTTTACCATTCTTAATTAAGATTTACCGTCCGTTTTATCATAAAATTTTAAAAGATTCAATTTCAAGTTATTTATAAAATTATAAAATTTTAAGTTTAACTTTCACTAAAAAATGAAATATGCTTATTGCATACCTTTTTGCACGTCATACTTTAACTCATCTCTAATCGTATCGTTACTTTAAGGCCCAGTGTCTAAAATTCTAAGTCAAGTCTGGCCTACATGCGTGCCGTGCCTCGTGCCATCTAATCCATTGGCCATTTCTAATTTGCTGAGCAAAGAAGAAAAACTTAAGAACACGAGAGAAGAAGATGATAATGTGTTAGCTTACTAATACTTCTTGGAAATTAGTTTATTAATCTTTTCCTTCCAATAAGAATTTGTCAATTTAATTGTTAAAGATTCATTCTCACGGACAAGCTGACGATGGTAGTGAATTAAAAAAAGAAGAACAAAAGAACATACATACATACACACCCATATATATATGTATGTTCGGGTGTGGGCGCTCTCCCTTTTTTTTTTTTAAATGAGAACATACTATTAATAGAGTAAATTTTTAATATATTATAAAATTTTACAGTTCAATAATATTAAAAATTAACTCTATTAAACTATATAGTTTTAATAGAATTTTTATATAAAAAATAAAGATGCTCATATTAGAGAATAACTATATATGTGGGCTTGTGTGTGTTTGTAACTTTTAATATTATTATATTACATTTAATGTGTGTGCTTTTTTCTTAATTAGTTACGTCATATTCATAGTATTGCACGTTGAAAATGAGATTTTGCATCAAAACTATGTCACGAGGAGAAATAATTATTATCTTTCCAAAAATGCATTTACAATAAATATGAAATGCTTTTCACTATCACTATTGTTAATATAGAGACACTATATGTGATGCATAGAAAAAGCTACATTATTTCTATTTAGGCCGTTGTGGGTAAATTTAAAAGAATATTTATGTGCAAGTTGCAAGCTAAGACGTGGTAAATGAATAATAAATAAGAAAATTATCGGTAGAAAAAGTGACACCTTAGTTAGTCCATATGAGCCAATTAGGAATTAATGAGGCTTTAGCAGAATTGACTTATCTCTAAGGGCAAAAATGAAAAAAATAAAGATATTTTTATGCCACATGTATACTTCCTAAATGTCAACATTAATGGGTAAAAGTTCTTTATCTTTTAGCCTAAGAAAAAAAGATCAATAAAAAATTAAATCTGTAGAGCCATTCAGTTAATAGACAATAGCTTAGCACCTCTACAAATGCCCTCACAGAGGTAGCACAGCTGCCTAGTCAACAAGCACCATGTGGATAGGGGTTCAAATGAAAAACATCATTTGCAGCTTGGGTAGCAAGCTCATTTAAACAAAATCTCTAAAATAATAGAATCAAGTTATTAGAGAGGTGTTATGGGGTAGAAAAGATGAAAGTGTCTATAAGAGACCTAACCAATATATACAAATCTAAATACACATAAAATACATATAAAATGATTCGTTTTTCATTCCTTCTTCTTCTTTGGAAATTTTGAGCTGCTCTATCTTCTTTTTTATCATTTTTAGAGTTTCTTTTCTACTTTTTAAGAACTGCATAAATAATTTTATTTTTATGCTTATTTTTAATTACTACAATGATTTTATTACTCATATCATAATTTATAAGTGAGCACACATGAGCTATCCCAACTATGTTGAGTATCTCTCAAGTTCACTTGAGCTATCCCTAAACTTACTTAAGCTTCTTATATATATTAATCCCTACGAGCTCCACTAAGCTCTTCTTATTGTCCCTCATATCTCAACTTATCGTTCATGTTGAGATTATTGAGTCCTTCTTAAGTTTATCTTAATAAACCTTGATGAAGTAAGCATCAAGAAATTCTAATAAAACAAGAAACCAGAACTTAAATAAGAATACAAAACAAGAATAGAGCCACGAATTGTCAAGTTTGAAGGAAAAATTCTCTCACTTTACCAATAGCTAACCAAATATAAATGAAATTATAGAAGATTTTGCATAGATCATAATAAAACATATTCCATGCAAATTGATGAACAAATGCAAAAGAAAGAGATTGCACATCAGGCTCTACTTATTAGCCCTTTTATTTTAATATTTGTAGAATCATTATAACATATTATAATGAATTCAAGCCACATTAGTAGAGAAATATCTTCTAGACCCTTTCAAGTAAAGTCAATCTACACAACACACTGAACTTTTAAAAATTTTTCATTTGAGTTCACAGACTCAAATACAGATATCTCCACAATTTAAATCACCTCAACTATAGCACATGGTCTGAACATTAGAAAAACATAACATCAACCCTTACTAACCAAGTCTCCCAATAAATATAAATCAATTTGTTTGACTCAAATTAGAGCTAGAGTCATTAAGAATCACCTAACTAGTTTAAAGCAGATCCTCACAAAAATCTAGTGCAAACAATTCTATAGATTGATGAAGCTTATAAATAATTAAAGTATTTGTTGAAAAACTTGACTTGTGTAGTTTCTTATCAATCAAGGAAACCATGTCTTTGGGAATCACTGGTGGAAAGAGTACCCCAAAGGTCTCAATGTCTGTTTACGCAGCCATTCTTGATGGATGCGGATGTTGTGAGCAATCTCTCAGGTTCAACGATCAAGTCTTAACGAATGAAAAAACCATTCTTGATTAAGGATTTGAGTCCTTTGTAGAGCTACTTCTTGAAGTTTCACCGCTGCTTAGGGAGTTCAATCTTCTTGTGAAGATCTACAGTGAGGAAGCCAAGTTCATGGTAAAGGAAACAATTTTGGTTTCTGAATTGAGGGCTGAAATTTTGAGGCATTGGTGCATTCCCAAGAAGGATGCAATTATCCACTTCGGGCTAGTGAATTGGAAGATGATTTAACACTCTCTCCATGCTATCTTTGTGAGAATTCTGAGGCTGAGGTAGAGGTTATTAGACCTCTTTACTGAATTGATATTAATTAATCCATTTAGTATAACTAAAGTAAATAATCGAGATGATATTACAAGTTATGATTTAGTATTTGAGTATGCGCCCTTTCGAGTTATTATGTTACTTTTTTTTAGGAAATAAATAAATAAATGAATCTTCATTTTCGTATATTTTTAACAACACTGATAACACTACAAATGTACAGTTTAAATTTATCAAAAACCTTATTTTCTAAGAAAACTAAATTTTGAAAATTAAAAAAAAAATTAAAGTGAGTTTAAGGAGTGTCTTCAAAAGTTTTCAAAAATCAATCATATTTGAATTATAATTTAATATTATTTAGATAGAAGAGCTCGTGATATATGTACCTATATCGAAAGAAATTTTGTGTTATAATACGGCACATACCCCAATAAATTCTTAAATGATAAATCACAGGTCTATAGTTATCATTCTTATGTTTATTAATTTCATTTATTTCATTTTATGTTATATAATAGTGATATATGACACCCTCAATTTTTGTCACTAGCTCCCACCATTCAATCAACCTTTTTGTTTCCAACATTATCCTTATAAGAAAATTTTTTAAAAAATTCAAAAATTCTAACCATCTTCTTCCACCATTATCACCATCTCAAACCACCGCACGATTAGCCCTTTGTAGCCTATTGATCTTACTAGAAAATTTTTCAATAGCCGCCAACCAAAATCTCTCTTTTGATTTGATTTTAAAAGCGAGATTGATATGATAGTATCAAAATCAAAATAAAAAGATTATGGGATAGGAATCAAGAAATCAGGAAGTTAACTAGAAAGAATGATAAAGATTATAAATGATAAGGTTAGAAATGAAGCGGTTGAGATTTGCAACTCACCGAAATCAAATTAATGATTGTGATTTTTTCTGTTATTATTAGTTTTCTAGAAAAATTAAAAAATAATAATTCAAATTGAAGAAGAAACGTAAAGAAATAGAAGAGTTTAACTTCAGTTACAATTTGTTGTTAGGAGAATAAATCAAATAAATGAGAGGTTTTGGTTAGCTGCTATTAATTGTTGAGGAATTTGCTAGTGGGTTCAATTGGGACAGAGGGCTATTGGGGCGTTAGCGTGAGATAGCGACAGAGGTGGTGGCTAGGGCTTCTGGAATTGGCTTTATTTTTTGTTTAATTATATGTTTATTGATACTTTCAAAAAGAAATTAATTCCCTAAAATGTACAGAAAACTTAGATGATAACGGAGAGACAACAAATTCACCACCTCAATCAATTTATCAATCGATTAAAGCACAAAATCCTCCAAAACGCGTCCAATAATTTTAACAACAAAAAATTCTCAACAACTTGCAATTGATAAGCACTTCTAATATCTCAAATATGTAAAATACCAAAAACTTCCACCAACAAAAATTAATAGATAATGAGAAAATAAGTAAAATAAGCAAAATGCCTAAAATCCATAACACACATGATTTTCATGTGAACCTTTCGATCGTCATGATTTAGGATAAAAACCTTGACACACGATCGAGTCCACTGTAGACGTAAACAAATCCATTGTGACAGTAAGTATGGGTTATAAAGGATCAAGACAAATTATAGAGCATCACGTCGTAAGCCTTTCATGTCTAATCCTAAACTTCAACCCTCACAGTCCTTACAATTTCTTCAAAAGAATTTACGTATTATCTTCTCTCGAGAAAGGGGTAAATATGAAAAAAGGTTGGGAATATTCTATCAAGTCTAACAAGACCAAGTTCAAAGAAATTACGTATAAGAGCTTGACCAAGCTAAAAGTGAGAGAAAAAAGCTATAATTTTTTGTTACAAAAGGCTATCTAAAATCCTAATATAAAAAATTAAAAACCTAGGGATAACCAAAATATTTTAGGGAAAATTGTACTAAGAAAAATAAATCACTCACATTAAAAATTTTTCGCCAAGAAAAAAAAGTTTCACCAAGCTTTTGATGATTTCCTTTTAAAATTTTAAACCACTGCAACCGTTTCTTTTTGTCTACAAGTTCCACCGTCCTACGTCGAAGAAGAAGTCCCTTAAAACATAAAGAGAAGTAACCCAGGCCGCTAAATTTATCAAAAATCAAGAAGTTAATAGTGTGGCATAATGAGGAACATCAGTGTGGATCAAAAAGAGCGGCCAAGATGAAACATCAATGCAAGTCAATGTAGTCAAAGAGCATAGAGTCGAGTCAACCTATAGAGCGAGGTGGGGATCCTAATCGGGTCACCGAATTATAGGAATGATCCAATATTTTGCACCCAAGGCAAGGAGGACCAACATGCCAGGCAGCATGAGGCACAAAACGGGCACGACATGTGTCTACATAGCACAACACGAAATAAGTATAATTAGATAGGGCATATGATATAATATGACATGTACACGGGTTACGTCTGACTTTAAATTTTAGGTATATGAGCATTAAAATTACAGTATGGTTAGATATAAATTGAAACATAACATACGAAAAGGTATGTAATGAACACGCTTTATTAGTGGACTAGCACATAATCCGTAGGCCATCAATATCATATGGACCAAATTTTATTAAAGTAAAATTTTTTAATAAAAAATAAATATAAAATGTTATGATTTTATAAATATCTTAAAATTAAAATTTTTAATATATTTTATTAGTATGGGCTTTTAAAAATTAATTTGAGTTTTCGTTTAAAAACGATATTCTAGTTGTTTTATTTTTATTCTTTATTCAAGCAATAAATGAAATTTGAATAATTTCTTTGAATATTTTTATATCTTGATCACTTGAGTTTATAGATTTATATTAATTATTGCTATGATCTATGAAATTATATTTATGTATTGTAGTATTATATTTAATTATTATAAAATTAAATATATAGTTATGAAATTATAATAAATTAATAATTAAATATTAATTATTTCCTTAATAAAAATTATTATTATTATTGTTGTTCTTATTCTTCTTCTTATTATTAATACTAACAGTAACAGTACGTGAGCTGATGGACTTAAAAAAATAAATCATGCATATGGACTTAAAAAAAAAAGGGTTGGCAGGCTTTTTGGTCACATAGCCGAAGCACAACACGTGTAGGCTCGTGCCATGGGTCATGCAAGGCCTAGTCATGCAAGGCCTAAAAATAAAAAATTTGCCACGGCATGACATGACATATTTACTTAGCGGGCCATTCTATGCCATGAGCCCTAATGAGCCTTGGGTTTGATGGGCCGTATCGCCTGTTTGCCGCCTTTAACCTAAGGTGAGCTAATCAAGATGCCACCTAATTAGTGAGAGTCAACTTAAAAGTCAAGGAAGTTACACTATAGTACCGTACATTGTATTAAATTGAATTCCAATCTCTGATCCAAACCCATTTTTTATTAGGGGCAGCCAAATGAATAAAAAAAATTGAATTTGAATAGAATCGCAAACGAATTAGGTTAATACTCTATTGATTCGTATTTGATTCATTTATTAAATGAATTAAAATCCAAGATTTGAAGTTGATTCATAAATTAATCAAATTGAAATCTCAAGATTCAGATTCAATTAGTTAATTTAATGAATATTTGGTTTGATTCATTTAATTTATTTAATAGAATTAATAAACTAATTGAATTAAGTTTGGATTTGTTTACTATTCATTTATCATTTATGAATATATAAGAACTGAATTGAATATGAATTTGTATACAATAATATAATTGATAAACAAAAATATAAAAATACTTCAAATTTAAACATTCGACAAAATGCAAACTTATTACCATTTATAATTAAATATTAGCCTTCAAACTTTAAAATTTTTTTATACATATTTAAGGATAAACAGGTAATTTAATTAAATGAATAACAAAAAATATTTAAACTAATATATTGCATTCGATTTCTTAAATGAATACTAAAGAAATAAATGAATCGATGCCTTTAAAGTTAAATTCAATTCGTTTAATTAGTAAATAAAGTCAAATTTACCTATTTATTAAAAATAATTATTTTTTTTTCAAATCCAAACTCATTTAATTCACACTAAATCAAATTGAATGAATGAATCATAACCCAAATTACCATCCTTTTACTCAATTATGTCTTTGATTTAAACCTAATTATCAAATACTCTAAAGTTGTGACCCTTCCAAATTGAAAAAATGATATCCATTCAATCATTTGGGACTCGAAACATAAAACAATCATTTCACCCTTGAACATATCATTGATAGTTTTTTAACGAGGTTTCGAGAAACCTTAATACATTAAGCATTTTGTTTATGTTTAGTAAGGGTAATATTAAATATTAATGGCATTAATAAACAAATAACGTTAGTGAGAAAAATTAAGCATTTTGTTCATGTTTAGTAAGGGTAATATTAAATATTAATGAGATTAATAAACAAATAACGGTTAGTGAGAAAAATTTAAAGGGTCAAATATTATCAATCTATGTTTTATATTTGGCCTGTTTATTAGTTTTTTTTGTATGTATCCAGCATTTGAAAATGTGGCCCAAGTCACGATTAATTGATTGACATAATTGTCTATCTCAACAGTTTTAAATTTTCAAAAATATCAAGTCGAGAGTCAATGTTTTTGGATTCTTAGTCAACGATTACTGCACCATTTTAAAAATAGGTAATTATTAAAAACCTCGCTTGAAATTTAGTATATTGTTAATTTAATAGATTGTATTAATATATTTTTAAATACTTCCCCTGATGTTAATGTGCCTTTTTGTTTTTTATCGTTTGTTGTATGATAAAATTACTTAAATATCTCTACTCTAAAAAAATAATTTTTTTAAAAAATAATAATTCGTACACTGAAAATAAAGAATTGTTGATTAGTAGCAGCAACTTTGTTTTGGCACCAAGCACATGAATACAATCGAAATACCAAATCACCCCCGCTACTTTCTAAAGTGACTATGAAACAAAAAAAATGTGAATTATTTTTGTTTGAAAAAGATATGAAATAAAAAAGTTAAATTTTGAAATTTAACTTTAATTCCTACTGCCATTTTTACCTTTGTCTTCATTGATTATATTGGCAGTAGCAGTGGCTATATAGTCTATAACAAATTCATCAACAACATAAACTTGAAGTTTTTTTTTTAAAAAAAAAATCAAGCAACCAAATGTAGTAACGTGATATTTGAATATGAATGAAATATCAACACAGGTGTCAATGGTCATCAACGGCCGTCACACAATGAGCCAATACAACACCAATAGCAATCCATATTCATAAAAGGTGACTTTAAGTTGCTATATTATCAAAAGATTTGACTTAAGTATTTCTATTTTCAGGGAGTGAAGATAATATTTAATTGACAGATCACATCATTTGAGACCAAAATCATGCTGCATCTATAATCAATTTGTCGAAATCCTATCGATCTCTACCCAGTTCATTGCCTAATCAATATTCCCGATTATCTCCAGCCAACAAGTATGCCAGAAGCCAAATCTATTGCGGAGAAGGTTTTGCACATCTCCTAAAAAATAATCCCATCTTTAATTTAACAAAAATTAGCACGAATCCATGTTAATTAATCAGCAGTAGTAACATAAACAAACAAAAAGATTTTCAGAGTCATTTTCCATCAATCACACGGCAATGTAACAAATTACAAGTGAACATTCATTTGCAGCAATCATTCATCTAACACTTAAAGATGGGGGGGGGGGGGGGAATGGAAGCAACCGAAATATTGTCAAAAAATTTTCGAGACCAATTATTCTTTTTTTACCAAATCTCCTAATTTCGGCTAATAAAATTGACATGCAAGGAAATACTCTGATTCATATCTCATCGCAGCTCGAAAAACACTGGGACTGTTTGTGGGTCAACGACGACGGCGAAAGTCAGTGGTCGATATTCTTCTACATCAACATCGTGAATCAGTCATCTCTGGTATTGGTGTCTCCGGATTCATTGTCGTGGTCTCCCACTCGTAGGCATGTTTTTCAGTCAAACCATTGCAGAAGATGAAAGGGATGTTGTGCTTCATGCTTCGATTGGAAGGGAGGAAAGAGATAACCATTTTTTCCTTTTTTTTTGTTTTTTTTTTTTGGTTGTGGGTGTTAATGTCTGTGGGGTAATGCTCCTTTTTGTTCTTTAGCCACGGGATATTTACAAAGTCGAGACCATTTGTAGAACCCGAAGTGAAAATTTCAAGTCTGCTTAAATTTTTTTAATCATTGAAGGGTCATTCTACGATTTTATGCTCACCAACTTAATTTAATACAAATGGTATACTAACGTCCGGGAAGTATTTGTAATACATACTGAGAATACATCAAACCTCAAGAAAGGTTTCTAATAATTATCCTTTCAAAAATAAATTTCCACACTCTTTTTCTCACGTCCAAAAAAAAAAATATATTAAGTTTTTCTCATCTAAATTAAATAGGTTCAGTTGAGTTAGATTTTTTATCAATCAGATTTCTTCATTATTTATGATAAATTTTTTATAACAATCTAAAATAATTATATTAATCTAAGTCATTGTTTACGGATAATATAGGATAATCTGTCCTTCAAACTTTAATTATTATAAAATAACTTTTGCTAATACTAAGCTACTAATTTTAAATTAAAAAATCAGTATTTAATGACCTTAATCTGCTGATACTAAATAATATATATATCTCAATATTTAATGACCTATCCCTTTTTTTTGCGCTTTTAACATATCAATGAAAAAAGTTTTTCATACTTTAGTGTCATAACCTATACTTGATACTAAGCGATGCAATTTTTGAGTTTTTTTTTTAAATTTTCTTTATTTTTCTTTAGTCTAACCAAAGATCAGATGCAAGCGTCGATCTCTCCTCAGTTAGCTTAATTTTTTTTTTCTTTTAATCGACTAGGGTTTGTTTATAGGTTGACTAAATTGTACATATATTATTTTTTAAAAATTGAAAGGATTAACACTTATGGCCACTCTTTAAATTGTTCTCTAGCTAGGAGTTGAAGGGACATAGCTTGTGATGCTTCTGGTTTTTGTCTTTTTAATTAGAGGATGCAAAGTAGACGATTCCTTAATGCCATTGACAAGTTAAATTCTTAGACAACTTATCTTGTTCATGTAAAATTATTGTTCTCATGCAAAATTCATCTTTACGATCATATATGTTGTATCAAATTCTATCCTTCTGACCGGGAAATGAAACTATGTGAGCATTGAATATGAAGCTTCAACAATGTTTGAATTGCATAGTGATCTTAATTTTTCTTTCGGCTCTTCAAGAGGCACCAAATGTCAGGCAAATTGTTGGAGAATCGAGGTAATGAATTTTAGCTTATTTTATTTATTGTTTCATGAACATATCTGCAACTTTAATTTTGATCGCAATGATTTTTCTGGAAGATATAACTTGATGAAATATTTGTGGCTACAAATATTGTTTTTTTTACTATGGTTTGATATTTACCTTTTTATAATTCATTTGCCGTAAAGGATCTGATACTCTTTTATATTCCGGGAAGAGAGATTACTTTCTCTTGTTTGATTATCAGAGATAGGCAAGTTTTGATTAGACTGACTTGATTGTTTTGTTTTTCCCCTATTTGTTTCAAGTTTTCTTGGAGATCGGTCTTCTCATGGGTTGACATCTTATCAATTTAATTTCTAACTTTGTATCAGGTTATCTAACATGACTCGTTCGGACAGCTTATGCAGAGATTCTTTATTTTTATGACTTTTAGTGTTATTATAATATTATTATTATTTTTGAATAAATTTCTTATTGTTTTATTAGTTGTTGAAACATCATTCAATTAATCTCGTCATTTAATTAACTAACTCTCTAATTTAGACATTTAATTAAACTAGGAAACAAGTATTCCTAATAAATTATAATATCACTAAAGAAATTAATAAATTAATCCATATTATAAGATATGCAATAAATAAAATTTTAATTTAACTAAACTTACCATAAGATACCAACTCTATAAATAATGAATTGAACAGTCTCCCCCTTAGGCAAGAATTAAAATAAAATACTGATTTTATTTATCAATAAATTACAAGGCAACATAGAATAGAAAATCAAGATCAATGAAAAGATAAACTCCCACACAAAAACTAGAAATTTGAATATCCAAAATAATTAAAAGCATATTTAATGGGATCACAAAAAAGAATAGGATCATACAGAGGCCAAGAGTGAATAAAAGATGTAATAAATATAGAAAGATCATCAATAACACTTGGATGGGCACTACTATTGACTACGCATGCGGCAACAACAGGCAATCGAAAATGGTGGAAGGAATAACGATGATAGTAATGGTGAAGACAGTCTTCACTAAGATCACTTTCTATGGAGTCATTATCACTTGAAAGCATAGATTCTTCAGGAGGTACTTGTTCAAATTTGGGACTAAGATCCTCACTATCATTAAAAATATGAATCTCATGAGATCATCCACAACTAGAACAAAAGAAGAGTGGAAGAATACAACAACACTTGAATTAGTTTAAGTATGATAACTCTCACCTTGCTTTAGCTTAAAGACACTCGAGCCATGGAAAAGGAATAATAAATACAAGAAAATTAAGCAAGAGAAAGCAAGTATTCTAGTCTAGCCAAAAGACATAAGGAGGAAGCCAAAAACAAGTGAAAAACAGTAATCCTAGAGACTTCTTTATATAAAAGAACTAGCCTTGTTCAAAGAGAAGTAAAAATCTTACATTCACGAGGAGTAAAAAAGAAGATTTACATCCAATTTAAGATATCATTAATCCTAAATCACATAGAAAAAATAAGAAATAAGTATAATCTAACTCAAATATATTAAGAATTTTAAGAAAAATGGAAAAATTAAATGTTATGCATGATTGTTTTGAAAAAACAAACTTAATCCATGTGAGGGAACTTTGAAATTAAGCTGGGAATGAATGGAATGGAATTAGAACTTGACTATACATTATTGGAAAGCTTTTTGAATTTGCTTTTTATAGGATTTTATAGAACTGAATTCAGAGCTTTATAGACAAAGTTATGAATCAAATAATGTAACCAGTTTAGTTGTGACGACAAAGAATTTTGATGCACTTGAGAAAACAAAATTAAGGTTTTGCTTAAAAAAAAAAATATATGCGACTCTTAAGCCCTAAAATCATACCAATATGTAAGAACATGATAATGCACATGTATCATGAACAAAAATCTTAAAAAATAATTTTTTTTTAAAATACAGTAATATCGAACTTGAAAAGTGAACAATCACTATGTTTAGGAATTTTCCATAACAAACATTAATTCATGAAATCAAGACTCTAATTTCCTTAAACAAGTTAAGATTAGAGAAATTTAAGTTTCTGTGCATGCATGCAATTCAATCTAAATATTTTTCTTAGCAATTCAATCTAAATATTTTTCTAAAAAATTCATCAATATTCATAGTCAAAGTCTTAAATATAAAATATAGAACTGGTTAAACTAACATTATCATCAAGGTCTTTAATTTTGACAGTTTCAACTTTGATAGACATTTTTTTCATAGCTTATCTCTAACTTTTTTTTTATAATTAAAAGTGTCTACGATCAGGAACTTTCACTCTACCTATTAAGGTAACCTTCTTCTCATGGTAGTCCATCCTTTGTCATATTTTTGATACACAAACTCAGATTCCTCAAGGATACTTTCATTCTTAAAAGTTATAGGTAGTTTTATTTGTCCATAGTGTCTATATCTATTTGTGATGTTACAACAAGATAAAAATCAAGGCAAATAATCATAACACAAGTTAAATATTTTCAACAAAAATCATATCAATATCAAAACCTTAAGTCAAAATAAAAATTGAATTATCATTTATGTGCTTTTGAAAAAAAAGTTATATAGCTCTAATCAAAACTTGTTTAGAGTTTTAAAGTCTTTAAAAACTTGAAAAATTGCTCATCGTTCATTAGTCTGAGACTTATCATTTTCTTTTTCAAATAGAACACAAAAACAAAGACCCAAAATAAAAATCACATAAATGCATACCTTATATTTAATGTACAAATGCATGACTTAAATCTAAATGCAACAATAATGTGACTTACAGGGTGCACACACTTAAAAGCTTTCTTTAAAGAATCAATGTGTTTTAAGGATACAATTTTGCTCTCAATTAAATTCTAATAAAATAATGACAAAATATCAATATGCTTTGTCTAAAATATTGAATAGGATTTTTATAAATATTGGTAGCACTAGTGTTATCACAAAACACAATCAAAGTATCCTTAAACATATCATAATCCACGAGTATTTATTTCATCCAAAGTAATTAGTCATAACACTAAGTTGTTTTTGAGATGGAAACATTCTCTAATGGTACTTCTTCTATCATTAACATTATCAACCTGATTTGTATTACTATATCTTGTAAGACTTGAATCAATGTCATTAGTATACCAAATACCATTATTAATTGTCTTATTGACAAAACAAATGATTTATTTGATGATGACTAAGTGTGATGCCTTTGGATTAGCTCGGTACCTAGTATATACACTGATAGTGAACATATACCTCTAGTCTACTTGCTATCAAAGAAAGTAAGATACTAATTATGCTTCTGTAAAGACTGAGATCAATATTAGAACCATTATCATCAATAGTCAACTTAATACTATTACCTATAAAAGTTTGATATATTTTACTGAGTTTAAGCCAAACCCATTAATTAAATTCTTGGCATACTTGCTTTGATTGACAAAAATTTCATTCTCTATTTGTTTCACTTAGAAATCTAAAAGGTAAGTCAATTCTCTTACCATGCTTATCTCAAACTCTTTTTTCATTTGACTCACAAATTTTTGCATATGATTAGAAGAAGTAAAACGAAACACCATATCATGAATATAGATTTGAACAACTAAAATATATTAAATTGCTTAATAAATAATGTTTTATTTACTCCCCCTTACTTATAGCCATTTTCAAGCAAAAGTTTAGTCAATCTTTTATACCAAGCTTAAGGAGCTTGTTTTAAACCATACAAAACTTTTTTTTTTTAAAATTTAAAAACATGGTTTGTGAAATGAAGATCTTTAAAACCTTTAGGTTGTTCAAGATAAGCTTTTTTATTTAAAATATTCTTCATAAAAGCACTCTTATATCTGTTTGAAATAATTTTAAGCCTGTCATGCAAGCCACTGCAAGAAACAAACAAATAAATTCTAGTCTAGCAATAGATGCAAAGGTTTCATCAAAATCAACACCTTTATATGACTAGTTCTTACCATGTTATTGAATTCATTCGTTTTGCTTTAAAATCCATTTGGTTCCTATAACATTAGATTGACTAGTTCTAAGTAGTAGCATCCTTTAAGATCATTTTGTTCAAATTGTTCTAATTCTTCTTGCATAACTTTAATTCAAAATTCATCAAGTAAGGCTTTTTTAGCATTCTTAGGTTCAATTACTAATATAAAGCAAGTAAATCTTATCATATTTGCATACTTTTTTTTTTATCACCATTTGTTCATCAAGATTACCCAAAATAATTCCAAATAGGCGATTTTTTAACTCTTGATGATGGCTTCGTTCTAATTGGGTCCTATCAGTCCATAGTTGCCTAAAGCTTTAAGACTTTTTCCTTCACATTCTTTAAAGTTTCTAGAGTTTCCTTATATGCATCTTCTATAATTGGTTTTTTTTTTCTCTCAAAAAACGTTCACTAAATTGACCTCTCTCAATGATTTGATCTGCAAGAGTAACTATAATAACTTTTGGTGTTTCTATAAGATTGGTTATTTCTTGCTCAATTGAGTAATCTACAAAATCTTAATAATCATCAATAATTACATTTTTAGATATAATACTATGATTTCTTATATTATAAACTTAATATGCTATACTATTATTAGAATAACTAAGAAAAACACCTTTATCACTTTTTTAATCAAATTTACCAATACATTTATGATTATTCAATATAAAAAAACATACTCCTACAAATATAAAAGTAACCTATATTAGGTTTTTTGCCTTTCCATAACATGATTAAAGGTATAGCAAGCAGTATTAATTGCTACACTATTATTAGAATAACTAAGAAAAACACCTTTATTATTTTTTGAATCAAATTTACCAATACATTCATAATTGTTCAATATAAAGTACAAACTTCTAAAAATATAAAAGTAACCTAGATTAGGTTTTTTGCCTTTCCATAACACGATTAAAGGTATAGCAAGCAGTATTAATTGCTTTAGCCTACAATTTCTTTGAAATTTTCTTTGAGTTTAACATCATTTGAGTAATTTCTTATAAGGTCTTATTTTTTCTTTCTATAACATCATTTTTGTTCTAAAGTAATAGGTGACAAAAACTCATGTGAAATTCCATGTAAACTATAATATTATTCAAAATTAAAGTTTTGAAATTCTCTTCCACAATCACTCATAATTCTAACAATATTGTAATGTTGTTCATTTTTAACATTTTCGTATAGTTTTTTAAACACATTAAATGTATTTGACTTCTCTTTAATAAAACCAACCCATGCATACCTAGAGAAATAATCCACACACACAAATACATCCTTTTTCTAGCTAAACTTTCAAGTTGCATTAGTCTCATAAGGTCCATATGAAGTACCTATAGTATTTTAGATGTTGTTCTATCTTGAATGTCTTTATGTGACGCCCTTTGTTATTTACCTGATTGACATGAACCATATACTCTAGGTTACTTTTTTTTTTAGCATTAGAATTCCTTTGACAGCAACTGTCTTTACAATTTTAGTTAGTAACTTATAGTTCAAGTGACCCAACTTTTGATGCCATATTTTTATGCCGTCAAAAGCAATTTTATGGAAAATAGTTGAGCTAGTCAATTTATAATAGTAATAAAATGATCAATGTCCTTTTAAAATGCAATTTCCATCAACAATAGGAATCTGATAATTGTCCTTATCAAAGTTGACAAAAAGGTTTTAATAAAAAAATTTAACTAATATTAAGTAAATTTGATTTGAGATCCTTCACATGCAAAATATTTTCAAGTTTTAGAAAACCTTCCACATTCAGTACTCCTTTTTTAAGTACATGACTTTTTAGGCCATCAACAAAGTTATATTTGCTTGATCAACTTTTTAATAACTAATCAATGCATTTCTACAACCTATCATGTGTTTAGAATAACAAGTATCAAAGTATCAAAGTATTAAAAGTCAGTAGTACAAATTCTCAATAAAATAAAGGAAATATAAGCTTTATAATTAATCTTTTTTATCCAAGTGGTTTTGGGTTTATTTTCATGTGTCTCAAAATTAGTCTAAAGGTCATCTTAGGTTTTCAATAATGTTATGTATTTCTTTTGGATTCAATCAATCACTAGACCATTAAGTCGATTATCTTGAATAAAACTTGAAGAAAGAACTTAGACTAAAAACAACTAATAAAACATAAAAAATAAAGAATCAAGACCAGGAAAGCTAACATGGTTCGGTACCAATGTACCTACATCCACGACTGAAAATACCCCATTGGACTTGAAGCTTTTATTGCTAAAATGTTTACATTGACTACACAAGATTATAGGGAACAAATCTTCTTCACAAAGAAAAAGAAAAGTCTCTTTCTACAACCCTCGAAATCACTCACTAAGACACCTTCTGATTAGCCTGATTTGCTCCTTTTTATAAGCTTTTAAGTTTCTAGCTGTATGAGTAACTAACTCAACAAACACAGGTTCCACACATGCCAGCTAATCAGGCCACCTCAGTAATATTAACAAAATATAACTAACTTTCACAAATCTGCACCTTAGCTTGACTTACAAGCTAACAACACCAATAAAGTCCAATAAGTCTTTGAACTTGACTGTTGGTAATGGCTTAGTGAAGATGTCAATAGTGTTAATTTCAGTAGGAATCTTATTCATTTCTATCATGCTAAGTTTATCTCATCCCTTACAAAGTGTACTCTTATGTCAATGTACTGGGTCCTTACTTGATACTTAGGATTTTTGCTCAGTTATATGGCACTTTAGTTGTCACAACTAATGAAAACTGATTCTTTTGTAAATCCTAATTCAAAAATGAACTTTTTCAGCCAAATTACTTTCTTAACTGTATTGGCAAAAGCAATGTATTCAGATTGTGTAATGGATAAGGCCACCATATAATGTAAATTATAATAGACCTTATTCTATCTTTTTAACTTACTGTACCTCCATAAAAAGTGAACACATATCTTGTAATGGACCTTTTTCTATCTAAATCACCTGTAAAGTCTAACTGTAGAAAGCCAACTATCTTTATAGTAGCTCTATTTACTTTGCCATACAACACTCCAAGCTCTGTAGTCCCTTAGAGATACCTAAGAACCCATCTAACAGCATTATAGTGCTTTTTGCCTGGATTTCCCATGAACCTACTTATCACTCAAACATTATAAGTTAGATTAGATCTTGAGCAAACCATTGCATACATTATACTCCTCACTGCACTAGAATAAGAAATTCTCATCATATGCTCAATATTTGTAACAGACTTGGGCTTTTTTTCCTTAGATAACTTAAAGTGAGCTGCTAATGAGTAGTTACTAGTTTTGAACCAGTCATGACAAACTTGGTCAAAACCTTCTTTATATAATCAAACTGAGATAGGAATAAAACCTTCTTGTGTTTGTCTCTGACAATCTACATACCCAAGATCCTTTTTGCTGTACCAATATCTTTCATCTCAAAGATGAAATTTAACTCCACCTTGAGCTTTTCAATTTCTCTTCTATGTTTACATGTTATAAGCATGTCATTAATATATAAAAGCAAATAGATATTGTTACCATCAGCTAATATTTTAAAATACACACAACTGTCATATTGGCTTCTATAAAACCTATATACCATCATAAATTCATCAAACCTAATATACCATTACCTAAGTGATTGTTTCAGCCCATATAAAATCCTCTTGAGCAAATACACCATGTCTTTAGTTCTCTTCTTAATAAAGCCTTCTGGTTTTGTCATTAAGATCTCTTCATCAAGATTTTCATGAAAAATACTATTTTTACATCCATTTATTCTAACTCCAGGTCATGAAATGCAGTGATAGCTAACAAAACCCTTATTGAACTATGATAACTAACAAAACTCTTATTGAACTATGTTTTACAATTAGTGAAAACACCTCATTAAAGTTTACTCCCTCCCTTTGAGTAAACTCCTTTGCAACTAACCTTACTTTATACCTTGGGTGATCCTCTTCATTGACTCATTCCTTGAGTTTATAAATTCATTTACAACCAATTATTCTTTTACTGAAGGTCTCTTGACAAGTATCAATGTATTGTTCTTCATGAGGGATGCAATTTCTTTCTTCATTGCTGCAAGCCACTTATGCTTGTCTTCGCTACTCATAACCTCTACATGGCTAGCTCTTTCTAATTCATTTACTTCATCTACTATAATAAGTGCATAGGATATTAAATCTGCAATACCATATTTCTCAAGCAATTTAGTGACCATTCTCTCCCTATCTCCAGTAAGCTAATAATTCTTTAATTTTGGTGTTTAAGATGCAACTTTGGATGTGTCAGTGACTGTTCTGTCAGCATTACTATCTTCGGTGTCCTTTATTTCTAAATCAGAATCATTTTTGTCAGTGAGTGTTAGGGCTTTTATAATTGTTTCAACTGTATTTTGTAGCATAGGATCTTTATTGAAAATTACATCCTTACTAACGAAAGTTCTAGATGGTTTTCCATTAATACACCATATTTTATATCCTTTAATACCCTTTGGATATCCAATAAAGTATCCTTAATAGCTCTCAGATCTAACTTTCCCTAAGTTACATGAGCATATACCAAGCAACCAAAAATTCTGAGGTTGTTTAAATCAGGAGGCTTACCAGACCAAGCTTTATATGGAGTTTTGAAATTTAAGGCTGAGAGGGGATTTTTATTTATCCAATAGGCTACTATGGTAACTACTTCTACTCTAAAATACTTTAACAAGTTAGCATTAAACAACATGCATCTCACTTTCTCAATTAATGTCCTATTCATCCTCTCAAATTCATTGCTGCAAAATTCAAGGCCATTGTCTGTCCTTAATCTTTTCACCTTTCTATTTATTTGGTTTTCCATAAGTGTACATCACTCTTTAAATTTTTCTAGGACATCATTCTTCAGTTTCAAAACATACACCCAAACTATTCTAGAGAAATCATCTATGAAAGTGACAAAGTACTTTGCTTTACCATGAGATAGAACCTATAAAGATCCTCAAAGGTCTGAATGAACATAATCCATGGTCTACTTGGTCTCATGTTTACCTGAAGGGAACTTTTATCTAGTGGCTTTACCAAATGCACACTTTTCACAGAATTTTAGAGAGGAAATCCCATAACTCCTAAACAATCTTTGCTTACTTAATCTCTTGGACTCCTTTCACTTATGTGTACTAACCTTATGTGCCACAACTTAGTCTTATCATTTGTAATGCTAATATTAAAGTCTATTTTAGGTACAAAACCTAACAAGACATATAATCTTTTTCTTCTTACTCTTTTCATGATAACAGTCCCTTTATTTGTAACCTCTATTTGACCCTTTCTGCCTTAATGCTATAGCCTAGATGATCTATCATTCCTAAAGAAATAAGGTTTCTTTTGAGGTCAGAAACATATCTTAGTTGTTCTAGATCCCTTAAGACCTGATCAAACATTTGAATGCTTATGGTTTCTATACCTGCAACCTTACAAGCTAGATTGTTTCCTAGTAACACTTTCCCTCCATCAGTGTAGTTTAAGGTTTTACTAGGCACATATGAAAAAAAACATCTTGAGTCTAGAATCCACTCACCAATTGAATGTTTATCAGCAGCAATAAGCACACTAACACTTTCTGAATCTTTTTTATCTTCGATGCAATGACTGCTTTTCCATTTAACTTATTCTGCAGTTTTTCAAGTTTCTTCTTTTCATACAGTCTTTGATGTGATGACCCTCTTTGTGACAGAAATAACATTTTCTTTTCTTCTTCTTCTTGTTATTCTTTTCTTTCTAATTGCTCTTTTTCTATTCACTGACTTTCTTATTTAGTTTAGCTTTGACCATTAAACCTTTTCTTAGGTTTTGATCTTAACTATCTATTTTTTTCTTTAATTTTTTTTAATTTGAGAGCATTTTTTACATCTTTGAGAGTAAGAGTTTGCCTCTCATAGAGTAAAGTGTTTGCAAAATGCTCTAATGAATCTGGAAGGAAGTTAAGTAGAATCAAAGCCCTATCCTCATCTTTAAGATCAATGTTTACATTCTCAAGATCCAGGATCAATTTATTGAATTCATCTAAATAATCCTTCATAGCAGTCCCTTTCTTTATTGAAAAGGTATATAGCTTCCTTTTTATATACAACCTCTTGGCTAAAGATTTCTTCAAGAAGAGTTCTTTTAGTTTTGCCCATAGCCTAGAAGCGATTTTCTCTTTAGCTATTTCTCTCAACACCTCATCTAATAGATGTAAAATGATAGTACTGTGAGCTTTGTTGTTAATTACTCTTTTTTCTCCTTCAAAGCTTGAGGAACCTTTGCCTTTATCTTTCTTTCCCTCAGAGTCTTCTTCTTTATCATTACGAAGGGCACCATTAAGTCCTTGTTCAATGAGGATTGCTCTCATTTTGAGACTCTACAAATAGAAGTCATTTTTACTTTTAAACTTCTCAAGATCAAATCTTATACTTGCCATGATGATCAAGAACAGCTAATGACTAGCTCTGATCCCAATTAGTTATGAATTTCTTATGGATTAAATCAATTACTAGACCATTAAACCAATTATATTGAATAAAACTTGAAGAAAGAAGTTAGACTAAGAATGATTAACAAAATAGAAAAAATAGACACTTAAAGCCAGGAAAAATAACGTGATTCAATACCAATGTACCTACATCGACGACTAAAATACCCCACTAGGCTTAAAGCTCTTATTGCTGAAATGTTTACCCTAACTACAAAGATTACAGGGAAAAAATCTTCTTCACAAAGAAAAAGAAAAGTCTCTTTCTATAATCCTCAAAATCAGTCACTAAAATGTCTTCTAATCGGTCTGATTTGCTCTTTTTATAAGCCTTCAAGTTCTCAATTGTGTAAATAACTAACTCAACAAATCCTGGTCCTATGCACGCTAACTAATTAGGTCACCTCAACAATATTAATAGAATATAACTAACTTTCACAAATAAGAATAATTAAAGAATGTGGCACTTTTCATATATTTTATGAACTTAAAGTAATTAGGTTTTATATGTTCTTTATCATGGCAAAAATGACAAGCAAGAATAAATGTTTTATTTTTTCCTTAATAAATTGGTGAAGAATGTGCAATGTGTTGAGTGTTAGAAAGTGTATATTTATAAAGGAGAAAATCGTCATTTTACACTTTAAATCTCACTAACATTGTTACTTTTATTTATTTAAGTATTTTCTTATTTAATTATATGTGTTTTATTATAATTGTGTATTTTATGTATTTTAGGGGTATCATAATCGTTTCACAATAAACGAGTGATCAGACAGTAAAACGAACGTCATATTTGGACTCAGGACGGTCAAAAACCTTAAGAAGAGCATTAAAGGAAAAAGTTACTGTTCACACATACGGTACTGTTCATACGTACGGTACTGTTCACGATACTATTCACGACACTGTTCATGTATACGGACCGATGATGTGGCAACTACCTACGACGTGGCAGTATCTGATTGGACGAATTATGTGGATTGACTGCTTATGTGGCATTGACCGATGACGTGGCGTTGACCGATGATATGTCATGATCTTATTGGACTAAATTTCTTATGTACTGTAGATCGATGACGTGGCAGCATCTCATTGGAGTAGAAATCGGGTGTACAGTACATGCGCTTACATGAGATTATTTACTATTCAGCGTTATCGTACAAAATGTTGACTGTTGACGGTTGATCGTTGATCGTGATCGATGACGTGGCGCAATCCTGAGCATCCGAATTGTTTTTAATCCGATGGTCACGATTCACTCAATGTATCTATAAAAAGGGGGCTCTCCCCCTCTAATTTGGCACCTCTGAATTCATTTCTAAGCTTAGATTTCTGAAATTCCTTCTCCTTCTTGTAGTTTCTTTGTATTTTAATAAAAAGAACATTTACCTTTGAATGAGTCATTTCCAGATGAACAATTAATGAGTGTGGAAGTAGTACCATGGTATGCTGATATAGTTAATTATCTTGTTACAGGTCAACTTCCAGAGCATTGGACTAAACAGGACAAGGCCAAATTCTTTACAGAAATAAAGAATTTCTTTTGGGATGATCCTTATCTATTTAAATACTGTGCAGACCAAATTATTAGACGATGTGTCCCAGAGAATAAATTTCAGAATATCCTTTGTAATTTAAATTTTTGCAATTTAATTTCTGTAATTTAATTTTATTGTGTGATTTCTTTAATTTTCTGTACTTTAATTTTTACTTTACTTTTCTTTGTAATTTGTTTTGTTTATCTTGTAATTTATTTTAATTTATTCGTAGAATTAATTCATAGAATTAGTTTTTTTTAAGTAATTTTTTTTTGCTTTCCTTAAAAATTATAAAAAAAATAAAAAAATTACAAAATTAAAAAAAAAGTGAATCTGTAATTTAATTCTGGTAATTTAAATTTCTTTAAATTTCAATAATTTAATTTCTGAGTTATTTTTCTTTGTAATTTTTATTTATTATGTTAATTTATTATTTCATAGAATTAAATTCTAAGTGTGTGTTACTGCATCTAAATGTCCACTTAATTAGTAGATATGGAGGATTATTTAGAGTCCTAAAAGATGATGGAAGGCCATTTTTGACCCGTTTGAGCCTTTCTGAGTGATCGACTCCGTTGTTGAGAATTATCCGATTGCCGTTGGAAAAATTCCCAAATCTCTGATGCGCTTTTGGACATTAACTCTCCTCCACTGGTTGCCATTAGCCATTCTTGCATATGTGGCAATAATCCCTCCAAAAAATATTGGCATTGGTGCCATTTCTCGTACCCATGATGTGGACACTTCAAGAGTAGCCCATTAAATCGCTCCCATGCTTCAAAAAATTGCTCGTCGTCTCTTTGAGTAAACTCTGAAATTTCCCTGCGAATAGCATTGGTTTTATGAACTGAGAAATATTTATTTAAAAATTTAGTTACCATTTGTTCCCATGATGTAATGTTGTTAGCAGGCATTGTATTAAACCATGAACGAGCTCTATCTTTTAATGAAAATGGGAATAATCTAAGTTTAACATCATCATCTGAAAAATTCTCATATTTAAAAGTTTGACAAATAGCATGAAAATCATTCAGATGATTATATGGGTCCTCATTTTCTAAGCCATAGAATGTGGGGAGATAGTTTAGCACACTAGGTTTTAATTCAAAACTCCTAGTAGCTACATTTAGGTACCTTATGCATGATGTGCTTAAATTAGCTAAAGGACTAAAATAATCCTTAAATGGCCTCTCTTGTGGTTCTGGTTGCTGATGTTGCAAATCCATTTCAAGTTTCTTTTGGAAAACAGTTTGTTTGTGTGTGCGAAGTGTTTTTTCCAAATCGAGGTCTAAAGGTTCAAGATTGAGTGATAATGACCTTCGACCATGCATGCAAAGAACAAAATAAATGAAAATAAATGAAAATAAAACAAACAAAAATAAAGAGGAGAGAGAAATTACAATACTAACCTTGTGAAGTTGTTACAACCTTACAATGAATATACACTCAAGTGCTAAAAAGAAAATACCAGAAATAGATTAACTAAAAAAAAATAAAATAAAAAGATAAATTACAATGAAAAATAAAAAATTAAATTACAGGAATATAAAGAAGAGAAAAAGAAACAAAATTAAATTACAGAAAAAAAATTACTTAAAAAGAATTTAATTCTATGAAATAATAAATTAACAGAATAAATAAAAATTACAAAGAAAATAACTCAGAAATTAAATTATTGAAATTTAAAGAAATTTAAATTACCAGAATTAAATTACAGATTCACTTCGGATGATCCTTATCTATTTAAATACTGTGCAGACCAAATTATTAGACGATGTGTCCCAGAGAATGAATTTCAGAATATCCTTTCTTTCTGCCATGAACAAGCTTGTGGAGGCCACTTCAGTGCTAAGAAAACAGCTATTAAAATTTTACAATGTGGTTTCTATTGGCCAACTATATTTCGATATGCTTACACCTTTTGTTCTTCATGTGATAGGTGTCAAAGAATGGGCAGCATTACACGAAGGAATATGATGCCACTAAACCCAATTCTGGTGGTTGAAATTTTTGACGTATGGGGTATCGATTTCATGGGACCCTTTCCCACATCTTTTGGCCATCAATACATATTGGTCGCTGTTGATTATGTTTCGAAATAGGTAGAAGCTATTCCATATAAGAACAATGATCATAAAGTGGTAATAGGATTTTAATGAAATGCCATTTTATGGTTAAATAAGGTATTGTTCTCGGTCACATCATTTCAAGCAAAGGTATTGAGGTGGATAAAGCCAAGGTGGATCTCATTTCCAATCTTCCTCCACCTAAAACAGTCAGAGAAGTAAGATCTTTCCTTGGGCATGCTGGTTTTTATAGACGTTTCATTAAAGATTTTAGCAAAGTTTCTAGATCCTTATGCAATTTACTTGCTAAGGATGTACCTTTTGTCTTTGATGATTCATGTCTTGTGGCATTTGAAAAACTAAAGCAGTTGTTGACATCATCACCCATCATTCAGCCCCCAAATTGGAACTTACCATTTGAGCTTATGTGTGATGCATCTGACTATGCAGTAGGAGCAGTATTAGGACAAAGAGTTGATCGAATTCCCCATGTGATTTACTATGCTAGTATGACATTGAATGATGCACAGTTGAATTATTCAACCACTGAAAAAGAAATGCTAGCAGTTGTGTTTGCATTAGAAAAATTTCGATCTTATCTCATTGGTTGTAAAATAATTATATTTACAGATCATGCTGCTCTTAAATATCTTCTCACAAAGAAGGATGCAAAAGCTAGACTAATTCGTTGGGTGCTACTCTTGCAGGAATTTGACTTAGAATTCAAAGACAAGAAAGGAACAGAAAATGTTGTGGTTGATCATTTTCCCGTCTCCATTTTGACACAACAAAAGAACATTTACCTTTGAATGAGTCATTTCCAGATGAACAATTAATGAGTGTGGAAGTAGTACCATGGTATGCTGATATAGTTAATTATCTTGTTACAGGTCAACTTCCAGAGCATTGGACTAAACAGGACAAGGCCAAATTCTTTGTAGAAATAAAGAATTTCTTTTGGGATGATCCTTATCTATTTAAATACTGTGCAGACCAAATTATTAGACGATGTGTCCCAGAGAATGAATTTCAGAATATCATGCCACTCATATTTTAACTAAGGATAAAAAAGGAATTTTATTAAAATACAAAGAAACTACAAGAAGGAGAAGGAATTTCAGAAATCTAAGCTTAGAAATGAATTCAGGGGTGCCAAATTAGGGGGGGGAGCCCCCTTTTTATAGATACATTGAGTGAATCGTGACCATCAGATTAAAAACAATTCGGATGCTCAGGAACCGTCAACAGTCAACATTTGTACAGTAACGCCGCCAAGAGGAACTGTCTCATGATTAAATGGATAAGAAAAACTTAACGGTTAAACAAACACAAAAAAAAAAATAATTTCAATCAGCAAAAGAATGAATAAAAGAAAGAAAATAAAGAAAATAAATAATCAAATCACCGAAAAGTAAAACCTCAATTTAAAATAGGTGAGTCACTCAAATTTATTTCGCTGTCCTCTCCATGTGGTTGGTATTCTAGATATGGCAGTATCTGATTGGACGAATTATGTGGATTGACTGCTTATGTGGCATTGACCGATGACGTGGCATTGACCGATGATGTGGCGTTGATCTTATTGGACTAAATTTCTTATGTACTGTAGATCGATGACGTGGCAACATCTCATTGGAGTAGAAATCGGGTGTACAGTACATGCGCTTACATGGGATTATTTACTATTCAGACGGCGTTACTGTACAAATGTTGACTGTTGACGGTTGACTGTTGACTGTTGACTGATGACGTGGCGCAATCCTGAGCATCCGAATTATTTTTAATCCGATGGTCACGATTCACTCAATGTATCTATAAAAAGGGGGCTCTCCCCCCTAATTTGGCACCCCTGAATTCATTTCTAAGCTTAGATTTCTGAAATTCCTTCTCCTTCTTTTAGTTTCTTTGTATTTTAATAAAATTCCTTTTTTATCCTTAGTTAAAATATGAGTGGCTAATTTCTTTTGAGCTTGGGTTGAAGGTGAAATCTCAACATGTTCCATGGGCTTAATATTCCATATTAATACCAATTAACTCATAAGGGGGGATTCCACACCTCATGAACCACTCTCCAATAAGTATGGTGCCAAGGGCTTATCGTGCCCAATAATAATAACCTTGTACTAGGGTGTCGGTATAACCAGGGCTGTAACTAGACAAGACTATTATTATTTGTCGACGAAAAGTCAAAACAACCACAAATATTAGAGGGGAAGAGAAAGTAAATTTACCAAATTAAGCCCATGGAATATGTTGAGACTTCACCTTCAACCCAAGTTCAAAAGAAATTAGCCACTCATATTTTAACTAAGGATAAAAAAGAAATTTTATTAAAATACAAAGAAACTACAAGAAAGAGAAGGAATTTCAGAAATCTAAGCTTAGAAATGAATTCAGGGGTGCCAAATTAGGGGGGGAGAGCCCCCTTTTTATAGATACATTGAGTGAATCGTGACCATCGGATTAAAAACAATTCGGATGCTCAGGATTGCGCCACGTCATCAGTCAACAGTCAACAGTCAACCGTCAATAGTCAACATTTGTACAGTAACGCCGCCTGAATAGTAAATAATCCCATGTAAGCGCATGTACTGAACTCGAGCATCGTGCGTACTGGGCCATCAAGAAATTCAATTTTGACATACAGCAAGCTGGCTCAGAAAGAAGATTACAGTTGGCAGAACTTGAAGAAATTCGAAATGATGCGTACGAGAATGCCAAAATTTACAAGCAACGAATAAAAGTCTTTCACGACAAGCAAATTATGCGAAAATCTTTCACTCCAGGTCAGAAAGTACTTTTATTCAATTCTCGCTTACACTTATTCCCAGGTAAGTTACGCTCTCGATGGTCTGGCCCATTTATTGTTCATACTGTTAGGGGGCTCTCCCCCCTAATTTGGCACCCCTGAATTCATTTCTAAGCTTAGATTTCTGAAATTCCTTCCCCTTCTTGTAGTTTCTTTGTATTTTAATAAAATTCCTTTTTTATCCTTAGTTAAAATATGAGTGGCTAATTTCTTTTGAGCTTGGGTTGAAGGTGAAGTCTCAACATGTTCCATGGGCTTAATTTGGTAAATTTACTTTCTCTTCCCCTCTAATATTTGTGGTTGTTTTGACTTTTCGTCGACAAATAATAATAGTCTTGTCTAGTTACAGCCCTGGTTATACCGGCACCCTAGTACAAGGTTATTATTATTTGGCACGATAAGCCCTTGGCACCATACTTATTGGAGAGTGGTTCATGAGGTGTGGAATCCCCCCTTATGAGTTAATTGGTATTAATATGGAATATTTAGCCCATGGAGCATGTTGATGCGGATCCGGATACCCAAGTACTTTATTATAACAGTTTCATTTCTAATTATTCCCGCCATTTTAATTCACAATTTAGGATAAATTTACCATAATTTAATTATTCACATTAAAAGAAAATTAATTCGGCATATAATTAAAATCAACCTCCTCGTGGGATCGACACTCATCACCATTAATCTATTCTACAATAGATTCGTGCGCTTGCGAGTTCATTAAAATTTGCACAACACAATGACTTTACCTTTTTGATAATATAAAATTTTAACTACTAGTGGAAAAGTTGTTAGTGGAGAAGCTTTAATAATCACACCTTGAGAAGTTGATATCCAAGACAATGATGATCTAAGCTAGATTTGCTAATTGATAAGATATGATCTAATTTTTGAGTTCCAGGATTCATCATTTTGCGTGACTTTTTTGTATTCTCCAAATCTATGATAATTGTAAGCAATTGGTTATCTTTGTCAGGAAGTAAAGACTTGTAATAAATTAATCCACTCTTATGTTTTGTTTTATCATCCAAAAGATTGATAATTGAGTCATTAAAGTCATATTCTCATTGCATACTTCTTCCCATTTAGCTTACAACATCTTATAGCTTTAATAAAAAAACTTTTTGTTATTTATATTAATGTCACTAATGTCATTATTTGATTCATTATTCATGTTATCATATTACATAATTGTGTCATGACGGGAATCAGTGGTTTCTTTATAAGGAGTTATGTGCGAGACTTTAGACGTGGATGCACCTTTGATTTTTTATTCTTGTTCATTATCGTTAGTATATTTAGACATATCATCATGGACTAACATTCACATAGACTCTTCACAGAGATAAAAAGAAATGGTCATATTATAAAACTTTAAATGATGAAGATAAGAAAATAAATTAACATAAATACACCAAATCCAGATTCTTTAGAGAGTAGATTGAATTTTACTTCTTTGCTTTATGCTTTATATTGTGCTTCTTCAATTGTGAAATGCATTTCTTTATATAGGCACTAGAGTTTTAGAAAAAAAATCATAAGTTTTAAAAGACTTAGATTCTTTTTTTTAAGGGTTTATTTTCTCTTATAATTCCTAAAAATCTAAATAGGAATAAATCTGATATTTTTACCTTACTTTCTCTAAAGAAATATTTAGAGCATTTAATAAACTTCTTGCTCTAAATAAACCTTACGTGCTAATTATAGAATCCGTCATTAATTGACTTGCTAATTTGGACATCTAGTAAAACTTAAAAATTAATATTCCTAATAAATTGGAATATCAATAAATTAAGGATTTAATAAAATAATCATTATTACAAGATATGCAATAAATAAAATTTTAATTTAACTAGACTTGCCATAAATTGCCAATTCTATAAATAATTGATTTAACATTATGTACATGAATGTCAACCCAAATCGTGTCAAGCCTGCTGTTGAGTGTTAGAAAATATATATTTATAAAAAAGAAATCATTATTTACACTCCAAGTTTCACTAACATTCATACTTTTATGTATTTAAGTTTCTTGTAACTTAATTATATATTTTTTATTATAATTAAGTATTTTACGTATTTTAAAGAGGATCATGATCATTTCACAATGAATAAGATCAAATACCAAAATGAACATCAATTCTAAACTCAAGACAGTTGAAAACGTTAAGAGGAACATAAAAGGATAAATGGTATTATTCATATATATAGTACTGTTCATGGTACTACTTAAAATACTGTTCACATATATAGTACGATGACATGACATTGACTGATGATGTGACACTGACCGATGATGTGACAGCATTTAATTAGACGAATGATATGACATTGACTACTTATATGGTGTTGATTGATGATATGACATTAACCAATGATATGTCATAATCTTATTGGATTAAAATATTTATGAAGTGTTGACTGATGATGTGTTAATATATTAATAAACAAAAAAAAACATGTGGACGGTACATATATATACACGGAATGATAGCCCTGATGAAGAGTTCTACTCAATCAGAAATTACCACATGACGTAACATGAGCGTCCAAATTATTTTAATTTGATAGTCATAATTTACTTATTGTATCTATAAAAAGGGGTTTCCCCCAAATTTCATACCCCTGAATTCATTTTTTAGCTCGATTTTCTGTAATTATTTTTCCATCTCATATTTTTCATATATTTTAATAAATTTTTATTTTACCACTAGGTCAATTATGAGTAATTATTTTTTTTTAAGTTGGGGTTAAAGGTAAAGTCTCAACATGATCCATGAGCTTAATTTGGTATATTTACTTTCTCTTTCTCTCTAATTTTTATAAATATTTTGACTTTTTATCGATAGATAGTAGTAACAAAGTTATTACTATTTAGCACGATAAGCCTTTAATACCATATTAATTAGAGCATAGTTAATGAGGAGTGGACATCTCATCATAATTTAATTGACATTAATAAGGAATATTAAACCTATGGTACATGTTGATGTAGATTCAGATACCTAAGTACTTCATTTTAAATAGCTACCACTTTAATTTATTCCCGTCATTCCAATTTAAATTTTAGAATAGTTTAAACTACTTTTACTATAATTTCAATTACCCATTTATAAAATTAATTCTACAAATAATTAAAATCTCTCTCTTTGTGGGATCGACACTTGTTACCAATGATCTATTTTACAATAGATTTATGCACTTTCAAGTTCAATAAAATTTACATAATAAGTTTTTGACGCCATTGCCAGGGAGCTAAGTTATTTTAATTCGTTGAATTAATTTTTTAATAATTTTTTTAGTTATTTTTTTAAGTTCACGAATCATGTTTGACATCTTCCTCAGATGCTACCTAATAAGATGATTTTGGTACTTTCGATAATAATCAAATTTGATTGTAAGCCTTCTCAGCTTAATGGTAGAAGTACCATAAAATTTATCTTTCAAAGCGAGCCATATCTCTTGAACAATCTCATATTTCTAAAACTCACACAGATCATCTTGCATGCTACTCAACATTGTTATGCAAGCATTGTTATTCTTCTTTTTTAGACTTAGTAAGCCTTAAGATCTCTCCTGTGTTGAGCAGTATTGCTATGCTCAGGCTCCGCTAAGGTGTTGTTAAGAGCTTCAAGAGTCTTTTGTTCTTTAAGGATGTAATGAATCTTATGGTGCCAAATATCATAATTATCACGACTCAACTTCTCTCTTTTGTTTAACTCAACCACAATATTTTTCAATGCAGATGTAGGGTTGGCAAAATCTGAATCCGGATCTAGATATAGGTGCTTTTGGATTCGGATCCGCATTTTGATATTTTTACCCAGATCTACATCCAAATTTATATTTTTTTTTGCAGATCCCAATGCGGGTAATATCTACAATGGATGCGAGTGGACATTCCGAATATTCAGATTAGCAAAAAGTAAAATTTAATAATTTAATAATATCAAATAAAATTCAATCATAATTTAATAATTAATAATTCAACATGAATAGTATACAACAACCTCATAAATTCATAAATAAAAATTTAATTTTTAGTTTTAATTCAATTTTAATTTAAGTTAAAGTTTAATAATTTATCTAATAATATCAAATTAAATACAATTATAATTTAACAATTAATAATTCAACATGAATAACATATAATAATCTCATAAATAATAAATTATAATTTTTTATTTTTATTTAATTATATATATATATATTAATTTAAAATAAAATTCAATAATTTAAAATAAAATTCAATAATTTAAATTGTATCAAATAAAATTCAGTCATAACCAATAATTAATAATTCAACATGCAAAATATTCAACAATATCATAAATCCACAAAGAAGATTTATTTTTAAATTTTTATTTAATTTTTAATATATAATTTAATTTAATTTTTAATTTAAAATAAAAATTATCTGATCCAAATATCCAGTTTTTTGGATGCAAGTGCATCCGGATCTAGATTCGAAATTATTCAGATCTTAGATGTTTGAATCTGGATCCACATTTTTTAACATGCGGATCCAGATCTTTCGGATCTTTACGAATTTAGGCTGGATTAAGATAAACTTGCCATCTCTATGCATATGCTATCTTAACTTTTTTTAAACATAGAGACAATTCAAAATACAATCATTAAAAGCATCTAATAATTACACAAAGAAATAATTAATTAGTTTTGCTACAAACATAAACAAAAAAAAATGACAAATTAATATCGAGAATAGAATCAAAAGGTCATCAAAACTTCCAATCATCATCCAATTTCCTTTATTATATTCATCATTAATTTAATTTTAATGTGAAAAATTATTAGTTCTAATCATGAATTCAACAAATTCAATTTGATCAGAACTCCTACTCTATAGCATAATTCATGAGATATTGTAAAAACATAAATAGAGTTGAGCAACCAATAATGTGGAAATTCAATTAAAAAATAACAACATATTGTTCAACCAACAAAATAAATCAAAGAAATTCACAAATAAAAGAAATGATTAAAACTAATATTTAGACTCTTCTATATGTTCTTAAAATATTCTTTGTTACTCCAGACTCTTTCATCCAATTTATACTCATGTAAATCTCCATATAAAAAAAATTATTCCTTCTCAATTATTTGGTTTATGGTTTTCTCATACTATAATTTCAGCCTTCTACCAAGGTGACTAGCTTGTCTTCCATTTCGAAGGTTTGTGTGAATGCTAAGTACTGAAGTTGGCCTTATTTTTTATGCAAGACAGTGCTCTTCCATTAGCTCAATTTCATATCTTAGTGTGTAATACACATTTGAGAGATCCTTGATCTCCTCTAACATGTGAGCCTTAAAAACAAGTGTATTATCATCATCAGCTAAGAAATTGATGAGGATCCATTGATAATTATCCCACTTTTGTATATTTAGTGTTTACTTTTTCGCACATTAAGTGCATAAAAACGTCATATATATCTTCAAAATTCATACACATAGGACAATCCGAATCCATCTTATAGTTTTCCATTTTCTTCACAAGTTCTTCATGAGATAAGCCATCATTAGTTTCAATTAGATCAATAGGTGCAAATCTTTTATTTAAATTTCAAATTAAATAGAAAATTAAATTTTGAATCAAACGATGCCTAAATCAAAGTCCCAGATAGCACAATACATTGAAATATATAATTTAGACATTTTATATTACACGCATAGTTAGGCATGTGGAAAGTACTCACTACATAATCGATACAGTATGCTATAATATGTTACAGTATTGCTATAGCTATTCATTCCTATTGCGTATAATCAAAAAGTGGGACCACAAGCACTCACATTGGATCTAGGACCTTCTTACTTAATTTTTTGTCCTAATTCCAATAGTAGTTTTAGATTTTCAGTCAGAGGTCAAAATAAGCTAGAATCATTGGAAAACAGAAACTAATATTGTTCATTACTTCTTTAAAATTAGGGTTTTTAGAAGTTTTACAAATGTAATGCAACCAGAATTATATTTTGGCCATAACTTTCTCATTTTAAGTCCGTCTTTAACAAATCATATATCTTTGGAAAGCTCTCAAAAAGATCTTTTCGATGGTATATAATATAGAATGTCAAATTGCTTAGATAAAAAAATATGTTCACATAAAAATTTTGATTTTATGTTCTAATTTGGGTTCACACAAATTAAACCCTAGGTCATATTTATGTCATTTAATTTCATAATATTATAGTGATTCTTAATTTAGAATATAAATTGATTAGCCACCAATCATATATTTCATAGAAAATAATTAACACATAAAATTTCATGCATTTTCCATTAAATAAATTCAACTATTCATATGAATCCCACACAAAAATCATGCTTTGATACCAATGAAAGAAAAATTAAGGATCCTAGAGATACTTTTCTTCTCGAATTAAGTAACAAAGTAATCGAGTATTAAATTACGCTAATGGTTAGAAAGAGATTAGGAACAAATATCTTCTTCTAATCATAGTATAAATGCCTTCTTTTTATGAGTTGCTCAAATGTTCTTAAAATATTTCTTTTATGTTCTTTCTCTTCTGTTTTTTCTTCTATCGTCATTGTTATAGGAGTTATTTTCTCTTTTACATAAAAACTAACATAAGAAGTTGATTTTAAACCAACTTCCTTTAACTTCCATAACTGTATATGGTAACCGCTTACCATATACAGATCGAGTTTGGTTGGCCCTTCACAAGCGACCCACCAACCAACGTCAAAAGTATATATTTACTGGAAAGTGCAAATTAAAAGGCCAAAAAAGGATATATTTCCTGAAAATTAGAAATTAAGGAGCCAACAAAAGTATATATTTGCCGGGAAGTGGAAATTAGAGAGCCACTGTTGGTATACTCTCATCGATATAGATGTAGGAACTGGGTATTGCTCATTGATATAGATATAGAAACTTGGCAAAGTCATCCAATTAAGAATGATACAAGCCCAGTACCAAGCATGGAATCGGTGTAGGTGTAGGTGTAGGTGACATAAGGATTGCTATTACCCAAAAAAAGACTAAATCAGTGAAGTTACCTAGTTAGGAATGATGGGCTACTATAGACATCAATTCTGAAGAGTGGCAAAATGTTAGGATTTAAATTTCCTACATGAAGAAAGTACAATAATACGAATAGAAAAGAGTTCTTATCGTATGTTCTTACTAATTTATAAAAGTATATATTTACTAGAAAGTCGAAATTAAAGAGCTATTATTGGTATACTGCTCGTGGATCAACTTTATCTTTATTAAATAATTCAATTATGATCTAACTAAAGAAAATTGAAAAAAGGATAAAGAACAATTACATTATAAAGTTTAGGAAAATAGTCTTTAGGCGCTTAAATTTTTGTAATGAATACTAAAGGGTTATTTGATTTTTGTCTGAAGTCTCAATCTTAATTATTTTCAAACATTTACAGTTTTTATTTTGTTTATTTTTCATCGTTTATATCTAATGATAAAATGTTTAGGCTTGAATGAAAAAAGTTAAATATTCTAATTTTTATTTGAATGATAAAATATCTTAATTGAATTCAACATTCTATTTCATAATACACCTGTAAATAAATTTATTTCCTATTATATAAATTATTCTTTTATTATCTTTTATTTATCCCCTTTTGTTGTTATATATGTGTATTCAACTATTTTTTTAATAAGAATTTTAAACACAATAGAACTTTAGGTAAGTGTGTTTTATAGTAGATTCATCTCTTTGTACTTACTGATACGACTCAAAGATATTATTACTTCCAAGTATACAAGTGTCTAGTTATAATATAACTCAGTGAGTCTGGAGTCGAATCACAGGAAATTTAAAATTTAGTAATCAACTTATTAAATAAAGAAAATTAAATGAAGAAAGAGAATTACTAGGAATCAATAGAAAATTATACTAAGGCTATAGGATTTACTCTTGGATTTTAAATTCTAATTATAACAACTCCATCATATTTATATTTTTCCTTTATTCTACCAATTTATTATTATGTCATTTAGTTATAAATTGACTCTTAGTGTAATAAATATGGGACTAAGTACTTAATGTCTCACAACTTTATTAAAGTGTTGACATTATGTCAAAATACCATATTAAGTTGAAAATATTTTAATTAATATGACATAAAAGAAAACGGTAAGAAAATAAAATACAACGAATAAAATTGACTTTAAACCTCACTTGAGGGAATGATTAAACAATAATTTTAAACTTTAAACTTCATATTTTACCCCAACTTAGAAAATTAGCCACTCATATTGAAAAAATAAAACACTCATTTTATTTGACAAACTTCTCAAATGTATTACAAGAAAAAAAATTACACTAACAAAAAAAGAAAATAAGAAATTTCTCAGTTTCACTCCGTTCTCAGCTCTCTCCTTACTCAACCTCCTTTGGTTGCTTCCATCCCCTCATCTATTATAGGCGAAAAATGCAACTTCTTTCTTTCTTTTTATTTTTTTATTTTTATTTTATTATCTATACATACTTTGATATGTGTGATGGTAAGGAGACCAACATGATTCCATTCTTTTTTATTTTTTTTTAATTTTTTTAATATTTGTTAATTACAACTCTTTAATAATGCGTTTCAGATTGTCCAACAGTTCTTCTTTGTTCCAACTTTCAGTTCCAATTCCATCTTTATTCCTAAAAAAAATATTTACTAGATGCAAATTAGTATTTTGTAAATTAATTTGACATAAATATTTATTAAGTCGCATTTATATAATTTATAAGTTATGAGCGCAGTAATTAACACTTTAAGTGAAAAATTAATAATTTTATTCTTATTAAATATATACTTTTTAGTATCAATCATTTACATTCACTATTTTTATAATAGATTTAGAATTTGATTTAATATATTAATTTTAATTCAAATGATTAAACAATTCTTCATTGACTTACAAATTAACAAGAAAAAAAATCAATATAATGTACTAAAAATAACATTGTAAGCATAGTACATTAACGTAAAAAAATACATGTTTTAGATGCATATTTTATTTTCTTATTTCATTAAAGTAAACAATATCAATTTTTTGTTTTACTAATCATTTGTCATATGTTCAACCAATAAATACAAGTATTGTTCATTTTTATGATGTTATATATGTTAACATATCATTTTTCAGTTTTTTTTTGGAAAGCAAACAACTTAATAATTATATTCAAATATTGAAAAAAAATGTCATATATATATATATACATACATACACCTATTCAAACTTTAATCAAATTCAGATTCATTCAAATTTAAAAATAAAAAATGCTACCTAAGACTCCTTTTTTTATTATAATATCGTTTGAATATAGTAACTAAAAAATTGACTTTAAATTTTTTAATAAATACAAATATAATATAAATAATATAATTTATCTAATAGATTAATGATATTAAAATATGTTTTAATATATAAAATAATTTTAAATATGTAAATTATTATGTTTATTTTAATAAAAATTTATATTTACTATTGAGATTTTAAATAAACTTTTGGGTTAAATAGATTTCACAATTAATAAAATGTCTTTTATATTAATAATATTGTAGCTACTGCTTACATAATATTCAAAATATTTAAATTTTAATATTACATTTTCATTTATTAAAAATTTATTTTAATATAATAAAATATGTCTAATTAAATTGTAAAACATTAAAAATATTTTTTAAAATATTAAAATTATTTTAAAATACACATATTATTATATTTATTTTAATATTATATTGTTATTTATTATAAAATATTAGTGTCAATTCTTTTGAATTAATAAAGTTAAAGGTTATTACGATTAAAAAAAAGTTATTATGATAAAAAAAAATTAAAATAATTTTATTAAAAATTTGAGAGTTTTCGTGGTCATATTTCTAAATCCCGAAGATGTAATGCCATTTTCTCTTAAAAAATTTCTTATGCATATGACAAGGTCATCATCATTTTCCAGATTCCTATCCACATTAGTTCAAATTTTGAAAAATAAACCATGCTTATACGTCAACGTGCTCACTTCCCGCACCACTCAATCTTTCCCAGTTTCCCAATTGTGTTGTGAGAGAATGAATTATTGCACTTTCAACCAAAAAAAAAAAAAAAGAATTATTGCAGTATTTTTTTTTTAGGAGTGCTCGCGACAGTCACCTATGGGGGCGACTGATGCGGTCGCTTGCTTCCTCTGCTGAGACGTGTTTAATATTAAGAAATGCTTAAAGGTGGAGCTTGCTCCACTTTTCCTTTAAATACTGTTTATATTTAAGATATAAGGTGTAATAAACTACACCTTAATCGAATCTTTAATACCGTGATTCCTATATCATTATATATGTATTATAAAATTTACCACAATATCCTTATCCTCTCTTCCTTCTGTCAAGCTTTCTCCTCATTCTCCTGTGAGGCTGCCACTGCAACTTCGTCCTCTTCTTCATCAATTTCTTTTCCTTTTCTTCTCCTTTAATGAAAGCTTGCCAGAAAAAAAAAAAAAGACAAGGGAAAGAAAGTTTAAAAATAAAATCTTCTTAAAAAAAATTAATAACAAAATATGCTCTTTACTTGAGAGATGACCATCTCTCCACTCTCTAATTTCAGATTTAATATAATATTTTATTTTCAGTGTATAATCGAATCTACATGATTTAGATAATTTTTGTTATTTATTTTCTATAATAAAAATATTTTTTAAAATTTTTTAAAGCTAAAATGGAGACTTTACTTTTAGTTTCTTCCTTTCTCTCTTTTTTCAAGCCTTCAGAAAAGAAAGAAAGAAGGAAAAGAAATTGAAGAAGAGGACAAAGTTGCGGTGGCGGCAGAACGAGAAGAAGAAAAAGCCCAGCGAGAGGGAGACAAGATAAGGATACTGTGATAAATTTATTGTACATAAAAATAATAATATTAAAATAAAACTTAAAAATATTAATATTTTAACATTAATTTAAAATTATACGGAACTCAAAATATCGGACACGTGTCCACAAAAGAAACCAGCGATTGTCGCTAGCCCTCCTTTTTTTATTTTTTTTTTACTCTTTTAGCTATGTTGAGGCAAAATTTTAAATGATAACGCTAGATAGTTCAAGTGATTTATTCTTAGGATTGCTCTTAATAATGGGATTATTTTGCACTTTTAGATTCATTCATTTAATATAATTTAATATAATAATTAAATAATTAATCATAACACAATGACTTGACATGGTTACTATATGAATATTATTGTTTTCCATCTTTATCTTTCATATTATTTTTTATACAAATAAGACATCAACCAAAATTAAGTATTTATAAAGAGTGGAGATTATTTGAATTTATTAAATTATTCATTAAATTTATTTATTAAATAAACTCTCTCTTAAATTTTTAAATTTTAAATTTTATTAAATAAACCTATTTAAATACTTAATATATTTTTATTAAACATAATTTTTATAATAATAATAATTTTACTTATTAAACTTGTTCAATTCATTTATAAATTATAAACCCTTCGTGAATGTTTCATTGAAACTTTTTTTTTTTTAACAAGAAAGTTTTTGCCTTTTGATTTCATTAGAAGATGATCGCAATAACATCAATAATAAAGCCATTAGCAGAAAATGGACAATAAATACATAACTTAGTGCTCTAAAGGCAGCCACCCCATTTCCTAGATGGAATTGGACGCTGAAAAGAGAACGGGCAGCCATTGGAGGATTATCCTACTGCATAGGCTAAGATGGCATGGCGCATCTTTCTGGTAAAACGCACCATTACTGATTGTTGACATGATTGGAAAACGTAGGATTCATGCATTGATTGGTCAAATTTCCGACGACAATAATTACTCCATAAACAAGTCTTGGATGACCTGCGGCAATAGTTTTGGACTTGATAGTTATAATTATTATTAGGTGGCTATGGATCTTATTTGCCGAGGATGAATTAATATTATTGGAATATTGATCTTCCACCAAAATACGGATCTGGATCTTGTTTCCCATATGATAAAATAATTACACTTTTAGATTAATTAAGGTTTAGTGAAAATATAATTAGAGTTTGAGAAAATTATATTGAATGTAAAGATGGGTTTAAAGAATAAATTTTTTTTCTTCTTTTTATCATATTTTAATGTCCATAATTGTAATTTAATTTAAGGGTATTTTAATGATAGAAACTTACTTTTAAAAGTGGGTTTAATAAATAGTTTGATGGGTTCAAATAACCACACGCACTTATAAATTATTTTAATTTTTAATCAAAATTATTTAATTTAATTTTATTATTGTTCTTGTTGCATGATTTTAATTCTTTACTTCCATATTGGAATACTTGGAGAATATCAACATTGGCGTAGCAACAAGATTGAATTTTGATGTTGTAAAGATTGCAATAGTTTTGGTAAAGCATTCATTGGCATGAGTATTAGATAGCCAATAACATTGCATTTTGATGTTACTTGTGAAGATATAAAATAGTTTTTTAAAATAAATAGGGATTAATATATTGTGTAATGGATATCTTTATGGGTATAAATTTGGGAATTGTAAACTAATTTGCTTTTTATTATCATTGTAATATACCAAAAGTTTTTTTTACAATCAATGCAATGGCTTGCATTCTACTGTTGTATATGATTCTAAGTACATATTGGAAGAGAACAAAAACTTGTCAATAAGCATTGTTAAAATTTAATGTCAAATAAAAGAACTTGAAATATTATATTTTATTTTAAATTTAAATTATCTTTTTAACCCATCTATTAACTGTTTATATAATGTTAGAAATAATTAATTTTTTTACTAATAGAAAAAAAGTGTGTTGTTAATTAGATTTAACAGGACATGTTTCTTACACTGATGATGTCTTTAAAAAAAATTACAAATAATATTATCATGTACTTGTTATGATTATAATATTTTAGTCAATTTAGTAATATTATATTGTATTTAAGAAAAAATAACATCTACACCTTCAAGGTTTGAGATAATGATTACTAGTATTCTTAAATTTTCAAATAAAGACATAAAGATCCCCTTTTGACTATTATTTCCTTTACCTCTATTATTCTAAACAATTAATTTTAAATTTTTTTGTAAATACAAATACCATAAAAATAATGTAATTTATGCTGTAGACTAACAAAACATTTTAATAAATTTATATATAAAAATTATTATATTTATTTTAATAATATATTTTTATTTATTGTAGAGATTTTAAATAAATATTTGTATTAAATACATTCTACAATTAAAAACATTCTCACATACATTGTTAAAATTATTATTTTACATAATATTCAAAATAATTTAAATTTTTAATACATTTATTTTAATATTATGATTCCATTTATCATAAAATTTATTTTAATATAATAAAAAATATATAATAGATTATAAAATTTTAAAATATTTTTCTAAATATTAAAATTATTTTTAAACATTACTACAATATTTATTGTAATATTATATTTCTATTTATTATAAAATATTAGAGTTAATTTTTTAGAATAATAAAAGTAAAGAGTATAATGGTTAAAAAAATATTTTGGTGTCTCTTTTTTAAAATTTAGTAGTATTGATGAGCCTGTTCCTAAATTTTAGAGGTGTAGATGTCATTTTCCCTGTATTTAATGAAATATTAGATTAAACTATAAATAATACTATCTTGTATTTGTTTTGCCATAGACCGGATAGTCAACAATGTATTTTACATTTTAAAATTATCTTAAATTAATTGTTACATAAAAATTAGAAAAATAAATCTCTTGAATTAAAATTGTTGTGAAAAAAATCGTGACTTCTGCTTTGAAGACGTAGAGAGAGGTACAGAGGAATCGGAGTCGTTGTTTGAATGGTACTGCAAGAAGTTGAGAAGCGGTAGAAAGTCTCTTCTTCGTTGACTTGCCTCGCTCTTCTTGGCTGCTTCTCTAAGTTTTATTTGTACACAAAAATGTGTGGGATGGATTGATAATTAGCAATCTCTGAAGGGTTCTGCTCCGCAATTTTAATTTGAATATTATCTATAGGTCTTCCAATCCTCCAATTTATATATTTAACAATTTAATTGTTATATAAAACCTCATAATATAGCTAATATAAATCACCTATTGCAAAGTCCCGATCGAGCAATCCGAGTATGACAATTTTAAACATCTCGGCCTGACTTTTTTATTTGGGCCTAAAAAATCTGGATTTTTATGTTTTTATAATTTTTAAATTTTATTTTAATGAAACTAAACTTGAAAACATAGACTTTTAGTGTTTAAAATTTCAACTATAGATAATATGTGAGCCTAACAAATATAATTATTTAAAGTAATATATATATATATATATATATATATATATATTTATTCAATAGAAATTAAATTTCGAGTCAGTCTCTAGACTTATCAAGTGAAGCTTTTATTCAATCTAATCTCATTCTTATATTGCTCATATTCAATTCGATACATATTTTCGACATCCTAATTACCTATTTATATTTTATCACTATAGAAATTTTGTTTATCTTGGACTCTTTTAGCCTTGGCATACTTAAGTTAGTTCTTATCTTTCACTCTTTTAACTTTATTCATGATTTTACATGATTGTTTATTTAATATTATGATTAATAAGTAATGATACATGTGTAAATACTTTTATGAATTATTTTTGTATAAATAATGTGTTTTAATAGAATTGGTTGAATGAGCATGTAAAATAATAAAAATAAATCGAATGAACATATGATATTTTAATTTAACAAAAATGTTAATGTTTACAAAAATTATTTGAATTTATAATTATACCATCACAATGACAAATAATGTTGAGGACATCAGGAGTATTAGACTTTAGTTTAGTGGTTAGAATCCAAGTCTTATAATTGTGAGCTCATTAATTTGATCCCCACAACAAATTGTGGGGGTTAATTTTCTTCTTTAATTTGATGTGAAAATAATTCTCTTTCTTTTGAAATATGAGTTGAGTAGACGCCTCTAACATATTAAAAAAATATTAAAATCTAAATTGTACTATATACAATTTATAAGTTAATCCTAATAATTATTTAATTATAAATATTAATATACTAATCTCATTAAATATGAGTTATAATTTGAGCATTAGTCTCATCTAATCCCAAGTAATCAAAAAAAAAAAAAAAGAAGAGAGGGCAGGGTACGCTAAAATTTGGGGAAAATTTTGTAGATTTACTACTTAAATGCCGTTATTACTCATTTTACAAATCTACTACTATTATGCTCATAAATTCGTCACTCTAGTACTTTACAAGTTTGCCATTTCATATAAATTTAAAAATGAGCCATCCCTCTTAGCTTTTAACCACACACGTTAGAAAAAAAAAAAACACAAATTTTACTTATTAATTTTTTTAAATATAAATACAACAAAATGAAATTGAAATAAAAAAATTGCCTGTTCAAAAAATACCCAGAAAGGGGGCGACCTGAGAGGAACTGACGATGACAACTCAAACACTCGTACAATCCTTCGCCAAAACTCCGGTAAGGAACCCTACTCCAATCTCCTACAAAGATATCTGTACACAAATAGCGAAAACCCTTTTCAACTCAGGTATTGAACCCTTCAAATCGACACCATCTTTGCTCTCAAATCTCAACTCTCACATTACCCACCTTGTTTTATCTGACGCAAATCTTCCCCCGCATGCTTGCTTGCAGTTCTTCAAATTTCTCCGCCAAAATCCATCTCTGTATTCACACAGACCCGATCTTCAAGCCCATGTAACCCTCATTTGCAGACTCTATGAGGCTCAGAATTTCGCTGAAATGAAAAAGGTATTGAATTATATTGTAACTGATGCTAATCTTAGGCGTTCCATTGTAAATTTAATTTCTTTGATTGAGAACGGTAATCAGCAGCCTAAATTTGTTGGAAAATTCTGTGACTTGTTGTTTAGAGTGTATGTGGATAATAGATTGTTTGAAGATGCTTTTGGGGTATTTGATCACATGGAAAGAAGTGGCTTAAAAATTGATGAAAGGTCTTGCATTGCGTTTCTGCTTGCTTTGAAGAGATGTGATCATATTGAAATATGTTTCAAATTTTTTCAAAAAATGGTTGATGCCAATGTGGAGATTACAGTATACTCAATTTCGATTATGATCGATGGGTTGTGCAAGAGAGGAGATGTTAAAATGGCTAGAGATTTGATGGATGAAATGGTTGTTAAAGGGATTAAGCCAAATCTTTATACTTATAATACGCTTTTAAATGGGTTTGTTAAAAGAAAGGATTCTGTGGGTGTGAATGAAATGTTGAGGTTGATGCAGAGAGATCAAGTAGCTTACAATGTAGTTACATACACACTTCTGATTGGATGGTACGGAAATTCAGGCAAGATGGTTGAAGTTGAGAAGATGTTCGACGAAATGTGTGACAGAGGAATAGAAGCTGATGTTCATGTGTACACTACAATGATTAATTGGAATTGTAAATTAGGAAATATGAGAAGAGCATTCGCACTATTTGATGATTTGACTGAGAGAGGCATTGTTCCAAATTCTCACATTTATGGGGCTATGATTGATGGTGTTTGCAAGGCCGGGCAAGTGGAGGCAGCTGAAATGTTGCTAAAAGACATGCAAAGACAAGGGCTTGATGTTAATGAAGTGATATTCAATACTCTCATGAATGGGTACTGTAAAAAGGGTATGATAGATGAAGCTTTGCAGGTGATCGCTATCATGGAAAAGAAAGGTTTTGAGGCTGGTCCTGTTGCTTATAATATAATAGCCAGCGGGTTGTGTAAAGTGAAACGATACAATGAAGCAAAAAAGTGGCTGTTCACTATGATGGAAAGTTGTCTGGCTCTAAATACAGTGAACTTCTCAACTTTGATTGACATTTGTTGCAAGGAAGGGAACCTAGAGGAGGCAAAATGGCTATTTGAAGATATGAAGATGAAGGGAGTGAAACCTAATGCTTTTACTTACAACACTCTGATTCATGGTTACAGCAAGAAAGGGAATATTAAGCAAGCATACCGGCTAAAATGTAAAATGGAAGAAATGGGGATGATGCCGGATGTGTACACATACACATCACTTATACATGGTGAACGTGTATTTGGGAAGTTAGACGGGGCAATGATACTCTTTAATGAAATGATCGAAAAGGGTTTTAATCCAAATGCTGTCACGTACACAACCTTGATCACAGGTCTGTCTAAAGAGGGGAGATCAGATGAAGCTTTTAGATTGTACGATGAAATGATAGCATCAGGCCTTACACCTGATGACAAACTATGTTCTTCACTTGTCGGTAGTCTTCATGCAACCAGGTCTTAGTTCTGAAGGGTTCTTAAAATCTGAAGGGATTAACTTAATGTGTCCCTGATACTAATATGATACCAAGCTGACTGTAGACAGGAGAGTATCAAATTCAACGTGTGCTGACAGCAAAATGAATTCATGCCTTACTGCCTTTGCTGGTAAAATTGATGATGCCTGACGATAGTTGCTTTGGTCTATCAAATATGGAGGTCGAGTGTTGATATGGAGGCTTGTATAGCTTAAGTTTGCAAGTAATTCAGGTTTACAACCGTATCCCCACCCACAAGTATGGCAGATCCCAGTTTCTTTTAATCTAAAGAGGCTTTAATTTGCAAGACTAAATTACAGAATTTTATTTTCCTATTTTTCTTATCTAAGAAGAGGGTCCAGTTTATTTTATTTTCTTTCAGCATAAAGCAAAAGCACCTGCCTTTTCTAACTTTTAAGAAGAATAACTAATCAGTTTAACTATTGGCACCCGTTTAACTATTGGCACCCCTCTATACTCCTTATAAAACAATCTCCGAGTGCAATTGCAATAAAGGACAAAATAATTCTAACCATCCTCTTTTGTGGCTCTCTCTGACTTTTCACATCCATACAGGTACACCAAAGTCTCTTACATTTTCTATCTGCGCACAAACACTTCTGAATTCTAAACCTTTTTTTTTAACTTAAAATAATTACAAAATAATTATTTCAGTCCACTTTTAATTCTACTTAATTCATGCATATAGATGACTTTGTTTCAATTAAATATATATGTTTTAATCAGTCAAAAAACTGTAAAAAAAAACTATATATATATAGAGAGAGAGAGAGAGGAAGAAATTGATTTTTTCTAATTTGAAAAGAAAATAAAAAATAAAAAAGATATTTTAAGAATTAAAGTATGTTTTCACAAAAAAGGGGTTTAAAAAGCATATTACAAGTGTGTCCTACTTAAGGACGACAATGGGCATCACCTGCAACAGATTTGTTATTATTAAACTTAAATCTGTGCAAAATTTAAATTACTAAACTCACCTGTAACTTACAATAGGTTTTAATTTTTTTAAGAAAACTCACCCACTGCAAGTTTTAATAATTACCAATCCTGTAATGACATCCCACAAATTTTTTTGCAGGTTTGTACATTTAAAATTATAAAATATTTAATATATAAATTTACATTAATAACCTTAAATTTCATATAACATAATTAATTTTAAATTTAACCAATGTAAATGAAAAATTAAAATTTCAATATCAATCCAACACAAATCCTCAAACTTAAGGGTAAAATACACAAATCCATCAAAAAATCACAAACTAGTATATAAAAATAAGAATTACATTTTATAGTATTATTCAACATAAACTTAAAAAGAAAGAAGATTTTCATTTCATTCATCACCATTAGTACCTATCTAAAATGATACCTACAATAATAATTAAGATTAATATTTTTCAAAGAATAATACCTTTCAAATATTAATCTGAAGAAAAAATTATAATAATGAAATAATTCATGCACTGAGTTAAAGAATAACAGTCCATAAAAAATTATAATAAGTATATAATAATCCATGAATTAAGTTAAAGAAACTTAGTTTCTTACCTTATCAATAATATCTTTATCTTCGAAGAATTTGCTATTTTCTATTTTATTAGAAGATTCTGCATCTACAAGTAATAAGTATATCAAGAAAAAAGAAAGATAACTATAAGTTTATAATGTATAACAAATATCATATTCTATTGAAGCAAAAATACATTTTTATAAAATTAAATTCAACACAACTAATTTTGAGTACACATTAAAGTCTTCAACCTTTTTGGATGAAATCTACTACGATGTTATTTATCACTTTGTATAATTTCATTATTATATATATATATATATTAAATATTATTTAATTAAAATTAAATTAAAGTCATTTTTTAAAAAATTACGGGTCTAGTGGATATCCATGTGAGTATCTGCTGAATATTAAATTAATACCAAACTCACCCGCATTCAAGTGTGAGTTTCAATTTGAAATATCAAACTCGCCTGCAACCCGTAAAATTATCTGTAGTAGATGAGTTTTAGTGGATAGATTTGGATGGATTTGTGGGTTTGTGAGTACAATTGCCATCGACCCACCCTTAACTAATCTGTTTTCAGTATATACTATCATGAAAAAGTTACATAAGGGCTCAAAATAAGAGACTTTCACAGGGAAATTCAGCTATAAGTAGTTGCAAAGCTGTTAATTCTTCATTGAAACACATTCGACGCTAAGCACCTGATGGTTGTTGCACTCTCACACCGACCTTCGCCAACCAAGTATTCAGTTTCTTTATCTTCCTCTACTATCTCTTTGACCCACCCAAAATATCTCCCTTCCGAATCCTCTAAATTCCAAACCAATTTCTGCTTCTGCAACAAGCATGCAGATTTGAGAACACAAACGCTAGCTGCTACATTATCTTAGTCACTAAATTCAATCACGTGACAAAGTTTTCATAATATAACATAAGTTACAAAAATATAGACACGCCCTTATTTAAAATTTAAAATAACAGAATTACAAAGTCAAAATTTAGAATTGAAAATTTAAAATTGGAAAGTCAAAAATTTCTTTTAATGAATGTCACATAATTTAAGATAATTTTTTAGAATAAAAAATTTAGAACATATAGTATTACTCCTTTTTTAATTGAAAGACAAATGCAATAAATAAAGTCTTGCCTTTGTTTCTTATAAATCAGTTCAAACTGAAAATAATAACATTTAAAACACAGATTCGATCATCTTAAAACACAGATTCGAGCACCTTAAGGTGATCCATTGTCGCAGGACTGAAGCCTAGAGTATCTTTTGTGTTCCTGATACAAGATTGAAACAAGTCAGTTAAGGATCATTAAGTTAATTAGCTTTGTTCCTAATCCAATAAATGGGTTTCCTTGACGATTCAACATAATTGCTATGCTCTAGAAATTCTCAAATATAAATAATAGACACCACCTGATATATTGCCTTCTTTGGTATTATGGTTAAACAGCTTAAAATATATCATTTTATTTGTGATTTGGAAGTTATAGTATCTTTATTATTTTTGTTAAAATTATTATTTAAAATCATATTTACCACCTAATATCAATTTTTTTCTTAACTATAATATTTTTTTCCATAGTCTATATAGCTTTATGCCACCTTAGTAACCTCATCTCAATACCAAGTAGGGACCATATCAATTTAGTTGGTCTAACCTCTTGTAATGGAACCAAAATAGGTCAAGTATTCGAAACCTCCTTACTGCAATCTTGGAAGGGGATTAGTTTAATTCGGAGTGGGATGAAAATAACTGACATATATGGTTGCTAACAGTGCTTTAGTCTACACTGGTTGGAAAATATCCAGCAAGCATCGCTACAACCATTCTACTCCACTCTATTGCCAATACTTTGCATCATAGAAATTCTACTGTTCTGTTCAGAGTTCAACTATTGACACTCGATGCATTGTAGAAAGAATTGAAAAAAAGAAAAAAAGGAAAAAAGCTATTATTACATTGACTATTGCATATAGAATGTCTTAGGGAACAGTCAAAACATGTCGGTCAGATCGGGTACTAATTAATTGATGATAATGTGTCCGCAACCCCGCAAACAAACTCCATCTGCACATAAATTAAAACTGCATTACATCCTCCTGAATAAGCACAGGCTACAAAATGATTATGAGCCAGAAATGAAGAAATTAATTTTAAACTCACGGAAAAAACAAAAATGGTTATTAGCCAGAAATGAAGAAATTAATCTTAAACTTACAGCAAAAACAGAAATGTATACGTGGAGAATTCTCCAAAATACACACGGATGGACACTGCAAGTTATTACTTGCATTCCCTCAGGTTGATATTTTATCTTTTTTCACGGCATACAGATTTTTTTAAGGCAAAATAATATCCAATGGTATGCCGATTATCAAATACAGAGTAAGCAAGAAAGAGAACGGGGAGAAAAAAATTAGAAAAAGAAATAAATAACAATAAGCGATTGATTCACTAGCGAATCACATTATAAATGCAAGCACATATAATTACAGCTTTATAAATGCTGGTGTTTCTCTTTATCCATAGGTAGAAATAGAAGAACCTTATCAGGATTTGAAGTCCACTCCTTCAGACAAGACAGAAGCTTCAACGCATCTCACAATCCTGCACATGTAACATTATCAACTCATCTGCCCACTTGATTCTGTTTTCAGTCAATCGTATGCCTATCAAAATCTTGCCCTTCGAGGACATCTCTTCCTTGTAAACATGAGTAACATCGGAGACTTTTAAGTAGAGTTGTAATTCGTTGTATTACACCAATTGAATAAAATTCTTGGTTGAGTTTTTCGTGCTTCTTTGTATTCATGGTGTAGATCACTTTTCAGGCTATTCTCATATTCAACAAAGTACGGAAAAAATCGTTGGTCTATCAAATGGATATGGACATGCCAGTGTGGAAACTGTTCACTAATTAGGATGTCATGTGCAACAATTTCTATTATTTTAGATTGTTGAGTCAGTCCAAATATCTAGCAGTAGTGGGTTAGAGAATGGTTGACGTGTGACCTATTCGTTAGCTATTCTTTAGTTAGATATTTTTTTAGTCTTTCAGTTGCTATTTTCTTGTAGTTATTGCTATTTATTCTCGAAGTTGTCGAGTCCGTTGAGCCTGTAAGCTATAAATTTCCTTGTTCATGAGCAATGAAATCACGAGATGAAAACACTTCTAAAAACTTGTCTTTATTTTCTGCTTTCCAAATTCTTTTCCTTCTGCTAAATAAATAGTCTTAGCAACATAGCTCGACGGCAAAGTCGAAGGCGAGCAAGGGGGCGAGGACTTGCCATCAACTCAGAACGTGACAGCGTGGTATCAGAGCAGGTTATCGCTGACGATCAATGACTCCAACGGCTTGAAAACCAGGTTGAGAACCTGAGTTCAGGTCAAGAAAGAATTCTTAAGAGATGGAGGAACTAATGGGGCAATGAACTCCCGATTAGACTTGGCGGAAGAAGGGTTTGTCAATAGGAATCGAGGACCACGTGGACAGGGGGGTGCTAGGTACGCAGGTGGACTGGTGGCTCCTAAGCTTGCAAAACTTGATTTTCTTCGCTAGGATGGCTCGGAAGATCCAACTCTATGGATTTGCCGTGGAAAACAATTCTTTGAATTTCAGGGGACATCATTAGAGGATCAAGTCAAATTAGCAGCCTATCGCTTAGAGAAGGACGCTCAATTGTGGTTCCAATGGCACAAAAATCAAGGTCACTTGGTTGCTTGGGATGGAATGAAGGCAGGATTGCTAGAGAGGTTTGCTGTAACTGAATATGAAGATTTCTTTGGAGACTTATGCAATCTTAAGCAGACGGGAACTGTTTCAGATTATCAAACTCTGTTTGAGAGACTTTTAGCACAGCTAGGTCGTTGACAGATGAACAAGAGAGTGAGTGTTTTATTAGTGGATTGAAGGATGGGCTAAGGGCTGATGTAAGAGCTCAAACTCCTCAATCTGTCTGCTGCAATGGGGTTGGCACGACACTGTGAACTCAAGGTTCAGGAAATAAGGCGCTCTGTCAATCCAACATTCTCCTCTTCACTTCGCAACTCCAACAACCAATGGAACAGCAGCTTGACCCCTAGTGGTTCTAAAAACACTAATCCAGAAAGGATTTTTCCCATAACGTAAGTTGGCACAAATTGAACTCCAAAGGCGACGAGAACAAGGGTTATGCTCCAACTGTCATAAATGCAAGAAATTGTTCTTTATTGAAATAGATGAAGACGGTGAAGAAGCCACAGGGGAAATGTATACAGAAGAAACACCCGCTATTTCTCTACATGCTTCGGCTGGCATTCAAACTCCACACACCATGCGGGTCCACTCGCATATTGGCAAGATTCCATTAACGATTTTGATTGATTCCGGTTCTCACTCACAATTTTTTACACCACAGATTTGTCAAAATCACCAGAATTAAGCTGAAAAGAAGCTGTTTGTTCAATGTGGTGGTCGCCAATTGGGAGAGATTGTCAATTCGTAAAGGAGTAAGACTAACCTTGCAAGACGTCCCAATTGAGGTGGATTTTTTTCTTACTTCCTTTAGAACGTTGGGATGCTGTTCTAGGAGTACAATGGTTATGTACCCTCAGTTCAATTTTATGGGATTTCGGAAGGATGCAAATCCAGCAAGTGATGCTGTAAGGTTCAACCACCGTAGAACTTCGAGCCCTTGAAAGTGATACTATCCCCAGAACATTGAGGCAAAGTGATGGTAGGGGAATTATCTTACAGCTCTGGGCGATCCAGCAAGAACAAAGGATTCATGAGGAGTAACTGATGGAATTGGGCCCTTACTCAGTGAGTTTAGTGATCTATGTGAGTCACCTACAGGATTAACGCCACCATGCTCACATGATCACACGATACGTCTTTAGTCAGGGGCAGGACTAATCTGTGTATGCCCGCCTTTCCAGAAACAAGAGATTGAACGTCTGGTGGAGATGTTATCGCAGGGAATAATTCGGCCTAGTCAAGTCCATTTTACTCTCTAGTACTGTTAGTGCGAAAACGTGATGGGAATGGTTTTGTTTGGATTATTGAGCGAGCATTGAACCGGGTGACAGTCAAAGATAAGTTTCCAATTCCAGTTATAGATGAATTACTGGATGAGGTACACGGTGCCAAATTCTTCACCAAATTAGACCTCAGATCTGGGTACTTTCAAATAAGAATGGATCCTCTTGATGTACACAGAACAGCCTTCCGCACTCACCATGGGCACTTTGAAATTCTAGTAATACCTTTCGGCCTCTCTAATGCTCCATCTACATTTGAATCACTCATGAATGAGGTCTTTAAAGCTCATCTAAGAAAATTCATTTTGAGTATTCTTTGATGACATTCTGATTTACAGTAGCACATGGGTTGAGAATTTGAAATATGTTAGAATTGCATTTTTCATTTACGAGCTTACCATCTTGCAATCAAGAAAGAAAAATGTCAGTTCAGACTAACTCAAATCAAATATTTGGGGCATATCATTTAAGGGTGTGAAAGTGGATCCAGATAAAATACAGGTGATGATGGAATGGCCAAAGCCGATAACTATCAAAGCTTTGAGGGGTTTCCTTGGACTAACAGGTTATTATCGAAAGTTTATTGTAGGATATGGCAAAGTTGCAGCTCCTTTAACTGACATGTTGCTAAAAAATGTTTTTTCTTGTCTCCCACGGCAGAAGAAGCATTTGGGTTATTAAAATTGGGAAAATATGCTCTTTAAAAGCATATAGGTTTATTTAATTGTAATAAATATTTTTTTATTAATAAAATAATTGAGGTATTTTATTCAAATATCTTATTTGCATTAATTTTTTAAAAAAGTCCATTTAATCATATTATATGTATTTATGTGATCACTATGTGGATTCACAGAAGACATAAATACACGTTATCTTATGATTTAATAAATTGAGTTCACAGTTGATAAATAAAGTTGGGCACTTTATTTAGGTATAAACTATAATAAATTCATTTAATGATTTGTCTTAATCATATATGAATTTATTGATGTAGTACGACTACATTGAACAGGATTACATATGAGATTTAATTAACTTTATAATAACTGTCAAATTTATTAAATCTCATAGGCATTGATTTTACTGTAATCTTAATCTTGAGTTAGTTATAATTTTATGATTGTGGTTGTCATTCTATTTGAGTTACCAATAGATACGATACATACTTATAGTCAAGATTATCTGGTATCTTAGTGGGAGCAATTATAAGTATTGAAGTTATAGATTAACAATATGAAATTTGTACAACATATTTCTTGATGGGTTTTTCGGTACTTGATCATAGAATTCTCTAGCCAGAGTGTGTTGACATATTTAATATGTTGAAAATAATCATTAGAGAAAACCAGTAAGTATTAAGGAATAAGATGTTATTAAATTGATTGGACAGTTGAGATATCAATTTAATTAACGTTGTGGTGCGAAGGATTGTGCAATAAAGAGATCAATGTAGCTTGGGACGAATTATTATTCGAGCACACAATTATGGAGGCCAGTTCTAATCTTATAGTAGAATAAAATTGGAATTAAATAATTAAGTTAGTTTAATTATTGTATTTTTATTATCAGTATGTTAAAACGATGATCGGGATTAAATTTCATTTAATTATTCTACACCACTACTGGACTCAAAAATAATAAAACTGGTATATTAGGTGATAAACCTAAATATAATATTTGTTAAGGCCCTATGTATTATATTTATGTGTAAATAGGGTTTTGTGATATTTTACAAGGTGGGTCTCAAAATTATTACACTTTATTTCAGTTTTACGTAAGTGGAGAGGAAAAATATTAAATTTAATATATTTAATATTTTGAATTATTATATGCAAAAGAAAACACAAATTAGGGTTTTAATTAGGAAATATTTAAATATAAGTGTTATTTTCTCTAGAAAAAGAGAGAGATGTCTTTTGAGAAAAAAATAAAAAAAAAGGAAGCTAGTGATTTTTGGGAGTGGTGAAACGAACACTCATACGTTCAATGCAGATCAAATTTTAGTCATAGTCTAGAAGATCGTTTGGTGGTGGATTTACTACTTGGTGTTCAGATTATCAGGGTATGATTTTCTAGATTATGAATTTTTTATATATTATATAAGATTGGTCCTAAAATATATTTTGTAAACGAAATTATGATTTTTCACCAATAATTAGTATTAGAACCATCTCATATTCATATAAAAGAATATCATATGAAATTAATCTTGATATTTATACATTAGAGTGATATAATTTTATTTAGATATATATTATTTGTTTAATATATTAATAAAGTATGTTAATAGTTTGCCTTAATTTATAATTAAATTTTTTTTTATATATTTTTTTTAAATTTGTAATAAAAAGAGTGATTTTTTATTATCATATTTCTCTCTTAATTTAATTTACTGTAATAGAAATCTTGTAAGCTAAAATTGGCTTAGTAAATTTATCAATTACTATGAATTCGTTTGTAAATTAAGAAGACAGATTGGGAGAATCAAGGCTGGAAATTTCAATCGACAAAAACAACCAGCGCCTGCGGCAAGCAATAGTGGCCAGCAGCAGCGCGCTGGGCGTGAAGCAAGTAGCACGCGCTGGGCGTCACGGCCAATAGCGCGAGCTGGGCGTCACGGCCAACAGCGCGAGCTGGGCTCCACGCCAGCAGCGCGTGCTGGGCTGCATGGCCAGCAGCACGCGTTGGGCTGCACGCCAGCAGGGTAATCTCAGCTGCAATGACTTTCCGGCAGTGAAGCAAAATGGCAGCTGGTTGATGGTGGCGGCAGGGGAGAAGAAAAAGAAGAAGAAAAATATGGAATTTAAGGTTTCGAGTGGTTTTTATCATTCAAGACTCTATGGTTTCTAATTTTTCTCTTTGGGTTAAAAATATTTTAATTTTTTGCATTTAAGTCTAAAAGTAATTTTGGAGTTGGTAAATCCTAGATTTAGATCCAATTTTAATTGACCTTAATGGATTAAAATATATAGATAAAATTTTAACACATTAAATTTATTTTTGGTCTAAAAATATTTTATTTTTTCATTTATAAAATAAAAATATTTTATTTTCATTCAAAATTAAAATTAGACCAATAATAAATTTAAAGCCCAATTTGCCCTAGTCCACCATTAAAGACAAGTCCATGGAAGATGGACATCGACAAGAAGCCCAATGAAGATTAGGCCTAGGGTTAATGTAATTTAATTTATTTTATTTTAGGAAAGCCATGAATTAAGATTATTTAATTATTTTTCTATATGTTATGTTTGGATGATAACATGTCATATAGAATAGATAGTGCCACTCCATGCATAATGATATATGTCATTCATTAATTATGAATATTATTATATTGTTTGTAATTTTGCAAATGCTTAATAATATTAGATATCATCTAGATAATATTATAGGAAGCATGCAATTAACAATATATAATTAATGTGTATTTTAAAAGAAAAAAAATCAATTTTAAAATATTGAGTGGGAGAGGAAAAATTCAAGATAATTTTTCCCATGGGCTCCATTGTTAGTTCAATAATAAAATTATATATATACATCGGCTTTATGATACGGTGATGCTCCCTACGGAGGGTATATATATTAGAAATTTTATTTGATGAACTTCTTTAAAGATAAAATTAAAATATTTTTCAATTGATTGTTCATCCCAACGGTGACTATTGATATGAGAAGTATGTAGATTGAAACAATGGTTATACATTCAACTAAAATTTGTTATTAATCTTCCCAACGAAGCTCTGTTAACAAATTTAGGCCCAAAAGGATAACGATAGTTATTTATCATATTTCCACATGAAAGTAAATAATCCAATGAATAATTGGGTCTAGTAAGTGTAGACATAACTTCCCTAATGGATAGCTTATCAAAACGGTACTAGATTATTATTGCAATAAATTAAAAATGCTTTTATGGTTTTTTACATTTTTGTCATTTATTGTAAATTTTTTATCAAATTATTTATACATGGATATTTTATTTTTCAGAAAATGTCTTTTCTGAGCCTACTTACTATTATTCTAAATCAAAATAAACTCACTGGAGAGAACTATATAGATTGGAAAAGAAATCTATTCATTGTTCTAATTGCTGAAGATTACAAATATGTTTTAACCCAACCATGCCCTCTAGTTCCAGTGGAAGATGCTCATAGAAATCAGAGGAGGTTTTATGAGAAATGGCAAAAGGCCAATGAAATGGCAAAATGCTATATTTTAGCCTCGATTTCTAATATTTTGCAGACTAAACATCAGAACTTGGAGATCGCTACTGAAATAATGAATAGTCTCCAAGATATGTTTAGGCAGAGTATTCGCTCTGCGAGACAAGCAGTGCTGAAAGGTATTATGAACAGTAAAATAGAGAAGGGCACAAGAGTTCGTGATCATGTCCTTAAAATGATGGACTATTTGAATGAGGCTGAGATTCAGGGTGCACAAATCGATGATAACTCAAAGATTGACATGGTGCTAGAATCTTTACCAAAAACATTCAAGGAGTTTAAGGTCAACTATAATATGAATAAAAGAAACATGACCTTAACAAAATTGATGAACGAACTCCATTCTACTGAAGAGATCTATCGTGCTGAGAAATCTCTAGGAAGCATAAATATTGCTGAAAAAGATTCTTCTTTTAGACCTAAGTCGAAATGCAAAAGTAAGAAAAAAGCTGGGAAAAAGAAATTGTCTACCAAGCAAGATGGCAAGCCAAAGGGCAAATGCTTCAAGTGTGGATAAAAAGGTCACTGGAAAAAGGATTGCCCTAAGATTGTGAAATCAGGTATGGGAAATCTTTTTCTAATTAAGGCCTGTTTAATTTAGAATCCTAGTGACACTTGGGTGTTGGATTCAGGAGCAACTAATCATATTTATAATTCACTTTATTGGTTTTAGGAAACCAGGAAACTAAGTGAAGGAAGCGTCAAGTTTCAGTTAGGGACAGGACAGTTTGTGTCAGTAGTAAAGACTGGATCAGTTTTATTATCTTTTAATAATGAGACTTTAGTTTTGAATAATTGTCTTTATGTTCCAGACATTAAGAGAAATTTAATTTCAATAGCTTGCTTGTCAAAGTAAGGGTACATTGTAAATTTTTGATCTTCTATTTTTATTTTTTATAATGAGAGACTAGTTTGTTTTGGTACATTAAGAGATAATTTATATCATATAAGTCCTATGATCCATTCTATACATAACATAATAATCAATAATGATGAACATATACATATATCTAAGAAAAAAAATATTTCTTCTAACTAATGTTACCTCTGGCATTTGCGCTTGGGCCACATAAACCAGAATAGGATACAGAGAATGATTAAAGATGGGCTCTTGGGTCTATTAGAAAATGAATCGTTACCACTTTGTAAATTCTGTTTAGAAGGTAAAATGACCAAAAGGCCATTCTCGGCCAAAGGAGTGCGTGCAACAGTACCACTTGAATTGGTACATACAGATGTATGTAGACCAATTAATGTACAAGCAAGAGGTGGTTATGAGTATTTCATCACTTTCATGGATGATTACTCGAGATACGGTTATATTTATCTAATGCGTCATAAGTCTGAAGCTCTTGAGAAATTCAAAGAGTATAAGGCTGAGACAGAAAAGCAATTAGATAAGAGCATAAAGAAACTTTGATCTGATCGAGATGATGAATTTCTCTCTAGAGATTTCAAAGAGTATCTGGTTGAAAATGAGATTATTTTTCAGTTAACTATCCCAGACACACTACAATAAAATGGGGTAGCTGAAAGAAGAAATAGAACTTTTTTGGATATGGTGAGATCAATGCTTAGTTATTCGTTATTACCAATCTCTTTTTGGGGACTAGCACTAGAAACTGCAATTTACCTCTTAAACTTAGTTTCATCTAAGTTAGTGCTTAAAACCCTAATAGAATTACAGTCAAGTCGCAAACCAAGTTTGCGACATATCCGTATTTGGGGATTACCAACACATGTGCTGAAACTAAAGGCAGACAAAATAGATTCACGTTATGAGGTTTGCATGTTTGTAAGGTATCCCAAAGGGACAAGGGGAGGTTTATTTTATAGCACTTAAGATAGGAAAGTGATTGTGAGCACATATTTCACTTCCCTCGAGGAAGACTATATAAATAACTTTAAATCTAAGAGTAAGGTAATACTTGAAGAACTGTCAGCTAATCAAGTTGATGCTTCACTTTCCACACTTGTTATAGAGTAGGAAGAACAGGAAAAACTAGACGATCAACACAGGATTATCCTTGAGCAACAATCCCTTTTAGAACCTCGTCGTAGTGGAAGGATAACTAGGTTACCTGTAAGATACATGTTACTGGGAGAAACCTATAAGGCTATCTCGGATGAACATATACAAGATCCCATTAACTATAACGAAGCTCTAATAGATAGAGATGTTGAATTTTAGAAAAAGGCCATGAATCAAGAAATGGAATCTATGTATTTGAATAAAGTCTCAAAACTTGTAGAGGCACCAAATAGGGTAAAACCTATAGGGTGCAAATGGATCTACAAGAGAAAAAGAGGAGTAGATAGAACAGTGGAGACATTTAAAGCTAGATTAGTAGCCAAAGGATTTACTCAGAAAGAGAGAATCGATTATGAGGAAACCTTTTCTCTAGTTGCTATGCTTAAATCCATCAGGATTTTACTCTCCATTGCTGTAGTGCTAAATTATGAAATTTCGCAAATGGATGTCAAGAATGCTTTTCTTAATAGGCATCTTGAAGAAAACATGTACATGCAGCAATCAGATGGATTCATACAAAAGGCCAAGAACACATGGTATGTAAGTTGCAGAGATCTATTTATGGATTGAAACAAGCATCTCAATCATGGAATATTAGATTTGATCAAGCGATTAAATCATTTGGATTCATTCAGAATATTGATGAACCATGTGTGTATAAGAAAATTCAGGGACAATCTGTAGCCTTCCTGGTTATTTATGTAGACGATATTCTCCTAATTAGAAATAATATAGGAGTATTGACTATAATAAAGAGTTGCTTAGCAAAGCAGTTTGATATGAAAGACCTAGGAGAGGCAAGTTATATTCTTGGTATCAAATTACTACGAAACAGAAATAATAAAACTTTAGCCTTATCTCAAGCAGTCTATATCGATAAGATATTGGCTAAATTTAGCATGAAAAATTCCAAGACTGGTTTATTACCATTCAGACATGGAATTGCATTCTGTAAAGATCAATCACCTAAAACATCTGAAGAGATAGAGAAAATAAGACGAGTTCCTTATGCAGAAGCTGTGGGAAGTCTTATGTATGCCATGTTTTACACTAGACAAGACATCTGTTTTGCAATAGAGATGGTTAGCAGATATCAATCTAATCTTGGACTTGAACACTAGACTGTGGTTAAGCATATAATGAAGTATCTGAAAAGAACTAAAAATTATATGCTTGTGTATTCTGGTGATGAACTTATTCTAATGGGTTATACTGATTCTGATTTTATGTCAGATAAGGATTTCAGAAAATCAACTTCCAGCTATGTGTTTACATTAGGAAGTGGAGCTATTAGTTGGAGGTGTGTGAAATAATCTTGTATCGCAGACTCCACAACTGAAGCTGAATATGTAGCTGCATCTGAAGCTGCAAAAGAAGCTGTATGGCTCCGCAAGTTCCTACAAGATCTTGAGGTGATTCTTGCTGTAACTGCACCTCTTAAACTATTTTGTGATAATAGTGGTGCAGTGGCTCAATCTAAAGAACCAAAGAACCACAAGAAACAAAAACATATTGAGAGGAAGTATCATCTTATAAGAGATATAGTGTAGAGAGGTGATGTGGAGGTTACTCAGATTGCATCACAGTAAAATTTGGCAGATCCTTTGATGAAGGTCATACCCGGAAAACTCTATAACTTGTACTTAGAATCCATGGGCATGCGTGAGATCCCAAATATTCTTTAAGAGCTAGTAGGAGATTGTTGGGAAAATATGCTCTTTAAAAGCATATAAGTTTATTTAATTGTAATAAATATTTTTTTCTAATTAATAAAATAATTGAGGTATTTTATTCAAATATCTTATTTGCATTAATTTTTTAGTAAAGTCTATTTAATCATATTATATATATTTATGTGATCACTATGTGGATTCACAGAAAACATAAAGACAAGTTATCTTATGATTTAATAAATTGAGTTTGCAGTTGATAAATAAAGTTGGGCACTTTATTTAGGTATAAACTGTAATAAATTCATTGAATAATTTATCTAAATCATGTATGAATTTATTGGTTTAGTACGACTACATTGAACAGGATCACATATGAGATTTAATTAACTTTATAATAACTATCAAACTTATTAAATCTCATAGGCATTGATTTTACTGTAATCTTAATCTTGAGTTAGTTATAATTTCATGATTGTGGTTGTCATTCCATTTAAGTTACTAATGGGCACGACACATACTTGAAGTCAAGATTACCTAGTATCTTGGTGGGAGCAATTATAAGTATTGAAGTTATAAATTAACAATATGGAATTTGTTTATTTAGAATTATATGAATATTGTTAACATATACATGTTTTGGTAATTGATTTTAATGATGACAAACAATGAATTTAAGTTAATAAATGTGTTTGAGACTCATATAAATTCAAGTATTCTCTTAAGAGTCAAAACTAGGTATGTGTTTAACATTCCTTAGAGAAACTAGAACAATTTATAAATAAAATGAAGTTTTGAGTATAAACGGCTAACCGACTATATTAAACGGCTAACCGTTAGTGAAAAGACTCTGCTCGGTAAAAGGTTAACAGCTTAAGCCTTAACCGATAAGCACTTTGTGAGCTACTGAAAGAAATCGGTGAATTGTTAATATATAACGGCTAACCGATATTATCATACTTTTGTTAATCTATTACTGGTTAAAGAAAATGGTTTAAGGTTTGTGTTTTGTCAGATACTGGACTTTAACGGTGAACCGTTAACATATAACGGCTAACCAATATCTTCAACTCTTCAAATCCTTTGCTATTAAAAGGAACCGGTTACAGAGTTTTGTATTATGAGGATACTGGACTTTAACGGCAAATCATTAATATATATAACGGCTAACCGATAAGTTCCAGAATTGACATTCTTTATCAACTTTTAACCGTTTAGAGAAAATAGTTCAAGTGTTTTTGCTGTGCAGGTCTCTGGATGTTAACAGCTAAAGGGTAATTATTAACGGTCAACTGATTATTTGAAATCATGCCCAACGGTAACATTGACCAAAGGAAACGGCTAATCGTTAATGACTAACGGCAAACCATTTTCTGCCAGATGGAAGAATAACGGCTAGTTTTCAGCTCCAAGTATAAATATGTTCATCTAATTCAAATCAAGCATTGACAACAACACAACTACTGAGCTTATATACGAGTTTACCATCTACAGAAAAGTTTAAACAGATTTGTACTTTATTCATTCACACATTGTGCATTAACTTGTAACCTTAAAAAATTGTGTGAGAGATAAATCAATTTATATTCCTTTGTCTTGAGTGACTGCAAGTGTGGGGATATATTTGGGTTAAGAGATTGGGAATAATCTCTTGTTGTAAAGGTCCATTGATACTTAGGAAGTCAATTGTAAGTTGTTGAAGCCTTGAAGGCTTGCATAGTGAAATCTTCAAGTCTGGTGTGCTTGGAGGCGTGGACGTAGGCGGGGATAGCTGAATCACGTAAAAATCATTGTGTTTGCTTTCTCTTCCCTATGTCTTAATTTATTTATCATTGTTTGTTTATTTATTCAGTTATTTCAAATTTGTTTGCATTGATTGAGTGATTTATTTCCATAATTTTTAAAAACCCAATTCACCCCCCCTCTTGGGTTGTCTAGTTAGAATTTTAATTGGTATCAGAGTAAGGTTCTCTTAGTAAGACTTAATCGTCTAGAGTAAAAGATTCATGGCAACCCAGTATGAATCCACATTTAAGGAAGGACAATCCACAACTCGTCCATCATTTTTTGATGGTAATGATTATCTTTATTGGAAAACTAAGATGAGAATTTATTTGCAAGCCTTAGATTATGAAATATGAGAAATTGTGTGTGATAGACTAATTATACCAATGACCAAAAATGAATTAGGAGATGACATTCCAAAACCCTCAAGGGAGTGGAATGATTTGAAAAAGAGAAAAACTTTTCTAAATTCTAAAGCTATGAATGCTTTATTCTGTGCATTAGATAAGAAAAAATTCCATAGAGTCTCTAGTTGTGAAAGTGCCTATGAAATTTGGCACAAACTTGAAGTCATTTATGAAGGAACTAATCAGGTAAAAGAGTCTAAAATCAGTAGATTTACTAGACAATATGAATTATTTCAAATAGAACAAAATAAAAGTGTTTATTCTATGTATACAAGATTTATGGATTTAATAAACACTCTAGGAGCTCTAGTAAAAACTTTCTCTAACAGCGAGAAAGTAAAGAAAATTATTAGATCCTTACCTAAGGAATAGAGACCAAAAAGGACTGCCATTGAGGAGGCTAAAGACCTAAATACATTACCTATTGATGATTTAATCGGTTCTCTTATTTCTTATGAGGAAGATTTAGCAGCTGAAAGAGGAACTGAAGAAAAAAAGAAAAAAAATTCTCTCAAAGCTTCAAAACTTGAGAGTGATGAGCAAAGTGAGCCAGATGATGAAGAATTAGTTACGCTGGCAAAGACGTTCAGAAAATTCTTCAAGAAAATCAATGATCGAAGAAAATTCAGAGACTTCAACAATTAAAAGGAGAAGAAAGAAGCAATCAAATGCTATGAGTGCAAGAAGCCAGGACATATAAGATCAGAATGCCCACTTCTCAGTAAGCTTAAGAAGAAAGCCATGGTGGCTACTTGGGATGACAGTAAAGAAGAATCAAGTGATGAAGAGGAATCTCAGGAAATGTCAAATTTGGCATTTATGGCTATTAGAGATGAATCTGATGATGAAATTGATGAGGTAAATGATCTCACTTATGATGAGTTGTATGATGCCTTTAAAGAATTACATGATGAATTGATGAAAATTGGTAAAATGAATGTTTGCCTTAAAAAGAAGATGGTAGAAATTTCAAATGAAAAAGATGCATTACAAAAATGTAATGAATCATTAAATGCAAAGATAACATGTTTAGAATTAGAGAATAAAACATTGCATGATAGGATTGCATTATCAAGTGAGAAACCTAGTACTTCATATGAACATGAAGTGCTAAAGAAAAAGAGTATTGAATTTAATGAAATTGTATTAAAATTCACAAATGGTCAAAATAACTTAGAAAAATTACTGAGCACTCAGAAATATGTATTTGATAAAGGTGGAATAGGTTATAAATCTAGCTTTAAGCAAAAATATTATAAGAACTATTTTGTTAAATCTACCTATACAAACAATCCTAAGATTGTATGTCATTATTGTAATCAAGATGTTCATATGAAAAATAGATGCCATGTTAGAAGAAATGTATATCATGGAGCTAAATGTGTTTGGGTTCGAAAAGGGACCATTGCTAACACTCAAGGACCCAAAATGGTTTGGGTACTTAAGACTTGAGATTTTTTTTCAGGGCTCAAAGAAGAAGAAGAATAAATGGTACTTGGACAGTGGTTGTTCAAGACACATGACTAGGAATTATTCTTGGTTCTTAAGTTTCACCAAAATTGAAAATGGTGGAGATATTTCTTTTGGAGACAATTCAAAAGGGAAAATTCTAGGAATTGGTAATGTTGATAAGAGTTCATCAACCTTAATTGAAAAAGTTTGCTTGGTTGAAAATTTAAAACACAACTTAATTAGTATTAGTTAATTGTGTGACAAAGGTTATAAACTAATTTTTGACAAATCTAGATGTATTATTAAAGATGCTTGTGATGAAAAAAATTTATTCATTGGAAGTAGATGTGGTAATGTCTATACAATTGACATAGAAGTTGCATATACTCATATTAAATGTTTTTCTACATTACATGATGATTGTTGGTTGTGGCATAGAAGATTAGGATATTCATGCATGGATTTAATATCAAAAATTTCGAAAAAGGATTTAGTTAAAGGTCTTCCAAAAATTAGTTTTTAAAAAGATAAAATTTGGAAAGCTTGTCAATTTGGTAAACAAATTAAAACTTCATTAAAAAACAAGAATGATGTTTCTACTTCAAAGCCGTTACAGCTATTTCATATGGATTTATTTGGACCTTCTAGACATGCTACCCTAAGTGGAAAATATTATGCATTTGTAATTGTAGATGATTATTCTAGATACACTTGGGTACTGTTCCTAGCTAATAAAGATGATGCATTTGAGGTTTTTAAAGTTTTCTGTAAAAAGGTTCAAGATGAAAAAGGATATTCTATTACTTGCATTAGAAGTGATCATGGTAGAAAATTTGAGAATTATGCATTTGAAAATTTCTGCAATGATTTAAGCATTGAGCATCAATTCTTATCACCGAGGACTCCTCAATAAAATGGAGTTGTTAAAAGAAAGAATATGTTTATTCAAGAAATGGCTAGGACCATGTTGAATGAAAATTCACTACCTAAATATTTTTGGGCCGAAGCTGTCAATACCGCTTGTTGTGTTTTAAATCGGGTGTTGATTAGATCTCTTCTTAACAAGACTCCATATGAGCTTTGGAAAGGTAGAAAACCTAACATTGGTTATTTTAAAGTCTTCGGTTGTAAATGTTTAATTTTAAACACAAAAGATAATATTAGAAAATTTGATTCAAAATCTGATGTTGGCATTTTTCTTGGATACTCTTCCTCAAGCAAAGCCTATAGAGTTTATAATAAAAAAACCTTAGTTGTGGAAGAATTTATGCATGTTTCTTTTAATGAATCTAACTCCCCCTCTGCGGAGAAAGGAATTATTAGTGATAATGCAGATGAAGAGTTACAAGAAGGAACATCACAAGGAAATAAAGAGAATACATCACAAGAAAATCAAGAGGATGATGAAGGAGGACAAAGAAATATAGAGCAACAAGAAGGTATGATGCAAACACTCCCCAAGGAGTGGAGGTATGTTTCCTCTCACCCTAAGAATGTTATTTTAGGAGATCCATCTAGAGGTGTTACAACTAGATCAGCACTTAGGAACACATGTGAGCATACTGCATTTATTTCTCAAATATAACCAAAATCTTTTGCCGATGCCGAAAATGATGAATTTTGGATTATAGCCATGCAAGAAGAATTAAATCAATTTGAGAGAAATAATGTGTGGAAGTTAGTTCCTAAACCAGAACATCAATCTATCATAGGAAGTAAATGGGTATTTAGGAACAAAATGGATGAATCTGCTGTAGTTGTTAGAAATAAAGTTAGGTTAGTAGCTTAATGATATAATCAAGAAGAAGGAATTGATTTCGATGAGACATTTGCACTTGTAGCTAGATTAGAATATATTAGAATATTACTAGCATATGCATGTTATAAAGATTTCATTTTATTTCAGATGGATGTCAAAAGTGCTTTTCTAAATGGTTATATTATGGAGGAAGTTTATGTGAAACAACCACCTAGTTTTGAAAATGAAAAATTTTCAGATCATATTTTTAAATTATCAAAAGGCCTATATGATTTAAAACAGGCACCTAGAGCATGGTATAATAGACTTAAGAATTTCTTGCTGAAACATAATTTTTTAATGGGAAAAGCTGGCACTACTCTTTTCATTAAACATAAGAACCAAGATATTCTTGTAGTTCAAATTTAGGTAGATGATATTATTTTTGGTTCTACTAATGAGTGTTTGTGTAAAGAATTTTCTATATGTATGAGTAAAGAGTTTGAAATGAGTTTGATGGGAGAGCTGAAATATTTCCTTGAACTGTAAATAAAACAAAACGATGAGGGAATATTCATAAATCAAGCTAAGTACATAAGGGATCTACTCAAATATTTTGGAATTGAGAACTCAAAGGCCAAATGCACACCAATGAGCTCAACAATCAAGCTAGACAAAGATGAAAAAGGCAAAGAGGATGATATCAAGATGTATCGAGGTATGATTGGTTCTCTACTCTATTTAACTGCTAGTAGACCCGATATCATGTTTAGTGTATATTTATGTGCAAGATTTCAATCAAATCCCAAGGAATCTCATTTACTTGCCGTGAAAAGAATTTTTCGTTATTTGAATGGAGAAATAGATCTTGGTCTTTGGTATCCTTGGGAAACTCATATAGACTTCACCTGTTATTCAGATGCTGATTTCGTTGGTCATAAGGTTGATAGGAAAAGTACTAGTTGTACTTGCCATTTTTTAGGTCATGCACTTGTTTCATGGTTTAGTAAGAAACAAAACTCAGTAGCACTTTCAGCCACTGAAGCTGAATATATTGCCGCAGGTAGTTGTGCTCAAGCCTTATGAATGAAACAAACTCTTAAAGATTATGGAATTAACCTTGATCACATTCTTATAAAATGTGATAATACCAATGCCATAAACCTATCAAAGAATCCCATTCAATATTCCAGAACCAAGCATATAGAGATTAGGCATCACTTCTTGAGAGATCATGTTCAAAAGGGTGATATTGCATTAGAGTTTGTTTTTATAGAAAAATAACTTGCTGATATTTTTACAAAACCCCTTTATGAAGAACAATTTTTGAAAATTCGACATGAACTTGGGTTGATGATGTTTTCGCATTAACATCATTAATCATGTTATTGAGACTATTATCAATTGATGTTTTGATGATGTATTGTGATTATGTGTCTATGTCTTACTTAAGTTTTAATGTTAAAGATTGTGCTTTCTTGATTAAATTGTACTGGATGAGGTTTAATTTTATAAGACTTTTGATTAGTTGATTGGTGTAATTTTCTTTTATTGAAATTATTATGAAAAGTCGTACAATAAATGGATAACCATTTTTATATAAACGGTTCACCGTTTATTTCCAGAAACTGGATGTTATTCAGTTTGCACTTTACTCCTTCACCGTTTATTATTAACGGTATACCGATTCCAAACAGAAAGTTTTTTTGATACTGCCCCTTCACTGATAAGCCTTAATCCTCAACCATTTACTCATCATAAACTCTCAGAAATTTAGCCTCTCACCGTTTATAGAAAATAGTTAACCGATTTCGTAAAATATATAACTGGTCACGGTTTTATCTCTTTCTTCTCACTTGCCCTCTCACTGTTTCAGCCATTGTTGTGAAACCTAAGCTTTTCATCTCAATTTTCTCTTAGATTCTCTTCTTTTTGCAACATATTACACCAATTGAAAGCTTCCTCATTACTTTCTGAGCAATTCCACCGATTCAAAACACCAAATCGTGATCAAAATAAAAAAATCCCAAATCCAAACCCTAAGAGCAACCGACTGGAATTTGAGAAATTTGATCAAATTTTTCACAAATTCTTGACACTTTGAAGTAAAATCTCTCTTCCTCTACTTCCCTTCAACATCATAATCGGTCCATTTCTTTCAACATCCATATTCCGAAAACCTACTTGCCCTTATTCAATGGATGGGTCCTCACAGAGACCTAAGAGAAAACATATGCTTGCTATCAACCCAACACGATCAAGAGAAAGTTTTGAATTTGAAAGGCTACACTTCCCGACAGCTGCATTGCGAAAATGATTCGAGGATCGTTTTATGGGTAGACAAGTACTGGACTCCTACTTTGTGAACATAAGTGATTTTGAGGATTTGATTGTATGTGGTAGAAGTGTTAGTGAAATGATTAGATCCTGGGAATCGGTTGTTAATCTTAATGATAGGACTTACCCTAATCTAGTTCGGGTATTTTACTCTAATATGGAACTTTTCGCTACCCATTTAGAAAGGATAGTTATTCTGGTTAGTGGTATAGCAATTGATTTTGATGTACATTTTTTGAATACTGTCATACTTGGAATTTTGGATGAAGGTGATTCATTCTATACCTTTAGAAAAACCTTGTCCTTTGGTGATTTTATTCACAATGAAGGTGTGAGAAACATATGTCGTCGTAGGGACCTTAGTGATGATATTTGTAGCTTACCTTTCTGGGCTCAGTTGTTGCCACTTCAGGTTCGCATTGTTCATAGCATTCTGCAGCATATAATCACACCTAGGAAGGGTAATTCAAATGAGGTAACACGGATGGATGTTGGATTGTTAGATAGTTTACTCAGTGGAAGATCTGTCAACCTAGGGTATATTATTATGCACCATATGTTAACCACCCCTGCAGTCACCCATAGGTTGCTTCCATACCGTAGTCTTATCACTCAGATTCTAAGACATTTTCATGTACCACTAAGAGAGGCTGTATATAAAGAATCTAAGAAAATTGGTCGGGATGCTATGAGTAGCATAGGATTGACTTGGAGGAATGGCCAATAGCACAAGACTGCCAATGCCAAGAACTTGGACACCTTAATCGCTCCTGAGGATGATCAGATGTTCAACGATATTTATCCTCCTAATCAGCTTCCTGACTTCAGACTTGGAGCTCGTCCTCTACCTCCTCCTCGTTGTGTTCCTCAACCATCAGTTCCCTCTAGTTCTGACATGCCTGAGATGGATTCTGGTCCTCTCTCAGTGTCCGTAGTCCCTCTAGCTCCTGAGCAGCGCTATACTCCTGAGCAGCCTTCAGCTCCAGCACAGCCTCCAGCTCCAGCACAGCCACCCATCACTGATATTTTGCATCAGCTGGTTGTTGATGTTCGCCAGATTTCTAAGACCCAGCAAACGATCCTTGATCGCTTAGATGCTATTTCTCAGGATCAGCAGCAGGACTCAGCTCAGACCCTTCAAGAGGTGAGCTTCGATCATCAGTATGAGATTATTGCTGGACATAGACAACTTCTGGGGTATTTTGGGTATGAACCTAGAAGCACCTCTGCAGCAGCTTCTCCTCCACGATCTACCTCTTCTCATCCTACATAATCATCTACTGCGAGACCTTCTTCTCGGAGACCCTCTTCTACACGACCTCCTCTTTCACGACGCACTTCTTAGTTTCTATTGTTTTAACATTATGCATATTTTATGATTTGATGATCCGTTTAGTGTGTTGTGTTGATTAATGTAATTTGTATTGACATTTGGTATGAACTTCATGGTAATAGTAGTTTTATACTTATTTGTCTTTACTCTGTCTGATTACATTGCTGTTTTAGATCATTTTGGAGTTGTTGGATGTGAATATCTGATTTTGGAAGTGTTTTTTTTCTTATGATATATCTATGGTTTTCTCAAATTTTAACGGGAAACTTTACCGATTTTGATGAAGGAAGATAGAGTCATGATTCTCCACTTCCAATTTGCTTTTAAGATTAACATTTCTTTTGATAATGAAGGGGGAGAAATGAATAAACTAAAATTTTGCATTTTTGAAAAATAAAATTATTTTTAGTCATATATGCAGGGGGAGCATATACTTAGAGAGAGCAAAATTCTGAATGTGTTTGTCATCATCAAAAAGCGGGAGAATGTTAACATATACATGTTTTGGTAATTGATTTTGATGATAACAAACAATGAATTTAAGTTAATAAATGTGTTTAAGACTCATATAAATTCTAGTATTCTCTTAAAAGTCAAAACTAGGTATGTGTTTGACATTCCTTAGAGAAACTAAAACAATTTTTAAGTAAAATGAAGTTCTGAGTATAAACAGCTAACCGTTAGTGAAAAGACTCTGCTCGGTAAAAGGTTAACAGCTTAAGCCTTAACCGATAAGCACTTTGTGAGCTACTGGAAGAAATCAACGAACCGTTAATATATAACAGCTAACCAATATTATCATACTTTTGTTAATCCATTACTAGTTAAAGAAAATGGTTCAAGGTTTGTGTTTTGTGAGATACTGGACTTTAACGGTGAACCGTTAACATATAACGGCTAACTGATATCTTCAACTCTTCAAATTCTTTGCTGTTAAAAGGAACCGGTTATAGAGTTTTGTATTATGAGGATACTGGACTTTAACGGTAAATCGTTAATATATATAACGGCAACCGATAAGTTCCAGAATTGACATTCTTTGTCAACCTTTAACCTTTTAGAGAAAACGGATCAAGTGTTTTTGCTGTGCAGGTTTCTGGATGTTCACAGCTAAAGGGTAATTATTAACGGTCAACCGATTATTTGAAATCATGCCCAACGGTAACATTGACCAAAGGAAATAGCTAACCGTTAACGACTAACGGCAAACCATTTTCTGCCAAATGGAAGAATAACGGCTAGTTTTCAGCTCCAAGTATAAATATGTTCATCCAATTCAAATCAAGCACTGACAACAACACAACTACTGAGCTTATATATAAGTTTACCATCTACAGAAAGTTTTAAACAGATTTGTACTTCATTCATTCACACATTGTGCATTAACTTATAACCTTAAAAAATTGTGTGAGAGATAAATCAATTTATATTCCTTTGTCTTGAGTGATTGCAAGTGTGGGATACATTTTGGTTAAGAGATTGAAAATAATCTCTTGTTGTAAAGGTCCATTGATACTTGAGAAGTCAATTGTAAGTTGTTGAAGCCTTGAAGGCTTGAATAGTAGAATCCTCAAGCCCGGTGTGCTTGGAGGCATGGACGTAGGCAGGAATGGCCGAACCACGTAAAAATCATTGTGTTTGCTTTCTCTTCCCTATCTCTTAATTTATTTATCATTGTTTGTTTATTTATTCAGTTATTTTGAATTTGTTTGCATTGATTGAGTGATATATTTTTGTAATTTTTAAAAATTCAATTCACCCCCCTCTTGAGTTGTCTAGTTAGAATTTCAAATATGTTAACATAGCATGAAACTAGACATCCTAAGGTTTCCATTGATTGGTTTTCTATTGAAATCTCCTGAGTTTGCAAATTGTTATGGTTTTTTGAAGTTAGGCTACTGGTGTTGGAAAATTCTGATTTTCAGCAGCAGTTCTCACTTCTGAAAATTTTTTGTAAGGTCACATATCCTTAAAAATTATGTCGATTTTTATCAACCGAACTATGTCTCCTATGCTCGCATGTTTAATTTCTTAATTTTATTCTTTATGGTTAAATTATTAAAAATCGTAATATGTGGCTGTTGCAGATCTGGAAACTATTTTCCAAAATTACAGAAGTTGAAACGTTTAACAGTTGGGCTAGTTTATGAATATACCATGCCATGTTAGGATTTTATAATGAAATTTCAATCTTTCCTCTGTCTTTCAAAATTGGAATCGTGATTTTTGGGCATGTGAAATAAAATACGTGAATTTTTGAAATTCTATTTTTAAATCTGGAATTTTTTGGACAGATTAGATATTTTTAGAAATAAAATATTTTTAAAATAGTTTCAGGTACCCAAAAAAATTATGAATTTTAATTATGCTTTGTAAATCTGTCTTCTATAATTAGAAAAAAGAAACATATTATTTCGAGTACTGAAGAATATTTTATGAATTTCCTAAGTGATAAAGGTCTATTTTGGTAAATGCTGGACAATTTTGTTATTTTGGTGAAAGGTCAATATTTTGAATCTATTTTGACTTGTATTGATTTTTATGAAATATTGTACGCAATGCTATGCATGTTCATAATGCCTCTATAAATGTTCATGGTTTTCCGACATGTGTATAGTTATTAAAAAAAAAATTAGCATGTGTAGGATAGTCATAAGTATAGGATATGCCTAGAATATGTATAAGTTGGAGTTAGTATAAGTGTTTATGAATTTAGGATGATTGGAATTATGTTTAAGGTTAGAGACAATATTGATAAGATATTTTTATGATGATTATAGGACGTGGGTGAGCTCGTTGGTTGTTCTCGAGGTATTAAATTGATTGCTGCAGATTAAGGTAAGTAGATTCATGCATGATAGGCTTTATAATAAGTACAATTTATGCTATAAGAAATATGTTTAAATTAAAATTTTTACAAAATTGATTTCTAAAATATTTAAATGAATTTTTCAAAAATAAAAACACTTTTAAATGAATTTATATAAATGTAATTTAAAATGAAATTTTCTTAAAAAAATTAGTTTTCTTAGACAAAATATTTTCTTAAAGAATTTTCTAAAAGAGTTAAATGTTCAAAGAAAAGTTCTTAAATGTTATAGAAGACTTTAATTGCTATTTATAAAAGAATGTAAAGTGGATTCAAAAATATTTTAGCTCATAGTCCATAGTAATATATACGATGCAAATGTTATGATGCTATGTAATACAATGGCCAGGTCTTTAGTATGATGATGATCTTATGCACAAGAATGTTATAAACAATGCAGGGTATAGTACCCTGAATGATGAATGATGAATGATGAATGATGAACGATGAACGATGAACGATGAACGATGAATGACGAATGATGAGTGATGAATGATGATGACTATGAGGCATGAGCTACTAAATGTTTTACAATTTAATGCTTTTATACTTTTCATTCTTTTACATGAATCCACCCATTATGCCAAATGAAAATGTTATTATAAATGTTGTTATAAAATGTTTAAAGGTATGATGACAAAGGTTTTTAAATATTGTACATATATTTACTTACCGAGTTGATAGCTCACCCTTCGTCTTCAATATTTTACAGATTGATTAGAGATATGACTTAAGTACTTAGATGGAGATGTTTAGTGGATCTATGGAGTTACTTTAGAGATTAAATCTTGTCTAGATTTTTTATTTTGGATTCGAGTATTTTCTTTGAATACTTTATTTTAGTTATTTTATGTAAAAATTTAGTAGGATATGAATAATGATTGTCTATCTTGAGATTTTATTAATAAAAATGAATCATGTAAGGTTTCATTCTAATTTTACTATTATGTTTGCACGGGTAATTTTTGGGTTATTACAGAATTTGTTGTCGGGGATTGGGTATATTTGTGACTCCAACCTCATCGGCAAACTTCTTTGGCTTTGAGACTCATATAAACTCTCTCCATGATTTTATGGCCATATCGTGTTCTAGAACGAGTTGGTTCGGTGACTTATCGACTTGATCTACCACTAGGGAGTAAGATTCATCCAGCTGATAAAACCGATTCTCCTCTTCCATTAGTGTCAGAAGCATCAGGACAATTGCAATCACAACCTATAGCAATTCTGAATTCTCACAGCAAAGGGCATAGACGTGACTACTTATTCAGTGGCAGGGGCTTCCGACAACGGATGATACTTGGGAAGATGAGTACCAGTTTCGGAACAAATTTCCAGATTTTGTGTGTCCTTGAGGACAAGGACAATTCCAAGGAGAAGGGAAATGTCATATGCAATAATTTCTATTATTTTAGATTATTCAGTCAGTCCAAATAACTAGCAGTAGTGGGTTAGAGAATGGTTGACGTATGACCTATACTTTAGCTATTCTTTAGTTAGATATTTTTTTTAGTCTTTCAGTTGCTATTTTCTTGTAGTTATTGCTATTTATTCTCGAAGTTGTCGAGACTGTTGAGCCTGTAAGCTATAAATTTCCTTGTTCATGAGCAATGAAATCACGAGATGAAACACTTCTAAAAACTTGTCTTTATTTTCTGCTTTCCAAATTCTTTTCCTTCTGCTAAATAAATAGTCTTAGCAACATAGCTCGACGGCGAAGTCGAAGGCGAGCAAGGGGGCGAGGACTTGACATCAACTCAGAACGTGACATAGGACAAATGCGAAACGAAAAACAAGGGGAAAAAATGTCAAATCCTATTTGCTCCGCGAAGTCAAAAACTTCGTGTGCTAAAAGTTCAAAACTCTCTCTTTATTGGCAAGTATCTAATGTTATACAATTATTGTAGGATCGCCTGAAAGTTTCAATTTTCCATACCGACTGTTTATCTTAATGTGCAGTTGAATTTTAATTTTGGTTTTGGTGCATGCTTTCCCATATGAAAGCAGAATGCACTGGCCATATGCTGCACGCTGCCAAGATGAAATGGCAGAGAAGCACTAATATATATAACTGAAACGCCCTGGCCAAGGAGTTGATGAGATGGTGTTAGGATTAGCTAGCAGGCTTTTCAAATGCACATGCTTAATTTCCAGAAAGAAATATAGTGAAAGATCTCCTCGAGTCAAAATGGTAAAAGTCTAACCAAATGGGACTTCTTTGCACCTCCCCGTATTTTTCATGTAGCCGTTTTGAGAAAATTAAATAAAATAGCAGAGCCAGTAAGTAATGTGAATAGTTTCCAGACGGGTATATCGAAAATTCATAAGCAAACTCAAAGAAATCCTTACCATCAATGTCTGCTCCAAATCATCGGAGTTAACAGCTGAGAGTGCACGGAGAACATAATCAGACGGACACAGCACAAGCATTCTCATGTCTAGTTGAAATTCGGCAACATTTCCGAGGTTCTTACTCTTAAGTTAACAAGAACAAAGACGTTAATGAAGATGGAGTTTCACCCCTTTCAATCACTATAAGAAAAATATATATATATTTTTACCAACATTACTAATTGCAGTAAAAATTTAGTAAAAAATATTATTATTTTTTATTCTAAAAATTAGTTCATCACTAAAAGAATACAGAAATGTTCTATATTTTAAATGGGAAAAAACAATTAGAAATAACTTAATAATTAATCGCTAGTACTTATTTTTTGTAGGAAATCATTGGTGCCAACGTCTTTTTCAATGATATGAAGTTACGTTGAAAATAAAACAATATTTTCAATACCCTTATTAAAGTTTTTAGAAATATATAATTATTTATAACCATATTGTTTTGTAATTGATAATAGAAGTTTAATTTCAACTAAATATGAAGCTGATGGAAAATAAGGAGTGAAATTTTGAAATGTTTGGTAATAAGCATTGGTACCACTGTTATTTGCAATAGTAAGAATTCGGTAATTGAAAATACTCTTTTTTTTTTTTGACCAAATATTAAGGTAGTCACAAGTGAGTATAATAACTTATTAGGTGACACAATTTGAGCTTTGACTATTCAACCTGCCATACTTGTGGTATAAATAAATTACTATTTTTGATGACTTTTAACCATGATTAAAAATACATTAATATTTATAGCTATGCCAAATAATTAATTAAAATAATATTAAATTAATAAGATTAGTTTAAGAGGAAAAGATTGGGCCAATGCTATTATATATTAGTATTAAATATGAAAAAAATTTCCAAATATATTTGATTAGAACTTGAACTCTTGATCTATTGCTTTCATTGCTAAACACTAAGCAATTAAGCTATCATTAGATGATGTAATGGTAATAAAAATTTAAAGTATATAATTTTATATGTACTGTATGTGATCTCTCGCATCTTTAATTTCTGTTTAAAAATAATGATAATATGGGTACAAGGAACCAATTGTATCAGATATATCTTCATTATTTTTCCTATAAATTGACCTTATATATTTTGAAGTAATTAGCTGAATCCCTAATATATTTTTCATAATCGTAGTATACTTAAATACCCACTAAAACATAACTGATGTACATTAATATCACTATTTTATTTATATTGTTTTTATCACACAATTGCGTTTTATATAATGTTTAATTTGTCTGATTTAATTTTAAATATAAAATAAATATTAGAATAAAAATTTGAGTTTAATGTCAAGAATGATAGTATAAGAAATGTCCGGACCATGAACTTGGGCCGTTATATGTTAATGTGCAATATTATAGATTTGAGTTATATATGTTAATATATAGTCTCAATGCAAATGATTTTGATTAATAAGAAATATTACCATAAATTTTGTAATTTTGTTTCAAGTTGTTAGTATTCATGTTCAAAATTTCATAATAGATATCAGACATATAATCTTCGAACATATATATTGATGTATGAACTTTGCTTAAAAGAGGGAACACACAATGAAGGGTGTCATATGGCTTATATAATATTATTAGCTATGTTATAACAAAACTATGCTATATCTTGTAATTACATGATTAGCAACTTTTGCCAATAATTAAGGAGTTACATTAATTGTCTATCCATAACTTTATAAAGTTTACCATTTAAAGTTTGAAGATATTATTATACTTAATAAAGAGTGAGCATATAATATAGTTATAAGACTGTGTTATATCAAATTAATTTTGTGATACACACTCTACTATTCATATGGCTAATTCAATCATAAATAAATAAGTAAAGAATAAATTACAATAAATCTAAATTACCTTATTTTTAAAAAGTGTAAATTACTTTAATCTTAAATCTAGATAAGATTAAGTATATGTATGTCAATTAGACTGAATCAACTTTCGTTTGATTTTAGAAATTTGACTTAAAAGTTGGATAAAACTAGATAAAAGTGAACTGAATTTAATGGACCTTTTTTTCTCTTTAAATTGAGAACATGTAAATTTAATTTGATTAAAAACTTAGATTAGACTAACAAAATTTAATTGGACTAAACTTTTATATTTGGTTTGACTTGAAATCAAAAATTCGATCATGTTAAAAAAAAAAAAGCCTTAACCTAATTGGAAAAAAGCTTTATCCTAACTAGTAAAATAAAATCAAATCAAAAGAAGAAGATGATAACAAAAACAAAAATTAAGCCTACCACAAAAAGAAAAAATGTGATATGGCTTATTGTCAAAATTCATAACTTGTTTTATTGCCCAAAAAAAAAAAAGGAAAAGAAAGAACATCCAGTCTATTAAGTTTTACTCTATTAGGAAAATTCAGTCCAACAACACCTTCATTCCTTCATCTTGAAAAACCCTAAGATCAATTATTACTGAATTCAAGAGTTTATCTTCTCAGGTAACTCTCGATTTCAGTAGTTAATTATTATTTTTTATTAAAATATTATAATATTAAAAAATAATTATTAAGTAAATTGGCTTACTTGATCCTCCATCAATAAGTACCAATCAGCATCCTATACCTTATGAAAGTATGAATTTTTTTCTTTTTTAACGTTTTTAGATGTCTAGGGTTTGTTTTATATATAATTATTTTTGGCTTGATTCTTGAAGAACTTTTCAATTCTACAAAATTTTTGTTTGGAACTAGAATTTTGTTTGGATCTTTGTGTTAGTCGATTACAATGAAAATAAAGTTGTTTATGACCATGACATTGATGCAAATACATGTGAAAGGAAAGATGGCAATGGCGATTAAAGGGTAACAAGCTGAGGCTTGAAAATACATGGACTCATCTATCTGCCATTTTATTTTTATTTTTTTGAAAATTTTCTTCTTCCAACTGAGCAAAATTGTGTATCATCGTCGAAGAAGTTGCATCACAGTTTTTTTTTTTATTTTCCACCAGAGCAATTATCGGATCATCATCATCTGAAGGTAAAATGCAATACACTTTATAATTTGTTTGCATGTTAAGTTTTATTTGATTGAAGAATTTCACCGACTTTTTTGTATCATTCATATATGCTTGCTTTTCTTTAATTCTTTTGCCTGATTGTCTCACTGATTTTGCTTGTACTTTGAGTTAGTTGAGAAAAAAAATTAACATAAGCCATTGAAATTGGTGACATGTTGAGTACTCTGTTATTATAAGCAATAATACAACCACAAATTTTTGTACAAAATTTTTTTGTACAAACTAATGTGACATGATTTAATTAGTTAAATTATATATTTTTTAGCTCCCATGATTTGTGTTTATTATTTTGTATTTTTATTCAACGAATAGGTTAATATCACATCAATTTGTATAAAATAAATTTATATAAAATTTATGATTATATTATTACTCTATTATTATTACTATTATTTTTAATCTAAATATTTAACATTCATTTAGGCATAACTTGATTTAGAGAACTCCAAATTAAACATCATAAAATTAATTAAATTCTTAACTCAAAGATATTTCTAAGGATAGGCAGCCTTGTCATTAAATCTTGATAAATTGAAAATTTTGGGATTTGTGCAAATTCTAAAAGATATGACCTTTGTTAACTATATCTTAATATCTTTAAAAAGAGAAATCTAGATTTGGTTTTATAAAATTATTTAGAAACTAGATAAATTTGTGTTTTTTGGCATATATAATAAGTAATCTAATTAATTTGAGATTAATACAATTAATGCAAAAGCATGAGTGATAATCTAAAATTTTTTCGCTTTGTGTTTATTTCTATCATTATGACATTTGTTGAATGTATTTTGAATATCCTTAAAAAGAGAAGTATGAATTTCATTTTGTAAAATTATTTAAAAACTAAAAAAATTATCTTTCTAGCTAGGTATAATAATTAATCTAGTTATTTTTAAATCAACACAGTTAATTCAAATAATATAAGTGATAATCCTAAAAAATTTTGGCCTTGTGCTAATTCCGATTAGTTATGACCTTTGTTCAATATCTCTTGAATATATTTAAGAAGTGAAATCCAAATCTCATTCTGTAAAATTTCTTAAAAACTAACAAAAATTGTCTTTCTAACCATATATAATAGTTAATCTAGTTACTTTCAGATAAATAGAGTTAGTTCGAACAATATGAGTAATAATTCTAAAAACTTTTGGCCTTGTGCTGATTCCCTTCAATTATGACCTTTAGTCAATATATCTTGAATATGTTTAAGAAGAGAAGTTAAAATTTTATTTTGTAAAATTATTTAGAAACTAGAAAAAATTATCTTTATAATATAATAATTAATCTAGTTACTTTTAGATCAATATAGTTAATTCAAACAATATGAGTGATAATCCTAAAGAATTTTAGCCTTGTGTTGATTCCCATCAGTTATAACATTTGGTAAATATATCTTGAATATATTTAAGAAGAGACATTTGAATTTCATTCTATAAAATTTTTTAGAAACTAGACAAAATTATCTTTCTAATCATATACAATAATTAATCTAGTTACTTTTAGATCAATATAGTTAATTCAAATAATATAAGTGATAATCCTAAAAACTTTTAGCTTTGTGCTAATTCTTGTCAATTATGATCATTTTTCAATATATCTTGAATATCTTGAAGAAGAGAAGTCGGATTTCATTATATATAATTCTTTAGAAGCTAGACAAAATTATCTTTTTAAACATATTTAATAATTAATCTAGTTACTTTTAGGTCAATACAATTAATTCGAACAGTATAAGTGATAACCTTGAATATCTTTAAGAGAAGTCTGAATTTGGGCATGATCCAACTTGAATAATTGGATTTGTGTATGGCAAAAATAATGAGCAAGTATGCTGACTGCCAATAAATATTAATGTAGAAATTAGAAACATGTCAATTGACAAATAGTAGATGCAATCATGAAGGTCAACACATGTATATTTTTAAGGAGCTCTACAATTTATAGATTATGTGTCTAAACATTTTCAATCTAATTATGTGGAAGTCCATTGTCCTCATGAAAAATGTCGTAATAATTATAAAATGTCACAATCTGAGGTGCAATTACATATTTTAGAGAATGGCATAATGCCTACCTATGCGACTTGGTATTTGCATATGGAGAAAGAGGATTTTGACATTGAATGTGAGATTGATGAAGAAGAAATGATAGGTTCAAAGGAAGAAGATGATATGTAAAATTTAATTAGTGAGATTTATATAGAGGATCCAAATTCCGATGCAGAGAGATTTTTTAATTTGGTAAAAAGGTAGAAAGTCCAATATATCCTGGTTGCGAGAATTTTTATAATTTATCTTTTATTGCTAATGCTTTCCTTGATATTAAACCCCTTATTAAATTGTTTTGTCTTGGCATTAAATGATAGCTCAGAGGCTAATCATAATTCATCCATCATTTGCAGGTTTAATCATGTAAATAAAACTACATTGCAGTTTAAAAATTATTAACTTTATTATATGTTTATTGGACATTAAATACCTAATGCACTGACTCCTAGAAATAATGTTTTTGAGCTTAAAGTCACTATTAAATTCTTTCTATGCTTTTGTTCAACATAATGAACGAAACTTTGTCAATACACTTAATCCTTTAATACAGTAAACTTCATATTACTCCTTACCTAAAGTGACTAACTTTAATTTACACATTCTCCTTAAAAACTGCAAAACATTAACTTACTTATTGTGTATGGCTACTCTAGGTGGGGGTAATTGGAAGCTTACCTTAACAATAACTAAAATTGTAAGCAATCTCAAATTGACCAATATATTTCTATTTTTCTATTGTACACTGCTTAGATCCGTAGGGTAGCCTTCAATATTATGACAAATACATCAACAATATAAATAACATACTGTGAGCCTTTCTTCATGTTAATAAAAGCAAGAACAGAATTTGGCCATTTTAAACAAGTTTGTTTATTCTTAGTTATTTCTTTCGTCATTGCTTCCTAATGCGCATCACTAAAGCTATAATTGGTGTTTTCCTTATTTTACCAAGTCTTGCATTCTAACTCTCTATTATGTTATCTATAGTGTGATCATACCTTACAAACTTCAAAGGTATACATTGATGGATGCTTGGGGTTTAACTTTCTCTACCACTAAAATGCATCTTCATCAATTTTTTGCATACCATTCATTACTGTTGTGCAAATTTTATTGAACCCGCAAGCGCACGAATCTATTGTAGAATACATTAATGGTGACGAGTGTCGATCCCACGAGAAGGTTGATTTTAATTATGTGCAGAATTAATTTTCTTTTAATGGAAACAATTAAATTATGGTAATTTTATCCTAAATTATGAATTAAAATGGCGGGAATAATTAAAAATGTAACTGTTATAATAAAGCACTTGGGTATCCGGATCCGCATCAACATGTTCCATGGGCTAAATATTCCATATTAATACCAATTAAATCATAAGGGGGGATTCCACACCTCATGAACCACTCTCCAATAAGTATGGTGCCAAGGGCTTATCGTGCCAAATAATAATAACCTTGTACTAGGGTGCCGGTTTAACCAGTAATGTGAACTAGACAAGACTATTATTATTTGTCGACGAAAAGTCAAAACAACCACAAATATTAGAGGGGAAGAGAAAGTAAATTTACCAAATTAAGCCCATGGAACATGTTGAGACTTCACCTTCAACCCAAGCTTAAAAAGAAATTAGCTACTCATATTTTAACTAAGGACAAAAAGGAAATTTTATTAAAATATAAAGAAACTACAAGAAAGAGAAGGAATTTCAGAAATCTAAGCTTAAAAATGAATTCAGGGGTATCAAATTAGGCGGGGAGAGCCCCTTTTTATAGATACATTGAGTGAATCGTGACCATCGGATTAAAAACAATTTCGATGCTCAGGATTGCGCCACGTCATCAGCAACAGTCGACAGTCAACAGTCAACATTTATACAGTAACGCCGCCTGAATAGTAAATAATCCCATGTAAGCCCATGTACTATACACACGATTTTTGCTCCACTGAGATGCTGCCACGTCATCGATCTACAGTACATAAGAAATTTAGTCCAATAAGATCGTGACACATCATCGGTCAACGCCACGTCATCTGTCAACGCCACATAAGCAATTAATACCACATAATTTGTCCAATCAGATACTACCACGTCATAGGTAGTTGCCACATCATCGGTTCGTATACATAAACAAGCAGAGTGAATGAAGATTATCAAAAAAGACGATGCATGCGTATGAAACGATCAGTATATGTGAACAGTGACTTTTTTCCTTTAATGATCCTCTTAAGGTTTTCGACCGTCCTGAGTTCAAATATGACGTCCGTTTTGCTGTCTGATCACTCATTTATTGTGAAACGATCGTAATGCCCCTAAAATAAATAAAATACATAAAATACATAGTTATAATAAAACACATATAATTAAATAACAAAATACTTAAATTAATAAAAGTAGCAATGTTAGTGAGATTTAAAGTATAAAATGACGATTTTCTCCTTTATAAATATACACTTTCAAACACTCAACACACCCCCCAACCAGCTTATTGCTAGTCCCTAGCAAATAAAGCGAAGATAAAATTCAAAACTTTTTTTTTAAAGGAAACACATGTGTTTATTCAATCAGATTAATGATAGCAATCAAATAAAAGTACAAGCATTATCTCCAGTCTAAAGGAATATCACACCCACATCAACCATCCATATACATCAGTCCAGCAGATTTTGTTGTAGCAATAGTAATCGGGCCACTTTCAAGAATGACATATCCAACCCCAAAATCTCACCGGTTGTAGTGACACTCTCACAAAGAAATTAGTCCTAATAAAATTTTATTACTACAATGAATGGTAAATTAAGAGAAAATAATAAAGAAATATCATACACTCTCACCAAGATGAAAAAAATATGCTCATAGCTTAGAAATAATATGATCTCAAATAAAGTATTAGTCAACCCAATGCATTCATTTTTTTTTTATATACATCACTACATCTTAATTGCCCATATAACTAGCTTTTATTTTAGACTATAGTTTTCTAAAATCAGGAAGGACTTTTATTAGGACGTAACGTAGGCTAGGGACATGGCTAACAAAGAAAGGGAAGTAGAAAAACAAAATATATATATTTGAGAAAAAGTTTAAGAACTTTTAAAAATTATAAGATGTATTTTGTTTATTTATTGCTATTGTATTTTTTTTCTTTTCCCTTTTTTTTTCTTTTTTTTTCTTTTTTTTTAAATTTTTTTATAGCATAACTCGCTGAACAAAATAATTATTTATCCTTTTTCTCAAACATGAATTGGTGGGTGGAACTTATATGATATTGGGTAATACTCCAAATTGGAAGGGTCAGGATGATAAGTTAATAAAGAAAAAGCTCTTTTTTTTTAAATAAAAGGCTCAAAAGGGTTAACTATGGATATTATATAATAGGGATGGCTAGAAAGGCTCAAACCGGTCAAAAATGGCCTTCCATCATCTTTTAGGATTCTAAATAATCTTCCATATCTACTAATTAAGTGGGCATTTAGATACAGTAACACACACTTTTTTTATTTTTAAGGGTTGACTCAAAGAAAATCTAGAGATCATGTATGAAATAATAAACTGCTAAACTACATGAAGAATGGGCAAAAAGGGTTACTCTCCAAGAAAAATTAATAGGCTCAAAAACTCATTTGAAATTTATTATGACATGTGCATTCTTTCAAGCAACTAATATTTGTCCCCAACATCAACATGTAGAATAGTAAACATGATGTAACATTAATCAAGACGAAAGATAATACAAATACTAAAATTCGAAAGTCATCATATCATCCAATATCAAGAATTCACAAAAAAAAAATTTTTTAAACAGAATTATTTCCCCCCAACCTATTCTAAATATAAAAAGAAAACATACATGCAGAAAAATTAAAGAAAAATGAATTTTTTTTCTTTCTTTTTTTTTTTAAAAAGATGCGTTTCTAGAGTTACTACACTCCATATTCAGCCATCTTCAACTTTAAAAACTTGAAAACATATATTTATAAAGGAGAAATTATCAGCTATTCCCTCCCCCCAACCAGAACGAAACATTGTCCTCAATATTTTAAAGGAAAGAAGTAAAGATTAGAAGATATCACTTGGATGTTGCAGCACAGAAGAAAATATTTACATGGTTGAAGGAGATGTTTATGGCTCAAGAGTGAAAAAGAAAATAGTGAAAAGACAAAGCAAATAATGATAACATAAAATTATTAAAAATAAAAATATAAGTGATCAAACAATAGTGAAATAAAATAATATTAAAATAAAAAGATATTTAAAAGTAGTTGCGACTATGGCTCACATCTTCCTCTGGTTTTACGTCCAGAAATGGCTTTAACGCCCTCTATGGGTCGAGGATAGACTTCCCATCCTGTTTTCTTACAAACTGGCAAACAGGGTCTTTTATAGTCAGATTCCCGAGACTATAGTTTGCACATTCTTTCTGGAATAATGGCTATAACTGGAGTATTGCATGTTGGACGTATCCACTGAGATGCGTTTCAAGAGACAAAAGGATATCATCCAATGACTCCTTATTCAAGCCATCCCTAACGAATTGAATCTTATCTTCTCTGTTATCAGACACCATTCCTAAAGAACATAATTTTTTATTGCATATCATTCTGGCACATTTATTCAAAAAAAAAATAATAATAGTTAAACTTACAAAAACATAATTAAAAAAAATTTTAAATCACCAAAAAGAAACAGAAAAGAAAAAAAAATTCAGGTCACTTCAATGTTTTGTGCTGTTTTCTCCACATGGTTGGTATTTTTGATATGACTTTACTTTTATGACCATTAACTTTAAAAATTACACTGTTCCTTGGATTCTTAAATTTAATGACTCCATGTGAAAAAACAGTATGATCAGTAGATGGACCAGACCATTGAGAGCGTAACTTACTTGGAGAAATGTGCCCTTGAGAATTGAACAAAAATACTTTCTGACCTGGTGTGAAAGATTTTCTAATGCTCCGCTTGTCACGGAGGATTTTCATTCGCTTTCTGTAGTCCTTAGCATTTTTGTCGTTACGAATCTCCTCTGGTTTTGCCAGTTGTATCCTTCTTTTTGAACCAAAAATGGGTTCAATGATGTCTACATTCTTTTATTTGTCATCAGGAGAGGATGAGATGATTTCTGACAATATTTTTTTTTCTTCCAAGAATGTAGAATTCAAAGGGTCGAGTGAAGGTTTGAGCTCAATTCTTGGGGGTGATTCTGATGATGAGATGAGATTTTCTTTCAATAGTGCCAATTGCTCTATCCTTGTCTTCCATTTATCAATATCCATAAATGGCGATGAATCCAATAAGGCATTAACCTCATCAATCGACCTGTCAATATTAAAATCTAAACCAAAGTGAGTTAAACATATCAGTGAAAGGTAATCACTAAGGTTTAAAGGAAATGTATGATCAACCAATTCATCAATTAAATCCACATCTACAATTTCATCATCAGTACTGTGAGGTTGTTTGGCAATGTTGAAAATATTTAGTTCTATAGTCATATTGCCAAAAGACAACTGCATATTTCCGGTTCTGCATTGAATATGTGCATCGGCAGTTGCCAAGAAAGGTCGGCCCAGAATAATGGGAATGTGCTTCTTTGAATCCTGCACTGGTTGAGTGTCAATTACAATGAAATCAACAGGAAAATAAAACTTGTCTACCTGGATAAGCACGTCCTCCACAATACCACGAGGTATTTTTGTGGACCGATCTGCAAGCTGTAACACCACTGGAGTTGGATGTAATTCCCCTAGTCCAAGTTTCATAAAAATAGAGTAAGGCAACAGATTTACATTAGCTCCTAAATCCAACAAAGCATTCTCAATTGTGTGGTTCGCTATACTACATGAGATAGTGGGGGAGCTTGAATCTTTGCATTTTAGAGGCATTTTATGTTGGAGTATAGAACTAATATTTTCTGTTAGAAAGGCCTTTTTCTGAACATGAATGTTTCTCTTTTTAGTACAAAGGTCTTTAAGAAACTTGGCATATGATGGCACTTGTTTTATGGCTTCAAGTAAAGGGATATTAACACTTACCTGTTTGAAGATTTTAAGAATCTCACCTGTGGATTTTCCTTTCTTCCCTTTAACTAACCTCTGAGGAAATGGAGCTTTAGGAACATATTCTCGTGGGTTGGTTTCCTCTTTCTCCTTTGATGATGATTTCTCAGTATTCACAGGTACAATCTAAGTTGATTTTGGCATCTCCACTTTGTTGTCGACTTTTTTTCTTTTTCACAAGGTCATCACTGCTTTGGCCTCTCCATGCTGCTGTGGTGAACTAGAACTTACTTCATTCACTGCTTTAGGATTGGGCACTGGTTGACTTGGGAAATTGCCTTTTTCAACGGTCATGGCCAAAGTTTAAACTGAAGAGGTAAGTTGTCCTACCATTTTCTCAAGGCTTAAAACAGATTGAGCTTGTGAGTTAAAGCTCGCTTTCATCTCATTTCGTAATTCATCAATGGTGCGGTTCTGCTGCTCGATCTTGGAGTTAGTAAGATTTCTAAAATTTTGGGATGTCTCCTCTCATGGTTTGGGTTGAGAATGGTTTGGGTTCTGATTGTATGGTCTAAATGGTGGTTGAGAGGCTTGAGACATTTAAGGAACTGGTTGCATTGGTGGAGGTGGAACTGTTGGTCTATTTTGTTGGAATCCTTGAGACCATGAAAAATTGGGGTGGTCTCTCCATCCAGGATTATATGTGTTGGAGTAAGGGTTGTAGTTTGATGGTTTTCTCATGACACTTATGGCATTGGCTTGATCAGAATATAAGTCATGGTCATGTGGCTCTGTTGATTTAGCAGTTGTCAAAGATGCTATTTGTCGAGCAAAACCTTCAACCGTCTCTTTGACTTCTTTAATTCCTGAGCTTGACTCGCCAATATTAACCTCATTCACTTCCTTAATTCTCCTGGTATTTCTGAGTGATCGACTCCGTTGTTGAGAATTATCCGATTGCCGTTGGAAAAATTTCCAAATCTCTGAAAACGCTTTTGGACATTAACTCTCCTCCACTGGTTGCCATTAGCCATTCTTATACATGTGGCAATAATCCCTCCAAAAAGTATTGGCATTGGTGCCATTTCTCATACCCATGATGTGGACACTTCAAGAGTAGCCCATTAAATCGCTCCCATGCTTCGAAAAACTGTTCGTCGTTTCTTTGAGTAAACTCTGAAATTTCCCTGCGAATAGCATTGGTTTTATGAACTGGGAAATACTTATTTAAAAATTTAGTTACCATTTGTTCCCATGATATAATGCTATTAGCAAGTATTGTATTAAACCATGAACGAGCTCTATCTTTTAATGAAAATGGAAATAATCTAAGTTTATCTGAAAAATTCTCATATTTAAAAGTTTGACAAATAGCATGAAAATCATTCAGATGATTATATGGGTCCTCATTTTCTAGGCCATAAAATGTAGGGAAACAGTTTAGCACACTAGGTTTTAATTCAAAACTCCTAGTAGCTATATTTTGGTACCTTATGCATGATGTGTTCAAATTAGCTAAAGGACTAAAATAATCCTTAAATGACCTTTCTTGTGGTTCTGGTTGCTGATGTTGCAAATCCATTTCAAATTTCTTTTGAAAAACAGTGTGTTTGTGCGTGCGAAGTACTTTTTCCAAATCAAGGTCTAAGGGTTCAAGATTAGGTGATAATGACCTTCGACCATGCATGCAAATAATAAAATAAATGAAAATAAAATAAATAAAAATAAAGAGGAGAGAGAAATTATAATACTAACCTTGTGACGTTGTTATAACCTTACTATGAACATACACTCAAGTGCTAAAAAGAAAATACAAAAAATAGATTAACTAAAATAAGAAGAAAAATTACAACGAAAAATAAAAAATTAAATTACAGAAATATAAATAAGAGAAAAAGAAACAAAATTAAATTACAGGAAAAAAATTACTTAAAAAAATTTAATTCTATGGAATAATAAATCAACATAATAAATAAAAATTACAAAGAAAAATAACTCAAAAATTAAATTATAGAAATTTAAAGAAATTACAAAGAAATTAAATTATTGAAATTTAAAGAAATTTAAATTACCAAAATTAAATTACAGATTCATTTTTTTTAATTTCTTTTTTAATTTTTTAATTTTTTTATAATTTTTAAGGAAAGTAAAAAAAATTACTTAAAAAAAACTAATTCTATGAATTAATTCTACGAATAAATTAAAATAAATTACAAGATAAACAAAACAAATTACAAAGAAAAGTAAAGCAAAAATTAAAGTACAGAAATTTAAAGAAATCACACAATAAAATTAAATTGTAAAAATTTAAATTACAGAAATTAAATTACAAAAATTTAAATTACAAAAATTAAATTATAGAATTATTATTTTTTTATAAGAAAAAAATACAAGAAAACAAAAAAAATTAATTCAACAAATTAAAATAACTTACCACTCCCCAACTGAACGCGCCAAAACTTGTTGTGCAAATTTTATTGAACTCGCAAGCGCACGAATCTATTGTAGAATAGATTAATGGTGACAAGTGTCGATCCCACGAGAAGGTTGATTTTAATTGTGCAGAATTAATTTTCTTTTAATGGAAACAATTAAATTATGGTAATTTTATCCTAAATTATGAATTAAAATGGCGGGAATAATTAAAAATGTAACTGTTATAATAAAGCACTTGGGTATTCGGATCCGCATCAACATGCTCCATGGGCTAAATATTCCATATTAATACCAATTAAATCATAAGGGGGGATTCCACACCTCATGAACCACTCTCCAATAAGTATGGTGCCAGAGAACTTATCGTCTAAAATAATAATAACCTTGTACTAGGGTCTTTGGTTTAACAAGGGCTGAATTAGACAACTATTATTATTATTTGTCGACGAAAAGTCAAAACAACCACAAATATTAGAGGGGAAGAGAAAGTAAATTTACCAAATTAAGCCCATGGAACATGTTGAGACTTCACCTTCAACCCAAGCTTAAAAAGAAATTAGATACTCATATTTTAACTAAGGACAAAAAGGAAATTTTATTAAAATACAAAGAAACTACAAGAAAGAGAAGGAATTTCAGAAATCTAAGCTTAAAAATGAATTCAGGGTATCAAATTAGGCGGGGAGAGCCCCTTTTTATAGATACATTCAGTGAATCGTGACCATCGAATTAAAAACAATTTGGATGCTCAGGATTGCGCCACGTCATCAGTCAATAGTCAACAGTCAACATTTGTACAGTAACGCCGCCTGAATAGTAAATAATCCCATGTAAGCCCATGTACTGTACACACGATTTTTGTTCCACTGAGATGCTGCCACGTCATCGATCTACAGTACATAAGAAATTTAGTCCAATAAGATCGTGACACATCATCAGTCAACGCCACGTCATCGGTCAACGCCACATAAGCAATTAATACCACATAATTCGTCCAATCAGATACTGTCACGTCATAAGTAGTTGCCACATTATCGGTTCGTATATATGAACAGTGTAGTGAACAGTATCATAAACAGTACCGTACGTATGAACAGTACCGTATATGTTAACAGTAACTTTTTTCCTTTAATGCTCCTCTTAAGGTTTTCGACCGTCCTGAGTCCAAATATGACGTCCGTTTTGCTGTCTGATCACTCGTTTATTGTGAAACAATCGTAATGTCCCTAAAATACATAAAATACATAGTTATAATAAAACACATATAATTAAATAACAAAATACTTAAATAAATAAAAGTAGCAATGTTAGTGAGATTTAAAGTGTAAAATGACGATTTTCTCCTTTATAAATATATATTTTCTAACACTCAACAATTACTCTAATGAAAACATCCTTACTAGATATTTTTAACTGCCATTTAACACTCATGCTTTAACTTTACTTGAGGGAATCTTCCTGAGGTTCACAAATATATGTCTTACACAGAATGTAGCAAACTCCAAATGAAGTACATTAGGTGCTCCTTTTGCTTATCAATCATAAATGTCAATTATATATCATTAGGTAAATACTCTTGCAAGTAGCCCAAAAAACCAAGTCTAACTTTAAGTGTTTTAAATTCATATACATAGTTGCAATAGGATTTACATCTAAACTTACTATTGGTAACAACACACCTTTAAATGGCTTGCTCAAGTGGCAGCTATCGAGCTTGATCAGTGGTTTGCAATCTTTATTAAAGCCATCTATAAGGCTTAGGAAGTTGATTATAAACTTTGAAACCTATGCTTATAGTAGGTATGTCATGCTTTGTCACTTTAACAGGGCCAGTACCCTTATAATTTGTTATTAATGATATTTGCATAATCCTACAATGACTTGAAGTTGTCAACACCATTAGATGATTTTAAAATTCTTCTCTTTGCCCTATAAACCTTTTGTAGAACAACAATTAGCCTATATATTATCTTTACATCATCCGCTAGTATGTCTATAGCAATACTTGGATTAGTAAGCACTTTATTGTGGTATTTTCTTGTTATCCAAGCTTTAATTATCTTAGAATTGTCATCAAGGCCTTCACAAGGGTGTATGTTATGCAAAGATCAAATATAAAAGTACTTTTCACAGTTTTAAAGTGTTGTATATACCCTCACAGTGCTTGCCTATATAATAGCCACACAAAATCCTATTTCTCTATAGCTTGATCCTCTTACTCCTAAAACTATCTTAAGTATAGAAATTCTCTAAAACCCATATAAATTCATTGAAATTCTTGAACAACATTCCCTTTATAAATTCCATTATCCTTGAACATTTGCTCACTAAACATATGAGACATCCTGTTGATTTGATGCTTATCTTTTTAATCTAAAGGTAATTGATGATCAGAGTTATCACTTTGATATCCACCATGTAAGTGGTCATTTTCTTTATTTTGAGCTTCATGTTCATGTTCACTCTTATTTGCTCTTATGGCTCTATAAATATTATCTTTTAATTCAGACCAAATGTAAAAGTCCATTTCCTCATAACAAAGCACCCATCATCTTCTTCTGCATGTTTTGATGGATAACACTATCATCATTTATGGTTGATTTACTCTTTTTACTTATCTTAGGTTTGCTCATGACTTTTTTAGAATCTATAAAGTTAGTCATTCTTTTCTTCTTTACAATCTTTTTATAAGCTGTTATTATAGTAAGATCAGACATATCATAATTTACAATCATTTAAGAAGCTTTAATTTGAAAAGCGACAAGCTTTCTCTTCTTAGCTTATGTGAAAGTGTTGCAACAACACATGAGTTACTAAAATTTTTTTCTTTGTTTTAGAAAGTTTGATTTGGAGAACTTCTGATAGTAAGTTCTCAGTAGGCATAATGTCTTTTGGTTGTTTATTTGGTGGATCTAATTGAGAATATGTAGTCGTTGACATTCTGGACCTATGGGATTATGCTTCAAGAACTAGGATAATGGTGAATCAATAGCCTTAATATTAGTAGGTCAAATGTCATGAAAATCAATAGCTTTAACATCTTATTTATGGAAGTCATAAAAGTCATTAGCAATATCAAAGTAAGATAAGTAATCACTATACTATGAAAGGTGTAAAGAGTAAGCCTCAACCTCATTAGCACTCATTTTTAGACCATTATCACCTAAATAAAAGTCAAATATAGGTATTGATAATGTGGTTTTATTATACTGAGATGGTAGTGTTATTGCTAGTATTAGAAATAGGGTTTAACTAAAGGTGGGCAAATGGTTCAATTTTTGCCAAGCCAAAGCGAATAGAACAAAAAAAAATTGGTTCGGTTGTATAAGTAAAAAATGAATAGTTTAAGAATTAACAAATTGATTAGTTATTGTTGGATTCAATTTAAAATTAAACCTAACTGACAAACTGATTGGTTTGATTTAATTTAATTATGAAATATTTTAATGTAAAATATTTTAACCTAAAATCAAATTTTAATTACAAAAAATCAAAACCCTAAATCTACATATCACGATTGCATCTCTCCCCCCTCTGTGTTTCTCTTTCTTCTAACGGCGCCATTCCTTAGTAGTGGCATTGCCCCTCAGTAGCATCTTGCCCCCCTCTCTGTGTGCACAGCATGGTTTAGCTCGACCTTTCTAGGCCTCTTCCTCTTGTCTGTTTCTCTCCTCACACCACAGTCGACACTTAGCACAACCCTGCAACAGCGACACACCATCTCTTGTGTGTTTTTTTTTTTATGTATGCCATGTTCCATGTGTTCGTTGATTTTTTATTTTCTATTGGACATTGATTTTGTGGACCGCTGGTGTATATAATATATTTTAAAATGGTGGGCAGATATAGTGGTTATGGCACGTGAAATAGGTGTATTGTATATTGTGGGTGAAAATCCATTTAAGAGAGAATATTATTTTTTAGTGTCTAATAGTTAGATTTAAAATTTAAAAACAAATTTATTACACTTCTGTCAATGCAAAATTGAAAAAAAATCTGTTATTTAACTTATTTGATGTGATGATTAATGAACTTATTTAACATAATGATTAATAACTTAATTAGCTTCATAAGGTTGCAATTTGATATTGGCAATTTGGTATGGACATTTTAAATTAAATTAACAACAATTAGAAGTAAATTATGATATGTTGGCATAACTTGTTAAAATAAATTAAATTAAATTAGGATATGTTGACTAGTAGTTTAATTAAAGTTAATTAATTTTTTAATTAATTTTATTAAATAAATCAATATTACTTATTTATTTTTATTTTATTCACTTCAGCAGGGTAAACAAGAGAAAAAAAGTTGTCATCATCCAAACCACCACTACTAAGGAAAAAAATGGGTCTAAGATTAATAGTGTGGCAACATTAGGGTAAGAGACTAGCACTTTAAGGACTTATTACTGAGAAAGGTATAAAAAGTATAAGGACTTTTAGAAAGACCAAATGAATTTAACTCAAGATGTTAGTAGTGATAAAATTATACCAAGAGGATTTACTCATGATACTTGCAGAGAGCAATTGTGATGATGATTGTTCTCAATAAATTGCCTTTTTTGTTATAGAGAATCCATGTTTTAAGTAGTGTAGCACTTTTAGATATCTTCTTCCATCATAAAAAGCCATTAATGAGGATACTCTTGATATGATATTGAGGAAAAGACTAAGTTGAAGAACTTATTGATTGGGAATAAGCAAAGAGTATCTCAAACCAATGATATTTGGATTTCCATTACGATAGCTAGCTATATAATCATTACAACTTACTTTATTGACAAGGATTGAAATTTACACAAAAAGTGTTAGCCTAAAGTGCTATACATATTATAATTTTGATGATAATAAACATGTGTTTAGATTGACTTGATAAATATTATATTTCACATTTTTATTGGTTCTTGAAGAATAATATTTATATAAGTAAACAAAGTAAAATCATGCTCAAGACACTCATTGAAAAAACGTCGCAATTAAAAATAAAGTTTAGCTCAAGAAAGTCATTATTGAAATAAATTCTTGTAAAACTGGTATGATTTAATATATACTTGCTTTAGCATTTGAAAAAATTAAATTTTGTTTAATAAATTATTATTTTTTTATAAATAAAAGGATTTACAATTATAAGCACAGTATTCTATGAAATAAGCTATTTTTAAAGATGTAAACTAAAATGAAAAAGTTTTACAATCTTTAATTTCAATAAGTATTAATTCGTACTCTTATTTACAAAAATAAAAAATATTTAATTCGTACTCTAATGTATAAAAGTTTTAGGATCCAAACGTAAATATCATAAATAAATAGAGAGTTAACGGCTAACTGCCTGAGAACTAGAGGCTAGCTGCCTAAGAGAAATTTAAAATTTTTAAAATTTGGATTAAATTAAAAATTTTAACAACTTTAAAATTAATAAGTATTATGTTAAATTTTAAAAGAGGACTTCTTTGAAAAATATTATTATATTTTTTTATTTCATTATAATTTTAGAAAGTTTTGGCAATGAGGAGCATTGTTTCGCAATTCTAGAATTGGATCTGTTTGTAAATTTTTATGACTTTTTATTTTTATAAATTTTTGGGCCTAAGTAAAATTATAAAAGGCTTTAGGCAAAAGTATAAATAGTGTTACTATAGCAAAATTCAAATTACAATAATAATTTCACTCTTCTGAAAAGGTGAGCTGCCTCATAAAGCAACTAGCTGCTTAATTGCTAGAATTTATCTATAATGGCTAGTTTTTGGGTTGAAACTATAATTTTTAGACTTTTGCAAGCATAAACAAGTTAGAACAACATACTTTGAGCTTCCAATTCAAAAATCATTATAAATTAAATTTTTATTGAGTATTATTTTTTTATCCATTCTAAAAGAATGTATTTGTTGTAATTCTTAAATTCATTATAAAATTTATCAGTGTATAAGTGTGAAAAATACTTGAGTAAAGAGATTGGGGGGATAATATCTTTTTGTAAAGATCTATTGACAACTTGAAGTCAATTATAATAACTTAAAGCTATTGAGAGGCTTAGATAGTGCAATCTTCAAGTTTAGTTTGCTTAGAGACGTAGATGTAGATAGAAATTGCCGAATTACATAAAAATCTTAGTGTTTTCTCTCCTTTTCCTTACTTTTTCTTTTATTTTTTAGTATTGTTATATTTTTTTATTTTTTATTTCATTAAAATATTATATTAGATTGTTGTGTGATTTGCTTAACTTAAGTTTTGAAATCCCAATTCACCCCTTTCTTGGGTTGCATAACTAGCATTTTATAAAGATTATTAAATTTAAGAGCATAATAAAAAAAAACTCTTCAAATAAGATTTTATTACTTATTTGAAGAATCACATCAACATTCAAAGTTTCAAAAGGCATTTCTTAAAATTCTTCAAATAAGAAATTATTCTCTCTCTTCAAATTTTAAAAGTTGCTTTCTCCCTCTTCAATTTATATTTTATTACCTTTTATTAAAGAAAGAAAGAAAGAAAAGTACTTTAATTGCTATTGACTTTTCCTTTAGAAAAATAGTTATTTGATTAAAATAATATTAACTTATTTTTATTTAAAAAGTATTTTAGAAAACATTATTTTTTTACTTTTTTATTTGCCATATAGATAAACAAAAAGATATTTAAAGAGTAAAATTTGCAAAGTCTTTTAGAGATACTCTAACACTATTAATGATCATTCATTAAAGATAATTGGTAAGCAAATTGAAAAATATTTAATTAATTAGGTATAGTGCAAATGTTTATTATAACTATTGACAATGCAAGTCTAAATGAGACTGCTTTTAGGTTTTTAATTGATAAACTAAAAACTTAAAGGAATGATGCCTTAGTGTTGAAAGGGGATTATTAGCATGTTCGCTGTTGTGTACATATATTGAATTTGATTGTTATTGAAGGGTTGAAGGAACATGTGTTAAGTATAGTTAGTGTTCAGAATGCTATAAAGTATGTGAGATCTTCCACTATCAAGATGCAAGCATTTCAAATTTATATACAATAAGAGAAAATTAATTGTCGAGAAAGTGTGATTTTGGATTGTCCTACTAGATAGAATTCTACATATTGCATGTTGATTATAGCATTGAAATTCAAGCTAGCATTTGATCGAATGTCAATTGAAGATAAGCTTTATTATGATTATTTCAATGAAAAAGAAGATAGGGATAAGAAAAGGGAAAGGCCTCCATTCTACAATGATTATGAGAGTGCTCGTCGCATTGTTAAATTTTTAGAGGCTTTATTATGCAACTTTATAATTTTCTTTTTGAATTTTGATATATGATATGGAATTTATTTTAGTTTAATGAATATTGTTTTTTCTTCTTTTAGGTGACATAAAATATTTATTACGATTTGATATGTTAATTGAGCAATCTTTAGAATTATTATTTGCCAGTACTGGTAACCTTTTGGGTTTGATGGCTATTAAAATGAAGGGAAAATTTAATAAGTATTGGGAGGGCTTTTTTAAAATAAATAAATTATTGATTGTTGTTCTACACTTGATATACAAGAAAAAATGAAATTTGCAACACATTGCTTTGAGAAATTATATGGCAAGGATATGCCAAATGTATTGAGATGAAGGAAATAGTCAGAGATTTATTGATTAAGATTGATGATTCTTACAATGCACAATACAAACTGAGTGGTGATGGGAGTGCAAGTGGAATTACAAGTAAAAGCCAAACTTTAGTTGCTGGAAGTGGAAGTGGTTTGAATTTTTAAGATTTAGGCAATAATAATGATGCTATAATTAAGGACCCTTTCTCCAAATTCAGTAAAGTGGTTATGGTTAGTAAAGGTAGCCCAAAATTGTCAAATGAGTTAGACAAAAGGTAATTTGGGCACTAATTTAATTTTTTGTTATGGTGGAGGGTGGATAGTCCAATTATCTAATTTTTTCAAGTATAGCAAGGGATGTTCTTGCTATTTCGGTGTCTACTATTACTCTAAGTCCACCTTTAGTATTGGAAGTTGTATTCTAGATCAATATAAAAGTTCTTTGACTTTGGACATGGTTGAGACGTTAGTATTGTTACAGAATTAGTTATGAACTTCTCTTTTAGTAGATACAACAGTGGACCTAAATAAATTAATTGAAAACAATGAGTTTATAGATCAGCTTTCAGAAGGTATGTTTTGTTTAAGTTTAATTTTAATTTATTTTTTAAGTAATATAAATCTTATTCAATTTGTCATTTTTTTTATATAGAACTTCACAAATCAACAATGGCTGATCAACTTGGTAGGTCAACATGAAAACTGTAGTTCAACATAAATAATTTTTAGGTAATAAAATTGATATACATTTATTTGTTATTAAATATCACTTCATTTTAGTAGTTTAATTATTCAATCATTTGGCTCACTTTGAATTTTGATCTAGGTGTTATGGATGGTGAATGTAATTGTAGCTTATTTGTTATAATGGATATATCTATGACTTGTGTGTTCTAGTGGATGTAGTTGTAGCTTGTGTTATGGTGGATTTTTATCAAATATTAATGCACTATTGTGGACTTGTTATATTTTGTTTTTTGTTGCCATGGACTTATAATTTGTGATAGACTTTTAAGTTCAAGCATGTTTATGCATTGCGACTATTTTGTATTAGGAGTTTATTATTTTGCTTTATATTTGAGGACTTTGTACTTGTTTATTTATATATAGTGTTATTATGTATGTATAGTACAGTTGGTACTTATGTAGTTAATGTAAGTGTAAATTGCAAAATTCAATAAAATCAAGTGAAAACTATAAAATCTAATAATATTAAGGGTAAAGCTATAAAATCTAAAAAATAAAATATTTGAACTGAATTTCAAAATTAAATCAAACCAAATCAAGATATTTTGGTTTTATTCAATACAATCCTTAAATTTGGTTTGTATTCGGTTATTGTCTTGAAAATCGATTGGTTTTTGTTCTGTTTCGTTTAGGTCTCGAATTGAGCTGAAACTGTTATTAGCCACCCCTAGGTTTCATCCAATGTTGATGATAATTCTGTTGTTCTTATTTGAAAATCTAAGAATATTTTATCTGTAGACTCTTTTATAAGTGCGATAAAAAATCAAGCACACTAGGTTGTATATTATTGTTGACAAGTGCCTTGTTTTCTTTAGTATCTTTTCTATAGTTTGAATTTTAAATTCAACTTTAGGTAGCGATTTATGTGTAGGATTAGGGTGTGGTGCAGACTTGAAGATAGTTTAATTTTAAGCTCAAGTTTTAATGTTTATAATGTTCAGTTGCAGTCATAGTTTATGCTTTAAGTTCAAGTTCTACTAAGCGATGAGTTAAGTTGTGATTGGCATTTCAAGTTCTAGTGTAAGGTGGGTTGATTTATGATTTATATTTGAAGTTTAGTTTGCGCTGCAATGTTAAGCTGAGTTGTGGTTTATGTTTCAAGTTCAACTGTTGTTGTAATATCAAAGTTCAGTTGTAGTTTGTATTTTAAGATTATGTTATGTTCAAGTGCTAGGCTTATTTGTAGACTTCAAGTTTGGAATAGGGAGATTGGAAAATTTGGTTTATGGTTTGCTTGATCTCTTTCTTGCCACTAACTTCTTTTAAACATCTCTTTTTCCAATAACAATTGCATTTAACTATTATTATGCTTGAACATTCTTAGTTGGTTTCCGTTGAAACACAGATAACAAACTTTGAGGTTTAACATTAGGCCTAGCAATAATTTTTTCTATATCATCCTTAAACAATCCCTTTTTAATCACATTCATCACATTAAGTCTTATAATACTCATGGCAAATGTAACCTATGTATATTTCTTCTCATTGTAAAAGTGTCATATCTGATATAGCTTATGATCATTATCTATTGTAAGATTTTTTTTTCTATTCCATGGTAGTGTAACTTCAATGATAAATCTATGAACTTTATAACTATTTCTCCCAAATTATAGCATTGATTAAAAAACTTTATTTAAAATGTCAAGGTCAATGACGATAACCTTAAAAGTTTCACTAAGAAAGTTTACAATGGCCTCCACCCTTAAGTTCGCTCCTATAACAAAAGCACCCATAACAAATATCAATAATAACACTGACATAAACATCATATCGTAAAATGAAAAACAAACTTTATTCATCCCTAAAACATGCAGAGTATGTATCAATAACACAGTTTCTTAGTTATGTTTCCTAAACAATCACTAAGTACAATATATATTAACAATCATACCTATGTATATTTCTTTTTTTTTTCTTTTTTCTCTTCAGCAACTCATTTCTATAGAAAATACTATAATTTTCATTAACGATTCAATAAAAAACAAAAAGCTCTAATTCACAAAGAATTAAATATAATAGTATTTTTCATGTGTACAGATCATAGTTTTACTTAATGTTGTCAAATTTGAAAAGGAAAACACAATATTAAACCCATTTTAATGGAAATAACTTAATGAAAAATAAAAATCCCTTGCCTTTAGCTATCATAACATTGTTCTTTCTGGCAAACATGCCTTATTGGTCACTTTTTGATACTCTTTTGAACTAAAATGCATTGTTTATGGCTAATATTTTGATGCTCTGTTTCAAATTTTCTCTTTTTACATGGTGAAAAAGATGATAGTTCATGCAAAAAGGAATCGATACTCAGTTAAATTCACATTTAACCACTTATTCATTTTTCATTAAAATTTAAAAATCACTTATTATAATATTACTCAATGTAAAATTATAAAAAAATATTAAAAGGTAGTCAAAAGGCTATCTTGATTTGAAATGTTAGTACTTAAAAGTCTACCTTGTTAATTTTAATGGAGATATGATGACATTTAGAGAGTAAAATGATGTTTTCATATTCTTGGGGAATATTCTGAAGATGGATACCCTAAAAGGGTTTGATTGAATTTTACCTTTTCAAGTACTAGCAAAAGAAAAATCATGCGCAAATCAAGTAATTAGGCTCTTGGTATCACTCCCTCAATCTCTTTCTCCTAAATTCTATCAAGCTTGTCTTTCACTTCATCTTTGATAGTCATCATGATCTCATTTCTGATAGCCACCATAATCAACATTCTCAAGGCTCAAGGTAATTTCCTCAATTCATTTCATTAATTCAAAATTTACGAGCTTTAGGGTTTAAAATTGGTAAATTATTTATAGAATTCAAAGTATGTTAAATTATAGATAAGGAAAAATTAATTTAGTTCAATTAATTTAGTTCACATATTTAATAGTTTTTTAAAGATTCAAAGCATGCAGATTTTGAAGAGATTTTCTTTAATTTTTTTATATTTTTAAATTAACTTATCTAAAGATTGAGGGGATCAAAGAATTTGATGATGAAAAGAATAAAAATATTGTTGTTCTTTTATGGGATGTTATTTTGGTGGGACATGTCATTATAACTATAGTAGTAGTTGCTTCAGGGTTTGATGAGAGAGAGCTTAACTAGGTTGTTGCTATTATTTCTACAGTTATCATTTTCATTACCATTCCCTTGGAAAAGGATCTTCACAAACTTGGAGTAGTACTACTACTTTATTTGTTTCTTTATTATTATATTTGTGTATGCTCTTAATATAGTTCCAATGAAATTTAATTTAATTGACCCTGCTGTATTTGTGTTTATGCATGCTCAAACTGTATAACCAAACATTTTATATGTCCTCTTAATGTTGCTTTCCTTGAGTTGTTCTATTGATAACTTTATAAAATTTGACATCTGTAGTTGCTTGCAGAGATATATAAGACAACTTTAAAGGCCTCTAGAAGGTCAAAGCTCGTAATGAATGAAATTGTAAATTCTTTAGTTTTCATTTATTAAGATACATAGTTAAAGTTTCGTATATTAATAAATGTATTAGTTCTAGATTAAGCATTGACAACTTTAGAGAATAGAGTTGACAATTTATGATTAAGGCTTACATGTGAATTAAGAATCTATCAACATAAATTGTGCTAATTATCTTATTAATTTTTGTTTATATTTGTCAAAATTTTGTTTAATCATAACGTCTTTTAGTACAAATGAAAATCCAAACCCATAGTTGAAAGCTTGTTAAAAAAACTACAACTATTATAAGATCTTACGAAGTTCACATATAAGAAAAATCTGAATCATATGTTTTAAAAGTACAAATGATGCAGGGCTTTTGAATGGGTTGAAAATCGAAAGAAAAGTGAATTTAATGACTTTCAATGGATAGAGAAGATCAAAATAGTAGTGAGAATAAAATTGACATCTTATTAGAAGTCTACAAATTTAGACATCAAATGGGATGTTAGTCTCTAAAATTTCAATTGTTTTAAAACAAATCTTAATAAAGATAATAATGTGAAGATCAAAGGCAATTGATGAAGGATGAATTAAGAAACTGACAACAAGCTTTATTTTAAAATATGTCTCATAAATAATTGTATCTTTATTAGTATGTACTACATTTAAGTGTTAATTTAATTAATGCATCCTTATTTTTTTTATTTTGTTAAAGCCTATAATGGAATATTATAATTTGACTGTGAAAATTTTGGTTACAAGTTGGAAGAATGAAATGTTCAAGTTCACTACAGCAATATAATTAAGATGCAAGGCTAAGCTCTACAAACTTTATTGAACCTTAAAAAAATGGTTAACAAAACTAATATTATTAAAATCTTAAAATTTGAATGTGTGCAAGCATGTAAAATTGAAATAAGCACACACTATTGAAATCCATCATTTATAAAAAGGCAAAGGTACAAAAGTATAGATGTGTCAATATATTACAAAAGTGTAAAGATGCTAATGTGAAATGGGCATGCTTTTTATGTTATTAACAAATCAATATCAAGCTTTTCACTTAAGACAGATCATATATAAGATGCTATTCATTTTATCAAGTCTTCATCGTTGGTGCTTGTGACATCCCTTTGAAAGTTCATATTAACTTTATATTTGTTATCTTGTTAAAAGAGTAATTGTTGAAAGTTTCCATGTTGAATTTCTCCATAAGCTAAGCAAGAGGAAGAATTAGGCATTATAAAACATGTAGCAAGATTTGTGATTGCTATTATACAAAAATAAACATCTTGTTATAATCAGGGAAAAATTACAATAGTGATGAACGAATAAAAAAACTAATGCCGCTTACTGTTTAAGAATCATGTGTAAACATTAGATAATCATTATGCCCAATTACAAGAGTTCATCAAACATTAAAATAAACATACATTAATGTAATTTTTATAAAACATTAAAAAAATCATACTCATAAAGTCTAAAAAAAAAAATATACATTACAATAGTCTATAATTCCATCTGTGTAAATATTCCTATCAACACTACTTCCTTATGTTAGAATGATAGTCACCACTTAAGAAGATAATTGCTTGTTACTTTCCTATCATACAAAGGCAAAAAAAAAATTTCATAAATTACTTATGTAATAAAATTATTCAATTTTAGCTAATGTTAAAACTTACCTCTCCATCATTACTTAATGCCTTTTTAAATTTAGTAAATCTTTTAGCAATGTCAAGGTATACGATCTTTACAACAAGTATCTACTAAATCATGTATTCCTTTGGCTACATCTTTTGTAATTCTCACAATTTTACAACTTTCTCGAGCTATAACAACATTTGTTTGGTTACTATCGCATTGAATTGTCTTTGGTGAGTCTTTCCATACATTCTCAATTCAATTCAAAAAAGTTTACAACTTTCAACGTCTAATGTAGCTATGTTTGCAACATTTGCAAAACTAACACACATTTTCTTATATCGTTTTATTTCATCTATGCAACTTTGCAACTCATGCTCGTTTTCAACTTAATATGGCATCTCCATATATCTTTTTTTCCATCTTTATAGGATATACTTTTCTAAAAATACTTATAGGTGATTGCATATCATAATTATATTGGCATACCTAAAAAAAAAATTCTTTAAACTATAATCTTAAACAACTAAACTAATTTCACCCCTATCTTTTTCAAAATGGACTTAACAAAATATTCTTTTCTTATTTTTTCAACTTTGACATCTTCTCTAACTACATATCAAATCCCACATAATTGAGAAGTTCGCAAGTCATCTTTCTATTCAACTTTTGCTAAAATTCTTGAAACTTTAAAGTAGTGTACACATCTCGAACTTGCTTCTCTATCTCATAAGATGTTACACATCGAATTTTTTACGAAAGATGCCTAGCATATCGTTCAAATTTTTTGTCTTTTTTACTCCTTAATTCATTTTCACATTGATAGTCCAAAATCATATGATGCCAAGTTTCCTTAAATTTTATAGGGTCTTTTGAATCATAAATAACACAATGCAAATATCACTAATGTCACGATATTGTTTATAGCTCCTTAACATATCTAGAATCATCTTAAGTATATGCCACAAAAACCACCAATGTTGAGTATTGGGAAAACATCTTCAATTACATTCTTAATTGCTTTGTCTTAGTCTATAATGATTCTAGTAAGAGTAGAATTAGATATACACGATAACTAAGTTTGAAATAACCACATGAATATCTCAATGTCTTTATGTGAAACTAATATATATCATAACTAGATAGAATGACCATGCTCCAAATTCTTTGTAGGCTTCCATGCTCCTTGCTTAACAGAAAATACATTTTTCAATTAACTCTCAACATCTACTTGCATACTAAAAAAAAAAAAAAGCTATTGTATTTTGCTTGCAATAAAATAGTCTTAAATAACAATAGCATTTCCATCTCCAAGCCACAATCATCTTTCTTTCTAAACATGATTTATGCACTCTCATTTCATAGATGCCACATTTTCACAACCACCTGACTTAATAACGAGTGATAGTTGTGTCACATTTTACTTCCTACTCAATTAATTACATTAAGATTCATTTTTGCATATGTAACTAGGTTATTATTGCATCAAAACTACCTAGACTTAGTAGGAGTCGATAATATATGATTGTGTTCAAGGTTTAAAAAATAAAAAATAAAAACTATTAGAGATGTCTATTATAACAGCTATTAGAGATGAGACATTGGCATTTATTAGAGCGACCAAGGTGATTGCCAAAGATGAGATAATAGAGACAAGGCCAATTGAATTTAAGAGAAGAGAGAGTAAGCAAGCAAGACGTGAGTGAGAGTTGAGTTATTTGATTTGGGAGGGTTATTTGATTTAGGTGTGATTTGTCTTTTGTTAGTATTTAAATCAAGCCCAAAAATGCAATGTGTTGTACTCACCATTGTACTCATTATAGTAAGAATATCATTATTGTATAAAAACAGTTGACCTTAAACATTACTCAACATTGTACAATGTGGGATCAGTTTTTAAGTCTAATTGGGTCATATATTTTCGATGTGAGAGATATTGTGGTGACACAATACAAGGCAAGATTTAAACACAGTACAAGACAATGCATTTGCTTATTACATTGTCTCTAAGCCATGTGAGAATAGCAGGGCTCACTTGGATGGATAGAGTATAAAATGTTGGAATTGGATAATTTTACCCTAAAATTATCTTAACGCAATGTTTGATGCACAAAATAATTGTAGGATAAAATTAGTAGAGCCCACCATTTAATCTAACAGTATCAAAATTTTATAAAGGGGCGTGGGATAATGAATAGTTTTTTATTTATGGACTGATATTTTTATTACAATCGTTGATGATATTATGTTTATGATGACATTATTTAGTAAAATATAAAATTAGAAACTATAACATGTTAAACTATATATATATATATATATATAGAGAGAGAGAGAGAGAGAGAGAGAGAGAGATGTGTGAGAGGAGAGTTTAAGGGAAGATTTTGCATTTTTTAAATAAATTCACCAATAATTATTAATTTGTGTAAGATTATATTCCATGTCATTTTAAAATAAATCAAAGATAATTTGATAAATTACTAAATAAGACATATTATTAGTTACTAACTAATCTCATGGCATACTAGATCCGAGATATAATTATTTATAGTCTAATTAAATGTTGCACCAAACACAACATAGTATTATATATAATTCAGTGTTATCCAACCTAATCTTATATTTTTCAATCCAATCCAATTTAGCATACCAACCAAGGCCTTAGGATTTAGGTGATTTTCAAAGAGGTTGGCTTGTGGTGAATGTCTTCCATCTCTGGAACAAATTTCCACACATTTCTACTTCAACCATTAGGTCCACACATTTCTACTTCAACCATTAGGCTTCCACACAAAAGCAAACTGCATGTTAAGGTTGATGTTCCACGTACTTGCAATAAAGAGTCCACATTCTCTTTTAATATTTCTTAATTTTTAAGAATCATCATAATTATTAATAAGTGACTAACGCCGTAATTCCAAATAGGCTAGCATATATAATTAATAGTAAGTGCCTAGCTCTGCAATTCCGAATAAACTATCACACATTAGTAGGAACTCAGATGTTGGAAGTATGATTGGGATAACATTATAGCATAAAAGCAAAAACATATTGCATTAAGCATGTTAGTCTGGTGTATCGTTGTCTGGTATATAGTTGTCCTTTTATGCCAACTATTGACGCATTAGCATAAACCAGCCATAAATTACCATCTTAGATTAGCTTGTTTAGAGTAACATAGAAGGCTACTCAATTACAGATTATTTATAATTTTCTGCATAAGAGGACTGTTAGATTATACAACTTTGTTGCATTTAGAACCTTCTGTATGCCAGTTTATACTATGAGTCATGACCTTAACGCTTAAAGCCACTTTACAAAACTAAATATGAAACAGCTTTGCGTCCAAATTTCTAAATAAGTAGATCTGCATATCCATAACTAGCCTTGCCACCAAGGGCCTGCTTGAGCCTGTACAATGCTCGACTCTCCAGTTGCCGCACTCTTTCCTTGGATAATCCAAATATTTTGCCTACTTCAGACAGTGATTTTGGTTTCCCGTCTTCAATGCCAAATCTCAGCCTGACTATATGCCTCTCTTTTGGATTAAGAAGGGTTAGAAGGTTGCGAATATGCTGCCTCATCAGCTGTTTTTGCACACTAATGTCAGGGATCTCAACCCCAGTGTCTGCAGTAATCTCCTGCAATTGTAACAAAAAAAAAAACAAAAATTAATTAATTGATCATCTGTATATGACAAGGAATTGCCATAATGTTCATATTTGTTTCACCGAAGTGAGGACTGAAGGGTAGATTTAACTTTACAAAAGGGACACCAAGAAGACAAGAACTGAAAGTTTGTTGAATCTACAACCCTGATAACTTTGATGCTCCATTAACTGTTACTAAAATACGAGATCAGTACTGACAAGTACTCACTAATAGCAAGAACAAAGTCGTAGCATATCCTATACCAGAACATTAATATATACTTGCTGCACACTAGAGCCATTATGCATTCAGTTCAAGTAAAATGAGCTGGAAACAGTCTTTGGAATCAAATAAACAGAATTCCAGATGAAAGATAGACTCAGTTAACAGCAAGTCCTGGTCTTTAATATCTTTTTTTCTTTTTCTTTTTCCCAACAGCATAAATTATGTTATTAATCAAATTGTAGAAAGAACTGACTTACCAAACACTACAGAACATTTTGCAAGACATATGCTATCCTGCAGCCTCCAGAAATGTAGACTAGCATGTTCAGGTCATTAGAATACCAAATTTGCTCACAGATTAGTTATACAAAGCATGCAATAGAAACAGTAGACTTTGAGATCAAAGAAAGAAAACTCTTTAATAGAACATTTGTATTGAGCTGGTCACTGTACTACAGATTCTCCCAAGTGATCCCTATCATTTCATGATCATAAACAAGTATATTTAGGTAATATCAGCAGGTAAATGTGATAACAAAAGAGGCATTACCTGAAAAGTGGTATCCTGGTCTGCCCAAACAGGTTGTTGCATAGAGAGTGGCATTCTTGTTATGAATATCAACCTTTCTAGCTTCTCAACAGTAATTCCAACACGTCTTGCCAAGTCTTCCTTGTTGGGGGAATGATTTCCTTCTTGAATGTATAATCTCTTTGCCTCCAGTACCTTGCTCAGGAGGGTATATATATTCTCCTGCACATAACAGATAATTTCCATCACAAGAGGGGCTTGCTATGCATAAACAATAAGACTTGGGAGTAATTCTGATAGATTCAGTTCCATTCAATTATTTTTAAGCATTCAAAGAAGTAAAAACACAAAACTTAAAGATATAACTAGGAGGCAAATTAAACGTTATTACCGGCAGACGGATTGTCCTGGAATGTTGAAATATTGCCTTCCTAATTGTTTGCCTTACCCACCAATAGGCATAGCTGGCAAATCGGCAACCGGCTTGGGGTTTGAACTTCTCAACACTCTTCATCAGGCCCATACTTCCCTCCTAGAAGAATTTCATAAAAAAGCAGATATTTTATTAATTAAATATTATGCTATCCTCATTCTTTTTCAAAATTATCCAGAAATGTTTCTGTCTGTATATTATTTCTAATTGCCACGAAGTTTTTAGATAAGAGGACTTATATTTTATAACTGCCAAATCAAACAAAACCAGACAATGGCATTCAATTTCAATCCAAGTGAGAAACGTGAAAGTAAAAGGTATAGATGACAGATCAAGAACAACAATTTGATCATTTGGTTTGCTAAAAGTTCAATATAATGGTAATCAAAGCTTGGGGGAAAACTACAAGCAACAGATACATTTTAAACCAATGTTTGGATGGCATTCAACATATGTAAATTCCATAAAATAAACTAATGTTTGAAGAGACCTTTATCTTTCAGGATCCCAAATTCTTCAACAGTGACAATATGAAATGCAAAATACATGTCAAACAAACCGCCGAAAACTTAATTCCTTTATCTTTGGTGTTCCTAGAATCTCCTAGCGCAGAAGTTGCAGCAGTCAAATCTAAAGTATTCGATTAACCAACTCAGATTCACATGATTATTCTTGTCAGTGATACTGAAATAACAAAAGCCATTTTCCAAAGTTAAAGGTTGCTTGGTTAACCTGCAATAGGTCATGAAGGCTGATACCACGGCCCTGATATTGTTTGGCAACATGAACAACCAAACGTAAATTTGCATTGATCAGCTTTTCTCTACTGCTGTTACCAAAGTGAAGTTCCGACTTCAAATCCCGACAACTTAGCCCAACAGCTTTAGCCCATTCAATCAAGGTCGGCTCACGACCATACTGAGATTGAAGCTTACTCTTCTTCTTCTCTAATTGTATTAAATCCTGTTAAATATCCCACGAATAAGACCACTGAGAAGTTTCACATATTTTCATAATATAAATGCAATAAAATTGAATAGCACCTGTATTTGAGCAATCAATTCAAACTCTTCTTCAGCTGTCAAAAGTTTTCTTGTTTCAGGACCCCACAAAAATAATCGAAGAGGATCATTAGGATCAAAACCTTGACTTAACTTTTTCTTCACAGAAGCCTTTCTAGAATTATAAGTTTCATGATCTCTCAGTTGTGGTTTAGAAACCCTTCTTTTCTTCGACCGCCTCTCCAAAAACCGGGTTGACTGAACTGTTTTCACCTCCTCAAGTGGATAGTCCAATGAACTAGTGGAACCAAAATTAAAAATATCAGTCATTAGAGAAATTGAACTTAAAATGAGATCTAAGAAGAAAACAATGCAATCAACTAGACTAACAACCTGGTTAATGATATATCATTAAATTCAGAACCATTTAATTTGGGATTCTCAGCTAATGATGCCGCTTGTTTTGAGGCTGACAAAGCCTTCCTAGCAAGGGCAACCGCATCAAATGGTTCACCATCAACAGACTCCTCAGTATCATTTGAAAGAGACTGCATAGTCAAGGACAAGGAAATATCTTCTCCCCTTTTCATGGGTGGCAACCTGAAAGAAGAAGAAAAAATATAAAAAAAAAATCCCATGAAATCAAATCCAAAAATAAAACTGCAGAGACAAATAAGTTCACCAAACTGCAATAAAATTATTTCCATTTTTATCTTACAAATTCCACAAATCAGGCCAGTAATGAAACTGGTGTTCAAGGTCCTGCACTAGTTGATCTATGTCACCAGAGTTCTTTTCTTCAACAGAAAAGGCCTCAGTCTCCATCTTCCTGCTATCACTTGTTGCCTGCAATGGAACATAAGGAATGCAAAACATGATGATAAATAATGTCAACAATGTCAAAAGGAAGAGAAACAACAAATTCTCAATCACTTTCCAAAAAAGGAAAAATCCATTAAAAGAGAATGCATCAATGTATCTGCATATTTCTAACTCACATGCATTTCAATACTTGCAACAAATGTCTAACCTGGGATATTTTGTCTTCCTTAAACATGTGTAAGGGAGGCCTATACTCATCCCGCTGTTCTTGCAACAGAACTGATGTAGGAAAATGTCGAGCTACAGAAGTTGGAACAGAAGCAATGGCAGGGGCTGATTGCTCGTTATGCATCAATACTGCTATGTTGCACATAAACAGGCAAGATGTCATCTAAAACATAGAATCACTACAAATCTCTAAGTAACTCACAGGAGATCAAGACATTTATCGATGTACAAATTAAAATGGTCAAACAAATCCTTTCATTTGTTTCAACAGACAAGCATACAAGAATAATGACAGCAAGAGTTGAAGTTCTTCAAGAACTTGAAACCTCTCAATCACTACTCCAAAATAGAGGAAATCTATATATCCATAAACTATCAAAGTACATAACACATGCACACACTCAAGACAACTGAAGCAATTAATTAGCAAGCAAAACATCTGACACTAAGATCGCCTGTGAAAATCCCATTTATAAATGCATCGACCCATCATCATACTTAAAATAGATTCATCATCATAGATAGAAAAATAAGATAAAGTATAACTGAGACTATAACTGAACTGTGGATTAAAAATCCACACTCTCTTGAACTTTGCAATTATATACCTTACCATACGAGTCTACAAATGCAGCAAACTACATATAGCATGAAGTGAAACAAATGCAATGCATACCCAATAACACATAGTTCCGATTCCCCATTTCCCTCAATTGGTACTTGAATATACAGTGTATATCAACTTAAAATGAAAATTCATAGCAGCTACCCATGATCTACAGAAATTTCATAGAATATGAAAGCGATAAATAATTCCTTACACCACCAACCGGCCAGCAAAAGAAGCATGAAAAGACATAAAAACAAAAGAAAGAAACATCACAGGAAGTAGAAAAGTTACCTGAAGAAAAAGAAGAAGAAGAAGCAGAGGAGGACAGAGAGTGTTTCATGTGGGTTCGTGAAGGAAATGAAGGAGGTGGAGATAGCAAATTTCGTCCAGCCTCCATTGAAGATGTGATACTGTTAAGAGTCGAAGTATTCAAGTACCCGGACAAACAACGCCAAGACAAAATGACATGGACATTCTTTGTTCGTCTGGGGAGAGATTTTGTTTCGTCAATGTAAAAGCAAATGTGTTTTGTAACGATTTTCTTGTAGATAAAAACGAACCAGACAAAGCTTTGCACCGCTTTCAGAAAATATTTCAAGCCTCAAATTTGCTAAAGCCATTCTTTGAAAGGATCAGGTTCGGTTGGGCATTATCTAATTTTCCTTTTCGTTTTAAGTAATAACATCTGGATCCCTCACTTTTTGGATAAACTTGAAAACAGGTACGTATTTTACAAACATTTTCATCGGTGCCCTGTTTAAGTGTGCGTTATGTTTGTAGCCAGTAGATATTAATAATTAGCTCAAATAACCGTGGGCGGGCAAAATACTTCGACCAAATCCAACCTTACCAGTTTGGTTTGGATCAGATCAATAATGCGACTCAGTCTGAACCTATATTTGCCCACATAAAATGAGAATCTGCACCAAAGAGATAAATTGTGATAAAATTTTAATAGATACTAGGTGTTGTTAAGTAAGAATTTTAAGAATATAACTTAATTTGCTCAATTTATAAAATCATATTTATTTTTATTCATCTTAATTAGAGGATACTTTTAGTGCGTATAAAATACTTATATGCACTGCTGAATATGTTTATAAAATAAGTTGGACTTGAAATTTTATGGAAAAAAAATTATTTTGATATACAAAACTATCAGTGCTTCAATTTTGCAAAATTATCACTACAATATTTATAAAACTGTCACTGTTGTAATTTCACTGAATCAGCACTGCAGTATTACAAAACTACCGCTCTAGCATTGTTTTAATTTTTTTAAAAGCAGCATCCATCTGTTATTTTACCCAATTTCTTCTTCTTCTTCTTCACTTCTTCTCATTTTATAAATTTCTTTCTTTCGTTAACAGAGTCGTGAAGACAAAATTTTATCACTTATTTTCCTTTTAATTCTTTGGAAGTTGATCATTTGTTTATTTTTTTTTTTTGGGTAAAAAGAGCTTAATTCACATGATATCATTTCTCAAACTCAAAAGTATTAAATACTTTAAAAAAATTTCTTATTTGTTTTCATGATCCCTTCAATGATAAAATTTCTAGATTTCTAATGTCGTATACTCTCTTTTTGTTGTTAAATACCTAAAATTTTTATATATTACTTGATGAATTGGATTTTATTGGTGGATAATAGAAAAATAAGGGCGAGTGAGAATATGTTTAAATATAGACAAAAGAAATTATAATATAAATCTATAATTTTGTTATTAAATTACCTATATCCAAAAGAAATTTATAAGTACTATCAACTCAAATTTCATAATAAATTAATTTAATGTTCTGAAAGATCAGAAGGTATAACTTATATAATGTGTAATTATATTTAAATTATTTTTTTCTATTTATCTATTATTTTATTTATTCATGCAACTTTTTTTAAAATTTTTTATTTTTAGATGAATTTCATCTAAAAAATAATAATAATTTAATCCACCTTACTAATTTTTTTTTTACTTTGCCTGTGTGTATATGAACAGAGTTCTTAGGTTTAATTTTCACAGGGGACCCCACGCTCATGCGGGATAAACCCTCCAACACAGAGGGTACGAAGGAAAGGAGTGGGCCAAGCCGTGCTCGAGAGACAATGCGTCATATCCAAATTATCACCTCTCAACGGCGTTGCGGTAGGGACCTATGTAAGGAAAATTACAAACTATGTCCTTCGATATGAATTTCTTAAACTTAGAGACTCAGATGTTATTACCCATTCTCCCTTATCAGGTTTTATTTGCCCGAAGCGTTGTCTCCTGCTGTGAGGTAATGACCATGAAACGTTGACGGTCTTGCTCCTTAGTCTTACTAAAGATTTTTTGGGATTTTTTATTTATTTTGAGGCAAATACAATAATAAGGAAATTTCTGATATTTTAAACTTAATAACAGCAGCTGCAAATAACAATAAATAAATTAATCTATTTTTATAACCCTTTTTGGATGGTTCCATAATTACAATAAGACCTCCCCTGAAGAAAAGTACAGATTTAAGAGAGAGAAGCTGTTATCCTTTCTTCTTAAATTTTACTGCTCAAAATTGTAGGAAATTTTAGGGTACTTTTTTTGTGCTTCGTGGTAACTTAAATTGAAAGTAAACAATAGATAACTAAAAATTGGGTGAAACTATTTAAATTCAATAAAAGCCAATTTTTGGTGAAACTATTCATAATATTTCATGTTTATAAATTTCTTTAAGCACCCATTTTAATTTTAAAAATATCTTTTTTGTATCTATTTTCTTAGTGAACATCAAAGAACTTTATTGGAAAATTTATAAAAATAGTCCAAAACTTTTATCATTTTATAAAATAAGTCTCTATAACTTTTTTCTATCATAACTAGTCAAATACAAGTATTTTTTTCCAAACTACTCTTAGTTCAATCATAACCTCAGCGTCTTTTATAAAAAATAAAGGTAGTTTCCTCTTCATCATTAGTTATAAATTTTTACTAAATTCATTTGAATCTCACACTCTATTGAATTGAACCTCAAAATCTAGGTAAGTTAACTGAAAAAATTTGATTTTATAGGAGTATTGTATGATAAAATGTATAATTGTCTGTAATAATTGCTCACGTACAACAGGATCCATTAGCCCTGAAATTAATAATATCTATATATAATTACAAACTATAAAAGATAATAATCTTCACATTAAAAAATAAAACGGAACTAAATTTGAGTTTTGCACCAAAACTGTAATTTTGTGCGATAAGCTACCCGTTGCACTAAATTTAAGTGACTAGCTACCCGTCGCACCAAATTACAGTTTCGATGTAAAACTCAAATTTAGTTTTGTTTGATTTTTTAATGTGAAGATTATTGTCTTTTGTAGTTTATAATTATATATATATATATTATTAATTTCAGGCTTAATGGATCCCGTTATGCTTCAATTATGTTATGATGGTTGATGGTAGACATTAGTGGATGGCTGTGTAGAGTTTGTGAATGCTAAGAATACAACTTTTTTGTATGAAAAATTTGTAACTTTGATCAATTTTTGACAAGAGTATGTAAGGTTTTGCAGATAAATTCTAATGAATATAGTATTATAATAAAGACAATTTTGAGATCTAGTAACACAATATATCATACATATTCACTGCCTGTAGACATAAGTAATGATGAAATGGTCAATGTTGTGCTACATATGACATCTGATGTGGCCAACTATGGATGCATTCTCATATTTGTTACGACATCTACTCGAGTGTTGAGCCAAGATTTTGAGCCACTAGTTAAAACTAAAACTTCTTTTAGAGCAAATATGTCATGTCTCGATATTAAAGAGAAGGTGCTGCCAAAGATGATATCAATACAGGAACATTATTCTCCACTCTGCGAACAATAATGATAGTATTGATGACAACGACACGTTTGTGGATGTTGAAGAAGAGGTGTAGTCATTAACAGCGTCATTGAAGCAACGTTATTCTCTATTTCACAATAATGATTTTCATGACAATGATAATCCTATTGGTGACATTACCAACACAAAAGTAGATAATGTTTATGTGGAACCATCTAATTATACGAGGGATACTCTGTTTAATGATGTAGGTGATGTTGGGGGAGTCGGACCTTCGAACATTTCTATTAACAATAAGGATGAGCATCAAGACCATATTCCTATAGATAGCAAACAAAGTCAATCTAATCATCTAATAAACTATTCGAGAAAGAGGATTGATCCCCTGACAAGTCTTACTCCAATTTTACCTTTAAATATGATTGTTTTAAATTTTGTTAGTAGTTGTGACTCAGATTATATTAGAGTAGATCAGCTATTTGTTGAAAAGAATAAGTTAATATTACAATTGCATAAAGTCGCCTTTATGGATAAGTTTGATTTCAAGATTGTACGATCTACAACAACATGTTTTGAGGCTCACTGTTGTTCGAAATCATGTAAATATCGTATTCGAGCGACAAGCAGTTTGAGTGAGGAGAATGTTCCTTGGGTGATAAGGAGAATTGACAATGTATACACTTGTCATAATGAGGTATTGGTTGATGGTCGTCGTCAAGTACGAAGTCGAGCTGTTGGTCATATTATTGCAAATAAATATGTCGAGGAGAAAAGGATATACACTCTGAATGACATTAAGGCAGATATGCAGCAGGAATATAGTGTGTGTTGTGCAAATTTTAATGAACTCGCAAGCGCACGAATCTATTGTAGAATAGATTAATGGTGACGAGTGTCGATCCTACGAGGAGGTTGATTTTAATTATATGCCGAATTAATTTTCTTTGTAATGGGAACAATTAAATTATGATAATTTTGTCCTAAATTGCTGAATTAAAATGGCGAGAATAATTAAAAATGAAACTGTTATAATAAAGCACTTGGGTATCCGGATCCGCATCAACATGCTCCATGGGCTAAATATTCCATATTAATACCAATTAAATCATAAGGGGGGATTCCACACCTCATGAACCACTCTCCAATAAGTATGGTGCCAAGGGCTTATCGTGCCAAATAATAATAACTTGTACTTAGGGTCTTGGGTTAACTGGCAATGAACTAGACAAGACTATTATTATTTGTCGACCTAAAAGTCAAAACAACCACAAATATTAGAGGGGAAGAGAAAGTAAATTTACCAAATTAAGCCCATGGAACATGTTGAGACTTCACCTTCAACCCAAGCTCAAAAAGAAATTAGCTACTCATATTTTAACTAGGGATAAAAAGGGAATTCTATTAAAATACAAAGAAACTACAAGAAAGAGAAGGAATTTCAGAACTCTAAGCTTAGAAATGGATTCAGGGGTGCCAAATTAGGGGAGAGCCCCTTTTATAGATACATTGAGTGAATCGTGACCATCCTGATTAAAAACAATTCGGATGCTCGATTGCGCTTACGTCATCGATCAACAATCAACGATCAAAATCAACAAATCAACATTTGTACAAGAACGCCGCCGAATAGTAAATAATCCCATGTAAGCGCATGTACTTTGTACACCCGATTTCTACTTCAATGAGATGTTTGCCACGTCATCGATCTACGACATAAGAAATTTAGTCCAATAAGATCATGACACATCATCGGTCAACGCCACGTCATCGGTCAATGCCACATAAGCAAATCAATCCACATAATTCGTCCAATCGAGATCGCCACGTCGTAGGTAGTTGCCACATCATCAATCGTATACATGAACAAAGGTCGTGAATGATTATCGTGAATAAAGATGCGACGTGTGAACAAGATCTGCATGTGTGAACAAGAATTTTTCCTTTAATGCTCTTCTTAAGGTTTTCGACCGTCCCGAGTCCAAATATGACGTCCGTTTCTTTGTCGATCACTCGTTTATTGTGAAACGATTATGATACACCTAAAATAAAAAAAAAACACAAATATAATAAAACACAAAATTAAAAAACAAAAAACTTAAAAAAATAAAACTAACAATGTAAGTGAGATTTAAAGTGTAAAATGATGATTTTCTCCTTTATAAATATACACTTTCTAACACTCAACACACTTCAACTGAGAACATTGCTAGTCCCTAGCAAATAAAGCGAAGATAAAATTCAAAACTCTTTTTTTTTTTTTTTTTTTTTTTTAAAAACACGTGTTTATTCAATAAGATTAATTATAAAAATAAAATAAAATTTTAAGAATTATATATATTATAAAGGAATATCACACCCACAAAAACCAAACATATGTATCACCAAAGAGATTTTGTTGTAGTAATAGTAATCAAGCTACTTTCAAGAAAGACATATCCAACCCCAAAATCTCACCGGTTGTAGTGACACTCTCACAAAGAAATTAATCCCAATAAAATTTTTGTCACTACAATAAATGGTAAATTGAGAGAAAATAATAAAGAAATATCACACACTCTCACCAAGATGAAAAATATGCCCATAGCTTAGAAATAGTACGATCTCAAATAAAGTATTAGTCAACCCAATGTATTCATCATTTTTTTTTTGATTTATGCATCACTACATCTTAATTACCCATATAACTAGCTTTTATGTTAGACTATAGTTCCCTAAAATCAGGAAGGACTTTCATTAGGACGTAACGTAGGCTAGGGACATGGTTAACAAAGAAAGGAAAATAGGGAAACAAAATATATATGTTTGAGAAAAAATTAAAGAACTTTTTACAGGATACATTTTGCTTATTTATTACTTTTGTACATCTTTTTTTTTTTCTCTTCTTTTTTTTTTTTTTATATGGCACAACTTTTCTGAACAAAATAATTATTTATTTATTTTTTCTCAAACATGAATAGGTGGATGGAACTTATATGATATCGGGTAATACTCCAAATGGAGTGGGTTAGGATGATAAGTTAATAAAGAAAAGGATTTTTTTTTAAAATAAAAGGCTCAAAAGGGGTAACTATGGATATTAAATAATAGGGATGGCTAGAAAGCGCTCAAACGGGTCAAAAATGGCCTTTCCATCATCTTTTGGACTCTAAATAATCTTCCATATCTACTAATTAAGTGGACATTTAGATGCAAAAACACACACACACTTTTTTTTTTTTTTAAGGGTTGACTCAAAGAAAATCTAGAGATCATGTATGAAATAATAAACTCTTTAAGCTACACGAAGAATGGGCAAAGGGTTACTCTCCAAAAAAAATTAATAGCGCTCAAAACTCACTTGGAATTTATTATGACATGTGCATTCTTTCAAGCAACTCATATTTGTCTCCAACATCAACATGTAGAATAGTAAACATGGTGTAACATTACTCAAGACCAAAGATAATACAAATACTAAAATTCAAAAGTCATCATATCATCCAATATCAAGAACTCACAAATTTTTTTTTTTTTAAATAGAATTATTTCCCCCCAACCTATTCTAAACATAAAAAGAAAACATACATGCAGAAAAATTAAAGAAAAATGAATTTTTTTTTTCTTTTTATTTTTTATTTTTTTTATTTTTTATTTTTTACAAAAGAAGATGTGTTTCTAGAGTTACTACACTCCATATTCAGCCATCTTCGACTTTAAAAACTTGAAAACATATATTTATAAAGGAGAAAAATGAAAGGTTAGAAACACACACAAATATATATATATTTTTTTTTTTTTTTTTTTTTTTTTTTTTTTTTTTTTTTTTTAACTAAGAAGATGCGTTTCTAGAGTCAGTATACTCTATATTCAGCCATCTTCTATTCAAAAAGTTAATCATGGTTAGTTCAACATTCCACAATTATCTACTATTCCCTCCCCCCAACCAGAACGAAACATTGTCCTCAATGTTTGAAAGGAAAGAAGTAGAGTTTAGAAGACATCACCTGGGTGCTGCAATACAGAGGAAAATATTTACAAGCGTAGAGTTAAATCTAATTTGTACTTCTACGCCACTATCTATTACCATCATTATTTGAACACTCCAACACAATAGCCTTGGGATCCGCTCTGGTTGATAAGCTAGTATGATCAAGTCAAGTAGCGCATTAGCAGTGTGTGTGCACAAATAAAGATGTTTTTCACGAGGAAGGAAGAAAATAATTTTTATTGCATGGTTAAGAAATGCGAGAAAGCCATCATAAAAGTTATTGACATTTAACAAACCAATGGGTTTTTGATGAATGTTCGGATGGGACCAAGATGCTAATGTCATTAGTGCCTCAAGAGTTGTAAGATCGCCGGAAGGAAAATAAAAGCATCGGCATGATTTAACATTTCAAAAATTCGTTCTTGCATACCTGAGACGACTAACTCTTCTCCAGTTGGTGAATGAGACAAACAACCCAAAGGTTTTAGGATTTGAGGGATGATGCCTAACACTTGGCTCCCTCTGACAAAAGCAGCTTCTGATACCATTTTGGATAACCCTCGGTCACCTCCTCCATACACCAAGTGCAATTTTCTCTCTGCTATTCTTAGACCAAGATCTATGGCTGCCTCCATGAATTCTTTATGTTTGCCATAATGGAACCCAGAAAGCACACAAATGTTCTTGAATTGTTTACTGGAAGAAGCTGCCATTAAGATATTGCTCAAAAACAACTTGTGAGTGCTCAGTAAAAACAATTCACATTTAAAGACCTTGGTGACAGTTGGTTACAGCTGTGTATGGGACATTATGTCAATTAACGTGTAAGGCACATAGCTCAAAAGTCAAAAAGAAAATAGTAAAAAGAAAAAGTAAATGAAATTATTAAACAACAATAATGCAAATAGTAAAATAACAATGAAATAAAAGAACAGAGAGGTAAAAGGATATTTACAGATAGTTGTGATTGTGGCTCACAGCTTCCTCTGGTTTTACGTCCAGAAACGGCTTGAACGCCCTCTATGGGTCGAGGATAGGCTTCCCATCCAGTTTTCTTACAAACCGCAAACAGGTCTTTTTATAGTCAGATTCCCGAGACTATAGTTTGCACATTCTTTCTGGAATAATGGCCATAACTGAAGTATTGCATGTTGGACGTATCCACTGGGATGCGTTTCAAGAGACAAAAGGATATCATCCAATGACTCCTTATTCAAGCCATCCCTAATGAATTGAATCTTATCTTCTCTCATTTATCGACACCATTCCTAAGAAATGCGATTTTTATTGCATATCATTCTGGCACATTTATGACAAGCAACAGAAAGTCTTCGAGCTCGTCGTTTTCTCGCATAATTTCCTTTACCACAACCAGGCATGTATGCAATAAATTTGGGAGGTAACTCACCTGCTAAGCGAACCACCATCACTAATTATTACTCGAGGGAATCCAAAGCGGGAAACAATATTGCTTTTCAAAAATCCTATTACCACTTTATGATCATTGTTCCTACATGGAATAGCTTCTACCCATTTTGAAACATAATCAACAGCGACCAATATGTATTGATGGCCAAAAGATGTGGGAAAGGGTCCCATGAAATCGATACCCCATACGTCAAAAATTTCAACCACCAGAATTGGGTTTAGTGGCATCATATTCCTTCGTGTAATGCTGCCCATTCTTTGACACCTATCACATGAAGAACAAAAGGTGTAAGCATCTCGAAATATAGTTGGCCAATAGAAACCACATTGTAAAATTTTAGTAGCTGTTTTCTTAGCAGATCAAGTGGCCTCCATGCAAGCTTGTTCATGGCGAGAAAGAAAGGATATTCTCAAATTCATTCTCCGGGACACATCGTCTAATAATTTGGTCCGCATGTATTTAAATAGATAAGGATCATCCCAAAAGAAATTCTTTATTTCTCGCAAAGAATTTGCCTTGTCCTGTTTAGTCCAATGCTCCGGAAGTTGACTGTAACAAGATAATTAACTATATCAAAGATACCATGGTACTACTTCCACACTCATTAATTGTTCATCCTGAAATGACTCATTCAAAGGTAGATGTTCTTTTGTTGTGTCAAAATGGAGACGGAAAGATGATCACCACAACATTTTCTATTCCTTTCTTGTCTTTGAATTCTAAGTCAAATTCCTGCAAGAGTAGCACCCAACGAATTAGTCTAGCTTTTGCATCCTTCTTTGTGAGAAGATATTTAAGAGCGGCGATGATCTCAAATATAATTATTTTACAACCAATGAGATAAGATCGAAATTTTTCTAATGCAAACACAATCGCTAGCATTTCTTTTTCAAAGGTGGTTGAATAATTCAACTGCATCATTCAATGTCATACTAGCATAGTAAATCACATGGGAATTCGATTAACTCTTTGTCCTAATCTCGCTCCTATCGCGTAGTCGATGCATCACACATAAGCTCAAATGGTAAGTTCCAATTTGGAAATGAATGATGGGTGATGATGTCAACAATTGCTTTAGTTTTTCAAATGCCACAAGACATGAATCATCAAAGACAAAGGTACATCCTTAGCAAGTAAATTGCATAAGGATCTAGAAACTTTGCTAAAATCTTTAATGAAACGTCTATAAAAACCAAAGATGCCCAAGGAAAGATCTTACTTCTCCATTTTTTTAGGTGGAGGAAGATTGGAAATGAGATCCACCTTGGCTTTATCAACCTCAATACCTTTGCTTGAAATGATGTGACCGAGAACAATACCTTGTTTAACCATAAAATGGCATTTCTCCCAATTCAAGACTAAATTCTTCTCGATACATCTCTGAACTAATGTTAGATGATGTAAACATTGATCAAACGAATCTCCAAAAACAGAAAAGTCATCCATAAAAACCTCAAGGAATCGTTCAACCATATCGAAAAATGCTCAACATGCATCGTTGAAATGTAGCGGTGCATTACATAATCCAAACGGCATTCTCCTATATGCAAAGTGCGAAAAGGACAAGTGAAGGTGGTCTTCTCTTGATCTTTTGTCTTGGGAATCGATTGTATCCCGAATAACCATCTAGAAAGCAATAAAACTCATGACCCGCTAATCTATCAAGCATTTGATCGATAAATGGTAAAGGAAAATGGTCTTTACGTGTGACAATTCAACTTTCTCGTAATCAATGCATACACGCCATCCTCGTAGTTATTCTAGTGGGTACCAATTCATTATCGGCATTGATGACTACATCAGTAACTCCCGATTTTTAGGAACAACTTGCACAGACTCGACCCACTAACTATCTAAATAGGGTAAATGATACCTGCATCTAATAGCTTGAGGACTTCAGTGCGAACAACCTCTTTCATGTTAGGATTTAACCGACGTTGCATTTCCCTAGTAGGTTTAGCATTTTCATCAAGATGAATGTAATGCATGCAATCTACTGGGTTTATACCTTTTATGTCTGCTATGGTCCATCCTAATGCTCCTTTATGTTCTTTTAAAACATCCAACAACTTACCTTTTTGTTCGTCATTGAGGGAAGAAGAGATGATTACTGGTAAAGTGCTTTCTTCTCCCAAGAATGCGTATTCCAAAGTGTTGGGTAATGGCTTGAGTTCGAGTTTTGGTGGTGATTCTGATGATGGGCTGAGTTTCTTTTCTGACAGCACTAGTTGTTCAACTCTCAATTTTCATTTATTAGTGTCCATGGAAGGTGCTGAGTCAAGTAGAGCATTGACTTCATCAATCGAATCAATAATATCAAAATTTAAACCAAAGTGAGTTAAACAAGTTTGCAAAGGGTCATTACTAAAGTTTGAAAGAAAGTTGTTATCAACTATTGTTTCTATTAAATCCACATTAACAATTCCATCATCTGCACTGTGAGGTTGTTTAGCAATGTTAAAGATATTGAGTTCCATGGTCATATTGCCAAAAGACAACTGCATATTTCCAGTTCTGCATTGAATATGTGCATCGGCAGTTGCCAAGAAAGGTCGGCCCAGAATAATGGGAATGTGCTTCTTTGAATCCTGCACTGGTTGAGTGTCAATTACAATGAAATCAACAGGAAAATAAAACTTGTCTACCTGGATAAGACGTCCTCCACAATACCACGAGGTATTTTTATGGACCGATCTGCGCAGTTGTAACACTACCGGAGTTGGATGTAATTCGCCCACCCAAGTTTCACAAAAAAGTAGTAAGGCAACAGATTTACACTAGCTCCTAAATCCAACAAAGCATTCTCAATTGTGTGGTTCCCTATACTACATGAGATAGAGATGGGGAGCCTGGATCTTTGCATTTTAGAGGCATTTTATGTTGGAGTATAGAACTAATATTTTCTATTAGAAAGGCCTTTTTCTGAACATGAATATTTCTCTTTTTAGTACAAAGGTCTTTAAGAAACTTGGCGTATGATGGCACTTGTTTTATAGCTTCAAGTAAAGGGATGTTAACACTTACCTGTTTGAAGATTTCAAGAATCTCACCTGTGGATTTTCCTTTCTTCCCTTGAGCTAACCTCTGAGGAAATGGAGCTTTAGGAACATATTCTCGTGAGTTGGTTTCCTCTTTCTCCTCTGATGATGATTCCTCCGAGTTCACAGGTACAATTTGAGTTGATTTTGGCATCTCCACTTTGTTGTCAACTTCTTTTCCTTTTCGCAAGGTCATCACTGCTTTGACCTCTCCATGCTGCTGTGGTGAACTAGAACTTGCTTCATTTACTGCTTTAGGATTGGGCATTGGTTGACTTGGGAATTTGCCTTTTTCAACGGTCATGGCCAATGTTTGAATTGAGGAGGCAAGTTGTCCTACCATTTTCTCAAGGCTTGAAACAGATTGAGCTTGTGAGTTGAAGCTTGCTCTCATCTCATTTCGTAATTCATCAATGGTGCGGTTCTGCTGCTCGATCTTGGAGTTAGTAAGATTTCTGAAATTTTGGGATGTCTCCTCCCATGGTTTAGGTTGAGAATGGTTTGGGTTCTGATTGTATGGTCTAAATGGTGGTTGAGAGGCTTGAGACATTTGAGGAACTGGTTGCATTGGTGGAGGTGGAACTGATGGTCCATTTTGTTGGAATCCTTGAGACCATGAAAAATTGGGGTGATCTCTCCATCCAGGGTTATATGTGTTGGAGTAAGGGTTGTAGTTTGATGGTTTTCTCATGATACCTATGGCATTGGCTTGATCTGAATATGAGTCATGGTCATGTGGCTCTGTTGATTTAGCGGTTGTCAAAGATGCTATTTGTCGAGCGGGCCTTCACCATCTCTTTGACTTCTTTAATTCCCGAGCTTGACTCACCAATGTTAACCTCATTCACTCCCTTAATTCTCCTGGTATTTCGAGTGATCGACTCGTTGTTGAGAATTATCCGATTGCCGTTGGAAAAATTCCCAAATCTACGATGCGCTTTTGGACATTAACTCTCCTCCACTCATTGGTTGCCATTAGCCATTTTTGCATATATGGCAATAATTCCTCTAGAAAGTATTGGCATTGGTGCCATTTCTCATACCCGTGATGTGGACACTTCAAGAGTGGCCCATTAAATTTAAATCGCTCCCATACTTTAAAAAATTGCTAGTCGTCTCTTTTGGTAAACTCTGAAATTTTCCTGCGAATAGCATTGGTTTTATGAACTAGGAAATATTTATTTAAAAATTTAGTTACCATTTGTTCCCATGATGTAATGCTATTAGCAGGCAATGTATTAAACCATGAACGAGCTCTATCTTTTAATGAAAATGGGAATAATCTAAGTTTAACATCATCATCCTAAAATTCTCGTATTTAAAAGTTTGACAAATAGCATGAAAATCATTCGGATGATTATATGGGTCCTCATTTTCTAGGCCATAGAATGTGGGAGACAATTTAAGACACTAGGTTTTAATTCAAAACTCCTAGCAGCTACATTTGGGTCACTTATGCATGATGTGCTTTCAAATTAATAAAGGACTAAAATAATCCTTAAATGGCCTCTCTTGTGGTTCCTGGTTGTTGATTTTGCAATTCCATTTCAAATTTCTTTTCAAAGGCGTGTGTTTTGTGCGTGCGAAGTGTTTTTTCCAAATCGAGCGCTAAAGGTTCAAGATTGTGATAATGACCTTCACCATGCATGCAAAGAAAAAATAAATGAAAATAAAACAAACAAAAATAAAGAGGAGAGAGAAAATTACAATACTAACTTGTGAAGTTATTCAACCTTACAATGAATATACACTTTCAAGTCTTTAAAGAAAATACCGAAATAGATTAACTAAAAAAAATAAAATAAAAGATAAATTACAATGAAAAATAAAAAATTAAATTACAGGAATATAAAGAAGAGAAAAAGAAACAAAATTAAATTACAGAAAAAAAAATTACTTAAAAAAAATTTAATTCTATGGAATAATAAATTAACAAAATAAATAAAAATTACAAAGAAAAATAACTCAGAAATTAAATTATTGAAATTTAAAGAAATTTAAATTACCAGAATTAAATTACAGATTCACTTTTTTTTATTTTTTTATTTTTTTTAATTTTTTTTTATAATTTTTAAGGAAAGCAAAAAAAATTACTTAAAAAAAACTAATTCTATGAATTAATTCTACGAATAAATTAAAATAAATTACAAGATAAACAAAACAAATTAAAAAGAAAAGTAAAGCAAAAATTAAAGTACAGAAATTTAAAGAAATCACACAATAAAATTAAATTGCAAAAATGTAAATTACAGAAATTAAATTACAGAAATTAAATTACAGAAATTAAATTACAAAAATTTAAATTACAAAAATTAAATTATAGAATTATTTTTTTTATAGAAAAAAATATATAAGAAAACAAAAAAAAATTAATTCCACAAATTAAAATAACTTACCTCCCCGGCAACGGCGCCAAAAACTTGTTGTACAAATTTTAATGAACTCGCAAGCGCACGAATCTATTGTAGAATAGATTAATGGTGACGAGTGTCGATCCCACGAGGAGGTTGATTTTAATTATATGCCGAATTAATTTTCTTTGTAATGGGAACAATTAAATTATGATAATTTTGTCCTAAATTGCTGAATTAAAATGGCGAGAATAATTAAAAATGAAACTGTTATAATAAAGACTTGTATCCTGGATCCGCATCAACATGCTCCATGGGCTAAATATTCCATATTAATACCAATTAAATCATAAGGGGGATTCCACACCTCATGAACCACTCTCCAATAAGTATGGTCTGGGCTTATCGTGCAAATAATAATAACCTTGTACTAGGGTCTTGGTTAACTGGAATCAGAATTGTAGACAAGACTATTATTATTTATCGACGAAAAGTCAAAACAACCACAAATATTAGAGGGGAAGAGAAAGTAAATTTACCAAATTAAGCCCATGGAACATGTTGAGACTTCACCTTCAACCCAAGCTCAAAAAGAAATTAGCTACTCATATTTTAACTAGGGATAAAAAGGGAATTCTATTAAAATACAAAGAAACTACAAGAAAGAGAAGGAATTTCAGAAATCTAAGCTTAGAAATGGATTCAGGGGTGCCAAATTAGGGGGGGAGAGCCCCCTTTTTATAGATACATTGAGTGAATCGTGACCATCGGATTAAAAACAATTCGGATGCTCAGGATTGCGCCACGTCATCGATCAACATCAATCAACAATCAATCAACATTTGTTTGTACAAAGAACGCCGCCTGAATAGTAAATAATCCCATGTAAGCGCATGTACTGTACACCCGATTTCTACTTCAATGAGATGCTGCCACGTCATCGATCTACAGTATATAAGAAATTTAGTCCAATAAGATCATGACACATCATCGGTCAACGCCACGTCATCGGTCAATGCCACATAAGCAGTCAATCCACATAATTCGTCCAATCAGATACTGCCACGTCGTAGGTAGTTGCCACATCATCGGTCCGTATACATGAACAAAGATTATGTCGTGAATAAGATCGTGAATGACTGCACGTGTGAACGATGACGTATGTGTGAACAGTAATTTTTTCCTTTAATGCTCTTCTTAAGGTTTTCGACCGTCCTGAGTCCAAATATGACGTCCGTTTTGCTGTCTGATCACTCGTTTATTGTGAAACGATTATGATACCCTTAAAATACATAAAATACACAATTATAATAAAACACATATAATTAAATAACAAAATACTTAAATAAATAAAAGTAGCAATGTTAGTGAGATTTAAAGTGTAAAATGATGATTTTCTCCTTTATAAATGTACACTTTCTAACACTCAACAGTGTGCATTTAACATACTAGTAGGTATATCGAGCTAGAGAAGTTGGCCTTGAAATAGTTTGAGGGAACCCGACAGAGTCATACAACTTGCTCTCTAAACATTCTTACGTTTTTGCCAAAGTGAATGAAAGTACCATCACTTACCTTGAGTTAATGAAAATGATAACTTCTTGTACTACTTTGTTGTGCTCGGATTTTTTATTAAGGGTTTCATGCAATATATTAGACCTATTATTGTTGTTGATGGTACTCACCTGAAAGGGTTATATCATGGTAGCATGTTTATGGCAACGTATTTAGACGGTAATAATCAACTATATCCGTTAGCCATGAAGGTTATGGATTCAGAAAATAATGATACATGGGAATAGATTATGAGGAGTTACGCATAATGATTGGCGATAGCTCAGAGTTAGTCATTATTTCTTATCGATGCATTGTCATCAAGACAGTTATTTTAAAAGTATTTCAATCTGCTACTTATGACATTTATTTTTACTATGTGAAAAGTAACATTAAGTCAAAATTCAATATATCTAAAGCTCTTTAGGATGAATTTGAGCCCGTCTTTATTAATACAACAAAGCGTATAGACACGAAGAATTTAAAAGACAACTTGAAGGATTGTGGATGCCCCACTCGGGTGCAATTGATTATTTAGAGAATAATGTCGGTACATGTAATTGGGTAAGGTATTAATTTAAAGGTAATAGGTATAATATACTTACCACCAACATCGTCGAGAGTGTTAATGCTTTCATGAGGGAACCGCAAAAATTTCCTGTTACACACCTTGTTGATCACTATTGTAAAACAATGCAGCAATTGTTTTATAATAAAAAAAAGGATGGCTAAGTCAATGAGTAGTCAGTTAACAACATGGACAGATGAAATAATCACTAAGAGAAGAACTTTGGTAAAAAGAATGATTGTTCAACCTATGTCTCAATATCGATTCCAAGCTGTGGGTGGTGGTATTAAAGAAGAATTAGTTGACATAGAAAACATGATTTATTCCTATAGAGTATTTCAACTTGATCAACTTGTATGTACTCATACAATTGCTACTTGTCTAAATGTCTGAGTGAATTACATAAGTCTTTGTTCTTATTTTTATACCAAAGATTCGTTGATTATGGCTTATGGCCAGCAAGTGGAGCCGGTTGGGAACATGGTAGATTGTGAAGTTCCTGTTAAAATTTGAGAGATACACGTTCGTCCACCAATAGAAAACTACCATCTGGTAGTTATCAAGAGCACAGAATACCTTCAGTTGGAGAGGATGTCAACCGAAGATCTGTTAGATGAGGGCGGTGCAATAAACAGGGACATAACTGTAAGTGGTGTAAGAATCTCATTACGTCGAATCGAAGTTAGTTGTAGTGTTTTATTATATTTAAGGAATTTCATGGGTGTTCTTTTAAAATTATATGTAATGAAACTTTATTATATTTTGTTTATGTTTAACCTCTTATTTCATTTATTATTGCAATTTAATTTGGTATTGCTGTATTTATTTCACTAGTTTAGGAATCAAAAGTAAATTGTCATCACCGTATATAATAATATACGAATCAACAACACTACAAGAAATGTAAAAAATAAATATATCTTATCACTTAGCCATCCCATCGAATCATGCCCTAAGAGTATTTAAAAGAACGAGTGTGACTGCTGAATCCTCTGATCTACTATGATTTTGCTAGTGAACCACCGAAAAAACTCATTAGACAGACCTCAATCACTTGATCCATTATTTGAGGTATAGGAAGAGTCTTGAAGTTCTTTCCTCACTTTAATGAAGGAATGAAGTATGGACTATTGAATACATATGACAATCAATACGATCGTTTAAACTTACTAATTTCTAGAGGCACCTCAGTGAAGACTTGGATACTCTCTCCACTAACATTCCTATAACAACTATACAGTGATGTGGGAGTACAAACATTTTGATTACCGACATCAGGATACACTCCACAGTCATCCGGACCCTACTAGTTCATAAGAATAAACATATTAAACAAATATCATATTAAAATAAAGAACGAAATTATTAAATTTAAAATTTTCTCACCGTAAATGACTATCTAGTTAGAGAATGAATGTTTAGTTAATGAATCGATAAATTTGACCAACGTATCTTTGAAATCTTTAAATTCTGATTTCAATCCATAAACGTTACGATCAATCTTATCCATTCGTCGTCTCATGTAATTATAATGATATTTTATCCTTGACTAAAAAAAATTTATAATACGAATTTCTCTCTAATAAATCATTATATATTACATAAAATTATTACATTTATAACATTATTATATTGAATTTATATGAAAATAATTGTTAAATTTATTAAATTATAATAATAACAAAAAAAATAAAAACCCAAGGAACTTAAAAAAAATAAATCTGTAACTTAGTGTGACAGGCCGCTTGTCACACCAGGTATGTACGACGGGTGAGCGCGTCGCACCTATCGTGCGTGCCGTGAGCGCGTCAAGTGTGACAGGCAAGCTTGTCCTACACACTTGGTGTGACAGGCTGCCTGTCACACCAAGTTACATAATTAATTTTTTTTAATTCCTTGGTTTTTTATTTTTTTTGTTATTAGTATAATTTAATAAATGCAACAATTATTTTCATATAAATACAATATAATAATGTTATAAATAAAGAAAGTTAATGATTTACAACCTCTGATCTTGTGCGTCATTGGACTTGTCTAACTTCTCTTGATGGTCAGCTGTAGGTAGTTCATCCTCGGATGTGTTATGATGCTGCACTACTTCTAGGGTCAGAGTATCCTGATTCTCTATCGATTGCAATGCAATAGACGGCGTGTTCATTGAAAGTTGATGTTGTAGAAAGTAAAATTTTAAATTAGTAAATAATAATTTTAAAAAAACTTCAAGCTTCGATTAACTAATAAATAATAATTGTATAATACAATATAGAATACCTACATTACAGACCCAATATGAAATACGTGGCATGTAATCCTTTATGGTCTACCAATATGTTTTTGTGTCCTTCTTTGCATCTGACTTAATGGTTTGTTAAATATTTTCCAATAAAAAAATTAAACTCTTCAAGTATTAAGTCACTAAAGTTATCTAGTATTTACTAATTTGAAAAATAATATTGAACTTCAACTAATAAAGTGAACATACAAGGCGAGAATTGTCATTAAAAAATGAATAAACTTCAACAAAGTTTATTTGTAAAGAAACTATGGGCTTTCATTGCATGATGCGGGGAATACTCTTCTTCATTTTCACAACTTATGTTAATGGTAGACCTCCGATACCTTTGAAAATTTAAGCCTACCATAAAAAATGATAAAGTTATCTTTACTACTATTAAATATTTAATATTAAAAAAACTAATTACTTCAAACAAAATTAAATAACGCACTTGAACCTCAAACGTAAAGCCATAAATATTATACTTTTCAATTTTATGATTTAGATTATCCAATCGACACTTCTTAAATTTCTCATCTTTATCGATCAATGCATTTGCAAGGCTATGGTATATCCTTTCCCATGACAAACAACCCGATGGATGATTTTGAAAGTAATTTAAATCATCAACTTAGTTAAGTGAGAAATTTATTTCACAATGAGCTTTTCTTCCATCTAGAACATTCTCTGCAAAATAAAATAATGCAATCTTCAATGCATCAACATCATTCATAGTCCTAAAATTCAACTCTTCAAATTTGATTCAAATTACTTAAGGCTGAATTGCAAAACAAACCATCAAAATATATATTCAATAGCCTATACACCGTTTGTGCGTTTTTTAGTGCGGTATCTACATCATAAGAAAGTTTTATAACTAAGCACCATTTTTCAATTGATAAGTGTATCAAATGCTCACTAATTTGAAACCATAACTAATCTTTATCCGATGATTTTCCATGGAACACTTGCCTAAACAATACATTGTGCAATATAACATCACTAAATGAAAAGATTCGGCACTTCAAGAAATATCCAAATATGTCATGCTTGAACATTTTCAACTGCTGCTCTGTTAAGTTTCTATGAATGGCTTTACAACTATCAATAATTTACACATAATCAAAATATGCCCAAGGAAATAATCGGCATAAGCTAACTTTATCATGCCTAGTTTATTTCTGTTACATTTGGATTTCGCCATGTATCTGTTACAATTATAAGATAATTATATTGCATTCATATTAAAATAATTGTTGCATTTATTAAATTTACGATATTTTAAAATAAAATCCAAGAAAATAAAAAAATTTTGAGTTGTAACTTAGTGCAACAGGCTACCTGTCGCACCAAGTAGGTGCGACAGGTGCGTCTGTTACACCAGAGTTGTGCACTGTTGTGCATGCAACGCACATCCGTTGCATGTGCACTGGTGTGCTGTCACGCCTGTCGTATACAACAACGCACAGCTCTAGTGTGATAGAAATACCTATTGCACACAACAGTGCATCATATCCTTCCCCCACCAACACTAATCCTATTCCCAAATCAAGGGCCACCAACACAACACTTCAATCTTCATCACCATCACCACTACAACACCAACCACTATCACCATTACAACACTAACACAACAAAAAACAAAATACAAAACACAAAATAAAAAATAAAAAATAATGAAACATGCTACATAGAGAGAGAGAGAGAGAGAGGATGGATTAATCAGAAAGGTCTTGTTGGCTGCGGAAACCACTGGCAATGAGAGAAGAAGAAGTTTGTTTAGTTAGAGAGAAAGGGAGATGAGTGAGAATGAGGGGGGCAATTTGGTCACTTGGGGGATCATTTGGCTAATGATGATATAAATATTTGGGGGGGTTAGTTTTGAAAAATTTAAACTTATTTAGGCTACTTTTGTAAATTTTCCAACTTTATTACATATTTTCTGATATAATTTCATAGCTGTATAATTAATAAATGATCTTTACTGGATTTTTTAAAAAATTAATATAAATTTATCCATTATAAATTTTTGGAGTAGAGAAAGATCCTTACTTTTGATATGGTATTAAGGGTGTGATTGGGATTGAGGTGCTATAGCTTTTAAACTGTAGCTACTATAGAAAAAAACTATAATTATGAAATAAAAATTAATAATGTATAGTAAATATAAATTTTAAATAAGAATTTTGATAAAATAATTAAATATATAATGATTTTATTATACAAGTAAAAAATTATATTAACATAGCCTTCAAACTACAGCAGTTAATGTTCATCAAACACTTTACTGCTATAGTGTAAAAATTATAATTGTCCAACCTCAATTCCAATCACCCCTTAAGCAAATGGATATAGAGTTTCATCAAAAACTTAATTGAACAATGCCATCTACTATCAAACAAGAGCCACTTATGATTTGATCATAATTCATTAATTTAAGGATTTTAAATTTAGTTTGTGAAATAAAACTTGAAAAATAGTGTTTTTACTGCTTTCATAAATATTGATCATTTAATTTATTTAGGTCTTATTATAAAGAAACAATAAAAGAATAATCTTCAACAAACAATAGAACAGTGTTTGGCTTTATTAGGTTATCTTCTGTATAGTGAAAAAAAATATATTTAGAAGTTTTTATCACTTTTGAATTTTGATGTATTTAGAAATATATGTCATGGGCCGATCAAATCTCCTGCAACTAAAGTCTAATTTTACACGCACAATTACATTTAGTAAAAGTCTGCTTAGATGTGGAGTGCACTTAGTAGTGGATACGCTGAGCACTAAAGGTTAAATATGCTTAAAAGTGGGTCGTATAATACAACTAGTCAGACGTGGTATGCCTGACCTGAATTCTAAAGTTTTTTACAATTGTAAATAACTTAAAAAATTTTAAACTTATACATTTAAGTCACTAGTGATATTTATGGAAGTTGCTAGAAAATTTCATGGCTAACACTTGCAAATAGGGGTGAGCTCCTCATTTGCTCACCACCATACCACACACACAACGACTAGCGCACATACATACAGAGCGCAATCTCTTGCAAAAAATTTTTTTGTATTCTTCTTTCTTTTTAAATAATAAAATTATATTTGATCATAATGCTCTTATTTTTTTTTTTTAGCATTTTTTCAAGCGTCCTACTTCGCTAGTTTGAGAAATACTCTAAGATTACTTAGCGACTTATGTGCTAGGAGTCGTATAAGTGCCATGCAAATTTACTACACAAAATATACCTGTAACAAGTTGTATTAGAACTCAAATTCACACACACAATTTAGCTTGTAAACTATGGCTATGATATTATTTATATCTCCATAACTCAAAAAATCATATAATTTTCTTTTAAAAAATATTATAATATAAATTTTAAATTATTTAATTATTTTCTTCTTATTATATTATTTTTATCTCCATAACTCAAAACTCTTATAATTTTAAAAAATAATTAAAAATAAAATATAAGTATAAATTATAAAATAAGATGGCCGTAAAAATTTTATTTAAGTATTTATTTAAATTTTCATTCAAATAAAAATAAATTAATCTATCTTAATTATTTAAATAATTTAAATATGAACAGAGAAATTTTGAAGGGGGTAGAAAAGTCTACACTTTTAAAGACTCGCATGCAAGTTCGGTGAGGTGGCAATGGCCTACAAAACCCATCTTAATAATAATAGAATTAAGCTATTAACATGCTTTAAATATTTGTATAAAAACTCGCATTTTTATTTTTACAAGTTTAACTTTAAAAATCATTTTATAAAACAAAAAGTTATCTTTCCAAACTCCATCTTATTTTTATTGCCATTAAATGGAGATATTTTACTTATAATTTAATTAATTGTAGGAAAAAATATTTGAAATTACATGCTAAGTGCTTGAATGATTTTAGATTATAAGAAATAATCCAAACTGAAATGTAAATTTTAATAATTCACACAAGATAATTTATTGAATTTGAAAAATTTTGCTTAAAGGGCTAATGATTTTTTTTAGAGATAGAAAGTCAAAATCATGGGGGTTTTTTTAAAAATAAAATAAAAGTGAAGGGAAATAATTTGAAACAAAGTTGTTAGTAGTATAAAAGAAAAATGCTCTAATGAATTTGTATTATGAAAGGAAATTCAAGTTGAATTAAAAATTTATAAAGAAAAAGATTGTTTAAATTAAAAAAGTTATAGAGAAAGAAGTGACGATCATTTACGAGAGAGAAAATGAAAAGATGATATGGTGAGTTTTTTGAAGAAATAATTGCGTAGGATAATTTTTGCAATTAATTAAAGGGGTTTATAAGAGTTTTTGAAGCGTAGGAAAAGCATCGCTCATGTCGCTGTTCTCTTTCTAGTAGCCACTAGCCAACCAATAGAATATTGCCACGTCATCAAGAGTTTGATTAGATAAAATAAGAAATTCCAGCACTGGCGAGGCAATTTCAATTCGCAATTAGTAAATTCTCGCCGGGTGTAAGGGTAAATCAGTTACTTTATTTCGGTTTCCAAATGCGTCAGTAACTCACGAAGTTTTACTAACCGTCAACGACATTCCCAAATTGCGGATCAAGCGCGTGGCCTCTACGTTACACTGCTGTCTTGCAATAGCTCAAGGCAAACAGGTAATAATAGCTAAAATTTTAATTATAACTTCCAAATTATTAAGCATCAAAGCAACATATGTGGCAAAAATTAGGATTTTTTGATTTAGGATTACTTTATTTAACTTATTAACTCCGATCATGAGAAGGTTATTCTTTAAATTAAAAAAAAAAGAGGAGGAGGAGGAGACTCAACTCATTAATTCAAAAATTAATCCAAAAAAATTACCTATTACATGTAATATTTTAGCATTAAACAATAACCAAAGATTTGCTTTGTACTAATTTAGAATAATATTGATGCTTAACTTATATGAGATTGTTTGCTTTGATTAATGCCTGAATGCTTTTTGTATTTTTAAATTATTTAAAAATTGGGTCCACATGAATATTATTAACTAACTTTTTTTAATAATTAAAATTTTAGCTAAATTTTAAAGAGCTGGGAATGGTAATGGAAAGTCGAGGAGATCAACATATTTATATTTATCCACAATGATCTATTTATATCATTGTATTATTTTTATCCCCTTTAGAATTATGTGAGATGAGAGAATGAAGATATCTAGATAATAAAATAGATTTCGAGAATACTTAATTTTCAAATAACTGATACTTTTATTTTCAAAGCTTAATTTAGTTACATGAAAGTATTAAATCATATTACCAACACAAAAACATCAAAATAAGCTAAGGTTATTAAAACCATTTCCTCAAACTAAGCCAACGTCATCAAAATTACAAGATAATATATGAAATTAAACAAGAGCAGGATCTCAAAGTTGAATACATTTGAAAAAAGCCATATGAAAAATTATCTTCATCAGTCTTCAATAATCTATGAAATTAAGCAAACACAGAGATTCAAAGTTAAATGCATCCATAAAAGTCACATTGTATAAGTCATGAAAAAAATTATATATGTCAATCTTTCAAGTGTTTACATTAGTTATTATTTACATTATTTTTTAAAACATGATGATATTTGTTAGTTACTTCCATATTATTACAATTTAAGTTTTAAGTATATATACTAAAAATATTGAAATAAAAAAATAAAAATAAAAATAGAAACAGAAAAATAGGAAAGGGATAGAGATTTTAAAGAATTTAAAATCTCTATCCTCTTTTCAAATAAGATATTGATTATTAAATTATCCTTGTCCTATGAGACTTTTGCCATTTGTACTCTTAGTTAAAATAATATTTTTTTTGAAATTATTAGTTAAAATAATATTAATAGTAATAATAAAGAATTAAATGCAATTAGTGAAGTCACTCTAAAAATTACGTACCACTCCCTAAGAATTTATGTTAAGAAATAATATTTATTAAAAATAATATTAAATATATTTAAATATAATATTATTATATTTATTTAAAAAAATATTATATTTATTTAATATTAATAATTAATAATAATAAATATTGTATTGTAAAAAAATATTAATTCTGTATTATATTATTAATAATAATATTTCATGGTGCTACTTTAATTAGTAATTTTTTATTTACATAATTAAAGTTAATAAAAAATTATGATTTACATAATTACAAATATTAATAATTATTATTAATTTATAAATATAATAAAATACATATGTTATTTTTAAATATATTTTTATTAATTATATAATAAGAAATTATAATTATTAAAATAAAAATAAAATTATAATTTAAAAATATTTATTTTTAATATAAAATAATTTAAATACATAAATTAAATTAAATTTTAATTTTATATTTTCATTCTCACGTGAATAAATAATTTTTTTTTACTTTTATTCTATACTCTCGAAATTTTTATTATAATTTAAAATATAAACGCTTCTTTGTGTGACGTCAGTACACTGCAAGAGCTTGAGGTGGGCTCCATCTAAGTTCTGCCTTATTCTCACTGTGCAGACACGTGTTCCCCAAGTGTAACCAAAAGATCAGAACCGTTACGTAACAAGAGAGGTCCACAAGGCCTAGTGGGCCCCACACCGGGCAATATCAGTGACTCTAAAATCCAGCAGATATATAGTCTACATCATGTGGGACCAATATCATCCCTGATGGAGCCTACAAATCTCGTTATGTGTGGGACTCACGCCCTGCCCCCTGACACGTAGCCAATAGGGTGACACCACAGCTTACTGGATTGCAAAATCTTCCATCATAAATAGGCCCCACCCTCCTCTTTGTGGGGTCAATTGAATCCGCAAAAACCCCAGTTCATTCTTTTCCTTCTCTTCGTCTCTACGAACCCTAAATCCTCTCCCGTAATTTCTCAGAAAGCCATCAATTTTCTTTCTCTTTTTTAACTTTTTTTTAAACCCCTGAAACAAAACTATCTACATGGCCTCAGAAATGGCATTGCAGACCCACCAAAACCCCAACCCCAACCCCAACTCAGTAGCACCCACAACCACTACTGAGTCAGCTGCCAAAACCCAACTCGCCCACCCACGAAAACGTAACTTTTCTTCGTCTTCATCGACGAAGGACCGTCACACTAAGGTCAATGGCCGGGGCCGCCGTGTACGGATGCCGCCTCTCTGCGCGGCCCGGATCTTCCAGCTGACAAGGGAGCTCGGCCACCGATCAGACGGCGAGACCATCGAGTGGCTGCTCCGGCAGGCTGAGCCCTCTATCATAGCCGCAACCGGCACAGGCACCGTTCCTGCCGTCGCCGTATCCTCATCCACCGCGGGGCCCACACCCATGTCGTCGTCCCCACCTTCGGTGTCGTGCTGCGTGCAGCCTCTGAGCGTTTCGTCGCAGGGGATGTTCTTGGCTGCTGCTGCGGCGCCGCCGCCCAACTGCCGTCTCGACTTGTGCCAGCCGTTGGGGCTGCAGTTCGCGGGAAATGGGTACCGCCACATACCGTTCACAGCGCTGTTACTGCAGCCGGCAGTGGCGGCTGCGGCTGCCGCGGCCGAAGAGGCGGAAGAGAGTGGGGGCCAGGACGATGTCAAGGTGACTGGGGATCGGCAGTAGTAGACCGTATTAATTACTAAATGTATCAACAGATAATTATGTATCAACAGATAATTAGCTTAGAGAAACGGTCTTCTCCTTTTTTGGTCGTTTTTGGCTGCTGTAGATGTCGTTTTTGGCTGCTGTGGATGTCGTTTTCGTTAAGGGTCTTATTTTAGTTTTTTAAGCATTCGGCCTCAATGTTTTTGTAGCAGTAGTCAGATGTTGCGGGTGAAGGACATGTAAATGACTGGATCGAAATGAAATTAACCTTAATGGTATCTTTTCTGAAGTAAGAGAGTTCGTGTCTTCAGAACAAGGATTCAGTACTTAACGTACAAAGTTTCAAATTCTTGCATTGCTCAGCACAAAATCAGTTATAAAGGATTTCAGCACTCAGGATCCTGTCCGTTAATTTAGTACTGAACTCCCAGTCGGATAGGGAAAAGTTTTGAACCGAACAATTTAAAGATACATGCTATGGGTGTGCCTGAAAGGAAACTTGATATTTTGGTGTACTTATACTTTCAATGTTGGCGACTGAATCTGATGACCTGGAGATGTGTAGTGTGTTTACTCAAATACAATAGAATATGAAAATTGAAGCAATTCTAAATTCAAGCAATTCTTGCTTGTGTAGACAGCGTGGAAGAGGCAAAGCAACAACAGCAGAACTGAGAAACGATGAATGGGGGCTCAGAGATAAGTGAGTTGTGAGAGTTTCCATATGCTAATTCCCAAAGTTCCACCACTTTTTCTTCCTTTTTGATTGACCAGGGGGTATATCTGCTATGTGATGGAAAAGCAATAAGGTGCTAACAGTGAAACAACAAATATGTTTAAAAAATTGAAAAATTGAACAATTGAAAAATTGAAGCAATGATCAAATATATTTTACCATCTTGAGAATAGATAGAGTTATAGTGAACCTCTGCCCAAAAACTCAAACAAATCGCTGCAGAAAAAACAAAAATACAAAATAAAAATCTTTAAAGCGACTATTAAATGATGAATAATTAACAATTGATAACTAATCCTTGCTCGTTCCTGCTAATATGCATGTGTACATCAAGGCAATATGTTCTCCATGAGTATGTTTTCACAAGGAAAACATACACTGCAGCGCATTGAATTCTGTCCAGAAATATATTAAAATTTGTGTTTTTTTTTTTCATTTTGTCTTTATCTTAGGTTTTACCATATAAAATTCTTTGCTACATACTAAAGGATGAGGTTCGCAGGCAGGGACAGAAATTGGCCTTATAGTGCAATTAGACTGGCATTCTAACAGCCAGAACAAAATTAGGTAAGACCAATATATTGAGATTGTATTTACGTAAAAATTAGTCTGGCATAATTGAGCACCATTCATGAGAGAATGGAAACTGAAGGGAAAAGAGGCCAGGTGCTTGAAAATACAATAGTACAGCAAAATTAGATATAAAACCAACCAGAGAGGAAAAACAGCAGAAAAATGTTAAGAGCTACTAACAAGCCAAAAAACATATTCAACAGAAAGAAATTGGATTTTTACCTCTTTTGATTTTCTCGACATTGGGAAGAATTTCTATATAACAGGTGTCCTTAAAAGAAGTTATTACAACAATTTTCAAACCAAACTGCAAAACTAAATCAAGTATTAGTCATCTATGAAAGCAGATCAAATGTCAGCTTTAGAAACAATAAAACAATTACAGTTTATTATCCTCTACATAAGCACAGTGTTTAATTCGTTATCCAGATAAGCAGCTAGTCTCATATAACTGAAAGAATTAAAATACCCACTTACATACAAGAAAAAGAGAGAGAGAGAATTAAAATTTCATATGTGCAAAAGCAGTAAATACAAAACTTAATCCACTTAAAATAAAGAAACAGATGTTGCCCATAGCCATACCAAATCTGCAGCGGCCTGCAATGTGACATGATCACCCCACTCACCGCTCCTAAATTAATTGAAAGGGAGTTAGTATGGCCATCCTTTAATCCAAAGGTATTAATAATTTATAACAGGAGTGGAAAAGGTTCTATTAGTACATGGACATCTTCTTCAAATATTCACTGTACTCCATAGGAACATATCCTTCATACATCTCAGGATGAGACCTTAGCTGTTGACAACAAAACATTGGAGTAAGAGAAAATTAAGATGCATTTAGTCATGATTGCTTAAGAACCATGCAAGTAGCTAACTTCTAAGATAACAAACCTGAGTGACAATTTGTCGTCTTACAGATTTATGATGTGCAGGTGTATGATATAGTTGGTCTGACAAAGCTCGGAACTGGAAAAATGAGAGTATAACCAGTAAATATCATTAAACAAATGATATGATGCTTCACAATGCAACATAAAAAAGGGGGGACCTTAGATGCCTGCATGCTTGATGATTAAGATAAACTGTGAACAGGACGCTTGATCATAGCAACAAACCTGACAGTTACCATCTCCTTGAACCTTATGCTCCACAAAGCCATACAATAGCAACCTAAATTACAAACAGAACACGGCAATAAATTTTTTCTGCAAGAAGACTACATTGCTAAGAAACCTATGGGAAAAAAATGACAGACTATGGTTTTAGTATGCCAAATGTTTGTATCAATTTACAGTTAATATAAATATTCAATTGATCACGGTAATCCTTCTAAATCACTCATTCACTTTAAGAAAGTGCTGGAAGGACGTCTGGCTCATAGTTTAGGCAGTTTCGGTCCTGAATAGAAAAGAATGAAGATAATACCTGTTCAGCAGTCTTTCATGATCTGAAGTTGCTTCATCAACTGAAGGTATTTCCCCATTAATTCTAGGAACATGCTGCATAATGAGACAGTAAGAATCTGATGTGTAAATCTTCACATTAGTCATTGTAAATCTTATTTATATTGAACAGCATCAGTATTTGGGTATGCTTATACATAAGCACATCGTGTACTATGAATTTCAGATCATGCCAGTTTCCAACAGCTGTCTATCAGCAATAAAAAACTGTACAACATAAAACACCAATGAGACTCATGCACTATGGAAATATACATCAGTTTTCAGGATGACAAGCTTGGGAAACAATACTTACATAGAATACAAGACCCGGATTCTACAAAAATAAGAAACAGAGGATAATTGATAACTCCTAGAACACTAATGACTGCAGGAATGACAAGTATATATTCAGAACACCAGCCACAGCATTCCATGTTTTGGGGTTGGGGGGGGGGGGGGGGAGGAGGGCCCCCCACAAGTTGTTGCACATCACTGGGGAGGCAACTAAAGAATTATGAATCCAGGCCTTCAGTAACTTATGTGAATAGTAGACAATTCATCCAACAATTTGGTGTCATAGGGTCAAAAAATAAATGGATGTCATAACACAACTGCTTAAATAGAAACACAAATCATTATGATATTTCTATTAAGCTAACTTACACGAATAGCCACCATTTGATTCAACCTCTTTCCAACGTCATCATCTGATAGATATTCATCAGTTATCTCCAAAGAATAAGGATCCTCCTCTCCATCACCAGGACTAGAACACGAAGAAGATGGCCCTGTATCTTCATTTTCTTCTTGGCCGTACTCAAACCCTGCTCATTATGTAAACTATGTCATCAAAACAGTTAATATCAGTCACCACAACCACATGGTGGCCGTCCAACAAATACAATTCATAAATACCTGAACTATAATTCCTTGTTGATGAACTATTCCAATCATGATCCTGAGAGGTTGCTAGTGTAGTATGCTCGTCTTGTGCATGGGAATAGTGAGAGGCTTCTTCAATTGCGAGTTGGGAGAACTCTTCCTGAAGGGTACGTGCAATAATTTCATCACTCTCAACATTGTTACTACTCTCTGCATCATCATCATCATTATTTCTGAAATACCGACCATGATAGATGTCGTTACTATCACGTTGTATTATGTCACCATGGTACCCGGAATGCAAATAAGGGTCATAGTCAAAAAAACGAAGACCCCATTGAACAAAACCTGAATCCTGGTCCTCAGTGGCCATGTCGTTTAATCAATAAACCAGGAGCAATCACTGTAATGATCCCTCATCAATCAAAGCACTATCTGTACAAACAGCATACAAATAATTACTCATATTTTCTCATCAAATCAAATATTTTTACTCTAAATCCATGTCTTAATACTGGCAAATGATGATCTAACTGCTAATAAAATCAATAAACAAAAATTTCATTGATCCATTGGAACACTCGTGGAATTTAAAATAAAAAAAGATGAAATTAAGCCCATAAATCCAAACAAATAAAAATTAAAACTCAAATTATCATTAATCAAGCAGAACAAAAGAACAATCTAAACTTAATAAGTAAGAAACGATATAAAGAAACAAAAACAATTAACTTTACCTGATAACAGCATCGATTAATTTTTCAAAAAAGGCAATAAAGCTTTGGCCCTGTACAAAACGCACCGTATATATGTATGTAGTCCGTAGAAATAAATACACGAGTGGAAAAAATGAAATATAACTTTTGAAAGAAATTGGAGAGGCGTATTTCATTTCCGCGCAACTATATACTGTTTGCGGGGTTAAAGATCGAGCAAGTTTGTGGCAGAATACGGAGCTCGCCGAGCCATAGGATTTCGAGTGAGTGGACATAATTTCACGTCGATTTAAGCAGCACTGTTGATTTTTTATTTTTTATTTTATTTTTTATTTTTTTTCAAATACAATGGCTGCGATTGGTGGATCGTACGGCGGAGATCGCGTGAAATCGGTGACTAACCGTCTGTGGAGAACAAATTGACAATTATGACCTCTTCACGTCAGGAGTTTTATTCTGGTCAAAATCGGGTTACGCACACGTCAGTCAAAGACTGGAAAGTCCATGCACTGGAAAGTATTTTACTAATTATATATGCGATTTTTTAAAATTACCGCAGAAACAAATATTAGCACGTGTAAGGCACTTATTATGGATTATATTGCCACCACTTATCATGCATGAAATATAATTTATTAATTCTTTTTATCTAAAATTGTGACAGTTGTCTACAAACATTAACATCGTATTAGTAAGTTAAATGTTAAATTACAATAGGATATAATTTACTATTTTCACAAAAATTATATCAATCATATTGTTGTATTACTATTCAAGTAAAAAGAGTAAGTTATAGCTAACTGTAACTAGTGGTAGATTTAAAAAAATAATTTACTAGGGACCAAATTATATAATAATAATATTTTAAAACTAAAACTTTGAATATATACATTTATAATTATTCTCCATGTATTTTTAAGAATAGTAAAATGTTTGTGGTGATGACCTATTATTATTTTTAAGTATAGTATAGGCTTTTATAATTTTAAAAGTTAGTTTAAATTTTATGAGTTTAACCTTAAATTTTTTTTATTTTATCCTTAGAGTTTTTTTTAATCCAATGAGGGCTACAACCCCGACTAGTTATATATTACATCTGCCACTGGCTGTAACCCAATTGAATCCCTTACATAAATGTTTATGATACTAATATGATATTATTATGACAATGTACAAGTAGGACTAATAGGTTAGCTTGGTGTTAGCCATTTAGGGCACGTTTAGCAGCCTTCATTATATGCTATTAGCACTTCTTATAATATTAAAGTATTACAATATCAAGTTTGATAATTATACCTAATTGTACTATAATTAGTCAAAAATGCATTTAATGTGATCTGACCTACATAAACCAAACTTGTATGAGAGTTTGGGTTTGTAATTATTTTAAGAGAAACAAGAATTTTAGTTTTGTTCTCTCATTCCTTCTACCTCTACATTGCTACTCCATATAGCTAGTAGTGTTCCTCAACAAATGGTACCAACTCTACACTGCCACTACTGTGTGACAATAGCTCTACTATCATGCGGTTTGCCTTTGCCACATGACAGTAGCCCCATCACTACTATTGCACAATATTGTCATGTCATACAACATCACTAGCTCCAATGCCTCTGTGATATGCCCTTGTCATCACCATGATGACTGTTAAGTATTAGAAAGTGTATATTTATAAAGGAGAAAATCGTCATTTTACACTTTAAATCTCACTAACATTACTATTTTTATTTATTTAAGTATTTTGTTATTTAATTATATGTGTTTTATTATAACTATGTATTTTATGTATTTCAGGGACATTACGATCGTTTCACAATGAACGAGTGATCAGACAGCAAAACGGACGTCATATTTGGACTCAGGACGGTCGAAAACCTTAAAAGGAGCATTAAAAGAAAAAAGTCACTGTTCACACATACATGATCGTGCTTCACACATACTAGATTATTCATACGCACGATCGTTTTCATGATCGCTTCACGATCTTTGTTCACGACACTGTTCATATATACGGACCGATGATGTGGCAACTACCTATGACGTGGCAGTATCTGATTGGATGAATTATGTGGATTGACTGCTTATGTGGCGTTGACCGATGACGTGGCGTTGACCGATGATGTGTCACGATCTTATTGGACTAAATTTCTTATGTACTGTAGATCGATGACGTGGCAGCATCTCAGTAGAGTAAAAATCGTATGTACAATACATGCACTTACATGGGATTATTTACTATTCAGGTGGCATTACTGTACAAATGTTGACTGTTGATTGTTGACTGTTGACTGTTGATTGATGACGTGGTGCAATCCTGAGCATCCGAATTGTTTTTAATCCGATGGTCACGATTCACTCAATGTATCTATAAAAAGGGAGCTCTCCCCCCCTAATTTGATACCCCTGAATTCATTTCTAAGCTTAGATTTTTGAAATTCCTTCTCCTTCTTGTAGTTTCTTTGTATTTTAATAAAATTCCCTTTTTATCCCTAGTTAAAATATGAGTAGTTAATTTCTTTTTGAGCTTGGGTTGAAGGTGAAGTCTCAACATGTTCCATGGGCTTAATTTGGTAAATTTACTTTCTCTTCCCCTCTAATATTTGTGGTTGTTTTAACTTTTCGTCGACAAATAATAATAGTCTTGTCTAGTTCTGTTTCCAGTTAAACCTACCCTAGTACAAGGTTATTATTATTTGGCACGATAAGCCCTTGGCACCATACTTATTGGAGAGTGGTTCATGAGGTGTGGAATCCCCCCTTATGATTTAATTGGTATTAATATAGAATATTTAGCCCATGGAGCATGTCGATGCGGATCCGGATACCCAAGTGCTTTATTATAAGAGTTTCATTTTTAATTATTCCCGCCATTTTAATTCATAAATTAAGATAAAATTATCATAATTTAATTGTTCTCATTAAAAGAAAATTAATTCGGCATATAATTAAAATCAACCTCCTCGTGGGATCGACATTCGTCACCATTAATCTATTCTACAATAGATTCGTGCGCTTGCGAGTTCATTAAAATTTGCACAACAATGACACAATGTGATTTGCCTTCAACAACATTGTGATTTGAAGCCAATCATCTCCATTGTAGTTTGAAACCAATCATCTCCATCGCGACGCGTGACTTCTAACACTAAAGTGAGTTCACTAAATTTCTTTTTCAAGTAATTTAATTGATCTTGAAACATCCTTTATATTATTATCAATGAAAGTAAATAGCTAGCATGTTATTCTTGATTAGTTAAATTGTTGGAAGAAAAAGGTAGTGACGATGGAAATTTCATGTCTATGTCTACCCTTGATCGGTTGATTTGTTGCCATGATGAGTGAATCATGTAGTTTTGTGTTTCCTTGGAAATTTTACACATCAACGTGCATTTCAATTCATTTGCTATATATATACCAAAGGTTTGTTTTGTTATTTCCTTTCAATTCTTTTCGTTATTTGTTTGATTACTCTACATATGATATTTGATTTGGTTGAACTTGTTTTATGCTTTTCATAATAGTGAAAAATAACATATTTAACAAAACCAAAAGAAGTATGCTAGCATTTGACTTTATAGAGATTTATCATCCTAATATTTAAGTTATGCTATACTTTTAGTTGTTGATATTCATTAAAGAAGTTATGCTTTACTTTTAGCATTTGACTTTATAGATAATGCTGGCTATCTATCTGTGCATGTTTATGGGCAGTTAAATATCAATTGGTAAAAAATGTTGGTATAGGAACAAGTAAATTATAAGGGCTTGTCTGGTAACATTTTTGGGCCTTTTTTTTTTTCATTTTCATTTTGAGAGTAAATATATAATACATGTTTGGTAGGTTGGATTCGAAAAATAAATTATAAATAAAAAAAGTAATTAAAATTCACTTTAACAATTATAAAAGTGAGAACATGTCTAACCCATTCTCCATGTATTACAAACTAAATTTAGAAATAAATAACAAAACAAAATCCAAAAGCTCGCTCTCTCTCTCTCTCTCTTTCTCCCCCTAAGATCTTATCATAATCTAACTCTACACAACTATCTCTCCTTATCTCTTTTAATCTAATTCACAGCTCTCTCTCTCTCTCTCTCTCTTAATTTATAATTCTTTCTCTTCCAATCTGATTTAACTTACTGCTATTGCTTTATGTCTCCACTACTGATGTTGTTGTGTTGTGCTTGGCGATCCATCTCCGTTGCTCTATGCTCTATCTCTATTGCTACTATGCTTTGTATTTGTTGGTATTGTTGCTTCATCTTTGCTGTTGCTATTGCTTTATCTCTGTTGTTGTTGTTGCTTCATCTTTGTTGTTGTTCTTGTTCTATCTCTGCAATTATCGCTGTTGCTTATTTCAATTGTTACTATTGCTCTCTTGACAAAAAAACTCATATATGACAATAAACATGATAAGGTAAAAATTAACAAGCATGATTTGATCAAAACCAACAAAACTATCATCTATAGATTACCTTAAGAAACTAGAACAATACAAACCACGATTATGGAAATGATCAAATAAATGAAGTAATTGTACTTGTTAATAGAATATAAAAGGGAATTATAAAAATATATAGCTTAATTATTGCAAAAGTATATGCTATTAGTGCTTGTACGCCATACCTATATCATTTGTTAAAAGTTTTATCTTGTATTTTAATTAATATGCGTTGTAACATATAGCTTAATTATAGTGTAAAAATAATGACAATATAAATTTTTTTATTAATGTTAATTCTAATAATTCAAAAATGATAATAATAAAATTTTATCATCATGTAATTTTTTATAATTATTATATTATTTTTATAATTATTTTGTTTAAATTATTTAATTGTTTGTTTGTTTATGCATTAGTTAAATAATTATTTTACAAAGTATGACCTAAATGTTTAGAAAAAAACTATTTTTTAAAAATAGTACTATCAAACATATTCACTGTTTTTATCCTTTTTAATTGTCTACTAAACGCTTATTATTGTTTTTAGTTTTAAAATATAGGTACAGAAAATGATATCAAATATACAAAAAAATGATATCATACACATATTTAAATTGAAAAAAATAGTAACTGTAAAATATTGTTTTCATTCTCATTTTTTTTCAAAAAATACTAATTTAAAAACAATATTAAACACACCGTAAACTTCTCATGTCATTGCTTTTACATGCCACTCTTGTGAAAATGTCAAGATATTGCTTCTTGGGCTACTTGGTTCAAAGGCATGTTTTTCTCAACTTTGAGAAATTATGATTTATACATTGTTAGAGGTTAAATGATTTGATACTTTTTAAGTTTGCAAGTTTTGATAACTTTTTATTGTAAATTGGCTTTGTGCTTCATGAATGGCTTCTGTTGGGGGGTAGTTCATGTAGACAATTAGTAAGTACTTTCTTTACATTATATTGTTGTAGATTTACATTATCAAAATCTTCTATGTACTAGATTTTGAGAAACATAATGCATAACATTTCCACTTTCTTACCTTAGAAAGTCAATGAGTCGATCTTTAAGACATTCTACCATTTATAAGATATTACGATACATATAGAGAATAAATAGGTTTCGTAAAGCTAAACCAATTTGGATGAGATTTTAAGTCCTTAAAATTTTGTTTCATTAGGATCCTTAATTTGATGATCCTTTTGATTTCTAGCATGATCTCATACTGTATTATTTCTATTAGCAAATATGCTTCTTGCACTAATAGTTTATGTGCAACATTTTCACAGAAATTGGCCCAACCTACAACCAGGGCCATATTCATAATATAGGCAACAAATAAACAACCGTGATCATTCAATATGATGATACAAACAAAATATCAAGCAAACCCATGGGACTTATGCAAATGGAGCTGTATTTTTTAGTTTTACGAGTTTATATGGTGACTTTATGTGAATATAACTAAATTTTTAAGTTTTGCATTGTTAATTGTTTCTATCTTAATAATTGTTTTCCCTTCCTTCTTTAAGCGAGCATGATAGAGTTAAACATGTGACATTTATGCCATTTGCTTGTTTTCATTACTGCAGTAAATGATCAAAGGGTTGAAGATTGGGAAAGAAAAGGTAGTAGTTTCAAAATCCTTTTGTAACACCTCAAGCTGGTTGAATTAGATGGGTTCTTGGTTGCTAGTTTGATCTTGAAGTTGAATTTTATGTGTTACAAAATGCAACAATGCTTCAGGAATCAATTGTGGAACCTTCCATGTATATTAGGAAAAAAGCACTTGAAATTGTGTTAAGATGCACAAAATCAAGTTAACCTCATGGTGTTGAACTTGTAGTTTCGGACTTTAATCTTTATTGATTGATATTGTTTGAATGATTCGATTCAACTAATAGTCAATATAAGATATTGTTTATTGTTATGTTTACTGTTATGTCCTGAGTCAAGATTTAGATCATTGTCATTGTATTATGTTTAGAGTTTCATGTAAATCTTTATTTATGTTGTGATTTCATTTAAAGTTTATTTGATTGCATGATTTGAATTGATCTTTATTTCATAGGTTATACATTTGGAAAATGTTAAAAAAATAAATGTCATGTTGACAAAAATTTTAACACTATAAGAATTATGATTTTTCTAACATTTATATTAAAAATAATATTAAATTTTTAAAATTTAAGGCTTCTATGTTTAGTATTTTTTTAAATACTATAACATTATTTTTTAAACTACTCACAAAAAAAAATTAATACAGTACAATATAGCACTTAACATTATATAATTTCATTATAATATAGTGCTAATGCAACATAATATAATATAATATACCTATATTAAAATAATATAATATAATATAATAAATACAATGTGTGAAATGCAATAGTAGACCTCTAAAATAAAAAATCATTCATACCCTTTATGTTTGGATTAATTTTATATATGGATAGAGTTTTTATTTTATTTTCATATATGTCCCTATTAACTTACTCTTATGTTTTATTAATTTCATATAACAATGGGGCTTTTATTTTATTTTTAATTATGTCTCTAATTCAATTTATTATTTTTCCAATTGAACTAGTAACTTATTTTATAAAATGATTAAATTATATATTTATTGAATAGATTGAAAGCATTAGGGGTTTAAAATATTGTTACTGCTTTAATTTTTTTTTAAAAAATTCTAATTGAAAAAAAAGTATGTTAATGTAATATAACATCTCATTAGTAAATTTTAATATTTTATTTATTAGTTATATTAACTAATAGAATAAGTTAAAAAATAAAATTTAAATATTTTGAGTAGTTTTTGTAAATAGAAGAATTATCAACATTTAACTTTTTAAAGAGAGTCAGAGTACCTGGCAAAGAAGTTATAGCAATCAAATACCTTTTTACTGGGTTGAATTTAGTTTATTATTGACACTTTAGAATAACAATATTTTTATAATTTAAAAAGATGAATAAATTTTAATTGTTTAGCTTATTTAAGCCTGGTAATTAAGTACTTTTCAAATACAAAAGTTCTACTTACAATATTTAATTGTTGTAATTACATGTGTTGATTTGTTTAACTTGAAATTCTTAATTGATTTATTAATACTTATATAATTACCTATTATTATAAGTTGCAATGTCAGATTTTATAATTAAAAATTAGTATTTTTGTATTTGAATTATCTTTTCTTTTCTACTTTATTCTATAATTATTTTTATTTAGAATACCTAATTATAGGATTTTTTGTGTCTTTCTTATTTGATATATTTTTTTCTACTTATAAATATTTATGCTCACTTCAACATATAAAAATTTTAGTTTATCTCGAGCTAATATAAAGTCCTGGGTCCACCCTTAGCCAAATGCATCCTTATAATTTAATGTTAATAGTTGACATTATTTTTTCTATAAATTTTATTATTCTTAGGTTGGATTATATTATATGAGTTCAATTTTTTAATATGAACACAGCCAAACCCAAACATTAATAAGATTGGAAAAAATAATAAAAATAACCTTATTAACTCATTATAACCCAATCAACCCATATAAGTTTAATTAAGTTGAATTGAATTAAATTGGATCCATATGATTAGATTGAAATTGCCCACTCTCGCTACATCATCTTATAAATAAGATAACATATCATTATAATATTAATCAACAGATGTGATAAGCGAGCCAATGAAATAATAATTCAGTGGAAAAATAACTTTTGTGTTGTGTTGATATTTGAAATCTTAATCACCATATAATTTCTAACACGTGTTTGCGGCTGTTAAGTGCCACTAGCCAAATTTCCATTAAACAGAAACACAAAGATCCTTTTCTTTATCCCACAAGTTAAAGCAGCCCTTCATATATGAAATGGAGAAAGCTATAAATCATTCTCGAAATGATAACTAACTTTATCTACACTTTATATGTCTAGCAATAAAATTTTCTTATATGAAGAATTCTTGGATGCGGACATTCTAACGTTCAAATTTATTGCTAGTCGATCAAACACGTCAAAATACAATAATGATAGAGCACAAATAGAATGTATATAAATCAATATGTCATGAGATTGTTTATATAAAACAATGAGTGCATATACAATATGATTTTTAATTCAGTGGTAAAATAATATTCCCTATTACGAGAAGAAGACATACATGAACACATATACAAACTGAAGAGATTTTATCATTTGAATTAATAAATACTCATCTTAAACACATAAAACAAAAAACAAAAATAATAATGAATAAATAAGTGTGAGATAGATTTCATTCCTATGAGTACACTCAAGTGACTTTCAACCTTTTGTTTGATTGGCCACCTAATTTAGCCCTTAAAGAAAGTAAGATGTAAAGGGTTAAAAAGTACACGATAACTGAATTTCACCCATCTTCTTGCCTCTATGAAAGAAAAAATATAAAATAAATGTGTTAGATGGGTTTGTTTTCGATAGTTGCAAAATAAATTTCAAAAGATAAAAAATATCCAATTACTTGTAAATAATTTTTTATACAGATTTTATTACATACAAATGTTTGAATTTAAATACTTTATACTTGGGTAATTTTTTTTTTTTATTTACGAACACAACAACACAAATCTAATATGTAAAGTCACGAACCTATATATAACAAGTTATAATTTTCACATTTAACTTAAAAACTAAAATATGCCTAGAGGCCTAAACGTTTGATTTTGAGGCATATTTTTATTAAGGGAGTTAAAAGGATTAAGAAATTGACTTGGCAAAATAAAGTAGGTTCTTAATAGTTTAGTCTTTGTATCATTTTTATTATTATTATTACGTGAGACTGATGTTCATATTATAACTCGTATTACATGAGATTATAACTGGTATTTATAAATCAGACTATTATTGGGACCAATTTACATTAATTTTATGAAACATTACCTAAATTTCTAACTTTCACTAATATTCGAAGGATGTCTATGTATTTGTATTTAGTAAAAGTAAAACTATCTTCATTCAATTATACATTATAATTAAAAAAGAAAATTACCCTTGCAATGCGTTTATGGGATTGTCTTTGAATCATATTAAATTTATTTGAATAGTTTTTTAGTGAACATTTTCTCATCCCTTTACTCCTTTTTAATTTATCCTTTTCAGCATATGATAGCGGAAGTCAATATATGCTCTAATATTTTAAAAAAATCTAATAATTGAAAATGGCATGGCACTTTTTCACATTGAGAATTAAGAACATATACGACACCTCTTTTGTAATTTGTATAGTTTTGTGTTGAAGCTTACAAGCAAAGCAATGGTACCTTTTCTTTTGACAATTTTGGTAAGCTCCATGCTGTCATCTAGCGTTACAATCAAACAAGTCACATGTTTTAAAGAATGTTATTCAAAGCAAAAAACAATTTAACGTACATTTTAAAAGAGCATTTGTGAATACTTCTGATCACGCGTGTGCACGCGGAAAGGAAAAAAAAGTTTTCACTTACAACATGCTTCTTAGTGCTTGAAAATTAATGCAAGGGCCCAATGCCTATTTCATATTTTCATATAGGCGAGGACAACTAAGAAAGTTTAGTGACGAGGAATCCTAAAAACTTAGGAGTAAGTGGTACAACAGTACAATCAATATGCCACAAAGATGCAAACTCAACAATTGATTTTCTATATGATTAATATATTTTTCTCTTATTGATGCCATGATACAAACTATACATTCAAGAATACATAAATTTTCACTAATTATGCCATAAATCTTTTGCATGCTTCCTTATTCCTTATCCCAGTTACCGTAACTGGTCATCTTCTTTCAAGAATCGGCGATCACATTTTCTTTTCTAAGTATAAAGTGGGAATCTATTAATCTAAGTCTATATCCCTTATGTATACTTCTTGTTAGTTCTATAAGATGTTCTTTCAACAGTGTGCAAACACAAAAAAATTTAACAGTGATAGCATCTTCATACACTCAAATCATCACAGAAAATCATCTACATTGTTCACATGAAGCTCTTTATATTCAACAAGTTTTTACCAGTTTTGGCTTCAAGTTCAAAATAATATACTACTTTCTCTCGTTTTTTATTCTATGATACTTCTCTTATAGTTTGTTTTAGTATGATCAAGAATTTCCCTAGATGTTAAACTCCTCAGGGATAGTTAAGGACTGCCAGCTTCTGCTGATGTATCTATAATCTTGTTTACCATGTCCTTGCATTTTTTACTAAGCATTGGTTGGCTATTTTAGCAAGCTTGTTGACCAACATGAGGGGATATTTTCCTTCTAGCCTAGGATCCATGATTTGTTGGAATTATTTTGCATCTAATAAGTATGGCTTTATCCATTCTAATAGCTTTTGTTCGCTTCTTGGACAGTTTCAATCTATAGGGTGCCTACCTATTATGAGTTCATAAAGAAACACACCATAGCTCCATACATCACTCCTGACTGCAAGACATCCAGTTTAGACATATTCAAGAGCCATATATCCTATGGTTTCCACAACTTGACAAGATAAAACATTAAGCAAACTATACTAGCCATATTTACAACAACAATTAATTTATTTTAATATTTAATTTGCCAGCTTTGTTGTCATACAATATCAAAGGTTGAGTTTGGTATTCCCATAAGTTTGAATTTATTTGTTTTGATATTTGGGCTCCCTAGAATCCTTTGAAGTTATGTCATTAACTTTGATGAGTCAGTCTTTAAATAAGTGATGAAAAATAAATAGGCATATGTAAACTCTACCATATATAAGAAACTAATTTCATTACTGTTGTGCAAATTTTAATGAACTCGCAAGCGCACGAATCTATTGTAAAATAGATTAATGGTGACGAGTGTCGATCCCACGAGGAGGTTGATTTTAATTATATGCCGAATTAATTTTCTTTGTTATGGGAACAATTAAATTATGGTAATTTTGTCCTAAGTTGCTGAATTAAAATGGCGGGAATGATTAAAAATGAAACTGTTATAATAAAGCACTTGGGTATCCGGATCTGCATCAACATGCTCCATGGGCTAAATATTCCATATTAATACCAATTAAATCATAAGGGGGGATTCCACACCTTATGAACCACTCTCCAATAAGTATGGTGCCAAGAACTTATCGTGCCAAATAATAATAACCTTATACTAGGGTCTTGATAACCAGGGTATAACAGAATGAATTCTAGACAAGACTATTATTATTTGTCGACGAAAAGTCAAAACAACCACAAATATTAGAGGGGAAGAGAAAGTAAATTTACCAAACTAAGCCCATGGAACATGTTGAGACTTCACCTTCAACCCAAGCTCAAAAGAAATTAGCCACTCATATTTTAACTAAGGATAAAAAAGGAAATTTTATTAAAATACAAAGAAACTACAAGAAAGAGAAGGAATTTCAGAAATCTAAGCTTAGAAATGAATTCGGGGGTGCCAAATTAGAGGGGAGAGCCCCTTTTATAGATACATTGAGTGAATCGTGTCCATCGGATTAAAAACAATTCGGATGCTCGAGGATTGCGCCACGTCATCGATCAACGATCAACATCAGGCAAATCAACCGTCAACAACAACATTTGTGCAAAGAACGCCGCCAATAGTAAATAATCCCATGTAAGCGCATGTACTTTGTACACCCGATTTCTACTCCAATGAGATCTTTGCCCGTCATCGATTTACGATGACATAAGAAATTTAGTCCAATAAGATCATGACAAATCATCGGTCAACGCCACGTCATCGGTCAATGCCACATAAGCGATCAATCCACATAATTCGTCCAATCGAGATCATCGCCACGTCGTAGGTAGTTGCCACATCATCGGTCCGTATACATGAACAAAGATCGTAAATGTAAGATCGCGTGAATCGTGAAACGATGCGTGCGTGTGAAACGATCTAGTATATGTGAACAGTAACTTTTTCCTGTAATGCTCTTCTTAAGGTTTTCGACCGTCCTGAGTCCAAATATGACATCCGTTTTGCTGTCTGATCACTCGTTTATTGTGAAACGATTATGATACCCCTAAAATACATAAAATAACAATTATAATAAAACACATATAATTAAATAACAAAATACTTAAATAAATAAAAGTAGCAATGTTAGTGAGATTTAAAGTGTAAAATGATGATTTTCTCCTTTATAAATATACACTTTCTAACACTCAACAATTACTATTATAAGACAATAAATAAATTTATTACCCATTGGGTATTCAAACAGCCCATAAAACCCCCCAATAGTATTTTGACTCTTGAAAGGACAAATTATGACCAAACTTGTGACACGTTCCCATGTCACATACTATCTTTACCTGTTTATCTCCATAAAGTGGTCATTAAAATGTAAATGCTCATATAGAAAATAGCCTTCATCAAAATGAAATTTCTTAATTTAGAAAATACAATTTCAAGTAGCCATAATTTTCTATTATTTTCTTCTTCTTCTTTCATTGATTAATGGTGGGTCAAGAATGTAACTATATTTTGAATTTGAGATATCATAACTGAAAAAAACTAATAAATTCCTCAAACGTTACATTGCACAGGCAATTTCAAAAATAAATAACAGTGGTTCAGATGAATTTTAGTTTTTAAAGCTTTTGCTGTAGAACAAGTGCAAATCAAGGAAGAGAGATTTGATTTTTAACAAATTCGACTAGTAATTAAGGCAATAAGATGCTTAAGAAAGTTATTTTCTGATAACTATCCGAGATTTAGAAGATGTTACAGGTAAAATGATGCAAATGTGTACTTTTTGAGTTTAATTCTCTGTTATTCTAGTTTTAACGATATTTAAATTATGGAAAGAATTTTCAATTGATAGATGTCAAAATAAGAAAAATCATTATTCAAGGACATATGGCTATTGATACATGGGTGAATCATTTTGAAAGGCCCAATCTGGCCAATCCAAAATCTGATAGCTTTGTTTTCCATTGCTCACTCAAAAGAATATTTGAAGATTTGAAATCTCTGACGATGATCTGTAATAAACACAATAGAACTCATAACTAAATACTACACAAAAGATAGCCTGGACAGGGTTATGTTGCATTAATGTCTTAATATTCCATCAAAGGACTAGTTGCATCAAGTGCAAAAATAGAAACGTGCTGTAACACTCCACTTTTATGGTTGTAACTAAAGTGGTTAAAATAGGTAAAACATTAAGCACTTGTAGAAATGAATTTCAAAATAAGTATTTTATAAATATAAAACATAAAAATTTTGTTACATAAGAACTATATAAAAGGTTTGTTACACAAAAACTTAGTTAAAAAAGTCAAGAATCTTTTAGTAACATGTCATAAACCAACTCCATAAACAAAACTTGTTATATTTATGCTCAGATAGGATCATAGTTGAGCTCGTTGTGTAACCTAAGGTCTATGATGTCTATATGCACTTTACCTTATTTGGGACTTGGTGTCAGTTTCTCCTACTCATCAGTTCCTGTAATGTAAGGACTACATGAGCTGATGCCCAGTAAGTAAACACTTGATGCATATATTATTTACCATGCACATAAATGAATTCATGAAATGAGTGTTGAATCTTTTAAATAAAACTTAGAAATGCAAAGAACTGTGTTAGAGCCCTAGGTTTGTTGTACTATAAGGCTAGCATTTTACAACATGCTCTTGGGCTTAATTAATTCATCCATTAGGCGTTACGTATCGCTGTCCCTAAAGAATCTCTTTTTTCATATTAGAAGGCTTGCTCTCTTTATGAACTCTTATCACCTAGTAGTACAATAATCCCTTTTTTTTCAAAATTCATTAAAATATCTCTTTATCAAATCATCTATGAAATGCACGAGCCTAATGCAACTTATGTCATAGTATGTAAATTTTCTAGATATATAATAAAGTAAAACACGAAACTAATTTAAAACAAAAATATCTAACGTAGGCAGTAGCGCAGTCCATACAGAAATTAAAGAAATAGAATTATAATATAGACGGCAGGACCGACTATGTAAGGAGTAATAATAAATATCATATTTTAGGCGGCAGTGCCGATCATGGCTTAATAAAATAAAAGCATCACATATTAGGCAGCATAGTCGACCATCCAATCAAGAGTAGTAAACATCACATTTTAAATGACATAGCTGACCATATGAGAATGATATCATGATATAAGCGGCATAACAAGCCATATGAGAATTAAATAATAATCAATCATATGATAATAATCATTATAAGATAAGAGATTATTTAAAACTAAAACTAGCATAAGAGAATTATTATTTTAAGTTAATTTTTAACATATTGTCCTTACATAGTCGTTGAAGTGAAGTGTTACTTATCTGTTTTCCATGATTCCCCTAAACCTTCCTTCCTAACTTGAGAATTTCTCTACTAATAATGCTTTGGCTTAGAAGGGAAAAGATGAGATTTCTAGGGTTTATGAAAAATAAAAGAGTTGGGGGTATTTATAGGATTTTTTAAAACTCATAAATAGCTAGAATTTTACCACCATATCATTTAATTAATGGTGGAGATTTATTTCTCCATAAATATCTTAGTAATTTCTAGAATGCTAAGATTTTACCACCAATACTTAATTAATGATGGAGATTTATCTCTCCATAAATATCTTAGTAATTTCTAAAATTTCTAATATTTTTATAGCATTTCTTGTTACATCAGTACTTATGTCATTATTTATATCATCATTACTTTTTAATTATTATGTTTTACTATTTATAATAATAATAATAATAATAATAATAATAATAATAATAATGAATGATTAAGAGAGCTTATTAGCTTAAGGTTAATTATGTTATATCTGAGTAAAAAAATTATACCTCACACGTGCTATAAACCTTGAACATGTTGAAACAGATAACAAAAAGTAGAATACTTGAAAATCCATTCCTTCATGTAGGTATGCCAAACCACGAGCAACATTTTGTGTTATTTTTAATCTCATGGCCCAAGTAAGAATTGTTTTAGATTTAGGATATATATATTGATCCATGCTCCCATTGGACATATATTCGTATATTAGAAGTCGCTAGATTCCTCTTTCATCATCATCAGCACAGTATCCCACTAGTTTCACAAGGTTTTGATGCTTGACAACTCTAAGGAAATTCACCTCTGTTGCCCATTCCTTGTGCCCCTGCAAAGAAACAGGTGAGTTTCCACATTCGTAGATCAAAAAAGATTTTTTAACTAATAATACCATCATCTTTATTACACAACAAACATGTTGAAAGCTTAAAATGCGTTTCTCATAATTAAATTCGAAATTGCATGAATTATAACCAACTGTAGAAAAATAAGTTGGTAAAAGAAACATTAAATAATAAAGAGAAAGTAATAACAAAATGTAATGCATTATCACTACATGGATATTTTAGTAAAAAGTTGAGATTTGAGAAGTGTTTGACCAACAAAACTAAGAGATTGGAAAGAATTAATCATAGCTCAAATTGGTGGTGGTTGCATGAGACTTTCTGATCCATTTAGTTCTTTAAGAATTGAAATAGAAATAATTGTGACCAGTCTTTACATTTCCTTAAATTTAGATTAATAATCATCCCTTCAAATATTTGCCAATAGAGTGACAAATCTGCAAGTTGGTATGTAAACTAGAAATAATTTGATGGCATTTCAAAGTCAAATTAGTTCTAATTATTTCTAGAATCAAAGAAGAAAATCCATAGATCTAAAAGCAAATTTTTAGTGACAATTAACAAAAGAGCCTTGCCTGTACCCTTCTTTTACCAAGTTGTTTTACTGCAACTTCAACTTTTTGAGACAGATCCTTTGAATTCTTGATCAACCCCTTGTAAACACAACCAAACCTACCTTCTCTGATCACAATTGAGTGGCTAAAATTCTTTGTGGCTGACTTCAACTCAACCATTGTGAACTCTCCAAGATTATTAAGTCTCTGAGACATGCTAGGATATGAGGGCTTCACCTCAGATTCCACACTGATGGCTAATACATTATGTGATGTTAATTCAAAACCAATTCTCCCTACTTCATTGTCATTAAATGTAGAGCAAGAGAACTAAATTGAAACTAATGACTTTGGAGTTATTGGTAGTTCATCTTTCTTGTCCTAGTTAGTGAACGGGAAGCACTTCATAGCTCCCAACAAATCAACACACAAAAATTTCCTTACTATAAATCAGATCTAAATAAGGGAAAAAAAATAGAGAGACTCAATCAAAAGCAGTCAAAAGATAGTATCTATATAGGCAAAATGAAGAACTACAGAAACCGACGAGAACAATAAATATATGCAATCGAGATAAAAATACATTCAATCAAAATGAGCGGATTCAATAAAATATTTCAATAAGGCAACAAAAATCATAACTAAAATCAATAATCCACTAATAATTGCACACAAATTCACAGTATTTTATTTCATCTTTCAAAAAAGTTTTATACTTGTTTCAACAAACAAATCCAGTTCAAAAAATTGCTTTTCCCAATCAAAAGTCAAGTAAATAAAACAATTAAAGTAAAATGTTGTTTTTTTATTTTTTTTCTTCTGTCGCACAATCTTGCTTTTTTTTTTCTTTTTTGAAAATAATAATTATAAAATAAACAAATACAGAAACAAATGAACTCACCTTTATCAATTTTGTCAGCCGAGTTCATGCAAAAACCTGAAAGTTTTAACAAAATGTTGAGATTTGAGGGCATTGAAAGTCCTTGAAGAGCAAGAGCAATTATAAGATGTGAAAATGGAAGTCCAATCCATACACGTAACATGGCAGTTGAATGAGTAAGTCAGTCAGCTTTGAAATATTTTAATAACATATTTAAATCAAATTAAATAGTGAAAGAAGATATTTCAATATTTTTAAAAGACAAGAATGAGTCAGTCTACTAAATCCAAGTTGGTAATAAGGCATTTAGATACGGATGCGGGAAAAGACAAGTCAAAGGCAGACTAAGAGAGATGTAAACGTTGAAAGTCTTCTTCTTCTGCTTTTATAAGAATTACCAACAAGCCATGCAATGCAAGTCAAAGTGAGCTCTGGGAAGGAATAACTAAAGCTATTAAACAGGTACTCATAAATAAAGTTCCAATTCATCTGTTGGGATCTGAAGTTCAATTTAATGTTTGTAGAAACTTGTCTTAATACATCAAAATTAAAGTTCAGTGTTAAAGAATTTGAATCTAAATCAATGAATCTATAAATATATGGTGCTATAATATGGAGAAAACTTGACCTCTCAATTTTAAAGATAAGATAAAGAGATAATCAAATTTTCCTTTTAGAGTTAGGTAAAATTTAACTTCGCAGCAAATTAAAACAACCAGAATCACTTCTTCTTAAAGGTTACATACAACATATCAATATCATAATGAAGTAATTAAGCTACAAACCGGCTAACAAAGCCAGTATCCTAAGAATGGGCCGACTTAAATAACGAGGCCAATCACCGAGATCATTTTGGCTTTTCATTAACGAACGAACCACAATGAGTTGTAAGCCATACCTCCAATGAGTATGCGAGGAACAATGAATCTTAAACAAATGAGGCTGCCTCTAAGCTCTAACTGTCATTTTTGGCTAGACAGTTGGTGCAGACAAATTAAAGAACTATACTACTATAGTTTGGTGCAAAACCTTGTGCATTGTCAATAACAAAAAGCTTATAAAGCCCATGCATGCATCATGTATGTACGTAGCAAAACTTGTAATATATGCTTCACTTAATTAATACATTATATTATTTGTCCTAGCTTGGTTCTCTATATCTCTTGTATGTGTTATATGCGAAAAAAATTAATGAATCTATCGATTCATTTTGCTCCTCTAATATCTCAACAGAATGGAGAATGTTTGCGGGATATAATCTTAAATAATATGTTAAAACATTTAAATTCAACACAATATATAGAGACAAGAGCGAGCTTTTTTATCATCGAATGCAATGCAAATCATAATAAAATTGTGTTGTTGAACCTCTTTTTTCTGGTTTTTCACACTTTATGTGATAATTTCTTGTATTTTTTAATATAAATAATGATTTTTACATATGTATTTGTAGAAAATAATGCGAGCGGTGAAAGTCAACAAGAAGATATCGTACCTTCTTAACTTCAATTGGACTTCTCGTGTTTTTATTAAACACACTATCTAAAAGAAATTTATAAATGTTCTCCATCTCGGGCCATCCCAACCATAATGGATGCCAATTACACAGCAATGCAGTAGCTCTATGGATTGTCCATTTATTACAAAAAAATAGATGATAATAATAAATTAGCAATTTTACTAAACCCTAATTAATATAGTGTAGTAAAAGGTAAAAAATAATTAGTAACATAATGCAATATCTAATGTTGATAGAAAGATAGCTTCATTTGATACAATTATTAAAATAGAGTTAATACAGTATTTTACAAGTGGGGCTTTTACAAAAAATTATTTGAGTTGTTTAATGGTTAATAAGAGTTTTTATTAAAAAATATAAAATTACTTTAATATAACAAGTATTTTAAAGTTATATTATAAAAGAAATAAAATAAAATTATGAAATTAAGAGTACTTCAGATAATTTAGCTCTTTAAAAACGTTTTACAATCTGTACTCTTAAAATCCTTAAATTTTAATTTTACTTATAAAGACAAAATAATTTATTTAGTTCACTATTGCAAAAATGATATTACTGATACTTAATTTTCTGACACTTTGTAAGAAATATCAATAATTGTGCACAAGTGTATTATTTTTATTTTTAACAAATAAGTATCATAAAGCATTGATACAAGTGTGTGAGTAAATTAAATATTAGAATTCACTGACACTAAAGTATTAAAAATTAAAAAAATTATTATAATTTATAAATCTACCCTAAGACCTTTAATTCAAAATTTTATTTTTAAAATGCAAACCACTAAACCAAATAGACTTAAGTTATAGACTTTGTCATTAATAATTTAAAAATAAAAAGACATTAGTAAAAGCAAATTGCCTATATCTCAATTAAATCTCTTTCCCTCGTCTTATTAATCTAATCTTAAATATTTCTTTTCTCAGTTCATACATTGGTCGATACATCTACTAAAAATTTATTCCTGATAATTGACTATACCAGCCTAAATCTCAAACAAACTTTTTTCTCATCTCATCAATCAAAATCTAAAACTCATTTTTTTTTATTTCACTATACTAGCCAAATTTATTAATCTTGTAAGGGCGCAAAACAAACTTTATATACAATTATTGTCTATTTAAACTCTTATTTCATAAGTTGAATCTTTGATTTATCCTTCAACAATATTTTAAAGTAAGATAGAGCTCTACAACATCGCCGTAATTATAGTACTACTTCATTTTTAACTATTTCATTCAATATACACTAAATAATATTAAAAATAACTTATAAAATTAAATACATATTTTTGGCTACTAGGCAAGGCTTACCAACGATACTATAGTCTGTACATACCTAGTTGATAGAATCTCTAATTATTTTTGGCTTCTTATATCTTTTTAACACAAAATACAAAATCGAAATGATTTATAAAGATAAATTCAATTAAATGTTCATGCTGAAGTGGCAAGACACAGTTCATTTGAGTAACACGTGCGAAAATTAAGGCAACAGTAGAGTCCTAAACATTATTCAACAGCCAGAAACCCCACTGAAAGCATGAAATTAGCGTTTCGAAACGCCGTCGCTTTGAGAACACTGCCCCGCTGCCACTCCATAAACCCTAACTTCCACTCTCTTCCTTGCTTTTCCGTCGGAGCCGTTTCTTCGCCACCTCCGTCGTTCTTTTTCCCCTCCAAACCTGAAACGTTTCAATTTCGCCGACTATCTTCGCCTCTGCGCGTGCGTTACTCCTCAATGACCGGCGGTGAGACTGACGTGCCAACGTCTATGGAGAAGCAGTTCGAAGACTTCCGTGTTAAGCTGGACGAGGCTGGAAGCTTGCGCGAGCGAATACGAACCGTCGTAAATGAGATCGAGTCCACCACAAGGCTAATGCACGCTAGTTTACTTTACGTTCACCAGTCTCGCCCACTTTCTGGTAACAAAATCACTTGTGTTGGCCTTTGTAGCATTTCTTCTGTTATTATTTGTTTCTTTTTCACCTAAATGACCCAAAAAATTTTTTTTGAACAATATCTTTACCTGCATATATTTTTTTACAATTTTTGTTTATTTAAAGAAGAGTAGCTATATTAAATTAGGAAATGAAGAATAGCCAGCCATGCTAGAAATGAATTAATTTGAGTTTGATTATGTTGTGGTGTAGAGGTTTTGGAGAAGCCTACCGCTCAAGCTGATGGGCTAAAGGAGCTTTACGGTCGCCTAGCTGAAGTTCTATGTGAATGCCCTGGGGAGTATTACAGGTGAGTAAGATGTCATAATGAATTTAGGTTTTTCGTGATTCGTTGAATCTGTTAATATGTGTTTTGGTATTTTATTTTTTTTTTGGGGGGGGGGGGCGCTTTTGCATAGGTTTCACAATGATTGGAGAAGTGAAACTCAGACTGTGGTTTCATTGCTTGCTTTTATGCACTGGTTGGAGACAGGAAAGCTTCTTATGCATGCGGAAGCAGAGGAAAAACTTGGGAGTATGTTCTCAATTCCTATTGGTGTTTTTGGATGCTTCGACTTACTAGCATTGTTTATGCGCATGTCTAAGAATGGATTCCTCATTATGTAGCTTTCAGCTGAGGATAAGTGACGTGCTGATTAAACTTTTTGCTCTTTTCCAGTTCCTTCTTTTTGCATTCTGTTTCACCGTTGAGAATTTTTTTGTTCCTAATTGCTACAGTAAAGTACTTCCAAAAAGTTGATCTAGACTCTCTATTCACAATGCTTTTGAGGTTGGAATTCATCATCCATTATTTGGAAATATTTTGGTGTGAAATAGTTCCAAGTGTCTTTTGCTATTGGAGCATCATCTATAGACCAAACATTCATCAAGGCAAAATATCATGTTTTTAGCCAGTCACTGAGTTTTCATTATCTGCGAGATTGGAGATATCTAACTGCATTCTTGATTAACTGTGAATTGTCATTCATACTTGCTCTTTTGGTAGACTGAAGTTGAATTTTAGGAGGAACAGTAAATACTTGATTTTATTTATTTTTAGCTGCTTACCATTGTTCTGTATTTGGGAAGAAAATGACTTAATTGTTCTCATTCATCTAATAATTTTATTTTTGCCTAGGTTTTACACAAGTTTATCATCTTTTTTGGAACCCAATATCAATGTGAGATGATACGTTCTAAAGCTTGAGATTTAGAGGTCTTTATCAATAAATAAATAATCATATAAAACTTGAGAAACAGAGGTCATGTGGTAGTGCTGTAAAGTTTGTCTACTTGCATGCATTTTGTATGTTGTGTTCCTTCATCTGTTGTTTATGTTGCTAGCTGAAGTTGATGTTATCTTGATAATCTTCCTCTTGTCAATGTGATCTTGATAATCTTCCTGTTAATAAGATAAGTAATAGAAAAATTGCAGCTGTACACGTTGTTTTAGTCTCTGCTTTCTCATCCTTCTTGTGTTCTTTGTCTCATTGAGCTTTGAATCACTCTAGACCTTCAAACATGACTCACATTCTTAGGTTCTAATTTTCTTTTTTTTCTTAATAATGCAGTGAATAAGGCAGAGTTTGCCTTGGACATTGAGGACTATCTTATTGGTGAGCATTCTGATGAATGTCATATATATTAAGAGATTGCTTCTATGAATCAATATAACTTCTTATAATGATTCTATCTTCTGCTAACATTAGTTTCACATTAAATATATGCATTTTTCACTACTCTGTGTATGTACCTTTAGCATGACCAACATTGGTTAATGGCCTCTTTAATGACATAAGTACAGCTAGTAACCCAAAAACCAAAAACAAACATTTTGTATCTTTTTGATAGAGTCTTACAACTGGTTGAATGATCTAATAATGATTTAAAATCGGGTCATATGGTTGGGTGGGGCTGGTGGCTTATATGACTCAAGGTTAGCCTAGGGGGTTGATTGGTTTGGTTTGTGGAACATTTACTACTAAGTAATCAGCATTTCTTTGATCTGTAGGAGATGATAAGTGAAATTGAGGTAAAACTCCTTGAAGTATGGTTGAAATTTCCTTTAGATAGGGATGGACACCCCACTTTTTAAGAAGTCCCATGTATTGTAGTTCTAATGGTAGATAATGAGAGAGTGTTATTGTAAGAGTAATACTAGGGATACAAACACTATGCATATAATGTTTAATGTACCTACCTTAGGATGTAATTATTCTAGCTATCCTAGCTATAATAAACATAAAAAGTATAGGAAACGTGATAAACCGTATAAGCGACCATATGGGCATAATAGTAGAAAATTCTATAGAAAAAATTTCTTAAATGTAGAGGTGTTTTTTATGTGGAAAAGATGAATATATTAAACCACATTGCCTAGAAAATAAAAAGGTTAATCAATTAGAAATAGATAGTTACAATATAAAAGAGCAATTATTAGATGTAGAAGAAATATTCAATACAGATGAAATATATGATAATGATACTATTTGTTATCTTAGTGAACATAGTAGTGAATTAGAAACAAGCAAAAGTTCAAAATGAGAAATTCAAGTAATTAGTTTAGAAACTTATAGATCATTTTTTGGTAAAAACTATACCATCTTTATTACAAAATTTGAATTAGGATACAGAGAAAGAACCACGGACAAATTCTTTTGTGATAATTTTAAAGATCATAATAAGAAAGAAGATAAAATAATAGAGATAAATAGAGCAGGTAGCAAACCCATAAACATTAATGTAAAGTTATTATTTAAAATAGAAACAATATACATGATAGTTTAGGTCCCAAAAGAAAGTAAAAATAAGTCAAGAAGTCCAATAAATATTAGATAATTTAACGGAGAAACAATGAAAATAGTAGAATAAACAATGCGCCAATTACAATGAATGGTGAAATGCATATATCACTGCAGACAGTATTTCTGGTAAAAAAGTTGGATATAAATTTATTCTAAGATTAAGCTTTATATTAGAAAATAATGGTAGTATACAAATAATCCCAAACTGAGTAAATTTCTTAAAAAAAAATCAACATTTATACAACCAGGATTTGAAACACATGTTTTACCATATGAAAAGATGTCAACAATGGCAAAAGAGAAGCAGGCATACAATTCTTTGATTCTTTGTTAAAAGAAGAAAGTATAATTGAAAGTAACGAGCTAGAAATATTAGATGACTATGAAATAGACTTGTATTCACAAGAGGTAGTTTTTTCTTTTTTGGGAATTAATAACGTATAATACTAGAGTCAAGACTGACTAACGATACATCATATAGATGCAAGTACAAGACCAGGCTTAAGTACAATATATAGGACAATGCTTAAGACTCAAGCTTAGTTAGGAAACTCCTAACTCTGAAATAACGAAGAACTATAAATTCTAAAACTTAAAGGAGACTAAATAGCTCTACACACTAAAGTGTCATGAAGTATTGGAGGTATTTTATAGCATTGGTATAATCTACCAACCTTAGCTATCATAGGTGAAAACCACGTCCCTATGGGAACAACAACAAAACCAAAACACAACAATACCACAACAACAAGACAAGAAAACATATAGCCACCCTTAAAATAATTCACGGGGTATATCCTTGCAAGCCCTTGCTCTAGGCCATCAAAGTCTTCTGACGCACCACTATTAGGCCATAGCACCATCCTAATACACACATACCCACCTGATTTGGACAGTTTAGCGACAATTTAAAGGTTTTTATGCATGTCATGAAGCAATTGATTATGCTAGAATAGGACAATTCACTTTGTTAGCCATTCAATTAAATCTTTAGACAGTGCATCGTCATTGTTAAACCTTTAGACTGTGTGAAATCGTTAAACCTTTAGACATCTATATATTTTTGTGATCACTGTGAAGTCATGGCACGCACATTTGGAAAGCTTAATGATATATAATATCATTTAAGAAGCATTTAGACGGAAAATAATACAATTAGAAAGTATTAATGTAGAATTAAATAGCTAGATCATTGCATTACAAAAAAATGCTATACGTTAGACATCAAGCATCGTAATAGCTGGGTAATACAAATATCAGTATGCTAAAGAGTAACCAAAGATGCAATTAAAAAAAATCTACCCTAAACATACTCTCTTAGAAATACTTTTCATAATAAAGACTATGTACACAAAGCTAATTCAGCACTATGCTAAAGAGTTCAAAGAATAAACAAAAGCTCGGTGAAAACAAAGAAGATTTAGTCCAACGAGAAGCAAAATGGTGGCATCAATTAGAAGACTAAGAAAGAGATTTTTGAAAATGCTATGGAAAATTAGCTAGTTGTTTTAGATAGAATCTCTGGAAGTCAAGTTGTCAGCTTTTTCTGTATTTCAACTTTACAAATGTCCATCCTAGTTGATAAGAAAAAACCTGCGAAGGCATCTATTTAGTATTTGTCTTTTTCTTACCAATAATTCATTGTAGCCAGCCAAGTCTTTTGCTATTTACTTTTTGGTCGGTTAATTGCCACAAGCCCATCTGTACATTTAATCTAAATTTCTTATCTCTTTGTACCTAGTGTCAATTATTGCATATTGCAATCAGATTGTAAGTGAATTACAAACGTCTTGTATTCATTGAAAAAAAAAAAAAAAAGCAATAAACATCCTCCTTCATACCCCTTTCTGTACTTAGTAAATTCAGATATCAGTTGGAAAGTGAAATAAGTCATTAGTCTTGCCTAGTTAATGAAGATATAAATTATATTTGAAGTATCAACAGAAGGTTGTTTCATGTTATTATTCTAGGGAAAAGAGTTTGGAAAAAAAGTTTTTAAGAATAAGTTTTTGTTTTGACAAAAATATTAAGAACTCAGTAGAAGTTTCTGTTGAATTTCTAAAAGCTTCTTCTGAAGAACATGGTCTCCGTTGACCCAATTTTCTCGATAATATGTTGTTTTGAAAAAGGCTTTTTGAGTGTGATTCAGGAGTTTGAAGCGTGTTTTTATAAGCATGTTTTCAGAATCAGAACCAGCGTTAATAAAACTTTGAAAGGCCAGTTTTTGCGTAATTCCCCCTTCATCTACTTGCCTTCTTTTTACTACTTAATAAAATGTCTTGTGCAGCCAAAAGAGGAAGAGTAAAGCTGTTTAACCCCTTATTTTATCTCATCAGACACCATTTTTTAGTGGCACTCATTATCAAAAGTTTTGAAAATATCCAACTATCTTATTGGGAACACTCGAAAGAAATTCATACGCATACCATTGATACTTTGGAGGGTCAATTTCTCACTGTGCAATTTGATTCGTAGTATTTCGTGTATTCACCATTTTTTTCATAAAGAGAGTTTTTAGAGTTTTGGTTTGAAGGCGAGATAAGAAGACAACAAGAAAGGCAAATGGTTAATAATATTATAATTTTGGAAAACTGATGAAGTCTAATACTGGATAGTGCCGGTTTTTTCTTCTAATTCAACCTCTGTGGGCCAACTTTTATTATTTATTATTATGAGCTTCATTTTTAACTGTTGGATTAGATCAAACAGCTGGTATTTTCTAGGCTGGAGGAAAAACACATCATTGAAGTGTCCATTTTTCTTCTTAAAAGAAAATGTGTCTGTTTTTCTTGTCTTTTAACTGTTGGATCATCTCATTGGATTCTTTTTTCTCTATATATATAGATCTACTGATGGAGAACTTTGTATATTCTGCAGGTCTTTGCTTCCTGTCCAATGAAATGGTAAGGACTATTCTTTGAATTTCATTAGCATGTGCCATCCTACTTATTTGAAGCGCAGAGTGTTGCTCTTCTATTATTTCACATAAATTTCAATGTAGGCATGTGAGGGGATTACTGAAACATGGGAGTTTTGATAATTGTAAATAGAACTCCCATAAAAATAGGACTATGTATTTATGCGTACTCAGAGCAAATGATATTTTGGCAGTCTGGTATGCTTTGAATTTTAGTGATTATATTGGGTCAAGGTTTGGTATAAGTTCGAAATACTAGATGATTGAGCTGGACAGAGCTCACTATGCAATCTGCTTTGTTTTTATAGCCAAGGTATGTGGTGAACCAAGTGCTTGCTGGGAACTACAATTGCCCTAGAAAGGTGTTGAAGTTCTTGACAGATCTTCATGCAGCCTTCCGTATGCTTAATCTTCGAAATGATTTCCTACGCAAAAAGTTTGACAGTGAGCTTTTCTCAGCGCTACCTTCTTTTTCCTCCATGTCTTTGAACAACAATAGATCTATATAAGCTGAATTTCTGAAATCATTGCCTACCTCCTTCAGGTTTGAAGTATGACTTAAAAAGGGTTGAAGAAGTTTATTATGACATGAAGATCCGACATTTGGCAAATGGGGATTCAGCTGAAGATAATGGAACTCAAGGACAATCATAGGTAACAGAATATGTTTATACTGCTTATGGACTTCTAGTTTATCTTGATTAGAGATTACTAAACTAGTATGTGGTTTTTCGGCTCCCTTGTATGTGCAATGAGTCAATGACCAATAGGCTTTTCAACTCTTAGACTTGATGGGAGATCAGAGTAAGCTGTAATTTTGTACTCTTATTTCTTTAGAGGATGAAAGGACAAAGAAGAGCTGGATTGATAACAATTTCATCTAAATTCTTAGCGAACTGAATCAATTTTTTTGATGCTGATCCGTAGGCTGCTGAAAACAACTAACAATTTTGTAGTGGCATTGCGAACAGTGCCTGTCGGGGAAAAAAGTTCAACCCAATTTAATTCAATATAAATCCTAACCTAGCTTGAGACAATCCACTTCTCATGAGCGTGGACTAGGCTAGGATAAATTTGGTTGGGTTGATTTTGGTTCACCTGACAGTGACGACAGGTGTCTTGCAGGAGGCATAGCCTTTGTGCAAGAGAATGTAATGTCAAATAATAATTGAGGCCAGCTGAAAATTAATTTACAAGGATTTGTGCGCACATCTTGTATGCATGCAGTAAGAGGGTGATATTTAAAAGGGAAAAAAAAAAAGAGTTTAGTTATGTTGTAACAGTTATAAAATAGAATATTTTTTTTATAATTATATCATTTGAGTTATAATGAATTTTTTATTATTTATCACGTTGCGTGTATAGTTGATATTCGTATTTTATTTTAACATAATCCTAATAAATAAATAAATAAATAAATAAATATATATATATATATATATATATATATATATATGATTTTAAGTTAATTTCTTTAAATCAATTTATTTTAAGCAAGCCTAGCAACAAGGGGTTTGCAGAAAATAAACATGCATTAAGGTTGGTTGCTAATCAACGCAATACCTAATTTGGATTCTAGAAAAGGTGCTCTGAGTGTGGGGAGAGAGAAGAAGATACAATTGAGGACAGAGATCTGGTCTCTTTGTCTCAGAGGCTAAGTAACAATTTTTATAGTATAACTGATACAGATCAGTCTACAAGCATGTATAAAATTAAAAGCTTTAAAATTTAAAACATACACCCTTAATCTATGCTTTAAAAATTAAATTACAGATTAGAGAATATGCTTTAAATATTTTAAATGAAATTGAATGCTTACATTTAATTTACAGAGGCTTTAAGTCTTTAAAATGAAAGAAGAAGAAAATTTCTGGAAAATGTCTGAAGTCAAGAAGATTTCTTTGACATCCAACTCTGATTTTCAATTTGAAATCTTAGAGAGAGAAGGGAGAGAATTCGAGAGAGAAGAGAAAAATTCAAATCTCTTCAACTAAAGAGAAAAATTCGGATCCCTCCAGACATTTTTCAGAAATCTTCTTCTTCTATTTTAATTTACACACCTTTCCACGATCGCTGGTAGTATCTGGTACGTCCAAAGTAATCAATTTGATATTCCAAAGCAATTCACACACCTTCCCACGATCGCTGGTAGTATCTGGTATCAGAGTCAGGGGGAAGTAGGTGTAATATAGGAAAAAAAAATTTGTGTAATTTTAATTCTCTAAATTGATATTTGTGTGTGTGGTGAATTTTTTACCGGTAGTAAGACCCGTTTAGGACAGGGATCCGCTTAGGGCTGTAAAACCGTACCTGTAGCCATACATATAGGTATTAGTTGAAAAGACTTAGGGTTACATGGATTCTCTACTCTATAGAGTATCCTCTTTCTCTAGCTCTTCCTCCGGAAGGACTAGTGTTTCAAAGAATGTTGTGAATTCTGAGGAATTCATAATTGAGGACTTTAATAAGGCCATAGATTGCTGGAAATTATCTAAAGTAGCTAAAGACATGATCTATAGAACAAAGAAATTAGATTTCTTAAATTCAGATTACATTATAAAGACTGAAGAAAGAGATATCACTCTTTCAAAACCTTTTGAGGCAGTTCAATTATTCTCAGAAAGCTCTTTAAAGATTTTAAAGGATAAAAAATTCAAATATGTTCATGTAAGTTTAATCCAAGTAGGAATTAAGCTTCTGACTAAAGAAGATTTAAATACCTCCATATTAGTTGTTTTGAGAGATGGCAGATTCATCTCTTTTGATGATTCTTTACTTAACAGTATTGAATCAAGCCTCTGCAAAGGCCTAATATCGTTTGATTGTTATCCAAATATAACAGTCTCGATCAAAGACAAAAACATTCTTAGGAGCATGATTCTTCAGATCAAAACCCATAATTATCACATGATAGAAAGATCAATCCCTGTTGCATTGATTTTTAAGATGTCTTATAAAGTAATGCATTCTGCGTTTAATACGCAACATAGATTTCAGTCTAAAAAGAATGAAACAATTCCTTTACAGACTAACCTATTCAAAGCCAATATTGTTGTATCAAGACCTATCCAATGGAAAGATGTCCATCTTCCAGAAGAATGGATCCTTGATAGAGCCACTGAATCACTGATTCCAAAACAACTTGAGCCCAATACAGAGTTACAAAATGTGACTCAGTATTCTGATGGTAAAGTCAAACTATCATTTAGAAGGTCTACCACATCTAGATTCTCAGACGTAGGTTCTGTATTTAGTATTCCTTCTATAAATAGAACATTTACTAGAGTGCCATCTATAGTAAATGCCCCTGACAAAGATCAACCTAGGTTTTCCATCTCGGATATTCTTAGTAGTTCCATACGTTCTGTTGATTACACTACTAGTATACCTCACCCAGTATATACTAGTACGCAACAGGATCAAAAGCAGGAAGAGAAGGAATCTTTTCTTCCAATCTCCCCAACATTTTCTGCTGTAACAGAAAATGTGATTAGTATCTTAGAAAAGCCATTTGAATTAGATAAGACATTATTGCATAATGATTTCTATTTTAATTCAAATAAAGAAAAACGACTTTGGTTTTTTAAACATTTCCTAAACCAAAGGAAACAAATTCAAGAATTCTACTATAAGTTTGTTAATGAGCAAAAAGTCCATATTTTGTTTTTTGATTGGTTTAAAATATATGCTTTAAACAATAATATTTCTTATCTTTTCAAAAATACAAATCCCATTTATATAAAGATAATTTCTGAATGGAAACTTTCAGATAGCTAAATTAAGGTATAATCTGAACATCCTCCATTAAGAAATATCACCATTGAACATGGTGAACCTCCGAGAGAAATAAAGGCATCACCTCACAAAATCTACAGAAGTAGTGATATAGACAGAAATTTAGATAGTGTTATCTAACAGAATAATTTCTGTAACACTAATCTAAACACAATAGGAAAACAGTTGACCAGGATAGAAAGCCAAATCCAAAAGTCAACCATAACTGTTTCTTCTATCGTTCCTCTAAAGTTAATTACAAAATCTGATCTTGAAAAATGATTCAAAGAGCTTATTTTCAAGTCTTTCTAGGTTTCGAAGACAAGTCAAAAACTTGTTTAAGATTCGAAATCAGATTTTACTAAAGCCATTAGAGAACAACTAGATAGGATAAAAGCCTCTTCATCCTCATCTAAGAAAATAGAAATAGCCCCTGATACTCTCCAATCCAGTAAGATAGGAGTATTAGACCAGGATCAGTCTTCTATAGCCTCTTCAGACATAGAAGCATTTCAAGAACTTGAACCTGAACCTAAAGTCAATAAAGTTCATTGGGAATTAGCATTTCCTGTTACTTCTCGTATTACATCAGATCTAGCAATAAATAATAGACCAAGTGCAATAAGCTAATCACGGTTTAATGCATCCTCAGTCTATGAGTGGAATATAGATAGAATGTCTGAGTACAATATACTTGGACTATTCCAACAAATGACTATGGCAGCCAATGCCTATAAAACTCAATCAGGAACAGCTAATAAAGCTATAGTAGAAATCTTGATTGTCGGTTTTACTGGTCAACTTAAAGGATGGTGGGATCATCTTATCACCAGTCAGCAACATCTTGAAATCTTGAATGCTATTAAAACTGATCAAGAAGAACTACCCATTCTTGATGAATTTAATAACCCAATTCAAGATGCTGTTGCAGTTTTAATAGTTACAATATCTCTTCACTTCATAGGTGACCCATCTCACTTTAGGGATAAAAATGTCGAGTTACTACACAACCTTGGGTGTAGAAAACTTAGTGATTTCCAAAGTTATAAAGCCACGTTCTTTACCAGACTCTTTCTAAGAGATGATGCAAATTATGTCACTTGAAAAGAAAAATTCCTTGCAGAATTACCTACTCTTCTAGGAAAAAAGGTAAGGAATTCTATTAAAGCCTTATATGATAACTAAATTCCTTATACAATCTCAGCTATAGTGAATTAATTAGTTATGTCAATAAGGAAGGTCTAAAGATATGTCAAGATTTGAAATTACAGAAACGACTTAAGTGGGAACTTAAGAAATCTAAACAAGAGTTAGGTAGTTTCTGTAAACAATTCAGTTATGACCCTTTCAAAGCCTTTAGTTTCAAAGACTGTGATGGTAAGTGTTCTAAAACTTACAAAAAACATCACAAATCTAAGAGATATAGGAAACTCTTTCCAGAACTTAGAGAATCTTTTTATAAGAAGCCCTCGAGACCTTATAAAAAGCACTTATCTAAAAGAAAGAAAAATAAAGTTAGACTTATTACAAAGAACCCATTCAACTATAAAGAAGCTATTTGCTTCAAGTGTGGGAAAAAAGGACATACTATAAAAGTTTGCAAAATGGCCAAAAGGCTTCATGAGTTAGAACTCAGTGAAGAAATACTTTCCCAAATAACCCCTTTATTAGTTGAATCCTCCTATTCGGAATCCTCCATTTCAGAAGATAGTGAGTCTCTGCAAGTTGATGAGTTGATTGACTCTGATACTTCAGAATTTTAAATCGATTACGATCTGAGAATCGTATCTAAAGAAAGTCAATGTGCTAACTAAAGAATAAGAAACTTTTCTTGAATTAGTCAAGTACATTCCTGACCCATCTTTGCAAAAAGAATATTTATATAAGCTTATAAAAACTTTTGAACAAAGGGACAAGCCTGAAACCTCCAAATCTCCTGTTATCCAAAAGCATGCTTATGATCTCACGGATATTTTAAATAAGAGAAACATTAAAAAACCTTCTCCTACTATCCAGGATCTTCAAAAATAGATTAAAGAAATTAAATTAGAAATTTCTGATTTAAAACAAAGAAAAAAAACTGATTCTGAGATTATCTAAATATTGTTACAAAAGCAATTGGAGTAAGATTCGGATAATCAATCAGACTCAGAAGGTGGTGAGGATAAGGAACAGAAACTTGAAAACATTGAGTCTCTGCCTCCTGATTTTTTATTTGCCTTAAAATAAATCACCTCAAGAAAATATCTAATTAAAGTTACATTAAAATTTTTCAAAGAATTTCAAATCGACACAATTGCATTATTTGATACTGGTGCTGATTTGAATTGCATTAAAGAAATAATTGTTCCAAAGAAATTTCATAAGAAAACTAAAGAAAGGCTTTCTGCCGTCAATAATTCAAAATTGAGGATTAACTACAAAGTTGACGCCTCTATTTTGAATAATGATTTTGAATTTAAAACTTCCTTTGTTTTGACAAATGATATTTATCATGTTATCATTTTAGGAACCTCATTTATAAATTTAATTACTCCATATACTGTAAATTACGACAGTATATCTTTTAAAGCCCAAAAAATAAAACTTGTTTTCCCTTTTATCGAAAAACTGAGAACAAGAAATTTGAATATAATTAAAGCCACTTCTGTTTATTAAAATCAAATTAATGTTTTATTAAAAGCAAAACAAAATGATTTGATTTGTTTACAAAAGGATTTAAGCTTACAGAGAATTGAAAAACAATTACAAAATGATTTTGTAAAGAAAAAGATTTCTGATTTCAAAAGCCAAATTGAGAATAAAATCTGAGTTGACCTTCCATCTGTTTTTTGGGATAGGAAATAACACATGGTAGATCTTCCTTATGAGCCCAATTTTGATGAAAGACAAATTCCTACCAAAGTTAGGCCTATTCAGATGAATATGGACTTAGAACAACATTGTAGAAATGAAATTAAAGACTTAGAAACTAAAGGCCTAATTGTGAAATCAAGATCTCCATGGTTTTGTGCCGCTTTCTATGTCAATAAAAATAGTGAGATAGAAAGAAGAACTCCTCGGTTAGTGATTAATTATAAACCTTTAAATAAAACCTTAAAATGGATTAGGTACCCTATACCTAACAAGAAGGATTTGCTCTAAAAACTCCATTCTGTTTTCATATTTTCAAAATTTGATATGAAATCAGGATTTTGACAAATTCAAATCCATCCAAAAGACCGGTATAAAACTGTTTTTACTGTTCCATTCGACTGTACGAGTGGACTGTTATGCTGTTTGGATTAAAGAACGCGCCATCTGAATGACATTTATAACCCTTACTCAGATTTCTGTATAGTTTATATAGATGATATGTTGATCTTTTCAAACTCGATTGATCAATATTTCAAACATTTAAAGACTTTTTATTATGCCATTAGGAAAGCTGGATTAGCCATTTCTACTTCAAAGATTTCTTTGTTCTAAATAAAGATTAGATTCCTAGGATATTATATCTCTAAAGGAACTATCACTCCTATTGAGAGATCTCTTGCCTTTGCTGACAAGTTTCCTGACCGGATACTTGACAAAACCCAACTGCAAAGGTTTCTCGGTAGCCTAAATTATGTTCTAGATTTTTGTCCAAACATCAATAGAATTTCTAAACCCCTACACGATATGTTAAAGAAAAACCCTGTTGAATGTACTAATGAACATACTAGAGCTATTAGAATAATCAAATAGTCTGTTAAAAGCATACCATGTTTGCATTTAGCAAACCCTGCATTACCGAAGGTAGTAGAGACTGATGCCTCTGACTTAGGATATGGTGGTATATTAAAGCAAGTAGATAATGGTAAAGAACAAATAGTACAGTATGTCTCTGCACACTAGAATGAGTGTCAAAAGAATTACTCTACTATTAAAAAGAAATTTTATCCATTGTTTTATGCATTACAAAGTTTCAAAGTGATTTATTAAATCAAAAATTTTTACTTAGAATTGATTGCAAAGTTGCAAAACACGTTTTGGAAAAAGATATTCAAAATATTGCATCCAAATAAATTTTTACACGATGACAAGTCATTTTAAGTGTTTTTGATTTTGAAATTGAGTTTATCAAAGGTGACAGAAATTCTGTTCCAGATTTTCTAACGAGAGAATTTATTCAAAACAGATAAGTGGCACCCAAAAAGAAAGACAAAGGCAAAGGAGTCATGAAAGACCCTCAGCCTCAAACTCCTAAAGCCCAATCTCCACCTAAAGAAAAATTGCTGTCTTCGGCAGTTCCTACAAAGTCTTGGATCGACATGGTCTAGGAAGAAGAATCCAAAGCCTTGGCCTCACAAGAACAGGTAAAAGAATGGATTGAATTCATTTCAAAATCTCCCGAACTTTTGATAACTTTACAAAGCATTTCAAATGTAAAACCTCTTTCTCAATTTCTGGAGAAAGAAAAAATTATTTCAAAAGAAATTGTAAAGTCATCCACTTCCAAAGAAATTGTTTCTACTGAAAGCTCTTCTTCTTCAGTAATACTTTCTCAACTAAAAAAAAAATCGAATTGGATTAATAAAGCCTATCGATAAAACATTTTAGTTATCGAAGATGAGTTTTATCACTCTGATCTATTTCAGAGTATTTTAAAGATTTTTCCTAAGGGTTGGTTTTTCAAACTATGAGATTTAACAAAACCCCAGCCCTATTATTAAAGCATTCTTGAATTTACCAATTCGGTGAAATTCAAACATTTTTATCTCTTTAAAGACCATAAAGAATTGGCCTATTCTACGATTATAATCTTAAATGTTTTGAGCCCAAAGCAGTAGGGTGATTCACTCCATAAGTTTAAAGATTCTTCTATTAATTTTCAAAGCCATTTAGACCATTGCCAGTCTTTTTTCTATTGGGACTATCAACAGGCTTGGTTTAATACATTTTTCATATAAAATCCTAAAAAATCTTATTTATGGTTATTTTTCTTCAATTCAAAAATAACTGTGCAAAGCCTTCCAAAAATATTAACCCCTAACGCTGTAAACTATTTGAACCTTTTCAAAGCCTATTATAAGCCCACAGAATCAGAAAAGAGATTTACTCTTTTCCTCTACTTCTGTACAAATTTCTTCCTCCCTTGGGTCTAGATGTGGAGTCTTCAATTCCAGAATTAAGAAGCCTAATTATTCTTACAAAAAACCTTTAAAGTGAAATGGTGGTCAAAGTTTGACGAAGAGTCAAAGCTAATCGAAGCCATCGTCCAAAAATGGCTTTCCTCTAAGGGACATCTCACTCCAACTTTAGAGGAAACTAAAGTCCAGTCCATGTTCCTCACCCAAAAGTTTAAGGCCCAATCTCTGTTGGGCTCAGCCAAATCAGAAGAGCAATATTTCAAAGTCATGGAACAGCTCTTAACTTCTAGATCCGAGCCTTCTACACGTGACTTCTCAGATATCGAAGATGAGGAGCCGTTTATATCTTTGGGAGATGACAACGAAGATGATTGTTTTGACATTTTTCCACCTGTAAAGTAATGTAAATAATTATGTTTGTAATCATTATGCTTTAAAAGAAAAAAAAAGAGTAAAGCAAGTTACTTTTCTTTTTTTTTTCCCTGTAATTATTTTCTTTTATATTTTGTTGACTGGATGATTCTCCCTTTATTCACTATTTCCATAACGGGAAAAAAGTTATGGGGTTAAGATTCTTTTTTTGGGTCCTACAAAGATTTAACAGATCAAAAGTAAAGATGTTGTCTCCACTAACGGGATTCTCGGGGTTCATAACACGAAAGGCGGACCTACCCACATGAAGACTTAATCATTTCATTTGTAAAAGCAATGGGTCTGGCTATACAGTTGTCATTAGCCTTCAGTTAAAGGGATCTGAATTTTTCTCTTCTCTCTCGAATTTTCTCCCTTCTCTCTCTAAGATTTTAAATTGGAAATCAGAGTTGGATGTCAAAGAAATCTTCTTCTTCTTTCATTTTAAAGACTTAAAGCCTCTGTAAATTAAATGTAAGCATTCAATTTCATTTAAAGTATTTAAAGCATATTCTCTGATCTGTAATTTAATTTTTAAAGTATAGATTAAGGGTGTATATTTTAAATTTTAAAGCTTTTAATTTTATGCATGCTTGTAGACTGAGCTGTATCAGTTCTGCCATAAAAATTGTTATTTAGCCTCTGAGGCAAAGAGACCAGATCTCTGTCCTCAGTTATATCTTCTTCTTCTCCCACACTCTCAAGCACTCTTTTTTCTGGGGATCAGACGGGTCATGTGTTTGATTAGCAACCAACCTTAATGCATGTTTATTTTCTGCAAACTCCTTGTTGCTAGGCTTGCTTAAAATAAACTGATTTAAAGAAATTAACTTGAAATCTAAATTTTATTGGTATATCGGCTGGACCTTTAGTGGATGCGGGCTACTGATCCAATGGAGGATTAAATATCTATTCTAAAAAAAAGCTGAACAGGCAGGACAGGACTTCATTCCCTAGCTAACAACGCCACGTACCAATAAGCTCCCTTAAAGAAGCAGTAATCACTTAAAGCCAACGGTACGTCCAAAGCAATCAATTTGATATTCCAAAGCTATTCACACACCTTCCCTATATATATATATATATATACCAGATACAACCAGTGATCGTGGGAAGATGTGTGAATGCTTTGGAATATCAAATTAATTATCTTTAATTAAATCGGTTGATTGCTTTTAAGAGTACTGTTGGCTTTAAAAGATTGTTGGTACGTGGTGTTGTTTACACCTGGTTGATACAGGAGTCAAGTCCTGCCTTAGGGCCCAAGTTCAGATTTATGTTAACCGAACAATTATCAGCCCGTACGTCCTGGTTTCCAGCTGATATACCAATAAAATTTAATTCTTTAAAATTTTAATTAATTTCTTTAAACCAATTTACTTTAAGCAAGTCTAGCAACAAGGTTTGCAGAAATAAACATATATTAAGGTTGGCTTTCTAAACAAACACAGTACCCAGTCTGGATCCCAGAAATGGTGCTCTAAGTGTGGGGGGAGAGAAGAAGATACAACTGAAGACAGAGATTCGGTCTCTTTACTTCAGAGACTAAGTAACAATTTTTATGGCAAAACTGATACAGATCAGTCTGCAAGCATGTATAAAATTTAAAAGCTTTAAAAATTTAAAACACACACCTTTAATCTATGCTTTAAAATTAAATTACAGATTAAAGAATATGCTCTAAATGCTTTAAATAAAATTGAAATTGAATGCTTACATTTAATTACAGAGGCGTCTTTTAAAATGAAAGAGAAGAAGAAGAAGAAGATTTCTGGAAAATGTCTGGAGTTAAGAAGATTTCTTTGACATCTAACTCTGATTTTCAATTTTGAAATCTTAGAGAGAAGGGAGAGAACTCGAGAGAAGAGCGAAAAATTCAGGTCCCCTCAACTGAAGGTTAATGGCAATTATATAGCCAAGGACCTAAAGCTTTACAAAAGAAAATGATTAAGTCTTCACGTGGGTAGGATCTTAGTTGGTAAGAAAATCCCTGGGAATTCCGTGAGTGGAGACAGCATCTTTGCTTTATGGTCTTCAAAGTCTTTGTAGGACCCACAAGATGGAATCTTGATCCCTCAGCTTTTTTCCCGTGATGGGAATAGTGAGTGAAGGAGGACCAGTTATCCGACAAGAACATAATTAATAAAGGAAAATAAATTATTTTTTACTCCTTTTTTTTTGCTTTAAAGCATAATGATTACAAAAATAATTACTTACAATGTTTTATAGGTGGAAAGATGCCAAAACAATCATCTTCGTTGTCATCTCCCAAAGATATAAACGACTCTTCATCTCCGGAATCCGAGGAGTCCTGTGCTGAAGGCTCGGATCTGGAAGTTAAGAGCTGTTCCATGACTTTGAAATATTCCTCTTCTGACTTGGCTGAGCCCAATAAAGATTGGGGCTTAGATTTTTGAGAGAGGAAAGTGATTTGGGCTTTAGTTTCCTCAATAGTAGGAGTGAGGTGTCCTGTTGAGGAAAGTCATTTTTGAACGATGGCCTCGGTTAATTTTGACTTTTCGTCAAATTTTGACCACCATTTTACTTTGAAGGTTCTTTGTAAAAAAAGTTGGGCTTCCTGAGTATGGAATTGAAGACCCTACATCCAGACCCAAGGGAGGAAGAACTTTGTACAGAAACAAAGAAACGGAGTAAATCTTTTCTCTGATTCTGAGGGCTTATAATGGGCTTTGAATAGATTTAAACAGGTTACAACATTGAGGGTTAGAATTTCTGGGTTTGGCCCGAAATAGCCCCACCACTGTTGAAACCAGTTGGGAAGGCTTTATATGGTTATTTTTGAATTAAAGAAAAATAACCATGAATGAGATTTCTTTGGATTTTGTATGAAAAATGTATTGAACCAAGCTTGTTGATAGTCCCAATAAGAAAAGGACTGACAATGGTCAAAACAGCTTTGGAAGCTAATGGGAAAGTCTTTGGTTTTATGGAGTAGGTCACCCAATTGTTTTGGGCTTAAGACATTTAGGATTGTGGCCGTGGAGTAGGTCGATTCTTTGTATTCTTTAGAAAGATAGAAATATTTGAATTTCACTAAGTTAGTGAATTCAAGAATGCTTTGATAATAGGGTTGCGGTTTTGTTAAATCCCATGGTTTGAAAAACCAATATTTAACAAAACCAACCCTTAGGAAAAATCTTCGAAATACTCTGAAATGGATCAGAGTGATAAAACCCATCTTCGATAGCTAAAATATTTGGTCGATAGGCTTTATTAGTCCAATCCGATTTTTTCTTTAATTGAGAAATCACTACTGAAGAAGAAGAGCTTTCAGCAAAAATAATTTCTTTAGAAGATGATGACTTTACAATTTCTTTTGAAACAGTTTTTTCTTTCTCCGGAAATTGAGAAAGAGGTTTTATGTTTGAAATGCTTTGTAGAGTCATTAAAAGTTCAGGAGATTTTGAAATGGATTCAATCCATTCTTTTACTTGTTCTTGAGAGGCCAGGGCTTTGGATTCTTCTTTCTAGACCATGTCGATCCAAGACTTTGTAGGCATTGCTGAAGACAGCAGTTTTTCTTTAGGAGGTGATTGGGCTTTAGGTGTTTGGGGCTGAGGGTCCTTCTGGACTCCTTTCCCTTTGTCTTTCTTTTTGGGAGGTATTTATCTATTTTGAAGAAATCCACTCGTTGGAAAATCTGGAATAGAATTTCTGTCACCTTTAATAAACTCAATTTCAAAACCAAAAACACTTAAAATGGCTTGCCATCTTGCAAAAATTTGTTTAGATGTAATGTTTTGAACATCTTTTTCTAAAACATGTTTTGCAGCCTTGCAATCAATTCTAAGTAAAAATTTTTGATTTAATAAGTCACTTTGAAACTTTGTAATGCATAAAACAATGGATAAAATTTCTTTTTTAATAGTAGAGTAATTCTTTTGACACTCATTCCAGTGTGCAGAGACATACTGTACTATTTGTTCTTTACCATTATCTACTTGCTTTAGTATACCACCATATCCTTGGTCAGAGGCATCGGTTTCTACTACCTTGGGTAATGTAGGGTTTGCTAGATGCAAACATGGTATGCTTTTAACAGACTGTTTTATTAGTCTGATGGTTCTAGTATGTTCATCAGTCCACTCAACAGGAGTTTTCTTTAACCTATCGTGTAGGGGTTTAGAAATCCTATTAATGTTTGGACAAAAATTTAGAACATAATTTAGGCTACCAAGAAATCTTTGCAATTGGGTTTTGTCAAGTATCCGGTCAGGAAACTTGTCAGTGAAGGCAAGAGATTTCTCAATAAGAGTGATAGTTCCTTTAGAAATATAATGTCTTAGGAACCTAATCTTTATTTGGAACAAAGAAATCTTTGAACTAGAAATGGCTAATCCAGCTTTCTTAGTGGCATAATAAAAAGTCTTTAAATGTTTGAAATGTTGATCAATCGAGTTTGAAAAGATTAACACATCATCTATATACACTATACAAAAATCTGAGTAAGGGTTATAAATATCATTCATAATCATTTGAAACTCAGATGACGCATTTTTTAATCCAAATGGCATAACAGTCCACTCGTATTGTCTGAATGGAACAGTAAAAGCAATTTTATACCGGTCTTTTGGGTGGATTTAAATTTGCCAAAATCCTGATTTCATATCAAATTTCGAGAATATGAAAGCAGAATGTAATTTTTGAAGCAAATCCTTCTTGTTAGGTATAGGATACCTAATCCACTTTAGGGTTTTATTTAAAGGTTTGTAATTGATCACTAATCGAGGTGTTCCTCTTTCTATTTCATTATTTTTATTGACATAGAAAGCGGCACAAGACCATAGAGACCTTGATTTCACAATTAAACCTTTAGTCTCTAAGTCTTTAATCTCATTCCTACAGTGTTGTTCTAAGTCCATATTTATTTGAATAGGCCTAGCCTTGGTAGAAATTTGTCTTTCATCAAAATTGGGCTCATAGGGCAAATCTACCATGTGTTGTTTCCTATCCCAGAAAGCAGATGGGAGGTCAGCACAGATCTCATTCTCAATTTGACTTTTGAAATCAAAAATTTTTTTCTTTACAAAATCATTTTATAATTGCTTTTCAATTCTTTGTAAGTTTAAATTCTTTTGTAAACAAACCAAATTACTTTGTTTTGTTTTTAATAAAACATTAATCTGATTTTGATAAACAGAAGTGGCTTTAATTATATTTAAATTCCTTGTTCTCGGTTTTTCAATAAAAGGGAAAACAAGTCTTTTTTCTTGGGTTTTAAAAGATATACCATCATATTTAACAGTATAAGGAGTAATTAAGTTTATAAAAAGAGTTCATAGAATGACAGCATGATGGATATCATTTGTCAAAATAAAAAAAGTCCTAAATTCAAAACCATTATTCAAAAGAGAAGTATCAACTTTTGAGGTGATTCTTAGTTTTAAATTATTGGCGGCAGAAAACCTTTCTTTAGTTTTCTCTTGAAACTTTTTTGGAACAATTATTTCTTTAATACAATTCAAATCGGCACCAGTGTCAAATAATGCAATAGTGTCAATTTGGAGTTATTTGGAAAATTCTATTGTAACTTTAATTAAATATTTTCTTGTGGTGATTTGTTTTAGGGCAAATAAAAAATCATGAAGCAGAGACTCAATGTTTTCAAGTTTCTGTTCCTCATCCTTACCACCTTCTGAGTTTGATTTATTATCCGAATCTTGCTGCAATTGTTTTTGTAGCAATATTTGGATAGTGTCAGAATCAGCTTTTTTGTTTTTGCTTTAAATCAGAAATTTCTAATTTGATTTCTTTTATTTCTTTTTGAAGATCCTGGATAGAAGGAGAATGCTTTTTAGTCTTCCTCTTATTTAAAATATCCGTGAGATCATAAGCATGCTTTTGAATAACAGGTGCTTTGGAGGTTTCAGACTTTTCTCTATGTTCGAAGGTTTTTAGAAGTCTATCTAAATACTCTCTTTGTAAGGAAGGGTCAGAAATGTATTTGACTAATTCAAGAAAAGTTTCTTATTCTTTAGTCAACACATTGATTTTCTTTAGATATGATTCTGTGTCAGAATCAGTATCAGAAGATTCTGAAGTATCAGAGTCAATTAACTCATCAACTTGCAGAGACTCACTATCTTCCGAAATAAAAGATTCTGACTCTGAGAAGTCAACTAATAAAGGAGCTATTTGGGAAAATATTTCTTCACTAAGTCCCAACTCATGAAGCCTTTTGGCCATCCTGCAATACTTTGCAGTATGTCCCTTTTTTCCATACTTAAAACAAGTAGTTTCTTTATAGTTGAAATTCTTTGGTTTGGGCCTGTTTAATTCTTTCCTTTTAGAGGAGTGCTTTTTATAAGGCCTTTTGAGCTTCTTATAAAACGATTCTCTAAGCTTTGGAAAGGGCTTCCTATATGTCTTTGATTTGTGATGTTTTTTATAAGTTTTTGTGGAACACTTACTATCACAATCTTTAGAACTAGAGGCTTTAAAAGGGTCATAGTTGAATTGTTTACAGAAACTACCTAACTCTTGTTTAGATTTCTTAAGTTTCCACTTGAGTCGTTTCTGTAATTTCAAGTCTTGACATAACTAACTAATTCACCATAGGTGAGATTGTCATAAGGAATTTGGTTATCGTAAAGGGTTTTAATTGAATTCCTTACCTTTTCTCCTAATAGGGTAGGTAATCCTGCAAGAAATTTTTCTTTCCAAGTAACATGATTTGTATCATCTCTTAGAAAGAGTCTGGTAAAGAACGTGGCTTTATAACTTTGAAAATCACTAAGTTTTCTACACCTAAGGTTGTGTAGTAACTCGGTATTTTTATCCCTAAGGTGAGATGGGTCACCTATAAAGTGAAGGGATATTGTGACTATTAAAACTGCAACAGCATCTTGAACCAAGCTATTGAATTCATCAAGAATGGGTGATCCTTCTTGATCAGTTTTAACAGCATTCAAGATTTCAAGATGTTGTTGATTGGTGAGGAGATGATCCCACCATTCTTTAAGTTGACCAGTAAAACCGGTAATCAAAATTTCTGCTATGGCTCTATCAGCAGTTTCTGATTGGGTTTTATATGCATTGACTGCCATGGTCATTTATTGGAGTAGTCCAAGTATGTTGTACTCAAACATTCCATCTATATTCCACTCATAGACTGAGGATACATTAAACCTTAATTGGTTTATCGCACTTGGCCTATTATCTACTGCTAGGTCTGGTGGAGTACGAGAAGTAGCAGGAAGTGCTAATTTCCAATGGACTTTATTGACTTTAGGCTCAGATTTAGGTTCTTCTTGGAATGCTTCTAAGTTAGAAGAGGCTATGAAAGACTGATTCTGATCTAATACTTCTATCTTACTAGATTGGGGAGTATTAGGGGTTATCTCTATTTTCTTAGATGAGGATGAAGAGGTTTCTATCCTATCTAATTATTCTCTAATGGCTTTAGCAAAATCTGATTCTGAATCTTGAACAAGTTTTTGACTTGTCTTTGAAACTTGGAAAGGTTTGAAAATAGGCTCTTTGAGTCTTTTTTCAAGATCAGATTTTGTAATTGGCTTTGGAACAGTAGGAGAAACGGTAATGATTGACTTTCGGATTTGACTTTCTATTCTAGTCAACTGTTTTCCTATCATGTTTAGATTAGTGTTACAAAAGCTGTTCTATTGGATAACACTATCTAAATTTTTGTCTATATCACCACTCCTATGGATTTTGTAGGGTGATACCTTTATTTCTCTAGGAGGTTCACCATGTTCAATGGTAATATTTCTTAATAGAGGGTGTTCAGATTCTACCTTTGTTTGGCTATCTGAAAGCTTTCATTCAGAAACTGTCTTTCTAAAAATGGAATTTGAATTTTTAAAAGGATATGAAAATGTTGTTATTGGAGGCATATATTTCAAACCAATCAAAAAATAAAATATGGGCTTTCTGCTTATTAACAAATTCATAGTAGGCTTCCTGAATTTGTTTCCTTTGGTTTAAATAATGTTTAAAAAATCAAAGTCTTTTCTCTTTATTTGAATCAGAGTAAAAATCATTGTGTAACAATGTTTTATCTAATTCAAATGGTTTCTAAGACACTGATCACATTTTCTGTTACAGTAGAAAATGTGGGAGATGTCGGAGGAGAAGGTTCCTTCTCTTCCTGTCTTTGATCCTGTTGTGTACTAGTATATACTGGGTGAGGTATACTAGTAGTGTAATCAACAGAACGTATGGAACTACTAGAAATATCCGAGGTGGAAAACCTAGGTTGGTCTTTGTAAGAAGCATTTACTATAAAAGGTATCCTAGTAAATGTTCTATCTATAGAAGGAATACTAGAAACAGAACCTATGTCCGAAAATCTAGATGAGGTTGACCTTCTAAATGATAGTTTGACTTTACCATCAGAATACTAAGTCACATTCTGCAACTCTATATTGAGCTCAAGTTGTTTTGGAATCACTGGTTCAGTGGCTCCATCAAGGATCTATTCCTCGGGAAGATGGATATCTTTCCATTGGATAGGTTTTAATACAACAATATTGGCTTTGGATAGATTAGTTTGGAAAAGAATTGTTTCATTCTTTTTAGACTGAAATTTATGTTGCGTATTAAACGCAGAATGCATTGCTTTATAAGACATCTTGAAAATCAATGCAACAGGGATTGATCCTTCTATCATGTGATAATTATGGGTTTTGACCTGAAGAATCATACTCCTAAGAATGTTTTTATCTTTAATCGAGATTGTTATATTTGGATAACAATCAAACGATATTGGGCCTTTACAGAGGCTTGATTCAATACTGCTTAGTAAAGAATCATCAAAAGAGATGAATCTGCAATCTATCAAAACGGCTAATATGGAGGTGTCTAAACCTTCTTTCGTCAGAGGCTTAATTCTTACTTGGATTAAACTTACATGGACATATTTGAATTTTTTTTCTTTTAAAATCTTTAAAGAGCTTTCTGAGAACAATTGAATTGTCTCAAAAGGCTTTGAAAGAGTGATGTCTCTTTCTTCAGTCTTTATAATGTAATCTGACTTTAAAAAATCTAGTTTCTTTGTCCTATAGATCATGTCTTTAGCTACTTTGGGTAATTCCCAGCAATCTATGACTTTATTAAAATCCTCAATTATGAATTCCTCGGAATTCACAACATTCTTTGAACCACTAGTCCTTCCGGAGGAAGAGCTAGAGAAAGTGAATGATCTACAGAGTAGATAATCCATATATTCCTAAGTCTTTTCAACTAATACCTATATGTATGGCTACAGGTACAGTTTTACAGCTCTAAGCGGATCGCTGTCCTAAACGGGTCTTACTACCGGTAAAGAATTCACCACACACACAAATACCAATTTAGAGAATTAAAATTACACAAATTTTTTTTCCCTATATTACACTTACTTCCCCCTGGCTCTGATACCAGATACATACATATATATATATATATATATATATATATATATATATATCATTCACCTACCAATCCTACCACTTAAGGCGTTTACCAATCTTACCAAAAGTTATAGCTGTCAGTAGAGGTGCTACTTTATACTTAAGCACCACCTAGACCACCAAGTAACGTCTCTCACGTTAATGCCTTTCGAGGAATCTCCTTTATTGGGAGCGGGATCCAGACTCAGTCGGGCCATTACCGTAAGGGCGGGATAATATTGTTAACCTGGATCTTTAATTAAACCGGTGATTGTTTTGGAAATACTCTGGGCTTTAATGGGAATGATTCTTATTATAAGAATCTAATCAAATTTTAGTTTATCAGTACGTGGCGTTGTTCTACCTAGTCGATGTAGAATCAAGTTCTGTATTAAGGCCCAAGTTCGGGTTTAACCGACCAAACAATTATCAGCTCGCACTTCCTGATTTCCAGCTTATATACTGATGAAATTCTATAAATTATTTTTTTCTTTAAAATCAATTATTTAAGCAAGCCTAGCAACAGGGTTTGTAGAAAGAAACATGCATTAAGGTTGGGGGAGAAGAGAAGATACAACTGAGGATCGAGATCTGGTCCCTTTGCCTCAGAGGTTAAGTAGCAGTTGTTATGGCAGAGCTGAAATAGATCAGTCTGCAAACATGCATAAACTTTAAAGCTTTAAAAATTTAAACATATACCCTTAAGATCTATGCTTAAATTAAAATACTTTAGAATACAGAGGCTTTAAATACTTTAAATAAAATTGAAAATTAAATGCTTACATTTAATTTCAAAAGTTTTAAATCTTTACAAGAAGAAGAATGGTTTTGAAATCAGAAGTCAGGAATAATTTCTTTTAAATGACTTCAGTTCATTCTCCAGAAACCAGAGAGAATTGAAAGGGGAGGAGAATTAGAGAGAATGAGACGGATAAAACTGGATCCCTTCAAATGAAGGCTAATGGCAACTATATAGTTAAAGACTCGTTGCTTTACAAAAGAAATGATTACAAAAATAAAGTCTTCACGTGGGTAACTCTGCATTTGGTGTCGTGAATCCCGGGAATCCCATCAGTGGAGAGAGCATATTTTTTTTTTATGTCTTGAAAGTCTTTGTAGGACAAAAAAAAAGGAAAAGAAAATGGAATTTTGTCCCCACAGCTTTTTTCCCGTGAAGAGAATAGTGAGTAAAGGGAGAAATCATCCAAAAACGACAAATGACAAAAGAAAATAATTACATCTGAAACATTATTATTACAGGGAAATGTACAGGAAAAGTAAATGACTTTTACTCTTTTTTTTTCAAAACATAATAATTACAAGCATAATTATTTACAGTGTTTTATAGGTGGGAAGATGCCAAAACAATCATCTTCGTTGTCATCTCCCAATGAGATGAACGGCTCTTCATCTTCACTTTCTATAGAGTCACATGCCGAGGGCTTGGACCTTGAAGCGAGGAGCTGTTCCATAACTTTGAAATATTCCTCTTCAGATTTGGCCGAGGCCAACAGTGATTGGGCTTTAGATTTCTGAGTGAGGAATGTGGATTGGGCTTTGCTTTCTTCAATAGTAGGAGGGAGATATCCTTTTGAAGAAAGTCATTTTTGAACGATGGTCATAGTCAACTTTGACTGTTCTTCAAACTTTGACCACCATTTGACTTTAAAGGTTCTTTATAGAAAAATTTAGGCTTCATGGGTATGGAATTAAAGACTCCACATCCAGATCTAAGGAAGGAAGAAATTTGTACAGAAACAGAGAAAATGAGTAAATCTCTTTTCTGATTCAGAAGGCTTATAATGAGCTTAATAGATTTGAATAATTTGTGTAATTTTATTCAGAGCTAAGGGGAAGTAGGTGTAATATAGGCAAAAAGAATTTGTGTAATTTTATTTTTCTAAATTAAAATTTGTGTGTGTGGTGAATTTTTTACCAGTAGTAAGATCCGTTCAAGACAGGGATCCGTTTAAGGCAGTAATATCCGCACCTATAGCCATATGCATAGGTTTTAGTTGAAAAGATTTAAGGTTATATGGATTCTCTACTCTGTAGAGCATCCTCTTTCTCTAGCTCTTCCTCCGAGAGGACTAGTGTTTCAAAGAACGTTGTGAATTTTGAGGAATTCATAATTGAGGACTTTAATAAAGCCATAGATTGTTGGGAATTACCCGAAGTTGCTAAAGACATGATCTACAAAACCAAAAAGCTTGATTTTTTAAAGTCAGATTATATTATAAAGACTGAGGAGTGAGATCTCACTCTTTCAAAGCCGTTTGAAATAATTCAGTTGTTTTCAGAAAGTTCTTTAAAGATTTTGAAAGAAAAAAAAATTTAAATATGTTTATATAAGTTTAATCCAAGTAAGAATTAAGCCTTTGACTAAAGAAGGTTTAGATACCTCCATATTAGTCGTTCTGAGAAATGGCAGATTCATCTCTTTTACTGATTCTCTACTTAGCAGTATTGAATCGAGCCTCTGTAAAGGCCCAATATCGTTTGATTGTTATCCAAACATAACAATCTCACTTAAAGACAAAAATATTCTTAGGAGTATGATTCTTCATATCAAAACCCACAATTACCATATAATCGAAGGCTCAATCCTTGTTGCATTGATGTATAAAATGTCTTATAAAACAATGCACTTCGCGTTCAACACGCAGCATAAATTTCAGTAAAAAAAGAATTAAACAATTCTTTTCCAGAATGACCTATCCAAAGCCAACATTGTTGTATCAAGACCTATCCAATGGAAAGATGTTCATCTTCTAGAAAAATGGATCCTTGATGGAGCTGCTGAACTAGTGATTCCGAAACAACTTGAGCTCAATACAGAGTTGTAAAATGTGACTCAGTATTCAGATGGTAAAGTCAAACCATCATTTAAAAGGTCTACTTCGTCTAGATTTTCAGACGTATGTTCTGTTTCTAGTATTCCTTCTATAAATAGAACATTTTTTAAAATACCCTCTATAATAAATGTCCTTTACAAAGACCAACCTAGGTTTTCCACTTCGGATATTCCTAATAGTTCTATACGTTCTGTTGATTACACTATTAGTATACCTCACCAGGTATATACTAGTACACAACAGGATCAAAGATAAGAAGAGAAGGAACCTTTTCCTCCAACATCTCCCACATTTTCTACTGTTACAGAAAATGTGATCAGTGTCTTAGAAAAGTCATTTGAATTAGATAAAACTCTTTTACACAATGATTTTTATTCTGATTCAAATAAGGAGAAAAGACTTTAGTTTTTCAAATATTTTTTGAACCAAAGGAAACAAATTCAGGAATTTTATTATGAATTTGTTAATGAGCTAAAAATCCATATTTTGTTTTTTGATTGGTTTGAAATGTATGCCTCTAACAACAATATTTCTTACCCATTCAAGAAAACAAACCCTATCACTGAAAGAAAGAAAACCCCAAAATGGAAACTTTCTGATAGTGATAATATGACTATTGAGTCTGAGCATCTTTCCATGAGAAACATCACCATTGAACATGGTGAACCTCCCATGGAAGTTAAAGCGTCACCTTACAAGCTACATACGTACGGTGATATAGATAAAAACTTAGAGAATATTATTCAGCAGAATAATTTCTCTAACACTAATCTAAATATAATAGGAAAACAGTTGAGTAGGATAGAAAGTCAAATCCAAAAGTCAACCATTACTGTTCCTCCTACTGTATTACCAAAGCCTGTTACAAAATCTGATCTTGAAAAAAAAGCTCAAAGAGCCCATTTTCAAGGTTTATCAGGTTTCGAAAACAAGTCAAAGACTTGTTCATGATTCGAAGTCAGACTTTGCTAAAGCCATTAGAGAATAATTAGATAGGATAGAAGCCTCTTCATCCTCATCTAAGAAAGTTGAAATAGCCCCTGATACTCCCCAATCTTGTAAGATAGAAGTATTAGATTAGGATCGGTCTTCTATAGCTTCCTCTGACATAGAAGCATTTCAGGAAGAACCTGAACCTCAGCCTAAAGTCAATAAAGTCCACTGGGAATTAATACTTCCTGCTACTTCTTGCACTCCACCAGATCTAGCAATAGATAATAGACCAAGTGCAATAAACCAATCCCGGTTTAATGCATTCTGAGTCTATTAGTGGAACATAGATGGGATATCTGAGTATAACATACTTGGACTTCTCCAACAAATGACCATGGCAGCCAATGCCTACAAAACCTAATCAGGAACTGCTGATAGAGCCATAGCAGAAATTCTGATTGCTGGTTTTACTGGTCAACTTAAAGGATGGTGCGATCATTTTCTCACCAGTCAGCAACATCTTGAAATTTTAAATGCTATTAAAACAGATCAAGAAGGATTACTTATTCTTGATGAATTTAATAACCTGATCTAAGATGCTGTTGCAACCCTCATAGTCACTATATCTTTGCATTTTATAGGTGACTCTTCTCACCTTAGAGATAAAAATGTCGAGTTATTACACAACTTTAAGTGTAGAAAACTTAGTGACTTCTACAGTTATAAAACCACTTTCTTTACTAGACTCTTTCTAAGGGATGATGCAAATCATATTACTTGGAAAGAAAAATTCCTTGTAGGGTTACCAACCCTCTTAGGAGAAATGGTAAGGAACTCTATTAAAGCCTTATATGACAATCAAATTCCTTATGACAACCTCACCTACGGTGAATTAGTTAGTTATGTCAATAAGAAAGGTTTAAAGATTTGTCAGGATTTAAAGTTACAAACACGACTTAAATTGGAGCTTAGGAGATCTAAGCAAGAATTAGGTAGTTTCTGTAAACAGATCAATTATAACCCTTTTAAAGCCTCTAGCTCCAAAAATTGTGATGGTAAGTGTTCTACAAAAACTTACAAAAGCATCACAAATCTAGGAGATATAGGAAAACCTTTCCAGAACTTAGAGAATCTTTCTATAAGAAGTCTTCAAGAACTTATAAAAAGCACTCCTCTAAAAGAAAGGAAAGTAAAGCTAGACCTATTACAAAGAACCTATTCAACAATAAAGAAGACACTTGTTTCAAGTGTGAAACACATTTCTAAATAGTCCCTTTATTAGTTGAATTTTCTGATTCAGAGTCTTCCATAACGGGAGATAGTGAGTCTTTGCAGGTTGACGAGTTGGTTGACTTCAACACCTCAGAATCTTCTGATAGTAATTCTGATACATAATCGTATTTAAAGAAAATCAATATGTTGACTAAAGAACAAGAAACATTTCTTGAGTTAGTTAAACACATTTTTGACCCTACTTTACAAAGAGAGTATTTAGATAAACTTCTAAAAAATTTTGAGTAAAGGGACAAAACTGAGACTTCCAAAGTCCCTGTTATCCAAAAGTACGCTTATGATTTCACGGATATTCTGAATAAGAAAAGGATTAAAAAACCTTCTCCTTCTATTCAGGATCTCCAAAAAGAAATTAAAGAAATCAAACTTGAGATTTTTGATTTAAAGTAAAAGCAAAAAACTGATTCTGAGACTATCCAAATATTGTTACAAAAATAATTGGAACAACATTCGGATAATGAATCAGACTCAGAAGGTGGTGAGGATGAGGAACAGAAACTTGAGAATATTAAGTCTCTATCTCATGAATTTTTATTTGTTTTAAAACAAATCATCACTAGAAAATATTTTATTAAAGTCACATTAGTGTTTTCCAAAGAATTTCAAATTGACACCATTGCTCTATTTGACACTAGTGCTAATTTAAATTGTATTAAAGAAATTATTGTTCTAAAGAAATTTTATGAGAAAATAAAAGAAAGGCTTTCTACTGCCAACAGATCAAAATTGAGGATTACCTCCAAAGTAGATGCCTCCATTTTGAATAATAATTTTGAATTTAAAACTTTCTTTATTTTGACAAATGATATCCATTATGCTATCATACTAAGAACTTTATTTATAAATCTTATTACTCCATATACTGTTAATTACGACAGTATATCCTTTAAATCCCAAAAGAAGAAACTTGTCTTTCCTTTTCTAGAAAAGCCCAAGAAAAGAAATTTAAATATTATCAAAGCTACTTCTATTTATCAAAATCAAATCAATATTTTAATTAAAACAAAACAAAATGATTTGACTTGTTTACAGAAAGATTTGAGTTTACAGAGAATTGAAAAAAATTACAAAGTGATTTTATAAAGAAAAAGATTTCTAATTTCAAAAATCAAATTGAAAAAGAGATCTATGCTGACCTACCCTATACTTTCTGGGATAAGAAGCAACAGATGGTGGATTTGCTATATGAGCCCAATTTTGTTGAAAGACAAATTCCTACTAAGGCTAGGTCCATTCAGATGAATATGGACTTAGAACAACACTGTAGGAATGATATTAAAGACTTAGAGTCTAAAGGCCTAATTTTGAAATCAAGGTCTTTATGGTCTTGTGCCGCTTTCTATATCAACAAAAATTCTGAGATAGAAAGAGGAACACTTCGATTGGTGATCAATTACAAACTTTTAAACAAAGCTATAAAGTGAATTAGATACCTCATACCTAATAAAAAGGATTTGCTTCAAAAACTCCATTCTACTTTCATATTTTCAAAGTTTGATATGAAATTAGGATTTTGGCAAATTCAGATCCAACCAAAAGACTGGTATAAAACTGCTTTTACTATTCTATTTGGACAATATGAGTGAACTGTTATGCCGTTTGGGTTAAAGAATGCACCCTCTGAATTCTAAATGATTATGAATGACATTTATAATAATCCTTATTAAGAATTTTGCATAGTTTATATAGATGATGTGTTGATCTTTTCCAATACAATTGATCAACATTTCAAACATTTAAAGACTTTTTATTATGTAGAAAAGCTGGTTTAGCCATTTCTAGTTCAAAGATATCTTTGTTCCAAACAAAGATTAGGTTCCTTAGACATTACATCTCTAAAGGAACAATTACCCCTATTGAGAGATCACTAGCATTTGCTAACAAGTTTCTAGATAGGATATTTGATAAGACACAATTGCAAAGATTTCTTAGTAGCCTAAACTATATCCTAAATTTCTATCTAAATATTAATAGGATTTCGAAACCCCTACATGATAGGTTAAAGAAAAATCCTAATGAATGGACCGATGAGCACACTAGAGCAATTAGATTAATAAAACAGTCTGTTAAGAGCATACCATGTTTGCATTTAGCAAACCCCGCATTATCTAAGGTAGTTAAGACTGATGCCTCTAACCTAAGATATGGTGGTATATTAAAGCAAGTAGACAATGGTAAAAAACAAATAGTATAGTATGTCTTTGCACACTGGAATGAGTGTCAAAAGAATTACTCTACTATTAAAAAAGAAATTTTATCCATTGTTTTATGTATTACAAAGTTTCAAAGTGATTTGTTAAATCAAAAATTTTTACTTATGATTGATTGCAAAGCTGCGAAACACGTTTTGGAAAAAGATGTTCAAAATATTGCATCCAAATAGATTTTTACAAGATGACAAGCCATTTTAAGTATTTTTTATTTTGAGATTGAATTCATTAAAGGTGATAAAAATTTCATTCCAGATTTTCTAACGAGAGAATTTCTTCAAAATAGATAAATGCCGCCTAAAAAGAAAGATAAAGGCAAAGGAGTCCTTAAAAACCCTCAGCCTCAAACACCTAAAGCCCAAACCCCTCCTAAAGAAAAATTACTGTCCTCAGCAATACCTATAAAGTTTTGGATCGATATGGTCTAGGAAGAGGAATCAAAGTCCAAAGCCCTTGCTGCACAGGAACAAGTAAAAGAATGGATGTCATCCATCATCTTCCAAAGAGATTATTTCTGCTGAAAGCTCTTCTTCTTCAGTTATGCTTTCACAACAAAGAATTTTAAAGAAATCGGATTGGATTAATAAAGCCTATCAATAAAATATTTTAGTTATTAAAGATGGTTTTATCACTTTGATCCTTTTTAAAGTCTTTCAAAGGTTTTCCCGAATGGTTAGTTCTTTAAACTATAGGATTTAACAAAACCTCAATACTTCTACCAAAGCATTATTGAATTCACTGACTCAGTGAAATTTAAGCATTTTTATCTTTCTAAAGACTATAAAGAGTCGGCCTATTCCAAGGCCACCATCCTTAAAGTAATAAGCCCAAAACAATGGGGTGAACCACTCCATAAGTCCAAAGACTTTCCCGCCAATTTTTAAAGTTGTTTAAACCACTGCTCATCCTTTTCCTATTGGGATTACTAGTAGGCCTAGTTTAACATATTTTTTATCCAAAACCCAAAGAAATCCCATTCTTGGTTATTTTTCTTTAATTCGAAAATAACCATACAAAGCCTCCCTAACTGGTTTCATCAGTGGTGGGACTATTTTGAGCCAAGCCTAGAAATTCTAACCCCCAACACTGTAAATTGTTTAAATCTATTTAAAGCCTATTATAAGCCTTCTGAATCAGAGAAGAGATTTACTCTTTTTCTCTGTTTCTGTACAAATTTCTTTCTTCCTTGGGTCTGGATGTGGAGTCTTCCATTCCATACCTATGAAGCCCAAATTTTTCTATAAAGAACCTTTAAAGTCAAATGGTGGTCAAAGTTTGATGAACAATCAAAGTTGACTGAGACCATCGTTAAAAAATAGCTTTCTTCAAAAGGATATCTCACTTCTACTATTGAAAAAACTAAAGCTCAATCCACATTCCTCATTCAGAAATCTAAAGCCTAATCACTATTGGCCTCGGCCAAATCTGTAGAGGAATATTTCAAAGTTATGGAACAGCTCCTCGCTTCAAGGTTTGAGCCCTCGGCATGTGACTCTACAGAAAGTGAAGACGAAGAGTTGTTCATCTCATTGAGAGATGACAACAAAAATGATTGTTTTGGCATCTTCCCACCTATAAAACACTGTAAATAATTATGTTTGTAATTATTATGTTTTGAAAAAAAAAAGACTAAAAGTCATTTACTTTTCCTATAATAATAATGTTTCAGATGTAATTATTTTCTTTTGTCATTTGTCGTTTTTGGATGATTTTCCCCTTCACTCACTATTCCCTTGATGGGAAAAAAGCTGTGGGGACAAGATTCCATTTTCTTTTCCTTTTTTTTTGTTCTACAAAGACTTTCAAGACATAAAGAAAAGATGCTGTCTCCACTGACGGGATTCCCGGGGTTCACGACACCAAATGCGGACCTACCCATGTGAAGACTTTATTTTTGTAATCATTTCTTTTGTAAAGCAACTAGTCTTTGTCTATATAGTTGCCATTAGCCTTCATTTAAAGGGATCCAGTTTTATCCGTCTCATTCTCTCTAATTCTCCTCCCCTCTCAATTCTCTCTGATTTCTAGAAAATGAACTGAAGTCATTTGAAGGAAATTATTCTTGACTTCTGATTCCAAAACCATTCTTCTTCTTGTAAAGATTTAAAGCTTTTGAAATTAAATGTAAGCATTTAATTTTCAATCTTATTTAAAGCATTTAAAGCCTCTGCATTCTAAAGCATCTGTATTTTAATTTAAGCATAGATCTTAAGGGTGTATGTTTAAATTTTTGAAGCTTTAAAGTTAATGCATGTTTGCAGACTTATCTGTATCAGCTTCGCCATAACAACTGCTACTTAGCCTCTGAGGCAAAGAGACCAGATCTCGATCCTCAATTGCATTTTCTCTTTTCCCCCCTTACTCAGAGCACCTTTTCCAGGAATCGGACTGGGTACTGTGTTTACTTAGATAACCAACCTTAATGCATGTTTATTTCTGCAAACCCTATTGCTAGGCTTGCTTAAATAAATTGATTTTAAAGAAAAAAATAATTTATAGAATTTCAACAGTATATAGGCTGGAAACCAGAACGTGCGGGCTGATAATTGTTCGGTCGGTTAAACTCGAACTTGGGCCCTAAGGCAGAACTTGATTCTGCATCGACTAGGTAGAACAATGTCACGTACTAATAAACTAAAATCTGGTTAGATTCTTAAAATAAGAATTATTCCCATTAAAGCCCAGAGTATTTCCAAAACAATCACCGGTTTAATTAAGGATCTAAAATTGTTAATTCCAAAGCATTCACACACCTTCCCACGATTCTTGGTCTTGTTTGGTATATATATATATAAAACTTTGCAAAGAGAGTATTTAGATAAACTTCTAAAAACTCTTGAGCAAAAGGATAGAGCCGAGACATCTAAAGTGCCTGTTGTACAAAAGCATGCATATGATCTTACAGATATTTTGAATAAGAAAAAGACTAAAAAGTCTTCTCTTTCTATTCAAGATTTTCAAAAAGAAATTAAAGAAATCAAACTTGAAATTCAAGATTTGAAAAGAAAGCAAAAAACTGATTATGAGACTATTAAAATTCTGTTACAAAAACAATTGGAACAACATTCGGATAAAGAATTAGATTCTGAAGGTGGTGAGGAAGAGGAGCAGAAAATTGAGAATATCGAGTCTCTACCCCATAATTTTCTTTTTGTTTTAAGATAATCACCACAAGAAAGTATTTAATTAAAGTCACATTAATCTTTTCAAAAGATTTTAAAATTGGCATCATTGCATTATTTGACACTGGTGCTAATTTAAATTGCATGCAAGAAAAGATTATTCCAAAGAAATTTCATGAGAAAATCAAAGAAAGGCTTTCTACCGCCAATAATTGAAAATTGAGGATTACCTCTAAAATTGATGCCTCTGTTTTGAATACTGGTTTTGAATTTAGGATTTCCTTTATTTTAATAAATGATATTCATCATGTTTTCATTTTAGGAACTCCTTTCATAAATTTATTGACTCCATATACTGTTAATTACGATAATATATCTTTCAAAGCCCAAAAGAAAAAACTTGTCTTTCCATTTCTAAAAAAGCCCAAGATAAGAAATTTGAATATAATTAAAGCCACTTCTGTTTATCAAAATTAAATTAATGTTTTACTTAAAACAAAACAAAATGATTTGCTTTGCTTACAGAAAGATTTGAGCCTACAAAGAACCGAAAATCAATTACAAAATGATTTTATAAAAAGAAAGATTTCTGATTTTAAAACCCTAATTGAAAAGGAAATCTGTGCCGATCTTCCCTCTGCTTTCTGGGAAAGGAAACAACATATGGTTGATCTCCCTTATGAGTCTAGATTTGATGAAAAATAAATCCCTATAAAAGCTAGGCCCATACAAATGAATATGGACTTAGAACAAAATTGTAGAAATGAGATTAAAGACTTAGAGTCTAAAAGTTTAATTGTGAAATTAAGGTTTCCGTGGTCTTGTGCCGTTTTCTATGTCAACAAAAATTCTGAGATAAAAAGAGGAACGCCCAGATTGGTGATCAATTACAAGCCTTTAAACAAAGTTTTAAAGTGGATTAGGTATCCCATACCTAATAAAAAAGATTTGCTCTAAAAACTTCATTCTGCATTCATATTTTCAAAATTTGATATGAAATCAGGCTTTTGGCAAATCCAAATCCATTCAAAGGACCGGTATAAAACTACTTTTACTGTTCCATTTGGACAGTACGAGTGGACCGTTATGCCGTTTGGATTAAAGAATGCGACTTCTGAATTCCAAAGGATTATGAATGATATCTACAATCTTTATTCAGACTTTTGTATAGTTTATATAGACGATGTGTTGATCTTTTCTAATACGATTTATCAGCATTTCAAACACTTAAAAGACTTTTTACTATGCAACTAGAAAAGCTGGTTTAGATATCTCTAGTTCCAAAGTTTCTTTTGTTTCAAACAAAGGTTCGGTTCTTTGAACATTATATATCCAAAGGAACAATCACTCCTATTGAGAGATCCCTTACATTTGCTGACAAGTTTCCTGATAGGATTCTTGACAAAATTGAATTGCAAAGGTTTCTTAGTAGTTTAAATTATGTTCTTGATTTCTATCCTAACATTAATAGGATTTCAAAGTCTTTACATGATAGGTTAAAGAAAACCCCTGTTGCATGGACAGAACAGCATACCAAAGCCGTCAGACTAATAAAACAATATGTCAAAAGCATACCATGTTTGTTCCTAGCAAACCTTGCATTACCTAAGATAGTTGAAACAGACGTAGGTTATGATGGTATATTAAAGTAAGTAGAAAATAATAAAGAACAAATAGTGTAATACGTTTCTGTTCACTGAAATGATTGTCAAAGAAACTATTCCACTATTAAAAAAGAAATTTTATCTATTGTATTATTTATTTCAAAGTTCCAAAGCGATTTACTAAATAAAAAATTTTTACTTAGAATTGATTGTAAAGTTGCAAAACATGTTTTAGAAAAAGATGTTCAAAACATTGCATCAAAACAGATTTTTGCACGATGGCAAGCAATTTTGAGCATTTTTTATTTTGAAATTGAATTTATAAAAGGTGACAGAAATTCTGTTCCAGATTTTCTAACTAGAGAATTTCTTCGAAACAGATAATGCCGTCCAAAATGAAAAACAAAGGCAAAGGAGTCATGAAAGACTCTGCGCCACAAACACTCTCTAAAGCCACTTCATCTAAAGGAAAGTTGCTATCTTCAACAATGCCCATAAAGTTTTGAATCGATATGATCCAAGAGGAAGAGTCAGAATTTAAAGCCACTGCCTTCCAAGAGCAGGTAAAAGAATGGATATCCTCCATCTCTAAATCCCCTGAGCTAATGCTGCTTTACAAAGTATTTCACAAATAAAGCTTCTTTCTCAATTTCTTGAGAAAGGAAAATTTATTTCCAAAGAAAAATCTTCTTCTAAAGAAATTTCAAAGATTTCATCTTCAAAAGAAATTATTTCTGCTGAGAGTTCTTCTTCCTCTTAAATTATAACTTCACAGCAGAAACTTTTAAAGAAGTTGGACTGCATTAATAAAGCGTATGACAAAATATTTTGGTTATTGAAGATAGGTTTTATTATTCTAATCCATTTCAAACTATTCCAAAGATTTTCCCAAAGGGTTGGTTTTTTAAACTATGGGATTTAACAAAACCCCAATCCTTCTATCAAAGCATCCTTGAATTCACTGACTCAATGAAATTCAAACATTTCTATTTTTTTAAAGACCACACTAAGCCAACCTATTCCATGGCCACAATCTTAAAATTCATGAGTCCAAAGTAATGGGGTGAACCACTCCATAAAATAAAAAATTTTCCCACCAATTTCTAAAACCGTTTAAACCATTGCCTGTCCTTTTCTTATTGGTACTACCAACAGGTTTAGTTTAACATATTTTTCATCCAAAATCCAAAGAAATCTCACTCATGGTTATTTTTGTTCAACTAAAAAATAACCGTCCAAAGCCTCCCAAATTGGTTTCACCAATGGTGGGATTATTTTAGGCCAAACCCAGAAATTTTAACCCCAAATGCTGTAAATTGCCTAAACCTATTTAAAGCCCATTACAAGTCCATAGACTCAGAGAAAAGGTTCCCTCATTTCTTTTGTTTCTGTACAAATTTCTTCCTTCCTTGGGTATGGATGTGGAGTCTTCAATTCCACACTCATGAAGCCCAAAGTTTCCTCCAAAGAACCTTCGAAGTTAAATGGTGGTCTAAATTTGATGAACATTCCAAATTAAATGAGACCATCATCTAAAAATGGCTTTCTTCAACAGGCAGTCTCACGCCAACTATTGAAGAAACTAAAGCCCAAAACACATTCCTCTCTCAAAAGTCCAAGGCCCAATCCTTATTGGCCTTCGCCAAGACTGAAGATGAATACTTTAAAGTTATGAAACAGCTCCTAGTCATTAGGTCTGAGACATCTGTACGTGATTCTTTAGAAAGTGATAATGAAGAGCCATTCATTTCGTTGGGAGATGATAATGAAGATGATTGTTTTAGCATATTTTCACCTGTAAAGCATTGTAAATAATTATGCTGTAATAAAAAAAAGTAATTTACTTTTCCTGTACATTTTCCTGTAATTATTACATTCCAATGTAATTTTCTTTGTCTTTTTTGGATAATTTTTTGGATATAAAGAAAATTACATTGGAATGTAATAATTACAGGAAAATGTACAGGAAAAGTAAATTACTTTTTTTTAATTATAGCATAATCATTTACAATGTTTTACAGGTTAGAAGAGGCCAAAATAATCATCTTCATTGTCATCTTCCAACGAAATGAACGGCTCTTCATCATCACTTTATGAGGAATCACGTACAGATGTCTCAAACCTAATGACTAAGAGCTGTTCTATGACTTTAAAGTATTCCTCTTCAGTCTTAGCGGAGGCCAATAAGGATTGGGTCTTGGACTTTTGAGAGAGGAATGTGTTTTGGGCTTTGGTTTCTTCAATAGTTGGCGTGAGATGGCCTGCTGAAGAAAGTCATTTTTGGATGATGGTCTCATTTAATTTGGACTGTTCGTCAAATTTAGACCACTATTTGACTTTGAAGGTTCTTTGGAGAAAGCTTTGGGCTTCATGAGTGTGGAATTGAAGACTCCACATCCATACCCAAGGAAGGAAGAAATTTGTGCAGAAACAAAGGAAATGAGGGAACCTTTTCTCTAAGTCTATGGACTTGTAATGAGCTTTAAATAGGTTCAGGCAATTTACAGCATTTGGGGTTAAAATTTCTAGGTTTGGCCCAAAATAATCCCACCATTGGTGAAACTAATTTGGGAGGCTTTGGACGGTTATTTTTTATTTGAAGAAAAATAACCATGAGTGAGATTTCTTTTTATTTTAGATGAAAAAGGTGTTAAACCAGACCTGCTGGTAGTCCCAATAGGAAAAGGACAGGTAATGGTTTAAACGGTTTTGGAAATTGGCAAGAAAATTTTTTGTTTTATGGAGTGGTTCACCCCATTGCTTTCGACTCTTGACTTTTAAGATTATGGCCGTGGAATAGGTTGGCTCAGTGTGGTCTTTAGAAAGATACAAATGTTTGAATTTCACTGAGTCAGTGAATTTAAGAATGATTTGATAGAAGGATTGGGGTTTTCTTAAATCCCATGGTTTAAAAAACCAACCCTTCGGAAAAATCTTTGTAATAATTTGAAATGGATCAAAATGATAAAACCCATCTTCAACAACCAAAATATTTTGTCGATACGCTTTATTAATCCAGTCCGACTTCTTTCAAAGTTTCTGCTGTGAAGTTATAATTTGAGAGGAAGAAGAACTCTACGTAGAAATAATTTCTTTTGAAGATGAAATCTTTGAAATTTCTTTAGAAGAAGATTTTTCTTTGGAAATAAATTTTTCTTTCTCAAGAAATTGAGAAAGAGGCTTTATTTGTGAAATACTTTGTAAAACGAGCATTAGCTCAGGGGATTTAGAGATGGAAGACATCCATTCTTTTACCTGCTCTTGGGAGGCAATGACTTTAGATTCTGACTTTCATCTTGAACTATATCGATCCAAGACTTTATGGGCATTACTGAAGACAATAACTTTTCTTTAGGTGAAGTGGCTTTAGAGAGTGTTTGTGGCACAGGGTCTTTCATGACTCATTTGCTTTTGTCTTTCTTTTGGGGCGGCATTATCTGTTTTGGTGAAATTCTCTGGTTAGAAAATCTGTAATAGAATTTCTGTCACCTTTTATAAATTCAATTTCAAAATAAAAAATACTCAAAATTGCTTGCCATCGTGCAAAAATCTGTTTTGGTGCAATGTTTTGAACATCTTTTTCTAAAACATGTTTTGCAGCTTTACAATCAATTCTAAGTAAAAATTTTTGATTTAGTAAATCACTTTAGAACTTTGAAATGCATAATACAATAGATAAATTTTCATTTTTAATAGTAGAATAGTTTCTTTGACAATCATTCCAGTGAGCAGAAACGTATTGCACTATGTTCTTTATTATTTTCTACTTACTTTAATATACCACCATAGCCTAAGTCAGATGCGTCAGTTTCAACTATCTTAGATAATGCAGGGTTTGCTAACAACAAACATGGTATGCTTTTGACATATTGTTTTATTAGTCTGATAGCTTTGGTATGCTCTTCTGTCCATACAACAGGGGTTTTCTTTAACTTATCATGTAAAGGCTTTGAAATCCTATTAATGTTAAAACAGAAATCAAGAACATAATTTAAACTACCAAGAAACCTTTGCAATTGAGTTTTGTCAAGAATCTTATCAGGAAACTTGTCAACAAATGCAAGGGATCTCTCAATAGGAGTAATTGTTCCTTTGGATATATAATATCCAAGGAACCGAACCTTTGTTTGAAACAAAGAAACTTTAGAACTAGAGATAGCTAAACCAGCTTTTCTAGTTGCATAATAAAAAGTCTTTAAGTGTTTGAAATGCTCATCAATCGTATTAGAAAAGATCAACACATCGTCTATATAAACTATACAAAAGTCTGAATAAAGATTATAGATATCATTCATAATCCTTTGGAATTCAGAATTTTGGAATTCAGAAGGCGCATTCTTTAATCCAAACGGCATAACGGTCCACTCGTATTGTCTATATGGAACAGTAAAAGTAGGTTTATACCGGTCCTTTGGATGGATTTGGATTTGCCAAAAGCCTGATTTCATATCAAATTTTGAAAATATGAATGCAGAATAAAGTTTTTGGAGCAAATCTTTCTTATTAGGTATGGGATACCTAATCCACTTTAAAGCTTTGTTTAAAGGCTTGTAATTGATCACCAATCTAGGCGTTCCTCTTTTTATCTCAGAATTTTTGTTGACAAAGAAAGCGGCACAAGACCACGGAGACCTTGATTTCACAATTAAACCTTTAGACTCTAAGTCTTTAATCTCATTTCTACAATGTTGTTCTAAGTTCATATTCATTTGTATAGGCCTAGCTTTTGTAGGGATTTATTTTTCATCAAATCTAGACTCATAAGGGAGAAAACCTTTCTTTGATTTTCTCATGAAATTTCTTTAGAATAATTTTTTCTTGTATGCAATTTAAATCAGCACTAGTGTCAAATAATGCAATGGTGTCAATTTTAAAATCTTTTGAAAAGATTAATGTGACTTTAATTAAATACTTTCTCGTGGTGATTTGTCTTAAAACAAAAAAAAAATCATAGGGTAGAGAATTGATATTCTCAAGTTTCTGTTCCCCTTCCTCACCACCTTCAGAATCTGATTCTTTATCCGAATGCTGTTCTAATTATTTTTGTAATAGAATTTCAGTAGTCTCATAATCAGTTTTTTGCTTTGTTTTCAAATCTTGAATTTCAAGTTTGAATTTTTTAATTTCTTTTTGATGATCTTGAATAGAAGGAGAAAACTTTTTAGTATTTTTCTTATTCAAAATATCTGTGAGATCATATGCATGCTTTTGTACAACAAAGGCGTTAGATGTCTCTGCTCTATCTTTTTGCTCAAGAGTTTTTAGAAGTTTATCTAAATACTCTCTTTTCAAAGTTGGGTCAGATATGTGTTTAACCAATTCAAGAAATGTTTCTTGTTCTTTAGTCAACACATTGACTTTTTTTAGATAAGATTTTGTATCAGAATCATTATCAGATGATTCTGCGGTATCAGAGTCGATTAACTCATCAACCTGTAGAGGCTCACTGTCTTCCGAAATGAAAGACTCTGAATTAGAGGATTCAAGTAGTAAATGAGCTAATTGGGAAAGGATTTCTTCATTGAGTCCTAGCTCATGAAGTTTTTTGCTCGTTCTGTAATATTTTACAGTATGTCTTTTCTTTCTACACTTGAAACAAATGACTTCTTTATAGTTGAAAGTAGTCTTTGGTTTGGATTTAATTTCCTTTCTTTTAGAGAAACGTGATCTTTTATAAGGTCTCGAGGACTTCTTATAAAAAGATTCTCTAAATTTAGGAAGAAGTTTCCTATGGGTTTTAGACTTGTAATGTCTTTTGTAAGTCTTCGAAGAACACTTACCATTACAATCTTTAGAGGTAGAGGCTTTGAAAGGGTCATAGTTGAATTGTTTACAAAAACTATCTAATTCTTGCTTAGACATTCTAAGGATATGGTTACTATAAGTGTTGCAACAGCATCTTGAATGGTGTTATTAAACTCATCAAGAATGGGTAGTCCTTCTTAATCTGTTTGAGCAGCGTTTAAAATATCAAGATGTTGTTGACTGGTGAGGAGATGATCCCACCATCCTTTAAGTTGACCAGTAAACCGATAATTAGGATTTCTGCTATTACTCTATCAGAAGTTCCTGATTGGGTTTTATAGGCATTAGTTGCCATGGTCATTTGTTGGAGTAGCCCCAGTATATTATACTCAAACATTCCATCTATATTCCACTCATAGACTGAAGATGCATTAAACTGTGATTGGTTTATTGCACTTAGCTTATTATTTATTACTAGATCCGGTGGAGATCGAGAAGTAGCTGGAAGTGCTAATTCCCAATGGACTTTGTTGACTTTAGGAGTTGGCTCAGGTTCAAGTTCTTCTTCAGATGCATTTACATCTGAAGAGGCTATAGAAGATTGATCATAATCTAATACTCCTATCTTACTACTAGATTGAGTATCATGGGCAATCTCAATTTTCTTAGATGAGGAAGAAGAGGCTTTTATCCTATCTAATTGAAGAAGAGGCTTTTATCCTATCTAATTGAAGAAGAGGCTTTTATCCTATCTAATTGTTCTCTAATGGCTTTAGCAAAATCTGATTTCGAATCTTAAACAAGCTTTTGACTTGTTTTCGAAACCTGAAAATGCTTGAAAATAGGCTCTTTGAGTCTTTTTTCAAGATTAAATTTTATTGGAACAGTTTTTGGTGAAATAGTAAGAGGAACAATTATGGTTGATTTTTGGATTTGACTCTCTATCCTAGTCAACTGTTTTCCTATAGTATTTAGATTAGTGTTACAAGACTAGGATTGTAATTGTTTGGTATTAAAGCCAAGGGAGAGTAGGTGTAACGCCAAAAAAAAAAAAAGAGTTCCTTATGGAATTTGGGCTTTCACTAGGATTTATGGAGGCCTTTTTATTAGAAAAGGGTAGAAAAGAGTATTAAGTTATTAATAAGGGTTATTTAGAAGATAGTTTTGAAATAAAAGGTTATTTTTCCAAGATTTCATTCCCTATAAATTCACCTTTTATCTCCCTTTTTCATAACCCTAAAAGCTTATGATATTCTTGTTTCTCCTCTCATCAATTGTTCATAATTTTTCTTTACTCAAATCCTAAGATTCAATCAAAGTAAACGGTACGTATACCCTCCTTATTATTCCCTTCAAGAATTTCTTGTAAATCATTCTATTTAGGGTTTATGTTTGGCATGATTTTATATTTGTTTTTATAGATCTTGATACATGACATATGATGTGTTTAGGTTTTATTTAGGGTTTTGATTAATTAGGAGTTTAGTTAATCAACCATTGGCATAATATAGGATGATTCTGGACAGTCTAATATCTTGATTTTTAAACTGATTTTTTGTGAACGAATTTTTATTAGAATTCATATTCTGGAAAATAGAAGTATAGAGCCTCCTTAATAAATTTTATTTAATCAATTTGATTTCATTTTCAATTTAATATGTATTTTCGAATTAGAAACCACTGCACTGGAAAACTGCGATTCCAGCAGTGCAATCTGGTTTATAGAATTATTTTCACTAACAAATGAACTCGGAAAATTATGAAATTTTATATGGATATTAAGATACGTGTATAGTATCTCCAGTTTTAATTTCATAATTTTATGATAAGTATTTCATTTTATAAAATTCTCAGAAACGATTCTGTTGGGTTAAGGTTATGAGAAAACAATTTTGAAATTGTTGAGAAATAAATAGTTTTAAAAATGTTTTTGATCTCGGATCCTCTTCAAAATTTTATATGAGATACTCATGGATGTCCAGAATAGTTTTTTAGAATATTATGTCATTCTAAAGTTTAGATTAAGAGTTAAAATTCTGAGATCAGACCTGTACAGGAATGAATTAGAAAGATAGATTCTTAGAGTGAGTTATTAATAATTATGTTTTGTATTTGTTAAGGTGTTGAGGACTCTTAGGGACTTAGAGGTGTGTAGTTCAAGATCCTCATATCGAGGTAAGTAATTTCATTCTTAGTATACTGGATAGGTATAAGTATTTTGATATATTATAAGAATTTTATACTATTTAAAAATTAAAGGATTTTCGTAGCAAAATCAGTTTATGAGAATATTTTCAAATATGAATTTTTTAATAAAATATTTTATAAATGTCTTTCAATATGTAAATTATTTTGGTGACATGATTTCTCATTATGATTTTATTTGTAAATCAGTTTGCAAGCCTAAATTATTTTTATGGACTTTTCTGAATCTGATACGAATGTTTGGTACTTATGTGTGATTTCAGTTATTGATGATTATAAGATTCTTAATGTTTTGGCTCATTGTCCATAGTTATTCTGATTCTAATTCTGATTGTAATACACGATATATCTGTCTAGACCAGTACTGGGTATAAGTTCTCAATGTGCGCACAATATTCTGATTCTGATTCTGTTTGGGTCAGGTCACCGGGACTATAGGTGACACTATGTGACATGAGCTAATGTTTCATTTTCTGTACATGTTAATATGATTTACCTTAATAAGTAACTTTATTTTTTGTATTTTAAATTCTTATGGATTTACGTTATCTAATTGAAATACATTACTTCATCATGGAATATAGTTTTTGTGAAACTTATGGATTTATGAAATATACTTTGCTCAAAGAAGGCTTGCAATATATTTTTTTAGGTATCGATAGGTCTAGTGTGTTAGGAATGATTTTACTTACCGAGTTGACGGCTCACCCCTCGTCATTATTTTTTTACAGATTAAGGTCTTTTGAGAGGTGTGCCTAGCCATGAAGTTAGAGATTTTCGTTTTTGTTCCCTATTTGAATAAGAAGAAGAAGAATAGACTTATGTGTTTTTTTTAGTTTACTTCAATCATGAACTTGTAATTTGAGTTTTGAGACTTTGTTATTTTATGTGACTTGTGACTTGTGGATTATTCTTATAAGAATTTGAGGCATACCAGTTTAGTATTTATGAGTAGAGATTATGTTTTGCGAGTAACCTCCTTCTTTCACGTGCTCTGCACGTGTTAGATTTGGGGTGTTACAGTAGGGTGTAATATAGGTGTCAAGAATTTGTGTAATTTTAATTCTCTAAATTAATTTCTGTGTATATGGTGAATTTTTTACTGGTAGTAAGACCCGTTTAAGACAGGGATCCGCTTAGGGCAGTAAAACCATACCTGTAGCCATACATATAGGTTTTAGTTAAAAAGTTTTAAGATTACATGGATTCTCTACTCTGTAGAGCATCCTCTTTTTCTAGCTCTTCCTCCGGAAGGACTAGCGTTTCAAAGAATGTTGTGAATTCCGAGGAATTCATAATAGAAGATTTTGATAAAGCCATTGATTGTTGAGAATTACCAAAAATTTCTAAAGACATGATTTACAAAACCAAAAGACTCGATTTTCTAAAGATAGACTATGTTATAAAGACTGAAGAGAGAGATATCACTATTTCAAAACCTTTTGAAACAATCCAGCTGTTTTCAAAAAGTTCTTTAAAGCATTTGAAAGAAAAGAAATATAATTATATGCATATTGGTTTAATCCAAGTTGGAATTAAACCTCTTACCAAAGAAGGTCTAGATACCTCCATATTAGCCATTCTAAGAGATAGCAAATTCATCTCTTTTGATGATTCTTTACTAAGCATTATTGAATCAAGCCTCTGTAAAGGCCCAATATCATTTGACTGTTATCCGAACATAACAGTCTCCCTTAAAGACAAAAGCATTCTCAAAAGTATGATTCTTCAAATCAAAACCCACAACTACCATATGATTGAAGGATCAATTCCTGTTGCATTGATTTATAAAATCTCTTATAAAGCAATGCATTCTGCGTTTAACACACAATATAAATTTCAGTAAAAAAAGGATGAGACAATTCTCTTCCAGACGGACATGTCTAGAGCTAACACTGTCGTTCCAAGACCTATCCAATGGAAAGATGTCCATCTTCCAGAAGAATGGATTCTTGATGGAGCCACTGAACCAGTGATTCTAAAACAACTTGAGCCCAATATAGAGTTACAAAATGTGACTCAGTATTCCGATGGTAAAGTTAAATTGTCTTTTAGAAGGTCTACGTCATCTAGGTTCTCTAATAGAGAGTGTTTCAAGTATTCTTACTATAGAGAGATAATTCTCCAAAGTACCCTCTGTTATAAATCTCCCATACAAAGACCAACCTAGGTTTTTTACCTCGGATATACCTAATTCCTCTATTCGTTCTGTTGATTATACTACTAGTATCCCTCACCCAATTTATACAAGTAGCCAACATGATCAAAGAAAGGAAGAGAAGGAACCTTCTCCTCTAACGTCTCTAACATTTTCTACTGTTACAGAAAATGTAATTAGTGTATTGGAAAAGCCTTTTGAATTAGATAAAACTCTTTTGCACAATGATTTTTATTCTGATTCAAATAAAGAAAAAAAACTTTGGTTTTTTAAACATTTTTTAAACAAAGGAAACAAATTCAAGAATCTTACTATGAATTTGTTAATTTGCATACAGTTCATATTTTATTCTTTCACTAGTTTGAAATGTATGCTTCTGACAATAACATTTCTTACCCATTTACAGAGTCAAACCCTATAACTGTAAGAAAGAAAATTCCTGAATGGAAGCTTTCTGACAGTGAGACTACCGTAGAATCTGAGCATCCTCTAATGAGGAACATCACCATTGAACATAGTGAACCACCCATGCAAGTTAAAGCTTCACCTTACAAAATTCATAAGTATAGTGATACAGATAAAAATTTAGATAGTGTTATTCAACAGAATAATTTTTGTAACACTAATCTAAATACTATAGGAAAACAGTTGACTAAGATAGAGAGTCAAATCCAAAAGTCAATCATAATTGTTCCTTATACTGTTTCACCAAAGACTGTTCCAACAAAATCTGATCTTGAAAAAAGACTCAAAGAGCCTATTTTCAAGCCTTTTGAGGTTTCAAAAATAAGTCAAAAGCTTGTTCAAGATTTGAAATCAGATTTTGCTAAAGCCATTAGAGAACAATTGGATAGGATAGAAACCTCTTCTTCCTCATCTAAGAAAATTGAGATTGCCCCTGATACTTAATCTAGTAGCAAGATAAGAGTATTAGATTATGATCAATCTTTTATAGCCTTTTCAGATGCAAATGCATTTAAAAAAGAACCTGAACCTGAGCCAACTCCTAAAGTCAACAAAGTCCATTGGGAATTAGCACTTCCGGCTACTTCTCGATCTCCATCAGATCTAGCAATAGATAATAGGCCAAGTGTAATAAACCAATCACGGTTTAATGCATCTTCAGTCTATGAGTGGAATATAGATGGAATGTCTGAGTATAATATACTTGGACTACTCCAACAAATGACCATGGCAGCTAATGCCTATAAAACCCAATCAAAAACTTCTGATAGAGCAATAGCAGAAATCCTAATTACTGGTTTTACTGGTCAACTTAAAGGATGGTGGGATTATCTCCTCACCAGTCAATAATATCTTGATATTTTAAACGTTGTTCAAACAAATCAAGAAGGACTACCCATTCTTGATGAGTTTAATAACACCATTCAAGATGTTGTTGCAACACTTATAGTAACCATATCCTTACATTTCATAGGTGACCCTTCTCACCTTAGAGATAAAAACGCTGAGTTACTACACAACCTTAGATGTAGGAAACTTAGTGATTTCCAAAGCTATAAAACCACGTTTTTCATTAGACTTTTCCTAAGGGATGATGCAAATCATGTAACTTGGAAGGAAAAATTCCTTACAATTTTACCTACCCTCTTAGGAGAAAAAGTGAGAAATTCCATTAAAGCCTTATATGACAATCAAATTCCTTATGACAATCTCACCTATGGTGAATTAGTTAGTTATATCAATAAGGAAGGATTAAAGATTTGTCAAGACTTAAAGTTAGAGAAACGACTCAAATAGGAGCTTAGAAAAACTAATCAATAATTAGGTAGTTTCTGTAAACAATTCAACTATCACCCTTTCAAAGCTTCTACCTCTAAAGATTGTAATGGTAAGTGTTCTTCGAAGACTTACAAAAGACATTACAAGTCTAAAAGCCATAGGAAACTTTTTCCTGAATTTAGAGAATCTTTTTATAGGAAGTCCTCAAGACCTTATAAAAGATCGTGTTTCTCTAAAAGAAAGGAAATTAAATACAAACCAAAGACTCCTTTCAACTATAAAGAAGCCACTTGTTTCAAGTGTGGAAAAAAAAAGACATACTGTAAAATATTACAGAATGAGCAAAAAACTTCATGAGCTATGACTCAATGAAGAAATCATTTCTCAATTAGCTCTTTTAGTAGTTGAATCCTCTGATTCAGAGTCTTCTATTTCGGAAGATAGTGAGCTTTTACAGGATGAGTTAATCAACTCTGATACCTCAGAATCATCTAATAATGATTCTGATACAGAATCCTATCTAAAGAAAGTCAATGTGTTGACTAAAGAACAAGAAACATTTCTTGAATTGGTTAAACACATATCTGTCCCAACTTTGCAAAGAAAGTATTTAGATAAACTTCTAAAAACTCTTGAGCAAAAGGATAGAGCCGAGACATCTAAAGCCCTTGTTGTACAAAAGCATGCATATGATCTCACAGATATTTTGAATAAGAAAAAGATTAAAAAGTCTTCTCCTTCTATTCAAGATCTTAAAAAAGAAATTAAGGAAATCAAACTTGAAATTCAAGATTTGAAAACAAAGCAAAAACTAATTCTGAGACTATCCAAATTCTGTTACAAAAACAATTGGAACAGCATTCGGATAAAGAATCAAATTCTGAAGGTGGTGAAGAAGGGGAACAGAAACTTGAGACTATCGAGTTTCTACCCCTTGATTTTCTTTTTGTTTTAAGACAAATCACCACGAGAAAGTATTTAATTAAAGTCACATTAATCTTTTCAAAAGATTTTAAAATTGACACCATTACATTATTTGACATTGGTGCTGATTTAAATTGCATACAAGAAAAGATTATTCCAAAGAAATTCCATGAGAAAATCAAAGAAATGTTTTCTGCCGCCAATAATTCAAAATTGAGGATTACCTCCAAAGTTGATGCCTCTGTTTTGAATAATGGTTTTGAATTTAGAACTTCCTTTATTTTAACAAATGATATTCATCATGTTGTCATTTTAGGAACTCCTTTCATAAATTTAATCACTCCATATATTGTTAATTACGACGGTATATCTTTCAAAGCCCAAAAGAAAAAACTTGTCTTTCCATTTGTAAAAAAGCCTAAGACAAGAAATTTGAATATAATTAAAGCCACTTCTGTTTATCAAAATCAAATTAATGTTTTACTTAAAATAAAACAAAATAATTTGATTTGCTTACAGAAAGATTTGAGCCTACAAAGAATTGAAAATCAATTACAAAATGATTTTATAAAAAGAAAGATTTCTGATTTCAAAACCCTAATTGAAAAGAAAATCTGTGCCGATCTTCCCTCTGCTTTCTGGGAAAGGAAGCAACATATGGTTGATCTCCCTTATCAGTCTGGATTTGATGAAAAACAAATCCCTACAAAAGTTAGGCCCATGCAAATGAATATGGACTTATAACAATATTGTAGGAATGAGATTAAAGACTTAGAGTTTAAAGGTTTAATTGTGAAATCAAGGTCTCTGTGATCTTGTGCCGCTTTCTATGTCAATAAAAATTTTGAGATAGAAAGAGGAACGCCTGGATTAGTGATCAATTACAAGCCTTTAAACAAAGCTTTAAAGTGGATTAGGTATCCCATACCTAATAAGAAAGATTTGCTCCAAAAACTTCATTCTGCATTCATATTTTCAAAATTTGATATGAAATCAGGCTTTTGGCAAATCCAAATCCATTCAAAGGACCGATATAAAATTGCTTTTACTGTTCCATTTGGATAGTACGAGTGGACCATTATGCCGTTTGGATTAAAGAATGCGCCTTCTGAATTTCAAAGGATTATGAATGATATCTATAATCCTTATTCAGACTTTTGTATAGTTTATATAGACGATGTGCTGATCTTTTCTAATATGATTGATTAGCATTTCAAACACTTAAAGACTTTTTATTATGCAACTAGAAAAGCTGGTTTAGCTATCTCTTGTTCCAAAGTTTCTTTATTTCAAACAAAGGTTCGGTTCCTTAGACATTATATATCCAAAGAAACAATCACTCCTATTGAGAGATCCCTTCCATTTGCTGACAAGTTTCCTAATAGGATTCTTGACAAAACTCAATTGCAAAGGTTTCTTGGTAGTTTAAATTATGTTCTTGATTTCTGTTCTAACATTAATAGAATTTCAAAGCCCTTACATGATAGGTTAAAGAAAACCCCTGTTGCATGGACAGAACAGCATACCAAAGCCGTCAAAATAATAAAATAGTTTGTCAAAAGCATACCATATTTGTTCCTAGCAAACCCTACATTATCTAAGATAGTTGAAACTGACGCATCTGACTTAGATTATGGTAGTATATTAAAGCAAGTAAAAAATAATAAAGAATAAATAGTGCAATATGTTTCTGCTCACTGGAATGATTGTCAAAGAAACTATTCCACTATTAAAAAAGAAATTTTATCTATTGTATTATGCATTTCAAAGTTTCAAATCGATTTACTAAATAAAAAATTTTTACTTAGAATTGATTGTAAAGCTACAAAACATGTTTTAGAAAAATATGTTCAAAATATTGCATCTAAACAGATTTTTGTACGATGGCAAACAATTTTGGGTATTTTTTATTTTGAAATTGAATTTATAAAAGGTGACAGAAATTTTGTTTCAGATTTTCTAACTAGAGAATTTCTACAAAACAGATAATGCCGCCTAAAAAGAAAGACAAATGCAAAGGAGTCATGAAAGACCTGTGCCACAAACACTCTCTAAAGGCACTTCACCTAAAGAAAAGTTGCTGTCTTCAGTAATGCCCATAAAGTCTTGGATTGATATGGTCCAAGAGGAAGAGATAGAATCTAAAGCCATTGCCTCCCAAAAGCAGGTAAAAGAATAGATGTCCTCTATCTCTAAATCCCCTGATCTAATGCTCGCTTTACAAAGTATTTCACAAATAAAGTCTCTTTCTCAATTTTCTCAGAAAGAAAAATCTATTTCCAAAGAAAAATTTTCTTCTAAAGAAATTTCAAATATTTCATCTTTAAAAAAAATTATTTCTACTGAGAGTTCTTTTTCCTCTCAAATTATAACTTCACAGTAGAAACTTTTAAAGAAGTCGACTGCATTAATAAAGCATATCGATAAAATATTTTGGTTGTTAAAGATGCGTTTTATCATTTTGATCCATTTCAAACTATTACAAAGATTTTCCCAAAGGGTTGGTTTTTTAAACTACAGGATTTAACAAAACCCAGTCCTTCTATCAAAACATCCTTGAATTCACTGACTCAGTGAAATTCAAACATTTCTATCTTTCTAAAGACCCCACTAAGCCGGCCTATTCCATAGCCACAATCTTAAAAGTCCTGAGTCCAAAGCAATAGGGTGAACCACTCCATAAAACAAAAAATTTTCCCGCCAATTTCCAAAACCGTTTAAACCATTGTCTATCTTTTTCTTATTGGGACTACCAGTAGACCTGATTTAACAACTTTTTCATCCAAAATCTAAAGAAATCTCACTCATGGTTATTTTTCTTCAACTAAAAAATAACCGTCCAAAGCCTCTCAAATTGGTTTCACCAATGGTGGGATTATTTTAGGCCAAACCTAGAAATTTTAACCCTAAATGCTGTAAATTGCCTAAACCTATTTATAGCCCATTACATGCCCAAAGACTCAGAGAAAAGGTTCCCTCTTTTCCTTTGTTTCTGTATAAATTTCTTCCTTCCTTGGGTATGGATATGGAATCTTCAATTCCACACTCATAAAGCCCAAATTTTCCTCCAAAGAACTTTTAAAGTCAAATGGTGGTCTAAATTTGATGAACAGTCCAAATTAAATGAGACCATCATCCAAAAATGACTTTCTTTAACAGGCCATCTCATACCAACTATTGAAGAAACAAAAGCACAAAACACATTCCTCTCCCAAAAGTTCAAGGCCCAATCCTTATTGGCCTCCACCAAGACTAAAGAGGAATACTTTAAAGTCATGGACTCCTAGCCACTAGGTCTAAGACATTTGCACGTGATTCCTCAGAAAGTGATGATGAAGAGCCGTTCATTTTGTTAGGAGATGACAATGAAGATGATTGTTTTGGCATCATCCCACCTGTAAAGTATTGTAAATGATTATTTTTTAGTGTTAGAAAGTGTATATTTATAAAGGAGAAAATTGTCATTTTACACTTTAAATCTCACTAACATTGCTACTTTTATTTATTTAAGTATTTTGTTATTTAATTATTTGTTTTATTATAATTATGTATTTTATGTATTTTAGGGGCATTACGATCGTTTCACAATGAACGAGTGATCAGACAATAAAACAGACGTCATATTTGGACTCAGGACGGTCGAAAACCTTAAGAGAAGCATTAAAGGAAAAATTCAATGTTCACATATACGGTACTGTTCATACAAACGGTACTGTTCACGGTACCGTTCACGACACTGTTCATGTATACGAACCAATGATGTGGCAACTACTTATGACGTGCCAGTATCTGATTGGACGAATTATTTGGTATTGACTGCTTATGTGGCGTTGACCGATGACGTGGCATCGACCGATGATGTGTCACGATCTTATTAGACTAAATTTCTTATGTACTGTACATCGATGATGTTGCAGCATCTCAGTGGAGCAAAAATCGTGTGTACAGTACATGCGCATATATGGGATTATTTACTATTCAGACGGCGTTACTGTGCAAATGTTGACTATTGACTGTTGATTATTGACCGTTGACTGATGACGTGGCGCAATCCTGAGCATCCAAACTGTTTTTAATCTGATGGTCACGATTCACTCAATGTATCTATAAAAAGGGGGCTCTCCCCCCAAATTTGATACCCTGAATTCATTTTTAAGCTTAGATTTCTGAAATTCCTTTTCTTTCTTGTAGTTTCTTTGTATTTTAATAAAATTTCCTTTTTTATCCTTAGTTAAAATATGAGTGGCTAATTTTCTTTTGAGCTTGGGTTAAAGGTGAAGTCTCAACATGTTCCATGGGCTTAATTTGGTAAATTTACTTTTTCTTCCCCTCTAATATTTGTAGTTGTTTTGACTTTTGATCGACAAACAATAATAGTCTTGTCTAGATACAGTCCTGGTTAAACCGGCATTCTAGTACAAGGTTATTATTATTTGGCACGATAAGTCCTTGGCACCATACTTATTAGAGAGTGATTCATGAGGTGTGGAATCCCCCCTTATGATTTAATTGGTATTAATATGGAATATTTAGCCCATGGCGCATGTTAATGCGGATCCGGATACCCAAGTGCTTTATTATAACAGTTTCATTCTTAATTATTCCTGCCATTTTAATTCACAATTTAGGACAAAGTTACCATAATTTATTGTTTCCATTAAAAGAAAATTAATTTTGCATATAATTAAAATCAACCTCCTCGTGGGATTGACACTCGTCACCATTAATCTATTCTACAATAGATTCGTGCGCTTGCGAGTTCAATAAAATTTGCACAACAATTATGCTGTAATAAAAAAAATAATTTACTTTTCCTGTAATTATTACATTTCAATATACTTTTCTTTGTCTTTTTTGGATACTTTTCCCCCTTCACTCACTATTCTCTTCACGAGAAAAAAACTGTGGGGATAAGATTCTATTTTCTTTTTCCTTTTGGGTCCTACAAAGACTAAAAGCAAAGATGTTGTCTCCACTCATGGGATTCCCAGGGATTACGCCACCAACTCTGGTCCTACCCACGTGAAGAAGCAATTATTTTCCTTTTATAAAGTAACGGATCTTTGGGTCTATAGTTCCCATTAGCCTTCAGTTGAAGGGATCCAAATTTTTTCCTCCTCTCCAATTCTCTCAAATTCTCTGGTTTAAGGAACGAGAAATCTTGAAGGAAATTTTTCCTGACTTCCTGAGAACTATTTTCTTTCTTCTTTTAAAACTTTCAATTTAAAGTAACTAAATGTAAGCATTCAAGTTTTTAATTTTAAAGCATCTATATCTATTTTAATTTAAAGTATAGATCTAAGGGTGTATGTTTTAAATTTTTAAAGTTTTATAGAAATTGTATGTTTGTAGACTGATCTATATCAGCTCTACCATATAAACTGCTACTTAGCCTCTGAGACATAGAGACTGAATCTTTGCTCTCATTTGTATCTTCTCTTCTCCTTCCATACTCAGAGCACCCTTTCTGAGATCCAGACTGGATACTGTATTTGTTTAGAAAGCCCTCCTTAATGTATGTTTAATTTTGCAAACCCTTATTGCTAGGCTTGCAAAATTAAATTATTTTAAAGAAAATAATAATTTAAAGAATTTTATTTAGTATATCGGTTGGACCCCCAGGGATGCGGGCTACTGGTCCAAAGAAGGATTAAAAATCTATCTTAAAAAAAGCTGTAACAAGCAAGACAGGACCTCATTCCCTAACTAACAACGTCACGTACCAATTAAAGCACACAATTTCAAAGCAATTGACCTTAATTAAAATCTAATATTGTTAATTCTAAAGTAATTCACACCATCTCCACGAGTCCTGGTCTTGTTTGGTATCAGAGTCAAGGGAGAGCAGGGTCTAATATAGGTGTAAAACATTTGTGTAATTTTAATTCTTTAAATTGATTTCTGTGTGTGTAGTGAATTTTTTACTGGTAGTAACACCCGTTTAGGACAGGGATCCGCTTAGGGCAGTAAAACCATACCTATAGCCATACATATAGGTTTTAGTTGAAATGGTGGCCCATGTAGTAATTCACCCCTTTACTGGTCTATGTTTAGATTACATAGGTACCGTGCACACGGGCCTGGGGATGGTGCTTATAAGATTAAAGTAGCGCCTCTACTACCAGCTTAAGCTTTTAGTAGGATGGCAAGCGCCTTATTACACCCTACTCTTCCTTGGCTCTGATACCAAACAAGAACACGAAGACCTTGATTTCAAAATTAAACCTTTAGACTCTAAGTCTTTAATCTCATGGGAGCTAAGGGTTCAAACCGTGCACACGGGCTTGGGGATGGTGCTTATAAGATTAAAGTAGTGCCTCTACTAACAGCTTAAGCTTTTAGTAGGATGGTAAGAGCCTTATAGTATCAGAGCCAGGCCATGGGTTCGAATCCTTAGTAAGGTCCAAACACCTGCGAAATTTTCAGCAAAGATTGGCCAGGTACTATAAGCCCAGGTGCGTGGGACCCACCAGCTAAGGGTACCCCGTTTAACCCGATTTGGGGGGGGAAGAGAGCTAAGGGTTCAAACAGTGCACACGGGCCTGGGGATGGTCCTTATAAGATTAAAGTAACGCCTCTACTAACAGCTTAAGCTTTTAGTATGATGGTAAGTACCTTATGCTATATATATATATATAAAAGGCCATACTGCAAAATATTGTAAAATGAACAAAAAACTTCATGAGTTAGGACTCAATGAAGAAATCTTTTCCCAAATAGCTCCTTTATTAATTGAATCTTCTGATTCAGAGTCTTCCATGACAAGAGACAGTGAGCCTCTGTAGGTTAATGAGTTAATTGACTCTAACACCTCAGATTGTCTGATAATTATATATAAAGAAAATTAATGTGTTGACTAAAGAACAAGAAACATTTCTTGAATTAGTCAAACACATTTTTTATCCTACTTTGCAAAAAGAGTATTTAGATAAACTTCTAAAAACTCTTGAGCAAAGAGACAAACCTGAAACTTCCAAAGCCCCTGTTGTTCAAAAGCATGCATATGATCTTACGGATATTATGAATAAAAAGAAGACGAAAAACTCTTCTCTTCTATTCTATATCTTCAAAAGGAAATTAAAGAAATCAAACTTGAAATTCAAGATTTAAAACAAAAGCAAAAAACTGATTTTGAGACTATCCAAATCCTATTATAAAAACAATTGGAACAACGTTCGGATAAAGAATCAGATTCTAAAGGTGGTAAGAATAAGGATAAAAAACTTGAAAATATTGAGTCTTTGCCCCATGATTTTCTTCTTGTTTTAAGACAAATCACCACAAGAAAATATTTGATTAAAGTGACATTAACTTTTCTAAAGATTTTTAAATTGACACCATAGCATTATTTGACACTGGTGCCGATTTAAATTGCATTCAAGAAAAGATTATTCCAAAGAAATTTCATGAGAAAACTAAAGAAAGACTTTTTGCCGCCAATAATTCAAAATTGAGGATTACTTCCAAAGTTGATGCCTCTATTTTGAATGATGGTTTTGAGTTTAGGACTTTCTTTATTTTGACAAATGATATTCATCATGTTGTTATTCTAGGAACTCCTTTCATAAATTTAATTACTCCATATACTGTTAACTACGACGGTATATCTTTTAAAGCCCAAAAGAAAAAACTTGTTTTCCCTTTCTTAGAAAAACTGAAAACAAGAAATTTGAATATTATCAAAACCACTTCTGTTTATCAAAACCAAATCAATGTTTTACTTAAAATAAAACAAAATGATTTGATTTGTTTATAGAAAGATTTGAGTTTACAAAGAATTAAAAATCAATTACAAAATGATTTTGTACAAAGAAAGATTTCTAATTTCAAAACTTTAATTGAAAAAGAAATCTACGCAGATTACCCTCTGCTTTCTGGGAAAGAAAACAGCATATGGTTGATTTGCCGTATGAGCCCAATTTTGATGAAAAGCAAATCCCTACAAAGATAGCCCATACAAATGAATATGGACTTAAAACAACATTGTAGGAATGATATTAAAGACTTAGAGTCTAAAGGTTTAATTGTGAAATCAAGGTCTCCGTGGTCTTGTGCCGCTTTCTATGTCAACAAAAATTTTGAGATAGAAAGAGAGAAAGAGGAACGTTTAGATTGGTGATCAATTACAAGCCTTTAAACAAAGCTTTAAAGTGGATTAGGTATCCCATACCTAATAAGAAAGATTAGCTCCAAAAACTTCATTCTGCAATCACATTTTCAAATTTTGATATGAAATCAGGTTTTTGGCAAATTCAAATTTATCCTAAAAGTCGGATAAAACTGTTTTTACTATTTCATTTGGACAGTATGAGTGGACTGTTATGCCATTTGGTTTAAAGAATACCCATTCTGAATTTCAAAGGATTATGAATGATATTTGTAATCCTTATTCAGATTTTTTTATTGTTTATATTGATGATGTGTTGATTTTTTCTAACACGATTGATCAATATTTCAAGCATCTAAAGACTTTTTATTTTGTAACTAGAAAAGCTGGATTAGCTATTTCTAGTTCTACAGTTTCTTTGTTCCAAACAAAGGTTGGGTTCCTTAGACATTATATTTCCAAAGGAACAATCACCCTATTGAGAGATCTCTTGCATTTGCTGACAAGTTTCCTGATAAGATTCTTGACAAAACCTAATTGCAAAGATTTCTTGGTAGTTTAAATTATGTTCTTGATTTTTATCCCAAAATTAATAGGATTTCAAAGCCCTTGCATGATAGATTAAAGAAAAATCCTGTTAAATGGACAGATGAGTATACTAAAGCCGTCAGACTAATAAAACAGTCTGTCAAAAGCATACCATGTTTACATCTTGCGAATCCTGCATTACCTAAGATAGTTGAGACCGATGCATCTGACTTAGGTTATGGTGGTATTTTAAAGCAAATAGATAATGATAAAGAACAAATAGTACAATACGTTTCTGCACACTGAAATGATTGCCAGAGAAACTATTCTACTATTAAAAAAGAAATTTTATCTATTATCTTATGTATTTGAAAGTTTCAAAGTGATTTATTGAATCAAAAATTTTTGCTTAGAATTGATTGTAAAGCTGCAAAACATGTTTTAGAAAAAGATGTTCAAAACATTGCATCTAAACAAATTTTTGCACGTTGGCAAGCAATTTTGAGTATTTTTTTATTTTGAAATTGAGTTTATTAAAGGTGATAGAAATTATGTTCCAAATTTTTTTACCAGAGAATTTTTTCAAAATAGATAATGCCGTAAAAAAAGAAATACAAAAGGCAAAAGAGTCCTAAAAGACCCTGTGCCACAAATAACTAAAGCCTCACCTCCTAAAGAAAAGTTGTTGTCTTCAGCAATACCAATAAAGTCTTAGATCGACATGGTTCAAGAAAAAGAGTCTAAAGCTATTGCCTCTAATGAATAGGTAAAAGAATGAATGTCTTCCATTTCTAAATCTCCCGAGCTTATTCTCACCTTACAAAGCATTTCCCAAATAAAGCCTCTTTCTCAATTTCCGGAGAAAGAAAAATCTGTTTCTAAAGAAATTTCAAAGCTTTCATCTTCCAAAGAAAATATTTTTGCTGAAAGTTCTTCTTCCTCTCAAATTGTAACTTCACAGCAGAAACTTTTAAAGAAATTGGATTGGTTTAATAAAACCTATCAACAAAATATTTTAACTGTTGAAGATGAGTTTTGTCACTCTAATCTATTTCAAACTCTTTCAAAGATTTTTCCAAAGGGTTGGTTTTTCAAACCATGGAATTTGACAAAACCGTAATCCTTTTACCAAAGCATTCTTGAATTCACTAATTCTGTGAAATTCAAATATTTTTATCTCTCTAAAGAATATACTGAGCTGGCCTACTCAACGATCGTAATCCTTAAAGTCTTAAGTCCAAAACAATAGGGTGAACTACTCCCTAAAACCAAAAGCTTTCCAGCCAACTTTCAAAGCCGTTTAAATCATTGCCTATCCTTTTTTTATTATGACTACCAGCAGGCTTGGTTTAATACATTTTTTATTCAAAATCTAAAGAAAACACACTCTTGGTTATTTTTGAGTTAAAGAAAAATAATCGTACAAAGTCTTCCAAATTGGTTTCACTAATGGTGGAACTATTTTGGGCCAAGCCCAAATATCTTAACCCCAAATGCAAAGAACTGTCTAAACCTCTTTAAAGCCCATTATGTTCCCTTTGAATCAGAGAAAAGGTTTCCTCCTTTCCTCTGTTTCTGTATAAATTTTTTCTTACCTTGGGTTTATATGTAGAGTCTTCAATTCCATAATCAAGAAACTCAATTGCTTCTCCAAAGAACATTTAAAGTCAAATGATGGTCGAAATTTGATGAACAGTCAAAATTGACTAAGAGCATCGTTAAAAAATGGCTCTCTTCAACAGGACGCCTCATACCTACTATTAAAGAGACTAAAGCCCAAAGTACATTCCTCACTCAAAAGTCCAAAGCCCAATCCTTATTGGCCTCTGTAAAGTCTGAAGAGGAATATTTCAAAGTCATGGAATAGCTCCTTGCCAATAGATCTGAGCCCTCCATTTGTGACTCTTCATATGACGATGAAGAGCCGTTCATTTCGTTGAGAAATGACAATAAAGATGATTGCTTCGGCATCTGTTCACCTGTAAAGCACTGTAAATGATTGTGTGTATATATATAAAAAAAAGTAATTTACTTTTCTATAATTATTATGTTTTAGTGTAATTTTCTTTTGTTTTTGTCGTTTTTGTATACTTTTCACCCTTCACTCACTATTCTCTTCACGAGAAAAAAGTTATGGGGACAATATTCCATTTTCTTTTCCTTTTTTGGGTCCTACAAGGACTTTCTCTACCTAAAGCAAAAATATTGTCTCCACTCAAGGGATTCCTGGGGATCACTCCACCAATTCTGGTCCTACCCACGTGAAGGCACAATTATTTCTTTGTAAAGAACGAATGTTAGGTATATAGTTCTCATTAACCTTCAGTTGAAGGCATTTGGCCATTCAGGCATTCTCTCAATTCCTCTCCTCTCTGGTTAAGGAACAGAAGTCTTCAAGGAAATTCTGGTACTGAGCCTCTAAGGCATAGATGGGATGAGCCTCTGAAGAGCCATCTATGATTGTAATGCTCTGATACCCTTACATTCTCTCAATTCTTGCCCTATTTCATTTGTTTGTTATGCCGCTTTCTATATCAATAAGAATTCTGAGATAGAAAGCAGAACACCTAGATTGGTGATCAATTACAAAGACTTCAATTTTTTTAACACGATTGATCAACATTTCAAGCATCTAAAGACTTTTTATTTTGCAACTAGAAAAGCTAGATTAGCCATTTCTAGTTCTAAAGTTTCTTTGTTCCAAACAAAGGTTCCTTGGACATTATATTGAACAGAAGTTTTTCTTACCAATTCCTCTCCTTTCTAGTTAAGGAATTAGGATTATAAATATACATATATTCCAGTAAAAAAAAGATGAGATAATTCTCTTTCAAATTGATATGTCTAGAGCCAATACGGTTGTTCTAAGACCAATCCAATGGAAAAACATTCATCTTTCAGAAGAATGGATTCTTAATGGAGCTACTGAACCAGTGATTCCAAAACAACTTGAGCCAAATACAGAGTTACAAAATGTAACTCAATATTCTGATGGTAAAGTCAAATTATCTTTCAGAAGGTCCACTTCATCTAGGTTCTCAGATAGAGAGTCTGTCTCTAGTAGTCCTTCAATAGAAAGAAAGTTCTCAAAAGTTCCTTCTGTTATAAATCTTCCATACAAAGACCAACCTAGGTTTTCCACTTTGGATATTCCTAGTTCCTCTATCCGTTCTGTTGATTATACTACTAGTATCCCTCACCCAATCTATACTAGTAGTCAATATAAATAAAGAAAGGAAGATAAAGAACTTTCTCTTCCGACATCTCCAACATTTTCTGTTGTCACAGAAATGTGATTAATGTTCTTGAAAAAGATTTTGAATTGGATAAAACTCTTCTGCACAAGGATTTTTATTCTGATTCAAATAAAGAAAAAAGATTTTGGTTTTTTAAACACTTTTTAAACCAAAAAAAACAAATCCAAGAATTTTATTATGAATTTGTCAATTTGCATAAAGTCCATATTTTATTTTTTGATTGGTTTGAAATATATGCTTTTGATAACAATATTTCCTACCTATTTAAACATTCAAATCTTATTACTATGAGAAAGAAAATTCCTGAATGAAAACTTTCTGATAGTGATAAAACTATTAGGTCTGAGCACCCTCCAATGAGGAATATCATCATTGATCATGGTGAACCTCCTATCTAAGTTAAATTCTCACCTTACAAAATCTATAGGTACGGTGATTCAGATAAAAATTTAGATAGCATCATCCAACAGAATAATTTATGTAATGCTAATCTAAATACAATAGAAAAACAATTGACTAGGATAGAAAGTCAATTCTAAAGGTCAACCATAACTATTTCTCCTACTGTTTCATCAAAAACTGTTCCATCAAAATCTGACGTTGACAAAAAGCTTAGAAAGCTTGTTTTTAAACCTTTTTAGGTTTCAAAGACTAGTCAAAAGCTTATTCAAGAATCAAAATTAGATTTTGCTAAAGCCATTCGTGAATAATTAAATAGGATAGAAGTCTTTTCTTCCTCATCTAAGAAAGTTGAGATTGCCCCTGATACTCCTCAATCTAGCAGTAAGATCGGAGTGTTAGAACAGGATTAATCTTCTATAGCCTCTTCGGATATAGAAGCATTTAAAGAAGATCCTAAACTTGAGTCAATACCTAAAGTCAGTAAAGTCCATTGGGAATTAGCATTTCCTACTACTTCTCGATCTCCTCTTGACCTAACCATTGATAATAGACCTAGTACAATAAACCAATCCCAGTTTAATGCATCTTCTGTCTATGAATGGAATATAGATGGAATATCTGAGTATAACATACTTGGACTCCTACAACAGATGACCGTGGTAGCAAATGCCTATAAAACCTAATTTGGAACATCTGATAGAGCCATAATAGAAATCCTTATTACTGATTTTACTGGTCAGCTTAAAGGATGGTGGGACCATCTTCTCACTAGTCAACAGCATCTTGATATTCTAAATGCTATTCAAACGGATCAAGAAGGAATACCCATTCTTGATGAGTTTAATAATCCTATTCAAGATACTATTGCAACCCTCGTTGTCACCATATCCTTACATTTGATAGGTGATCCTTCTCACCTAAGAGACAAAAACGTTGAGTTACTACACAATCTCAGGTGTAGAAAAGTTAGTGATTTTCAAAGCTACAAAACCACTTTCTTCACTAGACTTTTCCTGAGAGATGAAGCAAATCATGTAACTTGGAAAGAAAAATTCCTTGCAAGTTTACCTACTCTCTTAGGAGAAAAAGTGAGAAATTTCATTAAAGCCCTTTATGACAATCAAATTCCTTATGACAACCTCACCTATGGTGAACTAGTCAATTTTGTTAATAAGGAAGGATTAAAGATTTGTCAAAACTTAAAATTACAAAAATGACTAAAATGGGAGCTTAGAAAATCTAAGCAAGAATTAGGTAATTTCTGTAAACAGTTCAATTACGACCTTTTTAAAGCCTTCACTTCTAAAGATTGTAATGGTAAGTATTCTTCCAAAACTTACAAAAAACATTACAAATCTTATAGAAGTCATAAGAAACCCATTTTAGGTTTTAGAGAATCTTCATATAAGAAGTCATCGAGACCTTATAAGAAGCCTCATTTCTCTAAAAGAAAGGAAATTAGAGCCAAACTAAAGACCCCTTTCAATTACAAAGAAGCCACTTGTCACAAGTGTGGGAAAAAAGGCTATACTGCAAAATATTACAGAATGAACAAAAAAATTCATGAGTTAGGACTCAATGAAGAAATCCTTTCCTAGACAGCCCCCTTACTTATTGAATCTTCTGATTCAGAATCTTCCATGATGGGAGATAGTGAGCCTCTTTAGGTTGATGAGTTAATTGACTCTGACATCTCGAAATCATCAAATCCTGATTCTAATACAGAATCATATTTAAAGAAAGTCAATGTGTTGACTAAAGAATAGTAAACATTCCTTGAATTAGCCAAACATATTTCTGATCCTACTTTGCAAAGAGAATATTTAGATAAACTTCTAAAAACTCTTAAGCAAAGTGACAAAGCCGAAACTTCTAAAGTCCCTGTTGTCTCAAAGCATGCATACGATCTTACAAATATTTTAAATAAAAAGAAGACAAAAAAGTCTTCTCCTTCAATTCAAGATCTTCAAAAAGAAATTAAAGAAATCAAACTTGAAATCATGGATTTGAAAGAAAGGCAAAAAACTGATTCTGAAACTATCCAAATACAACAAAAATAATTGAAACAACATTCGGATAAAGAATCAGATTCTGAAGGTGGTGATATTGGGGATCAAAATCTTGAAAATATTGAATCTTCACAAGAAAATATTTGATTAAAGTCACATTAGTTTTTTCTAAAGATTTTCAAATTGACACCATAGTATTATTTGATACTGGTGCCGATTTAAATTGTATCCAAGAAATTATTGTTCCAAATAGATTTCATGAGAAAACTAAATAAAGGCTTTCTGCCGCCAATAATTCAAAATTGAGAATTACTTCTAAAGTTGATGCTGTTGTTTTAAATAATAGTTTTGAATTTAGAACTTCCTTTATTTTGACTAATGATATCCATCATGCTGTCATTTTAGGAACTCATTTCATAAACCTAATTACTCCGTATACTGTTAATTACGATAGTATATCTTTTAAAACCCAAAAGAAAAAACTTGTTTTTCCTTTTATAGAAAAACCAAAAACAAGGAATTTAAATATCATTAAAGCTACTTCTGTATATCAAAATCAAATCAATGTTTTACTTAAAACAAAACAAAATTATTTGATCTATTTACAGAAAGATTTAAATTTACAAAGAATTAAAAATTAGTTACAAAATGATTTTACAAAAAAGAAGATTTATGATTTCAAAACTCTAATTGAAAAAGAAATTTGCGCAGATCTACCTTCTGCTTTTTGGGAAAGAAAACAGCATATGGTTGATTTGCCATATGAATCTGATTTCAATGAAAAGTAAATCCCTACAAAAGCTAGACCTATTCAAATGAATATGGATCTAGAACAACATTATAGGAATGAAATTAAAGACTTAGAGTCCAAAGGTTTAATTATGAAATCAAGGTCTCCGTGGTCTTGTGCCACTTTCTATGTCAATAAAAATTTTGAGATATAAAGAGGAACACCTAAATTGGTGATCAATTATAAACCTTTAAATAAAGCTTTAAAATGGATTAGGTATCCCATACCTAATAAAAAAGATTTGCTCCAAAAACTTTACTCTGCATTCATATTTTTAAAATTTGACATGAAGTCGGATTTTTGGCAAATTCAAATTCATCCTAAAGACCAGTATAAAACTACTTTTACTGTTCCATTTAGACAGTATGAGTGGACTGTTATGCCATTTGGTTTAAAGAATGCACCTTCTAAGTTTCAAAGAATTATAAATGATATTTATAATCCTTACTCAGATTTCTGTATTGTTTATATTGATGATGTGTTGATCTTCTCTAATACAATTGATCAACATTTCAAGTATTTAAAGACTTTTTATTTTGCAACTAGAAAAGCTGGATTAGCTATCTCTAGTTCTAAAGTTTCTTTATTTCAAACAAAGATTCGGTTCCTTGGACATTACATCTCTAAAGGAACAATTACCCCTATTGAGAGATCTCTTGCATTTACTGACAAGTTTCCTGATAAGATTCTTGACAAAACTCAATTGCAAAGATTTCTTGGTAGTTTAAATTATGTTCTTGCTTTTTGTCCTAATATCAATAGGATTTCAAAGCCCCTGCATGATAGAGTAAAGAAATATCTTGTTGCATGGACAGAGGAGCATACTAAAGCTGTTAGACTAATAAAACAGTCTGTTAAAAGCATACCATGTTTGTTTCTTGCAAACCCTACATTACCTAAGATAGTTGAAACTGATGCATCTGATTTAGGTTTTAGTGGTATTTTAAAACAACTAGATAATGGTAAAGAACAAATAGTACAATGCATTTCTACACACTGGAATGATTACTAGAGAAACTATTCTACTATTAAAAAAGAAATTTTATCTATTATTTTATGCATTTCTAAATTTTAAAGTGATCTATTAAATCAAAAGTTTTTGTATAAAATTGATTGTAAAACTGCAAAACATTTTTTAGAAAAAGATGTTCAAAACACTGCGTCTAAACAAATTTTTGCACGATGGCAAACAATTTTGAGTGTTTTTGATTTTGAAATAGAATTTATTAAAGGTGATGAAAATTCTGTTCCGAATTTTCTGACCAGAGAATTCCTTCAAAGACCGTTCAAAGCGTAAAGACAAAGGCAAAGGAGTCCTCAAAGACCCTGTGCCATAAACACCTTCTAAAGCCTTTCCTCTTAAAGAAAATTTGTTCTCTTCAGCAATGCCTGTAAAGTCTTGGATTGATATGGTTCAAGAAGAAGAATCACAGTGTAAAGCCATTGCCTCTGAAGAACAGGTAAAAGAATGGATGTCCTCCATTTCTAAATCCCCTGAGCTTATGCTCGCTTTACAAAGTATTTTTCAAAATAAATCTCTTTCTCGAATTCCAGAGAAAGAAAAATCTATTTCCAAAGAAATTTCAAAGCCCTCATCTTCTAAAGAAATTATTTCTACTGAAAGTTCTTGTTCTTCCCAAATTGTGGTTTCATAACAAAAACTTTCAAAAAAGTAAGATTGGATTAATAAAACCTATCAATAAAATATTTTAACTGTTGAAGATGGGTTTTATCATACTGATCCATTTCAAACACTTTCAAAGATTTTCCCAAAGGGTTGGTTTTTCAAACCATGGGATTTGACAAAACCCCAATCTTTTATCAAAGCATTCTTGAATTAACTAATTTAGTGAAATTCAAACATTTCTTCCTTTTTGAAGCCCATACAGAGTCGGCCTATTCCACGGCCACAATTCTTAAAGTCGTTAGTCCAAAGCAATAGGGTGACCCACTTCACAAAACCAAAAGGTTTCCCGCTAATTTTCAAAACCGATTAAACTACTACCTGTCCTTCTCTTATTGGGACTACCAACAGGCCTGGTTTAATATATTTTTTATTCAAAATCCAAAAAAAACTCATTCTTAGTTATTTTTCTTTAATTCGAAAATAACTGTTCAAAGCCTTCTAAATTGGTTTCACTAGTGGTGGAACTAGTTTGGGCCAAACCCAGATATTCTTACCCCAAATGCAAAGAATTCTTTAAATCTTTTTAAAGCTCATTATTTACCCTCTGAATCAGAGAAAAGGTTTCCCTCTTTCTTTTGTTTCTGTACAAATTTCCTCTTATCTTGGGTATGGATGTGGAGTCTCCAATTCTACAATCAAGAAGCCCAATTACTTTTTCAAAGAACAGTTAAAGTTAAATGATGGTCAAAATTTGATGAACAGTCAAAATTGACTGAAGCCATTGTTAAAAAATGGCTCTCTTCAACAGGCTGCCTTACGCCTACTATTGAAGAAGCTAAAGCCCAAAGCACATTCCTCACTTAGAAGTTCAAGGCCCAATCCCTATTGGCCTATACAAAAACCGTAGAAGAATATTTTACAGTTATAGAATAGCTCCTCGCCACCAGATCTAAGCCCTCTGCCCATAACTCCTCAGATGAAGATGATGAAGAGCCATTCATTTCTCTAGGGAATGATAACGAAGATGACTGCTTCGGCATATTCCCTTAGATAAAGCATTTTTAAAGTTTATGTTGTAATTATTGAAAAAAAAAGTGAAAGTAATTTACTTTCCCTGTAATTATTATGTTTCAATGTAATTTTTCTTTTTATCTTTGTTGTTTTGGATCCTTTTCCCCCTCCAATTACTATTCTCTTCACGAGAAAAAAGCTGTGGGGACAAGATTCCATCTTTTCTTTTCTTTTTGAGTCCTACAAAGACTTTCTCTATCAAAAGCAAAGATACTCTCTCCACTCACTAGATTCTTGGGGATCGGCCACCAACTCTGGTCCTACCCATGTGAAGACGCAATTATTTCTTTCTTTAACTTTTGTAAAGAACGGATGTTGGGTATATAGTTCTCATTGACCTTCAGTAGAAGGCATCCTCAGTTTATTCGAAAATAATTCTCTCTCTCTCTCTCTCTGGTTGGAAAAACAAGTTTTCAAGGAAATTATTCATGACTTCTGATTTTCCTAAAACCATTCTTCTTCTTCTTTTGTAAATTTCTTTAAAGCTTTCAGAACAAAGCATTAAATGTAAGCATTTAATTTTTAAATTTTAAAGCATATTTTAAAGCTTCTGTATTTTAATTTAAAGATAGATCTAAGGGTGAATGCTTTTAGATTTTTAAAGAAATTGCATAATTGCAGACTGATTTGTATCAGATCTGCCATAAAAATTACTACGATCCTCTGAGGCATAGAGACCGGATCTCTCCTCTCAGTTATAACTTCTCTTCTCTCTCTACACTCAGAGCACCATTTTTGGAATCCAGATCTGGTACTGTGTATGCTAGAAAGCCAACCTTAATGAATGTTTAATTTCATAAAGCCCTGTTGCTAGGTTTGCAAAAATAAATTTTTAATATTTTAAAGAATTTAAATTTATTGGTATATCGGCTGGACACCGAGCGTGCAAGATCCTTTCAGTTCTAAGTCTGATCGAGTCCCAAAGTGGCAGATTCAATTCTGTAACGATCTGGTTTAACAACGCCACGAACTAATTAAAAGAACTGACATTTCTTCTGCAGTAATCAGAATTTTCCAAAGCAATCACAGGTTTATTAAAGATCTAAAATTATAATTCTAAAGCAATTCACACCATCCCGCGATTCCTAATTTGTTTCTAAACAGGCTGCACCTTGCGCCTGAGACACAAAAAGATTTCACTAAAGTGCAGTTTGCTACACCTTACGCCTGAGACACATAAATATTTCACTAAAGTGTAGCTTGCTACACCTTGTACCTGAGACATAAAATTGTGTCGCGGGCTCCATGATATTGTTCTGTGTCTCAGGCGCAACGTGTAGTAAGCTGTACTTTAGTGAAATCTTTCTATGTCTCAAACGCAATGTGCGTACTTTAGTGAAATCTTTCTATGTCTCAAACGCAATGTGCAGCGCGCGCACACACACACTGAATAAATTTTACTGTAATTGTATCTATTGCTTAGAACTTTTTTTGGGGCCACAAAGAATCTACGCCCCGAGTTTGATGTGGAACTGGAATCTGGATCTGGTCATTTGGATATCTTCAGCTTTGCATAATTTTACGCGATTGTCAGATCTTGTTGTCTAATTTTGACTCTTTCATTCCACTATACTGTATTCCGCAAAAATATCTTCTTTGCCCACGATTTTTAAGTTTAAATATGGAAACAAGACCTGAAATCAATTTATTATTTTATCAAAAAAGAAAAAAAATTATTGAAAAAATTGAATTTAAATATCGTAGGGTCAGAGTATGGTGTGAATGGGCTCAAACGTCGGGCCGCACAAAAAGCTGAATCCCGGGTTGGGTACATAGACGGTCAGGTGCCAAGAAAACCTACCCGCCAAAAAAGTGCACCAGTAGAAAAAGAAAAAGCGTCAGCCGAACAACGGCATGGGCTTATCATCTATAGTAACGCCCATCAAATTTAATGCCAACGTGGACGGAATTCTCATATTAAATGTTATACACCTGTTTCTGAGGAGTCAGGCCGCAGCAGCTAGCAGTTCACTCACAGGTGCGGACTCCAAACGCACTTTATATTAGCAAACGTCATCAGAACAAAAAATAATATAAAAACATTTCGATTCCGTCCCGACTCTTTAAGAAATAAGGGCCCAAAGACGAAGGCAGTACAACACCAGTCACAAATAACAAACAACAACACGGTTTCGGTCCATTTGATTTGTGTCGCTTTTTCTTGGCGGTTTCAAGCTTTTTCGTTTTCTTACATCCCACCGAATTTCACTCCCTCACTCACTCTGTGTATCTTGAAGGTCAGCTCTTTTTTTTAAAAGTTTTTTTTCTGTTTTAATCATTTTTTAAGATCTTGTTATTAATTTAATCTTAGACTTTATATGCTTCTGGTTTGATAGATCGGAGAATGTTGACTTGCGGAGTCTTTTAACTGATAAACTAGGTAATTATTTTATTTTATTTGTTAATATAAATATTTTTAATGTTTTGGCTTTTTTAAAATTCTGTTTGGTTGCGTAGAAAACGAAGGAAAGGGAAAGAAAATATGAGTTCGTGGTTACCTTTTTGTTCTTTCTTCTTGTTTTTGCCTTTCTTCTCAGAACGGATAAGCTTCACTCGGCTGAGCCGTTTTTTTAAGGCTAAACAGCTGTATCAGGCCCACTTGAGGTTCTACCATTTTGTCTTTTTAGAGGACATTTTATACTAAAAATAATATTAGATACTAAAAATTATTTTTTTATTTATTCTTTGCTAAGTTACTGATATTTCTCTCCGCCAAAAAAAGAAACGGTAGTTCTGTATTGTTTTAAAGTGATGTTCTGTTATTTCATTTGGTCTCTCTGAAGTGTTGATAATGTTGTTTTGCTGTTGTGTATCATGCAAACCAGTTCGCTGCCCACAAATGCAGTTTTTTTTTTTTTCCAAATAATTGTTCATGCATAATAAGTCATAGTGTTGGTTTTGATTTATTAAGTATTATTATTGCTGATGGGATGTTAAGATTACAATGCTGAAACTAAACTGTGGCGAATTTTAGTACTTTGCTGATTATGTCTACTGGAAAATGTAAAAAATCTCATGGACTTGAAATGAGGTATGGAACATGGTAAATGAAATTCTGAGGAGAAAGAACCTGGAAACTAGTGAATATTTGCCCTGTAAAACAGGTTGGCTGGATGTGTGAAAATTTTCCACTTGCTTTTGTTGATTGAAATGAGGTATGGAACATGGTAAATGAAATTCTGAGGAGAAAGAACCTGGAAACTAGTGAATATTTGCCCTGTAAAACAGGTTGGCTGGATGTGTGAAAATTTTCCACTTGCTTTTGTTGATTGGTTTTCTTTTATTAAGTCTGATCATGGCTGGGATTATGACCATATCATTTTTGAAGTGTTAGTTTGGCTAAAGGTGCTGGAGGGGGTGGAAAAAAAAAAGAAAAAAGAACTTTTAGTTTTTTGCTAATAATTTGTGTTGGTGAAACCTCAGCTATACTTAAAACATAGCTTGCAAACATTGAAAATTGAAACTGTTATTGAGATGTCTTTGGCAAAATTTGATTAAGTTTTGCTGGAGACCATTCTGCACCTACTTTACATATCCTTGTGAATCAAGTTGGCTAGATCTCTCCTGCTGTAAATGCACACACATTTTCTCCGTGCTCCTATCACGTAATTGTGAATTTTGCACATTTTTGTCAACTTGTTGCTGCAATTTTTCATGGTTTGATAATTGGGACTTGGCTTTGATGACCAATAACACTGATTTATCATTTTGCCTTTTCATTCTATGGCAGGAAACTTGAACAAGTTGATAGATTACTGAAAATCTAAGTTTGAGTTATTAAGAGAATAGCATGAAATGGATAAAGGAGCACTGTTGCTTGAGAATGTTCGAAACATGACAAGCCAAAGGGTGAGATCAATTTTCTTTTGCAAATTGTGTTTTGTTATGATACCATCATCCCCTCAGACACTTTGAACTATATAATGTGTTTGTGATGAACTTTTTGTGCATTTATCTGTGTGAAATGTGAGGAAGCAGACAACTTCTTGCTTTTTTTAATTTTATCTTTGCTTCAGCAGTTGAATAAAATTTGTCACCATCTGAACCATCCATTTCATGCACTAATGTGAGGAAAGTAGTTGTAAACTTATTTTTAATCCATATTCTCTCTCTTTTTTAGGTTTAATCACGACATGAATATTATTTAAAGCTTATGCTGTTTTAATTTATTACTTCGTAAATCGAATAAAGTTATTTTCTTTCCTTCGTGGTCTTTCATCAATTATTGCCAAGATCTATTACTTGGTTAATTGAACAAGGTTGTTTTCTTTTCTTCTTGGTCTTTCATCAATTCTTGCCTGCATTGGGAAACCTAAGGCTAAATTGGTATATAAAGCAAAAACCTACATCTTTTGAACATGTCAACCAGAAGGCTTTGCTCTGAATTTAGCTATTTGCAACTTGCATTTATAAAATTTAGATGCCAAGAATATGGTGAGAGATTTCTAGTGTGTAGTTTGCTGATCTTCGCAGAATTGTGAATTTTCATTAATTGTTGCATAACAAACTTACGGCAGTTACATTTTGGAGTTCACATATTCTCTTTTCTTTCCTTCCTTGGTTTTAGACATTTGATTGATATTTTATTTCCTCTTGTTTATGAACAAATTACTCATCTATCTCATTTTCATTGTGATTATATTTAATGTAAATCGATGCTTGTTCCTCATGAATTAAGAGTTGCATTTTGGGCATTTACGTTCACCTTTGTTTTATATCTATTGCAATAGCTTGTCTTGCATACTAAATGTGTCCTTGTTTTATATTTTTTGTAATAACTAATGTTGTGTACCAAGTGTGCCTACCTAAGCAGACGTCTTGGAGTTCAGTTTTCATTTAATTTTTCATTAAGTTTTCTTCATAAGATGAAATGTTCTTTGAAGTTATTGTGGTTGTTTAATTATGCAATTGTGAAACTAAATTAGTACTACAATTTTTCCTAAATTTCCCATTTTTTCTTAGATATTATTGTAGTATTTTAATTATTTTATTATTGTATTTATTTATTTATATTTTTGGTCGTTGCTTTCCCTCAGGTAAAGGTAGAAGAGTCCTTTGTTCCTGCTTTTAAAGATAAAGCAGCTGAAGTTTCCAATTTACTTGCTGAACCAAAATGTGATCACGCTTCAGTTGATGGTGTTTTAAGCTTCGGCAGAGAGAACTTAGGGAAAGGCTCAGGCGTGGATGACTTTTCCTATGAATTAGAGTTTGGCTTTAGAACAAATTGTGGTAATGCTCTGATGGTTTCTTACTATCCCTCTAGTTGCTGCTATGTTTGCCCACATGACTTTTTGGTCTAAGATTACACAGTGCCTTGGTTTCCATATTTAAGAAATTATGAGTGACCCTATTTAAGAAACTTTCCCTATTTTTGGAAAACAGGGTTCTGGTCTGTTTACTAGGTTTGCAGTTGGTGTGATCATGCTTTTTCTTTCTTTTACTGGCCATAAGTAACCTATGGATGTTCACAAATTTCACAAATTTGGTTGGCCTTTGAATCCTTATGTGGGTAACCACTAATCAGAGTCGAGTACTCAAAATATTTGAATCTTATGTGCAGCGGATGCCTGTGAGTAAAATGATATAATATATCTTAGAGGAGGTGCTATGGAAAGCAAGTCATTTTTTGTTGAAAATGGCTTTTTTTTTTTTTGGTTGAAAATGAAATCATACTTAGGGATCGATGTTTTTTTATTAGCCTTTTTTTTTTTAATAATCTCTAAATAGTGATTAATATTTGTGATCCTTGATAAGGTGGGCTGGATTCTTTTACTACTCAAGGAGAAGATGATTTAAAGCTCGAGGTATGTTTCTTTGATAATTCCAAATCCTATGTTACAAGTTATATTCACTACACTCTGTAAGTGAGCTATACTATCTAAACTTTTCTCTTGTCGAAACTAGCTTCTCTTCTTGTTGCTTGCCACTTGAGTTGAGCTTTTTTCCTTGTTGACATAACCATGTTTTGTCTGCGTCACTCAAGGATTTTTACCACTTGCATTCTGTGCTGCTCCCTTCAGGATTGGTGCAGTAACACACATTATGGAAACTTTTTTTTTTCCCTTCATCTGATCAAATATCAATCTACTAGGTTCTTGATGGATTGCTGGATGATATTGATGAAGTGGATGACTTTCATGCAGCAAATGATCTCTCCACTGTTTGTGATGATTTTCTATTAGGTAGTCCTTGATTTTGACTTACGCCTATTGTTATGATCGGAGCATTCCTAACGCTAATCTTCCAGCCCTCTTTTTCCATTGCAGATATTGAGTTTACTGAAAAAGTTGCCAAATTTGATTGTGGTCCAGTTGAAGGTTCACATTTAGGTAACTCGAGTTCTGAAAGTCATTCTCCAGGTGTTAGTGGAAGTAATGTTGCTGTTGGCATGTCAGATTCATCAATAACTGCTCTGGAATCCAAATGCAAGAATGATTCGCTTGAAAAGATGGTTACCTGCGAGTTACACGGCACCTTTAAAAGCAAGTGTGAGTATCAAGCACCAGATATGGAAAAATGCCCTAGTTCACCTGATGTGGATAGATTTGAACTGGATAGTGATGACAATGTTTTATTAAGTAGCATACTGTCTAAGTGCAAGAAGAGGGTCAAGAGCACTGTTCTGGGAACCAAGGTTAAGAGGCTGCGTAAACCTACAAAACGATACATTGAGGAGTCTTCAGATCTGAAAACAGGATATCTAATGAGAGGACAAAACGTTTCTACTGCCACATTGAAGGATAAACATCCAAAGTTAACATCATGTAATGGGTCATCCAAAAGTAGTCAAGTGGCATCAGGATCTTGGTTACGTGGAGGACGTCTAAAGAAACGTTCACCTATATTGGTATGTATTCATCCACTTGATATTAATCTAGCTATACCACCTTGAAATTGAGGATTTGTTAATTTGTTCATTCATTTTTCTTCTCTAACTTCTATGAAGCATGTTATCCGCCGGCATGGGTTTTTCCATAGCTTAATTTAGTTGATATATGTTTAAGTCTCTTTAGTTGACATGAAGATAGGCTGTTGATGATCCCAAAAAGGAGAAATGAAAAGAAAGAGCAAGACTGACTACTACCAATTTTGAGTGGTGTTGTTATTAAGAAATGAGGCAAAATACAATGCATTGCATGTTAAACTTACGATTTTCCAGCCTTCTATGATGGGTATCCTGCTTTTCTCCTGGATGTTTGCAGGTTTCTCCTTGCTCTCCTTTGATTGTATTGTGTGTGTGTTCTTTTTCTGACATCCAATTCTTCACAGTTTTTCTTAAGATGATTTGGTTTGTGCTTAGTCAGTGAATCTATCTATTGTCTTTATGGAAAATGGAGGTGTCTGAATATATGACAAGAAAAATGTGATAAGAATTAGGAAGTAAATGAAATGCGATTATCAACACAGCAAGGATATCATTCCTTCACTCTTAATTGATAAGTCATTTTTTGGCATGATACTTACAATATTTGAATCATCTGTTTTCTCTTTTCCTGTGCAGGGTTTTGAATCTGGTGATGACATTTTTTCTTCTGGTTCTGATGATGACCGCTTGAGAAAGAGGAAATCTAAAATTGATGATCGGAGGAAGAATCAAAGGATGTGGACTCTTTCCGAGGTGATGAAGCTTATTGATGGTATCACTCAATTTGGAGTTGGAAAATGGACTGACATAAAGAGACTCCTGTTTTCATCATCTTCTCACCGCACACCCATAGATCTGAGGGTATTTTAGATTCTGCTTTATCTAGTAGAACAGTTACTCCTGTTTTCAAGGTTGAGTGTTTACTAGTGGTGTACTCTGCAGGATAAATGGCGTAATCTCCTAAGAGCTAGCTATGCACATCAGAAAAACAAGGGAGAGGTGAGATTTTACTTAGTTTGCCCTTGACTTGACTTTGACTGTTTCTCAATATGTACATGAGATGCCAGTCCAGCATATTTTGTAGTTTGCAAAAAGTTTCTATACCTTTTTAGTACATTTGTTTTGTGCTTGATTCCCTAAAATGAGGCTAAACGACAATGTTGCATGCATGCTACATCCTATGTGATAGAATAAAGTAGAAGAAACCAAGGTGATCAAATAATTCTGCCTTCTCCTGTGGTCGCACAGATTAATGGGTTTCAGCCAAAATTCAGTACCCTTGGTTCATTCATTTTGGCAATTTAAGATTGAGTTTCACATACCATAGATTAAGATGCTGTGATATCAATAATTTGTTTGCAACATGTATGGACTCCTGTACGTGTCATCTGCACTTGCCTAACAATGAATCTTTCTGTGTGTTCTAAGCATATCAGTAGGAATATGCTATCCACACGTGACAGCCAAATGTCTTGACAAGGTGGTACTAGTTTTCTGTGGGAGGCTGTGTTTATTGTTGAATTGGTTTATTTTATGTACGGATGTCAAGTTTTTTATGTACAGATGTTTAGTTAGTTTCCAATCACAAGCTACTGGTATGCAAGATTTGGTTGATAATAATAAAGTTAAAATGGCTAAAACAGGTTGACCCAAAGCACGCCATGCGTACCTTACCAAAGCATGTGTTATGCCAAATCCGAGAACTGGCCGCCATTCATCCATATCCAAGAGTGCCTTACTCAAAGAAATGCAATGGTGACACAGATTCATCCAGACATCCTATCAAAGCTAAAAGTGCTCCTTTTAGCTCACATGGAAGAAATTTACGAAGAACTACAATTAAAGAACAGTGAATCTCAATTGCCATAAATCAGTCGGTAATCTTACAAAGTGTAGTTGTAAAGTAACTGTTATCTTGCTAAGTCGCCCTTTTTGTAATCTGCATACACATTCTGAGGTCTGTCCTTAGATACATCATGCTACCGCATCAAATGAATGTTTGCACAAAGTGGATCTAAAAAATTTTCATTTGTCAATTGTTAAAGCCAGGGATATGGCAAAATGATGCATAAGAGTGGTGAAGACGATATTGCCTTCTCTTTTAACAATTGCTTTCTGACTTAAAAACCCTGCATGCAGAATATTTTATTGTGTTCATCAAGGATTCAAGTCTTCCCTTGTTGATGGGGGAGTAGTATTTTGCCCAATTGAAGGGTCGGTTTCTCTATCCTACTGCGGAGCAGATTTTTGAGTTGGGCTTCTAATGGAATATGTTTAGCATCTCGACAGACTTGTAATTCTAATGTCAGTAGAATATTACTGTCCTTCTCTGGAGCTAAGGTGGGTTTGTGAGCGCTCTAAATGCTCCTTGTGTTGTCTTGATTCTTTAACAGAGCAAGGAGCTGAAATTATATTTACACGAACTCTTAACGATAAGCACTAGACCTGCAAGATCGCTGTCTTTAAGTCTATAGTCAATAAGCTGTGCATTACTTACCCGATGAGTGAGACTCATGATTCTTGCATTTTATATAAGGAATTGGGATTCCTTCCCCTTTTAAAGCATCACACTAATTTATCATTTGCTTTATCGAATGTACATTTGTTTAGAGCTTTCTATAATAAAAGTGGTGTTCTAATAAGGATGTCGCACTTATGTGCTCACAATTGGAGGTAATGGATTCTAAAATCTGCATATGGTGAGTCTTACCATATGGACATTTAAATATAAAAATAATAGGTCATTCAATTCAAGTCTAATGGCTTAAATTGGACGACCTACATTTTAGTTAAGAGCGCTGACTCTGGTATTAGGTACTTATAGATATAATAACAGTTGTTCCTTAAAAATAAATTAATTAATTACTTAAGAATGTGGTATGATGATGATGGATGATACGCGATAGTTTTGAACCAATTCTTTATTAAATCATTATCAAACGGTTGTTTTTCTTTGTTTAACTATTAGAAATGAATAAAAAAGTTAAATATATGAAACAATTGTGGAAACTCAGCTAGAACCTTGAATGATGTGAATGAATTATTTGAATAGAATCTTTTGAATCGCAATTCCTTTTATTTTTTTGTCTAAATCAAAATCAATCTATTTGGCATCCTAATGTTAATGGTCCTATATTTCAGCTAATCCAATATAAACAATATATAGCCACCTCCCATATATTTGTTTTATCTCAAAAGTATTTCATGACATTGCACCAAGACTATGTAACAAGCTCCATTTATCAATCCTTACAGCACAAGAAGTTCGAACAAAAGCATAACAAAATAGAAACTGTTTGAATAAATGTACATACGATATAGTCGCTCTCTCTACGTAGAGCTTACTTACATCTATCAAAAGAACTAGCTTTCACTTATTACCCACTTCCATTATCACTGCTATCACCAGCAGCATCGCCTTCGCCAGTCCCCCAGTCATCGTAGTTTTGCCTCGGAATATTATGGTGGTTGTCGATGCTTTTTTTTGGAATTCCAACTCTGCCCTCGACAGCTTCAATAGACTTTCCTTTATCAACACGGTGTCGTTGCTCTTGCCAATATATTCCACCAAGAACATCTCTTCTTGGCACTGCCGTGCAAGAAGATATCATCACCATCGCCAATAGAATCAGCGCCAAAAGCTTCATTTTCACTTGGCAGCTTAAGTTCATATCAACTGCTACCTTTCTATTACACAAATAGATACACAACTAAGTAGTTAGCACCCTTTTATAGAGATCTATGGCAAATGACATTGTGACAAAGTGAATTAAGAAATAATTATGTGGGGTCTCCATCAAACTGATGAGACAAGATTGAGTGGGTTTTCATATTAATTGTTTCAACGTTAAGATATTTTAGCTCCACTTGGATGGCTATGGTTGAGAGAAGATCTTATTGGCTGGGTTAGCAGCCTTTGTTGGGCTCAACCTTTTTAGTTGGAACAAAGTTACAATACTATACTTACAAGTCAATCAATCATAATGAGATTTTTATTTTAATTGCTTCCCGGTGCCGAATCATAAAAAAATGGGCTCCTAGGTGAAATTATTTATACCCTAAAATATAATTTGGAAGCACTTTTTTCATATAACAAACTTGTTCAATATTCTTTACTAAAATTTATGCGACATATATTCTTCAACATCGCATCACTTTTTCTTTTTCGGTTTAGCAATGGAAAATTATTGTAATACATTTTACTAGAAGTTTCCATCACACCAAATTGTGGAGTGACAAGTAGTTGTAAAATTCAATTAACATCTGTCTCTTCCCAACTTAAATATCATAATCCACTAGTGATTCCATTCAAAAATTAATCCACTAGTGATAGTTGCACTACTCACGTTCGAGGTCGCTTTCCTACAAAAAATTCTCGATCTTATATCAGGTGGAGTGAAAATATCCCACATCAATTCAGTTGAACTTTAATTAACTATATTAGATTTTAAGAATTCTTAATTCTTGAGTTAGGTTTTAGGTTAAGTAAGTTTATAGACTTTTATATAGTATTGAACCCAAGTTTATGTGTGAGTAAGTTGACACCATCTTGCCACATGAAAAGAACCAACTGAAAGTTAAGTGACATATTTTTTATTCTAAAATGAAAATCAAATCTTATATACCAATTCATTGCGTATTCAATTTGAATTAAGGATTTTGTGCACAATATATTAAGGTAGTGTAGGCGTACTCCTATATGAGTTTGACTTTAATATTATATAAAAGTCTGTTAGTCAAAAGTCAGTGACCCATTTTTTTGTTTTAAAGGGATAAAAAAGAAAACTAAATCTTAAATATGAAATTATTACACATTTCAATTTGAATTAAGGATTAACCCACACTATGTGATAAGAAAGTGTGAGCTTGCTCATTTATGAGTTTAGCTCTGATACTACATAGAAGTCTATCGATGTAACTCAACCAAAAGCTAACTCAAGAGTTAGATTATTCAAATCTTATATACTAAATCTAAGTTCAATACTCAATGGAAGTAGGATATTTTTCCCTTCACCTCATGTGGCAAGAGTGGGTAGTGTAGGTCCACCTGTGCATAAATTTGACTATGATATTATGAAGAAGTTTATGAACCTAAGTTAACTCAAAAGCTAACTTAAGAATTGAGGATCACTGGAGCCTTGTATATTTAACTTAAGATAAATACTCATTTAATATGTGATATTTTCTTAATAATAAGAAAGAAATAATTCAATATCACTTGAAGTAGTTTTTTTTAGTTGAAGAATAATCTTAATTTATCAATTGTATTTAGAAAATCAAGTTCTATTATCACATATTGTTGATACCATTTTTCGAATGGACTTGGTCACGAATAAAAATAAGAGGGTACTATTTATATTATTAAAGAGAACTCTTTGATGTAAAAGTTAGTTTAGATTTTTATTTACCTTCGGTAACAATGAGCGAAAGGAAGAGATCATTCGTCCAAGCCATAAGCAAAAAAAGGTTGTGTTTATTACGTCAGGTGTGGCCTTTAGCCCTTCTAATGAACTTAGAAGAAGCTCTTGTTCAATTTTGATTGGTTGGAGGGAGAGGAGGGCAAGAGCTCTTTCCTTGTTTGGTTGTGCAGTGTCCATAATGGAATTTAATTTCTTTTGGCATCTCAATTCCATCAAATTGAGGGATTTGAAAGTATTAATATAAGATCAATTTGAAAGTATTGATTTGCAAAGTCCATAATGGAATTCGATCATTTTCTTATCATTATAATATAAGGTCCAAAGTTATTGTTTTCCATTTTTTTTTTGTTTTTCAATAAAATTTTAACAGTAATTAAACTAATATTTAAGTAAATTATAAGTTGTATACTTTATATATTATAAGTTGTATATTTCATATATTAAATTAATTCTTAATTTTTAAATAACATTTATCAGAAATATTGAAATTTTAAACACTAAAAGGTGAAATTGTCCAAATAAAAAAGTAATTTCTTCTCTCTTACTTATTCATTTCAAATCAAAAAATAGATTTTTTTTCCTCACTTTTGTTATTTCCTTTTCTTTCCGCTCATCAAAAAACATCTTAGATTTGAAATTGAATGGTCTTGTGCTTTTTGGATTGTAATTTATGATTTAGATTAAACTTCTATTTCTTTGTCTTCCCTCACACATCCTCTTCTTTTCCCTCTCAAATTTCTTCAAATCAAACGTTATATTAGTTAGTTTCTAATCAATTCTATCTTATAGTTTTTAGAGTTACTTTAGGTAGTGACGGATTTATATAGTGGTTAGATTGGGCATAGTCTACCCCAAAAAGATTCATTAAAACCTGAAATTTTTAATTTTTTATATAAAATAGATTTTTTACTTTTCCCTGAGGTGTGTCCCTCAAATTATTTTTTTATTAAAATAATTAAAATACAATTTACAATTAAATTTCTCTTACATTGGGTCTTTAAAAGTCAATATTAAAAGAATAATTTTCTATTTTAATTAAAGTTAGAGACCTTTTTCACTAAAAATATTTATTTTTTAAAATAATTTTTTTGATATCACATTCCTTAGGCATGTATTTGTAAGTTTTTTATACGCACTACCATTCACACAATTGTATGTAATAAATTTATGGCAAATTCTACATTACAGCTTCTATAATGCGCCCCCTCACAACTACAATGTTGTGAGGTCCACATAGTGCTATAGCTATATGGGACGTATCTTACAGAAGCTGTAACGTAGCACCTCCCTAAATTTATAATTTTGTCCAAGCTAATCAAAGGACCGTAGGTCCAATCCTAATTCTAGGGCTTTTATGGATCTATTTGCACTACTGTTACACCGATGATTTCTAAAGCCCAACTGTCAAGAGTGCCACAGCACAACCAAAGCAAATGCCAAAAGGGACCATAAATAATATAGGTGAAATTAGTCAATTCCCACCAAATAGTCTATAATAATAATCATGATAATATAAATAATGAACTATGATGCTTATCTCAATGCTAATTAATCTTTAAATAATTTAGTTATTTTTTTTAATCCAATTTTGAAGGTAATTCTTGTCTGATCGTTAAAAGTGCTTTCTCCTACGGGTAATTTTTACTATCCACCTTGAGATTTACCATGTTTTCAATTTAAATTTAAGAGAAAGTTTGCTTATATTGATAGAAACATCCCTTGCCGTCTATATTCGATTTCACTTCTCGTTTGTCATAGAGGGCAAGTTACTAAAAGTAGGTGATATTGATGAAATATTTAAACTTGTTCAAATATTTTCACTTTCGGAATTGTTTTGTTTCATAAACACAATAATATCTACTGGATGATAAAAGATGTATGTGTTTTAGATAGATTTTAGGAAAAAAAGAAAAAGATAAACTTATCTAAAATAATTAATTTATTTTTTGGGGTAAATTAGGTACCACTCTAGGTTGTAGTGAGTAATGTTGCTAGCATTTGAATGAGCTAATAAGTGGGGAGGCTAATGATGGTTGCAAGAGGTCGAAATCTAGAATGAAGGTCTTCTGAGACAAGTTTTAAGTCTGTAAAATAGTGAAAAAAAGGTTAGAGGTGAAGTTAGGGTAGCTCGGCATACATACCCCAATGTTCAAGCAACAATTCAAGCTTTTTTTTATAGTGAGAGCTTGCCAACCCTCTGAAAATAATGACTTATGGTTGAAAAAGGCTTTTTTGTGGAGTGTGCGTGTAGTTATGAATGATTAGAATAGAACCTGGATGTCTTTATATATGGGGCACCCTAACTGCTACGTGATGTATTTTTTTATGAGTATATTTTTTTTGTTATATTTTTTACGAATTTTAAGCTCTTAAAAGTATGCTTGGGCAGCAAAAAGACGTTCATGATGTATTTGATTCTTTTGGGCAAGTGGCATACGCTAGAGAGTGGTTGAAGATACCTCAAATAAAGGTTGTCTGGTAAGCCAGTTGAGAACCACTATCCTAGGTACAATACCTTTCACTTTTAATAAAGGTGCCATTTGACTGTCGCTATTTTTTCAGTATGATATTCTGACATCCAATTTCATAAATATAAATATTATCCTATAAGTGATGGATACATCTCTAATGAATAAAATTATGGATACTTTTCCTTGATTATTTTGCATATGATTTGTTGGGTATCTCGAGTATCGAGTTTATGGCATAAGTCACGTACCTCATGTGCCAAGTATATAGTACAGGTCAGGTACTTCAGGTGTTGAGTTTATGGTTCAGATCGGGTACATCAAGTATTCTTAGGTACTGAATTTATGGTATGGTCGAATACCTTGGATACTAAATTTATGGTGTAGGTTGGGTTATCCAGAGTATAACTTATAGTTACATAACCTTTGTATTGACATATGGCACTTCATTTTCAAGACTCTATTTATCTTCAAACAATATCCCCACTAGTTTCTTTTGGCAAAAAGTTTTGAGGTAAAAGAAACTCATAGAAGAATTATAAATGACATGTGGCGATGCTCAACTCTTCATCTCATAGGAAAGGATAAAAAAAAGGTACCTTGCCTGCCTCTTTTTAGTTGACTATATAAATTCCCAAGATCAACAAACATCTTGACCTTTTTTTATTTATTTCTTTCTCTTTTATTATTACTTTTTCTCTTAGCCAAATAAGCGTAGGCTCCTTGAATGGCTAGGGTACCACTTCTTCTATAAGGTATATTCAACCTCCTCACTTCTCAGGATATGAATTGTGTAACCTAAAAGCTTAGGAATTACGTTTTCTTTTACTCTGTAAAAGTGCTGGTGTGAATGGACCAAGCTTAAAAATGGTGGCTCTAAGGGTACCCTGAGAATCTAAAAAGAAAGATGAAATCCTTTTTCTTTTTGTGTGGGAATTTCATTAAAGAAGAACTAAATTTGATGGCAAATAAAAAGATCAACTAAATTTGATGGCAAATAAAAAGATTTCCATTCAGCTAGATATGTCTACAATAACACTACAAACATCACCTTAGAAATTGATCATAAGTTTTCAGCTACTTCTGGAGACGAACCATAAGTATGTGTAGAGCGTGTTATAGAGGTACCCACCATCACCCATATTTTGTTTTCTTAGAGTTGGTAAGTATAAGTCATTCTAGTGAGGATTTGATACCTCCACGTGAGATGAAAATAAAATCCTAAATCTTTGCTTTTAGCATTTTTAAAGGTACCCAAGTGCATAAAAAAGAAAGATGTGCTTCAGCCTTATCAAAAGAAGCTCTCTAGTGTGAACAAAATTTTGAAAGGACGCTTTGATGAAGTTTTTAAAGAGAAAACTTGTATGGCGAATGACTCTAAAGAGGTTTCAGCTAGGCTTGAGGACTTCGTATCTTAATAAAAGGTCATGGTTGATAATGCTTTTGAGTACATTATGAATGAGAAATATAGTGTAGATTTGAGGTTGGTAGTTGTTGTGCAAATTTTATTGAACTCGCAAGCGCACGAATCTATTGTAGAATAGATTAATGGTGACGAGTGTCGATCCCACGAGGAGGTTGATTTTAATTATATGCAGAATTAATTTTCTTTAATGGGAACAATTAAATTATGGTAAAATTAATGTAAATTATGCTTAAATTTAAATTACAATGGTAGGAATTAAATTAAATTGAAATCTATTATAATAAAACACTTGGGTATCCGAATCCGCATCAACATGCTCCATAGGCTAAATATTCCATATTAATACCAATTAAATCATAAGGGGGGATTCCACACCTCATGAACTACTCTCCAATAAGTATGGTGCAAAAGGCTTATCGTGCCAAATAATAATAACCTTGTACTAGGGTGCCGGTTTAACCAGGACTGTATCTAGACAAGACTATTATTATTTGTCGACAAAAAGTTAAAACAACAATAAATATTAGAGGGGAAGAGAAAGTAAATTTACCAAATTAAGCCCATGGGACATGTTGAGACTTCACCTTCAACCCAAGCTCAAAAGAAAATTAGCCACTCATATTTTAACTAAGCATAAAAAAAGAAAATTTTATTAAAATACAAAGAAACTACAAGAAGGAGAAGGAATTTCAGAAATCTAAGCTTAAAAATGAATTCAGGGGTATTAAATTAGGGGGGGAGAGCCTCCTTTTTATAGATACATTCAGTGAATCGTGATCATCGGATTAAAAACAGTTCGGATGCTCAGGATTGCGCCACGTTATCAGTCAACAGTCAACATTTGCATAGTAACGCCGCCTGAATAGTAAATAATCCCATGTATGCGCATGTACTGTACACCCAATTTTTGCTCCACTGAGATACTGCCACGTCATCGATTTACAGTAATACATAAGAAATTTAGTCCAATAAGATCGTGACACATCATCGGTTGATGCCACGTCATTGGTCAACGCCACATAAGCAGTCAATACCACATAATTCGCCCAATCAGATGCTGTCACGTCATAAGTAGTTGCCATATCATCGGTCCGTATACATGAATTAAGTGAATAAAGTCTGTGAAGTGAATGATCTGATATATGTGAACAGTGACTTTTTTCCTTTAATGCTCCTCTTAAGGTTTTCGACTGTCCTGAGTCCAAATATGACATCCGTTTTGCTGTCTGATCACTCGTTCATTGTGAAACGATCGTAATGCCCCTAAAATACATAAAATATATAATTATAATAAAACATACATAATTAAATAACAAAATATTTAAATAAATAAAAGTAGTAATGTAAGTGAGATTTAAGGTGTAAAATAAGGATTTTCTCCTTTATAAATATACAGTTTCTAACACTCAACAGTAGTGCTAAAAAGGAAGGCAATTAAGGATAGTAGGGCTCCTTACACATCTTGGTTTGAAAGCCCACAGAGGTAGCTGAGGTAATTCACCAATTAAAGTGAAATTCTAGTTGTGCAACCTAAGAGGGTGGTGAATTAGGTTTTTAAAAATTAATCTAAATAAATCACACAACAATTTAATCTATTGTCTTAATGAAACCAAGAACAATAAGTTTAACAATACTAAAATATAAAAAAGTAGGGAAAAGAAAATAAACACAGATATTTTTAAGTGGTTCGGCAAACGTCGCCTATGTCCATGCCTCCAAGCTAACCAAGCTCAAGAATTTCACTATCTAACCCTTTCACAGTTTCAATTCGGTTACAACTGACTTCAAGATGTCAATGAACCCTTACAATCTAGGGATTATTTCTCAATCTCTTCACCCAAGTGTTTCCTACACTTATACAACCATAAATTTGACAAGAGATTAAAAAATTACAATAAAAAAAACTCACTTCAAGAGTGGATGAACAAATATAGCACTATAATGATTTAATCTATATTGATTTGCAATTTGAAAGTTCAATCAATGATGTAATAACTTATTTTTTGTTGTGCAAAAAGTTAGAAATGAGTTCGATTTAGGTTTATATAGTTTAGACTCGAAAAATAACTGTTATAGATAAATTCCAGTGTCGAAGCGGCTAGCCACTTCACTCAAGCTGTTAGCCGCTTGCTACAGTGAAGTTACCGTTAAATTTGAAATTGCTACAGTAATACTGTTCATGAAATTATAAGTTTACTTAAAATTTTTTATAGTTATACTATGGCCTAAAAGTTTATAAAACTTTACAAATAGGTCTATTTTCGAAATAGTTTTAACTTACTACAGTACCACTGTTTAAAATTATAATTTTACCTAATATATTCTTATAATTGTATTATAGCTCAAAATGTAAAAAATCTTTGTGAACAAGTCTAATTTTAGAATTTCTAAATAATATTTCTCATTCCCACAACTTTTTGAAATTATGATATGATAAAAAATATTTTTGATTTTACAAATAAATCCAAATTCATATTTAAAACATTACTTATTAAAATAAAACATTAAAAAACTTTTTTACTTTAATCCATATTTAGAAAATTAATTATTTTGCATGAAATACTTGATTTATGATCAAAACTTTAGATTACTGAATAATAATTAATTAATTAAAGTCTTGAGCTTCACAAATTGTTAAATCAAGTATAAATTAAATCATATTGGCTTTACAAGAATTTATCTTAATAATAAGTCCGTTGTACTCCAAACTTTGTTTTTGATTGAGCCATTGTTCTTTGAGTGTTTTGAAGTTGATTTCATTTGATTCACTTGCAAAAATACTATTATTCAAAATCTTGGTGAAAAATGTTATTAATTTAAAATAATTAAGATATATGTTTGTTATTATTAAAATTACATTATGTGTAGCCTTTTATACTGACATAAAGTCATGATGAAATGCCCTTAATACTAATGTTCACATTTCTATTGCTTTTAACACTTTTATTGATCTCTCACTCTTAAAGGATGAAGGGCAAGATGACCTGTTGATTGTGTAACCTTATTTGGTATTACTGCTTGTTTGCTGTCATTTTTTTTTTAATAATGTGCTTGAAACTATTTTTTGGATTTTCTGTTATACCCGATCTTGTCGGGGTACCTAAGCTACTTTATTGTTGTACTAACAAACTCCTGATACTTTTATTTCCTATAGCATTTGGTGTTATTACTTTACTTGGATGGGCCTTTTGAATCTCTTGTGTATCTATGATGTGTTCTGAAATATGATTTTGAGCATGGCATGCCTCAGGTACCCATTAGCATAAATATTCACTAAGCTATCTCTTTCTTCATAGCGAAGCAATCTAGTTTCATCAAATATGTGGCGATTCATCTAGATATGTTAGCTAAAGCTTTCATAGAGCCGCTCATGGTGTATTCAAGGAATGGCTTTTTGACGTGAGGTGCCTTAGGTACATATAATTTTATCTTATTAAAGTTGAAGAGTTATTTAGTCATGCTTGCCACAAATATTAATAAAAATTATAGGGAAACCTTTCATGAAATGGTCAAAAACCTCATAATCCCCCATTTGCTCTAAATCAAATAGGTGAGATAAATAGTAATAAAGGTAGCTGCTTGCCTACCCTTATTCGAAATGGTTGAAAACATCATAATTTGCTATTCACGTGGAATTAAATAAGCAAAATGATAATGATAAAGGTGGCCACTCACTATCCTTATACGAGATGGTAAAAAACTTTATGATTCGTCATTCCTTTAAAATCAAGTAGACAAAATAGATAAAGATAAAGGTGGCAACTTGTCTACCTTTATAAGTAGTTTAGGCATCTAACTCAAGTGATTACATTTCACTTATAAATTATTTACTCTTCACTTCTACTTAAGAAGGATAATGGAGGTGTAGGCATGCACATACCTTAAAGAATCCTAATAACGTTAAGGTATGGATGTATACTTTGCCTTTGAGTCTTCCTCAACCTTTGTTTTCTTCAGTCAAATAGTTACATTTTGTAATCAATCAGAAAAGCTAGTTGTGATTTCTTTATACTTGTTTTGCTGAATCTGACCTTGAGTAGATCATCAAGATTAGAATAAGTCAGACACCCTAGTTACATTGAAATAAAACGATCCCTTAACACCACGCTGCATTATAATAAATATTGCACAATAACAGACGTGATTTAGTTTAATGGTAAATATATTCCTATTGAATGGCATTCTAAACTACTCATATACATTCTCTAATTGAAAAGCCAATAAAAGAGCACGCAACATAACATTTTTGAAAGAAAATGCAATCATAGGTAATGGAGACATAAATTATTACATGCCATTGCACTGTTATCATAAGGAGGATGAGGGATTCTAGGATCTCCCATTCTTTTCATTAGAGACAAAGGAAATTGAAAAGTACAATTGACCAATTTAGGGTGCCCTGGATACCTTACACAATTAACTACATATTATATATAAACATCAAAGAAAATAAATTGGAATAAATAGAAAAAGGTTAAGTGTTATCTCTTTAACAGTTGTACTCTCTATTAAGGCTGACGATGATTACTCATACACCACTTTCATATGGATTAGAAAGGTATGGATGTAAATTTTCCAAGCTTGTTCTTTTTCTACTACAGGGGTTGTCTTACATAGGTAGCCCAGGATTCCCTTACCCCATAGTCATTGACAAATATTGCTAAAAAAAATCAATAACTTAAGTTACAGTGGTTAAGCAAGGCCTACGTATTTTGAATGGGTATCATTGGGCACCTTTGGAGTCTTGATATTCATTGAGTCTATTTTTATTAGTGGTATTTCGTCCTTAGTGAAGAGAGTCTTTAATTAAGTGCGAGAAGCAATTATAGTTTTCTTCAAAGGTAATAGTAGATATAACCCCGAGCTGGTTGTTGGTCTCTTTTGATGGTGACAAAATCTATGACAGTTAAAAATTTTATAGTAAGGTGATGTAGAAAGGTGAGATACCCAGGGTACACTAAGAGCATTGTATCCATATCTACACGGGGTAGATTGTAGTAGGCTGCATATTTAGGGTACTTTTGGTGTTGGGGCTTCTATTTTCTTGGGTTACTCCTTGTTTTTTATAACCTTAGCCTTGTCTTCTTGCCATTTGAAATGGCATTTCTTATAATGTAACGCGCGGAAATGAGGTTCCTCATATGAAGGTAGGCACTTCTTTTAAAATGAACACTATAACTTGTCCAATTGTAAATTCTTCTAAAAGTGGGTCAATGTATGTTGATGTCCAAATACTGCAACTTGCAACACCTCTTGATGGAAATGACTCACATATTCTGCCAAAGATTTGGCTTTCCTTTACTTAATGAAGGCAAGTTTGGAGGTTGCCTTATCTTAAGTAGAAGTATAAGAAAACTCTTTAATGAATTCAGATAATAACTGGTGTAGGGAGGATACACTACTTGTCTTTAATGATCGAAACCATGATTTTGCGAGGTCAGTGAGTATGCGTGTGAACATCTTGTACACGGCGTTCTAATCAATACCCTTGATAAGCATTTGGTCACAGTATAACTCAACATGTTCTGCGTGCTCTATTTTTTCTACGAACTCAAGGGTAACCGTAAGGGCACCTAATGATGTTGTGCCCATTTGCGAAGCCCTTTGGTATTTAATTTTTTATAGAGATCCTCAGAGCTTATTTTGCACAGATGGTACCTTGACTGCTATAGAAATTATAAGAGGTAGTGGAGCACTCGTCTTAGGAGCCTGTAGTTTGGAATTTAAAGTGAGTGCCTAATGGCTAATGTTTTAACTTGCTGGTCCCAGGTACCTCAGCTCTTAGCATGAGTTGTTGGTCTACTTGTTGTGACGAAACATCTATGGTCATTGGTGGAAGAGATTTTTCAAGTACCGAGATCTCACTGCCCTAAGAATTGCATTAACAAGATCCTCAAAATACTTTTGAGAAAAAGGTTCTTCATTTTGGTGAATGCTAGTAGATTGCTTGAGGGACTTCCTCTTGTTGAGATAGGCCACTCTTTTTTATCACTAATGCATCACTATTATCATCTTTTACCTTTGTAGGGTCTGCCATTAAGGCTTCAAAAGGTACATCAGGTGCCATGTTTTGAAACACACATAATGACTAGGCTGATAACCATCGTAGACACTTTTTGCACATTTCCCACAAAGCTGATGCTAATTGTTTAAATAGATTTTGTAGAAAAAAAAAAGAAAAACTGATCTAAAATAAATAATTTATATTTTTAGAGAAAACGGGATACCACTTTAAGTTGTTGTGTGTGATGTCTTAGAGATTTGTATGAGGTAATATGATGGAGGCTCATGATAGTAGCAAAAGGTCAAAATATGAAAGAGAGGTCCTCTGAGACAAGCTTTAAGTTTGAAAAATAAAGAGAAAAAAGAGATTAGAAATAGAGTCAGGGTAACCTGGTGTCCACACTCTGATGCTCAAGTCAGTAACTCATTTGATGGTGAGAGCTTGCTAGTCCTTTGAAAATTATGGCTTGAGGCTAAAGGGAACCTTAGTTTTTTCTATTTATGGAGTATGTGTGTAATTATTAATGATGAGAATAGAGCTTGAATGCTTTTATATATGGAGTACTTCAGTTGCCACACGCGTGTATTTTTTTATGGCTATGGGTTGTCTTTTTACCTTTTTTAATGATTTTTTATACTCTTAAAAGCATGTATCGGGAACAAGAAAGCATTCATGGTGTATTTGATTCTTTTGGGCATGTATTGGAGAGTGGTGCAAGATACCTCAAAAGAGGTTTTTGGGGAGGGTGGCTAAGGACCATTGTCCTTAGTGCAATGTCTTTCACTTTTTGATAGATGTACTAATTAGCTGTTGCTACTTTTTTAGCTTGATATTATGACATCTAATATCATAAAATCAAATATTATTCTTTAGATGATGAATGCATCTCTCGTGATTAACTTTTTAGAGACTTTTCTTTATTTTTTTTTCATTTGATCTATTGGGTACGTCGGGCACTAATTTATGGTATAGGTTGAGTATCTTAGATGCCAAGTTTATAGTGCAGGTCAAGTACATGAGGTGCCCAGTGTATGGTATAGGTCGGGTACCTTAGATACTAAATTTATGGCGTAAGTCGAGTACCCCAAAAGATAACTTACAGTTACATAACCTTTACATCGAAATGTGGTGTTTAATTTTCAATACTTTTTTTTTATCTATAAATAGCATGCTTTTTATTTTGTGTTTTTTTTTCAAACCAAAACTAGAGTCTTCTCTTTCCTCTACCAAAATCAATGCTTAAAACTCAAGACATTACACACAATTCCAATGCTTTGAAGAAATTTGCTACTGATCATAAGAAGATGAAGTTGAACCAATCCCAATCGAATGCGATGACTATTGCATTAAGAAATCTAGCTGAACAGACTATTGTTAGTGAATATCGATGAAGACCTAGAAGCCACCCATTAGTAACGGAGTTACATGTGAAGTTTATGAAACATTCATCTAAGGGTGGCAAAATGAATAAATAAATTGAATTTGAATCAAATCTCAAATGAAGTAGATTAAAATTCTATTAATTCATATTTGATTAATTTAATAAACGAATCAAAATCTCAAGATTCGAATTCGATTCGTTTATTAATAAATATTCACTTCAATTTGTTTAATTCGTTTAACAGAACTAATAAACAAATCAAATCGAATTTGGATTCGTTTATCTTTACGAATCCGATACATATCGATTTGAATATGAATTCGATTGCAATTCATCTTCAAATTACAATATTAACCTTTAAATTTTTAAAAAAATTTAAATAAATTTAAGGATAAAAAAGTAATTTAATTAAATAAATTTTCAAAGAATGGACCATATTCGATCCATTTATGACCCATTAACTAAACGAATGCTAAACGAATAAACGAATCAATATCTTTAAACCTGGACTAAATTCATTAAACAGTGAATCAAATCGAATTTACCCATTTATTAAATGAATCAATTTTTTCAAATTTAAACCGATTTAATTTGTATTGAATTAAACTAAATAATGAATCCTAACTTGGATTACCACCTCTACTTTCATCCTTAAATTGAATAGCGGTTTGTAAAATGTTGGTCTATTTTTCTTGTTGATGTCAATTTGTTGTAATGATTTCTCGTTCTTAAATTTTGTCAACAAACTAAATGTATCATGCAAAATGTGGCTTATTTGCTTATTATTTCATTGGAAAAAGAACTTTGAGGCTAGAGATGCAATAATGAAGAAAATTATTTATGCACCACTTTTGTTTTGTGATATGTATATTGAATTACTTCAAAATTTTGGCTTGTTCTTTGCCCCATCTTTTTTTTTTTTTTTAAAGTTCATATCAATAAACTATTTTGACACTAGAAAGCAATTATTTTACCTTAAGTGAATTAAAAGGCCATTTCGTTATAGAAAGTTTTGTAAAATTAAAAAACAAATAATTACAAGAATACCTCTTAATTTAATAAATACATAATCTAAATCCAATATGTTAATTTTTTTAAATTATAATTTTATTTAAAAATTATTATTTTAATTTTTGTAATGATAATTTGATTAAATTTATGTAAGAAAGTTTCTTAATATTAATTATGGCAAAGTTTACAATAATTATAGGAAGTTTTTCTCTTCTTGTTAATTTTTATAAATATCTCTATACTTAATTTAATTATAAAAATTAAATGAAATTATAATTACAAAAAAATATAATTATAAGATTTTACTTTTTTTATAATGATAATTTCATTTAAAAATTATCATCTTAAATTTTAAGATTTATTTATTTTTATTGAATTTAAAAGTATTTTAACAATTATAATTTTCATTTTCTAAAATTTTATAGAATAAAATATTCTTTTAATTCATTAGGAGTAAAATGATTATTTTTAATGTCAAAATAGCTGATTGATATAAGTTTAGAAACAAAGAAAGTGCAATGAACATGAAAAAATTGTAGTAGTTAGATATATATATGACAAAACAAAAATAGTGCAAAGATAATTTCATAAGTTATTATATAATTTTTATGTAGGGTGATTTTCTAAAACCTCTTTTAAAATCTAACGTATTCTCACTTTAAGAGAATTTATATGCGTATTGTAAAACACCTCTCCTAATGTTAGTAAACCATTAATTTGATCATTTATTACTTGACAAAATGACCAAAATACCTTTAACTAAAAAAATAATTTGTATGCTTAAATTAAAGAATTGTTAGTACTAGCATGTTTGTTTTAGTGGCAAGGGATATAAATACAATGAAAATATCAAATCATTCTTGTCACTTTCTAAAATGACTTCGAGGAATGAAGCAAACAATTTGAATTATTTTTGTTTAAAACATATGTGAAATTGACAGGGTACTTTTGAAACTTAACTTCAATTGCTACTGCCATTATTACCATTGTCTTTAATGGTTATATTGGCAGTAGCAGCAGTTATGTAACTACTATAATGAAGTTCAATAAGCAACATACCTTTGCTTCTAAAACTTAATAAAAAAGGAAAAATAGAAATAGCATTTATCTCACTTTAAAGGATCAAACCTTAATATAACTTCATCTTTATATCAACCATTTATGAGATATCATCCAATAGTGAATTAAAAATCTCAGCATTTCCTAAGCATTCTTGCATATCAATGGATTCACAAAGTTCAAATGATTCAAAAAAGATATACAAATGCTACATGAGAGGTAATTTGAAACTTTTAGAATCTGATTGACATATACTTCACTACTGTTGTGCTAAAAAAAAGGTTATGGATATTTCAAGTAATGAGTTCCAAATAGAGATGATTTTGACAACAGAGCTTTATTTAAAGAATGTGGGACAATAGACATATGCTATGAGGTGCCAGTTGGAATTGAAAATGATTTAAAAGAGTGAAGACCATTAAAGAAAGTCATAAAAATCTGTGAAAATTATACTTATGTTGAATGTTTTGTTATTTCTATTTAATGTTGTGATACACCTTATGTAGTATATCACTAAATGCTTTTTATTTGGGGAATAAAATAAGTCCTTTTAAGTAAAAAAGAGCAGATCACCTCGACCAGAGAGTGACTTATGAGTAGGTCACCTCAATAAAGTGGTGATCCATGAATAGGTCACCTCAACTAGGAGGTGATCCATGAGCAGATTACTTCGATCAGGTGGTGATTCATAAGCAGGTCATCTCGATTAGAAGGTGATCATGAGCAGACCACCTTAACTAAGTAGTAATCCTTGAAACCATGAGTAGATCATCTCGACCAGGTACTAACTCTTGAGACTATGAGCAAATGGGTTCTAGAAGACCAGAATCAAGAGTTATAACTGAAATTTGATAATTACTTTATAACAGATACCTTAACTCATTATCATAATAGTGTCGTTAGCTTAAAGGGTTATACATTATGTAATTTTGATGATAACAAACATATATCTTAGTTGATTTTATAATTATTGTATTTCACTTTTTCACTAGTTCTTGAAACGAAAAATATTTATATAAGAAAATCAAGTGAAATTAAGTTCAAGATACTCAACGAATAATGGCTTGGTTAATAATAAAGTTTGGAGCTCAATGGACTCATTATTGCAACAATTCTTAATAAAGCTGGTATGATTTAATTTATTTTTCATTTAATATTTGTGAAGCTCAAGATTTTAATCGATTAATTATTATTTTTCATTAATATAAAGTTTTGTAATCATAAATCAAGTATTTCATGTAAACTAATTGATTTTTTAAATATGGATTAAAACAAAAAAGTTTTGCAATCTTTAATTTTAATAAGTATTACTTTAAATATGGATTTGGGTTTATTTTGTAAAATTAAAAACATTATTGTCATATCATAATTTTAAAAAGTTGTGAGAACAAGAAGTGTTTTTTAAAAATTTTGAAATTAGGCTTATTTATAAAGATTTTTTGATATTTTAAGCTATAGTATAATTATAGAATGTTTTGGGTAAAATTATACTTTTATAAATAGTAGTACCGTAGCAATATAAAATTATTCTAAAAATGAACCTTCTTGCAAAGTTTTATGAGTTTTAGGCTATAGTATAATTATAAAAAATTTTGAGTAACTTCACTGTAGCAAAGTTTTGTGAATAGTGTTACTATAGCAAAATTTAAATTTAATAGTAACTTTACTGTAACAAGCGATTAACTGTCAAAATATAGAGGCTAACCACTTGGATACTGAAATTTACCTATAACGACTATTTTTTAAATCAGAATTATATAAACTCAAATCAAACTCATTTTAAAGTTCTCTAGCAAGTGTAAGTATATATATTATATTTTGAGCTTTTAATTTACAAATCTTCATAGATTAAATTTTTATTGAGCTATCATTTGTATATCAACTCTAGATAAAGAGTATTTGTTATATTTTTTAAATTTATTATAAACTTTGTGAGTGTTTAAGTGTGAGAAACACTTGAGTGTTGGGGGATAATCTCTTATTATAAAGGTTCATTGATACCTTGAAAGTTAATTGTAAAAAACTTGAAACCTTGAGAGGTTTGGATAATCTTTGTAAGTGTAAAGAACTTGAAACCTTGTAAAGGTTCTTTGTGAGTGTTTAAGTGTGAGAAACACTTGAGTGAAGAGATTAAGGGATAATCTCTTGTTGTAAAGGTTTATTGATACCTTGAAAGTTAATTGTAAAGAACTTGAAATCTTGGGAGGCTTGGATAATGAAATCCTCGAGTTTGGTTAGATTGGAGGCGTGGACGTAGGTAGGGATTGCTGAACCACGTAAAAATTATTGCGTTTTCTTTTTCTTCTCTTACTCTTTTATTATTATACTTTATTAAACTTATTGTTTTTTTATTTTATTAAGGCAATATATTTAATTATTGTGTGGTTTATTTTGATTAAATTTTTAAAAACCCAATTCACTCTCATTTAGGTTACATAACTAGCATTTTATTTGGTATTAGAACTTGGTTCTCTTGTTGGGACTTAACTGTCCAGAGTAAAAGATCCATGACAACCCAAATTGAATTCATATTTAAAGAATGACAATCTATAACTAGGCTACCATTCTTTGATGGAACTGGTTACCCATATTGAAAAACTACGATGAGAGTCTTTTTACAAGCCTTAGACTATGAAATATGAGAAATAGTTTGTGATGGTTCATTTATTCCTAGGAAGAATGCTTTAAGTGAGTCGAATAGGAAAAATATATCTTTAAATTTTAAGGCTATGAATGCTTTATTTTGTGCCTTAGATAAAATGAAATTTCATAAAGTTTCAAATTGTTCTAATGCTGATGAAATTTAGAGAAAACTTGAAGTTGCATATGAGGAGACTACAAATGAGGAGAAATCTCATAAAGTGTCAACTTTGACACTTATAGCAATTGGAGATGAATCGAATAATAAACTTGATGAGGTAAATAATCTTTCTACTTATGGTGAGTTGTATGATTCTTTTAAAGAATTGCATGATGATTAGTTAAGAATTGGTAAAAAGAGTACATGCCTTAAAAAAAATGTTAGAACTTCCAAGTGGAAAGGATGCCTTGCAAAAATGCAATGATTCATTAAATGAAAAGGTCAAGGGCTAGAATTAGAAAATAAAATATTGCATGATAAAATTGTATAAATTAAAGATAAATAAAATATTTTATATCAGCATGAAAAATCACATGTTAATGATTTGAAAAAGAAAAATGAAATGCTCAAGAAAAAAAAAATTGAACTTAATAATGTTATTATAAAATTTACAAATAGGCGAAAGATGTTAGATAACTTGCTTAATTCACAAAAAATGTATGTTTGACAAAGGAGACATTGATTATAAGCCAAATTTAAAATAAAAATTTTATAAGAATTATTTTGTAAAGATAACCTCTATTAGCAATCATGTTGTATGTCATTATTGCAATGAAGATGGTCACATGAAAAATAGATGTTCAGTTAAAACAAATGCATATTATGGAATAAAATGTATTCGAGTTCTAAAAAGAATCATAGCTAATACTTAAGGACCTAAACGTATTTGGGTACCAAAATGAATAACTTGAATACTTTTTTGTAGGTACTATAATTAAAAAATAGTGAAGAGTTCCTTGATGAAAGCTTGTGAGGACAATCACTTAATCATAATCTAGGAGAAAAATATGAGGCAAGATGGTTTAATTATTTTGGTAACAATTCTTGCCATATTGATTATGTTGAATAAATCGTGATGGATGAATGATAACTTGAATTTGTGAAAGAATGCTTGTATATTTATATAATTGAATTATCATTGTGTATCACATTAAGTACTTTATCATGATGCATGGAAAGATATATATGATGAAATCGTGTCAACTTATGAAGATGCATTTATTTGATTTTGATGATCGTATGATCATTGATTTCATCTTCTTAATTGTCTATCGTCATGTTTCATCTCATTTATTCATATTCCTTATTTGTTCATCATTCATTTATAAAATTACCATGTATGATTTATTGTACTTATAAATTTGATCACTTATTCTTTTAGTTCATAATGATAATATTATCTTAATAGCTATGTTGATTTTGATGATCTATATATTCTCATTATGTACTTATGCTTTACTTAAGTTTTAATGATAAACAATGTGTTTTCATAATTACTTTATACTTGATAAAGTTTGATCTTATAGGACCTACGATTAGTGAATGAATGAATTTTTTGTACTTTATTGATGTATTGTTGAGAATGCATGTGATGGCAAGATTTTTTTTATTGGTATTAGGTGTATAAATATGTATACAATTAATATAGATTGTACATCTACTCATGATAAATGTTTTTCTGCATCACATGATGACAATTGGTTATGGCATAGAGGAATAGGTCATGTAAGTATGGATTTGATTTTAAAAATTTTGAAAAATAATTTAGTTAAAGGCCTTCCGAAAATTATTTTTTAAAATGATAAAATTTGTGAAGCTTGTCAATTTGGTAAACAAATCAAGACTTCTTCTAAAAACAAGAATCGTCTTTCTACTTCGAAATCACTTTAGTTACTTCACATGGATTTGTTTAGACCTTTTAGTTATGCTAATTTGAGTGGCAAGTATTGTGCACTTGTAATTGTGGATGATTATTTTAGATTCACATGAATATTATTCCTAGATAATAAGGATGATGCTTTTGAGGCATTTAGAGTTTTTTGTAAAAGGATTCAAAATAAAAAATGTTACTCTATTACTTGCATTAAAAGTGATTATGATGGAGAATTTAAAAATCATATATTTGAGAATTTCTGTAATGATTTTGACATTAAGTATTAATTTTTATCACCGAGGACTTCACAATAAAATAGAGTTGTTGAGAGAAAACAATAGGTCTATTCAAAAAATGACTAGGACCATGTTGAATGAAAATGGTTTATCAAAATATTTTTGGACTGAAGCCATCAATACCGCTTGCTATATTTTAAATTACGCATTGATTGGACCTTATCTTAATAAAATTCCGTATAAGTTTTAGATAAATAGAACACCCAATATTGGTTATTTTACAGGTTTTAGATGCAAATGTTTTATTTTGAACACAAAAGAAAATCTTGATAAATTGGATCCAAAATCTGATGTTGGCATTTTTCTTAGTTATTCTAACACAAGTAAAGCTTATAGAGTTTATAGTAAAAAAATTTTAGTTATAGAAGAGTCTATGTTGTTACATTTGATGAGTCTAATCCGTCCTCTATAAAAAAAAGTTATTTTTTATGATGATACAGATGGAAAGTTATTATGAGGATCTTCAAATGCCAAACAAGAGGATATATCACAAGAAAATCAAGAGGAAAGATAAAAAGAAGAAATAAATATGGAACAGCAAGAAGGTACTTCTCAAATATTTCCCAAAGAGTGGAGGTATATTTCTTCTCACCCTCAAGATCTAATTTTAGGAGATCTCACATGAGGTGTAACCACTAGGTCATCACTTAGGAATACTTGTGAGCATACTGCATTTATTTCTCAAATTGAACCAAAATCATTTGCATGTGTAGCTAGATTAGAATCCATTAAGATGTTACTAGCATATGAATATTATAAAAATTTCATTTTATTTCAAATGAATGTCAAAAGTGTATTTTTAAGTGGATATATTGTGGGGGAAGTCTATATGAAACAACTCTCTGAATTTAAAAATAAAAAATTTTCAAATCATGTCTATAAGTTGTCTAAAATATTGTATGGTTTAAAATAAGTACCTTGAGCGTGATATGATAGGCTTAAAAATTTCTTGCTGGATAATGATTTTTCTATAAGAAAAGTGGACATTACTCTTTTATTAAACATAAAACTAAGATATATTTATTGTTTAAATTTATATTGACGATATTATTTTTGGTTCTACTAATGAGTTCTGTGCAAAGAGTTTTCATTTTGTGTGAGTAAGAAATTTGAAATGAGTATGATGAGATAACTGAAATATTTTCTTAGACTTTAAATCAAACAAAACAAGGAGAGAATTTTCATCAATCAAGCTATATATATTAGAGATTTGCTCAAACCTTTTGGCATTAATGACTCAAAGACCAAAAATACTCCAATGAGCACAACAATCAAACTAGATAAAGATAGAAAAGTAAAGAGGTTGATATCAAAATGTATCGAGGTATGATCGGTTCTTTACTTTACTTAACCGTAAGTAGACTCGATATCATGTTTAGTCTATGCTTTTGTGCAGAATTTCAATCATGTCCCAAGGAATCTCATTTGTTTGCTATCAAAAGAATTTTTCATTATTTGAGTGGAACCATAGATCTTGGCCTTTGGTATTCTAGAGGAACTCATATAGATTTAACTTGTTATTCGGATGCCAACTTTGTAGGTCATAAGGTTGATAAGAAAATTATTAGTGGCATTTGTTAGTTCTCAGGTCATGTATTTATCTCATAGTTTAGTAAGAAACAAAATTCAGTTCCACTTTCAACCACTGAGGCCGAATATATTATCGCAGGTAGTTTGTGTGTACAAGCTCTTTAGATGAAACAAAAACTAAGAGATTGTGACATTAATCTTGATCAAATTTCTATTAAGTGTGATAATGATAATACTATAAACCTATCAAATAATCCCATTTGGCACTCTAGAACCAAGTGTATAGAGACTAGACATCATTTCTTCAGAGATAGTGTATAAAAGGTGATATTACTTTAGAGTTTGTCTCTACGAAAAAATAACTTACGATATTTTTTACAAAATCTCTTTACGAAGAACAATTTTTAAAAAATTTAGCATAAACATAGGATTATGAAATTTTCATATTAAGATCTTTAATTATGTTGTTGAGACTATTAAGAATAATTAACTGATTGATTGATGATTGTTGATGATTTCATTAATGTTTAAGTATGAAAAATGGATGATATATTTGAATTAATAATTTTTGAATGCATACATATTTCATCAGTGCACAAAATTTATGCATGACAAAGGAGTTAATTGTTTGAATTTTTGATGTTTTGAATGTTAATTATCATGATTTAGGCATTAAAATGGTTTTAAAGTGTTTCGGGATCACAAAATGACCTTCGAATTGAGCAAAATCAGCCGAAAATCAAATAGAGTGCAGTTGGACAGAGGCTAGGCGGCTAGCTGCTTGGAATTTTCTCCCAAATTCGAAAGCAAATAGCTAGCCTTGTCCCAAATACTTAGCTGCTTGGTCACGGTTTGTCCCCTATTTTCTCCATCTTCCCTGCTTTCTCTTGCTTTCTTTAACCTCTTTTAAGGCCGAACATTTTTCCTTCATTTCTTCTCAAAGTTTCTTCATCTATCATTTATTTTTATGCCAAAATCCCTTATTCAAATCATTACCCCATGCTTTTAATCTTCATTAAACATCTTCCAATCATCATGTCATCACTTGGTTCTCCAATTCTCAATATTAAAATCTAAGTTTACTCATTTCTTTTTCTTTAATCTTGAGTCATTCCTAGCTCTTTTTTTTTTTTAATATCAAACACACACCATTTATTGTCTTATATCATTTTTTGGATCAATATAATTAATCTAAGTCATCTATTTCACTCATTATTTTACAAAACCAAGTGTGTGTACTTTTATATTTTAAATTACCACTTCTATAGTGTGCTATTCTTATAGATTTTACTTTGGTTCTCTATTATATTATGCACCTACGTCATGATATACATTATTTTAATTGTGGATTGAGAATGATCATTGTTTGATATTTGGATGCTTTATATTGGTTGATGTTTTCTAAATTCTAGGGATGTTATACCTCTTTGGTTAATTGCATGCTTGACTTTCATATGTTTCTTAATTAACCATTTATATTTATTGATTTTTATATAAGTTATTGATAATTTTGATGATGAAAGGAAAGAAATCATATATTTTAAATTCTTAGAGAAACATAACACATTTTTTATCTTAAAGTGTATTGCACGGTTTTGAAATATTAAGGGGGAGTGTATAAATTGTTATAGATCATATATTTAGGGGGAATTGTTTTAAATTTGTTTCAATATATTAATTCATATATGTCATATATTAAGGGAGAGTATAAATGTCAAAATACATGAGATGTTTGTTATCATAAAAAAAGAAGAGATTGTTAGCCTAAAGAGTTATACATCATGTAATTTTGATGATAACAAACATATATCTTAATTGATTTTATAATTACTGTATTTCACATTTTCACTAGTTCTTGAAAGGAAAATATTTATGCAAATGAATTAAGTTCAAGATACTCAACGGATAACAGCTTGATCAAAAATAAAGTTTGCAGTTCAACGGACTTATTATAGCAATAATTTTGTCAAGCTGATATGATTTAATTTATACTTGATTTAGTATTTGGGAAGCTCTAGATTTTAATCAATTAATCCATATTTTTATTAATCTAAAATTTTGTAATCATAAATCAAGTATTTTATATAAACTAATTGATTTTCTAAATGTGGATTAAAATGAAAAAATTTTACAATCTTTGTTTTATAAAGTATTACTTTATCATAATTTCAGAAAGTTATGAGAATGAAAAGTATTATTTAGAAATTCTGAAATTAGACTTATTTACAAAAGTTTTTTGACATTTTGAGTTATAGTATGATTATAAAATATTTTAGATAAAATTATAATTTTGTAAACATTGGTACTGAAGCAAAGTCAAATTATTCCGAAAATAGATTTGCTTGCAAATTTTAATGAGTTTTTAAGTTATAATGTAATTATAAAAAATTTTAGGTAAAATTATAATTTTATGATTAATGTTAATATAACAAAATTTAAATTTAACGGTAACTTCACTGTAGCAAGCGGTTAACCATAAGAATGGAGAGGCTAGCCACTTGGATGCTAAAATTTACCTATAATGGTTATTTTTCGATTTGAAATAATATAAACTCAAATCAAACTTATTTTAAAGTTCTTCAACAAACACAAGTATATACATCATATTTTGAGCTTTTAATTTATAAATCTTCATAGATTAAATCTTTCTTGAGCTATCATTTATATATCAACTTTAGATAGAGAGTATTTGTTATATTTCTCAAATTTATTGTAAACTTTTGTGAGTGTTTAAGTGTAAGAAAACTTGAGTGAAGAGATTGAGGGATAATCTCTTGTTATAAAAGTTCATTGACACCTTGAAAGTTAATTATAAAGAACTTAAAGCCTTGATAGGTTTAGATAGTGAAATCCTCGAGCTTGGTTATCTTAGAGGTATGGATTGCCAAGCCATGTAAAAACCATTGTGTTTATTTTTTTTTCCTTTACTCTTTTATTATTGCACTTTATTAAACTTATTGTTTTTTATTTCATTAAAGTAATAAATTGAATTATTGTGTAGTTTGTTTTGCTTAAATTTTTAAAAACTCAATTTATCCCTCTCTTGGATTGCGTAATTAGCATTTCAAGTGCATTTAATCCGATAATAACCATTAAAGATAGTGTAATAATTTCAGGTGCATATAAATTTCTCAAAATCTAAAGCAGTAAGGGAATTTCCTTTCTCAATTTTTATTTTTTCTACTCCAATTACTAAAGGTTATTTATTCATAAAAACTAGGAATTGCATATTTGATCTTTCTCGTTAACTCAATAACTGACTTGAGCGTCAGAGAATTTTATCGAAGATACAAGCGCCCTTGATATTACTTTATATGGTTATAGGTTAAAAAAGACTTTAAACATTCAAGTTGATGAGAGATTCTGATTATCGTAATTAGCTTGACCAGATTTTAGTATCAACACTTCCTAAAAATCCTTGTTAATAGTATGAGTTTTTAAGTGTCTTTAAGTACATAAAAATTTTAAAAAAAGGCTTAAAATTATCATATATTTGAGCATAAGGTGATGCAACATCTATATAATTTAAAGCTCACATAGGTAATGTGAAGTATTATCTCATCCTCTAAAAATATTTGTACTATGAGATTAGTTTTGGCTTTGTTGTTACTATTTAATAAAATATCTTGCCACTAAACCTACTGTTGTAGATTCATTATCTATTAACTATCCTTCAATAATACAAAATTGTGTTAGAATGTATATACTGTTAAAAAATGAATGAAATAAGAAAAAGTGAGCAATGAAGTAGCAGAATCAAACTATTATCATGGATATTATCTTGCATGCCATTTTCGATGCCACCTGCTATCTTATGTTGATTTTTGGTTTCTAAGCTCTCTCTCTTTTCATACTTAGTGCCTGATCCTTTTCCTTTAACCTATAGTGTAAAAAAAAAAAAGATTATTATGTGAACATGTAAGTGAGACATTAAACAAAGAGAACTATATAACTTATATGTAAATAAAGTAACTTGCATTGACTTTACCTTTTCTTTTTTGCTATTTTTTTTTTAGCTTTTACCATCTTTGCATGTTAACTAGTTATGCCTCCATTCATCATAGTTGTTACATCTAACACTAAAGCTCTTCTTGAATGCCCTAGTTTCATCAATTTCTCTCTTGTTATTTATTGAAGGCCTGCCAGTAGGTTTAATGATCATAGGTGGAAGCACATTATCATGTAGCTCAGAAGGCCACCTACTTTCATCAGGTATTGAAAAGTACAGATGCTTGTAAACATTCTTGAAAGCTTCACTCCTTAGTATACGATGCATAAAGTTACTAACATTGTACCTTATAGTACCAATGCAATATAATACATAAGCATAAGGCAAACCAAACACTTGCCACTCTACACAATTAAACTACTTGCCTTTAAATCTATAACTTTTTTGTTGAAAATATCCTTTATAACTTCAAAGGTAATGATGTTTAAATATAACTAATGAAGACCTACATTTTTTTCCTCAGATGGTACTCTTCTTTTAATTTATAGTGACAAATTATCTTGACAAAGAACAGCCTATTTATACCTTTTGTGAATTAAATTAATCACTTTTCTTCTAATCTCCTCACATCCTAACAATATGTAGCTCTTTAAAGTTGTTGATATAGTTGTTAAAGGACTTTGACATGTCTGTTAGTTACATAAGAGCACTTTATATATGTTGGGAATATGTGCTTGGCCCTACAGCAAATTAGAATAATCATTAATTGATCACGTCTTATAGGATAGATATTATACAAGTCAGATATGCAAGTGTTAAAGTCTATTAAGTTTAAACTTCTACAAGATTTCTAAAATGAATTCCTTAATAGTAGACTTGGAAGTTTTTGCTCGAATCTGGCATATATATCTCTACAATAGTACCTTTTAAAGATTTAGAAAACACTATCTCTAAAGCATTTAAAATTTCCTTTTTCCTATCACTCATAAGATATAGCCTACTACTAGTTACAACATATTTGCTTATATAATTTATCCATAAAGTACAACCAAGAGTCAATATTTTTACTCTCAATAACATACATTACGAAGAGGTATATTCTATTATTGGCATTTATACTAATAGTAAACAATATAACCTTTCTGTAAACTATCTATCTTTTCCCATATTTGCATCAAACATCATGAAGAACCTCTTAAAATGATATTTTGTTCATCGTCTAACCAACTTTTATTAGCAGTTATAATTAAATCAAGTTTAGAGTTGAATATTGCATGCATATCCTTGTATAATTTAGTGTAGTTGGCCTTATGATTTTGCATTAACTGCTCTAATGCCTTGTTCTTAGTCCTACAAAATCAATGGTTGTTGCATTCAGTATGAAGTCTCCTAAATAGCTCACTTAGAATGACTTCAATTTTCAATGAAGGTGGCCTTAAATAAATGAAAAATTATTATATGAATCCATATTGAATTAGCTTTATAGTTGCCATTACCTTTAACATAAATGTGTTTATTATAGACTGTTTTAATGACAAAGTGTTCCCTATTCCTATTTGAACTTGAATGAATCATCAGAGTACAATATGGTTTTACATATGTATGTGTGACTCTGCTCTTCTCATTTTTCACCTTTTTAAGTTTAAAATGATTTTGTGGACTATCATCACTTTTTAAAAGTCATCCATACTTTGTATACTAATAACTCTTTCATCATCCATATTAAACTCAAAGCCCTTTGAATTTGCCTCATATTTGTTACATGCATCTTAAACATCATCATTAGAATGACATGTCTGATTTTAAACCACTATTATCTCCTACTTCGTATTCATCCTAACTAGCATCCTAATTATCATCATTTGTAACATAATACCCGCCATCATTGTTCATCAGTTTATCACTACTTTTATATTAATAATAAAAGCCTTAGCTCAATAATCATTTACAGCCTCAACGCATTACTACTCTTTGAATAAATCCTCTATAATAATAATTTCTTATTCAAATTTTATAAAAATTATATCTTCATTCAATTCAAGCACCATAAATTTATTCATTTTAGCAAAATTCAAACCACCTAAATTTAGCCTCATTATCCAGTGGAACAAGGAACTGCTCAACGAGGGTGTTGATACAATCATTTTTTATGAATTGCATATCATTCTAATAATAGCACAAAGTAGATTAAAGCACTATATGGTGAAATTAGATGATACTCTAATTAAACAACTCTATAATAGATTTTTATTGATAATCTTAAAAGAAATTCTAGAAGATGAGTTTTTAATTAATGAACAAATAGCTTATGAAACCAGCAATAGACCTCTCTATGTTTGATAAGGTGAATCTGCTTCCTTAAATTAATCTAAATATAGAAACCAAATCATTATTGAAATGAAAATAAAGCACCAAATACATACCATAACTGACTTCGATTAAAACATAAAACAACAAAAGATTTAAAATAATTGATATCCTAACATTGTCCTACATTACCAACTATATGTAATCTTAATTTATTGCTTTCACTGAAAGGACATATATGGCATTTATAGTATCATACATATGGATGTGCTAATGGAAAAGTAATGAAAATAGGCTCAATAATTCGATATCAGTATAGTCTCAAGAAACTTTAGAAAGCTATCAATGATATGTGTTGTCGGAGGCCCATTAGACAGGCTAAAAAAGTCAAGTTTAAAGTTATATAGCTGTTGTGCAAATTTTAATGAACTCGCAAGCGCACGAATCTATTGTAGAATAGATTAATGGTGACGAGTATCGATCCCACGAGGAGGTTGATTTTAATTATGTGCTGAATTAATTTTCTTTTTAATGGAAACAATTAAATTATGGTGATTTTATCATAAATTGTGAATTAAAATGGCGGGGATAATTAAAAATGTAACTGTTATAATAAAGCACTTGGGTATCCGGATCCGCATCAACATACTCCATGGGCTAAATATTCCATATTAATACCAATTAAATCATAAGGGGGGATTCCACACCTCATGAACCACTCTCCAATAAGTATGGTGCCAAGGGCTTATCGTGCCAAATAATAATAACCTTGTACTAGGGTGCCGGTTTAACCAGAGCTGTATCTAGACAAGAATATTATTATTTGTCGACGAAAAGTCAAAACAACCACAAATATTAAAGGGGAATAGAAAGTAAATTTACCAAATTAAGCCCATTGAACATGTTGAGACTTCACCTTCAACCCAAGCTTAAAAAGAAATTAGCAACTCATATTTTAACTAAGGATAAAAAAAAAAATTCTATTAAAATACAAAGAAACTACAAGAAGGAGAAGGAATTTCAGAAATCTAAGCTTAAAAATGAATTCAGGGGTGCCAAATTGGGGGGGGAGAGCCCCCTTTTTATAGATACATTGAGTGACCATCGGATTAAAAACAATTCGGATGCTCAGGATTGCGCCACGTCATCAGTCAACAGTTAACAGTCAATAGTCAACATTTGTACAGTAATGCCGCCTGAATAGTAAACAATCCCATGTAAACGCATGTACTGTACACACGATTTTTGCTCCACTGAGATGCTGTCACGTCATCGATCTACAGTACATAAGAAATTTAGTCCAATAAGATCGTGACACATCATCGGTCAACGCCACATAAGCAGTCAATCCACATAATTCGTCCAATCCGATACTGCCACGTCATAGGTAGTTGCCACATCATCAGTCCGTATACATGAACATTATGCGTAAATGATGATCCGTGCGTATGAACGATCTGCATATGTGTGAAACGATCACCGTATGTGTGAACAGTAACTTTTTTCCTTTAATGCTCTTCTTAATGTTTTCGACCGTCCTGAGTCCAAATATGACGTCCGTTTTACTGTCTGATCACTCGTTTATTATGAAACGATTATGATACCCCTAAAATACATAAAATATACAATTATAATAAAATATATATGATTGACTAACAAAATATTTAAGTAAATAAAAATAGCAATGTTAATGAGATTTAAAGTATAAAATGATAATTTTCTCCTTTATAAATATATACTTTCTAACACTCAACAATAGCCTTGGGAACCAAGTGATGTTATACTGCAAAGATACTCAGGTCTCCATGATGCTTTCAAAAAATTGAAGGAAAAGTATTATAGATCATTTATATATATATAGTTTCAACTAAATTAGATTATACATATAATATAACTACTTACGAAAACAAAGCTATTATTGCAGACAATAATAAAGATTTGTATCACTTGAATAATAGTTTTTTGTATATCTAGATGATGAGATTGAACTTTAATGGTTTTATTTTAATGAGGTAAATGATTTTGTTGTTCTATATTTGAATGAAGATGTTAACGATGAATTTAGAATTATTTAAAATTTTCATAAAGAGTAGTCAGTTCTTTAAGATTCTAAAAATTGAAATATGGATATGCTAGAAGCTGGACATTGTGAAGAAATAACTTGGAATTAGGTAATGATGGTGAATTTGATCTTGCAAATTACACTGATTGGTGGATGAGATGTTGACCTTGATGATTATTAGTTTGGAGATGATAGTGAAGTTGAATTACATAACTAATAAAATTTACATATCAAGGAAGCTTAATAAAATATGAGCAAAATTCAAAAGGGTTTAGGTTTAGCCTAAATAGGAACAATAATCACATTAAGACTTAGTAACCTATACAAAAAACCAATGAGTTTATGAAGTTATAGAGGCATAGAAAATTCAAAATGGATTTAGCCTTGAAAGAATCAAGCATGAAAATAGCAAAGGTTGCCATGAGGTATATAGCTCTCGATGTACAAGGAGAATACATTCTAGTCCTAGCTAGAACATAAAATACATCCAAATCAAGATTTATTGTCTTAAGCACACATTTAAAGAAACAATGGCAACGATGAGGTTAATTAAATTTAGATGCTATAACATTCCTTTATCTAGTCAAAGACAAGAACTAAGCCAATATTGACATCATAGTTGTTGAATTTTTCTATCAATGTAGGATTACATTTTGTAATATAGCAAAGAACAAAGCATTAGAGTTAATAGGACAAGATCACAAGGTAGGCTACTCCAAATTGTATAGTTATATGCATACAATTTTAGACTCTAATCCTTATTTAATTATATTTATATGAAGGGATTGACTAAGTGGTGCTCGATACCTAAAATTTAGAATTTTTTTTTTGTGGAGTACATTTTGATGTTAATAGAAGATAATTCTTTGAGGGATGTAGAAAAATTGTAAAAATAGATGGTTATTATTTTAAAAGTCTTTTCAAAGGTATATTACTAACTATTGTTAGCACTAATGCCAATTATAGAATATGTCTACTTGCTATGCGTGTTATTGAAAGTGAAAACACAAAGTTATGGGTTCACTTCTTTGAGAAATTATATGAGTATATAAGATGTAATAGGGGTGATGGTTTATATTTTGTGAATGATAGACAAAAGGGTATTTGAATGCATTAGAAATTGTCTTTTCTACTTCATTAGAGAGATATTGTTGTAGGCATATTTATGCAAACTTTAATAAGAAGTATCATGTTTGTTGTGAAAGATCTCGTATTGGAAGCATGTGAAGAGACTAAGTCTATTGAGTTCAAAAATCACATTTCAAAGCTATATAGTATTAGTCCTATAACATATTATTAATTGATGCAAATTCCTTAGTAAGTTGGGCCAAACACTTGTTCCATACTCACCTTAAGTGCTTTTATGTTATTAACATGACAGAATCCTTTAATAATGAAATTAATAACTCCAAAGAAATGCTAAAAGGGAGAATGCTTGAAGAAATAAGAAAAAAGGTCAGGGTTATGATTGATAAAAGGTATAAATAGGCTGTTGAATGGCAAGATGAGTTGCTACCATTAGTTAGAAGAAAAATAGTTGGGAAGAAAAAATAATCTAGGTATTTTTTCTATTATTGAGTGCTAGAAAATGTATATTTATAAAAGAGAAAATCATCATTTAATACTTCAAGTTTCACTAACTTCCTTACTTTTATGTATTCAACTCTATTGTTATTTTAATTATGTATATTTTATTATAATTAACTACTTTATGTATTTTAGGGCATAATATGGTCAATTCATAATAAATGAGACATCGAATGATAAAATAGACAGCAAATCTTAACTCAGAATGATAAAAAACTTTAGAAGGAGCATAAAAGTATAAATATCACTATTTACATATACGGTACTACTATAGTACTATTTATAATACTGTTCATAAACACTGTACGATGACATGGCATTGACCGATGACGTGTCATTGACTAATGATGTGGCGCTAAGTAATGTCGTGGCAACATTTGATTTGATGGATGACATGGCTTTAACTGCTTATATGGCATCGACTGATGATGTGACATTAACTGGTGATGTGTCACAATCCTATTGGACTAAAATGTGTATATACTATTAGCCAATGACTTGGTAGTATATTACTGAATCAAAAAAATATATGTATGGTACATGCATATACACAGGATGATAGATTTGATGATGTGATCAATTAAATTGGAACTTGCCAATTAGCGCAACCTTATGTGTCTAAATTGTTTCAATCTGATGGTCATAATTTACTCGTTATATCTATAAAAAGAGGGTTTTTTCCTCTTAATTTGACACCCCTGAGTTTATTTTTAAACTACATTTTCTCTAATTCCTTCTTTTTTTTGTATTTTCGTATTTTAATAAAATTTCTATTTTACCCATAGTTCAAATATGAATAGCTAATATAAATAGCTAATTTTATTTTAAGCTTGGGTTGAAGGTGAAATCTTAACATGTTCCATCAACTTATTTTAGTAAATTTATTTTCTTTTCCCTTCTAATTTCTATGGATGTTTTGACTTTCCATTGACAGACAGTAATAACTGTGTTATTACTGTTTGGTACGATAAACCTTAGCACTATATTAATTAGAGTGTAGTTCATGAGAAGTGGACATCTCTCTCATGATTTAATTAGTATTAAGATGAAATATTAAGTCTTGGTGTATATTAATGTGGACCCAGATACCCAAAGCACCTTATTATAATAGTTATTACTTTAATTTATTTTTGCCATTTCATTTTAAATTTTAAGATCATTTAAGTTAATTTCACCACAATTCAACTACCTATTTAGAAAATTAATTCAACACACAATTAAAATCCACCTCCTTGTGGAATAGACACCTATCACTATTAATCTATTCTATAATAAATTTATGCGCTTGCGAGTTCAATAAAATTTGCACGATAAGTTTTTGGCGCCGTTGCCAGGGAGGTAAGTTATTTTAATTTGTTGAATTAATTTTTTTGTTTTCTTGTATTTTTTTCTTATAAAAAGAATAATTCTATAATTTAATTTTTGTAATTTAAATTTCTTTAAATTTTTATAATTCAATTATTTCGTAATTTCTTTAAATTTCTGTAATTTAATTTTCAAGTTATTTTCCTTAGTTTTTTATTTTATCGTGTCAATTTATTTGTGGAATTAATTCATAGAATTAATTTTTTAAAGTAATTTTTTAGTTTTTTCTTTTAAAATGATTTTTTTAAAATTTAAAAAAATTTAAAAATTAAAAAAATTAAAAAAAATAATAAAATTAAAAAGTGAATATACAATTCCTATAAATTAATTTTTTTTCTTCTTTATATTTATGTAATTTAATTTTACGTCATTTTTTATTGTCATTTTTCATTTATCTTGTTATTTTATTTATTTTATTTTTATTTTTTTAAGTACTTGAGTTTATTTCACAGTAAAGTGGTAACAATGTTATAAGGTTAGTATCGTAATTTTTCTCTATTCTTTATTAATTTTATTCTCATTTTTTAATATTTTTTTCATGTATGATCGAAGATAACGATTACCTAATCTTGAGCCTCTAGACTTAAAATTTAGAAAAACACTCCACACATACAAACACTTTGCAATTAAAGAAAAAAAATGAAATGGATTTACAACAATAAGAACCACCACAAGAGAGGTTATTTAAGGATTACTTCAGTTCTTTAACTAACTTGAGTACATCATATATATAATACTTAAATATAGATGTTAGGAGTCTTCAATTAAAACTTAGTGTGTTAAATTATCTCCCAACATTCTATGACTTAGAAAATAAGGATCCATATAATAATCTAAATGATTTTCATACGGTTTTTCAAACTGTTAAAAATGAGAATTTTTCAGATGATAATGTTAAACTATGATTATTCTCATTTTCATTAAATTATAAAGCTCGTTTATGGAGTAATACATTACCTGCTAATAGTATTACATCATAAGAATAAATGGTAAAAAAACTTTTAAATAAATACTTCTCAGTTCATAAAACTAATTTTTTTTATAGAGAAATTTCAGAGTTCACCTAGAGAGAGGGTGAGCAATTTTTTGAAGCATAGGAGCAATTTAATGGGTTACTAGTAAAGTGTCCATATCATAAGTATGAGAAATAGCACTAATGCTAATAATTTTTGAAGGGATTACTGTCAAATGTGCAAAATAGATAATGGCAATAAGTGGAGGAGAGCTAATGTCAAAAAGTGCATCAGAGATATAGGATTTTTTTCAACAACAAGCGAATAATTCCTAACAACGGAATCAGTCACTCAGGAACAATAGAAAAATTAAAGGTGTAAATGAAGTTCACATTGGCTAGTTAAATCCGGGAATTAAAAAAGTCAAAGAAATGGTTGAAGGACTTTCCTAACAAATAGTATCATTAACAGCTACTAAACCAGCAGAGCCATATGACCATGACTTATACCTAGATTAAGCCAATGATATAGGTGTAATGAGAAAGTCCTCAAACTACAACTCTTATTCCAACACATACAATCGTGGATAGAAAGACCATCCCAATTTTTTTTTATCTGAAGGATTCTAACAGAATAGACCAATAGCTCCAGCTCCAACTCTATCAATGCAACCAATTCCTTAAGTTCCTTAAACCTCTCAGCCATTATTAGGCCACACAATTAGAACCCAAACTACTTTCAACCTAGATCATAAAAAGATGCATTGTAGAATGTCAAGAATTCTACCCACTTCATAATCGAGCAACAAAACCACACCATCCATGAACTACAAAATGAGATGAGAGCAAGTTTCAACTCACAAATCTAATTAGTTTCAAACCTTGAGAAGATGGTGGATAAATTGCCTCTTCAATTCAAACCCTAGCAATGACTATTAAAAAAGATAAATTTTCAAGTCAACCAGTGCCTAACCCCAAAGAAGTCTATAAAGCAAGTATCAGTTCACTCCAGTAGCATAGAAAGGCTAAAGCTGTTATGATCTTGTAAAAAGAAAAAGAAGTCGACAAAAAAGTGGAGATGCCAATGACCAAAACAACTCAAATTATACCTGAAAATGCTGAAAACTCATAATCAGAGGAGAAAGAAAAAACTAACTCACGAAAGTATGTTCTTAAAGCTTTATTTCCCCAGACGTTAGCTAAAGCAAAGAAGAAAAAAATTCACGAGTGAGATTTTTGAAATCTTTAAAAAGTAAGTGTTAATATCTCTTTACTTGATACTATAAAATAAGTGTTATCTTATGCCATGTTTTTTAAAGATTTGTATACTAAATAGAGAAACATTCATGTTTAAAAGAAGACATTTTTAATAGAAAATGTTAGCTCTATACTTTAACACAAAATTTCTGTAAAATGTAAAATCTGGCTTCCTCATAATCTCATGTAGTCTAGGAAACCGCACACTTAAGAGCTAGTGTAAATCTATTATCTTACTTAATGTTTGTGAAACTTAGAATAATCAAATTACATCTAACTCTAATAGTGTTACAACTTACAAATTAATCTATGAAAATACCTCATGGTATTGTGAAGACGTGTTTATCCAAGTAGACAAGTTTTATTTTCTTATTGAGTTTATTGTAATTGACACTCAGGCAGTGCAGGATTCAAAAAAGCACATCTTTATTATCTTACGTCGACATTTTTTAGCAACTGCCGATGTTTACATTCAATACAGGACTAAAAATATGCAATTATCCTTTGCCAATATGACCGTAGAGCTAAATATCTTCAACATTACCAAACAACCCAATAATACAAATGATGAAATTGTTGATGTGGATTTAATTGAAGCATTAGTCGATAATATTTTTCTTTCAAACCTTAGTGATGATCCTTCACAAACATGTTTAACTCACTTTAATTTAGATTCTGATATTGATAGATCAGTTGATAAGGTCAATGCCTTACTTGTCTCTGCACCATCCATGGACACAAATAAATGAAAATCAAGAGTTAAGCAATTAGCATTATCAGAGAAGAAACTTAACTCATCATCAGAATCACCACCAAAATTCGAGCTTAAACTATTACCCGACACTTTAGAATATGCATTCTTAGGAGAAAAAAGTACTCTACCATTAATCATTTCATCATCTCTAGATGACAAACAAAAAGATAATTTGTTGAAAGTATTAAAAGAACATAAAAAAGTAATAGGATAGACCATAGTCGACATTAAAGGTATAAATCCAGTAGACTACATGCATTACATTCACCTTGATAAAAATGCTAAACCTACTAAAGAAATGCAACATTGGTTCAACACTAATATGAAGAAAGTCATTATAATCGAAGTCCTTAAACTATTAAACTCAGATCTTATTTACTTGATTTTTTATAGTTCATGTACCAGTCCTATACAAGTTGTCCTCAATAAGTCATGAGCCATAATAGTTACCAATTCTGATAATGAATTGATACCCACTAGAGTAACTACACGGTAGAGTGTGTGCATTGATTATAGAAAGTTGAATTCAGTCACACGTAAAGACCACTTTCCTTTACTATTTATTGATCAAATATTTGATAGATTAACAGGCCACGAATTTATTACTTTCTAGATGGGTATTCAGTATATAATCAAATTCTTATAGGACTAAAAGATCAAAAGAAAATCACTTTCACTTACCCTTTTGGCACTTTTATGTATAAAAGAATGCCATTTGGATTATGCAATGTACCTGCTACATTTCAATGATGCATGTTAAGAATTTTTGCTGATATGGTTGAACGATTCCTTAAAGTCTTTATGGATAATTTTTCTATCTTTAGAGACACATTGGATTAATATTTATAGCATCTAATATTAGTTCTGCAGAGATGTATTGAGAAGAATTTGGTCTTAAATTGAGAGAAATATCATTTTATGGTAAAACAAGGTATTGCTCTTAGTCAAATCATTTCAAGCAAAGGTATTGAGGTTGATAAAGCTAAGGTGGAGCTTATTTCTAATCTTCCTTCTCCTAAAACAGTAAAAAAAAGTAAAGTATTTCCTTGAGCATGCTAGTTTTTATAGATGTTTTATTAAAGGTTTTAACAAAATTTCTATACCCTTATGCAATCTACTTACTAAGAATGTATACTTTATCTTTAATGATTTATGTCTGGTGGCATTTGAAAAATTAAAGTAGTTGTTGACATCATCACTCATCACTGAGCCTTCAAACTAGAACTTACCAGTGAACCCTTTCTTTTCTATTTAAAAAGGCCAATAAAAAAAATCAATAAAATAAAAAAAGAGAACTCAGGCAAGGGCCGGTTCAGAAAAACCAAATAGAAAATCTTGGGACAAAGAGTTAATCAAATTTCCTATGTCATTGACTATTCTAGTATGACATTGAATGATGCATAATTAAACTATTCAATCACGGAAAAAGAAATGCTAGTAGTAGTATTTACATTAGAGAAATTTTAATCTTATGTCATTGATTGTAAAATAATTATGTTAACAAATCATGCTGCTCTTAAATTCATTGGGTGCTACTCTTACAGGAATTTGACTTCAAAATTAAAGACAAGAAAGGCACAAAAAATGTTGTGGCAAACTATATTTTTCGTCTCAATTTTGACACAATTCCAGAACCATTACTATTGAATGAATCATTACCTAATAAAAAATTGATAAATGTGGAAATATTACCATGGTATGCTGATATAGTTAACTATCTTGTTATAGGTCAACTTCTAGAGTATTGGACTATACAGGATAAAGCTAAATTTTTTATGGAAATAAAGAACTTCTTTTATGATGATCCTTATCTATTCAAGTATTATGAAGATCAAATTATCAAAATGATGTGTGCTAGAAAGTGAATTTTAGCATATCCTTTCATTCTATCATGAATAAGCTTGTGGAAGCCATTTTAACACTCAAAAAATAACTATTAAAGTTTTACAATGTGATTTTTATTGGCCAATTTTATTTCAAGATGCTTAGACATTTTGTTCTTCATGTGATATGTGTCAACGAATGGGAAGCATTACTCGGAAGAATATGATGCCACTAAACTTAATTTTAGTGGTTGACATTTTTTATGTATAGGGATTGATTTTATGGGACCCTTTCCTTCTTTCTTTGGCCATCAATATGTATTAGTTGTTGTTGACTTCGTATTAAAATAGGTAGAAGCAATTCTATGTAGAACCAATGATCACAAGGTAGTGATAAGGTTTTTGAAAAGTAGCATTGTTTCACGCTTTGGATTCTCTCGAGTAATAATCAGTGATAATGGTGCCCATTTTTGTAATAAATCATTCAAAACTCTTTTGACAATGTATTCCATTACTCACAGAGTGACAGTCTTATATCAGCCACAAACTAGTGGTTAAGTTGAGATCTCTGATCGGGAAATAAAGCACATATTAGAAAAAAACAGTGAGACCAGACAAAAAAGATTGGTTGTTGAGATTAGATAATGCATTATGGGCATATAGACAGCTTTTAAGACCCCAATTGGGATGTCACCATATTGGCTAGTGTATAAAAAAACATGCACCTACTTATAGAACTCGAGCATTGTATGTATTGGGTCATTAAGAAATTCAATTTTTACATGCAGCAGGTTAGCTTAGAACAAAGATTACAGCTGCTAAAACTTGAAGAAATTCGCAATGGTGTATATGAAAATGCTAAGATTTATAAGCAGTGAATGAAAGTCTTTCATAACAAACAAATTATGAGACAATCTTTTACTTTAGGTTAGAAAGTGTTTTTATTCAATTCTCGCTTACCCTTATTCCCAGGTAAGTTACGCTCCCGATGGTTTGACCCTTTTATTATTCACATTGATTTCTCACATGGAGTAATTGAAATTAAAGATCTACAAAATAGTATCACCTTTAAAGTTAATAGTTAAAGATTAAAATCATAGCTCGAATACTAACCATGTAGAGAAGACACCGAAATAAATTTGCATGACCCACTAATTTTGAATTGAGATTTGTCAATGATTCAATTTTTCTTTTCTATCTTTCTTGTTATTATTTTGATATTTTTATATATTTTTTTTTAGATTTTCTCTTATCACTTGTAATCATTAGTGCCTTAACTAAACAACTCCTCTTGAATATTATTAGACAATTTTGAAGTATATAATCTCATCTTAGTGGTCGAATACGATTTTATAAAATACATCATATTTAGGTGCTATAACTGTCAGAGTTAGTTTTTCATATTGAGGATTTAGAAGGACAACTCAGAGAAATTGAGAGAGACATCTAGGAAATTCAATTGGAGCTTGGGATAAATTCGATAAGAGCACGATTTTGACAGCAAGTTTTCTTTGTGTTTTTCAGTTTGTTACCTTGGTTAAATGGCAGATAATGGTACTCTATGATGATCAACATTGGTTACTTCAGTTTATCATAATAACTGATATTTTGAGTTAAAGGCATGGACAAAGACACGATTTTAGCAAAGCTCCACAAGTGATTTCCTTTACGTCCTCAGAATGCCCTCCTCAATATCTATAAAGCTCAATCATAACGCATGTGATTGCTTATGAAGAATAACATCCCTGGTGATATCCGATAAATTTTGCCTCCTAAATTTATTGGATACATACCTGGTTATGGTAAAGGAAATTATTTAAGAAAATGAAGAACTCAAAAACTCTCTAATATTTGTCATAAGTGTACCAGAATAAGATGCGATAGAAGTCGATGTTCTTTAGGAATGATATCTAATAATAGAGAAGACAAGATTCAATTCATTAGGGATGACTTGAATAAAGAATCATTAGATAACATCCATTTGTCTAAAACTCATCCTAATAGATATATACAAAATGCAATACTCTACTTATGGTCATCATTTCAGAAAGAATGTGTATAATATAGTCTCAGGAGTTGATGATAACAACCCTATTTGCCAATTTATAAGAATATGGATGAGAAGCCTACCCTCGATCTATAAAAGGCGTTCAAATCATTTCTAGACGTAAAACTAGAGGAAGATGTGAGCCATAGTCGTAACTACTTATAAGCATTATTAGACATAGACACGCTACCTCATTTACAGCTGCGAACCATTGTCAGAAAGATCATTAAATATGACTTTTTGTTAAGGCACTCACAAATTATTTTTGAGAAGTATCCAATGGCAGATACTCCCAATAACTAAATTAAGAACATTTGTGTACTCTCTAGATTTAACTATAAAAAATACAAAGCATTTATTAAGGCAGCCTTAGATCTTGCTCGCAGTATAGCAGCTAGAAAATTATACTTGGTGTATAGAAAAAGTGACTGAGGGTTATCAAAACTAGTATTAGAAGCTGCTATTGTCAGAAGGAGTCAAGTGTTAGGTATCATCCCAACAACCTTGAAACCTTTAGGCTGTTTGTTTGACTCACTAACTGAAGAAGAGTTAGTCGCCTCAGGTATACAAGAGAGAATAACTGAAATACTGAATCATGCTGATGCTTTTATTTTTCTACTAGAAGATCTTGCAACTCTAGAGAAACTAATCACATTAACATCTTGGACCTATCTGAATATTTATCAAAAACCCAACTATTTGTTAAATATCAATAACTTCTATGATGGCTTTATCACATTTCTTAATCATTAATAAAAAATTATTTCATTCCTTCTACAGTGAAAAAAATCTATATTTGTACTCATATTACTAATGAATTACTTGATCTTTTACAAACTTACAGACTAGAGCTACATCCCAGGACCTTAGTGTTAGAGTGGCCAACTAATGATGGTAGTAGTAGCCATAGTAAGAAATACAAATTAGATTTAACTCTCTTCTTATAAATATTTCCTTATATGTTGCAGTATCTAGGTGATATCTTCTAAACTCTTTTTTTTTCTTATAAAATATTGGGGACAATGTTTCGTTCTGGTTAAGGGAAAGGAATAGATGATAATTATAGAATGTCTCAATCTTGGTAAAGTTTTTATTAATTTTTGTTGTAGAAACTAAATGTGGCTAATTTTTGAGTCAAAGATAGCTAAATATAGAGTATAATCACTCTAGAAATGCATCTTCTTAGTTTCTTTAAGGAAAAAAAAACATTCATACATTTGCTTATTATTAAGCTTTATTTTAAATGTGATCTTTTTAATATTTTTCCTTCTACCTTCTCCTATATGAATGTTGTGCAAATTTTATTAAACTCTCAAATACATGAATCTATTATAGAATAGATTAATAGTAACGAGTGTCGATCCCACGAGGAGGTGGATTTTAATTGTGTGTTGAATTAATTTTTTAAGTGAGTGGTTAAATTATGGTAAATTTATCTTAACTTTTGAATTAAAATAGTGGGAATAATTAAAAATACAACTGTTATAATAAAGCATTTGGGTATCATGAGGAAAAAATCCACTCCTTATAAACCACACTCTAATTAATATGGTGCTAAGGGCTTATCCTACCAAACAGTAATAACTGTGTTATTACTATCTGTCAATGAAAAGTCAAAACATCCACATAAATTAGAGGGAGAAATAAAATAAATTTACCAATTAAGCCCATAGAATATGTTGAGACTTCACCTTCAACCCAAGCTTAAAAGAAAATTAGCTATTCATATTTGAACTAGGGATAAAATGAAAATTTTACTAAGATACAAAGAAAATATAAGATAGAGAAAGAATTTCAGAAAATAGAGTTTAAAAATGAACTCAGGGGTAGCAAATTAAGAGGGGAGCCCTCTTTTTATAGATACAACTAGTAAATCATGGCCATCGGATTAAAATAATTTGGTTGCACAGGATTGCACCACGTGGCAAATTCTGATTAGTTTGAACATATCATCAAGGTTATTATCTCTTATATATAAATATACCATACGCACATTTTTCTGATCCACTAACATACTGCCACGTCATTGGTCAACAGTGCATAAATATTTTATCCAGTAAGATTGTGACACCTCATCAGTCAATCCATATCATCAGTCAATGCCACATAATCAGTCAATGCCACATTATTCCTCTAATCAAATGTTGCCACATCATTGGTCGGTGCCACATCATCGGTCAATACCATGTATCGATCAATGTTATGTCATCGTACAGTTTATATGAACAGTGTCATAAATAGTACCATGAACAGTATCGTATATGTGAACAGTGATATTTTTATTTTTATACTCCTCCTAAGGTTTTCGATTGTTTTGAATTTAGATTTACCATCCGATATCTCATTTATTGTGAAATGACCATGATGCTCCTAAAATACATAAAATACTTAATTATAATAATACACACATAATTAAATTCACAAGAACTTAAATACATAAAAGCAAAGAAGTTAGTAGAACTTAAAGTGTAAAATATCGATTTTCTCCTTTATAAATATATATTTTCTAACACTCAAATATATCCTCCAACCAGCTTATTACTAGTCCCTAACAAATTAAGCGAAATCAAATTCAAACCCAAAACCTTTGTTTTGAACTATCATGTTTATTTATTAAACTTTATAATGTAAATCAAATAAAAGTATAAGCATTATCTTCAATCTTTAAGAAATATTATTCCCAAATCAACCATCCACATGAATCAATCCAGTAGGCTTTGTCACAATTATTGTAATTAAGTTACTTTCAAGATTGACATGTCAATACCTTAAAATCTCACTGGTAGTGATACTCTCACAAAAAAATTAAACCCAATAATAATAATCACTCCTATGAATGGTAATTTGAGAGAAAATATTAAAGTAATATCACACACTCTCACCAAGATGAAATAAATGTGCTCACAGCTTAGAAATAATACGATCTTAAGCCAAAATATAAGTCAGACCAATATATTTATTTATATTTCTTTCTTTTTTCTTTTTTTCTTTATTATTATTATTATTATTATTATTATTATTATTATTATTATTATTATTATTTATGTATCACTACATCTTTATAGCCCATGTAACTAGTTTCTACTTCAAACGATAGTTCTCTAAAATCAAGAAGGACTTTTATGAGGACGTAACGTAGGCTAGGGACATAGCAAATAAATACAAAAAAATAGGAAAAGAAAAACAAAATACATGTTTGAAAAAAAATAGAGTTTTTTTTTTAAAGATTACAGAGTACATTTCTTCCCTTTTTTTGGAAATTAATATATAAATTTTGATTTTTTTCTTTTTTTCTTCTTTTTTTTTACTAAGGTACAATTTTATTGAACAAAAATAATTATTTACATTTTTCTCAAACACGAATAGGTGATGGAACTTGTACGACATTAAGTAATATTTTAAATCAGAGTTGGGTCAAGATGATAAGTTAACAATGAAAAGGATAATATTTCATAAAAGTGATGGCTAGAAAGGCTCAAACGGGTCAAAGATGGCCTTTCCATCGTCTTTTAGGGTATTAACTAATCTTCCATATCTACTAGTTAGATAAACTTTCAGATGTAGCAACACATAAATTTTTTTTTCTTTTTTTTAGAAAGTTGACTTAAAAGAAATTTATAAATCGTGTATCAAATAATAAACTATTAAGCTGTATAAATAATGGGCAAAAAGGGTTGCTCTCTGAGAAAAATAATAGGTTTAAGTACTCACTTGGAATTTATTATGACATGTATATTCCTTCAAGCAACTCATATTTTTGTCTCCGACATCATCATGTAGAGTAACAAATAAGGTGTAACAAAACTCAAGACCAAAGATAATACAAATACTAAAATTTAAAAGTCATCATGTCAAAAAAATCACAAAATATATATTTTTAAATTTTTTTGTTAAGAAAAAGAAAACTAAGAAGATGCGTTTCTAAAATTATGACATTCTATATTCAGCCATCTTCAACTCAAAATTTTGAAAGTATATATTTATAAAAGAGAAATTAGAAAGAGAAAGTTAGAAAAATCACACTTAAAATGAAGCTAAAAAAATGACTGAATTTTTTTTTTAACTTTCAAACTAAGAAGATACATTTCTAGAGTCACTACACTTTATATTCAGCCATCTTCATCGTAAAATGTTAATCACAGTTAGTTTCTACAATAAAAATTAGTAAAAACTTCACCAAGATTAAGATATTCCACAATTATTAACTATTCCCTCCCCCCAACCAGAACGAAACATTGCGCTCAATATTTTAAAAGAAATAAGTAGAGATTAGAAGATATCACTTAGGTGCTGCAATACAGAAAACAAATATTTACAAACGGAGAGTTAAATCTAATTTGCACTTCTTACTGTAGCTACTGCTACCATCATTAGTTGGCCACCCCACAACTAAGGTCTCAAGCTGTGGCTCTAGTCTATAAGTTTGTAACAGATCAAGTACTCATTAGCAATGTGAGCACAAGTAAAGATTTTTTTCACTATGGAAGGAATGAAATAGTCTTTTATTACACGGTTAAGAAATACGAGAAAGCCATCATAAAAGTTATTAATATTTAACAAACTAATAGGTTTCTAATGAATGTTTAGATGGGACTAAAATACTAATGTCATTAGTGCCTTTAGAGTTATAAGATCTTCTGGTAAAAAAATAAAGGCATTAGTATGATTCAGCATTTCAGCTATTCTCTCTTGCATACCTGAAATGACTAATTCTTATCCAGTTGGTGAGTTAGACAAACAGCTAAAAGGTTTCAAAACTGTTGGGATGATGCCTAATACTTGGTTCCTTTTGGTATAAGCGACTTCTGAAACTAGTTTTGATAACTCTCGATCACCTCCTCTATAAACTAAGTGTCGTTTCCTAACTACTATGCTTCGTCCAAGATCTACGGCTGCCTCAATAAATTCTTTATATTTGCTATAGTTAAATTCAGAGAGTACACAAATATTCTTGATTTGGTTATTCGGAGTAGTTGCCATTGGATACTTATCAAAAATAATTTGTAAGTGCCTTAACAAAAAAAGTCATATTTAAGGATTTTGGTGATAATGGTTCACAGCTGTAAATAAGGTAACATGTCTATGTCAAATAATTTGTGAAACACATGGCTCGAGAGTAAAAAAGGAAATAATAAAAAAACAAAGCAAATAATGATAGCATGAAATTATTAAAGACAAAAATGTAAGTGATCAACTAACAGTGAAATGAACAATATTGAAATAAAAGAATATTTACAAGTAGTTGTGACTGTGGCTCATATCTTCCTATAGTTTTACGTCTGGAAATGGCTTGAACGCCCTTTATAAGTCGAGGATAGGCTTCCCATATATTTTTCTTATAAACTGGCAAACAAGGTCTTTTATAGTCAAATTTCCGATATTATAATTTGCACATTCTTTTTGGAATACTGGCCATAACTAGAGTATTATGTTTTAGACGTATCCACTGAGATGCGTTTTAAGAGATAAAAGGACATCATCCAATGACTCTTTATTCAAATCATCCCTAATGAACTGAATCTTATCTTCTCTATTATCAGACAGCATTCTTAAAGAACATCGCTTTTTATCGTATCTCATTCTGACACATTTATGACAAACATTAGAGAGCTATCGAGCTCTCCGTTTTCTTAAATAATTTCCTTTACCACAACCGGGCATATGTGTAATAAATTTGGGAGGCAACTCATCTGCCAGTCACACTTTGACTTTGATTATCCTTCGAATATAAGCAGGGATATGATTTTTCATAAGCAATCGCATGTATTTGAACTGAGCTTTACAAATTATAAGGAGAGCATTCTAGGAAAGTGAAAGAAATCACTTGTGAAGTTTTGCTAAGATCTCATCTCCATCTATGCCTTCAACTTAGAGTTGATTGTCACGGAGTACCGTTATCCGTCACTTAACCAGTGTGAAAAAAAAAAGAAGAAAAGAAAAAAAATTAATGACAGAATCATGCTCTTATTGAATTTATCTCAAGCTCTAATTTAATTTTGTAGATGCCTCTCTCAATTTCTCTGAGTTGTCCTTCTAAATCCTCAACATGGGAAACTAATTTTAGTGGCCTAACTCCCAAATAGGATGTGTTTTACAAAATCGTATCCGATCTCTAAGATGAGATTGTATACATCGAAACTGTCTAAGAATGTTCAAGAGAACTATTTAATTGAGGTACTCATGATTACAAGTGATGAGAGAAAATTTAATGGTTACTAAAAAACACTTATATAAAAATAATCAAAAAGATAAATTATTGAAAAATCTCAATTCAAATTTGGTGGGTTATGCAAATTTATTTTGGTGTCCTCTCCATATGATTGGTACTCGAGATATAGTTTTAATCTTTGACCATTAACTTTAAAGGTGACATAATTCTGTGGGTCTTTAATTTCAGTTGTTCCATGTGAAAAAATATTGTGAATAACAAAAGGGCCAAACCATCAGGAGCGCAACTTACCTGAGAATAGGTGCAAGTGATAATTGAATAAAAGTACTTTCTGACCTGGGATGAAAGATTTCCTCATGATTTACTTATCATGAAAGACTTTCATTCTCTGCTTGTAAATTTTGGCATTTTCATATGCATCATTGCGAATTTCTTTATGTTCTATTAGTTGTAATCTTCTTTCTGAGCTAACTTGCTGCATGTCAAAATTGAATTTCTTAATGGCCCAGTATGCATGATGCTCGAGTTCCACAGGTAGGTGGCAAGCTTTTTCATGCACTAGCCTTTAGGATGACATCCCAGTTGGGGTCTTGAAAGTCATCCTGTATGCCCATAATACATCATCAAGTCGTAATGACCAATCTTTTCTATCTAGTTTCAACGTCTTTTCTAATATGTGCTTTATTTCTCGATTGGAGATTCAACCTGACCACTGGTTTGTGGATAATATGAGGTAGCCACTTTATGAGTATGAAATACTTTGTCAAAAGAGATTTGAATGGTTTGTTACAAAAGTGGGCACCACCATAACTGATTATTGCTCGAGGGAATCCAAGGCGTGAAACAATGTTGTTTTTAAAAAATCCTATCACCACCTTGTGATCATTGGTTCTACATTGAATTACTTCTACCCATTTTAATACATACAACAGCAACCAGTATGTATTGATGGCCAAAGGAAGGAGAAAAGGGTCCTATAAAATCGATACTCTATACATCAAAAATCTCAACCACTAAAATTGGGTTTAGTGGTATCATATTCCTCCGAGTAATACCCATCATTCGTTGACACCTATCACATGAACAACAAAATATGTAAGCATCTTGAAATATAGTTGGCCAGTAAAACACACATTGTAAAATTTTAGTTGCTGTTTTCTTAGCACTAAAATGGCCTCCACAAGTTTATTCATGGTAGAATGAAAGGATATTTTGAAATTCACTTTGTAGAACACATCGTCTGATAATTTGATCAGCATAATACTTGAACAAATAAGGATTATCACAAAAGAAATTCTTTATTTTTGTAAAGAATTTTGCTTTGTCCTGCTTAGTCCAATGCTCTGGAAGTTGACCTGTAACAAGATAGTTAACTATATCAGCATACCATGGTAATACTTCCACACTCATCAATTGCTCATCTGGGAATGTTCATTCAATGGTAACGACTTTTTAATTGTGTCAAAATTCAGACGAGAAATATGGTTTGCCACAACATTTTCTGTGCCTTTCTTGTCTTTAATTTCGAAGTCAAATTCCTGTAAGAGTAACACCCAACGAATTAGTTTGGCTTTTGTTTCTTTTTTTGTGAGAAAATATTTAAAAGCAGCATGATCTGTGAACACAATTATTTTACAACCAATGATATAAGATTGAAATTTCTCTAATACAAATACTACTACTAGCATTTTTTTCTGTGGTTGAATAGTTCAACTGGGTATCATTCAATGTCGTACTAGCATAGTAAATGATATAGGGAATTCGATCAACTCTTTGTCCTAATATTACTCCTACTGTATAATTAGATGCATCACACATAAGCTTAAATGGTAAGTTTCAATTTGGGGGCTAAATGATGGGTGATAATGTCAACAATTATTTTAGTTTTTCAAATGCCACAAGACATGAATCATTAAAGACAAAAGATACACTCTTAGCAAGTAGATTGTATAAGGGTCTAGAAATTTTACTAAAATTTTTAATGAATGTCTATAAAAACCAGTGCATCCAAGGAAAGCTCTTACTTCTTGGACTACTTTAGGTAGAGGGAGATTGGAAATGAGCTCCACCTTGGCTTTATCAACCTCAATACCCTTGTTTGAAATGATGTAACCGAGAATAATACCTTGTTGTACCATAAAATGGTACTTCTCCTAATTTAAGACTAAATTCTTCTTTATACATCTCTGTAAAACTAGTGTTAGATGACGTAAACATTGATCAAATGAGTGTTGAAAGATAAAAAAATTATCCATAAATACTTCAAGGAATCGTTCAGCCATATTAAAAAAAATGCTCAACATGCATCCTTGAAATATAGCAGGTGCATTACATAATCCAAGTGACATCCTTCTGTATGCAAAAGTGCCAAAAGGGCAAGTGAAAGTGATTTTCTCTTGATCTTTTGATGCTATAGGAATCTGATTATATCCTGAGTAGTCATCTAGAAAGTAATAAAATTCATGACCTGCTAATCTGTTAAGCATTTGATCAATAAATGATAAAGGAAAGTGCTCTTTACGTGTGACAAAATTTAATTTTCTATAATCAATTCATACACGCCATCCTATACTCACTTTAGTGGGTATCAATTCATTATCAGCATTAGTAATTATTGTGACTCCTAACTTCTTGGGGACAACTTGTATAAGATTGACCCATGAACTATAAAAAATATGGTAAATGATACCAGCATCTAATAGTTTAAGGACTTTGGTTCTAACAACTTCTTTTATGTTAGAGTTCAACCGACATTACATTTCTCTAATAAGTTTAACATTTTTATCGAGGTGAATGTAATGCATGCAGTCTATTGGGTTTATACCTTTTATGTCGGCTATGGTCTATCATAATGTTCCTTTGTGTTCTTTTAAAACCTCTAATAACCTACCTTTCTGTTTGTCATTTAAAGATGATGAAATAATTACTGGCAAAGTACTTTATTCTCACAAGAATGCATATTCCAAAGTATTGGATAACGGCTTGAGCTCGAGTTTTGATAGTGATTTTGATGATGGGCTGAGTTTCTTCTCTGATGGTTCTAGCTGTTCAACTCTTGACTCCCATTTATTTGTGTCCATAGATGATGTTGAATCAAGTAAGGCATTAACCTCTTTGACTAATCTGTCAATATCAAAATCCAAACCAAAGTGAGCTAAACATATTTGTAAAAGGTCATCACTAAAGTTTGAAAGAAAAGTATCATCCATTAATGCTTCAATTAAATCTACATCAATAATTCCATCATCTGCATTGTGAGGTTGTTTAGTAATGTTGAAGATGTTTAGCTCCATGGTCATATTTCTAAAAGACAACTGTATATTTCTAATTCTACATTGAATGTGAGCATCAGCAATTGCCAAGAATGGATGACCCAAGATAATGGGGATGTGCTTCCTTGAATTTTGCACTAGTTAAGTGTCAATTACAATAAAATCAACAGGAAAATAAAATTTATCTACCTGGATAAGAACATTCTCCATAATAGCATGAGGTATTTTCGTGGATCGATCTGCAAGCTGCAATACCACTGGAGTTGGGTGTAATTCTCCTAGTCCAAGTCTCATAAACACTAAATAAAGCAACAGATTAACACTAACTCCTAAATCTAACAAAACATTCTTAATTGTGTGGTTCCCTATACTACATGAGATTGTAGGGGAGCCTGAGTCTTTGCATTTTAGAGAAATTTTGTGTTGAGTATAGAACTAATATTTTATGTTAAAAATGTCTTCTTTTGAACATGAATATTTCTCTTTTTTGTACAAAGATCTTTAAGAAACTTGGCATAAGATGACAATTATTTTATAGCATCAAGCAAAGGGATACTAACATTTACCTATTTGATGATTTCAAAAATCTCACCCGTAGATTTTTCTTTCTTTGCTTTAGCTAATCTATAAGGAAATGGAGCTTTAGGAATATACTCTCGTGGGTTGGTTTCTTCTTTCTCCTCTGATGATGAATCTTCAGCATTTACATGTACAATTTGAGTTATTTTGGTCACTGGTAGCTCCACTTTGTTGTTGATTTCTTTTCCTTTTCATAGAATCATGATGGCTTTGACCTCTCCATGTTGCTGAGGTAAACTAGCACTTGCTTCATGCACTCTTTTAGGGTTTGGCACTAGTTAGCTAAAAAATCTCAAATTTCTAATGCACTTTTGGACATTAGTTCTCCTCCACTTATTGTCATTAGTCATTCTTGCACATTTGGCAATAATCCCTCCAAAATATATTGGCATTGGTGCCATTTTTCATATCCATAATGTGGACATTTCATGAGTAACCCGTTGAATCACTCCCATACTTCGAAAAACCATTAGTCTTCTCTCTGGATGAACTCTGAAATTTTCCTGCAAGTAAAGTTGGTTTTATGAAATGGGAAATATTTATTTAAAATTTTTTTGACCATTTATCCCCATGATATAATGCTATTAACAGGCAATGTATTAAACCATGAACGAGCTCTATCCTTTAAAGACAATGGGAATAGTCTGAGTTTAACATCATCATCTGAAAAATTCTCACATCTAAAAGTTTGACAAACAGTATAAAAATCATTTAAATGATTATATGGGTCTTCATTTTCTAGGCCATAAAATTTGAGGAGACAATTTAGCACACTAGGTTTTAATTCAAAACTCCTAGCAGCTACATTTAGGTATCGTATACATGATGTGTTCAAGTTAGCTAAGGAACTAAAATAGTCCTTAAATGGTCTCTTCTGTGGTGGTTCTTGTTGTTGTAAATCCATTGTAATTTTATTTTTAAATGCAATGTGTTTGTATGTGCGAAGTATTTTTTTCAATTCTAAGTCTATATGCTCAAGACTAGATAATTACGACCGTCGACCATACATAAAAAATATATATATAATGAGAAATGAAACAAAAAATTAAGAAAAGATTTAATAAAAAAATAAAGACGAAGAACAAATTATGATACTAACCTTATCATATTGTCACCACTTTACTATGAAAATAAACTCAAGTGCTAAAAGAAATACAAGGAATAGATTAACTAAAAATAAAATAACAAGATAAATTACAACGAAGAAATTAAATTACAGAAATATAAAGAAGAGAAAAAGAAAAGAAATTAAATTATAGGAATTGTAAATTTATTTTTTATTTTCTAAAAAAATTTAAAAGAAAACAACAAAAAAATTAATTACTTAGAACCCTAAAAGATGAGAGAAAGACCATCTTTAACTCGTTTAAGTCTTTCTATCCATCCATTTTGTGAAATATTCTTAGTTAACCCTTTTAAGCCTTTTTAAAAAAATATCATTTTCTTTGTTAACTTATCATCTTGACTTAACTCCGATTTGAAATATTATCCGATGCCGTATAAGTTCTATCACCCATTCGTGTTTGAGAAAAATATAAATAATTATTTTGTTCAATAAATTTGTACCATAAAAAAAGAAAAAAATAATATATATATATATATATATATATATATATATTCATGTATATTAGTTCAAATAAAAGTGAGATGTATCTTATAATCTCAAAAGAAAAATTCTACTTTTTCTAAAACATATATTTTATTTTTCCTTAATTTCCCTCCTTTGTTCATCATGTCCTCAGTCTACATTACATCCTAGTAAAAGTCCTTCTTGATTTTAAGAAACTATAGTCTAAAGTAGCAACTAGTTAAATAAGCTGTAAAGATGTAATGATACATACATACATACATATATATATATATATATATATATAAAGAGAAACAAATAAATAAATATATTGGTCTAACTCATATTTTGACTTGAGATCATATTATCTCTAAGCTATGGGAATATTTATTTTATCTTAGTGAGAGTGTGTGATATTGCTTTATTATTTTCTATCAATTTACCATTCATGGGAGTGACTATTATTATTGGGTTCAATTTCTTTATGAGAGTGTTATTACTAGTGAGATTTTGAGGTATTGACATATCATTTTTTAAAGTAACTTGATTATAATAGTTGTAACAAAGTTTACTGGATTAATTTATAAGGATGGTTGATTTAGGAGTGACATTTTTTAATACCTAGAGATAATACTTATACTTTTATTTGATTGTTATTATAAGTTTGATTAAATAAATACAATTGTTTTTTAAAAAAAGAGTTTTGTATTTGAATTTATTTTTGCTTAATTTGCTAGGGATTAGCAATAAGTTGGTTAGAGGATGTGTTGAGTAAAGGAGAAAATCTTCATTTTACACTTTAAGTTTCACTTATTTCTTTACTTTTATGTATTAACGCTCTTGTGATTTTAATTATGTATATTTTATTATAATTAAATATTTATATATTTTATGGAGTAATATGATCAATTCACAATAAATGAGGTATTGGATGATAAAATAGACAGTAAATTTGAATTTATATAGTCGAAAATCTTAGGATGAACATAAAAGTATAAATGTCACTGCTCACGTATACGGTACTGTTTATAGTACTATTCATGACACTGTTCATAAATATTGTACGATGATGTGACATTGACTAATGACGTGAAATTGATCAATGACGTGGCACCAACCAATGACGTTGCAATATTTAATTGGATAGATGATATGGCTTTAACTGATTATGTGGCATTGACTAATGATGTGGTATTGACAGGTGATGTGTCACAATCCTATTAGACTAAAATGTGTATGTACTATTGGCCAATGACATAACAGTATGTTAATGGATCATAAAAAAGTGCGTACGGTATATGCATATACATAGGATGATAACTTTAATGATGTGTTTAATCCAATCAAAACTTATCACGTGACATAATCTTGTACGTCAAAATTGTTTAATCTGATAACTATGATTTACTTGTTGTATCTATAAAAGAAAGGCTCTCCCCATTAATTTGACACCTCTGAGTTCATTTTTTTGCTCCATTTTCTCTAATTCCTTCTCTATCTTATATTTTCTACGTACTTTAATAAAATTTTCATTTTACCATTATTTCAAATGTGAATAGTTAATTTTCTTTCAAACTTGGGTTGAAGGTGAAGTCTCAATATGTTCCATGTGCTTATTTTTATAAATTTATTTTCTCTTCCCCTTTAATTTCTGTGGATATTTTGACTTTTCGTTGACAGACAGTAATAACACAGTTATTACTGTTTAGCACGATAAGCCCTTATCACCATATTAATTAAAGCATGGTTCATGAGGAGTGGAATCTCTCTCATGATTTAATGGTACTAATAAGAAATATTAAACCTTCGTGCATATTGATGCGGATCTAGATACTCAAAACATCTCATTATAATAGTTGCTATTTTAATTTATTCCTGCCATTTCATTTTGAATTTTAAGATCATTTAAGTTAATTTCATCACAATTCAACAACTTATTTAGAAAATTAATTCAATACACAATTAAAATCCACCTCCTTGTGAGATCGACAGTCGTCACTATTAATTTATTCTACAATAGATTCGTGCACTTGCGACTTCAATTAAATTTGCACAACATCCACCGTCTTTAAACGCAATAATACATTTGAGGCTATACAATGAAATTTTAGCTAAATAACTAGAGAAGGGAGTAAATTGGGTTTAAAAAATTTGTCCAATGATAAGATCCACAAGCCATTACATCTATTGCCATAATCTAACAACAAACACAACAAATGAATTAAAGGGTTAAGGGTAAAGAAAATAAGTATAATATTTTTCTATGGTTTAGCAAATCTACTTATGTCTATGCCAGTAAACAATTCAAGCTTAAGAATTCTATTAACACTGAGCTTTATATCTCAAGATTTCAGAATGAGTACAATTAACTTTAAAAATATTAATATACCTTTATAATTGGTTATGTGCTTCTTGCACCTCTTTAACCAAGTGTTATAGTTACTATTACTCAATTGAAAGATTAAAATAATGTTTGCAAAGAAAACACTCTTCACAAAAGTATATATGCCAATGATTGCTCAAGTATGCATAAATTTATATGGACAAGCAAGTGATGGCTCAAAAGTGTTTAAAAATATCAAGTTTTAGCTTAGTTCAATCTTAGAAAATGATTTGAAATTGGGTTTAAATTGATAAACACTCTACAAAATCAGTTGACCACTTTAATTAAATAGGTTCACTGTAGAGATAATGTGCCCAGTTATTGTTAAAGAATTTAAAACAAATTGGTCCACTGCTTTACGTAAACCAGTTAGTCAATTATACAAATTAATAATAACAATAGATTCATCAATTTTAGCTAAACCAATTTATCACTTTAGCTTATCCCAACTTTCAAAGTTGTGTTTTGGTCTACGTTTGCAAACTTTTCTATAATTAGGAAAATATCCATAATTTTCCAAGCATTATCAAATAGGTTCTCTCTAGATTTTTAGAAATAGCGTTAAAATCATCTAAATTCTCTGTATTATTTGATAAATTAAAACTTTTTAAGTTTTTTTTTTAAATCAATCCATATACTTAGAAGAAATTCATTTGATAAAGCATTTATTTCCATTTTTCTTTTAGGTATAGAAAACATAACTTACAAAACAAAATTAGATTTGAATATCATGATCATTATAAATTTGAGATTTTAAGTGCTTAACCATGCATAAATTTGACAAACTGGGTTCATAAGAATTATGAAAATGCTAACATTCTTCACATTGGATTCTTCATCTGATGGGTATGTCCATATGTTCTATTAAATTTGATCTCACATGAATTACTTTTGACTTTTAAGCACTAATGAAATTCAAAAGTATCTTTCTCATATTATCTTTACCATATTATTTTTTAATCGTCAAAATTAAGGCTCGTAAAACCCTTGAAGTCAATGTGGAGAATGCCACCAAGAGGACTGTTGTTGATTTAAAGAATAAGCAATGTGAATATGAGAATGAGATGTTTCTAGGTTTCCATGTTTATATGCATTGTATTGCATTAATGTCATGAAATACAATGACAATGACTATGTGCAATCTTTTGCTAAAGAATGAAGCATTCAAGAATACTTAAAAGCATCAGTATTATCTAGTGCCTATTGAAAGCAAGTGGTCTTCACTTGCCCATGTATGCAACCATCTATTATTATAAGAAATGTTGGTAGATCATATATCAAGAGAACGAGACATACTAGTGAGGGAAAGTATTTCCAAAACGAGTTCAAGACTTAGATGCTCCCATTGTGATGAGGGAGAATAAGGTTAGGATCTATAACACTCTGAAGAGATCTAAATCAGTTAAGAAAACTATCCTCTCATCAACATAGGTTATTTACTTGCTTTCTGTTGATTTCTTTCCCTTTTTTTTTTCAATGATCACTTTATAGATTTATTAACTAATGAACAAACTCAATAAATTCTTTAATTATAGTCTGAGGGTCAGAGTTCAGGCACTAAGTTTACTATAGGTAAATCTTTAGGCACTACGAATGAAATTTCAAGAACCAAAATAGTTCAATCTCAAGGATCTGGTGCTAAGAATGTTCAAGGTTAGAGATCATACACCAAAAATGTCAAGCTCAAAGATGAGGCATTATGTATGCTAAAACTCAGAGGTTAGACACTAAATTCCGTATGGGTCAAAGTTTTAGCACTAGAAAGTCAGAGCTCAAAGTTCATGCACTAGTACTCACGTGTTCAAACTATCAGAGCAACACAAACAACTGTCTAACTTCCTGGTCCAGATTTATAATTTTTCAAATTTTTTTTAGTATGGAACATAGCCATTGGATTGTGTAGGTAACACAACTGCCTACATGGCCATTGGATTCAACTGTAATATTGATGGTATAATTTATTTTTTTAAACTCAATTTAACGTTGTGAATTAACGTAGATAAATTGATTTGTAAGGGTTATTTTGACATTTCCTTGTGTTAATGCACTTTGGTGCCCCTTTTTTTGAAATGAGCTAATAGCAAGCATATATTTATCGACTATTATCTAATTGGTTCAAGGGTATTTTAGTCAATCACACAGTGAACGAACAGTCTATTAACTAAATATAGACAGCAGGAGTGCTTTCTAACGATAGGCGCATGCTTTCTCTCCAACTGGAAATTAGGTAAATCTCATAAGAGAACATTGCGGATATTTGTATTTGTTGTATTCAAGATTATAGAGTTCGAAAATAAGGGGAAATTAAGTGAAAAACAAAAGAGCTAAATTAAACGGCCAAATCGAAACTAGTGCTTCCGAATGGGAAGCATGGGAAGAAACTAATAAGAGGTAATGAGCATGCATGGTCGTTGGTTGAGGTTCAATAATAAAATAAGAATACAAACAAAAACAAATGCTAAAAAAAAATGGAAAATATAGCAGCAGCCAGCTAATGAGAACTGAAGAATACACGTGCATGCAGAGTCCCATCATATCATTTCATTGGGGAGCATACGGTAGGCGTTGAGCTCAGCGACAGGTGAACATGATGAATGCGTATGCATTATATTGTGCTGTGCTTAATTTGAGGTGCCACCAAACTTAGCTGTTGGCTTTGTCTCTCAATTGTCAACACGCTCAAATCCGAGAGCTTCGTCTGCAGGCCCTCTCACTCTCACATTATGGTTTGTTTGTGGCCCGACCTCATGTGCCCCCCATTTCTCCTCTCTAAATTCTTCACAACTCCTACCCTATCATCTTTTTTTTTTTCAATTATTAATTTTTTATTGTTTACATCAATAGACTCTTCTGATATAACAATCAACATATAGCTTCCAATCTTGAAAGCTATCATTACAGCTCCGGTAGGTACTACTATTAACTTTTGCGACTATAGACTGACAGTTAAGATAATTTTATCTTGCATTTGTTTTGATAAAAAATTTAAGTCATTTCATTGTTTCTACCAAGATTATTTGTTTTGAAAGTCATATGTTGAGAGTGTCGGTTCAAGACGAATAAGAGACTTGTTTCGCCAAATTTTAATGAAGATAAATATTTTAATATTACTTGCAGAAGTAAATTTTGAGCTGCTATTATTACTCTAACGCCCTTTTCACTTGGCAGTTTTTTGCCTATTTGTAGTTTTTGACAATTTTATTGATCATGATCCACCGAAACTGAATCATATCATCATGAAGTACATTCAATTATAATGATGGAAAGCATACATTGATGTCCTAATTTGGTTTGGTAAGTTATGTTTAGCCGGCCACACTCTCACAATGATGATATGTATCCTTTTTGGAGCTGGCTTCGTGATCTCAAGTTCCCTAAGATTTTCATTTTTCCTTTAAACGTATATGTTTATCAAGGATTTAGATTCAATACTGAATTGATCTCTTAACTCTTCATAATCTTCTGCCATCTGTATATACATAGGAATATACGATTAAAATTTAACTAGTTTTATATTTTTATCCTATAATTATCAATCATATATTTTAAAAAAAATTAATAAAAATATAAAGAAACTGCTAAGTTACATTTTTAATAACTTACAGCCTTTCTTACGTGCACAGTAAAAATACTTTGTACGTAAACTGTACACAAAAAAATTATAAATTACTAAAAATATAACTTAGCTTGTGTCAAAATATAACTCGGTACTGAATCTAAATTCATTTATTGATACTCAATATACCAACCTGTAATATGTGGCGTCAATACAACGTTCACAGTAAGAAAGGAAGATGCAAATGAACCTATCACAAGTTTCCAAACTGAAATAGTCCAGAATATTAACGCTTCCTGTCTGCAAAACTGTTGGCAATTTTACTCGTATGATGTGTACCTCTGAGTTGTCTCTTTTTCTGCATTAAAAGCCAGTACAGCACATATTGTCTTCAGTGGATGAATCTGTGACGGCTCCTTTTAAAACTCCGATCTCTTCTGAGCAAAGGCATCAACATATATAATATATTGAACACACATATATCGCTCAAAAAGTAAAAGGAACTAAAACACATCCCCGCCTATTCACAGTCAACTTTATTGAATTTCTTTCTTGCATTAACTCAACCAAACTTATGTCGCTGTAGCAGAAGCTGGCACTGTCTTCTAGTTAGAGGAAAAACTGAAAACTACCTAGATTTTTTGAACGAAAACTGAAAAACGCCAGCCATTTATCGAAGTTAAATGGATTACAGCCTCGGTGGATATAGTAAGCCTCTAAAGAGACATGCATAGAACTAGAACAAAAAATTCTCATTAAACAGTAGGACAGCAAAAAGAACTAGCAGAGAAGTTAACTAAAACGGTACTTTGGAAAACCATTTGCATCAAGAGAAATAAAATTTCGAATATCTAGAGACGGCTCATGCTACCAAATGAAATGATCACAATGCATCCGAGCACTTATTATTAGCCTCAATCACTAGGCTTGCAACTATTAAATAAATTATACACGGAATGTTTCAAAGATCTAAGGTTTGAAACTCTGAACCGTCTCTGCAAGATTCAAAATGTGCATGACTTCCATTTTTAGACTTCCTTTTTACAGCAGCTGAAGATATTTTTCCGTATCCATTTTGCAGTGCATATATATAGGCGTACATAGCCCATTGCCTGCATGCATGGTGAGACAGAAAATTCAGAGGTACGCAAAAACTTATCCGGAATCAATATCTGCAGGAAGAGTACAGTAAAGTTTATGGGTTGATAACAAACTTTGAATCCTAAAATTCATGATTCCGAGGCAAATAATTTTGTAAGAAAGGTGACAGTCCAGTGAGATAAAGGAAACGTATCGAAATTCAAAAGCAATCTAACAAAGATACTGAGGAGTATATGAAAGTGATTGCTTAACTCATTGCCTATATCATTCACTAAATATGATATCCAGCTGATCAAGTCAGCATCAAACCATACTTAATTGCATGGTCGCCAGATTTATGCACCTCAGCTCTATTTCTTTCTCCCTTAATTAGTGGCAACTTAAACCCCATTTTCGAGTATATGTATATCATTACCTTAATTTGTGGAATGATCCGGTGTGGATGTTTGTCTTTTATAGAAAAGCAATAATTTTAGGTAGAAAAATTTGATAGAATGCAAATACGAATAACAAAAAATCTGGCGTAGCTTTATCTTGTTAATTATAAAATATCAATTAACACGATCATTTCGATCCAGCGTACGGTTATTTCTGGCAGTACTTCATTATTTGTCAACCTTCAATTTCTTCATCAATTTTTTAAATAAAATTTACTATGGTGACACAATTCGAATATTTGAATTCAAAACACATGGAATACCCTTCTAAATAATTGAAATCAAAATTCACAATATATACGAACGGTGTGAATATCTGAATATAAAACGAATCAGATTTACTTATATAACTTTTTTTTTTTTTGTGGGGGAAATATATCAACCTTTTACTACACATATCAAATCACTCAATTCTTCCATCTTAAAAATTAAGCGAGAAGGTATCTAAAAAAAGTAGTTGCTTAAATTGTATTGTTATTAGTGGGAATAGTACAAGATTAACATGAACTTTAAGTTGGAGAAAAGTAAATTCAAAGTACCATACATATCTTTATAGCTGCAGCAAACTGAGATATATTTAACAATATCCATAAGTAGATTTTACGAGTCAGTGCGACCGCACTTTGCCCAAGAAGCTTATCCCCATGCCTCTTTCTCTTATATCTTATCTCTTTTCCATACTCAACTTGTGGGGTCTCAACTTCGAGAACTACGAAAGATCATTGATCGAGCACCATCCTTTGCTTAAGAGAAATACACAGAGCTTGCTTTCTTATATGACTTTTTGTTCTATGATATCACGTAATTATATTAATAATTTTTAATAAAACTATGAGATGAATATTCGTACAATTTCGTATCAATATCCAATAATATCATAAAGCAGAAAACGGTACGTACAGCACGGCCAAAAAGCCGCAGCAGCGGCTTTCATGATATTCAATAATTCATATATATATATATATATATATACTGACTTTCAAACCAGATCCCTAACTATATTATATTTAAATTCAGGGATAAGTTAACAAATTAAAATTAAAAAATAAATTTTAATAGGCTACAAGACGATGTATATTTTTTTAGAATTTATATATTGCTATCTTTTTGCTTGTCTTTAATTTTAATATGGCCTACACACATGCACACACACATATATATAAGGTCACAAGTACAAGTTCTTATATAAATTAATATAATATAATAAACTTAGTTAAAATAATATGATATATTCCACATAATTTATCTTTATTATTTTATATTTTTATTGCCCTAGGCATATTATGTCACGTTAGTTTATATAAGTTTTTTTCTTTTTGAGCTATGGTCATGAATGAAACAAAAAAGGAGGGGCTAGGCTGGAGAAATACTTTTTTCTTCAATTGACATATAAAACTGAAAATTTTAGAAAAAAAATTTATTAAATGAAATGTACATTATCTCCAATTGATATTCTAAGTTGGTAGGTCCCTTCTCACTAAAGAAAGAGTTTAAGGTTTCAAATAATTAATGGCAAGAATAATACCAGCAGTCTTTGTATTTGATTACATGATGATGTAGTTATAGTAAGCCACCATATAACTTGGGGAGACTGTCGGTTTCTCTTAATCTTTTCATAATATCGAATAATTCTTTGGTACCAAAAACAAAAAGAGAGGTAAATGAGTCATTTATTTGATATTTGATCTTAGGAATATAAAACATATATTTATTGTATGAAAAAATATTTTAAAAATAAACATTTTATTATTAATTTTTTGTTCAAAACCTAATTTCTTAACTCTATATTTAAATTTTCTAAGAAAATGAAGATAATATTGTAAAATGATGATGCTAACAAGATTATTAGGTATTAAGAAAATAATAGAAAGACAAGTGGTATATTGATTTCAATATAGATTGAGACTCAAATATAGGAATTTCTATCATAATATTTTATTAAATAAAAATGTACATATGGTCCGTAGTTGTAGTTATAGCTTGTGTTATATAGAACAAAAACAAAGAAAATTAAAACAATAAATCATCTAACTAGTATTATAAATCAATGATAATTTCTCAATATTTAAAAATTTTTATAGAATTTGAGTAATTAAATGTGACTTTTATTCATAAATTTATAATAACAAATAATTACACACACACACACATATATATTTTTACACACACAATCACACAAACACACATATTTGTGTGTGTAGCCATTCTCAGGTACAAAACCTCTTTTTTTTAAAAAAAAATACGGACACAATCTTAAGTATTATAGTTTAATAGAGTTATTTTTCAATACATTATAAAACTGTATCAACTCTATTAAACTGTGCGGTTTAATAACATCTTCATATAAAAAAAATTTAAGAGTGCTTGTACTAAAAAAAAGAACAATTTATATATAAATTAATGGATGATATTGATCACTTTATGATGAGTGATGCTACCGCATAGTTTTATCTTTTTAATCTATAATTTTAATATTATTCACTATAAATCATAAAATTATATCACTTGTCTAAAAATTAACCATACATTTAATCTTAGTGTTTATTGTATTATTTACTTTTAAAATATAGTTTCTTCTTTTCTATAAATGTATACAGACACACAACTTTTACATTAAAAAAAAAAAATGCTCATCACTTCCCTAGCTTTCTAGCTACCGTCATGTCAACCCTTTAATGCTCCAAAATTGTGGCTTGTGCCTATATAAAGCTCTCCTTTTCCACTTTCACCAGCACCACTAGCTCTTCCTCCTTCTTCACTTAAAAGAATTGTTCTCTTTCTCTTTCTCTATATATTTTTGAAATTGTACAAGAATTATATGAAGATGGCAAAGAGGAAATTTCTGAAGTCACGGCTTAACAAGTGGAGGAAGATGGGGAGTAAAATAGCTTGTGAGAATTGTTATCAATGGGCAGCTTTGTGGCCTTCAGTGCAGAAAGATCAATCTGAGAGCCCGTCAATTCCTAGAGATGTGCCAAGGGGTCATTTGGTAGTGTACGTTGGCGAGCATTACAAGCGCTTTGTAATCAAAATCACTTTGCTCAAACACCCACTTTTCAAAGCACTTCTTGATCAAGCGCGAGATGTATATGATTTTTCCAATGACTCGAAGCTCTGCATTCCTTGTGAAGAAAGCACTTTTCTTGACGTTATTCGTTGTGCCAGCTCTCCTGTACAGTATCGAAGGATCTTTCTCTGTCTTAATTAGCACTTTATCTAATCAAAGACAACCCTTTTGGGGATTTAATTGTCCATGCTGCCTCTGCGGTTTAATTAAGTTCCAATGAGTTGCTTTTATATATTTGTAACCATAAGATTGATTGTATACTATGTAGAATTTTGCAACATAAATTGCTCTCTAGCTCATGGCTTTCAAGTGTATTTTATTTCGTAAAAATTCGATTGGTACTCTTTTAAGTCTAACATTTGACTCAAATTTGATAGTTCTCTCAATTCAAGTGCCAACATTCAATTATTTGGTTAAATAATAAACTATTATATTCACTTCTAAATGCCCCATCCCAATGCAAGACTCTGGCCGCAAATTATTCAATTTGTACATCAACATAATAAAAGTGGAGAAACTACGGCAAAACCTGAAGAAATTGATATTTGAAAAAGATAAATTATAATATAAATTAAATATAACCTTTACCGTTTTTATTTGTAGCCAATGTGCTCCATATAATTTGATAAATTCATATAATAATTATTTTAAAAAATCTTGGTTTTCTATGGGACTCATTTATTATATTATTAATTAATTAATAACTAAATTTATATGATATGTCTAGGAGACTTAGTAAAATATGTTACTGTTTATTCTTGAATTTGTTAATGAATTAGATCTCGTCACTAACTTTTTATATTCTTTTCTGTTATATCCTATTATAATAAGAAATTATTCAATATTATCACTGCTCTAAATAAATAACACGAGCTACATAGTAGAACCATCGATTGAGACATAAATATTTAATTTCTTATCTATATTTAAAAAATTAAACATACAAGAAAATCTACTTAAACTGAAGCAATTACGTAACTTAGAAGAGCATTTTATAGTTGGTTCATTGAATGAATCAAATTGTTTAATTACAACAAGAAGGATGTTGGAAACAGTAAGAAATATCTTTATAAATTAATGATTTATTAATATGTATTTTTATAGGGCCTAGAACTATTAATTTATCGATAATTGACCATGTCTAATAACATATACAATATAAACTCTATAAATTAATAATATCAAGACCATAGAAATTTATTAATTTAGAGAAATATTAATTAATTGATAAATTAATAATTTATTAATTTATACAGTGTGTTCACCGTATAAAAATAAAATTTAATTGACTAAAAATTCATTGTATTTTACTAATATAGTCAATAGAATTTAAATAAATTTATCAAATAAATAATGTATACTTGATTAAATAAATCATGAATTTTACTAAATGTATTCAATAAAGTAAACTAAATGTTAGTTATTAAATTGTATGAATTGAATTAAAACTAATAATCTAATGTAACTATCTACTTTATTAACAAAATTCTTGTATTTACATAAATTTATCTAAATGTATTCAATGAACTAAAGTAAATGTTAGTTATTAAATTGTATTAATTGAATTTGAACTAATTCATCTAATATACCTATCTACTTGATTAACTAAATTCATGTATTTACATAAATTTATCTAAGTGTATTCAATGAACTAAAATAATTGTAATTTCATTAAATTGTATCAATTGAATTTAACTACTTATTTACTTAATTAAAGTGTATTCATGTATTTACAAAATTTAGCTAAGTCATATGTCAAATGAACTAAATTAGAAATTAAATGTATTCAATGAATTAAGTTAAAATTATTGTCTATACAAACAAAGTATTCTTTTATTTCATAGTAACTTGTTAAATTACAATGGCTTCTCATTTAAAGGGTGTTAAAATATTAACCATAACAGATGAAATGTGTAAAGCATTATACAAATATAGTAAAGAGCATCTGACAAGTACTAAAACAGAATTGCAGCAATGGGTTCCCAAAAAGTGAAAGTTGGTCAAGCTACAATATCAAATACATTGAAACCATCATGAAAGTACCTTTCAATTGACATAAAAGAGGGTGCTCATGTTAAGCGATACAAATCATCAAAATTTCTAGAAATGGAAATGACATTTTTTGAGTGGGTTCTTCAATACCAAGATTGTGTCAATATATCTAGAAAGATAATCATAGAAAAGGCAAAGGAGATTATGAAACTATTAAACCATCAAGAGATTTCAGAATTCAACTTTTCCCTAGGTTCACTTAAGAAGTTCAAGTTAAGATATGGTATCAAGTCATTTTATCATTTTAGGGAAAGTGGATCAGCTGATACACAAGACATGGAGAAAAAAATAAAGTCCATAAGAGGAAAAAATAGATCAATTTACCATGAATGATATTTTCAATATGGATGAAGCTAGATTGTTTTATAGGTTACAACCTAATCACTCTCTTGCAACAAAGCAACTTAAAGGGAAAAAGCAAGAAAAAGAAAGGCTTACTGTTGTTGTTTTTTGCAATGAGGATGCCTCAGAAAAAATTACTCTACAAATCATTGAAAAGTATGCAAAACCATGGTGCTTCAAGAATGTAAACATGAAAGTTTGAATTGCGAATTTCATGCCAACAAAAGATCATGGATGACTATAGTGCTTTTTGAGGAATATGTTTGGTGGCTTGATAAAAAAATACATAGGATAAAAATTCTCTTGGTGGTAGATAATTGTCCAGTACATCCAAAAAATATTGAAGGAATACAGAACGTTGAGATGTATTTTTTACCATCCAACATGACATCAAAAATTCAACAATACGATGTGGAGATAATAAGAGCTTTCAAGATCCATTACCATAGATGATTTTATTGGAAAATTTTAGAGGGCTATGATCTGGGGCAAACTAATCCAGAGAAAATAAATGTTTTGGATGTAATTAATTTTGTAGTCACAGCTTGCTCAACAAATGTTGAGGCAAAGACAAAAGTAAATTGTTTTCAACATTACAAAATTCGTTCAGTGGAAGAAATGAGTTTAAAAGACTCACATGAAACTTTAGATGAAGAAGGCATTTATGATATACAAATGATAATCAACAATCTAGATTTTTGTAATGAAATGGGTGTTAATTATGTTTTGGATTACCCTAATGAAAATAATGAAAATTCAGATGTCAAAGTTTAGAAGAAATTGTTGCTAACATCATTGATAATCATACTGAAGATGAACTTAGGGATTATGCATTTAGAGCCTATTTCACACACTAAAGTACTCAAGTCATAAACAACACTTCATAATTTTTTATTGTAGTACGAGAATTCAGCTCCAAAACTTTTAGATACAATAAGACAAATTAGAGATGAGATTCAATTAGATTTAAACTTCAAGAAAAAAAATAAGTTAGAATAGACTCATATTTAAATAAATTGATATAGTCAGTTACGTTTGTAATTTCACAGTATTTATAATTTCTACAATTATTAATTTATGATATAAATAAGACCATAGAGATATATAGGAGCTGTTAGAAAAATTATTAACTTATTAATTTTTTAAAATTATTAATTTAACTTCAGGGCCCAAGTTGGGACCACAAAAAATTATATTATAATATAAAGATTATTAATTTATGTACTAATTTATACAGGTTATACTATATATAAAAAATTCAGGTTATAGCCTTTAGGGTTAAGTTTCTTTTTAAGGGGCTGGATTTTGGGCTTTTTCTTTTTCTAGTAGCCAAATAACAAATTCAAAAGTGAGGGTAAGCTACCTTTAATGTTTCGTGTGATTATTTACAATAATGATCAACAAATGAGAGCTTGGTCACGTTAATGCGATAAATACTATTGCAGGTATCAAATATTAAATTTTTATCACATAATGGTGACTATGAATTTCTTTTGCGCCTAATGCAAAAAGAAGCTCTTTTAATAAGGGTGACAAAATAAATAAATGAATCAAATTTGAATTAAATAATAAATGAATTAGGTTAAAATTTAACTGATTTGAATTTTATTTGTTTATTAAATGAACTGAAATTTCAAAATTCAAATTCCATTCATTTATTAAATGAATATTCAGTTTAATTTATTTAATCAATTTAGTAGAATTGATAAATAAAATGAATTGAATATGGAAGTTATGAGCATTATTTTCATACATAACAAATCGAATTGAATATGAATTTTATTACAAAAATATAATTAATGAACAAAAATTAAGCAGATAAAACATTAAAGGACCACAAATTTTACATCCTACAAAATACAAATAATTCAAACCATATTCTAAAACTAAAATATATAGTCATTTAAACATTAAACTACAAATTCTTAACAATAGAAATAAAACTAATTAAAATTCAAATTATAAACCAAAGTGCTTTATTTAATTCTCTTGGCTTGTCTTTTCACCTTGAAAACAAGAATCTACACATAAAAACTAAATATAATGATATTAACCTCTTACAATACTGATAAAAGTCATTGTAATATTTCAAAATATCAAATATAGAACAAATTTGTAGTATTGTTAAGAAAATAATAATTAAATCTGTAAACCCAAGAAAAATATGTAAGATAAAAATATACATTCCCCTTCCACATTATCACTAAGATCATTGGCACTCTCTTGAGATCGAGCACCATTAGTGCTCAGGTTCATAATGTTTTTTTCATGGTCCGTGGACAATTATCAATAGTTTACACTGAATTGATAATCATTGATAATCATGTGAATATGAACATATTTATATGAGGCATAATATAATAATATGCGAAGCACACAATTTCATAATTAATCATATATACAAACTAAGGCTCATATGTGAACATGATGGCAATCGAACTTTGCATAAATCATTATGATTTATGAAGCGAAATTAAACTAATATTAAGTTGCTTGAATATTTATTCTGATCAACTTAAATAGCCAAAAATAACCATAATAGAAATCAACAGATCATACCAAAAATCGAAGAGAAATTATTAGGTTCTTTAATGGAAAATCATGGATTCTACAAAAAGGCTCCGATACTAATTGTTAATAAAATTCTATAATTAATGGACATAAAATTCTAATTTTGCATGAATTACATAACTTAAATCTTATAATAACAAGTTTTTCACATAATGTAATTTAGAGAACACATTACTTTGATACATAAATAATCTCTTGTATAAAACTAGCTGCAAAAAATTAAAAAAACAATGAAAACCATGTTTCTCTCTCTTTACCCCTTTTAACTTTGACACATTGTACATGATGGAGGGAAAACCATTTTTCTCTTCTTGGCAAAAAGGAAACCAATTTCAATATAACGCTACTCTTATAATTAGTGGACATAAAGTTCTAATTTAGAGAAAACCTATCTATCAATAGGCAATTATTGAACTTCCTCTAAAACATAGCCAATAGGATTTTAGCCCAAGTTAATTAATTTAATCAAAATAGAAAATGTCATATGGGTTACATATTTTAAAATTTAAAATACGCTAACATTCTCCCACTTGGCCAAGTGACATTTGTAACTTCATGAATTAATAGTACAAATATAACTATATAGTAAGAGCCAAATCCTTTTTTTGTATTGGTCATATAATAAACTATCATTAAGCAAAATTTAATAAAGGTCATAACAATTTAACAAAGTCCCTTCTGTATGTCACAGTATTAGTTTGCACTTAACATAACATGTCATAAGAAAATACAACAATGGTCCAACTATAATGTCTTTATCAAAAACAAATCCTGTTAACACTCAAATAACTCATTCATGTATATACTAAAAGAACAAATAAGATATAAACAAATCATAACTAAAACTTAAATGAGCTCAAAGGGTCAGATATACAAAGAGCATAAAACTTTAACACAATATCAATAATGATAGCCACCAATACCCATCCTTTCTTTATATTCACTGAAAACCTTTGGTGACAATCCTTTTGTTAACAAATCTAAAACCATAAAGTTGGTACTACTATAGTAATTGATATTTTTAGCTTATAAGCCTCTTCTTTAATAGTAAAGTATTTAGATTTTATATGTTTACCACCTTTTAAATACTCATTGTTTTTTTTTTAAAGAAGAGTTGTCATAATAAATCTTCAACGGCTTGGCAATATTGTCAACAATTCCAAGTCTTGAAATAAAGTTTCACAATCATAATCTATGAACAATGGCCTTAAAGATGCCATAAATTCAACCTCTATAGTTGATGTAGTAATGATAGACTGCTTTGATATTGCCTCTCCAATTAAAAAGAACAAATCCCGAAATGCAAATTTTCTTATATCAACACATCCAACAAAATCTTGATCTAAATATCTTGTCATCTCAAGATGATCGGATCTAGTGTAAGTGAGAATATGATCTTTTATTTTTTGCAAGAATCTTAATACTGTCTTTGTAGTTTTCTAATGATCTTATCTTAGATTACTTTGATATCCCCACAACATTCTAATAGCAAAGTTGATATTTGGTTTTGTACAAGTCTAAAGTGTTAAAAAGTGTATATTTATAAAGGAGAAAATCGTCATTTTACACTTTAAATCTCACTAACATTACTACTTTTATTTATTTAAGTATTTTGTTATTTAATTAAGTATAATTGTGTGATTTATGCTTTCCTATTATTTGATCTTAATATTTATGCTTTGATATATTTCCATTTTATTTAGTTTTGAATTTTTTTAATTATTGGTTGTTGTTGTTAATAAATTAGAATGCTAGAAACATGATTGTTTTGATTCAAATGTGAAAAAGCAACAATGACAATCATACCATTGATTATAAGTGGGAGGTTCAAACCAAGAAACAAATGACCTAATTTGTATTTGGTATTCTTGAAACCTAGATTTGTATTTGATTTTTTTGAAATCTTGGATTTGTATTTCTATTTATTTTTTAAATGAATTTATTTTTTTAAATTAAGACCTTGCAATCCAGAAACCTAGATTTTTATAGGTTAAACCTGAACCAGACCTGGAGTGAGAAAAATTAGTTTTATTTTTTGGTCCAATGTAGAAAATATTTCGCCAGATCTAAAATTGGATAGATTAAACCAAGACCCAAACCCAGATTTTGTCATCCCTTCTTAAAAGGAGCTAAAGGCAAAGAAGCTTACACTTTTAACATCTTGCATTTCTATTTTGCGTGGTTCTATACTCACACTATTTTTACCATTGTTAATTAACCCAACATTTCTAGATTTAATGGCTAAGACAATAAAAGCTATATCCCTTAGATTTTTCTAGATAATTAATGAAAAAACCAACGGTTGTTCTTAAATCTAGTTTTTGTTCATGTAAAATATACATCTTTATTTCTACTGGGAAACTCCAAACATGTAGGTCCCTTAAACTAGATTTTTTTCCTATCCTCAGTTCATAACGAGTCTTTAGAATCTCTTGTTAAAAAAAAAAATTAGAGCTTCCATCCACAATGATAAGGGTAAAGATGAATAATCAACACACTTCTAATAATATACATGAAAGTATGATTATGACTTTTTGCAATACCATTTTGTTATGGTATATTAGAGATTGTGTATTAAGTGCATAAGCTACATGTTTTAAGGAATTTAGCAAATGGAGCAAGGCATTGTCTATTTTTGTACATTTCCCATTATACCCACCACCTCTGTCAGACTTCACAATTTTAACCTTTCTATCTAATTGCCTTTCAACAACATTAATACTTTTGAGGCATTGATTGAATGAGATTTTTCATGTAACAAAAGGATATAGTCATAAACATGAACAATCATTAATCTACTAAAAAATATAACATTATAAGGCCCTTATATATCACAAGAAACTATGTGCTTCTTATGGCTCTTTTCTTATTTATGTATTTAATGTGTTATTTTAGTTCATTCTACATAAATTCCGAGATTGATAAAATCTAAACTTAGAATAATTTCATTTTTCACTAATCTTTCTATTCTTTTATTGGATATATAACCCAAACATCTATGCCATAAGTAAGCTGAACCTTCATTCACTAGACCAAATTTAGTGTCAACATTATGATGTAAGTTTAATAAAGATTCAACAAACAGATTATCAAGTTTGAATTTATATAAACCTTCACAAAATGTACCAAAACCGATGGAATGTTTATGTCTAAACAAATTAAAACATCCATTTTCAAATTAAAAAGTATATCTAGCTAAATCAAGTCTAGATAAAGAATCTAAATTTTGAGAATCATAAAGAACATAAAGAGTTTGAAAAATATGCAAATGATGTTCAGTATATAAAATCAAACAATAGATTTTAATAGCTTCAACTACAGCATTTGACTCAGTTTTCCATGAAGATAAACTTTTCATTTTAGATTTGTAGTTTGAATCATAAAGAATCCATGCATCATATTTGAAAGATAAGTGGTACAATAAGATCAACCCACCAAGTATTATGAGAAACTTCAGCTAAATTTGACTAAAAAAATACTAAACATTAGGCTTACCTTTCTTTTTAAGCCATGCTTTACGTTTTAGACAATCTTTCTAAAAGTGTCCGTATTTCTTATAGAAATGACACTTCGTATTCTTAAATTTCTTCTTTTTGATTTGAGTAGATTTCTTATTTATCTCTAATACTGCTTGCCTACCTTTCTATAATTTTTATTTCCATGTTTGTTTTGAGATCCTTATTGATCCATAAGATTAACTAAGTGAATTCCTTGTTTTTTAAACCTTTCTCCTTCTAAATGAGCATATTTTACAATTCATTCACATTTCAATTATGTTTAGTAGCATTGTAATTAATTTAGAATTGACCATATTCTGGAGGTAAGGAATAAATGATAAATTGTACAAGGAGATCTACACTCACTTATATTCCTATGGACTATAGTTTTACTACTACATCTATCATCTGAATGATATGTTGATGCATGGTAAGTAGACATGAAAATTTATAGTGGTCAAAGTACCAATTAATGTCCCAATAAGAGACTTATTAATTGATTAAGGCTGAGAATACTCTTTAAAAAACTTCATAAATTCCTTAGCATTTTCAATTTTAGGAATTTTGGACTTGAAGTTGTTTGTTATAGTCATTTGTATGAACATAAGGCTCAATGTATTTAATTTTTCCAAGCTTTGTAGAAGGGCTTCTCCTCGTCGATGCTAGAATCAATGATAGTAGCTAGTTTCTTAGTTAAGAGTGTTAAATCAATGTTCTATTCACCTACTTAAAACTAAACTTGTTCAGACTAGTGATAGAAATTGAGTCCATTAAAAACATCACAGTAGATAATTCTTGTGAATGAAAGAAAATAGGAATAAATAGTCCACATATGAACCAAATGCTCACAAATTAACACATTAAGATTATAAAAACATATCAGAGATTCATAACACATAATTAATAATAATAATAAAAGGATTAGTAACGTATATCAAAGTTCTCTTTTGGATAGATAATAAGATCCATAAAATAATTGTAATGCATTTTAGTTTCTCATCAATGGTTACTAATATTTGCTAAATCGACAAGCACATCATTTGTGTACATAGCACTTATCTAACTATAGGAAAAAATTAATTACCCCAATTATGTACATTAATCAAATTAAAAAAGGTCCACCTTTGGGTGATCTTTCATATTATATAAATTATTTATTCTACCATGCATTACCAATTTATAGGTAATTGACCACTATAATATATACTATTCCAAATTGATATTCATGATTTCTTTAATTTGACCAATTAGATGACTAGTAAAACTATCATAATATGAATTCCAATATTGTAATTATAATTATATCTTACCAATAGCAAGTGAACGTATTTACTCTTTAAATAAATGAATCTATGAAATAAACATAAAACAAATAAAAAAAAATCATCATGGCAAGAATCTAAATGTGCACGACAATTTTCATAGTCCATGGCCACAGTGATGATCAAACTAAACTAAATAAACAAGCCTATTCATGTTTGTACAAGAAATATATGTGTGATAATCCATTTCAATTATTATTTCTTATTTTTCTTCTTCTACTTCAACTTTAACCAGTTAAATTTTCCATAATCCTTGTTATTTCCCATTAAAAAAATGGCATCTTCTTCTAGAAATCTTAGCTGTCATTAGCATGATATTAGGGAATATCATTGTTATTACTCAAACAAGCATATATGTTCAATGGATGATTATCAACAAGAAAGTCGATATACAATATGCTTTTCATGGTCCATTGATGATTATCAACAATTTTCATTGAATAGATAATCATGTGACCATGAACATATTTATCTTAGGAAAAACAATTTCATGATTAATCATATATGCAAACTAGGATTGGTAAAACTCGGGCCCAATTCTGGGTATCACAATGCTTGGATCCTAGTCAAATGTAATTTTTAGACACCTGAGCCAAGCTTAAAAAGCTCGGCATCATTATGAGTTTTTTAATCCAAGTTTATATACCTAGATCTTATATTTTTTTAATATTATATATGCATACTTTTTATGTTTTGTAATTTTACCATTTTTAAATTTATTTCAATAAAATTTGACATGAAAATATAAAATTAAATGTTTAGAACTTTACATATATATAATAGATAAGTCAAATAAATATAATTATTTAAAATAATATATATTTATAATTTTTTTAATAAAATCTAGGTTCTGAGCTAGATCTCGAATTTATTAAGTAATGTCCAGGATTAGCCTGACTATGAAGCCCAAGCTGAGTATTATCAACCCTACATTACCTAGATTTGGTCCAAATTAGTACAAAAAGATATTGTTTACACCTGTAATGCAAACTAAAGCTCACAATTAGACTTCACATAAATCATTATTGTTCATAAAGCGAAATTAAACTAATGTTAAGTTATTTGAACATTTATTCTGATTGATTTAAATAGCTCCAAAAAACCATAATATAAACCTAAAGATTACACCTAGAGGTCAAGAGAGAGAAGTTATAATTTGTTTTAATGGAAAATCATGAATTCTCAAACAAGGCTTTAGTACCGAATGTTAAAAAGATTTTTATAACTAGTACAACTCAAATTCTAATTTTGCACAAATTATAAGACCGAAAACTTGGAATAATATGATTTCACATAATGAAATTAAGAGAAGACATTACCTTGATCCATAAGTAACCTCTTGTTTAGAGTTAACGATAAAAAATCAAAAAACAATGAAAACCATGTTTTTTTTCTCTTGACCTTTTTAAGTTTGACACACTTTGCTTAATAAAGAGAAAAGTATCATTTTTTTCTTGATAGAAAGTGGACCAGTTTCAACATAGCAGTACTTTTTTTATTTTCCATTAAAGTAGGCAATCATTAAACTGTAAATGTACTATGAATATATCCATGATCCTTTGGTTAAGTGTAATTTGACTATTGTCATTATGTCTTGCACTTGAACAAACATCACTAATTTTAGTGAATGGATGTGGTGGAGGAATATGATATGTTCAAATTATGCCTATCGAAAACTGGAAAAACTTATCCCAAACATGTTTAGGTCCTCTTAGTCTTGACCATAAACCTTATTATTGGTAAACTCAATAAATGTGATCTTGTAAGGATCCAAAATAATCGTTATTGCCAAAAATCAAACCAATACTTCCCAATCTTTTCAATAATTTTTTGTGCTATAGTTTTCATGTACACATTGTCAGTACGTAATAATTAATCTAAAGCAACTTAGCCACAAACACCTTAGGAAAACACAAATGTGAAGTATAGTATTTTGACCCAAAAAAATGCATGTGATCTCATAAAAGACAAAAATTTGCCAATTTCTCTCTTTTCTCCACTTTTCTTCAAAAAGACAACTTTTGTAATTAATAACTCAATTATAAATTATAGAAAGCTTTTTTGTAATATATAACGCTATCAAGCATAAGAAAAGTTGAATTCTATCTAGTATGAACATTTTTTCTGAATTTTTTCTTGTAATTTAAAGTTACTTGCTTAATACACTCCAAGAATTCTCTTTTTCTCAATTGTGACCCTTTGACATATTTCACAATCTCACAGGCTTATTCTACTTCTTGCACAATTTCTTTCAGTCTTTTTTTAGCAATCAAATTAACAATATGAGTGACATGACTCAAACGTGTTTAATTTACTCTCAAATATAAAAGTGTCTAATTATAATATAACTTAGTGAATCTGAAGCTAATCTACAGAGAAAAGATTTAATTTCTTTATTTTAGTTTATCTAAAAAAATAAAAATAAAATTCAACATATGCAACTTAGTTTAAACGAAACTATGAGATGAAGTTAGTTAGTGTTATGGATCCACTCTTATTAGTAAATAAAATTTAATAAATTTTTTTTATTCTTATGCTATTGCCCAAAAGATTAATTGTATAAATTATAATTATTTTTTCATTAATTTTATTATGGATTAAATACTTAGTGTGCAAATTTAACTTGTCTATAATAAATAAAATATCATTTTATCATACTTTATATTAAAATATTAAGAATTCTTTGTGCCAGCGTCCACATGATTGTGTACATTAAATTAAAATTTTAAAATATAGAATATGGATAAAATTAAATAGAAAATAATGTAATTTATATAATTAGAAACAAAATTTGATTAAATTATTTTTCTTACTAAGAGTATCACCGTATCTAATTAAATAGTATTTAGTTAAGTATAATTGAAATAAAAGTAATTATTAGAATTAAAAACACATAATAAAAGATATGGTATTTGAAAATTAGAAATAAAACTAATTTTATTTATTCAAAATATATTATAAATAGAGATGGGAAGAAGAATTTGAGGGGAAATAAGTGAAGAAAAGATATAGAAAGGTGTGTTCCTCCTACTCTTTATTTATACTATTGCATGATTAATTTACAATACACAAATAAATAAGGACAACTATATCATAGCCATAATTTGTCCCACTAATAAAACATAAATCTAACTCAATCCACTCAAGCACACTCAACTTATTCTAGTAATAATTACCATATCTAGCATAGTAAAAATTTATCATTTCATAGTTACCATACTCAAAGTGGTAAAAATTATAATTCACAATAAAATTTGTAGATCCTATTCCATAATGACCTAATCTCAGGGACCTCTGAATTCTAAATTTGATACCCGTATATTTGTTTAGAGTCTTAAATTATGTGAAATTATTATTTTATCTAATAAACATAAAAAAGATAAACAAAATCAAGTATTTAGAAACGTAATTGGAAGTTCATAATATGTTACAAAATTACAAATGTAAATTATAATATAAGCACAAAATAATATTTTTATCCCTTAATGAACATATAATTTTTAACACTAATTAATGTACGCAATATTGAATATGAAAGAAACCCTCATCACACATCAAATTGCTCCTTCATATCAATTCAATTTTTTAATATTAAAATACAAATATAATTACTTAAAGCATTATCTACAATCAATGAAAAAAATCTTTTTTCTCAATACCTTACTCACACAACAATGAAAATTTTTTCTTAGTGAAGATAACCTTCATGTGTGGAGTTAAGACATAAATGTAGTGTTCTTTGTGCCAAACTTCCATCCCATATCAATGAAATATGCACTAAGACATAAATAACTATATATAGGTATAGAATTTCATAAATCAATAGTAAGACATATTCTACTAAGAGCTTCTTTTAGTATGCTTTTAAATTTTGCCGTTTCCCTATTATGCTTTTTTATCATATTTGCTGTTATAGTGTTTCGATAGATGTTGGGCACTATCACACAAATACTTCCAAATTCTTCTAATGCCCCATATTCAACAAATTGAAATGACAAATCATGCATGATATTAGCATAAGACAATAATTCACAAAATACGGGAGCTTTAAACTTTGGAACACAAGTTGACAGTCTATAACTATGATCCAACATTATTTGTGTGCGATCACTATTTTTGAATTTTACACAATTATCATAATATATCTTCAAATTACATATATTAGAACTGAGCACAGCAACGTATTAAATGCTGTATTTTTTACAAATTACTCTTAGTTTATTGTAGGATATTTATCCCCTGGAAACTTACAAAACAATGTCCAAACATTTGAAGTTATTTTCCTTCAATAAGGTCCCCTTTGTTTCGCTACTCTGAAACATTTTTTAATCTCTCCTTCTAATTCAATTACGTTATTTACTTCATCATCTCTAACACTAAAATTGTTGATTGCCTAGACTGAATTACTTTGGCTTGTATCCATTCTCCTATGAAAAAATGAAATAATTTAAAATTAGTTAGTAAGATGAATTAATAATTTAACTTAAATAATACAAAAAATAATACAAAATTAAAGGGAACACTTTGCAAAGTAGATGTAAGATAGGATAATAAAAGTTTGGTGGTTGTTGTTGCCATTGTTGCCATTTTTAAAGTACTAGTCACCAATAATACTTATTTATACAAAGACTACTAGTGGGAGGAATGCCTACAATCAGCAATGTTAGTTTGTATAGGTAAATGGAGTCACATGAATGCTATCTAAATTCTTGTCCACTGCAATTGCCAAGTAAATTAGACTAAACTAAAAGTTTTATAATCATGACACAGCTAAGATGGCTATTGATTATGCAAGGACACATGTAAAGAAAAATCTACTTATTTTATTCAAGTTAGCAAGTTGATGTGAATTCCTAAGTACACAAATAAAAAGAATTGAAACCAACTTAGTTGTAATATTAGTCACTTAGCTAGCTTGCTAGAATGTGGAGTCACCATTGAGATAAGCATTCACAAATTTCTTTTTCTCATCCTAAATTAGCACTACTAAATAAAATTTCTAAATATTAATAAGTAACCAAAGAAACCACCAAACATCTATACATCTTAATCTACAACTAATAATCAATATTTATAATTTATAATAACCATTAAAAAAATAACTTGTAGCTCAAAATTAAAAAATGAATAGGAGCTTATCATGTGTCAGGTAAAATAGTAATGTCTAAGTTGTAGAGAAAACAAAACAAAATAGTTATGGTTGGCTGTGGTCGATTTTGAATGAAAAAATAGAAAGTGATAATGAAATCAATGTTAATATATGACAAAATGATTTCTCATACTTCATCATAATTAACTATACTAGTTCAGTGCTTAGACTTAATAATATTAATAAGTGTGGACGTGTACAATTAACTTAATTTTGTCATTCAATTCTTTAAATCAATAATAAACTTAAATTTCTTTAACCTCTTTGTATTTACAATATGTTAGCAATGTATAGGTGTTCAATGCTCAGATGAGCTTATATTCGATACCGAATCTTATTACATTAACAACATCATGAATTATCAGTAGACATGTACTTATTTTTAACAATCAATAGAATATTTTATTCATTCACTGAGGCAATAAGGAAATAAGTTCACTCACCTAAGTTAATGATAATAGTACAGAGAGAATAGGGAACGTGATGATATGGGTAAATGAAGTAAGGGTAAGTGACCTTGTCAAAATAAGTAAATATAAGTTGAGGGCTTAAGAAAGAAAGAAAGAATATGAGAGATAAGCCTTGTAAAACATCAAGTTTCAAAACCTTTATATTGTTGGCTTTGACAATGAAAGCCACATCGCACGTAGTTCTAGCTTTGATATTAACCAAGATTTAAGAAAGATGCATGTGTGTGTGTGTGTACTTTTGACTAGAGGTGTTCACAATCGAATCCGATCTGTTTAATCCGTCTAATCCGTAAAAATCCGATCCGTGGATTAGTAGATTGGATTAGATTAAAAATTTAAAAATCCGCAGTCAGTGGATTGAATATGGATTTACTTCTGTAAATCCGCAAAAATCCGTAAATCCCTAGAAAATATATATATATATATATTCATTAAAAATATTATAAATTTAATTAAAAATAATAAAAGTATGGCATTACAAATTATATAAACTCCATAATATATTTTAACCATTACCCAATTATAATATAAAATAAAAATAATTATTAATCAAATATACAAATATAACTTGTAAAAATTGTAAAACAAAATGACAATTTTAAGATAAAATCAAAGTAAGAAAAAGCTAAGTCAAAGAGCATAAGTGTCTACTGTCTAGCCAAGTACCAATTGCCAAACAAAAATCAACAAAAATCTTTAACTTTTCCACCGTCATACAGTCACACACTGTCACTCCATCACCTAAACAAAAATCCCTAATTTATATATTTGATTAATATATATAAATTAATTGGCGTAAAAAAGCATTGGATGTCACATATAAAGAACCAGAAAGTGTCAAAGTGACATCATAAAAAACCTTCAAAAATTTAATGAAGTAGCGAGCATATTCCCAATCAATTGAAGATGGACACATTTTTGGGTTGCTCAAGCAAAATTCACGAATGTATTGTGCATCATGAAGCTCTAACCGTTCAAATACTTTTTGATATTTTTCTACAGCCTCTAACATGAAATAAATGGAATTCCATCTAGTGACAACATCTAGACACAACAACTTATTTGAAGAAATTTTCTCTCGCTCAGCATATGCCTTAAACTTTTGTGTCCTAGAAGGTAAGGATCTAACAAATCTTACAACATTACAAATTTTAGTAATTGACTCATGATACTCTTTTAACTCCTCCGCAACGATAAGATTTAATATATGTCCACTACACCTTAAATGCATATTTTAAACCCCCAAGACTGAACAATTCCAATTATTTACAACTTTTGACAAATATGAAATAGCAACATCATTAGAAGAAGCATTATCAACTGTTACAGTAAAAACTCTCTCAATGCCCCACTCTAATAGACATGTCTCAATTTGCCTACCAATTGTTTCACCTTTGTGATCAGCAACTTGACAAAAATTCAATATTTTCTTTTGCAATCTCCAATTATCATCAATAAAATGAGCTGTAAGACACATATAGCAAAGATTTTGAGCTGAAGTCCAAGAGTCCGTAGTGAGACAAACTCTTTGACGACTATGCACAAAAAAATCAGTCAACTCCTTTTTTGTTTTTTTGTAAAGTTGTAAAATATCACAAGCCACAGTAATGCGAGATGGCACTTTAAATCTATTTTCAAAAACTCCCAACAATTCCCTAAACCTTTCACCCTCGACAACTCTAAATGGCATCTCATCCTTTATAATAAACCTTGTAATTGCCTCTCTACAAGCCTCAACATTATACATAATTGACACAAGGTTACATGGCTCTCCAATTTTCACTGGTTGATAAGACAAGGTTTTTTATTTTTTATCCACTTGGGTTTGGCCAGGATATTTTAAACATCTCTCTCTTATATAAGTTAACAGATTAGATGTTCCTCTATTAAACCCACATTTATATTCTTTTCCACAATATCGACATTTTGATCTAGGATGCAGTGGATCAGAACTTAATTTTATAAAATGCTCCCAAGCTTCTGAAGTAGTTGATCTATTAGGCGTACTTTCAACATTACTAGAAGATTTGGGACTTAGTGGAACATGATCTGCAGCTCTGTGTTTCCCTTTATTAAATGGAGAACTCATTTGTACCACAAATATAAAAAATCAATAAAATTAATTATGAAAAATAACAAAAACAAATTAAGTGTTATCTACACTATAAATATGAAATATCATTAAAATTAATTATGAAAAATAAAAAGAACAAATTAACTATTTTGTGCGTTAAACTGTATTTACATTACAGTATATTGCATTAAGCTGTAATATAAACATGAAAAATGGCATGGGCTTATTAATATTTTAAAGAATAAAATTTACATTTATAATAAAATTTACCCTTCCATGCAATTTCTCTTATCCATTATTTTGATCATACTTCTTGTGATAATAAAAACTAACTTGATAAAAACTTAATAAAAATTATATCATAATATAAATAAACCAACTTGGGTTTACAGAATGCGTGCTTGGGTTGCATGCACGTGAGGTTTCTAATTTTCTATATGGAATAACATTTAAAAGCGTGGACTTTTACCTTGGATCCAATTAAAGTGTGTTTGGCTTATTTCAAATTTCAAATTGCTCTTAAAGTGTGTGCAACCTTCACGTGAAATGCAGGCTTCTAGAAATAGATCTAGCTTTTTGACTGGGCAAGCAGCTTCTGTTTTAAGGGAATAACCTAGAAGATGGACAAAGGCAGTAAGTCACAGGAGTCAAGCAAATCGAAAAGCTTAATCTGTTGCTCTGCAGTCTTCTTTGAGGGTGTTATCCCTGCCAGTGAGCCAAATCTAACTTCTCAGACTGAGATCCAGTCTACTTCTGCCGGCAAGATTTCACACATAAAGCTCGCAACTTTCTTTATCTTGCTTACTTTTAGTCCTTCTAGCTCCTTTCAGTTGAGGTCTCGAAGATAGCAACGCAATCTTTCAACTTAGAAGCACTAGTTATGGGTTAATGGCAGCAACCCGTAGCTGGAATCACGCAACTTCTGGCTTGACCAATCAACCTCCACACTCAACAGTATTGAGTAAAAAAGGGGAGATCTAAAGAAAAGCCCAGCAACACTTATAAATCGTATAGTATGGAGGAGTGAATAAGCCTTCCTCGGCCGATTCCAAGTCGTATGAATAGGAGATAAATTTTTAAAATATCCTGGCCAAACTCGAGTGGATAAAAAATAAAAAACCTTATCTTATCAACCAGTGAAAATTGGAGAGCCATGTAACCTTGTGTCAACTATGTATAATGTTGAGGCTTGTAGAGAGGCAATTACAAGGTTTATTATAAAGGATGAGATGCCATTTAGAGTTGTCGAGAATGAAGGGTTTAGGGAATTGTTAAGAGTTTTTGAAAATAGATTTAAAGTGTCATCTCACATTACTGTGGCTCGTGATATTTTACAACTTTACAAAAAAACAAAAAAGGAGTTGACTGATTTTTTTGTGCATAGTCTTCAAAGAGTTTGTCTTACTACGGACTCTTGGACTTCAGCTCAAAATCTTTGCTATATGTGTCTTACAGCTCATTTTATTGATGATAATTGGATATTGCAAAAGAAAATATTGAATTTTTGTCAAGTTGCTGATCACAAAGGTGAAACAATTGATAGGTAAATTGAGAGATGTCTATTAGAGTGGGGCATTGAGAGAGTTTTTACTGTAACAGTTGATAATGCTTCTTCTAATGATGTTGCTATTTCATATTTGTCAAAAGTTATAAATAATTGGAATTGTTCAGTCTTGGGGGGTCAAAATATGCATTTAAGGTGTAGTACACATATATTAAATCTTATCGTTGCGTAGGGGTTAAAAAAGTATCATGAGTCAATTGCTAAAATTCGTAATGTTGTAAGATTTGTTAGATCCTCACCTTCTAGGACACAAAATTTTAAGGCATATGCTGAGCGAGAGAAAATTTCTTCAAATAAGTTGTTGTGTCTAGATGTTGTCACTCGATGGAATTCCACTTATTTCATGTTAGAGGCTGTAGAAAAATATCAAAAAGTATTTGAACAGTTAGAGCTTCATGATGCACAATACATTCGTGAGTTTTGCTTGAGTAACCCAAAAATGTGTCCATCTTCAATTGATTGGGAATATGCTCGCTACTTCATTAAATTTTTAAAGGTTTTTTATGATGTCACTTTGACACTTTCTGGTTCTTTATATGTGACATCCAATGCTTTTTTATGCTAATTATGTTTGATTCATACACAATTGCAAGCTTGGAAGGATAGTAAGGATTGTTTTTTGGAGATGATGGCTGAAAATATGAAAAAGAAGTATGATAAGTATTGGGGAAATTATGAATCAGTGAACCCTTCTTTGTTTGTTTCTGTATTGCTTGATCCTCGGCATAAAGAGCATTTTTTGAGATATTGTTTTGTGGTATTATTTGGTGAATTTAAAGCTAATGAGTTTATTGTCAAAGTGAGAAATAATTTAAGCAGTTTGTATGATGAATACAAATTGCTTTATTGTGATGACGTGGAGGTCATGGATGCTGTGAATGATGAAAAAGAGTTGGAGGTTGATATTGAGGTAGATGCTAGGCAAGTGTTTGATTCAGGTTATATGAGGATTTTAAAAGATAATACTTTTGAAGAGTGCAAAACAGAAGTGGATCTTTACTTAATAGAATCATGCGAGAATCTTGAAAATGAGAGTTTTGATATATTGAATTGGTGGAAAATTAATTCTTCCAAATATCCTATTTTGTCTTATATTGCTCGAAATATTTTGGCCATGCCTATTTCCACTGTGGCATCTGAGTCAGCATTTAGCACTGGTGGTCGCATTCTTGATCCACATCGATGCTCACTATCTACAAGGATAGTGGAGGCACTAATTTGTACATAAAATTGGTTACGTTCAAGTCCGATAAATCTTGATGAAGCAATAGAAGAAATTGAACAAGTTGAGACAGGTAAAATATAACAATTTAATTTTAATTTTATTAATTAATTATTATTTGACTTTATATTGTTATTCTATTTTAAAATTTGATATTTTTTCTATCTTACATGTACAGAGATTTTAGGAGCTGATAAGAGCATATTTGATGAAACTTGATAGCATTTGATGCAATAGTAAGGGTAAATATTTTTTTAATTTTTTTATTAAGTAAAAATCTTTATTTGTTATTTATATCAATTATATTTATTTTGTTTAGGTTAAAGTACGAAATACAAATTAGAGGTGGACACTTTTCTTTTTGGTGTATTTTATTTTGAGACTTTGAATGTATTATTATCAATTTGAATGGTGTTATATTAATGTATTATTGTAGCTTTATTTAAACAATTAATTTTGGTGTTATATTAATATATTATTATAGCTTTATTTAAACTATTAATCTTGGTGTGTTGTATTTTAAAAATTTGAATGTATGTATTATTGTAGCTTTATTTAAGCAATTCAATAATTTATCTCGGTGTATTATATTTTGAAATTATGAATTCATTATTTTAGCTTTATTTAAATAATTAATTATTTAAATTTTGTTCAATTTTGAATTTAATTGACAGTAAAATTATTTTTATATTGGATTTTTTTATTTCATTAGTTCATGGATTGGAGAGAACGTAAAAATTTTTAACTTGCAAACTAATGTGTAAAATGGTGGATTGGATATGGATTAAGTTAAATCCGCATCCGATCCGTAGATGTATGGATCGGATATGAATTGAGTCAAATCTGCATCCAATCCGCAGATGTATGGATCGAATTTGGATTGAATTTAATCAATCTGTGGATTGGATCGGATTAAAAAATTATAATCTGTTAAATCATGGATCGGATATGGATTGATGTTAAATCCGTAAAATCCGATCCGCGAACACCCCTACTTTTGACTGCTAATTCTAATATAGATTTGGTTCATTACATCAAAATAATGAAAATGAAATATGAGGCAAAACATTAGCTAGTTAGTGTCTCTTTTTTGTTAGAGGAAAGAAATGAGATGTAAAATGTTAACAACGTATAAAGCTTTAATGTTAAGATGAGCTTGTATTAAACACTGAATCTTCGTATATTAACAACATAATGAATTATTAGTGTACATATATTTTATTTATTTCATAAGGTCTTCGAGAGAGAAGTTCACTCACTTGATGTGATGATAGCAATATGGAGGGAGTAAGAGAGGTAATGATAAGGATAAGAGGAATAGTGGGAGGTGACTTTATCAAAATATACAAATCTAAGTTGAGAGCATAAGTAAGAGAGAAAAAGAAGAGAAAAAAGATATTACAAGATATCGAGCTCCAAAACCCTCATATCATCAATTTTGACAATAAAAGTTAACCACGGCTCCTATATCAAGCATAGCTTGTACTTCACACCTATTTGCCTATACATTGTCATTATCAGCCTTCAATTAGCATTATTACCATACGATCCCCACCTTTAGAGCATTTATTAATAGTAGTAGGTTTATGCCCAAGATATTTACAGGAAAAAAAACCTTATAATGCTTTATTTATAACAAACCACAAAGAGTAAAAAGTGGTCAAGAAGATTGAGGATTTCCCTGAGACATTTTTTCTTTTATCATCACCCTTAGAAAAGCTAGATCTCTTTAAATCTTTTACTTTCTTAAGTTCTAGGGAAAATTCACGAGCCTAAAATCCATTCTATCATTTGTAGCAAAAATCACTAAAGACAAGTCTCTCATTATCTGCATTATAGTTCAGTTTATGCCTATAGTTGCAAACCTAACATGAAATTGAAAAGCTTGTCTTCATTAGACATGTCCTTAATGTCAAGCATCAAAGAATTGAATTCTTTAAAATAATCTATAATTAAATTGGTATGCTTGAGCTTGTTTAAACTCTCCCGTGCAATCTAGTTTATGTTGCTAAGTCATAATAGCCTTTTCAAATTCTCATTTGAGTGAGTTTGAACTCTTGATAGGCAGGTTTTGTGCTCTGGCATCTTTCTAAAGCTTATTACACCACCAAAGCTTTATATCCTGATCTATATATATGCGATCAAATATAACTCACTTCTCAACAAGCACCTGAGTAGCCTTGAATTACCACTCCAAATCTTATAAAAAGTTATCTAACTCTTTAACACACAATGCACTACCAAATGACTTTGGTTCAAGAACCTTGATCTTTACTGAACCTACTTTTGAAGGCAATAATATTTCACTAGTCGCGCACATTAGCAAGCCAACATCATTCTTAAAGACTTTGTATTGCTCCTTAATTCCATTACTAAGACATCAACATCCTTCATAAATAAGCCAAGCTTTTCAATAATATCCCTTACCAACCCATCACAAACAAGGTTTAGATTTGCCAATTCTAGTGAGTGATCACCAAACTATCCAAACTAGGTAGCAAGTTCCCAATAGTAGATTTCAATGGAACCAAACTATCTCTTATTATTTCTCTTGATATTTTATTAGAGAATTTAACCTAACTAGGCTTTGATATTAATTGTCACATGGCTTTTTTCTTAGAATGTGGTAAGCCTATAATGGTGCTAAGCCTTCCTCAGCTAGCTAATGAATGACTCTAATGAAAGCTATGTGCTAATAAGCATCCTATTATTTTGACTTCAATGAAAGAGAAATAAGCACACACAATGTTGCTTTTTATAGAGGCATTAATTTATAATCCTTCTATTAGTCAATGGGAAAATAGTACAAACTAGATATAAACTTTCTTTGCTTAAGGATTCCACTTTTCTAGCAAAATTTAGATTCCCCAAGCACAAATTCAGCCTTACTGTTTATAAATGTAAATGACATTCTTATTTGTTAAGGGAAGGCTATGCACTACCCTTCCACCACCTCTTTGCTTTTTCTCTAAGATTAGGCATAAATAAGCAAGGCTTCAAGAAGCACATCATCACTACTCTAAGGATAGGCAACATCTTATCCATAAGCTCAGAAGCATGGAAGTGATAGAATAAGTCCATATAGCTCATTTCCCTTGTTTTTTTTTTCCCATATTTTTAAGCATGAACTCCAAGACCAAGTCTCTTATTAATTACACCAACAACTATCCACTTATGCTTTTTATAAGACCTATTTTATAGTCGTTGATTAGTGTTAAAATTGTAGGTTCATTAAAGGTTAAAAATGTTATTTTATCCTCATATTATAATTTACAATTGTAATTATGTAACATATTGTGAATTTATAATTATATGCCCAAATATTTAATTTATGTATTTTTGTATATTTATTAGGTAAAAATAATAATTTCAAGTAATTTGAGGCTCTAAATAAATGTACGGATTTTAAATTTGAAATCCTAAGATTCAAAAGGTTAGGTCATTATCGAGGAATATCCTCGAATTTGTTGTAAAATTATAAATTTTTACCAAGTTAAATGTGGTACTTATGAAATTATTAGTTTTTACTGTGTTAGATGTGGTAATTGTTAGTAAAATGAGTTGAGTGTGCTTAAATAGATTGAATTAATTTTATATTTTATTAGTGGGACAAGTGTATGGCCATGATATAATTGGCCTTCTTCATTTGTATGGTGTGAGTTAATCTTGTATTAGTATAAATAGAGACGAAGGGTTTCCTTACAACTTTTGTTCACTTCTTTCTCTTCAAATTTTCTTATCATCTCTCTTTGTAATATATTTTCAATAAATAAAATTAATTTTATCAATTTTTAAATACTATTTTTTTAATTATGTAATTTTTATTTTAATTATTACTTTTATTTCAATTATGCTTAGTAAAATACTAATAGTTAGGGTAAGGTGAAACTTTTAGTAAAAAATTATGATTTAATTAAATTATATTTTTAAATATATAAATTAAATTATTTTATATTTAATTTTACCCATATTTTATATTGAGAAATTTTGATTTAATATAAACAAACTTGGGAGTTTAGAGTAAGGAATTCTTAATATCTTGTTATAAAGTATGGTAAAATAGTATTTTCGCTTATTATAGACAAGTTAAATTTTGGCACACTAAATACTTAATCCATAATAAAATTAATGAAAAATAATTGTAATTCATACAATTAATCATTTTGACAATAAAATAAAAATAATTTTTGAAATTGTATTTGGTACTAAGAGCATATCTATAACTCTAACAAATTTAATTTTATAGTTTCACTTAAATTAAGTTGTATATATTTAAATTTTATTATTATTCTTTTAGATAAACTAAAATAAAAAAATTAAATCTTTTCTCTATAAATTAACTTTAGACTCACCGAGTTATATTATAATTAGACACTCTTATACTTTTGAGTAAATTAAACATTGTTTAGTCATATCATCTATATGTCAGACTTCTCTTGCTTTCTTTTTACATCTAAGCACTCTGATATTGCTACTAGTGGCTTGTCACAAGGCCATAAACTAAGTCTTGGCGTCGACCATCATGGCCTAAGGAGGCCACAGTAGCCAACCTAAAGGAAGGATTTAGGCATAGCATGCTAGGTTTGTAGTTATACAATAATTAAAACAAAGTTATATTATAATGCAGAGGTGTATGCACTGCTACCCTTACGGCGCATTTAGATTGCAAAGAGTAGCTATGCATAGTTGAATATGAGTTTAAAATTTTTTGTATACTGGACCATCACCTTAGATTACCATGACTGGTTTGGATCATGGGAGTTCTGTGATGATGTTAATGGTTGAGGAGCACGTTTAAGTGGTCAAGCGACTTGATAAGTATAACAAGGAATTAGAGGAACTTACTACTGAGGCGTTGCTAGAACTTTGACTAGATAAGCTACCAAAAAAGGGAAAAACCAATTAAATGAGAATTAAAGTCTGAGTCCCTAGCAAGTGTTTTTAATTATCAAACGACTACCAACAATGGGCGGGTAAGAGACATTTAAGAAGGTGCCAACTAACAATGGTCGGTAAGAGACATTTAAGAAGGTGCCAACTATGTTGTGCCTATATTGTTTAAGGAAAAGAAAAAGCGCAATGGTAAAAAAGTATGAGACTTTGAACATATTAATATAGCAAAAGTGAGCTTAATAAGAGTTTCATTGATTGCAATTTGGTTCTAACTGGCGCTATTGGAGGTAGCGGCATTGTTTCTTATTTATTGGTGTGCTTGGGTAGAGTGAAAATTAAAAATTTGGTGAGAAAGTTTAAAATAGTGACCTGAGGTAGAAAAAGGCATATATGGCTGTTGAATCATGAAAGCTTTTGAACAAAGTTTGATCTTTGTCATGCATTTTGTGAGGAAAGTAAATAAGGACTGCAGAAACGACGGCTTGTGGTAGCCAAAAGAGAATAACTGGTGGCAATAAATTCATTCTCAAGAAAGATAGTTAGTAGAGAAACTACTGGTATAGAATTATATTGTAAGTGACAAATGATTCTGTAAGTACTAAATGTCCAAAGTATTTGAGGATGTTGTAATGCTTGTATAGAAAGCCTAATCTTGGCATATGAGCATATACAAAGGAGAAGGGAGAATTAGCTTTGACATACTGATACAAAAGGGAGGTTATTAAAAATTTCATTGCCCTTCCAATAAGGACGTTGAGCTTTTCTGATAAGGAAAGATTATCACCATCTTAAACCATAACGGTCGATGCCAAGGCTTGGCTCATAGCCTTGTGCCAAGCTGTTGGCAACAATATAGGCATGTTTAGGGACAAACACAAAACAAAAGCAAGATTGACGCACGAGCTGACGCACAACAATAAGTATATGCTGTACAAGCACGTAAGAGCTCTGAATAGCAAATGTAAGAGCATACATTAGCACAACTCCATAAAGCACATAACTGCTAAATTTACTAAAGTTGTGAGATTATGCGTGACTGAGTTAAAGGCCACAAAATAGGTCTTAAAAACAAGCATGAGCAGGTAATTTTTTTCACAGCTAATAAACGACATGGCCTTAGAGATCATGCCCAGAAATGTAGAAACAAATAATGGAAATGATTATGAGGGCTTGCTTCTTAACTTCTAGACTAGTGGGCAAGGTGTTTCAATTTTTAATTCAGCTTTTATAGATCTCGATTCTTATTGCAATCCATTTAGGTTTGAGAATACAACCTAAATGGGTTGCAAAATTATTTTGGCTCCATATGGTTCAAGTTTAAATTTAGTTTGATTTAGTTTGGATTTATATTATGGCTCAAGTTTGGGTTGTAATTTTAAAAACAATTACATGTGGGGTTGCAAATTGATTTGAGTTACAATTTCAGGTTGGTCTTTAGAAAAACTCATATTACAAATGTAAAATTAAAAAGCTTAAATGAATAATAATCTACTCAGAAGTGCAATCTCAGTTATGATTAACAAGTAACATTCATGGTTTTCCATGACAATGCAAGACTAGTTTTTTTATATTTTTTGAATGATTTTCATTTTTCAACTAAAGAAAAACATAACCCATTGCTATCATTTTTGTTTTACACCTAAAAAATCATACAAACTTGTACTAAGTAACTAAGATTTTTAGATTTTGAAGTATAATGCATAGCTTTTACTCATTAAATTTACAAAAATCTACCTCGATGGGTAACTGCTCTAGCCACACAATATCATCCAAATCTTTTTAAATTGAAGTGAAAGAAACAATCAAAATAAATTTATATTACAAATCACAATCACCAATTCATTATAACAACTAATAACAATAGATTCAAAAACTTAGAAATTCAGAGTTAAGATAAATTAAAACTGTACAAAGTTAAGGCTACCTATCAAGTAAAGAGTTGATGGCTAATGAGTCAAATTAGAGTTGTTGTAATTGGCAGGATTTACAATCGAAGCTACGACACCAATGAAGACTGATGTTGTTGCCATCATACGAGAGTGACAATTGAAGTGACAAGGAGAAGTTGCACGATGATAGACGAATGAAAAATGATGGTCAAGATAGACAACCAATGGCATTGTCGCAACATACAGTGACTGATGGCTGAGGCTGAGTTACTGGCCAGTAGTAGCGGTAGTTGAGAAAGATGAGTTAGATTTATTTTTTTTTTTAGTTTTAGGGATTTTAATTATTAAAGGGTCGGGTTTTGTTTTAAATTTTAAATTTTTTTTTTTAGTATAACTTGATTGGGTTTCTTATTTGATTTAGTTTTAAACTGAACCATATGCAAACCCAATCAGTTTTGCACTTTCAACCCATTCTATTTTTGGGATTAAATTGAACCGAATTGAAAACCAAAAAAATTTCAAGTTCAGTTTAGTTTGGTTCAATTCGACTAAAACTCCTTATGAATTGTAGTCAGGAAACAAACTAAGTCTACATTATTTTTATGTTTGGGGATATAGTGCAAAATTAAAGCCTTATAAATTTCAATTTAAAAAATGATCTAAAAAGTTACTTTATTTTCTATTGTACAGGTTTAAGAGGTCCTAGATTTTATTGTCCTTCCTGTACTTGTAGATTAATTGAGTTTAATCATGCAATTTACTTTGAGGAGATCATGATAAGGGGAATGTTAAGCCTCATAATTTTATATAGAAAACATTTGTTTCTGCTTGTTTTATCTTTTCCAACTTTGACAATAAGATTACTACATGTTAATGTTCTTTCTATTAATCTTAAAACTCGTGATGGTTTTGCCAATGGCTATATAGGATGATGTAGTTGATGTGCAATTAAGGAGATTCAAGAGGGTTAGGACACCTACAATTTCTAATGATTATGTGGTATACTTGTAGGGATATAATTTTCATGTTAACATGCCATTTGATCCTATTATCTTTTAAGAAATCAATAGTTGTTCAAAATATTGATCTTGGACACATGTCCTACATGATAACATATCATCTATGTACTATAATGGATTTTTAAAATTATTTGAATTGCCATATAAATGCAACCCAATTGGTTTCAAAACCAAGAGAAATGCCAAAGCTCAAATAGAATGATGCAAGGCTAGACTTGTAGGCAAGCATTTAAATTACAGGGAATGTATTGATTGCAAACAAACATACTCTCATGTTTCAAACAAAGACTCATTATAGATTATTATGGTATCGGTAGCTCATTTTAATTTAGAAATGTAATAGATAAATGTAAAGACAGCTTTTCTTAATCAAAGTTTGTCTAAAAATGTATACATAGTGCACCTTGATGGTTTCCTCGAGTCTGGAAACATGGTGTGCAAGCTTGAAAGGTCTATTTATATATTTAAACAAGCATCCAAGGAATGGTATTTAAAATTTCATGATATTTCTAAATATAAGTGGCATGCCAAATTTACAAAAAAGGAATACTATTTATAAAGAAGAAAAGTTTCTGGATACAAATAGTATACCTAATTTGCAAAAAATGAAATATCAGTTTTAAAGCAAAAAATTTTTGAATGCAAGTGGTAAACTAGATTCTTACAAATGGAAAATTGGTTATGAAGTAGAAACTTTCGAGGTAAAAATGGCAAATTGGATTCATAAGAAAACAAACCAATTATGCAAAAATTCAAATCTTTGATGATAATGGCAACATCAAGTGGCAAATTAATTACCATGAAACGATAAGCTAGTTATTACCAGAAAGTCAATAATAATTAGTCTTTTAGCTGCAACTCTAAATTAACTCATTCAAATTCAAACAAAAGTTAGATCAAATAATCATCCTTGAGCTGGCTACTGAAAATACACTTATTATTGAGTTTTAAACTTATTTTTATTTCTATTATTCACATATTAAGCTTTCATTTGTAATCAAACATATTATGTGAGAGAAAATTTACTTGTAATCTTTATCCTTGAGAAGTTATGAATGTTGAAATACACTTGAATTAAGAGATTGGATATAATCTCTTGATTATAAAGATTGATTGATACTTGTGAAGTCAATTGTCAAAGTTTTTGAAGCCTTAAAGGTTGTGATAGTGAAATCTTTAAGCCCGGTGTACTTGGAAGTATGAACATAGGTGGAGTTGGTCGAACCACATAAAAATCTAGTGTTTGCTTTCTCTTATCCTATCTTTTTATTTATAACTACACTTTAATTTTTTTATTTCAAAATTGGCTTGCTTTGTTCAATTTGTATTAAGTTTACTTTGCTTAAATTTTTAGAAATCTAATTCACCCCCTCTTGGATTGCTTAAATAGTATTTCAGATATTGTTAATACAATGAGAGCATTTATGAGATATTAGATATTTAAGCAATAATCATTTTGAACACTAAAAGTATACAAAGAAAGTGCTCAGATATTTGCAAGCCACTAAGAACTTTATGTTGACATACCAGCATTCTGACTCCCTAAATATAGTTAGATATTCTTGTTAGTTGTATGATTATAAAATGTGGATTTTGATGATAAAAAACCACATGTTTTGGATAATTAAGAAATTGCATATTATGTTTTTGAAATAAGAAAATGATTTTATGAAATTGGTTGTTTTTAATCTTATAGTTTAAATTAAAAAGTTTTGAGAATTTTAAAATCAACAAGTATTATTTTAAAGTTCTAAAGATGGACATATTTGTAATATTTTATAAATATTTAGGCCATTGTATAATTATATAAATTTTTAGGACAAAATTATAATTTTTGAAAACTAGTACTACAGTAAAGCGGCTAACCGAATTCACAAAAGCAGTAGACTGATTATGATGCATAAACTCTCTAGATAAAAGTAGCTGACTAAATTTATCAAAGCGACATACCAGTTATAGAGTATAAGCTTTTTAAGTAATATAAAAGCAGTAAACCAATTGTGCAAAAATCTAAATCTTTGAATATAATGATAACATAAAGTGGGAAACCGATTACCTCAAAGCGGCAAGCTGATATGACTAGAAAGATAATAATTGCTAGTTTTCTACTTTATATAAAATGACTTAAATCAAATTCAAATAAAGAGAGAACAACTATCATTATTATTAAGCATTTCTCTATAATCTGAGCATAAAATTTATGTATTCATTTCATTCATTCACCATTGGACTTTCATTTGTAATTAATATATTGTGTAAAGAAAAATTTATTTGTAATCATTTATAGAGAGGTTGTAAATGTTGGGATACACTTGAGTTAAGAGATTAAGGATAATCTCTTATTGTAAAAGTCTATTGATACCTTAAAAGTCCATTGTAAGAGTTGTTAGAACCTTGAAGGCTTGCTTAGTGAAATCCTCAAGCCTAATGAGCTTAAAAGTATGGACATAAGCATGGTTGATCGAACAGTGTAAGAATTACGTGTTTACTCTCTCTTATTCTCTCTCTTTATTTTGCATTACACATTGATTTGTTAATTTTGATTTTGATTGCTTTAATTAAATTGCATTAATCACCTTTTTTTTTTTTAGAAACCTAACTCACCCCACTTTTGGGTTGCCTAGTTATTATTTCAATTACAATGTTGATCTTGTAAGGTTTTTAGAAAACAGTGAATCTAAATCTAGTTACATTTTTATGATGGCAAGAGGACTTATATCATGGAAAAGTGCAAGCAAATAATTATAACTTCTTTAGCAATGAAAACAAAATATGTAGCATGTGTTAAGGCTACACGTCAAGCTTTGTAGATGTAAAATTCATCATAGGAAGAGATTAATTATCAGAAACCTCTCTTGAGGTTTCATGTTTTCTTAGTTTAAGAGTTTGTATGCACGTATTATCAATCACCTCCCCTGACATTAGTATATCATTTAGTATATTTTAAGTTGGTAAGGGTAGAATGGTAATAGAACTAGTTAATAATTAAAAAAATCAAAGAAACTTTAAATTATCACATGGATTATAAGCAAGCTTTTGAATTTTGGTAAAAACCATAAGCTTTAAGCAACAAATATTATCACTTAAGGGGAAAAAAAAAGGAAAATGGACATTTGCTCACTCAAGTCTTGACCAAAGCTACCAAGAACACTTTGCCATTTTCACTATCTTTGTTATGTTTTAATAAAGAAAAGGTGCCACAAGCAAGAAACAATGACGATAAGTTCAAACATACCAACACCAAAGGCAATTGAATCACAACTGTTAGGTGGAAGAAGTTTGACCAGTGAGTTTCACTATCCACCTACAAGTAACTCCAGTTCATTCAAGCTACAAAAGAGGTATAAAAGAGGCTTACTATTGTGCATGTCAATTTTATTAGCTAGAACTAATCAATTTGGTAAAATTTATGTAATGGGTGTCAATAAATTTTTGTGAATATCTCAGTAATGTTTTTTTTTTCCTATCTATTGGCATTAGTTTGAGGTTAATGATTGTTGTGAATGTGCGTTCAATTGATTAAGATTCAAAATGGCATCACCTACATAATGTTGCCTTGTGGGTGATTGAAAATGGGCATGGAAAATTATGGATTTTTTAAGCTATTGTCACTGATTATCATAGGGATGCATGCTATTTTTCATAAAATTGAAGATGGGATTGAATATTAAAGATAATTTAAAGTATATATTAATCTATTGAGGATACTGGATTTTATTTTTTATTTCCATAATGATATTTAAAGTATATTGAGTTGAGAAAGTTTCATGAGTTACTGCATTCGTGCTTACTAGAATACTATCCTTTTACATTTTGTAGCACATGAAAAATGTTACCAAATTATCTCTTGCAGCACTGGAAAAACAATATATATTAAAGTCTTGTAGCATTTTGAAGAAGCCGATAATTATAAATAAATCACTAATAAAAGCTAGAGAAATACAATATTATTTTTAGATAATAATACAAAACTTTCTCATAGAAAAATTTATAATTCATAAAAAAATACATAATATATTATTTATATCAATGTTATAATGGTTATTATTTTGCATGTGCACTGTCAAAATACAATATTATTTTTAGATAATAATACAAAACTTTCTCATAGAAAAATTTATAATCCATAAAAAAATACATAATATATTATTTATATCAATGTTATAATGGTTATTATTTTGGATGTGCACTGTCAAAATGGCTAATTTTTCCCTATTTTTGGGCTATAATGTGCAGTTTAGATGATTTAATTTGTCAAGAAGTTAACTTCATTGATTTCAAACATTTACTAAGTAGTAAGTTTTCTGTTAAAGCTGCCAAATTTGATTTGTTTTTGCCCCTTTTTTTAGGGGTTTACAATGTGCAGCTCATACAATTTAATTTGTTGAGAACTGAACTTAATTTCAAACATTTACTAACTACTTCTTATTGTTTCATTTTTCAACCTTATTTACATGGACATTAAGGTTGTGGTTGATAGTGAGGTAATTAAAGTTGGGTCTGTAATCCCTAAATAGTACACTCTAAAGAAGATATGGAAGGATGTCAAAGATATGATGTATGGGAATCCTTTATAATATGCGGAAAAAGTGAAGTTTCAAGTCATGTTTCCATGGAAAATTTCTCAGGAAGTTTTGCACAACGATTCATAACTTTAAGCTGCCTTCAAGCAGCTAAGGGATAAGTCATATGCATAAGTTATATTTGTAATCACAAGTGAATTAAATTTAGAGGCCACCATTCTTAGAGAGTTTGAGAACCATATTGATGCAACATAAGATTATGGGCTCAAATCCTAAGTTAAGCAGTTCCCTATTCTATTGGATAAAGAGGTTAAATTTGAGTGGTTTACCTTGCTAAAGTGAATGAAATTATGGTGCATGATCTAAATGAAGCTATAATAACTTCAAAATTTGAGAATAAAAGTGCTATCATAAAAGATTCATTTAAAAAGCGGCAAACAGTTGAGGCTATAAGAGATGGGTTAACTAAGAGTATAGGTGCTAATGACTATGCAAGGTATGATAAAATGGTGGATAGTGATAGTGGGGATGATGCTAGAAATGATGATACTTTATATGCTAGTTTAGATGACTACAAATTAGGAGATAATGGTGGTTAAAACTCAGATGTCTTCAGATAATGAAGTTCAAGGTGCATATAACATATATGAGGCCAATTCAGGGGGTTTTGAGTTCAATACAAATGGGGAGAAAATTATGTTGTGGGTTGGAGCGGTGTACAAGAATGTGGGTGAGTTTAGAAAGGTGGTGAAAGTTTTTGCAATGCAAAATGGTTTTAGGTTGAAAGGGTAAAAAAATTGAAAAGAATAGAGTCACATTGACATTACAACAGGAGGTTGTACTTAGAGGGTTCACACAAGTCTAAATTAGAATGGTAAGCACTTTTAAATAAAAATATTCCAGCCTAAACACATTCGTGCTAGAGGTACTGACAACTACGAAGCAAATTCAACTGAATTGCTGCAACATTTCTTTATTTATTTAGAGCCAACCCTCCACCAAATATTGAAGTAATTACAGGTGAACTATTTAGGAGATTTAGTATTAAATGCAATAACTAATAGCTGTATATGTCTAAAAAGTCATTGAAGCTATTAGGGCAAGATCATAAGGCCAGCTATAGCAAACTATACAGGCATATATAGGCAATTCTCAACTCTAATCTTGATTCAACTGTAACTATAGATAGAGATTTGTTAGGTGGTGGATAGAAACCTTTTTTTAAGAGGTTGTTTTGTTTAGTTTGATGCAAATATGAGAGAGTTCTTTGAAAGGTGTAGACAATTTATACAGCTTAATGGTTGTCATCTAAAAGGGTTATATAAAAGTGTATTATTATATGTCTCTAGTATAGATTCCAATAATGGTATTTAGACACTAGCAATAAGTGTTGTTGAAAGTGAGAATACTGATTCTTGGGTGTACTTTATAGATAAATTATATGAGCAAATAGGCTGTCATAATGGTAACGGGCTGTGTTTCATGAGTGCTAGGCAAAAAGGAATTTTAAATGCTTTAGAGATGGTGTTTCCTAAGTCTTTAAAAAGGTGTTATTATAGGCGTATTTATGCCAATTTCAAGCAAAAATTTTCTAGTATACTATTACAGAGTTCATTCTAGAAAGCTTGTAGAAATTCAAACCTGGCAAACTTCAACACTTACATGTTTGATTGAACAATATTTATCTTGCAACGTATGATTGGCTAATGTAGATTCCAGTTACTGCTGGACCAAGCACAAATTTCCAACACACATAAAGTGCTCTTATGTAACTAATAACATGTCAGAATCCTTCACCAATTGGATCAACAATTCTAAGGGATTGCCTATTGTTAAGATGGTAGAAAAGATAAAAAGAAAGGTGATAAATCTAATTCATAGAAGGTATGAGCAGGCTGTTATATGTCAAGATGAATTGCCACCACAAGTTAGAAGGAGAATTCTAGCTGAAAAGGTATAATGATTCCTTTGAATTATGGAGGATGTTTCTAAGAGAAACGTTGTCGATTTAAAAGCTAAACGATATGATTGAATAGAGTGGTAATTATCTGGTTTACCTTATGCTCATGCACTATGTTCCATCGATACTGTAAGGTATAACATCAATGATTTTGTGGATTCTTCACTGAAGAATAAAGTATTAAAAAAGACTTACAACCATCAATATTATCCGGTGCCTAATGAAAGTAGATGGCCTCCTCAGTTACATGATAACATGCTTTCACATGTAATCATTAGATCTGCTGATAGGGCTTAAACAAAGAGGAAAAAAAAAAGCTAATGAAACTAGGGTATTCAAAAGGAGTTCCAGTGTTAGGTGCAACAATTGCGAAGAATGGGAGCATAATGTAAAGACATGCAAAGTTGACAAGAGTTCTCATAAATGGCAAGGAAGAAAAATTTAAAGTCAATATGGGTTGCTCTATGTAATTATAAGTTTAAAAGTTATATTAATTTAAATGTAAGATTTATAAATTCACTCAATAATCTTATGATTTGTTTACAATGTAAGTCAGGGGAAATAGATCAGAGGTCAATAAAGTGAGAGGACAAAGTTTAAGAGCCCATAATTAGCATGAGGCAGTAGTTGTCATTGAATCTATAAAACAATAATTTTTCCAAACTAATGGTTTAAATTTATTGATTCAGTAGCTCAATTTTCTTAATTTACTTGTTTATAAATTGTTTCATATTTCATAATACAAATTTTTGTTATTAAGGACAATTAACACATTCCTAGAGAGCTTGTGGATGATAGATCCAACAACAACAGCAACTTTAGTGGTAAGAAATTTTTTTGTATAGTAACAATAGAGCCCAGACTAATCCCATACTATAAATTTTTTAGAGGGATGAGATTATACTTCACCTTACTGGCATAAGCTTTAAATTTATAGATGTTGTATCATGTTGCTCAACCATATAAATAGGTTTAAATCTCTTTATTTTTTGTTCTTTTGTTGTGAACTGTGTGACAGTGAAAATAGTCACACTATTAACAAAGCATTTCAATTAAGTCAGAATTTAGTGAATTGCTAAAACTTATTTTTTTGTAAATATGGCTACTGTTAATGTTGTTTTAGTTGATTGTTTCACAGCCATTAGTGACAATGACACTTGTATTGCTACTGTATTTTATTGATATTGAAATATTATATTACTACATTTGGTTGCTTGATGTTTAAACTTTAGTTTTATGTTGTTGATGGATTGGTTGAGGTGTATTAACATTGTTGAGCCATGTATATACACATGAGTGGATGTATGAGTGATTCTTTGACATATGCTTAGTAATTACTATTTTTTTGCTTTGTAGTTACAATTTGTTTTTAGCTTTAACTCATTGAGATGCTAATATTGGCTTAGCTTGGTCATTTTTTATTATTTTCTTTTTCTTTTTAGTATAAATGAGTGACATGATTGACTCTGTGTTTCATTACAAATTAGAGTTATATATGTATTTCACTTAAAAGACACCATTGCGTTTGAGTTATAAAGCAGCAAATACATTTTTAGTCATCAAGACTTCCATTTAGTTTAGGAAGCTTTAGACTTGGTAACACATTATATAAGGTACAGCATAACATTGAAAGAAAGAATAGCACATTGAATACAACCATAACCTTAGTAACAATTACACCCTTCATACATTTTCGTGACTTCTCCACTATGATCCTTAATACCTTCATATCATTTTCAATTCTAGATAGTACCGCACAGCATACATCTGTTGACACATATCCTTCAAATAGAGCTCTGTTGTTAAAATCATCTCGATTTGGTGCCCACCATTTAAAATATTTGCAACCATTATTTTTGGCACAACTGTAGTAAAGCATGTGTAGATTGTCATTAGATTTTGAAATCTTCAAATAGCTCTTATATAACATTTGCATATCTTGTTTGAGAACTTAATAAGCTTGCCATTGACTGTATTTCTCCAAGTTGGCTCATAAAATGTGTTTGGTCAAATAGAATTGATTGAACTTTGTGAATCCATTTATGTGAAAGAATGTTCTAACTTTGAATAATGCTAGGGAAATTTTGAGTTTTTTAATTGATTGTTGAAAGATATATCAAAAATGGTTGAGAAGGAGATGAAGTAACGCAGCTCATAAATGAAATGAAAGCTAATTTTTTTCATCAATTTGAGTTAAAAGTGTGTGCTACTTATTTTACTTATTTATGGTAAGTTATATAGCCATTGATTCTTGCAATATAATCATTAAAGGCAACGGTAATAATGTTAGTAACAATTGTAGTTCAATTTCAAGTATTAACTTTAAAGTTTCACATCTTTTTCAATAAAAAAATAAATTGGGATTATTTGTTTTATTCATCCAAGTCATTTTGGAAAGACAAAAGGGTGATTTGGTATTTTCAATATGACCATTTGGTGCCAAAGCATACATGCTATTATGAACACACAATTCTTTAATTTGTATTGAGAAATTTTTTTATGTTAAGGGTATTTTTGTCATTTTATCAAATAATAAACGGTCGAACAAATAGATTACTAACGTCAGGGGAGGTGACTAATAATACACAAATACACTCTCTCAAACTTAGAATACACTAAACTTCAAGAGAGGTTTCTAATAATTACTCTTTCATACTGATGCCACTAAAGATAGATTGTGATAAGTCTATAGCAATTTATTTCTCTCATAATACCAAGTGTTTCTCACACTTCAAGTACAATGACATAACTGTTTGTGAGAGATAAAATTGCATGACCTTATATTATTAGTCGATTATATATTTATAAACTCATGTTAGCTGATCTACTTACTAAATATCTAACTCTAAAAGTGCTGAGAGAGCACGTGACTGATATGGGATTATTAGGTCCTCTTTTATATGCTAAGTTAGTGAGAGTTCTAGATTTTTTATAACATGTAACTTAAATAAGATTATATGTTACTTATATTTTGTTATTATGTATAACTTTAAATTACTTTTTTATTTTTTTGAAATATGTTTAATAATGTTTAGACATGCCTTTTTATTCTTAAAACATATAAAATTATATTAATTGAAAAAAATTTAAATAATTTATTACAAAAAATATTATAAAAATTTATACTAATAAATAATCTAGATAAAATAAAAAAATATATGCATTACTTTCATATTAAACTTGTTGCAATAAACACTATGACTATAAAATATATATATATAAATAAATAGATTGATTGTTAAACGCCATGGTTATGAAATTGATTTTAAAAGTTATGGTTAATTTTCTTGTGAAATGGTTTTTGAGTATTAGAAAATGTATATTTATAAAGGAGAAAATTGTCATTTTACACTTTAAGTTTCACTTTCTTATTTTTATGTATTCAACTCTCTTGTAATTTTAATTATGTTTATTTTAATAATTAAGTACTTTATGCATTTAGGGGCAATATGGTTATTTCATAATAAATAAGACATTAGATGACAAAATGGACAATAAATCTAAACTCAAAACGATCAAAAATCTTAGGAGGAGCATAAAAGTATAAATGTCACTGTTCATATGTAATGTACTGTTCACATGTATAGTACTATTCACATGTATAGTACTATTAATAGTACTGTTCATGACATTGTTCATAAATATTATACGGTGACATAACATTGACCGATGATGTAACACCGACCAATGATGTGGCAGCAATTGATTGGATGGATAATGTGATTTTCACTGTTTATGTGGCATTAACTGATAATGTGGCATTGACCGATGATGTGTCACAATCCTATTGAACTAAAATATTTATGTACTATTGACTGATGACATGGCAGTATGTTAGTGGATCAAAAAAGCATATATACGGTACATGCATATATACAGGATAATAGCCTTGATGATGTATTCAATCTAATCAAAACTTACCAAGTGGCGCAATCCTGTGCCATCCAAATTATTTTAATCTGATGGCCATGATTTACTCATTGTATTTATAAAAGGAGGACTCTTCCCTTTAATTTGGCAACCCTGATTTTATTTTTGAGTTTCATTTTCTCCAATTCCTACGTATTTTAATAAAATTTTCATTTTAATAAAATTCTTATTTCTCTAATTCTTATATATTTTAATAAAATTTTCATTTTATCCCTAATTTAAATATGAGTAGCTAATTTTCTTTCAAGCTTGGGTTAAAGGTGAAGTATCAACATGTTCCATTGGCTTATTTTGGTAAATTTATTTTCTCTTCCTCTCTAATTTTTATGAATATTTTGACTTTTCGTTGACAGACAGTAATAACACAATTATTACTATTTGACACGATAAGCTCTTATCACTATATTAATTAGGGCGTGGTTCATGAGGAGTGGACATATCCCTCATGATTTAATTGATACTAATAAGGAATATTAAGCCCTGGTGCATGTTGATACGGATCCAGATACTCAAAGCGCCTCATTACAATAATTGTCAGTTTAATTTATTTCTATCATTCCAACTTTAATTTTAAAATAGATTAAATTACTTGCATCATAATTCCAACCACCCACTTAGAAAATTAATTCAACACACAATTAAAATCCACCTCCTCGTGGGATCGACACTTTTCATCATTAATCTATTCTACAATAGATTCGTGCACTTACAAGTTCAATAAAATTTGTACAATAACGGTTCATAGTTCAAAAAAAAAATTACATAACTATATGCAAGTCTTTTTTTAATTTTATAATAGAAAATACAAGTATAATATAAAAAATATAAACTTATTAGATCAAAATTTTAATATTAGAGAGAATATATTGTAGTTGTGATGGTAATTTGATTTGTAGTGGTAATATGATATCTTATGGCTTATATATTAGAATATATAAAAAATGACATAATTATTTTTGTTAAAATATTAATTAAGATTTTAATAGGTATTTTAAAAAAAGATGTGATAACTTATTTAATAAACTGTTTATGAAAAATAACTCCCTACTTGCTTTTAAAAGCTTTTAAAAACTATTGTTAAGATAAAGAAAATTATAAATTATAAAATAAGCAACTTTTATAAAATTTACCAAATATTATTTTTATCACAAATTATTAAATAAGTAACTTAATAAGTTTTAACCTCAATCCCGAACACATCCGATATTTTTAGAAGAAATTGTAGAAGAGGAGATGAATTGAAAAGAAAGATAGGGAGATAAAATGAGCAAAAAAACTGATTAATTTAATTGTCATTGTTAGGTTGGACATGGAACTCATCTTTATCCTTCTTTTTTTTTCTTCCTTCTCCTCCTTCCTCTTCTCTCTTCTCCTCATATTCTTTCAAACAAACATCCAAAAGCTTATGGGACAATATCTTTTCAGTCCCAAAACTTTATAGAGCCTATATTTTATCCTGGACTTTTTGGAATGTGTGCATTTAAAACAATATTATACTATGAAATAAGTAGCTTATTTAGTTTCAACCTCAATCTCAAAAAGAAATCATATTTAGTTGGAAGAAATTATAGGAGAGAATATGAATGGAAAGGAAAAATAGAGAGAGAAAATGAGCAAAACATGGTTAATTTAATTGTCATTGTTTGGTTGAATACAAAACTCATATTTCTCCCTCTATTTCTCTTATTTTTCTCCTTTGTTCTCCTCTCTTCTACTTATATTTTTTCAAACCAAACATTCAGAAGCTTATGAGATAATATTGTTATAGTCTCAAACTTTATAGAGCCTAATTTTGTCTCCGACTTTTTGCAAATTTTGCATTTAGAACAATAAAATACCATGGCTACTTTTTCAAATCAACATTTTGCAACTCTATAGACCCTATATTTTGTCCTTATGGGATAATATACTATGGCTCAAAAATAGGCTGGCTTAAAACTTTTGATGTATAAAACGAGAATTGTAATTATGAAAATTCTTCATTTTAGCCTAAAGTTTATATATTTTTTTGGCAAATTTTTCAAAATTTAAAATGTAAATAATCTATCATTCTTGAATGTCACGAGGAAATTATTCATACATATTTTTAGCCATATAGATTTTTTATTTGATTTAACATCTTAGTTAAACTTTGATTTTGTCGCATGAAAGTTTTGTTTATTCTCAATTTTATGTTAATGTATGAAAAGCATATGCATGGCAATAATGCAATTTAGAGTGATTGTGTATCTATTTGTCATAAGACCAATCATAATAAATTATTTGATATTTCAAAATTTATTTACTCATTTATAATTGTCTACTATGTGATGAATTATTGTTGTTATTATCAAGATCCATAAGAGTGACGGCAACATCCTGCCAATAAACTACTATTTGGTAGGATGCCTAGTAGGTAAAAAAAATTTGTTGGATATTTTTTACTAAGTGACTTAGTTGCCTTATCAGTGATAAGTTAATATTGATATTGTATTCAACTAGTATGCTTTATCTTTGGGTTAGAGAACTCCTACTTTGTTAAAGAATCTCTAGCTAATTATATTGTTTTTAGTAAAATAAATGTGAATGTGGAGTCATTGTTTGCTGTGTAATTGTAGTTTCATATGCTTAATGTTAATTGCTATTGATTCCTCAGCTTTTGATGTTCATTTATTTCTTCAAATTGCCTCCATCAAAACCTTGACTAGGACTAATTATGAGGACTAATGTGAGTCCGTCGAAATCTATTTACGTGGAATAGAAATCTGGCATTCATAATAGATGAAGGCAGAGTAAATGGCTTGGGATGAGGTCCCTTCCCTTGTTTGCTTAATGGTGCAGATAATGATGTGATTATGAAAGCAAGGCTACAGTTTAATTTCTTTAAGGATTCCCACACAGCTCCTGGTCCTGAAGGCTTTTGGGGCTCTTTTTACCATTGTTTCTGGAACGGGGATACTGATGTTGTCTGCTTTGTACAGTAACTTTATGATCTTAATTTATTCCCAAAGTAGCTCGTAAAAATGTTTTTACTAAGTTCTTCCGATAGCTTTGGCTTTCAAGGTAGGCACTCTTGCCAATCGTATTATTTTGCTTCACGTTTGCGTCTTTGATTAATCTGGTTTCAGAATCTGTTAATGTGCTTGACAAAAGTATCTTGGGGAGAAATCTTGGTATCCCGTTGGGGGATATCCGCACCGCTATTAACAGCATCAAATGGCCGTGAATCCGAGTTGTTTAATTAGAATCATCTGATATGAATTGGAACTAGAATAATCATGTCTCTTGTCAGGAAGCTGATCCTACCAAGCTGCTCAACTACAAGGGCAAAAAATTGTTAGCAAGTAGCAGGAGTCCCAAATGGCCAAATCCACAAGAATAGCAAAAAAGCATCTACTTTTGAGTATTTCATTAAACAATTCCACCAGACTGCACGATACAGAAGAGGTCAGAAGATGGTCAATTTACCTTAAAATTCCTATAATTTCCTATAAACTAAAATAGTTGCCTTAAAATTCATCAGGGTAGCATAGGCTACAAGTAGACAACAGACATCGGCTTTTGGTGCCCTAATGCAACCACACAGAAGAGAATGCCCTGTATGGTGACACTCATTGGGGGCGGCAACATCCTAATAATCCAATTTAAGCAGGATTCTTGTTTTCATCGCTTACAGTTATTACAATTCTCAAGTTATGATGGTGATCTCCACAACTTGGAAGGGACTGAACTTTGACAATTGATTTCAGATCAAACGTTCAATAAGCTTGGGTTCTAAGAACTAGGAGACAGAAGTTTAAATGAACTTTAGCTCAAGCTCATCCCTCATTCACTAGAACCCCCCTCAATACATCGAAAACAGAACCAATTCAGTAGCCAATGGTTCAAGGAATACATACTTTACCACATTATAACTGTTTATCATAGAACTGCCAGGAAGATACGATAATACACATTACAAACAAAGTAACCCAATAGGCAAAGGACTTGAGACGGATAGGTTAGAAGTGGACTGTGGAAGCACTGACTGATTCTAAATCAAGCTGCAAACTGACGGGATATCTGTAACCCCAGATACTATAATGCAAAGTAATGGGTTATCTACCAAAGCCTCATTAGCCTCATCACAGAAAATTTCTTATTAGTACAGAGAATAGACTCATATTCTTTTGTTACTCCACTCAGGTAGCCAACATCAAATTTTAACTGCCCAGAAGCCCTCTGACTAGGAACTGGGGATACCTCAGCACCCCATGATGTTTCACTGTCATATTTGCTAGCAGAGTGTTCACTGCAAATCGCACAGACACCATCTCGCCCAATCAGGCTTCCAGTTATTAGACATCCAGGTCTTGATGCCAATTTCACATATCCCATTGCTTCTCAAATAATTACATATCTTTCATCTTACCAACAAGTGAACATTGTTAAAATTACTTTCATCATTACCCAAGGATCAGAACCCACCAAGTCAATCTGTTTTTCACCTGAACGGATGTGGCAACTCAACTCCCTAAATTTTAATCAGTATTTTGAATATTTACTCCAAAAATATACTCTCACAAAGGAAATTTTATCTTCTGAGTTCTCAAATTTTGTTAAATAAGAACACATTTTTCCACATTTTATTAAATACGGCTACTGCCAGATGATAAAACTGGATACTGTATTTGTCGCCCTAATCAAGGTGCAAAACACAAAGTGCACAAATGATCAATAGTAATAAAAAAATCACGCATATCTTCTTCAACTTCCTATGTGATTTCATCTCACACAACCATTATCCATCCTTTTTCACCTACAAAGATGGACAGATGTGAAATAACACCAAAAAATTTACTACCAGCTTTAAGTAGATACTAGAACTCGTCCACAAGTGCAGAAAGTGAGGATATTAGTGATGATCCCTCGAGTATGCCCCACAACTCTAAACCCATACATAACCACCTAATCTCCCATTTGTCACAGCAATCTCATAAATGCCCCAAGCAGCATTTTCCTAATTACATCTTCCCAAAATTCACCTAACTTCAGTGGTACATTGCCTAACTTCCTAAGTTAGCCTGCCCAAATCTTATTCTATTAAATATAATCCCTATTCCTGAATAAAATATCCAACATAATGCCTCATAAATAAGGTGCAGACAACAAGCTGGTAAAAAACTCACATATCAGACAAGCATATAGACAAAAGTATGCAATCGAGAAAAAAATATCTTTGATGAATAAAGAAACGGCTTTATGCATAATATTCTGCAATGTCATATCCCTGCTTCATTTTGCTGATAACTCTATTACTATGCTTTTAATACATCAATAGATTATTGATCAACAAAATTTGGAAAAATGTAAAAGAACAGAAACGTAACAAAATAACTAGTACCAGAAGCAAGGTAAATCAATACCATCCTCAATCCTATCATCATCCAGGAACAGGTATTGCAATGCATCCAGGAAATAATTGCAACAAATATACACATGAAGCTTTCTCATGGAACATATACACAAGTAGTATATCGTCTCATCATAGTGTACATACAACACATCGCTGGAGACTATACCAAAGTCACAGTGCTGAATCACAGGAACTGCAAACAGCAACACAAAACAACTGGAAAGATAACCGCTACTTTTTGCATACAATTGAAGCCCAGGAGTGCAAGTGAACTGTCTCAACATTACCAAAGCATATCATCTATTTCTCTCAACCAAGCCCTCCAAATCTCTCCGTCCAAACCTCCTTCCCTCCAAATTAGCCTCCCTACACCTTGTAACAAAGAAAAATATAAGCCAAGCAACCATAAAGTAAACCTCTGCAACTGACTGTAACATTGCAGCAAAAGATTTCCCAACCACGTGAGCCAAAGCCCATCTTGTAAATGACCCACAAAGTATAGCCTCCAGACATTTAATTTGTATAGCCTGATTCATCATTGTTGATATCAAATAACAACCTTCTTTAACTATCTCCCTCCCCGTCTTCCTTGAATCCACAATTGTGATCCACGCATCAACAGCAAATATAAATGCCACCAATGTATCCAACAAAACCCAGGTGGACAAAAACCACGAAACCTCTTTCTCGAACCCCCGAATCCATGGCAACATTATCGAAAATGGCATCAACTTTAACCTCACGAAGAGCTTAAAAAAGGAGTACTGATCCTCAATTTCCCCAAAAAACCACAATCCCAGAAGCTGAGTCAATGCATCTCTAACAGCCCATCTCATCAGAATAAACCCAGTAAGTCTTCTTAACCCCAATCTTGACCCATCCCACAGCACACCACCAAACGAACTAAACCTCCCAATCAAATCATTACAAACAGTAACAAACACAATCCCTAGAACCCATGAATAAACTGCAGTGAACCCAAGAATCACCCAACCATAAGCAGCAGATAAAAAGCTCACAAGGAAAAACAAGGCCGCCGCATCACGGCCACCAAGCTCTAGTCCCTTAATAAACAGTTGCAAATCAACAATGCTCTCCACCTCTTGACCATTTTCTTTATCATTGTTTTGCTCATTATCTACAGCACCATCACGATCACTATCAACTTCTCCTCCATCAAAACTACCAGTGGTTTTGAAAGCAACACCCGAGTAGATAATTTTCAAAATTTCGATTCCGTTATCGACGATTTGACCAGAAAACCCAACATTAGTGTCCGAATGAGAGAGAACTACCGTAGTGCCATTGAGAGGCCTTCTGAATTGAGGATCGTAAAGCGAGCGGTCAAAGTCGTCGCCGGAGAAGAAATCGTCGCCAAGAGTGCCGACGCGCGTCAGATGAAGGAGCTGGCGGCGCCGGTGGGGGTGACGGTGGAGGTGCGTGCTGGAGGGATGGTGGTCGGAGAAGTCGATGCGAGAGAGGAGGGACTTGAGAGAGGCGTCGCGATCGACGAAGGAAGTGAGGACGTGGGACCCATTCTCGACGAGAGAACGAAATGAATACAAGATGAGAGAGAGGAAGAGTAATGTGAAGATGTTGTTGGTAAAGGTTGTGCTCGTTTGTTTCAATTGCTTACTCGTGCTGCGAAGCCGGCTCAGGTTCACCCGCGGCGGATCAGTCATCTCGGCGATCCTCGGAGTCGAGAGTTGATTTTTTTTTTTTTTTTGTTGTAACTCCTTTTTTTTTTTTCAAGTTTTTGTTTTTGTTGTCGCACGGGGGAAGCGGAGTGGGGAGAGGTGGGGTGAGCTACAATGGAAGTGGGGTTGAGAATTGGGGATGGGTGATCACGCGTTGAGTATCCACGTCGTTGGGACACACTGGCCCGGAAGCTTCTGACGTGGCCAACGGGGAAATAAAATCTTGTTTAATTATTGTAATATCTAGCCGATTATTACTGCACTATTCGAACCCTTCAAGGGTCGTTAAAACGTCGGATTCGGCCCTAGGCCCGTTGGGCTCCGCCTATTTGATTGGACTTTGGCTGGAATTTTATATCCAAGGACTTGACGGCTTTACCCAAAAACCCTGGCCCATCTATTGGGCCCTGTGATGAAATACTAAAGATCAAGAATAACAAATCCGAAGACTACACAAGGGGCGGCTATTGCAATAACAGCTAGCGGGGTACAAGCGGTTTTCGGGATGACAATTAAATTTGAATCCGAAAAAATTCGAATTCATATATTAAAAAATATAAATTTAAATATAAAAATTTAGAATCTGAATTCGAGTGTAAGTGTATATAAAAAATTAGATATTTGAACTTAGATAAATTTTATTTTAAATTAAAAATATATATTAAAAATTAAATAAAATTTTAAAAAATAAATTTTATTTGTGGATTTATGACGTTGGTGTATATTATTCATACTGAATTATTAATTATTGGATTATAATTGAATTTTATTTGATATTATTAGGTAAATTATTAAATTTTATTTTAAATTAAAAATATATATTAAAAATTAATAATTAAATTTTATTCGTTGATTTATGAGATTATTGTATGTTATTCATCTTGAATTATTAATTGTTGAATTATTATTGAATTTATTTGATATTATTAGGTAACTATTAAAATTTTAAATTATATATTAGACTATTAAATTTTAATTTTTATAATCTAAATATCCAAAATATCTATCGCATCTATTATGGATATTACCCATATCTAAATCCACATCTTTTTTTATAGATTTGAATCAGGATGCACCTACATCCAGATTTGGATTTGGATTTTGCTAGCATTAAGGAGTCAAATATACCTTTCTTATTAACAAAAATATAGAATATTAATTGATGTAAGAAGAAGATTTAGAAAACTTAATTAATAGGTGTAGTGTAACCAGTAGGGATGGCAAAACATGGGATTAGGCTTGATTGTTGTAATGCTCAAATTGTACCCAAACATGTATTTTGAAAATTAGGCCAAACTTTTTTATTTAGGTTTAAAAAGCATAGATCTTATATTTGGTAATATCATATATGTATATTTTTAACTTATTTTTAATTTATAATTTTTAAAATTTATTTTTAATTAAATTAGACATGAAAATATGAATTTAAAATATTTAAAATTTAACATATATATAATATAACAGTGAAATTTTAAACTTATCAACTAATATTCCGGACTAGCTAGGCCTACCTAACCTACATCACTTGAGCCCAAAGCAAGTGGGTTTTATCAACATCTAGTAACCGAAATATAGATAGGTGAAGTAAAGATTTTTGATTTGATGCATGTCATAACGGAGAAATTATAAATTCAATTGGGTTATAAAATAAATTTTATAAAATTAAAGAGGTAATGAAGGCTATAATTTATCAAACATAAAATTTCATAGTCAATGAAATAATTTTGTAAAATAAAGGGACAAAATTTAAAAAATTCACGTATAATTCAATACAATATATTTCTTTTTATTTTTCAGATTTTTTTTTTTATAGTTCCGCCTATGCAAGTAGGGTACAATTCAAACAAAGTTTGCTTAGTATTTGCAAAAGAAAAGTGGTGCAAGAGAAAGGTGTAGACAACTCATACCGGGCAAGGTGCACCCATTTTCAATCAATACCAGAAAGATTATCTCTTGGATTTTTAGATTATTGAAGATGGGAGCGTTTGGATTTTGGTCCCAACATGATCACCACTAGGAATTTTATGACATATACATAGATATTTTATTTTATGGTGTCCATGTTTGCCCCGGGTCAAACCCTAAAACTTGGATAAAACAACACCGTTTTGTTTTTTTTTTTTTCCTTTTTTTCGTTTCAAACATGTACAATGACACCGTTTTTGCGATTTGCATTACAGCATTTAGAATCTTCTTCGGTCGGCTTTCTCGTCGAAATTTCGTTTCACTACAAAACCTCAATGACAAAAACCCAACTGCAGGACCCTAAAGTATTATCTTCCTTCTAAGCGATACGATTTAGCCTAGATAAATAAAAAGCAAAAACTTGAATAAAGATGAGTTTTGACATTTGAGTTTCGGGTATACAGTGGTTGTGAAAATTTATTGACCAAAGATATGGGTAAGTTAAGGTGCTGTCATCTTCAACAATTTAAAACAAGCCTTATTGGTACTATCTTCTTTAACAATAATGGTTAACAAACAATAGGTTCCAGATTAATTAACCAACAATTATACAGATGAAGAATATCAATGCACATAGCAAACAAACTATTAACTAATTACCTAAATCGAAATGAAAGATTTAAGAATTCGAATTGAATTAAGGAAAGGGATCAAAATTCTTGTAAATTCACAGAGAAAAGAGAATAAAATATATTCACCTTACTCATATTAATAATAGTCTTATAGACAAAAGAAGAAATTAAGTCCTTCTTTGCTATTTCTTCCCCACAAATTTCTTGAACTTCTGATAGTTGCACCTAGCCACATCAAATAGTAGCCTATAATTAGAGAAGAAGAAGAAGAAGGAAATAAGTTCGAGCAAGCTGTGGCGGTGGTTGGGCAAACGACGCGCTCGATGGTGGCTGCGAAAGAGAGAAGGAAAGAAAAAGAAAGAAGGAAAGAAGTTCAAGGGATTTAATGCTAAACGGCGAGTTCGATGGTGGCTATGAAAGGAGAAAGAAATTTGACGCCAAACAACGTGTTTTTGAATCCGTTAAACAGTGTGTGTTTTTATTGGTTAAACGGTGCATTCTGTCCCGAGATTTCATTTGGAGCTTAAGTCGGGGCAATTATCATTTTCGTTGACTTCATGTTTTCTTTTAGACAAATCTAACTTAATTAGATTCTAGTCTTTCTCCTTGGAAAATTTACAAAATTAACCCAAAATTTTTTTCATTTTTAAAACTAACCCACTCAATTTATTTCTATTAACATTAGCCAAATAACACCCTTAAATAATGAAAACATCCCTCTCATTTCTCACTAAACTCTTCTCTCTAGCCAAACAAAAGCTCTTCTCCAACTATCTCACTCCTCATCGGTGGCTTCCCGAAGTCAACATCGATAACTAAAAATTAAAATTTCTAATTAATCCATCCTCTTTTTTACTCTAACATGTTGTATTGTGTTTTGTTGTTTTGTATTTTTTTTTCCTTATTGTGTTGGTGATAATAATAGAAGATTGAGGTGTTTGTAATGGTAGTGGTGTGGGACAAGTGTTGTTGGTGAGGAGAGTGTTGCATTCGCGACGGCCGTCGCAAATGAAGAGCAAGATATGTGTGCACCCTTCATCTATGACAAGTGCAAACCCGTTGCGCAAATCAAGTGTGACAGGCACGCTAAAATTGTAAATTAAATGCAACAAGCTACTTATCACACTAAATTTATAAGACAGACTGCCTGTCGCATAAATATAGTATCTGTGCAATGTTATCTCTTAGTGCGATGTGTGCCTATCGCTAAAATTTGGTGTGACAGGCAACCTGTTGTACAAAGAGAAAACTACACCAAAGCATTAATTTAGAAATTATGAAATATTTTATCAAATACTTAATGTGCAATATTTCTATTAAATTATTTTTTTCAATTAACTTATCTAGATTTTAGGTTCTAATTCAATTGAGTGTTAAATTCAGATGGATTTAGTGAAAATTTACAAACGACATGATGATTCAAGAGGAAAAATTGCGTTCGTTTTGATCAAAGGAAAAGAAGTTACAATTTAACTAAGGGTAATTTAGAAAAAAAAAATACTTGTATATGGTTAATTATGATAGGAAAAAAATTTCAAGAGTTAATAGTGAAAAATAGCAAAAATTTTTAGTTAATTTTGTAAAATTCCCATTCTCCTACCTTTCTAAGCAAGGATCTTTCTAGTTACAAAATGAAAATTGATTTCTATTTCAGCTACCCTCCGTGGAGTTAGTTTCTATTTCAACACGCCGGCAGGCGTGTGTTGCGCAAAATACTCATATATAACATCTTACTTGCATCTCTAAACTATTATTATTTCATTTTCAATCGTCTAATTTTTAAGCAATCTTCATTGATATAGCACTCGAATATGAATTATAAAAAAAGGATACGAAACTAAAAAATTAATTGGCAATGTCTTTACTCACCTCATACTTTCTAAAAAAAAATTAAAAATTTAAGAGATTATCTTATTGGAGATGTCTATTTTTATCGACAATCCAAAAGATTACCTAGAAGATTAAAACTTGAAGAGGAGCCATTGTGACAAATGCTTCAAAGAAAGGGCATATGGATCTGCCTCTCAACCATTTCATGCCTTTTTTACCGTATCTTTGCGTAGATCCGATTCAGTAATTATTACTGAATCTAGCTCAAAATCAGTGAAACAAATGAATTTATTTTTGGAAGAGACTGGGAGATTGGGCTAACAAAGATCTAGGAATAGCTTTGTGAGAGATGTGGAATTATTGCAGTGATTTGATGGTTGAGTTAAAGGAAGGTAGGTGAATAGAAAAGTGTTGATATCTTGAAATTTGTGTGGTCTTTGATGACCTCCAAAACAAAGACAACGGAGTTCAGACGTAGGTCCAGTAATGGTTGACAACCAGATTGCGATGCTCAAGCTGGTTTCTTGATGATTTAATTGAGTTTTAGAGTTGAAGGACCCTAGAACCTCAACAATGACAAATATTAAAACGTTGAAGATGAAATGAGAGAGGAAGAGAGGGGGGGGGGGGGGGGGGGAGACAAAAGAGACCTTGGATCCCCTTAAAATTAAACCCGTTGGGCGCTGGAGTAAAAAATAAAAATATGCCTAAGGACATTTCAGCCACCTTGACGAACTTCCATTAGTTCTTCCCTCCTCAGATAGAGATATCTTGGACATTTCTCTTGACAGACAGTTGCTGGTGACTCTCAACAAGCCCGGAGGCCAAGCTGCAAGTGGCGTTTTTTTTCCGTACCCTCGTCTTTGCGGCACTTTTTAATTAGACGGTTTGGTTAGCCCAATGGGATGGTTTTGGGAGGGTTAACGTGTCTCTATTTGATTGCTTAGCCTTTTTAGATCGATTCTCTGTTGCCTCAGTGTTTTTAGGCTAAAGAAAAAGGGCGCTGCTACCTTACATTATATGTAAGGTACAGCCACAGCCTTTCATAAATGAAGTTGTGAATTTTACTTGACCCTACATCTTATAGAGAGGATTAATAGAGAAATCCAAAGAAAAAAAATGGAAAAAAGAACGATTTCCTGCTGATGCTGACTTTTTGCAGACTCCAGTGAGCCCTCTGAGACTATTTCCATTTTAACCATCTGGAGGTGTGCCAATTTCTGCAAAGTACACACTCATCTCTAATTGAACCATGTGGCAGTACTAAGGATAGCTCAGCTCTCCTTTAACATTTATATTTCTCCATTCTTATGCCACGTGCCATTTTGCTATTCAACTCATATCCCCCCCCCCTCCTCCCGGCACATGCAATGGATTTGAAGTTAATCTTTCAGCAAATGGCATTAGATTAACTATTAGCACCAGCTGCATTTAGGACATCACAAGGACAACTTTATTTTACATTCAACCTGCCCAGTTTCTATTACCAGCAATGGCCAAACTCTGACGTTAGCAGTGCAAGATGAACAGTATATTGTTACACGACCCACTCTGCTGTGAATTGCTAATTTATTATTATTATTTTTTTTATTAATAGAAAAGTACTTAGATGCTAATAACGTGGATGTTTCAACCTTCCTCTTTGGTTTTCTGCCTTGAGGAAACTCCACAGCAAATAAAACTCAATATTGGTATGATAGCAATCTGAAGATACGAATATAAAATACTGGCAACAGGGTTCAGAAAAAATCAGACGTTAAAATACCAACTGGGACAGAGAAAAAGAGTATCTCTTAGTTGAATTCGGGCTTCTCTGGGTATGTGCAACCAGATCTTTGGATAATAACATGCGATGCGTAACAGCCAGCTCTCACACATTCTTCAATGGGCTTCTCCTGAACCAACTGTGACAGAAATCCTCCAACAAATGCATCTCCTATAAAAGATTGGAAAAGAAGAACTTCTCATATATTTACTCTAGCCTGAGTGTGTGTTTGCCTATGTAATGCATCTACAATCTAATTATCACCATCAGAATTTGCTTTTCATATTTTCATTTGGCTATGACAATAGTCTACTTTAACATTCACAACCCTTTGAGAAAAGCAGGAAACCTCATACCTGCTCCATTGGTATCGACAAGTTTTTCTTTAGGTAACACTATTACAGGGAATGTCATCACCTTCCCATCCTGTGCAACAACTACAGGATCTGCACCCTGGGTAATGACAGCAGTTCTCTTGCGTGTTTCTGATGCTTTGGGCCATTGGGTAAGCTTCAGAGCTATTTCCTCGACATTATCAGTCTGTTAATGCAAACAGCACAAAAAGGTTACCTTTGGAAACATATACAAAATTTCCCAAAATTTGGGTAGCAAGCCGCTGTTACCTCCCAGCCTTGAACTTTTGAAAAGGTTCTTGCTTCTGTCTCATTTCCAAAGATGTAATCCATATATCTGAATCCAGAAACCAGTGATCTAGTCAATATGTCTATCTTACCTTAAATAGAAAAGGTGAATTTTCTCTTCTTTTTTGTTTTTCACTTTTGGGATAAGAAACAGCAAAATGCGATAGTAAACAATTACGGCAAAACTTTCTCCAGTGCATCCTTGAAGAACTCACAGATAAATGGAGCAGAAAGATTCATCATGAAGACCTGCATATGAATAAATGTAACAGTAATATTTATGCAAAAGCTACACAGGCAGCATAAAAGAGGAGGATCTTGCATCACATCATGTACCTTGTTATTGGCAGCTGCATGTTCAGCAACTAGTTGTATGGAGTCTGGAGATACAGTGAGAAAAAATCCAGCAATATAGAAGTACTTTGCCTTCTCAACTGACAGAAAAAGGTTTCAGAATATAAAAAAGATGAAAATGATGAATCAATGGAAACCAAGAAGGATAAGGGTTCCTACTAAAATCGGAGCTCATTGATTTTAGGAATGCTTTATTTTATTTGAATTTCATTTGAATTTTGATTTTGTTTTATAATTTGATTCTTGTTTAGGTCAAACTTTGGGTTGAGGAATGGGTCTTAAGTTAGCAGTATTCGTTGTTAACTAAGTATTAGATCTACCAATACTAGGTATAAGGTTAATACATAAAAGAGCCTTTTGTTTCCTTTTGAGACCCAGTTGTTATTGTTATTGGTTATTTGCTATAGAATAGACTCTAGGTTACAATTTTCTTTTTGGCTAGTTATTTCTTGTAATTCTTAAAATAATGAGATCTAGCAAGCTAATAAATCATGGGTATTCAAAGAAATAGAGGAAATTTGGTTAATTTTATAATCGAGGCATTCTCAAAATCATCATAGTATTGAAAATATCCTTCCTACATCGATTTTGTATCAAGCCCAATGATGACCTACAGCAACAATGGGAAGCAAATAGAATACCTAATGCCCAATTCTCTGGTTTCTTCAGATGCTCAGATTTGTAGCAATTTGCTGCTGATAAATTTGCAACTAGTGACCTATATTTCCAACCAAGACAAAACATAGTTGGTTCAATATCGAATATTTTGAGATTGTATATTTTAAGAAACTGGTAGAAAAAATGAAAAAAAAAATTGATACAACAGAAAATCATAGGCCTCACAAAGAAATTATGGAATGAAGCTTGATAATGAACTAACCTTTCACCACGCACAACGCAGACAGCACATGTTCCTGTTGATGCAGATTCATGCTCATAATACTGAACCTGAATTTTAACAAACATCAGTAAACATTATTAATTCATTTCACTAGAGAACAACAGTTAACATCTGTAGAACTTGTGATTGAGATGTGAATGCAGAAATTTACATTAACCCCAGCGAGTTTTGAGTTTTTTTTCATCTCCTCACCAAACTTGTCTTTTCCAATGCAACCAATGTAGCTTGTTGCACCGGGAATTTGAAGCATCCACTACAAAAGCAAGATCATTATATTGATAATGAGATAAAATCTAACTTGTTCCTCTTTTGCCATTAAATTGAATTCACAATAATACCTGTGCAACTCTGATTGAATTTTGGGTAGCCCCTGCACATAATAAAACAGCATAGAAGCCAGCATTAGTAGTTGGTACTCATGAAAAGCCAACTCTGAAAACTCAAAATGCCTAACCTCCAGCAATGTACTCCACATTGTACCTCGATGCCATTTCATCATACCTGAGACCATATCCGTATAAGATTGGCCCATATTTGAGCTAATGAAGAAGGACACCTAACAGAAAACTACTCATTCCACAGTGAAGAGAGGAAGCATGTTTGGAACAAGAGAACACATTGATATCCTCAACTTTAACAAGGTGCAAATTCACAGTTTAATGCAAACACTCTAGCTTCCTCAATCCAGACCATGAAGAGCTGGTCGGCACATATTTCCAAAGCAAAAATGAGAGTATGATTTCAGAGAGTGAAATCACATTTTACAATTTATGCATATCAAAATTGCCCTCAATCTTAGATAAAAGGACATGAACTGACAAGCTATTCAAATTTTAGCATTATGAATGCAAACTTAGGAGGATATTTTGCTCCCACAAGCCCACTTCTTTATTGTCTCCAATGGCAAGGGGGTCACCATCTTTCCAATGGCAAGAGGTCACCATCTAACATTCACAATCTACAGAAGAGACTAAATTAAGCATTAACAAGTTTCTGGGATTTGTTAAGCCTTGGCATATTTTGTCTTATCCATTCTAGCAGCTTCAACCTCCACAAAACCATTCTCAAGCTCATAAACCAAGAGTTACTTGAAATGATTTAGTAGCACAAGACCCTTGTTTGGATTTTTCAATTAATCATACATGTGGCAATGAAGTACATTCCTTACAGGGATTATAATGCAGGACTAAAAAGATCCCTGTAGAACATTGTCTGGTGCTCTTGTACAAGGGGTACCTCACAGATCAAACCATCAAAGCATTTCCCTGGTAATGACTCAGGTTTAAGCATAATTGGGAGACTTTTGCTAAGCTATTTTCCTTTGTGAATAATTTGTCATTAAACAAAATTTTGAAACCTTTACATGTACAGGAAAAATTACATATTCAGACAACAAGAAACTGCCCAACCACAAATGTCACTTTGAGGCTGATGAGTTCGTTGGCTTGTCAAAGTGAAGCCATATTGTGTGATCCAATTTTCTATCTCATATATCATGTATTTGAAAATAAGGATATGCAATATCATAACATAAATAAACTTCAAATAACTCAATGCCTATGCCTCAAATTAGAAACTATTCCCCAGAATGCAAAGTGAAGCAAAATTTTTAGCAGACAAGCATCCAACCAACCAATGCATTTTTTACCAGGATGAAACCCAAAACAGTAGATCTAAAAGATCATTAGTTTCAAACCAAAACTCTCTAAAATAACCCCATCAATAGACATTATGGTCCATTTCAGCCGTTTCAGAAAAGGAATCTAATAATCTAATTATAACAGGACATTTACTGATTTAAAGGGGGAACAAAATTCTTACATAGGTACATGCTTCTCCTCAGCAAGAATTGCATTGTTCAACTTCATATCATACCTATGACACAAAAGCAACCAGTTTATAATTCAATGCAGAAAATTCAAATTAAGATTCTTATCAGGACACAGACAAACACAGCATGCACGCCCCCCCCCCCCTTCCAAATCCAAATAAGCCCAGTTAAACAAATTTGGAACAAAAATAATACTCTAAAACAACAATTTGTGAACAATAATACTAGGGATCCCAATGGAGTCCAAACTGATATGAGAGATTAATGTGTAACTGCCATGTGACAGTAACGACTAACCATATCTGATTAGTTGTTAAGCTGTGACGTCAGTTGAACTCAAATAGAGTCTCAAATGCCGGGATCCATGGCATTACTCATGCATGAATATCCTAAAATCTCAGGATTAAAGCATCACCGTACTTGCACGGCAGCAGCCCAGATAATGAAATTAAAGATGTTTTGAGTAACACAATGTGGGGATATGTTTTGGACTGAGGCAAATGAAACACTTTAGTTTAGCCGCTATAATCAACATGCGAATATGCAACCATTTTACAAACAAAATGAAAAAATAATAATAATAGTAATGAATGAAGATCTGAAACTGAAACCACAACACGTACGCACTTGTTCAAGAAGTCATCATCCACAACGGAAGAGATATCCAAGAGGGGATTGCCCATGCCCAGGAGAATACCCTCTTGCGCCATTGCTTAGACTGAAAGAGAGACTTTGTGTGTGTCTGCTGATGCTTTTCAAGTAGATCTTTTAGATTAGATCTGCTGACCAAATAGCAAATAGCAAATAGCAATTTGCAAAGATTCGTGTGCTTGTTTCAAAATGTCTGTTTATATAAATAAATTTTTTTAAAAAAATCCTTAAAAAGTATCTGTCCTTTTCTCACCAACCCAAGTTTTAGCCTTTTTGTCTTGTAAGCTGAGAAGCTGTGGCACCGGCTGCTTCCCATTTTCTTCCTCCCATTTTTTCCCTCCCATTTTCTTGTGTATGTATGCGGTAGGTGAAGCGAAGCTTCAAAGCACTTTTTTTTTCCCCTTTCTCTAATACTTCTATATATTTATTTATTAAAGATTTTTTACTAGGTCAGTTTGTTGTGCATCCTATACTATTGCGGTGCGTCCATTAATTAATAGTTAGAATAAATTGGAAAGAACGTAGATTTAAATGGAATCAAAATGAGAATTATAATAAATTATTATTTTAATTATAATTATTATAATCAAAATAAATTATGTTATAATTCATATGTTAATTTTATTTTACAATCAAAATAAATTTTTATTTATTAAATCAACCTTAGTTGATTACATTTATTATTTATTATAATAATCATGATTAATATAATTCTTACTAAAAATAATTACTGTGAATAATAATATTATTATTAATATTAATATTATTATTCTTATTTTTACCATCGTTGTCGTCATCGTTATCATAACAATAACAATACCAATTGCAATAATAATAATAAGGAAGTGGCTATCTTACAGCTGCTGTAAAATATAATCTCTCTCGTAAACAGTATTTAACCTTATAATAAGTACTGTTTTATGTGAGAGGTTGTACTTATTACCACTATTTATTGTTAGAATAACAAAATAAAATATAATTTTAATAATAGTAATTTGTATTATTATCATCCCTGTCGTCATTATTATATTATTATTAACATTTTAGTAATAGTAATTATTTGGAAAATAAAATAGAGGGATCTTGATATCCTAAAATAAAATGACTAAGTAATAAATCTTGAAATTATAAACAGATCACATCGACCAAGTGATAATTTTTTATATCATAATCAGATCATTTCTATTAAGTGACAATTTATGAGATCATGAGTAGATTATCTTGAACAGACAATAATACTTGAAACTATGAGCAAATGAGTTCAAGAAAACCAGAATTAAGAGTTATAACTGAAGTTTAATAATTATTTTGTAGCAGACATATTAACTAATATTCATAATAGTAATTATTTTATAACTGAAGAATTAACTCATGATCATAATGGCGCATTAAATTCAATAAACTCATTAAAGATGATGCAATAACTCTAGGTACTTATAAAAGTCTTAAAAATCCAAAGGAAGAAAAAATTTTCTTTCTCAATTTTTATTTTTTTTCTATTTTTTTATTATTTATTTTAAAAAACTGAGTTAAGTATCGGATGGTTTTTGCAAAAAATCACGACACCCCTGATATTTCTTTTGTGATTATAGGAAAAAAATTTCAAATATTAAAGTTGTTAGGAGATCTAAGTTGTCATAATTAGATTGATCAAATTTCTACATCAACAGTAATTATTATTATTATTAAATAAAATAAAATAAATTATTTGTTTTCACAAAAGTACAAATGTCAATCCATTTTCACAATCTCAATTTTGTGAGGAATAGTAAATTTCGTCTCGTTGCTTCTCTTTATTTTAAAAGTAAGTAAGTTAATAAATCTCATTTTCTCTTTTTCATTTTCATTCCCAATTAAAACACTCTCTTTTATTGAGAACAAATAGATATCTAATTGGTAGGGGTACAAATTACTCTCATTGATTTGTACAAATTACACTCATGGATTAAATTCTTTGTGTTAAAATCACCACACCCGAAAAAAAAATCATATTAAATTCTATCATTGAAATTTTGAACGTTAGGTGAACTTTATGATACATGAAATCATAAAAAATGTATGAAATACAGGAAAGATATCTTGACAAAAATGAGGGGAGCACCTTCTGGCACATTATTTCTAGTAATTACTGTAACAGTAATGTTGATATGCTTATATCTAGACGTGACTACTCAGCCCTAGCCAGCTTTGTTGGACTAAGCGTGGTTTGACTTATAGTCACTTTATTTGAATAAGATTTTTCAATTCATCCACAGTTCATAAAAGGAAAAGAAATGAAATTTAGGGATGAACTGAAATAATTTAGCTGTAATCAAGGGCGAAGCCAGAAAAAAGTTTTTGGATGGGTTGAATTTTTCCCAAGTCCAAATATTATCGCAATTAAAAATATAAGTCTTCATGAAAATTTTATTAGCACATAAAAAAATACATCAAATTCAAGAAATTATTTAATTACAATTAAATATTATTTAAATTGTGTCTTGCAATATTTTTAAGAATTAAATTCATCTACTAACGAACTTAAATTGATGGTGTCTATAAATCCCCTTTTAATGTAAATAATTATACTATCTACTATAAATTCTTTTTCTATTTTATTTTGAAGTATTGTCTTGATAAGCTTCATAGCAATATTTTCACTTTGAACTTTAACTCTTCGAGACTCATATGCAAGTTTTTCATCTAGTTTAGGATCATCAATATCATCATAATCTCGCTTAGTAATTGAACAACATCTTTTTTCTTAAAAATACAAAAAGAATTTTTCTAGGCTTTGATAGTTGATTGTTTGATATTAATTAACACCTAAAATGTAATGAAATAAAGAAAAGTAAAGAAATATTTTACAAGAACACTGAATAAAAAATAAATTAATTTAATCAAAACTTTTCTTAAATAAGCATCTTAAGTACCATAGTTCTAAGCCAACAACAAAAATGCATTACTAGGAAAACCCACTAAACAAAGGCAATTTGGTTCAACTCCTGTATTTTTTCTTTTCTTTCACGGAAATAACTAATATCTAATCTATGATCGATCAATAATCAATTTAAAATTTTGATTGCTAGAATTCAATGATTTGACCTAACAATAATTTAATCTTACACAATAAAATTAAAACAAGAACTAACTAAAAATATGAATTTTAGACTGTACTACCTTACAATTAATAAATATATTATAAATGATTAAACAAAATAAATTTGTTATATATCCCTGCCAAAAAAAAAAAGATAAATAACTGAAGAACTAGAGCATGTCAGCGTGAAGAAGCTAAGAAACAAAGAGAACACGTTCTTGAAGAATAAAATAAAGGAAATGCTAAGTTACTTCAGATATAATTTACATTTACACACATAAAATATATGGATTTTACTATTAATTACTATTATTATGTGGATGTAGGTTACACCTAAATTAGCTTAGAACATCTATAAAACAAATACTCACTTTTTTTTATTTTTTTTATATGAATGGCAGAATTATAAATTAATGAATGGTAAAGTTGCAAACAAAAAGTATAAAGCAATGAGATTGACAATTTTGTAAATTTTGCATAATAATATTTTTGTAATTTTTTCAAATTTTGGACGGGCCCCACAAATAGCTCCGGCCCTAGTGTGTGTGCGGGTGCAATTTTATTTTATTTTTTTGGTGGCTTGTTGACAATGCACGCTGGCAATCAGCAGAAAGGTGCCATAATCTGAGAGATATGGTAAGAGATTAGGGATTACAAATAAATCCGAACCCAGATAAATCCGGATAATTCGATTAAGGTTTACCTATATCAGAAATTACACAATGCGGATTCGGTATGGATATTTTGAACCGAATGCAATCCGAGTCTGGATTCGGTTTTAATTGAACCCAGATACTTTAAGCATAAAAGGATTAAAAAAAAATTAAACCCTAATGCCTCCTGCCTACAACAGCTGCCTTCCAACCACTTTCTTTCTTCTCCAATTTTTTTTATTTTTATTCATTCAAATGCGTTAGAGAAATATTTATATTGAAAGGAATATAAAGAAGAATACGTCCATAAAGATTGGACTTAATTTTTTCTCCACTATTGTCAATTTTTTTCATCATAAACTCATAAATCTCCACTACCGCCCTTTCAATAATGTTCGTCTCGACGCCAAAGACAAAAATAACACCATAAAAAATTTGAAAATTTAGCAATCCGCCTTCGAAATTTGTTTAACTTTGGTGTTGGAATTTTGGAGATTTGATGTGTGGAGATTTGAGGAAGTAACAAGAAGTAAAAAAAATAAAAAAATAAAAAAAGAAAATTATATATCCGGGTTTGGAACCCGCAATCAAGAAACTCTGCTTTTTCCAGGTTCAACTTATAGCGGACCCGGAGTAAAAGTATCTGGTTTGTACGCGGATCCGGTATGGAAAACTATCATCTGAGTCTGGAATTAGAAGGGATGAACCCGAACCCGGATCCAAATTTTGCCATCCCTATCAAAGATTGTACCCGAAAAAAAAAATGTTTACTTTTCCACCTAGCATACGTTAAATTTAACTGACCCTCCGATTTCTCCGGCAAAACATGCGAAGGGGTTTTAGGAAAATGAAATGATATGATAGCTAGTTAGCAGCAGATCAATAATTTTAAGGTATGTTATAACCCTTTTCTTAGGGGTTTTAACTTCGCTCCCTCCCACAGTGCTTTTCCTTTTTTTTTTTTTTGGTTTTTTGATCACAAATTATCTCAAGAATACGAGAAAACCAACATAATGGATTAGCAATAATGAAATATTTCTAAAATACTCTTTATGAAAACTGCATGATTGTAAGAAAAATAAATTTAATTATATGCCTATTTAATCTCTATTTTTTAAAAAATATCTCAAGATGCCTCTATTATTAAATAAGTTACTGTCTTACTCTAGTTTTTTCTTTATTTTTACAATAATAACTGTATAATAATATTTTTTTAATTAAGAAATTAATTAATAATTACTTAATAACAAATTATGAAATAAATATCAATCTGAAACAAGTAGTATTTTTTGTACAACTGTAATAATCTTGCTAATAACCATTAGCACCAACTTATTTAAAGTAATGTTTAATACTTTTGCAACAATCTTACTAAAAGTTTCTTTTACAAAAACTAATTTATAAAACTAATCTTAAAATGAATATAATAATTAAATATTTAGAGTAATTTTTATTTTACTTTTAAGACTAATTTGATAAATTTATATTTTTTTCTTTTCATTAATACCTCTAATAATATTGTTATAAGGTTGTTACTATAAAAGCAAAAAGAAAAAGAAAAAAGGTAATGATAGGAGTGTAACATATATACTATTAAGGGTGTGACAATTTCTAAAACATATTTAGCCTAATTCTAGCAGGATTTTAAACCAAAAAAGACTTGATACTAAAGAATTAATACTCTAATGTTATAACATACAGTGGTAAAATACTTTTCAAAATGGTTGTAACTTTTCATGATAGCCATCCATTCTAAAGAATGTAATCTTTCATTAAAACTTTAATGGTGTGTTTACTAATTAGTAATAAAAACAAATTAGAATTAGAATAAGATAGAATGAGAGTAAGGAATTAGAATCATAATAAATTTCTTTAATTTTGGGAATAAAAATCAGAGTGAATTATATTTTCTATTGATGTATTCACTTTATTTTAGAATCGAAATAGATTGCTACAAGTTACTAAACTGACCTTAGTTAATAATAATAATAATAATAATAATAATAATAATAATAAATTTATTATTATTATTATTATTAATTAAATAGGCATAAAATGAGAATTTCAAGATTTAAGCGAGGGTAATTAAGGAATAAGATTTCCATTCCCACTTCTTCCTATGAGAATAGAAACTCTAATAATTATTTTTAATTTTAGGTAAAATCCACGCTCTGTTTTAGATTTCATTTTTCATTTAAATAAATAAATACATCATTTATTACTATTCCGTAATTTCAATTTTCATTCCCAATAAATAAACACACTATTAAATAGATCACAATCTTTCATCACGTGCTTTAATTGTAACAACAACATATCCTTTTAGTCTCTTCTAATGTTCCACATAGCTTAGATGCTACCTCCAATGCCAATTCTTGAACCGAAACCTCTGCCTTGTGAAGAAAGCAAGTAATTCATCAAAATGTTTATAGCATCTGGCGAGGTGAAACGTAATTTCTCAATAGCTCTTAATGCTGCTGTCTTTCTTGTGTCCGAAGAGAAGGCTGATGATCTACGATCCAAAATTCGTACTAGTGCCCCGAATTCCTCCTTCACTAAGCATTTTCACGACCATGTCTCTGAATAAAAGTGATGAGCTTTAAATCTTCAGGACTCCATGCCCCGCGGCCATCGCTTCACTTGACTCTTATGACAACGAGGAGCTCCCCTTTCCTCAGTTGATAATAACGATTTTTTCAAACTATCTCAATTCACTAAAATCTTAACATATCCTAATGGACAAGGAGTCTCATTGAATCTCCTGCATATATAGAAAAAAAAAAAACGAAATAAAATAAAATAAAAGATTCAAGGGGAGAGAAAAGTTGGCCACAAGACCTTTAAAATGAATTATCAGTAAATTGGGAAGAAAAAAAAATTGCCGCTTGTCATCTTGGATTTCCTCCAGGGGAATAGTAATTCAAAAAGACAATAAAACAGAAAACCAAGTAAAGACTAATAAGCTCAACAGGGAAATATATTAAGCCAAAAAAAGAAGAAACATCAATATTAAGCCCAGGGAAATTCATTAGGATATGTCCTCTGTTTTCAAACTCATACAAGTTGATCAAGTTCTATAAACCAAATAAGGCCTGAATAAGGAAGAATTCTCTTCATGTGAAAAGATGCATTTAAAGACTGCCCCCCCTCAGCGCAAGAACAAGATGAAGCACGGAACCACCCTCGATGTTGTAGTCGCGAGCTGTCTTGTCATCTGCAAGCTGCTTACCGGCATAAATAAGCCTGCCACCATTAGAAAAAGAGAGAATGATTTTGAATTGTTTAAATGAAAGTAATGCCTTAATGGTATTGTTGCCAGTCCAAGTAAAACGACACAAAGCCATTTCAAATCCAATGCTAAGGAAGGATAACATGATTGCAACTACTAATGGCTTACAGAAATCAAAAAATGAACCACCGAAAATAACAAAAAGCATAGATAGTGAAAGTGTCTTTTACGTGGTAGCATAAAGTCATGAAGATGTCAACAGTTGAGTGATGATGAAGTCCATCAGGCAATATCATATAACTAGGGATTTTGAACTATTACAGCACTGACCTACGCTCTAACACCATTAATTTTCTATAATTCACCAGTTAACAGTTCCCAGTGAAAATATTTTCTGACATAGAGACTGAATTATAGACTACGACACTGGCTCAACTCCCATCCAAAACTTAAGAGCCGATACAAATTCTTAAGGAACTGTACTGTATGTGAACTAAGTCAGATCATGTCTCCATAAATAAAATATTTCAAAATGCAATCAACATATGGGAAATTGAATCCCAGAAACATAGGCCTCCCCAAAAATGTCAGGGACTGATAAATTTCACAAAAACAAAATGCCAAGATAATCAATTGAGGGCCCTTTTCTAACTATAAATCCCTAAGTTTACTGTTGGTAATGCATGGCAAGGATAAACACCAATGAGCACAAAATATGGAATTGATATGGAGAGAAAGGTCAAGTAAAACACCAAAAGCCTACGTGGTAGCAGTTAATCAGGAGGTAAAGAAGTTAAACACACTTATTACTGAAATAAAAAAGAATAAATAATTGAATTGGATACCTTTGCTGCACTGGAGGAATTCCTTCTTTTTCCTCCACTCTTTCCTTGATCCGTTCAATGGTATCAGTTGGCTCAATATCAATTTCAATTTCCTTTCCTGTGAGAGTCTTCACCTTGATCATAGTTCCTCCCCTGAGCCTCAGGACCAAGTGAAGTGTTGACTCCTTTTGAATGTTATAATCTGCAAGTGTTCTGCCATCTTCCAATTGTTTACCAGCAAAAATCAGTCTCTGCTGATCCGGAGGAATGCCTTCCTTGTCCTGCAATAGAAATTCAATATTGATTACTCGTGAATACACCAACTGAAAAAAATCAAAACCCGTGCATAAAGAAATCTCAATAGGAACAAGATTATCAAAACTTAACCGAAAACAATAACAAGTATTAGTTTAGCCTCACGAATGGGACAAAGATATTCATGCTATCAATAAGATATGCTCAATCGCCACAAAAAAAAATTTCAATTTACTAGAATTCACAAGCTCTAATTTCATCAGTAACCCTAACCCTACTAGCAGCACTCACGTAAGCTAGTATTAACAAAAATCAAGAACTTCCCCAGAAAAAAATTAAGGTAAAATAAAATAACCGAATCTTGCCATCAAAACAAACATACCCAGATAAAAATTCAAAGCAAAAATGAATTTTCAAAATTAAAAAAATAAAAGTACCTGAATCTTAGCCTTAACATTATCGATGGTGTCACTGCTCTCAACCTCGAGAGTAATCGTCTTCCCAGTCAAAGTCTTCACGAAGATCTGCATACTAGGGTTGTTTTGTTTCCCTTTCTCTTTGATTTTTAAAAAGAAAAAACGAAAAAGCTTTAGAGAAAGAAAGACTGAGATGTGAGTTGATTGACAGCAGAAAGCTGGCAGTGATATTTATAATTTGATTTTGTACTTCAGCTGGTTTATAATTATTGGTTCGTTTTTTAATTAATAATATCGAAGCAGGAATATAACAAAAATGCATGGCCTCTTTCCCATTGGAATTGGGAATCCTTATAAAGTTGGGGGCCATAATTTTATTCCTTTTATTTTGTGTGGTTAATTTTTTATTTTATTTTATTTTATTTATTTATTATATATGTAAGTTCATGTTTTATAATTTATAATGAAAATAATCATTTTAATTAAGACAAAATTTATTTTCCATTTAATGTAATAATATCTAATTGCTATATACCATTGATTTTTATATTTCTTAAATTTAATGAATAAAATTAATTTTAACTTAAAACGAGGTACGTGTGTAATGTAATTTATAGAAAATTTTATTTTTAATCATATATTTATTAATTTTTTAAAATAAATTTTTATTAATTTGTATAATTAAATAATTTTATTATCGATCTCTTTTATAATTATTTTTAAATTTTAATAAGCTTTTATTATATTTTTATAAAAATTTAAATAATTATTATGTTCATAAAAATTTATAAATTTTAAATATATTTTTATACCTTTATTTATAAAAAGATACACATATTTCTTAAATATAATGAATTAAATCAATATTAAATAAAGGTACAAAAAATATATTTTTTAAATATAATGGATGAAATCATTTTTAATGTAAAATGAGATATATGTGTAATGTAATTTATAAAGAATTTTATTTTTAATCACATATTTACTTATTTTTTTAAATAAGTCTTTATTAATTTTGTATAATTAAATAATTTTATCATCAGTCTCTTCTACGACTATTTTTTAAACTTTATAAAGATTTTACTATATTTTTATAAAGATTTAGATGATTATTACGTTCATAAATTTACAAATTGAATATATATTTGCATCTTTATTTATAATTTCTTATCTCTCTTAAGACATAAGCTAAATTTTTTTTTCCTAACACACACACACACACACACACATACACGCAATCTATTTTCCCATTCTAATACATACCATCAATATTGTCACATAGATTTTGTAACATAAATTTAGTATTCATTTTGTAACCTAAATTTAGTATTCTAAATCACATGTGATAAATATCTTATGGATTAAGTGAATTATTAGAAACATAGTATAATAAATAAATTATGAAAACCTCTAATAATTTTGCAAAACATAAAAACCAACAAGTTATCACTTTTTAGATATAGGCAAAGAGAATTTCTATAGAAGATTTCAAAACTTTAATCTGATTGATGATTTAAACATGTTGAGAAATAATCAAATAAATTGAATATCATTATATTTATTAAATAAAATAGAAAATTTAAACTTATCTATAAATGATATAGAAAGTGTAAATAAAATATTAAAAATTAATAATTTCAATGAAGAAAATATAAAATAAATTAAAAAGTTAAGAGATTAATTTAAGTAAAGAATCTAGTAAAGTTAAATAATTAATAAAAGATTTCAATATTGAAAATCATGACATATTAAAGTAAAAGATTATTAATATAATAAATAAAAACTTAAACAATATAAGATCAAATAAGTTAAAGATTAATTAAATAAAATAGTAATTTGGCACTAAATTTGTTATAAATATAAATAGAAAATCTTAAAAAAAATTGAAGTTCTATAGTATTGTTAATTGGCTACAATTTGGGGTTACAAATGAAATTTAAAAATTTATTGATGTTTTTAATGATTTTTATCTTTTTTAGGGTTTTAAAATTTTTAGTTGTAAGATACTTTAAATGTAAGATAACTTTAAATGTAAGATAAGTTTTGCCTTCAATCAAATATGTTAGATCGACAGTGGTTTGTTATTTATAATAACAATGTATGTATGATAGTTTTAAATGAATGCATGACAGAATGATGACATTACCGATGGAGTTGATATTGCCAGATTAAATCTTTTAAATTGTACATGTTGTAAATTTTTGTTTAATTTTGAATCATTGATACGTGGGAAATTTATAAAAATAACTCAAAATTTTTATGGTTTTTTTATTAGAATTAGTCAACTTAATAATTTCCATTTTATCTAGCCTATTACAACATTTTTAAACCATAGTATGCTTGTCATTCCAAAACCCACGAACCAAACCTCTTCTTCTCCCCCAAATCCAATGGCTAGGGCTAAACTTTTCTACCAACAATAGATGTAGTTGGATAGGCATTTGACGACAGCTTTATCTTCGATAGGATGCTTTCTATTCTGACACTTTGACGGTTTAATTTCTCTATTGTCAATGATTTTGCGATCTTGACATCAAAGTAAATACTTTTTTTTTCCGTCTTCTTAAGATTGGTTGATTGGTAAGTGTAATTTTGATTATAGATGAGTATTAGGATTGATTGTGTATTAAGATTGAAAAATAAGTAATGAAATTGATATTTGATAAGTGGTACATGAGGTGTTCGATAAAATACTTTATTTGTTTCATTTTTGATAGATTAAAGTGTCGTAGGTTAATGGTGCCTTAGTAAAAAGTCATGTTCCATGCGAGTTCACCATGTCACACCAAGGGATGATTATAGCACAAATGGCATGGCAAGTGTTTTTGTGCGAAGGGAGCTTATTGCAAAAGAAAGTAGCAAATACGTTGCTATACTTTTGTGCGACAAGGGCCGTTGTAAACATTCAACAATAACCTAGTTGTTGTTTTTTTCGTACGATAAGCGCCTATCGTGCACCTATCATGCACCTATCATACGAGTGACGGGTGCCTGTCCACAAAAACCTAACAATGTATAGATGTTTTTATTTACATTTTGAGTTAATTAAATGTTAATAAAAGTAAAATAAAATTTGGATTTTACTGCAAATACAATGGCCAAGAAGTCGTAAGTAAAGCATAATCCACTTGGTCCCTAATGATGTAGGAAATTGTCATGATCACACTCTATTGTTATTATATAGTTTATATAGGGACCCAAATGATGGCAATGTGTAAATCCTTAAGGCAGCACCTCTTGGCATAAGCAAGTTTGATCGCCAGTCTAAGATATCATATATTCTTAGAAGTCCTTATTTATAAACCTATAAGTGAGTAAAGAACATTAATAGTCTCCTTGCCATAGAAGTGATGTAAATCAAGATCAACAAAAAGAAGAGTGTTGATATAAATTCACTTAAAGGAATAAAGGATTCGACACTATTTCATGAGTTCGACCAGTGGTTTGTTAGTAACATTATAGTTGATCATGATATCCAATAGTTAAAGAAGCTTTTTAGAATACTTTTAGAGAGAGCCAATGGGATGGCTAAGGAAAAAGATAATTGTTGTTATTCTTTATTTAATTAACTTCGAGTGAACTTATATAATTCAATGAATTTCTTTGTCCTTTATAGCACATCCATGAGTATTATCACTTGATAAGTGAGCAACAAGAGCAATATTTTAATGCATTGTGTTAGCGTTGCATATATACAAATGTCTTTTTTTAGGTAACAAAATTAAGTTTCATAATCATTGATTTACAATGCTGTAATAAAATATAACATTTATTTATTTGCACATAATGAATTGACTAGGTATTCTTGAGGGCTCAATGGAATAACAACAATTGTTATCTAGATTCATTAGAATATACTAAGCTTAACAACAACATTAATGAGCAAGAAGACAAAATCTAAACCATTCACAGATGTTGATATAGTATGCATTACTACACAATAAAATGTAATTACATTATTATTTAAAGATTTGAAATAATAATGTTGGCTAATTTTATTTTTAACAATATGTAGGTTTTCATTCCAATTAACTTTAAAATAATCATTAGGCAGTAGACTAAGTACAAGATATTATTATATCCCTCATTTTTCTTCTTCAATACACGAGAGTACTTAGAGAGTACATTATATGACTCTAATGAACATCCTTTTATCATCTCAAGAGTAAATTTTCTAGCTTGATATGCTTGCTAGTATGATAAGTGAATATTGTACTCTTATTACATGTTTGCTATAATATTTGGAGTGCATATTAACTTTTTCTTAATAAATTTGTATGTGATGATATAATTGATAACCTGACTCTGCCTAATGAAAACCCTTAAGCTTATTACAATAAGTGATTGTGTTGTCACAATCATCACTACCTAACATACGTTCTTTTAATTTGATATTCTCTTTACTCAAATATACCATTTACATGATATAAAAGTACAATACACTTCAAAACATCTCAACCTTGCAACCTTGAAATTAAACATAATCTTTAATGAAAATTTCCTCGATTCCAATATTAAATTATATTTGGAATTGGACAACTTGCCTATACAAATATCGTTGAACCTAATATTTCTAATAAGTTTTGGAGTAACTAAGCCTGAAGCCAAAATTAAAGCAATACTTATAAAAGGATAAACAGTTAGACCTTTTAAATAGGGCTTATCATTAAATGTTTGTTCAGAAAGTAAGGCAAATCTACTCTATCACTGGCTAGACCCTCATCATGCACACTGTCCCCATCATTGAAAGTATTATCCAAATAATAATCTTTATCATTATCAACTTGCCCATACAAAGATCTTAATCCCCATAATCGACTGGGCAATAATATGATTCAGCATTAATGCTATCTGTTGGTGTATTATTTGTGTCATCAAGGGGATTATCATTGTATTGGAAAGGATAGTAAGCTTGTTGTAGTGATGTTGTCAGTTAGGAATGACAATTAATAAAATTAAAAGCCCGACTTTAAGAAAAGCCTTATCGTGTGTGCTCACATCAAGTCGGGTCCAACTCGATTCGAACCACAGTTAGGTTAGGTTAGGCCCAACCTGACTATATTGTTTTCAGGATTAACAAATGTACGATGCACTATTTTGTCAATATTTTAGAATTTTATGACCACATCCCAATTTTATTAATGTTACTTTTCAATTTTTATTCTTTTTCTAGTTACAATACCATGAATATAAAATTAAAGAAACAATTTTTCTAACTTAAAATAATTAAGAATACGGTAGGCAAAATACACAATACAATTAATTACAAAATAATTAACAAAACAACTAAATTAATAGGAATGGTTTTCTACAATTCAATTCCACAATCCAAACACCCAATGCAATTAAATTATAAACATACAATTCAATTCTACAACCATTTCAACCACATACAATTCAATTCCACAACCCAACGTTATAAAAAAAATCATGTCTTATACAAATAAAAACACATAATTCAATTCCATAACCAAACATAAAAAAAGAAAAAAAGAACTGATTTTCAACTTTTTAACTTATTTTATTATTTTTTATTTATTCATGCGAATATATTTAATGGGTGAAACTATTTTATTTTCTATTTTATCAAAAATCATGAACTAAATTTGATTGTGGTTAAGTACTAAACGATTTTAATGGATGATTGACTGATATATGTGTGTTGCTCTATGCTTGCTTTTGCATTTTGTCTTAATTATATTTATTTCAATTCTTTATTTTGGCTGACCACTTATTTAGTAGATACCAGCAAAAAAAGAGCCTTACAAAAGTTTGACTTAGTGAATCTCATTAAGACAATACTTGGTTTTAGATTGAGTTTCCCAAGTTGAGTTAAATATCAATTTGAATAGAGTCATTTTTTTATATGAAATTAATGATGAACTAGATAGAGGGATTCACTTTATAGGATAAATAGAACCTAAATCGATTAATGTTATAATTAATGTTGGTATAATAATTAGTCATTATTAGGTTGTATTAGATATAAAATATCCAATAAGCAACAGTTAAGAATGTGTAAGGATTTTACCCAGTGTTGTAATAGATGCTGAAAAAACATGTTCTTATTTAGAAAAATAATCAACATTATTAAGTAAGTTTATTTACTCAACTACTCTATTTCCATTAGTTATACCTTTATATTTGACATAAGAATTTCCTTTGTTGTATTTAATTAATCACATTTTCATTTTAATTAGTTTCTAGTTTCATAAATTGACTTACTTGAATTTGGAACAAAATTATAATGTTTAATATTACAGTAGTAAATATGATAACATCAATTCTTGTAGTGACGATTTAAATACTCATTAGTATATTACTTGTTGTGTACACTTATATATTGACACTATAGCATTAGAAATCACACACTAATTTTTTGGCGCCATTGCCAAGGATTGATTGTTCATTGTGATATGTGAAATTAATCTCAAACAGTGCTAATTTTTTATTTTATTTTAATTTTTATTTATTTTGTTGACAAGCAACCTTTACATGTGCAAATATAAACATGTTGAATCTAGTTTGATCTAAAAATTGAAAAAACAACTATAAAGAGATTGAGAAGAGAGCACAAAAATTTAGAAATTGTTGCAGCAATGAATCATATGTAAGGTATGGAGAATTTGAACCCAAGAGGAGAAATATAACCAATGGATGCTTAAGGAGCTTAAAGAGGTTAGAATAGGCAAATTATTTATAGACAACTAGGAAATAACAACATTATTCATATGGCAGATGATAAAGATAGAGATATTAGAGATTATACAGTGTTAACTCCTCAAGCCATAAACTCTGAAATAGTTAGACCTGAAGTGCAGGTTAATAATTTTAAGCTCAAATTAGTGATGCTTTAAATGTCACAAACAGTTGGGCAATTTAATAAACTGCCATATGAAGATCTTCATCTACACTTTAAGTTGTTCTTGGAAGTAAGTGATACTTTTAAAATTGCTGGAGCATTGCAAGAAGTATTGAAACTCAAACATTTCCTATTTTCTTTAAGAGATCGAGTGAGAGCATAATTGAATTCTCTATCACCTAACTCCATCACCATATGAAATGACTTGGGTAACAATTTACTTTTCAATGACCAAGAATGCAAAATTAAAAAACAAGATCACATCTATCTTTCAACTTGAAGATGAGAGCTTATATGATGCATAGGAAAGATTCAAGGAATTACTTAAGAGATATCCTTATCATGGTGTTCCTTACAGTATACAATTAAAAACCCTCTGTAATAGTCTTAACTTAAGCACTAGATTAATGACAGATGTTTTAGTAAATAGGGCTTTGATATCTACATCCTTCAATAATGCCTATAAAATTTTAAAGAGGATGACTAACAATAACTATCAATGGTCATCAAACAGATAAGTTATAGTAAGGAAAACAGCAAGAGTCCACAATATAAATGCCTTAATAGTATTGTCAGCGCAAGTAACCTCATTAATAAATATATTAAAAGTTATGACCACTGCTCTTACAATTGTTAACCAGATTACTGAAGTCTTTTGTGTTTGTTATGGAGAAGGTATTTATTTGACAATTGTCCTAAAAATCTAGTTTTAGTTAACTATATGGGTAACTTTAATAGTCAAAACTAGAATAATTCATATTCAAACACTTATAACCCTGTATAGAGACAACACCCAAACTTTTTATCGAGCAATCAGAATCAACATGCTATAACAACCAATGGTCAAAGTAGGCTTATTTAACCACTTGAATTTCATCAATAAAATCAAGAATAAAGAAATACCAGCAATGATCAAATCAATTCTCTTAAAGCTTTGCTTAAGGACTTGTAAAAAATAAAGTAGTTATCCAAAGCCAAATGGTATTTTTAAGAAACTTAGAAAACAAATTAGATAGCTTGCTACAACATTAAGTAACAGACCTCTGGGTAATTTACCCAGAAGAAAAGTGCATTGTAATATAATTAATTTAAGGTCTGGAAATAATGTTCATATTCTAGTTGGTGTACTAAAAAGAAGAGTTAAACCTATTATAGCCTAAGGGGAAAGTCACATTCAAGAAGGGCTACAACAACCCACTTTCCAGCCTCTTAATATAAATAACCAAGCTATAGCATAAATAGAAAATGATGATCAGTGATTGTAGAAGAAGATGCTGCAGTGCTAACCACATCAGTTCAGAATAATACAAATAGAAGCAATTTGTATAACCTATTACAGCATAATAGTTTAGACCCCCACCACTTTTTTCTTAAAGTTTTCAAAAGCAAAAGCAAGGTACACAATTCAGCAAGCTTCTAGAAGTGTTGAAATAGTTATATATCAACATTTCTTTTGTAAAAGATCTTAATCAAATGCCAATTATGTAAAGTTCTTAAAGGATTTTTAGTAAGGAAAAGAGACTATGACAGTATGAAATAATTGCTTTAATACAAGAATGCAATTAAATGCTACCAATCAAAATACCTTTGAAATTAAAGGATCCAAGGAGCTTCAAAATTTCATGTTATAGACAAATTAAGTACAATGTTAAAGCTCCTTGTGATTTAAGGGCAAGCATCAATCTTATGTCTTTATCAATGTTCAAGCAATTAGGAGTTAGAGAAGTTAGGCCAACAATAATGACTTTATAACTTATTGACAGATTTTATACTTATAAAAAAAAAAGATTGAGGATGTACTAGTGATGGTGGATAAATTTATTTTTCCAATAGATTTTATAAGGCTGGACTTCAAGGCAGATAAAAAAGTTTCAATCATCTTAAGATGACTTTTCTTAGCCATGAGAAGGACTTTTATAGATGTACAAAAAGTAAAATTGACAATGACTGTGAATGGTCAGCAAGTTACATTTAATGTGCTGGATGTTATAAAGAATTCTGACAAGATTAAAGGCTGTAATTTTATCAAAGTTTTGGATTTTGTTGTAACATAGAGACTAAACAGTTGCTATAATAAAAAAAGAATTTAATGTTGAAATATTTGAAGAACTTAAAGATGAGGATTCTAAAACAGCAAATATAACATGGTTAAGAAAGCAGCAATTAGTAAGGACTGACAAACACTTAAATCTCTAGATCACTTAAGTGCGAAAGTAAATTCTTCTGTCCCATTTATTAAGTCACCTCTTATTTTAGAATTGCGGTTTTTACCTTTACATTTAAATATGTTTATCATAATAACAATAACACCCTATAAGTAATAATTTCATCTTCTTTGAATGCAAACCAAGAGAAGAGCTTAGTAGAAGTATTGGAGAGATACAAAAGGACTATTGGATAGATTGTGATAGATATCAAAGGAATCAACCCATCCATACACATGAACAAGATTCTACTAGAAGATTATTGTAGTAATTCTGTAGAGCAATAGAGAAGATTAAATCCTATTATAAAGAAAGTTATAAAGAATAAGATTATCAAGTGGCTTGATGATAGAATTATTTACCCAATATTAGATAACTCATGAGTAAGTTTAGTACAATACACTCTTAAAAAGATGGGATGACTATTGTAGCAAATGAGAAAAACAAATTCAATCCTACAAGAATAGTGATCAATGAGGAGTTTGAATAGATTATAGGAAGTTAAATAAAACAATATGAAAAAATCACTTTTCATTACCTTTCATAGACTAGATGTTGGACAAACTTGTAGGGAAAAAGTATTATTATTTTTTGAAAGAATATTTAGGTTATAATCAGATAGATATGGCACTGAGTGCTAAGATAAGACGACATTTATTTATCCTGTGGAACCTTTACTTTTAAAAGAATGCATTTTAGTTTGTGCAATGCTCTAGCAACTTTCCAGAGATATGATGTCCATTTTTTCATGTATGGTTGAGCACATGCTCAAGGTATTCATGGATGATTTTTTAGATTTTATGGAATCATATAATAAATGTTTGCACAACCTAGAAAATGTGTTTAAAAGATGTGAGGAGACTAACTTAATATTGACCGATGATGTGGCACCGACCAATAACGTGGTAGCATTTGATTGGAGAAATGATGTGGCATTGACTAATTATGTGGCGTTGACTGATGACGTGACTTGATTGATGAGGTGCCACAATCTTATTAGATAAAAATATTTATGCACTGTTGACCAATGATGTAATAGTATGTTAGTGGATTAGAAAAACGTGCGTTCAGTACATGCATATACATGGAATAATAGTCCTGATGATATATTCAAACTAATCAGAACTTGCCACATGGCGCAATCCTGTACATCCAAATTATTTTAATCTGATAACCATGATTTACTCGTTGTATCTATAAAAGGAGGGCTCTCCCCTAATTTGACATCCCTGAGTTTATTTTTTAGTCCCATTTTCTGAAATTTCTTTTTTTGTATTTTCTTTATATTTTAGTAAAATTTTAATTTTATCCCTAGTTCAAATATGAGTAGTGAATTTTCTTTCAAGTTTAGGTTGAAGGTGAAGTCTCAACATGTTTCATGGGATTAATTGATAAATTTATTTTATTTTTTCCTCTAATTTCTGTGGATGTTTTGATTTTTTATTGACAGATAGGAATAACACAGTTATTACTGTTTGGCACGATAAGCCTTTAGCACCATATTAATTAAAGCGTGATTCATGAGGAGTAGATTTTTTCATTATGATTTAGTTAGTATTAATAAGGAATATTAAGCCTTAGAGCATGTTGATGCAGATCTAGATATCCAAGTGCTTTATTATAACAATTGCATTTTTAATTATTCCCGCTATTTTAATTCAAAATTTAGGATAAGTTTACCATAATTTAACCACTCACTTAGAAAGTTAATTCAACACATAATTAAAATTCACCTTCTCGTGGGATTGACACTCGTCACGATTAATTTATTCTATAATAGATTCGTGTACTTGCGAGTTCAATAAAATTTACACAATAGGTAGAAGTGTTCAAAACCTTAACTATTTTGGGTAATGCATGGACGAATGAAGAAGGCCGAGCGATTAGTTAAATAGATTTAAAATCTATAACCAAAGTTTGGGTTAAATTTTTGAAATCTCAATTAATGCCAAATACCCATACCATAATTATTTTTCAAGACAGATTAATCCTCTTTTATGCCATAATCAAATGCTTAGTGATAGATGTAAACAAAATTATTGAGAGAAAACATAGAGATTGTACTACAAAAAAGCAAAATTAGTTACATTGTTATTACCCTCTCTTATTACGAGGATTTATAAAGTCTTGGGAGTACAATATGAGACAAGGATGAATAAATAAAGAATGAAGGAGTCATTACCATAAAAATAGTGGAGAGACTTATTGAAGAGCCCAAAGCTATAGCTACACCAGAATGCGCTTCTTCAGCAAGGATAGAACAGGCCACAAGGATTGAGACTATGCTTTAAGCACTTGGTGAGGCATGCAAGCTTATGTCCAACCAGATAGAATAGATAAGAGATTTTGAACCTGTTTATAGCATTTAAAAAACTAAAATCACCAATTTACTCTGTACATGAAAAGTAAAGATACAAATTTTTTGTATTCATTGCTATAATAGTTCAAATTTGTAAAAGCTAAAGAAATTGTTACAGCAAAAGGCAATGAAAATATTAGAGCAGAAGATCAGATGGAAAGAGAGTCTAAAAAAGATCAACAACTAAAGCAAAAAGAAACAGAAGGCTTAGAGGAAAAAAAAGAAAGAAAAAGGAGACATGAAAAAAAGAAAAATAAGATAAAACTCTCAATAGTGACTCCCTCTCACAAAAGAAAAGAAAAATTTTACAAGAAAAGAAGTCAAAATCAGAGTGGAAAGAGGATATGGATACAGTGATAGAGCAAGCTATTAACAAAGTTGCCAGAATAGAAGAAGCAAGAAGTAGCTTATGAGATCTTATTACTAGTATCACTGTTGAGGCGCCCTACTACAGAAAAATATACTCCAGCCGTAACACAACAAACTCTAACAAAATCTCCTATCATAGCTCGTAGGGTCACTATCAAACATAAAGGGGCACAAAGTTTTAGAGGTATTATAGCACCAAAAGAGCCAGAGCACAAACAAACTAGACCAACTTAGCCCAAAACTACTGAAGCTATTGGAATCCCACTTATCAGTCCAATGCAAAGCAAAAAAAAGCAACCAGCTGCTATACCACAAAGTTTACCTAATGAATGCCTGAGAAGTACATATAAGAAAAAGTAAACCTCTTTAGTCATAGTTGCAGTAGAACATCTAACAATAGAAGAGTATCATCTACTAACCTAATTTAAATTTTCCATTTTTGAAACTTTTTTTATTTTAAATTATTTAGTTTGCATTTCTTTGTTATTCATATATGCATGTTTGTGTTAGTTTTATTTTGTGTGCTTGTAAGGACATAACACTTTCAAGTTAAGGGTTTGTATTATGGTGTAATATGTTTGTGAGTGCATGTGATTTTGTTGTGTGTTATATGTAGCTCTGTTATCTAGTATTTGTGTATGGATTGAAAAAATCCAATGAAGATAAATTGAATGTATTCAATAGTTTTTAATTATAAGTATGGATAGTTTATAGACGAAGGTTGAAATTCTATCTTGACCCTTGGGATTTAGTTGAGCTTTATGAGTATGTTATAGCAGAGCTAGAAAAAACATAAAAATGTAGAAAATATTTTAAGTTTAGGGAGAAAATTTATAGAGATTTATCATATATTGTTCTTGTTATGAAATAAAGTATTCTCTAATGGCTTAAGTTGTTGAGTAACCAGGGCTAAGCATGCACCTCATATGTAGACTTGAGTAAAAAGGCAACAAGAGCTATAAGCATTACTGTAGCAACTATATATATATATAGGAAAATCTTTTGTTTAGGATATTAAGTAACTAGGTCTGTTCATGGGCCCCATGTTCATCCCTGAGTTAAAGATATCTATATATATAACTATATTAAGCATTGCTACAGCAACTTTGATTTGTACATTGGTTGAGTAATTGAGTGTCATCACAAGTGATAAATATTCGTATGAAAAATCAATGATAGATTAAAGAGAATTTGTCCATAAATAAATAAACTAAAAATTTTTACTAGAGCACAGTTTAAACCTATATGTGACTCTGCCCTCGATTATGAATGTGCTTATATTTTACCTTTGAGTTATATGTAACGTTTGTGTCATGTTGCAGCATCTATGAGACTTGATCAAAGTGACACACACACACTTTGGACATAATAAGGCATAAGTCTATAACTGAACTGCTATGGTGCTTCTATATGATTAAGAGTGTGATCTAAGAGTTGAAGAATCCTTGTAAAATTTAATGAAAGATCGAAGTTGTTGTTGCATGATTATGTGATCGAAGTGTTGATGTTGTTGTTATTACTTGAGGACAAGTAATGGTTAAGTATGGGGGTGTGATAACCCTATGAAATAAGAGTTATCATAGTACTTTTAGATTTAAATCAGTAATACTTAGAGAGTAAATGATAGTTTTTATTGTATTTTAGTTATATTTTGCATGAACATCTATTTTAGTTTATTTTTAATAAAATTAGTTTGTTTTAAAATAATTTTTACTTAGATTATATGCATAATTGTAGGTGACCAAAAGCTCAAATTTTAAGGATGAATACTGTTGCAAAAGATTTATAGAGATAATGAAAGAACTTGGCTATAGAAAAATTGAATCAAGTAAAAAATAGTAAAGTTTTTGTAGCTTTGTTGCTGTAGCAATCCTATAGCATTAACATAAAAGATTTCGCACGAGATAATTTAAAAATTATGATATAAAATTTCCAAAATAAAAGATACGTGCCACAAATTTTCAATTGCCTTAATTTTGAATTATAAAAAGAGTATAAATAAAAAAAAAGTAAGAACCATCACTCAAGGAAAAATCACAGAGGAAAACAAAAAAAAAACATAAAATTAAAATAGTGAATTGAGGGCTACAAAAGAGGAATCACAATAAAAAAGAAAGAGAGTTTATAAGATCTAGTAAATTTCAACTCTTTATTTTATTTTCTCGTTTTCTATTTATTCATGAGAATGTACTTGATGGTTGAAACTATTTTATTTTTTATGTTATCACAAATCATGAACTTCATTTTATTATAGTTGAGGAATAAATGATTTTAATGGATGATTGACTAACATATATGTGTTACTCTGTGTTTGCTATTGCATTTTATCTTAATTATATTTATTTCAATTCTCTATTTTAGCTAACCACCAATTTAGTAAATACTAACTATGAAAGAGCATCACAAAGGTTTGACTTAATGAATCTTATTAAGATAATACTTGTTTTAGACTGGGTTTCACAAGTTGAGCTAATTTAAATTTGAATAGAGTTATACTTGATTTGAAATTAGTGATGAACTACACATATAGATTTACCTTATAAAGTAAGCAAAACCTAGATCGATTAATGCTATATTTGATGTTGGCATAACAATTGGTCAATGTTAGGTTGCATTAGATATAAGATATCTAATAGGCAACAACTAAGGATGCATGAAGGACTATGCTCAATCGTATAGTAGATATTGTAGCAATAGATTTTTAATTAGAAAAACAATCAATATTATTAAGTGAGTTTATTTACTCAACAACTCTATTCCCATTGGTTACATATTTGTGTTTGACATAAGAATTTCCTTTATTGCATTTTCATTTTAATTAGTTTACAGTTTCATAAATTGTCTTATTTTAATTTAGAACAAAACTACACTATTAAGGTTCTTGTAGCAACTATGATAATATCAATCCCTATAGAGATGATTTAAATACTCACTGGTTTATTACTTATTATGTACACTGGCACATTAATTTCGATAGCATTAGAAATCACATATCATCCTTCCCATATATTGATGATCTATTTGATCAATTGCAAGGTATAAGAGTATTTTCTAAGGTCGATTTATAATCCGGGTATCATTAGCTTAAGGTGAAGAATGATGATGTACTTCAGACTACTTTTCGCATTCAATATAGGCATTATGAGATTTTAATAATGCCTTTTGGGTTAATTAATGCCCTTGCAACCTTCATGGACTTAATGAATAGAGTGTTCTAACCATATATTGATCGATTTATTATCATGTTTATTGATGACATTTTTGTGTATTTTAAGACTATAGAGGAGCATTTAAGGATAGTTCTTCAAACACTTCAAGAGAAGAAGCTTTGTGCAAAGTTTAATAAGTGTGAATTCTGGCTAGATTATGCCTTTCCTTAGCTATATAGTTTTTAAGTTTGAGGTCTTGGTGAAACGACCAAGATATATTAACGTTACTGGGGTTAGAAATTTCTTTGGCTTAACTGGATACCATTGGAGATTAATAAATGAGTTTTCCAATCCTATAGTGCCTTTGACCAAGTTTACCAAGAAGAATGTGAGTTTAAATAGATTAAAAACTGGGAGAAAAGCTTTCAAAAGTTGAAGAACAAGTTGGTCTTTGCAATTATTTTGACTATTATATACTGCTTATGGTGGATATGTTATTTATAATTATGCTTCTATGAAGGGTTACTATCAGAATTATCCAATATTGGTTTTGGAGCTTGGACAATAATTTTTCCCTTAAAGATCTAGAGACACTACCTTTATGGAGAGACATGTGAGATCTATAGGCATTACAAGAGTTTAAAGTATTTATTCACCTATAAAGAGTTAAATCTGAGGTAAAGAAGATAGTTAAAGTTAGAGAAGGATTATAACTATTTGATCAATTACCATCCTGGTAAGTCAAATGTAATGGCGGATGATCTAAGTAGGAAGTCATCTAATAGGTTGTCATATATGATTACTACTTAAAGCCATATGCGAGAGGACCGTAGAAAAATAAGAATTGAAATGATTGCACATGGTGAGACAGATGTTTTATATCACTTGAGTGTTCGACCTACTTTGATAAATAGAATCAAAATGACACAGAAAGAATATTTTAAACTCAAAAAGATTGTTAAGGAAGTAAAAAGTAATCATTTTGAGTTTAGAGTAGTTGATGATGGTGTTTTATGGTTAAGGCAATAACTTTGTGTACCAGCTGATAAAAAGTTAAAGAAAGAGATAATGAAAGAGGCTCGTGACACAACTTTTAGTGCCCATCTAGGGAGAACTAGAATTTATTAAAACTTCAAGTAAAATTTCTAGTGGATGAATATAAAAAATGATGTTGCTGGATATGTATCAAAATGTTTAGTGTGCCAGCGGGTGAAGACTAAGCATAAAAAACTTATAGAGACTCTTCAATATCTTCATATTCTATAATAGAAGTGGAAGCATATCATAATAGATTTTGTGAGTGGATTGCCTCGCTCTAGGGAAGGTTACGACTCTATTTGAGTTATCGTTGATTGATTGACTAAGTTAGCTTACTTTATACCACTCAAAAGTACCATTAAACTTTGGCAATTAGATGAGCTATTTATTAAAGAGATAGTGAGATTGCATGAAATGTCAATGTTTATTGTCTCAAATAGAGATCTATAATTTACTAAAAAATTTTAGAATAGCTTGCATAAGAGTTTTGGTACCAAGTTACATTTTAATACAGCCTTTCATCCTCAGATGGAAGGTCAGTCAGAAAAAAACTATCCAAACTCTTAAGGATATGTTGCAAGCTTGTGCACTAGATTTAAGAGGTAAATAGGGTGATAACTTGCCTTTGATGGAGTTTGCTTACAATAATAGCATTTGTTCTAGTATTAGTATGGCATCTTTTGAAGCTCTACATGGGAGGAAGTGTAGATTACCTACTTGTTAAGATGAAGTTGGAAAGAGAAAGTTATTAGGGCCAAAGCTAGTTTAGATTACCGCAGATAAGATTAAGCTTATTAGGAAGTGTCTTCATATAGCTCTAAGCAAATAAAAAAGTTATGTTGACCAATACATATGAGATCTAAAGTTTCAGGTTGGAGACTATGCCTTCTTGAAAGTCTTACCTTACAATGGTGTTTTTCTATTTAGGAAAAAAGGCAAACTCAACCCATGATTTATTAGGCCTTTTGATATTCTTGAGAGAATTGATACAATTGCTTATTGTAAACTTGCTGATCCTTCTCCCATATTGGATTACGCACTTATCCAAATCTCGAATGATATGAATTATAAAAGAGCAAGCAATAGAGATTACTAACAAGAAAGAACAAGTCTTAAGAGCTTAAATTGCATTGTTAAAGGTTCATTAGATGAATCATACTGTAGAGGAGGCTAAAATGGAGCGAGAGGTTGAGGGAGCTTGTTAAGTTATATAATCATGTAACTTACATCAACCCAACACTAGCTACCACTAACACACATTTAATTTTTATTTTTTTATGCTTTTATGTTAGCGATAGCAAGTGTTTGGTGGATGTAAGTTATATGATTATATAGCCTAACAACTACCAAGGTTGAGATAAAGGAAAAGTATTATCAACTTTTTTATGATTGAGGTAACATACTCAATTTTGAGGACAAATTTTTTTGAAAAGGAGAAATTGTAGTGCATGTTCCTTGTATGCTTGAATTTAACTATATTTATCCATTCAATTGTTTATATTTTCTTTGAGTGATTTTATTTTAATTAGCATTATTTGAGATTAAGGCATAATTCTTTTTATATATCTATTTTTATTTATTTATTTTTTATTTATTTTTCTAAAATAAATTATAAAGGATTATCATCTTTATTGTATAGTGTATTTTTATAAAAGCAAGTATTTTTATAAAACTTAAACTCTTATTATCTCCCTATGATTAAAAGCCTTTAACCTAATAACTTATAAAAGCAAAAAAATTATAGGGTTTTCTTTTGTGCATGCTTGAAATAAATTTTGAGGTAATTATCTTTTTCTGTACGTGTTCTCTAATCTTATATGCTTGATGATGAATACATATATTATTTTTTTTATCATGAATAACTAGCTAGGCATTGTAAGGCATGAGTACCGCGTGTTTATTACTATTTTTCTTTGTTTTTTATTCAAAACTTTCATGAAATTTGCATACAATTAAACTAGACTCTTAAGGTTTTCAATGATTTATTGTGTGCAAAGAGATTCTAAGTAACCAATTTGTCATGAATTTTTGAAATTTGTATAAAATTAAATTATGTTGATTTTTTTCAATTTTAATTTTGTCTACTTACTATATGCTTAACTTCATAATTTTTTTAAGTATAAAAATTATTGAAAATCATTATGCTAGGCTACTGTAGTTTTGGAAACAGCTTTCTAGAATTGCGATGTCTGATGGTAAAATTACTTTAGCCTATCTTTAGAATAAATAATAAAAATTATATTCATATAATAGTATGAATTCTCTATGATTTAAAGTTTATTTGACTAAATTAACATTAAGTTATAAATTTTTGAAATGCAAAACACAAACTTGAAAGTTTCTGGATTTTTTTGTTGGTCTCTTAATGTAAATTCATTCAAAATAGTTTTACATCTTCAAAAATTGTAAAAATTTGATATATTGTTTCTTGATGTTTCTACTATTGTAAAGTCAAGTGGTCTAATTTTTATAAGTTCTATTAAATATTTTACTAATTCAGTAATATCTATTTTTATTATTGTTGGATAGTATGGATGTGTACGTGTAAAATTCTTTTTTCATTATGTTTTTTACTTTTATTCATTTTTTTTGAATTTTTATGTGGAATGCTACACATGTTTATGGTTTCTCTTCTTTGATTTTATAATTTTCTAACACATGGTTAGCTTGGTAAAAATTAGCTTATATAGTATAATCAAATTTAGTTTAGCTTTGAGGATTTAGTACTTATGATTAGGCTTAATTATGTTAGATTTAAATCAAGATCAAAATGAGAAATAATATTGTCAAGACTATGACTTGATGTTTTAGGATGAGAGTGAGCTTATAGTTGAGGTTATCGTTCTTTTTATTACTAAAAATCAAGGTAAATGGATTAATACATGATACATGTATTTCATTATTAAATTACTTTTATTTCAATGTGTTATATTGAATGAAAGTATATGAAAGTGATTTTTTTTGTCTGTTACAATATATTGTTAAGTAAAATCATTCTTTAACATTATTTATAACAAAACCTTATTTATTAAAAAAATTTATAAATTTTTTTAAAATCAAATCTTTTATTAAATTGGTTTAAGTCAGATACTTTGAAATAATTATTAATTATTTAAGTGTAATTTATAAAAACTCACAAATAATTAAAAGTTCGAGGATGATTTTAAATGATTAGGCTTATTATCTGTAGAGATGTTATGTTATAAAAGACTAGCCATATTTTGTGTACATATAATGTTAATATTAATAATTCTTGTGGGATACAGTACTCTAAATGATATTATATGACCGATCATCAGGTCTATATGTGATATTATATGACATAAGCAAATTATACTTTATGTGTTTAAAATACTTTTGTTGTGTTTAAAGGATTTATTTATATTGGTAAATGATGATTTATAAAGATAATTTCTCTTATTATTATGTATATGTAAGAAATTTTATTAATTATATTTTAATAGCTTTTAGTATTGAGTATGAATTTATTTATCAAGTTGACAACTCATCTTTTATAATCATATTTTTACAGATAAAGTTAAATGATGTGAGTTTATGGTTTAAAGAGGAAGAATAAGAGCTCAGATTCTTTGGATATTAATGTTACATTAATAATCTATGAATAATTTAGCTTTCTTTGGGATGATATTTATTTAACGATTTGTTATTTCAGAAGTTATTTTATTTTGGATGTTTAGAACATTTATTATTAGATATTACTTTAAAAGTTCTAGATATGAAATTAATTAAATGCAATTTCACTTCAATTTCACCTTAATACTTTATTAGTGGAATTAGAGTGTCAAAGTATTTGTCTTGCTTGGCCTTTCACCAATTCAAAATATCAAAGTCTAGAGTGAATTTGACTAAAAGCTCTTCTAAGTATCTCTTACAATTGGACTCTAATACTATGGTCTCACTATTTTGGCCTGCAAGTGCCTCAAATTTACTTATATCAAAAAATTTATGGCCAGTACCTATTTTAAATTAAAGCAAACATCAACTGAAAAAGACTCACTAACAACTAAAGATGGCCAATGGGCTGGGTGGCATGTGGCAAGGCATAAGCTGGCACGAGCATGTTTTGATAGGGCATGCAGCACAGCATGTCATGCCTGTGGGCCATGTTGGCCTAGAATTTTAAGCACGTGGACCTTAAAAGTATAGCACAATTGGAGATGAACCGAAGCACAATATGCAAAAAGACACGTAATAAGCACACTTTGTTAGTGGGCTAGCATATGGCCCTTGGGACATCAATAGCACGTGGGCCAAAGTATATTAAAATAAAATTTTTAATGAAAAGTAAATATAAAATGTTATGATTTTACGAATATTTTGAAATTAATTTGTTTAATATATTTTTTTTAACATAGACTTTTAAAATTCAATTTAAGTCTTAGTTTAAATAAATATTATAATTTTTTATGTTTATAATTTATTAAATGAATAAATAAATATTATATTTTTAATAAATAACATTACAAATATTATGATTTTATGAATGATAAATAAAATTTAACAATACTAATATTTCATTAATGAAATTATAACTTAGTTAATTGCTGATGGAGATATGTTTCATTTATAGATGAAATATTTCTCATATTTACACATAAAAAAATTATGAACAAAATATTTTTATGATAAATTAAAAACTGTATTTTCATTCAATGGAGTTCAATTACATTTATGATATTAGTACTCTTGTAATTGTTATCCAGAGATTGTAATTTTAATTTTCATTAATCATTATTTTGATTTATGAAATTAAATATACATTTATGAAATTATGATAAATTGATAATAAAATATTAATTGACCTTTTAATAAAAATTATTGTTGTTGTTGTTAGCCTGAAGAACTTAAAAAAGCACGTCATGCCCGTGAGGTCTTTTTAAGCACGTTGGCTTTTTTAAGCACAATGGGCTTAAAGAGAAAAAAAAGTTGGTCGGTCTTTTTAGGCACGGCCCGCAACACAGTCCATTGGCCATTACTACCAACAACTACATCACTCATATTTTTGTTCTTACATTTACAAACTTAATCAAATCGTTACTTAGATTGTATATCTTTTGAATCTTATTTGCAACACCCTTATTATAGAGTTGTGGAAAAGAATAATTAACCAATTGCATCTTAAACCTCAGGTCAAGAATAATAACCATCACCAAAATTTCATATATTTAGGCTCAATATTTATCAAATTTTATAATTATTTGACCAGCCATTTATCTAACTGCAAACATGTTAGAACTTTTCCATTGATCTATATTAATCATCATTTCACATATCATTCGGAAAAAAATATAAATGTGAGATATTTTGTACCCAAAAAAACTTTGTCATCAAATAAAACAATAGCAAATATTCTAACATCTTTCAACTATCTCTTATTCCTTATCTGTTGGCGAAGCAGTGTAATATTTGTCACACTGCTGCAATCTAGAAATGGCATGTTTATATTTCACAACAATATCAAGCATTACATATGTAAAATTCTATGTAGTTGCACAATGAAGCACCAATTTTTTCTTATATTTGACTTGTAATTGACATGTAGCCATCTTAAACGTTTTTGCCCTCTTTGGTGTGCCTATTTAGTAAGCTACATTATCCTTAATCTTTTTAATCCATCCCTCAATCACTTTCATTCCCTACTTCACAATTAGGGTTAAAATATGAGTCGCACACCTTACATGAAATAAATCTCCACCCATTAAAATAGAAATCAACTAGAATCAATCTCACCAATCTATCAACGATAGCACCATTGGAGCAACAATTATCTAAAGTAACAACTGATGTCCTTTTATCAACATTCCAATGCAGCATCCATTTAAAAATACTTTAGAAAGAAATTCAACAGTATATAGAGCCAGCAAATATATGAACCTATTAATTACCAAAAAAATAAAATTTTAGAATTAATTAAATTGAATTAAAAATAAAAATATATAATATCAATTAATAAGAAAAGTATCTTAAAATTTGACTTTCAACCATCAAGACTTGTCTACAAAATATATCATAACAATTATATACCCTTCTTTTGATTACTAACAGTTTACATATATATATTAATTGCCACCCTATTATTATTATTCTTCAACAAAGCCATTGTTTTTTCCTTATTAGTTTGTTATAATTTAAGAATCTCACTCTTTAAAGTGTTTCTACTCAATTTCTTCACCAACGAGTTGGTATAAGATATCAAATCCCTAAATGCATCATACTTTAAAAAATTAAGTAATAGCTCATGCTTTACAACCAATATTGCAATTTGTTCATATTGTATTCTGTTTCCAATCAACAATTAGATCAAATTCTCTTATCTTAACATAAGTTGTTCCGTCATCTTTTCTCGTCATGCTAAAAGTTCTTTGTAGGCTTTCAAAAACTTTTGTTTTACATCTTTTCAAGTGTCTATCCAAATGTGAGAATCCATTATTACTATATACAACCAACTTAGCCTGATAATGGTTATATTTTGCGTTCAATTCATCATTAATGGTTACCTTTGAGAAGTGTCCCCAAACATGAGAAAGTTCTCACACTCCTTGCTTTTTTTTAAATTACTACTCTGTTGTACCCTATCATCCTTACAAGATGTCTCTTCAACCCCTTCAACCTTTTGAACCCTTTCGACCTCATGAATGACATCATTATACTCTCTTCACCCCTATAACAATTCTCATGTGAATTCGATTTCCATGCATATGAATTTAACTTTATGATCTAAATTAAATGTGTAACAATTTTAAATTAATTTATAAACTTAAAATATGATTAAACTTAATTTACAATTACAACAAAATAATTAATAGTTATAACCTTATATAGCCTTATATTAAGCTAAAATATAATATTTACAATAACTACATAATTATCATGAATATATTTAGCTAAAATTATAAATTAATTTATAAACTTAAATGAAAAAATTGGTTAATATTTATGAAATTATCAAAACTAATGGTGACCTCTTGGTTCCTCCTTGAGCTTGTGCATAGTTGATAAGTTTATGGTTGTCGCTAGTAGTGACATAGCAAGATGATGAGACTTTACATGACTGGTTGTCTAGTTCATGTCGTGTAGCTGATTAGAGCAAGCTGTAGGCAAGAGCGATAGTGGGACACAATTTGCAGGCGATTGGAGCAGGCAAGGATTCACGGCGCACAGTTGACAGCAATGATGCTGGCTATTAGTAGCTACCTTAGGGTTTGCCAATTTGATTTAGATACATTGGCTCAATTGGTTTTGTGATTCTGATATGTGTATGTGTTTATGGCATGCGATGTGTGTGTACATTATGTTGTGATGTGTGCAAGAAAGAGAGAGAGAGTGTTGTGTTAAGTGTGTAGATCTTTTTTTCCTCGAAAATATAGGTTTAGGTCAACTTAAGCTCAGCCCTGACTTAAAATTTAATCAGCCTAAAAATTTTGGCCCTATCTCAATTCGAAACCCAAATATTTGAGTCAAAATCTGAAAAATTAAGGTTGGGTTAATCAAGCCAAAATTAAGGTGTTAGGTCAAATTATCATTCCTATTGTTAGTAGTAACATTTCTTTAATAGTTGCTATTGTATTATTTTTCTCTTTGTCAATAGACTCTTGATTTGGTACTTTAAGGGATTTAGTAACAAAAATAGAGATGAATCCCTTGTTCACCGAATTAGAGCTCATATGTAATAAAATATTTATCATTTCATTATCAAGTACATCTATAATTAGTGAACGTATGGGTTGGGTAAAATATGTCCACTTTATTCAGATTTATTTGCAAAACTTCATGTACTCTTGGACAAAATACATCAAATATATAGTCTTTCTGAACCAAAAAAGCTCTATTTTTTTTCATTTCTATACTCAAAATGACTATCTGATAATTCCTTTTATGAACCATCAAAACACATTTGAAGAGTAACTAACTCCATTAAGATTGAATAATTAAGAAAAGATTAAAAAAATTAGTGCTTAATAAAAAAAACTACTAAAATGTCCTATTAAAGTTGTACGATAAGACTACATGTGCAAAACTAGCTTATGTGCTACAAGCTTTCTCGGTTCGTCCCTAAACTCTTTTTTTTTTTTTTTACTCAAAATACGCACATAAATTTCAAATAATCAAAAGATAAAATAACACATTGTGTAAAAATAAATGCAAACCTTAACTTATTACTTTTTAACTAATGATTTGATGAGTAAAGTATGGTGAGTTTTGGTGAATAGAATGTGGTGAATTTCGATAAGTTTACTTGAGAATGTAATTTGTTAGGCATTTTGTGTTACGTTGGTCAAAAATTACATATGTAACTAAATTTGATAGAAAAACTTAAGTGACTAATTTTAAAAATTATCAAAAATTTTAGGTTATTTTTATAATTTTCCTTTATACTTCAAAATGCTAAGAATAAAAAAGAGAGAAATAAGTAAGTTTTGTTTGGGCCAAATTGGAAGAAATGCTTCAATTGGGCTTGAAAATAGCTAAGTTTTAAAAATGGGCCTTTACCCCAAATTGGTAAGAGAATGAAGGTATTTACACTTTTTTTTACTCTCACAAAACACCACTTTTAAATACACCCACTTAAATATTAATTAAATTCTATTTACTCCCAACAACATTTATTTTAACTCCACAAATATCTTTTTTTCCTTCTTTCTTAAACATTTCAGTATAAAAGAAAGGAAAATAAATTAAAAAATACATTTTCATATAAGAAAATATTGATAGATGCATATATGCTAGTTTGTTATTTATAATAACAATGTATTTATGATAATTTTAAATAAATGCATGATAGATTTATGATAGTTTTAGATAAATGCATTACAACATAATGCTAATCCAATTTTTTTATACTCTCAATTTGATAATTCTACATGCTTCTATCTAAAGATAAAGATCAATAATAAACTTAAAGAGACCAAGTTGTCTATCAGTACAAGAAAGCAAGTCTTTCATAATTTTAAAATATTTAAGTAAAGAATTCAGTTCAACAAAAATCACTAATTGAAAGATGAAAATAAAAATAAAAATAAAAAGCTTTTCACGCATGACAACAAAGTATTTTTTATTTAACTGAAATAAAATCTCAGGTGAGATTAGAGGAAGAGAGATGAATTGTCAATTTAATTAAGGTTTAAATGGTAAGTTTACGGTATAGGCATTTTATAAGAACTTTTAAGGGTGCTAATAGCTCTATTCTTGGGAAAAAGTTTAAAGAGCTGCAATATTTGACTACTTAAGTATACAGGGTTGATAAAATTTAGATTCGGATCCAGATCTAGGTGCATCCGAATCCGATTGGATCTGAATCTGGATTTACAAAAAAAAATACGGATCTGAATGTAGGTAATATCAGCAATGAATGATAGCAGATATTTTGGATATTCGAGTCTACAAAAATTAAATTTTAATAATTTAATATATAATTAAAAATTTAATAATTTACTTAATAATATTAAATAAAATTCAATCATAATTTAATAATTAATAATTTCAAATGCATAACATACAAATAATCTCATAAACGTATAAATAAAATTTAATTTTTCATTTTTAATATATATTTTTAATTTAATTTTTAATTTAAAATAAAATTTAATAATTTCTTAATAACATAAAATAAAATCCAATCCTAATCCAATAATTAATAATTCAACATGAATAAGATATAACAACATCATAAATCCATAAATAAAATTTAATTTTTAATTTAAAATAAAATTTAATAATTTATCTAATAATTTCAAATAAAATTTAATTATAATCTAACAATTAATAATTTAATATAAATAATATACAATCCCATCAAAATCTACAAATAAAATTTATTTTTTAATTTTTAATTTAATTTTTATTGTATATTTTTAATTTAATTTATAATTTAAAATAAAATTTATCTGAATCTAGATATCTAATTTTTTTAATGTACTTGCATCCGAATCCGTGTGGATCCCCATCTTTGACATCCAGATCTAGATCTTCTGAATCTTTGAGAAATCGAATTTTTTTGATATCCTTATCAATATATCTCACAAACTCCCAATAATCACGTTTATGCTAATGTCCACTTTGTCTATATATAAAATTACTACAAAGAATAAAACCTTTTAAATACACCCGCTTAGGTAACTTTTACTAATCAACATTCAACAATGCTACTTAAATGAAAAAATAGTTATAGAAAAGTAGTTGGGCAACGTTTTAGACTCATCTCAATGTGTGTATTAAAAAGAAAAAAATAGATTTGTAATTTCAACAAAGAAAAACAAACTATGAACTTTGATCATCGCCATTATGGCTCCCTTAATTAATCTAAAAATATTTTCTTCATAAACTCATTTTGATTTATTACGTATTAACATTAATTTGCCAATCAATGAAATGTGGTTTACTTTATCATAACAAGTGCAAATATTAAATGGGTTTATGGGCAAAACTTTACTGGAGTTTGAATCCACTACTTCCTGCACCATAAGGTATTTCATTTCTTCCCATTTTGTTTCCATTAATAGACAGATTCAATTAATTCAATTCCTACACAGTCGAGAATGCAAATTCATATGGTGGGACGTAAAAAAATAAAAAAAATAAAAACCGTAATAAGAGTGAAGTGGGGACTAAATAGGGTAAATTGATAGAGAAAAATTATTTTTAATTTTTTAATTGAGAAGCAAGGGCTAGTAAAATGTTTTAAACTATCAAATATCACAACTAAAGATTCAATGCATCCAGAGTTTTAATTCTTCTATGCTTTCTAGATGCACTTTGTTCACTAATGGCATTGGAAATAATTTTTACAGCGCTTTATTTAAAAATATTTAAATAAATTGGCTCTTTTTTTTTTTTTTAGGCTAGTTTATTTACACAGTACAAGTTTGCTTTCTCTCATTTCTTTGAATTAGATGTCCAAAATCTACTTTTATGTATGGTAATGAGAAATTTTTCGTTCATCAGAAAAATAGGAGAAAAATAGTTAATGACTAAATTATTAAAAATAATTTGTTAACCAATGATCAATTATGATTAGATCCGTCATTCATATTACAAGTGATTTTAGGAACGTGAAAAAATGTTGAAGAAATGAGAAACTAGAAAAGCTCAATAATTAAGCAAAATAAAGCAACAAATTATCAAGAACTGGAAATACAATTATACTAGCCTGGAAATCCAGATCACTGAAAAGCCAATGAGAAAAACACCACATTAGGATGCTTTATTTCATGTTACAGTACCAATTATCAGAATATGGAAACATAGACAACACACGCTGTCCAACAATTTTCCCAAAATCAGTTAGTTCAATTTTTGGAATTTCATAGAGAGCAAGGAAATGTATCGCCGTATAAATACCTTTTTCCGAGGGCGGCCATATACACACTGGCTGAACAGTGTCATCAGGGGGAAAAAAACTTCTAAAACAGTCACCAAGGAGATTGGCCTCATTCCCCACAAATAGAAACACTTTAAAAGGATTTTCAAGAAAAATAGCATTTGAGACATTGCGCAAAAAAAGAAAGGTACAATGTAAATCTTGAACATGAATTCAAATTCTATGTAGAAAGAAATATTTAAAGATGATCACAGATAGCCTTTGTGAAATCTGATGTCGTTGAAGAGCCACCAAGATCAGCAGTTCTATACTTGCCCTCTGCAATTGTGTTCAGGATAGCATTTTGGATCCTATCGGCCTTGTCATGGAGCTCCAAATGGCGCAACATTGTTACAGAACTCAACAGCAGTGCGGTTGGATTTGCCAAATTCTAGGTCAAGTCAAACAGCAAAATGAATTAAGTAGTCCATTCAGGCTTTCTTTCATTAACTTGAAAAGACAAACCAAATTCCTCCTTCAAATGTATATCTGCATCAATGTTATGGACCATGCTTGTTCACAATAATAATTAAATTTTTTATATAATACTCAACATATCAGGTTTAAGGTTGCTCTGGCATGTCCAACTTCTTATTGATCAATATTATTATACAAAATCATGCTAGTTTTATGCTGATACCATTAACGAGGCTGAGGCCATAGAATAGCTTCATAGATGATTTCACCTAGTCTGATAGTAAGAGGGAAGATAGCTTATTCACCTAGCAGAAACCTATACGCATGTGGAAAGCTAAATGGAAATTAGCCTAAAATTGTAAAATATTATATGATTAAGCAAGTTTCATGGCTAACCTTTCCAGCAATATCAGGTGCTGAACCATGAACAGCTTCAGCAAGGGCTATTCCTCCTTCCCCAATATTGCAACTGCACAGGCAGTTATCTTCTGTTAGATGATGAAGATGCATGTCATTGGGGGAAGTCTAACGATCATAGTTACCTTGGTGTTAAGCCTAATCCACCAATCAACCCAGCACATAGGTCACTAATGATGTCACCATAGAGGTTAGGCATTACCAACACATCGAAAGCTGCTGGATTCTTCACAAGCTGTGCTTGACAGTAAAGCAGTAGGTTTTAGCAATTAATTTTGTCTTCTATGATTAAAAAAAAAAGAAACAAAAATTAAAAAGTTCTACTGGCGGTTCTATATTAAGCATCAACAGTGATGTTCTGCAAACAACCAGAGAGTAATTAAGGAAGTGTTGTAATACCATCATGCAGCAATTGTCGATAACAACTTCCTCATATGTTATCTCAGGGTACTTCTTGGCAACCTCACGACAACACTGCAAGTAAAAATTATACAGAATATCAGATGTAAATGCATAGATATACAACCAAATGGTCGATAATTGATTTCAAATGGAAGACCTTTCTTTTTTAAATATATATTAAAAAAAAAGGACCTTCAAAAAAAGCCCATCAGTTTTCTGCATAATATTTGCTTTGTGTATTGCAGATACTCTTTCTCTACCATGTGTCTTTGCATAATGAAACGCATATTCAGCAACTCTCAAACTAGCCTGACGAGTTATGATTTTGAGACTTTCAACCACACCTCTCACCACCTATCATCAAAAACAAAAGCTACTTCTGGTTTACATTTACATTTGTTGTACATCAGTAAGTGAAAATCTGTTGCTCAAGAAACAAACTCACTTGATGTTCAAGTCCACTGTACTCTCCTTCTGTGTTCTCTCGGATAGTGATAAGATTCACATCATCATAGCGAGTTTTATATCCAGGGAGGCTGTAGCAAGGTCTAACATTGGCATACAAATTAAGCTCTTTCCTCAAAGTAAGATTCAATGAACGATGACCCTTTCCAATTGGTGTTGCCATAGGCCCTTTCAAGCCCACCTTGTTCTTTCTCACAGATTCTAAACTTTCCCATGTCAGAAAACTTTGTGTTCTAGGATCTATTTCAGTCCCCACATAATGCTCCTCCCATTCAACTGGCACTTCAGCTGTCCTAAATACCTGCAACAGATCAAATATCAAAATCCATCACAAATTTTAAGTACATTATGGCCAATTAATACTCTCTACACACGCTTAATCTTGCCAACTAAAGTCATCAGAAATACAATTTTAGAGTAAAAGAATACAAGGATGAAAAAAAAAATGCATTGGGAACAGAATGCAAAGATACATATTTACATTTAAAAGAATGAAACAATGAGAGAGAGAGAGGTTGGGGGGAACCTTCAGCACAACAATATACAACATTTTCCCATCAACAAAACAAGGTCAATGCTCATCTTCAACAACCTAACCCCAAACTTTACTTCAATTTCCTCTGAGTGGGCTACAACATTTTGGAACATGGAGTGAGCTTAATTATATTTTACTTCAATTTTCTTCTGCAATGTTAGCAATTTGAAGAGTATATTGATGTGTAAGAAAAGAAAATATTAAGATTCTCTGTAGTTTGGCGTCCAAAGTTGCTAAATCTACTTCAAAGTCACAACTACATCAGAAGATTTCATCTGCTAGAATGGCATAGCAGTAAATAACTCACATAGTTTGAATTAGCCCAGATTCAATTATTCATTCAAAAAGATTTAAAGAAGGAATATTTAGTCAAACAAGCAAATTATCATAAAAGGACAAACGGAGAATACCTGTTTAACGGACTCGGCGATCTCGGGCCCGATTCCGTCGCCGGGAAAGAGAGTAGCGGTGATCGGAGTAGCATCGGAGGAGAAGGCCCTGGCTATAGGCAAACCTAAATTAGGGTTAGGGTTGGTGGCTGCGAGGATCTGGCGCGATCGGCTTCCCAAGACTCGTCTCAGCAGCTGCGTTGCCATTGATCGATCCTCCTTGTTTTTTCTTCTCCGTTTGATTTGATTTTTAAGAATAAGAAAAAGAAAAAAGCAAAATAAAAATTGCAACTTTTGAAGGTGGGAATATATTTTTATTTTTTATTTTTTAACTCGATTTTATGTTTTTCATTTTTTTAGTTTGACTTTTCTACGTTGCGAAGGAGCGCTAGTTCTCGACTTCTTGTTTATAGAGGTCACAATGTTCTTGACTTACGCGAATCTAGACCAATAACTGAACTCCACGTGTTATTTTAAAAAATTAAAATTATTCTATATACATTTTATAAAAGAAGGCCTATTTTATAAAAAGATTAAATTATATATTTATTTAATAAATTAAAATTATTGTGAGTTAAAATAATATTATTATTTTAACTTATTATAAAACAAATGTTATGATTTACTTTAAATAAAAGAAAAGTATGTCATTATATTATAATATTACCGCTAGTGTTGGCAAGTTACAAATTCTTATCTATTAATAATTTATAATATTTTCATAATTTCATTTTTTATTTATAATATTTTATAATTTCATTCTTTACAATCACACTTATTTTTTTAGCACATTAAATTATTCCACCAATAAAATAAAAAATTTTATAAAAAAATCTGTTGATACAGTTTTGATGATTTATAAGCTCATTTGTTGCACTACTATCATTCTTTAATTTGTTAAATAATTTTATTATACCAAGAGTTTGAAATCACACTGTCCAATACTTATGTTTTTTTGTCATTTATGTACACCAACATTCACAATAATATTTATAATAACGGTGGAATTATTTAAACCCATTAATTTTGTCAACAAAATTACTTTTAAAAATAATTTTTTATTATCAAAATACTCTTAAATTAAATTATAGTTATAGACACTAGAGTATAATAAAAAAATTATAATTTTCATTTTTTAGACCCATCATTATATTCAATATAGTTTTATAGGATCTTAATCAAATTTTTATTAAATCGTAATTAATCAAGAGTGTGATTCAAATAAGTTGGTTGTTATTGATTGGATGGATAGTGATTTTATGGAGAAATAAAACAATATTGATAAAAATTTGAATCATGAATATGATATGAATTTTTTTCATATTTGATTTTTATTTTTTCTCCCTTCCATTTGAAATTGATAGGGTGTATTGACAAATTTTTTCTTTGTTTGAATCATGAACAGTCGGTTGTTCTTTGACTTTTTTGTTGAATTACATAATTTTACACTTTAATGCTTACAGTTTAGTCGGGATCCATTACAATTTTTTAATTAAACAATTTCATATTATTTGAAATTGATAAAGTATATTGATAAATTTTTTCTTTATTTGAATAATGAACAGTTGGTCATTCTTTGACTTTTTGTTGAATTGCATAAGTTTGTATTTTAACACTTGCAATTTAATAGGTGGAATCTACTACAATTTTTTAATTAAATAATTTTATCCTATTCATTAGAAATATATAGAATATTCCTTGTGGACCTATCACCATGTTATTGCACCAAGCAAACATAATTAAAAAGTAGTTTCTGATTGATTCTTTGGCCTTCTTTTTCTAAATTATGGTATTAGAATTATTGACGTAAATTTTAGAGGATGGATTTTTTGATGGGTTTGCATTTATTGAGATTTTTGAGAGAATTAATACTCAAACCCCCAGGGGTATATTATGTATTTTAGTAGGCTTACTAAGCAAAATTCAAAATTTTAAAATTTGAGAGTAAGTTTATTGAGTAAATTAATTTATTAAATAAATTGATGGGTTCAAACAGTCCTATCGTTATAATAATATATAAATTATCCCGAGTTTAAAAAAGAAAAATTTTGAATCTGTCACTGATAATGGGCTATTGAACCAAAATATTAGACTGTCAAGAGCCCATAAAAATATTTTAGAAAATATATATAAAATAAAAAATTATCTCTATATTATTTTTTTATCATATGTATATTTAACTATTATAAAATTTTATTAGATACTTTACACTATCTTTATTTTTAAGTTTGTATTAACCAACCACTTTGATACTTAAAAATAATTACTTTATCTTTAAATGAATTAAAATATCATTTTATTTTATAAATTTTTTAAAAATAATAAATTAATTATAAGAATACCGTTAAATTTAATAAAATAAATAAACCTTATATTCAATATATATATTAAATAAATCTTAAATTCAATATGATAATTTATAAATATAATTTTATTTATTCAATATAGTTTTATTTTTTATAAATATAATTTTATTTATTCAATATATATATTAAATAAATCTTAAATTCAATATGTTAATTTTTTATAAATATATCTTTATTTAAAAATTATCATATTAATTTTTTGTAATCATAATTTCATTCAATTTGAATAGGAAAGATTCTTAATATTAATTATAGAAAAGTTTACAATAATTATAAGGAGTTTTTTTTATTTCACGTCAATTTTTGTAAACTTCCCTATAATTAATTTAATTACAAAAATTAAATGAAATTAAAATTACAAAATTATACTTACAAGATTATATTTGTTATAATTATAATTTTATTTAAAAATTATAATCTCAGATTTTGAGATTTATTTATTTTATCAAATTTAGGGATATTCTTATAATAATTTTTTTATATTTTTTAAAATTTTGTAGAATAAAATATTTTTTAATTCATTTAGGAAAAAATGGTTATTTTGAGGGTTAAAGTGGTTATTGAAATAATTTTTTTAAAAAAAAAGACAGTGCAAACTACATGTCAAAATTTATGATAGTTAAATATCCATATAATTAAAGAAAAAATGGTGAAAAAATAATGTTCTTATAAAATAACATCATGTTGAATGTTCGGCTAGTTGAATCTTCAATAATTGTCAATGGCTGCTAACACTGGGATGGGGACGCAACGAGACGAACTGAGAGGTGAGAGGAACATTCCGCACCCAGGGACACATATAGCGCCCCACATTTGGTCTTCTTCAAAATTCCACCGTACGAAGCCGGCCCATTCTGTACCCGTGTTGAGGTTGCATGCCAACCTTGTAACTTGGTCCCGGCGATAAGGCTAGTATTTAAGACTACTCACCCTAAATGCACCCCGTTCATAATCAAATAACTTGACCCAATCTAAAAAATTCGGGTTCAAATCTAATACAGATAAAGTCTCCAACCCCATTGGATGGGATTTTGATCCAAAAATTTGATTGGGTTGGTGATGAATTAAAAGACATATTATTTTCAATATAAATATTGATGTTAAAATCTAATCGAGCAAATTTTATCGATGAGGATCTCTCGTCAACTTAAGTATTTGAAGATATTATTTATAATTATAAAAAATAATATCAGAGGTGTCAAAATCTTTCAGTGAGCATTTTTTGATACTCAAGTCAGTAACGGATTTATCAAAAAAATAATATATGTAATTTTTTAGTATTTATGAATAAATATTATTATGTAAATGGAATAGAAAAATCTAAATTGAGAAAAGAAAAACCTCCTTTTGCTTTAGATTTTTAGGAATTTATAAACACTTAAAATTATTGTACCATCCTCAATGCGTGGTGTTCATTGGATTGAATACGCCATTTATGATTATGAATTAATATATCTATTATAAAATAATTATCAAGTTTTAGTTATAACTCCTAATTTTGATCTCTCCAAACTCATCTGCTCATAGTCTCATAAATTTAATTTGCTAATCATCTCTTATTCAATCAGATTCAAATTGGTGGAGGTAAAAGATTAGCTTTTTGTACCGATCTCTACAGATGATGCCAAAATATTGATATTAAAATTTGGCCAAGCTAATTTAGTCGACCAGACCTCTTCTCAACTTAGAGTGCTTAAAGTCTTTATCTGTAACCATAGAAAATAACTTCAGAAGTGTTGGAATCTTCCGACAAAAACCCACCAATGCTCAAATCAATAATAGATTTACCAAAAAAATAATATTTGAAATTTTTAATATTTATGAATAAATAATATTATGTGAATGGAATAGAAAATTTTAAATTGAGAAAAGAAAAACCTCTTTTTGCTTTGGATAGGAATTTGTAAGCACTAAAATTATTGCACCATCTTCAATGAATAGTGGCTATTGGATTGAATGCGCTATTATGATCATGAATTAATATGTCTATTACAAAATAATTACCAGGTCTCGATTATGACTTCTGATTCTAGTTTTCTCGAACTCATCTACTCATAATCTCATAGGTTGCTACCTAGTCAAAGTGATCTGCTCATGGCCTTATGGATTACCACTTGCCAAAGTTATATGCTTATGGTTTTATGAATTACCACCTACTTAAAGTGATCTGCTAATGGTATTATGACTTACCACCTGATCACCTACTAATCATATGCTCTCTTTTTACTTTAAAAAAATCTTAACTACTCTATTTTATTCTCCAAACAATAATCCTTAGGAGTATGCAAATAACTAAATTAAATCTAATAGTAATAGTTATTTTTTAAATTTATTTGATTTCATAGTAATAAGTTTTATTTTTTGTTGAAAATTAAAAAAAAAGAGTAAAAATGAGATAATTACATTAAAAAAATCTTCTAATAACTAAAACAATTAAAAAAACTCAAATTAAACAAAAAATGGTCAAAATCAGCCCTAGTTCAAGTATAATTTGAAATCCATCTTAATTAACTTAGATCCTATTTAACCTAAACTCAACTCGGTTCACATATAATCATAACTCAATTTGATCCCAATTCAACAGGAACTTTTAATCCAATCGAATCATATTCGAATCAAATTATAAGTTTAGATTTTTTTTTCCAATCCAATCAGCACAAACCTAATTAAGTTGATCCGAACTTGGATTTGTCTTCCCCTAAACATAATCACATTTATGCAATTTGAACTTCAAAATGGGCATGTAATTTTTTTTCCTTTTATAGAAGAAAGAAATTAATAAGGTAAGTATCAATATGCATCAGAATCCATGACTTGCAATATGCATGTGAGTTTGTGATCCATTCCATCCATAAATTGATATGAAAAACTTATGAGAATTTAATAGTATTTTTTAATTAATTTTATTTTTTTGGGAGTTCAGATATTATTTTTTAAATCATCTATATGTATATATATATGTATGTATGTATGTATAACTTTTTCTAATAAGAACATCCTCAATTTATTAAAGTGAAGATATCATTAACAAACCAAGAAATATGGTTTTTATTGTATTAAATTTTTTTTGGGTATTTTAGTGATGGCCTCACTTTGTATATCCTCATTTTAACAAAGCATACCATAAACTGGCATCAATGGATATAGATCTAACTCCAGTAGCACACGGCATGATCCCTAATCATTGTCGGCCAATCATTTCAAGCTAAACATTAATGTGCTAAAATATGTTTGAAGAATAATTATATAATCACAAACACTTGTATCAATAATCTTGTATAAATTAATCAATTGATTGAAATTATAAATTATAAAAATAAATTATGCGGGCTATATAATTTTTTAAAGTCATTTATTATAATATGTCATGTCAGTTTGTATAAAAATATATATAATTATATCATTTCATTTTTCATATTTAAATCAAGTTAAATAATCTACCAGTCCCAATATCATGAAATATATGAATGAATTAATTAATGAATGATAGTAGTTTTTTAATTTACCAAATGTGTAAATAAAAGTCAATTTCAACTAAGAATGAGGATGTATATGCTGTTCTCTATTTATCTCATTAATGAGTCATGAATCATTAATCTCCTCCTATTTTTAATCATTGCTTCTCATGTCTCAACAAACATTATTAAATCGTAGATATTTTTCTAATTGATATACCACATGAGTAAACATAACTTCAAATTGGGCATATGTGCCCCGAATCTCTAAATTGTTTCACTCAAATGCTTAGAGAATGGGAGTAATTAAAGAATAAAAATGTTTTGAATAAGTAAAACATGCGCACTATTGGGCACGGTCATAGTTTAAATTTGAATTTTGTCAAAAAGTAACAATACAACTGCAAATATTTTTACCTAAAAATGTTGTATAAATTGATGTAGTATATTATCATTGGTTATGTTAAAAACATGACATGATTTAGGTGATTTATTTTATTTTTTAATTGGAATGAAATAATTACATTTTGTCACATCAATGTGTATAAGATTGTTTGTATAATTGTCTGTGACTCTATAATTATTTTTATAAATATTCTCAATAATATGAAAAAAGGATACCTACACCCCTAAGATTTAATAAAATAGTCATAAAAATCTCTAAGTTTTTAATAAAGGAAACCAAGACCTTCTTTTGATCACAATACTTTTTGACTCTATAAACCCAAAATAATCAACTCCAAAATTTTATAATAAATAGAAAGTTACATTAAAATAATGGTAATAATATATACATCTTAAAAAAATTAATATTTAAAAATGTTTATACATTTTACAATCTATTAGACCTAATGTATTATATTAAAATAAATTTAATGATAAACAAAAAAATAATATTAAATTAAATCAAAATTACTTTGACTACTATAAAAAATAATTTTAATATTAATAATATGGAGATATTTTATTAATTGTAAAATCTATTTAACCCAAAGATTTACATAAAATCTCAATAATAAATACAACTATATTATCATAATAATTAAATTTTCATATTATTTTAAATGTTGAAATAATTTAATATTATTAGTCCATAAGATAGATTATATTATTTATATTAAATTTATAGTAACTAAAAAACTTCAAAATTAATTTTCTAATTACTAACTCCAAATATATTTTAGTTAAAAAGAATTTTTAATGTTCTTTTTTTTTAATTTGAGTCTTTATGACTATTTCTCCAAATATTCAAGATGTGGGTGCCATTTTTCCCAATAATATCAACAAACATCAACAAGGCACACCCTCCTCCAACTCTTTCAAAAGGTATTATCACCAGAGGCAAGTCAACTTCAAGCACCCGTTGGAGAAACTAATTTCAAAAAAATTAAAAAAAATTACATGAGTTATTGATTACCCTCCATTAAATCTACAAAAGTAGCCCATTAAATTTATGAAAGTAATCCTCTAAACTCATAAATCCATGAAATTTAAACTTTGACTTTGAGAATAATAAATGGCCATAGTTTAATCGAAAAAAAAAGGCTCACAATAACTCATATGGTTGATTTTGCTATTATTTAATTTAGCTTATATTAACTCTATCAAAACAACTTCTACAAACTCATAAAATTTTATTTTTCACATCCTTTAGTTATGTTATTTTGCATCCCGGTAAATGGTAGCACACTGATGTTTGTCAATAGTATTGGGTTAAGTTTGAAACTTACTCACAAATTATTAAAATAACTACCATTTCTTTAAGATCCAAAAATCGTGCCACTAAATATTTTGTCCCGTCAATTTCCCAAATAATCCACGTGCAAATAATCTCGTACAATTTATAATTTCTTATTTTAATGGTCGTTATAATTAAATTAAAAAAAATTGATCACGTACAATCTGGCAGCACTCTCATTTTGACTACGTGCATGTTCTCTGAAAATATGCTGAAAACGAAATCACATTAATCTATTGATTTATTATTTCGGCCAGATTTTCTACGCAAATTGTTTAAGTCAGAGTCAGTTCATGCGGATCACTTGAGAATAATTTATTTTACTCGAGTCCTAAAATGTCGGTAAAATTGCACTTCATTCGAAGAACTAACGAGAATATCACTTAAATTTCAACTTACATTAATTTAATTAATTTTTTTAAATAGCTGTTAGATTTGGGAAAATTTTAACATGCAACGAGGATCTCGATTTCACATTAAGTCAAGCACTTTAAGCCCCTTATTGTTGAATCTCCACCAACCGCATTCTTCTTCATCATTACCAGCCCACCTCCAATTATAGACGCGAGTCAACCCTATTATTTTTATCCCCCCAACGAATCATTGGCAAGGCACACCAGCTAATCTTGACCCTCAGATGAAATGAGAATCAACGGCCACGATCAGCCTTCGACCAACTCCGCATTCTTCCGCTGCCGTGCTTAGACTTACCGACCCAGCCATTCTTAACCCTACTACTACTATATAAAACCCAACCCCGTGTCCCTCATTTCCTCAAGAATCCATTGCAGTTAAAGACTTACGAGTTTCCTTAAGCTTATCTACTTTGAATGACTCCCATTCATTATTCTTCTAGCTGGGGTATCTTTTGTAATTGTAGTAACATTTGCGTAGAAGATATGGAAAGAGGTGCTGTTATTGAGAATGGTCACCAGAACGGTTGCTTGGAGGGTTTGTGCAAGAACAACAATTACGGTTCTGGGGATGCGTTGAACTGGGGAGTGATGGCGGAGACGTTGAAAGGGAGCCATTTGGAGGAAGTGAAGCGTATGGTGGCGGAGTACAGGAAGCCGGTGGTCAACCTTGGTGGTGAGACGTTAACTGTAGCACAAGTGGCTGCCATTGCGACAGCTGGCAACGTCAACGCCCAAGTCAAAGTGGAGCTCTCGGAATCCGCCGGGGAAGGTGTCAAGGCCAGCAGTGATTGGGTGATGGAGAGCATGAATAAGGGTACTGACAGTTACGGCGTTACCACTGGCTTTGGCGCCACTTCTCATCGGCGAACCAAGAACGGCGGCGCTCTTCAGAAGGAGCTCATTAGGTGCGTTTATTTACTAAGGTCCAATACTGTATGTCCAATGCCAATCACGTCGCCTTCATTGATTGTTGATTTATTCCTTACGTGCTTTGAAACTATAGGCCCAGAATTATAGTTAAGCTATGTCGACCATATAGTTATTTTTTTAAATTAATTTGTTTGTTGTACAGATTTTTGAATGCTGGAATTTTTGGAAACGGAACAGAGTCATCGCACACGCTGCCACACTCAGCAACAAGGGCAGCCATGCTCGTGAGGGTGAACACTCTTCTCCAGGGCTACTCTGGCATCCGATTTGAAATCCTGGAAGCGATTACAAAGCTGCTCAATCACAACATCACTCCATGCCTGCCTCTTCGCGGCACGATCACTGCTTCAGGGGATCTGGTTCCTCTGTCCTACATTGCCGGACTGCTCACCGGCCGGCCCAATTCCAAGGCCACCGGGCCTAATGGAGAGATCATCGATGCTCAGGAAGCCTCTAAACAAGGGGGTTTCGGGTTCTTTGAGTTGCAGCCTAAAGAGGGTCTCGCTCTTGTCAATGGCACGGCTGTTGGTTCTGGGCTGGCTTCTATGGTTCTGTTCGAGGCTAACAACCTTGCTCTGTTATCAGAAATTTTGTCGGCAATTTTTGCTGAAGTCATGCAAGGCAAACCTGAATTCACTGACCACTTGACACACAAATTGAAGCATCATCCTGGACAAATTGAGGCTGCTGCTATAATGGAATATATTCTCGATGGTAGCTCTTATGTTAAGGCGGCTAAGAAGCTGCATGAGATTGATCCTCTGCAAAAGCCGAAACAGGATCGTTATGCTCTGAGAACTTCTCCACAATGGCTCGGCCCTCAGATTGAAGTGATTCGGTTTGCAACCAAGTCTATTGAACGGGAGATCAACTCGGTGAATGACAATCCCCTGATCGACGTTTCAAGGAACAAGGCCTTACATGGTGGCAATTTCCAGGGGACCCCAATTGGTGTCTCAATGGACAATACGCGTTTGGCTATTGCAGCAGTAGGGAAGCTCATGTTTGCCCAATTTTCTGAACTTGTCAATGATTTTTACAACAATGGATTGCCGTCAAACCTTTCTGGTGGCAGGAATCCTAGCCTGGATTATGGTTTCAAGGGCGCTGAAATTGCCATGGCTTCCTATTGTTCCGAGCTTCAATTTCTTGCCAATCCTGTTACTAACCACGTCCAAAGTGCTGAACAGCACAACCAAGACGTAAACTCCTTGGGATTGATCTCTTCCAGGAAGACTGCTGAGGCTGTAGATATCCTGAAGCTCATGTCTTCCACATTCTTGGTAGCACTTTGCCAAGCTATTGACTTGAGGCATTTGGAGGAGAATTTGAAGCATACAGTGAAGAACACTGTAAGCCAAGTAGCTAAGAAAGTCTTAACCGTCGGTGCTAGTGGAGAGCTTCATCCCTCAAGATTCTGTGAGAAGGATCTGCTCAAAGCGGCTGATCGCGAACACATCTTTGCATACATTGATGACCCCTGCAGCGCTACCTATCCATTGATGCAAAAGCTAAGGCAAGTACTTGTTGAGCATGCATTGAATAATGGAGAGAATGAGAAGAATGCCAACTCCTCAATCTTCCCGAAAATTGCAGCCTTTGAGGAGGAATTGAAAACCATTTTGCCCAAAGAAGTTGAGAACGCCAGGCAGACTGTTGAGAATGGAAATCCAACAATTTCCAACAGGATCAAAGAATGCAGGTCTTACCCATTGTACAGGTTTGTGAGGGAGGAGCTCGGAACTAATTTTCTAACAGGGGAAAAAGTTGCATCGCCTGGCGAGGAATTCGACAAAGTGTTTACGGCAATTTGCCAGGGGAAGATCATTGATCCAATGCTGGAATGTCTCCGGGGATGGAATGGCGCCCCTCTTCCAATTTGCTAGTTGTTTTATTCGACGAATTCATAGAATTGCCTATGTGACTAAATGGTACAAATTAGTCCACCCGTAATGTGTTAATTCCTTGTATTTGTTGTTGAATATCAAGAAATCCAAGCGGGTGTCTCCTTTTTTTCTCGCTCATTTCCAGTATAAAATTGCAAAGTTCAGAAACAGTTGCTTGCAACAAAAGCAGTAACAACTGCTTGTTTATTTAGAAGATAAATTGTGAAAAATGAAAGGTCAAATTAAATGATACATGAATGGTACCCATCATTTTTTCTCTTCTATTAGGTTTGAAATTTTAAATCAAAGTACAAACATGTGGGCAGAAATGCGTGTGAAGCTGAGAAATATGTTTGCCTCTTGTGCAATTTTAGAAGGCGAACGAAAACAGAAAATAAATTATTTCTACATCTATCAAACACGTTTCTCACAACCAGAAACACCGCCACCAAACAGCCTGCAGCATCTTAATAAATTTAAGGAGAAGTTAAAATAGAGTCCAGTGGATCCATATGTCCTGTCCTCTTTTTGAGTTTTGTGGCCGCTAAATGCCAACTTTAATAGTATGGCTGGAAAAAAATTTAGTTACATTTATTGTTTTAGTCTGAAATTTAATTTTAAGAGGTTTAAATTTTTTTTAAAGTCAGAATGAGTTTAAATATAAAAATTTGAATCATATTTTTTTAATATCTAAATATAAGTGATATCTTATTTATTTTTATAATAAAAAAACTTAAATTTAGTTATTTGACATTTACATTCTTATAAATCAAAATAAAAAAAATTCTATTTTATAGTTTAAAAAATAAGTTATTTATGAAGATATTTTTAAAATATAAAATTTACTTATAATTCAGAATTTTTCCATTTAGATAAAAGTCACAAATTCTAAATCTTTCTATTCATATGTAAATTTCTAGAAATTAGACATAAATTATAAAAATAAATAAATAAATATTTTTTAAAAAAATCTAAAACTAATAAAATTTTAGACTTTAAATATTTAACAAATAAACGCTTAAGGTCCATTTAGTATAATTTCTTGAATAAAACTTTTAAAAATAGAGTTTTTACAAAGAAAGCTTTTATAAGTGAAGTTTTTTATTAAAAGTTGTTGCATGTTTGGTAGTCAATTAAAAAACTACTCGGTTCCACAATAATAACAGTCAATTTGAGATTGCAATTAATGATTAAATAAGTTATTTTTGTTGTGTGAATGTAACAAGTAGTTGATTAAAGAAGCAACTTGGTATTTTGTAAACTATATTGTTATAGTTGTTGTGAGTTTAAAGAGCAGCGTACATACATTTGATAAATTTTATTATAAACATGTTATTTTATCATATAACGATAAAAATAAACATAAATTTAAATTATTTCTTTTTTTGAGTATGCTTAATAATGTGTAGGCATGCGCGTTTCTTTTTAAAACACAAAATTATATTCAGTGAAAAAAACTTAATAATTTTTTATATAAAATATAATAAAAGTTCATAATAATATATAATCCAAATAAAATAAAAAAGTAACATACGTCACTTTCACATTAAACTTGTTGTAGTAAACACCATGACTACAAAAAAAAAATATACATAGCTTGAATGTTAAAAGCCATGGCTATAAAATTGATTTTGGTTAATTTTCATGTGAAATTGTCTATAATTTCAAAAAAAATAAACATAATAATATGCAAGTATTTTTTTAATCTTATAATAGAAAATACAAGTATAATATAAAAAAGATGAACTTACTAGATCAAAACTTTGATATAGCAGAAAATATATAATAGTTGTAGCAATAATTTGATTACAACAGTAATATAATATCTAATGGCTTATATATTATAGCATATGAAAAATATGACATAATTATTTTTGTTAAAATATTAATAAAAGTTATAATAGAAACTTTCAAAAGATGTGGTAGTTTATTTAATAAGCTGCTTATAAAAAGCAACCAGCTACCTACTTTTAAAAGTTACTATCAAAATAGAGAAAATTATAAAATAAATATCTTTTACAAAATCTACTAAACACTATTTTTGTTACAGATTAAGAAATAAGTGGCTTATTGAATTTCAATATCAATCCTAAACAAGGCCTAAAACTACTTTTGTGAAGTGAAATTATAAAAAAGGATTACTAAGAGAACTTACTTTCAAATCACAAAATTTAGACAAATCATGATATTTTTTATTTAATATTCTCACTTTACACAAAAGTTTAGAATAATTTCAATTAAAATTTAAATAAACCTCATAATTCAAACATTTAGTAATAAACTTTATTAATATGCATAAAAACTGCCAACTAAAATGCTTAAAATAAACTTCAAAAATTAGAACAAATCCTTGAAAGTAATGAAAATGTTAAATTCACTTTTATAAGGACCTAAGTAACCATTCATGTGAGGATATCCAATATTTACTAGATAATACTTACCTATAAAAGAAATTAAAATTAATCAATATATAAACAAAATTGTATACAACTATTGAACATAATATATAATTAACTTTGATTATATTTCAACTAACCTATGGGTGGGTAAGGAAAGTGTAAATTCTTTCTATGTAACACCTCTAAACATTTACTAGTATCATGGGTACTACCTTCCCATTCAGCCCATGCAAATATAAAACACATATTAAAACCAAAGACGACCATCACATTTTGAGTAGGAATCTTTTTTCTTCCAATATATGGTATTTTCTTTGAAGTCAACATCACTACTGGAACGCATATCCCATTAATTGGCCCAATACAATCTTTAAAATAGGGTTAATATAATTTATTATCTTTAGTTTTCTTAAAAAAAATTTTTAAACTATCGGTCTGACAATCTTAAAAAATCAATAGCCATCTGACAAATAAAATCTAATACCAAGCCAAATCACTTTGATATAGTTTCACCAGAATATTAAAATCTTTTTTAAACCATTTTATTCCTAAATGCATGACCTAATGTATTCAAGAACTTCCCTATTGACTAATTATAGGCACATTCTTGCCTCTTTTAAGACCATATGACTCACTCAATACCTCACATAATTTCATAAATACATGATTTCCATTCTAAATTATTTGTGACAATTATCTTTATGTCTATTTAACACCTCTAAGACAAATGAATATCTTGTATGAGATAAGATTCCTCTAAATTATACTTCACAAAATTATTTACATACAAGATAACTCTACTTTATACCATTTCTAACAATTTATATTCTTGCTCAACACTTGCAACAATATAATTTTGCTCAATATTAGCATCGTTTTACAAAAACTCGATATCTGTACTTATACACATGATAAAGGTTATCATAATTTGTAATTAAAAAAAAAGCAATTAATAACAAAATTTCATATTAACCATGTCATAATTGATAACTAAATAAAATAAAATAAACATGTCTCAATTTATTGCAAAATAACAAAATAAAAGCTAAAATAAAACAATAGCATCTCCAATTTGATAACAAAATATAATCAAAGCTAGAAGAACTACTCCATGTACCACTTAAATTTGGATCTTAGGTTCCTTGAGTGCAACAAACATCTCCCCACTTTCCCTTCCTTAGAAAAAGTTCATTGGCCAACATAAATAGCTCATTTTTCACTTACGCTCCAAGCAAACTACATAATACATCCATTACTTCTCTAATGTTGTGACCATTTTCATCATTTTTGATAGCTGAAGATGGCCTAGTCTATACTGCATTACATAAGCGATCCAATTGTTTCTCCAATATAATTGAAGCTCCATCTCGCATTCTAATTGACAATTTCTTTCCCTTCTATTATCTAGTGTAGGTGTTATAGGAGTACCCTTGTAAGTGTGAATTTTAATATCCTCAAGCCCATCAAAGTTATTTAGTTCATTGACATTCTCCTTATAGAAATTTATATTATCTTCTCCAAAATCATATTCTCCGCATCATACACCATCACCATCACCATCATATGGTACAAATCTTATAGATAGTGCCTATACTCCTTCTCCTATAGTAGGAATATCATTAAACAAAATTTTTAGTTGGTTTACATTTTTCAAGCATTTTTAATGAAATTTAATTACTTTAGGCACATCCTACAATAATGAAAAAAGATAGTATGTTAAAATTTTTTCTATATTACTCCAAAATATTTCCTATTATACCAAATATTAGGGAAAAAAAGGATAGAATTGCACTTTTAGATTTGTACTCCACCATCCATCACTACCATAAAATGTCCACTTTACAAGATTCCATCCTAACCCAATTTCATTTTTCACCAAGTTTGTCCAAAGTTGCCAATCTTTTTGTAGAGAGTCTCATTTTTGCAATTGCTTATGTTGGTACTTTTTATCAATCATAGAATAAAACTTCACAAAATAATTTTTCTACCCGATCTTATTAAAATGACCATTTGGTTGATTCCCTTTCACTGACATAAAGTTTTTATAAAAGCATCTAAGGCGGCACCATCCCATTTTGCTTTTGATTTTGCTCTACAATAGCTTCCATTATAAACAAAAGATTTTTAATATTATTAAAAAAATAAAAATATATTATTATAATAAAAAATAAAAATGTAAAAGAAATAAGATGAACATCCAGCATATGAATATATTAGACATTTAAACAAGTACAAATATAATAGAATAAATATCCAATAAACAAATAAAATAAATAATGAATAACACACAAAATACATATACTAATTTTCATAGACTACATGATCATATGAATATATTAAACAACACTAAAATAAATTAATAAAGTGAAAAATAATTAAAAAGTGACTGTAAAGTGAACAGAATAAATAGTTCATTTGATAAAAGAAAGCATGAGAGACAAAAATAGTTGTAAAATAAAGAAATGAAATGAAATGAAAAAATTGATTCTGTATTATTATCTATTTACTATTTGTGCAGGTGGACATACATACATACATACATACATACAAACACACACACACACATATATATATATATAATTGATAACATAAAAGGAAGAGTACATGAGTTACGCATTTGATATAGTAATTTCATTAAATACGTGATGTGCATAAGTTATGCTTCTAACGACTAAAAGACATAAGCCTATAATAATGCCAATAATCTTGGTTGAATCAATTCCAATACTCCCCCCTAAGTTGGAGCATAGATATTGTGAATGCCCAACTTGCCATTAAGACGATGGAACTGTTCCTTGCCAAGGGCTTTTGTAAAAGTATCAGCAATTTGATCAGCAAATGAAACATATGTTGTTTTGATCAATCTTACCTAGATTTTTTCTCGAACAAGGTCACAGTCCAACTTGATATGCTTGGTCCTTTCATGGAACAATGGATTTGCAGTAATATGAAGAACAACTTTATTAGCACAATAGAGTTGCATAGATTATGGATGTGAAACTCCAAGATAATTTAAAAGCCATTTAGGCCAAATTAATTCACAAGTAACAGAAGCCATAGCCTTATATTCTACTTTTACTATAGATCGAGCTACACTTGGTTGTTTTTTACTTTCCCACAAAATAGGACTTTTTCCAAGAAAGACACAAAAGCCAATGATAGATCTTTGAGTTGTTAAATAGCTTCCCTAATCTAAATCATAGTAAGCTTCAATTTGAAAAGAACTATTAGAAGATAATAAAATGCCTTTACCAGGGGAAGATTATGAGAAAGTTAAAATTCTATAAGCAACATCTAAATGAGATTTTCATGAATTAGAGGCAAATAAGCTAAGTTGTTGCATTGAATACACCAAATATAGTTTAGTTATAGTAAGATAAAAAAGACATTCCACTAGTCTTTTGAATAAGCTTGGATTTTCTAAGATATCACCATCATCTGGATCCAATTTTAAATTTTGCACAATTGGAAAATCAATTGGTTTAGCATTCAAGATCTCTAAGGCATATTTTCGTTGGGATAAAAAAAATTCCCTTTACTAGATCTAGCAACTTTAATTCCCAAAAAATATTTCAAAAATCCAAGATCTTCAATATAAAAACAGTTATGTAAGAAATATTTAAAAGATTTTACAATAAGATCATTATTACTAGTGATTATAATATCATTAATATATACCAACACCATAGTTCTGGATGATCCTATTGTAGATATAAATAATGAATAATCACAATGTAATAGTTTAAATCCAGCAAGACAAAGGGCAAAAGAAAATTTTTCAATCTAGTTACGAAAAGCATGTTTGAGACCATAAAACAACTTTTGAAGTTGACAAACTAAATGTTGCCCTTGTTGACAAAAACCTAGAGTAGGTCTCATATAGACCTTTTCATGAAGATCTCCATGAAGAAAAGCATTATGAACATCGAGTTGACATAAAGGCCAATTTTTTTTATAGCTATAATGGCAAGAACACATCAAATAATTGTTAGCTTAGCCACAGGAGAAAATGTTTCATGATAGTCTAAATCTTTTTTTTTTTTAGTAAAGCCTTCAACTACAAGGCGAGCTTTGTATCACTTAATAGAATTATCTAACCGAAACTTAATTTTATATACCCATTTACAGTCAATAGGCACCTTGCCAAAAGGAAGCTGCATAAGGGTCCAAGTCTTATTTTTATTGATAGCTTGGATTTCAGCAACCATAGCTTCTCGCCATTTTGGGTGCCTAATTGCTTGAGCATAAGATGTTGGCTCAACTTCTATAGAAATAGTAACTGTAGAAGTAAAATGTTTAGAAGATAATGTATTATAAGATTTAAAATTATAAAAAGGATAAGAGACAACTTTAGACTTCAGGATGGTTAGAAAAGAACGATGAGGTAATAAGTTAAAATGAGTAATTAGCAAACAATGATAATCTCGAAGATATAAAGGTGGTTGATGGCTCCGAGTGGAACGACAAAGTGTATTAATGTCTAATTCAGATTATGGTGGCTGATTTGCTTGATCAAGTGTGGATAGTTATAGATTTTTTTGATCATTTGGTGGTTGCTGATTTTGATCATCTAGTGTTAGTTGATTATTAGACCATTTGATGTCTTATTGATAACTTCATTCATCAGTATAGGTAAAACAATTGAGGGTTGATTAAACTGAAGTTGTTTCTTTTCAAAAGGGAATATCATTTCGTGAAAAGTAACATCACGACTAGTGAAAATGATATATTTTTTAAGATCATATATACGATACCCCTATTGGGCAAAAGGGTACCTAATAAAGATACCTTTAATTGCTTAAAGGCACGTAAGTGATCATAAGATGACCTAAATTTAAAAGAAAGTTCATGAAGAGTCTTACTTGAATGCAAGGGTGTAAGCAAACAATTTATAAGGTATGTTGCCATTAAAACACATTCATCCTAAAATTTGAGAGGTAAGTAAGCTTGAAAGTGGATAGCACGTGTAACTTCTAAGATGTGACGATGCTTGCGTTCAGCAACACCATTTTTTTGTGGTGTGGCGACATAAGTACATTGATGCATAATGCCATATTCATTAAAAAAGAAGACAAAGATATGAACTCAAGTCTATTATCGCTACTAACCTTCTTAATAAAACATTGAAATTGAGTTTTAATCATTGCAAAGAAATTTTTTAAATGAATTTGTGTTTAAGATTTATGTCTTATTAAATAGTGCCAAGTGGAACATGAAAAATCATTAACAATAGTTAAGAAATAATGCACACTAGCTAAAGAATAAATTGAATAATTACCCCAAATGTCAACATGAATGAAGTCAAAAGATTAATTACATTGATTATTTTTATTAAAAAAGGGTAAGCGAGTGTGCTTAGATAAAGGGCACACATGGCAAAATAAGTCATAGCTATAATCAAAGTTATTAATATTCTTAGCTCAATAAGGAAGCCAAGATGTTGATAGATGACCCAAATGCCAATGCCATAGATCAAATGTAAGATGCTGTTAAGTGAGCAAAATAATAGGAAAAAAAGTAGGATAATAGTTGTAAAGTCCATTGTGTTCTTTACCTAGACCAATCATCTATTTCGACATAAGGTCTTGAAAAACGTAGAAGTCGAGAAATAAAATAAGAGCACAATATAAAGACTTAGTAATTTTGCCAACAGATAAAAGATTAAATGAAAAATTAGGTACACAAAGAACTTTATTAAGCCTAATTTTAAGAACTTTATTAAGCCTAATTTTTTCTAACAGATTGATATTCCCAATGTGAGATATTTGTGAAAAACTACTATTAGGCAAGCAAATAGGTTTATGAGCAGATATAGGTGCAACATATGACAATGAGTGAATGGATGAAGTAATATAGTCAGATGCACTAGTAATAATAATCCGAGATAAAGATGCAGAACTGAAATGATGAACAAAGTTACCTGTGAGATTTGCTGTTGGAGCAACAGAGTTAAGATTAAGAATGGATATCAATTGCTGATATTGCTCTATCGTGAGGTGAGGAATTTCAACTTCATTTATAGAACTAAAAGTTGCAGCTTTGTGTGTTGTAGGGGCATTGATTGTGGTGGAAGCTTTATGAGCTTGTTTCAATGGACATCTATAGAGTTTGTAGCATTTTGCTTTAACATGTCCAAGCTTACCATAATGTTCACACTTTAGTCACTACTTGCCATTAGAATCATTATTTTGTGGGTGGAATTTGCCTTGATTGAATTCACCCTTGGCTACAGCTAGTGTTGTAGATTTAAGAAGAGAATTGGCATTAATATAAAGCTCTCTTTACTTTTCTTCTTGGATGAATGTGGAGTAAACCTTTCCTAAGGTTGGCAGTGAACCTATAGCAAGAGTTTAACTATAAAGAGCAATATAAAAGTCATTTAATCCCATCAAGAATTGATAAACATGTTCTTTCTATTGATATTCTTAAATTTCTTTGAGAGATCCACAAGAAAAATTGGGAATGGAAGCATAAGATGCAGGTTCATCCCATAGGGTTATTAATTTTGTGTAATAAGCAGTTATGGATGACTGCTCTTGGTGAAGAGTACATATATCACGTTTGATCTGAAATACTCTAGCAAGGTTACCTTGAGAAAAATGATTGTAGAGATTATTCCAAACTTTTTTGGCTGTATCAGTATAAATAACGCTATTAGCAATATCAGAAGATATGGAATTCAAAAGTCAAGATAATACCACATCATTACAACGTTCCCACTATGGAGCTTCAAGGCCCTATGGTTTCAGAATGGTTTCGTTGATAAATCCCATTTTTATTTTTGGCTGCCAAAGCCATTCAAATGGCTTGATGTCAAGTGGGATAGTTATTGTTGTGCAAATTTTAATGAACTCGCAAGCGCACGAATCTATTGTAGAATAGATTAATGGTGACGAGTGTCGATCCCACGAGGAGGTTGATTTTAATTATATGCTGAATTAATTTTCTTTTTAATGGGAACAATTAAATTATGGTGATTTTATCCTAAATTATGAATTAAAATAGCAGGAATAATTAAGAATGAAACTTATTATAATAAAGCACTTGGGTATCCGGATCCGCATCAACATGCTCCATGGGCTAAATATTCCATATTAATACCAATTAAATCATAAAGGGGGATTCCATACCTTATGAACCACTCTCCAATAAGTATGGTGCCAAGGGCTTATCGTGCCAAATAATAATAACCTTGTACTAGGGTCTTAGGTTTAACCAGGATCAGAATTCTAGACAAGACTATTATTATTTGTCGACGAAAAGTCAAAACAACCACAAATATTAGAGGGGAAGAGAAAGTAAATTTACCAAATTAAGCCCATGAAACATGTTGAGACTTCACCTTCAACCCAAGCTCAAAAAGAAATTAGCTACTCATATTTTAACTAGGGATAAAAAGGGAATTTTATTAAAATACAAAGAAACTACAAGAAGGAGAAGGAATTTCAGAAATCTAAGCTTAGAAATGAATTCAGGGGTGCCAAATTAGGGGGAGAGCCCTTTTTTTATAGATACATTGAGTGAATCGTGACCATCGGATTAAAAACAATTCGGATGCTCGAGGATTGCGCCGTCATCGATCAACATCAACGATCAACCGTCAATAAAATCAACATTTATACAAAGAACGCCATAGTAAATAATCCCATGTAAGCGCATGTACTGTACACCCGATTTCTACTCCAATGAGATGCTGCCACGTCGTCGATCTACAGTACATAAGAAATTTAGTCCAATAAGATCATGACACATCATCGGTCAACGCCACGTCATCGGTCAATACCACATAAGCAGTCAATCCACATAATTCGTCCAATCAGATACTGCCACGTCGTAGGTAGTTGCCACATCATCGGTCCATATACATGAACAGTATCGTGAACAGTACCGTACGTATGAACAGTGCCGTACGTATGAACAGTAACTTTTTCCTTCAATGCTCTTCCTAAGGTTTTCGACCGTCTTGAGTCCAAATATGACGTCCGTTTTGCTGTCTGATCACTCGTTTATTGTGAAACGATTATGATACCCCTAAAATACATAAAATACACAATTATAATAAAACACATATAATTAAATAACAAAATACTTAAATAAATAAAAGTAGCAATGTTAGTGAGATTTAAAGTGTAAAATGATGATTTTCTCCTTTATAAATATACACTTTCTAACACTCAACACACCCCCTAACCAGCTTATTGCTAGTCCCTAGCAAATAAAGCGAAGATAAAAACTTTTTTTTTTTAAACACACGTGTTTATTCAATCAGATTAATAATAACAATCAAATAAAAGTTTAAGCATTATCTCTAGTCTAAAGGAATATCACACCCACATCAACCATCCATATGTATCACCCAAAGTGATTTTGTTGTAGCAATAGTAATCAAGCCACTTTTAAGAGTGACATATCCAACCCCAAAATCTCACCGGTTGTAGTGACACTCTCACAAAGAAATTAATCCCAATAAAATTTTGTCACTACAATGAATGGTAAATTGAGAGAAAATAATAAAGAAATATCACACACTCTCACCAAGATGAAAAATATGCCCATAGCTTAGAAATAATACGATCTCAAATAAAGTATTAGTCAACCCAATGTATTCATCATTTTTATTTTATTTTATTTTTATTTTATAGGTATCACTACATCTTAATTACCCATATAACTAGCTTTTATGTTAGACTATAGTTCCCCAAAATCAGGAAAGACTTTTATTAGGACGTAACGTAGGCTAGGGACATGGCTAAGAAAAAAAGGAAAATAGGGAAACAAAATATATATGTTTGAGAAAAAATTCAAGAATTTTTACAAGATGCATTTTGCTTATTTATTGCTATTGTACATCTTTTTTTTCTTTTTTTTTAATTTTTTTTTATGTAGCACAACTTCGCTGAACAAAATAATTATTTATCATTTTTTTCTCAAACATGAATAGGTGGATGGAGCTTATATGATATCGGGTAATACTCCAAATTGGAGTGGGTCAGGATGATAAGTTAATAAAGAAAAGGGTTTTTTTTTTTAAATAAAAAGGCTCAAAAAGGCTAACTATGAATATTAAATGACAGGGATGGCTAGAAAGGCTCAAACGGGTCAACAATGGTCTTCCATCATCTTTTACGACTCTAAATAATCTTCCATATCTACTAATTAAGTGGACATTTAGATGCAGTAATACACACTTTTTTTTTTAAAGGGCTGACTCAAAGAAAATCTAGAGATCATATATGAAATAATAAACTGCTAAGCTACATAAAAATGGGCAAAAAGGGTTACTCTCCAAGAAAAATTAATAGGCTCAAAAACTCACTTGGAATTTATTATGACATGTGCATTCTTTCAAGCAACTCATATTTATCTCCAACATCAACATATAGAATAGTAAACATGGTGTAACATTACTCAAAACCAAAGATAATACAAATACTAAAATTCAAAAGTCATCATATCATCCAATATCAAGAACTCACAAATTTTTTTTTTTTAAATAGAATTATTTCCCCCCCAACCTATTCTAAAAATAAAAAGAAAACATACATGCAAAAAAAATTAAAGAAAAATGAATTTTTTTTAATTAATTTTTTTTTTTTTTAATTTTTTTGTTTTTTTTTGTTTTACAAAAGGAGATGCGTTTCTAGAGTTACTACACTCCATATTCAGCCATCTTCGACTTTAAAAACTTGAAAATATATATTTATAAAGGAGAAATTATCAGCTATTCCCTCCCCCCAACCAGAACGAAACATTGTCCTCAATATTTTAAAGGAAAGAAGTAGAGATTAGAAGATATCACCTGGGCATTGCAATACAGAAGAAAATATTAACAAGTAGTTGCGACTGTGGCTCATATCTTCCTCTGGTTTTACGTCCAGAAACGGCTTGAACGCCCTCTATGGGTCGAGGATAGGCTTCCCATTCAGTTTTCTTACAAACTGACAAACAGGGTCTTTTATAGTCAGATTCCCGTGACTATAGTTTGCACATTCTTTCTGGAATAATGGCCATAACTGGAGTATTGCATGTTGGACGTATCCACTGGGATGCGTTTCAAGAGACAAAAGAATATCATCCAATGACTCCTTATTCAAGCCATCCCTAATGAATTGAATCTTATCTTCTCTGTTATCAGACAACATTCCTAAAGAACATGATTTTTTATTGCATATCATTCTGGCACATTTATGACAAGCAACAGAAAGTCTTCGAGCTCGTCGTTTTCTCGCATAATTTCCTTTACCACAACCAGGCATGTATGCAATAAATTTAGGAGGTAACTCACCTGCTGAGCGAACTTTTGCCTCGATTAACCAACGGATGTCAGCAGAGATGTTATTCTTTATAAGCAATCGCATGCGTTCGGATCGAGCTTTATAAATGGTGAGGAGAGCATTCTAAGGAAGTGAAGGAAATCGCTTGTGAAGTTTTGCTAAGATTTCATCTCTTTCCATGCCTTCGTCTCAGAATATCAGTTATTATGGGAAACTGAAGTGACCGACTTGATTGTCACGGAGTACCGTTATCCGTCACTTGACCGGGGTTACAAACTTTAAACACACAAAGCAAACTAAAACACACAAACAAGAAAATTAAAACACACAAAACAAACTAAAATCGTCCTCTTATTGAATTTACCTCAAGCTCCAATTGGATGTTGTAGATGCCTCTCTCAATTTCTCGGAGTTGGCTTTCTAAATCCTCAACATGGGCTACTAACTCTGGTGGTTGTAGCTGCCAGATACGATGTGTTTTACAAAATCGTATCTGACCTCTGAGATGAGATTGAATACGTCGAAATTGTCTAAGAATGTTTAAGAGAAACTGTCTCATGATTAAATGGATAAGAAAAACTTAACGGTTAAACAAACACAAAAAAAAATAATTTCAATCAGCAAAAGAATGAATAAAAGAAAGAAAATAAAGAAAATAAATAATCAAATCACCGAAAAGTAAAACCTCAATTTAAAATAGGTGGGTCACTCAAATTTATTTCATTTGTCCTTCCATGTGGTTGGTATTCTAGATATGGCTTTAATCTTTGACCATTAACTTTGAAAGTGACACCATTCATTGGATCCTTAATTTCAATTGCCCCATGTGGAAAAACAAGATGAACAATAAATGGGCGGACCATCGAGGCGTAACTTACCCGGGAATAAGTGTAAGCGAGAATTGAATAAAAGTACTTTCGACCTGGAGTGAAAGATTTTCGCATAATTTGCTTGTCGTGAAAGACTTTCATTTGTTGCTTGTAAATTTTGGCATTCTCGTCGCGTCATTTCGAATTTCTTCAAGTTACGCCAATCGTAATCTTCTTTTTGAGCCCTTTTGTCAGTATGTCAAAATTGAATTTCTTGATGGCCCAAGACGCACGATGCTCGAGTTCCACAGTAGGTGGCATGCTTTTCCATACACTAGCCTTTGTAGGGTGACATCCCAATCGGAGTCTTGAAAGCCGTTCTATATGCCCATAATGCATCATCAAGCCGCAACGACCAATCTTTTCTCGTCGGGCCCACTTCTTTTTTTTCTAAAATGTGCTTTATTTCTCGATTGGAGATCTCAACTTGGCCGCTGGTCTGTGGATGATATGGGGTCGCCACTTTATGAGTGATGGAGTACTTTGTCAAAAGTGCTTTGAAAAATTTATTGCAAAAGTGGGCACCACCATCACTAATTATTACTCGAGGGAATCCAAAGCGGGAAACAATATTGCTTTTCAAAAATCCTATTACCACTTTATGATCATTGTTCCTACATGGAATAGCTTCTACCCATTTCGAAACATAATCAACAGCGACCAATATGTATTGATGGCCAAAAGATGTGGGAAAGGGTCCCATGAAATCGATACCCCATACGTCAAAAATTTCAACTACCAGAATTGGGTTTAGTGGCATCATATTCCTTCGTGTAATGCTGCCTATTCTTTGACACCTATCACATGAAGAACAAAAGGTGTAAGCATCTCGAAATATAGTTGGCCAATAGAAATCACATTGTAAAATTTTAGTAGCTGTTTTCTTAGCACTGAAGTGGCCTCCACAAGCTTATTCATGGCAGAAAGAAAGGATATTCTGAAATTCATTCTCTGGGACACATCGTCTAATAATTTGGTCTGCACAGTATTTAAATAGATAAGGATCATCCCAAAAGAAATTCTTTATTTCTGCAAAGAATTTGGCCTTGTCCTGTTTAGTCCAATGCTCCGGTTGACTGTAACAAGATAATTAACTATATCAAAGATACCATGGTACTACTTCCACACTCATTAATTGTTCATCCTGGAAATGACTCATTCAAAGGTAAATGTTCTTTTGTTGTGTCAAAATGGAGACGGAAAGATGATCACCACATCATTTTCTGTTCCTTTCTTGTCTTTGAATTCTAAGTCAAATTCCTGCAAGAGTAGCACCCAACGAATTAGTCTAGCTTTTGCATCCTTCTTTGTGAGAAGATATTTAAGAGCGGATGATCTCAGTAAATATAATTATTTTACAACCAATGAGATAAGATCGAAATTTTTAATGCAAACACAATCGCTAGCATTTCTTTTTCAAAGATTGAATAATTCAACTGTGCATCATTCAATGTCATACTAGCATAGTAAATCACATGGGAATTCGATCAACTCTTTGTCCTAATCTTGCTCCTCTCGTATAGTCAGATGCATCACACATAAGCTCAAATGGTAAGTTCCAATTTGGGGGCTGAATGATGGGTGATGATGTCAACAACTGCTTTAGTTTTTCAAATGCCACAAGACATGAATCATCAAAGACAAAAGGTACATCCTTAGCAAGTAAATTGCATAAGGATCTAGAAACTTTGCTAAAATCTTTAATGAAACGTCTATAAAAACCAAAGATGCCCAAGGAAAGATCTTACTTCTCTGACTGTTTTAGGTGGAGGAAGATTGGAAATGAGATCCACCTTGGCTTTATCAACCTCAATACATTTGCTTGAAATGATGTGACCGAGAACAATACCTTGTTTAACCATAAAATGGCATTTCTCCCAATTCAAGACTAAATTCTTCTCGATACATCTCTGCAGAACTAATGTTAGATGATGTAAACATTGATCAAATGAATCTCCAAAAATAGAAAAGTCATCCATAAAAACCTCAAGGAATCATTCAACCATATCAGAAAAAATGCTCAACATGCATCGTTGAAATGTAGCAGGTGCATTACATAATCCAAACGGCATTCTCCTATATGCAAAAGTGCCAAAAGGACAAGTGAAGTTGGTATTATCTTTATATTTTTGTGCTATGTGAATCTGATTGTATCCTGAATAACCATCTAGAAATCAATAAAACTCATGACCCGCTAATCTATCAAGCATTTGATCGATAAATGGTAAAGGAAAATGGTCTTTACGTGTGACAGAATTCAACTTTCTGTAATCAATGCATACACGCCATCCTGTAGTTATTCTAGTGGGTACCAATTCATTATCAGCATTGATGACTCATCAAACTCCCGATTTTTTAGGAACAATCGCACAGATCGACCCACGAACTATCGAAAATAGGGTAAATGATACCGCATCTAATAGCTTGAGGACTTGATCAAAGGCGAACAACCTCTTTCATGTTAGGATTTAACCGACGTTGCATTTCCCTAGTAGGTTTAGCATTTTCATCAAGATGAATGTAATGCATGCAATCTACTGGGTTTATACCTTTTATGTCTGCTATGGTCCATCCTAATGCTCCTTTATGTTCTTTTAAAACATCCAACAACTTACCTTTTTGTTCGTCATTGAGGGAAGAAGAGATGATTACTGGTAAAGTGCTTTCTTCTCCCAAGAATGCGTATTCCAAAGTGTTGGGTAATGGCTTGAGTTCGAGTTTTGGTGGTGATTCTAATGATGGGCTGAGTTTCTTTTCTGACAGCACTAGTTGTTCAACTCTCAATTTCCATTTATTAGTGTCCATGGATGGTGCTGAGTCAAGTAGAGCATTGACTTCATCAATCGAATCACAATATCAAAATTTAAACCAAAGTGAGTTAAACAAGTTTGCAAAGGGTCATTACTAAGGTTTGAAAGAAAATTGTTATCAACTAGTTTTTCTATTAAATCCACATTAACAATTCCATCATCTGCACTGTGAGGTTGTTTAGTAATGTTAAAGATATTGAGTTCCATGGTCATATTGCCAAAAGACAACTGCATATTTCCTAGGTTCGCATTGAATATGTGCATCGGCGATTGCCAAGAAGAAGGTCGGCCCCGAATAATGGGAATGTGCTTCTTTGAATCCTCTGCCTTTGGTTGAGTGTCAATTACAATGAAATCAACAGAAAATAAAACTTGTCTATCTGGGATAAGACGTCCTCCATAATACCACGAGGTATTTTTATGGACCAATCTGCAAGTCGTAACACCACCGAGTTGGATGTAATTCGCCCACCCAAGTTTCACAAAAACAGAGTAAGGCAACAGATTTACACTAGCTCCTAAATCCAACAAAGCATTCTCAATTGTGTGGTTCCCTATACTACATGAGATAGTGGGAGAGCCTGGATCTTTGCATTTTAGAGGCATTTTATGTTGGAGTATAGAACTAATATTTTCTGTTAGAAAGGCCTTTTTCTGAACATGAATATTTCTTTTTTTAGTACAAAGGTCTTTAAGAAACTTGGCGTATGATGGCACTTGTTTTATAGCTTCAAGTAAAGGGATGTTAACACTTACCTGTTTGAAGATTTCAAGAATCTCACCTGTGGATTTTCCTTTCTTCCCTTGAGCTAACCTCTGAGGAAATGGAGCTTTAGGAACATATTCTCGTGAGTTGGTTTCCTCTTTCTCCTCTGATAATGATTCCTCCGAGTTCATAGGTACAATTTGAGTTGATTTTGACATCTCCACTTTGTTGTCAACTTCTTTTCCTTTTCGCAAGGTCATCACTGCTTTGACCTCTTCATGCTACTGTGGTGAACTAGAACTTGCTTCATTTACTGCTTTAGGATTGGGCATTGGTTGACTTGGGAATTTGCCTTTTTCAACGGTCATGGCCAATGTTTGAATTGAAGAGGCAAGTTGTCCTACCATTTTCTCAAGGCTTGAAACAGATTGAGCTTGTGAGTTGAAGCTTGCTCTCATCTCATTTCGTAATTCATCAATAGTGCGGTTCTGCTGCTCGATCTTGGAGTTAGTAAGATTTCTGAAATTTTGGGATGTCTCCTCCCATGGTTTAGGTTGAGAATGGTTTGGGTTCTGATTGTATGGTCTAAATGGTGGTTAAGAGGCTTGAGACATTTGAGGAACTGGTTGCATTGGTGGAGGTGGAACTGATGGTCCGTTTTGTTGGAATCCTTGAGACCATGAAAAATTGGGGTGGTCTCTCCATCCAGGGTTATATGTGTTGGAGTAAGGGCTGTAGTTTGGTGGTTTTCTCATGATACCTATGGCATTGGCTTGATCTGAATATGAGTCATGGTCATGCGGCTCTGTTGATTTAGCGGTTGTCAAAGATGCTATTTGTCGAGCAAAGCCTTCGACCATCTCTTTGACTTCTTTAATTCCTGAGCTTGACTCGCCAATGTTAACCTCATTCACTCCCTTAATTCTCTTGGTATTTCTGAGTGATCGACTCCGTTGTTGAGAATTATCCGATTGCCGTTGGAAAAATTCCCAAATCTCTGATGCGCTTTTGGACATTAACTCTCCTCCACTGGTTGCCATTAGCCATTCTTGCATATGTGGCAATAATCCCTCCAAAAAATATTGGCATTGGTGCCATTTCTCGTACCCATGATGTGGACACTTCAAGAGTAGCTCATTAAATCGCTCCCATGCTTCAAAAAATTGCTCGTCGTCTCTTTGAGTAAACTCTGAAATTTTCCTGCGAATAGCATTGGTTTTATGAACTGGGAAATATTTATTTAAAAATTTAGTTACCATTTATTCCCATGATGTAATGCTATTAGCAGGCATTGTATTAAACCATGAACGAGCTCTATCTTTTAATGAAAATGGGAATAATCTAAGTTTAACATCATCATCTGAAAAATTCTCATATTTAAAAGTTTGACAAATAGCATGAAAATCATTTAGATGATTATATGGGTCCTCATTTTCTAAGCTATAGAATGTGGGGAGACAGTTTAGCACACTAGGTTTTAATTCAAAACTCCTAGCGGCTACATTTGGGTACCTTATGCATGATGTGCTCAAATTAGCTAAAGGACTAAAATAATCCTTAAATGGCCTCTCTTGTGGTTACCTTCTTGATGTTGCAAATCCATTTTAAGTTTCTTTTGGAAAACAGTTTGTTTGTGTGTGCGAAGTGTTTTTTCCAAATCGAAGTCTAAAGGTTCAAGATTGGGTGATAATGACCTTCGACCATGTATGCAAAGAACAAAATAAATGAAAATAAATGAAAATAAATGAAAATAAAACAAACAAAAATAAAGAGGAGAGAGAAATTACAATACTAACCTTCCAAGTTATTCTAACCTTCAATGAATATACACTGTTTCAAGTCTTTAAAAAGAAAATACCAGAAATAGATTAACTAAAAAAAATAAAATAAAAAGATAAATTACAATGAAAAATAAAAAATTAAATTACAGGAATATAAAGAAGAGAAAAAGAAACAAAATTAAATTACAGAAAAAAAAATTACTTAAAAAGAATTTAATTCTATGAAATAATAAATTAACAGAATAAATAAAAATTACAAAGAAAAATAACTCAGAAATTAAATTATTGAAATTTAAAGAAATTTAAATTACTAGAATTAAATTACAGATTCACTTTTTTTTTATTTTGTAATTTTTTTTAAAATTTTTTTTATAATTTTTAAGGAAAGCAAAAAAAAATTACTTAAAAAAAACTAATTCTATGAATTAATTCTACGAATAAATTAAAATAAATTACAAGATAAACAAAACAAATTACAAAGAAAAGTAAAGCAAAAATTAAAGTACAGAAAATTAAAGAAATCACACAATAAAATTAAATTGTAAAAATTTAAATTACTGAAATCAAATTACAGAAAATTAAATTACAGAAATTAAATTACAGAAATTAAATTGCAAAAATTTAAATTACAAAAATTAAATTATAGAATTATTTTGTTATAAGGAAAAATACAAGAAAACAAAAAAAAATTAATTCAACAAATTAAAATAACTTACCTCCCCGGCAACGGCGCCAAAAACTTGTTGTGCAAATTTTAATGAACTCATGGCGCACATCTAATCTATTGTAGAATAGATTAATGGTGACGAGTGTCGATCCTACGAGGAGGTTGATTTTAATTATATGCTGAATTAATTTTCTTTTTAATGGGAACAATTAAATTATGGTGATTTTATCTTAAGTTATGAATTAAAATAGCGGGAATAATTAAGAATGAAACTTATTATAATAAAGCACTTGGGTATCCGGATCCGCATCAACATGCTCCATGGGCTAAATATTCCATATTAATACCAATTAAATCATAAGGGGGGATTCCACACCTCATGAACCACTCTCCAATAAGTATAAGTATGGTGCTTGAGAACTTTATCGTGCAAATAATAATAACCTTGTACTTTGTCTTAGGTTTAACTGAGGATCAGAATTAGACAAGACTATTATTATTTTTGTTAACTAAAAGTCAAAACAACCACAAATATTAGAGGGGAAGAGAAAGTAAATTTACCAAATTAAGCCCATGGAACATGTTGAGACTTCACCTTCAACCCAAGTTCAAAAAGAAATTAGCTACTCATATTTTAACTAGGGATAAAAAGGAAATTTTATTAAAATACAAAGAAACTACAAGAAGGAGAAGGAATTTCAGAAATCTAAGCTTAGAAATGAATTCAGGGGTGCCAAATTAGGGGGGGAGAGCCCCCTTTTTATAGATACATTGAGTGAATCGTGACCATCGAATTAAAAACAATTCGGATGCTCAGGATTGCGCCACGTCATCGATCAGCGATCAAATAACAGTCAACCGTCAACAGTCAACATTTGTACAGTAACGCCGCCTGAATAGTAAATAATCCCATGTAAGCGCATGTACTATACACCTGATTTCTACTCCAATGAGATGCTGCCACGTCGTCGATCTACAGTACATAAGAAATTTAGTCCAATAAGATCATGACACATCATCGGTCAACGCCACGTCATCGGTCAATACCACATAAGCAGTCAATCCACATAATTCGTCTAATCAGATACTGCCACGTCGTAGGTAGTTGCCACATCATCGGTCCGTATACATGAACAGTGTCGTGAACAGTATCGTGAACATTACCGTGAACAGTACCGTACGTATGAACAGTAACTTTTTCCTTCAATGCTCTTCTTAAGGTTTTCGACCGTCCTGAGTCCAAATATGACGTCCGTTTTGCTGTCTGATCACTCGTTTATTGTGAAACGATTATGATACCCCTAAAATACATAAAATACACAATTATAATAAAACACATATAATTAAATAACAAAATACTTAAATAAATAAAAGTAGCAATGTTAGTCAGATTTAAAGTGTAAAATGATGATTTTCTCCTTTATAAATATACACTTTCTAACACTCAACAGTTATCATCGATAAGGAGTTGAGACACTAAAATTGTGTTGGGATTATCAAAGGGATAAAGATAATATGGAGAAGTATGATTTTGAATGACCAATTCAGTGGATATACTCAGATGAATTCTGAGGCTAGATTAAATACTCATGACGAGAAGAATAGAAAAGAACAAAGAAAAAAAAAATTAGTGCTCTAATACCATGTAAAATAAAGGCATGAAATGAAATGAAAGAATTGATTCTGTATTATTATCCATTTACTAATTGTGTAAATGGATATATATAAGTACATAATTGATAACATAAAAGGAAGAGTACATGAGTTACACATTTAATATAGTAGTTTCGTTAAACATGTGATGTGCATAAGTTATGCTTCTAACGGCTAAAAGACACATGCTTATAATAATGCTAATAATCTTAGCTGAACCAATTTCAATAATAGCAGTAAAGAAAGTATGAGAAAAATTATACCTACTGCTCCTTGGCAAAAAATGACAAGTGGAGAAATCTTTATTTTGTAAGGTTTTGTATATAAAATAGGGCTCTTTTAAAATTAGTGAAATATCATTAAGATATTTTCAAAATTCTATATGTTTTAAAAAAAGCTCAAAAAGCTCTACCTAGAGAAGCCTAAATTTTAAGCTTCCCTGAGTATAAGCAAAATGACTTTTTTAAATCACAAAAACTCTACTACAAGTACAATCAAACAACTTAATATTTTTTTCAAAAGAGCTTTTGGGTTTAAAAAAGCTACTTTGGCTAGCAGAGAAACCCAAGCAAATATATACTTAAAGCAAAACTTAAATTGTAGCTAATTACAATGTACGCATCTGATGACTACAGGACCAATGAGACGCACATAGCACTGTTGCTGTGAAACGCATATGTTGCAGCCAGTTGCAACTTAAGGGCTCCCTATATTTAAAGGTAAATCTTTGTTTAGTCCTTAAGTTATCTATTTAAGCGCCTAGGTAAGTCTTGCATTTAAAAAAATACCTTCAAATGTCCTTAACAATCAACTATGTTATATTTTTATTCTCATTTTTTCTTTAGTTCTATAATAATATCCTTACAATAATAATCTTGCCATTAATTATTTTATCTGTAAAAATTTAATTAACAAATTATTCGATAATTATTTATTACCAAATTAACCATTAAATATTAGTATGAAAGAACTAGTATTTTTTTTAATATCCATGTAACAATCTTGTTAATAATTTATTTACAAGTAAATTAATATTAGCCAACTTGTAATATTACTTAATATCCTTAAAACAATTTTACTAATAGTTATTTTGTTAAAAAAAACTAATTTATCAAATTAATCCTAAATGTAAAATCATAACATAAAAATTTGTGAAAATATTTATGTCATTTCTAAGTTTCATTTGATAAATTAATTTTTTCTTTTCATTAATATCCTAAAAACAAGAATATTATTGTAAAGTTATTATTGTAAAAGGGAAAAAAAAGTAAAGGTAAAGGTGTAACATACTTAACAAGAGAGATATCATAAGATATTTTTTAAAATATTAAATATAAACAGATATTTAATCAAAACATAAGAAATAAACTAACATTTACATGGTATGGAATGAACCATTAAATTTTATAAAGATTATGTTAAGTGGTTTTCAAACAAATTAATTGTATTGGGACAAAAAAAGATTTATTAATTAAATGAATATTAACTAATCGAATTATCATTTAACACCTTAACTCTAGATTGACAAAGTTTATTATTTAATTAATGTTTTAATTTATCAAAATTTTATTGTATGTAATTAGTAGGACAATGGAGATGATTCATTCTAATTTTGCCCACTCACACAACTCACTTGTCAGGATTTGTGGTAAACCTGCAGATGCTGAAAATTTTGTGTTAAAAGACACAGGACCATCCCTCACTTTTATGAACTTATCGGAACTCACTACGCAGAAGTTATGGCATGGGCATGGAAATAAAAATACACGAAATTAATTGAACATTTTCATTTGGTAAACCTATAATTGCTAATGCTGCATTTCATTTATCACAATGATTCCGCATTGAACCAGACAAATTATAGCAAGCAAATCTGTTCGGATCATTTCATTTATACAGAAGCCCTACTGTTTTGGAACCCGAGTCGTCTTGGCACTCGATAGATCAGTGAGAAGATATTTATTGAGCCATTTGGCCATTTGAATTTTGACATGGAAGGAATTCAATAGTGTGTGTATCTCTTCATAAGAGTCTTTTAACTATTGTCCTACTTAAGTTGAAAATCTAGCGTGGCATATGGGAACCTATCTTGGCAATGAAGATCTTCTAAGTGGATTTTAGGTGCAAGAAAAAAGGATAAAACTCCACCAAAACAATTTGAGATTTAAGGTACCTCACTTAATCGCAATATGAGGGCAATTTTCGAACTTTAAAGAGGATGAAAAAGAGTAGAAGAGTGGTTAATTATCGTGAGACATCAGATGTGTGGGGAGAAGGCTTGAGAGCGTACCTTTGGACATGTGGAACAACAAATAGAAGTTAGAGATAGAGCCGACGGTGGTCAGCGATTTCACTCTGATGCTCGAATCATCTACCTAAACTTTTGCAGAGAGCTTGTAAGCTCTTTAAAATGAAGGCGGAAAGTTTGAAAAAGACCCCAACCCTTCTTTTGTGTGTGTTATGATGAGTATGAAAAATAGAACCCTTTCTTTTGTGCGTTGTCGGCCATGTCCAAAAAGGAACTGCCAACTTTTTGTCCTTTTTAGTAATTCCAAGCTCATATACCTACCATACTTTTCCAAGCTTATGCTTCTAAAGTATTTGTTTAAACCCATGTACCTGATGTGCTTTTTCGAGCTCATCAATCTATGCACTTATACTTATTATAACAAACAACGACAATAATAATAATAATAATAATAATTTTTATTATTTTATTTATAAATAAAATATATCTCTTTTAATAAGTTATAATTTTATAAATAAAATATTCATGTTATAAAATTTTAAATTTATCATTTATAAAATTATTAATACTTATAATTTTATTTATTAAAATTAGGATATCATTTTTCATTTAATAAATTGTAAATATAAAAAAATTAAATTTTTTTTAAATTGACTTAATTTAATTCTTAAAAACCTATGTTGATAAAATCTATTAAAAATTTTAAATTTTAAAATATTTATAAAATTATGACATTTTATGTTTATTTTTTATTAAAAAATTTATTTTGATATATTTTTACACATATATTGTTGATGGCCATGAGCCACACTCTAACTCAATAATAAAATATATTTATTATATATCTTTTTATATATCATAAATTAATTCATTTTTAATTATATTATATTTTTAAGACTCAAATATTTAAAATTTTAAATTCAATTTAACCCATATGTGTGTCGCACTATGCCACGTACTCCAACAAAATATATTAATATCATATCGTATAATATGAATGTGCATTGTGTCCGTATCGTGATACGAGCCGCTTAGCCCGTTGGCCAGCTCTGACCATGGCCTTTTCCATCATAAATGAATATCAATATATTAATATCATATCGTATTGTATGAATGTGCATTGTGTCTGTATCGTGATACGAGCCGCTTAGCCCGTTGGCCAGCTCTGACCATGGCCTTTTCCATCATAAATGAATATCAATTTAACAAACCTTAGCCATCATTAATAATACCCAATTACCCACAAGCATGATGGCAGAAGCCATGTTGATAAAGTTCTTTTTTTTTTTATTTTAAAGTAATCACCTGTTAGGGGCTAAATTAATGTTTTCGTATCTTTAGGGGACATATTAAGAATGGTCAATCTAAGTAGGGCAATTCAATATTTACCCTTAAAAAAATGAATGAAATACTATTGATTAGGCTAATTCACTATTTTGGTTTGGAAGGCTGAGATTTTCTGGATTTTATCTGATGTGCTAGAGAGGATGAAGAGGTAAAAATAAGTTAGGATATAACAAATCCAAGAGCCTGTAATGGCTTAGATCAAACACTTTCTAAGTTGACTTTGGACTACACTGATTTTATACTATCGTCGAATAATATAACCAGCACATCTTTATATTTATTCAGAGAATTGAAAGATTGAAAGTTATACTATACTATCTTAAAAGAAAAGAAAATAAAAGCAAAGAAAAAACAACTTTTTTGGGTTGTGACCCCTTTACAGTACACGTCCTTTAATTGAAGTCGTTAACTGTGACTTACAATAAAGAGACACAAATCTAACCGGTGTGTGTAACCACATAACATAACTAATTAAAATTAAAGGTATATCAAGATGACAAAGAAAAAATATCACGCACAAAATAATGCATTTCAACGATTGGCTCTGAACTTTTCGGGCATTATTCTGAACTCTTGAAACTGGGCCAATTACAGGACTAATGCAAGTGCATCTTTAAGATTATGGACTATGATGAGCTTGCTTCAGATAACATTCACAACTAGTTGGATGAAATTAATCTCAAAGATAAGCTTTTTAATGAAACTTAATTAACTAGAGTTTTTTTTTCTTTGGGGGGGGGGGGGGGCTAAAAAAAATTGTTAGATGTTTGATTACTGATATGGGCTTTTATGAAAAATCATAAAATCAATTAATAGAAAACTTTTGAAACTATGTCATGAAATAAATAATATTTATTGTAATAGTAGAGAAGCCAAAAAAATTTGAAAGTGAGAAAGAAGGGGAAAAAAAAGGACAATAAGTCTTATAACCTCATATGAAAAAAAACCAATAGAAGTTATTGAAATATTACAGATGGATTTTTGTACCACTTACTCACATAGGCAAATTCTATGAACACGGAAAAGGGATTGAAGACCATGTTATTAAACAAAATAAAAACAACTAGCAAATTGGAAGAGGGGCGCCATTCCATCCCCCGAGACATTCCAGCATTGGATCAATGATCTTGCCCTGGCACATTGCCGTAAATACTTTGTCACATTCCTCGCCGGGCGATGTAATTTTTTCCCCTGTTAGAAAATTAGTTCCGAGTTCCTCCCTCACGAACCTGTACAACGGGTAAGATCTGCATTCTTTGATCCTGTTGGGAATTATTGGATTTCCAGTCTCAACTGTCTGCCTGGCGTTCTCAACTTCATTGGGCAAAACGGTTTTCAATTCCTCCTCAAAGGCTGCAATCTTCTGGAAGATCGAAGAGTTGGCATTCTTCTCGTTCTCTCCATTCTTCAATGCATGCTCAACAAGTACCTGCCTTAGCTTTTGCATCAATGGATAGGTAGCGCTGCAGGGGTCATCAATGTATGCAAAGACGTGTTCACGATCAGCCGCTTTGAGCAGATCCTTCTCACAGAATCTTGATGGATGAAGCTCTCCACTAGCACCCACAGTCAAGACTTTCTTAGCTACTTGGCTCACAGTATTCTTGACCGTATGCTTCAAATTCTCCTCCAAATGCCTCAAATCAATTGCCTGGCAAAGTGCTACCAAGAATGTGGAAGACATGAGCTTCAAGATATCTACCGCTTCAGCAGTCTTCCTGGAAGAGATCAATCCCAAGGAGTTTACATCTTGGTTGTGCTGTTCAGCACTTTGGACGTGGTTAGTAACGGGATTGGCAAGAAATTGGAGCTCGGAACAATAGGAAGCCATGGCAATTTCAGCCCCCTTGAAACCATAATCCAGGCTAGGATTCCTGCCACCAGAAAGATTTGATGGCAATCCATTGTTGTAAAAATCATTGACAAGTTCAGAAAATTGGGCAAACATGAGCTTCCCTATTGCCGCAATAGCCAAACGGGTATTGTCCATTGAGACACCAATTGGGGTCCCCTGGAAATTGCCACCATGTAAGGCCTTGTTCCTGGAGACGTCAATCAGGGGATTGTCATTCACCGAGTTGATCTCACGTTCAATAGACTTGGTTGCAAACCGAATCACTTCGATCTGAGGGCCGAGCCATTGTGGAGAAGTTCTCAGAGCATAACGATCCTGTTTCGGCTTCTGTAGAGGATCAATCTCATGCAACTTCTTTGCCGCCTTTACATAAGAGCTGCCATCGAGAATATATTCCATTATAGCAGCAGCCTCAATTTGGCCAGGATGATGCTTCAATTTGTGTGTCAAGTGGTCAGTAAATTCAGGTTTGCCTTGCATGACTTCAGCAAAAATAGCCGACAAAATTTCTGATAACAGAGCAAGGTTGTTAGCCTCGAACAGAACCATAGAAGCCAGCCCAGAACCAACAGCGGTGCCATTGACAAGAGCGAGACCCTCCTTAGGCTGCAGCTCAAAGAACCCGAAACCCGCTTGTTTAGAGGCTTCCTGTGCATCAATGATCTCTCCATTAGGCCCGGTGGCCTTAGAATTGGGCCGGCCGGTGAGCAGTCCGGCAATGTAGGACAGAGGAACCAGATCCCCTGAAGCAGTGATTGTGCCGCGAAGAGGCAGGCATGGAGTGATGTTTTGATTGAGAAGCTTTGCAATCGCTTCCAGGATTTCAAATCGGATGCCAGAGTAGCCTTGGAGAAGAGTATTGACCCTCACAAGCATGGCTGCCCTCGTCGCTGAGTGAGGCAGCGTGTGAGATGACTCTGTTCCGTTTCCAAAGATTCCAGCATTCAGAAATCTGTAGAACAAATTAAACATCACCGTGAGTATCATAAAAATTGCAAAGATAATAAGATAATTAATTACAAATTATTAAAAGAGCTGTATGGTAGATAATTAAGTTGAAAGTACTAAACGACAATGATACGTGGGCCTACCTGTGACTTTAAAGCAAGTAAAGTAAAAATCAGTAATTAATATACGAAAAGTGGGATGTTCCCGCGGCCATGGCAACTACCCATACCGCATGAGTGTATTATACTTTACAAATCTCCAAACTCAATCGGCCGAGTCAACTCGCTTAAAAAAACAAAAAATCCATGTTACGTACCTAATGAGCTCCTTCTGAAGAGCACCGCCGTTCTTGGTTCTGCGATGAGACGTGGCGCCAAAGCCAGTGGTAACGCCGTAACTGTCGGTACCCTTATTCATGCTCTCCATCACCCAATCACTGCTGGCCTTGACACCTTGCCTGGCAGATTCTGACAGATCCACATTCGGAGAGGACGTAGCAATGGCAGCCACCTGAGCTACAGTCAACGTCTCACCACCGAGGTTTACCACCGGCTTCCTGTACTCCGCCACCATGCGCTTCACTTCCTCCAAATGGCCCCCTTTCAACGTCTCCGCCATCACTCCCCAGTTCAACGCATCACCAGAACTGTAATTGTTATTCTTGCACAAACCCTCCAAGCAAACGTTCTGGTGACCATTCGCAGTAGTGGCACCTCTCTCCATATCGTTTTACGTGAATGTTACAACAATTACAAAAAATATCCAACTAGAGAAAGAAGAAGAATGAATGGGAGTGATAAAGAATGGAAGGAAACTCTGAAGTCTTCAACTGCAATTGGTTTCCTGAGGAGACAAGAGAGCCAGGGTTGGGTTTTATATAGCAGTAGTAGGATTAATAATGGGGTTGGTAGGTAAGCTTAAGCATGGCAGTGGGAAATTGAGGGGTTGGTTGGAGATTGATCAGGGCCGTTCATTCTGGTTCCATCTAAGGGTCAACAATGTGATGGCGTGGACTATGTGTGTATCATTGACTGAGCTATTTAGCATTTTAGTTGTTGGGGTGCTTAGTGAAGAACGCGGTTGGTGAGGATTCAGCCTTTAGGAGCTTTTCTGTATTACGTATATACATACATACAAACATATAAATTTTCACTCTCATAACAATTATTTATTTATTTATTATTAGTCACAAAATCAACTAAAACTAAATGTTTTACATGATTATCAGTGTTTTTTTTTTTTTTTTGGGGATGCGATGATGGTTAGTGTTAAGTTATTATAAACTAGTGTTCTAACATTTCAGTGTTTATTTTTTAGGGTTAATTTTGGATTATCTTTTTACACATTAATTATTTTTAAATTATTTTCCCTATCTTTTTAAATCTTGATTTATCTTTTATTTTAATTAAAAAAATAGATCAACCAACTCCCATTTTCTCTTTTCTTTTGAATAAAAATGAAAGTAATTTAAGAATTTTAACAAATAAAAAGTTATTTAAATATAATCAATTCATGGGAAGATAAATCAAAATTAATCTTTATTTTTATGATTTAACTTTTCCTTTTGATTTTTTTAATAAAGTAGACTGATGTTGGTCTTTTTCTTTTCACAAATTTTAGGGATATTTGTAAAAAAAAAAACTTACTAAAATTCATTAAATCAACGTATTCATTTAATTTAATTATTTTCATAAAAATGTATTTATTAATTATGTCAATTGTTATGAGACGATCGGTACGTGCCAGTCGTAGAACTAAAATAGGTGGCTTAGATGAACGGGAGATTTGACGCAACTCTTTTGTCTCACGTAGGACCCACTCCAAAGTTCAGAGATATGTTGCCTTTCATAAATTTGGTTCAATTAGTTTGGCGTTTCGTTTCTCTTTCTTTTTCAATATTTCTAATTTAAAAAATCTTAATTCACTTTTTATTTTCGATAATAAGATAAAAAAATTTTCTCTTGTCTGTTAATTAAAAAGAAAAATAATTTAATATTTTTAAAAGTAAAAATTTGATTTAAAAAAGTCAATTAATAAGGTATAACTCAAAATTTACCCTTATTTTTATGCTTTAGTTTTTTTTTTATTTTTTCTTTTGATACTTTTTTTAAAATTCTGCTCTTTCATTTTTGTTAACTTTTGTGTTTTAATAACGCAAACAAAACAAAGGAAAATAACAAAGGGTCCGAACAAAACAACTGTAATAAAAATAACTAAAAATTGTGCAGTATCATAGTGTCCTATTGAAGAAATAATATTAACTTTGAACTTTGATATGTATTGTACTTTTCAATTATTTTGACGTCATTGTGTTAGATTTTTCTTTTTTATTCAAGTATCAATACTGCGATATTTTCACCCAACATTTTGTGTAAAACCACCCCCACTTATTTTTTGATAATTACAATATTATCAATCAATGAAATGGCTTTTTTTATAATTACAGTATTATCCTTCTACGAAATGCTTTTTCAATTTTGTTCAAGCAACGAGCAAACGCTTAAAATGCTTTTTCACATACTAAAAACATGTGTATTAAATACACTTACAATTCTCATAAATTTAAAATGAACCAGTAATTAAAATACAAGTAATAGAGTACTCAATAAACTATATAAATTATACTTTTGTTTGATATATGAATGAATAAATAGAGGGATCAAAATTTAATCATTTTTACTCTTTGAGATGTTTGAGTTTAGTTTAATGGTAATTTTTTCTCACTAATCTGAAAAGAATTAAAAAGAAAGGAAATCACAATGTTATAATACAATTATCATATGGAAAAGGTTATTTTGGTATTTTTGTTAGATTTAGAAAATATGTTGATTTTAAATTTCTTTAATGGGTTCGTTTAATAAATGGGTGGTTCTAGACAAAAAAGAGCGGTTTTTCAATTTAACTAGAAGTTAATAAACTTTGAAACAAAACCAAGCACGGACTTATTATTTGATTTCGATCATCTTTATGAAATCCCAAAATTACAATTATACCCTCGACGAACAACCTTTAACAACCGAAAGGTTGGTCGTGTTGAAACTCTGCTGCCTAGAAAAAGTAAATTATGCAACTCAATAAATAAATAAATAAGGAAAATTCTATAAAGTGAAATAATTATGTACTGTTCTCCTGATCAGTTTTCATGACCAGAGAGAAAATAATCCTTCTATTTCCAAACAATTAAATCTATTCAAAACCTAGCAGCATCCCCTTAAAATTATCTGTTTTTGTTATTCTTTATTCATTTTCTGTATTCATTTTCTCATCAACCAAATAGAAAATGATAGATACCCGAAAATTGAGGGAGGAAAACTTATACATGACTACAACAAGTAAGTTCATATGTATATTTATATATATATATCAGTATGTTTTCAATTAGAGATCTATGATCATGTTAAAACATAAGATAATCTTAAAAATTAAGAAATATATAAATCTCAATACACTAAAAGACAAAATATATTATATTGAAGTATGATCAATCTACTAGCTGATGCAAATCTAAAGAAGTTATCATAGATGAGACTCATTTATAAAAAGTTGCTCTTGTGGTTCTAGTTAGGTTTTTCTGAGGTATCTGATAGTCTATTTATTTTTATCCAGTAGTAAAGAGATTTAATTACCAATGCTAGATTTTTGTCTAGTTTAAGGACATAGTGACACAGAATACAAAATATAAGAGTTGCTCGTGACTAAAACAATAAATATTTTAAGAAAAAGTTCATATATAATGATCCGATTAGTAGTAAACTAGTTTCAAATTCAAGTGAGACTTCTTCTCTTTTATTTTTTTGGCTCATCTCTGACTTTAATATGATTAGAATTTATAATTGGAAAATTTCTATTTATTACGCTGAACAATAATCAAACTTTCCTTTAAAATGTTTACTCCAAATAGTTACACTATGGTATCCAAGAATTTTTTAGATAATATTTTAGTTCATATGTATTTTTTGGAGTTAAATAATTACAATAAAAAGAGAAAAATCATTAAAAACACATAACATACATTCATGATCTTATTAATGCAGTTACATATAACTTTTATTCCTTGAACTTCACATCTAGAATCTAGGCAAAAATATCAAAATTTTAATTCCAAATATCTTTCATTGTAATGCATTTTAATACAACACGTCAAATAACAAAAAAATCTACACAAACTTTGATTGCTTTCATTTCAGTTAAACATAATTAATAACTAATAATAGCCAGCTGCTAAATTATATACTATATATGAGGTAAGTTACAGTACAATAAAGTCCTAAAAAATGGTGGCAAGTGAAAGAAATAAAAGGCTAGGGGTAACCACTTTTAAATTTACTCTGCCTTACATATTATACAACTTAGCACCCCAGCACCTACTTCATTTTCCATTCACACGGGGTTGGTACGTACAAGATTCTACCTAATCAAATGATTAGTTGTCTATTATCAAAAAACTTTTAACGGACATGGTAATCCTTTGGTTATTATGTGCCAGCTAGATGTTTGATTGCATGGGCACTATTCATGTACCAAAAATTTATTAAGAAGAAAAGACCTAATCAAAAGAGAACCGAATTGTTACACTTTTATTGTTTTATTGGATTACATAATTTGTATTCCAATTGGAAAATAGATCACTCTTGCAAAGTAATCTTGGAAATTAAAAAAATATATTTATCTCATCTTCTATCACAAAACTTTTAAGATATATAGATATTTGCTTTGTGCAGTAATTGGACATGTGGTAGAATTTTATACTTTTTATTAATAATATTAGAGTTGAGAATTAATAATGTCATATCGCACAATAGTATTCAATGATAACTATAACCTAAGTAATATTATTGAATAATTATTTAATGATTAATGGTACTTACTTTATTATGAGTGATATATAATATTATTTAATTAATTTATACCTTAAATACTATTTAAATGGAGTTATAAAATTCTATTGTATGTCCAAATGCTCATTATATGATATGCAGATATCCCTATGAGATTGTCTCCCCAACATTACCTATGCAATATTTTATATTTTTCTTTATTAAAAATCATATTAATACAACAAAGAATTTTATATGCCGTGGTATAATTAAGAGTACTATCAATAAACTCTTTAAATAAAATTTTTTTACATATTTAAAGAGTCAAGTCAATATTTAAAATTTTAAAAAATACTTTAATTAATTTATATTTTATTATTTTTTATTAAAGAATAAGAGAGAAATACTTTAATTGTTATTGACTTTTTTTTAAAAAAATAATTTTTTGATTAAAATAATATTAACTTAATTTTATTTAAAAAATATTTTAAAAATATCATATTGTTTTACTCTTTTATTTATCACATAGGTAAATAAATATATATTTAAAAAGTAAATTTTATAAAATTTATTGGAAATACTCTTAGCGTTGTCATCTTCTTGTACATATGGTGAGTTCCTAAGGTTCCATAAAATTTTCATTTAATTCAATGGATCTCATGGCATTAAAATGAGCAGCTCCATCGCAGATCCCACTGTAGAGTCTACAAGATTCAGCAAAATAACAATTTCTGATTGACAGGCCACCTAAATACGTTAAAGTGATGCGCATAACCCCCCTATTTGACACGTTGCATAATTTTGACACGTTCCATTGTAGATCCCACTGTAGCGTTGTCATCTTCTTGTGGATATGGTGGGTTCCTAAGGTTCCATAAATTTTTCATTTAATTCAATGGATCTCATGGCATTAAAATGAGCAGCTCCATCGCAGATCCCTCTGTAGAGTCTACAAGATTCAGCAAAATAACAATTTCTGATTGACAGACCACCTAAATACGTTAAAGTGATGCGCATAACCCACCTATTTGACACGTTGCATAATTTTGTAATCTTCATTACTAATGTTGAAGTCAAAAAATAGATCGGCCAAAGTTACAGCTCTCATAACTCAGAGCTTTTGTCGGATTCGTATATTAAATTTCATGTGCACCCTTGTACTTTCTTTTATCTGTAATTTATCTATAAATATTTTTATTTTATTTTATTTAAATCCATAGAACTATAATTTTTAAATTTTCAAAATATCCTTCATTTAATTAAAAAATATAATTATTATAAATAAATTATAATTATAATTATAATTTTTAAATATATTATCATCGCCATCATCAACAACAACAAAAAGGTATTATAATTAAGTAATACATTAATAATAACTAACAATATTTTTTTAGCTAAATTATTAATAATAATGATTAACAATTATTATTATTATTAATTAATATTTGTATAATAATAGTAATAATAATAATTACGATAACTAAAATATAAAATAAAAATTATGATAAAAATTAATTAAAGATTTTATAGTAATTTGTTACTATTTAACTCATTATAATTTTTCAAGAGAGGAAAATATTTTTTAGTACTAATTTAAGTAGATTTTTATCTTTGTATCACTATTAGTGTATTATGATAACTAATATGTAGTGGTCATAAACAAAATTTTTTTATGTCACTTAAAAAAAATACTAAATAAAAAAGTGTAAAGAGATAAATTGAATTTTCATAATATATGTAATTAAAAAAATTTATAATAATTATAAATAATAAAAAATTGTAAGGGATTACTTAATTTTACTCAAAATAATAATAATTATTAATTATTATAATTAAAATTTTAACTAAAATTTTATTATTAATTATTGTTAATGTATTATTTAATTATTATACCTTTTAGTTATTGTTAATAATAATAATAATAACATATTTAAAAATTATAATTATAATTTACTTAATAATTATTTTATTTTTAATTAAACGAAGAATATTTTCAAATTTAAAAATTATGTGGCGAATTTAATACTCTATGGATTTAAATAAAATAAAAGAATAATGTTTACAAATATATTATAAATAAAAGAAAGTATAAGGGGTTATGTGCAATTTGAAGTAAGAAAAAGACAAAAACCATAAATCACAAGAACCATACCTTACGCGGACCCTACAGATTAATAATACGGTGCATGTACCGTAAACAGTATTACGCATGTAAAAGTTCAATTTGTTCGTTGTTGAAAGTTATACCAGTATGAGAGAGACTTCTATGGACTTGACGCACCACCTACCTCATGTCATCTTGCATATTCTGGGTTCCATCAATTTTTTAGTTTAATTTAAGAAGTCTCGTGGTTATAAAGTTAGGGATGTTCGGAATTCAATCGAATGTCGAGAAAAATAATCCGATTCATAAGTTGAATTAAAAATTTTAAAATTTATAATCGAATAAATTAGATATGAACTGTTTATGCAAAATCTCTTTGTGTTTTTTCCGCTCATAAAGGAAGGGGAATATATTTTAGGTGAGGTGTTCAAATTTAAGAATGAGAAATGTAAGTCCAATCTCCATGGTGAGAGATGGAAGTGAAAATGGGACATGGGAATGAATTGATATTTTTTTTATCCTTTAACAAAATAAAAAGTTTATTTTTATTCTATTTAAATATTAAATAATTATTGTTATGTAATAATATCTATAATTTAAATAACAGTAGGAATAATAGTAACAACAATAATAATAGCAATAATAATTGTTAGAATAATAGTAATAGTAATAATAATTGTCATTATTTTGTTACCCTATTATAATAATGATGGTAATAATATTGACAGTAAAAGTATCTACTCTTTATTTTGTTTGTGAACAAATAACTAAGGATATTTTAATAACTTGCAACAATACATTTGATTACAAAACAGAGTGAACAAATTAATAATAATATAATTCACTTTGGTTTTAATTCTTACAGCTTAAATAAATAATTTATTCTCATTACTCATTCCGATTACATAACATTTTGATTTCAACGTGGATTCTTGAGAAGTGAACAAATCATAAGTTAGAATGAAACTATCCATCTTGTATCTTATCTAGAGTTGTATTTAAAAAAATTAGAAAATGAACAATTAAATAAGCAAATAATAAAAGTAAAAATGTACTTTAGCTAAACGATGAAATTATTTAGAAAAATGTGGGTTATTATAGATCTTTGTTAATTTAAATTAAATAGGTACTAAAATTTTTTATTAAATTTTTTTATTTAATCCATATCTTGTTGAAAGTTAGTGGAATGGATGTGAATTTGTGTCAAAATTCGCATCTACTCCATGACATGTGAATTGGATTGGATGTGAATTTATAGGAAAATTGGCATTTAATCCATAAATTGAAAGGGATTGGTTTTCACTAATTCCCAAAAATGGAAATAATCAAGATTATGCCAATCCACAATTGATCATAATTAAATTAAGTAGTCCCACCACAAATCTCGCTATAAAACACATCAAATTTATCAAAATATTATCTTTTAATTGGTTAAATGAATCATCACAATGAGAAATTTTAAAACATCAATGAGATATAATGTTAGTTATATAATAAATAAATAATCTTGTAATATATTACATTTATTTTTTAAAAAATTACCATATAATTAATAGTTATATAAATTTTAATTATATATAGTTTGTGTGTATATATTATTATTATTATTATTGTCTTTCACGTGTTTTAAAAATTTTCTATTTCAATACACTGAAGTGATCTTCTCCATTTAAAGTACTGTCATCTTTTTGTGTACGCAACAATGAACCGCATCAATCTATCGGTCTTATGAAAATGAAAAAAAAGAAAAACATATAGAATTAGCAAATGTGCTACAAATTAATTGATTTATCAACATCATTATGTCAACATGTTGCTTGCCACGTTACTGTGGCCAGCCATGTGGTTTCTATAATTCTCCTATTTTTGAGAATGCCTCCACACCCATGTGGTTTCAGAGGGACTGAAGAAACTCTTGGATACATAGACCACTCATCTCACCTACCAATTTTCCTGAAAGCGGTCGTGGATCACATTTTTTCAAAACAAAATAAATAAATAAAAAATCCCACCTGTGACAACCTGTACAGCTTTCTTGACTATCAAAGGACAACGTGTTTCATTCTCATGCGAACAAATTTTTTAAATTTAGAAAACTGATTCTGACTTCAAGTTTTACGCGATTTTGACTTTAATAATGAATAATTAGATATATACGACTACCACTCTGACATTTGCGAAGGGTAAATAAATAGTTGTAAAGTTATTATGGTTTCAGTCGGATATTAAGTTAATTTCAATTTTTTTTTCCTAGTAGCATGTTAAACTTGTTTAAAATCTTAAATTGACAGCTATTAAGTTGCATGAATTGTAGCCTAGAAATGACTTAAATTTTATTTCTCATAATCTCTAAATTATTTAAGTGACAACAATTTTTTTTAAGGAGTGACAAGAAATTATTTTTAAAATAATGTGTATCACAGATAATATACCGTAATAGGACCCTTTTAAATTAATTTAAATAAAAACCTTACTTTACACTTAAAAAAGTTTAAGCAGTTAGATCTAATAATTATGGAAATAATGACACCATCACTTTTGAAGTAACTTTTTTAGAATAAATTAATTAATTGGACAGTGGACCAAAACTCTAAAAAGTGAAGTGAATTTGCCCCAACTTTCGCCTGTGGTTTGTTATATGTCGATAGCCGTAGGAAATTTTCAATTCAAAGTTGGCGTTCTTTTCAGAATTTGATCCAAAACTAAAGACAAGAAGTGTGTTGTAATTGTAACTGGTCAAGGCAAATTAATAAAGTAACCTGATGACAAGAAACACAAACTGAATCGTTTGATCTGATAATAGGCTACTGCAGTCGGTCCATTCGTCAAGTTGCTGCTTTGAATCCAACGGATAATTAAACTTGGCTGGTCATTTACGACAATTTCGGAACGGCTTGGTAGCTGGCTTTGTCTTGATTGAATAAGTTATTTGTCTTTGTGCTTGTGCTTGTGCATGTGGATGCTAATGGGAATTATTTAATGCATGAGCATATATTATTTATGTCATTAGTCCGGTTGTAGTAAAATTGTTTTAAGGTTGAGGATTATGTTATAATCATATCATTAATTTTTTTATTATTATCAACTTGGTGGGCGGTTATAATTCGTATTTTATCATAAAATAATTCCAAGACAGCATATATTATTTATTTTATTGGTCTGATTATAATAAAATTATTTTAAAATAGAGTATTATATTATAATTATATAATTAAGATTATAATAATTTTTTATTATTTATTATTTTATGTGTAGGATTATAATTTATATTTTATCTTAACCAAAGTTATAAGATACCCTACCTATTTTATTTTATTAGTATGAATGGAACTATGAATTCTCTTTTCCCGAGATGATTCTTACTGCTTTTGGGGTTTTATTTCTTTAAAATAAAAAAATCCAAACTTTTCTTTTAGTATTTCGAACAAATAATTAAAAAAGTGAGAATATCACCATAGAATAAAAAAAAAAATTGGCTTCATGCCTTGATTGTGACAGGAGTGTTTTGCTTGGTTAAATTAATCGATTTCTTTTTTGACCGTATTATTATTATGTTTTGTGGGTTTTAATTAATTCAGGTGATAAAATCTTTTTAAGTGATAAAATATTTTGAGATTCATACTTTGTTAATATGTATTCAATAAAAAAAAAATCAATTTCACTTGTAGCAGTGGAAAATTTTAATTTCTATCAATGCAATGGTTTGTATAATTTAGTCAGTCTTTGTATAGTAGTTAAAATAGCCACCTACCGACGTTTGTTGATGCATAGAAACAAATGTGAAATAAACTAAAGGCGGCAAGAATTGAAGTATTGATAACGTGGTGAGGGCTTTTCAGCTTTTCTTTTCTTCCCCGCCTTTTTTTATTCCCCTTCTTTTCATGTGAGAGCGGTAGGTTTTGAAGAAGTTGCTGTACGGGTCAAGTAAGATTTGACAAACCCCTAGTTACCAGGCAGTCTCTTTCAAACACCAATTAAATGAATTAATTAATAACGTCACGCTTATAAAGATGACATGCACAATGATTATTAAATGGGTAGTTTATCTCACTAAATCAGAAATTAATGAACAGTCATTCCTTTAATTTGATCACTCTTGGAGCCTTGACAATGACCGATGATATGTAAATCTGTGTGTGTCGGTCTTCGTGGAAATCATTTAAATTGGCTGCAAATTATGGACTAATTTAATATGGAATTTTTGTTTTTGTATTAGTTAAATATCATATTATTGTATTACATAAATATTTACAACTGTTATTTTAATAAATTAATACACTAATATTTATAATCAGATATATAACTAAAACTTATATCATTACATTAAATTTTATGAAGTACATACTTAGACAAATGACCCTCACAAAAGAAAGATATTTCAGTTTTACTCATATTTTACGAAAGAACAAAACTCATTTTATAATTATTTCCGCACAATTAAATTTTTTAATTGAGAAAAGTTGAATCCGTGGAGACTTGAATCATTATTCTCATAGTTATACTTATTTTGAGGGCAATAATTTATCACTGAACTAAATTTTAAATGACTAATATAAAAAATTAAACTAAAATAAATAACAAATATTAAAAAATGACTACCATTAAAATTTGTAGCTTTTTGAGAGGACATGTCCTTAAAATTGAAGTGTGGAGGTAAGAGTCATTGGACTAACTACTAATAATAAAAAAAGTTGGTATTCAAACTTCAATTCCGCTCCTACTAATGTATTAGGCATGATGGTAGTAATAATGATATATTACAAATGAATAGTATAATACACATTGAATTACACATTAATAACAACAACAATAACAACAATAATATATCTTGAATTTATTAAAATTTAAAAAAATATTAAATTATGTAGTTTGATAATATAGTGTAGTGAAAATCATTAAATTGCATAGTTCAATAACTTTTCTTGTCTTTAATAAAGTTGAAAATTCTAAATCAGATCAGCACTAATATAATCGCACACTAACATAAAAGAGTAGTGATAAAAGTCTTTGCATTTGAGTTTCAATTTATGTGATAGTTATTAGTAAGTTATTGCATTAGTTAAGATTAAAGACCTATTTGGAATTGCTCTTATGAAGTTCAAAAGTTATTTTAAAACATTTAAAGCTAATTTTAGTATATAATAAATTTTTTAAAAAATTATTTTTGACAAAATCAACCCATTCCACATAGATTTTGAAAAAGTTGAAAAGGACTAACTTTTTAAAACCTAATTTTAAAAATCAATTTTATACTTCATATAATATCATATCTTCATATCATACTATATTTGTCCTCATATATATCATAAAAATTCAAAAATATCCTTATCAGTTAAGAAATAACTTAAAAGAAATTATTATTATTATCAATTATGTTTATAAAATAAAATTAATAATAAAAAATATTAATTTAGTTTTTAATTATTGTATATACATAAGAAAAATATTTTAAATGCATATTTATAAAATTATCAATTATGTCCATTTTAGTCATTTATATTTTTAGAGCAGACTGTTTTGAAAATTTATAACACTATTAAAAATAAATTTTACGGAATGTTTAATTAATTTTCTTCATAACTAATTATTTTTACAGCATAACATTAATTATTTTAAAAACTAAAACATTACTAAATTGACCCTCAATTCAAACTCAAACCTATATATATATAGTAGAACCTCCAAATAGAATATACTCTATATAGGAATAATATCTTTATAGTAATAAAGAATTGTGATCCCAAATCGGGACTAGTTATAATTACAAATAAATTTTATATTGTAATAATTTATATTTTTTATAGGTCTCGTTTTAATAAACTTAACTCCACATAATAATAACATTTTAAAAATATATGTCATGTTACATTTAATAATTAAGATAGAACAAAATATCTTTCTAAAGTTGTTTATAATAATAATAATTTATTCTTCGAAGTTGTTGAATTTAACTCACTAATTAATTAATAAGTGAGTTAGATATATAATATAATTTACCTCCATATATATATATATATATATATATATATATATATATATATATGCCCGCAAAACAAAAAATCCTTAACCGAAGTCATCTCCTAAGTTACTCTTATTTTTATCCTTCATTTTTTCTTTGAATTTTTGACATTTCTTGTAGCTCAATAGATTGACACTTCCCAAACACATAAATTCTTCTCTTTCAAATGTTTGGTCGATGACGATACACAAAACGTGTCGAGTTGCTTGTTGAAAGCATGTCATAATTGTCGATGAATTTTGGCGTAGTGTCAAAACGTGAAATTTCTTTTTCTTAATAGTTATCATTTACGCCACATTATAATTTGAGGGCTACGCAGACTCCAATTAAGAGAATCGGAGACTCTAGATATGTTTGAAAAATTAATAATAATAAACTGATGATGATATCAGAAATTTATTGAGAAAACTAACCCGAGGGCCCATGGGGTCCGATGCTCTCGTTATTAATCAGTGTGCAGATAGCGACATTGCCAGTGAGTTGTTGAAACAGACCTGCGCTTTAACCTTATTAACGTCTTGTAATGCAGAATCATCAGGCTAACAGGGCTTTTCATTTTTAGTTTTCCTCGTTATGTTATATGTTTCTTTCTTTATATCAATGACCATTGTAAATGAATCCTCCGCGCAACAAATAAATCAAATATCTTCAAGAATCAAGATGTCATAATTTTACATCGGAAGTAGTGTTTTTTTCTCTTGCAACATCTAATGTCCTTCACGAAACATATGAGAGTAATATTAGTGGAATTTACAGTAAATCCCCACTCAGTTTACATAAAAATTTTATCCAAGCAGTTGTTTCTAAGGAAAGACCAAATATGCCAAACACCAAACCATCCCTCCGAAAAGCATTTTTTGATTAGTTATGTACAGATTGTAAATAAGCTTTTGATTCTGGTTCCTAGGGCTTCTGATCCTGTGGCTGAGGCTGGACAGGATATGGCGGTGCAGGAGGCCCATAATACTGTGGAATTCTTGCTGCTTCACTTCGGCCTCTTGATCGACCAAGTAGATAAAACGCCAAAGCTACGATCAAGATGAACAATATCAACGACAGCGAAACCTCCACAACATAGACCATTTTCACCTCTATCAACTACTATCAATCAACCAACCAACCAACCAATCAATGCTCTTCCTCCTCCAGCTACTTCTGCATCGGCACAACACAGCATACCAATGTTATCATTATAACTCATTTTGGAATGTAGAGAATAGTGCACAAAGCAAAGAAAAGAAATAAAACGAGGGGACGGCTAGTTGCTAGTATAATATCATTACTATCCTGAGGAGTTCTTGGAGAAGTACATATTCAGGTTTATAAAGTATTTGCGAATCCAAAAAGTTATAGTTGTCTGGAATTAACTCTTCTCATATGAACAGTAATACAATAATGAAGTGCATTAGATTTTCGTGAGAGAAAATGCAGTCGGCTATAACTTAATATTTATTTATATTTGTCCTGTGTATGCTATTTTATTTTTTGTATCGCAAATTTGCAATGGGGGTTGCGCAAGTTGAAAAGTAATAAAGAGTTAATGAAATAATTTGTCGAAAACTAAAACATATTTAATAGTGACAGTGTTGTTCTAGATAGCATTCTAGTATACATTGGCCAAAAATAACTACTCAATACGAGGATTGAGATAAATAAATCCCATAAGAAATAAAGAGAGATTTTATAGTTCAAAAGCTAAAGAAAAATTATTCAATTTACGATCCTAACTAGGAATCTGAGAATAAGGCAAATAAACTCTATCATAATTAGACTCGAACATGAAGATACAAAATAAACTAAAAGAATTTCTGCACCATTTTATCCTTTTTTTAATTTATTATATATACTAATCTTAAATTGAAAAAAAAAAAAAAAGCTCAAAGTGCGCACCAGTTTATCCTTTAAGCATTAGGTTTTTAGCAATCCAAACCCATATCAATAAAAGAACAGTACTAACACGACTATCAATAAACAATTAGCAAGGCAACTATTATTCTCACAATAATCAAGAAATTGCTAAATATTATAATCAGAGAAACCACATACCTCTGTGTGATCAAAATTAATCCCCTCCCTGCTCATCTGCTTTGCCAGCGGATGGATGATAATTAATCTTGAACAGGAAAAATGATATAAAAATGAAAGGAGTAGGTTGTGCTGCTGGCCCTGGTGGGCAACGGCATTTATTGGGAGAACTCCACGTGTCCAACTTTTGACACGTTATCAACTAGGGATAATGGTGACTTTAACCTTTCAACATAGTCAACACTTAACCATAGTTATACTCCACCTGAGCCCGGTTCATCCATTCCATTTTATGTTTTTAAAATTCATAACGTAAATTTTTTTATGATAATTAATTTGGATATAATCGTTTAAAAAAAAGTATGTATAACTATTTATTATTTATTATTTATAAAAGCAAAGGGTTGTCAGTGCACAATCTCTTCTATGAAAATAAAAAATTTAAGGTTTGAACCCATTCACGTAGAAAAAAAGATAGATTATTGTGAAATTAAATAATTAAGAAAATAAAAATAATAGGATCCCTAAGATTATTTCAACATATTACAGAAATGTGTGTGTCATTTTTCTTGTTTTAAAAATAAAAGATATAATTGATTCAATTATTTAAACTCTGAAATTGAATTTGTTAAAGCCCTAATAAAACAAAAGTTGGTGTTCAGACTTTTAACTCCTTTCCTGGTAACGAATAAGGGATGATGATGATGATGATGATGATGATGATGATGATGATGATGATGATGATGATGATGATGATGATGATGAGGAGGAGTAATAATAATATAATAGAAATATTTTAATTTGGAATATTAAATTTGTTAAAATTTGAAAAAATTATTAAATTATGTAATTTAATAATATTATAATTATTAAAATTATTAAATTATATAATTTAACACGTTTTTTGATTTTAGTAAATTATAAGATTCTAGATTAGATTAGCACTGATATAATACACTAAAAAAAATAATACTAAAAATTTCTACATTTGAGTTTTAAGTTATGAGATAGTTATTAGTAAGTTGTTATATTAATTAAGATTTCTGACCTATTTGGCATTGCTCTTACAAGCCTCAAATTGGCATTGCTCTTACAAGCCATATTTTTGATAAAATTAACTCATTTTAAAGTAGATTTTCAAAAGTTGGAAATGACTAATTTTTTAAAACCTAATTTTAAAAATCAGTTTTGTATTTAATACAATACTATATATGTCCTCATATACATCATAAAAATTTAAAATTATTCTAAGAAATAATTTTAAAGATATTATTATGATTATTATTATCAATCATATTCACAAAATAAAAAATAAAATTACTAATATAAAATATTTATTTTAATTATTAATTATTATATATGCACTAGAAAACTATTTTAAATGTATATTTATAAAAATGTCAATAAAATTTATTCAACATTATGTCTAATTTAATGTTTTAAATTTTTAGAGGAAACTACTTTTAAAACTTATAACATTATTAAAAATAAATTTTACTAAACGTTTAATTATTTTCTTTGCCACTAATTTTTTCTACAACATTACTAATATTAATTATTTTAAAAACTAAAATATTGGTAAACTGCCCTTTAGTTCAAACTCAAAGCTTATATGTATACGCATACATGTGTGTGCGCGTGTGTGAAACGAAAAATCCTTAACCGAAGTCATTCGTTTGATGTCATCGTATCTTCTAAGTTGCTCTTTTTTATATTCTTCATTTTTTCTTTATACTGTAATTACCTGGTGTGACCTTTTCTCTGCAACACATATACACATCAGACGTTGAAGAAAGACATATATGCACACACGCAAGGAAGAAAGTAAACATGAAAAGCAAAAATTTTAAGAGAAATCCTAAGTTACGACTTTAAGTAAAATTATTTTTTTTTAGTATAACTTCATTAAAATCTCTATATTTTATTTTATTTATAAATATTATAATATTTTTTACTTATATATATTATTAAAATATTGTTAAAATTTTTATTTATTTTATTTCATTTAAATCTTTAGAGTAATAAATTCAGCTCCTATAATTTTTAAAATTTTAAAATACTCTTCATTAATTAAAAATATAATAATTATTAAATAAATTATAATTATAATTATAATTTATTTAATAATTTTTAAAGTAGATTATTATTATTATACATTACAATAATGAATAATAATTTTTAATTAAATTATTAATAATAATAACTAAAAATAATATTATTAATAATTAATTTTATGAGATAAAATTTCATAATATTATATTTATTTTCATAATCATATTTTTATGATGTTTGGATTTGTCTGTTAAGTTGAAATCAATAATGAAATACAAATGAGCAACCCAAGAGGGGGGATGAATTAGGTTTTTAAAATTTATTTTACAAATGATTCAATCTAACGCCTTAATGCAAAAAAAAAAAAAAAGTTTTACAGCAATTAAATCAAATATAATAGATTAGATAATACTTACAAAATAAATAAGTAAGGGAAGAGAATGCAAACACAACAATTTTTACGTGGTTTGATAATCTCTGCCTATGTCCACGCCTCCAAGCCAACCGAGCTCGAGGATTTCACTATCCAAGTCTCCCAAGGCTTCAAATGTTTACAATTGACTTCTAAGGTGTCAATGAACCTTTATAATTTAGAGATTATCACCCTAATCTCTTTACTCCAAGTGTTTCCCTCACTAGAATATTCTCAATATAATACAAAATATAAATTACAGTAAGAAACTCTTTATAAGAATAGATTCACAAATAATGATATAAGAATGATTTAATCTATTGTGATTTGCAATATGGAAGCTCAATATATGTTTTATAAACTTATTTTTGCTTGCTAGAGATCTTGAAATGAAGTTGGAGTTGAGTTTTTATAGTTAAAGCTCGAAAATCAGCCGTTATTGTCAAATTCCAAGTCTTTCAAGGTTAGTCTTTTAATTTAACCCATTTCTCCGTTAAGTAATAAATGAAATTACCGTTAATTTTGAATTTTGCTACAGTAATACTATTCACGAAATTACAATTTTACCTTAAACTTACTCAAATTATGCTATGACTCAAAATATTATAAAATTTTTTAAAAAATTCCAATCTCAGAAATTTTAAATATTATTTAATTCTTAAAAACATTTTAAAATTACAGTATGGCCCAAACTAAATAAAATCTTTTCAAATAAGTCCTCTTTGAGTTTTAACTAAATCATCATAATCTTTAAAGTTTTCAAAACTTTTCACTTAAACCCCCAATCTATTATGAGTTACAAAATAACCCAAATGTTTTAGAGTTTAGCAAATAAGTCCAACTTCGAAATATAAAAGTTTTTCATTTTTACCCAAATTATTTAAATCCACAAAATATTTTATCTCATAAACGTAAAATTAATTTAGTTTGAAAAATAATTATTTTATTAACATAAAATTGAGCTTCACAAATACTAATCCAAGTATAAATTAAATCATACCGGCTTTATAAGAAATTATCACAATAAATTATCCGTTGAGCCGCCGTTGTCCGTTGAATGTCTTGAATTTGATTTCACTTGATTCATTATCTTTCAAAACTAGTGAACTTGTGAAATATAAAATAAAACACTTTAATGTAAATGTTTGTTATCATCAAAATCATAATATTTATAGTCTTTTAGGCTAACAAATAAGATTTTGCACATTTCATGAAAATGTATATTTATTTTAAAATATATTTATTTTATAATATTAACCAACAATAAAAGTTATTATAGTTAATTAATGCATTAATAATAATTATTAATAATTTTTCTTTAAATTATTAATAATAATAACTAAAAATAACTATTATTAATAATTAATTATCTATAAAAAAGGTTAATAAAATAAAAAATAAAATAAAAAAATAAAATAAAAAAATAAAATAAAAAATAAATTATAAAAATATAAATAAAAATATTTTTAAATTCAAAAAATACTCTTCATTTAAATTAAAAATATATTTATTATTAAATATATTATAATTATAATTATAATATGAAATTATTATTATAAAGAATCAATTTATTATAATTAATTAATATATTAATAATAATTTTATTTAAATGATTAATAATTAATTTTTTAATAAAAATTTAATTCTTTTTTTACACTCTTTTTCGTTTATGAAATTTTATAAGTATCAAAGTAATTTATATTTACAATTATGACATGTTAGTTATAATAATACACTAATATTAATAAAAAAATTTATTTAAATTAGTACTAAAAAAATACTTCCTCTCTTAAAAAATTACAACATCTCATTTTCTATTACTCTATCAATAAAAGTTTTAATATCATTACCATTCATCTTTTTTATAATATCATCTCATAATAATTACTATTTTCATAATAAAAAGATTAAAAAAATAAGTAAAAAGATGAATTAAAAATTTTTTAAAAATTAATTAATAGTAATAATAATTATTGTTAATTATTATTATTTTAAATAAAAATTATTATTAATTGTTGTTAAAATATTAATTAATTATAATAAATTTTTTTATCATTGGTAATAATAATTTAATATAATAATAATAATTATTATAATATATTTAATAATTATTATATTTTAATTTAAATGAAGAGTATTTTTAAAATTTAAAAATACTTTTCATTTAAATTAATCTTTTACAAAAATATTCTTCATTCACACTTTTATAATTTATTTTTATTTTAGTAATCTTTTTATCAAAAATTAATTATGAATAATAATAATAATTTATTATTATTATTAATTTAAATAAAAAATATTTTAATTATTTTTAATGTATTAATTAATTATGATAATTTTTTATAATAATAATTTAATATAATAATTATAATTATAATTCATTTAATAATTTTTATTCTTTTAATTTAAATAAAAATATTTTTAAAATTAAAAATTATAGGGTTTAGTTTAATATTTTAAAAATTTAAATAAAATAAGAAAAATATAAGAATTTTAATGAAATTTTAAAATAGATGTAAATAAAAAAATTATAATATATAAAAATAAAATAAAAATAATAAAAAATATAAAGAGCTGAATGAAATTAACTGAAAAAAAAAATTGCGTAAGCCCCAAATTATAAATATTAGAAAGTGTTCGTTGCGTGGTTAGGCTTTTACAAGTTTGTCCTCAGCGTCGGACGGAATCTGAAACTTCCCCTTGACTGCAGAAATTAACAACGTGACACACAGTGAAGGCTCAAGACTTGCGGGCGGTAAAACTGTCTAACAGAACTTACTCGTTACTTCATTATCTGAAGTCGGCCAAGACTCATTTGTTGCGTGTTTTATTTCATTCTTCTGAATTGCAAGTATGACAACACCTTGTTATCCCTTTTTTTTTTTTTTTGGGGGAAAAAAATTCTGGTTTCATTCGTGCATTCAATTCAGATGATGCCATAATGTTGCCTAGGAGACTTCCACATTGTACTCACTGATGTTGAATACTTGGAATTAGACTTAACAAGGCGGAGGGTATAATTTAAATATTATACTTAAAAGTTGAAATCTTTGGTAAAATATATATTTATTTAATACCTGACGGACAAAGTTGACAAGTTAATAGGAAGATTCCACTTTGTATCGTTTCACCTTAAAAAAAAAAAAAAAATCCTTATTGTCTTTTCTTTTTTTAATTAAAAAGAAAATCTCTCAAGTATGTCAAGCGAACCAAGTAAATATTAACTTTGAAACACACAGCCTCAACTTTTCAATTAATATTTTTTATTTTAAAATTATCCTTATTTAAAAATTAAAATAATTTAAAATAAATATTTTTTTCTCTTTTAAACTCTCAGTGGATTAACATCTTTTCTCTCTTTTTAATTGTTCCTAATTTGAATCAAAATATCAACTCCTAATCGAAACTCAAATTGGAATTAGACAAAATCTTAAGTTAGGAATCAAAATCAAAACCAATATCATCAATAATAGTAAAACACACCATCCAGGTTTGGTGCCATTTTAGAGATAGTAAGGGCTAGATCTTGGCTTGACTTTTGAAAATTTTGAAACCAATTTTGATAATTATCAATGTTTAACTTGGTCTACTATTAGAGCCCTTGCTAAATTTCAAAAATATAAAAAAACATGAGATATCACAGTTTAAGGACAGAAGTTTTGGTTTTGACTTTCTTTTCTTACAGCAACTCCATTATATTATTTCCACTGACGAATTGCTTCTTGTTCGTTCCATGTTTTCTAATGAAATTTTTAGGGTACATAAAATAGATTGAATAAGTAAACACATTTTATTTTTATTTTCTTTCAAATTATATATTGTATAAAACAACATATATTTAATGCCTTGAAATTTGATTGAGTAAATTATTTTAAATAAATGTAGTGAATGAATTGATGTTCTAATTGGATGAGGGATCAATGATAGTTTAACTATATAAATAAAAGACAATAAATTTTGTAGTGTCGATAACGAGATTATCTTTTAATATTTTTAACATATGTAAATACTTTGTTCGTAGTTGTAAATGTATTGAATAAAATATTTTAATAAATATTGATTTTGATACTGTTATTTATTGAAGTTTTTTAAAATTATATTAAGTTTGAACTAAGCCCTACTAAATCTCAATTTTTGGCAACACTATTACAACACCACTTGTTTAGAAAATTTAAACTGAAACTCATTATATGTTGATGATAGTTATGATGGTAATGAACTTGTTGTTGATAGAAACGAAAAAGCACATCTATATTCTTAAAGTTTGGATAAATGGTTACCATTACTTTTAAGCTTTTAAAGAAGGATGCCAAGATCACATTTTGACTATTATAGCTTTTATTTCTATTATTTTAAAAAATTAATTTTAAATTTTGTTGTAAATATAAATACCATAAAAATAATGTAATTTATGCAATAGACTAAAATTTTTAAAATATTTTAGTAAATTTTAATATGTAAATTATTATATTTATTTTTAATAATATACTTTTATTTATTGTAGAGATTTAAATAAATATTTGTATTAAATACATTCTACAATTAAAAACATTCTCACATACTAACATTTTTAAAATCATTATTTTACAAAAGATTCAAAATAATTTAAAATTTTAATACATTTATTTTAATATTATGATTATATTTGTTATAAAATTTACCTTAATTTAATAAAATATATCTAATAGATTATAAAATATTAAAATATTTTTTAAATATTGAAATTATTTTACAATATATAGATTATTACTACATTTATTTTAACATATATTTATGTTTATTGTAAAATATTAGAGTCAATATTTTAGAATAATAGAAGTAAAGGATATAATGATCTTAGTGTCCTTCTATAAAAACTTAAGAGTGTTGATGATTATTTCCCTAAATCTTAGGGGTGTAGATATCATTTTTCCTTGATCGAAATAGATAGTAAAGGTGATGCTTGTGTTAGGAAGAGGGAAGAAGGGGCAAAATAAAGTAAAAAATAATAATTTTTTTTATTTTTAATAAGAGTAATTTTTATAAAAAATAAAATAAATTGAAAATTGGGGGCTATGGAGACAATTTGAGGGGTCAAATATGGAGACTCAAATAAAAAATAAAATTATTTTCTCACCAAATTGTATAGGTTTAGTCGTGATAAAATTTCATTCGTGCATAATATTTTGGACAGATTTTATGATTCGTGTAAATTTTACTCTATATTCCAAATCATACCACACGATGAAAGAAATAAATAAACTTTCTTTTTCTAAGATTTTGTATCCATAATGTGCACGACAAATTTTTTTCCATATTATTTTTATCTAATATTTTAATTTTAGTAAAAATAAAAATAAAAATATAAAAAATTAGAGGAAACTAATAAAAAATTTATTATTTCTATGTGGCTTTGTTATCAAATTTATTTCTGGGCCAAAATGTCATATGATGCAAAGTGATTAAGATAATGGTTAATGTGTTACCATTATGAGGAATGATGTGATTATGAATATGAAGAATGATGTGAAAGATACATCGGTAATCAAAACGGATGGTTTTTAACTTTTATTTCTATTTTTTGGTGTTTTTTGAGCTAAACAGCAAGCAACTGTTATAAGTTTTAGAGGATGTAATTATATTTGTATTCGTTAATTCTAGAAAAATAATAAATAAACACTTCCCTCTTTCTCATTGACGATAACTTGTTTATGCAACCTGTTTAGTTAATAAATAAAATTAGCAGTCTCTGGGAAGGTTGGGATCTATTAGTTGCCAACAGGAAAACTAATTCTGAAATTTAGTTTTAATCAGTATCTGAACAGGTATTAAATTTCATTTAAACTATCCAGTACTTATATACAAAGAGATTCAAAGCATGAGCAAAATAAATTTCAGTCACTTGTTCATTATCATTAACTTGGCATCAAGGCCATTGGCCCCAATCCGCCTTCGGCTGGCTAATGAAAATAAAAACAATCTACAAGATTCTATACGCAGGGAATAACAAATTCAAAAGCAACCATAAGCTAGCAAAACCTGCATTGTCAAACAGCAACTGGTGGAATCTAATTCAAACAAATTCGAGGGTTGTTGCTGGTTGCTGGTTTAATTGTGTGTGGCAGAAATATTTCCACTCCTTGGAACGATATTAGAGTCATTTGACCTTTTGGCAAGTTGTATAACTAAATATACTGAAAGGGAGAGGAAATGAGTAGCCATATGACATAAACTAGTAGGAAAAACCATACACAATTTTGTTATTGGAACAAGTTCTAAACCTTAATCAGATTAAGCTTTCGTTCCTAGTGCAAGGTCTATCACTCAGGTGGCAAAAGGGGATAAAGATATGCAGTGCATTTTAAATAAACTTGATTGATATATCAATCAATGGACATGTTTTCTGCCTCATGGCTAATGCAGTGAAACAGTGCTGTGGATAGATAACGCTCTTCAGCACTGGGGGAGATCGCTTGCACAAGGAGCCAAAGAAATGACATGGTTGATATGGTTTAGACCAGATTATGAATTGAATAATATTTAAAGTAAGTAAACTTTGTTGTCGTAAAGTGGAAGTTAAGTACAATATGATTTCTAAGTATATGTAGCAACTGAAAGGAAATCAAACGTACAACAATGAGTTTCCTAGCCATTTGAGGCCTCTTTGCTAATCGTATAGCAGCTGCTGCTGCAGCACCAGAAGACGTTCCAATCTGCCAAGTAATTATGCTTTAATTAGCTCTGGAGACCGAAAAAGGATAGCTCTAGAGCCACTTGACGTTCCAACCAAGTTCCAACAATGCACTTCTCGGACAAAACTCAGGACAACGGTAGCAGGGAAAGCTCTTTAGTACTAAACCTTTATGTTTGTCAAAACAGCTACATATAATATAATTTTGATGATAACAAACATGTGTGTTAATTAATATGATAATTTTTAGATTTCACATGTTCACTATATTTTTTGAAGGATAACATTTATGTAAGTGAATAAAATGAAATAAAAAATCAACACACTCAAATGGATAACGGCTCGATCAAGAATGAAGTTTAGAACTCAACGGACTTAATATTATGAAAATTCTTGTATAGTTAGTATGATTTAATTTATGCTTGATTTTATATCTGTAAAGCTCAAGTTTTTAATCAATTGATCATTATTTTTCATTAATTTAAAGTTTTATAATAATAAATTAAGTATTTCATACAAATTAATTGATTGTCAAAATGAGAACTAAAAAAAAAGTTTTGTAATCTTTAATTTTAGTAAGTATTGTTTTAAATATGAAATTGAGTTTATTTACGAAATTAGAAATATTTTTTGGCCATATCATAATTTCAGAAAATTGAGGGAATAAAAAGTATTATTTAAAAATTTTGAAATTAGACTTATTTGTAAATATTTTTGATATTTTGAGTTATAGCACAATTATAAAATATTTTATATAAAATTATAATTTTGTGAACAATGGTACTGTAGTAACTTCAAACTACTTTCAAAATGAATTTTTTTGTAAAGTTTTATGAGTTTTTGGATCATAATATAGTTATGAAATATTAAGAGTAAAATTATAATTTTATAAATAGTGTTACTGCAGTAAAATTTAAATTTAATGGTAACTTTACTGTAGAAAGCGGTTAACAGCCATAATGTTGAGGCTAATCGCTTCAACTATGGAATTTGCCTATAACGGCTATTTTTCAAGTCAAAACTATAAAAATCCAAATCAAACTTATTTCTAATCCCTTCAACAAGTCTTAACAAGTTTAACGTCATAGATTGAGCTTCCAACTTATAAATCATCATAGATTAAATTATTATTATGTTATAATTTATTTATTCACTTTTAAAGAGAGATTTCTTATTGTAATCTTTAATTTCTTATTAAATTTGTAAGTGTATAAGTGTGGAAAATACTTGGGTGAAGGGTTTGAGAAATAATTCCTAAATTGTAAAGGTTCATTGATATATTAAAGTCAATTATAACGAACTTATAGTCCTAGAGGCTTAGACAGTGAATGCTTATGGTTAGTTGGAGGTATAAATGTAGTCAAGATTTGTCAAACCACGTAAAATATTCGGGTTTGTTCTCTCTTTCCCTACTCTTTTATTTTTGAGCATTGTTAAACTTATTGCTTTTCATTTCATTAAGACATTAAAATTAATTGTTGTATAGTTTGCTTAGATTAAATTTTAAAATCTCAATTCATCCCCTTTTGGGTTGCACAACTAGAATTTCATTTTATAATTCTCATTTTACAATGTAACTCTATTATAATTAATTTTCTTTTAAAATGACAGAGTAAGAGAAGAACAACAGTAGAAATGTAGTAGGTGAAGATCAATTTTATGACTTGTAATAACCTTATCAAGTATGTCAATATCCCAAACAATAAGAATGATGCCAGCACCAGTGCCTTATGTCACGAACCAAGTCTCTTCATTTGGCCCGGCCCACGGAGGATTCTCAAAACTCTAGAGATTTGTGTAAATATTTAATATAGGTAGGTGGTAGTTACCATAATTAGATACTTCTTGTGTCCTATATATAGGAGGAGTCTCATTTGGCTCAACAACAATGAAAATAATAAAAACAACCAAGACAAGTAGTCTTTAACTTTGTAAACTTTCTTGGGTAATATATAAGTCATTTCCTTCGATCTTGAGTGTCTCCGAGTGAATCCACTTTTCGGTCTTTGAACCTAGTAGCGGATTTGAGTGAAAGGCTGACTTAGAGCCAAGAGAGAGTGAGTTTGGCACCTAAGGCCGCACGGTATCTCTTGAGAACAAATTAGTCCGTGACAGTTGGTATCAGAGCCGTCAATACTCGTGTGTTGCTGTGTTATTCAAAAGGAAAGATGTCGGATGTCACTCATAATGACCAAAGGGGGAGCGAACCCAGCCCCAACGCGAAGAAGGGGAAGAACAACAAGGAGAAGTCGGTGGACTTGTTGAACGCCATGGAGAATCGGGTTGTCTGTGGTGAAATCGCCATTGTCGAGATCAAGGAGCACCTCAAAATCTTTGAGGAGAAGATTGAGGAGGTTGGTGGCCTTGAGGGACGGATGGGTGATTTGAGTCAAGATGTGTTGGCGCTGTTGTGCAAATTTTATTGAACTCGCAAGCGCACGAATCTATTGTAGAATAGATTAACGGTGACCAGTGTTGATCCCACGAGGAGGTTGATTTTAATTATGTGCAGAATTAATTTTCTTTAATAGGTGAATAAATTTGTTGTGAAATTAATGTAAATTATGCTTGAATTTAAATTACAATGGCAGGAATTAAATTGAACTTGAATCTATTAAAATGACGTGCTTGGATATCTGGATCTGCATCAACATGCTCCATAGGCTAAATATTCCATATTAATACCAATTAAATCATAAGGTGAGATTTCACATCTCATGAACCACGCTTAAATAAATATGGTGTTAAGGGCTTATCGTACTAAATAATAATAACCTTGTACTAGGGTACCGATTTAACCGGGGCGGTATCTAGATAAGACTATTGTTATTTGTCGACGAAAAGTCAAAATAACTACAAATATTAGAGGGAAAGAGAAAGTAAATTTATCAAATTAAGCCCATGGGATATGTTGAGACTTCACCTTCAATCCAATCTTAAAAAAAAATTAACTACTCATTTTTGAACTAGGGACAAAATAGAAATTTATTAAAATACATAGAAAATATAAGAAGGAGAAGGAATTACAAAAATCTAAGCTTAGAAATGAATTTAAGAATATCAAATTAGGGGGGAGCCCATTTTTTATAGATACATTAAGTAAATCGTGACTATCGGATTAAAAACAGTTCAGACGCTTAGGATTGCATCACATCATCAGTCAACAGTCAACTGTTAACGTTTGAACAGTAACACAGTTTTGGTCGCAGTTTGCACAGTAATACTATTTACACAGTAACGTGGTTTGAATAGTAAATAATCTCATGTATGTGCATGTACTGTACACACGATTTTTTCTCCACTGAGATGCTGCCACGTCATCGATCCACAGTACATAAGAAATTTAGCCCAATAAGATCGTGACACATCATTGGTCAATGTCACATCATCGGTCAACGCCACATCAATAGTCAATGCCACATAATTCGTCCAATTAAATACTGCCACGTCATAGGTAGATGCGACGTCATTGGTCAATGCCACATCATCGGTCCGTATATATAAATAGTATTATAAACAATATCATAAACAGTACTATACGTATGAACAATACCATATATGTGAACAATGACATTTTTTCTTTTAGCTTCTTCTAAGGTTTTCGATCGTCCTGAGTCCAAATATGACGTCTGTTTTGCTGTCTGGTTCATTGTGAAATGATCATGATGCTCCTAAAATACATAAAATACATAATTATAATAAAACACACATAATTAAATAATAAAATACTTAAATAAATAAAAGTAACAATGTTAGTGAGACTTGAAGTGTAAAATAACGATTTTCTCCTTTATAAATATACACTTTCTAACACTCAACAGGCACAACGCCAAAGTCTTAGAGGAGTTCCAGGCTGTGGTTTTGAACTCTATCGAGGCACTGCGGGCTCAAGTGGAGGAGCTGTAGGCTGGCCTTGAGGAAACTAAGTCGGATTAGGCGCTTTGCAAGAAGGCGGCGATGAGCGGAGTGCTCAACACCAATGCCGCACTTTCAATGAGGGTCGAGGTTCCGAGGCCAAGGAGGTACGGGGGCAAGCGGGATGCCCAAGAGATCGAGAATTTCTTGTGGTCCATGGAGAGGCACTTCGAGGCCACTAATGTCCATGGTGACCAAGAAAGAGTGAACATCGCAACCAGGTACCTTGAGGATCACGGAACCACTTGGTGGCAACAGAAGCATGTTGAAATCATACACGGGACGTGCATCATCAACACATGGGAGTTGCTGAAATGTGAGCTCAAGAAGCAATTCTATTAGGGGAATATGGCATACGAGGCTAGCAAGAAGATGAGAGAGCTGAAGCACACGACGTCTATCTTGAAGTATGTCGATGATTTCTCGAAGCTCATGCTTTAAATCGACAACATAAACATGAACGACTTGCTGTTCAACTTCATGGAGGGACTCTAACCGTGGGCACAATGAGAGTTGGAACGGCGCCAAGTGAATGACATATCCACGGCCCTCACTGAGGTGGACACACTTGTAGAGTTTTGGAAGGGTGAATCTTCGAAGCCAAAGAAGGATAAGAGGTCCTAATATGGCAAAGGTGGAAGAGCGAAGGGCAATAGGCCGTCGCACTATGATGGCAAAGAAAAGTCGCAAAAGAGAGATGGTCTAAGGGATGGTCCGAAGGATGGCAAGAAGGAGGCTAAGCGCAAGTACAATTGCTTCCTTTGCGATGGAGACCATTGGGTGTGGGATTGCCCAAAGAAGAAGGCTTTCAACACCATGTTTAGCGAGACTGGGGAGAAGCAACCGAAGGCACCAACGGTTGACGTCGCCAAAATAGGCTGTCTTTAACTCTTTAACGCGTTGAAGGCAAAGTAAATTCCAGCCAAGGTGCAAGACAAGTCGCTCATGCATGTAGAGACCGTGATCAATAGAAAGAAAGTGCAAGCCTTGATTGACACCGGGGTATCGCACAATTTCATCAAAGTGGATGAGGCCATGCGACTGGGACTCAAAGTTGAGAAGTCGGAGGGCTGGCTCAAGATGGTGAATATGAAAGCCAAGCCGTTGAGAGGAGTGGCGCGCAATGTGGGGTTACACTTGGGCGTTTGGCGAGGCAAGGCAAGGTGAATTTCTCCGTTGTTCTACTTGATCACTTTACGCTAGTATTGGGCATGGAGTTCTTGCGACAGTTCAATGCGGTTCCACTTCTAAAATACAACTCGGTGTGCATTTTGAAGGGTGTTCCATATTTGGTTCCGACGGTGACCAAGGCCATACAGCTAGGCCAACTTTCCCTGATGCAAGTCAGTAAGGGTGTCAAACGGTGCGAGAAAACTTTTCTTGCCACCATCCATGAGGTTAGAGATGAGATGAAGGCCATAGAGGCCATATCGGAGTAGGTAGCTCAAGTCATCGAAGAGTAAGCAGATGTGATTCCACCCGAGTTGCAGAAGCCTTGCTACCATGCCGGGAGGTAGATCATAAGATTGAGATGGAGCCGGGGGCCATGCCGACTGCGGGGGCACCATATCACATGTCTCTATAAGAGTTAGAGGATTTGGGGAGGAAAATCAAGAGCCACTAATGCGGGATGAGGTGGGGCAGTTTACGCGAATGAGCTTAGTGTGCCAGTAGGACAAAACAGAACAACAATGTCCAGCCGACTTGCTTGAGCCATTGCCTACTCCAGATTGACCATGAGAAAGTATCTCGATGGATTTCATCACTTGTCTTTCGAAATCAAATGGGTGTGGAACAATTATGGTGGTGGTGGACAGATTTTCGAAGTATGCAACCTTCATTCCAGCCCTGAAGGATTGGTCAGCGGAAGACACTGCCAAGCTTTTCTTCAAGAATGTGGTGAAGTATTGAGGGCTTCCGAGGTCTATCATTAATGACCGAGATAGTTGGTTCACCGGGAGGTTTTGGACGAAATTGTTTAGACTTATGGGGTCAGCGCTACACTTCTCTACGAGCTTCCACCCGCAAATGGATGGGCAAACCAAGAGGGTGAATGCATTGCTTGAGCTGTATATGCGGCACTTTGTGAGCGCTAACTAGTATGATTGGGGGAAGTTGCTAGACGTGGCCCAATTTTCTTACAACTTGCAGCGGAGCGAGGCCACATTGAGGAGCCCTTTCGAGATGATCATGGGGCAGCAGCCACTGACACCACACACACTCATTTCTAGCTACACCGGGCGGTGCCCAGTAGCCTACAAGGTGGCCAAGTCGTGGCATGAGCAAGCGGACATAGCCCGAGCGCACCTTGACAAAGTGGCCAAGCGGATGAAGAAATGGGCGGATAGCAAGCATCGACACTTGGAGTTCAATGTGGGGGACATGGTGCTAGTCAATATCCTTCCGTCCCAGCACAAGTCTACACGTTCGCTGCATAAGGGCCTAGTTTGAAAGTACGAGGGGCTATTTCCAGTAATAAAAAAGGTCAGAAACGTGTCATATAAGCTGGAGTTACCCTTCTCACTTAGGCTATATCCGGTATTCTATGTCAGCTGTTTGAAGCCATATCACAGTAATGTGGAGGATCCATCACGAAGCGGATGCAAGCGGCCACCATTCGGCAACACGAGGGTATACGACAAGGAAGTAGAGGAAATTTTGGTGGATCGGATTGTGTGGAAGAAGGGCTATCCACCAAGCCAAGAATACTTTGTCAAGTGGAAGGGTTTATCCAAGAGCGAAGCAAGTTGGGAGCTCGCAAATGATTTGTGGCAGTTCCGAGACAAGATCAAGGCCTTCCACAGCGAGTCGACGAGGACGTCTCCGGATTAGGTAGGGGAGAATGGCACGACCCAAGTCTCTTCATTTGGCCCGACTCGTGGAGGATTCTAGAAACTCTAGAGACTTATGTAAATATTTAATGTAGGTAAGTGGTAGTTGCCATAATTAGATGCTTCTTGTGTCCTATATATAAGAGGAGCCTCATTTGGCTCAACAACAACAAAAACAACGAAAACAACCAAGACAAGTAGTCTTTAGCTTTGTAAACTTTCTTGAGTAATGTATAAGTCCTTTCCTCCGATCTTGAGTGTCTCCGAGTGAATCCACTTTTCGGCCTTCGAATCTAGCAGCAGATTTGAGTGAAAAGCTGACTTATGATTAAGATAGTGTGAGTTTGGCGTCTAAGGCCATATGGTATTGCGTAAGAACAAACCGGTCCGTGACACTTGGATCATATGCTTGCTCAGAACATATAGCAGCATGCAGTGTACCTCAATCAGCAAATTGTACTCATATACAAGGCTTGGTGAAAAATAATTAGCGAACTAATGTGAATATATGCAATACCCGATAGCTGTGCATGGTCGACCACAGCACTATCGTCAACTAATACAAAAGCACGAAAAAGGTACGATATTAAAATAAAGAGACCTTGTGGTCCTCCATTCAAGACTGCACTTTCGGATGGTTCAACACCATATACCTGTACATAGACATGAGAAAGCAAAGCATTAAAATGGCAAATCATGAGCTTTGGTTCTCTTTGTTTCACACACTCTCTTTTGTAATACCCTCAAGACAACTTCAATGTTTGGGTTATTCTCTTTAAGGATTCTTCCTTTGTTTCACACACTCTAGAGCAATACCCTCAAGACAACCTTCTTTATGGGCAAGCAACTTAAGGTTTCAATAGCTTCGTCACTTGATACTTGAAATGAATTTAAATTTAGTGGCAGCTACTGTAACCAATTACAAGAATTCAGAGGTCATGAGGGATGTAATTGTAGCACTAGAAGATCAATATTCCATGTAAATTCAAAAATAAAGAATAGCAAGATTCGACATGTTTTCACGACTTACTGTAAGAACTTCATCAAGTATGTCAACAGCCAAAACACTAGAGATCATACCAGCATCTATACCTTGGATCAGATGATTTTCTATAATACGTCATGAGCTTTGAATATTACTCATCATCAATGCTTAAAATGAAGCCAAAGCAACCAAAAATGTACCCATCTTAAATGTATTGATCTAGAAAGACTCTGCACGCATACTTGCAGAAGCAGAGTCCCATCATCTAAAAGGGCCAAAAAAAATTATTAAAAAAAAAACCGCCTGGTTGTTCTCCATTTAATATTGCAGTTTCGGTTTATTCCACTCCATATACCTAAAGATAAACATAAGAAAAGCAAGTTTACAATAAAATAATTCCTTACGTCAATAAAATAAGTTCAAGTAAAGGATTCATTTATTTTAAAATTACTCAATATAAGAAAAACGAGCATTCGTATGTGTAATCATCAGAACACACAAAAACAAATTCCCTGAAGACAAATTATAACCCTAATATTTGGATTCTTATCTTTGAGGCATCTCCCAGAACCAGTCACGGTGCCTCAAGTCCCGATCCTTGCAACTAAGATTTCAACATCCCTTCTGGAGTCTCTCCATATATCTGGGCCATTTAAATAAACTTGATTGATATATCAATCAATGGACGTGTTTTCTGCCTCATGTCTAATGGAGTTCAATAGTGCTGTGGATAGAAAACACTCTCCAGCGCTAGGGAAGATCCCCGGCATTGGGAGCCAAAGAAATGACATGGTGAATTTGGTTTAGACCAGATTGTGAATTGAACAATATTTTAAACTAGGAGAACTTTGCTGTCATAAAGTGGAAGTTAAGTACAATATGATTTCTAAGTATATGTAGCAATTAAAAGGAGATCAAACGTACAACAATGAGTTTCCCAGCCATTTCAGGCCTCTTTGTTAATCATATAGCAGCTGCTGCTGCAACACTGGAAAGTATTCTAACTTGCCAAGTAATTATGCTTTAATTAGCTCTAGAGGCCGAAAAAAGATAGCAAGAGAGGGAGCATAAGAACTTACAAGCAATCTTTAAGTTTCTGAACATACTAGCAAACCTTCTTTCAAGGAAAGCAGCCAAGTAATTTCAATAGCTTCCTTACTTGATACCTGGAAATAATTTTTAGTGCCAGTGTAGTAGGTGAAAAAGAATTTAATTGTCTAGGAGCCTTATTTGCCCTCTTCATGTCCATAACTTATTTATTTATAGTGATGTTGTCTATGTCAATAACAGAACTCAAGATAATGGCAGCAGGAAAAGATCTTTAGTACTAAACATTTATAATTACTTCCCATTTTACAATGTAACCCCATTTTTAAGTAATTTTCTTTTGAAGTGACATAGTAGTAAAAGAACAACACCAGAAATGTAGGAGGCGAAGATCAATTTTATGACTTACTGTAATAATTCCACCAAGTATGTGGGTATCCAAAACAGGAGGGATGAAACCAGCACCACTGCCTTGGATCAGACGCTTGCCTAGAACAAGTACCAACATGCAGTGTACCCCAATCAAGAAATTGTACTCAGACAGAAGGTTTGAGGAAAAATAATTAGAGAACTAATGTGAAGGTATGCATTAGCAGATAGTTGTGCAAGAGACGCCACACCACCATCATCGACTAATATAAAGAACGAAAAACATACGATATGAAAATAAACAATGCATTCAATATAAGACAAACCGCGTTGTTCTCCACCCAAGACAGCACTTTCAGACGGTTCAACACCATATACCTATACATAGGCATGAGAAAGCAAAGCATTAAAATGGTAAATCAGGAACTTTGGTTCTCTTTGTGAAACTCACTTAAGCAATACCCTTAAGACAACCTTAATATCTGGGTTATTCTATTTAAGGAATCTTCCAGCACCAGTCATCGTACCAGCAGTCCCTATACCTGCAATAAATGCATCAAACTTCCCTCCTGGGTCTTGCTATATCTCTGGGCCACTGGTCTCATAATGAATCTACACATATAAAGACAGAGATTCGTATACACTTTCAAAAACCAACCTACATTACTGCATCAACCATCATAATACCTTCAAATTGGCAGGATTTTCAAATTGTCATAACAAATAACCATGTGGTGTTTTCTTTAGCATCTCCTCACCTTTTACAAGAATTCCCTCAAAGCGCAGAGCTGAATCAACAAGAACAATCTCAGCTCCCAGAGATCTGAGTACAATTCTTCTCTCCATGCTTCATGTTGATGGCATTACAATGATAACATTGTAACCCATTGCTGCTGCCGTGAAGGCCAATCCTACGCCAGTGTTACCGCTTGCAACCTCAATGAGGTTAGTCTTTTAATCCATATCATTCAACATAGTCATAAGGGAGATTTGTTAGATCATATGTTACTAATTTGAGCATCAGCAATTCATTGACAGTGACTGCATATATAATTTGATCATGTCAAACAAGCATTGTATTCTCAAAAGTTGTATACCAAGCTACAAGAAAAATGCCATAACCCTCTTTCCCAAGACATAAGTGGCTATCAATTTTTAAGAAATGCAGTAGGCTTGGTCCTAATTATTCATCTTGACTGAAAATAAATAACTGATAATTTATCTTGCATACTTTTCCTCGGGTAATTAAGCCCTTGTCCTCTGCATCTTTGATCATGCAAGTCAAACATTAAAAAAACAATATGAAGTCCAACATAAGGATTAGCGTGATAAAAATAAAACAATATAGTATGTTGTATGCCTGTCTTTGAAACTGGAGCAAAGTTCCATCGTTTTTAACTTGGCAGCTGCACAGGCTACACAATCGTCCACGACATTGTTTAGATACAGCATTAACGAATTGCCTATCAACTATACAAACATACCTCCACGTTATCAGCAAGATTTTGGTAATCAAAGACAAAAACCAAGCTTTTCAAAAATAGTGATAATGATAATAATAATGAAAGAAATTTACTTCAGTAAGATCTTTCTTGATAGCATTATTTTCTTCCATGGAGCTACTTGGCAAAGACTTATCGAAAATCAAACTGCCAACCTTGTTATGCCATAGTAACATAGATGTAAATTTCTTTGAATGTAGATAGCACTTTCTCAAGATCAAGCCCGATTTACAAAATTTAATAACCCCAATTGAGGAATCACTGTAAATTATCGGAGAGCACAAAACAGATGGAGAAAATATGTACTTCCAAGAAATCAGTATAAACAGAACTAAAGCTCAGATATCAGTACTATCTTTTTCTAGAATTTGTAGCATCAAGAACCTGGAATCTGTACGATTACAGAGATATAAGCAAGTCATCCAATGAATAACATGGCGAACAAAAATATTAAAAAACTTAGGGAAGATATTTGGCAAGCAATAGGGTTCTTGGAATTTAAGTAGAAAAAAAGAAGAAAAGGTTTTATGCAGCATAAGAATGAGTGTTGAAGTGCAGTTTTCATCAAGGTGGTAGAAAAGAAAATATGACCAGACACCATTATACTACTAATCTGGTAATGGAGAACTTTTCTCCACAATACGTGAACCAGTGAGGAGAAAATATATATGTACGTATACATATATATTTGCAATGGATACAAAAGAAAGACAAGAAAAAGAAACCTTTATAAATACAAAGTGGCTGTTGGCTTTCTACGCATGTGCTTTAGCTAGCAATGATACTCAGTTAAATAACAGTGAAATGCATGTACTTTTACAAGATAATCATCAGTTTTCCATGGAATTTCTCGGTTCGCAATTCACGGCATTGATGGCAAGACAATTTGGTATGTCGCGCACAGTTTCTAGAAACTCACAGTCACTGTGAGTTTGTGAAACACCACTGAGACTGAAGCTTTTGAAGGGCGAAATTGTCAACATCTCATTCGTACTACTTCACTCTCCATGTATACTAAGTGCGCAGCTGCCCTACAAACGCACTTATTGTCAGCAACCAAACTTTATATAATAATGGAGTAACAAGTATTTGAAATATAAAAGGCCTTAAGGAGTTATAATCAGCATCCATCTGAATTTTTAATTTGCATTTTATTAATTGGAATAAATTCAATTCAGCGTTTCAATGATGCTCCCCCTTAACCGAGAATCAATTTATTAATCTTTTTATTTTCCATGAAGAGATTTTGATATTGAATTAGTGCTCATAATTAATCACATAGTTATTGCCTTGTTGTCCAGACCATAAGCATAAGAAAACATCCATACACAGAAAGTAAATAGTGCGAAATTATGTGAAGGAAAACTAATGATAATTTTCTTCGTGATTGATTACTCTCATAAGATATGACTAACAAAACCAAAATTTTTCCCACATGGAAGCGATGTGACAGCAGCAGCTCTGACAGTAGATATAAATACGGAATGCAAAACAACCTTCGAACATACTCACCTGGACGAGGCAGATGGGCGATCGTGAAAGCCCATGGCCTAGGTTGGTGGCCTACATTGCACTTGGGAGGTGCACTCGCCTAGGTCAGCCCAAAGCGGCTGAGCCTACGTTATAATTTGTGTTCAGTGGGCGCTTGGGCTCGCACGGTCCCCCTCACAATTTTAGTGAAGTTCGGAAGTAATACTTTAAAGTTATTGGCATTTATTTGAACTTTTAAGTTATTGACATTTATTTGAATGGTTGAATTGGAGGATTGTGGGTGTTTAAAATTTAATTCGATACTGAAAATTTAAAAATTTAATTTGTGGATTAGAAAATGTGGATGGATTAGATATTGATTTATTTTTAAAAATTTTTTTTGTAGTAATTTATGAATATATAAAAAATAAAAAATATTTATTTACTTAAAAATTAAACTTGTAAATATAATAGTAGTACTTATTAATAAATAAATAATTTAAAATATAGTTATATTAATATCATATTATATTTTATTTGATAATAATTTAATATAAAAATAACTAAATAAAAAAATATGATTTCTTAAATAATTAATTTTCATTTAATGAGATTTTTTTGTTTTGTTATATTTTGAAACTTTTGAATGTATTTATTTTAAAACTTTTGAATGTATTTTCTTACTTTTTTTAAATAAATAATTTATTTAAATCTTAATTTTAAGTTAGTTACCCTTGGGTGATACATATTTTGATAAATTTAAAAAAGTGACACATATTTTAAAAATACTCAAGAGTGATAAACAATTAACTTTAATGCGATTATTAAATTAATTATAAAAGAATATTTTTACCCCTAAAATTAATTATAAAATGAAATTGTTACCTCCATAATAGATATAAAATAACATTTCTCTACAAAATAACATTTCTATCTCTAAATTAGTAGCAAAATATATTTTTACCCATGTACAATTATTTTTATTTTTTAAATAGAAAAAAATTATAAAAAGTTACATCTAAACCTAATTAACAGTTTTTTTGGGTTAAATCATACAATTTTTTTTTGAAAAATTCTTGTTAAATCAAACAAAATTTTCTTATTCAATTTAACATTTAAAGTTTGATTCAACAAGAAATTTTTTTAAAATATTTATTTCATTTAACCAATAAAAAAGTCTGTTGATTAGACTTAGATGAATTTTTTATAATTTTTATCTAAAAATTAAAAATAATTGAGTAGGGACAAAAACATATTTTATAACTAATTATAGAGATAGAAATATCATTTTGTAGCTATTATAGGGTTAAAAGTATTATTTTATAATTAATTATAGAGGCTAAATATTATTTTTTAATTAATTTAATATTCACCTTAGAGTTAAAAAAAATTAATGATTTGTCATCCTCTTAAATATTATTAAAAAATGTATTATCTTTTTAAAATTTATTAAAATATTTATCATCTAGGGATAACTAACCCTTTAATTTTAAATTTATCAATAGTAAATTTATTTTTACATTAAAATTTTTTATTTAGTTAATTTATGGATTTGATAAAATTAAAAATTTTTAATCCATAAAAAAACCCACAAAATAATGAATTAAATATAAATTGAATTAAATCCATATCTAATCCGTAAATATATAGATTGAGTTTCGTCAATTTGTGAATTGGATTGAATTGAAAATTTAAAATCTACAAAATTATAAATCGAATATAAATTGATATCTAATCCATAAAATTCAATATGCAAACACCCCTAAATTGAGTAACGTGCTGAAAAGCAATATTCGATAATTCAGATTTGCAGCAGTGGGATGGCAAAATGAAAAAACTGAGAATTTTGTATTGGGTAAACTGTATTGGCATCAACAATTCAATGGTAACTTTAACGCCGATAAATGACTTGAATTTTTCTCAACGGCTTTTACACCACAGCTGATGACATTTACTTCATACCCACCAGCTTTTATCTTACAACACATCAATTGCTAATGGAGTCGAAACTTGAGTGACATTTCAATCAATGGTCATGTTTTCCGCTTCAATTCTAATGGACTCAAACAATTCAGTAGATAGATAACGCTCTCCAGCACTGGGGAAAATCACCTGCTCAAGAAGCCAAAGAAATTAATGGCATGCTTTGTGTGTTTGCGTGTGTATTGAAACAATGCCTTAATGTAGTTTAAATAACAGAATCAGAAATTGACTTAGATTGACCAAATTGTTATGAAATCAAACTTACGGCGATGAGTTTCCCAGCATTTTCAGGCCTCTTTGCCACTCGTATAGCAGCAGCAGCTGCTGCACCAGAAGATATTCCAACCTGCCAAAAAGTTACATCAATCATACAATTAGCACCAAAATCAAAAGGGAAAAGACCAAGAAGACATAGCACAACTCATTAATTGGATAGGCAGTCAGCAAAAGACAGAGCCTATATATATGTACCAGCAACCCTTCTTTACGGGCAAGCAACTTAGAGGTTTCAATAGCTTCCTCACTAGATACCTGGAATGAATTTTAATTTAGCAGTAGCTAGTGCAATCAATGACAAGAATTCAAAGGTAATGACGCAAGCATATGTAGTGCTAGAAGATTAAATTTACATGTCAATTAAAAAAGAAATAATAGCAACATTCAACACGTTTTCACAACTTACTGTAAGAACTTCATCAAGTATATCTACATCCAAAACACTAGAGATCATACCAGCACCAATACCTTGGATCAGATGATTTCCTATAACACGTCATGAGCTTCGAATATTACTTATCTCATCAACGCTTAAAAGGAAACCAAAGTAACCAAAAAGTGCACCCATCTTAAAATGTATTGATCTAGTAAGGCCATGCATGCATGCTTGTAGAGGCAGAACCCCATAATCTAAAAGGGCCAAAAAAAAAAAAAAAAAAACAAAAACAAAAACAAAAGCCAACCAGGTTGCCCTCCATTTAACATTGCACTTTCAATTGGTTCCACTCCATATACCTAGTCATAAACATAAGAAGAGCAAGTTTACAAAACAGGTTGAAGTAAAGGATTCATTTATTAAAATTACTCAATATAAGAAAAACAAGCATTCGTATAGTAATCATCAGAATACACATAAACAAGACAAATTATAACCTTAATATTTGGATTCTTTTCTTTGAGAAATCTCCCAGAGCCAGTCACGGTGCCACCAGTCCCGATCCCTGCGACTAAGATATCAACATCCCCTCCCGAGTCTTTCCATATCTCCGGGCCAGTGGTCTCATAGTGAATCTACAATCACCAAAAAAAAAAAAAAAAAAAAAAGATTCATAATTGTAACCTTTTGAAACGCCAATCTGCATTATCAAATATAGCAGAACAAAATCATAAATGTAACCTTGGGATTGGCAGGATTGTCAAATTGCCGAAACATATAACCATTGGGGGTACTGCTTAGTATCTCCTCACCCTTTCTGAGAATCCCCTCAAAGCCCCCAGCTTGATCTGCAAGATAAACCTCAGCTCCAAGGGCTCTCAGCACAATCCTTCTCTCCATACTAGCTATTGACGGCATTACAATGATAAGTTTGTAGCCCCTTAGTGCTGCAATGAAGGCCAGTCCTATGCCCGTGTTACCACCTGTTATCTCAATTAGGACCGACTTTACACGTATCGAAAATGAAAAAAATTTGTTAATTCACAAGTTTCAGTACTATTGATATGCACGACATTTGATATGAAGAATTTTGACCACGTACCTTTCCTGGGGTTATTAAGCCCTTTTCTTCTGCATCTTTGATCATGCTAAACGCAATCCTACATGTTGAACATTAAAAATTAAACAAAATTGGCATTGTGATACCATGAAAAATATAGTCAATTAGTGATTAAGCCCTATTTGATATTGGAGTGTTGCACCTTTTAAGACAAAATTGATTTAGGAAAAAAAAATTATAACTATAAGATAAAAGAAGATAGTGTCTAAAATATATAATTATTAAATAACAATTATGACCAAAATAGGAGAGATATTATAGGTTTTTCTTCACTCTAATGTGGGATCAAATTAATTTAATTTTTAAGTTATAATAGTTAAACTTTATTTGGTGTATTTTTTCAAATAAAACTTATTTAAATAGAATTTTTATTAGTCAAGCTTTTATTTAAAAGATTTTAATTATTTGATTGTCTATAAGAATTTTTATTAAAAATTTATGAAATTATTTTAATAAATAAGTTTTTTAAAATTATGTTATGAAAATAATAAAATAAGATTGTTAAATAAGTAAAGAATATTTTATATATTTTAGTATTTAAAAAAATTTTTAACTTTTATTTTTAAAACTCAGAATATGAACTTTTACTTGTAAAAGTAAAATATCTTATTTAAATTTAAGAAGTTCTATTATAAAAATAATTAAATAAAAATAAAAATTATAATAAGAGTTTATTTAATTAAATAAGTACATATAACCATTAAATAAATTTTACCATACACACATTAGTGTTTATAAAATATTTTAGTTTTATAACTTTTACCCAACCACAATACAAAACAGGGCCTAAAAGTCGTGGATGTACCTATCTTTGACACTGCAGCAAGGTTCCATCATTTCTAGCTTGGCAGCAATACGCGCTACACAACCATCCACAACATTATTGAGATACACCATTGGCGTATTGCCTATTAACTGAACAAGTTCAGTTCACAGACACCCACTTTATTAGCAAGACTTTAATTTAATTCAAGTGTACATAGTTATAGAGAAAATAGAAGATACATAGCTTGAAAGCGTAAGCTAGTGTACTGAAGGAACTTTACTTGAGTTACATCTTTCTTAATTGCACACTTGTGGTAGTTGTCATCCATGGAAGCTTCAAGCACCAGAACTAGCATAACAAGTGCCAAACAGGGTATAAATCTCTTGGAACCTAGATACAGCTTAACAAAAATAAAGAATTTAACCAACTTCTCAAACACGAATCAGCATAAACTAAAATTAGCAGAAGCGAAGCTAAAAATATTCAAGTGAACCCCACCACAGTTGCTTATGAGAATCACAGAAGCAGCCAGAGGCCAGAGTTACATTAAAAGCAGAGCACTTATGCACAAGCAAACTCATCTATCGATATTGTTAATTTATGTCATTTTATAGACGCAGTTAAAAAATATCTAGTAGCACAGTCTTGCACAAGTGGTCAAGGAACAAAGCAAATATACAAGGTGCAGTTTTGCTAATAGCCGCAGATTTCCATCGCTGGATTGCATTTCTAGCAAGCCGCTATGGGTAGCGATGTTGACACTCCATCTTGATAAATACAGCCCCCATCAGAATATTTAAATTTTTTGTTACTGCTCCTTAGTTCCTATAGTTTAAACTAATTACTAATTAGTCTCTATATTTTCAAATGCCAATGCAAAAACCCTTGTAGTTACTTTCATAGTTGTTAGATGTAAATTTTTCAAGAGTCAAATAGAATTTTAGTTTCATATCAACTTGAAATTCAAATAAATCTAACTTGCAACAGGCCAAAAATATATGAGAAATTAAATACATGTTAGTAGAATATATAATAAGGATGTTGTGAGTACTTTTTAAAAATAAACAGATAGATAATTATCTCAAACTATAGGATAAGTGAGGATTTACTTTTAAATTTATTTGTTTGACTAATTACTACTATAAAACTCCGAAAGGATGATCATATCTTCTGCTTCAATTATGTAAAACCAACCAGCTTCAAAAAATAGTTACAAAAGCTGGTTACCCCCCAAAAGTAGAGTTCGTATCTATTTCCCTATCGCCAACATGTAGTTGGTTCTTGCGTCGGGTAAGGGGTACGGACTTATTCAGAACAAAATGGTTTTAATTTCAACCTTTTCGTCTGGCTAGCAATTTAAATTCGCATTTTACTAGAGCTAGGCCATCCAAAATTATACTAAGCTCTGTTCACCCCTTCCTTGTAATCAAATTAAAGCAAATTATACAACCGAATATCCATAATGAAAAATAATATTTTTCATTGAAATAAAAGAAATCAATAACATATTTCAAATGAATAAAGAAAATTGAGATTTGAATTAACATAAATCACATGTCTATATAACAGATTTTTATTTTCAATTATTGGAATAATTAGTTGCAATAAAAATCAAAATTTTGTTTTCCTGTATTATTCCATTAATTCCATTTAACATTTATAAAGGGAAAAAAAATAAATACCACTATTTTGTTTTCCTATATTATTCCATTCCATTACTTCTATTTAACATTTAAAAAGGAAAAAAATAAATGCCGCCTATCTAGATTTTTTCTAGGTAGTCATTGGTGGATAATAAAATACACTTCTCTCTACTTGGGAGGTAAAGTGACTAAATTTTCATAAATACTTATTTTTCTCTCATAAATATTTATAGGAATAGGGTAGATCTCACCTTCACTGAGTGTAGATTTTTAAGATATATTCAAGAGTGATGCTAAATTGAGAGAGATGAAAGCAGTTAATTATTTCTCTCTCTACCTACTCATTTTCTCTCCACTATTTTTTTTTTTTTTATGATTTCTCTCATCCTTCTCTCTACTTAGTATTTTTTTATATTCAATAGATGATTAGGCTATATTTTAGTAGAATCCATGTTGTACAATTATATATTTAGTTATTTAGACTCTCTACTGGCCTAATATCACTTAGAAAAAGGAAACCTTTGTTCGAAATTTATGTATCAAAAGTTGATGCATGATATCATGGCTAGTAATGAGCATAAACCCACAACCTATGAGTTTACCCAACCCAAACCATTTAAAATGGGTTGGGTTGAATAAATTATGAAATACGTTAAATTTAAATATTCATATAAGAAACCATTTTATAATGGTTTGGATATGATTTACTCATGGTTACAAACAAATTAAAGGTGATATGTTAATGAAAAATAAATTAATTTAATTAATAAAAATCAATTAATTCTATTATTTTCCATTCCAAAATCTCACATTAGACACCAAGGTATTAACTATTAAGGTACTAATTTTTTTTTAAATATGCAGTCTGCTCTCTGTTATTTATTTATTTATTTTGTTTGAGAGTTTATACTTTTAACATTCATTATCTTAAAATTAAAAAATATTTTTTAAATTTATTTAACATTAAAAAGATTGAGATGAGATTTTATGTAAGAATTTTTACCATATAATCTAGTGATATATAAAATAATCTAACCACTCATAAAGGAAAAGGAATTTCCTTTTGACATAGAAAATTTTATACAGGTCAAAATTTAGAGTTTAAGTCTTTATTATTATTGGGTGGTCATTATTATTGTTTTAAAACTAATAATTTATAAATTAATAATAGTTATTATATAATAATTTTTTACAGTCTAAACTTGAGTTAAAATACTAAATTAGTATTTTAATAAATTACTCAAACAATATTTTTAATGAAATCCTCTAATATAATTTTATAGTCTTATTTTGTATTGTAACTTACTAAAATAACAAATGTAATTGATTATAACATTTTATTAAATAAAATATGATTCTATTTTTATTTTTTAATTAAATTTAAATCTATTTTGAAACCACCACTAAAATTTTAGATTTTTCTAATTACAATAAATTTTAGATTTATTTCTCAAAAGATTTAAATTTATAGAATTGAATAATTTAATTTAATTTAATTTATTTTTGATAGATTGCTTTGATACTTGAGTTAAAGTGTCTTATCTTATTTTGATTTGTATTAATATTGTTTTGAATTTATGTTGTGATATGGTTAATATTTAAGGAAGAAGTTATTGTAAAGTCTATTATTTATAATTTTTCATCATTATATTTTTTTATATTCTAATATTTATTTAATAATTAATAAATAATATAAATTTAATATAATTAAATTTATTAACATAAAAATATTTTGATTATAAAATTCAAACCAAACCCAAACTAATTTCAAATGGATTAATTTAGATTAAATTAAAAATATTTAGTTTAGTTTAGGCTGAATTAAATTTTTATGGATCGGCTTGAATTGATTTTAAACTCAATCCAAACCGACCTACCCTCCCACTTCATAGCCCATCAAAATAGCTATTATTTTTCTTAAATAAGTATAAAATTTCTCAAATTGTCAAACTTTTGGACTCCTTTTATTTATTTATTTTCTTTCAAACACTAAAAAGAACAATCCAGTAATTATATTAGAGACACGGATAGCATTAGCATGCGTAAAAAGAGTACATGAGCCACACGAGGCCCACACCAGCCACTGTCTTAGCTTGATTGGCTAATGAAGGAATAAAATGCAGATAAGCTAAGCCGTATATTGATTGGTACATGGGCACGCGAACCAACAAATTGCAAATTATGCAACCGCTATCAGCTCACTCTAACATCGCTGTCACCTTTTTCATTGATCTTATAGTGTGCGTCCAAAATTCATCTACGTCACATGACGGCGGAGCAGTGGCTTCTTTAGTGGAATCAGTGCTGGTCACTTTATTACCGTAAAATCAACATGATCACCTCATCATTATATTAACAATAATCCAACAACATGATAATTTTAAAAATTTACTTAAGGTGCAGCTAGCGACCTCTTAATTTAAAAATTTTTTTAGTCCAAAGTTCTATAGTAACACAATTGGGGAAACGATGACTTCTATAAGAGTACAAGAAAATGGCATTCTCTGTTGATTATTTGATTTTGCGTACACTGTATGCTCAGTCTGTAACATAGATCCTGTAACATTAATGATAGGATGCATGCAGAGAAAGGCGTGCAATACTTTCGAAACTGGAGCTGATTGACACTTGAATCAACAGGCATGTTTTCTGCCAAAGTGAAAATGCTGAGTGCAGTTTTGCTGATGCCTGGTAGCCGCATATTTTCGTTGTCGGATTGCGTCTTTGGCTAGCCGTGGTGGGTAGCGATATTGACAATACATCTCGATAAATACAACCCTATCAGAACATTTAAATCTTGGGTTATTGCTCCTTAGTCCTTATAATTGTTAGATATAAGTTTACTTTCATAATTGTTAGATAAAAATTTTTCAAGGGTCAAATAGAATCTTAGTTTGGTATCGACTTTAAATTCAAATAAATCTAATGTGCAACAATTGAAAAGTAGATGAGAGATTAAGTAGATTCTAGTAGAATATACAATAAAGGCTTTTGAATATTTTTAAAAATACAAGAACTATAACCAGATAATTGGCTCAAAGTGTAGTTAAGTGAGGATTTATCTTTCAATTTATATTGCTTTACTAATTATTATTACAAAACTCTAAAAGGACAGCCATATCTTCTTAAATTATGTAGATCCAACCACTTCAAAAAATATTAGTAAAAAAAAAATTCATAATACTTTAAACCATTTCAAGAAAAAAAAAGAAATTTGAATAATTAACCTCAAAGATGTTTTCAATGTAAGTTTGATTATTTTAGCCTTACAAAGTAAAATTAGAATATTAACCACAATACTATTCGGCATGTGAAATTAGTAAAGCAATACATGATTGTATTGCAATCTTCTTACGCGTAATGTATTGTACAATTCAAAGAAAAAATGAAGGATAAAATAAGAGCAACTTAGAGGATGTGAAGACATCGAACGAATGACTTCGGTTAAGGATTTTTCATTTTACATATACACATATTATTCATTTATTTTTACCTATAAGGTTTGAGTTTGAATTGAGGGTCAGTTTAGTAATATTTTAGTTTTTAAAATAATTAATTTTAGTAGTGTTGTAGAAATAATTAGATGTAAAGAAAATCAATTAAACCTTTGATAAAGTTTATTTTTAACAGTGTTATAAGTTTTAAAATTCTTTAGATGAATAATTAACCACAATATTGAGATCTGGGACTGATACTGTTATACTAGATAGCATCTAGTATGTATTGACCAAAAATGACTACTAAACAAGTGAGATAAATAAATCCCATAAGAAATAAAGATAGATTTTATTATTGAAAAGCTAAAGAATAAGTTATGATCCTAACTAGAAATATGAGAATAATGCAAATAAACTCTATCATAATTAGACTAAAATACTCATACATGAAGATACGAAATAAAATAAAAGAATTCCTGCACTATATTAACATTTATTTTTAATTTCTTATATAGCCTAATCTTAAATCGAAATAAAAGCTAGCTCAAAGTGCACACCAATTTATCCTTTAAGCATTAGGTTTTTCATTAGATTTGTTGTTTGTTTTCATACAAATCCAAATCCAAATCAATAAAAGAATAGTAATATCACTGCTATCAATAAACAATTAACAAGGTAAATATTATTCTTACAATAATCAAGAAATTGCTAAATATTATAATCAGAGGAACCATATACCTTAGCAAGCGGCGTGATCAAAATTATTCTCTTTCTTTCTCCTTGCCATCCCAACGAATGGATAATAATTAATCATAAACAGGAAAAATGAAGAAATGATACGACCTCAAACTCTTGTATAAATTTCTTTTGTATAAATTAATTTGACTTTAATTCATTGATTGAATAAACATATAAAATAATAAAAATAAATTACGTGAACTAAGAGGTATTTAATTTAACTAATTTAATTATGCCACATTAATTTGTATATAAAAAATTTATACAAGAGCTTGTAAATTTATTATTATGATGTAAAAATGAAGGAATATGTTGTGTTGCTAGTTGTGGGGGGCAATGGTATTTATTATTTATAAAAGTAAAATGGTGTGAGTTTCTATCTAGTTAAGATAGTGCAATCTTTTTCATAAAAATAACAGGTTTAAGGTTTGAACCCCACTCATATAAGTTGGAAAAAGATGAGATTATTGTTCGGTTAAATAATTAAAAAAGTAAAAATAATAAGATTCCCAAGAGTATTTCAACATATTACAAAGTTGTGTCTCATATTTCTTGTGTCATTTTTCTTATTTTAAAAATAAAAATATAATTGATCCAATTATATGTAAACTTTGTTAACGGTTACACTTTAATATCTATTGAAAATAACTATAAAAAATTATAATACACACACACACACACACACACACACACACACAACAAATTTCAAAGCATTATCATTATAACTACAAGGTGAGTTCCTTAACTTCAAATTTTGATTGAAAAAGATGCAATTTTAATTCATTTGATCCACTCAATTTGACCGTAGATGGATGAAGACAAAATTTTACTTTTGAATTTTAAATTTTCATTATAGGATCCAATGAATAAAAAATTGAATACTTTTTAAAGCAAAATTTAAAGTTAATAGAACCCTCCTTTAACCATGACCCATTTATTTGGTTACATGTTAGTAAATAGATTTTATTTGGATCAATACAATGTTTTTTCGTGGCAAATCAAGATTCAATTTCTTGACCTGTTTACTCGGTTAATGGTTTGATTATTAAACTTTAAACAAAAATTAATTTTTAATTACATTAAAATATACAACTTATGTTTTCTATTCTAAACTAATTTGTAATGTCTTATCATCAATAGTTTTCTATTCTAAATTAATTTGTAATATCCTATCAAAAAATTAAATATTAAACATGATACTCCTTTTCTAAGAAAGATCAATAAAAAAGATGAACATTTATTTTGATTCAAATTTGTGAAATTTTAAATAAACTTCAAACTCAATTGTGTTAATGTGTAATTTTTCAATACATATGTATATTTTATATTACCAACACTTCATAATATTTATAAATATAATTGAGTGCAATTTGTGTTAAATGAGCGTGCAATATTTAATGATTTGATGCAAATAATGCTGAGTGGATATTAAGCTATTGGTTATACTATTTCAAGAGACATGACTCTTTGATTAAAACAAATCATGCTAGATCACTTGTTTATCTTTTATGTCAAATTCAAGTTTAATATTTTCACATGATTAGTGTTGACCAAAATTCTCGTCAACTTAGAGAATTAAGTTTGAAATAATAGCTAGGCAATTCAAGAGGGGGTGAATTGAGTTTATAAAATTATACAATACTTGAACAAAACTTAACATAAATATCTTAAATAAATTTAAAACAATAATAAATAAACCAATCAAATGCAGAGAGATAAGAAAAGAGAGATTTAAACACAGATTTTTATGTAATTCGGCTAACCCGCTTACGTCTACGCCTCCAAGTACCCCGGGCTTAACGTTTTCACTATCCAAGCCTGCAAGGCTTCAAGAAAATATACTTGATTTCTAAAATGTCAATGGACCTTTATAATTTGAGATTACGCTCAATCTCTTTTCCCAAGTGTATCCCAACACTTACAATCGCTTAAAAATAAAGTTTACAAAAATATTTTCTTTCACACAATTTAGACAAAAAATACAAAGCTCAATGTGTGAATTATTGAAATGAGAGAAGATGTAAAGCTCAGTGTAGATTGTGTTCTCAGTAGAAAGCTCAATACACAATGTTGGATGATCTATTGCATGAATTTTAATGAGCTAATTTATAGTTGGAGCCAAAAATTAACCGTTATTGACTATAAATAATTGGTTCATTGTTAAATATTATCGGTTCACCATTTTGACCATTCCATATGATCGTTGAGTTGAAATTTGAAATAAACGGTAAATTGTTTAAAGTTATTGCTTCGTCATTAACTTCTGGAATCTTGTGTTGAACTTTTAGCTCTACTGTTTACTCTAATCGGGTCAAGAGTAGAATATGATTCAATCTTGGAATTTATCGGTTAACCATTTTCAAATCATCGGTTAATTATTTTCTTCCTGCAAGACAACTTGAGCTTCTATTAATGTTAAACGGTTTAAGATTAAAAGACTAATCACTCTTTAAATATTGTCAGTTCATTGTTTAAGAATAATCGGATAACCATTTTTTATAAACAAAGTGAGCTTATCCGTTTTTGTCAAACGGTTTAAGGGTAAAAGATTAATTCCTTTCTAGAGCTTATCAGTTAACCGTTTAAAATAATTAGTTATCTGTTTACTCCTAAAGACTGAAATCATTTTAAAGAACAAGGATACTATTTTTATAGGTTAACCGTTTTCAAGATAAAATGGTCTAATGTTAATGTTTAGATTAGAAAGTTTTGCATCTCTTTTGATAAAAGGATTTTTTGATTTGACAAATAATGTTAATCCAAAAATCATAAACTTGTTTCGGATTATTAATGAAAACCCTCAAATTTGTTATCATCAAAATCAAATATATACATGTATACATATTAATAATCTCTCCTTTTTTGATGATAACAAACTTTTAAGCAAAATTTACTCTCCCTAAATATATGCTCCCCCTAATTTTATGGCCTTAATAAATTACTTTAATAAATTACTTTTGTTGTACTTTTCTCCCTCTTCATCATAAAAAAAAGGTAGAAAATTGAGTTCAAATATTACCATTGTTGAAAAAATTTTTGCAGAACCTCCTCTGAAGTATGAGTAAATATGGACATAACTAAATACACTTCCAAAATAGATAGTTATGCAAACTCCAATCCAACACCAACTCAATGCCAATATTTAATCCAACAAATTCCAACATGCAATTCAACATTCAATCTAAAATCAACCAACAACCAAATATAATCAACATAAAGTAATCATGCAATAAGAGAGTACAAAAAAAAATTATCAATTATGAATTAGCACCATGGAAGATAAATAGTATCTTCGCAAAATGAGTCATAACAAAATCCAAAACAAATGTATGTGAGAAATAGAAAGAGAAAAACTAGGATAAAGGTCTAGACGAGGAACCACCAGGATGCGAGCCAAGAAGAGCAAAAATACGTCGCTGACTATTAATGAGCTCATGCTATTGATCGATAATCTGATGTTGCTAAAGCTAAAATGCTGCAAACTAAGATTAAAGTTGTTGCTGCTACTAAAAAATACTTTGAATGTCACCAACAAGGCACTGCAAAGTCTCATCTGAAGCAAAGGGATGATCTGGAGTAAGGGGCTTATCAGGGTCCTGCTTACGGCCCTTAGAATCAGAATTGGCCTAAAGCTGCGAAGCAAAACCACAACGAGGAGGTAGAGGTCTAGCACCTAGTCTAAAATTAGGTAACTCATCTAGAGGATAGATATCGTTCAACATACAATCGTCCTCTAGAGCTACTAGAGTGTCATGGTTCTTAGAAATAAACGTTTTAACCTACCCCTCATGTTTGCAAGAAAAATATACACTAGTTATGGCTTTCTTACCTATTTTTTTAGTCCTATCATAAATTAATTCTTTGATAGAGACTCTAAAATGGCATTAAATTTTAGTAATAATGCTACCATAAGGATGTAATCTATGGTTAACGATAATGTAACCAAGGTTAATATACCTACCTCTAAGTAAGCTATCCAGCAAGGCAATATCTAGTCGAGTTATTTCATCAGAGTACCGCTTTTAAGAGTGAAAATGTGTTATAAAATGGAATGTAGAAACCTAACTTATAGAGGCAAAAGTTGGGATCGAAAAGGAAGAGCACATATATCATCAATTAAATCCTGATGCTTACATATGTTTTTAACGGCATGCTTATGTTCAAACTCGAGAAATGAAAGTTCCTTTCGAGAAGTATAAAACTTAAGGCCAGAGTTAGGAAGATCCATAATATCATTTAATTTGTCACAATCTAACTTAATTGGAACTCCCTCGACAGACGTCACAATCTTATCTAGTCTAGTTGTGGAAATTTTCATGTTTGAATAAAATAATCTAACTAGACTAAGATATACCTATTCTTCTAAGTCTAAGATAGAAATCCAAGGTAACAACATCTCTTTGATAGATTTTCCACAAATAATTAAATTCCCAAACTCATCCAAATCAACTGAGTGAGAATCAATTACCTTTCGACTCGTAAAGCGGGTTTGGAATCGTTTTTCCATAAGAGTAATGGAAAGATGAAGCTTTTTAAAGTCGATCTTGTCTCTTAGATTGAAAGGATTTTAAGGAGTAGATTTCATTTCCGAGTAGGTCATGAAGATTCTTCCATTTGCATACAAGGGATTTTTTTTAAGTTGACAAAAAGGAAAAAGAAACTGATGAAAATGATAATGAAGGGTAGAGAAAGGGTTATGATGTTCAATTTTGCCAAAAATAATGAAAATTCCAGCCAAAATTAGAGAAAGTAGAACAACAGTTTCTAGGGTTTTGAATTTTAGAATTTCAGATTTGAGGCTTATTATGAAGTTTTGATTTGATGAAAATGATCCCAATGGGTTAAGAAAGGTTTTTAATAGAGTAATTTTGCACGAAATTTCAAGAAAAAAAGATTGGGTGAGAGAGAGCTTGAAGTTCGTGGGTATAGTGGAAACGGTGAGAGGCTAAGAATAGTGAAGAATGAAAATTGAAAACTATTCATATTTTGAGAAAATGGCGAACTGTTTTTATTAAATTGGTAAGTCGACAATGTCCAGTAACGGTTAGCCAATTACGCCTAACAGTGAAAGGTTAAAAATAACCGATTTACAAGTCTTAATCGGATCATTGTTTTATAAAAAATAGTTTGCTGACAGTTTTCATATACTAATCTAGTCTCTTGAGTATAAACAGTAAGTCGTTTATTGATAAAAGTGGTTAACATTTATTTTAATGTAAAATTTTGCACATTTATTTTTATATGTGGCCAAATTTTAATCCATTTCAAGATCATTTTATTGATCAGAAATATCTTAAAAGTGAATTTAATCCATAATGTTATAAAAGCCTACAAAGATAAAATAATCATAGCAAGAGCAATTTGTTAACTCAAAATCAAATAAGGCTAGGTTATTATGCAATGTGTATCATTCCAAGTTCGTGCCTAATTTTGGTGAATTGTTCCTTGTTAAGAGGCTTTGTGAAAATGTCAGCAAGTTAATTTTTAGTAAATATAAATTCAATTACAACATCTCCTTTTTGCATATGATCTTTTAAGAAATGATGTCTAATTTCTATATGCTTAGTTCTAAAGTGCTGAATAGGGTTCTTTGATAAATTAATGGCATTAGTATTATCACATTTAATAGGAATATGATCTAGTATAATGCCATAGTCTCTAAGTGGTTTCATTCATAAAGCTTAAGCACAACAACTAATGGCAATAATATATTCTGCTTCAATGGTTGAAAGTGTAATTGAATTTTGTTTCTTACTAAACTAAGAGACTAAAGAATATCTTAAAAAATGACACGTTCCACTAGTGCTTTTTCGATCATTTTTATAACCAGTAAAATCAACATCTAAAAAACATTTTAAATCTATGTGTGTTCCCCTAGGATATTAAAGACCAAGATCAATGGTGCCAATCAAATATCAAAAAATATGTTCGACCGCAAGAAAATGTAACTCTTTTGGACTTGATTGAAAACTAGCACATAAGCATACAGTAAACATAATATCCGGCCTATTAATGGTTAAATAGAGTAATGATTCGATCATACCTTGATATGCCTTGGATGTCAACTTCTTTACTTTTTTCATCTTTATCTAGCTTGATAGTAGTACTCATTGAGGTGCTTTTTGTTGTTCTATTCTCATAATCAAACCTTTTAAATAGATCTTTCACATACTTGCCTTGATTTATGAATATATATTCCTCATTTTGTTTTATTTACAGACCAAGAAAATATTTTAGCTCTTCCATCATGCTCATCTCAAATTCTTTGCTTATACATGATGAAATTCCTTACATAATACCTCATTAGTAGATCCAAATATAGTATCATCAACATAAATTTGTATCAAGAGAATGTCTTCATTCTTATGTCTTAAAAAAGAGTTGTATTAATTTTACTCATTGAAAAACTATTTTCTAACAAGAAATTTTTAAGCTTATCATACCAAGCTCTAGGAGCTTGTTTTAGACCATATAATGCTTTAGGCAACTTGTATAGATGTTTTGGAAACTTTTTATTTTTAAGACCAAGAGATTGTTTCACATAAAATTTCTCTTTAATGTAATTATTTAAAAATGTACTTTTGACATCCATTTGATATAGTACAAAATCTTTATGGTATGCATATGATAGTAACATCTTAATAGATTCTAATTTAGCTACAGGCACAAATGTTTCATCAAAATCAATTCTCTCTTCTTGATTATACCTTTAGGCTACCAATCTAGCTTAATTTCTAACAACCACACCAGATTCATTCATTTTATTCTTAAAGACCCATTTAGTACTTATGACATATTGATGTTCTGGTTTAGGACTTAATCTCTACACATTATTTCTCTCAAATTGAATTAATTCCTCTTGCATTGCCATAATCTAAGATTCATCATTTTTCGCATCCCAAAAGATTTTGGTTCAATTTGAGAAATAAATGCAGTATGCTCACATGTATTCCTAAGTAATGATCTAGTGGTTATACCTCGTGTAGGGTCTCTTAAAATTAAATCCTTAAGATAAAAAGAAACATACTTCCACCCTTGGAGAGTGTTTAAGAAGTACATACTTGTTGCTTTGCACTTGTTTTTTCTTCTTATTTATCTTTTTTATTTTTAAGTGGTGCATCCTCTTGTTTATCTTGTATGAATCCTTGCAATAATTCTTCATTTGTATCATCATCAATAAATCCATATGAAGTAATTGAAGAAGTTTTGAAGTAGAAATATGATTCTTGTTTTTCAAAGAAGTTTTGATTTGTTTACTGAATTAACAAGCTTCATAAATTTTATCCTTTTGAAAACTAATTTTTGGAAAGCCTTTAACTAAATTATTTTTTTATATTTTTGAAATCAAATCAATGCTTGCATGATCTAGTCTTCTATGTAATAACCAACTATCATGATGTACTGCAAAAAAATATTTATTATAAGCAAATGCACAATCTATATTAATTGTATATATATTTATATACTTACTTCCAACAAATACAGTCTTGCCATCACATGCATTCTCAATCACATATTTTGATTTCTCAAAGATAACCCTATAACCTTTATCACACAATTGACTAATGTTAAGTAAATTATGTTTCAAATTTTCAATCAAACTCACATTCTCAATAAGAGTATAAGAGTCTTTACCGACATTACCAATACCTATAATCTTCCCTTTTGAGTTATCTCCAAAGGATATATCTCCACCATTTTCAATCTTAGTAAAGCTTGAAAACCAAGAATAATTGATTGTCATGTGTTTTGAACATCCACTATCCAAGTACCATTTATTCTTTTTTTTTTCTTTTAACTCTACAAAAGAAATTTCAAGTTTTAGGTATTCAATTTTTTTTTTAGTCCTTTTAGAACTCAAACATATTTAACTCTATCGTATGCATTTATTATAATTCTTATAATATTTTTATTTCAAGTTAAGCTTATATCCAAGTCCTCCCTTCTCAAACACACATTTTTAAGTGTTATTCTTTTTCTTAAGCACTTCATTTTCTCTCAACAATTCATCAACATGTAATTTTTTATATTCATACGAAGTACTTTGTTTACCTTTAATTGATGCAATTTTATCATGCAATGCTTTATTATTTAATTCTAACCCTTGATTTTTTTATTCAATAAATCATTGCACTTTTGTAGTCCATCCTTTTCATTTGAAAGTTCTAACATTTTCTTTTTAAGGCATACATTGTTTTTACCAATTCTCAACAAATCATCATGCAATTTCTTAAAAGAATTATATAACTCATTATAAGTAGGATCAATTACCTCATCAAGTTCATCATCCGAGTCATCTCCAATTGTCATAAGTGTCAAATTTGACACTTCATGAGATTCCTCTTCATCACTTGATTCTTAATTACTATCATCCCAAGTAGCTAGCATAACTTTCTTCTTGAATTTGCTAGGAAGTGGGCACTCCGATCTGATATGGCCATGCTTTTTGCATTTATAGCATATAATTACCTTTTTTTCTCTTTTTGATTTTTAAGACTTCTAAATTTTCTTCGCTCATTGGGTTTCTTGAAAAATTTTCTGAACTTCCTTACTAACATAGCCATTTACTCATCATCCAACTCGCTATCTTCATCACTCTCATATTTCAAGTCTTTGAGTGCAATGATTTTTTTCTTCTCCTCATTTTCTTTTTCCGCTGCCAAGTCTTCTTCAAAAAAAAAATAAAAGAACCAATTAGATCATCAATAGGTAATGTATTTAAATCTTTGGCTTCGTTAATGATAGTCCTCTTAGGTCTCCATTCCTTTGGTAATGATCTAATAATTTTCTTAACTTTCTCGCCATTAGAAAAAGTCTTTCCTAAGTCTCTTAGAGTATTCACTATGTTTGTAAATCTAGTATAGATAGAGTATACACTCTTATTTTGTTCCATTTAGAATAATTCATATTGCGAGTGTACCTACTCACTTTAGACTCTTTCACTTGATTAGTACCTTTATAAATAACTTCAATTTTATGCCAAATTTTATAGATGCTTTCACAACTAGAGACTCTATATAATTCGTTCTTATCATGAGTACAAAACAAGCATTCATGGGTTTAAGATTTAGAGAAGTTTTCTCTTTTTCAATTCATTCTATTCCAACGAAGGTTTTGGAATATCACCCTTTAATTCATGTTTAGTCATTGGCATGAATGGTCCATCACAAATAGCTTTCCAAATTTCTTAATTTAAAGCTTGTAAATAAATTCTCATCCTAGTTTTTCAATATAGGTAGTCATTTCCATCAAAATATGGTAGCCTACTTGTGGATTGTCCTTCCCTAAAGATAAAGTCATGATAGATTACAATGGATCTTTTACTCTAGACAGTTAAGTACTAATAAGAAAACTAAGGCTCTGATACCAATTGAAATAATAGTTAGGCAACTCAAAAGGGGGGTGAATTGGGTTTCTAAAAATTATGTAATACTTGAATAAAACTTAACACAAATATCTTAAATAAATTTGAAATAATAATAAATAAACCAATCATGATACAGAGAGATAAGGGAAGAGAGATTCAAACATATATTTTTACGTAGTTCGGCCCACCCCATCTACATCCATGCCTCCAAGCACACCGGGTTTGAGGATTTCACTATCTAAGCCTCCAAGGTTTCAAGAAATTACACTTAACTTCTAAAGTGTCAATGGATCTTTACAATTCGAGATTACACCCAACTCTTTCCTCAAGTGTATCATAACACTTACGATCACTCAAAAATAAAGTTTACAAAAATATTTTCTTTCACACAGTTTAGACAATAAATACAAAGCTCAATGTTTGAATTATTGAAATGAGAGAATATTTAAAGCTCAGCGTAGATTGTGTTCTCAGTAGAAAGCTTGATACACAATGTTAGATCATCTATTACTTAAATTTTAATGAGCCAATTTATAGTTGGAGTTAAAAATTAGCCGTTATTGACTTTTATATAAATAATTGATTCACCGTCAACTACTATCAGTTCAACATTTTGACAAAAGTCCATATAACCATTGAGCTAAAAATTGAAATAAATGGTGCACCGTTTACAATTATCAATTCGTCATTAACTTTCAGAATCTTGTGCTGCACTTTTAGCTCTACCGTTTACTGTAATTGATTCAAGAGTAGAATATGATTCAATCCTAAAACTTATTGGTTAACTGTTTTCAAACTATCGATTAACAATTTTCTTTCTGCAAGACAACTTGAGCTTCCATTAATCTTAAACAGTTTAAGATTAAAAGATTAATCACTCTTTGAATATTATTGGTTCACCGTTTAAGAATAATTGGATAACTGTTTTTTACAAACAAAGTGAGTTTATTTGTTTTTACCAAACGGTTCAAGGGTAAAAGATTAATTCCTTTATGGAGTTTATTAATTAATCGTTTAAAATAATCAATTATCCATTTACTCTCAAAGATTGAAATTATTTTAAAAAACAAGGACACTATTTTTACCGATTAACCATTTTAAATGGTTTACCATTAATGTTTAGATTAAAAAATTTTGCATCTCTATTGATAAAAAGATTTTTTAATTTGACAAATAATGTTAATCCAAAAATCATAAACTTGTTTCAGAATTATTAATGAAAACTATCAAATTTTTTATCATTAAAATCAAATATATAAATATATATATGTTAACAAAGTTGTATGGGGGTAAATAATAAAAGACACAAAGATTTAACGTGGTTTGTCCTTTAAATTATGTCCACAAGTAAAGAAAGATATATACTGTATTATGATCAAGCTTCTAACTCAACTCTCCCTCTTTTTTTTTCTTTCTATAAGAGATCTCTACTTTTATAGCTTTTTACAGATAAAGTTCTTTTCCGACTTAAACTCTATCTAACTCTTTGTTATCTCCTTTAATTTTAATTACAAAATATTTCTACCTCTTTATAGGTAGTATCCACGTCAAACTCTATTTAACTTACTTCTAGATCAAATAATGTCCTTCTATCACCAACTTTATTGGGTTTGATTTATTGATAGCTTCCGTACTTTGATTTGACTTTTCTTGAGCGGTCCATAATCTTAGAGTGGGTCAAGGCCACATAGATTTATGATTTTTGCCATCTCCCATACATGGATCCTATTGTTGTGGACCATAGCTTTGATCCCTGGAAGTATAACTCTCCTCTCCCACATTGGGGGCAAACATAATTCTTGCTATCCAAGGAGCAAAATTCATTCTCCTTAAGGAGCATAATTCCTTAGTAGCACAATTCCTACTCCTTAGGGAGCATGCATGGTTCGCTGCTCTTTCGTATAATTCTTGCTTCTAGGGAAGCATAATCATTGTTACCTAGAGATCATAATTCCTGCTCTTGGTGAAGCATAAGTTTTACTACCAAGGTAGCATAATTTTTGCTACCTATGGAGCTCAATTCATGCTTTCAAGGAGCATGATTTTATTACATGGAAGTATAATTTTGTTGACTCCAACATACTCTTTATCTTTGCTTTACTTTTTTTCATACACCTTAGTGATAGTCCCTAGCTCTTAGCTTCTTATTTATCAAAAGTAAAAGAGCTCAAACTATGTCTGCTCAAACTACTTATCTCCGTTCTTATTACTATATAAACTGTCATCTATACCAGTACCTATCTCGTAGAGATTTAATCTTTTAGTTTTTACTTTTCTTGGTGAATGATTCCTCTCTTATTTCTGTCTTTAACAATGTAAAATTGTCTTGATTCTGAAAATAATACTAACTCTTTTTATCATGAGTACTTCGAAGATGATGATGATGATTACTATTATATATCATCCGACCAACTACTTTTTGTTGTAAATTTTACTCTTACGTTATTTGTTCTTAATAATCAAATAACCAATAACCCAGCACTAATTAATCCATGATGAGATTGATAATATAATTTTTAAGAAATCAATTCGGCCTTTTAGGGCCAAATATGAAATGTCAAGTTCAGTTGAACTGAGGAAGCCCTAAGTTGGTGAGCTCACAAGCCAGCACTCTTTTGGGGTTGTCGCCTTTCATTTTAACTTTTTTTTTGTTATGGTATTAGATTATCACTACACCTTTTTTTGAGGTATATGTTGATCTACTTGAACTCTGCCTCAGCTCTGCTTTTCCTTAGTGTTTGGTGTGCTCTGATTGACATGTAAATTTTATGAAAGCTAAAGGATTTTTTAGATCCCACATTTAGCCAGTTTTAGTGGATTTATCAACTTATGAGCTTTTTAGACAATAAAGACTCTTTTCTTAAGGGTTGGTACTGTTGTGCAAATTTTATTGAACTCGCAAGCGCACGAATCTCTTGTACAATATATTAACGGTGACGAGTGTCCATCCCAAGAGGAAGTTGATTTTAATCATGTGCAGAATTAATTTTCTTTTAATGGGAATAATTAAATTATGGTAATTTTATCCTAAATTGTGAATTAAAATGGCGGGAATAATTAAAAATGAAATTGTTATAATAAAGCACTTGCGTATCTGGATCTGCATCAACATACTCCATGGGTTAAATATTCCATATTAATACCAATTAAATCATAAGGAGGGATTCTACACCTCATGAACCACGCTCAAATAAATATGGTGCCAAGGGCTTATCGTACCAAATAATAATAACCTTATACTAGGGTGCCTGTTTAACCAGAGCGGTATCTAGACAAGACTATTATTATTTATCGACGAAAAGTCAAAACAACCACAAATATTAGAGGGGAAGAGAAAGTAAATTTACCAAATTAATCCCATGGGACATGTTGAGACTTCACATTCAACCCAAGCTTAAAAGGAAATTAGCTACTCATATTTTATCTAGGGATAAAAAGGAGATTTTATTAGAATACAAAGAAACTACAAGGAGAAGAAACTTCAGAAATCTAAACTTAGAAATGAATTCAGGGGTGTCAAATTAGGGGGGAGAGCCCCCTTTTTATAGATATATTAAGTGAATCGTGACCATCGGATTAAAAATAATTCTGACACTCAGGATTACGCCACGTCATCAGTCAACAGTCAATAGTCAACGTTTGAATAGTAACGCTGTTTGAATAGTAACGCTGTTTGAATAGTAAATAATCCCATATATGCGCATGTACTGTACACACAATTTTTGCTCCACTGAGATGCTGCCACGTCATTGATCTACAGTACATAAGAAATTTAGCCCAATAAGATCGTGACACATCATCGGTCGATGCCACGTTATCGGTCAACGCCACATAAGCAGTCAATACTACATAATTCGTCCAATCAGATACTGTCACGTCATAGGTAGTTGCCACATCATCGGTCTGTATATATAAACGAAAGTCGTGAAATAAGATTACAAAAAAAGCGATGCGTGCGTATGAACAAGATCAGTATATGTGAATAGTGACTTTTTCTTTTAATGCTCCTCTTAAGGTTTTCGATCGTCTTGAGTCCAAATATGACGTCCGTTTTGCTGTCTGATCACTCGTTCATTGTGAAACAATCGTGATGCCCTAAAAATACATAAAATACATAATTATAATAAAACACATATAATTAAATAACAAAATACTTAAATAAATAAAAGTAGCAATGTTAGTGAGACTTAAAGTATAAAATAACGATTTTCTCTTTTATAAATATATACTTTCTAACACTCAACGGGTACTATGTCCATGCTTGGGCTAAGTCCTCCCTTTTAATTACCTAAGGCAAATCTCATGATGGCTCCTAGAAAGACTCTTATTTTTTTTATCCTTGGAGATTGGGAGTTAGGAAATTATCCTGATATGTGTTCTAGGTATCAAGTTCAAATTCATTTTTCTACCTAGGTAGTCGTTAAAAATGTTCCTACAAAATGTACTTTTTCTTTATTGGGTATACTCACTCTTTTCTTTTTTATCCCTCTATTTTTTTTCTAGTGTTATGGAGTTGATCCTCAATTGATTCTACTAAGCAAAGTCTAATTGAAGTTTTTAAAAATCCCATCAACTTGCGATCTTAGAAATATTTTTCTCAGACATGTTTTCTAACCGCCTTTAGCTTTATCTCTTTTGCTTCTACCGGCATTCTATCATTAAGCAAGTTTTTGCTTAAGCAAAATAATTTTTATGCCATAGAAACATTATGACATTTTCTTTATTTTTCTTCTCTCCCTTTTTTTTAGTTATGGCTTCATTGACGATGCTGCATAGAAAAAGAAGAAAACAAACAAATATCTAGCTTTAAAGATTAGCAAAATACTTAAGGATAAGCCTATGCTCTCACCTATAGGATCATTTTCTTAAGAAATTGCAACTACTCAAAAGCTACTCCAAGCAACTTTAAATATGCTTAGGATACAATTAAAAATTTCTTTCTATCTTGCTCCAGTGAAGCTCTATTTTCCTAGTCTGCTAGCTTTCACTCTACATCTACTTCCACTAATACACTTGACAAGGGTTGCATTACATACCTATAATTGTTTTAGGATTATAACAAGAAATTCTATTTTTAAATTTCACTTATTAGAGTCCATGCTCACCAACATCTGGCTCTACATCTACCTCCACTCACGCTCTTATGTCAACATCTCTTTCTGTAGGCACTACCCTATCTGTAGGCACTACCCTAACAGCTCTACTCTTATTTGGTGGCTCATAAAGCTTTACTTAGGAAGATCTGTTTCAGGCATACTTGAACTCCTTTGTTTAATCTTGGTCTCAATATATCTCTATTGATAACATGAGGTAGATTGAGAACTTTGACCTTGTTAGCTCTATGTTAGCAAATTTTATCAGGTAATAATAGTTACTTTTATGTTACTGTTATTGCCATGAAGTTGGATCTTAACTATTTTCATCTCTTTACAGCTTAATAGCTATTCAAATATCAAAGAAAAAAGATAAAATCTCTCATGTTAGAGAGAAATGCTTTACTTGACTCTGGCTAAGCTTCTAGAAAAAGGATTGGTTAAATAGAAAAGTGTTTGAATGAAAAGAAAGCTCTTATGGCCAATTAAAGTTGGAACTTAATGCTGTAAAAGAGGAGTTAGCTTAGTCCTAGTCCTAGGTTTAAAAATTATCAAGCTTTCTTAACCAATTAAACCTCAAATTCTGAATATAAAAGCTTTCACCGTTGAAGAGTTTAAAGCTTCCACTGATTTTGAGAATATCCTTGATGAAGAATTTTTAAAAGGTGGTGCCACGGTTAAGGCGATAATTCAAAACAGCTACCCACAGCTTGACTAACTTTTTCTAGAAGACTGATGATGCTCAATATAAATTACTTTAGGTATGATGCTTGTTTTGTTACCTTCTTTTTTTTATTTGTTATATTTTTCTTTTCTTTTGATCCTGTGATGGGGTTGATCCAATAATAAAGTTGTAGCTTGAGCATGATCCTGCTACCCTTAATAATATATTTGATATTTATGACTTATTAATCTGTGCTCCTTAATTGCTTTTGTGGATTTTTGTATAAGTAATAAAAATCCTTTTACCTTCCTCATTTTTATTTTTATTTTTACTGTTCCCACTCTTAGAAATATGATTTTTGGTTCTTGATGATCATGCTTGCTGTTATTTATTTTTAAAAGACATAGTTTCTACTCTTATAATAGAAGTTCTTTTGTTTTTTGTGCTTTTTCTTTTTCTCTAAAGGGCAAGAAATAATATACTTTTTTATGCTTCTTTTTTTTGGGAGAATGCTATCTGTTTCATGAGAGCATAGCTTTGCTTCCTATTCTTAGGAGAGCATGATTTTACTCGTTGAAAGTATAATTTTTGCTCCTTATTCTCGAAGGAGCATAGTCTTACTGCTCCCTACCCTTAGAGAGTGTGATCTTGCTCTCCTCCCTTGGAGTAGCATGACTTTGCTCCATGGGATTATAATTTCTACTCTTTATTTTTAGGGAGCACAGTTTTACTCTATGAAAGTATAATTTCTACTCCCCATTCTTGGGAGAGCATGTTCTTACTGTTCTCTACCCTTACAGGATTGTGATCTTGCACTTGTGGAGCATGACTTTATGCACATCTTTATTGATTTTTTGCATACTCTGTAGTACAACTATCCACTTTTAAATAAAAGAAAATTTTGAATAATAATAATTCAAAATTGTAGAGCACGTCAACGATACACTTTATTAATAGATTACTATAAATGCTACCTAATAATGACTTCTTATTGGCATAAAAATAACTTTTTTAACTACTTAAAGAAAACCTTATTGAATGCCTAAGCTTTTAAAAAAGAAAATCGACCAATGTTACTTTATCACTGATAGTAAATCCTCAAATGTTTTGCATTCTTAGTATATGGAAGCATGACTCTATTTATGTCTTCAAGCCTATAAGTCTCAGCCCTAGCAATCTCTACCACTCCGTAAGGGCCTTCGCAATTTAATCCTAGCATGCCAATATTTTGCTCTTTTGTGCTTTAAAATATCTTTCTAAGAACAAGATCACTAACTTGAAAGCTTCTTACTTTACCTTTGAATTAAAGTACCGAGCTACCCTTTGTTTATGTGCTACTACTTTGAGTTGAGCTTCTTTCCTTTTTTCTTTCAGCGAGTCTAAATTGAGATTCAACTGTTCTAAGTTCTGGTTGGGTTAAAAATATAATACCTTATAGGAGGATATATACCAATCTCTACAAGGATCACTGCTTCTATCCCAAATGTAAGGGAGCATGGGTTTCTCCTGTTATTGTGGTCTGTGTGGTTTTGTAAGTCTGCAACATGAATGGCAATTCATCTGCCCAAGCTCTTTTATGCTTTTTCAATTTAGTCTTTAAATGGTTCTTAATTATTTTGTTCATAGCTTCGATCTGTCCATTTGCTTAAGGATGAGTCAATGAAGAGAAAAAATTTTAAATCCCAAGAGCTTTTCATAGCCCTCTAAAACGAGGATTATTAAATTGTTTCCCATTATCTGTTACAATGGCTTGAGGGTGCCAAATCAGCATATGACAGAGTTCTATATGAATTTGATAGTTTTTCACTCTATGATTTGTGCTAAGAGTTCCATTTCTACCCATTTTGTAAAATAGTCTACCACTGCAACTGTAAAATTTATTTGTATTTTGCCAGTAGGCATTGAATTAATGATGCACAGAAATTTATGGGTTAGTGATCTTGCACCCAAATAGTTATTACAAATATCTTAATAAATCTCTATAATCACATAATTTGTTTAATCAGGTGTTAAACACTTCAAGTAAGGTAGTGAATATCCTCTCTTATATAATACATCTCTCAAAATCATATACTATGTTGATCTTAACCTAATCTTCCTTACCTCTTTCTTATTATTTAAGAGCTTATTTTCTCTTAAATAATTGATAATATGATCTATCCAGCTCCCTATTATTTTTACAAGATTAATCTTCTCGTTCTCCTATGTTTAATGCTCAGATTTTGCAAAAACTCAATATAGATTATTCTATTTAGGCTTCCATCTATAACTAATACCAACCTTACAAGGGCATCTACTTTGTTGTCCTCCTTTTTTGAAATATAAGTTATATATATTCTCTAAAATTTATTAGCAGTTCTTTTACCTTTTACAAATATGCTAACATCTTATTCTCTTTTGCGTAATGCTCAAATTTATCATTTGATTCACAATTAATTGTGAATCACTAAAAATTTTCAATTTTTTTGCCCTTATCTCTCTAGTTAACTTGAGACCAGCAAGTAAGGGCTCATACTCTACCTCTTTATTGGAGGCCTTGAACCTAACATGATGGCAAAACTTATCTTTGAATGCTTTAGGCTAACTAAAATTAAACTTGCTCTATTTCCTTATTAGTTTGATGATTCATCTATATACAGTTTCCAAGTTGGCATTATCACTTCGCTAGCCCTAGCTTTTTTGAATTGGTTAATTGTAAATTCTGTAATAAAGTTGCATTAGTTGCCCTTTTAATTGTTGTTCTAGGTCGATATTCAATATCATTTTCTCCCAGCTCTATAGCTTACTGTAGTAACCTTTCTTAAAGCTTTTGTTACTATATTATTTGCATGAGGGGTTGGTTCGTGAGTATTATAATAGTGTGAGCATGAAAATATGGCTTTAGTTTTCTAACAAATACTACTAAGGCTAAGGCTATCTTTTTTATAGCTGAATACCTTATCTCGGCGTCTAATAGAGCATGGTTTATATAGTAAATTAGCTTCTATACCTTGCTCTCTTCTCTTATCAATATTGAACTTACTGTCGAGTCTGAAACAATTAGATGTAAGCAAAGATCTTCTTTCAGTATTGGCTTAGAAAGAATTAGCAGACTTTCTAAAAACCTCTTCAACTCATGAAAGGCTTTCTTGCATTCTTTATCTTTACCATTTTTTCCTCCTCTGAGGATTTTGAAAAATGGTAGGCATTTATTCGTCGCTTGTGATATAAACCTATTCAAAGCTACAACCTTGCCTACTAATCTTTGAACTTTCCTAATTGATTTAGAGACTCTATATCTAGAAGAGCTTGAATTTTTTCTAAGTCAGCGTCTATCCCTCACTATTCCTCACTAACTTACATGAACCCCAAAACTTTCTTGAGGAGACCCTAAATACGCATTTGCTTGGGCTTAACTTTATATTGTATTACCTTAGATTCCTAAATGCCTTGTCTAGGTTTGTAATATGATCTTTTATTTTTCTGCTTTTAACAAGCATATCATCCATGTAAAGCTCTGTATTTCTCCTAACCTAGCCTTAAAACGTCCTATTAACTAAGCTTTGATAGATTGCCATTGCATTCTTTAACTTAAAGCGTATAACATACAACAATACAGGCCCTTGTCTGTGATGAATGATGTATTTTTCTTATTTCGAAGGTACATTTGAATTTGATTATATCAAAAGTATGCATTCATGAAAGTAAGCAATTCATGACTTTCAGTAGCATTAACCAATTAATCAATTTTAGGCGAAGGAAAGCTATCTTTAGGACATGCTTTATTCAAGTCAGTGAAGTCCATACAAATTCTCCACTTTCCATTTGGTTTTTAAACCATCACTACACTGGCTAACTAATTTGGGTATTAAGCCTCTCTAATAAAGCTTGCTTTTAAAAGTTTTTCCACCTGTTCTCTTATTGCCTTGTATCTCTCTAAATTAAAGGACTTCTTCATTTTTCATACTGGCTTATGACAAGGATTTATGTTTAATGGATGAATTATCACTTCTAGATCTATACCTAGCATGTCTTCATATGACCACGCAAAACACATCTAACTATACTTTAAGAAAGTCATATAGCTGTTCTTGTATTTTTAGTATTAATAATAATACAACAAAATTGTCTTATTCTAATTATCATGCTACACCTAGATGGTGTCTAGCTCTTCTACGGGTGATATTTTTCTCATTTGTCTCTTCTGGAGGATCAAGTGTGATTTGAAGACATTATTTCTTGTTTATCTTACTTTTTAAAGCTGTGGCATGGCATTTTTTAGACTTTTTTTTAATATGTTTTCATAACCACAATCCTAGTTTCTGTAGGGAATTTTATCATCAAGTGATAAGTTGACATTATTACTAAAAAAATATTTAAGGTTGGTCTACCTAAAATAGCATCATAAACCGAAGGGCACTCAACTACTAAGAAGCTCACCATTTTAATAGCTTAGTGAGATAACTCTTCAATGATAACTGGCAAGTCTATACTACCTAAGGGAATCAAATATTCTCTATCGAAGCTAATCAATGAAGTGTGAATTTGCTTTAATTTTTCTCTTCCTATGTTCATCTTGTCAAATGTTAATGCATATAAAATATATGCTAGGCTTCCATTGTCCACTACGACTTTAAAATCTTTCCTATTTGCCAAGGTTATAAAACCAACAAAAGCATCATCGTGCAGTTGGTGTATCCCTCTAGCTTCTTCTTCTGTGAATGTAATGGTAGTATGTTATATTCTAGCTTCCTTTGAGGGTTTTCCTATTAAGTTGATTGGTAAACTCTTAGTGCTGATAGAACTTCCCATATATGAGCTTTTCATACTCTGTTGGAGTCCCTTCCTCCTTCAGGTCCATTAAAAATATTTTTTATAGGGGTTCATCCTACAACCCTTGGTCCTCTATATGATTTAGTGGTATTACAATAATATTTTATGGTGTATTAGCTAAGGTCTCATTTTGAGTATCCCTGCACTTTTTTCTCTTTGTAAAGTCTTTCAAATATTTTCTCTTGATTAAGGACTCTATTTCCTCTTTAAGATCAAAGCAGTCATTAGTATTGTGGTCATGATCTCTGTGGTTCCTACAGTACTTGCTTTTGTCTCTTTGATTTAGTGTAGTTGTCATCTCTTTGGGCTTTCATAGCAAACCCAAGTCCCTTATCTACATAAGTAGTCGTTCTCTTGGTATAGTAAATGGTGTGTGCCCAGAGTAGTTGTTTTATAGGATTCTTGGCCCCTTATTATCTTCTTGTTTACTTTTTTTTTCTTGATTTTCAATCTGCTTGTTGAGTGTTAGAAAGTGTATATTTATAAAGGAGAAAATCGTCATTTTACACTTTAAATCTCACTAACATTACTACTTTTATTTATTTAAATATTTTGTTATTTAATTATATGTGTTTTATTGTAATTATGTATTTTATGTATTTTAGGGGCACTACGAATGTTTCATAATGAACGAGTGATCAGACAGCAAAACGACGTCATATTCGGACTCAGGACGGTCGAAAACCTTAAGAGGAGTATTAAAGGAAAAAGGCACTATTCACATATACGGTACTGTTCATACGTACGGTACTGTTCATACATATTGTTTATGATACTGTTCACGACACTGTTCATGTATATGGACCGATGATGTGGCAACTACCTATGACGTGTCAGTATCTGATTGGACGAATTATGTGGTATTGACTGCTTATGTGGCGTGACCGATGACGTGGCATCGACCGATGATGTGTCACGATCTTATTGAACTAAATTTCTAATGTACTGTAGATCGATGACGTGGCAGCATCTCAGTGGAGCAAAAATTGTGTGTACAGTACATGCGCGTACATGGGATTATTTACTATTCAGGCGGCGTTACTGTGCAAATGTTGACTGTTAACTGTTGATTGTTGATTGTTGACTGTTGACTGATGACGTGGCGCAATCCCGAGAATCCGAACTGTTTTTAATCTGATGGTCACGATTCACTCAATGTATCTATAAAAAGGGGGCTCTCCTCCCCTAATTTGAGACCCCTGAATTCTTTTTTAAGCTTAGATTTCTGAAATTCCTTCTCCTTCTTGTAGTTTCTTTGTATTTTAATAAAATTTTCTTTTTTATCCTTAGTTAAAATATGAGTAGCTAATTTCTTTTGAGTTTGGGTTGAAGGTGAAGTCTCAACATGTTCCATGGGTTTAATTTGGTAAATTTACTTTCTTTTTCCCTCTAATATTTGTGGTTGTTTTGACTTTTCGTCGACAAATAATAATAGTCTTGTCTAGATACAGCCCTGGTTAAACCGGCACCCTAGTACAAGGTTATTATTATTTGGCACAATAAGCTCTTGGCACCATACTTATTGGAGAGTGGTTCATGAGGTGTGGAATCCCCCCTTATGATTTAATTGATATTAATATGAAATATTTAGCCCATGGAGCATGTTGATGCGGATCCGGATATCCAAGTGCTTTATTATAATAAGTTTCATTCTCAATTATTCCCTTCATTTTAATTCACAATTTAAGATAAAGTTACCATAATTTAATTATTTTCATTAAAAGAAAATTAATTCTGCATATAATTAAAATCAACCTTCTCGTGGGATTGACACTCGTCACCATTAATCTATTCTACAATAGATTCGTGCACTTGCGAGTTCAATAAAATTTGCACAATACTGCTCATCTTTTCTTTTTTGTTTTTCTCGAGACCTCTATAGGTTTGAGTCTACTATCCTCTTTGCTTTGGTTAGCTCATTAACATTCAAGTACTTTTGAGCTCTTAATAGCAACTCAGTGAATGCCTTTAATTCATTCTTAGCAAGTAAGTAATAGAATGTCTCTAGTCATAGGCCTATTATTATGGCTGTTAATGCTACCACATCTGTATAATTTTTTACTCTTACTACCTCTTCATTAAAACAGATTATATAGTCTTTTAATGACTCATTCTTCTCCTATTTCACTAATAACAAGTGAGTTAGGGAAGCTGATAGTCTCTTGCTGCCACAAATTGACTAATAAACATCTGGTTAAGTTGGGTAAATGAAGAGATAAAACTAGGCTTCAATTTTCTATACGACTCGCGTGTTGTTCCTGTAAGCATTCGGGAAAAAATCCTACACATTGCTGCCCCTGTTGCACTCTGTAATTCCATCCATGGCCTAAAGGTCTCTAGATGTTTAGTTGGATTTTCTTCTCATCTATATAGCTTTATTTGGGGCATCTTTAATTTTACTGACAACGGGGCCTTCAATATACTTTTGGTGAATAGTGGTTCTACCTCTTCTAAGAGTGGTTCTGTAAGACTCTTCTCTATTCCATCTACCCATTTCTTTAGCTTTTTCAAACTCTGCTTCAAGATTTGCTAACTTAGTACTAGTGTTAGAGCCTTGTAAAATGACTCTTTTGTATATTGCTTTCTTAAGTGTGCAATACAAGTTATTTTTTATCAATATTGCTCTCACTTCTCGAGCATTTCCTGCAAGCATTCTAGCTTGGTTTAGCTTAAGAATTATTTTAGACTTACTTAGCAGTTTAAGTGCTAGAAGTCGCTAAGTGCCGCATGTGGTTATTATGTAAAAACTCTCAACCCCATGACAAGTGGTATCAAAACTAAGATTTGCCCACACACGAACTAGCTCTTAAACAATGGCTAATCATCCTAGCACACAAGAGGGCATTGTTGGTGTAGAGGTATCGGAGCAAGCCCGTGGCTGCGAAGAGGGATGCACATAAGCTAAATCCAGCGGCAAGTCCAAGGCCAGTTCTGTAGATGCCTTAAAGCCTCACGTTGCCACGCTTGAAACCTCAATGTTCCTTGTCCAGGACACCCTCTATAATTTAAAGGTTCAGGTCGATGGTTCGAAGGTAAATATGGTGAGTTCACAGTAGCCACGAAGGCCCTTATGCAACGCTAAGCCGACTGTTTCTGAGGGGAGTTTTTAGCACTGCATGATGAGTTGTTAAATTTGCGTAACTTTATGCAAAACGAGTTGCGAGCAGTCCGTGCGGAGATCGATGAAGTCTGCTCAAATTGGGCTTAGCACAAGCGCACTTTAACCTCTAACCTAACTTCTGCAAGCATAAGTAAGGCACGCTAGATAGATATGCCATAGCTTGACACCTACGATGGTGCACGCAATGCCAGCATGCTGGACAATTTCCTATTTAGGCTAGAATAATACTTCGATATCATAGGTGTTCGTGATGAGACATCGAAAGTAAGCATCAACACATAGGCTGTGTTTTAATGAGAACTCTATAAGCACTTTACCTCAAGTAACACAGAGAAGGAAGCTCGTGCACAACTCCGTTGGCTCAAGCAAACAGGTAGCATTCACGATTATATCAATGACTTTACTATCCTAATGCTTAATATAATCGACATGTCCGATAAGGACTCTCTCTTCTACTTCTAAGATAGCCTCAAGGATTAGGCTAAGGCGAAACTCAAAAGGTGTGGCGGCACAACTCTCGATGACATCATCACCACTGTAGAATCACTTTTCGATTACTCTGCCAAGTCTAAGGACAAGAAGTCTGGCCAAGATAAAGGTAGGGGAGAAGGCCGAAAGGACAAAGGCTAAAATCAAAAGAAGTGGGGGCAGAAAAAGCCTCCAACCGGCAAGAGCGGGCAAGAAAAATCAAACAAATAGTAAAGGCCTAAGCCTTGGAGCCCATGCTTCATATGCAACGGCCCTCATTGGATACGCGTTCGAAAGGATAAGGACCTAATAGTGCGGCATTAGAGCATTTGGCGAGCTCGCAACGAAGGCTTTGAGAGATGGCAAGCACGGCTTTGATACCATTTGTTATGGGATGAGAGATTTCAAGCCTGTGCAGCACTCCTGTATCCCATACTACAAAAGTAAGCCTAGTGAAAGTAGCATAATATCGACTGGTTTCGTCCTGCTTTAGGCTTATCAAGAGAATGACTCCAGTTCCTAACCAGTGTGTATAGGGCTTCACCTAGACCTCTCTTCAACGTTAAGTTTTCGACTAGTGACAAGCTCTCCAAACTCGACCGGATCGGCCTACCTGAACTCTAAAGAGTTTAGGTCTATAATATCCTCCACACTTACACCTCTGAGCACATCTTCCACAATTAGTACAACCTCATTGATATTAACATACAAACACATATCTTGGGTGTCACAATTACAGTCTGTGATAAAGTACTATCCAGTAAAATAGCACAATCTCTTCCATCAAAATAGAAGGTTTAAGGTTTGAACCCACTCACATAGGTGGAAAAAAATTAAATTATTATTAGGTTAAATAATTAAAAAAGTAAAAGTAATAGGATCCTCAAGATTATTTTAATATATTGCAGAGATATGTGTGTCATTTTTCTTATTTTAAAAATAAAAGATGTAATTCAATTTTATGTACATTTTGTTAATGGTCACATTCTAATATATTTGTTGAAAATAACAAATATATTATATATGACAAAATTCAAAGCATTATCATTGCAAATGCAAGGCGAGGTTCCTTAACTTCAAATTTTGATTAAAAGATGTATTTTTTATCCGTTTAGTCTACTCAATTTGATAGTAAATGGATGGAAACATAATTTTACAATTGAATTTTAAATTGTTATTATTGAATCCAATGAAAAAAAAAATTAAGTCATTTTTTAAAGTCAAAATTTAAAGTTAGTAGAACCCCTCCCTTAATGATGGTCCATTTATTTTGTTACATGATAATAAACAGGATTTATCAGGAGCAATACAATATTTGTTGTGTCAAATTAGGATTCAATTTCTTAACTTGTTTACTCAGTTAATGGAATGATTATTAAACTATAAAGAAAACTTAATTTATATTTACATTAAGATTACAACTTATGTTTTATATTCTAAATTAATTATTTAATTTCCTATCATTAAAACTTAAATACTAAACATGATACTCCTTTTTTATGAAGGATGAATATTTATATGGTATTTAATTTTGTGAAATTTTAAATAAACTTCAAACTTTAATGGTGTTAATGTATAATTTTTTAATAGATATGTATATTTTATATTACTAATACATAATAATATTTATAAATATAAGTTAGTGCAATTTATGTTGAATGATAGTACAATATTTAATGATTTGATGCAAATGATGATGAGTGTATATTAAGCTATTAGTTTTATTATTTTGGAAGACATGATTATCTGATTATTAAAATAAATAGTACTGGATCACTTATTTATATTTTACGTCAAATTCAAGTTTAATATTTTCACATGATTAGTAACTAAATCATATTTAACACCATCAAATGACTCATTTTATACACTTATTATTTATAAGACAGATAATTTTATTCCGGTGATACTAATACACAGAAGATACACTGACAGCTAATACTTTGATGGGTGAAAGTTATAACAACTAATTATGAAATAATAACGAACACAACAATAATTAACATTTATGACGGCTTTGTTACGATCAAGTAGGCTTGGAATATAAGCATTAATCAAAATACCTCTTAAGTAACTTGGATTTGGGCTTCAAACACAGTCGAAACCATCGGGAATCGTCTCCCAAAAAAGGAGACCTCAATGACACATGGTAAATGCTTGCAACACACTTTATGATTACGAACCACAACGCTTTTGCAGGAAAAGCATCAGCCCAAAAAATTACCTCAGAATTCCAATCATGAACTTGGCAGAAAGCTAGCAAAATAAAGGAAAAAGACATTCAAAATCTATCAAGAGACAAAAGTAACCAAAAAACTAAAACTGGAATTGATCAATTTCCACCTTTCTTCTAACCATTTTCGTCAACTCTTGCAGCAATTAATATCCAGTAATTTGTCATCCTATGTATATGTAACATACATGGCACTACTATTTGCAGCATCAACATTTAATACACAAGAGAATGCAAGCGGGTCCTGCAACCGACCAACCCTCATTTACAGTTTGAGCTGCTTTTTAAAATCAAGAAGCCCAAAATCCATTGACCAAGCTGGAGGCAATCTGTCAACAAAGGTTATGAGCCATAAGCAGTTGACGTCAGTACCTTCGTGGCCCAGAAACCTCGTGAGTGCCAGCTGGCTTGTTGGACAATCGACGTTTGTACCGTTTGAGAACAGATGCCAAATTCTCTTTCCCTTTTGGAAAAGCCACATCCCCCGCGGCAGTGCCTGTTCGACCCCTCCGACTGGATATTGCATTTTCCACATCCTTGATGAGGTCTAGAAGCATTGCTGCAGTTGTGCATTTCCCCTTTCCTGGCTTGGCAGCAGGGGGCAACATGCCATTTGAAAGAGGTGGGCTGGACTTCTGATGCATCGCATGGATTTGAAGGCAAAAACATGCTGACATTGGAGAACGAGGTCTTGAAAATGCCAAATCTATGACACCCTGTAAAATGTCAACGAAGAAATCATTCCAGTATTCATGCTTTGTACAAATCAAATAAGGATACAAATTAGTTTTCCTAATAAAACCCCAAACACAAATCTCAAGAATAGTGTTAATCATAAGAGGAAAGTGAGAGCCTAATTCAATGGCTAACGTTCCAAAAATGATGACTGAAATGAAATTTCCCTGAGTGCAAACTTCATCATGTAAAATCCTCTTATGAGGAGCCATAAATGATAGATAATACTATTCAACAAAATAACAGAATATAAGCTGTCATATTCAGTCAACCAGTCACCAAAACAATCATCTTATCACAGAAGCAATGGGCACTCAGTTAAATAGATACGCAGCTTTAAAGATTTACCTGAAGACGATTCAACACATAAGTATATTTTCCCCACAGCTCAGGCCGGCTTTCCATGAGTGAAAGATTAAGAATCCGATGAATGCACCATACTCCAAAGCTTAATATCAAGTCCACCTTCCATATACAGCCATCTCCACAGTGAGGAACAGAGTAGACCAAGAAGTTGGTAAAACTTGTCTCATCATTCTTCAGTGTGGAACCAAGCTTCCTTTCAGAATTCAAATAGTGAGATTCAGCCATATGAACCACCTCGTTTATCTCTCTGGTTTCAGCTTCATAAAGAAACTTCTCCCTGGCAGCCACTTGATCAATCAAATCTTCATCAGCTCCATCATTATGTCTAAACAACCACTCAGATCCTTCTAATTTCAAAATCTTTACAATGCAATGTCTAAAAGATTGGAGAAGTTTTGCTTCTGCATCAGCAATTGAAGTAGCTTCTTGAGAAATCGCATTTGACCTATTGCCAAATCCTTCACCAACGGTCCTACTTTTATCAGCTACACCAAACTGCTCAAAAGGCTGCCTAGACCAAAGTGATCCAGTATCTAAGCCTGAACTTAACTGCATGGGGAAAGAATCTCTATAGATTTTTGATGGAGAGAGCTCATCAAATGCCAAAGTTGTTCCCACCATAGATCCAGGATTTGGATATAGGGATGGTTCGTAACTTGGCCTCCCGATAGATGGCTTATATGCAATGGAACAATCCACACGAGCACTCTTATTTGACATATATTGTTCCCTTTGGGGAATAGAAAGTCCTGATATGTCAGGCAAGCTATGGTATTTCTTAGCACTGGATGATGGTATAGAAACACAATCAGCAGGTCCAGAAGAGGAAACATCAAAATATGATCTTTCAGATTGCAATTGAGTATTCCTACATAGTGCAAGGTTCTGCTGAAACCCAGAGGTTTGTACAGTGCTTATTCCATTCTGCAGTTTCTGTCCCACAGCAAAAGCAACCGAGTCCATGAAATTTGTGTGGCCCAAGGGGGGAGACTTTGGAGCTGGAGACTCCCACTGACAATTCAAGAAATCAGAATTTCTGTCCCTAGCAATTTGACTAAGATGTGCCAAGTCACAACCATGCACCGTAGCTGGCTGATAATTCCAGGAATCAGAAGACGGTGTGGTGCGCACACTTGAGTACCGCCTCTCACCGGAGCCTTCTGACAGAATGCCCAGACCAGAATATCGCCTCTCACCGGAGACTTCGGATGGAATGCGCAGACTAGAATACCGCCTCTCACCAGAGTCTTCTGATGGAAAACGCAGACTAGAGTACCTCCTCTGACTGGTCTCTTCTGATGGAATTCGCAGACTAGAGTACCGCCTCTCACCAGAGGCTTCAGATGGAATGCGTAAACTAGAGTACCGTCTCTCACTAGAGTCTTGAACACTATGGTTGGCATTCTGTGCATATGCATCCAACAGCTGCATTTGATTGGACCACGACGACGAAGATCCCCTTTGAACTCCATATGAGGAGTCCATACTATTTTGCACCCTCTGCTTGGGAGAGTCATAAAAACTGGAATTCAACAGAGAATCAGGCCCTCTTCCTACAGTTGGGATGTAACCACTAAATTCCTTGGCCGAAGTATCGATTTTCAGAGAAGAAGCAGGCTTTGAATCAACTCCTAGCACTAAATCCAGTTTCTTGCTCCTGGCTTCTTGAGTCATTTGCCCGTGGTAGTCATACAACTGTCCCCAAAAGTCGTCCAGAACCACAGCTAATTGGCGACGTGCAGCACGCCCCAACCCAACTAATCTTGAAAGGCTTCCAATGCTACTCCCACCATCATCACTTTTCCCACTGAGACTCCTCAATGAAGCCGGACCATCAGATGTCAAAGATGAGGTACTCTCAGGTGCATCTTTGGATGATTCTTCAGGCTCACGCTCAGGCTCAGGCTCCCAGGAATCTGCTTCATCATCATCCTTTTCAGTGTGCAAATCTCCTTCAGGAACTGTTTTCACCATTGGATCTGCCGATTTGATCTTCAAGAATTTGCTGTCCAACAACTCATCACCAGTGACATCCTTCACCCCAGTGGTTGAGGCAGACAATGAATCTACAGCAGAGGCTGATTCCTCTTGAAAACATATTGTGGGACTAGGAAATGCAATATTAGGATGGTTTTCCTCAATAGCAGCCAAACGAATTTCCTGATCAGACTCCATGATTGTCTCAGGCAAATGAAGGTCAAAATTAGTAACAGATGCATCTCGTTGACTTTCCAAAGACTTTCCCACTGATGCAACTGATTCCTGCTTCTCTACAGGTTCCTCAACACGATATCTAGCTTCCTTTGAATTATCTTCCTCCCTCTCTGCAAAGGTTTCAGCTCCTTGTTGAATATCCCAGCTCCAATCCTGAGCACTGTTTCTAGAACTTGCAGATTTTAAAGGGGTGGTAGCCAGCCAAAGCATCAAACAAAGTGATGTAAAAGTAGTGATGAGAAAGACAGCAAAGGGTAATGCCACAGTACCTCCCGTGTTCCATCTCAAATTACCCACCCAATCACTATTTCCAAATATCATTTCTACCATAAATATAAGCTTTAAACCTAGCATCCCCATGAATATAATCAGTACCATGATCTCGTGATACTGAGAGATTTTATGGACACCCATTATTTGTCTTGATGAGGCAACCCGAAAGAGTGGTATCACAGAAGATGGAAGCATTAAGGCTACCATAACCTGTGTGAATATAAGCAACTGATATACCCCCTCAGCTCCTGATGTCCACGCACAATAAAGAGCAGGGACTATACTAATAATTCTAATTGTAGCATGATGAAGCCAACCAGGTATATCCAGTCTGAGAAAATCTTGTAAGACTACTTGTCCACTGAGATTCCAATTTACCGCTATGATTTGGCTGGAAAAATACAGAACCAGTACAAAGGCAAATGGCACTACCGGGCTCCTGAACACCTGCGTTTCAACAGTTTGGATAGAGATCATTGGATAAGTATGTAGCAAATGATAATTATTATTGCTGCATAAACTATATGCTAATAGCTACTTGCAAGATTGTTGAAAAGTATTAAGTAGAACTTTTTCAGGAGAACAAAAAATAAAAAAATTAAAAATTAAAAAAAAAAAGAGATCAAAGAAAACACCTGTTCCATTAGAGACATTGCATCCTGAAAAGTAAGCAGAACAAGACCGGTGCTGTAGAACAGATTTGCTGCTGAGTTCATCAGCACATAATTCACCATATACAAGCCACTGAAGACGCATAAGATGGCAAAAAAATGGTCATGACACATGGCATTTTTGGATATGTTCACCTGTCCCTGATGCCGCTGCAAGAATAAAGAGAGCAGAAACTTTTAGAAACTTAACAAACAAACTATGTTGACTTTGATAAGCAAATCAGAATGAAACTTGATGTAGAATAGCTCCCATGTGAAGAGTATACAAAGCAGATTGATCCAAGGGGCAGTTCAAGTGTAGTGTGGGGCAGTTCAAGTGTAGTGTGGGGCAGTTCAAGTGTAGTGTCAAAAGAGAAGAGAAGTCCAGAAAACCCAAGATTCAGTAAAATACCAGCAAAGGGATTGATTACAAGGGGCATCAATCAAGGTCATCCTTAACAGAACAAAGAGTAAAAATTGAGAAGAAAGACAGTAACAGTAAAATATATCTGAATGCTCAATATCACAAGTTTTGAACATTTAAAGCTTTAATGGACACAACATAGGCAAATACACAATAATGATTTCGGGATTTGAATACTTGAGTCAACAAAAGTCAAGAGAAAGAAAATGACCAGAAAAGAGTACTCTCATACGGGGGTCCTAAATCAACTCTACCACCAAGTCTGAAAAACGTGACAAAAATGTACAGATGGGCACATAAAAATGATGCCATGAAACATGGAAAGAATGAAGGGGCATGTGCAGAAGAGAGAGCGAAATACCCGAACAATAGAAGAATGGAGGTAAAAATTGTGAGGCATCATACTTGCTCCAAGAAGACTCATTATAGAGAAGGCACTTTCTCCACTAAACTTAGCTAGCATCCCATTAATGGAGAGTGGAATTTCTGGTTGACTTATGAGTACCCCAGCAACATAAGAAAGCAATATGATTCCTGCTGTGCATATCCACAGGAGTTTTGGCTTGTAGTTCTCCTGAAAATTCAACATGATTAGCTCATCAATAGACCGCCACGAAAAGGTTGTAAAAGAACAAAAGTGATCAGCCTACCAGTTGACCAGCAAAAAATGGAAATAGAATAGCATCAGCAGCTGCTAAAAAAACACATGTAGACAACTCCACCCCCAACAAAAGATTAAGTCCATGGGCAATTCCCAGAACCTGGAGACAAAATTAACAAGATCAGATTTCAGTAACAATACAAGGGGGAAACATGAAAGATATAAATCGCAAATCATGGTAAATGCGCAAGTTCCTTCAGCATCTCAAAAAGAAGACAAACATAATATAAGCACTTTAAACTTCAGAAGACAACTACCATGGTAAGATCCAGCAAAATGACGGAAAGCTCTGTTTGAACTCCTATGAATACGCATGTCCACCTGTCATACTCTTCTCCACAAATCTGTAGTCATTATTAAGAAAAAGAAATAAGTTTGTTAAACTTCATGGGGAATAGAATATGCAAAACAGAAGAGGAGAAGAGGAGAAGAGGAGAGGGGAGAATGAGAGTATCAATAATTGACTATCTCATCAAAAACCCGGTACAGGTGAAGAGATGATAATACTTAGTTTACTTTTACTCCAGTTTACCATGTGCAACTATCAAAATAATAAAAATAGTAATAGCAGTTACCAGTAGTATTATAGGGAGAATTGCAGAGAAGAAAACATGATACCTGAGCAAGATCCTTTCCAGTGACAACAGCAATACGAGCTGACAGGTATTGGCAAAAAATGGTGGCAAAATTGAAAACTAGCATAAGCGGTACCAAATCAAACCCAAAGTGGGCACCGCCCTCAATGATTACTGCCCACTTTCCAGGGTCAACATATCCAATTGATATCAGAAGCACAGGTAAGACAGCAGGAACCAGCCGATAAAGAACACCTGACTGATATTTGGAATTTGCCAACTCAGCATCCATGTTAGTACTCCGTATTTAAAGAAACGAATAACAGTGTAGTATGACACTTATACTGCACTTCCAACCCCAGAACCACCAAATGCATGGCAAGTTCAATAGATTACATGGCTGTGCATCGCCACTGCATCAACAGATGAAGCGTAGCAGCCAACATCAGTTTTTCACCAGATCATCAAATTTGTTAAAGTTAATGTGAAATCCACCATCTTTTGCACGCATTAATTGTGAGGAATACATCTACTAACAAGATCCCCAAAATTCAGGACTTATAAGCACTTGTACAGGTCAGCCTTCCTCTCATGACACGACTACAGCTGCAGTGGCTGCAAGCATTAAGAAATCAGCACTAACTGTGGTCATCCAATGCCAATCTAAAGTAGCCACAACTATAAAGTAAACTTGACACCCAAATAAACTTTCTTTTCATCTCCTGGTCATGACATGCATGTTCATCCAAGTCATAGGAAACTTTAACCAATAAATTAGAGTACAAAAACAAGTAGGCAATCCAGCACAAGTATATCTCCAAGTAATTTGGTCAACTTTCTCCTTGAACAGCAAACTTGACAGGTAATCTGATTCAATGAGTAATATAAATTCACCATTAACATAAAAGCATCCGAAATTTAAGAATTTAACAAATAGCCAGTAATATTGCACATAGTTCTTCAGACAGAAGTAATCAGTATTACAGGATCAGCATTTAAATGAAGCTACACGTAAAAACATCAGTTGACACAAGCAGATTGAAAGACGCATATGCAATCCAGTTTTGTTAAGCACGAAGATGTTTCCATTGAATCAAACAATGTAAAGTCTACAAGAGTGGAACAAGCAGCAAAAGACATTCCATTGAATCAAGGTCAAACTCCAGTGTCTGCACCCATACAATAGTATGTCAACATGCTTACAAACAATGAAGGACTTGCTCAAAGTCATTCAACATATAAAAAGAAGCAATTATACATACTTTGAGAACTTAAAGTAGTAACAATGATGAAAACAACATCTCCTAGAATCTGATAAAAACCCATCAAAATTCCAAAGCCAGAAACCAACGAACATGAAAAGCCAACTCAAAGCTCGCCTCAGATCTTCCCATAACATTACAAAACGTAAAATAAAAAAGACCCCATAAAAAAAAAATAATCCCAAAGCAAAGCCCATGTGAAAATCACCGCCATGGATCTGAGTCAACAAAAACACCATAAACCCAGATACCATTTTGCACAAATCTCGAGATAAATTACAAAAACTAAGAATCAAAAAACAAAAACCCCCAAAAAAATTAGGGTTTTGATAAATGTTGAATCATTACCTTTCTGAGCTCTTATCACTTTCTCTTATCCTCTCAGAAACTATATCCCTATCTGGTAGCTTGAAGTGTACAAGTAGATCTTTAACAGGATCTGCTTTAATGAGTAACAGCAGGAGTTAAACCTAGAATTTATTACAGATATATGAAAGAGAGAAGAAAAGTTGTCTCAATTTGTTGAGAAAAAAAGAAAGCAAAAGTGGAAAGAAGTAATAATAATAAAAATACAAATTATAATAATTAAAAATATCAGTATAAATTTGTTTACAAGAAAAAGGAACTGGAGAGGAGTGAAGGTGGGCTTTGAAAAGTTTCACATCAAACTGGAGTTAAAAAAGCAAAGCTAGAAAGATCTAAAAGACAGTTTAGCGTTTTCCATACTTCAACATTTATAGCCGATGAGAGAGAAACTCAACTTTCTCTCTCTCTCTTGTTTATTTTATTTTCTTTTTAATTTTTTTTCCATACTTTCTTTTCACTCTCTCTCTCTCTCTCTTTCCTTGTCTGAGTCTTTGGTCATAGACTCTCTCTTGGGTTTTATCTTTTTCCTTGTCTTGCCTTAAGTTACTACTGCTCACTTATCAAGTCATCAGTCATCAGAACAATTATACTTTCTCTTAGAATGATTAGAGGGTCATCTTCGCTAGACTGTTTCTTACTTTCACACTTATTTACACTGCACTAGCCAGTTTCACAAAATTTTATTTAAAAGCACTTTTTGTCTTTACAGTGACAAATGTTTGAAAGAACAAAGAAATTTTGTTATTGCGCAATGCACGTTGTCAATGAACCATATTAAAACGACAAATCGTATATAAACAGTAAATTTAGGTCAAGTATCATTATTCATATTATTGTTGCCAGTTATCCGAGAGTGACAAAAGTATTCTGAACCCTTTTTGGGATATACTACGAAAAGTTTTCATTAATACTGTAATATAATTTAATTGATATCATAACTAAAAATTTATCGAGACTTATTTGAATATAATTAATTATTCATCGGTGTCCTAACTAGAAATATAGTCCAATGAATAACGGAAAGGTTTATTTACCTCAAGTCAAGATGACAACCGCCTGACAAAAAAATTAAATTTTTGAAAAACTATTTTATACGTGATAAATTGATGTAAAAGTCGTGGAAAAGTATAATCACAATAGGTAGTGAAATAAATTAGCATGGATAATATACTACAATGAAATAAAATAGTGTTAATATTTACAGTTCATGTAGTACTATTGTTGTAAGGCTATTAATTCTTCTTTTTTTTTTTGGTTTGGGTTTTTTTTTTTTTGTTTCTTTTGTTTGGGTTGGGGGGGGGTGACTGCGAGTAAAAGTCAACTAGTGCAGTCACGATAATAGCAGATGCTCTAATATTTTGAGACTGTGATTTGTAAGCATCTTTTTATGATGAATTTGGATAAATTAATGCTGTACTCTCTATAATAAATGGGTTATATTATACTATAAATTTTGAATATATATATATATAAAATAAAAAAGGTAGGAAAATTGAGAAGGATAACATTCAACCTCCTTGTACCGAAATGCTGAAGTTGGATATTGGCCATTCGTTTTCGCAAAACTTAGGTTTGTTTGTCAACTAGCGAAGGGTAAGAAGCTTGTTATAATTTTACTGGTGTGATGCGCAAAAAAAAATTTGGGTTCCACAAAACGGGAGAGCAAAGGCCAATCGCATAATTACTAATTAATTTAGAAATCAACTAACGGCCAAAATTAATCAGCATTGAAGTTGGAATTGTATTTTGTCATTACCTCAGTATTATTTCATAACAAGTGAAGTCCCGACTCAAGGAAAGTCTTGAAATTTTGTTCAGTTGGGACACGTTCAAAATATATCATAATTTTGAAAAACATAATATTGAATAGCACCACAACTATGATATTTATGCCCTTCAACAAGTTTTCTTGTTTTATAAAACATCTTTCTTTTTAATTTATTTTATGTCAATGAATTACTACTTACGTAATATACATTTATAAAATCAAAATAACCAAGTAAATTTTAAATAATTAGGCTTTTATATATGGACCACGCTGAAACTTTTCAAAATCAGGTGGTGCATTTTCATAGTTTCAAAACTCAATGGGACTTTTTACAAAATTCAAAGAAAATAACGCCCTCTTTTGAAAAAAAAAATCATACCTTTGAAAATTTTCAGAAGGCAACTGGGGCTATGCACTGCTTGGTGCTGTACTGGATCTGCCCGTTGTCCAACTAATTTGGAAAATTAAATTATTGTTAAAGAAACTTATTGGTACTTGAGCAAAATATCTATAGCCAAGATTAATTTATGTATGGCCTATTTTATTTACTTTTGCAAAGATAAAAGCTGATATCTTAGAGAAATTTTAGTCCTAAATGATAACTGTTCCGACATCAAAATTATAAACCGAAGCTACTGATCGAGACAATTTATTTTGAGTTATAATTTAAAAGAAATGAATAGGTTAAATAATCGCTTAGTCTCTATATTAACATGTCAGTACTAAGATAATTCTTATATTTTTAAAAATATCTCAAAATATCTCTATCAGTCATTACTTTTTATTACTTTTGACTTACTTTTACAATATTACACTCTTATAATAATTTTTTCTTTCTTAGACGATAATAAAATGTTAAATTAAAAATTTAACACTAAAAAGTGGGATAACTAACAAAAAGAATATAGATTAATATAACAAAGGTCAAGCTTATGAAAAAATACTATGGATTGTATGTAAACAATTTATAATATAAGTATAAATAAACCAATTAAGGTGGTTGAAAGGAAACATTGATTTTATTATAATTAGGGTTTTCTTAAGTTATTTTTAATAAAATTCACTTACTGAACTAAGTCGCTCTAATCTTCTATTATTTAGTTTTACATAATTTTGACTAATTTTCAAGTGCAACTTAAATAAATCCTTATTAACAATGGCATAATTTTGTTGTGATCTGCTAATGTGTTCAATGATCAAAGGCTATGTTTAAGAGTTAAGACTAAGTGCAGAATTTTTAGACTAATCTTATAATTAAATATTTATCCTGTATTTAGTAATTTTCCTTGAATTGGAATACGGAGATAAAAAAATTCAAATTTAATCCTTAAATCATAGAATTAGCAATTCAAATTCATAAGCAAGCTTAAATGGGATTAGAATAGGAGAAAGAAAATTATCCATTTATAATTTTTTTCATATATAACACCATTCTTTGTTTATTACGTAAAATTTAATTAATTAATTAATTATTTATTTCATTATGATTTTTTTGATTTTTTTGTTTTGATAGTCTAATTAAGTTGATACTTTTACTACAATAAAATTAACTTTTATAATTTACTAAAATAATTGATTGCATTAAATTTAATAATCACTCATGTAATATTAAAAATAATCATGAAAACTAATAATACTACTAGCTAATTGATTTTTTATATATTATTTTCTAACTTTTTGATAAAACAAAACATGTTTATAACGTCTAATAAAAAATTAATTAAATAATTAAATAGTTTTGTTAATTTTATATTTTTTATTATAATTATGACTACCCAATAACTAATTTATTATATACGTAATTTTTTTATTAATCACCTTTAAATTAAGTTTAACTATTACTATTAAGAATATGTAGATAATTATTTTTTATATTTAAATATAATTTAACATTGTCCAATCCAATACTTACTAAATATAAAATAATATTATATAATTTAATTTAATTTAATTTAATTCAATCTAATCAAATATAATTAGATATTAATATTTAATACAATCTAATTGTGTATGCTAGATGCTGCCGAAAGGCACGTAAGATTTTGAATGTCCTATAATTACTATTAATTATATGTTGAATAATATCAACGCTTCATAATTGTAGTACTTAAATATGAAAACTGTCACGCTTAAATGGATATTTTATGACAATTGTTTACTTTACGTTCCATTCAAGAAAGGGCACGTAAGTACGGATAATGATAAAAGCCTGGCGACGACAGCACGGTTGGCTTCTTCCATCTTCATATCAATCCTATTAGAAGCCAGTCAAGCTACAGTCGTGGCTGTGCATGCAAAAGACAAAATAGGTGAAGTGTAATTGTTTGACTCACTAAAATAATTCCAAGATTAAACTTATAAATTTCAGAATTATGGAACGGGGAGTGGTTAATACAACTAGGTCCCATAATCCGAGCATAGTGCATGGCTCGACTCCTAACACTCCAAATGCTTTTGTTGTTTTTCATTTATTAGATCGAGTATAGAAAATTTTGTATGAGGCAGTCCTACCATTTCAGTATATGACAGGGTAATGGATTCTCTTTCTGATCTCACCTTAACTTTCATTACTCTGTCGTGTGGCAGAGCGTTAATGAATTGTCTTATGCAATTTTTTTTTTAACATTAAAAAGATACAATTTTTAATCAAAGAACAAATCACTTTGTGATTGAGCATATTTTCTTTTTTTTTTTTAATTACATGAGATTATTATTTAAGATTATAATTTATATTACATAAAATTATAATAAATATTTACAAATCAGACTATTATTGAAATTAATATTTGAAGGATATCATCCATTCACAATTTTTTAAAAGGAAGAAGGCTGCTTTCACTTAATTATAAAAAATTTTTAACTTTCACTAATATTTGAGGGGTATCCTCCACTCATGATTTGTCATAAGAAAGAAGAATGTTTTCACTCAATTATATGTTATATAATTAAGGAAATAATTAAGTCCATATAATATTTTTGTGGAAATTTAAACTGCTGTGAAGGCAGTAGTCTACTACTCGACTATGGGATGAGTGATTATATTTTCTTCTTCTTTTTTACCTTAATTTACTGGATGAAACTTCACCAACGATTCAACATTAGTGATGGAATGCTTGACGAGCATTGTTAATTGCTTTGAGTCCTTGCGTGACTTATGACACACTTATCCTTATCTATATGTGCCATCTAACAAAATATTCAAATAAATAAATAAATGTACAATAGTAAATAAACAATGTTATCATATTTTTAACTTATCTCTTCTCTAAAATATATATTATTATTGGGATATTATTCTCTTAGTGTGTGTGTATTATTTTTCTATCATCTTTCACCGCTAAAGTTATTTCTACATAATGTTTTTTTCTTGTACGGGCTTTTGCAAAAATTTAATGTGACTTTGTACCATTATAAGGTAAATGTACCAAATACCCAAAGAATAATTTTAAGTTAACCTTTTTTCTTTCTTTCCCTCATACAAAATTCAATGTTTCTAAATGATTTATTGTTATTGCTTTATCACTATGATTATTAATCTTTAAGAGTATTACACGTACAAACCCGTGAGGGTGTCACGTTTTGTATAGCTTTGTACTAATTTTGAGGCTAAACTAGAAATTCCTCTCAACTTTTGGCCTCTCTAAGCATTGGCTTAACAAACGCTTGACGCTCAGCTCCACGACACCCCACCAGCATGCCATCTGCCTTTGCCGCATGACGCCAAGCTCCGCTACCACCCGACCTCGTAACACCATTGCCCTGCCTACCATTCACCACCTGAATGATCAAATTGCAGGTTTAATTTTTTGAAATTTGGGTATGATTTCTGTTAGTAATAATTTAATTGGCTGCTAAGTGATATTTTTGTTCAAGAATTTTTATAGAATCAGTGTTAGATTTCGCCGCAATTTGATCATCAAACTGAAACTTTGCAATCTTGACCATGTTGTTTGGTGTGGATGAAGTCTCAGAATGTAATGCTAGATGTTATAATTAGAGTGGACTTGACAAGAGCATTTTCTATGATACTAGACACAATCAAGGTATTTCAGCATACCAATTATATATTGGTGGATTTTTTTTTTCTTTAGTTGTAATGCCCAATACTAATAATTTTAAGAGGAAAAGCAACTCTCAAGTTGATTTGTCTCATGTTCAATTTCCTTAGAATTTCTATAAGTTTGGGATCTTAGATCCTACTTGAAATTGAGGCATTATAATTTTTGTAGGTTATAGTTATTGTGAAAAAAAATTACACTTATAAAACAAAAGTTAATAATACTTAATAAATAATAATTTTGATAAAATTATTAAAAAGATAATAAATTTTTCATTATATAAGTGAAAAATAAACTACAACAGTTAGTGTTCATAACATATTTTAATATTATAACTTTTAAGTTAGAGTTGCATAATCTCAATCTCAAACGAACCCTTAATTTTATATTTCTAGTTATTTATGATCTTTCTAATTTTTATTTTCTCTTTCTATGCTATTTTTCATTTTGATTTAAGCTTGAAATCTATAGTAACTTTTTCTTTGACGTATTTGCATCAAAGAATGCCAATGCTAATAATCATAATAATTTTCTATTTCTTTCTATTGTTACAAATGATTGCTCTATTTTCCCAGTTAGTGATTAGAAGCATCTATTTGTTGGGTTCAACAGCACAATGTCTATTGGTTTAGGAGGCTAACTAATCTTTTCGGACATCTGACTGACCAATTGTTGATTGAGGTTGACTCAGAACTCTCACAATGGAATTTTCAATCAACCAAACACTCCTTGTTACCTTATTCATGTGGACATGTCGATACAAGATTTCGAAAGAATTTGAAGCAACATCGTTACATGGATCACAATTTTCTATCAAAGAAGTTTTCAATCTTATGTAACTACCAGAGGTCTAGTTTTGTCGCTTTCCCAAATTTGCCTGTTGTGGTTCAAATTTATTTTGCAACTCTACTCTAGTATATATAAACTTTTATAATATCATCTTAAGGTGACTTTTAAACGAATCTTGTATATATATTTTTAACTATTTACTTTTGTTGTAATATCTTTAGAGGTTGTTTCAGTTGAATTTTTGCTTGGATCTCTATTGCACAAGGTATATACTTAGGAAATGTTGAATAATAAATATCATGCTTAAAAAAATTATATAATTTATTAGTTTTACATATGTATCATGAAGAATTATGATGGTTTTTTTTAATATTTATACCAAAAAATTGACGTTAAAATTCTAAAATTCAAGACTTCTATATTTAGTATTTTTTTAAATACTAAAAATATTGCGTCCTAAATATATAATTTAAATTAATCACCAAAAAAACATTAACACATTACAATGCATTACCAAACATAATATTTATAAAAATTAATATAGTACATTGCAATATTGCATCATCAAATACTGTGCATTATTCTAATGCATTTCTAATGCAGTAAAGCATAACACATTGTCAAACTCACCCTAATGTCATTAATTATTTTTCCAAAGAATTTGTATTGTTAAATATTCACGTATAAATACTTGCAATGACTACTGTAGGATATGTTTCCCAACTTTGTAAATAAAAAAAAGTAAAAAAGAATATAACGACCTTCAAGTACTAAAACCATATTTGTTTTTGTTGTTGTTATTATATTATTATTCTTTTTAGAGATGATTATTATTATTATTATTTATTGTTGTTGTAGTAGTTATTATTATTCTACATACTCATCATTTGATATTATTTTTTTCTTTTTCTGTGAAAGGGCATACTCGTTTCTATACCTCCTCCTCTACACATGGTTGATCTTAGTGGTCGGCAATTCAATAATTAAGATAACTTTTTAATAATTAAATTTTCTATGCAATTCAATAATTAATTAATTAAATACAAAAATCGAAGCAAAAACGGTTTCTTTCTTATTTTAATTAAGTAGCAAAGTTGAAGTACGTAGATGTGCAGCGAACTTGGATCATATAATAACAAGCCTCCATCGAATTCTTTATTGTTATTCTTTAATTGAATTTAATTATTAGTCATGTTAATAATGCAGTTGGTTACCATAAAACTTTCATTAAAAAAAAAAAATGGAAACTAAAACTATTAAACTACCATTCATTCATCTGTTTGGCAGTTAAAGTTACAGTTAAAGGAGACAAATCCCGGAAGAGGCAACATGTGGCTCCAGATCACTAAGTTGCCAAGAATCTTGTTCGTCTAATTTTGTTCACTAGATTGATATTTTTGGGTTTCTGTAGCCGTGGCACTTTCAAAATTGCTTACAAAATTTGGTTCATTGTATCTTGATTACTTTAATTACAAAGTTTGATGTCACATGTTTAATTATATCCGTTAATATTTCTAAGGAGGAATATAAAAATTATATTAATTGATATGACATATGATATGTCATTGATACATGATAATAATTATTATATTAATATTAAAATAAAAATATTTTTTTATTTAATAAGTGATAAATTGTATATGAATGTCATATTCTAGCTTAAAAGTATTATTGATTTAATATATATATATATATAAGTAACTTGATGAAGATCGCTAGAGATTAATTTATCTTTTATTAACTTGGTCGAGTAATTTTTAAATACCTTTTGTCATTCAAATTTGAATTCTCATAGAGATAGGAGCTAAAAAAAAAATTTAGGCTTTACACACTTATTTATTTTTAAATAAGACAAGTCTATTTTATCTGTCTACCATTTTATTTATGAAAAAGAGCAAAGTCATCATACCACAACAAAAGAAAAATATACTTACGCATAAAGGCGAGTTAGATATGCTAAACTATATTGAATTTTGACTTCAGTTATATTTAATATAATCTACTATTAGCTTAAATTATGAATTTAATTTTTATTATAAAATAGTAAAAAGAAAAATTAATTTTTACAATTAACAATAATGTAAATTTTACAAATTATTGAAATTTCATGATAATAACAAATATCGCTGATGATACATCCGATTGCGCTGCTTCCATCAGTTGGGTTGTCCTTGCTCTCAACGTTTATGTCTTTTATGGTGTTTATAATTTGCAACTTATTTTATTCCTTTGAAATTAGTGGTAAAATTATTATAACATTATTGTTTTACTTAATTTTCTAGATTAGTTCTTATAAAATGACACGACATGAACAGCCGTACATAAGAGAAAGACTTAAAGGGTCTACATCAATTTGATTATGGCTAACATCACCTTTTACTGCTTAAAGAAAAATTGCTAGTGATAATGATGGCGCATGATACCTTCACAGGAAATGATGCCGGTGCTACCAGTTAGATTAATATAAATATATAAGAATCAAATGAAAAAAAAAATTATTATTAGTTTTTTTTATATATATAGTTATTGTGAAGACTTTTAAGAGATTTAAAATCATTTGTAAGTGTTAACTTTTTCAATAACCTCAAAAGTTGACTGCAGAATATTTGTTTACTACTTACCTAGCATTGACAGGTGTACAGAACCCCTGTTGCCACGTCACAACGCAGCCAGTGTACGGAACAAATTTCCCATCTTGGATTCGATTCAATCTTATGTTAAATCCGACGTGTCTGTGACGAGGACGGCAATAGCGTACATCAAGATGCACTTCCCGTTGTCCAACGTGGATTGCGCAATGGTACTCTGTTGCGGCACTTTCCTTCGCGTTTCTGATTTTCATTTTTTCAGTTTAATTTTTATTAATCAATTTGATGATCTTTCTATTTTTACAGCCTTTGGATTGTTACTTTTTTCATTTGATAAAACATGAGGTAATTTTTTTTTGACCTTATGTTTTACCCTTTTCTTTTCATCTTCTACGCTTCTTTGTTTCATCGTTCTACAGTCAGCATGCATGTTAATTTTGTTGAATGATCATTTGTTTGATATTTACGTTTTTGTTCAATGGTTGTATCTATGAGTAATGATATCTTAAATTTTATTTAGAAAAATTATTAAAAATTTTATAGCTTAATAATTATCTCAAGTATTATATTATTAAACTATTAAACTTACTAATTTTTTCAGATTTTAATAAAGTTTAAGGTCTAAGTTAGGATTTTTATATGTGGATCATTATGATACATTGTTGTATCACAATTGTTAAATGAATGACAAGTGTCTTTGTTCATAATAAAGACAATTTAATATATATGAACATTTAGTTATTTGATGTTTAGGAGTAAAATTTAAAGCCTATGTTTTATAGGATCCGATAATTCGACCAATTGATCATGCGTTTGATACAAGCTTATGTGCTTGATGTTTTTCCAGAAATAACGGTAGATTATGATCGTGTGAGAAATTAATCAGATTGTTCTTGGTTGCACTCGATTCTAATAGCTAGACTTGGAGTTTCTCAATTCAAATGATATAACTCATGTGCCTGCGCGTATCGATTGGTTGAACAAGTTTGTATCCGATTTGTGGCCTTACATTGATAAGGTAATCGGAAGTTTATAAACTTAGCTATACGTATGACTATAGAGCTAGATTGGTTAAGGCTTGAGTTTTATTATTGTTTCAGGCAATATGTAGTACTGCAAGAAGCAATCTGGAGCCCGTACTTGCGCATTACGCTGGCAAGTATTGCATAAGATCAATAGACTTTAAGACTCTTGACTCTTGGAAATCTGCCTCCTATAATTAATGGTAATTAAAGTATATTTCCTAATTACATTTGTTGAGTGTTGTATAAGTTGTGTTTTCTCGGAATCAACATCTATGCAGACTTATTGTCACCATGACTTGCAAAATATATTCGGTTTTTGGATCGGATTCATCAAAACCACAGGTTTTAGCATGCGAAACTAATGAAAATGAACTGATACTTCAGCCTGCAGTTAGATGGGCAGGAAATCCTAACATAACCTTGGCGTTGAAATTCTTCCCTCTGCAAATTACAGCACAGGTTAGCTTCTAAACAAATATCCTTAAGTCATCGCAACATTGTTAATAGGGTTCAGAGAGCTTATTTTGAAAAATGGAAGCTCTTTCATCATGGTTTTGATGGCTTTGACACAACTTCTTTTCTTTATTGGCATTATATGTAAGTCAACTTGTCTTTGCTGATTCAACTCTTAGTTTCTTTTCTTCCCCCCCCCCCCCCCCCCCTTCTTTTTTTTTTCTTTTTATATATCATGAGATTCATGACATCAATTTAAGTCAAGTAATCAACTGGGATTCACCAGTATCACTTTCTTATGCTTATATTTTTTAAGGATAAGATAAGGATTCTCTCTTTAAAAAATCTGTTCATCCTTTCTGCCAGCTGTTGGATGGACAAATCCGTCCAGCACCTCGGATAGTTTTGAAACCTCTTGTGCCTGCATTCCCTTGTTTTCCTAGCATAGCCGTATCTCTGATGGAGACGGTAAGTAGGTGGTGGTGCAAAACATTAACAAACTTAACAGATGCTCTTTTATCTTATGCACACATTGGATGAATATTTGTTATTTATGTATATGCAGCCAGAAGTTGACTTCGGACTGAAGTTAGTTGGAGGTGTGATATAATGGCAATCCCAGGCTTGTACCAACTCATTCAGGTGACATTTCTTCTCTCTGTCTGTTTATGGCTTTGGTTGGAGCATCTGCTGGTACAATATTTCGAATGATTTGCCTTAACTTTATCTATTTGTTCGATGAGATAACAAACTTTTGGCACATTAATGAGTTCACTAATGACAACACAACAACTGTAAAAGTTTGGACTTTGATTTCTAAGTAATTTATTGGGATTGTTTAACGTATCTTCAGCTTTTGGTTGACTTTTGGCAAACCAGCTAACGTGAATACAACACAATTATAAAATAGAGAGCACGTTTTTAACTACTAATTCATTCTTAACTAGAAAATAATGAGGAATCCCACCTACTTATCTACTTTCTTTAATTTTCAGTTGACTTTTTCTGAATGACTTCCAAATTTCTAGTCAAATGATTTTATACTTCCTGTAGCTTCACAAGATAAGCCACGTTCAATATACATTCTTCGCTTAATCATGGAAGATACTCGAATGAAATAAGGCTAACATTTGAATTTTAATCCCTATCTACAAACTAAATCTGGAACTAAATACGAATACACCTAAACATTTAGTAGTTTCGGTCAGAGCTCTGCCATTTCCAGGAGAAGCTTTCGAATGTCCAGGATGGCATTTTCTGCAACTGTTATTGAGATTCCCGAGAGTTGGTTCAAAATATTAATTATCACAAAGCCAGATGGGAAAGAAAGATATTGTATCTTCAAAGTTTTTGGCTGTAGCAAATTGCTTTTACCTTGTTCACTAAATCCTTACATCCTGCAAGTTTGCATCGATATGCATGCTTGCACTATTTTTGCATTTATTCCGAAATGCTTGCACTATTTTTGCATTTATTCTGAAGAATCTCTAGTCATATTTAATTGAACCTGGAAAAAATCAGTTACTGTTACCTGAGGCATCTAGAACCTTTACTGGCCTTAATGTAATTATTACTCGGTTGCACTGCAGGAAACTATAAGAAATCAAATTTCTGCCCTCTATCTCTGGCCTCGAACTCTTGATATTCAAATTTCCGAAAGTTAGGTTCATTGTAAGTTTATATTAATATAAATGCAACTAAGGATGAATAACAGAAGTTCCAATATTAATGTATACTCAAAATCTTAATCCCAACCTAATATAATTTTTACCTCTAGTAGTAGTTACCATTACATTTTTCATTAATTCTTTCTCACGTCCACAGAGGGGCCATTAAGAAGCATGTAGGCATACTTGTAGGTTGAAATGAGGACTTCAAGCTTACATTAAAGGATCCCTGAGTCTCAAGTTCTTCAGTTACATGCATATGACTGAGAAAAGGTTCAGGGGTCGTCTCCTGAATTTCTGAGAAGATCTCCTGATAGCTACTACCTAAAGGACATTATTATATCCATTCAATATGGTCTAAAGAGAAGAATATTTGAATTAGAAATTTAGCAGCATTGCCATTGACTCTGTGGATTTTGCCGTCTTATCCAGGATGGTTTTTTTAATAACTTGCAATGCAAGTTAAGATTTTTAAGTTCCCAGTTTCACAGCTTGGAACACGTAACATATTGGGAATGCAAGTTGTTCCACTGAGATCACTCACTCCAAATGAGACTAAACAGTTAACTCTTGATTTGGTCAAGAACACAAATCCTAATGATCCTCGAAACAGGAAGTGAAGAGGACAAGTTGTGGTGCAGTTGACATTTAGTCTTTTCGGAGAAGAGAGTAAAAGCTTTAATGGTCCCTTAGACAGATTTGAGAGGAATGAAAGTGACGTTGGAAAGGCAACTGAACATGTTTATTTAGTTGCCGGATTGTTATTGGTTACGGTTGAGGGAGCTAAGGATCTTGAGGGGGAGCATCGCAGCGATCCTTGCGCTGTGGTCATATGTAGAGGGGAACAGAAGAAAACCAAGGTGCCTTTAAGATTATGAATGTCTAACTTAGGGTAGACCACATTGTTGATACATTAATTCTCAAGATTTAATGTGCTTTTGTCCAGATGATCCAGAAATGCCTGGATCCCATTTGGAACAAACAATTCCAGTTTGTTCTCGAAGACTCTCCCTTGAAGGAGAAGATACGCATTGAAGTCAAGCGCAAACGAAGAGGCTTGAGACTCCGATCAAAGGTTGGTGTATAAGCTCATGATTTTGTTTCTCTTCAGGTTCAATGCCTGCTTGTATTAGCTCATAATGAACCTGCATTCTATGAATTTTCCGAATTATTTAGGAGCCACTAGAGTACGTGGATATAAACCTGCATCATGTAGTCTACAATGGACGATTAATAAAGAGAAGTACCATTTGATTAATTCGAAAAATGGAGCGATTCATGTTGAGATTTGATGGAAGGCCATTTGAGTCAAGTGATAAGCATCACTGTTGTGTGCTGTTAAATTACTCAGTTGTTGATCATCAAGGAGATGTCCCTTTCTAAGGAAGCAAAATTTGCAGTTTAGGACGTGTTTCTTCGAAGAAGGTTGTTTCAGAATAATTTTTATAATAGATCTATTATTAAAGGTTTCACGCTAGATGCAAGTAATATGAATTCTAGTATCAGAATCAATAGTGTATGTATGAGTAATTTTATTAATAGTATATATGACTAATGTAATCATAAAACTTGAATCCACGGAGAAGCATAGAACGAAAAGTATTAATTGAGACTTACAACTAATACTCATTTTGGTGCCTCAACTTCACAGTATGATTTTCTCAGATTTTTTTTTAAATTAGTAGGTGTATTAAAGGGCAATAATAAAAAAAAGTATACGGTCACAATATGCATAAAATACAAGGCTATATAGGACTCAAAATAACTATTTAAGATAACTTATAACCTAAGTAAAGATAAATTAACAGTTAATAATTTAAAAACAACGTTGATATTTGTTCTTGTGAAACTCTAAAATGGCCTGAAACAATCCCATTTTATTTATTATTATTTTATTTTGATTTGCTGTGAAACGAAGTTATTTTGATGAAAAAATCACAGAAATGAAGAGGAAGAAGTTTTGTCTTTTTAGTGCTGATGTTTTATTTTTTTTTTCAAATTTCTCAATTTTAATAGTCCTGCACGTCAAAGGAAGAAAAATGAGCATGCAATATAGATTTTGAAATTAAATTAGATGGCACATCCGGAACACACACCTTGACTGGGATTGAGACCTTCAATGCTATTGAAATAAGGATTCAAAGTTGTAAGTGAACACACACCTTGACTGTCGTTGAGGTTATTATAATTAAGATTTAATAGTTTCAGCTTCTTCAAACTCCCCAAGCCATCATGAGCTGCGAAGCCATGCAGTATAATTAGTAACTGAAAGGGCAAAAGAAAATGTGATTAAGATTTTTTTTTTAAAAGTTTTTCCCTCCTGATTTTGATTAATTAAGCTTCAGTAAGAATATAAATATGAAATACCTTTGTAAACTGTCAAAGAAAATGAGGGATAAATCAAGAATTTGCAATTATACTGCATGAATTGCAGGATTTTTAATAATGTCAAATGAAGAAAGCTACGAAAATAATAAAGAAAACAAAGAGAGGAAGAAGTAGCTACAACAGGTCTATTTTCAGTGATTTTTCCATCAAAATGACTTCGTTTCATAGCAAAAAAAAAAAATTAATAGGCGAAATAACGTCGTTCTATCCATTTTGAGATTTGATTCAGGATTTGACTGGGAGCAAATATTATTTTTCTTTTAAAAAAATAAATAAATAGTCGCTACAAATTTTTAATAACTGACAGAAAAGTGACTCCACACATTGAGGTCTAATTCACAAGTCTGGTTTAGTCAACTCATCTCAGTTTTAGTAGGTGAAGAGCATATTTCAATCGAAAAAAAAGAGAAATAACGTATTATTTGGTGAGATAACACGACACAACACTGTCACCGAAACTGGGTTGATAAATCCGAATCCAAGTCTCGAATATGAAGATAAATGGTTTGGGCAAATTAGCATCCTGATATATATTTTATAAATGTAAGATAATTGTACAAACAGCTGATTGTTCATATTTGGATTAATATTCGTGTTTACAGCTCTTCAATTTATTCAAAGAAATAGCCCGCATCAAGTTTACATTTGCCGGAAAAGCAAATCATAAAACAGAGTGGTATCTAAATTGAGTAAAAGATATATATATAATTGAGACTTGAAATTCTAATTTCTGAAGTCTACAATTACAAAAGCCAATCTAATTTGTTTTAAACAATTTGAGGTTATTTGATTATTTCTGTATAAAATTCATGATTCATTCAAATTTTATTTTGTACCGTAGTTTTCACTACTAATTCAAAATTATCTCAACCGTGCCAACAGGCCATAACTAACATGAATTGGATAATTGGAATTAAGGAGCCTATTGTATATTGCTCGTACCCTAGTGTACAACACAATGAAGCACGAATGGGGTTTTTCCTTTTCCCATGAGTCCATGACTAAACCCTAGCTCTGCAACTTCTTACTTTCCCTCTCCCTCTCGTGTAGCCCCCGTCAGTCTTTGTTTAACTGTAACTTCTTACAGGTAAAAAAGGGGAAGAAAAAACTCTAATTTCAGAATCCCAAATACCCACTTTCCAAATTCAAAGAATGGCCTTGATCTCCCTCTCTCAACCCCGGCAATTAAAGCCTAGGGTTTATCCCATCATACCCAGAGTCGAAGCTCCGTATTCTCTCATTCTGCCCCATTTCTTCTGTTCAATCAATGACCAACAACAGACCCAAGACAGCCCCGCTACGAACCCGGATCCTGTTCAAGCAGACGAAGAACTGAACACGAGGCAGAGGATCCCAAGATGTAACCACCGATCCCCAGTAAAATTAGAGGATACAATATGTAAACTGATGGCTGAGCGGGCATGGACGACCCGGTTACAGAATAAGATCCGGGCTTTAGTGCCCCACTTTGATCACAACCTGGTTTACAATGTACTTCACGGAGCAAAGAATTCGGAGCATGCGCTCCAGTTCTTCCGGTGGGTTGAGCGTGCCGGGTTGTTTAACCATGACCGAGAAACCCATTTGAAAATGATTGAAATCTTAGGCCGTGTTGGCAAGTTAAATCATGCTAGGTGCATTTTGTTGGATATGCCGAAAAAAAGTGTTCAATGGGATGAAGATATGTTTGAAGTCTTGATTGAAAGTTATGGTAAAAAGGGAATTGTTCAAGAGTCTGTTAAAATTTTTGATAAAATGAAGCAATTGGGTGTTGAGAGGAGTGTTAAATCTTATGATGCGTTGTTTAAGGTGATACTTAGGCGTGGTCGCTATATGATGGCCAAGAGGTACTTCAATAAGATGTTGAATGAAGGGATTGAGCCTACTCGGCATACTTATAATATTATGCTTTGGGGGTTCTTTTTGAGCTTGAAGCTTGAGACTGCCATGAGGTTTTTCGAGGATATGAAGAGTAGGGGAATCTCCCTGGATGTTGTTACATATAATACCATGATTAATGGATATAATCGGTTTAAGAAAATGGATGAAGCAGAGAAGTTGTTTGTGGAGATGAAGGAGAAAAATATTGAGCCCACTGTTATTAGTTATACTACTATGATAAAAGGGTATGTTGCTGTCGAGCGAGCTGACGATGCACTTAGGATATTTGATGAAATGAAGTCGTTTAATGTTAAGCCAAATGCAGTTACTTATACTGCTCTATTGCCAGGATTGTGTGATGCAGGAAAGATGGCTGAAGCACAGAAGGTATTGAGGGAGATGGTAGAGATGTATATTCCTCCCAAGGATAATTCAGTATTTATGAAGCTCTTGAATGCTCAGTGTAAGTCCGGGGACTTAAATGCTGCCACGGATGTGCTTAAGGCAATGATTCGATTGAGCATTCCAACAGAGGCTGGACATTATGGTGTCTTAATTGAGAACTTCTGCAAGGCTGAGATGTTTGATCGGGCAATTAAGTTGTTGGATAAACTTGTTGAGAAGGAAATTATTTTGAGGCCACAGAGTACTTTGGATATAGAGGCTAGTTCTTATAACCCGATAATACAGCATCTGTGCCACAATGGTCAGACAGGCAAAGCTGAAATCTTTTTCAGGCAATTAATGAAAAAGGGTGTTTTAGATCCTTGTGCCTTCAATAATTTGATTCATGGTCATTCAAAAGAAGGGAATCCAGACTCTGCTTTTGAAATTGTTAAGATTATGGGTCGGAGAGGAGTGCCTAGAGATGCTGATGCTTACACATGCCTGATTGAGAGCTACTTGAGGAAAGGTGAGCCAGCCGATGCTAAAACTGCTTTAGATAGTATGATTGAAGATGGACATTTTCCAGCTTCCTCACTATTTGGGTCAGTAATGGAGAGACTGTTCGAAGATGGGAGGGTTCAGACTGCAAGCAGAGTAATGAAGTGCATGGTGGAGAAGGGCGTGAAAGAGAATACGGATTTGGTTGCCAAGATTTTGGAAGCTCTTTTCATGAGAGGCCATGTTGAGGAAGCCCTTGGACGTATTGATCTAATGATGCAAAGCGGGTGTGCACCCAATTTTGATGGTCTTCTATCTGCTCTCTCTGAGAAAGGGAAGACTATTGCTGCTGTTAAGTTGTTGGATTTCTGTTTGGAAAGAGACTGCATCATAGACTTTGCAAGCTATGAGAAGGTGTTGGATGCTCTCTTGGCAGCTGGGAAGACCCTTAATGCCTATTCAATATTATGTAAAATAATGGAGAAAGGAGGGGTTACTGATTGGAAGAGCAGTGACAAGTTGATTGCTGGCCTTAATCATGAAGGGAACACGAAGCAAGCAGATATACTGTCTAGAATGATTAGAGGGGAGACGTCCCGTGGGAGCAAAAAAGAGAAGAAACAAAGTGGTGTTGCCAGCTAATGTTTCTTTCTTCTTTTTTTTTTTAATTTTTTTCTAATGTAGTTTCAAATTGAGACTTGATGCTTTTTTTGTTTTTAGTTTTGGACCCATTTTCAAGAATACCACCACCTTTTGCAGAATAATTTACGAATTCATTTCAGTGGAATGTCAGAAGTTCTAAAGTTCATATGCGTAATCAGTTAATGGTGATGGATTCAAAATCAAAATGTATCGGCAAAATCTTAATTTTCAATAAAATCTCTCTTTTTTTCCTCCCTAATATTTTTCATTATTGTCAGTGCTTGCTGTTGACAAGTTCATTTCAACTGCATTATTTATAGGCTTGAGAATTGTAGATAATCATTGTCTTTTCCTGAGTAGCTGCCATCATTTCTGCTGGATTTGAGCTCGTCATTTACCTGCACTAGAACTCGTCTCTTCCCCGGTTTCTCATTTTTATTTTTTCCCTAATTCTTTCATTGCTGAATTTTATAATACATTGAATGCACGTCATGGTTGATTGGCCTAGTAAGCCACTGATTAGTATGTCAATTTGGTTTTTGTTTTAGTTTGTCTAATATGGGTGTTCTGGATATGCATTGCAGGCATTCTATGATATTGAAGTGCATCTGCACATATGAAGGTGGTTCATGATATTAAAACTTTGGTACTGAAAAAACAAAACTGGTAAGATCGTGGAAGATGAAAGCAGTTTTGTATAGAGTTAGCATGACAAATGCAAACGAAAAGGGCCTCATCTTCTTATCAGCTTTTCACCCCTGAGAACCCCTTAAGTGGCTTCACTCCTTTCAAATTAAGTATTTGGTATTATCACAGCTACCCAGATTAATCTGGCCGTAGGGGCATTATTTTTGTTGCTCTATCAATGCGTCTGAAGTTAAAGCTGGATTTTTCTGGAGGTGCTAATAATGTTCCTAATTTTGCGCAAGCACTCATAATAGGTCGTTTACATTGCAGTTAACACATATCAATCACTACTACTTGATAATTAACGAATTTACAGCAACTATATCTCTTTCGGATGATTTCATTACAAAATTTCTATCATAATCACAGGATTCAACTTGGGCTTAGTGAGCGAAGTTGCAGGGTAGAAGTTGAAAAGAGTATGATGATGATTGTGAGAAAGCGTAGGCAGCCTATAGCACGTAGCCTAAATGTATAGCACAGGTTATCTGCCGCCAGGATATTTATTATTTTCACTGTTATCCATTTGTCCAGTGAAAGTATCCACCAGTTCCATCGTCTTTTTGGTCATTGTATCTCCTTCGCCAGTCCGCATCTTGTCGCTCATTTTGTCTTGATTTTCAAGTGGTCTCGGTTTGCCTCGACGTGCCTTCATGAATCTCCTTTCAAATTGGATGGTCCTGATCTCCCCTTATCTTTTGCTCCACATCTCAAGTTGGTTTTGTGCAACTTGCTTCTGCTGCAGATTGGCTTCCGTGAGGAGTACCACAGCGGACATTTTTAACCAATTATTTGTAGCCTTGAATTCCCTTGTTCTCCTCCAACTATTTGATATAATTGTTTCAATATTCATAATATCCCACATTAATCGACAGACTCGATTTTCAACAGCATTTATTTAGAGAGAGGAAAAAAGAAAAATAACAATGATTTTTTTAATAATGGAACATCAAAGTCGGCATCTTATCATCTTTCATTTAGCATGGAGCTTTATTATTGTTCGGCGAAGAAATAGAAAAAGAGTGATAAAGTACTACATGTTAATATAAAAAAAAGATAAAATTATTCGGGATATCTCAAGTATTTTGAGTATCCTAAATATTTAAGTTATCTCAGATGCACTATGTAAGATTATAAAAATAAAAAAATTATAAAAATATCAAGAAATAGAAGAGTTAAAATCTCAATGAAGATCAATTAATTTTTTCATAAAAAATTAAAGAATAAATGAAAAGGTTTTGTGTTGTAAAAGAGAACAACCACCTATCGCACTAGTAAATAAGTCAAAAATATTGATATTATGACAGTTGGGATCATTATCTTTTTTCTGCTATGCCTATAAATTCACAACGGAATTATAGAGGTACGCGAAACCATTCCACTATGCCCAACACGTGAATATGTCACAAACTTGGCTCTCCACATATATTTTTGAAACATTCAAACCATCACACGTATGAAAAATAAGAATATTCATGACATGACATCTGAGAACACTAATGAAATAGCACTAGGTGGCATGGTAATTAGCGTACATCTTATAAATACTCAAGTTTAATTTTTTAGTGAGCAAGAAAACACACACATCACAAAACCTAAGGTTTCTTCAACCTCTAAACCTCTATTACAAAGAGCTTGCAAGCTCTCTAACTTAGAAAATCTCAATTCTGACTTGAGCATTGGATTGTGATTGCGGGCCACCCCCGACTCCACCTTTGACCGCTTTTTTTTTTTTAATGATTTTGTAGGTTTAAAGCGATCTTCATAAGCTCTCCACATTTGAAGTCGAAATCTTGACCATACCAACCACTATCTCAGTCTTCTATCCCTCCACAAAAAGTCATGATAATTCGTACACTCCGAACAAGCGAGGCACCTTGCTTCTAGATAAAAATAAATTTATTGTTATTAGTTTTATTTTTGTAGTGTTCATTCAAAATCATTAGAAATCAACTAAAAATAATTAGTGCCGTTTGGGTAGGGAACACACAAAAACCTTTCACACTGTACTAAGCTTGTCGGTATGTGTGCTCACACAACCATGACACCCGACGTACCTACTAATGACATAATGTTAGACCATGATAGGTTGGAAGACCATAAGGTGATGAGAGAGGCGACTTAAAAAGGAAGGCACCCTGCTTGGATAAAGGTAAAGCTATTAAGCAAACAATTGGTATTCACTTCGATGAGAGCTCGTTACTCATAAATATTTTAAGGATTTAGCCTATGTGATTCTTAGAGTGATGGGATCTTGGGTACCCAAACCAGCTACTTCTCGAGTGATTCAAGATGTTCCACCTCTACACGGTGATAAGTAGATTATAATAAGATCTGAAATACTTGAAAGAAGTAGACCAAAGCACAGACCATCGAGTACCCTTTTAAAGTTGCAAACTGGCAGTTTGCGATAAGAATGCTCCATTGCCTCCTCTTATTCCTGTAGTAGCCAAGGTATCAAATGCAAATAAAAAGCCCAAGAAGATCTCTGGCATAAACTGAATGCCAAAAAACTTCCCAAACAACTGCAGTATCCTCAAGAGCACCTAGGGTAGCCTGCGAGTTCATGAAAAAAATGGAGTTCTTTGAAGCTCAAGTAAAGCTCATTTCTGAAAAACACAATCCCATCAATGCTCCAGCGCCAGCAGCATATAATTCGACATTCACTAGACAGATTCAAACAGCGGTCCTCCTAAAAGCATTCACTATGCCTAAAATACAACAATACTCGGGCACCTAAGATCCTGTAGTGCTTGTTGAGTTATATCGTGACAAGATATTAATTAAAAGAGTGGGCAACAATGCTATGTGCTGGATGTTCTTGCATACCTTCACGAGACCAACCAAATCATGGTGCTGTTCATTGAAGGCAGGTAGTGTATCCTCTTTAGACTAATTGTTAAAAGATTTTGTTCATGAGTTTGGTTATGCTTCCTCCTAAGATATAGCATTTTCTAAGGTTGCTTTTATAAAGTAAGGAGAGTCGGAGTCTTTAGCTGAGTATGTAACCCACTGTCACCTAGAGATGTTGTGCACTATCACATTTGACCACTAATATACTTTTACTCATTTTGAAAAGAATGTGTTTAGAAAAGTTATAGTGATCATTCCAAAAGCTCCACCTCTTCAAATACGGGAAAGCTCACTTTCGAACTTTACACCAAATAGAGATGGATGAGAAGTGTAACTTGAAACAAGAGGAAGATAGGGCAAAATCGATAAAAAATAAGGAGAAACGAAAAAACTTCTAAGGTAGCCCAGCTGTTGAGTACTAGAAAATATATATTTATAAAGGAGAAAATTATTATTTTTCACTTCAAGTTCTACTAACTTCTTTACTTTTATGTGAATTTAATTATACGTGTTTTATTATAATTAAGTATTTTCATATTTTAGGGGCATCATGGTCATTTCACAATAAATGAGATATCAAATGATAAAACGGATGACAAATCTAAACTCAGAACGGTCAAAAACCTTAGGAGGATTATAAAAGTAAAAATGTTATTGTTCAAATATACGGTACTGTTTATAATACTGTTCATATGTATTATACGATGACGTGACATTAACCGATGATGTGGCATTAACCAATGATGTGGCACCTGTTGAGTGTTAGAAAGTGTATATTTATAAAGGAGAAAATCATCATTTTACACTTTAAATCTCACTAACATTGTTATTTTTATTTATTTAAATATTTTGTTATTTAATTATATGTATTTTAGGGACATTATGATAGTTTCGCAATGAACGAGTGATCAGACAGTAAAACGGACGTCATATTTGGACTCAGGACGGTCAAAAACCTTAAGAGGAGCATTAAAGAAAAAAGTCAATGTTCACATATACGGCACTGTTCATACGTACGGCACTGTTCACGGAATTGTTCACGACACTGTTCATATATACGGACCGATGATGTGGCAACTACCTATGACGTGGCAGTATCTGATTGGACGAATTATGTGGTATTAACTGCTTATGTGGCATTGACTGATGACGTGGCATTGACCGATGACGAGGCGTTGACCGATCTTATTGGACTAAATTTCTTATGTACTATAGATCGATGACGTGGCAGTATCTCAGTGGAGCAAAAATCGTGTGTACAGTATATGCGCTTACATGGGATTATTTACTATTCAGGCGTTCTTCGTACAAATGTTGATCAGTTGATTTGATCGTTGACTTGCACATCACCCGAGCATTCGAACTGTTTTTAATCCGATGGTCACGATTCACTCAATGTATCTATAAAAAGGAGGCTCTCCCCCACTAATTTGATACCCCTGAATCCATTTCTAAGCTTAGATTTCTGAAATTCCTTCTCCTTCTTGTAGTTTCTTTATATTTTAATAAAATTCCCTTTTTATCCCTAGTTAAAATATGAGTAGCTAATTTCTTTTTGAGCTTGGGTTGAAGGTGAAGTCTCAACATGTTCCATGGGCTTAATTTGATAAATTTACTTTCTCTTCCCCTATAATATTTGTGGTTGTTTTGACTTTTCGTCGACAAATAATAATAGTCTTGTCTAGATACAGCTCTGGTTAAATCGGCACCCTAATACAAGGTTATTATTATTTGGCACGATAAGCCCTTGGCACCATACTTATTGGAGAGTGGTTCATGAGGTGTGGAATCCCCCCTTATGATTTAATTGGTATTAATATGGAATATTTAGCTCATGGAGCATGTTGATGCGGATTCGGATACCCAAGTGCTTTATTATAATAAGTTTCATTCTAATTATTCCCGCCATTTTAATTCACAATTTAGGATAAAATTACCATAATTTAATTGTTCTCATTAAAAGAAAATTAATTCGGCATATAATTAAAATCAACCTCCTCGTGGGATCGACACTCGTCACCATTAATCTATTCTACAATAGATTCGTGCGCTTGCGAGTTCAATAAAATTTACACAACAGCACTAACCAATGATGTGGCAGCATTTGATTGGAGGAATGATGTGACATTGATTAATTATGTGGCGTTGACTAATGACGTGGCTTGACTGATGAGGTGTCACAATCTTACTGGAAAAAATGTTTATGCACTGTTGACTGATGATGTGGCAGTATGTTAGTGGATCAGAAAAAACATGCGTACGGTACATTCATATACACAGGATAATAGTCCTGAGATGTGTTCAAACCAATCAGAACTTGCCACGTGGCGCAATCCTGTGCATCCAAATTGTTTTAATCTGATGGTCATGATTTACTCGTTGTATCTATAAAAAGAGGGTTTCCCCCTAATTTGACACCCCTGAGTTTATTTTTTAGCTCCATTTTCTAAAATTCATTCTCTATCTTGTATTTTCTTTGTATTTTAATAAAATTTCCTTTTTATTACTATTTAAAATATGAGTAGGTAATTTTCTTTCAAGCCGAGGTTGAATGTGAAGTCTCAACATGTTCCATGGGCTTAATTGATAAATTTGTTTTATTTTTCCCTCTAAATTTTATGGATGTTTTGACTTTTCGTTGACAGATAGTAATAACACAGTTATTACTATTTGGCATGATAAACTCTTAGCACCATATTAATGAGAGCGTGATTCATGAGGAGTGGATTTCCCCCTCATGATTTAATTGGTATTAATAAGGAATATTGAGCCCTAGAGCATGCTGATGCAGATCTATATACTCAAGTACTTTATTATAACAGTTGCATTTTTAATTATTCCTACCATTTTAATTTAAAATTTAGGATAAATCTACCATAATTTAACTACTCACTTAGAAAATTAATCTAATATATAATTAAAATCCACCACCTCGTGGGATCGACACTCGTCACTATTAATATATTTTATAATAGATTCGTACACTTGCGAATTCAATAAAATTTGCACAATAAGTTTTTGGCGCCGTTGTCGGGGAGGTAAGTTATTTTAATTTTTTGAATTAATTTTTTTATTTTCTTGTATTTTTTTCTGTTCCTTCTAAAAAAATTATTATATAATTTAATTTTTGTAATTTAAATTTCTGTAATTTAATTTTTACTTTACTTTTTTTTGTAATTTTTTTGTTTATCTTATAATTTATTTTAATCATAGAATTAATTTTTTAAAGTAATTTTTTTGTTGCTTTCTTTTAAAATTAAAAAATTAAAAAAATTAAAAAGTGAATCTGTAATTTAATTTTGTAATTTAAATTTCTTTAAATTTCAATAATTTAATTTCTTATAATTTCTTTAAATTTCTATAATTTAATTTCTGAGTTATTTGTTCTTTATATTTTTTGTTTATTTTGTTAATTTATTAATTCATAGAATTAATTTTTAAGTAATTAATTTTTTAGTTGTTTTCTTTTAATTTTTTTGTAATTTAATTTCTTTTCTTTTTCTCTTCTTTATATTTCTGTAATTTAATTTTTCATTCTTCGTTGTAATTTATCTTGATATTTTATTTTTCATATTAAGGTTGTAACAACGTGATAAGGTTAGTATCGTAATTTCTGCTTCTTCGTTATTTTTTAATTTTGTTCTCATTTTGTTATATTTTTCATTATTGTTTTTATGCATGGTCGAAGGTCGCAATTACCTAATCTTGAGCCTATAGATTTAGAATTGAAAAAAACACTTCGCACACACAAATACATTGCATTTAAAAATAAAATTGAAATAGATTTACAACAACAAGAACCACCACAGGAGAGGCCATTTAAGGATTATTTCAGTCTCTTAGCTAACTTGAGCACATCATGTATACGATACTCAAATGTAGCTGCTAGGAGTTTTGAATTAAAGCCTAGTGTGCTAAATTATCTTCCAACATTTTATGACCTAGAAAATGAGGACCCATATAATCATTTGAATGATTTTTATGCTATTTGTTAAACTTTTAGATATGAAAATTTTTCAGATGATGATGTTAAACTCAAACTGTTTCTATTTTCTTTAAAAGATAGAGGTCGTTCATAGTTTAATATGTTGCTTGCTAATAGCATTATATCATGGGAACATATGGTCACAAAATTTTTAAATAAATACTTTCTAGTTCATAAAACCAATTCTATTCGCAGGAAAATTTTAGAGTTTATTCAGAGAGAAGACGAGCAGTTTTTCGAAGTATAGGAGTGATTTAACGGGCTATTCTTGAAATGTCCACATCATGGATATGAAAAATGACACCAATGCCAATACTTTTTGGAGGGATTATTGCTAAATGTACAAGAATGACTAATGGCAATAAGTGGAGGAGAACTAATGTCTAAAAGTGCATTAGAAATTTGGGATTTCTTTCAGTGACAAGCGGATAATTCCCAACAATAGAGTCGATCATTCAGAAACAATAAAAGAATTAAGGGAGTAAATGAGGTCCAAATTGGCGAGTCAAGCTCGAGAATCAAAGAAGTGAAAGAAATGGTTGAAGGACTTACCTGACAAATTGCATCGTTAACAGTTGCTAAATCAATAGAGTCACATTGTACCTGTAAATACTAAAGATTCAAATTGTACTTGTAAATACTGAAGATTCATTATCAGAGGAGAAAGAAGAAACCAACCCAAGAGAGTATGTTCCTAAAGCTCCATTTCCCCAAAGGTTAGCTAAAGCAAAGAAGGAAAAATCCACAGATGAAATTTTTGAAATATTCAAACAGGTAAGTGTCAACATCCCTTTACTTGATGCTATAAAACAAGTACCATCTTATGCTAAGTTTCTTAAAGATCTTTGTACTAAAAAGAGAAATATTCATGTTAAAAAAAAGACATTTTTAATAGAAAATATTAGCTTTATACTCCAACATAAAATTCCTCTAAAATGCAAAGACCCAAGTTCTTATATTATCTCATATAGTATAGGGAACCACACAATTGAGAATGCTTTATTGGACTTAGATGCTAGTGTTAATCTGTTGCCTTATTCAGTGTTTATGAAACTTGGACTAGAAGAATTACACCCAACTGCAGTGATGTTACAGCTTGCAGATTGATTCAGGAAAATACCTTGTGGTATTGTGGAGGATGTGCTTATCTAGGTAGATAAGTTTTATTTTCTTGTTGATTTCATTGTAATTGACACTCAACTAGTGTTGGATTCAAGGAAGCACATCTCTATTATCTTGGGTCGTCCATTTTTTACTGCCGATGCTCACATTTAATGCAAGATTGGAAATATGCAGTTGTCATTTGACAATATGACCATGGAGCTAAACATCTTTAACATTACCAAACAACCTCACAATACAAATGATGGAATTTTTGATGTAGATTTAATTGAAGTATTAGTGGATGATATTTTTCTTTTAAACCTTAGTGATGATCTATTACAAATATGTTTAACTCACTTTGATTTGGATTTTGATATTGACAGATTAGTCGATGAGGTCAATGCTCTACTAGACTCAGCACCATCTATGGACACAAATAAATAGAAGTCAAGAGTTGAACAGCTAGCACCATCAGAGAAGAAACTTAGCCTATCATCAGAATCACCACCAAAACTCGAGCTCAAGCTATTACCCAATACTTTAATATATGCACTCTCGGGAGAAGAAAGTACTTTGCTAGTAATTATTTCATCATCCTTAGATGACAAACAGAAGGTAAGTTGTTAGAAGTTTTAAAAGAACACAAAAGAGCATTAGGATGGACCATAGCTGACATAAAAGGTATAAACCCAGTAGACTGCATGCATTACATTCACCTTGATGAAAATGCTAAACTTACTAGGGAAATGCAACGTCTGTTGAACCCTAATATGAAAAAAATTGTTAGAACTAAAGTCCTTAAACTATTAGATGCTAGTATTATTTATCCCATTTCTGATAGTTTATGAGTTAGTCCTTTACAAGTTATTCCTAAGAAGTCAGGAGTTGCAGTAGTTACTAATACTGATAATGAATTGATACCCACTAGAATGACTATAGGATGACGTGTATGTATTGATTATAAAAAGTTAAATTCTGTCACACGTAAAGACCATTTTCCTTTGCCATTTATTGATCAAATGCTTGATAGATTAACAGGTTATGAATTTTATTATTTTTTAGATGGCTACTCAGGATATAATTAGATTCCCATAGCACCAAAAGATTAAGAGAAAACCACTTTCACTTGTCCTTTTGGCACTTTTGCATATAGAAAGATGCCATTTAGATTATGTAATGCACCTGCTACATTTCAACGATGCATGTTGAGTATTTTTTCTCATATGGTTGAACGATTTCTTAAAGTCTTTATGGATAATTTTTCTGTGTTTGGATACTCATTCGATCAATGTTTACATCATCTAATATTAGTTCTACAGATATGTATAGATAAGAATTTGATCTTAAATTGGCAGAAGTGCCATTTTATGGTATAACAAAGTATTATTCTCGGTCACATCATTTCGAGCAAAGGTATTGAGGTTGATAAAACCAAGGTAGAGCTCATTTCCAATCTCTCTCCACCTAAAATAGTCCGAGACGTAAGATCTTTCTTTGAGCACGTTGATTTTAATAGACGTTTCATTAAAGATTTTAGAAAATTTTCTAGACCCTTATGTAATCTACTTGCTAAGGATGTATCTTTCATTTTTAATGATTCATGTCTTGTGACATTTAAAAAGCTAAAGCAATTATTGACATCATCACCCACTATTTAGCCCCCAAACTGAAACTTACCATTTGAGCTTATGTGTGATGCATCTGATTATGCAGTAAGAGTAGTATTAGACAAAGAGTTGATCGAATTCCCCATGTTATTACTATGCTAGTATGACATTGAATGATGCCTAGTTGAATTATTTAACTACATAAAAAGAAATGATAGTAATAGCATTTGCATTAGAGAAATTTCGATCTTATCTCATTGGTTGTAAAATAATTGTGTTCACAAATCATGCTGCTCTTAAATATCTTCTCACAAAGAAAGAAACAAAAGCTAGACTAATTCGTTGGGTGCTACTCTTAAAGGAATTTGACTTCGAAATTAAAGACAAGAAAGGCACAAAAAATGTTGTGGCAGATCATATTTCTCGTCTAAATTTTGACATAATTAAAAAGCCATTACCATTGAATGAATCATTCCTAGATGAACAACTGATGAGTGTGGAAGTATTACCATAGTATGCTGACATAGTTAACTATCTTGTTACAAGTCAACTTTCAGAGTATTGGATTAAGCAGGACAAGGCCAAATTTTTTTACAGAAATAAATAATTTCTTTTGGGATGATTCTTATTTATTCAAGTATTGTGTTGATCAAATTATTAGACAATTTATCCCAGAAAGTGAATTTCAAAATATCCTTTCATTCTGCCATGAACAAGCTTGTGGAGGCTATTTTAGCGCTAAGAAAATAGTAACTAAAAGTTTTCAATGTGGTTTTTATTGGCCAACTATATTTCGAGATGCTTACACATTTTGTTCTTCATGTGATAGGTGTCAACGAATGGGGAGTATTACTCGGAGGAATATGATGCCACTAAACCCAATTTTAGTGGTTGAGATTTTTGATGTATGGGGTATCGATTTCATGGGACCTTTTTCTCTTTCCTTTGACCATCAATATATACTGGTTGCTGTTGATTATGTATCGAAATGGGTAGAAGCAATTTCATGTAGGACCAATGATCATAAGGTGGTGATAGGGTTTTTGAAAAGCAACATTGTTTCACGCTTTGGATTCCCTCGAGCGATAATTAGTGATGGTGGTGCCCACTTTTGTAACGAATCATTCAAAACTCTTTTGACATAGTATTCCATTACTCACAAAGTGGCTACCCCATATCATCCATAAACCAGCGATCAAGTTGAGATCTCTAATCGAGAAATAAAGCATATATTAGAAAAAATGGTGAGACTAGACAGAAAAGATTGGTCATTGTGACTTAATGATGCATTATTGACATACAGAACAACTTTCAAGACCTCAATTGGGATGTCACCCTATAGGCTAGTGTATGGAAAAGCTTACCGCCTACCTGTGAAACTTGAACATTGTGCGTACTGGGCCATCAAGAAATTCCATTTTGACATGCAGCAAGCTAGCTCAGAAAAAAGATTACAGCTAGCAGAACTTAAAGAAATTCACAATGATGCATATGAAAATGTCAAAATTTACAAGTAGAGAATGAAATTCTTTCACGACAAGCAAATCACGAGGAAATCTTTCATCCCAGGTTAGAAAGTACTTTTATTCAATTCTCACTTGCACCTATTCTCAAGTAAGTTGCGCTCCCGATGGTCTGGCCTTTTTATTGTTCATACTGTTTTTCCACATGGAGTAATTGAAATTAAAGACCTACAGAATGGTGTCACCTTTAAAGTTAATGGGCAAAGATTAAAATCATATCTTGAGTACCAATCACGTGGAGAGGATACCGAAATAAATTTGCATGACTCACTAAATTTGAATTGGCATTTCATAGTGATTTAATTTTATTTTTTTCTATTATTTTTATATAAGTGTTTTTTTATTAACCATTAAATTTTCTCTTATCACTTGTAATCATGAATACCTCAACTAAACAATATCTCTTCAATATTCTTAGATAATTTCAATGTATACAATCTCATCTCAAAAGCTAGATACGATTTTGTAAAACACATCGTATCTGGAAGTTACAACCACCTTAGTTAGTTTCCCATATTGAGAATTTAGAAGGATAACTCAGAGAAATTGAGAGAGACATTTACAACATCCAATCAGAGGTTGAGATAAATTCAATAAGAGGACGATGGTATGTTAATTTTTTTATGTTGTTTTTTTTTACATGTGTTATGATTTTGCTAGATTTTTTTTTCTTTCTTTGGTGTGTTATCATTTTTCACTTCGGTTAAGTGGCGGATAACGGTACTCCGTGACAATCAATGTTGGTTACATTAGTTTTCCATAATAACTAATATTCTGAGTTGAAGGCATTGATAGAGACGAGATCTTAGTAAAACTTCACAAGCGATTTCCTTCATTTCTTCAGAATGCTCTCCTCACCATTTATAAAGCTCGGTTCGAATGCATGTGATTACTTATGAAAAATTATATCCTTACTGACATCCGATGGATATTCGAAGCTAAAGTGCGGTTGCAAGTGAGTTACCTCTCAAATTTATTGCATACATACTTGGTTATGGTAAAGGAAATTATTTAAGAAAACGGAGAGCCCGAAAGTTCTCTAATGTTTGTCATAAGTGTGCCAGAATGAGATGCGATAAAAAGTGATGTTCTTTAGGAATGTTGTCTGATAACAGGGAAGATAAGATTCAATTCATTAGGAATGACTTGAATAAAGAGTCATTATATGATATCCTTTTGTCTCTTGAAACGTATTCCAATAGATATGTCCAAAATGTAATACTTTAGTTATAACCATTATTTCAGAAAGAATATACAAACTATAGTCTCGGGAATCTGACTATAAAAGACCCTGTTTGCCAGTTTATAAGAAAATTGGATGGGAAGCCTATTCTCGACCCATAGAGGGCATTCAAACCATTTCTGGACGTAAAACCAAAGGAAGATGTAAGCCACAGTCGCAACTACTTGTAAATATCCTTTTATTTCAATATTATTTTATTTCACTGTTATTTGATTACTTACATTTTTGTCTTTACTAATTTTATGCTATCATTATTTGCTTTATCTTTTCACTATTTCCTTTTTGACTCTCGAGCCATGTGCTTCACGAGTTATTTAACATAGACGTGCTGCCTCATTTACAGCTGTGAACCAATATCACCAAGATCCTTAAATATGATTTTTTTTTGTTAAGGCACTTATAAATTGTTTTTGAGAAGTATCCAATGGCAGCTACTCCCAACAACCAAATCAAGAACATTTGTGTACTCTCTGGATTTAACTATGGCAAATATAAAAAATTTATTGAGGTAGTCGTAGATCTTGGTCGAAGTATAGCAGCTAGGAAACTACACTTGGTTTATGGAGAAGGTGATCGAGAGTTATCAAAACTAGTTTCAGAAGCCACTTATACCAGAGGGAGTTAAGTGTTAGGCATCATCTAAACAATCTTGAAACCTTTTAACTGTTTGTCTGACTCACCAATTGGAGAAGAGTTAGTCATTTCAGGTATACAAGAGAAAATAACTGAAATGCTGAATCATGCTGATGTCTTTATTTTTTTACCAAGAGATCTTACAACTCTAAAGGTACTAATGATATTAGTATCTTGGTCCCATTTGAACATTCATCAGAAATCTATTGGTTTGTTAAATGTCAATAACTTTTATGATGGCTTTCTCGCATTTCTTAACCATGCAATAAAAAACTATTTTATTCCTTCCACAATGAAAAAAATCTTTATTTGTACTCACACTACTAATAAGCTACTTGATCTGTTACAAGTTTATAGACTAGAGCCACATCCTGAGACCTTAATTTTAGGGTGGCTCACTAATGATGATAGTAGTAACCGCAGTAAGAAGTACAAATTAAATTTAACTCTGCATTTGTAAATATTTTCTTCTGTGTTGCGGCATCCAGGTGATGTCTTCTAATCTCTATTTCTTTCTTTTAAAATATTGAGGACAATGTTTCGTTCTGGTTGGGGGGAGAGAATAGTTGATAATTGTGGAATGTCTTAATCTTTGTTAAGTTTTTACTAATTTTTATTGTAGGAACTAACTGTGGTTAACTTTTTACGTCGAAAATAGCTGTATGGAGTGTAGTGACTCTAGAAATGCATCTTCTTAGTTTGAAAAATTTAAAAAAAAATTTACTTTTTAGTTATTTTTTTGTTGCATTTTAAGTATAATTTTTCTAACTTCCTCTTTCTAATTTCTCCTTTATAAATATATACTTTCAAAATTTTGAGTTGAAGATATCTGAATATGGAATGTCATAATTCTTGAAACGCATGTTTTTAGTTTTTTTCTTAAAATTTTTTTTTAAAAAATATATATTTTTTGTGATTTTTTTTGACATGATGACTTTCAAATTTTAGTATTTGTATTATCTTTGGTCTTGAGTTTTGTTACACCATGTTTGCTACTCTATATATTGGTGTCTGAGACAAAAATATGAGTTACTTGAAGGAATATACCTATCATAATAAATTTCAAGTGAGTTCTTGAGCCTATCATTTTTCTTGGAGAGTAACCCTTTTTGCCCATTATTTATACAACTTAACAGTTTAATATTTGATACACGATCTATGAATTTCTTTTAAGTCAACCTTCTAAAAATAAAAAATTTGTGTATTACTACATCTAAAAGTTTATCTAACTAGTAGATATAGAAAATTAGTTAGTGCCTTAAAAGACGATAGAAAGGCCATCTTTGACCCATTTGAGCCCATCTAACTATCTTTTTTGTGAAATATCCTTAGTTAATTCTTTTGAGTTTTTTTAAAAAATTATTATATTTTTCTTTGTTATCTTATCATCCGACTCAACTCCAATTTAAAATATTACTCAATATCGTACAAATTTCATTACCCATTCATGTTTGAGAAAAATGTAAATAATTAGTTTGTTCAATAAAATTGTGCCTTAGTGTAAAAAAAAAGAAAGAAAAAAGAAAAAGAAAAAAATTCAAAATTTATATATTAGTTTTAAAAAAAAGAAATGTATTTTTTTTTCTCAAACATGTATTTTGTTTTTCTTTCCTTATTTTTTTATCTTTATTCGTCATATCCATAGCCGACATTACGTCCTAATAAAAGTCATTCTTGATTTTAAGAAACTATAGTTTGAAGTAGAAACTAGTTACATGGGCTATAAAGATGTAGTGATGCATAAAAAAATAATTACAAATAATTAAAAAAATAAATAAATAAAAATAAATATATTGATATGACTCACATTTTTACTTGAGATCGCATTATTTCTAAACTATGGGCACATTTATTTCATCTTGGTGAGAATGTGTAATATTGTTTTAATATTTTCTCTCAATTTACCATTCATGGGAGTGAATATTGTTATTGGATTTAATTAGTTTATGAGAGTGTCACTGCCGGTGAGATTTTGGGGTATTGACATGTTATTCTTGAAAGCAGCATGGTTACAATAGCTGTGACAAAGTTTATTGGATTGATTCATGTGGATAGTTAATTTGGAAATAATATTTTTTAAAGACTGGAGATAATGCTTATACTTTTATTTGATTTATATCATAAAGTTTAATTAAATAAACATGATAGTTCAAAAAAAAAGTTTTGGGTTTGAATTTAATTTCGCTTAATTTGCTAGGGACTAGTAATAAGTTGGTTGGAAAATGTGTTGAGTATTAGAAAATGTACATTTATAAAGGAGAAAATCATCATTTTTCACTTCAAGTTCTACTAACTTCTTTAGTTTTATATATTCAAGTTTCTTGTGAATTTAATTATGCGTATTTTATTATAATTAAGTATTTTTATATTTTAGGAGCATCAGTCATTTCATAATAAACGAGATATTGGATGAAAAAACGAACGGCAAATCTGAACTCAGAACGGTCAAAAACCTTAAGAGGAGCATAAAAGTAAAAATATTACTATTCACATATACGGTACTGTTCACATGTACGTCATTGTTCATGGTACTGTTCATGACACTATTCATATGTACTGTATGATGACATGGCCTTGACCGATAATATGGCGTTGACAGATGATGTGGCACCGACCAATGACGTGGCAGCATTTGATTAGAGGAATGATGTGGCATTGATTGATTATGTGGCATTGATTGATGACATGACTTGACTGATGAGGTGTCAAAATCTCATTGGAAAAAATATTAATGCACTGTTGACTGATGATGTGGCAGTATATTAGTGGATTAAAAAAAACGTGTGCACGGTACATGCATATACACGGGATAATAGCCATGATGATGTGTTCAAACCAATCAGAGCTTGTCACGTGGCGCAATCATGTGCATCCAAATTGTTTTAATTCAATGGCCATGATTTACTCGTTGTATCTATAAAAAGAAAGTTTCCCCCTTAATTTAACACCCCTGAGTTCATTTTTGAGCTCAATTTTCTAAAATTCCTTCTCTATCTTGTATTTTCTTTGTATTTTAGTAACATCCCCTTTTTATCCCTAATTAAAATATGAGTAGCTAATTTTCTTTCAATCTTAGGTTGAAGGTGAAGTCTCAACATGTTCCATGGGCTTAATTGGTAAATTTATTTTATTTTTTCTCTAATTTTTGTCTATATTTTGACTTTTTATTAACAGATAGTAATAACACAGTTATTACTGTTTGGCACAATAAGCCCTTAGCACCATATTAATTAGAACGTGGTTCATGAGGAGTGGATTTCCCCCTCATGATTTAATTGGTATTAATAAGGAATATTGAGCCCTGGAATATGTTGATGCAGATCTAGATATCGAAATACTTTATTATAACAGTTGCATTTTTAATTATTCCCGCCATTTTAATTCAAAATTTAGGATAAATCTACCATAATTTAACTACTCACTTAGAAAATTAATCTAATACACAATTAAAATTTACCTCCTCGTGGGATCGACACTCGTCACCATTAATCTATTCTATAATATATTCGTGCACTTGCGAGTTTAATAAAATTTGCACAACACAAGCCATCGTCTCGAGTGCCTTAGGTACACAGCCTACCTTGTCCAACTTTACATAGAAGAGGATTGAATATCGTTGGTATACCTCAGGTACCTCAAAACATTAAACTGCCACTTCCACAATGATAGGAAGCACTATAGAAACCCCGATATAAATCTTTTCACCCTTTAAATTAGTCTTCGGAGTAGATATTTAACCAGATTAGAGACACAGACATGCTTCGACCCCTAAGCCAATAGGGAAGTACTTTAATATGAAGCGTAGTTTGAAGTATTGTGAGTTTCATGAGGATTTTGGTCATAGCACTATCGAATACTTTTACTTGCGGGAGGAGATAGAATTCTTAATCTTAAATGGGTACCTCAAGGAATTTATAGCTGATATGCAAGAGGCCAGAAAGTTTCTAGAGTAAGATAAGGGTAAGTAGGTTGCTAATCCTAACAGGAGGTCGAGATACCCTAGAGGTCTAAAAAAAGAGTTTATGTTCGATTGATAGCTAGAGGCTCTACTCTTACAGAGGAATCTAGAAGGGCCATCAAGCACTATAGCTAGTTATCAATTTCAGATCGTTCTAGTAGGAAAGTTAATTTCGCTGGTCAATATCACTTTGGGGTACTTCGGGTGCCCGCTCATCTAGTCGCCATTGCTTTTACATAAAAAGATGCAGAAGATGTTTCATACCCTCATGATGATGTCTTAGTCATAACACTAAATGTGGCAATGGGTAAAGCAGCAAGGACTTTTATTGACACCGGTAGTTTGGTAGATATCATCTTCAAGAACTCCTTTGATCAGTTATCGATTCAATTGGTAAGGATCACTTTATGCAATACGCCACTCATTGGTTTTGTAGGGGACATAGTCGTATCCAAGGGTATCATCACTCTATCTGTTACCCTCAGCAAGGCACCTTACCGGGTCGTCCATATGATTAATTTTCTTATTATATGAGCGTTTATAATATTATCTTAGAGAAACCATTTCTGGCAAAAACTAAAGTTATAATCTCCATGCATTACTTTACCATAAAGATTTCAACCACTAGAGAAGTTATCACCATCAAAGGGGATCAGCAAATGGCTTAGGGGTGCTATTCTATGGCCTCAAAAGTGAGTTATCAAATTGTCACTAATGAGCTACAGAAGGGGTGGCTCGTAAGTACAACTTCATCAACCAGTTTGTCTAAGTAAGTAATTGTTAGGAGACGAAGAGCTACAAATAAGAAAGCTCAATGATCTACTAATTCTTGATAACCAGAAGAAGCAAGGCCAATTGAGGTAGATATAGTGGCCCTTAATGTATCTAAGGTACGCTATAGTGCCAATTCATATTCAGTCAAAGATGTAGAGGTACCTCTAGATCCCCAGGTATCAAAGGAAGAAAAGAGAGGAGCACCTGCTGAGGATCTCGTGTCTGTGCCAATCTATAGTAATGACCTAGCCAAGATGGTCAAACTTGGGTTTAACCTTTCTAACTAACACCGAAAGCAACATACAGACTTTTTAAAAGAGAACCTTGATGTGTTTGCATGGTTCAATGTGGATATACGGGTATCTCAATTATTGCTATTTATCATAAGCTCAATGTCAATCCTCGTCATATACCTATCAAGGAAAAGTGTCAGACATTCAATTAAGAATATTATGACGCTATTGAGCAAGAAGTAGATCGCTTGTTAGCTGTCGGATTCATCAAGGAGGCAGTTTACCCCGACTGGGTATCGAATGTTGTCCTAGTAAAAAAGTCAAATATTAAGTGGCGCATGTGTGCAGATTTCACAGATTTGAACAAATCATATCCCAAGGATAGCTTCTCACTTCCTTGGGTAGACCAACTGGTTGATGCAATGGCAGGACATGAAATGCTTAGTTTCATGGATGCCTTTTCTGCGTACAACTAGATTTCAATGTTTGAGCCCGACCAAGGTAAAACGTATAACCAATCGTGGATTATATTGCTACAAAGTTATGCAATTTAGATTGAAGAACGCTGGTGCCACTTATTAACATTTCGTAAATAAGATTTTTAAGGAACAGATTGGACGTATCACGGAAGTATATGTTGATGATATGATTATGAAGTCAATATACGTCAGTGATCATGCATGGCACCTTAGAGACACCTTTAATGTTTTAAAAAAACATCATATGTGCCTAGATCCTAAAAAATGTGCATTCAGGGTAACTTTGGATAAATTTCTTGGATTCATGGTACAACAGTAGGGAATTGAGGCTAACCCTAATAAAATTCATGTAGTTATTGAGATGAAGTCACCAATCACCATCAAAGATGTCCAGAGTTTAGCCTACCATGTTGCTACCTTAAGTCGTTTTATCTCCAAGGCCACCAACCATTGTAAGCCATTGATTAAAGCTTTGAAAACGAGTAAAAAGCCCCAATGTACCACCGAATGTGAAGAGGCTTTTTAGAAATTAAAAAAAAACCTCGTTAATTCGCCTTTACTTGCGAAATCTAACCCCAAAAAGGTGTTTCTGTTGTACCTCATTGTATCCGAGCATGCCATACGCTTTATTTTATTAAAAAAGGATAATTATGGGTACAAAGCCTTGTGTATTATATTAGTAGGGCAATGGTTGATACGGAAAAAAGGTACCTTGCAACTAAAAAGTTGGTTTTGGCCATAGTTACCTCTGCAAGGAAGCTCTGGCCATATTTTCAGGCCCACACTATTATCACTGTTATAAGTCTTTTCCTCTGACAAATCCTCTAAAAATTGGATGTGTGTAAAAGACTTTTATATTGGTCTTTTGAATTGAGTGAGTTTGACATTATTTTCAAGCCGCACTCAGCCATTAAGGCTTAAGCTATTACCGATTTCATTACATAATTCGCCAAACACTCCAAAGGCAAGGAAATCCCAGAGTACTTGAGAGACACTACACCAGAGGCTGAAGCTGAGCATGTTTAAGAGATTTATGTAGATAGTTCCTCTTGTTGTGTAAATTTGTTGTGCAAATTTTATTGAACTCGCAAGCGCACGAATCTATTGTAGAATAGATTAATGGTGACGAGTGTCGATCCCACGAGGAGGTTGATTTTAATTATGTGCAGAATTAATTTTTTTTAATGGAAACAATTAAATTATGGTAACTTTGTCCTAAATTGTGAATTAAAATGGCGGGAATAATTAAGAATGAAACTGTTATAATAAAGCACTTGGGTATCCGGATCTGCATCAACATGCTCTATGGGCTAAATATTCCATATTAATATCAATTAAATCATAAGGGGGGATTCCACACTTCATAAACCACTCTTCAATATGTATGGTGCCAAGGGCTTATCGTGCAAAATAATAATAACCTTGTACTAGGGTGCCGGTTTAACCAGGGCTGTATCTAGACAAGACTATTATTATTTGTCAACGAAAAGTCAAAACAACTATAAATATTAGAGGGGAAGAGAAAGTAAATTTACCAAATTAAGCCCATGGAACATGTTGAGACTTCACCTTCAACCTAAGCTCAAAAAGAAATTAGCTACTCATATTTTAACTAGGGATAAAAAGGAAATTTTATTAAAATACAAAGAAATTACAAGAAGGAGAATGAATTTTAGAAATCTAAGCTTAAAAATGAATTCAGGGGTATCAAATTAGGGGGTAGAGCCCCCTTTTTATAGATACATTGAGTGAATCGTGACCATCGGATTAAAAACAGTTCGGATGCTCAAGATTGCGCCACGTCATCAGTCAACAGTCAATAGTCAATAGTCAACATTCAATAGTCAATAGTCAACATTCAACATTTACACAGTAACGCCGTCTGAATAGTAAATAATCTCATATATGCACATGTATTGTACACACGATTTTTGCTCCACTCAGATGCTGCCACGTCATCAATCTACAGTACATAAGAAATTTAGTCCAATAAGATCGTGACACATCATCGGTCGATGCCACGTCATCGGTCAACGCCACATAAGCAGTCAATATCACATAATTCGCCCAATCAGATGCTGCCACGTCATAAGTAGTTACCACATCATCGGTCCGTATACATGAACAGTGTCGTGAACAGTGTCGTAAATAGTACCGTACGTATGAACAGTACCGTATATATGAACAATGTCTTTTTCCTTTAATGCTCCTCTTAAGGTTTTCGACCTTCCTGAGTTTAAATATGACGTCTGTTTTGCTGTCTGATCACTCGTTCATTGTGAAACGATCGTAATGCCCCTAAAATACATAAAATACATAATTATAATAAAACACATATAATTAAATAACAAAATACTTAAATAAATAAAAGTAGCAATGTTACTGAGATTTAAAGTGTAAAATGACGATTTTCTTCTTTATAAATATACACTTTCTAACACTCAACACCTCTAACTTACATGGAAGTAGTGCTAGAATAATAATCCTTGATTTAAAAAAAGTAAAGCTATATTATGCCTTGCTATTCAAATTCAAGGCCTTAAATAACGAGGCCGAGTATAAAGCTATAAAGTAGGAGTAAGCATCTTGAAGGTCTTGGGTGCAAAAATGGTTCACATTAAAAGTGACTCTCAATTGATGGTCAACCAGGTTACCTTAGAATATCAAGTTAAAGAAGAAAATATGAAAGGGTACCTCGAGAGAACTATAGAAGTGATGTTCTATTTTGCTGAGATCAAGGTAGTAAGGGTTCTACGAATTGAAAATTGTGAAGCTAATAATCTAGCCAAAATGGCCTCCTTTAGTGCACTTCAGTTGCATAGCCCCATAACTACAAAGTATATACCTGCACCCAACATTAGTAAGCCTGAGCCAAAGAAAGTTGGGTCCATAACTGATAGGGTACCCTGGATGGAACCAATCATAAGATGCCTTAAGAATGGAGATTTACCCTCAAATAAATGTGAAGCAAGAAGGCTGAGGTATTAAGCTACACAGTATTATCTCATTGAAAATACTTTATATAGAAGGAGATTTACCCTCCCTTATTTAAATACTTGGGAAGTGAATGGGCCGAATATATCATAAGAGAAATACATGAAGGAGTTTATGGTAATCATTATAGAGTACAATCATCAGCATAGAAAGCCCTTCATCAAGGATTTTATTTGTCTATGATTCGAGGAGACACTAAAAACCTGGTTAAGAATTGTGACAAATGCCAGAGATTTGCCAAGGTACCCTAACTTCCACTAGAAATGTTAATTGTAATGTTTTCTCTATGGCCTTTTGAAATTTGAGGAGTAATCTCATTGGCTCACTACCGACTGGGAAAAGACATGCTAAATATGCAATAGTGGCTGTTGAGATTCCGTTAAGGTATACATACGCCCACACCTCTGTTCTTTTACTTAAGCATAAAAAAAGAATAAATAACCTAAGATAAGCGGTATTCACAAGAGTTGAATGCCAAAAAAAAGAAAAAATGAAGTAGGCAGGCAGTCTTCTTTACTTACATCATCTTATTAAATAATGATTTGAAATAAATGACAAAATGAGTAATTTTTTTGCCATATCTATGAAAAAAAAGGACCAAGGAGGTCCCTGAAGAAAAATGTTTAAAAAAAAGAAAGAAGAAAGATCAAGTTCTTTACTACTTTTTAATTATGCCAATTATGGATTTTATTTCGTATCGTGATGATGCTTGGATTATTAAACTATTTGACATACACTATAATTTTTAAAATGAGAAGCAATCACATCTAAAAGGATCATCCCACAAGTACCAGAAATATATGAGGGGGTACCCGAGATATCTTCAAAAACTTCACAACAATGAAGAGAGAAATAGCGTATTAAATCCAATATATTATAGAAGTTTGACATAAAAAGTAGTAAGATTGTCGAGGTAATAGTTCAAAAGACAGTTATCCCAATATACAAAAGAAGAGCACCATACTACAAAAGCATATAAATAGAAAAAAAGGTAGTTACTGAACATCATGCAGAAGGAAAAATCATCTCTACCACTCCTCTCAACGAAGGGATCAGTAGAGGTTTTGAATGGCAAAGATGTAAGGCATTCATGGACTGTGTTATCAAACGGAGGATCCATATGAAGAACCTAAGGTGCTCCCGAAGGCTGTTGTAAGCTAAGAGATTAAAAATCCTATGTTGCCCTTCTATCCTCAGTCACCCTCAGAATGGTAGATTTGTTTACCTATTTCTTTACACGTGGCAATATCAGCTTCGGATCTATACTCCAAACCTCTATCATGATGCGAGTAAAGGCCTTGTTGAGCATGTCATTATGGTAAGATAGCAGATCATATTGTTTTGCCTTTACTTCTTCAAAATCTTTGGATAGACGAGTGTTCTTTCGAGAAAGGTTATCTAAATGCCCTTTCAAGCCCTTAACTTCTTCGGCCAATTTTTCTTCACAAGAACAGGCAAGCTTGACCTCCCCTTTCAATTTCTCAACTTTCACCTATGCAGCCGAGGTACCCCTAAAATTTCAAAGACTAGTGTTGAGGTAGTAAGTTGCCTGTAGCAAAGAAAGGGTAACATAAAAAAAAAAGAAGAAGAAAAAAAGAAAGGAAGCCTCGGAAGGCTAAAAAAAGACAAAAAGGGAAGAATTAAAAAAAAAGAGAAAGAGAGAGCCATTAAAGGTTAAAAAAAACAAAGAGAAATGGAAAGAAAAAAAAAGGAAGCCACAAAAGGCTAAAAAAAGAGAAAAGGAAAGAAGAATAAAAAAAAAGAGAAAGAAAAAGCCGCAGGAGGTTAAAAAAAAAGAGAAAGGGAAAGAAGAAAAAAAGAGGAAGCCACGGAAGGCTAAAAAAAAAGAAAGCCATAGAAGGCTAAAAAAAAGAAGGAAATGAGGAAGTCAGGGGAAGCTAAAGTGAAGAAAGAAATATAAAAGAAGAAGAAGAAAAAAGAAAGAAAAAGAAACTATTGGAGAAAAAATAAGAAAGAAGACGAAATGAAATAGTAAAAAATATATTAAAAATAATAAAAATATAAATGAAAAAAGAAAGAAATTTTGTTGTATGGGATATATACATAAATATTGTAATTAGATTGGAAACATATAAGTGTAAAAAAAATTAAAAAAAAAAAGAAAGAGGAAGCCACTGGAAAAAGATGTGAGGAGAAAAAGAGGGAAAAATGGCTTACCTAGGGAAGACCACTATACCACAAGCCCAACGCCGCTGGAACTAATCGCCATCTTAGGCGGCATAGCCGGCCATATGAGGATGATATCATGATGTAGGCGGCATAGCCAGTCATGTGGGATTTAACAGTTGCCAATCACACCATAATAATAATCATTATAAGATAAAAGATTATTTAAAACTAAATCTAGCATAAGAGAATTATTACTTAGAACTAATTTAACATATTATCCTTACATTGTAGTTGAAGTGAAGTGTTACTTATTGGGTTTTAGCTCACGTAGTCCTTACATTGCAAGCACTGAGTAGGAAAGAGCTGACGCCAAGTCCCAACCAAGGCGAGGTGCATATGGACATAATAGACCTTGGGTTACACAACGGGCTCAACCGTATTCCTATCTAAGCATAAATATATCAAGCTTGTTTATGGCATTCCTAAGAGATCCCTGACTTTTGTAACAAAGTTTTTGGTGTGACAAACCCCTTTTATATAGTTCTTTATGTAACAAATTTTTTTGTGTTCAATATCTATAAAATGCTTATTTTGAAATCGTTTTTACAAATACTTAATGTTACACTTGGTTTAATCAATTTAGTTATAATCATAAAAACAAACCCCCTTTATATAGTTCTTTATGTAACAAATTTTTTTGTGTTCAATACTTATAAAAAGCTTATTTTGAAATCGTTTCTATAAATACTTAATGTTACACTTGATTTAATCACTTTAGTTACAATCATAAAAGTGGAAGAAGAAGAAAAAGAAGAAGAAGAAGAAAGTGTAAGTCGCCAAAAGAAAAAGAAAAGGAAAAAAAAAGAGAGAAGAAAAAGAGAAAAAAGAAAGGAAGGATGACAGTTGGTCAAAGAAAGAAAAAAAAAAAGAAAATGGAAGCCCAAGAATAAGTAAAGAGAAAAAGAGGAGATAAACAGGGGTTATTAAACAGAAAGGAAGGGAAAAAAAAGTTCTTTTCTAGGATTTTATAGTGAAAGAGAGAGTAAAGCATAGTAATATGAAATGTTTTCCAATTTTTAGAAATTTATATGATTGATTAAAGATTAAGGGGGTGAGGTACTCGTTTAGTTCAATCTTACGGAAAGAGGGTACAAATATTGTCACATGTCATGTATAAATATTGCCACGTGCCTTAATTGCATTCGCCAAAAAATGACCTGGAGAATGTTGTTTGGGGAAGAAATAGAAGACTGGTGATAAAATGCCACGTGTTGATATAAAAAAAAATAAAATTATCTAGGGTACTCCAAGTATCTTGAGTACCCTAGATATCTTGGATACCCCAGATATTCGGGAGTACCCCAGGTACGCCATGTAAGGTTACAAAGGTAAGAAAAATATTTATAAAAATATCAAGAAATGAAGGAGTTAAAATCTCAAGGAAGATCAGTTGATTTTTTTGTTCAAAATTAAGGAATAAACGAGAAAGTTTTGTATTGTAAAAGAGGAGATAACCACATATCACGCCAAAAAATAAGTCAAAAAGATTGATATTATGACAATTAGAACCACTAGCTTTCTTTACCATGTCAGAACCACTAGCTTTTCTCTACCATGCCAATAAATCCACAACATAATTACAGAGGTAATGCCCAGAACATGCATATGTTACAAACTTATTCTCCACACATATTTTTAAAACATTCAAGCTGCTATATGTATGAAAAATAAGAATATTTCTGATATGGCAAATGAGAACGCCACTGAAATAGCACTAGATGGCACGACAACTGGGATACACTATATAAATACTTAGGTTTAATTTTTTATTGAGCAAGAAAATATACACATCACAAAAGTTAAGGTTTCTTCAATCTCCAAACTTCTATTAAAGAAAGCTTGCAGGCTTTCTAACTTGAGAAAATCCCAACTCTGACTTGAGTATTAGATTGTAGTCACTGGCCACCATTGGCTCCACCTCCGACCTCTTTTTTTAGTAATTTTATAAGTTCAAAGAGATCTTCACAAGAGAACTTCTATTACAGAGAGCTTGCAGGCTCTCTAACTTGAGAAAACCCCAACTCTGACTTGAGTATCAGATTGTAGTCATTGGCCACCATTGGCTCTACCTCCGACCTCTTTTTTTTGTAATTTTATAAGTTCAAAGAGATCTTCACAAGCCCTCCATATTCAAAATTAAACTCTTGACCATACCCACTACTATCTCAGTCCTCCATCCCTCCATAAATAACTGTAATAATCCGTACACTTCGATCAAGCGAGGCACCCTGGTTCCTGATAAAAACAAATTTATTATTCTTAGTTTTGTTTTTGTGGTGTTCATCCAAAATCATCTGAAATTAGCTAAAAATAGTTATTATAAATGTTTTTCTATTTTAATAGATTTAATACTATTGATATATACAAATAAACCCAAAGTCAACTCTTACGAATTATCATACAAGTTTACAATACAATTTAAAATTAATTTTTATAAATTATTCATAATTTTTTAAAAATTATAAAAGAATAATATTTCACTTATAAATTAGTGAAGAAAAAATTAGCTCTACATATAAATTAATGTAAGAAAAAATAATTTATTTTAATATAAATGATGATTTAGTTATAAATTTTTATATATATTTATATTATATAAATTAATATAATATTAATTTATTAATTAAATAAAAATATAAAATAATTAAAATAAATTATATAAATTAAAAAATATTTATTTTAATTAATTAATTAAATTATATTAATTTATAATTATATTATTATGAAGAGAAAAAGAGTCCGCCGAAGCTGGCGGCAAGCCCAGCTGCTAATGGATTAAATTAAATAAAAAAAGTGAAAATAATTCAAGTAAATGAGATTACACTTTGTACTTTGTTTTATTAGGATATTTTAGACTTTTGGATAAACCTAAAAAATATCTCATCACTTTGCGAGTTCCATATCTGTCTACCTCTACTTACCTCTTCTTGGAGCACACACAAAACTTTATCTTCTTCATTTCCAAAGCTTTCAAAGAAACTCGAAAACCCTTGAGCCAGTAGCCATGTCTACGACGTCAGCTTCTTCTCTGGTGCTCCCATCTCTCAGTCCCAAAACCCTAGCCCTCTACAACTCAAAACCCACTGCACTTTCTCTCTTATCTTCCTCCTCTTCTCACAAACTTGTCGCAAAGCCCATCTCGATATCCTTTTCTTTCATCCATTCTTTTCAACCCTTGCCCTCCTCTTCCTCTCGTTTCGTCAGAAATGTGGCCGTTTCGTCCGAGTTCGACCAGGAAGAGGACATTTTGAGCGATGAAGAGGGTTCGAATTTCTCCCCCGACTTGAAACTTTTTGTGGGTAACCTTCCTTTTAGCGTTGACAGTGCTCAGCTTGCTGGCCTGTTCGAAACCGCTGGAAATGTTGAGATGGTTGAGGTACCTTTTTTGTGAGGCCCGTTTATAGCCTTCTCAAAAGATTTTAGGTTTTTCTGTTTGTTTGTTTGTTGTTTGCTGAGAAAATGTTTTCAAATTAAGTCCTTGTTAGTGATTAGAATTTTGAAAGAATTTGATGCGTCGAGGTTTATTGTTTGTGCCAGGTAATATATGACAAGGTCACTGGGAGAAGCAGAGGATTTGGTTTTGTGACCATGTCAACTGTTGAGGAGGTTGAAGCAGCTGCTCAACATTTTAATGGCTATGTAAGCAATAAACTCCCGCTTAAAAGAAAAAAAAAACAGTTTTTTGATGTATTAATGGCTTACTCCTTTTTAGAAATGAAAAAAAATGATTGAATGGATTATTGACATTTGAAAGTGGATTGGGTTAGAATCTATCAAAATCCACTTTCGAACTTGCCTTGTGCAGTGCTTTTTCCTACTTAAATTTTCACTCTTATTGATGCTTCATTTCATGAGAACTTATGACAGGGTGATTTCATATCTATTAGCAATGTGATTGTTATACCTAAGCAAGAGTCTTGTTTAAATTTCAGGAACTCGAGGGCCGGCCCCTGAGGGTGAACTCTGGACCTCCTCCTCCTAGGAGGGAAGAATTCTCTCCCAGAGGGCCCCGAGGAGGTGGTGCTGGTGCACCTTCTAATGGCCGCAACCGTGTTTATGTTGGTAACCTTTCATGGGGTGTTGATGATTTAGCTCTTGAGACTTTGTTTAGTGAGCAAGGGAAGGTTTTGGAAGCCAAGGTTGTATATGACAGGGAGAGTGGTAGATCTCGGGGTTTCGGGTTTGTGACTTACAGTTCTGCTGAAGAGGTCGACAATGCAATTGATTCCTTGAATGGTGTAGTAAGTTCATTACTTCTTTTTTAGTCCTCTGTGTTGTAGGTATTTTTATTTTCAAATGTCACTTTTGTTTGCGTCATTATTAACTGGACCTTCAGCTTTATCTTTGTGACTGAAGTTTCTACTTTTATTTTGGAGATAATCATGCTTTTGAAATTGAAGCTTTGTAATTTGGTGTGTATAATGGTTTTAGATAATCTTCAGTGCATAAAGGATTGACATTCATACAAAAAGAATCATGTTGCTATATCATCTTTTTAAGATCTTCTATGTTATAGTTGGCCAACTCAATGAATCATATTTTCAATTGGTTATATGATTGCATATTGTTGAAATTCAGAAAAATGTTGATCTCATATCTGCTTCTGCCATGCATTTTATATGTTCATTGCTCAGGTCATTTATTCTATCAACTCTATTTTATGCATGCTGAATCGAATACTCATTTATGTAGTTTTACGAATACTCTGTTAAATTCTCTTCTCTCTTTTGAGAACCTAAAAGTCTATTAGAGATGTTTACGCTAAAATTTGTTTTGTGCAGGATTTGGCTGGTAGAGCAATTCGAGTCTCGGTGGCTGAAGCAAGGCCACCAAGGCGTCAATTTTGAGTTGTGGCAGAAACTAGTTTTCAGTTATTTTGATTTTATTTTTAGTTATTTGTGTTGTTAGAAGGCTGCTTATCAATACTATCAAATCATCGGCTTCAAAGACAGGACCATGATTTTTTGTTTTAGCAGATGCGGGGAAATCCCTTTTGCCTTGTTATAATTTCTAACTATCGTCATGGGCCTCAGAAATTTTGGAGCAGCATTGGTTTGATTTTCGTTTGAAGGTTTTAATAGCAGGATCCTTGCACCTGGCATTCTGATAATTTGATCTTTGTGATACCTGCCAGATGAAACAGTATCTGAGATGTCTCTCTGAGTTTTTCATCCATGTTCTGAAAACCATAATTGAGACAAGAAACGAATCTGTAGCCTGAAATTTGACTTCATTTTACATATGAAATATGGATTGTTTGGCTTGTCCACATGTTCTGCTAGGATTTTAAAGCTTGCGAGCAAGAATACTTAAATGTCTCAATTGCATGTCAGTCATTGACAGCCAGAAACATACAGGAAATGCATCTTATAATTTGCGATGCTACTCTGGTACTTGAAAGAGTATTGGATATATGATGGGATGGTTAGATTTTGTTGATTGTTGACTTTTGGATCAGGTTGAGGTTGCCGGGTACAAGTTACCTTAGTTGGGATCCTCATATTACTCAATACTTAAAAAGAGTGAAAGCCGCCACTGGTGTCTCTAGTTTGACGGACTGAAGTTTCCTTGGCTTAATGATTCTCATCAATAATCGACTTGCATATGACTGAAAGATCAAGTAGGATCTCGATGAGTTTATTAGAAATTTCTATTTTATTTTTCGACGTCTCTATTCCCGAACATTCTTTATGACCGTCTCTTGACGATTTTCTAATTTTTTCCCATCTTTGTGTTGGTATTGCAGCTAACCTAAAAATGAATGGACCCAAAACAGCAAGTGTCTGTTACACAACTCATAAGTTTTCACTATATAAATATATATACACACAATATCACTCATCTGCAGTGTATAGCTTAAGTTAGCATAAACTCTATTTTCTTTTAAAAACTGCCAAATATGGATTGGTTTTTCTGTAGTTGTTAATGACAGTAGATTTCTGCATTATGGTAAGATGTGGGGTAAATGTGTGTTAGATCACAAGATAGTACTTTTAGTGTATGTGTACTTAATCTAATTGGTATTGGAAAGAAAAAAAAAAAGGGGCATAAATTCGATGCATGTGTTTATATATATAAAGATGTCTTTTAATTTCCTTAATAGTGGAGTATAATACAGCAATGGGATAATCATTATAGATTTACTTGTGCACAATAATATTTTTACGGCTAAAATTTAGTATAAGAAACATAAAAATATATATTAATGTAAAATTTATTTGTTCGTCATGCATCATTGACCTTTTGTTGTTTTTTATTTATTGTTGTTGAACTTTTTTTTTCACAAGAAGTTAGATAATTTGGGGAGAGGTAAGGAGGGGATAATAAATTGCAATTGGTGCTGCTCTAATTTTAATTGTTTTTCATTAGAAAATAAATTCATATCAACATTAATTTTAATTATTGAAATAATTATGATTTAGAGACTGAAATCTTACATAGGAATTTATGTTGAAAAATGGAGGTTTTTGATTATTTTCACACGCGCGCGCGCGAAAGCACATCGATCTTCTGACTCGGTGACTCCATTGAAAAGCGTACATCTTTTGAAGTTTTGATCTCAACTCTCAATTTATGAAATGTAATATAAAATTTTACACAAAGTAAAATGTAGAAAGGGCAAAATATCATTACTTTTGGTAAGATATCAAAAATGCAAATAAGCTATTCTTTTGGTAAGATATTCAAAACGCAAATAACGCAAACAAGCTATAGAAGCGGGTGTTAGGGGTGTACCGACAACCGTGTTTTGTTGTCTAAATTTGATTTCTTGATTAGGGAATAAATGCTCATAAAGCAACCAAACAGGGACCCACAAAAGCGAATTCCCTCCCCCTTATTAACATGTTATTTATTAGACTTCGGTGTTGGGGAGATACTCCTATTTGTCCTCAACTATTTTGGGATTATTATTCAGTTAATTTATGTATTTTTTAAAAAAGATTATTCCAACATCTAATTTTATTTAATTTTTTAAAAAATAAAAAAGTGATTTTATTTTATGTAACTTAAAATTAAAACAAATCTAACATGTAATTGATAAAAAAATAGATGACAGTTAAACATATGGAAATGGAAATATAGAGAAGGTTTTTAATTTTATTTTTATAATACAAGAACTAATTGGTTAGTAGGTTTCACTTGTATAGATTAAGCAGTAAGCAGCATTTACTATTAAAGAATTTCTTGAATCTCAATTGAAATTTGGGATTTTGGTTCCATTTGAAGTGGGTTTTGGTATAAAATTATATTCTGATTTAATACTTAGGTTGAAATTTAGAATTCAAACTTGTCTTAATTCACAGTTTGAGACGAGATTTAAGATATTTGAAAATACCAATTAGATTCAAAATATAATGTAATTAAATGAGTCATATATATATATGGATCCCCCTAAATTATAATTTAGTACACATAAGTTACATATGCTTTTGCCTTTACTAATTGTTATTGTGAAATATTATTTAGTCCCTTGTATTTTAAATTATTTTTAATTTATTCATAAATGTTATGAAATTTTTTACTTTATAAAATTTCGTTGCGTCCCTTACACTCTGTTTTATTTCATTAATAAGAGTATCAAATTTTTTCCTTATAATTTTTAAATTTCTAAAATACCCTTCATTTAATTACAAAAATATAATTGTTATTAAATATATTATAATTATAATTATAGGAATTATTTTATTATAATTAAAAAGAATAAAAAGTATTATAATAAATTAATCTATTAACAATAAGTTTTTAGTTAAATTGTTATAATAATTAACGATAGTTATTATTAATAATTAATTTTTAAATAATAATAATAATAATAATAATAATAATAATAATAATAATACAGTTACAAAATAAAAATTATGATAAAAATTAATTAAGGATTTTATTGTAATTTTTTTATAATTTAACTCATTTTGATTTTTATTCGAAGAAAAATAAACACATAATAATAATACAACTCATTCTAATTACTATTCTTACAGTTAAAGTAAATAAATTATTCTGATTTTAATTTTTCATTTCAATTCTAACTATTCCAATTTTAATTCATTATATTTCCAACTAATTTTGATTTTTGTTTTGTGAATGCACTATAAAATTATAAACATCTCATATATATATTTTTCCATCTCTTCTTCCTTTATCTCACTCTCTTTTTCTGTAATAAGTCTAATGGCGACTTCAATTATCAAATGAAGGTTGTTGATGAAGAGAAATTAATAGAGGAGAGGGATGGATTCAAAGAGATTTTATTTTTATTTTTATTTTTATTTTATATTTTGTTAATCCTTTTATAATGAAAGTATTAATTATTGTATGATGATATTATAAAGAAGATAAATGATAATATTTTTAAAAATTTTCTTGATGATGTGTGATGGAAGATGATCCCCTTGCACTATATTTTAAATGAAAAAATAATGAGTTAGAACTGAAATGAGCAATTAAAATCAGAATAATTTATTTACTTAAATAATAGAAATCATAATAAGAATGAATTGTATTATTATTTATGCTCCTATTTTGTTTTAAAATCAAAATCAGAATGAGTTAAAATATAACGAATTATTATAAAATTTTTAATTAATTTTTATTATAATTATTATAAAAAAATTAATAATAATAATAATAATAATTGTTAATTATGATTATTAAAACTTTAGCTAAAAAATTATTATTAATTATTTTTAACAGATTAATTAATTATAATATTTTTTACTCTTGCTACTACTATTACTATTGCTACGACTACTACTACTACTAATAATCTATTTAAAAATTATAATTATAATTATGATATATTAAATAATTATTATATTTTTTTAATTAAATAAAGAATATTTTGAAAATTTAAAATTATAGGAGCGAATTGGCACTCTAAAGATTTCAATAAAATAAAATAGAATATGAGAGGTTAAATGAAATTTTATAATGAAGAAAGTTTTATAATACTTAAAAATAAATTATAAATAATATAAATATAAGAGGTTAATGATATTTTATAGGCCACCGTAAGTTTCATTAAATGTAATTTAGGAAATATATATATATATATATACACACCGAATTTTAAAGAGCCAAAAGGTGCAGAAAAACATATAAACCTAGCAGCTAGGATTAAAACACAATTTTATCCCTATTCAGTATTAGTAACGAGATTCGGAATAAGATCATATCCATAAATTCCACTCTGTCCCGTCTTGTTGCAGTCCTACATTTACCCACTTTGATGTCTTAATATTCAAGCTGGGTTGACTCCTATCTTTGTCCTCATTTTAGATGGATTCTCGTTATAATCCTACTTAAATTTCCCATTGATTTCTGGGAATTTATAGATATTGCCAATTACCTAAACATTCTGACTTTTGTCTTACAATTTTCGCTTTAATATTTGACATGGACATTAACGTATTTACTTCAATTCTGGCATTGTGATGAGTGATTGATCATTAATGACGCAAAAATGGAATAATTTAGATAAAATCAAACGAAATTAAGCAGGTTCTTTCACCAAATTTTGTCTTTGTTTGAATGTTTGATCCCATATTCCTTGTTCTGTTTAGTTTTGAAAGTATTTCCGCAACACGGTTTTATAAGTTTCATGAGCTCAGTTCCCGTCATAAAGCACAAGCAGACTTAAAGCAAGCTATGATTGTGAGTTTCACGAGCTCAGTTCCTGCATAAAGCAAAAATAAAGGGAAAGATTTAAAGCAAGCTATGATTGTAAGTTCTCTTTATATAAAAAATTTTCTATCACGAGTTTCTTTGAATTTTCTAACAAATTAGTTTAAGAAATAGGCTATTTGTTGAACTCATTAGCTGTTGCAAAGATCACATTTTTAACTTGAACATATTACCTAGAAAATGTGGCATTGCTTTAACCTTCCTAAAAAGTTGTTATTGCTTCATCTACCCGTGATTCTCAACAAATTACGTATGAAGGAGTTATTTAGTTATGTGGTTTGAATCCATTGTTTCTTTGAATAAATGTCCTGTAAATTTTTTATGCAAAGGTCATATCCATTGATTGAAGTTGAATTAATATTTTATCATCTCGCGCCATGGCTGATGGTAGACACAAATGCATAAGGTCTGTCAGTATCCTTTCATGCTCTAGCTTGTTTCATAAATCTGCAATTAGAAAACTGTCTATGTGATTTTGCGACTTGTTACTCTTTTGCACAATGCTCTTGCTAAAAAATTGGTCTAATGAGAAAAAGGCATACTGCCAAATTTTGTTTGATTCTTAATTCTTGACTGAACGCTTCACTGAATTGATGCTACATGATTTTCAGATTTCGAGAGGATCCTGAGATGACCAAATACAAATCACCCAAAAGGCGCTATATGTCAAAGTTTACCAATAATTTTGTTGCAGTATCAGGGCGTGAGCTCTGCTCAAATAAGTTTGAAAATGATGCAAAGGGCAAGACCCTCCATAAAAGGGGACTTTCAAGAGTATTCTCTGAGGATTATGACTTCGTGGAGAAAGTGATATTGGATCCTAGAGGACCTATCATTAACAGATGGAACAAAATTTTCTTAGTAGCGTGCTTGGTTTCTCTTTTTGTGGACCCTCTATTCTTTTATTTACCGGAGGCTAAGAACGATGTGTGCATTGATGTTTCTGTACCCCTTGAAGTCATTCTCACAGTCATTCGATCATTAGCTGATGCATTTTACTTTGTCAGAATTTTTATCAGATTTCGGACAGCTTATGTTGCTCCATCCTCTCGGGTACTGGGGAGAGGCGATCTGGTTATAGACCCATCAAAAATTTCCTCAAGGTACCTTTGGAAAGATTTTTGGCTCGATATAATGGCTGCCCAACCCATTCCACAGGTATGCAACTCACTGTTTTGAATGCTTTTGTGCTGCCGTTTCTGTCCTCAGGTTTAAGTGCGGATTAGAAGTTCTGTAACTAGTATGTTGGCTCCAAATACTTATTGTGTCTAGGTCATTAATTGTTATGTTTCTTGGCAATAAAGGGAGTATTAGTTCTGTAGCTAGTACATTAGTTCCAAATACTTATTCTGGGAAATGAAATGCTTCATGAGGACTTGATATTGCACATAGGCAATGCATTTTTGGTTTACACTTGTTTTGGTTTACTTACAGGATACTGTATTTGCAGTTACATGATACTGTATTTGCAGTTGATTTTTCATTCAGTTATCATAGCAGCATTTAGAGGCATCTTAAGATTTTCTTCGAACTAACTGAATTTGTTTTGATGTATTTCAGTTGTTGCTTTGGGCAGTAATCCCTTATTTAAAGGGTTCATCGATGGTCAGCACAAAAAATGTTATCCGATTGATCATCATATTTCAGTATCTCCTGAGGCTATACCTAATATTTCCTCTTTCTTCTCAAATTATCAAGGCATCTGGGGTTCTGTTGGAAACATCATGGGCTGGGGCGGCTTACAATCTGATGCTCTACATGTTGGCCAGCCATGTAAGTTATGAATCTTATGATGGTAAATCATTTACGAGAAAGAAACTGTACTTCTAAATATCTGTTACTTCGGTTTCCTTCAATATAAATACAATGATTAGCAACTTATTAGTTACTCTGTTGTTTGTTCTAGCTGTTTAATTGCCACTCTTTTAATAGGTTTTAGGAGCCTGTTGGTACCTCTTATCAGTAGAGCGGCAAGAAGAGTGTTGGAGAAAAGTTTGTAGATCACATCATCTTGAGTGTAACATTGGATTTTTTGACTGCCATCTTGTGAAAGACTCATCTAGAGCCCTATGGTTTCAAATGAGCAATATTTCAAGCCTGTGTGATCCAAAAAGCAACTATTATCAGTTTGGCATTTTTGCTGATGCTGTGATTTTCGGAGTGACTGCTTCTAGGTTCTTGGACAAGTACTTTTACTGTCTTTGGTGGGGCTTGAGAAATCTAAGGTGAAGTCCGTTTTTAGTTTTGTTACTTGAAGGCCTGTTAATTCTCTTGATTCTTTTACCGCTCTTATTAAATTCAAGTTATCACGTAGTCATATATTCGATTGCATGTTAACCATTTTCTGTAATATTTTGCAGCTCTCTTGGACAGAATCTCTTTACAAGCACTTATGTATGGGAGATAAACTTTGCCATTGCCATTGCTATTCTGGGACTAATACTTTTTGGACTGCTTATTGGGAATATGCAAGTAAGTTTAGCCATTAAAAAACACTCGCTTAAAGAGTGAAAGTAAATAACATCTATGCAATTCCTGTTTACTAAAATCTGTCTTTTGCACCTTTTCTGCAATCAATAGACATATCTGCAATCTACTACTGTACGACTTGAAGAGTGGAGGATTAGGAGGACAGATACAGAAAAATGGATGCATCACAGGCAGCTCCCGTGTGAATTAAAGCAGAGTGTGCGAAAGTATGATCAGTATAGATGGGTTGCAACTCGAGGAGTTGATGAGGAATTGATACTAGACGGCCTCCCCACAGATCTTCGAAGAGACATCAAGTGCCACCTTTGCCTTGATCTAGTTCGTCAAGTAAGAATGATTGTTGCTATAGTACTGACTAAGGGATACAAACTTCAGACACTAATTAATTCATCATCATCTAATCAGCAACTTATTGTGATAAATGTGGAAACAGGTACCACTCTTTGATTTGATGGATGATAGGATGCTAGTTGCAATATGTGAAAGACTGAAGCCGCGTTTGTGTACGCCTGGCTCCTGCCTAGTTCGGGAGGAAGATCCTGTCAATGAGATGCTTTTTATTGTCCGAGGCCACTTAGATTCTTACACAACTGGTGGTGGCCGCACAGGATTCTTCAATTCATGCCGCATTGGTCCAGGTGACTTCTGCGGTGAAGAGCTCCTGCCTTGGGCTCTTGATCCTCGCCCAAGTGTCATCCTCCCTTCATCCACGCGCACAGTTAAGGCCATCACTGAAGTTGAAGCATTTGCTTTCATAGCTGAGGACTTGAAGTTTGTTGCATCGCAGTACCGAAAGCTGCACTGCAAACAACTCAGGCACGCTTTTAGATGTCACTCACCTCAGTGGAGAACGTGGGCCGCATGCTTTGTTCAAGCAGCTTGGTTTCGTTATAAAAGAAGGAAGGAAGCAGCTGAGCTGAAGAAAAGAGAAGGAATGATCTTAATGTCTGAACAAGCAACCGAACAAAAGGAAGCATCTTTTCCATCAATGTGTTCAGGCCAGTTTACTTCATATGCTGCAAAACTTGCGGCAAGCACCAGAAGAGGAGGAAGCAAGCGATGTGGAACTGAATTCGACATACTTTCATCGTTGCAAAAGCCAAATGAACCAGATTTTACAGTTGTGGACAGATGAAAACACTGTTTTCAAGGTGCTTGACATTATCACTACCACTACAGTATGCTTATCCTTATTGTATATGAATTCAATTAATTGTTCTTTTAAGCTTAGATACCAAGTGTGGGAATTGTTTTACATACACAGTTAGGCAAATTAGATTATTACATATTTTTGCGGCTTTTCTGAGTTTATACGCATATTTTCATTTTACTAAGAGTAGCTATTTTGGTGATAACTTTGACAAATGTCATGTGTATATAAGTAATGGTAACACTAATTTCCTTGATTCCTAAATTTTTCTGCTACTGCGGGAAGATTACAAGTATAAGCTGTGAGTTCCACCTAAACACTCAAATGAAATGGACTGCATCATTTTGGGTTAATTGTCTTTCCCTTTCTCTAGATACGGGTCACCCATCTCTAAGTCACCACCATAAAAAAGGGATGGCCTATTGACAACGCTCAAAATTACGTTTAGAACTCTTTTTTAATTGAAATTTCCTAAATAACCATATATATATATATATATATATATTGAATAGAATTCAATTAAACAGTTAATAGATTATTTTTTTAACAAACTGTTACATGCACTATATTTTATAATTTATATTTTTATATTTTAAATTTAATTGAAAAATATCTTTTCAGAAAGATAAAAGAGTTTGGAGTTATGGAGATAAAAATTACATAAGGATAGAATAATTTAAGATTTTAGAATCTGTATGTACTTTTTTCAATAAAAACTCAAAAAGAAATATTATTTTGGGTTTGCATTTTATAAACTAAAATAGGGGTTCTAGGAAATAAAAATTTAAATGTGTTATAAGGATTTTAAAAGAGTGTTAAAAGCTTTACTCCAATAGAAAATGTCCATATTATGAGGATTGTGCTGGTGCTTGCGGCAAACACCCTCCATCTTCATCTTCCATGAGTTTCTATTGATGTCAAAACTCAAAATGGATATAGAGTAAGCCCAGTTCGAGCAAGACAAACGCAGACAGGCAAAATAATATTAAGAATCTTACCATTTGAGTCTAATTTAAGTAGGAGTTGATATAGCATTCTATTATTAGATGATAGAATATTAATTTTACTATCTAATATATTAATAACTCATAACAATAGAGATTTCAAATTGAGACTTTAACTATTGAGATTCTTTGTATTATTACCGGTTAAAATTATAATGTGGTAAGTGCAATTTGTGTAAGTAGTAACCTATGTGACCTTGCACAATTTGGGCTAATAGGGTTAGGTTGGGAAAAAAAAATTAACCTAATGAGTTACATGAAGTTCAACTAATAATATTAGTGGGTTGGAATTTTCTAATCTAACCCAATCTAATCCACAGATGAGCAATCATTTTAATAAATATTATTTAGGTGTCAATTTCGAACAATATTCTTGGACTAATAAATAAATTATATGTGAATAATTACAAGGGCAAATTTGACATTGAGCAATATAAAGAGAACATTTGAAAGAATTTACTACATTAGATAGGCTTAAAAATCAATGGCCAAGGTTAGATGTTTTAAGATATGAAACAATAAACCTAATACAAAATAAATATTCTTATAACTTTTTTCTTAAATATGACACATAGTACTATAAACATCACTCCTAACTTGAGGATGATAATTAGCTCTATTTTTATGTACTTTCCTTAAAAATAATCTCCATTATATAAATGTCTTATTCACTTGATCCTCTTTTCCTTTTTCCCCTTATTTCAGATCATCACCCAGCTCACTATTTATTCTCTACTTTCATCACTTTCTTTACTATATTATCACTCTCTATATCTTTATTCACTATTTTTATCTCCATTAACACTAAATATCTCTATATAGTTATCTAGCTTGTATTATTGATCTTAGATAACATAAAATCATTTATAGTCTCTCATGTATTTAGTTGATTGATGATGACTTACTTTTGTGGATAGAGGTCAAAGGCCGCACCACATAAATGTAATGTGCTTTTTGTATTTATGTTTATCTTGCTATATTTACAATTCAAATTATAATTATAAAAACTCTCTCATATTTATATTTTTTTATTTTATCAATTTATTATTATGCCATTTAATTCTGAATTGACTCTTAGTATGATAAAATGAGATTAAGTACTTAATGTGTTACAATTTTATTGAAGTATCGACATTATATCAAAATATCATATTAATTTAAAAAGATTTTAATTAACATGATATAAAAGAAATCAACAAGAAAACAAAATATAACAAATAAGATAAACTTTAAAATTTACTTGAGAGAGTGATTAAACAATAATTTGAATACTTGAGTTTCACCTTTTACCTCAACTTAGAAAATTAGCCACTTATATTAAAAAATAAAATACTCATTTTATTTGAGAAATTTCTAAAATCTATTACAAGAGAATTGATTACACACGAAAAAAAATAAACAATGGATGAAAAGAAAGATTTCTCAACTTCACTCCATTTCTGCTCTCTACACTCTTTGGCTCCCTCATTTCCCCAAAAATGCTTCCGTTTTCCTTTATTTTATTTATTTATTATAATAGATTATATCTATTAATATTGAATTGTGTGATGGTCAAGAGGCAATCATGCCTCTTGACCATCACTCAAGATTCTATTTCTTTTTATTTTTTTATTTTTAATATTTGTTAAATACATATCCTTAATAATGTTTTTCAGATTACTTTAGCAGTTCTCCTTTGTTCTTGTCTTCAATTCCAATTTCATCTTTTATTCCTGAAAAATATTTACAAGATAAAAATTAACATATTACAAATTAATTTAACATAAATATTTAATAGGAGAGCATTCATATAATTTATAAATTATGAGAGCATTAATCAACACTTTAAGTAAAAAATAAATAATTTTATTTTTATTAAATATACACTTTTTAGTATTATTCAAATAATAAGTACCCTTGTCCTCAAGTTGATGACCTATTTTATCAGTTACAAAGTGTAGATGTATTTTCTAAAATTGATTTATAATTTAGATATCATCAATTGAAAATAAGATGTGAGGATGTAAAAGATAGTATTTCAAACTTGTTATGAGCATTATGAGTTCCTAGTTATGCCCTTTGGGTTAATAATGCTCCTGTAGCATTCATAGATTTGATGAATAAATTTTTCCAACCTTATCTTGACCAATTTGCCATTGTCTTTATTAATGACGTATTGGTTTATTCTAAGAATAAAGAGGAACATGTGACTCACTTGAGGATGATGTTGGCAACATTGCAGGAGAAGAAGTTGTATGCAAAATTTAAAAAAAAGTGTAAGTTTTAGTTGATCGTGTGGTGCTTTTTGGACATATAGTGACGAAAGATGATATTTTAATGGATTTGACCATAGTGAAGGTAAATTGTTAATTGAGAAAGGTCTCCTATTGTCATTGAAGTAAATAGTTTCTGGGGACCAGCAGGTTACTATAGGTGTTTTATATAGGGATTTTCTAGCCATGTAGCACTATTAACCAATATGACTAAAAGGAATGTGAAGTTCACTTAGGATGAGACATATAAAAAGAGTTCTAAGAACTCAAGAGTTATTTGGTGTCTACCTTTAGCTGGACTATCCTTTCTATTAATAGTAGTTTTGTTATTTAATGATGCTTCTAGAAAAGGGATTCGATTATGTTCTAATGCAAGATGGCAAAGTTATAGTGTATACATCTAGGCAGTTAAAGAGTTATGGATAAAATTATCTGACTTATGATATGGGGTTGGCTGTTATAGTGTTTACTCTAAAAATATAGAGACATTACTTATATGAGGAGACTTTGAGATCTTTACCAATCATGAATTACTTATTTACTCAAAAAAAGTTGTGTAACACCCTAATTCCACAAACAAAAAAATGTAACACCCTAATTCCACTAATAAAGTACTAAAGTGAAATTAAAGTAAGATTCTATTTCATCAATTTCATTTCTAAACCACCAAAACAATATTCAATAATAATTATTGTAAACCTTGAATAGAAAATATATTCTAAAATAACATATTTTTAAATAAATATTATCCCAAAGGAAGGTTAAATATTCATAAATTATTAACGTGACATTAATCTTTAAAAGAAACCAAGCTTTTATTCTTCTTCTTCCTAAGACTATGAGGTCATGTCACCTAACTTTATTTGCAAAAATATGATAATGAGGGATGAGTTGTGAACTTAGTAAATAAATTCACACATACTACTAAAAAACCTTTAAAATATAATTGTTTGAATTTCTTACATATACGTAACAATAATAATAAGGGAAATTACCTTTGTAAATCATCATTTAACAAATATTCCAAACATCATAAAGTCATCTAAATCATTTTAACAAAAAAATAGCATTTAAAACATATTAAATTTAATTAGTTCATGCTATATAACATCACCTAAAGACCTAATAATCTAGCCATATAACATCATTAAGGTACTATATCTCATGAGAATCATTAATATTAACATCATATGTGCACAAAATCCAACTAACCTTTCATAATATAACATAACAAACATAACGGATAATGAGTCAAATCATTTAAAATTATTCTTCAACTTTTAATCATTTTTAAGTTTCCATAAATTACATTTAAATAATTGATAATTATTTCAAGGTATTTGATTTAAAACAATTTAGTAAAATTTTTCATTTTTAAGACAATTTACAAAACAACTTTTTAATAAATAAAGTTTTATTATAAATAATTTTAAAGAATGATTTTACTTACCAAATTATTGACATAGACTAAACAAATCAGTTTCATATACTTTTCATTTATAGTGAAATACATGTACTATGTATGAATCTTCTTATATCTCAATCCTCAGCAATAAAAAAATGGTAACCTAAACCACGAGGTCGCGCTCGTCTTAAAATATCAAGACATATTGGTAACCTCAACAATGGCTCACTTTTGTCCTAAAACGTCAAGACACATTGGTAATCTCAACCACTAGCTCACTCTCTTCTTAAAATATTAAGACACATTCTAATCAATATTATTACTTATTTTGACCTTGATATAAATCTAACACAATCAAGCCTAGTCATAAGTACTAAATCATCAAAGTTAATCTAAATCTGACCATCCTGTTCAAATTGATTTTTATAGGCTAATCATATGACCAAAAATTATAAAATTAAAAAAGAGAAACCATAAACATATGCAGCATTTCATATATAAATTCAAGAAGAATGAACATAAGTCAGAAATATAATGCAAAAAGAATTCTACATGCACGCTGTGATAAAATAAAGGTTACTGAATTAGAAAATTTTAAAATATTTAACAAAACTCATAAAAATTAGAAACTTGATTTTACAATAGTAGAAACATCAAGAAACAATATATCAACTTTCCAAAATTTTTAAAGATATAAAACTATTTTAAATTAATTTATATTTAGGGGCTGGGAAATTTGTCCAGAAACTTTTAAGCTTAGTTTTGTATTTCAAAAATTCATAACTTATTGGTAAATCAATAAAAAGTAGTGAAATAAACTTTTAATAATAGATGATTTATAATATTATATGAATATAATTTTTATAGATCGTTCTAAAGCCTTTTAGCAGTCTAAAGTAATTTCAACCATCAACCATTGTAATTTTGGAAAGCAAATTCAAAAACCGCAGTAGTCTAAAGGAATCTCTTTGCACTAAATACATCATTGAAAATCTTAGGATGTCTACTTTAATTTTATGGAAACTAAATAAAAAATAAAAAATAATAATTAAATAACAAGGCTTATGTCTCATAATGCCTAACTAGTCATTCACGATAAAGAGAGCAATACATGCATTCATCATCAAACACATAAGATTAGAGAATATATTTTAGAGAAGGATAATTTTATCAAAAATTCTATCAAATGTGCATAAAAGAAACCCTAGAATTCTTCACTTTTATATATTTATTAGGTTAAAGATTTTTAATGATAGAGAGATAGAAGAGTTTAATTTTTATAAAAACACTTACTTTCATAAAATATGTTATACAATAAAGATGCTATAAAATACATTATATGAGAAAGATGATATTCTTTGATAATGTTTTTTGAAAAATTAATAAATAAATAAATTATACCTTATCTCAAATAATGTTAATTAAAATAAATTAACACAAACAAATGATAATCAATTAAATAGGTAAGCCTAGTCAAATAAATGAGGAACGGGTGTTGTAAGTTGAATTTAAGATAAATGAGGTGGATGAAGTTAGTGAAAGATTTTAATTGCCTCATTAATTATCATCCATAAGGCAAAAGTAATAGCTGATACCTTGAGTAAGAAATTATCTGGGTGTATGGCACATCTTATCACTATAAAAATCTATTTGGTAGAGACTTAAGGAGTTGAGGGATTGAGGTAGTGGTTCATGGCTAAGTAGATTTGCTAGCACATTTAACAATCTAATCCAACCTAATTGACAAAATTAAGATAGCCTATAAAAATGACTTAGAGCTCAATAAAATTTGCAAAGAGGTAAATAAAGGATATAAGTCAAAATTTAGACTACCAATAGAGCTGTATTGTGGTTAGGACAAAGGCTTTGTGTGTTAATAGACAAAGAGCTGAAGGCAGAGATTTTGAAAGAAGCTTATGAATCATTTTATAGGATGCATTATAGTAAGACTAAGATGTATTATGATTTAAAAAGTAATTTTTAGTAGAGAAATACAAAGAGTGATAAGTAGCTTTTGTGTCTTGATGTCTGGTTTGCCAACAAATAAATATTGAACATGAAAAACTGACAGGGACTTTACAAAATTTCACAGGATGAATATTTTGTATAACACTCCCATATCACACTTAGACGACTTCTAGTGTGTAAGCCACTAAATAAGCCTTGAAGACTTCTCAATCTAGCTAAGTACAGACACTTGCATAAACACTAGAGATAAGTGAGAGTTAAATGACCAAATATAATTATATTATGCATAAATGAGAAAATTATGATAGAGTTTATACAAGAGAGCTTAAGTGCTTGTGTGCTAGGTGTGTTATGTATGTGTTTTATATGGTGTGGTGGAGGTGGACAAAGATGATGAGGGCTTTTTCCTATTTATAGATAAGCTCACTAGGGTGTATGGGCAAAAGGGAATTAAATGCTTAATTATAGATAACTTTAGTGTATGGATAATTGTAGAGAATTCTACATCTTGGGCTAGGCTTGGTTGGTTACTAAGTGCACCAAAACTGGCATTTGTATTTGGCCACCCATGGCTAAGTGTATCTTTTGCTAAGTGCATCTTGTCTTCAGTTCTAATTGAACCTCACTTCTAAGCGCATCCCACCTTATGTGCTAAGTATAACTTACTTTTAAGTGCACTCTATATTTATGCGAACTTTTGTTAAGTGCAACCGTGCATGTGAGATTGTCGTTCGATTTCAATGTATTCGAGCAGTCCGTGACAAAAAGTTTCCTATTCCTTAATGGAAATAGGAATACAAAACCATGGATTTTATCTCTGGATTACATCATTCTAAGAAATACTGTAATTTCATTTGGGTAATTGTTAACCGTTTCATGAAATCTATATACTTCTTGGCTAGGAGAGGTGCAAATAATGTGGGATAACTAGCTAAATTATTCAAGAAAGAGATAGTAAGACTTCAAGGAGTACCAATGTCAATTGTATCTAATAGAGACTCATATTACACTTTAAGATATTGAGCAAGTTTACATGAAGGGTTAGAGACCATATTGAGGTTTATTATTGCTTTCTATCCACAAATATATGGATAACCTAAAAGGACTATCCAAACCCTTGAGGATATGGTTTGAGTTAGTGTACTAGATTTGAGTGGCAATTGGGAAGAATATCTAATGTTGATTAAGTTTGCTTATAATAATAGCTTTCACACAAGTATTATCATGCAACATTTAAGGCATTATATAAAAGAAAATATAGGTCTTTAATCTATTAGGATGAGATTGTTAAGAGAAAACTTTAAGTCTGAAATTGTTACATATTACTCTTGATAAAACCATGTTGATTAGAGAACATCTTTAAACAACTTAGAGTTGACATAATAGCTATACAAATTATCATAGACAACTAATAAGACTTTGTCTTCTTGAAGGTATCGCTATGGAAAGGGGTATTCTAGTTCAAGAAGAAATAAAGCTTTGCCTTAAGTTCATTACCATTTGAGATTTTAAGGAGAATTAGTCCTGTTATCTAGTGCATAGGTGCTAGACTATCAACCAATTCAGATATCATAAGACATATCATGTGAGGAGCAACTTATTAATATTATTGACTAGAAAGAATAAGATTTATGAATTAGTATTTTTCCCCTAGTCAAGGTATATTGGTTGAACCATTATGTTAAGGAAACTACATTGGAGTGAGAGGTAGAAATGTTGGGGAAATATCTTCAACTCTTCTAAGCATAAGGTACCATTGAATTTCAAGGATGAAATTTTTTAAAGAGGGGAGAATTATAATGCCAAATTTTTATGATTTTAAATTATGAAAATTTTATCTTATTGGAAATCACAAATGGCATTATTGCCATTATTAGAAAGGTTCATAAAATCTATAATTTGGAATCATGAGATAATTTTGAAAAAGAATTACTCTTTCCAAATTTAATAGGTTCTTAATAATTCCTTATCAATTTATACTTTTTTCTATTCTATAACCCCAAATTCAAAAGTTTTCTTTTATTCTCTCTTATGTTCTTTACTCTTTTACTCATATCCTAGGATTCAAACTTTTGCTTAGGAGAGAGAGTCTTAATAGTTGACAAGTTTTACTCTCTTTATGCTCTATTTAATTTCTTATCATCAAGCTTTATTTAAGGTCTTATTGGCATGATTTTAGATTATTACATACATTAAGCATGATTTAAGTTGTGTTTAGGTTATGTTTACTAATTTATTGTTGAATCATGTTTGTTTATCCCTAATGCAATAAAGACACTAAACAATTTTGAATAGCATGGATATCCTAAAATAAAGTATATATTTTGTGAATGATCTTTAAGAAGAACCTTATTTTACTATAAACTATACATGTAGGTTTATTGAATAAATTTTTTTAATAGGATTTGACTTTGTTTATAATTTTTTATAGACTTTTGGATCTTACATTGTTGCACTAAAAAACTGCATTTTCAACAGAACAACTAAATTCATAAAATTATTTGTAGTACGAAATAAACTTGAGAAATTTAAGAATTTTAATCAAAGGTTATTATATGTGTCTGGTATTTCCATTTCTAATTTCATAATTTTCTAATTAGTGTATAATTTTATAAAAATCTCCTAACCCATACTGTTTTATTAGGACACTATGAGAAAGTTTTGAAATTATCAAGAAAGAAATAGTTTTCAAAATGTTTGTGTGTTGGATACTTTTGAAAAGTTTATGAAAGATGCCCATAGATGTCTAGAATAGTTCTATAAAATATTATATCATTCTAATTTTTAGATTAATAGTTAAGATTTTAAAAATTAGACTTATATGAGTATGAATTAGAAAATTAGGTTCATAGAATAATTGGTAATAGTTATCTCATATATTTGTTGAAGTCGTTGGAGGCGTTTGAAGTTGTTAGAGGCCTTGAGATGTGTTTTAGATTATTGTTTTTATCAATATAAATAGCTTCATTTCCAATTTACTATATATATATAATTATTTTAATACTACTATAAGGGTATATGTTCCTATAGTTCTTTGAGATTTAATTATTTTTCATAGCAACATTAATTTATGTAAATATTTTCAAACGTGAAAATTATGTTATTTTTATGGTTGAACAAAATATTATATATGCTTTGACTATGTAATTCATTTTGTTATATGATTATCTTTTATGAATTTTTCTATAAAATATTAGAATGAAATTTATTTGCAAGCATAGATCATTGTTGACTTTTATGAATTTGATATAGATAACTTTGGTCATTGATACAATTGAGATTGTTTATAATTATTTAGGGGCCAGATTTTGAGATTTTATGAGAGTCACCTCTTGAGTGTTAGAGTGCCAAAAAATGCTATATATAATATGAAGTGCTCTGCACAAGTTGTTACATATGGAAAATAAATTTAAATGTTTTAGCACATTGTCTATAGTTATTTTGATTCTGATATGATAATATTATATGAAATATATATATATATGTGTTTTGGAGTGGTATTGGATTTCTGTTCTAAATGTGTATATTCTAATTCTAATTTTGTTTTTGGCAGGTCGTTAGGAGTATAGATGACAATATCTAACACGAGCTAACTTTTTGTCTTCTATGTATATGTTATACGATTTACTTTCGTAATTAATTATGATTATGATAGTTGTAATCACCAATGAAATTAAGTCTTTCTGTTATGGTATGTTATTTTATTTATCATTTCTAATACATGTTTTGAAAAAAAAGGGCTTGCAATATTTTGGTGCCTCATAAGTCTAGTGTCTTGGGCTGATTTTATTTATCGAGTTAATAACTCACCTCTTATCATTACTTTTTATAGTTTAAGTAGCTTCTTGTGAAGTGTGCTAAAGATTCATTTACTACCATTGATTGAATAAGAGAAGGAGAAACTCATATTTCCTTTAAGGTTGTTTGTTTTACGACTTATAATTGGGGAGTTTTGAGACTTTGGTCATATTTATGTCCTTGGGAGAAAAGATTTAATATTAGATATATGGATTTATGAATTTATTTGAATAAAATTTGAGATATTTTGGTTTGAAATTTTTGTGTAAGGATTTTGATTTACAAGCAGTCTTTTTCATCACATACTCTGTAAGGATTTTGATTTACAAGCAGTCTTTTTCATCACATACTCTGCTCGTGTTAGATTTGGAGTATTACATAGCTTTCATGATAGAGAAAATATAAGCAAGTGTCTTTGAATTGGTGATCAACACACTATTGGTGGGCTTTGGCCTCTAGAAGGCACTGTTCATACTTAGAAAGAGAAATATATTTTCTTCCTCTTTCTTCTTTTGTTAGTGTTGATCAAATACTAACTTAGGCATGATTTAAGGTCAAGTTAGAAAGAGAAACCCTTTTCAAGTATGCACCTTACTAAATTTGAGACAAGTAATCTTGACAAATTCTTAACAAACTACAAATACATGACTAAATTTGAGACAAGTAATCTTGACAAATTCTTAACAAACTACAAATACATGAGAAGGTTAAAATCTAGCAAATTCATTGGCACTGACTATAGGGAATTTGTTCAAAATTTTTTCTCATTAAAGCCCACATAACCACTACTATCATCATTGTTTTAAATTAGAGTTGGTTGTGTATTGATTAATACTAGTACGTGTACATTTAATAAATATTTAAATTATCATTTTTTCACTTATAATGTTCATTAATGCGTTCATAATGAGGAAATTACAGCAAAAAACATAAGACAAAAAAAGATAGATTGCATTGAAATAAGAAAGTAAAAAAAGTAGAGCTACTTTATCAATTGATAATAAAGTGGCAGGTGGCAACCAATTAAATGTAATGAAAAAAATAATGTTAATTTATTTAATTAATCTTTTGTGTAATAAATTTAGATAAAATGAATCTGTTAAATTATATGTACTACTAAGAGTAAATTCATAGCCTTAACTAATTTATTTCATAGTTTCACTTAAAATAAGTAGCATGTTTTTAAATTATATATTGAGTTTCTTAGATTGTTTAAAGAAAATTAATAAATTAAATCTTTTCCTATGAATCAACTGGAGACTCATTAAATTATATTCTAACTAAATGCTTTTATACTTTGAAGTAATTAATACTTCCAAATCATGTTAAATTTTTGATGTTATTGTTAGAGAGAGATATATATTTTGTTATTTTCTTTTTCAATTTATTACTTTTTGCTTTTTTATTTATGCCTTTGTCATTCATTCATTTAAGTCTCATAGTTTATTTTATTTTATTCTATAAAATTTCACTTAAAACCCTTTTTTCTTGAAATTTAGTATTACTTATAAAACTTGTGAAAATTTTCATTTTGACTTAAAAACTCTTACGAATCAGTCCTTCGATTGAATTAGAGCTTGGATCTTTGGATACGACTTATCCTTTGGACTTTTGGACTTGATGATTAAATGAATTTTGACTTTTGGACTTTATAGAGATAATGAACATTGACTTGGACTTTTAAAATTACAATAAGGCTCAATAATTTGAATAAATCACTTAATTTGCTAGTAATTTTTTAAATTTAGAAAAAAAAGAAAGAGTCCACATCTTGATGTGAGTATTCCTTTTCTTTTTTTTTTCTTCTTTAAATTTTTATAATTTAATTCTCATTTTTTATTTTTCTATGCAATTTTTCCTTTTTTAGCATTTACTTAAATTTATTAATTTGTATGGCCACTTCAATTGCCTGTTTTATTATTTAATTTTTAAATATCTTATTATTATGTTAATATGTTTACTTTAGTTAATTATTTATATGGCTAGTTCCATAATACTACTTGAATTGTTAATATTTTATTTATGTGTTATTTTTATGTTTAATTACTTCGTTCATATGGCTGGCTTATAGCTTAATTATTTTTTAATTTTAGCTTATTAACTTAAATTTGTTTATTTTTATATCACATTTTTATTTTTGTATATTTATTACTCATTATTTAGCTTTTATTTTATTTTTTTAATTTATGTAATTTTCATTCTAGTTTCACAGGCACATATCATCAACATTATATGAGACATTATTTCGTAGATTTTAATTACCACTACCAATCATAGAAGAGATCCAAAAAGAAAATCTTTTAGGCCAATCTAATCATTAAATTGATCAAGGAGACAACCATCCTCAATATAATATACATGATAAGAATTAACTAAGAACTTTGAGAGACTAAATGAATTCAACTAGAGTTGAAGCATTCTTGTACATAGTATTCCCTCTGAAGCTTATCAATTCAAGTTAAACTTATATTATCCAACTTTTACTAAGATTTTATGATTTAAAATTCGAGAATCCATATTTGCATTTAAAAGATTCTAAGGAAGTTTGTAACATATAACTAGACTAAAATTGTAGCATGAATATAATTCAATCAAAGATTTTTCCTTTTACATTAAAAGGCAAATTTAAAATTTGGCTACAATCTTAGAGCTAGATAAATAAGAATTTGAAATAACATATAAGAACAATTTTTGAAAAAAAAATCCAAAGAACAAATTTTTTCAAAAGACAAATCACCACTGTTAGCCTAAAGGCTATACATAATATAATTTTGATTATAACAAATATGTGACTTAATTGTTTTAATTAATATTATATTTCATATATTCATTGAATTCTTGAAGGATAGTATTTATACAAGTGAATCAAGTAAAATCAAGTTCAAAATATTCAACAGACAATGACTTAATCAAGAACAAAGTTTGGAGCTCAACAGACTTACTATTACGACAAAATTCTTATGAAGCTAGTATGAATTAATTTATTCTTAATTTAGCAATTTGTGAAGCTCAAGATTTTAACTAGTTAATTATTATTCATTAATCTAAAGATTTGATCATAAGTCAAGTATTTTATGCAAACTAATCAAATTTTAAATATGGACTAAAGTAAAAAGTTTTATAATCTTTGATTTTAATAAATAATATTTTAAATATGAATTTGGATTTATTTACAAAATCAGAAATATTTTTAGTTATATCATAATTTCAGAAAGTTGTGGGAATGAGAAGTATTATTTAGAAATTTTGAAATTAGACTTGTTTGCAAGGATTTTTGACATTTTAAGCTACAGTACAATTATAGAAATATGTTGGATAAAATTATAATTTTATGAATAGTGGTACTGTAGTAAGTTAAAATTATTTCAAAAATAGACTTGTTTATAAAGTTTTATAAGTTTTTATGCTATAATATAATTATAAAAAGATTTGGATAAAATTATAATTTCATGAATAATGTTACTGTAGCAATATTTAAATTTAACTGTAACTTCACTGTAGTAAGCGACTAACAGCTTGCATATAGAGACTAGCCGCTTCGGTGCTAGAATTTGCCTATTACGGCTATTTTTCGAGTGAAAACTATAAAAACTCGAATCAAACTCCTTTATAATCTCTTGAATGACCAAAAATAAGTTCATACATCATTGATTGAGCTTCCAACTTGTAAATCATTATAAATTAAATTGTTGTAGTGCTATATTTGTTCATCCACTCTTGAAGAGAGTTTTTCTTATTGTAATTTTTAATCTCTTATCAAATTTGTGGTTGTATAAGTGTAGGACACAGTTAGGTAAAGGGATTGGAGAATAATTCTTGGATTATAAGGGTTTATTGACACCTTGAAGTCAATTGTAATGGAATTGAAGCTGTAGGAGGCTTGGATAGTGAAATCCTCGAGCTTGGCTATCTTGGAGGCGTGAACGTAGGCGAGGTTTGCAGAACCACGTAAAAATATCTATGTTTATTTTCTCATCCCTACTTTGTTATGTTTTAGCATTGTTAAACTTATTTTTCTTGATTTTATTAGGGCATTAGAATTAATTGTTGTGTGATTTGCTTAGATTAATTTTTAAAATTTTAATTCACCCCCTGTTGGGTTGCACAACTAGAATTTCAACCGCTTTCACTTGAAAGACATAGGCGACTTTTTACTAATGTTGGGATAGGTATAAGGAATTACATAATATTTATCCACACTATAGTTTTGAAGCTTGGAGATTAATGTAATATTTCCACGAGTGACTAATATCTTAAAGTAGACCAATTATTGAAATGATAGGCTTATAGACAAAACTCCTAAGTTGTATTAGGTTATCTTGACCAGTTAGTTGAAAATGCACAATAGTAGGATACTATCAGCTCTTATAAGTTACTAAGTAAACCTTAGTCATTTTTATGCGGTGGATGCATATATAACCTTAAAAAAGATCATGACTTTCAAGCCAAATTTGAATCTTTAGCTTGAAAACTCGAAGTATTAAAGTAAAAAGTGAGTGATCATATTAAATTTGTTCAAGATTTTTCATTATATTTGTAGTTCCGCTGACCATTTTACTTAGGATTGTTCAACCTTACTAGCTCTAAAAGAATGTCTGCAAAGACAAGCAAAAGGCTGAATGCCAATCATATTAACAAATTTACAACTTCGATTGGAGAAACCTCCTAAAGTTTTATTAGAGAAATAATCATGTACTACCTTCATCACCACCTCCTCCACATTAGAATTTTAAATATTCTCAATGTTGCCTATCTTATGTCCCAACATTAAGAAAAATCCTTAAAGATACACTGCATTCATCTATTAAATAATAAGGTTCCATCAATAATCAATTTATGCAAACCTTGACTAATTTGACAGAAATCATATCCAAGCTAACATCAGCCCTTGCCATTCATGGAAAAAATAAGTTTCCTTTCTCGACCTAAGCTAAACCTAAAAGTCAACAACTTTCAAGCGAGTAGTATAGAGCACCAAAATATGAGTCCATTTAAATTGGTTATAACATTTCACAGTGATAAAGTTATCAAAAAATACATTCTTGATCCTTATGAAATTAGTGAGAAGTCAATTTTAGATAGTAAAGAAAAGTATAATGAACTTTTCACTCATGATTAAATAATCAATTCTTCTACTATGCCCCCATTTCTTTAAGCATTGATTTATTCAAAGAAATTAAACTACACTTTCGAGATTTATAAAGTCTTCAAATAAGTAAAGGTCAATATTCCTTTGCCAGATGTCATTAAACAGGAATGATCTTATGCTAAATTTTAAAAAGACTTTTGCACTGTAAAAGAAAACATAAAGTGCAAAAAAATACTTTTCTAATAGAACAGGTAAGTTATATTTTCTCAACTAATAATGCCTTAACATATAAAGATCATATTTATTAAACTATTTTATATATTATTGGGTTCTATAAGATTGAATATTTTTTTCTTGATTTCGGTGTTATTGTTAATTTGCTTCTATACTCAGTATGTTGACAACTCAATCTTGGTGAGTTAAAGCTAACCTTTACCACTATTTTATTGTCAGTATGTCAATTAAGGTATAAAAAAGATAAGTAGAGATGTATTAATCCAAATCGATAAATTCATATCTCCTCCAAATTTTATTGTTTTAGAAACTGAACTAATTTTTGAAAAATATAAGCAAATTCCTATTATATTAGGTCGACCATTTCTAGTTGTCATAAACATTTTAATTAGTTGCAGGAATAAAGAAGTGAAGTTATCTTTTGGCAGTATGATGTTGGAATTCAATGTATTCAACATATGTAAATGACCTCACAATAAAAAATTAATGATAGTTAAAATGAGGATATTGAACTAATCATTAAGGAGTATATTCAAGGCTTTTACTAACTATATGAAACTTTATTTTGTTTTTTCTAAAAAAATTAAGTAAAGAATTAGAATGTGATAATGCTAATATATGCTTTATAGTTGATTCTGCATAAGTACCTAAAGATGACAACGGCGAACTAAACTTTAAAGATGTGATACAACTCTAAAAGACAAAGATAGAAAAAGCACCAAAACTTAAATTATAGCCTATACCAAGAGAATTAAAGTATGTATGTCTCTAAGATCAACAAACCTATATAGTAGTAATTTCTTTCCACAAGTAATCAACAAGGCAACTTATTAGTTGTTCTAAAAATGCATAAAATTATAATTGGTTGGACCTTGAAAGATATTAAGGGCATTAAGCCTTTAATTTGTATACTTTGAATCACCTCAAGGAAAATGCTAAAATAATCTATCAACTATAGGGTAGAATAATGTCACGGGCCACTTAAATCTTCCATAATTGGAGCTTAATTTTGCACGCATAGTTACACTTAGTAAAAGTTTACCTAAATACAGAGGGCATTGAGAAGTGGGGTACGTTTAGCATTCAAGGTAAGATGTACTTAAAAAAAGGTTACGCTTAGAAATGGGCCGCATAACTTGCCAACTATGAAGCATTTAGCAAGCCAAGGCCACGACTTAGAATTCTCTAAAATTATAAATTGCCTAGAGTTTTCTAGAACTAAACATTTAAGTCCCTAAGGTATTTATACAAGTTGCTAGGCAACTTTATGAACTTGGCACTGTACTTATAAATAGGGTGAGCACTCCTTGTTTGAGCTCACCACCATACTACAATATCACATAGATAACACACCTAACACAATCTCTTAACCTCTCTTGTACTTACTCTTTTTGTGTATAATATAGTTATATTTGTCTATTATATTTTTTTTCCCATTAATGTTTCCACAAATGTTCATGCTTGACCAGTTTAAAAAGTATTATAGGCTCACTTAGCAATTTGTGTGCTAGAAGTCATCTAAATGCCACACAGGATTACTACGTAAAATATTCATCTTGTGACATTAAGCCCTTCTATGAAAGAAGTTATAAAGAATGAAGTCTTTAAACTACTAAATATAAGAATTATCTATCTTATTTCTAATAGTAAATAAATAAATCTAATACAAGTTGTAATAAAGAATTCTAGAATAATTATTGTCATAAATGAAAAAGATGAACTAATCCCAACAGAATCCTATCTAGTTGATACATGTGTATTGACTGTAGAAAATTAAATAATGCCACTAGAAAACATTATTTTTTCTTTTTTTAAGATAAAATTCTTAAAAGAGTAGCAAGAAACCCTTATTATTTCTTTTTTTTTAATGACTACTCCAGTTATTATTATATTTCAATGGCTTTAAAAGACCAAGAAAAGACCAAATTTTTATGCCCATTTGAAACATCTGCATTTAGAAATGCTTCTTGAAATTTGTAATGCTCTTACAACATTCCAAGGATAAATGCTAAGTATTTTTAATGACATGATTGAAAATTGTTTGGAAAGGTGTAAAGAAAGGTGCTTGTTTTTATGATTAATTTAACTGTATTTAGAAAGGTGAAAAGAAAGAGGCTTGCTTTAAATTGGGATAATTGTCAATTCATGAAGATTTATGAAATTATCTCAGGCCATGTAATGCATATAATAGATTGAGGTTGATTAAGCCAAAGTTAAAGTCATCTTAAATTTACCTTTACTAAAGACTATTTAGAAAGTCTATTTCTTTTTAAGACATATGTTGAGTACTAGAAAATATATATTTATAAAGGAAAAAACTGTCATTTTACACTTCAAGTTCTACTAACTTCCTTGTTTTATGTATTCAAATCCCTTGTGATTTTAATTATGTATGTTTTATTATAATTAAATATTTTTTATATTTTAAGTATATAATAGTCATTTTAGAATAAACGAGACATTGAATGATAAAATGAACAGTAAATCTGAATTTAGAATGATCGAAAACCTTAGAAAAAATATAAAAGTATAAATGTCACTGTTCACATGTATGGTAATGTTCATGATACTATTCATGACACTGTTCATATATACTATATGATGATGTGGCATTGACCGATGACATAGTACCGAATGATGATATGGCAACATTTGATTGGAGGAATATGTGACATTGACTAATTATGTGGCATTGATTAATGATATGGCTTGATTGATGAGGTGTCATAATCTTATTGGATTAAAATATTTATGCACTATTGACCAATGACATGACAGTATGTTAGTGGATTAGAAAAAACGTGCGTACAGTACATGCATATTTACAGGATAATAACCTTCATGATGCGTTCAATCCAATCAGAACTTGTGCATGGCGTAATCTAATGCATTCAAATTATTTTTATCTAATTATCATGATTTACTCATTGTATATAGAAAAAGAGGGCTTCGCCCCCTAATTTGACACCCCTGAATTTATTTTTTAGTTCTATTTTCTATAATTTCTTCTTTATCTTGTATTTTCTATGTATTTTAATAAAATTTTTATTTTACCCCTAGTTTAAATATGAGTAACTAATTTTCTTTCAAGCTTGGACTGAAAGTAAAGTTTCAACATATTCCATGGCTTAATTGGTAAATTTTTTTTTTCCTCTTTAATTTTTGTGGATATTTTGACTTTTTATTGACAGATAGTAATAACTCAGTTATTACTGTTTGGTACGATAAGCACTTTGTACCTTATTAATTAGAGCATAGTTCATAAAGAGTAGATTTTCTCTTTATGATTTAATTGATACCAATTAGGAATATTGAGCCCTGGTGCATGTTGATATGGATCCAGATATCCAAGTGCTTTATTATAATAGTTGCCATTTTTAATTATTCTCGCTATTTCAATTCAAAATTTAGGATAATTTCACTATAATTTCAATCACCCCACTTAGAAAATTAATTCGACACATAATTAAAATCCACCTCCTCATGAGATCAACATTCCTTACCATTAATCTATTTTACAATAGATTCGTACACTTATGAGTTCAATAAAATTTCACAATAACATAACATATTTTATATGAGGTTTATAAAAGACTTACCACCACATCTAGACTGCTTTGTTACCTCCTAATGAAAGACACACCATTCAAGTGGACTAAAGATTGTCAGAAAATCTTTGAAAATATAACTAATCTTTTAATATCAACCACTATAATGCAACTCCTTCACTAGTCTTTGCCTTTTGAGTTAATGGATAGTGCTAGTGATTATGTAGTTGATATACTTGGCATAATATTTGCGTTGGATAAAGTTCTTCCGTAGTTAATTAGTTTATTCACTATTGTTTATTCTAATTATACTACTATTAGATATTTGATTTCTAAATAAGATGTTAAACTGAGATTAATATGATGGATTTTGATACTCAAAGAATTCAACTTGACAATCAAAGAAAAAATGTAAAGAAAATGTTGTTTTAGGCCATCTTTCAAGACTTACAAATGATTTAACACCAATTAATAATTCTTTCCATAATCAATTTTTGTTTCCTATAACCAATATGCCTTGGTATGATAACATTGTTAATTATCTTACAATAGGTTTTCCATCTAATTAGAACTCCTAGGATAAGAAGAAATTCTTAATAAAGGTGAAAGTTTTTACTAGGGTGAGCCATACTTTTTCAAGTATTGTTCAAATTAAATTTTTAAGAGATGCGCATCGAATGATAAGGTAAGTAGTGTTATTCAATTTTGTCATTTTGAAGTTTGTTGTGTCTACTTTTCCTAAAAGAAAACAACTACAAAAATATTATAGTGTGGATTTTATTACCTTATTTTATTTAAAGATTCACTTACATTTTGTAAAATGTGTAAGATTTGTCAAATGTTAAGGTCTTTCTCAAAGCAAAAGATAATGCTTTTAAACTCTATCCTTGTTATTGAAATATCTAATTTTTGGACAATTGATTTTATAGCCCTTTTCCCTCATTATTTAGACTTGTATTTATTTTGACTATTGATTATATTATAAAATAAATTGAAATGATTCCTCATAGGTGCAACGATCATAAACTATGATATTTTTTAAAAAAAAATTGATCAAATTTGGAATTATTCAAGCCATTGTTAGTGATTAATAAGTCATTTAGGTCTTAATAAAGAAATATAGAAATATAGATAAAATGATTGCCCTATAATTAAATTAGAAAATAGAGAAATAAAATAAATTTTAGAAAAGACAATTAACTTAAGTCACAAAGATTAGCCTTTTTGACTAACTAATGCACGTCAACTTACTGAACTATAACTAAGATGTCTTTAAGAATGTCACTATTGATTGCTTACTACTATAAGTGTCAATATATAAGTATACACAACAAGTAATATAATAATAGGTATTGAAGATTATCTCCACAGGGTTGATGTTATAGAATTTTGTTAGAGTAATTCTATCGATGCAATTTTAGCAGCCTAACTTAAAAAAATAAATTATAAAATTAAAGATCTAAATAAACTAAGAATGCAATAAATTAAATGCAATTAGATAGAAAACCAAAGCCAAATGCAAAAGTATGGAAAATAAGTAGTTGAGTGCTTAAATTCACTTAATGGTATTAAAGAACTGTTGTTACAAAATTTGTTATACATCCTCAGTTATCACCTACTGTTGTTTTTCAATTAAAGAACTGTTGTTACAAAATTTGTTATACATCCTCAATTATCACCTATTGGATATCTTATGTCTAATCATAACCTAATAGTACGAATTGCTATATTAATATTAGATATAACATTATGTGTTTTAGGTTCCCTTACAAGATAAATTCTTACGTCTAGTTCTTTAATAAACTTAGATTATGTTAATATGTATATGTTTATACTTTTGATTTTGATGACAACAAACTTGATAATGTTTTTCTGATTAAATTATTGAAAGTTTTTATTAATAAATCTATTTATAAACTAAGTGTAAACATGTTCATAATTTTTAGATAAACATTATTGGTCAAATCGAAAAATCCTTTTATATAAAGAACTGTAAAATATTTAATCTAAGCATTAATGGTGCATAGTTTATCCACAAAACGGTTAACCAATAAAAACAATGTTATTATTTCTAAAAATAGTTTCAGTTTCTAGATATAACCAACTAACCAATTATTTTAAATAGTTAATCGATAAGCTCTAGAGAAATTAATTTCTACCCTTGAATCATTCGGTAAAAATGGATATACTCATTTTTTTTAGGTTACTGGAAGATAAACAACTAATCGATTATTTTAAATGGTTAACCAATAAGGTCTAGAGAGCTAATATTTTCTAACCTTGAATCATTTAACAAGAATGAGTAAGCTCAAGTTGTTTCGCTAGTCTCTGAAAGAAAATGATTAATCAATAAAATGGAAAATGGCTAACCGATAAGCTCTATAAATGAGTTATACTCTAATCTTGAGCCGTTTCGCATAAACTATAGAGCTAAAATTACTTCACAAGATTTTGGATCCTAATGACGAATCGATAATGCCAAACAGTCAATTGATTATTTGAAATTTTAGCTTAATAGTCATTTAGACCAGTCAAAACGATGAACCCATAACAGCTAACAGTTAATCAATTGTTCCTAGAAAAGTTAATAATGGCTAATTTTTAGCTCCAACTATAAATTGGCTTATCAAATTTAAACAAAAGGCGACTCAACATTGATTATTGAGCTTACTATTGAGAATACAATCTATATTGAGCCTTAAGTGTTTTCTCATTTTAATTTATTCACACCTTTAGTTTGTATTTATAATCATCCATATTATGTGAAAGAAAAATACTTTTCTAATTTTAATTATTGAGTGATTATATGTGTTGGGATACATCTACAATAAGAGATTGGATATAATCTTGAATTATTAAGGTATATTGATATCTTAGAAGTCAAGTGTAAGATCTTGAAGTCTTGAAGGCTTGGATAGTGGAATTCTCAAGCCTAGTATACTTAGAGGTGTGGACATAGGAAAGGTTTGTTGAACCACGTAAAAATCTTGTGTTGATTTCCTTACTTTAATTGAAAATGTGTGCTTAGTTGAAAATTTAAAGCATAACTTGCTTAGCATTAGTAAAGTATATGATAAAGATTATAAAATTATCTTTGATAAGTCAAAATATATCACTAAGAATGCATATGATGGTAAAATGTTGTTTGTTGATAGAGGTGTATAAATGTATATCAATTAGTATAGATTATAGATCTATTCAAGATAAATATTTTTTTGGACTACATGATGATGGTTGGGTACAGGATACAAGATTAGGTCATGCAAGTATGGACTTAATTTCAAAGATTTCAAAGAATGATTTAGTTAAGGGCCTTCCAAAAATTAGATTTCAAAAAGATAGAATCTGTGAAGCTTGTTAATTTGGTAAACAAGTCAAAACTTCTTTTAAAAATAAAATTCATGTTTCTACTTCAAAACCTCTTCAATTACTTCACATAGAATTATTTGGACTTTTCAGATGTGCTAGTCTAAGTGACAAGTATTATGTATTTGTAATTATGGATGATTATTCTAGATTTACATGGGTATTATTTTTAACTAAGAAGGATGATGTCTTTGAGGCATTTAGAATTTTTTGTAAAAAGGTTCAAAATGAAAAGTGTTATTTTATTACATATATTAGAAGTGACCATGGTAGAGAATTTGAAAATCATGCATTTGAAAATTTTTGCAATGATTTTAGCATCGAGCATCAATTTGCATTACCTAAGACTTCACAACAAAATAGAGTTATTGAAAGAAAGAATATGTCTATTTAAGAAATGACTCGGACTATGTTGAATGAAAATAGATTATTAAAATATTTTTTTGCCTAAGCCGTCAATATCGCATGTTATATTTTAAATCATGTTGTAATTAGATTTTATCTGAATAAAACTCCCTATGACTTTGAAAAGGTACAAAACCCAACATTGGTTATTTTAAAGTTTTTGGATGCAAATACTTTATTTTCAACACAAAATAAAATTTTAAAAAATTTATTTAAAATCTGATAATGATATCTGTCTTGATTATTCCAACATAAGTAAAGCTTATAGATTCTATAATAAAAGAATCTTAGTTGTGGAAGAATCTATATTTATTATATTTGATGAGTCTAACCTTTCCTCTATAGAGAAAGTTGTTATTGATGAAGATATAGATAGAGAGTTACAACAAGAAGTCTTACAAATAAACAAGAGGATGCAGAACTTAAAAAATAATAGGATAAACAAGAAGAAGAAACAAACATAGAGCAATCAATAGGTACTTCTCAAACATTGTCGAAGGAATAGAGGTATATTTCTTCTGACCCTAAGGACTTTAATTTTAGGTGATTCCTCATGAGATATAACCACTAGGTCATTACTTAGGAATAAATGTGAACATACTACATTTATTTCTCAAATTAAACCAAAGTCTTTTGCGAATGTGGAATTAGTAAATCTTGGATTATAGCAATGCAAAAGGAGTTAAATCAATTTAAAAGAAACAATGTATGGAAATTGATTTCTAAACTAGAACATCAATCCATAATAGGCACAAAATGGATATTTAGGAATAAAATGAATGGATTCGGTATAGTTATAAGGAATTAAGATAGATTAATTAGTCAAGGATGCATCCAAGAAGAAGGAATCGATTTTGATGAAATTTTTGCACCTGTAGCTAGATTAGAATCAATTAGGATGTTACTAGCATACACATCAGAAAGATTTCATCTTATATCAAATATACGTCAAAAATACATTTTTAAATGGTTATATTAAGGAAGAGGACTGGCTTTGAAAATGAAAAATTTTTAGAACATTTATACAAGTTGTCTAAAGCATTGTATGGTCTAAAACAAGCTTCTAGAGCTTGGTATGATATGCTTAAAACTTTTTTTACTGGAAAATAGTTTTTCAATGGGTAAAGTTAATATAATTTTTTTATTAAGCTTAAGAATAAAGACATTCTCATAATATAAATTTATGTTGACGATGATCTTTGGATCTATTAATGAAATATTGTGTAAGGAATTCTCATCATGTATGAGTAAAAAATTCGAGATAAGCATGATGAAAGAACTAAAATATTTTATAGATCTGCAAATAAAACAAAATGAGGAAGTAATCTTCATAAATCAATCCATAAAAGACTTACTCAAAAGGTTGGTTATGAGAATAGAACAGAAAAAAGTACTCCAATAAGTGCCATAATTAAGCTAGACAAAGATAAAAAAAAGTAAAGAAGTTGACATCAAGATATATCCAGGTATGATTAGTTACTTTATTTAACTGTGAGTAGGCTTGATATTATGTTTAGTGTATGTTTATGTGCTAGATTTCAATCTTGTCCAAAAAAGTCTCAAGCATGCTTGCAATCAAACGTATTTTTGGATATTTGATTGGCACACATAGATTTAAAATATTTTTCAATTGCTGATTTTGCTGGTTATAAGTTGATAAAAAAAAGTACTAGTGAAACATATCATTTCTTAAGATATTCTTTATCTCTTGATTTAGTAAGAAACAAAATTCAATTTGCACATTCAGCCATTGAAGTACAATATATTACCACTGGTAGTTGTTGTACACAAGATTTATGAATGAAACAAACACTTAGAGATTATAGCATCATACTAGATCGTATTTCTATTAAGTGTAATAATACTAGTGCCATTAATTTATTAGAGAATCTCATTCAGTATTCTAGAACTACACATATATAAATTAGACATAATTTCTTAAGAGATCATATGCAAAAAAGAGATGTTGTAATTAAATTTGTATTTACTGAATATCAACTTGCTGATATTTTCACAAAGCCTCTTGATGAGGAATAGAATTAGGCATGAGCTTGAAATGATGTACATTGCACAAAAACTTAGCCTTGTTTGACATTGAGTTATCTAATTGGTCTTGTTATGATTGTTTTATTTTTGTGTGCTTTTAGAAAATCGTGCATTAAATTAGCTCTTAATATGTTTTTTTAATCAATGAAATGATCTTAAAATGGACTGATGTTTGGTTATCTATCAAAATAAGTGTGCAAAATATTAAGTTAAAATAAATGGCTAACTATTTTTACAATAAACGGCTTACCATTTATATCTGGAAACTAGGACTAGCATGGGAAAATTAGCAGCAAACCTTTTTTCATAAAATGGTGATCCAACCACCAACTCAGTTGCTTTTAAGCCCTCACTGTTATCATGAATCAACTAACCATTTACTTACTTAAAGGTCACTGAATGTTATTGGCATCAATAGCAAAAAATGGTTTACCGTTTTTGCGTAGTATAAATATTTCCTAAGTTTTTCTTCTTTATTGTTCTTCACCCTTCACCATTATCTCTATACCCACAAAACCAAAGCTTTCACTCTCAAAATTTCTTCATTTTTCTTGCAATTTCATGCAAAAATAATATGATAGAAATATCTCTCAACCCTATGAGATCATTTTTATCAAATCAAAACATTAAACAAGCTTTAAATCTGAAAATCCCAAATTAAAACCTTAGGAGCATCCATTTGGTTTTCTTTAATTTTGGCTGGATTTTTTACCATTTTTGGCTAAATTGACCATTATAACCCCTTCCCCCATCCTTCATTATCATTTTAATCGATTTATCTTCCTTTATTGAAATTTTTTTAAACATCTAATTTCCTTTATGCACACATGGCTGAATCTTAAAGACCTATCTAGAAACAAAAATCCATCCTTTATCAAAATCCTCTACATCTACGTGAGAAGATAGAATTTAAAAGGCTTTACCTTCCCACTGCTCTTATGGCCAAACACTTTTAAACCTATTTTATGAGTAGAATGGTAATTGACTCATACTTTGTGGACTTGGATGATTTTTCAAATTTAATTGTATGTGGAAAGAGTGTAAAGGAAATGTTGTTACCTTAGGATTCTGCGCCAGATTTAGAAGGATGAGTTTTTCTTAGTCTAGTTCAAGTATTTTATTCTAACATGAAAATTTTCATACCTAGGCTAGAGAGAATTGTTACTTCTATTGAGGGAGTACCCATTGAATTTGAAATTGATAATTTAAATGACATTTTGGGAATTTTTGACTATAGTCTTGAATTTTACACATCTAGGAATGAACTCTCCTTTGCTGACTTTAATCATAAATATATAGTGAGATATATTTGTAAGCACCAGGACTTGTCTGATGATGTTTATGCTCTTCCCTTCCGATCTTAGCTTTTGCCTTTACAAGTTATGATTAAAAATTTTATTTTATAGCATATTATTACTCTTAAAAAGGGAGACTCAAATGAGGTGACTAGGATGGATGTTTCCTTGTTGAATAATCTTCTACGAAGACGTTCTATTAACCTTGGGTATATCATTTTGAGATATATGTCGAGTACTCTTACTGTTAACCACCGATTACTCTCTTATAGTAGCATTATTACTAAGGTATTGCATTATTTTAAAGTACCTATTAAAGAATCAATGTATGATGATATAAGAGAATTAGTAAGGAGGCTATAGCTAGTATTGGTTTTTCTTAAAAACATAGGGAGTGGGTCAAAACTTCTACTTTCAAAAATCATGACACCCTAGTGGCTCAAAAGGATGATCGTGTGCTAAATGATGTCTATCCTCCCGATAAGTTACTTGATTTTAGGCTAGGTGCTAGACCTTTACCACCTTATCATAGTTTTGTCTCGCAGTCTCAAGCTAATTCTGATTCCAAGGATCATGATAGGGATACTAATCAGCCATCTGCTCCATATCATTCTCTAACTTCAGATGATCTTCTGCAGTGCTTAGTTGTGATGTTCAGAGTCTTGCTAAGTAGCAGTAGCAACTTGAATCTTAGTTTGCTATATTTCAACTTCAGCAGCAACACATTCTTGACAACAGCACAAGCTTTTTGATGGTTAGTGGCATAATCTTACTCTTCTTGGTTCTCACCCGAGTGGTTCCTCATCTCAAGCTCCATTCTAGCTTCTCTCTTATTTTTGAACATACATTTGTTTTGGATCTTGTTATGCTTATTTTGAGATGGTGTGCTTCATTTTACTTGGTACTATTTCATTGCATGGCTATTTTATGTTGATTGCATTGGGTTGATACTTGATTTTGATGATTGATGCAAAGTTAATTATGTTAGATTGTATGTTGGATTTGAGATGGTGTTGGAATGGAGCTTGAATGAATATCTATATAAAAGTGTGTTTAACTTTTTTTGTCTTTAAGTATATACTTATATTTCAGAGGAGATTCTATTAAAATTTTTTTAAAATGAACTCAATTTGGTAATTTATTTTCTTTCTCTTTTCTTTTTTATGATAAATGGGGAGAAAAGTAAAATTTATTAAGGCCATATACTTAGGGGGAGTAAATTTGCATAAAAGTTTTTCATCATAAAAAAGAGAAAGATTGTTAACATGTATATATTTATACTTTTGATTTTGATGATAACAAACTTAATATGTTTTTCTGATTAAATTGTTGAGAGTTTTTATTAATAAATCTATTTATTAAATAAATGTAAATATGTTCATAATTTTTGGATAAACATTATTTTTCAAATTGAAAAATCTTTTTATATAAAGAATAGCAAAAATTTTTAATCTAAGCATTAACTGTGATAGTTTATCTATAAAATGATTAACCGGTAAAAATAATGTCATTGTTTCTAAAAGTAGTTTCAGTGTTTGGAGATAACCTACTAACTGATTATTTTTAAACGATTAACCAATAAGCTCTAAAGAGAAAATAATTTCTACCCTTAAACCGTTTGACAAAAATGAATAAGCTTATTTTGCTTGTAGGTTACTAGAAGAGAAACCGCTAACTGATTATTTTAAACAGTTAACTGATAAGGTTTAGAGGGCTAATATTTTCTAATCTTAAATTGTTTAACAAGAATAGGTAAGCTCAAGTTATTTTGTAGTTCTCTAGAAGAAAACAATTAATCGATAAGAGGAAGACGGTTAACCGATAAGCTTAAAAAATAAGTTATGCTCTAGTCTTGAATTATTTAGCATAAACAGTGGAGATAAATTTATTTGACAAGATTCTAGATCTTAACAACAAACTGATATTGCCAAATAGTGAACCATTTATTTGAAGTTTTAGCTCAACGGTCATTTGGACCAGTCAAAATAGTGAACTAATAGCAATTAACGGTTAATCGATTGTTCCCAAAAAAGTCAATAACAACTAGTTTCAACTCTAACTATAAATGGACTCATTCAAATTGAAACAAAATATGATTCAACATTGATTATTGAGTTTGCTACTGAGAATACATTGATCCTTAAGTCTTTTCTCATTTCAATTTATTCACACCTTGAGCTTGTATTTGTACTCATCCATATGGGTTAAAGAAAAATACTTTTATAATCTTAATTTTTGAGTGATTGTAAGTGTTAGGTGTTGAGTGCTAGAAAATATATATTTATAAAAGAGAAAATTATCATTTTACACTTTAAATTTCACTAACTTTTTTGTTTTTATGTATTGAAATCTCTTGTGATTTTAATTATATGTGTTTTATTATAATTAAGTATTTTATGTATTTTAGGGGCAACATGGTTATTTCACAATAAATTAGATATCAGATGATAAAACGGACACTAAATCTGAACTTAAAACGGTCGAAAACTTTAGGAAGAATATAAAAGTATAAATGTCATTGTTCAAATGTATGGTATTGTTTATAGTACTGTTCGTGATACTATTTATAAATATTGTACAATGATATGATATTGATCGATAATGTGGTATTGACTAATGACATAGCAGTATTTGATTGGATGGATGATGTGGCTTTAACTGCTTATGTAGCGTTGATTGATATGTGGCATTGATTGGTGATGTGTCACAATCCTATAGGACTAGAAAGTGCATTTACTATTGACCGATGATGTGGTAGTATATTAGTGAATTAGAAAAATATGCGTACGGTACATGCATATACATGGGATGATAGCCTTGATGATGTGTTCAATCCAATTCGAACATGCCACGTGGTGTAATCCAGTGCGTCCAAATTGTTTTAATGGCCATAATTTACTCATTCTATCTATAAAAGGAGGACTTCCCTCTAATTTGACACCTCTGAGTTCATTTTTAAGTTACATTATCTCAAATTTCTTCTTCATCTTGTATTTTCTACATATTTTAATAAAATTCTCATTTTACCCTTAGTTCAAATATGAGTAGCTAATTTTCTTTCAAGTTTGAGTTAAAGGTGAAGTATTAACATGTTCCATAGGTTTATTTTGGTGAATTTATTTTCTCTTCTCTTATTATTTCTGTGGATGTTTTGATTTTTTAGTGACAGACAATAATAACACAATTATTACTATTTAGCACGATAAGCTCTTAACACCATATTAATTAGAGCGTGGTTCACGAGGAGTGGACATTTCTCTCATGATTTAATTGATATTAATAAGGAATATTAAGGCTTGTTGTATGTTGATACAGATTCATATACCCAAAGCGCCTCATTATAATAGTTGTTAGTTTAATTTATTTATGTTATTCTAACTTTAATTTTAAAATAGATTAATTTACTTGCATCTTAATTTCAACGACCCACATAGAAAATTAATTCAATACATAATTAAAATCTATCTTCTCGTAGGATTGACACTTGTCACCATAAATCTATTCTAACAAAAGATTCTTACACTTACGAGTTCAATAAAATTTGCACAATAAGTTTTTTGCGTCGTTGCCAGGAGGTAAGTTATTTTAATTTATTGAATTAAATTTTTTTACTTTCTTATATTTTTTCCTTTAAGAAAAATAATTCTATAGTTTAGTTTTTGTAACTTAAATTTCTTTAAATTTCTGTAATTCAATATTTTGTAATTTTTTTAAATTTTTGCAATTTAATTTTTAAGTTAATTTTCCTTGGTAATCTTTTTTGTTTTATCTTGTTAATTTATTCATGAAATTAATTCATAGAATTAATTTTTTAAAGTAATTTTTAGTTGTTTTATTTTAAAATTATTATTAAAAAAAATAAAAAATAAAAAAGTAAATCTATAATTTTTGTAATTTAATTTCTTTTCTTTTTCTTTTCTTTATATTTATGTAATTTAATTTTTACATCATTTTTCATTATAATTTTTCATTTATATTGTTATTTTATTTAATCTATTTCTTATTTTTTTTAGCACTTGAGTTTATTTTCATAGTAAAAAGATAAAGCGTGATAAGGTTAGTATCGTAATTTCTCTCTCTTTTTTATTTTTATTAATTTTATTCTCTTTTTTGTTGTATTTTTTATTATTTTTTATGTATGGTCGAAGGTCGCAATTACTTAATCTTGAGCTTATAGATTTAGAGTTGAAGAAAAATATTTCGCACACACAAACACATTACAATTAAAGAAAAAATTGAAATGAATTTACAGAAACAAGAACCACCATAAGAGAGGCTATTAGCTAACTTAGCATATTATGTATACAATACGTAAATGTGCCTGTTAGGAGTTTTGAATTAAAACCTAGTGTGCTAAATTATCTCCCAACATTCTATGACCTAGAAAATGAGGATCCATATAATTATCTAAATGATTTTTATACTGTTTGTCAAACTTTTAAATATGAGAATTTTTCAAATGATGATGTTAAACTAAGATTATTCCCATTTTCATTAAATGATAGAACTCGTTCATGATTTAATACATTGCCTGCTAATAGCATTACATTATGAGAACAAATGGTAACAAAAGTTTTAAATAAATATTTTGCTAGTTCATAAAACCAATTCTATTGTAGAAAAATTTTAGAGTTCATCTAGAAAGAAGACAAGTAATTTTTTGAAGTATGGGAGTGATTTAATGGGCTACTCTTAAAGTGTTCACATCATGAGTACGAGAAATGACACCAATGCTAACACGTTTTAGAGGAATTACTGTCAAATGTGTAAGAATGACTAATGGCAACAAATGGATGAGAGCTAATGTCAAAAAGTTCATAAGAGATATAAGATTTCTTCCAACGACAAGCGGATAATTCCCAATAATAGAGTCGGTCACTTAGGAACAATAAAAGAATTAAAAGTGTGAATGAAGTTCACATTGGCGAGTTAAGTCTAAGAATCAAAGAAATCAAAGAAATGTTTGAAGGACTTTTCCATAATAATTAATATTCTAAGCTAAAGACATGGATAAAGACGCAATCTTAGCAAAGCTTCACAAGAGATTTCCTTCACTTCTCAGAATGCCCTCCTTACTATTTATAAAGTTTGGTCCGAACGCACGCAATTGCTTATAAAGAATAACATCCTTGTTGATATCCGATAGATAATCAAAGCCAAAGTACGATTGATAAGTGAGTTGCCTCCTAAATTTATTACATATTTGCCTGATTGTGATAAATAAAATTACTCAAGAAACCTATATTTTTTAGGAATGGTGTCTGATAATAGAGAAAATAAGATTCAATTCATTAGGAATGACTTCAATAAAGAATCATTAGATGACATCCTTTTGTCTCATGAAACACATCTTAGTGGATATGTACAAAATGTAATACTCCAGTTATGGCCATTATTTTAAAAAGAGTGTACATGATATAGTCTTGAGAATCTGACTATAAACGACTCTATTTGTCAATTTGTAAGAAAATTGGATAGGAAGCCTATTCTCGACCCATAGAGGGCATTCAAGTTATTTATGGACATAAAACCAGAGGAAGATGTGAGCCATAGTCGCAACCACTTGTAAATATTTTTTTATTTTAATGTTGTCTTATTTCACTATTGTTTGGTCGTTTCCATTTTTGTCTTTAATAATTTCATGTTATCATTATTTATTTTATCTTTTTACTATTTTTTTTTTACTCTTAAGCCATGTGCTTCACACATTATTTGATATAGACATGCTAACTCATTTACAACTATGAACCATTGTCATCAAGATCATTAAATATGACTTTTTGTTAAGGTACTCATTAATTATTTTTGAAGCATCCCAATGGCAGCTACTTACAATAACCATTTTAAGAATATTTGTGTACTCTCTGGATTTAACTATAGGAAATACAAAGAATTTATTGAGGCAGTCTTTAATCTTGATTGAAGCATTGTAGTTAGAAAATTACACTTGGTTTATGGAGGAGGTGATTGAGGGTTATCAAAACTAGTATCAGAAACTACTTATGTCAGATAGAGCCAAGTGTTAGGCATTATCTCAATAATCTTGAAATCTTTGGGTTGTTTGTCTGACTCAACAATTGGAGAAGAGTTAGTTGTCTCAGGTATGCAAGAGAGAATAATTGAAATGCTGAATCATGCTGACGCTTTTATTTTTCTACCAAGAGATCTTACAACTCTAGAAGCACTAATCACATTAACATCTTATGCCCATTTGAACATTCGTCAAAAGCCCATCGATTTATTAAATATTAATAACTGCTATGATGGCTTTATTACATTTCTTAACCATGCAGTGAAAAATTATTTCATTCATTCGATAGTGAAACAAATCTTTATTTGTGCTCACACTACTAATGAGTTACTTGATATATTATAAGCTTATAAACTAGAGCCATGTCCTAGGACCTTAGTATTAGAGTGGCCAACTAATAATGGTAGTAGTAGTTGTAGTAAAAAGTGCAAATTAGATTTAACTCTTCACTTGTAAATATTTTCTTCTATGTTGTAACATCCACATGATATCTTATAATCTTTACTTTTTTCCTTTAAAACATTAAGGAAATGCATCTTTTTATTTTTTCTAAAAAAAATTGTGATCTTTTAACATCAGATGACATGACGACATTTAAATTTTAGTATTTGTATTATATTTGGTCTTGAGTTACGTTACACCATATTTAATGCTTTACATGTTGATGTCGGGGACGAAAATATAAGTTACTTGAAGGAATATACATATCATAATAAATTTCAAAGTGAGTTCTTGAACCTATTATTTTCCTTAAAGAGTAACCATTTTTACCCTTTCTTTATACAATTTAATAGTTTATTATTTTATACACAATCTCTAAAATTCTTTTGAGTCAACCTTCTAATAAAAAAAGAAGATAAAAAAATGTGTATTGCTACATTTAAAAGTCCATTTAACTGATAGATATAGAAGATTATTTAGGGCCTTAAAATATGATGGAAATACCATCTTTGACTTGTTTAAGCCTTCCAAGCCATCTTTTTTTATGAAATACCCTTAGTTAACCCTTTTGAGCTTTTAAAAAAAATTTTATCAATTTTTTTTGTTAACTTATCATCTTAATCTAACTCCGATCTGAAATATTACTCGATGTCGTACAAGTTCTATCACCCATTCGTGTTTGAGAAAAATGTAAATAATTATTTTATTCAATAAAGTTGTTCCACAAAAAGAAGAGAAAAAAAAATATATATTCATATATATTAGTTTAAAATAAAATAAAAGCGAGATGTATCTTGTAATCTCAAAAAAAGAAAATCTACTTTTTCTTAAACATACATTTAATTTTTTTTAATTCCCTTAATTTGTGTGCTATGTCTTTAGCTTATATTGCGTCCTAATAAAAGTCTTTCTTAATTTTAGAGAATTATAGTTCAAAGTAGAAACTAATTACGTAGACTACAAAGATATAGTGATGGATAAAAAAAGAATATAAAATAATAATAATAATAATAAATAAATAAATACATTGGTCTAACCATATTTTGACTTGAGATCATATTATTTCTAAGCTGTGGGCATATTTATTTTATCTTGGTGAGTGTATTTGATATTACTTTATTATTTTCTCTCAATTTACCATTCATGAAAGTGACTATTGTTATTGGGTTTAATTTCTTTGTGAGAGTGTCACTACTAGTGAGATTTTGAGGTATTGATATGTCATTCTTGAAAGCAGCTTAATTACAATAGTTGTGATAAAGTTTACTGAATTGATTCATGTGGATGGTTGATTTATGAGTGATATTTCTTAACGTCTAGAGATAATGCTTATACTTTTATTTGATTGTTATCATAAGTTTGATTAAATAAACACGATTGTTTATAAAAAAAATTTTAGGTTCGAATTATTTTTGCTTAATTTACTACGGACTAACAATAAGCTAGTTGAGGGGTGTGTTGAGTGTTAAAAAATGTATATTTATAAAGAAGAAAATTATCAGTTTACACTTCAAGTTTCATTAACTTTCTTGCTTTTATGTATTCAAATCTCTTATGATTTTAATTATGTGTATTTTATTATAATTAAGAATTTTATGTATTTTAAGGGCAATATGATCATTTAATAATAAATGAAACATCAGATGATTAAACAAATAATAAATTTGAACTCAGAACAATCAAAAACTTTAAGAGGAGCATAAAAGTATAAATGTCACTATTCACATATATAGTACTGTTCACATGTACAGTATTATTTACATGTTATTTATATGTCCGGTCTATTCATAGTACTATTCATAACATTGTTCATAAATACGGTATGATGATGTGGCATTGATTGATATGTGATAGCATTTGATTAGATGAATGATGTGGCTTTGATTGCTTATGTGGTATTGACTAATGATATGATATTGATCGGTGATGGATCACAATCCTATTGGACTAAAATGTGTATGTACTATTAACCAATGACGTTGTAGTATGTTAGTAGATCAAAAAAAATGCGTACAGTATATGCAAATACAGGAGATGATAGCTTTGATGATGTGTTCAATCTAATTAAAATTTACCGCGTAGCGTAATTCTGTGAGTTTAAATTATTTTAATTCGATAACCCTGATTTACTTGTTGTATCTATAAAAGGAGGGCTCCCTCCTAATTGACACTCTTATGTTTATTTTTTAGCTCTATTTCTCTAATTTCTTCTCCATCATGTATTCTCTACATATTGTAATAAAATTTTCATTTTACCCCTAGTTTAAATATAAGTAATTAATTTTCTTTCAAGCTTCGATTGAAAGTGAAGTCTCAACATATTCTATGTGCTTATTTTGGTAAATTTATTTTCTCTTCCCTTCTAATTTCTGTGAATATTTTGACTTTTTGTTGACAGACAGTAATAATACAGTTATTATTGTTTGACATATAAGTCCTTAGCACCATATTAATTAGAGCGTGGTTCATGAGTAGTGGACATCCCCTTTATGATTTAATTAGTATTAATAAAGAATATTAAGCTCTGGTGCATGTTAATACGAATTCAGATCCTCAAAGCGCCTCATTACAATAATTATCAGTTTAATTTATTTTTGTCATTCCAACTTTAATTTTAAAATAAATTAAATTACTTGTACCTTAATTCTAACTACCCACGTAAAAAATTAATTCAACATATAACTAAAATACACTTTCTCGTGGGATCGATACTTGTCACCATTAATCTATTCTATAATAGATTCGTACACTTATGAATTTAATAAAATTGACACAACATTGGGATACACTTAGGATAAGAGACTAGGTATAATTTCAAATTGTAAAGGTATATTGATGCCTTACAAGTCAAGTATAAGATCTTGAAGCCTTGGAGGTTTAGATAGTGGAATTCTCAAACCGGTGTGTTTAGAGGCATGGATGTAAGAAATGTTGGCCTAACCACGGTAAAATCTTGTGTTTGCTTTCTTTTACCCTATCTTTTATTTTTCATTGCATTTAAATTTGTTTATTTCATATTTGATTACCTTGATTAATTTACTTTTAATTTAAATTTGCTTAATAATTTAAATACCAAATTCACCCCTTTGTGTTGCTTGGATAGTATTTCAGGTTAAATATTGCCTTATTCAATTTAAAATTAAGTCAACCTAGGAAACTTAATATAAAACTATATATTGTCTTAATTTGTTCCACTAAGTCAAACTGTTTTTAAGCTCTTTGTTGGCTAATATCCGTTAAATGGGTGGTCAACTGAAATAGGAAAATACAATAAGTAAAATCAAGATAAATTATATAACAAACTTTGCACAACACATATATATCAGTTAAATAACTATAAAGCTTATATAACACTCAACTACCTCAAAGTTTAGTTCATGATATAGGATAAGCTACTAACAAAACTTGTTTTTGCCATCAAATACATTCTCATAATAAATTTAAAACAAGAGAATAGTGATACGATATTGAGTTTCGCTAAGTCTTTGTAATTTCTTCTTTTTTTCTTTTGAATACCTTACTATAGCCCTCTAATCTCTCTTATTCCCTACTTTCTTTTATTTGCTCTGTTATCTTTTTTGGGTGATAGCTTTTTTTTTTTATTAATGCACATTCTTTATATCTTCGAATTAAGGCAACCAAAAGCATGCAACTATGTGTCTTTATTTGAAAACATCAAATTATGTATCTTTTTGTGCTATTTGTAACTACTTTCAATGAAAATGTGCAAAATCCCATCTGGGGTTGCTCCTGGATTGCAACAATAATGACAACAACATCATTTCTATGTCAATAGTTCATATGTAAATCTATTACTGCAGCATTCTCTTCATATAAGTTTAGGTTTTTGGCCACCTATAACAATGCACATATCAAAGCATCAAATGGTCTAAACGCCATTAATTTGTTAAATTTGACTCTAAATAGATGCCTATACAAAATGTAACTAAAAATATAATATAAACACATTATTGGCTCTCAAAGTAATATTAGTTTAAGTCTAGAAATGCCTTGATAACTCTCATTTCATAGAGTTATCAATCACCCTATCTATTGATTTATGGTAAACCTTGCCACTTATTGATAGAGTTTGAGCATAAATCAGTCTTAACTATTAAATTATTTAATTTAAATCTTAATCATACTGCTGATGTACATAAATTGCAATTGAATAAACTTGAGGAATTTTTTAGAAAATTTTAGAGATTAGTAAAATATTATTGCTTTATAATTCTTGCCTTTATTTGTTTTTAATAAAATTAAAGTCAAAGTGGAATGGGCCGCTTATTCTAAAAAAATATATGTCTATACAGGGTCGTAGAAATTGAAAATCTAAGCAAATATCTTACAGTTCAAGTTAATAGTCAAATATTAAAACTATATTTAGAATACTAATTGTATGAAGAAGGTATCAAAATAAATTAGAGTGACCCACTGGATCTTGATTAAGTCTTGTTTGCTTTTAATGAGTGAATTTTGCAGTATTACTTTACTGTTTGAATTGTTTGATTGTTTCTATCTATGTCTTGAATGATTTGGATTATGATGTTTCTTACTTAAATGTGTTTATTTGACAATTTTATTTCATTTTATCATTTTAATATAAGTCATAAGTCGCTCAATAAGAATGATACTTTCAAACATCTTAGAGAACTTTTACATGTGAGGATCATATCTTCTAATTGGAACTTGAGGTTAACTTAATAAAAAAGTCAAAGATAATTTAAGAATTTGATTATATAGATTTTTTTTGAATTATTTGTTGTCATTTTGTTATTTGTTTACCTTCATATTTGATTTGATTTTGCAAAATTGATTCATTTCTTTAGTGTGTTTTAATTAATTTCCCTCGATAAATGGCATATAATGATACTCTATAACTTTCTAAGTCAGTATCCTCATTCTTCAGTTTCCTACAATATTTAAACCCTAAAATCAAGCATGGAAGAACTACAATGTAAATTACAAAATCATTTTCCTTCTTACCCTTAACATACCCTTAAGAAGATTTACAAAGCTTTTTGTGAATGATTGTATTTGTTAATAATCAATGGAATTTTGTTTAACATTCATTGGTTAATTAAAGCAAAGGTCTAATTGGGAGATCAGTTACTAATCCATTTGTTTTGTAAATGCCTACTTTTGGTAAAAAGTATATGAAATACTAACTAGACAACCCAAGAGAGGGGTGAATTAACTTTTTAAAAATTAAGCAAACAAAAACTTAAAGTGATATAAACAAAGCAATCAAATTCGAAATAAATAAATAAATGTACAATAAAGAATAAAACGATAGAGTAAGAGAGATCAAACATAATGATTTTTACGTGGTTCGGCTATCTCCGCCTACGTCCACGCCTCCAAGCACACCGGCCTTGAGGATTCCACTAAGCAAGCCTTTAAGGCTTCAAAATCTTACAATTGACTTCCAAGGTGTCAAAAAACCTTTACAAAAGAAGATTTCTCCCAATCACTTAATCTAAATATATCCTAACACTTACAATCACTCAAAACAAAGATTACAAATTGATTTTGCTCTCACACAATTTTCAAGATTACAAATCAATGCTTAATGTGTGAATAGATGAAGTAGGAATCTGTTTAAAGCTCAATGTAGGTCGTATATTTGTGTATGTGCTCAATAGTTGTGTTGTCGTCTCTGTTTGATTTGATTTGGATGAGTTTATTTATAGTTAGAGCTGAAAACTAGCCGTTATTCATCATTATTGACAGAAAATGGATTACCGTTAGCCATTAACAGATAACCATTTTCATTGGTTAATGATACCGTTAGGCTAGATTTCAAATTAACGGTTGACTGTTTGTAATTGCTCTTTCGCCATTAACATCCAGAGACCTGCACAACAAAAATCTTCTATCCGTTTGGGCTAAATGGTTAAAGATTAACAAAGAATGTTACTCTGTATATTATCAATTAGCCGTTATATATTAACGATTTGTCGTTAAATTCCAACAAGCTTATAAAATAAAATGCTTAGCCGGTTTCCTTTAAATGGTAAAGATTTAACAAGATGTGAAGATTTAGATATTATCAGTTAGCCGTTATATGTTAACGGTTTGTTGTTAATTTCCAGCAACTTATGAAACAGAATGCTTAATCGGTTTCCTTTAAACAGTAAAAAGTTAACACATGGTGAAGGTTTGATCATTATCAGTTAACCATTAAAATTAACGATTTACTGTTTACTCTTAGCAAGCTTAGAGACTTATCGGTTAAGGCTTAACAAAATAACCCCTTTTTTTTAGCACAAAGATTAAGATTTTATCCTAAACAATTAGCCATTTTAAAAATAACAATTAGCCAATTACTTCTAGTGTTTAATTTTTACCAAGTTTTAAAACAATCAGTTGAAACTTTTAGAAAATAGTCCCTCTCTGCATTTTATCGGTTAACCATTAAAAATAAACGGTTCACTGATTATTCCTGAAAAATTATATTTTTTACATAAATATTCTAGTTTCTCTGAGGCTTATAAACATACACAGAGAGTTTTGACTTTTAAGAAAATATTTAAATTTGTAAAACTTCAACAAACTTATCAAAAGAGATTAATGGTTTGTTATCATCAAAATCAAGAAATAGAATATGTACATGTTAACATTCTCCTCCTTTTTTATGATGACAAACATATTCAAAATATTTTGCTCCCCTAGCTATATGCTCCCCCTACATGTATGACTATAAAATAATTTGCCAATAGAAGATATTTTCTTAAAAAAATGTAAAATTTTGGTTCATGACTACATATCTCCCCCTTCATCATAAAAAAAAAAAATTGTTAGCCACTTAAAAAAAATAAAGTAAAGGAACATAAGAGTGAAAAGCAAGAGGTTACCCATGAGAACAAATTCGATAAAACTTTCGGTAGAATCTCCCTTAAAATTTTGAGAAATCCTTAAATATAACATAAGAGTAAAATACTTCTAAAATCAAGTATCTACATCCTAACAACAACAATTACCATTAATTCATAACAATAATGTAATCAGTCATAAGAAAGACAAATACGTATATATACTCAACGAAAGAAACTCAATGAATAAGCTCATCCATAAAAAAAAACATAAATAAGTTAAGATAAAAGAAAAATACGATCAAAACATGAAATGTATGTGTGAAACAAAAAAAATCAGAAACTAAGAGGCTTGCTGCGAAGTATAAGGTCGCGTAGAAGTGAATCGCGAAGAGGACGATCTCGAAGTGGAGGGTCGTGAAGAAGTTGGTCGCGAAGAGGGGGCTCCCACAGAGGTGCTACTAGGGTCAAACCCGAAATACCCCAAAATCTAGCACTGTGCAGCAATGATCTCATACTAGTGATCAAGGCTCTGCTCCTGAAAGGTCTGAACCTGAGACCGGAGCTGCTGCTGATCAAGAGAGATAGCATCCATTAGATCAAGAATCAGCTACTGGCGCTCATAAATTTGGCGAACATTAGCAACCAACTGTTGTAAAATATCAAAAACGAGGGGCTGAGCTGGAGTTGGAGGTTGCTGAGGAGCAGGAAGTGCCTCAAAAACTAAGGAAAGATCAGAATCCATCTTAGGCACAGCAGAACCTGAAGGGGCTGATGGCTAAGGAGTGTGACGATAAGAAGGTAGAAAACGAGCTCTAAGTCGAAAGTTAGGAAGCTGATCAGGAGGATAAATATCATTAAGCATTCGATCTTCTTCAGGAGCGATCAAAGTGTCCTGATTCTTGGCGTTGGCAGTCTTATGCCATTGGCTGTTCCTCTTAGTAATCCCAATACTACTCCTAGCATCTCTGTCAATCTTTTTGGGCTCTCTATACATAGCCTCCCGTATTGGTACATAGAATTGTTGCAGTATCTTAGTAATGATACTGCCATAGAGAAGTAATCAGTGGGTGACTACAGAAGTAGTCAGCATTTGATGCACAATGATATAACCAAGATTAACAGGTCGCCCACTAAGTAGACTATCTAGCAACCCAACATCCATACGAGTAACCTTATTTGAATGACCCTTTTTAGGTGTAATTATATGCTGTAAAATACTATGAAGAACGCGAACCTAAAAAGGTAGCAATTGAGTCCAAAAAATTAGCCCACAAATCTCATCACTAAACTCCCTACGACGACATATATTTCTCACACCCTCATTGTAGACAAAATCATCAAAAGACAAGGTTTTTCTAGAGGTATAAAATGTATAACCCTCATCCTCAATCCCAAGAATAACGGTATTAAAAAATTCTACATCAAAATCAATAAATATACCACCAACCAAGGTAACTATCCTATCTAAACAGCCAGCTGATAATTCCATATTAGAGTAGAAAATCCGAACTGGATTAGGGTAAGATTTATCATCAAAAGGTCTAAGCATGTTTCTAACACTTCTACCGCATACAATCAGGTCCTGAAAATCATTTATGTCAACAAAATAAGAGTCAAGTACTTGTCTACCCATAAAACGATCCTTAAATCATTTGCACAATGCGGCTGTAAGGAAGTATAGTCTTTCAAATTCAGAAGTTTCCCGTGGTCGTATTAGGTTGACAGAAGGTGTATGTTTCCTCCTTTGAGGTCTCCGAGATGACTCAGCCATGATGAATAAAAAAGCTTTCAGAATATAGATTTGGGAGTAAATGAACCGATTATTATGTTGAGAAGGAGTAAACGAAGAGAAATTATGGTTCAGTATGTAAAGAAATTGTGAAAAATTGGATAAAAAAGGGCAAACACCAGCCCGCTACCCTTAGGTTTTGGATTTGAGATTTTTTTTATTTTAAGCACGATTTGGTGTTCTGAATCAGTAGAATCACTCTAAAAGTTATTAGAAAGATTTCTATTGGTGTAACATGTTGCGAAAAAGGATAAACTTTGAGAAAGAATAAAATGAAAAGCTTTGATTTCGCAAAAATGATGAAAACGGTGAGAGGTTAAGTGAGGAGAAAGAGGAAATCCGTGACCACTTATATACTTAGAAAAAATGGTGAACTTTTTTCAGTAAACGGTAAGGGGTTAATTTCTTGAGAGTGTGTAATGAGCAAGCAGTTAAGGAATAAGAGTAAACGGTGAAGGGGTAATTTAAAGCAACTCTCTGTTTTTAGTCGGTTTACCGTTAATCGTAAATGGTGAGGGGGTAACATTCGAGATACTCTCTGTTTTTAAACGGCTTACTGTTAACTTCAAATGGTGAGAGAGTAGAGAACAATAAAAGTTTCCTAGTTTATGGAAATAAATGGTGAACCGTTTATGAGAAAAACGGTTATCTGTTTATTTTATTTGTTGTTTCGCATATTAAATTCAATATCTGGCCATCAAAGATAATATATTAAAATCATGACTTTGATCTAAAAGTATTCTAAGGCCATTTTAATGCAAAATTCATGAACATAAAAATATCATATCATAAGTCAAGTAATTGAATAAACTCAATAACATATTTAGAAATATCAATGTGAAAATTTCATCATCCTAAGTTCATGCCGAATTTTTGAAAATTGTTCTTCATAGAGAGGTTTTGTAAAAATATCAGCGAGTTATTTTTCTGTAAAATAAAATCCAATGCAATATCACCCTTTTGAACATAATCTCTCAAGAAATGATGTCTAATCTATATATACTTAGTTCTAGAATGTTGAATGAGATTCTTTGATAGGTTTATAGCACTAGTATTATCACACTTTATGGGGATTTGTTCAAGGTTAACCCCATAATCTTTTAGAGTTTGTTTCAACCAAAGAGCCTGTGCACAACAACTACCTGCGGTAATATATTCAATTTCAGTAGTTGAAAGTGCAACTAAATTTTGTTTCTTACTAAACCATGAGACAAGTGCAGAACCTAGGAAATGACAAGTACCACTGGTACTTTTCCTATCAACCTTATAACTAGCAAAATCGACATCTGAATAACAAGTTAAATCTATATGAGTTCCCCTAGGATACCAAAAGCCAAGATCTATGGTTCCATTCAAATAACGAAAAAATTTTTTCACAGCAAGCAAATGAGATTCCTTGGGACATGATTGAAATTTTGCACACAAACATACACTAAACATGATATCAGGTCTACTAGCATTTAAATAGAGTAAAGAACCAATCATACCTCGATACATCTTGATATCAACCTCTTTACCTTTTTCATCTTTGTTTAGCTTGGTTGTTGAGCTCATTGGAGTACTTTTGGTTTTTGAGTTATCAATCTCAAAACGTTTGAGCAAATTTCTGATGTACTTAGCTTCATTGATTAATATTCCCTCATTGTTTTGTTTTATTTGCAGTCAAAGAAAATATTTCAACTCTCCCATCATACTCATTTCAAACTCCTTACTCATACATGTAGAAAACTCTTCACACAAATACTCATTAATAGAACAAAAAATAATATTATCTACATAAATTTGAACTACAAGAATATCCTAGTTCTTATGTTTAACAAAAAGAATAGTGTCTACTTTTCCCATTTAGAAACCATTTTCCAGTAGGAAATTTTTAAGCCTATCATATCATACTCTAGGTGCTTGTTTTAATCCATATAAAATTTTTGATAACTTAAAAACATGATTTGAAAATTTTTCATTTTCAAAACTAGGGGGTTGTTTTACATAAACTTCCTTCATAATATAACCATTCAAGAAAGCACTTTTGACATCCATTTGAAATAAAATAAAATCTTTATAATATGTATATGCTAACAGCATCTAAATGGATTCTAATCTAGTTACTGGTGCAAATGTTTCATCAAAATTAATTCATTTTTCTTGATTATATCCTTGAGCTACTAATCAGCTTTTTTTCTAACAACTACACTAGATTCTTCAATTTTGTTCCTAAATACCCATTTAGTGCCTATGATCAACTAGTTTTCAGGTTTGAGAACTAATTTCCATACATGTAATTCCTCTTGTATTGTCACAACCCAAGATTCATCATTTTCCACATCAATAAAAGATTTTGGTTCAATTTGAGAAATAAATGCAGCATGCTCGTATGTGTTCCTAAATAATGATCTAGTTGTAACACTTCTAGATGGATCTCTTAAAATGGCATCTTTAGGGTGAGAAGCAACATACCTCCATTCGTTAGGAAGTGTTTGCACCGTACCTTCTTATTGCTCCATATTTCTTTGCTCTTCGTGATCATTCTCTTGATTTTCTTGTGGTTCTTGATTATTCTTTGATGATTCTTCTTATAACTCCCCATCTGCATCATTATTAATAACTCCTTTCTCCGCAGATTAGACTTATGAAAAGAAACATGCATAGACTCTTTTACAACTAAGGTTCTTTTATTATAAACTCTATAAGCTTTGCTTAAGGTTGAATATCCAAGAAAAATACCAACATCGAATTTTGAATCAAATTTACCAAGATAGTCTTTTGTGTTCAAAATAAAACATACACATCCAAAGACTTTGAAATAACCAATATTGGGTTTCTATCTTTTCAAAGCTCATAAGGAGTTTTGTTAAGAACAGATCTAATCAACACCCGATTTAAAATATAACAAGCGGTGTTAACGGCTTCAGCCTAAAAATACTTAGGTAATGCATTTTCATTCAACATAGTCTTAGCCATTTTTTGAATAGACCTATTCTTTCCTTCAACAACTCTATTTTCTTGTGGAATCCTAGGTGATGAAAATTGATGCTCAATGCCTAAATCATCGTAAAAATTTTCAAATGCATGATTCTCAAATTCTCTATTATGATCACTTCTAATACAAGTAATATAATAACCTTTTTCATTTTGAACCTTTTTACAGAAAACTTTAAATGCCTCAAAGGCATCATCGTTATTAGCTAGAAACAATACCCAAATGTATCTAGAATAATCATCTACAATTATAAATGCATAATATTTTCCACTTAGACTAGCATATCTAGATGGTCCAAATAAATCCATATGAAATAGTTGTAAAGGTTTTAAAGTAGAAACATGATTCTTGTTTTTTAATGAGATTTTGATTTGTTTACCGAATTGACAAGTTTCACAAATTTTATCCTTTTGAAAATTAATTTTTGGAAGACCTTTAACTAAATCATTTTTCAAAATTTGTTATATCAAATCCATACTTGCATGCCTTAATCTTGTATGCCACAACCAATAATCATCATGTAATGTAGAAAAATATTTGCCATGGTAGATGCACAGTCTATGTCAATTGTATATACATTTATATTCCTACTGCCAACAAATATTATCTTACCATCACATTCATTTTCAATAATACATTTTGATTTATCAAAAATCATCCTATAACATTTATCACACAATTGACTAATACTAAGCAAATTGTGTTTCAAATTTTCAACTAAGCTCACATTCTTAATAAGAATTGAAGAGTCTTTACCAACATTACCGATACCTATAATCTTTTCTTTTGAGTTATATCCAAAAGATACATCTCCATCATTTTTAATTTTGGTAAAGCTTGAGAACCAAGAATAATCCCCTGTCATGTGTCTTGAACACCCACTGTCCAAATACCATTTGTTCTTATTTTTCTTAAATTCCTGCAAAAAAATTTTTTCAAGTTTTAGGTACTCAAACTTTTTTGGGTCCTTGAGTGTTAGCAATGGTTCGTTTCGGAATTCAAACACATTTAGCTCCTTGATGTACTTTTATCTTAATGTGACATCAATAACTCATGTGGCCATTCCTATTACAGTAATGACAAACAATCTTAGGATTGTTTATAGAGGTGGCTCTAACAAAATAATTGTTATAATATTTTTACTTAATATTAAGTTTATATTCTATTCTACCTTTATCAAATACATATTTTTAAAAGCTCAGCGGTTTTTCCAAGTTCTTCTGACCATTTGTGAATTTTAACACAACTTTATTGAGTTCGTTTGTCTTTTTCTTAAGAACTTCATTTTCATTCAATAATTTATTATTACATAATTCTTTATACTAATGTGAAGTACTTGGTTTATCTTTAATTGAATTAATCTTATCATGCAATTCTTTATTATTTTAATCTTTTCATTTAATGAGTCATTATATTTTTGTAATGCATCTTTTTCATTTGAAAGTTATAACATTTTCTTTTTAAGGCATGTATTCTTTTTACCAATTCTTAACCAATCATTATGTAATTCCTTGAATGAATCATATAACTCATCATAAGTAAGGTCACTTACCTCATCATGTTCATCATCCGACTCATCTCCAATTGCCATAAGTGCCAAATTTGACACTTCATGAGATTCCTCTTCATCACTCGATTCTTCTTCATTGTCGTCCCAAGTGGCTATCGTGGCTTTCTTTTTAAGCTTGCTGAGAAGTAGGCACTCCGATCTTATATGGTCAGGCTTCTTGCATTCATAACATATAATCACCTCCTTCTTCTCCTTTTAATTCTTGAGGTTTCTGAATTTTCTTTGCTCAATAGGTTTCTTGAAAAATTTTCTAAATTTTCTTTGCTCAATAGGTTTCTTGAAAAATTTTCTAAATCTTCTTGGTAGTATAGCCATCTTCTCATCATCCAACTCACTATCTTCATCACTTTTATATTTTGACGCTTTGAGAGTAATACTTTTCTTTTTCTCCTCATTTTCTCTTTCAGCTGCTAAATCTTTCTCATAAAAAATAAGAGAACCAATTAGATCATCAATAGGCAATGTATTTAAATCTTTAACATCTTCAAAGTCAGTTCTTTTAGGTCTTTATTCTTTTGGTAGTGATCTAATAATTTTCTAAACTTTCTCACTGTTAGAGAAGGTTTTTCCTAGAGCTCCTAGAGTGTTTACTATATCCATAAATCTAATATACATAGAGTAAATACTTTCATTTTATTCCACTTGAATAGTTCATATTATCGAGTATATCTGCTAATTTTAGACTCCTTTACTTGATTAGTCCCTTCACAAACAACTTTAAGTTTGTGCCAAATTTCATAAGCACTTTCACAACTAAAGACTCTATGAAATTCTTTCTTATGAAGAGCACAGAATAATGCATTCATAGCCTTAGAATTTAGAGAATCTTTTCTCTTTTCCAATTCATTCAATTCTCGTGAAGATTTTGGAATGTCATCTCCTAATTCATTTTTAATCATAGGCATAAATGGTCCATCACAAATAACTTCCCAAATTTCATAATCTAAAGCTTGCTAATAAATTCTCATCCTAATTTTCCAATACGAGTAGTCATTACTATAAAAAAAATGATGGACAAGTTGTGGATTGTCCTTCCCTAAATGTGAATTCATTTTGGGTTACCATGGATCTTTTACTCTTAAATGGTTAGGTCGTAATAAGAGAACCTTACTCTGATGCCAAATGAAATACTAACTAGACAACTTAAAAAGGGGTGAATTGGGTTTTTAAAAATTAAGCAAACAAAAACTTAAAGTGATATAAACAAAACAATCAAATTCAAAATAAATAAATAAATGTACAATAAAGAATAAAGAGATAGAGTAAGAGAGATCAAACACAATGATTTTTACGTGGTTCGGCTATTCCCGCCTACGTCGACGGCTCCAAGCACACCGGGCTTAAGGATTCCACTAAGCAAGCCTTCAAGGCTTCAAAATCTTACAATTGACTTTCAAAGTGTCAATAAACCTTTACAAAAGGAGATTTTTCTTAATCTCTTAATCTAAGTGTATCCCAATACTTACAATCACTTAAAATATAGATTACAAATTGATTTTGCTCTCACACAATTTTTAAGATTACAAATCAATGCTCAATGTGCGAATAGATGAAGTAAGAATCTGTTTAAAGCTCAATGTAGATCGTATATTCGTGTATATGTCAGTAGTTGTGTTGTCATCTCTATTTGATTTGATTCGGATGAGTTTATTTATAGTTGGAGTTAAAAACTAGTCGTTATTCATCTTTGTTGACAGAAAACAGATTACCGTTAGCCATTAACGGATAACCGTTTTCCTTGGTTAATGTTATCGTTGGGCTTGATTTCAAATTAACAGTTGATCGTTTGTAATTACTTTTTCGCTATTAACATCCAAAGACATGCACAAAAAAATCTTCTATCCGTTTTAGCTAAACGGTTAAAGATTAAAAAAGAATATTAGTCTGAATATTATCGGTTAACCGTTATATATTAACAGTTTACCGTTAAATTCCAGCAACCTTATAAAACAAAAAGCTTAACCGATTTCCTTTAAACGATAAAGGTTTAACAAGATATAAGGATCTGGATATTATCGGTTAGTCGTTATATGTTAACAGCTATAAGTTAATTTCCAGCAACTTATAACATAGAATGCTTAACCAGTTTCCTTTAAACGGTAAAAGATTAACACATGGTGAAGGTTTGATCATTATCGGTTAACCGTTAAAATTAACAGTTTACCGTTTACTCTAAGTAAGCTTAGAGACTTATTGGTTAAGACTTAATAAAATAACCCTTTTTTCTGAGCACAAAGATTAAGCTTTTATCCTAAACGGTTAGCCATTTTAAAAATAATGGTTAGCTATTTACTTCCAGTGTTTGATTTTTACCAAGTTATGAAACAATCGGTTGAAACTTTTAGAAAATAGCCTCTCTCTGCATTTTATTGGTTAACCATTAAAAGTAAACGGTTCATCGATTATTCCCAGAAAATCATATTTTTTACATAAATGTTCCAGTTTCTCTGAGGCTTGTAAACACACATAGAGAGTTTTGACTTTTAAAAAAATATTTAAATTTGTAAACTTCAACAAACTTATCAAAAAAGATTAATGGTTTGTTATCATCAAAATCAATAAATAGAATAGGTACATGTTAACAACATATTTGCTAAAAGAAGAAAAGCTAATTGACTTAGTTCTAAATATCTTTACTGTGTACGACTTGATTTTTTTTGACCAAATTATAAAACTTTAGGGATAGTTTCTAAAAATCATGAAGATAAAATTAAGTTAGTTAAAAAAGGCCTAACTAAAAAAATCATTAAATGATATCTTATGATCTCTTGAGATGCATCTAATATGATACAAGCAATGTGAGATTCATAATTTATGGAACCTATTCCAAAAAAAGTGCACAATTTAGTCTTAGAATCTATCTTTAAAAGACATTGTTTTTTAGTTTATAAGAAAACTAAATTGGAAGCCTATGTTTGACCCCTTGATGCCGTTCAAGCGATACCAGACATAAAATTAAAGAAAAATATGAGCCACAATCACAATTAATAGTACATATTTTTTTTAATATTTTTTACTTTTTACATTACTATATTTAATAATGTGATCTTATATCTAATCACTATTTGCTTTTTATTTTTACAATGTGCTTTTTCTTTTTGCTTATAAATTATGAGCCATAGCTTCATGCATCATTTGATAAACACACCAGTGTACATGTATTTGTGTATGATTTTGCCTATCATAAAGATCTTTAAACACGAGCTTTTTTTCAAATACTAAAAACTTAATTTTAAAAATTGTTCAAATGGCAGCAACTTTAAGTAGACAATTCAAGAATGCTTGTGTCCTTTCTGGGTTTGCTATAGGAAATACAAGGAGTTCATTCTAGCAACTGTTGACTGCTTACTACTGTACGTGCCAATGTGCAATTTTATTTTGGCAAATATTGATTAATTACTGCTGTAGGTGTTAATGTATAAGTTTTCATAACAAGTAATATAATGATAAATATTTGAGATAGTCCATAAGAATTGATATTACAAAATTTGCTACAACAATTCTAGTAGTGTAATTTTAGCAAACTAACTTAAACAAAATAAATTATAAAATTAATAATCTAAAGAAACTAAGAATGCAATAAATGGAGTCATTTAAAAAGAAAAACTGAAGTCGACACAAAGGTTTCTTTAATGACAAATAGCTAGTTGAGTGCTTAAACTCACTTAATGACTTTGAAACTGTTGTTATAACATCTACTATAGCACTAGATAGAATCCCTTATGTATCTTCAGCTGTCACCTATTAGATATAATATGTCTTAATATAATCTAATAGTGACTAGTTGTTATACTAACATTAGATATAGCATTATATGTTTTAGATTCCAATTGCTCTCAAGGTAAATCCCTATGTCCAATTCTTCACTAATTTTATATTAAGTGTAGCTTTATTCAAATCGAAATTAACTCAATTTGGGAAGCTCAATGTAAGACCATGTATTAACTTAATATGTTCCACTAAATTAGATCTTTTTGAGGCTCCCTCCTGGCTAGCATTCACTAAATCGGAGGTCAACCGAAATAAAAAATTGCAATAAGTAAAATTAAGATAAAATACTACATTAGACTCTACACACACACATATATCAGTCAAATAATCAGTAAACTTATCTAACATTAACTAAATCAAAGTTTAGTTTATAATATGTAATAAAACAGTAACAAAACTTATTTTTTTCATCACACACATTCCTATAATGAAATAAAACCAAGAGAACAAAAATAAGGAACTGAGTATTACTAAATCCTTGCGATCTCTCCTTTTTTTTCTAGAATCCTTTGTTGTAACCTTCTAATCTCGCTTATTATCTATTACATTTTGTTTTCTCTATTATTTTCCTTATGTGAAGATTTTCTTCTCTTTCTGTTTTTCACATTTTTATAACTTAGGATTTGGAGAACCAAAAGAATATGGCCATGTGTCTTTATTTGGAAACCTTGAATTGTAAATTTTTATGGGCCTGTCGTCATGTTATCAATTAAAATGAGCAAAATCTTATTTATAATTGCTCCTTGATTGTTGCAAAAATGGCTACAACATTTTCTCTAGATTAATAGTTCATCTGCAAATCTGTTATTATAGCGTCCTATCCTTAAAAGTTTAGCCTTTTTTTGTCACTTACAATAATGCACAAAATTATAAATCTTGGTTTTGTTGTAGTAGAGAGAAAACTATACTTTGTATATAGAAAAGGTGACTGAGGATTATCAAACTCATCTTAGAAGCTATTTTTATTAGTGGAAACCAAGTGCTAAGCATTATTCCAAAAGCCTTAAAACCTTTATGATTTTTACTTGATCCACTAACTAGAGAAGAGTTAGTCCCCTTAAATATGTAAGATAGAATATCCGAAAAGTTAAATCATACTAGGGATGACAATTTGTGGGCTTGGGCTGGGCTTTTGGCTTTTTCAAGCCTAGGCCCTCAAAAGCCCATCCAAATTTGGACGGGCCGTGCCTATATGAGCCTAGGCTAGGCTCGAGTCGGGTTTGGGCTTTTATTAATTATAAAATAATTTTTTTAATTAAGGAAAAAATACTTAAATTAAATATAGTTATATAATATATAATAAAATAACAGTCTAATATACAAAATATTAGTAATAGAACATAATCAATAACAAATACTAATATAAAAAATTATACTAATTTAATATTTTCAATTTTTTCTTTTGTATTTAAATTGAATTTATTTTTTATTTATTAAAAAAAGCCTGGGCCAATTCTAGACTTTTTTGCTACCTAAACTTAATATATGAGGGCTTTATATTTTTTGAGCCCATATCCGGCCTAACACATGCAAGCTGAGCTTAGACCAGCCCGAGCTTTTTTACCACTCCTAAATCATACTGAAACTTTTATTCTTGCTATAAGATCTTGTAACTTTAAAACCTCTAGGATTCTTACTTGGCCCACCAACTAGAGAAGAGTTAGTCCCTTTAAATATATAAGATAGAATATCTGAAATATTAAATCATATTGATGCTTTTATTTTCTTGCTATAAGGTCTTATAACTTTAGAGGTGCTAATTATGTTTGAATATTAGGTCTATCTAAACATTCATAAAAAATCACTCGATTCATTAAATTTTAATAACTTTTATGATATCTTTATAACATTTTTTAAACATGCAATTAAGAATCATTTCATTCCATTCCTAACTAAAACAATTATTTTATTTTGTGCTATTACTATTAATGAGTTACTTGATTTTTTAAAAACTTACAAACTATAGATAGATTCCATGGCTTTAACATTAGAATGGTTGATTAATAATGGTATCAATAGCCCTAGTAAGATGTATAAATTATATTTAACTCTTTATTTATAAAAATTTTCTAGCAATAATTAGGTAATATCTTCTAAATTTTACTTTTTTTAATTAAAGACAATGGTTCATTTAGGTCAGGGGAAGGAATAGTTAACAGTTGTGAAAAATCCTAGTTCCAATCATGTCTTTATGAATCTTGCTATAAGCACTAACTTTGGATAAATTTTGAGTCAAAGATTGTTGAGTATAGAGCTTAGAAACCTTAAATATATCTTCTTAGTCTTAGAGTTTAGTTATTAAAAAAAATGTTTTATAACATTTTCTTCTTCTTTATCATCTTCTTTTAAGCTCTTGCAACTAGTTCAAGTGCTTTAATTTTTTCTTTTCTTATGTTCTCTCTCTCTGCCTTTTTGCATGCACTACTTTATTGTTAGCCTATATAGCTATACATAATGTAATTTTGATGATAACAAACATGTGTCTTAATTGTTTTAAATAATATTATATTTCATTTTCACTAAGTTTTTTAAGGATAATATTTATACAAGTGAAATCAAGTTCAAGACACTGAACAAATAATGGCTCGATCAAGAATGAAATTTAGAACTCAACAGACTTAATATTGTGAAAATTCATGTAGAGTGAGTATAATTTAATTTATGCATAATTTAGCATTTGTGAAGCTCAAGTTTTTAATCAATTGATCATTATTTTTTATTAATCTAAAGTGTTATAATCATAAACCAAGTATATCATACAAATTAATTGATTTTCAAAATATGGACTAAAATAGAAAATTTTTTCAATCTTTGTTTTTAATTAGTGTTGTTTTAATTCTGAATTTAGACTTATTTACAAAACTAGAAACATTTTTTGCCATATTATAATTTCATGAAGTTACGGGCTTAACAAGTATTATTTAAAAATTATGAAATTAGACTTGATTGTAAAATATTATGACGTATTGGGCCATAGTAAAGTTATAAAAAGTTTTAGGCCAAAATTATAATTTGAGTGAACAATTGCACTGTAGCATTTGACTATTTTAAAATTAAATCTATTTGTAAAGTTTTATAAGTGGTTGGGCTATAGTATAGTGATAAAAATTTTTAGGTAAAATTATAATTTCGTAAACAGTCTTGTTATAGCAAAATTCAAATTTAACGGTAACTTCACTGTAGCAAGTGGCTAACCACTAGAATGTCGAGACTATCTACTTTGGCGCTGGAATTTGCCTATAACAACTATTTTTCGAGTAAAAAATATATAAACCCTAATCAAATACATTTTTAAGCTCTTGAACAAGCAAAAAAATAAGTTTACACATCATATTTTGAGCTTTCACTTTACAACTCATTATAGATTAATTCATTATTAAGTTATTATTTGTATATCAACTCTAGATAAAGAGTATTTATTATATTTTTTCAAACTCATTGTAAACTTTATGAGTGTATAAGTGTGAGATACGCTTGAGTGAAGAGATCAAAGATAATCTCTAGATTATAAAGGTTCATTGATAGATTAAAGTCAATTATAATGAACTTTAAGCCTTGGGAGGCTTGAATAGTGAAATCCTCGAGTTTGGTTAGCTTGAAAGTATAGGCGTACGAGGGGTTTGCTGAACCACATAAAAATATGTGTATTTGCTTTCTCTTTCCCTACTTTTTTACTTTTAAGTATTGTTAATTTATTGTTTTTAATCTCATCAAGGCATTAAATTATATTATTGTGTTGTTTGATTAGTTTAATTTTTAAAACCTCAATTCACCCCCCTCTTGGTTTGTATAACTAGTATCTCATTTGATATCAGAGCCTCGTCTTTATTCTCTTCTTAGGATTTAACCATCTAAAGTAAAAAATACATGGTAACCCATAACAACTCTACCTTTAAAGAAGGATAATTCATAATTAGGACACTATATTTTGATAGAATAACTACCCATATTAGAAAACTAAGATAAGAATTTATTTACAAATACTTGATTATAAAATTTGAGAAGTTGTTTTTGACAGTCCATTTATGCCAATAACTAAAAATGAAATAAGAGACCATATTTCAAAACCTTCACGGGAATGGAATTAATTGGAAAAAAGAAAAGTATCTCTCAATTCCAAAGTTATGAATGCATTGTTTTATACTCTTGATAAGAAGAAATTTTATAGTCTTTACCTATGAAAGTGCTTATGAAATTTAGTACAAATTTAAAGTTATTTATGAAGATAATAATTAAGTGAAAGAGTATAAAATTAGTAGATACACTCAACAATATGAATTATTTCAAATAGAACAAAATAAAAGTGTGTACTCTATGTATATTAGATTCACGAATATAGTGAACACACTAGGAACTCTAAGGAAGATTTTTTCTAATAGCGAGAAAGTTAAGAAGATTATTAGATTGTTACAAAAAGAATAGAGACCTAAAGGGACTTTTATTGAGAAAGGTAAAGATTTTAATACATTGTTTATTGATAATTTAATTGGTTCTCTTATTTCTTATGAGGAAGATTTGAGAGCTTAAAAAGAAAATATGGATAAAAAGAAAAGTATTGCTCTCAGAGCGTCAAAACATAAGAGTGATGAAGATAGCAAACTGGATGATGAAGAGATGGCTATGCCAACAAAAAGGTTTAGAAAATTCTTTAAGAAACCCACTGCGCAAAGAAGATTCAGAAACCTCAAAACCCAAAAGAGAAGGAAGAGGTGATTATATGCAACGAATGTAAGAAGTTTGGCTATATAAGATCGGAGTACCCACTTCTCAACAAACTCAAAAAGAAAGCCATGGTAGTTACTTGGGATGATAATGAAGAAGAATCGACTGATGAAAAGTAATCACATGAAGTGTTAAATTTAATACTTATGGCAATTAGAGATGAGTTCAATGATGAACGTGATGAGGTAAGCGATCCTACTTATAGTGAGGTGTATGACTCTTTTAAAGAATTGCATGATGATAGGTTGAGAATTGGTAAAAAAAAATGTATACCTTAAAAAGAAGATGTTAGAACTTTCAAATGAAAATGATGCATTGCAAAAGTGCTATGATTCATTAAGTGAAAAGATCAAGGGGTTAGAATTATATAATAAAATTACATCATTTAAAGATAAAAGTCCAAAGAACAATTTGAAATGGAAATCAAGAAACAATTTCTGGTCATAAAAACAGAAAGGCATAAATTGCTCAAGAAGCTCTTTTAGTTAACAAAATACTTCACATAAGCATAAAAAATTATATATTGATGAATTATTGAGAGAAAATGAAGTATTAAAAAAAAGAACTATAAGCTCAATGAAATCATGTTAAAGTTCACAAATGGTCGAAAGAACTTAGAAAAATTATTGAGCACTCAAAAATGTGTGTTTGATAAAAGTAGACTTGGGTGTAAGCCTAACTTGAAATAAAAATATTGTAAGAATTATTTTATTAGACCTACCTTTACAAACCTAAGATTGTTTGTCATTATTCTAATAAAAATGGTCACATGAGTTATAGATGTCAAGTTAAAATAAATGCATACCATGGAGCTAAATGTGTTTGAGTTCCAAAAAGAACCATTACTAACACTCAAAGACCGAAAGAGATTTGAGTATCTAAGATTTAAAATTTCTTTTGTAGGGATTGAAGGAAAAAAAAGAACAAATAGTACTTCAATAATGGGTGTTTGAGACACATGATAAGTAATTATTCTTCGTTTTCAAGCTTTATTAAGATTGAAAATGGTGGAGATGTATCCTTTAGAGATAACTTAAAAGGAAAGATTATAGGCATTGGTAATATCGATAAAAATTCTTCTACTCTTATTGAGAATGTGAGTTTGATTGAAAATTTGAAACATAATTTACTTAGCATTTGTTAATTGTGTCATAAAGGTTATAGGGTTATTTTTTATAAATCGAAATGTGTTATTGAAAATACATGTGATGGCAAGATTGTGTTTGTTAGAAGTAGGTATATAAATGTGTATATAATTAATATAGATTGTACTTCTACTCATGATAAATATTTTTTTACATTACATAATGATAGTTCGTTATGGCATAAAAGACTAGGTCATGCAAGCATTGATTTAATTTCAAAAATTTTGAAAAATGGTTTAGTTAAAGGCCCTCTAAAAATTAATTTTCAAAATGATAGAATTTTTTAAGCTTGCGAATTTGGTAAACAAATCAAAATCTCTTTTAAAATCAAGAATCATGTTTCTAGTTCAACATCTTTTCAATTACTTCATATAGATTTATTTGGACCTTCTAGATATGCTAGTGTAAGTGAAAAATATTATGCATTTCTAATTATTGATGATTATTCTATATTCACTTGGGTATTATTCTTAGCTAATAAAGATGAGGCCTTTGAGGTATTTTGAGTTTTCTGTAAAAAGGTTCAAAATAAAAAAGGTTACTCTATTACTTGCATTAGAAGTCATCATGGTAGAGAATTTAAAAATCATACATTTGAGAATTTAATAATGATTTAGGCATTGAGCATCAATTTTTATCGCCTAGGACTCCATAACAAAATAGAGTTGTTAAGAGAAAGAATAGTTCTATTCAAGAGATGGCTAAAACCATATTGAATGAAAATAGTTTACCAAAATATTTTTAGGCCAAAATAGTCAACACTGTGTGTTATAGTTTAAATCGTGTATTGATCAGACTTTATCTCAATAAAACTCCCTATGAGTTTTGGAAAGATAAAAAATCCAACATTGGTTAAAGGTTTTAGATGCAAATGTTTTATTTTGAACAAAAAATTCTTGGTAAATTTGATCTAAAATCTAATGTTGACATCTTTCTTGATTATTCCAACACAAGCAAAGCTCATAGAGTATTTAATAAAAAAACTTTAGTTGTAGAAGAATCTATGCATGTTGTATTTTATGAGTTCAACCCTTGTAGAAGAATCTATGCATGTTGTATTTGATGAGTTCAGCCCTTTCTCTACGAAGAAGTAGTTGCTGATAATAATGCAAATAGAGAATTACTGCAAGGATCTATACAAAATAAACAAGAGGATACGCTACCTAAAAACCAAGATAATAGACAAGAAAAAGAAACAAGTATGGAATAGTAATAAGGTACTTCTCAAACACTCTTCCAGAAGTAAGTGTATGTTTCTTTTTAGTCTAAAGACACGAGGTGTAACCACTAGATCATCACTTAGGAATACATGTGAGCATGCTAAATTTATTTTTCAAATTGAACTAAAATCTTTTACGGATGTAGAAAATGATGAATCCTGAATTATGGCAATGCAAGAGGAGTTAAATCAATTTAAGAGAAATAATGTGTGAAAATTATTTCTTAAACCTGAACATCAATCTATCATAGGTGCTAAATGGGTATTTAGGAATAAAATAGATAAATCTAGTATAGTTGTTTGGAATAAAACTAGATTAGTTGCTCGAGGATATAATCAAGAAGAAGAATTTGACTTTGATAAAACATTTATGCCTGTAGCTAGATTAGAATTCATTTAGATGTTATTAGTATATGCATATCATAAAGACTTTAGTTTATTTCAGATGAATGTCAAAAGTATTTTCTTGAATTATTATATTATAGAAGAGGTTTATGTAAAATAACTCCCTAGTTTTGAAAATAAGAAATTTTCAAATCATGTTTATAAATTGTCAAAAGTTTTATATGGATTAAAACAAGCACCTATGGTATGATAAGCTTAAAAATTTCTTGTTAGATAATGGGTTTGTAATGGGAAAAGTTAATACTACTCTTTTTTTTAAGTATAAGAACTAAGATATACTTATGGTTCAATTTTATATAGGTGATATCCTCTTTGGTTCTACTAATAAGTATTTATGTAAGAATTTCTCAATATATATGAGTGAGGAGTTTAAGATGAGCATAATAGGAGAATAGAAATATTTCCTTAGACTTCAAATTAAATAAAATAATGAGGGAATATTCATCAATCAAGCTAAGTATATCAGAGGCGTACTTAAACAGTTTGGCATTGATGACTCAAAAATCAAGAGCACTCTAATGAGCACAATAATCAAGCTTGACAAAGATGAAAAAGGTAAAGAAGTTGATATCAAACTGTATCGAGGTATCATCGATTCTTTACTCTATTTAACCACAAATAAACTCGATATCATATTTAGTGTATGTTTGTGTGCAAGATTTTAATTATGTCCCAAGAATCTCATTTGCTTGCTGTGAAAAGAATTTTTCGTTATTTAAGTAGAACCATAGATTTTGGCCTTTGATATCCTAGAGAAAGTCATATAGATTTAACTTATTATTCAAATATCAATTTTTCCAGTCAAAAGGTTGATAGGAAAAGTACCAGGGGCACTTGTCATTTCCTAAGTCATGCACTTGTTTCATGGTTTAGTAAGAAATAGAATTCGGTTGCACTTTTAACTACTAAACCTGAATATATTGCCGTAAGTAGTTGTTGTGCACAAGCTCTTTGGATGAAATAAACACTTAAAGATTATAATTGTTAACATGTACATATTCTGTTTATTGATTTTGATGATAACAAACCATTAATCTCTTTTGATAAGTTTGTTGAAGTTTCACAAATTCAAATATTTTCTTAAAAGTCAAAACTATCTGTATGTGTTTACAAGCCTCAAAGAAACTGGAACATTACTGTAAAAAATATGGTTTTCTAGGAATAATCAGTGAACCATTTATTTTTAACGGTTAATTGATAAAATGCAGAGAGACTATTTTATAAAAGCGTCAATCAATTGTTTTATAACTTAGTAAAAATCAAACACTAGAAGTAAACGGCTAACCATTATTTTTAAACGGCTAACCGTTTAGGGTAAAAGCTTAATCTTCATGCTCAGAAAAAGGGTTATTTGGTTAAGCCTTAACCGATAGGCTTCTAAACATTCTAAAGATAAACAGTGAACCGTTAAATTTTAACGGTTAACCGATAACGTTAATGCCTGCATCATGTGTTAATCCTTTACTGGTTAAAGGAAACCAGTTAAGCATTTTATTTTATAAGTTACTGGAATTTAACGGTAAATCGTTAATATATAACGGCTAACCGATAATATCCAGATCTTCATATCTTATTAATCCTTTACCGTTTAAAGAAAACCGGTTAAACATTTTATTTTATAAGTTGTTGGAATTTAACGACAAACTGTTAACATATAACGGCTAACCGCTAATATTCAGATCTGCATATCTTGTTAATCCTTTACCGTTTAAGGAAACTCGTTAAGCATTTTGTTTTATAATGTAGCTAGAATTTAATGGCGAACCATTAATATATAACGGCTAACCGATAATATCCAGACTAACATTTTTTAATAATCTTTAACTGTTTACGTAAAACGGATAGAAGATTTTTGTTGTGTAGGTCTCTGAATGTTAATGGTGAAAGAGCAATTAACTAATCGTCAACTGTTAATTTGAAATCAAGCCCAACAGTAACATTGACCAACGCAAACGGTTATCCATTAATGGCAACGATAATCTGTTTTTTGTCAATAAGGATATATAATGGCTAGTTTTAGCTCCAACTATAAATAAAATCATCCCAATCAAATCAAAAAGAGATGACAACACAACTATTGAGCATATACACGAATATACGACCTACATTGAGCTTAAACAGATTCTTACTTCATCTATTCACACATTGGGCATTGATTTGTAATCTTGAAAATTGTGTGAAAGAAAAATCATTTATAATCTTTGTTTTCAGTGATTATAAGTGTTGGGATACACTTAGATTAAGAGATTGGAAAATATCTCCTTTTGTAAAGGTTTATTGATACCTTGGAAGTCAATTATAAGATTTTGAAGCCTTAAAGGCCAGCTTAGTGGAATCCTCTAGTCCGGTGTGCTTGGAGGCGTGGACGTATGCAGGGATAGCCGAACCACGTAAAAATCATTGTGTTTAATCTCTCTTACTCTGTCTCATTATTCTTCATTATACATTTATTTATTTATTTCAAATTTGATTGCTTTATTTATATCACTTTAAGTTTTTGTTTGCTTAATTTTTAAAAACTCAATTCACCTCCCCTTGGGTTGTCTAGTTAGTATTTCATTTGGTATTAGAGCTAAGTTCTCTTATTAGGACCTAACCATCTAAGAGTAAAAGATCCATAACAACCCAAAATGAATCCACATTTAGGAAAGGATATTCCACAACTCATCCACCATTTTTTGATGGTAATGACTACCCATATTGGAAAACTAGGATGAGAATTCATTTGCAAGTTTTAGATTATGAAATTTGAGAAGTTTTTTGTGATGGACCATTTATGACTATGACTAAAAATGAATTAGGAGATGACATTCCAAAACCTTTATGGGAATGGAATGAATTGGAAAAAAGAAAAGCTTATCTAAATTCCTAGGTTATGAATGTATCATTTTATGCTCTTGATAAGAAAGAATTTCATAGAGTCTCTAATTGTGAAAGTACCTATGAAATTTGGCACAAACTTAAAGCTATTTATGAAGGGACTAATCAAGTGAAGGAGTCTAAAATTAGCAAATATACTCAACAATATGAACTATTTCAAATGGAACAAAATGAAAATGTTTACTCTATATATACTAGATTTACGGATACGGTAAACACTCTAGGAGCTCTAGGAAAAACCTTCTCTAACAACGAGAAAGTTAAGAAAATTATTAAATCACTACCAAAAGAATAGAGACCTAAGAGGATTGCCATTGGGAAAGCTAAAAATTTAAATACATTGTCTATTGATAATCTAATTGGTTCTCTTATTTCTTATGGAAAAGATTTGGCAGCTGAAAAAAGAAATGAAGAGAAAAAGAAAAGTATTGCTCTCAAAGCATCAAAACATGAGAGTGATGAGGATAGTGAGCTGAAAGATGAGGAAATGGCTATATTGACAAGAAGATTTAGAAAATTCTTCAAGAAACCTATTGAGCAAAGAAAATTCAGAAACCTTAAGAATCAAAAGAAGAAGAAAAAGGCGATTATATGTTATGAATGCAAGAAGTCTGGCCATATAAGATCAGAATGCCCACTTCTCAGCAAGCTTAAAAAGAAAGTCATGATAGCCACTTGGAATAACAGTGAAGAAGAATCGAGTGATGAGGAGGAATCTCATGAAGTGTCACATTTGGCACTTATGGCAATTGGAGATGAGTCAGATGATGAACATGATGAGGTAAGTAACCTTACTTATGATGAGTTATATGATTCATTTAAAGAATTACATGATAATTGGTTAAGAATTGGTAAAAAGAATACATGCTTTAAAAAGAAAATATTAGAACTTTCAAATGAAAAAGATGCATTACAAAAATGTAATGACTCATTAAATGAAAAGATTAAAATGCTAGAATTCAATAATAAAAATTGCATGATAGATTACTTCAATTAAAGATAAACCAAGTACTTCACATGAGAATAAAGAATTATGTAATAATAAATTATTGAAAAAAAATGAAATTCTTAAGAAAGAGACAAATGAACTTAATGAAATTATGTTAAAATTCAAAAATGGTCAGAAGAACTTAGAAAAACTACTAAGCACTTAAAAATGTGTATTTAATAAAGGTGGAATAGGATATAAACCTAACATTAAGCAAAAATATTATAAAAATTATTTTATTAGAGCCATCTCTATAAATAATCCTAAGATTGTTTGTCATTATTGTAATGGTAATGGCCATATGAGTTATAAATGTCATATTAAGATAAAAGTACATCAAGGAGCTAAATGTGTTTAGGTTCCGAAAGGAACCATTGCTAACACTCAAGGACGCAAAAAGATTTAAATACCTAAAACTTGAAAATTTCTTTTGTAGGGATTTAAGAAAAAGAAGAACAAATAATACTTGAACAGTGGGTGTTCAAGACATATGACAGGGATTATTCCTGGTTCTCAAGCTTTACCAAAATTAAAAATAGTGGAGATATATATTTTGGAGATAACTCAAAAGGAAAGATTATAGGTATCAGTAATGTTGGTAAAGACTCTTCAACTATTATTGAGAATGTGAGTTTAGTTGAAAATTTGAAACATAATTTGCTTGGTATTAGTCAATTGTGTGATAAAAGTTATAGGGTTATCTTTGATAAATTAAAATGTATTATTGAAAATGTATGTGATGGTAAGATAGTATTTATTGGTAGTAGGAATATAAATGTGTATACAATTGATATAGACTGTGCATCTACTTATGAAAAATGTTTTTCTACATTACATGATGATTGTTGGTTGTAGCATAGAAGATTAGGACATGCAAGCATGGATTTGATATCAAAAATTTCAAAAAATGATTTAGTTAAAGGTCTTCCAAAAATTAGTTTTCAAAAGAATAAAATTTATGAAGCTTGTCAATTCGGTAAACAAATCAAAACCTCGTTCAAAAACAAGAATCATGTTTCTACTTCAAAACCTTTACAACTACTTCATATGGATTTATTTGGACCATCTAGATAAGCTAGCCTAAGTAGAAAATATTATGCATTTGTAATTGTAGATGATTATTCTAAATACACTTGGGTATTGTTTCTATCTAATAAAGATTATGCCTTTGAGGCATTTAAAGTTTTCTGTAAAAAGGTTCAAAATGAAAAAAGTTATTCTATTACTTGCATTAGAAGTGATCATGATAAAGAATTTGAGAATCATACATTTAAAAATTTCTGCGATAATTTAGGCATTAAGCATCAATTTTCATCGCTTAGGACTCCACAACAAAATAGAGTTGTTAAACGAAAGAATAGGTTTATTGAAGAAATGGCTAAGATCATGTTAAATGAAAATGCATTACCTAAGTATTTTTTGGCCGAAGTCATCAACACCGCTTGTTATGTTTTAAATCGGGTGTTGATTAGATCTCTTCTTAACAAAACTCTTTACGAGCTTTGGAAAGATAGAAAACCCAATATTGGTTATTTCAAAGTCTTTGGTTGTAAATGTTTTATTTTAAACACAAAAGATAATCTTGGTAAATTCGATTCAAAATTCGATATTGGTATTTTTCTTGGATATTCAACCTCAAGTAAAGCTTATAGAGTTTATAATAAAAGAACCTTAGTTATAGAAGAGTTTATGCATGTTTCTTTTGATGAGTCTAACCCCTTCTCTGTGGAGAAAGAAGTTATTAATGATGATACAGATGGAGAGTTACAAGAAGAATCATCAAAGAATAATCAAGAGAATGCACCACAAGAAAATCAAGAGAATGATCAAGAAGAGCAAAGAAATATGGAGCAAGAAGAAGGTACGGTACAAACACTCCTCAAGAAGTGGAGGTATGTTGCTTCTCACCCTAAAGACGCCATTTTAGGAGATCCATCTAGAGGTATTACAACTAGATCATCACTTAGGAACACATGCGAGCATGCTGCATTTATTTCTCAAATTGAACTAAAATCTTTTGCTGATGCGAAAAATAATGAATCTTGGGTTATGACAATGCAAGAGGAATTAAATCAATTTGAAAGAAATAATTTGTGGAAGTTAGTTCCTAAACCTGAACACCAGTCGATCATAGGTATTAAATGAGTATTTAAGAACAAAAATGGATGAATATGGTATAGTTGTTAGAAATAAAGCTAGATTTGTAGCTCAAGGATATAATTAAGAAAAAGAAATTGATTTTGATGAAACATTTGCACCAATAGCTAGATTAGGATCCATTCGAATGCTATTAGCATATGCATGCCATAAAGATTTTATTTGATTTGAAATGGATGTCAAAAGTACTTTCTTAAATGGTTATATTATGGAGGAAGTTTATGTAAAACAACCCCCTGATTTTGAAAATGAAAAATTTTCAAATCAAATTTTTAAGTTATCAAAAACTTTATATGGATTAAAACAAACACCTAAAGCATGGTATGATAGGCTTAAGAATTTCTTGTTGGAAAATGATTTATAAATGGAAAAATTAGACACTACTTTTTTTGTTAAACATAAAAACCAGGATATTCTTGTAGTTCAAATTTATGTAGATGATATTATTTTTTGTTCTACTAATGAGTACTTGTATAAAGAGTTTTCTACATGTATGAGTAAGAAGTTTGAAATGAGTATGATAGAAGAGTTGAAATATTTTCTTGGACTGCAAATAAAACAAAACAATGAGGGAATATTCATCAATCAAGCTAAGTACATCAGAGATTTGCTCAAATGTTTTGGGATTGATAACTTAAAAATCAAAAGTACTCCAATGAGCTCAACAACTAAGCTAGACAAAAATGAAAAAGGTAAAGAGGTTTATATCAAGATGTATCGAGGTGTGATTAATTTTTACTCTATTTAACTGCTAGTAAACCTGATATCATGTTTAGTGTATGTTTGTGTGCAAGATTTCAATCATGCCCCAAAGAATCTCATTTGCTTGCTGTGAAAAAAATTTTCCATTATTTGAAAGGAACCATAGATCTTGACCTTTGGTATCCTAAGAGAACTCATATAGATTTAACTTATTATTCAGATGCCGATTTTGCTGGTCATAAGGTTGATAAGAAAAGTACTAGTGGTACTTGTCATTTTCTAGGTCATGCACTTGTTTCATGGTTTAATAAGAAACAAAACTGAGTTACATTTTTAACCACTGAAGCCGAATATATTGCCGCAGGTAGTTATTATGCACAAGCTCTTTAGAAGAATCAAACTCTGAAAGATTATGGGGCCAACCTTGAACAAATCTCTATAAAGTGTGATAATACTAATGCCATAAACCTATCAATGCTTCCCATTCAACATTATAGAACCAAACATATAGAGATTAGACATCACTTCTTGAGAGATCATGTTCAAAAGGGTAATATTATATTGGAGTTTATTTCTACGGAAAAGAAACTCACCAATATTTTTACAAAACCTCTTTGCGAATAACAATTTTTAAAAATTCGGCATGAACTTAGGATGATGAAATTTTTACATTGACATTTCTTAATATGCTATTGAGTTTATTCAATAACTTGACTTATGATATGATGTTTTAATATCCTAGTAATGTATATGTATGTTCCGTATGAATTAATTGTTTTAAAACATATATGTTCATGAATTTTGCATTAAAAAGGCCTTAGAATACTTTTATATCAAAGTCATGATCTTAATATGTTATCTTTGATGGCCAGATATTGAATTTAATATGCGAAACAACAATTAAAATAAACGGATAACCATTTTTCTCATAAACGGTTCACTGTTTATTTCCATAAACTAAGATATTTTTTATTGCTCATTACCCTCTTACCGTTTGAAGTTAACGGTAAACTGAATAAAAACAGAGAGCTGCTTTAAATTGTCCCTTCACTGTTTACCCTTAATCCTTAATTGCTTACTCATTACACACTTTCGGAAAATTAGCCCCTTACCGTTTATGGAAAACGGTTCACCGTTTTCGCTAAGTATATAAGCGGTCACGGGTTTCCTCTTTCTCCTCACTTAGCCTTTCACTATTTCCATCATTTTTGGGAAACCAAAGCTTTTTATCTCATTCTTTCTCAAAGTTTATCCTTTTTTGCAACATATTACATTAATAGAAATCTTCCTAATTACTTTTAGAGTGATTCTACCGATTCAGAACACTAAATCGTGCTCAAAATCAAAAAATCCCAAATCCAAACCCTAAGGGTAGCGGACTGGTGTTTTTTCTTTTTTATCCAATTTTTCATAATTTCTTGACATACTGAACTATAATTCCTCTTCTTTTACTCCTTCTCAACATAATAATCGGTTCATTTACTCCCAAATCTATATTCTGAAAGCTTTTCTATTCATCATGGCTGAGTCATCTTGGAGATCTCAGAGGAGGAAACATACGCCTTCTGTCAACCCAATATGACCACGGGAAACTTTTGAATTTTAAAGACTACACTTACTTACAACCGTATTGTACAAACGATTTGAGGATCGTTTTATGAGTAGACAGGTACTTGACTCTTATTTTGTGTACATAGATGTTTTTCAGGACCTGATTGTATGTAGTAGAAGTATTAGAGACATGCTTAGACCTTAGGAATCTGATATTAATGTTGCTCATAGATCTTACCCTAATCTAGTTCGACTTTTCCACTGTAATATAGAATTATCAGCTACCTGTTTAGATAGGATAGTTACCTTGGTTGGTGGTATATTTATTGATTTTGATGTAGAATTTTTAAATATGGTTATTCTTGGGATTGAGGATGAGGGTCATATATTTTATACCTTTAGAAAAACCCTGTCTTTTGATGATTTTATCCATAATAAGGGGGTGAGAAATATATGTTGTCGTAGGGAGCTTAGTGATGAGATTTGTGGCCTACCTTTCTGGGCCCAATTGCTTCCTCTTCAGGTTCGCGTTCTTCATAGTATTTTACAGCATATAATTACACCTAGGAGGGGTTATTCAGATAAGGTTACTCGTATGGATGTTGGGTTACTAGATAGTCTACTTAGTGGACGACCTGTTAATCTTGGTTATATCATTGTGCGTCACATGCTGACTACTATTGCAGTCACCCACCGATTGCTTTCCTACGGCAGTATCATTACTAAGATACTGCAGCACTTTCATGTACCAATATAAGAGGCTGTGTATAAAGAGCCCAAAAAGATTGGCAGAGATGCTATGAGTAGTATTGGATTTACTAGGAGGAACGGCCAATGGCACAAAACTGGCAACTCCAAGAATCAGGACATTTTAATCACTTTTTGAGGATGATTGGATGCTTGATGATATTTATCCTCCCGATCAACTTCCTAACTTCTGACTTGGAGCTCGTCCTCTACCTTCTCGTCGTCATAACATTCCTCAGCCATCAGCTCTTGGTGAGATGGATTTTGATCTTCCCTCAGTTTCTGGGGCACCTCATGCTCCTAAACAGCCCTCTGCTCCTCAGCAACCTTCAGCTCTGGCTCAGCCTCCCGTTTTTTATATTTTGCAGCATCTGCTTACTGATATTTGCCAGATTTTTGAACGCCAACAGCTGATTCTTGATTGAATGAATGCTATATCTCTTAATCAGTAGCAGCTCTAGTCTCAGGTTCAGACCTTTCAGGAGTAGAGCCTTGATCACCAGTATAAGATCATTGCTGCACAGCTCCAGATTATAGGGTATTTTGGGTTTAACCCTGGCAGCACCTCTGCAGGAGCCCCCTCTTCGTGACCAACTTCTTCACGACCCTCCACTTCGAGACCTTCCTTTTCGTGACCCACTTCTACGTGACCATATACTTCGCGATGAGCCTCTTAGTTTCTATTCTTTTCTGTTTCGCACATACATTTCATGTTTTGATCATATTTTTCTTTTATCTTAACTTATCTATGTTTTGTTGATGGATGAGCTTACTCATTGAGTTTCTTTCGTTGAGTATCTATAAATATTTGTCTTTCTTATGACTGATTACATTGTTGCTTTGAATTACATGACATTGTTGTTGTTGCGATGTGGATACTAGATTTTAGAAGTGTTTTACTCTTATGTTGTATTTAAGGATTTCTCAAAATTTTAAGGGGAGACTCTGCCGAAAGTTTTACCGAATTTGTTCTCATAGGTAATCTCTTGCTTTTCACTCTTATGTTCCTTTACTTTAATTTTTTTTAAGAGGCTAACAATTTTTTTTTTTTTATGATGAAGGGAGAGATATATAATAATGAACCAAAATTTTGCATTTCTTTTAAGAAATATATCTTCTTTTGGTAAAACTATTTTCTAGCCATACATATAGGGGAGCATATAGTTAGGGGGAGCAAAATATTTTGAATATGTTTGTCATCATCAAAAAGGAGGAAAACGTTAACATATACATATTCTGTTATTGATTTTGATGATAACAAACCATTAATCTCTTTTGATAAATTTATTGAAGTTTCACAAATTCAAATATTTTCTTAAAAGTCAAAACTCTCTGTGTGTGTTTACAAGCCTTAGAGAAACTAGAACATTTTTGTAAAAAATATGGTTTTCTGAGAATAATCGGTGAACCGTTTATTTTTAACGGTTAACCAATGAAATGTAGAGAAGCTATTTTCTAAAAGCTTCAACCGATTGTTTTATAACTTAGTAAAAATCAAACACTAGAAGTAAACGGCTAACCGTTATTTTTAAACGGCTAACCGCTTAGGGTAAAAGCTTAATCTTCATGCTCAGAAAAAGGGTTATTTTGTTAAGCCTTAACTGATATACTTCTAAACTTTCTAAAGATAAACGGTGAACGGTTAAATTTTAATAGTTAACCAATAACGTTCATGCCTACCTCATGTGTTAATCCTTATAGATTAAAGGAAACCGGTTAAGTATTTTATTCTATAAGTAGCTGGAATTTAACGACATACCGTTAACATATAACGGCTAATCAATAATATCCCAATCTTTATATCTTGTCAATCCTTTATCGTTTAAAGGAAACTGGTTAAGCATTTTATTTTATAAGTTGTTGGAATTTAACGGCAAACCGTTAACATATAACAGCTAACCAATAATATCCAAATCTTCATATCTTGTTAATGCTTTACCGTTTAAAGAAAACCGGTTAAGCATTTTATTTTATAATGTTGATGGAATTTAACGACGAATCATTAATATATAATGGCTAGCCGATAATATCCAGACTAACATTCTTTGTTAATCTTTAATCGTTTAGGTAAAACGGACAGAAGATTTTTGTTGTGCAGGTCTCTGGATATTAACGGCAAAAGAGCAATTAACTGACGGTTAACCATTAATTTGAAATCAAGCCCAATGGTAACATTGACCAACGCAAATGATTATCCGTTAATGGCTAACAGTAATCTATTTTCTGTCAACAAGGATAAATAGCGGCTAGTTTTCAACTCCAACTATAAACAAACTCATCCAAATCGAATCAAAAAGAGACGACAACACAACTACTGAGCATATATACAAATATACGATCTATATTTTTAAACAGATTCTTTCTTCATTTATACACACATTAGACATTGATTTATAATCTTGAAAATTGTGTGAGAGAAAAATCAATTTGTAATCTTTATTTTGAGTGATTGTAAGTGTTAGAATGCACTTAGATTAAGAGATTAGGAAACATCTCCTTTTGTAAAGGTTTATTGACACCTTGGAAGTCAATTGTAAGATTTTGAAGCCTCGAAAGCTTGCTTAGTGGAATCCTCAAGCCCGATGTGCTTTGAGGTATGGACGTAGGCGGGGATAGCCGAACCACGTAAAAATCATTGTGTTTGATCTCTCTTACTCTATCTCTTTATTCTTAATTGTACATTTATTTATTTATTTCGAATTTGATTGCTTTATTTATGTCACTTTAATTTTTTGTTTGCTTAATTTTTAAAAATCCAATTCACCCCCCTCTTGGGTTGTCTAGTTAGTATTTCAACAGTATTAGTCTTGAATAAATTCCTATCAAGTGGGATAATACTAGTGTTATAAATCTATTAAAGAATCTCATTCAGTATTCTAGAACCAGGCATAATAAAGATTAGACATAATTTCTTGAGAGATTATATTTAAAAGTGTGATATTGCATTAGATTTTGTTTCTACGAAAAAATAACTTGCCGATTTTTTTACAAAATGTCTTTAAAAAGAACAATTTTTAAAAATTCAATATAAACTTGCAATAATGAAATTTTCAGATTAACATTTTTAATCATGTTATTGAGATTATTACAATTGATGGTTTAATGATTGTTGATGATTTTATACATGTTTAAGCATGATTAATGAGTGATATGCTTGAATTATTGATCTTTGAATGTTTACATATTTTTTTAATATGTAAAGTTTATGCTTGATTAATGAGTTAATTGATTGAATTTTTGATCTTTTGAATGTTAATTATCATGATTCATGAATGAAAATGGCTTTTGAAGTGTTTTAAGATCATAAAATAGTTTTTAGATTGATCAAACTAAGCCGAAAGCAAACATTTACAGAGAAGACAGATGCCAGACGGCTAACCACCTGAACCAAGCTGCTAGCCACACCACTTGGAAATGCTTCCAAATCCGAAGCAAGCTACTAGCTGCTTGATCACGTGTTTGTCCCTCATTTTCTTTATCTCCCCTTCTTTCCCTCATTTTCTTTATCTCTCCTCCTTTCTCTTACTTTCTTTAACCTCTCAAAGTCGAACATGTCTCCTTTATATCTTTTCAATTTTTCTTTATTTCTTATTCATTTTATGACAAAATCAATCATTCAAACCATTACTCATGCATTTAATTTTTATTAAACATTTTTCAATCATCATGTCATCACTTGGTTCTTTATTATATTCTGCACCTACATTTTCATATGCATTGTTGCTTCAATAGTTGATTGAGGATGCTTATTATTTAGTATTTGAATAACTGTGGATGTATCTTATTTGATATTTGGTTGATGTTTACTAGATAATATAGATTTTATAACTCTATGGTTAATTGCATGCTTGAGTTTTATATGTTTCATGATTAACCATTTCTGTTTATTAATTTTTGCATAATTTATTGGTAATTTTGATGATGAAAGAGGAGAAATCATATATTTTGAATTCTTAGAAACAGGTAATACATTTTTTTTTCTTAGAGTATATGTGCATGGTTTTCAAATATTAAAGGGGAGTGTATAAATTATTATAATTATAAATTTAATACATGAATCAATATATTAAAACAGATTTAAAACAAACAAATTTAGTAGGTGTTTGTTTTAAATCTGTTTTAATATTTTGATTCATGTATGCTATGTATTGAGGGAGAGTATAAAAGTTAACATACATGAGATGTTTGTTATCATAAAAAGGGGGGAGAATGTTAGCTTACGTGGCCACACATAATGTAGTTTTGATGATAATAAACATATGTATTAATTGTTTTAAATAATATTATATTTTATATTTTTACTAAGTTTTTGAAAGATAGTATTTATACAAGTGAAATCAAGTTCAAAACACTTAACAGACAATGGCTCGATTAAGAATGAAGTTTGGAACTCAGCGAACTCAATATTGTGAAAATTCTTATAAAGCCAGTATGATTTAATTTATGCATGATTTAGCATTTGTGAAGCTCAAGTTTTTAATCAATTAATCATTATTTTTTATTAATCTAAAGTGTTACAATCATAAATCAAGTATTTCATACAAACTAATTGATTTTTAAAATGGAAACTAAAATAGAAAAGATTTTCAATCTTTGTTTTTAATTAGTATTATTTTAATTTTGAATTTAGACTTATTTGTAAAACTAGAAACATTTTTAATCATATCATAATTTCATGAAATTGTGGGTTTAACAAGTATTATTTAGAAATTATAAAATTAGACTTGATTGCAAAATATTATGACATATTGGGCCATATTAAAGTTATAGAAAGTTTTGAGTAAAAAATATAATTTGAGTGAACTATTATACTACAGCATTTGACTATTTCGTAATTGGATCTATTTTTAAAGTTTTATAAGTTTTTAGATCATAATATAATTATAAAAAATTTTAGATAAAATTATAACTTTTTGAATAATATTACTATAGCAAAATTCAAATTTAACGGTAACTTCACTGTAATAAGCGGTTAACCACTAAAATATAAAAGCTAGCCGCTTTAATGTTGAAATTTGCCTATAATGACTATTTTTCAAGTCAAAACTATATAAACTCAAATCAAACTCATTTTTAAACTCTTGAACAAGCAAGAAAAATAAGTTTATCTCATACACTAAGAGATAGTAAAAAGAGATATATTGTACATCGCAGAAGGGCTATAATTGGAGATACCATTGCTTTTAGTACAAAAGTTACAATAAAAATTGGAAATGCCCTGCATTGTGAGTATGGTTTCAATTATTGATTTAAGTAATTAGAAGTAACCAATTAAGTTTATTATAAATCTAGAAATCAATCACTGATCCAATTTGAGTACCTCTATAGGAAAGCCTGAGCAGAAAATTAAAGAGTAACAACAACAAGTGATTGAGTTTAACAGTTTCTAATATAAAATTATTAACTCTAGTGATTTGGTAATGTGGAGAAGATTAAATTGTTTCCAACATCAATCGATTTTATTCTTTTCAAAAATTTAATATTGATAAATTCATAGATCTAAAAATTCATTTCAGAAAATTAAAAAACTCTCTTTTTAAGAACAAAAATTAATTGTCTCCTTTTCTTGATAACAATAAAAAAGATAAAGGATTTTAAGCATAGATCATATTCATACAATAAATCTTAACGAGTTCGTAAGTACATTCGCACAACTCTTCCCCTGCAATTAAGCAAAAAATGTCACCCACTAAAGTTCCCCTTTTAAAATTCAACCATGTATGAATTTTGTTCAGAATAATCAAAACACGATAATATAAAGAGAAAACTGACTCAAATGTAAGGGAAAAAAAGCAGCCAATGGTTAGGCTTACAAAAAATTAATTCCCTATAAATTTCTCAAGCGAAATATTAAAGAATATCCAAAGAATGATAATTTAAAGACACTTATTAAGGAAAGAAATGCACAAACCAATCATATCTTATTATAAGTCCTCTAGATAAATGAAGGAGATACATAGAGAAAACTAAAAATTAAAGACTAAATTGCATACCCTTGAATAATAGTTAAAAGAGTAACCCAAGAAAAAATAAAAATAGCCAGAGAGGCAAATTGGCTTATCAAATGAAATGGTCGGAGCATACACAAAACAAACTCAAAACAGTACATAGGGAATTAATAATGATGATGATAAGAGGTTCCAAGAATATCTACTGAAGTGAATTCAAAAGATCCTATGGAATCTACAAAAAGAATTTCCAGATGGCTTCTATAGCAGATGATGCCATGATATTGGCCTCTAGAAAAAACCTAAGGTCCATTTCAATCATATCCTAGACTAATCTAAATGCTTATTTGGATTTATAGTTTATAGGTGAGGAACATTCCATTTTAACTACTATGACTATACAAATGATTTCAACTCTTGAAAATATTGATATATTTGATAATGTACAGCTCATGTACTTAAATTATTGGTCACAAAATGTAAAAATTATTCTATAGTTTCAAAAGACACATAACTAATGAACATTCATATGCATAAACATTTATATCTATGAATCTCACAAGAATCGATACTCATCATCATTTAATGAATGCTCATAATCATATCATACGTTGTCATATATGCTTCCAAAAATTCTCAAAATCCATTTTAGACCTAATTACATTTCCTGGAGAAAACTCTCATTTCCCGCTAGAACTTCAGTACATGGAAAAGTTCAAAAGACAAGAAATATTCTCTCTTATGTTAAGAGCAATGTAGATTTCTTCTTAGAACTTTAGTACTTTAGTTTAAAGGAAATGTTTTAAGAACAATTAACATCATCTCTTATGTCGAGGCTAAATTAGAATTGTCTATATAAACTCAATTCAAGGGAAAAAAATGCAAAGAATAGGTACTATCCCTTTTTACGTCGAAGGTAAATTAGATTTCTTCGTAGAACCTTAGTTCATGGGAAAAGTTCAAAAAATAAGAAATTTTCCCTCTTATGTCGAGGATAAGTAGATTTTCCCTTACAATTTTAACTCAAGAGAAAAGTCTAAGAACAATTAGCATCTAGGTTAAGCAAAATTTCCAACTAGAACTTCAATTTAATTAAAAAGTTCTAAGAATAATAAATAGTTGTTGAGTGCTAGAAAATGTCTATTTATAAAGGAGGAATCGTCATTTTACACTTTAAGTTCCACTAACTTTCTTTCTTTTATGTATTCAACTCTCTTGTGACTTTAATTATGTATATTTTACTATAATTATTTTATATATTTTAGGAGTAATATAATCATTTTATAATAAACAAGACACCGAATGATAAAACGGACAGCAAATTTGAACTCATAACGATCGAAAATCTTAGGAGGAAAATAAAAATATAAATGTTACTGTTTACATATACGGTACTGTTTATGGCACTGTTCATAAATATTATACGATAATGTGGCATTGACCAATGATGTGGCGCCAATCAATGATGTGATAGCATTTGATTGGATTGATAATTTGGCTTTGATTGCTTATGTGGCATTGACTGATAATGTGGCATTGACCCATGTGTCACAATCTTATTTGACTAAATTATGTATGTACTATTGATCAATAACGTGACAGTATGTTAGTGAATCAGAAAAATATACATACGGTACATACATATACACAGGATGTTAGCCTTGATGATATATTCAATCCAATCAAAACTAGCCTTGTAGTGCAATCATGTGCATCCAAATTGTTTTAATTCGATGGTCATGATTTACTCGTTGTATCTATAAAAGAAGGGCTCTCTTCCCTAATTTGACACTCTTGAGTTTATTTTTTAGCTCCATTTTCTCCAATTTCTTCTCTATCTTATATTTTCTGTAATATTTTAATAAAATTTCTATTTTACTCCTAGTTCAAATATGAGTAGCTAATTTTCTTTCGAGCTTAGGTTGAAGGTGAAGTCTCAACATGTTCTATGGGCTTATTTTGGTAAATTTATTTTCTCTTCTCCTCTAATTTCTGTGGATGTTTTGACTTTTTCTTGACAGACAGTAATAACACAATTATTATTGGTTGACATGATAAACTCTTAGTATCATATTAATTAGAGCGTGGTTTATGAAGAGTGAACATTCCCCTCATAATTTAATTGGTACTAATAAAGAATATTAAGCTCTGGTATATGTTGATACGAATCTAGATACCCAAAACACCTCATTACAATAATTATCAGTTTAATTTATTTCAGACATTCCAACTTTAATTTTAAAATAGATTAAATTACTTTTATCATAATTCCAATCACCCACTTAAAAATTAATTCAACACACAATTAAAATCCACCTCCTCTTGAGATCGCACTCGTCACCATTAATCTATTCTATAATAGATTTGTACACTTGTGAGTTCAATAAAATTTATACAACAAGTTTTATGCTCCATTGCTGGGAAAGTAAGTTATTTTAATTTTTTGAATTAATTTCTTTTTTATTTTTTTTTCTTGTATTTTTCATATTAAAAAATAATTATGTAATTTAATTTTTGTAATTTAAATGTCTTTAGATTTTTTTAATTCAATTTTCAAGTTATTTTCTTTGGGAATTTTTTTTGTTTTATCTTGTTAATTAATTCATAGATTTAATTTTTTAAGTAATTTTTTAGTTGTTTTCTATTAAAATTATTATAAAAAATAAAAAAATTAAAATTAAAAAAATTAAAAAAATTGAATTTGGAATTCCTGTAATTTAGTTTCTTTTCTTTTTCTCTTCTTTATATTTATGTAATTTAATTTTTACGTCATTTTTATTGTAATTTTTTATTTATCTTATTATTTTATTTAATCTATTTCTTGTATTCTTTTTAGCACTTAAATTTATTTTTATAGTAAAGTGGTAACAACGTGATAAAGTTAACATCGTAATTCTGTGCTCATTTTTTTGTTGTATTTTTTTTTTATGCATGGTCGGAGGTCACAATTATCTAATCTTGAGCCTATAGATTTAGAATTGAAATAGATTTACAACAACACGAATCACCACAAGAGAGGTCACTTAAAAACTACTTCAGTCCTTTAGCTAACTTGAGCACATTATGTATACAATACCTTAATGTAACTGCTAGGAGTTTTACATTAAAACTTAGTATGTTAAACTATCTCTCAACATTCTATGGCCTAGAAAATGAGGATCCATATAATTATCTAAATGATTTTTATACTGTTTGTCAAACTTTTAAATGTGAGAATTTTTCAGATGATGATGTTAAACTAAAATTATTCTCATTTTCATTAAAAGATAGAGCTCGTTCATGGTTTAATATATTTTTTGTTAATAACATTACATCATTGGAATAAATGGTAATAAAATTTTTAAATAAATACTTCCCATTTCATAAAACTAATTCTATTTATAGAAAAATTTTAGTGTTCACCCAAAGAAAAGAGGAGTAATTTTTTAAAGTATGAGAGTAATTTAATGAGTTACTCTTAAAGTGTCTATATCATGGGTATAAGAAATGGCACTAGTGCCAATATTTTTTGGAGGAATTACTGCCAAATGTGTAAGAATGGCTAATGGCAACAACTAAAGGAGAGCTAATGTCAAAAAAATGCATCAGAAATTGGGATTTCTACAGTTGCTGTAGAAAAAAATTATAATTATGAAACAAAAGTTAATAATATATAGTAAATATAAATTTTAAATAATAATTTTAATAAATTATTAACGAGATAATAGATTATCTATTATACAAATAAAAAATTATATTAACGTAACTTAAAAACTATAGCGACTAAGTGTTTATCAAATACTTTATTCTGTAATTTTTAAATTATAACTATTTAATCTTAATTCCCAACACATCCCAAGAATCTTATAATATATTCGGATCATACTTCAAGATCAACGTTAATAAAATGATTATTCTTGATACTTTTAGAATTCTTAGCCTTTGACTTGAAGCCTAAGAGAAGTGAGATCATCATTAACTTAAGAGACGATGATAATTGATTTCTATTTTATTAGATTAAAAATGATATTGCTGAGCCTTTCCTTTTGTGCTTGAGAGTTTTATACTATATTACTTAGGAGATAAGACCTTTGTCTTTTACCTATTATTTTAATTGGCAATTTACAGTTCTTGAAGTTTCATGATGATTATGATTCTTTTTTATGCATGCTTGAATTTCTGCCACATGGGTTTCCATCTCCACAGCCCATAATGTTAAGCAAAAAGATAAGTAAAACCTAAATTATGGAGAATTCTTGCATGAGAAGAAAAGTTTCACAGAAGCCTAGAAATAAATTACGAAGTTAAGTAGTTGTATTTTTATATATAAAGAATCAGTGGGTAAAAAGGTGGTGGACAAAGTGACAGCGGGCATAAAATAACAAACAAAATGAGGGACAAGATCAAGGAAATGGCAGACCATAATGGACCACAAACCTAGTCAGGCAGCACCATCTTAATTTCTCTGAATTCACAGGCTTTCTGTAACTTAATCACATTGTATCATTTTAGCCCCAGGCATGGACCCAGTGTTCTTGTCACTACACTCAGAATTGGTCAAATTAGTCACCAGAGTTAGCCCCACTTTGACTAATAGCCTGAGTAATAATAATAATAATAATAATTTTATAGGAAAACAAAAAAAAACCAACTTTGAAAAATAATTAATATTTAAAGTTTGTTCAAGTTATATTTAGTGTAATTTACATTCTCTTAAAAATATATAAAAATAAGTAATTAATATATGAATTCATTTAGAGTCACGATCTTGTTTGACTTATCTTTGGTGGACTGTAATATACACTAAATATAATTTTGTGGGATCCTAATATTTATAGATGAGAGTTGAGGGACTAAATTTACAGAAAATAGATATATTAAAGGGGACTCTGCGTGGGCATATGTATAATAATGTATTTTCCCAGTCCTTCAATTTTGGGAAAATGAGTGCTGGCTCCCTGGAGAGGAGCCAAATGATGTCCCACATAACTCAGTATTGCTTCAAGATTACAAGAGGGTGTGGGAGACCATAACCAATTGCTCTGCCAATTGAATAATATTCATCAATTTCTTATTCAAATTTTAAGAGGTTCTGAATTCCAAAACCGTTGAATTACGAAGGATCACATAGTTTCACAAATTTTACAGGAAAATTTTTGTGGAGGTCATCTCACATCAGTTGTGGAATGAGCAATACTGGTTGTATAAGTTATAAATGAAAGAAAAAAAAATCTCCTTCTTAAGTTAATTTTTAGAACTAAAAAGGGCATAAGACCACCCACCATTTGAAATAAGAACATATAGCTTCACCAATAGTCTAATGCAGAGAAACAAGTTGTTCTACTCTTCTACCGAAGTACAATGTGAAAGAAAAATTTTAGGATTATCCATGAACAAGTGGAAAAGGTTAGTGGGCACCTTATTACTGTGTGAAAAAATTCCACTCCAACCCATATGCTAACTTTTGTGATTGAGAGGGATCTATGACAACCCACCAACTTTTAGATAATAGCATCATAAAAACACGCTAAAACCTTCATCTGCAAAAGTTGCGAACAAATTAAAGTGAGAAAGCAATTCTGTTTGATAAATTGAAGAAAAAATAATATTGTTCAAATGGGTTGTTTGGGCCACAATTTGGGGAAATCACAGATTGATTATCTTACCATGTTTGTGCAAGCAGATAAGAAAGTCTAATGAGAGGATAAGAAAATTAATAGCTCAAAAACTTCTAATGGCCTTGGATGGACCACTCCCATGCAGCCATTTTGGAAAAATGGGAAGATGACAGTAATCATATATTAGAATATGCTTTTAAAAGTAGGCATCCTTCATTTTATTTTAGAAACCGTGTTTTGTGAGCCAAAAAAGCTAAAAATTGACTCACAAGAAGAAGCTTTTTAATGCAGTCAACAGACAAATACGTGATAAAGAGAACAATGATTACAGAGTCTTGGAATCATTATTCATGCATACCCACATGTATAAAATTGAACTTCAGCTTTATATTGGAAAAAAGAAAAAAAATCACTTAATCTTAATACTCCCATCTAATTATTTTCTGTTTTACAAGGTGTTTGCCATGTCCTCTCAGGAACTATGTCGGCGTATTTGTGATTGTCTTAATTTATGGAACTGATATGCATGAAATGAAATAACATCATTGTAGTTGTTAATCACAAGAACAATGAACTTAAGATATGTTTGTAATTATTTGTATTTCTTTCTGCTTAACATTAATTACATTGATTTTATTGTAGTATCTCGATTCACTTTATCTTACAGTTTATAATTTCATTCTACAATAAGTATATAAATCAAAATTCGCTGTGTTTCAATACCAAATGTAGGGTAAATTTCAAATTACCCCCTCAAGAAGTAATAATCTTTAAATTATCTCAAATAACTTACGTACATTGTTTTTGTAATTAAAATCTATCATGCCTTTTTAAATAATGTTATTTAATTTTATGCACATCAATTCTATAAACTACGACAATCTCAAATACCTGACAAAGTTCCTAAGAGGACATGACAGACATCCAGCAAAACAGAAAATACTTAGATGGGAGCATTAAGATTAATTGAGAGTTTTTAATATAAATATGAAGTTTAGTTTTATATATGTGGATCTGCATGAATAATGATTCTAAGACTGCCATGCATATATGTATGAGAGTGTATATTTCAATCAAAGATCTCTAGATCTATTAAAATTAAAAATAAATTAAAAGATAAAAAAAATATAAATTTCAATATACTATATTTAAATTTAAATTTTTAAATTTTAATTTATTCCTAAGTTTAATAAAATTAGAGATCACTGATTGCAAACCTATAGATTCCATTCTAATGAATGAAAGCAAAAGCCGAGGGTGGGTGATGTTGTGAAGAAGCAACGGTTGCAAAGGGGAGGTGGGCTAAAAATTTGTCCCAAAAATAGGGAGCACATCTCTTTAAGGGAACCACATCTAATCACAGCTATACCTCTGAAATGATCAGCATCTCTGAACTCTTTATATCTCCAGCTTCGAAATGAAAACATTGGTGATTGACTTCGATAACTTTAAGCTATTAGCCGAATGGTTTTCACTTTTTATCCGAGTGCAATTTTTTTAATCTGTTATTCGAATTCGAATCTTGAAACATAAGGATTAAAAAGAACTTAAATAAATTTCTCTAAAATAAATTTAGAAACAAGTTTATCTCCATTTAAACTAATTAGGATAGATGTTGACAGATTTCTAAAATAATGTCAATATATCATGATGTAATATTTTTTTAATTAAAAAAGAAAAGGAAAAACTTTGAGAGAGTTCTTAATGAGAATTCAAATGCTATCATTTAGTGGCACTCCGAATTCATAGTTTACACTATTATTTCGCTTCAGCATGCCCATTGATTATTATGATGATTGCTTATTTAGGTATTTTTAATAATTATTCGGCATAATTATTTATGGGACTCTCATAATTAAAAATTAATTAATAATTAAATTGTGTTTAGGGGCAAAAATACGTAATAAATAAATAAAAAGAAAGACTTGACTTAACAAACTCCATCAACTGTCGGGGTCTGTTGACTAACTGCTCTGCCACCGGCCATCTCGAAGGTGGGTCATGGAATCTAATTAACTTTTTCTCTCTTTTATTTTCTTGGGGTCGATTATTCTATTCATGTATATAAACAATATATAGTTTTGGAATATATTTCACTAAAAATTTATAATCAGACTGATTAATATTACTTTTATTGTAACATTATCCATATCATTAGTCCTACAATAAAAAGGAAATTTCTCCCCATTTTTATAGAGGAAATTATCTAGGAAGAAATTGAATCCTGATGCTATAGGGATCGGAATCCTCCGTCATTTATCCTTGTGGTATGAGCCACAACATGGATAGAGGGACGGGAATGGTACTCTCAAATTCGCCTCTCATAATCCATCTGATATAAGTAATTTTGCAAGTTATATGCAGGCTTGGTATCATAAATAAAAACTCACACTAAGTTATACGTAGGCTTGTATGCGCAAAATATCTAGCGGATATTTACATGGACACCCATCAAACACTTTTTTTAATTATCTTTTGAAATTTTAATAATTTTGATACTTATTTTAATTATTATGTATAAATTAATTTCATTATATAATTATGGATTATTAAATGCTTATGGATTATTATATACTTCTTATAATTATTATGTAACTTGCATTATTAATAATTATTATAATTTGCTCTTCAGATTAGTGTCTAGAAAGTATTAGTGTTAGAAAATATTAATCTTAACTCATTATTATAGGAATCATATTGGATGGATGCTAATACTAGTGAATAAATTGAAGATCTTTAACTTTTGGAGCTTTTATTAAATGAGAATATAAGATGATAATTGTTGCAGGTGTAGTGATGATACTTTTACATAATTGTGTTGTTACTTTTGAATACTATCTTTTTAATTTAAAGCATTTTTACAATTTGAGGGATTTGTGTATTTCATAGTTAAATTTGAGAATTGGTGTTGGACTTGTCTTTTTTTTTTTTTTTCTTTTAAGGGAGGAACCTAATGTTGAAATTATTATTTTTTGTTTACATTGATTGAATTTAGAATTCGATATTTTATGGGAAATTTTAGTTTATTTTTATAAGTTTATATATTGAGTTATATAATTTAAATTTTTAGATTTTATTAAAATTGAGCTATATAATTTAAATTTTAGATTTTATTAAAAGTATCTTTTAACATTTTTTGATCTTATATGTGGAATCCGCAACAAATCCATTGGATATCGTTGCAGGCTTGGTAATTATCAAAACTTGTAGCAAGTTTTAGGTAGATTTAGTAATTTAACTTTTATGTGAGTGTGGGTTTAGTAATGATAAACTCACAGTGGGCGATGTCTATTGTCATCCCTACTTGTAAATATAATATTAAGATTAAGTTGTAAGGGTAGGTTTTAAAGTAATTTTATTTAAATTTTAAATTGTGTTTGTATTTACAAGGTAAGTGTTTCTCGAACAAATTAAAAATATTGTTCTAATATTAGAAAGCATTTACATATTTTATTTTTTTAACAATAAAAGAAATATATTACCTAATATATCTTTACTTAAGTTAAGAACACACTTTCTCTTCGTCTCAACCTTAAAGTCAAAGTTTTAGTATTCCTATGAGTGTAAAAATTATTTATTTATTATTTTTCTGTATTCCTATGAGTGTAAAAATTATTTATTTATTATTTCTCTAAGTACTCTCACATAATATGTAATGTATTAAAAAAAATGTATATGAAAAATTCAACATAAACTACATATCTGTTATAATTATGATTCTCTCATTATTTGAAATTCTTTAAGCTTTTGAAAAACCTTTTTGCATGTACCATAAATAATATTTATGGTGAGATTTAAGAACTCCCTTATCCTTCAATAACCATCAATCAACTATGTGTATTTGTTTTAAGAAAAATTCAGAGAATATTGTCGGTTTGTCAATATTCTAGTGTGAAACCTCTCCAATAATCCACGGGTTTCTTAATTAAGCATCAAAATCAGCATGAAAAGATCTTCGCATTTATCCAACGTATGAAAAAAGTTCATTTGCTATTAAGCTTCTCTTACAAATTCACAAAGACTCTTCTGGCGTGACGAAATAGATGGAGACACACAGGGCCATGATAACTTTAATTAATTAGTCAACGGTCAAACTGCTCAAAATTAGGCTTTTGCATCATATAATACATGCATGCATGAAGAACCTCTCACTCGTTATCAGAGTCACTGCATGATGAATTTATTTATTTGCTTTTCAGAATGCCACACTTAACACCACATATTTCCAACAAAGACAGAACTTTTGAACTAGTTCTTTCACGACGTTTCGGGGGGACTCTGATTTAACTCCTACTGTATGATAGAATAAAATTTGATTTACGAGATTGTAAATCAAGATAGAATATAATGTTTCAATTCAGGATCCTGGATTAAGAAGATCATAGATTTGTTGAAGTCTAAGAAAATAATGAAATCCTATGATTTAATATGGTAATAGTCGAGAAAATCATTAAGCTGTAGAAAATTATAAAATCATACAGATTAATAATTTTCTGTCACAATCCTATATCAGTAGGTATGTATACTCATTTCAAGTGTTGATGCAAGGATAATCGTGCACCAGTGGGAGGGCCACATCACCTTAGTGGTGAGGACCTTAAGTAAAATACTAGAGATGGAAAAGGTGGGTGCGAACTTTTGGCTTGCTTTTTATAGTTACAAAATACACCCAAGGATACAACTATAACAAGGAAATAACATGTAGTAGTAACAAGCTTAGCTAGATCCTTCTCTTTAGTTGACCTTAGTCTCTGCCACCTTCATGAAAAGTCCTTCATGGTAGAAATAGAAAAGAAGTGAGAATCTCCTTATGCAATTCTTTTGAAGACACAAGGTAATGATGATATGTGACAATGATAAGTTAAGCCAAAAATCCTTCCCTCTTAGTTGTTCTTCCTTCTCTTCCTGATCATCTCTTCAATTATCTCGATGTTATCTCTTAACATACTACTGACTTTAGTACCTAAAAATGAGAAGAATGAATTGATCAAAGAAGAATATTGGCTCTACTCAATGAGTCCATTCTGACGCTCAAGTCAACAATGGGGCTTTTTAAGGTTTATACCAGATTTAAGACAAACAACAATGTGTTAGAGCATAAGCATACATATCGAGATGAGATAATAATAAGAGAACGATGAATGAATATGAGTATTAGGGAACTAAGAGAGAGCAAGAGAGACTGAAAGGCTTATTATTTTCTTGTTTGTGAAGAAAAACAGAATATTCCCATGGCATATTCTCCATCCTTTATCGGTAATTCATATCAGACATGTATTCAATTTTCATGAGTTGCTGAGATTTATTGATAAGATTTGCTATAATATCATTGTTTGAGAGGGGGAAAAATCAAATAGTGGATATAGATCAATAAAGATTATGTTAAGTATTTTCTCGAGATAAAGATCATTTTAGGTGCTTTAAAAATGATTACTTAAAGGTTATTTGTTAAATGTCTGAAATATAAAATTTTATTAATTTCAAATCTTTTTTAACTTTCTAATCTTTACACATTCCACCACTCCACCAAAAATTCCCTCTGACCCTACCATACTCCAACTTGGTAGTTTCTACTGCCTATCCAGGGTTGAGCCTTAGGATTTGACGATGAACTTAGAAAGCCACCTACAGATGCTTTACTCCAATCATTCCGAATAATACTTACATCCTTTGTATTACTTCGACTACTGGCACAGAATTAGCTGATGCTTATTCCCCAAATAATGTCATTGCTTCTTCTCCTACACTGAAACAAGTGAAATCAAAGGTTATTACTTGAATGCTACTGCAGGGACATGCTGAGAAACGTTAAAAAGGGCTATCTTTGCCAGAGAGTTGGGACTTCTTATCATAATGCATGACTACTTAATCGGGGGATTCACCGTAAATACTAGCTGGACTCATTATTGCCGAGATAATGGGCTACCCCCACTTCAATTGGTATTTTTTCACAAAAAAAAGATTTAAATAATAAGTAAATATTATATTTCAGAACTATCTCTATAAAATAAATTACTTCCTAAACTATAAAATAGAATCCCCTTTTTTATTTTTATTTACAAGGATGTAAATGTAAAATAACTAAGTTTAAGATGTTTTTATTATACAAAAAATCACTTATATTAAGATGTTAAAAAATAAAATAAACATGAGATTTAAATTTTTATATTTAAACCTATTTATACTTTTAAAAAATTTAAATTCATTTAGATTTCAGATTAAAAAAAAAGGCTAACTTGATCTTTAAGATATATTCATATTTAAATATTAAGCATGCTGCCATGAGTCTTATTTTCTTTGATATCCATGTGGTGGCTTTTTTTTTTAGTCCAACAGCGAGAATATTGAAAAAAAGATCTTCAAGAAAAGAGTACATGAAAAAGAAAATAGATAAAACATTAGAAACAGTGATATCTAGGCTTGTGGTTCATACTTGACACCACTTTACCTCATCCATTAAGACATTAGTCAATGACTCAAGTCTTTCCATGTGATTGCAAGAACACAAATTTTTTCATCTTTCTTTGCAGCAAATTAATTTCCTATTTGGCCTTTAAATGGAAGGGAGGTCTTGAACAGTTTAGCCTGAAGATTGAATATATTAAAAAAGGCATCGACAAACTTTTAAATTGTCATTGTATGAGACTTCTGATAACTTAGTATTGGAACAAATTTTTAGATTATTCGTCGAATAGATTATTGTGATAGTATTATATTAGTTATATAACAATACCTTCAGAAATTTATGATAGTACGAGACTGCGCATGACTCGGCATGGATCAAAAGAGGTGGCGTATCAATATGGACATGGAATTATTTCAAACGACAACAGTGGTTTCTATCACCTTCGCTGACACAGGAAAATTAAAGCTAAAGGGCATCATTTGCTTGTGCAAAGTGCCAAACACTCTTCGCCAAATAACTTTTAAAGATCCTTATCTTTTCTCCTTAGACGGTGCATGTTACGTGACCACTCTGTTCAAATTTATTAATGGAAGGTTTGTTTGATTCCTAAATTAGATCACAAAATTATTTTTTTTAATACATAGATAGGGTCAAATATTAATAATAAAACAAAAGTAAAGCATAGTAATTAATTTTGTATGATGGAAAATTTTGGATCATGGTTCGAGAAAAGGGGGGTTTGTTAATTAGCGTGTAAGAAACGGTTTATTACGAAGTTGAAAAAAAAAACAAAAGGAATAGGATATTAATTCTTTTAAGATCCTATGTCACCTGTGTTTTAATGTTAAGATTCAATTATTTATATCTTTTAATTTATTAATCACAAATGGCATGAATGAAATTTATGCAACAGAAAATCAAATCATGAAAGGATAATTCAGATTCTAGGGATGACAAAGGTACCCGCAACCCACAAATTTTAGGAATAGAAATGGTACCCGCAACCTATAAACCCACCACAACTCGCCTGTTAAGAGTAATTTTGTAGGTTGCAGATAAATTTAGTATAATAAATTGAAACTTAATTTAACTAGGTTGCAGATGGGTTTAGTATTAACTAAATATCTATAAGTATTCGCCAACTCTCAGTTTTTTTTAAATATTTTTAATTTAATTTTAATTAAAAAATTAACATCTAAAAACATATAAAGTAAATAATGTAAAGTATAAATGAGTTTCAACATGCCTAAGTCCTAACATGTTTTAATTTAATGGATGGATTATTATATACTTATTATAATTTTGTATAGACCATTATTCATTAACTTAATATATAGATTATTTCATTATTATAATTTTATTATTTAGATTAGTATTTAAAAGGTATTATTCTTTATAAAATATTAATCGTAATTATTATTGCATGAATCATATTGGATAGGTACTAATAGTGGTGAATGAAATGCAAAATGAACTTGTGTTGAATGATAATATTAAATGATAATTGTTATTTTATATACTAGTTTGTGGCTTTTTTTACGGATTTGCATATTTTAAACTTAAATTGAAGAAATTGCATTGGATGGATGTTGAAATTCTAATTTTTCATTTACATTGATTAAATTTAAAATTGAGTAGTTATGTAGAATTTTAGGTTATTGTTATAAAGTTATATATTGAACATTTATGATTCTAAAAATGGAAACCCATAAAAAATCTACCGAATACTATTGTGAATTTGATAATTATTAAAGGGTTTTCTTAAAAAATTAAAACTCACAGCAAGTTATGAGTAAATTTAATAATTTAAATTTTATGCAAGTTTTGATTTAATAATAACAAACCTGCTACAGGCGGTGGCTTTATCATCCCTATTATATAAGCGAAAGTAGCATCATATGTTTGCTATTTGAAATGCAAAGCCATCCCATCAAGTCTTACATGGGCAATGCAGACGAGGCAACAATGTTTGCTTGCCAAGCAAAATCAATATAATTTTATGCCCATGTGATAGCTCAGCCATATAGGTAAAAATTCAAACTGAAATAACACGCATGAAATTATTGAATTGTATAAATTCTTGTTAATAACCCACATTTTCCAAATCGTTACTCCCATCATAGTTAGATATATCGGTTTATGGTACAAGACTTAAAATTTAAATAATTCTAACATACAAGAAACAGACAGTAGAAAATAAATTTTCATTACTAAAAATGGAAACCCATAAAAAATCTACCGAATACTATTGTAAATTTGATAATTATTAAAGAGTTTTCTTAAAAAATTAAAACTCACAACAAATTGTGGGTAAATTCAATAATTTAAATTTTATACGAATTTTGATTTAATAATAATAAACCTGCTACAGGTGGTGCCCTTTATCATCCCTATTACATATGGGAAAGTATCACCATATGTTTGCTATTTGAAATGCAAAGTCATCCCATCAAGTCTTACCTGGGCAATGCAGACGAGGCAACAATGTTTGCTTGCCAAGCAAAATCAATATAATTTTATGCCCATGTGATAGCTCAGCCATATAGGTAAAAATTCAAACTGAAATAACACGCATGAAATTATTGAATTGTATAAATTCTTGTTAATAACCCACATTGTCCACATCGTTACTCCCATCATAGTTAGATATATCGGTTTATGGTACAAGACTTAAAATTTAAATAATTCACATACAAGAAACAGACAGTAGAAAATAAATTTTCATTACAAACACCAATTAACGTTATTTGCGCATACGGGTACAATTCCTTGACCTTTGTTTCCTTGCTCATTTTAGTCTTGTTTGTTTCTGTAAAATTGCCGATTCCTTGACAAAGAATAAATGATAAAGAAAAACCACGCATAAATCCTCATAATTTACGGTTGGCAACGGATAGAGACGCTTCAAGATTGATTTTCCTTCTCAATCGTATCTTGAATACTCAAATGAGCCATGAAACCTCTATTTGTTTATGGTCAAAAAATTATTATTTTTCTATTTTATTAGGTCTCTTATCCTATCACATTTTAGATGACATCGTACACAATAGAAAAATTTATCATCTCTTTTATAATGTAATTACTATATTGGGAAATGAATTTTATTAAACAAATTTGAAATTAACAACTTTAAATCAAATCTAGTAGTTTCGATGGCTAAACTTGATGGGACTTGAATCGAGCAAAAGTCAAAAAAAGCGCCAATTAACCGACTAAACGTCCGAATTATTTTAAGTTCAAGAGAAATTTTCTGCTTTAGTTTCGGACAGACAAAAACAAAACAAGAAAAAGACCAAGACCAAGTCCAAGCTTAATGGCTTTATTGTGTTACAATTTTATGAGACCAAATTGAAGAGAAAGGTTTCTGAAAATTTGATGCAGAATTATTCTGTGGATATTGTGGTGACATTTGTCTTTAATTTCATTATTGCCCACCAACAAAAAGTGGGGCGGGCTGGGGGCATTGCTAGCGTAATGTGATTTTCAACTTCAATTTGAATCGTGGAAGAGGAGCAATGCTGCAAAAATCCACTCCAATGCGGACACGTGTCACCTTAGGGATGGAGAAATGATCTTACTTGACAATAAGAAACCACGTGCGGGCAGGATCAACGAGACATGATGATGGGCTAGCCACCACGAGGCTTTACCATGAACATGGGCGCATCTGATTCAAATGTCAAATATTATTTGCTTCAAATAGAAATGTTTCTTACAAAAACATTAAAAAAATTACTAAATTTGAAAAGAATAAACTTTTATTTTTTTATTATTTTAATTTATAACCGTTAAAAATACAAAAGTTTATTTAAAAAGTATTAGGACCAATATGGGAATGCAAACTTTAAAATAATTCTTATTTTTTTTATACATAAAATAATTGTTGTTAGCTCTACAAACAAGTTACAGTTTGTTGTAACTTATTTTTCTCACGTGATATAGTGCCGTGTGAGTCATACGGCACTATAGCATGTGAGAAGACCAAGTTTTAATTTAGGGAGCTCCTAATAACAAATATGTTTGGCATATCCTATACGATGGAGATCGATGCAATACATAAGGGTATGTTTGGCATTAGAAGTAATGCAATGTCACATTTAGTTATATTGCATTATGGTGCATTCCATTAGAGTATATTAAGCTGTCATGCAATATCATGTTTAGTGTAATATCAACTATAGTATATATAATAATATTTTATATCATTATTTATGTTAATATTAATTTTATATTAATATTTTTTAAATTTATTAATATTTAAGTATGTATCATTAGTTATATTAAATTACTTTAAAATAATAATAAATTTTTATATATTTATTACTATAATATAATATAAGTAAATAACACATTATTTAATTATATTTTAAGCATATTTAATACCAAATAAAATATAATATTATTGAATAATATATTTTTATTAATTTATATTAATATTTATAATGTAAAAGAGAAAAAACTAATATTGTATTAAATTACAAATTTATTTGCATTTTTTATAATATTAAAAAATGTACTATAATACAACAAATTACTCTAGCCAAACAGAAGATTGTACTGCATAATGTGATGAAGTACCATATTATGAAGGGTGTCACGTCCCTAAGATATCTATTATTATTATTATTATTATTATTATTATTATTATTATTATTATTATTATTATTATTATTATTATTATTATTATTATGATCATCATCATCATCATCATCATGTTTCACATAATTCAAGTAAATAATTATAAAATAGCTCATCCAATAGAGTTATGGTTCCAATGGACTCTAAAAACTGTGGAATTATAGTACAGAGGGTCAACTGCGCATGGTTTAAATTGCTCCACCAATTACAAGCACAAGTTTACCCTACACTACAATAACTATTAAACGTTGAGTCTTGGGCTCTAACTCACTTCTCCGGTACTGAATAAATTAAAGGACAATAATATATAATTTTTTTAAAAAAGCAAGTAATCGTCATCTACAATAATCTACAATAATTAACCAAACTATATTACATATATTTTATAACACACGCAATGTGTGTGTGTGTGTGTGTGTGTGTAGAGAGAGAGAGAGGAATCTAAAATCCGGCGTTGCTCATATTATAATACACGATAGTGCACTAGGCTTACAGTAAAGCTCCTCCAACATACCATAACATGCACAATAAAATGTTGGATTTATTAATTTAATAATGTTGAATCCTTAAACTAATGTTGGACTTATATGTGAAATTATGTGTTACAGACTGTCATATGAGATTAAGTCCAATTAAGGTGATCAATTAAGATTTTCGGTATTATGAACTTTAATTTATCTAATAGGGTGTGAGCCTTTAATGTGTAGAAACCTAATAGTATTTTAATTCTATGATAGACCAAATTAGAAATACCCAGTAACAATAGTAAAAGATTGTCCGTATAAGTGGTTATGGTCCCCAAGTCTCACGTATTGTTACTTTTTATGATATCTCATTATTAGAGAAAGAGCACAGAGAGAATTAAAGGACTCTCTAGGAAAACATGTAGATTTGGAAGGCCAATCACATAATCCTAGAGATTAATTCAGCATTATGAATTCAAATATACTTCTGTATAATTTGTTATTAATTTTTGATGATATAACATGATATTCCTAAATTATAGGTGATAGTATTTCACCAAAAGATTTTATCCCAACAAGTGGTATCAGAGCCCAATCATGTTGAATCATTGAAAATCAAATTTATTTTTATTAAGGATTAAATATTTTAGTGTTCCTAAATCTGATATCCTTTAATTTAAGAACAATTATTTTTATTTTGGATTTATGGTTAAAATAAAAAAAAAAGAGGTGGATGAATTTCGACACCAAGCCGCGACACATAGCTTAAGAACAGCAGCCGCATGGCTGCATAAAGAAAGAAAAAAAAAAGGAGAAAAGTAGCGTCATAGCTGCTACTGCAAACATGAACGATGAAACCACGACCCATGTAACAAGCTACACCAAGTAAGAAGTATAGAACAATTAGCTCATAAGGACCGCCATTGTGTAACCATTCATTCACGGATGCCGCTTCCCATATCGGGTAAAAATGCAAACCTATAGCTGTAGAAATAGGAATAATCGCACCAGAAATAATATTATTTCCATAAAGTAGAGATCTAGAAACATGTTTTGTTAGAAAATATCATAAAGGTCACTAACACATTATATAGTTTCGTTTTCTAGCAAACTTTTAAGGAGTTTTGCAATTAAATCCAAAATCAATTTGGGCCTAAATTTGGGCTTAATGTAAAGAAATTAAAGGGTTAATTTATCATTTATAATAGCCCATTAATATAAAATTCTAATTTAGCCCATTTAAAAAAAATTTTTGGTTTATTTGATAGGTTTGGTTTGGTTCGGCTTAGGCCAAATTGATCTATTCTAAAACTGGTCAATGGTTCGAATCAGCAATATTTGACCGATCAATCGTTGATCATTGACCAGTTAAAGGTTGACTTTAACCTAAAATTTAATTTTTTATTTTATTTACGATAATTGTTGCTATAATTTTAAATTCAAATATTGATTGATTTATATATATATTAAAATGAATTAATTAAAATAATATGTCACCAAAGTGACCTCTCTTATGGAAATTAATTTATTTTGAAATATAAATATTTTTTGTATATATAATTTCTGTGAATATCGATCAGTTCAAAGGAATGTCCATATTTAATAGAATTACATGTGCACCTATGGTAATAAACATGTGATATTATTTGGTTTTATATGTGAGCAATAAATCGGCCCAAAGAAAGATTAATTGTTTGACATATTCTTATTATCAGTATTTGATTACTACACTAAGATATCACTTACAAGTTAATGTTATGTCTAAAAATAAAATATTAATGGAGTGTTTGATATCTTGAAATGGAATTTACCTTTATTTGAATTTATTTTTGTTTTGAGACTAATATGAACTTATTTTATTTGTTTGTTATTCTCTATTTAGTTATGTCTATTGCTAATATTACTGCTAACGTCAATTCAACTCTTATGCTTAATGGGTCTAACTTCAAATCATAGCATGAGAATCTTTCAATAGCTCTCAAAGTCATGGATCTTGATCTTGCGTTAAGGGTTGATTCGCTCCTACCTCTTACGGATGAAAATACTCTTGATGATAAAAGGGAAATGAAAAAGTGAGAGAGATCAAATCGTATGTGTATCATGATCATGAAGAAAGTCATTCCAGAAGCATTTAAGGGCTCAATCACTGAAAAAGCAACTAGGGCTAAAGAGTTTCTTGTACAAATTGAACAAAAAATTTGTCAAGAACAAAAAGGTTGAAATTGGTACGCTCTTGACAAGCCTAATTTTAATAAAGTATAAAGGCAAGAAAATAAATAAGGATAAAGAAGCTGTAAATACAGTACCTCAAAAGAAACAATAAAAGAAATTAAATGATCTAAAAGCTACTTGTTGTTTCTTTAGAGGAGTTGAAAGGCATAGCTTGGTTTGTTCAAAGGTTAATTTAATTTCGATACTTAGACACACATGGTGGATAGATTCTGGAGTAATTACTCACATTAGTGTATTTATGCAGGGTTACTTGAGTTGTCGAAAATCCAGTGATGGTGAAAGATACATCTATGTAAGTGAGGGCAAAATGATTGAAGTTAAAGTAATTGGAAAGTTTAGATTATTAGTAAAGACTAAATTTTACTTGGATTTTAATGAAAAATTTGTTGTTCTGTTTTTTAGACAAAATTTGATTTCTATTTTTACTATAGACAAATTTGGTTTTTTTTGTTCAGTTGGGAATGGAAAACTTAGCTTGTTTCATGATTCAAGACAAGTTGGTTCCGGTTCTTTATCATGTGAGGATAGTCTTTATATGCTTAATACAATTGCTTCATTTAATGAATTCCTACAATCAAGTACAGAGGTGTAAAGAGAAAATTAACCAATGAGAATTCAGTTATATTATGACACATGAGATTGGGTCATATCTCCAAACGGAGAATAGAAAGACTTGTGTCAGATCAAATCTTAACCCTTTAGATTTTATAGATTTCAACATCTGTGTTAACTGTGTTAAAGAAAAAAAACTAATAAAAAGAGATCATTTAGTTGATGATTGTATATACTATAAGTTCTATAAGAGTAAGTATATTTTTTCGATTTCATATGTTGATGACTCTTTGCTTGCAAGTATCGATATAGGCTTATTGTACGAAACCAAGAAATTTATAATTAAAAACTTTGAGATGAAAGATCTTGATGATGCCTCTTTTGTATTAAGCATACAAATACACTAGGATCGCTCTAGAGGTATTCTGGGATATCATAAAAGAGCTGTATCGAAACAATTCTCAAGAGATATGACATACAAGATTGCAAATTAAGCAATACCTCTGAAGTTAAGAGAGACAAGTTTAGTTTGAATAAGTGCTCTAAAAATGATCTTAAGAAAAAAAAATACAAAAGATTCCTTATGCATTAGTAGTAGAAAGTCTTATATGTGCTCAAGTTTATACATGACCAGATATTGCGTACATTACTAGGATATTGGTTAGATACTTAAGAGACCATTGGAAAGCAGCTAAACAAGTTTTGCAGTACTTACAAAGAACAAAAGACTACATGCTCACATTTTGAAGGTTAGATAAGCTTGAGATTATTGTGTATACTGGCTCTAATTTTGTTAGATGGTAAGATAGTATGAAATCCACTTCATGTCACATCTATCTACTAGTTAGAGATATTGTCTCTTGGAAGAGTACTGAACAGTCTCTTATAGTCTCTTCTACGATGGCAGCATAATTTATAACATGTTATGAGACATCCAATTTGGAATATGGCTACAAAATTTTGTCACGGGAATGCTCATAATAGATGGTGATAACAAAACACTAAAGTTATTTTGTGAGAATAAGTCAGCAGTGCTATATTCTAATAACAACAAGAGCTTGACGAAGTCAAAGTATATAGACATTAAGTTTTTAATTGTTAAAGAAAGAGTTTAGAGTGAACAATTATCTATTGAGCACATTAGCACAAACTCTATAATTATGGATTCGCTTATTAAGGGATTACCACCCAAGATATTTCATGAGCACACTGCTTATATTGGTGTCATGTCATTTAAAGATATTTAGTTTTAATGGGAGTTTGTGATTTTTAAATGCTCTTATAATATAGACATTTTTAGTTATTTTAGTTACTGGATATTTCAAATTATTTTCTACAAAAATAAAATTTTATTTTATTCACACTCTGAACTTTTGGTATGGTTTGATCTCACTAAGATTTAAGGTGGACCAATTAAAAATAGACATGTTAAGATCACATTGTATGAAATGTTTATACTATACATCCATATCATGATCAATGTCATTCCATTGTATTGACACAGTGATCATTGATAGGTTGAGTTATGATAAATGTAATAAAGGCCACTTTGATTCTATGTTGATATGATTGATAGACTGAATTGATTATAGGTACACTTTGGTAATAACAGTAAAGATTGAACTCATACGGTTAGTTTTGCCAAAACATAATTATAAGGTTACACATATAGCCCAAGTAGGAAATTGCTGAATTTTTTAATCCAATAATGTTGAATCCTTAATCTAATGTTGGGTTTATATGTGAATAATTATGTGTTACAGACTGTCATATGAGATTAAGCCAATTAAAGTGATCAATTAAGTTTTTTAGTATTATAGGCTTTAGTGTATCTAATAGAGTGTGGGTCTTTAATGTGTAGAAACCTAATAGTATTATAATTATATTATGGGTAAAATTAGGAATATCTAGTGACAATAGGAAAAATTTGTCTATATAAGTAGTTATTGTCCCCAGGTCACGCTTATTATTAGTATTCTTTCTACTTTTTTTTATATCACATCATTAGATAAAGAATGCAGAGAGAATTAAAGTACTCTCTAGGAGAACGTGTAGATTTAGAAGGCCAGCTATACAATTTTAGAAATTAATTCAGTTTTATAGATTCAGATACGATTCCGCATAATTTATTATTGATTCTTAATTATATAACATGATTTTCCTGAATTATAGGTGATAGTATTTCACTAAAAGGTTTTATCCTAACACAAAACACTCTAGACGGAGCTCGTAAGATACATATATACAGACAATGACATAACATTTATATTACTGAAAGTTATGAGAGTTCACAGCAACAGATGTATTGGGAACCAAAGGTAATAAAAGAATAGGTAGTTGGGGAGGAGTGAACAGTTGGGATAGATTTCATGTACATTTGCCTCTGCTCCCCAATTAACTTACAATTTTTATAATCATATATTTTTTTCAAAGAGATTATCAGTTTCCTTTTATTAAAATTAATATATACTATTTATTTTTTATTATTTTCATAATATTTAATAATTCACTTAATAATATTATTTTACAATATTATCTTTATTTTTAAATATCTTTTATTCACATTATTATAAATTAATTAGATCTTGTAAATTGAAATTAAAATACTAAAAATAAAAATATAAACTTTGATGCAAATAAAAAAATTAATAATAATATATTTTTATATTTTTAATTTTCATATAATAAGTATATATTTTAAATCTCAGGATCAAATATGAAGCAAATATCTCTTTTTTTTTTTTAAATTTTTATGTCAAATGCATTATTAGATATTTTGAAAATAATAATGGTGTATATTTATTTTAGTAAGAAAAAAAATGACAATTAGGCTCACCTTTAAAATGCTGGAGACCTTAGGTAAAATTCTTTTACAAGGTCTCCTTATATTTAGCAGCTTTAATACTCAAATAAATATAAAATTTAATCAAATTTTAATTATATATTGAATACCAACAATCATCAAAATAGTAAGACAATTTGAAAAAAAAAAAAAGATAGTCAAGATTATCCACACACTTTTCTTTTAGAACTATTATTGAAAGAAGCTTTTCTCTTCCTTTAAAAGGAAACCAATAAATATAATAGTTTTCTTTATGAAGAATCGCACAAAAAAAAATTTATGATGTTAAATAATTAAGGTTTTTTTAAATAGATAAAGAATTTAATTTATTTTTTAGAAAAATTAATAATAAAATAATGGTTAGATAATACTATTATTTATAGTTTTCTAACATTAATGTTATCAAATATAAGATTCTATAAAAAATCTTAATTGTACGATAATTATTAATTAAGGAGAGACCTAAAAATAGACTTTCTTGCTATCAATAAATTAAAAAATTTATTAATTTGAGTATATAAAAGAAAATACTAACAAAAAAAATCCTAATATACAAGATCCAAATAATTATATCGAGATTTTTTTAATATACGGGACTCTAAACAACCATTTAGTTTGTCTACACTTAAATCACCCCTCATGACAATCTCTCATTTTTTTTAATGTAACTTTGCTTCTTTCTTTATATTCATATGATTTACAATTTTACATACAAATTCCTCATTTACAAAGCGGTGATCAGGTGTCTTTTCTCAAAAAAAAAAAAATAGTGGTGATTTGGTGCGCAGAGTCACATCATGTATATAAATGTAAATCAACGAAAAATAGATTAAATTTGTCAAATCAACTTTCATAGAGTTAAAAAGTGCTTTTGCTTTTCTTTAGCATTGAGCACATTTGATATAATAATTCTGATGAAATTTCTCTGAGTTGATCTGCTTAATTAGGCATGTGCTATACATTACTTAATGGATAATTATATATTAGCTTAGGTCTTAATTAGTATTAAGGTATTGTAATTTTTAAATTATTTTTATTATAAATAAATTATAAATATAAAATAAAAATTAATATTATGTAGTAAATATAATTTTTAAATAATAATTTTAATAAAATTAATAAAATTAATAAAATTATAATAAATTTTTTATCATATAAGAATAAAATTAAATCAACTTAACTTTCGTACTATAACAGTTAATATTTATTAAATATTTTAAAAGATTATAACTATTCAATTTTATTTCCAAACAAGGCCATGAAATTCTACAATATTATAAGCTTAACTCACATAAGTTTGTCATGATTGCAATGGGTGGTAATCTCTCTTCATTGTTTTTGCTTTGGATGAATGACCCTTAGTGATTCTCTTATGTTATTTTTAAAGCTTAATTATTTCTTGATAATTTTTTTAATATTCTAGTTAATCTTTGGTGTTAAAATAGTCACACAAAAATATATTGTTAAAGGGTAAATGTGACCTTTTAAGAAATAAATTAAGTAAATTTAATGGATAAGATTATTTAAATCCATTAATTTCCTTTCTACATCTATTTTTTAATTAAAATAAGATAATTATCAAATGGTAATATATTATTTTGATTCATTAGTTCAAAAAAATCACAAAATTATCCTTAATTAACTATTTTTTCTCTATTGTATCAATAATCAAATTCTAAATTAATTTCTCTCTTTCACATTTAACTTTTATTCTTTTTTACTAAATCAACTTTATCTTCCACTTCCTTTCCACTATAACATTATTAGTTCTTACCTATTTGTGCTCCTAAGATTTGACCAACAAATTTTTAGTTGATTCAAAGTGGTACAAAAACTTTTGTTTTTTATTTTTACATGATAGACATTGCTCTTTTATGAGGGGAGGAGATGAACAAAAAGAGAATAAGACTGAATAAGCAATTGATCAAGTTATATTTTTACAATAAAATTTTAATGCAAAAAGGGTAAAAGGAAGAATTTAACGGGTTCAAATAGCGTCACACAAATTTAATTTGTGGAGGTCTCAAATATTTAGTTTGTATGTGAAAAATATCATAATAACCATTGAATGGTGAGTTTGATAGGAGAGATAAATAGGATAGCAAAAATACAAAAAAGGGATTCTAAGAGGGATATAAGTATCATTCTTCTTCTATTTTGCACTACTATTAATCATTTGCATCGTCTCATTCAAGTGGATTTAACTTTCGTAAAAATAATTATAATCCCTTAGTAAATATAATTTTTTTCAGAATTAAAAATAATTATACATCCGAATTATGAATGAGGGCATTTTCTCAATTTCTGATTTGTTTTAACTTTGTTAAAGGGTAATTAATATTTGAAAATAAGGTTAAACAAAAATGTGAATGCGATCACAATGGCATACACTTGAGAGCACTCAAATGTACACGCAAATTGACACTAAAAAACAAACATATGGGTTAAAATGCGCATGCAAGCATGCAGAAGCTGACAAATTATTTTATTAGCATAAGCTCAATCCCCTATTACGCAATAGTAATTATGAGTTTATAATCTCCAAACATAGGGAGTGGACAAGAATTACTGAGACAGATAAAACAAAATATTTATACTAAGCAAAGAAAAACAGCTAGAAAGCGCCAATTTGGAGATTGATATATTATATATATATATATATATAAAGGAATTTTGATTATATTAAAGTCAGAAAGAAAAAAAATTTAAAAAATTAATTTTAATATAGTATATTTTAATTTGTAATTTATTAAAATTTATATATATTTTAAATCTATTAACTTATCCTTAACTCTAATATAGATAAGATCCTTCGTTAGAAACCCATTCTATGCATGTATGTTTATGTTAATAGCATGGGTTCAGTTCCTGCAATCCTGGCGTCCGAAGTAAGGATAAAACAACAACAATGAGTTAATAGATTCAAAAGGAAAAAACCCATAAGAAATTAGCAAATGGGTTTGTTAAAAAATGGCTTAAAAATTGTGGCTTATCAGTGATTGGTGGAGAACAGGACAAATGCCAATAGAAAATAAAATAAAAATAAAAAGAAAGAGGAAATGGGTCTGGGGACAGCATGCTTGGAGAGAAGAAAATGGGATGCGTGCAATGACAATAAAATGTTTCCTACGCAAACAACAAGTTTGTCAACTAAGAGAGAAGGTGGATGAGCCGTGAGGGCACACGGTGATAGAACCGGAACCCACTTATGTTTTCACTCAATCATCATCTATACACAGTGCTCTATATATTTACATAGGTTGGTTAGTTTTAAATTAATTTTATTTTAATTAATTATGTTGCGGTCCATACTTGGTCAGAATCAGAAACTATTTTACATATTTTATATAATTTGTATAGTAAATTGTAAAATGTATATTCCAATAATTATGCCATGCCCATGTCTCAGAGGATTAAATAAGTTCTACCCATCTCAGTGTGTCCATTTTTTATCTTTTCTCTCCTAAAAAGAGAATTGTTTGTCTTAGATCTAAAAGTTAGGCAATAAACACTATCAAATAAAAAAATAAATAAACCTAATGGAGAAAGACCAGAGTCAACAATTTTCTTTGCAGTTTAAACCGTTGGGTTTATTAATTAAGATGTAAAATTATAGATACTAAAGATTCTGCGACTCCCCAAGTATTGAAGAATATCCTAATTGTCCTTTCCATACAAGAACCATTTCCATAGTGTATGTATGTGCCTCCATGAGAGACAAATTTTGGTTGCTTTGTTAATTAAATTAATCAAATTATTTCCTCTAACCAATCGGACACACAACTGTAGTTCCTGGCAAATTTACAAAAGCATAATTGTAACTTGTTCTGAACCTAAACAACTAAACTACGTCACAACAAGCCATGCTGCAAGATCATCCCATGATTTCTTTGTTGTATTTAAAAGAATAGTATAGGGAATTTATTAATTCAATTTAATTAGTTTTTTTTTTTTGGTTGGGGGGGGGGGGTGAAGAAGGAAAGAAAGTGGCCCGGGTCCCCGCGCCAACGTTAGCTGTATGTGTGGGTTTATGTTGCAATTGGAAGCGTGCTCAAGGCACTCACGTGCGACAAAGTTTTATAAATAACGAAGGAAGAGAAGGGAAGCATATGCGCACAACAAAGTCAGAAAGAGAGAGACAATCAAGAAAAAGCAATTAAAAGGGGGGGCACTCGAGCTAGTTAGTTGAAGAGTTGTGATAGGCACTAATTCTTATGCCTGTGACAAGTGCATAGGTTATTAGCAAGCACAGAGACACAGCATATTCTTGTATTTTAGAGCCCCTTTCAGAACATTAGTAGTTAAAATAGTAACAATAAATGGAGATACAAAGTGAAGTGCAGCTTTCAAAGTTTAAGAGGATTTGTGTTTTCTGTGGGAGTAGCCAAGGCAAGAAGAGTAGCTATCAGGATGCTGCTATTGAGCTTGGCAGAGAATTGGTAATCTTTTCGTGTCATCGATCACTTCATTTTAATTTTACATGCTTTGTTTCAATTTTATTCATAAATGTGCTCGAAACCTGAGATGGGTTTCGGTCTAAAATCCGCTGAATGTTTCTACGGCAAGCAATGGGGTGACTTATTGTGTGTTCTGTTGCAGGTGTCCAGGAACATTGACCTTGTGTATGGAGGTGGTAGCATTGGTTTGATGGGTTTGGTATCACAAGCAGTTCATGATGGGGGTCGCCATGTTATTGGGTAAGCATTAAGCAAGCCTATTATGAAACAAAATCAGTGAGTTGGGCTTGTTTTTGTTGGTGTGATTGAACTTTTTTTTTTTTTTGTCATGTTATTGTCTCTTTGTTCTTTTGCAGAGTTATTCCCAAGACGCTCATGCCTCGAGAGGTATGTCTGTTCTATATCTTCAAAAAGTACTCAACCTTTTTCCTGTTATATTAAAAACAAAAGCAAAAGAAAAAAAATACCATCCCTACAGAGATTTTCTTTTTATTTTCCCTCTCTCTCTCTCTCCTTCCACCATTGATGGCTTTTACATTTTGATTGCATGATCCACTATGCCAGTTGCACGCCAACCATTTTTTTTTCAAATGAATCAACGGTCGGGATTTGAGTATCAGTCGTCAGGATTTGAGTGTCCGATCCGATGTATCTTGAAAATTCGAATCCGAACCATTAATTCAATGTTCAGCGCTAACTCAATTAATATTGAATTCTTATCCATCTCATTTATCTTATTATCCTTTCTTTTTTTAATCACTCACTTTGCTTAAAAGAAATTTACTTTTGAAGTCTTTGATCAGTCAATGCCTGCAAAACTCATCATTTCTACAGCACAACACAACACTCCAAACTTCTCAGTATTCCAATTTTCAATCTCTTTATTGACTATTCTTCTGTGTCGTTTGTAGTTAACTGGTGAAACAGTAGGGGAAGTTAAAGCAGTTGCAGATATGCATCAAAGAAAGGCCGAGATGGCTAAGCATTCAGATGCCTTTATTGCCTTGCCAGGTTAGTGATAAAGCCCCTGACAAATTTCCTACTTACACCAAAATGCTTAGGCAAATTAAGAAAACTTATATGCCATCAGGTGCCTTTCCTTTACTATCTATATGCATTTATTCAAGTGGATAACTGAGTTTCATTGTTTGTTTTATTTTTATCTCTCTGTTATCGCATGCAAGTTAATATTCAGCATTTTGTGATATTGTATTGTTAACGTCGTCAGAGTATCTGTAGTAATCATAAAAATGTCATGTTTTTTTTTAAACCTTGTGTCACTGGCCCCAAGAATCATGATTAGGAGGAACCCTTCTTGACCCATCAACATCTAACGCTGAAAATTAGAGCTTCTGAGGTCAATATGCTTTATTGTCTAACATAGTCCTCTAGCTTGTCTTGTTACTGTATCAAGTTTGTTTTTCCCTACCGCATTTGGAGTAAAAGACATTCATAAAACTTTCATCAAATTGTTTTTGCCAGCCGGCTTCTTCACGTAACAGGAAATCATGTGCACTGCTTTTTAAGGACCATTCTCTTCCCTCTTTTTAATTTTCTTTCCCCACTTCTTCATTTAGGGCCGACATTAAGGACTAATTATTGTCTTGAATCCTGAGCTTTGACAACTTTGAAAGATGGGAGGAGATGCCTGGGTATAGCAGTCAGTTCATTTTTCATGGGGACCTTCTTTCGAGCCATAGCTTTTAAGAGACATGTTGAGAAAAAGACAGTAAATAATAGATATGTATAATATGTTCGTATAGGGACATTATGATTTATGACCTTAAGGGGATGGCAGAACAGAAGATTATGCCTCTGTTTTAACGAGGGATGGGAACAATAAATGTCATGCTTTGGAGTGTGGGCACAAAAGGCATGGGCTAAATAGTCAGCAAACACTCGCGGTTTGTGGTAAAAAACTATGAACAGTAGCTGTAATGCTTGGTGTCCGCTGTCGCTCGAGTTTGAGTAATAATAAAGGATGAGAATTAGTATTTAGTGGTAAGGTTTCTCTTTCCCATCAGAATCTTTTAGAAAAGAAAAAAGAAAAAGGCAAAAGAAGCAGTAATTGAAGTGGACTGTAACAAGTAATATCGCTTACACCTTATAGCCTGAGGAGTTAATGATTAATAGTGGAGGATGTCTCTTCTTTCTGCTATGAGATTATAGGTAAGTAGTCAAAATGATGAGTCTGTTTTTAACTTTTCTACTTCTGTTCTTTTTTTCCTCTCTCAACCATAGGTGACAATAATCATAGTACAAAATGTTGTGTCTGGATTTCAGTTTTACATTATCATTTCAAGGGAAAAGGGAATGTTGGTAGTTGGAAAAAGAAATGGTCACATCATATTATTTAAATAAAAATATAGTAAATGTGAGTGGTATAAGTTATATCATACTGTAATTTAAGGATTCTCTAAAAATATTGACATGAAAAAATTTTCATGTAACATGACATGCAGGTGGTTATGGGACTCTAGAAGAACTACTTGAAGTGATTACCTGGGCTCAACTTGGGATTCATGACAAACCAGTATGTTTTTGCTTTTGCGTTTTATAATACCTGCTTACGGCTATTACTTTTTACTTGATTTACGGAGCTCTAATAATGTTACTCCTCCTTTTTTGCAGGTGGGTTTGCTCAATGTTGATGGATACTACAACTCCTTGCTCTCATTTATTGACAAAGCTGTGGAAGAGGGATTTATTAGTCCAAGTGCACGCCAAATCATTGTTTCTGCTCCAACAGCCCAGGAGTTAGTCAAGAAATTAGAGGTATAATGAGAGAACTTATTTCATGTCTCCTTATCTACATTATTACCTAAAAAGTGTTGTTGGGTTTCAAGAACATGTTCTGTTTCTTCGCTTTGTTTCTGCTTTGGCCTTCTAAAGTCCGAAATTAGCCACTCTGCTTCATTATTAAACAATTCTCTACAGAAATCAACTTCACGTAGAGTTGTAAAATAGTGTCATTGAGATATATTTCCCATAAGAAAAGAAAATTTATGTCAATAAATTTTTAGTTGAATTGGCTGGCACGTCCTTTCCTTATCATTAATATACAAGAATTTATTCGCCTTGTTTGACTTTAATCATGGGCTTTTATATTAAGCCTTAATTGTAAGTTTCTGTTGGGCTAGTATACACATTTGTATCATCAATAATCTTCAGAAAAGGGAAGAAATATGTGCCAGTCCCAAAAAGCACTAAAGCTTTGAAGGGTTGTGTTCATTTTCCACAGTCATCCCTGGGATAAATAACGTTTAAACATAGTGTGTTCCTATAGTAGTTATAATGTTCTTTCTCATCTTTGCTCTGTTATTTTTCTGTAGGAGTATGTCCCCTGCCATGAAAGAGTTGCTTCAAAGTTGAATTGGGAGATGGAGCAGCTGGGCTATACTCAAGATTATGATATTAACATCTCTAGGTGATTTTATGACCGTAGCATTGAGAGGGTTTCTAAATTCTAAATATAATATTTGGGAGTTAGGGAAGATTCTAGTTAATTTGAAGAATTCTATATTTTTGAAGTTGGGGAGCTCCTTCTGTAAATTGCAGCCTATTGACCTAGTATGTGAAACGTCAAACATTCCCTATATGTGGAAATTTGGTTTTAATTAAGTTGTAAGTATTAGAGGCTAATGAACATTCCCTTTTACAATGTTAATTTAAGTTATTTGTTTCACTAATTTTCAATTTTTTTCTATTACTTTTTCCTTTTTTATTCAACTTATTGAAAAAATTTTAAACCACTATATTCTCTATGGTTGACATATAATTCTTGAAAAGTCAAATTTTTACCATGAGTATTGAAGTGTTTATGGAAAAATAAAAAAACAACTTGCACAATTAAGAAGAAGATTCTCTCTTAATATGATCTCTACCGAATTTTTTTAAAAAATTTTCTACTATATGTCTTTTAATTGTAGTGTGTGAATAAAATTTAATTTTTTTTATTTCTCAACTATCTTTCAATAAAAATTATTTATTTAATACATAATTAGATTAGGAGATAATCATGATCTGCACAATTTTGGAAGGACCAAAGCCTCATTGGTTAAGAAGAAAAAGGACGCACCTCTCATGTAACAAACATAAAAGAAAGAATGGCCCTGTCACGTGGTAACAAACATATCTTTGTTTGGTGTTGATGTCTTGAGCTGTGATCAGCAGTCAGAAGTAACCTCCCAACAAGAGGTACCCGCGGGGGACCAGATGATTTTGAATTGAATAGAAGAAAAGGGGACCTCTAATTGTGCTTCTTCAGAGAATACGTGAACCCCTTTACTGTCCGACAAATGGGGTATCGACAGGTGTAGTGGAGGCTGCATGTTAATGACGTGAGAGAAAAAGTTTGTGAAGGAATGCAATTGAAACGATGTTGAAAGTTGAAGCATGGGAAAGGGAAGAAATGAAAACAACTTCTATCAATTCATTCAACTTAATTATCAATGTCTAAAAGCATTGATTTTAATTATTCTAAAGATACCGCTACATCCTTCACATAGCAGTTTTCAGCAAAAGCTTTATGTTTTTGTACAAAAAATTCAGCAACAGATTGCTCAACTCTGACATTGAAGAGTGCTTTTAAAATTGTTCTTCCACCAGCCTATGCCTCTTAGCCTTCGGCTTGGAATTGGTCTACAAGTAGTCCTTATAGTGTCCCATTGCTTGGATCAGGACTAGCTTGTTGTGTCCCACGTTTTGACCAATGAGAACCTTATAAAAGTTTGCAAATGGGCTTTTGATGGCGTCATGAAGCCCAGTCCAAGTATATGGAGAATCTTGGGCTTAATTTAACAAGCTCTGTTGTCGAACTCCAATACAGGTGTCAGTTGCCATTGGAGTTGTCGGCCTGCTGTATGCTGGCTCTTTCAATGACTCTGAAGACTTTGGTTCCAATCTTTACGGAGAGATTCTTTTCTCTTTCCACAAAAATATAGAACAAAGCTAAGATTTTTTATTTTTAAATGTTATTAGTGGGAGTAGATTTCTAAACTAATACAGTCGATTTCTAATTATAACCAAAAAATGAAAAATGACTGTTGTTAGTTAACTTCTATTGTTATCTACTGTTAAACTGGCTGCATGGATCAGTTAATGTTCATTCTATAGCGTTTTTTAATTTGACTGAAGTGAAGATTATCAGTCTCTTTCCCTCACCAACGTACTTAAAACCCAAAAGGCAAACCAACAGCCAAGCAAGATGTTCCTGCAAAGCAACTTTTGAGTTACCATTTTAAAAACATATTATAAGATGAACATGGCCATAATAGTGTACCATCACCTTTCAAGGTACTCTAAAATATTAATATATATATATATATATATATATATACGTTGTTAGCAGATAGTACATGGATCTCTCAACTTCTTTTAACAGTTGCTTCCAAGCTTTGTTTAGCCCTCCCAGTTTGCTTTACCGAATGAAACTATGATGCCAACTCTGCACTAACAACCCATTAACCTACCTTCCAATTTTTCTATCACTATAAGTACCACTCATTTCTTCTTCTTCTGCATTCACTTAACACTTTCAGCAAAAGCCCAAGCCTAAACAGGTGCCACTTTTTTAACCAACGAAAGCAGAAAATGGCAATGCAGCACCATCGCCAATTGGTTTTGCTCTCGACAATCTTTTGCTTTCTGGGGTTCCTTTCGTTTCCAGCTGATGCAGCAGTAAAGAAGTATCAGTTTGATGTAAGTATTAATGTGTTAAATTGCATTTTTCCTCATTGGTTTTCTTCATAATCAATATATCTACAGCAACTTAATCAGTTTCTTGGTTTAAACACTATTTTTTTTTTTTTTTTTTTGGGGTGATTATCAGGTTCAAGTCAAGAATGTGAGCAGGTTATGCAATTCCAAACCAATTGTTACTGTCAATGGAATGTTTCCAGGACCTACTATCTATATTAGAGAAGGAGATCGAGTTCTCATCAATGTCACAAACCATGCACAATATAACATGTCCATCCATTGGTATGCATCAATTATGCAATCACAAGTCTTGCATGCATTAAAAAACACTGAGCAAAGCTGCCGGTCTTCCTTCTGAATGTAGGCATGGCTTGAAGCAATATCGCAATGGTTGGGCTGATGGACCAGCGTATATAACACAGTGCCCTATCAAGACTGGAAACAGTTACAATTACGATTTCAACGTCACAGGACAACGAGGAACTCTGTGGTGGCATGCTCATATTTTGTGGCTCAGGGCGACAGTTTATGGAGCTATCGTTATAATGCCAAAAGAGGGAACTCCATTTCCATTTCCTCAACCTTATCAAGAAACTAATATAATCCTAGGTCAGTAATGCCTTTAATAATCCTTGGCTACTTCAGGACTTAAAAGTTTTAAAGGCAATAAAGATTACCATGCAAAGTCCGTATCGTATATATGCAGGGGAATGGTGGAACTCTGACGTTGAAACAATTGTAAACCAAGGAAATAAGTTGGGCTTGCCACCGCAAACTTCAGATGCTCATACTGTCAATGGCAAACCAGGGCCACTCTTCCCTTGCTCTGAGAAACGTAAATCACCTTAAACTTCAAACTAAAGCTTTACTAAGAGAAGAGTTCTGCATATCATTCTTTAATCTAGCTATTTTCATTTCTCTTTGTAGATACTTTGGCCATGGATGTTGAGTCCGGAAAAACATACCTTCTAAGGATCGTCAATGCTGCACTCAATGATGAGCTCTTCTTTGCCATTGCTGGTCATAACATGACTGTTGTAGAGATTGATGCAGTCTACACCAAACCTTTTACAACTCAGGCTATTCTAATTGCTCCAGGTCAAACTACAAATGTTCTTGTGAAAGCTGACCAATCCCCAAGCCGATACTTCATGGCTGCCAGGCCTTTTATGGATGCACCAATTCCTGTAGACAACAAAACTGTCACTGCCATTCTGCAGTATAAAGGCATCCCGAACACAGTTCTACCAACGTTGCCCACTCTGCCTGCTCCCAATGATACCAAATTTGCATTGAACTACAACAATAAACTTAGAAGTTTAAACACCCCACAATATTCTGCAAATGTCCCTCTTCAGGTTGATCGACATCTTTTCTACACAATTGGTCTAGGACAAAACCCATGTCCCTCTTGCCAAAATGGTACACAGCTCACTGCTTCATTGAACAACATAACCTTTGTGATGCCAAAAATTGGACTCTTGCAGGCGCATTATTTCGGCATCTCAGGAGCTTTTAGAACTGACTTCCCCGACCGCCCTCCTGTTCCGTTCAACTACACGGGTGCACCACTCACAGCCAACCTTGGCACTTCACTCGGAACAAGGCTAAGTAAATTAGCTTTCAATTCCACTATTGAATTAGTGTTGCAGGATACCAATCTGCTCACAGTTGAGTCACACCCATTCCATCTTCATGGTTACAATTTCTTTGTTGTGGGAAGTGGGATTGCCAATTTTGATCCAAAGAAAGACCCGGCCAAGTTTAATTTAGTTGATCCTCCTGAAAGAAATACAGTTGGAGTTCCGAGCGGAGGATGGACTGCTATAAGATTCAGAGCTGATAATCCAGGTAAATATAATATTTAACAAAAACAATGCCATTCGCAAATTGATTTACACATGAAGGTTTACGAAACTAGTATCAAGTGCTTGATATATTTGTAGGTGTTTGGTTTATGCATTGTCACCTGGAACTGCACACCATGTGGGGATTAAAAATGGCTTTTGTTGTTGAGAATGGGAAGTCCCCAGATCAATCCATTGTACCGCCGCCAAAGGACCTTCCACCCTGCTAAATTTGGTGGCAAATGATGTAATTCCCGGACCTGAATAGATCTTCAAGCTATCACCCAGTTTTCATTTTTTACATTTTATATTACATATTTATGATGTTTGCAGAACTTGCAGATGATTCTTTTGGAAGGGAATTTCCTTTATAATTGCTCTTCCTCATGAGATTGTTCCTTGAGTTACGAGGAACTTCAGTATGTAATAAAGTGTTCAATCAAGAAATCTTTGGTGTTTATTCTGCGATGCTATCTGTGAATTTAGGAGAACAACTTTATTCATGTGGTTTTATCAGAACTTCAGAAAAATCTAAGCGTAAGGCGTCAGGAAGCAGCAATTATTATTGAACTAAAAGCCTCGGAATGAACTAAAAAAGGGCCTTTCCAAAGACTCCTGAAAGTTTGGGACATAATTACTTTCATGAACATTCGATAGAAACGGCTTATATGTTAGAAGAATACATCAACCTTTGCATTTGAAAGTTATTGAGAAAAACTAACTAATGAATGGAATTAGAGTCTAAATTCTGTGATATACATACAGTAAATTGATAATCATCTTTTTGATAATCATCTTAACTAACTGTTACCGAGTTAATTGTGTTTTAGAACTTAATGAACCACCTCAGGATTATTGTGATTTTGTTTTCCATTCCCAGAAAATGCTTGTTCCTTTAAACTGCAGCGCTTTGAATCTTTTGGATTGCAAAACTGAGCCTTTTGTTTAGAAACTAATCTTTTGGCAAACATCTTCCAGCTTTTCTTTGTTGTCCCAATCTTTTGAAGGGATTCTTTCATGCTGAAACACTCCTTTTGAAGCTCTGAAACACGATCCTTCATGCCACAAACATCCTTAACTCGGTTTTGCAGAGGGACCATTTGGCAAGACCCATCAATTCTGGGGAGTCCAAGGTTTCCGCTAGGATTTCGAGAGCTCTCAACATTGTCAACAAAGAACCTGCCAGAGATTGAAGTACGGAGGCGAAGCTGTTCGAAGAATAGCACTTGGACAATTACACGGAGAGGTAGCCTCTCATTCTGAGCTGCATGACTACTGGCATCCAATGAAAGCTTCTGGCAGTCCATCAGTCTGCAGAGTTGTTCCTTCTCACAATCTGTCATCCAAGGATGTGCCTGAAATGTTGAAATACAGATTATAAACTCAAAAGTGACTTTGTTATTGGAATTTAACGCACATTCAAAGTTATGTTACCTTCAAGTAAATATCAATTGCATGGTATATTCCATCGTCATTTGGCCTCGCATAATCAGGGATTACTGAAGCAAGAGTCTCAAATTTCTGGGGCTTCAAATTAACATCTGGTGCCACTTCCGCAAGATACCCATCCATCAAGGCAGCCACCAGCGTTATAGGTGTAGGTGAAGCAGATCCACTAAACGGTTGCCCCACTTCAATTATGCAATGAGAAGAATGTTGGTTTACGGACATGAAATGATCTAGAATCCTCTGGACACAGTCAATATCATAAAGGGTGTCAAGGTAGCCCATATTAGGAACGAGAAGATCTACAAGAGAAGCTTGGTCCAACTGGGCTCCCACCCTCTTCTCCAAATTTTCTTTACAGGATGGACTTGCATGCAAGACCATTGCAGCACGAAGCAACTTGAGCAAAAGGTTGGTGGATATGACTTCCCTTCTATTAGGAAGTAAGCCAACAATCTCTTCAAGTAAAGCCCTCTGATCAGCCTCAGATAGGGAGGAAATTCTTGCCCCTCGATTGGCATAATTCGTACCGTTACTGAAGCCCGATTGTGTGTTCGTCATGGGGATATATCGCTTTGCATACCACATAAGAGATGCAGCGATTTTCTCAGGCTTCATGCTTCTTGCTTCAAGAGCAAAAATAAATAGTTTATAAAGAGGAAAGCTAAGAGATGACACATCCCCAAACCACCAATCCTCTTCTGTAGATTTTAGCTTAGTACCAGTTGATATTCCATTCCATATGCTGATGTTCTGCGTGTCGTTGCATTCGGATACAGGCCAATTGAATAAATTTGGGTCTGTGCACGCTTTCATTGCCAATGAATCAATGCATCTTGAGACTATATGAAGCTCTTGGGCATATGGGAGAACTTGTTGACAAGTTTCGAGAGCTCTGATTGCATCTGCCCAATCGCTTAAGACATCATTGAGGAAGGCCGCCGTTTGAGTTATGAGATTTCCTTCTCCGTAGTCATCAGTCATTTGAAGGTACTCCGCTGCACATCTAAGACCGACTACATTCAAAGCAGTGAGCTCTAATTTGACACCATAGCAAAATTTTACTGCGAGCTCAAATGATTTGGCACCACCAGGTATGTCATCGAGTTTTAAGACACAAACTGATCTGTCCCCGCTGCAGAACTCTTCAATAAGCTTCTCCAGGAGTCCACTTTTCGAGAGCAATGGAAACTTTATCACGTACCCCCCCAAAAAAAAAAACCATTAAATCGTGTTAAAAGAAATTAACACAAAACAATTATATTAATTGCACCTTGTGGAGATGGAAAGACGTCTCCCCGATTTCAATGGTTACATCACTTGGAAGTCCAGTTGTACAAAGCCTGAAAGCAAAAGCAGGCATAATAAGATTCATGACATTACTGAACAATGCTTCTTAACAAGCACAATTTTCATGCTTCAACTCTATTCAAATATACAAAACAACTCAATAACAACGGTCAAGTTATATGCCAAAAGCCAACGATGGCAGATAGAAACCATTGAACTGTGAACTAATTTTTTGGCCCATAAAAATATCCTAGTGGTGCAATGATATTTGGAAAGAAAAATATTTAACTCTATAACAATAGCTGTAAATCAGACCTGTTTTAATTTTTGCCAGCATTCTGTTAGAATTCAGTTTAGGTTTTTTTTTTTTTTTTAATCAAAAAGAAAAATGAGAATATGCATACACACATTGCCACGATAAAAATTAAGCATTACCAACTGCGGCCTTCACGATGAAATGCTTCGGATTTAGTTCCCACCTGCATAAGTGCCATGAATTTAGTGTAAAATTGAAATGGGAAACAAAAGATTGAATAAAAGAAAATTAAAAAAAAGTAGAAATAGAGTGGAGGGGAAGTAGTTGTCAATGTTAGTGGTTAGAGAAAGAGAGAGAATTGAAGTGTAGCGAGTCTAAAGCAAGATCTGAAGGACGAGAGAAAAGAGCCAATTCTAAACGGGAACTTGATTAATTGTACAGTTATTCAACTTGACTAGTGTCAGCCATCACCTTCGTTTTCCCTCACACTTCGCATCATTCGTTCATGTCTATTTAATCACTCAGAAATTTTAGAATACATAACAGAGATATTATTTTAACTATACAATAAATAAATAATATTATGACATATATATATTTATTTTAAAAAATTATAATATAAGTGATAGTTATGTTAAATTCAATTATATATATCATATATGTATTGATTGACTATATTACTTTTTATATATTTTTTAATTTCTCTTAATTATGTGTGTGTGCACACTCCCTATGTATGTGATTAACATCTGATCCAAAATTTTCTTCATCCAAAATCATAGATAAGCCAATTTTTCATCATACAAAATTATGAATCAATAATTTTCTCTTTTATTATTTTATGCTACACATTGCATCTAAAACTCACAAATAAGCAGCAAATATCAACAATCCCAAACTGGTACACCATGAATAGACTTGGCAATTTGTTAAGTCAAGCTCGAGTTTGACCACTTACAAATAAGTAGCAAAGATAACAATCCCAAACTGGTACACCATAAATAGGCGTGGCAATTTGTCGGGTCAAGCGACTAAAAAATTTTGAAGCCAAACCAGACTAAAGCCCTAACATTTGTAATTCATGCCAAGCTGGGCCTGACCCAACCTTACCAAAATTGTTTTGATATAAATTAATAATTTGAGTTTAAAATTTAAATTTATTAATGTCTTGTAATTTTATAATTACATACTAAATTCATTCATTTTTTTTATTTTTATTCTCTTTCTAATTACAATACTATGAATATAAAACAAGAAATAATTTTTTGATTTAAAATAATTAACAACACAAATGCAAAATATACAATACAATTAATCACAAAATAATTCACAAAACAATGATTAATAAGAATAATATTTTGTAATTTAATTTTACAATCAACATTAAAAAATAAAAACACACAACTCGATTAAATTAAAAAACACAATTCAATTCCACAACTATTTCATTATAAAATTCAACACTAAAAACACACAATTCAATTCAACAATCCAACATTAAAAAAACAAACTCATGTCTTATACAAGTAAAAACACACAATTCAATTCCATAACCCAACATAAAAAAAATAATAAAATCTTATACAAATAAAGACCCATGATTCAATTCCACAACTAAACATTAAAAAAAAAAAAAGACTACTTCAATACTTGTGAGCCACTTTCATCTTCATCCACAAATTCCTCTCTAGTAAAAATTTCACTTTCAAAAATTTTACCCAAAAAAAAAAGAAAAAGAAAGTGAGAAAATAGTTTAAATTTTTGCAATTATTATTAAACCAATTATATGTATATTTTGTACATTATTTGTATTCATACCTTTGGAGTTCTCCCATAGCTAATGTTGACTGCACGTAAGCACTTCCAATGTCATAGGATAAAGTCTATTTGGATGTGGAGTCAAGATTCTACTTTCGGTGCTAAATGCGGATTCAAAGGCAACACTTGTCACAAGAACGGGTAAGATCTCCTTGGCTATTTGAGCCAAAATAAGGTATTTGCCTTGATTCACCTTCCACCAATTCAGAATATCAAAGTTCGAAGTGGATTTGACTAAAGGCTCTTCTAAGTATCTCTCAAGATTGACTTTGATACCATGGTCTCACTATTTTGGCTTGCCAATGCCTTAAACTTCCTTATATAAAAAATTTATGGCCAGCTCCTACATCAAAATTAAAGCAAACATCGACTGAAGAAGATTCCCCAACAACCGCATCACTCACATTCTCATTCTTATCTTCATAAAACTTAATCAAATCATTACTTAAATTGTGCACTCTTTGAATCTCATTTACGGCACCCTCACTATAAAGTTGTGAAAAATAATAGTAAGCCAATTGCATCTTAAACCTTAAATCAAGAATAACCGTCATCACCAAAATCCCATGAATTTGGGCCCAATATTTATCAAATTTCATAATCATAAAACTAGTTATTTCTCTAATCATAGGCACATTGGAAAGTTTTCATTGATCCAAATTAATTCTCATTTCACATATCATTGGAAAAAAAAAGTTAGATGTGGGATATTGTATACTTAAAAATAACTCTGTCATAAAGTAAAACGGTAGCAAATATTCTAGCATTAGTTATCTCGTATTCCCCTTTTGTTGGCAAAGAGTTATAGTACTTATCACGCTGCTGCAATCTAGAAAAGATATTTTTATATTTCACGACAACATCAAACATAACATGTATAAAATTTTATCTAGTTACACAATCAAGCACCAACTTTTTCTCACACTTAACTTGTAATTGTTGTGCAATCATCTTAAAAGTTTTTACCCTCTTTGTTGTGTCTGTCCAATAAGTCACACTATCCCTAATCTTCTTAATTCACTCCTCAATTACTTTCATCTTATCTTTCACAATAAGATTTAAAATATGAGTCACACACCTCATATGAAAAATATCCCCACCTATTAACATATAATCAACCAGAATCAATCATATCAACCTATCAACCATAGCATCATTGGTGGAACAATTATCTAAAGTTACAACTGATGGATATCTTTTTATCCGCATTCCAATCCTGCATGCATTTAAAAAGTGCTTCAGAAACAAATTCAGTGATATATGGAGCAAGCAAATATATGAACATATTCATTACAAAAAAAATTAAATTTTAGAATTAATTAAATTAAATTAGAAAATTATAAACACAATATCTAGTTATCAACTTTGCAAATATATTAACCTATTCATGACCAAAAAACTAATTTTTTTATTTTATAATTAATTAAATTGAATTAAAAATAAATAAACATAATATTGACTTTACAGATATATTAGCATATTCATTACCAAAAAACTAAAATTTTAAATTAATTAAATTAAGTTAAAAATAAGTATCAATTAATATGAAAAGTGCCTTAAAATTTGACTTTGTAACCGCCAAGATTTTTCCACAAAATATCCTGCAACAATCATGTACCCCTTCCTTTGATCACTCGTAATCCACATATTTGTAGTAATTACTATCATACTATCATTATTCTATAACAAAAGTGTTTTTACTTTTTCAACTTGATACAATTTAAAGATCTCACTCGTTAAAATGTTTCTACTTAAATTCTTCACCAAAGGGTTAGCATAAAATATCAAATCTCTGAATGTATCATATTTCACAAAATTAAATGAGAACTCTTGCTTTACAACCAATGTTGCTATCTTTTTTTTAAGCAACAATTGGATCAAATTCTCTTATCTCAACATAACTTGTTCCATCATCTTTACTTGTTATACTTAGAGTTTTTTGTAGGCTATCAAAAACTGAAGGAATACCCTTCCCTTTACATCTTTTCAAGTGTCTATCCAAATGTGAAGTTCTATTATTACTAGATGCTACCAACTTAGCTTGACAATAATTACATTTTGCCTTCAATTCACCGCATGAAGTGTCCCCAAACATAAAAAGGTTCTTACACACTTTGCTTTTTTTGTTACTACATTGCTACACCCCATCATCACCACAGGATGTCTCTTTAACTCCTTCAACTTATTGAATGACATCATTTATATTCTCTTCACTAACATGAAAATCTTTATATGAATTTGATTTTCATACATTCGAATTTGACGTTTTGACCTAAATTAAATGTGTAACAAGTTTAAATTAATTTACAAACTCAAAATATGATTAAACTTAACTTACAAACATAATAATTAATATTTATAACCTTATACAAGGCTCTATTTATGTAAAATATAATATTTGTAATAACTACATAATCAATTAATCATCATGAATATAATTATTTAATTATAAATTAATTTATAAGCTTAGATGAAAAAATAATCATTTTTAGATTATCATAATACTATATAATCAATTAGGCAAATATATTAAATGCTATTTGAAAGCAACAACAGAATGACAAAGATTTGCCATAATACACACAATGTTGCTTTGCTCAAGTAATAAATATTTATCAAGCTAAAGTCGATGGAACAACAGAACAGAATGCGTGCGTGGACATGGCTGATGGTGATAGAGATGCAGCAGAATGGCAAAGATTCATGGCATCAAGTAGTTGGAGAATAGAGATAAAGTTAGTTGATGGGCTAATGGCTGCAAGTGAGACAAATGAGATGGTTGAAGGTGGCAACTCTTTTGGCGGCAGTTAGGGTTTTGTTGATTGTGTGTGAGTGTGGTTGTTTGTGATTTTGTGAAGCAATTGCTGCAGCATGTGTATGAGTGTGTTTGTGTGAATTTTAATGCAATTCCTATGTGTGTGTATGGCTATGTACGTGTGTTTCCCATTTTACTTTTTCCCTTTACATCGGATCAGGTCGGGTCGGTATTTGACCCGACCCTGACCCAAATTTTGTTCAAGCCTTAATATTTTGGCTCGAGCCTGACCTAAAACCTAAAAATTTAAATCAAAACCCAAAAACTTCAGGCCAGGTCAGTCGGACCACAAATCAGACTGAGTCAAATTGCCAAGCCTAACTATGAAACTCTATTTTGCAAATTTTTTTCATGTGTTATTAATTAGATTTTTTAAGATTTGGATAGAATAGGAATCTTACCAACTAATTACCAATTATTCTTGTCTCTTTTATTATTATTCAAATTTAAATGACCAATACAGTTGTAATAATATGCATTCACAAAATCGAGCTATCTCTAGGTTAAATTATTAATTGGAATTTTCTATGTTTGAAGAAATAGAAACTATATTTGCTTATACACACGCTTGAATAGATGTGAAAACATAATCTCGAGTCCTCCTTATGTATAATTTAGGGATGGCAATTGTGCCCGTAAACCCACCCAAATCCGCTTGCCAAAACCTGTCCACTGAAAATAATTTTGTGGGCAACAGGCAAATTTGGTATTACAAATTGAAACCTCCACTTGAATATGAGTGGTTTTGGTATTAGTCTAATATTCAAAAAATACCTGCATGGTAACCTCGAATCTTACCATACGGGTATTCGTCGGATATCTGCCAATCCCAAAATATTTAAATTAAATATTTTTAATTTAGTTTTAATTAAAAAATATTTAAATCTAAAAAATATATAAAGAAAATAATGCAATTATACAAAGTGCCAAATAATATCATAGTAGACTTCATCCAAAGACATTGGAAGATGTGTCCTTTAAATTAGTTTTGTGCTGAATTTAATGGTATGAAAAATATATTTTTACATCAATAGAATATAATATCTATTATACATTACGAATTTATAGTCATCTATCTTTATATATATATATATATTTGTTAATTATAAATGTAGAATCTTCTAACACGTAGGAAATAGTGAATTCTCTGAAAATGAATATATTATTTTTCGATATAGAAATAACTTTATTTAACTTTATTCATGAATTATTATATACTTATTATAATTTTTATAGACTATTTTTCTTTTAACTTAATGCATGAATTATTTCATTATTATAATTTCTTTCTTCAAATTAATATTTTAAAAGTATTATTCTTTAAAAAATATTAATGTTAATCATTATTATAAATATCATGTTGGATGGGTACTAATGGTGGTAAAAAAAAGGACGACCTTCTCTTGAAACTTGTGTTGAATGATTATATGAATTGTAATTATTATTTTTAGATACTAGTTTATAATTTTTTTTAATGAATTTGTGTATTTTACACTTAAATTTGAGAAATTATGTTGTATTGATGTTGAAATTTAATTTTTCATTTACATTGGTTAAATTCAAAATTGAATGTGTTATATGGAATTTGATGTTATTATTGTAAATTTATATAGTAAATACTTATGATTTTAAATATAAAAACCTGTAAAGAATTCTCCGGATATCATTGCGAATTTGGTAATTGTAGAAACCTATAGCCAGTGTGGTTTTCTTAAAAAAAAAATTAAAATATGCGGGTTGCAGATGAGTTTGGTAATTTAAATTTCATACAAGTTTGGATTTGATAATAACAAATCTGTTGTGGATAGTGCCCATTACCATTCCTGAGCATGTATAAGTTAGAAAGGTCTTCTCTAATTCCAATCGATAGGTAGAGTTCGTGTTTGCAAGAACAAACTCGGGAGAAAAAAAAATTAAATAGTTCCATTTGAAATTATATATATAGAACTTTATTTAAGATGTTAAATATAAAATGTATCAGACCTTTGCTCTTGCAAGAAAAATGGGAAGCTCAAATTTGATGAGTCGTATTTACTAATTCAAAATTAAAGTAAAGGCCTAATAAAATATGCTTATCAATTCATTGGGTTGGAGATGAACATGAATTCATTGTTTCATATATAAAATGTTTCAATCAATTACTTCTAATCATATTAAAATAAGAGATAAAATAAAAGATAAAATTCATAATATATTATCTTGTAATGTTTTAAAATCTATATATATATATACAGTTTGGGAAAAATAATTCTCAGTAAATTTGTGAAGCTTTCAGCTTTTGGAAAATGGCACACGTCAACTTGACAGCTACAAGACAACAAACAAAAGAAAGCAGAATGCGAATGAAGAAGTTGATAATAGCGTGATGTGTCTGACTGTGACCCATGAATCTTCAACTACATGTCCTACATTAAGTGGCTTACGTGTTCTACATTTAGTGGCTTACCATGTCTTAGTTGTCACCATCACTGGGGCATTTAATTTTAGTCGAGGATAGTGAAATAAAATTATGTTTGGGACCTGAGATTAAGTGTGGGATTAAACTAATTATTCTAATAAAATATTAATGTCATGTTAGGCATGTTCACTTGGATTGGCTTAGTAGACTAAATTTAAATTTTAATCTAAAATTGATGGGATTGCTAATGCTAATTTTCATGGGGGTTTATTTAGGACTAGATAATATCAAGAAAAATATTTATTCATTTATAATATCTTTCATAATTTATTACATTATTTATTTATTTAATTTATTACATTATTTATTTATTTATAACTTAAAAATTATTTATTTATTTATTTATTATTTTTCATGAATTAATTTATTTTTTATTCATGATTCACTTAAAAAGTTATTAACTAATTTAATATTGAATAATTTTATTTATTTTATTTAATAAAATGATATATCTCATTTGAAATAACCTATACTTAAATAATTTATATTTCTTTATTATAATTTTATACACACACACACACAAACACACACATACATACATATATAATTAAATAAAAATAAAACTATAAGATATATATATATATATATATATATATATATCTTATAGTTTTATTTTTATTTAATTACAAGATTTCTTGTTAAATATCTATAGATAGTTGATATTCAAATTTAAATTTTAATGTAAATACTATTTAATTTCATGTAAATTTAATTTATTATAATCCAATCTAATACAACCAGACATAAGTCAGCATTATATAAAATCCAACCTAATTTAAATTTATTTTAATCTAGTCCAATCTTAATAGTTAGTTCAGTCCATTCCTACGTACCAAATATAATCTAAATGATTGAGATTGGGTCTTAAAATTTAATCTTAACAGTTAAACTAGCTTGTTTCACTTTAATTATTTGCAGTTAAATCAGTTTTTTAAACTAAATTTAAGAAATTATGAGAGATTAAAAGAGAAAAAATTAATAGAGAACCCTAATCCGATTTCCCCATCTCTAGCATTTCCCAAATCTATGTCCTTTGGTTAGTATAAGATTTCGGCTTAACTAATGCGGTAGTTCTTGTTTATTAAGATTGCTTTTAAAAAGTGATCGATAACTAAAATTTGAAGCTCAGGTCAGCTGTACTTCGATTGGTTATTCACATGATCAAAATCTGATGTTTCAGCATTCATCAAGTCGATGTTGTTTTTTCTTCCATTAGTTTACGTGGATGACATACTAGAGATAAGAAACAATAGAATAGCATTAAGTACTGATATTGAATGATAGAATAGCATTAAATACTGATATTTGAATAATAGAATTAGACAAGACACTGAAAAAACAACTGTAATTTCAGATGAGTTTATTCATTCAATTTACAGATACTGTAACCCTATCCGAGATTATAGGACGCTATTTTTGTCGGTATTTAGTCCACTTAGCGTTTTCCATAGAAGTGATTGACAAGTCGAGATGACAACGGCAATGTTTGTGTACTTGTCTTCCAGCGGAGTATGCGCTTTTCGTTTGCTGATCGAGCCAAGTCTTCAATTATCTTCCAACAAATATGTACCCTTTATTGATCTAGAGCTCTAATTATATATACTAGTATTGAAGCTTAATGACGAAGCAGATTGATGGGGTAAATAAATATTAAATATTATTTTAGTATGAACTAAAATAAGATAATCAGGTTATATTCTAACCGAATTGTGATTAAATCTCATTCTAATTCAAATGATTTAATAAAATTTTGATAATGCTTTAAGTGAGATTAGATAAGGTTCTGATCTAAACTATTCTATGAGAAAAATTTTTGTTAAATAATCTCGAAGGAAATTTTACTTTTTTTATTAATCAAAGTCAAGAATGCAATAACAAAATCTCTTTATTTATAATAGGATAAACCTACTTTTCTAAGTTAACTTAAAAGAAAAATTAAATTATCATTATAATGGAAATAAAATATTAAACATATATTTCGGCTATAATTAGATACAAAAAAATATCAAAAGACCTAAAATAACTAAATTTTAAAATTTTAAAACAATGTCTTACATTACTTAATAAATACAATTTACTTTTGCTGAACATAATAGGTTTTTGTAACTAAAAAATTAACCTATGAATCTTTTACTACTAAGGATTATGATGTTTTTAACTTAAGAGACATAACAGAACGAGATATTTTAAATGAAAAATAATTTTCTTAGATTTTTTTAATTTTTTATTAAGTTTTAATTTATCTAAGTTATTTATGTGGAAAAATATAAAAGCAAATTTACAACATAAAGAACTAATAAAAATACGTGAAAAATTCTTGCATGAATTGAAAAGGTATACAAATTCTCACTAAAAATGATTCCAATAACATAATTGAATTGAATTCAAAACAAATAATAATAATAACATAACTGAATTGGTAACAAAATGACGCTACAGTGATGGCTGAAAATAGAACAGAAATAAAACAGTGTATTGATCGTCATTCATGCTCGGGACCCCTCCGTGCCAATGTTGGTGAGTTTTAGTTAGCTGGAAAGGACGAGAAAAACTGCTTTTGGAAGACAGGCAAATGCCCACTGCAGTTCAGTACACGAGGGCCAAAAGAGGATTATGGGTTTGTTTTGGTTCTACTGGTGATAAAGTTCTATTAGTTGGAAGCTAAATGTCATTTCAAAGATTTTGTCATTTTTTAAACCCAACCACTTTGGTTTGATCTCCATTTAAAAAATGCATGAGTTGTAATAGAAATATTCTGATCAAAATCCCTGATTATATTAAAATTAAAATTAAATTAATAAATAAAAAACATAAATTTTAATATAATATATTTTATGCTAAGTTATTATATATACAAACGATGTGTGTGTGTGTGTATAAACACACATATACATATATACAAACCCATTCTAAGTTATAATGAAATATCTAATATTACTGAATTCAAAGCGTAGACAAATTTTAGTTATGAATATCGTGAAATTGTAATGCTCATTTATTAATTGGAAGTTTCTAAGTTGCAACTGACTATAATATATGCGTTTCGCGGCTACAGTGTTGATCGGTTGCAGTGTCGTGTGAGTCTCACCAGCACTATAGCCATGAGACGCATACACTGTAATCGACTGCAACTTAAATTTTATCTTATTATACTCATCAAAATGATATAACCTTGTGACCCACCAAGACAGAAGAATAATAATATTGTTTTTTAATGTGACAACAATTGTGATGAAGTTAATTTAGTAGTTAATGTCATGTCTTCTTTTTTTTTTTTTTGGTTGTTTTAGACCAACCAATTTGATTTGATTCCATTACATGGATTTCTTTTAATGTTCTTGCAACTGGTAATTGGTCCAACTCCTGTTAGTATTTATGAATAACAATTATCGTAGTTTTTTCATTGTAGATAATAAGTTTTTTATTATCACTAGCGTCACTCTTACAAGTTTCAATACTAAATTTTTACATAGCACTATTATATGAATATATAAATTATACATGTGGCGGTACCATAATTGAAAAGTGTTGCAATATGAGACCCTTTTATTTTATAACATTGTGACCGGCTAAGGAAAAGGAAGAAGAAGAATTGTTATTCATAATTGCATATCGGCTTCCGAGGCGTAGTGCTTGTTTGATATGACTTATTTAATAGTTATAAGTATTTATTTAATTACATAAGCTCTTATTATAATTTTCTGTGTTGTTTGGTTGTTTTCTAGCTTTTTAAACTTAAATAAGCTATTTTATTTCTAATAATAAAAGATCAAATTTTGGACAACAAGCATGAATATTTGAAGAAAATAAAAATTGATCACCATGAGTATTATTTTTATGGGAACAATTTTGTTTTGGGAATAAACGACAACAATTAATATTGTTTCAAGTTTTTGCAAACATATGATTAAACTGAATGGTTTTCTAATACATTGACTACGATTGACTTTATTAAACCACATAAGAGCGTTTGCATGACAGAAAAACTATATATATATATATGGCCCTCATTTCTTTTTAATACAAATGCACTATTGGGCTATGTAGTTTAATAGAATTATTTCTCAATATACTATAAACTTATGCAGTTTAATAGAGTGCGACTTAACAACATATCTATATGAAAAAAATCTAAGGGTGTTTGTACTAGTTGAAATCTTTTATGATAGTTGTGTGAGCAAACCAACAAGACAACAACAGAATGCAAGCCTTAATTAAAAGCTTGAAAACTATTCTAAAATTGAATGGTTGCAATTTCCAATTAGGTTATGATTTTGATTACACCCTCTCCCTCCCCCCACCAGAAAAAAAAATGCATGGGCATATGAGACAACATACAGCTAAAATATATTTGTGATTACAAATGATCTTTCAATGCAAAAAATAAAAAATAATAAGAAGAACAAAAATAAAAAAGAGAAATTATCCTCTAACCACACCTCAATAAAATTGAAAGATTAAGTAGCCTCAATGAGTTTCTATCCTTGACAACTTTCAACTATTAATTTTATATCAACCAGTCACTTCTCGTCGACATTAGTCATCATAAAAGAATATAAAATAAAAAATTATTTTGACTCTAGATTCATTTAAGAAGGTAGTCTTTTAACTCAGTTCTTTATCAATAGCTAGTGAAGTTCATTGAAAAGTTACTTGTTGATATAAAACTAAAATTTAATGTGGTACAACAATATCATGTAAAAGGATATTTTATTTAAATTTATTAATATTTTAGTGTTATATTATTAAAATTTGAAATTAATTATTAAATAGTTATTTCTATATTAATTTTATAACATTAAAGTAACTTAATAAAATACTATTATCAAATAATATAATATTACAATATTATAAATATAAATAAAATATATGATATAACATAATATAATATGATATTAAATTTTCAATTTAATTATAAATTTATTTTTATTTATTAAATTCGAACATAATTATGTAATTTAAATTAATTTAGTATTTTAGTAAATATTAAATGATTAAATAATTAAAATAATTTTTATATATTTAAAGTAAAATAATTAAATGATTATATGTAATAAAAGTAAACTAATGTATTATCGTTTATTTATTTATTAAATTTTCTACTTTATTTGATATTTTATAATTATTATTTAAATTAAATTTTATTTAATATAAAAATAAAAATTAATATTTAATAAATTTAATCTTTTAATAAGCTAAAGCTTTTAATAAATTATTGAATAATGAAATTAAAATGATTAAATTTAAAATATAAAAAGTATTTTAATGCAATACAATCTAAATTATACTTCTCATAACATTATTTTATGTTTCTTTTATTGTATTAGCGACCTTTTTAATTTTAACACAGTATTACAGTCAAATATAAATTTATATAAAAATATCATTTTAATATAATACAATATAGCGGAATTACAACGGACAAACGCAGCCTTAAGGTTATTTCTTCGTAACTAAATCTTGGCACAGAAAGGCTATTGGCCCACGTGTGGAACGTCATCTGGTAGCAGCGAGTCATGCATTAGTTAGTCATTAGCAAAATCAATATAAATTTATTATAATTATTACTTTTGTTTATCCTTAAATAGCCAGGCAGGCCTAATGGGGAATGCAGGTATCATAGCAACAAATAGTGATGTGTCAGAGTGGACGCTCTGAAAAAGAGAGTGAAGTTGTTTTTATTCCACCAAATTTTGTTTCACTTTTACTTTCTGTAGTCAAAGCTCCAAGACTCACAGACTTGCCATTTTCAGAAATTAACGCAAAAAAGAAAAGTAACCAGGGCGGCTTCCCCTCACCCGACCGAAAGTAATCGAGCTACCGCAAATTTCACCCCCCACGCGCACTTTGGGAAAATCATTTTGCATTGTACGCATCTATTTATATCATAATCCCAAAATTAAAAAATCTTTCCAATAAATAATATTAAAAGATTTATAAAGACTCGCCTACAATTAGAGGATGGAGCTTATTGGTCCAACTCAACTAACGACGCCTATTAGGATACTCATTTAAAATACTAAGGACGCTATTAAAAGTACAAGCCTCATTAAAGGAAAGAAGGATGTAAAAGGAACCACATTTTTAATCTTACATTTCAATTTCTTCCACCAAATTAGCTAAAAACTTCCTTTTATTTTTTTTTCGTCATTGTTGTATAATTTAATAAATTAACAAGTGATATAAAATGGTGCACTTTATATAAGAAAAAAAATATATTAATTAAGTTCTTAAAAAAGTCACAATATCTTACTTAAAATTCAATCTCCTTAGGTAATATATATAACCTTTATGATAAAATTTTTCTAGTGCACTTGATTTTATTAATAAACCTCTTTCACATTTATCATGATTTTATAATAATAATAATAGTAATAGTAGTAGTAGTAGTAATAATAATAATAATAGTAGAAACAACAAATATATAACATATAATTTGACAATATATAAAAAAACAAAAACCACTAACTTGAGACTTGTAAAGATACAATATCCTTAAAACAATTCATCACCTTTACAGTGGTGTTTAAACTTAAATTATATTGGTTTCACCTTGACAACAGTGCTTAAACTAAAGTTATATTAGTGTCTATAAATAGAGGTGGCAACACAACTACGCAATTCTAGCAAATTCAAACAAATATTGGAACTCTAGCGCATCAAATGTTAAAGCTAGAGAGTGTTCCCTTAAGAGAGAAAAGAATAAAATCACTTGAAATTTTTGTATGTTTTGCAAATGAACTTAAATGTCAATTTATACATTTTATGAGACGTCACTAATTAATTAAAATCCCGTGTGAGTTTTTTCTTTATTTTTTCAAATAAATTAATGCTTTTTCAAATCTAATTTTTCATTCACTCGAATATTAATTTGAGTGTCATATGATTTGTTGTGAAGAGCTCATAGAAGAGATTGTAAATCATCTATGTAAATATATTTTTTTAATATTTAGCTTGTCTCAAATTGACCACAAATAATTATTTTATTTTCTTGCATTACTTAATTCATCCATTATAATGGATGGGCACAAAAATGAGCTAAAACAATATTAAACTCTTAATATTCCTTGTATTTTTTTTAGAAGTTCCTTCTTTGTTACCATTAATAATTCAAACAAATGTACTAAAAGTACAGACAAGAGAATATATGCTGGCTCTTGTCCTTGACCATATTTAGTCTTCATCGGCGAGTGTTGGCACTTGCCTAAATAGAGCGTGAGCAAAACCATTATCTCCTCTCCTCCAACAAGGAACGAAATTACGGCAAACACTTCTACAAGCTAAACCCAGGTACAGTTAATTGTTAACTCTAGTTGACTAGAAATTCCGTACCCCAACCAACCACAGTTAACTTGTTTGGTTAACCAAAGTCCAATAAACTCGCGAGAGACTTGACAAAATAAAATAAAAGCAAAATAAAAAAAATCTCGCGATAAAATAAAGGAAACCTACAAACAACACTTTCCTTTCCATATCAATATAATAAAACAAAGATTTATCTGCTAGATTAATCAGAAAGAGAATTAATAAATAAATATTTTAATACCAACTCTAAAATAAAATAAAATAAAGGTTAGATTAAATTAAATATGGGATAGGTTCCTTAAAGGTCTCTGTTGGCTTCTGAAGATACACAGGCTTTCTTCAGATCCGAAGAAAAAGGTCCCCCAAAAAAAAAAATCACACACAGTACTAGTGATTTCAGTACTATTGCACAACTTGATATTTTCTTTTTGTTTTCTCTGTTAAATAAATCAAGGGGGAAAGAAAAAGCCTTTTTAGTTTCTTTAAGTGAAGTGCGTGCCGTTTGGGCTCTTGCATGATCCGAAAAGGTGTGCCCTTTCTTTCTTTCTCTGTGTGAAAGTGTGTGTTTTTCTCTAATCTGCTTTTGTGTCGGCCTTTTTAACTCGAAGATTTATCACCCAGTTCAAAGATTTGTTTGTGGTCGAGGACTCAAAAGTGTAATTAGATCTTTGTATAGGTGTAGCAAATCTCTGCACCAGTTTTTTTTTTTTTTCAATTTCTTTTGGTGGCTTTCGAGTTATGGAGCTGTTTTGAAGAACGTTGAAGCTTTTTTCTTGTTAAGGGCTGAATTGGAAGTAAATTTTTAGTTTGCAATGTTTTGTTTTTATGAATTTTTGGTGTGCAAGTGGAGATATGGCATAAAGATTCATCATTGATAGAAGGTATGAGGTTCCACTTCAATTGTTTGTACCATCACTTCAGTGATGTTATTCTTTGTACTTTATTTTTCTGTTTTCAATTTTGTGAATATAGTGTCTAATTTGCTAATCTATTCCGTTTTTAACAGAGAAACATTAAGAAGACGGGATTTATTTCTTTATGAATTTGAGATGATTACGTTTATGGACTCAAAAGAGAAGCTAAAAGAGGTAGAAAAATGCTTGGATTCTCAGCTATGGCATGCCTGCGCCGGCGGCATGGTCCAAATGCCGCCAGTGAACTCCAGAGTGTTTTACTTTCCTCAAGGCCACGTTGAGCATGCTTGTGGGCCGGTTGATTTCAGGAGCTGCCGGAGGATTCCGCCTTACATACTGTGTAGAGTTTCGGCAATCAAATTCATGGCTGATCCTGAAACCGACGAGGTATATGCAAAAATTAAATTGGTTCCGGTGAGTAATAATGAGCCCGACTTTGATAATGATGATGGAATCGCTGGAATTCATAGTAATGAAACTCAAGATAAACCTGCGTCTTTTGCTAAGACATTGACACAATCAGATGCCAATAATGGTGGGGGGTTTTCTGTTCCAAGGTATTGCGCCGAGACAATCTTTCCCAGATTGGATTACTCTGCCGATCCCCCTGTGCAGACCATTCTTGCTAAGGATGTTCATGGTCAGACATGGAAGTTTAGGCATATTTATAGAGGGACTCCTAGGAGGCATTTGTTGACGACAGGGTGGAGTACTTTTGTGAACCATAAGAAGCTTGTTGCTGGGGATTCAATTGTGTTTTTGAGGGCGGAAAATGGGGATCTATGCGTTGGGATTCGCCGTGCAAAGAGGGGAATCGGAGGTGGACCAGAGTTGACTTCCGGGTGGAATGGGAATTGTGTTACGCCTTGTGGAGGCTTTTCAGCCTTTTTGAGGGAGGACGATAATAAGTTGATGAGAAATGGTATTGGAAATGTCAATGGGCCGAGCTCCAATAGTGGGAGTAATTTGATGGCCAAGGGGAAAGTGAGGCCTGAATCTGTTATTGAAGCGGCAACACTTGCTGCCAATAGGCAGCCATTTGAGGTTGTCTACTACCCTCGAGCTAGTACACCTGAGTTTTGTGTGAAGGCCTCAATGGTGAAAGCAGCATTGCAGATTAGGTGGTGTTCTGGAATGAGGTTTAAAATGGCCTTTGAAACCGAAGATTCTTCACGGATTAGTTGGTTCATGGGAACAATATCTTCTGTTCAGGTTTCTGATCCCCTGTACTGGCCTGATTCGCCTTGGAGGCTTCTACAGGTATAGCCATCTAACTTGATCTGTTTGCAAATCAGCATAAAAGAGATATAAATGCAATTTTGGAAGTTGAAGAATGTTTTATGTTTGGAGAACTCTGTAGCTTTCTTCTTTTTATTTTCAAATTTATTTTTTCACAAAATTTCCAGGTCCGTGCAATGCTATTGAATCCCAAATACTTAGCTAACAATTAATTTACCTTTTTAGTTCATGTTCTTCATTTTATCAAATCTCCTCTTTCCTTTTGTTTGTGGATCCCAATTAGTCCGATTTTTTAAGATGCACTAACATTTGTTTGCACTTAGCTTCGTGACTGCTTAAGAATCATGTGTGGGCTTGAAGACTGACAAAATTGCTGATTTATGTTGTTTAATAAATGGTAGTCTTTTTGTTATTCAAGCAAAACATGTGATGAGAATCTAGTAGAATAAGGGAATTTTAGTTGTCAGTCTTGCTTATGCAAGAGTGAGTAGATGCATTTGAATACAACTCTCTTATATGATTTATTAACTTCAATAAGGTTACCATGCGTGCACTTATCAACTACCTGATTTTGTTTCATTCAGACCTGGTCAAATAATTCTGAAAATTATGTTCACACTGGTTTTTCCATCTTGAATTTTTTAATCAGCATATCAAGATCTCTGTTCAGTCTGTTCTCATTTGCTGGAATCATGGGTTGCAGGTTACGTGGGATGAACCCGATTTGCTCCAAAATGTAAAACGTGTCAGCCCATGGCTGGTGGAACTGGTGTCAAATATGCCCCCCATCCATCTATCCCCCTTCTCACCACCAAGGAAGAAGTCAAGACTACCACAATCACCAGATTTCCCCCTTGATGGCCAACTTCCAATGCCGTCATTTTCTGGCAGCCTCCTTGGGCCCAACAGCCCTTTTGGGTGTCTAACCGATAACACTCCTGCTGGCATGCAGGGAGCCAGGCATGCTCACTATGGTCTATCCCTATCGGACCTCCACCTCAATAAACTGCAGTCAGGTCTATCTCCGGCTGGTTTCCCGCCATTTGATCGTGCTGCTACACCCACAAGGGCCTCTAATAGCCCAATCCTTCAGAAGCCAAGCATGAATGAGAACATTTCTTGCTTGCTAACCATGTCACATTCAACCCAGCCTTCAAAGAAAGCTGATGATTTAAAGACACCCCAGCTTGTTCTTTTTGGGAAACCAATACTTACAGAGCAACAGATGTCTCACAGCTGTTCCGGTGATACAGTCTCACCAGTTTGTACTGGAAATAGCTCATCAGAAGGGAATTTAGATAAGATGACGAATTTTTCTGATGGTTCTGGGTCTGCACTTCAACAACAAGGCTTACCCGAGCGCTCATTCTGTGAAGTTTTCCAGTGGTACAAGGATAACCGCCCAGAAACGGAACTCGGTTTGGAGACTGGCCATTGTAAAGTATTCATGGAATCAGAGGACGTAGGTCGCACTCTCAACCTCTCTTTGCTCGGATCCTATGACGAACTGTATAGAAAGTTAGCAGACATGTTTGGCATAGAAAATGCCGAGACATTAAGTCATATGCTTTACCGTGATGTTACAGGGGCAGTGAAGCACATAGGAGACGAACCATTCAGGTTTCAGCCAGTCTGCTTGCTGTCAGTTTTTTTCTTTGCATATTATTATTTCCTTAAAAGGGGTTTAATTTGATCTGTTTTATTATTTGCTGTTGCAGTGACTTTATGAAAACGGCTAGAAGATTGACGATTCTAATGGATTCAGGCAGTGACAACGTCGGAGTGTAGTGTATAGAAATAAAAGTTGGTTGGTTTCAATTGTACAGCCGGTTGATTAAGTCTCTCATTTCCTGCTAACCTTCCCCCCCCCCCCCCCCTTTTTCTCTTCTGAAAGGATCCTGCTGACCTTTTTAGCTTCTTGAATTTGTCTGATGAGGGACAGAGCCTCTGATCCATTTTTCTGTACTTTAAAGCTAAAATCCTCCCGGATTCTTGTTTCCCTTAAATTATTTTTTGGCAATGAATAGTCAAAGAGTTTGATACTTTCAGTGTCCGTTCACATTGTAATCAAGATGGCAGATTCAGTGACACGCAATAAATATTCACGTGTATTAAGAAAACAGTGAAGAGATAAAATGTCTGACGGAAGGTGGATAAAAATAATCTTAAAATGATCTGTTTTATTGACCAAAATGACTATTAATGCGTCTAATTTTTATATTTAATATATCAATCATTTATCTATTATTGCGACTAGGAGCAGCTAAACTAAGGCTTTGTTTGCTTTGTTTAATATTAAGGTACAAAATTATAATTATTGTAAAATAAATATTGTAATTACAAAATAAAATTAATATTATTTAATAAATATAATTTTTAAATAATAATTTAATAAAATTATAAAATATATAGTAATTTTTTTATACAAATATTAAATTAATTTTAAATTATAATAACTAAAATTTATAAAATATTTTATTACTGTAACTTATTAAATTATAATTAGTTAACGTCAATCTTAAATTGGGATTTGACATTTTTGTTAAATGTTTGTTATTGTCAATGAGAAAATCAAAAATTGGGACATGTCTACGGTGCAGCATCTGTAAGTACCTTCTTCCACTATCCCACCATCTAATTTTCTATTATATATATATATATATATATTTGTTTATTTATATCCCCATGTTCCGTGCAAACCCAAAACGATTTGGTAAAGAGGTCTAATCAACAAACATAAAATCAAAATTAAGGAATTAGTTGACTGATTTGGCCCGTGTGGGTTGGTTAAGCATCATAAGTTTCACACGACAACAGATTCTCATGAGATTGATCAACAGTGATTCCAACCCACTAACATCTGGCCACGTGTAGATGAAGTGACATTTTAATTAATTGAATTAATAAAATAATTAACAGACGCATAGGGATTGTAAAAGATGTTGTAAATATTTGTCTAAAATACGAAGAAAGTCAAAACGTGGACACACAACCATTCTAAGCCGCACGTGGGAGGCAGTTGGTGGAACCCATGTTTGATTTAGTGGTAAAATGAAGTGTGTAATAATAATTAATAGATTCACGTGTGGCCAACGTCAGCGGGGAGTTGCATGTGTTGCGGCGTTTCGACGACTGTGCTGTTTTGTCTTTGTTTTGTCTCACCCTCTTCTTTGACTACCGTTTCCCCGCGCTTTTTTTTTTTTCCTATCAATTCTATTTTCACTCCTAATTCGCTAACTAATCCTCTCGATTTTCTTCTCTTTCTTGTAAATATGAAATACGCAAGTATCTAGAGTCAACTATAAACCCCCAAGTCTCCCCAGTATTTTCTTTAAAATAATTTTATTCAATTAATCATTTAAATTTATTAAATTACTAAAAAATCAAATATATGTGACGACAATTATAAAAAATTTATCTCGTTCTTATTATTATTATTGTTGATATTACTCTTTCTTCGGTGATACTACAGATTAATCAACTTCAGCCACGCAACTTCAACAATGATAAAATTGGTGTTTCGGTGGATTGAAAAGTCACTTCCGGCCAAAATAATAATAATAATAATAATAATAAAAAATCAGAAACAGAAACAAAACCCTAAGCACAAGCATCCATGGCGACCAGATCCTTGGTGGGATCATGTGAAATTTCTGAAAGCGTTTGATCAACGGCTTCTCAGCCCCTTGGTTTCTTCCTTCTTTCTTTCCTTACGTTGGAACTTGCACCACACCAACATAAATTTTCGTAATGATCTCCTTTTTATCAATACTAATACTAATAATAACTGGGTAAAATTATACAAGCGTAATTTAAAAATATAAGTTAATTTTATGTTGATGAAAAATTTTTTTTATTCTTACTATTTTATCAAAATTATTATTTTAAAAATTTTAAACATTATATTGATAAAATATTTTTTAACTTTTAATTTAGGATTAAAGTTTCTATTCCACAATAATTGTAATTTTTAATCAAAGACTCACAATGTCAGAAAGCTCTGTCTATAAGGAATAAACCACTCCAAGTAATATCATTTTATGATTTATTATAAAGTACATGTAAAATTACCATTATTTTTGTTCGCTAAACCATTATTTAATAATTTCCTTAATATAAATTTTCATAGAGTTTACATTGAAATGAAATATTTTTGGTTCAACTATTTTACAGGTGAATATTTTTCAAAACTAACCAGACGACTTTGTTTATTTACCGTGTGCAAACTCTTAAGCAAAGAAAGAATCGTGTTTCATTCAACTCAAGAACCAAAAATACATATATTTATTACTGAAATCAAAGTAAAGACTAAAGATGAATAATGCTATATATATATATATAGATCGGCAAAAATGAAAGGAAATGACTCCATTACCAAAGCATTGTATTTGTGTTTATTATTTAAAAGATTTTACGAAATTATAATTATTGTAAATTATAGTCTATTTAAAAGATACATGAACAATATACATTAATAATGAAATTTATATAATTTTAAAGAGATTATAAATTATAATAACTGTAACTTAATAATTTTTTATTTAAATAGATAGCATTATTTCTCTTTAGTCTTTACTTCGATTTCAGTAACTGGATTTCCTCCAAATGTGGCATGGTTTCTACCTAGAAACGTGAACAATTAAATAACCTAATTAAATATAAAGACATTATTGTTGTCTTGTCTTGTGTATGCCGTAGGCCTTTACTTTTGCTTCATAATGACGTCAAGAAAATGTCCCTCGTGAAAATCAAAAAATAATTAGTTAAAATTTTAAAAGAAACAAATTGAAAGAGTAGTTGTCCGTATTGAAAGATCCAAGTGACGGGAAAAGAGGCACGGTACATGGAACCAGTACGTCAGCAACATTCAATGAGCTTTTTTGTTATATTGTCTTCTTCGACCTTTTGAATAAACATTTCAATTTGAATTTTTGCCCTCCAAAATCAAGTAAAAAAACAAAGTAAAGAATTGATTTTAAAAATATATGCTAAAATCCGTGTTTCTTAATTTTCTTTTAACTTTAATTATAGAGAAATTATTTTTACATTACTTTTATTTTATTGTATGTATATTTAACTATAATAAAATTTTAACATGTGCTTTACACCACATTGTTTTTAAGTTTGTATTAATCGATCACTTTAATAATAAAAAATAATTATTTTATCTCTAAATAAATTAAAAAATTATTTTATTATATAAAATTTAAAAACTAAAAAACTTACAATTATAAAAATACTCTTAAATTTTTTATAATTATAATTTTATTTAAAAAATTATTATGTAAATTTTTTATAATTATAATTTCATTTAGTTTGTATAGGGAAGTTTCTTAATATTAATTATAAAGAAGTTTACAATAATTATAGGGAGTTTTTCTTCATGTTAATTTTTGTAAACTTCCTTATACTTAATTTAATTGAACAAATTAAATGAAATTTTAATTCCCAAAAGGTATAATTACAAGATGTTAATTTTTTATAATTATATTTTTATTTAAAAATTATTATCATCTTAGATTTTGAGATTTATTTATTTGATTGAATATAGGTAATATTCTTGTAATTATAATTTTTATTTTTTAAAATTTTATAAAATAGGATAGTCCTTTAATTCATTTATAGATAAAATGATTACTTTTAAAATTAAAGTGATTGATTGATATAAGTTTAAACATAAGGTGGAATAAAAAATATATAAAAAAAATGAAATAAAGGCTGTGCAGAGATAATTCTTTTAATTTTATTATATACATCGATGAAGCTACAAAATTTATTGGTAAATGATCCATTTCCTTTTCTCTTTTCTCATTATAAGCTGTAAATTAAAATGCATTTATGTTTTGATATTGCAATGGCGTGTGTTTTGAAGTTTCTTTATAAGTATTCTGGAAAAAAGAAAAAAAGGAAAATGGGAAAAATCAGTTGCATGAACTGCGAGAATCATGATTTGTCCCCTTTAATTTCATCAACCAATAATTATGTCCATGTGCCCACGTTTGCCTACATCACCATCTCCATTTAATATCTTTGTTGCTTTATCGCTAAGGACATGACTCTTTATGTTCAAAATGGAAATAACCGAACATGTTCATAGTCAAAGTTTTTTCCCCTTTTTTATTTTGTTAGTATGCGTCTCAAAATTAAAAAGTTTAATTGTATTCACTAAGCATTATTATTACCAATTCAACGAAATAATAAATTTGGTTTCTAATTTTGTGAGAAGAAGCTCAAATTCCTGTACTGGTACGAAGTCTTTAATTGTTTCTCCGTGAATTGTTTGGAAAAGACCCCTTCTCCTTTAGAATAGCAAAGATCTACACTGAGTAGGGGTGGAGCCAGAGTTGAGAAGGTAAAGTCAGACCCAAAAAAAAAAAAAAAGATAAATATATATAAAGGCAAATCCTCCAAACCCAGTAGTAAAAACTCGGCTGTTGCCTATAATTTTATGAATTATAGACAAGTTTGATATTATAAATCGGAACTCACGTTAGGTTACAAGTGAGTTTGATATTAACTAAATATTTGGTAGATATCATGTCCATAATTTTTTTAAAAAATATTTTAAATTTAATTTTACTAAAAATAATTAAATCTAAAAATATATATAGCAAATGATATAAAGTGCAAACGTGTGTGCAAGTTGCATGGTGCCTAATTCCTAACAAGCTTTAATTTAATACATGAATTATTTTATTATTATATTTTGCTATTTAGATTAGTGCATAAAAAATATTATTCTTTAGAAAATATTAACCTTGATTATTTTGGTGGTTAGGGGTGGGCAAATTTGGGTTTAGGTCGGGTTTGGGTCAACCTGATCGGGTATCGAATACTTCGGGTTGTATTAAAATCTATCCGAATATAACCTGAATCTTGGATCCAATTCGGTTTGGATCGGGTCTACGATTCAGGTTGTATTCGGGTAGAATCGAGTTCGAGTAAAGAATGGATCAAATTAAGTTCAGGTCTAATTGGGTTAGTTCGAGTCAATTCAGATCAGTTCGAGTCGCCTCAAAATCAGGTCAATTCGAGTCAATGCAATTTTGAGCTTTTCATTCCTTTTTTTTTCTAGTTTTTAGGTTAGTTTTAAAATATTTTTCTTAATTGTATTCCTTATTATTTTTCAACCAAAAAAAAAAAGAAAAAGAAAAAAGTGCTATGAAATCAAATGAATTAAATTAAAATGTTAGAATAGTTTGTTGCAATTTGCATTTGCCTATTGTCTTGGACTTGGAGGGTAAGATTAGATAGGATTATTATTTGCTCAAGCTCAACCAACAAAGTCTAAACTCAATAAAGATTAAAATTAAAATGAACCTACAAAGTCTAAAGTTAATAGTCTATTAGTCTTCATTCAAAACTCAATTTCTAAATACTAGTCTTTAAAAGTTTGAAACATAAAGTCATAAAATTTAAACATAATTAAATTGTTCCGGAATAGAAATACAAAGTTCAAACATAAACACTAAATAAACTTCCTTGGTTCCTCTACCACTCCACACAAGCACTTTTAACTTGCAATTCGTGTACTCCAAGTTAAAGCACTGATTTCCTAAAAAAGAATTCAAGAAATGTATAATAACTAATTTCTTTAAACCACATTGAACATTATCAAATGAATAAACTTAATTCATATAAAAAAATTGAGTAACTAAATTAAATTCATATCTTTGTACATCAAATACAAGTACAAATAAATAAATCTAATTCTTATCTTAAAATGAGCTAAAAAGGTGTTACAATATTTCTAATTTCTAATATATCATTATAAATTTATAATGATATATTACACACACACACACACACACACACACACACACACACACACATGATTATATATATTAAAAAAAAATAAGTCAATCATGCTTATTTTATGGCATTCACCACTATTCACCAAATCAAGTTAATAATAATCTAAACAATAGTATTCTATGAGCTTTAACTTGTCTAACTAAAACAATTATAAATTTACAATGCTACAACTAATAAACTTACAATTAGACTTAAAAATTTAGAAATATAACAATTATTATTATAGTTTAAATTACAACCTAATAATATAATACAAATTATAAATAATAATATATATTAAAAGTTACTTTTCAAATATCCATAACACCAATGTCAACGCTCACTGTTTCCATTATTGAAGCTTGCAATCTTACAAACTCTTCAAAATGCAAAAAAAAAAAAATCATAATTAGTAACTCAAGTACATGTAAATGTTATATGTTAAGTTATAATGTATTTTAAATATATTATGTATATAATATACAATAAAAATATTATCTTTTCGTAACTCCATATGAAAATTTTACTTTTTAATATCTTCATGAAGGTTGTAGTAGATAGGATTTGTAAAAAGTTTGGATTACAGCTAATTTTCAATACATATCAATGTCTCAACCATAATTGGGGTCAAAGAACTTCTATACTCATCAATAATATGATGACTAGTGCTAAAGGCAGATTCAGATGCCACTTGAAAATAGGAACAACAAGGACATTCCTTGTATTTTTCTCTAGAATTGGATACTTTGATCCATTCACCCTCCACCACAGCAAAACATTAAGTTTAAAATTGTTGGAATTTTCAACTAGGTCCTTTATATACTTTTCCAAATTAGATGCCACTCTTTTGCCTTTATTTTGAATAAAAACTTTCTTAACGTATCCAAGGAATGGGAGAGCAACTTGAAAAATGTCATCACCTTTACCACCAAAGACTTCCACCAAACTAATCTCATCTGTAGTATGCTGAGAAGAATTTGTACCCCCACAGCTACCACTAGGACCACCCTCACTACATACCGATGGTGTGGAACCAAAGGAGAATGCACTATATACATCATTAAGCTCATTTAACAAGTCCTTCGCTACTTTAGTCATTTCTTCAATTGCTAAACTATCATTGTAAAAAATTATCTCAAAAATATGTGTAGCAAAATCCATTTTTACTCGTGGACCAAGAATAGAAGCAACAATCAACATTTTGTTTATTTTCCCTGTGGACTCCCAATACTTATGAAAATTTTCTCTGATACTATAAGTCATACATGCCACCTAAGTATCTGTACTTTTTTGTAATGTAGTCAATGAACTCTCAATTAAGCCAACAGTGTCATATCAAATATTAGAATTTACACTCAAAGAAGCAGAAAACAACAATGTGGCATCATATAATATCTTTAAAAACTTCACAATTCTTTCAGCGCTTTCACAATCCTCAGGTCTAGGAGGGCCTACCTTTTTAATATTATTTTCTTTCTTAGTAAAGTATGCCTCATAAGGTTTATCCATTTCTGCCATTCTATCAAATATCGCTTGATGTTCAGCACAGTCATCAACATTAAGTAAATAAAATTCCACTTGATGGGACAATTCAAAAAAAAAATACCCTTTGGACCATTCACCTGCTTAACACATTATTTAAATGTCCACAATCTCATGGTGAAGGATCTCACGTACTTCATAGCATTCTGAATAGTGGCAACACTGGCATGCAACTCACCCAACCTTGAAACAATAATCAAATTCAAAATATGCACACAATAATGCACATGCATATATTGTCCTGTCAACACAAGTGCATCATCATTTTTTCACCCAAACAACTGTATAGTGACATAATCAATAGCAATAACATTTGTAGTGGCATTATCAGTAGTTATTGCAAATAACCACTCTATCTCCCAGTCCTGTAAGCAAGCTATAATTTTTTTACCAATCGACTTCCCTCTGTGATCTTCGATCACACTAAAGCTAATAATCGTCTTATTCAATCACCAGTCACTATCAATAAAATGAGCTGTAATAATCACGTAACTCATGTTTTGAACGAAAGTTTATAGATTAGTTGTAAGAGACACCTACTACTTGTTGTCGCAAATTAAACTCTTCAACATTACCTTTTCCTCCAAAAATAACTCCATAATATCTCTGCCAAAAGTTCTTTGAGACGGCATAATAAACTATGGAATAACTACACTGCAGAAATGTCTAAACACTTTATTATCAACAAAACTCAATGACAACTCACCCATAATAATAATTTTAGTTACAACCCTTCTACACGCATCTTGACTCTATCTTTTAGTCAAAACCAAATTATTTGTATTTTCTTCACCACCCTCACTTGTAAAATTTTGTTAACTTCCACTTTGTTGTTCCCTAAATGCCTTGTATCTTTCACATTTCTTTATATGTTTTTGCATATTTGTAATCCCACTATTCTTTGAATGATATTGATATTGTCTACCACAGTAGTTGCACTTGCATTTATTTGGATCATCCTCGAACAAAGTGAAATAATTCCATGTCACTGATATTTTCTTCATTGGCGGTCTTTTTTGCTTTGCCGTTTCCTTTCCTTTTTGAGGTCCTTCCATTTGAACACTTCGTTATTCATTGTCACTCATTGAATTTGACCTTAATATCGAAGCATCTGAATATACAAAATAATAAATTAATAATTAATAGCCATTAATTTAAAATCATAACACATAAATATTGTTAAGAATTTAACATAATCTAATTAAGACATTGATTTTAAAAATTTTATTAATTTATTTTTATGATACTTATTTAATCCAACATTTCTATCATATATTTTTATATAATTAAGTGTATAAGCGTATAATAGTATATATTAAAATTCAAAATTGTTCATACTCCATAAAGAAAAATTAAAAATTTAATGATTAATTAATTAATTTATTATATTCAATTATCCATTTTCCATAGACCATAATAATAGAACATTATTATGGAAAATCCATGTTGAATTATTATTATAAACCCCATAATTTCAAGCCCAAATTATTTGTACTTAACGATTCAATAAATGATTAATATACAATAAAATATTAATTGAATTAGTTATTTTTTAAAGATTCAAATCAAGTCAATGCCCAATAAATCGAATTTGAGTTTAATCATGAGGAATTCACTACAAGCAATGCCCATTGCCATCCTTAATAAACTCCAAGTCGTAAACAATGCATTTAAAACTTCAAACTTGGGGCCAAATGGAAATAAATATAATGTATAGATGCCAAAGCATTAAAAAAAAAAAATCTTATGAAACTTAGACAACTATTGTTTAAAGCACTAAGTTTTAAACTTATTGACTCATTAACCTAAGTTGCTTGCAAAAGAGTTACAAAGTTGTGAGCAACTGAGCCTAAGAGAATATGTATTATTCATAAGACTGTGTGTACAAGAGAGCTTTCGAACTTGCCTAGAGTTTCTTATAAATTTACTAGCTTACTGCCTTTGAATGAAATGCCAACTGCCAAGCCTTATTTATCGTGAGACTTGCCTAGTTCTAGAACCTTTTAATTCAAGAGAAATCTTATGACATATAAAGAGCTCCCATTTTTACAATATCTTAGGGCAATTCAGAGAATTGCACGTACTACACTCTAGTAATATCTAGAAAATTCCTAACTATGTATAAGTAGTGAATGTACTAGAGATGTAATTTTCTAATGACTTGTGTACATAGCTTCTTCGCCTTGAAATTTAGGTGGCCTATGATGCTTTGCACTCTCAACTTTAAAAGAACTTCATCCTTGGGAACTCATGGTTGCCTTATTGATTAAGGGTCTATTTGATATTGAAACTAGATAACTATAATTTAAAAATTACAATATTAAATTATTTGGTCTACAATAGATACTGTAATTTAAAAATTATGTTAATTTGATTTTACACTTGTATAATAAAAATTTTATTATATTTTTATTAATTTTGTTGAAATTATTATTTTAAAATTATATTTACTAGATATATTAACTTTTATTTAATAGTTATATCTCTTTTTTTTTTCAACAATAAATATAGTTTAAACGTTATAGTATGTCAATTCTAAATAAGACCTATAAGTACCTTTAAAAAATTTCCAATTGAAATTTAATATTTTCATTGAAAATTAAATAGGCCAGATGGTAAAGTGCTTTTTTTTCTTATATTTTGTCACTAACCACAAAATGAGATTCATGAATGAATAATCCATTTAAAATGTTTCTACTCCCTTGATAACTCGTACCTTTAGGATTTATTAAAATTTGTTACGAATTTTTCCGATAAGGTGCAAAAAATTGAGCTCATATGTTAAATGAAAATAATCCAAATATTAGTCTTCTCTAATTTTTATTTATTCTTGAATCATTTTCTTAGAATTTCAACCGGTCGATTTAATTATTAATCAACCCCTAATTAATGATTAATATAATATTCTAAATCCGAATTAATTCAACTCCCGTCTTTTTCCACGGGCGTCTCCTTTTTCTAAAAGGTTAAAAAAGAAATAAATAAATGATTGAAAGCAAAATTGCATGTAAAGTGAAGAAAGAACCATAACAGGAGTCAGGAGCTGATCACCGACAGGGACGATGATGATGCGTCCGATACAAGTAAAAAATAAGTGGTCCCATGTGATTAAAAAAAATTTTGAGCTGTCACTATCAACGTCCGTGATTCATCTCACCGACTTAAGAAAAGTCTACTCTGAAACAAAAACGACAGAGATTCTCGATGACGTGGCGATCGGCCGAGCCGCGCATGTCCTCTTCGGTGGTGCCACTTTTTGTTTTTTTGTCAACTCAATTTACACGCACCATCCGCAGGTGCACAGTGCTCTCCCCGTCGTGACAAGACCGACATCCAAATGTATGCCTGACTGCTCTGCGATGACACGGAAGACGTCAGCTGATGGACGGTGACGTGTCGCTGTGTGCTTCAGGAGATGTTGTCCGAGGTACTATTTCTTTCGTACACCCTTCAACGCTGCCCTTTCGTGGGCTTTTTAGGGCCGACCTCCGAGCCATTTATGGGCCACGTTGGGCCGATATATGAATATTCCAGCAATCCTCAGTTACGCTTACTTTTTCCCGTTAACGGGTGCATTCTCAAATTATACGGAAGTTGGAAATGGGAAAATACGGATCAAGAAGTGCTGACAAGGGCTCAGCCTCTCTGAACCTGATGGACGCAATAAATTGATACATTTTTTCTCTAATTATATATTAATTAGTCCCTTTTATTTATATTTTTAAATAATTAATTTATTTTATTGACCAGGATAATATATCTAAGATTAGGGAATAAATGTGCTTTAAGGAATCAAAATTGAAGTGAACGGATGCATGGGCTTGTGTAACTTACATGAAGCAAGAGAAAAAAAATGGCCCATTATGTTATCATGAGAAAATTTAACAATTAAAGTAGTGTTGATTTTGGTGTTAAAATGAGCGTACGTGCAAGGCAATTGCAAAATAAATCAAATGAGCTTGATGCATGAATTTGGGCTGATTGATTAAATCAATTGTAAGATCCGCAAGTGAAAGGGATGATTGTAAAGCATGGGCCTTTACATGACTTGACTTGAAGATTGTTGGCCATGCAACTTAATTCTACAAGGATCCGGATATTAATTTGAAGTATGCCAAGCATTATATAAGCAAAGCCTTTGGCTTTTATAGGAGGGCGCTAGAGGCGGGAGAGGAAGTGCAGCAGAGGAGCAGCCACGGGTTTGGGGAAGAGCCAGCTGCTTGGATTTATGATTGGATTTACCTACTCTTCTATTCTGAATTCAATTATGTGTAATTAAATCTTAATATTAACATTAAGGATGATGACTTATTTTATAAGATAAATTACTTTTTATTCAATTAATCTACTATATGTGTACTTTAATTTAAATGTTTATGATTTTTGTTTCAAATGTTTGGTTAGATATTATTAAATCTTTTCACTAATTCTATTATACATGGTTGATTGTTTGGACTAATATTTAATTAAACCTATACTTGAATCTATAAAATTTATGTGTGATTTTATTTAATTTTTTATCTTTCATTAAATTATTTACACATAATATTTAAGAAAATTTTAACTTTTTATTATTCAATATTAGTTAAATGGAATGCTTATATATTATACTATTAAGCAAAAAAATGACTTACATAAGATTAATTTTAGGTTGGTTTAATTGTTATATTCGTGAATAGATATAGATTGATTATTTATTTTGATTTATTACTCTAAAAATAAAAAAAATTAATAATTAGACAATTGTTAAACTATTGTAGATTCTGAAACCCTGGTAGGCTCAGTCTCTTGAGTTCTAATTCAATTGCATATTAATGTACTTATTCTAAATTTAATTGCATCTTTAATTTAGAGTCTTCAAACAAAAATATGTTTTTTTTCTAACTAAGGTAGTGTTAAAAATGAGTTTAAACTAGGCTTAACTTTCCTAAAAATTGACAGTCCCTGTAGGTTCTACGTCATTATGTCTAATTTATAGACAATAGATTCATGTGCTTACAAGTATATTAAAATATTTACAACAAAGCCCATCCTCGACAATTTGCTCATATTAGAGGAGATTGTATAAGGATTCTAGAATAATAGAGGGGGATCCATGTGAGTATTTGATCCTTGAAGAACTTACAATTTAATGTCTCGAGCTTAATATAATCGTGATACAATAAAAGAAAAGCATTAAATTTAGACATGTTCAAAAAAATAACAAAAACATAGCAAGTTTGTGAACTATTCTTATCACATGAAAATTTTTATTTATGTCCTTACATTTTCTTGTACTTATTTTATTTTTAAGCGAAGAGATAGTGATCACACTATATTCCCCTAGCTGCTTTTGATCCTCTAGGGACATTTTAACATTCTTGTCATACTACTTCTAATAGTAACATTACCTAGTATAAGTTACTATATCAATATATATAAGTTGTTCTTACATTCATTTGATATTGTATAGCATTAGTTGTTAAGTAAAAATTAGTTGTAGTTAGGAAAGATTGAATAATAATATTAACAAAATCAGTAAAGGTAATATAAGTTTTTAATTAAATAGCTATGAGATTAAATGATACATTACTCATATTTAAGAGCTAGATTTTAAGAAAAGAAAATTATTTGAAAGAACAACTATTGAGATAAGAGAAGTCATTTTTGAAAATAGAATCCTTTTTCTACTTTGCTTTCATTGACATCACCTATTCAACTACAACTAACAAGAGAACTACTATAGACCACTATTACAACATAACTATTTTATACATACCACTATTACCCTATAACTATAAGGCATTTGTATTTGAAGCTCTAACGAATTTCATCCACAAGGCCTCCAAATAAACAATCAATGAACAAGTATTTTGAAAATCTTCCATACTGGATAAAGCTATTCAAAATTTTCTTCATAAGCATGCACAATTGAAGTTTGCTTCCATTGTGATAATGCTTTCGGGCATTATCAAATTATGTGGTCTAAACTATTTAATTAATGATTTAAGAACTCTACGCATATGACTATATATATATATATAGGTAAGCCAATAGTACTATTGTAGGCTATTTCTTTAAGATGGATGATGCTAACTATACTTGATGGTCTCCTAAATATCATATCTGTTAACATATACATGTTTTGGCAATTGATTTTGATGATAACAAACAATGAATTTAAGTTGATAAATGTGTTTTAAGACTTACAAATGTTTCAAGTATTCTTTTAAGAGTCAAAACTAGTTAGTATTTAACATTTCTTTGAAGAACTAGAACAATTTGTAAGTTAAATGAAATTCTGAGTATAAACGGCTAACCGACTATATTAAATGGTTAACCGTTAGTGAAGCTGCCTTAAGACTGTAAAAGGTTAACAGCTTAAGCCTTAACTGATAGACATTTTGTGAGATACTGGAAGTAATCGGTGAACCGTCAACGTAAAACGACTAAACGATATCGTGAACTCTTTAAAGTTAAAAGGTTGACAGCTTAAGTCTTAACCGATAAGCATTTTGTGAGATATTGGAAGTAATCGACAAACCGTTAACACATAACGGTTAATCGATAAGTCTCAGAATTGATATTCTTTGTTAACCCTTAACCGTTTAGAGAAAACGGATCAAGTGTTTTTGTTATGCAGGTTTCTAGAAGTTAACGGTGAAAGGGTAATGCTTAACGGAAAACCGAACATTGACCAAAGAATAACGGCTAACCGTTAACAGCTAACGGCAAATCGTTTTTTGTCAGATGGAAGAATAACGGCTAGTTTTCAGCTCCAACTATAAATATGCTCATTAAATTTAAATTAAGGACTGACGACAACACAACTACTGAGCATATATACGAGTTTACTAACTACAGAAAGCTGAAAAATAGATTTGTACTTCATTCATTCACACATTGTGCTTTAACTTGTTTACTTTGAAAGATTGTGTGAGAGAAAAATCAATCTGTATTTCTTTGTCTTGAGTGACTGCAAGTGTGGGATACATTTGGGTTAAGAGATTGAGAATAATCTCTTGTTGTAAAGGTCCATTGACACCTGGGAAGTCAATTATAAGTTGTTGAAGCCTTGATTGCTTGCATAGTAGAATCCTCAAGCCCGGAGTACTTGGAGGCGTGGACGTAGGCGAAAATAGTCGAACCACGTAAAAGTCATTGTGTTTGCTTTCTCTTCCCTATCTCTTTATTTATTTATCACTGTCTATTTATTTATTCAATTATTTCAAATTTGTTAAAGAATAATTGAGCGATTTATTTTCATAGTTATTAAAAACCCAATTCACCCCTCCCTCTTGGGTAGTCTAGTTAGAATTTCAATTGGTATCAGAGCAAGGTTCTCTTAGCAAGACTTAATCGTCCAGAGTAAAAGATCCATGGCTACCCAGTATGAATCCACATTTAGGGAAGGACAATCCACAACTCGTCCACCATTTTTTGATAGTAATGATTATCCTCATTGGAAAACTAGGATGTGAATATATTTGCAAGCCTAGATTATGAAATCTGGGAAATTGTGTTTGATAGATCAATTACGCCAATGATAAAAAACGAATTAGGAGATGATATTCCTAAACCCTCAAGGGAGTGGAATGATTTAGAAAAGAGAAAAGCTTCTATGAATTCCAAAGCTATGAATGCTTTATTCTGTGCATTAGATAAAAAGGAATTCCATAGAGTCTCTAGTTGTGAAAGTTCTTATAAAATCTGGCATAAACTAGAAGTCGTCTATGAAGGAACTAATTAGGTAAAATAGTCTAAAATTAGCAGATTTACTAGACAATATGAATTATTTCAAATGGAACAAAATGAAAGTGCTTATTCGATGTATACAAGATTTACAGATATAATAAACACTTTAGGAGCTCTAGGAAAAACTTTCTCTAACAATGAGAAAGTTAAGAAAATTATTAGATCTTTGCCTAAGGAATGAAGACAAAAAAGAACTGCCATTGAGGAGGCCAAAGACCTAAATACATTGCCTATTGATGATTTAATTGGTTCTCTTATTTTTTATGAAGAAGATTTAGCAGCTGAAAAAGGAAATGAAGAAAAGAAGAAAAACATTGCTCTCAAAGTTTCAAAACTTGAAAGTGATGAACAAAGTGAGCTAGATGATGAAGAATTAGTTATGCTGGCAAGAAGATTTAGAAAATTCTTCAAGAAAACCAATGATAGAAGAAAATTCAGAGATTTCAACAATCAAAAGGAGAAAAAGGAAGCAATCAAATGCTATGAGTGCAAGAAGCCAAGACATATAAGATCAGAATGCCCACTTCTCAGTAAGCTTAAGAATAAAGCCATGGTGGCTACTTGGGATGACAGTGAAGAAGAATCAAGTGACGAAGATGAATCCCAGGAATGGTCAAATTTGGCACTTATGGCTATTGGAGATGAATCTGACAATGAAATTGATGAAGTAAGTGATCTCACTTATGATGAGTTGTATGATGCATTTAAAGAATTACATGATGAATTGATGAAAATTAGTAAAAAGAATGTTTGCCTTAAAAAGAAAATGGTAGAAACTTCAAAGGAAAATGATGCATTACAAAAATATAATGAATCATTAAATGTAAAGATAAAATGTCTAGAATCAGAAAATAAAACATTATAAGATAGGATTGCATCATCAAATGAGAAACCCAGTAATTCATATGAATATGACAAATGTTATGTTGATAAATTATTGAGAGAAAATGAAGTGTTGAAGAAAAAGAGTATTGAACTCAATGAAATTGTTTTGAAATTCACAAATGGTCAAAATAATTTAGAGAAACTGCTAAGCACTCAAAAATGTGTATTTGACAAAAGTGGAATAGGTTATAAACCAAGTATTAAGCAAAAATATTATAAGAACTATTTTGTTAAATCTATCTATACAAACAATCCTAAGATTGTATGTCATTATTGTAATCAAGATGATCATATGAAAAATAGATGCCATGTTAGAAGAAATACATATCATGGAGCTAAATGTGTTTGGGTTCCAAAAGGGACCATTGCTAACACTCAAGGACCCAAAAAGGTTTGGGTACCTAAGACTTGAGATTTTTTTTGCAGAACTTAAAGAAGAAGAAGAATAAATGGTACTTGGACAGTGGTTGTTCAAGGCACATGACTAGAAATTATTCCTGGTTCTCAAGCTTCACCAAAATTAAAAATGGCGGAGATATTTCTTTTGGAGACAATTCAAAAGGGAAGATTCTAGGAATTGGTAATGTTGGTAAGAGTTCATCAACTTTAACTGAAAATGTTTGCTTGGTTGAAAATTTAAAACACAATCTGATTAGTATTAGTCAATTGTGTGACAAAGGTTATAGAGTAATTTTTGACAATTTTAGATGTATTGTTGAAGATGCTTGTGATGGAAAAACCTTATTCATTGGAAGTAGAAGTGGTAATGTGTATACAATTGACATAGAAGTTGCATCTACTCATATTAAATATTTTTCTACATTACATGATGATTGTTGGTTGTGGCATAGAAGATTAGGACATGCAAGCATGAATTTAATATAAAAAATATCGAAAAAGGACCTAGTCAAAGGTCTTCCAAAAATTTATTTTTAAAAGGATAAAATTTGTAAAGCTTGTTAATTTGGCAAACAAATTAAAACTTCATTCAAAAAGAAAAATGATGTTTCTACTTCAAAGCCATTACAGCTACTTCATATGGACTTATTTGGATCTTCTAGACATGCTAGCTTAAGTGGAAAATATTATGCATTTGTAATTGTAGATGATTATTCTAGATATACTTGGGTACTGTTTCTGGCTAATAAAGATGATGCATTTGAGATCTTTAAAGTTTTCTGTAAAAAGGTTCAAAATGAAAAAGGATACTATATTACTTGCATTAGAAGTGATCATGATAGAGAATTTGAAAATCATACATTTGAAAATTTCTGCAATGATTTAGGCATTGAGCATCAATTCTCATCACCGAGGACTCCTCAACAAAATGGAGTTGTCGAAAGAAAGTATAGGTCTATTCAAGAAATGGCTAGGACCATGTTGAATGAAAATGTATTACCTAAATATTTTTGGGCTGAAGCTGTCAACACTGCTTGTTACGTTTTAAATCGAGTGTTGATTAGATCTCTTCTTGATAAGACTCCGTATGAGCTTTGGAAAGGTAGAAAACCCCACATTGGTTATTTTAAAGTCTTTGATTGTAAATGTTTTATTTTAAATTCAAAAGATAATATAAAAAAATTTGATTCAAAATCTGATGTTGGCATTTTTCTTGGATACTCTTCCTCAAGCAAAGCCTATAAAGTTTACAATAAAAGAACCTTAGTCGTGGAAGAATCTATGCATGTTTCTTTTGATGAATTTAACCTCTTCTCTGCGGAGAAAAGAATTATTGATGATAATGCAGATGAAGAATTACAAGAAGGAATGTCAGAAGGAAATAAAGAAAATACAACATAAGAAAATCAAGTGGTTCAACATAAAGAAACAGGTGCAAAACGAAATCAAGGTACTTCTCAAGTACTTCCAAGAGAATGGAAGTATGTTTCTTCTCATCCAAAGGATGTCATTTTAAGAGATCCATCTAGAGGTATTACAACTAGATCATCACTTAGGAATACATGTGAGCATGCTGCATTTATTTCTTAAATTGAACCAAAATCCTTTGGGGATGTTGAAAATGATGAATCTTGGATTATGGCAATGCAAGAGGAGTTAAATCAATTTGAGAGAAATAAAGTGTGGGAATTAGTTTCTAAACCAGAACATCAATCCATCATAGGAACTAAATGGGTATTTAGAAATAAGATGGATGAATCCGGTGTAGTTGTAAGAAATAAAGCTAGATTAGTAGCTCAAGGATACAACCAAGAAGAAGGAATTGATTTTGATGAGACATTTGCTCCTGTAGCTAGATTAGAATCTATTAGAATGCTGCTAGCATATGCATGTTATAAGAATTTTATTTTATTTCAAATGGATGTTAAAAGTGCCTTTTTAAATGGATATATTATGGAAGAAGTTTATGTGAAACAACCCTATGGTTTTAAAAATGAAAAATTTCCAAATCATGTTTATAAGTTATCAAAAGCATTGTATGGATTAAAACAAACACCTAAAGCATGGTATGATAGGCTTAAAAATTTCTTGCTTGACAATGAATTTTTAATGGAAAAAGTCGATACTACACTCTTTGTTAAGCATAAGAACCAAGACATACTTGTTGTTCAAATTTATGTTGATGACATTATTTTTGGTTCTACTAATAAATCCTTGTGCAAAGAATTTTCTATATGTATGAGCAAAGAGTTTGAAATGAGTATAATGGGAGAGCTGAAATATTTCCTTGGACTGCAAATAAAATAAAATGATGAGGGAATATTCATAAATCAAGCTAAGTACATAAGAGATCTGCTTAAACGCTTTGGAATTGAGAACTCAAAGATCAAATGCACACTAATGAGCCCAAAGATGAAAAAGGCAAAGAGGTTGATATCAAGATGTATCGAGGTATGATTGGTTCTCTACTATATTTAACTGCAAGTAGACCTGATATCATGTTCAGTGTATGTTTATGTACAAGATTTCAATCAAATCTAAAAGAATCTCATTTGCTTGCTGTGAAAAGAATTTTTCGTTATTTAAATGGAACAATAGATCTTGGTCTTTGGTATCCTAGGGCAACTCATTTAGACTTAACATGCTTTTTGGATGTTGATTTCGCTGGTCATAAAGTTGATAGGAAAAGTACCAGTGGTACTTGCTATTTTCTAGGTCATGCACTTGTTTCATGGTTTAGTAAAAAGCAAAACTCAGTGGCACTTTCAATTACTGAAGCTGAATATATTGCCGCAGGTAGTTGTTGTACTCAAGCCCTTTGGATGAAACAAACATTTAGAGACTATGGCATCAAACTTGAACAAATTCCTATCAAATGTGATAATACTAGTGCTATTAATCTTTCAAAAAATCCCATTCAGCACTCTAGAACCAAGCATATAGAAATTAGACATCATTTCTTAAGAGATCATGCTCAAAAGGGTGATATAGTGTTAAAGTTTGTTTCTATAGAAGAGCAATTCGCTGATATTTTCACAAAACCCCTTTGTGAAGAACAATTTTTGAAAATCAGACATGACCTTGGGATGATGATGATGTCTTCACATTAACATCATTAATTATGTTATTGAAATTATTGATATTTAATGTTTTGATGATGTACTGTAATTGTGTGTATATACCTTAGTTGATTGGTGCAGTTGTTAAATGGATTATGAAATGTCGTGTAATAAACGGATAACCGTTTTCATGAAAACGGTTCACCGTTTATTTCCAGAAACTAAAACTTTGTTAAGTTTGCACTCTATCCTTTCACCGTTCCAATTAAACGGTCAGCCGTTGTCGTATAATAAACAGATAACCGTTTTTCGCATAAGCGGTTCACTGTTTATTCTCAGAAACTAAAACATTGTTTAGTTTGCACTCTATCCTCTCACCGTTTAAATTAAACGGTCAGCCGTTCCAAGACAGAAAGGCTCTCAAACGTTAACCTCTCACTGTTTACAGAAAACGGTTAACCGATTTCGCAAAATATATAACTGGTCACGGTTTTATTTTCTTCTCCTTACTTGCCCTCTCACCGTTTCAGCCATTGTTACGAAACCTAAGCTCCTTCATCTCAATTTTCTCTTAGATTCTCTTCCTTTTGCATCAAATTACACTGGTAGAAATCTTTCCCATCACTTTTTGAGTAATTTCATCGATTAAAAACATCAAATCGTGATCAAAATAAAAAATTCCCAATTTGAAACCCTAAAAGCAGCCAATTGAAACTTGAGAAATTTGTTCAAATTCTTCACAAATCCTTGACACCTTGTTGCATAATATCTTCTCCTCTACTTTTCCTTAACAACATACTTGGTCTATTTCTTTCAATACTCATCTCAAAAATCTTCTTGCTCTTATTCAATGGCTGAGTCCTCTTGGAGACTTAGGAGAAAACATACTCCTGCTGTCAACCCAACAAGATCACGAAAAACTTCTGAATTTGAAAGGCTGCACTTCCCAACACCTGCATTGCGAAAACGATTCGAGGATCGCTTTATGGGTAGACAGGTACTGGACTCATACTTTGTGAACATAAGAGACTTTGAGGATCTATTAGTATGTGGTAGAAGTGTTACTGAAATGCTTAGGCCCTGGGAATTATTTGTTAATATAGATGATAAGACCTATCCTAATCTAGTTCGGGTATTTTATTCCAATATGAAAATTTCAGCTACCCGTTTAGAAAGAATAGTTACTATAGTTGGTGGTATAAAAATTGATTTCGATGTCGATTTTTTTAATACTGTCATACTTGGATTTCGAATGAAGGTGAATCGTTCTATACCTCTAGAAAGACCTTGTCGTTTGGTGACTTTATTCATAATGAAGGTGTAAAAAATATATATCGTCGTAGGGACCTTAACGATGATATTTGTAGCTTACCTTTTTGGGCACAACTGCTGCCTCTTCAGGTTGGCATTGTTCATAGTATTCTGCAGCATTTAATCACACCTAGGAAGGGTCATTCAGATGAAGTAACTCGGATGGATGTTGGACTGTTGGATAGCCTACTTAGTGGGAGACCTGTAAATCTAGGATATATTATTGTGCGCTATATGTTATCCACCCCTGCTGTCACTCATAGGTTGCTTCCGTATAGTAGTCTTATCACTCACATCCTGAGACATTTTCATGTACTACTACGAGAGGCAGTGTATAAAGAACCTAAGTAAATTGGTCGGGATGCTATGAGTAGCATAGGATTTACTAGGAAGGATGGCAAATGGCACAAAACTGCAAACGCCAAGAACCTGGACACCTTAATTGCTCCTGAGGATGATCAGATGCTCAATGATATCTATCCTCCTGATCAGCTTCCTGACTTCAGACTTGGAGCTCGTCCTTCGCCCCCTCCAAGCCGTGTTCTTCAGCCATCAGTTCTCTCTGAGATGGATTATGCTCCTCCCTCAGCCTCCGCAGTCCCTCCAGCTAGTGAGTAGCCTCTAGCTCCCGCACACCCTTCAGCTCTAGTTCAGTCCCCTATCACTGACATCCTGCATCAGCTGATTGTTGATGTTCGCCGGATTTTTGACACTCAGCAGATGATTCTTGATCGCTTAGATGCTAATTGTCAGGATCAGCTGCAGATCCGAACTCAGCTTCAAACTCTTCAAGAGGTGAGCTTCGATTATCAATATGAAATCATTGCTGGACATAGACAACTTCTAGGGTGTTTTGGCTATGAACCTGGAAGCACATCTGCAGCCACTTCTCCTCCGCGAACTACTTCCTCTCGTCCTGCTCAACCATCCACTGCGAGACCTTCTTCACGACGACCCTCTTCTGCTCGACCTTCCGTTTCACGACGTGGTTCGTAGTTTCTATTATTTAGCCATTATACATATTTTCCGAGTTAGTTTTATATGCTGTGATTGATGAATGTAATGACAGTTAACTTTCATTTTTTATGTTTTTTTGATTGATATTACTAATTATGATTTGTTTTCCCTGTGTTATGTTTGCTTATGTTGTTATTTTTGGATTATATTGGAATTTGGGAGTGTGTTGGTATATGAATAGTTTGGAAGTATGTTAGAAAATGGGTAGTTTGGAAGTGAGTTGGCATGTGGATTCTTTGGGAGTGTTTTTTCCCCTTATTGTAACTATAGATTTCCTGTATTTTACGGGGAACCTTTGCCCGTTTTTTATTAACCCGCCTTTGATGATGAAGGGGGAGAGATGAATGAACTAAAATTATTTTAAATCATACTTAGGGGGAGCATATACTTAGGGGGAGCAAAGTTCTAAAAGTGTTTGTCATTATCAAAAAGGGGGAGAATGTTAACATATACATGTTTTGGCAATTGATTTTGATGATAATAAACAATGAATTTAAGTTGATAAATGTGTTTTAAGACTTACAAATGTTTCAAGTATTCTTTTAAGAGTCAAAACTAGGTAGTATTTAACATTTCTTTGAAGAACTAGAACGATTTGTAAGTGAAATGAAATTCAGAGTATAAACGACTAATCGATTATATTAAACGGTTAACCGTTAGTGAAGCTGCCTTAAGACTGTAAAAGGTTAACAGCTTAAGCCTTAACCGATAGACATTTTGTGAGATACTGGAAGTAATCGACGAATCGTCAACGTAAAACGACTAACCGATATCGTCAACTCTTTAAAGTTAAAAGGTTGACAGGTTAAGTCTTAACCGATAAGCATTTTGTGAGATACTGGAAGTAATCGGCAAACCGTTAACACATAACGGTTAACTGATAAGTCTCAGAATTGACATTCTTTGTTAACCCTTAACCGTTTAGAGAAAACGGATCAAGTGTTTTTGTTATGCAGGTTTCTAGAAGTTAACGGTGAAAGGGTAATGCTTAACGGACAACCGAACATTGACCAAAGAATAACGGCTAACTGTTAACAGCTAAAGGCAAACCGTTTTTTGTCAGATGGAAGAATAACGGCTAGTTTTCAGCTCCAACTATAAATATGCTCATTAAATTTAAATCAAGGACTGACGACAACACAACTACTGAGCATATATACGAGTTTACCAACTACAGAAAGCTGAAAAATAGATTTGTACTTCATTCATTCACACATTGTGCTTTAACTTGTTTATCCTGAAAGATTGTGTGAGAGAAAAATCAATCTGTATTTCTTTATCTTGAGTGACTGCAAGTGTGGGATACATTTGGGTTAAGAGATTGAGAATAATCTCTTTTTGTAAAGGTCCATTGACACCTGGGAAGTCAATTGTAAGTTGTTGAAGCCTTGATTGCTTGCATAGTGGAATCCTCAAGCCCGGAGTGCTTGAAGGCGTGGACGTAGGCGAGAATAGCCGAATCACGTAAAAATCATTGTGTTTGCTTTCTCTTCCCTATCTCTTTATTTATTTATCACTGTCTATTTATTCATTCAATTATTTCAAATTTGTTAAAGAATAATTGAGCGATTTATTTTTATAGTTATTAAAAACCCAATTCACCCCTCCCTCTTGGGTAGTCTAGTTAGAATTTCAATATCTTTAATGTAGCCGTGTCTTTAAGCACTATATTTAACAAAACATAGCACTAAAGTCAACCTAAAACATAAAAACCTAACTTAAGAATGAAGCATATATGAAACAAGAGAAAAGAAGAAGAAAACATAGAGAAGAAGATTAATTATAGCTGGTAATCTATCTCATTTGGGTGACCCAAACCAAAGTTTTATAGAACTTTTTCCTTCTAAGGTTTTTTTAAAACTTAAAATGGATGTCAGATAGAGTTTTTAGGGTTATTAATTTTTACCCACTAGTTGGGTTTAGAAGAAAAACTTTCTTTCTTTTCTTTGTATGTCTAGTTTTCAAAATTATTTTCATAAATGTTTTTTGCTGAATTGTTTTAAGTTTGTTAGTAACCAAGTAGACTATAGTTAAAAGGTTGGTTAGAAGTTATTGATAATGCATTAAAGAATTTGAAATAAATCCGATAGAGATAAAAGAGTTTATTCAAAGATGTAGAGCTATCAAGATAATAGGGGTAGAGGAAGGAAAAGACACTTTCAAAAGAAAAATAAAATCGAAGGGAAAAAGGATTATAATAGGCTGTCTAGTTAGAAAGGTGATACAAAGAAGAGCATAAATAAGGAAGGGCTTAGGATAATAATTCAACAGGTGTGGTAGAATAAAATAGAAGTGAAGATAGAAAGTTTGGGGATAATTTTTTCATGTTTGAGTTTAGAGCAAAAGCCGGCTAAAGGAGGGCGTTAATAGAAGGACTATGACATTTTGCTACGGCCCTCATTATATTTATAGAGCCAAAAAGGATAAATGATATAGCGAAGTATTTTTTTACTTGTGTATCATTTTGGGTACAACTTCAAAATATGCCAATTCTGTGTGTGGATAGAGAGACAATGTTAGAACTTGGTGGAGCCATTGACAAAGTTGAGAAAGTTGAGATCACTACAAATGAAGATTGCAAAATGAGGATATCAATAGACATTAGAAGGCCATTAATGAAAATTTTGAAGATCGAACAAGAGGTTATTAAATTTCTATTATTGTTATGGGCGAATTAGACATCAATATAGAGAATACACAATGTATAAAAATCAACCAAAGGAAGAGTTAGTATATGGCCCATGGCTTAAAGCACTTATTATGGCAGAAAAATTCAACCAGAGTAGGAGAAAAAACAAAGAGAATGATGTTGGAAATCAAAGCCCTGAGAATTAAACTCGATTAAAAAACTAACTAGCTTAGGAATGTTACGGCAAAAATGTTGGATATTTAACAAATCAATAGAGCGGGCTACCTATTGCCTGTTTATATATTTTTTTATATATTTTAATAAAATTCTCATTTTACCCGTAATTTAAATATGAATAACTAATTTTCTTTCAATCTTGGGTTGAATGTGAAGTTTTAACATATTTCATGGGCTTATTTTAGTAAATTTATTTTCTCATTCCTCTAATCTCTGTGAATATTTTGACTTTTTATTAACAAATAGTAATAACACAGTTATTATTGTTTGACACTATAAGCCCTTACCATCATATTAATTAGAGCTTGGTTTATGAGGAATGAACATCCCCTTCATGATTTAATTGGTACCAATAAGAAATATTAAGTCTTGATGTATGTTGATGTGGATTCAGATACCCAAAGTACCTTATTATAATAGCTATTGCTTTAATTTATTCCTGTTGAGTGTTAGAAAGTGTATATTTATAAAGGAGAAAATCGTCATTTTACACTTTAAATCTCACTAACATTGTTATTTTTATTTATTTAAGTATTTTGTTATTTAATTATATATATTTTATTATAATTATGTATTTTATGTGTTTTAGGGGCATTATGATCGTTTCACAATGAACGAGTGATCCGACAGCAAAACGGACGTCATATTTGGACTCAGGACGGTCGAAAACCTTAAGAGGAGCATTAAAGGAAAAAGTCACTGTTCACATATACGTACGGTACTGTTCACGACACTGTTCATATATACGGACCGATGATGTGACAACTACCTATGACGTGGCAGTATCTGATTGGACGAATTATGTGGTATTGACTGCTTATGTGGCATTGACCGATGACGTGGCGTTGACCGATGATGTGTCACGATCTTATTGGACTAAATTTCTTATGTACTGTAGATCGATGACGTGGCAGCATCTCAGTAGAGCAAAAATCGTGTGTACAGTACATGCGCTTACATGGGATTATTTACTATTCAGGCGGTGTTACTGTGCAAATATTGATTGTTGACTGTTGACTGATGACGTGGCGCAATCCTGAGCATCCGAACTATTTTTAATACAATGGTCACGATTCACTCAATGTATCTATAAAAAGGGGGCTCTCCCCCCCCCTAATTTGAGACCTCTGGATCCATTTCTAAGCTTAGATTTCTGAAATTCCTTCTCCTTCTTGTAATTTCTTTATATTTTAATAAAATTTCCTTTTTATCCCTAGTTAAAATATGAGTAGCTAATTTCTTTTTGAGCTTAAGTTGAAGGTGAAGTCTCAACATGTTCCATGGGCTTAATTTGGTAAATTTACTTTCTCTTCCCCTCTAATATTTGTGGTTATTTTGACTTTTCGTCGATAAATAATAATAATCTTGGCTAGATACAGCTCTGGTTAAACCAGCACCCTAGTACAAAGTTATTATTATTTGGCACGATAAGCCCTTGGCACCATACTTATTGGAGAGTGGTTCATGAGGTGTGGAATCCCCCCTTATGATTTAATTGGTATTAATATGGAATATTTAGCCCATGGAACATGTTGATGCGAATCCAGATACCCAAGTGCTTTATTATAACAGTTACATTTTTAATTATTTCCGCTTTTTTAATTCACAATTTAAAATAAAATCATCATAATTTAATTGTTTCTATTAAAAGAAAAATTAATTCGGCATATAATTAAAATCAACCTTCTCGTGGGATCGACACTCGTCACCATTAATCTATTCTACAATAGATTCGTGCACTTGCGAGTTCATTAAAATTTGCACAACAATTCCCGTCATTGCAATTTGAATTTTAAGATCATTTAAGTTAAATTCACCACAATTTAACCACTCATTTAGAAAATTAATTCAACACACAATTAAAATCTACCTCTTTATGGGATCGACATTTGTTAACATTAATTTATTTTATAATAGATTAGTGTACTTACCAGTTCAATAAAATTTACACAATAGTACCCTTAGATTTTACACCTACAGTCAATTTTCACTTTGAAACTCAAGAAGATGAAAATAGGGATAGAGCTATCTAGTCTTTTAGATTGGATCCACTTAACCCATACAAATACTACTGTGTAAACACTGCCCTCAATTCTTCATAAGCTATAATCTCAATCCGACAGCCTAAACTCAAATTCATCTACAAACCCTTTGAAGTAACCGTCCAATCTATTTCTTTAAATTCTAAAGAAACCTATCTCTCCATACTCTCTTTAGAAATTGCTAAATATCGAAGAGAATGATACAAAAGCCTTTATCTTAGAGCCATCTAAATAGGAATACAACTATTATTTATAGTAGGAAAATTGAGACTTGTTTTGTAATAGTCCTAGATATGAGATGGTAGACATTCGAAAAAGCCTTAATCGCTGCTGTAGAAGTAGGTCTCAATTCTCGGTAAATTGTTCTTCAAGTGGAGCTAAATTTTACACTTGACTTAAACAGGTCATCAATAACGAATGGCGGATGCTATAAAGGTCTTGATCCAGGTAAATAGATTAAGTATGAAGCCTGATGAATCAGCCCTAGTTATCTATCACTCGATGACTCACAAGGTCTAAACCTACATGTTCTCTATGAACAACTTTGGAAAACCTATAACCAGATTCCTTACAGGTCAAAGAAGAGTGATATAACCCAGAACCTACAAGTAAAATTAGCTTGTTTTTCCTCCTCAATGGATTAATGAGCATGATAGAAACAATAGGTCGCAATAGATCCATGAAGCTCTTAAAGTAGATAGGATGTAGGATGGAAAAGTTTCTGTCTTATTCCATAATAAGACAAGACCATTGTATTCTTGTAAAGTCTTCATTGGAGCTATTCTTAACCAATAAAGTAAGCCCATAGCCTATTTTAGTTACAAGTTGAATAGAGCGAAGGCATGCTACAGCACTTATGACGTGAAGCTTTACTTAATGGTTCAGGCATTGAAACATTGACATCATTATCTAATTCATAAAGACTTTAATTTATACATAGATCATACCGCATTGAAGCATCTTTATAATCAAGACAAGCTCTCTTACAAACATGCCAAATGGATAGCATTCCTTAAGTAGTTTATTTTTGTGATAGAGTATACCTTTGGCGAATCCAACCAGGTAACAGATGTACTTAGTCGATAAACTTCTTTGTTGACTCGAATATACAATCAAATCTTTGAATTTGAAACATTTTGAGAGTTACGCATTTCGAGGGTAAGTAGTTATCTGTTTCTAACTCAAGTTTGAAATTAAAGATTATTACAAAATTATATGACGAAGGGCATATGGGTCGTAATAAAACTTTAGCTCTTGTAGCCAATACTTATTTTTGGCCTACTATGAGGCGTGATGTTTATCACTATGTTGAGACTTGTCGCATTTGTCAGGTTTCCAAAGGCATCGCAACTAATGATGGGTTACATATGTCGCTGTCGATTTCAATACAACCTTGAGTTGGCATTAGTACGGATTTTATTTGGGACCCATATTCATAAAGGTGTGGATTCAATATTTGTTATGGTAGATCGATTTATGAAAATGGTTCACTTCATTGCACGCAAAAAAACTACAGACTCCTTGACTGTTGCTTATCTATTCTTCAAAAAAGTTTATAGGTTACATGGCTTACCAAGTTCGACAGTATCTAACTGAGACACGATTTTTTAGCCATTTTTGGAAGACATTATGGAAGTTAACCAACACTCGATTAAATTTTAGAAGAGCTTATCACATACAAATAAATGGTTAGACTGAAGTTATCAACCTTTCTTTGGGAAATCATCTACGTAGTCTAGTTGGTGAAAACTTGAAGACATCAGATCATAAGTTATACCAAATCAAGTTTGCTTATAGCCGACCAGTTAAGTATAGTACTGATTTAAGTCCTTTTTAGGTGAATTAGGGATATAATCCATGAGCACTCATTGACTTAGCTCTAGTTCTAGATTTAGTTTGCAAAAATAGCAAGGCAGAAGACTTTATTAAGCAGCTTTAGAATATTCATGCAGCTACACAAGAGTCTTTGAAAAAAACTACCGAAGGTTGTGAAATCATGGCAGACAAAAAGCATCGAGCTTCAAAATTTCAAGTGGGAGATCTTATTTAGGCTGTCCTAACTAAAGATAGGTTCTCTGTTGATGAGTACACTAAACTTTCTACTAGGAAAATCAGACCTTCAGAGATTATAGAGAAGATAAATCCTAATGCATACAAATTAAAGCTTCTCAATCATATATACACTGCAGATATATTAAGCATCAAACATCTTATTCCTTATGGAGTTGATAAAGATGCCATTACTGACCATCCGAATTTGAGGGTGAGTTTTCTTCATCTTGGGGGGAATAATGCGAATTAGGAATTAATTTTATATTTGAATTAGTTTCCTTATTTTCTTAAGTTTAGGACTTTGTTTTCCTTTCTCATTTAAAGTTTTATTTTCCTTTTTCTACATGATTTTGGATAATCATTATTAATATAAACAGTCATTTCTTATAGCTTTTGAAGACATAATTTTTTAATTCAATAATATTTTAGTTTTTAAATTTCTGTATGAATATTTGAATTAGTTAATTCTCAATATTCTGTGAAATCAACAAGTTTTAACTACTTAAATTTATAAAATTCTTTTAAATCAAAGATTTAGTTTATTTTCTATTCTAATATTTTTTAAAATCAATGAAATATTGAAATTATAAACTTCTGCTCATTACTTTAGCTTTTGTGCATGGCACTTTTGTTGATAATAATTAGTTATTAATAAAAATTATTATGTTAATGCACTTAAAATTCTTTACCCTTTTAAATTATTTTATAGGAAAATAAAATAAATATGAACATAAAAATAATTAATAAAAATTATTTGAGGTATAATAAGAAAATCACGTATCATCCCTTAATAACGCTTATGCTTCTGACTATCCAACAGGCAATTGGATTGGTAACAACATAGTTTTGGCCGCTAAGTTGTACTTTGTTTCCTTTTAAGCAATGCTTTAATTCGTTAAACAACTCCATTTTTTTAAGTTGTTTAATCGATTTGAATGTTTCGTGTGATTTGACATTTATTGTTCATGATTTTTCTCTCTCACATTATGAATGATTTTTCTCTCTTACCTTATTAACAAACCGACAATTATATGCTATAATAATAATAATAATAATAATAATAATAATAATAACGTTTGCAACCGTCTGTAAATAAATTAAAGTCAGTCAATTTAATATGCTGCAGCTACCACCCTCCAGTTAATATTTTTATATCCACATAAATTAAAATACCGTAAAACAACAGTACCCTTTGCCAGAACGAATTTAAATTACATTTTCCTTTTTCTTTAATTTAATTTAATATTCCAACTAGCCGTTTTTTCCCCAGGATATAAAATTATATTTTAAACAACCGAAATGATTGTTGAACAACCATGAGACCGTAGTGGAGCGGTGCAGCGATCCGTGGGACCCGTGGATCTGTCGTCGTTTTGTACCAACTTTCGGCCTCAGCTAAATGAACGGTGATCCTTCGTTTGCGTGTTCGCCTTAAATGCTTAGGAAGCGTTATCTTCTTGGAATTAGCTCGCGATATTTCCTCGTCAAGTCGGCGAACATTTCTATATAACCCGGCCCCCCCGGTGGGCTTTTCCATCGTTCACGGGTTAGAAAAACCAAAAAGATTTGTTGTCTAGATACCAAAGCCCTCAGTCTCAGCTTTCCAACGTTAGTAATCACCAATAACGTTCTTAATCATTATAATTGTCCAGATCTTGATTAGTGCTATTGATTTAGTTAATTTATTTGTTTTGATTACGATTAACAGATGCAGATCTTTGTGAAAACTTTGACTGGCAAGACCATTACTTTGGAGGTGGAGAGCTCCGACACGATCGATAATGTCAAGGCCAAGATCCAAGACAAGGAAGGAATTCCACCGGACCAGCAGCGCCTGATTTTCGCCGGAAAGCAGCTCGAGGATGGCCGCACCTTGGCCGATTACAACATCCAGAAGGAATCGACTCTCCACCTCGTGCTCCGTCTCCGCGGCGGCATGCAGATCTTTGTGAAAACTTTGACCGGCAAGACCATTACTCTCGAGGTGGAGAGCTCCGACACGATTGACAACGTGAAGGCGAAGATCCAGGACAAAGAAGGAATCCCCCCGGACCAGCAGAGGCTCATCTTCGCTGGCAAGCAGCTGGAGGACGGCCGCACCTTGGCCGATTATAATATCCAGAAGGAGTCGACGCTCCATCTGGTGCTGCGTCTGAGGGGAGGAATGCAGATCTTTGTCAAGACGCTGACCGGGAAGACGATCACCTTGGAGGTGGAAAGCTCCGACACGATCGATAACGTGAAGGCGAAGATTCAGGACAAGGAGGGGATTCCTCCGGACCAGCAGAGGCTCATCTTCGCCGGCAAGCAGCTGGAGGATGGCCGGACTCTCGCCGATTACAACATTCAAAAGGAGTCAACTCTCCACCTTGTCCTTCGTCTGCGTGGTGGGGACTTCTGAAAAAAAAAAAATATGATGTGTTTTCGTTTGATTAGGTTGTACTAATAATAATTGATTTACGTTCGAAGGGGCGCTTTGCTTTAATTATTTGGGTAATTACAATTGTGTAATGGCCAGCTACTTCGGCCTAATTTCATCTTTCTATTAGTAATAATAATACAGGTACTAGCTTTTAAATATATATATTCTCAATTCTCATATTCATTGATTTTTCCTACGATTTACAAAGCAATTTGAATCCAGCTTTTAAATATATATATTCTCAATTCTCATATTCATTGATTTTTCCTACGATTTACAAAGCAATTTGAATCCTAGAAAAAAGTGGGTATTAATTAGCATTAAAAGTTACCGAACTGAAAGCTCTCTTCAATTATCGATTAGAGGTCGAAAAAAAAAAAGCGATTTCCCACCCCGTGACCGGGAAAAAAAATTGTAATCATTGGGTTGATTCGTTAGTAATTCTTTGATAAACCCCGTCGCGCGATTAAACGCCCCCGTTGTTCAATTAATTAAATCGAGAAGCCGTCTCAGAAAACGACAAAGAAGATCTTGTGAGTGGTATAAACCGTTGATGTCTAACTGGGGTCCAGTTGCTTTTGAACGGTCCCAGATGGGACAAACCGATCTTAGTGCGCTCTCAAGTCTCATCAGTGGGCATTAACATTTTGTAAAAAGCAGAAGCGAAAATGGGTCGCTTTCCCCTTCGACTATATTCTCTTTAATAAGTAGGGTTTCTGATGATTGATTATTGGTCAAATTAATCGGGGGGCTTAAAACCGAAAGCGATGTTCGCGAGCCGGCCGGCGGTGCACCCAGTGGAGGCGCCACCGTTGACTGAGGCAGCGGGACCTAGAGTTAGAATGAAGGATGTGCAAGGCATGCCTGGGACACCTGGCGGCCTTGTGCTTCGTCTTCTTCAGTTTGTTTTCGCAGTCATATCCGTCTCTGTCATGGCCTCCACCAGTGATTTTCACGAAGCCACTGCTTTTTGGTAACCATATTAGCTTCTGGATTCTTCCATCTTTTGCGGAAAGCCATTTTATTTTATTTTTATTTTTATTTTTATTTTTTTTTGGGTTTAAAGTAGTTGTAGGAAAAGAGTTTTCTTTTAACAGAATCAGATTGAGTGAAAAATTCTATTTGAGTGAAAAAGAAGGGTTTTTGGAAACAAGTGGCAGAGAAATTCAATTTGATTAGGTTTAGTGCACTTTTCAGTAGACGGCAGAATTACGCTAACAGCAAGAAAAGATCAACATCTGAGATTGAATAAGGAGATTGCCTAAATTTTTTGGCTATTTTTGAACAATAGAATAGTTTCACTATTGTGGCAAAAGCATCTTAGCATTGAAGCTGAGCTTATTTATCAAATACTTATCTTATCTTTTTAAATGTTCTGTTGCTTAAAATGCTTGGCCTTTAAAGTTAGTTTGAATACAGGCCGGCTAAATTTATCTTCTTTATTTGAAGCATGGCATGAATATAACAATGTTTTTACTCATTTCTCTGTTTCAGCTACCTAGTTCTTGCTCTAGGCTTGCAAAGTTTGTGGAGTCTATCCCTGTTAGTGCTTGATATATATGCTATCCTGGTGAGAAGAAGTCTGCGGAATGATAAGGTTATCCGTTTATTTACTGTTGGTGATGGGGTAAGATAACTACTATCATCTTGCCTGGCAAATGTAAAGATGAATATCTTGTGGAATATCTGTAGAGCAGTTGCCATTTGGTCACTGATGGTCCAGGAATCTGGCTGCCCTTATATCTCTTATCGTTTTGTCATTTCATGGATCAGTATTATCAGCTTTCCTCAAATCTGATAGTATGTGATAGACATGAGCTTCTGGTTTTGTATCTGCAACTTGTTGATGTCAGTTTTCTGCTAATAAAGTCTTTTATTTTATTTTATTTTATTTGGTCCTGCAAATGTTTGTTTATTTGAATTCAAAATTGATGCAGCCTTCGTTTGTTGCACAAGTATTTTGGCATATATTACAATTGCAATGGTTTACTGTAAAATTGGTTTTAACGATCATTTCGTGATAGTTTGCCTAGTGGGTGGGGAGTGAGAATTTATTTCGCATAATTAGAGATAGGCTTTAGCTTGAAATTGTTCCAGTTAATACAGAGACAACAAACAGTTTTGTGCATTTTGTAGTCAATCATGAATCAGTCTTTCCTTGGACATAATTCCTTCAAAGGGAGGAAATTTTATTAGATATGATTGTTTCGGTTAATTAGATGTTGATTTTGCATAATTGCGTTTACATCCTACTTAGAAAAGGATTACATATTGCTAAGAGTTAACTGCTTAGATTAATAACAAACACATCTACGTCTGTCTTATCTATTATACCCAAGCTTTGACTAGTGGTTAATGTCTTGGTGCAGATCACATCCACCCTTACCTATGCAGCTGCCTGCTCATCTGCTGGAATCACAGTTCTTATCAGCAATGATCTTAACCGATGTGGAGTGAACCACTGTACAAGGTTTGAGACTGCTACAGCAATGGCTTTTATCAGTTGGTTTGCTACTTCACCATCCTTTCTCCTGAATTTCTGGTCATTGGCTTCCCACTAAGAATTGGGTAGATAGGAGTCCGCAATCAGCAAAGAACCATACTTTCAATGCACAGATTTTCGCATGCAACTCCAGCTATGGAATTGATTAAGTTGTACCTACTGTGTACATATATAAATTTTGCTGGATATTTTTCAATGAACGAACATATGAAATGTGGGATGACTTTACATTATCCTTTTAGCCCTTGTTAATGTTCTCCATGTGAAGTTGCATTGCCTGATTAGTTGCACATTGAAATGTTTTAATTCTCAGATCTCAGTAGTTTCAGAAAGTGTTTTTTTTTTTCTCATGTTTTTTTAGGAATCTGTTTTCAGGAGATACCATTAGTCATTTTAGTTGTCTACCTGACTCCCTGAAGCAGCTACTCTGGTACATATGGTTGATGGAATTTTGTTATTCACATGCGTCTCTATTTGCTGTCACTGCCTGACTGCCATGGGTACCACTCTTGGCCGGAAAGTCTTGAATTGATTTTTCCATTAATATAGGATTCATTCTGATCTTTGTTGGTCTAAGTAGTGCCCTCAAGCTATATCTCCCTAGATATTTGTGGAAGCCCAAATATTTGTGGGAGTGTAGTTTCGAGGTGTATGCTCAGTAGTTTTTGGGCTGTACTTCAAGTGTATGTGTATAGAATCATATATCTGGCTATATGCTGAAATCTTATGTGGTGATTATGATCTTCTGGGGATTTTTGTTGATATTTTATCTGAAGATATGTGTTGTCATGAACCTACTCTGCATCTTTTTCTGCAACAAGCAAAGCTGATTATTCTGTTAGAACAGCAGCAATTCAATTCCAAGATTCTGGGACTTGATGTTATACATGATCTTGATGGTGATTCTTCATTGAATGCAGGTTTAATATTTTTCTATTAGTTTATGGCTTCAGCTTTGTACATCAATCATCATTTGCCTTTGTATTTCCTGTAGTCAAGTAATTCTAAATTTTCATTTGGTTTATGGTTTAAATTGTTTTAGTTTGTATTAACTGGCTAGAATGTTTATCTTTGCAGCAAGTATTTTCAATTAAAAAAACAATAAAGATGCTGTTAAATATTAAGGACTTTGCTGAGAAATAAAGTTGCATCACTTCAAATTCGGGGTATAGTTGTTGGGCCTCAATCAGAAAAGGTGTTGCTAACAAATCTTGGCTGCTAAGGAATAAATTGTTGATTATCACACTTGTCAGCAGTAATCCATTTCTCATTTTTCTCTGCAAGTTATTTGGACTCTATGGCCATTTTACTTCTTGTTTGATATGTGCTAAGAAATATTCAGGAATCAGCAAGTTTATAGCTGTAGTATCAAGTTCATAGTGTGACTATCCTAGGTACATTCTCTTTTCTGCAGTGCATCATCACGCCTCAAGATTACGTTATTATTTAGCCATAATTATTTTGCTCTGATTATGCTTATAACAAGGTTCTTGGTTGCGTGAACTTAATTATGAGCATGATGGAATGGAAGGGTATCGAGCACTTGACCAGTTATCAACAATTGGGATACAATCAATCTCTTGAGGCTATCTCAGTATCTAAGTGTTCTTGTGTGTGGGATACAATCAATCTCTTGAGGCTATCTCAGTATCTAAGTGTGTGTGTGTGTGAGCACTTGACAAGTTATCAACAATTGGGATACAATCAATCTCTTGAGGCTATCCCAGTATCTAAGTTTTCTTGTGTGTGAGCACTTGACCAGTTATCAACAATTGGGATACAATCAATCTCGTCCAAATTGTCATTGCTTGGCATAATTAATGCTTCTTGTCACTAAATGTTAGTTGTTATGATTCTTTAGAAGTTCTGGTACCGACGTCTGGTAGATCAGAGAATTCTTTAAGAATTTGGAAGGAAAAAGAAAAGAACTAAAGTGATTGAAATTGATTTTATACTGTTTACTTATAAATGTAATGAGGATTACTTATTTATAGTAGTTCAATATAATTTTAATTCTAATTTAATTAGAACCCAAAATCATAAATTGCAATAAGAAAATCTAATCAAAACAGGAAAGATATTACAATAAATTTCTAGGTTTGAGAGCATAAATTTTAAATAAATAAATAAAAATATTTACCAATAAATAAATTAAAATTATAAAATAAATTATTATCTTTACTTGGAGAAAACGAAACAGGGTACCACAGTTCTAATTAATTAGATTGAAATAAATTGAAAGTTGAAGCTTGACTGTTAGGTTTAAAGTTAAGTGTCATAGACTGCAATCGAGACGTCCAAGATATGCGTTTGTACGCTAATATCGACAAAGTTGTGCTGATTGTGGAAGGTGTGCTTCAGAGGCATGTGTGTTGGGAAACATCATAGACCTAGACTCTTTGGAGTTCAGACAGGCCGACCCGGTTCAATTTGGGGAGCTTATCGCTAGTCGAGAACTTAACGTGGAAGAGGGGTCTAGGTGAAGCCTATATACACTGGTTGAAAACTAAAGCCGTTTTCTTGATGAGCCCAAGACTGAAAGAAACCAGTTGATATTGTGTCATTTCCACTAGATTTACTCTAGTAGCATGAGATACGAAAGTGTCACACGGACTTGAAACCTCTCATCTGGTGACATAGGACTCGAAAAATTCAAAATTCCGATTATAATTAACTATGATTTTGAGTTTAGAAGTGTACTTGTTTCTCAGTTTCCCGTGAAAACACACTCAGTCTGGAAAAGAATTATTTTTATTATATATATGTCCTATATATATACACGCACACAAGCACGCACGTAATGTTCTAGTTATTTTCAATCCCAAAAGAAACATGAAAGAGAATGAGACGATGATGAGGGAGTCGAATGATGGTGGGTCTTTTGAAAGAAACTCGAGGGAGTTGGAAGAAGCTGCAGCAGCAGCTAACGGAGATGAAAAGCAGCAAGGCTTGAAATTGAATTTACTAGTGCGAGAGCTTGTTGAAAGACGAGGGCTTCCGCATATACCCAAAAGAAGCACCTGGTCCAAGCTTTTGGGCACGTTTAAGAAAAATCCCGCGCCATCTTTACTGCTTGTCTATTTTGCCAAGCTAAAAGAGATATTCTGGTTATCATCAAGCCATCTTTGTTATGCTTATACATGGTTCAAGCTTTTCACACTACTCCAGAACACATACAGTAAGAATTTAAGCCTCGAGGATTTGCAGCTAATAGCATCGTCTGTTGTTTGGCTGCACTTCTACTGGTCCCTTATGACGGCTGTCGCAATGTTTGTGCTAATCTTACTGGATTTGATAACAAAGAAGCGCTTTCAAAATCATCCCTTCTCTCCGAATTGGCCTCCAAAGGTGTAACGAGTTGTGCAACTCAGGAAGTGAAACAACTTCGCAATCTTTTAGGGCATGAGTTTCTTCCTCTGGATCTTGCCTCAAAGGCGCAGCCTCTATTGGCCAAAATCTTAAAATTAGCTAAACTTTTCTGTTTTGTTCCTGCCCTTGAAAAGGTTGTTACCCTGAGGTTGCTTTAATAGGTTTCTGTAGTGTATCAATCGATCAAAATCGAGAGTTTATCTCAGATGATTCTGTTTTCCAATTTCTCTGTCGTTGATAAGATTTCTGTTGAAGCTGTAGAGTACAATGTCATAGCCATGAAAATTGACCGTAGGAGAGGTGTTGTATTTTTTAGTAATAATTTGGGCGACGGTCTGATTAGGGATCATCTGACTAATATTGCTGAGTCGTTAAATAAAATCAGGGCCACAATAATGTGTCCTCCTTCTGCATCAAAGGTAGGTGAAATGTTGCCTGCAGGTTTAGGTGAGGTTGTGGAAAAGGAACATGAGAGGCTTGTTGCTAATCATTGGGAGATTGAGGCCGGAAGAGCACAAACCCCAACTTATTGAAACGGAATGGGAGGAGAAGTCTAGGAGGATGAGGATGAAATGGAATGGGAGGAGAAGTCTAGAAGGCAACAGAAGAAGATAGCGGATGAGGCTGAGCAGAAAAGGCTTGGAGCTGAATTTGAGCTAAGGAAATCAGAGAATCCTCCTCGTACAACTCGAAGGAGCGCAAGCACAGCTTGATGAGGAAGCTGAGAAGTGTAGTAGTAGTAAAAAGAATGGAGCCAAAAAGCCAACAATGGAGCAGCAGCTCAGGGAGAGGCAAGAGATGGATAAAAAGTTACAAAAACTGGCTAAAACATTGGATTATTTGGAAAGTGCAAAAAGAGAGGAGGCCATCCCTTGATCGAAGCTGCTTTCCAACAATGGTTGGAGGAGGAGAAGGAGCTTCATTAAAGTGAACATCAGCAAGAGGTTGGGTTAAGCAGACATTGCCATGATGAAGACCTTAAGGAAAAGCATAGGCTTTCAAGGTGGTTGGACAAAAAGAACATATTCCAAGAAAGAGTGCTGATGAACCGTTGGATGCACAAAGAGGCTGAGAGTCGAAGAATGGAAGACCCCGAACGCAAGGCAAAAAGGGATTAGCTTGCTGAATAACTGAGGCTAGGACATTAGAGCTCGAAGAAAAACAATAGCACAGAAGATAAGCTCACTTGGGGAGGCTGCATCAGAGCCTGGAACTGCTGCTTCTTCTCTCCATATTTTTCAAATTTTCCTTGTATGGCAAGAAACCTGAGGATTTTTCACTTTGCTGTCTCAGGCACTTTACTCTGTTAACCCCATTAGTAGCCAGAAAGGACAAACTCTGTTATTTTCTGTATAATGTATGGAAAGCTGTTTTGTCGTTTTCTTTCTCACGATTTTGCAGGGGATTGGTAATGTGGTTAGTTAGTCTGTTGATTATATTTTAAGTGTCAACCTCTTTTTATGGCAAGAGTTTTATTATCTTGTTATTGGCTTTGTTACTTCTTTCTAGGATTAGAAGTGATTACATATGTTTCATTAAGTTTCTTTTCACAAGAATTGCGTTTACATGCTTAAAGGAGAAAGGCAATGGCGGCAAGTTAACTGTGTATTCTCTTCTACTTTTTATTATCTCTGTAACAGAGGTCGGTGATAACGGCCATATTACATTTCTTTAAGCAACCTCTTTTCATGTTAATTACATGTCCTTAAACACTTATATATACCAAGGCTACAGGAAGCTTTCACATAATCAACAACATTGCAATACAAATATGTCCAACGAACAAGAAGATGAAAGAAGGTTGTATCAATGTGTGAGGAAGTACAAAATAATTGTAAAGCAGGTATTTGTGTAATAATATAAGCAACCATTACATTCTGCAATATTGTAGCCTATTTATTTGCAATGCTTAGCTCTGTGTAATTGGAAAGGGACTGAAAAATTTTCGGCTTGACCTACAGTTTGATGAGCTGATTGAGATGATGAGTGCGAGAACAAAACCACCAAAAAGAAGAAGAGTAGCCTCTGTAAGTTTCCTTCTAAGCTGTAACCGCAGCTTGTTTATGTATTTAAATGTTGAACAGTTTGGTTTCTTGGTTTTTCATAGAGATGTGGAGGAAGCAGCAGCAATGCTGCTACTGCTACCCCTGCCTCCTCAAATCAGCCAGACCAAAATGAGGTATTTGTGCAGACGATATCAAGGTTTCTCGAGGATCTGAGAGCTGAGTCTGACTCTACAACAGATCCTCACGGTTTGTCAAGCACAAGAAATCAAAAATAGCTAACGAATTATGATTTTAAGATTGGAAACAAAGGCCCCAGAACCAGAAATATGTAATTTCATCAGCATCTATTCCATCTGATCGTCCAATATTTATGAATGGAAGATTGAGGTACAACCCGAAAGTTGGGGTCACTATCTACTGTCTAAAAGGACTACTCAATTTCTGACATTTCCTTTTTGTGCACAAAAGGATCTCAAGATAAAATATTGCACTATGACCTATTGTAGTTCTATCTGTTCAAAGACAAAAATGCACTAAGAGCCAGAGGTTCTCCAGATTATTTTTTAAAAAATTACATTATTGAGAATGAAGCAGCTGCAGATATACAACCAACCTTTTCCATTATATACCAGAAACCCACAAGAACAAGAAACAGCATGCTGTTGTTACATTGATCCTCCTTAGCTTAAAAAAATTATGCCTGGTCCACAGCATACATAGCTGATAGGAATGACAGTATATTGACAAAAATGGCCTTTCACAGTTGAATAACTTCTTCCTGGAACTTGTGAACTCATTGAGCAAAACTTGTGACTACAAATTCTATCAGACAACTGGTGATTAGTTGCTATATAACGATGCATAATTCTGGTGAAATCCACTTAACCCATCAGAAACTTTCAGAACCTAGTTAATCTATCAGAAGCCACACTTCATCTTCTGAGCCTCAAGCTGCTGATTTAAGACTTTTATCCTTTCAAGCAAGGCTTTATTTTCCTAGAAATGAGAAAAACTTGTTAAACAATATCAAAATCAAAATGAAGGAAAGAAAATTGAGGTGATTATGCTCGAACAGAATAAATGCTTTTGATGAAATCTTTAGGCCTTGTTAAGAAAAGCCAGAGTGAAGTTCATTTCAACTGTAGCACAGTATTTAATACACTGATCAAGTCATTTCATGCAGAACTGACTAAATCTTGGTGCTCTCTAAGTGGCAGTACAAGAAAATATTTGAGGGTTAACAAATTAAATACTAAAAAAATTTCAAAGGTTTTGCCCATAGAGGAAGATGCAGTAGTAGCCAACAATGAGCAATGAGAGATTGTGGCATCAAAGTGTCACCTTTTGAAGCATTACAATTTTTTGGTTGTTGTTAGCAGGAACCTTAAGCTGCTTCTCAAGAGATTCCTTAACCTGTTAAATGTAACAGATATTATTCAGTCCCAATGTGTTAAATACAAGCTCAGCAGTCATCTCCTAAATACAAAAATGAGTAGTTTTCAGCTTGCATATTGTTACTAAAACACAATCTCAAAATATAGTATAATATTGAACAAAATTAAATAGGTGTTCACAACTGCATTTTCTTAAACCCCTGGGATAATGGTAATCCGATAATCTTTCATTAACAACATCTTTAAAATTCAATGCCTGCTTTGTATTTTACACCAAAATCCTTTTACCAGTTGTCATGCTGGAAATGTCCAACGAAAAATTAATGGCACAACATGATAACTTAGATGCAACTTAACAAGTATTGGTGCTGATGGAAGAATCGATGACTTGCCTGACTAAATTCATCTGTTCAGACCAAGATAAACTGACTATAACCATTAGAGGATACCTATTAACAAAATTAATCTAATCTTGCAAATCCGATTGTTATGCAAAAAGAACCTAACTAAACGTGACAGGGAAAGGCAAGATACACAGCAAGAAAATTTCCCACCACAGATTTCATTTCTAACTATCTGACAATCAATGCATTCTTTGGGGTGCCTAGAAATCATTATAATCCTAAGTGGGTACATTGAAACATCGTCATGACATGAACATCTGAATTCACACCTTGGTTAGTTCTTGACTACACTGGGTCACCCTCTCCACTTGTTTATCATATTTGAGTCTCCATTCTGCAGATTCATCCATTGCCTCCCTATTTGCAAGATCAAACTGTCTCCTACAACATTAAGATTACAAAAGAAAACCCATTTCTTACAATTACAAAGGAAAGGGCAAAATCAGTAAAGAAAGAGAACTTATAAAACAAAAAAAGAAAAGAAAACCTAATCAACTCAGTGTCATCCGAAGAAACAGTATAATCGATGGTCCAAAGCCTCAAGTAAACGGCGGTACCCATTAACATAACCATCACCAAACCCACTAACACGCGCGTCCTCCTCACACCCATTTCTTATTCTGTTGTTTGCTGGCTCTCTTTTTCTCTCTGTTGTTTGGTTTGCCTAACAAAGACAAGACGACGCCCCGGGTTCGTCTCATGATAAGCAGACATGTTAACTGGCGTTATTCGTGTGAATCAGGTGCTTTTGATGTTTGCAAGCCAACCCTTCCTGACGTTTCCTAAATCCCATCGTTTCGTTTGTTTTGATGAGCTTTTTGAATTGTTCCCCTTCCCAAACCACAATGGCACAAATATATTTAGATTTCTTTTAATTGATTACAAGTTGAATAATAAGAAAATAAAAAATTTTGATGGATTTTTACGTTAAGAATTAAGGTCCTCTTGTGTTGCAATAGTAGAATGATACTATATTTTTTATATTTTTTTTATCTAACCATTAGATGTAAGTCAAGAATGACAGACATATATTTACTTAGGATATTTTCATTGCAATCCCTCTTATTTTTTGACATATCAAGGAAATATAATTATTATTATTTTATTTATTGGCTAAAGTGTTAAATAATATAAATAAGAAAAAAATAAGAAATTTTAAGAGGACCGTTATTATTAATATTAGATAATTACAATGTATAAGTCAGTACTAAATGAGAGTCACAATCTCTTAAATATAAAAAAAAAAATTATATTTACTTCCTAACTTTAGAAAGATAAATTCCTTCATTTATTCCACAAATTCATAAATATTTCATAATTCTCTAATTATTATTATCATTTTTAGATCTATTCTCATTATTTAAATTTATTATTAATTATATTTAATCATTATTTTTATATTAATTATTAATATAAATATAATATGACATAATTTAAGAATATTATAATATAATTTATTTTTTTAATTATAATTATTATAATAAAATTAAAAATATAATTTAAATATATTTAATGTTTCAATTAAGGCAAAAGGTGACACATTATAGTGAATTCAATAATTGATCACAATCTGACTTTCAGAACTTTCAAATATAAGTAAGTAATAAATTAATGTGAACAATAGTATAATACTATGCAATACTTTGTTCCAAACACGCTCTAATAGTACGATTATTAAACAGAAATCAAAATGAGATAGAATCTTAATAAAAAATTTAGATCAGAGTAAGTTTACTTAAGTTATAAGAATCAAAATCGAAATGAATATCATTCTCATTAATGTATTTACTTTATTTTATAATTAAAATAAATTATTATAAATTACTAAAATATCCTTTGTTAATTATATTCCTAATATTATCTTTAAAAAATTAATAAAATTTAATAATAATAACAACAACAACAACAACAACAAAATTCACTGAAATAATAATATCAATAATGATAATAATTAAAATAATAAAAATTATCAATAAATTTTAATAATAATATTAATAAAAAAATAAAGGCAATAATTAATAATAATTAAAATAATAGATTTAATATAATTTAATAATAAAAATATTGATATTAATAAAAATGAATTAATTATGGTATAATAACAATTAAAATAATAAAAGTAATAAATTTTATTATTATTATTAATGACAACAATAATCTTATATAATAATAACGGTGGTGATGATAATAATAATAATAATAGTAATAGTAACTAAAATTCTTCCCAAATGTCATTTTATCTTAAAAAAGGACTTATATATAAAAATTAGTAGCTTCTAATGCCTATTTAATTTTATAAAAAAATATAAAGCAGTGTGGTGTAATCAAACACAAAAAAGACAAAAATAGTGATATATTACAACTGTTGCACCATAGCAGATCCGTTTGATTAGAAGCAAATATTAAAAAAATTAAAACAATTAAAATTTTGTTGAAAGCAATTGTCTACCCGTACAGATGGCTAGGGATGGGTTAAAAGAAACATAGCCATATAGTTTATCCAAAACGGTGCGGTAGGTTTATCAAAAAAAGAAAAAGTGCGGTATGTTTTAAATTTTTTTTTAAAAAAGATCGGTTTATATGAGAAAAAATAAAAACTAAAAGAATTAAAAATATAAAGAAGACTACGGCTAATATTAAAAAAATGAATGAATTTAAATTATTAATTTTACAAAAAACTAATTGTTCAATGTAATTTGAAACGGAGCCGAACCGCTGCCCACCTCTTCATATGATAATTTTGCCCGCTAAACCAGAGGTACTTTCAGTAATATGACCAGTAGTCTTATAGGAGTAATCGGGAATTAACAATATGTATAAAAAAACTCGCTAGGGAGCGACCAGCGAGTTTGGTAAAGAGACTAGCGGGCATCCGCTAAACTGTATTTTTTTTTAATTTTTAAATTATTTAATTTGTTAAAACAATAAACTGACAGTTGGCCGCAAGTGTAGGGTTGAGGTGACTGTTGGAGCTAAAACAGTTTTAAGGGCGGCTGAGAAGTACAACAAAATGTGCTTACTGGAGAGCACATAAGTACACGAGGCTGTATCATCGAGATTCTTTGGACTCTTGGTTCGATAATTATTACTCAATCTTGTTGATTTTGCTGCTGCACGTGTAACCATCTTATTCATTATTGTCTGTTATAGTTGGATCAAATTTCTTCATTTACTTCGAATGCATTAATAATTCCTTCATTTTATTTTTTCCTTCCAAGGGAACCTAGCCAACCCTTATGTTAAACAAAATAATTCCTTCATTTTACTTGGTTTTGAACACAACAAAGGACTTCACGAAAGCCTCAATTTCCATCGCTTCTTGAGTTGTACATTTTTCGCGTACATGTGATATTCAATTTTTTTTTTATTTTGTCCCCACCCTATTTACAATTACAGCAATCAAACCATGCGTATTTATTATGTTTTGTCTTATTGCAATCTTTCATCATATATAGAAGCTATTCCAGTTTGATTATGACCTATTAATTGTTGCCCAAACAAGTTATTTACCGCGCATGAGAAAATTTTGTGCGAGACTTATTTATATATATATATATATCGATGATATCCTTATTTTATTAAACTGAAATTGTACATGTGTGTATTTTTTTCTTTTATTTTTGAAGTATTTCACTATAAATATGAAAGATCTGGTGAATTCTAAATACAATATATAACTATCAAATTTAAACGTTATTTCTTAAAAATATAATAATATTTAATAACTAAATTCTAAATGTAATAAATTACTTAATATGAACGTTTATTTTTTTAAAATATAATAACATTTATTAATTTTTTTCGACAGCTTTTAATTTAAAAATATTAAAGTGTTATCCATTATTATTAAATGAAAATTTTAATGTAATATTTACTATAATTTACTTATTAAAAATAGATTTATTATACCAGTTAAATTTTAAAAATTAAAAAAATAATATTCTCAAATTTAGAATCTTTATTTTGTTAGGGCCTTAAGCAACCGCCTAAGTTACCTAGAGCACAAGCATATATATATATGAGTTGTTTTCTCATTTAAAATCTTTTATAGCTGAATCACCCATGTATATTCATGCACTAAATTCGAAGGAACATGATTAATGAAATTTTGTCACCATTCTAAAAAAAGTAAAATAAATCTAAATTTCATCAGCCACCGAATTTTTTTTTACTTTTGATTATTTATGAATCATGACTAATATTTCACTAATTCTCTTAATTTAAATAAGTATTCATTTCGTGCCATCTCTATTTAAACCAAAAGTTATTAAACTAAAATGTTAGGTGTGAATTTTTAGTGTACATGAAAATTTGTATTAAAAAAAAAAAGAAGCCAAGGAAGAGGGTGAGAGCCATGACTGCAAGAAAGTCAGCAGCAAAATTTGCTTCCCTATACACATGATGCACTCAAACCAACCAATCTCTACTTAGCAAATCCTTCATGGCCAAATCAACGAAGAAATAGCATTATGGTGAGCATTGGGAGTAGCTAAAATCTAAGGAATGCTAGGTTATCAGCTTCTACCATCAGGAATAGAATACCATGATCCTATGCCATTTGTAAATTTCTTTAGGCTTTCTCTACCAAGCTAACTAATATTGCTCGATAAGAATTAATCTTTTAATTTCTTTTTGAGCACTTCTCATGTTTTAATTATTACTCACTGAGCTTTCGCATCTTCTTAAAGCCTATTCAACCACCACAATTTCGTATCCCTTTTAAGATATATGTGGTAATGGTAACCCACTCTACTTTAGGCATACGAGTAACCCTAAGGCACTACTCCATATCCCACAGAAAAGTCTCTAACTCCTTGGCATTATGAGTTCTGCTATAAGTCTTAGGTTCAGGCACCTTCACCTTAAAAGGTCCTTTCTCCCCATGAGGAGCATTACTTACTGTCCGTTTCAATAAACCCACCTTTCCCTTAAGGTCTCTAATGTCACTTTTCAACACTTCCACTAATGCAGTCACATCTTCCATAACCTTATTCAGTTTTTTCAAGAACTTGCTTGCAAACTTCGTACAAGTTTGCTTGACACCCATTATCTCTATGGAGTTAACTTTCATGCTCTTTGCTAAAATTTCTAATTCAAGCTAAAAAGTACCCACGATGGTTTATAAGTGTACTAATCTATCTTTTGTTGAATCTCCAGTTATGTTGGTTTTCGCTGTTATGACTTTCTCCGAAATACACAACTATAACCTTATAAAGTAGTTCCATTCTAAAACTATACAATCAGTTGTCAGCAAACTAATTGCCGAGTCTTTTTTTTACTTTTAAGCTTCTTTAAAAAATAAAGCAGAACGTGTTTCGACATTAAGTTTTGCTCTGACACTAGTTGTCCTCGAGGTTTTCTTTTTTCTCTTATTAAGGTGTATAACTACCCGCATGATGGTGTTAAGTCCCTACTTAGCCAGCCAACTCAAATCCAATAGAAGTGATTTGTAGAAAGCATGTCTACACACTTGTACAAAGAAGGTTACTTAAGGCATTTTTTCTCACCAATACAAGGAACAACCACGCATACAAAACTTTAAATAAGTATTGATTTTTACGGAGGCACCAACCCTCAAATTTTATACTCCTTAATAAGAAAAGATTATACGAGTTCAAGTGGTGTATGCTAGGATACAATGCTCTTCCCTTATACACTTCATCATTACTTATATACAAGGTTTGCAAGTGACACCCTCACTTGCTAAGGCTAAGTGGCGCGACACCTATATGCCACCTCAAACTCATCCCTAAGAATTTTAGCCCTTACTAAGTATATACAAAAGCATATCTTTACTCTCCTTAGGAATAAGGCAACCGTTACCCCTTTAGTTTACTAGGGAAAGTTATGGGAAATAACCGCTGCTGCCCATTCTTCTAGCGTAACTATCGATGCCCATTCATGCTTATTTTTAGCCCACATCTTAGAGAATTTCAACCAACCATGCTCCACGTTTGCAATAAATGTCTTTTCATAGTCCATGCATGATGCCTTTCATGTTCACATGATCCAGCCCAATGTGCATGCCTTGGCGTGCACCTTGGCGTGCACTCCAGTCTGTTACTAAACCATACCCTTGTAACAGCTTGCACAATCCCGTAACTGTCTCGCGTGCTGCCAAGCACTACGCTCATCCACACACTACTGTGCCTTACTCGCCATGTCTATGCGTCTTTGGGAGAGATTGGTTAGATTAGAAGCTATAGTCAGGAACTTACCGTTAGATTTGGATAATTTGGCAACCATAATGAAAGTTTCCTCTGCGGAATTGGCAAATCTAAAGCTTGTTCATGATGATTTGATGAGGGATGTTGCCGAGAAAATGAGGTTAGCTTTAAATGATGTTGCTACTTTGGCGAGAGAACTAAGGAGCAACATTAGGGCGTTTAAGAGTGATGTAGGTTTGCTAAAACGCACAATTAGCAATGCATCAATACATTTGGAGGCAGGGCCTGCAAAAATCAACGTGCCTAAACCAAAGCCATTTAGAGGCATGTGCAGTGCCAAGGAATTGAAGGCTTCCTTGTACATGATTAATGAGTTTTTAGTTTTGTGAAAATGAAATGAGGTGGCATGAGGGCAACGCGCCACCTTGCCCTAGCAAATGGAGATATCATTTGTATATGTATATCTAGTAGAAGTAGGTGTGCTCTTTGGGGTGATAATTTTAGAGAGAGTGTGACATCCTCTAAGCACACGTAACTCTTGCTAGATTGTAACTTTTCTTATTAAAGGAAATAGAAAAGTTAGAGGCTGGTGTCTTCATAAAAACCAACTAGTGCATGCATTATTTTTCCATTGTTGAGGTGAAAAATTCTTAGGGTGCGCTTCTCACACATAACCTCTATCGAGATTGTTGAGTGGCTGCTCAAGCGAGACTTGACGACATCACAGGTTGCTGCATCTTGAGAAAAGCATGTGACAACTGGTATCAAAGCCTAAGGTTTTGGGTTAAGAATTTGTAAAATGTCAGGGGAAACAACAAGGGATAGGTTAACTAGATTGAAAGTTGTAGTTGGGAACTTATGTTGTGCTAGAAAATGTATATTTATAAAGGAGAAAATCATTATTTTTCACTTCAAGTTCTACTAACTTCTTTATTTTTATGTATTAAAGTTTCTTTTGAATTTAATTATGCGTGTTTCATTATAATTAAGTATTTTACATATTTTAGGAGCATCATGATCATTTCACAATAAACGAGACATCAGATGATAAAACGAACAATAAATTTAAACTCAGAATGATCAAAAACCTTAGGAAGAGTATAAAAGTAAAAATGCACTGTTCACATATACGATACTATTCACATGTACGGTACTGTTCATATGTATTGTACAGTGACGTGATATTGACCGTGATGTGGCGTTGATCGATGATGTGGTACCGATCAATGACGTGGCAGTATTTGATTGGAGGAATGATGTGGCAATGACTGATTATATGGCATTGACTAATGACGTAGCTTGACTGATGACGTGTCACAATCTTATTGGATAAAATGTTTATGCACTGTTGACTGATGACGTGTCAGTATATTAGTGGATTAGAAAAAATATGCGTACGGTATATGCATATATACGGGATAATAGCCCTGATGATGTGTTCAAACCAATCAAAATTTACCACGTGGTGTAATTCTGTGCATCCTAATTGTTTTAATTCGATGGTCATGATTTACTCGTTGTATCTATAAAAGAAGAGCTCTCCTACCTAATTTGACACCCCTGAGTTCATTTTTGAACTCCATTTTCTGAAATTCCTTCTTTATCTTGTAGTTTATTTATATTTTAGTAAAATTTTCTTTTTATCCCTAGTTAAAATATGAGTAGCTAATTTCCTTTCAAGTTTGGGTTGAATGTGAAGTTTCAACATATTCCATGGGCTTAATTGGTAAATTTATTTTATTTTCTCCTCTATTTTCTGTGGATGTTTTGACTTTTCGTTGACAGATAGTAATAACACAGTTATTACTGTTTGGCACAATAAACCCTTAACACCATATTAATTAAAGTATGGTTCATGAGGAGTGGATTTCTCTCTCATGATTTAATTGGTTTTAATAAAGAATATTGAGCCCTGGAGTATGTTGATGCAAATCCAGATACCTAAGTACTTTATTATAACAGTTGCATTTTTAATTACTCCTGCCATTTTAATTCAAAATTTAGGATAAATCTACCATAATTTAATTATTCATTTAGAAAATTAATTCAACACATAATTAAAATCTACCTCCTCGTGGGATCGACACTCATCACCATTAATCTATTCTACAATAGATTCGTGTACTTGGTAGTTCAATAAAATTTACAAAACAAGTTTTTAGCGCCGTTGCCAGGGAGGTAAGTTATTTTAATTTATTGAATTAATTTTTTTATTTTTTATTTTTTTCTTTTATTTTTCCCTTATAAAAAAATAATAATTCTATAACTTAATTTTTGTAATTTAATTTTATTATGTAATTTCTTTAAATTTCTGTACTTTAATTTTTGCTTTACTTTTCTTTATAATTTCTTTTTGTTTATCTTGTTAATTTATTTTAATTTTAGTTAATCTATTCCTTTTATTTTCTTTTTAGTACTTGAGTTTATTTCCTTGATAATTTTTTCGTTTATCTTGTGAATTTATTTTAATTTATTCGTAGAATTAATTGATAGAACTAATTTTTTCAGTAAATTTTTTTTGCTTTCTTTTAAAATTAAAAAACTAAAAGAATTAAAAAATTAAAAAAAAGTGAAATTTAATTTTGATAATTTAAATTTCTTTAAATTTTAATAATTTAATTTCTTTGTAATTTCTTTAAATTTCTATAATTTAATTTCTAAGTTATTTTTCTTTATAATTTTTGTTTATTTTGTTAATTTATTAATTCATAGAATTAAATTTTTTAATTATTAATTTTTTAGTTATTTTTTCTGTAATTTAATTTCTTTTCTTTTTCTCTTCTTTATATTTCTGTAATTTAATTTTTCATTCTTCGTTGTAATTTATCTTGTTATTTTATTTTTAGTTAATCTATTTATTATATTTTTTTAGCACTTGAGTGTATGTTCATAGTAAGGTTGTAACAACGTGATAAGGTTAATATCATAATTTCTCATTCCTCTTTATTTTTATTAATTTTGTTTTCATTTTCTTTTATTTTGTATACTTTGCATGCATGGTCAAATGTCATAATTATCTAATCTTGAGCCTATAGACTTATAATTGGATTTTTATTTAATTCTTACTTTTATTCAATTCTTGCTTACATCTATTTTCAAGTAAATTACGCTCTTGATGATCAGGTCCTTATATTATTCACACTGTTTTCCACATTAAGCAATTGAAATTAAAGATCCATAAAATGGTGTCACCTTTAAAGTTAATGGTCAAATATTAAAGTCATATCTTGAGTACCAATCACATGGAAAAAACACAGAAATAATTTTGCATGACCCACCAACTTTGAATTGAAATTTTTCAGTGATGTAATTTTTCTTTTCTATTTTATAAGTGTTTTTTTTTATTTATTAAGTTTTCTGTTATCATTTTTCCTAATGAATGTCTCAACTAAAAAGCGTCTTTTCAATATTCTTAAACAATTTCGACGTAAATAATCTCATCTCAAAAGTCAGATATGATTTTATAAAACACATCGTTTTTGGAAGTTACAACCACCAGAGTTAGTTTCCCATGTTGAGAATTTAGAAGGACAACTCAGAGAAATTGAGAGAGGCATCTATAATATCCAATTAGAGTTTGAGGTAAATTCAATAAGAGGACGATGGTAAGTTAATTTTTTTGTTATTTTTTTATTTTTCTTTACTTGTATTATGTTTTTGCTAGATTTTTTTTTCTTTCCTTCTTTAGTGTGTTATCATTTTTCACTCAGGTTAAGCGGCAGATAACGGTACTCTGTGACAATCAACGTGGGTTACTTAAGTTTCCCATAATAACTAATATTCTGAGTTGAAGGCATGGATAGAGACAAGATCTTAGCAAAACTTCACAAGTGATTTCCTTTACTTCCTCAGCATGCTCTCCTCACCATTTATAAAGCTCAGTCCAAACGCATGCAATTATTTATGAAAAATCATATCCCTACTGACATCCGATGGATAACTTTCAAACTAAAAAGATGCGTTTCTAGAGTCATGCCTTTCTATACATTAACATACTGCCACGTCATCGGTCAACAGTGCATAAATATTTTTATCAAATAAGATTGTGACATGTCATTAGTCAAGCGACGTCATCAGTCAATGCCACATCATTTCACTAATCAAATACTGTCACGTCATTGATCGGTGCCACATCATCGGTCAATGCCACGTCATCAGTCAATGCCACATCATTGTATAGTATATATGAATAGTGTCATGAACAACATCGTACATGTGAACAGTACTGTATATTTAAATAGTAATATTTTTACTTTTATAAATAGTACCATATTGTGAAATGACCATGATGCCTCAAAAATACGTAAAATACTTAATTATACTGAAAGACACATAATTAAATTCATAAGAAACTTGAATACATAAAAGTAAAGAAGTTAGTAGAACTTGAAGTGAAAAATGATGATTTTCTCCTTTATAAATATACATTTTCTAATACTCAACAACTTACCGCCGAATTTGGATAATTTGGCGATCATAATGGAAGTTTACTATGCAAAATTAGCAAATCTAAAGCTTGCTCATGTTGGTTTGATAAGGGATGTTGTCAAGAAAATTAAGTCAATTTTGGATGAAGTTCCTACTTTGGCAAGAGAACTAAGGAACAACATTGGGGTGCTTGAGAGTGATGTGGGTTTGCTAAACGCGCGACTAGCAATGCATCATTACATTTAGAGGCAGGGCCTACGAAGATCAATGTGCTCAAACCAAAGCCATTTAGAGGCACATGTAGTGCCAAAGAGTTGGAAAATTTTCTATTGGATGTCAAGTAATATTTTAGGGCTGCTTGGGTGCCCGAAGAGGAGCAGGTTTCAATTACTAATATGTATCTTATTGGGGATGCCAAACTCTAATGGCAAAGTAGGCTCTAAGAGGATGCCGAAGCACAGAGACAACCTATCAATAGTTAGGAGTCACTTAAGTGAGAATTGAAGGGTCAATTCTTATCGAGTAATGTGAGCTGAATTGCACGTGAGAGCTTATAGAAGCTCAAGCAAACTGGTTCTATCTGAGAATATGTCAAGGAGTTTAGTTCTTTAATGCTTGACATCAAGAACATGTCCGATGAAGACAAGCTTTTCAATTTTATCTCAGGATTATAGTCATGGGCGTAAACTAAATTGTGAAGGCAAATAATGTAAAATTTACCTTCGGTGATTGCCATTGCAAATGGTTTGGTAGATCTTCGAATTATAGGTTCTTCTTTTTCACAATTTAAAAAAGGAAAGGATTTGCAAAAAATTAGCCTTTCTAATCGTAATAGTCAAAGAAAAAATGTGTCTTAAAGAAATCTAAATCGGGAGGTCCATTAGAAAAGAAAAGTTTAGGGTGTTTCATTTGTAATGGACCACATAGGGTAAAAGATTGCCCAAAATGTAGCAAGATCAATGCCATGTTTAAAGAAGCTGAAGTTAAACCTTTAGTGGTTGAAACTATTACTTCATGGATGAATCCATTACAGTTGATGAATGCCTTAAGAGAAGAAGTCGTGTATAACAACACCAAGGGCTGATAGTCATAACCACATAGGTGAATAGGAGCGAAGTAGAAGCTATGCTTGATACAAAGCCACGGCTAACTTTTTAGCGTCATAGAAGTGTCATGCTTAGGATTGGAAGTAACCACAATGAGCAATAAGGTGAAAGCTATCAATGCTATTTAAGAGGTGACCATCTTTGACCTAAGGGTTAGAGTATGGCAAAAATAGGTTAAACTCACTGTTATGCCTCTTGATGATTTTAACTTAATTCTTGGAATGGAGTTTTTTGCTGCCGAGATAGTACAACCAATGCCTTATTAGAAGTGCATCATTATTATGGGCTTGAAGATACCACATATTGTACCATGTCAATTTTAGGTTCATGGCATATCGGAACCATCACTTCAATCTGCAAAGCAATTTACGAAAGGGTTAAATAAGAAGGAGAACTCATTTCTGATCAGGTGATGGAGGTGCCTGATAAATATGTGAAGGTGTTAAATAAGTTTACAGATGTGATGCCACTAAAGCTCCTATGAACCTTTTTACCTAGACCTGTAGTGGATCATCAGATTGATTTAGAACCTTGTACAAAACTCCCTACACAGGCTTCCTATCGATTAGTGCCTTCCGAGTTAATGGAATTTCAGAAGTAATTAGACGAGTTATTGAACGCAGGGTTTATTCAACCATCTAAAGCAATATATGGTGTGCCAGTATTGTTTTAAAAGAAGAAAGATGGCTCGATACAGATGTATGTGGATTATTGTACCTTGAATAAGGTGACGATAAAAAATAAGTATCTGATCCCCAACATTGTAGATTTATTTAATTATTTAGACAGAGCATCTTACTTTACGAAGCTAGACTTGAGGTTGAGGTCTTAGCAAGTACGGATTGTGGAAGGCGATGAGGTAAAGACTGCTTGTGTAAGTTGGTATAGGTCATATAAGTTTTTTATGATGCCTTTCAAACTCACTAATGCACAAATAACATTCTCTAATTTGATGAACAATGTTCTTTATGAGTATTTTAACCGTTTTGTAGTAGTGTATCTCAACGATATAGTCGTGTACAGTGAGTCTTTGGCAGATCATCTTAATCACTTTAAACTGGTGCTTTCACAGTTGCTGGAGCATAAATTATTTGTTAATAAAGATAAATATGAATTTTATTGCCAAGAAATGATGTTCTTAGGGTATTAGGTGACAAAGTCAAAATTCGCATGGATGAGGGGAAGGTCAAGGCAATTCTTGACTAGCCTGCATCTTCGAAAATGGTTGACCTTCAATCGTTTCTAGGGTTAGCTAACTACTATTGTAAGTTCATCGAGGGGTACTTAAAGAGGGTGAGTGCACTGATGAATTTGTTAAAGAATGATTGTAAGTGGGAATAGATAGAAGCATGTCAGCAAGTGTTCGAAAAGCTCAAATAGACTATAGCTTCAAAGTTAGTGCTCAAGCTACCTAACTTCAGTTTGCCATTTGAAATATATACAGACGTATCGAATAGTTCCATCGATGGCGTGCTTATTCAAGAGGGCCATCTGATTGCTTTAGAGAGTCAGAAGTTAAAGAGTGCAGAACAAAGGTACTCGACACATGAAAAGGAGATGACGACATTGGTGCATTACTTAGGCATATGGAGGAACTACTTATTGGGTACAGTATTTTTTGTGGTTACGAATAATATGGCTAACACTTATTTAAAAACATAAAAGAAGCTTTCACCAAAATAGGCAAAGTGGAAGCAATGTTTGGCAAAATACGATTTCATGTATGTATGTAGGCCTGAGAGGTAAAACTAGATGGCGAATGATCTTAGCCACAAGGTAAAACTACTATGACGATGGATTTTTTTGATAGACTTAGTCAGCAAGCAATGAAGGATCCTAGCTACTGCTAACTCCGCGAGAAGATCAAGCAGGGCTTGGTGTAGAGATATTAGGTCGATTAGGACCTAATTTATGCACGTGGTGGGTGAATGTATATTCCCACAGGAGGGGACTTACGGATTTTGTTGTAGGATACACATGATCCTCATGGGCCAGACATCTAGGAGTAGAAAGGATGATGACATTGTTGGAGCGTTCATATTACTAGCCAAACATGGAAGATGACGTACAGTTATACATAAAAACTTGTCTAGTTTATCAACTAGACAAGACAGAGAAAAGAAGGCAAACGGGGTTTCTATAACCATTACCTAATCTGGAGAGACCTTGGCAGTACATTTCGATGGATTTCATTTCGGGGATGGCTAAAGCGAAAGGGCAAAAAGCGATCCTTGTGGTAGTTGATCGGTTTATAAAATATGCAATATTTATACCCGCACCTCATGCTTGCCCAATGGACAAAGCAGCAGAGTTGTTCTTTAAGCATGTGGTGAAGTATTTTAGTATTCCAGAAGACATCATTAGTGATCAAGATGCTCAATTCATTGGCAGATTTTGGACACTGCTCTTTAATCTAATAGGGATAAATTTAAAATTTTCCACTATCAATGATCTTCAAACAGATAGACAGACGAAAAAAGTGAATGCACTATTGGAGGAATATTTATGGCACTACGTGACAACAAGCGAAAAGAATTGGGTGGACTTACTGGATATGGCTCAGTTTTGCTACAACATCCATCGTTCATTGGTAATAGGAATGAGCCCAGCAGAGCTAGTTATGGGACAATAACCGTTGACTTCTCATGAGGTGGTAAAATAGCATACAGATGGGAGATGTCCTGCTGCATATCGATTCGCACGAGACAAGCATAAAATGATCGAGGAAGCTCTCGACAGCTTGGTAAATGTGTCGCACTGAATGAAGAAATATACGAATATTGAGGGAAGCCCTTGGAGTTCAATATGGGCGACAAGATGTTGCTCAAGTTAATGCTATAAATTTGGAAGAAAATCAGTAGCAAAATAATACATTGAGGTTTTGTGCTGAAATATAATGGACTACTTTAGGTGGTCAAGAGGCTGGGTCAAGTAGCATATCGGTTAAGGCTGCCTAAGAGTTTGAAGATCCATCCTACATTTCACGCGAGTTTCCTAAAATCCTTTCGTGAGGACTTAGCTAATATGAGATGCCGACAAATCACACATGTTCCACCAGTGTTTCAAAAACAGTATGATAAGAAAATAGAGAAAATCCTTTATCATAGAACAATGGGGCAGAGTAAAAAGAATCTGAGAACGAAATATCTAGTTTAATGGAAGAGCGGTAGTGAAGTGAATGCTAGTTGGGAGAATGAGACATCATTGTGGCAATTCGAAAAGGATATTAAGACATATAGGACTTTCTACTAATAAGGGCATCGAGTTCTTCTGATGGGGGAAGTTTGTCACCATTTTAGGTTGGATGGGCCAAATGTCGTGACTTAGCTTGAGGCCTTGTGCCAAGCCTTGGCGACAAATGGGACATGCTGGTGGCGAGCATGAAAGCAAGGCAAGTTGACGCATGAGCTGGGGTGCAACAGCAATTGTACGTTGTGGAATAGCTGTGGGAGCGCAACAATAGCGGGCATGGGTCACACACGCAACATCTTGCAACCATGCAAACACATGGGCACGCAGCTGCTAGACATTGCACACACAATAGCAAGGCACGAGGATGCGGACCGCTTAGGTGTGCAAGACGCGTGGGCACTGAGTACAACAGTGTGCAAGCATGGCATTGTATCGAGCGAGCATGAGGCACTACAGCGTGAGGCATGTGTGCTGGTCGGGTTTTGGTAGCAAGCAAGGTGGAACAAAACTAAGCCAAGTGTTACGAAATGGACCCTAACAACAAGTATGAGTAGGAGATATGGCCTTGGAACGCATGGCTAGAAATATGGGGGCATGGATATAGTGGGCAGCGGCAGTTATGCCCGTAATTTCCTTATTTCTAGGATTATAGTAGCGATTACCTTGTTCCTTGGGAGAATGGAGATGTATTCACTTGTACATGCTCAATAGGTGCCTAGTTTTGTAGAAAATGAAATGAGGTGGCGTGAGGGCAAAGCGCCACCTCACTCTAGCAAATAGGGGTGTCATTTGCATATGTATATCTAGTGGAAGTGGGCATGTGCTTGGGGGTGACAATTTTTAGGAGAGCGTGACATCCTCTAAGCACACGCTGCGCTTGCTAGGTTGTAACTTTTCTTATTAAGGGAAATAGAAAATTAGAGGCCGGTGTCTCTGTAAAAACCAACTAGTGTGTGCATTAGTTTCCCATTGTTGAGGCGAAAAATTCCTAGGGTGCACTTCTCGAACATAACCTCCATCTAGGTTGTTGAGTAGCTGGTCGAGAGAGGCTTGATACCATCATAGGTTTGCCGCATCTTGAGAAAAGTCGTGTGCCAACCTAACAAGTGCTACCAGAGTTTTTCTCGCCCCTATCGAATCTAACTAAAATATCTCTGGGTAACATGTTTTTGCAAAGGTATTATTATAAAGACAAAGAAAAGTAAGAATAGAAGTATAATATATTTAATAGTAAAAGTGTCTTGAGATATTATCTCAAATATGAGGATTAAACAGATAATTAAGTTAAAATATAAGGACTAAATGAATATTTACTGGTAATTTTTTTTTATGAGCATTTGCCCGCAAATTATGTTGCTCCGATGTAACATATTCTATTTTTTGCTTTTAAAACCCTAATTAGACATTATGGTCACCTTTATTTGCTAAAAAAATAAAAAATAATAAAGATTTTAAAAATTTAATAAATAAATCCTATTTATTATTATTATTTACTCTTTCTTCCCCTCTTTTTATGCAAGTTTCTTCTACTCTACGAAAGATTAAACTTTCAAACATGCAAGTATAAACCCTACCACATTAAATAACTTAATTGGGTGTATTCTTCTGTATTCCTTGAGGATTGTCCTTATAAAATCAAATATAAATACCATTGACTTTTATGATTGACACTTGTCCAAGATCATCTTTATTCTTTTGTAATTTTGTATAATTAACAAGTAAGGTGCCAAGATTTTGGTTGATCGGCAAGTATAGTGGCAGACCTAGATATTTAAATTAGGAAAGCTTATTTTAAAAATTTTTAATTTAATTTAGGATACTTTTTTTTAATGTTAACAATGAGGTCTGACATTTAAAGTATAAAATTATTACCATTATTTTTAAAAATTTAAACTAAATTATATGACTATTGAGATTTGAACTAAATCTCCAAAACCACTAAAATTCAACCCTACCATTAAACCGCAAGTATTTTGTTATATAAAAAATATGTCCAAATTCTTTTTATTTAACTCTTAGTTAGGTCCGCCCATTTGCAAGTGCAATAGAATTTATTAAAAAAGTTCATTTATATTAAGTTCATTGCAAAACTATAATATATTTAAAATGCATTTGGCACACGGTATTATATTATGTTATATTGTATTATTTTAATATTGATATATTGTAGTATGTTATATTGAATTAGCACTATATTATAATAATATTATATAATTTTTGGTGCTACATTGTATTGCATTAATTTTTTGTGATTAATATAATTTAAATATTAAATTAAATTAGATTATATTAATATATTTAAATTGTATTCATATTCTATATCATTATTTATATTATTATTAATTTTAAATTAATATTATTAAAATTTATTCATATTTAAATATTTATTATTAGTAATAATAAATTATAAATTTATTAATAAATTATATTTTTAATATAATAATATTGAATAATAAATTTCATATTTATTAATATTTTTTAATAATTATAGCGTAAAAATAAAAATAAAAAATATTATATTATATTATATTAAAAATTATATTTATTTATTATTATTATTGTTACTATAAAGCAAAAGCAAACAAAAGCGGAAAGAGGACCAAAAAAAAAAAAAGCAAGCGGCAGTTGCCGGATTAGCTTAAACGTGATTGTGAGTTGGGTTTAGCAAATGGTGTGACTGCTGCATTATTTGAGCCCATTAATACAGTATTGCTGTACGCTTTTGTTTGCCGAACATGGACCTGCATAAATTTAATGCAATTAGGAGATTTAATACCTCAACCAAACAGGCCCTTATATTAAGTATTGCCACATCATGCTTTACAGACTAATTTACAGCAAAATTTACAAATACTATTGATGATATTTTCTGTTCTCGGGAGTAAATCCACTTGTAGTATAAAATGAAGACAAAAAGCATATTTAGCAAATTTCGATGAAACGCACCTTCAACAATTTTCTCATTTATAAGAAGGAAAATTTTTTAATGTCATAATGAAAAGCACAACATCAATATTACGATACACATAAATATTATAAATTATATATATATCACTAGTAAATGTAAAGTAGAATTTATAAATTTCTAAAAATTATTAATTATTAAAAAATTAACATTGTTTCTACATAATTTTAGTGAAAAGTATTTTATTCATTTACAAAAAATCTCCTTAATTAAACAAAGAAAAAATTACTCACTAATTAAAACAAGTAATATTGAAGAAAAAGTAGAATATGTTTTTATTGAATTGGTTTAACCATAAATTCTACGTTTATTTTAGGACATGTGTATACTCGTTTTTCCCATTTTCTATAATAATATCTATTTATTACATAAGTTAATTAATCACAATTATTTACCTTAATATGGATCAAACAAAAATAAAATAAAAATTATATTCTTATATTACTAGACACATATATTATATATGTTTTATTTTACACTCAATGTTGATTTATTTATTTTATATTATATTTATAAGTTTTTATTTTATTTACTAATAATACATTAATTTACTAATTTTATATTAATTTACTTGTTTTACCTTCCTTTTACAAGTCTTGTGTTCAATTTCTAAAATTTATATTTTACTTTACAATGAGTGTTGATTTACTAGTTTTATATTATATTTTTAAGTTTTTATTTTTTTTACCATTAATATATTAATTTACTAGTTTTATCTTCTATTTACAAGTCTTATATTCAATTTCTAAAATTTATGTTTTATTTTATAATTAGTTTGATTTACTAGTTTTACATTATATTTGTGAGTTTTTGCTTAATTCATTAGTAATACATTAGTTTACTAATTTTATAGTAATTTACATGTTTTACCTTTTCTTTACAAGTCTTTTGTTTCATTTCTAAAATTTATATTCAATTTTACAATTAATGTTATTTTATGAGTTTTAAATTATATTTATAGCAATACATCAATTTACTAGTTTCGTATTAATTTATCTGTTTTATCTTCTATTTACAAATCTTATGTTAAATGTCTAAAATTTATATTTTATTTTACACTTAATGTTGATTTACGAGTTTTATATTATATTTATAAGTTTTTATTTTATTTACTATTAATACATCAATGTATTAATTTTATATTAATTTACTCATTTTATATTCTATTTTTAGGTCATCTGTTTAATTTCTAAAATTTATGTTTTATTTTACAATTAGTATTGATTTATAAATTTTTTGTTAAATTTATAAGTTTTATATTTTAATTAAGTAATTTAATTTATTACAATAATAATACTGTAACTTTAGTCATGATATCATAGAATGATCAAATAATAAAATTTTTTATCTATTAAAATTATATTTTAAAATTTAAATTAAATGAGGATTAAAAATAGTCCAACCTAGAATTTGATATCTCAACGAAACTTCATGAACCGTCTCGGTACCGATTGATTAAACGAGATGAAACATCAGTGTTGATGTTGCAATTTTTTACGACTTCGTAATCTGCACCGTCATTAATTTTAAGGCCCCGGCTGAGTTGGATCATCTCCAACTTGGAGCCAGCTAACCGTAGTTGTCGGATTCCTACACTCTTTTTCAACCATTAAGATTGTTAACACAAATGATAGGCGACCGCACAAAAGGTTTAATTCAAAATTAAAATATCTTTACAATTTAATTAAGCTTTTCATCTTCTTCTTCCTCGTTTTCTTCATGCTTTCTTCATCAAGTTTATTTTATTTTGAATATATCTTTATTCAATCACTGTTTGTCTTTTCAAGTGGGAACTCGGGGGCTTTCTTTTGCAAGGGAGAGGTTATTTCGGAAGTGGGAATAAATCCTCTTAACATTTATGGTGCGGGGGCTTGACTAGAATTTTATGTCGACCTGGGTCAGCAAATCACTTGCGTGCTTTGTTTTTTATTTGATTTACTTAGTAATTCTAGTTAAATGCAGTTGTTAATTTTGGTTTTGTAATTCTTGTAAGCTGCTTTATTTGTTGCAAGATCTGCATATGTTGATTGATTTTATATATTAGGTTGTTCTTCTTCTTGATTCAACCATAATATCTGTGTTATTTAATTGGAAAGTTTGTGAATTGATTGATAGTTCCCTTGTTTATAAATATTTTGATTCAGAAGCTGATGGTTGAGCCTCCATTGTGCGAAATATGGCGGCTATGTCCAACAAAGAGGAAGATGAACAATTCTTTGATACTTGTGAAGGGATCTCTTATGTGTCTAATTGTGATTCAGATTGTTCTTAGGACTATACTTCCAGTGTTGAACTGGCCAACAGTGTTTCGTGTTATTCACAGTTTGAAATCCAGATTAGATATCCTCAAAGTGTTAATGAGAGAGAGGGTAAGTTTTTTAAGTTAATGAGTTTTATTTTGGATCCAAGTTTGATGAATGCAGAGGATTCAGGGATGAATCACGCGTAAAAATTCAGCTGGATGTTGATAGACTTGATGAAGAAAGCATGAAGACGACGTGGAGGAAGAATATAAAAAGCTTAATTAAATTGTTAATATATTTTAATTTTGAATTAAACCGTTTTACCCGCTTACCTATCATTTATATTAATAATCTAAATGGTTGAAAAATAGTGAAGGGATCCAATAAATACGGCTAGTTTCTGCAAGTTGGAGATAATCCAACTTGGCCGGAGCCTAATTTTGATGGTCGAAACTGAGTTAATGGACTTAAGTGTAAAAATTCAAAATAATTCGTACCTCTGAGCCAAAATTGTGAAGTATTTGATTTGTTTTTGCCTTTTCATCAAAAATCAGGGACAGAAAAGTTAAAGCCCAATTAAACATATCCAGACCGTTGAAACAGCTTACGGCTAGATCCAACGGTCAACTGACAAATGGACAAAATGGGAGTAGGTAGAAGGTAGCGGGACCCAAAGAAAATTTGATTGACGGTGATTTTTAGTTTTAATATGATCCACCTTTTAACATCAGTGATTTAAAATTTAGAAACTAGGGAAAAAAAAAAAATTGTCAGATATGATTATGGGTTCGATAATAATTAAAATCCGCTACCATTTTTACCTTTGCTGGTAACTTTGTGCATTGTGCTGTCTGACGAACAACATCTCTCAAAAGGTGCTAGTTAGAATCTCATTTTAACTAACAGTACTGCTACAGGAGAACTATAAATGAAAAACATTCCTCTCTGCAATCGTCCTTCTCCAGCTCTTAATGCCCAACCTGAAAGTGAACAGCTAATCTTCGTGGAATTGCAGCGACAACCATCATCGAGATTTGAAGCATCGTAGGCGTAAATTGGCAAAGCATTAGTTTGCGTATGCTTGACCTTCGATGACTTTTCTTAATATATTCATCCCTTCGTGTCAACCAATGACATGAACCATTGCGGTGGCCCAATTTTAGTTAGTACGCAACCTTAGCAGGAAAAATAAAATGCATTAAAATTGAAGCCATGGCCAACAATTTCAATCAATCAGCTGCACCACCCCTTGTTTCATCATTTATAATAATACAAACAAAAAATAGTCTTAATTGCCATGTGTTTGGGTTTGGCATGATCCACATGATTTTATCTGGTTGCCACGTGGTGAAAACCCAGAGTACTGGGATAAGCTTTTTGGAAAAAAAAAAAAAATTAGGTAGTGATGGGCTGCCAATTTTAATTAGAATTTTTTTTTTCAATTATAATGAAGCTATATACACACGCGAACGTTAGAACTTCTTTAAATTAGCACGTGATAAATTAATAATCAATGTTAAATATTAAATTTTTTTGGTCTCGCCTTAGGTCAATGAACTAAATTAATATTTTTAATAAAATAATAACATAATATTATTTAAAAAATTATATATACTTATAATTCTATTTAAATCATAAATTAATAATTTATTGAAATTTTAAATGTAGTTAATTATGATATTTTAATTACATAAAAATGACTGTATTATTACTTATTTACATAAGACATAAATTGTATTATTACTTTTTCACTTATAATTTAAATATAATTAGATCTCATCTCTTTTTTTTTATTACATCAAGAAATTTTTGGGTTTACTTCTTGAATTGTATCAAAAAGTTATGAAATGTTGTTGAATTATGTTAATTGAATTGTAAATAACTTATAAATTAATCAATTATTAATTAATTTAATTTCTCTTTTAATTAATAAATTTTATATGATCTCAACGCTATTAATTTATAGAAATCCTACTTGTATATATTACGGTTTGGACAAAACTATCTTGGAACGGTGGTATTGTACCACGGTAATGCTCTATTACACAATGCTTCTTCTTGTTTTCTGAAAATAATAAAAACTGCAGGCATTGCAACTTGACATATAAGCCCTAATTTTAAATTTTTATTATTATTTTGTCTCTTATTTTTCACACTTTAATATTAATCCTTGTTATTTTTTTATCCCTCACGCTTTTTTAAAAAAATCTGGTTTCTTCGTCTATTTCTTTTTTTAATAGAATTTCTTAGATAAATTTTATATTTTTGAATTTAAAAAATAATAAGAGGATTTATTAAAACGGAAAAGAAAATAAGAGAGTTTGTAGCAAATCAATCAATTGGATTTGATCTAATATTGGCTACATTTGGTCTCGTGTCTTTAAGTTCATTTTATTTAGTTATTGGGTGGTGGTCTCTCAAAGATAATAAGCTTATTGGACAAATTTTTGATACAATCAATTGGTTTAATGATCAAATTTTGCCAGCTGAATCTGAGTTATCCTAGGATTTTAAAAATCTTGTGACTCTTGTTTTTTATTGTTAGTATATGATTGAATAGAATTATCTTTATTTTTTAATTTATTAATTATCTTTATTTTTTAATTTATTAACTACCAATTACTTAGTTGATATATTTTTTTACTTTTTTGCGGAAAACATTGGATTATGAGAGAATCCTAATTTAACTATCTTAAATCACAAAGTTTTAATCATTAACGTTTGAAAGAAATTCTTGTTAAAAAATCTTATTAGGATTTAACTACCGTTATTTGAATTTGATTGAATACATGCAAAAATGAAAATAACTTACCAGTCTCAACTTGTTGTATTATTATTATTATTGTTATTATTGTTATTGTTATGATTTGAAAAGCTTAAACCATAAACTTTTGGCCTAATATGAAAGAAGTTTAACTAAACGCTGAGTAACTCTTTTTAAGTTTTGACTAATCAAACAAATTTTACTTTATTTGTTTTTATCAATTTTACCCAATTTTTTTCAATTTTCATTTTGGTTCATAAAAATCAAAATGACAAAGTTATTGGAAATCTTTATATGAATTTATCATTATTAAAATCATTATAAGTCTATACAAATTTTACCAAATACACATAGAATGATAAGGAAAATACTATACCAATATCCATTATGCTCCATTAAAAAACTAGAGAAATAAAAACAGAGGAAACAATAACTCCTCTTCATTTTTTTAATTCAATTGTAATGTTATGTGCTTTCTCAATATTATGGATCATTAATCATAGAAGTAGATATGGAAACAATAATAATAAGTGGAGAATTATAAAATATTGTTGTATTTATGGAATAAATCAAGGGATTTATCCTCCTAAAATTAGGAAGTAAACATAGATTTTATTGTACTTAAGAGATTGTGGATCTCATATATGCGCAATTGAATCATGCATTATAATTATCCAATATCCATAATAAAAATCATCTCCAAATTCCCTAAATCTTTCTTATTCATATTATTTAATAACTTAGCCCATCAATAAAAATATTTATAAATGAAATAAACAACGAAGACAGAAAGAAAAAAAAGAATGAAAATCTAAATATCACTCACGGGTTGCATGAGAAGGAGGAGGGGGATGACTATTGATGGGGGTGGAAGAGTAAAGTAATAGTAATTATATTCTTTCTGACATTTTAGAAAACTATAGGAATTCTAATGTTAAATACATTCTGCCGTTGCTTTTACTTTTTGCAATTCTATCGTTGGATCTAACGGTTAGGTCACAGAAAGACAAAAAAAAAAAAAAAAAATGGTACCATACCACTGTGGCACCGTAGGTGAACTCTTAGAGTTTATTAGAAAAAACTATTCATTACATTAGCTTATGAAAGATGTTTCAAAGAAATTTAAGGCTCTGGTAATGTTGACTTGTAAAAGTTAGCTAACGTGCACATTAATAATACACTGTTGCGTTTGATTTATCCATGTAAGAGAGAGACCATGAAATTGAAGATAAGAGTTTCATCTTTTTTCGCATTGAATGTAGACCATCATCGAGTCCCATGCAAAGTGCAGGCGAATGATCGATTTCCTTCCATCCTTTATCTTTCATCCTTATCCATTAAAAATAATGTACGAACTGCAATAGACATTATGGTTGCCCATAAAATAACATTTTTATTCCTCTGTATTGTCACATAACAAATTAAAGAAGAAAAGCAAAAGAAAATGACTTTAATATTATTGCCATTCTAGAAGCAAGAATAATGATGAATGAAGTTTTTACTTCAAGGGTTGTTTTAGCTCGTCAGTAGCTTTCGTGCCAACCACCAACCCTACAAGTCCACGTCTTCATCTTCCTCATTTTCTCTCTTAAATTGCATTATTGAATGAATTAACCTAATTTTTTATTAAAAAATATTCATCTAATCCTTATAATTTAAACTAGTTACTCATTTAATATATGTATTTTAAGTATCATCGAAAACCCTTGTGTTGGTATTTTCGTAACGTTGGATTCAATTTTTCAATCGTGAAATAATAATTTTATTTTAAATAACTTAAAATTCAAATAAATGTGTCAAGCAACATGTGAAAAATATATGATAATAGAGACAATTTAGGTAATTTTTTAAAATATAAAGAAAAACTTCATAGTTTTTTTAATTTATGAAAACTAAACCAACATTTATGTATCTCAAAGTCAAGTAATTACAAAATGTAAAATTCATCCTCTGATTATGTACTCAAAACATCAAAAACCAGAGGAGCAAGATAACAAAATACAAGCACTGGGACATTAATCTTCTATTTCTATCAAAATTTCCAATAATTGATCCTCACTCAAGTAGTAATAATGATTAAAATGTTTAATTGTTCCTAATTATTTAATCCTCAAAGCCAACTTTTTTCCAAATTGCATTTCTGACACGGCGCAGATCTCTTCCTTTCAAAGTTCTCCCTACGCCTTCATGAACAGAAAGTGACGCTCCCCTCCTCATGGCTAAATATTCATGAGGAGGAACCAATCCATAGTACTCCTCCTCCTTGTCTTCATAGTCAACACCGCAGCCGCCGCCGCCGCCGTCTTCATCGCACTCTCTCTTGCTATGCTCTCTATACTCATCCTTTAAAATCTTTGACCAGTCCGGTATCTTCACCGGTAATGAAGCCGATGTCACAGGCATTATTTTCCGGTCTTCGATCTTCTTCGCAAGCTTTCTTGATGAACGTGAACTGGGTATGGGCTTCTTGGCAGCCTCCACATGAACACTGACATTAACAGACTCATTGGGTTTGTACATGTCAGCTTCATCAAACTCAAAAATATTGTTATCAGCAGCAGTGATTGCAGTTTCGGCTACTGGGGTCGGATATATGTAGCTTGGTTTTGCATGAAAGAACTTTCTTGATGATGCCATTGAAGAAGGATATTGAAATGGGGATTTGGTATTTTATGCTTTATTTGAAACGGATGAAGTTGCAGACGTTTATTTTCGGTTATGTGTTTCTTCTACTCTTAACTTTTGGGGTCTTTGTATTGCTTGATTGAGTCTCATTTTTATAGTGTATTGGATAAGCATGAGCTCGGTCTTTGAATAGGCAAATAATAATAAATTATTGTGCGCAAAGTAAAATGAAAGTGCTTAAAAGTGGGCACACTCACGTGTTTAGCATGAGCTCACAAATCAAGCTCTACACCAACGTGTGGTTGATCTTCACTTCGCCGGATCAGTAAGGGACAAATATTTTGGGTTTGACAATATACGGCAAGTTGAAGCGAGACCTCTGATAAAATTTACACCTGAGGAGATTCATTTGTTTCATTATACTCTGGGAGATATATCAAAACCTTAACCCTATTTCTGTGAGAGGAGAATTTGTCACGATTTTGTAGTAAGGGACACGAACTGTGTTGAGGGTATCAACCCTAAAGTATTGGTGCACTGTGAATCTATACAAAACGTTTATTAGTTTTGTAGGGAAACTAACACAGCTGAAAAATAAAAGATGCGGGATGATGAGTAGATGACAGAAATTTTTGATGATATTTTGTTGATTTTGAGAATAGTTATGAATATAAGAAATAAATTAAATTCACATTGATTTTAAAAATGATTACAAAGTGAATAGTTATGAATATAAAAAATAAATTAAATTCACATTGATTTTAAAAATGATTACAAAGTTTCATTGATTTCACAAAATGACAGGAGATTTGGATAACAAAATTGGAGGACTTATGTATAAATAACATAATTCAAGAATTCATACAATTTTAAATTGAAAAATATAATAATAACAAGTCTCTTTATAAAAGAATACAAAAGATGATTATTATATTAAGAGTCGTACCTAAATAATAAATAATAAAATTTTGAAATAATAAATCAAATTAATTTAAAATGCAACTTCATTTAGATATTTTAAAATATTGTAAAACTTCAATCTAATTAAGAGTTTTTGAATTTCTTATACATAATTACATAGTCAATAATTAATACTACGTGTATATCATACGGGATAAAAAATTAATAATCATAAGTGAAACGTTGATTGAGGGACATGTAATGTATCATAACCATGAAATTACTATTAATTAATTATCATATCTAAGATGTTGGATGGTTTAATTATCCATATTTAATACGTTAATATTCCACCATCGCCTATCATTAGATGCCATATTTCTTAGATGCAAAATTGTGTATCCTAATGGTATTACGCAAATCAAATGGATAGTCCATAATACATTCGTGGACTCACCAACAGATAAAATCTTCCTCGAAAGAAAAAATATGCTCTTCAATTGCCAGAATGCACGTAGGATAATAATATACAACCAAAATATGCAAATTCTCATAGCATGAAAATATGACACGTAAGATAATATTTTATAAATTAATTTTGCCGTACATTACCGGCTCTGCTGGCAGATAACGTCGAATTTAACCGGTCCGCACCAATGGACAATCCTTATTTAATCACTCATTCGTTTGAGACTCATCCAACTCATTCGGGGTCCACTTCCCATCGCCGTCCAATAGTGATCTAAATGTCAATATCCTGACACGTCATGTAAGAAATTTTACGCCTTAGATAATTCCATTTTTGTCGCCCGGTGGTAATGACGCGGCTTCTTCAATTGCGACCCAACTTGAGCTAAATTCGGAAGACACGTGTCCCAAACGCCGAAGAAACGACAATGTAGGGAGTGGTGTCACGCATTATCTCAAAAATAAGTTGAATAAATAAGTAAAAATTGACACCTATGGGATTATTCACCAACGTGTGATTTGCCACCAACGTAGAGTTTGGTTAATTGAAAATATCAATATGTTTGTTTATGGTATGGTGTAGAGAATATTTTTCGCATGGTTCAAAAATCTACTATCAGTAAAGTATTAAATTTGATGGTTAATATATTGTATTCCGTATTAAGTGAAAATGAGAAAAATTCCGATGAGAGTTAGGCTGTTAAAAATTTTTTTTGAAAGATTTAAAAATAATTATGAAAAATTAAAAATTAATATTGGTATTTGGTAAATTATTTTAGAAAACACTTTTAATAGAAATCATCAGTTTTATATTTAATACAATTATATATGCTCTCATATATATTGTAAAAATCTAAAATTACCCTTATTAATTAAGAAATAAAATTATTAACTTTAAAAAGATTATTATAATTATTACCAATTATATTTAGGTAAAAAAATTAAAAAATAATATAATAATATAAAATATTTATTTTAGTTATTAATTATTATTATTATTATTATATATATAATAATAATATATATAAAATCAAAAAAATATTTATACATATTTATAAATATGTAAATAAATTTCACTAATTGATTAACTAATTCTTTTTACTAATGATTATTTTTATAACACATATAACAATAATTATTTTAAATATTATAATATTCTCAAACTAACCCTTATTACTGAGGGCATGGCCTCATTATTAAGCTACAAGCTACCATTAAAGTTACATTGACTTGAATTGAGTTACAAGTAAATTTATGTTTAATTTGATTAATTATTCTTTTTCTTTGTGTACCATTATTTTCAAAGAAAAATTCAGTCCAATTATATAAGTTTGTCTAATCCGTGCATCTGTCAATCTTCCATTTTTATATACGTTTAAACATAATAATAAATATTCTAATCTTACTATAAATATATACAAATCCTCTACAATTATGGCTTATTCGTGTTCTCAAATTCTTATATAATTATTATACTTGTTGATTTCCATCAAATTACGGATGTAAAAGTTTCCTTTTTGTTCTCACTACTTTCGACAGAAGAAAATGGGATTTTATAAAATTTATGCACTCTTTGGTTATGCATTATTATCTCAAAGAATTATTTAGATTTTGGGCATATCATGTGATCAAGCGCAATCTCCTATAACCATTAAAGAATTTGTACATGCAAATAATGGGTCATTAATTATATTTTAGAAATTAAAAGCATCATATCTTATCCTTGTTAGAAGATTAGGCCCTCGGATCTAAGTAATGGACCCACTACGGTTCAACATTTCTTTAATCTAAATTTTTGTAGGTCATGTATGACACATAAATAAATAAAAACAAATATAAAATCCAGTACAATAAAAATAGTTATCTTGAATTAGTATAACACAAAACTTAGACATCCAATGAAATCATCAAAGCTATTAGTAAAAGATAAAGCCCAATAATGTCACTCTTGTTAAAGATTTTTTCTATCAAGTGTTGTTAGGAATTTTTCTATCTGTGCTTAAAATGCAACAAACAATATCTTTATCATATCAAGGTCTTCGATAGCACTACAACAAAAAAGAGTTACGACACATTTCGTCGCTAAAACAGTAAATTTTCATCGCTAAAAGTTATTGCGACGAAAAATTTTTCGTCGCCAAATCATCGCAATAGCAGTGTTGCGCTAGCCATTTGGCAACGAATAACTCAATTCGTCGCTAAAACTTTTAGCGACGAAAATAGTTTCGTCGCAAAAATGATCAAATGCGTCGAAATCAATTGTTCCTCAATTCGTCGCCAAATGTTAGTTTCGTCGCCAAATCATAACTTTAGCGATGAAGCATATTGTCGCGGAAACCTTTTTTTGCAATGGAATGCTTTCGTTGCAAAAGCTTGATTTTTGGCGACGAAAAAGATTCGTCGCTAAAAAGTCTTTCTGCGATGAAGCCATTTCGTCGTTGAAAGGTCTTTTTGCGACGAACCCTTTTCGTCGCTAAAAACACTTTCTGCGATGATAATTTTTCGTCGCAAAAACAAATTTCGGCGACGAAAACAATTTCATCGCTAAAAATTGCTTTGGCGATGAATTTGCTCCGTTGCGGAATATATTTTTTGCGACGAATTTATTTGGTCGCTGAAAACATCTTTAGCGATGAAATTACTATCGTCGCAGGAATATTTTTTGGCTACCATAATTTTCGTCGCTAATAGTCTTTTTTTTAATCAATATGATTTTGGTCACCAAATTTGCCCAGAAGCTATTTTTTTATTTTTATATTTTATTATTAATCAAATCTATTAAAATATTAAGTATAAAATTATTAATTAGATAAATAATCGAAAAAGACAAATTTAATTTTATTAACTTTCATAACTCCAACTACAATAAAATCTCAACTACAAATTGCAAGTGTGATAAGGAGCCAATAAAATTTCAACTACAAATTGCAACTACAACAATAAAATCCTAATTTTCATAACTCCAAGTAAAGAAATAACACCAACTACAAAAGTACCTCACAAAAACTATGATGAGTAGCCAAATTGGCTTGGTGCCAATGTTGTTAAAAATGATGTAACATTCTTCAGCTCCTTTGACAAGTCTTCGATCTTGAATTGCTGTGATTGTAATTGATCTTTGGTATTCTGCAACTCATGCTCAGTTGTCTGCAATCGATCCTGAGTTGTTTGCAGCTGAGCTTGAGTTGTTTGTAACTCAGAACGGGTGGATTCTAACTCAATGCGCAACACCTCCTCATTCGATGATTGAACTTGAAAATTTTGACGAGCCCGCTTTCTTTTTGCAAGTCCCGTGTAATAGTTTGACTTTTCTCCAAATACTTGTAGGGACATCTGTTCATCATTAATTGGTTGAGATCCTTCAGCTTCAGACAATTGATGTAACTCAACCATTTTTTCCTATAATGAAAAATAATCACTTTAAAATAAATTTAATTATGTAAACAATCTTGAATTCAATAACAGTAAAAATCTTACATGTGCAGATTGTGCCTCCGAATTGATCCATCCTTTTTTTCATTGTAGTGAGTAGAACGAAAAAATTCTGAAAAACTTTGTACTTCACCTGACTCAGAAGACTGCGAGTAAAAAAAATTATAACATTAGAAATGCTAACACTTAAAAAATTATGACTCAATATAAATTAAAAGACATTATACCTGCTCACGATGAATCTTAAATGGTTTTGATCCCCCACGATGGTTGAAAGGAAGTTTACTCCTATTTTCTGCATTTATTTTGCACTTTTTCTAAAAATAACAACACAAAATAAGATTTTCATGTTATATAAGTAAATTAAAATATAAAAAGTACCATTATAAAATTCTGTTTGAAAATTTCTATTTTGCTAGATGTATTCAACTTTAATATATCAACAAATGCCTCAACATAGAATTATAGAAAATATATTGAACTAAAATTTACAAGTAAATGCATTAATAAGTCTTTATATGCTTTATCGTGAATTTCTGAAAAAATTTCAACATGACCTCCTCAAAAATATGAGAAGTCCCAATTTATCAAAACATACCAAAGTAACACTTTGTCTATTAGTGTGATTCTTTAATTTTGGTCGCTAATTGTACACGTGAAAGCATAGTTTTATTAGGTAAAAGTTAAATAGATTCTTAGGTAAAGAACCCTAATAAATTTGAGCATGAAGCAATTATTAAAATGAATGACAAAAATTTGACAAGAGAATTTGGTAAGCAAACTGTCAACATTCACATAGAAAGCAATCAATCAGCAGAAGAAGATGAGATAATTAATTTTAATATGGCAGTGGCCTAATAGATCTAAATTGAATGCAAACTAAGGTTCTTGGCCTAAAACTCTCTAGATGGATTGTTATATATTTTCAAGATAATTAGATTTCAGGTCATCCCCAATCCTATAAATACTAAAAGTAGATGAGACATAGCTTGAGTTTATTACATACCTTATGTGCCTCATTCTCCCAAATATCGCATAATTTGTCCCAATCTTCTTGTTTGACGTCCTTTGGTGGATGTCTACGTGCCTCACTTGGTGGATATTTTTTGTAGGCCTTCCTCAATGTCTTGCATCGATAATCAGCATATCGTTCACCCATTATTCTGTTTAGATAGCGCAAAACATGCTGTTGATCGAGGTCTATATCAAACCACTCCTGCATAAATAAATAAAAGCAATTAGAATATTATTAATATGTGACGATAAAAACCATGTCAATTATAACATTGCTGTTAAGAAAGTTTGCATACAAGTAAACATTTGAACAAATCCACCCTCTCGTAAGAATTGAATCAACAATTTGAGTAACATATCTATTGATTTGTTACTCCACTGATTAAGGACTTTTATATGCATTAATCTGACAATAAAACTTAATAATGATAATCGTGCTCTAAAGAAAGGCATCTTATGAGCATCATTTAACAAACCACTCACTTCACAAGTATTAAAATCTCCCATTTCAAAAGGAAATATGAATCTATCCACATTAGGTCGTTCTGCATCAAACCCTGTGTTTGGACCCAGTAACTCATCGAGAATATCGAATATGTCATCACGATCATGAGTAATATTACTATTGTCTACTGTTTCTGATTCTTTCCTAGATGAAAATGAACTAGACCAACGTTTTTCACCATGGTAAACCCATATATTATAAGTAGGTGAGATCCCCGGCTTGTACAAATGATCATAAACTACATTTAATGGTCTAAAAATTGCATTCAAACACTTTTGACTGGACAACGAACGTAATTATTCTCATCTGCACACTTCTCTGCAGCTCTCATAAATGAATTAACACCATTCCGATATTCATCACAAAGTTTTTTTTTAAGACGCATCCAATCTTTATCGGTTGTTGACATCTTAATCAAATCAAATCCTGTTCATATTAGTATTTCATTAATTTAGAAATAGTGTTTCATCAATAATTATTAACAACACCCAAAACAGAATAGAAGCAATACAACACACAAAAATTTTGAAAAATAATGCAACATATATCTCAAAACAACAATCTATGATTTTAATATAGAACAAGCGAAATCAGCAACAAACAATAGCAGAAAGTTATCTAAACAATTAAAAAAAAGCTCCAAAGAACAGATTATCCAAAAAAAATTACAAAGTAGCAAAGAAACAACGATTAATAACAAGAAAAAAAGAAAAAGTTGGTAGTAAATACAGTAAATCCCAGAGAGGTTTCTTTTCTTCTTAGGTGGCTACTGCAGTGGTGGTGAGCTAACAATTTAAAAATAGGTTTTCAATTCTTTACAAATCCAAGTTTACCCATGTCTAATAATATGCATCCTAACAGAATTAATAACATAAGCAACAATGGAAAGAGTGAAAATTCAGAAAAAAGCGTGAAATCAGAAAATAATAATACCATAAAATTTGAACTAACAAATTAACTAGATATATAAGAAATTAAATACCATAAAAACCGAATCTAGATAAAGTGAGGAATCGACTGGTGGTCGTGAATCGGGAAATGTTGAGATTTTAATTGAGAGAATTTGAGATAAAGTGAAAGAAATAAAGAATTATGATGCAAAACGAAACTGACCAAGTAGGAAAGAGTGAGAACAATGAGAGAGTGATGAGCCAAAGGTGAATAAATCCCGACTATTCATTGCAAGAACTTTGATGCGGCAGCAATGGACTATATTTCCTCAACAATACATCGAACACAGTAGCAATGGGCTTGGGTGTTCAAACAATATTACAGGCATGGCAGCAACATACTTCAACGATGCTAAAACAACATTGCTTTCTCAACTGATTGAGTGCAGGATAGATTTTTTAGGGTTTGGCCTTGAGCGAGTGATGGGTGTTTATGTAAGAGTGGTAAATGGATAGGTTTTAAAAGCACTTTAAAAATAGGTTTTAAACGCACCGTTTTAGTCACACATGTATATATATATTAGATAAGTAAGGTGTTGTGACATATTCATTTTGAATGCTTGTGTGCTTCACTTCACATGCTTGATGGATGAAATATTTACTTGAATTAATCATGTTTTAAATGTTAAAAATTATGATTCATGCATTAAAATGGTTCTTGAGAAGTTTTAGAATCAAGAAATGATGACGAAATTGATAAAAAATGGCTGAAAATCGAATTTGGTGCAGTGGGACAGCAACCAGGCGGCTAGCCGCTTGGAATAAGTCCCAAACCCATGAGCAAGCGGCTGGTTTTAACCCACTTTTGTGTCATCTTCAACCTCTTTCATCATTTGTTCTCTCTCTCTCTCTCAACCGTGACTTCTTTTATCCATTTCTCTCTCAAATTTCTTCATTTTTCACTTATTTTCTTGCCAAAATCACTCACTCAAATCATTTTCCAGCCATTAACCTTTCATTGTTCATCTTTTAAACATCATTTTCTCTCTTAGTTCTTTAAATCAAGAGATCAAAATCTAAGCTTTCCCATTTCTCTCTTTACCATTTTAAATGTTAAAAATTATGATTCATGCATTAAAATGGTTCTTGAGAAGTTTTGGAATCAAGAAATGATGAAGAAATTGATAAAAAATGGCTGAAAATTGAATTTGGTGCAATGGGACAGCAACCAGGCGGCTAGCCGCTTGGAATAAGTCCCAAACCCGTGAGCAAGCGGCTGGTTTTAACCCACTTTTGTGTTATCTTCAACCTCTTTCATCACTTGTTCTCTCTCTCTCTCTCAACCGTGACTTCTTTTATCCATTTCTCTCTCAAATTTCTTCATTTTTCACTTATTTTCTTGCCAAAATCACTCACTCAAATCATTTTCCAGCCATTAACCTTTCATTGTTCATCTTTTAAACATCATTTTCTCTCTTAGTTCTTTAAATCAAGAGATCAAAATCTAAGCTTTCCCATTTCTCTCTTTACCATTTTAAATGTTAAAAATTATGATTCATGCATTAAAATGGTTCTTGAGAAGTTTTGGAATCAAGAAATGATGAAGAAATTGATAAAAAATGGCTGAAAATCGAATTTGGTGCAATGGGACAGCAACCAGGCGGCTAGCCGCTTGGAATAAGTCCCAAACCCGTGAGCAAGCGGCTAGCCACTTGTTCACGGGTTTTAACCCACTTTTGTGTCATCTTTAACCTCTTTCATCACTTGTTCTCTCTCTCTCTCAACCGTGACTTCTTTTATCCATTTCTCTCTCAAATTTCTTTATTTTTCACTTATTTTCTTGCCAAAATCACTCACTCAAATCATTTTCCAGCCATTAACCTTTCATTGTTCATCATTTAAACATCATTTTCTCTCTTAGTTCTTTAAATCAAGAGATCAAAATCTAAGCTTACCCATTTCTCTCTCTACCATTTTAAGGCATTTTTAGTTCATCTTTACTCAAATCACAACCATATCTTACCTTAAATCATCTCTAGGATAAGTTTTCTTGTTTCAAAAACATCCATTTCACTCAAAACCGAAATTATTATTCAAGCTTGTTCAACGATGGTGGGTGGTAAAAAAGCTAAGAGCAAACAAATAGCCAAGAGACGTAAAGAAGATTATGGAGATAATACAGAGTTTTTGTCAACTCATTTTCAGCATCTCCCACTTCGGAAACTGTTTATCGACAATTTCATGCCAAGGTCGGTTATTCCTCCTCACTTTGTCAATCTTAAGAATTTGACAAATTTGGAAATTTGTGATAAATCTCTTGATAAATTTCTTATTGCTATGGGGTGGAAAAATATCTTAGTTATTCAAGAATCATATTGTGAGAATTTAGTTAAGATTTTCTATTCGAATATGGATATAGAAATTTTGGATAAAATTGTTACAAGTGTTGGGGGAGTTTGTATTGAATTTGATGTTGCGGAGTTAAATCGTATTCTTGGGACTCCGAATGAGGGATTAGAACTATACAGTGTTAAAACCAGAATAGATTATCCATGGTTTTCTCTTGAAAATATTGTTCGAAAAATTTATCGTCGACGTAACTTGTCCAATGAATTTTGTTGATAATCATTGAAATCTCAAGTTTTGCCTCTTCAAACTAGAATCCTACATTATATTCTCCATGATGTGATTACTCCTAGGTATGGTCATGAGGATGAAGTTAACTGATTGGATGTGGCTTTATTAGATTGTATTTTAGAGGGTAGAAAGGTTAATGTTGGGTACATTATACTCCATCATATGCTTAGCACACCTTGTATGACTAAAAGATCCCTCCCTTATGGTAGTATTATTACCCGCATCCTCAAATATTTCAAAGTACCCATTACCGAACTAATCTTTTTAAATTCAAGAGAACTAGGAGATGATGCCATTGCCAACTTAAGATTTATTTGTATGGAAGGTAAATGGACTAGAGATCGGAGGTACTCAACCAAAGTTACTGAACTTGCTCCTACAGATCATCGTTTCTTTAACGATGTTCTTCCACCAGAGCAACTTCCTGATCTTAGTGTTCCACAACGTTCTCATTATCCATCTTCTGCGCGTTCTTCCAAATCTTCTTCAGCTGCCAATGAGGATTCGATGCAGCAACTGTTGGCTAAAATGGATTCTCTTTTGGCACAGCAAAGCTAACTTCAATCTCAGTTTGAAGCCTTTACAGTTCAATCCACTTCGGAGCACCAGCACCTCTTTGAGCAGCAGCAACAATTATTTGATCAACAACATCGACTTTTTGCTCAACAGCAGCAAATTTTGGATGGTCAGCAGCAGCTTTTTACAGTTCTTGGGTATCCACCACCATCATCTTCATCACATTCGCCAACTCCATAGCTCTTTATCTTTTATTTTCTGTCACTCTGCACCGTACATTTTTTTTTTTTTTGCATCTATGTTTTCTATATGGATTGCGGATAATCAATATGAGATGTTTGGATGTTTTATATTTGGATGCTTTGTATTTCGATACTTTGTATTTGGATTATGTATTATGACTTCTTGAAATGTTGTGAATATTTGAATATTTGGTTGAACCATATAAAATTTTATTTAGAATAACTTTTAAAAACCCAATTCACCGCCCTCTTATGTTCCACATTTGCATTTCATTTATTTTTTTAATTTCACTATTTTGTATTAATTAAAATTTTATATTACATTTTTTACAATTTATTAACAATCAAATAAGTAATATTTAGTAATAACAAAAAGGTAAATAGATAATGTGATTATTAATTCGCCATTAATAACTAACACATTTTATTTTCTTTATTTTTAAAAATATAAATAAATTTATCTTGTTATCATAATGAAAACTATATTACGTGTTAATTAATAAAAGGATTAATCATAAAAAAATTAAAATAATTGAAAATGCATTTTAAATTTATAATTTTATATTGATTTATCATATTTGTAATTAATATGACAGACTTTTAGCCATAAAATATTTAGTTGCTAAAAATACAATTAGCTACCAAAATTATTTCGTCGCGAAAGAGTAATCTTTAGCGACCAAGTTTTTTGTCGTCAAAGAGCAACATTAGCGACACAATATTTCGTTGCTAAAGAGCAATCTTTAGTGACGAAATATCTCGTCGCTAAAATGTATTACAACTTCTATTTCAGGTCCCTTTGTTGCGATTAAGCATGTCGTCGCGAAAGAAAAAGCTTTAGCTTCGAAACCATATTTGTCGCCAAACGAATTCTTCAGCGACTAAATGTTTCGTCACAAAAAAGGAGAAAGGCGACCAATCTACCTTCGTCGTTAAATATCCTTTTAGCGACAAAATATATCGTCGCGAAAGAGTCCGTTTTCGTTGCTGATTATATACTTTCAGCGACAAAATAATTTGTCGCAAAAGATTGTCAATTCATCTCTAAAAGCCAGGCGCCAATAATTCTTTTGCCACCTAATTTTTTGGCGACGAAAAAAGATTATCGTTGTAATATGTAATTTTTAGCGACGCACATTTCGTCGCTAAAACCCGTAATTAAATATTAATTCTTTCTTCACTAGATTTGGCGACGAAATCCTTATTTCGTTGCCAAAAGTCCCTTTTAGCGACCAAAATAATTTCGTCGCTAAAAAATTCGTCGCTAAAGGCTAAAATTCTTGTAGTGTAGACTAAGATACATACACTCTTCTTGTATAAAATAACTAGGCATCTTCTAGATTATCATAATGAAGCTCTTAATTAGGAATTTTTTAGAGCCGCATTTGGGATCAATTAATTGGTAAGTAGCCTATATATAATATTTCGTGTCGAAATGAATGTGCATTCTTGCTTATCGGTTTAGGACCTGGGAAGACAAATAGACACTGCATTATTGACTAGACATACAAGGTAACTAGGGGTTTTAGTTTAAGGAAATTTACATAAATAACCCAACAACTTTAGATTTTATAAAATCAGCCACTTTAAGTTTTATTTTAATCATAACTAGTCAATCGCATTTTTATTGGACATAATTACCCTCACCACTCTCAATAAGTCACCAAATTCATGAAACAATATAGACAATATTTTAAATTTTGTTTTTTAAATAATGAGGATTGAGGTGTTATGTATTATTTAAAAAGCAATATTTAAAATCATAAAATCATTAGTTTACCTTGGGGTATATATGGCAAATGCTAAGTTACATTTGATGTAACTTACACCACTCACATAAACAGTAAATGGGTCCCACACCACGCACTGTTTATGTGAGTAGTATAAGTTACATCAAACTATAACTTAGAAGTTCCCTATATATATGTATGTATGTATATATGTATGTATGTATGTATATAACATTCAAAATTATAAAATTTAAAGTGAAGACAAAGTAGGGGATAAAACCTAGAAAATGTGCAAGTGCATCACAATACAAGAGTGCGATAGGTGTATAGCATAAAAACCCACCTCGAAAGTGTGAAGGGCACCACAACACCGATATTCATGTATAAAATTTTGCACAAAAACAGTTCATTTTGTGTAAAGTTTAAAAGCCACCTATTCATATGTGCAACATCATACACACACATGCAACAATTCCCAATAGCGTTTGTCACTTACATCTCCCTCCTTTTATAACAACGAAAACTATACAACAATGGCTCCGTTTTCCATCATGCTCTTAACACCGTTCTCCTTCACTCTCTCAGCTCCATTCTCTCTCATTCTTGGTGGCTCTATTTGCCCTGACTCTCTTAATCTCAGCTCTATTCTCTCTCATTCTTGGTGGTTCTACTCTCCCTCACTCTCTTAATCTCAGTTGCATCACTCTTTCTCCCCCAATACAATTGGCTTAACGTGGCTTGTTGAGGTACGTGTTCAATTTATTACTTTATTTTGTAATTAAAGATTAATTCTGCTTAATTAATTAAAAATTAATTAGTATATTTTTAGGTCGCTTAGATTTTAAATGGTTATTGTTATTGTTGAGGGTATAGCGACTTTTGTTTGTGTTGATATTAGTTTTTGTGATTAATATTGATTAGCTTTGATCATTTATTTTATGGAGCACATATTAATTTGGTGATTAATATTAGTTACTTTGCTTATGGGATCAGATTGATTTATTTTGCCCCATTTGGAGATAAAACCAAGCCTAACTTGTAATCTTATTTTTTGTTCTATTTAAATTTTTTAGAATATTATACATCATATATTGAGCTTTTAATGTTAGTTATTACTATTTGGGAATTCATTCTAATCATTGATGCCTTGTTTTGAGATTAATGTTGATTGCCTTGCTTATGGTTGCCTAAATTTTGTTCTTATCATGAGTAATGTGAAATATAATCAATTGATTAATATGAAATATATTTATTTTTATGAGTAAATAATATAAAAAAATACAAAAATTGAAGAGTCAGAGAGAATTGAATAGGACAACTTATAGGATGATAAGCCAATGATTAGAATGTCATTTGATAGTAAGATTAAAATATTTAGATATTACAGAAATATAGTAAAAGAAAAGGGTTTCCAATTATGAGAGAAGTAGTAATAAGGGTAGTGATGGGATGATACGACACGTAAGTTATGCTTGTGTACAATATGGTACAATAAAAAGCAAATCTATTAATTTATTTAGGCCTAACCTAATGCAAAAATATGTTGCAATACTAAATTGAAGGAGGATTAGAGTAAGATGAAAAATAGAGGATTCAAGTTTTAAATCTTGAATAAAACTATACATTGCTGATTCCAACCAAGTCTAAGTTTTTTCTCTACAATCGTAGCCTTACTTCATATGCTAAAAAAAAAAGTTGATGTAAATGATAGAGTAGGGATTAGATTGTTTCAAAATTATCAATCACTTGTTATTGAGGCTGGTGGCCATGAAAATGTGACATTAACAAAAAGAGATTGTAGAAATCATATCCATAAAGAAATACGACTATGACTTAGGGATGGAGATACTGCTTGTTGTGCAAATTTTATTGAACTCGCAAGCGCACAAATTTATTGTAGAATAGATTAATGGTGACGAGTATCGATCCCACGAGGAGGTTGATTTTAATTATGCGTAGAATTAATTTTTTTTAATGGGTGAATGAATTTGTGGTGAGATTGATATAAATTATGCTTAAATTTAAATTACAATGACAGGAATTAAATTAAACTGAAATCTATTGAAATGACGTGCTTGGGTATCTGGATCTGCATCAACATGCTTCATGGGCTAAATATTCCATGAATCTGCATCAACATGCTCCATGGGCTAAATATTCCATGAATCTGCATCAACATGCTCCATGGGCTAAAATCATAAGGGGGGATTCCACACCTCATGAACCACACTCCAATAAATATGGTGTCAAGGGCTTATCGTGCCAAATAATAATAACCTTGTACTAGAGTGCCGGTTTAACCAGGGCGGTATCTAGATAAGACTTTTATTATTTGTCGACGAAAAGTCAAAACAACCACAAATATTAGAGAGAAGAGAAAGTAAATTTACCAAATTAACCCCATGGGACATATTGAGACTTCACCTTCAAACATGCTACTCATCTTTTAATGCTCCTCGTAAGGTTTTCGACTGTCCTGAGTCCAAATATGACGTCCGTTTTGCTGTCTAATCACTCGTTTATTGTGAAACGATCGTAATGCCCCCAAAATACATAAAATACATAATTATAATAAAACACATATAATTAAATAACAAAATACTTAAATAAATAAAAGTAGCAATGTTAGTGAGACTTTAAGTGTAAAATGACGATTTTCTCCTTTATAAATATACATTTTTTAATACTTAACACACCTCCCAACCAGCTTATTGCTAGTCCCTAGCAAATAAAACGAAGATAAAATTTAAAACTTTTTTTTTAAGGAAACACATGTGTTTATTCAATTAGATTAATGATAGCAATTAAATAAAAGTATAAGCATTATCTCCAGTCTAAAGGAATATCACACCCACATCAACCATCCATATGCATCAGTCCAGCAGACTTTGTTATAGTAATAGTAATTAGATCACTTTCAAAAATGACATATCCAACCCCAAAATCTCACCGGTTGTAGTAACACTCTCACAAAGAAATTAATCCCAATAAAATTTTGTCACTACAATGAATGGTAAATTGAGAGAAAATAATAAAGAAATATCATACACTCTCACCAAGATGAAAAAATATGCCCATAACTTAGAAATAATACGATCTCAAATAAAGTATTAGTCAACCCAATGTATTCATTTTTTTCTTTTTTTTTATATGCATTACTACATCTTAATTACCCATATAACTAGCTTTTATTTTAGACTATAGTGCCCTAAAATTAAGAAGGACTTTTATTAGGACGTAACGTAGGATAGGGACATGGCTAACAAAGAAAGAAAAATAGGGAACAAAATATATATGTTTGAGAGAAAGTTCAAGAATTTTTGAAAATTACAAGATGCATTTTGCTTATTTATTGCTATTGTATATCCTTTTTCTTCTTTTTTTTTGAATTCTTTTTTATGTATCACAACTTCGCTGAACAAAATAATTATTTATTCTTTTTCTCAAACATGAATAGGTGGATGGAACTTGTATGATATCGGGTAATACTCCAAATTGGAGTGGGTCAGGATGATAAGTTAATAAAGAAAATGTTTTTTTTTAAATAAAAGGCTCAAAAGGATTAACTATGGATATTACATAATAGGGATAGCTAGAACGGCTAAAACAGGTCAAAAATGACCTTTCATCGTCTTTTAGGACTCTAAATAATCTTCCATATTTACTAATTAAGTGGGCATTAGATGCAATAATACGCATATATTTTTTTTTTAAATGGGTTGACTCAAAGAAAATCTAGAGATCATGTATGAAATAATAAACTGCTAAGCTACATAAAAAATGGGCAAAAAAGGTTACCTCCAAGAAAAATTAATAGGCTCAAAAACTCACTTGGAATTTATTATGATATGTGCATTCTTTCAAGTAACTCATATTTGTCCCTAACATCAACATGTGAAATAGTAAATATGGTGTAACATCACTCAAGACCAAAGATAATACAAATACTAAAATTTAAAAGTCATCATATCATCCAATAAAAAAAAAAACTCACACAAAATAATTTTTTTTAACAGAATTCTTTCCCCCCAACCTATTCTAAACATAAAAAGAAAACATACATGCAGAAAAATTAAAGAAAAATGAATTTTTTTTAAAGAAGATGCGTTTCTAGAGTCACTATACTCCATATTCAGCCATCTTTGACTTTAAAAACTTGAAAACATATATTTATAAAGGAGAAAAATGAAAGGTTAGAAAAAAAATATACACAATTTTTTTTTTACTATACTAAGAAGATGCATTTCTAGAGTTACTACACTCCATATTCAGCCATCTTCAACTCAAAAAGTTAGTCATGGTTAGTTCAACATTTTACAATTGTCAACTATTTCCTCTCACTAACCAGAACGAAACATTGTCCTCAATGTTTGAAAGGAAAGAAGTAGAGTTTAGAAGACATCACCTGGGTGCTGCAACACAGAAGAAAATATTTACAAGCGAAAAGTTAAATCTAATTTGTACTTCTTATCGCTCATCGTTACCATCATTATTTGAAGTCCCAACACAATAGCCCCGGGGATCCGACTGCTGATAAGTTGATAAGCATAGATCAAGTAGTGCATTAGCAATGTGTGCACAAATAAAGATTTTTTTTACTGAGGAAGGAATGAAATAATTTTTTATTGCATGGTTAAGAAATGCGAGAAAGCCATCATAAAAGTTATTAACATTTAACAAACCAATGGGTTTCTGATGAATGTTCAGATGGGACCAAGATGCTAATGTCATTAGTGTCTCAAGAGTTGTAAGATCGCTTGGAAGGAAAATAAAAGCAACGGCATGATTGAGTATTTCAGTTATTCGTTCTTGCATACCTGAGATGACTAACTCTTCTTCAGTTGGTGAATGTGACAAACAACTCAAATGTTTTAGGATTTGAGGGATGATGCCTAACACTTGGCTCCCTCTGACAAAAGCAGCTTCTGATATCATTTTGGATAACCCTCGGTCACCTCCTCCATACACCAAGTGCAATTTTCTCTCTACTATTCTTAGACCAAGATCTATGACTGCCTCTATGAACTCTTTATGTTTGCCATAATGAAACCCAGAAAGCACATAAATGTTCTTGAATTGTTTACTGGAAGTAGCTGTCATTAAGATACTGCTAAAAAATAACTTGTGAGTGCTTAGTAAAAAAAAAAAATTCGTATTTAAAGACCTTGGTGACAGTTGGTTATAACTGTGTATGGGACATTATGTCAATTAACGTGTAAGGCACATGGCTCAAAAGTAAAAAAGAAAATAGTAAAAAGAAAAAAAAGTAAATGAAATTATTAAAAATAATAATGCAAATAGTAAAATAACAGTGAAATAAAATAACAGAGAGGTAAAAGGATATTTATAGATAGTTGTGATTGTGGCTCACATCTTCCTCTGGTTTTACGTCCAGAAACGGCTTGAACGCCCTCTATGGGTCGAGGATAGGATTTCCATCCAGTTTTTTTACAAACTGGTAAATAGGGTCTTTTATAGTCAGATTCCCGAGACTATAGTTTGCACATTCTTTCTAGAATAATGGCCATAACTAGAGTATTGCATTTTGGACGTATCCACTGGGATGCGTTTCAAGAGACAAAAGGATATCATCCAATGACTCCTTATTCAAGCCATCCCTAATGAATTGAATCTTATCTTCTCTGTTATCAGACACCATTCCTAAAAAACATGATTTTTTATTGCATATCATTCTGGCACATTTATGACAAGCAACAGAAAGTCTTCGAGCTCGTTGTTTTCTCGCATAATTTTCTTTACCACAACTAGGCATGTATGCAATAAATTTAGGAGGTAACTCACCTACTAAGTGAACTTTTGCCTTGATTAACCAACAGATGTCAGCAGGGATGTTATTCTTCATAAGCAATCGCATGCGTTCGGACCGAACCTTATAAATGGTAAGGAGAGCATTCTGAGGAAGTAAAGGAAATCGCTTGTGAAGTTTTGTTAAGATCTCGTCTCTTTCCATGCCTTCGTCTCAAAATATCAGTTATTATGGGAAACTAAAGTGACCGACTTGATTGTCACGGAGTACCGTTATCCACTACTTGACCGGGGTTACAAACTTTAAACACACAAAGCAAACTAAAACACACAAATAATAAATTAAAACACACAAAACAAACTAAATCATCCTCTTATTGAATTTACCTCAAGTTCCAATTGGATGTTGTAGATGCCTCTCTCAATTTCTCTGAGATCTCTTTCTAAATCCTTAATATGGGCTAATAATTCTAGTGGTTGTAGCTGCCAGATACGATGTGTTTTATAAAATCGTATCTGACCTCTGAGATGAGATTGTATACATCGAAACTGTCTAAGAATGTTTAAGAGGAACTTTCTCATGATTCAAATGATAAGAAAAATCTTAACGGTTAAATAAACACACTTAAACAAAAATAATTTCAATCAGCAAAAGAATGATAAAAACTAAAAAATAAAGAAAATAAATAATTAAATCAGTGAAAAGAAAAGTCTCAATTTAAATAGGTGGGTCACTCAAATTTATTTCACTTTCCTCTTCAAGTGGTTGGTATTCTAGATATGGCTTTAATCTTTGACCATTAACTTTGAAAGTGACATCATTTGTTGGATCTTTAATTTCAATTGCCCCATGTGGAAAAACAGTATGAATAATAAATGGGCCAGACCATCGAGAGAGTAACTTACCTGGGAATAAGTGCAAGCGAAAATTGAATAAAAGTACTTTCTGACCTGGAGTAAAAGATTTTCGCATAATTTGCTTGTCGTGAAAGACTTTCATTCGTTGCTTGTAAATTTTGGCATTCTCGTATGCGTCATTTCGAATTTCTTCAAGTTCTGCCAACTGTAATCTTCTTTCTGAGCCAGCTTACTGTATGTCAAAATTGAATTTCTTGATGGCCCAGTACGCACGATGCTCGAGTTCCACAGGTAGGTGGCATGCTTTTCCATACACTAGCCTGTAGGGTGACATCCCAATCGGAGTCTTAAAAGTCGTTCTATATGCCCATAATGCATCATCAAGCTACAACGACCAATCTTTTCTGTCGGGCCTCACTGATTTTCTAAAATGTGCTTTATTTCTCGATTGAAGATCTCAACTTGACCGCTATTCTGTGGGTGATATGGGGTAGCCACTTTATCAGTGATCTCAACTTTGAAAAATTTATTGCAAAAGTGGACACCACTATTACTAATTATTGCTCGACGGAATCCAAAGCAGGAAATAATATTGCTTTTAAAAAAAATTCTATTACCACTTTATGATCATTGTTCCTACATGGAATTGCCTCCACCCATTTTAAAACATAGTTAACAGTGACCAATATGTATTGATGGCCAAAAGATGGGGGAAAGGGTCCCATGAAATCGATACCCCATACGTTAAAAATTTCAACCATTAGAATTGGGTTTAGTGGCATCATATTCCTTCGTGTAATGCTCCTCTATTCGTTGACATCTATCACATAAAGAACAAAAGGTGTAAGCATCTCGAAATATAGTTGACCAATAGAAACCATATTGTAAAATTTTAGTAGCTGTTTTCTTAGTACTGAAGTGGCCTCCACAAGCTTGTTCATGGCAGAAAGAGAGGATATTCTGAAATTTATTCTCTCGGACACATCGTCTAATAATTTGGTCTGCATAGTATTTAAATAGATAAGGATCATTCCAAAAGAAATTCTTTATTTCTGCAAAGAATTTGGCCTTATCCTGCTTAGTCTAATGCTCTGGAAGTTGACCTGTAACAAGATAATTAATTATATCAGCATACCATGGTACTACTTCTACATTCATGGCAGAAAGAAAGGATATTCTGAAATTCATTCTCTGGGACACATCGTCTAACAATTTGGTTTGCACAGTATTTAAATAGATAAGGATTATTCCAAAAGAAATTCTTTATTTCTACAAAGAATTTGGCCTTGTCCTGCTTAGTCCAATGCTCTGGAAGTTGACCTATAACAAGATAATTAACTATATCAGCATACCATGGTACTACTTCCACACTCATTAATTGTTCATCTGAAAACGACTCATTCAAAGGTAAATGTTCTATTGTTGTGTCAAAATGGAGATGGGAAACATGATTAGCCACAACATTTTCTGTTCCTTTCTTGTCTTTGAATTCTAAGTCAAATTCCTGCAAAAGTAGCACCCAACGAATTAGTCTAGCTTTTGCATCTTTCTTTGTGAGAAGATATTTAAGAGCAGTATGATCTGTAAATATAATTATTTTACAACCAATGAGATAAAATCGAAATTTTTCTAATGCAAACATAACTGCTAACATTTCTTTTTCAGTGGTTGAATAATTCAACTGTGCATCATTCAATGTCATACTAACATAGTAAATTACATGGGGAATTCGATCAACTCTTTGTCCTAATGTTGCTCTTACTGTATAGTCAGATGCATCACACATAAGCTCAAATGGTAAGTTCCAATTTGAGGGCTGAATGATGGGTAATGATGTCAACAACTACTTTAGTTTTTCAAATGCCATAAGACATGAATCATCAAAGACAAAAGATAGATCTTTAGCAAGTATGGGTTGGAGTAAGGGTTGTAGTTTGGTAGTTTTCTCATGACACCTATGGCATTGGCTTGATCTGAATATGAGTCATGGTCATGTTGCTCTGTTGATTTAGCAGTTGTCAAATATGCTATTTGTCGAGTAAGGCCTTCAACCATCTCTTTGACTTCTTTAATTCCTGAGCTTGACTCGCCAATGTTAACCTCATTCACTCCCTTAATTCTCCTGGTATTTCTGAGTGATCGACTTCTTTGTTGGGAATTATCCGATTGCCGCTGGAAGAATTCCCAAATCTCTGTTGCGCTTTTGGATATTAACTCTCCTCCACTAGTTGTCATTAGTCATTCTTGCATATGTGGCAATAATCCTTCCAAAAAGTATTGGCATTGGTGCCATTTCTCGTACCTATGATGTGGACACTTCAAGAGTAGCCCATTAAATCGCTCCCATACTTCAAAAAATTGCTCGTCGTCTCTTTGGGTAAACTCTGAAATTTCCCTGCGAATAGCATTAGTTTTATGAACTGGAAAATATTTATTTAAAAATTTAGTTACCATTTGTTCCCATGATGTAATGCTATTAGCAGGTAATGTATTAAACCATGAATGAGCTCTATCTTTTAATGAAAATGGGAATAATTTAAGTTTAACTTCATCATCTGAAAAATTTTCATATTTAAAAGTTTGACAAATAGCATGAAAATCATTCAGATGATTATATGGGTCCTTATTTTCTAGGCCATAGAATGTGGGGAGACAGTTTAACACACTATGTTTTAATTCAAAACTCCTACTAGCTACATTTGGGTACCTTATGCATGATGTGCTCAAATTACCTAAAGGACTAAAATAATCCTTAAATGGCCTCTCTTGTGGTTCTGGTTGTTGATTTTGCAAATCCATTTCAAATTTCTTTTAAAAAACAGTGTGTTTGTGCGTGCGAAGTGTTTTTTCCAATTCAAGGTCTAAAGGTTCAAAATTAGGTAATAATGACCTTCGACCATATATGCAAAGAATAAAATAAATAAAAAAAACAAATAAAAATAAAGAGGAGAGAGAAATTATGATACTAACCTTGTGACATTGTTACAATGAAAATACACTCAATAGCTATAAAAAAAATTACGTGAAATAAATATTAACTAAAATAAATAACAAAGAAAGATAACAAGATAAATTAAAAAAATTAGAAAAAAATAATATGGAAATTAAATTATACAAATTTAAAGAAGAGAGAAAGAAATAAAATTCTAATCTAATTTTTTTTAGAAGAAAAAAATAAATTACAAAAAAAATAAATTACAAAAAATAAATATTAAGAAAAAAAATTAATTCTACGAATTAAAATACTTACCTTCTTCGGCAACGGCGCCAAAAACTTGTTGTACAAATTTTATTGAACTCGCAAGCGCATGAATCTATTGTAAAATAGATTAATGGTGACAAGTGTCGATCCCACGAAGAGGTTGATTTTAATTATGTGCAGAATTAATTTTCTTTAATGGGTGAATGAATTTGTGGTGAGATTGATATAAATTATGTTTAAATTTAAATTACAATGGCAGGAATTAAATTAAACTGAAATCTATTGAAATGACGTGCTTGGGTATCCGGATCTGCATCAACATGCTCCATCGGCTAAATATTCCATATTAATACCAATTAAATCATAAGGGGGGATTCTACACCTCATGAACCACGCTCCAATAAATATAGTGCCAAATAATAATAACCTTATACTAGGGTGTCGGTTTAACCAGGGCGGTATTTAGATAAGACTATTATTATTTAACGACGAAAAGTCAAAACAACCACAAATATTAGAGGGGAAGAGAAAGTAAATTTACCAAATTAAGCCCATGGGACATATTGAGATTTCACCTTTAACCCAAGTTTAAAAAGAAATTGTTTACTCATATTTTAACTAGGGATAAAAAGGAAATTTTATTAAAATACAAAGAAACTACAAGAAGGAGAAGGAATTTTAGAAATCCAAGCTTAAAAATGAATTCAGGGGTGTCAAATTAGGGGGGAGAGCCCCCTTTTATAGAAATATTGAGTGAATCGTGACCATCGGATTAAAAACAGTTCGGACACTCAGGATTGTGCCACGTCATCAGTCAACAGTTAACAGTCAACGTTTGAACAGTAACGCCGTCTGAATAATAAATAATCCCATATATGCGCATGTACTGTACACACGATTTTTACTCCACTGAGATGTTGTCACGTCATCGATCTACAGTACATAAGAAATTTAGCCCAATAAGATCGTGACACATCATCGGTCGATGCCACGTTATCAGTCAACACCATATAAGCAGTCAATACAGTATAATTCGTCTAATCAGATACTGCCACGTCATAGGTAGTTGCCACATCATCGGTCCGTATATATGAATAGTATTATTAACAGTACCATACGTATGAACAGTGTCATGAACAGTACCATACGTATAATGATCGTGATGCCCCTAAAATACATAAAATACATAATTATAATTAAATAACAAAATATTTAAACAAATAAAAGTAGCAATGTTAGTGAGACTTAAAGTGTAAAATAACGATTTTTTTTTTTATAAATATACACTTTCTAATACTTAACACTGCTGTTCTTTAAATATATTTTATAAGAGTGCAATCAAAAGACAATATTTTTTTTTTGTTAATATGTAAGTGGATGATGAGGGTTGATTGAAAAATATATCTTGTGATGAGCTAAGGAAGCATACAAAGACTTCCAAGATGTTACTTTTGACACTATATACCTTACAAATAAGTATGACATGCTATTCACTTCATCTGTAGAGTAGATCATCATGGTTATTACATTTTGTTTGAATGTGGATTGATTTCACATGAGGATGTATAAACATTCACATATTATTTCTAATATGGCTATCATGCATATCCAATTTTACTCCAACTGAAATTATTATAGGCTAAGATAAGGAGATAAAAAATAAAAATTACGAATATTTTTTCTAATACTCGACATCCGGTGTTTGTAGCATATACGTAAAAGGATTCGAGATAAGTTAAGGGGCTATAAATAATATCATAACATTAGTGATATATTGTATTGTGCTATTTATGATTCATAGAGCCCTATAAAGTTTAAGGAAATCTGACATCGTATAATTATAGAATATGATTTGGGTAGTAATGAATGATTATAAGGCTTATACAATAAGAGACATCATTGGGTACTGTATTACGTAAATGATAGTTTTTGGGTAAGAATATCAATCACTCAATGGAATGAGAGCATGAATGCATTTTTTTATAGTTATATTAACTTGGAAATGACTTTGACACAGTTTGTAAAGCAATACAATAATGCATTAAAGAGTAAAGTTCAAAAAGATGTTGAAGAAGATGTCGGGTATCTTTTGTAAAAAATACCATGCGTAACTTCTTATAAGATAGAGAAGCAAGCTCAAGATATGCACAACATTTCAAATTTTCAAAAGTTTCAAAAAACGTTGACTAGAAAGATGCAATTCTGTAGGTTGCAAACGTTAGTCAAAGAAGATATTAAAATTGGAGAAGGTAAGAAAAGAACTTTTTTTAAGTACATTTTTTTTTAAAAAAAAAAGGTGAAATCAATGGTAACTTCTTAATGTTCCAGTTTGGGAGAATTCTTTGTAGGCATACCATTATAATTATGATACTTGTTGTGTAAATTTTATTGAACTCGCAAGCGCACGAATTTATTGTAGAATAGATTAATGGTAACGAGGAGGTTGATTTTAATTATGTGTGGAATTAATTTTCTTTAATGGGAGAATACATTTGTGGTGAAATTAATGTAAATTATGCTTAAATTTAAATTACAATGGCAGGAATTAAATTGAACTGGAAATCTATTGAAATGACGTGCTTGAGTATCTGGATCTGCATCAACATGGTCAATGGGTTAAATATTCCATATTAATGCCAATTAAATCATAAGGGGGGATTCCACACCTTATGAACCACGCTCAAATAAATATGGTACCAAGGGCTTATCGTGCCAAATACTAATAACCTTGTACTAGGGTGCCGGTTTAACCAGGGCGGTATCTAGACAAGACTATTATTATTTGTCGACGAAAATTCAAAACAACCACAAATATTAGAGGGGAAGAGAAAGTAAATTTATCAAATTAAGCCCATGGGACATGTTAAGACTTCACCTTCAACCCAAGCTTAAAAGAAAATTAGTTACTCATTTTTTAACTAGGGATAAAAAGGAAATTTTACAAAAATACAAAAAAACTACAAGATAGAGAGGGAATTACAAAAATTTAAGCTTAAAAATGAATTCAGGGGTGTCAAATTAGGAGGGAAAAGTCCCCTTTTTATAGATACATTGAGTGAATCGTGACCATCAGATTAAAAACAATTCGAACAATTAGGATTGCGCCACGTCATCAGTCAACAGTCAATATTTAAACAGTAACGTCGTTTGAATAGTAAATAATCTCATGTATGTGCATGTACTGTACACATGATTTTTGCTCCACTGAGATACTGTCACGTCATCGATCTACAGTACATAAGAAATTTAGCTCAATAAGATCGTGACACATCATCGATTGATGCCACGTCATCGGTCAACGCTACAAAAACAGTCAATACCACACCACATAATTCGTTCAATCAAATACTGCCACGTCATAGGTAGTTGCCACATCATCGGTCCATATATATGAACGGTATCGTGAACAGTATCGTACATATGAACAATACCGTATATGTGAACAATGACTTTTTCTTTTAATACTCTCCTTAAGGTTTTCGACCGTCTTGAGTCCAAATATGACGTTCATTTTGCTGTCTGATCACTCGTTCATTGTAAAACAATCGTGATGCCCTTAAAATACATAAAATACATAATTATAATAAAACACATATAATTAAATAACAAAATACTTAAATAAATAAAAGTAGCAATGTTAGTGAAACTTAAAGTATAAAACGACGATTTTCTCCTTTATAAATATACACTTTCTAACACTCAATAATACTTGATAACTTTATGAAATGAGAGTTATCATGTTAAGAAAAACTTTTAGACTCAGATCAGTATTACTTAGAGAATACAAGATGTATTTTAATTATATTTTAGTTATATTTTGCATGGATATCTATTTAAATTTATTTTTAATAAATTGAGTTCCTATGATTATATGCATGATTGTAGATGACCAAAAAGCCTAAGTTATATAGATGAAATGTTACTGCAATAAACTTACGGAGATGACAAAAGAACTTGACTGTAAAGGAACTAAAATAAGTCTGAAACAGTAAGGATGTTATATCGTAACTCTAGCATTCTGTAGCAATGATAGACTAGATTGTCCACGTGACTACAAAAATATTTCAATAGGTAGTTTCCAAAATAAGAGATATGTAGCCACACACTTTTGGTTGCCCTAATTTTAAATTATAAAAAAAGCATGCATAAAAAACAAAGGAAGAGAGCCATCATTAAGAAAAAAAATATAATAGATAAACAAAAAGAAAAAAAAAGAGATTGAAAGTTGTAACAAAAGATTCAAGAAGAAAAGTAAAAAAGATTATAAGAATTAAATAGAACTCAATTCCTCATATTCTTTTCTTATTTTTCTTTATTTATAGGAACGTATTTGATAGCTAAAATAAATTTACCTATTGTTTTATTACAAATCATGAACTAAACTTTACTGTGGTTGAATGTTAAACAAGTTTGATGATTATTTAACTTGTATTTGCATGTTGCTTAAAAGCATTTTATATTAATTTTATTTATTGTAATTCTCTATTTTGACTAATCATTTATTTAGTGGATAATAGTTAAAAAAGAGCCTAAAAAAATTTTGACTTAGTAAAATAAATTAAGACAATATATAGTTTTAGATTGGGTTTTTCAAGTTGAGTTAATCTCGATGTTAATAGAGTTATGCTTAATATAAAATTAGTGAAGAATTAGATATAAGGATTTATCTTGTAGGATAATTGGAATATAGAATGTTTAATGCAATATTGAATATTGGCATAATAATTTGGCACTGTTAGATCACATTTAAATATAAAATACCCAATAGACAACAACTAAGGATGTATAAGAGAATCTATCCGGTATTGTAATAGATGTTGTAGCAATAGAAGCTTAATAAAAAAAAATTAATATCATTAAGTAAGTCTATCCACTCTGCCACTTCTTTCCCATTGAGTACATCCTTGAGTGTGACGTAAGATATTCCTTATTGCCTTTTGTTTATTGCATTTTTAGTTTGGTTGGTGTATTAATTTCATTAATTATTTGATTTTAATTTAATTTAAAATTATACTATTGAGATTATTATAGTAAATCATTTAACATCAAACCCTATGGAGATTATCTGAATACTTAACAGTACATTACTTATTGTATACACTTACACATTGACACCCTATAGCAGTAAGTTAATCAAATAACAACATACAATGATGCGGAAGTACTTTTAAAAAAGTGTATCTTATGAAGATAGAGAAAAAATTATGGAGATGCCACGGTAAGGTCAAAACGAGTCATAAGTTGCACAGATGAACAAAAGTAGTACAAAAAAATGTGTGTTAGTTTTGCAGAGGTGGCAAACTTGGCTACAACAAATGTTAAAAGTTATAATCTTGTTTTGAATTAGATTAAGGATGTACAAAAATATCTACCAAAGACAATTCACTGTAGAGGTAATAGCACAAGAATTTTGGGTCAAGGAAACTATAGTATCAACATGGGAATTTCAACAAATCAAATTAAAGAAGTATGTGATCCAAAAGTGAGGCATCAGAAAGGTTGTACCTTGTCAAAGAAAAAATTCAACAAGGTTTACCAAAGTTAAAAATCAACACGTTTTGATTTCGAGGTTGGTTTTAACATTAATTAATGTAAAAAAATTTTATTACATAAATAATGCTCAAATGATTTTTGTTGACTTTATAGGATGGATAGTAAACAATCTATTATCTTTTCATGTGTCTGTTGTAATTCTACAAAGAAACAATGTTGCTATAGTGAGGCAGAATTCTTATCTATAAACTTAATTTTCATAATTTAATCCATAAATTATTATTGAACTTATGTGGACACTTTAAAACATTAGAGGAAGTAGCATTGGTACGAATATATATCCATTTGGAATTGTGGAATACTATAATGAAGTTTTTCACCGTATATATGCTTTTATTTATTTATTTTATCTATTGTATTCTTATTATAACAAGATGTTTGATTTTTTGTAACAGTATCCACAACTCCAGCAACATGGACATTTTTAGTAGTTATGCTTTCAACATGCTAATAAATATAAAGTTAATATGGAGTTTCAAGCATTCTATTTGATGCCCTAGCTTGCGAACTTCTCCTAGTAAGATATCAATTTTATTAGCACTCATATTCTAATCTTCCATCCCTCGAAACTTATTAGATTCACTGCTCTTTTGATCATTGTCCTATTCAAAAGCCTCACATCCTTTACACTTCTAAAACTTATGATTTAAATTATCTCTTATATGTGAAGTTCATAAGATCTTATCGTTGTAGCATTTTTTACAAGTTTTTATATGTGGATTTGGAACTTCACTCATGCTAGAAGACATTATGATAGAAATATGCAACCAACTTAAGCAATTAAAAAGGGAGGGGGAAGCCATAATAATTAGCAACATTAAGCAATTGAAAGGGGAAAAAAAAGATATGACACAACAACTAGTAATTAATTACAAGGGAAAAGATTGCCACAACAATTAGTAAGCAATTGCAAGGGGAAAAAAATAGCCATAACAGTTAGTTTTTTATGTGTAAACTTTATTTTCTGTAATTTTTCTAAGTTTCCATAATCATTTCTTTAATTTTCATAAAGCTTTCTCTAATCATACTTAATCTAAACATCATACTAGTAAATTTACATTCCCATCACTTAAACCCTTAAAATATGCTTTCACATTTTGCAATCAAATCAAATGGCTTCAAAGAATTATTTCAAGCACATTAAGTCAACTAAATGCATTCACAAACCATTACCGCCAATTAGGTGTAAGCTCACATATGCTTTTACAAGAAATTAATATTTTACATTGTGAAGGCACTTCTACTCTTATTATATGATATCAAATTAACCAGTGTTACTAATTAACACTTAATGCAACACATGCTATAATGGATAACGAAGCACTTTCTATTTAAACTAGGTCATTGAAGCAATAATTAGCATTTTGGAGAAACCATAATTCATTCTAAAGTAAGTCTAAAATCCATGTTGCATCTGAGCTTAATTACTTGAATGAAAATGAAAAGAGCCAACTACTCAAAACATAGCCACTTCACGAATTCTAATGGTGTCCATGATTTTCTTAAGAAAACTCTGAATGATTCAAATGAATTCTTAAATAATAATAAAAAATAGTTGAAATAGGGCAAAATAAATCAATTCGATCCCATAAGCAAAACAATCAACATTAATCACAAAATTAATATATGCTCTATAAAATAAATCATAAAAGCTAATCAACATTAATCACAAAGACTAATATCAGTGCAAATAAAAATCATTATGCCCTCAACAATAAGAATAACCATTAAAAATCTAAATGGCCTGAAAAACATACTAATTAATTAAGCAGGCTATATCTTTAATTACAAATTAAAGCAATAAATTGAAAACTGACCTTAACAAGTCAACTTAAGCTGATTGTGTTAGGGCAGAGAGAGCGATGTAATGGAGATTGAGATAATGAGGGAGATCAGAGTTGAGAGAGTAAGCAAAAATAGAGCCGGCGATAATGAGGGAGAATAGAGCCAGTGAAAATAAAGGAGAACAGAGCTGAGACTGAAAGTCCCAGTGTGTGAAGATGTGATAAGCTATTGGGATTTATTGTAGAGAAAGATCAGAAAACATTGCTGTGTAGTTTCCACTGCTGTTAAATAAAAGAGATGCTGGTGAGATAAATTGCTAATATTTATTGCCATGTGTGTGATGTTGCATGTACAAACATACCTTTTAAACTTTGCACAAGACAAACTGTTGTATGCAAAGATTTGTGCTAAGCTTTGTAAGAACATCATTTTCCTAGGCCCTAAGCGATAGATAAATGATATTTATTATACCTAATGAATGCATATACCAACCTATCACACAAAACTACCACAATCATAACAATCAAATTATAATTTTATTTATTATAAAATTATAATTAAAAATATATATTTTTGTTCAACGAGCACCTATCATGCCAAACACAAAATGAAATAAGTGTGTTTATTGCACCAAGCATAATTGCTAAATTTTTTTGTGACAACTTATTGCACCAATCTCATATAGAGTGATGAAAGAGAGGAGATAATGAAATAGTGGTTAACACATTAATATTAGAGAATAATAAAAGGTAGTTTCAAATGACAATCAATTGAGAGTAATGGTAGTAAACTTGCTACTTTTACCCATATTGGAGGCAACGATGGTAATAAGCTCATTGTTGGGTGATGGCAATGAGCATGTAGAAAAAAAGAAAAAGAAGAAAAAACCCATCTAAAATCTTAAAAGAGGAAATCAAAAGTAAAATAACTTTGTGGCATTTTGTCAAACATTGAGTGTACATTATATTTCTATATTATATTATTAACATATCATTTTCTCTAAATACAATAATTTTCAAATTTAATAACTTTAACAACTAAAATCAAAATTTGCAACTTCACAAAACCATCAATACAACTCCTAAAAACACCATAAAAACTTAATTGCACACTCACTGTTGTGTAAATTTTATTGAACTCACAAGCGCACAAATCTATTGTAGAATAGATTAATGGTGACGAGTGTCGATCCCATGAGGAGGTTGATTTTTATGCAGAAATAATTTTCTTTTAATGGGAACAATTAAATTATTGTAACTTTGTCCTAAATTGTGAATTAAAATGACGGGAATAATTAAGAATGAAACTGTTATAATAAAGCACTTGGGTATCCGGATCCGCATCAACATGCTCCATGGGCTAAATATTCCATATTAATACCAATTAAATCATAAGTGGGGATTCCACACCTCATGAACCACTCTCCAATAAGTATGGTGCCAAGGGCTTATCGTGCCAAATAATAATAACCTTGTACTAGGGTGCCGGTTTAACCAGGGCTGTATCTAGACAAGACTATTATTATTTGTCGACGAAAAGTCAAAACAACCACAAATATTAGAGGGGAAGAGAAAGTAAATTTACCAAATTAAGCCCATGGAACATGTTGAGACTTCACCTTCAACCCAAGTTTAAAAGAAAATTAGCCACTCATATTTTAACTAAGGATAAAAAGGAAATTTTATTAAAATACAAAGAAACTACAAGAAAGAGAAGGAATTTCAAAAATCTAAGCTTAAAAATGAATTCAGGGGTATTAAATTAGGGGGGAGAGCCCTCTTTTTATAGATACATTGAGTGAATTGTGACCATTGGATTAAAAACAGTTCGGATGCTCAGGATTACGCCACGTCATCAGTCAACAGTCAACAATCAACATTTGTACAGTAACGCCGCCTGAATAGTAAATAATCTCATGTACACGCATGTACTATACACACGATTTTTACTTCACTGAGATGCTACCACGTTATCGGTCAACAGTTCATAAGAAATCTAGCCCTATAAGATTGTGTCATATCATCAGTCAATGCCACGTAAGCAGTCAATGCCATTTAATTCATCCAATCAAATACTGTCACGTCATAGGTAGTTACCACATCATCGGTCCGTATATATGAACAGTGTCGTGAACAGTACCCGTGAACAGTACCGTACGTATGAACAATGTCATACATATGAACAGTGTCGTATATGTGAACAGTGATTTTTTCTTTAATGCTCTTCTTAAGGTTTTCGACCGTCTTGAGTCCAAATATGACGTCCGTTTTGCTGTCTGATCACTCGTTCATTGTGAAACGATTATGATGCCTCTAAAATACATAAAATACATAATTATAATAAAATACATATTAAATAATAAAATACTTAAATAAATAAAAATATCAATGTTAGTGAGACTTAAAGTGTAAAATGATGATTTTCTCCTTTATAAATATACACTTTCTAACACTCAACACTCACCATAACCCAACACCACTTTATAATTCATTATACCAAAAATATGAAGAATGTGTAAAATCAAAGTCATTAGTATATGCTGCCTTTAATTTTTGCCATTGCTATCGAGTCGCTTTAGCCATCAACTAAAATTTGTTGTAATCTGCACTAAAGAGAGAAGTCGTAGGATTGTTTGTTGTAATTTTTTTTTAACTAAAGAGAGAAGTCGTTGGGTTGTTTGTTGTAATATTTTTTTTAACTTTTTGAAGTGTAAAGGTTATTATGTCTGTTTTAGTTATTTATGTTAGAAAAAATTTGGCGTAGTTATTTTTGTAATTCATAAATTTTTTATGTAAATTTTCCTTCTATTTAATTATAGTCCTTTATATTATAATCTATCCCAATATGTACAAACAAAAACATAATTCACTATAATTATAGATATATCAAGAGTGGACCCAGATTTGAAGAAGAAAATAAAGAAAATAATAGTTTATTATAATCCAAATGCGTAGTAGTATGCCACTTTGTCCATAGTAGACCATAGAATCAAATTATAGCAAATTGAAGTGTGAGGAGGAAAGAACTTGCACCCATGATAATAACTCATTAACATGCAAAGAAGAAAGATCGTGCACCCAAGATATTGACGAAGGATACCTCCATTTAATTTGTGTACAATAAATCTTAAATTCACTCAAGATGAACTTAAGCTCTTATGATGTACCCTCTACTATCAAAGTTTGCTTTAAAAATTGGTATTGCAATAGTTATTGCAATGATCGATCTATAGTATTCACCACTTCATATATGAACTTAAAAAAATGCTATCATTTTAAAAAAAGAGAAAAAAAATCAAACAAAAACACCAAAAAGAAGAATAGAATATTGAAGAGGGATTGAATCTCTTGTGAATGGAGAGAGAGAAGAGATTTGAACTTTTATTAAGTTCTTTGAAAAGAGAATTGAAATTTAGAGACAGTTTTGAGGAGATTAATTCATAATAAGCAAAAGGTGGGTAGAGTGACCTAAATACTTTTATAATGTTCTTTGAAGAGAAAATTGAAATTTAAAGAGAGTTTCGGGAGATTAATTCATGATAAGAAAGAGGCACGTAGACTGGCCTAAACGGATTAGGCGTAATTCAATCATAATTGATAAATCATATTTAGACTCTATTTTTGTTGCTATATACTTTCAAAGCAAAAACGCTAAAGCATTTCATGAAAATATTAAACTTTGTTTTGAATGTTAAGTTGATGTTATCTAATATTTATTTTACTTTTATTTGACAACATATAATTCATTTTACTAAAAAAGTCCTGCTATTGGCATGCCTTTTATATTTACAAATAATATCTTTTCTTGCCCTTCCTTAAAAATAAATTGATGATTAAGAATGGCAATGAGTTGGGTCGAGTTTGGGTTTGATCAAGCCCAAGCTCGAGCTAATTATTAAAATAAAAAGTCTAACCTAATTAAAAATCTAATAATTTATATTTTAGGTCAGGCCTAGCCAAGGTGACTATAATTGTATAAAGATTTTAAAGTAATTTAAATTAGAAAAAATGACATAATCTTTCTACTTAGATTGTTAACCTTAAATCTGAATACTAGATCAAATCAAATTAAAAAGTTCAATAATATTACAAACTCATCCTAACCTTAAAAGATTATAAAGATTATAATCAACACATACTAAATTAAAAAATACACAATTCAATTCCACAACCATTTCAATCACATATAATTCAATTCCATAGCCTAACGAAAGAAAAAAAAACATCAATTGTGGTGGCTATAAATTTGTCGTTGTCGACTAGCAATAGGGCTATAGTTTCAAGCTGGAGCAGTCTTGTGTGGCTGGTTCATTGCTGGTGGGATTGAAGCCTCTCTCATGCAATTGTGCATGGTAGCTTGAGCTATAGCAGGCAATGATACAAAGTAATGGTATTGGCTGCTCAGAGGCTGAAGCATGCAAACAACAATTCATTCATGCAATCACGCAACGCGGCTTTAACTTAGGTTTTGTGAGCCCAAACCTAAAAACGTTGGGTCAAATTCTAAAAAATTAAGATCATGTCAATTAGGCTAAAATTTGAGTCGGGTTAAATTGTCATTTCTATGGCTATTTTAAAATAATTTTAGAATTATTTTGGAATTGCAAAACTAACCTCATTCTTCTTCTCCTCCAAATATCACTCTCTCTTTCAACTGTCTTAATTCAATTTAATTTTTTTTTTGTGATTGTTTGTCTCACTTATCTATTGACCAATCTTTCTTTCTTTTTTATATATAATAAGATAGCGCAGAAGTGTAGGTTGGGTGGTAATGAATCAATTATACTTAGGCTAAAGTTCAACAAATCATTAACAGATTGACATTATATCAAAAGAGGATGAACAATTTAAATAACAAGTATATCTCCCTGCACAATCATTTTAATTAGAATTCACACCAATAGCTCTTAAGTAGGAGCACTATTGGAAAATGAGAGGCAGCCCACCAAGCACCGACCCTCCCCCTTCAAGTACTTCCCTCAACAGGAAATATTGATTATTAGGAGCACAACCATTGCAATTGTGGTCTTAAACCTGGAAAAGGGGGAAATTAAGATTGAAAATTAGTAGTTGAAATGATAAGTAAAAAGATGAGGGTAGTTTTGTGATTACTAAGGGGTTTTTGAAAGTTCACAAACCGGGCTTTTTAAGGAAGTTAAAAGGGTGCCGACAGCTCTGCTCTGACAACAATCCCAAAATGAGCCTGAATTGAAAGAATAAGGCTTCAGCAAAAGTGATTATTGAGCTAATAAACATTTGGATCATAAATTGGGCTGCCCATTAGTCCATCTCTCCCCAATTAACAAGCCCAAATTCAGACCACGAAAATCTTGTAAACCCTCGAGAACAAAATCGTAATTTCCCCTCAACCCCGCTAAAAACCCTAGCTTCTGCTTAAATTCATTTCGTGCTGCGCCTCCGCAAATAACACAACACAGGCCAAGCAAAAAGCACTTCACACACTCTCTTTGAAGCCGTAACTAGCAGAGCAATCATGCCGCCGAAGTTCGACCCGAGCCAAGTGGTGGACGTGTACGTCCGCGTGACCGGCGGCGAGGTGGGAGCTGCCAGTTCCCTCGCCCCAAAGATCGGTCCGCTCGGTCTCTCCCCCAAGAAAATTGGAGAGGACATCGCCAAGGAAACCGCCAAGGACTGGAAGGGCTTACGTGTCACCGTCAAGCTCACCGTCCAGAACCGTCAGGCCAAGGTTGCCGTCGTCCCTTCCGCCGCTGCCCTGGTCATTAAAGCTCTCAAGGAACCAGAGAGGGACAGGAAGAAGACCAAGAACATCAAGCACAACGGCAACATTACCCTCGATGACGTCATCGAAATCGCCAAAGTGATGCGGCCCAGGTCGATGGCCAAGGATCTGAGTGGCACAGTTAAGGAGATTTTGGGCACATGTGTTTCTGTGGGGTGTACGGTAGATGGCAAGGACCCTAGGGACCTGCAGCAGGAGATCACTGATGGTGATATCGAAATTCCTCTTGATTGAAGACCCTATTTGTGAGGGGGTCTATTTTAGATTTTAATTTTTGTTTTTATTTCTATATATCAGTGCTTTTTTTTTTGAATTATCAGTTTTGGATCTTTACAATGATTTCGATGATATCTCCAATTATTCGAGCTTTAAATAAGTGCTTTATTATTGGAATTTAGGAGATGTAAGGTTTAATTAGTTGACTTATGTTGAATGATGCTTCAGGAAAACGTATATTGGATCTTTGAAATTTAAATTTTCTATTGCAAATGAATCTTGTTTATTTCGCATTGTGTTTTAATATTATTTGAAGCTAATGTGGTGGCTGTGGAAGCGCCTGTAGCACTAGGATGTCATCACATTGATGTTTGAGGATCCATTTGGATAACTTGTTTTGATCTATTGACAGACTGTCAATGCTGCTGAAATTGAGTGCCAATGTCGTACATAGTGTTACTGGTGTGGGATAGTGATTAGAAGAAATAAGTGTAATGAGTTGAGATAATTTAGAAAGTGGGTTAGATTTTTTGGTTGACGTAGGTTGATTATTTTGTCACAGTACATAGTTTTAGAGAATAGGATACATATTTAAGATAGCTCAAAATAAGTTGATTTGATTTTATGCCCTATGTGTATTATTTGATATTTTTGCTATGTTTTACTATTTGTGGGAGTTTAAGATTTGTCATATGCATAGCTGAGCTTGATTTTTAATTTAAGTCTACAAGTGCCTTCTAAACTTAAGTGTAGCTTGTTTGATGGTTAAAACCATTGTCGAGTCTGTCTTGAGGATGAGTGGATGAAAAGATTTAGTTTTAGCCATTACATGGGTATTTTCTTGTGAAGCCACTGATCCGTAGAACTGGGAGTTATGTTTCACGTGGTGTCGATCTGTTTATGTGTAGCATTTCTTTTCTTTCTGTTTTCTTTTTTTCTTTGGGTTAATCCATGCTTGTGTAATAGCTTGTTGGATTAACAGTGTCTACAGTATGGTTGTGGAAGTTTAGGTTCCAGTAGTTCTGTCTTAGTTCCAACTTATTGTTTGAAATTACCACCACCACCTGATTGCTGTATTTTTGCGGCATATAATGCATTCATCACATTTATAATTGGTTTCTGCTTACTTTGCACTTCTTGAAGTTCATATTTGATTAGTAGTGCTTTCAAGGTGATCTTTTCGTTGTGTGCTTTGCTTGTTGGTCTTGTACTTAGATTTTGTATGAATGTAATTGTGATTATAAGCATGGTCGTGAATGATTGTGAATGATTTTATCCTAGGGTCAGATGCATTTCAGTTGTTCATACAAAAATCGACAGTGCTTCTAACGTGTTGTCAAATAAGTGAAAGATGGAGCTGGGTGAACGATCTTTGTTGCTTTTTAATTTTGGATGGAGGAGTTGACATATGCTTTGCTTGTGTGAAAATGGGAAGTGAATGCTTCTGTTGAATTTGAAAATTTATGTTGGCAAATGGTGTAAGGAGTGTGCGCTACCCTATGATATTTCTGAATCTGTTGGTTCTTTTGGGGGTATCTCGTTCTTCTTTAAGTACATGTAGGCTATATCATTTGGCAGGGAGGATGAGATTAGACTAGTTATTTGGATTGGATTAGATTTGATTGGATTAGTTTATATATTAGTATTGACTTATGTTTGGTTAAATGTCAACTATTTATAGATATTTAATCAGAATATTATAATTAAATTAAAATAAAACTAATAAGAAAATTATATGCACACACACACACACAAAAAAATAGATATTGGCAACCATAATTATCATATCATATGATATATAATATTTCATCAAATAAAATAAATAAAACTATTCAATAAATTAACTTATAATTTTTAAGTGAATCATGAATAACAAAAAGTAAATTACTTAATTCATAACAATAAATATATAAGGAAATTTTAAGGTATAAATAAAAATATTGTAATAAATTATGGAAGATATCATAGATGAACAAGTATTTATCTTCTTATTATTTTATTCTAACTAAACTCACATAAAAGTTAGATTTACTAACCCAGTGAATTTAGTATTAAAGATTTGAATTTATGTAGTATTTACTTATTGAAGTGGAGTGAGGAGTTTGGATTTTTTTTACTCTAGTGTTTATTTATAAATTTTAAGAGAGATGTGGGAATTTTACTTGCGTGTGGCTCATTTTTTTTAAAGTAAGGAGTGAGATTTCTCATTCTTATGGTGGAGGTGTAGGGATGGTAAAATTTAGATCCACGTATAAATGTAGGTGTATGCTGATTAATATTATTATATTCAAATTTGCATTCGGATCTATCAAAAAATTGTGAATCTGGATGCGAGTAAAATCTGCATGGATTGTGGGTAGGTACTTTGTATCTCTAGATCTGCAAAAATTAAATTTTAATAATTTAAAATATAATTTTAAAATTCAATAATTTACATAGTAATATCAAATATAAATCAATCGTAATTCAATAATTATCAATTTAATATTTAAAATAACTTACAACATTATAAAATTGTAAATAAAAACATCACAACACAAATCAATCATCAAGAACAACAAAAATTCAAGTCTAGCATCATAGAAATTCACAAATAAAATTATAAAAAGACTACAAATTTACATAAAATAATGTGGATCTCAATATATTTCTTAATTTAATTTAACTTTTATATTTTTTAATTAATCTTATTATGTTTTGCCATTTAACTTATATATATTTTTATTTAATTTTAATTTAATAAAAAATAATGTGGTCTCAACATATTTCTTAATTTAATTTAAACTTCTTTTTTATTAATCTTATTATTTTTCATGGAACTTATATATTTTTTATTTAATTTTAATTTTATAAATAATTTAATTTAAAAAATAGTGGAGATTTGAATATCTGATTTTTCAAATGCAAATACATCCAAATCTGGATGAATTATAATATTTGAATTTGTATCTTTTAATGTGTGAATTCTATTTTTCCAAATTCGACCTAAATCTGCAAAGATCTGAAAGATTCAGACCCGGATATTTTTGCCACCCTAGAGAGGTGGGAGTAAATTAATACACTCACCCTCTTTCTTTTTTACCCTTTTATTTTAAAAAATAAAATATCTTATTTATTGAAATAATATTATTATATTATTTCATAAATTATATTTATAAAAAATAATAATATTAAACATATCTAAATATAGTAGTATTATTATTATTATTATATTTATTTAAAAATAATAGTATTATATTTATTTAATATTAATAATTAATAATAATAAATATTTTTTAAAAGAAAATATTAATTTTGTATAATATTATTAATAATAATGTTTTATTTGTGTTGCTCTTATTAATAATTTTTTATTTACATAATTAAAATTAATAAAAAAGCTGTGATTTACATAATTAAGAATATTAGTAATTATTATTAATTTATAAATATAATAAAAAATACTTTATTTTTTAAATATATATTTTTTATAATTTTTGTAATTAAAAATTATAGTTCTTTAAATAAGAGTAAAATTATAACTTAAAACTATTTATTTTAATTTAGAACAATGTAAATACATAAATTGAATTATCATTTTAATTTCATACTCTCATTTTAGGATAAGTAAATAATTTATTTTTATTCTCACTCTACACTCTTAATTTTTAAATTTTCACTCCAATTCAAAATATAAACACCTACAATAATTTATTAGTCCAAATCGAGTTTGCATGTCATGCGTGTATTAATATTTTGTCCTAAAAATTAGTCTACTTCTAGAATTAATCTTAGCTCCCAACGGTGGCCGTATGTGGTAGATTTTAGTGCCACAAAGGATTTCCAGAATCCAGAGCATGCAAATTACTGTGAAACCATGGCATCCGTCCAAAATTTGATGTCAATATTTACTAATTATTAGCAACAAATACATAGATACTTTACAAAGAATAGTGGATGATTCTATTGAATAGAAAGCAAGCAATTCTCCTCCGATTGTATCTAATCTTGTCAAAATGCCATCTGAAAGAATAAAATAAAACAAACGCTAAGATATAATTGATGTATCTACCGCCACACTTATAAATAGTATGTGGTGTGGGGTTCATATATTATTCAGTGGCTTAAAATAAATTAACTATATATTAGAGAGATTCATAAAATGAACTTGCAAAATCTAAATTTCGAGTTTTAACAATTGTCATATTTTTATTATTCTTATTATGATTTTATTTTTTGTGTGGAAATCACACGTGTAATTACTGTTGATGCGGAGAAATGATTTCAAGAGTTGAATCTCTTTTTATTAGTTTATTATAATTTTACTTTTTTCCGTGGAAATCACATTTATGTTTACTGTTGACGTGGAGAAATGATCTCAAGAGTTGAATTTCTTTTGAGTAGGAAACTGACGCTTGGCAATCTCAAATGTTGATATAAACTTAAAAATTTTATGTCCTGAAAGCCACAGAAACGGGTCAAATCTCGCCGATGGGGTTTTCGGCGAGAACTCCCGATGCCTAAGTTCAAGTAGAATAACAATCAAAGGGTGCAACTAAAATAGACAAGATGAAATAACACAAATTTTCCTCTCCTTCTTTGCAGTGGAAGATCGATATTCTTCTTTGCATTTCTTGCTTTTGGTTCCCCACTTCTCCTTATGTCCATTGTTTCCTTAAAATTTGCACATCCATCTGACAAAAGTAGTTGGTTTAACCTAACTCTTATTAAATTTGTAACATTATTACTTTCCTCAGTAGTTAGGATCCTAATTGCGGGTCAAAATTATTGCGTGCGGCATAGGGTGCTTTTGAGCCAAGCCGCCGGGACACGCCTTTAAGGTTTGCTTGTTTGGATTTGTCATTTGATGCATGATGATTTGTCATCTGTTTGTTGTGTGTGTGTCTTGTGAATCATATGGTTTCTTTCCAGAATGTTCGGTTCTACAAGTTGCAACGTGTAGAGGTTGCTTGTTGATATTTTTAGGATCTTTTTACAAGTCATTATAACGTTGGACAAATGTACTCGCGCCTCACCGCCAAATTTTCGCGTTGATTGGCACTCATTTTGTTTCCATTCTCTTGTTATTTTCTTTTTGTTCTCTCTTCATTTATAAAAAGCCCTGTGCTTGGTCATTTGCTCTGCTCTCATTCAAAAAGAAAATCTTTTACTGAAGAAATAGACTAGTAAAATCCCCTCTGTCTCTTCTTCTAGTCAACTCTTTGCAACCCTTTTAAACTGCAGCCTCAACTAAAGCTCTTTTGTTTCTTTTCCCTTAATTCGTTTTGCTTCGGGTGATTCAATCAGTATGGCCAAGGCAATTGTAGAATTGAAGTTATGGATGGAGGTAGCTCCCGCTCTCATTATTTACCCAAAGAAGCCTTCAAATTCTCCTCGTTTGGACACAATCATTGAAGAATCCAACGAGAAGGATGATGCTGAACATAGTGATTCATAGTGTAAAATTTTTTCTCTTGCTTTTCTGTCATTATTAACCCAATGGGATAAGATTCTATATTTGTGTAAAATGAACTTTTTTTGTTCTCTTTTAATAGCTGGTGTTAGTTTTGCTGGAAGAGGATTAATTCGTCTATAAATTGGCATGTGATCTTTTTAATAGTAATACGATTCTTGTCTTATTTTCTTCATAGACATAATTATTCCTATTACAAGTCAAAAAGTCCAATCACCTACAGATAATTTGTCCATTATAGATATAATTGTTTTGCTCGTATATATTGTTAATATTGCAACGCAAGAATTATACAACTCTTTTAACTTTTTAAAAAGTAGCTTTATTAGTAAAATATTAACTGAATGTGAAATTTGAACTTGCTTATTCAATGGTGTTTGTTATGTGATTGTTGGCTTTGATTTTTTTTTTTTTTAATTATCGGATTGTAACAATATAATCAAAAGTTCACTAGCATTTGTTTTAAGGAATTTTTTGGGACCAGCCTAGATCAATTCTATATATTGTGGTGCAGTCTAGATTTATTCATCGTTACAGTATTAAAGAGACAAGTATATACTCCTACATTTTCTGTGGAAAAAGATTCGTATATAACTATATAGGTAAGAAAAAAATTTGAAGTTCCAGCATGAAAGCTAAGACTAGAAAATTGAGGGCTCAAGTTCTTCCCATAAAGCCAAAGACACAGTGACTTTTGTGCTCTGAATTAGAGTAGAACAGACTGTTAATTGATTCAATTAGTAAAATTATTTAGAGTGACATATAAAGTGTAGTGTTCAATTCTTAGCCTATGTAATTTTTAAAGATAATAAATTGTATTAAACTGTCAAAAAGATAACAACACACTGTCATAAATAGACAATATCTATGAGAATACACAATATTTAGACCATGCTTGAGATTGAATCTTAGGTTAGGACTCTGGCATATAAATAAGACCATGTTTACTAAGAATTCCTCATAACCGAATAAGAGGAAAAAAAACTTTACTCACCACGGTCTTATAAGATACAGTAGAAATCTTATGAATTTGGCTTAGTCTATTCATCTCAATTATTGTAAGTGAAACCCACGTTCGCTTCGATTGGAATTGAAAGCAAAATCGATGTTGCACATGATAATTGATGATACAATTAATTTAACCGAAAAGGTAAAGAGATTCTGGCTTTTAGCATCAAGTTAGGCATTAGATTCAAGCGTGCATGCTTCTTCTTATAAAAGAATGAAAAGAGTGAACCAACCTAAGTTCACCAAACCTAAAAACTAATCTTTCCACTAAGAACAAGTAAACAATAAATAAAATGGAAAACTCCAAAACCAATCAATGTCAAGCTCCATCAATGACCCGCAATAATTTCTCACAATCCAAGATCCTCGCAATTAACACAAAAACGTGTAAACAGTACAGCTTGCCAGGTGCATTCAATATTTCAGTGTCGGCCCCATGTTTCTCGTTTTCCACATGTCATTTTCCATCTGAGTGGGTGACTGACTGAACTTTTCAGTCATTCGCTATTGCCTCTGTTTTACTCCGTTGTTAGTGCAATATTTAACGGGGCTGCTACACCCATCTGCTTCTCATCAACAAAATCAGAATAATTTTTAAGCAGGTTTTGAAAATTACATCTTTCGTTTTGTCTTTTTTCTTGAAGCTGAGGGAAGAAGTATCCGAGTGATTTATTGCTATCAACTGGGTATCAGCCTGTTTCGCAATTTGGTCCTAGGAATTTTCATTTTCAGAAAACGTTCTTTTAAGTTGCAAATGGCAAAGCAGACAAGATATTTGAGTTCTTGGATTGAAGTTGCACCAGCTCTCCTGCTTTCTCCTCTAAAAACCTGGAGAATTCCAAGTTTGGAGACGATCAGAGAAGAGGATACCCAGGATTTTGATGAAGATTAGTTGTAGATCTTCCTATATAGGTTTGTTAATGATGTTTCAAACTTCAAAGCCTATGGTGAAATTTTGTATTGAACCTTTTAATTTGGTAAATGACCCAAAACTATTTCCCAACTTGTTTATTGTGTGTGAATAATTAATTACTTATTATCACACAGTCAATGGTTTGAGAACCATTTAAATAAGAGCTGCGAGTAACTCAGTTCGGACCTGTGAACTTCGTTTATTAATTTGTAATTATAGTACTTATGTCCAAAATCACGTATCTATCTATCAAACCGACTTTAATACTAAGAGCTTATTTATTTTGGACCCAATATGTTAAAAAAAAATTTATTTTAGACATCTCAAAACTATTTAAATTTCAAAACAGAAAACGAACTCTAACTAAATGAAAAAGCGACAGATTCGTTTCTCTCTTTCTCTCCATCTAGAAACTCATTCACCTTATGCAAAATGAGTTAATTTCCAAGCCTCTTTAGCCTGTTGGTTGGGGATATTCTACTTTGTGATCTCATATAAATATCTTTAGCTTTTATTTTATTTTATTTTGGTTTTTTCACAAGATAATGGAGTGTGTGTATATATATATATATAGTTGATTGTTAGGAGCTCTGTTCACTTAAATTAGATATTTGTTTTTTTAATTATTTTATTATGGTAAAACGGGTTCTCTCTTATTTGAAGTCTCTAATTCCAAAATAAGAAAAACTATGAACTTTATATGCAAGAATGGTGAAGTTATATAACGTTGGTGCAAGAAGATGATATTAAAATTAGGAATTTTTTTCCCTATAAAAAGCTAATTTATTGTGTGTGCACTTGACGCTAACTGAAATCAAAATATGTTTCGATGTCATGTTTGTTAATGGAGTGTTTTTATGGTTAATTGATCTAAAGATCTATATTATATTTATTATTGTAATCTTATATATTGTAACGAAAATTTTTTAACCTCCGAACTCTCGAGTCTCGGATCAAACAGCATTTTTTTTCCTCAGTTACTTTATTTTTAAATGGGTCACATCAGAAAGTATAATCATATGTAAGGAAATTAGATTTACTTATTTGCATAACATTGAGTTCAATTTATAGAGAAATTCAATGTTATTGGAATTTTAGATTTAAGAAAAATATATAGTAGAATAATCGAAATAAATTTTTATATAGTGATTTTTTTTCAACACCTTGATAGCTCATATTCGTAATTTTTTTGGTATATAAATTTTCTACATAAATTTTTATGTTATGTAATTAATTTTTTTTCTATATTTTTTATATTTTTATTTCACGGAATCTTGGATGGGATTATACTTTCTCAATAAGAACTTAGGGTTACGAGTATCTCTTAGAGGCAGACACCCATCCCACCCAGTCCGTATATGTTCGTTCTCCACCTCATATTTCCAATGCTGTGAATTTAAAATTCCTCTTCACTTTCACCTTTTTTTTTTTTTTTGAAGTATTTTCCTAGAAACTTTCGGAAATGCCCGTTCCCACTCGATGGTAAAAATAAGATTAATAAACTATAAATAAATAAAAAGTCCCAAAAGCCATCTAATTGTCATTCACCACTCAGCATATATAAATGCAAAAATCACCTTTCATCATATAAAGTCACACACACTTACAATTGAAAAAACAAGTACACGGTTTAGGGATGCCATTTGTGTAAGTAAATAATTTTGTCACAAGTGTCATCTCTATCTTCCACATTCTCCTCATGCCCTTTATTAGCATCCATCAATTATTGTGACCTTCCTTCCACTCCACTACTAAGCCCTTAAATGGTTATAAAAGGTCCACCCTCGTTCACTTCCTCTCAAAGCAATTTAGCTCCAGAAAAAATCCTAATCTCTAATTGAAATTAACAGTTGCCGGGCTTTCTGTCATTGTAATTTTACAAGTGCAATGGCAAAAGAGACAAGCTATTTGAGTTCTTGGATTGAAGTTGCACCTGCCCTTGTGATTTTTCCTCTTAAAACTTCAAATTCTCCAAGTCTTGGTACGATTTCAGAAGAGGAAACAGAGGAATATGAAGAAGACTTGTAAAGTGGGGGAGTTCATTTTTCTGTATAATTATGGCTAAATGTCCTGTATTGGACCTTTAATTTTTGTAATTAATCTTAACAGTTTAATGGAACATTTGTTCATTTTCTTCCCTTGATTCCATTGTTGTTTATGTCTTCTGTTTCTGTTCTGATTATTTTTACTTTGATCATCAGTATCAGTGACCCTTTCCGGTTCTGCTACAGACTCCTGACGATTTCTATTTTTATCACTCGCAAATCTTTCAGCTAGAAATCTTTCGGTTTGCAGATTTACTTAATTAACATCAATGAAAGAACAAAGGACAAAAGGCTCATGTCATTTGGTAGCTTCTCACGACAAAAATGGCAATGAGAAACATCCACGAGCTTCCAGGAAATGTGCAGTAATTGGTTCCTGAATTTAGCCAGCACTAATCTATTTAGGCTCCCCTTTCCTGGTAATTCACAAGCATATGCTCTCTCCTGATACCCTTAGCCTTTTTAACATTTATGCGTACATCTTAAACACTTGTCAATCACTCACTAATATTTTATCAAAATTGCGGTTCACAGACGCACATTTACCAATATTTAATTTGATTAGAGCTCACGTCCGCGTATCTCTTTGTTCTTTTTTCAATTAAAAATTACGTAGAGGTAGGCTTTCTCAAAAAAATTATTTGTGGGTAAAACAGATGTTCTTTCGATATTTGTAGATGTAGAAATTTGTTCTAATTGATGTGTCATATAAATATAAGTGGATATTTGATTGACCAATCTTGCAAATAAAGCAAAAACGGCTCCCAAAAAGTACAAATATGCAACCACTCGTAGGAGACATTTCTGATTGGTCAATAAAAATCGATTTCATGTGATTTCTTATTTCTTTTTCGTTATTTTAGCCAATCTATCATGGAAATTAAAAAAGTGTAAAGTGCCTTGTATTGATTGTTCTCTAAATATAAGTTTGCGTTTTCTAGTTGGAGAAAAGGAATAAATAAATAAATCAAACTCCGGGAGGCTTCAGCCTCTATCGCCCAGAGCGGTCTTTTTGTGACTAGCATTGATGAAGCAATCAGTTGGCCTTCTTGGCCTTGCAAGGAATCAACCCGATAACTTCCCTTTGTAAAGTGGTGTCTTTTATAAGACAAGACTCCTTTTTCTTAGTGGAACTAAAAATGGATCATCCTTGCCACAGAAACCAAAAGACAAAAGTTACAACTACTTATACGGCACCAAGTGTCCAACAAATATTATTAGCTCATACAACGGATACAGCCTATATTAATCTTAGATTAAAGATGATACGGATACGGCTTATAATTATTCCAAATTAGAATCAATGCGGATAAGGCTTATATTGATCCCAAATTGGAGATCAATAGCTATATGATAGTTTATATGAAAAGTCTAAAGATAATTAACAATGATCAAACTCAAAAGTATTAACAGTAAGCAGCACGTAATTACTAATTAAACCAAGTGCTAGGAATTTAGACATAGACAAAAACAATTATAAAATCTAATTAGGGGTGTTCAAAATTCAATCCGATCAACTCAATCCATCTAATCTATAGCAATCTAATTCATGGTTGGTGGATTAGATTGGATTGAAAATTTAAAAATCTGTAGTTGATGGATTAGATATGGATTTAATTCAAAAATCGGTGAATCCACAAAAAAAATATTTATTTAATTAAAAAATTAAACTTATAAATATGATATTAATACTTACTAATAAATAAATAATTTAAAATATAATTACATTAACACTGTATTATATATTATTTGATAATAATATAATATAAAAATAATTAAATAAATAAATATAGCTTCTTAAAAAATAAATTTTTATTTACTAATATAAATAAATCAGATTTTTTTGGTTTCTTATATTTTGAAACTTTAAATGTATTTTCTTGCTTTATTTGAATAAATAATTTATTTAATTTTATATTAATCACCCTTGGGTGATATGCATTTTGATAAATTTTAAAAAGTGACATATTTTTTAAAAATACTTAAGGTCTTGACAAACAATTAACTTTAAAGTAAATAGTAAATTAATTATAAAATAACATCTTTATCCCTAGAATAATTATAAAATGACATTATTGCCTCATAGTAGCTACAAAAATAATATTTCTATCCCAAAATTAGTTACAAAATATGTTTTTGCCCCTACAATTTTTTTTTAATTTTTTAAATAGAAAAAATTATAAAACAATTGCATCTAAATGTAATTAATGGTTTTTTTGGGTTAGATCATACAATTTTTTAAAAAAAAATCGTTGAATCAAACAAAATTTTCTTGTTCAATTTAATAGCAAAGTTTGATTTTTTTAAAAAAATATCTTTTCAATAAGATTTGTTTGATTTAACCAATAAAGAAAGTCGGTTAATTACACTTAAATGAATTTTTTATAATTTTTCTATTTGAAAAATAAATAATAATTGAGTAAGGATAAAAACATATTTTGTAACTAATTATAGGGATAGAAATGTCATTTTATAGCTACTATGGTGTTAAAAAGGTCATTTTATAATTAATTTTAAGGAAAAAATTAATTTATAATCAATTTACTGTTCACATTAAAGTTAATGAAAAAATTAATGATTTATCACTCCAATATTTTTTTTAAAATGTGTCAGGCATTTAAAATTTATCAATTTATGGATTGGATTAGATTAAAAATTTATAATCCGCAAAATCGTGAATCATCTATAGATTGATACCTAATCCACAAAATGTGATTCGCAAAAATCCCTAAATCTAACAATATAAAATTAAATGAACAAAATGATGGTGGACATTGAGATTTAAAAAGAAATCTCACATAAATTATATGTTTCTCACTGTATTATTTTAGGCAAAAAAGATTAAGAAATGATCTTTTGACTATTTGACAAAAAGTCAAGAGAAATCCAAATCAAGAATTTCTCAAAGTACAAACACTGGCTTGGGCATTAGATTATCTTTTGCTAGTACACATTCAGGTTCAATATATGGAAATCTTCAAGGGCTACAGATCAACTATCGATTTATTTATTAATCATTTGACATAGGATAATCAAAGGTTTCATGAACTTTCAGCACCCACTAAAATCTTTGATTTCAGTCCATAACTAATCAAAGTCCCTTTTGATTAGGGGAAAATGTCCTTTTTACCACAAAGATTTGATAAAATAACTCATTTTATGCTTATTATTTAAATAATAGCTCATTTGATCTATTTTTTTTAAATAATAGTCCAAAATATCTTTTTATTAATTTTTGTTAATATGTTACATAATTCATTAAGGATAAAATAGAATTTTCAAATAATGATATACAAAATATTTTAAAACAAACTCTCAAACACAATAAAATTTTTTTTGTCTTTTAACATAAATTTAAAATTTAAGAATAATCTAATGGATAAACAATAATAACACTAAATAATTTGTAAAACATGCACACACACTGAGAGATTTCATTGGCACTAGAGTGAATTTTTTTTCATCCTTTAGATTATCCTTGATTTTAATATAGCCAAGATAAATAAATATATAATCAATAAGTACTGTTATTCTACTAAAAGTAAACACAAACTCGTTCATTCACTTAAGAAAAATACATACTAAAGGCATAAAAAAATATATTTAGAAATACTATAGAATAAAATAAATTACATTAGAGTGTATTTTTTTAATCTTTTAACTTATCCTTAACTTTAACATCGACAACAATTTCTAATTGGAAAAAAAAATAATAGTAATTATTATTATTATTATTATTAATTTAAAAATTTAGTTGACTTTATAAAAAAATTTAATGCACACACATATATGTATATGTATATGTGTGTGTGTGTATTGCATGTTCCTATTTTTGTTTCATTAAATTATCTTTAGATTTTAAATAATGCAAAAAGTCAGATGTTATTTATTTTTTCTTGAAATTCTTATTTTAAAATTGTTTGCATTTATACACCTTCAAATTTTATTTTACCCTTAATGAATTATAGAAGGAATTAATTATAAAATTTACTGAAAGTATTTTGGGCAATTGTTTGAAAAATAATGATGAAATTAATTATTGTTTAAAAAATAAAGATAAAATATGTTATTGTATTGAACCCTAAGGATAAAAAGATATTTTTTTTCTTTGATTGTTGTAGTGACGGGTTTAATTGAAAACTTATACTATGTTTACTTGCTGAACTAAGAAGAAGAAAGGTAGATTTCTCTCATTTTACTGTTTACTTATATATTTTAAGAAAAAAGTGTGAATCCTGCTCTATGAGCCCCACTCATTTATAGAATGAAGAGTGAGAATCTCACTCCCATAGGAGGGAATGGAAGCCTTTTTTAGTCTTCTTTTATTAAAGTTAATAAAATAAAATAAATAATATCATATTTATTTAAATACTATTGTTATATTATTTTGTAAGTTACATTTATTAAAAATAATGATATTAAACTTATTTAAATATAATATTATTATATTTAATCAAAAATAATAATTAGCATTAATTCGAAGATAAAATTATTTTAAAATAATATTATTATATTCATAAAGGATTAATAATATTATCATATACTATTTTTTTTTCAAAATTTAATGTTATTATATTTATTTAAAAGTAATAGTATTATTTTTATTTAATATTTATAATTAATAATAATAAATATTTTATTCCAATAAAATATAAATTTTGTACTACATTTTTAATAATAATGTTTCATTTATGCTTGTCTTATCAATAATTTTTAATTTACTTTATTAAAATTAAAATTAATAAAAAATTATTATTTTCATAGTTAAGAATATTAATAATTATTATTAATTTATAAATATAATAAAATAAATATTTTAAATATATTTTTTTATTTATTTTGTAATTAAAAATTATAATTTTTTAAATAAGGATAAAATTATTATTTAAAATCATTTATTCCCAATTTAAGATAGAGCAAATACATAAATTAAATTCTAAGTTCGATTCCACGATCTCATTCTAGTATAACTAAATAATTTACTATCGTTTCTGCTCCACATTCTTAATTTTAATATTCTCACTTCTCAAAATTTTCACTTGAATCTAAAATATAAACGACACCTTAAAAATTTTTGTAGCTTCTATTTCAAAAATAGAATCCTAACTTAAACGTTAACTCATATCCAAATAAATGAAGAAATAAATAAACGTTGACTTTCCTTCTTCGCAGATCAATTAGAAAGCAAAAGATTTTGTTTTTCCTTGCAAAGATTTTTCCCTTTATTTCCTTCTACATAGGGTTAAAAGCTGCTCCTCTTGGAATTAACTTTGTTGAATTAGCGCCCTTAAAGGGATGGACCAGGGCAACAAAAAGAAACTCCTTTTAAATAGAGCTATATATGATTGTTGTAAATATAATTAGGTTTTAAAAGTCATGAAGTGTATGGTTGGCTTTGATTACTCTCATGAACTTATATATATATATACACACACACACATAAGAAATATGAAAAATATGTCGAATGAATTAGAAAAAATGATTTCATTGTAATTTGTTTCTATGTTTAGAGATCAAAATTAAAGAGAATTAATAATTCTAATTTATTTTAATTCAAAGAATAAATTAGTATGCAAAGGACTCCAGTACTTTTTAATAATAAAAAATGCAGTGGCGATGTTTCGAATAATAACAAAAGTTTGGACATTCGGAAATCAAAATATATACTTAGATCATCCATCAGGATCCACCTATTGCTGTAGTTGAATAATACCACTAGATTTTGTCTTTTTCTATTAATTACACTGCACTACTCTATATTTTATAAAAAAAATTGAATAGACACTAAAAGTTACAATGTTTTATATATAAGTCTATTTTTTTGGGGATAAAACGGCTTTTGAAAAAATTTTGACTGTTATTATTAGTATTATTTATTAATTTCATTATTATTATATCAATAATAATTTTGTTATTATTAAAATTATTATTTTAATTGTTATCATTAATTTAACTACGTCATTATTATTATTTATTAATTTTATTCCTAATATTAAAATATATTAACTTTATTATTTTAATTAATGTTAATTATTGTTATTATTATTTTATTAATATTAATATTATTAATATTTATTAATTTTAATAGTTTAATTGTTATGTTATTATTAATGTCATCAACAACATCATCGTCACTATCATCATTAAACTTTATAGATTTTTTTTGTTTTAAGTAATATTATTGCTACTATTATTATTTTACCTTCATTGAGCATTAAATATAGTTTAATTATATTTTTATTTTTATTATAATAAATAAAATATATAAATCAATTATACTATAATATTATTTATTATATCATATTATATTTATATAAAAATAATTAATAAAAAAATAATAATTTAATATAATTAATAATAAAGTTAAATAATTTCAATTTAATAATGTAATACCAATCACCAAATATTGTACAAATATTTATATTATACTTTATTATTAATGTAATATAATATAATACAATACACCTATATTAAATAATGTAATACAGTATAATATAATACAATATGCCAAATGGATCTTTAATCCTTTGAGTAATGATACCCTAAAAGAATATAGATAAAGTAAAAGCAATCATATTAAAGTCTTTTAAAATGGTTGTTAGACATGATCAAAAAGTTTAGGTTAGTACCAACCATTCTATATTTAAAAGTGTAATTAGAAATTAATAAATTTATTATTTAATTATTTTTAATCAAAAATAAATAATAAATTATTATTATAACAATATTTACAAGCTTGAATATCTAAAAAAAAAAAGATAATTCTCAAGAAACATAAAACTCAAATGCTTTTGAAGTGTTATCAAAAAAATAAATAAACTAACTTCATTTTATATTATTTTTTTCTATCTTTCTATGATTTTGTTGGGGGACGTTTAAAATTTTAAAAACTTAAAATGGCTTCATTAAATTTCAAAAGTAATATTAGTATTTTATAGGTAAATTAACATATTTTATGTACAAATAAACTAACATGTCAATTAATGTTAAAAATAAAAATTTAATAAAAAGTAAAATTTTATAATATTAAAATAATAAATTTTTAGAATCTAACACTTTTTACATGTTTCTTATTTTAAAATTTTACTTATCTTATTTTATAATTTTCTGAAATATTACAAGGTTAATAACCTATATTCTTTACACATATATAATTTATTTATATTAATTAAATATATATTGTATAGCAAAAAATAATATTTACATTTATTAGTTTTTTATTTTTTTAAAATTTTGATGTGATATTACATTATTATCTTTACACCATCAATTATATTTATGAACAAATTAGGTTAATGGATCAAATTTTAAAAAAATTTAAAGTAATAGGAGTTAATTAAATAAATATTTAAAAATTTTTATTTTTATGATATTATAATAAACATTAAAGACTTAATTATTAATAATTATAAAAAATAACTAAAGTATTATTCACAATATTTTATACCTTAAATAATAAATAATATTATACACAACTCACGATATTATTTATTATTTAAGACATAAAATATTATAAGTAATATTTTAATCGAATCCATAATTATGACACAACTATTATACAGTAGACGAACCCCATCAATTGTATGTTAAATATACTCGAATTTCAACAAACTCGAAGCTTCCTACTTCCTACATAGCGCTTTTCCCCTTGCATCTCCCACGTTTTTAATGCGGACATACATGCATTATGCATGCGTCATGCGTGAACATTGCTTGTACTGCAGCTTCCCGGTTCATGCACAGCAGCGCACCGGAGCCGGAACCAAGAACCAGAAGAGGACAAACCGACCAGCTGGTGTGACGTGGCGAAACAAGAGCCAGAAACTTTACAATCAGTACATCATCGTGGTGTCAGCGTAGCCGAGAATTTTTAATTAGTGATCGTTAGAGATAGGAACTGCTTCTCTGATTAATTTTAATTTTTTTAAGGAAAAAACAATGATAGGTGGCGGCCGTATTGACAATGAAACGTGGCAAGATATGAGTGATTCGAATAATCAACGGGGGTGGTGCCGGTTGGACCTTTGAGTTGGATGGACGGTTGTGCCGATAGATGAATGGTCATTGGTGATTGGTCGGTGTGTTCATTCACGTCACGACCACCCAATACACATAATGCATATGATTCGGGGGTCCACAGGCCAAGTTTGTATACGTGTCAGATTGTGAGCAATTTATGTGAACACAATTTTTTCTTTGGATCAATTTAATTTAATTAATTTAAAATCATATTTAATTTATTGGTCGGAAAAACAATAAGACATTCATTGGGAGACCTATTGCTTCGTTAGTAGTATTTCAAATATATTCCTTCAATTAGTTTTTTTTTTCTTTTTTGAAATACCTTCAATAAATTACTGTGACATTAGAATGATTACAAGAAATTCTTGATAAAAAATACTACCATTTAAGAAATAAACATTGATTGTGAGGAGCATGATCAGAATCATCGTGTACTTGAATCCAGTAATTCAACTAGTTTCTAAACTAACGACAACTGTATTTGTAGTACTTGATTAACTGAAACTTCATTCAACTGAAAGCATAAGAATATGATAAAAGGTATACACAAGTGTAGACATTTTTATTTTTTTATGTGAATAAATTATTAAATTATTTTAAATAATTTAATAAAATCAGTATAAATATATTATTAAAATATATAATTTTATAATAAATTAAACATTAATTCTTTTAAACTAAATAGTTAAAAATAGCAACCCTAATAATCTATTTTAGTGGGCCTAAGAAAGTAAGAAAATGAAAGACACCAAAACAATAGCTCGATGGGGCGGCAAAAAACAAAGTTTAATTCAAACTCTATCATCTCTTTAAACTCCCCATAAATACCCTCCGCTGTCCTCACTCTTCTTCATCACTTAAATAAGTCCACACCTCTCTTATCTCCCATTGGGAAACAAAAAATAAAATTAAAATTCTCAGTGAAGACCAGTCCGTAACGATGGCCAAGGACATTGAGGTTGGTGGGCAAGGCGAGTTCCATGCAAAGGATTACCAAGACCCTCCGCCAACTCCATTGATCGACGCTGAGGAGCTCACGAAGTGGTCGTTTTACAGGGCTATTATAGCTGAATACATCGCCACGCTCTTGTTTTTGTACATCACTGTGCTGACTGTGATTGGTTACAAGAGCCAGACTGACGCCAACCACGGCGGTGACGGATGTGGTGGTGTTGGCATTCTGGGCATCGCTTGGGCCTTTGGTGGCATGATCTTTGTTCTTGTTTACTGCACTGCTGGTATCTCTGGTAAGTAAGTCTAAAGGTCTTCCATATTTTTTGTTGCTGCATATGTGCATGTACGTTCATTTCTCAAATGTATTTGATAAAATTGTACGCGCAGGCGGACACATTAACCCGGCGGTGACATTTGGGCTGTTCTTGGCGCGAAAGGTGTCACTGGTGCGAGCCGTAATGTACATGGTGGCTCAGTGCTTGGGAGCCATATGCGGCTGCGGGCTAGTTAAGGCTTTTCAGAAGTCTTACTACACAAGATACGGCGGTGGAGCCAATGAGCTCGCTGATGGGTACAGCACTGGCACTGGATTGGGTGCTGAAATCATCGGTACCTTTGTTCTTGTCTACACTGTTTTCTCTGCCACTGATCCCAAGAGAAATGCTAGGGACTCCCATGTTCCTGTAAGTGATCGCAGTTTCTCATATTCATCTGATTTAAGGGATAACAGAAAATTTACCAAAATCTGGTTGAATGGCTGATTGATTGTTTATGTATGTCTGAACTGATAGGTCTTGGCACCATTGCCAATTGGATTTGCTGTGTTCATGGTTCACTTGGCTACAATCCCAGTCACTGGAACTGGCATCAACCCCGCTAGAAGTTTGGGAGCTGCAGTGATTTACAACAAGGACAAGGCTTGGGATGATCAAGTATGCCCCAACCGAATTTGATTCTAATTTTCTTTCTAATCCTGTTTCTTCTTATGCTAACATAAAGTTTATCTTCTTCATTTGTTTAGTGGATTTTCTGGGTTGGCCCCTTCATTGGTGCTGCAATTGCGGCATTTTACCACCAATTCATTCTCAGAGCATCTGCTTCTAAAGCTCTTGGATCCTTCAGAAGCTCCTCCAACATTTAATTAATTTTTAGAATAATTAATGGAGGATTAATTCATGGCTGTCAAGCAGCTTCACGACTATGGAATTTGTACATTATTTTATATGCATTAGCATTGATTAGTGCTGGTGAAGATCCTGCACAACTTTGTCTGTCTTTTGTTTACTTGCGGGCACTTGTTTTTAGTGTGCCCCAAAAATTGTTATTTGCTTTGCTGTTCTTTCCCCTTTGGACTGTTGTACTCGTAGTTTTGTCTGACGTTTCAATAGTGCGTGATTTATGGCATACAATTGTGCCCATTAAATAAAAAGTGAGGGTTCCCTTGAATTAGGGCACAGATGATATTGTGTATTAATTATTTTTTTCTAAGAATTGCTAGTTATATTTTATTTCCAATAATAGCTTGGTTGGTTGCAAGCTTCACTGATGTAAGCTAACCATTGAACTACATAAATTTGATGCATTATTTAAATAAAGGAAAATTATCAGTCATGTATCATTAAATGATATATGTGTCAAATATGTTATTATATTTTTAATTTATATTACTCGTATATCTCAAGTTGACAAACGACATCTGCAGTTAAGAAATTAACATAATTTTAGTAAAATAACTACTTTACGCTTTAAACTTAAATTAACTCGTAAAGAAAATTATTTCGTATACCCTTAAATGACACTTGTATCAAATATATTAGAAAACTTTTAATATATATTACTCGTATATTCTAAATTAACAAAATATGTCTATTATATACCAACCCATTAGCTACAATTAAAAAGTTAACAAAATTGTCATAAATTAACTATTTTACCCTTGAAACTCAAATTAAGGTAAAAAGATAAATTTATCCCAAAAATTAAGGTAAATTTTAAATATAAAAATTCTTTTGATTTTATTAATAATAATAATTTTTTTATAAGAAACTATAAATAATTAATAGTAAATATTATTAGCAATTATGCCATAAATAATTATCTACATTAGACCATAAAAATAATATTAATTATATATATTACTAAAAATTATACATATTATACCATAAAAATTTTGGGCTAGAGCTTGGAGAAGTATATTTTAAAAATTTAGATTAAACCTTGGAGAAACAAATTAGGTTACAGTGTACTAAATTTTTTTAAAGTCCTCATGAAATGACGTTGTTTCACATAGATAATGTCGTCGTTCATTAAATGATATGACATGTCATTTTTTTTATGAAGTAAAAGGAATAATATGTCTTTTTTTTTTATTAGAGCTTCTTCTATTTTGTTGTTTGGTAAATGAGACGACATGTCATTTCTATTATAAAAGCTTCTTCTATCTTAAAAGATCAAATTATTCTTATGACGTTAGCACTTACAATTGGCAGTTAACGGATGTCATTTTGTCCTTTAGTAAATAGGACGACATTTCATTTTGTATTAGGTGAATTTGATGGCATTTCATTTTATATTAGGAAAATGGGACGACATGTCGTTTCTCTTATAAAAACTTCTTCTATTTTAAAAGACTAAATTACCCTTACGATGTTAGCACTTACAAACAATAATTAACGGATAAGTGGATGACAGACGTCATTTGTCAATTTAGAGCATACGAGTGATATATATTAAAAGTGTTGTAGTATATTTGAGACGGGTGTCATTTAAGGGTACATGACTGATAGTTTTCCTTAGATTAATATAAATTTTTCTTGAAAAATTATCAATTGTATACTCTTAGTTTATTCCATTATCAAATTTACTACAATACTTTCAGAGTATATCAGTCGTCTACCTTAAGTTAATAAAATATATTTGACATCTACTAAATCGTTAATTGTCATTTGAAAGTTAACGGAATTGTAGTAAATTGACAAGTTCACTCTTAAAAATTATCATTTGTATACTCTTAAAATATCTTATTATCACTTATATACTCTTAGGTTATCACTTGAATCATATGAAATGACCAAATTACCCCTTTAACATTATCAATGTTTAAACGGCAACTAACGATTTGGTGGACAACATATATATTTTATCAACTTATGGTGAATGGTTAATAAAGTATTTTAGTATTTTTGATAAAAGAGCAAATTTAGGGTATAGAAATGATAATTTTCCAGTTTTCTTTATTTTAGCTCTAGTTGAATATATTTTGTTTGGTCCTCTGAGCAAACCTGTGATGCCATTTTTTGCTTCCTCTTTTACTCTTACTAGTTTGACTAAGATAGTTATTATTGAGTATTTGTGTGTGAGTGAAATTTATCAATTTATTTTAAATAAGTTATGTAGGTTATTGGTTTTTTTTAAAGGAATTTTGTTAAAACTCAAGTTTCTTGCTTTTTTTAAAATATTTATTAATTACTAAGTATTTAAGAAGAAACATCTTTTTTTTTTAAAAGAAAGCTATCTTTTATTTTCTATATCATTATAAAACCCTAAGAAAAAAAAAGAAAAATAAGAAGAAAGTAACATAAGTCTTTGGAGAAGGAAAAGAAAGTTTTATAACTTCTTTGCTTGGTGTTTGCTTAAAGGTATTAAGTATTTCTTTAACTTATATTATTTACTTTTATTAATTGTCTGCCTTTAATTACTTATAATATGATTTGGGTAACAAATGTATGTGTGTTTGTAATGCTGTGATGATATGAACAATCTGTATTCTTTAATTCAAATCATTTTCTTTATTTAGAATCACCAGAATATATTTATATATAATGGAACTAGATATCTTAAGCTTTCCATCAATAGGTTTTATGTTAAAATCATGTGAGTATACAAATTGTTATTATTTTTTTGATTGGGTAGGTGCTGGAAAATTATAATTTTTGGCGGTAGTTCTCATTTCTAAAAATTTTTCCGTAAGGTTATGCACCTTAAAAAAATTATGGAGATTTTGGCATCAATAGATCTATGTCTTGTATGATTGTATATTTAATTTCTTTAATTTTTATTCATTATCAATAACTATAGAAATCATAACATGCAGCTACTGTAGATTTGAAAACTGTTTTCTAGAATTGCAAAATTCTAAAACGTATAAAACTTTGGTCTAATTTATAGATATTACATGCTTGTTAAGATTTTACTTTTGTCCTTAAAAATTGAAATTGTGATTTTTGAGCATGTAGAATAAAATATATAAGTTTTTGAAATTTTATCTTCAAATATGGAATTTCCTGGACAAGTTAAATATTTTTGGAAATGGAATGCTTTCAAAATTGTTTCAATCGTCCAAACATTATGAATTTTAATTTCATGCTTTCTCAATATGTCTATCATAATTAGAAAAAAGAAATGGATTATTACAACTATCAGAGTATATTTTATGAGTTTTCTAAGTGGTAATGATCTGTTTTGGTCAATTCTGAATAATTTTATCCCTTTGGTGAAAGGTCAATATTCTGACTTGATTTTCAGTTGCGCTGATTTTAATGAAATTTTGTATTCAATGCTATGCATATTCACAGTACCTCTATAAATTTTCATGGTTTTCTGACATGTGGATACTTTATTAAAAATTAGCATGTGCAAAATACTCATGTTTATGACTAAAATATGTATATGTATTGATCTTAGATAAGTGCCTATGATTAAAGGATGATTGAGATTATATTTAAAGTTAAAGATAATATTGATAATGATATTTTTATGATGATTATAGGATGTGAGTGACCTTGTTCCTTTGTTCTTAAGGTATTGAATTGATTGCTGCGGATTAAGATAAGTAGATTTATGCATGATATGCTTTATAATAAATACAATTTATATTATAAAAATTATGTTTAAATGAAATTTTTGCAAAATTGATTTCTAAAATATTTAAAGGAATGTTATAAATAAAAACACTTTTAAATGAATTTATATAAATGTATTTTAAAATAAATTTTATTTTTTCTTAAGAAATTAGATTTCTTAAATAAAATTTTTTCTTAAAGAATTTTCTAAAAAAATTAAATAGTCAAGGAAAGTTTCTTAAATATTTTAAAAGATTCTAAATGCTATTGATGAAGGGATGTAAGATGGATTTAAAAATATTTTGGTTCATAATCCTTAGTAATGTAAGACACAAATGTTATGATGTTATGTAATACTATGGCTAGCTTGCTGGTATGATGATAATCTTATACACAAGAATATTACAAACAATGTGGGGTATAATATACTAAACGAAGAACAATGTAGAGTATAGTACCCTAAATATGAATGATGATTGACTATGAAACATGAGCTATCAAATGTTTATATTTTAATTTTTTTATAAATGTTTGTAATGTTTTTAATGCTTTTACATAAATTCATCCCTTATTCTAAATCAAAATATTATTATAAGATGTTATAAAATGTTTAAAGTTGTAATAACAAGGGTTTTCAAATATTATATATAGATTTACTTACCGAGTTGATGACTTATTCCTTATTTCTAATATTTTACAGATTTACTAAAGATGTGCCTTAGGTATTTAAATGGAGATATTTTTTAGTAGATCTTTGGAGTTACTTTAAAGATCAAATTTGGCTAGACTTTTTAATTTGAATTAGAGACTTTTCTTTGGAGACTTTATTTTAGATTTTTTTTATAAGGATTCAGTTGGAGTATGAATAATAATTTTTTATCTTGAGGTTTATAATTGTTTATCTTGAGGTTTATTAATAAGAATAAACGATGTAAGATTTCATTCTAATTTTATCCTTGTACTTTCATAGGTAGATTATTAGGTGCTACAATCCCATTAGCTTTCTTGCACTTTAAGAGTTCTCCCAGTTGTTTCTAGGCTCTTGTGCACTTTTATTTGGCTCCATAAAACTCCTTTGACCTTAATGAGCTCTCTAAGCTATCCTATTAAGCCTCCTTTAAGTTACTCTTAGTTCTGTGAGCTTTCTTTAGTCCCTTGAGCTTCTTATTGAGCTCATTGGGTTCTCTAAATTAGCATTTTTGAGCTTTGAAGAGTATACAATTAACATACGCTAAAATGATAAGAGTTTATCCAAATTTTAATGAGACTTTATCCCGCATACTTAGCAAATTTTAATACATTCGATTTCATTTTTGGGTTGGGGTTTGTAATCTAGGTTGGTGGGTAAAATTCATGTGAATGTCTAAATGAATTGTATCAAATTTTTTTGTGTACCTGAATTTGAGCCACTTAATAAATGAATAATATGATGTAGGATTAATTTAGAAATGCTATTTTAAAATAATAATTATTAGTTGTGCTAGAAAATAATTAATTATAAAAAATTAATGAAATATTTAATAAAATTTATTTTAAAAAATATTGTAAATTTTAAAAGTATTCATATGTGTTTGTTACATATTATTATAAACTACTATAAGAATGTAAATGATTGAAATAAAAATAATATCAAATAAAATTTTCTCATACGTTTATAAAAAAAATGTATGTATAGTTTTTTTATTGTTTTTATCTAATAATTTATAACAATAATAAACATTTATATTTTATTTATTTATTATCTCAATATGATTGATGATAATAATAATCTCTTTAAAATTAATGATTCTGTTTCCTAATTCAACAAGGATACTTTTGAATTTTTATCAATATATTTGAGCATATATAAAAAATTATATTAACACTTTTAAAAAGCTACTGTTTTCCTACTTTTTAAAATCTTTTGTAAAATAAAGTGATTTTCTCAAAAATAATTTTTTTAAAAAATTACCAAATACTAAAATTAGTTTTTACTTTTTCAAAATTAATTTTGAGAATTTTAAAAGCAATTCTAAATAGAATGATTTTTTTAACACAATTTTTAAACGAATCTTATAGAATTTTACCACAACACATTCTATAGATTGCTTAAACATGAAAAGTACTATTGGACCCAAATTTAGTTTGATTGTTTAACTTTAATTTTTATTATTAATTTTATTAAAAATCTTTGCATAATATCACCTAATGACCTCAATATAAATCAAACATGATTGATTAATAAATAAATCTATGCAATTATTAAACAAATAAATAAAAATTTGACATATTGATTAATCAAATCAAATTTTCAAACCCAAAGTCCAAAACCTATTAATTTATTTTCTTATATTTAATTTTTTTTACCTACTCTCAAAGACTCTATATGTACTACAAATACAAAAAATCTAAATTCTCATAGACTTCAAATTATAATATTGTTATCGCATATCCAATTTGAAAAAGGAAAAGTCATTTGCTTTGATGACTTGGCAAAGCATTGAAATTTGCAAAAAACAAAAAATGAATTTCTATTGCAATATTTTCAACTAGATAAATTACCTCATTTAACTCAAATTATGTAGTATTCCTATTAATCTAGCTATTACCAATAAGAAACTATCACCATTACAGCTAAAAATGAAAGAGAATAAATTTACCATCATTCTTAAAGTTTGAAGATTCGAATCTTTTGTTCAAGGCAAATTTAATTAAAGTGAGGGTAAATCTCTCTTTGAGTGTTTTCTCTTTGTATGAGAAAACATCGAATAAGAGCTAAAATCAAATTTGTAGGATCTGGAGAGATGCTCTGTAATTGAGCATCATTACATTTTTTTTTTCTTTCTATTCCTTTTTAAATTTTACTTTTGCAAACCTCTTTCTAAAGTTGGGAGGGGGGAGGTTAAGTGGAGAGGTTGGTGAGCATCTTTATACTTCTATTTAAAATGAGGTGTATCTTTTAAAAGAGATGAAAGCAAAGGAGTTAATAAGGAAATATAATGCTATAACACTAGAAAAAGAAGAAGAAGAACTGGATAAAGTTATATTTAGGGATAGTACAACAAGAAAAGGAGAAGAGTTAAGAGCAGGTTGTTTGATGGGAAAAATTCTTTTGATGAGAGGTATAAGCCATGAAGGGTTTATAAATTAGCTCTATAATAAGTATGGCATTTAGTGGGGATTATTAAGGTAGAAAGCTTCCATAACAAAATCTTCATGTTAGAATTTTCTCTAAAAGAAGATAAGTGAAAGGTTCTAAGAGGAGGACCATGACACTTTAATGGAACTCTAATTGTCTTAAAAGAACCTAGAGGAATAGAAAATGTTACAGACCAACCATTTTTACATGTTTCATTTTGGGTGCAATTATGTAATGTGCCTTTGATGTGTATAGACATAAATACAATAAGAGAAATAGGCTTAAAGATTGAAAGAGTGGAAGATATAGCCACTAATGAAACTGGTGACTGTTTTAGTGAATATATAAGAGTTAGAATCTCGATAGATATCACGAAACAGTTAAAGAAGATTCTTAGAATTCAACAAAAAGACAGAAAAGAGATATTATTCAGTGAAGTATATGAGAAGCTACCAGATTGCTGTTTTTGCTATAACTATATCAAGCACCAATACATATCTTGTGTAAAATATAAGGGCTAACTTAAAGAAAATTTGACATATGAAGCATGTTAAAGGCAGTTCGGTTAGCCAATCGTATGAAGCTTTAGAAGAGCAAGGATAAGGATAAGAAGCAAATATAATTAGCTCTTTTAAAGTTAAAAGATCTCCAGTCAAGAAAATGAAAGTGTCAGCATGCTTTAATAGTTTGGATATTCTTTCTTACATACTTTAGACACCTGAATCTTCTTTAATTAATAGGCTGTGCATACATCTTAATGATTTTTGGGCATTTTGAATGATACCTAGCACTCAGCTTCCTCGAATGAAAACAACTTCAAAGATAAACTTTAATAACTCTTAATTATTTCCTCCATTTACAAGATATAATTTTTCCTCTACTATAACACGAGCAAGATCTACGGTTGCCTATATGAATTCCTTATACTTTTTATTGTAAAATCCAAAAAGCGCATAAATGTTCTTAATTTTTATGTTCGAAGTTGCTACCATTAAAACAATTCTAAAAAAACAATAGGGTGGTATGTTTGTTAAATAATGTGTAAAGCTTATGGCTCAATAATTTAAAAGTAAATAGAAAAAACAAATACTAAAAAGAAAAGACAAACAATGATTAGATATAATATCACAAAAAAGTAATAACAACAATGCGAACAGATAAAAGAACAATAAAATAGAAGGAATTTTCTAGTAATTATAATTCTAGTTCATATATTTCTCTAGTTTTATATCCAGTAATAGCTTAATACCCTCTATGGGTTTAGGATAGACTTTCTATATAACTTTCTTGTAAATTGGCAAATAGAATTTTTTTTAGAGTTAAATTCTCAAGATAAAACTATACACTTTCTTTTTAGAATAAATTATAAATCTTGCATTACACATATCTGGTCGGATGCATCTTAAAAGATATTAAGAGATCATAAGATAATTCTTTACTCATGTTCTCTTTAACGAATTTAATTTTATCTTCACAATTTACAAAAATTATTCCTAAAGTTTTACAACATGGTTTATCTCAATTGACTTTTACACATTTAGGACTTTTAGAGTTAAATTGCTTAGCTATTCTTTTCTTAGCAAATGTGCTTTTACCAAATAGATCTGAAAACTCATTTGCCAATCGAACCTTTACTTCAATTAATCAATGAATGTCAATAGGAATCCCATTGATCATTAATAAATGCAATTATTCACAATGAGTTTTATACTTTTTCTTAAGAGGATTTTGAAAGAGAGAAGGAAAATGCTTGTGCAACTTATGTTGTATTTCTTCCATGCTTGATTTTAGGGTTTTAGTTATTGTCAAAAACAAACTAAAAACACTAACTTAAAATGTCATGAAGTATTGTTATTCATCATTTATATGGGAAAGTGAATCAAAACATATCAAAGAAACAAATCAAATATGTAAAATTAAGTTAAAAGTGAATGAGAACAAAAAAATAAGAACAAACAATGAATATAATCAAACATATAACTTACCTTTATCATTTTATTGAATTTATCTTTAGTTTCAATTGGAGTTCATGAATATCACCTTTTATTTTCTTGCGATGTTTTTCTAGATCTTTAATATAGGATACTAACACTAGTCACTGTAAGTCACAAATAGGATGTAATTTATAAACTTTGAGCAAGTTTTTCAAATAAAATTTTATATGTAAAATTCTCCAAGACGCTTGAAAAGGATTCTTTTTATGGAAGGACACATGAAATATATTTAAAAAAATGGTGAAATGAAACATAATTGTCAAACAAATACATTTAAACAAAAAATTAAAACAAAAGGCTTGATTAAGATTTAAAGGGTCATTCAAATTGATTTTTATGTCTACTTGACGTGGTTAGTATTCCATATATAATTTCAATTTTTGACTATTAACTTTAAATATAATACCATTTTTTAAATTCTTAATTTCTATGACCTCATATGGATATACATTTTTTTTGTAACAAATGAGCTACTCTACTTTAACCTTAACTTCCCTAAAAATAAATGAAAACAAGAATTATAAAAGTAGTATTTTTTTTTCCAATCTTAAATGTTTTCTAAAAGATTTTGTTATCATTAAAAGCTTTGGTTCTTGTCTCTAGAATTCTTATATGCACCATTCCTTAATTTTTCAAGATCATTCAATTGGAATTTATGCACATTACCAACATCATCAAGAGTTAAATCAAGAGCTTTAATAACCCAAAATGATTTATGTTCAATTTCAATTAATAAATGACAATGTTTACTATAAACAAACTGATAGGGTGACATTCCTAAAAATATTCTAAATGTAGTACAATATGCCTAAAGTACATCAGTTAACCTAAGAGATTAATCTTTGCAATTTGGGTTATCTACCTTTTCTAAAATTAGTTTTATCTCTTTATTTGTAATTAAGCTTCACTACTTGTTTGAGAGAGATAAGGGGTGGCTGATTTATGTGTAATTTTATATTTCTTTATTAAGAAATCAAATGATTTGTTACAAAAATGCTTACCTTCATTATTTATAATGATTGAAGGAGTTTTAAATCTACTCAAAGGGTTTTCTTTAAAAAAGTGGATCATAGTCTTGTGATTGCTGTTCCAATAGTGAATTACTTCAATACATTTTGAAACATAATCAATTTCAACCAAAATATATACAAATCCAAATGATAATGGAAAAAGGGCTTCTAAAATCAATTTCCCAACAATGAAATATTTCATTGGGAATGATGGGTCTAAAGACATCATGTTTCGCTTTGAAATAAACTCTATTATTTGACTATTGCTATACACTTTGTAGAATACATATGAATCTTTAAATAATATAGGCCAATTAAATTCACACTATAATATTTTTTACAACTATCATTTTTTAAAAAAGTAGGCACCATATGCTTTAGAATGATCAAATTAAATAACTTTATTTACCTCGTAGTCTGGTATGCATCTACAAACAATTTGATTAAAATAGTACTTGAATAAGTATAGATCATCCTGGTAAAAACTCTTTACTTTTATTAAGAATTTCTTATTATTTTGGGAGCTCTAGTTACATGGCATTTCACTTGTTGTAAAATAATTAATAATATTAGTATACTAATGCATTTTATTTATAAAAAAAAATTCACTAGCAAAAGAATCATTGATGTGATTGTATCAATTGAAAACCCATTTATAAGTCTTAAAAGATGATCTGCAATAATATTTTTGACACCGATTTTGTCCTTAATTGTTAGGTTAAATTATTAAAGTAGCAAAAACAATTGTATTAATCTTGGTTTGGCATTTTATTTTGACATTAAATATCTAAGAGCAACATGATCAAAATAAACAATAATAAATGAACTAATTAAATATAAATGAAATTTATCCAATGCAAATATTACATTAAGTAGTTTTTTTTTTTAGTTGTGGTATATAATGCTAGCAGAATTTAACATGAAATGATTACCAAATATGAATATGACATGAATAAATAGGTATAAATTATCAAATTTTTATACAATTATTAAATAGGTCGGGGTCTAAGTTGACAAGATCTTTTTCTATCGAGTTAGAGATTTAAAGTTTTTGAATGGATATATATTTTTTCAATGACATGATTATATTTTTTATTTTAAATCAATTTTTCGATTCTTATCATTAAAACTCAAATATTAGACATTATTCTTCATTTTTAATTTCTTTAGGAAAATGGATATATACGCAGTATTTTATTTATAAATTTTTATATAAATTTAGAACTTAATAGTGAAAGTGTGTGAAATATTGATACACATATATATGTTATTATATCAATATACAATATTATTGATATATGTATGATTTAAACTTTAAATAGTGTAAATGCATAATCGTCTAAGGTATGTGTGTATAACATTTGTTAAATATAAATCTTAAATGGGCTATTAGGTAATCCATTTATTTTTTATACTAATTTTGGGTTTTAATATTTTGATATGATTATTAAATAGGTTGTGTTTAGTTTGACCTACATTTGATACAACACAAAACAGGCATGACACGAACACCATATAGTTACCTACTTTGCCAGCTTTAGTCTTGTAATTCATATATGCACTATTCAAAGTTCAACTTATACAATAAATGACAAAGGGCTCTGTCTCATAATAGAGCCAATGACATAATCATTGGCATTACACATTAGCTAAAAAACTAAGGACCAATTAGAGAGTTGCATTATTAGGGTCAACGTAAAAGCGTTGCATTATTAGGGTCAACATTAAAAGAATAATTATCTTTTCAAATGTTTGTTGATAATATTTAGTCCAATTGAATTTTGTGTCTTATATTAGAAGATTACAAACTGGTTTAAATATGACACTAAAACCTTTTATAAACCTTCTATAGAACTCTACATGTCCTTAAAAAAAATAGATTTCTATAATTATCTATGATGAGGGTGATTTTGAGATGACTTCAACTTTGATTTTGTCAACTTTAATTCCTTTTAAAAACACGACATGCCTTAAGACAATTCTAAAAGTAGTTATGAAATGACATTTTTTTCAATTTAAAATACTTTTTTCACCTTTTCAAAACTCTTTCTAGATTATCAAGACATGTCAAAAGAATTACTAACTACAATTAAATCACCTGTACGTACCTGTATAGAAGCAAGTATAGAGTATATGTTAGTATTATCACATTTTAATTCCTTACTTGAGTCAAAAGGACCAACAAAACAAATTTCCACAAAATTTCTAAAATTCTCATCCTAAATATGTTCCTCAAAGATTGGCTTGATGAGATCAATCTCCTCATTCTTTGTTGTGAAGTTGTTTACGCATGTTTGAACACATTAAGTTCTAACCTCATATTACTGAAAGATAAATTCATTACTCCACTCTTGCAATTAATCAAAGTATTAGCAATAAAATAACACCTAATATAACAAGAATTTTCTTGCATTCATCAGTAATTGATTATGTTTCCAAAATAATAAAATCCATAGGATATATGAATTTATTGATTTAGACTAGTACATCTTCAATTATCCCTTTTGGTATCTTGATCGATCTATTGACAAGTAAAAAGAAAGATAGAGGTTAGTTTTAGCTCATCAAAATTAAGTTGTTGGTACCTGTTCTTCTGGACTATCCTGAAATAATTTCTTGCCACTACAATATAGTATTCATCTCTATTTGGTGATGAATAAAGCATTTGTACTTTTTTTTTCAAAGATTCCATAAAATGGGCTTTTTAGAGACCCCCAATAACCAATTCTCACATGAATTGTGTGAGTATAGAAGCAAATTAACAGTAACACTAAGATTAAGTCGACCCTGTCCAATTTATAGTCTTTAATAATGCAAGAAATAGTTCAACAATTAAGAATCGTTGTATTTCAAGGTATTATTATTAAAAGAATATAACTTACTTATTTTGCTAGAAAAAGTTTCCTTTTGTACTTTATGTTTTATTTTTATAGATCTTTCAAGAATTAGCATGAAAAAGTACTTATTTAATGACATCCAGTAGAAGAATGTTAACCCTAACTTATTTAAAGACTTCATAAATTTCTGGACAATGGTTTGATTTCTTTGATTTGATTAGTGCTTGAGGAAATAGAGGTATAAGAGGAGAGTTTGTTATTTCTTCATGGGTTAAAGGTTTGACAAACTCTTCCTTTTCCTTTGAAATTGAATTCTTATTAATTTCATGAGGGTTCAAAATATCTTTTTCAGCAATTTTACCACCACGAAGGATTATAACCAATTTGACTTAGCTCAAGTTTAATTTTCCATATTATTCATTTGAGGATGTTATTGATTATTAAGGTTTGGTTCGATTGAGTAAAAGACTTAACTTTTTCATGCACAGTGAGAGCTAATATAAGTTTGGAGGTAGTTTGTGTCAAATTGGTCAAGGTTTGCATGAATTTGTTATGCACCAACTCTTGTTTTTCAATAAATAAATGCATTGTATCTTCTAGAGTTTTTCTTAAAGGTATTATATATGGTAAGTGACTCTAAGAGTTCTTGAAATTCTAACGTAAGGGAGCTGGTTGTCAAGGTTATGCATGATTGTCATTTCTCCAACTAAAATTTAGGTGGTTTCTCTAACCAAAATTATAGGTCTAGGAAAATGAATTGGAATTTGGCTTTTTGAAAATATCGACAACTTTTAATTGTTCATGCAAACTCTCTCAAAATGTTAAAGTTAGACAATCATGCATAGAATGGTCATTAGAATTTCAAACATAATATAAAATATCTTGAATAGAATTTGCATTATCACTCTTATTCAACTATAATATTTCAACTTTTCTAGCTAAGGATACAAATTTAGCTTGAAGGTCATAGCTCTCTCTAAGCTTGTACATGTCTCACCAGATAAAGATGACCGGGGTTTACTCAATGACCCATAAGAATCAAACTTTCTCTTAAAGCTGGCAAGGTTAGACAGTCCTATATAGATGGTTAAAAAAAATAAAGACATGTACAAGCTTAGAGAGAGTTATAACCTTAAGAAGAGTAAGGTATTTGGTCCTGAGTTCATTGAAGTATATAATATTATTCATGTATACAAAACCATTCACAGGTATGTTATTATTCATATATATGGCACATTTACATGGTATTGACTAATGATGTAGTAGTGTTCTATTAGACTAATAATATGATGTTGACTAATTATATAACATTGATCAATGATCTAATAGGATCCTATTACACCAAAGTATTGATGCGGTATTGACCAATAATATGGCAACATTTTTGAATTGAAAAGTTGATGCCATGTTGACTAATGATATATTCCAACCATTCAAAACTAGCCGCGTGACGTAATCTTAAGCATTTAATTTGTTTTTATCCAATAATCATAATTTACTTATTATATCTATAAATAAAGCACTCTCCCCTAATTTGAAACTCTTGAATCTATATTTTAACTATATTTTTTATAATTATCTCTCCATCTTATATTTTCTACTTATTTTAATAAAATTATCATTTTACTTCTAATTTAATTATGAGTGGCTAATTTAGTTTCACACTTAGGTTCAAAGTAAAGTCCCAACATGACATATAGGAATAATTAGATAAATTTATTTTCTTTTCCTTTATGATTTTTATAACCATATTGACTCATTGTGGACAGACGATGTATTCTATTTAGATTTATATATATATATATATATGAGCTCTTTAGTAAAGGATCGTTACTATCTGGTACAATGAGTACTTAATATTATATCTTGACTTAGTATCGGCAAAGAGTATATTTAAGCTATTTAGCAGATGTTGTTGCCATGTTGTCGATAGAAAAATTATTATTGTCTAGCATAGTGCATTCTTGACACCACACTTATAGAAAAATTACCTTTAGCACAATGAGTACTTGATACCATATTTATTAGAGTGAAGATTATGAGAAGGGGAACTACCCCTTTACAAATTAATTGGATTTAAAAAAAGAAATATTAAGCCTATGGTGATGTTGAGTGTGAATCCAAAGATTTAAGCATTCCATTTACATTGTTTTTATCTTTAATTCATTCTTGTCTTTTTATTTTAAATCTTAATATAAAAAATAAAAAAAAATTCACTTCTAACCAATTCACGTTTATACCTAGAAAATTAATCCTACACATAATTAAATCTACTTCCTTATGAGATTGACACTCGTTACCATAAACTATATTTTATAATAAATTCGTACACTTGCGAGTACAATAAAATTTGGACAACACCTTCCTAAAGTTTTATATGCCTCCACCAGATGAAGATAACTGGGGTTTACTTAATGACATATAAAGGCCAACTGTATCCTAGTGTTTTGCATTCTTTATTATATAGTCAAGATAATCTAATACATCTTCAGGACTTCGCCCCTAAATTCATTATTACACATTATTTTAATGATTTATCTACTTTGGAATTTTAATCTCTCATTAAATAAGATACTAACCTCCGTGTTTCAAAATCATAGTGTGGGCAAATATTAAGTAGCTCTTTTTATCCTAACATTGATAAAGTGTTTCTTTTATTTTTTAGTAAATGTGGTGATTTGTCTTTTAAAAGAAGTTGTTATGTGAGGTAGAAAGAATTTGTTTTTCAAAAATTATGCCTGCATTTCATCTTAAGTTTTGATAAAACCTTACATAAGATTTTGTAGCCAATTTTTAACTTTTCCTCTAATAAGAAAGGGAAAAATTTAAGTATGATTATATTCATGTTATAATTTTAATTAGTACAAGTGTTACAAATTTTCTCACATTCTTTCAAATGCAAATATAGATTTTCAAACTCAAAACAATAAAAAGTAGGTAGAAGTTAAATGATACCATGTTTGAAACAAAAATAAGATGTTGTTAGCCTAATAGGCTATAAATAATATGATTTTGATGATAACAAACATATGCATTAAAGTGTTTTTATTTTGTATTTCACAAGTTCACTAATTTTGAAGGATAATGAATCAAGTGGAACAAGTGAAATCAAGTTCAAGACACTCAACGGACAACGGTGAAGTCAAGAATACAATTTCGAGCTTAACGGATAATTTATTGCGACAATTTCTTGTAAAAGCCGGTATGATTTAAATTATGCTTGGATTAGCATTTGTGAAGCTCAATTTTATGTTAATAAAATAATTGTTTTTCAAACTAAATTAATTTTATATTTATGAGATAAAATATTTTATGATTTTAAGTTATTTGGATAAAAATGAAATGGCTTTAATTTTCGGAGTTGGACTTATTTGCTAAGCTCTAAAAATATTTGGGCTATATTGTAACTTATGATAGATTGGGGGCTTAAGTGAAAAGTTTTGAAAACTTTGAAGACTATGGTGATTTAGCTAAAACTCGAAAAGGACTTATTTGAAAAAATATTCTTCAGTTTGGGCCATACTGTAATTTCAGAAAATTTTTAGAATTAAATAATAATTAAAATTTTCTGAGTTTGGGTCTGTTTGAAAAGTTTTATAACGTTTTGGGCCATAGCATAATTTGAGTAAATTTTGAGACAAAACTGTAATTTCATGAATGCAAGATATCAGAAGAAAAATTCAAAATTAACGGTAATTTCATTTATTACGAGCGGGGCCGGTTAAATTAAGCGGCTAGCCGAAAAGACCTGGAATTTGACAATAACGGCTAGTTTTCGAGCTTTAAACATAAAAACTCATTTCTAACTTCATTTTAACAACTCTGGCAATCAAAAACAAGTTTGTAAAACATATATTGAGCTTCCATATTGCAAATCACAATAGATTAAATCATTCTTGAGTCATTATTTATGAATCTACTCTTGTAGAGAGTGTTTTGCTGTATTTTCTATTTTGCATTATATTGAGAGTGTTCAAGTGAGGGAAACACTTGGGGTAAAGAGATTAGGGTGATAATCTCTTGATTGTAAAGGTCCATTGACACCTTGGAAGTCAATTGTAAACGTTTGAAGCCTTGGGAGGCTTGGATAGTGAAATCCTCAAGCTTGGTTGGCTTGGAGGCGTGGACGTAGGCGAGGATTGCCGAACCACGTAAAAATTGCTGTGTTTGCATTCTCTTCCCTTACTCATTTATTTTACAAGCATTATCTAATTTATTATATTGCTGTGAAACTTAATTTTTATTTACATTAAGGCATTAGATTGAATCATTTGTAAAATAATTTTTAATAACTCAATTCACCCCCCCTCTTGGGTTGGTTATTTGTATTTCAATTGGTATCAGAGCTTGGTTCTCTTATTAAGACTTAACCGTCTAGAGTAAAAGATCCATGGCAACCCAAAGTGATTCAACCTTTAGGGAAGGACAGTCCACAACTAGACAACCATTCTTTGACGGAAATGACTATCCATATTGGAAAACTAGGATGAGAATTTATTTACAAGCCCTAGATTACGAAATTTGGGAAGTTGTTTGTGATGGTCCATTTATGCCATTGATTAAAAATGAAGTCGGGGAAGATATTCCAAAACCTTCACGGGAATGGAATGAATTGGAAAAGAGAAAAGCTTCTTTAAATTCCAAAGCCATGAATGCGTTATTTTGTGCACTAGATAAGAAAGAATTTCATAGAGTGTCAAGTTGTGAAAGTGCTTATGAAATTTGGCACAAACTTGAAGTTGTTTATGAAGGCACGAATCAAGTGAAAGAGTCTAAAATTAGTAGATACACTCGACAATATGAATTGTTTCAAATGGAACAAAATAAAAGTGTGTATTCTATGTATACTAGATTTACGGACATAGTGAACACTCTAGGAGCCCTAGGAAAGACCTTTTCAAATAGCGAGAAAGTTAAGAAAATCATTAGATCACTTCCTAAGGATTGGAGACCAAAAAGAACTGCCATTGAGGAAGCTAAAGATTTAAATGTCTTACCTATTGATGATCTAATTGGTTCTCTTATTTCTTATGAGGAAGATTTAGCAGCTGAAAGAGGCAATGAAGAGAAGAAGAAGAACATTGCTCTCAAAGTCACAAAATTTGAAAGTGATGGAGAAAGTGAGCCGGATGATGAGGAATTGGCTATGCTTGCTAGGAGATTCAGAAAATTTTTCAAGAAAACTGGTGAGCGAAGAAAATTTAAAGATTTCAAGAACCAAAAGGAGAAAAAGGAAGCAATTAAATGTTACGAGTGCAAGAAGCCTGGCCACATAAGATCGGAATGCCCTCTTCTCAACAAGTTCAAGAAGAAAGCAATGGTGGCCACATGGGATGATACTGATGAAGAAACAAGTGATGATGATGAGCATCAAGAAATGACAAATCTAGCTCTTATGGCGATTGGAGATGAATCGAATGATGAACTAGATGAGGTAAATGATCTTCCTACCTATGATGAATTACATGATGCTTTTAAAGAATTGCATGGTGAGTTGATGAAGATAGGTAAAAAGAATGTATGCCTTAAAAGAAAATTGATAGATCTCAGTAATGAAAATGAATCATTAAATGCAAAGATTACATGTTTAGAACTAAAATAAACTGTTTCATGGTAAAGTCACATCTTCAAATGAGAAACTTAATACCTCTTATGAGCATGAAAAATTACATGTTGAAAAATTGATAAAGGAGAATGAAGTTCTCAATAAGAAGAATAATGAGTTAAATGAAATTGTGATAAAATTCACAAATGGCCAAAAGATGTTGGATAATTTACTTAACTCTCAAAAATGTGTTTTTGATAAAGGTGGACTTGGGTATAAGCCTAACTTGAAGCAAAAGTATTACAAGAATTATTTTGTTAAAGCTACATCCACAAGTAATCATAAAATTACTTGTCATTATTGCAATAGAAATGGTCACATGAAAAATAGATGTTCTGTGAAAAGAAATGCTTATTATGGTATAAAATATGTTTGGGTTCCAAAAGGAACCATTGCTGACATCCAAGGACCCAAAAAGATTTGGGTACCTAAGACTTAAAATTTTCTCTGCAGGGCTTAAAGAAGAAGAAGAATAAATGGTACTTGGACAGTGGGTGTTCAAGACACATGACAGAAAATTATGCTTGGTTTTCAAGTTTTACCAAGATCGAAAATGGTGGAGATGTATCTTTTGGAGATAATTCAAAAGGAAAGATCATTGGTATTGGCAATGTCGGTAATGTATCTTCTACTCTTATTGAAAATGTGTGTTTGGTTGAAAACTTAAAACATAATTTACTTAGTATTAGTCAATTATGTGATAAAGGTTATAAAGTAGTCTTTGATAAATCTAGATGCGTTATTGAAAATGTATGTGATGGAAAGGTTTTGTTTGTAGGAAATAGATGTATTAATGTTTATACCATTAATATAGATTGTGCATCTACCATTGATAAATGTTTCTCGGCATTACATGATGATTGTTGGTTGTGGCATAGACGATTAGGTCATGCAAACATGGATTTAATCTCAAAAATTTCGAAAAATGATTTGGTTAAAGGACTTCCAAAAATTAGTTTTCAAAAGGATAAAATTTGTGATGCCTGTCAATTTGGAAAACAAATCAAAACTTCTTTTAAAAACAAGAATCATGTCTCTACTTCAAAACCACTTCAATTGCTTCACATGGATTTATTTGGACCCTCTAGACATGCTAGCTTAAGTGGAAAATATTATGCATTTGTAATTGTAGATGATTATTCTAGATACACTTGGGTACTATTCCTGGCTAATAAAGATGATGCATTTGAAGCTTTTAAAGTTTTCTGTAAAAAGGTTCAAAATGAAAAAGGATACTCTATTACTTGCATTAGAAGTGATCATGGTAGAGAATTTGAGAATCATGCATTTGAAAATTTCTGCAATGATTTAGGCATTGAGCATCAATTTTCATCGCCTAGAACTCCACAACAAAATGGAGTCGTTGAGAGAAAGAATAGATCTATTCAAGAAATGGCTAGGACCATGTTAAATGAAAATGTTTTACCTAAATATTTTTAGGCCGAAGCCGTCAACACCGCTTGTTATGTTTTAAATCGGGTGTTGATCAGATCTTATCTTAATAAAACTCCCTATGAGCTTTGGAAAGATAGAAAACCCAACATTAGTTATTTCAAAGTTTTTGGATGTAAATGTTTTATTTTGAACACAAAAGATAATCTTGGAAAATTTGATCCAAAATCTGATGTTGGTATCTTTCTTGGGTATTCAAACTCAAGCATAGCTTATAGAGTGTATAATAAAAGAACTTTGGTTGTGGAAGAGTCTATACATGTTACTTTTGATGAGTCTAATACCTCCTCTATGGAGAAAGTTGCTGTTAGTGATGATGCAGATGAAAATATACAAGAAGATTCATCAAAGAACAACCAAAAGAATGCAGAAAATCAAGTGGAGCAACTTGAAGAAACAAGTGCAGAACAAAGTCAAGGTACTTCTTAAGCACTCCCCAAGGAGTGGAGGTATGTTTCTTCTCACCCAAAAGATGCCATTTTAGGAGATCCATCTAGAGGTGTTACAACTAGATCATCACTTAGGAATACATGTGAGCATACTGCATTTATTTCTCAAATTGAACCAAAATCCTTTGTGGATGCGGAAAATGATGAATCTTGGATTATGGCAATGCAAGATGAGTTAAACCAATTTGAGAGAAATAAAGTATGGGAATTAGTTCCCAAACCAGAACACCAATCCATTATAGGAAATAAATGGGTATTTAGAAATAAGAAGGATGAATCTGGTGTGGTTGTAAGGAATAAAGCTAGATTAGTGGCTCAAGGATACAACCAAGAAGAAGGAATTGATTTTGATGAGACATTTGCACCAGTAGCTAGATTAGAATCCATTAGAATGTTGCTAGCATATGCATGTTATAAAGATTTCATTTTATTTCAAATGGATGTCAAAAGTGCCTTTCTAAATGGATATATCATGGAGGAAGTTTATGTGAAACAACCCCCTGGTTTTGAAAATGAAAAATTTCCAGATCATGTTTATAAGTTATCAAAAGCTTTATATGGTTTAAAACAAGCACCTAGAGCATGGTATGATAGGCTTAAAAATTTCTTGCTTGATAATGATTTTTCAATGGGAAAAGCCGATACTACACTTTTTGTTAAGTATAAGAACCAAGACATACTTGTTGTTTAAATTTATGTTGATGATATTATTTTTGGTTCTACTAATGAGTTATTGTGCAAAGAGTTTTCATCTTGTATGAGTAAGGAGTTTGAAATGAGCATGATGGGAGAATTGAAGTATTTCCTTGGACTTCAAATCAAACAAAACAATGAGGGAATTTTCATCAATCAAGCTAAATATGTCAAAGATCTGCTCAAGAGGTTTGGAATTGAAGAATCAAACACTAAAAACACTCCAATGAGTACAACAATCAAGCTTGACAATGATGAAAAAGGTAAAGAAGTTGATATTAAAAAGTATCGAGGTATGATCGGCTCTTTACTTTACTTAACCGCAAGTAGACCTGATATCATGTTTAGTGTATGTTTGTGTGCAAGATTTCAATCATGTCCCAAGGAATCTCATTTGCTTGCTGTTAAAATAATTTTTCGTTATTTGAGTGGAACCATAGATCTTGGCCTTTGGTATCCTAGAGGAACTCATATAGATTTAACTTGTTACTCGGATGCCGATTTTGCTGGTTATAAGGTGGATAGGAAAAGTACTAGTGGAACTTGCCATTTTCTAGGTCATTCTCTTGTTTCATGGTTTAGTAAGAAACAAAACTCGGTTGCACTCTAAAACACTGAGTCGTAATATATTTAAGAAGGTATTTGTTTTGCACAGTACCTTTGGATGAAACAAACACTTAGAGACTATGGCATTAAACTTAAACAAATTCCTATCAAGTGTGATAATACTAGTGCTATTAATCTGTCAAAGAATCCCATTCAGCACTCTAGAACCAAGCATATAGAGATTAGACATCTTTTTTTAAGAGATCATGTACAAAAAGGTGATATTGCTTTAGAATTTATCTCTACGAAAAATCAACTTGCTGATATTTTTACAAAACCCCTTTGCGAAGAACAATTTTCAAAAATTCGACATGAACTTGGGATGATGAGATTTTCACATTAACATCTCTAATTATGTTATTGGATCTATTAAAATTATTTGCTTAATGTTTGTTAATTTTTTTGAAGAAGTTTGAGCATGATAGATAAGTAAGGTGTTATGAAATATTCATTTCAAATGCTTGTGTGCTCTATGATATATGCTTGATAGATGAATCATTTGCTTGATTTAATCATGTTTTAAATGTTTAAGATCATGATTCATGCATTAAAATGGTTCTTGAGAGGTTTCGGAATCAAGAAATGATGACGGGATCGATCAAAATGGCCGAAAAGTGACTTTGGTACAGTTGGGCAGCACCCAGGCGGCTAGCCGCCTGAACCAAGCGGCTAGCCACTTGGCATTGCTCCCAAACCCGAGAGCAAGCGGCTAGCCGCTTGGTCACGGGTTTTACCCATTCTTCTCCCTCATTTTGGTCTTCTTCCTCACTTGTCTCTCTCTCTCTCAAAACCGTGACTTCTCCTCCATTTTTCCTTCAAAAATTCTTCATTTCTCAACCATTTTCATGTCAAAATCATTGATTCCATCCATCACCCATCCATTTAACTTCCATTAAACACCTTCCAATCATCATTTCATCTTTCTCTTCTCCTGTTTATCTCTTTCTCTCTCTCCCGCGTGAATAGTGCCTCACCATCTCTCACTCAAATTTCTTCAATTCTCACTCATTTTCTTGCTAAAATTAATCATCCAAACCATTACCCATCTACTACTCCTTCATTTTTCATCATTCAAACATCATTTTATCACATTTCCATCAAAATCCGAAATCCAAAAACCTAGTTTTGGCCGTTTCTCTCTCTAGATTTTTAAGCTCTCTCTAGCCCATCTTTAATCAATTCCACATTATATCTAAACCTCATTCATCTCTAGGATTACATTTCTTGGCTCAAACTTATCCATTTTCCTCAAATCCGAAATTGTTCAACAATGGTGGGTGGAGAAAAAGCCAAGAGCAAACAAATGGCCAAGAGATGCAAGGAAGATTATGAGGACAATACGGAGTTTTTGTCAACTCATTTTCGACATCTCCCGCTTCAGAAACGGTTTATCGATAATTTCATGCCGAGGTCGGTTATTCCTCCTTACCTTGTTAGTCTTAAGAATTTGGCGAATTTAGAAAGTTGTGGTAAATCTCTTGACAAACTTCTTATTGCTATGGGTTGGAAAAATGTCTTAGTTGTTCAAGAAGCATATTATGAGAATTTAGTTAAAGTCTTTTATTCGAATATGGACATAGAAGTTTCGGATAGAATTGTTACTAGTGTTGGGGGAGTTCGTATTGAATTTGATGTTGCGGAGTTAAATCATATTCTTGGGACTCCAAATAAGGGATTAGAAATTTATAGTGCTAGAGCTAGAATAGATCATTCATGGTTTTCTCTTGAAAATGTTGTTCGAAAAATTTGTCGCCGACGTGATTTGTCCGATGAATTTTGTCGATCATCATTAAAATCTCAAGCTTTGCCTTTTCAAATTAGAATCCTACATTATGTTCTTCATCATGTAATTACTCCTAGATATGGTCATGGGGATGAAGTTAACCGATTGGATGTGGCTTTATTGGATTGTATTTTAGAGGGTAGAAAACTTAATGTTGGATACATTATACTCAATCATATGCTTAGCACACCTTGTATGGCTAAAAGGTCCCTCCCTTATGGTAGTATCATTACCCGCATCCTTAAACATTTTCGAGTACCCATAACCGAACCAACCTTTTTAAACTCAAGAGAACTAGGAGATGATGCCATTGCCAACTTAGGATTTATTTGGGCCGAAGGTAAATGGACTAGGGACCGGAGATACTCCACCAAAGTTTCTGAACTTGCTCCTACAGATCATCGTTTCTTTAACGATGTTCTTCCACCAGAGCAACTTCCTGATCTTAGTGTCCCACAGCGCTCTCATTATCCATCTTCCGCGGGTTCTTCCAAAACTCCTTCAGCTACCCATGAGGATCAAATGCAGCAGATGTTGGCTAAAATGGATTCTCTTTCGACACAGCAAAGCCGACTTCAATCTCAGTTTGAAGCTTTTTCAGCTCAATCTACTTTGGAGCACCAGCACCTCTTTGAGCAGCAGCAGCAATTATTTGATCAACACCAGCGACTGTTTGCTCAACAGCAGCAGATTCTTGATGGCCAGCAGCAGCTTTTTGCAGCTCTTGGGTTTCCGCCACCATCATCTTCATCACATCCACCATCTCCATAGCTTTTTTCTGTCACTCTGTACCACATATTTTTATGCATTTACATTTTCTGTATGAATTGTGGTTGATTATTATGAGTTATTTGGATGCTTTGTCTTTGGATGTCTTGTATTTGGATGCTATATTATGACTTCTTGATACAATTTTTAGCTCTTCATGTCTCTTGCTTGTATTTGGTTGATTATTATTGCCTTAGTTTAATTTTGATGATGAAGGGGGAGAAGTCATGTATTTCGAAGACAGGTATTATATTTTTTTTACGCACTTGTGCATGTTTTCTGAAATATTAAGGGGGAGTTTATAAATTGTTATAAATCATATTGTCAGGGGGAGTTTATTTTAAATCTGATTATATACGCCATGTATTAAGGGGGAGCATATATGTCGAAATACATGGAATGTTTGTCATCATCAAAAAGGGGGAGATTGTTAGCCTAATAGGCTATAAATAATATGATTTTGATGATAACAAACATATGCATTAAAGTGTTTTTATTTTGTATTTCACAAGTTCACTAATTTTGAAGGATAATGAATCAAGTGGAACAAGTGAAATCAAGTTCAAGACACTCAACGGACAACGGCGAAGTCAAGAATACAATTTCGAGCTTAACGGATAATTTATTGCGACAATTTCTTGTAAAAACCGGTATGATTTAAATTATGCTTGGATTAGCATTTGTGAAGCTCAATTTTATGTTAATAAAATAATTGTTTTTCAAACTAAATTAATTTTATATTTATGAGATAAAACATTTTGTGATTTTAAGTTATTTGGATAAAAATGAAATAGCTTTAATTTTCGGAGTTGGACTTATTTGCTAAGCTCTAAAAATATTTGGGCTATATTGTAACTTATGATAGATTGGGGGCTTAAGTGAAAAGTTTTGAAAACTTTGAAGACTATGGTGATTTAGCTAAAACTCGAAAAGGACTTATTTGAAAAAATATTCTTCAGTTTGGGCCATACTGTAATTTTAGAAAGTTTTTAAATTAAATAATAATTAAAATTTTCTGAGTTTGGGTCTGTTTGAAAAGTTTTATAACGTTTTGGGCCATAGCATAATTTGAGTAAATTTTGAGACAAAACTGTAATTTCATGAAACGTTATTCTTTGAAGAAAATTCAAAATTAACTGTAAATTCATCATTTTATTACGAGCGGGGCCAGGTTAAATTAAGCGGCTTGCCGCTGAAATCTGGAATTTGACAATAACGGCTAGTTTTCGAGCTTTAAACATAAAAACTCATTTCCAACTTCATTTTAACAACTCTGGCAATCAAAAATAAGTTTGTAAAACATATATTGAGCTTCCATATTGCAAATCACAATAGATTAAATCATTCTTGAGCCATTATTTGTGAATCTACTCTTGTAAAGAGTGTTTTGCTGTATTTTCTATTTTGCATTATATTGAGAGTGTTCAAGTGAGGGAAACACTTGGGGTAAAGAGATTAGGGTGATAATCTCTTGATTGTAAAGGTCCATTGACACCTTGGAAGTCAATTGTAAACGTTTGAAACCTTGCGAGGCTTGGATAGTGAAATCCTCAAGCTTGGTTGGCTTGGAGGCGTGGACGTAGGCGGGGATTGTCGAACCACGTAAAAATTGCTGTGTTTGCATTCTCTTCCCTTACTCATTTATTTTACAAGCATTATCTAATTTATTATATTGCTGTGAAACTTAATTTTTGTTTACATTAAGGCATTAGATTGAATCATTTGTAAAATAATTTTTAATAACCCAATTCACCCCCCTCTTGGGTTGGTTATTTGTATTTCAGATGTGTTGAGAGGAAAAAAAAAGCTATTTATGATGGTGAACCTATTCTAATACAATGCATGAAATCTCTAAGTGTCTTAGGCTGGTCAGGAAGATTTTGCAAAGTTTGATTATCTTTATGCTCTGAAAAGTTATCAGCTCCAATGTTGGCCATGTATAAGGATAGTAAAGGTAATTTTATAATTAATCTACATTATCTATACGAGATCAATGTCGTATGCAATGCTATTGATGTGTGTTAAATTAAGAAGATAATACACAAGCAAATGGATAATCCACAAAATACTAAATGAAAATTGCACAATTAGAACAAAATGAAAATTAATAAGCAAAGAGTATAAATGTAAAAAACTAAAAATAAATGCAAACTAAAAAATAAACTAAAATTAAAATATTAGATGATTAAACTAGTCATAAAAACAAAGTAATTAAAGAAAATGACCTAGGTAGTATTTTAGAACCAGGAATAAAATATAAAATAAAAATTAGTATGCAAGAATAACAAAACTGAAATTAAAATGATAGGTGGTTACACTGACCACATAAGATAACAAAAAAATTATGAAAAAAAAATAAATTGTAGAAATTAAAAGATGAAGGAATGAAAGGAATACTTACCTCAAGATGTGGACTCTCTTTTTTTTTAATAATTTTTAAGAATCATCAACTAATTAGACAATTAGTTTAATCTCTGAGTCTCATGACTTTAAAATTTCAAGTCTATGTTCATTATGTCCATGAAGTTCAAGGAATATGTCATAGTCTAAAGGTCCAAGTTCAACTTCAAGTTTCACTAACTTCTTTATTTTTATTTATTCAAGTCATTTGTAATTTTAATTACGTGTGTTTTATTATAATTAAGTATTTTATGTATTTTAAAGGTATCATAATTATTTTATAATAAACGAAACATTGGATAACAAAATAAACAATAAATCAAAACTCAAAACGATTGAAAACCTTAAGAGGAGTATAAAAGTATAAATGTCACTATTCACATATACGATACTGTTCACATATATGTTACTATTCATGGTACTATTCATGACACGGTTTATATATACTGTATGGTGATAGGACATTGACCGATGACGTGGTAGCATTTGATTGGAGGAATGATATGGCATTGATTGATTATGTGGTATTGACTAATGACGTGACTTGACTGAGGAGGTGTCACAATCTTATTGGATTAAAATATTTATACATTGTTGACCGATAACATGATAGTATGTTAGTAGATAAAAAAAACATACATACGGTACATGCATATACACGGGATAATAGTCTTGACGATGTGTTCAAATTAATTAAAACTTACCACGTGATGCAATCCCGTGCAACAAAATTGTTTTAATCTGATGGCCATGATTTACTCATTGTATCTATAAAAAGAGGCTTTCCCTCTAATTTGACACTCTTAAGTTCATTTTTTAGCTCCATTTTCTCTAATTCCTTCTCCATTTTGTATTTTCTATGTATTTTAATAAAACTTTTATTTTATCCTTACTTAAAATATAAGTAAGTAATTTTCTTTCAAACTTGGGTTGAAGGTGAAGTTTCAACATATTTTATGAGCTTAATTGGTAAATTTATTTTATTTTCCCTTCTAATTTATGTGGATGTTTTGACTTTTCATTGACAAATAGTAATAACATAGCTATTACTATTTGTCACAATAAGCCTTTAACACCATATTAATTAGAGCGCGATTCATAAGGAGTGGATTTCTCCCTTATTATTTAATTGGTATTAATAAGGAATATTAAGTCTTGGTACATGTTGATATGGATCCAGATACTCAAGTATTTTATTATAATAGTTGTTATTTTTAATTATTCCTGTCATTTCAATTTTAAATTTAGGATAATTTCACTATAATTTCAATTACCCACTTAGAAAAATTAAATCAATACATAATTAAAATCGATCTTCTCATAGGATCGACACTCGTTACCACTAATTTATTCTACAATAGATTCGTGCACTTGCAAGTTTAATAAAATTTTTACAATACGTTTTTGACACTGTTATTGGGGAGGTAAGTTATTTTAATTTGTTGAATTAATTTCTTTTAATCTTTCTTTTTTATCTTGTATTTTTTTCCTTGTTAAAAAATAACGATTCTATAATTTAATTTTTGTAATTTAAATTTCTTTAAATTTCTATAATTTAATCTTATTTTATAATTTCTTTAAATTTCTGTAATTTAATTTTAAGTTATTTTTCTTTGTAATTTTTTTTTATTTTGTTAATTTATTTTAATTAATTAATGTAATTAATTTGTAGAATTAATTTTTAGGTCATTTTTTGTTGTTTTCTTTTAAAATTGTTATTAAAAATTTTTTTAAAAATAAATTCCTGTAATTTAAATTCTTTTTTTCTCTTCTTGATATTTCTGCAATTTAATTTTTACATCATTTTCATTATAATTTTTTATTAAAAAATAATAAAAATTCTATAATTTAATTTTTGTAATTTAAATGTCTGTAATTCAATTTCTTTAAATTTTTATAATTTAATTTTTGCTTTACTTTTCTTTGTAATTTTTTTGTTTATCTTGTAATTTATTTTAATTTTAATTAATATATTTTTTATATTTTCTTTTTTGTACTTGAGTGTATATTCATAGTAAGGTTATAATAATGTGATAAGATTAAAATTGTAATTTCTTTTTTCTCTTTATTTTTATTAATTTTTTTCTCATGTTTTTTTATTTTGCATACTTTGCATGCGTTGTCAAATGTCATAATTATCTAATCTTGAGCCTATAGACCCATAACTAGATTTTTATTCAATCCTTGCTTGCATTTATTCTTAAGTAAGTTACACTCTCGATGTTCTGTTCTCTTTATTGTTCACACTAATTTTTCACATTGAGCAATTGAAATTAAAAATCCATAGAATGGTGTCACGTTTAAAGTTAATAGTCAAATATTAAAGTTATATCTCGAGAACTAATCACATGGAGAAGATACCAAAATAAATTTGAGTGACCCACCAAATTTGAATTAAGATTTTACTTTTCGATGATTTAATTTTCTTTTTCGTTTTTCTTGTGATTATTTTGATTATTTTCACATAATTATTTTTGTTAAACCCTTAAGTTTTCTTTTATTATTATGAGTGCTTTAACTAAACAGTTTCTCTTCAACATTCTTAGATAATTTCAACGTGTACAACCTCATCTCAGAGGCCAAATATAATTATGTAAAACACATCCTATTTTGAAGCAGCAACCACTAGAGTTACTATCTCATGTTGAAAATCTAGAAAGATAACTATGGGAAATAGAAGGTGGAATCTATGAAACTCAACTAGAACTTGAGGTAAACTCATTAAGAGGACAATGGTAAGTTAATATTTTTTTATTGTGTGTTATTATTATTATTATATTATTATTATTATTATTTCTTTATGTGTGTTGTATTTTTACTAGATTTTTTTCTTTGGTGTGTTATCATTTTTCACCCCGATTAAGTGGCGGATAATGGTACTCCATGACAATCAACATTGATTACTTTAGTTTCCTATAATAACTGATATTCTGGGTTTAAGGCATAGATAGAGATATGATCTTAGTAAATCTTCACAAGTAATTTCTTTCACTTTCTTAAAATGCTCTTCTCACCATCTATAAAGCTCAGTCTAAATGCATGCGATTCCTTATGTAGAGTAATATCCCTACTGACATCCAATAGATAATCGAATTTGTGGTAAAGGAATTTATTACATACATGCCTGGTTGTGGTAAAGGAAATTATTCAAGAAAATAAAGAGCTTAAAAGCTCTCTAATATTTGTCATAAGTGTGCTAGAATGAGGTGAGATAAAAAGTCATGTTCTTTAGGAATGATGTCTGATAACAGGAAAGATAAGATTCAATTCATTAGAGATGGTTTGAATAAAGAGTTATTGAATGATATCCTTTTGTCTCTTGAAACGCATCCCAGTGGATACGTACAAAATGCAATACTCCAGTTATGCCATTATTTATGCTCACACTACAATACTTCAATTATGGCCACAATACTCCAGTTATGGCCATTTATAAAAAATCGATCGATTTGTTAAACGTCAATAACTTTTATAATGGCTTTATCGTATTTCTTAACCATGCAATAAAAAACTATTTTATTCCTTCCACAGTGAAAAAAATCTTTATTTATGCTCACACTGTTAATAAGCTCTTTGATTTGTTACGAGCATATAGACCAGAGTCACATCTAAGGATTTTAGTGTTGGAGTGGCCAACTAATGATGGTAGCAGTAACTGCAGTAAGAAGTGCAAATTAGATTTAACTCTCTGCTTGTAAATATTTTCTTCTGTGTTATAGCACTCAAGTGATATCTTTTAATCTCTACTTCTTTTCCTTAAAACATTAAGGACAATGTTTCATTTTGATTGGGAGAGGGAATGGTTGATAATTATGGAATGTCTCAATCTTGATGAAGTTTTTATTAATTTTTATTGTAGAAACTAACTGTTATTAACTTTTTACATCGAAGATGGCTGAATATAGAGTGTAATGACTCTAGAAACGCATCTTCTTAATTTAAAAGTTGAAAAAAATTTACTTTTCGGTCTTTTTTTATTATTAAGTTTCATTTTAACTGTAATTTTTCTAACTTCTTCTTTCTAACTTCTCCTTTATAAATATACACTTTTAAAATTTTAAGTTAAAGATGGTTGAATATGGAATGTTATGATTTTAGAAACGTATCCCCTTAGTTTTTTTTTAACCTATATATATATATATATCTTGGTATGAGAGCCAAGGGGAAGTAGATGTAATATAGGGAAAAAGAATTCGTGTAATTTTAATTCTCTAAATTGGTATTTGTGTGTGTGGTGAATTCTTTACCGGTAGTATGACCCGTTTAGGACAGGGATTCGCTTAGGGCTGTAAAACCGTACCTGTAGCCATACATATAGGTATTAGTTGAACAGACTTAGGGTTACATGGATTTCTACTCTGTAGAGCATCCTCTTTCTCTAGCTCTTCCTCCGGGAAGACTAGTGTTTCAAACAATGTTGTGAATTCTGAAGAATTCATAATTGAGGACTTTAATAAAGCCGTAGATTGTTGGGAATTACGCAAAGTAGCTAAAGACATGATTTACAAAACAAAAAAGCTTGATTTTTTAAAATCAGACTATATTATAAAGACATAAGAGCGTGATATCACTCTTTCAAAACCTTTTGAAACAATTCAATTGTTTTCAGAAAGTTGTTTAAAGATGTTAAAAGAAAAGAAATTTATATATGTTCATATAGATTTAATCCAAGTAGGAATTAAGCCCCTAACTAAAGAAGGTTTAGATACCTCCATATTAGCCGTTCTGAGAGGTGGCAGATTCATCTCTTTTGATGATTCTTTACTCAGTAGTATTGAATCGAGTCTATGTAAAGGTCCTATATCGTTTGATTATTATCCCAACATAACAATCTCACTTAAAGACAAAAATATTCTTAGGAGTATGATTCTTCAGATCAAAACCAACAATTACCACATGATTGAAGGATCAATCCCTGTTGCATTGATTTATAAAATGTCTTATAAAGCAATGCATTCCACGTTTAACACGCAACATAAATTCCAGTAAAAAAAGAATGAAACGATTCTTTTCCAGACTGACCTATCCAAAGCCAACATAGTTGTATCAAGACCTATCCAATGGAAAGATGTTCATCTTCCAGAGGAATGGATCCTTGATGGAGCCACTGAACCAGTGATTCTGAAACAACTTGAGCCCAATACAAAATTACAAAATGTGACTCAGTATTCAGATGGTAAAGTCAAACTATCCTTTAGAAGGTCTATCTCATCTAGATTTTCAGATGTAGGTTCTGTGTTTAGCGTCCCTTCTATAGATAGAACATTTAATAAAATACCCTCCATAGTAAATATCCCTTATAAAGACCAACCTAGTTTTTCCACCTCAGATATTCCTAGTAGTTCTATATTTTCTGTTGACTACATTACTAGTATACCTCACCCGGTATATACTAGTACACAACAGAACCAAATACAGAAAGAGAAGGAACCTTCTCCTCTAACATCTCCTACATTTTCTGCTGTCACAGAAAATGTGATTAGTGTTTTAGAAAAGTTATTTGAATTGGATAAAACTCTTTTACATAATGATTTTTATTCTGATTCAAATAAAGAAAAAAGACTTTGGTTTTTCAAACATTTTTTGGACTAAAGAAAACAAATCCAAGAGTCCTATTATGAATTTGTTAATGAGCAAAAAGCCCATATTTTATTTTTGATTAGTTTGAAATATATGCCACTAACAATAACATTTCATACCCATTCAAAAAGACAAATCCCATCATAAAAAGAAAGAAAACTCCAAAATAGAAACTTTCTGATCATGATGATGTTTATGTAGATTCTGAGCATCCTTCAATGAGAAATATCACCCTCATGCATGGAGAACCCCCCATGGAAGTTAAAGCATCTCCCTACAAAATACACATACATTGTGATGCAGATAAGAACCTAGAAAATGTTATTCAACAGAATAACTTCTATAACACCAATCTGAACACGATAGGAAAACAATTGACTAGAATAGAAAACCAAATCCAAAAGTCGACTATTATTGTTTCTTCTACTACTCCAAAGCCTATTACAAAATATGATCTTGAAAAAAGGCTCAAGGAGCCTATTTTCAAGCCTTTCTAGGTTTCGTAGATAGGATAGAAGAGATAGGATAGAAGCTTCTTCATCCTCATCTAAAAAGATAGAAATTGCCCCTAATACTCAATCTAGTAGCAAGATAGGAGTATTAGATCAGGATCAGTCTTCTATAGCCTCTTCTGACATAGAAGTATTCCAAAAAGAACCTGAACTTGACCCTAAAGTCAATAAAGTCCACTGGGAATTAGCACTTCCTGCTACTTTTCGTACCCCACCAGATCCAACAATAGATAATAGACCAAGTGCAATAAACCAGTCACGGTTTAATGCATCCTCGGTCTATGAGTGGAACATAGATGGGATGTCAGAGTATAACATACTTGGACTTCTCCAACAAATGACCATGACAGCCAATGCCTATAAAACCCAATCAGGAAATGCTGATAGAGCCATTGCAGAAATCCTAATTGCTGATTTTACTGGTCAGCTTAAAGGATAGTGGGATCATCTCCTCACCAGCCAACAACATCTTGATGAATTTAATAACACGATTCAAGATGCTATGGCAACCTTAATAGTCACAATATCCCTTCACTTCATAGGTGACCCTTCTCACCTTAGGGATAAGAATGCCGAGTTACTACACAACCTTAGGTGTAGAAAACTTAGTGACTTCCAAAGTTATAAAACCACATTTTTTACCAGACTCTTTCCAAGAGATGATGCAAATCATATTACTTGGAAAGAAAAATTCCTTGCAGGGTTACCTACCCTTTTAGAAGAAAAGGTAAGAAATTCCATTAAAGCCTTATATGACAATCAAATTCCTTATGACAGTCTCACCTATGGTGAACTAGTTAGTTATGTCAATAAGGAAGGTTTAAAGATTTGCCAAGATTTGAAGTTACAGAAATGACTTAAATGGGAGCTTAAGAAATCTAAGCAAGAATTAGGTAGTTTCTATAAACAATTCAACTATAACCCTTTCAAAGCCTCTAGCTCCAAATATTGTGATGGTAAGTGTTCTACGAAAACTTATAAAAAACATCACAAGTCCAAAAGATATAGGAAACCCTTTCCAGAATTTAAAGAATCTTTTTATAATAAACCATCAAGGCCTTATAAAAAGCACTCCTCTAAAAGAAAGGAAAGTAAAAATAGACCTATTACAAAGAACACATTCAACTATAAAGAAGCCACTTGTTTCAAGTGCAGGAAAAAAGGACATACTGTAAAATATTACAAAATGGCCAAAAGACTTCATGAGTTGGGACTCAATGAAGAGATATTTTCCCAAATAGCTCCTTTATTAGTTGAATCTTCTAATTCAGAATCTTCTAATTCAGAATCTTCCATGTCAAAAGACAGTGAGTCTCTGCAGATTGATGAGTTGGTTGACTCTGATGCCTCAAAATCTTCTAGTACTGATTCTGACACAGAATCATATCTAAAGAAAGTCAATATGTTAACTAAAGATCAAGAAACTTTTGAATTAGTTAAACACATTTCTGACCCTTCTTTGCAAAGAGAGTATCTAGATAAGCTTCTAAAAACTTTCGAGCAAAGAGACAAACCTGAGACTTTCAAAGCACTTGTTATTCAAAAGCACGCTTATGATCTCACGGATATCTTGAATAAAAAGAAGACTAAAAAATCTTCTCCTTCTATTCAGGATCTCTAAAAAGAAATCAAAGAAATTAAATTGAAAATTTTTGATTTAAAACAAAAACAAAAAATTGATTCTGAGACCATCCAAATATTGTTACAAAAATAATTAGAACAACATTTGGATAATGAACCAGACTCAGAAAGTGGTGAGGATGAGAATCAGAAACTTGAGAATATCGAGTCTCTATCTTATGATTTTTTATTTGTTTTAAAACAAATCACCATTAGAAAATATTTAATTAAAGTCACATTAGTGTTTTCAAAAGAATTTCAAATTGACACCATTGCCTTATTTGACACTGGTGCTGATTTGAACTGCATTAAAAAAATAATTATTCCAAAGAAGTTTCATGATAAAACTAAAGAAAGGCTTTCTGCCACCAACAATTCAAAATTGAAGATTACCTCTAAAGCATATGCCTCTATTTTGAATAATGATTTTGAATTTAAAACCTCCTTTATTTTGACAAATGATATTCATCATGCTGTCATTTTAGGAACCCCATTTATAAATTTAATTACCTCATATAATGTTAACTACGACAGTATATCTTTCAAATCCCAAATGAAGAAACTTGTCTTTCCTTTTTCAGAAAAGCCCAAGACAAGAAACTTAAATATTATCAAAGCCACTTCTGTTTATCAAAATCAAATCAGTGTTTTAATTAAAACAAAACAAAATGATTTGACTTGTTTATAGAAAGATCTAAGTTTACAAAGAATTGAAAAACAACTGCAAAATGATTTTACAAAGAAAAAGATTTTTGATTTCAAAAATCAAATTGAAAAAGAGATCTGTGCTGACCTACCCTCTGCTTTCTGGGATAGGAAGCAATGTATGGTAGATCTACCATATGAGCCCAGTTTCGATAAAAGACAAATTCCTACTAAGACTAGGCCCATTAAGATCAATATGGACTTAGAACAACACTGTAGGAATGAGATTAAAGACTTAGAATCTAAAAGCCTAATTGTGAAGTCAAGGTCTCCATGGTCTTATGCCGCTTTCTATGTCAATAAAAATTCTGAGATAGAAAGAGGAATACCTCGATTGGTGATCAATTACAAGCCTTTAAACAAAGCTTTAAAATGGATTAGGTATCTTATACCTAATAAAAAGGATTTGCTCTAAAAACTCCATTCTGCTTTCATGTTTTCAAAGTTTGACATGAAATCAGGTTTTTGGCAAATTCAAATTAAACCAAGTTACTGTCATAAAACAGCCTTTACTGTTCCATTCAGACAATTTGAATGGACTGTTATGCCGTTTGGTTTAAAGAATACCCCTTCTGAATTCCAAAGGATTATGAATGGCATCTATAATCCTTATTCAGAATTTTATTTAGTCTATATAGATGATGTGTTGATCTTTTCTAACACAATTGATCAGTATTTCAAACATTTAAATACTTTTTACTATGTCACTAGAAAAGTTGGTTTAGCCGTTTCTAGTTCAAAGATATCTTTGTTCCAAACAAAGATAAGGTTCCTTGGACATTACATCTCCAAAGGAATAATTACCCCTATTGAGAGATCACTTGCATTTACTGATAAGTTTCCTGATCGGATACTTGATAAAACTCAATTGCAAAGATTTCTTGGTAGTCTAAATTATGTCTTAAACTTCTGTCCCAATATCAATAGAATTTCAAAACCCCTACATGATAGGTTAAAAAAGAATCCTAGTGAATGGACTGAGGAGCATACTAAAGCTATTAGACTAATAAAACAGTCTGTTAAGAGCATACCATGTTTGCACTTAGCAAACCCTACATTACTTAAGGTAGTTGAGACTGATGCCTCTGACCTAGTATATGGTGGTATATTAAAACAAGTAGACAATAGTAAAGAACAAATAGTACAGTATATCTCTGCACACTGGAATGAGTGTCAAAAGAATTACTCTACTATCAAAAAAAGAAATTTTATCCATTGTTTTATGCATGACAAAGTTTCAAAATGATTTGCTAAATCAAAAATTTCTACTAAGAATTAATTGCAAAACTGCAAAACAGCAAAACATGTTTTAGAAAAAAATGTTCAAAATATTGCATCTAAACAGATTTTTGCACGATGGCAAGCCATTTTAAGTGTTTTTGACTTTGAAATAAAATTTATTAAAGGTGACAGAAATTATGTTCCAGATTTTCTAACGAGAGAATTTCTTCAAAACAGATAAAGGCAAAGGAGTCCTCAAAGACCCTCAGCATCAAACTCTTAAAGCCCAATCTCCCCGTAAAGAAAAGTTGCTGTCTTCAGCAATGCCTATAAAGTCCTAGATCGATATGGTCCAAGAAGAAGAATCAAAGTCTAAAGCCTTAGCTGCACAGGAACAGGTAAAAGAATGGATGTCATCCATTTCTAAATCTCCTGAACTTATGTTGGCCTTACAAAGCTTTTCTCTAGTAAAGCATCTTTCTCAATTTCTGGAGAAAGAAAAATCTATCTCAAAATCCCCTTCCAAAGAAATTTCAAAAATCTCATCTTCTAAAGAAGTAATTTCTACTGAAAGTTCATCTTCTTCAGTTGTACTTTCACAAAAAAGCCTTTTAAAGAAATCATATTGGATTAATAAAGCCTATCGATAAAATATTTTAGTCGTTGAGGATGGGTTTTATCATTCTGATTCTTTTTGAAGTTTTTCAAAGATTTTTCCGAAGGGTTAGTTTTTCAAACCATGAGATTTAACAAAACTCTAATCCTTCTATCAGACTATCCTTGAATTCACTGAATCAGTGAAATTCAAACATTTTTATCTCTCCAAAGAACACAAAGAACCGGCCTATTCCACGGCCACAATCCTCAAAGTTATTAGCCCAAAGTAATGGGGTGAACTACTCCACAAGACTAAAGACTTTCCCGTCAATTTTCAAAATTGTTTGAGCCACTGCCAATCTTTTTCCTATTGGGATTACCAACAGGCATGATTTAATACATTTTTATCCAAAACCCGAAGAAGTCCCATTCTTGGTTATTTTTCTACAATTCAAAAATAACAGTTCAAAGCCTTCCAAATTGGTTTCACCAGTGGTGGGATTATTTCGGCCCAAATTTAGAAATCCTAACCCCCAATGCTGTGAACTGTCTAAATCTTTTTAAAGCCCACTATAAGCCTATAGACTCATATAAGAGGTTCTCTCCTTTCCTTTGTTTCTGTACAAACTTCTTTCTTCCCTGTGTTTGGATATGGAATCTTCAATTCCACACTAATGAAGCCCAAATCTTCTTACAAAGAACCTTTAAAGTTAAATGGTGGTCAAAATTTGATGAACAGTCAAAATTGACCGAATCCATAATTCAGATATGGCTTTCCACAAAGGGGTATCTCACTCCTACTATTGAAGAAGCCAAAGCCCAATCTACGTTCCTCACTAAAAAATCTAAAGCCCAATCCCTATTGGGCTCAGCCAAATCAGAAGAAGAATATTTTAAAGTCATGGAACGGCTCCTGGCTTCTAGATCCGAGCCTTCTTCACGTGACTCCTCGGATACCAAAGACCAAGAGCCGTTTATATATTTGGGAGATGACAACGAAGATGACTGTTTTGGCATCTTCCCACCTATAAAGCATTGTAAATAATTATAAAATAATAATAATAATAATAATAATAATAATAATAATAATAATAATTTATTTTTCTTGTCTATTTTCCTTGTAATTATTATATTTCAGTTGTATTTATTTGACTTTTTGGATATTTTCCCCCTTCATTCACTATTTCATTCACTGGAAAAAAAACTGTGGGGACAAGATTCTATTTTCTTTTCCCTTTTCTGGGACCTACAAAGACTTTGAAGACTTAAAGCAAAGATGTTGTCTCCACCAACGGGATTCCCGAGGTTCATGTCACCAAAAGCAGACCTACCCACATGAAGACCTTATCACTTGTAATTATTTCTTTTGTAAAGAAATGGGTCTTTGACTATATAGTTGCCAATAGCCTCCAGTTGAGGGGACTGAATTTTTCTGGCATCTCTCTCAATTCTCTCAACTCTCTCGGTTTCACCTTGGAAATCAGAGTTGGATGTCAAGGAAAATCTCCTGACTCCAGACATTTTCCAAAAACCATCTTCTTCTTCTTCTTTCTTTTAAAGACTCAAACCCTCTGTAAAATTAAATGTAAGCATTTATTTTTAATTTTATTTAAAGCACTTAAAGCATTTGTCTAAAGATCTATATCTAATTTAAATTTAAAGCATAGATCTTAAGGTTGTATGTTTTAAATTTCAAAGCTTTTAAAGTTTATGCATGCTTGCAGACTGATCTGTATCAGCTTTGCCATAAAACTTGCTACTTAGCCTCTGAAGCAAAGAGACCGGATCTCTGTCCTCAGCTGTATCTTCTTCTTCTCCCTCCACACTCAGAGCACCCTTTCTGGGATCCAAATTGAGTACTGTGTTTGATTAGCAACCAACCTTAATGTATGTTTATTTCTGCAAACCCTGTTGCTAGGCTTGCTAAAATAAACTGGTTTTAAAGAAATTAATTAATTTAAAGATTTCAAATTCATTGGTATATCGGCTGGAAACCAAGACGTGCAAGCTGATAATTGTTCGGTTCAATATAAATCCGAACTTGGACCCTAAGGCAGGACTTGACTCCTGCATCGACCAGGTGAAAACAACGCCACGTACCAATACTCTAAAGGATTATTAGATTCTTAGAATAAGAATCATTCCAATTAAAGCCAACGATGTTTTCCAAAGTAATCACTAGTTAAATTAAAGATCTAAAATTTGATATTCCAAAGCATTCACACGCCTTCAAAGATAATATATATATATATATATATATTACAATCTTTTTGATATGATGACTTTCAAGTTTTAGTATTTATATTATCTTTGATCTTGAGTTTTGTTACTCCATGTTTGCTACTCTACATGTTGATATCGGAGACAAAGTTATGAGTTGCTTGAAGGAATATACATGTCATAATAACGCTTTTTGTCTGTTCTAAATTTCTTTTAAGTCAACCTTCTAAAAAAAAATTGTGTGTTGCTACGTTTTAAAGTTTATCTAACTAATAGATATGGAAGATTATTTAGAGCCTAAAAGACGATAGAAATACCATCTTTAACCCGTTCGAGCCTTTCTAACCATTTCTTTTGTGAAATATCCTTAGTTAACCCTTTTGAACCTTTTTAAAAAAATTGTTATTCTTTTTTTATTAACTTATCATCTCGACCCAACTTCGATTTGAAATATTATTTGATGTTGTATAAATTCCATCACCCATTCGTGTTTGAGAAAAATGTAAATAATTATTTTATGCAATAAAATTGTGCCTTAGTAAAAAAAATGAAAAAAAAAAGAAAAGAAAAAATCATAGTTTAAAAAAAAAAAGGAGATGTACCTAGTAATCTTTAAAAAAAAACTCTACTTTTTCTCAAATATGTATTTTATTTTTCTTTCTTTATTTTTTCTTTTTTATTCGCCATGTCCCTAACCTATAAAACATCCTAATAAAAGTTCTTATTGATTTTAAGAAACTATAGTCTGAAGTAAAAACTAGTTACATGAATTGTAAAGATGTAATAATGTATAATATATATATATACATATATATATATAATAAATACATTGGTCTAACTCACATTTTGGTTTGAAATCGTATTATTTCTAAGCTGTGGGCACATTTATTTCATCTTGGTGAGAGTGTGTAATATTACTTTAATATTTTCTCTCAATTTGCCATTCATAAGAGTGACTATTATTATTGGATTTAATTTTTTTGTGAAAGTGTCTCTACTAGTGAGATTTTGGGGTATTGACATGTCATTCTTAAAAGCAACTTGATTAAAATAGTTGTAACAAAGTCTACTAGATTGATTCATATGGATGGTTAAGTTGGGAATAATAATTTTTAAAGACTAGAGATAATGCTCATACTTTTATTTCATTGGTATCATTAGTTTAATTAAATAAACATGACAATTCAAAAAAATTAAAAAAAAAAGTTTTGGGTTTAAATTTAATTTCGCTTAATTTGCTAGAGACTAGTAATAAACTGGTTGGGGACTGTGTTTAGTGCTAGAAAATATATATTTATAAAGGATAAAATCATCATTTTACACTTTATATTTCAGTAAATTCTTTGCTTTTATATATTCAAGTCTCTTGTGATTTTAATTATGTGTATTTTATTATAATTAAGTATTTTATGTATTTTAGGGGCATCATAGTCATTTTACAATAAACGAGCCATCGGATGATAAAACAGATAGTAAATCTGAATTCAAAACGATTGAGAACCTTAGAAAGAGCATAAAAGTATAAATATTACTATTTATATATACGATCCTGTTCATATGTATGATATTATTCATGATACTATTCATATTTACTGTATGATGATGTCACATTGATCGATGACATGCCAGCATTTGATTAGAGGAATGATGTAGTATTGACTAATTATATGACCTTAACTGATTATGTGACTTGATTGATAAAGTGTCACAATCTTATTGGATTAAAATATTTATGCTCTATTGACCAATGACGTGGCTGTATATTAGTATCAGAAAAACGAGCGTACGATACATGCATATACACGGGGATAATAGCCTTGATAATGTGTTCAAATCAATCACAACTTACCACATGACGCAATCATATGCATCTAAATTTTTTTAATCTGATGGCCATGATTTACTCGTTATATCTATAAAAGGAGGCTCCCCCTTAATTTGACACCCCTAAGTTTATTTTTTACCTCTATTCTCTTTAATACCTTCTCCATCTTATATTTTTTACATATTTTAATAAAATTCTCATCTTACCCCTAATTAAAATATGAGTAGTTAATTTTCTTTTAAACTTACGTTGAAGGTGAAGTCTCAACATGTTTCATGGGTTTAATTGGTAAATTTATTTTCTTTTCCCCTCTAATTTTTGTGGACGTTTTGACTTTTTGTCGACATATAGTAATAACACAATTATTACTATTTATCACAATAAGCCCTTAGCACCACATCAATTAGAACATGGTTCATTAGGAGTGAATTTTCCTCTCATGATTTAGTTGATATTAATAAAGAATATTGAGCCCTAGTGTATGTTGATACGGATCTACATACTTAAGTGTTTTATTATAATAGTTGTCATTTTTAATTATTCTTGCCATTTTAATTTTAAATTTAGGATAATTTTACCATAATTTCAACCACTTACTTAGAAAAATTAATTCGACACATAATTAAAATTCACCTTCTCATGGGATCGACACTTGTCACTATTAGTCTCTTCTATAATAGATTCATACATTTGCGAGTTTAATAAAATTTTTATAACACACATCTTATAAATAATACTAAAATTTGAATAGAAGAAGGTGCTAATTGAAGTTTTACAAAAAAATAAAATAACAAAGATAGAAACTAACAGCCAAAAAAATAAAGACAATCTGACATGAAATTTAGAAAACTCTCTGCCAATAACACTAAAATCTTAAAATAACTTAAAAGTATTATTTATTCTCAAGTATAAGAGTGTCTGGATAATTCATTGAGTTTGGAGTAGAACCACAAAAAAAAATTAAAATTTAGTAGTTAATTATTAAATAAGGAAAGTCAAATGCAGTAAAACAAGATCAAATGTATGGTTTTCATTTAATATCAATGCATGCATTGTTCATGCATTTAATCTATTTAACAAGTAATGCATTTATGCTAATGTATGTAGGGGTAGGCACCAGTTCAGATTGATTCCATTTCAGAATAAATTGAAATTTTTGGTTTAATTCAATTTAAAATTTTAAAAAACTAGTTTGAAAATTTTTTATTCAGTTCAATTTCAATATTTATCAATTTGGTCCTTTTAGTTATAAAACACTAATGAAACTGAAAAAAAAAACAAAAAACAAAACAAACAGGATTTTTTGGCTTCGGTATAGTTTGGCCCACCCATAAAGGTCACATGGCATTTTTAATTTAAAAATTATATTTTTTATTTTCGATTCGATTTTTTTATTTGAAATTTTAAACATAAAACCGGATCGGAGTATGTGGTTTTGTCACTGGCTTTCTGCCTCTAGTATTGATAGAAGTACTACTGGATGATTGCAACAAGTACTACTTAATAAATTGACCATTAATGCTAAGTACGTCAAGTTTTCTTTAATATGAGACTAGCAAAGGATGTTTTAATAACTACTAGATGATCTCAAATATATCACTAAATGCAAAAACATTGATTCGTACGTAACATGATCATGTTCATCGTAACACTTAATTACACCGTACACTTCTTTCTCAAGGGTGAAATCTATTAGACTTTTAAATAACAATCATAGCCTTTAGTAGTTTGTAAGGATTGGAACATACTCGGAACTCTTATCATCGACTTTACTTCATAGAAAAGCCAGAATAACAACCCGGCGGCACAAATTTGTTCCGTGGGGCTAAGAAAATTAAAGACACCAAAATATTAGCTTGATGGGGCGGCAATGCCAAGTTTAACTGATACTCAATCATCTCTTTGAACTTCCCCATAAATACCCTCCGCTAGTTCACTCTTCTTCATCACTTACACAAAATCCACATATCTTTCTTCCCTCTTAGGAGGGAAAAAAATACAAACGCTTAAAATTGTCAGCGAAGAGCATTCTCTGGCAATGGCCAACGACATTGAAGTTGGTGAGCAACGCGAGTTCCACGACCCTCCTCCAGCTCCATTTATCGACACCGAGGAGCTCACCAAGTGGTCGTTTTACAGGGCTATTATAGCTGAGTTCATCGCCACGCTCTTGTTTTTGTATATCACTGTGCTGACAGTGATTGGTTACAAGAGCCAGGCTGCAGCCAACCACGACGGTGACGGATGTGGTGGTGTTAACATTCTGGGCATCGCTTGGGCCTTTGGTGGCATGATCTTTATTCTTGTTTACTGCACTGCTGGAATCTCTGGTAAGTAAGTCCAAAGGCGTTTGATTCCTTTTTGTTACTGTATATATGCATGTATGTTCATTTCTCAAATGTGTCTGATAAAATTGCATGGAACAGGAGGACACATCAACCCGGCTGTGACATTTGGGCTGTTTTTGGCACGCAAGGTGTCACTGGTGCGAGCCGTAATGTACATGGTGGCTCAGTGTTTGGGAGCCATATGCGGCTGCGGGCTAGTTAAGGCTTTCCAGAAGTCTTATTACACAAGATACGGCGGAGGAGCCAATGAGGTTGCTCATGGGTACAGCACTGGCACGGGATTGGGTGCTGAGATCATCGGTACCTTTGTTCTTGTCTACACTGTTTTCTCTGCCACTGATCCCAAGAGAAATGCTGGGAACTACTATGTTCCCGTAAGCTATCACCATTTCTTATGCTTCACTTGATTTAAGAGAAAACAGAAAGATTCAAGAGATAACAGAAAATTTACCAAAATTCTAGTTGAATGATTAATTGATTGTTTATATATGTTTGAATTGAAAGGTCTTGGCACCATTGTCGATTGGATTTGCTGTGTTCATGGTTCACTTGGCTACAATCCCAGTCACTGGAACTGGCATCAACCCCGCTAGAAGTTTGGGAGCTGCAGCGATTTACAACAAGGACAAGGCTTGGGATGATCAAGTATGCCCCAACCGAATTTGATTCTAATTTTCTTTCTAATCCTGTTTCATGTCATGCTAATATAAAGTTTATCTTCTGTATTTGTTACAGTGGATTTTCTGGGTTGGCCCCTTCATTGGTGCTGCAATTGCCGCATTTTACCACCAATACATCCTATGAGCGTCTGCTGCTAAAGCTCTTGGATCCTTGAGAAGCTGCTCCAACATTTAATTAACTTTTAAAATAATTAATGGAGGATTAATTAATGGCTGTCAAGCGACTTCACGTCTATGGAGTTTGTACATTATCTCATATGCATTAGTGTTTAGTAGAGCTGGTGAAGATCCCGCACCACTTCGAGCGTGTCTTTTGTTTACGTGCGATCACTTGATTTTAATGTGCCCCAAAAATTGTTATTCGCTTTGCTATTGTTCCCCCTTTCGACTGCTGTACTATTGTTTACTATTTGTTTCCCTTTCTCACAAATAATGCGGACTCCGGTAGTGTATTACTATTCCTCTATGGGGAGTAACGTAGTAGACTTCCATCTACAATTTCAATAGTAAGAGCTCTATGGTATACAATTGTGCCCATTAAATAAAAGGCGATGGTTCCCTTAAATTAGAAAATAGTTTATCTTGTTTATTGTTTAGTTTTCTAGGAAATGCTTTAATATCTTACTCTACATAGTACGTTAGTTGATTACAAACTCCGCGAACGTAAGCTAAAGATGGAACTACATGAATTCGATGTGTTATTTATATTTACATAACTTTTATCTTTATCGTAATTAGTTCTAGAGGAATATATTACGTTTGGCTCCCTCAGCTTCCCAAGAGCTTCCCAAGAGCTTCCTTGCTCTCTACGAGCCCTCGAAGTTGTTTACAAGCTTTCTTGCGATTTTTGGTAGCCCCGTAAAGCTCCTTTGACCTCAATGATCTCTCTATGCGATCCTATTGTGCCACCTCTAAGCTTCTCTAAGCTCTATGAGCACTCATTAGTCCCTCTGAGCTTTCTTTTGGGCACCCTTGAGTTTTGTAAATTAGCTCTTTAGGTTATGTTTGGGAGTAGGATTAAGTGTAGGATTGGATTAATTTTGTGATTAATTATTTCTCTTGGTGACTTACACTTTGGATTAGATCATAGGACTAAATTTGAGTTTAGTTCTAAGATCATGGGATTAGCAATCCCAATTAAAACATAAGTTTAATTAGGATTAACTTAAAAATAATTGTCTATTTAATTAATTATTACTTGAATAACTAATGAATATTTAATTTAATAATCACAATATTAAAATTAATAATACCAATAATTGTTTGCTTTTATATAATTTGTTAACTTTTTGATAAAATAAAATATATTTATAATATTTAATAAAAATTAAATCAAATGTCTAAATAATTTCTAATTTAATTTAATATAATGTAATTTATATTTGTTTATTATAATTATACTACCCAACAAATAATTTTATGCATATTTAATCTTAATTATTTGTCTTTTAAATTAATATTAATAATCATTTTATTATTAGATATTCACAAACAGTTCATATTTATATTTAAATGTCAACTTAAATGTTATTTTATTTTATTCAAAATAACTTAATATAGTCCAATCCAATATTGGACCAAAGATAAAACAGCATTATATAATTCAATCTAATCCTATTAAATTTAGTTCAATCCAATCTTAATAATTAATCCAATCCAATCCTATGTATCAAATGTAGCCTTAGAACTTTGCAGAGTACACAATTAACATGCACTAGAACAACAAGGGATATATCCATTGTTCCTCCACATGCCACAAATTTTAATACATTCGATCTTATCTTTAGGCTTGGCAATTTGACCCGGCCCGATGTTTAGCCCAATTGACCCGACCCAAATTTTTTAGATTTTAGCCCGAATATTCAAGTTTCGGGTCGGGTTCAGGTCAAAAAATTAAAGCCCGATCAAAATTCGGGTCAGGGTCAGGTCAAATATCAACCCGACCCGACCCAATTGAAAAAAAAACACACAATGCAATAAAATTAAATAGTTATGAAATTACATTGTATTTTTTTAATTTAATTATATGTTTTTACTTCTTAATGTTGATTGTGAAATTGAATTGTAAAAGATTATTCTTATCAATTAACTGTTTAAAAAATAATTTTATGATTAATTGTATTATATATTTTGCCTTTATGTTGTTAATTATTTTAAATCAAAAATTATTTTTTGTTTTATATTTATAGAATTGTAATTAGAAGAGAATAAAAATAAAAAAAATATGAATGAATTTAGTATATGGTTAAAAAATTATAAGGTATTAATAAATTTAAATTTTAAGCCCAAATTTTTAATTTGTGTCACAACAATTTTTGGAGGGTCAGGTCGGGCCCGACCGGAATCGGGTCACTATCGGGTCACTATCGGGTCGGGCTCAATCCAACTCGAATTATAAATGTTCAGATTTTGATCAGGTCGGGCCTTAGAAATTTTTTTTCGGATCAGACTCAGGCTTAATTGCCAAGCCTACTTATCTTTGGGCTAGGGTGTGTAATCTAGGTTGGTGGGTCAAATTCATGTCAAACTCTAAATGTATTATGTCAAAAGTTTTTTGTTAACCTAAATTGGAGCCATTTAATAAATGGATTTATAAAGAAGGGTCAGTTTAATAATACTATTTTAAATTAATTATTATTAGTTATGCTATAAAAAATATATGTTATAAAGAGAATTAATTAAATATTTAATAAAATTTATTTTTTAAAATGTTAAAAATTTTAAGAGTAGTCATATGTCTTTGTTAAATATTATTCTTAAGATACTGTGAGAATGAAAATTATTGAAATAAAAATAATATAGAATAAAATTTGTTCACATATTTTTTTTAAAATGTATGTATAATTTTTTTATCTAATAATTTATGATGATAATAAATATTTATATTTTATTTATTTCATTATCTCAATATAATTGGTAATGGTAATATCTCTTTAAAATTAATAATTCTATTTCCTAATTGCACAAGAATAATTTTAAATTTTTATAAATATATGTGAGTATATATATGAAATTATACTAACATATTTTAAAAAGTTACTCTTTACCTATTTTTTAAAATCAACCATGGAATGATATGATTTTGTTGAAAATAATTTTTTTAAAAACTAACAAATATTAACAAATTAACTTTTTATTTTTTAAAAATTAGTGTTGAGCTTCTCCAAAGTAATTATGATGGACCCTGATTTTTTAAACACAAGTTTTAAATGAATCTTATAGAGTTTTACTAAGACATATTCTTCATATTCCTTATACGTGAAAAGTACTATTAGACCCAAATTTAGTTTGATTGTTTAACTTAAATTTTTATTATTAATTTCATTAAAAAAACTCAGTATAAAATCAAACCTGATTAGTTAATAAATAATTAGACACAATTATTAAATAAATATATGAAAATTCGACATCTTGATTAATCAAGTCATATTTTCAAACCAAAGTCCAAACCTATTAATTTATTTTCTTATTTTTTATTACTTTTCCAGCTATTCTCAATAGACTCTATACTTACTACAAATACAAACATTTAAATTCTCGTAGACTTCAACTTATAATATTGGGAATTGGAATTGCATTACGAATTTGAAAAAGAAAGTTCGTTTGCTTCCACGACTTGGCAAAGCATTGAAATTCGTAAAAAGGAATTTTCGTAGCAATATTTTCAACCAGACAAATTACCTCATTTTAACTCAAATTATGCAGTGTTCCTATTAATCTAGCTATTTTCAGTCAGAAACTATCACCATAACACAGCCGAAAGTGAAAGAGAATAAAGCCATCTTCGTTCTTGAGGTTCGAACATTGAATCTTTTTATGTGACTGTGATCTCAAATAAATTATTGTGTGGAATGAAAATTTTATCAAGTCATGTGTCATAAAGACCAGCTTCTTCTTGATTGAAATAAGGTTAACTTTGATTAAGAATTCAAGTTTAGTAGTTTTTTATTTGCCTAGTTATGTTATGCAGCAGTCGGCAAAAGTAAGGCCCAAAAGTATATTCAGACATTGGTATGATCTAAATAAACTTCTATTACAATTTTGACTACAGCTATTGTTTTGTCGAATGATGAATTTAGGCTTAAACAATAGCAGCACGTGCTGTGAATAATGGCATGAGAGTGGAGTACAATAGTAAATAATAGAGAATTATTAACTTAATATTAATATTTTAGGATTGCGATAGGCCATAAAATGTGTTTGATAATAATTGTAAAAATTGTGTCTTGAAATGATTTTTAAAGAAAATCTAAAAATATTTATGAGAGAATACTAAAATATTTTCTCGGATTGTTTTTGAAAAAGTTTTCAAATTGATTCTAAAAGATAGTTTTGGAGAAAAATAGATAGTTTTGGAGAAAAATAGATTATGAAAATTCTCTTCACTTATATTAAATCTCTCTTAGATTAGTTAATTTCAAACTCAATAAAAAAGCCTCTACTCTTTAATACAAGACTTTTGATAGCCAATTGATGGCTTCAAAAGTAGATAGATGCATGCTTTTTATTTAATGTCAATGCCTGCTTTATTCATGTATTTAGTCTATTTAACAAGTTATGCATTTGTTCTAAGAAAAATGTTAAGTTACAGTCATCTGTAACTTAGGTCATCCCTTATTCTAATACATGTAGAGGTAAGTAGTGTTTCAAATCAATTTAGTTTCAGAGTAAATAGAAATTTTTTATTTAATTTGATTTGGAAATTTCCAAAAAGCTGATTTGAAAATTGTCATTCAATTTAATTCAATATCAATCTATTCAATCCTTTTAATTATGAGACATTGGATTGAAACTAAAAAAATCAAATCAAACCAAATTTTTTGGGTTCAGTTTGTTCAATCCAACAGTAAAGGCAACATGGCATTTTTTTAATTTAAAAATTATTTTTTTATCTTTTGGTTCAATTTTTGGATTTGAAATTTTAAATTAAAGACCAAATCAGAGTACTATGTTTTATATTGAACAAAAATATTCATTTTTTTCCAAGAAAAATATCCAATTGAAGTCCTAAAATACCAAACAAAACGATAACTTTTTTATGTATGTTTTGGTTTTGCCCATCCCTAAATATGTGCCTTATGTTAAATGTCAGGTTCTACCCAACCCTAAATGTATGCTTTATGTTAAATATCAATACATACTAATTCACATGCATTTCGCATTCGTCAACTGCCTGCATTTAACTGTTATAAATGCTTGCCAAAGTGAGCCTTTTTGGGCAATAATTATCTATTAACCCCTTGATTTTTAATTCAAAAATAAGTAAATAGATGATTTATGTGAATCAGCAAGTACGTTTGTGCTTTAGGATTATGTTTTCTTAGAAAGATTGGCTCCGTATTAGTTTGTTTTGCAAAGCATTCCTTTATGGTATAAGATCCCCCAAGTGGACTTAACAAAGCGTTTAATGTGAACTGAGTTTTGTGCTCGTGCCTTTTAAATTATAGTTCACTATGGTTACCGCAATACTATAGTTTGGGTCCATTATGAAGTATATACCTTATGAGTTGGTCCAGACCCTAATATCGATTATTAGGTGGTAATAATTATATATTGATATTAAAGATGGAGTGGAAAATTTCATTCCCTGATGAACAAAAGCAATGGTAGCCAAAATTTGAAGCTGGTGAAAACTCTAACTACTCAACCGTGAAATATAAAGGACTGATCTACTGTGTGTAGTCGCACATGTTATATTGTGCAACCGTGGATATAGCGGGAACTTCACAACAGAATTTCTCAATGAGAACTTGTCATGCACACAATGGCACACCCCAGTACTCGCGACTGCTTCCACCAGATCAAATTGCTTCAAATATAAACAATTGATCAAATAAATACAATGATTGGTGGGGCTTTTTTGCCACAATGAAACGTGGCAGGAATTGAGTGGTTGTGACTTAGAGCTGGATGGACGGCGGTAGGTGCTGATTGAGAATGAATTATGGACGGAGGCTGGTCGGTTTGTTCAAGCACGTCACGGGCTCCACATTTTCATTTGACGGATGGGGCCGTCAGCCAAACCACGTGTCCAATCAGGAGTGATATATTTGGATGAACAATCATTGTGGACCACAACGACGTCGCTCTGACAATTTGTTTTCTGCCCTCTAAGCTTTTGCCCTGTGAAAATATTACTCTGGGCTTCTATTCTTCTGAATGCTTTACCATTATCTTTCATTATCATATAAAAAATGAAAATGGGATAAAAGTGTTCCTCTTTTGAGTATTTGGATACCCTTTGGTATACATTATTTTACCTTTGATACCTCTAGAGGTATAACTAAATAAATTAACCATTAATGCGAAGTAAATCAAGTTTTCCTTCAATAGAGAAACTAGCTAAGGATGTTCTAATACCTACAAGGTAATCTCAAATATATCACTAGAGAAACAAACATGGATCCACATGTAACATGACCATGTTCATCTTAACACTTAATTTTATGCACACTTTTTTCCCGAGTGAAATTTATTGGGATTTTTAAATAACATTCTTAGCCTTTGGTAGTTTGTTAGAATTAGAACGTACTCGAAACTCTTATCATCGACATTAGTTTAGTCAAATTATAGTGGGCCAGAATGACAACCCGCATAAATTTGTTTGGTGGGGCTAAGTAAATGAAAGACACCAAAATATTAGCTAGATGGGGCGGCATACTAAGTTCAATTAACACTCAACCATCTATTCGAACTCCCCCATAAATACCCTCCACTTCTTCACTCATCCTCATCGAGCAATAAAGTCCACAGGTCTCTCTTCTCTGGAAAAACTCTAAAAATTATCAGTGAAGAACAATCTGCAGAATGGCCAAGGACATTGAGGTTGGTGGGCAAGGCGAGTTCCACTTTAAGGATTACCACGACCCTCCTCCAGCTCCATTGATCGATGCTGAGGAGCTCACCCAGTGGTCGTTTTACAGGGCTATTATAGCTGAGTTCATTGCAACGCTCTTGTTTTTGTACATCACTGTGCTGACAGTGATGGGTTACAAGAGCCAGACTGACGCCAACAACGGCGTGGACGGATGTGGTGGTGTTGGCATTCTTGGCATCGCTTGGGCCTTTGGTGGCATGATCTTTATTCTTGTTTACTGCACTGCTGGAATCTCTGGTAAGTAGGTATAAAAAATGCTTCATATTTTTTGTTGCTGTTTATATGCGTGTATGTTAATATCCCAAATGTGTACGCGCAGGTGGACACATTAATCCGGCGGTGACATTTGGTCTGTTCTTGGCGAGAAAGGTGTCACTGGTGCGAGCCGTAATGTACATGGTGGCTCAGTGCTTGGGAGCCATATGTGGCTGCGGGCTAGTCAGGGGTTTCCAGAAGTCTTACTACACGAGATACGGCGGTGGAGCCAATGAGCTTGCTGATGGCTACAGCACTGGCACTGGATTGGGTGCTGAGATCATCGGTACCTTTGTACTTGTCTACACTGTTTTCTCTGCCACTGATCCCAAGAGAAATGCTAGGGACTCCCATGTTCCTGTAAGTGATCGCAGTTTCTTATACTCTTCTGATTTAAGGGATAACAGAAAATTTACCAATATCTGGTTGAATGGTTGATTAATTGTTTATGTATGTTTGAACTGATAGGTCTTGGCACCATTGCCAATTGGATTTGCTGTGTTCATGGTTCACTTGGCTACAATCCCAGTCACTGGAACTGGTATCAACCCCGCTAGAAGTTTGGGAGCTGCAGTGATTTACAACAAGGACAAGGCTTGGGATGATCAAGTATGCACCAACCGTATTTGATTCTAATTTTCTCAGTAATCCAGTTTCTTGTTATGCTAATATAAAGTTTATCTTTTGTACTTGTTGCAGTGGATTTTCTGGGTTGGCCCCTTCATTGGTGCTGCAATTGCTGCATTTTACCACCAATTCATCCTCAGAGCATCTGCTGCTAAAGCTCTTGGCTCCTTCAGAAGCTCCTCCAACATCTAATTAATTTTAAAAATAATTACTGGAGGATTAATTAATGGCGGTCAAGCGGCTTCGCGACTGTGGAAATTTGTATATTATTATATATGTATTAGTATTTAGTAGGGTTGGTGAGATCGACGATGTCCATTTGTGATTGTCTTTCTTTCCCTTATTACTTGCTTGGAGGCACTTCTTTTGAACGTGCCCAAAAATTGTATTATTCTCTGCTTTTCTTTCACTTTTCTGTCCGGGGTTGTGTACTCGTAAATTTATTTTGGAACATTAATAATTAGTGCTTTTTTTTGTGTATTAAAATATCCAATATTCAAAAAATACATTGGATCTAGATTAATCTAGATTAGGACTTGATTGAATCACAAGGATAGTAAGACTCTCCCAACAAGTATTTAACGCTAATTGTATTCTCAAATCTTGAGACACAAACCTTGATTAAGTTAAAACAATCTTATGCCAATAATCTATACAGTTGTTTGGTTAATAATGAGTGTTTTGTGTTACATACTTGTCTCTCTTATTTTTATTAAACTATTAAGGAGAGGGAAAAAAAGAAAAAAATAATACTACAAAGGTTATTGAACAATTGGAGAAGTATATAACTGAATAATTTGATCATGGAAAAAAATTACAAAAAAAAAATAAAGAATAAATGTGAAACTATTTTTTGTAAGCTTATTTACAAAATAATGTCAAAGCTTTAAAAAGGACTGAAGTCTCACTTTTGGACCGCAATTGAATCTGCTCTCATGTGACATTTTTTGTTTTATTTCGTAAGTAATGCTATAATTTATATTTAAGTGATGTGACAACCGTAGTTTTGTTAATAGATAACACCAATTAACACATCGATAATAGATAATAAAATTAGTCAATCAACTCCTTATACATGAGTAGCAGTGATAAATGACAACTAGTAATGATAAATGATAACTTACTTGAGATATAGATTATACATTTAAACTATTTTAAGTGTATTATAATTAGAAATTTAATCATGTGTGCGAAAAGTCATTCTATCATAATTAAAAATCCGATCAGGTGTACAAAAAGTCGTGGGAGAATATACAAAAATAACCCTAAAAAGTTTTTAAATATCAAAAACAACCCTCCTAAACTTTTCTTAACAAAATCAATCGATTAAATCTATGATACCTAAAATACCCTTATAAGCATAATCTCTGTTAATACCCCTATAGACTATAACAATATGGAAACAATTCTAAGAGAAATAAAAGAGTTATTAATACACTTAAAAGAAGAAACTAATAATATAAAACAAGAAATAGAAAAATTAAAAATTGAGATGATATTAATTCATGCTAGTAAAAAGAAAGATAAGAAATTAGAAAAGAATAAAATCCTAAAATCAGGAAACACAAAGAAACCTAATATAGACTTGTCTCAAAGACCACAACCAGGAAGTTTTGATGAATGGTTTATGAAAAATAAATACCCTAAAATCATAGAAGACACGGAAAATCTAATAAAAGAATTAGAAGAAGAAGAAAATAATAATAAAGGTAAAAAAAAAGTAAGTAAAGAAGAAGAAAGCAGTGAATCTGATTAATGGATAAAGAAATCGAAGAACTCATTAAACGTTTCAGTGATATAAATCTAAGTGATTTAGAAGACATAGAAAAAGAATACAAAATAAATATGAATACAAGTGGGGGTCCAGAGATGAAACCCTATGTGGAAATACCCAAAAATTTTAATAAGCAAAATAAAAAGAAAAGACCCTTTTATGAATATAAACCACCTCAAAGAGATTATCCTTGGAAAAAAGAATATGTACCTAAAGAAGAAGAATTAAAAATAATAAGTAATTCTGGAGTATTTTTAGATCTAGACTGCAGAAAAAACCCTCATAAAACCCTAATAGAATGGGCACTACAAATGAGATTATTTTTTATGTATAATGGATCTAAAGATGATTGGAACGTAGAAATAGAAGATCAAAAAGCAACTATATTTACAGAAATTTTAATAGCAAGTTTTATAGGAAATATATTTCATTGGTGGACAGGATTAACAAATAATGTAAAAGAATTAATAATAGATAATACAAAAGTAGGTTTCCTAAGAAATAAAGAGTTAAGAATTGAAAAGATGATAGAATATATTTCGAATGAATTTTTAGGAGAAGATTGGTCAACCAATAGAGACCAAGAAGAAAAGAAAGAAAAGCTAAATAACAGGATGAAATTAATTAACCTAAATATATGTAACATGTGTTATGTTAAGGAATATACTTGTGAATTTAGTAAATATTATTATTCACAGTTCTTTAGTAATGAAGATCAGAATATCTACCTTAATTTATATTACTCTAAATTACCACCACCTTAGAGTATTTACTTCATAAATGAATATGAAAAATATAAGGCAACAAATATAACTCCAGAGACACTAGGATCAAGGATAAGATTTTTAAATGAAAGATTAAGTGAGATATGTATACAAAGAAATCTTATAAAACGAAGTAGAATAATTGGAGACATATGTTGTGATAAAACTGAAATGCCAACACAATGGGGATGTCAAACACCTTATAACAGACATAAAAGCCATAGGAAATCAGGAAAAAGGAAATATAAAAAATATAAGCATTTCAAGAAAAAATACATTAAACCTCATAGAAAATATTATAAAAGAAAAGAAAAACAATATAAAAAATAAAGAAATTTTGATAAAAAGAAATGTAAATGTTGGAATTGTAGAGAAATAGGACATTTAAGTACAGAATGTACGAATAAAAAGGTTAGAATCCTTAAACAAGAATTTAAAGATATAAAAGAAGAATTAGAATCAATAAGTAATCTGTCTGATTATGAAGGAGAAGAAATTTTCGTATTTGACGAAATTATAGAAGATGAATCAGAATAAAGAACCCGACATAGAAAATTTAGATAAAGAAGAAATTTATGAAATAGAAAAAGAAGAGAATGTTGAAGGATGCAGTTTAGTAGCAACATTTGATAAAATTAAATATAATAAACTTTTAAAAGCAAAATTAGAAAAACCTGATTATGGAATTTTACATCGTTGTAGAGATATCTTCAGAAGAAAAAAGGTAATATTACATGAATATTATGAACAGGAAAAAGCTATAGAAATAACTCAAGCTGAAGGAAATATAAGATTAGGACTTATAAATAAAAGAACCATCGATTTAGCCCTTAGAAAAATAAAAAATGAAAAAACAAAAGAAAAAATACAATATGTTTATTTAGCAGAAATACAGATTTTAGTAAAATCCTTATTTAAAGAAGGGATAGATAGTCCGATAATATTATCATTACATGACCAAAGATTTAATGATCCTATGATAGGACATTTAGGAACAATAGAAGGTAATCTATGTTATACAAAATTAATATTTACTTGTTACCCAAGATATTGTGTACACATAAAAGATAAAAATATAAACAAAGCTTTAAGTCTTCACTTTAAATTATTAAAAAATAATTTGATGAAAAAAGGAAATAGGTTAATGACTTTCCATTATTCTACCCTATATAGTTTCTGTAATTCAAATTATGGAGAAATATATAGTGATAAGTCATTAATAGAAATAAATAAAGATTGTGAAGAGATAACTACTCTTATAGAACCTATTAAGCTTGAAATTAAAATACCTATAACTTATAAGTTAGATATTAATGAAAAAAAAGAAATTATAGATTCAGAATCTAAAGAAACATCAGTCATTCTGATAAGCTTTACAGGAAAAACCCTACTTAAAGGAAATTCGTCAAGAAACTATTCAGCAAATAAACAATTAATATCCAATCCAACTGCTAAAGTTATGAAAATATTAGGTCAATATTTCAATGGATTGAACTATATAGAAGGACCTTATATAACAATTGATACTGGTGCAAGCCATAACCATATGAACCCAAATAAAAATAATGGATTGATAATAAAAGAAAAAGATCTTGCATATGAATATATAGATTTTAACGGAAATAAACACATATGTAAACATGAAGTAAAGGTACCTATTCTCATTCAAGGAATAAGAATCATTGTAACGTGTTTTATAGATTCCAATTTAAACAATGATACCCATATCCTTTTAGGAAACAGTTTTCTAGAAAGTTTAGACTATTATAAAATAGAGAAGCATGGTATCACGATACAAATAAATGAACATGAAATATTTTGTCAAAAATGTTAAATAACACATACCTTAACTATCTTAAATATCCTCTATCTGTATATATCCAAGTCCATACCATAGAAAAAGATATTCATACATGTGCTTTAATAGATACAGGCAGTGAAATTACCCTTATGAAAACTTTCTTATCCAATAAATGGATACCCGATGGTAATATAAAAATAACTGGTATTACAGGTGATAAACAACAAGTTACTCACCAAGTACATAATTATGAATTATTATTAGGAAGTAAAAATATTTCAGTAAAACGAATATATCAATATTCTCATATGGATTGTGATATACTCCTAGGAAATGATTTTATACAACATTTCCAATACTATCAACAAACTATGTTTTGAATCACTTTAAAAACTCCTTGTAACCATATCCTCCGTATACCTAAAGAATTTCGACCTTTTAGAGTTCAGCCAGCCCAGCGTGGTGATAATAAATATGAAAAACATTATCTAATACAAAAAGGACAAACATATAGTATACATTTAGAGACAATTAAAAAACAATTAACACAAGTATACAATGAAAATCCTTTAGCCTTATGGAAACCTAATCATCCTAAAGCCAAAATAGAATTGATAGAAAATAAAATAATTAGAGTAAAACCAATGATGTATACAATGGAAGATAAAGAAGAATTTAAAATCCAAATAAAAGAATTATTAAACCTAAATTTAATTCAACAAAGTAATAGTCCTCATAATAGTCCAGCTTTTATGGTCAGAAAACGAGCGGAACAAATAAGAGGTAAAGCTAGAATGGTTATAAATTATAAAGAATTAAACAAATATACCAAATTTGATGGATATTTCTTGCCTAATAAAGAAGTGTTAATAAATTTAGTAAAAGGAAAAAATTATTACTCCAAATTTGATTGCAAATCAGGATTTTGGCAAATAAAAATGGAAAAAGATAGTATACAATATATAACCTTTAGCACACCTCAAGGACAATATGAATGGTTAGTAATGCCATTTGGATTAAAAAATGCACCTCAAATATTCCAAAGAAAAATGGATAATATATTTAAAGATAATAATCATATTATAGTGTATGTAGATGATATTTTAATAGCATCGAAAACAATAGATGAGCATAGAATACATTTAAAAGATTTTGCTAATAAATGTATAAAAGAAGGAATAGTCTTGTTAGAAAAGAAAGCATTAATAGAACATAAGAAAATAGAATTTTTAGGAATGGTCTTAGATAAAAATGGTATAAAATTACAAAGTCATATAGCCAAGAAAATAGTAGACTTTCCAGATAAACTAGAAAATAAACAACAAATACAAAAATTTTTAGGATGTTTAAATTATGCAGAAGGATTCATAGAAAATTTATCTAAAAAGAGAAATATACTCCAAAAATTATTACGAAAAAATAATACAAGAGGATGGAGTGAAGAACATACACAAGCAGTAAAAGAGCTTAAAAACCATTGTAAAAATTTACCAGAATTAAGACTACCAAATGATACAAATAACTTAATTTTACAAACTGATGCTTCTGACTTATACTAGGGAGCAATACTTAAAACAGATTTAAATGAAATATGCAGATATACTAGTGGAACTTTTGATAAAGCCCAAGCAAATTATCCAGTTCATGAAAAAGAATTATTAGCTATTTATAAAGGAATAAAGAAATTTTCATTATTTTTATTACAAAGGAAATTCACAATAGAAACTGATAATACTCAAGTTAGTTCGTTCATACATAAAAATTTACCTAACGAACCTCAATATAGACGATTACATAGATGGCAAGTATATTTATCTCATTATAATTTTAAAATTGTCCATATCAAAGGAGCTAACAATTTTTTGGCAGATTTTCTCAGTAGAAACGTAGAATTTGTAGAATAAACATGGAGAAAAGGATTGCTAATCTGGAAACAGATCTCGTAGACCTTGAAGAAGTTGTCAAAATCCTTGGCAATTTTGTAAACAATCTTCGAACCTCTATAAAACATCTGAGAGAGGAATTCGAAGAAAATAAAAAAGTAAATCCCTTAAGTGGGCATACAGTAAATTCCTTAAGTGAAAGCAGTGGTGGATCCAAACCACACGGTAAATCCATTTGTGATGAGGATTACATAGAAATCCCATCCAATAAAAAAGTGATTACAGTAAACCCTAGTAAACAGCCATCAAAAGAAAATGTCATGGCAGCTGTAAAAGGAGTAAACCTTGGTGGAATAGAAACAGTACATCTTTCCCTAAAAGAAAAAAATTATAGGATTTTTTCTAAATATATTTATAGTAGAATTGAATATTCAGAAAGTTGTTTTCGAAGTAACTGTAAATCTGTGTATCCCAGGGTAGTATGTATTAAGGGAGCAGACCCTGAATTTGTTAAGAAACTAGCAGATTTTGGGTACCTCGACCTTGTATACCTTGATGTAAACCTAGAAGAACTATTCTCCTTTGATCCAATTCTTGTAAGCAAAATAAGCCAGTATGCACAGAAGAAAAATGCATGTCTGAAGTTCTATACAATCAGTCCAGAATATGATGATGAAGTAGAGTATGAAGCCATACACCTCATCAGTCTCAATACTGTAACAAACAGTTTCAACTTGGAAGTAGGCCAAAGTAGACTCAAAGAACCAATCTTCAGCAGAGATTGGGCCAGCTATAGAAGAGCAGCTGGAGTTACAGTAATCAAATCTATTGCTTCAAATCTGTATGAAAGAGGATATAAAGTTCTCTTACAATAAGACAATTTTATCCTTTGTACACCTGGCACAGGAGTTGGCAGATCAGGAGTGCTTGCCAGCTTCATCAGTGACATAGACAACCATCAGATTCCATGTAGACCCAGTACAAGGCGTATAGCATGCGAAAAGATGGAACACCTGGCATGCCTTTCGTAAGCACTTACGTCATCAGCATCAATTTCGTAAGCACTTACGTCATCAGCATCAATTATGTAAACTTTACTTTTGGTAAAAGTCAAAAGTAAGTCAGTCATTTATCGGCCATCAAGCCTTATCATGTAATCTAATCCGAAAGAACACGTGTAAACCTCTGATGAGGATGTAAACTTTCTATATAAATGAATGAAGAAGAGAAAGAGGACTCAGAGGCAGAAAAACTGAGGACCTAACATTTTATAAAAAATCTCTCTTCAATGCTTGCATATAACTAAACACTTTCTCTCCAAATCGTAAAACAAAAACAAAGACAACTCGCCCAAAAGAATAGAAAAGAGAAACCCAGAAAATCAACTAGAATTTTAATAGTTCAAAACTCCAAGATCCAACAGACGCACAGTGATCCTGCAAGCAACAGCCCGTGTAAGCCGTTGAGCCGTGGTGGCGTTTAGGCATTTTGGGCACAGCTATAGGGAAAAGGTGACCAGTCAACAGGATAAGGAGCCAGATCTGGAGAAGTTCCAGAAGATTTGAAGGTAATAATTCTCGATCTATATCTCTTGGCGGAAGGTTGTTGATGTTAATGTTTTACTGAGGAGGAGAATTTTGTTTTATGGAAAAAGCAAATAATATTATTAGATCTGTAGAAGATATAAATTTTGAAAACATAAATCAGTTAAAAGAAATTATCAATAAGTTAGATAATAAAATCCAAACTTTATGTTGGCAATTAGATCCAGTAAACATAAATCCAAACCTTGTAAATCATGAACAAATAATAATGGAAAAAAGAATATTAAATCTGATAAAGGATATAATAGAATTTAAAATATACATCTCAAACACTGATTAGTCAAATATATTGATAAAAATTAGTAAATTGAATAAATTAAACGGGATAATAATATCCTTTGTACCTTTAATAAGTAATTCACTTATCATGGAAGAATATCATGAAAAATTATGTAAAGAGATGAATATGACAAAGAAAATATGGTTAAATGAAGAAACAAAAATTATTTATGGAAACAAAACATTAATGGTCGGATTTAAATGCAAAACTTATATGTATGAAAGCATACTATTTAGCGTAAAAGACTTAATAAATAAAACTGAATTAAAAGCAGTTATTAACACAAGATTACCTCAAGAAATAAAAAGGAAAATTATACATGACATAGAATTGGAAAACCTTAAAAGCCTAATTATACAAAGTTTTGTAGAAAAAGAAATAGAAGGAATATGGGATATATATGAAAACTTTAATATATTCAATGCAGATAACTATATAAATACCATATAATGTTTTCTAATACTTACTATCCATTATAATTCAATATATTTTACTATTCAATATATAAATCCAATATAATATATTTTTCTTTTTAAATTTTATCATAAATTTTGTCATAAATTTGTCATAAAGGCTATGCCGCCCCCAGAATGGTATCAGAGCCAGATAACGTATAAAAAGCCATGGATCCAGTGATGAAAATAATAGATTCTCTATATACACTAAAAATAGAAAATAAGAATGAAATAAAAAGACTAATAAAAGAGATGAAAGAAAATAAAAATAATATAAGAAATATAAACTTAGAAATAATACAAGATTTAAGAGAAAGATGGGATACAGATACATCTAGATACGAAATAGAATTAGAAAAAAGAATGAAATTTATAGATAAATTTATAAATTTCTTAATATATTGGTATAAATTTGAAATATAATGAATCATCAACAATTTTTATTAGAACAAACCTTAGATCGAATACAAGAACTAACTTCATGTATAGACCTAATGTTGTTAGGTTGGGAAAATAGATTAAATATATATATAAATTTTTTAAATCAAAAAATTGACTTAATAGAACATGAAAGGATTAATCTGATAAATATGGATGAAAATGTGTATGGGGAATTCATTGATTTATATGAATTTGATCAACATTTGTATTTATAAAAAAGATATTTGAAAAAATAAAAAATAGGTGTAGACATGACAATAGGAGAAACGATCATTGAATATACAAATATGATAAGGGAAAGGACTACTGTGAAATTAAACCTATATCTTGGAATAATATAAAAGAAGACATAAGAATATTTTAGTTCAAGTATACATTAATTGGCTAATGATGATAGGAAAAGTTAAAAGGGCTATGTTTATAATTTATAAAAGTTATAAGGTTACTATTGTAAAAATCCCAAAAGTCGTACGTCGAGATTTAATTAATTAAACTATTTTATGGGCCATAAAATTTGTCAATCAATTGAAAAAAACCACTGAAAATTTTACTTTAGACAATTATAGAATAGGGCGAAGGTTGCATGAGAATGGCTCAAAATCTTAAGCTTGTAGGTGTCGGCATCTCTAAGTTAAAGTTAATATGGCAAATGTTAATTGTAATAATTATACCTTATAGTATATATATAATTGATGGGTTTCAATATTGTATTATTATTACTGTGTATAATTATAAGATACAATTATTATAATTAACATAGGGACTCCCAGTTAATATAACTTCCAATTATTACTCATTTTTACATTATTTTTATTGTCCGTAAGCTAAAAATAAAAATAAAAATTAAACGTAAAAGATTGCCATAAACAAATAAAAACCGTAAGACTTATTTTTACGAACAGTCAGAAACGGCACCGTTTTTCCTCAGCAATAAAATATTGGTCCCGATAAATAGAAGTGGAGTCGGACCGAGTCATCTTCTTCCAATAAAATTGTTAGATTAGCGAAGAAAGGGCCTCTAGTGTTTCCCCGCTTTCCACTGAATCTTGGCCGCAGGCGAGTCTCGACAGGTATGTAACAAATCTTACTAGTTTCCTCCACCTTACGATATTTACAATTGAAATTACGACGACCCTTTACTGCAAATCGGATCTACCTGTAGCGAAATTCCTATTCTTCTTTTCGGCTCTGTTGATCTTTTTTTTTTTAATTTTATTTTTTTCGCCCAATCACATGCAATGATAAATGATAACTTGCTAGTTTGGATCTAAAAGTTCTTCCATTATTTGAAATTTTAAATTTCTTTTATGGATCGATAAAATTTTATATCAATTAGTAATTTGGATCTGCAAAGATGTCTATTTGCTTTAGGAGAAAAAAAGTTTGTCAATTTCAAGAGCTTCGTCGCTGTTTATGTGGCTGATTAGAAGAGATTTTGATTGCAATACAAAGATCTCATTCATTCACTCATTCATGACGGCTAAAGTTTAAATTCCCAAGAAAATTGAAATATGGCTTTTGGGTCATTTGGGTTTTACTGTACATTTAGGTCTGTTTGAGTATAAGATAGATAGTGCAAAGAATATTAGGTATTGCCATATATGTTTTTTGCATCGAATGTTATTGCGTGATTATGTTTGTGAGGAGTTTAATTTTGTTGTAGAATCAGGAAAGCATGGCATCTAACAGGGGTCAAGGTGGAATTCAGCAATTGCTGGCTGCTGAACAAGAAGCTCAACATATTGTTGCTGCTGCCAGAAACGGTAATCATATTATCCTTGCTGCTGTATTTTGATGGATCTGAGTCTATTCACGCATACTGTTTCTGCAATTAATGTGATTTAGAGTTCTTTCTATGATTTACAGCAAAATTTTAGCTGCTTTTTTTGTATTGATCGCTTTTAGTTCTGTCATTTGTTGCTTCAATCTTTTCTTTTTCATAACCTCATAGTTTGCAAAACATCTGGGCTTATGGTGTTATGTATGCCCAACATCCCTTGTCTTAGACAGTGCTTTTCTTTTGTTTATTTTGACTAAAACCAAAAATTTGACATTATATTTGATTATTATTTTTTTTAAAAGCAAAAATGGCTAGACTGAGGCAAGCCAAAGAAGAGGCTGAAAGGGAGATTGCTGAATATCGAGCGCAGGTGGAGCGTGAGTTCCAGAGGAAACTTGCAGAGGTTTGTCACGCGCTGCTGAATCCTATTCATATGAATTTAGGGATATTCATTTGGATTCATTTAGTCCTGTAGCATTTTATTATCAAATTAAAATCTGTGCACCCTCGAGATTTTTGACAAGATATTTATCTTGATAAACATCGGCAATTCCTAAGCTTTCTTGCTGCTTTAGTATAATTTTGTTAATATAAACTTTTTATAAATGCATTAATTGTTCCTTTATTACCTGTTCGTGAACAGAGTAGCGGAGATTCAGGTGCGAATGTGAAGAGGCTTGAACAAGAAACAGATGCAAAAATTCATCATCTGAAGGGTGGGGCTGATAAAATTCAATATGATGTTGTCCAAATGCTCTTGAAGCATGTTACAACTGTGAAGAATTAAGCTCTGATGTTATCTTTTCCTGCTTCGTTGCGAATCCTAGACTTTCGTGTGTTTTGTAATTAGGATCCATGCATTGGTGGTTTCATCATTTGGTTTTATTTTGGATTGTAATTTGTCAAAGTTAGAAATGAGTTCGTTGTACTTAAAATTCTGCTCGTTGTTAGAATAAATAACCGTAAACATATCAAAGTTATCTGCCTTGGGCAATGTTGTGTCTCTGCATTTACGCGAATGTTTTTGCATAGCGAACATCTGGTTAATTTTGCTATCCCGTCAACTGCTCGTTGTCTTGACATATGAACTGGACTTTGAATGTTGAGATGACAAAAATATCATTAATATCCTTGCCAAAGAGGATACAATGGCTGCATGTTGTGTACCTGTTATTTGTGAATTGCTCCCGTGACTATCAGAATTTTCACTTAATTGCTTAGAACAACTCATTTTTCAGATCAATGTAGCAGCTGAATTAACTGAAATCCATGAAGGCTTCCTAGATGAGTGGAACTGTGATGACCCTTGATTTTATCTCATAGATTAAATGTCCTATATACATACATACATAAAGCTGGGACCAAAAGGGTTGATGTGGCATCAACATTCTTTATTTTTTTATATTCTTGTTTATTTAATAAATTGGTTGAAATTAAAAATAATTATATTACAAAAGATTAAAAATAGAAAATAAATAGAAAATAATTACAAAAGATTTGGTTGAGAAATTAAAACTATTATAACACTCACACTGTTGTACATGCCTCTTTCTCTTTCTATTTAATTTCAATAATATATAACCATTAATAATAATTAATTATAAGTCTTGAAACATTGATTTCTTTGTATATGTCTCTTCCTCTTTCTATTTAAATAAATTCAACAATATATAACCATTAATAATAATTAATTATAAGGCTTGAAACATTCATTTCTTTTATTATACTAGCAATTAAACTTTCATGGCTTAAAATATATCATCTAATTAATATAGGAAGGAAAGTTTCTTCATTTTCTTTCAATAATGCCACTACTATGGCTTAATTTTAATGTCATAATCTCATTTTTAATTATGTAACCTTTTGTTTAGTATATTTTGGCTTCTTCAAACTCTCTAAATATGAAATATTGAAGATTTGTTATACTTGGGTTTCTTTTTATTATTTAATTAATATCTTTTTTAGAAAAATTCTTATGTTTTTATTGTTTAACTTATTTGAATATTTAGTATTATGTGCTTCATTAAGTATTCTTTTCTTCATGAGTTGAATAATGATGGAGATAGTTGGATGATAAGAGTTAGACTTTATAGGATATGGAAGTCTATTAATACTAAGAAGAATGGATAAATAATTAGTGTGGACATAATTTTTATTAATGAAAAGTTGTATAAAAAATTCTTTCTTCCATTGTTTTCTCTAAGTATCTTTTTTTTTTCTAATTGTTTTACACTTAATGTAGCATGTTTTTTTTCATAGAAAAATCTAACGTATAAAAATTTAGTAATAAGGTTTAAACACATATTGAGTGAGGGTTCTTTGTACAGTGTTAAAAATTTGAAAGCTGTTTCAACTACAGGCAAGTAAAGATCACTTTCAAATCAGTATAAGATTATTTTCTTGATTATAACTCTCTTAAAAGATTAGATAAAGGAACTGTCAAGATTCTAATTAATAGATTCCAATTCATATTTTCAAATTTGATTGATTTACATCTGAATGATAACACAATCCTTTCAGGTATTTATTTTAATTATTAATATTTGTTAATTTTTAAGTGTACATTAGAAATTATTGATCCTTATGTTTTAATATGTTTATGTTATTTTCCATGACATTACTGATGTTATCAAAAGTTTATGTGGTGTGTGTGATATTGAGATCACTGACGCTGGTTGAAAAAAAAAAAAGAGATATAAAAGTATAACAAATTAGTAAGTTAAACATAATTAAGAAAACTATAACTATATATTTTTTTAGTTATTGTTGTATAATAAGAATTGATCAAATTTGACTTCATTAATATTATTAGTTATTACGTAATTTTTAATTTTTTTCAATGAATACATCCAATATTTGTTGAAGAGAAACTGTTAAAAGTACAATGAAAAAGGGTATAGCTCTTAGAGATTATTTAATGTATTTACAAGAAAAATTAATTAGAAAATATGTTTTAGGTAGCCCAAGCATCTTTTGATAGATACAATAGAATAAATAACAGTATTTGGCGGTTATAATTAATGTTTGATCCAATATTGACCAGGGACGAGAATATTCCTACCTTGGTTTGACCTCCCGTAGTGATCCTTGCTTTTACGGGTAAAAGAAGAAATTAGTGAAAATCACTCTAAAAGAAAAAAAATTAATTAAACAACATGTATTTTATTTATTTTTTTATAATCCAATGCTTTGCTAAGAATTCTCAATTATAAAATTTAATTTAGAACTTATCAGTAACTACAAAAGGTATAAGGTTTGTGCACTTAGGCTATACACATCAATACATATTTTTAAAGTTAACAAAAAAATAGTTAACTTTCATAAATAATATTAGTATTATAAGGTTGCCTCATTTAAAAAAAAAATTCATATTTTTTATTAGTTTCATCAAGTGTAAAGTAAGAAAAAATGATAATACTAAAATCTTTTGTCAAAGCTGTGCAACGTGCGATTCTCTTTTTTAGTTACTATATAGGATAGGGCTATTTGAACTTACCAAATTATTCTCTATAATTATTTTTAAAAATTTAATTCATTACTAAAAATTTAAAACTCAAAGATCTCAAAATTGCACCTAACTAATCTCTCTCTCTCTCTCTCTCTACTATACAATTGAATATTCTCATTCTACTCTTATATACTAGTTACTTTTTTTTTGGAACCACTAAGCACTCAGTTTGACTTTTATTTTTATTTTTCTTAATAAATCATGATCTTTATTTCGTACTTTTTATTTGTAAGTTTTTTTCTTGATATTCATTAACTTTTATGTTTTGGTACAAATTAATTTATTAATATTTGTTAACTTTTGTGGTTGTCAAAAAATTTTTATTTAGTTTTAAACAATGAATTTTGTTCCCCTTAATTTGTAATATTAATTATTTATAGTTAAAAGAATATATGTAAATAAATTGATGAGAATTTGTGAAATTGAGAGAACAAACAGAAGAAAGGGTTCATTGAATAATTTTAAAAAATATTATTTAAATAATAAAATTCTGAATTAAAATGAAATTATAGAAAAATAATTGATAAGTTTAAATAGTCACTTTTAGGTCATTACTAAGATTTGGACTTTGCAGGAATAACGAAACAGAACCCCTTTTGATGGCTCGGGCTTGCATATGCAATCCACGATCCGTTTGGGAATTTAGAACTCAATGGTCAATACACAGCCTGTAGAAATGCAACGACATGCTTTTTGGGCCTAACGAGGCTCCACTTTCTCTGACCACATTTTTTTTGGGACTGGAGCTGCTGTCGCCCCAAGGAGTTCCTCATGAAACCTTTTTCCCGAAAGAAAGTAAACCAATGGTCTATTTCATTAAATACCTTTAATTCATCTCTTCTTATTGAATCTCCATATTCGATTAACTAGTTTCTTTCTCATTTTTAAGAAATTTTGTTTAAATCACAATCACTATTCTACACTTGTCTAGTTGTCTTAATATAATTTCCATTCATTAGAAAGGATTGGGTTTACTTTAATAAAAAATAATTATCATTTTAGTTTTCAAAGCTGCAACTTGATAATAAAGTTGACGCTACATCAATTTACTTGTCGGAAATTCCTAGTTAAAGGGAAAAAAAAAAAAGAAAGCAAAAGAATGAGACTTCTCCATATGAAATAATAAATTTATTTAACTTTTCAATGGGGTAATTTTAGAAAAGAGGTTGTAAAAAAAATTTGAAGGGATGTCAATAGTCCAATTCTCTTTTTTTTTTTTTTTTGTTAACCCTCTTGAATGGTCACAATTTTGTAATATGTTATAATTTGGAGTTCATTGACACTCTACATACATGGAACATTGAAGAAGAATCTATCCCAATTCTATATTTTTTGTTGGTAGCAGTAGCACCATGGGATTAGATTTAGTGTCTCTCCATTATAACGTCGACAGCACCGACCCACTTAACAAATCCCAATTATGGCTACAAATTGAGCAATTATGTAGTACTTTATTAATTTATTTCAAAATAGGAGAAGCTGAATCAGGATTTTTGGATTACAAGGCCACCCACCACATTGCACATACAGGAAGGTCGCCGAATGCCAAGCAAGCGAGTTTGTTTGACCCATCAAAACCTGCTTGATCCAAGCAAAAACAATCGACTAAGTTCATTGCATAAGATATGAGACCCAACACATTACCCAACAAAGAGACAAATTCTGAAGATTATGCCTCACAAGTATACTCTACGCGCAATTTCCACGTAAATGTATCTGCTTCCAACTTTAGGACAAACCACATGCAAGATCACTGTCACAGATCACAAGTGGGGCCCAAGGTCCAAAATCCATTGGGTCCCCGACAATGAACACCATCACCTCCATCGGGCCCCTGCCGTTGATTCCAATTCTTCTACGAAAAAAGGCTTACCTCTATCATCATCAGATAGTGACCACCGGCCATGCACGGAACAAAATCTGTTTCAAAAACTTTCTGCAGCTTCAACTTTATGAATAGTGACACATCGGTTGAGTCATAACTTCGGTTCACATGGAAGAGCTTCAACACAAACATGCAAGTGTACAGCTATCAAATCCTTATGAAATTGGAAATTGAAAATCTTTTAATTACTTTGCGAAGAAAAAGTTTCATGTTTCTAATTTCACCTTAACGTAGACTTCCTGGCTTGCTAATTTGGAGTAAATTTCTCCTGTTTGAGTCAATTTTTCGAATCGTCCTCATTATTATTGTTAATTGCAATATATTGTAGAACAATTGTGATCAAGATGTCTCCAAAAATTTAAAATTTTTAACTTCTTGTTATATAATGTTTGTCCAATTTTTATTGCAGTAGTCCTAACAAAATCTTACGATGGGCCATTAAGTTGCAAGATACAACAAATAAGATTAGATTTTGCTAAGAATAGATCAAGACAGTTTGGATCAACTAGGTTATAGGTTAGACTAGACAGAGTGGTATGACAGTCATATTACAGTTCTTCGTGTCTGTCAATACTTTCTACCAAATTTTTTGAAGTATTTTTGAAGTTTCTTATGACTTATCTCAATTATTCCATGATTGTTCTATTCTTTTTTTTTTTTTTTCAATTACTGACAGTGTCAAGAACCTTCAATCATCCGGATTTTTATCTCAAGTATCCCTAATTGTCCTAATTTTTTTATGGGAAAATTAAGGCCCACTCCACTCATGAAATGAGAATCTTCAAACCACCCCCTTATTATTGAAAACATCAAGTTATCTTATAAAATTTGTTATTTCTCTATTATTTTTTAAAGCCAAAAGGATAAAATATTTTCTTAATAGTCAATTAAAAAAAAAGATCAAACCTAGGTAGATTAATTTTTATGGGTCTAAATCTTTTTAGGTTTTTTAAAACACACATAAATATTTCAAATATTTATAGTATGCTATTTAATACTTTAAAATATTTTTATTTTATGCCTATATGACTAATTTTTTTAACGGATTAAATTTTACGTTTTCAGCATCTAAAAGTATTTTTAAAAATAAATATAGAGATTAATTAAAAGCTACAAAAGAAAAAAGAATGATATTTTACCTTTTTCATTTTTTTATTATTATCATTATTCTTTTTACATGAATGGAAAAAAAACGAATAAAAAGACGAAGTAGGAGTAAGGATGAGAAAAAAAAAACGAAAAGAAAAGACAAAAGAGTAAGGACGAGGGAAAAAAAAATGAAAGAAAAAGACGATGATGGCATGGCTTGTAACTTTGAAATTTAATCTTGATGGCATTACCGTAATTTCAATATGATGACATGTCTTATAATTTACTTAACAACATGTCTAATTTAGGAAAACTGTCAATTTATTTATATGTATTAAGTTATTTTAACAATTTATATTTTAATTTTTTCTTCACTATTTACATATTAATATTTTAATAATTAATTATTTTATTTTTTAATTACTAATCATACATCAACTACTTTCTTTTTCAATTTTTTTAATGACTAATCATACATTATCTATTTTTTTTAACTTCACAATACTATTACAAGAATATCATGTTAAGTTAAAGTTACTTTCATATTTTTTTTGGGTCAACAGTAATCAATAGCTAAAAATAACTTATTTTAGAAGTAACTTGATAATTCTAATAATAAGAGGAATGATTTAAAAATTGTTACTTTATGAGAAGAGTAGGCTGAAATTTTTACCTTTTTCCTTTTTTAATTACCGAAGGTGTCAAGGACCTTCAATCATCCGCATTTTTGATTCCACGTAAATAAGCTAAAGAATTACACCACAGTTTCTCTGTGTTCTCCCTTTTCTGCTCTGCTCCAAGCAGACTTTGAGCTCGTCCTTGTAAAGAGGACTCTTAAGCTCAAGTCAATATATACTTTTAGTTTGAGATGAGATGAAAGAAGAACTTCGAGAAACTGTTTTGGATTGCTATTAATCGGGTGAGAACTTGCCAAAAGTTCCCTTTCTTTGCCTTTTCGCATATATTGATAGACCAAGGGAGCGGGCTTGGTGAGAGATTTTGATTCTCCAACCTAAACTCTCACACCTAAATCTCCCAATTCATTTCCACTATTGGCTTCAAAACTGAATGTTGATTTAAGTCACTTTCGAAAAGAGAGTTGATCAACAGTCAAGTTCTCCCAATTATCTCGCTTTTCAAATTATTTTCAAGGGGTAAATTCGAAATCTATTATGTTTCCGAGTCCAAGTGGCTTTTAACGAGAATCGCGTGTGTAATTTGATTTGAATCCAGATTACGGGGTTTTGGGTCCTCTTTTATATCGTTTGTGATGCTTTTCGAAAATCGTTTGTGATACTTTTCGAAAAGGGTAAACTTTAATTTATTTTCTAAATAAAATAATTATATTCAATATATTTTTAAAAGTATGAAAATCTCAATTTATATATCTTTATTTTTATTTAAAATATAAATATAAGTGAGGTCATATTGATGACTTTTTTTTAAATTTCTTAATAGTAAATATGAATAAATTGAGAAACATTTTTTTTTTTAAAAAAAAAAAGCTGTCGTAGTAGAAGCAATTTAAAGAACATAAATTAAAGTTTATCCTTTAGAATATCATTTTGAAGTATCTTAACACGTGGCTTAGTATCGGTAATTATAAGTTAATTACAAATCTTATATTTTAAGAGACTTGAAAAATCATAAAACGGATGCAATGAAAATAAATTAACAAAATACAATGACAAACTCAGTACGCATAAGTTGATACAGCCGGATGCATGTGTCGCCTAGGCCCGGCCGCGCGGTAGACGATAGATGTTGACCGGAGGCAATTTGATTCGAATACTGCACAGAAGAGACCAGACTGTCGACCAAGCAACCACGTGATGAGATCGGCGGTTGAGAATTTCTAGGTCGTTTTGGCTGCATGTGCACCACCAAATACAGCATTCGACCTCACAAATATGTGGAAATTTTCTTTTGTTTAATTTCTAATTTTTCTTTTGGGTGGGGGGGGGGGGGTTGTTGGTCCTGCTAATGTACTTGCAGACTGAGACATTTTTGGATTTGGATCTCTCCCCATATCAAATTTACAATTAATTTTGATAATGCATGTATTATTGCTTGTTGGTTGGTTTATGGAACATTATAAAATTTAGACTTGATTGAGTCGTTCTAATAGCTGTATACAGTATTAATGAGAGGATCAGAGGATGAGTGTGCTGTATTCATTTTATACTCATAAACGATTTTGAGTGTTTCCTAGAGATCGTAAAGATGCCTATATTTGATTTGTATATGTTACTTATATATTGTGTTACATAGAGACGTCAATATTCTATTACGAAATAACTTGGTCAACAAGAGGTATTCCGGTCATTTAATGTCAAATTTTATATTTTTTTATTATAATTATATATAGTTGATCATATTTTCCCCTTGTTTCATGCACAAAACTAATTTGATTTTTAATTAGTTTGGAAACTTTGAGTGTAAAATTTATCGTGTCCTTTAGTGAATATTAATTAAATGTTTTTTGTCTACCATTTTGTCAACGAGTTCTTCATTTCTTCTTCCTTGCGAAAAAGATTCTTCACATTCGAGATTGACTTGACCACCACTGAGATCTTGGCTTAGTGCACGGTAAAGGCTGGGGCTCTCCAAAGTTGATAGCTCCACTTTCCGCAAACTCCAAAAGTAAATTTACTTTCATAAAACGCGGATGAGAATACACACACACTTTCATAAATGTGGATGAGAATACGCATACACATATATATAAATATAATTAAATATATTTTCTTAAATATTAGTGAATACAGGCTTGTCTCTTTATATGGGATAGTTGTCTCGTTTTTAGCAGGTGTAGATTTTGAGAGTTATATTTTTTTAGACTTATGAACTCTTCTTAAGCCGCACAATGCATTAAAATAAAATAAAAAAAGATAAGGCCTCTACACTTGAATATATATATATATATTCTTCTCTAGTGAGAATATAATTAATATTAAAATATAAAAAATATAAATTTTAATACATTTGATATTATGTTTGAAGTCTTTTTGTCTATTAGTGGATTAAATTTTTTTTTTTTGACATCCTCACCTAATAAAAACGAGCATCTTTTCACTATCATTCTATATATTCTATATATGTGTGTGTAGATTCTTATGATATCTCAATTTTCTTTTATGGTTTTTCACCCATGTAAACAAGGATTGAACCTCAAACGTTTAATCTCAACCATAATAAATCTACCAATGAGATTAACTTCCATCATTTATGATTGTTGTTAATGTACATACTCAACTCCATTTCAATTTCAGTGGACGAAATCAAGGAAGGAAAATCATGTTGTTGTCAATAATACTTTTAAAAAATTGGTGAAATATCTTAAAGCGCGGTAAACAAATTTTTTCATTGATGTTTCAATTTTATAACTCTATCAAAAAATAGAAAATAAAATTGCAAGTAAAAATAGCTACTGATGTTTTCAAAATAGACATAAAGAAGTTGTGACAAGTGCATATAGTGTAAGAATGTGAGGCGGAGGAATAAGTTAAAGAGTTTTCATTCGTTTTTTTTTTATTTTTTTGAAGATTAGTAAATTAGGAGGGCCTTTATGATAATTCAAATTAAGGTACTTGTTAGAAAAAGCTTAGGCAAAAGCACATCTAAATCCCCAAGTTTTGGGGAAATGGTCCTGAAATCACCCAATAAAGTTTTGAACACCAAAATTTCTTTTTAACCATAATACCATTTAATTTTGTAAGCCCAAAAAAATTGATCCTAATATTTTATAATAAATAAAAATATAATATTAAAATAAACGTAATAATATATTCCTTTTAAAAATAGCTTTGATATTTAAAAATATTTTTATACTTTTAAAACATTAGATATATTTTATTATATGAAAGTAATTTTTAACAATAAATAGAAACATAATATTAAAATAAATAAATTTAAATTTAATTATTTTCAATATTATGTAAAAATAATTTAATTATTATTAATGAGGAGATTTTTTAATTATAAAATCTATTTAAATACAAAGTTTTATTTAAACTCTTTGTAATAAGTTCAAATATATTATTAAAAATTTTAAATTTTAAATATTATTTTAAATGTTAAAAATATTTTCAATATTATTAGTATACTAGATAGATTATATTATTTATATTATATTTGTATTATTAAAAAAATTTTATAGTCAATTTTCTAGTTATTATATTCATATGGTATTATGGTTAAAAAAACAATTCTTGATATCTCTTATTGAAAGTGCGAGAGTTTGCATGATCATTTTTTTAAAAATTTTAGGATGCCGTGTCCTTTTTCCAAAAAATTATGAATGAAATATCATAAATCAAGGCACCTCCCTCACATAATCGGATTAGGATTTAATATTAAACTAACTTTTTGTTGAGTGTTAAATTGTTGGGTAAGAATCATTTTTATTTTTTATTTTTATTTTACTCATCAAATAAACATTGATTTAATGCTCAGTGAAAAAATAACTGAGCACTAAATCCTTATCCCACACAATGTAGAAAATGTCAAATGATAAATCCCAAATTATAACAATATTTGAAAAGAGAGATGCCTTGATAATTTTTTCAAGGGTTCCTCTATGATGCTGTAATTTTTTTTATAGCATCAATAATGTTTTAATTGTACACTATTAGATTTAATCAAAGGTATACAATATTTGTACTAAAGAAAAAATAAATAATTTTAAAAAATAATAAATAGTCGTTTAAGATCTAGAGAATTTTTGTAAAATAATTGTGACCACCCTTAAACTTTGAGGCAATTTCACTTAAATATCATATTTTATTTAAAATTATTTTTCAACTCTCCTTTAAATTTTTAATGTGATAATCTTTTTTCAATAAATCTTCCAAAATCTATTACCATTAAATATAAAATACCATATCAAGTTGGTTATTTAATGTAAATCAAATAAACAAGTTGCAAATGCAAAATTTATATATGATATAACACTAATAAATAAGACAATTAAGTATATATACTTAAATAAATATCATAGTTACATCAATAAACTCATTGATGAGATTGCTTATAACCTAAAAACTACTTAAACACACATCTTTTAATAAAATTTAATATTGTGTATTAAAATACTCATTATTATGATATTAAGAACTACTGTATAATTGATCATGAAGGATATATTATTTTTAACACCCATTTAACATATTTATTCTCTAAAATTTTTATTAGGCTTTCTCTATAATATTATATGAGTTTTTACAATATTGATAATGAGATTGTTGTGGACTCTTGAATTTTAATGTTTTCATCTTTTCTATTCATTTGATATAGTGAATAAAAAATTAACTACTTAAATTATAATAAGTAATCTTCAAGTTACAAGTAAATATAATTTTTTTATTTTTAATTAATTGATAAAAGAAAATTTATATTATAATGGATAATATTATAGTGACTAAAACCGCTACTATTGATATTTTGAATAATGGGATCATTGGATTTAATATTAGAACTTTCAATCTTAATTTAATTTTGATGGATAAGTAATTATTTGACAAGTAATTTGGAAGTTGTGATATTTCTTCACACCTTAAATTATTTTTTTATCTAATTAATTGATAAATGTTTTAAATCACTAAAAAAAAGAATACAAATAATTTTGGAATTAAAATTATTATGTATTAATTCTTTAACTTTACAATTTACATTTTTTCACTTTTATATTTAGTATTAGAAATATATTTAATAGCATTAAAATAAATCTATTTAACAACTAATGTTATTTCAATAATACTTTATATAAATATATTATATAAAGTCTTATAATAATTTATTTTGTATGAATTTAATTACAACTATTGGACAGATGGGTCAAGCATGATGGGCCAACCCAATCCAATCTAGATACGGCAACTGCAAGCAGTTGCCATACATGATTTTATGGAAGTGGGAAGTTGAATTTTGCTTATAAGCCACCAAAAAATCGTTTCTGTAAGTGTGGATAATTTTAATTCATTTCAAAAAACAAAGTAGAGTTTTTAGTGTATGAATAAAAAAAAATTATAAAAAAGCATTCATAAATTTTCTTCTCTTCTTTATCAACATTGAGCAATTCATAAGAAAGTCATTTATATTGTGACTTGTGGAGGATTTCCGCTTGTGATTTGTTTCCAACTATCAACATGGTCCAATACCCAATAATTTCACTGCTTAATTTGAAAAGCTAAGGATTCTTGGGCTTCCTAATGAATTTCCTTCATTGTTTTAAGTGTTTGGGAATGTTCTAGAATGTTGTTTTAAGTGTTCTGAAATGTTCAATTTAAATGGATTAATTCTGGAATTGATAGAATTAAAACTGACCTAGGGAATAGATTACATGAACCGTAAGAGATTATAGAACTTGTAACTTTATTTGATCATATCTTTTGGTGTATAAAACCTAACATTATGTGTAATATACTGTTGGAAAGAATTTTTTGAGAGCTTTCCAATGGCATGTGATTTGTTGAGAACGGATTTAAGACGAGAAATTTATGGCTGAAATACTATTTTAATTGGATTAGGATTTAAAAAGTGTTAAAAATCCTAATTTAGAGAAGACACTGAACAGTGCCAGAATCAATATTGTACGTGCACTGTAGTGATACTATGCATATACTATAGCAATACTGTGCTACATTGTAGCCATGTTGTAGTGCGCGTGTATGTATCTAGATTTATTAATTTTTGTATATTTTATAATTTGGGACTCTGATTTAAGATACTTTTGCTCCGTTTGATCTGAAATTTAATTTTTTTATTTTGTTTTAATATAAAATAATTATTTTTAATCTTATTTTTTAAAATAAAAGTTTGGATCAAATTATATAGTCTCACGGAGAAGTATTATATGTTAATAAATGTTTCGCTCTAGTGGGAGCTTGAAACTTTTTATGGGAGTTGGCTAAAATCTAATCTCGTATTTAGTCATTTGGCCAAAATCTAATCTCGTATTTAGTCATTTATTAACAATCACTAATTTATTTTTTTTTTATATTTTTGGTGTAGATGCCTCTCATTAGTAAGGTATAGACTGAGAAAGAGGGTTTAATAATAATTAGAGCTTGGGTTTCACCTAATGACCTAATTGAGATTAATAATAGTCTATCTTATGAAGAACTTATAGAGAAAATAGAGAATTATAAGATCGATCTTGATTGTCATATATGCATGAACATAGAAGATTTATATAAGGCTTTTAACTGCTTAATGTATGCTAATAAGCCTACTGTGTATACAAACTGAGGTTATTATCAATTGCTTCTTATTCAATCATTACTTGATGATGACAATACACTTTTCTTTAAGGTTCACATGTTAAATGGGATTGAGAAACCCTAACACAGATATTATATGCTGAGGTGTGAAATTGAGTTGATAGAGGAGCGCCGTCTTGTTTTAAAGATGAGACGAACCTCAATGCTTAGCATTCATATGAACCTTTAAAATAGGAGATGAGCTAGTTACCTTGGTAGAGGGAAAAAATTATGGTGTGAGAAGACCATAACCAGAATCATCAGGAGGAAATAATTATTTTTATTTAGAGATAGACTTAAGTATAAGTTGGACTTAAGAGTCACGAGCAACAAAGAATATTTCAAAAACATTTAAAATTTTTTAAATATTAGTTTAACCATGTTAGGTTATTTCATTTATTTGTTGATAATTGTTCTTATTAATACTGGTTTTATTTTGTTTGTTGAATTTTATATTGCTATGCCTTCATTAATGATATTTATTCTACATTAGTTATTGCTTGAATTTACCTACTCTTTTGTGAAATCTCATAAATTGCTCCATTGAGTGAGAGTTCTAATTAAATTGAAATTGATATACTCATAATTAGAATAGGTGATTTTAGGTATTAAAATTGAATTAATGATGAATATAATAAAGGGAATTGGATGATGATTGAAAGTCTTGACAACCTTTTGATTTCATTCTCAATATTTGCTCATCATTTTTTTTTTTGTTTTATGTTTGCGAACTAAATAATTGTTCATGTGTAATTATTATTTATGCCTTTAGTAATTATATTTTGAATTTTCTCTGTGTTGAATCAAAATTGAATGGCCCCTTCATCTAAGAATATTGTGGCTGAGCTGAACAAGGTGAGAAACTGAATTATGACAATTACGATATCTGGCACTGTAAAATTCAATACATCCTTAAAGAGCAAGAGACTCTAGAAGATCTTAACAACATCCTAGCTGAGCCTGAGGAAAGTAATACTGCTCAATACATGAGGGATCTTGAGGCCTATTAGGCCTAGAAAAAAAAGAACAGCTATACTCGCATAACATTATTAAGCAACATACAAGATGACCTTATGTGTGAGTATGGGAAGTATAAGACTGTTCAAGAGATGTCACTTGCTCTAAATGACAAGTTTGATCATACCTTGACCACTAAACTCAGGAGCTTTATGATCAAATTTGACTCTTATCGGAATGCCTAAATCATATTATGAGGCAACATTTGAGGAAGATGTTGAACATGGTTTGTGATCTTAATTTTGCTAGACATGTTTTGATTGATAGACAATAAGTCTAGGCAGTGATAAGATCTCTACCCCATACTTGGGAACACAAAAAGGTGAATGTGACTCATAATGAAAATATCAAAACTTTTAAAGATATTAAGCATTACTTAGAGCTAGAAGTAAAGCACTTTGAGGCTGTTAAGCTTTCTAATAGTGTTTTTATAGCTTAGTCAAACTCGCGCAAGAGGGGCTTAAATATAACCATAAGGGTAAGAGATATAATCATGATCAGAAGAAACCAAATGCTAAAAAACCCCCCAAAGAGTAAGTGTGCTGGCAAGAAAAGAGACAAATCCAAGGTGAGATGCCATAACTGTAGCAAGTTGGGTCACTTCACTCGTAAGCGCATTGAGCCGAAAAAAAGTAAAACCCAAATACACTTTATTAAATTATGCTTTAGTTATAAGTTCTATACTCCTAACCAAATCTCGTCCTGTGTGAATTATAGACTCAAGAGCAACAGGCCATATAGCTTGTAATCGAGATGCATTTATGGAGTATCATTGAATCAGTCAGGGAAATAAATAGATATATGTGGGCAACAACTCTAAAGTTAAGGCAAAAAGAGTAGGCATTTATAAATTAAGTTTGTGTGGTGGACATATTCTTTTGTTACAAGATGTCCTGTATGCACTAGAGATTCGACGAAACTTGATTTCTATCCCTGTACTTCTTGAATTAGAATATCACTTAACTTTTCATGATATTTGTTTAGAGATCTTCTTAAATTCAGTCCTTATTGGATCTGAGCATTTAATTAATAGTTTTGTTGTATTAGATACAATTCTTGATGGTTTAAGTAATGACAATAGTTATTTTTCTTATGTTACTTCTTCTAGTAATAATGAGATAGATGCCATCACTTGGCGTGTTAGATTAGGTCATATTAGGCAAAAAAGAATACATAGACTTATGAGAGAGGGCATGTTGGGTCCATTCACGAAGATTAAGTTGCTTATATATAAAAATTGTCTAGTTAGAAAAACAACTAGAAAACCATTTAACAAAGGAATTAGAGCCGAAAACCATTATAGTTAATCCACTTTGACATTTGTGGTCTAATGACTGTAAGGACTAAACATAGAGCCTCATATTTTATTATATTCATTGATGATTATTCATGTTTTGGTCATGTTTACTTAATTTCTCATAAATCAAAAACATTAGATTACTTTAAATTATATTTAAACATGGTAGAGAATCAACTAGACAACAATGTTAAAGCTCTAAGAACTGATCGATGATGTAAATATCTTTTAGAATAGTTTAAGAAATTACGCAATGAGAAAAGGATAAAAAAACAGTTGACTATTCTTAGAAATCCGCAATAAAATGGTGTAGCAGAAAGAATAAATAAAACTTTATTGGAAATGATTATGTCAATGATGACACAAGTAAATCTTTCAATATCTTATTGGGGAGAGGCTTTGTTAACTGTTACCTATGTATTTAATCGAGTTCCTTCAAAATCAGTTAGTTTCACACCATATGAGTTATGAATGGGTAGAAAACCTGACGTATCTCATTTGCGGTCATAGGGGTCTGTAGCTTTTGTTCACAACCTAATGTATAAGTTTAAAAAATTAGGAGTTAGGGATAAAAAGTATATCTTTATTAGATACTCTGAACATTCTAAAAGATATGTGTTCATTGGTGAACAAGTAAATAGAACTATGTCTAAACTAGAATCACGAGGTGTTAGTTTTCTAAAAAATAAATTTCCTAGCATTGGAGAAGTTGATAAGGATTTTCAATTCTATGAATTAGAAGATCAAAATGAGATTATCACTTCTAACGATGGTATTGGTGTTATCACATATCCTTTAGAGATTGCCACTGTGAGTTCATCAAATACTTCGATTTCAGCTGGAAAATTAATTCGGAAGAGTAATCATAGGCCAATTTCTCATCATCACTTTCAGATTGAGGTAGAAGCTTTTATAATTGCTTTGTACGATGGTGATGAGCCAAATATTTATAATGAAGCTCTTACATTATCTGCTAGGAATTTGAGGATGAAAGAAATAAAGGAAGAGATAAAGTCTATAAAAGTAAATTAGGTTTAGATCTTGGTTGATCTTTTACCTAATTGTAAAGTTATCAGAAATAAGTGGGTTCTCCAGATAAAGCGTAAGGCAGACGGGACAATTGAAAGATACAAAGCAAGATTAGTTGCTAAAGGTTATACCCAACAAGAGAGTTTAGACTATGAAGAGACTTTTTGTCCTGTAGTAAGGTTTGATTCTATATGATTAATCTTGGCTATCGTTGCGCATCCAGACTTTGAGTTACATCAAAAGAATATGAAAACTATATTTCTCAATAGAGAATTGAAGAAAGAAATTTATATAGAGCAACCATAAGGTTTTATTGTTAAAGGTCAAAAGCACAAGGTATTTAATCTAAAAAGATCTATATATAGCCTTAAACAATTCTCTAAAAAATGGAACCTTAAATTCCATCAACCCATGGTTTCTTATTTTTTTAGGATGGTTGAAGAAGACCATTGTATATATGTCAAAAGATCTAAAGATAATTTTGTGATATTTTCTTTATATGTAGATGATATGCTGTTGGCCACAAACAATAAATAATTTATCAATACTGTTAAAGATTGGCTATACTCAAATTTTGACATGAAAGATATGGGCGAAGCAACTTATATCTTGGGAGTCAAAATTTTCAAGGATCATTTAAGGAAACTTCTAGCACTGTCACAAAAACCTTACACTAAAAAGATCTTTTAAAAATTCAACATGGCTGATTATAAGTCAATGGATACCCTAAAAAGACAATCTCTTAGCCTCGAAATGTGTCCTGAAACTTATCATGAAAAGGAAAGAATGGCTAGAGTTTCTTTTGCAAGTATCATTGAAAGTCTCATGTATGCTATGATGTGTATAAGACCTGATATCAGTTATGTTATAAGATTGGTGAGTAGATACTAGTCGAACTTGGAAAGAAGCATTGAAGTGTAGTCAAGAGAATTTTGGCATATCTCAAAGGCACTGTAAATTATTCTTTATACTATCAAGGAGGCGGTTTGTGAATTGTTGGATATTCAGATGCCGATTGAAGTGGCGATTTGGATGAGCACAAATTGGCCTCAGAATATGTATTCTTATTAAACAGAGGTGTAATTACATAGAGTAGTAAAAAATAAACATGCACAACTTTATCGACAATGGAAGCTGAATATATTAAATATTCTGCAATAGTGCAAAAAGTTGTATGGCTTAAGAGATTTATAGAGGACTTGGAGATTAATATTAACGTTACTACTCCAATAATTGTCTTTTCTGACAGTCAGATGCTATCTCTTTCTCTAAGGATGCCAAATATCAGAGTAAGTTGAAACACATTGAGATAAAATACAATTTTATAAGAGGCATTTTGGTGAAAAAGGAAGTAGCCATACAATATATTTCTACGTATAGCATGATAGATGATCCACTTACAAAAGTTATAATGAGGAATGTATTCGCCTCTCATGCTAGATCGTTAGGACTATGTAGATTGTAATATTGCATTGCTACGATATTTTTTACTTAGTGAACATCTTCGTTACATGACTTAATTTGAAATTTAATTATATTTGTAAGTTTAATATGTCATTTTTAATTTAAGAAAGACATAATTACACACATATAAGAGTATGTTATCCAGTCATGATTGACTTTCTTATATGAGAGGTCGCCTTAGTTACTCAGGAGTAAGCTGAGATGAGACAAGTAGAATAATAAGACAATGTATCTTGTCTAAAAGCCAAAGAACAAAAAGATATTCGATAAATTTTGTCACCTTAACTAGAGTTAAGATGAGATTGTAAATGATATTTCTCATAGACCGACTATAATGTACCACACCATCATAGAGATCTGATTGAAGCCAGATGTAAGATCTTTTTTAACGCTAAAAAAGAGTAATCACTTTAAGAACTCAGGTCAAGCGCTGTAGAAGAGCGACTTGGCTAAGATATATATATTAAATTGGATTAATGAGACATATGCCTGGAATAAAAGATTCACTATAACATGTGTATCATACCGCACGTGCTTGGTAACTAAAATGGAAAATGAGAGAATCTCTCATCTTCCTCATTGTGTAAGTTCTAGATGACTTTCTATAAGTCAATCTTGGTATTCCTATAACTATCAACTATGTTTCTGAGATTTCACACTGGTGTTTGCTTCTTTAGTATGTTATCTATGACCTTCACATGATTTGATTTATGAAACATGACCAAGACAACGACTATTCTGAGTTGATGGACATAAGTGTGATGGGAAGATTTAATTTTTCCTTTTATGTGATTCACTGGTTGACCAATTGTTTAATATCTTTGTGATATTTCGATTGTGAATACATAAAGAGATTGTGCAATTTTGGCATCCCGAGAGGTTTTTAGTATGCTTGAGTATTAAAGTGAATAAAATCTGGGATACAATGGACATATATCGAGTTCTCTTACATATGATTGCAATTGAGACTTTTCTTGCCCGGGTTAGCAATTGAGATATGTCTTTTGGCTCTCCGAATTGGTTTTCTTTTTAGATATGTTCATGGTCACACGATATATTTGCCTATATGATTAGTGGTATGTGGTTGCTAATTGTTTCTTTATTCACTGCTCTACTATTTTAATGTATGTCATCCCATCATGTGCGAGTAGGAGATGATGGATGGATGGGCAATCCATCATGGGTTGACCCGATCTAACTCGATATGGCAACTGCAAGTAGTTGCCGTACACGGTTTTATGGGAGTGGGAAGTTGAATTAAATTGAACTCCCTAACCATTGCTTATAAGCCACCAAAAAATCGTTTCTGTAAGTATGGGTAATTTCAATTCATTTCGAAAATAAAGTAGAGATTTTAGTGTATGAACAAAAAAAAATTTACAGAGAAGCATTCAAAAATGTTCTTCTCTTCTTTATCAACATTGAACAACTCATAAAAAAGGTATTTACACTATGATTTATGGAGAATTTCTGTTTGTGATTTCTTTCCAACTATTGACGTGATCCAATACCTGATAATTCTGTTGCTTAATCTGAAAAGATAAGGATTCTTGAACTTCCTAATGAATTTTTTTCACAAACCATTAATATCTAAACAATAATGAGAATAGAAGGCATCGTAATAAAATATTTTATATATGTTTTATTAATAATATTTTGTGAGTCACAACAAATGAGAAATATTTTATTCACCAATTATTATTGATATATATATATATATATTAAACTATTAATTTCATGCAGCTCAGTGGTGGAGGATATAACATTATGAAATATTGATTTAACTTTCAATATCAACCATTAGACTATAAGGTATTAATGGCTCAAATATTGTGTCAAAATTTTAAATTAAAGTATCTCTACAGTTTATAATGGAAATATAAAAACATACAATGAATTTTTTTCTCATTTTGTTCGTTAAATATTACTAGATGTAATATTTTATTTGCTATCACTATTAATTATTATAATGAAAGTAATGACTCTTAGTAATATAAAAACTTTAATAATTACAATTAAAAGATAACAATAAAATAATCTTTCATGATTCATAAACTAAGGCTCATTAGGAATATATATTGGATTTAACTTTTATGAAATTAACAAAGTGATATTTGAAAATAAAATGAAAATATATAGGCTTGTAACTTAAAATTCCTACCATGTAATAGTATTGATTGTAAGATAAACAAAAAGTTTAGTATTGATTGTAAGATAAACAAAAAGTTTAGAGAATAGGTATGTTAAATGGGTGGTAAAATAATATATATTTCATGATAAGTTATACAATAGCTCTTAATATTATATAAAATAATAAGCATTTTAATATGCAATATTAAATTTTATTAAAACATATGTGATTAAGTATTTTTTAGGTTACAAGCAATCTCACAAATAAATTTATTGATGTAACAATGACATTTACTTAAGTACGTGTGCTTGTGTTTATTTATTAGTATTAGATCATATATAAATTTTGCAATTGTAACTCTTTATTTGATTTGTGTTAAATAACCTACTTAATATTATTTTATATCTTAATGGTAATAGATTTTGGAAGATTTATTGAAAAAAGACTATCACATTACAAGTTTAAAGGAGGGTTGAAAAGTAATTTTAAATAAAATATGCTACCTAGGTGAAATTGCTTCAAGCTTTAAGGGTGGTCAAAATTATTTTGCAAAAATTCTTCACACCCCTTAACGGTTAACAAACTGTTTATCGTTATTTTTAAATTTTTTATTTTTTCTTTAGTACAAATATTGTGTATCATTTATTAAATCCAATGGTGCACAATTAATACACATTATTGATGCTATAAACAATTTACGATATCATAGAGGGACCCTTTTTTTCAAATATATTCACCTAACATGAATTTTAACTATAATTTTATTATCCATTTAGATTACTTTTCTTTGACTTATCTAAGAGAGATACCATACACTTATGCCTTGAGCTTGACATAAGATAAGGATAAAAATTCATTTAGGCCCTCTGTTATAAGATTAGTGTTCATTTAGTTTTTAATTTTTAAAAATACTTAAAAACATTCATGCCTTTAAATTATTGACATTTCTATTGCTATTTTTTGTTTCTTTTAGCTTACTTTTGTAATATTACTCTTTTATAATAATATTCTTTTGGGACATTAATAAAAAAATTAAATTATCATTTAAATCCAAAAATAAAATAGATACAAAAGAATATATATTAATTTTTTGTGGTAGCTCACATAGGTCCAAAAAAAATAATATTGTAAAAAAATTAAATACCAATTTTTTGTAAGTTAATAAAAATTTAAATTACTAATTTAACCCCAAAAATAAAAGAAAAAGAATATATATTAACTTTTATGAGACTCCCTGGAGTTAATATTTTAATTTTTTTATTAAGTCTAAAAAAACAAACATTATGGTGAGAGAGTAGTTTTGTAAAAGTAAGATAAAAGAAATAAAAAATAGCGGTAGGAGCATCAACAATTTAATGAAATATTTTAAGATATTTCATTAAATACAACTAAATAGATACTATTAAAAAAATATAATGTAACTTAGGCAGATATTTAATTACTAAATATAACTTAGGCGGATATTTAGACACTAATCTAAAAATATAACTCGTAAATATTTTAAGATATTTAATGTAACGTAAGTGGATCCAAATTAAAATAACTTTTACACAGTTATATACTAATTTGGCACGTCCAAAAAAGCTGACAAATAACATTGGCGGGATGATAGGTTAATGCATGCAAATTGCAAGTGGGTCACGCTCTTCACCGCTGATGCAAAATGCAACCAATTACAAGTGTCAAAAGTACAGCAATGTGTTACCGAAGCCTAAAGTGTGTAAATCCCGCTTATTCAAAATACGCTGCATTTTCGCTCCTCTAATAATTTATTCAATAATTTTCTGGTGCCCTGTCCTTTCATCTTCATTGCCTCTTTCGTAGGATTGTGGTTATTGATTTTCTTTTCTTCTTGATTTAAATAATGAGTCCTCTTAACTGCTGCTACTTATTTTGCGATGAGGGATCACATGCTCTTAAGCTTTTCTATTAATTAATTAATTAATTTATAATTAATGTTGGTAACCTCCATAATAATATTGTAGTAAGATTTAATCATTAAGATTTTGTTAAGTTACGGCTTTAACTTACAATCAGTCTAAAATCACGTGAATAATATAATGTGTATTATATTATTTACACGATTTTTATATTAATTATAAGTTATAATAAATGTAACTTAGCAGTTCCTCAATTATTAATAATATAAAATTAAAATTGTACAAAATTAAAGGACATACATATAGTGCATGCTATGATTTTCTGCTGCAATATTCAGCTCTCAAAACTAGAAATATTAGTAATTCTTAACTTTACATTATTAAATAGAGGACCTCTAAGTTGCTGCAATACATCACTCACACAATAACATGACTGTAAGGGTCAAGAATTTAACTTTTACTTTAAGAGAGTTGTTAAGTTATAATTGCTGTATCTTATAATTAGTCTAAAATTGCGTGAATAGTATAATTAATATTACTATTTACGTAATTTTTATACTAACTGTAAATTACAATAAATATATTTTAACAAAATCTTTACTTTAAATAGATTACTTAATTATATAATTAACAAATATTTGTACTTGTTAAAAAGAGTTAAATATTTGTACCTCACGCATGCTAATTATGCAATCTTGGCGGTAATTAGTGAAGTACTTAATTGAATTTACAACGGTCTAACGAGCACTGTAAAAATGGCGACAGCCACGTTCTTTGATCGTCACCGCCAAGATATCATCAACAAACAGCACCCTTCACTCCAACTCCAATCTTCCAACACAACACTCCTCCTCCTACTACTAGTCCATGACTCTTCTTGATCCCAAGCCCTAACCCCAACGCACCATCAATTCATAGCCATGCATTTCCTCCGCTCTTCACTTTTCTTCTTTCTTCTCCTCCTCCTCCTTCTTTCTTCTTCCATCTCCGTATCTGGGTTTGGATCAATGGGTCCCATCTCGGCCTCTTTTGGCCAAAACAGTTTCTTCTGCGCCATTGACGCTAGCGGCAAACAGGACGTTATTTGCTGGGCAAAGAATAGCTCCTCACCATCTTCATCATTTTTATCCGCCAACTCTGCTTCTTTTTCCAACATTCCCTCAATGGCGGCCCTCTCCGGTGGCGAAGGCTTTCTCTGCGGCATTTTAGCAAGCACTTCACAGGCATTTTGTTGGAGCTCAAATAGTTCACCAAGTGCTAGTACAGATCTTGTACCTTCTGTATATAAAAACACTGCTTACTCACGGATAGCTGCTGGCAAGAATCACGTCTGTGCGGTTAGAGGATCTTATTTCTCTCATCATGATTCAGGTACCGTTGATTGTTGGGATATTGTTAGAAAAGATAACAAGACAATGATTTCTGTACAGAGTAATTTGTTTTACGATGAGTACGTGAGTACTCTTGTTTTAAAAGATGTTATATCTGGGGAAAGGTTTAGTTGTGGTGGGGTTAGAGATGGTGGGATTGTTTGCTGGGGACCAGACTCTGAGTTTTTAGGAGTTTTCAATGTAACAGATAGTTTCAAAGCTTTGGCTTCAGGCAAAAGTTCTCTTTGTGGGATCTCAGAATTATCTGGTGAGGTCAAATGTTGGGGTAATAATGATTTTGTTTCAGTTCCTCCGGTTGGGATCCGATTCGTGTCATTGGCAGCTGGTGCTAATCATTTTTGCGGTATTAGGGAAGATAATCATGGGGTTGAATGTTGGGGAAGCTTTAATTATTCATCCGTACCGAAGAATTCCGGGTTTATGGCGATTGCTTCATCTGATTTTATTACCTGTGGTATTAGGGAAAATGATTTGGTTCTTGATTGCTGGTTCGCTAATGTTAGCTCGCCCACCGATTTTGATCCTCCTTTGGAGTTGTGTAGTCCAGGGCTTTGTATTCCCGGTCCTTGCAGCATTGGGGAGTTTGCATTCAATGCAAGTATGCTCAATGAGCAGGATTTGACTAGCTTATGCGTTAGGAAAAATCTTAAGATTTGTTCACCTTGTGGGTCAAATTGTTCCGAAGGATTCTTTTTGTCTAGTCCTTGTACAGAGATTGCTGATAGAGTATGCACTGCATGCTCTCTTTGCCAGAATAGCTCATGTAGGGCTATTTGTGGGCTTCAGCTATCTTCACAGAAGCATTGGCATCAGTTACACAGATTAGTGCTTATAATTGGTTGTTCTGCTACGGGTTTATCGTTGATGGTAATTAGCTGGTGTATTGTACCATGTCTGTTTAGCACTACAAAAGAGGAAGGGTCAAAAAAACAATTCAAATCTTGCATAGGTAAACATGAATTGGAGGCTGATGCCATTGCTGACTCTCTATCACATGCAGCTTCTACCTGTCCTGGGATAGCTCAAGTTTTCAGGCTTTCAGAACTAAAAGATGCCACCAATGGATTCAAGGAATTCAATGAGCTTGGCAGGGGAAGCTATGGTTTTGTTTATAAAGCAGTTCTGGCAGATGGACGACAAGTTGCTGTCAAGAGAGCAAATGCTGCCACAATAATCCACACAAATATCAGAGAATTTGAAATGGAGTTGGAAGTCCTTTGCAATATTCGGCACAGCAATATTGTGAACTTGCTGGGTTACTGCTTAGAAATGGGGGAGAGGCTTCTTGTTTATGAGTTCATGCCCCGTGGAACACTTCATGATCATCTCCACGGAGGATTGTCTCCTCTGAATTGGAGCCTTAGGCTGAAAATTTCAATGCAGGCAGCTAAAGGGCTTGAGTATCTGCACAAGGATGCTGTTCCTCCTATCATCCATCGAGATATCAAGACTTTAAACATTCTTTTGGATTCTGATTGGGGAGCTCGAATTGCCGATTTTGGTCTTCTCACATCATGTGAGAGGGATGTTACCTCAGATATGAAGAGTGATGTGCACAACTTTGGAATTGTACTGCTAGAGATTCTTAGTGGAAGAAAAGCTTATGATATAGAATACACGCCTCCTGGTATTGTTGAGTGGGCATTACCCTTGATCAAACAGGGAAAGGCAGCTGCAATAATTGATCGGAATGTGGCACTGCCAAGGAATGTTGAGCCGCTCTTTAAACTAGCTGACATTGCCGAGTTGGCTATCAGGGAAAATCCTAGTGAGCGTCCTACTATGTCACAAGTAGCGATTTGGTTGGAGCAAATTGTGAAGGATGGTTTGATCTTATAGTCGTCAACTTCGGTCCTATAGTTCATACATACATCAGCTTCTGTGAGTAGTGCCACTTGGAAATTGTAATTAATACGAGCTTCGTACATGACATTGCATACCAGCACCCACCTAAGCCTCCTCTCGTTTCTTTTCATTTTCTTGTTTCCATTAATCTCCCAAACTGAAGGAGATGCAATTTTTTCGGCACCCTACATTTTTTGTTATCATTTTATGGAAACTAATACACTGAAATTTCCCTCACTTGTAAAAAAGCGGCCATGCTTGGTTGTACTTCAGGAATAAATAACAAAATGCAACATTGTCAAAGATACACCATTTCAAAAATTTTCGTGTTTGGTGAGTAACCTTTTTTTCTCAGCATTTGTATGTTGTTTACACTTGCATCTTCCCTGTATGATCATTCAGCTGATAAATTTCCAGAAGCAATCTAGTTATTTGATCGGATTAGTTAGCAGCCCTGATCGACGACAAAATCTTCCTTCACATCTTTAGTATGTGTTTCATTAATTCATTCAGTTCAGTTATTGAAATCTAAATTACTTGCAAAATGAACTCTAAGGTAGAAGATATGACAACTACAAGTTCTTGCCAACAATAATAGCTAACAGGAAATACATATAGTAACTTAAAGTCAGCTGATTAAAAGACATGCCAATAATTAGTTATCAAGAGCTAGCTCTGCTCTGTTCCAACATATATGCAGCAGTTATTTTGTTGGCTCTGCCTGAAGTGAATGGCCAATTGGCTTCTAGAATATACCTGGCATGCTTTTATGTGTCTTTGGGTCTGCTATATTGCATAATTTTCAAATGGTCAGCTTTAACTTTGATGCTTGTGTGATCTTCCGTTTGATTTGGGAGTAAATTCTTAAACACACCCTTAATAGACATTATGTATAATATCTTTTGGAGAATAAGCTCAGAATACATCAATAACTCAAAAAATAGAATCCATGAAATATCTATTCACGTCAAGTCTCAAGCTTAAATGGTATTTTATATTCAATTGTTCATGAGTTATTGTCTATAATCACATATAAATTTGAGATATAATTTGTGAAGAGTGGTATAAAATTGTTCTTATCACCTTTCTCTTAGTCATTGTTTATTCTTTATTTTAAGTATGTCAATTTGTCGAGGAAGTAAACTAAAATTTAATTATAGAAGTATGACAGGCAAATTCTTATTATTTTGTAAACCACAATAACCAATTAAATTGTGTCTAATTTTTCTATCACATATAATTATTGATCTAATTATTCTATCACAGATAATTATTGATTATCTTTAATTATTAACGTTATTTTAACGTAAATTCAATTTGGCCAAACATTTGAAAAAAGAGCATGCCCTTATAATATAAAAGGGCGAAATTGACTATCGTGTGTGCGGTGGGGTGGGACTAATGCAAATCGCGGGCCAGTCGAGAGGAATAGGAAACATAATCCACCTTTTCTAATTACTAGCCTAATCCATGAGATTTTTTTTTTTTTTTTTTGGCATGAGAGATTTATTGACACCTGCACATCTATACTAAGGTCTTATACGTACCATAGTTTACTGAAAAAAAAAAAAAATCAGGCATGTCTGTCATGTTTATTCTCATAAGTATATAACGATACTTTACGGGTGTTTAGAATATAATTTGATTTGCTTAATTTATCTTAATCTATAAAAAATTAATCTGTATAAATTTAATTTGGGTTAAAAATTTTAAAATTTACAGTCAGTAAATTGAATATGGATTTATAGAAAAATATGTGAATCTATAAGAAAAACTTATTAATTAAAAAATAAAACTTGTAAATATAGCATTACTGCTCGCTAATAAATGAATAAGTTAAAATATAGTTACATTAACAACATATTATATCTTATTGGATGACAATATAAAATAAATAATTAAATAATTAAATAAATAAAAATAGCTTCTTAAATAGTTAATTTTCATAATTTTAATTAATTTACATGTATTGATTTAAACAAATGAGATTTTTTTTTTTGGTGTGTTATACTTTAAAACTTTGAATGTGTGCTCTTGACTTATTTAAACAATTAAATTATTTAAATTTTATTCAATTTTATATCTAATCAGTAGTAAAATTTTTTTTATATAAATTTTTATTTAATTATTTTGTGGATTGGATAAAATCAAAAATTTTAATTTGTAAACCAATCCAGAAAATGGTAGATTAGATATGAATTAGGTCAAATTCATATATGATCCACAGACATATGAATTATATTAATTTAGATCGGATTTCTTCAATCCGTGGATTATATTAGATTGAAAATTTTTAATCCAAAAAAATTTAAGATTAAGCCTGGATTGATATCCAATCTGTTAAATTTACTCTACGAACACCCCTAATTTGGGACTTGAAATTTTATAGATTGTTCTTAAGTATTTATTAAAGTTAGAAATATGAATGAAGTTTTATGCTATAAATTGAACATTAATTTATGGCATGTTTAATATGAAGAAATGGAAGGAGAGCAAAGAAAAATAAAGAGAGGAGATGAATTTTATGTTAAACAAAGTAATGAAATTAAAATTCCCCATTGGCTCCATCTCGGTTGTGGATCTAATCAGCTCCATCAGACCGCTTGCCTCCATAGTGAAGCTTCCAGCCACTGCTTCCACAGCAGGACAGGAATAGAAGTGAGTGCTTCAGGTAGATAAACTTCGACGCTCTCACTCTGATTTGGAGAACGCCGCATTGTCTGAAGATTGAGGAAGAAAATGAGATCTATTAAGAGAGATTTACTTTCTTTTCATTTGTTCTTTTATCCTCTCTTCTTCTCCTCATTTTTTCCTATCAAACAAGGGCTTAATATAGATGCTTACACATTAAAGTCTATCAAAACCTTATCGGTCTGGTCCAAAGAAGAGATGCCTGTCCCTCTATTCGAGAAGGTATACTATCTGAGCCTCATCCGCAAGATCAAGTGATGTTGCATGAGCTATTATGAAAGCAGTTGTTAGGAAATTTTAATCTTATTCAAGATTTTTTAAGTAAAAATATTTAATAAATATAAACAAAAAATAAATAGATAATAAAACTTTTTACATAGAAAATTCTTACACAGTAGTAAAAATACCATCACTAAAAACGATTAAAGAGTAATTTATTATATAAAAAATTATTATAATTACTTTAATATTTTTTTCACATCGAAAACCCTAATAAAACTCAATCTTTTAATAGTCTATAGTTTGTTTTACATTTTAAACTATTTACTTATAGAGAAATTGATTGTTGTATTATGTAAATAAGTGAAATCAACCCATTCCTCACATAGTGATTATTTTTACAAGAGAAATATTTTTTTTATATAAGTTATATTCCTTAAATAAATTAAGTTTCAGATGAGATACTTCTTAATTAGGAATCCTCTCAAACAAGAAAATTATTAAAATTAAAAATTAAAAAAAATCCTAATTTAAGATTAGTAAGTCCTCATTTTTTTTTTTAAAGACACATTTCCTGATAACACCATCGCAGACAAAGAATCTATTCACACACGGTGGGTCATCAATTCACGCCCATCCAAGCGCAAAGACGATAGCAACCCTTGTGATTTCTGAGCCACTCTGGCTTCTGAATTCTGTCAGGTAAAAAGGAGGATTCCCATGCTTAATTTTTCTTTCAAACCGGCAAATGATAGAACTGCGACCACCTTCAAGTTTCAAAGAACAGCTTTCGAATCTCTTTCATTGAGTAGGGCCTTTTTCTTCTATCAAGGAAAGGAAATACAGTATTATAATTGCAGCTTCTTATCTGTTTGCCATTGAGTTAATGAAAGGCCAATATTCTCCTCTCAAAGACGGCTGTCCCATTTCAAGGACCGTTCTTCTTCTCTGCTCTTTCTCTTATTGGAACATATACAAGTGTACATCTAAATTTATATAATTTTACAACGTCAACTCTTGTCCCTGACTGTTACAAAAAGCTCAAGTGACCGCATTCGCAAAGGGAATTCACGGCCTCACCTACATTTATCAATAAAATCAGAGCTCCCCTCAATTTAAAATACATTAGAATAAGGAGTGAAGCAATGATCCACCTTAACATGGAACTTGATGAGAAATTGACGAAGTTAGTGTTGGAACATACTCATTCAGTTCTAATAGGCAATGCAGCCACATTCATCGTGGTCCGGGCAAGCAATTTAAGAGCATTTTGGTTCTTTTAATTACTTTATCCTAATGCTGAGAAATATCCTTTTTAGTCTCTTCGTTTTAGGCAGGGATGAGAAGAAGAATATTGAAGAAAGGACAAAGTAAAGTGAACAATGGGACATGGGACAGAAGCTGTGTGTTATTCAAGTAATTAGCCACTTGTAGAGATATAGGAATCCAACTTATACAAACACTTGATGACAAATCGGTTTCAGAAGACGAAAAAAAAGAAAGCTAGGTTGCTTTAGATCCAGAAAAGGGGAAAAAAGAAACAAAAATCTGATCTCTATCTCTAACCCTACAGCTTCATTATTACTCTATGTCCTTTCAGGTGAAGTGGTTTTCTTGATCTGTGTTATCAAATATTGCCAGATTGACAACTCAAAAGTCACTTGCCAATGCAGGCGCCTAGAAGCCAACTTGACAATCACTAATTAAAAGTATATTATCAACAGCAAGTGACTTCTTTTCTCTCCTTCTCTGTGCGTGCATATATATATACGCACACATTTATGTATGTATGTATGTATTTCTATTTCCTTTGCTTAAATGCTTCTTCTAATAACTTACTCACTACATGTAAATCTCAGCAAATTATGATGCATGTTCATGCAATACTAATCATTTGCATACATTTTCACAAGCACATCATGGATGTGCATGTTTGACGATTGATATATAGTATGCCTGGCTCCCTGTATGCTTTTTGCAAAGCCCATCAGAAGATTGGTGGTCTTGGCGGATAGCGTGCGAGGAGCCATGCATGCTACATTTAGTGTCAACAGCTTTTACTGCAGCTCGGCTTTTGAATTTTAATGTCTGTTTAGAAATTTCCAGAATGATATTAAATGCTTTGATGTTCATCCCATGGTAGCCGCCCAGTTATTACTCAGGTAAATCTTCTGTCCACGCCTGTTTCTTACACAGGTTACTCAGCGGCCAAAATTAATTATTTCACTTTTATTTGTTGAAATTTTAAGTAACATAGGCACGGGAAGTATGATGTATCCATGCAAGGCCAAATGATTACATCGTTGTCTAACCTTTGTTAGAAGATTGGCAAAGGTAAGACGGGACAGCAGAGCTAACTGAATTTGTATAAATTCTCAACCGGAGCAGGCTTTTTGTTTCAAACCTGAAAATGATATCAGAAACCAAAACCAATTTGACTTTCATTAATTAATTACACTGTATTTTTCATCTACTATATGTATATAGTTGCAGTTCGAAAGGTTAGTATGTCCACGATACAAGCAAAACTGTCAAAGACATGCGCCACTGTTAGGAATGTTGAACCTGAGAGCTGAGGAAGAAAATGTTCTATGATGACATGTTATTGCTGGCCCAATTTGATATCCATAAAGTCAGAGAGAAGTCCAGGTTGTGAAATCTCAGCATCTTGAATGTCAATTTCATTGTTCAACATCTTGATTGCTGTCGACATTGATGGCCGCAGCCTTAAATTTTCTTGTACACACAGCAGCCCCACCTTTAAGAATCGAACGGCCTCTTCTTCAGGATGGTTCATTTCGAGTGTAGGATCCACTAGTCGTCCTAGGTTTCTATCCTCATAGACTTCCCATGCCTGCAAAAAGAAGTTCCATTTTCAAATTATGATAACAATTCAACTTAAAATTGCAGGGCCATACGGCTACAACTACAGAGGTGGGCTAGCGCTTCCAATGTCGTTGAAAAAACTAGTTCGAATCTATCTAGAGCAGGGTTGGAATTCTCTCCAGATATTGTTGATATAAGTGTATGTATCTAGATTCTCGATAAACACTAAGTTGTAATATTTATGGAAAAAAAAAGAAACTTAAAAAAATAATGAAAAATAAAATTCACCTTTTGGACCAAGTAATGTTCCCCTCTTTCTAAATTAAAAGAGACAATTGGTCGACCGCTGATAATTTCCAATAGTAATACTCCAAAACTATAAACATCAGATTTTCTTGTCAAATGTCCGCTAACGGCATATTCTGGAGCAAGATAGCCTCTTCCGCATTAACAATTGCAGAACTAACTCATTAGCTGTGACTGATCATTAACATTCCAATAACATGTATTAGAAAGGGCAAATAAAAGAAGATTAATTAGGAAATTTACTTACAATGTTCCAGCAACTCGAGTACTAATGTGAGATCTGTTATCTCTTAGCAACTTTGATAGGCCAAAATCTGATATCTTTGGCATGAAATTATGATCAATAAGTACATTGCTTGCTTTGATATCTCGGTGCACAATGCTAGGTTTAACCTCTTCGTGCAGATAGGCAAGCCCCTGAGCAATTCCCAAAGCAATTTCCCGCCTGATTTCCCAGTTAAATTTCATCCTATTTTGCTCCCCGCCTATTATGAAAATGCATGTATAAGAACTAAAATGTTTATGCTTTTAAAGGTTTGACCAAGTAGTTTCAAATAGTTACACATTTAGGAAAAAAAACACATTTATGATGAATACTAATGATTTCTGTTATGAACCAATTAATGTCGATTTCATGTTCAATTTATTATTACTTTATTCCTACACGATCATAGTCGAGTAATTTCCTATATGCGAACTTGGATAACAAAAAACTAATTTTAAAAATCAAAACCCACAGCAAAGAACTCTTAGAAAACTGAATAAATACATGAATATTAAAAGCTTATTATGTTCACATTCACATAAGTAGAAGAAAAAGAAAAGAGAAAAATGCTTAGATGCAATGTTTATGTCATTTAATTAATTCTTTTGGAAGACTATAATTATAAAGACAAGCTACTTACGATCAAAATCTCATATTAGCTCACCTATCATTTTAGATAGATTCACAGAATATGTGAATTTTTAGAGTCAAAAGGGATATTATTTGGAGTACTAATATGTATATGCTTCAAGTGTTTGGTAGGAAATGGAAGGCAATTAATTCATTGACTTAGAGTCCACTGGGAAACGAGAAACGAGGGGAACTTTGGTCTTCATGCGTGTTACATCGGTACACATTGGGACTGACTTGTTTGTCGGTTTGTGAAAAAAAATTAGAAAAAGATAAAAGAGGTATCACATTGGCTGCTGCGTGCTGGCGTATTTATGAAAAGAAACAAATGGAAGAAGTTATCATATTTTATGAATTTATCAAGATTTTACGTGATATTGAAAGAGATGTTATGATATAATGAGGGTAAATTTCGGATAATTCTCTCTTATCTTTAAATTATTCTCTTTATTTTTGAAAACTTTAAATCGTTGTTATATTTGGTTAAAAAATAAGAGAAAAAAAGGATTGAGTTGATAACATTTTTTTTTTGTCTAAAATTTTTAAAAGTAATTGAGCGACTTACAAATAATAAAATAATAGAAGATTAATAAGAAAGATTACCAAGTAAAATATGGGCAAGGCTATTATTCTCCATGTATTCATAGACCAAATATCTTCTAGCTCCATCAATGCAACATCCACGAAGGGTGACAAGATTTTGATGCTTGATAATTGATAGAGCTGCTAACTCTGACGCAAATTCCCTCTCCCCTCTCATTGATTCAAGCTCAACTGAAAGCACTTTCACTCCCACAATTGTGCCATCTCGAAGCCGGCCCTTCATATGTAGTCAATCAATCAATGCACTAAATCAATGATGACCCTCTAAATCAAACCTTGTATCTAAATTTGATATTGTTCAGGCAAGAAATTTAGTCAACCTTGTATACAGCACCAAAGCTGCCCTCGCCGATCTTGTTAGAACTGGAGAAATCATGGGTAGCATTTCTCAGCTCATTGTAAGAAAATACCTGAAACGTTTCATGATTTTGTCCTCCTGGTTTTCGTTTATGTGCATATATGTAATTATATATGCATATATAAATACAGCTATCGAGAGTAATCAATCTTGAATCCAAAGAATAGAAAAAATGTTGAAGGTTTTAATTACCGTTGCCGGTTCTAACCATAGCGGAAGCAGCAGCTTCTGATGAAGTAGCAGAGCAGCAGCTTAAGCAACGAAAAGGCAGCTTCATTTTGTATCTGCAGCTTAGCCACACCTAAATTTCCTACAAATATTGAAAATTCGCACTGTAATGAGAAAGCTAGCTAGCACGTATGTTATATATATATAAGCAGAGGCTTCAAAGTTTAATGTTCACACGGCAGAGACAATGCTTATGATTTTTGACTTGTTAAACTTGTGGGGTTTGAATTTTTCTCCTTCATTTATTAATTTATTTATAATATATATTACATTACTGAAGGAGATGGACCACCAATAAATAGCCACGGCAAATGTTTGGTTGAGTTTGTAGAACCTTAATCCGACTTGCATTTATTTTTGTTAAATATTACTTAAATTTTACTTGTATTAATTTATTTATAAATAATAATTAGTAAGATTCTTGCAAGGTTATAAAAATACTAATTCTTTAGATTGATTTTTTAATTAGTTTATTAATAAATAATTAATTTTTTTAATAGATAAATTAATTGATGTCAAAATTATTATAGTAAAACTATTATTGTAAAAGAAAAAAAATGAGGATAAAAATGTAATATATTTAAGTGCGTAGAGTTTTAAAATGTTTTTTAAAATATAAAAATTAAATAAACACTTTAACTAAACTATAGAACTGAACGAAATTTATCCTATTATATTTTTTAAAATATTAAATAAAAAAAACCGCGTATCAATTTGGTAATTGAGTTATTGATTATAGAAAATGTGCTTTCCCGGAAACGGAAACAGCTTAACCTGACGTCCTGACCCATCAACTTCCATAAACAAAATGTTGTACGAGACTCTGAAATGCCAAGCACCGCGTTAGATAGTTACTTCAGAAATTGTGACGAAATGCTGAAGTTATTATTTACCAAGACTCATTTATTTATTTCAGAAATTGTGAAGAAATCTCTTGGAGAATATAACTTGAACATTTCCCTTTTGATAAGCATAAAATATTTACATATTTTATCCTTAGTTATATATTTAATAGTTATTTTTATTTATTACTTTTAATTACTTCAATTATTTTATTAAATTGAGAAATAATTGGTGCTGGAATTAGAAAAGAAAAAAGAAAAAAAAAATTCCTTTTCACTCTTACTAATTTATTTAAACAGTAACCCATTTTGTCCTTATTTTTTCAAACAATAACTCAAGATGCCCTTTCATGAAGATGCAATTAGTTTACGATAATTCATTTAGGGCAAAATAAGATTTTCAATTAAATAGATATAAATTGTTTTAAAAATAAAAATCTCCAGCACAATTTAAATAACTTTGACTTTTTGCATAAATTTTAAAAATCTAAGATATAAAACAAAAATAGCTCTAAACAATATATGGGTGTGTGTGTATATATATAAACAAACATATTTGTGTATAGTGGCGGAGCTACTAGTTTGATTAGGTGGGTCTGATTGAGAATTTGATTTCTTAAAATTTTAAAAATTAATAATAATAAATTAGAAGAAATATACATAAATATTTAGATTTTATTCTTTCTTTTTAATTTTAAAAAGTATAATAATAAATCAAAGGAATATGCATAAATATCATTTAAAAATAAATTTTAGAGTTGTAAAGATTTGAACTAAGATGTCTAAAATCATGTATTAAAAAAAAAGATGTCTAAAATAAAAAAAATAGAATAGTTACCACCAAACCATAAATATTTTGTTTAATTTGGATATAGTCAAATTCTTTTTATTTTCTCTTTTAGATAGGGCTTGACTGTTGAGTTATATTTAAAGGAAAATATTTATATATATTTTTTTTAAATGAAGTCAACTAAATATATATATATATATATATATATCATTAGTGATAAGTTAAAGAATGAAAAAAAAACACAGTAAATATAGTGTATTTTATTTTTTAATATATTAAATATGTATTTTCCTATCTTTAGTATACGTCTTTAAGTAAATGAAAAAGTCTATGTTTATTTTTTTAAAACAACAATATTAGTTGATTATTTATTTATTTAAGTGGATATATTAAAGTCAGAAATAAGCCAAAAGATACCTTAAAAAAAAAAAACTCTAGTGCCTTGTGAAATCTATGTTCTTTTTTTTTTTCAATTTTGTCCTAAGTATATTTTATATATTATTTACCATTATTATTGTTTATTCATTAAGTTATCCTTAAATTTTATATTTATATAGAAAGTTAGATGTTATTTAATTATTTTTTAGAGTTTTATTTTTTAATTGATAATTCTATTTTACCCTTAATGTATTATATAGTAAACTAATAATAAATTAATGGATGAATATTTTGAACTATTATTTAAAAAGTAGAGATGAAATAGACTATTATATCAAACTCTGAGGGTGAATAGAAAATTTTCCCTTGAAAAAGAGCTTAAAGAATAAAAATTGAAAATGGATGCAGAATTAACGAAAGCCACGACTTAGCTAGAGTGTATTTTTCATTTTGGCTTTGCCAAATACTTTTTGTTATCCTTAGGATTGACTTAAACAATATTATATTATTTATTATGTTATATTATTCTTATTTCCTTTCTTATTGGATGAAAATAAATGTAATTTGCATTAGAAAGGAATTCTAATTTTAGAATTGGAGGTAATTTAATTTACTCAACTTATGTAAGTCCGCGGTTTATTGATTAGTGGTGGCATTGAACTTAAAAAAAGAAGCTAGTTGATTCCTTTAGCTTAATACAGTTACTTAAGAATTTGAATTTAACAAGAATTTGGCTATATATTTTCTTTTATGATTAATAGGGGTGTTCAGTATTTGATCCGATTCACTTAATCCATAAAAATTCAATCCATGAATTAATGGATTGAATTAGATTAAAAATTTAAAAATTCACATTCAGTGGATTGAATATGGATTTTTTTCTATAAATTCATAAAAAATTTATGAATCCACAAAAAAAATTAATTCATTAAAAATTATTATAAATTTAATTAAAAAATAATACAAATGTGGCATTACAAAATTACATAAACATCATAACATATCTTAGTCATTACTCAATAATAATATAAAATAAAATAATTAAATATACAATATAACTTATAAAAATTGTAAAATAAAATAATAATTCTAAGGCAAAAGCAAAATAACAAAAAGCCAAGTCAAAAGTTAGTAGCGGGAAATTATTACATTGTGAGAAGGAAAAGTCAAAAGTCTCTTACTTTTATTGCATTTTAATTTATTATTTTTTTACAGTGTGAGAAGGAAAAAAGAGGTCCAGTGAGCTAATTACCCTCGATGACTGGGCAAATGCCTTGGATACTGTTCAAATAGTGAAGCAACCTATATAAAAAGGGTTTGAAGCTTCTGGCAAATGACAAATTTTATTTGGAAAGAGAAAGTCATAACATTGAGCCAAAAAGGGTTTGGAACAAACTCATGATGTAAACAAATCTTCCAAGAAGTGAAATGCACCCAAGAAACTTTAGAAATTTTGCCATTTCAACTCTCACTCCTTATAGCTGTCTTGGATTTTTTCTGCGTTGGTGGAAACTAGTGGCTGTCTTGATAATTACTTAAATTCCTACTTTCCAAACTTACATCTTTTTGCATTTATTGTTTAGAAAAAATTAGTTAAAATACTGCACGCATAGTGCATGCTTCACATTATTTCATATGCATGGGACAATATATTTATGATGAAAAATCCTTTTTAGCAATTTGGTGTAGTGTGCTTGTGATCCATGGCATATACGTAACACTGCAATTTTCTGTTCAAGCTTAATAATATGATTAAATAAAATAGCAAAATAAAGATATGCTGTAGGAATAAAGAGGAATTCCGTTGGAAGTGTGAAGCTAGTTAACTTTCCTATGTTTTCTTCTTCCAATACTTATTACTGAATTTGTTTCTATTATTTTTTATAATTAATTTTATTTTTTTAATTATTAAATAGGAATTAGATGTTTGTACAAAGACTTTACTGATTGAGGTAATTGAATTTAAATTATTACTTTTCTTTTCAAGCGTAATTTGTTTATATTATTTTTTATAATTAATTTTAATGATTTTTCATATTTGTGGTGTAAATGAGTTCTCAAGTTGATAAAGGGAAACACGTAGCTACAGATCATGTTCCTCTAAGTTCCAAATCATCTAATAATGTTGAAGGTATGCTTAATATATCAACTATTTCAGAAGCTTGAGAACATTTTATATAATTAAGTTCTGATCCACTGCATCTTAGATCAAAATATCGATATTATGGAAATGAATATAAATGTGAGTTTAATAGAAGAACGTCTAATTTGTTGACTCATATAAAAGAGAGATGTTTAAAATATCCTACCCGAAAATATCTTACCCAAACCCGAGTGGACAAAAAACAAAATACTTTGTCTTCCAACCAATGAAAATTAGAGAGTCATGTAACCTTATGTCAACTACTTATAGTGTTGAGGCTTATAGAAAGGCAATTACTAGACTTATTATAAAGGATGAGATGGAGTTGTAAAGGGTTAAAGGTTTAGGAAAATGTTGGGACTTTTTGAAAATAGATTTAAAATATCATCTCGCATTAATATTGCTTGTGATACTTTGTAACTTTACAAAAAAATAAAAAAAGAGTTGACTAATTTTTTTGTGCATAGTCGTCAAAGAGTTTATCTTACTATAGACTCTTGGACTTCAGCTCAAAATCTTTACTATATGTGTCTTATAACTCACTTTATTGATGATAATTGGATATTACAAAAAAAAATTAAATTTTTGTCAAGTTACTGACCACAAAGGTGAAACAATTAGTAGACAAATGGAGACATGTTTATTAGATTAGGGCACTGGGAGGGTTTTCACTTTTACAGTTGATAATGCTTCTTCTCATGATGTTGTTGTTTCATATTTGTCAAAAGTTGTAAACAATTAGAATTGTTCAGTCTGAAGGTGGTCAAAATATGCATTTAAGGTGTAGTGCACATATATTAAATCTTATCATTGCGAAGGGTTTAAAAGAGTATCATGAGTCAATTGTTAAAATTTGTAATGTTGTAAGATTTGTTAGATCCTTACCTTTTAGGGCATAAAAGTTTAAGGCATATGTTGAGTAAGAGAAAATTCCTTCAAATAAGTTGTTGTGTCTAGATGTTGTAACTAGATGGAATTCCACCTATTTCATGTTAGAGGCTGCAGAAAAATATCAAAAAGTATTTTGTTGATTAGAGCTTCATGATCTACAATACATTCATGAGTTTTTTTTTTTAGTGAACCAAAAATGTGCCTGTCTTCAATTGATTGGGAATATGCTCGTTGCATCATTAAATTTTTAAAGGGTTTTTATGATATCTTTAACACTTTTTGGTTCTTTGTATGTGACATTCAATACTTTTTTTTATGCCAATTATGTTTGATTTATATACAATTGCAAGCTTGAAAGGATAGTAATGATTTATTTTTTAGGATAATGGCTTATATTGCTCGAGATATTTTGGCATATTTTCATTGTGGCATCTGAGTCAACATTTAATACTGATGGTCACGTTCTTGATCCACATTAGTGCTCATTATCTAAAAGGACAGTGGAGACACTGATTTGCACACAAAATTGGTTATGTTCAACTCTAATAAATCTTAATGAAGTAATAGATGAGATTGAACACTTTGAGACAAGTAAAATGTAACAATTTAACTTTAATTTTATTTATTGATTACTATTTGACTTTATAGTGTTATTTTATTTTAAAATTTTATATTTTTCTTTTTTTTAACCGTATAGAGATTTTGGGAGCTGAGAAGAATATATTTGATGAAGCTTGATAGCATTTGATAGGATAGTAAGGGTAAATATTTTTTAATTCTTTTATTAAATAAAAATCTTTATTTGTTATTTATATCAATTATGTTTATTTTGTTTAGGTTAAAGTACGAAACATAAATTAGAGGTGGTTTCTTTTTGGTATGCTTTATTTTGAAACTTTAAATGTATTATTGTGGCTTTATTCAAATAATTAATTTTGGTATTATATTCATGTATTTTTGTAATTTTATTTTAACAATTAATTTCAGTGTTATATTAATGTATTATTATAGTATTATTTGAACAATTAATCTCAGCGTGTTATATTTTAAAAATTTGAATTTATTATTATAGCTTTATTTGAACAATTCACTAATTCATCTCGGTGTATTATATTTTGAAACATGAATTCATTATTTTAGCTTTATTTAAATAATTAATTATTTAATTTTTGTTTAATTTTGAATTTAAATGGTGGATTTAATATGGATTAAGTCAAATCTACATTTGATCCGTAGACGTTCGTATGGATTGAATATGGATTAATTCAATTCCGCATCCAATCTGTAGATAATGGATCAGATTTAGATTAAATTTAATTAATCAGTGGATTGAATTAGATTGAAATATTATAATCTGTAAAATCGTGGATTGGATATTGATTGATATCAAATCCGTAAAATCCACTCCACAAACACCTCTATTGTTTAATTCTTATATTTTGAGATTAGTGTTCGTTTACTTTTTATATTTTTAAAATATCTCAAAACATTTCCACTACTATTAACATCTTGTTATTATTATTATTATTTTTTTGTTCCTTTTGACTTGCTTCTCTCACAATAATGTTCTTTTCTTTAGACATTAATAAAAAGACGATAAACTAAATAACCAAATTAACCCTAAACAAAAAAAATAATAAAAAGACATATATTAATTTTTATGGAAGCTTAGATAAGTTCAAAAAAATAATATTATAAAAAAATTACCAATTCTTTTGGAAATGATTAAAAATTAATATATTAACTCCTTAAAAAAAGTATTCCAAAAAAATTAATATATATTCTTTTTTTATTTATTGTTGAAATTAAATTGATAATTTAATTTTTTTTCTTTTTATTCATTTCCAAAAGCTAAATATTGTTATAAGAGGGTAATATTATAAAAGTAAGCCAAAAAATTAAAAATTATGGTGAAAGTGTAAATAATTTAATGATAGGGATGTTTTAAAATATTTAAAAAAATATAGAGACTAAATAGATATTAACCTTAAATTTATAGGGAGTAGATGAATTTTTACACCTAGATTTATCTTTCCATCTTTAGTATCATATATTCTTAGTAATTAAGAGATTATTTGATTAAATTAAATTTGGTGAAATAATGATCATGTGATTTTCTTTGATTATATGTTTTCCAACAAATTGGATACCTAGAATGTCTAGAAAACTTTATTAATTCTTTGTTTTTCAATAGGATGCATACAATGCTTGAAAATCCTACCTTAAAATGAGAAAAAACCTATATTAGATTTAGTTACTTGGACTTAATTTTTATATATATGAGATGATATAAATTAATTTCGAGTTGCTACTCTAAAATTGAGATTATAATAATTAGATAATTACTAATTAAATAGTGATTGATCATGAAACCTGGTTACCTTTATTTTATTAAATTCTCTATTATTTTTATTATTTTCTTAGTTTAGTTAGTTTTTTCCTTAAACTAAATTTGGTTAATTAGATGAAGATTAATATTGAATTATATTTAAATTAAGCTTTTCAATTTATAATAATCTTGTGGTTCGACCTTGTTACTATTACTCTATTTTTATATATTTATGTACTTATGAGTATGTTAAAATTTTGCACGAAACATCTCTTTCCATTTATAACTATATAAATTTACATATTTCCTCCTTAGGGGTGTACTCAACCCTTTGCAATATTAGCTATAAAGGGTGAATAAATTGTAGAAATCAACATATGAGAAAAATTATACATACATGTGTCTTGTATGTCTATATCTACAATTAACATATTAATGAGCAAACTAGAGGTTGTTAAGGATAATTTCAACGTGTTGATTTGAGAATGGCGTTACTTTTTGTTTTCTAGGGTAAAAACTCATTTATCTCTTATATTTTGTAATATTTGCTTGGTCTCTATATTTTTTAAAATATCTCAAAATATCTTGTCTTTAAATTATTTGTTCTTATTGGCTTGCTTTTATAATATTAATCTCTTATAATAATATTTTTTTGGACATTAATAAAAAAATTAAGTTACCTATTTAATCCCAAAAAAATGGAAAAAAATAATATATATTAATTTTTCTGGAACTCTTAGCTGAGGAGTTATATGTAGACATATATATGTGTCCAAAAAGTATTAGTAATTTAATTTTTTACAAATTATTATTTTTGGACATATGTAGCTTCCACAAAAATTAATATTTATTCATTTTATTTTTATTTTATTCTTGGGATTGAATTGGTATTTAATTTTTTTATTAATGCCCCCAAAAAAAGAAACATTATTGTAAGAGGTTGATATTGTAAAAGCAAGTAAAAAAAAAACAAAAAATAATGGTAGTGTGCTGGTAGTTTAAGAAAGAGATGTTTTGAGATATTTTAAAAAATAAAAAGATCAAACATTAAAAATATAGAGAATAAATAAGCACTAACTCAAAGTAAGTAGACAAAAGGAACTTTTACTCTAATTTCTACATATTTTGACTACTTCCAATTTAATTAGGAACAATGCTTCCAGATATATTATTGTTGGAGAGACCATTGGCGACGACACTTTCAAGTGCCCCAATATCTTGAGGCAGAGTACGTCCAAATTTCTTTCGGTATGCCTCCATTGAGCCTGTTGTGATCATACCTCCAAGTTTAGTGGGAAAAAAATTCGGAGGTAAAAGAGATCAAGAGACGTCTGAGATCTTGAGAATTCATTCTGATATTTCATTCACTTCTAGTCAATTCAATGTCTCTAAGCTTTATGAACATTAATTGTTGTTTATGTTTAATGGTATGGCACTTTTGATGCTGTTAGAGCTGATCACGATTAAAAGCATCTGACTAGAGAGATTACCAATTTGATCAGGAATGGTTCTTGTCAAATGGTTTCCTTGTAGGTAAAGAATTCTAAGAAATGATTATCAATATGACGGATATTATGGAACCGGCTATATTGAATTTTAGAAGTTTGATGACTATTTAAGATTAATATTGAAAAAGGAGCACCTATCAATGATGTGGAAAAATCTTGACTTAACGTTCAAAACTCAAACTGATCATCTAACACTTTTCACCAGAAAAATGCTAAATCATTTTAGTTATAAATCCATGATCTTGCACTTTCATTCAAGCAGACGCTTAAGAGAGAGACAGAAGAACAATACCTTGTTTTGCCATGTCTAATCATTGCCGCTTTGCAGTTCAGCTCCCTCCTTAGTCTTGCAAACTCGATCCATATCTCAGCGTGCACGCACCAGCAAAAGAACGGGAGAGATGAGCGTCACTGCCCTTTTGGGCAAAGCACAAATGACCGCATATATAGTAACTCTCAATGGGTTAGTTTACTTAAACATTTTGATTAAGGGTAAATAACCCCATATGTCAATTGCAAATTTGTGCATCCATTATGAGTTAAAATAATACAACTAAGGTTATACTTGTTTATAATGTATTATCATATAGAGTTTAACATAATTAGACTCATTAACATAATATTTAATTACATAATGAAAGAATATATCAAAATTGTTAGTTAATATTTCACATTAGTCACTTATTAATTTGGTAAAACATAAAATGATCAGAATAACTTACATTAATCCACAATATATAAGAAATAACTACAATAGAAGAAAACTTAAAATTGAAAAAGATTTAGCAACAACGATTACAAATTACGATGAAATGGTAGCAACTTTCTTCAGACTCTCAAGCACTGGCTACCAACAGAGATTTTGCAAGTGCTTGTTAAAAATTTTTTAAGGTTTGGTCAAATGGAACCAAAAACCATTAAGTTCGTCCACCAAAATGAGAATTCTAAGTTTAACAAATATCATCGCCATTAACTCCATTGACCAAAATGTGCAATTGTACCTTTGGAGGAATATCATCAAACAGTTTTCTTACTCAAAGTGTATAAGGGTAAATGCTATGTGATCATGATCAAATAAGTGGTCAAAACAAAGAATTTAACCTTGAAGAAAAATTAAATTTAAGTGTTTTATTAGTAAAAATTTCTTCCAAGTTATATTGTTTAAAATGCAAAATCTAGAAAGTTTCAAAGTGGATTGAAGGGTCTGATATGGACTAAAATAATTGACTTCGAAAGTTTATCTAGTTTTAATGATACTTTCATAAAGAAACTATGATATTTGATCCAAAATTCTGCTGAACTAAATATACCAATTTTTTTTTTTTTTTGGGTGGGCGATGGCCTATTTTCCAACTCTACTGACCAAAATGTGTAATTTTACCTTTCAAGGAATATCATCAAACATTTTTCTTGCTCAAAGTTTAGAAAGGTAAATGTTACGAGATAATGATCAAATAAATTTCAGACTTCAACCTTCAAGAAAAAATGAAAGTTAAGTGTTTTATTAATAAAAATTTCTTCTAGGTTATATGGTTTAAAGTTCAAAATCTGCAAAGTTTAAAACCTTGTGGATTGAAGGGTTTGATATGAAATTGATTAGAAAGTTTACTTAGTTTTAATGATATTTTCATGAAGAAAAATGGTATTTCGTCTTTTTCTTTTTTAAACCGAATACTCCAATTTTTTTTTTACTTGGAAAATACCCAACTTCATTAACCAAAATGTGTAATTTTGCCTTTCAAGCAATATCATCGAATAGTTTTGATATTCAAAGTTTAGAAAGGTAAATATTGTGACATCATGATCAAATAAATCGTCAAAACATAGACTTTAACCTTGAAGAAAAATGAAATTAACTGTTTTATTAATAAAAATTTCTTATATGATTTAAAATGCAAAATCTGAAAAGCTTCAAATGAGATGGATTGAAGGGTTTGAATGATATAGACTAAAATAATTGATATTGAAAATTTATTTAGTTTTAATAATATTTTTATAAAGAAAAATGATATTTGGTCCGAAATTTCGTAAAACCAAATATATCGAACTTTTATTTGTATGGATGATGGGCGATGACATCGACCAAAGAGAGTTGGTGGGTGATGGACCATCTCTCGATTTTGGTTTGATTTTAATAGAAAATGTTATTTTCGCGACGAAAATTTAGGGTTAATTTAATATCAATGTTGTTTCATAAACTATTGGACAACCCAACCACTCCACACGGTTAGCTGTAAATAAATAAATATTGTTTGCAAATCATTAAAAAAATGTAGGTTAGACACTGGTTTTGGTAATCCCACGGCTCAAGTTCAGGTAGTTTTAGAAGTTATTATTACGATAATGCTAGGGATTTCAACAATATAGTCTCAACTATTATATTTTATTTATCTATTAGATAGTAAATTTTATAATATTTATATTTTAATATTCAATAAATAAATGCTACACTGATGAAAAATTAAATTAGGACTCTATTATTGGATTCCTTATCATTACTCTTATTATTGTTCCTAATTAGTTTTTAGAGCAAGCCACATCATTCCACCATGTCAGCAGCAGGTCATCATTAAATAGCCACCTCAGCAACACATCAGACGACCATGCCACATTGGCATCCACTGCATCAACACGACATCATCCATCTGTCACTCCAACTGTCGGACAAGTCCTAATCTTGGTCCTGCTCGGCCTAGTCAGGATGTGCCATTGTATTGAACATACGATTGAAAATAAATATAAATAAAACATAAATACATATTAATTAAATGCAAAAGTAAATTCTTTACAATTAAACACTTTTAGTCAAAACGTTTACACCCATAGACGGATTATACTCCAAAGGAAAGAGTTTTGTTACAAGCACGACACCGTCTTTTGATTTCAAGTTTTGATATTTAATTAGATTATAATGGTGAAGGAGAAAGAAGCTGTGATGCGTAAGTATTAATTCGCCTAATTCAACCGTTACCACCAAGGGACCACAGAAAAATTGCATTTTGATTTTATCCTCCATAGCCATGGCTTAAGCGTGTTGCATCCTGTCGGTTTAAAAATATATATTTTTAATCCGAAATATTAGGATTGCATTTCTTATACAACATATAGAATTACTATAATGTAAATATCATATCTTTGCTTTTTCGCCAAAGTAATTTAGGCTCTTCAATCACAATCTGTCACTACCAATCTTATTAGGTCATGATCCTTCACTAACGACACTTGATGTGTGGACACCTTTTTTTATTGCTGTGAGCAACTAGTAATAGAAGACTTTTTCTCTTAAAATTAAAGAGAAACTCCTTTTTTCTAATTTATGTATTGTGATTTTTGTATCTCTTTTAGTGGAGAAAAAAAACCTTTTTATATCTCTATTTGATGAAAACCTAGGCTCTATTACAATTCGTATGCTCAAGAACCTAAGCAACCCCAAATTACAGCTCAGAATTTTGAGTCAAACCAATCAAGAAACTTTTAAGAAAATGGATCGAGTTTAATTTAATCAACTTTAATCGACAAAACAAAATTGAAAAACAAGAGTCAAACAAAAAAAGAATCAAGAACAAGATGGTTAACAGGGTTTAACTTATTTGAATAAGCTTACATCCACAGAGAAAGTAATATGATCAGCTTTATTGATTATCAAGAAGAATTATAGAGCTTTACAGAGCACATTATATAGATCATGAGGCCTCTAGAAATGACCTCAACATCTCCGTATATAGCTCACAACTGTCCCTCTATATAGCATAGAAACTCACATGAAGTCACAAATAATAATTCATTTCAATGACCTCGTTTACATACATGGAAAGCTTGAGATACATAGAAATTTGGTTAGGTCATTTTGTTGAGTAATTATAAAAACCCATCAAAACACTCCTTTCTAAGTCATTTTAACTTAAACGAAACTAGCCTCAAAACGTAAACACTTAATGTCGTTTTGTTCAGCTCTGATTTGTCTCACCAAACACTCAACAAGCTCCTTATTTTTATCCTCTTTCCTAAATTCTATTAAATCAAATTTGATTTAAAAAAAAAAAGAGGAAACTAAAAGTGGCATTACACAAGTTATTTCCCTTGTAAAAAGATTTGCTAGGTTTTATTCTTAGGAAATCTAGGTAACCTCTACACCACTTCTCTGTATTATTTCTCTTATAAATTGGTATTTCCTTTCTATACGTTTTTTCTTCTCGTGATTTCTTGGATCCTTAGAATCAACCACTACACTAGTATTATCAAAAAATAGTTTAAGAGGTGTAGTTATTGCAAGTAACACCTCAAGATCTTCTAGGAACTTACGAAACCAAACAACTTTTTTAGCAGCTTCAAATATAACTACATATTTAGCTTTTATTGTTGAGTTTGTGATACAACTTTGTTTGACACTCTTTTAACTCATAGCTCCACTTTATTATGTAAACACATAACTGAAGTTAATTTTTTGAAATCTTTATCTAACACAAAATTAAAATTAATAACCCATTAGAATGAGATCATAACCTGAATACACAAGCATATAATTCATAGTTCTTTTTAAATAATTGATTATATGTTTGACTGTAGTCCAATATTCAGGACCAAAATTAGATTAATATCTACTGATCATCTGTACTACAAAATAAATGTCTATTCTAGTACATACTATAACATATATAAGACTTCCCATAGCTTATGTATAAGGAGCTCGCCTCATTTCTTCTCTTTCTTCAAGTGGCTTAGACAATTGATCGTTAGAGAATGTAATTCCATGCCTTAATGGTAACAAACCAATATTGAAAATTTTCATACTAAATCTAGCTAGTATTTAGTGTAAGCATTTTAGGATAAGGCTAAAACTTTATTCTTTCAATATTAAAGTAATTTGACCTCAAGAATGTAGCTTACCTCTTTTAGGTATATCATATCAAACTGTTTAGCCAACTAATTCTTTATTATGATTACACTCTTATATTGTTTCTAATGAAGAGAATGTGATCAACATAAAGAACAAAAAAAGTTACAGCTTTTCCTTATATACACGTGGCCCATCAATATTATGAATGAATGAATCCAAATGCTTTAACAGTTTGATCAAATAAATGAATCTTTGTAATTTACATATCATGTGTTCTTGGCTTTTTTAATGAATCTATATGGTTACTACATATAGATGTCTTCTGTTAGATGTCCGTTAAAAAAAAAAAGCAACTTGACATCTATTTGTCAAATTTCATAATTCAACATTGTAGTAATGAAAAACAGAATCTTAATGGATTTAAGCATAGTAAGTAGTAAAAAAGTTTCTTCATAATCAATTCCCTATTTCTGAATATACCATTTGGCTATTAATCTTATTTTAAATATTTTCACCTTCCATCTACTCTATTTTTTCTCTTATAGATTCACTTATACCTATAGGTTTTACCTCATTTAGTGCCTCTATAAGTTCTCAAATTTTATTGGAATACATAGATTCTATTTCTTTACTCATAGCATTTTTTCATAGTTCAGTATCTCCAGCTAATAGAGCTTTATTGTAGCTAGTGGGATCCTACACTTGTCTATCTTAGATAGCTGTTGTTGTGCAAATTTTATTGAACTCGCAAGCGCACGAATCTATTGTAGAATAGATTAATGGTGACGAGTGTCGATCCCACGAGGAGGTTGATTTTAATTATGTGCAGAATTAATTTTCTTTAATGGGTGAATGAATTTGTGGTGAAATTGATATAAACTATGCTTAAATTTAAATTACAATGGTAGGAATTAAATTAAACTGAAATCTATTGAAATGACGTATTTAGGTATTCGGATCTGCATCAACATGCTCCATGGGCTAAATATTCCATATTAAGCCCAATTAAATCATAAGGGGAGATTTCACACCTAATGAACCACGCTCCAATAAATATGGTGTCAAAGACTTATCGTGCCAAATAATAATAACCTTGTACTAGGGTGCCGGTTTAACTAGGGCGGTATCTAGACAAGACTATTATTATTTGTCAACGAAAAGTCAAAACAACCACAAATATTAGAGGAGAAGAGAAAGTAAATTTATCAAATTAAGCCCATGCGACATATTGAGACTTCACCTTCAACCCAAGCTTAAAAGGAAATTAGCTACTCATATTTTAACTGGGGATAAAAAGGAAATTTTATTAAAATACGAAGAAACTACAAGAAGGATAAGGAATTTCAGAAATCTAAGCTTAAAAATAAATTCAGGGGTGTCAAATTAGGAGGGGAGAGTCCCTTTTTTATAGATATATTGAGTGAATCGTGACCATCGGATTAAAAATAGTTTGGACACTCAAGATTGCGCCACATCATCAGTCAACAATCAACGTTTGAACAGTAATACTGTTTGAATAGTAAATAATCCCATGTATGCACATGTACTGTACACACGATTTTTGCTCCACTGAGATGTTGCCACGTCATCGATCTACAGTACATAAGAAATTTAGCCCAATAAGATCGTGACACATCATCGGCCGATGCCACATCATTGGTCAACGCCAAATAAGCAGTCAATACAACATAATTCGTCTAATCGAATCATCGCCACATCATCATCAGTATATATGAACAAGTGTAAAAGCGATCAAAGTGAATAAGATCTTGGATGTATGAAAAATCTGTATATATGAACAGCGACTTTTTCCTTTAATGTTCCTCTTAAGGTTTTCAACCGTTCTGAGTCCAAATATGACGTCCGTTTTGCTGTCTGATCACTCGTTCATTGTGAAACGAACGTGATGCCCCTAAAATACATAAAATATATAATTATAATAAAACACATATAATTAAATAACAAAATGCTTAAATAAATAAAAGTAGCAATGTTAGTGAGACTTAAAGTGTAAAATGACGATTTTCTCTTTTATAAATATACACTTCCTAACACTCAACAGCTGTATCATATATCGTATTGGTAATCTAGTTACCCCTTATTATGATGAGGCTCGATAGGTGGTTATTGTTGGGGATAATTTTATGATGTTTATACTATTCGTCTTCTTTCTATTGATTAATAGGTACTGAAATTTAAACATCAACATGATCTCCTAATAACTCTTTCAGTATTACCTTACTCTTAATTTGAAGTTATTCATATAGTTTTCCTTCAGAGAAGAGAAATGTGCACTCGTAATTATTTTTTTATCTTGAGAACTATAATAAACCTCTCTTTATTTCTTTGGGACACCCAATAAATATATAAATCTCAGAATATGAATCCATTTCGTTAGTCTTTAGTTTTAGCACATTATTAGTGAACCTTAAATATGGATATGTTTCAAACTTGATTTGTGACCTGATCATAATTTGATTGAGGTTCTAGACACTAACTTAGATATAACTAAGTTCAACAAGTATGCAGTTGTTTCTAGTGCTAGTCCCCAAACTAAGATGCGTAATGTGGAATAACTAACCATAGATCTCACCATATTAAAAAAAAATTGTATTTCTTCTTTTAGTTACACTATTTTATTGTGGTGTCCCTTGAGCTGTTAATTAAGAAATAACCTCATTTCCAACTATATAATCTTTGAACTTTCTTGACAAATATTCACTACCTTGATCGAATCAAAGTTTCTTTATGTTCTTACCTATTTACTTTTCTATCTCAGTCTAGGAATGGCACTGGACACCAACCGTGGTGGGTTCACCAGTACTAAATTCATACTCATACAAAATTTAAATTACCAAACCCACTCCAACCCACTATGGGTTTTAATTTAAAAAAATTGGCCATTGTTAACACAATTACCAAACCCGCGATAGTATTTGGCAAATTTTTTGTAAGTTTTCATATTTAAAATCACAATGCTCAATGTGTAAATTTATAATAATAACCTAAAATTTCACATAATATGCTCAATTTTAAATTTTTCAATATAAATAGAAAAGTAAAATTTTAACATCAATCCAACATAAATTCTCAAATTTAAGTATAAAAGACATAAATCCATTAAAATAACCCCACAAACTAGCATCTAGATATAACAATTATCTAGATGCTAGTAACAACAAAAGTTTTATTTTATTGTAATTATAATCTAGTACCACTTTGACAAACTATTTGATGAGGAAGCCATACATATACTTACTAGATCAAATTAATCATTAGATTATTTACTTTCATGTCAAAACATAATAAATAATTATCATTATCTTTTAGAGCCAAAATTTGTTAACAGAGTTTCGTTAGGAAGACTAATAACAAACTTTTGTTGAGTGTATAATAATTGTTTTAATCTATGTATCTTTTATATCATACAGCCACCGTTAGTGTGATCAACGAATTGAAAAATATTCCAATCTTATCTATAAAGAAGTTCATCAAATAAAATATCTAATACCTATATCCTCCGTCGGGAGTATCACCCTATCATGAAGTTATATATATATAATTTTATTATTAAACTGACAATGAAGCCTATGGAAAAAATTATCTTGAATGTTTCCTTTCTTACTCAAATTTTAAAGTTGGTTTTTCCTCTGGAACAATACATAGATTATATCCTATATTGTTAATTACATGCTTACAAAAATAATACTATCCAGATGAAATCTAATGTTGTTAAGCACGTGCAAATGTCAAACAATATACACTCTATTCATAATCTGTAAATGCTATGTATTATGATGTATAGAGTGACACATCCTATTCTATATGATATGTTATCATGGCATGTGATCAACTAAATATAACATATAGATAAAAGTAATTAAAGAAGCTCAATTCATGTTTTCCCAAGAAAAGATCGACTCAATCTATAAGCCCAAAATTTATTAGATTTCAAATCAACATCCATCTTCTTTCTTTCTGTTCCCGGTATTGCTCTTATTACTATTGGCTTAGGGACTTTTAGGCTTTTAAATTTATCCTTAGATTAATTTCTAAATTTAAATTTAGGCACCTTTTAAATAAAAATTCTATTGGATCTTATTTTTGAAATAATTATTTATTTATTTATTATAAAATTCACACCCAATTAGTTTAATAAAATAAGCCTAAATTTATCTTTAAAATTCTTGAGCCAAATAAATTTTATTATTGATCTACTAAAATTTTCATTTATATGACCCAATTTTAAAATCCCTTAAATGGACTTGGGACCGATATAAATAAATTTGGACAAATAAGTACTATTGAACTTATCAAATTTCTATTTATACTATCCAATTGATAATCAATAATGGGCTTGGATCCAATAAATAAATTTGAATTTTTCTGCCCAAAGCCCAAGTTCTTTGGTTGAGCCGTAACATAGTGAAACTATATAGGGTGCCATGGGATATAAGCCCCAAACCCTAAATCACTTAGGTGTGTGTTTGGTATCATTTTGGCCAACTGTTTTTTGGTTTTTTGAAATACAAAAGTGTAAAACTTCTTTGGCGGATGTGTTTTTAAAGTATAAACAAGAAATATAAAAATCGAAAAGTTCTTGATTTTTACTTTTTCTCCATAAATATAGAGAAAGCCAAATTATTGTTCTTTACCTTTTTGTTTTCTGTCATTATAGTTCCCACACTTGTAATGTAATAGTTACCATTAAAAATGTGGTAGGTCTTATATGTAATGATTTTTTTTAATATAGTAATTTTCTAATGGAAAAAAATGCTATGCATACATTAATAAAATAATAAAAAAATATATTATTAATAAAAAATAGCTTTAGCGTAAATAAAACTTTAAAATTCTGATAAATCATTTAAATGAAAATTTAATTTCTTTAAAAACTTAAGAAATTTACAAAATCAATGGATAATATTTTGCTTAAATTTTAACTAATTTTTTTTGAGAATGTAGTAAAATTAGATAAATATATTTTCAATAATGTAATTATTAAAATATAATTTTTTAAAAAATATATAATAAACAAATTTTATTTTTTTATTTTTCTAGACAAACTACCAAGCACATTTTTACAATTCTCATTTTTTAACATTAGTTTAAAAACAAGTTACCAAACATATTTATATTTTTCTCGAAAGCTAATTATTCTTGTTCTACAAAATAAAATCAAAAACACTATATAAAAGACAATACCAAAGGCACCCTTATTTTTCTTCCGGCTGCCACCAACATATACGGTTGGACTTAATGCAGTAAAATTTCAAACTTTGATAGAAAACATAAATTAGCGAGACCGTAGGCAGTCTAATGACAAAATCCAAAAGAAACCCCCCACCCCTTTATGTTTTTCGCCGCCAATTCCAGAGACAATTTCGTGGCTGCCGTTTTCGCTCTGCCTTGCGGCATCAATCTCTTCTTTGTTTTCTTGACTTCTTTTTATTGCTTTATAATAAAAAATAAAAAATAATATTTGCAAAAACTCCTGTACCATAAATGGCTTACAAAGAATCTAAGAGCAATAATTAAGAGAAAAATATGGTGAAAAATAATCACCTCTCTTATTATAAATTCATGAAATTAATATAAAGAATGAATTTAGAATACGATTAACATGCTCAATAAATATACACATCACATAATGAAATATATAAAGTTAGTGTCACTCATCTAATACACACAATACAAGAGATTAATCTCATATAATAATTCTATATATTAATATGAGATCACTTTGATACTAATTATTGGTTTTAAAAAAAATTAGTGAAAATATTACGATCATGTTTCTCATACAACTTATAGAATAACTGTAATTTAGAAATCATAATTATGCTTTTCATAGAAATAATTTAGGCTCTTAAATTACAATCTATCACCAACAATCTTGTTTGATCATGATCGAAAACCAATGATTTTTTATGTTATGACTCAAATTTTAATCTGTACTTTACGCATAAGTATCTTTTTTCACTATTGTAAGTAACTAATAAGAGAAAACTTTTACTCTTAAAATTAGAGAGAAAAACTCTTTTTTCTCTCAAATTTAGAGAGAAAAAATCATTTTTCTCTAATCTATATATTTGTGACTCCTGCATCTCTTTTTGTAGAGGAAAAAAATCTTTTTATATTTTTATTTGATGGAAACCTTAGGCCCCTTAATTTTTTCCTTCTTTTTTTAATTCTATTAAATCAAATTTGATTTAAATAAAAAGATAAAGGAGAAACCAAAAGTGGTGTTATACTTGTTCTTATTATAAAGGGTTATCTTATAAAATAACAAAAAGTCCCTTACATACAAGCATATTAAATGGAATCTCCCACTAAATAATATATTTAAGCTTTTAACCCAAATAGTTAGTTATATTTCTCATTAATCTAGTAGCAGTACAGTCAATTAAATGAGCTAACTTGAGGATTATATAGGTACATACAATAATAGATATAATAATTAAGTCTGTAATTAAACTAGTTTATTTTATTTAAATAGAACTAAACTTATTATTTAATTCTAAATTTACTCCACAAAAAAATTAGAACTTACCTCTATAATTATATGCTATCTAGGATAATGTTTTCGAATAATAATTCAATCCATAGCACATTGATTTTTTTATTGAAAAATTCTTTGTAACACATTGCTAATTATTGATATCGTAACTGTCCAATTAATTTAATTATATTTTTTCCTTGACACTTACTGATTTCCTCTAATAATTTTTTTAAAATAATAATTATGTTGACACACTTTGATTAGAGAATTCTATGATCATGTGTTGAAAATTTATCAAGAAATGTGTTATACAAATTCTATATTGTTAATATATAATCTCATTACTTATAATTACTTTCACCAAGATATTGGGTAATCTTCACTATAAATGTATATCACGCTTATAATCTTAACTTAAATAAAATAATAATCATAACATGAAACTACAATCAACTCAAATTTAAGATTGTGATAGAATTAATGCCTATGAGATTTAATGAGTCTAACAATCATTTCAAGGTTAATTAAATTTCCTATATGATTTAGTTTAACGTAGTTAAATTGTATTAGTAAATTCATACATGATTAAGAAAAATCATTAATCGACTTTTTGCAGTCTAAACATAAATTAGAGCTTCCAACTCTATTTATCAACTACGAATTTAATTTATTTAATCATAAGATAACTTATATTTATGACTTCTGTGAATTTATATGATAATCATATAAATACATATAATAGATTAAACAGACCTTATTTAAAATATTTATGTAATTAAGATTTTTTAAAAATGTCTCAAATATTTTATTAATCAGAAAATAAATAAATCAATACGCTTTAAAAAGTACATAATCCAAACACATCCGATTGAAGATATGATTTATCAAATAACAATTTTAGCACAATTAAAATTCATATTTCACCATCCCACTTCATTGTCTTAATGATTCTCACTGTCTCTCTGTCTCTCTGCCTCTCTCTCTCAATTGATAATTAACTATTGATCAAAAGTAATTTTATTGAAAATTAATTGTCAGAATTTATTTATATGAATTACAACAAACAAATGATTGATTGAAGGGGAGAATTGTAGTTATGGCTTACGAAGTTTACCGAGAAAAATCAAGAAATATGGAGAAACATATTCTAAAGGCTAGCTTTGGAATAATTGTAGTGTTATTAGATTTAGGATAATAGTAGTGTTAAATAGGGTATCTATATGGTAGGATGGTAAAAATACATGTTCAACCTAAACTCAGGCTATGCGTGTTTTGTGTTACCTAACTTGAGATGAACAAACGAAGCCCTGGTCTGACCCAAAACTTGTATTTTATGAAAAAATATTATAAAATACATATTATTTGAGATAATTATATTTATTTGGCTAAGTTATCACATATATTTAAATTATTAAATATTTAAATTTTAAATTTTTAGTTAAATTTTATAAAATAAATTAAAAATATATATATGTATATATTATAGAATATAAAAATAAGTTTTTTAAGCACATATAACCAAAAAAAAACTAGGCCTAGTGCTGAGCTTTTTAGGCCAGGTCTCTGTGCTCAAAAATTACGCTTGGTTGGATTAGGGTATTTGCATGCTCCGGACAGCTTAAGTTTTTGTCATCTATAATCTTTAGACAATGGGATTTTATAAGTACATTTTGAGAGGTGTCAAATGCTCAACTATACAATATACTCTCAAGTTGTCTTTTTAGTTAGAATTAGATTATATTTGGTATAATTTTTTAAGTAAGACTTTTATTAGTAGAGTTTTATAAATAGAGCTTTTAATTAAAAATGTTTAATTATTTGATTATCAATGAGAGTTTTTCTTAAAAATTATAAATTTATTTCAATAGATAAGTTTTTGAAAGTTAGATTATAAAAAATAAAACAAGATTATCATACAAGTAGATGATATTTTAGATATTTCAACATTTAAAAAAGGTTTTTCAATCTTTACTTTCTTTTATGCTTTTGTTAGTAGAAATAAAATAATTTATTTAAGTTTTAAAAGTTCTATTAAAAAAATAAAATAACAATAAAAATTTTGTTAAGAGTTTATAAGATTAAATAAGTACTTATACCTACTAAATAAGATATACCAAATAAATATTTAGACTGTTGTATCCTGTGAAATTATCTTAAAACACATTTTTTATTTATTTTATATATGTGTGTGTGTGTGTATAATAAGGCTAATAACATATCTCAATATTCCTTTTAAACCGCATCTTTTAAGTCTCATTATACTAAATTTATTGCCTCCAAATAAAACACATTTAATTTGTAAGCCTCTCAATTTCCATTTATCTTCTTACTTCTACACAAACAATTTCTATGGGTGATAAACAATTAATCAGGAAAAACAGTTAATCGAGGAAAAATAAAACTAATTAATCTGAAAAAAAAAAATAACGAGACTTTGCTAAATTTATCTGATGTTAAATGCAAATTTAAGAAGCCAATGGAGCATGAGTATGTGCACGGTGCCAGGCTAAAGTTGCGTGACTTGACTTTTGATATAAGAGTTTTTTTAAGGTAAAGGTAGAAAGTCGCTTCTTATACAGCAAAAACTGAGATATACCAAATTGTTCCATAATTTGCTTGGTGGATGTTTCTAATAAGCAACGGATTGTGTAATTAATGAAGAATATAAAAATATAGAGAATTTGATTAAAAAAACTGGTAATGCGAACTTAATGATAGAAAATAAAACAAAAAAAAATATGTGCAATAGATACATATTAACCGTATTTAGTCTTAATTGTAATTATAATAAAAAGTGGAGTTTAAGATTAGAGGCATCACAATCATTCAACCCTTTTAAGAGCAGGATTATTGCCACCTCTCCAAATAACTCTTAAAACCTCCTAAATTATTTTACAATTTTAATCTTTATTAGAATTACATAATAAAATAATTTCTAATTAAGTCCCCACTCAAAAATAAAATAATCTTTTTAATAAAAAAATCTAATATTTTAGAAACTAAAAAAGGTTGCTTTTTCTTCTCGTTTTTCAGATGAGAAATTTATCACCAATAGCTACAATGGATAAAATGAAAGCTCATTATTTTTTCTTAAATAAAAGAAATTCCATTGTTTAAATGAAGTTTAATAATAAAAATTAGAGAATAAGATTTACATAATAAGTTTTAATTAAGATTATTTTTTATCATGGACAGAGATGTTAAAAGAATTTTATAATTTTTAAAGTATTTCAAAGGGATTAATTGAAAAAAAAAGGGTGTTAAGAGATATTTAGAGGGGTGCTAATAGTACCTCTTCCTTTAATTATTTATATCGCCTGTCCATTAGAGTAATGAAATCCTCTTCATCTATCAAATAAGAATTTTTTTTTAAAAAAAAAAATCATCCATTTTCTAAACTTCATCACTTCATCTGGACCAAGTTGTTTATCTTTGATTTTATTATAAGAAATAAATTTTTTAAAATTTATTTTTCAATTTTTTTAGAAAAAATAATTAATAAATAGAAAAATTTTATGATCTAAAATGATTTCTATTTATTAGAATTTCTTAGTTGAGTTAATTAACCACATCACCTTATTTTCAATACCGAAAATTTGAGTGTTCCAAAAGATGTGTGAATTTATATTTATACTATTTTCTTTTATTTTAATTTTTTAAGCTAGATTTTGATTTCCACACGTGTGAAATAGTTATTAGCCCATATTTTAGATTCCAAAATATATTTGTATTGTATTTTCTAATGTATTCCTTTAATTAAAATAATTTTTTAAAAAATATGGCCCATGACACTAACATACATATCACACCTTTTTACATTTTTGGTGATAAAAGAAGTTTGTATTAAACACTTATTATCTCTGTGTATAGGACAGTCTAAATCATATTTTTAGTGATAGAAAAATTTGTATTAGAAACTTACTATATCAATGTATGGGCTAATCTAATGATATTTATCATACGATAGAATATCACTAAACTTATTGATTAATAAATTAATAAATTTCAAAATAAAATCCATTACTTTAGCCGATGACAAAGTATCATTCAATTGGTGGCTAGTCTCACACAAGACTTTCTCAATAACAGATTTGAGTTAGGCTTGCTTGTTTATGGAACATCCCATGTTTGCGAGATGTGATGGTGCAATACACGTGTAAAGCATAATCGACAAATGGATTGGACACTCTGTAATCGACTTGTTATGGAAACCAATTAACCAAAGGATTCGGCTAATAAAAAATTTGGCAAAAGGGTGAAAGTAAAATAATACAGATCGACGGAGGTCCTTATCTTTTTTGATTTCGTATACCATATTATATTATGGGACGCTGAATGAAGCACTTAAATTGAATGACAAGTCCATCCAAAACTCAGTTATTGCGTTGACATTTACTTACTAAAAATATGCATATTATACAGAGCATGACACTCCACTGATTATGATTTTATCATTAATTGGTACGACTACTGCATTCGTTAGAGATACCTAACTCGATCATTCCCACTATCTAGATTATGAAGTGCCATATCCCAAAGAGTAGTACTATAAATATTAAATCTTTTATTTAAAATAATTATCTTAAATAATATATTATTCATTAATTAATTGATGAGATTATACAATTAATTCATTTAAATCTTATAAAGAATTATCAACCATTCAATTAATGATAATTATTTGAGATGAAATTAAAAATATCTATTAGTATTTTATCCCAAAATATCAGAGTCAGGGCTAAATAAACACTGATTTTATCATTAACCCTCCCCCCTTTTTTTTAGGAACCAGATTTTGTTATTAACATTAACAGTGTTTGAACGAGAATTTATCAGACCACGTGTTATTTCTGGATTGGCTAGCAAGTCTCCCCCAACAGGACAGACAGAATTGGGCGGGATTGAAATGTGGGCTTAACTTATGATCCGCCTAACTTTATTCTGTGGTCTAAAGAGAACGATCCAACAATGTATCCAAGGTTGATTTGACCCAAATATCCCCTCGTTGTAACTTTGAATTGTAGTTTGTTGACTTGCAGATATTGGGCCCTTTTTGGAATTTGAAAGGGTCTTGTTGAGAATGGTGGCGTTGGAGCACGTAATGTAAAGTAAATAATAGAGAACCTTTTGTTGGCGACCTAGGGTTGATACGACTACAAGCTAATAGAAACCCTAATCATGATCTTGACTTTTGAGATAGGGTTGAGGGGTCGTGACTGAAGAGGCACCGACTGTGGGTTTTTGGATATTATTTCTAGTGCTAGACAATGACTCTGAGAAGATTTGTTTTCTGGCTAAATCTAATATGGCCGTAACTATAACTTCGTTTAGAGGCTATGGTTCTAGGGTTTTGATGAACTTCATTTAGAGCAGAATTCAACCTTAATCAAAGAAGTGTCATTGAGGGTGCTAATTTGTGTAATTGTATTATATTCATGTCATGTTAATTTTAAGTAAAGGCGAATATGATCCATTTATCAATTGTATTAATCATGTTGACTTGTTTAACATATTTAATATAGAATATTTATAATTAATTTAAAAATAACAAATATCTCAATATTATTTTTAAAAATAGGTTAGAAAATAAGTTAATGTGATTTAAATATGACTTGAATAAGTTTATAATATAATATGGATATAATCGAAGAATTAATTTAGTATTCAGTATATATATATAATATTCAATAATGTTATTACATATTAATTTATATTTATGTCATAAACATGTATATCATGATAAAGTAGTCCAAAACAAATACATTTATCGTATCACATTATGTCAATCTATTTATTAATCATGTCAATATTTATCAATATAAATTTGAAAAAATTGCATTGTGTTCATGTCATATAATTATGTCGTAACCCATTTTACTACTTCTAGAGTTATGTTTAGGGTTAGCAAATTTTGGGCTTGGACTAGGCATGAGCTTTTCATTATTTATGAAATAAAATTTTGATAATTAAAAAAATTAAAATTAAAGATAATTATCAAACATATAATAGAATAATAGTCTAATACACAAAATATTAATAACACAATATAATAAATTATAAATACTAATTTAAAAAACATATTAATTTTTTATTTCAAGTTTTTTATTTTTTAAATTTAAATTTTTTATTAATTTAAAAGCCCAAGCTTTCTCCCTAGACTCTTAACTAAACTAAATTTATGTAAGTTTTATATCTTTGGACTCATATCTAAACCTATCACATGTGGGCTGAAGCTTTAGACCCATAGGCCTAAACCACAACCTTAGTCACTGCCATAAGGAAGGGTGATGGATGTTATTTAAGAATTAATTAGTAATGGCTTCAAGTTGGGTTTCAATGGTGGTTTTGATCAAAGTAGAAGTCTTCTCTCTTAATCAATGGTGGTTATATGTTGCCAGATTATTATTATTATTTTCTTTTGCTTGAGAATAGAGAATTACAAAGATTAAGTTGCTAAGTTCTAGGTTGTGTCACGAAACCGTGAATGTTGTTCTCAAATTGAATATGGCTCTCATTTTATAAGGTTCGAGTGGTAAATCCTAATTGTATAAAGTACACAAAATACTTTAGTAAAAAGAATAATATGATCTCCTTCCTTTCTAATGATAAGGAGATTGAGTTTCTCCTTTAATAAGATTAAACTTATCATGAAGATTGAGTTGTCCTACTTACCTTTTAGGTAACTTGGCTTAAAAGATTAAGTTAAGTTTAGGATGAAACTAGGGTTCTAGGACATTTTAGTGGGTCTAGGCCAGAGATTGCCGCTAAAAGATACTAATCTTGCTCAAACTTGATTATAGACCTATATCATTGAATAGTATTGGGCATTTTTCTGACTGTTTAAGGTTATAGGTCTTTCCTTAACTTGTTATACGAGCCATTCCCTGTGGGCGAAACACTCTCCGAATGGGTTTAACCAACGTAGTGTGATGATATTTAGGTAGCAACGACAGGGCAATAGACAAATCATATGAAATATATATGTATTAATTTATCATATCTCTAACGAAAAAGGTAAATTAGAAAGTAGGCAAGTTGCTAAGTGCCCGGTCAATGGTCCACATGCAATCCATCAATTCTTGCTACAATTTGTATATTTTTATAAAAAGTTGTATCATATGTGCAAAATTTATGCTCAATAATTTGTACGCGTCAAATTTAATATGGATTATAATCCTTTTACCACTTAGCTATTACAAAAAAAAAAAATTATCGAGCTATGGTAAGTATGGTACAGTAATATATTATTAACAAAAAACTACAAAATCTTCTATAAAGATGGCAACAGCGAGAGGAAAGGATCCATATCTTGTAACCATCCTGATGTTCTGTATACATCCCTGTCCCCTTCCAGTCAAAATTACTTGAAAGGATTCTCGTTTCCTTTTCAAAAAATAATAAGAGATTCTCGCAGGACCTAGTCCTTGAGTAAGTAAATTTTTTTTTGTTTTCAAAATAATAAAAGAAAATGATCATGATCATGAATGAGTCTTATTTCATTCTATTCCATTAAATTTTTGTTATATGTAATGTTCAAATAATGGTTTTCAAAACAAAACTCAAATAATGTAATTTTATACAATATTGAAGTGCATATTGTTCATGAGCAATGATACCTCTTGGCCATCGGCTACGTCTCAACATATGTTGCAAGCGAGGTTGTTAGCTAATTTTATAATGAGCTAGGCTGCTCGGCTTCTGACAATATGATGTGCTACTAGGTTATGATAAGATGAGAACGAGTTGGGTGCGGGTTATGACATGACTAATTTAAAAAGAACGAGTGAGACTATGAGAGAGTAACTTAGAATTTAATTTACAGATTGTGAACTTTTAGACTTTGGGTTATAAGTTGTCTAAATTACATTAAAGCCTTTATTTTAACGAATATTTATATTATATGTATAAATATTTTGATACTTGTTATTTACACCAATATTTAATATTTTGTAATTTAAATTTTATTATTTATATAATAATAATTGTAAAAAAATAAAAATAAAAATAAGGGATGGTGAAATGGGGAGGGAAAAGGGATTCCATTGCATTCCATCTCATCTTTAAACAAAAAATTGGGTAAAAAAATCATTTGGACCTTTTTCCTAATAAGAAATTGGGTAAAAAATCATCTTCCTACGATCCCCGAATGGAAAAATCTCCTAAGGCCATGGTTTTTGTGAGGATTTCTATCATCCCTAATCTTATACTTAATTATTTTCCATTAATGTTATTAGATGATAGTTAATTGACCTTAAAAATATCAACCTTTCCCTTATTTTGAAAAAAATACAAAATATGTTAATGAATTTGCAAAAAATTAGTAAAACATTTTTTTTTGGTCAATACCAATTGTATTATTTTTTTTTTATGACCATATTTCCCTTTACACTAAAATTTTATATTTATTCTAAGAATGAAGACACTTTTACCGTAACTATACGAGCATGATGTTACTAGTTAATTAGCAGTAAATAAATAATCATGGCGAAAAAAAGTAGAAAGAGTGTGAGATTTTATAATTATTTAGCCATAAAGTACTAGAGTGCAAAACTTATCATAGCTGGTGCTATTTCCTAATAACTTAAGGTTGTGTTTGTCACATTTTCTGACACATTGCTGGTACTACATTGTGATTCATTAAATTATAATACAATATTATATTTGATGCAGTAGACTGTATTATAAGTGTGTATGAGATTGAGGGTGGATAGTTATAATTTTTAAGATATAATAGTAAAATATTTAATAAACACTAACTACTAGAGTTTAAAAGTTATATTAATATAATTTTTCACTTATATAATAAAAAATTTATTATATCTTTAAAATTTATATATACTACATATTATTAACTTTTATTTTATAGTTACATTTTTTTTACAACAGCTACAGTACCTCAATTCCAAACACACTCTCTATTTAATAATATTTGTACACCATTGTTTCATATTAATATTAATATTCAATGAATATTATTTAAATTTTATTTTTTAAAATGTTTATTATTGTTATAATAAATTTTAATTATTTGTTAATCTAAATATTAAATAATATATTTTATATATTAATTAATCATAATATAACATAATATAATAATATTATATTAAGATATTAAAATTTAGTTACATAATATTATAACAATATTTTTTTTTGTTACCATAATATTCTTTCTATATAGTAACTAAAAAAATTAAACTTAAAATTTTTTAATGAATACAAATACAATTTAAATAGTTTAATTTGGCTGCTAGACTAAGAATATTAGAATATTTTCTTAACATATAACATAATTAAAATATTTAAATTATTATAATCTTTTTAATAAGATTTCATATTTATTATAAAAATTTTAAAAGAAAGTTTTGGATTAAATAGATTTTACAATTAACAAAATATATCTCATGAATTAATTGAAAATAATTTAAATTTTTATATATTTATTTTACTATTATGTTTCTATTATTATAAAATTTAGTTTAATATAATATAAGATTGTAAAGTTTTAAAATATTTTTTAAATATTAAAGTTGTTTTAAAAATATTTATTTTGTTACACATATATTTTAATATTATATTTGTATTTAAAATATTATAGTCAATTTTTTGGAGTTAACAAAGTAAAAGAATATTATGATAAAAGGGATCTTAGTTTCTGTTATTAAAAACTTAAGAGTCTACATGACTAGCTCTCTAAAGTATATAGGTATAAATGTCTTTTTCCCAAAAATTTAACTAATAATAACCTAAACTTATATTGGGTTATACCTTTAGTAGTAGTATTAAAATATTAAATGTGTTTGGAGCCTAAGTGATAAGGTCAAGGTGGGGTTTGGATTGAGTAGAACTTATAATGTAATAATTAAAAATTTATCATAAATAATTAAAATTATAAATGATCTAATATTTGAAATGCTATAATAAATTGAACGAAAAAAGTTGTGCAAATTGTAAAAATAGTTACAATTTCAGTAAAAATATCTATAATATTAATTGTTCATGTAAGATAATTCATTTAATATTTTTTTAAATATAGAAAATAAATAGATACTTAACACAAAATATAGGAAAGAGATGAATATATATACCCCTCTCTTTTATGTAATATTAAAAAACGTCATCTAATTATAAGAAAAGACTCTCTCAAAATGCTCTTAATGTTATTTTCACTTAAAAACTATTTAATTGTTTGTACAATTTTATATTACTTCGCCGTGTCCACTATGTTTTCAGGCATTGGAAATTGCTTATTGAAGCAAATGGTTTTTCCCTTTGCTGCTCATGGCGTCCACTCCTTCCCTTATTATGAATTGTGAAATAAAAGAAAAGAGATTGGAATTTAAAATCTCTTGCTGCTGATTCACAAAATTTGTAGTACAATTATGCTACTAAGGCTCAGTTGGCTTGTCCTTCGATTAAGAAACAACTTTTAGTGGTTTCAAAAGTTGAAAGGAACATATATATTATTTCGCACTTGTTCATGCAATATACATAATTATTTATAACCATTTGATGAAAATTAAACGGTTCTAAAAATATAAAGTAATAGAATTTTTTTTTTTAACAATCGTAGAATTTTCAATTGATGGTTGTAAGATATTAATGTAATTTATATTATTATGTAAGATAACAAATTCTATATTATTTATGATAGAATTGTATTACTAATGTTTGCTCAATTAATGAATGAGAATATACGTATTCTTTTGGATTAAATTGGAAAAAATTCAAAGAAGCAAAAGAAATTTTCAATCTATAAAAATCTGATATGTCCCCAGACATTGTAATGTTCTTGCTAACTTTCTTACTAAAAGAGCTTGGGGAAGTCAGAATCTGTCACATGACTTAATGAACTCCCACTTGATGCAATTTTTTTGTTTTCTATGGCTAATCAATGAAAGCATTGCTCTCTTACAGAAAAAGAATGGATGAATGTTTTACTGTTGTACAATTATTACAAAAAGAAAAAGAAAAAATAGGATATTACAAATGGAAAAAAATAAATCATAAAATATTCTATTAATTTTTCTGTCACAAAATCGCCATAAATTTGATGCAGAAATCAAAGTAGCTTGACAATAATTTGTCATTAATTTATGATAAAATAGTACTAGTGTCACGCCAAATAAAATATTACTGCCAAATAAAATATTACTACCACGTCATATGTCGTGTGTGTAAGATATTTCACTTGAAAAAGAGTTTGTCTACATTGCATTTTGTGGTAACGTATGCAAGAGAGAATAATACAATATTGTGGGTTCTCTTACGTATGTTACCACAAAATATAAGATACTGTGATCTCTTGAAAAATATATTAAATTTATGTACGTTGCCATATCATTTATCACATAAAATATAAAAAATTTTACATAGGATCAAGGTGGGGCAAATTCATGCTACCTCAGTAGCCAAGTAGGATGCCATTTGCGATAAGATGTTGCTACATGTCAGCTGCCACTTGTGCTGTTATTACTTAACACGTAATGCTTACAGCAATCTGACATAAACGTTTTGTGGCCCCGTTCTCACTGGGCTTCATCGACGGAGTTTTTCTCTCAGACGACATGGTACATTTGTCACTAAAGACTTAGTTTGTAATATCATCTTTTTTTTTTCAAATTTAGGATTTAACATGTTTCTTGATATTTAAATTGATAGTAAGGCTTATTCTCTAGCTAAGGTGGCATTTTCTTTTTGTTTGTATTCTTAATAGATCTAAATTTTAAATTTACATAAGAGACAAATATCTGAATCTAAATGATATTTTTATTTATTTTGAATCTATGGTATAGGTATTAAGTTTGTTTTTATTTTTCAACTTAAAAATTCTAAAAACCAATAGTTTTACACTTGTATCCTTATAAATTTTATATGTTACATAAATAATAAAATCTCAGCAAACATAAATAAGATTGTATTTTATAATAGCATAAGTCATGTTCAAGTGAATACAACACTATACTATTCTAAATTAGAACATATTAATTAATTTTATTGTAGTTTATGATGTATTATATGAAAAACATTCATAAAAACTTATAAAGATAAATAATGTTTATTTGAAGATATAAAAAGATAAAAGTAATAATAATCTACTACTATATTATCAAAAGTTATGGAAACGAATAATAATGTTAATTAGTAAGTTTTGTTTAGGTGAGGGTAAAAATAATTTAATCAGACATGGATACTTTAGAGAATATCTTTTAGTGATATCATTTAAAACTTTTTAGATTAAAGTGACATTTATTTTCTTGTTTGAAATCTGAATAAATGTAAATTAATATGAATTTTGAATAGAGCATAATGTTTAAACCTAAATGATATGTTTGTTTTCTTTGTGTCTAAATTGCTAAAAATAAATATTAAGTTATTTTTTAATTTAAAAAATTTGAAAAATAATATTTCTATATTTGTGTCCTTACAAATTCTAAATATTAAATAAGTAATAAACATCTCAAAGATCATAAATAGGATAATATATTACTATAACATAAATCATATTTAATTCAATATAGACCTTTATTTTTTTGTATTAGAATATGTTAATAAATTTTATTATACTTATGATGTTTCTTTTTTGTACTAGAATATGTTAATAAATTTTATTATACTTATGATGTTTCTATATAAAAAAATTCATAAAAATTTATGAAGATAAATAATGCTAATTCGAAGAAAATAAAAAGATAAAAATAATAATTGTCTACCACTATATATTATCACAAGTTATAGATATGGGTAGTAATTCTAATTATTAAATTTTATTTAGGTAAGGATGAAAATTAATTAATTAAGTAGGGATATTTTGGAAAATATTTTTTAATGATATCATTCAGAATTTTTAGATTAAGTAAAAAAATTAAAAATTAAATTAGCTTAATAACTTAATGACTAAAAATTTTTATTAAGTTGAAAAAAAATTAGAGCTTATTTGCTAAACATCTATAGTATGAAATTTTGTTAATTTCAGATTTTTTTCAAATTTGCATGATTGATTTTGGTAACTTATATATAATTTTTAAATATTTACATTTGAATGGAAAAAGTAAAGTTCTATGACTTTTATCTGAATAAAAAAGTCTGAATATGAAATAAATAATATTTCAATACCATTCCTATTAAATATACATATTTCCAATATTATAAAACTTAATCGCTTTTTTACTCTTCGTAATTTATGTTCTTTATTCTTTTAATTTGTTCTCTTTTCATGAGCATTGGAATTCTTCAAGTATAGCTATCATTGAATCTCTACTATTAAGGTACTTTTTTTTTTAACAGTCCTTATAAATATTCTATTATACATTTTGGGTATAGATAACTTTCTCTATATATGTTGACTGTGGTTAATAATCAAATAAAAAATTTTGTGCTTTAAGAAGATTAATGGAAGGTTATGTGATTGATAAAATATCAAACCCTCCAATAGTGAAGCTAGTAATATATTTTATATGGGAAGAAAAGCTTATTAAAAAAATTATCGATAAATAATTTTATTTATTATGGGGCCATCCATTTGGTTTTTGATGGACTGTTAGTTAGTCCCTCACTAAAGGTGAAAGTTAGAAAGTCAACTTCTCTTTATGTTATTTACACTGAGGCGAGTCTCTGCAAATTTATAGTTGAGATCCAGTTTTTGCGTATAAATGGAAGAGAAGCCTCAAGTCCATGTTCCAAGAGTGAAACTGGGCTATTAGGGTTTAGAGGTTTTCGAATTGGGTTTCAAATGTGGGGGACCCTCTAGAAAAAAAATGTTTATAACTTATTTGACTTGTGTATTATGTACTTGGGCTTAACCCTGTGGTAGACTCTTACTCTCAAAATTAAAAAAGACTTTGAGAGTAGGGATTCAAGCCTTCTTAGGCTTAACCTTTCTCAATTAAGTAAAATTAATTATATGGAGAAAATTTACAAGTCTTTCTCCCTTATGAAATGCAAGTAGAGTAGAGACATCCCTTATATTTAAGGGTTATATGTCTGGACATGTACTTCATAAAATTATTGTAATAACATAAGTCTTAGTTATGTATATCTAATTATAAATATTAGTATTATATATACTTTAATAGCAGTTGTAAATATCTATGCAATACAGTAATCTAATATGTAATCAGTATTAAAAAAAAAAAGACTTGTGTATTATGGTTGAAGTAAAGCTAATTAAAGATTTTTGGAACTTGTTTCTATTTGAATAATGTGATTCCCATTAACGCTTTGAGAAAAGAATTGACAAAAAATTCTTTAACTTCCCAATTTTTTGTCTACGTTGTTTAATTTGTCAATTTTATATTGATTTGTTGTGATTGGTGTCATGGATGATATGTGAATGCATGTGTATATACTATGCTTGCGTATTGTGTTGATTTTATTCAACATGTGCTACTAGTTTTATCTTTAAGAATTTGAAACATTAGATAGATTGTTATTGTTGGTATCAATTTTATTGTGAAATATTTGTTTTCAGTCTTTAAAATGACAAAACTGTCTTCATTGAATAAGTCAATAACTATTAGCATAATTATCTTCTATGTTCGATTCCAATTGCAACATGTATATGATTTGAGTCGATTGTAGATGGTTGAATATCGGGGTTTGTAGAGCAAATTAGAGTGATCCAATTCCAAAGAAAGCAATTAATTGATCTTTGTTTGATTGAGGTTAATACTGGATTTAGATGAGGAGGAACTTTAAAGCTAAGTGCTTGAGCTTGAAGTGGAAAAGAATTATTTAAGACAGTTGAAAAAAGGTTAAATCCAAAACAAACTAAAAATGATTGGGACTATATAAAAAAATAATATTCAACATGGATTAAAATGACAATAGTAACAGGATATGGTTGTAATCTTATGATCAGGGAAGGCAATTTCTGAATTTGGGTTTGGGTTTGGGTTTTTCCCTTTCAATTTTGGACTCGGACACCAAAATCTCATACCAGACCCAGATTTAAACCCATTTTTTTTATACAGGTCCAATCTGGGTTAAACTCGAAAAAATTTGGGTTCCATATTGCTGGTTTTAAACTCGGATTACATACAATTAAAAAAAAGAATTAAAAAAATTCGAGTACAAAGTACAAACCCAATTCCACAAAAATCAAATACAACCCATATTCCTAAAAATCAAATACAAAATTTAAAATTTTCAATACCTCAAAGCAATAAATAATTCACAAATACAAATCTATAATGCATCATTCACAAAATACAAAATCCATGTTTACAATTCAAACCCACAATTCACGGCTTTAGTTCACAAACTTTAAAGATTAGCATTTAGCGAAGAAACGAATGGTGGTAATTGATGATGATCGTGATGGCAAAGAAGAGGATGATGATGACCACAACATTGTAGTCGTGATTACGATTGGCAAAGGTGGACAAATAACGGCTAAATGAAGGCTGATGGTAATGATGAACATGAACACAATGAAGGGATGATGAGTGACAGTGATGATTTAACGAAGAGAAGAGTTGATAAGAGAGGAAAATGATGATTTGATGAAGAGAAGAGAAGAGTTGATAAGAGAGGAAAATGATGATTTGATGAAGAGAAGAGAAGAGATTAAGAGAGAGGAAAAGAACAAAGAGAAGAGTTTAAGAGTTGGGTGGCGACAAGGTTGTGAAAGTGTGAAATTAGGGTATCATTTTTTTTCTACTTATATTAAAAAACAATATTAAAATAAAGATATCTGGATTTGGGTTTCAAAAATACGAGTTCATCAAAATCCAGACTCGAACCTGGATATGTCCAGGTTAACAAAATTAAATCTGATTATCGAATTTATTTTAATCTGATATAGGTTGAACCTAGCCCACATTATTCGAGTTATTTTGAGTTTAAGCTGAGTCCGAGTTAAATTGTTATCCCTATTTGTGACCCAAACATTTAACTAGTTAAATAAAAGATAAGAAGAGTATATAAAAGTAATTTTTAATTATTTAATTTATTATAATGAGTTTATAAAAAGATTTTATAAATATATACATGTTAACTACTTTTTCATTGTTAAACAAAAATACCCAAAAGGTAAACATTTCATTATAAGCCTTTAGTTTATGTGGAGGAATTAAAGAATTTTTCCTCTAAAGTTTTAGTTATTGGATCTAATACTTGAATTTCTAGCATGAATGACTTACTAGAAATAGGAAATCTGTCATCATGTTTGAAACATTTATGCCTAATAAAACTTCAATTGAAGTAGAGGTGATGACAATAGATTAAAATACTTACATCAGACTATAACTTAGATCGGCTAATTATAAATAAGATACAAGGTTTTAAGAAAAAAGAAAAGAAAAGAAAAATTAATTAAACTCATGAAAAAGTCAAAAAGTTATTAGAAGTATCAGAGAAGATTGGTGATAAAAGACCTTCAATGAAATATTTTATAATAATTTTATGAAAGATTTTACCTATTCAAGATTCATTTTATTATGCAGTAATCAACACATTATGTAGCAAGAAAGAGTACAAATAAGTGAGGATGGAAATAGAAAATGACCATGAATAAATATGGTAGATTCAAAGTTTAGCAAAATAGGTTGGGAACCACTTTTATTTAAATTAAAATGTCTTGAACATGAAGTCCTTTTATTGTGGTTGCTGAATCATAACAATGTGTTTTCATTGAAAAATATTATGCAGTGATTTATTTATTATGTTATTTTTATTTATTCATTCTACTTCTCATAAGCTTATTGTTATTTCTTTATAAATTATCATATTTTCTTTAATTGTTGGATGACATTACAATATAAAAAACTTAGATATTGTTATTGTTATGATTTTTTTTCCAGATATTTCCATGGAACTTTAAGTGAAAGAGATGATGTTGGGAAATACAAGGTGATTGTTATGATAATGATTGATTATGGTGATATTTAATTTATTAAAGCTATTGAATATTGAAAGACTACCAACATAAAAATTTACAGTTTAGATTTTACTAAAGAGTTTTCAAGTGGATTATCTATTGCATGTTATAAATTAATGCAGATAAAGAAGAATAGGTTTATTTATTTATGTCAATTCTTCGAAGCAAAAAGATGGCTATAGCCTAATAACATGTGTTTATTGATAAAAAATGACAATATTTTTAATGACAATTAGCCACAATCTTTGTAATCAATTTGTAAGAAATATCTTTTAGCACTCAAATCAAATAGCAAATATTTTATAAGGTTTTCAAAAGAAATGATTACTCCTCCTTCATTTAATGATTATTTAAGTGGCACTAATGACAACAAATATTTAAAATAAATTATCTTTCGTCAATGATAAATAGTAGCATAATTAATATATTTCTTATATTGATAATATTTGCACTTATAGAGTATTGATAGTGCAATAAATGGAACTCTAATTCTAATAGATAAACAAGTGCCATATAAAGGTGGCGAAAGAGGGGAATGTTTCAAAATGTCATAGACAATTTGTGACGTTGAGATGATATTTATGTACCTTATTAGATGGGAAGGAATGACACATGATTCAAGAATCTTGAAAAAAATAATTCATGATTCAAGACATGATTTTCTAATAACTCAAGTAATCTTTCTTTTTATATAATTATCAGACTTTTTTTTCTAATAATTAACTCTTGATAATTATTAAGTCCAAAAAAATACTATTTAGTTGATATTGCATATACACATATTAAAGGATTTATGGTGCCATAAGGTCATGTAATGGTAATTGGGCCAGAGGGAAAGTGGAGATTTTTAACCAAAGTCATTTGAAATTAAGGAATGTTATTAAGCGTACTTTTGATATTCTAAAAGCTCGTTTTTTAATTTTAAAGCGAATGTGGCTATATCCATTTGATACTCAAAGGAAGATTGGTATTGCATGCATTATGATACACAATTTTCTTAGAAAGTTATCTATTATTGATGCATTATTTTAGACAATAACAATAAATAAGTTGAATTGAAAAATAACAATGCTAATGAACCAACTAACAAATGCAAGCAACTTCTTTAGATCATCAAATCAAGTCTTCATATAACAGTTACGAGACTAACTCACAAATCAACTTTCTTAAGAATGTAATTGATTTTCTTATCTTTTAAGAATTTTAATTAGCATAATAAGTTTGATTAAATTTTGAATTTGGAGTAATGTAGTAATGTTTTTATTTAAAGATCAATTAATACCTAATTCTATGTATGTTTGATTTTAATTGTAATGTGCATGAATTTAACTCTTGAAATTTATAACAAGTATAAATAATTCTTACAAGCACATAAATTTTAAATAATTATATTTCAAATGTTTAAAAAAATCATTTAGAAAAATGCAATTATATCTATTCATTAAATATTAAAAAAATCATTCAGATAAATGCAATTCATATTTATTCAGACTTTAACTAAATACCTAAATTCATATTTATTTATATTTCAGACAAAAAAATAAACACTATGTTTACCAAAATGAGTTAATTGATTGAAATTAAGTCAATTAAGTTATTACATTAAAAAAAACCTAAACAAAAAGTTTAAAAAATTGGTTTGATTAAAATATTCATTAAGTGAAAAAGGAAAAAAATAAAACCACTTAATTGATTAAAATTAAGTCAATTAAATCCTTAAGTTGAAAAAACAAGAACACCATAAGTTAACATTAAAAGATAATTATTTTGTAATTTGTACTTAGAATGAATTATTTGTCCAAGAAATGTTGGCAACTATTTGTAGTTTTGTTTTGTCAATGATAATTTCTTAGTTGAGTTAGTCTACACTTACTCCATTTATCTTGAAGCTAAAGAATTTTATATTGTTTATACCTCTCCGATTGGATAAGGAATCATGAAGAGTAGGAATTTTGAAATTGGAAGTATGGAATAGAAGTAGGAAAAAAGTGTTTATTTGCACTGGAATATAAATGTAGATTGCCAATGAAAATCTAAATTATGTATTTATTTTATCTTAAATTATGAATAAATTTTTAAATTATAATTTTACCCATATGTAAAAGATATGTTACTTTTAATTATAAAATGAATAAGAAAATATATCTATTGTATTCTTAATTTTAATTATATAAAATAATAATTATTATTGTTAATAATTTTAATAATGTAAATTAAAAATGAGTGAGGCTCGTAGGGTAAGACTCCCTTTTGCCCACTCCCAAAAGAATGTAAACAATTGATTTTGAAAACTTACCGCTCTAGAATATGAATCCAAAACATAAACACAATATTAATTCATGAAAGAGCTAAAACCTTAAAGATTTAAATCTCCTTGTCTGGTAGGTGTCTTTTATTCAATCTACTTAAGTTATTTTACCATTACATTTTACTTATTAGAGTGAGTTTGATTGGACTTAAAATTTTTAAATGTTTTACTAAAAAACTAATCTAATAAATAACCTAAAAGGATTAATCCTACCCAACATTCTATAAAAAAAATTAAAAAAATCCTACCCAACAGAAATTCTTGTACTGTTCCATTGTGCAGAGTCACATTTAAACAAATGAAGACCTCTTTGTATGTGGGGTAGAAAACACAATGTAAATATTAACAAACAATGCATGCAGTGCACTTCCCTCCAAAGAATTTCTCTTTCACTTTCATAAATTTTTTTTTTTCCATAAAAGAAGGAAAAAAAAAAGAAAAAGAAAGATAAAACCAAATAAAGAAAGAAAAAGGAATTGAGAAAGAAAGAAAGTGGGTGAGTTTAGCAAAATCTCAATTGAATCCATCCAACCGCATAATCATGGAAGGTGATTTGGGTGGAGCTTTGCGCTTTAAGCAACCCCTCTTCGCTCTCTCCCTCTCCCATCCAAAGATTCCTTTTTCTCTTTTTATCTTCTTCTTCCTCTTCCTCCTCTCAACACTCACAATTGCGGATCACCTCTTTGTCCGTCCAACTATTTAACGGTTTCCGTTACTTATAACCACCCTTTTTTACTTACTGGTTGCTACTCCCTTCAATTTGTTTCTCATGGGAAACATCAGTAGCAGTAGCGGTAACGGCCGCCGTAGGCACGGGAGCCGACGAAGTCACCCGCCTCCCCCGCCGCCGACGCCTCCTCAGCAAGAGATCACCGCCAATCGTTACGTATTCGCGGCGGTGACCCCTTACCCGACGCAGTACCCCAATTCTAATAACCCTAATAATAATAATAATAATCATAATAATCCGCCGCCGCAGTATTATCAGTACCCGCCAGGTGGGTACTATCCTCCACCGCCTCCGGCCATGCCGGTGCCGCTTCCTGCGCCGTTTGATCACCATCATCGTGGCGGAGGCGGTGGCGAACCTGGACAATGGAGGTATCCTTGTGGGCCTATGGTGGCGCCTCCGCCTCCATATGTGGAGCACCAAAAGGCGGTTACGATACGGAATGATGTGAATTTGAAGAAGGAGAGTTTGAGGCTGGAGGCCGATGAGGAGAATCCTGGGAAGCTCTTGGTTTCCTTCACCTTTGATGCTACTGTTGCTGGAAGGTAACTGAAACCAAAAAAAAAAAAGAAAAAAAAAAGCTAGGCTTCCGCATTTGTTTGTTTACGTTTCTCAATATTTGCTTCTTGTATTATGTGGTTGATAGTTCTAATCAACTTACTTACTGAAGATTTCGCAGTGGCTGTGTTTGGTACCTTCTGCTTATTGATATGATCCATATGGGCTTGTTAAGGGATTCTTAAATCCAAATTTTTTTTATTGCATAGCGGAATGTCATGTCAACTTGACTAGTTAACCTAGGGAGTGAGAGCTTGGAGTAACAATATAATTGTTTACAAGGAACTATGTGTACTTTCTGCTGTTATTTGTATGTAGTCCATTGTTAGAGTTGGGCTTGTAGTTTTGTGATATGCTTAGGAATTGTATGGTTCTCGCCTTTAGGACCAAGTTATGTTTTCAAATATACTTTCACTGGAATCACTGGAAAGAAGGGAAAAAAATAAAAATTAAAAAAAATTAATGCATGCTGTTTTGCCAAGTTAGTTACATATTAAGTGTCAACAATTTTGAGCTTTAGCCATTTATTCTTAATTTTATCAGAAGTATTTAATGAGTATAACTGAAGTTAATGTGGTTTTCGTCTCCCTTTTGAAGTTTCCCTTTTGAGATAAGAGCTGATGTCTATCAAATCTTCTTTCAATTTTTTGTCATTTTCTGGCACTTTGCATGGTTATGATAAATTGACTCTCCAAAAGTGGATTTGGTACATTGAAAAAGGAAAGAGTATTTATATGTGAAATTGTAGGTTTCCATTTCTTATTTGCATGAGGTTATATTATAATTTATTTAATGTCCAGAATGATGAATTGATATTCTTGAGGATTACGAATAGATGTAATATTTCTGGCAGAAGTTTGGTTGTAAAATTGTGTCTAACTACCAAGAAATTTCTTTTTTAAATTGTGAGAACGATGAAAAGTGTGATACTATTCGCTTTTTCTAGTATTAACTTTTTTAACTTTTTAAAATCCTATATGTAGCATATGACTTATAACCGTAGATTTTTATGCTGTAAGAAGAAACAATGATTCTTCTACTATATCAACTGGTTTAAGATCAAGTAAATCATAAATTTGTGGTTGTATTAATGGAAGCTGATAAGGTACCTGAAATTCTATAGATGAATTGGTTTCAGATCTCTTGTGAGAGGCATGTATATTGCAGATGAAGTTAAAATTTGGTTAAGGATCAAAGATGCATGTATACTTGTTTTTTAAAATTGGGATCTAGTTAGAAGTGTTGATGTTAATATGAGCCAGTGTCTTTATGTAAGATCTTGGTTCATTTTTTCAGATCGAGAATGCTTACGCTCTTTTTTTTTTTTGGGGGGGGGGGGGGGAAGGGATGCTAGCATAGTATTTTTCTATAAAAATCAAATCTTAGCAAACAGTACCCAATATCTGGTGTCATTTAGAGTCTACTTGATGCGTACTTAATAAAATGCACTGCTTTTTAGCTCGGTGTCTATAATAGATGTGGTTCTTTCATGGTGACTGTATGAGCTGTTTTCAGAATTTGAAAGTACATTTTCCTTCTTGTCTATCTTATCTTGATCTTAACAATAACTGTGTTTCTCTTGCAAGTAGCATCACTGTTATTTTCTTTGCCAAAGAAGGAGAAGACTGCAACCTGGCACCAACAAAGGAAAACCTTTTTGCACCAGTGACAGTGCAATTCCAACAGGGTCTAGGCCAGAAGTTCAGACAACCTTCTGGAACGGGAATTGACTTTTCAATGTTCGAGGAAATGGAGCTAGTGAAAGAGGGTAATATGGATGTATATCCTCTTGCAGTGAAGGCAGATGCATCTCCTGTTAATCAGAATGGATCAGATGGAAACTCTATTCCTGGACCTGCAAATTCTCAGATAACTCAGGCAGTGTTTGAGAAGGAGAAAGGTGAATACCAGGTGAGGGTTATGAAGCAGATTCTGTGGGTCAATGGGATGAGATATGAGCTGCAGGAGATATACGGTATTGGGAATTCTGTTGATGGTGATGTAGATGCAAATGATCCAGGAAAAGAATGTGTGATTTGCCTATCAGAACCACGGGACACAACTGTCCTCCCATGCAGACACATGGTACATATCCATTTTACTTATTGTTTTTAAATTTGGTAATTGGCCTGACTGACGAGGTCTGGTTTGTGGGACAATGGTTTCTCTTGCCTGCGTACTGCTGCGTTCTATTCCAAGGGTGGAGTTTTCTTCATTTTGATATTTTAGAACATAAAAATTTCTCCTCTGATTCTTGTGACATGATGAGTGTACCTGGCTGGGTTGGATTTTGAAATGAGTGGTAATTGCAAGAATCCTTTAAAAAAATGATTGCACGCAAGTAAAAAATGTTTCAGTACATGTTCTGTGGTTACTCATCTTATCCTATGCTATTATAAGATATAATAAGATACAACAAATTGTAGGCATTTTATTCTGTTTTTCACTTTTGTATACTGGCAATTTTTTGTTTCTGTAGACAATTTGGTTATCAGAAAAGAAAACAGAAAATAATTAATAAGTAGAATCACTCTTTTGCAATAGCTATTTGATGACTCATTCTCGGTGGGATACTTGTTATGCAGTGTATGTGCAGTGGTTGTGCGAAGGTACTGAGGTTCCAAACAAATCGCTGCCCAATTTGCAGACAACCAGTTGAGAGACTTTTGGAGATAAAAGTCAATGGGCCTGAAGAGTAGTGAATGAAGATGGAAGAAGTTGCTGCTGCTCAGTTTATGTATAGTAGTCTGTTGTTGTCTTGCTTACCCTGCACTTATTTTTTTTGGTTCTTTATTTCCCTTAGGCATTACCTGGGATTGTAATAATCAGACCAAAAGTTATACTCCCTATAATCAGACTGAAAGTTTGTACTGCTTAAAGTTCTAGTATGGCACACGACTATGTTACCGACATTGTATATGAAATGTATAAGCTGGTGCCTTGCGCTTGCAAGTATAATTGCATGGGGGCAATTCCTCAGCAGTTTCATCACATGATATATTTTATGTAGGATATGCTTTGTTTGCTCCACGACAGAACGCTGGTGCCTATTCTATGGCTTGTGCCAATTTCTGAACGCTGAGGAAGAGGCTGTGGGTACGCTCTGTGAACTCACGGTTAGGGTTAGGTTAGAAGCCGTTAGTTGAGGTCGAGAGTAGCTGTCAACTTCTCTTTATAGTTTAAATATATTTTGGGTGGATTTATACTTTGAATTCAACCTCCTATAATGGGTTAGTACCATGGCTTCTGGCCTACTGTCGTCAGAAGAAAGGTACCTACAGCCTTAGTGCTCTATGCAATGATGTAAACAATTAAGTGGCTGCCAATTTGGTTTTCTATCATGTGCTGGTCTAGATTTGTCCAATCTAGAGAATGGAGGTGGGGATCTTTGCGGGGCAGCCTTATAGGTTAATATTGGCTTAAAAAATAATGGAACTTACGATCTGTTGACGCAAGAATTTGGGTCAACTGCTGAATGCGAGATAGATCCGACGTGGTAAGGTTAGAGGCTGATTTAAAGGCCATGTGGGTCGGGGTGCGGAAAATATTTTACCGAATGATGGATTGAATCATCTGTAACCCTGCAAGATAAAACGAGGAGTCAGGATGCCGAGAGTGTTGTCGGCAACACCTGTCCAATGTGACGGTATTTTGTTTAAAGAAACCCCCAGGACAGTCTTGAATTTTTCTTCGCCAATTAATTTTCAAGCTATAAACCGTATTTTCATTATGAACACGACCGCTAAACATGCACCATACTTCACCATTCATATAATTATAAACGTGAAAGCAAAACGGAATCTAATTAAAATAAGACGAATCCTGCTTCGATTAGCTAATTACAAACATTTATCTTAACAAGTAACAAACCGTAAAAAAATATCATGAAAATTAAAATCTAGCATGGTCGAACCACAATACATGCCGGGTAGTTGTCGCTCGATTCATCCGCTTCTTGATAACATCCTTTGCGATGACAGAAAGTAGCGTGCTTGACGCCAGTCTCCCATATGTACAACTTACGAGTTTGGATAGTATTTCGAACTCATCACACGCTGCATCCTTAGTAGAAGAAGCATTTTACTAAAATGCACAAGTTTAAGTGAAGGGACTCTGGTCTTGGTCTCGAAAGTTTTATCACTCATTTTCGTCCCAAACTTACAGACCATGTTGGCTAGCTTATTCTTTCTTTTAGTAGATCATCTGTCTATTTCATCTCGAACCTTATTCTCTCCCGCATATCGGACCATTTTCTCAGCCTCTGTTTATGAGAGTCTTTTTGTCACAAAATTACTATTAGCAAGAGATAAAAGACAGCATGAATTATTTGCAAAGATCCGCTAGTTAGGTTCCGATAGAAAATAGGAGTGGGCAAAATTGGGTTTAGGTCGGGTTCACATCAACCCGATCAGGTTTTGGGTTATTCAAATTAGATAAAAGTTCATCCGAACTCAACTTGAACTTATATTAGATCAGGTTAAAAATTCTGGTTGAGTTTGAATTAGATTGGATTCAGAATAGATAGGGTTCGAATTAGATTCAGGTTAATTCAAGTCAAGTAAAATCTAATCAAATAGGACATGAGTCAATTTGGGTTAATTTAGGTCAATTCATTGAGCTATTTTTTTTCGTTCCTTTACATTTTTTTATTTTTAAAATTATTTTTCTTAATTGTAATAATTTTTTTACCAATTTTTAATAAACAAAAAAAGGGAACTACCATCGAATCTGTTACTATTTATGCATTCATAATATTGATTTTGATAATAACAAATAAGACTAAGAATGATTAAGTTTTAAAAACTCAAATTATTTTTTATAAACTATTATTTTGATTTTACAAAGGTTTTATATCTAAAGAAAAAGTAATTTCATGAAATTGATTATTTTTCAAGTTCATTATCTAATTGAAAAAGTTTTGAAAACTTTAAAATCTTAAAATAGGATTATTTGTAAAGTTTTATGAATATTTAGGCCATAATATATATGCAGAAAGTTTTAGGATAAAATTATAATTTTAAAAAATAGTTCACACTTCACTGTGGTAGTCACTGTAGCAAACAACAAATCAACACCGAACAAAATTGAAGATTAGCCGCTAGATAGTAACGGTGATCCGACTTCTTGAAAATGGTATATTGACATCTTAGGTCATTAAATGATAACGAAGATCTGATAATTTTATTAAAATAAGAGATTAAATTATTATGTGGTTTGTTTTGCATGAGTTTTATAAATTCTAATTCACTCCTCTATTGAGTTGCCTAGTTATTATTCAGAATCAAATTCAAATTAATGAAATTAAAAATTAAACTTAACATAAAGTTTAAACTTGATGGTCTCCATCCAAAGCACATTGTCTAGATATTAATCTTTAGAACACAAAGTCACAAATTTAAACATACTTAAATAGTTTCCATTTTCCAAAACATAAACAAAAAAGTCCAAAACACAACAAAGTTTAAGCACAAATACTCGATAAACTTCCTCCACGGCTTCACCATTCCTCGCATGCTTTGAAAACCTTTATCTTCAACTTCTTGTACTCTAAGTTGAAGCATCAATCCCCTAGAGAAGAATTAAAGAAATAATATATAATAACTAGTTAATTACTTTCTTTAAGCTGCATTGCAAATAAAGGCACATTAAACACAAACACATGAGCCCAATTCATGTGTGTACTTTATTAAATATAAGAAAAAAAAATTAATCAATCGTGGCTTATTTTATGGCATTCATCACCAAGAAAAGTTAATAATAATCCTAGGCAATACCGTTTTGCCAAGTTCAATGTGTCTACCTAAAACAATTATAATGTGACAACTTGACTTAAAATTTAAAATTATAACAACTACTATTATGCTTTAAGTTACAACCTAAACATAAATTATAAATTATGAATAATAATAATAATATCTATTAAGAATTATCTTTCAAATATCTACAACACCCATGTCAGAGCTCATTGTTTCCATAATTGAGGCTTGTGATCTTACAAATGCTTTAAAATGCACAAAAAAAATTAATAACTTAACTATAGGTAGAGTTTTGTGTGTGTGTGTGTGTCCTATTTATAAAATTATAATACATCTTAACTTTATTAAGTACGAGAAAAATGTTACTTTCTTGTAGCTTCATATAGAATATCTACTCCTTAATATCATCCTCAAGGTTGTACACAAAATTAATAAAAAGTTCAACATACAACCAATTTTCAATACATATAAATGCCTTTATCATACAAGGGGCCAAAGAACTTCGGTATTTGTCAACTACGTGATGTCCAGTGCTTAAAGTAGATCAAATGCCACCATGAAAGCAGGAACAACGAGGACATCCGTTGTAATGTTCTCTAATATTTAATACTTCGATCCATTTACCTTCCACCAATGCAAAATATTAAGTTTAAGATTGCTCAGATCTTCAACTAGGTCACTCAAATATCATTCCACCTTAGATGGTATTCTCTTACCCTCATTTTGAATAGAGAATTTCTTAGCATACCTAAGGAAATGGTAAAAAACTTGAAAAATGTTATCACTTTCACCATTAAAAACTTCCATTAAATCAATATTAGCTATAATATGTAGAGAAGAACTTATACCACTATAACTATCACTAGGAACACTCTTACTACACATCAATGGTGTGGAACTAGAGCATATTGCACTATATGTATTATAAAGCTCATTCAATAAATTTTTCACTACTTTGGTCATTTTTTCAACTTTCGAACCATCATTGGCAAAAATGATCTCAAAAATATGTTTGGTAAAGTTTATTTTAGCTCGTGGATCAAGAGTGAAGGCAACAATCAATATTTTATTTATCTTTTCTGAAGACTCTCAATATTTATCAAAATTTTTCCTATATTATAAACCATAGATATCACCCAAGGATCATTACTAGCTTTTAATGCAGTCAATAAGCTCTCAATTAAGCCAATAGTATTATAACAAAGATTAGAAGTCACACTCAAAGAGTAAAAAAAATAACAATATAGCATCATAAAATACCTTCAAAAATTTTACAATTCGTTCTATACTCTCCTCCTCAAGTTTAGGTGGGTCGATCCTCTTAGTATTATTTTATTTCTCGAGAAAGTATGTTTGATATGGTTTATCCACTTTTGCCATTTTATCAAATATCGCTTGAAACTTCAAGGTAGTTATCAACATTAAATAGATGGAATTCCACCTATCAGGATAATCTAAAATGACAATTTCATTTGGACCTTTCACTTACTGAACACACTGTTTAAATACTTGTAGTCTTATAGTGGAGAATGTTATATATTTCACTGCATTTAAGATGACGACAACACTAGCATGCAACTCATTCAACTTAAAAAATAATAATTAAATTCAAAATATGTGCATAACAATACACATACATATACTATCCTGCCAACACAAATGCATCATCATTCCTCTAAGCAAGCAATTGCATGGTCACATAGTTAATAGCAACATCATTTGTAGTGGCATTATCATCAATTATTGCAAACAACCTCTCTATCCCCTATCTCATAAGTAAGGTACAAGCTTTTTACTGATTGTTTTCCCTTTATAATCCTTAATCACACTGAAACTAATAATCTTCCTATTCAAACACCAATCACTATTAATAAAATGAGTTCTAATCACCATATGACTCATGTTTTCAATGGAAGTTTATACTTTAGTGGTAAGGTATACTTGCTGCTTGTTGTTGCAAATAAAACTCTTCAATATTATTTTTTTTATAAAAATAAATTCATAACATCCTTACCAATGGTCCTTTGAGATGACATAACAAATTACAGAATAGCCATACTAGAAAAATGCCTAAACCCTTTATTATCTACAAAACTAAGTGACAACTTCCTCATAATGATCATTTTGGTGATTGCCCTTCTACAAGCATCTTAACTCCACCCTTTAGCCTAAACCATGTTATTTGCATTTCTGACGCCACCCTTAGTTGTCAAGTTTTGTTGACTCCCATCATTTTATTCTCAGAATGTCTTGTATACACCACAGACTTGTATATGATTTCTCATATTTGTAATTCCATCATGTCTCGAATGATGTTGATATTGTCTACCACAATAGTTACACTTGCATTTGTTTAGATTGTCCTCAAGTAAAATGAAATGATTCTATGTCTCATATCTTTTCTTCATCGATTGGTCTTTTTTGCTTTGTCTTTTTCTTTTCCTTTCGAGTTGCTTCTATTTGAATACTTTGATCGTCATCATCACTTATCAAATTTGATCTTGAGTGCCCGATCATCTAAACATACAAGATACAAGTAAGTAATTATTAAGCATAAATTCAAAAATCAAAGCACAAAAATATTATTGACATAATCTAATTAGTATTACAAATTGTTTCAAATAATTATTAATTTAATTTTATGAAACTTTTTGAACTTGATATTTTCAATTTTCCATCATAATATTTCTACATGATTAAGATGCATATTCCATGAAGGAAAATCAATAAATTAATGTAATTAATTAATTTATAATATCTAATTATTCATTGACTAAAATAATATAGTACTAATTGCATATATGTATCTTAATTGTTATTATAAACCCCTAAATTTCGTGCTCACATTGCATGTATTTACTACTTAACCACCTAATATTTTCTTATTGATTATCATACAATTGATTAAATTAATTACTTGTTTGTTGAAATTAAAGCTACTGCACAAGTGCGCATACATGCATACATACATACATACATGTATGTATGTATGTATGTAGAGGATATTTAATTTTAATTCTTAATCAACCTAATATATTCTTACATAAAACAAAAAAATTATTAATAAGTAACAAAAAAATCAATACTCGATTTTTTTCATTTTATTGTTAAATTTAACAATATATATTACAATTAACATTTCACTTTCACTTTCACATATAACATATAATAATATATAATATATAATATATAATTTAATGTATATATCATCACTATAAAATATCAAGGCCAAGGTTCCAATGCTCAAAATCAATGGCTAAACAACTTGAATTGGAGGGAGCTTGTCGAATGGAACTTCAAACGAATCAGCCGATCGGGTGATGGTGGAGTGAAGGGTTTAAGGCATAGAGGTGGTTGCTGCATATCATGGAGTGGAGATTAGGTCAGGATCCTGGCAAATCAACTTTGATTAGTGTAATTCTCAGTGGCAGTTGCTATATATGGTGGCCGAATGAAACTTGCTATGTGAACTTCATAACTTTATATGTGTTTGATTGCTTGTGTTTGGTTTGTTTAGATTTGGGTGTGGACAGTGTGGCTATCGATGCAAGCAACAGTTGACAGAGGCCATGGGTAAGTTGATGATACACTGGTTCCTTGAGTCTGTGCTTGTGCGTTGGGTTATTGCCGTGCTGTGTGGTAGACTACTGGTGTTGTTATTTGTGAATTAGTAGTGTTTATGATTTTAGATTTGTATGCAATGGTTTTGTGTGTGTGTGTGGTTCTCATGTGGTGTGTGTGTAACTTTAGGATTTTTTTTTAATAAATTTTGTATCAACCTGATTAGGTTTTACTCATAGTCCGATCTGATTTGAACATGAAATTTTTTAGATTGGGTTGGGTTAGGTCGGATTGGATAAGATATTTTGCCTACACATAATAGAAAATATGTGAACTTTAAGAATAAAAAGTGGAGTTAGAAAGAAAAAACTTAAAATGTTGGGATGATCTCCTTAATATTTTATTGAGTTGAAGAATTTATGGCAAATTAATCAGCAAATGTCACATTCTCAACATCTTAAAGGCTTGAGAGGTCTAAGGTGAACTTCATGCCATCTTCAATGCTTGAGGAGTCTAGGGCGCTCCCTCTATTGATTCTAAATTATTTTGATTCTAGTCCATTTTGAAAATTAATTAATAAATACACTATTAATAAAGAAATATGACATCTTTATAAAGAGATATCACGTCTTTGCGGGGAAAGATCAAGTCTTTATGAAGAAAGGTGACATCCTTATAGAGAAAATAGGTACTTTTAGCATCAATATGTAGGTTATAGAGAAGCAAGTCTTGTTTGTATAGATAAAACAATTGTGTGATGAGGTTTGTGCTCAATCTCCATAGAGAAAGTGCAAAAGTATTTTGGTAAAACTATTTTGAAGCCATTATTTTGCCTAAACCTTTTAAAGACTTATTATTGGAGATGATTTTTCTAGTTTTCTAAAAAGGAATTGAGAGAGGAAGGAGTGAAGGGAAGACCCAGTCCAAAACTTGAAAAAAGAAAAACAATCGTTACAAATGTCACTGCAATGACAATCTAAGGTAAATTCTATGTATGGTGGAGAGGAGACTAGATTTCTGTGAATCTTGGAAAAAGAAAATAAAGATGAAGTGAAAGAGTGAAAAGAGACATCTTTTTTGTGAGATTAGCTTGTCTTTAATCTTTTTTGGATAAGTGGTGTGGCTGTTCCCACCTAATTTAAAGGCTTTTTAATAATGTTAATATGAAGTTCAAATATAAGAAGTTCTGCTTGGATTAGGTATGTCACGTGGTTTTCTTTCAGTGGGGTGGGTGGAGGGGTTCTATGTGGATCATGTGGCAATCCATTTTGGTTGTCAAGTGCATATAGGCTTGTTAGCAGGGTTGCCCCTTGTACAACCTTTTGTACTGGCTGTTTGTGGACTCTCCTGGTGGAATAGGCTGGCACAATGAGAGAATTTTCCAGCAAACATACCAAATATTTGTTTAGGCCTAGTCACCATTGTTATGGTTCCTATGTGAAATGTGGCAATATTTGAGCATCAAGTAAGAGACTTATTTTGATTTTTTAAAATATTAGGGTGGCTCACACCATTTCACCTTGTTTTTTTCTATAATGTCCCTACTCTTTCAACTCTTGTTTATGGCTTGTCAAGAGCTTAATAGGGAAAAAGAAAAAAGAAAAACACCACCTTAAATGTGTATGATCCCTTTGTTGGCCTCTATAAATTTTAGCACCAACAAAACCTATCAAACCTATATTTTCAATTGACATAAAAGCATAACAATCAACAGTTCTAATTATAACTATTTACTTATAACCATTCTAATAATTTTTGTATTTTCAAAAGGGAAGAGGATAATTGCACCCAAGGTTTGAGGAAATTGTTAAAGAGATCCTAAGTTTTTAATAAGGACCATCAGGGCTTTTTTTTTTTTATAATCTTAATACCCTTTAAATATTGTAGCTAAAACATTGAATTTCAGATTTTTAATAAATAAATATCATAATATAAATAATTAAATTTGTTAGGTAGATTAACAATATTAAAATATAAGTTATTCTATTTATTTTAATAATATATTTGTGTTTGTTATAAAGAGTATCAATAAATCTTTGGATTAAATAGATTATATAATTAATAAAACTTATCACAGGTATAGATAATATTAAAATCATTTTATACAATATTTAAAATAATTTAAATTGTTATATATTCATTTTTATATTATTTTTTAATAATAGATTTTATAATATTAAAATATATTTTTAAATATTAAATTATATTAAAATGTATATTATTTATTTTAATATTATATTTTTATTTATTATAAAAAAATAGAGTCAATTTTTTGACTTATAGCACCAATGGATATTATAGGCAAAATGAGTTTTTGGTATTCATTTTTAAACGCTTAGGAGTTTATTTCATCATTTCTCTAAATATTGGGGTGCACTGTCCTTTTCTATTTACAAAATTAACTTAATTGAGATAATAACTAATTCCAATACAAAATAAGAAAGGTGGAGTTAAATAATTTAAAAAAAAAAAGAAGTAGAAGAGGAAAACTGGCATGGTGATTAAATAGATGATCAATTTTTTTTTTTATTCCAAGAAGAAAGTTGGTTATGCAGCTAAGTCTGGATCAAATACTAAAACTCAAATAAATAAATAAGTAAAGACTTGGCAAAGAAAACAAAGGCTGAGTTAACGTCTATTAATTATCTGTTAGTTCAAAATGTGTTGTGGTGTCTTAAAAAAGAAAACCAGAAGTACATTAAATCTAAATAGTAAAAAGACTTAAATAATGTGTTATTGCCTTCTTAAAATTTTAGGAAAATTTAGATTAGAAGAGTATTCAAAATCAAAATCTAGAAAAAAAAAGGGTATGTTTTTCAGGATTTCTGTTAATTGAGTCAGTTTTCTTGGTATTTATAATAAGCTATTTTTCTTATTTATTTATTTATTTTTATCAAAGAAAGTTTTGTTAAAAACTGCTTTTATGCTCAATGATTTTGCAAATTTTACATTTTAAATTATACCGAGTGAGCCACATTATCTGGCCCGTTACGCTCGGCCGACGGAATTGGTTGTCACTTTCAATTAAGCTGTAATCTCAAGAATTGGTTGTGTAACATTCAATTGTACCTGCTCTCGTCACATCCATAAATGTAATGTGCCCTCATTAGCTGAAAGTTGCAACTGAGGTTGGATTTTCCTAGAGCTTATGAGCCTGCTGATCATTCAGCATATTCAGCTTCATACGTTCATAACACGATCCCAACCCTTGGTTTTGTGACTAATGGTCGAGGAGCACATAAAGAACAATAAAAAGTAACAAATTAAGAACACAACAGACAACACAGTTCATTCAATACCATGGAAAGTCCGCGGTTGTTTATTTAGCATAACTAGCACAAGTGCCCAACCACAAAGCAACTTGGATGCGGAACATAGACAAACAACAAGACACAGCAACAACACTTAAAAAGGAAACCACAACGATAGTTTACGGAAGACAACATCAACAATGGATTTTAGTCTTCCCACCATTGATGAACAAACACACCACTGCTTCTGAGACTCTTGAAGATGTCCAAGCAGCTTCCACCTGATGCATCTCTGGCATCCGCACGATTTGAGCAGCGAAGAAAGAGCTCATCAACAAAGCATATGGTTCCACTTCTGAACAACTCGGCAAGAAATTTCAGTTCCACTTCTCCAGCATTCATCTTCAGAACCACGAAATCTGCGAAGCGCACAGTTTCTTTAAACCAGAGAAGAAAGTCGAAACCATCGTCCTCACCATATGGATTTGGATCTTGATAAGTATCTGGATTGGCTTTAGCCTTACTCCCAGCAAGGTCTGGATGATAAACAAAAGTGATACCAGGCCTCTTGACATAGGATAGCATGACTGAAGTGTTATGGTCAACAAAATAAACATTAAAAGCTTTACGATCCACAGGGTACGATGGCAAGAACCAACTTTTGGCTCTGGAGTTCAGATGTTCCCCTGCCCCAACATCGATGTACAGTAACCGCTTCTTTGATGCGGCATCAATAAACTTAGGCAAATAAGTAATCTTCTTCTCAAATCCCTTTGGCTTTTGCTCCACCAAAGGCTCAAGGAACTCCATAAATGGTTTATTGTTGGTATGAGACTGACAGTCTGCTGGAAGTTGAAACTGCTCAAAGTAGGAAACAGTTTCAATTCTTTTCTTGAAAACAACCAGAGTAAAACCATTGACATGACCAACATGCACAATTCTAGAAGTCTTCAGTATTGATGAAACTGGAGTTGCAGATCTAATCAAGCTATTCGGGCTAGAACTGCTGATACCCACAAGCATAGCCCCAATTCCACCAGGCCTAAGAACTCGCTCGATCTCAAGCACAAGAAGTGCAGGGACAGAAACCTTATCTAGATCCCTAGAGAACACAAAATCAAAGGATTTGTCCTCGTAGTCAAGTTCATAAACGAACTTTTTATGCTTCAGCGAGAAAAATGGGTGCCTATAAGCCCCGCATGCATATTCAAATCCCAATTCTCGCAATGCATACACGGATGAGGCAGAACCCTCGCCGACACAGAGAGCTTTCACATCATAACTCAACATTTTCATGTCCATTAGCTCTCCAACCACATTAACAGTCAAATTGACATTCTCCTTGCACTGCTTCGACTCAATCGAGCCCCAAATGGGATACATAAGCCGATCCAGAAAGACATACGGATTCGAATAACCCGAAATCACGGTACAATCTTTAGAGTAGACAGTATTAAACATAACAGGATCGGACCCAAATAAGATTTGCAGCAAAGGAACAATAGACAAAGCCGAGATAATCATAAAAGAGCGTAAAAGCACACGTCTCGTAAGAGACCCATGAAGCATCTTGAATTTCAAGGTCTTCAAATCCATCACTTTTCAGTTTCAATATCCGAATCTTGAGCAAAATGAAACTAAAAAACAAAAACCCTTGTTCGATTTTTTGTTTGTCAAATTCAAAAGATGAATGTGAGAGTAAAAAGCCGGCTAGAACTAAGCAAAAGCGAAAACTTAACGAGTGCAAAACCTGGAGGAGGTGTGATTTCCACCCACGAGGACTCCCATTGATTTTTGAAACCCTAACCAGACCCTCTTTGGAACCCTCTTAGACCTTGGCTCGAACCACTTCTGATCCATGTTTCTTCTCAAAGCGAACCCACCAATCATCAGCTTAACAATTCTACATTACATCTTCTGTATCGAATTTCTCTCAATTACAAAGAATTTTGATTAAAAGAACAAAAGAATCAAAGAAAATGGAGAAAGTTCTGAACTTTTTTTTTTGTTTTTTAACAAATTAGGGTTTCAGGGAAGCGAAGTAGATGGAGAGTGAAGTGTAGATCTGATCTCCATTATAATGATAGAAGCAGCGGTACTAGCGGACCTGGGGCTTGACAGATGGGGTTACGTGGCAGCAGCAGGACAGTGTATAATTACGATTGTGGGCACCCGTCTAGACACGATTCGATGAGAACAGTCGCTTCATATGAATTATTATCAGCTGACAAAACGGCGTGGGACCCTAACTTTTTAAGATGCTTCGCAAAACCATTCACTCATTACATCGAATCACGGAACCGGATTAAAAAAATGAAAAAGGCCATGTGATTTGTAAGGTAACTTATTTTTTATTAGACGGGGTAAACCGTAATCGCAACATCCAACAATATTTGCGCCGCATTTTGTTTATAATACTTCTGGAATCTAGATTGTGGTCAATTGATTATGATTGATAAAGAAAGTCTCATATTGTAATTGAGATTAAGGAATTTTCAACCAACTCCCTGTAGTTATTAAAAATAACAAACAAATTTTAAAATAATCTAAAATACAGCCGTTAGCTCTAGTTTCCAAAATCAAATTTGAATCACAGCACGCGTTATTAGAAATTAAAGAAAAGGGACATGTGATTATGGTAACCTGTATTTTACAGATGTGGTACGTCGCATCTAGACACATTTGAGTTCCTGTTATTTATAATCGTAGTTTATATATATATATATATATATATATTTTAATTTATAATTGGGGAAAAAAATTGAGATTTGATGTTAAGGAATTATCAAATCAATCCCTGCATTTATTAAAATAATAAATGATTTTATAATTTATCACTTGTCTTAAATACACCAATGTAAGAACAGTTTGCTGGTGAGGTAAGAGTTGTTTTAAAAAATATATATATATATATATATATATATATATATATATATATATTTTTCATTTTTAATTTGAAATTTTCCTAATTATCTTCTTTAAAAGTAGTAATATAGATATTCACACGAGTTTTGAGTTATATAATATTAGATAATTTGATAATTAGTCTTCAGAAAATAATGGAGACTCAGTTTACAAAATAATTTTTTTCCTTGTTTCCCTATATTAAGTCTTCAAATAAACAATTTTCCCAATTATTATATTTCATCTTTGAAAACAATTATAATAATGACAAGAACAACAACAAAAATTAATAAAATTGTTAGTATTAGATCTAAAAGGAAAAATAAAATCAATATTTTTTATGCAAATTTTATCCTAAACTTAGTAGGTGATAATTCTAATAAAGTATGATCTCTTTAAAATGTGCTTTAGCTTTGTTGGATCTAAAGATAATGAATTTCTTATTTCGGTTAATTTTAATAGGCCTTTAAATTTTCTCTTAGAAGTTTACATTCTTAAGAAATGAGAATGTCTTTATCCAATAATACTCTACAAACATAAGAAAACAATCAAAAGGCGAGCTCTATAGGTGTATACCCTTCAGTGATTAAGTCAGTTAATAAATTTTTTAAAATATAAATTTAGAGAGAAAAAATCGAGATTGAGAAAGCTATCATTTCTCTTTTTGCCTCCATATTTCTTACCTTTAAAAGACATATTTATATATAAAATTGATTTGAGTTCCATCTTACTTACTTTAATAAAAAAAATGTCATTATTTTTATGATATCTAGCGATTTTTGTTTTCTTATGTACATATTAATTGACACATAAATATGCAAACTTGTTTATAACTTAAAGGAAGAAGTGCTTTAATAATAAGTTGTTTTTTTTTTAGATTTTGGGATTATAAGAATCTTGGAACTTACGAGGTTTATTCAAGAATCTTAAGATTCTAAAAACCTCAAAATCTTTAGGGATTTGTCCTAAGATTTTAGCATCATAAAAGTCCTGAAACCTTAGAACTTTAGATGTTTATCCTAATTGGTTTGTCCTAAAAATTTAAGAGATTTGTCGTAAATGATTTGTCATAGAAACTTAAGTGGTTTATTTTAGGTTTTTTGTCTTATGATAAGATATAAGGTATGTAGTAGTATATCATACGTGATTTGTCTTAAGATAAGATCTTAGAAACTTTAGAATTTTTTGGGCCTTAAAACCTTGCCACTTAGAAAATTCTCTTAGGTAATTTGCTCATCTCTTTATTGGGCTTTATAGGGATCATATTTATATAGGCCCTAATTGGACTTATCCTATTTTTGGTTTAAAAGTTTTCCCTTACAAAGTCTAAAATTTTTAAATTGAACTTTAGATTTTTTTTTGGTGATTTATTTTAAGATTTTTAAACCTAAAAGTTTGTCTAAGGATGATTCTATCTCAAAAATTAAAAACTTTATTCACAGATTTTATCCTTGGAGGATTATTCTCCAAGGATTTTTATATTTGAATTTCATCTTAGAAAGAGATTTTTCTTTGAATTCTATCCTAGGAAGATTTTTCTTCAAGATTTTTATACTTGAATTCCATTCTTAGGAGTTCCATTATAAGAGAATTTTTCTCCAAAGATTTTTATTTTTGAATTTAATCCCTAGAAAAATTTTTCTCCAAGGATTTTATACTTGAATTCTATCCTTAGCAAGATTTTCTCTAAGAACTTTATCCTTAAATCCTATCTAAGAAGGATTTTTCTCCAAGAATTTTATTGTTAAATTCTATCTTAAAATACTATTTAGGCAACCCAAGAAGAGGGTGAATTGATTTTTTTTTGGTTAATTTAAGTAAATGTAAATTAAATTCAAACTAAACAAAACAAGCTAATATGAAATAAATAAATTAAGACGCAATGAAAAATAAGAGATAAAGTAAGAGCAAAACAAACACAAGATTTTTACGTGGTTTGATCAACCTTATCTACGTCCACACCTCTAAGCATATCGATCTTGAAGATTCAACTATCTAATCCTCCAAGACTTCAAGAACTTACACTTAACTTATAAGGTATCAATGTACCTTTACAATTAGAGATTATATCAAATTTCTTATCTCACATGTATTCCAACACTTATAATCACTCAAAAATGAAGTTTACAAAAATATTTTCTTTCACACAGTATGAATGACTACAAATACAAGCTCAAAGCGTGAATAAATGAAATGAGAAAAGATTTAAAACTCAATGTAGATTGTATTCTCAATAGCAAGCTAAATACTCAATGTTGAAGCATTACTAATTTAAATTTGAATGAATCAATTTATAGTTGGAGCTAAAACTAGTTGTTACTGAGTTTTCTAGGAAAAATTAGCTCATCATTAATTACTATCAATTCACCATTTTGACTAATCCAAATGATCATTGAACTGAAATTTTAAATAAGTGATTATGTTATCTAGTGATAACATAAGTGACTATGTTATCTAGCTAAATGGCTGAAATTTTCATGTTGAAATAAAAAACTCGAACTAAGCTAGGATAAACATGTTCCTCTACAACTAAGGCAGACTCTTAATGTAACATTATCTCTTTCAAATTCTTCCCACATACAATTAAATTAGTAAAATTATATAAGCTGACAAAATAGGAATTAATTACATTTCTACCCATAAAACGGGTCTTGAAGTGTTTGGCTATAAGAGTAGTAGAAAAGTGAAGCCCTTCAAATTTTGTTCTCTCTTTTGGTGGGATAACATTTTGACGGAGGACAGATTTGTATTTCCTAGTAGGTTTTGAAGATTCAGCCATGGGTGAACAGAGGAAATTAGATGGTTTGAATACAAATGTCAATGAAGAAGTTTTGACCAATTAAAATGATAATGAAGGAGAGTATAATGTATTGTGATGTTCAATTTGGCCAAAAATGGTGAAAAATCTAGCCAAAATAGAAGAAAATTGAATGACTACTTCTAGGAATTTAATTTGGGATTGTTGGATTTGGGGCTTGATTTAATGTTTTAATTTGCTAAAACTAATCCCAAAGGATTAAGAAAGGTTTTTGTCAGATTAATTTTGCAAGAAAATGCAAGAAAAATGAAAAAATTTAAAAAGAAAAAGCTTTGGCTATGGAGGAAACAGTGAAAGGGCAAGTGAAGTAAAGAAGAAAAACCTTGAAACTATTTATATTTAATGAAAACAGCAAACTGTTTTATTTAATCAACACACCGATAACATCAAATAAGCTTTAATGATTAAACAGTTAACCGATTGACATTAATGATGAAGGCTTAAAAACAACTTGCCCTCTAGTCTTAGTTGGATTTCCGTTTTATTAAAAAACAATCTATCGATCCTAGTGTCTAGATATAAACGTAAGTCATTAAAAAAAAAAAAAGATTAACCATTTTGAGATTAATATTTCGCACATTTGTTTTGATATATGGCTAACATTTGATTCGTTTCAAGATCATTTTATTTGATCTTAAACATCTTAAAAGCTAATTTCATGCATGATTTTATAAATACACAAAAAAAAACAATCATAACAAGTGCAATTAGATAACACAATATCAAATAAAGTTAAGTTATTGTGTAATGTGTATCATACCAAGCTCATGTCTAATTTTAATATGTTATTCTTCATTTAAAGGTTTTGTGAAAATATCTGTAATTTAAATTTTAGTATATACAAATTCAATTATGATATCTTCTTTTTACACATGATCTCTTAAGAAATGATGTCTAATTTCTATATACTTAGTCCTAGAATGTTAAATGATATTATTTGACAAATTGATGGCACTAGTGTTATTGCACTTAATAGGAATATGATTTAGTATAATGTCATAGTCTCTAAAAGTTTGTTTTATCCATAAAGCTTGTGTACAACAACTACCTACGGCAATATACTCGATTTCAGTGGTTAAAAGTGTAATCAAATTCCTTTTTCTTACTAAACAATGAAACAAGTGTATGGCCTAAGAAATGACAAGTGCCACTAATACTTTTCCTATCAACCTTATGACCAATAAAATTGGCATCCCAATAACAAGTAAAATCTATGTGAGTTCCTATAGGATACCAATGTCCAAAAAATCGATAGTTCTATTCAAATAACACAAATGAGATTCTTTAGGACAAGATTGAAATCATTCACACAGATATACACTAAAAATGATATTAGGTCTACTTGTAGTTAAGTAAAGTAAGGAACTGATCATACCTTGATACATATTGATATCAAGCTCTTTATCTTTTTTATCTTTGTCAAATTTGATTGTTGTGCTCATCAAAGTGTTCTTGGTTTTTTATCATTAATGCCAAAGTATTTGAGCAAATATCTAACATACTTAGTTTGATTGATAAAGATTTCCTCATTATTTTACTTGATTTGAAGTCCAAAAAAAAATACTTCAACTCTCCCATCATACTCATTTCAAATTCATTACTCATATAAGATGAAAATTCTTTGCACAAGGAATCATTAGTAGAATCAAATATAATATCATCAACATAAATTTAAACAAGTATACCTTGGTCCTTATGCTTAACAAAAATAGTAGTATCTATTTTTTTTATTGAAAAATTATTATCCAACAATAAATTTTTAAGCCTATCATACCATACTTTAAGTGCTTATTTTAATCCATAAAACGTTTTTGATAACTTATAAATATTATTTGAAAATTTTTTATTTTCAAAACTAAGGGGTTGTTTTACATAAATTTCCTCCATAATATAATTATTCAAGAAAGTATTTTTGACATCCATTTAAAATAAAATAAAACCTTTATGACATGCATATGCTAACAATATTCTAATTGATTCTAATATACCTATAGACCCAAATGTTTCATCAAAATCAATTCCTTCTTTTTAATTATATCCTTGAGCTACTAATCTAACTTTATTCCTAACAACTATATCATATTCATCTATTTTATTCCTAAATACTCATTTAGTACCTATAATAGATTAATTTTCTAGTTTAGGAACTAGTTTTCACATATTATTTCTCTCAAATTGATTTAACTCTTCTTACATTGTAATAATTCAAGATTCATCATTTTTTGCATCTATAAAGGATTTTGGTTCAAATTGAGAAATAACTACAATATGTTTACATGTATTCTTAAATGATGATCTAATGGTCACACCTTATATTGGGTCTCCTAAAATTAAAATCTTTAGGATGAGAAGAAACATACCTCCACTCCTTGGGAAGTGTTTGAGAAGTACCTTCTTATTACTCTATGTTTGTTTCTTCTTCTTATCTATCCTTTTGATTTTTAGGTGGTGTATTTTCTTATTTATCTTATGTGGATTTTTTAATAATTCTCCATCTACACCATCATCAACGACAACTTTCTTTGTAGAAAAAGGTTAGACTCATCAAATATAACATGCATAGACTCTTCCTTAACTAAAGTTCCTTTATTATATACTCTATAAGCTTTGCTTATGTTGAAATAACCAAGAAAGATGCCAACATTAAATTTTAAATCAAATTTACCAAGATTTTCTTTTGCATTTAAAATGAAAATATTTGCATTCAAAAACTTTAAAATAATCAATATTGGGTTTTCTATATTTTCAAAGCTCATAAGGAGTTTTATTGAGATAAAGTCCAATCAATACACGATTTAAAATATAATAAGCGGTATTGACGGCTTCAACCCAAAAATATTTTGGCAAACTATTTTTACTCAATATAGTTCTAGTCATTTCTTAAATAAACCTATTTTTTCTCTCAATAGCTCTACTTTGTTATAGAGTCCTAGGTAATAAAAATTAATGCTCAATGTCAAATTCATTATAAAAATTCTCAAATACATGATTTTTAAATTCTCTACCATGATCACTTCTAATACAAATAATAACGTAACCTTTTTTTCATTTTGGATCTTTTTTAAAAAAAACTCTAAATGCCTTAAAGGCATCATTCTCATTAGCTAAAAATCATACTCAAGTGAATTTAGAATAATCATTCACAATTACAAATACATAATATTTTTCACTTAAACTAGCATACATATAAGGTCCAAATAAATTCATGTTAAATAATTGAAGAGGTTTTGAAGTAAAAACATGATTTATATTTTTTAAAGAAGTTTTGATTTGTCTACCAAATTGACAAGCTTTATAAATTTTGTCCTTTTGAAAATTAATTTCGGAAGGCTTTTAACTAAATCATTTTTCAAAACTTTTGAAATCAAATCCATATTTGTATGACCTAGTCTTTTATGCCATAACCAACTGTCATCATATAATGTAAAAAATATATTTATCGTGAGTAGATGCACAATCTATATTAATTATATATACATTTATGCATTTACTACTAACAAATATAATCTTGCTATCATATGCATTCTCAATAACATATTTTGATTTATCAAAGATAATCCTTAAATCTTTATCACACAATTGACTAATGTAATCAAATTATGTTTTAAATTTTCAAGCAAACTCATATTTTCAATAAAAGTAGAAGAATTTTTATCGACATTATCGGTATTAATAATCATTCCTATTGAGTTGTCTCCAAATGATACATCTCCACCATTTTTCGATCATGGTAAAACTTGAAAATCAAGAATAATTTCATGTCATGTGTCTTGAACATCAATTGTCTAAGCACTATTTGTTCTTCTTTTATTTCAAACTCTACAAAGATAATTTCATGTCTTCGGTACTCAAATCTTCTTAGGTCTTTGAGAGTTAGTAATAGTTCCTTTTGGAATCCAAACATATTTGGCACCATGATATACACTTCTCTTAGCATTGCATCTATAACTCATGTGACCATTTCTATTATAATAATGACAAGCGATCTTAGGATCACTTGAGAAGGTAGCTTTAACGAAATAACTTTTATAATATTTTTATTTTAATTTAGGCTTATACCGAGGTCCTCTTTTATTAAACACATGATTTTGAGTGCTCAATAATTTTTTTTAAGTTCCTTTAACCACTTGTGAATTTTAATATAATTTCGTTGAGCTCATTATTCTTTTTCTTTAGCACATCATTTTTTTTTATCAATACATCAACATGTGATTTTTCATACTCAAATGAAGTGTTTTATTTTTCTTTAAGTAATACAATCCTATCATGTAAGTTTCATTATCTAATTTTAAATCCTTGATCTTTTTATTTAATGAATCGTAATATTTCTGTAGTGTCTTCTTTTTATTTGAATGTTTTAGCATTTTCTTTTTAAAGTATGCATTCTTTTTATCAATTCTCAATCATTCATTATACAACGCATCATAAGTAGGATCACTTACCTCATTAAATTCATCATTCGAGACATCTTTAATTGCCATAAGTGCTAAATTTGACGCTTTATAAAATTCCTCTTCATCACTTGATTCTTCATCGCTATTATTTTAAGTAGCTATCATGGCTTTCTTTTTGAGTTTGTTGAGAAGTGGGCACTTTGATCATATATGGCCAGACTTTTTGCATTTATTACATATAATTGCCTCATTTTTCTCCTTTTGGTTTAAGGTTTCTTAATTTTCTTCATTTAATTGCTTTCTTAAAAAGTTTTTTGAACCTCCTTGCTAGCATTACCATCTCTTCATCATCCAACTCACTATCCTCATTACTTCTATATTTTAAGACTTTAAGAGTAATACTTTTCTTCCTCTCTTCATTACCTTTTTTCACTATCAAATCTTCCTCATAAAAAATAAAAGAATCGATTAAAGCATCAATAGGTAATGTATTTAAATCTTTGACTTCCTCGATGGCAATCCTCTTAGGTCTCTGTTCATTTTGTAATGACCTAATAATTTTTTTTAATGACCTAATAATTTTTTTAACTTTCTCACTATATCCATAAATCTAATAAATACAGAGTACACACTCTCATTTTGTTCCATTTGAAATAATTCATATTGTCGTGTGTATCTATTGATTTTAGACTCTTTTACTTGATTAGTACCATTATAAACAACTTTAAGTTTATGTCAAATTTCATAGGCTTTTTCACAGTTAGAGGCTCTATAAAATTCTTTCTTATAAAAAACACAAAATAATACATTCATAACTTTAGAATTGAGAGAAGTTTTTCTCTTTTCCAATTTATTTCATTCTCACGAAGGTTTTGAAATATCATCTCGTACTTTCTTTTTAGTCATTGGTATAAATAGACCATCACAAATAACTTTTCAAATTTCATAATCAAGTGCTTGCAAATAAATTCGCATCTTAATTTTTCAATACGAGTAGTTATTTACATCAAAATATGCTGGCCTTACTATAGATTGTCCTTCCCTAAAGGTAGAGTCATTATGAGTTGTTATAGATCTTTTGATCTAGACAGTTAAATCTTAACAAGAGAACTTTATTTATAGGTAGAGTTAAAAATTAGTCATTATTGACTTTTCTAGGAATTATTGACTCACCGTTAATTGTTATTAATTCACCGTTTTGACTAATCAAAATGACTTTTGAGTTAAAATTTTAAATAAATGGTTCACCTTTAAAGTTATCAGTTTGTCATTAAGTTTCAGAATCTTATAAAGTAGCTTTAGTTGTACCATTTTTGCTAAATGATTTAAGGCTAGAGTATAACTCATTTCTATAGCTTATCAATTAACTGTTTTCTTATTATCGATTAACTATTTTCTTCCAGAGACCTACAAAACAGCTTTAGCTTACCTATTCTTGTTAAACAGTTCAAGATTAGCAAATATTAGCTCTTTGGACTTTATTGGTTCACCATTTAAAATAATTAGTTAGCCATTTATATTTCTGTAACTTACAAAGAAAATGAGTTTATCTGTTTTTGTCAAACGGTTCAAGGGTAGAAATCATTTTCTCTCTAGAGCTTATTGGTTAACCGATTAAAATAATCGGTTCGCCATTTATCTCCATAAACTGAAACTATTAAAAAAATGACATTGTTTTTACCAATTTACTATTTTCTAGATAAACTATTCACCATTATTGCTTAGATTAAAAATTTTACAATTCTTTGTATAAAAAGATTTTTCGATTTGAAAAATGTTTATCAAAAATTATAAATATGTTTACACTTATTTTACAAACTGATTTATTAATAAAAACTTTCAACAATTTAATTAAAAAGATATATCAAGTTTGTTATTATGAAAATCAAAAGTATAAACATATACATGTTAACATATCCTTAGGAGGATTTTTCTCCGAGGAATTTTATCCTTGAGTTTCATTTGAGAGGATTTTTCTCCAGGGATTTTTATCCTTCAATTTTTTAAGTTTAGGAGGATTTTATCCTTCAATATCATTCTTAAGGTGATTTTTGTCCAAGAATTTTTATCCTTGAATTCCATCATAAGAGGATTTTTTCAAAAAGTATTTTTATCCCTGAATTATATCTTAAGAGAATTTTTCTACAAGGATTTTTAACCTCGAATTAAAATCTTAGGAGGATTTTTTTATAAAACTTTTTATCTTTAAATGCTATCTTTAAAAGGATTTTTCTTTAAATATTTTATCCTCGAATTCTATCCTTAAAAGAATTTTTCTCCAAGAATTTTATCCTTAAGTTCTACCTTATGAGGGTTTTCTCCAAAGTTGTTTTTTTAATTATATCATTAAGACATTTTTCTTCAAGCATTTTGATCCTTAAGAGGAATTTTATTTTTGCATTCCATTTTAGGAGGATCTTTTTCCAAGGATTTTTATCTTTGAATTCCATCCTAGGAGGTTATTTCTCCAAAGGTTCTTATCATTTAGTTCTATCCTTAGAATGAATTTTTCTCCAAGGATTTTTATCCTTAAATTCTATCCTTATGAGGATTTTTCACCAAAGATTTTGATCCTTAAATTAAATCCTAGGAGGATTTTTTTCTAAGATTTTTATTCTTGAATTATATCGTAGAAGGATTTTTCTTCAAGGATTTTATCATTCAACTCCATCCTTAGTAGGATTTTTATCTTTGAATCTTGTCCTAGGAAGATTTTTCTCTAAGGATTTTATCCTTTAATTCCATCTTAGAAGGAATTTTCTCCAAGGATTTTTATTCTTGAATTATATCCCAGGAGGATTTTTGTTCACAAATTTTGTCCCTGAATTCTTTTTTAGGAGGATTTTTCTCCAAAGATTTGTCCTTGAATTCCATTCTTAGGAGAATTTTTCTCCAAGAATTTTTATCCTTAAATTCCATATTAAGATAATTTTTCTCAAATATTTTTAATTTTTAAATATCATTCATAGGAGGTTTTTTCTGCAATGATTTTTTATACTTGAATTACATCCTAAGATGATTTTTCTCCAAGGGTGGTTACTATTGAATTATATACCAAAGAGGATTTTTTTCTTCAAGGATAAAATCCTTGAATTCTATTTTTTTGGGGATAAGATCCTAAGTATCTACTTGCATTATCTATGATGATTTATCTTTAGGTAAAATCCTAAGAACCTTAAAACTTTTTGAGCCTTTGAAACTTGCCAATTGTTGTGCAAATTTTATTGAACTCGTAAGCGCACGAATCAATTGTAGAATAGATTAATGGTGATGAGTGTCAATCCCACGAGGAGGTTGATTTTAATTATGTGTAGAATTAATTTTTTTTAATGGGAATAATTAAATTATGGTAACTTTATCCTAAATTGTGAATTAAAATGGCGGGGATAATTAAAAATGAAACTGTTATAATAAAACACTTGGGTATCCGGATCTACATCAATATGCTCCATGGGCTAAATATTCCATATTAATACCAATTGAATCATAAGGGGGTATTTCACACCTCATGAACCACGCTTCAATAAATATAGTGCCAAGGGCTTATCGTGCCAAATAATAATAACCTTGTACTAAGGTGCCGGTTTAACCAGGGCGGTATCTAAAGTCAAAATAACCACAAATATTAGAGGGGAAGAGAAAGTAAATTTACCAAATTAAGCCCATGGGCCATGTTGAGACTTCACCTTTAACCCAAGCTTAAAAGGAAATTAGCTACTCATATTTTAACTATGGATAAAAAAAAATTTTATTAAAATACAAAGAAACTACAAGAAGGAGAAGGAATTTCAGAAATCTAAGCTTAAAATGAATTCAGGGGTGTCAAATTAGGAGGGGAGAGCCCCTTTTTTATAGATATATTGAGTAAATCGTGACCATCGAATTAAAAACAGTTCGGATACTCAAGATTGCGCCACGTCATCAGTCAACAGTCAACAGTCAATATTTACACAGTAACGCCGTCTGAATAGTAAATAATCCCATGTATGTGCATGTACTGTACACATAATTTTTGCTCCACTGAGATACTGCTACGTCATCAATCTACAATACATAAGAAATTTAGCCTAATAGGATCGTGACACATCATCGGTTGATGCCACGTCATCGGTCAACGCCATATAAGCAGTCAATACCACATAATTCGTCCAATCAGATACTGCCACGTCATAGGCAGTTGCCACATCATCGGTCCGTATATATAAACGATTATCGTGAAACGATCATAACATAAATGATGCATCGTGCGTATGAACGATCTAGTATATATGAACAATGACTTTTTTCTTTAATACTGGTCTTAAGGTTTTCGACCATCCTGAGTCCAAATATGACATCCGTTTTGCTATCTGATCACTCGTTCATTGTGAAACGATCGTGATGTCCCTAAAATACATAAAATACATAATTATAATAAAACACATATAATTAAATAACAAAATACTTAAATAAATAAAAATAGCAATATTATTGAAACTTAAAGTGTAAAATGATGATTTTCTCCTTTATAAATATATACTTTCTAACACTCAACACCAATACAAAGATTTATTTTAGAATGTTTGTTCATTTGTTCATGAGCTATGTAAGACCATACTTATTGGGCCTTAAGTAGGTCTATTCCATTTTTAATCCAACAAATTTTAGCTTGAAATTCTTCAGTTGAAAGGCTATGTTGTGTAATTATGATCAAGAGAAAGAAATCTAAGAGAAAAAGTCAAGGTAATCAACATATAGAGAGGAAAAAAAAATATGATGAAGGCAAATAATATGAGGTAACTAACAAATAGATAAATAAAAGACTAGTGACGAAAATAAAAGATTAAAGAGATACTCATTGAGATTATGTTGTAAAAATATGTTCATATTGTTATCAATTTGTCTCAATTTTTAATAAAATTTAGGATCCTGAACCGAACCTTCACTGAAAATTATTCCAACAATCATTTTGACAATAGTTTTGATTAAGGCAAGTTGCAAAGGAAGCAAAGCTGGGTAGTAATTTTTTATGCTAATTTTGGTTATAAAGTCCAAAATTATTTCAGCATTGCCACATGAATGTAGCATTTCTTACTGATACTGTATTGTTTGCTATGAGAATTATTATCAACTCCTCGTGCCTCTAATAGTTCCTAAATTGGTGTTGCTACATTTCTTGTTTGCATTGGACTCATGTGCTGCTTCTTCCATGAGTAACAATTGAGTGAGAGAAAGAAGCAAAAGTTGTAGTATATTGTTATCAAAGTCGCTGAAGCTGTAGGTATTTTTTATTTTCCTCTGCTAAAGTTTTTCCAACCTATTATTTGATATATTTGTCCCTTATTTGAAGCAAACAACCATGCCAAGAAATGAAATAGTTAGTGTATAAAGAATACCTTTCTAATCAATGAATAATTTAGAAGACTATACATAAATTTTACCAAAAAACAAATTAAAAAAATTACACCGCAAATTTTGTAGAAAAATTAAAAGTTAACTTAAAATTGACGATGCAAATTGACAAAGATATACTTGTAATTTAGGCAAATTTCATATGCACGAGTATCAAACTTCATATTGTAATAAACAATAAAAAAAAAGAAAGGCAAGAAAATATATTAGGAGAGATGATTATGAGAAACAAAGAAAATTTACTTTGTATTTGTTTTATTAAGTTCTATATTAGTTGATTTCTTTTTCTAAATTTACTAGTTTGTCCTGTTATTAACAACCAACTAAAATTCTCAGTTAGGTCAAAGGGATGATGATGTTGATTTGGACACAAAGTCTATCGAAACATGTGTTGGATAGAATTCAGTGAAGGATGGTGAAAAACACCTTTTAGTAAAGGTAGGCATTAGATCGAATCAGATTTGGATAGATTCAATTTAATCCGATCTGATTTTGACCAATTCAAATTGGGTTCGAATTTAAAGTCAAATTCGATTGGATGAAACTTGTGCAATCCGACCGGATTTGATTCGGATCAGATCGGATTCAAGTCGATCCAAATCATCTGATCGAATCTGTATTGTAAAAGAAAGCCAAAAATTCAAAATATAATTCCAACCTAATTTATAACCAGCTCACCACTCAACACTCTTACTGTCTCATAGAAATAACTCAAACAAGCAACAAAGTAGGGAATAGCTAAACAACCCATTACCAGTGAACGAAACTCGCTAATCCATGGCCTACCAACAAGAATAGTCAAATTCGACTTCATCATGTCCAGCTGAATCTGAGCGAAACCATGGTGAACGAAACCCAACCATTGTCGACACAAATAGACCAAAATCCAGTCGCCAAGCCGCATCTTGATTGCCTCCAGCCAAATTCAAACCCGAATCTAAAACTATGGGTGGTCAAGGTTCAGTTCAATTCGGTTCGGATCGACATTGAGTATAATTGAATAAATTCAGATATTTTATAAAAATAATTAAATAAAAAATAAATACAATAAATAACAGAACGTAAACTGATCCATTTAGATTGATTCGGTTCGATTTGGTTTTTCTTAATTTTGACCTATTGGACTTATTTTGAATTTTAAATTTAGCTCATTAGACCACATTAATGGAATAATTTTTCTCAGCAATCAATTCATTGTAGTATTATTATAATACTAATAATAAGCACAAAATATTCAAAATATATTTATCAATGTTGTGTTACTAACTACTACTAATAAAATATGAAATATAAATATTTAAAAATACAAATCTAGACTCTAATGTTCTATCTATATAAACATAAAGTTGCATAGAAAAATAAAAATAGCCATAGTTACAACACAAAATAAAAATAAAAATAATGTGTGATCAAGTTTATTATAATTATTTTATATAATCAACTAACATATAACACATGTTATGTTTTAGTAAAATTACAAAAATATTTCGGTTATTCAGTTCAGCTGCAAGAACTAAAATCTGAATCGGTGTTTTAATTTTTTTATAAATTGAATATTTAAATATTTATAAGAAAAAAATTATCCGAATGGGAATGAATTCACTGATTTGGTTCGGTTTTTCCTAAACCTTAGTTTTTTTGTCCAACCCTATCTAAAACCAAGTCACATCTCGAACGGTTTTTCCTAAACCTTAGTTTTTTTGTCCAACCCTATCTAAAACCAAGTCGCATCTCAAACTTTTCATCACTTACATTGGACACTGATAATCTACCAATCCTGAGTAGCTGACAACAACTTCTTCATGGTAATCAATTAATCCCGTGACAAATTCCTATGATTTGTGTTGGAACTTTGAATTTTTTACTTGCCTTAGTTGTGTATACGAGTGGAAATGTTGACAGTAAAGCACCACCTTTTCTAGAAGGTGGTGCCGGCAATTTGGAAAAAGAATGCGGTTGTAGCTGCATTCTTTGAAATAAAGAAAAAGAAAGAAGAAAAAAAAGAAGAGAAAATTGAAACGACGCACGCGTTTTAATTAATTAAATTAAATGCACAGTAGCTAAATTTTGGCTATAAAAGGGCGCTACTTCTCTCATTTTCTTTGCATCGAAATCTTCAGTTTCTTTCCTTCTTTTCAGAGAATATTTTAAGAGTCTAGTGAGTAAGAGATTGGGTGTATTAGGGTTCTGGGTAGTGAGCCAAAATATTACAATACTTGTAATCCTTATATCACTAATAAAATATTTTCTTTCTGTTTCGCCCGTGGACGTAGGCTAAAAGTCGAACCACATAATTTCTGGTGTCCTGTGTGTTATTGTGTCTTATTATTTTCTCAATTTTATTTTAGCTGCGTGTCTGCTTCACCACTAATTTCCTAACAATGGTATCAGAGCCAAGTTATATTTTTTGGAGTCGGAGACTGTTCACGTATACGGTACCATTCACATATATATTACTATTCATGTATACGATATTAGTCACATATACATCACTATTATTATATACAGTATTCTTCACATATATAGTACTATTCTCGTATATAGTTACTATTCACGTATATGGTTACTGTTCACGAGAAACGGTGGGAGCGATTCAAAAATTTCGTGGTGCAAAGTAGGGGATAGTAGTGTGAGTATAGCAATTGTGTAATTTTGTACATGTCTAGGAAAGTTCTGTCACAAAGACAATAAAAGTCTAAGGAGTCTGGGTTTTAAGTGGGACCGTTGTGACCCCTCCAGTCTTTTCTGGGAACTTTCCTGGTGTGCATTCTTACACATACTCATAACAATTCAAGGTAATACACTAGTTTGTGTGTGGAATTTATCAACAAAATGGCAGCAAAGTATGAAATTGAGAAATTCAACGGTAATAATTTCTCGTTGTGGAAAATGAAGATGAGGGCAGTTCTAAGGAAAAATAATTGCTTGGCAGCAATTGGAGAAAGGCCCATGGAGTTAACTGATGACAAGTGGAATGAGATGGACGGCAACGCCATTGCTGATCTACACTTGGCACTTGCAGATGGAGTATTATCCAGTATGGCAGAGAAAAAGACAGCGAAGGAAATCTGGGATACTCTCACAAAATTGTACGAGGCTAAGTCGCTACATAATAAAATTTTCTTGAAGAGAAGACTCTATACTCTTCGAATGATGGAATCCACTTCAGTGACTGACCATATCAACACTTTGTGTCTTATTATTTTCTTAATTTTATTTTAGCTGCGTGTCTGCTTCACCACTAATTTCCTAAAATAAAATCGTGAACAGTACCTTAAACAGTACTGTACGTATGAACAGTACCGTATATGTGAACAGTGACTTTTTTCCTTTAATGCTCCTCTTAAGGTTTTCGACCGTCCTAAGTTCAAATATGACGTCCGTTTTGCTGTCTCATCACTCGTTCATTATGAAACGATCGTAATGCCCTAAAATACATAAAATACATAATTATAATAAAACACATATAATTAAATAATAAAATACTTAAATAAATAAAAGTAACAATGTTAGTGAGATTTAAAGTGTAAAATGATGATTTTCTCCTTTATAAATATACACTTTCTAACACTCAACACACCCCCCAACCAGCTTATTGCTAGTCCCTAGCAAATAAAGCGAAAATAAAATTCAAAACTTTTTTTTTAAAGGAAACACATGTGTTTATTCAATCAGATTATTGATAGCAATCAAATAAAAGTACAAGCATTATCTCCAGTCTAAAGGAATATCACACCCACATCAACCATCCATATGCATCAGTCCAGTAGACTTTGTTGTAGCAATAGTAATCAGGCCACTTTCAAGAATGATATATCCAACCCCAAAATCTCACCGGTTGTAGTGACACTCTCACAAAGAAATTAATCCCAATAAAATTTTGTCACTACAATGAATGGTAAATTGAGAGAAAATAATAAAGAAATATCATACACTCTCACCAAGATTAAAAAAAAATATGCCCATAGCTTAGAAATAATATGATATCAAATAAAGTATTAGTCAACCTAATGCATTTATTTTTTTTTTATATATGCATCATTACATCTTAATTGCCCATATAACTAGTTTTTATTTTAGACTATAGTTTCCTAAAATTAGAAAGGACTTTTATTAGGACGTAACGTAGGTTAGGGACATGGCTAACAAAGAAAAGGAGATAGGAAAACAAAATATATATATTTGAGAAAAAGTTTAAGAACTTTTGAAAATTATAAGATGTATTTTGTTTATTTATTGCTATTGCATTTTTTTTCTTTTCCCTTTTTTTTCTTTTTTTTTGAAATTTTTTTTATAGCATAACTTCACTGAACAAAATAATTATTTATCATTTTTCTCAAACTTGAATTGGTGGGTGAAACTTGTATGATATTGGGTAATACTCCAAATTGGAGGGGTCAGGATGATAAGTTAATAAAGAAAAAGCTCTATTTTTTTAAATAAAATACTCAAAAGGGTTAACTATGGATATTACATAATAGGGATGGCTAGAAAGGCTCAAACGGGTCAAAAATGGCCTTCCATCATCTTTTAGGACTCTAAATAATCTTCCATATCTACTAATTAAGTGGGCATTTAGATGCAGTAACACACACTTTTTTTTTAAGGGTTGACTCAAAGAAAATCTAGAGATCATGTATGAAATAATAAACTGCTAAGCTACATGAAGAATGGGCAAAAAGGGTTACTCTCCAAGAAAAATTAATAGGCTCAAAAACTCACTTGAAATTTATTATGACATGTGTATTCTTTCAAGCAACTCATATTTGTCCCCAACATCAACATGTAGAATAGTAAACATGGTGTAAAATTACTCAAAACCAAAGATAATACAAATACTAAAATTCGAAAGTCATCATGTCATCCAATATCAAGAATTCACAAAAAAAAAATTTTTAATAGAATTATTTCCCCCCAACCTATTCTAAACATAAAAAGAAAATATACATGCAGAAAAATTAAAGAAAAATGAATTTTTTTTCTTTTTTTTTTTAAAGAAGATGCATTTCTAGAGTTACTACACTTCATATTCAGCCATCTTCGACTTTAAAAACTTGAAAACATATATTTTTAAAGGAGAAATTATCAGTTATTCCCTCCCCCCAACCAGAACAAAACATTGTCCTCAATGTTTTAAAGGAAAGAAGTAGAGATTAGAAGATATCACTTGGATGTTGCAGCACAGAAGAAAATATTTACATGGGAAGGAGAGGTATATGGCTCAAGAGTGAAAAAGAAAATAGTGAAAAGACAAAGCAAATAATGATAACATAAAATTATTAAAAATAAAAATATAAGTGATCAATCAATAGTGAAATAAAACAATATTAAAATAAAAAGATATTTAAAAGTAGTTGCGACTATGGCTCACATCTTCCTCTGGTTTTACGTTCAGAAACGGCTTGAACGCCCTCTATGGGTCGAGGATAGGCTTCCCATCCAGTTTTCTTACAAACTGGCAAACATGATCTTTTATAGTCAGATTCCCGATACTATAGTTTGCACATTCTTTCTGGAATAATGACCATAACTGGAGTATTGTATGTTGGACGTATCCACTAGGATGCGTTTCGAGAGACAAAAGGATATCATCCAATAACTCCTTATTCAAGCCATCCCTAATGAATTGAATCTTATCTTCTCTGTTATCAGACACCATTCCTAAAGAACATGATTTTTTATTGCATATTATTCTGGCACACTTATTCAAAAAAAAATATTAATAATAGTTAAATTTACAAAAACATAATTAAAAAAAATTTAAATTACCGAAAGGAAACAAAAAGAAAAAAAATTTCAGTCACTTCAATGTTTTGTGCTGTTTTCTCCACATGGTTGGTATTCGTGATATGACTTTACTTTTCTGACCATTAACTTTAAAAATTACACTGTTCCTTGGATTCTTAAATTTAATGGCTCCATGTGAAAAAAGAGTATGATCAGTAGATGGACCAGACCATTGAGAGCGTAACTTACTTAAAGAAATGTGCCCTTGAGAATTGAACAAAAATACTTTCTAACCTGGTGTGAAAGATTTTCTAATGCTCCACTTGTCACGGAGGATTTTCATTCGCTTTCTGTAGTCCTTAGCATTTTTGTCGTTACGAATCTCCTCTGGTTTTGTCAGTTGTATCCTCCTTTTTGAACCAAAAATGGGTTCAATGATGTCTACATTCTTTTGTTTGTGATCAGGAGAGGATGAGATGATTTCTGATAATATTTTTTCTTCTTCCAAGAATGTAGAATTCAAAGGGTCGAGTGAAGGTTTGAGCTCAATTCTTGGGGGTGATTCTGATGATGAGATGAGATTTTCTTTCAATGGTGCCAATTACTCTATCCTTGTCTTCCATTTATCAATATCCATACATGACCATGAATCCAATAAGGCATTAATGCATGACGATGAATCCAATAAGGCATTAACCTCATCAATCGACTTGTCACTATTAAAATCTAAACCAAAGTGAGTTAAACATATCAGTAAAGGGTCATCACTAAGGTTTAAAGGAAATGTATGATCAACCAATTCATCAATTAAATCCACATCTACAATTTCATCATCAGTACTGTGAGGTTGTTTGGCAATGTTGAAAATATTTAGTTCCATAGTCATATTGCCAAATGACAACTGCATATTTCCAGTCCTGCATTGAATATGAGCATCGGCAGTTGCCAAAAATGGACGACCCAAGATAATGGGGATATGCTTCCTTGAATCCTGCACTGGTTGAGTGTCAATTACAATGAAATCAATAGAAAAATAAAACTTATCTACCTGGATAAGCACGTCCTCCACAATACCACGTGGTATTTTCATGGATCGATCTGCAAGCTGTAACACTATTGGAGTTGGGTATAATTCTCCCAGTCCAAGTTTCACAAATACAGAGTAAGGCAACAGATTTACACTATCTCCTAAATCCAACAAAGCATTCTCAATTGTGTGGTTCCCTATACTACATGAGATAGTGGGGGAGCCTGGGTTTTTATATTTTAGAGGCATTTTATGTTGGATTATAGAACTAATATTTTCTGTTAGAAATGCCTTTTTTTGAACATGAATATTTCTCTTTTTAGTACAAAGGTCTTTAAGAAACTTGGCATATGATGGCACTTGTTTTATGGCTTCAAGTAAAGGGATGTTAACACTTACCTGTTTGAAGATTTCAAGAATGTCACCTGTGGATTTTTCTTTCTTCCCTTTAGCTAACCTCTGAGGAAATGGAGCTTTAGGAACATATTCTCGTGGGTTGGTTTCCTCTTTCTCCTCTGATGATGATTTCTCAGTGTTCACAGGTACAATCTGAGTTGATTTTGGTATCTCCACTTTGTTGTCGACTTCTTTTCCTTTTCGCAAGGTCATCACTGCTTTGACTTCTCCATGCTGCTGTGGTGAACTGGTACTTATCTCATGCACTCCTTTAGGGTTTGGCACTGGTTGATTTGGGAATTTGCCTTTCTCAACGGTCATGGCCAAAGTTTGAACTGAAGAGGCAAGTTGTCCTACCATTTTCTCAAGGTTAGAAATTGATTGAGCTTGTGAGTTGAAACCCACTCTCATCTCATTTCGTAATTCATCAATGGTGCAGTTCTGCTGTTCGATCTTGGAGTTAGTAAGATTTCTGAAATTTTGGGATGTCTCCTCCCATGGTTTGGGTTGAGAATGGTTTGGGTTCTAATTGTATGGTCTAAATGGTGGTTGAGAGACTTGAGACATTTGAGGAACTGGTTGCATTGGTGGAGGTGGAACTGTTGGTCCATTTTGTTGGAATCCTTAAGACCATGAAAAATTGGGGTGGTCTCTCCATCCAGGGTTATATGTGTTGGAGTAAGGGTTGTAGTTTGATGATTTTCTCATGACACCTATGGCATTAGCTTGATCAGAATATGAGTCATGGTCATGTGGCTCTGTTGATTTAGCAGTTATCAAAGATGCTATTTGTCGAGCAAGACCTTCAACCATCTCTTTGACTTCTTTAATTCCTGAGCTTGACTCGTCAATATTAACCTCATTCACTCCCTTAATTCTTCTGGTATTTCTGAGTGATCGACTCCGTTGTTGAGAATTATCCGATTGCCGTTGGAAAAATTTCTAAATCTCTTATGCACTTTTGGACATTAACTCTCCTCCACTGGTTGCCATTAGCCATTCTTGCATATGTGGTAATAATCCCTCCAAAAAATATTAGCATTGATGTCATTTCTCATACCCATGATGTGGATACTTCAAGAGTAGCCCATTAAATCGCTCCCATGCTTCGAAAAACTGCTCGTCATCTCTTTGAGTAAACTCTGAAATTTCCCTGCGAATAGCATTGGTTTTATGAACTGGGAAATATTTATTTAAAAATTAGTTACCATTTGTTCCCATGATGTAATGCTATTAGCAGGCATTGTATTAAACCATGAATGAGCTCTATCTTTTAATGAAAATGGGAATAGTCTAAGTTTAACATTATCATCTGAAAAATTCTCGTATTTAAAAGTTTAACAAATAGCATGAAAATCATTCAGATGATTATATGGGTCCTCATTTTTTAGGCCATAGAATATGGGGAGACAGTTTAGCACACTAGATTTTATTTCAAAACTCCTAGCAGCTACATTTGGGTACCTTATGCATGATGTGCTCAAATTAGCTAAAGGACTAAAATAATCCTTAAATGGCCTCTCTTGTGATTCTGGTTGCTGATTTTGCAGATCCATTTCAAATTTCTTTTTGAAAACAATGTGTTTGTGCGTGCGAAGTATTTTTTCCAAATTAAGAAATAAAGGTTCAAGATTAGGTGATAATGACATTCGACCATGCATGTAAATAATAAAATAAATGAAAATAAAATAAATAAAAATATAGAGGAGAGAGAAATTATAATACTAACCTTATAACGTTGTTATAACCTTACTATGAACATACACTCAAGTGCTAAAAAGAAAATACAAGAAATAGATTAACTAAAAATAAAATAAGAAGATAAATTACAACGAAAAATGAAAAATTAAATTACAGAAATATAAAGAAGAGAAAAAGAAATAAAATTAAATTACTGGAAAAAAATTACTTAAAAAAATTAATTCTATGGAATAATAAATTAACAGAATAAATAAAAATTACAAAGAAAAATAACTCAAAAATTAAATTATAGAAATTTAAAGAAATTACAAAGAAATTAAATTATTGAAATTTAAAGAAATTTAAATTACCAAAATTAAATTACAGATTCACTTTTTTTTAATTTTTTTATATTTTGTAATTTTTTAATTTTTTTATAATTTTTAAGGAAAGCAAAAAAATTACTTAAAAAAATTAATTCTATGAATTAATTCTACGAATAAATTAAAATAAATTACAAGATAAACAAAACAAATTACAAAGAAAAGTAAAGAAAAAAATTAAACTACAGAAATTTAAAGAAATCACACAATAAAATTAAATTACAAAAATTTAAATTACAGAAATTAAATTACAAAAAGTAAATTACAAAAATTTAAATTACAAAAATTAAATTATAGAATTATTTTGTTATAAGGAAAAAATACAAGAAAACAAAAAAAAATTAATTCAACAAATTAAAATAACTTACCTCCCCGGCAACGGCGCCGAAAACTTGTTGTGCAAATTTTAATGAACTCGCAAGCGCACGAATTTATTGTAGAATTCAGGGGTATCAAATTAGGGAGGGAGACCCTCCTTTTTATAGATACATTGAGTGAATCGTGACCATCGGATTAAAAACAATTCGGATGCTCAGAATTGCACCACGTCATCAGTCAACATTTATACAGTAACGCCGCCTGAATAGTAAATAATCTCATGTAAGCGCATGTACTGTACACACGATTTTTGCTCCACTGAGATGCTGCCACGTCAACGCCACATCATCGGTCAACGCCACATAAGCAGTCAATACCACATAATTCGTCCAATCATATACTGTCACGTCATAGGTAGTTGCCACATCATCGGTCCGTATACATGAACAGTGTCGTAAACATTATCGTGAATAAGTCATGCTTAAACAAGATCATGCGTATGAAACAAGACTCACAGTATATGTGAACAGTGACTTTTTTCCTTTAATGCTCCTCTTAAGGTTTTCGACCGTCCTAAGTCCAAATATGACGTCCGTTTTGCTGTCTCATCACTCGTTCATTGTGAAACGATCGTAATGCCCCTAAAATACATAAAATACATAATTATAATAAAACACATATAATTAAATAATAAAATACTTAAATAAATAAAAGTAACAATGTTAGTGAGATTTAAAGTGTAAAATGACGATTTTCTCCTTTATAAATATACACTTTCTAACACTCAACAGTTTGTAAATAGGAGGATAAGCTTACTGTTCTTGAATTATTCAATTTTTTTTAAGTGGTTACTTAGTTTTCATAAATTATAGATTTCATCATTTTTTTCTAAGAATTGTCAAAAAGGTCCAAAATCTTAATTGAATCGGAATTCGCAATATAATCTGCATTTGAAATATAATTCAAAATATAATCTCATTTGATCCGATTTGAATCTAAAGTTATCCGAAATACTTATCCAATCAGAATTAATTCGGATCTGATTTCAAGTCATATTAAAATATGATGGATTTTTTTCCAATTCGAATTATCCAAAATCCGATTGGATTCATCTAAATCCAAAATTGCCCACCCCAACCCGTTAGTACACTAAACACCTTGGATGAGATTGGCAATAGCATTCTACATCATAGTGCAAAAATAAACCTTAAATCGCCTAACTTTAATCTATCCACACCACTGATGTTAAGATTTTGACTGTATGGCATTTTTTTCAATTAACAGAATTATGATGTTGTCCAAAAATCTTGTATTGATATGGATGTTCTTTCCCCAATTTAGACATGTGGGCTTTAAAGATGATATGATTAGAAATGGGTTAAAGCATGGTACATGCAGAGAGACTCACAATAAATACTTTTTTTTATTTTTTAATGAAAGTAAACTTAAAATTTTATGATTTTATAAATAATTTAAAATTAAATCTTTTAATATATTTTATTAGTATATTTTTTAATTTATTTAATTCTTAGTTTAAAAAAATCTAATTGTTTTATGTTTATGATTTATTAAATGAATAGATTATTGCAAATGGATTTAGTTTATATATGTCAAAAGAGAGAGAATATGGTTATGTCATTTTATGTCATTATGTTGATGGTAAGATTTACCAAGAATATATTGAAGTTTAGTTTTAACATGAAAGATATGAGCCTAATAACTGTCATTTTGGGAATAATAAGGATATCTAATAGATTTATTCTAAGTCAATCATATTATATGGATAAGATTCTTTAGAAATTTAATTTAGGTGACTCATAGAAATCATTTAAACAAAGGGCAATAGCCAAGTCAACAATGGAATCTAAACTCAGTGTGTTGGAAAATATGGTAAATAGATAGCATGGTTGCAGAATTTCTTAGAAGGTACCCCAAAATGACTAAAGATTATGCTAGCAATTTACATATATTGTGATAGCCAATTTGTAATTGAAAGGGCACATACCAATATATATAATAGTAATTATAGACATATACATCGTAGATATAACACCACTAGACAACTACACTCTATTACAATTATTTTCACTGACTATGTAAAGTCAAAGAATAATACTATGAGTCCACTAAACAAAGGGTTAAATAAAGAGTTAATAGAAAAATTATTGAGGGAAATAGGACTGAAGCCCATAAAATGGAAGTTTTATTTTACAAAAAAAAAAACCAAACCTAGCTAATTGGAGATCCTAAGAACTAGATTTAAAAAGGACAATCTACTTATAAAATACTTCATTAGATCACTATGTGGTTTGCCCTTCTATCCATTCCTGTGATGAAAATAGTGATGCCTATAGGAAGAAAAAGGTAAGCTTGTGCTTTTAATGATTTCTTATGCGTTGGAAATCTAAGCAGAGTAAGGCAGGTTACTTTTAATTGAGAAATTACATATGCAGTAAAGAACTGGGCCACTTCAAAGGAATGCTCAACGGCCCAATTCATATAAACTCTTATAGAAACATGCAGATGTTTAGGAAAAATTTCTGCATGAAATATATCATCATTTATATAAACGACAAAATAATTTAAAGACATCACGTCTACTAGTCAGTCAGTAAAGTAAATATATTTCACAAGGTGACTATCAAAGGTTGATACCTACCTATCCTATGTAGATTTTGAACTGATGGATTCTATCACTGGAGTCAAAATGATTTTGATATAAAAGCAATCAATTTTAAGTCTTCCTCCAATTATCATTCTTGTGGTGGATTGCTAGAAAAAAATAGCATAATGGCTATTTTGAGTCCAATTTTGAGCAAGATAAATATTTGAAAAATATACATGCATGGATGATTTAGAATCTCCTGTATAAGCTCTTTGCAAAGAACCACAAAACACTCAAATTGTTGCTTGGGTGAATAAGAAATTGGATCTAAAATAGCATCTATTAGCTTAGAAAATGAAGAAGAATCCCACAGAATTTTTAACTAACTAATGTCCTCTCATCTCTCTCTCTCTCTCTCTCTCTCTCTCCACACACACACATGTATGTATTGGTCTCTATGTTCCATTGCAAAACACACCAAAATCAAGTTGATTTTCTCCTTTTTCTTTTTTAAGCAAATGCTCTCTAATTTTAGGCTTTAATACAATGAAATTCAAGCATTTGTTTGAAGTTTGAAGTTTGCAGGAATAGTAAGGCTGTATCGTCAATACTATTCAAATTCATTATGTCTTAGGAGATAGACTCCATTTAATTAAAAAAATATAATAACTATTGAATAGATTATAATTATAATAATTATTGTATTATAATTATAAATATATTTATAATTTTAAATAGATTATTATTATTATTATTAACAACAAGAATAAAAATTATTATATTAATTAATATATTAACAATAATTAATAATAATTTTTAGTTAAATTGTTAATAATAATAATAATAATTAACAATAATAATAATAATAATAATTATTAAATTTTGCATAATAATAATTATCACAATAATTAAAATAAAAATAACAATTATGAGAAAAATTAATTAAGAATTTTGTGGTAATTTGTTATAATTGAACTCATTTCAATTTTGATTCTAAGATAAAGTAAATACATAAATGGTAATACAACTAATTCTAATGACAATTCATATAGATTAAAGTAAATAAATTATTCTAATTTCAATTCTTTATTTCGATTCTAACTCATTATGTTTTTAGATAATTTCGATTCCTATATCATGAATGCACTATCAAATTGTAAACATTTCATATATATTTTTCTCATTTTTTCTTTCCCTCTTTCACTCTCTTTCTCTATGATGAGTCTAATTATGCTTTCACAAAATATATAAAATATATATAAAATGTTTACAATTTTATAGTGCATTCACGAAATAAGAATTGAAATTAGTTGAAAATATAATAAGTTAGAATCAGAATAGCTAAAATTGAAATAAGGAATTGAAATCAGAATAATCTATTTATTTAAACTGTATGAATCATAATTAAAATGAGTTGTGTTATCATTTATGTATTTACTTTATATTCGAATTAAATCAGAATGAGTTAAATTGTAATAAATTATTATAAAATCATTAATTAATTTATCATAATTATTATTTTATATTTTAATTATGATTATTATTATTATTATAAAAAATTAATTAATAATAATAATTGTTAATTTTATTTTTAACAATTTAACTAAGAAATTATTCTTAGTTATTGTTAATAGATTAATTAATCATAATACTTTTAATTCTTGTTAATAATAATAATAATTTTAAAATTATAATTATATTTATAATTATAACAAAATAACAATTATAACTATATTATATTCTATTTAATAATTATTATATTTTTTAATGAAATGGAGGTATTTTGAAAATTTTAAAATTTTAAGGGATGAATTTCATACTCTAAGGGTTTTAATAAAATAAAATAGAATACAGAGGGCTCAACAAAATTTTACAATACAAAAAGTTTTACATATTTATAAATACATTGTATATAATATAGAGTGTAGGAGGCTAAACAATATTTTACAATAACATTTAGCCTTCCCGTAACTTAGACAGATTCTTATTACTATTATTATTGTTGTTTTTATTATTATTATTATTGCTATTATTATTTTTAGGAGCTCCCTAAGTTATACATAGCAGTAACTTAACATTTCTCTTATTATTATTATTGTTTTACTATTACTATTACTATTTCTATTGCTATTATTATTGCTGTTGTTGTTATATAATAAACTTGTGATATGTGTGTAGTAGGCAAGAGGTTTATTAATAAGTTTAAGTACATTAGAAAGGTTCTATCATTAAGCTATATACATCATCTAATGAGTTTGGATTTTAAGAAAGATCATTGTAACCTATCTATTCTTTCCTAAGAACCTAATTAGTGTATTTTATATCACTTGCTAATTAATAATAATATAACAAAACTTTGTTCACTGCTACTCGTCATACACATGTCACTTCTTTATTGCTTAGTTGAAATTTTAACAGCAGCAAAAACTCATCCTTTTCACTTTTAATTATAGATTTCACAGAATTTTATATAAGGTGGGGCTATTTTGTACTATAATTTATAATTTAAACATACTTATTTTAATTAAATTTTACGTTACTAAAATAACTTTCATTAAATTTACTGTGAAGGACATTAATATAATTCAATAAAATATTATTGCGCACCCGTACAATAATGTCAAACACTTTAATCTATCATAAAGACATTAACATAATTTTAGAAAATATTATTACTCTTAGCACTCATAAAAGAATGATAAAAGAAAAGTGCTCCGTTTTATACTCCAAGCTGATTTAAAATCATCAAGTCACCCACACAATCTTTAGTATTTGCTGCGTTACATTCTAAAATCTAAAAAAATAATAATAACTAACACGAAGAAAGGAAGTAAGGTAGAGCAAAAACGAAGATGCAAGTTTGATACGGCATATAGAATTTCGCCAGACCTGCACAGAATACGTGGGTGTATAGAGCCTATGATCAAATCTCAAGTAAACGAGTGTCAACGCAAATCTTGAATCTTTGCAACAAGTTTGGGAATCATTAATTAAGTAATGGAAGAACGATGAATATTTATATGGGTTTAAAAAAATAAATATAAAATGAATAGAAGAATTTTAATAAATGATAGTTTTGGTATTTGAAAAAATGTGTAGCGTAAGATTATTGAATGAGTTTTTAGAGAGAGAAAAAAATGTTATGAGTAGATTTTATTTTTAGTTATACGTTTTTTTTCCCCTCCAGAAATTCATTGGTAGCTGGTTGGATAAGTGGATTGAATATATTCACAAAAAAAAAAAGGAAATATCAACTAATGATCATGCATCATTGTTTAGGGATGGCAAAATGTAAGTTCAGGTTCGAATTTAGCTTTTTTGATACTAGAGCCAGACACTAAAATACTATACAGAATATCAATTTAAACCCAATTTTTATGACACCGGATCTAATTTGGGTTAAATCAAAAAAATTTTAGTTTCTGAATTGCGAGTTTTCAACTCGGATTCACATATAAATTAAAAAAAAAAGTCAAATACCACTTACAAACTTACAAATTTACAAAATACAAATACAAATTTTAAATTTCAAAACAATGAACCATTTACAAATACAGATCTCTGACATAACATTCACAAAATGTAAATCTATGTCTACATTGCGGATTTAGTTCACAAACTTCAACTATTGGCATTTGGCAAAGCAACGAACTGCGACTACTGATGATATGATGATGAACACATCACAGCTGGGAGCGGGATTTGTAATAGGCAGACGAACGGCGGCCAAAATCGAGATCGCAATAGATAAATAGCTGCCAAACAAAGGCTTATGATAATGATGAACGTGAACACAGTGATGCCAAGCGATGATGAGTGACAAAGATGATTTGATAATGAGAAGAATTAAAGAGAGAGAAAAAGGATGATTTGATGAAAAGAAAAGAAGAGGTGAAGAGACAAAAAGGATGATTTGATGAAGATAAAAGAAGAGGTGAAGAAAGAGGAGAAGAATGACTTAAGCGACTATGAAAGTGGGAACGAGGATTAGGGCAATAGGGCATCGACTTTTTTCACCCATGTTATATTAAGAAAATGATTTAAATATAATGTCAAAAAAGGATATCGGGGTCCGGCTTTTGCAAATGCAGATTCATGCAAACTCAGACCCGAACCCGAATACGTCCAGATTGAAAATATTATATCTAAATACTGAATTTATTTTAATCAGGTGCGGATTATTCGAGTTCGTTCGGATCCGATTAAATTGTCATTCCCAGTCTTGTTTTACACTTTCTTTTCTTGGATATTTTTTCGCTTGAGTCCTTGATATTTGCAAAAATATCATAAGTTTTTTAAATGCATTACCAAACCCTTCCAAATTTAAACTTATTTCATTAAAGTCCCAAAGCGATTGAGCTTCTCTCAAGCAATGTTTCATTTTTTTTTCTTTTTGATAATTGTTGGTCCCATTGTGCAAATAACGAAATAAAATCTCAAATTTGATGGTTTAGGCATCTAAAATATATGCAAAACCATTAAGCAATATGTATAAAGGAGGAGGTCCAACTATGTAAATGAAGTTCGACGAATGAGAAAAGAATACACGTATGCATAGCTTGAGGACAAAATCAAAACAAAATTTTGTTAAGAATATTTTATCTATGTTAAAATTAGGGTTGGCAACGAGACGGGACGGCTCAAGATTTAGCAATCCTGAACTTGCTCAAGAAATCAAGACAAAAAAGGTGCTCCAATCCTGCCTTGATCAGGGTCCTGAATTCTGATCAATCTCAAATTGTCCCAGATAACATGGGCTTTCTATTATACATTGCAAATTCAATAAAACAACGACATGTCATACAAACATAACTGATATATCATACACCTATATCCGACATGTCATAAATAATATTTATTAAGATGACTTGCCCTAGCACATATGATCTAAATGTCTGATATATGTAATTCATTAAACCGACTAGTCCTACATTTCTACAAACCCTAAGTTTGATCTCAATTAAGATTTTCAAACATATCAAATCTCAACCCAAATAGTAACTCATGATAAAATTTCATCTTAAATCCCATCCCAAACAAGCCAAGATGGAAAGTCGGGGAATTGTACAACCCTAGTTGGAATTGAACTTTCCAAAATGCCTACTGCAAAAAAAAAAATAATAATAATCAAACCTGCTTTTAACGTAATCCAATTCCTACTTCAACTTTTTCAAGTTCCATTTGCAATTATTTTTCATTTTCTATTTCAAAAAACCGCAAAACAACAAGATTTACCCATGGTCATGAGGTGATACCCTTTTCCCTGGTACAACTCAATTAAGATATAAGTCAAGTTGGAATAGTTTGACATAAGAATATAAGAGTTACAAAAAAAGAACCAAACATTCACGGTAGATATCTAGATTTGTAAGGAAATATGTCAACATAATGTGCACCTTACAGTTGAAACTTTGTTTACGTAGTTCTTAGAAGTAAACAACTACTATCAGAACCCTTCACTGCTACCTTTGGAGCTCCACAGCATCAAAATCAGCAAATCAATAACAAGCTAGATCAATTACAAAGTCAAAGAGGGTTAGAAAGGTCATTAGTCCTTCCAACATTGCACACTGGTTACTGGATATAACAATTATGATGGAATTATTAATACTTATAAAACTGCTTATGCAAAATTAAGCAACTAACCAATTGAACCAACGGGAAAATAAATAAACCAACTCTAGTAAACATATAATATGAGAAAAGTTATTTGCTTACCTGCTTTCACCTTGCTCCAATTCTGTGTTCTCTACATGTGATTACAAAACCAACCCAAACCCAGTTGATAAGAAATCATCCCTGAGGAAAACGATAATGATCCATACATGAGGACCTTAAAAATCAAAATACAGAGATTACTGCTGCATTATATTAGTGATTAACATTGAAATTGTAAAAAGACAGATAATCTTAACTCTGCTTCCCTCATGGAATTTGCAAAGCATTGAAAATGTTTAGCCAAATCTAAGAGATGGAACGAAACTAGAAATTCCAACTCATAGCATACATTTTTAAGAATTCATTAGAGAATAAAAATTTGTTTACAACAAAAATAACAATAATGAGAAAACTGTTTAAACACATATACAGATATAGCTGTTCTACCTTTTCTTCTTATGTCTCTTCTCCTTTTCCTCTAGGTTTCGCCGCTTTATGCCTTTGATTCCACCGCCAGAACCACCACCTACATCACTTAGACGAACAAGGCTTACCATACAGATCTCTGTATCAACAAAATCCAGACCATAACGGTCAATCTTTACGGTCCTGAGACTATTCTTCTCTAAATCAAACCAAACAAGTTTCTCCCTTCTCACTACCAAGAGGAGCTTGTCACCATTCCTTGAATAACCTAAAGGTCTCAGAAATAAAAAGCTTCTTGCTGGTGTACGCTCCTGAACTGAAAACAACTTAGTCCAAGATTCTTTAACCGCATGTTCCTTCATCATCCACATGTCAATATAAACTAGGTTGTAGAAACGGAAAAGGCATAGACATCCCTCCAAACTACCCACATCCACATCAACATTCTCATAGCTAATGTTAACAGGTCAGGCAGTGGCAATTGATAAAACTCCTCAGCCGCCAGATCAAAAGCCACAATGACAGACCGCGTGGAGCCTTTAGGAGATACCCAATGTAGAGCACCACTAGCAAGCACACCATAACCTTTCCTAAACAAAGAATGATAAAGGTAATCGTAGAAATCACAAAGAAATCTAGGCAAGTTACTAATTCTTCTCCAAGAATTGGTCTTTAGACTATAGTCTTCGACTTCAACATCATCACCATCGTTTCCCTTGAAATGTAACACTCTAACTAGTTGATAATCATCATTAGTTTTGTCTTGCCCAAACCCATAATAAATAAAAACACTCGGAAACCCAACAAGACAGGGTGGGAGTGGGAGTGTTTTCAACTTTCTAGTTGATGGGTTAAACAGAGCAAGTTCCTGTACAGAATTACACAAAGCGATCAAACCGTTTCATGAGCCAACAGCTTCAGGCCCACTCCCGATATTCAAAGGGTAGTCGTGGGGTTGAACCCGAGTATCAAGTGTAAGCGTATCGAAGTCTAAAGCGTAAAGAGCTTTTGAGAATGAGCCTGCGATTCGACTTGGTTGTGATGGAATGGTTGAGATGCAGCTTGATGACATTCTTGACTGTCGATCAAGGAGCAGCATGTTTTTGAAACGCATCTGAAACGCAGGAGACTCTTCACTCGCTGTCTGCAGAAAATATCTGTAATTATATCCAGTGGAATTTTCTTAGACATTTTTCACTTCATGCATTTGCTCTATTTTTTTTTTTAATTTTCCTTTTTTTTTTCTTGGCCGTGACTAAAATTAGTGCACTGGCGTCCGGAGTGGTGCGGTTCAGCTGAGCTGACTTCTTGCTCAGTTTTTGAGTTGAATTTTCAAAATTTTGTATTGGAGGTTGAACACGGTTAAAAAAAATATATAAAAAAAGTATGAAATATAATCTCAATTAAATCAATTCGTTGGTAAGTCTAAGTATCGAAAAAAAAATGACAAAACATTCCTTAACTTTTTATATATCAATAATATCATCAACAAACATAACAGGAAAATTACTCAAGAATCCCACTTTTGCCATTCTAGGAAAATCGATATTACTCATGCTAAAGTAACCTAATCCAACGTACTTTACTGTCACCAAATAACCTTTATATATGTCCATCTTTTGCCTTAGCTTGATGGATATAATAATGAAAAATTAAGCCATATTTTAAGGTTAAAATTTTAAATTAAGTAGATTCCACCTTTATTTAAAAGCACGGTAAAAAAACTACTTAAATACCACCCATTGTCAAGTTTTATGAGGACTGAATTGAATTAAAAAATAACATCTGCTATTAAAGGATTGAAAAATTTTCAGTCAGCATTATTCTCAACCCAACCATGGATTGGAATTTGGGTGTATTGACCATTGGTCAAATTTGTTAGATTGGATAAATTGAAAAGCCTTAGTAAGAAACTAATATAAAATAAAAATGAGCTCCTCGCAACCAAAGGTAGCTTGTGCCCTACACAACTTAGATAGTTGTCTAGGATCCTACCAAATAAAAGCCCTAAATTTAGGAATATTAATTTTTTTATTTTTTAAAATTTAATTGATATAATAAATTTACTTTTAATAGGGTAAATTATATTAAATATTATATTAAAAATTTTAATAAATAATAAATTTGTATCTCAGAAAACTAGAAAATTTGATTTTAAATATTTCTTACATATAATTCATATATATTTTTTATCAACTTTTGTAGGAGACCTAATTTTAACAATTCACCTAAGGCCTTAATTTTGGTTGAGCTGGCCCTACTCACAACCAATTCTTGTTTAGTATTGTCCTTTTATTGGTTTTTCTAAAATAAAAATGAGAATGAAAATTTTGTAGTTGTTGTATTTTAAATTTTGAGTATATGTTTGATATTATTATTTGTATCTTGTACATTAAAATTGCAAATAGTAAGATGTGTTTGATGAACAATTGAAAAATATAAAAACAATGAGTATGTAACATGGGTTTAGTAGTACTATTCTCAAAAATAGCTTTTACTAAATATTTAGTTCATACTTATAATTAAAAAGTAATTTTTTAACTAATATTATAAATTTTAATTAGTTAATCTCCTTTCACTAAACAAATAATTTATTAAAAAAATTAAGCAAATTATTAGATTATGTAAATACATTAACTACCATACAATAAATAATTAAGTATTAGCATCATTTAAAAAAAGAAGGTTTTATGTTGTCATTATTTTTACACCATAATTAAAATAAATACTATAACATATATGATTTAAACAAAATGATTATCAAATTACATTACATGATAAACATCATGAATTACGTGTAATCATGTCATATGAAAGTTCCAATTGTATCTCTTCTAGCATTTATCTTTAGAACATTTGACAAAGATAAATTAATATTAATAAATGGGTCACTATTATCTCTTTCAATATCAGTAATCATATCTTACATGTCAAAATCTCAAAGAGCCTGTCTCTTACATTTTTTTATGGAATAAAATTATGTAAAACACAATAGGTAATTGGAACTAAACATTGTTTTTGTTAATTATAATTATGGACATCCTTTAAAATAAAAAATTACGCTTTTAAAGTATCAAATTAATGCTTAATTATATTACACAATAATGAATGTCTACAATTAAACAATTCTTAGGGACCTATTGATATTCGACCTGATCCTCTATAAACATGTAAATGATATCGCTCACCTTCATATGGTATCAAAAATTCTTTCATATTTATGTATCCAAAGTTCACAATATAGTAATTTCCTAAAAGTAGTAGTAACAAAGCAGAACTTAATAGGGAAGGGGGAAAAAAAAGAGACAGGCCAATTTTCTTACCTTCTACTGGATGTAGGTCAATTTTTAATCTATTTAAGATATCTATAAATAAGCTTAAAATCATTAGTAGTACTTTTCTAACTTGCATATACAAATATAAATACGATATAAAAAAAATAGGTACATATAAAATTTTGAATCACTTTACCTTTTTATTTCAATATGATGTTTGTTTAAGTGATAGTGGCCGCACAACAATATATGTGGGTTCCATCAATTGAACCAATACGTGATATGACGGAGAAACCATTGGGATGAATAAACTTGGAAGATTGAAAAAAAAACAAAATTCAAAGGATGAAATTGAGAGAAAAGATCACCATAAAGTTTGGGATAAGAAGATATTATGTTCGGATAAGAAAATGTGGAGTAAAGTTTCGGAAAACATATAGTAAGTTTTTTACAATTATATATATATATACATATATATACACATTACAAAATATTAAAAACAGGTCTAACCCGTTTTACAATTTACAACGGTGAGGCAAGTTTCTCCGTTTTATAATTTATTTTAAGATATTCTTTACCGAACAGTTATTGCGCTTGCACGTTCTAAAAAAATTCGGGCCCTTTAGAGACACAAATTTCAAAATCGGCAATTCTTGTGTTTATTCAGCAAAATGCTTGCGAGAGATTCGGGATCTTATTTCTAAAAAATTCGTTGGGGTTAGTCAATCTTACCAATAATTTTTCCCAACTCTGTATTGGGCTTTTGGTTGGATCCAAATTGCGGCCCCCATGTGTGTCCGATCCATTTATGAAACAGTCGAAACAGTAGACGATTATTGTTATTGTTAAGGATTTCCAATTATCCTATTTGGAATAATTTCATGAATAATCCTTAATTTCTTACATATTGAGGTAGGAGATAAGAGTGAAATGCATTAAACTGAAAACTTTAAATTTTCTTGATTTCTTCTTCATTCTCTTTAGAGCAGATTTGATGCATGTCTGAACAAGTATTGAACGGAGTTTTTAATTCCGAGAGAGCTTCGGATTTCCGAAAATCAGACTTGTATCATTAAAGCACTCATAAAACAATATTAGGTTGCCGATCGTAGAGGGGAGATATTTAATTCTATTTTACTTGCAATAATTAAGAAAATGGTTCAACGACTTCACAAGGCCAAAAATGCACCCAATTATGTGATGTTATAGTAATATACAGTGCCACCACCCAAGAGGAGACGGAAATTTAATCATAAAAGTCAAACCTTATATTTAACTAATATAATTGAGGGAAATTTAGAGTATGAAATGATACATAAAGATAAATTTAATTATATATAAAACACATCCACAATTAATCTAATAAAGCCTCCCTCCTAAATCAAGTCAACTTCAACTTGATCGAGCACTCTCAAGTCTCAAGTCTCAAATAATCGGGACAAAAGACACCATATTTTATAATGTTGTCCTTTGTCAACCAATTAAGTTGACATTTGACAATGACTCAATGTTATATGATGAAACTCACAAAGTGGTGGCTCACACCCACTTCAAACTTTGAGACTCCAATTGAGTTTGTACAACGGCACATAGCAAAATTAAACTAAAATGTTTGTACTGCATATATTGAATAATAACACGGTTGTTTTAGCTAGTGATATATGATGTTATAATATTTTTCTCTTCTAAGTCCTCGTACATTTTTACAAGGTTATTAACGATGATAACAGTAACAAGAGCTATTCTTTAGTGTAAACGTTTACACTTTTTAAAGTACAAACTCACATTATTTTGGTACCATAAAAGAAACTTTACAATATTACAAAAAGCTGAGTCCATACGAATAATTAGTGGTGTCAATTCATCCGCACATAGGTTGCAATCCGTCTCTAGTGGCGATATAGATTTTGGGTCATTGTCATTAAGCATCATTCGTGCAATGGTACATAAGCATCTCCACTTTATATGAAAGAGAAAGAAACTAGTGATTTCACTGAAATCTAGTGAGCAACAATGGGATGCACACAGCATATTGCACTTTGTATGTACCTTTAAATTAATGCTACTTAAGTTTCAACCATCAATTGATTACCTTCTTTGAAGATCATTTTTGGACTTCATTTCCTACAATTTCCGTGGTGGTGGTGGAGCTAATCCACAACCATTCATTTTCTCCCTCTTATTATTATTATTATTATTATCATCATCATCTTCATCATCGTCATCTTCTTCTTCTTAAAACGAAAAGTCAAGTCAATGGCAATAATTTGTGGCTGAACTTCATTATTTTGCACTAGGTTACGGAGTTGGCTAATTTAGAGATTATGTAACTTACATATCCAACGTTGGACGTGTAAAGTTAACTTTAGCCAACTCTCATAACTTGTATTTGCATGTTTTTTTCTCTCTCCTCAGGACGCCGACTGCCAACTAACGTTGCATATCAAATTATATATATATATGAAAAGGATAGAGTTATTCATACTTTAAAAAAATATTTAGGACGCTTTATTATTTTATGCATTCATATGTTTATTCTAAAAAGTTTATTATCATTTTATATACTCTTTAAAATATAAAAAAGAGTCCTCATTTATATTTTTTAAATTAATTATATTTAATCACTCTATTCACATAAAAATTTTAATACAATCAAAAAATAATTCTGAACGCTCATTTCTTATATTGAATTTTGTTTGGTAGAAAGTGAATCATCAAAATACTACAAAAAAAAAAAAAATCGAGTCATCTCTATTTCTATGCTCATTGTTCTTCTTTTTAATAAGCTTTTATTGCTAGTTAAATTTTAATTTGTTACCCTTCTTTTAAAACTTTTACCCGGTACCAATTTCAAGTACATGTGCACCAAGAGCATGCTTAGCTAATGCATCAACTAGCTGATTACTAGGAGGAGGAATATGTCGAATCTGCAAGGCATAGTTAGGCAAAATTAACCAACTACTGATTTCAGAATTTAAAGGCAAGAGAATTAAATGTTGGATGGGTTTATTAAATGAGCGTTCAAATTAATAATGTATATTTATTTATAATTTATTATCTTTACCAGTAATTTATTTCTTTAATATTTTTGGAATAAATAAATTTACAAAAATATAGGTGTTTAAAATAAATTTTCCATTAAAAAAACACAATGTGGTGATGAGGTGTTGTTCCTGTTCAGAAAATATATTCTTTAAAAGCATATGGGCTTATTTAATTGTAATAAATATTTTTTTATTAATAAAATAATTAAGGTATTTTATTCAAATATCTTATTTGCATTAATTTTTTTAAGTAAAGTCCATTTAATCATATTATATGTATTTATGTGATCACATAGTGGATTTACAAAAAATATAAATATAAGTTATCTTATGATTTAACAAATTGAGTTCACAATTGATAAATAAAGTTGGACACATTACTAAATATCTTAGTGGGAGCAATTATAGTATTGAAGTTATATATTAGCAATATGAAATTTGTACAACACATCTCTTAATGAGTTTTCGGTACTTGATCATATAATTATCTGGCCAGAGTGTATTGACATATTTAACATATTGAAAATGATCATTAGAGAAAACCAGTAAGTATCAAGAAACAAGATGTTATTAAATTAATTGGATAATCGAGATATCAATTTAATTAACGACGTGGTACAAAAGATTGTGCAGTAAAGAAATCAATGTGGCTTGAGATAAATTATTACTCAAACATATAATTATGGAGGTCAGTTCTAATCTACAATAGAGTAGAGATTGGAATTAAATGATTAGGCTATTTTAATTATAAGCTTAATTTTTGGAGCTACTATTGTATGTTCCTAAATAATTCTCAGGTTAGCTCATTTAATGGACTACACCACTATTAAACATAAACATAAGAAAATTAAAATATTAAGTGATAAATCTAATTATAATATTTGTTAAGACCTTATGTATTATATTTATGTGTAAATGAGGCCTTGTATTATTTTACAAGATGGGCTCTAAAGTTATTACACATTATTTTTATTTTTAAGTAAATGGAGAAGTAATGATATTAAATTTAAATATTTAATATTGTAAATTATTAAAGGACAAGGATAATACTTATAAGAATTTTACATAGGCATATTATAAAAGGGTATTTCTTTAAAATAAATAGATGACTTTAGAGAAAAACACTAGAAAAAAGAAGCCAGTAACTTATGAAGAGTAGTGAAATAAACACCTACACGTTCAGTGTAGATCAATCTTAAGTCATAACCTGAAAGATCGTTTGGTGGAGAATTAATTTAATTCTATCATTCATTCTTTCAAATATCAAGGTATGTTTTTTAAATAACAAATTTTTTATATATTGTATGAGATCGATCCTAAAAATTCTTCACAAAAATTTAATTTTTCACCAAATAATTTCTTCCCACGCAGCATGCTCCTATTGGTTCTTTAAACTTGATAGGAGTGTCAGGTGTACAGTGACACTTTGACGAGAGTTGACTCATTTGTTCCTTTGTAGTCCCAAGTCCATATAGTGACTGTTATGACAGGTTCGGGGTTCCCGAGGGAGGATCGTGATTTGGTGTTCCTGACAGAGGAGCCTAGATATGGGATTCCTAAAGGAGGACCATGATTTAGGGTTTCCAAGGAAAGACTGTCAATATCCCTTGAGGGAGAATCCTTCCAAGCAATCCTTTTACTCTTGTGGGAAGGACTCTGCCAGGGCATTTTTGCGGCGATTACTCTTTTTCAAGGTGTCCTTTTATTTTCTCATAAACCATGCGTGAGTCGGGTTTTGGCCTTTCCAACAACTTGTAGGAGAGTCAGGCTCCTCTTGAGCTTCCTGATGTTGGCACACCTATTCATCCCCTAAGGACTATTGTTCCGTATTATAGTACGTAAAGAGTGTCGGGATAAGCTTAAGACACAAGCTAAGGTTCGTGAATCCCTCCTCCTGAGTTAATGATCACCCATTGTTAATTTGTAAGCTTCCTATTGGAGAACCTGTCTCATTCCTTCGGACCCGATTATGGTTGCTAAAGAAGGTTGACCTCGGAAACTGAAGAAGCAGCTTCTGAATCGTAAAGCATCCTAGATTGGCTTCAGTGTTCCTCACTTTGCTGTATTCCCTTTGCATCCTACTCTTAGTCCTTGGATTACGTTCCTTTCACGGGATCCTTTATGGAGCCTGGGGACCCTCCTCAAGCTCAAGATTATACTTACCTAATGCTTCCTTCACACATCCTTTTTCATTATTGAACTTTTCCCTATATTGGCCTAAAATTAACCATCGACAGATGGTAAGAGAATTAAATGTTAGATGGGTCATGCGTTTGTTAAACGAGTGCTCAACATAATAATATTATATTAATCTATAATTTATTATCCTTAATAGTAATTTATTTCTGCGTGTTTTATAATAAATAATTTTACAATAATATAGGTATTGGAAGTAAATATTCTATTAAACAAATAAATAAATAAATCTAACCGTAATTACTGTTTCTTAATTTTTTATTTTTTTTAGGTAAAAGAGTACTTTCTTATAAAAGATGCAAAACATTGTTCTTGCCGTTACTTTTTAGATTAATCTAAAGTACTTTTTTTCTTCATAAAAAAATTTAACGCTCATAATAATTATGTAGATATTTTGAATTATTTTTTAAAATGAAATGACTAAGTACAAATTTGGACAAGTGGTTTTGAAATAGCTTTACATTTGAATTTGAAAGAAATAAGGGGCTAAAAATGAATTATGACTCATTACCTTTGTTAAAAAAAAAAAAAAGTAAAATAAACTAGGAAATGAAATCTAGCCAGAGGACTAAAGGGCAAATTATAATTACACTTACTGATTTAATTTATATGCAGCCAAACGAAATGAATCCATTATAATTTGACCATCATGTTTGCCCCGCAACTAGGAATGGTTTCTTCAGTCAACTATGTCCTTCAATCCGTGTTCTCCTTAACGTTGATTTCACAATTAAATAATAATAATAATAATGATGATGATGACGACGACGATGATGACAATATTAATAGCAATACATTTTCAATTTGCTTTCTTCACTTGAAAGCGACCAATCCAAGGAAGAAGAGGGATAATGAAGCAGATTTAGAATCTTATTGGGACCGGAAAAATATAATTTTATCGAGGTTTTTTAGTTATTGAGAAATAAATAATTTACTAACTTACCGATAAATGAATATTTATTAATTTACAAAGAGTTTTCTTGGTACATGTATTATTCTTTTAATTAAGATTTGGTTGGTTTAAAACATTTTATAGTGAAAATATTGAGATTGCGTTTCTCATACAACATATGGAATGACTATAATTTAAAAATCATACATTTTCTTTTTTAAAGACATAATTTATACTCCCAAATAACGATATGTTATCATCAATTTTATTAGATCACAATCTATCACCAACAATTTTCTAAGTTATTATTCAAGTTTGATCTATTATTGATATAGGAGTGCTTTTATCACTACTGAAAACAACTAGCAAGAGAAAATTTTTCCCTCATAGTTAGACTGGAAAAAGATTTAATAATCTTGTTAAATCTTTTTTTCTCTTGTTTGTATATTGTAGCTCTGTCATCATTTCAAAGAAAACTAGCCTTTTTATATCTTTATTTTGGTAGAAACCCTATGCTCGTTAATTTTCTCCTTTTTTTTAATTCTATTAAATCATATACAATTTAAATAAAAAGATTAGAAGGAAGCAAAAGTGGCTTTACACTTTTTCTTGTTGTAAGAGCTACTTTATAAAATAACACAAAACTCCTTACACACAAGCATATTAAATAAATCCTCTAACTAAATAATCTGTTTAGGCTTTTCACCCATATAACTAGTTATCTTGCTTATTAATTTAGTAGCGGTATAGTCAATTAAATAAGTTAATTCATGGATCGTATAGGTACATACAATATTAGTTACAATAATTAGGTTTGTAATTAAACTAGGTCAATTATTTAATTTTAAATTTACTTAATTAAAGATTGAAAACTGAACTTCATAATTGTATGCTATCTAATATAGTGTTCTTAATAATAATTCGATCCATACCATAATCTTGTATCACATCGCTAATTATATTGATATTTTAACTATCTAATTAATTTAATTAGATATTGATCCTTGACACTTACTGGTTTTCTCTAATGATCATTTTTAATATACTAATTATGTTAACATACTCTGGTAAGATAATTCTATAATCAAGTACTAAAAACCCATAAAAAATGTATTGTACAAATTTGATAATATTAATCTGTAACCTCACTCCTTATAATTGCTCTCACTAAGATACTAGGTAATTTTAACCACAAATGTATGTTACGCCCATTGACAACTCAAATAAAATGACAATTACAAACATAAAACTATAATTAACTGAAGATCGAGATTGCAATAAAATCAATACCTGTGAGATTTAATAAGTGTAACAGTTATTTCGAGATTAATTAAATCTCATATGTGATACAATCTAATAAATTCAAACTATATCAGTAAATTCATACTTGATTAAGACAAATTATTTAATGAATTTATTTTAGTCTAAATATAAATAGAGCACTCAGCTCTATTTATTAACTGCAAATTTAATTTATTTAATCATAAGATAATTTTTATTTATATCTTCTATAAATTTATGTGATGATCATATAAATATATATAATATCATTAAACAAAACTTATTTAAAAATTTATGCAATTAAAATTTTTGAAAAATGTCTCAAATTTTTTATTAATTAGAAAATAAATAAATTAATATGCTTTAAAAAGCACGTAGTCCCAACAGATTCATGTATGAGTTATAGATATAAGTACATGTACATGCAAGTCAAAAAGGTAATGTAAATACAATTTAATTTTCATGTATTTACAAATGATATTATAACTTAATACAAGTACATGTACATAGAAGCCAAGAAGTTAATGTAAATACATTTAATTATCATATATTTACAAATGATATTAATAAATTAATGAAAGTACATTATGCATAGAAGCCCTAAAATTAAGATAACTACACTGTACATAGTACAAAGAACATAGAATATAAATTCTCTAAATACATAATCCATTATTTTTAATTTTAGACTCAAATCATTGAATCATGGCTTCTCAATTGAAAGGAGTAAAAAAATCTACATTGACTAATGAGATAAGGAAAGTATTGTGCAAATATAAAAATAAGTATCCTTCCTCAAGTCAAAATGATTTGCAATAATGAGTTCAACAAAAATTTCACCACTACATAAGTCAATAAACAATACAAAGAATAAGAGTGTTAAGATTAAGATTTGAATTGAGAAATATAAGTTATAAAAAAAATTCTTAATAAAATTAATTTTATATGTTGCTTATTATTCTTCATGAAATGAGATGAAGAATAAGATTGTTAAGAGTTGAATTGAGAAATGTAAGTTATAAATAAAATCCTTCATAAAATAAATTTTATATGTTACTTTTTTTTATATTTGATCAATTATTAATTTATATTTTCGTTGGGTCCTAAAAGATTAAAAAAAAAATTATCTTATGCATTTAGCGAAATTATTATTTTAGTATAGTGGCCCAAGTCAAGACCAAAGGAATTTATTATTTAAGTGAGATTATTAATTTATCAAACATTTATTTATCAAAATTTTACTATAGGAACATTTAAAAGGTTATGATTTAAAAACATGAAGATCTCTGTCAAAACTTACGTAGATGTATAATAAATGAATCCTATTATCCTAATATGATAATTAATTCCCACGAACACATAAGAACAGACTTCAAACTTTCAAATTAAAAAATGACAGAAACGTCCCATAGTTGTTGTCCATAATTTTATATTCCTTCGAATTAGACATTCGGAAAAAAAAAAGGGGTCATACGGTCCAAGAATCAATAAGTTTTGTCCATATTCTAATGTGGTAAAGTTTGCAACATATTATACACATTCAGTGGCCTTAATGTTCTTTTTTTTTTTTCCATAAGAATAAGTTGACTCCTTAAATATGCTAAAGCCAACCTCTCGAAAAAAAAAAATTGCAAAAGCCAAATGCCTCTCCATAAATACAAATAAGTAAAAAGCTCAAATGGCTCAAAATTGTGATTGCGACTGACGAAAACTCGAAGTTCAACAATCTGTTGAATTTTTGGACAGCTTTATTTCCACCGAATCTTTCCCAGCGAAATAATTAAGGGCGGTTACGTTTCATCTTTCAAATTGTGCAAACTCAAGCTTAAAAATTAATTACAAAAAATTCACATTGTTTATAAAAAATTTTAAGTTTAGGATAAATTTGATCGGTTAACTGATTAATCCTCTTTCGAATAGTATGATTATTAAGCTTCAAAGTTCTTGTTATTTGTAGAAAGAAATTGGAAGACCAAAAATTTTTAAAATGCATCACTCAAAGTCTTTTCAAGTTTAAATTAATTTATATCTTAACTTAGTTTTCCTAAGAGAACATGAAATAATAAAACAAATTATATGCTAACTTAAGTCTAACATGCTTGAAAGTTGAAATATAGAGTTAATGAAACAAAGACTAGAAAATTATCGTGTCATCCAAAGTAAAATCTTCGTAAAGTATTCAAAAATAACTTTTCTTCTACAATGGATCATAATGCAATACTTACATAACAATCAATGTCTTAATAATTCCCAACCACTTTTATCAATTAACATCAAAATTACTAAAGCCTGGTTGGACTCAAAAGTGAATTTTAAAAATTAAAGTTAATTTTTTTAGAAATCACTTTTGATAAAATCACGTCATGTTATAACAGATTTTAAAAATTAAAAAAGAAATAATTTTTCGAAATTTAATTTTGAAAATTAATTTTATATTTAATAAAATTTCATATATATTATCATGTATATTATAAAAATCTAAAATTATCTTTATTAATTAGGAAATAAAATCGTTAACTTTAAAGAGATTATTATTAAATTATATTGAGATAACAAAATAAAATATAAATTAATGATATAAGATATTTATTTTAGTTATCAACTATTATATAAACACAACAATTTAATATTTTATATACATATTTACAAACGTGTAAATAAATATTATTTAATATTATATTTAATTTAATTATTTACATTTATAACGTAATTTAATATTAACATCTACTAAACACATACAATTATTTTTAAAATTTATAACACTTTTAAAAATAATTTATTAAAAATATTTAACTAATTCTCATCACAACTAACTGATTTTACATTAAAACTAATAACAATTATTTAAAAAATTATAACATTACTAAATTAACTCTAAATAATTTTATACATTATAGATATTATATAATTTATGCCATTAAAAAGTCTCCGTAACATCAGTGTCCTGAACCTAAACTGAAAAGAATACTCGTTCCAGCAGGTCACTCCACGGGATATGTAAAGGGATCAAGATGGAACCCATCTTGTTACGGTCTTGCCACAAATTAGATCGTGGGCTAATTTGTATGCGGATTCCTGAAGTTTTGTATTGTGGCAAATAAGACCATAACGTATTTGTTTGTATCAATTAGGTCCAAAATTTCGTAATTCTGATGAGGATAACCAAATTGCCTTTTATAACAATTTAGTAAATGAGTTATCAACAAAATGGAAAACGAAACGAAATTGTTAATCTTTTGAAACATGATAACACGATCATTTATTTGTATTTATTGATTTTTTTAATTTGATATAATTATTTTATATTTTCATATTGTAAAAAAACAGAAGTGTTTCGCTACGTTTGGAAAAGCATTGATTAGACACACATTGTATAGGTGTAATACAGTGTTGCTAATTATATGCATGCTGATATCAATTGCAACAATTAATATACTTGTGCACCAAAAGAAACCGAAAATTATGACTGTATATAAAATTAAAATAGTATTCTTCAAATTGGTAGACAATTACGGCAAAGCCGAAAGGTCCCCTCCTATCATAACATAAGAACAAAAAATAATTATGTTGTATTTACTTGTCAATAATTAGAATATGGTAGAATGAGAATAAAAAATAAGAATTAAAATCAAAATGAGTTATTTTCAATGTTGGATATTTTAAATTTTGGAGGAGGGCAAAATAATCAATTTACAGAATGAGATTTTCGTTCCTACCTCCTCCTCTAGGAATAGAAACTCTAGTAATCATTCTCAATTTTAGATGAGGCCCATCACATTAATTCTCATTTCTCGTTTATTTAATCAAGCAAACACATCATTTATTCATATTCCCTTATTGTCATTCATATTCCCAATTAGTAAACACACTTTAATGCAATAGGCTGAAGCGATTCTTTATTAAAGGGTTGTTACAAGGGTGTTAAAATGAGTAAACCAATCAAATCATAAATGAATTATATTAAAATTTTATTGATTCCGATTCAATTCATTTATAATATCGGGAGTTGAATTCGTTTATTAAATGAATATTCAATTTGATTTATTTACTATTCATTTATCCTCACAAATCTATAATGAATCAAATCAAATTTGGATTTGTTTATAATTTATCCACAAATTACAAAATTAACCTTTAAATTTTAAAAAATTTTCAAATATATTTAAGGACAAAAAAATAATTTAATTAAACAAATAATAAGTCAATTTTAAACAAATAAACCATATTCAATTCGTTTATGATCCAATTATTAAATGAATAAACGAATCAATATTTTCAAATCTATATTCAATTCGTTTAATTAGTAAATCGAATAGAATTCACTCATTTATTAAACGAATGAATTTTTTTTCAAACTCAAACTCATTTAATTAGCATTGAATTGAATCAAATAAATAAATTCTGACCTAAATTATTACCCCCTACTATCACTCTACTTTTGTTTTGTGTATTTAGTGAAAAATGAGGGAGTCAAGTAACTTTCTTATGACGAAGTTATTGACTTTATATTAACGTCTCCTTTCAAAAATAGAATTGCTCCCACCGCGCTCAAGACTTGTAATTACCAAGCGGGAGTTACCAGCTGGCTGATGGGTTGGCCCGCTCATGTAGAAACATCTTTACCAAATGGTATGAAATGACAATAATTGTGCTAAATTAGTATTTGAGATTCTTAACATGATTATGGCACCGTTTGCAATTAAGGATGAAATCCATTAGATACTTATTTCATAATTTTCAATAAAAATAATATTTGATAAATTTTGTAAAATATATTTATTTCATAATTTTTTTATTTTCATAACAGCTATTAAAAGTAGATAGAGATTTACTTTTTATAAACAACTTATTAAATAAATTATTATCTTTTTTTAAAATTTCTATTATAATCTTAACATTTTGACAAAAGATAATTATGTCCTATTTTTGCAGACACTCATAATATAGACACTATTGGATGTATCATATTACAATCACAATCAAATTACTCCCATAATTATTATACATTCTCTCTAGTACTAAAGTTTTAATCCAATAAGTTCATATTTTTATATTTTACTTTTCTTTCTATTATAAGAATTAATAAGACTTGCACACAATTACGTAAAATTTCTTTAAACTATGAACAATTTCGCGTGAAAGTACATCATGACTATCAAAATCAATTTCATAACCATTACTTTTTACTTTGAAGCTATTTTTTTTTCTATAGTCATGGTGTTTATTGCATCAAATTTAATTTGAACATAATGCATATTATTTTTCTATTTTATTTCGATTATATATTAATATGAATTTTTATCATATTTTATGCGATGATTATAAAGTTCATTAGATTTTATGTAATTGAGTTTTTTTTCACTTTTATGTAATCTATGTATTTTATAAAGAAAAATACATACCTAGACATTATTAAACATACTGTAAAAAATAAAGAGTAATTTAAATTTATGTCTATTTTAATTATTATATAATAAAACAATAATTTCATAATAAATTTATTAAATACATGTACACTTCTTTTTAAACTCTAGCAATCACAACAAAATAATACCCTAAACATTAAGATACTTTATTAAATAATAACTTATTTTATCTGTATAATATAGATAATTTATTTAATCAGCCAACCGCAATCTCAAATTAACGTTAACTCAAATTTGTATAAGTGGGAATTTCATAGCACACGAACAGGGAAGATGACATAATACAACAAATTTAATTATCATGAATGAGTTCTGCGTCCATATTGACGTGAATTTTAGCAAAACCTTGTAGGAAAAAACAAAAGAAGAAAATATGTAGGCCTATATGACACAAATGAGAAAACTATGTCTTAATTAGGAAATTTGGAAAAAGTAGGGACATGGATGCTATTACTCTAATCTAATAGATTTAGATGATTATGATTCATCCACATCATAAACCAGCCAGCCAGTCTAAAACTACAAAACAACGGCTATGACAAGAGAAAGTGTTATTTGCCAATTGTCACCTTGCTCTTCTGTCTTGTCTTTCTCAGCTGAAACTTGTCCACGTATGATCTCTCTTGGTACTTGCTTCCAACACTGCCACCTACTTTTTACTTCCAGTTTCTAAGCTGTTTAGAAAGTTGAGATTTTGCGGTACAAAACGGGGTTTTTGTTGATATTTGCTGTTATCTCCAACTCCCTTTTTTTTGGCAGTTTTAGAATTATCTTTGTTTTAAAAGATATGGCAAATGAAGAAGAAGAACAAATACCTGTGAATGATGATGAACAAGCAACTTTCAACATTGCTGCTGAGTCTCGGCTTCAAAGGGTGCCTTTTTTCTTTCTTTTCTTTTTTTATTAACAAAATTTTTAATTGTTCTGTATTTGCGCTTTGTTTAAATTAGCCCTTGCTTTGTTGTTTCTACTCTTTTACTTGAATTGGTTCTGTTTTTGTTTGAAGCTTTTTAAAAAGTTTATATTGACAATTATTAGCTTTTCAATTTTTTGCATTCAGTAATCAAGAAGGATACTTAAAGACATCTGTTTATACTTTATTGAATCTCAGAATTAAAGCTTGAGCTTTTAGATATAATTTTTAATGTATGTTACATCTAAAAAACTGTTTGATCTCATTAAAATAGGAAGAATAAACTCTAGCTAACCCAAACAAATCATAGCTATAGGGCCCCCAAATCTGCCAATGCTATTCCTTTGACTTGTTTATTTATTTATTTTATTTTATTGGGTTGGAGGGTGGGTTAGGGAATTATAATTTTCTGTTTTAAATCCAGGAAATTTTGTGTGTTTACTCACTCATAAATGCCATCAGTGAATTTATCTCCAGACCTGTTGCTCCATTGTACAGGATCTACCTGATTAAGCTATCCCTTCGCAACATGTTCACTCATGTGATGTGATGCCCATATGAGCCTTGCCACTTGACGGCCACAAGTTCCAGAGTTGTTGTATTTCAGAGCCTTTGTTCATTTTTTTTTTAAAGATTTCTGCTTTCTCATTTTATTTGTTCAGTAAAATATTTCTAGGCCAGTCCATCCTTTTACCTCAGTATTAACAACCCCAGTGCTTGCAGCAATTTTACTCTGACTCATGAATGCAAACTAGACGTAGCTGATGACACTGATTTTCGAGTATTAATTTGTTGGTAACTCAAAAATTGATGGTTATATGGCTGTGCTTTAACTTGGGGATTATTTTTTTACATTACAGAAGTTTAATCTTTGTATTCCTGCTAATTGTAGGTTAAATATCTTTGTAGGTGGAAAATTCAACTGAAATAGTTGAAGTAACCTCACCTAATCAACCACAGAGACAGCAAAATCTTGTTTTAGACATACCAGCGAGAACAATTGTGAGTGCGGAAGAGGGTTTGATGAGAGTAGACATGCCCTTAACACCAACTACTTCAAGAAGAGTTAATTTTTCTCCCATGCCTAGTCCTCCTTTTGGCAAAATAAATGATTTTTCTGTTCCTTCGTTATCAAAAAATAAAACAACCTTTAAAAGCCTCCTTCCAAAGCTAAGTTTCAAATATCATAATACTACTTCAGATATCGAAAAGGCTGCAATCTTCGCACTAGGAAGTTCATTTACAGATACAAGGGCGAAGCCTCGGATTGCAAGGGCATCATCGCTTACAAAGCTCTTTACACCCAGAATGAAGAAAACATCATCTTTTCCTGTTACTCCGGTTTCTCACTCAAATCCAGAGTCTACACATGGGGGACTAACAACTGATCTACTCAATTCTGCTGTGAGTACTGACCATGTATTAGCTTGAAAATTTTGTTTATGTTTTCAGTACTTATGTTGACCATTAAGCAGACTAGCAGTGCTTGATGCTAGAGAATGTGGATACTAGTTTGGTAGTAACTTCTGTTGCTTTAGAAGAAATACTAAAATTCTGAGTAAAGCAAAATCCTATTTGATTGTGTCCATTTCACCTTGTCAAGAACCTTAATTTGGTAATGAATCCACAAATGAAAGGGTTCTCTGACTTCCCCTTAGCCCCTTCATTACCATTTACTCACATTTCAATGTCTATGGGGGTCTAATAAGCTAAATTCAAGTTGATACATTGGAATTGACTTGTGCAGCAGAAGTAGTTTTAAGTAGAGGAAAAATCTGAGGGAATTTTCTGCATCAATTTGAGTTCAGTTTTGACTCCTATATACGTTTATTATGAAGACTTGACATCTCTATCCATGGTACATTTGTATGAAACAATTATAACATGTAAGAGGCTTTTTCATTCCTCTAAATTCTTATAGAATTATCTGTTGACAGAAAGGATCTCAACTGCCTATTCATCGTTCACGTTCAGTCCCTTTGCTGAACAAGGATGGAACCATGATGCAGATGAATTCTTTAGGTGGTGTATTCCGTGTTATTCCTACCACTCCACGAGTGGCTGAGGGTAGTGGGACAACATCATCAAACACTTTCCCTTCAAATACTACCGGTAAACTTTACTTCTATATTCTCTCTTCATTCTATAATTTCTACATCCCCAAAATCAAGGGAAATGAAGACTATAATAGAAAATTTCAATATTTAAAAAATTTGAGTTAAGTGCAGTGCAAGAAACATATAGTACTGAAAAGTAATCAATATAGCTATTTCTTAAATGCGAGGTGCATTTTGCTCGAATGAAATTCAGAGTAGAATTAAATCTTGTCTATAAAAACTGGCTAATATTCAGGCAATTAAATCATTTTAATTCTTTCAAGTTATTTGTAATATTTTAGTTTCATCAATTTTCTTAGTAATCTAACCTGAAATTTTCTATGGAATAATCCTGAATACTAGGGTATTACCATATTCCGGCATATTTGGTTTTCAGCAGCAAATTTTATTTATGTTTTTTAATTGGAATAACCAACCTATGCCTTATCTTAGTCTTATTGTTCAGATAAAAAGGATAATAGTGGTGAAGATATTCCTGAAGAAAAAGCTGTTTGCAGAATCTGCTTCATTGAACTGGGAGAAGGTTCTGACACACTCAAGATGGAATGCAGTTGCAAAGGCGAACTTGCATTTGCCCACCGAGAATGTGCTGTAAAATGGTTTAGCATCAAAGGGAACAAAACATGTGAGGTGTGCAAGCAAGAAGTCAAAAACCTACCTGTTACCCTTTTACGACTTCAAAATGTCCAGGCCAGTAGTTTGCAAGACAGTGGAGCTCAGGTTACTCGATACAGGCAAGCCTGAAACCTGCCTGTTATCCTTTAACAGCTGCATTGAATAACATCCTTAGCTTTTCTACTTGTTTTAGGTAGTATTTCCATATTTTTTAAAATATTGAATATTATTAGTAGTTTTATTTGAAAGTAATCTTGTAAGCAATTGAGGCCATGGGATTTAGATTTCTATCTTGAATCTTATTGAAATGTGCTATCTAAAGGTAATCTTATTGAAATGTGCTATCTAAAGGTTGTTCATTCATATTTGTCAGGGTTTGGCAGGATGTTCCAATTCTTGTCATTGTCAGCATGCTTGCTTACTTTTGTTTTCTTGAGGAACTTCTGGTGAGTTTTGAATCTTCTGTATGCTGCTCTTTCAAGATTGTCATAGTTATTAACATTGTCAACTTGACAGGTTGGAAAAATGAAGTCTGGTGCAATTGCCATCTCTCTTCCATTTTCATGCATATTGGGCCTTCTCGCCTCCATGACAGCAACAACTATGGGTAGGATTGTGTTCATATTTTTAATTTAGATGGACTGTGGAGTTAGCTATCAGTATTGACCCTTTTAAGTTTGTGTTCAGTCAGGAAAAGTTTTATCTGGCTTTATGCAATTATTCAATTTGGATTGGTGGTTCTCTCTGCCCATCTTTTTTATTCTTTGGTAAGGGACCTCCACTCACAATAACTATTTCAGTATATATTATTTTGTTGACTCCACTTAGGAAATATGGCTAGGTACCCCGCTTGTTAAACTAAACAATCAAATAATAAAACAATGGTGTGGTTGGGATTATGTAAATGTTGTTTTCAATGCCGGTTTTATGATGTGAGTTTTGTGTGTTTGTGGCAATCTGCAGCTTCGCATGCAGGCTGTAATAGTTGTTCTACTCTCCACATTTGCTGGATTTGGAATCACAATGGCTGGAACTTCTATTCTCACTGAGGCTTTGCGGAGGAGAAGATGGCAAGCTCAGTCAAGGCACCAGCCTGTTACTGGGGAGTCAACGCAACCGGATCAACTTTCTTCAACCACTCATCAAACCCCAACAGAATCTGTGCACCATGAATCTGAAATAAGAGACTCAGAAAGCACACGGGCCAGCTGACATGGCAGCTGACAGCGTTTTGGGCTATCAATGATGGATGATGCCTTTTTGGCTGTATAGAAACTTCACAACTTGTGTCAGTGGTATGTTTTTGTGTACGGTGTCTTCTCTATTAGAGGATACGATGTATCTATGCTTCACCTCCTGTATTCCAGCTTCTTGCGTCCTTCGTCTTGTTTGCGACTTATTGGAATGGAATTGTATTTGGGCACCTTATGATGTTTTTTAATTGTAATAAGATGTTTTTTCCCCCTCTAAGAAGGAGCTAAATTTGAATCAAATTTCATTTGTGCTTGCATTATTTTCTGTACTCCCAGTACCGAAGCATAAAGCTATTCAATTGATGTTGATAAAGATACAACAGCCAGGAAACACAACAAAAGCAATTGAATTAAAGAAGCCACACACTAATGAAATTTCCATCAAAACCCTAAGTAACAAGGTTCACAAGGCTAAAGTTATCTAAAATCTGACAGTCTTAACGTACGAAACAAAAATTATATGGTAATTGTAGCAATGCATTGCCAGTAGAATAAATAATCACTTGAATCAATGAATGCACCTCAAAGTGATGTCTTAAAAGGAGTAATTTCACATTATTCCTGTAACTGTCGTTCAAATATATTCTAGCAACAGCCAATTTTTTTTTCCCCCCTTTTTTACTTACAATGGAAGTTCTCTTTTCCTCCCAACCTCTAAGTGCCATCAACGGCATTTTTGACCTTGAATATACAATGGAACCAGTTGGTTAATCTAACTGCAATCAGACTACGCTTCACCCAAAGTTAAGCCTGAGAAAACCAACCGGACGAAAAGAGATGAATAACCTTGCTAGCAATAGAAATGCAACACCATGATGAAAACACCTTTGTTTGCCTTGCATATGATTGACAGTTTGCTATTGCCTGTAACTAGAAGTGACAACCTTGCCTGACAGCAATGGCTTATCCTTTGAACTGGTACTTAACACAGTTTCAGAGTTGCTAGATTGGCTTTCAGCCACCCCTGGTCTCATCCAGATTTTTATGTGACCTTCTCGACAGACAGTAAGAACAGATTCCTGAGTGAATATCAAACCAGAAAGGGGTTCAGTGTGAACCCGGTGAGCAACTAGTGGAGACAACTTTGGAACATCTCGCATGCTTGGAGCAGGTTGCAAAGTGCCCACAGGGCAAACATTATCCCAGTGGGCTGACTGGCTCCCAGTACTGAATGTGGGGGACCCTCCAAGAGGGCCTCGGCGCAATGGCACCACAATCTCATCCATTTCCAGGTCCCACAGAAGCAACCTTGTGTCCTGTTTCCAAATCACAAATAGGTAAGAGCCAACAACGGCTAGATATGATCATTCGAAGATTCAAAGTGTAAGATCATCTCAAGGATAGCAAACTCAAGAAAGTGAATTGTTTATCATTTTCTTAGTCCTGCTCCCAAACAATTAAGTATACTACTAGTGAATGGAGGCAGAAGTGCAAAATACTGAACTGGTATACTGCAATATTACTCTCACTCTGATCAAAGGTCAACATGTCAATTGTTTGAGGCTTCTTTTCAACCCACATTACTTTGCATGGTAGATGTGGGGCATATATTGGAAAAAGAAAAAACCTCACCAAATTTGATCTTGGTTGCCTTGTTCTAACTTCATTCCCTATGGTTTCCATGATCAAGTTTTACTAGAACGAGCAGAAACAAAGACCTGGCACATGCAAATGACCCAAAGGACAAAATCCCATCTTGTATTTTTCTAAGGCTAACATGATATTGTTATAAGAATATTCATTTCAAGGTCCATCAAAGGATGTAGTTTGAGGGATGAGGCCCAACAAGCAAAATCATTCAACAATAGGTATATTTCTCTGTAAGTAGCAGTGGGAGTAATTGCACCATTCATAAATAAGAATACCGACATCTTATATACAAATTTAACCAGGCTGATGCTACCAATGACATACCTGACCAACAGAACCAAACCGGTACATGACCGTCTCCGCTGTGCCATCTGAATTTGGCTGAGACCAATGTGAATCAAAAGCTACACCACTAACCTGCCAACACCATCCACCAAGAACTATTCCAGTAAGAACGAAGTAAGACGGATGTAACATGCATTAAATTATTAATGAATCTGAGATTATCTGATAAAAATCTTACCCAGGAATTGTGCCCCTCACCCCAAGCAACAACCTTGCGATCTTCCATACTCCAAACTTGAACTAGATCATCTTCACCACCAGTAAGAATATATTTTCCATCCATGCTGTTTAACAGCACTTAGTTGTTAAAATATAATATGCCTTCTATGTTCTCCAACAAGATAATATTATAAAGCCAATAGAGTTACAGAACATAAAGAAAATTCAGATAAAGAAAGAAAATTGTGATTTAGAAAGAAATTACTTAAAGAGTATTGAATAGCTAGGGTTATAGAAAAGATTGTTACCTCCAAGCGCAACATAATAGAGCACCATAATAGCTTTTGCCACCGCAAATCAATTGTTCTTTTGAATAGTCAAAAACTCGTAGACAACCTATATTTAGAGAAAAACTTGAGCTCATACAAAATATCCAACGACGAGTGTCCATAAGATATCAATGTTATCAGGCCAACATTATACCATCTCTTCCAACGGTCGCTAAGTAGGCACCATCAGTAGAGAAAGCAATGCTATTAATTGAACCTGGGGAAATATGCCATCTGGCAATAGGGTTGCTCTGCATAAGAATCGCACAAGGTGAACAAGATATATATGTCAATTAATTCAATGTGCTTGAGGTTATAAAATATGATTATTGAACCCTGACCAGCACAAAAATGCTTAAAATTAATTTACTAATAAGAAACAGAATAAAATTCTAAACACACGCTCATTTCACTTAAAAAACATAATCGAAAAGATACATTTGATAGATAGTTGATCAGTCAAAACAAGTAGATGCACATTCAAGCTATGTCTGCTAATTATAGCAGGAGAAGGTCCCAGCCCATGTCATGAGGCAGAACCAGAGTTTATTAAATGATTTTTCAGTCAAAGTTAATGCTCATACATGCAGATGATCATGCACAATAGCGAGAGAGAGAGAGAGAGAATGCGAATTGAAAAGGCTATCAGATAGGATAGCCAAAACTAATTAAAAAGAAAAGGGCAAGGCTGCAACCGAATGGAACCACTGTACGGTTATCCAGGTGTACCGTCAGTATTTTCTTGGTTGAGAAAGAGGAAAGCCAAAAGGGGAAAAACCCACCGTAAAGGGGTCTATCTGAAACATCACAATTACTGTAGCTTTTCCAAGACTAATAGCTTCTGTTCCCAGCTGTGAATCTAAATAAAATTAACCTCAGCAACAAAGAAGCTGCACACTGCAATGCCCCATCTTACTTTAAACAGGACTATCCAGAGCCATACATATAGAAGGATCAAATTAAGGAAAGAGCTATAAAGCCTAACTAATGAAAGAACGACTGTCAACTGCTTCTGGAGAGTGTAAACTCTCAAATGCAAATTGAGAAATAGAAAAAGGAAAAGGAAAGCGCAGCCTTTGGGTGGGTGTTTTTGTGTTGTGGGTTGAAGGGGGGGGGGGGGGGAAGTGGGGCGGGGGTGCGTAGATCATATCCAGAAGTTTAAGATTTATACAACACTGACTCTAGTACCTTGCTGTAACGTGGATGTGCAACAGAAAAATGGCTTTGATCTTTGATAACAGGGAATGAAGAATCACCAGCACCATCCTTGCTCTAAAGATAAAAGGCAAAAGCACAATCATAATATGCAACACATGGAAAATGATTATTAAGTAGAAAATATGTTTCTTGTTATTTGAGGCCTGCCTTTTCATACACATATAAATTCCCATCAGCATGACCAACAACAAAAGCGCCATCGCCGCCCGGAACCCATGCGACACAGGTACAACGACTGTTGGAAACAAGAATTAATCGAATCAGTCACAAGTGCTTTAGTACAGAATACATAATGTTCTCATACAAAACCAAAAATCTAAACTATTAATTAGAAAATATTTTTGTTGTCTGAACTTACTCAGAGCGGTAAGGTACAACAGTGTAACATAAAAAATAAAGAACACTGACAAAATCAACTAATAGTTTAGAGCCAAGCCTAAATATTTTGCTGAACTCAGGCACTGAGCTTCATTAAGAATATATAGCCAGAACCTAGAGAACAAGGGTTGAAGAGTCTTAGTAGTCATCGGAGAGAACTCAGCATTGCATCCTTATTTTTAATCATTTACAATCCAATAAACAAACAAATTTTCCTTTTTCTTATTTTTCTTTTTCAAGTCTGTAAGTAGGGTGATAGATATCCACTAATAGGCTATTAAAGTAGATATCCACTAATAGGCTATTAAAGTTGCATTAATAATGTATAGAAAATAAAGAATAATTCACAAGTCTAGCACAAAACAACCCCCACCCCCAAGAAGAAGGCAAATATATAACCACAAAATGAAGTGTTCATCAGATCAACCTTCAATGCCAAACTTTTATTTTCCATCTCCCTTATAAATTAGACCTCTTGAAACTCTTCAAGGCACTATTCAAATTGTTGGCAGCTTACCAAAATTTCTGGAAATCAAACTATTTCTTGAAATATTAAGAAATAATTTAATTACCCCAGTAATTTGACATAGAATTTTTATTTTTATTTTTTCTGAGGAAAAATTCATTAATGATGCCAAAATAAAGGGTGCACAACCCTATTTTTTGCACACGAGGAATTAGCATAAATATCTGGAACGTCTTTCCTGCTACGCTGCCATGGAATTTTTGACTAATACTCGAACTATCACTGTTTAACAAAGTAATAGTCTTGTGATTTCAATTAAAAATAGAGGTGGCACAATGCGTTAGGACACGACTTTTCCATATTCGTGTTAACAAATATTGATACAATTAATAAACGGGTTGACACGATATATTATCGTGTCGTATCTATGTTGGACCACCTAAATACGATTACACGTTTATAACATGAGTATTAATTAGTATGTAGAAATATTATTGAAAAACTTAATTAATATATATGGTGGACACTAAATTAATTATTCGTGTCATATGCATATTTTGTTATAAACTTATTCATGACATATTATGTCATGTTAACTTATTTATGATCTATTCTTAGTAATAGTATGACACATTTGTTATTTTTTACAGTATTTTTTTATTAAATATGTTAAATAGGTCAACGCAATAAACACAATTAATAAATGGGTAATATCCGTGCTTTAAAGTTTGGATACAATTAATAAATGGGTCGCATAAGTGTTTGCTTAAATTTGACATGAAACGAATAAGACACGAAACAAATACAAGATGGTTACATGAATTGACACCCTTATTTAAAAACCATGATACAACGTTTGAGAACTGAAAGCAACAGTAGAGGAAAAAAGTGTTGCCTAATTTATATCACAATATGCTGTGTAAGTGAGTCTCATAAAGAACTATGTAATTTAAAGGGTTGAAAAAAATCATCTTGCCTCATCATCCAGGCCATATAGCCTAAGCAATTTTCAATTTATTGTTAACCTAAACTATGTAATTTGAAGGGTCGAAAAACGTCATCTCACCTGAGCAACCAGACCATGTAGCCTAATCAATTTTCAATTATTCTTAATCTATCTGTAATCTATACAAAATTTATGATAAATAAAATTAGTTATATGTGAATAAAGCCTGGACACTATTCCTTAATATTCTTAGGAGGAGTTTGATGTCTCTCAACAGTATACTCTCCAGCATGTATCACAGTAGTTAAACAAAAACCCAATAAAGACCACTCGTAATCATAAACACCATCTCATCCAACTCTGTGAAATTAAAGCAATATCCAATGATCCCAATATTCCATTCAGAAAAGAAATCAATACAAACAATTGTACTGAGTAGACACAAAATAAAAATAAAAATAAAAAATTTGCATGGTGAGTATCATAAAAAAGCCTTGCCTGTTGTTAACAGAACCGTCTTTGTTGTAGTGATGCGCCCCAACAAGCTTCTTCCCAACGTCCTGTAATTGCTGTCTCAGTGACACGGAGTAGACTACAATAATACACAAAGGACAAATAAATTTGAAAAGTCTGACCTCTCCAATCAAACTTGTAAGTCAGATTCAAGTTAAAATATTACCGTCACCAGAGTTCAACCCAATAAGCAAGTCATGCCCATCCTTGGCATCCTGATCAAATCCATGGCACACTGGATTTGAATTACTGAAATGAATAGATTTTACCGGATCCTACATTCAACAAAAAACAATGAAACTTTCATATACAAACCAAAATACACAGTAATTATTCAAACTAAAAACCACTCATCACTGGATTACCTTATCTTGAGAATTCAAATCACTTATAAAGATTGCATCCCCAACATTGAAAATTATGTAAGTCCCTTTGCCATCAAAATTTGTATTAGTCATGGAAGTAGTTGAACTTGAAGCACCCAATGAACCAATCCTACTGCTACCACTAATGCTTTTACTTCCCCCATTGCCTCCACCAAAACCAAGCGTACGACTCCCATTCCCTGTGCCCAAAAGCTTTGCTGCAGCTGACCGTACCACCCCACTGCTGGCACTAAAGCTTGAAGGGGGGGCAGTCGGTGTTGAGGGAGATGGCTTTTCCTTGAGGTGGGCAAGGGTAGCCTGTGCAATCAAATCCAACCAAATTTGCTCTAAAATCTGATGTCCAAACTTGGTTCGAAACACATATAATTGACTGAAAACACTGATGGCAATATCCAATTTATAATGTGGTCACAAATTGTTCAAATATACCCAGTGAAAATTAAGAAACAAAAACCGATTGACGCAAATGAAAATTGCCTATATATCAGATATTGACAAATGGGTATTAACAATAACATGAAAAGGTTCAATATTTACCAAAATAATGCATCCAGAAACTGATTTCACATACTGGGCACCTCAAAAGAATTTCTAAAAGAATAAAAAAAATTAAAAAAAATTGAAGTACCTGAGTGACAGTTTTTCCGTGAGCGTAGTGGAGGAGACCTGAAGGGTAGGTCTTTTCATAGTGAAGCTTATACCTTCCTTCTGGGGTTTTGAAATAGGTCTTAAGACCCGGAGACTGCGGGTTTGCCGATGAAGACGATTGCGAAATCATACCGTTGGCCGTGTTGATCATGGTTGTTTCTTGTCTTACGATAGACCCGAGAGCATGTGATCATGACACTAGGGTTTTATGATTTTGATTTTTCCAACTTTTTTTGCCTCTTTCTTGAAAGAGGATTCGTGAGAGTGCGTTTTGTTTTACTTTTGTTGCTTTGCGCTATTCTGGGTCTTCTCTCTTCAATGGCAGGCTGCAGCAGTTGCCGGATCAACGGATGGGTTTGGATCCTGTGGTTTGCGGCTTATGTGATTGTTATTGTGATTTGTGAACGTTGAGGGTGGTTTTCTTAATTTTTGTTTCATTAATTATACAGTTTGACTTTGGGATTAATAAAGTCAACAGAAACCGACGGTGATGATTTTGTCACCGATGAAACCATGAATCAAAAGCAAAGACTAAAGAGAGAAGAAGAGAGGGGAGGGGCACTCTTTTTCCATAGAGATTGATTCAACTGTGAAAAGGTTGGCTTTGTTGATCGCTATAAAAACAGTTTGAGAAATTCTAACATACGTCCGGGTGCACGGTAGATAAAAAATAGACATTGTTGATTGAGTGGAAAGTATATACACGATGTGATTACAGCATATTCTATAATACTCCGCAATGTGGGATCTTCAAAAGTGTTTTTGAGTTGAGGACAATTAACACACAAGACACATTATCTGGCTTGTCAAATTAAGAGTTATTTATTAAATGTATTAAGTTTGAAAGATTTCTTAAAATTTAATTATTTATTTACTGTAACTTATGTTTGATTTTTGAATTTTACATTTGATTAGAAAAAATAAATATTTATATTTTTTATTTAAATAAAAATATGAATAAAAAGTAAATATTTTATTTTAAAAATATATTTATTTCTTAAATTATAAAATTTAATTCTTTTTTATTTTAATTATAAAGACATAAATATTAAATAATCATGTTTAAAATATTTTTTATTTATAAAAATAAATAAGATATCACTTATATTTAGATAAAAAAATATTAGTCATAATTATCTAATATTCATATCTAAACTCATTCAGAATTTAAAAAAAAAATTAGATCCTTTCAAATTTTAGATAAAAAAAATAAATGCTATGTTACTGCATTTCAATTATTTTAAAAAAATTCAGGATGCATAAAAAAATAAGGATTTTATAATTTTAAAACTCTTAAAATAATCTCAATTTATTTTACAGAGCACTCAAAATCCTTTCTCCATTTATGTGAGTGAAGGTTAGGCTTATCCCAAGAAATTTGAATGGCTAAATTAACACAGCCCTTAAAATTATATTGAACTTGGTCTCGCAAACGATTCCGTATATAAATATTTTGAGGAAAAAAATATTTTGTATATAATATTTAAAGTGGGTGCGTTGATCAGAAAACGGAAACTCCTGAAAGCCTACCTCACCAGGGAGATTGCATCATCTATTCGGCCCACTCATGGCCGACGAGAACTCCATCCAAGACGGACTTTAAAACAACCTTCCATTATATTTTTTAAAATCTCTGTCAATTATACTGAATCTAATATTAAAAATTCAATTCTTCTCTAAATTAACACTGTTTTTTTTTTTTTTTAGTCTTTAACTTTTAGCTGATCTTTTGCAGTCGCAAGAAAAAAATTAAAAAAATTGCAGTCTTCTCACCTCATTCTTCAATAATTCTTTGAGTAATAAATTTTTTAAAGTTATGTATTTTCTTTTACGAAAATCACAAGCACTAACTACCCAAGAATAAATATAATTAATCTAAAAAATAAGTAAAAAGATATGGGTTGAATATATTTGTGTTTGTCCTTAAATATAATTTAAATAGAAGATTGGTTTTGTCAGCATATTTGAAAGCAGGTTAAAAGCATCGTTTACCAATATTTTGCTACCTTATTCATAGTGTTTGTTTAATATGACTAGTCTAATGGTCATAAGAATTTATTTAGTTCTATAAATTCTTTTTAAAATTTTTGTTGGTGTTCATTTTTTTAAGTAGAGATTCTAAGCACTAAATAAGATAATTTACCCCTACTAGTAAAATCTAAAAATTTAAATTTTTGAGAGTAGAGGTTAGAGAGCTTTTTGAAAATATATGTAATACCAAAATTACCCTAAGAACATTTCATTAATTATATAGTACCCTTATTTATGCTCAAAACCTATACAATAAAACTTATTGCTGCCATTTGATAGAAAATTAATTGTTGCCACTTCAATTTCTTTTTTTTTTTTTAATGAGATTGCTACAACTTTACTATTATATACAAAACCTATGTAGTATAAATTACTGCCGCCATTTGATAGAAAACTCATAGCCACTACTTTGGTTAGGAGCTTAGTAGGTATGAATATTTCCTTTGTCAATGTTAAAATATATGTATACAACATAAATTATATCCGCCACTTGCTAATGTTTCATTTTTCTTTTTATTATCTTATTCAAAAGTACATGCCAATTATTAATTTATGTTTGAAATTTGTTCAATCTTTGTTTTTATTTGTGCATTATTTTTTTGATGTAATAATTTTAGCTATCTTTTGTCTATAATAGCAATTGCCACTAAGAGAAAAAAAAAAAATCAAAGGCAAATTGGAATGATATTACCACTGATTCTTTTATTAAGAATTGTGTGAGCAAAACATTTGCTGGAAATTTACCAAATAGTCAATTTAATAAGATTAGGTGAAAAAAAAATTATTGTGAAGTTTTATTCAATGACCAATAGGCTTATGAATAAAAGAAATTGAAAAATAAGTAGGACATCTTTAAAAAAGATTGGCAACTTTGGACAAATTTATTGCAAAATAAAATTGGTTTAGGATGGGATCCTATAAAATAGGCAATTTTAACTTTCAATGAATGGTGGGAGAGAAAATAAAATGTACAAATGTCTAATTTTTTAGTTTATGATGTAATAAAAAATTATTTTGCAAGTAATTTAGACATACTTTTAACATATAATCATTTTGCATTATTGTAGAAGATTCCAAAGCAATTAAATTTAGTTATAAAGCCTCGAGAAATATTTACCAACTAGAAATTTTGTTTAAAGATGTTGTTGCTACAAGAGAAGGATCATGAGTGCCATTTGTGAGTTTTGTTCCAAATGATGGTGAGGGGACTTTTTAATGAATACTCTGGTCAAGACAATAATATATATTTTCAGAAGAATATTAATATTGAACCAATAATTTTGATGAATTAGAGAATATTGAGACTAACATTGATAATGGCACTCCTACAACATCTACACATGCCAATGGAATGAAAAGGAAAATTACTAATTCAAAAGCGAGATAGAGCTATAGTTAGATTATCTCAAAAAGTGGATTGCTTATGTTAGGCAATGGAGATTAAACATCTATAACTGAAAAATAGTGAAAATGACTATATTGTTGTAAAAGTAATGGAAATGTTAAGAAAGAAAATAAGAAGATGTTTGTTGCAGTAAAAAATCATGATGTGCAAATTAATTGAGTAGTTAAAGTTAATGAAATAGTCTTTTTAGTTTTACTTTATGATCTACTCTTATGTTAAAGGCTATCGTTTACTTTAACTTATTTTATTTACATTCTTATATTAAGAATATTATTTCGAATCAAACGGCATATTTTTATGTTATTTGATTTTGAGTTATGATATGATTTTATTTTTCTTTTCTTTTTCAAATAATGATAATTTTTCCTATATATGTGTGTACAAATATAAAATTCCTAGAAAATGATGATGATAATGGTGCAAAACTACATTGATGCAAGTGATGTTCAATAGAAATTGTTACAAATAGTACAAATTGCAGTTGCATTGTATATCAATCATTTATTAAGTATATTTTAAAGGAACCATGTAGAAAATTCTCTCATTCAAGACATTCTTTTGCATTAGAGATGCAAAATGGACATAAGAATAAATGTCACCAATAATTTAGAACAAAAAAACATGTATTTATGAAATTATGTGAAGTTTTGAATGAATCATATAGTCTTAAAAGAGGCAATGATGTACTTATAATTGAATCAATGGCTATTTTTTTTCTTTTATCACATTAGGTTATGTATATGATAACATAATATTCTGTTAAAAGATTTCAATATTCTAGTGAAATTATATCAAAGTGGTTTAGAATAATGTTAGATATTATTTGTCATATGGTTATTGATTTTCTAAAACCTTATGACCTACAATTTAAAAGAATTCCCCCCAAAAAATAGAGATGATGAATGATATTGGCTATATTTTAAAGATTTTATTGGGATAATTAATGGGATATATATATGAGTTATAGTGTTTTCATCGAAACAAATAGTATATATTAAAAGAAAAGTGATTCCAATAAAGATAGCAATTTAAATCGAACTCGGCCTAGACTTGAACAAACCCAAAATTTTGGGTTAGGTTTAACTCATACTAGATAAAATAAATCTAGTATCTAAATACGATTTTGCTAACTCAGATGTATCTGAGTCTAGTTTTAAGTTCGCATAAACCTGCATATGCGAAAGTCAGACTTGGATATCCTTATTTTAGCATTATTTTAAAATTTTTTTTAATATAAAAAGGAAAAAAAAGTTAATGCCCTAAATTTTAGTTCACACTTTTATAGTTACCCCTTGATTAACCTCTTCTTTTCTCTTCATCAAATCATCCTTTTCGTCTTTCTTCAGTTCTTTTCTTTATCAAATCATTGTCACCACTCATAATTGCTTCGCATCATTGTGTTCATGAACATCAGTTTCTATTTGGCTGACGTTTGTCCATTGTGATTTAGGTTTTGGCCGCCATTTGTCCACTTTTTGCGAATCGCCCTTACAGTTGTTCATCATCATCATATCATCAGTAGCTATTGTTTGTCACTTCATTAGACACCGATCATGGAAATTTGTGAACTAAATCTGTGAATGGTGAGTTTGAATTGTAGACATGAATTTGCATTTTGTGAATGTTATGTCATGGATCTATATTTGTAAATGGTTTA